>CM066631.1:12500-10012500 GCA_033884665.1 Argynnis bischoffii washingtonia
ATTCTGCCTACAACATGAGCCACCCCCGCTGTGGCCAGTATTGCCGCCTCCCTGTAGGTCGACTGACGCGCCGTCACCAACGTGTCGTCGGCGTAGCATGTGACCTCTACACCTCGCAGACCGGCGCCCCTCAGGACCCAGTCGTATCCGATGTTCCACAGGAGTGGTCCAAGTACCGACCCCTGCGGAACACCGCACACCACTTCCCGACTTTCCCACCCGTCCTGTCCTGGGAACGTCACCCACCTCTCCGACAGGTAGGCCCCTATGACGCGACGGAGGTAGGTCGGCACCCCATGATGGCGGAGCGCCTCCCTTATGCAGCCCCAGGGCAGCGTGTTAAACGCGTTCGCGATATCGAGCGATACCGCGATAACGACGTCACCCCGGGAGACTGCTTCCTGCGCCTGGGACCGGACGCGCAGAATGGCATCCACGGTGGAACGGCCACCGCGAAAGCCAAACTGGACGTCGGAGAGATCGGGTCCAACTTGCTCCAAATGCGCCACCAAGCGCCCGGCCACTACGCGCTCAAACAGTTTGGCCATTTCGTCCAGGAGGACGATGGGACGATACGCGGACGGAGATTCCGCGGGCCGCCCCTCCTTTTTGAGGAGGACTAGTCTGCCTGTCTTCCACCGCTGTGGAATTATGGCTTGAGCCAGACAGGCAGAAAATAGTCCTCGAACTCTTTGCTCCAAGTACTCCATGGCCAGAACCAACACTCGCCCCGGAATCCCGTCAGGGCCGGGAGCAACTTTCTTCGCCCGGAGACGAGCCACGGCTTCGGACAGCTCCTCCTCATCCACTTGTGGCACCTCGTTGCCGTCTTCCCTCACTATCGACGAGGACATAGGTGGCGGCTGGTGGTCTGCCTGCGCACCATGCGGGAAGAGAGTCGCGACCACTTCCCGGACCACGCTGGGCTGGAGAGACTGCGTAAGTGGGGGGGCCCAAGGACGGAGCTGGTTTCGCACCATCCTATAGGGCGTCCCCCAGGGATCGCGATTTAGCTCATCCAGCATTCGCTCCCTGGCCGTGGTCTGCGACTCGGCAATCGCCACCTGCAAGCTGGTCTTCTTGTCCATGTACTGGGAGTAGAGAATGTCCTCCTCGGCGCGATGTCTTTCCCTGTCGGCCTCATTCCTGCTTCTAAAGCGTCGCCTCCGACAGCGCGTGTACTGGCGTCTGGCGGCCACACACTCTTCGCGCAGTAGCGCAATCGCCTCCGTCCACCAGTACACCTGGCGCCTAGACGGGCGACGCCTCGAGCGGGGCATAGACAAGTCGCAGACTCTCGTTAACAACTCCCGCAATCCTTCCGCAGAGTCTGCGACAGTCCCGTCGGTCTGGGGCAGCCATGAGGCCACTATTACGGCCTCCCTCAGCAGCTCTGTGTCAAGGCGCTTCAGTTGCCACCTCGGGCCGTCCTCTCTCGAGGTTCGGCTGGGGCCTGGCGGCATCGCTGGGTGTGTGGAGATCTCAAAAAGGATGTACAGGTGGTCCGAGAGAGTCTCCACATCTTCCAGCACTCGCCAGCCCTGAACACGGCGCGCTAGGGCCGGGCTCACAAACGTAACGTCCACGATAGACCCGCCCTGCCTTCGCACACACGTGTTGGCCGTCCCCCGGTTGAGGACGGTCAAATTGGTGGCAACAACCCACTCCTCCAGCAATCTCCCCCTCGCATCCGTTGCCGGCGAGCCCCACATGCTGGACTTCGCATTTAGGTCCCCCGCGATGACCAGGTTCCTGGCCTGGAAGGTCCGAGAGAGTTCCGTCACCTCGTCCAGGAACTCCTCGAACTCCGCGACGGGTCGGTTGGGGGAGAAATAAACCCCCACGACCACCATGTCACCCAGCAGTGCCGCGACGCATCCCGAGCCCTTTACAATGCGCGTAAAGGGGGGGGAGCCCGCGGCGACCTGGGTAACGATGGCCACCAGCCCGTCGCTGTCACCCGCCCAGTTGTCACGCGGGGGAACCGAGTACGGCTCCGCCGCCACCGCCACTTGCACCGACCACTGCACCAGGCTTTGGACAAACAGGTCCTGAGCTCTGGCGCAGTGGTTAAGGTTCGCCTGCAGAACCTTTAGGGCCATACCTACGATTCCATGGCCCTTCCCACCTCTGTCCTATTTTGGACCGGCTGCTCTTGAGCCGTTGGCCCAGGTGCCGCTCTCCTCCCCCCTTTTTTCTTCGGCTGGGACCGAGTGCAGGCCGCGCTTCCCACCGTGTGGTCCGCTGGCCTCTTCGCTGCCTCGCACACTGCACAGTGAGGTGCAGATGTGCATTGGCTACGATTGTGGCCAGGCTGTCCACACCTGTAGCATTGGGCGCTACGGTCTATCGCCCCTGTACACCGTGCTGCGACGTGGCCTCCCTCATGGCAGCGATAGCACCGCTGCGGTCGTGCCTGCAACAGCTTGACCTGCGCGGACACTAGCCCCACGAGAAGGCGGCCACCGTCCACTACCTTCTTAGCAGCGACGACCGGGCACCTGACCCACGCCGACCCCAGACCGAACTTGTCCCTGCGGATCTCCCCCGATTTTACTAGGTCCGCATTGCAACCACCTGCCCGGCCGATTGCCTCCGCCAGTTCTACCGGGGTAACCGAGTCATCTAGACCAGTCACCCGGAGCTCTGCACACTTTGTGGGCCTGGAGATCTTTACGTCCTCTCCACCCAGGACCCCCTTTAGCGCCTGCGCCAGGACGTCCGCTTTCTCACCGCTATTGGCCCCCGGTATCTCGAGCATCCGCGCTCCCGTCGAGGCCACTTTAAAGCGGACGTCCTTAATACCCAGGTCAGACAGGTCCACCTTCGTCTTGACCTGGGCGAAAACCTCCTTGTACGTGATATTTCGCTCGACAGCTGAGGGCTGGAGCTTTATCACCACCGCTGCCGAGCGAGGAGGCCGGAGTTTCCCGGCTCTCCGCTTCTTTAGCGGCACGTCCGGTTTCTTCGGCTGGCCGGTCGGTTCAAGTCGGTTGGCAGGCGCCGACTTTTTGGCCCCCCGTCTCACTACCACGTTCCACCCGTCGGCAGTGGAAGGGGCTGACGCTACCTGCGCAGTTCCCGCCGTTGGAGTTGGCGCTGTCGGTTGTGGTTCCAGCTTTCTCTGTGCCTTCCTCTTCCCCTTCTTTCCAAGTGGGGCAGGGTTAGCCGGGGCGACCAGGGTTGTTACCCTGGCTTCCGTCTCTGCCGGTTTTGCCGCTGTCTTCCTCTGCGCCTTGTCCGCTGCCAGTGGAGGGCGAATGCGCTGCTCAGGTAGGAGGCGATCTTCAAGAGCCTCGAAACGGGCATTGATCATGGTCCCCACCTGGACCATGATCGTCCGGGCAAATTCGTCCGCGCCCGCCGGATGTTGTGGCGGGGGATTTGCCGGGACCTGCGCCTCGGATGGTGTAGGACGCAGGTCAGCCCGAGAGGACTCCATTTGCGCCCTCAGTGCCGCAAACTCTTGCCTTAAGTCATGCAGCTCCGCTTGTAGGCGTGCATTACTCTTCTGCAATCGAGCCGCTTCATCTGACGCCGTTCTTTTGGCCAAGATATCCACTGCCGACGCAATGGAGCAGGCCGCCTCCTTGAGGGCCCTAATGAAGCCTCCCTTGAGGTTGCCGGATTTTCTAGCCACTTGTGCAATTACTTTAAGGCTGTCCGCCACCGTCTCCTTGAGGTCGGAGACTAGGATCTCTCCTGCCTCCTTCCCATCTGAGACCAGCGAGTCCACCGACAGGCACTCTCTGGCCCGGGTCTGCACCGCTAGTGCCATCCCGGCAACCTCCTCCTCAGCCCGTAGTCGGAGCTCCTCCTGCTTCGCCTGGTTAAGCGCAGCTTTCGCCTCCGCCAGCCCCACGTACTCCCCCGTCGTGGCTGGACGGCCTCTGCCTCGGCTAGCTACCACTTTGGCCTTAGGCTTTTGTTCGTCTTCCGACGAACTAGCCTTGCTGCCCCGACTGCCTCTCGGCCTCTTCCGGACATCCTTTTTATATTGGGATCTCCCCAAGCTCTCCGTCGATCCCATGGAGACAAAGCTGTCCCCGTCCGACTCCCTCCCGGACGCCCAGAATCGTCCAACCGAGGACAAGGAGTTCCTCCTCGACGTCGCGCTTTCCCCGAGATCGACCCGGGTCAGCACGACTTGCGGCTGTCTCGCCGTAACCATCTCGGTCGCAACACGCGACCCACCGCCCATCTCAGGCCGAACGCCAGCACCACCGGTCGCTGGCATACCACCATCTCCGCCAATCGCTGGCACGAACTTCTCTCCGCCCGTCGCAGGCACATTTTCTTCTTGGGTTTTTGTTTTAGTTGTGTTCAAATTTTCCATTTTGAGTCCCACGAGTATGGGGGAAGGGTGGGTCCATCCGCACAGTGCCCCCTGTATGCGGATAAGCCTTAACGTAACCCGCTAGAGTGTCGGCCGGTACTCTAGCGGGGGAAGCAGTAGAGACTGAACTACCCATCAGCCATGCATCCCCTCGCGCTGCTACGCCGCTTGGGATTCGGGGTAATTTTTTATAGAGGTTTTCTTCCTCGCAGCCCGGGCGGTCAAGCCAAGGCTCTCGGTCCTAGTTTCCGGCCGCTAGACGTGATCAACGACACCGGGAACCGGGATTACGAGGTTTGAGGAGCGGTGCACATGAGTGCTAGCCCGGCTGCGCAATTAAGCACCCGCCGGACTCGCTCCACCTCCGCGCTTTTCTGTTAGGGTGTGCTCCCTTAGGGCGTGGGGTTAACAAACCCCTAAAGGCACGCCCATGCCTGCTGGTTTTGGTCCGCGCCGGATGAACCGGTACCACCCGCTGAGTGCGGGTGGCGTTCCCCCATCCGCCACCTGGGGACGCGCCCGGTAGGAGTGTCCAGCAACTCCCTCGGGAACCTAACCTAACCTAACCTAACCTAACCTAACCTAACCTAACCTAACCTAACCTAACCTAACCTAACCTAACCTAACCTAACCTAACCTAACCTAACCTAACCTTTTTTTTTTTTTTTTTTTTTTTTTTTTTTTTTTTTTTTTTTTTTTAACGTGTGGAAAAACCCTGTTCCCGGGTACCCGCCGCTTTGGGGAAGCGGACGGGTTATGTGGGGCTCCTGCCGCGAGAAGCGCGGCAGCCTACCCACTAAAAAACCACACGCGAGGCCACTCTGTCGCCACAGGCTGGGGTCACAGGCATCCAGATTCTTCTGTAAACCCCAGCGGCGATTGCCTGTCCAGGCTCGTCTCGGTGTCAGGGGCTAAGGTCTTCGAAAACCCCTGACGGCCTCCTCGAGTGGCGCACGGACGACTTCGTACGCGCCGACTCGGGCCAGATTAACGGACGGCCGACTTCCCCAAGTCGACCGCCCTCTGGCTCATGTTAGGGGGGGAGGCGGCGGTCGTGTGCCGCTCTCCGGCGCCCGGTCCTTCTGCGGCGGAGGGCGAGATCGGAAGTCGCCTCCCTCTCTCTCTCCGCCGCCTCCTTCTGCGACATCACGTCCTCGCAGAAGGACAGGACGGCATCCCAGGCCCTTTCGCTACCGGCCATGGCTGAGATCACAGCCGGCAACGTCAGGTCCGCCCCCACAACACTCTTGAGCGCCTCGCGCTCGTTCGCCCAAGCCGGGCACACCTCCAGCGTATGCTGGGCCGACTCATCGGGGCAGTCGTCGCAGTGGTGGCAGCGAGGAGAGGGCTCCCTCCCGGCGACCCGACACAGATACCCCCCGAAGCAACCATGCCCCGAGAGGATCTGCGTGGCGCGGAAGGTTAGGACGCCATGCCGCCTGCCCAACCACTGCGTAAGAATGGGGCGAACTGCCTCAATGGTCCGTCGGCCAGCGCCAGGGCGCTCCAGCCTGGACCCCCACTCTTCCAACGCGGCAACCCGCTCTTCTTCTTCTTCGATCCCGCGTGGTGCCGCACTGGGATCCCTGGACGCTAGGCCTCGACGCCGACAATAGATCGACGCCAAGGAACGCGCATCCAGGTCCCAAGGCAAAACGCCAGCCAGCACGCACGCCGCCTCTCCCGAGATAGTACGGTACCCCCTGATGACCCTGATCGCCATCACTCTCTGCACCCTCCGCAGCAGAGCGATGTTGTCGCGAGCCAGGCCATCCGCCCACACTGGGGCACCGTACATCGCCATTGAGCGAATCACCCCCGTATACAGCCTCCGACACGCGATGCTAGGTCCACCCACGTTCGGTAGAAGCCTACTAAGAGCGGCCGCCTCCTTCAATAGCCGCGGCACCAGGGCACAGAAATGCGCCCGGAAGTCCCACCGGCTGTCGAGCACGAGACCGAGGTATTTCATCGTGCTCTTCACGCCGATGCGGATCCCCCCCACGACTATGTGCGCATCCGACGGCGGCGCCCTCCGAGGACCGTGGAAGCAAACGGCCTCCGACTTCTCCAGGGCCACTTCGAGACCCAGCCGCCGAATTCTGCCTACAACATGAGCCACCCCCGCTGTGGCCAGTATTGCCGCCTCCCTGTAGGTCGACTGACGCGCCGTCACCAACGTGTCGTCGGCGTAGCATGTGACCTCTACACCTCGCAGACCGGCGCCCCTCAGGACCCAGTCGTATCCGATGTTCCACAGGAGTGGTCCAAGTACCGACCCCTGCGGAACACCGCACACCACTTCCCGACTTTCCCACCCGTCCTGTCCTGGGAACGTCACCCACCTCTCCGACAGGTAGGCCCCTATGACGCGACGGAGGTAGGTCGGCACCCCATGATGGCGGAGCGCCTCCCTTATGCAGCCCCAGGGCAGCGTGTTAAACGCGTTCGCGATATCGAGCGATACCGCGATAACGACGTCACCCCGGGAGACTGCTTCCTGCGCCTGGGACCGGACGCGCAGAATGGCATCCACGGTGGAACGGCCACCGCGAAAGCCAAACTGGACGTCGGAGAGATCGGGTCCAACTTGCTCCAAATGCGCCACCAAGCGCCCGGCCACTACGCGCTCAAACAGTTTGGCCATTTCGTCCAGGAGGACGATGGGACGATACGCGGACGGAGATTCCGCGGGCCGCCCCTCCTTTTTGAGGAGGACTAGTCTGCCTGTCTTCCACCGCTGTGGAATTATGGCTTGAGCCAGACAGGCAGAAAATAGTCCTCGAACTCTTTGCTCCAAGTACTCCATGGCCAGAACCAACACTCGCCCCGGAATCCCGTCAGGGCCGGGAGCAACTTTCTTCGCCCGGAGACGAGCCACGGCTTCGGACAGCTCCTCCTCATCCACTTGTGGCACCTCGTTGCCGTCTTCCCTCACTATCGACGAGGACATAGGTGGCGGCTGGTGGTCTGCCTGCGCACCATGCGGGAAGAGAGTCGCGACCACTTCCCGGACCACGCTGGGCTGGAGAGACTGCGTAAGTGGGGGGGCCCAAGGACGGAGCTGGTTTCGCACCATCCTATAGGGCGTCCCCCAGGGATCGCGATTTAGCTCATCCAGCATTCGCTCCCTGGCCGTGGTCTGCGACTCGGCAATCGCCACCTGCAAGCTGGTCTTCTTGTCCATGTACTGGGAGTAGAGAATGTCCTCCTCGGCGCGATGTCTTTCCCTGTCGGCTTCATTCCTGCTTCTAAAGCGTCGCCTCCGACAGCGCGTGTACTGGCGTCTGGCGGCCACACACTCTTCGCGCAGTAGCGCAATCGCCTCCGTCCACCAGTACACCTGGCGCCTAGACGGGCGACGCCTCGAGCGGGGCATAGACAAGTCGCAGACTCTCGTTAACAACTCCCGCAATCCTTCCGCAGAGTCTGCGACAGTCCCGTCGGTCTGGGGCAGCCATGAGGCCACTATTACGGCCTCCCTCAGCAGCTCTGTGTCAAGGCGCTTCAGTTGCCACCTCGGGCCGTCCTCTCTCGAGGTTCGGCTGGGGCCTGGCGGCATCGCTGGGTGTGTGGAGATCTCAAAAAGGATGTACAGGTGGTCCGAGAGAGTCTCCACATCTTCCAGCACTCGCCAGCCCTGAACACGGCGCGCTAGGGCCGGGCTCGCAAACGTAACGTCCACGATAGACCCGCCCTGCCTTCGCACACACGTGTTGGCCGTCCCCCGGTTGAGGACGGTCAAATTGGTGGCAACAACCCACTCCTCCAGCAATCTCCCCCTCGCATCCGTTGCCGGCGAGCCCCACATGCTGGACTTCGCATTTAGGTCCCCCGCGATGACTAGGTTCCTGGCCTGGAAGGTCCGAGAGAGTTCCGTCACCTCGTCCAGGAACTCCTCGAACTCCGCGACGGGTCGGTTGGGGGAGAAATAAACCCCCACGACCACCATGTCACCCAGCAGTGCCGCGACGCATCCCGAGCCCTTTACAATGCGCGTAAAGGGGGGGGAGCCCGCGGCGACCTGGGTAACGATGGCCACCAGCCCGTCGCTGTCACCCGCCCAGTTGTCACGCGGGGGAACCGAGTACGGAACCTAACCTAACCTAACCTAACCTAACCTAACCTAACCTAACCTAACCTAACCTAACCTTTTTTTTTTTTTTTTTTTTTTTTTTTTTTTTTTTTTTTTTTTTTTTTTTTTTTATAGTTGGGGAATGCATTTACGCATACCACCCGTACCCCCAGGTGGTTATGTGGGGCTCACCGGCTCGAAGAGCCGGTACTACCCACTAAACCCCAACTTTCCCCTCCCTTCCGCCTTAATGGGGCGCCGCGGGATCGCTTACGCATAACTACCGCGACGCCCCGGCGGCAGGCCTGACGGCCACCAAACCAATGAGGCTGCTCCACAGTCCACTCTGCTGAAGCAGAGAAGTACCAGGAGCAGCCCCATTAAAACCTCACCGCCCACCGAAGTGGGCACCCCTCAATCGGCTGCAGAGGACAGGGAGAGCGGCAACGACACACCGACACTCCTCTTCCCCTGCAGCCCCACCGCGTCCGCCATCTAAGACGGTGGCAGCCCCGTCAAGGCCGCGGGGGGCAGGGAGAACGGCGCACCGAAATACCGGCACTCCTCTCCCACCGCGGCCTTCCCCTCTACCGGTTACGAGCCTGTTTTCACAGTCCCGCAACCGGTTCCCACCCTCTGGTCGCGAGACCGCCGAAGCGGCCCCGCTCCCGGTGGCCGCAACTCCGGAAGCCGAAGCCTCAACGGAGAGCGGCCCCGTCCTGCTTTGGTCCGCGCCGGATTTCTCCGGTACCACCCGCTGGGTCCAAGCGGGTGGCGTTCCCCGATCCGCCACCTGGGGACGCGCCCGGTAGGAGTTGGCTCTCCCCCGGGAACCTAACCTAACCTAACCTAACCTAACCTAACCTAACCTAACCTAACCTAACCTAACCTAACCTAACCTAACCTAACCTAACCTAACCTAACCTAACCTAACCTAACCTAACCTAACCTAACCTAACCTAACCTAACCTAACCTAACCTAACCTAACCTAACCAAGCACTAAAAATCTATAAACTGATATGGAAGTTTGTGCGGCCCACTTGGGGCATTAACTCCGGTAACATAAAAATCATATACGAGCACGTCATCGAACCCATAGTGACTTACGCTGCTGGAATTTGGGGTGTCGCGGTCAAGTACAAGGTTGTCCGAGATGCCTTGAAGTCCATGCAGCGCCTATTCGCCCTCCAAATCATCAGAGCGTTCCGAACAGTGTCGGCAAATGCTGCCATAGCATTGGCGTCCTTGACGCCGCTCCACCTCAAAGTGGGTGAAGTTGCTGCCATCGAGCAATCTAAAGTATCAAAGACATGCAAATTTCTACCCGACCGCATCAAACTAGATAATCCTGAGCACCATTCCAACCTTTTACACCCGGCACATCGCATTACGATCCAATTCAATAGAGCCAATAGCCAGAACGACTTGGATGTACACATAGATTCCACGACGACCACAAAAATATTCACCGATGGCAGCAAACTCACCGACGGCAGGGTGGGTGCGGCGTTCGTCGCGTACGAACCGGATGGCAGTAATGTCATCCGTAAATTCAAATTGCACACCAGCTGTTCTGTCTTTCAGGCAGAACTATTAGCAATAAAAGAATCGTTGGTTTGGGCGAGTAATGAGAGCACCTCAAACAACATCGCCATCATATCGGACTCTCTGAGTGGTCTAAATGCCATCGCAGACAGAAATAACACAAATCGAACAATAGTAGACATTCACAGAACCATACATAGGATACGAGATGGGGAAGGGAGCGTCAGTTTCTTCTGGGTCAGATCCCATACCGGATTGGAGGGTAATGAGGCTGCTGATACATCGGCAAAGGCAGCTGCAGCGTCTCACCGGCCCTATGCTTTCGCTTGCTTCCCTATCTCCTACCTCAAACACCACCTACGGAAAGAGACAGAGATGGAGGCTAATAATACTTATTTAAACACACAAAAAGGAATAGTCACAAAGAATCACTTGCCAAATTTAAACTCAATCAAACAACTTTCGGAAATTACAGAGCCAACTTTCGCATTAACACAATTTCTAACAGGTCATGGATACCACCTCGCTTACCTCAATAGATTTAAAATCAAAGCCACTAATTTGTGCCCATGTTCAGGCCAACACGTACAAACCCAGGACCACTTGTTGAGGGAGTGTCCTAAATACAATAGAATTAGACTACATCACCAAATTAACTGCAATAACCACGGCATCGATGACCCATTCAAGGTAGAGGAGTTGCTCGGAGAGGAGAAGTGTTTTAAAACGTACTTAAGAGTCATTGAAGAAATAGTAAATAGTCTAAAGGACTTCAACAAAAACACGACCTAACAATTTGTATATAACTAACTTTTAATTAAAGCAACAAATAAGCAATAGGCGTATAAAAGTTTGTAAAAATATATAATTAATATTAAGCAGGTAATTAGAATAAGTTTGTAAATATATATAATTAACGTTAAGCATGTAATTATTAGAATAGAAATTGTTGATTACGTTAAGGTTGAGATTTACTTGCGTACGCTTAATAAAATAAAAATGCGTGTGCTCTGTACGACTTTATTTTTGCAACTAACTTGTTGATTGATTTAACATACCGCCCACCAAAGAACTAAAGGTTCTTTAACATGATTCTATAAATATACAAATATATGGTACATTTAGCTTTTAAACAAAAAATAAACAAATGCGAATGTTAATCACAAATAATTATTACATTTCATTACTAAGAAGAATCAATAGGTAAAGCACATAACTTAGAAATGGATCTCTTAATAATGGTACCGTCGCTCTTGACGCTGTAGACCCTCGTGAAACCATCTAGTCCTGGATGCTTATTTGTAATTCTTCCGAGTGACCATTTTCCAGGTGGTAAGTTATCTGTTTTTATTAATACGATGTCCCCTATTTGTAGCTCTTTCTCTGGTTTCATCCATTTAGGACGTTGTTGAAGTCTCGACAGGTACTCGTCTTGCCATCGCCGCCAAAAATCGTTTACAAGTTTCTGTGTATGTTGCCAGCGTGACAAGTGAGATGTTTTTACTTCTCTAAGGTCAGGTGATGGTATAACTATAGGAGCTTCGCCAATTAGAAAATGTCCTGGTGTAAGTGGATCAAGGCATTCTGGATCAGAATTATCTAGTGGGCATAAGGGGCGTGAATTTAAGCAGGCTTCTACTTGACACAATACTGTAGTCATTTCTTCGTACGTGAGGTGAGTAGTGACAATCCTTTGTAAGTGGTATTTAATTGATTTTACACCAGCTTCCCACAATCCGCCGAAGTTCGGGCTGTATGCTGGTATAAAATGCATCTGTGTTCCATCACATGCTAATGTTTGTGCTATCCTTCCCTTGTATTGTAGCTTTGCTTCATTCCAAGCTTCTACTAATTGTTTGTTAGCGCCTACAAAATTTCTGCCTTGGTCACTCCACAAATGACTGCATTTGCCTCTTCTAGCAACAAAACGTCGGAATGCTCCTATGAACGCATCTGAGGTAAGATCTCCTACTAATTCGATGTGAATAGCTTTGGTCGCCATGCATATAAATATTGCTACATATGTTTTTACTGTTTTATTTCCCCTACCCTTGCACATTAGTGTTTGAAAAGGTCCGGCAAAATCAACACCACTGTATAAAAATGATCTTGAAGGAGTCACTCTTTGCTCTGGTAAGTCTCCCATAATCTGAGCTTTAGCTTTTGCCTTGATCTTAGCACAAACGAGACATTTATGTATATATTGCTTTACTAATGATTTAGCTCTTATAATCCAATATTTTGATCGTAGATAAGATAACATCAATTGAATTCCTCCATGAAGAGTTTTAGCATGTGCATCGGCAATAATGAAGGCTGTAAGTATGTTTGTGCTTCCCAGAATTATAGGATTCTTTCGGTCATTAGGTAACTGTGAATGTCTGAGGCGACCGCCCACCCTGAGGATATAAAATTCGTCCAAATATGGGGTAAGTGATTTTAATAAACTTTTACCTTTCACTTGCTTGTTTTCTTTTAGTCTCTCTATTTCTTCTTTAAAATCTTCTTCTTGTACCTTTTTAATGCAAATGTTTAATGATTCTTCTAAAACATGTGTTGTTATATTCTTTGTATAATTTTGTTTTTTGTAGTTTAAAAATATTTTGCAGAAGGCTATTGTTGTAATTAATTGTAACAAATTGTCAAAATTTTCAAATTGTGATATTAATGATTTCTCTTGCTTTTCAGGTTCTACGGTCAGGTGTGTATTAATTTTATTTGTTTTCATTTCTAGGTCAGTGTTTATAATTACTGGTTTACTAATCTTAAATTCTTTTTCAGATAGCCAACTTGGACCCCTCCACCACAAGTCAGATTCTTTTAGAGCTGAGAGAAAAATTCCTCGGGATGCCAAATCAGCAGGATTGTCTTTCGATTGTACATGGTACCAGTGTTTGTTATTAATGTTTTCTATGATTTGCACAACACGATTTGCTACGAATGGCTTCCATCTATTAGGTTCTCCGCAAAGCCATGATATGACTATAGAGGAATCTGTCCATGCATACATTTCAGAGGTAGGTAACCTTATGGCTTGTCCAATCTGTTTCATTAGCTTAGACAAGAGAAGAGCACCACAAAGCTCTAAGCGTGGTAACGATATAGTCTTGAGCGGTGCTACTCGTGTTCTGGCAGCAAGTAATTTTGTTTCAATACCTCTATTTAGTGTTACTATTCTTATGTAAACAACAGCTGCATAGGCACGCATTGATGCATCACAGAATCCATGGATTTCAATACTTTCTTTGTTAGCTTTAGTCGTTCCAAGCCATCTTCCAATTTGTATCTCATTTACATTTTTGAAATCGGTTCGTATTTGCTTCCATTCTTCTTCTAACGTTTCAGTAACCTTTTCATCCCAGTTTATCTTTTCAAGCCATAGTTTTTGTATTAGTATTTTGCTCATAACTGTGCTTGGAGCGAGCCATCCAAGTGGATCGAACAGTTTTTGAATGTCAGATAAAATAACTCGTTTACTTATATGACTTCCTATTGGTGGCAGATTTACATTATACTGGAAGCTGTCATGATTCAAATTCCACACGATGCCCAATGCTTTTATCGTCCCATCAAGATTTAGGTCGATTTTAAGGTTTGCAGATCTCTTACTTTCTTCAATGGACTGTATAAATTTGATGTTGTTAGATGACCATTTCTTAAGTTGGAATCCACCTTTCTCTAGGATGTTTGAAATTTCATTGGCTATAGTTACAGCTTCTTCTGTGGAGTCAGCGCCAGACAAAAGATCATCGATATAGAAGTCTTCTTTGATTACTTGAGCAGCTAAAGGAGACAAATTTCCTTCATCTTTAGCTACTTGTTGAAGCGTTTTAACTGCCAAATAAGGAGCTGGAGCTGTACCAAACGTCACGCGAAGAAGTCTGTATTCATGTAGATCGTCATATTCATTTTGCCTCCACAGGATTCTCTGGTAATCAGCATCGTCCTTCGTTACTAGAATTTGACGATACATTTGCTGGATGTCGGCTACAAACCCAACTTGTTTGGTGCGCCATCTCATTAAAAGATTTCTTAGATCTTCTTGCAGTTGCGGACCTACCAGAAGTTCATCGTTTAGTGATATGTTATTACTTCCTTTGCAGGATGCGTCGAACACAATGCGAGTTTTACTTGTTTCTTTATCGTTGCGCACGACGGCGTGATGCGGTAAGTATACTGATTTCTTAATGTTTCTTTCTCTTTCAGGTATTATTTCAATATGATTTTGTTCTATGTAATCTTTTATAACCTTTGTGTATTCTTTTTTCAGGTCTGGTGATTTCCTGAATCTCTTTTCTAGTAGTAAAAATCTTCGTGTAGCTATCTCTTTGGAATTCCCTTCAGGTGAAAGTGGTTCATTTGTTTTGAAAGGTAATTTAACGATATATCTTCCTTCTTTATTTCTAGTTGTTGTTTCTTCATAAATTTTTTCGCAGAGCTTTTCATCTTTTGTTAATTGTCTTTCAATATCCACTTCTACCTCCCAGATGGATTTGAGCATATCTTCTACGTCAATTTGATGATGCATTACTGTGTAAGTATCTTCTTGTGGTTGTGAACAAATGTCTCCGAAAAGTATCCAACCCAGACTAGTCTTTTGGGCACATGGGGTGCCTGGGGGACCCTTGATATATTGTTGTTGTATTATTTCAGTATATGCCTTAACCCCTAGGAGTAAATCTATAGACCCTGGCATGAAGTACGATGGATCAGCCAGGTTGAGTCCTTTGAGGTGTGGCCATGGTTGTTTGGTTATTGTTTTGGCGGGTAACTTTGTGGTCAGCTGTTTTGACATCACATAGGCTTGTATCGGTAGTCTAAAGTTGTTGTCCCATTGTGATCCTAGTTCGAACTGCACCACATGTTTGATTTCTGTGCGCGTTGAACCCACCCCTATGACATTTGCTTTTGTTGGCCTTCGTTCGAGTTTCAGGAGTTGAGTTGCCTTCTCGCTGATGAATGTTGCTTGGGAACCTTGGTCTATTAGCGCTCGTAATGGAATGGTGTATCCTTGAGTGCTTCTTGCTTCCACTACTGCAGTCGCTAGCAGAGCTACTCCATGTCTGGTTGTTAAATGTGACGCAATCATTGAATTTATTTGTATATCTTCTTGCTTTTCTACTACGTGTTGTGAAACATGCGGTTGTACTTGTGACTTGCTTGATGAGGCCGCAGGTTCTAGGTTCTTGGAGACATGTAGTAGAGAATGATGACGCCGATGACAAATCTTACAGGACAATGGTAGCTTGCACTTGGAGGCTTCATGCCCTGGTACCAGACAGTTAAAACATAATCGTTTGCTTATGACGTATTGTCTTCTTTCAGTAGGTTCCATCTTAGTGAATTCTTTGCAGTGACAGAGCGTATGGTTATCATTGCATATGATACAAGTTCTTGAGGTGCTTGGCGTGGAAATATGAAACGAACGTTGATTTATTCCAGGTTTGGCTTGGTGAGTGGAATGCTGTGCAGTGCTGTTAGTCATTAATTCCAAGGTACGAAACTTTGATTCTAAAAATTTTTTGAATTCATTCCAAGTAGGTAAAGCTTCTGATTCTTCCTTGTAAGCGTACTCTTCCCAACTTCTGTGTGTCTCCGGGTCCAACTTCTGAACTAGAAGATGTATAATTACTGGATCCCAGGAGTCCGTACAAATATTCATGTTAGAAAGGTTATTTAAACATTCCACAGTTGTGTCCAATAAACCTTTTAAAAGCACAGCTGATTGAATTGTTAATTTCCTTTGATTAAATAATCTCTTTAAAATACTGTTTAAAATTAATCTTTTATTTCCATACCTTGTTTTTAAAATATCCCATGCATATGTATAATTATTTGATGTAATTTGTATGTGTTTTAATAACGATTCAGCTTCCGCAGCAACACTTGTCTTCAAATAATGTAATTTTTGTACATCGCTTAAATTTGTGTTATTATGTACCAACGAAATAAATAAATCACTAAATGCTGGCCATGCTTCATAAGTCCCGGTGAATGTTGGAAGTTGTATTTTAGGTAATTGCACGAGATTATTTTGTGCGGTAGAATTACTCGAACTTGTATTTAATGATGATTCCATCGATGTACTTGCCGATAACTTTAAAAGCATATCCTTTAAATCGCCGTGTAATATGTTATATAAATCTTCATAAATAAAAAATTCTTCGTTAAGAAAATAAGGTAAATTGCCCTTTTGTTCTTTCGGCGTAATTTTGACTAAATCTCTGTGAGCCGTTTTGAATGTATTCCAATAATCGTTAATAATCTTCATTCGTGCTTCTATATATCCCGTAGTTAATCTTGACTTCGGACATTTCTTCAAGTTAACTTGTGTTTTTTGTAATAAATTAGCCGTATCTTCCAACACAGCAAGAAGTTGATTTTGTTCTTGAGACATTTTGAATGTTTTTGACAAGTTTTTTCACTTTTGAAGACAAATATGATGCAATAATAACCAATTCTATCGTTCGTAATGAGTAATAAATGCTTGCTTTTTAACTTAGATGTCAAGTCACTCAACGTATATTTCTTATCGCAATTCTTTTGTTCTACGACGCTCGGGATCGGTCCGTGAGTATTCGGCTCGATTTCGACCATATGTTGATTACGTTAAGGTTGAGATTTACTTGCGTACGCTTAATAAAATAAAAATGCGTGTGCTCTGTACGACTTTATTTTTGCAACTAACTTGTTGATTGATTTAACAGAAATAATATTTGACGTATGTAAGGGAGGGGAAAAAAAAAAAAAAAAAATAAAAAAATAAAAAAAAAAAAAAAAAAAAAAAAAAAATAAAATAAACATAGTTATCTATCTAACGACTTGTAAGAATATTCACTAAATGATTGTACATACATATATAACTAAATAAAAATATTATAACTTTTATACAACAATCGCCCGTATCAAATAGCGAGGATTGTTTGTAGGAAGAAGGAGGAGTCAAAAAAAAAAACCTAACCTAACCTAACCTAACCTAACCTAACCTAACCTAACCTAACCTAACCTAACCTAACCTAACCTAACCTAACCTAACCTAACCCGAACCTAACCCGAACCTAACCCGAACCTAACCCGAACCTAACCCGAACCTAACCCGAACCTAACCCGAACCTAACCCGAACCTAACCCGAACCTAACCCGAACCTAACCCGAACCTAACCCGAACCTAACCCGAACCTAACCCGAACCTAACCCGAACCTAACCCGAACCTAACCCGAACCTAACCCGAACCTAACCCGAACCTAACCCGAACCTAACCCGAACCTAACCCGAAGGTTAGGTTTCCGTAGGTTAGGTTGCGGAAAGTTAGGTTCTCGTAAGTTAGGTTTCCGAAAGTTAGGTTGCGAAAATTTATATTTCTGTAAGTTAGGTCGCAAGAAGTTAGGTTTCCGTAAGTTAGGTTGCGAGAAGTTAGGTTTCCGTAAGTTAGGTTGCGGAAAGTTAGGTTCTCGAAAGTTAGGTTTCCGAAAGTTAGGTTGCGAAACTTTTGGTTTCTGTAAGTTAGGTTGCAAGAAGTTAGGTTTCCGTAAGTTAGTTTGCGGTAAGATAGGTTTCCGTAAGTTAGGTTTCCGTAAGTTAGGTTTCCGAAGGTTAGGTTGCGAAAAGTTAGGTTTCCGAAAGTTAGGTTGCGAGAAGTTAGGTTTCCGTAAGTTAGGTTGCGAGAAGTTAGGTTTCAGTAAGTTAGGTTACGAGAAGTTAGGTTTCCGTAAGTTAGGTTGCGAGAAGTTAGGTTTCCGTAAGTTAGGTTGCGAGAAGTTAGGTTTCCGAAAGTTAGGTTTCCGTAAGTTAGGTTGCGAGAAGTTAGGTTTCCGTAAGTTAGGGTGCGAGAAGTTAGGTTTCCGTAATTTAGGGTGCGAGAAGTTAGGTTCTCGTAAGTTAGGTTTCCGTAAGTTAGGTTGCGAAAATTTATATTTCTGTAAGTTAGGTTGCAAGAAGTTAGGTTTCCGTAAGTTAGGTTGCGGAAAGTTAGGTTCTCGAAAGTTAGGTTTCCGAAAGTTAGGTTGCGAAACTTTTGGTTTCTGTAAGTTAGGTTGCAAGAAGTTAGGTTTCCGTAAGTTAGGTTGCGAGAAGTTAGGTTTCCGTAAGTTAGGTTTCCGTAAGTTAGGTTTCCGAAAGTTAGGTTGCGAGAAGTTAGGTTTCCGAAGGTTAGGTTGCGAAAAGTTAGGTTTCCGAAAGTTAGGTTGCGAGAAGTTAGGTTTCCGTAAGTTAGGTTGCGAGAAGTTAGGTTTCAGTAAGTTAGGTTACGAGAAGTTAGGTTTCCGTAAGTTAGGTTGCGAGAAGTTAGGTTTCCGTAAGTTAGGTTGCGAGAAGTTAGGTTTCCGTAAGTTAGGTTGCGAGAAGTTAGGTTTCCGCATGTTAACTTGAGAAAAGTAAAGTTGAGAAATGTTAGTTTTCCGCAAGTTATGTCACCGGAAACTTGGTTCTTAAAGGTAGGTGACCAAAAATTAAGTTTCTTGAAGTTAGGTTTCTAAAAGGGCGATTGCAGAAAGTTATGTCGCTGAAAATTCGGTTACGAAAGTAATTGCCCGTTAAACAGGTCGAGAGAATTAAGGTGTTAAAGTTAGGTTAAAGGTTTGCAAAAGTTATATTGATGGAAGATAGGTTTCCGAAGGTTAGACTTACGGGATACAGTTTAACAGATATTACTTTTGTCGAATGTGTAATTTAAAAAAAAAAAAAAAAAAAACTGTATTTTATCCCTTAAAGATTATGTTCTAAAAATTTGAATAGAATATCTGGCCTCGTGTTTGGAAAAATCTACTGAAAAATTTCAAACACATCTAGCGTGACACTTTATTAATATCGACCTTATGTCTTTGCGGCACAGACCGCCTGAACACGCTGTCGTGTTGATAGCATTGAGTATTATGTTAAGTTTATTATTTCTACGTTATCTATAGAGAAAAAAAAAAAAAAAAAAAAATACGTCGTATATTTTTTTTTTTTTTTTTTTATATTCTCTCAATACATGTTTAATCTATAATATAGTGGACATTTAAAATAATATTATGCATTTTATAAGTAATTGTAGTTCTGTTTACGTTATTAAGGTCTTGAATAACTTTGTTTTACAACCGAAGTAATAATCACTATTGGAATAGTAGTGAAATTATTTGCAAGTGCGACAATAATACTATAGAGACAATACTTATATGACGAAACAGCACTTGTTGATCGTTATGGCAAAACGTTATTATCACCGCCTGAATACAATTCAACCCCGATTTCACCATTACACCGCTTTAAATACAAGTATCCGCACTGACAATAATAAAGAAATAATACATTGTTATATTATTAAATATTGAATATAAGTTTAACATTAATTAAATATTGGGTAAGTAGTTATGCAAATAATTTATAACTGTAATAAATAGCACTTAATATACAAAACAATAAAACACACGAGTGACAGAAGTGAATTGGAAAGATAATACAAAACACGTTCGGAAACAAAACGCTAATTTATTGTAAAATATTTGAAATATAATTTAGTATTTATAAAATATAGCAATTAAGTGAATTTAAATAACGAATTAAATAGCTGATGCCTACAACACTATTAATACGATTCTATTTAATAAAAGATGTGTTTAAAAATGTGTTTTCGTAACAATATGTAGGTCTGCCTGTTAATTACAAAGGGCTGTCTGTCTTTATCGTAATGTTAGTGAGATATATGTGGACTGATCGCAATAAATGGTTCAAATATGTAAAGATATAATAAATCTTCATAAACATTAGCTATTTACGTTTTAAAGGCATGACTAACGGATGTTGAAAACTATACTATATCATTATGAGGATCATAATATTATAATTCATACATCTGACAAATCCTGAGAATTTACGACGTACCTGTTATTTGTCTTTTAAGGTGTATGCCTGCATAATAATGTATATATCCTTAGGTTAGATACCATAATATAAGAGGGATATCGTAAGTTCGAGTGCGTGTATCGTTAGGTAGAGGGCAACATTTTTAACATTCTCTAAAAACTATCTCAATAGAGACAATTTTTTTTTTTTTTTTTTTCATAGACGAAAGACTGCCAGTATTTGACATTTGACAGCTGACAGTTGTTGTAAGTGTAATGAAAGACCATCAGTAAAACGATTTATTTTTGGTATAAAATGTAAAATGATTGCTTATAACTAAATAAGATATTTATTATTTTTTTTTAAACTAAACTAAAACACGAGCCGCCGGTGACCGCGAGCCACTGCCGATGTTATAAATACTGTTATGAACCTTCAAGAATAAAAGTATTTATTTATTAATTCATATTTTATATAAAAAAGGCAGTGGTAGCCCAGTGGCAACGCGCTCGCTTGGGAAACCGAGTGAAGCGGGTTCAAATCCCGGGTCTCGCACCTCTGATATTTTCATGTGCGAATCATTTCTATCATGATTACCACTTGCCTTACGGTGAAGGAAAACATCGTGAGGAAACCTGCATGTCTGAGAAAACCTAGCAAGTTTTCGAAAGACATGTGAAGTCCGCCAATCCGCACTTGGCCAGCGTGGTGGACTATGGCCTGATTCCCCTCGTATTGAAGGGAGGCCCGTGCCCAGCAGTGGGACATGAAAAGGGCTGAATACATAAAAATCTGTAGTATACTTAGTTAAATATAAATCATACAAATACATATTATTTCATTATATAGATAACTTTACATAATTGTCAGTATATTTAGAGAAAAGGATAAATTTACAACAAATAACACACAAAATATTGCTGTTAACAGTTGAAAAGAAAATATTTATACATACAGCTAATGTAAAAGGAGTTAAACTTTCCCGACACATATTATGAGTAGTTTGCAAAATAAAGTTATATTAATATAATTTGATAAATATACTCACTCAGAGGGTGTCCTACCAAGTATCTGTCCGATATTTGTCCCAGGACATACGGGTACGCGACCCCGGGTCCTCGAGCCACCACTATCATACCTTCATCCAGTCCGTGAAAGTGGTGTCCACTCCTCCCCTTTTCTTCTCCTTCTTCCTGATCCCTTCCCTCTCCCTCTCCCTCTTTTTGACACATTCCTTATCCTGGTTTTGCCCACAAAATGTGGGATTTTGGAGGTCAGATGGCAATCGCTCCATTTAAAACCAATCTCGCCAATTATATGAGGAGGACCAAGAAAATGCTGGGTACGGCTAGGGCGTCGCCGCTAAACGACGCGCAGGCACATCGCCCTACACCTGCGACAAGTGGGCAAGGGCTACCGTGTCGAGTACGGGCACGGCTAAAGAAGTTAGTACCCAGACGGAAACTCCGCTTTGCAACGTGGAATATTGGCTCTCTAACAGGACGATGCAGGGAACTCGCAGATGTACTCATGAAACGTCGGGTCCAGTGCGCTTTCCTTCAGGAAACTCGCTGGAAGGGCAATAAGTCCCGTAACATCGGACAGGGTTACCAGCTTATATACACTGGGTCACCTTCAGGCAAAAACGGTGTAGCGGTAGTGCTCTCTGAAGAGCTTCGGAATGGTCTCCTTGAAGTCGACCGTTGCTGCGACCGGCTGATGCGGGTAAAGGTACTGATTGAGGGTGTTACCACCAACTTGATCAGTGCCTATGCCCCCCAGGCAGGCTGTAGTGAGGCCGAGAAGGAATCGTTCTGGGAGCAGTTTGAAGAGGTACTACGCGCTATACAGAGTACCGAAGTGATAGTTGTTGGGGGGGACTTAAACGGTCATGTCGGTAAGGCAGCTGAGACGTATGAACGTGTTCACGGCGGTTTTGGTTATGGTCGTCGCAATGCAGAGGGAGTACACATTCTAAGAACCTGTATTGCGTCTGATCTGGCCATCGTGAACACGTTCTTCCAAAAGAATGATCAGCACCTTATCACGTATAAGAGCGGGTTCCACTCAACTCAAATTGACTATCTGCTGACCAGAAGGTGTCATATCGGCAAGGTGACTAACTGCAAAGTCATTCCAGGTGAAAGCCTGACGGCCCAACATCGTCTCCTTGTCATGGACTATATGTTTACGCCGAAAAAGAAACTAGCCGAGAAACGCAAACCTAGAATCAAGTGGTGGTTGCTGAATGGGCCGATGCAGACTGACTTCCTGGCGGAGGTTGAGAAGCAAAACCTATTGATTCACACCGAAACCGCCCAGGAGGCTTGGGATCGAGCACAGTCGGTAATTACCGCGGCGGGAAGGCGAGTTCTTGGCGTTTCTAAGGGAGGACGAGTCATCGACAAGGAGACATGGTGGTGGAATGACCAGGTACAGGGGGCGATTCGAGAAAAGAAGACTGCGTTTAAAGAATGGCAGCAAACCAACTCTCCTGAAGATAGAGAAGAGTACAATGCAGCCAAACGTGCCAGCAAGAGAGCTGTAGCCAGAGCCCGCAGTGATAGCTTATCACCATTATATGACAAGCTAGAAACTGCGGAGGGGCAAAAGCTCATATACAAGCTGGCACGTGCCCGGGATAAAGCGACGCAAGATATCACAAAATGTCTTTGCGTCAGGGACTCTCAGGGCACGCTGCTTTGTAACCATGCCTCTGTGAAGGAGAGATGGAAAGACTACTTCCGGGAGCTGCTGAACAATCAGCACCCATATAGTCTTCCACCCGAACCGCCCCCTAACCTCGGACTTGTTGCCCCAATTACACCTGACGAAACTCGGGATTGTCTTCGCCGCATGAAGAACCGAAAAGCGGTGGGACCTGACGACATACCGATCGAGGCGTGGAAATCGTTGGGCTCTCGTGGTGTGCTCATGCTTACTGATCTCTTTAACTGCATCTTGAACACTGGAAAGATGCCCAATCAGTGGCGTTTAAGCTTTATAACCCCTATATACAAAGGCAGGGGCAGTGTTCAGGATTGCGGTAGTTATAGAGGGATCAAAATCATGTGTCACACCATGAAGCTCTTCGAACGCGTGATCGACCTCAGGCTCCGTCAGGAGTGTGCTGTCTCTGAGTGTCAATATGGGTTTCAGCCGGGATCAAGCACAATGGACGCCATTTTTGCCCTCAGAACTTTGATCGAGGCTTACAGGGAGAAAAGGAGAGCTCTGCATTTGGCTTTTTTGGACCTGCAGAAGGCCTTTGACTGTGTACCTCGTCAATGTATCTGGTGGGCGTTGCGATTCAAAGGTGTACCTGAGGCCTATATTGACATTATTAGGGACATGTACAGCGATTCCGCTTCGGTGGTTAGAACCGCTGTTGGCGATACCGAGCCCTTTCCGATTTCTGTAGGGGTTCACCAGGGTTCGGCTCTCAGCCCGTTCTTATTCAGCGTAGTACTCGATGTTGTCTCGGCATACATCCAAGACCAGCCTCCATGGCTAATGATGTATGCCGATGACATAGCGCTCGTTGATGAGAACCGGCTGGAGCTGGAGCGAAGGGTGAACCTGTGGAAAGGTACGCTTGAAAACGGCGGTCTCAAACTAAATGTGGCGAAGACCGAGTACATAGCTTGCGGGAGTCCGGACTCTAGCACCATCCAAATAGGACTTGAACCAGCCGTTAAGTCGGAGAAGTTCAAGTACCTTGGATCCGTCCTGCACGAGTCCGGAAGCATCGATCACGACGTTCAAGCCCGTATAAGCGCTGCTTGGGCCAAATGGCGGGAGGTCACAGGTGTGGTCTGCGATCGCAGAATACCGCCCAAGCTCAAGGGACAGATATACAAGAGCATTATCCGACCGGTCCTCTTATACGGAAGCGAGTCCTGGCCAGCGCTATCTCGACACACTCAGGAGCTTCACGTCACGGAGATGAAGATGCTGAGGTGGATGTGTGGTGTAACGCGGGCTGACCGCATACGCAACACGTTCATCCGTGGCAGTCTCGGGGTCCGTGACGTAGCGGATAAGCTTCAAGAGCGTCGTCTGAGGTGGTATGGCCATGTCGCGCGTCGGTCTGAGGACTATGTCGGAAGAAAGTGCCTTGATCTATATGTCCCTGGAACAAGGCCTCCTGGGCGCCCAAGAAAGCGATGGCTGGATGTCGTGAAGCAGGACATGAGAGCCAATGGACTAACACAGGATGATGCCAAAGACCGTGCAAAGTGGAGAAGACTAAGCAGGAAGGCAGACCCTGGCAATAGCCGGGAATAATAATGCCAGGCAGAAGAAGAAGAAGAGAATTTGATAAATATAGTCCTCTGTTTAGTTTAACTAATTATTTGTAATACCCAACTTATGTACTTAAAGATAAATCTATATATTTTTACTAATATACACATTTTGTTCCTATAAATCTTAACTCTTTTAATTTACCTCAGTATCTAGACACGTAAACTATATGTACTTATATAATAATATAGAAAAAAAAATTTAAAGTAATACACAATACAACAGTTATTATTTAAATTACAATTTAGTTATATATTTAATTTTGTTTCTGTTTTTTTTTCTCTCTTTCCTTTTAGGTTTTTATATAATTTATAATGTATGTATAATCTAGTTAGTGTAAGTGGCTTTGCCGTTCTAATTAGATGTAAATAAATAAATAAGTCTAACAGGTGTAAGAAATACTGCTATGAATATTTAGAGAAAAGGATAATTTATAATATAGATTAACACAACTATTACTAACAAAATTTTACTGTTAATAGTTCTAAAAATATTTCTATATTATAATATAATCCGGTAGAAACAACTTATGTAAATGTACTGAAAATTTTAAGTTACATTACATATTATGAATAGTTTGCAAAATACAGTATAATAATATAATTTTATAAATATAGTCTTCTGTTTCATTTAACTTATTATTTGTAATACACAAGTTATTCACTTAAAGGTAAATCTGTATATTGTTTTTTACTAATATTATAAACTACACAATTTATTCCTATAAATCATAACTTTTTTAATTTACCTCAGTATCTACAGACACGTAAACCATAGGTACTTAGGTATATAATAATACAGAAAAAAAATAATTGAAAGTAATAAATACAAAACCTAAATAGTTATTATTTCCATTACAAATTAGTTTTCTCCCGTAGCTGACATAACCTAACAGGTGTAAGAACTAATTACCAAGTTCTGCAATGTATTTTACAAGCTGTACATTAACTACTAAATTATAAGAATTAACTTTCATTAAAACTATTATAATGTGTAAATCATACAAAATCGTATATTTTAAATTATTATTTAAATATTCTTTTTATAAGTACAAATTCAATATTTTATAATTTGCTTGAGCCTGACATAGTTTTGGCGTAGTCCTTTTACTGTATAAAGCAAATAAATTATTTTGAGTTTTCTACTACTTTTTCAATTATAGTTTTACATGAAGAGGATTGTAAAGCTGTAAATTTTCACACAAAAAGAGATAATGTTTTTTCCCCACTAACATAGTCTAATTTTCATAATTTTTGGAAATATTTTAGATATAATGAAAATCTAGGTCTGTACGTTTTTATTTTAAAGAAATATTGAGTATGACAAAGTTCTGTTACATCTGTATTTTTGACTCAACTGAATTACTAAAAAAAGAAAAACGTACAGACCTAGATTAAGGTACATTGAATCTAATGAGACCAAAATTGTCTCATTATGTAAATGTTAGGGGGGTGAAAACGTTATCACCGGAAACTATATTTTAAACAGGATATGTAGGTAATTGCCTCTTAAGATTTGCAACTCTCTCTATCGCACCATAAGGGTTGGCAAAGCGAGCGGTATGAAACAGATAGCATTTTTTTTAAAACCTACTCGCATCCCGTATCGACACTTCACAATCCTCTTAAGAATAACTGTTTATGTCAGTTGTTAGATTTTACCATACTAAGGCGTGTATTTAAGTAGTTGAATATAATTTATTTCCGCCCATGTGAAATCGCTAGCAAAGCAAACAAAATAATTTTTTAACATACTTTGTAACATAATAGTAAATTTATATTTCACATATATTATACAGATTCAATCAATAATAGATTACAAATACTCGATAAATAATGCAAATACATACTCATATTATAATTAGTATATGTAAAGTATTTTAAATTCTATATGAATAAAGTTCAATTTCATTTCTATTTGTTAATAAGTAAATACAGATTTAAACTTGTATTTCGTATTCACAAGTGGCATTTTGGATCACTAACAATATCGTCGGTCGCGGATTTGAATTCAACTTGCGTAAAAACTTGTAGACAACATACTAACAATGAAATTTCTATTCAGCTTAGAATAATATACTATTTATAATCATTATTCAACCTAAAAAATGTAATACTTTCCTAAGCAACATTATTTATTATTATTTATTTATACTTAAATATTTAAAGTTACAAAAGTGCACTATATTTTAAAATAAAACATAATACTATTTACTATCGATTTGTGCCATCTAGTATAATTGCTTATTTACTTCCGCTACTCGCCGCTAGAGGGCACACTAACCCAACATTGTGAAGATTTCTTACAAAATTGTACAATTGATATTTATCATAATCAATCAATCAATCAATGCTACTTAATTAATTTTGTAATAGGACACAGGTTGTACATAAAATAATAATAAAAAACTGAGGCAAGTCTCCTGTATTCAAGGCACTTCTGTCGTACGATGTTCTGTCGGAGACACATTGGCTGAACATGATGGTCCTGAAAAGTAACAATTTTAAATGCATTAATATTAAGTTTAATGGCAGTTATATTATTTCCTTAATGATTGTTTTCAGAATTAAGACAGTAGTTACAAAGGAAAATTAGTTCAATTATATGTTAAAGATGGTGTTATATATTATCCATAATTGATTAGTAAAATTATTAATATTATATAAAATGAAAAATAATTCTTAAAAAAGGTATATTCTAGTATTCATTTTTATATTTTACTAATAAATACTGTGTATTCTTACTACTTACTTACTACAAATGAAGGAATTGAAATTTGTTTTATATTTTAGTTCATAAAAAAATGGATAATTTTCAGAGCAGTGTCACCTATCGCCTACTAAAAAAAAACAAAAATCCAATAACATAACAGAAATAACAAAGTATATATTATACTTTTTTAAAAATTATACACAGATTTAATAAATAGTAATTTATAATATTATAAATGTGAAAGTTTGTGAGTATGGATGTTTGTTACTCTTTCATGCCAGAACGGATGAATGGATCTGGATGAAATTTGGCACAGAAGTAGATTATATTCTGGAATAACACATTTTTTAAAAAACAACATAACACTATTTTAAAAAAATCCTATCGATTTGTGCTATCTATTATAATTGTTTATTTACTTCCGCTACTCGCCGCTAGAGGGCACACTACCTAACATTGTGAAGATTCTTATAAAACTTTACAATAGCTATTATCAATCAATACTCTATAACTTAATTAATTTGTAATAGGACACAGGTCGTACCTTAAATAATAATTTAAAAAAAAAACCGAGGCAAGTCTCCTGTATTCAAGACACTTCTGTCACACGACGTTCTGTCGAGACACGTTGGCTGAACATGATGGTCCTGAAAAGCAAATATTAAATGCATTAATATTATGTCTAATGGCAACTATATTATTTCTTTAATGATTGTTTTTGGAATTAAGACAGCGATTAAAAAAAATGTTCAATTATATGCTAGATGGCATTATATATTATCCATAATTGATGTGTAAAATTATTAATGTATAATATGAGAAATAGTTCTTAAAAGTGTATATTTTAGTTTTCATATTTCATAATTTTACTGATTAATAGAAACTGATTTTCTACTCTACATCAGATAGTAAGTGTGTACTGCATTTTCATAGATAGCCTTTTTAATATTTTAAGATATACGAGATTATATTACCACAAATGAAGGAATTGAAATTTGTTTTATACTTTACCATATAAAAAATTGATAGTTTTCAGATAAGCACCACCTATTACCTATTAATGAAAACGAATATAGCTCAAAGAATTCTGTTTAAATTATAGCTCTAGTCAAATAACTTCACAGTAACAACAAAGTATATATTATACTTTTGTAAAAATTATACACAGATTAATTAAATAAATAGTAATTTAATACGAGTCAAATTAGTTTGTGACTTGAAGAATTCTCTGACACTAACCTTTTTGTAAACTAAAATCTAAATATCTCTATAGTTACTGTAAATATTTTTTAAATATATCAATACTAGTCCTATCTTTCCAATAGAAAATATTATAATTTTCTAATTAAATTTCATTTCCTTTAAGTTTTTACTAACTATTAAAGATTATTATCTTTCTGTTACAAAATGTTCTCTGTTTCTTCAAACCCCTTTTCTTGCTTATTGTTAGAAATAATGTGGTCATTCACCTGCAGGAGATGAAATCTTCTTTTTATCATCTCTAATTGTTACTTCTTTTTCTTTTTGAGAAAAAAAGAAAAAATATAATCAATTTCAACTGTACAAATAAAAAGTACACAATATATTTTCACTTTATTTTCAAGTGATTGTACATATATTTATGTTTATATATCACATTCGACTTTTTGCTGTGCATTAATGTAAATCTTTAAGTATAATTAATCATTAAATAAGTTGCTTGTAAAAGTTCTTTGAGTATATTTTGAAGTTAAAATAAAGCAATTTAAAAATCTATAAAAATTATGACAGAAAATAAGGGCACAAATTGAGTATAAGGGACGCGGCCCCTGGAGAAGTGGGTGGTATTTCTGGATAGGGGAGGTGATAGGAAGTTCAAATATATAAGTCAAAAGTTATGGAGCTTTAAACGTTAGAACATTTCCATACATTTCTAATAAGTCATTACAAAAGATAAACATAGGTACCTTTAACCAATAGTAAACATTCCTTTTTATATAAAATTCATATTTTCATAACAATTAAGGCTTTATTGTATTAATATTTTGATAATTTCACTAAAAACAATAATCTAAACAAAACAGGTAAACTTAAGTTTTGACAAAACTCAGAACTGTCAATGTCTGTTTTATATACCGCTTTCAGGACTTAACAGATTCTCGCTTAATAATTAGTTAAGCATTATACATATTAAAAGTAAAAATTGTCATCAGATTACTAAGATTTTAAAATAAAAGTATTTTATTATTTTTCAATTCATGTATGCATGTACGAGTTTTTATTTGATTTATATAAAATATTTGAGAGTGTGCGCAGGAACTACACAACTTAATTCCCCCATCCCCTTTCCATCATCGGACAACCCGACGAACGGCTGGTCTCCATCCTTATGTCGTGGACATTCCACCCGTCCGGACGAAGCGTTTCGCTTCGTCATTTATTATACGTGCGGCTAAGGATTGGAACAACCTGCCTGCGTCGGTGTTTCCGTCCGATTACAATATGGGTGTCTTCAAGGCAAGAGTGAATAGGTGGCTACTGAATTAGTGCGACTTACCATCTACGACTGCGTTACCACTTACCATCAGGTGGAACGTAGTCAAGCACTAATTCGGAATAGTATAAAAAAAAAAAAAAAAAATTTTTTAAAGCATTATTTGACTTTATTATCTGTGAACACTTTTCAGTACCTATTTTTGACGGGTAGTTACCTACAAAATACCGCGAAGTTCTTTAGTTTATGTGAATACGATCTGTACTCATTAAAGGCGTTTAGGTTTTCATATTTTTTGCTCATTTTCATAGTTATTTTTCTCATATTATTTTTCAGTAGTTAATAGTTTTGTTAATTTTCGTACCTATATGTTCGCATCTAGTTTTTTGTTTTAATATTATTACTATAGTTTAGACTTTAGAGTCTTCTTTCCCCTTGAGGACCGCATACACGCAGGCGTGTACTATAACAATTGAATTCTCGGAAATTCGCACGAATTTCTTAGAAATTATCCTGGAGAGACTACGTGTACTCATGCAGTTTATGAACGTAAGTACGTCACAATGATATCGATACTATTATTACTAGCTACAAATGTCGATTTTATTGTTACTATATTATTATATTTTCATTGATACTATAATAGGAAAATTATTTGTAACTATAACGAAATCAAACAAAAGGGATAAAAATTTCATAATGTATTTAATTAAGCAGTGGTGCATATCCCAAATCATCGTCACTATCATCACATTCAGAGTCGTTAGAGCAGTCCTGCAGATTAATTATAAATTCTGAAATGAAACTGTCGAAATGAACATCACGCTCATGTCCATTTCGACAGTTTCATTTCAGAATTGTGATGGATTTTCAACATTGCCCCAGTCCTATTTATGTCAATCTGACAACTGTCACAGGACTCAAGCTATATTTTACAAACTATAAATTAAGTTAAAAATGTTAACTCACAAGTGTAAACTTTTTTGTGAAATAAAGTATTATTAATTAATTAATTCCATATTCAAGTATAAACGTAATTAAAATTATAAAAACGTTAAAAATTAAAATTAACAGATATTGTAAGGTACTTTGGTGCCATTTTTCAAGTTTTTCAATTCATTTTGTTATTTTGTGGGTAGGCCATCTGTAACAATTATATAATACTTTTGAGAAATCTAACACCTGAGTATCTCCCGTGACCATGATTGCTGTAAAGCATTCGAAAGTTGGAAACCAAAACCCAAAATAAATCCGCGAAAAAATCCGAAAAGATAGTTTTATTTAAATTGTGAAATATTCGCGTAAATCTAAGAAAATATTAACAGTTTTCGATTTAAGGATCGTCGTAAATACAATCGAGGATAAAATTATTATCTAATAATGACCTAGACTCAACAGCTCTATTAGGCAATAGGCAGCCCTGTTTTATGATCGTGTGAGCAATAGGTAGGTACATAAAATATTTTTATTTGAAATGGCTGATGGCTCTTCTCTATCATGATTCCTGAATCTTATCTTAGACAGAGTCCATATACAGAGGATGCTCTATAGCAGAATGAATAAACATAATATTTATCTATGAAATCCGTTAAAAACGTCCACACAGTAAGATATTCGGGGCGGACGAAATTCAATGGATACACTCACTGGTGAGTGCTGGTCATTATAGATAAATAACTTTCACTGACATGATTTTAATTATGTTTTTTTTTATAAGTTAATTGCGTATAGTTCGCATTTGGAAATAAGAGTTAAGTAAAGTCTTGCACCACCGCACTGCCGCGCTATTTACTGTTATGTTATGCGCCTGCAGTAAACATCAAATACATAAAACTTACTGTAGTATAATTGCCATTATATTTATTATGATATTGTAAATTATGAGTTAGTATTTAAAATTTATTCTACCAATATTACTTAATAGCGATTATACTATTTTACTATTTTATTCAAATATTTATGAATAAAAATATATTACACCAGTAATTTTGCAATTTTTCCAAATGATTATGTTTCTTTTTTTTATTAGCTTTACATGGGGAAGAATTTTGCATTTTCTCCCTCAAATGTCGCGTTTACTATAGCCCTTAGTATATTGTAAAACTTTATATTGTGGATGGTTTTTTTTTCGTATTATTTAAAATTTAATTAAAATGATAAAATGTGCAGTGCTAGGATGTAAAGAAAATGGATATCATTCGTTTTCAAAAGACAAAAACTGACGAAATTGTGAGCTAAAGCAATAAGACGACCAAAATTGGCAAAATCACAATTTTTACATTTAAAGCTATGTAGACATAATTTTATAGAAAGTGATTTTAAAACTCTTAAATTGTCTACAGGCGTTTTTTTTTATTTTTTTTTATGAAACTCTGTAATTAATATGTAAAACATACTAATTACAGTTTCATAAAAACTTTCACTCCCCATTTTACCCCTTTACAGGATTGAATTTCGAAAAATGCTAAAACACGTATTTATTTAATTGTATTGAAGAGCATTAATACAAAGTTTAAAGTAATTCTGATCATAAATATTTCTTTGCCTATATAAATTTTACTACCCCTTTTTAACCCTTTAAGGAATGAATTTCGAAAAAAATCAATCAAATATATTTCTTATTTTTATCTTAAAGCTAAACACCACTTTCTGTGTATTTCACATTAATAGTTTCATATAATCTTTAATACCCTATTTTACCCACTTAGGAGATGAATTTCAAAAAATATTTTCTTATAGTATGCGTACATTATATAAGAAATACGTTCTCCAAATTGCACGTTTCTACAACCAGCGGTTATTGATCCATCAGCCAAGATCATCGCCAGATGCACCTCTCCTTCTCAATTTTTCCTTCGGCTTGTCTAATTTCCAGGTATAATACATTGCACAGGTAAGGTTCGAATACAATAGAAGCAAAAAAACAGGTATAATAGAGATATCACAATAAAGTGCTTAACGTCAGACTAGTGAAATAGTATATTTGGCTATACGTCGAATACTGAATATTCGGTGGGTTTTCTGGCCGAATAGCCGAATATTAGGCAAAAGTATTCAGTCAGCGCGTGGCGGTAAAAAATTTTGTATCTACGTGTTTGTTTCCTGTTTTGCGCCAGGAACTAGTATTTATTCAGAGCGTCTTTTCTCTTACATCGGTATATAATTGGAAAAAAAAAATAAAAAAAAATAAAAAATTACATTATAACGTTTAGTATAGTTTTCTCAGAGATGAGATCTTTTCCCGCAGTAAAAACTATTCTATATGTTGACTCGGATAACCAGCTATCATCATACCAAATTTCATCAAAATCTGTCCAGTGGTTTTCTCGTGATGCGTTCACAGACAGATAGACGGACAGACAAAAATTCTAAAAACTATAGATTCGGCTATACCGATAATAATAACTATTTCAATAAATATTTTCCAAAAAAAAAAATATTCAATGTACAGATTCGACTCAGCTCGAAAAAACTATTTTTTTTTTAAATGTCATACCGTTCCGGATACTTTAAACGCTCGCCATTTCTCGCGCGCCTGGCGTGACGTCAAAGTATGATATACACAGAAATGATTACTCAATTTGTAAGCGACAAAATCACTAATCGCTCTGTTATGATATACTTCGACATCATATTCGGTCTGACCAATGGAGTTGCGTTTCAACTACTTTGAATTTCGCACCGATTTTTGCACTTTTTAATCATTATTTTCTTAATAAAAAACAATTACATTAAATTATTAATATAGGCTTAATTCAAAAGCAATAAAGATTATTAAAAAAATATTACATTTCATTACATGCTAAGATGAGCAGAAATGGCTAAACCTACAGAGATTTCTCCAAAATTCTTTATGCACTTCTTATCAATTCATGACAATATTCAATGATTCATGGTGACTAATGTTGTGTTTCATGATTTTTAGGTAATTATTCAAATGTTAGACGTAGAGATTTTTTTTAAACTTAATAAGTGAACCCATATCATGGGGTTTTTTTAAACAACTTTTAAAAGTTAAGGTGTGTATGTTACGCTCTATAAATATCTTCTTCAAGTGTGAACTATATGTTAGCTTAATTTTATATTTGAATAATGTTAGCTTATATTAAATTTATATTTTAAGAAGTATTTCAATTGTATTTTGTAAAAACTATGCTTGACACTTTAGTTGCTGTTTTGACATAAACGAATATTATAAAAAATTAAAAAGCCATGATGTCGCCAGTGGGGGACACTTCGTTCTGAATTTGTCAAACATAGTTGGCTCCTGATTATTATAAAATGGGCGACTGTGAATAAATAGATAATTGACAGAACCGGCAGTTGTTTTTGAACGAATTTTTATATATATGTATTTGCATCATTATCTCTTATTGAATAGGTGACCTTAAATCTCAATGTTTATTTCATATAAATTTTTAAAAAGTGTCACCTCTAAGGGTTCGTCATAAGCAATTTTGAAATTAAATGTATTTACTTGCTTTGCTTTACTTTTTTCACCTTTTGATGACGACCGATGACCTATCCAGCATTATAGCTCCAAAAGTCTTCGATTAAAATGACTGTGGCATACTCATAGACGAACACGACGAAATTTTCATGATATTTAATAATATTATGAATAAAAAATTCGACAAAATGTTCATACGACAAAGGTGTTTTTTTTTTTAAGAAAAAATAAGGTTGCTTTTTCGTACTGTATTTATACTTTTATAATATAAACTCTTTCTTATCGGGTGTAGGCGTGCAAGGTTCACACAGTTTACTTTCGCCATCGCATATAACGGAGAAGATACGAAGATAAAAACGATAGCTGCGTTCGTTAAAATAAGATTACCATACATATATTTAAATTGAATAAAAAACAAAAACTGTTGCCAATCCTAGGTTTTAATATATTATAATGTTAGAAAAATGTTTTTTATACACGGACAGTAATTAATTCATAATAAAAAATTACATATAACGCTCGTCAGGTAGATAGTGATACAGCTCTACACGTCACTTACTTTAGTATATTATCTTAATTTACATGAATAATACGATACAAACCAAAACAAATAAAATCAATTATGTTTGTTGCTCGTACTTACATTTCCATTTACTGTTCAAAAGTTTAATTTCTTTTAATAATTAGAATTGTGTTTAAAATGTCTAACCCGTAAATATTATAAATGCGAATAAAATGTTTGTTGGACCGTTCAAGTTTCACGTAGCAACAAATCATCGACGATTTTTTTTTTTAGTTTTTTAACTTGTAACTTAGAGATTTTAAATAAACTATTTTTTCAGTTTATATTTTGGTTCCCGAAGTTTCGAAAGCTTTTCAGCAAACATGGTCACGGGGGAGACTAAAGCTTAAGACGTCTCAATAGTTATTATAATATAGTTGTTACAAACAGTATCTACCACGTGTTAAGTGATGTTGCACCCCTCCACACCCCCTGCACCCACCCTCTGCAAGATGCAGTAGTTTACAAGCTTGATTGTGATTGTGGATTAGACCTATTAGAACTAAGGTAAAAGAACTCAACATAGTCAGGTCGCTCCAGCCACTACATTAGATTCGATAAACTTCAAATACCCGCAAAAGAATAATGTTATCGCGCTAGAATAAAAAAAATCCCAACAGGGAAGTTGGCTGGGTACTACCATAATCGTGGAACCCCGTTATTACATAATAAAATCAAAACCCAAAAATAAACATAATAGACCGTTAGATGTAGTAAGCTCTTACTGTGTGAACGATCGCACGTAGTGTGCGCTGATGCCTAGCGCGGAGTAAGTGCACATGAATATTATTTGTTCATGTGGTAAGAGCGCGTCTCTAATTTTAATATATTTTGTTAAAAACTATTTTACATTTTTTACAATTGTATTTTTCTTTCACAGCATTACTTTACTGGGGCACCTGTCTGCAGATATCTCGGTTTTGATGTGATAAAGTAAGAAGTCATTAAAATTAAATTATAAACGTGAAATTTTGTATGTGTGCTTTACGTTGCTAAAAGGCTGGTTTGATTGAGATGAAATTTTGTACGGAGATAGAATATGACATGGAGTAACACAGTACTATTAGGTACCTAGAGCCGCATATGAGCGAAACACTAACTTACCCTAAGTTGCTAGCTTAGTATATTTTTGATTTTATATAAATTAATAATAAGCTCAATCAGTGTGCCCATTCTTCTTTTCGGTCCTCGATCAGAAGCATACTATTAAGGCTAACTGATAACTCAATAAACGCAAAGCCACGTCACACTCGCGCTCGGTTTCAATGACATGATAACAGAACTGGTTAGTATTATTACATCAATATTACGAAAGATACATTATGTATAGATAGATACCTTCATAAACACTTAACATTAAACTGTGTTTAACTTGCCAGTACTATAGGTATTTTCATACTAATACTATACATACGATTTTACCATTTTTTAAAACGTGGCTATGACTTTGACTACATGACTATATTAAAAATTTAAATTTAGACATTTATTCAATAAATAATGTTATCTATAACTTATAAGAATTAAGAATAGATTGTACAGAGAGTATAAAACATTAAACATGAGGGCAAAATCTGCCGCCACTGACAGAGATTATATTAATTATAGTTACTTCGTTAGTGATTATTTAATATGATTTTCCGGTAGTTGTTACAAGAATATAAAAACAACATTATGTCCTACAACAGACAACAGTACAGTTTACAGGTACGTACTTATACGTATTAAATCTAAATGTCAATACAGCATGCCAGTTTACTTATCTCATAAATTATTAGTACCTAGGCGACCGAGCTTCGCTCGGAGTTCTTGAAAGATTGTATATTGTACATTAAGTGACTAAGTGTTACTGAGAAAGTCGTATAGATGTCGCGATAAGAACAATTTTCTTTTTAATTTGGCTTAAAAATAATTTTACATTAAGTGACTAAGTGTTACTGAGAGAATTGTATAGATGTCGCGATTAAATTTTGCGTAGAATAATGCATAAGAAAAATGCATGAAACCTCGAAAACATGCGTTTTCCCAGACATGTGACTAATCTAGATCAATTTTTCGCCCCCGAAAGCCCCCATATACCAAATTTCAGCAAAATCGTTAGAGCCGTTTCCGAGATCGCCGGTATAAATAAATAAATAAAGATATAAATATACAAGAATTGCTCGTTTAAATATATAAGATTACATAATAACTGCACTGGTTAGACTTAACTATATACTTATTTAATAACATGTTGGTTTTGGTAAAATTGTAATATATTCAAAAATTTTAATCTTCAAGTTATAATTTTACCGATATCGAAAAATATTTAATCAATTAATTATTATTTAATCATTGAGTTATTCGCAATGTTATACGATAAAATCAGAGATTACTTGGTTCATGTCATCGGTGATCGATATCCATTGAAGACTACGTGGAAAACTTCAGCGTTAGTGAGATAGTCAATGTCCATTCGTGCACGTAGACGTACTTGAACATTTATAAAATTAGCGGCTCATCCTCACTTCGCCCGGGTTCGCCTATCTAGGTCAACAAAAACAAATCTATCAATAATGAACTATATTATTGTAAAGTTTCATTAAAATCCAATCAGTAGGTTTTGTTTACTAAGCTCTAAAAATCACTGTAGTTTTTTAACTCCTTATCCCACGGGAACTATTTAATTTTCCGGGATGAAAAATATCTAAAATGTTGACCATGCAAAATTTCATATAAATTGCTTCAACAGTTTCAAAAATTAGCCCGTACAAACAAACAAAGAGACGTAGAAACAATAAAATTGAAAAAAATCTGGATTTGTTCTATTTCTGTTCTTACATCCCCCTGGCTCGGTTTTTGCCATTTTTTTCCTATGTACAGATATTCCATCTCTACAGTTTTATTATATGTATATGTTCTGATCTCAGTTGTGTTACGAACATAAATTCGAACTACTAAATTCCATCAAGTAATATGTTATAATAATCATAAATCACTAAAGAGTCTAATTTTGGTCGAGTTAAAAAATCTACTCGTCGAGACCAATCTAATAATTCCAAACGCGATATGTCTGCTGTAAGTTTTTAACAAAGACAAGACAACTAAGACAAGTAACGTAAAAAATTAATATTATTGTATGTTTGAAATCCTTGCATCGTCTTGGAAGAGAGCTGATTATTCTCAAACATTTTTTTTTATGGTATTCAGTGACAAATGGGCAGACAGACCACCTGATGGAAAGCGATACCTGTCGCCCATAACACCTACGGTCCATGCACTTAAGTTTTATGTAACAAAACTGCAGAATCGCCGGTACGTTATCACTGTGAGGACTAAGATGTTATGCCTCTTGCCTGTAATTGCGCTGGCTACCTTATCCTTCAAACCGGAACACAACAATGCAACCATTGTTGCTTGGCGGCAGAAATAGATAAGGGGGTGGTACCCATCCAGTCGGACTCCTCAGGCTTGACAGAGTCCTACCACCATCAAAATAGCTGGATAGACATTGATAAAACATAACTAAATATCATTAGGAAAATACTCGCTTCTAAATTAAAAGAACCGCATCGAAATCGGTTCATCCATGTAAAATATGTCAATTTCGATGTATTAATAATATTATATATTTGTCAAACAATAACAACGGTTACTATAGCAACAATTAGTCATAATGGCTTTTATTTAATTTATGCACATTCATCTCACAGTAATAAATATTATTTTTTACAAAGTTTAAAAGTTATTTTATATGTTATTTAACATATATTACATAACATATTATACAGTATTATTTTTCACTTCCTGTGTAATGTATTCTATCTCATTCTCTCGCCGGATTAATCCTATATATTTATGTGTTTGTCTCTTTCTAGTGTAGCATTTTCGTTTCATCGAGTTTCAAATCACAGCGATTCTAAAGAAGTTTCACTTCAATAATTTATTTCACTATCTATCAGGCTAAGCAGGCACATTTAAATCTATACATATAATAAAATCTTAACGTTAAATATTTTTTGGATTTTTTTATTGAAATAGTTGTAATGATGTTATTAAATGAAACAACCTTTATGTTCCAAATCCTGTTTTATTACTAACTTTATAAGTCTTACATAATGGACACCGTGTGCCACACTACATAGTAATTACTATCGGTATAGAGGGCGAATCTATTGTTTTTATATTTTTTTCTGCCTGTCTGTCTGTCTGGGAACGCATCACGAGAAAAATACTAGACAGATTTTGATGATATAATGATAGCTGGTTACCGGGTCAACATATAAGATACTTTTTACTGCGAGATAATATCTTATCTCTGAGAAATCTATACTAAACGTTAAAAAGGAAGTGGAGCGAGGGTGAGTCGCTGTGTAAGTCGAGTGTAACATATAAATGTAACATTTATCCTCATAATCTCACTCCCCATACTTTATTACAGAATAATAACAATGGAAAAATCAATAAAAACCCGCAAGGCTGCTGCAAAAGATCTGGAAAACAAATTAAATATTACTTTGCAAGAATTAAAATCTTCCCAGGATCTTTGCAAACAGTTGCTGCAAGAACGTGAGGACAGTGAGGAGGAAATCAAACAAATCATTAAAAAAAATTCAGATTTAAAGAATGAACTTGCTCAATTACATAATAACTTCTTAGATGTAGTCACTCAGCGAGACCGTTTGAGTGAAATAGTAAATGCATTCAGCCAGTGCAGTGATGAGCACGAAAAGGCTCTGAACCGAATTAGAGAGCTTGAAATTAGTTTAGAAGAGGCCAAAAATTCTTTGCTCCAATTTGAGGAATTTAAAATGTCACAGCAGTTGCATAAAACTAATAGTTTGTATAATGAGCTGATTGAATGTAATTCACAAACAGTAATAGACCTAACTAGTGATGATGATTCCTGTGACAAACGCCCTGCTCACTTCTCAACACATAATAAATTAAAAAAATATATTAAATTGAATAAATTTATTAAAAAAACAAATAAATTAATAAATAATAAATATTCTTACAAACAATTTTGTGATCTGAGGAGTGAACGCTCAAAATTAGTTGACAAATTAAAATTATATAAAAGTAGATTAAGCCAAAGTAGATTATCCTATGACCGAGACACACTACTACTACAAACAGAAATTGACAATCTAAATAGTACATTAAATTCTATCACTACAAAGTATGAGAACTCACAAAAACAGATACAGGAGCACATTCTTGCTGCAAATAATCTAGTAGAACTATGTAACTATAACTATGACAGATTTGAATCTTTAACTAATAAACATATTTGTAACTGTACTCAGCAACAATCTAAAGAAAAAAATATTCAAAATAATTCTGTGGGTGTTGGTGTGGACTCAGTCATAGACACTGAGCAAACTCAAATTCATTACCAGAAACAAGAAAATTATAATTATAACATAAAAAATTCCTCCGAGTCCCCTGTCCAAAAAAAAATATCAATTGTGTCGGATAAAATAGGTCAAGGCTTTGGTGCTTTACTTGTAAAGCACATTAATAATGTGCAAAATATATGTTCGCCTGGTGCCAGTTTCCAGTATAATATTAAGAAAATTTCCTCAATGGATTTGTGTGTCAATAGTACTATAGTACTACTTCATGGGGATAGTTCTTCTGTAAGGAAACAGGATGTTATAAATAGTATGGAAACTTTGTTAAATTTACACAACAGGACTAAGTGCAAATTTATTATTTGCTCTTTTCCTTATTCCTCTTCCCTTACAGATGAACAAAACAATTACATATATAGCCTTAATATGGCTATTTATAATACAACTCACCGTCATAGTGACGCATTCTTTTATTTTGACATTAATAAATTTATTAACTCTAGTCTTAAGGTGACAAAAGGTACTTTGTATCTGCCTTTATATTATAAGAAAAAACTTGCTACTTTAGTAGCATATAATATACAAAACCCAGTTGTACATAGTACAACTCTGAATATTAACATTAATTATAATTTATTGGAAAAAAAAAATGAAATTAATTTAAACTAAACTGTAAGACAATGCCTAAGCCTAATAGATTAAATATTGTCCATCAAAATATTCAAGGCTTAGGTAGCAAAGAACTAGAACTAGAACTTTACCTGGTGAAATATGACATTCATATGATATGTTTAACTGAGCCATGGCTTAAAAAACATAATAATAGTTTAAATATTGAAAATTATAAAATGTCAAGTTCGTTCGTTAGAGTGAAAGCTACTCGCGGTGGTTCTCTTATATTAGTTAGAAGTGATGTAGTCTGCAAAGGCCGACAGGACATAGTGGCACTCTCTGTCGAACGTTCCATAGAACTATCCTGTGTTGAGTTTCAACAGTTTATTATATTATGCGTGTACCGGCCCCCCTCGGGTGATTTTGATATCTTTGAAAATAGGATGGATGATGTTCTTAAAAATTTATGTACTAATAGTAAAGCTGTAATCGTTTGTGGAGATTTTAATGTAGACATACTGCAAGTAACACTACTTAGTAATCGCATTCTAAATTTATTTAAATCATATAACTTAACTAATATTTTTTGCGAACCAACTCGTGTTACTAATATATCCTCCACATGTATAGATAATGTGTTTTGTAATTGTGAAGTACTCGATGTATCGATTATAAAAAATTTAAGTTCAGACCACTTTGGTCAAAAATTTTCGTTAACTAACAATGTTATCAATAAAAGGCAAAAAATTAAAAGTAGACCATTTACAATAAGTAGAATCAATTCTTTCAAAGAGAAAGTGACACGGCACTTGCATAAAATGGAAATGATTTCAGATCATCCAAACAACCACTATAACATTTTTTTCAACTCACTTTTAAAGTCATTTAATAACATTTTTAAAGAAAAAACTTTTTATAAAAATAATAAACTGAAATTTAGCGACTGGGCAACTGTCGGCATATACCGAAGTAGAGATAAATTATATGAATTGTATAGTGTGAGGCAGTGGAATCATGACCCAATGTTCCATAGTCGAGTAAGAGCGTTTTCTAAGATTTTTAAAAATGTTTGCATTCAAGCTAAGTCTATATTTATTAGAAATAAAATTATAAATTCAGATAATAAAATTAAAACAACTTGGGATGTAATTACTCATACGGCTGGAAGATCCAAGATCGATAGTCGACCTGTGAAGCTAACAATAGATAACGTAGTATTGAGCTCAGACGAAGATGTTGCAAATACTTTTGAGAATTATTTTTCTGAAATCCCAATAAAGGTGACATCTTCTTTAAAATCATCTTCCCTAGACGCGATTAACCTCTTACATGAACATACTCATCACTGTGATCACCAGTTTAAATTTTCGTACGTAGATGCACAAGATATTATTAAAGTATTTAAAACCATTAACCTTAAGAAAACTGGTGATTTGTGGGGCATGTCTGTTAAATTACTCAACTCAATAATAACTGATATTGCACCACATTTATCCCTTATTTTCAATAAATGTGTTGATTATGGAACTTTCCCTGATCTTATGAAACTAAGTAAGATAATACCTCTTTTTAAAAGCGGAGATAAAAATGATCCTGGCAATTATAGACCGATTTCTATATTGCCATCTATGAGTAAAATTTTTGAAAAACTTATTCTAAACCAATTGTTAATTCATTTCAATATTAATAGCATCTTCCATAGTGAACAGTATGGTTTTACCAAAGGTAGGTCTACAGCCGATGCGGGAGCTGCTCTTCTTAAACACATTTATAACGCTTGGGAAAAATCACAAAATGCAATTGGTGTTTTTTGTGATTTATCTAAGGCCTTTGATTGCGTAGAACATGAAACCCTCCTGCTTAAACTAAGTCATTATGGTATTCGTGGCATTGCTCTTGATCTCATTGCTTCATATCTTAGTGATAGGATTCAGAAAGTCGCTGTTAATAATGTTAATTCTTCCGGATCCCCTCTTAGAATGGGTGTTCCGCAGGGATCTATTTTGGGTCCATTTTTGTTTCTAGTTTATATAAACGATCTTCCTTTCTATGCTAATGAATTGTGTGATATTGTACTCTTTGCGGATGATACCTCTTTAATTTTTAAAGTGGATAGAAATATAACTAATTATGACAAAGTAAACAGTGCATTATCTTACATACTTAAGTGGTTTAATATTAACAACTTAGCATTAAACACCAAGAAAACTAAATGTATACAATTTACCCTACCTAATGTAAGGAGACAGAATTTTAGTTTGTTTTTAGATAATGAGATTCTTGATACTGTAGATTCCTCGGTATTCTTAGGTATAACATTGGACTCGGGTCTTCAGTGGAGCCCCCATCTTTCATCTCTCGCGGGTAAACTAAGCTCCGCTGTGTTCGCGGTTAGGAAAGTCAGGCAGCTAACAGATGTTAATACTGCTAGACTTGTTTATTTCAGCTACTTTCACAGCATCTTGACTTACGGAATTTTGTTATGGGGTAATGCGGCCGATATAAAATCTATATTTATTCTCCAAAAAAGGGCCATTCGGGCAATTTATAACATCGGAGCTCGGGATACCCTACGAGATTTGTTTAAGGAAATTGGTATACTTACAGTTGCATCGCAATATATATATTGTAATATTATGTTTGTCCGACAAAACATTCATTGTTATTTAAAACGCAGTGATATGCACGAAATAAACACTAGAAATAAGGAAAAACTGGTATCGCCTAGCTTTCGCCTACAAAAAGTAAATAGATCGTTTATGGGGCAAGGTGTACGCATGTATAATAGAGTTCCACAATCGATTTTGAGCTTGCCATTTGAACAATTTAAATCTAAAATTAAAAATGTATTAATAAATAAAGCTTATTATACAGTCACGGAATACTTCGAAGATATCAATGTGTGGAACTAATATCTGGTTGGATCTCACGTAGGATAAATATATAATAATTATTGTATTACAATATTGTACACAGTTATTATTTTAAAAGAGCAACTGTTGAGTTTCTCGCCGGCTCTTCTCAGCAGAACTGCCTTCCGAGCCGGTGGTAGCTTCCTCACGGACTGACTACACTGACATTTCATTTAATTTAAAATTTAAAATGTAAAATTGACGATTCAAAAGTGCTTGTAAAAGTCTATTTGAATAAAGTATATTTTGATTTGATTTGATTTGATTTGATTTAAAATAGCAGTGTAATAAATAATAATCTATACTAATATTATAAAGCTGTGTTTGTTTGTTTCTGTGTTTGTTTGTTTGGTTGAACGCGCTAATCTCAGGAACTACAGGTTGGAAGTGAAAAATTATTTTTGTGTTGGATAGTCTATTTATCGAGGAAGGCTTTAGGCTATATATCATCATGGAAAAATGTACGGTTCCCGAAGGACAGATTTGTTTTGTAAATAATAATTAATTTGATAAAATTAATTAGGTAGTTGTAACAAAAAAAAATCCTTGTATGAATTGACTTAATAATTCCTCGCTTACGACCGTTACAAGGATTTCTAATTTCCTTACATTGAATCTAGTGTAGCCATTATAAAGATAATGAGGTTTTTCCGTGGGACTAGTATTTTCCCACGAGTACTTATGTTCTTCATGTGCATATGTTTACCTTCATTATAGTGTATCTGTGTTCTGTATAATATTATATTGTTTAATATAAGAAGTCAATGTTTTTATGAAAGTAAAATCTTAAAATATAATCATAGAATAAATGCCTCACCTCGACATGCGCTCCGCGACATCAAGGCCGGGCGCAACGAATGAACACGCGAGGAATTTGGTACATAATATTACATACATACATACACTGTACGTGCTCGCGACTGCTCAAACTTGACATGTACCTGACAACTTCATTATTTACTGACTATCGATTAAAGGTGATGCAGCTTACAGCGGCGCAGACAAGTTTTGCTAACAATATCTATACTATAATAATAATAAAAATGTGAAAGTCTGTTTGTTTGTTTGTCCTTCTTTCACGTCGAAACAGAGTAATAGATTAGCGTCATTTTTTTGTATGGAGATAGTTGGAGGGCTGAAGAGAGACAAACACTACTTTTTACCGCAGGTGATTATCTCATTTCCATGGGAAAACACGTAATAATACAACTCAAAAAATATATTTTATGATCAGAATTACTTGAAACTTAGTATTAATGCTCTTCTATATAATTAAATAAATACATGTTTTTGCATTTTTCGAAATTCATCACATAAGGTAAAATAGGGTATAAAAGTTTGTATGACACCTATCTTTTTAGAGTTTTTTTATAGTTTTAGCGCGAGCGAAGCCGGGTTCTGCTAATCTTATATAAATTTATCGTTGCCACTTGCTGATAGTGTGTTTGTCGTTTAGCTACTTTGAGATTTTATTTATTTTCTCACAACGCGCATTGACATGATTTTTTCCTTTTACTAGTACCTATAGGCTGAAGAGTGACAAACACTAGATTTAGACTTATCTCCTCTAAGATTATCCCGTTATGTCTAAGTAGGTCGCGGTGGGTTGTTACGATTCTGAAGAAAGCGAGAGCAGAGAGCAGAGAGGTTGCAAATCATGACTGTTATTAGTGTAACAATAATATTTTTCACTAGCAACTCACTCTCGCTCCGCTCGGGTTCGTCCGTAGTTTCGTTTTAACGTTTAGCTCAGAGATGAGATATTTTTCCGCAGTAAAAAGTATCCTATATGTTGACCCGGATAACCAGCTATCATCATACCGAATTTCAGCAAAATTTGTCCAGTGGTTTTGCCGTGATGCGGTAACAGACACACAGACAAAAATTCTAAAAACTATAAATTTAGCTTCTGTATCGATAATAAAGTCTATTTCAATAAGATTTTCCAATAAATATTTAATGTATAGATTTGTCTATGAGTTTTGGAACTAACTAAGAGCTTATATTAATTTTGTGTAATTACTGATTTCATTTGAAACAAATACCGTTATCTTTTTATTTAACTTATCTTTGTGTTTATTGCAGAAACACTTTGCCTGTGACGAGATAACCAAAATATGTATTATAACAGTGAGTCAATATTCCGCGCGATTGTACGATGCAGATTTAGCTGAATCATGAAGGATGCTGGATAACGCCTCGCGATTATTATTTTTTTATTATTACATCAATTGTTGTTCTATATATAAAATTAAAACAGTTTACAAGATTAATACTATTTGTAGTTAGTATTATCTGTCACGGCGTCAGTCTTACTAAGACTAAATACCTGCGTGAAATATATTATTTGTAACATAAATATCGACAGGTACATTGTTGTTCCCTCGGCATTGTTTAAGGGAATGACTTAGTGGTAGCTTCCTACATATGTACATCCAACATATAAGTCCTTTAAGCAAGGACTCAGTCTCAGGATTTCGTGAAGTCCACCAATTAAGCTATTCAGTAGTAAAGTTAACAAGAGTCATAGTATAGTGACGGAACATATGATAGAGGCAATTAAGAGCCGATAAAGTCTGTATTTAAACGTCTTTTGTATATATATTTTTATAGCTAAAATAAGATTTTGAATAACAAACAAAATCTTTATTGTTTAAATTTTACTTAACAGAGCGTGATCAGAGGTCACGCGCATTGAGTACATATTTGAAACATTTCAGCATATTATTATTGTCGTATTTCAAATTGCATTAGTTGACAAAATTATTAATATATTCATATATCAAAACATTTTGAAATAAGAAGTAGTAGATACACAGTGATTTCTAAAACCTAAAATATTTTAATTGAGATAGACATCTCAAAAGAAAAAAAAATCCATAATCCCACTCTGGTAATAACTTGTCGATTATTAGTATCTGTTTAAATATTACTATTTATTACATACTTAATACAAATGGTGAGTTGTTGCTGCTACTTACTAATGACATCTAATTCATAATGTCATTTGACATCGTTGAGCAATCAAAGCGTCCGTAACGTCAGGTGATATACCTACATAACTACATATGTATTATAATAATGCAACTTTAAGGACCATTACATCATGTGTATGTATTAAGATTCGTAGTGGAAATTAGAGCAATTAAATACATCCTGGAGTTTTTACGTAAAGAGAACTCTTACGTAAAGAGTACTCAAGAGCAAGCAATTTTTAATCACAATATCTTCTTCAACCTAAAGTTGACTGATTATAACTTTATTTCATGTACGCCAAGTTATAGAAGGTACATATAAGTTTTATGTTAACATTATATTTTGTATACAAAAGGCAAACAACAAGGAGGATGTCGAAATATCAGATGAGTAAGTATCGTGACGATGAATAACGACTGACGAGTCATGAATGTAGTACATAAACAATGCAGCGACAGACAAGGCTGCGAGGTTCCCATGCTTACCGCCTGCCGCCGCCGCCTGCTGCCTGCTGCCTGCTGCCTACCGCCCACGCGCAACTCTACACCAAGTATAACTTAATACAGCTCCATTATGACTCGTTCACGTGATTCAAACGAATGTACTTATAACAAAAAGTATATCTGAAGCGAAAGTGGAGCGAAAAATAGCGATAATACTTGCTTACAGCAAAAACTACTAAAATTGAATGTGATGAACTTTATCATCAGCTTAAAAGGAGAATTCTAAAGTATCGAAAAGAACTGAAGAAAGAAACAGTCAATCAGTGGGAATTAACCATGTTTTATGTACGAGTATAAATTTATACGTTACGCTAGTATTTAAAAGTAAACAACAAAGTTTCGAATGAAAAAATAAATATATTTTTACCAAAATAACAGATAGGTCTATTTAGTCATCGCTTTAATTAGCGGAAAACGCCGCAAGTTAAAAACTCCCATTACAATTGACTTATATTTTTCAGCCATTCCTTTTTCATTAGCAAAACGGCCTTATTTATTAGTTTTAATCCAAAACAGTCTCAATTTTTTTAAGCAACCAGATTTAGATAGGACCAGCCCATAGAACAAATATTTAATCATAACGTTTATATAGTGACAATCTCTGTGCCTTTGATAATACAATATCTATTATACACGTCGTAGAGCCTCGTCAGGTTTTTAGATGTTTGACCGCTTGCAGATTACTTTAATGACTGAAGCCACAGTCCGGTAGAGTGAGGTCAGAACTCGGAAACAAGATAAATATCTGTGCTTCACGCAGTCATTGACAAACTTCCAAGGACAGTTCAGATTCTACTTATATTAGTAGGTAATTAATAATCAAATTGGTTTTTAAAGTTTTAGAAAATTATATTTTTAACTGGTATGTTATTAAATCAAAATGCAAAACATACTAATTTTACAATAGCTTTATTTCAATAATATAATTTAATAACTTTATTGATTTGAATATAATTTTGTACTGATGAAGCTACGGATATTCCAATAATAATAGTAAAAATAAAAAAAATATATTTTTAAAATTTTCCTGCTAACTTCGTCGTTGTCATTGAACTAAAACGTGACAATTTGCTAAGTGACTGAGACTGTTATGTGTATGTTATGTCGAGCTGTAGTTATTTACTTAAACGTTAAAATTATATTTTCCTCTTAAATACGATTATTCTTTATAACCTATTGTAATATGCGCGGTGAGTACATGCTCATCAGTAAGCAACAAGGTGTGCGCGAGCACTGCTCAGTACTCGGCGCCACGTCGCTCCGGCATACATTCAGCTCTTATTGACGTCGAGTGCAGCCTTCGCCGCGCAACACAATGAGACATGCGACCGCCTCGCTACCTGCCCATTATATGCTTTTCGATAAGAATGGACAATTACTACTATTAATTTTATGTTACTAGCGAGATTAGTTGAACTACTTATGCGCAGGTACCTTTTGTTGACTTTATTTTATGCCTCGTTTAATAATAATATACAATACATAGTTAACGTTAACGTCGAAATTAGTTTTTATGTTTTTTTAGTTCATTAGTGTAAGCCTTGATTGCTCTTTTTTGTTGTTAATGTTGGGAAATGGGACTCGTCGGCTACCACACCCCTAGAGAGACAAGATATGTGAAGTCCGCCAACCCGCGCTTTGGCAGCATGGTGGATTATGGCCTGGTATTGAAGGGAGGCCTGTGCCCAGCAGTAGGACGTTAAAAAGGGTTGAATGCATACAAGTTGTTAAGTAAAAAAACCTAATAGTGTCCGTTTACCTGAACTCATTTTTGAAGAAAGTAGTCGGCAAGGCGTAGTTAGGTTGCGTGCCGACCGCGGGCACGCTCGTGGGTACAAACTACGTACTTATTGAGACACAGCGCAAGTTATACAGTTTCACCGTATCCGGGAACCGCCGCTCCTTGCGCAGGCAACAGCGTGTGTGTCGGCTTTCCTAATATCGGCGATTCCTCTTTATGAAACAAAGTAGAGTCGTAACTACTTAGTGTTTCATTCATTTTTTTTTCAAGTCAAAAAAAATATCTAATTTTCTATCAACTGATCAAAAAATATATATCACACTATATAGTTATTTTTATATAAGTTACTGACGTAACTACATACGAGTATACACTTAAATTATACAAATTTTCAATTTATAGTAGTGCTTAGTTCACTCGTTCCACATTTATTCATGGAGAAACCACTTGCCTATGTTTGGTAAACTAATTAAACCCACTTTGGTTTACTTTTACATAACGGATTAAGGACATCAAGTTCGTTAAAAAAATTTGAATATATGGTGGACTTGGTTTGTATGCTCATTACTTATTTATACCTCATTTACTTCATAAATCCTTATTATTATTGCAAGTGGTTATTCGTTTAACCTGTTTGCACAGTAACGTAGCGTAGGCTAATATATGTATGTATAATAATATCGGATATTGTGTTGTTTGAATAAAGTCTGTTTTTTTATCGGAGTTATACAGGTTGATCCCGACCCCGATGTGTGCGTCCGGTAATGCAGCCGGATGTGAAGAGCCGGAAGCCAAGAGACACACTGAGATGTGACCCATTTCGGTTGGCGGTGTACCATACGGGTTGCTTCTCTGATAGCAGAGTGGACCATGGGAGCAACCCCTTGTTTGTTGTGGTCTGCTTCGGCAGTGCATAAGTAATTCTGCAACACCTCATTAAGACGGGGAAGGTTCCGTTGGGTTTTAAAGGGTAGTACTGGCTTTTCTAGCTAGTGAGTCCCACATCACCTATTTGTATGTAGGTGGTGTACGTTAATGCATTTCTCAACATTAAAAAGGCTGATTTTTCCAAACACTTCACGTGATGCGTCATAAAATTAACAGACTAACGTGAAAATCGCAATCAAGGGGTCGCTAGTAAATAATAATTGAAAGATATAACGTTAATAGTGTATGAGGCAGTGGTAGCCCAGTGGTAACGTGCTTGCTTGGGAAACCGAATGAAGTGGGTTCTATTCTCGGGTCTCGCACCTTTGATATTTTCATGTGCGAAATATTTCCAACATGATTACCACTTGTCTTAACGGTGAAGGAAAACATCGTGAGGAAACTTGCATGTTTGAGAGAACCTAGCATGTTTTCAAAAGACATGTGAAGTCCGCCAACCCGCACTTGGCCAGCATGGTGGACTATGGCCTGGTCCCCATCGTACTGAGGGGAGGTCTGTGCCCAGCAGTGGGATGTTAATAAGGGCTGAGTACAAAGTTAATACTTAATAAAGTAGATAACTAGATAATTTATTATTTCAAGTACATTTTTTTTAACGTTGGGAAATGCATTTAGGCACGAAGTGTGGGACTAACCGGTAAAATCAGTACTACCCACTAAAACCCAACGGAACCTCCCCCGTCTTAATATAGCATCGCAGGACCGTTTACGTATACAACCACGACGCCCCGACAGCAGGTCTGCCGCAGCAGACCACAACAACCATGGGGTTGCTCCACGGTCCACTTTGCTGTCAGAGAAGTACCAGAAGCGACCCGCATAGCACATCACTCATCGAGGTGGGCTGCCTCCCAGTGCGTTTCTTGGCTTCGCGCCAGGTTGTATTGCCGGGCACTACTGAGCCACAAATACATACATATTATAAATATAAACACCCATGACTGGAGTACAAATATTCGTGCTTATCACACAAATGAGAGCCCCCAGCAGGACTCGAACCCGTGACCGTTGGCACAGTCAGTAGGGTAACACTACAAACTGAATTAACGTGTCCTCAAAACACTTTCCATTTGACAATTTATTCAGTGAACATGAGAAACTTCAAATAAATAGCAAGTGATTAGTAAATATCCATGTCTTTGTTAAACATGTGCAATATACTCGTATTATGTATATTGTATAGTGTAGGTATACCTATTACTGGTATACCAGTGGCCGTCCCACATTCGCCTCCCAGTGCTGCGCGTCTCTTCAGTGAGTTTTAATGTTGCAGTAAAGGATTGCTACAGCGTGAAAGAAATTCATCCTAATGATCAAAGAACGCATTTTCACTTTTTAACCGACTTCAAAAAAAAGGAGGAGGTTCTCAATTCGACCGTATATATGTTTTTTTTTTTTTATGTTTGTTCGTGCACTTTTTCGTCGTTTATGAACCGATTTTGATAATTCTTTTTTTGTTGGAAAGGAGATATTCCAAGAGTGGTACCGTGATAAGGAAATCAGGATCTGATGATGGGATCCTAGAGAAATCGAGGGGAACTTTCGAAAATTGTAGCGGTGACTAGTGCGTTTGTTAACATTTTCATTAGGTATTTTAGAGCACTACTATTTAATGAAGGTCTGGAGTCGATCTGATGATGGAACCGAAAGATAGTCGAGGGAACTCCTCAACGATTTACAGCAATTACCTGGTGTTTGGGCTTGATTAATTTGTATTGATGATACGTCTACACTAAAAATGGAAAAATAAAAACTTTTAAAAAAAAAAACCGACTTCCAGGCACTGAAAAGTAAAAAATAACTAAACGGGAGTTTTCATTTAGAATAGATACTTAATCAGATATTTTCGAAGTCGGTGCCAGCCAATACAAATCAAAGCACACCGACTTCGAAAAAATGAAAAAAAAAACACCTCTAGACAATTTAAGAGTTTTAAAATCACTTTCTATAAAATTATGTCTCTTTCTATAAAAATTGTGATTTTACCAATTTTGGTCGTCTTATTACTTAGCTCACAATTTCTTCAGTTTTTGTCTTTTGAAAACGAATGATATCCATTTTCTTTACATCCTGGCACTGTAGATTTTATCATTTTAATTAAATTTTAAATAATACGAAAAAAAACCATCCACAATATAAAGTTTTACAATATACTAAGGGCTATAGTTTAGTTATTTTTTACTTTTCAGTGCCTGGAAGTCGTTTTTTTTTTTTAAAAGTTTTTATTTAAATATAGATACTAAAACAACAACTAATATTGTTATTTGCTACTACAATAACTAATACTGCTAACATGCTTGCTTTAGAGTTTTCGGTTTTTATTTGACTATCTTATTAATATTATAACGTGAAAGATTATATTATGGATGTTTGGATGTTTAGAAGTTTGTTACTCAATTACGCCGGAACGATTGAACGGATCTTGATGAAATTTGACACAGCGATAGATTATAGTCTGGAATAGCACATAGGCTTTTTATCCCAGAAAAATGTACGGTTCCCGTGGGTTATATTTGTTTTTGTTTTTTTAGAGGCGCACCAGAGTGAAGCGAGGGTGAGCCTCTACGCTAAGGTCAATTTTGTTTTACTATATTAGAATAAATTTAATTATAACTAGCGTACTTCACAAATTATATGAAAGTATATCAGAAAACTTTGCGATAATATTACCTACTCATATTATATGCTGTCCAAAAGAAGACATTCAGAGAGAGAAATATTCATTTTTATTCTTCGTAGTTAACGCTATGGCATAATAACTTGCTACTAACGTCATAAGTCATAACACTTCTTTGGAGGTCACTGACAATCAGCTGTGGGATAAAATTCTACTATTGCTTGAGTGAGTATGCGTTTTATATCATTGCACAGTTTAATTATTTCTAATATAATAACATTTTTTTCATTTCCTCTTGTTATACATATACATATACATATTTATTTTAATTTTTAAAATTAATAATATAATGGTGTATTATTGACCAACATTAAAAAAGGAACTAAGTACGTGTGTTTTTTACAACTACTTACCAAGAAAATACAATGATGTAGTATACCAGAACATCAGATTGCATATAAGATAAACAGTAAAATAGAATTCAAATACAAATTAAGGAAGTGATTCCAACGAAACAACTTTGCTTCTGTAATCAACTTTGCAAGGTTTTTCCCTATTCCCTGGTTTTCGGAGTTTTAAAAGAAATATTTTGCAAAAACTTTTAAAAATGATGAATCATGTTCATCTTTCATCATTGATGGAATTGCTCTGACTGTCTGTAAGCACTTAACGACTTACTACAAACAGGGTTTTTGTGCCATAAATCACATTGCGTTTTTTTGTGAATAAAATGTATAGCAAAGTGGAAATAACCGTAATGGGTGAGTCAGCCTCGCGCTATCTGCGACCTTGCGCGCGCGCAGCGACAGTCGCGTCGGCCACCACTACAATAGGCGACGTTGTACTCGGTTACAATTAAATTTATATTTGATAAAGAATTATTATTTCAACTTTTAATAATCGGTATGGGATATGGTGTATACATATATAGAAGTATGAGCAAACTGGAAAAAAAATATAGTTAATACAAAAAATGTAAATTAAAAATAATCTTTCGTACTCAACTACGTAACCTAATAGAGAGAACAAAAATCCAAAACTAGAGCATCTACGAGTAAGTGCTGATATTAGCACATATCAAGTACTTCACTTTGTGGAAATGGGCTTCAATAGATAATACTCGAGAACGTAACATAAAACTGTGAGTCGTTCGCGGTTATGTGAGATAAATATGAATGTGATATAAACAGTATTGGCGTCGACCCGCGATCCATCTCGCGGCGGCTCGAGGCCGACGCGACGGCCCGGTAAAGGCCGTGCGGAGCCGTGAGATTCACTTCTTATAGAAAAAACTAAGGATGCCGTCACACTATATTCATCGATGACAATGTACAATCATTTACTCTTATATTAGCTATCCTTATATAAGGATTCTAAAGATTTTGAAAGATTAAGCAATTATCTTCTTCGTTGATAAGTTTTACTAGATATGTACATATTTTATCTACAGTTTAGATATTTGAGGTGAATATTCTTATAATATAAAAATATTTTAATTATGAATATAAATATCACTAGAGGTCCAACCAGTAGTTATTAAACCCATGTAGAGTTGGATCGTCTTTCCGCTTTCGAAGCTCTAAAAACCGGTTGCTTATGAATGCGTGAAGCTTATTTACCTTAACTAACTTACTGTGAGCTTAACATAAAGTATCTCTAATCTAAAATGACCATCAGTAATCTATGTACACCTAACGTCTATGTACATATTTAATAATGCAGTAGATCATGATATCAAGTAATTAATTACTAGTTAGTACCTGTCAAGGTACAAAGTATTTCAAGTATCTGGGATTAATGTGTAATTAAAACGGATATCTGATTGTACAAGTAGAGTTTGCAGTTCATTTGGTTCATATCTTTTGTATTTTATTAGTAAATTTATTTAATACCACATTGAGTATTATATACATGACTGTAAGGAACGAGGATCCTAAGTTGGGGCGTTTACAGGTAAAGGGACAACATATTATTATTTTAAACGTTTTTTATTGATCACTCAACAATAATTGCACTTAATCATGTAAATAAATCTAACTACACATTTAGGTAATCATTTCATAAAAATCGATTCTTAATCTTAAATATAATTACAATATTAATATTAAATTTCAAATAAAATTTCTTAACTACGAGCAGTACATATGTACAACATTCAATGGCAATAAATGTAAGGCACGATATGTTACATTATGTCGGGTGAAGCAGCGGCGCATTAAAACTATACATTAAAAATTGTACAAGTGAATAGTTGAATACGATCGCAAATCAAACATGACTTCGATGAGCTCTGATGTCACTGCACGGCGATAAGAGCGGTGTAACGCTGGGGGGTGGCGGAGGGGGGTGAGCACGTACCCCCTCCCCCGCCGCACTTCCCCCCACCCCCGCCGCACCTGCCGCGCGGGGCGCCACCATTGTGGACTGCACGCACACAGCCTCGCACGACCCGCAGACGCGCCGCAAACGCATCTACGTTACGCACTACACCCTCGCACGCACACTGTCGCACCTGGCACCTCAAAGTTTCTTTACGATGTCAAACTTGGATTTAAGGTCCATAGGCACCTTTTTTGGATCTACTTTTTTCTTAGCAGCGAGGTGAGCGCGCATCTCTGCGGCTGTCATCTTAAGATTGAGACGCGGAGGCTCCGGTGTGGGCGAGTCGTTACGATCGACGTTCGCAGCGGAATCCGGAGAACTAGCAGGCGAAACAGCATTCACGGGCGGCGCAGTTACAGACCCTGCTGAGGCAGGTCGCTCGTGTGCGTCCAGATCGGGCATGGGGTCGCCCGGCGCCGGAGCCACAACCAGTAATTCCGCATCATCAGGTCGCTGCTTAATGCGTGCTACGACTTGTTTGTGGGTTTCACCCGCGATGCTCTGTCCGTTCACTTCAAGGATGCGGTCTCCGCGACGCAAGCCGGCCGTCTCCGCCGGCGAACCTTCATCGACTTTTCCAATGTATTGGCCGGGTTTACCTTTCTCCGCGTGTAGATTAAATCCATAACCATCAAAATTAGGCACCTTCCGCACGTGGCAGAGCCGCGGCTCCGCGGCCGCCGACCCGTTCGCGGACATCGCTCGGACTGTGAATGCGCGCGGTGACTGCGGCGCGCTGTGAGGCACTGATGACTCGCCCGCGCCGCGCCTCCGCGCCCTCCTCTGTCTCACCTATGGAAGCTCGGCTGGGCGAACGGAGCGGGGGAACACGAGTACGGCCTCCAGTGTATACCGGGTCGCCGCTGAGGCGCGAAGTATCGCCGTGAGTGTAGTGTTGTATTATTTATCGCTATTCTACCTCAAAGGTCCAATTGCTGTTGTAAGAGGGTGAGTACGAAGTTATTTCGGTTAAGTTCTATGTGGACGAGCATGGCAGTGCGTGTGACACGTCACTGCGCCCGCGCCTTTCGGGATCGAGGCCGACTCGAGAGAGCGCCGCTTTCCCGCAATGCTGCCTAACATACTCCTTTAAGCATTCAATAGCAACCGACACTGACATAACATTAAATTAGATTTTAAATAAGCTACATTATTTCTGAACAAAACATAACTAATTATGAAGCACCAGTACCACCGCACTGTTCTAAATTCCGCTATTCGGTATTCGAGGAACCCTAAACTCATAGATTGGTTACATTCACTCGGAAATGTTTCGTATCAATTACTGGAATATTATAGAGAAATGCTAAAGGCGGCGCAACTGCCGGCCGCTAGATGGCGGGCCGGGCGGCGGACGGTCGTTGCTCCGCTCCGGCTCACACGTCGGGCCTCGCTCAGCTGAATTTTAATTACAATTAACTTCACACATCGCAGCCTAATCCAGGATTAGCCAAACACACCGGACGTCGAGCGCGCCCGGACCGTTGCTCAAGTACTAGTATGGAGTTCCTGCGCGGCGCCGGCGACGTGCTCGCGTTACACACGATTGTCATAACACTAGCAACAGGAAGTCTGCATCGGTCAGCAGTACTTCAACTGTCGCACTTTATTTGATTATTTAATGAAGATTATCAAAAAATATTCTGAAGAAAAAACCAAATTTAGGCCCATTCATATAGACAAATATTATAAGTATAAGCTTATGATGACTTAATAGAATTTTAGAGATTTTTTTATTGCAAATACAAAATATTACAATTTAAAACATTATTATAAAATCTTTAAATAATAAACATCTAAAATAGGCAAAAATAATTTTTAAAATAAGCACAAATTATTTAGCCAATTCTCTGTAGTCTTCATACTTAACTCACGTAGGTATCTAAAATGTTTGCAATATTGGAAAAATAAACAAACACTAAAATTAACATTCATACAACATTTCATTGGGACCTATCTACTCGCAATAAATACCATAATTACGTGAGTTGTCTGGTCTTTTTTAGACGTAATTTTGCAAAGAAAATCATTTTTACACCAAGTTAGCCAAACAAAAATATGAGTCAACCATTACTTTTCTAACTCTAGGTATGGAGTCATGAATACAATAATACTAATCTATGATAAGAATTTTCTTATCTGAACATTGCATCAGCGATTAGCCTCGTTTAATGGAATGCTATCTGCCTAAATTAAATTTAATTTCAAGTTAAATTCTATTTAAAACAAATAATCATAATTATACGGATGTGTTTCTGAAGCAACTTTTTGAACTTGAACAGCTCTTTTGAACTTGATCTTCTGAAAGTAGATGAATACCTTGAATTATGTTTTCAGAATCATATTATAGTGAACTTTACAGCACAAATTCCTATTGATTTGTCATTATTAACGGTTGTCTTCAAACCTTGCGAATAATTTTGTTGTTTACATGGTGTACATGATGGTGGAGTGACGATGCGCGGCTGCACTGTGTGGGCAATTTCACTCTCCTTATTCGGACTATAAACAATAGTAAAATTCAATTGTACTGTTTCTTACGTATTCTTACATAAGTGTAAGTAGGTACCGAGCGCGAGTACTTATGAAATAGAAATAAATGAGAATGCTTCATCAAGAATTCAAATGAGCCAATGTATAAATAGTATAAATATAAAACCTATACTTATTATTTTATTCAAAAGTTATGGCAGGCAAAGAATGACTTCTCGCATGCCTTTAAGTGACCTTCACCGGCTGTCATCGTACGGGATCGTTTTTTCAAAGGTATGCGCACACGCATGACTTTGTTAAATGGTAGGGTTCAATTTATATTATTATTATCGATCTGTATTTAATATAAACATAAAAACGTAAAATGCACATTCTAAGTGGAAAGTAGTAAAAAGAGATATCAATTAAATTAGCACACACTCTGATATTATGTGTATAGTGCGTACAGCCTACAAGTCTAATGGTAGTGTGTATGTGTGGGTGTACATACACAAACGTTAGTGTGCGTACAACTTCCAGTTCCTCCTCTAAAAGAAATCACTACGACCGTATTTTTGATGACGTTAACGTACGAACGACTTTCATTGAGAAGTTTGAGACACTCATGTTTCTTAATTAGTTGCTTCACATTAAAGATAAAATGTCATAACTTAAAGTTGCGGTAAATTATATAAAACATGTTTTATTTGTATTCGAAATTGTTCAAATAGGCAAAACTAGTTAGTGAATCAATCTACACACATTTTCACACCATTCACATCATAAAAAGCTCGATGTCGACGTCGCAATTCAACTGTACTAGATCATTATTTAATTATGTATGTATGTCACAATATCAGGGCCGAGTCATTAGGTTATAACTAAGTCATTAACGCTATTTAATTAATGTTGCAACATTGTGACAATATTTTTTTTAAATATAATAAAGTTATAGGAGTAATTATAACTTCTTATACTACGCATTCCACGAGAAGAATATGATATAAAATATATAAGTTATAAAGAGGTTTGAAAAAGGCATTTTGACCTGCGCGAGCGCACGCCGCACACTGCACAGTGCGACGCGACGAGTCACACGCGAAAGTCGAGTACGGTGAAAACAACGCGGTAGTTCCGAGCCTGGGACCACCGCGCTCTTTTTATCAGATTTTTCTAATTCTTTACCTTTAGTGAATGCATCATGTCTAGTCAATTATAAACTATTGCAGTATGCTTCTTCTCGACTACATTTATTTTATATAGTTTGTTTTAAAACACGTACACTTCTTTTTTACCTACATGTTTATATGCTTGACTGTTATATTTTTTTTAAATTTTAATAACTTTCATATGTGATAGGGTTTTAATCTTTAGTATTTCATAACATTGTTGTTTAAAAAATATGCGAGACGTTTAGCAATAAAAGATAAGAAATTGTGCTTTTACCGTGGAGTTGTCAAATAACACCAATAAAAAAATTTAAATATTTTTTTATCTTGTAACATATTTCTGACATGAGCTCGACCTTTACTCATATTTACACTTGGAAAATAAAGAGAATCCGTGGGATGCGAAAGGATAAGGATAAGGATATGACGTTCACTAATTGTTAAAAATATATGTATATGTAAGTAAATCGATTACTGAAAATACTTATCAGTTATATTTTTATAAATCGATACATATTATTATGTATAATGTTTTCGTATTCTTATATTTTTGTCGTCATTCAGCAAAGCAACAGATCGACGTAGAAATTAGATTAACGGCCGGAGTATAGCGTAGGCAATTTTTTTCTCCAGGTCCAGTGTGACCTGGTACAATGAAATACACATTTGATATTCCATTAGATATAAGTCGATCACTAGTACCTATATAAGCAAAGAGAAACAAAATATACGAAGATTTTATAGTAAGACTGAATCGTACAATTGCCCATATACAATAGTAGTAAGCTCGCGTTAAGTTTCTCGTAGTACGCTGCTATAACATTCCTGAGCCATGACGTGATTCGCGCGCGTTCGACGAGTCAGGTTTATAAATTTTCATGTGAAGCAAATTTTTAAAAACAGAAAAATAATTGTATCGCAAGCTATATCCTTATTTAATAATATTTAAAATAATAACAAAAACTTAAACGTAAACATGTTTATATATGTTTTTCCAACATCAAGTTGTAACTTTCACTATTAGACATCTAAAACATAACAAAATTTTTGGTGAAAGAAGCTCTAAATCATAACTTATTACTATCACATATGATATTCTAAAATAATGATATATTTTTTAAAACTAGTGTCTCAACCTCGCTTCGCTCGGGTTCATGAGCAGTGATGGTGGGACTCCGCACTAACCAGGAATTTTACATCAGTACTTCTAATAGTAATAATAATGTCCGATTCCGGCCACGGCGGCCAATCTCATTGAGACTAGCCAACTGCGCAGGAGATATTATAATACACAAGTGTACGCGCAGACACAAGTGCACTCTCTATTCCTGTCACTCTCATACTCCGGTGGGACGACTGCTCGACACGACCGGTGAGGGTTAAGGCGCAGGACCGACGGCTTTACGTGCTCTCCGAGGCACAGCGGTGAAACAACGCCAACTTCCCAACTCCAGGCTGTTACTGAGGCTTACTATACAAAAAGACTCAATAACCAAACTTGGCCCTACTCGGGACTTGAACCCAGGACCTCAGGATGTGCACATGCTAGCCAATACATCACCGATGCAGTTAACTTCTTCTAATAGTACTTAGTAGTTAACAGAACTAAGTATTTCATATTTAATCATATTATAATAGCTAATTGTTATAAAATAGACGTTTTGACTAATCACTAAAATATTCAACAAAATGTATTCCGTAATAAACTTCCTACTTCTTGTGCCATATAGTGCGTGCTACTTACTTAAACAAGAATTTTTATATAAACTAGAGCTCTTTGCATGCTTCTGAAAAACGCAGACTAATTTGATAGAATATTACAGAATTATAATGCAACTACTATTAAAATATAACATAATTCGAGAGAACGATAAATCTTCTTAAATAATGTGATGTTGTCCAAAATTCTGCACTTTTTCAACGAGCTTGAAATCAATTATTTAAAATATCAATTCTTCGGGAAGCTATTATCTATTGTACTGTAACCATGAACGCCTAAGCAATACATTATGAGATATTACATGAAGCACTCTCATCGCCTCGCAATGCCATCCCACACCAGCTCACGCCACGATCTCCGTTGGAGCGTGGTCGCGTGTCAGATGGGCCTACAAAAGACATCAACGCATATGCATCTGTTAGCTATTGATATTATGTAAGCCCGAGCTATCTCACTCAACTCATCACTGCTATGTCTATCATATTCCTTTTTCCAAAGCATTTAAATGTTTTTTTGTAATCTGTGTATAGCTTGAGACTCAAACTGCTGAATGACATTGGCCCAACATACATATTGATTAATATTATTATTTAATTTACCACAGATACGTATATATTTTTACATTACATCGTATCATAGAGGAAGCATCATAATTATAACACTACCTAATTATTGATTTTAATGCAATTTTCCTGTCTAATTATTTATTATACGTAATGTATAATAATATGTGAGTTATTGGAGTAATTATCTACTTCAAATAGACGAGTGGCAGTGTGACGAGTTGCGGTTAGGTACGCCTGTGTTATCTCTCTGATAAGTAACTGCCTCTTTGCAAAGAACTGTTTAGTTCTGTTTACTGCTTCCTTAAAGCGTTACTGTTTGTTGATTTAACTAATTACTGGTCGCTTCCATACTCGCAGTTGCGAGTGTCAATTGTGTCAAGTTACCTGTTTACTTTAGTGACTTATGAACACCTGCCAAGCTGTAGATGATATCGGTATGTCATTTGTAAAAGTTTTCAACTAATTTATTTTTTATGATGAACAGCTTGTATCAATAACAGCTTGTATTAATAACAGCTTGTTTTAATAACTAAATCGTTCCTAATGAAACCTTGCTATTTATAACAGATAACGTACATGTGTATCTTACTAAGCTCACTATAATTATATGCCAAATATTAAGTAATATGCCTTATATTACTTACGTATTTTAAGTTGCAGGATAGCTTTTGAAGATTAAAATAGACTTCTTTCTTTATTCACTTACTCTAACAACTGTTCTACTACTACTTAGGAAAGAAAACGAATCACTGCAAGGTAAAAAAAGTCTGAAATGTTACCATCTAATATATAAATATCTTGTGTCACGGTATTTGACTCGCACGTCTCGCACTCCTCCGAAACGGCGCGACCGTTTTTTTTTATATTTGGTAGGTATAAGAATAAGTCGTAAAGTGTTTTTCACCCTGCTACCCCCATTTTTTCAAGTAACTAGAGGCGAACCCGAGTGGAGCGAGGATGAATCGCTAGTCTCGTTATAAAATTTTACAACTTTTCGTTGCTATGCTTTATTGTATACCAAATAAATATAAATATTACGAAATATTGAAGTGACTACTTAGTGGCGGTAAATATACTTAAGTCTGCGGGAAGGTGATTCGCAAGAGTACAAAGTGTGCACTCCCACACACGAACCCACACTTATAAACGTACACAAAACCAATAATTGACACTTCCATAACTGATTTTACAATCTTTGCATAGTAAAATCGCAAAAAAAAGCTGTATGTATGATTTACATTCGTCATCTATCATTACCTACTTAGCTTACCATGGAACTAGATGGTGTTGTGTTAATGTCGGCAATATCCGGCCAAACTTTCGTCCCAATATTTTACATCTGCAGCTTACTTGTCAGATACTGTAGTAATGCCAGTTTTAATTTTATTATAATTATTATAAGTTTTATTTTATTTCAATCAATTAGTTATAATTTTAATTATTCATATTTAAATTTAATAAAACTAAAAATGCGTGAACCGTCAAGCAAACATTTATCAAAGGTTTATAATATTGATGTATGTATAATAAATCAGTAGTCTGTCATTCTGTCATATAAACTATCTCCATGCAAATCTGGTCGTTGCTACTTGAAAAAAAAAACATCTATGATAAACCCAAGTAAGGGTTTTTATATTTACAAAAACTCCTTCAATTCGCGTACAGAAGCGAAGGTCGTTTTATTTATCATAATTCATCACATTGATATGCATAACTTCGTCGGAATGCGTGTCTCAGAACCTGTCGGCGCCCGCGCAGCCTCCGCCGACCTCTGACGAAACATACCACTATATAGTACTCACTCTTTAGACTATATCATACAAAAAATGCCTTAAGGATATTAATTATAATCCTTCTGGTCACGATTTTGATATGAGTTGCATAAATCACGATATATGATGTCGAAGATCATTTTATTTTAGATCAATCAAATAGTGGATAGTAAGTTTACATTAAAGCTGTAAGTAAAAAACAAATATAACTGTATCCTATCTGTAGCCTACAGCTACGCTGTAGGTACCTGGTCGGCTATAATCGGCTGTCATGCAATATTATAAAATTTAAAGAGATTTTCCTACGTTTAAATGTTTAGTTCTAATCAAAAGATGTCCGAGAAGTAAATGGCTATGGTTGATTGATTATTATGATCGGATTTAATATAATATTTTACAATGCCCTTGTTATTTATAGGTAATATTTGTATCGTACCTCTTAATTATTTCGTCTTAGATCTTCAAATAATTCTAAGCAACAATATAAGATGTAGGTATTATATAGCGGTACAGCTTTTTTGGTTAACATTCTAAAAATTAGCAATTTATACGTATTTTGTTAATTAGTTAAGTGATATAAAACGAGTATGCGACGTAATCACAAAGTATTTCCACTTTCTCGGTTTTTATGCAAAGAGTATTTGCCTTGCTTTTTATACAAGCCCTTCTAAACAGTCGTACGTGTCGTAAGAGTTCTCGGAGAAAGTGCAAATGCTTTCCCAATGGCGTTACTTCGACGCATTCAAAACATTAGGTGTAATAGAAAGAATGCGGCCGAGTTCCGCAAACGTACATACTGAAGGATTAGAAACGCAACGTGCGTTTGAGAGAGACGAGTATTGTGCGCGAGAGGCGACGCATCGCGATTAAGGGCGCACCTGTCGGCAGCTAACTTACATAGCACACTGAAGTGAAGAATATTTTATTAGGGAGGTGTGAACACCTCCCTAATAAAATATTCTCATACCTTCAATAATTAGATACGTAATAAAAATATATCCAGAGCAAAACTATTAGAACATTCGGATGGATAGTTGCAATAAAATATACTCATTTTCAACTAAAAGAGAAATGCACAACGTTAAATACAATGTCATTTACATAAATAAAATACCTAAAAATATTAATATATTCACTATTGAAATTCTATATTACAATGGGCAGTGATTGGTAAGTGTCAAAACAATTAGTAACTGTACTCTCGGCGATCAGTTCCGGCCCAAAGCCGACCGTCGACAGCTGCTCGGAAGCGGCGGCTGCTAGTAACCGGCAGAAAGCGTGTAGTTTACGAATTATAGTGATAAAATTTAATATACCAAAGATGAGAGACCGTTCGTTTTTGTTTTAGCAACTAAAAATACTCGCTAGACAATAATTATTAATGCATGCAGATGTATACTCTTTTTTTTTTCATTTATTCATTTAAAACATTTAGTACATGTATAACAAAAACAACTTAACGATAATGACTTCATTAATATAAAACTGTGTCGCAGTTGTTAGCGCCCGCCTCAAAAGCGTCGTAAATGACAAAACACTTAATCTACTATATAAAAATAAGTCGGGTTTTCCTTCCTGACGCTATAACTCCAGAACGCACGAACCGATTTCCACGGTTTTGCATTCATTGGAAAGGTCTCGGGCTCCGTGAGGTTTATAGCAAAGAAAATTCACGAAAAATTTCAACAGAAAAGCGGGAATATCTTTTTTCACATACAGCGCCATCTCTGATACATAGCATGTACTACAAACCAATATCGGGTCAACATATAGGATACTTTTTACTGGAGGAAAATATCTCATCTCTAAGAAATCTATACTAAACTTTAAAACGTAAGTAGGGACGAACCCGAGCGGAGCGAGGGTGAGTCGCTAGTGCTACATATATTAAATAAAAGTAAGCACAGCAATAAAATCAAATATCTAATTAGATAAACAAAAAAAAACTTTTTATAACTAACTTTAACTGTAGCTGCAGGTCAGTTTGTACTATTAGTACGTACTGTTGGGTACGTAATTAGTAAACTTTTTTTTTTATCTAGAAGTATTGATCCATTAAACAAATAGGCAAAAACTGAAAATTATAGGTCCCTATAATATTCGAAAAATTCACAAGTGCTTAAAATAATGCTTTTAGAGTGTCATGCTTTTTACCCACTTTAAAAACAGCTATCTGTTAAATTTTGTCTATTTTTAACTGTCTCTGGCAGCTTTTTGAACAAAAAAAAACTGCATCAATATCGGTCTATTCGTTTAGGAGCTACGAAGCTCCTAAATGAATAGGACGATTTTGATGCTTTTTTTTTTTTTTTTCTTATATTTTATCTTTTTTCTTATAATTCATTATAACTATGTAGGCATAACTAATTATACTTCTTCACATATCGGTTTTTAAGACACTGCGGTTTTTGAGACGAGAAGATGTTGCGTAGCCTCCCGGAAGCTGCCCATCCGAGTTTGATCCGTCGATTGACCTCTTTCTCAAAGTTAGACCTACCTAGTTGGAGAGCTTGTCCCAGATATACATACTCATCTACAACTTCAAGCATAGAATCACCGATAGAAACTAGAGTGGTTGCAAGGTGGTCATTCGACATAAATTTCGTTTTACCCATGTTTATTTATAGACCAACTCGTTCGAAGACTCTATTTAGGTCATTGAGCACACTGAGGTCCTCCATGGTCTCAGCCATAACCACTATATCATCGGCAAATCGAAGTATAAGATGTATGTACTCGGCGTTAATGTTGATGCTCCATCAGTTCCAGTTCAGGGCCTTAAACATAACTTCCATTGCAGTGATAAACAATTTCGGAGTTATTACGTCGCCCTGTCGTGCTCCTCGCTGCAATTGGATGGGTCTCAAATCCCGGTACTAAGTTGGATAGACATAGTAGTTTTCATACTTCGACACTTCGATATACCGGTTTTCAACTTAGCACCGCTAGAGAGACTACAGCACAGCCCAGGTCTCGAGCGGTCTAGCAGAGGAACAAATTTATTCTCCACTCTTACGTAGGACATAGACATATACATAGAACAATTATTAAATTCTTTCATTTTGGTCTACGCTTGATGTATTTCAGTGGTACATCTAAGTTTCTTCATCTAACTCCACAGTTAATATTAGGTCTTTGTTAACTTCATGATGGTGGTGATTATCAGAAACACTTTCAGAATTCACTTTCAATATCGTTGTTATGGTTACTGTGGTCTCATGACCACCATTTCCGAAACGACTCCTTCCTAACAAAATATATCTTTTGTAATGCTGTTCCTGGTATGGTATAAATATAATATACATAGAATTCCATGCTAAAAAGTGCTAAAATAAATCCAGATACTAAAAATGTTACAAAAAAACCAGTGACACCAACAATCGCTGCAGGGTATTTTTCAGACATTCTTACTTCACACGTCCACCGTGACCAAGCGCGTAGTGCAAACCAAAAGACGCGCGGGGAACACGTCTCTAGTTTCGTTTCAGAAAGTACCTAAAGCGGCACGTTGCTAAGATACGCAGATAAAAAAATATACGTGTTTTTACTACTTGTGTGGTATTTTTTACCCGGTAGCGACGAACTAATGATTAAAGAAACAATAACCAATATATTCAAAGAATATTTAGTTTATAACTTTGATTTAGTAAAATGCTACCATAATGTAAAAAAAAACATACTAATAGTATACCTGGTGTAAGAGGTACCTCTTTCTTTTCGAAGTCAATAACGAATTTTTTTTTATGACATTCAGTGACAAACGAGCAGACAGACCACCTGATGGAAAGCAGCACCTGTCGCCCATAACACCTACGGTTCATGCACTTATGCACTTAGGTTTTAATAACAAAAATGCAGAACCACAGGTGCGTTGTCACTGTGAGGACCAAGATGATATGCCTCTTGCCTGTAATTGCGCTGGCTACCTTATCCTTCAAACCGGAACGCAACAATGCAATCATTGTTGCTTGGCGGCAGAAATAGATAAGGGGGTGGTACCCATCCAGTCGGACTCCTCAGCTTGACTGAGTCCTACCACCGGTAAACTTCCGGTAAACTTTCGAAACTTACATAAAATGCGATAATTGTCAATGTATTAGAGTCTACAATGACATGCGTAATGTCCATTCCATCCATCATATTTATATACATCAATATGATCAAATTGAATCTTTGACGATATATGTATAAATATTAAATAACAGTTTCTAGCTACTACTGTACCCAATGTATGTGACGCGGTCACGTTCTGTCAACACGACTGAAGACAAAGGTCTTTAACGTCACCATTATGCCGATTACACGAAACACGGAGACACGAATTGCCGTGTTGACACTTGATTAGATACATATTCTATGAACCATTATGAGCTATGCCGTGACAAACATAGACTAAGTAAAATTTGTTTGAAATATAATAACATTATATACAGTCCGTATATAATGTTCCCATACATGCACATTACACAGATCTCCTGAATAAAACACTTACGTATTTTTAAAAGTTCCTCTTGCTTCCTACTTATAGTATGCTGAAATGCTGATTGCTAGCCTGATTCAAAAAAGTAACTGGACGTCTTAGTTTTATGTCCTATTTCTTTTCAATAAGACAAAAACAACACACTTAGTGTCACTAGAAATTCCTGTGTCGGGCGCCGAGAAATATATACAATAATGTCCATGTCGACACAGCAGCGACAAACACTTATATAATCAGTATGTAAGCAGAATTCCTTCAATATTAATATTGAAGGGAGGCCCGTGCCCAGCAGTGGGACGTTAAAAAGGGCTGAATACAAGCAGAATTCTCACCTACAACCTTCAATGCGCCTTGCATTGCAGGTCGTAGGTTGAATTCTCATCGAACAAATATAGATAGATCATATGAATAGGAAATGCCAAATTAGAATATTTTGTAACTGCATCAGTTACTGTAATATATATTTTTTAAATGTTACGATAAAATAAGGATTATTAATTATATCTTCAAAAATATTTATTACAGAACCAAAAAGGAGCGCCTACAACAGCGTAACTTTATTAAATTCATCGTGATGCGAGAGTTGCGGTCGACGTGAGAGCCCAAGAGATGGCGCTACGCAATTCGAGGGACGGCGGGGGAGGGGCGAGAGGAAGGGCGTCCGACGCAGCTGCTACGAGGGCTATGGACGAGTTCGAGACACTGGCAGGCCTTCGAAGAAGTGCCTACATGCTGGAACACCTCGCCACCTTCACCGTCACGAGGGAGACCGGCATCGTCTATCCGGCAGATGGCATGAGACGGTTACTACAGTTGGAAAAAACCAACGGTAATACTTTCTTAGATTTACGCGAATATTTGACATTTCAAAATAAAACTATCTTTTCGGATTATTTCTCGAATTTATTATGATTTTTGGTTCCCGACGTTTCGATTGCTTTACAGCAATCATGGTCACGGGAGAGACTAATGTGTTAGATGTCTCAATGGCATTATACAGTTGTTACAGACAGCCTACCTACTATTTTACAAAAATGATTTTAAAAATTCAAAAATGGCATCAAAGTACCTTACAATATTAGTTGATTTTAATTCTAATAGGGAAGATAGATGGCTGGGTACTACTATCATCATGGGATCCTGTTATAAATATTCTAAACATTAGTAATTCTAAACATTTTAAAAAATTTTAATGTTTTTAATAAGTATTATAATTAAATATAGCAATATTATTTACTTAATTTTAGCTATTATAATAAATATTTCAATTTTTCTTTATTAATTACTAATCTTATTTAGTGTTGCTATTATTATATTATCTGTAACCATAAAGATTATTAAATATTTTTTAAATATCAATTATTTATTTAAGTAATATAATTGTTTTATATGTAGTTTAAAAAAGTTTAATATTATTTTAGATTGTTATTATTTAAAGTTAAAATATTAAGCAACACTATTGCTAACTTTATAGATAAAAAATATATTAATTAGAATTACTATTCTTATTGCGATCCACACAGTATGAACTAACTACATCTACTGGTCTGTTATGTTTGTTTTTGTTGTTTGTTTTTATTATATTTATTACAGAATCCCATGATGATGGTAGTACCCAGCCATCTTCCCTATTAGAATTAAAATCAACTAATATTGTAAGGTACTTTGATGCCATTTTTGAATTTTTAAAATCATTTTTGTAAAATAGTAGGTAGGCTGTCTGTAACAACTGTATAATGCAATTGAGACATCTAACACCTTAGTCTCTCCCGTGACCATGATTGCTGTAAAGCAATCGAAACGTCGGGAACCAAAAATCATAATAAATTCGCGAAATAATCCGAAAAGATAGTTTTATTTTGAAAAAACCAACGGTAAATTGATCGTATTCAAACAATTAACAAATCTAAAAATATTACGGAGAAAGTAAATGTGTACAACATTTGTTTTTTCAAATGAATATTAATAATGACTAGTGTGTGACCCTGTGATCGAAATTTGAACATAATCATTATTAATAATTTGAGGACTGTTTTATCTTTGCCTATTTATACTTCTATTTATGTATATTGATCATAATCTATACATATACATATGTACATAAAATCAATTGCCCACATGTATGACGGACCAACACTTGAAAACCGCTTAACCGATTTGGCTGATTTCTTTTTGTTGTGTTAATAATTGTCAGTACTAGGTTGGTATAAATTTTTTTTCTTTGGAAAATCGACCGCAAAGATCGGAAATTTGAATGGTATTTTTGTATGATATCCTCAATATTATAAAGTATGGCAATCAGTTTGACAGTTCTGCAGCCACATAGATATTTAAAGAAGAAGATTCTTACAACAAAAAACATTCAATAAATATTTAATATAAAGACATGAGCTCTCTAATATTTAATTACAATTACTACCGTTGCCCCTGACTTCATCCGCGTTCAAATGACCAAAAATAAACTTTTCACCTCTGTATATTAGAATATATTATCATGGCAAAAACAACTTTAAAATGAAAATGTTTGTAATTTTCGGCCAAGTGTGAGTCTTACTCGCGCATCGACATCCGTTTCGCCAAATATTGTATTTTTTTTACATACAAGTACTTTGGAAGGTACATGTAGAAGGTAATAATAATTATTAGCTACTACATGAAGCCGAAGAGTTTGTTTCTTTTTTGGTTGTAAACGCGGGCAAAGCTGCGGGTATTTCTAGTAATTAATAATTAGTAGTAACATTATGGTATGCTAGTCTGCTTTACGCTGGCGTTTAAACAGATGGATATTTATACACTAAGTCCGCTTTATATAAAAAAAATTGTCCAAGATCTAAATTTGAAACTATGATCCGTAGAACGAAAATAGTTTGTAATATAATGAAATCAAATAGAAAAGTATTTTTATTAAGTACTTTTTTATGCCTAAAATATTTAAATTATTTAATTACAATGATTGTCTTGTGAAACACAAGATAGAGATTATATACCTACTAATCAAACATATTTTTTTAGGAATATGGAGTCAAAAAATGCAGCTGTCCTTAGAAGACCAATGGGTATTAATCATGGATTACGAAACAGCGGTGAGATGAACACAATTACTATGCAATTGTTTTTTATCATATTATATTAAAAATGAAGGTTGATTTAAATGATCTTTATTGGATTTAGGTTTAAGAAATCAATCTTATTAGAGTACTTTTTAATTATAGCACATTCTAATATATTATACATGTACAGCAAGAAGACTCAGTTACAAACAAAACTAAACGAATGATAGAATATTAAAGAAGCTAAGGAATATAGACAATGAATATAACACTAGTAAAGACATACAATGTTGCCCTATAAAAATTTAAATGTTTATAATCTTTTTCTTCTTCAAATTAATCTTGCGAAACTAAATTTATAAACTAAGATATTATATGAAATTGCATACACTTGCAGTCAATAATGGAGCGTTTCCCGGTAACGTGGGTGCACTCGCCCACCGCATTCACGTCCCCCGAGCCGGCCGAGCTGTACAACAACGTGCTCGCCTTCGTGGTGGGCGCGCCGGAGGGCGTGGGCGGGGGCTCCCCCGCCGGCGCGCGCAGGGAGCTGCACATCTTCCAGTGCCATGACGTCGGCGCGCAGACGCTGGTCGAGGAACTGAATTCCTTGAAGTAAGACTGCTGTTCATTTAAGGAGTATTTCGATGGATAAATATGTATATCTTCAACAGTCATCAACTGTAGGGCTACTTGCACCTAACTCTTAATTTAATTTAAATGTGGTTTTTACGATATGAAATGAACTAAAGTTGTATTTCCGTATTGGCGGAATATAGACAACTCTGTGTAGCTCGCAAGTCAAAATTTATAGAGATAATAACGTAATTATAATACTTTCTTAGGTTTACGCGAATATTAGACATTTAAATAAAACTATCTTTTCGGATTTTTTCGCGGATTTATTTTGATTTTTGTTTCCCGACGTTTCGATTGCTTTACAGCAATCATGGTCACGGGAGAGACTAAGGTGTCAGATGTCTCAAAAGTATTATATAGTTGTTACAGACAGCCTACCCACAAATTAACAAAAATGAATTCAAAATATTGAAAATTGGCATCAAAGTACCTTACAATATTTGTTAATTTTAATTTTAAACATTTTATAATTTTAATTTTATACTTGAAATAAGGAGTATTATTTATATAATTTTAGCTATTATCATTTCAATTTTTTAGAAAACTTATTATTGCATTATTGTTTAATAATCTATATTTTTTTTTTTTTAGTGTTACCATTATTATATTTATAAACATAAAGGTAGATAAAATATTAATTATTTAAGCCACATTATTGTTTTATATCTACTTTATACAATTAAAATTAATCAAGAATTACATTTACAAATGTAAAATATTAACAAAATAACAGGACTTCAAATTAATATTTTACATTTGTAAATGTAATTCTTGATTAATTTTAATTGTATAAAGTAGATATAAAACAATAATGTGGCTTAAATAATTAATATTTTATCTACCTTTATGTTTATAAATATAATAATGGTAACACTAAAAAAAAAAAAAAATATAGATTATTAAACAATAATGCAATAATAAGTTTTCTAAAAAATTGAAATGATAATAGCTAAAATTATATAAATAATACTCCTTATTTCAAGTATAAAATTAAAATTATAAAATGTTTAAAATTAAAATTAACAAATATTGTAAGGTACTTTGATGCCAATTTTCAATATTTTGAATTCATTTTTGTTAATTTGTGGGTAGGCTGTCTGTAACAACTATATAATACTTTTGAGACATCTGACACCTTAGTCTCTCCCGTGACCATAGACAAGGAACAACAAGATAGACAGCTCAGTTCATACAAACGTTTGTGCTTAGTAATTTGACTATATAAACGTATTATATATAGAAAAAATCGATATTTACGTATACCTTAAATGTCATTCATAAAAAAATCTTCCATCTCACTTTTTCAGTCATAAATTCATTCATACATCTACTTGCTCTTTCTCTCAAAATTCTATAGATGTAATAGTCATGAATGGGCAATGACGTGCGCCGCAATCACGTGATCGAAGCGTAGTAATTTTAGGGATGCGCTTCGTTACCGATTGTACAAAACCGTAAACTAATCGTAAGGAATTAGTGTTGTACTTTACCGGGTTTTTTACCGATTTCTATATATTACCGATTCTTTAGTTCTTTGTAATTCAGCCTTAGGTTTTTAAATTAAACAAAAAAATAAAGTGTAAAATAATTTATTCAATATGTAATTTTATTATATGAATCTACCACCGGCTCGGAAGGCAGTTCTGCTGAGAAGAGCCAGCAAGAAACTTAACAGTTGCTCTTCCAAAATAATTTTTGTTTACATTATTGCAATACAATAATTATCTACTTATCCTATGTGAGACCCAACCAAGACAATATCTATTCCGTATTTCCGTTATTTTGTAATAAGCTTTATTCAATAATATATATTTAGTTTTAGACTTAAATTGTTTTAATGGCAAGCTCAGTATCAACTGTGGAATTCTATTTTATATGCGTATGTACACCTTGCCCCATAATCGAGCTATTTACATTTTGAAGGCGAAAGCCAGGCGTTATCAATTTATCCTTATGTCTAGTATGTCTGTTCTTGTTTCTTAATCTATATTTTTAATAAAACTGTACGTAATTGAAAAATTGAATACAAATTAGATTTACTTAACTATTCAAGGTAGCAAGCAAATTTTTTATGTCTTGTCTCCTTTTTCTTACATGGACATTTTTAATTCTATTAAATTTATTTTTATAAAGTATATACTAATTACTACAAATAATAATTCCATTTTAAAACAACTAACAAAAAGTTTTCAGTCTATAATGCGCTCAATGCAATCTAAGCACATCCTGGTACAAGTATTTTAAAATTGAAATGTATTTATTTATAAAATTAAATTATTATAAACTATAAATTATTAAATTACTTGATGTTAAACTTTTTGTTTGTTTAATTGCCCTTCGACACTCGCTCAAAGAGTCTAGAAGAATTTTGACATCGTGAATGAAAATAAGAAAAAAAGCCTTTTTTGAGCCTGTATCGTTGAATTTCATTGATTCTGACTTGTCGTAGCTTCCTTCAGAAATGTATGTACACAAATGAGCATATAAACAAAATAATCCTTACAATGTAATTGAAAGAAAAACATTATTAATAAAAATAGAAGAATTCCAATCAAGTATTAATGATTTATAGGGTTTTAGGTGATATCATACAATCCTTTACCATTATATAAAAATTACTGTAATAAACTTCGCGATTGTAATTGTAATAAAAATATATACTACTTCAAAATTAGTTAAGTTCTAGCTGATTATATGTAATTACATAAACTCGTATATATTTAATTCTTGTACCTACAAAATATTGAATAAATAACATTAAGATATTAAAGTTCTTAATATCCTATTATCTATCCATCAATATCAATTATCAATATTAATTTTTAAAAGCGAAAGCCAGGCATTACCAATTTATCCTTGTTTCTTATTCTTGATCTGTAAACTAAACTAATTAAAGTTATATGTACTTATATAATATATGTATATTAATTCTTCTAAAGACAACCAACAAAAAGCCTTAAGTCTATATAATGTGCTCAGTGCAATCTAAACACATCCTCCTCATGCAAATATTTTCTAATTGAAATTGTTTATAAAATTAAATTATTGTGAACTATAAATTATTTATTGCTGAGCTTATAAATAAAATAATTCCTACAACAATTATTGTAATTTAAATTATTGATATAAACAGAAGATTTCCAATAAAGTATTAACAGTTTATAGTTTTAGGTAACATCATACAATGTTTCACCGATACATAAAAATACTGTGATAAACTTCACAATTGTAATAAAAATACATACAACATTAAAACAAATCTAAGTTTTTTAAAGCTTAAATCCAAAACTCTAAATAGTTAGAATTTAAAGACAAGGCTTACTTAAATTGCTTCTAACATGACCATAGCTGTTCAAGCTATCAAATAAATCATTTATAAAAGAAATGATATTGGCAGTGAAAAAGCCATTATCTATGTTTTCAAGTATCATAATACAATAGCCATGAATCAATTAAATGTCCTTATATGTTTTCATCTGCAGTGACACATTGTCAGCCACATCTCTGCTGAAAACTAGTACAGCATACTTCACCTGAAAGGTTAAAAAGTCAATGTAATGCAATCAAATAAAATCTAAATTAATACATAGAGGTACAAACTAAAGACTGTTTACAAGATATATTTATAGGCATATTATTGGAAGGGCTGGAACTAAAGATTTCCTCTTCAAGAAAAAGAGTCTAATAACTTAAAAACTGGTTCATTACTAACTGAAAGAGTTAATTTGCTTGTCAACGGGGGCACTTCATTTGTAAAAGTAAAACCGGGTACCATTCTGTCTGTTGAAGAAAACTCACCTTGCGAGGTTGAGACCATGAATGAAAGGTCTTATTTCAAGATATTTTTTGTTGGTCGAAAGTAAAACAGTTCCTGGCTTATTGTTAGATTGATTCGGCAAATTCAACGAAGGAATTGCATCCGCAGTCAATCTACGTGATTGAGGTAAAAATTGAACATTACAAATCTTAACATACTTTGATTGTTTTTGGGAATACTTACTGAAAAATGGAAAAATATTTAACCAAGCCTTCCAACGAAATAACTTTGTGTAGAGTACTGCATATTAATTATTTATGTACCTATATTTCTAAATCCAGGAACACATTTCATCATGGCGGACAAAGGATACAAACATTTACACTTAAATCTTAATAAAAATTAAATAATAATTAACCGACACTTAATGAAGAAATATAACACTGAAAAATTCCAAACCAAGTGCAAATCACACTAATTAGAACGAAATTTAAAAAGTATCCTAAATGAAATTATTATTGTCGAGCAATGGCGCTTTCTCTTGAATTTTGATTTTTGAAACATGAAAAAACAAGTACTAAAACATTAATTATGAATGAATAAAATGTGTCGCCAACAATTGTTCTTTTTTACCCTTCGAAGACATTTTTAAAATCTAACTGAAATCTCTAAAACTGACATAATATAACTTATTAACTTTGACTTTGAGATTTTTGAAACTTTTTAAAATCCAGCATCAAAAAAATGATAAGCTTCTAAAAATATATATTATGTTGAATGAATTTAGCTTTTTCTCGTCGCGTGGTTTTCCCTAAATTTAGGGTGAAAACTTAGTTGGCCCGCTACGTTTATGCCGCTATTGTATATAACTATATTAGTATAGTAATAAAAAGTTTAGATATGGGCGTGAGTTGCGATTGTAGTAGTGGAGTGAGAAACCCGATGTCTGCATTCAATTATAGCCCTTATAACGATGACATACAGTTCGGACATTTAAGAGATAGAAGATATGTAAATCCGGTAGTCGACACAAAATATTACTTGAGCTCGGTCGGCCCTGCCCGTGACCATGATTGCTGTAAAGCAATCGAAACGTCGGGAAACAAAAATCAAAATAAATCCGCGAAAAAATCCGAAAAGATAGTTTTATTTAAATAACGTAATTATTTTAATTAACTATGTTGTGCAAATGGTTATGGTGTTTATTTAACACCTTCTATTGATTAAATAGAAAAGGTTAATAATATCTCTTGGGTATGTCAGATACATCACACAGCATCCGTACATTTTAAGATAAGATCAGATAACATCATATTCATCGCTGTGGTATCCGTAGTATGCTTAATATGCACTTAATCTTATCGGGGATAAACCTGGCCTTGTTGAAATATACCGTAGTGCTGAGAAGGAGTATTTTCTAAATAGTTAGTGATCACAAGTGTGCACGCGTGTGTAGTTTTTAAATGGCATGTTCAGTAAAAGTTTATTGTTTCCGCTACCCGTCTCCGCTTACACGTGGTAAATAAAAAACTTTAAAATTAAATAAATTATCTAATAAAAGTGATTTGTGTCAGATATTCTTATATAGTATACATAAATGTTATGGTTTCTATCTGTGACGTGAGGAATTAATCATGTTAATTTGTTTCGCATAACAACAATAAATTACTTTATTATTTTAACAATTATTCTTAAATTCTATCTAATTCATAACTTAAATCAAATATATAATTTAGCTGGGTTAATCAGTTTAGTTTTATTAATTAAAATAATGTTATAAACACTATTCTAGTGCTTTCTCCAGTAATTTGAAGTATATTTTTAAGCACTGTCAACAAAACTTGTATTTTTTTGTATTTTGATATCTATTTCTGTTGGAGTTCCTTATTAAATAAATAAAATAGATAAATAATCAGATATGAACTTGTTGCAGGGGAGTCGGCAGCGGCGGATCCGAGGGCGGACGTGACTTTATGATTGAACGTGAAAGAGAGAGGGAGAGAGAAACTGAAATGGACAGACCACGACGACAGGTAGTGATGTTTCTATATACCTTCATATTAGATTTTATTTTTATTTTTTTATACAATATAAATATAATATTTTTTACACAATATAAATATAAAAAGGTACCCGTATAGTTGTATTTTACATAAAGAGTGCGAAGGCGGTATTATTGCTAAAAGCAATCTCTGCCAGACAACCTTTGGTGAAAAGATATAATTTATCGTTTAAAGGAAATTATTTACATTCACTCATTGCCGCAGCGTGAAATGCTTTGTCTAACGCATGCGTGATGCACGATCTAATTTGCACATTTAGACGACTGATGCAAACACTAGTGTCGATTGTTACGCAGATATTGTTCTAGAAGCGCGAGGGCGTACTTTATCAATCGCTTACGTTATCAAGACTTTTATCACCTTTCGATAAGCGCACTCAATCGATTGCTTTATTGTTCATATGAATTGATTAAATTCCAAACCAGATACAACAATTTTATTGGACCATTATATTTTTTCTCGCTAATAATAAATTTATTACCAGACTAACCGTCGCCGATGTCTTCGCGCATATTATTTATCCACTTCTTATTATTTCTCATTATTTTCATTTCCTTTTAGAGTGTATAAAGAAAAACCTAACTTTTTTAAATATCAATTTATCTTACAGAATTTTTTTTCTTTGCCAGCATTAGATAAAAATCATTAATATTTATATACAATTAAGAGAATTCTTCGTCACAAACTATAAAGTTACAATAGTTCGAATTTATATCAGTACAAAATGTAAAAATAGTAAAAACAGTTTTCATAAGAATTTTATCGCTTCTCCCTTAGGAAACTTTTGGGTTTCCGGAAGAAGAGTAAGTTGTATTTTGAGGGAGTAAATCCGTCGTGTCAATGGTCGGACAAGCAGACAAACGTTTATATACAATATACTAGCGATAAAATTATCTCATTATAGTTTAAAAAATCATGACCTTTCTACGACAGGTTACGATATCACGTACATTATTCTAATTACAATATTGCGATATACTATAACGGTCGTAAAACCAAACCGTTCCTCAATAACTTTTGTGGCAACTAAAACTATTAAAATGTAATTACAAATTATTCTTCTTTTTTATTGAATTATCTGTTTTTTTACCCGATTGCGGCGAAGTCCAAAGGAGGGTTGTATGTTTGACCTATATGTGCATATGTATATATGTCTGTCCGATCCTATGTTCCCTCGTAGTTCCTAAACGGCTAAGCCGATTTTAATGATTCATACCTCGTTAGATATGTCTTGATTTCGTGATTGTCATAGGCTATATGGCAAACGTCTAACCTGTAGGTCTATATGAATAAAAGAACACCCGACTACGTAAAAAATGAACTAAAAAGATGAAAACAAGTTGACGAAGCAATATATACCATTAAAACATAGTATTATGCAGTCGTAAATATACACACATCGCGCAGCAAGGAACATGTCGCACATTTGCGACAAAAACGTATTATCTACTTAAGGTATGAAATAAAAACGTAGAAAAAACCGCCGAATTGCGATCTATTTGATACTAAAATACAATATTTCTGCCCTTGATATGAAAGAAAAAGACAGCACATACCGTTTTAGCGATCTCTATCGATCGCTAACTTTTTCACAATCGGTTCTCGCCTATTGATCCCGCGTGTTTGGAGAGATAATTGCAGTTTAATGACGGAAAGAACGGGTCACCAACAACGTGTCATGGTTTAGGTATAAGAGTAAGTACCTTAAATTGGAAAATTTTATACTGCTTAAATATGATTTTGTCATTTATAACACCTTTTCGGTAAATTTAAGTTGTTAAAATTTTTAATTTAATTTAAAACAAATCAAAATACCTGTAAATATAATAATTATCATAAAATTATTAGTAATAAATTAGCAGCTAGGTAATATCTATGTTTATATTTAGGTAGTTAGCTTATGTACAGGTACCTAAGCTTTAATTATACCTATAGATATACTTTACGGCGACAGATCGGGAGTATTTTTGCACTTGTACATGCATTTTTTGTATTTTAAATAGCACTATCAAAAATTTACGTAAAAAGTGTAACCAATTTAGAGTAAATCAAATATGCTATAAAGGGTTATGATTGGAAAAATGTTAATAGTCAACTGAGTTTCCTAATACGAAACCATAATGAGAGCACACAGTAAAAAAATGTGAGTTTAAGTTATCGAGATACAGTAGATCATTTTACTAATCTCTATATTTTTGTGATTTATTATAATTACCTAAGTATATTACTAATGCTAAGCACATAATAATTTATTTGTAAAAAGCACACTTACAACATACATATGAAGCATTTACAAATTTATTAATATAATAATATATTATCTAATATGCATATCAATTACAAGTGTACATAGCACTTTTTTTTTATGGGATTCAGTGACAAACGAGCAGATAGACCACCTGATGGAAAGCAGTACCTGTCGCCCATAACACCTACAGTTAGGTTAGGTGCCTCATACACTTAGGTTTTAGGTAAAATACAGAACTGCCGGTACGTTGTCACTGTGAGGACTAAGATGATATGCCTCTTGCCTGTAATTGCGCTGGCTACCTTACCCTTCAAGCCGGAACACAACATTGCAATCATTGTTGCTTGGCGGCAGAAATAGATAAGGGGGTGGTACCCATCCAGTCGGACTCCTCAGGCTTGACAGAGTCCTACCACCGGTAAACTTCCAGATTCATAAATTAAAAGTCATAAAAACCATAAATAACTAGAACCATAAACCATAAATAAATTTAAAAAAAATGTGTAAATTAAATTTTAAATTAATATCATTGTCACAATAGATATCAATAAAAAATAACTATAATATTATTCAACTGAGATTGTGATATTAATTTATTTATTTATTTTTTTTGGTTTGAAGACATTTTTTTGTAGATTTTTTGTTTTACTTATACAATGAGTAAGTGCAATTGAAGATTGAGTGCATAAAAATAAGAAGTTATGTAGTACAGTTATGTTTTTTCCAATAGATTAAAATCAAGCTAACAATTTAATTAATAAGTATTTTTTTAACAATACAAATTGCTAAATGTTCTTTTAATCGAATTATCTTGTATAATTAAAAAATATGTCATGTGATATATCAATATATGTATTTAATTATGAACTAGCGGCTCAGCCTCCCTTTGCTCAGGTTCATCCCTAGGTACGTTTTAAATAGATATAGATAGTTATTAGCCAGCTTTAGCGATATAATTTTTTTATGATACGATTTGTTTCTGATGTTTTAATAGTAATTATTCTGCTATTCGGGGCGGAGACAAATCCAACCAATCAAAGATCATAGAAATCGGTCCAGCCGTTCTTGAGTTATAATGGTGTTTATCTTTTGGAAGTTAGACAAAAAAATCGACTGTTTCCAAAATGTACAAATTCAAAAAGATTTATCGCGTTTTCGTCGCATTTGAGCGATGTACTCGTATGTATTTCTCCGACTGCATAATAATATGTTGCTTCGTCCACTTATTTATCTTTTTATTCACTTTTGAGAAAGTAAAAACTAAAAATATTTTAAGCTACAAATAAGTATGTATATTAATAAAAATTCTAAAATGATATAATATTTTTGTCTTACATTTCAACATCAAAGAAGTTTTCTCACGTCAAGTTATTTTCAAAAATATGAAGCAAAAATAGTAAACAGAGATAAAACGATAGGATAATCCATCGCGTTATCGTAGATAGCGATAGAGAGGCGCGGCTTGAGTCCCAGCTTTCATCAGTAGTGACCCGCGAGTCGCTACGACGCGACCGCCATGGCGCCGCTCTACCACACGCTCACGCGCCAGCAGTGGGAGGCCGTACTCGTAGTGAGTCCCACAACATAAGCGACACTCATTAAAAACACTTAGCGATTAACACTTTTTTAGATTTACGCGTATATTTGACATTTTAAAATAAAACTATCTTTTCGGATTTTTTCGCGGATTTATTTTGATTTTCAAAACGTCGGGAACCAAAAATCAAAATAAATCCGCGAAAAAATCCGAAAAGATAGTTTTACTTTAAAATACTTAGCGATTAGTTAATATGATTTTTTTTCGATCTATATCTTAAAAAATATTCCTATCTACAGAAACGTAACCATGTAAAAATTGCAAATTAATTTAAATTTACAGCAAATGTCGGCGCAGCTGGGCCGTGGAGAACGTGGAGGTTCAGGGGGCGAAAGAGATGATGCTTCATCTACGGGATCAGAAAGACTGTACGAGCAAGATATAGCCATACTCAATCGATGTTTTGATGACATTGAAAAGTTTATCGCCCGGCTCCAGCACGCAGCGGCTGCGTCCCGGGAATTAGAGAGAAGACGACGGTCTCGTGGGGGCGGGAAACGCAGCGCTGGGGCTGGGGAGGGCATGCTGGCCTTGCGCACTCGTCCACCACCGGAACGTGACTTTGTTGATGTCCTGCAAAAGTTCAAACTATCCTTCAACCTGCTAGCGAGGCTCCGTGCTCATATTCACGACCCGAATGCGCCTGAATTAGTGCACTTCTTGTTCACACCTCTGGCTCTGATCGTGGACGCGGCTCAAGATGTAGCGGACGGGCGTCTCCCGGCCCGAGTGGTGCAGCCGCTACTCACCCGCGACGCACTCAACCTCCTCGCCAACTGTGTGACCAGCAAAGAGACGGAGCTGTGGCATTCTCTCGGCGACGCCTGGCTCATACCCAGGTAAAACATCAATGTTAATGTAATATACATACATATGTACATATACTAGGAAAACATTGTCATCTACGAGTGGACTGTGCTTCGTAAAAATTGATGTCTGATGTATAGAGACATGTTTATGTATAGAAATTTAATTATACTTCGAGTAGAATTTTTATTTATTATTTTCAATAATTTTTGCAATTTTAACAAATGCGAAATGACCCATGAAAATTTAATGGAAGCTGAAACATTTATGATAATTTCATTGGTTAAATAATTATGATATCATATTAATGATATCATTGTTGGCCTCCGATAAATGGATTAGATTAATTTAATCTTAAAAAGATTGTAAAAATAGCCAATTTTTATTTAAAGTTATTATAATAATGATGACACTTCTTTTTCAAGTAAATGATTAAGATTAAAAAAAAACTACTTGAATGTATCAGAGCCAATGCAATGACACAGTATTGAGGAACAGGTGTAAGTTGAGGGCTTGAGTGAGGCAACGCCGGGTCTCCGGACGGATTATACACATTAAATCCATACCCGATTTAAAACATTTTTACTGTAATCATTTGAAACCATGATGCAATTCCCAAATATTTTTATTTTAACTAAAAGCAGAAATTAGAGATTTAGTATTTAAACGATAATGATAATGACGATAATATCATTTTGATCACTGCAAGATATTATATTGATTTGATCAAAGATATAAAACGATATCGCGATAAAATTAATTAGCTACTATTTTTCGTCCGTGGCTTCTCTCGCGTGGTACATTGCATTATATGACTAATCAGTCACGAGTATCGTATATACAGGGTTAATTTTTCAAGTGGGCGTACATGGCTAAATCCAAAACTATGAGGAATAGCCAAAACTACTCAAAGGAGTCTCGGGCCCGATTTTCATGAAAACTAAAACTGCATCATTGGATTTTTGAAAAATCAATTTTCCTAGCCAGGAATCGAACCTGTTGATTTTGAAAAAAAAAACACACTGTATAATTACACCATTCGATAGTGTTGCTAATAAGAAACGCATTCTGGGAAGTCATGACATACGGCAAACTTATGGAAAATTTTGGATTTTAAATACACTGCTTCATTTTATAGTAATTTCTTTAATGAATAATATTACCTGTACCTTGTTCAAAATGATGCTCAATATTTATTACTAGCAAAACCCGCGGCTTCGCTCGCGCTAAAACTACAATAAAAAACTTTAAAAAGGTAGGTCAAAGGCCACAGTAGAAGAAAAAAAAAGTTAACATTTGAAATTAGAACGTAAAGTGAACTGGCGCCAATAATGTAGTAGAATAGTTATACTACATAATAGGAACAGGTTGTCAAAATTTCAGACATTTTAAACTAATTATATGGTCTAGTAATTTATAAGGTTTGCTTGTGCAATTATAAAAAAATTAGATATTTAAATTCATAAATCTAATTCACATCAGTTTACAATTTAATATAGAAGATAATCTATACATATAACAAAATTGTAACTGAGCCGAATCTGTACATTAAATATTTTTTGTAAAATCTTATAGAAATAAACATTATTATCGATACAGAAGCCGAATCTATAGTGTTTAGAATTTTTGTCTGTCTGTCTGTCTGTTACCGCATCACGGAAAAACCTCTAGAGAGATAATGATGAAATTTGGTATGGTGATAGCTGGTTATCAGCATCAATATATAGGATACTTTATACTGGGGGAAAATATCTCATCTCTGAGAAATCTATACTAAACGATAAAACGTAAGTAGGAACGAGCGGAGCGAGAGTGAATCGCTAGCTAATACTTAATTCCCGTCGTTGCAACTTATAACCAATCGCAATCCTAAAACAAATGTAATAAGTCATCCATGTCTTAATTTTAAAACATATTCTAGCAAGCTTGCTAGAATATGTTTTTGTTTGTTTTTTTGCTAGAATATAGCTATATTACTTATATTGTGGAAAATAATATTTGTAAAACACACTTAAGTATGTTTACGAAAAAGCGATGCTTAATTACAATAAACAGTCGATATGCAGGTACCTACATCGCTATCTAAGTGATAACTCCATTAATTCCAGCAAAGTCAGTCGTCGCGCACAATAATGCCTACATTATAATGTTCAACACCTTATAATCTCTGAATTAATAATTACATTCCATTGGCATTTAAATGTTATTTTATCGCATTTTATCAATTAACTGGCTAATTGACGCAAAGGAAATGGAAATTGGAAACGAAGATCCTTATCGCACGTTATGCCCGGCAGCCTTGGCGAATGAGATCTAGACAAAAAAGTGTAATATTACGACCGTCATGATATTTTTATTATTTACTAAGAGTACGTTGTTGTGACTTATGAGGGCGATCAAAAGCGTTATGGAATTAGGACTATATGTAGTAAGTAGTTCGTATGCACTGAAATGACGGGGTCCCACATATACAATGGAGGTTTGTGGTTCCCTGATACTCGTGACAATTATGGTCACTAGAAATTATGAGCTAAGGGCAGTTCATATTGTGACGTCATTATACATAAGTACCAGGCGATAATAAGTGTTAAGAAATGTATTTTGTAAGAAATTCGTGTTCACTCTGTACAGACCTTTCTTTGATGAGTTTTAACATGTACAATGTATGTTGCTTGATGTTTATGATACCCTAGTAACAACTTTTATGACCCAATTTATAAGCAAGAGCAGACAGCGGGTGTCCACGACATCTCTTGACTTTTTTTCTTAGCTGTTGAATTAAATTATCTGATTATTTAATGTTACACGCCTCTAGACCATAGTTTAGACCTTAGGAGAGCTTTCGCACTAGTCTTTTTCTCATTATCTACTATCATCACTTTTCTAGGCTACTTGCCTTTCATTAAGATTAGCCCAGGCGTGGAGACGTGAAAAGAATAGGATTAAAAAATACAGATACCTATTTATTTATAACTGTGTTATTATGCATTTCAAATTAATTATAAGTATTTTTTGCAACGATTCCAGAGAGCAATGGAAGACGACTATACCGCCGTACCAACCCGTGTTTATGGACGGCTGGTCCCCGGACTATCAAGTAGACGACCAGCCTCTTCGAAGGTAAATTCAATTAATATTACCAATTAATGTATACAAGCCTAACTCGAACTGCAGTGACGTTGCTCTTAATAGTGTTGTGATGTTACTGTATTGTCTTATCATTTTGGGAAAGCGTTTTCATTTGTATGGCAAAGATATCTTTATATTTTGATGCATTTATCATATTTTTTTTCGTGAACTTCTTTTATTTATTAGTATATATTGTGATTGTATTTTATGATTCTTCCCGACCGGCTGTGCAGGCTGCAGATGTAGTTAGACGTTGCAAAATTGTATAAAAATATATGGTGAATTTTTCCACTGATCAGTGTTTCACATTCATTTTCATTTTTCTCGTAATCCGAACCGTGCCACCGCCGAAACCGGCAAAAACGTCAAAATTCAAATTTAATATTTATTTATTACAATCTCATATTTTTGTTTATTAGATGTTTTAGATAGTTTTGGATATTTTATACCTTGAAATTGATGCTAAAAGTGAAATTACGGATACCTCTAATAACTATTTAGATATGGAATACTAATATGTTAATAAGACCACTACGTGATTCATATAATTATCTATTTAAAGTGCACTTTTCGAGCGAAATGGCGCAAAACGGCGTACTTAATTAATATTTTGGTAGCAGTCATTTCTAATTTTGTATGATTTTATCAAATACTATTAAGGCATATCAGATAATATTTAAACAATTATAATTGTTGCGAAATTTACTTATTAGATATCTATCCGATATGTAAAAGATAAAATCACAAACGCTTTACTATAATTAAAAAATTGTTCGTGTGGTAGCCCAGCGGCAACGCGCTTGAGAAAACCGAGTGAAGCGTGATCAAATCCCGGGTCTCGCATTTCCAACATTTGTCTTACGGTGAAGAAAAACTTCGTGAGGAAACCTGCATGTTCGAAAGAACCTAGCAAGTCCATCAACCCGCACTTGACCAGCGTGGTGAACTGTGACCTATTCCCTCTCGTATTGAAGGGAGGCTTGTGCTCAATAGTGGGACGTTAAAAAGGACTGAATATGAATACGAATACTTAAAAATTCAAGTTGTTAAATATAATTTTTGAAACCAAAAACGAATTCTATAAAACAAAAACACAAATCTAACCTACAGGAACCGTACATTTTCCGGGATAAAAAGTATTCCAACCTATAATCGATCTCTGTGCCAAATTTCATTCAGGTCCGTTCAGCCAATATGGCGTCATTAAGTAACAAACATCCATCCAAACATCTGAACATCTAAACTTTCACATTTATAATATTAGTATAGATTTTTATCACATTGACGCAGTGATCTTAGAAATTATTATGATATTCAAAAAAAGTCACCCAAAAAAAGTGTAGTTAGCCTCTGAGACTGCAGCTTCCTAATTCAGAGCGAGATAGAAGCTCAACTTGCTTTTCTTAATTAAATAGTTAATATTTTCACTATAAATTATATAATATATAATAATAGTTATCTATATTAATTCCATACATTTTAATCTAGAAAAACTGTTGAACAGTTATTATACACTTTCCTTTTTATTTACTTGATGGTAGGAGAGCTATCGAACATTTTAAGGTAGGTTCTTGAGGCACTACAGAAAATTTTGTAAGTGTCCTTGAAGGACCCCTAACCCAAAATAAGATAGTCGAGGTATGGCTGACGGGTAGCCGTAAGTGCCGTCGTTCTTTTTTATTTTTTATTTTATTTTATTAGGATCTCCAACGTTAGTACACAAATAACTTACACTAATACATTAACAAAACTTAACCTATATGCACTCACAATTATAGGAGAACACAACATGCTTTGTATTTTATAAAAATATCTTAAGACTAGACAGACATTATATTAGAGATATTGGAGACTTTACTTAACATTTTTAATAATAATAATAATAAAAATAAAACTTAAGGATAAATACACAATTTACTACAAATATTATATCGTACTGTAACAATTCTCACATTTTTTGGTAAACACTGACAGGCTATCGTGACCTATGTCTAAGTACGATTCACGGGTCGCACATAAATTATATGCAATCGACATGCGAACTAGCGGCGCGTTCTTACCTAATTTAGTTTTACAAGCACCATATGTAAAATATGCACGTTGGTGCCTAGGTGGCGCGTGAGGTACATTTATACATAGTTCATGTAATAAATGTGGACTGTCAATATCATTGTTAGATAATTTATATAAAAATTTTTGGTCTAGTATAGATCTGCGAGCATAGAGCGATTGCATTCCAAAATATTTAAGTTTTTTGTGGTATGTTTCAAATTCTTGTGGGATCTTGTAACGGAATGCTAGGTGTCTAATAAACCGCTTTTGAACTCTTTCAATCCTGTCTATATGCACTTTATATGAGGGATTCCATACCTGACCACAGTATTTTAATCTACTTCTCACAAAACAGTTAAATAATTTTATTATGGTAATGTAATTTTTAAATTCCCTGGACTGACGGAGGACAAAACCGAGTGATTTAAATGCCATAGTTACGACTGAATCTATATGGCAAATCTTAATTGGCTGTCAAAAAATATTCCCAAATCACGAACTGTATTACAACTTTTTATCACTTGGTCTGAAATATAGTAAGAAGTTAACATTGGTTGTTTCTTTCTAGTAAAAGTAACGTGGATACATTTGGAAGAATTTACGATTATATTTGCACCAATTAATTAATCTATTGATGTTCTCTTGTAGTAAAATCATATCCGATTCATTCTTAATAACCTTTACTATTTTAAGATCGTCAGCTAACATGTACGCGTTTGATGAAGTAAATAAGTCAGCCAGGTCATTTACAAATAGAATAAAAAATAGTGGACCCAGGTTTGATCCTTGAGGGACCCCGGATGTAGCACTAAAAGATTCTGAGTGGCTTCCGTCAATCACTACACATCCTTTCCTGTCATGAAGATAAGACCCACACCACGATAAAAATAAACCTGTAATACCAAATCTTTTAAGTTTTTCCAAAAGTATATCATGATCAACCTTGTCAAAAGCTTTAGAAAAATCACTATATATTACATCTACTTGTTTGTTATCATTTCACTGACTAAAGAAATTAAACTAGACTACTAACTTTTTCTTACTTACTTAATTTATATCTACTATCGGCCGTGTACGATAGCGACGACTGCATAAGAGACGAAAGTGCGAGAGGCAAAAAAAGTAAAAAAGAGGTTTTTTATTCATCATCATCATATTCATAAGGGGCCATTGTCAATGTTTCGTTATCGTGTGTGTTTGTGCTTGTGTGTGGTGAAGGGCATCGCCGCGACGGAGCGAGGGCCGCGGGCCCGAGGCACCGGTGCCGGAGGAGGCCGCGGGGCGGGCGGAGCGCTCGGAGGGCTACGGCTACGAGCGAGACGAACCTGACATTTACGGAGAGCAATATGCTCCGTACTCAAGGTAATATACATTGTGCTTCATGTTTATTTCGTGGATAGTTTCGTTTAATCATCAATTTCTTGCTGACAAATGTAATGTTTATGTGTGAAAGATGCTCAGTGTTTCATATTTTTACAAGATAATTTTATTTATTCTATATTTTCGGTCAAAAAACGTCATAAATGTATAATTTAAATAATATTACAGGAGCACAAGAACGTTGACGCGCCAGGACTCTGGCTCGGCTGCTTCTTCGCCGGAACGCGAGCCGCCTTACAGAAGTGATCGAGATGATGGTAACTTATATTTTTACCTAGTTTACGCATGTAACTACAACTTTTCCAATACTTCGTATATTTCAAAATTTACCTTTTAAATATGGCCGAAAAAATTACTATGTACTATTATTTTAAAACTAACTACTTACTACGGCTCCGTTCATGCGTACTTTGAGTTTGGCTCTCAAGCTACTATATACTCGTAGATTTGCCCCACCGATAAAAATAATTATTATATAATTCTGATGTTTTCATGTACAGTAAGAAGACTCATTGAAATCCCTGATACCGAGTTTTGTGTGAGTAGTAGAGTAGAGCTAGTTATAAAAAAAATAAAAATATCCCATTAATATTCATATTAAAATTATACAGAATTTTGACAACTGTCATATGTGCAAGTGTGTTACGTATTCCCAGACGACCTGGGCGAGGCGTGGGCCCGCGGCGTGGCGGCGCGCGGGGGGCGCGTCGTGCGCGTCACCTACCCGCGCACCGCTAACAACGACAAGGAACTCACTGTCGTACGCGGGGAGTACTTAGAGGTGAGCTTGTATTATCATTTACACATTTCTTTTAATTTTGCTGCTTTCGTACCCGGATAATTGTGTTAGATTTGGTTTGAAATTGTTTCTTAAATATATATTATACATTAAATACTTTTTAGAAAATCTTATTGAAATAGACATTATTATCTATACAGAGGCCGAATCTACAGTTTTTAGAATTTTTATCTGTCTGTCTGTCTGTTACCGCATCATGGAAAAACCACTGGAGGGATTTTGATGAAATTTGGTATGATGATAGCTGGTTATCCAGGTCAACATATAGGATACTTTTTACTGTGGGAAAATATCTCATCTCTGAGAAATCTATACTAAACGGTATAACGTATGTAGGGACCAACGCGAGGGTGAGTCGCTAGTTTACTATAAAAATGTAAACAAAAGTTAAAAAAAAAGCTAAAGAGAAGGGAGCCGTCGAGCCTCTTCCGCGCGAGGAATCGCGCGGAAGAGCTGTGTGCGGTAATGTAAATAGCTCATACACGTCTGTAACTATAGTAAGAAGTGTCGGAAAAAAGTCTTATTACATTTTTTTCGATCTCGCTCCCATCTGCTCGTGTAACGCGCGATAAGGAACTTCGTTCCAAAAACAACGGACTCCGAATAATCGACACTTACATAAATATATTCTATCGTACTTTATATATAAATTCGTAAGTTTGATGCTTGTGCGTATTTTTGTTACTACTTCACACTGAAGCAGCTGAATGGACAGGGTTAAATTTATAATATAGTAGATGTACCAGATTCAGATGGAATCCTCGCGGTTCACTAACAGAGATGTACTATGACCTGGAATAACACATAGGCTACCATTAGGAACTTGGCTAGTATATAATATAGTAGAATATTCAATGGACATATATAGATCGTTTCTAAACTTTAAAAAATAAAATCCCTAAAAATCCATGGTTGCGTGTAGGTTCTAGACGATTCGCGGAAGTGGTGGAAGGCGCGCAACCGGCGCGGCGTGACGGCGCACGTGCCACACACCATCGTGGCGCCCGCGCTGTCGCCGCCCTCTTCGCCGCATCTCTACCCCAACCCCATCTACACGCACTATCAGGTACCGTCATAGTTACTGGTTGTTATTTAAACATGACTTTTTTCTATAACTTTTATAGTTACATAAAAATAAGTAGATTTAAAACAGTTAATCACTATAGCTATGTTTTTTTTATGTTATAAATATATTTGCTAACTTCATCTCCAAAATAATAGTATAACTAGCCCACACTACATAGATCTAATAATAAAATAATAAAAATATTCTATAATATAATCTTATTTTCAATACAACAGGAAGGCGGCGGTCGTGGTTCCGGCGGCAGCAGCCCCACGAACTTGCCGGGTAGGGGAGGCGAGCGGGGTGCGGGCGGGGCCGGCGGGGCGGGCGGGGGAGGCGCGGGAGGGGCGGGCGGCGCGGACTGGGTGCGCCGCGAGCGGCTCGGCAAGAAGGGCGAGTTCCGATATTTCTAGCGCCATCGGTCACAGCATCCCATATGACCTAAAGCATATGAGATGCTCCATGCAACTCTTCCCTGTTAAATCCTCTACCAAAGCGCTTACCGCACGAGCAGTCCACTTGGACACCGCTTAGTCATAGTTAATGTATCAATTAAGATATTTATTTCGCGTCCATTGACGCACGTGTTCTAGGTACTTACATTTTGAAGTAATGTCGTTTATTTTACAATAAGATAGATGGCGCTAATATCGGGACCCGCCGCCATGTGTTTTATACTGCTATGTTGCTAGAGTCCGCTAGTAAAAATGTCATAAAATTTTAAAGGCAAACGACTGCTCCTTTTCTGAATACTCAAGTTGCTTAAGTCACCTGCAGGCGCAGATGACTCGAAGTAATCAAAAGAGGGACAGACGTATAACTCTCTTCTCTGGAAACCCGTAGTAGCAGTACTAACAGTATCAGACACATGGGCGTCGCCCGCCTGTCGTGTTTGTGCGTGTTGTCATTTCTAATGCTATAAGTGTGTGTTGCTCGCTGGGAATGATAAAGAGATGCTACTAAAGACTCACAGGGGTGGGTCGATGTGCCCGTGTCACTCCCGCGTGTAGAGCTTGTTATGTGTCGTGTCAGTCGCTGTGTCAGCGTTGAGTGCATCTTTTGATTTTATAATATATAGTTTGACTCGACGCGCTGTACGGACAATTTACTCGCAATACTGACTATTGCAGCGTGACCTGAGATCATAACAAACCGTAGTTTCGTGTTGAGTCTGAAAATCATAATTACTAGTGTATTTGTTTATTAATTAACAGAGTCTATATTTATACGTTCATTAAAAATCTTTAGAGCATCTACTTTATATTAGAGATGTTTTAGAAATCAATACATTACATGTATCTTACGTCGGATCGGAGCGGGCGCGCGGACCGCGGTCCTCATAAAATATATTATAAATGTACATAATGTTACTAACATATTAAACGTACTGTACAGTTATTTCTTCCATTATAGTTTAAAACTTGTAATTAATAATTTAAAATGTAACCGTTATAGTCTAGTCAACAAGTGCTTGTAGGTCAACTTTTTTCAGCAGTCTCGGAAAATTATGAACGAGGTCTCATTCGATTCCGAATGGCATGTAGATGATTTTTCAAAAAAATCAAGTTCTGCTTGCAAAAATGGCAAAAGTTATAATTATAAACAATTAACTAAAAATAAAAAGGGGGTTTAGTTTTTTGCAAATATATCAAAAACTAATTGAAATTTTTCAAATCTAAAAAAGATTCAAAAAGAGAAGGAAACATGAACAATATACTTAGGTTAAAAAACTTAAATTTATTTAGGTTTTAAAATTCGATAAAAATATAAATAAATTATTTGTCTCAAAAAATAACACATGGTTATTTTTGTTTCAATATGTAGACAAAGAAAAAACTTTTTTCTTTATCTACATAATGAATTTTCTATATATCGAATTTTAAAACCTAAGTAAATTTAAATTTTTCAACCTAAGTAAATTGTTCATGTTTCCTTCTCTTTTTGAATCTTTTTTTAGATTTGAAAAATCTTAATTAATTTTTGACATATTTGCAAAAAACTAAGGCCCCTTTTTTATTTTTAGTTAATTGTTTATAACTTTTGCAATTTTTGCAAGCGGAACTTGTTTATTTTTCAAAAATCATCTACGTGCCATTCCGAATCGAACGACACCTCGTTCATATTTTTCCGAGTCTGCTGAAAAAAGTTGACCTAAATAACAATTGTTGACTGCTTTGCTGTCGGTGAATGTCAGAGAAGCGTCCGCTCCGCTCGCTAGATGATATGCTCATGTTTATACATTTTATACTTTAAATAAATTCTTTTAAAAAGTAAAGAGTATAGTCTATTTTTTAACCTTATCTACCATTTAAATATTAATTGTCATTCAATAAGTACGATTAATAATATACGAGAGAATTTTCGAGTAAATAACTACTGGATTTTTCCTTAATTCTTTTTTAAATTATTTTTCCCAAATTTTATTGCTTTGCTTTATGTTTTTGCCTTCATTGTGCCGAGTGCTGTGTGCTGTGTTTTATGCGGTAAGTGTTTGCTAACTATGTGTGTCGTTATTCTTTAAAAAAATATTTAATATTTAATACATGTATTGTTTTTTTGGTTCTTAATTAGTTTAAAATAGTCTATGTTTACTATCATTAATTTTAATTTAAATAAATTATTTATGGCGATATAGAAATTATTACTAAAATTTGTGTTTCTTATATTTATATTAATTATCAAAACAAGTAACATTTAGATAAAAAACTTCGTATAGTCATATTATCGCATAGATGAAATATTTTTAAGCTCCAGAACCAGTGAGAAAGGTAGAGAAGCCGGAGCCCCCGCCGCCCCCGCCGCCGCCGCCGCCCCCCGAGCCGCCCACGCCTGCGCCGATTGTCATCCCGGCCAAAAGTGATACTTTAAAATGTAAGACAGAAATAAGAAAATAGTCTAAAGTATGTACTATATTTATAATAATGTCTTCCTTACCGATTTACCCGTTACAGTGACAATACCTCAGTAACAATAAATCAAAGATGCGCGGGACATAATATTATAGTACACAGGTATATGCAAACACAAATGCACTCTCTATGTATTTACTTAACTCTCACATTCCGAAGGACCTTAGCGTCAGAGAGAGCTTAACTTGTTTCCCAAGCAAGACACGAGGATGTAAACACCGCCAAATTCCGAGCTTCCGGTTGCTACAATGTATTACTTGACAGAATCCAGTAACTATTTAGGCCCGACCCGGGACTCGAATCCATGTGCTCTCGATCCACAGTCGTGTACGAATATTTAATGTCGTAAAATGTATTCTAGCCACTAAACCAGCGAGGCAGTCACACAAAAGTATTCTAAATTGATTCAATCCATTTATGTAACAAAATCAGACTGCTGTTTATGTCAATTATAATTATTTTAAAGAATCTACTTAAGCGCAGGTCGATTCAACACACTCAAACAAAGTGGATGTTAAATACTGCTATTAGTAATAGTTAGTACATTCATATTTTATTTAAAATTCAGCAGAATAACTCCTTAGCATCGCTTGTCAATACCGTAACCCCATACTTATTTTTACTTGATAAAATCAGAAACACGATCTCCAATAAGATAGGTAATGTGAACCGAGCCAGGCACATATTATTTGGTTTGTTATAATTATTTTATTTTTAATAATATAATTAAAACAATCATTTTTTAAAACAGCGACGAAGTCAATGATGAGCACCAGCTCGCTGCATGAGGAACTGAAAGCCGTACTGCCTCAGATCCAGCAACGAAGGCTCGACTTTAAGAAGACACCTGATATCTTTATACATCAGGTACCATAAAATGCATATTTATTGCTAAATGCACTATTTAATTTACTAAAAAATCTTTGTTAATTGATTTTGACATAGTCGTACAGTAGTGTTCAGTTGTCATCTTTACTTACTTTCAAAATCTATTACCTCTACCTCACTTCATCTTTTGTGTTTAGCCTGCATTAGGACTCTGTGCATTTTACAGAGGTACTCAAAACTTGTCATTTTCGGATTAAATTCTTACATCCTGGCTCGAAACAAAAGTAATAACTTCTATTGTGGAAAATGTTGTTAATCAGACATTCCACATTTTATCAGAGTCATCAAATAAATCAATATTATATTTATTCAATCCATATAATAACATTTTAAATGAGTCGAATTTGTACATTAAATATTTTTTGGAAAATCTTATTGAAATAGACATTATTATCGATACAGAGGCTGAATTTTATAGTTTTTAGAATTTTTGTTTGTCTGTCTGTCTGTCTCTCTGTGACCGCATCACAAAAAAACCACTGTACAGATTTTGATGAAATTTGATATGATGATAGCTGGTTATCTGGGTCAATATTTAGGATAATTTTTAATGCATGAAAATATCTCATCTCTGAGAATACTAAAACTTAAAACGTAATTAGGGACAAACCCCAGCGGAGTGAGGGCGAGTCGCTAGTTATTCGTAAAGCACCTCTTACATAATACTCGTAGTGTATAAGCGATATACAGTTTTCTATACTTAAAATTAGCTATAATTGAAGTTGTAATCATAATTTTACAGAAATCAAACCCTGATGAAGTGGTAGCGTGGCTGGAAGCAAAAGGATTCAGCGCGAATGCTCAGAAACAGATGCGTCTATCAGGACATCAGCTATTTGCCCTCTCTCGGAGTCAATTCGAGCGTGTGCTCGGCTCTGATGAAGGCAAACGTCTTTACAGCCAAGTGCTAGTGCAAAGGAATGTCTCAGGGGTAAACAAAATATTAATAATTTTTATTATAATATGTTTATTTTACACTAGCGGTTGATTCTCCATACATGCTTTCATCCCCATTTTTACCCCCTTAATGGATGATTTCCGGGATAAAAAGTATCCTATGTCCTTCCCAGGATCACAAATAATCTTCTCCAAATTTCATCCAGATCGGTCTAGTAGATCCAGAGATTACCCTTAAAACCTCACAAACTCACATACTTTACCTCTTTATAATATTAGTATAGATAAGAGTATTACCTTTGATGTATATATTTAATAAAAATTGATAAGATGATGAAGGCATCAATTTCCAATATTTTTTTAATATGTGTTTTAAGACATTTTTATTTATCTTTCCGATTTTCATGATTTTCTTCTTCACTTTTTCTTTCTTCTTTACTTTCTTCGTCCTATCACGAATGATCAATCATGTGTTTAAATGTGTTGGTTACTTCACCACACTTAGTACAAGACGACGTCCGCCTCGGAGCTGCAGAGCATCCTGCGCAAGGTGCGCGAGAAGGTGGAGGTGTCGTGACCAACATGGCATATGTGAACTTGTACGGATCGGACGATGCGGCACACAACGGTACTCTGGAATATCACCGAAGTTCCTCTTATTGTTAATATTTATTATTTTTTGTTGTTAAAATATACATATACTAGCGACTCAACCTCGCTCCGTTCCTAGTTACGTTTTAACGTTTTGTATAGATTCCTCAAAGATGAAATATTTTCCCATAGTTAAAAGTATCCTATATGTTAACCCGGATAACCAGCTGTCATCATATTAAATTTCATCAAAATCTGTCCAGTGCTTTTCTCGTGATGCAGTCACAGACGGACAGACAGACAAGAATTCTAGAAACGATAGATTCGGCCTCTGTATCGATAATATTGTTATTTCAGTAAGACTACAAAAAATATTTAATGTACAGATTCGACTCAGAATTTTATTATATGTATAAATTTAGTAAGAAACCAATATATCTTTGGCTGCTCATTTATTAAGTAACTTTTGACAACTTACTAATTATGAGATTAAGCAGCGAATTTTGCGATAACTTTTAACATCAACAAATTTAGGTAATAAAATCAGTTGTGTGAATTAATTTTAATCAGTTTCGTGTTAAACTATGGTTATTTTAATAGTAATTTAAGTCGATATAACCCTTATTTTTTACCAGAGTTTTTTTTTTTATTTCTTTAAGAATATTGATTATATTATATTATTACGCAAAATCTTAAAAGAATAAAAATAAATAAAAGATAATTTCATAAAAATAGTTTATTTATTTCCGTTTTAAAAATATAAAACAATATACATCATATAAATATTAAATAAATTTGCGAGTTATTATCACTTCAATAAGTAATTTACTAAACATTATTGTATATTTTAAATAATTCATAGTAGAAAAATAAGTAAGTTTTTTTTTTATTTTCTTACATATATGTCTGACTTTTTTATATCACTATTGTATCTTATACAAAGACATGTATTTTTAAATCCTTTTAAGAAATGCAATGTAATCTTTTTTATCATTCAAAACAATAAATTAACTTCTACATCGGTATGTACACTAGTATAACATAAACGTGTCTAATAATATACAATAATAATTTATAAGTAATGATATAACATTAAAAATTTTATATGAAAAATCATTTTTTATTTTCACATAATTTTTCGTAATTTTTAGCGAAAATGTACCATACTATGATATCATATCTAGGGTCTCATAGTTGCCGTGTAGTCTTTTGATTTTCTTTAATATTTAATTCTACCCAACCCTGCTCTATACAATCTAAATAATATTTATATAATATAACAATATACATTTGCTAACTATAAATGACTATACAAATTAAATCTTACGAAGACATCGGATTCACATTGTGATGATGTGCGTGGTTATAATAAAGTTAAGCGCCTTTTACACGGAAAGGGTTTTTTGCCTCGAAGACACGATTACCGACGTTAAAAAGTGGATAGAAAGAAGAAACACTTTTGGAGCATCTAATACTTTGTATCTTGAATTGCAACCAGAAGATGAAGATACATTTAAAAATGTTTCGTGATACTAAATCACAGTTTTCATATTTACTTCAAAAAGTTGGACCTTCTATATAAAAAAAAGACACAAATATGCGTCAAGCTATTATACCCGCTCGTACAAAATTGTAATTAACGTTAAAGTTTCGAATGGCAAATCTCGCATTCAAATCAAGATTTGTACGATACTCGCATGAATTTAAAAAAATGTCATACGAGATCAAGTTTAGACAAGTCGAGAAATCCTAAGCAAATATCTCATTGCGAATTTGTGTCGTAGTATAAAAAAACGCTTGGCGATGACCTTACAAATATCGTATAACATACTCGTAGGCGAGTTTTTGTTTTTTCGTTCAATATAAACATGTGAATGAGATTATCGTCTAAAGATTATCGCCTTCGATAATAGCAGACGACTTCTCGACCCAAAACGTGCGATAAACTCTGTCCATGTAAATGACGCTTTATAATAGCAGTTGTTTTAAATATTTAAATAAAAACATAGCAAAACACATATTAATTAATAGAAATTAATAAAAAATATTATTTTCTTTTATATTTATATACACTTGTATATTAAAATATGTTTGTACATAATAAAACTTCTGAATTTATAAATCATATTCCTGACAATTTTCATACTATTAAAAATCTAAAGAAGATGATAAAAAGTTCCCCTGACGTGAGATGGCAAGACTATCAAACACAATTATACCTAATGAGTATGGCACCGTTACATTATCTTATAGAGTTTAATTATATCATACACCCTCAAGTGCAAGCACCCTCGCACGCGCGCCGCCGCGCTCGCCCGCGAGCGCCGCGCACAGACACACGTTCAGACTCTTCATTTAAAGAAAGTTACTATATTTATATATATAAGTTTGCTATTTAATAGTTTTGAGGACCGATGATCTTGTCGTTTTTTTTTTCAGTCACAATTTTTTTTCCTACAATGTCATATAAACATCCTAAAATACGAGAACAAATATCGCACAAGTAAAAACGTATAAAATATTATAATCACAAATCGATCTACTCCTAGTAAAATTACAATAACAAGGGATATCCGTAAAAGAGATACGGTATTTCAACAGGTAACATCATGTGGAATGCGAACTTGTATGAAATTGAGTTAAGCTTCGGTATTAAAATGCTAAACCAAAATGCAAACAGTAATAAGTCCGAAACTGTAGCATTAGATAGTTTTCCGCACCGAGCGTAGACGGGGGCTAATTAGTGTCGGTCAGCGCTTGTGAGGCGAGTCTGGCGGCGATGGCGGCTGTCAGTGCGCTACCCTTTCCGCTGCCGTCCTCCGCGCCTAGTACTGTGAACTGCAATAAAGAATTATAATTATTAATTTATTAATATAGTAACATTATTGCTGCTGTACATATATTATTGTGTAGACTGCCTTTTTGGTCTCAAATCTAGAGGTCCTGAGCTCGAGTCTCAGGTCGAGCCAAGTATAATTATTGGGTCTTTATGAAATTGTCGGTAACAGCCCGGAATTGAGAAGTTGGCAACATTTATGGTCGTGTCGAATTGTCGTCTCACATGAGACCCTCACCCTCAAACGAGGGTGAAAGGAACAGAAAGTAGGTACACTTGTGTCTGTGCGCACACTAGGGCATTATAATACCTCCCGTGCTGATAGCTAGTCTCAATAGGAATTAGGATAGACCGCCCAAATTGTTCAAGGAGACGCACACCTTTACCTCTTGTACGTGACGAGGACAGAATTACGTCTTTCACAGCATAAATGATCACTGACAGACTGATGATTTATTTTAATTTAACGTTGATAAAAACGATAGGAAACAGTATTTCTAATCTAGTATATTTTGTATAATGTAGTGGGTTTCGATACCTTGTGGTGTGGCGCGAGGAGCGCGATGTACTTGTCCATGAGCGCGCGGATTCGCGGATGGCACTTGAACACGGAGCCGTCCACCGCCACCGCCACGCGCGGTCGCCCCATTCGCCGCAGCAACGTCGCTATACCTGGCCGTAGGAAATAGTACATTATTACTAACTAAAGTTACTATATATGATCTGTGCTAACAGTGGAACACTTAAAATATCGGTGTGACTATTCACACTTTTGAGACGAAACACAATCGTATGGCATTACAAGCATAAGTCGCTTCACCGACCCTTACTTCGTTCGGGTGCTTCCATGGGTACCTAATAGTAGTCTATGTGTTACTCCATTTAACTGAGACCACATACAAATGCAAACTTTCACATATACCTATAATAGTAGTATAAATTGTGACGAATGTAACAAAAGCTACTCACAGACGGAGACGAGCTGTGCGGCGCGGTTCGAGATAACTCTAGCGACGTGTTGCGCAACCAGCGCGTCGCTGCGCGTTACGCCGCACCCGCACGCCGCGCTCAGCGCCTCCAATGTGCGCGACCAAGCGCCTGACACGTTTTCTCTGCAACCATTACAATATGCCACATTTATATCTATCTAATCTATCTAATATATTTAAACGAGCGATTCTTGTATATTTATATCTTTGTTTATTTATACCAGCGATCTCGGAAATGGCTCTAACGATTTCGCTCAAATTTGGTATGTGGGGGCTTTCGGGGGCCAAAAATCGATCTAAGTTAATACTTTCTTAGATTTACGCGAATATTTGACATTTAAATAAAACTATCTTTTCGGATTTTTTTGCGGTTTTATTTTGATTTTTGGTTCCCAACGTTTCGATTGCTTTACAGCAATCATGGTTACGGGAGAGACTAAGGTCTTTGATGTCTTAAAGGCATTATATAGCTGTTACAGACAGCCTACCCACAAAATAACAAAATGAATTCAAAATTTTGAAAATAGGCACCAAAGTACCTTACAATATTTGTTAATTTTAATTTTAAATATTTTTATAATTTTAATTACTTTTATACTTGAAATATGGAATATTATTTATATAATTTTAGCAATTATTATTACAATTATTATATTTTTTTAGAAAACTTTATTGTTTAATAATCTATATTTTTTTTTTATTGTTTTCATTATTATATTTATAACTGTAAAGAAAAATAAAATATTAATTATCTAAGCCACATTATTGTTCTATGTGTACTTTAGAAAATTAAAATTTATTAAGAATTACATTTATAAATGAAAAATAAAGTCTTGGTTAACTCGTTCCATAGTGATATTTTTCATGCGCAGATATTTAATAACCGCGGACAATTTATTTTTTTCCTTTTTCGACAACACACTACGACAGACTGCAAACAAATGACTTCCAGCTGGTAAACCAGCCAATATTAACTCCAGCTTTAGCTGGAATATTGATTAGATTTTAAACAAGCAAATACTTTGAATATCTTTGGTTTTTAAAAATGGAAGTTCTACAAGATATTTTAGGAGCAAATGCTCCACCGTATTCTACAGTTGCACGTTGGTGCGCGGAATTTAAATCTGGGAGAACATCCACCAAAGATGACCCTCGCTTGAGCCACCCCACAACGGTAGTGACCCAAGAAATGGAATCGCTTAACAGATCGTCGTGTCACGGTATATTTTACAGACGAAGAAACATTGATTTTGACTGGACTGGTGTGCATAGCATTTTACACGAACGCTTTTGGATGAAAAAAGCATCCATGTGCTGTGTCCCCAGAATGATTACCGATGCACAAAAACAAATTAGTTAATATTGGCTGGTTAAACCAGCCAATATTAACTCTTTTTGGTTCCAAAGTGTTTGTATCTCCTTCTCACTTTATAATGAACGCCCTACGTACAAGCGTTTCATTTAGTGTATATCGTATACCAGAATAGTCGTTTTTGCATTAAATAATTAAATTCATTCTAAAATTGATAAATCATAAAGAAATGTGTATATTTAAAATAAAACTATCTTTTCGCGCATTTTTTGATATTTCGTTCGTTCAAGTAAACCTATGTTGACAAATTTCTAATTTAAACATTCTCCAAAAGATATTTATTTATATACGTACTCTTCGAACATGCTGACGTGCGCGGAGGACAGCGAGCCCCGCGCGGGAGCGGCGGGGAACAGCCCGTCGCGCGCCAGCCCCCGCAGCACCGCGCACAGCAGATCCCCCAGGTACTTGCCGCCAATGTACTTCTCAAAACTAAAACAGATTATTTAAATCTCTATTATTATATGATAGGCATTACAAAAAAAACTCTTGGCTCTATTGATAAATATCAAAATTTTATATTTATCATGATGTGATATCAATATTATAATTCTCTAATAGAATATCTACTATTTTGTTGTACATTTAAAATACCATATTTCACTAAACACCATAAAATATTTTAACAAAATACCTCAATAAACTCTTTAAATATCTAAACCAATAATATAGACAATTAAACGATTCAAATATTTTTTTATTATTCAACCAAAAAGTATAAGTACTCACGTAAAAGACATAGCTAGGAGAGAATTATCATCCACCTCCTCATCGAACTCAGTACGCAGGAAGGAAAGGCAGCCGTTGTCCCCGAAAGCGCCCCACTCGATGTCAACGCACACGTCGCGCACGCGCTCGTGCGCCGCCTCCCAGTGCTGCACGCGCTCCGCGCGCTCCATGTAGCAACCGTTGGACCCCGTGCCCATTATCACGGCGATCTAGTTAGGACCACGAGTTTTGTTAAATAGATTTTAAATTACTTAGGTGATATGCTGTACTGCAATCATCATTTGGCGGCAATTAAACTGTTTTGCTTGCCTGTGAACAGTACAAGGATAAGGTGCACAAATAATTAAAATATTGCGTTCGCATGTAACACGTTATTACCTATGGGCGTTCTTACCGCCTCAGTATTTTAGGCATTTGAAAGTAAATCAACCTATAGGAGCAGTGCCGTTTTTAATATTTTTACTAAACAAGATATAGCAAATATATTTTAAACACAAGTGCGTCGCCCACGGACAAAATATTATGGAAAAGAAGAACTTAAAACGACGAATAACTGAACTAAACACTCACTGCTACATCAGGGTCTAGAGCCGCTCCAGCCACCAACGTGCCGGTAGTGTCATTGAGCAAGACCTGCACAGTGACCTTTAGACCGCGCTCATGCAGACAGTCTTGCAGTAGCTTAGCCACGTCAACGCCCTCCATGCCTCCACACTTGAAGCTCTTGGTCCACGTGATCAGCTCGCCCGACGAGATTGAGTGCTGTTTCATTGGGAAGGAGAAGGTGAAACCTGTAAAAGTAATTAATTATGTAACTTGTATTGTAAAAACATTTTTAACATAAATATGCATATGTATTGTCACTTTGTATGCATTTTCATTTAGTGGCTAAATAATAAATTAATGTCTATAACAAAAAATAAACTTAAACCTTTAATACAAATTTAATATAAATCTCAACAATAGTTTATTACTTTCTTTTTAGTATTTAGTGTTTGAAGATATTAATTTATTGTAAGTAAAACTGAAAATGAATCGAATAAAACACAAGTGCAAGCAGTTATTTACCGAGAGACAGTTCGTCGCCCTCCATGCCCTCAGAGCGCAGAAAGTCCAGCACGCAGTCCGCTATGAAGTTGAACAGCTCCACGCCAGGGCTCACTCGCAGCGTGTCGCTGGGGGGAGTTGCTTATTATTGAACATATTTCAACTCTAATGTTATTGATAATTTAAATATTACTTTTATGAATTTACTTTATACTGAAAAAATTCAAAAATTCAAAATTCAAAATATTTTATTCAGCATTAAATTATTACAATTTTTTACTGAACGTCATGAGTCTACTACCAGTTCGGAAAAATGAAACCTCAGACCTGAGAAGAACTGGCGAAAGAAACTCAGCTCAAAAAGACAACGACTTCAAAATCACCTAAAAGGGATTGATTCCTACCTTAGGAGTGTTTATTTTTTAGTTATAAAATATACGGGGGATCCCATGAAGGTTTTTTATTATGTTGAATAAAAAAAAACGATTAAAAAATTATGAACATCAATTCACAATTGGCAAATATATCACGTGATATACGCAAAAATAAAAAATCTTTGGAATAAATCTAAAGACAATAGACGATTTTAAAATATTTCGACTTTCAATATTGTATTAGATATAAAAAATCGCAACAGCTGCTCTATACCGGTTCAGACAAAGTATATGAACAAGAAGAAATCCATAACCACAAGTACAAAGTGAAACCAACCTGTTATATGTATATCTAAAACAGAGTCTTAACTTTTAAGTCTTAACTAGAGTCTATCTATCAAAGTTGCAAATTTCCCTAACAAACTTGTAGCTTGCAAAACGAGATTTCTCGACTTCACAAGAAAGTCCCATATATTACTTTGATATTTATCCGTTATTTTAACTAAAACTCTTAAAACATCGTTCACTCTTTGCAAGGCGATTTTGTTTTCTTTAAATCATATGAGACAATTCTCGAGGCATATCCTATTCATTAAAATCGATTCGAAGTTAAAGATTCTGAAAAATAGGTAAATGGCTAACACACCGCATATGAATAATCCTGAAGGGTTCCATTTTGTCATATAGATATAGATAAAAATATGTAATTTTTATGCTCAGAAATAATTCACCGTCAGGTAATTTTATGATGTAATCGTACTTAAGAGTGCGCCATGAAACCGCTACGATTCTTATTCGCAATAGCGGGATGGCAAAATAACGCTCTATCGTGAGTAAGAAGTATAGAGTGATAGACGCTCAACGTATTTTCAGCTAAAACAGTTTTTAAATAACTATAAATTAATTAAACAACCAATCAAAAAATAAAATTCGGTAACTGAAGAAATATTTCTAAGTTTCCTGACAAAACAAAACCTCTACAAATATAGTGAGCTGTTTCTGCGATAAATAGCTATATGTGTGCAAAACATGTATTTATCAAAAAAAAATACGAGAAAATTTTCACCAATCGTGTTTTCAAATTTGGCAATTTAAGATAAAAGTCCGAAGTATCATTTCTCTAAATATCAAAACAACTTTCATAGATTCTGAGATAAATAACGATGTCTAGGTTTTAATAATAGCTGGCGCATTTTCGCCCAAAGAATCGGCATTGTCATTCAACGGGAGGATTGCGGCTAGCATTCTTGCCACTATTCCGCGCGGACATGACTTGTACAGTAATAACTAAGTGTACATTTGTTTTGTATATATAATTAAGTAGGTATATTCGTTTTCTTTATTGTAAATAATAACCTGATGTGATACTGTTTGACGTCTTCTCGCACGAGCTGTCCGTTCTGCAGCTCGAGCAGCAGAACCCGGAAGTTAGTCCCGCCCAGGTCCAGAGCCAGAAATACGCCTTCCTCTAAGAAAGTAATATTTCTTAAATCAAAATCAAATAAAAAAAAAGCATACTAGAAATTTTGTTGATCAAAAACACATAGGTAGGCATAACAATCACACCGGAAGCTAAAAAATTAACCGTAGATATATAACGCAAAGAAAAATAATATCCTACATATAATAAAATTCTGAGTCGAATCTAGACATTAAATATTTTTTGGAAAATCTTATTGAAATAGTAATTATTATCGATACAGAAGCCGAATCTATAGTTTTTAGAATTTTTGTCTGTCTGTCTATCTGTCTGTCTGTCTGGGAACGCAACACGAGAAAACCACTGGACAGATTTTAATGAAATTTGGTATGATGATAGCTGGTTATCCGAGTCAAAATATAGGATATTTTTACTGCGGAACACATTTTACATAATTTTATAATTAAAAAAATGTAGTATATTGCTTTTTTTTATGGTACTCAGTGATAAACGAGCAGACAGGCCCACCTGATGGAAAGCGATACCTGTCGCCCATAACACCTCCGGTTCATGCACTTTTACGTAACAAAACTGCAGAACCGCCGGTACGTTGTCACTATGAGGACTAAGATGATATGCCTCTTGCCTGTAATTGCGCTGGCTAGTATATTGCCTAATAAAGCATTTATGAATAAGTTGTAGACACAATTAAATTTTATAACCCTCAAAGTAAGTTGTTTTTGTAGTAAAATTCTTATTAAACAACTGACCAGTGCCGTTAGGTAGTTCAGGTACGTAAGTGTTCTCCATCTGCAGACTGGAGGGTCTCTCCCGCAGACCGTTCTCGATCTCTTTCGCGAACACCTCGCCCACGCGCCGCAGCGTCGCGCCGCACAGCACCAGGCCTGATAGTTTTGCATCTGTCTACAAGAAAATACAACAAAATGAATCAACAAGTACCTTACCCTTCGTTATAGGTATATTTCCTATAAATTACAAGCTTTTATTTAGTTTCACTTGTCCCGGTGTGTGTAACGGAATCTTACAAGTTAAATTTGACCCACTTCCCAGTGTCTGATTGAGTTGAGATTTGACACACTAGTTTGGTTCCCGATACAATGCACGATTACTTAAATGTCGCCATTTTTAATTCAATATGGCGGACGTTACAAAATGGCGATTTATCATTTCCATAGTGATCCTTATAATATGGGCATCAAAAGTAAGGGCTTAGTAAGCGAAATACAATAAGTAAATTGACGTTATTGTAAATCCAATATGGCAGACTTCCAAAGATGACAAACTTATATTTTATGCATTCCTATGATATGGATATCAAATGAAAGGGATTGCTTAGAAGAATTACGACAAACTACTGTGTAGATAAACAAGAAACAAAATGTTGAAAAATAATGTTTTTTATAAAATAGGTAAATCTTGCTACAAGCTTTTATATCATATAAATGTTGTAATATAATAAATTGATAGGTTTGATTTAATGTGAAATTTATTGTCTTCTTTTTAGAGCATATAAATAAAAGCTTGTTTTTAAAAATGTTTTTTTACAATTATTTTATTGTTTCATTGAAATCGCTTTGAAAATAATTAATAGTGTTAAAATGATTTCCCTTTTGGGAAATAAATTATTAAGCTCATTCAATCTCAATCTTATGAACTACTTTTAAAAATCTTTTTTTGAAGTGAAATCTTCTTTAGCTACGTTGAGTGATTTTGGGTAGGGACAAAACTTATGGGTTCGAGTCACCGACATGCTACGTGTGACATGTGACGTGTTGACGCAGTCTGGCGCAGACTGGAGACGCAGACTGCCGACGCGCAGCGTCATATGTTTTCATTAGTAAGTAATCTATATCAAAATGTATTTATAATTATTGCTCGTAGTGCCAATGGATCTAAAACCCTGACTAATAATAATTTGAATTTACAAATTATCATATTTTAATTATGCATACTATAATTAATTTAAAATTAAAAGAAAAACAGTTATTCCAAAATTATAAGTTTTCACATCTGTCGGCAATCCCCATGAATGCCCATTTTAGTTTTCTTTATTTAACGTTATATACATTTCATGTATACTCATCAATGTACAATCATGTACAATCATCCTCTCAAATATTTGTTTTATTAAATAAATTTTAAGTATGCAACTTTTAACCGTGACAATGAACTTAACAAAAATAAAAGCTTGTTTTTAAAAATGTTTTTCAGAATTATTTTATTTTTTTGTTATTTATATTCTTTTCAGCAAACCCTTTCATTCGATATCCACATCATGGGGGTGTATAAAAAAAACATAGTCCGTCATCTTTGGGGGTCCGCCATATTGGATTTATTATGACGTCACTTTGTTTATTGTGTTTCGCTCATCTAGCCCTTTCATTTGATATCCATGTCATGGGGATGTATAAAAAAATAACCCGCCATCTTTGAGTATCCGCCAAATTGGATTCACAATGACGTCACTTTGCTTATTATGTTTTGCTTCAAGCCCTTTTATTTGGTACCCATACCATAAGGATCACTGTGGTAATGCTAAATCGCCATTGTGTGCGAAATTTCAGCTCAATCGGACACTGGGAAGTGTGTCAAATTTAACTCGCAAGATTTGATTACATACTGACGAGGGGCATGATGAAACTAAACAGAATCTTGTAAAAGACGAAATATCAAACAAAACTATTTACATCGTCTTATCCATATAACTCCGTTCGTATCAACTTAAGAAAAACCAATTTGCTGCCCAAAAATACGAAAAGTGTCATTTGTAGATAAATAAGGAGATAGGGCTTCTGATAGGGGATTCTCTCCCCTTTGGTTGCCGGCCGGTGACGTCATTACCGCCAAATAGTAAAGGGAAAATTTAGACAAGAAGTACTGCTTATTTTGTATAAATGTATAGATTATTGCATTTGTTGTCTTTATATATACAGATTGCTTAAATTGACATACCGATGAGACTTCAATAGCTTATTGATAAAAAATATATCTCGTGTTTATAATTTATAAGTTGTTACTGAATGAAAATTATTTCCAATTCTTAGATGTATTGGTAATTCAGCTGCGATTGATCTCATTGTCAGTATTTTTAATTAATCACGTTGATATGTAATAAAAACTAAATGAATTGCCCAGGTTATCGGCAGGCCGGCCCGTTGCAAATAATGACAGCAGTACTGATACTGTCACTCCTTTGAGGATTTATGTGTCGCATCGGAAAGCATTATTATGACATAAAAGCATCCCTCGTGTAATATTCTGATATGATAGATACATGTCGGTCTCTATGATGAATTCTAATATTTAAACTGTATTGTATACACTGTATAAACTAATCTTAATAACATCTCAACATAGTTAAATATTTCCTCTTAATGACGCAGTTAAAAACTTCTGCACTTACTACCTACTACTGCGAAATAAACTACCAGGGTTGTCTCTAGGTAGGAGTTATACTTACCTAGTTATTCTAATATTATAAAGACGATACAAACTCAGTCTTTCTGTCTACTACACCTATTAATGAACCAGCAGCAATAGTTTACCGGTGGTAGGACTCTGTCAAGCCTGAGGAGTCCGACTGGATGAGTACCACCCCCTTATCTATTTCGGCCGCCAAGCAACAATGATTGCATTGTTGTGTTCCGGTTCCGGAAGGATAAGGTAGCCAGCGCAATTACAGGCAAGAGGCATATCATCTTAGTCCTCATAGTGACAACGTACCGGCGGTTCTGTATTTTTGTTACCTAAAACCTAAGTGCATGAATTGTAGGTGTTATGGGCGACAGGTACTGCTTTCCATTAGGTGGTCTGTCTGCTCGTTTGTCACCGAATCTCATAAAAAAAAATAGTAATCATTTCTTTGGACCATATTTACTGTACTTTTCTTATAATAATGCATTTTCTATATCCTACATATCTAAAGTGGGTGGATAACCAACAGCAAATATAATATAGCAATAAAAAGCTTAGTGTATCTTTCCTTCGGTGTGTATTATCTTTACGACGCGCCGCTTTCGCTACTGAACAATCGCAATAAGCTAATTGCAGACAATTAAAGTATATGACACGGATCGCGGCCGCGGCGTTGCGTGACGTCAAGCGAGTTGTAAATCTTGATATTAAACAAAATATACTGTTCCTTAAGAAATAATACCTCATTTACTATTTATTCAGCAAGAAGTTTAATAACATGTATTTGTAACAAAATATAATAGAGAACACTAGACTATATCATGTATGTTGATTTGTCATAGTTTTATATAGTAACGGTGCAAGTGGTCGGCGTGAATTTATTTATGTAGGTACAACTCTTTATACCCTGCTTTGTCAGATCAGGCAGTCTTAGGTGCCAATTCTGGGACGGACGGAAATATTTGCAGGGTTTTATGTCACGAAATACTCAATAGTAGCCCAGTCTTGGAAACTTGACAATGCTTGATGATGTTTGCATGTTGATGCTAGCAGCAGCAGCAGCAGTTTGTTAGTCACCAATACGCCAAAAGCCAACTCAGTAAATAGATTTTCACACAAAGAACTTTAGCGTCGAATTGATGCTGAATTTACAATGTTTTTATTGATTGTAACAAAAATAGTAATTTTGTTACAACTACATGATACAATTATTATGAATAGCTTGAAATATTTTATCGGATAATTAGGATAAGAAATTATATCGAATATATTTTCATTATGTACATAGTATGAGGATTAGATAAGAACTATACAGGCATTTGTAATGGTCTACTGTTTGCTTCAGTTCATCTGGAGACAAATTAATTTCATCAAACTAGCAAAAACAACAAGATTCTGGTCTGCGATTTATAGTAACTACTAGCTGTGTTCGGGTTCTGCGGCACAGGATTGCTCTCTAAACAAATAATGTATGCTCTATCTCCTTCTTAACCATTATTATTTTAATACTAGCGACTCACGCTCGCTTCGCTCGCGTTCGTCCCTAGGTACGTTTTCACGGTTAGCTATGTTTAGGTATATATAAATAGTAGCTTGCTACTCCTAAGATATTCATTTAAATTATATAGCGATTTACCCTTGTTTTGCTCGAGTGCGTACGCCGTACCCGGATTTTGTTCACAATTTCATGGGTTTTAATATTTTTTTTCGCGGAACCCTAAGTCTTTTTCTAAAATAAAAGTAGCCTAAGTTACTCCTTGTAATATCAGCTATCTGCCAGTGAAAGTCCCGTCAAAATCGGTCCAGCCGTTTCGGAGATTAGCCGAAACAAACAGACAGACAGACAGACAAAAATAGTAAAAAATGTTGTTTTGATATATGTACCGTGTATATATCCATATGCATTTAGTAAAAAGCGGTTATTTTAATATTACAAACAGACACTCCAATTTTATTTATCTGTATAGATTCATTTATTATATCACATTCAAAAACTATAATAATTTTCAGAAATAATTTTCTTATAAAGTAGGAGTATTTTCAGTTAAATTAAATTTATAATTAAAAATGTTTCTGCATTATCTCATACAATAAGATAAATCTGAAGCCATATTATAGGTGAACACAAATTATGAAAGCACAAATCATCTCAACATTTTTGAATTGTTCAATTTAATGATTTGATTGTTTTACAATTTGCGGGAATTGTGACAAGTATCAATAAAAGCAACCGATCCCGCAACTAAGACGTCCGCGGTCATCGCAGGCCACTTGCATCGAATTAGGTCAATCAAGACTCCAAGAGTCAAAGTAAGGGTACTGACACTTATGATGTGTAAATCTGTATGTGCTGTTTTGTATCATAAATAATAAGAAATAATTGTGCTTTTTAACAATCTTTGCAAATTTTTAACAATATAATAGCCGCTTATATTATTAGCATCCCTCAAGCAGTTGAAAATATAGTTCTTAAAGGATTCCTTGTTCCTAGGAGATAAACCGTAGTTGTTTTTAAAACTTCTGGTCGTCATTCATCCAAGTGTCGGAACCAGACCTCAGACTACGGGTAATAGCGAGTTTTAATTGACTGTGAGTCGGTCGACGTCAGCCGTCAGGTGTCGGAGTGTCAATCAAGGAGGCATTCATCACAATAAAGTGCATCGAATTGAAATCTCAATTGCACGTGCCGCTTCTACTTGCAGTACCTACTTTAGTCAGTTCCAATCATATATACCTAAAATAAACTGATATATGTTTGAAGTAGTTCTTTTATATAAAGAATATTTATTTAAGAAAAATATTATAATTTATAAGAAAGCTTTATGTACATTGTACATCTATACAAATATTATAAAGAGGAAAGGTTTAATTCTTGTTTGTTTGTTTGTACTGAATAGGCTCCGAAACTACTGAACCGATTTAAATGAAAATTGGTAAGAAGACAAGACAGTTTGAGACTCCGGGATTAACATAAGAAGTTTTTATCCCGGAAACCATTCCCTAAGAGGGTGAAAATGGGGATGAAATTTTGTATGGGGACTAAACTTAGGGACGAACCTTAGTAATGCGAGAGTGAGTCGCTAGTACATGATCAAGTGTGACTAAAGTATAAATAAGTTTAAATACTTCAGCCTAAAACGACCTCGACTCTGATTTGTTTTTAGTTGATTACAGAAAAATTTAGTCATCAGGTGGTAATTTAAAAAAATGTATGAGTAGGCTCTGAGATGTAAGCAGTTTCCATTATTTTACTTTCCTTACAAAGAGCTTACGTGATATTGTGTGAGTAGTTATACGCCTCTGGGGTCTATTGTGGAAACTGATAGGTAGGTATGAGCATAATTGAACAATCACCGCATTGCAACTCAAGGGAAATCCAATGCAACAGTACAATGCCGATTCATCCCATGTATCTACATAACTACGACTATGTTTGGGTGTGTTGTATCACATTCTATTTTGGCCATCTTTTTTTATCGCCGGGTTCACTGATAGGTGCCTCATGTACACAGCGGTGATAACATTTCATTATCTACTCAGAAAATTCCAGGCTAATTTTTAAGTGACCTGTGAAATAATCAATACAAAATTCTGTTTTTGGTAGATATAATTTACAAAAGATCATGAACTTAATAAACATTGCTTTATCAATAATTGTATTTCATGTTTTAATTTACATAAAATTACATATATTTATAATAAGTAATCTCAACAGATAGTCTAGAACTCAAGTATCAACTATTACTCGCTATACGGATTGTCTACTCTACATGCAACCTTCTAAAAAAATTTACGAAATTAACAAGGACATCTCAGTCTTAAAACTACAGTAAATAAATATGTTGGGACATTAACACACAGCACCATCTAGTTCCATGGTAGGCTACGAGGCTTGTGTTATGGATACCAGATAGTTGATACACTACACATATATAACTTTAAATACATTATATTCTTTTTATAGAAGTCTTTTGTAAATTTACATGAAAGAACACTATAATGTAATTAAGCAAAAATAGCTCCTTCATAATGTACGGCTTTAATTTGACCCCTTGAGACCTTTTTTTTTAACGTCGGAAAATGCATTTAGGCACGAAGTCTGGGGCTTACCGGCAAAGCCAGTACTACCCACTTAAACCCAACCGAACCTTCTCCGTCTTAATAGGGCGTTGCAGGATCGCTTACGCATTCAACCACGACGCCCCGACGGCAAGTCTACCGAAGCAGACCACGACGACCATGGGGTTGCTCCACGGTCCACTCTGCTATCAGAGAAGTATCAGGAGTAACCCGCATAGCACTCCGCCTAATTAGGTGGGCCGCCTCCCAGTGCGTTTCTTGGCTTCGCGTCCACTTGGCCAGGCACTACTGGGCCCCCCACCACGACAAGGTGAACGCACATTGGAGGCACATTTCATTCTTACTACGGAGCATACAAAATAATGCTCCCCACCAGGAAAAATTTTAATAAAATAACCTATTATAGTTTGTATCTTAAATGGTAATAATATTACGCTCACCTATATAATAAGTTTTATTTGCTTTTTCAGTATTTTTGTCTTGTAATCAGCCCTTTTTAACATCCCACTGCTAGGCACGGGCCTCACTTCAATACGAGGGGAATCAGGCCATAGTCCACCACGCTGGCCAAGTGCGGATTGGCGAACTTCACATGTCTTTCGAAAACTTGCTCGGTTTTCTCAGACATGCAGGTTTCCTCACGATGTTTTCCTTCACCGTAAGGCAAGTGGTAATCAAGTTAGAAATTGCTTCGCATCAGAGGTGCGAGACTCGGGATTTGAACAAGCTTCACTCGGTTTCCCAAGCGAACGCGTTACCACTGGGCTACTACTTTTTATCTTAAATGCATTAAAATCTCTCAAGCAGAATTTTCCATTTCACTATCCAAAAAATTATAACCTATCTACTATTACTACCTGGATATGGACAATTCACAATCACAAGTTGACGAATACGAATCATAGGGAAAAAGCCAAAGAATTGATGACTATCAAAAAATTTCTCCCAACAACAACCCTATATTTTCCCAATAAAAGGTGCACTGCACTGAATACAACTAAAGATCAGATTGTTAATATTATAACTTTTATCTCCTACCCGGGAACTTCTTTTCATTTTCTGTGGTAAGACAATCACAATGGGTGCCTTATACATCTTCCAAATCCGCAAACAGTTTTTTTCCATAATTTAGTCCATAACTATACAATAGTGTTTGCATAGATCGCATATATGTAAATTAATTCAGAGATACATTTTTTGAAGTTGGTAGGTATATTATTGTCATATACAATCCTTCCACGATTTTATTATACGAGTAACTAAGTATAGATAAAAACTTGCACTAATATTTATTTTATTATATTTTACAGTCTAATTGATTTTAATAACGTTATAAAACAAACCAATATGATAAGTATATTGTACCTACGTGAGGCACCATATAGATACTTAACTTTATAAACATGCTATTTTGTTGATAAATATTTTCTTCTTTTAAGAAGTAACTGTCAAGATGGAAAATGTTTTTACTGATATTAATTTAAAATTTTAATGATACATTCATATCATGACATTTTCGAATATCAGAGAAGAAACAGAAGCTTACCTTAATAGCTCGTACTCTGTCATCAAGCTGTAGGGGAGGAGGGAGGAACTGCTGCTCCCACGCCAGAGCTCCGTCGGGGGCTGTTCCGTTAGTGGCTGTCCCGTTGGTGGCTGTCCCGTTGGTGACTGTCCCATTGGTGACTGTTCCGTTGGTGCCGTTTACGTAAGGGCCGTGTCCGTTGACGCGCGCCACCGACAGATTATTCTCCACCGCCGTCGACATAATGCTACGCGGGTGTATCTACGGACGAAAAAATATATTATAAACCTTTGCCTTGTAAAAACCATAAATTCGAAACAAATTTGAAGTAATTCGAGCGATACATTTTTTTTTTCTTTTGTACACAATTTTAAATTAACATATTATTGTATTGTTGCGTAATGGAGAGTGTGTAACGGCATTACACCAAAAATTATAATTAAAGCAACGCGTCTGAAGCAAGCTTTATACATCCTAAGACAGTTGTCAAAACATTTCCAGAGACGCAACGAAATTACTAGAAGCTTCAAGATTTAGACAAGAACAGTTACTCGTAAATAATAATAATAATAATAATAATTTATTTATTGTACTATTTAAGTGACAATATAAGGGGTTAAAGTAATATAAGCAAGTTGTACAAAAAGGGTCAGAAAAATAAATTGAACTACTGTCTCCTAAACTAAGCCAGAGCCTGTATTTTAGGTGACAGACGTTCCGCTTTCACAATTGAACTTACAACTATATATTATATGACATGCGAGTGCTCCAACAATATCAACAATTTATATTATCAATTTCATCATGTTTGGGTAAAGAAAAAAAAATCATACATACTATACATTATACATGCATATTTACACATAGATAGACAAGATATTATGACGGATTTGTTAAAAAGAGCTCAGTCTCTAAATTGCTAAATTGCCGCGTGTAAGAGTAAGAGAGAAACAAAACATTCGAGAAAGGCATCGATCGAAATTACTTGAAGTTTCGAATTCAGACAAGAACAATTAATCGTAAATTGCAATGTATAAGAGGAACGAAACATTCGAAGTTATTAGAAACGTTTCGAATTTTCGAATACTATAATGTTCTTTATTTATGCATATAAAAATTCCAGCAGTTGAATTTCGAAGTTAAGTGAAAACTGAGAAGAAGTACGAAGAATTGAAAAGTAAAGGAAAGTGGAGTGAAGTTATAGTGAAAGTATATCCAGTGGTGAAAATTAGTGTTCAGTGACTGAGTTTAACCAGAACTGTGGATATACTGCGCGTGTTAGTGAATCTCCATAAGTCACTCTTGTCACATGAGTAAAGAAAAGGAACAGAAACAAATTTTATACAACCGCGCTATGATAGGTATACTACTAGAAGCTTGAGGCGCGCGTGTGTGTGTGAGCACTGGCGGCTTCGTCGCGTACGGAGAAAAACCGGTTTATACTGGCTCGGCGTGTGCTCAAATTCAGGGCTGAGTCGTCGTTGCGCGAAGTGTTTGTTATCGTTTTAACGGTTTGAAAGTGTTTTAATGCGTGTGCAAGAATATAAATTTGATATGCGAGTTATGCGAGTGCTTTCCATTAAATTATTTAAAAAAAATTGATTGGATTTAGAATATACCGTTCAATTAAAAAAGCAAATTATTGAAAAACAAAAATTACAATAAGAAAAAAAATATTTAAAGTAAGTAATTTGTAAAAAGAAATTCTATCATAGTTGTTTAATAAAAAAACTGATAAACGTTTTGTTTATTTAATTTTATGCACCTGTGCCAACAGTAACAGAATAGGTAAACATTTTGTCTGCTCCTTAGAAGCTTTGTCTCTGTTCCTTTTCTTTATTCATGTGCTCTTGTTAACCAAGAGCAATAAAATATCAATAGTGCAAAAGACTTACTTTAATTTCCAATCCCAACCCATAGAATGTAACAGTATTTTAATGAAAAGATCATTTAAAAATTCAAGCAAACTGCAAAAATGTAGTATTTGTACGTGCGTTCGCCCTATTCATTCCATAGGACACCTAAATATAGGACGTGTGTCGCATTTTACGATTTCTAATAGAAAAGGAAAAAAAATACCAAGTCTTGCTATTCACAAATCGTATGTAAACAATAATAGCAAATAAAATTCTGTAATTGGAAACTCAGTGGAAGCCACCTTTAGTGACTAAGTATGTATGTATGTATGTATGTATTCAGCCCTTTTTAACGTCCCACTGCTGGGCACGGGTCTCCCTTCAATACAAAGGGGATCAGGACATAGTCCGCTGGCCAAGTGCGAGTTGGCGGACTTCAGATGTCTTTCGAAAACTTGTAAAGTTCTGTCAGATATGCAGGTTTCTTCACGATATTTTCCTTCACCGTAAGACAAGTGGTAATCAAGTTAGAAATGATTCGCACATGAAAATATCAGAGGTGCGAACCCGAGATTTAAACCTGCTTCACTCAGTTTCCGAATCGAGCGCGTTACCACTGGGCTTCCACTACCTCTTGATATACCTAAATATGTATATAAATTTTTACGGTATTCTTTATATATTTTAGGTATTATCTAATTGTTAGTCCACTAATCGATATAATCACAATGTCGCAATCAGTTATCGCTGTCTCGTGTCTCGTAAGGCCCGCGCCGCGCCGGCCGTGGCAAGTGGCGGTCGCCGCGTACTATTGCGATAAACTTAAATCTTCTTTTATGAACGTTTCATTATATTTATTTAAATGTTACAATAAAATCACAGAAAAAAAATATAGAAAAACAAAACATATGTTTTTTACAAGAACACTTTTCATAAAGTTAATGAGCCCCTAAATGATAATAATACCTAAGTCTGTCTTTACTAGTTAAATAAAGATATTAAACGTATAAATTTTCTTTCTATGAGGAGTGTGTAATGTGGTGTAAGTAAACGCTAAGGAATTTGCCCCCTGTTTGTTTATCAATTAAATGTACCTTATTTAAAGTCACATTAGATCTCAACCACATCTTTATAAATTGTAAACAATACAATCGACATTACTACACTACAACTACCTAATGCTCGTAATTATGTCAATTATTATATACCATATAAAACAAACACTATTTCGTCTTCAGAAGTTAGCGATTTACAAATATTTTTGATAATGATTTTACTGTTGATAAACTTTAGCTTTTACGTTTCTTGATTAATTCTATTGAATTATGTATTAAAGTGATATCTTCTTAAAGGATTCTTCTATACATATAATAAAATTGTAACTAAGCCGAATCTGTACTTTAAATATTTTTTGGAAAATCTTATTGAAATAGACTTTACTATCGATACAGAAGCCAAATCTATAGTTTTAGAATTTTTGTCTGTCTGTCTGTTACCGCATCACGGGAAAACCACTGGACAGATTTTGATGAAATTTGGTATGATGATAGCTGGTTATCCGGGTCAACATATAGGATACTTCTTACTGCGAGAAAATTTCTAATCTCTGAGCTAAACTTTAAAATGTAACTAGAGACGAACCCGAGCGGAGCGAGAGTGAGTTGCTAGTTATGAATATAGGTAAATAACGCGCGTAAAGTCAAGTGCCAATATGATAGTGAATTATTAGATCTGCGAGTAACAAGCAACAATATAATTTTAATAAGAGGCGAAACTGCGAAATCATTTGTAAGAGGAAGTTGATTATTATTATAATAACGAAACTATTTTTTTTTCAAAATGTCCGTCGCCGGCAATCATGGCACATTATCACCTAAGTAAATCACTGTTTACACTCGTATAATTATTTCAATTTTTCGAATGGAATTTCACATGACTTCCTTTTCATGATAATAATCTACGAATTTTAATCAAGACCAAACATTTTTCACTAAAATCGTAATAACTTGAGTGCGATAATATAGCTATGTAATATGAAACGGCAACGATAGTAAATTGGAATTTTGTACAGATAATATTACAAATAAAAACGTTTGTTCGTTTGTTCTTCTCCAAAGCACCATAGAAACAAATGATCAACGTTATTTTGCATAAAATGATGCGCAGGAATGGATTTTGGAACTTTTAATGGTGTTTATGTCAAGATACGATACGATACTTCTACGATATTCTTAGACTAGCGGCTCACCCTTGCTTCGCTTCGGGTACGTCCCTAGATAAAAATAAATCTATCCCACGGAAACCGTACATTTTTCCGGGATGATATATAGCCTTCCTTAATAAACTGGCTATCTAATTCAAAAAGTATTTTTCAAATCGGATTTGTAGTTTCTGAGATTAGCGCGTTCAAAAAAAACAACCAAACAAACAAACAAACAAACTCTGCCTCTTATAATATTAGTATAGATTGTATTACAAAATCTACTAACTAAATACTGAATAACGTGTAACATGAATCGCTATATCCCGATGCTCGCAATAAATATAATTACAGAATATTATTTTATACACATTCATCTGTATATCTACTGTGAATTAAAATTTCGTGGCAAGGGAAGAGAACCGATACATTTACCGGATATTTCATGTTAGTTTGATGAGTTATCGTTAATATGACAGAAAACGATAATAATGATCTCCAATGGATTCCAAGATAATATTTTTGTACAATGTAAAACACTTATAAGCGTAGTCCTTTAAATATATAGTGTTGTACACTAATATTAAAAAGTCTGAAGTCTGGATGTAGGGAGTGGCAGACTTTGTAACTTCTGATATTATTTAGGAAATTATTTCAATGACTAGACAAACAATGACTAATCTATCCCACGGAAACTCTTTAATTTACCGGAATGAAAAGTACCTACCTAAAATGTTGACCGGGGATATAAGGTAACCATGCTAAATTTCTTCAAATCGGTCTAACAGTTTCGGATATTAGCCCGTACAAACAGACAAACTGACAGAGAAACAAAAATTTTGAAAAAAACTGGATTTGTTCTATTTCTCTTCTTACATCCCCCTGGCTCGATTTTTGGCATTTTTTCTCTATGTACAAACATTCGACGTCTACACTTTTATTATATGTATGTATAGACTAGAGACTCACGCTCGCTTCGCTCGTGTTGGTCCCTAGGTACGTTTTTGCAGTTAGCTATGTTTATATATAAATAGCAGCTTGCTACTCCTAAGACATTCATTTAAATTATATAGCGATTTATAATTGCTTCGCTCGGGTGCCAACGCCGTACGCGGATTTTGTTCACAATTTCATGGATTTTTTTTCGCGGAACCCTAATTCTTTTTCTAAAATAAAAGTAACTTAGGCTAAGTTACTCCTTATAATATCAGCTATCTGCCAGTGAAAGTCCCGTCAAAATCGGTCCAGCCGTTCCGGAGATTAGTCGGAACAAACAGACAGACAGACAAAAATTAAAAAAATGTTGTTTTGGTTTATGTACCGTGTATGCATCCATATGCATTTAGTAAAAAGCGATTATTTTAATATTACAAACAGACACTCCAATTTTATTTATCTGTATAGATAACTACCATCGAGTGCAATAGGTTATTTTTAATTTCCATAAAATTGTTTTTACTGTCTGTAATCATAATAACATTCATTGAAGTCGGAAAAAGAATTGGGCGCGGAGTTGCTTTGTCAGTAAGCAATGACGAAACAATTTGAAATGAAGCAACAATGCTCAAAAGACACCAAGAGAGCAGAGCACCCGAGAAAAGCAAGGATAAGTCGCTAGTAAACAAACAGATTCTGTTTATAGTTTTGACGTCCAATAAAAATAAATAGTAACCGTGTAACTTGAACTTTGAACAAAATGTGAGAACGCTAACAGCAAATAAGCGAGATCTTTCACACATTTACTGCAATATTTTAATGTATGATATACATTATATGAAATACAATACATGTATATACATTATATATTAGTAGCGTTTTTCCCTCACAACCAGTAATATATACTTATGATGTTTTGTTTGTTTTCTGTTATTAATAATATAATTGAACTTGAATAAGATCGGTTTGATACAAAAATAGCTCTATATGTATGGCGGTGCGCAGGCGCACGGCACGGCATGACGTGGCGGCGCGCCCACCGCCCTCCGCGCCGACGCCGGCGCCGAGCCTTCGCCAACGTTTGTTTTCTCGCGATTATGCCTGTTTGTTATATAACACAGCTCGATAGCTGTAGTGTAGAAACAGATAATAATAATAACATTAAAATTCATATAAAATAAGAATCGTGTAAGGCTTCATAGTTGATACATGACTCAATGAATAATTAAATAACTTTATAATAATACTAGCGACTCACCCTCGCTCCACTCGGGTTCGTCCCTAGTTACGTTTTCCCGTTTAGCTCAGAGATGAGATATTTTCCCGCAGTAAAAAGAATCCTATAATTTGTTAACCCAGATAACCAGCTATTATCATACCAAATTTCATCAAAATTTGTTCAATGGTTATTTCGTGGTGCGGTCACATACAGACAGACAAAAATTCTAAAAACTATAGATTCGGCCTCTGTATCGATAATAATATATATTTCAATAAGATTTTCCATGAAATATTTAATGTACAGATTCGGCTTAGTTAGAATTTTATTATATGTATAGAAGTATAACATAAAACCCTATGGATTGTTATATTTTTACAAGTGTCCATTGACATAGTGCATTCACTATCCAAGAAAATATGAAACTAAGCAATCTATTAAATTGTATATAAGCGTTACTTGTAAATGTAAAGCTATTTATTTTACAATAATTATCTATATTGTTTTGTGTTAAATAGTAATATTGTCTCTTCACGATGAAAAATAACCTAACATATAAGTGCTCGGTAAATACCAATATTAGCAAAGACGTCGGCGACGAGACACTGTAATTTATGGCATTCTTAGTTCATACTTCACATAGATAATGATAAGTTAAACGCAGTTACGAAATTAGTCTTATCGAAACACAACCGAGCAAAACATAAACATGGACATGTATTACTACCAGTTATTAAAGAAACACCACGCATGATTAGATAACCGAACAAATTAAATAGTTGCTACAACATTTGTAGTTCGTTCAAAATAATATTTTTACTAAGTGTTCAATTTCTTGTTGAATTTTATATATATGGCATTTCTGTTCATTAAAAGAAAAATTAATGAAAATCGATTTACAATTAACGCAGTTAACACGAAACACCTAAACAAACTAATAACCGAATGAAACATTTTTATTTTTGAAGTTGGACAAAAAAATTCTAAACTAAATAAAACTATCTTTTCGGATTTTTTCGCGGATTTATTTTGATTTTTGTTTCCCGACGTTTCGATTGCTTTACAGCAATCATGGTCACGGGAGAGACTAAGGTGTCAGATGTCTCAAAAGTATTATATAGTTGTTACAGACAGCCTACCCACAATTAACAAAAATGAATTCAAAATATTGAAAATTGGCATCAAAGTACCTTACAATATTTGTTAATTTTAATTTTAAACATTTTATAATTTTAATTTTATACTTGAAATAAGGAGTATTATTTATATAATTTTAGCTATTATCATTTCAATTTTTTAGAAAACTTATTATTGCAATAATGTTTAATAATCTATATTTTTAGTGTTACCATTATTATATTTATAAACATAAAGGTAGATAAATTATTAATTATTTAAGCCACATTATTGTTCTATATCTACTTTATAAAATTAAAATTAATCAAGAATTACATTTACAAATGTAAAATATTAATTTGAACTACTGTTATTTTGATCTACACAGTAAGAACTTACTACATCTAACTGTCTGTTATGTTTAATTTTATTATTAGATTTTATAATATTAATAACAGGATCCCACGACGATGGTAGTACCCAGCCATCTTCCCTATTGAAATTTGGATGTTTTTTAATTTCTATGGCTTCCCGAATCATTCTAGGGCGATATCGATTTTCTTTAGGTAGGCTGTCTGTAACAACTATATAATACTTTTGAGACATCTGACACCTTAGTCTCTCCCGTGACCATGATTGCTGTAAAGCAATCGAAACGTTGGGAAACAAAAATCAAAATAAATCCGCGAAAAAATCCGAAAAGATAGTTTTATTTAAATGTCTAATATTCGCGTAAACCTAAGAAAGTATTAATTCTAAACTAGTTGAAAAAGCTCTCTCCTTGGCCGAATGGACAGCTCGTAGATAAGACGCATCGACGACGACTTCATTAGACAATAACATTATATCGGACAAAGGATTAAGACGAAGAAAAAAAATATTTGGCTTTGTATGAATAAAGATAATTACAGAAAAATATATCAGTTGACCGTTATATATATATATATATATATATGTATTTATAACTATCACTATATAACACCCACAGCCCGTAAATCCTAATTTATTCATTTACGCTGTTCATATGAAGGTCATCGGGTATGTATGTATTTATGTAACAAAAATAAGTGCGAGCAATTTCGAAAAACAATTCGATATCAAACATATTGGAATTTTGAAGCAGTGATGTACGATGCGATCAGTCTCTCGTAACAAGTGCGTTGTGACTCGAGATAATAAAACGCTGAATAAAAATAGATAATTGTGGGAGTAAACATTTCACAAACATTTTGTCTTCGCACTTTCACAAAAAAAAATATCGATAATATATTAGACCACCTATTATCATACCAAATGTCATCAAAATCTGTCTAGTGGTTTTCTCGTGATGCGGTAACAGACAGACAGACAGACAGATAGCCAGACAGACAGACAGAATTGTTAAAAACTATAGATTTGGTCTCTGTATCGATAATAAAGTCTATTTCAATAAAAATTTCCAAAAAATATTTAAGGTACAGATTTGACTAAGTTAGAATTTTATTATATGTATAGACTAAATCATGTGTATATTATTTTATTGGAATTTTTGTAAGATTGTCTTGTTAGATTTACAATTTAACAATATTTAGTACGTACTTATAATTTCATGAATAATTTACTTTTATGTGATAAACTTAGGTAAATGAAAACATAATCTTCTTTCATGAAAGGCAACTTCGGGCCTTTAGAGTATAAACATATTGCGAGCGGAAGCTATACCTTGTGAGTTGTACCTACTCTATGATGAACCAATCTTTCAATTACGCCTCATATCAATTCAGCGACTATAACAATAGCAGACGTCTGTCCGTTCGTGGTTTTACACCTCAGGTTTTGAGTTACACACAATACAAATACGCCATACCACATGCGACATAACATGTATAAAACGAAGTAGATTTTATATCTAGCAAAAGGCGTCATTTTGATTTATTTTTCATCTACTCATTTTCATTAAATTAAAGGTAAACGTTATATTTAAAACTATCTAACAGCGAAATGGAATTATTAATTTTAATTAAACTAATAATTATAAAAATAAAAACTCGACTGCATAAATGCTAATTAAGAAGAATGCTAATTAAAAAAACAAGTTAACGAAGGAATAAAGTATTATGCATTCGGAGACATAGGTTTCATCCTTGCCGCGAGATACCAACTGAATAATACTATACTCCTTCTTTAACTTGTTTTCATCTTCTTAGAAAGCATTTATGCAGTCGGGTTTTTTATTTTTATAATATATTTTTTTATTTACATTTTATTACTCTTTACCAATTGAATCCATTTGAAGTTGTATTTATGTAGCAACTTTTTGTCCTAAATTACTTTTAAACATATAAGTTGCATTATTTTTGTGATCGCCTCTTAAAAACCTTTATTTAGATACCCCAATCGATTGGTTTGGAAGAATTTTTTTAAAGACAAATTGGCGCCTGAAATCCGCCATTTTATTTTTAACTATTTTTATGTAGTCTATGACATTCGCGTTATCAAGACGAATCTAATGACGTATGAATAATCAAAATCGACCTACGTGTTTGGTCTCTAGAACACCACATAACAATATACATACTACATACATACGTATGTACATAGACTGATAAACACATTACCCTCCTTTGTGTCGCACAGTCGGGTCAAGATACCGAGCATCATTAATACGTACAATTGTATGCTCTGCATCTGAAGTAACATTTTATTTGATTGAAATTATTGTTTCTAAATTTCGTTATATTTGAATATTTTTGACTTGCTACGATGTTGAACCAAAAAGACAACCTTTTATTGAATGTTTCAATTATTGAGTTTTAATTGGATTATCGTATAAATAAGGCATTTAGTCATTTTAAATTATTCGATCGTGAATGTATTATCATACCGAATTACAGATACCTGAGCTTAGATAGAAATGTAACGGTCGATAACAGTAATCAATTAAGCGTAGTATTTAAGATTGCGTCGCGTCCTCGCAGCGCGGCGGCGCGACGGGTTAGCAGCGGCGGCGGCGGCGCACACGCGCTACGCGATTTACCTATCAAAATCAAAGCTTAAATTCAACGAAAAAACCTCAAACACTCTTTCCCATTTACAATATAATTAGGAATTGTATAATTGATATTTAGCCTGCTTTCGCCCACTGCTAGACATAGGCCTCTCCTAAGAAACGCTACCGAGTTCGATCTTTAATTCAACGTATTCAACCGTTGCTAGCCACTTTACGTACATATATTATCGCTGCACTTAGCTGAATGGCGTCCTGCACTATGTGTGCTAAACCGTAATCTTCACTCTAGAACCCGTCTACCCCAACTAGTTTATCAAATATCCAACACATGACATTAATTTACAAATAATCCCACAAAGCTTTATGAACCAACAACTTCTAATCAAAAAGTAAGATTGCTATAATTTCATCGAAACTCAGAACAAAAGTGAACAGATACTTCACAGAGCAGAAATAAGGCACGGTACTCGTACTTGTGCATCTTAATAAAAATTTCCTTTGTAGAGCAATCTATTATGTACTCGATGCCCCTCGTGGAGCTGGGTAAGTTACAACGAAGGAGGAAATCTGATCACTGCTTGTAATATTTACGAGGCTACACATATTACATACCAACTGTAACTTATAGATCTAGCCTGGCCTTTTCAGTTCAGAAATATAGTGTAAAAAGGGAAAAAAGAATATAAAAGGCTACTCGCATTTAACTGTTATCATTAAACCCATAAAACCAAGTCCAACTAATATTACATATATGAACGCGTCTTAATTTTTGATGAATGAAGTGGGTCGCTTTAAGTCTCGGTACGATGAGATGCTTGCTGGTAACTAGATATGTAATTTCGCTCTCCAGTACTAATGACACATATGTACATACGAGTACGAATTGATAACTGATTATTATTAATATTCGATTGTTATCTTATCGCGAGATCACACGCACTGAGATAGGATTAGCATTTTGCTTGCGTGTCATTGTTTCTTCCATAATCCTTACTATAATATTGGTAAAGTGTGATATTGGTAAAGCGAGTTTATTTACTTTTAACCGCACAAATACTAAGCACACAGCCTTTAGTTAAGAGTTCATTAAGTGGTCCCCTTAAGATATTTAGTACACCTTTGTAAAGAACGTTCGAGCCGCAATTAGGTTAGAATCGAAGCGAGCGCTAATTAATAATTTAATATAATAATAAAATATACTTTTATAAAATAAACATAATTTTAATCTAATTTCACCCACAATATGCGCAACATGCGCGCCGCACGTTACCTGAGGTAGAAGGGGATCCAAGCAATTCACTCAATATCACATTAAAGACACAATGTGGTTTAAACTTTAAAGTAGCTAAACAACTCCAGTGCTGTCTTCGCGAGGGCGAAAGAAGTATTACGCGTAAATGGTAAAGATTGTATAGTTTTGATGTCCCACCGTATGTGCGCCTCAGGCTTCGGGCTTCATCTGGGGCTATCGCCAGGTCGCGCCCCGGATAGCGGTTATCACGACCTTCGATAAGATGGTACTAACTAAACATCTCCAGAAACTATCGGTCAAGAGCAACTTCACTGATGTTACAAATTGTAACACGTATTCATTATCAGACACGAACGCCGTCTGTCCGTCTTTTCTGTCAATAAACAGTAGCGAGCATAAGTTTATAAGAAATTTTAGGACACGCTTTTAAGCCATTAGAAAATTGAGAATTGTATTGATTGGAACATAGGCTACTATTTCTTTCTTTAATATAATAATACAAATATTGTCTAACGGCACGAAATCCTTTCTCTATACACTTATATAAATTCAACTCGCACTTAGACATTTTTTTTATTTTTACGCCACATTTTTTAATCATGATGGCATTTTTAGCATTTACTACGCTAAAAATGCCATCATGATTAAAAAATGTATTAGGCTTAGATTAGTTCGTGTATTTATAATTTGTATTATTATATTAAATATGTTTATTTTTATAATTAATATGTTTATGTGTTAAGTAATGCAGATACCTAGTAAACCTGAAACGCAAAGCAATAGCTCTACCTAGAGCCTAATATTGATACTGTGACGTTCAAGAGCTTTTGCGTCGACGACGTCATCTATTGATCTTTGCCGTTTGCACAGTTATTTGTCAAATAATTTTTTTTCGAATCAAGATTGTTTGTTGGTTTATTCTGTTCCTTTTCCGCAATAAGGCAGAAACATAGAGGTAGTTCATATAAATTTGATTAGATTTTACCATATTGCGAAGAACGCTGTAAAACGCATGGTGTAAACTTGCCTTCGTGAAGCAAGGCGAGTCGCTTGTTGAAGATTAATTTTAATTATCTTGTAATAACATATCACTAACACAGAATAATACGAATGTAAACTTACACTTATGTTGTATGCACTGTGCATTTATAAAATTTTAGCGAAAGTTAGGAATATTATAGTTAGCCCAAAAATTGGCCTACTTTACCATAATATTTTATTCTCAGAGGTAAGTGCGATGCACTCTGAGCAGCTGACACTCGACACTGACCTACAAATATATGTGGCGCGGTTCCAGAGTTATTTACATTCTTTAAAAAATTCAGTTCATCAGCGTAATTATTTAACTTTTCACTTAAGTTTTCTTTTCATAGACTTAAATATAAATAAATTATTAATAAATAAATATGTTGGGACATTAACACATAGCACCATCTAGTTCCATGGTAAGCTACGAGGCCTGTGTTATGGATACCAGATAGTTGATACACTACACATATGTAACTTTTAAATACATACATATTATAAATATAAACACCCATGACTGGAGTACAGACATTCGTGCTAGTCACACAAATGAATGCCCCCAGCGGGACTCGAACCCGCGACCGCTGGCACAACAAGTAGGGTCACTACACACTGAGCCAAACGTGCCGTCATAAATATAGTGGAGAAACACAAAGTAGAAATATTTCGAAACTCTTGGTTCTTTATTCTTCCCAGCTACGGCAGCAAAGGATATATACGAATACTACATAGCCTAAAGATATGCATAAATGTACGCATACAATATGTAGACAGGAATCAGTCGTTGCTTAGTTATCTTCAAAAAATGAAGTAAAGTAATGAACAATTAAGCTAAGGTTTAATTTCATCTCATTACTTGGTGAAATAGTCTAGAAATTAATGTTAATATTATTGATCCAGATATTCTGCCGAAGCCTTCACACGAACCTGACCGCTGACGTCAGCCGCCGGCCAGCGTTGACATACTGTAGGGGACTGCTGCGTTACCTACTCTATATCGAAATAATAACTCAGACGAACGACGCAAAAGAAGAACAGTGGACGAAATACAAGTTAAAGCTAGGTCTTTGACACGTCCACATTAATCACTTCATCAAAATCTGCGTAAAAGATGGCCTTCATTATATTTTTAATTATTTTGTTTATAAGATACTATCGCATTTGTAAATTTTCTATTGCAAAAACACACTTTCTTCTTACTCTACCTACCAAGAGAACGCAGAGGGAATTTGACTAAGTAAAATTAGTTTTAAACGTACGTTTCAAAACGGCTACCGTGAAACGCATTCTTATCCATCAACTGCGCGTGTACATTCTTATCGGTGCAAGTAATCGCTACTGAGTAAAAACGTAACTATTTGTTTGTTAGTTACCAATGACCATTCCTTGACCCGCTGTTGCATAAACTGACGATAGTTAACCGTTTGGTTAATGTACTAATATCAATATATATGATAACACAAGTAGGTATCTAAGTTGTGTCCAAAGTCTCATTAAAAGCATTGTTATCATTTGTTTTAATTACTTTGTTTTTTAATTAATTATCGTAGTAGAAACAAATCATAACATTATTTTCTCCGCGCAGCCCGCGCTGGCGCAGCGGCGTCACGTGTTGATGGCATTACTTTCTACCTCGAAAAAAATATAGGAGATAAGTAATAAAATGCCCATAATGACCTAGTTAAAATTAAGTTTACGAACATAAATTACCTTAAAACTCTGTTTTGTTTTACATATCAAGAAAATTTGCACAATCTGCATGGACATTACAACTGATACTAATATCAATGTATTTAACGTCGCGAGCAAGAGGCCGATATTACTAATTTGAAGTTAAATGCATTCGCCAAATAATGTAAATGCTAAAAATGTTTGAAAGCGTAGCGAAGATAGCAGACAGAAAATAGACAATACACAAAAGCTTTTTATAGATCAATGAAGATGGACGGCGCGCGAGGGGAGACGAGGGAGAGATGCGATGCGCCCGCGCCGGTCAAATCCATTAGCCGCCAAGGACCAATCGCACAAAATCTGAATTGCGATACAGTAAATAAATAAATCGTTGCTCTAAGCGCGACACTTGTTACTCGTAATTGTATCCACTATCCATCCTCTCTCCGTGCAATGAACTCTGCACTCCGCATTTTCTTAAACTTGAGCTTTTACGAAACCACTGATAGACGTAGATACTGATTTTATCTAATAAGATGCTGTTTAATCTAACACTGTTACTGTTAGCCTACAGCATCCCACAGCTGGGCAAAGGCCTCCCCTCTACGTTTCCACGTTTTGTGGTCTTGCGCAATCTAATGAAACATTAATACCTGAAAATGGTTTTACGTACGGATTTGAGTTTTGATGCAGGAAGCGAATTCAACCTGCCCATCACTTTATAACATCACGTTACAAGCATAATATAACATAATACAAAATAAAATGATTAAAATTAACAAATATTGTAAGGTACTTTGGTGCTAATTTTCATGTTTTTTGAATTCATTTTGTTATTTTGTGGGTTGGCACTGTTTGTAACCACTATATTGAGACATCTAACACCTTAGTCTCTCTCGTGACCATAATTGCTGTAAAGCATTCGAAATGTCGGGAACCAAAAATCTAAATAAATCCGCGAAAAAATCCGAAAAGATAGTTTTATTTAAAATGTCGAAAACTGTTAAATAAGTGAATAACGCGCCACTCAATAAAGTGTAACATTGCATAAACATTAAACATACAGACTAAATAGTGCCTTTAAAAATAACTTTCGGCCCGCAGCACACGCATAATTTTTTTGGCGGACTTCACACGGGACAGTCGGTCTGGGTATCTTTTTAGTAATATACTAATATAATTGTATATTGTTTGATATATTTATTTAGTATTACAATATTTACAAGCTTTCATCAGCGCTAACCTTTTATATGTGAGAAATACACAGAAATGCAAAGGTATACATTGTTTTTATTTAACAACTAGCGGCTCACCCTCGCTTCGCTAGAGTCCTTCCGTAGTGAAAAACAATAACAAATCTATCCCACGGGAACCGTACATTTTTTTCGAGATAAAAGTAGCCTATGACTTATCCCAAACAATAATCTATCTCTGTGCCAAATTTCACCCAGATCGGTTCGGATCCATCCATCCAAACTTTCATATTTACATAGTAGTAAGATTAACAAGTCTGTAGGCATGATAACACTTTGCTTAGCCAAATTTTATATAAGCGCTTTTAAAAAAGAATAAAATAAATCAAACAAACCTAAGTTTTGCTTTGAATAAATAATATTTTATCATCAAACTCAAGTTTTCAGTAATCTTTAATGAGTGTCTCCTATTTACTCCAAAAATAATTTATTCAAGCCATAACTAATAATAACTGATAACAAACTGCCAGCACGAAAAACACATTACGAGATACATTTATATTTTGCAATAATTTTGTTATACTTTAATTATATCGCAGCACTGGTACTGGTACAATCATAGATTCAAGTTCAAAGGTTAGTGAAGTTTGTTAAGCGCATTAATATTTTAGTAGTAGTGTAGTATTATTTACTAGCTCGCGCCCGCCCCCGCCCCCGCGCGCCCGCGCCTGCCCCCGCGCCGCGCTGCGCCGCGCCCTCTGCACGCTACTAACTACTTTTACCGACACTTTTCTTTGATTTAATAGTTTACCATATTCCTCATACGCTTTAGTGCTCTCAGGTATCTTATGTTTCCAAAGGAAAACAATATTGATCTAAAAATTAATTAGTTCTCATTTACTTTCTTTTACAAGATACATTTTAAAAATTCATAAAAGTACTATGTACGTATTCATAAAAGTATAATATTCATAATAGTAGTATATGTATGTAATGGATAGTCCCTATAAAAAGTTAGCAAATACAAATATTTGGGATGCTGGGTTGATGATACGGGAGACCATAGTTTGGAATAAGGTGCTGCATCGACCAATAATGCTTTCTTAAAGCTGAAGTCACTTCCGTGTAATAAAAAGCTGAACATCTACGAATACCATTGTATTCAGCCCTTTTTAACGTCCTACTGCTGGGCACGGGCCTCCTTTCAATACGAGAGGGATCAGGCCATAGTCCACCACGTTGGCCAAGTGCGGGTTGGCGGACTTCACATGTCTTTCGAAAACTTGTTAGGTTTTCTCAGACATGCAGATTTCTTCACGATGTTTTCCTTCACCGTAAGGCAAGTGGTAATCATGTTAAAAATAATTCGCACATTAACATTAATATCAGAGGTGCGAGATCTGGGATTTGAACCCGCTTCACTCGGTTTGCCAAGCGAGCATGTTACCACTGGGCTACCACTGCCTCAGTACGATTAGCACGCTGTTATGTTTTCTCCATTCTCTTGTATGGCGTTGAAGCAGAATCGAAGAAATCACTAAATCACAGAATCGAGCTGTAAGAAGATCGAGGCCTTCGAAATATAGGTATACAGGACAATGTCAAAGATATCCTGGAGAGACAAATTAAAAAACGTAACCATGCTAAGTCGCATGAAGAAAAAACCAGAAGATGTATACTTAGCCCCCATGATTTGGGGGTTGGTTTGACTATAATATTTTAACCAGAATTTCTAACTCAAACAGCAGTAACAGCAACACTTTCGAAGTGAGATTCAGAAACTGCTTATTCTAATTTTCGTAACAAGCGTTCTTTGATGACTTTATTATAATTCGTCGACGACATTTACATTCTGAATAGATATTAGTTATTACATTCCTCTTTCTGTATTCCGCAGCCGGCGAGTCTTGTCTTCGGGTGGTTATATGTTTACGTTACATTCCGAACTGTTCAAACGTTGTCGATATCTATGTAGTTGTAGGTATAATATAAATAATTATTTAATTAGCATATTCATATAAACTTCATTGAACTGTTTGTTTCTAATTTGATATAATTTATGAATGCTTTATTATAACAAACATATCATCTCATTTAATTTGATCAGTCTATATATATGGTAAGTCAGGGAGAGTTGCCTATAGTTTTAAAAAAGATCTATATAAATTATATATGTAAGATAACTACATAAAATACGCATAGTTTAATTAAATTCAATGTTTATTTATGCCATTCAGATTAAATTTAGAACTATTGTGCTATGTTATGTTGTTTAAAATAATAGAAAATAGGCGTCTCACCCAGACATGTGGGTTAGTTGCCTATAGATGTCAGAGTTAGAAGCCCACAAGTAATTAGTGTATAATCAGACGTTACACTTTAGGCATTCCGCTGAATCTATAATCTATAATCCTACTCATGCAGAAATAAAGAAATAGATTTAATCTCTAGAAATTCAATCTATTCCTTGTGTTGCTGCGAGGAAAAAATAATTAATGTGCAAAATATTTGTAGAGTCTGTTATATTTTTGTTAAATTCAATGAGTAAGAAAATTATGATTTCTAGCGTGTGATAGCTGAATCATTCCGAAGAATAATCATTTTGTACTTGCTTTAAAAGTACAATAGATCTCGAAATTTCCGGAGGATCTATACTATATCACGTGAGTGCTCATAAATTAGCCCGAGATGCGCAAGATTGGACCCATCAGCCGCAAATGATTTATGTCACTGGGGGAAACTCGCGCTTATTTATCCAATGAACAGAATGTCAGCTTCCCCTATTATACACAATGATATTCTCACGTACTGATTTAGAAAAAGCTCTATATAGACATCTTATATGTATGTAGTCTTTCGTGAAGTTACCAGTAGAAAATCATCGACTACTTTCTCTTATGGTATATTATATTTATGTCTTAATTGTGGGGTATATTAAAAAATATATAAATAGCAACATAGAATAGCCAAGTGCCAACCCGCACTTGGCCAGCGTGGTGGACTATGTCCTGATCCCCCTTGAACTGAAGGGAGGGCCATGCCCAGCAGTGGGACGTTAAAAAGGGCTGAATACAACATAGAATAGCAGTTAAATCCTAAAAGAAGTCAGGTCGGCGCGCTAGTATTATATAAGCATGTTTACCCGATATCACTAAATAGGTATAATTAACGACATACTGTGAATGCGCTCTGTTGACCTTTCACTACGTCATGTCTATCGCCTTACAATTTAAAAAAGATGTTTAAAATTATAATAGAGGTGTGTCTGTTTACATAACTCAACTTTAATTACAAATCTTTTATCTAAAACATGAATTAACACTGCGTACGGCTGACACTGTCGAGTACGTCGCAATGACGTTGATCTGACGATATACAGTATCATAACATGAGATAAAAAAAATACATTAGAATTGGTATATTATTTTGTAAGAAAACTAATGACTTGTTAAAATGAATATACTTATAAAAATAACTAGCATTCCCCATACAAACTTTCATCCCCATTTTCATTCTCTGAAAGGATGATTCCCGGGATAAAAACTATCCTATATCCTTCCCAGGGTCTCAAACTGTCTTGTTACCAAATTTCATTTTAATCGGTTTAGTAGTTTCGGAGCCTATTCGGTGCAAACAAACAAACAAACAAACAAACAATCAAATCCTTACTCTTTATAATATTAGTATAAATATATGTACCTATTGATCAAGTGTATTGTGTTCCGTTGGTAGCGCACAATTGGTTTTAATTCATTAATCATTAAGTGCCTTTGACGATGCGAATCACGCGTCAGCTCCGAGTCTCTAATTAGCTTCTATTTAGTTTATTGAATTTCATACAACAAATAATAAATACTAAAAAGATAGGATGCTCTTAAAAGAATAAGTATTCTTTCTTAGATTTGTGCGAACGTTTGCTGTAAAGTATTCATAACGTTAAGGACAAACAATCGAAATATAAGCGCGATAAAATCCGAAAACATTTGTATTTAAAAAGCTTGTGATATTTTAACGAAACCGAAATAATGTTATTTTGTCTTAGCACATATTCTTATATTAAGTTATTTTCTAATATAAATATTTACTAAACATTTTATTATGTTTATTCTCATCTAGATTCGTCCTGCCTTCGCACAGATGCGCGATGTGATTTTACTGTCGTAATTCCGGCTGTCGCTAAAATAGCAAGGTAGAGTATAGGTACATAAAGACTACATTTTAAATCATAAAACCAAAAAAAATCATATTCGGTCTAGTTAGTCATTTAGCGTAAAGCTCTATTATAGAGACGTGTCCCACGGCGTCACGTCACACATTATGTCAACTATATTTACAATGCTTTTCATTATTTTTTTTTAATTTGTTTACTAATCACTACCGGATATACAAAAGGTAATTAGCATGCGATGTCGCAACTCGCGAGTAGCGGCGCCGCAAGGAAAAACTGGCCTCATCAAATATTATTTAAGAGCTCACCGCGGAATGCCGCCTCGCTGCGTACTACGCAGACATTTTACACAACAAATAAATCAGTATTTAATCGTTATATTTTGGATATTAAAAATATTTACGTATTTATTACGTACGGGAGAAAAAAAATTTTTTTTTCTCTCTGCGTACAATGTGTAACTAAATCTAAATATATTATTAACAAATAAAACAATAATTAATGATCTATATTATTAAATAATATATTTGTCATATACATTTGGCCATTGATACATGTTGTATGTCAATAAAACTATAATACTCACACACGGATGCGGCTGCGAGTAATCAAAATAGATCCAAGGACGTAATAAAATAATATAATATTTTAGTACGAGCGCACAAGCGACTACAGCGGCGGTTGCGCGGATACTGGCAACTGGCAAGGGGCAAGTCGACCGCGAACCAACGCTGCGGTCTGCGAGCGATCTGCCGCAGACTGATTGCGGACGGCTAGAGACGGTTGTGATGATCCATCAACACACGGAGGAGGCGGAGTATGGCGGAGTGTGGGCATGCCCTCTGGCGATAGAGTCGAAAGATCTGTGATGTCACAATTTATAATCCTTAAACTAGGATAATATAAATTTTAATTTTATATTAGCTTTTACAACTAATCAAACTAGCCTATGCCCGCAGGTACCCAACTGCCCACTAAGAGCACGCTTGCTTCAAAACAAACACAAAAGAAGCAGGTTCAAACGCGGATTTCGCACCTCTGAAATTTTCGTGTGCGAATCTCAATTTTAACATTATTATCAATATTGATGCGAGCAAAAAAACATCGTATGGAAGAAAACCTACATGTTGTAGAGAACCCGTGGGCAGCGTCGACTTTAGGTCCGAGCCCAACAGTGGGACGCTAAAAGTGCTGTATCATAAAACTTGTAAACGGTCCCGCTCCATTCATGCAATTCTTTAATACACTGAACATTATATTTTTTACTGATATAATATGTAATTAATATTAAACATGCATAAATAAAGTTGTAAATACTTGTTATCTCTTAGCGTCTTCAGATCTAAATCATAAACTAACGCACACACAATACATACCATTTAAAGCAATACGAATATTTACCTGGTCGAAGGCGAAATAAGGGCGGGATTGTTAACAATATTAACTAAATGAGTGAAAAATATTTTTAAGATTAATTCAATATTAAAATTACAATATTACAGACACTTTCTAGTCTAATAATATAATAGCTCGAGAATTAAAAGTTAAAGCTGAGGCTAAATTTCTAGTTCAACAAATATTCGGAAACTATTGTATTAGAGAAAATCAGTAAGAGCAAGGAAAATGAAAAAGATGTAATAATTTAAAACACAACGCTAGAGATTATTACAAATTAAAATTTCGTATACCAATATTCTAAAAAAGGTGTAAAACAAATAGTGTTTTTATATAAGTACCTAAAAAAAATTTTCTTTAAATATCTAAAAATAATTAAACCACAGTGAAATCGAGAATACTTCGAAGGTGAAAATGACATCATAAACAATAACGAAAATGCTTCTTTTATTTAATAATGCTTTTGTGAAAAAAATTTTAATATTTCGTTTACTTACCTACTCTACTCCCCCAAATCAAAACCAAAAGGAATGATAGGCTGAATATAAAAAAAAATGCTTAAAATTCTATTAAAGTTAAATTTCATTTAAAGTTAAAATTCTTTCGGCCATTGTGATGGTTAAAAAAAACATTTTTCATAATATTTAGGTTATATCTTATATCAAAATTTTAAAAATTGACTAGGTTACAGTCATTTTATTGAGAGTAGGTATACCAGAGTCCAGACCGACTCTCCTTGCTTGAAATTGAAAAAGGTATGGTATGGGTCCCAAACGGCGTATGAGTGCTTCAAAATTGGAGACTTTATCTCCAGTTTTGAAGCACAAGGAATAGCCATCATATGGTTTGATAGTTTGATATAAGCATAAATATTTTAGAAGATACATGATTTTACAGTAAGAAACATAGACTAAGAACTTCAAACGCGTTTTTCTCAAAACCATTTTTTTTCAAATCGATAACTCGAGCAATTTAAATGATGAACCGATTTTCAACTTTTTTATTTTGTTTTATTCATAGCTAAGGTTAAGCGTAGCCGATTTTGAAAATTTAATTTTTAATATTTTTTAAACTGCTTGAATACAAAAAAGGGAGAAAGAATTAAAAATTTAAATCAGTCACCATTTTGTGAAAAATCTAAATTAAAAAAATCGGCTACGTACAACGATAACTCATTCATACAGATTATTTTACTATTTATAATTGCATTGCATTGATAGCATTAATTTATTATGCTATCCGACCGATAGGAAGAGTAGTTCAATTTTGCTACAATTATGTTGTGAGCGGCGAACGGTGACACTGAGATGGCGGTAAAGAATCTATTTACAAATTATTTCGTAAATATTTCACCATTTCTCGCTGTGATTGCATGCCTGTTGGTGATATAAAGATAATTCTACTGACTAGTTTAGATAGATAAGTACTATTTTAATTTATCCTCAGACCAAACATAACCTTATTTAAACTATTTCTGCAGCCTGACAGATGCATGGAACATAAAAATCTCCCATCATTATTCGTGGGAAGCCAGGCCTCGCCTCACTCAGGGGTACAAATAACTCTTTAGCCAATTTTTTTACAGTAAAATTTCCAGTTGCAACCATAGGTTTAAATAAACTCGACTGCGTAAAAAGCGACCTAAAAAGACGAGAACAAGTTGACGAAGAAACATAGTACCTACTATTGCTACGACAGTAGCGTTATCAAGTCGAATTTATTACGATGTATGAATCAACAAAATCGGTTTATCCGTTATTATTATCTATTATTATTATTTTAATTGCGAGGGAACATAAGGTCCGACATACATACATACAGGTCAAATACATAACGTACCGTAACGAGTAAAAAGTAGTCTACGTAACTAAGGCTCGTAAACTATCCCTTTAGTGAAATCAATGTATGCATGAAAGAATTAGTATTGACAAAGAGGCCTTCACACTTATGTTTGAGGGTAATATTTAAGTACCGACGCTTGTCACAGTTAAGATAAACCAATAGCAATATATTATCTTTATGAGAGACTGACAAGTGTCCGCTCAGACGGAGGCTGTGCAGCGACACGCCCTCGCTCGCGCACCGAGATATGTTGCATAAGACATGATTAATGTTTTCGGTGTAAAAGTTCAAATCTTAAGTGGATTCTGCAAGATAGTACAACATGTGAACTTTCGATACGCTATCAAGTCTTTGTTGACTGTTTAAAATATAATTATTTTATTTATTTATCACATGAAATTTTTACTTTAAATAAACAGTGAGATAAAAACAATTAAAATGTTTTTATTATTTTAATTAAAAAAGTTTTGTTATTTTAACAAAAGATTGAGTAAAACAATTTAGCCCCAACTTAATGTGGGCACAATGTGAAATTTTATACTGCGGCGTACATAACTGCTTAGGTCTTAAAAAAAGGCCTTAAGTTTTTAAAAAAATCTGTTCAGCCTCTACCCAGTGATAATAAACACAAAAAGTTTAAGGTTGTTCGTTAACGTATTAAGTTTTAAAAATATATAAGTAAAATTAGTATTCTAAAATTAAGTTAATCAATCTATTAAGCCCTCACGCTTTAGATCATTAAACTTGAAACTCACGCTTTAGAAATTAAACCATATACTATGTAAATAGAAGATGCTTTAAAAATAAGTCGTGTGTATAATCCTACCTTGTACGTGGATTGTAAACAACCCCTACGCACAACTTGCGAGTTACACAGATGACATAGCACTAAAACTTTTAGTTAATATCAAAAACACATCTGTGTCTCTGCACCAGACGCTATCCACTGTAATATTTACCTAAATTCTAAGATCTATGAATTCTGACAAAAATATTTCTTTGAGCTTACCAGAATAATTTTACCATATTTGTAAAATGTTAGTTCCTATGAACAACACTGTTGGCTACTGCAATGATACAGGCTGTGTATACTTGTTGAAAATCTTATGATAATTTTTTTTTCGTTATAGCCTATAGTTTCGGATTTCGCCATCCACACTTACCTACTTGTATTGTATTGTACATTGTATTCAGCAATTTCTAACGTCCCACTGCTGGGCAGCCGCCCTTCAATACTAGTAAAAAAGCCTTTGATACAGTTTCTATTCCTATTCTCTTGGGAAGGTTGGCGAGTGTTGGCGTTAGAAGAAACGTATTGAATCTATTTAAAGATTACCTATCACATCGAACACAAAGAATGAAGATTGGTTCAAATGTTAGCAAGGACGAGTTGATAAGCTACGGTGTTCCGCAGGGAAGCGTGCTCGGACCTATTCTTTTCGTGATTTATACAAATATTTTCGTAATTTGTCACTACGTAACACAAAAATTGTAATATACGCAGATAATATAGTTTTACTTACTTACGGAAAGGATTGGGAAAGTGCACGCCTTTATGCTGAACTCGCGGTCAGTATTGTAAAATGGCTTAAAGAGAATTTGCTAACATTAAACTTATTGAAAACTAACTTCATCACCTTCTCTGCTTGTATAAGTGATCAGCCGCCAGATCGTATTCACTTAAAAATAAGAAAAGTAAAGTAAGACTGCCTACGCTCAGAAATTGCTCGTGTCTCAGAGACTAAATATCTAGGAGTAATACTTTCTTAGATTTACGCGAATATTTGACATCTATACGTATACCTAATAAAATTCTAACTAAGTCGAATCTGTACCTTAAATAGTTTTTGGAAAATCTTATTGAAATGGACTTTATTATCAATACAGAGACTGAATTCTATATTCATATGAATCTATAGTTTTTAGAATTTTTGACTGTCTGTCTGTCTGTTACCGCATCATAGAAAAACCACTGGAGGAATTTTGATAAAATTTGGTATGATGATAGCTGAATATCCGGGTCAACATATAGGATACTTTTTACCACGGGAGATTATCTCATTCCTACGGGAATACACGTTATAACACAACCCAAAAAATATTTATGATCAGAATTTCTTGAAACTTGGTATTAATGTTCTTTAATACAATTAAATAAATACATGTTTAAATAAAACTATCTTTTCGGATTTTTTCGCGGATTTATTTTGATTTTTGTTTCCCGACGTTTCGATTGCTTTACAGCAATCATGGTCACGGAAGAGAAAATACATAAATATAAATATATACATAAATAATAAATACGTGTTTTAGCGTTTTTTGAAATTCATCCCATAAGGAGATAAAATAAGGGATGAAAATTTGTATGAAACCTACCTTTTTAAAGTTTTTTTGTTGTAATTTTAGCGCGAGCGAAGCCGCGGGTTTTGCTAGTTGTTAATATTTTTAATTATCCTTAATAGTATTAATTAATCATGCATGCCATCTTACTCATAAGACTGTGATATTGAAGGTGTTGATTATATTTTGTTCGACATGGAAGACAAGACGCAGTTCACTTAGTACGAGTGTCTTAGTTTTGTACAAATGATTTTTTGTATTTGGTAAATGAATAAATAAATAAATAATACTTCTTTTCGAAAACTTGCTAGGTTCTCCCAGACATGCAGATTTCTTCACGATGTTTTCCTTCACCTTAAGACAAGTGGGTAATCATGTTGGAAATGATTCGCAAAAGAAAATATCAAAGGTGCGAGACCCGGGATTTGAACCCGCTTCACTCGGTTTTCCAAGCGAGCACATACCACTGAGCTTCCTTTAGTTGTATAATTCATGTGTATACACTCTCTCCGAAAGCAAAAGAGAGAGAAAATATCATGGGATGAGGATGACGACGATCCCTGTCACATTTGACATCACCTAATATCGATATTTTAGGTAGAAAGAAAAACAACACCACATCCACTTAATACTTTTATTTAAAAACACGTTCTTAAGAACAATCTTATCTGTATAAAAGTATTTACGTTGAACATAAGGAAGGCTGCGCTATCTGTAGCTATGTGCTAAAACATAATAGATGTACAATAATACAAAATACTTTTTGTTTGCAAAAACAAATTTACTTGAATTTCAATAATAGCGTTTTATAAAAGTTTAAATATTCGTTCGAGGTAGTTTAATTAATTATATCTGTCACAAGTATGTTCACAAACACATTTATCCAAAAGGCCCATAAGGCAGGAAGTGTAAAAATATATCACCAGGCAAGCCAACTAGCGTATCTTCTAATCATCGATCAAAAAAATACTAGATACACAATCAGCGACAAAAATGTCCTCACCGAATGAGCGCTCATATGGACATTTGAGCGCGCTTTTAATATATTTTTTGTAAAAACAACTTTAACCATTGCATTTAAGGTTCAGTTTACATTATTGTATATTTATTAACTAGAATAATTACCTAAACACAATTGATGACAATTTTAAGAGAACTTTTGCATGGTATCTAGTAATTTTTTCATCGATGCTTCTAATGCAAATTTCTCGTGTGTAGTTGTATACAGACATTTGCTATTGTTTCACCTGTACGTACAGAGAGCGCGGGTAACAGTTAAAATTTAATTAGTATACGTTACAATATAAGAGTGAAAAAGCATTTCTTGGACATTACATTTATAAATCTTAATCTACCACCAGACTACGTACCACTGTCGCCGCCCATCGGACGACAAACATACAGATGCTCAATAAATTATATTAATATTAAAACGAACAAATAATTGCATTAAAATAAAAAAAATCTAGCAAAAACTATACAAAAGCTTATTAAAATTCAAATTGGATGCAAATATTTTATCATTTTATTAGGAATCTTGGTCATTTGGAATAATAAAGAGCTGCCATTCAATAGCTATTTCATCTCCGTGTTGCCTCACTCTGGAGTCTGGTCACTGCCGTCGTTGTTTTGAAATTCAATTAAAATATTCAAATTTAAAACCATCCATACTGATATAATAAAGCTGGAGAGTTTGTTTGTTTTTTAACCGACTTCCAAAAAAAGGAGGAGGTTCTCAATTCGACCGTATATATTTTTTTTTTTTTTTTTTTTATGTTTGTTCGGGCATTTTTTCGTCGTTTATGAACCGATTTTGATAATTCTTTTTTTGTTGGAAAGGAGATATCCCAAGAGTGGTACCATGATAAGGAAACCAGGATCTGATGATGGGATCCCAGAGAAATCGAGGGGAACTTTCGAAAATTGTAGCGGCGACTAGTGCGTTTGATAACATTTTCAGTAGGTATTTTAAAGCACTACTAGTTAATGAAGGTCTGGAGTCGATCTGATGATGGACCCGAAAGATAGTCGAGGGAACTCCTCAACGATTTACAGCAATTACCTGGTGTTTGGGCTTGATTAATTTATATTGATGATACGTCTACACTAAAAATGGAAAAATAATAACTTTTTAAAAAAAAATAAAAACCGACTTCCAGGCACTGAAAAGTAAAAAATAACTAAACGGGGGTTTTCATTTAGAATAGATACTTAATCAGATTTTTTCGAAGTCGGTGCCAGCCAATACAAATCAAAGCACACCGACTTCGAAAATATCTGATTAAGTATCTATTCTAAATGAAAACCCCCGTTTAGTTATTTTTTACTTTTCAGTGCCTGGAAGTCGGTTTTTATTTTTTTTTAAAAAGTTATTATTGTATTGTGTGTTTTCACTTTTAGGATCGAAATAATTATTCATAAACTACGCGAGCGGCGCCGCAGGGAAAGTTAGTGTTTTAATAAAACTGTAAAAAATGGATCTATAGACTATGTATGAACAAATTGACAAACATTCAAAATTTAAATACAATATATTTGTGTAAAAGTGGTACGTACTCGGGCGACGCGTATCACAAGTTGAGGCACTTCATCTTACAGTAACCCTACCCTATCTAGCCTACCAATATATATATGTCTTATAGGAAATGGAAGATTTATTATATATTCATAAAAAGAGCAAAGTAAAATTATATACTGAAAGTAAAATTTTCAAATATTTTTTAGAATTACTAAAATACATAGAATGTAAAACAATAAAATTCGCTGAATTAAATAAAGCAATAGTTGCCCCCCCTCCCTTCCCCCCTCCTGCACTCCACCAACATAATACAATTATTCTTGTCCCTTATAACTTCTTAATTTTAACAAGACACAAAATACTTTCTTAGATTTACGCGAATATTAGACATTTGAATAAAACTATCTTTTCGGGTTTTTTTGCGGATTTATTTTGATTTTTGGTTCCTGACGTTTCGATTGCTTTACAGCGCACATGGTAACAGCCCACCCAACCCTGTCTGTAACAACTATATAATGCCTTTGAGACATCTAACACCTTAGTCTCTCCCGTGACCATGATTGCTGTAAAGCAATCGAAACGTCGGGAACCAAAAATTAAAATAAATCCGCGAAAAAATCCGAAAAGATAGTTTTGTTTAAAGACACAAAATATTAAAAACTTATAGGAACATGAGATTTTATTATCTAAAGTAAAAGTTAAGTGCATGCCACTAACGTTGATATCAATACACATGTATGTGTGTCCACAGTCCACATTGATGTTAGTTACTTTACATTTATAAGTCGAAAATTAAAATAGAAACATAATCGCAGTATTTGTTGACACATTTATATATTTTTTGTATGTAGCAAAATATTATTCAATAACAGTAAGCTGTGGCCTCAGACTGGCCTGCTCTTAGGGAACCATGCACACGACTTTTATTATAATAAATATATTGGTACATTAACACACAGAACCATCTAGTTCCATGGTAAGCTACGAGGCTTGTGTTATGGATACCAGATAGTTGATACACTATACACATATAACTTTAAATACATACATATTATAAATATAAACACACATGACTGAAGTACAAACATTCGTGCTCATCACACAAATGAATACCAGCGGGACTCGAACCCGCGATCGCTGGCACAGCAATTAGGGTCACCACAAACTGAGCCAAACATGCCGTCAATTTAATCTGCATTTTTTAAATGTATCTACACAGAATATGCGAACAAACGACGCGCGTTCAGAATACGCGTGACGTCGGCGCGTTTATGAAACGTAGTGTGCATAATTTACAAGCGCGAAAAACGCGTATACGACAGACGCGTTTAAAAATCATCGTGTGCATAGGCCCTTAGGTTTAAATCGCTTCCCGCGACATATCTTACAGAATAAATAAATAATAAACAAATAAAGTTATACATCTATTACATTATAATAAAACAGCGTCAGTTCAAAATCCAACATATAAAATATATAATCGATTTTATAACTAAAGCATTCGATTACAAATCGATTTCAGTCGAAAAGTCGGTCAAAACATTGTAGCTGCAAGTATATTATAGCCGTACGTAGTTTAACTAAGTTAATATAAGCTGCTAATCGAGCTTTGAGGTAATATGCCCACTGTCTAGCGGCGTCCGCCCCTTTTGAAAGACTCCAATAAAAGCCACATGTATGTATTCAGCCCTTTTTAACGTCCCACTGCTGGGCACGGGCCTCCCTACAGTACGAGGGGAATCAGGCCATAATCCACCACGCTGGCCAAGTGCGGGTTGGCGGACTTCACATGTCTTTCGAAAACTTGCTAAGTTTTCTCAGACATGCAGGTTTCCTCACGATGTTTTCCTTCACCAGAAGGCAAGTGGTAATCATGTTAGAAATGATTCGCACATGAAAATATCAGAGGTGCGAGACCCGGGATTTGAACCCGCTTCACTCGGTTTCCCAAGCGAGCGCGTTACCACTGGGCTACCACTGCCAAAAAAAGCCACATAGAAAAAAATAAATATTTATTGGTTTCTATATGGCTTTTGTCGCTTTTGATGAGATCCTATTGGAGTTTTTAAATAGGGGCGACGATCCGTCCGCTCACGAATTACGGTAAAACTTTCAGCAAAGATCTTACGAAATATTTATTTAATATACACAAAATATTCTCACATTTTATTATAGTGTCGAGACAGTTTGTAAGAGCTATTTACAAAATATAATAATGCCCACGAACGCCATCTGTAGCAATTACGAAACAACGTAAGTAAGCTGAGTAACGCCATCTATTGGTGGGCATCGGCAAGCTTTCTTTGTTTACTTACAAAATGAAGGGGTTAGAACATTAATGACATTGCCAATATACCGCCATTATTATTTTTCTTAACTTTCAGTGTGTTAAGAAGCGAGTATATATAGATACGAGCACTTAAATAAATTTCAGCAATATAATACCCTACAGTGTCACGTCTCTGCGGTGTACAAGGTGGAGATCGCGGTATGAAAACGATGACAATCACTCAAAATGAACTTATTACATGTTAATAACCTACATTTGTATTTTACTGTTTAAAACATCTGAAATAGATGGAAATGCCATAGTGTGTATTAATAATTTTGTTAAATTTTGCTGCTATTTTTATTTCAACGCAACATACATTATACACTTGTGTTATTTATTATTATAATATGTAGTTTATCGCCACCTGCCCACTACTTAACCGGGATTGGGCCCCGCCATTTGTCGATTGGGCAAGATGAAACATTTCACGAAGGCCGTAGTCATTACAAATTAAGGACTTCAGCAAAACATTACACGGACTTTGAAAATTATCGAAAATACCAATTTAATAAAGTATTAGTACGCACTAAAATGGAAGCAGCCAAAAGAGTGACTTTAGCTAAAATTTATATATATTTACCATGTTTTAATATTCTTCATCTTAACACATGCCGCCTAGGTAGTCTAAGTCCTGGGTATAATAAAAATACCCTAAAACCCCTACAAACACTGAATGTCTACCCCCAGAGTTTGTGGGGGTTTTAGGTTTTTAAGGGCCAATTTGAGGCTGTACAACTAAAGAAGGTTCACCCCACAAAGGGTATAGCAGGTTCAATATTGAAAATTTGCCCCCAAAGCCATATGTAATGAATATTGTATTATTAAGTACGTTACTCATTTACATTACTATTTATGTAGTTTTTGACTGCTTATCTCTTACTGTCATTGACTGACCTTGGAAAATGACCTGATAACAACAATTTTTTTAAACTTTCGTTCTCAAACTAGAGCTAGGAGCTAGGAAACTGTAGACAGTATCATGACAAATATTACATATATCTTCTAATCCTTATTATTTTACTAATGACAAATATTTTTTGTAATAAAAATATTATTTTCTTGACCTTTTTAGTGAGTTCTAGCAGAGTGACCACTTTCAAAAAGTTCTGAATTCATATTTCCCATCTAAGCTATCTTCACCTCAAAATATCTCGGAAACGTGACGAATTAGGTCACCATATTTTGGATATTATGTGTTTGTCAAAGTATCCTCTATCTCTTCACATCAGTTCCACCTTGCGCCGCTACTTCAAGAGAAAAATAAAATGGCGGCGGTTTACATCGCGCTAAACCTTTCATCCCCTTTTAAGAAAAGATTATTTTTATATTTAATTTGAAGTGTAACTTTTTAGTTAAAAAATAATATCTCAAATATGCTACTATTTTAGTAGATCTATACATTAATATGTCTCAGTTGGACATAAACATCTGGTCCCCCACATATCAGTATTTGAAAAATAATCATAAAAGTTGAAAAAACATATTGTTATTTTTTCACGAATTTAAAATAGCTGAAACAAACTGCCACAAACCTTCGCGCAGTAGTCCACTACGACATTAACGTACTTTATTTACATACAATACATATAATTACTTCAAGTGTATAAATTCCCAATATTTTCTTCATTTCACTTCAAAACGGTGGCTCATCGTGTATTTAATCTGAAAAACAAATACGTCTAATTATTTCCAAAACAGAGGTTTTATTTAAGTTAATAACGTTACGTCCCATGTACAATATATTTTTGCAAAATACTTAAAAAAATATGTATATAAAAATATAACATGGCTATACTAGGGCGGATTCGACTCCTGTACACAATGAAAATGTCTATATTCATATACATACGAGTATATTATAGTAAAATCTAAGTTCACTTTAATTAAGTAGTAGTTAGAAACTTAACAATAAACATAACTTTGATCGAGATTTAATTTTTTCTAAAATGTATAAGTATAATAATATGTTTTATACAGCCACAGTTTCCGCAGCGCATGCTACGTAAGACGTTTTAGGGCACTTTTTTTACACCTTGGGTTACGTTACTGAAGTTTTAGTAAGGGTCCCTAATTATTTCTAGTAATAAATATAGCCTATGTCACTCAGAATGAATGTAGCTTTCCAATGGTGAAAGAATTTTTGAAATCGGCACAGTTGTTTTTGAGTTTATTTATTACAAACATACACACAAAAATACAAATCCTTCCTCTTTATAATATTAGTATAGATGGAAAGACACTGTGACCCAATTCGCATAGTCCTAGATTCGGTAGAGTACAGAAAAGCAAGTAGACATGTGAGAACAGTTACATTGTATCTCATCTATTTAGGTTCATTAGATTTAAAAACGCTCCACATTGGCGGAACGTACGAGCACCTCGCGCGGTGATCGGGCGTTGGTAAGAGCAGTGAAATGCTCGCAAATGTTACGATACCTACAATAGTACTTCACTTTATCTCGTTTTTTACACTTTATTTGTTGATTGATTATTTATTTGTTAGAATATATCTATAGCGTGACGAATCGATCCTTTTATTTTATGAACTCTAAGTAACTAGGTACGTTTTCACTATTAACTACGGTAACTTTCTACTCCTGAGATATTCATTTAAAATATATAGCGATTTACCCTCGCTTCGCTCGGAAGCGCACGCCGTACGCGGATTTTGTTCACAATTTCATAGGTTTTAATGTTTTTTCGCGGAACCCTGATTCTTTTTCCAAAATAAAAGTAGCCTAAGTTACTCCCGATAACATCAGCTATCTGCCAGTGAAAGTCCCGTCAAAATCGGTCCAGCCGTTTCGGAGATTAACTGGAACAAACAGACAGACAAACAGACAGACAGACAGACAAAAATTGTAAAAAAAGTTGTTTTAGTATATGTACCGTGTATACATCCAAATGCATTTAGTAAAAAGCGGTTATTTTAATATTACAAACAGACACTCCAATTTTATTTATCTGTATAGAAAAGTAATTTATTATTATTTGTGTACCGTGCAACCGTACACAAATAATTACAATTCAGCACTTTACTCGACACGCATAATTCATTATTATATTAATTCATACAAATCAAGTCAGTTCGCGTACCGCTAGCAAGTAAGCTGCGCGTGCTCTCAAGCCCATAACATTATTATTTTAATAATAAGTCCACAGACAGTAAATAGTATCAAGTATTAATTCCAAACGTCTTTCATTCTATCACTCTAATAGTGTATTAGTTAACAAGAACCGGTACAATTTGATAGCTAATAATATTTTTAGAGTGACCATATAATTACTAAAACGCTATGATAGTTTGCAATCAACTGAACTTTAAATGTAGTCATTCATTATTTGGTATTTTGTTATACAGATAAATAAAATTGGAGTGTCTGTTTGTAATATTAAAATGATTTTTACTAAATGCATATGGATGTTTACACGGTACATATACCAAAACAACATTTTTTTACAATTTTTGTCTGTCTACCTGTCTGTCTGTCTGTTTGTTCCGGTTAATCTCCGAAACGGCTGGACCGATTTTGACGGGGCTTTCACTGGCAGATAGCTGATGTTATAGGGAGTAACTTAGGCTACTTTTATTTTAGAAAAAGAATCAGGGTTCCGCGAAAAAAAAATTTAAAACCCATGGTGAACAAAATCCGCGTATGGCTTACACACCCGAGAAAACGAGAGAAAATCACTATATAATTTAAATGAATATCTTAGGAGTAACAAGTTACTATTTATGTATACCTAAACATAGCTAACCGTGAAAACGTACCTAGGGACGAACGCGAGCGAAGCGAGCGTGAAATGCTAGTTCACTATAAGTTTACTAGAAAGGGAAAATAGATGGTGCTAGCAGTAATTAATGGGTACTTTGTTATATTTATTTAACAATAATACATTCTTGGTTTAGACACATAATAAGATAAAAGAATATGTTTGTATGGAGCTTAGACTTAGTGGGTAGAGGCAAGTCTTATAGTATATGTATAGTATATACTCGCTTTTAAAGACGGTCAATAAACGAGCAGAGGTACTAGGGCGGCATGCATCAGGCGGAGGTGCTCACTTGTGCGCGAGCGGGGCGGCGGCGGCGGCGGCGGCGGCGGCGGCGAGCGGCGGCGCGGCGCGCGGGCGCGGCGGCGCGTCCACGCACGCCGTCTTCAGGTGCATGGTGAGCAGGCCGCGCGCCACGAAGCCGCGCCCGCACAGCGAGCACACGTACGGCCGCGCGCCGTTGTGGTACCTGCGCGTGTGCGACTCGTTAAAAAACAGTAAAACAGTTCCATTAAATATTAACAGGTGGTGTTATTTCTATTGCAAAACACGAAAACTTTTTGAAGTTTTTTCTTAAATTTTTTTAGAAACGACCCGGAGTTGGGATTTTGGCGGTGTTTCATCCCTGTACCGAGACAGCACATAAAGCCGTCGGTCCTGCATCTGATCACGCGTGTCAAAGTATCGTCCCAATGTACTTTGAGAGTGAAAGATACAGAGAGTATGCTTGGATTTATCTTTGTCTAATCTCAATAAGATTGGCCGCCGAGTTCGAAATCGGTCAGGAGAACTGCATTATTGCATGCATTATTATAACAGCAGTATGTAGGACGGTGTAGCGTGGTGTGGGGGGAGGGGGGGGGGGTGCGGTCACCTCTCGTGTATGACGAGCGTGGAGCGCTGCGAGAAGGCCTTGCCGCAGTGCGAGCAGACGTGCGGCTTCTCCCCGGAGTGCACGCGCTCGTGCAGCTTCAGGTTGCACTTCTTCACGAAGCCCTTGCCGCAAGTCCTGTGCACGCGCACACAATATATATTATAGTGCTTTATAGTAACAAAAATAATAATATATACATTAGATACTTATTTTTGGATGGGACCCTAATCCTTTTTAAAAAATGAAAGTAGTCTAAATTACTCCTCATGACATCAGCTATCTGTCAATAAAAGTCCCATCAAAATCACTTCAGCCGTTTCGGAGATTCGCCGGAACAAACAGACAGATAGACAAAAAAAATTAAAACTGAGTTTTTCTTTTAAGTACTTTATATAATATATATTTAGTAAAAAGTTGTTATTTTGACATTACAAACAGACATTTCAATTTTATTTACCTGTATACATTAATCACAAGTTTTATAATCTTAGTATACAAATATGTTATTAATTTATTTTTTTATTAGAGACTAATTTTGACCAATAATTAATTAGTTCTATTTTACTATTCCTACTCCAACATACTCAACAGGAGCTCAATATAGTTGCAAAATAACATCGAACGCTGTATAACATTTCGGTGCCAACAAAATCAGTTGAATATCATAAAGCTACATTACTGATTCTCAAATCTACTAATCAATGATTCGCATCGAATTCGTGATGGTGTCGTGCGTGATGTGGTGGGTACCTACTTGCAGACGTTGGGCTTGTACCCGGTGTGTATGCGCAGGTGGAACTTGAGGTGCTCGCGGCTGGTGAGCGCCTTGCCGCACACGCTGCACAGGTGGTCGCGCGCGCCCGAGTGCGTGCGCGCGTGGCGCCGCAGCGAGTTGGGGTGCGCGAAGGCGCGCGCGCACTGCCCGCAGCGCAGCGCCGGCGCGCCCGCCGCCTCGGGGTGCGCCAGCGACCGGTGCGCCAGCATGCACCTGCACACCCACCCACCGACCGACCACGTCCAACAAACCCAGCACCACCGGTGAGACCGAATTCAAAACAATTCTAGAATACTTTCTTAGACATTTTGAATAAAACTATCTTTTCGGATTATTTCACGAACTTTTTTGAACTTATTTTGGTTTTTGGTTCCCGCAATCAATCATGGTCACGAGAAAGACTCTCCCGTGACCATAATTGCTATAAAGCATTCGAAACGTCGGAAAACAAAAAATCTAAATAAATCTGCGAAATGATCCGAAAAGAAAGTTTTATTTAAAATGTTAAATATTCGCGTAAATTTAAGAAAGTATTACTTTCTAAAATTTAAGCGAATATTGACATTCGAAATTAAACTGTCTTTTCTGTCTGTCTTTTTTTGCGGATTAATGTTCATTTATTTTTAACTCCCGGCGTTTCGAATGCTTTATTCACAACCATGGTCACAGAAAAAACCAGAAACGATATTATTTATAAAAGCAATACAACAGTAAACATAGTAATTAGAATATGTTTAGAATTATGAACCTCTGTGTAAGTGCTTTAAATCTTAGATACGTTTGTTTTAAGTAAATAAATATTTAAGAGCCTAGACGCGTTAAACAATCCCTCAAATTTCACTCGCACGCGGACACGGATGGTTAAGTTCGTGTGCTCTGTCTCATTGTAACCACACTAAACCATTTTTGAACTATTATAGAATTATAAACGAAAAATATATTGGAAAATGTTCCATCCTTATTACATAATGTTCCTTTATCAAATTATTCCCATCTTTTAGATAGCTTTTTACACATTCGAGATTTTCTAATTTTTATAATTTACTGTTTTATTTATAACTTTTTAAATTCGGCCAGCGAGACATTTGAAAGTTTATTTAACATTTTTTTTATCTCAAATAACTTTGAAATATACTTGTATTAATAAGAAACAGCCCTCACCTCATGTAGACGAAGGTCTCCGGGCAGATGTCGCACAGGAACTTCTTGGCGGAGGTGCGCGGCGTCTCGCTGCGGAGCTCGTCCGCCTTGTGCGTGAGCCCTGTATATACATGTCTCAAAAATATTGTGAAAGCCGTAAGATTATAATTTCACTAGTGAAATAATAATCCCATCAAAAACATACATGTGAAAATGGGAGCCAAGTTCAATATTAAGATACATGGTTGTCGACTTCGCCAACAAAAGAATTGAGATCTAAATGGATGCCAAGTTACAGAGCTTGGCAGCAGCAGAAAGAAAAACAAGAAATTGTGTTTTAATTTTATTTTAGAATGTTGTATGTTCTTATGAATAAATTTCAGGATTATCTACAGAGATAAACCTGAAATTTATTCATAAGAACATACAACATTCTAAACTTAGCTGGACACGCTACCGTGTGTATTGTTTGCACAGAACTTCGTCAATCGTCTCCATTTCTTACATTATCACGGGGCAATCTTAGTAACATTATAATATCACTATACACTATACACATCGTCGCTACAATGCAATTATCCTAGTTAAATTGTCAATAGAACCAACACTTAGATGTGGTTGGAAGCCTCGATCTGACATTTTTAAAACTAAAAAAGTAAAAATTGGAGCATGCTCGCAAATACATTATAATTTGATATTTTTGTGAATATATTTTGATGTGTTAACTTTAATTACTTTATAGCACTGGGTCTCATAACTTACAAAGAAAAAAATAGTTCAAATAAATGTCAATAAATGAAGTTACAAGTATCGATTTGTTATTAAAGTTGTGTTAAATTAACAAAAGTTAAGAAAATAGATTCCAAAAAGGTATATTATTATTTTTTTAAATATTGAATAAGTGAAGGGAAATGAAATAATTCGCTATTAAATCAAATCTGGATAATTTTACTGATTATTGAAATATCAGCAATCAGATGATGGGTTTGTAGTGATTGATTCACAACCGGCGCTTTTATTTTTTATGATTTTTTTTTCATGGTTAAAAATGGTTAAAATCACCGAATGTTTTTTATTCGAACGCAGGATGAATTTATAATATTTACCATACATTAGTTTGCACATATTTATAAAATAAATCAGTTTAATTATTTCCGAATCAACGACATCTGTTATCTATTCAAGTAAACAAAAATAGTCCGAAGAATAGCCCAAATTAGCGCTGTCCAATTTATTTGTATGGGTTGAGGCACCTGTACTATAGTAATATGTGATCTGTGTTTATAGGCTGTAGGCATGAGGTAGTAGGGCTAGTTCATGTATATTATGATGTATGCATGTACATACATAGATTCATGCAACGTTGGAGCCATCGTCGAGGAGTTAGATAATTATAGGTCAACCTGGTGTTACAATGGTAGTTAAATAAAACTAAACAACCATATTGGATCACTTTCAAAAAGAAAATTAAAAATATTATGCAATTGTTTAGGATCTAATGAGCAATTCGAAACAGTAGCCGAACGGGGGACAACCGAAGAAACATTTATGAGTTTTTAATTTTAAGGTTTATCTCCATTCAAACAAAACACAAATACTTCCATTTTGTTTACTTCTACCAAAGTACCTATAAAAATCCATACAGCAGGCGATTTATTTTAGTCTAATTAATTATACTGAAACACTGTTAACGATTGCCTTCTTTTCGGCGCCTTCATTAAAGGACTTTGTATAAATAGGTCAATAAATGTATACTGACGTGTACATGTGTGCGTGTATGTACGTACATGTGTGCGTGTATGTACGTAGATGTGTGCGTGTGTGTGCGTGCGTGTGTGCGTGCGTATGTACGTGTGCATGTGCGTGTGTAAGTGGACCGACCGTGCTTGAGCATCTTGTAGTGGTCGCGGTAGGTGGCCTGGCAGAGCGCGCAGCGGAAGGGGCGCGTGTCGCGCGCGTAGTGGCGCCGCCAGTGCTTGCCCCACTCCGCCGGCGACAGGCTCTGCGCACACCACGCACCATACATCCATACCATACACATACATCCTTTAATACTCCTTCAACTCCTAGTTACATGTTTCTACATAGCTGTTACTGCTAGTGAATTAAGAAATTTCAACATTTTCTTTTTATATGTTATAAAATTAAGGGATAAGTAAAATTAAGGTACATTTTATAAAATTAAGGAGCCATCGGTTCACAAGATTACTTTGTTAGCATTTTTAAGGAATTTTAATTTGTCCAAACAAAAAAAAATACTAAAGCTCCTTACCCAGTAGTATAATAAATATAAACACTAATTGAATAACTTCACTCTAAAATACAAGTTTATTTTATGTCTTAAAAAACATATTCTTTATAAGATTTAGGTCTTGCCATTCAGTAACTAATGTATTACTTGTTAAATGAGCTATATAAACCCTTTACATTCTAGAAATATAAAAAATGCTATATTTTACCATATAAACAAACTACTTCGCGAACAACACGAAAATAAATAAATATGTTGGGACATTAACACACAGCACCATCTAGTTTCATGGTAAGCTACGAGGATTGTGTTATGGACACCAGATAGTTGACACACTACACATATATAACTTTATATACATACATATTATAAATATAAACACTCATGACTAGAGTACAAACATTCGTGCTCAGAACATAAATGAATACCCCAGCGGGACTCGAACCCGTGACCGCTGGCACAGCAAGTAGGGTCACTACAAACTGAGCCAAACGTGTCATCAAAATAAATAACAAGTTGGACCCTTACATATTATAATAATTGCAATACTTTAAATGGGTGTGTGTGTGTGCATCACCACTTCACGCTTGAAGAGCTCGACTTTGATTTGGATGAAATAAAATACACAGAAACTACGACCCGGAAAAATACTTAAAACACATATTCTATTCTACTGTTAATAATAAAATTAACCAAAAGGTGGCTCTGATACATCACATTATGTACAGGCAGCGCCATCTTTTAGCAAATTTTATTATTACCTATAGACGAGGACCCAAATGAGGGTAAGTTTCTGATATTTTCTTCTTAAAAATTGTAAATAATATTTTATGGCACTTCTAGAAGAAATTGAACATAAGAATTGAATTGAATTAATATTTTACACAGAAATTTACCAGAAAGAGGAAAGTAAACGATAATGTCAGTGATATGACAATATCGTGCAACTTGTGAGTAGCAGCAAAATTTAGAAGACTTATGTTCCAAATTTGATAGTTATTAAAACTAGCTGATCCCGCGGCCTCGCTCGCGTAGTCTATTTATATATTACTTAACTATTATTTAGATAGCATATAACATTCCTCAAGAATAGGCTATAATACCGAGGTTACTGAGAATATCTTAACAGAAAAACTCAATAACTAAACTTGACCCGACCCGGGACTCGTACCGAGGACCTAGGACAGCCACTCCACCACTAATGCAGTTAACAAGAATAAGCTATTAAATGTAAGTAAAGATAAATAAATATGTTTAAATAATACGTGCCCGTACCTTCTGGCAGCGCGGGCAGCGCGGCGCGTCGCCGGGCGGCGGCGGCGGCGGCGCCGGCTTGTCCTTCGCCGCCGCCTTGCCCTTGCGCCCGTGCGCCCTGCGACACATCACACACACTATACTCTACTTGTACATGTTGCTTCACTTCAATGTTTACAAATAATACTTATAATGTCATAAGCATAATATGTGTTAAATGAAATATCAAGTATCTTTGCATAACCTGATCCATGAAGATCTGATACTGAATAGCACAAACAATGATGATAATAATAAGAATATATTTGTCATAGAGGTAGTGGTAGCCCAGTGGTAACGCTCTCGCTTGGGAAACCGAGTGAAGCGGGTTCAAATCCCGGGTCTAGCACCTCTGATATTTTCATGTGCGAATCATTTCTAACATGATTACCACTTGTATTACTTATAGTTAAAGCAAAGGCAACAGCAGTGGCATAACCACATATTAGGAGGCATGTTGCTATACTTTATCTCAGCTCATATTAATTAGTATTGACAATGTCAACCATCCCATTTGCACGGTTTGCAGTGAAGCAGCAATCTATGACTACACAACACTCGTGGATTCAATTTGTTAATTTAATTTTACATTTTGCTTGTCTATTTGTATAACCCTATCAAAAATACAAAAGCTTTTTGTGCAAAATATTATTAATATACTATTTTGTAGTTTGTGCCAAAATGGTAACATAAAAATATAATACATATTGATATAATACAAAATATATTTTCCACTTCTTCCTCTGCTCACTTACACTATGTTGTATTCAAATATGGTTTTTGTAATCCATCAAAGAAAGAGGTAAAAATATATTTCATGTTTAAATATTTATCTAGTTGCACTCACAACTATGATGAATCTAATGTATTGTTAAACGAAGCTATACTACCAGCTCCCCTCATATGTTACAATCCATCAAGCCCTTAAATTCATTTTACCACAAAACACCTAACCCACTCATTAAAAAACCTGATTTTGTCTTCATAGAATTCAAATTTTATACCTGTAGTGTGTTAACAATGCTGATCTTGACTCGCACTGAGTGAAGCACATGCAACAAATGAACAAGTCGCCACTAGCATTCTCCAACGAGTCCACATCTAGTCCAGAAGGCTTCAGCTCCATTTCTTCCTTCACCAGATCCAGATTCATATTTTCCTCATGTATAACACTGAGACCATTGTTTTCAAATATATTGAACATTGTGTTATCAATTTTAGTCTTTGGTTTCCTTCCACGAGTTGCTTTAACAACTTCTGTTGTGGAATGATTCTCATTTTTCTTTTTCTTTTTGATTTCAATAAGGAATTCTTCTTCACTATTGTCAGAAGACAGGTCGCCTTGTGTGAAAACATCATTGTCTTCAAAGTAGTCTCTTTCTTTTTTGATAATTGGCAGCGGTACATTTGGTTCATCTTTGACTTTAAGCACATTGGAAAAGTCATCCTCTGTCTGTGTACTTTGGTTACAGGTGCGTAGTGGAGGTGATTTGCAGTTTTGTTTGATTACTGTTAAGTCCACTGTATTGTTGACAAAAAATTGAGCCGTTGACAGAAAACTTTTTAACCTGTAATAATTTTATTATAAAGTCAATAATAGCTAAAGTGTAATAATTACAATTTTTATATTTAATATATCAACAAGTTAATATCAAAATATATAGTAATTGTTAAGTAGTAATAAATTTTGACAACTTAATTCACCATCATCTTACTATAAAACAAACAAGTTAACAGATAAACTAATTTAGGAAGAGATAAGATCGTAAATTGAGTGAAAAGCATCGAGGTTTGCGTGATTTTTTATGAATGAAAAGTCGTAAAATATGCCCATAAATATAATTACAGCTGACTCGTCGGGCGCGAAGCTCACCTGTTTTGAACTTCAATAGCTTCATTGCAGAATTGGTAGAGATCGTTCACTTTGCAGCTGCATTTGTCACAAACTTTCTGAGGTAGCCGGTCCTCTTTCAGCACCTGCCGATATGATAGCATAAACCATCAATAACTAAATAATACCATGCGAAAATACTACTACAAACACACCAATTTACCTTAATCGGCAAATATAACGACATTTTTAAAAATAGAGCGTTTTCCTCATCGAAAATGTAATTATTTACGAATTTTGTAGAGCAGCACAGGCGGCAAATATTATCCATCTTTCAAAAGAAAACAATATTTATATGTATAAATTAACACTCAATGCTCGATGTTTACGCTCTTTTGCCAGAAAAGTGACAGATAATTCAGCCATTTGTCAATATTGACCTGGGGAAGCCAGTGTTGCCAAGCTGCGGCAAAACCTCTTGTGCATTACGAGAGACCGAAATGTAGAAGGTACTATATATGAGATATATGTATATATGCATATACGTATGAGAAATTGAGCAGACGAGAGGGTGGGCGGGGAAGGCAGGCGCGACAGGGGCTGCGCCAAACTTTTGATTAATGAACACAACGTTTGTAAAGTTAACTTACTCCAGTTAAATTGCAAATATTCAAAACATTGTAAACTTGACTTTCGACTTCGCCGCTTTTGTTCTGTTTTTAGACATTCTTTTCCAAATGTACATTGATCGTGGATGCTCAAGCTGCTATTACTTGTAACTATGATTATTTATTCATCTACGAGTGACTGACATCATTTCTCGTATCTGAATATAAACACAAACAAATGGATGTTGTGCTCAATACATATTCATAAATACGAGGAACACATTATCATCCCTTGCAATCGTAGGTTACAAATGTATGTCATATTATACTAAATAAAAATTTCAAAGCGAAATGTTTGCCGCTAAGAAATAATCGAAATATTATGTGAAACAAATGAAATATAAGTTAAATACTTCGAAATGTTTTTGATGCACGATTATCTTTCCAAGTTGTCGATGTGATTGTCATCCACGCTGCGTAGGCGTAGTCGAAGGACAGAGTGTTAGTAGTAAAGTCACATTCAGGCTTCAGCACAGAGTAGTGCACACTTAGTAGTGTAATAGTTTCTCTTATCTACTTGCATTGTAATTGACGCGCGCAATAGCTACATATTTTGATTCAATATGAAAAAATGTAGAGATATATGATAGATATATATTCTTCAATTTTTTTGATTTAAAAATCAATTGAGATAATAACATTTTTTGACAATGAGGTTTATCGTTTAACTTGACCTTCAAGAATAACATTGTACTTGGTCACAATTTTTAAAATTGAGACACTTACAGTATCTTAAACAAACCAAGTAGGTTCTTTACTATTTTGTGCATGTTAAATGACATGTATTTATGTTGCAAAAAGAACAAATGAAAGTACTTAAATTTTGTAATGATTTTATTTCAGATTGGCATACCGTAACTTCCTGAAGCGAGCTCTTTCGCGATAGCCAGCGATAAAGGCGTCGACTGCCACTTATCTTTATCTTTATCGTGCGCCTTCAACAAATAAAGTGTAAAAAAACGAGATAAAGTGAAGTACTATTGTAGGTATCGTAACATTTGCGAGCATTTCACTGCTCTTACCAACGCCCGATCACCGCGCGAGGTACTCCTACGTTCTGCCGATGTGGACCGTTTTTAAATCTAATGAACCTAAATAGATGAGATACAATGTAACTATTCTCACTTGTCTACTTGCTTTTCTGTACTCTACCGAATCTAGGACTATGCAAATTGGGTCACAGTGTCTGTTGATTTTGTATAAAGACAAATTGAGAGTCGAGCATCAGCATGACTGATACATTTTAGAAAAACTAAATCTCGATCAGTTATTTTTATTGTTAGTTCAATAACAGCTAGAGCCTAGGCTCAATCCCACGGTGACCATCAGGTTACGTTTAAGTATTGTCTCATAGCAAAGTATATTTTTACAGAAAATACACAAAACCCTAGTTCCTATCTGCTGCATCATTAGACAGGTACGTCGCCCACTCGCCGCAGCTTGTCAGTTCGCTATATTTGTTGACACTTCTTGAGCGGAAAAAGTGAAAGTAGTTACAAATTGTTTTTTTAGAATGGATCCAAGCTGCACTGTAGTTAGTAGTAGTAGTTAGTTTTGTGAAGCAAAAAAAATACAAACAGCGTAAGTTCAGATGTGAATGTATGTATGTTGATGTGTAGAGTGTAGAAATATAATTGCGGAATAATTTTAACAAAAAAACCTTTTTAGTTTAGAGCTACTTGAAATTTTGCACAAAAATCATCACCACTATAACCTTAAATAAAGTAAAATATAAAATAATAATAACCAAAAATATCCATAGGTATAAGTTTATTAACTGGAAAAAGGTCAAGTCCCAAGCAGCATCGTGGTCAGGGAACGGGAGCTGCATGATAAAATGAGAATACTTTCTTATATTGACGCGAATATTTAATAATAGTCCCAATTAAAAAAAAAAACTCGATGATTCATGTGAAACGCCAGCGGCCAATAAAAAGCAAAAGAATCACCCAATTACTGATCATCAGCACTTATTCGCGCATAACTACATATATAATATTAACATTTTATTACTTTTAATATTATTATTATAAACTTAGTATATTATTTTTAGGTGCTTGCAATGTATTTCTTGACCAGTTATATCATAGATGTAATAGGCATATATATAATTCACGTTATCACGATATTGAGTTAATTATTCATTTGGGATTTTTACCTACAATTTCCCGATAATCCCGATATTTTCTGAGATAAAAAGTATCCTAAAACAATCTCAGGGATCCAATGCACGTTTCACCAAAATCGGTTCTGTAGTTTTTGAGTCTATCGCGTACATAGAGACAGACAGACAATATTTTTGTATATTATTTAATGTACATCCACAGGCTCGTTACTGTTTTATTATAGGTATATATATGAATAGATTAAAAAAAATATTTCTTCCAAATTATCATATTTATCCTTTAAACGGGCAATACTTGTATATTCATTTATTTATATATACCGGCGATCTCAGAAACGGCTTTAAAGATTTTGATAAAATTGGTATGTGTGGGTTTTCGGGGGCGAAAAATCGATCCAGATAAGTTTTATGTCTGGGAAAACTCGTGTTTTCGAGTTTTCATGCTGTTTTTTTTCGTATTATTCCACGCAAAATATGGTCGCTATTTTCGCAGGCTCGGGCATAAGCATCGTGGTCAAGCGGCCAAGGCCTAAAATTGACAATCACAGGTGTCTGGGTTCGAATTCTTTTTTATTTTCTATTTATTCAAGTTTTTAGTTTCTTTTTGTTTTTAAGCCAAATTAAAAAGAAAATTGTACCTTTGGCCAAAAACTCCGACATATTAAATAAGGTTGAAGTCGTCAAATAATTTAGTCTCTGCCATTACTATGTTTGCTGTAAAGCATTCGAAACATCGAGAACAAAAAATGTTAAAAATAAAATGAAAATGAAAAAAAAAGGTATGTAATAGAAACAAACGCTGTCATTTGTTTCTATTACACAGCCACAGGCTATACTGTATACAGCTTATATTGTATTATATAACAGCTTCAAAAATTAATACAAGCAATTTGGTATTTAGATAGTTAAAACTCTTTAAAAAAATACATAGCGAACTGTACATAGAATAGAGTTCAACCAGTACCAAAAGTTGAAGACATACTGTCTTCAACTTTTGGTACTGGTTGAATACAATATGTTACTTATTATGGACTTTCGGAGCAAAAAGTTAACTTCTGGGTATAAAACTATCAAAATTCATTTCCTGCACTAGATCTATAAAAATCAAATATAAAAATATAATATATCAAATGTATCTTCCATATACAGACGACGATCAGTTACAATTTTATTATAGGTTACATATAGATTGGTAAAGGTTAGAGACACACGAGTCAGTAAGTGTTAATAATAAATACATATTTTAAATTCCTCATGATGCTCTCGCAAAACTGTGCTATTTGCTAGTTCCTAGTACCTACTTCTTATTAATGGGAATGATCGATGCAGACAGATGTGATTTTCTGGACAGAGCTAGTTTATGAGTAGGAATGATAGAGTGAGTGACAAAGATTATTTCTTCAGATCATCATTACCCAATGGTTCCCGTGGGAAAATAAAATATTGCAAAAAAACTGAACACGTGTAGCGGAGCTCGGTCCGACTTTTGTTTTAATGTTGACAAATGCGTTTACGCATACCAACTGTAAGCATACAGGTGGTTATGGGACTCACCGGCTAGAAAAACCAGTACTACCCACTAAAACCTAACAAAACCTCCCCCATCTTAATGAAGCGTCGCAGGATCCCTTTCGCATTCAACCACGATGCGCCGATGGCTTGCCGTCAGAAAATTACCAGAAGCAACCAGCATGGCACATGGACCGCTTCCTCTTAGCTTCGCGCCCGGCTAAATTGCTGGACGCTAATAAGACATCCTATATACAACTACACTACACACTTTATACATATATATATATATAAATGTCAATGGTCATCGATTTTCGTGCTTTCCACATATTAATCTATTCCGTTTCTTAACCTTTACAGCTATCACGCTATAACCTGCGCGTGTGTGAACTGTTACGATTTATCAGGACCCATTTGATAAGGAAGCGAAAATAGGTTCAGGTGTGGCTCACATCTGATATCTGCGATCGGCCGAAACACTCGACCACACCTTGTATTAGTTAACACAGTTCCTCATAGCGTCATCGCTATAGCAGATACAATAACTTCATGGTGCATATTCCACAATCTGGACCTTTGAACGAGTTAACGTGATCAATACCTATGCTTTTTTTCGTGTTTTAAGTAATATTTAGAGAAATCATGTTTGTATGCTCTCCTTACATCTGTACATCGACATACACATATAATAAGTAAAAATAAAAATAAATATAATAATTACTAAGTAAATATACATAATTTCGTTTGCCGATTTTTTTGGTCTACCTCATAGTACTACGTAACTTTGATGTTTATATCTATACTTATCTATGCATCTAATAAAACTGTAGAGGTCGAATGTACATAGAAAAAAATTCTAAAAACCGAGTTAGGGGGATGTAAGAAGAGAAATAGAACAAATCCAGATTTTTTCAAAATTTTTGTTTCTCTGTCTGTCTGCTTGTACGGGCTAATCTTCGAAACTGTTGAACTGATTTAAATGAAATTTTACATGATGGTACCTTATATCCTGGTCAACATTTTAGGTACTTTTGATCCCGGAAAATTAAAGAGTTCCCGTGGGATAATTACAAAGCTATAGTAACTTATACAGCTTAATACACAAAAACTACTGATTGGATTTTAATGAAATTGTACAATAATATAGTTCATACATCAGAATAACAAATAGGCTACTTTTTATCCCTGAAAAATGTACAGTTCCCGTGGGATAGATTTGTTTGTTTGTCTAGAGGCGAACCCAGCGAAACGAGGGTAGCCGCTAGTATTACATTACATTTCAGATTATAATAAAATAATAACAAAGTGAAATCTGTACATGAATTACAAGTTACGTTTTGTATTCAGAATATAGACCCCGAAACAATGGTTTAAAAAATGTTGCCTGTTTGTCTGTATAACTGTGTATGTTTGAGGGGAAAAGTGCTAAAACTAAATTTTGTTTTTGTTGTTAAAAAAACTAACTCACTACAGTGATAAATTATTACTCAGGTCAACATTTAGGATACCTTTTACAACAGGAAAATCTTTCATTCCCACGGGAAAACACAATAACTAGTTCATTCATAACAGTTACAAAAAAAAACTACTAGAAAATTGTAGTCATAAAAAGGCCTAAAGGTCTCCTTAAGGTACACGAGCAATAACTATTTTTATCTAATTAAAATGTACCTAGAGCTAGACGCACCTGAGTGAAGCGAGGGTAAGTCGCTAAAATATGTGTCAAACATAAGTGTCAGTCATCTTAACATAGAAATAATATAATAAGTAGGTATACTACAATACAGAAGTATTCCATTTTAATGCATTATTTCATAACAATTAGTCTCAATCAGCACTTAAACCATCTTATTTAAGTGAGCCCTTTATATTAGTTCCCCCTAGAAGCAGACCAGTGCGGTCTTGTGTTAATTTACCCAAGCTAGTGGTTCCTCACTACAATACAATATTCTATGAAAATGAAATCTTTTTCTGTTATGGCAGCAAGATTGTGGAACTCGCTCCCTGATTATATTTTCAAAGATGATCCCTCACCCACTTCATTTAAATTTTGAATTAAACGTAGGTATTTGTAAGTATATATGTTTGTATGTATGTATGTGTATAAAAATATATTTATTTTTGTATATTTTAATATTAAGTTTATACCATTTAATGCTGTACTGTACCTACACCGCTCTAAATAAACTTATTTTCTCACTATTGAAGGGTTTCTGGAAGAAATCTCTTAAAGAGATAAGTTATCCTTTGTCGACATTCTGTTACTTTATTTTGTATAACATATATTTTATGGTACATAAATAAATAAAAAAATAAAAATAAAAGCAACAAACAGGATTTTCTTTATAATTTAAATCGCTTATTTATTCCCAGCTTTTCCACTCCACAGACCACACCATCGACCAAGACTTTAATATTTAATTGCTGCAGGTGCATTGCTTACATTAGATGTACCTACATAGTACTCGTGCATACGCAAAAGTATAACTTCATTTAAACAATGAGAATAAATATCATGTTTTCGAATAATACTTATGTATAATTTATAATATAAAGAGTCTCTTTTTCATAAATAAAGTGTATAATAAATACAGCATTGATTTAATTACAAATAAACAAAAACAATGTATGTAATGTATACACATAACTCGGCTTTCTAACATATATAAAGGAAATATAATAAATCAACATTCGTAACATAAATAGACAACTCGTGGGGTAAATGCACGTCTGCTCTACCAATTACACCAGACTTTTTTGTGGGTTCGATTTTGTTGCGTAAATGTTCGAGTTAGTATCTACTGAGTAACAAAACACTGACGAACTAAGATTTTATCGATTTACGATATCGATAAGGATCTTAGCATAAGTAGCAGTGGGAAATTATGCTGTCTGCATTTTATTTACTTCACTTTTCTCAGATATTTCTTTCATCTCAATTTTTAAACACCTTATTAGAGTCAAGATGAAAAACCACTTGCCATAACCACGCTGCACGCGGTGCAATTTGCGCATCCTAAAGTCTTAATTATACATGAATACGCATATTGTAACAATACGAAAAATGTAGAACTGCTAATATAAATGTGTAAGTATGTTTGTTACTCTTTCCAAAGAAACGGCTGGACGGATTTAGATGAAACTTAGTACACAAATAGATTGTGGTCTGGAGTAACACATAGGCTACTACTGGACTGTTAAGGCGCCTAGGTGACCTGATCCAAATGAGGGTACCTCGCTTATAATTTATATATTTGTGTTGTTATGGCTAGAATAGAACAAAGTGTGGGGGCTTCCGAACACGCCCCGACCCGGTAGTGACGAAAAGTCGGAAACTAACGGGGTGACCGGCGCTATGTGCCTGTCTGCAAAAGAAAATAAGCGTTATTTCTATAGACCAGCTTATAAAGAATTATATAATATTAAAAAAGATAGAATTGTGATTTGTTAACCACTGGAGTTAGATCATATTAAAACATTATACAAAAAAGTATATTTTTTTTTGAAAAGGCGATTTCATAGCTAAGGCTAATAGGGGTAAGAGGCAGATGGCGGTATAATCAAGCTTCACAAACTCCATAGAGGGCCAAAAGAACTTATATTCACAATTAGTGCAAATAAAGTAAATCACACAATTTAACATATGGCTCTTATAGATGGTGCTGTTGTTGGGTTACTGATAAATTTTAAAATCCGCAATGGATATACATATATAATATATATGTATTCAGCCCTTTTTTGATGTCCCACTGCTGGGCACGGGCCTCCCTTCAATGCGAGGGAGATCAGGCCATAATCCACCACGCTGGCCAAGTGCGGATAGGCGAACTTTACATGTCTTTCAAAAACTTGCTAAGTTTTCTCAGATGTTTCATGATGTTCATGATGTTTTCCTTCACCGTAAGGCAAGTGGTAATCGAGTTAGAAATGATTCACACATGAAAATATCAGAGGTGCGAGACCCGGGATTTGAACCCGCTTCATTCGGTTTCCCAAGCGAGCGCGTTACCACTGGGCTACCACTGCCTTGTATAATATATATGCACATGTCTAATAACATCTGCCAAGCCTGGTAGAACATATGAGTTTTTTTTTATTATACCTACTGTAATATACGATTACATCATACATACATATGTACCTTCCAATGAAATCATAGGAAGGGACGATATATATTAGTATTTCATATTATTTTAGTCGGTGGCGATTGAAATATTTACTTTAACAATAACGACGCTACCTACATAACTATTTCATAAACGGAAATATTGTTCCTTTTCACAAACTAAACCTCATTTTCATACCAAGACAATATACACATGACTAGTTCGTAAATTCAACAAGAATGATTGCGCAGGAGGAGGGCAAGAGGGCATCCGTGCATTGCGTCAGAAGTTATGAAACCACCTGCGGCCCGTCGCGTCGCGTCGCTTGCAGACTTTACTTCGGCAAGAATCTAATCATGATCGTAAGTCGAGATAGTGGTTCATAAATATCCTTTCACAAACCTAAAGATGCTCCAATGAAAATAATGGTACCTATAGATCATATGAGCCGGTCAGTTCTTCACCTGATGCAAAATGGACAAATACAAGGTTTTATAAATTACACATTTGTCTACATGTATTTCTATGTGAAACGTTCGAAAACAGAATAAAGCTTTTTCTGTTTCTAAACAATTTATTTAAGAAAATTCATGGCTCTTTTCTATTCAGTATACAGGTACCCTATGAGAAGTTGAGAAGATATTTTTTTAATAAAAAAAAAATTTAGTTTCTGTTTCAAATAAACTAAAATGTTTTTTTTAAACATTTTTTTTAAATCGAAGGAAAATGTACCAAAATGAGAATGGTAAATCCAATATTACCTGGAGATAGGTCATTTTGAAAACGTTTGCGGGAACTATATAACTTGCCTCACACGATATTTGTTTGAAAGTTTAATGCCTCTACAATTAATGTGATGTATGTTTAGGGCTCGCCGCTCGAGCCGCGCGTTTTCTGGCCGTCAAAATTTCACGTGATTTTTAATATCTTCCAATATTTGAACCCAAACATGACCTCTTAAAGCCGGAACCTTGAAACATTTGATAAACATAAGATGAAAATCGATACGACAAACTTGCGAGTCAACTTTGCAATCTAGTGAAACGAGCGCCACACACGGCTCTGAACTCTGGCTTAACTTTAACCCACATAACAAAGTTCAATGTAAACACAATACGGTAGAAGTTTTCGAAGTTCCAGTTCACGGCCGCGACCGGCGCCGCCCGCCGCCCTCGCCCCACGCGGCCTACCCCGCCCCCGCCCGCCCCGCCGCACCCCCGCCCGCCCTGCGTCACCCTCGCCGCAACACCCACTGTCTCCGATTGTTACTCCAAGTGCTTTTTCTTCAAGGCAAATATTGCTTTCACTTGCCGCTGTCGTTACGTGATAGTAATGAAGGATATTCCGAGTTACCTCTACCGTCTACTCTACACAATGAAAATATTATTTACAGTCTCACAAGTTACTTTTATATTTTTGGTTTTGACATTTTATTTTATTAATATATATACATATTGATATTTGCAAGTCCTTTGAAACATTGCGACAATGAAAAGCTCCCGTGAATTACGTATACATAAATGTATATGCTAATGTTTTTCTACTTTACTGGTATAAAAAAATTCATATGACTGAAGTTTTAAATTTTAATATATTACTTATTTCATTTTAAGCTTTATACTTTTAGTCAAATCCTTACTTCTCTACATCAGAAGTCTGAGCTGAAATTAAGAAAACTGTTTTATGTAAGTTATATATTTTATTGAAAATAAAAAAATAAGTAGTCGATAAGATAACAGTTCCTCTTTCCTCTCTCCTCTCACACAATTACCATTAATGTGTTTATGACATTTATATAATTGTAGAATTTTCGCTCGACCTTAAGCTGTATGATTACAATACACCTGTCTATAAGTGTTCCAGAAAGCACACACCACATGTCTTATCAAATGACACCGTTTGATACGCGCCTTTGCACCTTATCTGCCATGTCGAAATTCTTCCACGTATTATCACGTACCTATTCTAGTACCTAACTATAATTTTGTACTGCGACATATTGTGACTATACTGATATCATTTCTTATTTATAATCAATTTTACAATACTTCAATACCATAACATAAAATAATAATAATTTGTTTATTTTCTAAAATAAAGCTATTTGATATCCACATAAGTTTAATCATGCTATTAGTTTATTATCGACTACAGCAGATTATTCCCACGAGGCAGCGAACCCACTGTTCAGTCCAGATAGCGCAAATATATGTAGGTACTTACTCTATATTAGTTAATAAAGAACTGTTATATTACGCTGCTATTATATTTTGACACAGATGGCAAAATACTATGATTTCGTAGGATTTAGTTATAATCAAGAAGAACCACGAAAAGGATATTTGCAACTATGCTTGCTGAGTGATTTTCACTATCTTAACAGCACTGTTGTTTGTGGGCAAATACAATTACATCTCGAACTCGTAATATACTTGTAGATGAATATAGTGAAATTATCTATTGCCGACGAGATATAACGTAATAAACGTATATCTCCATTGTAAACAAGCAGACATTGTGATGGAGCAGTCGCTAGCCGATAGCGCGCGGCGCGGGTCGGAGCGCCAGCCGCCAGCGGAGCCCTACGCCGCGCGTCCTCGCGACGCTTATCGTCGATGCCTTGCCGATTGGCGGAGTGAAGTGTTTGCGATGCCGATACGAGCCGCGGGGACCAATCGATACCCGGTTTCATCGAATCTTATCACAATCATGGTGGACATTCATACCTCTTGTCAGTTACCTGATATCATATCAAAAGATATCATCGAGTGTATAAATATGGGACCATCGATCGATCGAGTCTCTATCGAAGTTTGCGCAGTGATTAAGATTGACAACCGACGAGTTCGGTGTCCTCGCGTGTGGAGCCCCAGGAGTTATGGTAACTAAAGGGTGATTGATCTGAGTTTTTTTGAAATTTTAGTGACTTTAAATATTGTTTTTCAATTTAAAATCTTTCTAATTAGAACGGCTCACGTGAGCCAAGGACACATTGTCTCTGGGGTTCAGTGCTGAACTGTTCGCACGAGGCGCGTGCGTCGCAGTGTTTAATAGAAACGTACCAAAAAGTGTCACTGTAATAATAAGCAATGATTACGTAATACCATATGGTGTTCCGATGGCACATGTGCGAGCCGGTCCCATGACGACGGCGGTTATTAACTAATTATCCTCATATAATTTTGTTCAATAAGCGCTTAACACATTTGAAACAGAACGACGTAGATTTGCTGACGCGAGGGGGAAAAGCAGTGCTCTTATCAGAGAACGTCAGCCGCACCTTTTCGTGTGATAGCGCGCCGAGCGGCTCTGTAACGGGCACGCGCACTCCGCTCGTCACGCCGAGCATACACAACTATCTTTAATGTGGCTTAATCATTTTAATTTTAATTTCAGAATCTGCATAGAAGACTTCTATAGGCTTCACGTCTGAGTTGGACAGGGGATCTTGACAGTTTAAAACCAAACGCTGCCAGATCTATCTTTCCAGCTCACGCGTGGAACCTTCTACACCACGTCCGCCGACCGCCACGCCGCCGCCGCGCCGCCGGGGCTACGACCACCTGCGAGTGAAACTCTTTAGCGTTAAGGATTAAGTGGAGGTGTGATCTCTTCACTTTTCAAATTTAAAGTGAGATTCAACTCCTCCAACTTAACCCTGAATCGCAAATACCTACTGCCGACGTGGAACATTTGATTATTATACTTCTCTTGAAATGTGTTATAACTTATAATATACCTATATTTTTATTTGTCGTGTTATCTATGAATAATTGTACTTTAAAAGATTAGCTGTACTTATAAGTAATAAATATTAAATTAAAAATGGTGTTTTTATTTTCCTTATAGGTTAAGAGAGACAAATATATTTTCAACAAGCATCTTTTAATTTTAAAATGAATACTATCTCTGTAATTATAAAACACAATACACTAAGTTAAATGATGGCGCCATGATACGTGGCGGCGCTGGGGTGCGCGCATGCGAGTATTACGCGAGACCCAACGCTACGCGACCGACCCGAAGTGCATCACAAATCACTAGAAAAAAATCACAACACTCGACAAAAAAATGGCCAAAAAAATGTTGGTAACACCGGTGCGCTAAAAAAGCTTGCAAACTTCACGCACATAACCTGCGCTGGACATCGACTCGTCCCTATCTAACTCTGGGAAAATGTATATTGATTTTTCAAAGAAAAGTCAACCGATGTAACAAAACACCGTTCGCGGAGTGTTTATACGCGTATTGAAGCGTCGCGTTCGATGTGCAGTGTCGTCGAGATGGTGCGACGGTGTATCTCGGCGTGTTCCGAGTGAGATCGGAGAGAGTGTCGCGTCGCTCGGCCGACGGCCCGGAGCCCGGCCGCGGCCGGGGCCTGGGCGCGCCATGGACGCCGCCGCCGACCCGCTGCGAGCGGCCAGGCCGTGAGTATCGAGTCTCCGCCGCCCCGTCCTCCAGGCACCACGAGCCCGTCCCGTGGATTATTTCGGTCCCCGCGAGCTCGTCCGACGTTGCGAAACCGTGCGCGATAGTTTCTCGCTTTAACGCAGAGTCGACATTCTCTCGGTGTTGCAGCGTCACGGCCTCCGCGACGTTGCGCCATTGCGAGCGCTCGGGTCGCCGTGCCGCGGCAGGGCGGCAGGGCGCCGCCGTCGATAGCGATCTCGTAGCGCGGCGGCCGAGCGTGACCGCTCCGCCGCCGCGCCGCGGGCCGCAGTGCTCATGTCGTCCTCACGTCGCGTACGGACAGCCGCCTCGTAAATCACGTTCGTGTTTACAATTTCGCGGATTGCACTACTGCACTCGCGTCGCCCTTTGTGCGAAGGCAGCGCGAGAGGGCTCGCTCGCTAGGTGCATATATGCCGTGCTCTACACATAACATACCTAACGTCGCGCCTACCTACCTATAGAGTGCACAGTACAGTCGGTACGGTGCAGCGAAGGCTGTAACTACGTCCGACTCAAACAAAGCATTCGCCCACAAATCCATAACGTTGACCTGATGTGGTCACTTGTCGCGTTCTTTGTGAGATTCACGCGACGCTCGTGCAGTGTTTGTATCGGGACGCTAATTTGCTACTTCGGAATCATCTGTGTTTGTCAATCGTATAATTAAAGTGAGCATTTTGAGGTTAGGTCGTGATTTAAGCCATAAGTGTGTGCTAAGAGTGTAGTGGATGAAAAGTTAATGCGGTCGGACGTTCGAAAAGTATCGATTGGCTACTTGTGAGCCGAGTGTGAGAAACAAAATGTGTTCCGTGCGTCGTGACTCCCCTGCGAAAGATACCTAGTCGCCCTGTGTGTCCTATGAGCCATTATATGCAGCAATTTCAAGTTAACTGGTAAATAAATAGCAGTAATTAGTGGTAAAAGTGCAATCAGAGAGTGAAGTGGTGCATGTGATGTTGTGGTGCCTGTGAGGCCCACCACCACCCCATGTCCAGGTGATGTTCAATCCTCACAAATCCATTCAGAATATATATCAATACTCTTACCTTAAACTTCTTTACGCAGACTTGTCAAAAACATGTTTATGAAAGTTTCATTCAAAGTCAATATAAACATTATCTCAAAGCTCAGTACTATCACATGTCATAAATTATAACAGAGGCAACAATGCTATAAAAAAGTGACAATTAAAAAGAATGCTCATTAATAATCTGAACTTCTAAGTGGCACATGATATTGTTGTAAAACACCTTTTTTATCATTTGAGTACAAGCAATGATTATGCATGGAGAATTTTAAGTATATATTCACTAAATATTCATTATTTTGCACCAATTCAAGTATAATTTTCACTAATACCTCAAATTAAATCCATTTTGTAGTTTCAGGGCTCCTCACAAAAAAAAAAAAAAAGTAACAATCACTCCCTTCTTACTGTTCTATAGATTAAAAATGATCCTACAGCCATGTGGCTGACTTTCATCTTAAACATTTGCTTCATTGCAGGTTACCATTCATTATACAATACCAAAAACACTCTAAATTTAATCTATATAATGTTTATCTGTTCTATTTGTAATTCAATTACAATGAATTTATTGTTGTTTGACATTGATTATCAAAAAAATAAAAAGGATAATTTATACGAGCCATGTTGTAACTTCAAACAAAGGTCACTAACCTCATAAAATCATATTTTGCATTTGATTTATATTGATTATTTGCATATTACACTCAAATATTTCAAGTCTTTTTTTTTTAATTTTTTTTTTTAACAATCCTCAGTAGCAATTTGACATAAAAACTGAAGAGAATAATGAGCAATTATCGTAATTTAATTACCAGCTAAGTAATCAATAAAATTTAAATGCCATTAATTGTCCTCGATTGACACAGTTTTAGTTCTCTTATTTTTTTATGCTGTTGTTGGCAACAAAAGCACATTTTATCATTCACTATGGTTCATAAATGTTAGGACATACATTTTGTGATTGTATTTTTTAATATATTTGGAAGTAGTATATATAGAGGGTACATATTGATGTGACTTTTAATATGCAAGTGTTTTATCTTGTGCTTGAACTACCTGAGCGATATTTCACTCTCCATTTAGTTGCTTACGTGCTATGTGTAGTACAAAGTGCGAGTGCAGGCCATAATTAAATACTTCAAACGCTTCACAAGCAAAGGCCCACCCTTGTAAAGACACAAGATACCAATCCTCGTCTAGGAATTATTAAGATACTAAGAGCGTCCCCTGGCTTGTAACAGGCGATCACATATTGCACTTAGCTTTACATATACAATAGTCTAAAAATATTGCCCAATGTGAGTTTGCCTTTAATTTAATATTATGTTTAATTAAGGATTGATGGATACCATATGATTTAAAGTTTTCCTTAACATGCTTTAGTTCCCTCCATATATCACCAATTATCACTAAACATGACAGTAATTAATTGGACTTGAACCTGTTTCTCCCAATTAATGTGCTAGTGCGCTAACTAATAAGTCATTTTATTTCCCCGATACATATGTATGTTATATATGTCTAAACATTACTCACACTATATATTATATACTGTATGGTGTTAAGTTTAGAATCATATATCTACCTACATTATATGAGTCATTGCAGTTGACAGTGTGGCTTGGGTTTTATGTTAATCTGTACCATGAACCTTTTTTTATTTTATCTCATAATTTTACTAAACAAATGAACTTAATGATAGAATAGGTTTTTTTATTCTTTGAAATTTGAAGTTTGTAGGAGATTGCTGCGGTTAAAAATAAAAATATTTAATTTATAGAAAGTGACCCTACTTCATAGTAAATAAAAAGATGCTTGGAAGCATGAGTTAATTAAGTTTGCGAATAGTCAAGATTAGTCTGAAAGAGGACAGAATTCCTAATAACTAATTGGAAAAGTTTGACATCTGTCATGCACAGTTCAATAGAGTCATGAGTTGTCCACAAGCAGTACTCTTAACTCTCACTAAACTTCAACAATTCTCTATGTGTTATTTTTAAATCTTAAAGAAGCATATTAGGTAATGTTTGTAGGGGCCACTCATTATGTAAATTTATTATAGAGCTGCCCATTTCTTTATGGCTTGAGCCTACTTATTTAGAATGACAATACAGGACCTGGTTTCTCCTTCGTATTCAAGTGTAGGTTTCTAACAGTTATGTCACTTGGATTTACTTCAATTATTCATAAGTTCTATGAAAATAATAAATAATCAATGGTTATAATTTTCATAAAGTATAATAGTAAATAAAGTTGATAGTTTTCAAGTAAATTATTTATAGTTATCAACCAGCCATATTTTATCATCACCAATACATTGCTAGTAGTGCAGCGACAGTTCGGTCTCACAGTCTGTATAAGGTAGACACATTGAATGAGCATTAAGTATTAAACATTGTTCTAGTAAATATTCCAATTTATTTCCAAAACAAAAGTTATATTTAAAACACACACAAGGAGGTTCCTAGAAATATTTCATATTAGTAAAGGATAAAAAATACACAGGTTTATAGGGAGTATGGAGGGGGTATGGTCACGGTGCTCAGTGTGAGCAATTACAGTCATGTGGACTGTAATTTCGAGAAATTAAATAATTGGATATTCCTTAATGTGTGCAAAAACCCTCCAACTATGCCCTTATAAAAACTACTCGAAGTAAACATTGCTATGCCCTTTTTCATACAACAAATTACATTGAAACATGGAATATTTCAATTGAGTTGCTATTTTAATGAGCAATTTTTGCTTTAAGCATTTAATACGTGAAAAAGTGCATTTACAATTTAATTTCATAGAATTTTAAATGAAACAAATCTAAAGGATGATAGTTATGGTGTGAATGTTACGGCACCAGCACACTGCAATGACACTGCTGAAGCATTGTTGGCTTTTTAGATAAAAATATATGTATTCATATGTTTATGAAGATAAATGACAGAAAACCTCTTGCCTAATATAATATTATTTTATTTGCATATTATGTTTTTCTTTAGTTGTTGCTTCATGGCAGCAAATTATAAAATATTTTTCGTATATACATACAGTGTTAGAATGCCGCGACTTTCCTTAGGTTTGTTTGTCTGGAATGTTTACTTATTGATTATATTATATCTCAATATGAGCATAGAATAACTTCGCATGTCGCGGTAAAACTGCAGTGTGGTTCTCGTACTGTAAAATGTTCAATGTATGTCCATTTTCATTCATTGAATCAAAAATTATTTTCATTAATAAAAATGTGTGCGCCAAGTCATCACGCTGTATCCTTTGTGAAGCCAACGTAGACAATTTGACACGCGCTTTGATCTTTCTCTTTCGCCAAATTTGGCATAGTTTCTCGACAGCTTGCTTTCGTCTTAACTAAATGGACGCATGATATAATATGACCATTGTAAATAGATACTCGTTTTTAGCAATGATCCAACTCGAAGGCTCCGTGACTGCAGGCGTCGCCAGGTGCGCCGCCACTGCGTCATACAGTCATCTTTATAAAAAAATAGTTCCGTAACAAGACACTTTACTTATTTACAGTAGCAAAAAATGTACTTTAGAATTTATTCTATAAATACAGATATAAGCTTGCATGCTTTTACGGTGAAGTAATAACAAAAAGAACTTTACAAAATATGTTCCATATTATGTAGAATTACATGTTTATTTTATTAATTTTTCCTTTTAATATATAAAACATATAAATGTACTATCGGACAGCGCAGAGTCTGCGTCCGTTCGGACCGTTTGCGGGATCCTAAAACTACACATAAAAGCGAGCTAAAACGTACACATTCGCGTCGATCGACACAATCCGAATGACCCCTGCCACTTGGCACAGTTGCTTACGCTAGATAATTACTATTCCTAATTTTAAGTTTGGCCGACTCAAGTATTAATGAAACGAGCAAATTTATTATTCTATTGTCATTGTCAGTGACAAATTTGTTGTGTGAAGGAAATAACAAAAATGCACTTAATTTATTTAAAGCTGACAAAAAGTAGCCTAATATGTAGTAGTTAGCTACTTTTTTTTTTTTTTTTTTTTTTTTTTATAGTTGGGGAATGCATTTACGCATACCACCTGTACCCCCAGGTGGTTATGTGGGGCTCACCGGCCAGAAGAGCCGGTACTACCCACTAAACCCCAACTTTCCCCTCCCCTCCGCCTTAGTGGAACGCCGCGGGAACGCCCACGCACAACTTCCGCGACGGTAGTAGTTAGCTACTGCGGGCAGCTCCGCTCGACTAGTTTTATTTCGTACACGATCGACGAATATAGTTTAGGGACTATCCCTGTCCCTGTTTTATATAGGGGCTTATCCCATATAAAATAGGGACAGAGAAAAAGGGGCGAAAAATATAAAGCTCAGGCTGTATCTTTGTATTATATACTACATAACTGAAATAAAATTTAATGTTTTAATTCATAAATTTAACCTTTCAACCATTTTTTAGTTATAAGCGGCTAAACATAGACAGACAAAGAAACGTAAAAAAGTTCTATTTCGATCCGCAAACAAATAAAAAATAATTTGTAAGTCTATATTCTATAGTGGCAAATTATGTAAGTCATAAATCATATTAAGAATAAAATTAAAATCATTCACAGAGTGGCAATTTTTCTGCGAAACCACTGATTTTGAAACAGATATTTGGACGCGACTTTGCTCATTTTTCTCTATTTAGTTCGTAACTGAAACCCATGACCCACACTTGACCGACTTAAATTAAGAATGTGGGGTTATATCAGATATCAAAGCCGTCACAATCGGAAGGATCACTATGTAAAATATTCGATTTGCCCAAATCCCCCTGTAATGCTTTGTCACGAACAATAGCCTAGGTTTGGTGTATACGTGTAACGGTATAGATGAAGGCAAGCGCAGTCCGCACCCGCATCCCCTAGCACGAGACGCTACGTTGTTCCGAGCGAGTTAGACGGGGGCTGTGTAACTAAGGGAAACAGCTTACAGCGTAAATATGGGTTATCTTATAATTTTGATTCAATTTAAAACTATTCATTACTTTCTATAGCATTTTTAAGGGGTCCAATTAGCGATAGTTTTTAATATATATTGTAATATAATAAAATTCTGAGTCGAATCTGTACCTTAAATATTTTTTGGAATATCTTATTGAAATACAATTTATTATCGATACAGAGACCAAATTTATAGTTTTTAGAATTTTTGTCTGTCTGTCTGTTACCGCATCACAGAAAAACCACTGGAGGGATTTTGATGAAATTTGTTATGATGATAGCTGGGTCAACTTATAGGATACTTTTTACTGCGGCACATTATCTCATTCCCACGGGAATACACGTTATAACACAACCCAAAAAATATTTATGATCAGAATTTCTTGAAACTTGGTATTAATGCTCTTCAATACAATTAAATAAATACGTGTTTTAGCGTTTTTTGAAATTCATCCCACAGGAGATAAAATAAGGGATGAAAATTTGTATGAAATCTACCTTTTTAAAAATTTTTTGTTGTAGTTTTAGCGCGAGCGAAGCCGCGGGTTTTGCTAGTTTTGTATAATACTTTAAGCATTATACACACGTATAAGCAACATTTTAGCACCAAGTGAATCTTAAATTTGCGATGGCATTCAGAAAGTAGATAAGATTCATTTGTTTTCATTTTTAGGTTTTTTTTTAAATAAAGGTTAAAATGATAGTTATAACGTCCGACTTCCCCTGATGAGTATCTTGTCGTACTTCGAAGTATTTTATACGAAAATTATTTTTATTATTCTATACATATAATAAAATTTTAAGTTGAGTCGAATCTGTACATTAAATATTTTTTGAAAAATCTTATTGAAATAGTCATTACGATACAGAGGCTGAATATATATATTTTAGAATTTTTGTTTGTCTTTCTGTCTGGGAACGCATCACGGGGCAAACTTTGATGGAATTTAGTATGATGATAGCTGGTTATCCGAGTCAACATAAAGAATACTTTTTACTACGGAAAAATATGTCATCTCATCTCTGAGAAATCTATACCAAATCTATACCACACGTAACCCGAACTCAAGCGGAGCGAGGGTGAGTCACTAGTTCTATATAAAACAACAAAATACAAAAAAAATCAAAAAAATAAATAAGTTTTATTTACATAATCGCTGTCACAACTCACAATATGCTGTCAATATAAATTAATAACACATCTAGGAACATGTGTCAACATAAAGTATAACATTTAATGCAATTCCAATAAATGTGTGAAGCTGATTTACTATTGTTACACGTATCTGCGACATCTCGATACAAACATAAAATATTTTTAAATAAATTAACGAAATACGTCTGTTTATACGGATCATAACATTCTATTTTGGACAAAATAATATGTATTAGAAAAATTGGAAATGGCGTCTCCCGGGGGATGGTATTGTGTTAAAAAATAGCATTATTTGATAGCACATAAATAGCTAATATGTACTTATTGTATTATAATTTAAATCTATACAGATAAATAAAATTGGAGTGTCTGTTTGTAATATTAAAATAACCGCTTTTTACTAAATGCGTATGGATGTATACACGGTACATATACCAAAACAACATTTTTTACAAATTTTGTCTGTCTGTCTGTCTGTTTGTTCCGGCTAATCTCCGAAACGGCTGGACCGATTTTGACGGGACTTTCACTGGCAGATAGCTGATGTTATAGGAAGTAACTTAGGCTATTTTTATTTTAGAAAAAGAATCAGGGTTCCGCGAAAAAAAAATTAAAACCCATGAAATTGAGTAGCAAGCTACTATTTATGTATAAACATAGCTAACCGTGAAAACGTACCTAGGGACGAACGCGAGCGAAGCGAGCGTGAGTCGCTAGTTTATAATATAAAGACTGAATCGAAATTATAAACTTTTTATCCATGCCTTCTTACCGATCGAAAGACTAATTTTGAGTTTTACGGAAAGAGGTAGGTAAAGCATAGCGAGAGAAAATAGAAAATCCTCTGTGGTTTGAGCGAAATAGGACGGGTTGTTAATATAGCTTAGTATGTACATCCCGGTTAGATTTTAAATTGCCTAACGAAAGGAAAACTTTTAGAGACTTGATGCGATGTACACATGTATGTACATAGCTAGAATATGATGCTTATGTTAATACATTGTTTTAACTTTTACTAGGTTGATTCCCCATACAAACTTTCATCCCCATTTTCACTTCCTTAAGGAATGATTTCTGGAATAAAAACTATCCTTTATCCTTCCCAAGCTCTCAAACTATCTTCTTATCAAATTTCATCTTAATCGGTTCAGTAGTTTCGGAGCCTATTCGGTGCAAACGAACAAACGAACAATCAAATCCTTCCTCTTTATAATATTAGTATAGATAATAATTGATGTTACATTTAGCACGTGTAGTATTATACCACCAAGGACATATTTCAGAAAATAAAATTTAAAAATACAAACCACGTTTTTTCAAGATCATTACTTCCCAGAATTGCATCCGTATAAGCGACACCATCGACCGGTGCAACAATACGGGTTGTTTCCTTCAAAGCGACGGATTCGAATAAGAACTAGTAATTGGTATAAAACATGAATAATGTCGGATTACTTTTTAACAATATCGACCATTTAAAATTTTAATTAGTCCTTTATAGCAATTCTATTAGATAAAAAGAAAAGGTAAAATCATTTTTGTAATACTTTTCTCACAATGAAGATATTGTAGAATGCCACATCGTTGTCCTAGAACAGTTTACTGTTAAAAGAAGTATGCAATTACATCACTATATAACTTACGTTTTCCTCGTTTTCGCTAAAACTTATGAATCTGTTGGCGAGGTAATCAATACCTTAACCATTTTACTGCTTACTTTACATTAAACAAAATCTGTCTTAGTTTAATGAGCTTAGAACTAACTTTTTAGTAAGCTTTCTTTGTTAAAGCTAGGGTCTGAACAGTATAAATTATAATGTAGGAAATTCATACACCTAAATTAATTTACTGAGATACATTTTCACGTTTAGTATAGATTTCTCAGTAATGAGATATTTTTCCGTAGTTAAAAGTATCCTATATGTTGACCAGGATAACCAATTATCATTATACCAAATTTCATCAAAATCTGTCCAGTGGTTTTCTCATGATGCGTTTCCAGGCACAAAAATTCTAAAAACTATAGATTCGGCCTCTGTATCGGTAATAATGACTATTTCAATAAGATTTTTCAAAAAATATTTAATGTACAGATTCGACTCAGAATTTTATTACATGTACCTATAGATTTCTGCGCCGCGCGTCGCTGTCATGCCTCGGACCCACCGTAGTGGCATCGACTGTGTACTCAGAAATACCCTTGTTGTAAAATTATTCATCTTAATTTTATTTCTATTGTTTACCCATAATTAACACGAAAAGCAAAAAGGATCACTAGGTATAGTACTTTTATACTGTAACAAATTAATTTCATTTCGTCAACAAATAAGGCAGACATATTTTTAGACTTATTCTCACATCATTCTTTCATCACAGAAACATGGTGTCGCAGGCTTCTTGAAAGAACTATTTTTCTGACAAATCTATTTTTCCATAATTATTTAAAATGTGTAAACATTTTCAAATGGTTTATTTCAATCATGCTGTTAAAACTTTCCGTCTCTTCGTGAAAATCTGTTCGATGTTTATAGGAAAAATAGGTACGAGACAGACAAGACAACAAGACAAGACAACAAGGGATCTTGTTTTCAAATACTAAAATTAAAATATGTTTTGCTCGCGGCTGCGCTTTCATAGTTTATGTACGTCTGCTAAGCACAGCGTTAGATATCCCATGATTTTCCTCAATAAATAGGCAACCGAGAAAAAAAAATATATTTTAATTCCATAGGTAGTTCCAGAGATTAGCGTGTAAAACGAACTCTTTAGCTTCAGATATTAGTATAGAATATATTTCAATGATTTAATTTTTGTGTGAAATTGTTGGTTTCCTTTAACTGAGTTCGTATACATTGATAGTCTCTCATCAAATGTTAAAGAGGAAAACACAGATATACGTTGATAAAATATTTACGGAAAGAAGCTTATTTTGAATCTCATATCGTGTTTTTTATAAGGAAAATATTACACAAAAAAAATATACAGAAAAAACTGGAGTTTCAACAGAATTCTAATTAGTAGGTAATTCCTCTCACATCTAAAGCAGTGAACACGTGAGTCTAGCTCTACAATCTTATTTGAACATGAATTGCTCCGATAGCGTGCTGTAGTAACAATATTTGAACCTGGGACCTTTCCACATTCAAGGTCGCGAATAGCCAAGGATTTAATTTTATATATATATATATATTGGTGTTGCTTCATTTTTCAAAATGAAACCAGAACAGTTTTTATATAAAATATTACAAGTACAAGTGTCTTATGATACTTTCGAATAAAAAACGAGATTTTAAAGAAAATATTTACGTTTCCTACGATCGAAGTCCATCAGTTATGTAAGTTTGTTTTTGTCCGTGCTATTTTTGATTGTGCTCTTTTTCACAAGTATATACGTTTATAATCTGATTAATAAAAAATGGACTAATTAAAGAGTACAAATGTAGAGTGAAAACAAAATGTTAACTGTACATAATATATTATTCGAATATTAAATGCTTCTTCTAAATCTTGGTTTCAGGCTTTTGCAAGATCTGTTCTGGCATGTTCTTTATCCGTAAGATTTTTATAAGTGTTTAGTATTTAAAAAAAATAACGTAAACCCACTTGTTTATTATGTCGATGTGGACGAAACATCGTATGGACGTAGTAGAGCAATAATAATAGTCTTTATTATTATGATTTATATTTTTATTGAAGCACGTATAATATATTAACATTAATATTTTTTGCGTATGACAACATCAAAAGTAGACCATTAGTTTTTGTGTACAATACGTGTGAATACGCATTACACAGTCATACGCAGAAGGAAGGTCCAGTGTAACAACTATCAGTATTTATAGCTGCCTGTTTGTTAATTTGTGATATGAAGAATCAACTGAAACACATACAAACACCCAAATGCATTTATAGTAACACTAGCGACTCGCCCTCGCTCCGCTCGCGTTCGTCTCTAGATATAGAGAAAATTTAGATTTGTATGTATTTTTAATGCCAAATCATAAAAAAATTGAAATAAAAAGTTTTGTCCTAAAAATAAAAAAAACATTTTTTGGGGTGGACCAGCCTTATAATTTAGGGGAATGAAAAATAGTTACGTCTTATTCTCAGACCTACTGAATATACATACACACAATTTTTTTTAATTATTGATATTAAGTGGTTTGACAGTAATTAATGAATAGTATTAGCAACAAAAGATCGTTATACATGTATAGACTAAAATTTAACATAACTAGGTGCAGTGGTAGTCCTTGGAGTCTGAGAAATTAGATGAAATGACGCGCTATCGGACTGGCAAATTAGCATTCTAATATTTGAAGTAGGTAAAGATGCAAATATATACAATACGAGATGTGTCAATGGTCATGGATATTTCGCTACACGTGAAGTGTCCCTTCCATTCTGAGTCACGTCCGTATGCGGTATGAGGCAATCCGTCCTCTTACTCGTATCACTGAAGTCTCACATATCTGAATAAATTACCCTTCTAACTCCGCGCCAACGGCCACGCGCGGGCGGACTGAGGGACGCGTCGTTAATCGGGGACTCAAACTGTTCCCCTTTCAATTTCTTCTTTAAGACAAAAATAGCTATATATTAGTACCCGCATTACTTTTTAAAGGAAAACACCGGGCATTAAATATAATACACGTAACTAACTAACTTTCAAATTAGTTAACACAGTATTAGAAAACATGCTCGACGTCATCCGATCCTTTTATGGAGTCATAATCATAAGAAGCTGTCGAGTAGTTTTTGTGAGAAGTGCAAATAAATTATGCACTTAAACGTCTATTTTATTATAAATATAGAATATAATATAGAAAAAATGCTCTTTATTTTATGCCGTTATAAAGCGGCACCACGTTTTATACTGTAGAGACCATTTTTTACTTTTAATATTTACTCGCTTTTAGCAGAACTTTCACTGGCGTGAAAAATACTAACCCATTTTGAAATATATGAAAGATAGCTGTATCCTTCTCGGAATTACTCATCCTTATCAAATTGTGCTGAAATCGGGTCAATCAGATCACTTCTAAACGTAAATAAAACTCTTCGTGACCCGCAGCAGCGGTTAGGTACAAATGTAGTAGGTACATATGTCGTACCTACTAGTCCTATCTGCTATCTAAATTGGTATATGCGTTTCGTACACGACATGTAATCATATATGTATACACATACGTTCATAATATATTTATACATGTACGTATAATAAAGGTAAACAAGAGGCAGCTGTGAGTATATATTTATTGGAAAAAATGTAGCACGTAAATTAATTATAGTTAGTGGGAATGATCAAGAAGTCGGTCGACCTCTCCAAATATAATTTGAATGATCCACGTCGAAGAATAATAGTTGTTGTTGAAGTATAGAAGTATGTTATAACGAGTAGGAGCTCGGCGCGGCGGCGGGCGGCGGCAGGCGGCGGCGGGCGGCAGCCGGCAGGGTATCAGCGCAGTCGATATCGCTAGTTCGTTATCTCGCAGAACTGGGTCGTTGTACTTGATCCTCTGCTCCGCTTGCGTACTGCACGCCGCCGCACGCCGCACGCTGCATAGTGCACTCTGTACTACAGAGTACGTACAGGGTTACCATGTGTACCGCACTACCGCACACAACACACCTACTTCAGTCTACCCTACCTATACAAGCAAATAATACGATCGATGCCTGCGATAATTACGATGTTAGAATCCACTTATTCTGTCGTTACCTGAATTATGATTACCTATTGAAGAAGTTCGTCTTTTAACTCATAGTTTGAACGCTAGATTAGATTAACTTTAAATCAAGGTCCCTTATCTCTATACATATCTGCAATGTTTGAAGATATACTCAATTCGAACATAATGCGCACTCGTTGATATTCATTTCAATAAAATGTATTGATATAGAGAAAATCATAATATTTTTGTTGTCAATAGCTTATTGAATGCTTATAACGCTTTTTCAGACTAACTTTACTTTTTGCGTTCTTTCACAGACAGCGTCTACTTTGGAAAATCAAATATTCAAAGTATATATTGACAAATATAGAGCAAAACACGACTCACGTCGTACGACGTACATCTTCTGTACATATAATAAAATTCTGACTGAGCCGAATCTGTACGTTAAATATTTTTTGAAAAATCTTATTGAAATAGACATTATCATCGACATAGAGGCCGAATCTATAGTGTTTGAAATTTTTGTCTGTCTTACTGTTTGGGAACGCATCACGAGAAAACCATTGGCAGATTTTTGTGAAATTACTTTACTGCGGGATACTTCTTACAGCGGGAAAATATCTCATCTGTGAGAAATCTATACTAAACGTTAAAACGTAGGTAATTAGGTACGAAACCGAGGGAAGCGAGGGTGAGTCGCTAGTACAATATTATATATCCTACACTTTTAAAAAAATATGTCGTATCTATGTATGTGCCTTGGAAATAGTCTCTAATAGAACTACTGAAACTTTTGAAGAAATCTTTCAATAATGAAAAGGTAAGAAACCCTTGCGTAAATGTAGTTAACATTATATCAACAATTTCATATCGAATGTACAATGATGAATATTATTTTTATCAAAAACCTTTTTCTTAATTTTTTAAGGTTTTGTATAAAAACGTTCGTTTTGTATGTTAAATTTATTTTAATCTACCTTAACGGTAACATTTAGGTACACATAGTTTTTAGGCACATGTATGATCTAGTATCTACTAATTTTATATCTAATAATATTGATAGCTAAAAAATGTACTTTGCACTCGATATGTGGATTTTAAAAACATGCAAAAAGCCATGCACAATTACCTGGTATATTCATAGAATGCATATTTTCTTAGAACTTAACAACGAGATTGTAAGACGGCGCACGTGAGTGTGGTCACCCTACCTGCAGCTCGGCGGTGCGCGCATATTAAATACATAATTAGGTGGATAATTGCACGCTTGGGTACCGCCGCGTCGCACCGACCCGCGCCGGCCCGCGCCGCGCCGCGCTCGCTCGTGCGGCTACACTGACCATTTCAGCGTTAATCATGGATTCGCACTAAATTATATTTATTCATGTGTAGTATTCGACTGACTTCCTTTAAACTGCACTCCCGCCTAACATATTATACTGACTAGTGCATAATTATTTGTCTACTGTACACGTTCAAACAAAATGGCACGTATTTTTGAGTAGCAGCAGTAGGTACTGAATTTTGCCAGATAAAATTCAAATGATGTGCCGAATGCTACAACGCGACGTCACTGAAATATTCTGTTTTCGGCGGACTGTGAGTTTGCACCTTTCACGATTAAAAGATTACACGACGAAATTACAGGACGGGACGCAATTAAAAATGCAGATTGGTCCGCGCGCCCGTCACGCGGCGCCGATGCTCGCCGCGGTGACGCAATCGAACAAAAGAAAAATAAAAGTTTTACAATTAACCCGCTGGGACCTTGGAAAAAATCCTGCAGTATAATTCATAAACGGTCATTAACTTTAAACTTGTTTGTACCGAGACGAGGATAGATCGATGGAGGCGACCTCTCGCGAGGATCACGGCCCGCGTCGCGTCGCCGGCGTCCTTAGTGCGCGCGCTCAATGTTATTATTTCATAATTATTGCGCGAAGGCAAATGAAAAGTCGTCGAAGTGATCACTAGATACGCGCCACGCGAGGGTCACCGAGTGACATTGAATGTATAATCGTAGCCTTTTTGGGAGCTCCGCCTTTCCGCAGCACGTGTCCAATACTAATAGGTATCATGTTATAAAATATTCGTTAATTATACTATCGTGGATGGGTTCGGGGACTCTGCATTTTGCGCGGCCGAAGCTTTAGCCTGTTAATTCATTGAACCGCGCTAATGCAACGCATTCCTGAATGCGACCAAACTTATCATACAAAATCTGCAATAAAGCACTCTATCTATCTTTTATTTCAAAGTTATGCAAGCAACATACTAAATAGTTAACAATTTTTAAAGAGCTTACAAGTCCGTTATAAGAAAACAAAAACTATTATGAAAGTTTTACTTTAAGCTTATCGAAATGTTCGAAACCGCTACGCTTGCGTTACATTAAAAGTACAAAAACCCTTCACTTTCAGTAAGATATAACTTTTGGTTCTTCATATATTGAAAAAATCAGTAACCGTGGCATTTCTACGTGTATTTCTATTAATTCACTAAATATTGTGTGCTCCATACGAGAGCGCGAATATGAGGTTCTTGAATAGTACTTTGAGTGATACTTAATGTGTTCTTAAATTGTACAATATTACCTTATCAAAAAAGTAGTATGTCACTCCCCGGCTCGCAAACTATCTCGGTCGCACCAGTGTTTTGTGAAAAAGGACAAACATGTATTTTCGCAATTATAATAGCAATAGCAACGGGAAGCTTTATAATATTACTAGCGACAAAAACAAATCTATCCCACGGTACCCGTACACTTTTCCGGGATAATATATAGCCTATAGCCTTCCTCAGTTAACGTACTATCAAATGCAAAAAGAATTTTTCAAATCGGATCAGTAGTTTCTGAGATTAGCGCGTTCAACCAAACAAACAAACAAACTCTTCAGCTTTATAATATTAATAGATATTATCAATCGTCGGCAAATCTCAATGTAGCCTTAGTATATTCTTAAATGTGGTATTAAAAGCTGTGCGTACGCAGGTTCCTGCTTGGGCTCTTGGTGCAACATGGTCTTATACAAACCGTCGCGTCGTTCATGACGACTGCAAATAAAATTAATATATAGTAAAGTTTTATATGTACCTAGTTGTAAAATAACTCATCGCACCATTACTTACAGTACCTATTTAGACACAAGCAACAAATCATAATTAGGAGATATCTAAATTGTACTCGATTATGAAATTTCGCTAACGAGAAGTGAGCCGGAAAAACTAACGTTATTTTTTGCAGCAATAAAGTATAGTCGAGTAAAGCCGCGGGCGAAACCTGTTACAGCATAATCTATGAATTTTTAATTGGTGTCTCCATTCTATGTCAACGCTTAGCAACATTTGCGGGCCCAGCTGGTACTGCGAAAGTATTAGCGTGGTGTATAAATAATTTGCACGATTCGGAATCGAACGCCTGTCCCCGGCGGCGGCCCGGCAGGTGCGCGTCGGACACATGTGACATGACGTTGCTCTTTATTTCTTTTTGTAAATGTAATGTTTTGCAAACATAGTAAGTAGTTGGGTAATGTTTTTAATAGAACACTAAAAGTGGATGTGACATACTGCTCCATAATTTGGACTTAGGTAAAATGAATGAAATAACAAACAATATTTTTTTTTTTCGTCTTTAAAAAACACTCGTTAAAAGTTTTTTATTTAATTTTCGTTTAAAGTAATATGGCTACATAACCGTGCTGGATTTCTGAGGTATTAGGCAGCAATAGTATAATTTTTTTTTCATAATGTATATACTAGGTGCTTAGTATAGGTAGGTACATAATGTACTCTCTTCTAACTCATATGAACTCATCTGAACTTCATCTGAACTATCCTGTATCCAAGTGATAGATCGTAAGTTTAGAGCGAAATTGGACGTTATTGCAAACATAAGTTATATTGTCTTTTAACTTTTGTTTAGTTCTGAAGGTAAAAGTGATCTCTAAGCATAATAAACTATTTCAGTTACGGAAACAAAGATAATGAACATTCAATAAAATTAAATGAAATGAATGTCTTTATAATAGCCCATTCACGTCTTAACAAATTACGCTTCTTTATAATATACGTACATTACGATTTACGACTAACGCGATTATCATTTCAAAACATCGCCTTGAGACTTTCTTAGCGTAGGTAATTGAAAATTATAGTATCTTCTACTAAAAATAAATAAAATGCTAATGTTTTACGATACAAAAACCAAAACATACTTTAATACGGCCGACAGTCACGTAATAAAATCATAAACACGGTGCTCGGTAGTACGTGGTCCACGTCCCGGGCGGCCGCCGCGCCGCTCCTCGCGCCGCGTCGTAAAGATAACGCGCACAAATCACATTTATAGCTCCTTCGATCCAATTGACACGTCGATTTGACAGATGCCAATGAACGAGTAACATTACACGTGGTTTGTTTACATCACGGCGGCGGCGGCATAGTAGCAATATTCATCCGCGTTTTATGAATGAATTTCATTCAGCTCTGTAGTGGCCGCTGCGAGCGGAGCCGCGGGGCGCGCCAGTGCGGACGCGATCAGCTGTTTTGTACGTTTCCGATTCTGGTTTGACGCCTGTCGGCTCGGAAGAGCCGTGAAGACGCCGCCGTTTGTTTATGATCATGATTTATCGACCTGTTGCTCGGAATCTCGCGATTTAAATATAAATTACGGCCGCGTTTCAGTTGCAGTGGAAATATAATAAATGATTTGCTTTTGTATTGTAGTTACTCGCACGGGCGAGTTCGAGTACTGCTGGATATTTTGAATGTAGGATTGAATGTGCGAGTTAGAATTGGATGCGTTCAATGTAAACTGCAATGAATGGTTTGCTAATTACGTATTTAAAAAAATAATTAAGACCGGCGTTATGTAAAAGCTTAGATCTAAAATTAAAATATTCAAGTAAAGCCTATTCCTATGGTTTTACTTATAGAGGTACCTACCCTAGACGTCCATATTCTATCAACATTCGTTCTTTGTATATGGAGAAAAAACTACCACCCCTACTACCTAGTAGGTATTTTAGTTGCGGGATACCTAGTTTTAACCTGCGCGTAGCGAGTGTCAACTGCAATGTTATTTTTCATGTTTTAGCCATTCATAGTCGTATTGGAATGATTTACATTATTGCGGCGCTATCTATAAATAAAACAAAGTAAAACAAACTTTTCTTCGATACACTTCTCTCAGACGCCAAAGTTGCTAACTTTAAGTAGTGTTTCAACTTCTGCGGAATTTCAAAAATGAACTGTATTAAATATTAGACCGAATTCTTCCGTTCCTTTATATTAAGTACTAGCGACTCACCCTCGCTCCGCTCGGGTTCGTCCCTACTTACGTTTTAAGGTTTAGTATAGATTTCTCAGAGGTGAGATGTTTTCCTGCAATATCTTGACCCAGATAACCAGCTATCATTATACCAAATTTCATCAAAATCCCTCCAGTGGTTTTTCCGTGATGCGGTAACAGACAGACAGACAGACAAAAATTCTAAAAACTATAGATTCGGCCTTTGTCTCTCTATTTCAATAACATTTTCCAAAAAATTAGTAATGTACAGATTTAGCTTAGTATTTTATTATACCTATGTATATATAAATAAATGCATACTACTAATTTCTTACGATTTAGAGCTGATTTTTCAATATAATAAGATTAATTATACTCTGTCTAACTGCGTATGTTGTATTTCACCCCGTAAATACTTTAATTTGATAATTTGACCACCTCCAGTATCTGTATTAAAACACACGACTAATTTAATCGGTGTTTTTATGGATTTTGAAGTGATATAAATGATCGTACGTCAGGAATTTTGTATTAGCATACGTCCCTGCCGGAGTGTCGACACTCGGCAGGTCGGCGGCGAAAATTTATGTTACAATAAACCCTTAAGTTTAGAATGTTGTAAAATTTTACGGACGTTTTCATTATTGTAAATATCCTGTTTACTTAACGTTACTTCAGGAGATAAAAACGGTCGCTGTAAATTTTGTTACGAGTATTGGATAAGGTTTGGCCGCTTTTAATACATATTTCATTGTACCTACTGGTCGGTCGGTTAAAGTTTCCAGTGCGAGTGCTGTTCACCCTCGACCTCGGCGCGGATTTGCACCTTAAGTTTTACGCCACCTTGTGAGATCGAGTTTCTGTATTGACGTTGCGTAATTAACGAAGCACACTTCAGTCGCCGTTTGTCTCATGATCTAACGCTCCTTGCGTAAGCATTTATTAATATTGTATCTATCGCTTTGTTTTAGGTGTAAGGCTAGCTACGATAGAAGGCGACGCTTTTCGCATACCAGTTTTGTTATTATTATTAAATTGATGAGACCGAAGCGCATACTAGGAACATATTTTTTTAAATTTATATGAAAATATACTGCACAGAGTATAGATAGGGTTTAGCGAAGCCGATAAATCAAAGCATATTATCATGATTCCATTAAAACGTCAGTTTTCGTCTTCAGTAATCTATAAATAAATGTGTAAAATGTTTTTATTCTCTCTAAGCATTGAGTTACCCGCAATATCGGCATAGATACACATTGGAACAGTTGCGTCATAATCAGTTTAGTGTTCACGATTCTCCTATACATACCTACTGCCTGCCTAGTGCCTACTCAGTAGGTACTCCGGCACACGAGTGCCACCGCTATGGTTGTCGTGAGTAATTGCAACTACTTGTGTTTAAGAGCTACTGCAATTGGTATATAAATAGATGAAACCACACGCATATGTATTTCGCTGGAATAACGAGCAAATGTCAAAAACCTATAAGGTAAACTAAGCAATAAGTCGGTTTACAGCAAACCAATTGGTCTTACAATTAAAATTTTTAACTTACTTCAGTTTAGTGCATGCGGTTATTTCTTCAGCCTAACTAATAAACATTGTACTATTCATAATATAAGTACGTAACACTATGTAGAAAACTCAAGTTCTAGTCCCCCGATTGCTACAAATTGTTGCGTTTGTAACTTGAACTTCTTACACATTTATACCGCGTATGTAATACGTTGTATAAATTTTACTAAAAAAAGTATGGTGTCTCTACTCACCAGTAGTCTGCACCTACTCTACATTTCACTACTATACATATGTACGTACATAGGTATATGCTGCTTATAATCTAGATCGGTTATTGTTTTATTATATGTATCTAGGGATACAATGACGTAAAATGAAGAATACACAGTAAAGCTAAAAATACACCAATCTTTTCCCTACAGGATACTTTTGTGTCACGCAAACCACAACCTATGACGTAACAAATAATATGCCATGATAAGCGACAAAATCCGCAATAACCTCATTTGTCCTTAATCCATGTACGAGTACCATATAGCCATGTATGTCATACAGCCTAATATATTATAGAAATAATAAATTGGCAAATATTAATATATTATAATATACTCCTCATTTTTATTTTAAGCCTCAACTGCAATAGAACCCAAAACAATAATTTTTAGATTTTTTTGTCTGTTTGTCTATGCGTTTGTGCTCGCTAATTTTCAATAACATTTTCCAAAAAATATTTAATGTACAGATTCGACTCAGTTAGAATTTTATTATATGTATAGAAAACCGCACCCCAGTCGGTTAAGCAGTTTCTGAGATTAGCGCGCATAAACGCTATTGCCTTAAAAAGATCCCCAATAATATTTTTTCTCAAATGTATCTTCCATGTACAGACAGCGACCAGTTACAATTTCATTGTACGTATAGATAGTTTGTGAAACGATGATGTTTGAAAGTTTATATGAAGACAATAAAGTTAAAAAATGATATTTTCGTAAATCTAGAAGCTTCCAATGTAAATTGAGCTCACGTCTATATGGCTGAGCATATTAAATAGCGTTTAGCTTAGACTGGGCATGCGTCTGTCGGACGCAGGGGCACCCTGGTAACTAGCCAATCTTTTTGTATATACAGTGCAACCTTAATATAACGTACCTCAATATAACGACTTCCTCGATTTAACAAATTCTTCGTAATCCCCTTGAATTGTCCATAAGAGTCAATATAAAATATACCTTTACATTGCGAACATTCTTTGCGTACAACCTCTTTATAACGAATTTTCAACTATCAAGAAAAAGTATTCATACCTCTAATTAACGAATTTTGCCAACCCAAAACCTTTATATAAAGTTTCCACCAATAATATAACTCTTAATCTTATAATGTGATTCATGTCTCGACATGTTTCGACACGCTTTTGTTTGTACAGTAATCGTTGTTGTTTTGATGGAAAGTAATGTAAACACCTCTGCTCGTCACTATTGTTAAAGATTTAAGTTAAAATGGCTCAGAAACGTAAAAGGTGTTCCTTATCGGTCGCAGAAAAGCGAAACATCATTAATTATGTTGACCAAAATCCCATGACGAAAAAATTTGACATTTTACCTCTTTATAACGAATTTTAGACCAATCTAACCTCAACATAACAAACCTCAGTTCAACGAATTACTTGATATTACGAATATTTTCTTGTTCCCCTCCGATTTGTTATATCGAGGTTGCACTGTAATTTGTATATAGAATATAAATCAGATAAAGCCACGTTTATAGGTTTTCTATATCTATGCAGATAAATAAAATTGAAGTGTCTGTTTGTAATGTCAAAATAACATTTTTACTAAATGCATATGGAATTTTATACGGCACTTATGTATAAAAAAACAGTTTTTAAACATTTTGTCTGTCTGTTAGTTCCGGCTTATCTCTGAAATGGCTGAATCCATTTTGACGAGACTTTTACTAGCAGATTGCTGATGTTATAAGGAGCAATGTTAAAAAGTTAGGCTATTTTTCTTTTAAAAAAAGAATTAGGGTTCGGCGCAAAAAAATAAAATCCATGAAATTGTAAACAAAATCCGCGTACATATTATAGGTGACTCGCGCCTAAGTTCAGAGACCAAAAAAAAAAGATTTGCGCGTACTGCGAGCGCAGCAAGGGTAAGTTGCTAGAACAATTATTAGAACATCTCTCTCCGGCGTACTCCATCTTCTGAGTAGTGCCCAACGCCGCGCTTAAATTGCGTCCAAGGCGGGTTTGCGTTCAATTCCGTTATTATTTTTGTCTAGTAATTAACTGTACGTGAACAACATAGGTTATAATATTATACGCGAGTTATGTTCGAGTATATTCTTAGGTATTTTATGAACTAAAAATAAAAAACTTTAGTTATTGTTTGAGTAGTTTCTCGTCATTTTGTTTTAAATATTCGTTTTCAATCATTAAAAAAAATGTAATCTTCTCCAGCAGTGTTATCAACACAAAACCTCACAACGTCAGAGCGGTCATCACGCGTCGCGCGTCGGTTTGTAAAACCCAGAGCACTCGATAAAATTCATGATATGTACGTACGTACGGGAACTTTAACATTTTCTAGGTTATTATTTAATTATAAAAGATAAAATCATAAATGACGAATATGCTAGCTATACATGTAATACGTGGCGTGCCCGGCGCCGGCGGTGATCCTTACAAAGCGCTTTAAGAAATTCGCCGCGTGGTTGTATCATATTACAAGATATAGGAAACTCGTTTAATTTTTTTTGTTGCCTTTAAAACTAAAGTACGACTCTTATGAAGCTTTCACCCGTACGCTTCTTAGCTATACTTTCTAAAGTTAATATATCAGTTTTAATATTGTGATAACTAAAAATAGCGATTAATGCGATCCTCTAAATACTATGCAATTATAAGGTACTAGCGACTCACCCCAGCTTCGCTTCGGGTTCGTCGCTAGACAAAAACAAATCTATCCCACGGGAGCCGTACATTTTTTCGGGATGATATAATATAGCCTATGGCCTTCCTCAATAAACGGGCTATCTAATGCAAAAATAATTTTTCATGTTGGATTAGTATTTCCTGAGATTAGCGCGTTTAATCAAACAAACAAATTGCTTCTTAATAATATTCGATAGATTTACAAATGTTTTATTTGTACGGTGGGTCATCGACAGCATTCTGTCGTGTGTATCAAGAGTAATAATTTTTATCTTTTACAATGTAATAAAAATAAATGCTCTACATGAATGATACAGAAGTTAAAGTAGATCCTTTCATATTCGCGACAGTTTAATGAAAATAAAATTAAACGTTTTTTTATCACGGTGTCATATAAATTAATGTATTACAATTTAAAATAATTTCATTTGCCTCGCAAATCAAATTTGCAGTGTCGAGAAAATATCTCACATTGTGGTGATCGTGTCAGCTTCCTGCGCGAATATGAGGCCTTCGGCCACCATGAATAGATATACGTATTCAAGCTTATCCTTTAGGTTTAATTGCTATGAACATCTTACTTACAATTAGTATGAAACTCAATTTATCGATTACTTTAAAAAATAGCTCTATTGTACCTACACTTTTTCTAAAATTTCGACAACGTAGGAATATATAAATTAATCTCACAAAATAAGTACAGATTAGCCGAAAATGTCATTTACTTAGGAAAGCTATATTTTTTTTAATAATAAGAGTTATTACTTTTACCTGACGAGTGCAATGAAAGTGAACAAATGCACCGAAAGCATTGGATAAAGGGTTTTATCCGAGTTTCTTGAGCACTCGGCAGGCTCTGTTATCGCGGCCCGGTTAAGTGCAACAGTTGCGCGTGATAATTGCAGACGATGTCTCAAAGTCAGCCAAACTTGACAAACCTTTGTGTTTTCAATGGTTATTCCCTTGATTAGTTAAAATGTAACAAGCGTTTGTCTTGAGTTTTTAATGAAAATATATCTATCTAATACTAACAGAACTCGCGGCTTCGCCGCGTTCAATCTAGATGCAAAACTCTGGCTTTATGTTATATAGCGACTCATTCTCGGTGCGTCCCTCTATATTTATATAACATATACATATGTATATACTTTTACAAGAATATACGGAAGTGTGCTCGATTTATTGTTTATAGGAAGAAAAGATCACATATCAAAACTAATGTTTTAATTTGTGTTAAATATAGTTATAAAACATCTATTTATTGTAACTTTTTATTTCAAGTCGTGCTAAAATTTCGGCCAGCGGATGACAAGATCGTAAGTGTGATCTCGTCTATCGAAGAATCTACAAAATTACCCCAAAGTAAAAGATATCATTGGCGCGTCATAAATATTCTGATATTAGTTAAATGCAAAAATTCTCAAAATGTTACTCTGTTATTATATGTTCAACATTCACGTCAACATTTAAACATGTATGTACGTATTGTATTTTATATTAAGGATATTTGTAAACAATACGGATTTTTCGATCTGAAAATTAATGGGTATTTTAAATAATAAAAATGTTCCTTTGGCTAACCAAAACGAGCGTGCGAAAATATTCCAATACAATCTTTCAATTTTGTCTCTGACAACTAATTTCATATGATTCGAACGGCGGCCGTTATGTGTGGTGTGTACGTTAAGACAAAGTTGTATCGCAATAATTTAGTGTTACGATGTAATACGAGTCAAACATAACATAAACAGTCATAACAGATTGGCTTCTGAAGCCACTCTTTAATGCGTCAGTGTACAGTCGCTTACAGCCGACATTTTGTTTTAAAAATAAGTAAATTTTTTTTATAGAGTCATCTCTATTGTGAACAACACATCAACTTGTGACTCTAACGCAATCAACTTGGTAATAAGTAATAAATAACATTCGCGCTGTATTGGCGGCGCAATACTGTATGAAATTTTTAATTAACAATATACACGTTTATTTCATGAAACATCTGACATAGTCCTTTTTCCAATGAAAACGTTACTTTTCCTCGACGTAGATGAGTCGGCAATAGCTCTACGTACGTGCACCTTTGTGAGCTTCATTTACCGTTGCTGGCCTTGTGTTGCAGTTTCATTCTAAAATTTGGCTTGATGATATTTTAGTTCCAAAAATTTTAAGCTACTCTTTATGTTATGCTAAGGGTTGATGTACTTCCTTATACTAATAACGTCGGTATCTAATATGAGTTTACTTTTAATACATCAATCACACATTTCCACATAATTTTTCTCATATTCAGTTAAAACCTGTGATTAAATACTAAAATTATATGGCTTCCTTACTTTATGATTTGTGTTTTAGTGTAAGTTAGTAATACTTGTACCTACATAGTGTATTTATTCATCGCGGTTTAAGAGTGCGTCCTTCACGTACACACGTATGTTTCGTCGCAAAATCCATAATAAAGGTCACATTCGAGAGCTGAACACACGCGTAGTGTTCCTCAAATGGCAAGCGCTTCGCATTGTCTAAGCCTTTTGTTTAAAGGTCGCCGGGGCTCGTATCCGCGCCGCGTTCCGCTCCGAGGTTATAGGAGTAGCTCATGAGACAGGTGACTAATCACCTGCATTCAGCCGCTCACGTGTCGCCCTCGTTATCGCTTCACAAAAATATACCTAAATGTTTTCAAAGACTCGAGACAGTTTCACCATCCACATGGCCTTTACACTCGTCACGTCGACCCGTTTCTGACGATACAGACTTGGCGTAAAGTTAGAGATGCTTGCACTCATTTTTTGTATTTGTAACAACGACGTCTCAATCTCACTACAAAAATTTACCTTAAAATTAGATCCGTATTCACTCAGTGTCAGCGCTAAGAGCGAACAGGCTTCAAATTATGTATCCTCGCTTGCAGCTAGCGATAATTCGAAGCTCGACGTCGAGCGCACCTGCATACTGACGTCACCACAAACACAACATTCGATCGACGACTCGCTCGCAGATAATAAATACGGGTGTTACTTCACGACTACTTTCCAAAGCTAATTAATATGGGATAGATAATCGCTTGTCATTGTTATCTCATGTACCTACCTACTTACAGTTTTAAATAAAAGTATTTTAAAAGAACGCTTTTTAATTACCTTTCTCTCCTGCTAAACGTCGATGAACGACATCGTCCACATGCATAATGTGTTTTCTGTGTGTGTCGCTAGGGAGGAGGGCGAGGAGAAGCCGAAGGCGGCGGAGAGCCAAGATGACGGGTACGAGACGAGCAACAGCGGCGAGGCGGCGCGCCGCAAGCCCTCCAGCGCCGAGGGCTCGCCGGCGCCGCCACCCGCGCGCACCCCGCCGCCCGACGCCGCCTACGAGCCGCTCCTGCAGCGCCCCTTCCCCTCCCCCTTCCGCCATTTCGAGGCGCCCGCGCCGCCCGCCCCCGCGCCCGCGCACCCTGCGCCTGCGCACCCCACGCCCGCCGCGCCGCACGCGCCGCCCGCACATGAACCCGAGCCCTACCAGCACTTCCCCTTTCCCAAATACCCGCAGGACCCTTATGGCTTTAAGCGCGAGGCTGACGCGCCCTATGACATGAGCCAGCACCACCACCAGCCGCACCAGCCGCTGCACCACAACTACGCGCCTCCCAAGCGTGACGACGAGCTGTACAACGGCGTGAAGCGCGAGTGCGACGACCCCTACTCGTTCGTAGAGGAGGAGGCCATGTGCGCCATGCTGGGCCAGCAGCATCACCTGCCGCCGCACCTGCACCATGAACACCACGAGCACCCTCTACAGCACGCGCATCTGCCGCACCAGCAGCACCCGCAGCATCCGCAGCATCAGCACGCGCATCAGCAGATGATGCTTAACCAACCCAAGAAGCGGGGCCGCAAGAAAAAAATTAAAGACGAAAACGGGTAAGTCTTACTATCCGTGTCCTTTTAGATTCTATGCTCATGTATAAGAGATATAAACAATATATGTACATACATATTTTCTCTTTTAACTTATTATAGTTTCACTATAATTATTATGCAATATCTTAGGTATATAATGACACACCTACATTTAAAAATGTCAATGATCAAGACTGCATTATGTTCTGTCAAAAATCACAAATATTCATAGTATGAATGAATTGATTGATTGATTTATGAATTTCATACCTATGATAGAAATAATTTTGTACAGTATTAAGGTATTGAGCTAAAGTAAACGGAGAAGATTAAATAAAAGAGAGCTAGCAAACTAACTTCAGTAGATATAGAATGTATAGAAGACGTATCTCGTAAGCATAGCTGTAGCTATACACGTTGCATAGGTTGCTATTGTGGGTTGATTTAAGCCGACGCGGACGCGCACAAGCTAACGCCTAGATGGGGAAGTATATGGGCGCGTGATCTGGCGTTGCAGTCCCGCGAGCCGCGACACGACGTAGGCGACGCGCGGCCGCTGACCCCGCGCCGGAATTAGTCCCGCGACCCACATCCTCCAGCGGCCGACCACGCGGAACCCCTAGCGATGTGCTCCCTACATCTCTCGAAAAATACTCTCGACATACTCGCACCTACTACGTCATTCCATCGACGCCGCCGTCGCTCGCTGCCGATGTGCGCCGCCGACATGCGCCGAAACATCGAATATAACAGGATACGTCGTCAGATCACACTTAAAATAGTGCTCAAAAAACCTGTTCGCGATACTTTGTCGAATGTAAAACGAGTAGTTTATGTAGTTTGTATGCGTGTCCAGGAACTATAAATAAAAAATTGATCAGATTTAGGTGACTTCGCAAATTTCCAACGAATAAGAATATTTGGCGTGACTGCAGCGACGCGACGCGACGGCTCATAAAGTTTGACGACTCTGCAAACAGCTCTGTTTGCTTCCATCGTGAGCTCACGACGTGACTCACTCGCAAAGATCCTTCACTGCCCACTATTGACACTTATAGAGCCAAGGCAATGGATGAGATTAAATGCAGGACTGGACACTTCGCGTCACTCAGATGTGATAAATAGTTCGGAAAGTTAGGTGCGCCTGAGGGTCGAAACTCAACTAAAATATCTTCGACATTTAGCTTCTTCTTAATATATTATATTGAAATGCCTGCTAATGGAATGCTGTTAATATAACATATGAGAATACAACGCTTCTGTTGTTTACAAAATACATATATATGTAGGTACCTAATTAAGATTACTACTTACTTATAAGGCAATATTTTTTACCTAAACGTATTGTTTACTCGCGGAGTTAATATTAATTAAGAATTCACACTCAATATAAATAATAATTATAATTAACCGGGAGCAATTGCATGTGCCAGTTTTTGTAAAATGTCTTGGGAATGTTAACACAATTAATCGTCTCGATCGCGTCGTTCTTAGCCACCGTCCATATCAGGCGCGCGGTGGCCGCTATGGCGGTATGGCGGGAGGAAGACAATAGCCACGATATCTGTAACGCAATCAGAGTGATCTCGAGGAGGCGCCGCAGTCACGTAGCGACGGCGCGTGACGTCGCAGCCTCAGCTTCGAAAACATCCCAGCCGTTGAGAATCGATTTCATGTCTTTGAGCCGCCTTTCAAAACCACTACTGTACACCTAATCGACGCTCGGCTCCGAATACCCTTGAAACTCTGAATTGCATTAACTACATCGCCGTTATCACAAAAACTAGTACTTGAATAGATTAAAACTTTAAGATCACTCTGTCGCCTCTGTTCTCGCAAAAACATGATTTTTAAACGTACAAGCACTAGAATATAATTAATTAATAAAATACCAGTAGTAATTGGGCCTTCGTCTACTTGAAAACGATGTTGAAATAACGGCTATAGGTACACATGGTATGTGTGTATATCTGTATATATATATATAAAATATGTAGGTATGTATAGTAAAGAGGTCGTAGGTATAGGTATGGTATGTTTGCTGCGTAAATGTAAATGCAAGTTCTCGCTACAAGCTTTGATGACCTCATCTGCTGAAGGAAGGTAAATCGAACGGGACGCGACCAATTTCCGCAACTGGTTCGAGCGTTCCGAAGGTCGCTTCCAATTTCCAGCGTGGCTTAATTGCTAACGAGTGAGTTTAAGATAAATCCGACACAATGATTGAAATTAAGGGTAGTGAAAGGAGTCGACCGAGCGAGCTCAAAAGGAAGGCCACTCTCGAATGACCCAACAAACGAGTCGGTCGGTGTACAGAGGATTTGATACAGTAGGCACCATTCCGATTCAACTTGTGACGACTACCGTATAAATTAGCCGTACAAAAAAGGTTCGATTCGTGTCTGCGATCTATAATCTTAACTCAAGTTTGGTCGTTTTTTAATACTTTTCTACTGCAACCTCGTTTTCCACAGCGCCTTGTCGCAGTGCTTAGTAATGATCGCAATTTATTACATCGTTAGCGTCTGTTAATGACAATACAAAATTTTCAATAAACGCGAGCCGCCGCACGCTCCGCGAGCAAATAAAGGTGATCTTAATGATCACACAGCGTCACGATCTCTTCGAAACATCGTTAAGGCTTTTGACGATTGCAATATAAATTGCTATTGACAACGTACTCTTTGCTCTGAGCTTACCTACAAAATGAAACCGGTCATGCTTCTGATAGTTACAGGCGATTACTGTAAATGATCAGTGCACACCGCCATGTACTTATGTATGTATGTATGTATGTGTGTATACAGGGCACGTGCTGTGCGACTCTGTGCACTCTGTGCAGGGCTGAGAGACTCGAGAGGCGCAGACACATTGGGCTGAGAGTGCGTGAACAACTGAACAATGCTAGTAGGATGCGCGCGCAGCCCGCGCACTGTTTACGTCGCAAGTATTTCGGTACCGGAACCGAAGCCCGCGCTATCGCTAGCCAAAAATTCGAGCTAAATAATCAGATCAAGGTGGAATCGTCCAAACCGAACGTTTATAATGCTTTCCACATTATAATCGTTTTAGCCTCAATTATCTTTTCGTGTTCCGCTATGCCACCTCAAAAAATGTAACGAAAAACTTCATTGAAACACATGAAAAACGCAAACGGTTGCGGCTCCGCAGTTACTCGCCGCGTTATTGACTCATTTTATTGGGACGGTGAAATTAAACACTTCTTCGATTTAATTATATTAAGATTGGAATTATTTATAATTGCCGTTTCGTTAAAAACGAGACGAATTGGAACTATATTTGCATGTCCCCGAGAGCCGGCTGAGCCTGCGGTCTACCGAGCTTTGCGCTCCGAGTGTGGCGCGGAACGGAGAACTCGTATAATTGTGGAAACTACACGACGATTTCATTTTTTGCTTGATAATTAAGTTTTTTGCTACGATAATAAACACAAGCTAAAATATATCAGACTAACAATTAGCATGCAAATGGCACCTGAAGCACCGACGCAACACTACATTCGAGGTCTCAGAACAAAAAATTATCATATTTTGAATCACATGGAAATTAACTCGCTATCTGCTACTACTGCGATATTATAATTTTATTATAATATCGCAGGTATATTACACTTAATTAAATATTATTCGACGTGTTAAAATTATTATAAATATTTGGTTTGTGGTAAAAATAAATGATTTACGATGGTAAACCTCGTCCGCCGCCGTCCCGTACAGATATAAATAACAATAAAACGCTCATAACGGCTCAAACTTGCCGGATTATATTTTGAATTTGTGTGTCAAAAATTTAATCGCTTGTCAAAACAACCCATACTGTAGGTAGTCGACGTGAAGATACTGTGTTACGCGCATTGCGCACTGGCGCCGATTTTGCATGTACGAGACGAGAAGTGGGTACATGGCTAATTTCAATTTGTTTTGATAGTATGTATAAGTAGAAAAACAACTTTAAAATTATATGACATGTATTTACTATTGTCTTCGTGATACGTCATTTGCTCTACGTTTAAGTGTTTTATTTTCACCTTTTTAGATTTCATATTTTTTATAATAAATGTAAGTTACATGATAAATTTATTTATTACATTTTTCCAAAATCGCCTATTAATATTACTAATGTTCTTTAAATATAACATTGACTATGACTTAATTCAAAATTTATTTTATGTTGTATTTTTATTGCTGTAGATAAATTGTTGCTAGGGAACAATTGACATATTTAATATAAGTGTAAGTATGTGATTTAGTTCGAAAATAAAAATTAATATTAAAAAGAAAGTAAAATATATCAAAGGCGTAAATAAGGCGATAATTAGAAGAGTTGGATTCGCAACTCACTGCGCAGCAGGGTCATGCGTTTTGAAGTCTAGTTAGTAGTTACTGTGTGAGGAAACCTAACTTATACACCTTCGCCTGAGCGGTGAGCCCGCCACCCGCCACCCGCGATCCGCCCGCGCACGTGCAATGTAACAACAACAAAACTACATCTAATTGGAACATTTTTATTTATTGCATAACATACAAAATACAAAAATCATATTACATAAAAACCAAAATGATAGATAAAGGACATCCTTGGTGAACCACTTGGTGCACTCGAAGCAGCTAAAACGCAAACACATTCATTGTTCAAAATATGACGATATCTGATATTATCTGAAAGATAAACGTCGTGTTGCAACTCGTGAGATCGTTACGCGTGCGCGTGTATCTTTATACGTGAATATTCAGTTGCATTATACTTCCTATAATGATATTTAAAAAAAAAAGAATAATCGAAATAATAAAAAGTTTAAAGTCGACTACTGGCGCTCCCGCACTGTGGAGTCCACGTTTTTATGTTATATGAATCCACATTATTATGTTGACAAAGTGAAGGACCTCGGACGCGTAGGCAGATTATCTTCTAGGACAAGAGATCGCAAAACGTGCCTGAAATATACCTGCGTCGACGTAATCCGAGACATTTACGATTGCCGATTTGTAATGTTTGACTCTCATTGTTGCTATAGTCGCTGTAAAATGCAATATAAAACCTAATAAAATTATCGGCGGCTTGCAACGAGACTCTCGGACAAATCCTCTTTTGTAAATATAGTTTCGATTCGATCGCATTCCATAGCTAAAGAAATAACTAATAGAATTTAGATCATTGATACGTTGATCCAAAATTCAATTGTCAAATTTAAAACACTTGCCCTATATCATCTACCTAACAAATTGATTTGACAAATTGAAACTGGTAAGTTATAAAAGAATATTTATCAGAATATATATTAAGAATATTTGTTATATATATTAAGAATATTTGTTAAGTATTACATTATTATTAAGTTTCCATTTGTTAGGTGTTTGTTTGAATTAACTTAAAAGTTAATGAGACAATACACACAACCATCAAGATGTTCTTAAAATAGGCACTAAGTCACGTGACCATTGCACATGTATTCATTATAATAAGAGAAGTTAGGGAAGTACTTGGTATAAGCCTTAAATGGCGCCGGACTCGGAGTTGTTGCGAAATTCGTTTGAATGAAGCAAGTGTTTTGATTTAATAAAAGTTATCGGGAGTTACGAACTTTCCTCTCCTATGTCGTATTGTGAACTTTATCGTAATTCATAAGTCACCAATGTTATCAAGTTATATTTTTGATATTAAGATCTTTATTTAGATATATTTTTGGTATTTCTAAATACGTATGTATAATGTTTTAAAAATATATCAATTTTTTTTTGATTTGATTAATATATGTTGTAATGAAATGTGACAAAAGTCAAGGTTCGAAGCATAAAATATTTGTAGAAAAATGTCCTCATTAATCTATACAGATAAATAAAACTGAAGTGTCAGTTTGCAATGTCAACATAACAACTTTTTATAAAACGCATATGAAATTATATATTTTTGTTTGTCTGTCTGTTTGTTCCGGCTAATTTCCAAAAAGGGTCGACTAATTTTGACGAGATTTTCACTGGCAGATAGAGTAACTTAGGCTACTTTTATTTTAAAAAAAGAATTGGTGTTCCGCTTAAAAAAATTAAAACGTACCTAGGGACGTAAGTCGCTAGTTATATATTATAAATGTTCAGTAGTTATTGAAGTAATTTTATTTTTTGAAATATCTAGGAATGTTTGACTTTAGTAAAAGTTGAAAGGTAATATATTTAACTGAGGTATCCCGTTATGAATTTCAGAATGGAAATCAAAGTGGATGGCGTGATGGACGGCGCGCTGGCGGCGGTGCGGCCCGTGAAGGAGCGCAAGAAGCACGACCGCTTCAACGGCATGAGCGAGGAGGAGGTGTCGCGGCGGACGCTGCCCGACCACCTCGCCGAGAACCTCGACATCATCATTGTGAGTACGATCGCCACACATCATTTTATTATATCTACTGTATTATTACTTGTGTGTTCCTTGCCTTATTGGATCTACACGACTCGTACAAGTGAAAAGGTTTTTAAATTATCTTCATAATTTGTAGCTGAAATAAGCAAATCATATTGAACGCAATCTAGTGTTTTTTAGGTGTTACGCCATTAAACATACAAAGGGTAAAAATAAAAACAAATCATTTAAGTACCGTCACATCACATCACATCGTAAATGTTAAAGATATTTCAAATATATGTGAAGAGAGAAATGAATGATAGCGTATTTAATTAATTAAAAGTAAGTCTCGCTCTATGTAACGCGGTCGAGCCCACACTCAACGACCGATTTTGACTTGTGACGCGATAATTGTAATGACGCAATTGATCCACTGCAACATTGAAATAATCAGCCCATTCAAGGCTCATTCGTTCATTTCGCGCTCGCATTTATTATAAAGTTTCGTAATCGATTTAAGATTTGCTGTTCAATGCTTCAAAGTTACAATAAAAAACTTATTAATAAACATGGCACATTGTTCTTCTGCTAGCGGCACTCGGCGGCGTCGAGGCGCTGGAAATGTTGATTTTTGCACGTGATTGTAAATTAATTAATATATAATAAAGAATTACAAAAGACTAACTGTTCTAAGTTTCTCACGGGGGGCGTTTTATTCCATTATTTTTTTTATTATATAGCGTGTATTCATTTGTATTAAAATATTCATTAGTTTGACTACCGTTGAGGCGCAGAACGGGATTGTCTGCTTTTCGTCTCTAGCATCGCTTTTGCGCTGGTAACAAGTTCAGTTCTTGCATCAGAATTTTTTGTGTTTATCATTTCCATATACCTACTCGCAATGGCACCGGCCCCAATGAAACAAAACATGACCTCGGTTTTTATGATTTAAAATCTAATGCCTCTCTAAAAATGTGAAAAGATAAACCTTATATCTATCTATTTTCCTTTTTACTTAGATTTAACTTTATTTGTTCTTCAAACATACTAGAGAGTTTGGTCACTTCGCATTATTTCATACTGGCTATAAATAATTACGAAAACACCACCTAGCATTTAAATTCAAATTATTTTCACTGTCACCGCCTATTTAACAAGTGTTATAATACATTTTGTATAAAAAATTGCAGATCGGCATCAACCCGGGGCTGTTCGCGGCGTACAAGGGCCACCACTACGCGGGCCCCGGGAACCACTTCTGGAAGTGCCTGTACCTGTCGGGCCTCACGCGCGAGCAGATGAGCGCGGACGAGGACTACAAGGTAGTGGCCGACAGACGTCTATATGTGGCCAATCGGAACACTATTGTAAATGCGAGAGATTGTATGTGTGTATGTTTGTTTGTTACATATTTAAGCTTGGACGGAATCAGATTAAATTTAGTGCAGTGACTACAACATGGAGTAACACATAGGCTTCTATGATGTACCTAGAGATGCACGTAACTCGCTAGTATCAACATAATAATAAAGAATAATTTTAAATATATTGTACCGTCCCAGTTAGAACAGTACAATATTGTGCTGCTGTATTAGTGTTTGGAGTCACGTCTGTTCGCTCAGTGTCTTTAAATGCAGTCGTAAAAGATGTAGCGACGTATCGCCTCGAAAAGCTGTCGCGCAAAGTAAGCAAAATTAAAAATGTACGTGAAACCGTTCATAATTAGAAGAAAATTTACAGACGTAATATGTCTCTATAGTCTCCGCCTGGGAAAGCGAGGGAAATTGGATGATCATAGGAAAAAATAAAGAAACCTTTCAGATTGTAATTATTAACAATAATAGATGAAGTGTGAGAACGAAATAAAATATGTATTTATTGTGACTCGTGTTTATCGTACGTACGGCGGCGTAACTACGACGTGGGCGTCAGCTGCAAGTGCAAACTCGTAAAGCGATGTTTCCAGTAACGATTTACTATCTAGTTGAATGAAGGAAACAACAAATCGTTAAAAGTTTTTTTTTTAAACAAGTTCATTACGGTAGATAAGTGAACGTAATAAATGTTGTGCGGATACATTGATGGTCCCGGAATGCAAATCTCTCGCGGGCTGTTTCAGTTATCGACTGCATTGGGGTTTTCAGCATATTGATCACTTTTTGTTTACAAAACTAAATTCAACCTCATATCTAAATAACGCTGACGTTGTTAGGCGTACCTCTGTACACCGGCTTGTCATTAAATATAATTCTGACGTAAACTAGATCGATCTCTAACTAAAATGTATACCGTCTATAAATTCACTAAAATTAAAACATGAGATCTTGACGTGGAAACTACTTATAAAAAAAGAAGAAGATGAAAATCAGTACACAATTGGCGAAGATATCCTGTTGCAACACGAATCGAGCGACTCCTCCTTTTTTGAAGTTGACCAATAATTTATGTCGATACAAAGTAAACGGGGCCGTCCGTACCAAGATTAAAAAGCAATTTTAAAATAAACTAACGGCTCACCCTCGCTTCGCTTGGGTTCGCCTCTACAAAAACCAAAACGAGATTTACCCCGCGGGAACCGTATATTTTCCGGGGTAAAAAGTAGTATATGTGCTATTTCAGACTAATTTAGCTCTGCGTATAATTAAGTAACAAGCATCCATCCAAACATCGAAACTTTCACATTTATAATATTAGCGGCCCACCCTCGCTTCGCTCGGGTTCACCTCTAGAAGAACAAAAACAAATCTATCCCACGGGAACCGTAATTTTTCCGGGATAAAAAGTAACTTATGTGTTACTCCATACTATAATCTATCTCTGTACCAAATTTCATTCAGAGCCGTTCAGCCGTTATTTATATATATATAATTAAAAAAACACATTATAATGTGAACTAATGACTTAAACTTACAAGTGCTATTGACAACAACTTTAGGATAATTACCATAATTAATTATAATTTATTTTACATACGCTAAGTACGAGTATGTAGGAATTATCATTGTCTTTCATGTATTATTTACAAAATTGAAAAAAAAACTGAAGACTACTAAGTATTAAGAATAAAATGATTTTTTTGAATAATTTGGTATTTAATATTTCGTATAAAAAAATATCTATGAAGGAAATATAATGGCGGTGCCGCCCGCTCGCGCCGCGTCGCGAGTTCACGTGATGTTATATATTCTTAAGTTTTCGCGATTGATCATGTTTCAATTTTGAATGGATTTACTCGCGTGCATAATATATTGGAGGCAGTTCGTGGCCCGTGGGTGGCACACCACGTTACCTGTTGTGCTAACGCAGCGGCGTCTGTCCCGCAGCTGCTGAACTTCGGCATCGGGTTCACGAACATGGTGGCGCGGCCGACGAAGGGCTCGGCGGACCTCACGCGGCGCGAGATCAAGGAGGGCTCCGCCATCCTGCTGGAGAAGCTGCAGACCTTCCGCCCCAAGGTGGCCGTGTTCAACGGGAAGCTCATCTACGAGGTGTTCTCCGGCAAGAAGGACTTCTGCTTCGGCAAGCAGCCGGACACCATCGCCGGCACTAACACGGTACATATACTATAACATTATTATTTAAGAATTATCGTACTTTCTCATTTGTTACATTTTTTTTCATTATTTAGTACCAAATGAGCAGAAAGAATTACGTGAAAATAACACTCTTAATCATTGTATTTTATTGGCGATTGTGAGCAACCTATCTGTCCGAAGTCCCTTACTAGAGATAGAAATTTGTCATAAACTCCATACAAAAATTATGTCAAACCGTATAAAGGAGGACCATATACAAACTATTGAAATCCATGGTTATATACCGTGGCTCTCAATTCATAGATACATATTAAGTAAATTGGTTATATGCCGTTATTTATAATTACCGTGGGAATGCTTTCAATTTAAATGTTATTTAATAGAAAGTAATTTTATAGAAATGTGTTTTTTTTTTTGGGACATTAACACACAGCACCATCTAGTTCCATGGTAAGCCTGTGTTATGGATACCAGATAGTTGATACACTACACATAAATAACTTTAAATACATACATATTATTAATATAAACACTCATGACTGAATTGCAAACATTCGTGCTCATCACACAAATGAATACCCCCAGCGGGACTCGACCCGCGACCGCTGGCACAACAAGTAGTGTCACTACAAACTGAGCCAAACGTGCCGTCAAATGTATTATAAGGTAGTTGATGCAGTTTCCGTAACGATGAGCGTGTGTGTCTGTGTCCGTGTGCAGTACATGTGGGTGATGCCGTCGTCGTCGGCGCGCTGCGCGCAGCTGCCGCGCGCCGCGGACAAGGTGCCGTTCTACGCCGCGCTCAAGAAGTTCCGCGACTACCTCAACGGGCTGGTGGCGCACGTGGACGAGGCCGAGCTCGTGTTCCCCGACACCACCAGCCGCCGCCCGCACGAGGAGATGGAGATACGCAGGTACATACATACATACATCCATCTACGCTGATATTATAACGCAAACTTCGGATGTAGGGCCTGATCTAAAACTACTGATCCAATTTTCTAAATTTTTTCACCAATGGAAATCGACATGACTCCCGAGTGCTACAGGCTATTTTTAATTCATATATCGAATGAAATTAAACATTATTCAATTAAACTTATAAGAGCACTTTTGAAAAAAAAAATGTGTTTATCGAAAATTATATTCACTTTAATTGAAGTAGTTTAGTCATTGCTATATTGACGTAGGCTTTGAAATGAAGCAGTAAAATGTATGTCAAAAGGATATCAGGCACCCAAACAAAGCGAGAGCAAATTTCTAGTGTGATATATAAATATATTACTTTAAACTTTAAACTTTTAGACCAATTGAAATATTTTTTTTTTTGATTTATTTGTTTTTTTTTAGCTAATTAATTGTATGAAAAAAATATAGTCAAAATTTAAATTGCATATCAAGCTAGAAACAAGACTCTTTAATAGAAGTATATAAAGTATTTTATTGGCCTAAAATGTATTAAAATATACCCTAGTTCGTTCAAAAGTTATAACTCGTAAACGACAGATTAAAAATATTGCACCAAAGCGAGTCTACTTGCAGACTGACCATGGAGCCCGAGCCCGGAGACACCATCATCCTCGAGGACGGCACCGAAGTACCGCTAAAGAAAAAACGCGGCCGCCCCAAGAAGGTGAAGCTGGAAAACGGCGAGACCGCGCCGCCCACGCCGCGCGCGCCGCGCCCGCCGCGCCCGCCGCCCGCCCTCGACCTGCAGGGCGACCACCCGCCCAAGAAAAAGCGCGGCCGCCCCAAGAAGATCCGCCCCGAGGAGCAGCAGTTCCTCATGCAGCAGCAGCAGCAACAGCAGCAGCAGCAACAGGTCATTGTTGGCTCTATCTCTTCATCTCAATTACATAAAGACATGTTCTAGTTTTTTTTTGAAATTCCATTCTATATGATAATTATGAGTGTTTTCATAAATATTTATATATGCGTATATAAAATGAAATCTAGTCGTTCAAAAAAGTCTTCTCAGCGCTAAGGTTTACAAATTTTGTAAGAAACATCTTTCAATTAAATACTCATAATACATGGTTATGATTGAAATCAAGCAAGTTTCTACAACACCCAAAACATTTTTTTCTGATATTCAATGTAAAACTACTAAATATATTCCCCTTTAACCTTTGTAAGTGTAACTAAAATTAACGTGAACCATAAAAGGTGAGTGTAACGCTGTCGTTGGTCGTGGCGCAGGCGTACGTGGACGTGGACTCGCAGCAGGCCAACTCCATGCTGCAGCCGCAGCTGCCGTCGCTGGGCGCGCACGGCGGCCACGGCGCGCACGGCACGCTGCCGCACGAGCAGTTCCTGCACGGGGACTTCCCCGCGCTGGCCTCGCCGCTGGGCGGCATGTACGGCGTGCAGCACGCGCACGCGCAGCCCATGAGCGACGGCTCGCCCTACTACCAGCCCAACGCCGGCAGCGGCATGGACTCGCCGCTGGACGTGGGCGGCCAGCTGGGCCTGGCGCGCGGCTACGCGTCGCCGGGCGGCGGCGTGGGCGCGGTGGGCGGCTACGCGTCGTCGCCGCGCCACTACGCGTCGCCGCGCTCGCAGCCCTACTCGCCGGGCCCGCAGCGCCTCGCCGCCACGCCGCAGCCGCAGCAACAGGTACACATACTCGTCTCGCTCTTAATTCTTCATTGTGTATGGAAGTAAATGAAAACTAAAACTATAAATTACCTTACCTGTAATGTGTTATAACTTGGTGAATACATTTGAAATTGTGTGTTTAAATAGGGAATATCAAAATCGATTTATAATTAAGAAATAGTCCTCATAATCTATTGTTAATTGTTCAATATGTTTTGTGGGAAAAAGTTCCTGATTTTTATTTTAAATGACTTCATTTCCAATATATACAAATAAAAACCTTTAAAATATATTAAGCTATATAAAATTATGAAAAATAAATCTTTATTAATATTCTATTATAAATTTAAATATTTTCTTGATGTATTGTGATGATATTGATCGTGACGATAATTGTTACCCAGTACCCGTCGAGTCCAGCAGCATTCTCGGCGCCTTCCCCGCCGCGCGCGGGCTACGGCTCGCCGGGCGTGGGCGTGGGCAGCGTGGGCGTGGGCGGTGTGGGCGCGTCGCGGGGCTTCGCGGCACGCTCCCCGCTGTACGCCAGCAGCCCGGCCGCCTACCGCCAGCAGCCCAGCCCCGCCGCCCAGCCCCAGCCCAGGTTCACTCACGACCCGCTGCCCTTTGCGAGAGATAGCACGCAGGTACGCACCACGCATGCTCTTTACTCAGTCTACTTTCATTAAAATATGCATAGGTAAAGGTCGCATATTGGAAGTTTCGTCTTAAGGAGACTGGAACATGAATCTGTAGAGGATATATATCTAATATATGTGTATTACTGTCACTTTGAAAATTCGCCGTAATTCGCTCATTTTGTATGATTTACGTCGTACATTTTATATGATAGAATTTGTTCGATGAACTTGCAGAGCGGCGGCGCGTCGAGCGGGTTCGCGCGGTCGCCGGCGCCGGCGGGCGGCGCGGCGGGCGCGGCGGGCGGCGCGGGCGCGGCGGGCGGCGGCAGCACGCCCTTCCCCGCGGCGTCGCCGGCGGGCGCGGCGGGCGCGGCGGGCGCGCTGCACTCCTACACGCCGTCGCCGGCGCACACGCCCTACAGCCACCACTCGTCGCCGGCGCCCGCGCCGCTCACGCCCGCCTACACCGAGTCACACCACTTCGCGACGCAGGTCAGTGCTCTCCACTTGGAAATTCATTCAATTGTATTAGTATTTTTAGTGGCATCGCCTGTAATACTTAAGTGACTGACTAATGAAGAAGTTTTTTTTTAAATTGTACATTCTAATGTTAAATATAAAAAAAAAAAGTTTTACATCAGTGTGGTTAAACTTATGCAATCTATAATGTATATATACATATAGTAGGTAGGTAGGTACACCTACCTGTATTTAAAGAAACAACGTGTGAAGTTTCTTTGTCACTTCTTAAATAATATTTACTTTTAAAGATACAATAATTATCATTAACCGCAAACAAAGTGAAAGACTATATAAACTAGCCACACTACGCGGAGGTAGCGTCTTACGCAATGTATGACGTGTGCGCGTGCGCAGGGCGGCACGAGCGGGTCGAGCGCGGGCGGGTACGGCGCCGAGCTGTCCAGCGACATCGGCGCCGCCATCTCGTCGCCCGGCGTGTCGCCCGGCATGGCGGCGCTGGACTTCGAGCCGCCGCGCGACGACGCCAGCCCCATGGGCAGCACCGACATGCACCCCGGCAGCAACAGCAACTCCTCGCTCTCCGACTACAACAAGGTGCGTTGTTTGTGGCGGCCAATCTCGTGTTATAACTAGACTACTTATATGTGACGTATACGCTCAAACATAAGTGTTCTTTTTTTTCCTGTCTTTGTCATAATTTGGTGGGACCAACTGCTTTACACACTCTTTGAGTCAAACTTGGGGTGAAATACCGCTAATTTACCAACTCTGAATTGTTACTGAAAATTGCCTAATATGACGACTATACTTATGAAAATAAATTAATAATTATTATATTTATAAAGATTTAATATTGTGGTATATGATAGATAGATCTTTGATTGAACAAATAGTTTGACTTGTATCCTTGATTATGTAGTATCTTTATGTATGCAATATACAATGTGTAACGTCCTGGTGTGTTGCAGCAAAGCAACCCGGGCGGCGCGGAGCTGTCGCCGGCGGCGGGCGGCGGCTCCTTCGGCGGCGCGCTGTACGACGCCGAGGCGCGGCTGCAGTACGACAAGCCCGACTACCACTACCCGCAGGACCAAGGTAGCCCGCGTGTCTGTCTGTCTGTTTGTGCACTGATAACTCGAAAAAGAATGTTCCATTTTTCATTTTGTTGTATCACTTTTTGCAACAAAAATAAGCAATTTACCCTAGCTTCGCTCGAGTTCGTCCCTAGGTACCTGACAGTACCAGGTCGTGGTCTATACTGTATACTAATTTTCATCCGAATTCGTCTTAACAGTTTGAGTGTAAAGAAGTAGCAAACATACGTACGTAAAAAATGATAGTAGTACTCCAATTAACAAAAAAATATTCTGTGCATGTAAGACCGATCCGAAACAATTTTTACTTCTAAAAATAACATCATGTATGTACAGTAGATCTGTTGGAACGAAAGAAAGATAAAACAAACACTCGTATACCGTTTGGAATACAAATAAGGATCTTGTTTCTTTTTACTATGTGCATTGTTTAATACATATATGGTTATAAGAACTATAATTTAGTATCGAGTTTTCACTGGCTGGCGATAGCTTTTTAATTTGTTGTAATGACACTTTGGTTAGAGTAAAGAAATAAAAATGAGTTTTGACAGCATTAAAAATACATTGTGGAATTTTATTTTAACTAAAAGTAAATACAATATAAAAATAATACAAAACTATTGCAAGTAGTTAAGTTGAAAAATTGATCGCTAACACTAACATGTCACAGTGTAGGCAGTTGTAGCCCAGTGCTAACGCGCTCGCTTGAGAAACCAAGTCAAGCGGGTTCAAATCCCGGTCTCGCACTTCTAATATTTTCATGTGCGAATTATTTTCAACATGATTACCATTTGTCTTACGGTGAAGGAATACATCGTGAGAAAACCATGTCTTAGAAAACCTAGCAAGTTTTAGAAAGACATATAAAGTCCGCCTCGCACTTGGCCAGCGTGGTGGACTATGGCCTGATTCCCCTCGTAGTGAAGGGAGGCCCGTGCCCAGCAGTGGGACGTTAAAAGGGCTGCATCCATCCGTACATATGTATATACTAACATGTATTTTGATGTATTGTTGTTCAACGAGTGCTAAATGACAATATTAAACTGTTTCAGGCAACGGCGTGGGAGATAGTCCCCGGTTAGACCAGCTACATCAACATCCCTCCATGTATCCTAGCAATTTTAATAGGCAAGTTACCAAGTATTTGTGTAAATCTCACTGGTCTATACTACATATATTGTCTTCTTTCTACTTTTGTAAGTTACTGTTGAAGTTTGTTTATATTCTTAATGTTTGTTTTTTAAACGAAAATTTCTGGAATTAAAGAACGAACGTTAGATTTGATAAATCCTTCTTGCATTTTGCTGCCTATTTTTTAAGGAAGATTATAGGCTGCGTAACACCACGCTACGATCCTTAAGAGCGGAGCGATTATACTTAAATTAACTACGTGAGCGCATCCGCGGGCAAGAGCTTGTATATTATAACTGCTTAGCACACATTTCTTATAAAACTTAAAAACATTCTATATTATGTGTTCTGTTTCAAATATTTTTTATGTTCTACCTTTGCGTTACAACAAGTGGTTACACTGGCCCCTTCACTGCATTTACGAAATCGATGAGAAAAGAATTACTAAAGCAAATGCAAGAGAGGAATTTAAAACGTTAGTAAATAAACTATAACTAGACAACACTCTTAGAGGAACATGCGTAGAACATATTATCCTTATATATGTGCCACACATTTGTCAGTATATCGCAGAAAGTCTGAATTAAACACCAATACCAAATATTTGTATCTCGAACACGCAACATTGCTTCTAAGCGGAATATGAACCCACGACCTCGACCGCTCTCCAGTGGCAACCATGTACTAATGTGTTGCGTAATAACATTAGATGAAATCTGTTAGTTTTTTAATGTTTTGTAAGTATTGTTACGTTGACATGCCCACGATGTGCGCAGGTCGACGCCCACGGGTGACGGCGAGGCGGGGTTCGCGCGCGGGCCCTTCCGCACGCCCGACCACCACCACCCGCCGCCAGGTGCGTGCTCGCCGCTTTTATATTTTTTTTTAATATTGAGGAATATTACGCATACCACCTGTATACATACAGGTGGTTATGCGGGACTCAACAGCTAGAAAAGTCAGTACTACCCACTCAAACCCAATAGAACCTTACGCACTCAACCACGACGCCCCGACGGCAGGTCTACCGAAAGAGACCACATCCAAGGGGTTGCTCCGTCTTTCTGTCCACTCTGCTGTCAGAGAAGTACCAGGAGCAACCCGCACGGTACACCGCCCACCGAAGGGCCACCTCCCTGTGTCTCTTGGTTGTACGCCCGGCTGGATTGCCGGACGCTAATGAGTCCCCCCATCACCTCAAGATGAGCACACACGGGGGGGGGGGGGGAGGGGGGGGCTCGCCGTTCAAAGATCAAATCTTAATATTAATTTTATACTACTAATGAGTATTATTTTCATTTTTATCTTATGTCTATGTGTAGTTTATGAAGTTCATTTGAATTGTACTTTGAATATGAACAAAAAATATATCTAAAAGAATTGTTTATATTTAAAAAAATAATTTATAATTTAATGTTAATGTTTCGTTACACAAGCTAAATGAAACAGATTTTACAAGTTTTTTGTAATTGTCTGCGTACGTGTCATTGAAGAAAGAGACGATCAATGGTGTCATGGATATACTAATTGCATAAGTAAATTATCTTATATAAAAAAATGAACGCCATTTCATTCCAATCACTCGAATATCTTCAAACACTTAAGATATATTTGAGGTCACCTTTTTATGTACTCCCTTATAAAACGGAACTGTTACTGATATTATTATTGATGAAAACTTCGTCAGGGTCTCCGAGCGAGTACGGCAGCGCGGGCAACGGCGGCGAGTCCGGCCCCGGCACGCCCAAGAGCAAGTCGCAGGACGTCGCGTCCAAGTCGCTGTCGGGGCTGGAGTCGCTCGTGGACCAGATCCCCTCCATCGCGGAGGGGCCCAGCGGCGGCGGCGGCGTGGGCGGCGGCGTGGGCGGCGTGGGCGTGGGCGGCGGCGTGGGCGAGCAGGGCGCGCCGCCCGTGCCCTCGCTGCCCGACTACGCGCCCGCGCTCTACCCGCCCTACCCCGCGTACGGCGCGCCCGCCTACGGGAACAATGGGTCAGTGTTACACTTGTGCTCACTGCATTATTGTTACTTATGTATGTTTAGATAGTGACTGAAAAATCCAAGCTGTTTGTTTTTTTTATAATGTTTTTCGATAAGACAAGGTCTGAGAGGTCAAGAAGTGAAATATAATTTTACTAAATACGTAAAAATTCTAACACCTAAATATAAGGCTTGTTTCATATAATAGAGAAGATGCATGAATTTTTTTTTCCACAAATTTATATACAAATTAAAGAACAATAATAATTTCGTTTGTTATAAAAAAAACTATTTATTTAGTAATTATTAATAAAAAATCGTTAAATTTTTGAATGAAATAAAACGACTTGTGGTTGGTTGTGACGTCATTATATCCGTTGAGTATATCTAATACTTTTGTATTTTCTATATTCGGAACACCATGTGTCAAAACAAAATAGTCAAACGTCAATTAAATAGTAAAACGTGGAATATAACCTGTATTACGCTATAAAAACTTTTTTGATTTTGACAACGAAAACACGTGTTTTATCATTTCGCTATGCGGTGGCGTTACTAAAGCGATATAATGACGTCAGTGGCGTTTAAATATGCATTTAAAAAAAAAAACACTTAATTGTAAAATTACATGAATAATCAATAGTTAATTTTTTTAAATTTTTCTTAACAATTTTCACTACGCTTTTAATAAAAAACATAAAAAAAAAACATGCAACTTGTCTATTATAAAATTTCTATGAATATAATAGCAAGCTAAGGCTCGCAACGTATGAACGCATAAATGAAGCGCATTAAGTTCAACAATTGCAGGGTTGGCTGGCGAGCCGGCGGGAGCGGAGATGATCTGTGGGATGATTTGTTGGACTATTGTATTGTCAACAGCTAGCTCTAGAGGAAGGGACGCTCTAGACGGTATCGGTAATGTGCAATAGTGTTAGCGGTGAGTACGCGGCAGTGCGAGTGTGCATGACCGGTCGGCTTGTGCAGGTACGGCGGGCCGTTCGTGGGCTACGGCGGCGGCTGGGGCACGCAGCTGATGCGGCCGGCGCCCGGCTACCTGTCGGAGTGGCAGTACGGGTACGCGCCCGGCGTGCCGCCCGCCTACGCGCCCTACAACGCGCCCTACTACAACGGCTACGCGGCGCCGCCCGCGCACCACCAGCAGCACTACCTGTCGGCGCCGCCGCTCATCGACCTGCACAAGAACGGCGAGCACGCGCCCGCCGTGCCCTCCGTGCCCTCCGTGCCCTCCGTCGGCTTCGGCGGCTTCTGTTAGTGTGAATCTCCCGACTCGACGCGTCGCCGGACGTGTCGCCGGACGTGTCGCCAGACGTGCGCCGGGCGGTCGTTAGTGATGTAATTTAATCTTTTTCAAACTGAAGAGCTTAATTTTTAGGATTTATTTGTAAATATTGTATGTATTTATTTTGTCCATCACACGTTTTACTGAATCGCTAGACATCACACCGAGTGGCGTCGCCGGCGCCGCGGCTCGGCGCGGGGCCCTAGTGGCGTATTGGACTGTCTGTGATCTTGGACGCTCGGCGGCGACACCTTTACTAATGTTTTCGACACAAATTATATATTTTTGAAAGGTGGAGCCTCAAAAAAGTCTTGCCAATGGATGTGTTTCGTGTTCTAGTCACTAACTAATTCGTGTCGGCTAGTCAAATTGTAAGGAAAAAAAAAAAGAAATTCTTCCCCGACGCCGAGCGAGCGAGCCGCGCGATGTGTATTTATCTAAGTCACAAGAGCGGCCTACAAATGTGTAATGTATACTTTTATTTAGGTTTAGTTACGAGTTACGTGGAGTCGGTTACGCTATTTACGGTTAATATGTACTTACGGCGAGGTCGCCCCCTCCCTGCGGCGGCTCGCCCCACGTTACCGGGACAGTTACGTAGCTTCGGATCGCTAGCGACTAGCATCGTTTTACATAATGTAATGTATTTTTTACGAATCGTTGCGCCATCTTATCTTAGGGCTCGTCGCGTAGGTTTAGTTTAATGTTTTAAATGCATAATATTTACATTGGGTGCTGAGGTTCGTTTGTTTTGTTGTTAGTCGTCTGCCATAGCGGTACTCGCTTGTAGTATTTTTTAAGTCTTTAGTATGTTGTTGATGTTTTTATTTTAATTTCGACGGTTTGGTAGAAAGCAGCGGATGCAGGAGCCGGGGGTAGTGGGGGTAGCGGGGGTAGGGGGAGAGGCGCCGGGCCCGTCGCGGCGGCGTCTCGTGTTCAGTCACTCAGTGCAATGTCACGCCGCGTCGAGGCGGCGATCTGAATCTTGTATCGAAATTATTTTGTTTGCACAAACGATAAATCTTTAAATGTAAGGTAAAAACGAAATAACATACGTAAGAAAGACATATACGTTAATGATAGGTTTACTCGAAAGAATTTATATATATTATAGTGATGTGATGGAGGTCGGCCGGTGGGCTCTAGTGCAGACACGCAACACGTAGATAGGAACGAAATAGAATAATTGAACGTCGTCCCTCACTGGGCGCGGTCGAATCGAGATGTCTTAACGCTCGTTTACTATAAATGTTATTAATGTGTACCGTACCGTTCTAATGCAATATGTAAATACGTGATATTTTGCGGTGTTGTAATATTTTGTTTTGTTTGCAGTCCACGTTTACAGCAAGAGTCGGAAGCCATATCGTTGCACCATTACAATGCGTTTTGTTTATTTATTATTTGATTCAGAGAAGAAATGATAAGTTTATAAATGAAATCAACAGGGTATTTAAGATTGCTTAAGAAATATTATTTTATATTTATTATAATTATTTTAGCGCGCTCGCGCTCGTTTTAGCGTTACTTGCTGTACTGATATTGTTTACAGTCGCGTCACTCGCCGCCCGCCCCGCCCCGCCCTTCGCGCCCTTCGCGACCTACACGACCACAAGCTCGTTTTTTGCTATTATTTATTGGATCTCATAGCAATCATTGTGGTTTGTTTGTCTACATTTACTAAATTGATGAATGCTTGTCACTATATTTTCAATCTATGTGGTTACTTTTTGCTTCGTTTATCTGCTAGTGATATCCAAAAATATAATAATATATAAAATTGATGTTTAATTTTTGCATATGAACAAAAGTCCCATTTATCTATGCATTACCTATTTAGAATTAATTTAAAAGAGGTCTCCCGAAAGTCGGTGCGGGGCCGTGGCGCCGCGCTGCCGCGCCATCATGGCGGCAACGATCATGTATTGTCATTGTACATAATGAGTGCTTTATTACGCTTTTTTGATATTACTTATATTTTTATTTAATCTAAAATACTATTATATTTTTGCTTTTCTACTATTACATTACTAGAAGTTTACATTTACATATATATCGCTTTCGACGCGGATCGCGCTGCGACGGTAAACGTCCTTCTTTGATTTTGTTTATTTTGTAAATCGGTATAATTTATTTTATAAATCAACTGCTGGTTGTTATTTTTATAATAATATAAAATGTAATTTTGCTACTAACGTTACTTTTAGATCGTTTCCATCGCAAAGTCCGTAGCCCCGCGGGGCAGGCGCCCGGTCGGCCGGCGTAGGGTAAGCGCGTCAACGAGTTAGCGTAAGCCGCGGGCGGCGCGGGGCCGCCGCCGCGCCTCGCCCCGCGCCTCGCCCCGCGCCGCCCGCCTTGTTAGGGTCGACCAGTGTATGCATTGAGTCGCTCAACTATTTGTACAGTATGTATATTTTTGTAAAATTCAATCTAACTTGTGGCAATATTATGAAATTTTAAAATTTATCTCTAATATTGATATTTAGTACAATTGTTATACAGTTAATTTACATGATCGTTCATTCCCATACGTCGTCGTAGTCGTCGTAGTCGTGGACGAGCATCGATCGGGGATAGTTGCACGACTCACGAGCTCGCACTGCACTCTCGTCTCTCGTCTCTCGCTTAGAAGCCGTCGTGGCCAGGTTGTGAATAGTGTCGCTCTTCGCGCGCGGACGTCGTGCCAAACACCGACGCAGGAACTCCGAAGCAATAATTTACACGTAGACTATCGACAAGCAATAAACTCCGGATAGCGTCGCGTTCGTAGCGACAGTCGTGTGGCAGTCTTAGGAGACTTCAGATTCGACGACATTCTCATCGAAATTTCGTCATAGCTGTTAACTTTTCGGTTACGGGACACGTGATGATAGCGTTTAGTGGTGACCAACAGAGTTCCGACAGGTGCCGGAGTTCGAACCTAGCTCAATTTTATTGATACTTAATTATTGTAATTTATTATTGTAACTCGACTCGCTTGTTATTCGCAGTAGACTCGGCCGATGACTCTCAGACTCGCAGACACGGTGCTTGCTTCCCGGCGCGGGGCGGCGGCGCGCGGCGGCGCAGGCGGCGCAGGCCCGGGCCCGCGCCCCTCGGAACACGTTAGTCAATTATCGCGCCGCCCGCCGCGCCCCGCGCCCCTGACGCGCGTTATAAAGTACAATTTATCGATATACTTTATCTGTATTATTATGAATTAATTATATAGTAGCTGCAGTCTACACTGTTGTCACTGTTGAGCGATGTCGCATGTTCTCGTTCGGCGGAGATCGGCCCGTGGCCGTGTGCCCGTTTATATATTTACGCTAGCGGTAACGCGGTTGATATGTTTGTACAGTTTTTAACGAACTTCTCGTAGTGAACTAAGCAAGAATTATTTTAGTATATGGTAAGATCTAATCGAATTACATTTTAGTGTAATATAATGAAGTACTCGAGGTTTTTCAAAATTTCGTTTTAAGATTGTACGGTCCCTCGTGAGGTTTTATTTGGAATATAATAATTAAATGTCTCATTGGAAACAGACTCCGTAGAATGTAATTAGAAATTAAACAGGAAAATTTTAAATAATGAAATACAACATTAATAATAAGTAATGTATTATAAAAATAGGTGTAAGGTAAAAAGTTATTAACATTGTATGGAAAAATTGTGACAAAATTATAGTCATTTGTAATATTATAGTGATGTTTTATTAAACCTTCAACAAGACCCTTTTTAAACTTTTATATTGAATTTATGTCAAATTATGTCAGTAAGGATCTGCTGACAACATAGCCGCAAAAATGAAATAAAAAAAAAAAGGATCTGCTGTACCTATTAGAAGCCAATTGGAAACTTGCATGAATTCTATGGTAAATTATGCCATTTAGTATGGACAGTAAATTATACCTGACTTTAAATATTTGAACTAACGATTTATCCTTGCTTTGTTCGTGTACCGGTTCTTGTTAACTAATACACTATTAGATTGATATAATGAAAGACGTTTGGAATTGATACTTGAAACTATTTACTGTTTATAGACTTATTAATATAATGAAAATGAAAATGTTATGGACTTGTGAGCACGCGCAGCTTACTTGCTAGCGGTACGCGAACTAACCTAAGGTTCTTCCTTAGGTACGTTTTAAAGGTTAGTATGGAATAGACAGACTATATATTAGTACACATATGTATATACTATGTAGGTATGATGAGTTTTATAGTTTTTATGGAGAATCAATCATTTCTCAAGGGATATCCCTTGAGAAATGATTGATTCTCCATAAAAACTTTCATCCCCCTTTTCAGCCCCTTAAAGAATTATTTCCGGGATAAAAACTATCCCAGGGTCTCAAACTATCTTCATATCAAATTTCACCTAAATCGGTTCGGCGGATTTTTAATATATATTCGTTATAAACAAACATACAAAAAAAATTATTTCTTTTTATAATAGTAGTATAGATAAAAACTATAAGTGGGGATGATTGGGTTACAGTAGAAACAACAACATTTTTTACTTGCCAGGTTCTCTCACATCAGACATGTAGGTTTCCTCACGATGTTTTCCTTCACCGTTAAAGCATGTGGCAATCATGTTGAAAATATCAGAGGTGCGAAACCCGGGATTTGAACCCGCTTCACTCGGCTTCCCAAGCGAGCGCGTTACCACTGGGCTCCCACTGCCTTAATCTATTAAACAAATTTTATTACAATATAAAAAATAAAAATGAGATCTTCATCACTAAGAATATTGAAACAACTTTAAGCGAATCTTGAGAATAAATCCTCGTGGGAGAGAAAAGTAGGAAAAGCTTTAAAGAATTTTTTTGCTTTATTAATTATAATTAATCCAGAGTTCGGACTAATTTCCGGAGCAGCTGATCTGATTATAAGAGGACGTTTATGGTAAGTATGAACCGGAAAACAATATAGTAAGTTACTAAGTATATTAGGATTTTTTTGGAGTGAAAATATTGCAATTGTAACGACATACAATAATTGAGTTAAAATTACGATATTCAGAGACACCTTATTTTGGTTTGAACTATATGTATAATAGGGTACATTCGTGTAGCGTTATACTTAAATGATTTTGTTTAAAATTTAAATGTTTCTCCATGTTTATTACGGAATTGACATAATAGTAACATACATAGATTAATTTATAATCCAAGAAAACCCCACTGGGCATAATAAAAATTTATGACTATTTGGTTATCACTAAAATTAAGATTTAAAGATTTTGTTAATATAAAAGTAAACTATTTTAAACATAGCTTTAACTATTTTTATCTTGCTGCTAAAACATTTTTTTTTAGAAAGATTATAAAGATAATACAAAAACGATACCTGTTTAAGATGTTTCAAATTCCAATTTCTCTTCATAGCGTGGATATTGGAAGATTCAATAGTAGATTAATTATTATATTTTTGAGATTTCATTATTGTGTTAAAAATTTATCAACGTAACTTTTTTAAATTTAGCGCCAAATTATTTAACATTGACAAGTGACAACTTTAGCATTGTTGCCAGTCTTTAGAGAATCATTTATAGTTTATTAATGTTTTCTTTTATTTGTCATCCATGATGTTTTCTATGTTATTTACAAAAAACTCCATGAAATAACTCCTATGTACTGTTTGTATGCAGCACAACAAATAATGATACTAAATTAAACATATTTAAAGCAACGAAAATGATTTACATTTTTAATAACGAAACGACAATAACGCATTTATTAGGTGTAAGATTCGATTTTAATCATGAAATTTAATGCAACAAATAAAAATACTTTTGTTACTATTTATCTATTTTTTTAATTAAAAAAAAGAAACGTTTAATGAAAATTACAGTTGACACAGCTGGCATTGTAGATATATTTTTTTATATATTTATATACAAAAATCTGCTTGACGACAAAAGTTGCAAGGTTGTTTTCATGTCAAATTTTGGTTCATTTTTTAAACTTCAGGTTTTTTAAACTGAGAGTTGAAAATATGTATAAAACTATCTATTTCGATAAAATTTGTTGATTATTTTAAGAATAATAAAATTTATCAATTTATAGTCATCATCACTGTAAAATTCCTCTACAGTTGTTTATTATTTTTTATTGCGTCTTATAAAGAACCTCAGTTTGATGGCTTCGAAACCATAGACAATTTGACTTGTCCAAGAGGTTCTGAAAAGATCGGTGGATTGCCTGTAGATTTCGGTGTGGATTGAGATGTCGGATATCGGCAGCGGTGACGAAGGGATTTCTAGTCAGAGTACGTATTTATTTACAGCGGCGTAGCGACCGAATCGCGTTTCGTTTCGCGCCGTTTCCGCTTACCGTCGCGAAAAACATTTCGAGCCGTCGTAACGTTCGAAAGTAAATATCTCATTGTTCCCGTTTCAAAATGGCGAATTCGGGTCTGTTATTTATCGGGTGTTGAGGCCTCGGTGGGTTTCTGGTGCGGGATAGCGGTGCGGTGGCGGGCGACGGCGCGGCGGCCCGCCCGGCTCAGTGTTAGCGCCGGCGGAGGTTGACGACCTATCGATTTTTTCGTCTGCGACCTCCCGTCGGCGGGCGGGCCGGTGTCTGGTGGCGGCGAGGGTGCGAAGGCGGCAGCTGGCCCGGCGGAGGCGCCAGGCCTGCACTGCGGCGACTCCGCCGCCTCATCGTCAGCTGACGGGCCAGCACCATGGCAGGTCAGTGGCCGCGCTCCCGCAGGGATTCCTCCTGTTGTTCCCCGCTGCCCGCTAGTCGTATCGCACTTTTCGCTGAATGCTCCTGAAACTGCAGTTGCCAGATATCGTTTCGAATCACTTAATCAAGATGACCTGTGTTGTGTTTCTTTGTTCCTACTTCAAATGACTGCTAGTGTGGTTTGTTATAATTGTGCAGTGCTTTGTGTACCAGTGCTAGTGGAATCATTTGCAGTGTTTAAAGCTAAATCATTTAACTATAATTGTTTGGAACAAAGGAATTGAAAAATCTTTTATTACTGTTCAATGACAGCTGCATATTGATTAAATTCTACTATATTAAGTTTGACATTTTGTAACTTCATATGGTTAAGACATTGAAGTATTTTGAAATTTCCTTAAGGATCTTACAAGAATTAAAATATTTATAGGCTTAAAGATGGTTAATATTTGAAATTCAACAAAGAAACAAAATCAAAACTTGCATCATTACTTGAGACTGTGACAATTGTGCAAGAGTTATTAAGAAAGCATGATATTTAAAATGTCTCTTGTACTACATTTTGTGTGCATTTTCAATGTGTATTTCCATTTTTTTTTAGAAAACAAATATTATAAATTAGAACATTTTTGATAAAATATACTCTAAAAATAATAGTATCTATGCTACAGGTACTAACAACTTACCCTTGGTTCGCTTGGGTTCATCCTTAGGTTTATTTCCTATACAAACTTTCATCCCCATTTTCACCCCCTTAAGGGATGATTTCCGTGATAAAAAGTATCCTATGTCCTTCTCAAGGTCTCAAAACTATCTTACCAAATTTCATCTAAATCTGTTTAGTAGATCCAGAGATTACAACCTCACAAACTTTACCTTTTTATAATATTAGTATAGATAATTATTGTAAAGTGTTTTTTCTTAATGTGGTTAAAATGTAAGAGTTACGTAGAAAAAAATATATTTACAACTTCCTTTTTGGAAAAAAAAAAAAATAAAAAAAGATATAATCTGTGACTGATATACTTATGAATTATTTTTCTTAAATATAATACCTTTTTTGTGGTTTAAAACTATAACATAAGGAAAGTTTTCAAGCTTAAAATGAGAGAAATAAGGTTTTCATAGCATTTGACGAGAACTCTAGAACTCTGTCTGTGGAAGATGTGGAGTGTCAAATTTTTAAAGTATTTTTTACTTTATATCAAAGATGATATTGATATTACTCAACTTGTAACGAGACTGGTTAAATAAGGCTGTCACAACTAATATGTTTTGTACTAGCACCTGATCGTTTCTATTTAATACTCCTTCTAATTTGTATTAAAATATATGAATGCTTTAAGGAGATAGAGTGCTAATCAAAGTTTTTTTTTTATTTACAAAAAAATAAAAGGCTAAAAAACCAATTAATAAAAAATAATAATAACTAAAGAATAATAATAATAATTCTTTATAAAAAATAGTCAACACTTTTGAATATCATTAGATTCTTTACATTTACTTGATAATATAAAGATCTATAAACTAGTAATTTGAATTCCTTTAATTACAATATTCATTTTTGCTAAAGTCTTTCTTATTTTGAATTTTGTCGTTCATTTGAGGAAGGAATGTAACATGCTGCTGAGACGATTCATTTTGCACACTGATGTTTATGTTACCTTGTTTAAATGAATAATGTAGTACAACTATGTATTTATATAATGTTTTTGTTCAAGGGATATTTGGAACAAAACGACTGGATGAAATAAAACTTTTAAATTTTCAATGAACAGCACAAACATGTACCTTGGTAAAGAGATTGCAATTGAATAGCTCATGTTCTAATTTAGTTTTTTGTTAATGTCATTAAAATTAAATGTTTTTTATAAAGATACATCTAAGCTTACCATTCATGGTGCCCAATAAAAGTTTTGTCTTGGTTGTAACTTGAATAAATAGAGTGCATTTTATGCTGCAGCCAGAACCTCAACACATTTTAAATTTGATTGGCCTTTGGCATATCAATTAAACTATTATAGCTGAACTTTCAGTGACCATTATAAATTATTTATTTAAACAATTGTTAAGTTATAAATACAGATATCATTAATATTTTATTTTACTAAAAATAATATTGCTAAGAAATAATATAAATACTTTTTATCTTTCTAAACTTGAATAATTTTCAAAGTATATTATGATTTTAACAAAGTTTCTTCAATTTATAACTTTTCTCTGTGACTTCACAGTGCCATGCATGTGTTTATGGTAATTCATTTATGATAAATATTTGTTTTACAAGACTGCCAAATATAAATTAAATGTTTGTGAGGACTCCTAGGGATTGATAATTAAAATAAAAAGAATCACATGTGCAGCTTCTATTGTAGAGATAAACCCTCGCATATTAAATTAGCAATATTTCATTATAATATTGAAAAAAATTATGATTTATATATATATATATATATATATATATATATATATATATATATATATATATATATATATATATATATATATATATATATATATATTTTAAAGGAGTTGTTGCAAGACATTTTGATGTTCATTTATAGGCATTCTTATCGTAGCTCTTCTCGGTATTCAGTTTTTCGCAATTAATTTATATTAGAGTGGAGTTGTTATCAGTACACGCGTAACGCTAATTTCATAGTCGCGTTCCGCCCAAAAAGCCGGCCCTAGCGGTCATCGACCCTTAACGTATAGAGACGTCCCACGGTCGCGGCGGCTTGCTAAACTTCACATTTGTTCATAACTTATATGTTTGCTACGTTAGGTACCTTTGTGTACCTCTAGTCCTTGACACGAGTTTTGATCGGGACTTAGATTAGTTAATCCTTGCTGACTTGCGAAGGATCCGAGGCGGCTGACGTTAGAAATGAAAACTTACTTAAGGTTTTAATAGGAACCTTTATTACGAGATTTCTTCGCTATGGCGGTTTAAATTACAGCTTGAAACTATTTAGGTGCCGACCAGAAGCGATTTTGCTAATCAATATGATTTCGCCATTGACCCATCCAGTGGCATTTTATTTGAATATATTGGCTAACTACATAACTATTGTGAAACGGAACTGTTTGCGAGGTGCGAACCGCGAATTTAGTTCTGTTCGTCATTGCGTCATGGTGTCTTAACATGGCTGTCAATCCATAAGGAGTCTTTACACTGGCATGACTATTGTTCTACTTGTTAACTTGATGGTGTCTGTTACTTGCATGGTATTTAGTGCTTTAGCTAGTTGATATTTATGTATATATATTATACTCAACTGTAATTTCATATTGTAAATGTATACCAAACTGTACTAAAAACTGAAACTTAACTAACTTAAAAATAACTCTTAATATATTAAAACCATTGACAAAGCAAAATATTTGAACGCTACAAATTAATATCTCTCAAGGCATGTAACTTAATAAATACGAAACCACGTAATTTAATTCGGAGAGTAATTCATTTGCAATGTAATTAATGTTGGAAACGCGGCATATAAAAAGCGCTCCGCTCAATGAAAACGGTCGCTTCTCAAGCGCGGAACGAGCTGAGGTGGTGATTTCTCAAGAAAAAATTATGGTTTCACTTTTTTGTCCGTCTGGCTCGTGTCTGTGGCAAAATTATGTCTGCTGCCAATGACCCGCCTTGAACCACTTACATAACGACGCGATCTGACTCCGGCTCCACCGCCTTATTGGATTTATTTACCATTGCACGCGCTACCAAGTATTAGACAATATTTTTGCTTATTACGCTTGCCATTGAAACAATTTGCAGCAATATATTGTAAACGCCTAGAAAAATTTGCCAACGTTAGCGTTTGTTCGACGACACGCCTTGGTTGAAAGATATAATTGGCATCGCCTTTGACTCTTCACACATTGTAATGTTGCCGATGGATCGGTTTAAGGACTATATAGAATTACTTAAATTTTTTAAATCGAAATACAGTAGGCATTATGATAACAAAAAATAGTTAAATGTTGAAGTATAAAGGCTGTAGGTGTTAATTATATTATAGTAAATATATCTATAATTATACTAAATTTATAATGATTAACATTTTATTAGAGAAGAATGACAAATCGAAAGCGGTTATTTATAGGCGTCATATTATAATAGGACGTTTGGCCTCGAAAAATTATATTCTTGGAAGAGATAGTTCCACATTCATGCAAGTGTTCTTACTACATGCCTAGATTTACGACGCTGACCTAGAACTGTAATTCTTTTAATAGACACTTTTTGGGATTTAGGTGAGCATGACGCACATCAAAAGATTGGGGCGTATTCCTGAAAATATACCATAAAATTATATAGAGGGCATACTTAGCGGGTCGCGTCGAAGCCCTATCGTTTGTATTGAAATATTTTTACATTTTAAATTACCAAGCCTGTATCTAAAAAACCTATCCCAACATCCAAAGTCTAGCTAACCAAACGGACTAAAATTGTTTATAATCCTAACGAGGATGTCGCTACGGTGCGGAATACACACTTCTTCTGCACAAAAGCTAAAAACATTGAGCCGATTGAAAACCGCAAATCTAAATACCTGCGGTATAATACCGTGGAACGTTATTTCGAATCCTATTGCATAACATATTTATATTGCGAATGTCGTAGCGTTGAGTAACTTATATATTCTTCTTTGTCTCTGTTTTGCTTCCCAAGTGACCCGGTCCGGTTATGGTGGCAGTGTCCCAATGATGACGGATCATTATATTGTGATCAGTGTGGGTAACTGTAGTGCATACAAATTAGTTTGTTTTCTGCTACTTTATGCAAGGTGGTTAGCGGATTCCTTTACGGTTATTTTCTGGGTGTGTTTCTTTGATATTTATACACTCGGCATATTTTATATTGTTATTTTTTAAAGCTGTATGTTTTTAGCAGAGCCAGAACATATGTCGCCGTTGTTGGCTTAGCATTTCTGTAACAATAATATTGCAGGTTAATAAGCCTAGTCTACCAGCCTAGCTCGGTTGGAGGCCGGCGTATCGATAGTCGCCGGCGAGCACTAAGCCGCTTTGTGCCAGAGGCCTTGTCACGTGCAACCCGAGCCGAACCCACTCGCCCGTGTCCGGTCACACTCCTTAACACCACCTATTGCTCCAATTTGAATTGCAATCTGAACGTTGTAGGTACATATCTGTTGAATTGGTTTTTTCGTTTTGCGTGTATTTAGAGTCTATAGAGAAACAAGAATTTACTCTTTAGGAATAGAATATAAAGGGAACTAAAAACCCTTGTAGCTTAAATGAATGTCTAATTTTGATTTTACACAAGTAACTGGTGCAAAAAGTTTGATTAATTTAAAATTACAAATCGATTCGATGAGTCAATTCAGTGGACTACAACTGCACTGTTTGTACGGTAACTTTAGTTCTTCTGTCTTCTGAAAGGTTGCGCTTTCAAATTTAAATTACTTGGAGGTATTTTCTTAGCATTGCGTGTTTGGTTATAATATACCTAATGTAAGCAGGGCAGGCAGGGCGTGTGCAGCACGCACAGGTCTCCTCCGAGTGCATCGCGGTGTGATTCCGTTGCGAAAATTTCACTTTATGTACACTGTTGGATTTTCTGTATTAGTAATTGATGCAATGTTAGATAAATTAATTTTAAGAGTTTTGAAGTTCTTACTTCTTCTTTTGGCATGTTTAAAAAAAATATCAGAGTAAAATTTTTACGATGCACGTTCACATCGACAGCCAAAAAGCGACATAATGAAGCTAGCTGCATTCCTTTTACAATCAGAGAGTTGTGACATACGGGATGAAATTTTCAGCTATTTTTGTTCTTTACGCCAAAGAAGTAGGTACCTTTAACTTCTTACGTGCGTACATAAGTAGACACACACGTTTTTTTTGTCTGTATATAAATATTTATTACATTTACAAGAAGCTAATTCCAAGAAATTCAATATACTGGGATAAAAAGTAGGCACAGTAATTGAACGTATTATAAAATACTAGCGATTCACCCTCGGTTCGCTCGGGTTCGTCCCTAGGTTTATTTTAACTGTTTAGTACGGAATAGATAATCGATCCTTTGCTCTGTCTCACAAGAGCTGTACATTTTTCCGGGATAGAAAGTATGTGCTTTTCCAGACTAAATCTTTGTGCCAAATTCTATCTAGATACAGCCGTTCTGGCGTGATTGATTAACAAACATCCAAACTTTCACATTTATAATATATATGGGATTTTGTGCAAGAATGATCACGAATATTAATTAGCAAATGATTATCATATTACAGTATCTGTTTTCTCAATGTGCAAACGTTCATTTAAAATATTTATCACCTTCAAAAGCAAAACTTGCGACGCTAACAAAGAAGTTCTTCCTGTAAAGTGTACTTAGTTATAAAAAAATCCTTTTAATCCTTTGCTATTTTTTTTATTAATTACTAATGAGTTCCGAGTTTGCTGCGGTCGGTACTCTATCCTTTAACCATATCCTGCTTAGAATTAAAGACGTTTTTATCGTTGTTTGGTTAAAAAACAGGAATTATGTTAATATTTTAAACCAATATAAAATTATTCTAATCATTAATCAAATTAAAACTGACGGGAATATGTTTTTTATGCATTAAATGTTTTGTGTGTAATAGCGTTTGCAAATAGGTATACCTATACCTATACATGTACAATGTACGTACATTTAAGCTATTATGGTTGTTTAAAAATGGTTATATAATGATTTTCGTATTGAATATTTCGTATACAATAGGAAAATTAAGTATAATGAATGTGCTCGTGGAATCCCAGACAAAGCTTGTTACGTTCTACTAATGTTTCGTCACTTTGACGTCTTTACATTGACACTAGTTCCTTACCTGGGCTATATACGTGATGGAGATGACTTATTATTTGCTTTTTTTTTTACAGAATATCATGGTCCAGGCATGGAGGCGGGTGGAAATAATTTTGACTCCGGTAAGTTTATTAAATCTTTATAATGTATATGTAAGTAGGTAGATACTTAAACTAGCCTTAAGACATCAGAAATTGTATTATATCCATTGTATGATATCATGAACGGTGAAGGAAAACATCGTGAGGAAACCTGCATGTCTGAGAGAACCTAGCAAGTTTTCGAAAGACATGTGAAGTCTGCCAACCCGCACTTGGCCAGCGTGGTGGACTATGGCCTGATTCCCCTCGTATTGAAGGGAGGCCCGTGCCCAGCAGTGGGACGTTAAAAAGGGCTGAATGCATGATATCATGGCCGATCACTCGCACCACAAATAAAAAATCACTAATAATTAAGTTGTGAGAAAATTTCGATAAGTCATATAACGAATTTTATACTAATTCTTACTATGACTACGCCTTACGCTCGCTTCGCTCGGGTGCGCTCTAGGGGCCTTTATATGTATAATATCATATACAGAAAGCGCAGCCTTCTCTTAGAATTCAAAATTAGGCATTTGGCATTAAATTATTACTATTCTTTTACCGAATGTAATGACTCTACCACCAGTTCGGAAAGGAAACGCTGAGAGCGTTCCTGAGAACTGGTGAGATTTTCTTAGGTACTTATCAAGGTCATCTAAGTACTAGACTGTGTATTTTGTGTACTATTCATCCAAATCCATCCAGCATACACACATACAACTGTCTTCATTTATAATCGTAGTGTGATCAGGTTGATATGAACTAATGATTAGGTATTATTCTAATCATCGGGTATTATTCTAGACAATAGTTTTTGCTACATTATAACCTCTTATTATAACAAAATTACAATATAAAAACGACAAGCTCAACCGTAACTTCTTCCGCGTTGAATTGAGGAAATAAAAGGAAATCATATAGTTAATTAAAATAAATTTATATATTTTTTATTTTAGTCAAATGAAGAACTTCGAAAATTGTATACGTAGCTTCTCCCACACCCAGTATATTATCCCGCAGGATCCTTTGTTCGGTTTCAGTATATGAAAATTATAAGTTGTATGCATTAAGGAAAAGCTATGCCCGTTTACATCGAAATCTCAAATATTTTTTATATAGCAAGAGAACTTCTGAATGATTTCGATTTTACGAATTCGGCTTCGATAATTTTCCTTTGACCCTCGTCCACAGGTCGTAAATATATATGTATGTATGTAAAAATATGTATGTATTTAACCTGATGATGTTTTTTGTAACCTGAGTCTTTTGTATATTTTAGAACTTCCAATACAATAAATAACCGAATTTAGTAGGTCCAAACGTACAAGCTTACCTAATTTTTATAATAGTGAATAGTATTTTCTTTGAACACTTTTGGGCAGATCAGAATTAATTAACATAATTAATTCTGAATAATCAGAATTAATTAATATAATTAATTAATTCAAGCTGGAATTATTATTCCACGGAGCGCCTTACCGGGACAAAAGTATCCCGACCTGGTCTATTTGTATGCTAAGTTACATCAAGCAAAGCATCAGCAAGATTGAGTCTAACATTTAATACATTTATACATATAATATTATTGTAACTAAGCCGAAACCGTACATTAATAATTTTTTGGAAAATCTTATTGAAATAGTATTATCGATACGGAGGCCGAATCTATAGTTTTTAGAATTTTTGTCTGTCTGTCTGTTACCCCATCACAGAAAATCACTGGAGGGATTTTGATGAAATTTCGTATGGTGATAGTTGATTATCCGGGTCAACATGTAGGATAATTTTTACTGCGAGAAAATATCTCATCTCTGAGAAATCTATACTAAACGTTAAAACGTGAGCAGAGACGATACCGAGCAGAGCGAGGGTGAGTTGCTAGTATCTCCATAAACATTAAATGTAATCGAGTCTGGGCTGTTTTTCTTCATAACCTGAAAAAATGATATTTTGTTTTCTTTTTTTTTATATTAATTTCTTTAGTTCAAAATTTGTCACCTCTTTATCTTATTATTATTTCATTTTATCAAATCATTCTCCTACCGGTTCCTTATATCATTAAGATATATGTCAACTTTTTAATTGACTATGTCCAGCAGCTTTGTCTGGGAGATGTTAAATACATGTATATAAAAAAATAAAATAGAATTTAGCAATAATTTAAAATTAGCGACTCACTAGCGGCTTACGGCACACTGATAAAAAGTAACCTATGTGCTATTCCAGACTATAATCTATCTCTTTACCAAATTTCATTCAGATCCGTTCAGCCGTTCTGGCGTGATTCAGTAACAAACATCCAAACATCAAAATTTTCACATTTATAATGTATCTACTAGTCATAATGTAAAGAGTGGGTAATGTAATAAAAAAAGTATATCTAAATCTTTAGATATTCCTACGTTATACGTTTCTAGATGCTAAACATAGATTTATTATCTGAAAGCGAGAGCCTTCCGGGACGTAAAAATGTATAGAATATTTCATATATTAATATCCAAAGAGCTTTTTACAGATATCTATAAAAAGGCGTAACTGCTTATTAGAAGGATTAAGAACAACGTACCTATGAGACAAGTGTTTTTAATAATAATAATTTTTTTTATGGATTTGATGTGCTTGTTAAGGGGATTGCCTTATAGTTCTGTACATTAAAAAAATATTATATGTGTATATTCTAAATTTGATAACTAGTCTTGTCATGCGGCTGTGCCTAGCGGTTTTAATGTAAACTGTATACAAGTACTATATGTATACAAGAAATTTACGAGTGCGATGTTACGAAGTCGATAAAATTAACATATAATATCGCGTGGGCCTCAAATTTTGTTTGTAAAATCTAGTCTGCTCCTGTTTGGGTTTCTGTCGGAGGTCATTGAACTTATTTACAAACAACTTTTTATGTTATCTAATGCTTGATTTATGCCCTGGACGTAGCGCGGCGTGGAAATTGTGTTGTACTCACGTACAATCGAATTATGTACATATGTATGTGCTCTTTATTATTTTATTGGCTCGCACATACCTACTTGTAATCATTTTATTTTTACAACTTGAAAGTTTATAAATAGTATTGTTATTTAGGTTAAGTAAGATAGAAATATCATCACGATTTAAAATCTACCGACAACGTTTTTCTAATTTTTTCGTTTAAGACTTATTTTTTCGTCTAGGCTCAAGAAAAAACCACGCCTATCCCAGACTATCCTTTAGACAGCAGTTATGAAGTTTTCATGGTTTATAAATTGACATAATGTACGATTGAAGAATTAAATGGTAGTTACATTTTAGCTATAGCTATGTACGTTGGCCGGAAGCAGTAGTGCGTGTCTGTCTGTAACGCGTTATAAAGCTAAGTAATCGATCGCGATTTCTAATTACGACCGTTCGACTTTCGACACCTGCCTGCCTCGGATAATTGAATACGATAATAATAATAATTTATTTCAAAAGCAATAACGTAATAGAACAAAGGTACACGGTTAAACTCTAAAGTTGTAACAACTTTGATTAATTGCCTAAGTATAAAAAAAAAACTGGTCATGTGTTTATTTTATATTGATATAAAAACAAGGCCGCAAAATACTTTGTGTAATATAATAAAAAAACTAACTCAAAAACACGTGTAAGCTATTTTATCGCAAAAATAATGAATGTCTGTCTATACACATATAATATGTATATTGCCTTTAGTTAATCGAAGGTAAAAATGAATATTTTTTGCATTAGATAATAATTATTTAAATAGAATTTGGGTTATACATACATATTGGTATCGGCAGGTGGAATCGTACGCTTCATGTTCATTTAACAAAGAAAGAGCAAAGAATATTTTCAATATTCAGAATAAATTAGTAACCTGCTATATGCAAATTTAATGAGGATATTTTTACAGTATATATAATTAAAAATTAATTGTTCCATTAATTAAACTACGTTTAAATGGACTGCTCATTATGCCATTTGATTTAAACTTTATCAGTAAAATGTATAGAAATGGCGCACAGTTTGACGAATTATCATGTTACAGGTCAACAGCCACAGGAGCAAGAGTTGGCGACAAAAATGCTACAGATACAGTCAAAGAGGTTTTATCTCGACGTGAAACAGAATCGACGCGGACGGTTCATCAAAGTAGCAGAGGTTTGTGTCTATCATTACTTTCATATTGTTTCCTCACGAATAGAATTTTTTCAAGCCTTTCAAACTGCATTACTCATTTAAAGTTTTTGTTCATATCATAGTGTTAAAGCACTTCGATGCCAGACAGTTGTTAAAAATCCATAACGTATCCCAAAAAAGAAAATTATAAAACACTCGAGCTCGAACACTCTTTGTTTAGGATTCCATATGTGAAAACTGTTATGCTAGTTTTTGAACTTGGTGATATTTTTCACATTCAACAATTGCACCCAATACGAGGGGGATCAGGCCATAGTCCACCACGCTGTCCAAATGCGGGTTGGCGGACTTCACATGTCTTTCAAAAACTTGCTAGGCTCTCAGACAAGCAGGTTTACTTGCGACATATATACTATGTAGAATTCTTTATATGCAAGCAAAAATAAGTAAAATGGGAGATATGTATTTATTATTAGCGCCTCACTCTCGCTCCGCTCGGGTTTGTCCCTACTTACGTTTTATCGTTTAGTATAGATTTCTCAGAGATAAGATATTTTCCCGCAGTAAAAAGTATTCTATATGTAGACCCGGGTAACCAACTATCATCACCACCAATCCAAATTTCAACAAAATTCCTCCAGTGGTTTTTCCATGATGCGGTCACAGACAGACAGGAAAACAAAAATTCTAAAAACTATAGATGCAGTATCTGTATCGATAATAATGTCTATTTCAATAAGATTTTCCTAAAAATATTTAATGTACAGATTCGAATCAGTTAGAATTTTATTATATATGTATAGATTATTGGATCTAGATAAGGATATAAATATTGTTAAACCTCCCATAGTAACTGTGATTCAAGTGACTCAGCTCTAAAAAGAAAAATAGAAAATTGCTTTTTATTATGAATAGCCAAATAATTTTTGATATCTGTGGTTCCCATGCCGGTAACGGGTATTTACTCGGGGTTTAACGGATTATTAATAACGATATTGTTCGTTATTGTCCCGACGTCTGCTCCGCGCCGGAAGTGCTGCTCGCGCTGAATCTACAGAGTTCCGGAAATTGCGAATGTAAAACTCTGAACATTAATCATTACTTGAAAAAGTTATCGTGTAGTTTTTATACGGAAAATTTATATCGATGTCTCGATAATTGGTTGCTCACTGCAAGTGGTGCGAATTTGTATAGCATATATATTGTATGTATATGTAAGTGAGTGTAGTCAGGTAATTGCTTAACTTCGGGCGAATAATAAAAATGGGTCAGACGGACGTCTGTAGGCGAAAGGCATCGCCGGTGTGGCGATCATCATAATTAGGCGGCAAATATTTTAGGTTGGCGGGGTCGTTAGCCGATTGAGGTCAAATTATATTGAAATGAAATAGCTACAAAACCTCCTTTATTTATAGACGTAATTTAGATTTTGTCTTTTCATTTCGAAATTTCATAGACGGCTCAATTTCAGTTCATTCATGTTTGTTTGAAAGGTGAATGAGTAAATCGATGAAATATATTTAATTGTATATATTAATTATACAGAAAAAAATCGGTTAAGTGCGAGTCGAATTCGCAAACGAAGAGTATGGAAATACCATCGCACATGTACTTTTTATTAATATGACTTTTACCCTATGTATGTAGTATATTAACTTCGATGATCGATTACGAACGTTAAAAATGTTTTTTTTTGTATTTTTATATTTATTTATTTTTATTATTTGTTATAGCAGCAATAGAAATACACACTCTGTGAAAATTTCAACTCTACCTATTACGGTTCATGAGATACAGCCCTCTGATAGACGGACGGACGAACAGCGGAGGCTTAGTAATAGGGTTCCGTTGGCAATCTTCGGGTACGGAACCCTAAAAAGAAAGAAAAAAGACTCGTATGAAGTAAAAATTTCGTTAAAACTTTTCGTTGAGGCCCAGTAATAGTTAAAATAGGAGAATGTCCAATTTACATACATTTTTAATATCTTTTTAATCATGCGTTAATTATTTATATTCATCGCTACGAGCCATTCATTTAATGTTATGCATGACACACTTAGTAAAACTTTTAAATTCTCTTATTTAGCCAAAATTAACCCTTGAAAATTGAATTAATTTATTAAAGCCATACGTTTGTCGGGTCATCTATCTCTTCACCTAAGTGTACAACAGCAACTTTTTTCATTGTAGCACAGGAACAGACAAACAGACTACACAAATATTAATCTATATATTGATAGAATTCGCAAATGCGCTTTTGATATAGCTCGTCTCATTGGCATTCCAAAGCCGTGGTTAAATAAAGAAAAGAATATATTGTAAAGGTTTTTTAGGATTTAATTGTTCTCGGAACGGAGAGAACGAGACTGAGAAGTTACAAGGAACTTAAATCCTCCTTCAAAAAACAAAGGGTAGGGTAAAGAAATAATAGATCAATGTTTAAACCAGTGGGTCTATAGAGTCCTGTATTTTACCTTTTTCGTATTTTGCTAATACATACTGTCTGTCGGGGGGCGGCCGTCCGACACTCTGATCCCAGTATCCCGTAAATTAGAAATATTCTATTGTTCGCCTCTGCTGCACGACGCGACGCCCGATGAGCGATGGATGGTAGACTGCCTTTTTTAAAAATAAAAGATTTCCATTGCGACAGACGAAATGTGTACCTGATTTCTCTTGCTCTACGTACATACGTGAAATTTTTGACAACGATTCTAATGGCTTGAATCATACGAGAGGCAACATATTTTTAAACTTTTAAATCGTTTAGTTGAATTAGTTTCTGGTTTCCTCGAGTTTTATCAAAGTTGTTCGAACAAAGCTTTTAACCGAGATCGAGTTTGAATTGGTTTTGAAGGTGTATTACGTGACTCATGTGTTTTTTTTCAAAGTAATTATCCAATTATAAATGACTAATACATCAAGGCACCTGACGGCACATAAAGAGATGCTGCGTTGATGCAACAGATTCGAGATAAGCAGATGATTGGGCCGATGTCATAATCGTTCTTGACTTGCAAACATTTTTCACTGTCCAATATAATCTTATCGGCTCGGCTGGAGATAGTTTACGGCTTTACACGGTCGTTAGGAAGCCGATGTGTCGTTACACATTGTTTTATATGTTTGTTACGGACATGTTTATTTTGCAGCATTTATTTTTACATTGAGATTATATATTTACAATTTTATGTCTTTTATTGTATTTCGAATTTAAAATTCTTAATATGATACAAAATTTTATTGTGTTTTGCTTGGATACATGTTTGTTCACATACTTTTTAAATCCTCATAAGTAAATGCAAAGTAAAAACATTTTGATTATAAATATACATTATTTTCAGAGTTTTATTACTTATATTTAAATTTGCTTCACCATATATGGTGATTGTTTTATTAGTAAAATGTTAAACATGACTGTTCAAGATCGGCGCAGATGGACGCCGCAGTCAGATATTCCTGGCGATGTCGACGGCGGCGGAGTTCCGCGATCACTTGTCGAGCTTCAGCGACTTCTACTCGTCGCTCGGCCCGCCCAACCCCGACAACGTGCCCGACGACGGCAAGCTCAAGTCTGAGATGATGCTCAAGGTTCGTATCATAATGCAAACTTGCAATGGCGAATAGAAATATGACGATTTTTTTAAGTTTTAAGCATTAAATCCTTCGAGGATGAAAATAGCGGATGTTGTAAAATTAGAGATTTCGTCTAATCGGCTAAGAAATATTCGAGAATTAACTAAGAAAGGATTTTTGAAAATTCAACCCCTATAGGGTTAAAATGGATTCCTATATAAACTCCACAAACTCCTAAACCCCTAGGAGTTTGTATAGGAATTCATCATATTTGAAGTTATAGTGATCAAAATTTAAAATAATCTTTTTGTTTAAAAATATCGACTACTATAAATCAAAGTTTTATGCAGTACATTCGCAGGGTATGAACAAAAGGGTTAAAGTGAGTATCGAGATCCCGTCACGTCCGTCACTTGATAATTTATATTAATCCTCTTGATAAAGAGCAATTGATAACGTTAAGAAAAGATTCCAACCCCTAAACATTCTAATATTTGTTGTTATAGTTGCTTGAATGCGCCATCGCGGGCAGAGCCGCTAGCTAACGCTAGTTATGATATAGAAGGAATTGAGAATGACGTCATATACGTATGACATTACGTAACTCGTAAACCAATCAAAAGCTTTGTATATTGTTTCATATTATACCTATACTAATATTATAAAGAGGTAAAGTTTGTGAGTTTGTGACGTTGTAGATGGTAATCTCTGGATCTCCTGAACCGATTTTGATGAAATTTGGTGAGAAGATAGTTTGAAACCCTGGCAAGGACATAAAATGCTTTTTATCCCGGAAATCATCCCTTAAGTTGGTGAAAATGGGGATGCAATTTTGTATTGGGAAGCAAGCTAGGGCCAAACTCGAGTGAAGCGAGGGTGATCTCTAGTAATATTATAATATAAAACTTGTTCGTTATAAGCAATGTCATTAGGGAAGTCGTTGTATCCAAACTTTTTTTACGGGCTTTTGTGTGGAGACCAAACTTCACAGTACAATTACGTCATTCACAACGGCCGGTCATTATGGACGGGATCGTATTAGAGGGTTTACACTGTACTCTTATGGTTCTTGTTGTTGCTACACCGTGCCTCGGAGTCAATGTCTGGCTAGTCGCTAGTCCTGTGCCAGATCCCTGGTTTTGGATAACTGTCCCATTTTATAGTAAGAGAATTAACTGTGTTCAAGCACATCTCCACTGTAATTCTCGCGTATATGAATAAAATTATATAATTGGTTAATGTTAGTGAGGCTGATGCCACTATGACACAAAAAAATTACGTTTGTTGCTGACTAATAGGTATCATTATTTCTTTATGTTTGGTTCTGCTTTAAGCTTTTTTTTCACATATTAGGAATGCCGATATATTTTTAAAGCGAAGGTGCACTTTAAAATTATCACAGTGTAGGTTAAATAAATATAGTAAGATCAATATCCAGTGCAGGGACGCGTCACGTGACACCTGTTCGTTCTTGGAGCTTTTGTACTTTAAGTGCATGGTGTTCAGCGGCTTCATAAAACCTTAGAATTCAGAGTGATTTCGAACCAATTTGATTTTTATTCTAAGTAAAAATATATCATGTGGAAAAATTTTGATTTAGTATTTTCAAAATAAAATAATTCCAGTTCACGGCGGATAATTTGTGGAGACTAGTCAACTGCGTCGGAAATAATAGTGTGTAGACAAAAGTGTACCCTATATTTTTTCACTCTTATATTAATTTGACATTCGCGATTTATCAATCGCAGGAGCGACGCGATATATGGTCTGCTTCGGCACGGGAGTAACTTCGCTAATTAGAAAGGTCCATTAATTATATTTAGCCCGACCTAAGAGTCAAACCTGGGATTTCCTGACCGGTAAGCATTGCTATAGGGTATTTCTGCCAGTGTGCCAGTTCGGCGCAGGCGTAATTCCAAGTGATCAGCGTGGGCCGTTGCAGGACAACCGGCGGTACTACCTGGACCTGAAGGAGAACTCGCGCGGGCGCTTCCTGCGCGTGTCGCAGACGGTGACGCGCGGCGGCCCGCGCTCGCAGGTGGCGCTGCCGGCGCAGGGCATGATCGAGTTCCGCGACGCGCTCACCGACCTGCTCGACGACTTCGGCACCGACGACGGCGGGTGAGCTCATATTTTTTTGGTTCACCGGCAAGAAGACTAAGTATTACCCACTAAAACCCAACAGAACCTCCCTCGTCCTAATGGGACGCCGCAGGATCGCTAACGCATTCGACCACGACGCCCTAGCCAACTTACCAACAGTAGACTGTGTGCAGATAGACTATAGTCTTTCTGTGTATTAAATTTCATTAAAATCAGTTTAGTCGCTTATATATCAAGGTGTATACATAACAAACGCACTCACATACAAACTTTCAAATATACATACATATGTATAATAGTAGTCCGATATGGAAAGAATTTAAAAATGATAGCTGGCACCATTTTCAGAATTCACACATATTTTTAATTTTTATTCTAAGTAAATATGTCTGGACCTATTTTGGAAGTTGGTCTTGAAAATAAATTCTTAACAGCTGATATTTAATACCGATAAGTTCTGTACAATGTTCCTAATTTGAGTGTGAATAAACGTATATTCGTTTTGTTAGTATGAAACTATGAGTATATTAAATGATAATACAATTTGTATGAAATCAAATCAAAATAGACTTTTACAAGCACTTGTGAATCGTCAATTTTACATTTTAAATTTAAATTAAATGACAGTATTAAGTCCGTGAAGAGTCTACCACCTCTCGGAAGACAGTTCTGCTAGGAAGAGCCGGCGAGAAACTCAACAGTAGCTTTTTTAAAATAATAATACAATATTGTAATACAATAATAATGTAATACAATGATGTACGGTATGTATGTACGTGTGTGGTGCGCCAGGTTCAAGGGCGAGCTGCCGGAGGGGCGCCACCTGCGCGTCGACAACAAGAACTTCTACTTCGACATCGGCCAGAACAACCGCGGCGTCTACATGAAAGTCAGCGAGGTGGTACCCTCGTTGCAAGTAATTGAGCCGCGCTGTTCACTATGCATGATACTGCCCCGTGCCTTCCCGCGCCCCCCACATATACACACACACACAACCCCGCCCCCTCCCACACACACAACCCCCCTCCCACACACACAACCCCCCTCCCACACACACAACCCCCCTCCCACACACACAACCCCCCTCCCACACACACAACCCCCCTCCCACACACAACCCCCCTCCCACACACATCCCCCCCCCACGCACATAATCCCCCCACACTACCCCCCTCCCACACACACAACCCCCCCACGCACATAATCCCCCCCCCACACTACCCCCTCCCACACTACCCCCTCCCACACACACAACCCCACTCCCATGTAACGCCCCTCCCACCCCCACCTCTACTCAACAACACCCCCTACACCTCACCACCACTACCACCACACAATCCATACACCCCCGTATGCGATATCCGTTGTGCCGTTAGTTAATCCTATCGTTTCATCTATCGCACTTATTTTTTATTTATGTTCTTTTCTTACCATAAGTTTTTTTTTAAATTTTGGTTAATTTGTACTTTTATATTTAAAACGTATGTTTCAACTTCGTTTTTAGTTTTTTTTTTGAAAAGATTATCAGGGCTGCCGCCAACATTGTACCATTAATTTTATTTGGAATACATTCAGTAAAGTATAATTATAATTTATTTTTAAGGGCTTTGATATTATTAATTTTACACCCTCGAATTTTTACTGTATTAATAGTATAATATAAAAAATCTAGTTTTAACTCCATTATGACATTAACAAAGAAGTGTTTTTTTTTAATTTAACCCGTTAAAAAACAAAATTGTTGCTCGCTCGTAAACTTTTTGAAAAATGGTGAGACAAAGCACAAGCCAGCTTGTAGACCAATATTAGCGTATTTGCCATTGTTCGCTTTGTATGCGTATAATATATTAAGATAATACTTTAATTTGGTTTTTTTATTAGTGAGAGAATATTCTGGATAAATTCAGTGTTTTTGGAAATCAAAGTTTACACACACACGCACAGACACAAATCTTCTCTACTTTTTACAATTATGTGTAGGTGATATTCAAGAAGAGTTTTCAATTCAATTGTTCTGTTAATGGCTTCATTAGGTGCCAGTAGAGCACGGGTTACTTTGCCAATGTCACATAGCTACACTTATAAATTTGTGAGATATGTTAAGAATTTTTTGCATTAGGTTTAATTGAAATAATTTGTTTAGAATAAAAGGTTTAGTTTAAATTTGTTATTATAGTATATAAAATTAAAAAAAAAATCATAAATATTGCATTTTGTCTGTTTGTCATGTTTTTAAAGCTAATACAGAGTTAACTAAAAATTTGAAAATAATGTTAATTGTTAGAAAGTAATTTCAAATATCACTTACAATCTCAATAGCAACATGCGGTTTCTCGCGCCATACTGTACCTATGCTATTACAAATGCCATGTAATTATCCCAGTAGAAGTTAAAATGAATAAACAGCCATATTTAAACACTTATCGCCTGACGAATTCCTTCTGTCAAACTAGATTAATTTTTTTTTTCTAAACATGTAGTCCACAATTTATATTCATTATAGTAAAAAAACCGTAAAATTAGATTTTTACGAATTTTTGATATTTTAAATAAAACAATTTCTTTGGATGTTTTCATTTGATTTCGTTGTATTCGAGGAAGTTTCGTTGGTGGTATAGTACAGCTTGTGTGTGCAGGTGAAGAGCAATTTCCGCACCGCCATCACCGTGCCTGAGAAGTGCTGGACGCGCTTCCGCGACATCCTCGCCGACTACTGCGACAAGATGACGCGCGCGCACGCCGACGCGCAGGACCACCACCAGGTACCTACCGGCCGCCGGCCGCCGACCGCCGACCGCCGACCGCCGACCACCGACCGCCGACCACAGACCACTGACCACCGACCGCCGACCACTGACCACCGACCACCGACCACTGACTACTGAGCGCCGACCGCCGACCACCGACCTTTTTTCCCGACACGCACTTTTTGTACCATCCATTCCATCAGTTTTATCCAAAATGCAAACCAAAAATAGGCATTAATCAAAGTGGATGTGTACTAATTTTTAAAGGTTCAGGATATCCTAATAATAGGACATTTTTTCTGAAGTTGTTAATTATATTATGTTGTTGAATTAATTAACATTTATTGTCTTTACTAAGCAATCTAATTGAAAGAATTACTGAACGCTAGATAAGTCCGTATGAGTGCCTTGTATCGATTTTACATACTCTAGAGTTACTCTCCCTTCTCTCGGCTGTTTTCTAGGCGATGTACTAAACAGAAGCTTGTACTCTAACATAAATCATAGTCATAAATCAATCATCGTTCATTCAAATCCGTTCAGCCGTTTCAGCGTGAAGGATAAATATACATACACACAAACTTTTGTAATTATAACTGTGTTCCTGACCAATTTCGACATTGTCAGCCGATCTCGATTAGACTTACCAACTAGACAAGACATATTGCAGTGTTCGCGAAAACACAAGTGCACTCTCTATTCCAGTCGATCTCAGGACCGACGTTCCAGGCTTTGCCCCGACACAGAGGTGAAATATCGCTAACTTCCCAGCTCCGGACTGTTACTGAATATTCTTTAATAGAAAAAATCAAATACTGAACTTAATCCGATCCGGGACTCCAACCCGGGACCTCCAGGTCTGCGACAGAACATGTTAGCCACTAAATCACCGAGGTAGTTATATATAGTTATAATAATAGTGTACTACAGACATATAAGACGTGCGCCGTCGTGTTGTTGCAGGGCGGCAGCGGCGCGGCCCCGCGCGCCTCCAGCGCGCAGCCCGCCAGAGACGTGGTGAGTACCACTCTCTCCTACTTTCTCCTACTCTTCCCCACTCTTTCTCACACTTCTCTGCTCTTCCTCACGCTTCCATGTAATAGTGATCTTACTTGTGTCACAGTGTACTGCATTGTTTTATTTTTGTATTATTGCACATTCTTCAATATTCCACTTCTTCAAAATCCTTCCTGATAGGCACAAGATAAACGATTTTTTTAATCATAAAATCTATACCTAGGTTTTATTATGTTCGAGTCCCGCTGGGAGCATTCATTTATGAGCACGAATGTTCATACTCCAGTCATGGGTGTTTATATTTATAATATGTATGTATTTAAAGTTATATATGTGTAGTGTATCAACTATCTGATATCCATAACACAAATCTCGTAGCTTACCATGGAACTAGATGGTGCTGTGTGTTAATATACCAACATATTTAACAATTTAAACAATTTAAACTGGCATACCATACCTTTATATGACACTGTAACTTGCTACAAAATGGCACTACAATACTTTAATTTCGATACCTTTCAACATGTAAATTGGTGTTTTTTTTAAATGGTTAAATGGCAAGATTAAAAGCGATCACCACTCTATGGGTTTTTATACTAGGCTACTACTTTAAATTAAAAACGCTCATTGTTTATCATAATATAATTACAAGCATGTCCATTGGGAGTGTCCCATTACTGAGTTTTTGTACGTAGTTGGATGTTATGATTTCACATTGGACAGTATGTAATTGCTAGATAAAGTGGAAATTTACTGCCAAATATAATTTCCGTTATAAGCTATAAGAAAACATGGTCTAAACATGGTCTGTTTGATTGCAGGAATCATTCGCGGGAAGCGCGCCGCCCCGGATTTGATGCGACGGCGCCCCGCAGTGACCGCCCACGCCCAGCGCCGCCCCGCGCCCGCCCACGCCCACGCTCCCGCCCCCACCCACGCCCACGCCCACGCCACCTGTACATACTGCTCCTAGTGGGCATTCCTAGCCTCATCGTGTTTCGGAGCTTCGTCAACGCTCGCTTCTACCACATCTCCTGGTATTGAACCGAATGAAGGTTATGTAAGTGGTTATTTGCTAACTCCAGTGTTTCTGTAGATTGGATTGGGCTTAAAAATGTATTTATATATGAACTTTTCTATTATAATTTGTATTTCAAAGTAATTTGTTTGTTTAAATTTTTAATTTTAATTGTTGTTAAATTTTTAAAGTAAAAATTTTTGTACATTACTATGGAGATGATAAAAATTGAAATATACGAATTGCAAGTTCTTTTTTGATTGGAGTTAGCAAGTAATCTACAACATACATTAACTATTGACCGGTTTACACGCGGAAATTTATGAGCAGCGGATCTAAAACTTTAATGTAAACAGGGTTTAAAGCTGCTTTCACACTGTTTCAATATTTCATGTATCTTTTTTTTCATTCGGTTTTGTGATAACTATAAGGAAAGCCGTGTGAATCAGGCTTTATATTTGTAAATAATTGGGCGAATAACTAAGTTTTTCTTTAAAAAGTCCCGGGCGGTGTAAAAAAATTCAGATTGTAACGCCACTTATCTAGTTGTAGGTGTATGTGTTTTTTATTATTATTATTTAATAATAGTTTTTGTCTGTTTACATCGAGATGTATATAACAGGCACGGGAGTGAGGGATTGGACGTGGAATCGGACAAACAAAAAAATTTTTAGAAAAAATAATGGAAAAATGTCTATTGAATTGATAAGGATAGTTGTTTTGTGAATGCGATTTGGTATGAAAGTTCGAGTAACCATCATAGCGAAACGCAATCAGAAAAGGTTTAGGCGGAAGCGGTTCCACGTAAGTAGGTTCCGGACGACACCGGGTGTTTACAGGCGCGTATTACATCCGCCGCTACGCCGATATTCACACACGATTTTAATAATTATTATAATTAATATTAAAAAAAAACAATAACGTCTTTATTAAATTGTTTTTACAAACGTTTTATATGTAACGAAATCATTATTAACACTTAAAAACAGTCATTTTATTTTTATACTGTATATATATATATATATATATATAAAATTCATATTTAAAAAAAAAGATACTGTATGTGTGGACACCGACGTAGCGGCGACACTCGAATCTTTAGATAAGTAGCGCTCTGCTGTGATATACTCGTAGGCGAGCGGCGGCCGCGACCCTCCCCCTCTGTCCCCATGCCCCTGTATCCCTGTATCCGTGTATCCGTGCGTCCATGTATCCGTCGTGACGGATACTGCGTGAGCGGATAAGTATCCTTTGCTTCTTATTTAGTAAGTTGTTTAGTATCACGTAGCGTAGAGCCCCGCGTGTGACGCGGCTCGTGGATTTAATCCCGCGTTAGATTTCTTTAGCGTTATTGTATTATAAGTCGATTACAAGGTTTTTAAGCAATTTTTTTTGGTAAACTTTAAATTGTAAGCTACGTTTGAATATATGTATTTCTCTTTGGAAATTGCAAACGATTGATGGGAAACTTCGTATGTTGGTAACAAAACTAAGCTTTATATATTTTTTTGAATAAATGTTATAGCTATTTGATAAGATTTACGCATGATTTGCATAATATTTGACAGTTTACACTGTCATCGTTAACATTAATGAATTCAAACAAGACAAGTGTGTCTATAAACAATGTGAATTAAATAAGATATTAAATATTAGGCGCGTATTACATCAGATGATAATTATTCCCACTTAATAAGACGAATGTCTCTAAAAATCCTTTTGTCCCAAAACTCGAACTACTGAGAGTAGTTGACTAATATGTTTTATATATCCGCCTAGCGCCGGCCGCCGCGGGGTAGGTTAAGTTGGCTTCGTAAGCACCTGTGTGTCTCGTCCTCGTCGCCCGCGCGCCCTGCGCCCTACGCACCCTGAGCACCCTACACACCCTACACACCCTACGCATCCTACGTGCTGCACACTACATACATTACTCATCGCATACAATACAGAATGCAAATAAAAAAAATAGTTGAACCACCAAAGCAATGATTGTGTGAACGTCCCTCCCCCGGGCGCGGGCGCGCGGGCGGCGACGGCGCGCGCGCGCGCAGTGTGCGAGTGTGCGACGTCTGCATTTCGTTCAGTTCTACTCCCAGCGACTTCACTATTAGCTTCGCTCGGACGAGCTCTTGACTTTTTGTACACATCTTAAATTAATAAAAAAAATATACAAAAATACAGCAAAAAAATTTAGGCTGTTAAGTGTTTTACAATAAGTAGGTACGTAGCTGTCTACGACTCGAGTCAGTTAGTGATACACTCGTTTCATATATATTTTACGTTATTTTAAGGTGATCTAAACGGTTATCGTTAGTTCCCGCGCTTCGTCGCCTCTGACTCGGCGCCGGGCCTCACATCCATGTAGTTATGGTGTAAATACGACGACCGCGGCCGCCGTCACACCGGCCTCAATACAATAATGCGATAATAATGTCTAAACGTTTTATTTTAATGTTTCTCGGCTCGGTCGGTGTAATCGCGTGCCGCGGAAGTTCCTCTGCAGCTTTTCGTTCTGTACAGCGTATTGCAGCGCGGATGCAAGTCATACGCTAGTTTTGTTGGAAAGTGTACCTTGTATTGACGTATTATGGTCCATTTTGGAACGACATTAGCGTATGGGTTTTGTGTTCCTCAGTGAATTTTACTTATATAATATATATTTATTTTAGCAATAGTTGTACGATCATCGAAATATGAAGTACACTCGAGAGTATATGTATACATATATATCATTGTTTTTAGATAGTGACTCTGTCCTGACTAGCAGCTATTATATACTACGTTGCCTAGATTACTCGGTCTGTAAAAGTATAGATAGTAATTCTATTTTTATGTTTTTGTTTTTATCTGTGACTAAAGACAATGTATTAATCCTCATTCCTCATTTCTTTGACAGCATCGTAATTGTAAAGTCGTAAACATTAGGCGGGCACGCGGCGTCCCCGCGGGCGCGCGCGGGCGCTCGCCGCGGCCGTAGTCATAGTCCACTTTTAGATTGCATCCGACGCAGCGACTTCGAGACGAACAATGAGCGATGCAGTCTAAAACGGTCCTCGAAATAGGTTAATTTACAATACATTCTCCTCAGCCCCTAAAATAGAGTGGGATAAGTTGGTGACGTCCGATAACGTTAAAATATAGTAAAAAAGTAAAAAAAATACCTATATAAATCACTTCTTTATGATAAATAATAGAAATATATGCGGAGCGGGAGTGGCGCCTCACGAGTAGAGAGGTCGGCCGGCGCGGCGGGCGCCGCACGCGCCGTCCCGCTCGCACGCGCGCCTCGCCCCGCGTGCGAGCGGGACGGCGCGACCCCCGAGTCTAGCGCTTGAGTACTGAGGGCTTGCGGGTGCGCCCGCGACTAGTGGCTTCATTTTAAACAACAATTTATGGTACAAAATGTAATTTTAGTTCCATAGACGTTTAAGATTTACAGAGTTTATATTTAGAGAAGATTAAAATGATTATATCCGGCGGAGCGACCGCCGCTATCAGTCGATAAAGTATATTATAATGATATATGTACAATGAGTGTTTAACGTGAAGTTGAAATAGTGTCTACGTTATGAAGCTAGTTATCGCGTGAGTTGATTGCGTCGGCCACAGGCGTGGTGCGAGGGTGGGACGCTACGGGATTTTGATTCTCCGTCTGGCCGGTGAGCCCGTCCCTTGTTGCTTGCAAATCCCTTGCATTTTACAATTTCTTTACAATTTTAAAACATCCTCAAGTCTAATCATTAATTAACTGCTCAATAATTAATGCCCCATTCTAAAAAACACTGTATTTTTGTTTCCATATTGGTTTATTTAAATTATATAACATAAACTATCTCCCTTGCAATAATTCCAAACGGCCTGGACAATAGATTAGCAACAGTATAGGTATGAGAGAGTGTTCGAGGAGTGTCGAGTGCAGAAGCTGCCTCCTGTGATACTCGCGCGCGCCGCGCCGCGCCCGCCGCCTCGCATCGCTTCATCTGTCGGAATTGGTTTTGGACGATATTTGCACCTGAAATACCTAAACGAAAAGCCCCAAATCGTTGATATTTTCTTGAAATTCCCCAATTATCAATTTGAACCAATATATAATATAATAATTGGTTGGTTTTCGTTCACTGTCCAACTAAAAGCCTTGGTTAAACATGTTGATGAGTAGTAACTAGAATGGCGGAAAGAAAATGCAAAGCTCTCAACGGCTCAAGGTCTTAAATCGTTTTTTTTTATTTTAAGAATCGATTTTAAGGAGACCTTGGTAATGGATAATGTTATTTATGACCGCTCTTATATTGATTATTATTATTTGATTTCACACTCTTTATTAAAATATAACGTTCAGTATGACAGAAGAATGCTTATTTACAGCTTACTTTTACGTTTTTTTTTGTATTTAGGTAGCCATTGGTAATTGCAAATGTCGCTTAAACCAATTCCAGTATTTCTTTGCGGCTCACAGGGTCTACCTTCTCTTCATCTCATAACTCGCGATTGTTTTTAAGCTTTTATGATTTTTACGGCTTGACACTGCCACTGACGATTTTTCTACACGAACAAATTCATCACTGAATACGTCGCATCTATACCTTTGTAATATTGTTCACCGTTTCTGTGTATAGGATGTAGACTCATTTTACACAGTACGATCGCCGTGCACTTGGCAGCGACATTCCAGTCGGACACCTCACATAGTTGCTTAGCGGCGAATTATTTTCACATAAACTATGTAGTACAAACAGCGAGATTGTTTTCCTTTGAGCCGAGTGCCTGAGATATGAGTGTCTTGGTAGCAGTAACGGTGGAAGTGACCTTGTGAGCCGCGGCCGGCCGGCGTCGCTGGCGTCGCTGGCGTCGCTGGCGTCGCTGGCGTCGCTGGCTGACGTGATAGTCAATTACTATAATATTTATTAGCATTCGTCTTGGCGCCGTCACACTACATTCTATCCGGATAAAAGAGTTAATAATTTAAACGTAAGTTTGTCGCGTCTCAACAATCGACACGTTTTAAAAAATATTTAAGATAATGATAGAAATATGACAAAATTAAGAATAAGTTTAAATTTGCTATAATTCCGTGTGACGGTGTGACGGCGCCGGCCCCGCGCCTCTCCCGCTCCTTTCGTTATACATACATTACATAGCACTTAATAGATACTGATCGATACTGGAAAATAAAAAAAAATAAATAAAAAAGATTCAGAGTTATAATAGTACGTTAGTTTTAATTATATTTCTGATATTGATTGATGTTTTGCTAAAAGATAATTTATCTGTGCGTTACGTTTGATGTCGCGTGGAGCTCGCTCTGCCGTCGCAGCCTCCGCAGCCTTCCGCCGCGCATCTTGTTTCACATCTCCATGTAGCAGGAAACTTACTCCACATAAAGGCCAACTTGATCCTCTGAACAACTCACGGATTTGAGGAAGTGTATACATAGAGATATGTTCACATTCACAAGATACGACATTGTCGATGTTCAAATCCGGCTTAAGTTGAGTTTTGTCGGGAATAAGAGTTCTGTGCGATGAAATAAAAGTAATTTGTCGGCTGACGTTGATTGTTCCTCATATTGCAATAGTGTGGTGTCGGCCCGCCCGGCCGTCTCGGGGCCCGGGCCGCGGACGCGCGCTGCACATTGCTCATAGTCATCATTATTTTTTAATTTTTACTAATTTTATAGGTTACAGTAACGGATCTATGTTATTTCATATACTCATATATTTTTATCGTATTTGATTTATATTTACAATTTATCCAGAATAGGTTTGTTTCATGGCACTAATCATTGTTTGCTGCGAGTTTATTCGGTAGGAGCTGCATGTTCCCGATCAGGCCTCATCATCACCGATTACCCGCCACTATGTGATAAACCTTGAAATTCATATAATTACATTTAAGCAATACCAGTACCTGAAATTGATAGAGATGAAAAAATTAATAATAGAACGGAAATAGTGGTTGGATTCAAAACTGGACATCTGAGTGGTGCAGAGCATTTGCAGGATAGAGTTCGCAGTCGATTTTTTAAAGGGACGCTTGGGTTGATTTACTGTATCGAATTAAAATAGTTATGTGATTTGATCGGGCGGTCGACAGTAGTCCGCCCCGGCGGGTCGAGGGTGGGGAGATAGTTTTACGATTCTGAGTGACCATTACGAATCGTAAATTGTCGATTGTTATGTTAGTTGAACACGAATGTATTAAATGTCAGATCGGCGAATTACGATTTGAAATGATCTATCGAAATCCTAGAGCAGGTTAGGGTAAAAGGTTAAAGGGATCACATGCGAGATGATAAACGTTAGCCGTAGGACGTAATCTGACGTTGTGTCCGCTTGTACCGGTGCGGCCGCCGACGCCGGCCTCCGGCGCGGCAGTGGCGTCCGGAGGCGGCGGGAGTGGCTTAAGTCCGTCGCATGTATTTGATAACATCGGTGTATAATTTGTTAGTAAGTGCTAAGTATGTAAGGTCGGGAGCTATCGTCGGCTCGCGGAGTCGCGGTTCGACTCGAATCACGTCACGAGTGATACGCTATAATATCATGAGAGTGGAGGTAAATGTGAACGAATACTGCCAATCGATTGTAGTTTATATTAAATAATGGTAAATGATTTGTAGACTTAAACGATTTCGAAATATTATGTCCTAAATATTTCATATTTTATGTATAGTATCGGTATATGCGGCGGCGGCGGCGCGCGGGCGCCCCCGGCGCGGGAGCCCCGCGCGCCGGCGCACGCTATGTAAATGTTTTCCTTAGGGTGAGGACGATGGATACAAACTGTGTTCTGTAGTGTACCGAGCGACAGGGCGTTGTCTAGATAGGTTTGCACTTGTCGCGGCGGCCATCTTGCGACTTGAGCCGATATTGCTTCTGTCGCCATTTTGATGAACGCTTTGCCAGGTCGCAAAATGGCCGCCGCAAAATTAGTCGTGAACTATGTTCACGAAAAGCTAAGTTGTAAAAAAAATAGAATGCAATATAATTTGTGGTGTAAAGTACGAAGTTGATGGCATATTGGGTGTTGTGTATGGAGAGGAGAGTTTTGTGTGGACGGTTGTTTTGGTTATCTTAAAAGCAATCCTTTAAAGTTATTTTATCACATCTCGCCTGTCTGGAGGAGCGCGTAATCCGAAAGACAGGCCTGCTCTAAAGAGATTTTTATAGACTGGCCACCCAATATGTGTAGTTGGTAAATGATATCGTAATGTATTGAACTGTGGACTGACCTGGCTCATGTGATGAGGATAAATTTTTTGGATTTTAAATTATGATTTCAAAATTTTTAATTCGTGTGTAACACGACTCGTTTCTCTTGAGACTGGTTCAGTTTGTGAGGGGTGCAGGCGCTGCGGCCGCGCGGGAGAGGGCGGAGGAGCCCCGGCGCCTGGCCCGGGCGCTCTTGTTACGTAATGTGTAACTTGTTGAATCTGTGATTGCGGTCTCTAAGACCAAACCCAGTTTCCGAGAGCGAACTAGTCCAACTTATTCAAATAAACTTATAGATTATATGTATTGCAGATTACTGAGCGAAAGCGCCTTGACATTTTGTATCCAAAGATTGCTAAGTGTGATGAATTTTCCTATTGGTTTATTGTATTATGGTATTTTATAAACTTGTTGTTTTCTGTTGTTCGACACTAGCTATTGGTAAAGTTCGGAACAAGAAAAGATATCCCGATCGAATGATGGTCATAAAAGTAATGATTGTGTGTGTGCCGAGTGCGGGTAGCTTAGTGCGGAGCGCAGAGGACATTGCACAGTGGATAGTGGAGACACTGCCGGCTCACTACTAATAGCATAGCATTAACGAAACGCGTTTTATAATCAAATTATATTCTTGTTTCTTTCGTGTCGCTGAAACTGCTTCACTTTCAGGGGCCAGTGTCTATCACTTTATATTTTATGTATATTCGGGAGTGTAATGTGTATTCCGCGGACGAATGATCTTTTTTGTATCCAGCAATTAAATTGTAAGCTTTTCGAGTGTGATTCGTCCGCGGAAGGTTTATATCGTATCGGTAAGGCAGTTTAACTGCGACATGGTGCTTGTGTGTACTTACGATGGATATATATTGTTTCTATGTTTCTTATAATAAAAACGCTTATTTATTTTTCTAATATGAGTGAAATTCAAAATTTCGGTAGTAGCCTGTATTTTTTTTCGTCCTAAGTTTTTAAGATTTTTTTTGTAAACGCAACACTACTTGCTCCTCGAGAGGACGTTCGGTAATGAGTCCCCTCGCCCTCGCGGCGACAGCTGCGGAGCGGTGGTGTTGCGTGAGCTATGGAGCCGACGAGCCTGACATGCCGAAGGACGCTCGACATACACAAGGCGGAATATTGGTGCGCGACTGCGACGCGCGGTGTGCCGTAGGAAAGTTTTACGATAAATGGTGAAAAAATAAAAGAAATTACAAAAAACCTTCCCGCATTTTTATTATATTCATTAGTAATCCATGGTTTTATGTGCTCTCCGATGTAAGAGAGTGCAGTATCGCCAACTTCTCAACTTCAAGCTGTTAATACTTCTTGACAGATTTATCAACTACTCTTGGCCCAGTCCGAGGCTCGAACCCAGGATCTCCCGATTTGCAACCGTATATCCTAACCAATTTGATTATTGAAGTTAAACTTCTATAGGTGTGTCATGAGAGGGGAAAAAAGGATTGGAGTTACGATTTTTGTAACGGAAACGGTTGTTACGGAAGTGAATAGTCAATTAAACATTATTTAAACTGTTATATTAATATTACAAAGAATAAAATAAAAACATGTAAAACAATGAAACACTTGTCCTGTATTAATCGCTATGTTGTTATAATGTTGAGAGAAAATAATATATTCGTCGTACTTTTCCTGCCTGCCTGGCGCCTGTGTAGACGAATACCACAGAGGTACGAAGGCGCTCGTTGTCTTCGACTAAGCGGCGGCGCGTAAACGAATAGATAATTTTAAAATAAAACATGTTTAATTTATTTTTAAATGAGCAATGGATCTATATGATCCATCGCTCATTATGATAATAATGAATATTGTTAAAAAAATATTTGCTTGGAATATCATTTTACACATCATAAATATATATTTTTTTACACTAAAAAATCTGCATCTCTGTATTATTATTTGTTTATTGGAGTATATAATTTATTGAATCATTGCAACATTTGATTGAAAATTAAATTATTTTTTCCTTTTAAAATCGATGAAAAAATATTTTTTACTATCTCTCCTATCCTAATTATTTAAAATTTTGGTGCCCCAGGAAAGACTGTCAAGCGGTGGCCCAGAGGTAGAGCACCCCTTGGGCTACTCGAATCACCCTTATGTATGTTTTGCGATTTTTCGTAGTTTAGAAGTTATTGTTTTTTTTTGTGATTTTTTCTTTTATTTAAGAGTTGCAAGACAATCCTAAGCATATTGAAGTGAATAATTGAGATAAAGCCTTGATTTATTTTTGGATATTTAGCTAATAGTTAGGCCTCTTTAATACAAAGATAATTTACTTCGCAACCCATATACTTCCGTCATAAAATAAAAAAAAACTTAGCATAAAAGGAAATAAAGAAAAAATCTGTAAATTTTATCGAGCTATCTCTATAGCAACCTACCTAAATTTCGCCTCAAAATGTACAAAGTCTTATTTTTCAATAATTTTGTCATAAATAAAACCAAGTAAAAATGTTTTAAATCACTATATTTTTAATTATTTCAACCAATTTTCTAAGTATCGACCTTGTTGTTCAGTGCATAAGCGACATCGGCGAAAAAAGTTTTCTTTTAGGCGACTGAACTCAGTCTTGTTGTTTTTCATCGTTCTTTCTGCTTCGTTTAACTTCCTTTTAAGCTCCTGTAAGCTACGCGACTCCTTTGAGTAAACTAGCTCTTTAATATATCCCCATACGAAAGAGTCAATCGGGTTTAAGTCAGGCGACCTTGATGGGCCACGTAATTGGCCCGCAGCGTCCAATCCACTTGTCTCCAAACAGGTCACACCGTCCGCCCCGAGGCCTTCCGTGGCTCCAGCACCGCGATCCCCTTTCTCACCTGGGAGGGCGAGAAGAAGAGGGGGGTCTCTTGAGGTGGTGGAGAATGATTTAATGAAAAAAAGTGACTTCTTACAAAAATTGAACAAAATTTGCAAATACCATAACCAATAAAAATGCTTACATTGATATATTTACACTGAAAATTACAATAACAAATAAAAATCTTAGTAGGTACATAATATGCATTATTTAAAATATGATTGGTCGTATAAAATGAACGAGAGCAATATAGCGCAATTTTCTGCTCTAGTGGATACTGGGAAACGGCGCCATCGCATGATCTCGCGCGGGACACCGAAGTTATAAATAAAGGCCATTCCAGGCCAGTTATAAATAAAGGCCAGGCCTGCGCGCGGAGCGCCATAAGCCATTTACTTCACAGCGCGCGCGCCGGACGCATCTGCAATCTTGCTACGCGTAGTAATTGACTCTAAAAACAGATCTTTTCAGAACTACCTCTTGTTTCATACAGACAATAAAATAGCTCTAATAAGAGCTGATTTTTCTTGTTTCTTACGACACAAACAGCTCTATTCAGAGCTAACTTTTCTGTGTTTCACGAGACGTTAAGTGTAGCTAGATACTTATGGAGATCGCTTTATTATATATAATATACATACATAGGTATATTTTCACTACACTACACAATATGTGGCAACTGTTCCATCTTTTATCCAAATCGTCAATTATTATGACAACGCAATTTTCTTTCAACTGAAGTAATATAAAAATATTAATTATTATATTGTGTACCTACTTACACATTATTACTTTTTGTTGTTAAACCGAATTCTACAATAAAAGTTTTAGGACATTTCATAGGAAAACTACTACACTACATCAGAAAATTGATACCTATTAAATGACACACGAGGATAATTATCAATTTAATTTTCTTGGAGATGAAAGTAAAGATCAAAAATGGAAACAAAGAAATAAAAAACTGGCAAAGTAACGATTAGCGACGACGACGTGACGCAACATTTCTCTAGACAGTCTCATATTGATACGAAATAAAATATGTTATAACTTTCATTAACGATTTGTTCGTAAGTCTTTATAATCCTTTACATTTCAATAGGGAAGATTTTGCCTTTTTCTCCCTCCAGATGTCGCAATCACTATTGCCCTCAGTATATTGTACAGTTCTATAGCGTGGATGGATTTTTTTTTCGTTTTACCTAAAATGACTAGGATGCAAAGATAATTGATATCATTTGTTCTCAAAAGACAAAAGCTGAAGAAATTGTGGGTTAAAGCAATAAGACAACCAAAATTAGCAAAATCTGATGTGATCTTTATATTTAAGGCTTTGTGGACATCATTTTAAGAAAAGTGATTTTAGAACTGAAATCGCCTACAGGTGATTTTTTATTATTTTTTTGTACTTTTTACGTATTAATTACAGAGTTTCATACAAACCTTCATCCCCTATTTTATCTCCTTATGGGATTGAATTTCGAAAAACGCTAAAACACGTATTTTTTTAATTGTATTGAAGAGCATTAATACAAAGTTTCAAGTAGGTAATTCTGATCATAAATAATTCTTAGCTCATATAAACTTTATTACCCCCTTTTGACCCTGAGATGGATTTCGTATAAAATCAAATAAATATATTTCTTATCTTGCCAGCCAATGCAAATCAAAGCACACTGACTTCGAAAATATCTGATTAGGTATCTATTCTAAATGAAAACCCCCGTTTAGTTTTTTTTACTTTTCAGTGCCAAGAAGTCGGATTTTTTAAAGTTTTTATAAATTCTTCGTTCAGCTGGTGTAACTTCCAGGTACGATATATTGCACAGGTAAGATGTGAACACAATAGAAGAAAAGAAACCATGTATAAAAGAGATATCACAATAAATTGCTTAACCTTGGACTGAATGTAAATAGGCGATACGTGTGGTGCCCTCTTCTCGAGAAATCTTCCCCATTACAACTGATATTATATCTCCATTACAAATATGAGTTCATTTAATTTATATTATCGTAACAATTTCATTTGCCATATGGAGACGAGAGAAAATATTTTCTCTGTAGATTTTCAAATAAGTAGTTGCAAGTGTTGCCGTGCTTTGCTGTTGACGCGCTGCAAATGTATTCACATTAAAAGTTAAATTATTAAGTTAAAAGTCTTCTATGAATCTGGTACGTTGTCATCTACCATCTAGTAACATGTATCTATATACCTATAGGTATCTATACTAATATTATAAAGCTGAAGAGTTTGTTTGGTTGAGCACGCTAATCTTAGGAACTATTAATCTGATTTGAAAAATTCTTTTTGCAATAGATAGCCTGTTAACTGAGGAAGGCTATAGGTATATCTTCCAGGAAAAATGTACGGTTCCCGTGGGATAGATATGTTTTTGTAGGGACGAACCCGAAGCGAAGCGAGGTAGAGTCGCTAGTATAGTATAAATTATTATTGTTCTGAGTTGACAATGATGATGTTCTCCTGACCGATTCCGGCCACGGCGGCCAATCTCATTAAGACTAGCCAACTGCGCAGGAGATATTATAGTGCACAAGTGTACGCGCAGACACAAGTGCACTCTCTATTCCTGTCACTCTCATACTCCAGTGGGACGACTACTCGACACGACCGTTGAGAGTTAAGGCGCAGGACCGACGGCTTTACGTGCTCTCCGAGGCACGGGGGTGAAACACCGCCAACTTCCCAACTCCGGGCTGTTACTGAGGCTTACTATACAGAAAGACTCAATAACTAAACTTGGCCCTACCCGGGACTTGAACCCAGGACCTCAGGATGTGCAGCCGTACATGCTAGCCACTACACCACCGAGGCAGTTGACAATATATAGCACTGGAGGCGTCTAGATGAAATACATTCTTATGCACTAATACCTATTTATGGAATTTATATTTTATACAATTTCTTATTACACAAATTTTGCACGTTTTTATTTCAAACAGTTATATTTAATTATTGAATGTTATTTTATAGTAGGTACTTTAAAATATTATATGTAGGTAGGTAGTTTTGTATTTAAAATATCCGTACATTTTTAACACTAGGTACCTACATTTTAATTCTATTTGACAAACTTTATGAATGACGTCAATGTTTTGAATTGGCAACATACCTATGACCATAAACTAAATTAAATATGTGTACCTATAACTTACGATGAGTTTTTATATTATTTAAAACTAGCGGCTCACCCTCGCTTTGCACGGGTTCGCCTCTAGACAAACAAAAACAAATCTATCCCACAGGAACGTACAGTTTTCCGGGATAAAAAGTAGCCTATTTGTTATTCTGTATATTATTGTAAAGTTTCATTAAAATCCAATCAGTAGTTTTTGTGCACTAACCTGTATAAGTTACTATAGTTTTTTTAACTATCCCATGGAAACTTAAATTTTCCGGGATGAAAAGTATCTAAGATGTAGACCGGCGATATAAGGTACTACCATACAAGATTTCATTTTAATCGGTCCGGCAGTTTCGGCGATTAGCTCGTACAAACAGACAAACAAACAGAGGAACAAAAAAATTGAAAAGAATCTGGATTCGTTATATTTCTCTTCTTACATCCCCCTGACTCGGTTTTTAGCATTTTTTTTTCTATGTACAGACATTCGACTTCTACAATTTATTAATTGTTTTTTTTTTTAATATCTTTTTAATTATTATCATAAGGTTAACTTCATTTATATTTATTTTCTTAAACAAATTTTAATTCCCGTATTTAATAATTGACTTCGTTATTCTGAGGTTTGGAGATGCATATTTCCATATCCGCTGTCTTTGATCGTAGAGACTGTAGACCACGCACGGGCGCACGTCGAGGGCGACAGTGTGCGGCTCGATAGATGCTTTATTTTTGCTCATCGAACTCTTAAGTGGTCGTACGTGCTTAAGGATTCGAGGATTGAGAGGAGGGCTCGGAGTTATGAAGCTGATTATAATTGTCCTAAATCATTTGAAGGAGTTCTGTTTGTTTGTGTAGACAGGCCAACAGGTTTTCGTAATATGTTGAAATTTTTGGTATTACAGTGATTTATAAATAAATATTATTTTTAAAATTAAAAGAACAGCTGTTGAGTTTCTCGCCGACTCTTTTTAGTAAACCTGCCTTTTGAATCCGTTGTAGCTTCTTCACAGAATTACATTATCTACTGACATTTAATTTAAATCTACTTGTGAATCTATTTTGATAAAAAAATAAAACAAATACATTTTTTTTATCCATAATAGCATAAAAAGTATCTATAATATTATGTTATAGATATCCTTAGGTAGGGACTTACCCTTAACCAACGTACGAGATGGATAGTTTTTGTAGAAATTTTAAGGAAGGGACTTACCTACTTGGCTACTTATTGACTGACAAAGCTGATAGAACTAAAAAAAGACTTGGCTTCCAACTAAGGCAAAAAACCTAAAGTTATAAATTAAATAATTTGATATACCTATTGCCGTCATAAAAAAGAAGGCTGCAACTTCATCAAAGTTGATTTCAAGATATTTGAAGTTATGTCTTAGTAGTAGTTGTGACGTAGTTACGATGAAAATGGCTATGATACCTCCGGATTCATAAGACTTAAAGGTTTATGAGTAAGACTATCAAGTAGCATTTTTTTACTGATTCCGAATCTGTATTTAAATCATTTTTAACCAAATTGTTAGTTAGGGCCTTCTTTATTATGACAGCAGTAGCTATACTATTTAGTTACTTTACCGATAACTAACAGTTTCCCCTGCCTTACAACTGTGTTAAGTCTATAATAAAACTAAATTTCATCCAAATCCCTCCACCTGCACAGCCAGCATGCATATACCTACCTATGAAAACTTTCGCATATAACAAATATTCCGATAGAGTAACGTGAAGAGATACTTAAACTTAAATAATTGCAGACAATTAAGCAAAAAAAATTAACACAGCATTCAAAAATAATATTACATGTAGCTTCTACATGAGCACATCTGTACGAGATCCCCATTAATGTAAACAAGCCCTATATATTTTAAACTTCCAAAGAACTGAAAAGATTAGACACCATACAAAGTGAATTAACGAGATGTATTCAAGAGTCCTCGCTCACGACGTTTATTATAATCAAAAGAATAATAACGAGCTGTCACCTGCCATTTGCATCTCAAAGTAAGACTTCTAACGCATGCTAAGCCTCGCCTCCTCTAAACTGGTCGGAGAGCCGTTAATTAAAACTGTTGCTGTTAAATAATGACCGCGCTTTAATTAGTTTACGTTATAGTCTTCAATATATGCTTATTACGTACGTATTTAGGCAGTTAGTATAATTGAGTTAAGGGCGTAGTGTCTCTACAGTAGGTACTAGGTAGGTACTCATAATCTTATGTTAATTGTTCATTAAGATATGTTAGCAGCTAGACCTTACAGTTAGCTCTATATTGAGCTATGTAAATTAAGATATGTGTCGACATGATAATAGTTAATACCATATTAACTATGCGGGTTACCGTGGAATAATACTGTAGGTACGATTCAAATATTATATACCTACCGTTGGTAGGACTCTGTCAAGCCTAAAGAGTCCAACTGGATGGGTACCACCCCCTTATCTATTTCTGCCGCCAAGCAACAATGATTGCATTGTTATGTTCCGGTATGAAGGATAAGGTAGCCAGCGCAATTACAGGCAAGAGGCATATCATCTTAGTCCTCACAGTGATAACGTACCGGCGGTTCTGCAGTATTGTTACGTAAAACCTTAGTGCATGAAGCGTAGGTGCTATGGGCGACAGTTACCGCTTTCCATCAGGTGGGCTGTCTGTTCTTTTATCACTGAGTACCATAAAAAAAAAATATTATTTGTTGAGTAGGTATAAGTTATAACGTACACGTATTAACCTATATAAAATATACTGTGTGCTTTATTTACTCAGGAACAATGCGCGCCGAGCAACTTAGACGTGCACTTTTAGGTTCAGGCTCCCATTGATCATTGAACTAATAAATCTAAGTGTAGACACGGAGCTTTCTTATTGTACCTACCTATAATAATTTAATTAATATTTTTCTTCATTAGTCTTGAAATTATATATTTTTTTAATACTTTAAACTCCCTTTAACTTACTTAATAAAAACTTAATAAAAAAAAACTCGTTACTTAATAAAAAAACAAGTGTACACATGAATTCAAAATAACTCTACATCAAACTCTAATTACACGTTAGGGTTGTTATAAAAATCTTGTCAAAGTGATTGACAAACAAAAGAGCACTTGTCGCTTCCTGCCTTCGGCCTGTCGGTGTCTGTCGGCGTCTGTTGGTTTCTGGCGGCGACTACAAAGAGCAAGAAGTCGATTCAATTAAATAAATCCTTTAATACGCAAACAAGCCGAAGCGAGAGGTCGATCGAGATCAAAGCCCTCTCGATGTCACTCCGACCCTCGCGCGACGCCCTCCGTACCCGCTGTATACTACCTCTAAATTGATGTGGATATTTTCAATGACTGCGGTATGTTTTAATGTCTATACTCAGTGTGAGGTTCTTTTAGATTACTTACACGTTACGAGCATAACATTCGGTATTGTAGGATGGCTTGAATAATTGAATAAATAGCGGTTTAATAATTTTTAATATTTTCTTCTTTACGTTAGTAGGTTGGTAAGTCATCATTGCATATGTCGGGTATTGTGTAAGTAAGTGTTATAGGTTACCTATGTGGATATTATTAAAAATCTAAATTCTCAGAATCTCAAGCTCCAATTTATGTTTTTTTTATATCAAAATATACTTATGATAGACTGAAACATGCCTATTGCCTATAAGTCACAGTACCATGGAAAATCGGTTATGTTACAATTTAAATTAACAGTCTTTTTTATAGATAATATAAATAAAAGATAAAGCAGAGTTGGCTTTAAGTTTAAAATTACGTATTTACCTACGTAGTATGAGTTGTTAGCAATATGCATTTTAGTTATATTAAAGTTATGTATTAAAAAAATGCCTTTGAATGCAGCTTCATATACTCCACGCTCAAATCCTAATGTGTAGCAATTTTCATGGCGATCGGATGAGCACAATGAAGTAAATAGCTTAAAAACCATATCCATGTAAAAACACTTATGAGGTGTCAAAATTTCAAAGCAATCAATGAAGAACTTCCGGAGATTTGTAGTTTTGCATGAACAAACATTTAGATCGATGTATTTTTATTTATATATTATATTTATCGAATATCGAAGTCAGAAAATACATCGTTTAAAGCAGTCTCTACATTCACACCTTACTCTGTGCACGTCACACAAAACAAAATGCGACTGGCAAGCGTCGTGCAAACACGACTCTACTAACCTAATGAGAGCGAGCGAGATGCACCTACACACGCACCATACGATAGAGCGAGACCACTATATGTGGCGGTTAAAGCGCAATACCTACCATTCAAAATAAACAGAGATGGATTGATGTATAAACTGTAAGAGAGAGTGAGAGAGCTATAGATACTCAGTGTTGCTTGGTGTTGAATAATTTAAGGGCCGCCCTTTTGACTCTGTACACATTGAAACTTTGTTTATGTATTTCCATGTGTTCGTAAAGGCTTCGGTATCTGAGAACTAGACTTATTGATTCCTCAGTATATAGGTGTATCAGTTTTATTGCCCACCATGCACGATTAATGGGGGAAGGTGGTGTACCTACATGTTATAAAATTATATATATATTTTTTATATTACTCTATTTTATTACCTTTTATTTCATATTGGTTGTACCTAATAAGAAAATGAAACATGTACCTAATACTTATAAAAATTTAGAAAGGTGAGTAGTTTCATGTTACCAATGTTTACCTACTAAAGTTGTTTAACTGTCTCCTTCAGGGTTGGTGTATCTGTAGGTATGCCAGAAGGACTTGGTTACGGATCCCAGATCGGTCTTAGTTTATTGAGTTTGTTTATCAAAAATTCTCTCTTAGAAAGTTGACGGAGTTATATCTGACACCTCAAATAGCATGTAAAGCCGTTGGCTTGCCGTTTGATTTCTCAATGATTGTGTCGAAATGTCGTTCCATACATTTATGTAGCTCGCATATTTGTACACTAGTTATAATATCTTCTGTGCAAGTCGCTATTCTCAATGTGAATGGCTGCTGTAGCTGAAATCTAAAAGGAGGACATTAGGTAGATACTTATTAATGTCTTAAAACGACACTGACAATGCTTGCAAGGAAGGTGGCAGGCTTGAATTGCATGTAGGACAAATATATTTTTACATTTTTTTGGATTATCTATCTAATGATAGGTATTTTTGTAGTAGATACTTGTATGTACCTATACGTATATTATAGTTTGGTTAAGGCTAGCTTCGTTTTCATTAATTGAATTAAACTTATTATTTATGTAGTTATAAGTATATTATGTAATTACTTACCTATATACTATTTAACAAAAAAATTAGAAACTTTACTTATTTCTAGTTACGAGATACTCTGGACCTACTCTGGACAGAAAAAAACTCAAACCAAAGTTACTATTTAATTTGTTCACTAACGGTAAATAACAAATATTCGGGTAACCTATATAGGACCATTTTATGACCTAAGACCTAAGTTGTAGTCAATTAAAATGCACATCGATCGTACAGAAGGACTGTGCATATTATATTCTAAATTCCTACATATATTTTTGATAAATAAAGTAGGTAGATGCCTTAATAATATTACTATTATAATAAATATTTTAATTGAATAGTCATTCAAAACGTGATAGACACATACATATATCCGGCAGATCAGGTCCGTGCTATTTTGCATGAAGCGATTACTTTCAACAAATATTAACTGAAATCAACCCGCCGCCCTACTGCCGCCCTTCCGCTATCCGCCCTACAGATTTGACGATATATTTTCTACTTCAGTTTGTCAAGAGTTGATACAAAGATGTTTTAATGCTTTACTCGATTGGTACTTTACTTTACCATTTATAGATTGACCTACATATCTACTTGACACCGTGCTTTAATTTCATTTTTATTAATAATTGCTTAAATGAGAATTGTTTAATTTCTTAAATGAATGGTGCAGAATAGCTATATAACTATTTTGGATAAAAAATAAAAATATTAAATTAAAACAAATATTTTATTGCAAATTTATATACCTAAATAAAATTCGTTATATTTTAGAGAGGCAAATCTATTGACACAAATAATTTTACTAAATATTTTTGTCCGTCTATCCGTTTGTATGCGCTAATCGTAGAAACGGCTAGATTGGATAGATTTAATTGAAACAAAACTTTTCTTAGCGGATGAAAGATTTAACTGAGGTTAGTAAAAATTAGTCAACTTTTAACTATTGAAAACGTAGGCGAGGTTAGAGCGAAACTAAATTAAGATCAAAATCGTTTCTCGTTATACCCACTTGCTTTTATTTGACCGTAGCCAATCAAGTTCTCCACTTTGTCCAGATTCTAAGAATTTTATGATGGTCCTTGCGAATATCCTTGTAATATTAAGTATATTGTTTATGCATGCTGTGTCTGAATTAGCTATGAGCGATTGTTGTGAAAAAAACAATCGACTGAATCGAAAATTGTGCTATTGCGCATTCGATTGTCGATTTAGTAGTTCCTCACCATGATTATTCGAATAACAATCGATAAACTACTAACTGTACGCACTTATTTAGTAGTACGTATGAGTACAGTAATACAGATTACAGGTGCGCTGCGCTACAAATTAGTAGTTAACTTAACACTAAAATCATGTCAGTCATTAGCCCCTACCTCACGCGGTTAATACCAATCGATAACAATCAAATAACATCGATTGTTATCGACTTTTATCGACTAAACTGAACAATCGACTAATTCGATTAGTTTTAGTAATAATAACCCATCGCTAGTCTGAATCGAGAAAAATACAATATCACGTATGAATTTTGTAATTCATTGTGATTTTATGTTTGACTGTTGTTGGTTTTGTGAACGAATAAAGAAAAGTGATACCTTTTCACTCATATACATTTTTATTATCGTGGAGCATGAATAACCGGCAATAATGTGCAATAAGTTGATAATTAGGTTATAGGCCGCGCTAGAGGCGGCGGCGCGACGGCGGGCGGCGCGACGGCGGGCGGCGCGTGGCGGCCGCGTGCATTACCAATCAGGATTTTAAACGTTTCCTGATAATTAGGATAGATATAATATCATGGATAGTAGAAGAGACTATTTAAAAAAACTGAACTTATAAGTAGGTATTATAATTACTTTTAACTAAAAATGTACGCTGATTTAAAAATCAACTGAATTTTTCAGTTTTAGTCAATAAATTATTTTAAACGCAACCTTCAACGTATATCTCCTAGATAAAAAAACGACCGTGAAAATCACAAGTGGCGAAAATATTGCAATACAATAATATTTGTCCCTTCGATATTAAAGTTCAACAAAAAAATGCCTATGTATGGATATGTGAGATAATTAATAGAATCTAGTTTAAGTCGTGCAATTCCGGAGATTATTCTTTACAAAAATAAATGCGTGATTTTGCTTGTTATTTTTTTTTATGACATTCAGTGACAAACGAGCAGACAGACCACCTGATGGAAAGCAGTACCTGTCGCCCATAACACCTACGGGTCATGCACTTAGGTTTTAAGTAACAAAAATGCAGAACCACAGGTGCGTTGTCACTGTGAGGACTAAGATGATATGCCTCTCGCCTGTAATTGCGCTGGCTACCTTATCCTTCAAGCCGGAACACAACAATGCCATCATTGTTGCTTGGCGGCAGAAATAGATAAGGGGGTGGTACCCATCCAGTCGGACTCAGGCTTGACAGAGTCCTACCACCGGTATTTACCTATTACTATACAAAAGATGTGTATAAAAGTATTTCATACCAATCATCCAATGTAATATTTTTAAATAAGGTTACGATAGATTATTATCGTACATTTTAATCATTTGAAGGATTGGTCTACAATAGCAGATACAATAAGTACTATTCACACAGACTATCTAGGTACATTCAATTATACCTACTTAATAAATGTTACGTATTTTATGTGATAGATGTAAAAATATGTTTGTATCGGGTAGGTAGTGATAACTAATTATTAACTTTTGGATTTACTCAGGTACACTGTTATTATAGATTTTCTTAGAAATTTCTTCATTTTTAATTATTTTTTATAACTTGTAATACAGGTATAAAAAAACTGTCTTATCCAAATACTAATCCCAGCAACCCTTACGTACACAGTCTCTAAATAAAATATAATGAAATATTTCCCGGCGACTGCAATCACGAACTCAATGAGAACCAATAAATCGGGGAACTTAGCTCAATGTTTTAATAACCTATTACGGGTTCGACTCCCGCCCGCATGCACCCCACTTGAAATCGTCTTTGTGTGAGAAAATAAACTTTACTGCTACGTAATAGAGTTTAAATTGTATTAATAATTATTTTGATGCAATTTGTGGATGAGCACAGGATATATCGTGTAGAGAACGGTTGGTTTGATCGAAACATTTGGTTATATCGAGTGTGGCCCTCGAAAGGGGGTTTTATCGGGAATAAAGAAATGTTTTGATGAACTCAATATGTTTTAATTAATATGTAGGTAAATACTAGGGATTTGCCCTGACTATACTTCACTAACAGTAGGCTGTATTCTAGGTCATGCCTAGGATCTTTATGTACTAAAGTTAATCCAAATCTGTCCAGCTGTGTTCACACGTGTGTGTATGTTTCTGTACATACACATACAAACGTGTAAATCAAAAGATTGTCTTAAGAATGTATTTTGTAGACATGATGTAAATACTCAACCCTTATAGGTTCTGTGGGTGTACGTGTACCTATGAGCCTGTTATTTGTTATGATTTATTTTCCAAAAATACTGAATTTCATTTGAAATTGGTACGTAGTTGGATGACACAGTGACTTAGCCGAGCATGAATATATTCTATAGTCTTGGTTCTATAGTCCTGGGAGTCAAACTATAGATTACTAGCGACTCACCCTCGCTCCGCTCGGGTTCGTCCTTAGTTACGTCTTAACGTTAGGTATAGATTTCTTAGAGATGAAATATTTTCCAGCAGTAAAAAGTATCCTATATGTTGACTCGGATCACCAGGTATCGTCATATCAAATTTCATTAAAATCTACCCAGTGGTTTTCTCGTGATGCGGTAACAGACAGACAGACAGAGAGACAAAAATTCTAAAAATTATAGTTTCGGCTTCTGTATCGATAGTAATGTCTACTTTAATAAAATGTTCCAAAAAATATTTAATGTACAGATTCGGCTTAGTTACAATTTTATTATATGTACAGATTAAAAAAAATTAAGTGTAATAGACGACACGTTTGGCTCAGTGTGTAGTGACCCTACTTGCTGTGCCAGCGGTCGCGGGTTCGAGTCCCGCTGGGGGCATTCATTTGTGTGAGCGCGAATGTTTGTACTCCAGTCATGGGTGTTTATATTTATAATATGTATGTATTTAAAAGTTATGTATGTAGTGTATCAACTATCTAGTATCCATAACACAAGCCTTCGTAGCTTACCATGGAACTAGATGGTGCTGTGTGTTAATGTCCCAACATATTTATTTATTATTTATTTATTTAATGCGCTTGATTTGAATGCAAGAAGCGAATGCAATTGACGTTATTAAATTACAGGACTCATATAATACATATATGCGATAGAGTAAGGAGATTTTTTAAGATAACGTGAAATATTTTTGTTTTTGTACAAAAGATAACATAAAAAATAAATGGATTAAACTCAAATAAGCTATCTATGCGTTCCTTCCTCCCTGACACCAGCGAGGGCGGCGGTTGGGCGGGGGAGGGCGGGGTGAGGGCGCGTGTTACGGAAATTGCTTTTGTTTTAAACGATGAGAAACTTATAATGAATTCGCTTCCAATAATTTCAAAGTATTGTTAATGATATTGATGTGAGAATATAGTATAAATCATTGACCTTTTTTTAACAAGCGTTCACCCGCGGTTCTGCTCGCGATTTACGATAACGCCAACGAGATATAAAAGTTAAAGTCAACCAAGTCGGTATTTTAACTTTTCCTTTCCCATGATAAAAGCACAGTATACGGTAGAGTATCAGTTTAGCCGTGTGCGTGTCGGAGACGGGCGGGAACAAAATTTACAAAGACGGACAAACAACAAAGTAAATAAAAATTAATATAAGAGATTTGGTCATGATCTAATTTATTTTTATCAAGTATATATAATCTATATAGGTAACGATAGTATGATGTTTAAAAAATTCAATTTAACAAAATATGCTAGGAGTGCACGTGTATGCGCCTGCGCACTTGTGTGTGATAATTTCTTAAAACCATCAATGGTTTTATTTATATAGACATATAAAATTATGGTTATATTGAGATTAGTGGTTTCATGGAGTGGACCTTAAAGAGAATAAAACTAGCGATTCACCCTCACTTCGCTCCTAGATAGGTTTTATTTCTTTTGAGTAATTCTAATTCTTTTTCTAAAATAAAAATTGCCTACGTTACTCCTTATAACATCAGCTATCTGCCTGTTTCGGAGATTCGCCGGAACAAACAGACAGATAAAAAAATTTTAAAATTGTATTTTTCTTATAAGTAGATACCGTATATAATTTCATATGCATTTAGTAAAAAACAGTTACTTTGAAATTATAAACAGACACTTCAATTTTATTTATCTGTATAGATGAGCAACTCTAGTATAGGTATACCTACTCGTATATAAATTTATTTCGTGTATCTCGAAAACGGGTTTTACGATTGGAATTAAATTTTGTATTGGAATAAAGTTTTGTTTCTTAAGATTATGTATATAAAAAAACGCAATTTTTTGAAAAAAATAATAATAAATTTTTTTATAACTGAAGGAGCGCCTACGCCGAGCGAAGCTCGGTTGCTTAGGTGGGTGCATACTACCTATTAGGTACATTAGTAGGTACCTATATTGTACGTATTTATTAAAATAAAAAACTAGAGCTGTTTTCAGTTGATATAAAATCTAAAGTAGGTACCTATTAGACTAAAATGTGTATATGATACATTAAATAACACGACAAAGGGTTTCTCAAAGTGAGGTAGTATACGCCCCAAGCATACGGCTCATAGCCCCAAGGTTCGCGACAAGATTTATTTAAAACATTATACCTACTCATCATTCTTGGTGGATAATAAACGTAAAATAAATAATATGAAATTGGGATGTTTCTTATAGAAACCTCTAGATTACTAAGATATGGGGTTCATAGAAGTGTGAAAAAGTAAAAGTAAATAAATATTAGGCATAATTTTTTACAATCTCTCGCTAACTATATACTAACATATATTAAAAATATTAAAAAGTAAAATAAAATCCTTTAGATCTGAAAAGACCTGGCGAAACAATAAAGAAATTAAATAGTAGTCCTATTCAAACGTGGGGCCCCAAGTTTGAATAGCCCTGAAGTAAAGTAATCAAGTCGCGTAATTGCGACATATGCGCGCCTCCCGACGGGACGCGCGTTTGCTTTCTTAATTTAAGCAAATATTGATAATAATTATAATATGTTTGCTTCCGCTGTTTGGGAAGGCATATGTTTTATTTATGGATTTCACAGATTTTATGTTATCACTTTCTTAGTTTAAATGTGCAGCTTAGTGAAGGGTCTTGTTAATTTATAAGTATTAGAATATCTATGGGTACCTCTGCTTTTTCCATCTTACGCATCAATAAATATATAAAATGTCGGATTTTTTACTACTTTAGTAACAGATATTCCTATTATATTTGGAAATTATTATGTGCAACAAGACTATCTAAAATCCAAAGGATTACGTACGTTGGTAATTTCTAATTAGGGATGTTATTATAATTTCTTTATTCTTTCATCTATACATATAATAAAATTGTAAGTAAACCGAATCTGTACATTGAATATTTTTTGGAAAACCTTATCGAAATAGACATTATTATCGATACAGAGGCCGAATCTATCTATAGTTTTTAAAATTTTTTGTCTGTCTGTCTATTTCCGCATCCCATAAAAACCACTGGAGGGATTTTGATGAAATTTATCCGAATGATAAAGTTATCCGGGTCAACATATAGGACATTTTTCATCGCGGAAAAATATTTCATTTCTGAGAAATCTATACTAAACGTTAAAACGTAACTAGGGACGAACCCGAGTGGAGCAAGGGTGAGTCGCTAGTTTAATATATAAATTTTGTTTTATATACGAAACAAGACAAACTAATGAACAATATTTCGTTTGTTTTGTTGCTACGGATAAAAATTGAGTCAATGACCCGAGGTGCACCGGTGGTAGAACTCTGTCAAGCCTGAGGAGTCCGACTGGATGGGTACCACCCCTTTATCTATTTCTGCCGCCAAGCAACAATGATTGCATTGTTGTGTTCCGGTTTGAAGGATAAGGTAGCCAGCGCAATTACAGGCAAGAGGCATATCATCTTAGTCCTCACAGTGACAACGCACCTGTGGTTCTGCATTTTTGTTACTTAAAACCTAAGTGCATGAACCGTAGGTGTTATGGGCGACAGGTACTGCTTTCCATCAGGTGGTCTGTCTGCTTGTTTGTTACTGAATCGCATAAAAAAAAACATCAACCACGCGCCACCAGCACGTTACGAAGGTCGATCGATATCTAGATTTATTGAATTTTTTATATTTTTATATATAAAACATTGCTAAACTTCATATTACTTAAAGCTAACACACAAAATTCATCTAAAGTTTGGTTATATTCATAATAAAATGGCGACACTCACTGATTGCAAACTTCGTACGTAAATAAAATTAAGTACGCATGTAAGGCCTTAGACAAAAGGTACATATTTTAATATGCAAACAATATAATAGTAAATAATAAAATTTGCTTAAAAACGACATCAAAATATGAAAAGCCTCAAAATCTGAAGCACTCGAGATGTTGTCCGCCGGCTCTAAGGACGTCGGCGTCTTTGTGCCATCCAGCTTGTTACGTTGGAGGAGTTTAATAAGATGTCTGTTGTAATCATTAACTAAATTTTTAACAACTTTTTAAGATATTGTGGATTTGATTTATAATTGGGTTTTCTGCATTGTATTGTTTAAAGCATTGTTCAACATCAGGCACCTACAGAGTGTAACTAATAGATGACAAATACTTATAAGACTTAGTTACATCGATAAAAAAGTACTAGATACACAATCCCATGCAAAAGTTCTCTTAAAACTGTCACCAATTGTGTTTAGGTAATTGTTTAGATGAGATAAATATACAATAATATAAATTGAACTTTAATTGCAAAGCTTAAAGTTGTTTTCACAAAAAAAATAAAAATAAAAGCGCACTAAATGTTCAAATGAGCGCTTTTTTTTTTTTTTATAGTATTCTGAATTAGTGCTTGACTACGTTCCACCTGATGGTAAGTGCTAGCGCAGTCGTAGATGGTAAGTCGCACTAATTCAGTAGCCACCTATTCACTCTTGCCTTGAAGACACCCATATTGTAAATGGACGGAAACACCGACGCAGGCAGGTTTTTCCAATCCTTAGCCGCACGTATAATAAATGACGTAGCGAAACGCTTCGTCCGGACGGGTGGAATGTCCACGACATAAGGATGGAGGCTAGCCGTTCGTCGGGTTGTCCGATGATGGAAAGGGGATGGGGGAATTAAGTAGTGTAGTTCCTGCGCACACTCTCCGAAATGTAACCTATAGAATACACAAAGGCTGGCAACCCTACGTCGATGATCGAGGCTTTGTAAGTTAGCTTTTATTAACGTAGGGTCACCAATAAGCTTTTGAGCACGCCTCTCAATCGAGTCCAAGGCTGACAGATGGCATTTCGCAGCACCAGCCCATATGTGACTACAGTATTCACACACACACGACCGGACTTGTATTCAGCCCTTTTTTTAACGTCCCACTGCTGGGCACGGGCCTCCCTTCAAGACGAGGGGAATCAGGCCATAGTCCACCACGCTGGCCAAGTGCGGATTGGCGGACTTCACATGTCTTTCGAAAACTTACTAAGTTCGCTCAGACATGCAGGTTTCCTCACGATGTTTTCCTTCACCGTAAGGCAAGTGGTAATCAAGTTAGAAATGATTCGCACATGAAAATATTAGAGGTGCGAGACCCGGGATTTGAACCCGCTTCACTCGGTTTCCCAAGCGAGCACGTGACCACTGGGCTACCACTGCCCTACCGGACTTGAGCTTTATATAAAATAAGAAGCTGTCCCGGTGTGAAATACTGTCGGACCTTTGCAAGGATGCCAACTTTCGGTGAGGACACTTTTTGAAGCTGATTGTGTATCTAATACTTTTTTGATTGATGATTGATCATAAAAATATTCGTGTCAAGCGAGAGTAGAAGCTGTGACTTCGAAAGTAGAAACAGATACGCTTACAAATATGCCTAGCGGTTGTCATATAGTTAATAGTATAGTGTGTTTTTAGGTACTTTCATTATTATATCGATATTTCGACAGAACTGGTGACAGATTAGGAGCAGAATTGACTACTTTATATGATCTTTGAGGCACGGAGGTGAAACACAACTGCCCAGCAGCAGGTCGCAATAGAAAATTCTCAATGACAAAACTCAATAACTACACTATGCTCGATTCGGGACTTGGATCAAGAATTTCATGTGCATATACGCTAGTCACTAGACGAACAAGGCAGTTATTATATAAAATAACTAGCGTCGCACCCTCGCTTCGCTCGGGTTCATCCCTACTTACGTTTTAAGGTTTAGTATAGATTTCTCAGAGATGAGATATTTTTCCGCAGTAAAAACTATTTCATATGTTGAACCGGATAACCAGCTATCATCATACTAAATTTCATCAAAATCCCTCCAGTGGTTTTTCCGTGATGAGGTAACAGACAGACAGACAGACAAAAATTCTAAAAACTATAGATTCGGCCTCTGTATCGATAATAATGTCTATTTCAATAAGATTTTCCAAAAAATATTTAATGTACAGATTCGGCTCAGTTACAATTTTATTATATGTATAGATAATTAGGTATGCAAAATATCCCTTACACTTGACATGTTATGGTATGTAATATGTATGTACATACATACATGTGTATTTTTTACTTATGTATGTATATAATAACGTTGAGATAACGCGCGAGGAACGTATAGTTGAAAAAATTTCTTTCTCTAGCAGAACAAAGCCTTGGCTGAACATCTGAGTATGAAAAATATATAAATCTATATAATTATACTTAATGACTCTATAGATTATCTATATGTAGGTACTTGAATTTTAATAAAAAATTCTGACAATCTTTATTAAAGAAATAAAATACCATACATCGTACGGTAGTACCTACTGTCGAAATCGTTTTCAATTGGTGACAAAAGATATTGCAAAAAAACTAATATTATAGAAAATATTAACCCATCTCTCAATAATGTCGTTCAATGCTTCTGCTGGGATTCGAACCGCAAGTCCTCGTGGAACGGAAGTAATTGTGCAAGGATTTACTGCAGATTACTGAACAAAAGAGTGTAATGTTTGAAAGGACTACCTGGACTGCCTTCGACTCTTTTGAAGAACTTCCTACACTTTATAGCTTTTGTATTATGACCAAACAAATAGTTTCGCAATTTATGAAAATTTAAGCGTACGATACTAACCAATTATTCTTGCTTTGTTAGTTTCATGTTAATATTAATTTAATTATTTCACTAAAATTTTCATCCTACTTGATGGTCTGATCAATATACTTTATGGGATTTTAATAGGGTCGGAGACATCTACGTATCCCATTAATGAACTAACTAAGCTTTGAAAGCTTACACACAATGTCTATGGTATTGGAAGCTATTAAAATTTTTTATTAAATCATTTTTGTGCAATTACAAATATAATTAATTATACATAATATATATAAAACAAATGTAGGTACACTTAAAGTTTTAAGTTATTTAAACATCATAACGATTTAGGTATAATAATTAAGTATTATTCCTATGAAGCTACCATGTACAACTCTACCGTCATTGCTCCCATGCTTTCTTTCCTTCCTTTCCTATCTATAAATTCAATAAGACGACTAACATGTCGCTATACAGATTAATATAAATTAACATCAGAAACGTACCAGTAATCTGTACTTAACAATGAATGTAATCCTAACACTTCACATCGATTCGTATTTGATTTGAGCCGACACCCACAAATATATAGGACAAAGCAACACACGGACCGACGGTAGCTAATAACATAATAGTGTAGTATAATGTGTAATCCACCGTCGCGTCGAGTCGCTTCCGATCCGCAAGTTCCGAGTACAAACATAATGTGTTACATTTTTTTTCCGGACATACGTCGCATATTGAGAAAAATATAATGGGGATTATTCACTATCTTTCCTACCTTTACCTTGGTTACGCAGTCATCTAAATGTACTTTGCTTAGTTATGTTTAGAGAAATGTTCTAGTTATTTAGTAATTAAAATAATTTTTTAGTGTTACAAGATGAATTTTCGGAATTAACATAGTATTTTCAGGTCTGAGGCTTCTTCTTTCCGAACTGGTAGTAGACTCATGACGTTCAGTAAAAAAAATGTAATAATTTAACACTGAATAGAATATTTTGAATTTGTTAGATCAGGAGTTAAAACTCATAATTAAATGTCATTTTACCTCTCTCATATATCTTATATATTTAAACGAGCAATTCTTGTATATTTATATCTTGATATCTTTATTTCTTTATTTATTTATTTATTTATACCAGCGATCTCGAAAACGGCTCTAACGATTTTCGTTGAAATTTGTCATGTGGGGGCTTTCGGGGGCGAAAAATTGATCTAGTTTAGTCTCATGTCTGGGAAAACGCGTGTTTTCGAGTTTTCATGCGGTTTTCTTTTGCATTATTCTACGCAGAATATGGTCGACGATTTCTTACACTCGGTTATAAGCATCGTGGTCAAGCGGTCAAGGCGCAAGTTAGACAACATATGTGTTGTCTAACTTGCGCCCGGGATCGAGTCCCGGTCTGTATACAAAGTTTTTACCTTTGTTTTTTTTTGTATTTATTCAAGTTTTTAGTTTTTTTTTTATCTAAAAAATACGATATAATAAAAAAGAACTCCGAGCGAAGCTCGGTCGCCCAGTACTATGTATGTATATCTAATCAGCCTATAGTTATCCAAACTTGAGGCTCACCCTCGCTTCACTCTCTGTGCCAAATTGCCTGTTTTGGCGTGATTGAGAAACAAACATCCTAACATCTACAGTGTAAACTTTCACATTTATAATATTAGTAAGATGTATACTTTTTTACAATAAAAAACGTTCGGGGAGCTTTCGTTGCTACACATGAAAAAAGGATGAATAAATAATTTAATAGAAGATATCTTTTATAGAAGATATTACATAAGAGATTTAAGAAATTTCATATGTCGCTTCCAGGCCATTTTGACGTTAAAGAGTTATTGTTACAGTTACAGCTCTAATCCTAATTAGTGATAGAGTCACGACGTTCACTAAAAATTTTAATAATTTTATCTTCTATACATACCTATAATAAAACTGTAACTAAGCCGAATCTGTACTTTGAATATTTTTTCGAAAATCCTATTGAAATAGACATTATTATCGATACAGAAGCCGAATCTAGTTTTTAGATTTTTTGTCTGTCTATCTGTCTGTTACCGCATCACGGAAAAACCATTGGAGGGATTTTGATGAAATTTGGTATGACGATAGCTGGTTATCCGGGTCAACATATAGGATACTTTTTACTGCGGGAAAGTATCTTATCTCTGAGAAAACTATACTAAACGTTAAAACGTAAGTAGGGACGAACCCGAGCGAAGCGAGGGTGAGTCGCTAGTTAGCATATAAAAATCATTATTTATTTGTAAAATAATTTAATGTATACTTACTAAATTCAACAAAGCGGAAATCTAATTTTACCTCTTTATGAAAACTCGACTCGATCTTAACGAAATTTTTTAATTTAGCAAACAGGTTTCATAAGTTTAGGCAAAATTGCAATAAGGAAAAATAGTGTGACCTGTGTCGCCGTCACTCTCAGCTACGGTGTGAAGTACTCCACTAAATTGCCACGTCGTGCGTCGCGGCGGTCGACAGATAACGTACTCGCATTGCTATTGAATGCTGTCGGCGATTGCCTGTCCGACGCAGGGACGATTGTCGGTGGAAATGCTTACCTCTAATATTAGCGAGAAATACTCGAATAGAGAGTGTGAAAAGAATGTCATAGGCTAAATAAATTAGTACATGCTTTTGGATAAAAAATTTAATATAACATAATCTTTATCTTTTTGGAAACTATAGGTGACACTTTATATTCACAGTTTTAGACTTAGTCATTTTGAAAATAAGGATAGTTAATGATTAGATATTTGTATTTTGTTATAAATTTTACATTTTAAAGTAGTAATTTTGGTGACAAACCTTTCATTTAGTACTTTACACACTACATGGTATTTATTAACTAATATGTAGAATTTATATTTCTTAGACCTTCTAGCGCAGGCTAAGTAACGTACCTACTTTACTTATTGGTACTACTAATGAATTATTTTTATTTTTTATTACAATTTGCGAATGACGGATATGAATTTAATTAAGTCTTTTTCAATAAAAAGAATATAGAAATTGAATATAGAAAACTAGGAACTAACCAAAACTGTCGGATATCCGAAATATTTTTTTATTTTTATATTGACCCTCGCTACGTTCGGGTTTTTTCTTTGGTTCATCCATAGGTATGTTTTACCGGTTAGTATGGAATAGATAAAATATATGCTCGTATAATATATACATTATACACAGGTACAAAATAAACAGTTCTGAACTTTTCGATTTTCTGACTATTTATTTTTTTGAGTTTTCCCTATTTTTTTATACTTAAACCACCCCTGACACACCCTCAACAAAACAAAAAAAAAGAATTATAAAATCCATCCAGCCATTTTTGAGTTTTAGCGTAACTAACGAACGACAATTGATTTGTATATATATATATATATATATATATATATATATATATATATATATATATATATATATATATATAGATTATTATTAACAAAATCAAATGTCCATACAGGAATTTAAAAATATCTTATAAGTGCCTTCTCCCACTCATTTTCAAACATCTTTTCACTATTCGCTAGCGTACATGTCCCTACACTGTATACGTACCTCATACATACATGTCCTGAGAGCCATGAGCTTGTAATCCGCGTAAATCCGCCACATTGTCTCATATTTCCGGAGCTTCCTACAGTTTTGTGGAGCTTTTACATCATTCAAGCTTTATTGATATTCTATTATATATGGCTTATGTAACGTTGGGCAACTAACGCGTGTTACAAAGATTCACAGTAAGTGTGACTTAGCATTGTTAAGCGGAAGGAATTTTAGGAAACAACCTACTACAGAGAGCTCATAAATGTAGGCTTTGGTTATCTCATATAGCGCTATATCTCTTGCGGATTTTGTATGTATTCAGCCCTTTATTTACCGTCCACACAGCTGGGCACGGGCCTCCCTTTACTTTAGTCCACTACCCTTGGCCAAGTTAGGGTTGGCGGACTTCATATGTTTTTCGAAAACTTGCTAGGTTCTCTCAGACCTGCAGGTTTTTTCGCGATGTTTTCCTTCACCGTAAGACACGTGGTAATCATGTTGGACGTGGTTTTCCAAGCTAACGCGCTACCAATGGACTGTCACTGACTTATGATTCTGTAGGCAAAAGAATTTTGTATTATACTAGTTTATACCCTTGGCTCATGAGCAATTTCTCTCAAATGATCAAATCTGATAACATTTAAGTAAAATTCAAAACTAATTACTACCCAAGTTACATTACAACACCTATAAGGTACCCTCCCGTTTATCTAGAATAGTAAAATGTGGCAAGAAGCATTATCTTATAGCGCAAGTAAAAGGAAAAATTCCTTTCTGTAAATTTATACTTTGCTTGTATTATTTTTTTGTGCGATTATAAACTTATTTCTATGTTACACGCTACGGAACCTTCTGTATGCGAGTAGACTCGCACTTGCCCAATTTTTTTACTTTTCCTGTCATCAAATGCTTTGATATATTCTATATAAGAATCTATTTTATTTTCTAAGTAATTTAGTTTATTAACTACCTTCTAAAGAAATAATATGAAAATTGAATTGAATAAGTATTAACATAAATATATCAAAAGTTTTTTTAGTAAACACGTCCAGTGTCCGTCCCGTGATTTGAACAAAGTGAGATACTAATAGGCTTATTGAGAGTTGTGACAGACGACGGATTATACTATTGTTGATAGATTTGTGGAAAAACTCATGTTTTGCACAATTTCGCGTTTGGGGGACTCGACGATAGATGTCGAATGAAATTCTTTTATTTAGTTCTTTTCAATAGAGAATATAGAGCTTTCGTAAAAAAAATATAATATCGACTGCGTTGGCGAATGAAACGAAGCTTACCAGTTTTGATCCAATTCTTGTAATATCGTACATGGTTATTTATCGTGCCTTTGAATTTGAATGTATTTATTTTTCTGTGTAGGTATCTTTGATATAGAGTAGGAATTATGAATGTACTAATTTTTGTTCGTAGCTCCATCTGCTTATTTCGTTTATATAACACAGCTAAAGGTTACGTTTTAGATTCTGCAATATCTAATCTATACATATAATAAAATTGTAACTAAGTCGAATCTGTACATTAAATATTTTTTTGTAAAATCTTATTGAAATAGACATTATTATCGATGTATTGATCAGATGGTCGGACCGTATTAGAAATATGAACGTTTTAAGGCGAGCCAAAGTTCTCGGCATAGAGGCCTACTTGATGAAACGCCAGCTAAGGTGGTGTGGTCATGTGTCAAGGATGCACGAGGATCAGAATAGAAGGTGCGCTTCGCCAGTCTGCTGGCGAAGCGCATCTTCTATTCTGAACTCCAGAATGGTAAACGGAAACGTGGTGGCCAGTTGTTGCGTTACAAGGATGTTCAGAATAGACACTTTAAAAAATGTAAAATTGACCCCTTAGTATGGGAAAAGCAGGCACAAAATCGGCTAGAGTGGAGACGTCATGTGCATCAGCAAGTCAACGCCTTTGAAAAGGAAAGAAGGTCGCAATTAGATGCAAAACGTGACGACCTTAAAGCTAAAACACCTACAGCTATAATTTACAATGTCATCAATGGTGTTCTGACATGTCCGCTTTGTGCTCGGAGCTTTTCGGCCAAAGTTGGTTATGCACTAGCATAGCACATGAGAGCACACGCAAGAGCAGCACATCGAAGCTCTCGACAACCACCATAGAAAGCCATCGAATGCAGTCGCTGTGGCCGAAAACGGCTAGATGACATCATCATTATCGATACAGAGGCCGAATCTATAGCTTTTAGATTTTTTATCAGTCTGTTACCACATCACGGAAAAACCACTGGAGGGATTTTGATGAAATTTGGTATGATGGTAGCTGGCTATCCGGGTCAACATATAGGATACTTTTTTCTGCGGAAAAATATCTCATCTCTGACAAATCTATACTAAACGTTAAAACGTAAGTGGGGACGAACCCGCGCGGAGCGAGGGTTAATCGCTTGTTTCTAACAAAAGCTTGCTAAGTATGAAGAAAAACAAAGTAATTTGTATTAATATAAAGTATACCCTCAGTCCATAATAACCCCTCGTTGGTCCATTAGCTATTGATTTACTAAAGAAGCAATAAACATTGAGTTAACTACACTTCAATGAACAGATTGTAAAATAATATAAAAAATATTACGTTAGGTTCAGTACATCTAAACTAATATGTAAAGTTGAAAAGTTTGTTTGTTTGTTTGAATGTACAAATCTCTGGAGTTAATAGTCCAATTCGGAAAATTCTTTTTGAATTTTGTAGCCTATTTATTGGGGAAAATTAAAAGCATTCTATGAGTTTATCCTTATTGTACATAAATAATCAAACACACACTACTATTCAATATAAGTTCAGTGGTGATATGTCGCGAGGTGCAGGACGCAGGGTCGAATCCTACGCAAGCTTTATGGACTCGAATTAAGGCTCTTAAATATATACCTTTTAAATTAGACTAGATACATCCGTCTCTAAGGAAAAGTAGAGATATTGTTAAAGAAGTTTTTCTATAAAAGTTCCGTATTTTTTTACTACGGAACCCTAAAAGTAATAATAATTAAGTTTAAATAAGTAATTATAATATAACAGTGTACGGATGACGGAGGAACCTAGATGTAGCTGTATCGAGTCTGACCCTCGCACTCCGTTACCTACAGCAATAAATATTGGGTTAACAACACTCCGCCGGTCGCGTGAAACACCGACGGGAAAACCATAACTGTGTCAAAGATTAATACGGAGATGTGACAGATGTTAAAAATATTTATACCAAAAAAATGTAGTTATAAGGATTGATAGAGAAAGGTTAAAGTGTTTTATAAACATTCTTTTATAACAAAACGGTGTATAATAATTTTGAATACATAACTATTAACTAAACTAAAGGAACATTGAATTACGAACCAAAAATTGCATGTGCAGATTCAAATTAATATTAAAGTTGTATTTTAAAATGACTCTCCCGATTATACAAAAAGAAAGTAATATTAAAAAAGTTCATTGATTCTAAATTTTTCTCATAATTTTATAAAAAGGAATACAATATTTTTCTCAACGTTTGAATAATATTTGGAAGATTTCTGAAAATATTAATCACAATCTAAAATTCTAATACAAAATATCACATGTTTGGCTCAGTTTGTAGTGACCCTACTTGCTGTGCCAGCGGTCGCGGGTTCGAATCCCGCTGGGGGAATTCATTTGTGTGATGAACACAAATGTTTGTACTCCAGCCATGTGTTTTTGGAACGAAGTTCCTTACGGCAGGCTTGGAGGAGATAGGGATTTTGCTGCGCGACCGAACTGAAAAAAATGTGATAGTAAAACCGTAAGAAAAAGAGCGTAATGAACAGTGCGTAAGAAAAAAGTGCGCAGGCGCGACAGTCGTATACACAAGCGAGTAGTGTATAATATCTTTCTCTTTCTCCCTCTTTCTTTTCGTTTTTTGTAATTATTTCTATTTCTATGTAATTTTATGTTGTCAAACAAAAATAAAGAGACATATTTTGTTATTTTAGTTGATAATTTGAATTACGATTTTTTTTTATTTTACGTAATTTATTATTTTTCCTAAAATACTGAATTTCCTAAATACTTTCCTGTACTTAAATAAAAACTAATCAGCAAAATTTAAGAGAAAAATCAAGAAAACCTACATAAAATTGAGCACGATTTTTTTTTTGCAAGTTGTATCAATTCTACATTAGCCGAAGGAACTTCGTTCCTACCTGGTGTCCCACGACACCAACCATTGTTGTTTTTATATTTATAATATGTATAATATGTATGTATTTAAAGTTATATATGTGTAATGTATCAACTAGATGGTGTGTTAATGTCCCAACATATTTATTACTGGTACTTTATGAGTACAGCAATTTCTATCGACCCATCATGCCTAATATAAATATGTATATATTTTTGGTAAATAAGTAGGGGGGCAAAGTTGTTCGCGTCCGTAGGAGCTACCTAACCACAACCCTACACGTGTCCCCTGGGTGGTGCTAAAGAACAACAAACGCCGAGTCGTAGGCGGCGGTCAAGTAACCTACTAAGCAGGCCTAACGGCCAGCTTCCGTAGAGGTAGGAAATGACTTCTACAAACCGTAAACTTGCGGTCATGTCTCGTGAGAACGGTGGCCTTGGCTTAATTGCCTGGGCCAAGAAGAAGATAACCTCCATAAAAAATTACCCCAATCCTAAGGTGGGAAACGCGCCGACAGGATGAATGGCTGTGGGAATGCAGTCTCTAGCGCCAACCTCGATGGACCTGGCCACATCGTTGTATAGTGCCTCCTCACAGGAATGGGCGTTACCCTGTGAGCGATCAGTAATTCGACCCTTCTCGTGGGAACAAAAATGAAGACAAATCCCCCAAAAAACCCTCAACCACAACACAAATTGCTAACTCAACAAGTACTCCTCCCAGACTTATTTAACAGACAACGTTCTGCATCCCTCTCTGATCTAGGGAAGTCATCACAAGACAACCATTCGGCCAATGCAGAGCAGCAAAATGAGACTTGTAACTCACCGGAAGCAACTTTGCTGGAAGACACCCCTCAACATCCTGCCCCACCACCATGGCAAAGGGTGCCATCACTCAGTAGCAGAAGCAGTAAGAAAAGAAAATACTGCAGTTCTCCTCCAGACACCCAGAGCACCACCACTAAAAACCGCTTCAGCACCTTGCCTTTAGACGTTACGGATGAATCAAGCCTTACCGACCGCCCCAAACCCAGCAAGCCTCCACCTATCGTTCTCAATGGCATTGAGGATGTTACCGAGCTATCGAAGCTTCTCCAAACTGTCAGTAACAAAGAATATTTCAAATTCAAGCTAATCAATAAAAATCTACTCCACATCCTCGTCAACACTGCTGAAGAATACAAGAAAATCATAGCGGTAATAAGAGCAAACGGTCTCATAGGACATACATTTACCCCTAAGGACAGCAAATGCTATCGCATTGTCATAAAAAACCTCCATCACAGCACACCCCACGAAGCGATATTAGAGGCCATTGAGGCAACAAACAATAAAATTAAAGGCGAAATCATCAATGCACGCTACGGACCTGACAAGAAACCAACATCGACCTTCTTTGTGAACATAGAGCCCAGTGTTAACAACCCTGAAGTCAAAAATATCACTCATATATTTAACCAAAAGGTCCAGATAGAGGATCCTCGTAGGTCAAAAAGTATCGTTCAATGCCAACGTTGCCAGCGCTACGGTCACTCGAAGAATAACTGCATGAGACCATATAGGTGCGTCAAATGTGGAGAAGGCCACAAAACCTCAGAGTGCAAAAAGAAAGATAGAACCACTCCGGCTAAATGCGCTCTCTGCTCGTGTGACCACCCGGCTAACTACAAAGGCTGTGAAATTTATAAAGAAATCCTTGCCCGAAGAAACAAAAACTTAACTCCAAGAGAAACCTGCAACCCCACCCCAGCTACCACAGCATTGCCAACTAACACAATCTGCTCTACCTCGACAAAAACTGAAGGAACCAAAAGACCCATTCATCAACGCACCTACGCTGAAGTTACTGACGGGAAGAGTGCCCAATCAAATCAACATTCCTCCATCAAACTGGAAGATATTCTACTTAAGCAAAGTGAGAAAATGGATCTCCTCATACAACAAATAGGCTCCTTAGTGAGTCTTATCACTACTCTCGTCTCTAAGCTTACATAATGACTTCATTACACATTGCTACTTGGAACATCAACGGCCTTGCCCCTAATAAAAACGAACTAGAGATGTTCATCAAATCCAACAAGCTTGATGCCTGCCTTATCTCTGAATCGCACACCACACCAAGAAGCAGAATATGTATTCCAGGGTTTTCCGTGTACCTCACCTGTCATCCCGATGGTGGAGCCCATGCTGGCACCGCAATAATTATCAAGAATAGTGTAAAGCATTGTCTCTTGGAACCCACTACGTTTCCCTATCTCCAAGCCACTACTGTAAGAGTGGAAGATCGCTCCGGACCCCTTAATCTTTCTGCGATATACTGTCCACCGCGACACATAATAACTGAGAGAATGTTTACTGACTTTTTTATGGCATTGGGCAACCGATTCATTGCTGGTGGCGACTGGAATGCCAAGCATTCATACTGGGGATCAAGACTAACAGTCACTAGAGGCCGGGAACTAAAAAAGAGTATTGACGCCAATCACCTATTAGCTATGTCAACTGGAGAGCCTACGTATTGGCCCACGGATAACAACAAAATACCTGACCTCCTAGACTTTTTTATCACAAAGGGTAGGTATCAGCGAACAGAATACTCTCATAAAGGCAAGCCTCGACGGCAGCTCTGACCACTCACCTGTCTTACTTACGGTTAGTCCAGTGGCCATACCCAGTGACTCCCATACCGACTACCTCCATAATCACAAAACCGACTGGCGATATTTTCGAGAATTCCTCGAATCAAACATAAACCTTAATATCCCACTCAAAACCAAGGAAGAAGTGGAAGACGCATGCCTCTATATCACAAATCTTATTCAAGTAGCGGCGTGGTCTAGTACCCCTGAGATAAAGTATCCATCGCGAGGGGCGCCGGTCCCTTTTGTTGTTAAGGAAAAAATCGCTGCCAAACGTCGCCTTCGCAGAATTTGGCAGACAACCCACAATCGCGCGGATAAAACCAGACTAAATCGAGCAATTAAAGAACTCAAAGACCTATTGGACTACGTTTCAAATGAATCTCTCACACATAGATTGGCGAAAATGTCTCCAAATGCAAATGGGACTCATAACCTCTGGAAGGCAACAAAGTACCTCCCGCAGCCGCAACAGTGTTCTCCGCCTATTAGATCCGGTAATACATGGGCTCGCACTGACCAAGAAAAATCTCAGGCCTTTGCTACCTATCTGGCTGAGGTATTCAAACCCAACAATACGGATAGTCCAGAAGATCCAGAAATAGATCAAGTCCTAAAACAAGACCTGCAACTTTGCCTGCCTTTGAGTCCCACTACACCAAGAGAGATGGCTAGAGAAATTGCCAAAATGGCTCCCAATAAAGCACCTGGATTTGATCTGATCACCCCCAGGCTATTGAAAGAGCTCCCTAAGAAGTGCATTGTCTTTTTGACCATCCTTGTCAATGCCACACTGAGAACTTCGCATGTCCCTGCACTCTGGAAAACATCCCAAATTGTTATGACCCAAAAGCCTGGTAAGCCACCTACCGAAGTCTCATCTTATCGCCCTATTAGCTTGACACCTGTATTATCAAAATTGTGGGAAAGGATCATCCTTGCACGTTTATCCCCTTGCCTAGATATGGGCCATGTAATACCTGACCATCAATTTGGCTTCCGGAAGCACCACTCGACCATCGAACAAGTACACAGAGTGTATCGTACAATAAGACAATGTCTGGAAAAGAAGGAATACTGTTCGGCTGCTTTCCTCGACGTACAACAAGCCTTCGACCGGGTTTGGCATAGGGGCCTACTCTGCAAAATTAAAAAGTACCTTCCACACTCCTACTACCTACTGATGGACTCTTATCTCAGTGACAGAAAGTTCCAAGTCAAGCTCCGGGATGCAAGATCTTCCCTGTTTAGCTGCAGGGCCGGGGTACCACAAGGCTCAGTTCTTGGTCCGGTCCTCTACAACATATTTACTAGTGACCTACCCCAGTCACCAAAAACAGCTGTAGCAACCTTTGCTGATGATGCGGCCTTCCTCAGCTGCAACAGTGATCCTAATGAAGCGACTAGACTCTTGCAAACTCAGCTCGATGCCACTAATGCTTGGCTGACCAAGTGGCGCATAAAAGCAAGTGCCTCGAAGTCTCACCATATAACATTTACCCTGAGACGTGAAACTTGTCCTCCGGTCAATCTAGGTTCCGACCCATTGCCGCAATCAACCTGCGTTAAGTACCTTGGGTTTCATCTAGACCGTAGGATGGTATGGAAAGACCACATAAAAACGAAGCGCGACGAAATCAACCTTAGATTTAAAAACCTACTCTGGCTTCTAGGTAGACAGTCTGCCCTATCCCTATCGAATAAACTAAGGGTATATTGCTCCATAATAAAACCTATCTGGACATATGGAATTCAACTGTGGTCGACAGCCAGCAAATCCAACATAATGTGCCTCCAGAGAGCTCAAAACAGTATACTAAGGGTACTTTCATCGGCGCCCTGGTATGCTCGTAACTCGGAAATCCATGAGTACCTGGAAATCCCAACCATACTTGATGAAGTCAAACGATTCTCAGCCAGCTATAAGGACCGTTTAGCAACTCACCCAAACCCCTTATCCAGTATGCTCCTGCAGCCAAATCCGACTAAAAGACTCAAGAGAGCTGATGTGCTATCTTACTAAGGGGAGGCGGAGCAGTGGCTCCACCTCGCCAAACCCCAACCTCTTGCAACTCACCTGATTATAGTCTTAACGACTGATCGCAGGTCTAAACATAGGAGAAAAAAAAAAAAAAAAAAAAATTTTTGGTAAATAGGTATAAAATTTAAGTCTAAATCTGTCACATCTGCGTTCCATTCTTCCTAGTACTTTAAGAGATCGCAGATTTATTCCATTGTCCTCCCGCGAGGGGCGCGAGCAATATGCTCCTCATAACCGCCCCATCAAATGAATAGTATTTTATTGTTTTGACGGCTGCAGCCGCGGTGTTTCTACTGCTTAAGTAATGGACTTTTTTTATTGTTTTGTTTTGTATGGTGTATGTTCAAAGTATACTCGATTGACAATATGTACGATAGTACGTTGGAATTAAAATTTAAAGGTATATTTAGTAGAGTTTAAATATCTTAGATGTTTAAAAAAGTTAAAAATATTACTTTATACTACTACTAACGACTCATCCTTGCTCCGCTCTATGTACAGATTTCTCAGAGACAAGATATTTTCCAGCAGTAAAAAGTATCCTATATATTGACCCGAATAACCAGCTATTACCATACCAAATTTTATCAAAATCTATTTAGTAATTTTCTCGTGATGCGTTCTCAGACAGACAGAAAAAATTCTAAAAACTATAGATTCGTCCTCTGTGTCGATAATAATGGCTATTTCCAAAAAAAAATACACATTCCAAAAACTAGCTGTTAAAACGTATCTAGGGACGAACCCGAGCGGAGCAGGGGTGAGTCGCTAATCTTGACATATTTGCTCAGAGAATTTTTAATTTTACAAATAAAAATTATTTTAGTTTGCACTTGTTATTATAAAATCTTATAGAATTAGAATTGTAAAAATAAAGCTTATAAAAAGTAAAGCTTAAATAATTATTTAAGCTTTATTTTTTATAAGCTAAAAAATTAATTAGAAGAATGATTTTAATAATTTAAAAAATACTTTTGCAATTAGTGAGCTTTTTTATTTCAGATGTTCTAAAGTTTTAATACAGTTTTTCCTATCACTACATAGTATAAAACAAAGTCGCTTCAGGCCGTCTCTCTGTCCTTATCATATGTATGCTTAGATCTTTAAAACTACGCAACGGATTTTGATGCGGTTTTTTTAATAGATAGAGAGATTCAAGAGGAAGGTTTATATGTATAATACATGCATAATATAGTACAGAAAAGCTGAGAAATTCAAAGATTTGTATTTCATACTAACCGTTAAAACATACCGTACGTACGTTGTGCATAAACGCTATTTATAATTTTTTTTTACCAAACAACTTAACATAAATATTATTTCATTTGTAAAGCTCATTTATTGTGCAAAAACCGTAATCAATACGCTCTCAATCGTTGGAGCTTTACCGGAAGGTAAAGTCACAATCAAATCTGCTTTTTTTCACTCTATTGTTCATTTGAAAGTCAGAAAGTCCGTTAAAGCTTTGTTGTAGTTTAATTAAGGCGGAGACCGACTCTCTCGTAGAGACGTGTGCCGCGGACAAAAGAACAGTACGAGAGCGCGCTATTATTTATATTATTATTACTGAATCTCGTATTACGGTTCAGGTTTGAAAGGCAGTGGCTCTCAACCTTATTTTAATGGTGCTGTGTTGAGAATAGATTATGTTATGTAATAATGATCTGAAGTAAGATTTGAAAAAATATTTTTGCATTAGATACCCCGTTAACTGAGGAAGGTTATAGGCTATATATAATCCCGGAAAAATGTACGGTTCCCGTGGGATAGATTTGTTTGTTCTAGGAACGAACCCGAAGCGAAGCGAGGGTGAGTCGCTAGTTATCTAATGTTTTGAAGCTGAAACTGAAATATACTTAATTTAAAATAAAATGTTGTGCTTTAACTGCATTATAATTTTAACTGCATTATTTGCAATATAATAATAATGCAAATTTGAAACAAGTTATTTTTCGCTTACCTGTTATGTTTCAATTAATTTCAGCGACAAAATTTCTTAGTACTTTCAGGTAAATACCTACTTAGAATTTTATTTTTATTATAATAAAAAAATAAGTAAAAATAAACATAATAATATTTGGGAATCGCTGTCACTACTAAGCGTATGTGAAGGCTGTAATTTGACTGTTCAGTTAAAAAGCGGTGAGCTCGCAAGCGACGACGGCGAGGCCGACGCGACGCGACACCCACTGCGACGGTAATCAGGGGTTAATATATCGGAACGATTCCTTGCTTTTTAAAGTTTATGGGTAATTGAAAAAAAATGAACAAAATTTTATGTTACATTGTTTGGACTTAGTAAGCCATATAATTAAAAAAATAAAATAGTAATACTATGTGGAAGATAATCTATATTCTTTTGTTAATCATATCTTGAGCCCTATCTTAGTATCTCATCTTGCGTTTTCTGTTTCAGAAAACTTAGAGAAAATAGTAAAAATGGGCAAAAGTACTTCCTACTATATCTGTACTTTATTTCACATAATAATTTACTTTTAAAATGTGAAACTTTCGAATTTATCATTTATTTTATGAATAGTTGACCATCTGTTGCACGTGTAAAAAATGTCTAGCAAACGATGGCCTTATTTTTATATATGTAGATAGTAAATAAATCTTGTTTTCATTGTCTTTAGGGTTCCCTTCCCCAAAAGGAAAAAAGGGATCCTTATAGGATCACTTCGTCTGTCTGCATGTCAAAATTCTTTTTCTCAGGAATGCGTGATGGTATCAAGTTAAAATTAACATCCAATACTCAGGTCTGCAATCCCTTGGAGCTGAAAGACCAAACTTCTAAGTCAACGCAATTAAAAGATACGGCCGCATATTTTGACAATCCCAATTTATCCTATAGGATACTTCTCGTTAACCTAGATTCCATGATATTTTTTAATTTCGATGCGGTTAGTTTGATTTTAACAAATTACAAATAGAATATCTAAAGCGAATAAATATAAAAAAGTTTGAGAATAAATAAGTTATTCCAAATCAAGTCTGCAATTTGACTGTTCAATTGACAAAGCAGTGAGTACGGTGAGTCGGCGCGGCGCGGCGACTCCCACTGAGACAGAGATCGGGGGTTAAAATAACGGAATATTTTATATACTTGTTATTTTTCGTGGTTTAAGTATATCGAAGCTAATCAAATAAAACTGAATATGAATAAGCTTTTTGATACTTTAAAGTTTGTGCAAAAATTTTAATTAAAAATATTATAAGCAATTATATTAAAACATTGGTCATTAAAATTAACAAAGTTATCGGCGACTGTGTGGACTTGTTGGTTTGTCTTCCTAACTTTACACTATTTAATAAAACTACAGTAAAATTTTCATAATAGTTATAATCTCAGTATTGTAGGTACACTCATATTGCGGTCACTATTAACATTATGTACATCTATAATATTTTATTTCCTACACTACGTCTTCACAAAGTACTGATAAACATATGAGTATATATATTAAAACTATCGAAAACATTTACAAAGATTTGAAATTTAGATTTAGATTTGAAATTCTTGACCTTTTGGTATACTTTTAGGGAGATAAACTTACCTGAATTATTTATTATATGTGTTGTATTACTAATGCATGAGATCCTTATTACAAGATTTGAATCCACTGTGTTATTATTATATATTACTAGCGATTCACCCTCGCTCCGCTCGGGTTTACAACCCTTATAACTTAAGGGTATGAAAAATAATTTACGTCATATTCTCAGACCTACTGAATATACACACAAAATTTCATAAGAATCGGTCAAGCCGTTTCGGAGGTGTTTTGTTACAAACATTGTGACACAAGAATTTTATATATTAGATATAGTTAATACCATCCATTTGTGTTAACGTATTTAATAAAAGTTCACTAAATACAGAAAATATATACGTGTATGTCGAAACGATCGTCGAAAACGATTTCGAATATTCAAATATATATTTATTTATGTATTTACAATTCGAAAGCATATAAAACATTGATGGTAGGTATATCATCCTCATCCTATGTATCCTATCCTGAGGAGTCCGACTGGATGGGTACTACTCCCTTATCTATTTCTGCCGCCAAGCAACAATGATTGCATTGTTGTGTTCCGGTTTGAAGGATAAGGTAGCCAGCGCAATTACAGGCAAGAGGCATATCATCTTAGTCCTCACAGTGATAACGTACCGGCGGTTCTGCAGTTTAGTTACGTAAAACTTAAGTGCAATGAACCGTAGGTGTTATGGGCGACAGGTATCGCTTTCCATCAGGTAGGCTGTCTGCTCGTTTATCACTGAATACCATAAAAAAAAAATAGTCCAAGGCGATAGAAGTTAGCATAGTGATGCCAAGGTTGCATTGTATTTATCTCACTTTTGTTTTTTACATTATATAATAATATTTGTGATTATTTTAACTTAACCAGTTCAACAACTTCAATAACTTTAAACTTCAATCACTTATTTCATCTAAGTGGTATTTTTCTTAAAACTCTTGAATACGAAAAAAAAAACATAATATCGGGTCAAAACTGGCGAAGATATTGTGTAACATACATACATACACAAAATAGTAATTATGTACTCAAAAATCGTATTTTCTCCTTTTTTAAAGTAGATTAATATTTTTTATTGTGTGCATTAAGGTACAATTAATAAATACACATATCGCATCTTCGATAAAATAGAGTTACAACTCAAAAAAAATCTAATTATGAGTTAAATATACAGAAACACAAAATGTGTTATTAACTATCTTCTCTAAAATTGTTACATCATCAGGTTTTTCTTCAGGAAAATTGAAAAATAGATTGTCATTTAAAATTATAATATTTAATTTAGTATTTTTTGTAACTTTTACTAATACTACAAATAAAGACTGTATAAGGAATCTGTGAGTTTGTTTTCAATTTTCTGAAAATCTTCTTTTTTTTTCGAGTTGTAACCCTATTTTATCGGAGATATGAGATTATATAGGTACTGTATACATAAATAAAAAAAAATATTAATTTATAACAGTTTCTTTATAACAGGTAATCTTCTCTTAATACAGATCGTAGACAAGATCTCACGCATTAATGTTTGATAGTAAATTATACTAAAAGTGGTTATTATTACACTTGAACTTTTTCTACCAATAAAATTAATGAAAATACAAAATATTTACAAGAAAATTCTATATACAATTTTTGCTATCACAATTATCATATGCATATATCTATAAAAAGAAATGTCACCTTAAAAACAAAATGTGTTAAAATAATATTTTTAATAATAATGTTTGAGAATTTTTTCTATTCGGTATACACATTTTCAATGCTAGCTCTTAGACTATATGATATAAACTACATAAACATTCGCTACTGATATAAGTTTATCTGTATATTTACAATTAAAATATATATCTATTTAGCTAACTTCGATCAAATCCAACGTCAAATCGCTTATTCGTTATTTTCGCTATAATTTTTAAAATAATTTTCGGGTCACAAGAGTTTTGAGAAGAATGTATTGGGGGCTGTCATCCGAGCTGGATCCAAGATTCTGGGGTATGTGGACCCGAGGAACGGTCTGAAGGCAGCTCTACTGGTCTCCTCGCTTGGACTAGTCGTTGCCTCCTGGGTCGACTCGTCTTGCGTGTCCAAAGATGAGTCGTTGTTAGAACTGCCTGCCCCCATGTGAAGCTTTCTTGTATGTTTTTTAAGATCAAAGTTTCTACAGAACCCTTTAGCGCAGATGCTGCATGTAAATGGCTTCCTTTCGTTATGAGTGTGCATGTGGAAGGTGAGATTATAAATTTGATGGAAAGCTTTATTGCATATATTGCATTTGTAAGCCTTTTCCCCGCTGTGCGTCAGTCTATGGTTCTTATAGTTCCCCTTCTGATGGAATCCTTTTCCGCAGAATTCGCACACGAAGGGTTTGTACCCCGCGTGGATTCTCGCATGAGTATTCAATGTTGAGGAACGATTGAACGCCTTCCCACAGGTCAGACATTTATGCGGTTTCTCAGATGTGTGAATGATTTTGTGTCGACATAACGTAGATGCTTGTCTAAAGCCTTTGCCACAAATTTTGCAAACAAACGGGCGAGCTCCGGTGTGGACGGGCATGTGTCGCGTCAAGTTGTAGTGCGCGTTGAATACTTTGCCGCAGTCGCCACAAGCAAAGCTCTTATTTTTTGCTGGAGAGGGAGTAGGGCCAGTTGTTGAAGAGACAGCGTGGTCTGCTGCTGGGGCTCGAGGACTTGGTGGTCTTTGAACTGGAGACTGCACTGGCGGCGGCCTCGGTAAGTGAAGCTGGTGAGCGTAGGTCAGTGATACTAGGTCCGGACCATAATACAACAATGGATAGTGAGACACAAGCTGTCGTCTCGCTGCTGGTATGTATTGTTTGAATGCGGAATCCAGAAGTTGCGCGCCGTAAGATAAGAAACCGGGAGGTGGCGGTAATTCAGGGCTAACTGACTTCTTTCTATCGGGTTCCATGAGCCGCGCGATGGAGAAGTTCAGGACCGGTGTCGTGGGGGTGTCCGGAGACTTCGCCCTCTCGGGGGAGGATTCCCTCGGGCCCTCGGGGCGGGCTGTCGATTGAAACGGCTGCATTCTCGACAAGTGCCTGTGGAAAGAATAATACTTTTAGTTCTACACGTATTGCGGCGGTTACGACACAAAGCTCGCTTGTTTTAAGCAAATTGCGAGGGGTGTAGGGGTGTACCCTTTTTCGATTTGTCGCGGCGCCTTTGTGGAGAAATCGTTTGCAAACATTCGTTCGGATTGCGTTTTGAATAGCTCCAAATGGAAAAGGACCCTCCAATGCGTATTCAAACTCGAACTCCACTGTCGTTACTAATTAAGGAAGTAGTTGTTTGGATTTTCAAAAATATTTCACTTCAATACCTACTCGTACAAATGTTTTATAATTTTAAAATAATGCAGAAACTCTATTATGTATGTAGGTACCAATTTACAGCTAATATCTATCGCTGGACATTAAGCGTACATTTTACTTTCATATATTGTAGTCTTGTTGAGAATCATACGATCTAAAAATTTATAGGTCATTTCAAGAATTATATTTTATAATATACCTATCGACAATTTTACATTGAAATTTATTTAGATTCATTAAAAGTACCTTCTGGAAACTTTTTGAATGGAAATAAAAAACCATAATAAAATATAATGAGAATTGGGAAATATATATCATTCAAAGTCAGCTAAACACAATTGACATTAAAAATTAAAAAATGTCTGACAATATAGTTTTTATTAGATTTTAAAGGAATATAATTGAATTGACAAAGCTTTAGATGACAAATTATCAAGCAAACAGATTTAGTGGACTCCATACATTTCAACATGTCACTCAAATCAAAATATCCCTTTAAGCATTTAATCTTTGAAGTGCATTCAATTTAATATCGATTACTATCAATTATCTATAAAACCGTACTTCCGCCGGAAACTCTCTTATAACCCTTAAAACATGAGTGAGAAATTGGTTACTATAATTTGTAGTTAAATTAAATATAAATAAAACACTGTATTTTTAATATTAATTATCTTAGTTATATTGAAATGTAGAGAAAAAATTGTTTTGGGAAGTTAGATCAAGTTCTTATTAGCTGAAGTTTTAAGCTTAATTGTTTCGTAAAATGATCATAAGTCATCCTTTTATTTGAAAGATAATCACTGACTAACTAACAGATAAGAAATGATTTTTTATATTAATTTTTAAAAATATTTTTCATTACATAAACAAATAGGCAATACAAAATAATATTATTTCATAGAGATTTTTCAAATAAAAAATTAAACGTGTATCTCAAGTACTGCAACCCCTCAGTACTCCACGTCAGCGGTCATCAGCGCGACAGATTGCTATAGGCCCATTAGAGCGCGACTGACGACTATTCATACTGTCACGAAATATTATTATGTGCTAACTTCTTACTTTAGCTTCACGTGTATTGTGAACCATAAGTCTAATTTAAGTATTAGTTTTACAGAAAAAAATAAAAATTGACAAATAAAATCATCATTTCATCTCATTAAATGGAAAACAATTTATAAGGTATTTTCTTAGATTTACATAAATATTTGACATTTTAAATAAAACTATCTTTTCAGATTTTTTCGCGAATTTATTTTGATATTTGGTTTCCGACGTTTTGATTGCTTTACAACAATCATGGTCACGGGAGAGACTGAGGTTGTAGATGTCTCAATATCATTATATAATTGTTACAGAGAGCCTACCCACAAAATTACCAAATTAATTCAAAAATGATTGCTGTAAAGCATTCGAAATGTCGGGAACCAAAAAAAATGAAAAATCCGCGGAAAAGCCGAAAAGATAGTTCTATTTAAAATAATTAGGTATTATTAAAATTTCAATTATTCTGCCAATTCTAGTTGCTTTACGGGTGTAAAAAGAAAAAAAAAAAACAATAAAACTAGAAACAGTCTTATGTCGATACCATACTCATTAATTGACGATTATAAAGTGCATCTTCGCAAGCTCTGAGCTTTCTTTTTCTTCTTCTAAAAATCCCAAGAACCAATCTGACGCATAAACTGTTATAGAATGTACAAGTGGAGCTAGATGATGTAGTTTGACCATGATAACGTTATTGATAACACTATTTATTTATTAAAACGTTACCCACTAACGTGGACATTAGTAATTGATTGAACAAATTTTATTTAATCCTTTAATCATCCTAAAACACAGTAAAGCAGTAAAGTACGTATCTCCCGACTCCCGCCCTCACTCGACGTCACTCAGCGCGAGTTCCGCAATAGGCTTATTACAGCCCTCAGACGACCCTCCTGTCACTTACATATAATTTGAGGTGTGGAAACATCGGAATTAGAAATCATCAACGATCATAAAGAGATTTTTTATATTTTATATCTTCTGTAGTGCTTTCATTTTATTGAAAAACTAACGCCTTACCCTCGCTTCATGGAAATAGCCTAAGTTACTACTTATATTTATAATATCAGCTATCTGCCAGTGTCAAATCCCCAAAGTCCCGTCAAATCGGTCCAGCCGTTTCGGAGATTAGCCGGAATAAAAAGACAGATAGAAAGACAGACAAACATTTTAAAATTCGGTATTTCCTTATAAGACCGGTTTTAACCGGTGGTAGGACTCTGTCAAGCCTGAGGAGTCCGACTGGATGGTTACTACCTCTTTATCTATTTCTTCCGCCAAGCAACAATTATTGCATTGTTGTGTTCCGGTTTGAAGGATAAGGTAGCCAGCCCAATTACAGGCAAAAGAAATATCATCTTATTCCTCACAGTGATAACGTACCGGCGGTTCTGTATTTTTGTTACCTAAAACCTAATTGCATGAACCGTAGGTGTTATGGGCGACAGGTACTGCTTTCCATCTGGTGGTCTGTCTGCTCGTTTGTCACAGAATCTCATAAAAAAAAGAACCGTATGTAATTTCATAGGCATTAGTAAAAAAGTGTTGTGTTGATATTACAAACAAACACTTCAATTTTATTTATCTGTATAGATAGATTAATAACTCAGTAACACATTTTCATTAACTCATAGGAATTACACCAAATGCCATATATCTGAATAGATTTCAAATGAAAATATAAACTATTTGCGGCTTACTCCCCTTCGCTTACACCGTGTAATACGACCACCGTGACGTGACCCCTTGTTCTAATACAAATAAGATGAGGGTGGAGGTCAATTTATGCTGACAATTAGTAATGACGGTTAAACGCGACTATTAAGGAAGTTTGAAAATAAGATTATTTCTACATTTATTGTTGTAATAGCTGTATTTTGGGGATTAATTCAAGTGAGTATTACTATAATACATTTATGTTATATTAATTACCTATACATATAATAAAATTGTAACTAAGCCGAATCTGTACATAGTTTTTAGAATTTTTGTCTGTCTGTTTGCCTGGGAACACATCACGGAAAACCACTGGACAGATTTTGATGAAATTTGGTATGATGATAGCTCGTTATCCGGGTCAACGTATAGGACACTTTTTACTGCGGGGAAATATCTCATCTCTTAGAATCTAACAGTTAAAACGTCCTTCGGACGAACCCGAGTGGAACAAGTATGAGTCGCTAGTTTTATATATTTCTAGTATTTTTATTTAGATACTAACGACTGAGCCTCGCTTTGCTCGTGTTCATCCATAGCTTGCTTCCTCAATCCTCATCCCCATTCTCACCCCCTTAAGGGATGACTTCCGGGATAAAAACAATTCCATCCACTCACTTTTCATATCATGAGATTTAAGAAACATCTTATTTTAGTAAAAAAAAATTTCTTGTAATTTTCTTTTTATACAACACTTGTCCTGACAATAACAAATCTAAAAAAAAAACAATTTTGTGCAGTCGATCGGAAATTATGCGCGTACATTTCGGTGATTCATTTTTATTTATATAGCTTTTTTTATTCTTTTGACCGTTTTCGAAAAAAAAATGTAGAGAACATACATCTTTGCTAATTGTAAAGCCATTTTCATTATATCACCTCCTGGATAAATTCTAAGTAATTAATTGTTAACCGGACCACCGGCGGCGGTCGTTGATAGGTTAAAATACTACGCATGTAATATAATGAATATATAAATTAAAAGATATAAATCCACCACTAAATCTATACCAATATTATAAAGCTGAAGAGTTTGTTTGTTTGTTTGGTTGAAGGAGCTAATCTCAGGAACTACTAATCTGATTTAAAAAAATTCTTTTTGCATTAGATAGCCCGTTAACTGAGGAAGGCTATAGGCTATATATCATCCCGGAAAAATATACGGTTCCCGTGGGATAGATTTGTTTTTGTCTAGGGACGAACCCGAAGCGAAGCGAGGGTGAGTCGCTAGTGTAGAATAATATTTAAAGTGATTTCAAGCACGGTGCGTTTTATAATTGAAACTTAATTATTCGTACACATTTGAAATATGCAACTTCGATTATTACTTATGATAAAAGGTAAAACACTTTTTTGTGGTAAAATATAATTAAAAAATCTTAAATAGGTACAGGACTATTATAATGAAAATAAGTAACTCGGCTTATTTTTCAGATATCTGTCAGCCGACAGGCGTGATAAACATTGACTTATTATATACACTTTTAAATCGTCAATTTAATTTAAAGAGCGTCAGTGTAGTCAGTCAATCAGTAGGGAAGCTACCACCGGCTCGGAAAGCAGTTCTGCTGAGAAGAGCCGGCGAGAAACTCAACAATTGCTCTTTTAAATATAGAAGTTAAACATAGTATTACAGAAAGCCCGCATATGAGTCAATATACCTTAATTCCACACATTTCCATCAACAAGAAACTTTTGAACAGCGTAATATGCTTTGCTCAATAAAATATTTTTAATTTTATCTTTAAATTTTTGAAAAAGTAAATCTAGAACAGTTTGTAGAATCTTATTATATATGCGTATACTCAGGCCCATGAAACCTATTTTTCTATGTAACCCCTCCTTAGTACTAAATGTAATGTAAAACAAATTGCTTCATCAACAAACCCCATCAAAATAAACAGAGCGTTTATTTCAATATAAATAAATGCCGTCAACGCCATAAATCAAAACCGACAAAACGACAAATCCGGATTATAGTATTTAGAAAGAGACGGGGATAGAGGTTATTGAATGTAAGAAAGAGATGCAATTAATGATATTTGCAGCGTATTTAAAGAGTGTCAAATATTCCCCACTCGCTTCATGAATTATTTATTTTATTATATAATTTGCCTTTAATTTGTATGATAATATATGTATTTAAATACGATAAACTAATTTTGTGGACGTGATATTTTGTAAACTAAGATTTATCCATTTTTTAATCGCACTATAATAATAGTAATATAAAATACTACATAATGTGTATAGTGTACAGTAAACCTACATGGTATGTATGTATTTGTTTTGATTGATTTGAGTTGAGTGAAACAGTTGCTGATAAAAAATTTTATATTAACAAAATATGTTTTTACAATATTTATTAACCAACATTCACTTAGTATATATTGATATGGAACTAGCTAGTTCGATCCTGGCATCGAGAGCTGGCTGATTAAAGGAACTTCACAAGTAGGTACTACTAACGAATAACTAAAAGCATATTTTTCAAAAATTTCAAAGATAGCGCATATATAGTAAGTAATGTTAGAAAAATATTTAACGGAGATGTAAACGCTGTGTTATTTCCCAACATATAAAACGCCTAAGTAGAGTGGGGGCCAGCCCGCACGGTAGCGGCAGCGGGTGTCGACATCGCACTAATGATCGCTGGTAATGACGTCTCGAGCGACAGACGTCACGACAAGCTTCTATCAAACTCGACTATTGAGAGGAGCTTTAGAGAAGGAAATTATAAAAATATAAGCAGAAAGCCCAATAACTTGCCATCACCAATAAAAAAGCTTGAAAATCTATTTTCATGTTTTTATACTCAAAAATGAACAATTTTGATATATCCTTTCTTCGCGATAAGGAATACTTGTATTAGTTTTCATATCTTTAATAAGGGCATTGAAGGGATAAAACCACTAGAGTCTCTATATTTTAAAGTGTGTAATGTTATATAGTTGTGACAATTCGATCTGTTTATCTGTTTGACGATATGTAATCAAATGATGGTATTTACTAATATTTTTAAACTGTTATTCTTATTTAAAACGTAGTAAAATAAAAAAATATATACTTAAATCAAAACATAAAAAAAAATATGAATAATAGTGATCTCTTCCAGGCAACCTTAGGGCGTAGGAGAAATTATATGAAATGGTAGGCGGTGTACTTACTATACACAAATGCATATCCTAAATACATACATAAGTACATACCTATATACATACATACAATACATACATAAATAGAATACATACAGAAAGTAGGCTTAGATCTTTTATTCCAAAAGTCAAGGTCATCTATAAATAGATTAATAACATTGTTACAGCTTGACCCGTCTATGCTGCATGGTCTAGTCACGGCTATAACCATGCAAATGCAAAACTGCACTACCACTAAATAATATAAAACTTCAGACTAAAACTACTCGTTACATTCAACCTCGCATCTCATTGCATATCTTTAACCCCCAGTATACTTGTCTTGTGAGTGCTTTCAATATAAGTAGATTACATTGTAATACGTTCAATTTTGAGTCCTATTGTTCAGGACGTAGAGTTTAAATTCAATAAATTGTGTTTTAAGTAGCATGTGCCTAATCTGTGATCGGTCAAGAGTCTGATGCGATCAAGATACTAGATATGAGTAATTATGATATTGACTCAGATTAGCTTTGAAACATTAAGCTGATTTCAAAGTGATGAGATAATGGAAGGGGTGATAAGGGCGGTGGGTTCGATTTTGGTGCGAGACTAAAAGTAATATATGATAACTTTATATAAAAAAGTAAAAAAAGTAACGTAAGTTTAGTTATTTTCCATAGTTTTCCATAGTTTTCTCAGGAATGCGGCATTATGTTTCTGAATTATTAGAATTAATGGTATCAGTGAAAGGAATCATAATTTCATACTAAACTTTTTTTGTGCTTTCACTTTGGAAAGTTCTGATGAAGAACATATGAATCTTCGTTCTAGCTTTTGATTAGGGTTATTTCAAAAATACTTCTAAAGTTTATATCATTACGATAAACAAATAGAAATGCATGATAAATTATGTTAATTTAGACGAAATTTCGTTAAGTTCACGCTTGGTACAAACAAGTTAAAAAATTGTTTTTACTGTAAAGGATACAAAATCTTAGCTTATTATTAAATTTTTTTTTTATTATATTTACTTGATTATTTATTTTTACTTTTCATAAAAAAAAAGATATACAACCTTTTATAAAATAAAAAGAAATATTATATGCATAAATATATATACGCATGAAATTACAATAAAATTACGAGCTTTGATTTGTTTTGTATTTTAAGTATAAGTTTCTTTGAAAAGGGAATGTTTTAATAAAACATATTTCCCTACGAGCAAAAAGCCAAGCGAAACAAAGGATCTGAAGTACAATTATTAAAACATACGAAAATTCAATTAAAGCTTTATCAAAAAGCTCCGTTAACCGTCAAATGAAATAATGAGTGCTCGACTACCAACGGCCCCGACACGCCTCGCTTTGTATCAGTGCATGCAGTGCACATTGTTGTGTCAACACTGCACCTGGCTTCGAAATTCTTACTTATTTGTAAGGGTTCATTTAAAGTTTTATGAGAGTTCAAGGCTAGAGTGGATATTGAATACCATAATTTTTTCTTTCAATTCATATTTGAATAACTAATTTGCCAAACAGTACAGTGAAAAGCCAATAGTGGTTGTATTCAGCCCTTTTTAACGTCCCACTGCTGGGCACGGACCTCCCTTCAATATGAGGGGGATCAGGGCAGTTCACCACGCTGGCTAAGTGCGGGTTGGCGGACTGCACACGTCTTTCGAAAACTTGCTAGGTTCTCTAAGGCATGAAGGTTTTCTCACGATTTTTCCTTTACCGAGAGACAAGTGGTAATAATCATGTTGGAAATGATTCGCACATGTAAATATCAGAGGTGCGAGACCCAGGATTTGAACCCGTTTCACTAGGTTTTCCAAGCGAATGCGATACCACAGAGCTACGACTGCCTCAATAGTGGTTATTATTGGTATACATAGTGTTATTTTATTATTCATGAAATGAATTTAAGTATATATACATAGTACCTGGGCGACCGAGCTTCGCTCGGAGTTCTTTTTTATTATACCGTATTTTTTAGATTAAAAAAAAACTAAAAACTTGAATAAATACAAAAATATAAACAAAAGTAAAACTTTATATCCGATCGAGACCCGAACTCGGACTCCTGTAATTGTTAGTTAATCTTGCACCTTAGTCGCTTGACCACGATGCTTATCCCGGAGTGTAAGAAGTTACCGACCATATTCTGCATGGAATAATGCGTAAGAAAATCGCATGAAAACACAAAAACACCCGTTTTCCCAGACATAAGACAAATCTAGATCAATTTTTTACCCCCGAAAACCCCCACATACCAAATTTCAGCGAAAATCACCGGTATAAATAAATAAATATACAAGAATTGTTTGTTTATATTTGATATATTTATGACTTGCCAAGAGTACCACTTGCGTGGTAACTTTCTACGTAGATATATCTACAATATCGCATATTGTTGAAATACTCTGCAGGTCCGTAATCACCAAGTTGGTTTTGATAAACTAATACATTTTAAAATAACAGCTCTATAATCAAATACGGACAAACAGGCGATGTACAGTAGTGGTAATCCCCATCCAATTCTTCCCTTATATTTATTTACTTATCAAATGTATATTTTCAATAAATCCATATGTTCTTAAATAGACCTTTTCCTATAATTTGTCGGTTTTACTGAGAATAGGTTATTACAATAGAAGGCCGGGGGGCGACACGACCGGGGCAATTACTCTTCTACAACGTATTGATGTCTACACGAGCGTTTATGGGTTAAAGTGTCTTAATTAATATATGTATATGGCCAAAAACTAATATTATACGTATTTTGTTTACACGATGAAGATCCCAGATTGGATATTTATAAGGAATCAAATATTTTATGTAATTTATGTTTTAGCTAAGTTCTCGTAAGAGATAGGTATTGAGATAGAAAATTAATATTTTCAGTAGATATCTGAATAAAAAATTGGCAGCGGTGAAATCCGAATCCACACCTTCAAAGAGACTCGTGCCTAAAGCGCTTTAAACTGCTAGCTGCTAGCTTTCGGAGGATATCTGTGTTTTAGTTTGTCAAAAACTTTTATTTAAACTTTATATACATGTATATCTCTAAATGATATTGATACGACGACTATATATTTATTTCTGGTTTACGTTTTCAGTGGCGTGGTGCCTCGATTATATGATGGGGGAGTAATACAACAACAACTATACAAGTTGAAAAGTTATTTAAGAAATCTTTATTCAAATTTATTTATCTATATAAAAATAACATAATACGAGTATTTATATAATTTTGTACTTAAGACGAATGTTTGCTATAACAAGTTAATACAATCACTATACCTATCTCTAGAAATTATTCGACAAATTCGAAAGCGCTTCATTTGGGGCTGTTATCCAACTACTGTGTACATCTATAGGTACATATAATAAAATTGTAACTAAGCCGAATCTATACATTAATTATTTTTTGGGAAATCTTATTGAAATAGACTTTTTTATCGATACAGAAGCCAAATCTATAGTTTTTAGAATTTTTGTCTGTCTGTCTGTCTGTTACCGCATCAAGGGAAACCATGGATAGATTTTGGTTTTTGGTATGATGATAGCTGGTTATCCGGGTCAACATATAAGATACTTTTTACTGCAGGAAAATATCTCATCTCTGAGTTAAACGTTAAAACGTAACTAGAGACGAACCCGAGCGGAGCGAGTGTGAGTTGCTAGTACATAATATATTTAGCATATCTATTGGACAGTTATAGATATTTTGCAAACATTGTACTTGCCCTTATTTGTAATACAAACTTAATTTTATTTAATCTACTGCCACATATGATTATTGAAACGTGTCAAAGCTTATTTTTGAATATTATCACGTTATATTAAGAAAAAAAATATATAACTGATTTTGATATAACTCTTACATTAAAGTAAATACATATAACTGCAAAATATCTATATTCACGAGCATTGTAGCATCGTAACCTATTAACAAATGTACACTTGAAATAATGTAAGTCTCGCAACGTTTTCGATTTAACAGATTACGATATGTTTACTGCTGGGAGTCGAACCGCAGAGCAATTATAAGGCGCAAATATTTACTCGCTTCGGGACAGGGGTGGGGTGACGACGTATACATTTATGTACTCATTATTTTATTAGAGACTAGCAGTCCCCGCGGCTTCGCCCGCGTTTAAACTTCCGATATGGACGTTAGTTTTAGAATAATGTTTTGATATTTATGATTATTGCTCCTCCTTTGGATGGTAGCATGATATAGCCTATAGCCTTCTTCAATACACGGGCTATTTAATGCAAAAAGGATTTTTCAAATCGTATCAGTAGTTCCTAGGATTAGCGTGTTCAAACAAACAAACACTGTCTCTTTATAATATGACTAGCGACTCACCCTCGCTTCGCTTCGGGTTCATCCCTAGACAAAAACAAATCTATCCCACGGGAATCGTACATTTTCCGTGATGATATATACCCTATAGCCTTCCTCGGTTAACGGTTAACGGGCTAATGAATGCAAAAAGAATTTATCTAATCGGAATAGTAGTACCTGAGATTAGCGCGTTCAACCAAACAAACAAAAAAACAAACAAACAAACAAACTCTTCAGCTTTATAATATAACAATAATAATAATAATTACAAGATATACTTTGATAGAGCTATATTAACTGATAAAACCATCCACAACAATAGACCGGACATTACTTTAATAGACAAAATAAACAAAATAACTTATTTAATTGATATTGCAGTTCCAAATACACACAATTTACAAAAAACTATAACAGAAAAAATACATAAATACACGGAATTAAAAGAAGAAGTTATTAGAATATGGAAGATGAATAAAGTATATATTGTACCGTTGGTGCTTTCCAGTACAGGCGTTATACCAAAGTATTTGCTGTATTCTCTCCGCGTTATAGATTTATCGCCTAACACTTTCATAAGTATGCAAAAAGCCACTATATTAAACACATGTCGCATAGTCCGAAAGTTTCTGCAAGACGATTCCCCTAATCATCAAAATATATCTAATGATGATTCTCACTTGGCGTAAGCCCGTGAGATTCATTACACCGAAATTATATATTTCGAGAAAAAAAAACTAAATAATAATAATAATAATGAGTATAAAAGTATAGACTAACTGTTGACTACAATTTTGTTTGTGATCTTTGAGTTCATAAAGAGAGAAGGCAGATCTGCCGAGAAAAGCCGGCGAAAAACTCTATAGTTGCTCTGTCAAGTTTAATAAATAATTAAAAAAGTGCATGTGTTTGCCATTCACACATAGTTGAAGTGAAACTTCATAAAAGTATCCTACTAAAGAATGAGATGAATATAGAGTATCAGGAGTAGGATAATTATAAAGTTTATTTTTATATAATATTTTTACCAAGTTTAAAAGTCTTTTTACATTTTATTTGACACTAGCGACTCACGCTCGCTTCGGTCGCGCTCGTCCCTCGGTACGTTTTCACGGTTAGCTATGTTTATACATAAATAGTAGCTTGCTACTTGTAAGATATTGATTTAAATTACATAGCGATTTACGTTACGTACGTACGTTATTACGTACACCGTACGCGGATTTTGTTCACAATTTCATGGCGTTTTTTTTTTCAGTACCCTGATTTTTTTCTAAAATAAAAGTAGCCTAAGTTACTCCTTATAACAGCAGCTATCTGTCAGTCCCGTCAAAATCGGTCCAGCCGTTTCGGAGATTAGCCGGAACAAACAGACAGACAGACAGACAAAGCGACACACAGACAAAAATTGTAAAAAATGTTGTTCTGGTATATGTACCGTGTATACATCCATATGCATTTAGTAAAAAGCGGTTATTTTAATATAACAAACAGACACTCTAATTTTATTTATCTGTATAGATAAATATTTACATTACATATTATGCAGTAATTAATTTTATTATTTTTCACTTCCTGTGTAATGTATTCTATCCCAAATAATTAAATAAGGCATATTACAATCATATATTTATAGAATATCATACACGGAAAGAATATAATATTATAGTAGGTAGACAATAACGACGGTTACCATGGCAACATGGCAAAGTATTCTATCTCCTTCTCTCGCCGGCTTAATCCTATATATTTAATATTAATAATAATAATATCCTTTATTGTACACCAAAAAGAAACTATTCTTTTTGAAAAGAAACTATATATATGTATAAAAATATATAAAGACACTAAAAACACATAATATATATTTATGTGTTTTTAGTGTCTCATTTCCGTTTCATCGAGTTTCAAATCACAAAATTCTAAATAAGTTTCACATCAAAAATAATAATTTTATATTATGCCATGCTGTTAATTAATTACTATAGCGTTTAACAGATTTTATATCAACCCCTATAACCGTGAATCGGACATTGCCAATTAATTTAATCCTCCCTATTTAAAACGCAGGCGTCGGTTTGTCACCCTTCCACTATCTGTTACTGTTGGAGGTGTCACCCCATCGCCCCTGCTTTCGTTTCAGTGGAGCCTAAAATATACGGCCAATTAGTGCCTTCACTTGTTAAAGTTTATTTTCAATTTTCTTTCACTACTTTAAGAGTATGGGATAAAATAACACCATCTCTATTAAAATAATATTTACAGCCGTTTATTTATAACAATACATTATAAAATAACTTATCAAACATGGCTAATTTGACTTCTAAAGTTATTTATCGAATTTAACAAAACAAAGCGATCTATAAAACCTGAAAATGTAATCTTGTTGGCCCTGAACTTTTTGATTGCTTAGCCTCCTCATCATTTTTTTTATAATTAACTAGCGATTTACCCCCGCTTCGCTTGAGCCATAGATGTATTTTACCAACAGTAGCTGGGTTAGTTACTCTAAGTTATTGTCTATCTGTGTACTAAATTTGATCTCAAATCATCAAATCGGTTTATCTGAAAGCGTGGAACCGTAACAAACATACACACATACACAAAACACATACATAAAACATATACACTATATTTATATAATAATAGTATAATGTAAAAAAGTAGCTGTATTTCTACAAAGATATTAGAAACTATATCTATAAATGAGACAATCCCCGAGTAACAGCTAATTAAACATATACAAAAGATGTAAAAGCCCACGTCGCGTAGAAACACATTCACACCTGATGTTTTCTCGGAGGGCAGACGTCGGAGGGCGGTATAGGGCCTTATTGGATAAAGCTCTAACATCTATACAGTTTGCTCAACTGCTGTAAAGCTTAAAGGGCATTGTGTCATGTTATGGGCTCTGTCATATTAAATTATCTATGCTCGAATACGGATTTAGTAAAATATATAATATTTTGAAGTACACTTTTAACTTCAATTTTTATATTAAATTTGGGTTCCTAATTAAATGTATGAAAGTTAAAATTTAATTCAGACACACATGAAAATATGTTTATTAATATTATATCATTTATCTATAATTTAATTATATGTTTAGAGGCTTTGATTTTGATTCAGATTCTTGAAACTCGAAAATAGCTTATCTAACAGTAGGATAAACTTAGAAGCGGAACAATTATATATAGCATATTATAAACTATAACGACATGTTTGGCTATTTGTAGTGACCCTACTTGCTATGCCAGCGATCGTGGGTTCGAGTCCCGCTGGGGGCATTTATTTGTGTAATGAGCATGAATGGTTGTACTCCAGTCATGGGTGTTTATATTTATAATATGTATGTATTTAAGGTAATAATATATGTGTAGTGTATCAACTATCTGGTATGCATAACACAAGTCTCGTAGCTTACCATGGAACTAGATGGTGCTGTATGTTAACGTCGCAACATATTTATTAATGCACTATATTGTCCGCTGACATCTTCTTCCACATTCAGAGATTGACTGGAAGAGATCTCTTTCAGAGATAAGACCACCTTTGTTAACTAAGTTTTTTTTTTTCTGTATTACATTTAAAGTGCAATAAAGAATATAATAAATTATTATAATATTAAAACTACGACTGTAGAGCTGTGGGCAAAAGCTATTTCCTACTGGAATACTTAGGGTATTTATTGCTTAGGGTCATTAACACTTTGTATAAAACATCGATTTGATTGGTTAAAAGAAAAATAAATAAGATAACATACAAACCGACACTTCCACAACAACAATATTAATTTTGTAATGTTACATTCAGAATTAAGTTCTCTATTCTAAGTTACAACTAAGTTATAAATAGAATACTTTTGTACTTAAAAAATCGGAAGTTTTAAAGGATAAACATTCAACTATCTGTTTGTCAACTTCCGGTGGTATTTCTGTCGGTACCTTTACAGTGACATGCCTGTTCACAAATATATCTATGAAGATTAAGAAGGGCTTAAGGTTTGTTGCGAATGATGTTAAGACTCGTAATAGTTAACGCTTTATGATAAAGGACTATTGAAACTATCGCTTAGCGAATGTATAGAGACGACGGCAGTAACGTACGTACGTACATACATACCTATATGAAATGATTAGTTTTTTACTTTGATCTTTTTGGTTTTGGTAAATTAAACAATTGGTGTTTTATCAAAAAAAAAAAAAAAAACTATCTTTTTGGATTATTTCGCGGGTTTATTTTAATTTTTGGTTCCCGACGTTTCGAATGCTTTACAGCAATTATGGTCACGGGCGAGACTAAGGTTTTAGACGTCTCAAAGACCTTATATACTTGTTACAGACAGTGCCTACCCACAAATTTTTTTGTCTCTCCCGTGACCATGATTGCTGTAAAGCAATCGAAACCTCAAGAACCAAAAATCAAAATAAATCTTCAAAAATATTCCGAAAAGATAGTTTTATTTAAAATGTCAAATATTCGCGTAAATCTAAGAAAGTATTATTTTTTTATTTTTTATTTATGTAATGAGACTTCTTTAGCCGCGTCATGAGAGGGGAAGAAAATATTGGCGTTACGATTTTTGTAATGGAAACGATTACGCTTTGTTACGGAAGTGAATCTTCTTTTTTAAACTATTTTATGAATATTGTAAGTAATTAATTAAATAAACATGGATAAGGAATGATATTCTCTTCGAATTACATTTGATCATAGCTTCAATAAAGGTAAACCCTACAAGATATTAAAGTTATTTATTATAAGGATAACTCATTTAAAACTAAATATAAATTATGACTCATATTAGTAATAGGTGTATTAAACGTTTTTTTTATTAAATATAATTTAATTAAATGTAAAATATTCAAAATAATTTCAGTGATGTAGTTAGTTTCTACTTTTGAGAATTCGTTGAAGTCTTTTGGACCGTAACTCACTCAGGCCACATGCAGCAAGCTCTTAATTTGATTTAAATGTCTTAAATATGCTCAGCAGACGTCACGTTGCATTTATTGAAGTTTGTTAAGCTCATTTATAACTCTAGCTTACCCTTGCTTCTCTCGGGTGCGTCCCTAGATACGTTTTATTTTTTTTTAGCGGAACCCTAATACTTTTTTTAAATAAAAGTAGCCCAAGTTACTCCTTATAGCATCAGTTATCTGCCACTGAAATACTCTTCAAAATTAATCCAGCCATTTCGGATTTGCCAGAACAAACAGACAGACAGAAATTTTAAATAAAACTATCTTTTCGGATTATTTCGCGGATTTATTTTGATTTTAAAGTATTATTAGACAGACAGATAAAAAATTAAAAAATTGTGTTTTTCTTATAAGTACCCGTATATAACCCATACATATAGTAAAATTGTAGCCAAGCCGAATCTGTACCTACATTAAATATTTTTTGGAAAATCTTATTGAAATAGATATTATTATCGATGCAGAGGCTAAATCTATAGTTTTTAGAATTTTAGTCTGTCTGTCTGTCTGTTACCGTATCACGGAAAAACCACTGGAGGGATTTTGATGAAATTTGGTACAGTGATAGCTGGTTATCCGAGTCAACATATAGGGTACTTTTTACTTCGGGAAAATATCGCATCTCTGAGAAATCCATACTAAACGTTAAAACGTAAGTAGGGACGAACCTGAGCGGAGCGAGGGTGAGTCGCTAGTTTATTAGTAGTTATTTTGATATTACAAACAAACACTTTGATTATATTTATCTGCATAGGTAATATGAAAATAAAGTTCTGAAGGCCTTCCATACAACTTTTACATATTTTCCCGTTTATTTCTGATGCAGTTCACTTTAGGTTCTTAAACTGAATCGCCAGTTTTCGTATTATCAACACTCAACAGTGTTGTAGGGTGCGAATTAAATGAATCACATTAATGTTTGATGTTCGTTTTAGATATTTCGCTGTGATTTAAAAATAACGTCTTACGAAGCTTATAGTAGGGAATGTCAAAACGATTAAGATATGTCTAATTAAGTTTCATTAACAGTTGATAGTAGTCTCTATCGGTGGTTCCGTAATTTAAATAAGTACATGTTTTTATATTACAACTAGCGACTCACCCTCGCTTCACTTCGGGTTCGTCCCTAGACAAAAAAAAATCCATCCCACGGGAACGGTACATTTTTCCGGGATGATATATAGCATATAGCCTTCTTCAGTTAACGGGCTACCTAATGCAAAAAGAATTTTTCAAATTGGATCAGTAGTTTCTGAGATTAGCGCGTTCAAACAAAAAAACAAAAAAACTCTTCAGCTTTATAATATTAATATTAATATTAGATGGATAGACATATGTATACTGTAATGATAATAATGTGTCAATACTCTACATAGAGTATCTACTTACGTATGTTTTATGTCAAGTTATAGTAAATATTGTATTCAGCCCTTTTTAACGTCCCACTGCTGGGAATGGGCCTCCCTACAATCCCTCGTATTGATCAGGCAGGATCAGACCATAGTCCACCACGCTGGCCAAGTATGAGTAAGCGGATTTCACATGTCTTTTGAAAACTTGCTAAGTTTTTTTAGACTTGCAGGTTTCCTCATAATATTTTCCTTTAGAGGAAAGGCAAGTGGTAATCATATTGGAAATGGTTCGCATGTGAAAATATTAGAAGTGCAAGATACGGGAATTGAACCCGCTTTACTCGGTTTCCCTATCGAGCGCGTTACAACTATGCCATATAATATAATATTACATATAATAAGATAAAAAAGTATGTAAAAATACCTACCTACTAAAATGAGAGCATCCCGAAGAATCACTAACGCTACAATTTTTCCGGAATTAAAAAAACAGCTATAAGTATTAAGTTTCGCTTCACTTGTACACTTGGAAAGTTTTAAAAATAGTCATCACTACACTTCAAAGTCCTTCACACTATGAATTTACTGAGTGAATTTCGATACAATTTTCAGAATATATAGACCGATAAATCGGGTTTTAGATCTACACCCACCTGCCTATTTCATGTCACCAAGTGAGCATCACGGTCATTGCACTGCAAGATGGCGACGTCTAACCGCGAAAGACGCGCGAAAAGTGGCCGTGGCAAACACCCCCGACCCCTCGGGCCCCTCGGTCCCCCGCGGACCCCGCAGCCCCCTGTATATACCCCTTCGCCATTCGCAGCCCAAACGACGGTCGACGCCTTCAATAATTCAACTCCGCCCTTCCCTTTCCATTTCCTACAATTATGTAGCGCTGTCTCGCTTGGTTTTGATGCGCATTTATATTACGTTATTGTCTGTCTCTCTCTTATATGTGGTAATAAGTATTTTCATCTCGCTCACTAGCTCAGGCGGGTCCCGGCGTGCATAATGCAGAATGTTTGGCGAACGTTTTATGAGGTTTGCGCAGTGTGGCACAGTGTAGAGACGCAGAGAGTGATTTATTATACTATATGTTAATTGGCATTCTATTAAGAATCTATTTTGACTATAGGATTTTGTAAACATAATATAATAATTAAATTCCGGTGTACGTGTGTTTGTAATTATTCTCTTAAACGGCATGACTGATTTTTATGATTCTTTTGTGTACCTACATAAGGGCTCATCTGGATGGCTTTTAGTAATTTGGACACAGTACGTGGCACTGTTGCAGAGATCTAATTTACTTTTTATTTCTAGACCAAACGATGTCTGTAGCAGGACAACGTGTGAAATGAAATTAAACATTACTCAATTAGACTTATACTACACTTGAATCGCCAAATTGATTTTAAGGGCGTCAGTATAGTTATTCCGCGAGGAAGTAACCACCAGCTAAGAAATTAGTTATGCTGAGAAGACTACCGAGACCGTTTTTTATACTAATTTTTTTTAATTAATGTACTAACTAGCGTAGCTCGCGGCTTCGCCCGCGTTCAGATGACCAAAAACCAAATTCTTACGTTTTACATATTAGTATAGGTAAGTACTCTTACATTGCAGTTTTTGTATTTTTCTCAGAAATTAGATATTTTCCTATATGTTGACCCGGATAGCCAGCTATCACCATACCAAACTTCATTAAAATCTGTCCAGTAGTTTTCTCGTGATGCGGTAACAAACAGACAGACAGACGAAAATTCTAAAAACTATAGATTCGGCCTCTGTATCGATAATAATGGCTATTTCAATAAGATTTTTCAAAAAATATTTAATGTACAGATTCGGCTTAGTTAGAATGTTATTATAAGTATGTATAGATAAATTAGTTTAGGACTAACCTACTTACCTTAGGTGACATTATAATTATAGTTTTATTCGAAGTCAAATAATATTTAGTATTTAGCTTTTCTATCATTAAATATCGATACATATAATAAAACTGTAGAGGTCCAATGTCTGTACATAAAAAGAAATGCTGAAAACCGAGTCAGAGAGATGTAAGAAGAGAAATAGAACAAAACCAGATTTTTTTTCAATTTTTTTGTTTCTCTGTCTGTTTGTACAGGCTAATCTCCTAAACTGTTGAACCGATTTAAATGAAATTTTGCATGGTGGTATCTTATATCCTCGGCCAACATTGTAGATTTATAGGATATATATATCCTATAAATATGAAAAGAAATAAACATACCTATTCAGTTCTAAATTAAGTCGCCCTTATAATAATGAGGGTTCAAAAGAGGCAGCTCTTTAAAAATAGAATGGGGCAAGGACTGATAATGTAAGCTGTAAGCCATAGGTAAGAGTAATATATTATCTGTGCTATACTTATATCACGGATTTTTACTAAACCTTTATGTGTGGAAGTCTAAAGAAAAATTTACTAGCGACATCTTTAATGTTGCACAGAGGTTCAAACGTTCATCTCAGGCTAAAAATTACAAACTAGTAACAGCAAATTATAATAGATGTCGCTTATGTCATAAATATGACTAAAAATATTTCTATATGCAGATATAATAAACAGAACAATTGAATTAACCCTTGACAAATTACGAGACGCGATATAAAATGACCAAAGAAAGAAACCAGTCGGTTAAGCGCAAACGGAACCGTGGGTAATGCTAGTAAAAAACAACGCTAATAAAATGACGGGGTTGAAGCCTGAATGTCAATTTTTGGAAATTATACTTTTTTTGGGACGTTTGGAAAAAATTATGAGAGTAAAATTTTTACGATGCGCGCGCACACAGACAGTCAAAAAGCGACATGATGAAGTTAGCTGCACTCTTTTTACAAACAGAGAGTTGTGACATACGGGATGAAATCTTTAGCTATTTTTATTCTGTTACGCCAAAGAAGTGTAACTTCTTACGTGCACACACACTTTTTTTTCTTTTAATTGGGTACTTTGAAAACTTATGGCGCGACATCTATTGGTGAATTTTAAAATACCAGATAGTAATTACCACAGATGATATAATACTATACTAGTACAAATGCCTCATCCCACACAAAGAAATTGGACCGTGATAAAAGCGCTATCTGTGAATATGCACTAGAAACCCATCATCTGATTGCTGATAGCTCAATAATCAGTAAATTTACGCAAATTTGATTTTCGGGCGCATTATTTCGCTTCACTTCACTTAGAATATTTTTAAAACCGTATTATACATTTTTGGGATTTATATTTTTATCTTTTGTTAATTTAACGCAACTTTAATAAAAAATCGATACATGTAACGTCATCTATTGACATTTATTCGAACTTTTTATTTATTCGTGAGAAGACCCCATGCTGATAGGTTCAGTAATTTTTACGTGATGGCGTGTCAAAAAAAATCGTCTTAAATTTAATTCTGTATATACAAAACATATTCGTACATATGTCGAATCGTAAATCGTAAAGTTTAAATAAATATATAATATACCTCTATATTCTATACATATAACAAAATTGTAACTAAGCCGAATCTGTACATTAAATATTTTTTGGAAAATCTTATTGAAATAGACATTATTATCGATACAGAGGCTGATTCTATACTTTTTAGATTTTTTTCTGTCTGTTTTTGACCGCATCACGGAAAAACCACTGGACAGATTTTGATGACATTTGATATGACGATAGCTGGTTATCCGGGTCAACAAATGGGATACTTTTTACTGCGGGAAAATATCTCATCCACACACACCCCGAGCGGAGCGAGGGTGAGTCGTTACTTATTAATATTATACATTATTGCCATACAACTATTTTACATTCTAAAGAATGAAAACTAAAGTGTTCTGCAGGGTTTCGTGACATAAATAAGTTTATAATTGCAAACTTTTTTTTGTGATGTAGCTATAAATTAACTGCTTTCGGATTTTTTTCTTTACTTGTGCTATAAGACACTGCTTTTTGGTAAATTTCATGACTCTAGATCAACTCTACCGCAGAACTGCAAGAAGTCGTGAGCACTGGCATCCTTACGTGGTAGAAATCCAACCAACTCGCACGGAAACGCTTTAGTTTTACGTTTCTGAAAAGAACAGCTAAGTTGTGGAACACCCTTTTAGCATCCGTGTTTCCTGCTACATACAACATAAGTACCTTCAAGGCAAGAGGGAATAGGCATTTTTTAGGCAAGCGCGCTCCAACCTAGACCTCATCAGTGCTTCAGCATTGATTGTCGTCAAGCGCAAGCCTATCTAACAATAAATAAAAAGACTAGTAGTACCCTGCAGGGTTTATTCTCTTGCTTGCCTTATGTTATGCGGCATAAATAGCCATATCTTTTGATTGCGTTGACTTAGTAGTTTGGTCTTTTTACTTTTCAAAATTCAACTTGATACCTCCCACACGTACGTTCCTGAGAAAAAGAATCTTGAAAGACAGACAAACAGACGGAAAACAAAGTGATCCTATAAAGGTTCCTTTTTCCTATCAAGGTACGGAACCCTAAAAACATATTATTCTTTCTTCACAACTTTTTATCTATTTTTCTCAGTACTGTTTTCAATTTATTCTTCTTATTATAATATTTTTAGAGTACAATTTATTTCGCTTTTTAATATTAATACTACAGATTCCACAGTACCTAATTTTAGGAATAATATTAATTTCAGATCTTCAATGAAACTTAGAAACTGTCTGATTGTCAAGTTATAAACAGAAAAGTGTAGCATACAGCTTACGGCTTTAGAAGCATATAGCTCTGTACCTTGACTTGATCAAAAAAGTCGCTTAAACCTCTTGGTCTATCTCATTTTATCCCCACATTAAGAGTACTCAATATATTTTTCACTACTCGCTGTCATGTTAGTGCACCCCTATTTTTTGGTTTTTTTATTTCATAATATCACTACAAAACTGATTAAGATGTATTACGAGACTATTTCAGAAGTAGGCCAGGTAGGCCAAGTAAAATTTCGGTGTAACAGCACTTAGGTTTTATTATTTTATACAGAGTCAGAGTAATGAATCAAACGACATTACAATCAAGAATGACGCCTTTGCTAAAGTTATTTTACAAAACACAACGCTATTCCCACCCTTTTTCCACTCAAGATGACACATGATATATTTATCAATTTTCAGTCACGTCCCTCCAATTATAATTAATCTTCGAGTAAAATGGAAGACGCGGATCGATGAATAGACGGACATTATGAAATTATAAGGGTTCCAATTTGTCTTTAGGCTAACACTGTACATATTGGTTTGTTAAAACCCTGAATTTCGAAATTTTCTTAACTTATTATTTTTGAGACATGTTACATTCTATATAAGAACAGTTTTATACTGTCCATTTTCATGTGAGGCAGTGGTAGCCCAGTAGTAACGCGCTCGCTTGGGAAACCGAGTGAAGCGGGTTCAAATCCCGGGTCTCGCACCTCTGATATTTTCATGTGCGAATCATTTCTAAAATGATTACTACTTGCCTTACGGTGAAGGAAAACATCGTGAGGAAACCTGCATGTCTGAGAAAACCTAGCAAGTTTTCGAAAGACATGTGAAGTCCGCCAATCCGCACTTGGCCAGCGTGTTGGACTATGGCCTGATTCCCCTCGTATTGAAGAGAGGCCCGTGCCCAGTAGTGAGACGTTAAAAAGGGCTGAATACAATACACATTTTCATGTGACTCACCACTAGATAGCGTTGTGCAGCGTATTAACTTCTACACAGCTGTTTAACTGATTGCTATGGGTATTTTAGTACGGAGAAAATTTTTGCCTTTTTAAGACTTTCGGGCGGAGTCTTAGGCAATAAAATATTTTGACCTTAACATAACAAAGAGGGACACACTTAAAAAATGAAACATCAATAAATTTTTAAACCAACTTTATTTTTAGCTAAAATATAATAATCCATACATCAGAAGTTATCTAGTAAGTAATCAGTTACAATACCGCAGTAATACAAAGTAAAAATCAATAAAATAAGCTACCTTATGGATACATATTATGAAAAAGAAAAAATAAATCAAAAAACGCCTGCATTTTGTGCTATTCTCATGTAAAATTCAGATCTTAAAACTATAGAAATGAACGGGGAGGTTATTTGGACGGTTGTCAAGTAAAAACCAAACGTAACGAATTAACCGGAAACAAATGTTGCGCTTAGGAACGTTACTTTTGAAAACATGAAAAATTAAAAAAAAAAAGTACAATTTAACCGTTTCCTAAACGCATCATTGAATTTTATGTGCCGAATTTAGTTATCTAAAACAACTGTAAAATGTACTTTAACACATCAAACATAAGATTTAAATTTGCAAGCAAACATTAATACGAAATAATCACCGTACATTGCAGATACGACAATGTTTTAAATTGTCAATACGATATTTTTTATCTGTTCATAGATTAAAAATCTACAGTGATATTTCTCTCCAAAATTCGGCACCACCACAGAAAATAACAGAGCAAATAGTAGTTGGTAAGATAACGAACAACACTTGACGTCACTAGAGACGAAACACCAATGATAATGTAAATTGCTTAGTACAAACAGACGTACATACTATACTAGTATGGCAAACTATCCTGATATGCGAACCCCGGGGTCAGCGAGCGATGCCGGAAACTTAACTATACTTATGCTACGACCTCCTCTAACATAGCCACTTATACTAATTGTTAGTAAAAATCTTAACGCATTCAAAATATATAAATATAGCTGCCCCTAAACAATAGTGTATAAGTGTGTTGTGTCGGTTGTTACGTTGTGGTTCGGATAACCGAATCCGTGACATAATTACGTGATTAAAATTCTATAGAGTATGGTTACAATTGATTAATTTCAGCAACCAAAGTAATAATGATTACAATTGGTTATGTAGCTAAAGTAATCGGTAATACTACATTTTAACGCTGTTACGATTCAACGGAGCGAAATTTGGAATAGAGATATAAGTAGAACACAAGCAGAGTCGCGAGCTAAAAACAGTGATTTCATAGTTGAATATTAAAATTTGACCACCATAACAGTGTTTGCATATGGCATATAATTTGTCGGTCCCTTAGAATTAATCACGACAACCATCACAGGTTCGGTTAACCGAACCCACAACCGTAACGTTGATACTACACTGTGTATAGTATACATCTATTCTGTCAAATATTTCTGTGCCTATACATTTAAGCCGATTGAGAAGCTCGTAAAGGGTAAAAAGTGGACCATTAAATCTACGTGAAATGTTTGTACGTAACATCTTGTACTGAATAAATGCGTAAATAAACAGACAAACGGAAAAAGCGTTCTTATATATATATATTATATAATACATAGTATTTGATCGCTTAAACCTATCTTATCCTCCATACGAGTTAAATACATAGATACAGTTGAAACGATAGTTCTACAAGCAAGCACGGGATTTTACGTATAGTTATTGATATGATTTCGACTTATTTTAAAAACCCCACGATATTTCGAATCATAATTTCGTACGGACGAGAAGTTTGTGCTGTTGGTAGTGTTATTTGTGACGCTAAAACCAATTCCATATAAACTGTGCTACAAACCTCGCATTCCACTCATCGTTTGACGTATTTAAATAAGTTACTTGTAAAACATTTGAGCGTTAATTTGTGCTAGTAGAGTCCTACCATTTATTGTAATGAATGGGGGTAGAAAAGTGGACCTAGCTATGCCGAAACAATTAATAAATTAATTCTATATATAATTAGGTATAAATAGAAATTAGAATTTATGATATAATAATTATATTATATATTTCTGTAGATTTTAAACGTATTTATTTCATTTAAATTTACTTATAGCTTAGATATAGCATAACCAAGTCCAGTAGTTTTTATGAGTAACCTATTTAAAGTGGTGAAAGCGAGCGAGAGGGGTATAGTGCGTGGGCGCGTGCGAGCAGGACGGCGATAGCTTACATCGTGCTGTTGTCCCACTCGAGCTGGCTGATGTTCCTGTATTTGTGCTGCTTGCCGGACATCACTGGGAATGTGATATATTTATTAAGTATATATTTAAAAAAAAACTAGAAAAACATGCTTTTAATCAACTTTAATGTATGGGACATGTCAAAATGAATCAATGGAAACTAAGCACTTTAAGTGCTACTAGTAGCGATTGAAGAGTTCCACTATCCACTTTTTACTTCTGTCCTTAGATAAGCTCGATACGAGTTACAAGTTTTTTAAAATATATTTTATTAATTATTAAATTATATAAAATGTGAACACCATATACGACATCCTTCCTTTTAAATTTTTTATGTAAATGTATCGTTAGTAGAAGGTGGAAAAAGCGGATAAAAAAATTAATTAATAAATATGTATGTAATAGTTAATAAACATAATATACAAACCTTCATCCTCCTCGTCAGACGAGTCGTTGTGAGAGTCGGAGTCGGAGCAGGACTCCGCATCGGAGTCGTCACCCGCCGCGCCCGCGACCGCGCCCGCCGCGCCGCGCTCCGTCACTGCCTGCTGGACCATTGTGTAAAGTATTAGTTACAGCAGTGGGACATTAAAAAGGGCTGGATGTATTACACAATTACAAAACAAGTTTAGCACACATTACTTCGCCAATGTCACGTAAAATGGAAAAGACACGAAGGAGATCGGTCGGTAAAATAAGATTATTGCACAGTTACACAGCTCGACCGGCACAGAACATGTCTCACCTCCTCCATGGGGTTGACGGTGATGGTGAGCGCGGAGTCGTCCCACGCCATCTCGCCGTCGTGCGGCGCGAGGCGCAGCGCGCGCGGCGGCGCGCGGGCCCGCGAGCGCGCGCGCGCCGCGCCCAGCGCCGCCAGCGCCACCAGCGCGCCCACGCACACCGCGCCGATCAGGACTGCTACGTTGTCTGTTTATAACACACGGTATATATAGTATTATTTAGTTACGAGCTTTTTGAAGTAAAACTTTACGCACGCTCGACTTGGGGGGTAAGCTGGTGAATGCGTTACGAAAACATGTACGTACGTTTGTTGCCATGGTAACCGTTGTTATTGTCTGACAAGTGATACGACTTATTCTTATTCTTTCCTTAATAAATCCTTTCTAATATAAATATATGATTGTAAAATGCCTAATATGTGTTATTTTTAGCATCTCAACTATCCTAATTATTTAAAACAAATAGAATTTCATAAAGAGTACCGATAACCTGCAAACCCTTTTTATTTTTTTTTGTTTAACTCGCAATAATAGTTGCTAAAGATAGTTTTAGATGGCGAAAGTTAGAGGAGGCTTTCCCGCACGAGCGGTACTTGCAGCCAACATAAAAAAATAAACGATCAAAATATATTAATAAATAATGCAGTTTAATTAAAAAAAAAACCACTTTACAAATAATTTATTACCGACAGAAAAAAACTCTGTTATATAAGTATAAAGCTAAAGAAATAAAAGTTTATTTATGTTTTATTTATTATGTTTGTATACAAATCTTGTAAGCTGAATTAAAACCATTTCTTTTTAATTTACAAAGTTGACATTTTACGTGTTGTTTTATTTAGGTTAGTTTTCATTCTGTTAGAGATATCATCTTTAGTTTTATGTCTTAGATTAATTCTGTTATAAATGTTGTCTTTATTGGTATTTTGTCTATTTGGATGCAGTTTTGTTTCATATGTTTTTAATTATTATAGAGATAGTGTTTATAAACTACGAGATATTAGTTAATATTTACTTCAATAGATTAATATTTAATTGATTAGTTTTTTTGTTGGAAACATTTAATAAGCCTTTAAATCTTCAACTTTAGAGACCTTAAATGTCCTTTTTTTAAATTTGTAAATAATAATACAGTAAAAATTACAACAGATCATGTTTCAGATCAGGTCACCAGTTTCCACTATCTAAAATCGTTAAAAAAATAAACAAACTAAACAACCTTAAAATATTAATAAAGCTCACACATTATACACATATAACCCAGCTCTGAAACTACACTGGCTATGTTTAAAATTAAATAGAACATTCAAAAGTACTTATGTAAGTAGAGTACATTATATTATTACTTTTACTTGACAAGTAATAATACATTATCTAATAAAACAAAGTTAATTTTCATTTATTAATTCATTGTAAATTCCAAGTAAATGTTTTTATTTGGATGTGGGGTAATGGAAGCAGAATGCCTTTTTTAATATTGTCTTTTTTTAATATTTTATTGTTTTAATTATATGTCACAATGTATGTTGCGTCGGCTTCCTTAATAAAAAATAAAAATAAGTCCAAAATGTGGGACAGGAAGTGGTATAGAGTGTACGTACTGGAGGCGTGTTCGTGCGTGCGCTCGCGCAGGTCGAGCAGGCGCGCGGCGGGCAGCTCGGCGGCGTGCGGCGAGCGCAGCGCGTGCGCCGAGAACGCGCGCGGCGCCGTCATGGCGCCCGCGATGCTGTTGCTGCCCGACTGCGGGATATGGCTCGGTTTTATTTTTATACATTCTTCTATATTTTATAGGTTACATTTGCGTAATTTTGTAAAAGATATAAATAAAAAAAGCCTTTCATTCCATGTTATTAAGACATTTTTGAAGTGGATAATACATTGTTTTTATACGTTTGGATAATAAATTGGCAGATAATTGTAAACAGTTTTAATTCACAAATTTTAATTTAAGATCAAACAATTAATTTGAATATCCAAAAATAGCAACTGTCTGTTCATAGTTTTAAGTTTTCCCTTCTGTCGGCAGTCGTCATGAGTGCTTTTTTTACATAACAGTATTCGTGAATGTATCTGCCACATGGAGTGTATATTAATTCAATTTCCTATATTTCAGATAAATATGAGAAAAACTCAATTTAAATCTATTGTTTCTGTGTATATATGTACATATATGATGGTATCTTCGCCGAATGTGACTCATTATTAATTTTTAATGAATTTTTATTTATTTATTTTAAACAGTATATAAACAAAACAATAATGGATTGTCTATATAGGTTATAGTGAAGGCATAATCGTTACAAAAGGTTAAAGAGAATTTTTATTTGGTAGATTATTCCAGTTTAAATGGTCCGAAAAACAAGTTTTTCGAGTATATCTACATGTATAAAGATAATAAGCTACATACCTTGTCCCGTGCGATGTCCAGCTTGTCGGCGAGGCCGGAGGGGCGCTGCGCGTGCGCGTCGCCGGCGGCGCGCGGGTGCACCACCGTCAGCTGGAAAAAATTATTTATACCACTCATAAATAAAAACATACATACAAATTTCCTACATAATATCTTTTCAAAGAGTGTCGTCGAAATGTGATGTTAATTTAAACCAAGTTTTTCAAAATTTTTAAAATTTTTATTGTTTAAAAACAAATTCGAACTTACGCACACCACATAAAATACTTTTCGAATATAGCAGTGGGACGTTAAAAAAGGCTCAAATATATAAAACATAAAAGTGTGTACGTACCGTCTGTACGTATTCATTGCTGGTGAAGCGTCCGTTGAGTTCGGAGCACGTCAGCTTGAACACACGGTTGAGGTAGTACGCTGGCTTCTTGTTGCTGTACTCGATCTCGCGGAGGACCTGCCACATATCGAATGTTATGTATGTCTCTTTCTCTAACTCTTCTTCTCTCACTCTCTATCTCTTTCTCTTTCTTTTTTTTTCCTGCTCTTGTTAGTGATATTTGTTATAACTTAATTACAAAATTAAAACTGAAATATGTTATTCAATATTTAAATCCATCGATGTCTATATATTTACATTATTGTGCTGTTAATAATAGTTATGAAACTCTTCTTAATAATTAAGATAGTATATTCATTTTTAATATTGAATTTTCTATATAATCAGCCCAACAAACCAATTTTAGTATCCCATAAATTCTACATTAATTAACTACCATTACAAAGTCATTTATTTTTGACTAGCGACTCATCTCGCTTCGCTCGGGTGCGTCCCTAGGTACGCTTTAATTTTTTTGAGCGAAACCCTAATTCTTCTTTTAAAATAAAAGTAGCCTAAGTTACTCCTTATAATATCAGCTATCTGCTAGTGAAGGTCTCGGAGATTAGCCGGAACAAACAGACAGACAGACAGACAAAAATTTTAAAGATTGTGCTTTTCTTATAAGTACAGTATACAATTCCATATGCATTTAGTATAAAGTTGTTATTTTGACATTACACACAGACACTTCAATTTTATTTATCTGTATAGATTTTAATGACAAAAAAATGACAATTCCATTATTTATTTATTATTAGCAAAAAAATCTCTACTATTTAAAATATAAGGGACAGTATCAGTATTTTAATTATAATGCTCTTGTTATTGGCTTTATAACGTGACAGTTGACGGATTACTTCACCAATGTCATGTGTAATGTAGAGCAAACCAGTGTATAGTGGTAACAGAGGCTTTACCTTCTAGTAGTAACGCATGGTCAATTCTCTTGAGAATGGCTTCTGGTCTCAAATTGTGCTGATCAAGCAGAGATTACTTCGCCAATATGTTGGTACATTAACACACAGCATCAACTAGTTTCATGGTAAGCACGAGGCTTGTGTTATGGATATCATATAGATGATACACTATATATAAGTTTAAATACATACATATTATAAATATAAACACCCATGACTTGAGTACAAACATTCGTGCTAATCACACAAACGTAAGCTCCCAGCGGGACTCGAACCCGCGACTGATGGCACAGCAAGTAGGGTCACTACAAACTGAGCCAAACGTGTCGTCAAAATCGCCAATGTCACTTGGATTGAAGAGCAAACGTAGTGTACAATAGGGAGTTTTACCTTTTGGTAGTTATGCACAGTGTCAGCCCCAGTGAGGCTGACGCCGTCGCGCGTGAGCGTGGCGCGGATGTCGGAGGCGGGCAGCGCCGCGGCGCCGCGCAGCGCCAGCGCCTCGTGGTCGGGGTTCAGTGCCGGGTACACCGACACCACACACGAGTCCAACTTCTGGCTCTCTGCTTCTGTGATGAGAAGACATTAACACTAATATAAATATGTTAGGACATTAACACTCAACACCATCCAGTTCCATGGTGAGCTACGAGGCTTGTGTTATGGATGCCAGATAGTTGATACACTACACATATATAACTTTATATACATACATATTATAAATATAAACACTAATGACTGGAGTAGAAACATTCATGCTCATCACACAAATGAATGCCCCCAGTGGGACTCGAACCCGCGACCGCTGGCACAGCAAGTAGGATCACTACAAACGGAGCCAAATGTGTCGTCATACTATTATATCTCATTGAAATTACTCTTGAATGAAGCTAATTTAAAATATTAACCTAATTCGTGTTGTATCGACGTGAAACTTTGCAGGTGTATATGTACATATATATAGTTAAAATGACAATATATTTTGCACTTGTTTGATTACTGGTACTGGTTAAATACTCACGGACTTACATTTAATTTAAATGTAAAGTGTAAAACTGACGGTTCATAAGTGTTTGTAAAAGTCTATTTGAATAAAGTATAATTTGATTTGAAACATTATCTCTAGGATCTTACAATTTATAAAAAAAGGGGAAGAGTGTTTGTTATAAGCTGTACAGTATTTTTTTTATGTAAATGTTAAGTTTAATTTAATTGTTCTTAAATTTATTAGTCTTGTTTTTTTTTTAAATTGTACTCCTTTTTTGTGTATTTTATTAATAGGTTTAAGCGTTTTGAAACACAGTTTTTTAAAATGACATAGCGAATGATGTGTAGGAGAACACATTTTACAATTAATATATTATAGTAATTGGTAATACATAAAAATATAAATTAGATTTAAGTATATTGTAAATGAAAAATATGTATACTGTTGGAGATCCATATAAATATATAAAATAAATAAATAAGCATGAAACTGAGAGAATTATAGCGAAACTCTCGGGCGGATAGTAAAACGAGACAAATCTTTGAAATTTGAATTCATCTGGTTAATTATGACATAAAAAGGTAGACAAGAGTTTAATAATAATAATTTAATGGAGTTTTATTAATACCCTCAATTAATTTGTGATAAAGTATTATAATGACATAAGCATTGCATACCTCTGACGGCGTCGCCGGCGCGCGCGAGCACGCGCACGCGCAGGTCGGGGAACACGGGCAGGCCGGCGCGGAAGTGGGCGTAGTCGCGCGCCGCGTCCGCGCTGCCGTTCAGCAGGATGGTGGGCGTCTGTGGCGCTAGCACCATCACGTATGATTCTGCTGGCCGCGCTTGGATAATACGTCCGTTATCGCAGCTGTGGGCCAGAGAGAGATAGATTTACATAGAAGTCGTGTAGGGAAGAAAGAAATAGGGTATTGTTCAATATGATGGCGGGCATACGATTTCGCGCTGCGCTTGGTTGATGCGTCTGTTACAGCTGAGTGCAAGAGCGACAGTTGTATATGAGTAGTATAAGGAAGAAAGGGATAGAGTATCGTTCAGTAGAATGGTGGGCGTATAACTTCAACACTTCATCCATCTAGAGATAACGCCGGACCGGAAGTGTTCACACCACCGACTTTCCAACTCCGGCCTGACCACCAGAACATGGTTCCAATCCAGCTTCACCAGATCTGCACCTGCAGATACACATGCTAATCATAAGATCAGCGAGGCAGATAATACACTCTTGGTTGTGTGGTCTGCCGCGGCAGGCAGCCGTCGAGGCGTCATGGTAGAGAGCGTAAGCGATCCTACGACCATTTAGACGACGACCCATTAAGACGGGGGAGTTTATTTAAAAAAAAATACGCAATACTTACGTGATGGTGGTAGCGAGGTGCACGTTCCGGCGGCCGGGCGTGGGGAAGGCGCGCGCGTCGCCGTACGCCACGCGCCGCACCAGCGTCTCCACCTCCGCCGCGCCGTCGCCCTCCACCGATACTGACTTAAGATCTGGATGGGATTGTAATATTGGTTTCAATCTGACTTTGTGACTGCTAAATAATTGTTCTATATGTAATGGAGCTTTATATGCAATAATTTAATTTTAATACCAAATTGATAATAATTTTTTTTATTTTGTGTACTAAAATCTATTGAAATCCGTGACACCATCTCACGCATTGCGCACACAACTAAAAAATTGATCTATATAATAATAATGAATGTTCGTATGTTTGTATTCTACACGTTCCTAAACCATTATATTATATTATTCTTTATACGCTTGCGAAGGTGCCTGGCGCAAAAGAACGATCTTTTTCTTGGTACATTTGTATTTTATGCGTTTCTTAACTATTTAAGCATACTTTTATTTAGGATTTATTCTAAGATACGTACACAGATCGGGCGCGAGGCTGAGCCCCTCGCGGCAGCGCGCGGCGCAGCGCAGCGCGGCGGCGGGCTGCACGCCGCCCGGCAGCACGCCCAGCCCCGCCATCCACCCGTGCATGTGGTGCTTCATGTCGTCCTCTGTACCTGCGACACACATACATACATACATACATACATACACAATGTTGACACTTACAGTAAGTTAGTACAGTTAGTTTAGACGACACATTTGGCTCAGTTTGTTGTGACCCTGTTTACTGTGCCAGCGGTCGCGAGTTCGAGTCCCGCTTGGAGCATTCATTTGTGTAATGAACATGAATGATTGTACTCCATGTTATGAGTGTTTATATTTATAATATGGATGTATTTAAAGTTATAATATGTAGTGTATCAACTACCTGGTATCCATAACACAAGCCTCGTAGCTTATAATGGAACAAGCTGATGCCGTGTGTTAATGTCCCAACATATTTATTTTATTATTTACTTTACAGTATAAGTCACATAACCAGAAGAGGAGAGCCCCGACGTGTTTTTCTCAACAAAGAAAGAAGAGGTCTATATTTTGTTCATTGGATTGTATGGGGGTTTTTTAAAATAATAATTTATGTGGGACTTCATGTCATTCTCTGTGCCTGGACACACATGTTGTATTTAAGCCCTATACGTAGGTTCTTGAATGAAGCGGCGCGCTTGCTTGAAACCAAGGGAAAGTGACCGGATTCGAAACCTGGACCTAGCCTCTTAAATATTCATATCATTTTTACCATGATTATAACTGGCCTCACAGTGAAGGAAAACATCGTGAGGAAACCTGCTGAATAAAGTTTCATGTATGAAATTATTCTTACAGCCAGAATTGTAATAAATAATATAATTATCTTGATTTTTTTTTATTTTTAAATATCAAAGTATTTTTTTTTTATTATAATAGACTTTTGGGGTATTTGTAGCATCATATTTCTCATTTAGAGTAATCGATATTTATTTATTAAATCAAGTAATTTCTTAGTATTATATAATTAATTTAATTTTCGCAAATATTTTATGTACATACATACATACATCAAAATATTTTCTATTTTTGTTGTTTTGCAAACGTTCTCTTATATATTCTTATTACTATATAATATCTCGGTTAGCAATGTATATATACAAACCCTGCCAGCAAGCTCCTACTACCAAGGTAGTGTTAACCCCATGTGCCGGATGAAGTGGCCAGTCGTCGATGACCTCTGGCGCCTTGGCGTCTGGAGCGCGCCAGGGCTCACCGTCGACGAATAGCTCCACATTGGGGAAGCGTACGTTCACGGCGTAGTGATGCCATTCATTATCGCATACCTACCATAAACAATAACTATTAAATTCAGACTTTTCTTTTATTTAAAATATTAATTTACTAGATATAAGTACATAGATATATAATAACTCAATATACACAATTATTATACAAAAGTGTCCTCAAAAAGAAGCGCACAATTTGTATTTGAATTGCGCTTTTTCAAATTTCTTTTCTTCATTGCTTTTCGTATGACAAAATTAAAACGCATGTTGTTTCGTTTAAAAAAGTACTTTATGTGGTGTGCGTAAGTTCGAATTTGTGTTTACTCAATAATAAGGACTTATGATTTTTGAATTTTAATTCTTTGATTTGACTTAACGCCACATGTCGACGCAACTTTTCGTAGAGACATTTGTTAGAAAATGTGTATCTAGTTATAGATTTTTTTACTCCTGAAATTTTAAATGCTTTATGACAAACATTGTAACTGGAGAGACTAAGAAAGTGTACACATGATCAGATATTAAATCAAAAGTATAATTAACATAAACGCTTAGTAAACTTATTTGCTACGCTACAGAGTTATTAAAATTGTTATTAATGTACTTAAACTTCGTGAGGTTACAGCTTGCGTGTGTTTTAACTATTTAGTGTACAAGAACTACTCAATTTAAGTTATGACCCTGTAGAATAGTTTAACAGTTCAAAGTGAATTTTTTTGCTTCTTTTTCTATTGCTTCAAACAAAATCAATGTAAAATTTTAATGAAAACTCTTACAAATACAATAAAAGGCACTCTTCTCTTGCACTTCGCTTCGCTAAGTGACAATTTTTCTCACATCTATAGGTTAACTGGAAGATATCTCATTTTACTATTTATTGCGAAAGTTTGGATGTTTGTTACTCAATCACGCCAGAACAGCAGAACGGATCTTGATGAAAGACACTGAGATAGATTATAATCTGGAATAGCACATAGTCTGGAAAAGTACATAGGCATAGGCTTTTTATCCCGAAAAATGTACGGTTCCCGTGGGATAGATTTGGTTTATTTTTCTCTAGGGACAAACCTGAGCGAAGCGAGGGTGCGCCGCTAGTTTAGAGATAAACCCATCTTTGCCCTCGATTTCTCTTAATATAATAACTCTTAATTTTATGTGCAATAAAGTATATAAATGGGTGACATTAAAATCGTAGCTATCATTTTGGTTAAAAAAACATAAGCTAAAATTCGTATCATATTGCATACCTCAGGCAACTTCCAGCGCCATTCTGCAGGTCTGAAGATGTTCAGATCTCCCTCTCCAAAGTCTCTCCTCAGCAGGAGAATGAGACGGCAATTACGTACGAAAAGTGCGTAGTGATGTCGGTTCATTTCTGCAAGGATATATATTTTCAGTTTAGTAATATTTTTATTTATGTACCAGAAAAATACATATAAAATAGAAGACAGTGTACAAAGTATAACTTATCTCTTTAAGGGATCTCTACTAGAAACCCTCGAGCGTGAGAAAAAATAATAATAAGGTACGGTGTAGGTACAAACTATAAACATCCAGATATAAAAACATACATACATATATACATTATTAAAAATACAGCTTTAAATAGAGAGACAGGAAAATCGACTCTTGTTGCAAGTCCTTTGTTTTGCATAACGAGTTGCAATCGTTTTTTTTATATACATATGGCGACACGTTTGGCTCAGTTTGTAGTGACCCTACTTGCTGTGCCAGCGGTCATGGGTTGGAATCTCGCTGGGGGCATTGATTTGTGTGATGAGCACGAATGTTTGTACTCCATTCATATATTTATAATATGTAGGTATTTAAAGTTATATATGTGTAGTGTATCAGCTATCTGGTATCCATAACACAAGCTTCGTAGGTTACCATGAAACTAATTGGCGCTGTGTGTTGATGTCCCAACATATTTATTTATATTTATTATATATTATATTTTACATGATTATAGTCAACAATTACAAGGGATGAAGACATTATCCTAATGTTTAACTATTAAATGTCGGCCAAGGGAATGTGGAGTCATTGAGATTCTAAACGTTTGAATATTTAGCTTTCATTATTTTATAATTGTTATCATTACACCAATTGCGGTGCCCAAAATGATGAAATTAAAAAAAAGGCGTTTAATTAAAAATTATTGACCGCCATCATAATAGGGTATATAACCAATAAATATAATTATACTCACTATGATCATCAGCCAAGCACACGACATGTTCTTTCCTATGCTTATCGTGGTCGGGGGCAGGAGCATGTCTTAACCATGTGCTGATGGAGAAGGTGGATCCAAGGGAATGTTTCAGGATGGTCTCTGGAACAACAGCTGATGTAGACTCTCCATCGAACTCGAACATTTGCTCGCCATCACGCCCTAAATATAAGACAATAGAGATAAGTAGGACATTTTTTCTACTAACATAACGGTTAGTATGGAATAATAATAATAATAAACCTTAAGTTTACAATATACATCTTTTAATTCGTTAAAACGTAATACATTATATAGATATTTCACGACGTTACTATAGTATAATAGTTAATATAGTATGTAGGAAAATGCAGTTAGAAATTAGCATATGTCGAAAGATATTTCAGCACATGTCATGCTCTAAGTAGAGCAAAGCTAAGTTTCTCTGTCGGTCCAACTTCGGAGCGAGCGGTTACGCTCGAATCGATATGGTGCAGATCAAAATTTCAGAGCTTTGCTGAATTTCGATATTACTATATCTCCTTAATATTGTGTAATATCTTTTGATATAATATATTATTATTGCAAAGAAAGAAACTTTACTTCTTATAAGATCCTGGCAGTCGCAGTGGGTTACGTGATCGCATGGGAAAACGAGTAGAGCGGGTTCAAATCCGGGGTCTCGCACCTCTAAAATTTTCATGTGCGAATCATTTTCAACATGAAACTTGCGTGTTTGAGACATGTGAAGATCCCAAAAAATGATCCCAAAAGACATGTGAAGTTTGTGAGCCTACACTTGGCCAGCGTGGTGGATTGTGGCTTGATCCCCTTGTGGTAAGGGAGGCCCGTGCCTATCAGTAGGGCGTTAAAAAAGGGCTGAATACAAGATCTGAAGGTAAAGGTCTTTATACCGAAAACTGCGGGTTCGAATCCCGCTTTAATCAATATTTCTATTGGTATTTGAAAGTCTAAATTGCTTATGTTGAGGTATAGTATGTAATAGTCTTTCATTTCCAGAAATAAAAGGCTGTTATATGTTTAAGGTTTTTATTCTACGTATACAAACCTGAGTCTGGTTTCAGAGACTTTGCCCACTCGTTGCCCTCGCCGGGGCTCGGCAGCAGATCAACAGTTTTCGAATCTAAGCCTAGAATTAGAAAAAATATGTTTAGAGTTAGAAAAGACATGACTCTACTTTTATTTACAAAAAAAAGTATTGGATTTGGCATTATTAATGTTTATATAAATTATGATTTCATTGTTCTAATTGCACATACATAGTTTTTTAGTAAAACAGCTTACAATAAACTGATGTGATAAAAAAAGATAACAAAATATCTTTGGGCCATTTACCTAATCTTATACAGAAATCAAATTACCATTTTCATATATGCAGCTATTAACTCGTCACCACAACCGTCATACAAATATTTGGTCATCTGACACATGTGGGTTTCTGACTTACCACAAATAGTTCTTTGAGAGTGTAAAGTGTAGGTATCTCGGTCACAGGCGACTCCGGCTCTGGAGGCTTGCAGTGTGACCGCTGCTTGGATCCTCGTGACTCCTGGACACCTCTCATCACTGGAGCACGCTTCCAGCCTTGCAGCAGGGAAGAGGGCCAGAGGACCTGTTCCTGGCGCGTAATCCACACGCTCTGCTAGACCTAAGGAAGATTGGGAAGAGAATAAGAATATGAAGAAAGACATTACGGTAATATATACATATATAGCCGTTGCCGCCGCCTATATATATAGCCGCCATTATTGAAAGTAATCCGAAGCAGTGATTCCTATACAAAATATTTCGATTTTCCTGCTGTTTTTACGTGTTTTCTCTATTTCTTTATACTAAAACCACCCCTGACACAACTCCAACAAAACAAAAAAAAAAAAAAGAATGATTCAGATCGGTCCAGCCGTTTTTGAGTTTTAGCTTAAACTAAGGTTTGGAATTTAAAATGTGATTGACTACTTTTTATTCCGTCATCAAGTGACTCCTGTGATTAATATAATTAACAATAATTTTTATAATAAAGTTTTATATTATTGCCATTTCTAGAAAAGCTCTGTTCTATTTCAGATATTACATATTATTCATGGCCTGAATGCTTCGTCTCATGTAAAGAGGACAAATCGACAAACTTATGTTAAAGGATTAATCATCTGAGTTTATAACGAGCGAAAGCTTTATGTTTCATTTGGAAAGTTCCGCGCGACGCAGAGAAAGGAGCTTTATGATGCCATTTCATAATTTCTTCATATTGTGTTAAGGATGAAAGTTGGGAATGTATTATACTATATAATTATGTACGCTTGCAATCCTTTTATACAAAATGTATGTTATGTTCATTTGAATGTACCAGCATTATGATTGGGAAAATTGTTGCTTTATTCTTCTGTCACGATGCTACATATATATTTCATATCAATATTACCCTAATACATTATTTAATTGTATTTAGGCAAATATATATATTAGAGAAATTATATTTATATTGCTTTGATTTTCTATATTTGACGACACGTTTGGCTCAGTGTGTAGTGACCCTACTTGCTGTGCCAGCGGTCGCGGGTTCGAGCCCCGCTGGGGTCATTCATTTGTGTAAGCGCGAATGTTTGTACTCCAATCATGGGTGTTTATATTTATAATATGTAAGTATTTTAAGTTATATATATGTAGTGTATCAACTATCTGGTATCCATAACACAAGCCTCGTAGCTTACCATGGAACTAGATGGTGCTGTGTGTTAATGTCCCAACATATTTATTTATTTATTTATGCTTGGATTTAAAGTTGTCATCAAGAAGCCCATCTCTAATATTAAGAAAAGACAACAACGCGGTCTGCATCTATCCCGTCAGAACAATAGTACAGTATTACATGTTTTCCTTACCCTTCCATCCAGCACGGCAGGGCTTGTTCACTTTTATGGTGACCATGACAGGAGCTGACTGCATCATGCCGCAGTCGTACGCGACCACGGACAAGATGTGGTTGTGTGACTTGTCGTATTCTAACGGCTCTGTGTTGCGGATCACACCTGGGAAGACAATAATTAGTGTTTATTTTTATGCCTTTATTAGTTATATTAGGACTAGCGACTTTGCTGTGTTTGGATACGCCACAATTTACGGGTAGCGCTACCTTTGGGCAATTTTTATTACTAAAAATAGCCCATATTATGTTACTCCTGACTATACTTTGGGTACTAAATTTCATTCAAATCCATCTAGCCATTTTAACGTAAAACAGTAACAAAATACCAACAAAGTAACAATAACAGTAACAAAACAAACAAAAGTACACACACTTTTTAGCTGTTAAAAATGTTTCACTGTTCTAATAAGATTAAGATTCTTCGTCATTTTTTTTATTGGCCTAAATAAAATTCAGTCAAAATATATACGATTATTATATCTCATATACAGATCGTTTCAAAACTTTATATAGAACCAGCGACTCCACTACGCTCGGGTTCGTCCCTAGGTTGCTTCCCCATACAAACTTTCATCCCCATTTTCAACCCCTATTAAGGCATAATTTCCGGGATAAAAACTATTCTATGTCCTTCCTAGGTTCTTACCAAAGGTAGTCCTTACCAAATTTCATCTTAATCCGTTAAGTAGTTTCGTAGCTTATTCGGTACAAACAAACAAAAAGGTCTTTCCTATTTATAATATTAGTATAGATAGACTATAGATACGAGTATATGCATGTGCAAAAGGCATTTTAACTAACACACAATGGGCTCATTAAAAAGAACTGATTATCTAAATTACCTTCATTATTAATACTGAAGGGCTGGCTGCGGTCTCCATCGTTTAATATTTCGTACTTGCACACATCCCCGTAGCGCGGGGTACAGTCTCTATCAGTGGCCTCTACCCGCACTATCTCGTCGTACAGCTTCCCTTCGTCTACGGAGCGTACGTACGCCGACTGACTGAACACTGGCGGAAATTCGTTCACATCCGTCACTGTTATGTGCACGGGAACCCTGAAACATGGTGTAAAATTAAGTAAAAATACTTCGATTTTCAGTTACTTAGCAGCTTTTCTTTTACATTCTTACCATTAATATAGACGTAGAGTAAGTCTAAAAAAACTTAGCATGTTTTAAAATTAAAAACTGGAATTTATTAAATTAACACTATGCAAGATATGGTACATTTACATATAGACAAGTAGTGTACCTCGTGTCCGTTAAAACTTTCATAATATGTTCATTAAATGAGTGGGACAATAGCCTAAATTACAAATAAAGGTAGTTATTTTGTTAATATAACTTCCAAAATACAATCATTGTTAATTAAAAACCTTTACCATCTACAAGTAGTTCAAAAGAATGTCTCAAGTCTAAGTAGAAAAAAACGCAGCAGGCCAATAATTTGGTACAGGTCAATACAATAAAAAAAAAATCTAACTTAAAAAAGCGAATCAAATCGTTGTCATGACGTGTTATCTTCTAAAATTACTTATAGACAACACAACAAACGTATTAACATTTTCAGAATTCATTGTTTAAAAGGTGGGTAGTTAGAAAAATACATACGTGTTAGAATAAGAGCCATCGCAGCCCACAGCGGCGATGTCGAACTTGTAGTTGCGACGTTTCTCGCAGTTGAGGGGGTAGCGCACGCGCAGCCGCGCTTCGTTCTCATCTATCACCATTATCTGAAAAGAAAATATTCTGTTAATGTTAAGTACATTCTAGTAATATTATAAATGCGAATGTTTGTGAGGATGTCTGGATATATAGATGTATAGATGTTTGTTACTCTTTCACGCAAAAACTACTGAATGGATTTTAATGAAACTTTACAATAATATAGCTCATACATCAGAATAATTCATAAGATACTTTTTATCTCGGAAAAATGTATGGTCCCGTGGGATTTTGTTTTTCTAGAGGCAAACCCGAGGCAAGTGCTAGGTAGTAAATATATAATTTTTATATATACTATCGATGCGATTCAGTATGTTAACAACCGTTTAGTTATTAGAGTAATGAACACATAAACAGATTGACAAAAAAAATTAAAGTGTTAGATTGGTTTTAACTATATACATATTTTGTGATACGATAAGTCTGGCATAATCTCAAAAGTATCAAAGAGTTTTAAATTTTAAAGAATAAAAAAAATATATCTACACTATTCCTTATAGTTTCACTAGCGACTTACCCTCACTTTGCTCGGGTGCGTCCCTAGGTACGTTACTGTACGTTAATGTTCTTGAGCGAAATCTTAATTCTTTTTCTAAAATAAAAGTAGCCTAAGTTACTCCTTATAATATCAGCTATCTGCCAGTGAAAGTCCCGTTAAAATTGGTCCAGCCATTTCGGAGATTAGCCGGAATACACAGACAGGCGGACAAACAATAAAATTATAAATTGTGTTTTTCTTATAAGTACCAGATATAATTCTTTTATATAAGTATTTTCTATAAGTTATTTTGACATTACAAACAGACACTTCAATTTTATTTATCTGTATAGATTACAAATGAAACTAATTCCAACGTATTTTATATACAACTTTAAAATTGCTTGTGTCTATTTTATTATATGTATATACATTTATTACAAAATACATATGTACTTAAATGAATACGTTTTAAAACATCCTGAGGCTTAAGACAGTTATTTTTAATTTTAAGCGTACAATTGAGACCGTATGGCTATAGATTTAAAAGATATAACATTTATATACAGCACAATCGTCCTATATAAATGACCTCTCTACAGGTACATAGATATCGATCGGACGTGTCGCGACGGACGCCCGACATCGCATCTATTTTGGTATTGTGAAAGTCTAACCAGAAACGTGAATCACGTATAAGATGTTCGAAATTGCTATTGCTATTAACTATATATCTACTCGTATGGACATATGTATATATGTATGTATATGGCAAAAGGATAATGGTTTCTGAACATTGAATATTGTTAGATTGGCCTTTTTTTTCTTATAAAAAGGTTTCTATTTGACACGTTTGGCTCAGTTTGTAGTGATACTTGCTGTGCCAGCAGGTGCGGGTTCGAGTCCCGCTGGAGGCATTCATTTGTGTAGCACGAATGATTGTACTGGGTGTTTATATTTATAATACGTATGTATTTAAAGTTATATATGTGTAGTGTATCAACTATCTGGTATATAACACAAGCCTCGTAGTTTAAATAAAACTATCTTTTCGAAGTTTTTCGCGGATTTATTTTGATTTTTGGTTCCCGACGACGTGACCATGATTGCTGTAAAGCAATCGAAACGTCTAATATTCGAAATGTCTAATATTCGCGTAAATCTAAGAAAGTACAAGCCTCGTAGCTTACCATGGAACTAGATAGTGCTGTGTATTAATGTACCAACATATTTATTTACTATTTATCTTCGTAATTATAACAATCTCTAAGTACCAGCTAGAGATAGCGAAGATGCTGTAAAATCGCTAAAGTAGTTAACCAAAAAGAAAAAGTATGTAAATCTTTTAAATATAAATGGCTTTGGGTAATATAAGGACCGCACAGGTATATATTGAATACTCATATCGTTCGTCGTGAGATGAAGGTTAAATAACTCGTTAACAGCGCAATGGCCACTAAACTGATTAGTTTCGATAGTTATGAGTTTGACCTCTAAACGCCGTAAGCTATATAGGACATTTAATCTTAGTACTAAGTAGTAAATAGATATTATAAAGAGGCAGAGTTTGTTTGAACGCGATAATATCAGGAACTGCTAATTCGATTTGAAAAATTCTTTTTCACATTAGATAGCTCGTTTATTGAGGAAGGCTCTAGGTTATATATCATATAATATATAGTCTATCTATTCCATACTAAAAGTTAAAACGTACCTAGGGACGAACCCGAAAGAAGGGAGAGTGAATCGCTAGTATCATTCTATTTGCATACTTTATTATATATATATATATATATATATATATATATATATATATATATATATATATATATATATATATATAAAAATGTCGAATTGAGAACCTCCTCCTTTTTTTGGAAGTCGGTTAAAAATGATTATTACTAGCCATATGTAATAAAATTTACATTATTCAATTCAATTTTCTTGTTAATTAATGGCTTCAAAGCGTGCCAGTTGAGCACAGATTACTTGGCCAATGTCTCGTGTAATAGAGAAAACACGATGGAGATTGGTTGGTGAATACATATAATTTATAAACATTTTTTCAAACTAATCATATACTCCTATTTAAAGGAATTGAACAAAGTAAGCGAATAATGATATCGAGATGTCGAGTCGACACGTAGTAGAATCGTGTTAGATGCAGTCATGTAACATAAAACGCGAGGGGTCGGAACAAAAGGAAGCAATAAAGATGCTGCGCTAAAACTTATTGCGTTCTTGGCTTTAAAATAGAAACATTGACAGAATAAAAAGGCGATTTTATTCCTTGACGACACGTTTGGCTCAGTTTATTCAGTTCTAGTTGCTCAGTGACCATTCTTGCTGTGCCAGCGGTCACAGGTTCGAACCTGCTGGGGGCATTCATTTGTGTGATGAGCACGAATGTTTGTACTATAGTCATGTAAATATTCACAATATGTATGTATTTAAAGTTTATGTAGTGTATCCACTATCTAGTATCAATAACACAAGCCTCGTAGCTTATCATGGAACTAGATGGTTCTAAAAATGAAGAACGGATGTACCTTCTTTATATACTCACACCAAAGTAGAATTTCCCAGTGTGGAGTGGGAGTGTTACGTTTCTTTGACACAACGTTTGACACAGTTTCGAAGAAATGTAGCCATATTATATTAACTACTTATTGAAATTAGATCGTAATGATATTTAAAGAAAACTTGTAGAAATATAATTTACCTATCTATGTATTTAAAAAAAACTGTTTTCTATATTATTATAAAACTGTTTTTATTGATAACTCTTTTTAAATAAAAAGTATTATATGGACACTAAAGCTCGTCAATATTTACTAAACAAAAAATAAAATCGGTTGATAAACACGGGAGAACAATGGCACTGAAATATTTTGTCTTTGCCTATTTATACTTACGTTATAGACTAGCGACTCACCCTCGTTCCGCTCGGGTTCGTCCCTACTTACGTTTTAACGTTTAGTATGGATTTCTCAGAGATGAGATATTTTCCCGCAGTAAAAACTATCCTATATGTTGACCTGGATAACCAGCTATCATCATATCAAATTTCATCAAAATCCCTCCAGTGGTTTTTACGTGTTGCAGTAACAGACAGACAGACAGACAAAAATTCTAAAAAGTATAGATTCGGCCTCTGTATCGATAATAATGTCTAATTCAATAAGATTTTCTAAAAAATATTTAATGTACAGATTCGGCTTAGTTACAATTTTAATATACATATGTATAGAATAGATAAAGGGAATAGTGTGTAGCGATTTGTAACGTAATATTTGTAGACTAAAACGTTAAATAATTGCAAATTTCTTACTCTTACATTAGTCCTGCGAACCTAAAATCTAGCCTAAAACTATACAAAATCCCGATTATAGGCACTAAAACAAAGACACTATGGTCAAATGTAACTTAACTTAATTCTATGCAACACTTAATATAAAGTAAGTAACAGGAGTATCATTTTCATAACTCGGATCGTTTAATGAGACCCGACAAAGTTCTGTGTTGAAGCAAATCCCTATTAATTTTACTAACAAGCAGATATTTTGTTACGGCAAATGCTAAGACAATATCCTTCTAATAGTGTAAGAACTTCAGCTTTAAAAGTACAAGTACTGGTATTTTGTTTAGCAGGTTGTTGAATGTAACGTTATATTTTACTTTAAGCTCGTATTTGTTTTGATGAGCGTCTAACGTAAAATGATCTTTTGAGCTAAAACTTCTTTACGCACGCTCGACTTGGGGGGTAAGCTGGTGAATGCGTTACGAAAACATGTACGTACGTTTGTTGCCATGGTAACCGTTGTTATTGTCTGAGAAATGATATATAATGTTGTATTCTTTCCTTAAATGATATTCTATAAATATATGATTGTAATATGCCTAATATGCGTTATTTTTAGTATCTCACCTATCCTAATTATTTAAAACATAAATTGAATTTCATAAAGAGTACCGATAACCTACAGAAGATTTACTTCTTGCGCGTGTACACATTCATACACGCACTCTTTAATTTTTTGAATAATGAGACTTTGGTACATATTTTGGTGTAACTGTTTCACATTAGCTGAGTTAAACATAAGGTTTAATGATACTCTTATCGATAAAAAAGTACTAATCAGCGACAAAAAATGTCCTCACCGAATGAGCGCTCATTTGAACAATTGAGCGCGCTTTTAATATATTTTTTTTGTGAAAACAACTTTAAGCATTATGTTTAAAACTCAATTTACATTGTTGTATATTTATTCCAAATATTATAATTACCTAAACGCAATTGGTGACAGTTTTAAGAGAACTTTTGCATAGGATTGTGTAACTAGTACTTTTTGGATCGATGGATACTCCTGATAAACTTTGTTGGCCCTTCTCTCTAAGACTTGGCATGTGTGCAGAAGATACTATAATACATAAGTGTACGTTCAGTCTACAGACACAAGTGCACTCTGTATTTTTTTTTTACCAAGAAGAATTTTAATTTTTAGCAATTTACAAGTATATAGATTGCGTCACGTAGACGGACAATTGATACATTTTATGTATAGTTTGACCCGCGGGCTAACACTAGTTTTATATGTTTGAAAAAAGTCTTTGAGATGTAATAGAGCCAAAATATAAAGCGAAACTAATATTGTGTGGAATAAATAGAAACATACTCATATGTGTGGGCGAAGCCGAATGCCGTAGCTTATTCAATAAACCGTATTTTAATCATATAAGTTTATTACACCAAGCTTTTATTAAATTAGTACAAAATCTATTCATGTGTTACGATTAGATTAATATGTATTCGATATATTCACATCGTTCAAACACTTTATTACGTGTAAATGTTTATTACGTATTTTCCACGTTAATGGGTACTAAAATCTTTGATCGCGAACGTAAATTAATTTGATTATCCTAAAAACGAAACCGTAAAATACCAAGTGAAACTTTTGCAAAGTTCAAAAGTCAATAACTTCGTAAGCCCTTCAGAGATCGGTCAAAAAAGATATTTAGGTACGAACTAGCGACTCACTCTCGCTTCGCTCGGGTTCGTCCTTAAACGTTTATGACGTTTAGTATAGATTTTTAGAGATGAGATATTATCCTGCAGTAAAAAGTATCCTATATGTTAACCCGGATACCCAACTATCATCATACCAAATTTCATCAAAATCTGTCCAGTGGTTTACTCGTGATCCGTTCCCAGACAGACAGACAAATGTTCTAAAAACTATAGATTCGGCATCTATATCGATAATACTGACTATTTCAATAATATTTTCCGAAAAATAATGTACAGATTCGATTTAAAATTTTATTATATGCTTAAACAGATAAATTCTAAATGATTCTTTAATATGATTTCTGAGTGTATTTTTTTCTACGCTTTCTTAGATTTATAACGATATATGACATTTTAAATAAGATTTTTTTTTCGGGTTTTTTGTGGTTTTATTGAGATCTTTTGTTTCCCACATTTCAAACGCTTGCAGCAAACGTAGTCACGAGAGAGACTAAGGTTTTAAACCTCTTTAAAGTCATAGTGTCAAGGCGGAATTTGTTTTTGAATTTTAAACAATTGAAGAACATGCTATCAAATTGAGTATCTTCTCTTCTTGAAGTCTTCTCATGATGTGTGAGGAGTAAAAAAATCAACATACTCTCGCATTTAACATATACTAAGCATTAATTTTAAAACACATAAATGTGTTTGTCGTTCCAAGTTTGGACAAGGCAAGTAGCAGTAGTTGGAGTATAATGAAAACTATATATAAAAGTCGCTGCAATGCATTTCTCAAACACGAAACTTTGTGATAAATCTCAACCAATAAATAATATCGAAGTGATACATTTTAAAGTTTTCAAACTTCTGAACGGAACGTTGAAATAAATTCAATAAATATTTTTCGAGGATCTACTCGAATGCATTGCCAGATCCTTCTAACTTTTGCTACCTGGTATGATTTTGCTTATGGTTGAAAAATTGCTTTTCTGATTAATATATTTTACTAAATAAACCGAATAGGTTCATATCCAAGAATTATGCTTATTATTGTCCTATTAATTACTATTACTGTCTCGGTGGTGTAGTGGCTAGTTAGTATGGCTGCACATCGAGAGGTCCTGGGTTTGAATCCTAGGTCGGGCCAAGTTTAGTTATTGAATCTTTCTGTATAGTAAGCCTCTGTAACAGCCCGGAGTTGGGAAGTTGGCGGTATTTCACCCCCGTGCCTCGGAGAGCACGTAAAGCCATCGGCATCGTATGGCTCAAACGGCTGAAGCGATTTTTTTGTTTGTTTGAAGGTGTCTTGATAGAAGTTGTTTTTAAGTAATCATAATATAAATCAAGAAAATCCCGTTCAGACGTTTGCATGCTATCAGCTTTTAGCTAAATGGTAAAGGATAGAACAGCTTACAGATATTTTACGTTACTTTAATGACATTGTAATAATATGGTAACTTAGGTCTAATATTTCAGTGTCATCGGGAATCTACAGGATACTCAACTCTTTTCTAAAATACTGCAGAGTTATAACGTTTAGGCTCATTGAAATGGCCTCAAAATAGATTATTGTGTCGGGATTTTTTAAATTTTTAATTTAAGAGTTTTCGAAGTCTTAACAAAAGACCTTAAGCTTTCTTTTATTGTATAAATATAATGCATATTTCTACTTTCCAAAGCTGCATTCCTGAATGGATGTAGTTTGCAACTTGTAAAACGCAAATATTTCGTTGAATTATCGCGGTAGTATAAATTTCCCGGGGGAAATTATGTGTTAGTTCTAAACGTTATTGCTGTTGAGTTTTGTGTAAGGAGCTATTTTAAAAGTCGTATGAAAGATTTCGTCTTACATTTCGAGAGTTTTCAGGATATTACCATATCCTTCTTTAGAATCGTTGTGATTTGCCACCCGATGAAATGCAACACTAAAAAGAGACAAACACAATAGGATTAAGCCGGCGAGAGAATGAGACAGAATACATTGCCATGCTGCCATAGTAACCGTTGTTATTGACTGACAAATGCATATTTATGTCAAATAAAATGTAAAATAACTTTTAAACTTGGTACAAAATATTATTAAAAAATATAAACCTTATAATTATCCTTTATAAGTATCCATTCTCTCGTAGGTTACTTTTCTGAAGTTTCACTTCTACCATGTCTAAATTGCACACAAACACACTTTTTTTATTGATTTACATTATTTGTTTGGGCTTTGTTTATAAATTTATGATTTAGTTATTCAATTTTTACTCACAACTGTATAAAAAGGGGATAATAATACAAAAACTTGGTACCATAGAGCGGATCTCTAAGATTGTGGATAGAGAAACTCTGTAAATGCTTCTCGTTGGACCTCATTTGGATTTTTTTAATAAGTTTTTTAGACACACATTATTTGTTTTAATAATCACTAAAAAATAAAACCTATGCTTTCCTCTTAGTTTGCCTTGTGTCAACATTTTCCAAAGTTTGATTTTATTAGTGCATATCGATTGGATTTGCAAAATCTCTGTTTAATTTTTGACAGCATTTTATTGTTTTTTTTTTTTTGGAAAAGAAAGATTTATTTGATTTAATGAAAGAATAATTATTTGATTCCGGGATTTTAATAAAAAATCTAATGCTTCAGTTTTAATTTTTATTAATATCGACCTTTAACCTTTGCGTTTTTTTTGCGCGAGTGCCTATTTCGAAATATTTCGCCCACGTCCACTTGAAAAATTAAGTGTTCCCGCAAATATAATATTTTTATTTTAACTTTTCACATTATGAGATGTTAATTTAAGATATCTTCATATTTTCTCTTTACTACGTTTATTATTTTCACTGAAAAAACCTGTATCTTATAGTTACCCAGCGACTCACTCTCGCTTCGCAAGGGTTCGATTAGGCTGATTCCCCATACAAATTTTCATCCCTATTTTCACCGCCTCAAGGGATGATTTACGGAACAAAAAGTATCCTATGTCCTTTCCAGGGTCTCAAACTATCTTCTTACCAAATTTCATCTAAATCGGTTCAGTAGATCCAGAGATTACCCCCTACAACGTTACAAACTCACAAATTTTACCGCTTTATAATATTAGTATAAATTAATCAATCAACTAATCGTTATATATACATAATAAAATGTAATATATAAATTAAAGCAAAAATAAGTGATTTCCATATAAGGTTTAAGAAATCGGCAATTACTAAATATAATACTTGTTGCTTACGATGTCACATAACACGCACGTTATATATATATAAACTAGCGATTCGCACTTGCTTCGTTCGGATTCGTCCCTAGGTACATTTTAATTTTTTTGAGCGAAACCTTAATTCTTTTTCTAAAATAAAAACAGCCTAAGTTACTCTTTATAATATCAACTATCTGGAAGAGAAAATCCCGTTTAAATTGGTCTAGCCGTTTCGGAGATTAGTTGGAACAAACAGACAGACAGATAGACAAAAAATTTAAAAATTGTGTTTTTCTTATAGGTACCGTATATTGTTCCATATGCATTTAGTGTAAAGCTGTTATTTTAACATTACAAACAGGCACTTCAATTTTATTTATCTGTATAGATAATTAATAGTTTTTTTTAAATAAACTCAAAAGTACATTAAACAGAATTATCTTAAAATTAATTATATACTTCGCTATTTGAAAGATATTTTTTTCGAAGACGACTAACTTTGACGTAAAGCTTATTGATTGAATCAAAGATTAATAGATTCATTTCAAAATATATCAAGAACCTTTTCTAAAACTCAGTTAAACATCCATTATGCCTATAAAGTTTTATCATAACTTTTACACCATCGCAAATAACTTTGTAACCCAATTTGCTTAGAAATATTCACGTGCAAATAGGCCTGTTACAGGTTTATTAAGTGTTTAGGAATAGATACGAGAGCTTTTGACAAAAGCGTCCCAACTATTTTCAATACACATGAAATTGAAAAAAGCTATCATACGATACGCACCGTCGAAACGTCCTTTGTGAGGACGAAACCAATCGGTCACTACACTATTCAGAGGATATGCCTTTCGTAGATGAAAAATACCATAGTATATAACAAAAAGTTATTTTTATAGAAAAATAGGGGTTTTAGATTGGAAAGTTAATTTTGATTTCAATTATTTCATAAAAAAAAAATCATTCTGTCTTTAAATAAAACTAAAATAGCAAATAGACTAAAGGTACCGTTTGTAAACCTAAATAGTGTAGGTATAACTATGATTTGTAGAAAAAATCGTAGCATACAGAAATACGATTTTCTAATACAGATTGCATACAAAATAGATTTTTCTAGATTCAATGTGGAAATTCGATCCCAATATTGCTATAGCATGAAGTTGTAAACTCGACCTATTATTAATTGAAAAATCATTCTCATTTTGGTTTTCTACACAACAATGAGATGGAAACGTACAAGGGTCTATGAAAATAGATTGCAAAATTAGAAAAACTTTGTTCAGATGCCAACGAGAAAATACTTGTGTAGTATACATATATTCATGAAACTTATTCAAATTATTACGGCGCGGTAATATACTCATCTATACTAATATTATAAAGAGAAAAAAATGTATTTTTGTTTGTAAAGAATAAACTAAAATCCGTTAAACCGATTTAGATGAAATTTAGTACGAAGATGGTATGAAACCCTAGGAAAGACATACGATAACTTTTATGCCGGAAATGATCTTTTAAGGGGATGAAAATGGGGATGAAAGTTGTTATGGGAAATCAATCATTTCTAAACTAAGGGATATAAAACTCATTATATATTCATATATTATAGTCTATCTATTCCATGCTGACCTTTAAAATGTGCCTATTGTACAAGATTCTGATTCAGTATTTCATGTCATCAAAATTCAATCAACTGCACCTGCTTTCAAAAAGTACAATTCTTTTGTTACACTCAACATATAGATCCATGGTAAAAAATCGGTGAAGTGCGAGTTAAACTCACTTACCGAGGGTTTTAAAAATACCATATAATATTATGTGGTATTTACCCATAAAATAGAACCTTACATGGTCATGAATAGTGATTGAAAACCTTAGAGTAATTGTGGGTTACAGTTGGCCAGTTTTCATTATTTCCTTATTTATTAAGCAGGATATTGTGATAGGCGATTGGGGAGATCAGTTCACTTTATCCTTGTAATTAAAACTAAATTATATATATAACAAGTTTTGTCCGTGTTTCGTTAGAACAAAGTAGCTTTTCCTTTTTTTGTAGTATATTTAAATGTAATGTAAATATTCATTTGGATTAAAATATTTTTATATAATATATATAATTATATTTATTTGAACGTTGTATATATAGTTGTATGTATACAGATACATATAATGGGATAGCAAATTTAAAATCATATTTAATCTCTAGCGTACCTAACGAAATAAATTAAATAAAAAGGTTTTAACTTGAATTTGTTATTTCACGCTACGCGATAAGCTTCTTTCTAGCAAAATTAATAACGTGTTTGCTTTGCAGCGTGAAATTAAATTTATCTTTTCTCTATCTATTTATCTATGCCATAATTAATAAAATGTATTTCAGAAGAATTTCCTATTGAAGTTCACACATACAAAGTGATATTTTGGCAAAGCTCCCGTTTCACGTCATGTATCCAGACAATGTGTGGAAGTTGTGAACATTTTGCATTTAGTTGTAATTATATTCGTTAACAAGCTGTAAGTGCATTCATTAATGTAATACTAAGATTAGTACTCAGTTAGAATTTTATTATATGTATAGATATACATATAATAAAATTCTAACTGAGTCGAATCTGTACCTTAAATATTTTTTGAAAAATCTTATTGAAATAGATATTATTATCGATGCAGAGGCCGAATCTATAGTTTTTACAATTTTTGTCTGTCTGTCTGTTACCACATTATAGAAAAACCACTGGAGGGATTTTGATGAAATTTGGTACGATGATAGCTGGATATCAGGATCAACATATAGGATACTTTTTACCGCGGGAGATTATCTCATTCCTACGGAAGTACACGTTATAACGGGCCACGTTATTGACGGGCCTGTGGTCTAGTGGTTAGTGACCCTGACTGCTACGCCAGAGGTCGTGGGTTCGATCCCCACCCAGGATAAATCTTTGTGTGATGAGCACGATGATGTATTCTGTGTCTGGGTGTTATTTATCTATAATATGTATGTATTTAGAATTTATATGTATGTTTATCAGTTGTCTGATTTCCATAGTACAAGCTCTGCTTAGTTTGGGATCAGGTGGCCGTGTGTGAGATGTCCGAATATATTAAAAAAAAAAAAATATTATTAAACACAACAAAAAAAATATTTATGATTAGAATTTCTTGAAACTTGGTATTAATGCTCTTCAACACAATTAAATAAATACGTGTTTTAGCGTTTTTTGAAATTCATCCCATAAGGAGATAAAATAAGAGATGAAAATTTGTATGAAACCTACCTTTTTAAGGTTTTTTTGTTGTAGTTTTAGCGCGAGCGAAGCCGCGGGTTTTGCTAGTTAATTAAATAAAAAAAGTAACGATATAATACTTAGATTTCTCTAAGACTTTCTCTCTCCCCTTCTCTCTCTTTTTCCTCAATTTACATTTCTATTTTTCCTTTCTTCCCCAGTTCATTATCGCAATACAAACAAACAACTCGCAAAGAAAAGCTTCTAAAAAACATTATTCTTAAAAGAATTCGATGAATCTTCAGCCCTAATACTTTAAGCACTCTAAAGGTATTCAAAATTAATTAAATCAATTGAAAACTGACCTCAAAGGGGGCTTCCCCATGGTGTTTATTATTCAGGATGAGGAACGAGCATAGCGGCCCCCTCGCTCGGATCGCCGGCGTCACCTCCACTAGCGTCTCGTTTTCTCGAATCAACCCATGGTAGCCTTCATCTGGTTCGGCTAGCTCTAAGTATGGAATGTCTGAAACAAAAATCATTAGATGGTAAGCATATTGTTAAGATCCTACTTTGAATAGATTATATGCGAAAATTATGATTTATATATATAATAAAATTCTAACTAAGTCGAATCTGTACATTAAACATTTTTTCTACGTCTTATTGAAATAGTCATTGTTATCGATATAAAGGCCGAACCAATAGTTTTCAGAATTTTTGTCTGTCTGTCTGTCTGTCTGAGAACGCATCATGAGATAATCATTGGACAGATTTTGATGAAATTTGATATGACGATAGCTGGTTATCCGGGTCAACATATAGGATACTTTTTACATGTCTGAGAAATCTATACTAAAACCGTTAAAAAGTCGCTAGTATATTATAAATCATTAAATAAGTATACAATAAATCCAATGAATTTAAATTCTATCACAATTACGTATGGAATAACGAAATTGTAATAAACACTGTATTGTTAATCGCGACTAGTTTATTTACAGCTTATCACTTCACCGTTAAAGATAGAGCCTCAAATAGAAATATTAAAACCTGTTAATTACTAATATAGTATGAATCAAAGTTCTCCTTTATTTTTAGTAAATTTGATGTTACTAAAAAAACATTTTAGAGAAATGTTTTTGAAAATGAAAATTAACCTGTTTTTAAGATATTCTCCATATATTGACTGTGACTAACGACTAACCATGCATCTCGTGCGTTACCTCAAAAAGTACTTTTATAACATTTTGTTCCACAATAAAATAGTGTATTTAAAAAAAAATACAATTTTAGATATGTATGTGCAAAAGTGTAAAGAATAAATATAAAATACTTTAATTATACTTCTTTTATTGCATTTTTAATAGTCTAAGTTGAAAAAAAAACTTAGCAGAGTGCCGTTTTCATCGATTAAAAGGGCACTTAGCTAAGTTTTTTTTTAAATAAAATATAGCATCAGTTGCTTGCTTCACGAGCTATCATAAAAAGATCTGTACTACACGGGCAAAGCCAAAGATACTAAGTAGTACAATAATACATGTACATATGTATTTACATAATATTAAATATGCACTACTAATGTAAAATCTGATATTATGCATGATGAAAATCTGTTACGTCTTACATTGTATGTCGTAATTGTGTCTTAACTGAGATAGGTAATTAATTATACTGCCATAGACGCGAAATAGAGCAGTGGTAGCCCAGTGGTAACGTGTTCGCTTGGGAAACCGGGTGAAGCGGGTTCAAATCTCGGGTCTCGCACCTCTGATATTTTCTTATGCGAATCATTTTCTAACTTGATTACCACTTGCCTTACGGTGAAGGAAGACATCGTGAGGAAACCTGCATGTCTGAGAGAACCTAGCAAGTTTTCGAAAGACATGTGAAGTCCGCCAATCCGCACTTGGCCAGCGTGGTGGACTATGGCCTGATTCCCCTCGTATTGAAGGGACCGTGCCCAGCAGTGGGACGTTAAAAAGGACTGAATACAGACGCGAAAGTTGTATATTCGGTCTTAAGAAGTAAAAAAGCTGACCAGCTCGTATATATAACATTGGCGATGGCAAAATCAATTTTAGTTTTCATTATTTTCCATGGACATTACTCTTGTTAAATTCAAAATTTTAAAATAAACTACCGGTTCCCGACGTTTGGAATGCTTTACAGCAATCATGGTCACGGTAGAGACACGGGGCTGTTAATTATTCGAAAAGTCGGAAACCAAAAATCAAAATAAATTCGCGAAAATATCCGAAAAGATAGTTTTATTTATAAAATGTTAAATATTTGCGTAAATCTAAGAACGTAGGTATCAAATAAACTTAGACAAATCTGTTTAGTAGTTACTCTATATTATGTCGTTGCTTTACTAAGACGTACATACATGCATAATATATAAAGCATGTATTTAAGTAATATGACAATCTTGCATAACTCATGAGGCCTCTTGCCGCTTAATGTGTATGTTAAAATATGGATGGAAACCGCAGAAGCCTGCAGTTTGGATAACGGCCAAGGAACGTACACGTAATGTGAAATTGTTTGGAGTAATTGGAGTTTTTGACCGTCCTCAATTTATTGTTCGGTTAATCGGTTTTGTGTTCGGTCACTAGCGCCTTTGTGGAGTTCACTACGAGTTGATTCTTGTAAATATTGACATTATCAATAACTTCTGGTTCTATTTTTAATCTGTGGTTTCATCAGAATATATTATTGTAACCAAAAGCAAAATGACATGAATGATATGATGAAATACAAAAATAGAAAAATTATTTTTTTTTAGTATATAGATTTAGCAGCTTTGAAGATATATTTTTCGATACCTGCGATAAAGTAATTATCATATTGAGCTTGCTTTCGACTACTGCTGGACATAGGCCTCTCCTATGGCACGACACTGAGCTCGATCTTTAGCTAATAGCTCGATAGTGTAATTAATTGTTCAAATATCCATTTACTTAATAAACTGTTAATATTTTTAAATTACTACTAAAATTCGGTATTAAACTTAAACATTGTGATATATTTCATTGGCATTTAACGACACCATTACTAGTGTTGGATGGAGAGTAAATAAGGTCTTCAAATCGTGCTGAGTAAAGTCTGAAAATACCTTGAACCGCAGTGGTCTCAAATGAGGACAATCGGAGTGTAGAGTCTACTCTAGATTGCCAAATTGAATCTACATGGGAGTTGCAATTTGAGCACTTCAATTCCGAGTTATGTTTTGTTGTACTTATACATATTTAAATTAGCTGAATTATAATATTAGTTAGTCCAATGCTCAAAATTTAGCCTGAATCATTAGATAGAATTTACCTATTTATATAAAAAAGAAGTAAATGTTTCCAAAAATTTTATTGATAACACTAAAGCTCATCACGAGAAGCTTCTAAAGAAAACAAAAAAAATTGGTTGACAAACATAGGAGAAACAGGTACTGAACTGTTTTGTCTTTACCTAATGTGTGTAGTGACTTTTCGCAACGGTAATGAAATGAAATGAAATAAACTTTATTCAATTAGACTTATTACAAGTGCTTTTGAATCGTCAATGTAAGCGCCAGTGAAGTCTGTCCGTGAGGAAGCTACCACCGGCTCGGAAAGCAGTTCTGCTGAGAAGAGCCGGCAAGAAACTCAACAGTTGCTCTTTTAAATATCAAAATTACATTTATTTTATTAATATAATATAATGTAATTCTATATAACTTTTCGCTACAGGCTAATATCTTGTGGGAACCTGTTGATTAACAATCGAGATAGAAATTAGTATATTTCACTATTATTTAGCATTAATCATAACGATTCTTTGAGTTTTACAAAAAATAGCGTAAAATCATTAAAATACTTGAAAAAAGTACTAACATAGAGCTTCCTTATAATATAATTAAAGTTTATAAATAAAATATTATGGATAAAATCTGGAATATTCTGTTAAGCGCATACTCGAGTGAAATGCCCAATAAAAATTCATTCAACCAAATAGCAGGTACCATCCTGGTAAATTTAATAATCGCGCCCGCAGTTAGGGCCGGCGCAAACATAACGGTTACGATTTTATCGCAAGAACCTTTTAGGGTTTAATGCAACATCGCATTAAGTAAGATATTAATTTGTTTTGAAACGTATTTGATTTATTGTAAGAATCCTTTTATATTCTTATAATAATAGTTTAAATAGTCATTAGATTGAATGAAGGCAATATTTTATAGTTTTTTTCTTACGTAGGCTTTTTTTTTTCTTAATTTCTCTACAGGAAATTCAATTTGAGTGAACAGTGCGTCTCCATCCGACTATTACGCTCGTATGTTTCTTAATCTTCCGGTGAAACCGATATACTTTGTGAAATCGTATCAAGCTATTAAAAGTTTTTTGAACTGACTTCATCACTGCCCAGAGCACTCCGCCGGACTTGAGTGGGGTTGTAAAGGAATGATTTTAACAACTTTCATACAATTTGTATCATTTATTCTTGTGTTTAGTCTTTTCTGACGCCCCATTGCCTCCCTTTAATACGAAGGCAATCAAGCCATAGCCCACCACACCGGCCAAGTGCTAGTTGGCGGACTTTACAAGTTTTTCAAAAACTTACTAGGTTTTCTCAGACATACAGATTTCCTAGCGATGTTTTCCGTCACGTAAAGCAAGTCGCAATGATGCTGAAAATGATTCGCATATAATAAATGGTTTTGAACCCATGGATTTGTCAAGCGAGAGCGTTACCAGTGAATTACCACTTTTCTAAATTCTTATAAAAATTCTTTTAAATTCTTATAAAAATAATCAATAAAACATGTTGTTTTAAATAACTTCTAAAGGAGTGAAAATTTTGAATAGACGACTATATTTTTTGTGCATCGAATACAGAAAAGGCAAATGGCGAAGCGGTTAATTTAAATATAACATTCCATTTTACATAATTTTTATGCCTACTAAAAGAATTGTACAACACAACTTTTAGAGGACTTGGATACTTTCGAGCTTTTCCTAGAGAATTATTATTTAATTTATATAATAATAAAAATCAAGAAATGCTATATAAAATTACTGTGTAATATATGCAAGAATAGGACATCGGCCAATGCCAAATAAATTTGATATTCAAGAACCGCGTTACGATCGGAGGGACAAGCCAACAAAACAACTCCATCAGACATTCCAGTCACAAGATCGCAATCGTAAAATTGACCCTTGGACCAAACGGGTTTTACGAGCAGAGACAGATGCTATGGCTGTTTATTTGATAGATGCCAATCTCAAGTGAAGGAAGGCGTCCTTCTCGTATGTTTATGGTTATTCACCTTAACAGCTTAGTTTATGTGAGCAGATTTAATATATTACATTTGCAGTAACATCCACTTTAAAATAAAAAAAAATCTCAAAAGAAATTGCTTTTAAGGTACAACATATCTGCATCACTGAAGACCTGTTTATTTTAAGAATCGTTTATTTCAGACCGTATTTCAACGAAATGCAAAACGATTATTATGTGTACGCTGCCTTCAGTAACACGGTTTCAGAGGTACTGGCTTTTAGATCCAAGTCAAGGTAAGAAATATTTAGCTAAGAGTATAGGTTTCACTGTCCAGAAATTCTCAGTAGCAGCCCATAGTTGAAAAGCTACTCGTGTTAGCTCCCATGCCTCTGAGAGTATGTAAAGCCGTCAGTCTTGCGCCTTATCTCTCTCAGGACATGTTGGATTGTCCTCCCACTATTAGTCTATGAGAGTAAAAGTAACAGAGTGCACTTGTGTGTTTACATATGCACTGCACTATAATATCTTCAATGAAATTGACTACCTAGCCCTTAGTAAGATTGACTATCGCCTTACTGCTTCATATGTTACATATTTGTTTTGGCCTCAGACATAACCTTATTTTGTAACTGTTAAAGAATTAGTTATTTTTATGTAATATAGTTTAAGGAATCTAAAATAGGATAAAGCTTTTTAATCTAGACATTTACTTTATTTGCTAACGCTGCATACATAATAACGTCCGTGATAAGTTTTCTCCGTAATATAAAAGCTTCCATAAAGCTGTTCACTTTTGTCGGGTTTTCTAATACACCTTCCTTTCAAAGCTCGCCTTAGTTTATAGTAATAAGTTCCTATTTTTAGTTTCCTTACATGTAACACACGTGTGTAACACATGTGTTGTTTTTAAGCCAATATTATTTAGAAATTTCATGTTCGTTTTACTTAGCTTATTCACTTGGTAGAACTGTGGTAGTTTTTAAAAGCTTAATTTTTCAGTGGGTAGCCCAACTTTAGGCGTTGAATTTACACTATACACTATATAAGTTAGCAATTTTGTTAGCCTCTCGCTGGAAGAGCGTATACTTCGCTATAATGCGAGGAAAATGTGTTGTTAACCTGCACTAAAATTTTAAACATGCCAGAGTTAATGGCTATAACATATGCGAGTTAATTAAACTTCATGTGGCATTTGATGGATAATGTTTGAAAATTGTACGTTAAAAGAAATATTAATCAGCAATTTTAAGACATAAATGTTATGGATACATCTTTTAGATCTACCCTCTTATAAAGAAAACTTAAAAGCGGGTTATGCACAATGCACATGACACAATGCTTTAATATGTAATTTTCTTGTTCGTAAGCTATTGTAGATTGTTAACTCGTCGCATATGAAGTTAGTTGCTTTTGCTCCTTGTTAGGACGATGAATAGTGGTTAGCAAGTTTCAAACTTTATTTAATTGAGAGTAGACAAACATAGTTTTTCTTCTTTTTCAAGCAAGAATATGTTTCCTTCTACTATTTCATATATGTATTTTTCAATTTGTCCCACGTCGGGCACCAGGTTCACTAAATTTATAAATTTTCAAGAAAATATCAATTTAAACTTTTGAAATTTCTATTTTTGAAGTTCCATGCTATAAGAAATAAATTTCTATACTTCAAGTCGAGTAGAAAGATACTTTCGGTCTGCGGTGAGCACATAAAGAAACTACGGGAATTTTCTATGAAAGAACGATTAAATTGGCCGTGATATTGGCTTGCCGCAGACGGGATAAATATAACCGATATTCTATAACAGACATTATTTTTATTGAAATCTTAAAATGTATGAACATTAGGAAATACGTTATACTTTTCAATATCCATAAAATGTTAAAATGCAGTATTTTTGAATTATATGTAATGTATATGAATGTGAAAAATATATAACAAAGTCAATTGTGAGGAATACAACAAAATTTATCTTTATTTGTCATTTATTCATTAAAATATATGAGTTAAATGAAAAGTGAGTAGATAGGTAAACTGTAACAAAGCTGGCGTCCGACGTGGGTCCATCATCTTTAACTGTGAGCAATGATAACTAGAGAATACACTCCAAAAATGCTCATATCTAAATAACATTCATGTATTTATTTCTTTACAATATAATATGTATATTAGCGATTATTTTTAATATTCTCATTTTTCTACGTCCAATAAAAAAGAAATGTACCTACACGAAAACATTGATTATTACAAAACTGAAATTACCCTATTGCTTCACAATAGGAAATATTTTTAGAAGCCTCATAACAAGTGAGTTCAAAATTAGATTTGTGTCTCCAATATTTGCTCATTTCAGATTAAGATTTAGTATAAACCTTTAGGTTTTTTCTATGATGTTATGGATCTCTGTTTACATATTTAAAATGTTTTTGTAAATATTACCTGAAATAAATGATTAAATTAAAAAATTAAAAAAATATTAAAGATTTCTATAATAAACTTGCGATTTACCCTCGTTTCACTCAGTTGCATCCCTAGTTACGTTTTAAGTAGATAAAAATATTTATTACTTATTAGTCAGCGATACCTATGTAAATTTTTAACCGACTTCCAAAAAAAGGAGGAGGTTCTCAATTCGACCGAATATATATATATATATATATATATATATATATATATATATATATATATATATATTTATATTTATATTTGTCGGGGATTTTTTCGTCGTTTGTGAACCGATTTTGATAATTCTTTTTTTGTTGGAAAGGAGATATCCCAAGAGTGGTACCACGATAAGGAAACCAGGATCTGATGATGGGATCCCAGAGAAATCGAGGGGAACTTTCGAAAATTGTAGCGACGACTAGTGCGTTTGATAACATTTTCATTAGGTATTTTAAAGCACTACTATTTAATGAAGGTCTGGAGTCGATCTGATGATGGACCCGAAAGATAGTCGAGGTAACTTCTCAACGATTTACAGCAATTACCTGGTGTTTGGGCTTGATTAATTTGTATTGATGATACGTCTACACTAAAACTGGAAACTGGAAAAATTAAAACTTAAAAAAAAAACGGACTTCCAGGCACTGAAAAGTAAAAAATAACTAAACGGGGGTTTTCATTTAGAATAGATACTTAATCAGATTTTTTCGAAGTCGGTGGTCCTATATATATATATATATATATATATATATATATATATATATATATATATATATATATATATATATATAGGATACCAATATGTTTATACAAAAATTATACATCAATAAAATATGTTTAAGTATACGTATATTGTATAATCTTACATCATATGTACAGATATATTGAAATTATGTAACGTCGAGCTTAGTACTAATATATGTACATACTGAATACTTGATAGCATAAGCATAAACTGCCTGAATATACAATTTAATAATAGATTACGCCATGTCGCTTGCGGGGAAGAGAACAGGCAGAGACGGGGGTGAATAGTGACTAGTGTTCCGGTCTCCATTCATTACAAAGTTCTAGGATAGTCCTAGGTATTGGATTCCAATATGAGCCGAGTAAATAATAGTAAAATTTGTCATCTATACAGATAATAAAATTGTAACTAAGCCGAATCTGTACATTACATTTTTTTTTGAAAATCTTATTGAAATAGACATTATTGTCGATACAGAGGCCGAATCTATAGTTTTTAGAATTTTTGTCTGTCCGTCTGTCTGTCTGTCTGTCTGTTACCGCATCACGGAAAAACCAAGGAAGGGATTTTGATAAAATTTGGTATGATGATAGCTGGTTATCTGGGTCAACATATAGGATATTTTTTACTGCGGGAAAATATCTTATCTCTGAGAAATCTATAATAAATTTTAAAACTTAAGTAGGGACGAACCCGAGCGGAACGAGGGTGAGTCGCTAGTCTAAGAATAAAAAAATTGTAAAGTTATCTACAACCAATAAATAACCTAAGCAGTTTGACTAAAAGAAGAACTTAGAAAATTTAGAGGTTACGCTTTGCGACATACATCTTATTTAACTACTTTTTACTAGCTTCGCTAGCATCGCAAGTGAGACAGAGTTACTTTCTCATGTATAATATTATTATGGATCATAATTTTGTACTATTGTTCTGTTAAATCTAAGGTAAGTTGCTGGAAGCCCAATTCATTATCTTAGGCTTATCTTACGCATGAGTAATTTAAACTTGTGAGGAAAATTACAGATTACAACTTCTTCCATGTAATTACTTAGCGACAGCTGCTAGTGTTGAGATTGGGGCTTAAAAAATATTTCTTGTCTTGTAATGTATCTATGAAGGTAATGTATACTAATCTATACTAATGTTACAAAGAGAAAAAAAAATGTATTTTTATTTGTACTAAAAATCTGAATTGATTTAAATGAAATTTGATATGAAGATAGTTTGAGAACTTGGAAAGGACATAGGGTAGTTTTTATTCCAGAAATCATCCCGTATGGGGATGAAAAAAGGGATGAAAGTTTGTATGGGGAATCAACCATTTCTCAAATAAGGGATATAAAACTCATCATCCCTATGTATATATGCTAGGGACAAACCCGAATGAAGCGAAAGTGAGTCGCTAGTATATAATATTTTGGATTTTTGATTAAATTATTATATATAATACGTCTGGTAACTTTTGACATTTCAAACCGATCAAAAGCAATAATTAACTTTTAAAATATATTGAAAGTTTATTGAAAGATTTATTAAAGGTTAAGTTATGATTTTGAAGGTTTTATTCATTACATTTAAAACTTTTAATTATAATATTAGTGTTGTTATATGTTAAGTTAGATTTTTTCATTAGTTCTAACGTAAATGTCTGAAAACCTTTCTTGTGAGAACTTCAAGTAAGTAAAAGAATAAAACAATTCATTTAACTCTACAAAAGAGTTCAATCTGTAACCACACAAGCATTTACTCTACCAACTCATCTCTAATTCATACTCCTCGTAAATCTATCTAATACAAAAAGCTTTTTTATGGGACGACAGCTTTTGAATCTTTAATAACGAAGCTCAAAGAAGTTGTCACGTCAGAATTGCACTTAGGGAAGACACAGTAAGTTATTCTATATCTCAGTACTTGTGTTGACTTTCTTCGGAGTGGGTAACAAGAGACCAGCTTATATTCATATAATGTATTTAGCCTTCTATGCACGTCACGATTTTCTTTCAGATGTTGTAATAAGCGTTCCCAAAAAAACCTAAGAACTTCATCTGTAACAGGTTATTGAAGGATAAAAAAAGAAACAAAATAAACAGAAAAAGTTTCAATTTTGACATAAAAGGGGAACCCCCTAAAATCAGCGCAACGAGTTATTACTCAATCTCTCGACTTTCTTTTGAGCAATAACCTTTTGAAAAGACATTTTGAGTTCAGTGTTCATTCTCGGGGGTTGTGAACAAGCAGCCATTTTCATTTCGACTTATTGTAATCATGGCTCTGCACTTTATTGTAGGGTTGTCATATCAACGTAATTTCCATTATCAATAAATATGTTTAATCATAATCTTAAAAAATTAATGTTTGACTTTGATCATAGTCATGTTGGTTTTATAAAAGAAAATGTATTAAATTATTTCCATAAAATATGTGTTTTATAAAATTTTAATTAAGAATTAAATACATTGCAGACATTAAGAGATAGATGAAAATTATTTTACTTGTTATTATTTTATTCTTAAAGTAATAATATGAAAGGAAATTGCCAAATTATTATTGAGAAAATTATGCCCCTTTTATTATAACTGACGTTCAATGAATATAAGAATTATGTACATCGTCTTCGCTTCGTTAATTCGAAATACACCAGCCATCTTATGCGAAACTTTCTACATCTCTAGTAATATGAAATTGTAGCAATGATACATACTATGTTTGTTTAATATTACCATCTTATTTAATTTTCATACTAGTGGGTAAATAAAAAAACTAAGTATTGTAACTGAAGAAAAAGTAAATTAAATAATATCGTTAATAATTATCAAAATAAGGTGTCATTATACATACTAAGATTCAAAGTTATTTATGAAAGAATATCTATGAATTTTAAATAAATAATTTTACTAAGAAAATTAATTGGTAAAATATTTTTTTGAATGAGACAACCCTATCTCTCAACATGTACGAAGTATAAGTAAACCAACACCGAGCTGTTATGACTGCGAACGGTTACAATGGAGTTCGTTCTGTTAAGTACACCATACATTACAAGTTTTTGCCAGAGAAATATAGCCTTTGTCCATATTGAAATAGAACCTTTTGTTTGCAATCCGTTGCCAGGTATACCAGGGCAAGGGCCACTGAGTTAGGTTAGCCCTGTTGAACAATACCAGTTGTTAGTCGTTTTCTCTTTAGGCCCAGTTATAAATGTTACCAGTCTTATTTTCGACAGCTACATTTTCACATTATAGTTTGATATACACAAAATACTTTGTTATATAACTAATATATATACAAAGGTGTACGAGTAAATAATTGTATCAATTTTTTATTTTTTGATTTTGTTAAAGGTATAGAATATATTGCAAAGAGTAAATGGTATAGAGATCAAAAATCTAGGATTACTACTTTATTAACTCGTTAAAATGTTAATTTTTATCAACAGAAAGTTAAAGAACAAAAGAAGATGTCAGTAATTTCACTTAACTCTATTACAATCTTTGCATGAAAATACTTTATCAGCTATCCAAGGAACACATTATTCTTCTTTGTTGTTCTAAACTTAACCATGTCAAGTTACGCCAAAAACTATGCAACATTTTTTTTGTTTTAGTTCCTATCCTGCGAAAAACTTTTTTATTAATATTCAGGACAAATAATAGCCATAGCCAGTAGCCAGTAGATTTATCATGTTTACTTCCACGCGACAAACAAAGATAGTTATTTAATACAAATGTGAAGTTTCTATTTGCCGTAAAAATTCAAAGAATGTTAATAGTGCCTAAGTACTAATATCGATGTTAATAAAAAAAAATACACAAAAAAATACATATGTACTCGTATGTACATAATGTCGTCAGAGTTTTCAAAGAGTCAAGGTTTGTACATTATTCATACGAGTGTGTTCCGGAGTACTCTATATTGATTCTACGCTCTGGGACCGAAGTGTTTAGATTTGGCTTCTTGAATCAAGTGTCACATGTTTATACAGAAAGATATACATACATTAGCAAGTGAAGGTGTCTTTACATCAAAAATTCTGGTTAACCTTTCATAGAAGCTTAAATCAAACCAATATGTTGACGTTTGGAATAAACTGATACTTTGAAAATAACTTTATTTTCGGCATTATGAGTAAAGATCCTTTATGCGACTGACATAAAACGTCTTTACCCATTTGTTGTTAAAACGAAAAGTTTAATATTACTAAATGAAATGTGAGATTAACTGAGGCAACTTTGTGGCATCGCCAATCACCGTCATTGTTTCCCAATATTGCAGTATACATCGAAATTGTTATATACTAATATGTAAAATCTAAGAATTTGGTTTCTGATCGTCTCAACGCGGGCGGATCCGCGGGCAATCAAATCAAAATATACTTTATTCAAATAGACTTTTGCAAGCACTTTTGAATCATCGATTTTACATTTCAAATTTAAATTAAATGACAGTAAACAGTAAGTCTGTGAGGAATGTACCACCGGCTCGGAAGACAGTTCTGCTGAGAAGAGCCGGTGAGAAACCCAACAGTTGCTCTTTTAAAATAATAATTGTGTATAATATTGTAATACAATAATTATTAAATATTTATCCTACGTGAGACCCAACCAGATATTAGTTTCATACAATGCTAGTATAATATATCATAATTCATTTTTAGAAAATGTTTGAAATTTCAGTCTGATTTGAAGAAAAAGAAATTGCCACACAACATATTATTAAACTTTAATATAAAAAATTATAATTTAAAAATATATTTCTACATTTCCAGACAATGTCACTTACAACAACCAGTATGTACTAGCAGTCATTGCCCGCGGTACATCTAGTCGTGAATTTTTAACGCGACCTGTGACTTGGCTTTAACCGTGAGAGGAATATTACGCCAATTCCACACACATCGTGTTCTGGATTTTAAAAGATTTGTTGTGCAAATGTTTATTCCGATTTGGCACTATAGTGTAGAAAATAGATTTTTTTTATGAATTTAATAATTATAATGGCACTATTAAATTGGAGCCGTAGAGTTTTTTTTTCATTATATCTAGAAAGCGGATCGAGACGAAAAGCCATGTTATGGTCAATGCAACCTAAACTCGTATAGAAATAAACCCACGACCTCTAGTATATAACATGGAGTCGATATAACATTCATTACTCTTAATAGAAAGTGTATTTCGAATGAGAAAATTAGTCAAAACTTAATTAACTCCTTAGATTGACAATTTCCAAGTTGTACATTCGAAACACAAGGGTAGACGTTGAGATATGAAAAGCAGAGCATTATTTTCTTGGCACTCAAGTCGAGAGCCGCCATCTTAAGTAAGTGTTTCATTTGCAAATGGCGGCCGAGCGTTGTCTCAAACCGCTCCACTTCACTCGACAAAGCAACAAAGATGAACTGACATCACGAAATATGAACTACTTTTTGGTGTAGTGTTCTGTAAATAAGATCTGACCTTGTTTTATACGAAAAATATTGAACTCGCTAAAACAAATTACTTCCAACGGTTTTTAAATTTAATGACAGTTAAATTAAGGTTTCTATCAGCGGGGCTTACACAAAATGTCTTAAAATTGTATTGAAATGACTTTAATTGCTATATTATAGAATCATAATATTATACTTATTTTTTTTTTTACTTTTCTAGTTGTATAATGATATCTTATTTAAATCACAGTAAAAGTGAAGTTTAGTCTTTGGTTAGTAATAATTAATTGAACTTAAAGTTTGTTTAACTGTAAACTTGAAGTATTAACAATAAATGAGAAATAATATATTATATTAAGACTTAAATATATATTTATGTTTGAAACTATTTAAAATAGTTTATCTCATAATAATATTATCATTTTAAGCAAATAAAATTTTATTTACATACTCATTTTGTTTTATTCGTCAATGGTATTTAAATTACTTATATTGGTAAATATATACGTGTTATAAAGCCGAAGCTGTTATTAAAATATAATAACGTATTATACGTAATAAAGTGAGGTAATCTATACAGATAAATAAAATGCATATGGATGTATACACGATACATATACTAAAACATTATACTGAAACATTTTTTCAATTTTTGTCTGTCTGTCTGTCTGTCTGTTTGTTCCGGCTAATCTCCGAAACGGCTGGAGCGATTTTGACGGGACTTTCACTGGCAGATAGCTGATGTTATAGGGAGTAACTTAGGCTACTTTTATTTTAGAAAAGAATCAGGGTTCCGCGAAAAAAAAATAAAACCATGAAATTGTGAACAAAATCCGCGTACGGCGTACGCACCCGAGCAAAACGAGGGTAAATCGCTAAATAATTTAAATTAAATTAATATCTTAGGAGTAGCAAGCTACTATTTATGTATACCTAAACATAGCTAACTGTGAAAACGTACCTAGGGACGAACGCAAGCGAAGCGAGCGTGAGTCGCTAGTAAATAAATAATATAGAAATATGTTGGGACATTAACACACCTTCTAGTTCCATGGTAAGCTACGAAGCCTGTGTTATGGATACCAGATAGTTGATACACATATATAACTTTAAATACATACATATTATAAATATAAACCACCCATGACTAGAGTACAAACATTCGTGCTCATGACACAAATGAATGCCTCCAGCGGGACACGAACCCGCGACCACTGGCGCAGAAAGTAGGGTCACTACAAACTGAGCCAAACGTGCCGTCAAATATTTTATAATAATATATTTTTACGGTGTTTTCGAAGTTCAAAGACCGATTTTACCTAAGTCCTAATACATGTTTATCTTACAAAGATGTTTTGTTAAGTGATGATCCTGATTTAGTACTTCTATACAGATTTTATTTAGAAAAGGTCAAAGAGATATACATTAATAAGTTATTTTATTAACTTGCTAGAATAATCTTGTTTACGAAATGCTTTGCAATATGTTTTCGTATTGCTTATATTATATTTTTCTAACAAATAATTATTTACTTTGAAGGTTATTCAATCCATACTAATATTATAAATGTAAAAGTTTGTGAGGATGGATGGGTGTTTGTTACTCTTTGGCACAGAAATAGATTATAGTCTGGAATATTTAATACTTCTTATACCGGAAAAATACGCAGTAGCGCATTCCCGCGGGATAGATTTGTTTTTATTTTTCACAAGGACGATCCCAAAGCGAAGCGAGGGTTAGTCGCTAGTATATTAATATAACGGAAAAATGTATAACAATGAACTTTTAATATTTGCGTCTCCCATTAAAATAGTGTATTCAAAGAATTTCAGCTTCGTAAATCATATCGCGTTCACAGTGTATGTTGAGGCCAATCACGCAAGGGTGAAGCTACGAGGCCTTGCTTTATTTACATAAAATTTATATGAAATAGTAGACTCCCACGACATTGTCTTACTGTATTTAACTGTGCCTTTTGCAAGGGTTACAAAATAAATTAATGTGTTGTACCTGTAGGGAACTAAGGGTCTTTTAGTCAAAGTTAAAATACTTGTATCGAGCTACCTTTGTATACAAATTTTTGATAAGATTTATTTACTAAACGCAGATAAAAATCAGCTCGGAGAAGATCATCCACACGGTGTGTTTTATATCATCTATAACAGACCTACGTAGAATAAATATACTAGTATTAATAAAAAAAGCTTCGTAGTAATACTAAAAACAAAAAAAAAAAAAAATAAGCTGAAACAAACATTACGTATTTTATTGATATAATAATACAACGTATAACCATCAGGAAATGTCTACTAAAATAAAAAGCTCGATACAAACAGATTCACGTTAGTTTTGCAACTACCGTCATTTTGCTCTGCAATTACTTTAGCGGGTCAGCGGAGTTCTTTAGCTTTATTTACGGTACAAGTTGTGATCAAAGAAGAACTATTTTCTTTGTAATAGAACTTTATGATAAGTCTTTTGAAATAAATACCTTTAGAAGTCTTAATGGTGACGTGAACCGAGCTTATTGTACAAGATCGTTACCCCAAATGTTTATATTTGTTTCAAAAGTTACTGGTACGTTACTAGTTATTTAAAAAAATACCTATTTTTTATCAAAGAAAACTTTAATAAATGTTTTACTTTAAATGAAAACATTGCACAACTAAAAAAGCTTCGCTTTTATAGTTTGCCAAAAATGAAATACAGATAATTAAAATTGGGGTCTTTTTGTAATGTTACAATAACAGCTTTTTACTAAATGCATATGAAAGTATATATGGCACTTCTATAAGAAAAATGAAAGAAAATCACAATTTAAAAAATAATTGTCTGTCTGTCTGTATATTCCGACTAATCTACGAAACGGCTGGACTGATTTTAACGGGACTTTCACTGGCAGATAGCTGCCGTTATGAGGAATAACTTAGGCTACATTTATTTTAAGAAAGAAAAAGAATTAGGGTTCTGCTGAAAAAACTAAAACGTACCTAGGGATACACCCGAGCGAAGCGAGAGTAAGTCACTAGTATATTAATAAAAGTATTTATATAAGCACTAAATTATTTCCCATTCTTTATAAAGTAACAACAGGGGGCTCATCCTTCAATGCCAGTTAATAACTTTCGACAGATGAACGTACTCGTATATGTTAAACAATTGATGAAAACGAATGGGCATGAATCTGATTGGCATTGCTTATGTTGCAGAAGCTACGGCGGTGGTTCACAGTAGTTAAAGTGGAAAGTAGCGGAAATAACATTCTCGCTTGAAATAATAAGTGAAGCGGGTTCACACCATATCTCGCGACTCGTGAGATTTTCAATCATTTGCTGAAAGAAAATATTTTAAGTTAAGCTGCATTTATTGAAGAACGTTTGGCCACTCTTCACACTGAGGACCAATCCACGCATCGCACTGGATCATTAAAATGACTCAATCATTTATTACACGTAGTAAATAATAGTAAAACTTTAGTAATACGAGTGAATAGAGAATAGAATAGAGTGAGAGACAAAATAACAAAAATAAGAAAAAAAGACATACATTAAATTAGTTCCAGTCTCGAACATACGTATAGATATAATTTAGTAAAGTACCCATCCACTTGCACATCTAAAACAAACGTTCAATACGAACAACAAGAACGCCGAGTATTCTCAACGGTGCTTTATTGAAATTGTATATCGTCCAGAGTTAGAGAGGGTTGACCTGCGGTCGTTTCGAACACTATTTATACCGCGAACTGCTGCAATATATTATTAGTTAAAATATTAGTTAAGATTAAGACATCATTTTTAACATACGTCGTAAAAAGAAGGATTTAAGACGATCTGGATTTATTTTCATGTGTTTTAGTTTAAACTTTCCAATACGAAGATCTGATAATTAATAGATACTTGTAAAAGTATTCTAAAATTAGTATGTAAATTACTCTACGAGTTAAGCTATTTACTTGCTCTTTTCATTTTATGTACTTTTCATTATAAAAAAAGATTTTTTAATCGACCAATCAAAAAAAAACAAAAAGCTAAATATCTACATCAACATATTTTTTTTAAACTAATAGTTGCAGAAAATAATAGTTTTTAATAACAATATGATGTCTAAAATCGGTACAGGCCAATAAGCTTTATGGACTTTTAAAGCTGTTTGTTTATGTTATATAATCTCCTAACAGTATTAAGCTATATCTATTACTATATTTCTCGAACAAACATTTATAAAATGTAATTGTTGTCGAAACAAATATCGGCGATAGAAGAAAAACTGATAAAGCAATAAAAGTAACATCTATAGGATCTGTCCACACAATCTTACAAGTCCTCACACTGTTGTATCGAGAGCTTTACAATACGAAAGTTGTAAGCAATAACTAAAATAACAAAAACGATGCAATACGACGTGACTTATACTCGAAGCTACACCCGACAGATAAACTTTGCTTCGGACGCGACCAACTAAACTTTGGTATTGCCATTGATAAATGGACTTTTGGTTTTATTTTATTTTAAACTTGACTTTTGTATCATATTATATGAAGAACAAGAACAAGTACAAGAAGTAAAACTTCTAGGTTATCGGTACTCTTTATGAAATTTAATTTACGTTTTAAATAATTAGGATAGGTGAGATACTAAAAAATAATTAAATAACGCATAGTAGGCATATTACAATCATATATTTATAGAATATCTTTTAAGGAAAGAATATAACATTATATATCATTTGTCAGACAATAACAACGGTTACCATGGCAACAAACGTACGTACATTTTTCGTAACGCATTCACCAGCTTACCCCCTCAAATGAAGCGTGCGTAAAAGAGTTTTACTTCAAAAATATATTAAAAGATGTAATCAATTTACTTATAGATCTGCGACTAAGATCAATACTGACTTAATTATGTTTTAGGAGGTTAATAAATATGCTTTGATCTCGACTTATGCTTTACGATATGTTAAAGATATTTTACTTCCAACCACTTAATTTAAGAAGGTTCATTAGCTCGGGTTAGTATGGAATAGATAGACTATATATTATGTATATAGCCCGGAGCCTTCTTCAATAAACCGACTATCTAATGCAAAAAGAATTTTTCAAATCAGATTATTAGTTACTGAGATTAGCGCGTCCTAATAAACAAACAAACTCTGCTTCTTTATAATATTAGTATAGATGACCATCGAATTATAAACATAAGAGAATGATATTCAGTTTAAATTGAAATAATGATTAACTGTTTCATCTGAAACATTCCTTGCCAGTCTGTGAACAGTCTTTGACGTAGTATAATGTCTAACTCTAACATTTCTCAGTACTAGTGTAGAACTACTATTGAGAACAAAGTTGGTAGTTGCATTCGACGTGCATCAGTTGTTACAGAAACTGCTTGTTCAAAACAATCAATAGTTCTAATAGTGGAAATTTTAGATTCAATTTTTATGATACAAACTTACTTTTTTAGCAAAGAGTAATTCCTAGGTGATATTTCAGGCTGAAAATTATCTATACTAATATTATAAAGAGGCAGAGTTTGTTTGTTTGTTAAACCTATATTATATATATATATATATATATATATATATATATATATATATATATATATATATACCTATATATATACCTATATATATATATATATAACTTTTAAATAGGTACATACATATCATAAATATGAACACCCATGACTGGAGTACAAACATTCGTGCTCATTACACAAACGAATGTCCCCAGCGGGATTCAAACCCGGGACCTGCTGGCTGGATTATACCACACATTCTATATTCCTTTATGGAAACCATATCAAAAGGAATTAAAATCAACCTTTTCATTAAAAATATTCAAACAGCTTCTGCAAATTTTGGCTCTTTACATAAGATTTATACGGACAAAAAGCGACAATACGCTCGCTCCCAAACACAAAATGAAACTACCTACTACCTACATATTACGTAGCGAAATTAAAAGTGGAGCTAACCAGCCATAATTAAAGTCATACGTTTTGTTGGTAAAGCTCTACAAAATAGGACATACAATGTAGTTTAAAAACAAACTACAGAGTTTTTAATTTAAAAGTAAACTTTACAATGCATTAGCGCACAGCGTATAGAAACCACATCGCTGTATAGTTTCTGGCTCTGTTTTATATAAAAAAATAAGTTTTTTTTTACATTTTTTTATATCTACAGTACTCGACAGTAAAATATGAATGTATGTAACTAAATATAATATTATAATTATATGTTGCGACGTTAACACACAGGCCCATCTAGTACCATGGTAAGCTACGAGGCTTGTGTTATGGATACCAGATAGTTGATACACTACACGTGTATAACTTTAAATACATACATATTATAAATATAAACACCCATGACTGAAGTACAAACATTCGTATTCATCACACAAATGAATGCCCCTGCTGGGACTTGAACCTACGACCTAAATAAATTAATGAATATAAATACAAATAAATATTTTTATAAACATAATTTTAAACCAAATACTTGATTTCAATAAATATTTAATGCTATAGAAATTATTTAGTTAATTGTATTTTTGATCAAACTAATTTAAATGGAGTTCTAATTCATTCAGTGATCACTAAAATATCTCTCTAAATATATTTGACGATATTATCTTCTTGACTGCTCCGACTGAATTCTGAAGCACTCGAAGCGAACGCTATTCTTAATTGACGGTCGACAGTAATAAATAAAATTTATATCCCTCAATAAAGACAGTGTTTGCGGATTTATCTCAGTTAGATTTAGATTAGTTTTGGTCCTTTTATTCTTATGTTTTCTATTGAAATTAAGCATTGATTATATTAGTGTTGGCGTATATTTACCAACTTATAGTCTTACCATATTTTTTAAATTGACTAAATTTGTATTATATACTAAGAAATACAACTAAAACTTGAATGTTGTGTCGTGTGTCACGATGTTGGTCCGGGATGAACTCCGAAACTACTTATCCGATCTTAACGTTTTTTTTTCAAAATGTGTGATTTGTTCCAACTTAAAAGATAGGATAGTTTTTATCCCGATTATTTCCTTTTTTTATTGCAAAATTGACGATTTTCATATGTGTGCCACAGCAACGCGTGGCCGGGTCTGCTAGTAATTTATAATAATCTAATTATATAAGACAGTAGTAGAATTCGCGGCTTCACCCGCGTTCCAAGTACAAAATAATAAACTCTTCTTTCCCTTTCTTTTACAATATTGTATGGAAGTATGTCCGATTTATTGGCATTTATTATTATAGCTCCGCTCCCTTGGGTAGTAGCACGATGGTATATAGCCTATAGCCTTCCTCAATAAACGGGCTACCTAATGGAAAAAGACTTCTTTAAATCAGATTAGTAGTTTCTGAGATTAGCGTGTTCAAACAAACAAACAGACTCTGCCTCTTTATAATAGAATTAACAACAAAAACGTGAATATTTATAAGGTAGACGTGTCCTCCATTTTTATTATCAACACCATCACATAACAATTCATTTCAGTAAATTTGTTTTCCTTATACTCATGCTGCCTACATACGTGAAATTATTTACAGCGACATTACATGTGATATTAGGCTGCTATTACAGTCGGCATCTTGCCGAATTACATTTATGTCGATTTAGTTCAGCTTTGCGGTTGACTTTATGTCGTCCTAATGGGCATCTCAAGGCTTAGCTTACAAATGGTACACACTAACGTCAGTAGTATTCCTATTCTAAATACGTTCTTGTAATTAGTGCCTGCAATTGCCCCACGTTGGGCGCCATTAATATCTCACGCAGAGTTCAAGTCATAACTTGAGCTCAATAAACCCACATTAACATTTAAAGATATCGCTATATGTTTTTACTGAGACTTGGCTTAACTTTTATATCTTCATTTCTGGTTGCTTCGTGTAATAGAAACTTCTAAATTATATTAAAAAACTTTAAAATCTATATAGCCTGTATTAAAAAAAGTTGAGAACCGTAGCCCTATAAAAGCACGTATATTGATATTTAGAGTGAAAAAGTTAGGAGAAAAGTAATTAAGCATATCCTAATAAAAAATGGGCGTAAGCAAAATATATCGTAGTCATCGAGGTTACATTAATTACATTATCTAGAGACAGGGCACATACTTCGGAAATTTAATAAAGGTTTTAATTTAAAAGCAAAATTCGCCAGAATTTGGGCAAATTAAAACATATGGGGGCGCGTTACTCTTAGTTAAATCTTGTGAATTAGGGTTGAGTTACATCTGCTGGTGTGTAAGATATACATTACACATACATACATATATATGTATATACATTGTATGTAAAACAAGGTTAGGTTAGCTTGCATACATCTGGTTGATTTTGGTAAAAGTAATAATTGTCAAGTGAACCCTAATTGAACAATATAAATATGTGTTGGTACATTAGCACCCAGCACTATCTAATTCCATGATGAGCTACGAGGCTTGTGTTATGGATACCAGATAGTTGATACTCTACACATATATAACTTTTAAATACAATATACATACATATTATAAATATAAACACTCATGACTGGAGTAGAAACATTCGTGCTCATCACAAAAACGAATGCCCTTAGCGAGACTCAAACCGGCGATCGCTGGCACAGCATGTATGGTCACAAACTGAGCCAAACGTGTTGTCAATAATAAAAAGTCGGACACTAAAATATAAGTAACATTAGTTTTTAATTAACTAAAAAGTATTTGTCATCCAAATAAACAAATTAAATAAAAAAAAATTAAGCATTTATAAAAACATTATTCTGCTAGGTAATACAAATATTCTACCATTAAATTAAATAAAACTATAAAGGAGTTTTTACAACATTTTCAATAGATGCTTTACAGGAACAGAAAATAAGGTAAAAAACGGAACGTGTTAAAGGAAAATTGATTACATTCCGACATAAAATAAAATAGGGTTCTACAAGAATAATATTTAAAAGCTAACGCGACGTTGATTGAGTTATTCACAGGTATTGATTTTTCTCTCATATTTTACCTTTATTGTTATAAAAATATTGTTTAATTTGATAACGTAAAGGGCAAATATCAGTTAACTTATTTGAACTAATAGCTTTACTATTTAATGATAATGAAATTACTAAAAATATAGACAGAATTGAAATTATTACAAAAACATATACTTACTTATTACTTCGTCTTCTACGATTGCCCCAAACATCGTGGTATTAAGATCACTCATAGTAACCTAGTTTAATGTCTGCTATTTTTATTTTTCAGTTACAAGGAAAAAGCGTAGTGACTTCGTGTGCTTCATTCTTTGCCATTGTGTTTTAGTTTGGTAGAATTGCAGTCCAGAATATCATTAAATAATCAATACAATCAATTGTCCAGTGCATATCGACCTATAAACTTTTAAACAATCAACATTATGAGTTAAAAAAATCCTAATTCATTATGATGTATGTATTGTATTCAGCCTTTTTTTTAACGTCCCACTGCTGGGCACAGGCCTCCCTTCAAAACGAGGGGGATCTGGCCATAGTCCATCCACCACGCTGGCCAAGCGCGGGTTGGCGGATTTCACATGTCTTCCGAAAACTTGCCAGGTTCTCTTAGACATGCAGGTTTCCTCACGATGTTTTCCTTCATTGTAATTGATTACTTAATTAAAAATCAATTATCTATAGAATGAGCTTGTTAATCATTAAATTTGTTGTATCAATTTAAACTTACATCGCTGCAGTTACGATACGGTAATTAAAATTAATAATTCATTACTCGAACGAACTTTTAGTAATAATAATTAGTTGGGAAGTTAGTGGTTGCTGCTTCTTCTAAGGCAGGTTGAAGCTATTAATTCACGTCAGAAACGTACGTGCGTAGCTGTAGTAACTACGGTAACGTTTTATTTGCAGGAAAACTTTATTTTTGATAGTTCTATAATGATACTTTCCTAGATTTACGCGAATATTTGACATTTTAAATAAAACTATCTTTTCGGATTATTTTGTGGATTTATTTTGATTTTTGGTTCCCGACGCTTCGAATGTTTTACAGCAATCATGGTCACGGGAGAGCTTGGGACGGGGAGTCTCTCCCGTGACCATGATTGCTGTGAAGCACACGACACTTAAATATTATCAGTACTAGTATTCGCCAAATCCAACCATAATTCTCATAGAAAATTTAAAAATAATAATATTGAACTTTTTTGTCTTTAAAACCTGTTTCCAAAACTGTTTTATTGATAACACTAAAGCTCGTCAATAGCTACTATACAAGAAAAAATGGATGACAGAGGAGCAAACACATACTAAACTATTTTGTCTTTGCCTATTTATACATAGATATTAATAATAATCTATGGAAATCACTCGATGTTTCCGGATAGAGCCATAGCCATATATGTCGCTCTTCCACAAAATTGTCTTTTTTATTTCAAAATCGAAAACGCAAGTACTTTCATACCTTTATGAAGAAAGCTGTAGTAGGTATGTAATACTGCGGCAACTTTTATCAAGCCGCGGTGTAAGATCTGGGTCACCTCTAATCAGAAAGCTTGCATATGCCACTGTGATATGTGTACTTTTTGTGCCTATTCGTATACTCTAATTGTGCTACTTTGGACAACCTTCAAAGTAAAACCCTTAAATCTGTAAAAGCTTGATGTCGTTGTATTTCAAAAGAATAAATATTTGTTTTGCTCATTCTCATGGCTTAGTTTGTAGGGACTCTATTTGCTGTGTCAGCAGTTCGGGTTAGAGTCCCGTTGGCGGCATTTATTTGTGTAATGAGCACGAATGTTTGTACTCTAGTATTTATATTTATAATACGTATGTATTTAAAGTTATATATGTGTAGTGTATCAACAATCTGATATCTATAACACAAGTCTCGTAGCTTACCATGGAAGTAGATGGTTCTGTTTGTTAATGTCGCAACATATTTATTTATATTATCAAAGTAAGAAATTCAGAATCAAGAGACATTGGAAAGAATAAAAGCCAAAAAAAAAATGTTTTATTTACAATATCAAATATTTAAAAAAGGTTTTAGTCCTTTTATTAATGTACTACAGCTTAGTACACTTGAAATGAAAATTGTAAATGTAGCTTTATTTCTATTTCTAGTCGAGCAAACCGCCATCTCAATTCGCTGGGACGAAATTGACGAGGGAGTAGTCAAAGGAGTGAGCTACTAATGAACGCACTGGTCCTGAATTAACAGAGAGCATGTAAAGACGAATAAAGCTCTATCTGCTGTTGCCCGAACAGTTATCTATATACAATATATACGTAATATACAAAGTTTATAATATACAGCTTTATATAAAGCTGAAAAGTCTGTGTTGGAACGCGTTATTTTATGTATTCTTTTAAATCTAACCGATTAGAAAAAGTCGTTTTACGTTATTCGGAAGAAGACTTTGAGAAAAAGCTATTATTTAAATAAAATTAAAGTATCTGTCCGTCTGTGGTTCCAAAATAGTAATTTCATGTTGAGATCGTTATATATGTGTATGTGTATGTATTCAACGTTTTTAACGTCTCACTGCTGGGCAAGGACCTCCCATCAATACGAGGGGGATCCGAAACGCTGGCCAAGCGCGGATTTAAAGACTTCAAGTATCTTTTGAAAAGTTGCTAGGTTCTTTTAGACATAAAGGTTTCCTTTATCGTAAGACCTCAAGGTAATCAAAATGTTAGAAATGATTCGTAAATTAAAATTTCAGAGGTGCCAGACTTGGGATTTGTACCCCTTTCACTTGGTTCCCCACTTATTATGTTACCACTGGGTTACCACTGGTTGAGTGCCATATGACTATGTGCAGAACACGAATATATATTTGCCTATTACCTGAGTTTGCATCGTTTTGCGAGTTTTCGGAAAAACTAAACTAATTTTACCAAAACTTTCACTGGCTAAAACATTTAAAGAAGAATTTAACAGGATACCTATTTTTAACTTCTGGAAAAAGAAGAAATATTTATATGTTCTATGATAAAGCTTAAGCTAAATTGAACTTAATTTATTTTAAAACTTAACGTCAAGTCAATCTTAACTATCAAGACTTTCCTTAAAAGAACCAAGTATTAAAATATAGCTTTTCGAGTAATATTATTTGCATTTACTGTAACAAACTGTAACAAAGCAGTTCGAAAAGTATAACCGATGCGGCGAGAAAAATTTAAAAGTTATTTTTTTCGTATTTTTATATACATTTATTTTACGTTATTCCTTTGTGACTTTGCTTCGTTAAAAATAGTATTTATTCAGTTTATTTTCAATTCCGCCTTCGAAGGTTCATGTTAAAATCATTTCGTTCTTTAAAACATATTTTAATATTGATAAAGAATTTATTTATCTTCTGGAAATATTTAGTAAAATTATTGGAAATAATATATACTCGGAAACATGAAGTCGATAAAATAAACTGAAATTGTAACTTAGTAAATTACACAGCACACTGATTTACTCAGCTATAAAACTGTATATAAAAATAAGTATCGATTTGCTATATTTTTGAGCATTTCTTTTTAATTTTAGGTAAATCATTATAAAGATCAAAAATTTCATTTAATATCCAACTAAATTTATGCTTAAATAATTTGGTTGTTTAATACTAAAACACCACTCATCCCATTACCTTTAGGGCAAGTAATCTACATAATAGGATTCTTATAAAATTGCTTTGACTAAAGTTCTCAAACTCCTCCGTTTATTAGAAAAGACTATTCTATAAACTTGAGTGGCTTAATCGTTTTCTCTTTTATAAGATTATATATCTAATTTCTAAAAAAAATTAAGACTGAAAACTGAACATTTCTAGCTACAATTTTATTATTTAACTAGTTAAGTAAAAAAAAGAGAACAAATCTAACCCACGGGAACCGTACATTTTCCTGGATAAATAGTAACCCATGTGCTATTCCAGACTATAATCTATCTCTGTGCCAAATTTCATTCAGATCTGTTCAGCGGTTCTGGCGTAATTGAGTAAGAAACATCCATCCAAACTTTCGTCAGGGATGAAATCATGAATTAATCATCCTACTAATTCTACTTCCTACTTAATATTATAAACACGAAAGCTTATGACTTATGAGAATGAATGAATGGATGTTAGTCATTCTTTCACGCGAAAAGTACTGAAGTACTGAAGTGAAGTGAATTTTGATGAAAGTTTACAGTACTCTAGCTTACTCATCAGACTAACACATAGGCTATAACGTTTATAGATATAATAATACATAATTCAACTACGCGCCCGAAGCCGAGCGAAAATGCTAAGTTAAGTAACTTAAGTTATAAGTAAATTTTGTTGCCAGCGTGACTCATTCCCTAAGAAATATTCGATTTGATTCCTTACTCTACTGATTAAACTTGCGTTCTGTGTTGGTTAATTTTTCTTATTGGCAACATAGACTAGTACCATTCAAAAGTGCTTGTATAAAATAAAAATTAAACTTTTCAAGCTAAAATTTTATTTTTTTACTAGCGACTCACCCTCGCTTCGCTTCGGGTTCGTCCTTAGACAAAAACAAATCTATCCTACGGGAACCGTATATTTTTCCGGGATGATATATAGCATATAGCCTTTCTCAGTTAACGGGCTATCGAATGCAAAAAGAATTTTTCAGATCGGATTAGTACTTCCTAAGATTAGCGCATTCAACCAAACAAGCAAAGAAACAAACAAACAAACAAACAAACAAACAAACAAACAAACAAACAAACTCTTCAGCTTTATAATAATAATATAGATGTAAAAACTTAAAATTAGATCGATTTTATTTTACCCATATTTCTATATTTTTTGATAGCTGGAAAGAATATATAATTATAAATCAGTAATTCCGAGAAAGGATATATAATTCTATTTTTTAAATACAGATGAAATAAATAAGTAGGTGCCGTCTAACATTCAACGACGCACCCAAGCAAAATCACGTCAAAAAATCAATATAAGACGAAAGATTATCCGTAGCACGTTCTAAAGTGAAGATTATCTTGTGATTTTATCCGCTAATGAAGTATTTATAATATTGTAAGGGATGCCTCCCTTTTAATTTTCATTTCATTTCCTTGCTACTTATTACATCTTTATTGTTTATCATGAAATGTGACTCGAATACAAGATTAAGTAAATAGAATTATCAAACCAAAGCTTCTATCATCATACTAATATTTGAGTAAACGTCAGTCCCTAAATGACAGCGTTTGAATTTACGATAAGCCTTGTTATGTACCATTATTATGATTATCGAGATTTAAAACATTATAGATTGTATTTTTCATACTTATATTTAATATAAGGTAGTGGTAACGCGCTTGCTTGGATAATCAAGTGAAGCGCGTTCTAATCCCGGGTCTCGCACCTCTGATATTTTCATGTGCGAATCATTTCCAACCTGATTACCACTTGTCTTACGGTGAAGGAAAACATCGTGAGGAAACCTGCATGTCTGCGAGAACTTAAAAAGTTTTCGAAAGACATGTGAAGTCCGCAAACCCGCACTTGGCCAGCGTGGTGGACTATGACCTGATCCCTTTCATATTGAAGGGAGGCCCGTGCCCAGCAGTAGGACGTTAAAAAAGACTGAATAAAACATATTTAATATACAAAGCTAAAGAGTTTGTTTTTTTTTTGTTTGACCGCTAACCTCTGGGACTATTAGTCGAATTTGAACAATCTTTTTTGCATTTGATAGCCAAATTCTTGAAAAAAACTATAGGTACCTAACATCACGCTATGATTTTTAGGACCTAAAATTGGAGCCACACTAAAAGCTATATTTCATATTAAAGCTCTATATGTACAAGAATTTATTTTTACAGTGTTTTGCCTATTGATATTAAAATAACGCTAAGTAATTAAAACAAAAAGCTGACATTTCATAATCTCATATATTCAGGCTAACAACATAAGCTCTAACGAAGAAAGTCCCGACATGGGTATCAACTCATCACGCGAAAACTTTTTGACTCAGTACCGCAAAAGTTTAATATTTTAATACCATTCGAAAAACAGGACGGCGAAAACCAAACGGCTTGATAGGAAAAAAACAATTTATTATTTTTATTTATTATAATAGAAAAATTGGAACGTATAATTGTTATTACTGGCAATAAATTACGTTTTCAACTTCAAAATCATTTCAAAGGTAATAATTCCATTCGCCCTTAGAGATGTAAATTTTCTTGGTCTTTATACAGGACCGACTTAGAAATAAAAATGTAGGTAGTCATAAAAAAATCTTAAATATTGGCGAATATTACGTAAAATATATATCCACAAAATACATATGCCGAAGTCCCGAATCAAGTATAATTACTTTTATTGATAACATTGAAACTCGTCAATAAAAAAATGTATACGTGTAATCTTTACGCGCGTTTGAATTAAACTTCTTTAGCAAATATCGCAATTAAATTTAAACAAATCAAGCATTAAATAAGGTATATAAGGCATATTACAATTAGAATATCATATACGGAAAGAATATAATACTATATATTTGTCAGACAGTAACAATGGTTACCATGGCAAGAATTAGTCATAATGGCTTTTATTTAATTTATGCACATTCATCCCACATCAATAAATAAAAACTTTAAAATTAGTCAGTCATAAAGTTACAGAATGACTGACGAATTATTCACAATTGACAGTTCTTTCAAATTATTCAATTTAAACCTTTAATATTTCCAGGAACATGTTTACTATGACCATTGCTTAACCAGAGAACAGTAATTTAACTGCTTTTCCAATATATAGAAACCTTTCAGAAAGCTCTAACCACTACGCAGTTTAGTTAATAAATAATAAAATAAACTGGTAAAGTGCTGCTGCACTGACTATGAAAGTAGTTTAACCGGTATGTTTTAAAAATTCAACGAGATGATCTCAAAACATTGTGACTTGTTAAAAGCTTAACTCCTTTTTACAATTAAGCTCATTTAAAACTGTTAGCTTTCAAAGAAAAACTGAAGGCAATCTTGTTAGGCGCAGCGGGACCTTTAGAGAAATTCTTCAGAACACTGAATGCATAATTTTCAGGCATTACAGAAAACTTACTTAGAAGCAAATACGCTACGCTTTTTAAAACTTTAAAGCACCATCTTAGGTTTTTTTTATCTTTTAAAATGTATGAAGGTTTTTATATAAACTAAGTCTCGTCCGCTAATTTTATACAGATTGCGATATTTAAATAGGTATCGTTACGAAAGTTCATGAAACGAAGGATCGAAAGTGAGGCGAAGTTGATTTCTAATTTTCCATAAAACAATACCGATCAAATATCAACAAAGTCGATTCGAACAAATTTTGCATATTAACTTTAGCTGGAAATCTAGATCAAGTTGGAAAACTGTTTTAATATTTATTATATACTTCTATAATAAACTTCACTTGATATATTTTGCAAGAAAAAACAATGTTATCTCACTATTATAAATGCGAAAGTCTATATCACGCCAGAACGGCAGAACGGATTTGGATGAAATTTGGCAAAAAGATAGATTATAGTCTGGAAGTAGTCTTATTTTCTATACCGGAAAAATGTAGAGTTCCCGTGGGATAGATTTATTTTTGATTTTCACTAGGGGCGAACTCGAGAGAAGCGAGGGTGAATCGCTAGTGTACTGTAAATGAACGATAGGATACGGATAACTCTTAATATGAATACGACAGGTTTGAGCAAAGGTGTTCAAATAAGTTTTAATGTAAGTCTCTTTACACATTAATACAATCACATAGTAGTAAATCTTTCGCAAATTGATAACAATAGACGTAGTGATATGTTTATTTTTTCATAATTATCGAAAATCAAAACTAATACATAATATTATCATGAAAATATAGGGTAAGTACCTATGCATATTACTTCAGCAGGCTGTTTATCGTACTTATCACACGATATGGTAGTTGAGTGGTCTCTTATCAAATATTGATATAGTTACGGAAGCTCTATACTGCAACTACTCTATATGCATAATACCTGAATTAATTATATGTACGTTTTTCCACCTAAGTTTTTATATTGCAAATTTTACTGACAAAAATCCTTCATTTCCCTTTTTTAAAACTAAAATTGAATTTTGAAGCCATTCTTGTATTTCTTCAAAATCGTTGTAAAAATTTGTAGGTAGATACTGTTTGTAGCACCTACGTATGTATATAATAAAGTTTATCGAACCTTTGAGACGTCTAAGCTTAGTATCTCCCGTGACTATGATTGCTGTAAGAGTTTCGAATATAATCTTATTTAAAATGTCGAATATTCGCGTAAACATAATAAAGTATTATATTTTAAACCTGTTAATAATCCGAGTAAAATTACTGGTTTAAAATTATGCTGCAAAATCCACCCAAGTTGTATGAATTCTGCACTATCAAACTCCAAAATTGCGAAATAGCTACAAATGGTTCATCACCTGTACATCTAAAAATTAATATGAAAATATAAAACCAATTATTTGCTAATTACTGATTTTAAAGCAGAGATGATCCATGAAACCTGGACCAAAACTTTTTAAAGTTATCAATATTTTACGTTATGAAGTTTGAAAAATTAATTGAAAAGTGGTAGCTAAATCTATTCTATAATCTATCTAGCGAGCGCTCTAATCTAGAGCCCGCAACGATATATAATTCGGATTTGAATGGACGTGTGCTTCACAGCTTATAAGGGTTTAGTATACTTCGAACGGAAGCTTATAAGCCTTTTGACATTTACTTTTATTTGAAATCCTGCAACATATAGACTATTTTTGTCGATATTTTATTCCAATAACGTTTTTAATTCATTTAATAAACTCGTCATAGTGAATCGCCGAAGAGTTTTATGATGCGGATTCACTTCCTGGACGTAGTAAACGTAAATATTTAGTTATGTAAGAATATTTCATATGCGGTATAGATACTAATTTGTTTGTTAAATTCTAACATTCTTTAACTCAGATATTCTGATAAATCTTTCTAGACAAGGCATTAGCCTTTCCTGAATCACTCTAAGTATTGGAAAAAAGTATCTCGTCCCCAGCCTAGAACTAATCTCACCTAATCAATATCAACTCTGTCTAGTCCAAGAATCACCTTCTGACCAATCCGCTAAAAAGGACAAACCAACAAGAAGAAGGACAAAACAACCAAGAGTCTAAAACGCAAAAAAACATGTCTTCTTAAAAGTAAGTATATTTATAAATCCATTATTATTAAATAAAAATAGCTACACCAACAAAACTTAGTAAACTAAAAAGACCAAATATTACTACACACTATTCCATTTTCCGGAAACCTACCGTGTAAAATGGTTTACGCCTCCAAATCGCTATAATCCATCCAATAGCCCGCAACGATATATAATGTGGATTTAATTGAACGTGTACTATAGAGCTTATAAAGGTTCAGTATAAAATATGATATTCCAATCTATTTTAATACTCTTGAGACTAGGTAATATTCCCAATGTACTTGACAGTAAGCCATTTAATTTATAAAGCGGACCCGAGACGATCAATCGCAATTGTCAATTTTACGTTATTTATAATTACCATTGATCATTTAAAAGTACAATCGAAGCGATTGTCAATCGCAGTTACGTGATTGAAAGCAATTGATGGAAATTTTAATTGATGCTCCTTGACAGAAGCCATTGAAGTTGCCAATTGATCGTTTACTGATTCTTTGACAATTGTTTCCGTCATTCGGCTGCGTAGCTCACTGATTAAGGAGACTACTGGCTGCCTGTGCGAACACTAACTGTTCCAATTCCAAAAAGCATACTGAGCGCAAACACATAAAAACTGCATAAATCGCACTTCAATTGCAATTGACAATACCGTAGCACATTGAGAATTGCGATCAATCGTTTCGGGTGCGCTTTAAGCATGCGTATTTCAATTATGTATTACTGTATCTTAAAAATTATAACCTATATGTATGTTTATAAGCAATTATACTCTAATGTATAAGTTAAATAAGTATAAAGTTTTATCAAAATCCTTTGAGTAGTTTTTGCATGAAAGAATAACAAACACCCATCCATCTTCACAAATTTTCTTGCTTACAATATTATAGTACAATAGGATAAGATAAAATAGTCATAAAAAGACAAAAAATATTTAAAGGTAAAATATTAGAGGAACTTTTATACGTAGAGCTACAAAAATCGAACATAAAACTAATTGAGTTGCAACAAAGCATGTTTGGTAAAAAATTGGCACCCAACGTGGGATAAGCAAGAAACTCGTGACACTTAGTTAAGGTTACTAAAACGATATAAATTAGAAATAATCACAATATCTATTGTATCCTACAAAATCATTGTAGCGCGAGCTTGTGAATAGTGTATTTTTTATCCTCATTGTCCCTTTGTACGTTCTAGATGAGAGGATAAAGGCCACATAAGCGAGCATGTGGACACGTTAAGCCCACAATCATGTTGATATTATGTATTTGAGGCTCAGAGAATATCCGATCATAATACAAAGACGACCGTTTCCGAGTTATATAGTAAATGAGATTCATTTTTCAGTATATTTCTTATTAAAAGCAATATATACTAAGCACAATATATGTATATGTGATACATATTTTCAAATAATTCAAGCCGCATTTAATGTTTTTCAGATTTAAAATTGAGCGCTTTTAAACTCTGCGGAGGATTTATGTATTTTAACTTAATAACTGTTCCCGTAATTTATAAATATTATTGTCGGTAGAAATGCAAAATTTATTTTCATATAAATGATTTATACAAATTACTGCACTCGAGATTATTGAAAGTACAACATCGTGTCCTGTATTAATTGAAAGGGTTCGTTACATAGATTATATTCACGCAAGATGTCCATATACATGATGAAATATCTGTGTATGATACAAATAAAAATATTTTTGCGTATTAACTTGATCCATTTAAAATCTTTAGGTTAATATAAGAGAGTTTTAAAAAGAAATTAATAAATTAATTAGGAACGATGAATCTGAATACTGAGATCTTTAGAAAATGTATGATTATTATAAAATTACTAAGGGCATATAATAAAGAACATTAGCTTGCTACATCAAGTAATAAATGCAAGCGATAAGCTAGTACTGCACCTCTGCGAAAACGAGACACAAAGTGTGCTATGAATCATCGTTATTTTTCTCGTACAAAATCTCAACCGAGTTCAAAATTGTACAAAATTATTTTTCATAGAAAATATTCTTATTAATTAATAATTAATCTTTCTTTAAAATACTTTTCCACAATACCACTAAAAACCTAATATACCTCAAGCATTATAATCATCTAGTTTTCAATCATATACAGTTCAAACATAATAACTATGCTAAAATTTTGTCATGAGTGACCTAAATGTCTAGATAGAGGAATCATGTCGGTCTAATGGACGACATGGACCCAAATCAAGTTGCGGTAAAGTTTAACGAAGTCGATTGGAGAACTTTGCAAACATTACTATATTAACGGCCGATATGTTAAACAGGATTATTATTTCTTCACTAAGAAAACAAAAGGGAAACATACAACATGATTAAAGATATAATCTCTTTCACAACTTACTTTTTGCTGTTACCATACACTTAAGTTACCAACTGATATATTTTGCTTTAAACACTCTTGCTTTCCGCCAGATGACAATAAAAGAAACGTTCTTGGATAGACAGTTCGTAGTTTTTTAGCAATTTTTAAATAAGAATCACGCATCAGATATGCGTCATTACTGCACTAGGATGTCGTAAATAATTTTGATAGTGTACTTATATTGTTAGACATTGCAGAAGCAAGTGGTCCGACTACATCATTTAGCCCAAAATATTCTCTAACTACAGTGTAACACAATGTAGCAATAAAAACTATAGAAAACATTGTTTTAATTCATGTAATAACAGTCGAATGAATAGAATCTTTTTATTAAATCATAATAATGATTAACATTTTCCACGTTCTTGGGTCAAAATTAATGTACGAGTATAAAGGTAGATGCTCAAATCCAATTCAAATGCGGTTCAACTCAAAGCGATTTATACTGAGTTTATCTTTTGGAAACAGGCGACAAGCCGGCAGCTGTGACAAATAACGAATTTCATAGATAGCAAAAGATGATTGGAACTGGTTGTTTTAGTACTCTAAATTGATCTAGATTTATAACCATCTCCGCTAGTGTAATGTCACATTTTTCATTAAATAAGCTACAGAGTTAAAAGTTACCGTCCATCTTGTATTGTTTCTCTATAAGCAACAGATACTATACAGAAATAATAGCAAAGATTAAAATGAAGAGAATCCTTAAAATAAATTTCACTGACATAAAGAAAATAGCAACATTCCTCACATCTCCGTATATTAAAGATAATATTTCTAAACATATTATTTCGATTATACGTCTGCAAAAATATCCCAAGGGAGTCTAGGTTGAGCAACAAAGCTTTGAAGAACTAGCAAATTTAATGTACAGCTAGAAGTTCTTATTTGCTGTACAACGTTTCATATTTATAATTAATTTTATTAATTTATATTAGCTTTATCCCGAAAACAATGACTAAAATTTAAAAATTATAATCTAGATATTAAGGATGGATTATTAATTTACTTTTTTGAATGAATGACGAATTTACTTAAAGTAAAATTAAGCCAAAAGACTAGCAAAGCGACTACCGAAAAAGGGACATAGAAAAACTTGAGGTTATTTATTTGGTCAAAAATGTTTTGTTAACATTTGTTTTATAACTGGAAATCCGATATCCACACATCGCCTCCCTTGTATTTGTGTTGTTTCACAACAAATTATATACACGTGTCGACTCTCGACATGTCATTTATGAAGAGGGGTAGATTGAGTTTAGAGGATCCCATATCCTTTAGACATTAATTTAATTTTACTCACTGCAAGTCATAAGCTGTTTGAAAAGGAAAAAATAAAATAAAGATGTTGGGACATAAATACACAACACCATCTAGTTCCATGGTAAGTTACGAGGCTTGTGTTATGGATACCAGATAGATAACTTAAAATACATATTATAAATATAAGCATCCATGACTGGAGTACAAACTTTCGTGCTTGTCACGTCAAACGAATTGTGCTCCCAGCGGAATTTGAACCCGCGACCGCTGGCACAGCAAGTAGTAGTACTACTACAAACTACCTACAAACTAAACTACAAACTGAGCCAAACGTGTCATCATTAAGTATAAAAAGTATAAAAAATCATAAAGACAAAACGTGTATTGTCAAGAAATAGAGATCTCTTGGTAAATTTCTTTATCTAACATTTTTTCTTCACCATTAAAAAATTATTAAAAATTGATATTTTAACGTTTCTTTTATTAGAAAGTAAAACAATTTACCATATTTTCGAAATGTACTCGTATTTGCGACGTTCTATTTGAAAATAAAGTTGTCAGGCCTGAAGGTATAGAAAAATTGTTTTAGTAAATAAATAGAAGCCAAAGAAATGATAACTTTGAACAAAACAAAATTCATTATTTCTGAGCGTAGTAGAAATCTGACACCACAATGTTTCCCTCGTGACACGAGTTTTATGCAAGTGGCTGACGTGATACGCCATTCATCCTGGCTTGTTTTTACTTGTAAACAAACTGTTATTTTTTCCGAATATCCTATATTTATTGTAAGTTTAAATATTTTTTATAGAATCTTTTGAATCTTTTTAATTCACCAAGGAAAAATTAAACTTTTTGAAGATTATTTGAAAAGGCTCTTTTAATGTGTTCGTTTAATACTTAGGCCGCGCTAGGAGAAATATACTATTATATTCATTTTTAAGTTTTGTTTCAAATATATTGTGGCAAACTCTATGGTATCCAGGGATGGGACTGGAAAAGAGTAGCGTTCAAAAATAAGATGGGAAGATGACATTTGCCTAACTTTAGGGCCATACCGTACCAGAATTGCAGAATATAGAGCACAACGAAGAGAGGCCTATGCCAAAAGGTACGCTGAATTGCGGGACATCTTATAGTTTTTATCCAGCATAAAAAAAATCGCTTTATAGTATAAAAATGTGCCTAAAATTTGGAATAAATGGCTTATTATTATTATTATAATACTAGCGACTCGCCCTCGCTCCGCTCGGTCCCTACTTACGTTTTAACGTTTAGTATAGATTTCTCAGAGACGATAAGATACGACGAGAGATATGTTGATCGGGATAACCAGCTATCATCATATTAAACATCAAAATCTCCAGTGGTTTTTCAGACAGACAGACAAAAAATCTAAAAATTATAGATTTGGCCTCTGTATCATTAATAATGTCTATTTCAATAAGGTTTTCCAACAAATATTTTATGTACAGATTCGACTTAGTTACAATTTTATTATATGTATAGATGTAGATAGTTTATGTAATACATACCTAATATATATATATATATAGGTAATGGGTAAAGCGATTTACTATTGTTTCTCCTTTATTTACTCTCTCCTTCATATATGTGCTTAGCACTTGCGCGTAAGCTACGTGGAGTTCAAGTTAAATACTTAATAGATATATACAAAACTAAAATCATGAAAACCTGAAGTACTACAAAGAAACCAGACCGAAAGTTAGATCATCGAGGACAAAAATGCTAAGGTTCCTTTTAAAAAATCAAACATTTTTGTACTATATTTCATTACACTAAAGTAATATTTTATTTTTGTTTTCACTAAAAGTCAAATACGCAAAGTATTCAGTTTCCATGTGGTGTAATTGAAAATATCTATAGCAGCTTCGACATTTCAGTTGTAAAATATTCTTTATTGATAATAAACGTTTTTGCCCGTGATTTCGCTTGCGTGGTAAGTGGGGCGGGGATCAAAAGTAGCCTATTTCCGTCCCCAGGATGCATTTTATGTCCTTGCCAAATTCTGTCGAAAGTTCAGCAGTTTAAACTTGAAAAAGTAATAGACTTACTTTCACATCTATACTAATATATTGAAGAGGATTTTTTTTTTCTTTCTTTGTTTGTGCCGAATAAGCTCCGAAACTACTAAACCGATTTAGATGTTTGGTAAGAAGATAGTTTGAAACCCTGGGAAGGACTAAGATAGTTTTTATCCCGGAAATAATCCCTTAAGGGGGTGAAAATGGGAATGAAAATCTGTACGGGGATGCAATCTAGGGACGAACTCGAGCAAAGCGAGGGTAAGTCGCTAGTTTACAAATTTTCGTAGCAAAATATATGCTATATCTGTAATCATTTTAATAATTGTTTACTGTAGTTGCATAGAAATAACGTTCATTAATTTTTATGATATTGAAACCCTTTTATTTTCCACGAACAGTAACACATGGTTCGTGCACCTTAATTTCCGCCTGTTTATTTGTTCGGACGGCCTTGCGTCACCTGCTCTGCGGGGAATTGTTTTTGTTTTTGATGTTTTCGTGTCGCTTGTACAAAGTTTATAATGAAGTACAGATTTTAGTCCCATCGATTTATTATTATTAAACATTCGTTATATAAATACTGGTCTCACCCGTGACCATGATTGCTGTAAAGCATTCAAAATGTCGGAAACCAAAAATCGTAGAGATGCTACTTTGTTTTACCTCAACGAGCAACAGATTTACATAATTTTTCTTAAAGAAAATAAGAAATGTAATAGATAGATTGAGATCATAAAAGCTGTTTATTCCCTTAAGTGGTGGTAGTAATATACTGTAAATAGCGTTATGAACTGAACGTTGACGATGAATACATGAAATTTATTGATATAAGGGTCTTCATTATGTTAACATTATGTTCTTATTTTAATCTGTTTGCCATTCCCATTGAATGCCTGTAGACGTCTTACTAATATTATAAATGTGAAAGTTTAGATGGATGTTTGGATGTTTGTTACTCAATCACGTCAGAACGGCTGAACGGATCTGGATGAAATTTAGCACAGAGATAGATTATAGTCTAGAATAGCACATAGGCTACTTTTTATCCTGGAAAATATACGATTCCTGTGGGATAGATATGTTTTTGTTTTTCTAGAGGCGAACCAGAATGAAGCGAGTGCGAACCGCTAGTATTGTATAAAGGCATTTAGTGATTTGCCAAAAAACATTATTTGAGTTCGATGTAGCTGAATGAGCTTAACCTGTGTTACAATAATGAACTAAAATGAGTTTTGAACTAATTCTGTACACCGACACGATAGCACAACTAACGGATAAGACCTACTCTACAACATACACAGTGATTGCAATGAGAAAACTTTCTAGAAAAACGTACGTCTTAAATAAATTAGTGTCTACATTCATCTGGTACTGTTATTTTGTTCTTTCTACTTCTCCTTCTGAGGTTGTTTCGAAAGCTTACAAAAGATATTCATTAAAGCTTTTACTTGTTCAAGATTTCTTAACAATACTATGATAAAGATTGGTCTTTTTTTGACCACTTAATGATCGTTCGTTAAAAATATAGCATAAAAGTGGCAAATTGAAGCATTTGTTTTTCATTTTTCTCATACTAGAATAGTATAGTTAGTGGAAAATTTACAACATTGTACACTATATTTTGTAAGTTAATATATACGAATACATATTCGTTAAATAGCCTTAATATAGAAAGTCTTCATCTACCTATTCACTTTTGTCTATTCTCTAAACTTTACTGTCAGACAGGAAAGCTTTCAGATTATTAACATAATTTTTGAGCTTTGTATTCCTTTTTAATATAATTTAAGCTTTAAAATCACAAACAACATATAAAAAGTAACAACAAATATTAAACGCTGTCTGTCCGGAATTTTAATCAAACCTTTATACATTTTCATTCTCGACTTATACAAAACGTATGCAAAATTTATAACACCATATATCAGTTACTGTCAGCGATGCTGAATATACATGTGTACTCGTAAATGTGAAAAGTAAAATAATTATATGCATTTACCCATATGCTTTTACATCATTTTGTACATTTTTTTTTAAATTTAAATAACCAGTTACTTATAAGTAGGATATTACTATTATAACTAATAAAGCATATTTTATTAATAAGGACACTAACCTAAAAAGATAAATAAAAGAACAAGATGTGAATTCATTAAATGTATGTATAATATTATAAAATAATATATACATATAACATGGTGAGTATACAGCTTATTCACATAATATTCCTGATCAAATGCTATTTAAATTTAAAGCAGAATAGATTATAATACATATATATTTTATCATAATATAAAGCCGATGACTTATAAATGGGGAATATTACTATACAAAAGAAAACTTTGAAGTCCCACGTCGGGCGCCAATATTCGGTAAAATCGTTCAAAATGAATTAGCAAGTTATAATGGTTCCCACAAACTAATACACAGTAATTGGCACGTGCGAAGTTAGATCTACATGAGAAAGTAAACGTTCATACTTACTAATGTGTTTTTGTAATATTGTTATCTGTTAAACGTCTGAAGGAGTAGCAGTTCATTAGTAACGTACTCATTTAAAAAACTAATGAATCAAGTTCATACGTGGATCCCGCATCTCTGAAAATTCTCACATAAAAATGATTTTAATATGAAAACTAAGAGGACTTATTTTGTTTTCGCTCTAGTTTAAATTTGCCCGCATGGTGGACTATGGTGTAATCTCTCTAACTGAGGGAAGCATTTTCCTCGTATTGAGAGAAGACGCATGCCAGTAGTGCGATTTTAAAATTTTTTCACCGGTGGTAGCACTTTATCAAGCCTGAGGAGTCCGACTGGATGGGTACTACCCCCTTATCGATTTCTGCCGCCAAGCAACAATGATTGCATTGTTGTGTTCCGGTTTGAAGGATAAGGTAGCCAGCGCAATTACAGGCAAGAGGCATATCATCTTAGTCCTCACAGTAACAACGCACCTGTGGTTCTGCATTTTTGTTACTTAAAACCTAAGTGCATGAACCGTAGGTGTTATGGGCGACAGGTACTGCTTTCCATCAGGTGGTCTGTCTGCTCGTTTGTCACTGAATCGCATAAAAAAAAAAGGTTTTAAAAGAGCTTTGTGATATTATATTTCTTCAATCCTCTAATATTTTATAACTTCTTTATTATAAGCATTTTTATGAGATGTGTACGAATTTTATGTGATATTCATCCTCATATTACGACTTCAGGCTGACACTTGATTCAATATATTTAAACACCATGAAAAGTGATGTTCTTTTAATCTCATTTTCTATATTAATAACGAATGGCAGAACGCTTTTGTCTTCACTTTTTACGTTATAAGTGTTCATTTATTGAAGGAATAGAATATTATATTCAATATTCTAATAGAATATTTAAATTAATGATTTTAAGTATTAGAACGAAAATGCCATAATATTTATTAATAAATAAATACGTTAGGACAGTAACATATAGTTCCATGGTAAACTACGAGGCTGGTGTTATCGATACTAGAGAGTTGATACACTACACATATATAACTTTAAATACATATTATAAATATACCCCAGCGGGACTCGAACCCGCGACCACTGGCACATCACTATAAACTAAGCTAAACGTGTCGTCATAAATATATAAATATAAGGAGAGATAAAACAACACCCATATTCTTTTAACATCTTCTTAATATACTTTATATAGACACAATATATATGTATCGACATAATCTGTACACAGAGGCCTTGGAAAATATGTCCGCTCTAAACCGTATAATCTTATAATACCTAATGAACAATGTTTGTTTGCAAGAGTTATGAATTGGCTAACATTTTAAGACGACGTGAAAGCAACGAGCTCCGACTTAATTATATACGTGTACTAGCGACTCACCCTCGCTTCGCTTCGGGTTCTTCCCTAGACAAAAACAAATCTATCCCACGGGAAAAGTACTTTTTCCGGGATGATGATAGCCTATAGCCTTCCTCAGTTAACGGGCTATCTAATGCAAAAAGATTTTTTCAAATCGGATTTGTAGTTCCTGAGATTAGCGCGTTCAACCTAACAAACAAACAAACTCTTCAGCTTTATAATATTAGTACTGATTAAGTAAAAAATTAACATGGTTACATTTTAAAAATATCTTTTAATAATACTTTCTTAGATTTACGTGAATATCTAACATTTTAAATCTTTTCGGATTTTTTCGCCGATTTAATATGATTTTTGGTTCCCGACATTCCGAAAGCCTTACAGCTTTTGTCTCTCCCGTGACCATTATTGCTGTAAACGTGGCTTATAGCACGTACTACAGCCTTACACTAAATAGACATATTTATTATGTTTTTATTTTATTTTTAGTTATTTTGGGCCCATGGAGTTAAAGGTTTCAGGATTTCATAAGACGTAACACCACATCTTATCGCCTCTACTCCTGTCAGAATTGCCATTCAATAAAAAAATGCATCTAGTATTCTTGCCATAATACCTCGCAAACATGACTTGTATAGTAATTATTAAGTGGTTATTATATTATTATTTCCACCAAAGAAATACGTGTCCAATAATCTTGTAGCTCTTTCGTTAACTTTTGTTTTGATCAAATTAAAGCAAGCAAAGCGAGCGAGTCCGCAACATTCGTATGACTTAAGTTTTCAACTTAGTTCGTTGAAGAAGCTCCCAAGTTAAATCATTACGTTTAACTTGCTCTGATAGTGCTTAAATCGGGCTCTGGCAATCTTCCTGCCATCAAACTGTTGTTATTTAAATAAAACTATATTTTCGGTTCTTTTTGTAATTTTATTTTACTTTTTAGTTCTTGAACGCGATTTCGAGTGATATACAGGAAACGTGGTTACGGGGGAGATGGAAGTTTAAATGTCAAATATTCGCGTAAATCCAAGAAAGTATTAATTGTTTTTAAAATATAATTGTCTATAAAAAACCTACTTCTAAGGATGAATTCGATTCGTTTTAAAGTAATCGTAAATTTCATTTACTTTTGACATCAGATAGTACTGAGACACTATCCATATAGTAACACCAGTCAAACATACATATTTTCACATCATGACACCATTAATTATTATTTATGATATTTATCCCTCCATTAAGGCCGGACGCATATCATAAGATTATTTCTGACAGAAAATTTCTGACGCCCGCACTTTGATTTTATGTTTTGGTCTTGACCCCGCATTCTATCAGAATTCTGACGTCTTAAAAATTTTCTGACAGAAAAAATCTTATAATATGCGGCCGGCCTAAAGCAATCACTAACGCGCGCCCCCAAATAAAAGCAAATGTACAACCACGTCACAGTTTAGTTACGAGTAGAACAATGTAATTTTGTTATTTAACTTAAGTAGTCATTAGTTACAGTCCAGAAGCTTCTATATAAGCACGTAGTTTAAAGTATGTTTATGATGATTGTTGAAACAGTTAAAAGGAATTGCTAGCGCTGAGCTTAGCTTTATTATGCAAATTATTGATAAAGCTCTAAAGCTAGATGAGCTTTTGCTAGTGTTGTACGATTGAATAATACTTATGCAGTATACACTCTCAGTCTGTCAACCCGCACTTGGCCAGCGTGGTGGACTATCCCCCTCGTATTGAAGGGAGGCCCGTGCCCAGCAGTGGGACGTTAAAAAGGGCTGAATACATACACTCTCGCTTCGCTCATATGCATAACAGTGGTCTTTGTGTTGCTTCACGTCAGTTTACTTGTATACTAAACTTTATCCAAATCCGTCCAGCCGTTTCTCCGTAAAAGTGTTACAAACATACACACATACAAAATTTTACATTTATAATAGTCAATCGATATTTCATAAAAAATCTCTTAAGTAATATTTACTTAGTTTTTACTTAGATTTGATGTTTTATATGAGTCCCTGAAATAAATACGCATTTATTTAGCCATTAAAAGCTGGAGAAGTGCAGATTGAGACCAAAATAACCTAAGCTATTAATACTTATGTTGACTTTCACAGACTCTGGTCTTAAATTTTGTTCTTAGGGCGGAAATCGAAAGCTTTACAAAGGTATACATAAGTCTAAAAATGTAGTAAAAAAATGAAAATAAATCATTTCATAAAAAATAGAAAACAAAGGCGATATCAGTCAGCACATTATGAAAATTTATTATAATAAAATATTGTAAAGAAACATATATTTCTACATCATACTACTATACTCTGTTATAGAAAGTCGACCTTAAAGGTCGGATGTGACCCGTTGCTACGTTTAACACTCAATGTAGGTAGTTCCGGTTAAAGCTCAATGAAATATTGGGTAATTTAAACGTTAACGTTAAGAAATTGCGAACAAATGTGACGACATGATTGGTTCTGTTTGTAGTGACCCTACTTGCTATGTCAGCGGTCACGGGTTCGAGTCCCGCTGGGGGCATTCATTTGTGTGATGAGCACGAATGTTTGTACTCCAGTCATGGGTGTTTATATTTATAATACGTATGTATTCAGTTATATATATGTATGTATCAACTATCTGTTATCCATAACACAAGCTTCGTAGCTTACCATGGAACTAGATGGTGCTTGTGTTTCAAGGTCAATAAAAAAAAATGCTATACGTTGATAAATTAATTAGACGACTAAAAACGTGGAAATGAAGAAATGTTTTAGGAAACGTCTACAAAAGAAACGGTCAGTTCATTAATTTGATATTGATGTCCGCTACTTTTTTGATACTGATACTGTTTGGGAGACTAAATTAAATACAACGCAAAACTTCCTACTGATCACACATACATATTTATATGTATAATCTTCTTTAAACAATCCCAGCGCAACGATTAATCATCAAGCAATTGTTTAAGCTTCAAATAAAAAACCCTTTTTTTTATTAAACTAGCGATTTAGGTCGTCCTTTAGCCGGGCGCGAAGCCAAAAAACGCATTTCGGTGCCAAGAAATCCACCTCGGTGGGTGATTTCCCACCAGGTTGCTCCTACTTCTCTGACAGCAGAGTGGATTGGGGCAACCCCATAGCTGTTGTGGTCTGCTTTGGCAGAGCTGCCGTCGGGGCGTCGTGGTTGAGTGCGTAAGCGATCCTGCGACGCCCCATTAAGACGGGGGAGGTTTTGTTGGGTTTTAATGGGTAGTATTTTTCTGAAAAAAAATGCTAAGAGGCTATCTGTGTACTAAATCTCATCATCTAATGTAATAAACAAGCACACACATTTCGCATTTATTACAGTAGTCCGATGAGACTTAGAAATATTGTAACTTATAAAACCTTGAAAATGGGATTAAATCTAGACTTTACTTTTGAATATTACAAGCACTGACACTGTTTAAAATTCAGCACGTTTCTGACGAAGAAAGAATAAGTAAGCGAAGAACACCTCCATCTCAAGAGAAATTCTGTGGCACGTTATAACTTCCAATCTACAATTAGAATGGAGTGACATGTTGAGCTTCGAACCGTGTCTTTACTAACAGGTAGGTAAAACGTATGTCTTTCAAAATTTTCGACAATTTATATTAATAGTACTTGATCCAAGAAAAATATAGTTTTCTTTTGCATTAACATATACTATAGTGTAAAGCTTATTAGAATACTAGCGACTCACCTCGCTTCGCTCGGGTTCATCCCTAGGTACGATTTAACGGTTATCATGGACTATATATAGACTATATATTATATGATATATAGCTTATAGCCTTTCTCAATAAACGACCTACTTAATGCAAAAATAATATTTCAGATTAGATTAGTAGTTCCTGAGATTGGCGCGTTCAAACAAACAAATAAACTCTGCCTCTTTATAATATTAGTATAGATATTGATTAGATAATAATTTTGTACAATGTCGAATAATTATATAGTATTTTTTATCTTCGTGCATATTTACTTTGTACAAAAAATATATTACTTTTAAGCACCTTTAAAGGAAAAGCATATCATACTTCTCAAGACGATGCTTTTTCTAATTACTTCTTTAATTAAGTTAAGAGAAGAAACTTACTTTTCTAGTTGTACACTTTGGATAAATGGCTTCAAAGTAAAGACCATCGTAACCACGGTACCTTGTCAGAAATATACATTTTTCCACGGAAAACATTTTGAAATATCTAAATGTAAGAAAACGTTATAAAGCAAAGTGTTTATTGCTTTGTTTAACAAATCCATGGTATATTCCTTTATGAAAACAAAGTAAATATAAATGAGTCATGTTAAACACGGCTAAAGTTCCGCCTTTCAAAATTAAAGCCAGTATACATTAGAATCAAGTTGATTATCGAAGTTTAAAGAAATACCACAATTTAAAAATTATATCTATCGAATAATCTCGAATCTATCTCAGCTTTTGACAAATAAAATGAAATAGCAATATATTACTAATTTCATTTTGAAACGCGCAACGAATTTTCTAGTTAATAGAGGACGTGTTCGCTTCGTCTGTAACGAGGAGCCCCGCACCGGACGTGACTCGCAATGCCTCGTTATCCAACGTCTATGTATTTCCGGAATTTGTTTAAAGTCATTTACTAAGGGCTGATCGATGAGTGGCCTGAGTTACTCCGTACCCTGAGGTACACCGAGGTCACGAGGTCGAGTCCCTACTGGGTTATATTACCATTTATTAAGAAAGGGATGAATTGTAAGTGTTTTTTCATAGACATTTGAATTATTGCTTTATTCAAGTCCTTTAATTTATATGTCTTATTCACTGACTAGTGACTTACGCTCGCTTCGCTCGGGTGCGCCCTCAGGTACGCTTTTAATTTTTTTGAGCAAAACCCTAATACTTTTTCTAAAATAAAAGTAGCGTAAGCTACTCCTTATAATATTAGCTATCTGCCAGTGAAAGTCCCGTTAAAATTGGTCCAGCCCTTTTAGAGATTAGCCGGAACAAACAGACAGACAGACAAAAATTTTAAAAATTATGTTTTTCTTATAAGTACCGTATATAATTCCATATGCATTTAATATATAAAATTGGTCCAGCCCTTTTAGAGATTGGCCGGAACAAACAGACAGACAGACAAAAATTTTAAAAATTATGTTTTTCTTATAAGTACCGTATATAATTCCATATGCATTTAGTATATAAAGCTATTATTTTGATATTACATACAGACACTTTAATTTTATTTATTGTATTAACTCACATTGATTTTTAATGACCTATCTGTCAGAAGTTTTACTTAATAGAGAAAGTAAATTGATTATTTTTAATTCCTATCACTAGTAAGACCACAGATAGGCATCAAATTTTTATTAGTGTCATTTTGTTATTTTCCCCGCTAGTTTAAAAGAACACAAGTATTTTTTTTATATTTTTCTTCCAAACCTCCATGTTTCTTTTGATGATCTTCTATAAACGCTGCACTTACCTGAAAACAAATGGAAAATAAATTAAGAAATTGTTCATAACTTATAGTAATAATCATTTTTGGTTATCAAAAAAACAAACAAATCAAGTCTTTAAGCTTTCATGAGTATACCCACGATCATAGTATTAGTAGCAGTGCCGAAACATCGGAAACTCGTAATATAAAATTACGTAGAACATAATACTTTCTAAGATTTACGCGAATATTTGACATTTTAAATAAAACCATCTTTTTGAATTATTTTGCGGATTTATTTTGATTTTTGGTTCCCGACGCGACGTTTCGAATGCTTTTCAGCAATCATGGTCACGGGAGAGATTAAGATTTTAGACGTCTCAAAGGCGTGTCTGTGACAAGAATATGATGTCTAACACCTTAGTCTCTCCCGTGACCATGTTTGCTGTAAAGCATTCGAAACGTCGGGAACCAAAAGGGAAAAGATTAATACGTAGAACACTTAATATTTATCTAATTTTACAATTAACAATAAATTAAAGATTTCTAGTATCTTATCTAAGCCACATTAAGAAAATTTAAAGTTTTATTTAGTTTATATAAATTACCAGTCCCTATCTGAATGTTTTTAATAAATTGATTTGGCGAAGTCGCGCGTGAACCGATATAAGCGTCCATTTATCCCCCACGCATCAAGTTATATAGGGCTGTAAATTTATTATGACCAGCGGGAGTTAAAACTTGGTTTTACAGTTCTGACACGCAGTATAAAATAAAGGTTTTTGTGACTCGTCCGTTAATAAAGTATATTTATGTCAATTTCAATTTTAGGTAGTGTCAGAGTTCTTTTTTCTTCATGCTACGTCGAAAGCTGGAAGTTAAAATTTTGTGGAGGGAATATTCTGCTTTAATAAATAATGTCATACAGTAGCTCTGATATTATAGAAAAAATATATAAAATTAGATAAATTTTGAAGGTTTTGTTAAGAAAATTGCAAATTACAAAAACGAAACAACTAATAAAAAGAAAGTTGATAACTATTAATGTCGAAAGTGCCAGCCCTGGCATAAAGCTTAATAATTTAATTTTTACGAGGACGGGCGTCAGCGCTGGCCGAAAATATTGGAAAATGTTATTAAATATAAGTTTTTATGTTAAAAACGATATCGGAGTGAAAAAGTACTATATTAGTTGATAATGGCTTAGTGGCGTCGTGGTCACATAGCCTCTAATTTGAAGAATGTAGGTTCGATTTCTACTCATTGTAAATATTTTTATTATTAAAAGTATGTGTGATATTTGATATATTTACGTGTTTTGTGTCACAGGCGATGCTCAATATGTCTCATTGTAAGTCTTTAATTTATTCTATAGTAAGATTTTGTATCATAAAATGTTATTTTGCACTCAAGTTCTTTATAAAAGTTAAGTTGCGGTTTTTAAAATTCCTTAAAAGCCTTAAGTAGCAAGAAAAATCTTATAATCACTCTACAGAACATAATCTACACCATCTGGAACAGTAGACAGTGCCCTGAGCGATGAAAGTTTAACCCTTCAAAACGATATTATAACATAGCGTAAAATCCATGAAAAACATAATTTTAATGGGTTTGATGCCTTGAAAACAATATCCGCCGTAAAACAATATAATGGCAGTTGGAAACTTTATGAAGCTGAGCGAGCTCATCTTTTAAAACACCGCATTTTTTGTCGATTTCATTTAAGTACTATGATAAAATGTCAAGAGCAGAGCAGGAAAATGGCTGATCGATTTTATAAATCGCTTTATAATTTTTCTTGTAAACCTCATTCTTGTACATTTTAAGCTCAACGTTAGCATAACATTAGCTTATGTGTAGTTAAGATTTAGCTTAAAGATACTTACTGACCCTGAACTGTAAATAAATCAAGAAAAGGAAAGAAGATTTTTAATTTATAAATCAATCTATACATATAATAAAATTCTGAGTCGAATCTTTACATTACATATATCTTGGAAAAACTTATTGAAATAATCATTATTATCGATACAAAGGCCGAATCTGCAGTTTTAGAATATTTCTCTGTCTGTCTGTCTGGGAGCGCATCATAAGAAAACTAATGGACGAATTTTAATAAAATTTGGTATGATGATAGCTGGTTATCCGGGTCAACATATAAGATACTTTTTAGTGTGGAAAAATAACTCATCTCTGAGAAATCTATACTAACCCTTAAAAGGTACCTAGGAACAAATCTGAGCGAAGCGAGGGTGAGTCGCTGTTTCAGTACATGATGGCGATTCAAATGTTCCAAGACAAATACAAAAAAGGCATTACAAACATAACTTTAGACTTTTTACCCTACAACTGATCAAGCAGGTATCCAAAAATCTCTATAGTAGCCAGAATATGACGATATTTCCCCGTAACCACATCAGACTACCATTATACTCACAAATTAAGCGATCTGCAATACAGCGGCCTATCGGAGTTTACCCTCTGGAAAATCTGAATATTGTTGCTTTAATCCATTCTCAAAATCCAATTTTAACATTATTTTGGATGTGATAATGGAAATCAAAACTTTTCGGTATCAAATATTTAATGTTGGCGTTTGGAAATGCGCGTCGAATAAACAGCGTGAAGACATTATGTTAGCTTACATAATATATACTTTTTGATTAAAAATTAAATGGTTTAAAAAGGTTCAATGTTAGACCTATAACGATTTTTCTTGCAATTTATAGTTGTTTGGAAATAGATCACTCTTGGTCCTTAGATCGGGATAGGGATAGGGATAGGGATGGGTTTTTTCTTGAAATTTATATGGAATCCTTTAGCGAAGCTATTACTTACCATACATACAAAACATGTATTCAGTACCTCCTCACTTTTAAAGTCGGTTAAAAGTATAAAAGCGCAAGCAGCTGAAATTTCAACGAAAATTGACCTGTAAGAAGAGTCATTATTGTGTACAGAAGTACGTAAGTAAGAAATAACAAATATCTTGTAGTTTTAATTTACACAGCTGTAATATTGAAGACGATAGTTTATCTCTGGCTTAGTGTGGAGTATTGCATTCCTCGCTAATGACTGCTCCAGCTAGGACTTTCAAGTTATTTGTTCAATTTTCTATGCGATTCAGCTGAAAATAATTTATTGTTGTTGTTGATATTTAAATGGAAATAAAACTTGTATTATTCACAATATGTATTTATTGTTACATATATTTTAGACAACAGTGGCAGTCAAAGGCATAATCATCGAATTGAAAAAGTGTCCAACCTTAAATACTATTTTTGAATTCTTACTTTTCTTTTTTATCAATATAAGAACAACGTTTGCGTTCCTTATACTTACCAGTTGTATAAAGTAGTGCTGCTTTTCTAATATCAACTTTTACACATAAAGAAAGTAAAATAAGTATTTGTAAAAATTGATTTATGATTTTTTTTCTCTAAAAAAAAAAACAAATCATACTTATAAAAATATTTACTAACGACTCACCCTCGTCTTAACGGTTGGTATGGAATAAATAGACTATGTATTAATACATATATACATAGGTATGATAAGTTTTATATCCCTTACTTGACAAATGATTGATTCCCATACAAACTGTCATCCCCCTTTTCAACCCCCCAATGGATGATTTTCGAGATAAAAACCATCCTATGTCCTTCTCAGGGTCTCAAACTATCTTCATACTAAATTTCATCGAAATCGATTCAGCGGATTTTTAGTTTATCCATAACAAACATACGAAAAAAATTTTTTTTTCTCTTTATAATATTACAGTATAGATATCTACTGTTATCGATACTAATTAATCTTGGAATTTAGAAATCTATGGAGTCTAGTGTTTCAATTTACGTTATATTTTTAAGAATCTTGCAAGATATCAAAGAAAACGGGATACGCACTCAAGTTATTGTGAAGAATATAGGTTTTGAGGTTTTGATAGGTTAGGCTTAGGAGGTTAGGTTTTGATTTATAAAGTTTTCAGTATGTCTCTTCGTCGTCGCAAGTTCCAGTGCCAATAATGAATATTTAAGGCAAATATTTATTTGAGCGAAATAATTCTGTCTGGATACGTGTCTGTTGTATTTATATCGCGAGCCTCAAGGCCAAAATAATGATTTATGAAGCATTGAAAGCGAAGCGTTGCCTAAAGATTTTCTAATATTCCAATTCAAAGCTTTCATACGCACTAAGTACCTTTATGACTACACGTCAATCACGCTTCAACCCTTATCTCTCAGTAGCTTTACTTTTTCCGATCATTTACATTAATAACTAAATAGATTCGCTTGCTCTGATCCCTCTGAGGTCCAATTTCATTTGTTAGCCTGTTCCTTCTCATAAGCTTCCAACAAGCGATAGAAAGTTTATTGAATTTTCGACTGTTTGCTTAGTTTTCGAACTCTTAAATATGGTTAGGATAATTCAATTCGTCTTTTTTGTATTTTGTTTTATATTGTACAAAATACTACGGTGCTTAGACAAGATATCTTTATTCAATCGTTGAAGAATGAAAATTTAAAAAAAAAACTATGGAAATAGTATTTTTTAATGACTTTGGGATGGTAACTAAGCTAATATACGTATACTAGCGGCTCACTCTCGTTTCGCTCGCGTTCGTCCCTAGTGAAATATAAAAATAAATTTATCCCACGGGAACCGTAAATTTTTCCGGGATTAAAAGTAGCCTATGAGCTATTCCAGAATATAATCTATCTTTGTGCTAAATTTCACCTACATCCGTTCAACCGTTCTGGCGTGATTGAGTAACAAACATTCACCCATCTAAACTTTCACATTTATATAGTAGCAAGGTTATAATACTTTCTTAGATTTACGCGAATATTTGACATTTTAAATTAAACTATCTTTTTGGATTATTTCGCGGATTTATTTTGATATTTGGTTTCGACGTCCTCAGTTTGGTTTCGAGACCTCAGTCTCCCCCGTGACCAATATTGCTGCAAGGGTATATAAATCCGAAAAGATAGTTTTATTTAAAATAGTAAGATTATAATTAGAATTAGATACATTTCGCTTAAACAAAAGTATGTTGTTTCAAGTCGATCGAAAATCTAATTAAACCTCTCCTATTATCCTTCCTATGCCAAAATCACTGATTCACTGATTCTGCACAATGCACAGCGCTTATTAAATGAAGACGACTGTTACTCTCAAGTGTAATCTTCCAATCTGATATACGATCCTTAGAATTCCTTACTTATACAATAGAATGTATATATAAAGATCTTCGTTCCGTCGTTTTGTCGCAAAATTAATTTCGTTTCGAGTAATTGGATTGCGGTGGAGAGACGCAATTATATAAGCCGACAGCTGGAATCGCGAATTTTAAACCAAAACATTTTCCTCATTTAAAGTATATTTTGCCACTTTGTCAGGTGTAGGGAGGTTTTATTTCTATGGACGGTTTTTATAGCTTTATATTAATTCGAAAATAGTAGGAAAATATTTTCTATATTTTCTTGGTACAATTTGTAGATATTAACGTTTATTTTGTAAAAGGTGATATCTTTAGTGTATAACAAATCCTTATATACATAAAATACATGAAAATTGAAACGTATGAAGTCAATAGCAAACTTGACGATAGTAGCTCATATTTAATCAAACCTGCTAAAATTAAATGCACTATAAAAAAGTGTGCCTATAAAATATGAAGAGTTCCCTTGATTCCTGCAGGATCCCATCATCAGAACCTGATGACCATGGGAATACCTGGAAAGTATACCCTTTCAAACAAAAAAAAGAATAGTCCATATCAATTCAGGCGTCTTCGAGTAATCGGGCAACATACATAAAAAATAAAACATTCCGACGAATTGAGAACCTCCTCCTTTTTTAAGTCGGTTAATAAAATAAATAATTAGAACATACCAAGCATAATGTATTTTCATACTCATATTTAATGAGGTTTATTCAAAATAGTTCAAATATTTCAGAATATTTATTAACTCAATATAAAATTCTTACAAGAATTTCTAAATTGGAACGTTCAACGTTGGAAATTTTAAAAAAATACGCTAAATTTTATATAGTTGACATTAATGAAATGTCTTGCCCGAATTTTATAAAACTCAGCCAAGTCATTAAACATGTCCAGCGTTTGTCAACGTTGATTAATACTGCCCCTGGGGAACTAATTAGAGCCTCCAGAAGCCAGGAAAATCTCAGGATGAGCTTAGAATGGCATGAAAAAAGTATTTTGCCGCTACAACTTTTAATATCTTATAAGAATTTTGTCGCAACGGTAATACCATAGTTCTTAGTAACATAGATAATTTTTATTTTACCCCTGATAGATGCCATGATCCATGGGGCACTACATAAAATAATTCGGCCTACCATTTTGTTTTTAAAACATATGGGTATAACACTTTTGGCTGTGGCTATAAAATTACCTTTATATTGACTCCATTATCCAAACAAGCAATATCATCCGCAGATAAAATAACTTAAAAAAAAAAATTTTCAATGTATCAAATTCTGTATGAAACCAATCCACTACTACAGGTACTAGATTTTTAATCAAACTTCAATCATCTATCGCATGGGAATTCTTCGTTTTTCTTGAACATAACCCTTAATTGATCTGTCGACCTGAGAACTAAGTATAATCGTTATTTATATAAATATGACGGTGTAGTTCCTATATATATGCATATTGTATTCAGCCTTTTTTTAACGTCCCACTGATGGGCACGGGCCTCCCTTTAATGCGAAGGGGATCAGGCTATAGCCCACCACGTTGGCCAAGTGCGGGTTGGCGGATTTCACATGTCTTTTGAAAACTTGCTAGGTTTCTCTCAGACATGCAGGTTTCCTCACGATGTTTTCCTTCACCGTAAGGCAAGTGGTAATCATGTTAGAAATGATTTGCACATGAAATTATCAGAGGTGCGAGACCGGGATTTGAACCCGATTCACACGCACGTCACCACTGCGCTGCTACTGCCTATATGCATTTAAAAAAAGGCCATTTCTGAACGATCCCATGTATTTTATGCAGATTTCTCACCCCTATTTAAATATTCCCTATGAGATAGCTCTAGTCTAAAAAAAAACTTTCGAAGCAGACAGAAAGGCAATTTCGTCGAAATTTTCAACAGCGCTAAAACAAATCGAAAACACACGAAATATCTAGAATGCGTCAATAGAATTCTACCTTTGTCCTTTGTGCATTTGTATTATTATTTTCTGAACTAGGAAAGGCATTGTGATAGTTTATACGCTATTTTATTTCAACACAGGCACTTGTGCTTCAGGTTTCACAATAATGTGAATGTTGGTGTGAATGAGGTTAATATTTTACTTTCAACTCACTTCTACCTGTGGATTCACTTGCGAATATATCTTTGAACTTAGTTGATATATTTAAATATAATTTAGCAGTATTTTCAAAAAAAGGTGCTACATTATATGGCTTATATGCCCCTACAAGTCGTTAAATTTCTGATTTCATAAAGTAAGTTTTTTTTAAAGTAGATTATAATAATAGATATAGTATGGACTTAAGAATACAAAAACTTTTAGATAATTGTTTAAAGAATGCCTAATGAATAATAATACCAACATCATTGAAAGTCTTTTGATGCCTATCAAGTGATAAGTAATTCACAAACGTCTCCATATACAATAGGTACATAAATTATTAAAAACGAAACATTTTCAACATTGATTCTATTGAGAGTAATCAAAATTTTTTAACAAGAAATATTTTTTATCCCAACATCTAAAATTTTCCTCGTGTACAAACTGGATTCAAAGTATTAAAAAGTCGAATTTTTATTGAACTGAAATGAATTAATAAAAATATTTTTAATAACGTAGCTTATTCTTTAAAATTATTCCAATCCTAAGCATACAAACGAATATATTTTTTTTTTGAATCTAACAATGATCGACTTATTGTGTATTACACAACCGAAGCCAATAAGCATGAACTTTTGCACAAGACTTTCTCATAAGACAAAATTGACCAGAAAAAGTTGGATTTTTGAAAATCCGCCCCGTAAGCGGGAAATTCAACATTTTTGAATTTAGAAGAAATATGGACAATAAAATAAAATTAAACTTTACTCAATTAGACTTATACAGCACTTTTGAATCGTCAATTTGATTTAAAAAGAATCAATGAAGTCAGTCCGTGAGGAAGCTACCACCGGCTCGGAAAGCAATTGTGCTGAGAAGAGTCGGCAAGAAACTCAACTATTTTTTTAACATAATAAACTTAGCCCACATATGAGTTAGTATAACTTAATTCCACATATTTCCACCAACAAGAAATTCTTGAACAGAGAAATATGCTGTACTCAGTAATATATTTTTAAAATCTTTAAATCTTATAAATGAGCTTCTATCTTGAACCTCTGTTTTTATGGCCTCGAGCTTCAAATATTATCCGCTTACTTTTTGCTATCGTACCTATACTATTTGCACATAATTAAAAAAAATACATAAAAATAAAATTTATACGTTGAGAATTCTGTTGGGTTTTAGTGGGTAGTACTGGCTTTTCTGGCCGTTGAGTCTAACATAACCACATGTATTCGTGAATAGGTTGTATGCGTAAATGTATTTCCCAACTATAAAAAAAGAGACAAAAGGTAGCTTAATAAAAAAATAATTAATCTTTTACAAAGCCATTTATATAATCACTCATACACTTGAACTGTTCGTTTGATGAAACCACCACGTTCGTCAAACTATATATCGACACATCCATTTGGCATTCACAATATTTCGCCCTAATGGAGTAGCTTTTATTATACGCGCTTAATATTTTGTATCACATTCAAAAGCCTTTCATGTCAACTGGTAGAGAAATTAATTACTTTTAAATGAAACCCGATTTTTAAAGATCTTGTGAAGTATCGACCAATCAATTATTATTTGAAAAAGATTTATTATTTATGTATTTTATTTTAATACTAGCAAAACCCGCGGCTTCGCTCGCGCTAAAACTACAACAAAAAAACTTTAAACAGGTAGGTTTCATACAAATTTTCATCCCTTATTTCTCCTTAATCTCCTTATGGGATGGATGAATTTCAAGAAACGTTTCAAGAAATTCTGATCATAAATATTTTTGGGTTGTGTTATAACGTGTATTCCCGTGGGAATGAGATAATCTCCCGCGGTAAAAAGTATCCTATATGTTGACCCAGATATCCAGCTATCATCGTACCAAATTTCATCAAAATCCCTCCAGTAGTTTTTCTTTGATGCGGTAACAGACAGACAGACAAAAATTCTAAAAAACTATAGATTATTTTAATAAGATTTTCCAAAAAATATTTAAGGTACAGATTCAATTCAGTTAGAACTTTATTATATGCATAGATTAGGTGTTTTAACGGTAAGGACTCGCGGGTCATCCGTCCCTGCTTCATCCTTTCCACACCTTACCAACCTACTAGCCATATTATTTTAAAGAAATGAATAAAATTATTTAAACTTTTTTTTTAGGCATTTTTATTGTTCGATTTAAAATTAAGGAGATATTCAATTTAGTTATAAGTTTTTAGGGTGTATGTTCATCCATCCAATACATCCTATCGTTGTCAATTGTCAATCGATTTAGATTGAGCTATAATAATCTATTCCATTAATAAAAAGGTTATGAAAACGAGACCGCGAAACATGCGCAAAATAAAACAAATTCAAACTTAAGCCTTTCCACGATTTTGAAGTCGATCAAAAACAGACATGTCAATATTATGATGAAGCAGTTCGAAACCATATAGAGTTCAAATGCGACATGAGATTTTTATGGCAGAATACTGACATAAAGTAATAAAGACTTTACCTTTTAAGCTCGTATACGATTCAAGACTGTCGAACGCACTTTTTACGACTTTACCAAGATTTTATTTGCTATAAACACTCTCAATCCAGTTTCCCACTGAATAATGAATAGGTCGAACCCTCTCAAAGGATATATATCCAGCCGGTAAACGAAAACGTTAAAAGAAGCTAACAATATTAGTTTCAGATACCCCTTGACACGAAATATTTATGAACTTAAGACAAATCGACAGAATTTGGCTAAATTATTATACTTTATACCCGTTCACGTTAGAAGGGATTTTCCCGTGAGATGGAAAAAAAAGTTTTCGTGTGTAAGTAAGTTCTGTTCTCTAAATGAATAGACAGAAGCATTATCGATTTAAATAGGTACATAAGATGATATTAGATTTGTCTTAATAATTATAAGAGCCATCACACACTAATTTTATAAACGTGAAAGTATGTAAGAGCGTGTATGGGTGTTATTATTTCATTGCGCTAAGCGATTATACACATTTGTGTGAAATTCGAATGGAGAGCTTATCGACGTTCAAACCACGCAAGCGTAGCGGGGGGCAAAAAAATGTAGGTATCAAAAACTTATTAATCTAATACCTTTAAACGAGCAATTCTTGTATATTTATTTATACCGGCGATATCGGAAACGGTTTTAACGAGTTCGCTGAAATTTGGAATGTGCGGATTTTCGCGGGCGAAAAATCGATCTAGATTAGTCTTGTGTCTGGGAAAATGCATGTTTTTGAGTTTTCATGCATTTTTCTTTCATATTATTCCACGCAAAATATGGTTGCTAATTTCGCAGTATTTAGTTTTCTTGTTTTTAAACCAAATTAAAAAGAAAATTGTAGTCTTGGCCAAAAACTCCGAGCGAAGCTTGTTAGCACAGATACCTACTGATCTATAACTTAATAATTAACAGTGATGAAAACCAATTCACACGAAAAAATACACCCGAATTGACCTCCCTTTTTTGAAATTGTTTAAAAATATCTTTTTAGTACAATTAACTACTGAATGTAAAACAAAGTAACTAAGTGTATACTGATTCAATTACTTATATAAATTAATTCCTTTAACAATCGCCCTTACATTAACAAAATATGTATATTTATATAAACCGTATACTACTACTTTTCTTTGAAGCAAGTGATCCAAGTAGCCAAAATAATGCAAACACTGAAAATGAGAGGCCTATAGAAGTAATGCGGCATATCAAAAGAGATAAAATGGGAGAGCTTGGTCAAACAATATCCCCCGAGTGTTTGATATCACGCGGACCTTCGCAAACACTACGGGAAAACAAAATCGAGGGTGTCAAAGAACGATCAAATAGAAAAGTTACGTCTTCTGTAGGTTAATCCGTTCGATCAAAAGGTCTTAATAATAAAAACTTGGTCCAAAATGCGGTAAGAAATTGAGTTTAGTTAAATCGTAACTTGATCAATGATACAGAACTTGGTATTTACTGGTATCTGATTAAAAACTTACAAGTCTCCTATTCCAAAACTAAAATAGTAACGATGTCTTCAAAGACAATGTGTTAAGTAAATTATACAGTTAACGAAAAATCAATTCAAAAATTCAATTAACATTTACTATTTTATTAAGCTCAGATAGTGTAAAAAGAAAATAATATATTTATTAACGAGTTCACACATTTTAGTCAAAATTATCTTAATTATCTTAATCCAAGTATGTAGCACAATTTTCGTCAAAAAATAAAAAATACATGTCAACCAGTACCCACATCAAATTAAAACTGATATAATACGTAATACTTTCTTAGATTTACGCGAATATTTTACATTTTAAATAAAACTATTTTTTTCGTTTTTTTTTTCCTTTGAGACGTCTTAAACCATAGTCTTTCCCGTGACCATGATTGCTGTAAATCATTCGAAACATGGTAAACCAAAAATCAAAATAAATCCGCGAAAAAAACCGATAAAATAGTAATATCTAACAACTGATAAATGGAAAAGGTAGCATGTGAAAATTCTCTCACATAAACATTAAAAACCTGAAACCGGTGACATTTCCATCGGAAATAAATATTGGAATCCAGTAATTCCCCGTCAGTCCAGCGTACAATCCCATTAGCGTGCATTAACAGGGACAAGTTACGAACACGCATGGACGATTTCGCAATAATTGTACCGACCATCTTAATTGCGATCAGAGCTGTATTGTTCTTGTTAATTGAAGGTTTAATATTTAAAATAAAGCTCTAGAACAGAAACTCGGTCAACAATCATCAGTCAATTTCCCAGCAGAGAACAAGTAAAATTTTAAAGAAAAATCAATAGTTAGCTTTGGGATTTAGTTTTGTGGATTCAAATGGTTGTATTTTTAGGACCACGATTATATAATTCTTGCTATGTAAATGCGAAAGTGTGTAAGTTGGTATGCCTTCCACTAATATTGGTTAACGTAATGCAAATTTTGAAAAAATGTAATTAAAATCTTGGCAAATAGAGATATTTTCTCATTTTCTTTTTTTTAATTTAACTATAGACAATTCCTGTAATTATATTTATAAGATATGTACATTAACAACAGATTAGTTGGCCTGATATTCTGTATAAGATATTCTGGTAATTTAGAATCGGTTCAGAAATCGACCACTTTTTAATAAATAAGTACCTACTAACACCGTTACCGTAAAAATACCGTTATTGTAACCACCATTCATTATCTTTAACCCGTTATTAGGTAATTATTTGGTTTCGGTTCGGTAATTATTAAAAATAATCACATTTATTATTTATACTTTAACATACATAATATGCTAACAAATATAGCGAAAAGGTGTAAGGCTTTACATGCATTTATTTGGATAAATAAATAAATATGTTGGTCATTAACACACAGCACCATCCAGTACCATGGTAAGCTACGAAGCTTGTGTTATGGATACCAGATAGTTGATACACTATACATATATAGTATATATATATGTATATAGTGTATATACACTATATATATATATATATATATATATATATATATATATATATATATATATATATATATATATATATATATATAGTAACTTTAAATACATAAATATATTATAAATGTATACATATAATAAACTTGTAACTTAGCCAAATCTGTACATTAAATATTTTTTGGAAAATCTTATTGAAATAGACATTATTATCGATACAGAGACCGAATTTATAGTTTTTAAAAAATTTGTCTATTTGTCTGTTACCGCATCACAAGAAAAGCACTGGAGGGATTTTGATGAACTTTGGTATTTTGATAGCTGGTTATCCGGGTCAACATATAGGATACTTTTTACCGTGAGAAAATATTTCTGAGAAATCTATACTAAGCGTTAAAAGGTAACTAGGGACGAATCTGAGAGGAGCGAGGGTGAGTTGCTAGTATATGGATATAGCTAATCAGTTGTCAAAATCCTAATTAGTTTACTATCACCAAATTGACTTCTCATTAACAATGCGTTAATTATTATCTGTTACATGTGGGTCACTACAGATATCGTAATGATATTATATATAATTGTATAACTAACATGTGACACAATGGCAGCGAGTCTGGCTACTGAAAAGATTAATATGTACATCTAGCAATGTCTAAATCTTAAAACATATCTATCATCTTCAAACTTTGTGAAAAACAGTACCTTTATATAATGCGTGAAGAAATTGGATAGTTAATTATATTTTATCATTTTCCTCTTTGGCTTTTATTTTACTTTCATAGACGATTCACAATTATTTTGTTTTTATTATAAAAGATGATTGTAGATCTAAGTTTTATTTTGTTTGTTGGAACACTCTTATCTAAGGAACTATGAGTCTGAAGGGTTAGTCTGTTATAGTCTATTTATAGGGAATGTTATAGGCTATCCAACGACAACATAAATAACCTAAGTCAGAACCGCAAACAAATACTAGTTTAAAATATAATGACTCTGTAGTTTCTAAGAAAATCTGTCGAGCATCTCAAATATCTAATCAGGGAATGTAAGCACCGGAACAAGGATACTGCGCAAACAAGAGGGTAATTTACCCTGCGTAATAGAATGGCTTAATGAATACTGACTTAACTTTACACATTTACGATTTCAAGACATTATTTTTTATGGAAATTGTATTATTGACTTAAAATTTACTTTTCTACAAGAAATAAATAGATTTTTAGAGATGTTAGTGACGTGGAAGGTAGGATTTGGTCACAGAAAGCAAAAAATGTGTTTGTCTAAAATAACATTAGCAATAAGCAGACTAATTTTTATAAGATTTTTAATTTGAGATAAAACAGATCAACTATTGAACTAATTATTACCTGAAAAATTAACTTTACAAAATTTTTACCATGTAAAATTATTTATATTACAAATAAACCAATAATCACTTCGTTATGAACATCAGAAGATATTGTGTTACCAAAACTCTTAAAATTTTATCCGGAACGAGCCACCAACAAAGCTTTTACGTAACTCAATAATTTACCTGTCGTAATGGGGGAGACCGGGGAGCGGCAGGCCACTGATTTAATGTTCACCGAAGTGTATAAACGTCGAAACCTGTACTTGAAGTTGATATGTTGGTACAAGATGTAAAGCAAGGTTTTTGTAGCACCGTGATATTGATGAGATTGTGTGACTGACACATACACTTACTACCGAAGTTAAATATTTATAAAAAAATTAAAAAAAAATAAAAAAACGCGACTGAGTAAAAAGCGCACTAAAGTGATGGGAACAAGTTGACGAAAGACCATAGTATTATGCAGTCGGAGACGTAACGTTAATTGTTTTGTGAATATATGCGTGAAGGTGCAGTTTAAATATGTATGTATCTCAGGTTTCCTTGCAATCTCACGAAATTCATTTTAGGAAATATCATTTGTCATTCACATACTGACCAAATATGATATCTTGAAATGTAGTTGAATTATGAAGCAAAAATTTGGCATTCAAGTATTTTATGGTTTTCCGTTTCCGGCTTCCGTAACGAAAACATCTCTGTAACTGCTCGCTATAAAGTTAATCACAAGCACTAAGAAAAACCAACCAAAACAAGCTATTAATGTCACAAATATTGAAAACAGTGATTAAGAAATAAAGTGAAGTAATTTAGAAGAGTGCAGTGTAAAAGTATCGCAATCATTCATTTGCATTACGCTGTTTCAAGAGGTTAGTGAAAGCCACATTCGACTTTGACAGCTAAGGGCACCAACCTAACAAAAGTTACCACTACCAAAGAGCATAGACTACTAAAGATACCGATTACCAACCTTAAACCAGTGTTGCTAACTGCAAATCAGTGTTGCCAACTACAAACCAGTGTTGTCAACTCTAAATCAGTGTTGCTAACATAAAAACAAAAAAATATGGAAAATCAAATGGAAAAATTCTGGGAAAAATTGAAAGAACAGATGGCAGCGCAAACAAAGGAAATAACAGAAGCAGTCACTAGAAACGTTACAGAAAGTTTAAATGAAAAACTAATTACACTTATAGAAGAAAATAAAAATCTCAAAACCGACGTAAAAAACTTACAAGACAAAATTAAATCTATGGAAGAAGAAAGAAGAAAAAATAACCTTATATTCTTTGGTGTAAAAGAGGAACATCGTAGAGAGTCCCCAATCGAACATATCATAAAAATCATTGAAAAAGATATGAACATCCACATTAATTCGCATGAAATAAATAATGCGTACAGATTAGGTGAAAAGAGCGACAACAAAACACGTCCTATCCTAGTTAATTTCACAACAAATTGGAGGAAAAAGGAAATCCTTAAGAACAAAAAGAAACTTAATGCAGATATATATATCAAAGAGGATTATAGTAAAGAAATTCTTCAAAAGAGAAAGCAGCTACTTTCCCAACTGGAGGAAGAAAGAGCGAAGGGAAAAATCTGTTATTTCTTGAAAGATAAATTAGTCATCAAAGATCCTAAAGAGGACTTCAGAGACAAAAGGAAAAGAGACCGCACTGATTCTCCAATTAAATCACCAAATCAAGTAACAAAACCTGCGGCAAAGAAGGTTAACAAAACAAACATATTGGATTATGTCGCGAGAAGCAGATCCTCGTCGCTATCACTACCAACAACGTCAAAAAACTGCTAATAGACATCGACAGCCGGAAACAAAAACAAACTAACGAAATCTATCTACCCAAAAAAACAACTAAAGTATACACCCCAAGACGGCTGGTCACCGCGGGGAAGTGCGACCACTACCCTCCAAACAATTCCACACCCACAATAAACAATTTTGAAAACAAAAAACACCATTCTAAACGAGTATATCATATTGCAACGTATAATACACTTTCATTGAGATCAGAAGAGAGCCTACAAGAATTAACACATGCTATACAACACATTAAATGGGACATTATCGGCTTAAGTGAAGTAAGAAGACACGGTGAGGCCATTGAAGAGTATAATCAGTTCATAATGTACTACAGAGGAGAAACACCAGGAAGACACGGAGTAGGATTCTTAATAAAGAAAGAACTTAAGGGCCTTATCGAAGGAATAACTGGCATTTCAGAAAGAATTGCTGTTTTGAATATAATGATACCCCCGAAGAAAGAAAGATGGTCTATCGTCCAAATATACTCCCCTACAGAGCAATCTGCTCTTCTGGAAATTGAGTCCTTCTACTCATCCTTAAATACTGTTATCAAAGAACGTACCCACAAAAACTGTATAGTAATGGGAGACTTTAATGCCCAAGTAGGAACACCAAGAGATGGGGAAGACATCATACTTGGCCCTCATAGCAAAGGAAAAAGAACAAGAAATGGGAAAAAATTAATAGAATTCGCTTACGAAAATAACTTAAAAGTACTAAATAGCCAGTTCAAAAAAAGAGCATCGAAGAGATGGACATGGATATCACCAGACGGGCGGTATAGAAACGAAATAGACTATATTCTGACAAACAGAGCTAAATCTTTTGATGATTGTAGCACCATCGCAAACCTCAATTTCAATAGCAATCACAGAATGCTCCGAGCGTGTCTGAACACATCATCAAGTTCAAATCTAAGTAGACCCTTCAAAGTAAAATCGCTAATTTCAAATGATACGATATCGATCGACACCATTAAAGAAAAACTTAATCTCCTGAAAGAAACATATATTAAAGATCTAAACACTCAACAAAAATACAATGTACTACACGAAATATTAACAACAAAATCAAAGACCAACAGTAAAAGAAAACAAAACGCAAAGGAAAATATGTCCGATAAAACTAATCAGCTTCTAGAAAAAAGATCCAACCTGATAAAGATTATAAATAAAACAAAAAGTATCAGAGAAGAAATAGGACAACTAAGTAAAGAAATAAACACACAAATTAGAAAAGACCGAGAACGCCGAAGACTTGGAATCTTCGAGAAACAAATTATTAAGACTGGAGGCATCAAGAGAGCTATTAAGCTATTAAAGGACAAGACAAACTGGATACCTAAGATGAAAGATCGATACTACGTGACAAAAAATAAAAGACCGGATATACTATCAGTAGCTACTAAATTCTACGAAGACTTGTATTCTAGGAAAAATAACATTGAGAAAACTGACCTAAAGAATAACGACAATGTACCACCTTTCCTGGAAGAGGAGATAACCAGAGCCATAGAAACACAGAAAACAGACAAAGCCCCTGGACCTGATCAAATTAGTAATGAATTACTTAAGGATTGCAAAAACTACGTCGCACCTATACTAAAAAACATTTTTAACGACATACTACATACCGAAATAATACCAACACAGTGGACAAATTCGATAATAACACTATTGCATAAAAAAGGTGACAAGAGCGAAATAAACAATTATAGACCTATCAGTCTAATGTCCAATATATACAAAATATTCGCAAAGGTTATTCTTCTTCGAATAACTAGGACTCTAGACGAGAACCAACCTAGAGAACAAGCCGGGTTTAGGGCGGGGTACTCAACACTCGATCACATTCATGCAGTAAGACAAGTCTTTGAAAAGAACAAAGAATACAATGTACCATTCTACTGCGGCTTTATAGATTACAACAAAGCTTTTGACTCAATCGAGCACGAAAGCATCTGGCATAGTCTGAAAAACCAAGGAGTCGAATATAAATATATTAGAATTTTGAAAAACGTCTACATGAATAGTACAGCCAGGATAAAGTTGGAAAAGCAAGGAAAAGAAATAAAAATAAATAGAGGCGTTCGCCAAGGAGACCCCTTATCCCCCAAATTGTTCACTGCCGTCTTAGAAGAAATATTTCGGAAATTAAAATGGGACCAGTACGGCTTAAACATAAATGGAGAACAACTAACCAACCTACGATTCGCAGATGACATCGTAATATTTGCTGAAAAAAGAATCCATCTCCAAAACATGCTAGTAGACCTGGAAAGAGAAAGCCGTAAGGTTGGCCTAACAATGAATACCTCTAAAACTAAAGTCATGACAAACGCGACCGAAGACCCTATTATACTAAATGGCGAACTAATCGAATATGTAAAGGAATACAACTACTTAGGCCAACTAATCTCAACAACTAATACAATGTCTAAAGAAATAGATACAAGAATAGGCAATGCATGGAAAAGCTATTGGACATTAAAAGAAGTCATGAAAAATAAAGAAACGAAAATGTTTGTTAAGAAAAAGTTATATAATACTTGCGTGCTACCCGTCCTCACTTATGGCTGCCAAACTTGGGCCCTTACCAAAACACAACAAGCAAAAATAAAGACCTGCCAAACAGCGATGGAAAGGAGCATGCTCAATATCAGGAAAAGCGACAGAATAAGAAATAAAACAATCAGGAAACGGACAGAAGTTGACGATGTAATAAGTAGAATTCGAAAACTGAAGTGGACATGGACTGGCCATATAATAAGAGGCAAGGAAAAATGGAACCAAACTTTGGTTTTCTGGTATCCCAGAAACGCGAAAAGGAAACGTGGGAGACAGTTCTTAAGGTGGGAAGATGAAATAAAAGCAACAGCGGGGAAGACATGGACCAGGACAGCACTCAACAGAATAAAATGGAAAGATATGGAGGAGGCCTTTGCCAATGGTGGCAAACAGACCGTTGTCGATGTCGACTCACCAGAGTCATAGTTTAATTTTTTTTCAATTGTGATATGTGCAATTAATAATATGTAACAAAAGTGTGTCTGAATAAAGGCTATATTATATATTATTATTATTATTATTATTTTATAGTTTGGAGACGTCAGCTGAAAACGGATTTTGCGACAGGGTTAAATTGAGGGGTTACAAGACTACGAGGGATTTCATATACCCCTTTATTTTCGCTGCTAGAGGCATAAAAATAATTTATTCTGGGTAATATAAACACATTGCGCGGGCGGAGCCGCGAACACGTGTTAGTACATAATAAAGATACTGACGTCTTTCTGAATTCTCCGTTAAGGTAATATTTGAGGCTCGTATATTATAAAGGCACGTAATTTTCTCTTATTTAGAAAAGTATATAAAGTGATTTATGCATATATGTGAATCCTAATAGTAGCTTATGAATAGGCTTCGGCTATTCTAACTGTGGACTAAAATTTATGTCAGTTTATTTATGTATACATACATATACGCTGTTAATGTCACTGGCATCAAATTGTAGTTAATACTATATAAGCCTAAACATAAAATATCTACTTATAAACCGTAGAAGAGTTCCACCTTCTGGCCTTACCATCAGACTATACCAAATCTAAAAATAATAGAAATACAAACACTTGCATTTAAAATCAATATCACAATTAGAGAACTAAGTAAATTTTTTTTAATGTTAGTATTATATAGATGGTATTTTTTCTTCAAATTTAAAGGGGACCAAACGGAAAGTGTACACTTTTAAACAAAACAGAATTTTCCAAATCGGTTAGTAAACGACGGAGTTCGGAGGTAACAGACATGTAAAAAACAACCGAGTTAAGAACCTCCTCCTTTTTAGAAGTCGGTTAAAAATACAAACTTACTTTACTGTCAATAAAATGAACAGATTGATGTACATAGATAAATGATTTTTTAATGTAACAAATTATCTATGGATAAACATAACATAAATTAAATGTTTCATACCACGCAATCCTCGGTCTGGGAATTAGACTCGCAATTGCCTGAGTTCACCGTACGTATAAAATAATAAAAAGGAAAAGATTCAATTTAACTTGAAAGTGTAATATATCCTTCAAATGCTAGAACGAATGTAATGTACAGGTATTCAAAGCGTTTCTAATATCGGGAATTTTCCGTTATAAGGCCTTTGAAAGAAATATGTTGGGGAATCACGACGATCCGGATTTTAAAGGTTGTTGCTATTTGAAAAAATCTGATTGATTCTTAAATAATTACTTGTTTCTATAAACACACACGAAAAAACAACGATAATTATACATATAATATATATTTATATAATTATACATACACTTCAATTTAGAATTAAAAGATACAATTTTAAAATCTGGTAAGCTAAATGATTTTTTGCAAAAAATCTAAATCAAAAAAAGGAGAATAATTTTTAAATTTATCCCTTAAATGCGTCCTGCATTTAAGGGATAAAATATTTCTCCTATTCAGAAAAACGCAGTCAAATAAAGTTTTTTTTTTGTTTTTTTTTTTTGAGCTCAGGCCAAAATTCTGGTCATAACGGTGAAGGAAAATATCATGAGTAAACCTGCATGTCTGAGAGAAACCTAGCAAGTTTTCAAAAGACATGTGAAATCCGCCAACCCGCACTTGGCCAATGTGGTGGGCTATAGCCTGATCCCCCTCGCATTAAAGGGAGGCCCGTGCCCATCAGTGGGACGTAAAAAGTGTTGAATACACAATACACAAAATTCTCGAATTAAATATAACCATCATAAAACTATGTTTCAATTACTAAGTAATAAAGGATAAACAAAACAAAGCAAACAGTATTATAAATAGAGCTTTCAGCTTTGAAAGTTGTCATAATATATTTACTCCATAAATCACACATCACAAACCCAGTGAAGTCATTACTCCGAAGTTTAATAGTTTATCCTCAAACAAATTAGCGGCCGGTATTAATAGTATTGTCGTCTTGGTTACGAGTTGCGGACTTTAATCCGATCTAACTTTCTGATATGATGGCATTAGCGGAGCTTAGCCCTTTTAATATCTATATCTATGGATCTTCCACTATAAAAGTTATATTTCAAATGAAACTATCTTTAGATTATGTCGCGGTTTTATCTTTTTATGTTCTCGATGTTTTCCGTGCTTTAGAACAAACACGGTCGCGTGACTGTTCTAGAGACTGACTAAATCTGAGTTTCATTTAACCTGTTAAATATTCGCGTAAATCTAATGAAATATAATGCTATCAATAATATCACATATAATAAAATTCTGAGTCGAATCTGTACATTAAATATTTTTTGGAATATTTTATTGAAATGTCGACTTTCTGGCGTCTATCTGTCTGTGACCGCATCACGAGAAAACCACTGGACAGATTTTGATGAAATTTGGTATGATGATATCTGGTTTACTGCGAGAAAAAATCTCATCTCTGAGAAATCTAAATTCTAATACGAAACGTTAAAACGTAACAAGGCACGAACCCGAGCGGAGCGAGGGTGAGTCGCTAGTCAAAAGTATTATCGATAAAATGTACCAATATACTCGTAAAATATGTATACGTATCCGAAAAATAACCAAAAACGCATTACACTCTCAGCTTACGTTTAGAACCAAATCTCACTCACATCGCAATAGAAATAAATTAGAATTACCAAAAACTCGAACAAATTACGGTATAAAAACGATTCTCTTTGAAGGAGCACAGCTACATTATTCATTACCTAAAGATGTAGAAGACGCAAAATCTATACAAATAAAATTCTGACTCGAATCTGTACATTAAATATTTTTTTGTAAAATCTTATTGAAATAGTCATTATTATCGATACAGAGGCCAAATCTATAGTTTTCAGAATTTTTCTCTATTTGTCTGTCTGTAACCACATTACGAGAAAACCGCTGGACAGATTTTGATGAAATTTTGTATGATGATAGCTGTATATCCGGGTCAACACGTAGGATACTTTTTACTGCGGTAAAATATCTCATCTCTGAGAAATCTATAGTAAACGTTTAAACGAGCGGAGCGAGGGTGAGTCGCTAGTCTATTATCATATTTCAGAAAAGATTAATGAACCACATACTACTAGAGACCCGATTTAGTAGCACTACTGTATATTTGGTTACATAAGTTTTTATTTTGATTCAATTTGCCTAATATTAAGTGAACTCTGTTCTTTTGCGGGAAATAAATGTCTTTGAACCTTATTTTGAATTAAAATAAGACCGCAATAAATCCAAAAAAAATAGTTATCTTTAGGTTTATATGAGCGCATTTTCAAGAACGAAAACATACCAGCTAATCATTTGTCGCGGCACGTAATCTATTTCCTTGTTGTTCTCGATATTGTGCCACCTTAATCTCTTAATTTTCCGAGATCCCGGGATTTTTGCTGGATTCGAGGATATCCCGAGGGAAAGCTCGAGTGGAACGCAATAATATGATCTTATCGGAATGTTTACTAACTCCTACCTCGAGAAGTGAATTTAAACAGAATTTTGGATGTTATGTACAGGATGGTATGTATGTGTTTAGTATAGAAACTTTGGAAAGCTGAATAGATATTATTTAGTTAATTCTGTTTATGGATGACAAATCAAAGCCATGAAAATCGAATTCAAATATAATTATTATTTTTCCTATTTCTTTTATACATCTTACTGATATTACAATTGCGAAATTTTGTGAGTATATATGGATGTATGGATGTTTGGATATATAGATGTATAAATAATAATAAATAAATAAATAAATATGTTGGGGCATTAACACACAGCACCATCTAGTTCCATGGTAAGCTACGAGGATTGTGTTATGGATACCAGATAGTTGATACACTACATATATATAACTTTAAATACATACATATTATAAATATAAACACCCATGACTAGAGTACAAACATTCGTGCTCATCACACAAATGAATGCCCTCTGCGGGACTCGAAAAACCCAAACCCAAAAAAATTGTACGGTTCCCGTGGGATAGATAGATTTGTTTTTGTAGTACGGTGAGCCGCTAGTAAATAATAAATATACATAAGGTAAGCTTCGTTTGGGAGCGTCCTTAGGTTAATTTTGTTTTTATAATATTAGATAGCACCTTATAATAATTTTATTACTAACATATTATTAAATAGATATAGAGCATGTTGCACTTGCGTGCAGCCATTTCATCGTGAAATAGAATCTAACATATAAACTTTCGTATTTTTCATAGTAGTTCGATAATACAAACACCTAAGGGACCGTACCCTTACTACGTAGCCATTTTACCCCCCTCTCCTCTTCGGTAACCACCCGTAGTATATGCCAAGACACCCCTCCCTCCCTAGCTTTCACGTAGTAATTCATAGATATGGTTTTAAATCATTTTTTGCAAACAGAAACTTAAAAAAAATATTTGGCTCATATTTGTCTTTAAGGTACCACTTTTTATTATATCATTGGTACCGGCGCGATTTCGTCGACTTGTTTGACATCTGCACATTTGTAAGTGACGTAACTATAATGTTAGTGTTATGAGAAAGCTTTAAAGGAATGAGAAAACAAAGTATTACAATAAAAATAACACCAAAAAATATTGAAAAACGATAATTTTATTACAAATAAAACTATATATAAGCACACTACCACTGGCTGAGTACAAAAACTGCCAGTTTTGAAACAGGTGGCGTCAGCGTTGCCATCTATGAGTTTAAGAAGTGCTGAACACTGCGCGCCATAATTTGAGTATAACTCGAAAAAGCGCGAGATTTCCCTATAGGATATTGACTACGTGACGAAAACCTAAGCCCTACCTCCCTTGTGACCAAGCGTGGTATTTTGAAAACCCGCTCTCCCCCTGAACTTTCTACGGTATTGGAGGTATAATAGTAATTATCATTAATGTTGTTTTAAAGATTTCATAATTCATCTTTAAAGAACCAATAATGGAAAATATTTTAATCAATTCAATCAAGAACAAACATACAAACAACATCGGTATCTACGAAGAAAAATATTGCAACTCTGTATTGAAATAATTAAAAAAAAAACATTTACTTATTAAATATTTAACTTGTAATATGAAAATTAAAAGAAAACTGAGTAATGTTATTCCTTGCATACATAATACCTTCATTAGACTTAAATGTTATAGAGCTGAAAGTCTCGATTTTGTAGAGTGGCTTACCTGTAAACAAAAGAGAGTCAAATTAAAACCTACTAAATATTTATAGGAAAAATGAAACAAAAAATTTGGATGGGTGTATGTATGTAACTACTTCAGGTTAAAATGACTGGACGGATTTTGCTGAAATTTAGTATACAAAAAAGTATAACCTACATAATACACTACCAACTCAACCTCGCTTCGCTTCGGGTTCGTCCCTAGACAAAAACAAATCTATCCCACGAGAACCGTACATTTTTCCGGGACGATATGTATATACCCCATAGCCTTTCTCAGTTAACGGGCTATCTAATGCAGAAAGAATTTTTTAAATCGAATTAGTACTTCCTGAGATTAGCGCGTTTAACCAAACAAACAAACAAACAAACTCTTCAGCTTTGTAATATTAGTATAGATAACACTAGAGCAAAGCGAGAGTAAGTCGCAAGTATATTAATATTTTAAATGAAATAGATATTATTATCGATATTTCACGGTTTATTGGTCTGAGAGTGACAAAGTATATTTCATCTATACGAATCGCTTATTAAATATAAAGAAATTCCTTTGAAGAAATTTTAATTAGTTCTATTACAGTAGATAATTTCTCATAAAGGCTGAGTTCTCATTGTTTTGCGTTTGAAAATTTCGTCCAGAATGGCAAAGTTAGCAAGTATTTTATATCACCCATTATTGTAGTTAACAATTCACTACGTAATAGCTAAATCATTTAATAAAGCAGGCCGAGATATTTTATATATCTCTACCCCTTTGTCCCGTTACTCTGTTTGTGTGGTGGGTATATCGATAAAAGTAGCCTAGCGCTATAAGTTATCTCTTTCATGATTATCATCATCCACTCTAAATTTCACTTCCCTTAGGGTTAATCACGTGAGGCTCGAAAGCGGGGTGAGGGGGTTTAGAAAAAATCACAAAACATCACAAGAGGGGAGAGGGGGTGTAGTGAGATTTCACGTGTATTTATTTTTTAGTTGAACTTCGTCGTTCGTCGTTCTTGCGTTGAATGCAGAAGGCTGGAGAAGTTCTCACAGAAGTATGGAATAATATGGTTATCGACGGTCGTGATGTCGTAGCAGAGTATGTCGAGCCCGATGACATTGCTGATAGCTTAGACAGCTAATATTTGCTTCAGGCACTGCAACCTTTATGTGTGACTGGACATTTTATCAGGATCCATAAATTTTCTAGAATTAAATTAGATTATACCTGTATTTACAGTATTATTCCAAAAATTTTTATTTTAAAAATGTTACTTTATACAAAAAAAGTTACATTGTACCAAAAAAATACACATGATCTTGGACAGGGGGGGAGGGCTAGTCTAAAACCTCATCACTTATCTCCAAGGGGGTGAGGGGAGTTAAAAAATTGCTAAAAAACATCACGTGATTAGTGGACGACCCCTTATTCAACAATTGAGTGAGTACTTACTGAAACACTAGCATTTATTTCATTAAACATTACTAGCGGCTCATCCTCGCTTCACTCGGGTTCGCCTCTAGAAAAACAAAAATAAATCTATTCCATGGGAACAGTATATTGTTCTGGGACAAAAAGTACCCTATGTGCTATTCCAGACTAAAATCTAGCTCTGTGCCAAATTTCATCCAGATCCACTACGCCTTTCTGGCGTGATTGAGTGACAAACATCCAAATATCTAACCTTTTACATTTGTAATATTAGTATAGATTGGCAAAGTGATATAGTTACAATAGCAATTTAATAATTTCATCTGTATGAACTTTCAAACTTTGAAACGTTTCCATATATGTATAACTAACTAGCGACTTACCCTCGCTTCGCTCGGGTGCGTCCCTAGGTAGGTTTTAATTTTTTTGAGCGAAACCCTAATTCTTTTTCTAAAATAAAAGTAGCGTAAGTTGCTCCTTATAATATCAGCTATCTGCAAGTAAAAGTCTCGTTAAAATTGGTCCAGCCGTTTTGGAGATTAGCCGGAATAAACAGACAGACAGACAGATTTTTTTAAAAAAAATGAGTTTTTCTTATAAGTACCTACCGTATATAATTCCATATGCATTCAGTATAAAGCTGTTATTTTGACATTCCAAACAGACACTTCAATTTTATTTATCTGTATAGATTATCATTACTAAATATTAGTCTTAGAATTAAATAAACAAGACGCTAATAAAAAACAAAATTATCGCAACAAAGTTTTCGAAAAGCTTAAAAGAGTTAGTTCAACAACAAAGATCAAAATCTAAAATGAAACTCGCCTTAAGCCCGGAACCCCCAAACCAAACGTTTACGAAAAGAAAAACTGCAAATAGGCTGATAAGATCAACAAGTGATAAGGATGCTGCGATAACTTCTGTCACAGACTAAAACCTAGATGAGGTAGACTGTTAGATTTAAATTTATATTTATAAAATTAGGAACACAAACGAAGTTTTACATTTACGAGGCAAAAGTGGAATTTGGGAGAAAAATAATGAGGTTTTTATAAAAGATTTTTATATATATTTGTAATATTGCTTAAAAATTAATAAAAAAGTGTAATATATATGCAAATCTAAAACGTTTTTTAAATTTGTACGGTTAACAAAATCTTTCTGATCACTCTTACTCTTTAAGGAATGTAATTTCAGCAAGAATTAAACTTAAAATGTTTTGTTAAGAAACGTCGTCATATTTATAACTATCGACTTACTCTCGCTTCGCTTGAGTGCGTCCCTAGGTACGTTTTGATTTTTTTGAGCGGAACCCTAATTCTTTAAAAAATTGAAGTAGCCTAAGTTACTCCTTATAACATCAGCTATCTGCCAGTGAGAATCTCGTCAAAATCAGTCCAGCCTATTTGCTGGAACAAACAGACAGATAGAAAAAAACTTGTGTTTTTCGTATACGTACCGTGAAAAATTTCATATGCATTTAGTAAAAAACTGTTATTTTAACATTACAAACACTTAAATTTTATTTATCAGTAGGATAGATGTATAGAAAGGAAACAACGAAGGAAGCAGATGATACTACATTAAAAATCCGCTTCATTAGTATTATCTCGTCCGATGCCACTTCTCCACTTAATATTCTGTGCAACTAGTGTAAGAGCGAGACAGGGATATATGATAAATTATGAGTTAGATAAGGACAAAATAAATTGCTTGGATAAAGTTGCTAGTTTAAATTGTAATGCATACATTCTCGTTTCTACATAAAATATATTTTTGTATTATATGTATAATCTATACATATAATAAAATTCTAACTAAGCCGAATCTGTACCTTAAATATTTTTTGAAAAATCTTATTGAAATAAACGTTATTATCGATACAGAGGCCGAATCTATAGTTTTTAGAATTTTTGTCTGTCTGTCTGTTACCGCATCACAGAAAAACCACTGGAGGGATTTTGATGAAATTTGGTATGGCGATAGCTGGTTATACGGGTCAACATATAGGATTTGACTCAGTTAGAATTTTATTATATGTATAGATTTTCTGGCAAAATATATAATAATAATAAGTATTATTATGGCTAAACATTTTCCCTAAAACATTATGTTTGCAAGCGCGATATAATTCTATATAGCGCCATCTATTATTATAATTAAAAACTTTAATTAACCTATAAAAGGAAATAGGCTGTGTATGTAAACGTACGTCACTCAATATCGGTTGGGTGAGTTCTAATGGGAATGTATTGTACAGTCATGATTAAAAATACCTTAGGTTCATTTCGAACGATCGCATGAATATAAGTAAGCTGTATGCTTAAAATAATTAGTGAATTTTAATTTATTTAGATTTTAGATTTCTGACGTTTCGAATGCTTTACAGCAATCATAGTCACAGGAAAGGCTGTTGGTACATCATCTATAGTTTATATCTCTTAATATATAAAACAAACGACTCACCCTCGCTTCGCTTCGGGTTCGTCCCTAGAAAAAAACAAATCTCTCCCACGGGAACCGTACATTTTTCCGGGATGATAGATAGCCTATAGCCTTCCTCAATTAACGGGCTATCTAATGCAAAAAGAATTTCTCATATCAGATTAGTAGTAGTAACAAACAAAACAAACTCTTCAGCTTTATAATATTAGTATAGATTCACGTGTCACGATATTGATCCGCGACTAACTCCGAAACTACTTATCCGATTTTAACGTATTTTTTTTAAATGTTTGATTTGTTCCGACTTAATAGATAGGATAGTTTTTATCCCGATTATGTTTTTATTGCAAAATTAACGATTTTCATATGTGTGCCACAGCAACGCGTGGCCGGGCTAGTATATCTATACAAATAAATAAAATTGGAGTGTCTGTTTGTAATATTAAAATAACCGCTTTTTACTCAATGCATATACACTGTACATTTACCAAAACAACATTTTTTACAATTTTTGTCTGTCTGTTTTTTCCGGCTAATCTCCGAAACGGCTGGACCGATTTTGACGGGACCTTTTCTGGCAGATAGCTGATGTTATAGGGAGTAACTTAGGCTACTTTTATTTTAGAAAAAGAATCAGGGTTCCGCGAAAAAAAATTAATACCCATGAAATTATGAACAAAATCGGCGTACGGGCTACGCACCCGAGCAAAACAAGGGTAAATCGCTATATAATTTAAATGAATATCTAACATATTACATAAATAGTAATTTATGTATACCTAAACATAAGTTAACCGTGAAAACGTACCTAGGGACGAACGCGAGCGAAGCGAGCGTGAGTCGCAAGTCATAAATATGTTGTAAGAATATTTATTTAATAAATAGAAATTGGTTGTAAGCAATAAACGTAAGTAAAGCCGCATACTAGCAATCTAAAGACAGCAAATAGATAAATATTATATCTTTTTTTATTATCTATATACGTGAAGCAAAAACTTGTACCCCTTTTTACGAAAACTACGCGGACGGAGGAGTATGAAATTTCCTTACACTTACATTTTATATAGAGAAGAAGTGCAGAATACTAATATTTAAAAAAAAATATGCATAAAATGCATTACACATTCTACCATGACACACACACATACACACGCATATATAGTATATTATACTCTTTTGTTTATTGTTAGTCTGTGGTTAAATTGAGAATAGATTAATATTGTAATATACGCAAGACAATAAATATATAACTTAATGAATTATGGTTGATTTTCAACCACGCGACGATCATTAGTATAATGAAATATTCAATGAGTTTAATTTTTCCTAAACAAGAATACATAAAAGACTTGACTGACAAAGTTTAATAAAAATTATGCTAAATAATTTTCCAGCATCGTTTAAGAATTACCCGAAAGGCAATATTTCCAAAGCCTTTGATCCCAACATAAGATTGTAACGCTAAAATTCATATCGACTAAAACTACCATTGAATATTCCATAGCTCTTTTAAATCCCATATTCTAATCCCTTGTATCGTTACAGGGTTAGGATTGTGTTCACTGGTTTTATAAAGCTATAAAACATTAAAATTTTACTTATTTACGCCCGCCGCTCCGCTTTTTCAGTGCATACAGATTATCCATATCCATACTATAATTATAAAAATGTGTTTGTTTATTTGTTTATCCTTCTTTCACGTCGAAACAAACGTGACGTGACGTGACGGATTGGCGTGATTTTTTGTGTGGAGATAGTTGGAGGGCTAGAGAGTGACATAGGCTACTTTTTACCGCGGAATATTATCCCATGCACACGGGAAAACACGTTATAATACAACCCACAACAACTCATCATACCTATGTAAATATATAATATATTATAGTATATCTATTCCATACTAACCGTTAAAACGTACCTATGTAATGTTTTTAATGCTATAAATAAATATAGGTATCTCTTTTACAAAGTTCCATAACAATTCGTGCAATAAGGAAGCACACAAATAATATCTTAATATATGTGGAAAACATAAAAGAAACTGAAATAAGCAAAAAAAAATTCAAAATCTATATAATATACTAGCGACTCCCCCTCGCTCCGCTCGAGTTCGTCCCTACGTTTTAACGTTTAGTATATATTTCTCAGAGATGAGATATTTTCCCGCAGTAAAAAGTATCCTATATGTTGACCCGGATAACCAGCTATCATCATACCAAATTTCATCAAAATCAAGTTTTTCCGTGATGCGGTCACAGATAGACCGACAGATGGTCAACAATTCTAAAAACTATAGATTCGGCCTCTGTATCGATAATAATATCTATTTCAATAAGATTTTCCAAAAAATATTTAATGTACAGATTCGGCTAAGTTACAATTTTATTACATGTATAGATAATACAAAAACTTTTTGGACAATAGTATATCATAGTAGCAGTTTAGCTCTACCAGTAGAACAGTGTCCTAATGTTCACGTCGGCTTTATTTCACTCCGCTCACAATCGCTTTGTAGGCGAATATGCGGCATACGATACAAATTTAGCATTTTATTGCTAGTAGCGTGAAGACGGGATATTGTAATCGTTATATGAACTTAGGAGATTTGTATAATATCTATATATAAATAAGCAAAGACAATACAGTTCAGTACCTTTTTTTCCTCTGTTTGTCAAACGATTTTCGTTTTTTTTTTTTTGTTTAATAACTGTTGACGAACTATAGTGTTATCTTTTTCATGTTATATATATATATATATATATATATATATATATATATATATAAATCAATTGCTGTTCGTTAGTCTCGCTAAAACTCAGAAACGGCTGAATCGATTTAAATTTTTTTGTTTTGTTGGGGGTGTGTCAAGTATTTTAAGTATAGAAAAAAATAGGGGAAACCCATAAAAAGCAGGTGGAAAATCGAAAAGTTCAGAATTGTTTATTTTGTATGGGAATCATTTCTTGGGATTACTTTCAATAGTGGCGACCTATATATGGTCCTGGCGACATATATGGTCTATCTATTCCATACTAACCGTTAAACTGTACTTAGGGACGAACCTGAGCGAAGTGAGGGTTAATCGCTAGTTTTATTATATAAAGAACCATATTCATTAAAGTCCTCTAGCCATTTCAATATTAATAAGCATTTTTAATATTTAAAAACTTCAATTTGGTAGATTCGAGTGTTCTTACGGTTTCTAGTACTTTGGCAACTCGGCGGCCAATCAAAAGTTGTTATTAATTGTCCCTGAACTTTGAACTACCTTGTCTGTCTTTGTAAAGGATTTTTCAGATTTTTAATTTTCTTTGAAGTTCTAAAGTAATTGCCTCATTTAGAGGCAATTTGTTCTGGAAGGTAAAAAAACATTTATCTTTAAGCTTTCACTGTAAGGAGTCGCTTCTTCTGTTTAATATTGTCTTTAATTTATATTAATAACGCGTAACCGCGCTCTTTACATTAAACTAATTACAAAATTTTGTAGGTAGCTCTGGACGTATCGGGATAAAATTATCATACTAGGGGCTCGTTTCGCTCGTGTTTCTCTTGGTGCCTTGTAATCCCATATTATAAATGGGAAAGTTTGGATGGATGTTTGTTACTCAATCCAGCCAAGACGGCTGATCTGGATGAAATTTGGCACAGAAATAGATTATGGTTTAAATAGCACATAGGTTACTTTTTATCCCGGAAAATTGTTCGGCTCCCGTGGGATAGACTTGTTTTTGTATTTCACTAGGGACGAACCCGAGCGATGCGAATTCGAGTCACTATGGTTACATATATAGAAGCAGTGTCCTCTTCTGGTATATTTTCTTGTAAATAGATAGGTATGTATTACTCCACAGTCTCTAATATTATGTACTATTTACTAAGTCCATGTATTCTCCCTCTCTCTCACACTTTCTCGGTCTCTTGCTCTCTCGCTCTCTCTTTCTCTCTCATCCAAATTCCTGTGTTTAAACGTAAATGAGTTAATATATGTAAATAAATACCTACACAAAACGTAAAAATGACTTGACAAATAATAATATTTTTAATTTCGTGCGTTAGACACAACACTTCACATCGAAGTAGGTAATGTAACAAGAATGGCAACAATATTAATATCTCGGTGGAGCGACACGCGAAACATTCATTACAGTAAGAAGTTACAAATTACACAGCGCGGCGCTACGTTTCTTTTTCAAACGACTCGAATGGTAATTGTTATAGCAAGTAATTTATAAACTTATTTTTACATATTTTCATCACATTATTTGTATTTTCTTCATATATATATATATATTTATATATATATAAAGCAGAAGAGTTCAAACTAACAAAGTGCCTCTTACTAGAGGTTTATTATAAAAACCTTATAGATATTAATCTAGTCATTCTTAAGTTATATCTAGTCTTTCTTTAAGTCATTAAAAATGACTTGCAGCCGTTACATAATTTAAATCTTAAGTGTATAGGTACTGTTGGATATTGAAGAATAAATTTTATACCATACTTAATTAATTATATTGAAAATATCCAACCAATCTCAAGAATATTAAATGAAAATAAAATTAATAAACGTTGGAAATTCATTCTGGTAAAGGAAATCAAGATATTTGTATACCGTAGGCATTATTTACTATCAGTATTCAGCATATACCTGCGCCTGCCAACATTTATATAGCAATTATGTACAACCGAGGTTTTTTTCTTTAAAAAAATTTAAAAATTTTATTGAAGAAATCAATTTGCAACTACGAGTACTTACGAGTTATAATTTTATAAAATACAAGTTTTTTTACCGCGGCTTCGCTCACGTGGCTAATGAAGCGTGGATCAAATTTATGACTTTGCCAAACGCACCACAGGAAGCAAACTATGGCCTTGCCAAATTTTATCAAAATCTGTTCAGCGTTTTAAGTGTAAAAAGACATACTCATAGTTACTTTCTAATTATCGTTATATAATTTGAGCATGTATGTATGTACGTGTTCAGCCCTTTTTAACATCCCACTGCTAGACACAGGCCTCCCTTCAGTACGAGGGGGATCAGGCTATAGTCCACCACGCTGGCTAATTGCGGATTGGGGGACTTTACATATCTTTTTGTAAAAAAAAAACATTTAAGCATACTAACTATTATATGAAATATATTTGATCATTTTTATGATAGTATATTTCAATATTAATCAACAATTTATATCTTAAAACCGCATCAAAATCGTTAAAATAATATTCATGAATCTCGAACACATAAATTGCTTATCGAGTACTTTTCATGCGCCCGCTGTACACTCAATGCCATGGTATAAAAACACCATAAATCTAACACAAGATACTCCGCCTGAAGTGGTGCTATTACGACTGACCGCCACTTACTGAAACGTTAAGATACAGAGAGGGAGATTGATTTACGATTGCTTAGAAGATAGGTGTGCCTTTATTTTCAGATTTATCTAGAATGATACGTAAAGAAAAAGATCCTTCTTAATTTTTTTTATATTTTTGTATCCCTTAATTATATTTTTTTTATGTTAATTCAAAATTAAATATTTTTTTTTATTTTCTTTTATTTTATGAGGTTTATAGTTTAAGGACGGTCTCATAGTTTACCGAAAAACATCCATCCATCGATGATGACTTTACAGTGTTTAAATTTTTAGATAGTACCTAAGTAAGTTATTATTGTTATATACTAGTTTTGTCTCGCAACTCCTCATGATATTTTGAAATGGGTTAAACTTTAAAATTATGTAGTTGAATAAAAATTATACAATAAACATCTATTAGCAGCGTATGTAGGTGACCTACGTGTTGACTACATCAAAGATTATAATATATCCGGACTACCATGATAATTGCAAAAGTTTGTTTATTTGTTTGTTTCTTACTCCTTCACGCTGAAAGGCTGGACGGATTTGAATAAAGTTTAATACTTAAATAGACTATGACCTGGAATATCACATAGATTACTGTCGGGATCAAGGCATGGGGTAAGGGTGTGTCCATTCTTAATATTATAAATGTGAAAGTATGTGTGTTGGTTTATTTGTTTGTTATAATACAGTTTATAAATATAAAACAAAGATTGACACAGGCTTTTTATCCCAACGTGGGATAATACATAATGTTGTAGTACATTAAATTCACAAAATACAAACGGATATAACGAAAACATTGATACTATATTGATAACGAAAATTCTAAATAAATAGGTATTTAGAATCTTTTGTATATATCGGATTTAAATAACCAAGTAATATAATTACTATTACTATAAAAAATAGGTTTCTTACTAAGTACAATGTAATGTAAGCCAAAGAATCTACTGAATATTTGCTTCAAACCTTCAACATTGTTAAATAATGCGCCTTAAGTAAAGTAATAGCAATTGCTGTTAGCGTCGAACGCTCTGAACTTATTCAGGCGTCGACACTTAATCTATATAAAATTTACATCTGCTATAACGAAGTAACAAAATACATTTTAATATTTATAAATATGAGCCAGGTATCGGGGATTCGATTTTTGTTTAACGCAATATCTTGAGAACGGAATACAAAAAATAACAAATAAATCGTATGACCTCCATCTACTTTATTAGAGAAAGGGACAAGGGTGTGGGAATGTAAAATATAAATCATCATGCAACACACATAACGATGTCGCCTTTTCACTACGGTCCGCGGCCTTCTTGTGTTTATGCAATTTACATACCAAAGTAAATTAGATATAAATATTAAAAGTTCACTTCTTTTGGCTTATGTTTAACAAATTTTCATGTAGTTACACATGTATTTAAATAATTTGTAACATTGCCCTTCTTCTCGGGCAATCGGGTTATAAAAAGCTTTTATTGAAAGTTCCAGACAGCATAAACATTTTATTTAAAAACAAATTAGAAACATCTGTAGGTAAATACAATATGCCCAAACATTTATAGAAGAAAAAAATTAAAATTATTGACATTACATATGGAAAAGTTTGTGAGAGAATGTGTATTTGTAACTTGTTTATGCTGTAACGGCTCAACAGATTTGAGTGAAATTTGAAATATAGATAGTTTATATCATTGATAAATATAGTACAAAAATAATATTTCCTAAAAGAATATACTATGCCTTAATAATCACCTTAACTGACTCGCAATCTAATATTTTATAGTGTAAATTGTGAAGAAAGGTTGTTGTAACATAACTTCCATCAAAGAAATTACTTCAATAATTTCCCAAAACATTGACCAACCGATAACATTTTATACTATACTAGTCGTATGAGCGAAGTTGTACGCGCCATCAATCACTGCTACAGCTTTCGGCCATCCGTCTCCATAAACCATCATTAGTTTTGAAACTGTGAGGACTAGTCTCTTAAAGCCTTTAGATCTCTTACTGCGAGTATATACAATTATCTATACTTTATATATATTCTTTAACTAGCGGCTCACCCTCGCTTCGCTCGGGTTCGCCTCTAGACAAACAAAAACAAATCTATCTCAAATCGTACATTTTTCCGGGATAAAAAGCCTATTTGTAATTTGTAGTTAGCCTATTTGTTATTCTGATGTATGAACTACATTATTGTAAAGTTTTATTAAAATCCAATCAGTTGTTTTTGTGTACTAAGTTGCACAAGTTACTCGCACTATAGATTTTTAACTATCCCACGGAAACTCTTTCATTTTCCGGAATGAAAAGTATCTAAGATGTTGACCGGGGATATAAGATACCACCATACAAAATTTCATTTAAATCGGTCCAACAGTTTCGGAGATTAGCCCGTACAAATAGACAAACAGACAGAGAAACAAAAAAAATGAAATAAAAACTGGATTTGTTCTATTTCTCTTCTGCCTTGACTCGGTTTTTAGTTCATTTTTTTTATGTACAGACATTCAACCTCTACTACACTATTATTATATTATTTGAGACAATATTAGTATTTGAGAGAATCGATCGAATATGAACTAAAGCGTGAGACGTACGTTCAGATTACAATGCATGTACATACATATGTACGTATATATATACATAGAAACACCGATATGTACTCTAAGTACTTGGGGTTGATTAAACCGACTTGCAATAGATGTATTTACTTTGAAACTCAATTACGACTAAATACGGTACAGGATAGAACTCAATTGTAAATCAATTTGCTACCAAGTTACTGTGTGACGGTAGCACGTGTTAAGACTGAGATAACAGGTTCAACCAGTAATGTTTCAGATGTAAAAAATGGACACGATGTTGTATAGAAATTACAACACATAACCTCCTCATTTGTGGAAGTCGTTTAAAAAGGACAAACTTTATATAAGTAAATAAATCGAACTTTTATTATAATTGCCTAATTTATAAGTATGTTTGTCTGTTACTTCTTCAGGCGGAAACGGCTAAACGGATTTGGATGAAATCTACTACATAGATGGACCACGGTCTGAACTAACACATAGACCTGTTAGTGATAGAATTTACCAAAGAGTGACGCTACCTATAATAACATATACATAGGGACGTACCCGAACATAGCGATAGTAATAAATATGTTAGGACTTAGGACATTAATACACAGCACCATCTAGTTCCATGGAAAGCTACGAGGCTTGTTATGGATACCAGATAGTTGATACACTACACATAAATAACTTTAAATACATTCATATTAAAAATATAAACACCCATGATGTACAAACATTCGTGCTCATCACACAAATGCCCCCAGGGGGACTCGAACCCGCGACTGCTGGCACAGCAAGTAGGATCACTACTCACTACAAACTGAGCCAAACGTCTCGTCAAATAAGCTAACTTATTTTTTTAAATACCTTATACTTAATAACACATAAGCAATAAACATTATTAAATGAAAATAAACTCAGAAAGAGCTAAAGTAACAGAAGTGGTAATTTAATTTAAATATTAATGAATAGTTTTCACTAATGGTTGGCACTTTAGAGCTAGTTATTATATAATATTATTTTAATACTACCTTTGTATAGTGGGTTTGCTCACATTTTAATTCATAGCACAAAAAATGTAATAGACGTTATCAGAGGATCATGAGAGTGACAAGTATAAAACCTGAATCTATACAAATAAATAAAATTGAAGTATCTGTTTGTAATGTCAAAATTACAGCTTTTTACTAAATGCATAAGAAATTATATACGGTACTAATGAGAAAAAACAATTTTTAAAATGTCTGTCTGTTTGTTTGTTCCGGCTGATCTCTGAAACTACCGGACCGATTTTGACGGGACTTTCACTGGCAGGTAGCTGATGTTATAAAGAGTTATTTAGGCTACTGTAATTTTAGAAAAAGAATCAGAGTCCCGCACAAAAAAATCAAAACCCATAAAATTGTGAACAAAACCTATAAATTTCAAAATAATCTACTTAATCTGTCAGCTTAATTTTTTATTGTTAAACCACTAAACTGATTAAAATAAATTTTAATTGCTGAGACTTTAAAATTTAGATACTAAACCTAAGGGTCGCAGCATGATGGAGTAATTATATTTATGCAGCCCTTTTTACCGTCCCACTACTGGGCACGTGACACCCTCCAATAGGAGGGGGATCAGACCATAGTCCAACACGCTAGCCAAGAACAAGAACAAATAAAATACGCGACCAAAGCCGTGGACAAACGATAGCTTATGTAATATTATCTCAAACTAATAACCTGTCTAATGATTGTTTAGCTCATCAAATACGGAGATTTGATATGTGCAATGAAGCTTATTAATATTGTCCGTAAATCGAGTCAATGTCTACCAGACACTATTTACTCTATAGAAATCGATTGACCCGGTCGAATCTCACGAATACCTATGTATCCATATATGTACATATGAAATTCTATCTGAGTCGAATCTGTATATTAAATATTATTTTTTTAAAATATTATTGAAATCGTCATTATTATCGATACAGAGGTCGAATCTATAGTTTTTAGAATTTTTGTCTGTCTGTCTGTCTGTCTGTCTGTCTGACTGGGAACGCATCACGAAAAAATCACGATTTTGATGAAATTTGATATGATGATAGCTGGTTATCCGGGTCAACATTTAGGATACTTTTTACTGCGGGAAAATATCTCGTCATTGAGAAATCTATACTAAACGTTAAAACGTAACTAGGGACGAACCCGAGCAGAGCGAGGGTGAGTGCTAGTATTAAATAATTTATTTTTTATTTAATGCCCTGTTAACACGGTAGGTATGTAAGTATATAAAAAATGTTATGTTTTCAATCATATTATAACCTATCTCCATTCCGAATTTTATTCAAATCGGTTGAGCATTTACAGCGTGAAGAAATAACAAACACGGTACACAATAACATTCACTAACTTTTGCATTTATAGTAATAGCGTGAAGCGTGATTAGTGTGATGGTTGTTTATCCGAGCGCTGTTAATCTAATAATTATGCAAATAAGGAGATAAGGCTAACTTCATGCTACCTTCTTATTATTTATAATGCAAAAGTGTTGACTTTCTTCCATGCTTTAGTCGAATAAAGGCTAGACGTGATCTGCTTTATACATAATATACGGTATAAATCGATCAAAAAAGTACTAGATACACAATCCAATACAAAAGTTCTCTTAAAACTGTCACCGATTGTGTTTAGATAATTATTCTAGTTGAAATAAATATATAACAATGTAAATTGAACTTTAAACGTAATGCTTAAAGTTGTTTTTTACAAAAAAAAAAATAAAAGCGCGCTCAAATGTTCAAATGAGCGCTCATTCCGTGAGGATATTTTTGTCACTGATTGTGTATCTAGTACTTTTTTGATCGATGACAGTATATCAAGAAGTTGGACATTGTTGTGAGATATAAAAACTTAAAAAAAAATTGAAATGCTGTTAAGACTGGTTTTAAAATAAAAAAATACTGAATTGATGTTTTTATTTACAAGTAGTAGGTATCCTAATCATCAGATATTTTAGGAGACGGTGTCTATGATATGGCGGGTGTTAGATTGCCAAATTAATTGGCGAAATATATCGAGTAGCATAGGCATATTATGATCTGACAAATTCTATGATCGAACCTCGGAACCTATATAGATAAATAAAATTGAAGTGCCTGTTTGTAATGTCGAAATAAAAGCTTTTTACTAAATGTATATGAAATTATATACTGTACTTGTAAGAAAAACACAATAATTTTTTTTTGTCTGTCTGTTTATTGCGGCTAATCTCCTAAACGGCTGGACTGATTTTGATGGGACTTTCACTGACAGATACCTGATGTTATAAGGAGTAACTTAGGTTACTTTTATTTTAGAAAAAGAATTAGGGTTCCGCTCAAAAAATTAAAACGTACCTAGGGGCGCACCCGAGCGAAGCTAGGTTAAGTCGCTAGTATAATATAAAGTACTAATAAAAAGGAAAAAATATATAATAGCCATGTCAGACTCTACCAAGTTTCATCGAAACCTGTTCAGCCATTTAAGCAAGCATGAAATAATAACAAATCATTTACAATATTATATAGACAGTATGGGTGATTTAAAACTGCGTTGTGTTACAGCAGTGTTTTACTTTATCGTCATTAGCGAATGATAGTTCATCAATCATTCACGTTGTTACTGCGGCGCGTTGTTGAATCTGCCCTACTGAATACTATATGATATAATGTATGAGATAATATTTATTAATCATCGTTTAATGATGTATATTGTAGAGTTAGTTATTGCCCACGGCTGCGCTCGTATTCTTGGATGCTACCTTTTTGAAGTCAGCCAAAACCTTATAAAATTTAAATTCATATTAGCAGTACTAGCCCGCGTTCAAGCTTTTGCTATCAACATCGGTTATACAATAAAGCAATATATATATATATATATATATATATATATATATAGCCAATAGCCTTCCTCAATAAACGGGCTGTCTAACGCATATTTTTTTTAAATCGGATTAGTTTCTAAGTTTAGCACATTTAAACAAACAAACAAACCCACTCTCCCTTTTTATAATACTAGTATATATAGTCACCACGTAAAAAAATACACTCAAATTAAAGTATTGAGATAGTACCTCTTTCTTTTAAAGACGTTCATTTAAAAAAGACTAGTCGCTGTCTGTGTTGTTACATGTGTCTTTTTACTTTTAATATTTAATCGTATTCAGCTAACATGAACTCTGCTTTATTGAGGCCATATAATGTCGGGAGCTCAAGCTATATGTATTCATGAACTTATTAAATATTTTAAATTGAAACGTCGCAATATTTTTCGATAATGAATAGGCTATAGAATAAGGAAAGATTCCAATATTTTTTATTGATGAAATAAAAAATCTGTCAAGTGCGAGTCGAATTCGCACACAAAGGGTTCCGTACCATCGTACATGTACTTTTTATTAATATGACTTTTACTCTATGTATGTAGTATATTAACGATTATGAACGTTAAGAAAAATATTTCTTGTATTTTTATTATTTGTTGTTATAGCGGCAATAGAAATACACACTCTGTGAAAATTTCAATTCTCTACCTATTACGGTTCATGAGATAGGTACAGTTCTCCCACAAAAGGACGGACGGACGGACAGCGGAGGCTTAGTAATAGGGTTCCATTGCACCCTTCGGGTATGGAACCCTAAAAACACTCGGTCAAACTGCGTAGGCTAACACTGAAAAACAATTTGTCTAACAAATGAAAAAAATATTTCCTTTATATAATAAAATAGTATTAGGAACAAGTTTCTAAACAAAGAGACTAAATTACTGTAGATGTAAATAGTGCTCAGTCAAGATAAGCCTTTTATGACGTCAGGTGCCTACAGGCAGAAGGGTACGCACACACCTAACCCAATTGCAGTTCGATTAGGACGTTTCGCTATATAAAAACAGTATAATATGTAACTTGGATATATGTGTAGATTTTTTAAATAAACAATATTTTATTACAGATTTTATCAATCTCTTAGTTTAATATAGGTTATATTAGTCAGGCTAGGTAAATGACAAAAAAAAACTATTTTTGAATTTTTAGCTTACTTGCCTTTTAGTAAAACTTTTCAAAAAAAAGAATAAAAACAATATAGAGAACATAAGTTTACGTACAAATTAATGTAAGACAATATTTTTTCGACTAATGTCACAAAATAATATATTAATGCAATGATTTTTAGTTCATTTTTATATTTCAGACGAAATTGGTTAAAACTTTAAACAAAGCTCACTCAGTTTAAAGCTCGGAAGCTCGTTTAAAACACTTCAGTAGAAGCCTTTAAAATTGCATTACGTGTACAGTTACATAATCATTTTCAAGCAAAAAATTATGCAATAAGCAATAAGTATTACTTAGTATGAAATGTGCTCATACTTCCCACTCGTGTGTAGTCGACTTTAGATAAGCTTTTGTGGCAACACCGTATGCGGTTATGGTACGTCGTTAGGAGAATTCTTGTTGGTCATAAACTCATAATAGTGAAGTTAAATATTATTTGCTTTGTTCATAGGAAAACTGTGAGGAAAATTCTAGAAAATGCTAGAAATTGTAGAAAATTTTTGCTGCTGTCTGGATGGGTGAAGATAAAATTGTATTTCGAAAAGTCTAACTTCTAAATAAAATAAATAAAAATAAATAAATCTGTTAGTTAAACTTTTGATTTGAAATTCGTTGAAGCTGATTTTTAAGTTCTACAAGACCAAGATGGTATTAGACGCAAAATATTCGTCCATTGTGAATCGATATTCATGATTATTTTCTAAAACGTCAAAAGTTTTACATAAATTTCTATAAAAAAATCCCTAAGAGTAAAATTCCATGTATATTTGTGTTTAGTTTTTTTTGTTTTTTTTTTGTAGTAGAAGGTACAAACGAGCAAACTATACACCATATGGTAAGGGGCTATAGTTTTTTTTAGATGTCTGCAACATTAAAGAAGTTTATGGAAATAAGTTGAATTAAGTTAAATTGACTCATATAGCTATAACAAAAAATATAAATAAATGTTTGGACATTAACACACAACACCATCTATTTCCATGGAAAGCTACGAGACCTGTGTTATGGATATCAGATAGTTGATACACTACACGTACATATATAACTTTAAATACATACATATTATAAACATAAACACCCATGACTGGAGAACAAACATTGGTGTTCATCACAAAAATGAATGCTCCCAGCGGGACTCGAACCCGCGACCGCTGGCACAGCAAGTATTTAAGATCACTGTAAAATCACTACAAACTGAGCCAAACTTAACTGAATTCATGCCTTATAATGTAAAAACAATTTTACTTACACTCTATAAGGTATAGATATAAAAACAGTAAGCTCTTTAATCAAATACTAGCTTCTACTTCTTTTTCTAGTTTTTGTCCTCAAGCTTTATTATACAAAACAAAATTTCTATTAAAATCTGTCAAGCCATTTCTAAATGCGCGATTAAATATGTAATACCCGATTTCCTTTGACGGCATAATTAAGGACTAAGGTATTATAAATAATAAATAACGTCGCAGCACAAAATTAGATCGCGCTAGCGTTACGTTCGAGCGAGAGTATAAGAGTATTATTGCTTATAATGTACCTTGTACTCGATTTAATCGATAATATTTAATCAAAATATGTTTTATTTAAATAGACTATTACGAGCACTTTCGAATTGGCTATTTTTGGGGTTCCGTAACCGAAAAGTAATTTTGTCATGTTCTTCTATCCGTATGTCACAGCCATTTTACAGGGAGGGCTATATGGCCAAAATTTGGTATCTGATTGTCTCATGTATACTGTGATCAAATTGCAAAAAATAAAATATATAGGGCATTCCAAACATGTGTGACTTGTAAAAAGGTCTTTAAAATTCAGATAAATATCTCTAAGCGTATGTTGCCGAGTAGCATGTACTCAATATGGTTCTGAAATCTAAAGCATATATTATTATCTATACATAAAAAAAGTTCTGAGTCGAATCGGTAGATTAAATATTATTTTTGAAAAATCTTATTAATATAGTCATTATTATAAAATCTATAGATTTTAGAATTTTTGTCTGTCTGTGACCGAATTACGAGAAAACCACTGGACAGATTTTGATGAAATTTGGTATGATGATAGCTGGTTATCCGGGTCAACATATAGGATACATTTTGCTGCGGGAAAATACTACTACTACAAAGATAAAACTGAGAAATCCATACTAAACAATAAAACGTAACTACGGACGAACCCGAGCGGAGCGATTGTAAGTCTCTAGTCTTAAATATAACAAAACAAATGTTTGCTAAACTAAACATATTTTAAACATTAGATGCAATAAAGAATTTGGAAGAGTTCGTATGTTCGCGAGGAACTTAACAGTATGTATGTATGTATGTATTCAGCCCTTTTTTAACGTCCCACTGCTGGGCACGGGCCTCCCTTCAGTACGAGGGGGATCAGGCCATAGTCCACCACGCTGACCAAGTGCGGGTTGGCGGACTTCACATGTCTTTCGAAAGCTTGCTAGGTTCTCTCAGACATGCAGGTTTCCTCACGATGTTTTCCTTCACCTTAAAGCAAGTGGTAATCAAGTTAGAAATGATTCGCACATGAAAATATCAGAGGTGCGAGACCCGGGATTTGAACCCGCTTCACTCGGTTTCCTAAGCGAGCGCATTACCACTGGGCTACCACTGCCGAACTTAACAGTGGCAATTGTAATTTTAGAACAAATTCTACGTTTTACTAAACTAAACATTGTAAGTCCATTGGCACCTTTACATAAAAGCAGTTCTGCTGAGAGGATCCAACGAGGAGCTTAACAGATTAGCATAAATAGTTGTAAATTTAAATAATTAAATTGGATACATAGTTACATGCAAAAGTTCTTATTGGTAAATAGAAAAAATGAAGTAATTAAAGTATAGTACTCTAAATTTTAATTTCCACTTTTCTAAGCTTGTTTTTGTTTAGTAGATCACCGACACAGTGGTTAGGATAAACACGAATGGGGAAGTAATACCTTCATACAAAATATCAACGAATTAGAACCTGTACACTTGAATTTCGAAGAGTGGAATGCGAGTGAGACACTAGAGAACCAAATACACCGCTCTCTTTCCCTCTCTCTAACCTACATCTTTTAGATCCTCATCACTTCTGATTATACAGCAAAAGTTGCCCTTGGGAAAGTCCTATAGGATATGATTACTATTTATCATCAGACATATTTTAGTCCCACTGAGTTTCTTTCGCCAGTTCTTCTCAGGACCTTTTCTTTTCGAACTAGTGTTAGGCTCATGACGTACAGTAAATAGGTATAATTCAATTCTGAATAAAATATTTTGAATTTGAATTTGCTTGTTTATCGCACATACATAACATTAACTTACTTGCAGACTGTTAAAGAGTCAGATTAAGACTTTTTACTGGTACTAGTAAAATATATTCAAAGCACTCAACCCTTCAATAAATTCAGGTTAGAATTAAGCTCCGTGGAAGAACACCTTACCTGTAACAAAAAAAAAACACATTATATAAATTTTATGGTCTAAAGGGAAAGGAAATGTAAATAACTGTTTTATTATAAATATAAAGTTTACAGCGCGTCTGTAATAATAAACCCGTCATAAATTTTAAGATTCAGCGTCTAGAGGTCGAATTTAGGGTGGTCTTAGACTAACCCACAAAAAAGGAGGAGGTTCTCGAAACGATACGTATTTTTTTTATGTATAATTTAAATAATTATTTACTATTGAAATTATTAATTATTTATTATTTATTAGTGGAATCAGAATCAAAATAAGGGTATGAAAAATCATAAAAAACAAAAGTCAGTGTGTTCCTTAGCGCTGACTAAAAATGGTAATGAGCTATTTAATTTTTAACTTTTCAATTTTAACTTTTATAACTTTAATTTTTCGAACAATTGTAGTTTTTTCACTAAATGTACAATAGAAGAAATACTGAGTATACTATTAACTACTTTCACGAAATATTAAGTTCTGTCCCTATGCAACTCTGCCTGTACTTGTGCAAGACTGCTAAACTTTGAAACGTAGAAGGGAGTCCGTTGCCCAGCAGTAGGATGATTTGGGCTTACTGAGTGTATATGTAACTATATTAAAATTAATTTTGATAGATCTTACATAGGGCGGGATGCTGACCAAAAAGTACGAAAACTGTATTGCTGTTCGTAAGAAAAATCCTAAGAACGCACTAGAGAACGAATGTTGGTGAACCCATTTTAATCACTTATACAGCGAACTAAATATTTCTAAGACGATTCAAAGTTAAAAGCCTGCGCTGGACTTTACAAAAAGACCGAATGGCGGATTTTGTAATGTCCAAACACCTACTAGAAGATAAATAGGATGCAGAATGAAACACAGAAGTCGAGACAGACCTAAGCTTAGGTATTTGAACGGCCTAGGGAAACTGACTTCAGGAGTTGTATAAAAACAGCAGGTTGCCTCACGTTGTTTTCCTTCACCGTTAGACTCATATAATATGTAAGCGTGTTAGAAATGATTCGTAAATAAAAATATCAGAGGTGCGTGAATTGAACACGCTTCACTCGGTTTCCCAAGTGAGCCCTTTACCACTGGGCTACCAAGTACCAATCTATACTTATATAATAAAGCTGAAGAGTTTGTTTGTTTATTTGTTTGGTTGGTTGAACAAGCTAATCTAAGGAACTACTAATCCGATTTGAAAAATTCTTTTTGCATTAGATAGCCCGTTAACTGAGGAAGGCTATAGGCTATATATCATCCCGGAAAAATGTACGGTTCTCGTGAGATAGATTTACTTTTGTCTAGGGACGAACCCGAAGCGTAGCGAGGGTGAGTCGCTAGTGCCTCATATGCCGTGGTCAGCGAACAGTACTTGAGAGTATAATACTCCATATCAAATATTCATAAGGATTTATAAAATTACATGAATTTAGTCAGAGATTATCTTCGTTTATAATCGCATATGTGAGTGAATAATTAATTAAAAATCTCATAATTTGAGCGTTTCACATTAAAATGAGAGTTGTGCAAATCGCAAAAGCTGTTGAGTCCGTTGGTATCAATTAATTAAAGTAAGTTTTATGTAAAAGTTCTTAGTTTCGAAGCTCTACCTTTTATTAATTTATTTATATTTTCAGCTTTCATCGTAAATACAAGTAAGAAGGCTATACTTGGAACGAAGTTTTTATAGACACTAACTTAAGCTTTTTCTGTGAAAGTGCTTCGTTTGACTTGTAATATAAATAACAAGGTAATTAACTTACATAATATAACTTAGAAGTATTTTCGTGAAAACGTGAGATACCTATCTCGTTTAATAAGGTTCTGTACCCGATGCTAACGGTGGTTTTTCTGCGATGCGGTAACTGTCTGTTACCGCATCGCAGAAAAACCACTAGAGGGATTTTGTTGAAATTTGGTATGATGATAGCTGATTATCCGGGTCAACATATAGGATACTTTTTACTGCGGGAAAATATCTCATCTCTGAGAAATCTATACTAAACGTTAAAACGTAAGCAGGGACGAACCCGAGCGGAGCGAGAGTGAGTCGCTAGTATAAAATAAAACAGTAGTGTATTCATAAACAAACATCTAAGTTATTAGTACGTACGACATGCATATTTTGATAACATCCGATATCAGTCCTACACAACGATTAATAAATTTAAATTTACAACCATAGCTAATCGATTATGATATATATGTAATTACCATAGCATAAATAATATTTTAGAATATTTACTACATGTATAATAATTAATTACTTATTTTTAAATAATATATTTTACCTAATGATTATAATTTGACAGCCTTTTGGCTCAGTTTGTAGTGACCCTATTAGCTGTGCCAGCGGTCGCGGGTTCGACTCCCGCTGTGGGCATTCATTTGTGTGATGAACACAGATACTTATTTGCACTCCAGTCATATAATATGTATGCATTTAAAGTTATATATGTATTAACTGTCTGGTATCTATAACACAAGCCTCGTAGCTTACCATGGAACTAGATGGTGCTGTGTGTTAATGTCCCAACATATTTATTTATTTAATGAAAAGTCTAAATTCGACTTCAAGTTTTGAGTAAAATTAATATTTTTAAATATTTGCAATACTCCATTTGCATAAATCTACCTTTTTTTATAACGCTAATGTCCTCTCTACGTTCTCGTATCTCTGTTCTTTTTAAAATCACTTACGAAGAGACCATTTTCTAACATTAGAATTTATTAGAAAGTTAAAATAAAACGACAAACGGTTACCAAGTTTCATTTAAACTTCATTAATGGAAAGTTGTTTTATTGTCTTCGCACTAACAAAGCCTTAACTGCGCGGTTAGCTCTAACCAGAAACTATCTGAGCCTGATAGGTAGTACCTTTTTACCTGACTGCAAGGAAAGGCTTATGTTTTTCGCGAATATCTTTGTGTTTGTTTGTTTGTAATATTCTTTATTCCCTCATATCTTCCAAACCACTCGATGGATTGCTATAATTAAGGTATCGTTAGATTCGTCTCATTATTCCAAGTGTTCTTAGATAGGTGATATAAAAAAATATGAGGGCTGCTAGATTCCATAATGAGAAAAAGGAAAAAAATGAAAATCGACCAACTATGTCAAGTGGGCAATCGTTAAATAGGTATTTAAAAATCATTTTTAGGTTTCTTTCATCATGTTTCATTTTAAATAACAGTCTATGATATATAATGATTTAAAGTTGGTTAACAACCATTTTCGCTAATTTTCCTACTTAAAATACTTAAAAACCTGTAAATAAATAAATATATTATAAAAAAAAACCGACTGCATAAAAGCTTACTAAAAAGATGAAAACAAGTTCACGATGGAATATGTAATACGTATTATGCAGTCGGAGACATACACACGAGTGTGTACATCTCGCGGCAAGGATGAAATGTGTTTAGTTAGCTTTTTTTCAGTCGGGTTTTTTATTTTTATAATATTTACTCGACTATAGAGGTGGGAGGATTATGATTTCAGCATATTTAGGTATATTCATCCATTCCCACATATCTTCTAAGCTACCTATTTTCATTTTAGAAAAGAGGTATCGTCAGCAGCCTCTTGATCATCTGCTCGTTATAGCTTATGTGAGGTTATAATTAATTCAATATGACGCCCTCTAGAGGATATTAAGACGTTAAGTGATTGCCAAAACCGAATTTTAAGAAAAATTCTTATCTATACATATAATAAAACTGTAGAAGTCCAATGTCTGTACATAGAAAAAAAATGCTAAAAACCGAGTCAGGGGGATGTAAGAAGAGAAATAGAACAAATCCAGTTTTTTTTTCTTGTTTCTCTGTCTATTTATTCTTCTATGTAATTGCAAAGCAAGTAGGGATGCAAGCGAAGCGAAGAGGCTGAGTCACTAAAACCAAGTAGTAGTACTATATACTAGCTGTAAAAAACTTTTACAGAAATAATAAGCATAATTTTCCAACGTGGCTTAATGATCGATATCGATAGCCAACAAGAAATGAATATTTAAAACAGTAATAAAATAAAATGGCTCGAGAGAGTAACAATATTAAGTTAGAACAAACAGCAATACTAATTTAAAGTCTAATTAAATACACTCGGCTAACTACATTTGAGCAAAACACAATGCACTAACGATACTGTGGTTTGGCAAACAAAACTATTGTATTGCAAAAAATTTGCAACTTAACAAGTATTACGACCCTGCTTTGCTCGGACCCTTTAACCACTTTTGTTTTACGTGTCAGCTATTTAACTACGTCTAGCTTCGTATTACTTCTAGATGTGTTTTTTAAAAATACATTATTCTTTAAATTTGTCTTCCACCATCAATGGAACTCTTATCCAAATCTTTTAAAATATTTAGGTATAAGTAGTTATCAATGTTATAAATGCTATAGTTTGTTAGTTGTTATATTCTTCCTTCATACATGGGATGGATGTGACTTCATTCGCCGGATACCGATATAGGACACTTTTTATCTAGTTTAACTAAATAAGCTAGTTTGCTAGAGTTTAAGTTACTTTCAAGTTTAATCAAAGCGATGGAAAATCCATACTACGTATACTACCAAAAAGTAACTCTGTCGGTATGTTTCCTTTTCATGCTTAAACTTTTGAACAGATTTCGCTAAAATTTGGCAAGAACATAGATGGATCATGATGATCCATCACCATCCTAGGCTAACTTACGTATTTATTTATTTTCGTTACGTATTTATTTTCGTTATTATGTACGTATATCACTTGTATACATACAGGTACCACCTGTGTGTATACAGGTGGTATGCGTAAATGCATTTCCCAATATTAAAAAAAGCTACCTTTTCCATGTTCCGCTTAGCATGTGAGTGAAACCGAAGGCTACACCTAATATTTAATATAATATGTTGTTTACATAAAAGAGTTTTGTGAGTTATACCAATATTCAAACAAATACTTAGATATCTTAATATCTAAATATTTATGTATTTGAACGTTTCATAACAACAATAAGTATAAAATACGTACAAATCATTGAAATTACCTCTTAATTTAGCGAAATATAAATAAATATAAATATGGAGCTTGCTCTATATTTATATTTGACAAACAAGAACAAAAGTTTTATTAACCTGTCCAGTAGATACCTACTGCCAGACGCTTCACATGTAACTGGATCGCTGATCAACAAAACCAATCTTATTTTCTAGGCTGTAGAGTTTTATTTTCGGCAAACTCTTAAGTTCAGTTTGAAAAAGAAGTAAATGGGCAAAGAACGTTTTGGAGCGCAATTTCGTAGAGCTCTTCATTTTATGCTGTAATATGCGAAGTTCATCGCGACTGTAATTAACACTCGGGTGCTGAAGGCGAGGTCTGAGGGACCCTTTGATCTAACATTCATTTTTAACTTAAAATATGTATTAAATTTATGTAAAAAGCTAAATTTTGTTTAAAAACCTATTATAATTAAATACTGCTTTATAATTATGCGTGTAACGTTTTTGAAAGAGTTAAGGAACCGTATCAATGCGTATTTGTGGAATGTAAGCTCAAAGCTTCGTAAAGAAATAAAACGTACAACGGAATTCTAAAAATCTTTCATGCGATGGAAATGTTTCGCTGTTATGAAACTTTATAAAAACGTTAATACGTGTATTTTTTCAAGCGTTAGACGTTACGTGTCGTATACAAAATATTTAATTATTAAAACATAAGTTTTTAGCTTTAAAAATATATTTTTAATGGCGATTTATATATTATACTCTAAAAATCTACATTGGCTTTATATATAAAATATTGACATTTCTTTAGTATCAGTCCAACCTGGTTAATATTTGCAAAGAATTTAGAAAAACAAGAAGCATAGAGCTCAACACTTCATCAAACAATCACGAACGATGGCGGTGACAGTAAAAGGGACGATAATATAATCATACCTTTAATGTTCTCGTTAGATCGAGAGGATTTGTTGCAAAGCTTCAATTAAACTACAATGAAATAAATACATTTATTTATTAAATTCATTGCGTAGCAGTAACGGGTCAAAATAAATATTTTCTTAGATAAACTCTTTTTATTTCAATTTACCAAAAATAGGAATAAAAAATTAAGTATATCGTTTACTGCGTGTAATAAATATATTTATTGACAAGTAAAGTTATTTTGTTGGCAAAGTATTTTTAATAAGTGGTACTTTAATTACTAGAACTAGAGCTAAAAAAATCATAGTATAGTATGTATTCTGCCCTTTTTAACGTCCCACTGCTGGGCAGAGGCCTCCCTTCATTGTGATAGGGATCACGTCATAGTCCACCACGCCGGCTAAGTGCGGGTTGATGGACTTCATATGTCTTTTAAAAACTTACTAGATTCTCTCAGATATGCAGATTTCCTAACGATGTTTTCTTTCATCGTAAAACTATAGTATAGAAAATAAAAATATAAAATTTTACAAATTTTGAAAAATTTCTGTATCTTGTTATTTGTTCGTTTTATGTAATACTCATTTCGTTTTAAATAATGCACAAGTAAAAGGCACGTACGTTTTAAAAATATTTGATTTCCAGAGATTCTCTTCAAACCAATAGTCCAACAAATGTAATAATATAAATTAGTTTCTGTTACTAATAGTCATAACAATTGATTTAATTTGCAATTTTTTGTCCCGAATCAATTTAAAATTAAACCTAATAATTTGTATTAATTTTCCTAAGATGACGTAATTTCCAAGGCGTTGCAATTTCACAAAGCTTACACTATGTTAACATTAATTAAAATATTAATACGTAAATAATAATCTGTTTATGTTCCCTCGAAAATGGTATATAAGCATTGCTTTTTTAAATCACCGATCACTTTTGACAACAGCGTTCACCATGAAGGGTATTGTAAGTATTATTTAATATTTATTTATATTTATAGTAACACTATGGTGGTATATGGTGGTCAACTATCATCGTTAGTTCTTAGGTCTCATAGGGTATGTGTCCTGTGAGTCACGGTATATAGAAGAGGGATAACCCTCATAAACCAATATCTAAGGTAATTGCTACCGGTAATTTCTAAACCATGATAAAGTTTTCTTATAATATTATTTAAGTTTGTTTCCTAAAAAATAAAAAATAATAGCTATTTAATTACCAAACACTTAAACGTGTATTTTAACGTTCCTTTTTAGTTTATCCTATGACGTTAATGTGATTTGAATCCAATCGTAAATTAAAATAACAAGTAATGAAATGCGAATCATACTCTCCTTAAGACTTCAACTACTACTCAATAAAATAGACACCAAGTGAAATAATTGTGACATGCACACGCACTGGCGAACACGTCCAAAATTATAAAGATTATTTTTTTTCTATTTGGCTAATCTTAAAAATTAAACGTTATTTCAGATATTCTGCGTCGTACTTTGTTGCGTAAGTCTCAATGCTGTGCCATCAGGATTAGACAATCGATTACGTATAATAGAAGGGTTAAGAAGAAGAGGAGGCGCTGCTACGCTTGGGGAAAAGATTACTGGTGGTGTAACTGGAAGTATTAGCACTTCGATTGGTGCCATTGCTGGACTAGCCCTGAGCATTCTTGAATTAATTGGAGGAGGGATAATTGGTATTGGCGATCAAACGTCAACAGGAATTATCAATGGACTAACTAATGTGCATAATTTAAGAAGAAGTCAAGAATTGATTCACGATATAGAAAAAATGCTTAATTCACCCCAACAGTTAGATAAGTTAAGAAGAAAAGAAATAGCTGACCTACTTAGGCGACGAATGAACGGTAATATAATAGATAGGTTAAGTAGAAGGGGAGGAGCTGCTACACTTGGGGAAAAGATTACTGGTGGTGTAACTGGAAGTATTAGCACATCGGTGGGTGCCATTGCTGGACTAATCCTGAGCGCTTTGGAAGCAATTGGAGGAGGGATAGTCGGTATTGGTGATAACGCGTCATCAGGATTAATCAATGGATTAGGTCTTATCAAAAAATTAAGAAGAAGCTTAGCATCAGAACTTAAAGGTTCAGAATATGAAGGTGTTGATGAACCTTGGGATGAAAATTGGGAAGTGCCTTCGGATTGGGAAGATGATCTATTTATGATTTCTCCAGATATTATAAGATCCATCCTGTTAGATCTTGGCGAATTGACATTGGAAAATTCAGGACTTGGGATTGTAAGGGTTGGAGATGTAGACACTGGAGATGTAGGTGTTGCGGGTATAGGGAAGGTTAAGGATATAACGATTAACTAATTATTTTGTCACTAAATAAAAAAATCAAAATAATATTTTTTCCTAAAATTATAGCGAAGCGTTATATTATGCATTATATGTATTGATAAATTTATTATTAAATATATAATATCTTTTACTGTAAAAACAAAATATTTAAATTTTTCCTCCTTCTGTAATTCACAAATGATACATTAATACATGTATATTCTAGTATTTATTATTAGTATTATACTAAGGTCGCTAGCAGAATATAAAACACAAACTTCATGACTTAATTAAATCTATACATATAATAAAATTGTAACTAAGCCAAATCTGTACATTAAATATTTTTCTGGAAAATCTTATTAAAATAGACATTGTTATAGATACAGAGACCGAATCTATAATTTTTATAATTTTTGTCTGTCTGTTACCGCATCACGAAAAACCACTGGAAGGATTTTGATGAAATTTGGTATGATGATAGTTGGCTATCCGGTTCAACATATAGGGTACTTTTCACTACGGGAAAATATGTCATCTCTTAGAAAACTATACTAAACATTAAAACGTAAGTAGGGACGAACCCGAGCGGAGCGAGGATGAGTCGCTAGTTTATTATAAAAACAATCAAATGAGTGATTAAGTACTCATAATTGACACTAAGTTTTTGTGAAATTATGCCTTTTGAGCATTAGATAATTAAAATTATAATGCATATTGCCTGCTCTAGCTCGTATGATCTCCAACAAATTGACAATCCATTTGACAATCCATCCCTGTCCTGAATCATATATTGCGATACGTTTTACCACTCTTAGATTTAAAGAATTTATATCCCAAAAGAAATGCAAAAAAATAATTTGTATGAGAAACAATATTTTTTTCTTAAATACAAAATATTAAATTTTGAGTGCACTTTATTACTGTCTAAATGAAAAAGATTATTATTTTATAAAACAAAAAGATTATACATATGTAATAACACGAAAGTTATGAAATTTGAGAATAATCTTAGAAAAAATAAAATACAAAATACTCATTTCACTGTTGCAAGTTATGGACTAGTCACACAGATTAGTTTTTACTGGAAGTGGCTAAATGTTATTTATATTATAAAGCTTTTTTTGTATACACGTCTATACGTGTATACAAAAAAAGCTGGAAGAGACCATTATTGAGAGGTGGTAAAAGTCTATCTTTTACCACCTCTCAATAATGGCCTCTTCCAGCTCTTGAACGGTTGGAGCTGTGACTCGACTCCGAACATATCTTTTTAATTTTTTTCATACGTGTATTATGGGCTTCAGATCGGGACTTCGAGGTGATCTGTTTCTAAACAGTTGTGACAATTTTTTTACAAATCTAGCATTATAGGGAGTCGAAGTTATAATAGTGAATAGTTCCAATTGAAATGTCAACGCTATATTCCCTCACATTGTTAGCCTAAGTTCCTTTAGCCATATAGTACTACTTTTTGTATTCCAAACAACATATGTCTATATAGTATACATTTAAAAATATATTTAAGTAACGGACCCTTTTGAGAATTGTATAAAACACAATAAAAAATCAATTTTGAGGTTATAATGAGACGTTAATATGAACTTAAGTATAACGAGCTTATTTTTGGTAAAAAATTGCATTTAGTGCGAAATAAAAATAGATTTATAGAAATTATAAACTAGTATCTATAATTCGATGATTATTTTTAAACCGTTTTTTATAAAAATTTATCGTATTAAGTCTTGCTAAGAACTGAGAAAAATAAAGTTACTTAGCATTTACAATATGTATTTAAAGTTATATATGTGTAGTGTATCAACTATCTGGTATCCATAACACAAGCTTCGTAGGTTACCATGGAACTAGATGGTGATGTGTGTTAATGTCCCAACATATTTATCTATTTGAAAGTAAACTATTGGGCTGGAAAAGTTCTTAATGAAATAGATTATTCGAGACTATATAGCCTAAAAATAAAAGGAAACTTCAGAAATAAAACTAAAACAAAACTTTTTGGATATTATGTACTTTTTTTGGTAATCTGTACTAATATTATAAAGAGTAAAGTTTTTTTTGTTTGTTTGTACCGAATAAGCTACGAAACTACTGGACCGATTTAGACGTATGTTAGTTTGTACGTAAGTTTGGGGAATCAACCTAGGGACGAATCTCAGCGAAGCGACGGTGAGTTGCTAATTGATTAATATATAAACACAAAATACTTCAACACTTTCCGATTCCATGTTATTGTTACAAGTCCGTTTTATTAAAGCCAAAGTGGCCATACTTAGTAAATCCTTGAATCCCTACCAGAAAAAATACAAAATAGTAGTAATGACAATATCAAGGCATTACTCAACGCTTTTAGCTAATTTTAGCACTACATATGTAAGTCGACTTAAATCTGCTGCTAGCTATAATAGCCATGGTGCCTTTTTTGAATGTTTTGAATTCATTATGTAATTTGAGGGCAGGCACTGTCGGTAATAATTACATATACTTTTTGAGATGTGTTAAAACCTTAGTCTCTCCCGTGACCATCATGCTGTAAAACATTCGAAACGTCGGGAACCAAAAATCAAAATAAATCCGCGAAAAAATCCGAAAAAATAGTTTTATTTAAAATTTTAAATGTCAACGTACATCTAAGAAAGTATTAGTTGGTATAATTGTGTTTTTTTAGTCAAGATAAATATAATGCTGACAAATAAGAAAGAATAACAAAAGTGGTTAACCTACTCTTAAAAATACGAGAATTTACGATTCTCCGGTCCGGAAGCGTCCGTTCAATTTTATAATTGAATTATTTCTAATTTATATTTAAATCTTAAAATAAGTTGGTATTATAATATAACAGAAGTTTAATGCTCAGAAGGTCCTAGAACATTTTTGACATTGCGCTGAAAAAACGTACTGAAATATATCATTAAAAAAAGTTATTAAAAGAGCAGTTCGTATTAAATAATGCTCTAGTAAAAGACACGTAATTTAAAAAAATATTTGTTTTCGTCTTTATTTCTCTTCAAATCAATATGTTCCAACAAATTTAATGTAAATTAGTTTCTGTTACTAATAATCATAAAAAGTGATTTAATTTATAATTTTCTGGTCCGAATCAATTTGAAAAAGAACGATTAGTGTAATTTGCTTTAAACCGAATACATGAGTATGTTCATTTTCTTAAGTCGTTGTAATTTCTAAGGCGTTGCAATGGAAGAACGTTGCGTTCACAAAACTTACAATATAGTAAACATTAATTAAAATATTAATACTTAAATAATCTGTTGATTTTGGTCCTCCACATTGGAATTGGAAGGATTGTTTTTTTATATTACCGATTACTTTTAACAACAGCGTTCACCATGAAAGGCATTGTAAGTATTATAATTTTCAACCCAATTCAACCTTCTTGTTAATGGTTCAAAGCATGCCAGTTGTGCACAGATTACTTGACCAATGTCACGTAGAATGAAGAAAGCATGAAGGAGATTGATCGGTAAAATTAGATCATTATAATATTTACTTTCGAGTACCTGGGCGACCGAGCTTCGCTCGGAGTTCTTTTTTTTATACACTATTTTTAGATAAAAAAAAGTAAAAACTTGAATAAATACAAAAAAAAAACAAAAGTAAAACCTTTGTATTCCGACCGGGACTCGATCCCGGGCATATGTGTTGTCTAACTTGCGCCTTGACCGCTTGACCACGATGCTTACATCCGTGTAAGAAATTATCGACCATATTCTGCGTAGAATAGTGCAAATGAAAACTTGAAAAGACGCGTTTTCCCAGACATGAGACTAATCTAGATCAATTTCTCGCCCCCGAAAGCCTCCACATACCAAATTTCAGTGAAATCGTTAGAGCCGTTTCCGAGATCACTAGTATAAATAAATAAAGATATAAATATATAAATATACAAGAATTGCTCGTTTAAATATATAAGATTATATTTGTATCATTATGATGGCATCATCAATTATTCTTATGTCTTAACGGACATATGTCATTTGAGTCACGGCATATAGAAAGTGTTACCCTCATAAAGCAATACCTTATAGGGCCTAAGTTTATTACAATCGGTAAATTCTAAGTAGCCAATTAAAATTTTCATAGAAAATCATTAAAGCCCGTTCTCTAAGAAATAAAAAAGCTAGAAGTAATAACTGTTATCTTTTCGGATTTTTGGTTCCGGACGTTTCGAATGCTTTACAGTAATCATGGTCACAGGAAAGGCTAAGGTTTTAGATGTCTCAAAAGCTATATAGTTGCTACAGACAGCACCTACCCACAAAATTATACAATGATTTTCAAAAATACAAAAATGTCACCAAAGTATCTTTGAATATTTAATGTTAATCTTAATTTTAAACATTTTTATAAATTGGTACTTTTAATAAGTTTTATAAATCAATATAGAAATATTATTTATTTAAATTTTAAAAACTTTATTATCTACCTTTATAATCTGATTTAGTGTTACTATTTCTACATTTATAAACATATAGAAAAACAAAAAAGAAATTAGAAATGTAAACTAATTAGGCAATATTATTGTTCTACACAGACCTTTGAGACGTCTTATACCTTAGTCTTTCCCGTGACCATGATTGCTGTAAAGCACTAAAAACGTCGGGACTCAAAAATTTAAATAGATCGACGAAAAAATCCAAAAACATAGTTTTATTTAAAAAGTCAAATATTTATTTGCTTTAATAAAAAAGTATTATAAGGACTGTATTTTTTCTATTTAGCTAACCTTAAAAATTATACGTTATTTCAGATATTTTGCATCGTACTTTGCTTTTTTAGTCTCAATGCTATGCTATCAGGATTAGACAATCGCTTACCTATAATAGAAGGGTTAAGAAGAAAAGAAGGAACTGATAAACTTAGGGAAGAGATTGCTGATGGTATAACTGAAATTATTTACACATCTACTGGTTTACTTGTTGGATTGGGCTTGAAAGTACTTGACGCAATTGGAGAAGGGATAATCGGTATTGGCGATAGAACGTCTGGGTTAACTGCTGTGGGTGATTTAGAAAGAAGACAACTACCTCTTCCAGTAACTAAAAATGTACTTAATTCACTCCAACAGTTAGATGAGTCAAATAGAGGAGAAATAAGTGATTCGCGTAGTCCGCAAATGGATCGTGGTGCATCCCGATTAGTCCCTGAACCTCATCTTCCAGTAGTTCATGGACATGAAGGAGTGATTCAGATAATTCACCCTGGTGTACCTTCTGGATTACGCATTACAGATGGGTCAAGAAGAAAAGCAGGAGTTGATGTACTTGGGAAAGTGTTTGGTGGTGTACCTAAAAATAATGGCATATCGCCTAGTTTAAATGCAGTTAAAACCAAGTTGAAAAATCCTGTGTTTGATCATATAGTTAGAGGCTAAGTAAATTCATTTTTAAGTAAAATAAGAAGTGAGTAAGGATATAACGCTAACCTCATTATTTTGTTATTAAATAAATAACTGATGTATTCTTAGTATTTCTGCCAAAATTGTAGCATGACAAATCGCTACATATTGTCTAATTACTGGTACATAGTAGTATAGTTACTTTGCCAACACAAGAAGGCGCTAGGTGATATACATATGTAGATCCACGAACTAGCTCATAAACGAACATTGGTCTAAGTATAATATGAAATAAAAATATATATACAAAAAGATACCTTTTGCTTTGTTAATAGGTACACTGTCTTATCAATTAACATACTTTTACTATTCTTCATGTTTTTTTTTGTAGTGCATAATAAAGTGTATACAAATAAACGAGAAAATGTTGCCAGGTAGATCATATCAATTTGTAATAAAAGTACTTCTATAATTTACTTTATACTATACCAGCGACTCACCCTCTCTCCGCTCGGGTTCGTCCCTAGTTACGTTTTCACGTTTAGTACAGATATCTTAAAGATGAGATATATTTCCGCAGTAAAAACTATCGTACATGTTGACCCGGATAATCAGCTATCGTCATACCAAATTTCATCAAAATCAGACAGACAAAAATTATTTTAGATTCCACCTTTGTATTGATAATAGTTACTGTTTCTAACTGCTTCGGTGGTGTAGTGGCTAGCATGTACGGCTGCACATCCTGAGGTCCTGGGTTCGAGTCCCGGGTCGGGCCAAGTTTAGTTATTGAGTCTTTCTGTATAGTAAGCCTCAGTAACAGCCCGGAGTTGGGAAGTTGGCGGTGTTTCACCCCCGTGCCTCGGAGAGCACGTAAAGCCGTCGGTCCTGCGCCTTAACTCTCACCGGTCGTGTCGAGTAGTCGTCCCACTGGAGTATGAGAGTGACAGGAATAGAGAGTGCACTTGTGTCTGCGCGTACACTTGTGCACTATAATATCTCCTGCGCAGTTGGCTAGTCTCAATGAGATTGGCCGCCGTGGCCGGAATCGGTCAGGAGAACATCAATTACTGTTTCAATAAGATTTTTCTAAAAAATATTTAATGTGCAGATTCGGCTTAGTCAGAATTTTATTATATGTATAGATATCATTATATGAAAATTCTTGAGAGATTCCTTCAAGAAGAGATTCCTTTAAGAAGGTTTAAGTAGACTGTAATTAAAGGATTTCGACCTCTGGCCTCCGGCCGAGGACCGGACATTATTAAAAGCATGCAGAATTAATAAGATGGAATTAACTGTAACATGAAGAAAAGGAACGTTCATGTCGAAATTAATTAACTTTGAATATTACAAAATTACAAAAGTTATTTAAAAATCGATTTACTATTCATTTACTAGTAAATGCCGACGACTCCGCTCGCGTATGCAATCTATAAAGTCCGTAACCACTTATTATGACATTTTTTCCTTCAATCCGTGGAAATTCAAATTAACTTAATTTGTTTAAGGAAAAGATAAAGTATTCTATGCCTTAGTTCAGATTATGGTTTATATACGGACACCCCATTAAGACGGGGAGGTTTTGTTGGGTTTTAGTGGGTAGTACTGGCTCTTCTGGCTGGTGTGTCCCACATAATCACCTATATATATGCAGGTGGTATGCGTAAATGCATTTGCCAATGCTAAAAAAAACATGGAGTACATCAATAGCATCAATATCATCATAGCAATATGGTTCCGCTGAAGGTTAGTGAGTCTCAGTCCCCTGCTCGTTGATCACCAGACGATAAGTTATCCAAATCTCGCCAACAGTCTATGTATGATTGAGTACCGAAAATGCAAACCCCATAAAGTTTCACATTTACAATTTTAATAAGACATATGTACATATACCACTAATGAGATAGATATGTATTTCTAGTTATTGTTTACCAAAGTAATTTCTGCGAAACGTTACATTAAACAATCTGCTCATGCGTCCGCGACCATCTGTTCGCCAAAAGCTATTTGGACGAACCAAAACTATTAAAAAAATCAAATAACAAATATTTATGTTTTAAAATATCATCTGTTCTAACGATGACCCTCATTCAATACGTTATATTGATTGGTTTTGAGAAACTATCTATACATATGTGATAGTTATATGGTTGAGTTTGTCTGTATGTATACATTAGTTGATCTGGTGATTACCATATACGGTTGCCGTGCGGTCCTGGATTGGAGTCCCGAAATGGGTCATACTCATAGGAGCCGAGAGGGGGGATATAGAAAAGTTGAAGAAATAAAATTGTATTATGAATTATTTTAATATTTTTTAGATATAAGTTTAAATATATGAGAAAAAAGATAAAAAATGATCCTCACTTAAAAAAATTGTACCTGGGCGACCGAGCTTCGCTCGGAGTTCTTTTTTGTCATATCGTATTTTTTAGATAAAAATCATAGTTCACCCACTTACATGAAAATTATTAAGTTAATTAAAGATTAATGTGTAGAAATGTACCTCCTTGAAAATAATTCTGCCACCACCCATTGACTCATGCTTATTTGCTCTTTCTGTAAGGAATCTCTGACTAGCATCCCGGAACGCAAAACCGTCGGTCCTATGCCTGATCTCTCACCGTTTGTATCGAATTGTCATCTCATCGAACAGTTTAGAGGTATAAAGCACTTAATGACCACACTTGTGCAATGGCTATTACTGTGATTGGCCGCCGTGACCTAAATCAGTCAAGAGGATATATAAGACGAGGACGTCTTACATATCATTTTGACCGACTATATATAAAAAAATCTAATACCTCGAAGTCACTATTTTTATCTTTTTGACGGCTTAGTCCTTGAAATCATGTTTCTTTCGTATTGTGAGGTACTTTCTATCCCGTTGTATAATTAATTGGCAAAAGCTAAACTAACTAAAACAAGCACGATTCCTAATAGTCAAGTTTAATCTTTATTTTAGGTCTATTTTCAAAAGCACAAAAATATCGCACAAAAAGTCACAAAAACCGTGTATGATTTTTTCATATACTTTTATTATAATGAAGTATATTTAGGACGTAATATTTATGCGCTGATGCTGAAACGAAATAAACGTCGATAAAGTTAAAGTATTGTGAAGTTGTTCCGATCATCGCTTCCATCAAGAAGTAATCGTCGAACAAAAACCTTTGCAATACATATTAATATTCCAACGTATTTACTAGAAATAATTCTTAATAATATTAAATGTGAAGATTTGTTTGTTTGTTTACATACTATTTACCCCTTAAAATCTGAATCAATCTAGGAAATTGTCTATCATTTTTATCCTAATTTCTCCTTTGTTTACTAAACAGGTATAATTTCGAGTAATTACTTCACTGTTAGGGCGGCATTTTTTCTTTAAAACTGGTTATTCTTGAAGTAACATGCACATAACTTATACTTATACGTTACAATTTAATTAAACAAAATCATTCCTCTCTCTACTCCACTCTACTCTTTAGGAAGAAAACGATCATAAAAATTAGTTTAAATTTGGCGAAAATATTAAATCCATCATAATTGAGTACCTCTTAAATAAAACTATCTTTGCCGATTTCTTCGCGGATTTATTTTGATTTTTGGTTCCCGACGCGACGTTTCGAATGCTTAACAGCAATCATGGTCACGGGAGAGACTGTGGCCATGAGTGACCAGATTGCTGTAAAGCATTCGAAACGTCGCGTCGGGAGCCAAAAATCAAAATAAATCCGCGAAAAAATCCGAAAACATAATTTTATTTAAATGTCAAATATTCGCGTAAATCTAAGAAAGTATTATGAGTAAATAAGTATTAAAAATACACACATATTATGGACTCAATAAACAAAACCAAATGATTTGAGATTATTTCTAAGAACCAGTTAAATAGCCTATTGTAAAGCCCAAATTAATGTACATATGGTATGTAAATAGTAAATATCTCAAAAACGTATAAATTTATATAGAATGCTTAGAATAATAATATTCATACCAACAATTTATAACTTTTTGTTTGTTCGTCTCTTTGATAGCACATCAGTCAAAAGCGACTGAATGTAAAATATTCTATTACCCTTACTATTATACAGATGTTGTAGTTCATTTTATAACCTGGATCCAAATAAACAGCTTGAGCTCGCGTCACACCCTTCTATATTAAGGGGTGTTCATAAGTAAAGGGGTAACAAAAATAAATGAGCAGGCAATGCCATTGAATAAAGCCTAACTAGCTATATAAATAAAAGACGCAGCAGAATAAGAACGAGGGTTTCCGGTCACCGCTTCGCGAATCAATCGACGTACTCGTACAATAGACTCTCGAAATATATCGCCAATTTATTATTTCCAACGATTAAATTTCATTGCAATAATACGTATAATGATCAAAATGTACAACTTGCTGTTAAGTTAATTATATTGCATTTGAGGTTAAATTGTTTTCATTAATTATTATTATGCATTATTTTTGTTTATGGCGCACATGAAAAGCGTTTTTGGAGCGTGAGAACGAATTTTGATAATGATGATGTCGAAGGATAATGATATCAATTATTTATCTCAAAATATAGACTAAATAGATCTAGCGAGATGAAATTTTGACAGAGTATTCCTTTAAGTTTCTTAAGATATGTATATGTATATAGCAGGTAAAAAAAGATTTTTAAAGTTCAATCCCTAAATATGTGATAAAAAGAGGATAATATTTTTCGAGTATTTGTTTTATAGTCATTTTTCAATAAAACAGTCACGATGTAATAATAATAATTCATGTTCATTGAGGTTGATCTCATACAAATTTCAAGAGTACACTCTAGTTCTAATGGTATTACTTTTAAAAAGTTATTATTAAATCTCTAAGACTTTCATTCAAAATTCATCTTCTAAGTTATTCTTTGAGATAATTTAACTTATAAGAGTAGATTTTAATCTAAGATACTTTCCCTCATCATAAGGAAATAGATCCATCCCCCACAGAGATGAGACAGAGATGTCAATTTGTTTCCGCTAATAGGTCCATTTGTCTGCGAGAATCAATTACAAACTCAGTTCTGTCTTGGCTTGAGGAATTCAATTATCGATACCATCGATATTCATACCAAATGTATTCGCTACTTAATTAACTTTTATCTGGAGTAATTGTAATTTTCGAAACACAGATTACATTGTTTGTAGCTCATAAACTGTTTATCAAACTTTTAACAGTTCATTTTATTCATTTCATTCATTCATTCAACTCTTTTTTAACACCCCACTGCTGGGCAAGGACCGAATGAGAAGGAGTTGAGACAATAGTCCACCACGCTGGCCAAGTGCTGCTTTGCGAACTTCACAGGTCGTTTGAAAACTTATTAGATTAATTTATTTGAAATTCATATTGGCACCAATAAAAAACAATCCTCATATGTCTATAAATATGCCTATTAAGTTTGGGACCGTATTAAAGAATTAGATATAATTATATTAGAAAAACATTACCTTCTAGCAGAAGCAGGCAAACAACGTTGACACGTTTGGCTCGGTTTGTAGTGACCCTACTTGCTGTGTCAGAGGTCGCGGGTTCGAGTCCCGCTGGGGGCATTCATTTGTGAGCACGAATGTTTGTACTCCAGTCATAGATGTTTTATTTATAATATGTATGTATTTAAAGTTATATATGTGTAGTGTATCAACTACCTGGTATCCATAACACAGGCCTCGTAGCTTACTATGGAACTAGATGGTGCTGTGTGTTAATGTTCCAACATATTTATTATTATTATTATAAAAGGGGCTTCATAATATCATGTAAATTGTGTACACTTCAAAATCTATAGATAATAATTAAACTAAGATAATTTTCTAAGAAACTCCTGAAATTCTTTACTTTGTACTGATGTGAGAATATATCCAGTAATTCAAAGGTATTAATGTTGATTTACATTAAAATGAATGTACATTCTTTTTCAGTTTTCATATATTATATTTTTCAAGCCTACATTTTTCACGGTCCCGTGGGAAACATTTATTTAGTCGATATACATACATACATAGAAGCTGAACTACAAGTTGATTTGAGCATTAGACAATTTTGACGTGATTTTATATTGAAATTAAAAGTGAATATTGCATATGCAATGAATGTTTGTAACTGTTTTATACTATTTTAGAGATAGTAGATAAATAATGTAAATGGTGTTAGATATGTAATGTAAGATAATCTGTTTAACTGTGGGTAAGTCTCAACTAGGACCTTTTTTGCCGGATAGATAGAGTAATCCGTATCGATGTTCAGATCGCAATTTATCTAAATGCCAAATTTAATCGAGATACGTTTAAATTTTGCAGCGAAAACGTAATAAAGCCACAAGTTCTGAAATTTTTGAAAAGTTGGTATTTACATAGGCTACAGAAAATATGGTGCTTTTAAAGTTGTTTACATTCATAGGTGTTTTTACGTATATCTTTTAAAATATCATAAACCTTGTTGTTTTCTATTATTATTCAGTATTCACAATATTGCTATGTGGCCAAAGACGAATCCCAAACATTTTCGTAATCTAAGAATCTTGATTGTTCAATTACTAACCGATCGCCCAGTGAGTTAGGTCTTTTAACGACCTATAATGATGTAATTTGTACTATCATTCTTAAAAAATTATTAACTAATTACATTTTGTCTTAGACCATTAGATAGCAATTAATTAATATTTAATTACTTTCAGGTGAGTATAAAAGATTTGTTTTTTCGGTTCAGAACATCATTCTATATCAAGTCCAACAACCGCCAACATGAAGTGCATCGTAAGTACAATATTAAAAATTAAATTATCACCTTGTCTGCTATTTTCAAACTATACAAATTACCTTATTACATTTTTTTTTTATGAATTCTGAATGTAAATTACTCCGTGAACATAATATATAATTCCATTTTGTACCTACATTGTTTATTTCACAGGTTCTTACCGTACTCGTTTGCGCTGTTGCGCTTGAAGCCACACCCCATAGACTTGGTTTAGTTGGGGCCGGAATTGGTAGCGAAATCGGAGCAGGCATTGGTGACACAATTGGAACGGGTGTTGAACTTGGTATTAATGGGGCTAGTACTATAGGACGGGGGGCAATAGGAGCTGGTCTAGGTGTAGCTGGACTAGGTGTAGGTGTTGCAAGCGGATTGGGAACAGGCTTGGCTAATGGTTTGGGAGTAGGATTAGGCTTGGGTGGTCAAGCTTCGCGCGGTCAATCTGGATACGCCAATGGGGGACAGTTCGCTAACGGGCAAATCAACTCCGGTGCAAGCGGTATTGCTAACCAAGGATACCACAACCAAGGAGCTAGTAATTTCCACGACAAGGGACACCACCATAGCAAAGTGACTTCCGTAAGTGTATAATTTAAACATTTATCATTATTAAATATTTTAAAAATACAAGCCTTAAGTAATAATATATAGAAAAGAAGGCGGCTAGAGAAGCTTCCAAAAATACTAATAACAAATCCATACTTATATTATAAATGCGAAAGTAACTCTGTCTGTCTGTCTCCTTTTCACGCTTAATCCGCTGAACCGATTTAGATGAAATTTAGTATGGAGATAGTTTGAGACCCTAGGAAGGATATATGATGTTTTTTATTCCGAAAATTATCCCTTAAAGGAGTCAACAATGGGGATGAAAGTTTGTATGGGGAATCAATAAATCAAGTATTTAATACATTTAACTTGGATACACGTTAAAGAAACAGCTTAACGAGAACTTTTAATCCATTCCATCCCTTAGTTTCCTAAGGGATGATCACATTTACGATTTATGGTTTCTATCTTAAAATCTATTAAGATAATTGAAGTGTTTTTTTTCACCAGGTCACTCAATCTGAGCAGTCCGAGGGACATGACATTGGCGGCAGTCAAGCGCACAGCACCGGCGCCCACAGTGGCCAAGGCTTCAACAAATACCAGAATGCTAACAGCAATTACGGCAGTCAGTTTGGCCAGGGCCATCACGGACAGGAGAGCATTATAGATTAATCTTGACTTGCAAAGCTTACATAAAAAATATTTGCAATGATCAACTAAAAATATAATATATATGTATTATAACGTTTGTGTTTATATTATATAACTAACGACTTACCCTCGCTTTGCTCCGGTGTGGCTCTAAGTACGATTTAATCTTTTTAAGCCGAACCCTAATTCTTTTTCTAAAATAAAAGTAGCCTAAGTTACTCCTTAGAATATCAGCTATCCACCAGTGAAAGTCCCGTCAAAATTAGTCCAGCCATTTCGGCGTTTAACCAAAACAAACACAAATATTTTAAAAATGTGTTTTTATTATAAGAACCGTATATAATTTCATATGCTTTTAGTAAAAAGCTGTTATTTCGACATTACACACAGACACTTCAATTTTATTTATCTGTATAGATATTCAGAGGAAGTTTTCTGGACTTTCTCGACGTTGAAAATATGTAGGTCGTTGATTGCGTTCGATCTTCTTCTAAATCAATTGACATTCCAAAACTTAAACTTATGTTTCATTAAACAAATTAAGTAATAGACTTCATAGATTCATAATAAGAATTGTATTGTTCAACGATTATATAGAAAGACATCTTACTTAAGTCTTAAAGGACGTGAAGTAAAAATATAAACAAATATAAATATATTGAGACATTAATATACAGTACCATATAGTTCTATGGTAAGCTACAAGGCTTGTGTTCTGGATACCAGAGTTTATGTACTATATGTGTAGTGTATATACACTACACATGTAGTGTATCAACTCTATGTGTATATATGTATATAACTTTAAATGAAACACCCATGACTGGAGTACAAACATTCGTGCTCATCACACGAATGAATGCCAGCGGGACTCGAACCCGCGACCGCTGGCACAGCAAGTAGGGTCACTACAAACTGAGCCAAATGTGTTGTCAAACCTAAGTCACTCAGTACTTAACACGCTTTGAGCATTACACACCATTTCTTTATATGGGAAGTGACATCACCGTGTCGAAAGTATTTATGCAAGCTACACTATTATTTGACCACACAGACATTAATATAAACCTTGCCTAATAAGAAAAATAGGTATACGTAAATTAAGTCGTGCCGTACATCTTATATACATATATATGTAAAATAAAATCGGGTTTATTACAACATATAACTCAACAACCGCTGGACAGATTTTTATGATCTTTGTTTTGTTGGATTTGTTTTCATCCCGAATAGCAGAATAACTATTAAAAAAGAAAGAAAATTAACGAAAAAAAATTGAAAAAAAAAAAGTCTAACTATGCGTCAAAACGTACCTAGGTACGAGCCTGAGCGAAGCGAAGCGAAGAGATGAGTTTATTATATTATTTACTTGTTGTAAGCGGATTTTTTACTCCTGACACTTATAGGTACACTTATGTATTAAAAGAAACATATTTTAAGATCTGATAATGATGAAATGTTGGATAGATTTCTGTACTGAATCTAATGTTTCGAAAATTATACGAAATAGGGAACTTACAGGATAACTGATATTCCAGGATAATTGATGGTATATGGACGAATCTTAAAAGGGGCAAACATATTTATGATGTACATCGACATTACTCTATAATACCGTTCTGTGCTCATCGATCAAAAAAGATACACAATCAGTGACAAAAAATTTCCTCACCGAATGAGCGCTCATTAGAACATTTGAGCGCGCTTTTAATTAATTTTTTTTTTGAGAAAACAACTTTAAGCGTTGCATTTAAGGTTCAATTTTTATTGTTGTATATTTATTTCAACTAAAATAATTACCTAAACACAATTGGTGACAGTTTTAAGAGAATTTTTTCATTTGATTGTGTATCTAGTACTTTTTTGATTGATAACTGTTATCCAAACATGACATCTCAAAATATTTAGGATCTATATATATAAAGACTTATGTTAAAAAAATTTGCATGTTTATGCTATCATGTAAAATGTTAGTATTTAGTATATAAAGTTAGTCGAGTCAGATTGCGTAATGCGACTGAGTAACGGTCACCCAAGGATAACCACGTTTTCTGAATTCCAAATGAAACTGCAGACAATATTACTGCACTTTACATTTAAATGTACTCACGGAGCTAGCAAAAACCCTACCTTTAAATATTAGATACTCGAAAGTAATTTTATTTTAGAGAGAATTTTACTAAACCTACATTCACCATAAATACTGAAAATTGTAATCGACTTAAGTAGATTAATATTACCATGAGGATATTTAATTAAATAAATATAAAGAATAAATATGTACGGGACATTAACACACATCACCATCTAGTTCTATGGTAAGCTACGAGGCTTGTGTTATGGATACCAGATACTGAATGTGTAGTGTACACATATGTAATTTTATACACATATATATTATAAATATATATCCGTGTTCATCACACAAATAAATGCTTCCAGCGGGACTCGAACCCGCGACCGCTGGCCCAGTAAGTACAACACTACAAACTGAGCTAAAGGTGTCGTCTTTTATTTTTTTTTCTTCTCTTTGTTTGTAAACAAAGCACAAGCACAAAAAGTTCTAGCACATTTTTGAAAAAAGAAACAAAGTATTTATGAAATAGTTGCATATTATTTTGGAAACTTATGCTCGTTCTACGGGTAAATACCATAACATAATAAAAAATAATTTTCTATAAAAATATTTCACCAAAAAGACCATACAGTTTAAATCCAACCTGAATGAATGAAAACTTTAAAAATATGTAAAATCGGTCAAGTTCTCGAAAATTCTATTGAAATAAAAGCGCAGAGCTCGATGAAATTCGGAGAAATATATTCATGAATATTTTTTAAATCACTTGTTAAAAATAATAATTCTGGAATCAATTAATTAACATTGATATAAGTTACCTTATATAATTTCACGTGCATTTAGTAAAAAACTATCATATTGACATTACAAACAGGCACTTCAATTTTACTTATCTGTATCTTTATACAGATAATTTAATTATTTAATTTATCTGTATCTCTATACATGTAAAGACTAAAGATGATATTTATTACTAAGAACATTAATAAATAAATAGCCTATGTTGTATTCTGATATATGAGCTACATTATTGTAAAGTTTCATTAAAATCCATTCAGTAGTTTTTGCGTGAAAGAGTAACAAACATCCATACATCTACGTTTTCAGACAACCATACATCCTCACACACTTTCGCTTTTATAATATTATTAGGATTAGGATACAGTTCGTATAATTTACGCTTCTCTGTTCAAAGCACATAATTTAAGAATGACAATATGAATTCCACTGAGATTATCTATACACTAGCAACTCACCCTCGATCCGCTCGGGTTCATCCCTAGTTACGTTTTAACGTTTAGCTCAAGAGATGAGATATTTTCCCGCAGTAAAAAGTATCCTATATGTTGACCCGGATAACCAGCTATCATCATACCAAATTTCATCAAAATCTGTCCAGTGGTTTTACCGTGATGCGGTAACAGACAGACAAACAGAAAGACAGACAAAGATTCTAAAAACTATAGATTCGGCCTCTGTATCGATAATAATGTCTATTTCAATAAGATTTTCCAAAAAAATATTACATACATTTTCCATTTAACATTCCCAAGGCGTGCCATCTTCTATAACATATAATAATAAAATAAAAGTATCTCATATTCTCCATTTCAAACAAATGGCAACAGTTGGCACAATATAAATGATAACAACGACTGTGCAGCAACAAGTATCAAACAATAACTCTATTTCATTTCCCACCAAGTATTTCCTCATTAACATAATACTAACCATGTGGAACTTGGCACAAACCTCGCTCAAATTAAGGCATTGTACTATGTACATATATATTCAGCCAGATCGTTTTTCAGTTCATACTGTCATCATCTCCGTAACATGGTGATATTTTGCCAATAAAATGTATAAAAACAGTCGATATTTAATATATTATCATATATACTAGTGTCCAGTGATTGAAATTCGATTAAAATCATAATTGATTTCTTTTATCGATAACACTAAAGCTCGCCATTAGCCACTAAATAGAAAAAAAAGAAAATCGGTTAACAAACAGAGAAGAAAAAAAATAGGCACTGAAATGTTTTGTACTAAAATAACTTTAAGGACAAAAAAATTGGAATGCTAATAATCTATACGTATATTAAAATTCTATTTGACGCGAATCTGTACATTAAATATTTTTTGGAAAATCTTATTGAAGTATACGTTATTATCGATACGGAAACCGTATCTATAGTTTTTAGAATTATTGTCTTTCTTTCTGTCTGTCTGGAAACGCATTACGAGAAAACCATTAGTCAGATTTTGATGAAATTTGGTATGATGTTACCTGGTTATCCGGGTATATATATATATATATATATATATATATATATATATATATATATATATATATATATATATATATATATATATATATATATATATATATATATATATATATATATATAGGATACTTTTTACTGCGGGGAAATACCTCCTCTGTGAGAAATCTATACTAACCGTTAAAACGTATCTAGGGACGAACCCGAGCAGAGCGATGGTAAGTCAATAGTTCAGAACTAAATATACATAAAACTACACGCATATATCAAAACATACAAAACACATTGTCTACAGCTTATCGACAGCCTACAATAACCATAACTTTTATTTAAAAAAATAACTTAAAACAAAAAAATTGAAATATGTAATTATAAAACAAAATTCCTTGAAAGTTTTTTAACGATGTAAATAATTACTTATATATCGAATAATTTATGAGCGCAATTCTTATTTTCTACTACAAGTTTTTCTTGATCAATCATGTATTTCCTAGATATAAATAAAATCAACGACGAATGCCGCATTCTGTCGAAGTGTCGCAATGGGTGGGTCTAGAGCCTAGACTGACGTAAGCTAAGCCTAAATGCGGCTTTCTGTAAATACAAAGAAACAATTTGCGATGCGGGATTATTTGTTGATATTGAAGACAAGGTTGATAAGAAAACCAACATTTTTACAACCAAAGTCAAAAAAAAGTAATTGTACATTTTTATAATAATTTTGAATAGCAAAGAAAACGGCAAAGTTGGAACAAATGTTGAATTGCGAAGTTAATAATTTAGTACTGTTATTATAGTTCTTAAACTTAAATACGTTATACACCTTGACCTTTTGTTCGCTTTAGTAGCATTTAAAAGAAAATATTTCTATTAAAATCAGTACGATGTACGAAACTATAAGCTTTTATATAATCCAAATAAAACATCTTAGAATAATAATTAATTTTAAGTTGGTTTTTACTTTTTCATGTAAATAATATAAAAAATTGATTGAAATTCATAAAATTTGGTACCAATTGTCAAATATGAGGAAATTTTTGATTGACGATTCAAAAGTGCTAGTAAAAGTCTACTTATTTGAAAATTTTTTTTTTGGTTTTCTTTTTGACAGTTTCAAAACATGCCTAACATATCTAAAGCTACAAAGTAACTAGTTATTAGTGTATAGGTCATGTTTACACATTGCTTAAAGCGGGAATCGTACACCGTATCCTTTATCATCTCTATATGTCGATCTTCCTGTTAAAATTTTTTTCATATATTTTTCTAATATGCCAAAACCACATCTTCTCTGCTGTTCCAAAGACAAGTTCTTATTTAAATATATCAATCCTAAGAAATATAACAGTATTAGTTATTAGATTTTAATCGCGGCTTTGTCTGTATAAAAAGTATTTTTACCAAATTAAATTTTCTACTCACAAATATTAGTAGCAAATAAAAAAAAATTGGTCAAGTGCGAGTCGGGTTCGCTCATGAAGGGTTCCGTACCATAATTAATTCTGTTTTAATTTGCAAGGCAGCCTCTTTGAAAGATGATCTCTTTGTTTTTTATTATTTGTTGTTATAGTTGCGGCAATAGAAATACACACTCTGTGAAAATTTCAACTCTATTACGGTTCATGAGATACAGCCCTCTGACAGACGGACGGACGGACGAACAGCGTAGGCATAGTAATAAGGTTCCTTTGGTACCCTTAGGGTACGGAACCCTAATTAACAGTTCAACTCGACATTGATTACTATTATTGATTGTAATTCATGTTATATTTAAAAGTACATGAAAAGACTCCCTTCTACTAAACCATACAGGACCAAACTGTAAATAACTTATGCCACCATGCACATATATAATTCAGAACAATGGTCCAACACAAACAGGAGGTTCTCTTGAAATAATGTTCTGCGATGAAAAAAAATCTATAGAAAATAGAAATATTAATCAACTGCTAAGTTTGGCACAAGCTTTTTTTTTAATTTTCCAAAATCCAAAATCTTTCCCGTGATCATGTTTGCTGAAACGTCGGATCTAAACATCAAAATAAATTCGCAAAAGTATCAGAAAAACCACTTTTTTTTAATTCTTGGAATCTCAAATAATTAACAAACGAGAACCTTACTAAAAATCAACATCTTCAGACCAACAATTATCAATTTCAAAAATTTTATCATTTCCAATCACTTTTTCAATGCGGTAAAAGCGCTAATCTCAGTAGCTACTAATCCTATTTAAAAAAATCTTTTTGCATTAGATAGCCCGTTTATTGAGGAAAGTTATAGGCTATATATCATCATGCTACTACCCAAGGGAATGGAGCAGTATTAATAAATGTCAACAAATCGGGCAGACTTTCATACATTATTGTAAAACTGATATTTATAATATGTTTAAGTGCTTTAAGCTCAGAAACTACTGGGCCCATTTCAAAAATGCCTTTTGCATAAAGCCAAGAGTTTTTTTTTTTGTAGTTTAGCGAACGAATGATTTATAATGAGAGAAAAATGTCAAGAACCACATTGTTTTATGTAAACAGAACCACCTTGTCATTAATCATTAGCCCCATTTCCACCAAATAGGTGAAGGTAGCCATAAAGAAGTTTACGAGCTTATCTAAGATTTACGGTTCATAGCTAATATAATAATTTCATAACCGTTATGACGCATCGCTGTTATAAAATTCAATAGCTTCTGTACAACACAATATCGACCTTCTTTTTGTTTTAGTTTCGTTAAAGGATGTGCTTTTATTAAAACCTGAAAGTATATGACTTTATTTCTAACGATAAAAATATGAAAATACAGATAGATAAATAATCCACAAATATATATATTTGGCGTAAGCTTTTTGTTACAAAAACCATTTTAAATTAACAACAAAATAAATATTCATGTTGCTATTTTAGAGAATATGAGATAATTCACCAATTGATAACCAAACCTCACATATATATTACTAGCAGAACCAGCGGCTTCGCTCGCGATCAAACTACGAAGAATACGAGATTTCATGCAAATATGTCCAAGGAATAAAAAGTATCATACAAACTTTTATCCCCTATTTCACCCCCTTGAGGGATGAATTTTGAAAAATACTTCCTTAGTGGATGCCTGCGTCATAAGAGGAGTACGTATGCGAAATTTTAACTTTCTAGCCTTAAGGGTCTGGCCTGTGCGTTGATACATCAGTCAATCACTTTTGCTTTTTATATATACAGATTAACTACTAAATGTACTCTACCTTATAGCAAAACTTAAAAGCACTATATTGGTCCTTCGAGCCGGACGCGTACAATTTTCATTTTGAATAAAAGTCAACGCTGACATTAACGAGCTTCATCTAGAGTGCAATAACGACGATTTTGCTAGCTTTTATAATGTCAAGAATAGTCTGGAAGAATTTCATAATGTCATATTTTCAAGTTAACATGTATATAATAAAGAATTTTATTAATAAGTGTCTGGAAATGTGAGATTTCCTCGCAAGATACTCGTAATGCACTCGTATTAATTTAAAATTAAAGCACTTGCAAATATCTGTATGTAATATAAGTTAAATATAAATAAAAAATATATATAAATATAAAATTCTACCTAAGAAATTATTACTGTACTAGCAGACCCGGCCACGCATTGCTGTGGCACACAAATGAAAATCGTCAATTTTGCAATAAAAAAAAGCAATAATCGGGATAAAAACTATCCTATCTTTTTAATTAGCACAAATCACACATTTTGACATAAAATACGTCTAGATCGAATAAATAGTTTTGGAGTTCATCCCGGACAAACATTGTGACACGAGATTTATATATATTAAGATAAGTAAGTTTATAAACAAAACAAATTGTGAACAATTGATAAATATACATTACTAGCAGAACCCGCGGCTTCACTCGCGTTAAAACTACAAAACGAAACTTTAAAAGGTAGATTTCATACAAACTTTCATCCTCTATTTTACCCTTTTACGGGATTGAATTTCGAAAAATGCTAAAACACGTATTTATTTAATTGTATTGAAGAGTATTAATACCAATACCACGCCAATCCGTCATTTCGTTTCAACGTGAAGAAAGGACAAACAAACAAAAAAACAAACCAACAAACACACTTTTACATTTATAATATTAAAGTATGGATACTATGATTGAATAAAATGACAGTTTGGTAGCTTAAATTGGGTTTTTAAATATTTATATATAACATTTCATGGTATATTATTATATCCTGTTAAGTGTTTAAAAGATAACCAATTCATTACATTTTACAATTTTAAAACTACTCGTTAGGAAATGTAAAAAAAAATCTCAAAACAATCTTTTAATCGTATACACTTAATAGCCTAAAACCCAATCCATACACATTTTAGATGAATTTGAGGCACTTAGCCGGGCAGAGTCTGACCGCGTGAGATATTACTCCCTTTACTGTGGCTTCAGACTAATTACTTACGACCTGGAAACGACATTTGACTAATTCCGAAAGTACCTGCAAAAAGATAGAAAACTATTAGTGAATACAAATCAGAATACTTAGCTAAATAACAGATTAATACAATACATTTTGTTGTTAAAAATTTAATCTCAATCGAAAAAGTATTTTCTATGTCGAAACGTTTTAAATATTTATATTCCACTTTCAAACAAATAACTATTTTAATATCATAGGTTAATACAAAAATATTTGAGATGGAGCTGTTGAATTCGATATTTTATATTGTAAAACAAGAGTCGATTCCAATTTACATTCTAACATAAAATAATCTACGTTTAAAATGTAGGTATATGTCGCAGATGAATTACTGAAAGAGCTGTTTTACATAACCGCTAGTTGTTTCACATAATAGCCCCATTATTTGAAACAACTGAACGACGTTTAGCTGGCTTGCCATTGCGCTAGCAGTAGTTGATAGTTCCCCCCAACGTGCTTTCACTTTGTTTTGGGGGGTCTCATTAATGTCCAGCAATCCAGCCGGGTGCGAAGCCAAGAAACACCACCTCGGTGTGCGGTGTCACATGCAGGTTGCTACTCGTACTTCTCTGTTGTGGTCTGCTTTGGCAGACCTGCCGTCCGGGCGTCGTAGTTGAATGCGTAAGTGATCATGCAACGCGCCATTAAGACGGGGGAGGTTTTGTTAGGTTTTAGTGTGTAGTAATGGTTTTTCAAGGCGGTGAGTTCCACATAACCACCTGCATGTATGCAGGTGGTACGTGTAAATTCATTTACCAAGTAATTTTTGATAGTAGGGGACCTAATGAGAACTACGCCATCCAAGTCGGATCTGTCACCGGATTGGAAATCAAAAAAATACTAAAATCTACGATCTACAATGTGACGTTTCATTTCTAGCTATAACATAACCACTAATCGTTGACCTGCTGCTTTGGCAAATGCAAAACGTTCACATAAATTATTAGTATTAAAGTTTAGTAATTATACAAAAAACGCTAAACATCATTCGGTTGTTTTATATAACGAAGGTGTTATGTAAAACAACTAGCGATTTTATAAAACAGCGGACTCGACAATCCATCTGCGACATATACAAATTTTTGCTTTTAATTTATTTCAGGATGTTCTTGTGGTTTAACCCACATTAATATTAAAACCTTCAGTGCAAGAATCCTTTTAGAAATCTCATTTGATGCTTATTCGTTACAAGAGCTATTCAAACTACTTCTATTTACGTATCCAAAGCTGAGATATCACGATTAAGATGATGAAATTACTCAAATAAATGGTGCCATAAATTACTAATGAAATGACGACGGTATAAGGCAAATGTATCTATTAAATGGAAGACAGATTTACCATTACTTGGTATGAATATTGTATTAAGTCTGTTTTATAGACTTAATGTACAATCTACATATAAATAGGCAAAGACAAAACTGTTCAGTTCCCTTTTCTCTTCTGTTTGTCAACCGATTTTTTTTATTTAGTAATTATTGACGACTTTTAGTGTTATTAATACAAAAAAAATTGGAAATAGTTTTTTATAATAATAATAATAATTAATATAGGTATTCTTCAAATAAAATCAAATCAATTGTGTCATTTGGAAAAGCAACTACTTTAGATGTTATTATCTTGGTTCTGCGTTTCACACAACGATTAATAAAGAAATCCAATATATACTTATGGTTGCTAGATATTAACTGACGGGTTTATGACGAGCGTTGATGAACCGACTTCAAAAAGGGAGGATCAAACAAACGCTATCATTCAGCTGTATTTTTTTTCAATATGATACATGTTATCTTAGCTAATAGTTAACCAAATTTCTGTTTTAATAATGCGTTTTTCAATAAATAGGCCAAGGGTATATAAATTTCAAACCCTTATATTAATATATAATTATTATATTTTAAAAAACAACATCATACAAAGGATAATTTTATATTTCGCTTCAGGCAAAATAGGTTATTTATGAAAGCAATCGTTCTTCACGACATCAGTTTGATGTACACAACAATGTGTTTAATTATAACTTTTACGCAAGTTTATTAAAACTTCAAAAAGCTCTCAGAACTTGGAGCCAACATCTGACACTTTATTTTTACATTATATAAAAAATATAAGATGACACAGATTTACCCACAGTTTAGTGAAATGTCTGAGTTTCTCTGTCTTAGTTCACTCTTTTTGAACTGACAATCGTGCAAATTTTTCACTTAGATCTTAATATTTGTTTTAAAAGTTATATAGTTCCCACCTAACAAAAAATAAATAAACTAACATCTTGTTTAGAAGTAACCATTGGAAAGTTCACCTAAGCACCTTCTAGATTATCGTCAGATAAGCTCAATGATTCTTATTGTATTACCATTCAATTTTTTCATGTAAAGCTTCACATCAATACGACATACTTAACATTTGTCATCATCGTCATTATTTCAACCGAAATCATCTAATTATGACTGATCTAAAAATCCACAACAGACGGTCTTGTGTATTCTGGTGACTTTAAGGAAGTCTTCAGTCCAAGTGGGAGGTCTAGTTAGTAATAGAAGGGTAAGGGTTAAGATTAAAAAGAAGACTCCCCCAATGTACGTTGACCATGTCGTGGTGAGGGGGCTCACTAGCGTCCGGCAAACTAGCCGGGCGCGAAGCCAAGAAACGCACTGGGTGACGACCCGTATCATGCGGGTTGCTCCTGGTACTTCTCTAAAAGTACAGTAGACTGTTGGAGCAACCCCATGGTTGTTGTGGTCTGCTGCGGCAGACCTGCCGTCAGGGCATCATGTTTGAGTGCCTAAGCGATCTTGCGACGCCCCATTAAGACGGGGGAGGTTCCGTTGGGTTTTAGTGTGTAATATTGGCTTTACTAGTAAAAAGAAGACTGGGATAAGACATCTAAAATTATTTTATAACAAATCTTCAAATATTTTACCAACGACGTACCTATTACTGTAAAATTAAGATTACTAAGTACACATTTCAGTGTTACCACGTTTGATGGCTATGATTACATTAACGATGATATCATTGAGTCAATTGAGTCGCATGTTTATATTACAACACCACCAAATAGGTTCTAATTCGATTTACACTTCCTATTAAGATTTAGTTTGTAATTTTAATAGCTTTAAATCCTACGTTTATTTAAATATCAATAAACTGACACATTCATACTATTCAGAGATCTTATATATTCTTCAGTATTGCCAAAAAAATATTGATTTAATATAGTGAGTAACTATTTTGATTAATCTAGCTTTAAAAAAGTTTACAGATACCATTGCAATTTGTAATCAGTATATGCGTTTGAGAGATAGAATGCCGCCAACAGATAATAGAAGTGTCAAACACATCCCTCTTTTTTATTGGAAGGCATCAATGTAACCTATTTTAATTTATGTAGAAAAAGCTTTAACATTTAACACCATTTGTCACGTCCAAAACAATAAAATTACAAATGGGCAAAAAGCAACCAGCACTTCTTGGTACCAACTATAAAGTTTCGTTTGACATTAAGTGAACGGCTTGCTCAAAACTTTCTCCAGAGCTGACTTTTATAAGGAACGTGAAATATCACTGGCAAGTTCCAATCGAAGTTTACGGTCCCTAATATGTTGTAAATTCAGTGCGCAGTAAAATAGCTTGACTGAATTATTTGGACACTTCAGAAAAGCTTTCTAGAGTTTCTATTGTAGTTATATAATTTAATTTAAAAAATAAAATATTTAATGAACTAACTTTTGGTCTTAAATAGAAGCTCTCGAAACTTATTTCGCAAAGAAGCCATCTATAATTATGTGTAACATAAAATTGAAACGAATCAAAGTGTTTAATTCTGACTAAGACGTTTTTGGGATGTAATATAAATCTACAGTTTGAAATTCGTGTTAGTCCATATACTTGGGTGTAAATCCAAAGCGACTGGAAACGTATTTTAAAATATAAAATATCCCAATACAGAATCGAACCCATGATCTTCAGTAAACAATTGTCACATTCCTCCCAAATTTATAACAAATGATTATAATAAATACTCTACGTCACATAGACCTTGTTCTAACGACACTCCTAATGCGGCGTAATGAGTGGCCGTGAACTCGGGCCTTCAACTTGACGACTGTTTCATGTGAAACGTAAGTAACTTTTAGCTTTGCAATTAAAACTATTGCGGCATAAGCTATTCGCTTTTAGTATATTTGCTTGAGTTATCAAATATAGAGATATTAGTATTTATAGAGAAACTAGCGGCTGACCCTCGCTTCGCTCAGGTTCATCGCTAGGTACGTTTTACATAGATATTTAAAATAGTTTTTTGTCAGCGTTAGCCATATAAATTTATATATTTTTTTTAGAATTTTTCTTATGTAATACTTAACCAGAGACAAAATTATGTTTAGCTGTCATTTATGTTTTGTTATTCCATGTCAGATGCGTTTTTGTTATACCACTTTATATAGTGACTTTTATTGTCTTTGACGTTTTATGTCACGTCACACGGGAACGCGGTCGGACGGGATAAAAATCCTATGTCCGTCTCCTGGTGCTAAACTACCTCCCCACCAATTTTCAGCCAAATCGGTTAAGCCGTTCTTGAGTTATAAATAGTGTAACTAACACGACTTTCTTTTATATACATATATAGATATATTGCTTAGAAAACTTTTAACTTTGTTCATTTCAAGATGGTCGTGTGACGTAACACCGATCATCATTATCGGCCAGAATGAATAAAATATCATTTGGTGTACCTTTTGTGATACTTAGGCGAAATTAATTATAATAATAAATGCGTCAATAAATTGCTTTCTTTATTAGCGTAATATATTCATGTCTAAGGCCCGTAGTGCGATGTCAGATAGTCGATAATCTCACTGGACTCACAAAGGCCTAATCTGTAGTTTTCAGAATTTTTGTCTGTCTGTCTGGGAATGCTTCACGACAAAACCATTGGACAGATTTTGATGAAATTTGGTAAAATGATAGCTGATTATCCGAGTCTATATATAGGATACTTTTTACTGTGGAAAAATATCTCATTTCTGAGAAATCTGTACGTACGTAACTAGGGACGAACCCAAGCGGAGCGAAGGTGAGTCGGAAATTAACTATAAAATAGAAATAAAAAAAATTTAAACATGACTTTAACTCTAGAAATTAGTGCATTCAAGCAAACAAACAAACAAACAAACAAACAAACGAACGAACGAACGAACTCTATAATATCTTTATAATGAAGCATCGATTTATTACTCTCGACGCGTCAGCCTTAATATAATTTGATACGCACGTAGCCTGTGCCATGGAGGCATCAAAAATGTGATACCGGCCCATTAAATAATTTCTCTGGGATAACCTAATAAGCGTTATTACGCGAGTTGTTAAAATAGACACATCAAATACTATGTGACTTTTGATGTTTGAACTTGATATTCATTAGCAATAAAACACAGATTGGCTTACCTTTTCATATTTTTGAAGTTATACTTCTTTTGAAACGTTTGGAAAAAATTATGAGAGTGAATTTTTTACGATGCGCGCGCACACCGACAGCCTAACAGCGACATGATGAAGTTAACTGACAACTGTTTGTTGCCATGGTAACCGATGTTATGGTCTGACAAATGATATATAATATTATATTCTTTCCTTAAATGATATTCTATAAATATATGATTTTAATATGCCTAATATGCGTTATTTATTTTATCAATCTATCATTCCTTTACAATCAGAGAGTTGTGACATACGGGATGAAATATTCAGCTATTTTTGTTCTGTTACGCCAAAGAAGTATAACTTCTTACGTGCGTACATAAGTACATACACACGTTTTTTTTTAATTTTTAATTCAGAGTTTATCCAGTAATGGTTATTTCGGCACTAAATAATTACTTATCCGAAAAAAACTGAAGAAATTACAGTATGTGGGATAAAGTACCAAAGGATCAAGCTCCAAGACAAAGCAAGGTTAGGTCAATAGTTGCATATATAACAGAAACTACTGAAGTATTTAATGTACATTGAAATCTTTTACATAAATAAATTTACATTATATTTTTACACCATGAATATTCCCTGTGAATACCATAGTTATAGATTAGAAGCAAAAGCCATCATAATATGGGATAGCATTACTAATAATTACTTTCGCTTCGGCTTACAAATGTATGTAAATTATTTGAACTACCTCACTTGTGAGTTTGAAAGGGTTTAAAATAGAAAGAAAGTATTATAGAAAGAACAATTTAACTCTTATAAGATAAGCAGTTAGTGAGCAAAAACAGAATAATTAATGACACTTTAAGGATGAAATTTCAAAATATCTGTCTATAGGTACTACACGTTTGGCCCAGTTCGCAGTTACCCTACTTACTGTGCCAGCGGTCGCGGGTTTGAGTCCCGCTGGGGGCATTCATTTGTGTGATGGCTTACGTTTGTACTCCAGTCATGGGTGTTTATATTTATAATATGTATGTATGTATTTAAATTTTAAAGTTATATATGTGTATCAACTATCTGGTATCTATAACATAAGCCTCGTAGCTTACCATGGTACCAGATGGTTCTGTGTGTTAACAAAATGTCCGAACAAAAAAAAAATACTCCAAGTCCTCATTTCTTGTACTAGGAACTGTTTTGCAAAGCTTTTGCATCTATGTTTATTGTACTTTACTTAATGTGTATAATTGAACCAGTAAAATTTAAAGTTTTTATTAAGTGAAGCATAATAACAAGCTCTGGTAAAGTTTTGTCAAAAGGAAGTGTAATCGAGTTAAGGCTTAATCGATTATATCTTCGTGTAATCCAAATAGGCCCGCAGCTGTTGGGACTTTAGTCGGGATATGTGTAATTTATTTCATTACACACTGGTGTTACCTTATAGATAACATTGTTTTTATTAATAGGTGCTTTAACTTCACAGACGATTATTATCAAACAATAAAACTCAAAACCAAAACGAGAAATCACACGAAATAAATCTTATACATAAGCAAAAATACCGCAAGTCGATTTAAAACATCAGACAGTTTCACTATGAAATTGAACAAATATAGCATCTACATAATATTGAATTGTTATCGCTCGTACAAAGGGAAAAGGGTTGACGGATGTCAACTTTTTACGTAGACCCTTTTAGGTCAAGTTAATTTTTTATTAGGTTTAAACATACATTAATGGTTTGAGTATATTTTTCAAAAGAGGTAAATAAAGAGAGCCAAAAAAAGAGGTAATAATAAAATCGTGTAAGTGAAATGATTTTAAGTCAAAAAAGTACTTAAATATGGTCACTTTTAATAATGTATGCCGCGCATCAGATAACGTTATCTGAGCGTTATAAATGAAAATATAACTATTATAATACTTTATATCTGATTTGTAAAATTAGATATGTCAAAATCTTTCGTTGCCTGGAAAAAATAGCTTAATATATTCCAAGAAAGGCTTAATCTTTCCATATTACACGTATGTACATAGGTATATTATATATTGTATATTTCATACTGTAAGAAGAAGACGTATACATATCACGCGAGCAGAGTCGCAGGCCAAAAATAGTATAATCCGGGAGAATCTATCACCATGATTGCTTACTTTCTCTACACTAGTCCCATCAAACTAACAAACGACGTCCATCCAGTTACACTCAGATTCCATTTGCCACAGTTATTGAGTGCACCCTATCCCGAGAAGTAAGTAATGGAACCGACATTTGATTTCCAAACTACGTGTGATCCTAAAATAGTATTTTAGTAATATTATTGAGTAGAATGTTTTGGTAGTTAGTTAATTTTTGCTTTCATAGAATAATGAAGTTTTAAAATGACCTCATTTTGGCAGAAAGATACATTATGAGGTCGAAGAGTGATCCTTTTATGGGTTTTATACTAGCAACTCATGCTCGCTTCGCTTGGGTTCGTACATAGTGAAAATCAAAAACAAACATGGGAACCGTATATTTTTCTGGGATTAAAAGTAACCTATCTGCTATTCCGGACTATAATCTATCTGTGTGCCAAATTTCATCCAGATAAGTTCAGCCGTTCTGGTGTAATTGAGTAACAAACATCCATTCAAACTTTCGCATTTATAATATTAATGGGATTATAATTAATGGGTTACTGGAATTCCGGTGAATTCAGTAGTTCCTGTGGGATATAAGTATATCACAAAATGATGCTATGATAAGTAATGACGAACGTAAAAAATAATACTTTCTTTTAGGCATGTACTAAGCCTCTGCACCAAAAATATTAAGTTGATTTAAATGTCTTTACATTGTACGTTCACTACACATATTTGTCATTAAAAAAATTGAAGCAAGCCTCCTGAATAATTGTTCTTGCTTTAACAGAAATATTCATAACTACACAGAATTCAACGTTTGCTATCAAGTGTAGGCCAAAACTTTCAATATCTCATCTTGAAGACAATCTGTCATTTCTAACTTAAGTCCTATGATCACAAAACAACACGTTTTCAAACGAAGTGAAATGTGCTCAAGTGGTATAAAAACCACAAACAAATAAATGAATAAAAAAAAACCATTTATTTTTCAAATTAAACTGGAATGTTCAAAGATAAGTAAATTATTATCAGATGCTATATATTTTGCTATCATACGCGGAACTGCAGATGTTTGCATATGTTAATATACTCGTTGTTCCGGTTTCTTGAGAAGAGCTCGATTCGCTTATTATTCGCTGAATCATCAATATATGAAGATTGATAAACATAAATATAGAGATTTTTGTTCTCATATCATAATACTTACTAGCGACTATAAATGCTTCGCTCAAGCATATGTTACGCTAGTCCTAAGATGATGATAGCATGACCATAATGTCTTCGTTTTTATCCAAATCAGTCTAGACATCTTAGAATGAAGGAGTAATAAACATACAAATAAATGTTTTTAACCCCCTACGCAAAAAAGAGGGGTGTTATAAGTTTGACATGTGTGTCTGTGGCATCATAACTCCTAAACGAATGGATCGATTTTGATGTGGTTTTTTTTTGTTTAAAGGCTGACGAGATTGAAATGGTTCTTAGCTATAACTTATGAAGATCTATTCAGGCGGTTGATGATTAATTAACCCCCCGAACCCAAAAAAAAACTCTAAAAAGTAAAAAAATAAAATTACTCCCTTGGCCTTTTATCATTAAAAATACCTATTAATATTTGATGATGAGCGTTATTGAGTACATTTTCATTTTTTTACAAAATATCTATTAACATTAAGCGAGCTGACCTCGCAAAGGTGCGTTACGAAGAAAGCTTTTCGCCGATATGATCTCATACATATATTGGCCCAGAAGAGCGATGGCCCGCGAGGGAAATTAAATACTTCTATCTAAACTGATACAATGTATCCAACATTTTATCAAATTCTAAATATACAATCTATGGTCATATAGGCATTGTAAAAAGACCATCGTTATCGTTTTATGATTTTTTAATTGGCAACTTTTGAAATTGTATGAAATTTCAAAGTTATATCTGTTTTATCTAATTTATTGTATAATTTGGCGGGTAGATACCGGCTGTAGTAATTAAGACAGTTGTGACATCTAATACCTTAGTTTCGATTTAGTTCAGAAATAGTAAGAAGAAAAAACCTAAATCAAACGCAGTACTACCCTAAAAATAGTGTCTTTAACTTGTCAAATATTAATTTAAGCCGTGTTAAGATAGACCATGGTGAATTATTTATCCCATTTTTGTTGATATAATACTTAAAACCTAATACAAGCGTTTACAGGAAGTAAATGTCTGAAATCAAACCCGTGATCTCTTACGCAGGAAGTAATGCGAAAATTACTTAAAATTAAATTAATATTAAAGTATCGGTTACGTGTATACTGTATATGTTTTGTAAGCTAGAAAAAATTTAAAAAGCACGAATCGTACTCTATGATTTTAAAGAAATTTAAAGGTCTGTAATCTATAAAATCAGGTTAGACAGACGAACATATAGTATACTTCCGACACTTAAGGTACGGAACCCAAAGCCTTAACTGTAGCTATAAACGAAACAACGCAATAACAAAGGTTTAAGTTTACCCATACTGCATACGACTAATCTACCTACAATGTATTTAAATCTAGTTGAAGCAATGTCTAAGCCCGTGTAATCCGTAACGCCTCGGTTTCAGGCTTTCAGCCTCAATACGTTATCGAGAAATGTTACTATGATCTATTTAATCGTTATACTGAAAAATGTACGGATTTATTATCCTCTGAATTCTGGACAAAACGGAGATTTTGTTTGAAAGATACTCGTTTTCTGTTTCTAAACGAAATCGTCTGTGAAGGGATTTATGATAATGCTCACACTGCTTCTGTCAGAAGAATAGGATGAGAAAATATAATTTTCAATATTTTCTTTTACAGGATTTGATTCGAATTTAGTGCTGGGAAGAATATAGAATATTTACTACATTATCAAATATTACAGTTTAGATGCAGTTACTCAAGTTGATCTAACGACACATTCTTGCTTAGCGTCCAAGAATGTGAGATATGTGAATCCTTTTAAAGACCTTTATCAGAGCTAAATATATCATTTTTTTTAATCAAACTTAATACTAATTTATGGAAATATAAAAAATGGTTTATTATCTCCAATAAGACGTAGTATAAATTCATTCTATTTATAATTATCATTGTGAGGAAAACATTTTTTTTTTAACCCGTCTTAATGGGGCGTCGCAGGATAACTTACGCATTTAACCAACACACCCCGACGGCAGTCTGCCGAAGCAGACAACAACAACCATGGGGTTGCTTCAACGGTCCACTCTGTTATCAGAGAAGGCCGCCTCCCAGTGCCTTTCTTATCTTCGCCCCAGCTGGATTGCGGGACTCTAATAAGCCCCCCACCATGACAAGGTGAACATTGAAAGAGTTATGAGGAAAACATATATAAATAGAATTTAACCAACTACTCGTATATTAAAAAAAATGTTTCCATTTTTTTTAATGATAACACTAAAGCTCGTCAATAGCTACTAACCAAAAAAAAACGAAAATCGTTTGGCAAACAAAGGAGATAAAGCAACTGTACTATTTTAAGTTTGCCTACTTATATGTAGAAGATAATTATGATTTTACCATTTATTATTTACAATCGTCATACATGATCATGAGAACATATGCCATATAGATACATATATTGAAGGCAACACGGACGTGTGGTGTGATGCGTGACAACAGTCACAGGAACGTGAACTGCATTATAATAAGGCACCGAGCAATTCTATGCATTTTATGATTTTCTTTAAAATGGTATGATATTATAGTGTTGGTTAAAATAACTCTACTTTTATGGGCGGAATATTTTGTTGAAATGAAAGCTATCAATATTAAATCTATGATAATGATAATTCAGCCCTTATAACGTCCTATTGCTGGACACGGGCCTTCCTTATTGCGAAAGGGATCAAGGCCACCACTCTGTTGACGTAACATTTCTTTCTTCACTTACTCAGAATAACTATACTACTTCACTGTAAGGCAAGTGGTAAATGAAAATAATCATACGGTTTTTCAAGCTAAGTCGTTATCACTGGGCTACAGCTGTCACTGGGCTGTCTTACAGAACTTAAAATTATAAAATTGAAGTTGACATTTTGTATTCGACTTGACTGGCATCTAATCAAATTACAAATAACAAAAATATTCCCTTCTTTTATACAAAAATTCAAAACAATACATTTTGAGAGGAAAATTTTTTAGACTAATCATTGATCGTAATAAAAGTGTAGCGGAATATCCCGAAAGCTAAAGAGAAAGGAATTTGTGTGTGAAGTGAAGACAAATTTAAAAGGCCTCTCAAATTAAATAGGACTTTGACTGACGAGGAGGTCATTATTTTTATATACGTTACAGCTTCCGTCCCTCGCCTCGCTCGAGCCTGACTATGCTTCTCGTGTCTATAGAAACCTTTTATATAATATTGACTATTTTAATACTTTGAACCAAAAATCAAAATAAATCCGCGAAATAATCCAAAAAGATAGTTTTATTTAAAATATTTGAATACTTTCTTAGATTCGCTTAAATTTATTTATTATTATTATTCACTTAAAGTGTGAGGATATAGCCTATGTCACTCTCCTCTCACGTGACTGTTGTATTGCTTTGCTTCGTGAAAATTGTGTAAATAAACACATTCGTTATTATAAAAAGATTTTTGTCTTATCATTGATTTCTTTCCACTATATTATAACTTTTTTTTTAAATGTTAACAAAATAAAGTTTTTTCAAACATCAGGTACCTAAATGAACTAAATCCATACCGTCGAGATCCCTAACTTCACCTGTGAACCCTATCTTTGCCTGTTTTGTTCGACCCTATGCGTAAAACTACTAAATATAAAACAAATTTTATTGCTAGCAACTTTTTTGCGATCAAATCGTAGCTAACTTCACTCGCACACACTCACATCCAATTTTTCTGTGAACAAAACGTGACTTATTTTGTAACACGGGAATAACTTTGATTTGTGATTCATAGACAGCAGGTAAGTATGAACTTTTTAGTGTATTATTGTCCCTCTTTCAGACATTGCAATTGCTTTTATGATAAGTTATGTATTTAAAGAATAATCAAAAGAAACAGCGCTTAAGGAACTGTGGCAGCCATGTTATTGCCAATATACCTACCCATAGGGTTGTCACTTCAAAGTTTCAAACGTGAGTTATGTGCCTATTGTTAGTTGTATACATATTATTTTTATACTATTGTAGGTCTTTTTCTTTGTAGATTTGTTCTTGCTAACGTACATAAGTACAATGAATGGTATAATACAATTGTACACTTTTTGTCACTATCCACACAATTTTTTTTAATTCTTTAGATTTCTGTAATCATTAGATACAACGGAAAATCAAAACAGTAATATTAAATATAATTACTAATCCCATTATTATTGAAGTGAAACAGCTGAGAGTTAAATATAATCTGATACAACTGTATTTTCTTACTTATTTATATAAAAAAGCGTTTGCTCGAAGATTCGCTTACGGTGTTTATTTATGTATCTTTCCGCTCTAAGAAGTCGTTAGCTTAATATTAGATAAATCATAACCGTTCTTAATAAAATACTATTAAAAGAAAATATAATTTTACAAATCGAACTAGTAGTTTTAGAGATTAGCGCATTCAAATAAACAAGGCAAACTTTTCAGCTTTATTTGTAACATACATACATACATACATACAGGGGTAGACCGCAAATTTGTGGGGCCATATCTAGGGGAGCTAACACTTTTTGAGGGTCTAAAATGACAATCAATTTAATTAATTAGAATTATACTAATTGTCATTGTGTCTTAAAGATATCTATAATTATTTATAGATGATACTAGAATAAATTAAGATTACGTTATTGTTTTGTTTTGGTTAATTTATATATTTAATTTATTTATAGCTTATTTTTATTTAAAATAAATATAATATTTAAAAAAATATTAATATATTAATAAATAAATTAATATATTATAAATTCACTATATTATTCATTGTTTCCAGCATTCCCGCTATATATTAGGGCCTGGACTGCAGCAAAAAAATTTATAACTAGGGTTTAATAGAAGGTAAAATAAGGAAAATCTCGTATTCAGACAATGCTAACTAAATCGCGTCGACAAATTAGTTTGTGTATCATTATCTATCTATCGGTCACTCACCTGCGGGAGATAACCCCAATTACATGTGGTGCGGAAGCAGTTAAAAGTGTCTTAAAATATATTAAGGAGAACATAGTGTCATAGAACTAAACATATAGCCAAACAATAATGATTTAAAATCTATACATATACCTAATAAAATTCTAACTGAGTCGAATCTGTACATTAAATATTTTTTAGAAAATCTTATTGAAATAGTCATTATTATCGATACAGAGGCCGAATCTATAGTTTTAAGAATTTTTGTCAGTCTGTCTGGTAACGCATCACGAGAAAACCCCTGGACAGATTTTGATGAAATTTGTTTTATTTATTTTGATGATAGCTGGTTATCCGGGTCAACTTATAGGATACTTTTTACTGCCGCAAAATATTTCATCTCTGAGATACTTATCTATAAAAAAATCTATAAATATCTAAAACTTAAAACGTAACCAGGGACGCTATGCTTGGGAGCGAGGGCTAGTCGCTAGTTCTTTCTATATGTATTTGCTGTACAGCATTCGAAACGTCGTCGTCGGTAACAAAAACTCACTAAAACCAAACAACAAGGGAGGTTTCCCTTGTCTTAATGGGGCATTGCAGGATCGCTTACGCACTCAACCGACACCCCGATGGCAGGTTTGCTGAAGCAGACTACAACAACCATTGGGTTGCTCCAACAGCCCATTCTGCTATCAGAGAAGTACCAGGAGCAACCCGCATGGTACACCGTCCACCAAAGTAGGCCGCTACTCTGTGTGTTTCTTGGGTTTGCGCCCGGCTTAATTGCCGGACTCTAATGAGCGCCCCTCACCACAACAAGGTGAACGCATATTGAGTGGGGAATCCTTGATGTCCTAATCTAACTTGCACTTGCCCGACTTTTAATTCATTTTCCACGCACAATAACCAATACTGTTTAGAAATATTCGACTTTATTATTATAACTAATTATAACTAATTATACCTAATTATTTTTATTGATAAAGCTCGTCAATAGCTACTAAATGAACAAAACAAAAAGATAATCGGTTGACAAACAGAGGAGAAAAAGGTATTGAACTGTTTTGTCTTTGTCTGTTTATACATAGACAATGCAAATCGTTCTTATTGCAAATCGTACTTTAACAATTGCATAATGAATTAAATAAATGTACATCATAACTTTATAATTACTGAAATAAATTAACTTTAAGCCAGACAAAACTATTTACTCATACATTTTAAAAATTAATGTCCACATGTTATTGTACCTGTAAACTAAATTTAATGAAATTATAACCTATATATATATATATACCTATATATACTGTATAATATGTATTATATTACTATAATTATTATTTTAATATAACTCATTTCATTTTTTCAAAATACGAACCACCACTCTCTTGTACCTTTAAACGAGATATTACTGGCAGGCCAGAGCTCTCAGAAACGGTTGAATAGCCAAGCAATGGCTTTAGAATATTCTATTTCCAACAAGCTTTTATCAAAAGTACGACAAACCTGAACAAGAGCACAAAAGAGTAAGTTGGAGTCTAAGGAACTCAACAGCTCTATTGAAGATAAGGCCAATTTTGTAACACTAACGACTTATCATCGCTTCGCTCGGATGCGCCTTTTGCATTTAGAATATCATATATATATATATATATATATATATATATATATATATATATATATATATATATATATATAAACTGCCTCGGTGGTGTAGTGGCTAGCATGTACGGCTGCACATCCTGAGGTCCTGGGTTCGAGTCCCGGGTCGGGCCAAGTTTAGTTATTGAGTCTTTCTGTATAGTAAGCCTCAGTAACAGCCCGGAGTTGGGAAGTTGGCGGTGTTTCACCCCCGTGCCTCGGAGAGCACGTAAAGCCGTCGGTCCTGCGCCTTAACTCTCACCGGTCGTGTTGAGTAGTCGTCCCACTGGAGCATGAGAGTGACAGGAATAGAGAGTGCACTTGTGTCTGCGCGTACACTTGTGCACTATAATATCTCCTCCGCAGTTGGCTAGTCTCAATGAGATTGGCCGCCGTGGCCGGAATCGGTCAGGAGAACATCATCATCATCATCATATATATATATATATATATATATATATATATATATATATATATATATATATATAAGTCAATGTGTGTATGTACATATATTCTCTACAGAAAGTGCTGGAGCGAATATGATGAAATTTTCAGTTGTTTGTCAAGTTTGATAGCGATCGGATGTAAGAAGGCGGGCGAAGCAGCAGGTACTATAAGTGTATTATACAAAGTCTCTGCCCTGTATCCGCGATAAACTCAAAAACTACCAAACGGATTTAATATGATTTTCAACAATAGACAAGAGTGATTCAAGGGGAAGGTTTAAGTGTATAAATCAAGTGAACACTGTAAAGAGGTCATAGAAATCTTAATTGGTTATGAGACAAGCCAACGAGCAAGTTGAATTTTAGTTACTAATAATGGTACCAAAATAGGACAAGAATAGAATAAAACAATATGTAGTAACATTTTTAAGTATGTATGTGTAAAATTATATGTACGTATTAAGTATGCACAGACCGCAGTACGATGGAATCATATCCTGTGGTAGGGTCGAAACGTGACGGGAATAACATTTGAAAGTCTAGAAATATTGGGACTTTGTAGACCCGCGAATTGCTAACAATGTTGAAAGTTTAGTTTATCTGCCAAAAATAAGACTCACAAAGAAATGTTTTATACTTATGGGTGGATTTTATCTTGAGTTTTTTTTTATATCAGACTACCCTCACATCTGAATACTTTCTTAGATTTACGCGAATATTTGACATTTTAAATAAAACTATATTTTCGGACTATTTCGCGGATTTATTTTGAAACGTCGCGAACTAAAAATCTAAATAAATCCGCGAAATAATCCGAAAAGATAGTTTTATTTAAAATTTACTATAACTGATTAAGATATTGCGTAACATACACATTCATACACACAAAAAGCAGACCTAAATAGAGTACCCCTTCGTTTTAAAGTTGGTGAAAAATAATCAAAGTACTATATGTATAGCAAAGAAAGAAAACTAGTATAGAACACTGTTTTATTTGAAAGCACAAAGTTTCCAAACGATATCTCCATAGCGCGATATTTGCTTGCAAAGCAAATATTGCCATTTGACTGTTCATACTTTCGGATAAACTTTAAAAGTACTGCTACATTTTAAAATACCAAGAGTACATACATATTGTAAAATAGCTTTTCATATATGTATACCTTTGCATATAAAAATAGAATAGCTAATTGAATGATATCTCAAAAATATTGAGTTCTACATATTATGTTTGCAAGGTACCAAAGCCTAAATAATTATTTGTTTTGTTCTGTATGTTTGTACTAAATATTGAAACGACTACACCTATTTTAATTAGATTTACACTAGATAGAAGATCCGGGAAAGCAAAAGAAGAAGCACTGCTTAATTGAATCCAGCAAGACGTTATTATCTTAGCTTAAGAGTAACGACATGGCAAACCTGAAAGCCTTCTATTGAAATAAAATAAGGTGAAATTATAAATATAAAATAGAAAATCTTAGCGGTTGCATGACAGACAATAGATTAATGTTTAATATTTTTCATATTAGAATTGCAAAATTGAAATTTTTAGAGTATAATAAAGTTCACCAAATCGCTATGCAAATGAAGTTCACGAACGACCATCTTTACGAGTTAGATACACTTTCTTATTTGCTTTATGACTTTTAAAATAATAAAATGTAATGAAACACAAGCTATAAATGTTATAAAACCACCTTACTACAATTTTCTATCAAAAAACTTCTATTTAAACACCTACATGATCTCAATATTTGTAGATAAATGGCACTAAGTCGTCGTCGTCCAAAGATGGCGGCGATTCTGTTTTTTGTTCAATTTTTTTCCAACCTTTTTAAGATAATTTGTGAAGATACTTTTAATCCCGGAGCATAATTTTTAAGATAGAATAAGAAGATTTTTAGGAAAACATTCCCATATACAAGTATGTACCTATCTATAAGGATGTTAATATTGTGTGGTTTTAGACCGAATTGTAATTCTTCGCGAACAAAGAGATACATAATACCTAGTTGATTAATCTAATTAAAACTATAAAAACAAACGTACGCTATATTATATAACAAAATTTGTAAAAATCAAGGAGCGTGTACTTCAGAAATATTTCACGCGAACATGTCAGGGACGTTGAAAATAAGGTCAAGAATTAAAATTTATACTTCCGTCTATAGTTTTATATAAAAAAAATCCCTTTACAACTTTCTATTTTATTTATTATTACCGTTTTATTTACTACAAACGAGACACCCTGTCGGTTCGTTCGGGTTCGTCCCTAGCTTGCTTCCCCATACAAATTTTCATCCACATTTTCACCCCCTTAAGGGATGATTTCCGGGATAAAAACTACTCTATATCCTTCCCAGGGTCTCAAACTATCTTCTTACCAAATTTTATCTTAATCAGTTCAGTAGTTTCGGAACCTATTCGATACAAACAAACAAACAAACAATCAAATCTTTTCTCTTTATGATATTAGTATAGAAGTTATAGATAATGTATAGCAAAATTAATACAAAGTCTCAAACGTAATGTCCTATGTCTTATGGCTTATGTAACTTAAAATGACCATTCTGACGAGATGTGGTGATAGAAAACTATTTATTTTATCTAAGTGCATACTAAAAAAGCTGTTATGGCAGTGGTTGTTAGTGGAAGAGCCATCGAGTCCTCTCCTCGATAGGGGGAAAATCACATCGTTGGGATCAACGTCTTGGAATTATGGCGAAGTAAATGGATCATTATCTTATATTCAATCTAATATTATCAGTGGTCGATATTTTCTATTGTGAATCTTGATCGTAATTAAAAGCTAAATATGGTAGTCAATGATAAAAATGTTGTAGGTGGCCATATAAAATTTTCGTGTGGGAGTCAAAAGCTGACTTTTATAGTTTTCTAGCTTTAAATTCAATTCTTTTTTTTATTTTTAGTGCAAATTTTACGAGCAGTATACCAAACGAATTCAAGCGAATACTGACGTATCGAGGCCCACGAAAATTGTTAGGCATATAATAAATAAACAAAATATAGGAAAAGATATGTATGTAAACATATGTACGTTTTAATTACACGATGACGAAAAATGTTTTAGTGTAAAAAATATACCTTATCGAATGAAAATCAACTGAAAACAGTTAAAATAAAGCAAGTGGGTCACTGCGAGATATATTAAAATTGCGAATCGAGTTTCATTGTTCATATTTTAATATAAAATATTTCTATACATTCGACCCTTGGGTGAAATATATTTTATATTCAAAGAAATTTTGAGGTCAATATAATTTTAATTACTTAAAAAGATCTCTCTCTCTCTCTCTCTCTCTCTCTCTCTCTCTCTCTCTCTCTCTCTGTTATATTCATAGAGCAACAAATTCACGTAATTTTTTTGAATAAATATAATTTATTTTTTAGAAAGGGTCTTAAACATTAAGATTATGGTTCCCCTGGGTTATTAGTGTATTGCAAATAGTAATTAATGTACGTGTAAAATGAGGGCTAGAATAAAACGAGAGCAAGGTAATATTCAAAAAATAGAACATTCTTACCAACATTACGAAGAAAGTATTTAACAATATAATTACATACTCAAAAAAAGCTTTCCATTCCAAACAAAAAGGTCCAACAATTCCCCGTTGGTGGAAGCTCCAAATAGACTAGAAAACAGAAATGTTTAATTGCATGAGGGACGAGACAATAAATTTCAGTGGCCTTTTATTTTCAGCCAGAACAAAGACTGGGCTCTCCTTTCAAGGGTCTAGACGTGATGTACTGAATATTACATTGAAGGATGTGAGCGAAAATAGTTTGAGAGTGAAGGAAATTATTATAATAATGAGGGTTTGAACTTTTGAAGTGTAAGGGATACGAAGTAAAGATTCATCACATATCTGTTTCATTTAAAATAAAACTTTTTTGTTTGTTTGCGAGAATGCAGAATATTTAATCTGTATTTATGTAAGTACTGGCGACTCACCCTTGCTCGGGTTCGTCACTTCTTGCGTTTTAACGTTTAGTATAGATTTCTCAGAGATGAGATATTTTCCCGCAATAAAAAGTGTCCTATATGTTGACCCGGATAACCAGATATCATCATACCAAATTTCATTAAAATCCCTGCAGTGGTTTTTCCGTGATACGGTAACAGATAGACAGACAGACAAAAATTCTAAAAACTATAGATTCGGCCTCTGTATCGGTAATAATGTATATTTCAATGAGATTTACTGAAAAATATTTAATGTACAGATTCGGATTATTTACAATTTTATTATATGTATGGATTACTATTTAGTACTTTTTAAACCTTAAAATTAAAAAGAAAACAATGAAATACATATAATTAAAGTAAAAATAACAAAGTTCCAACAGTTCTCAGCAAATTCAATCAGCTAATCGCAACTGAACAAAGCTACAAGTTATATGGACTTGGATTAAAATCAAGTTAAATACAGAGTAAAAACAAAGATCGGGTTTAGCGTGTACGAACGTAAAGCACAAGTTACATGTCGTTCGTCTCCCTATACACTCAAATATCCGATGGAGGTAATAAAATTCAAATTACTGCCTAATTAGGGACGGTAATAAAAGGAATTAGCGAATTTATTTACAAGATCGGTGTAAAATTTTCCCCACTTAAACGAAAGTCAGTATGGTAAATTTTAAAAAAAATGAGCTATCACTTTATTCTAGAATCTAGAAGATTGCTATCTTTATCTTCCTACTAATATTATTAATGCGAAAGTTTGAGAATGTATGGATGTCTGGGATATTAATCTGTTACAAGTTGCCTAGGTGTGCGGCTAGAGTTCGTCAAAAATATGTGTTTTCCCGTAGTACCCTTACCGATTTCAATACACGCCTAGATACAGGCGCATCCTGTACCCCCCCCCCCCCCCCCCACCCTTTTAACTTATGGAAATAAAAACCACTATGGAAAGATTACAAGATACGGAAATGTAAACTGAAGAGACTAGGTGATATTATGTAAAAAATTGCACCATTCGATTAGATCATACGCGGGAAATTCGAAAATATTATGATGATAAGGAAAAGTTGTCAAAAATTACCACCGTAATTTTGATCGAACAATGTATAGTAAAATCTGTTTAACATTTTTCCAAAACTGATCATTTTTATAATCAAATTTTATACGTGTCATCTCAGCATTGATGTGTAACCACTTTTTAAAATTATATAAAATGAAATATATTTCGCAGTAAACATGAAGTAAGCAAAGTTTGAACAAGATATTAGATCTAGTTCCAGATAATGATACTCCAATGGGTAGATGCAACATGATATTTGCAGCAAAGTTAAACGAGTGCAAGTTGGCAGTCCACCAGCCCCTTTGAAAGCAAATGCACAAGATTGCGCCAACTCGTTATCAAAGTGCAGTAAAAACACTATTTTTATTAAAACCTAATGATATAGTTAGCTGGAGTGTTTCATGGACGTTAAACCAGACATTTATGATACTAAATCTACAAATAACATAAAATTCTGAGTCGAATCTGTACATTAAATATTTTTTTGGAAAATCTTATTGAAATAGTCATCAATATCGATACAGAGGCTGAATCTAGAGTGTTTACAATTTTTGCCTTTCTGTCTGTCTGGAAATGCACGAGAAAACCACTAGACAGATTTTGATGAAATTTAGTATGATGATAGCTGATTATTCGGGTCAATATATAGGATACTTTTTACTGCGGGAAAATATCTCATCTCAAAGAAATCTATACTAAACCTTAAAACGTAACTTAGAGACGAACCTGAGGGCGGAGCGAGGGTGAGTCGCTTGTCTCTTCTAAAAGTCGCCAGTACCTTTTTTCCAACTAATTTATCTAACCATTGAAGAATAGAAATCTAAACGAAATGGGAATACATATTACGAAAAAAAGAAAAAGTTCTGAAATCGACACGTACCTATATATATATATATATATATATATATATATATATATATATATATATATATATATATATATATATATATATATATATATATATATATATATATATATATATATATATATATATATATATTTAAGTTTGACCTAGCACAACTTTTTACAGTTGTCCAATTTCGATGATTCTTTTTTATTGAATAGGATATACCACACATTTGATCCCATGTAAATTTGAAAAAAAAATCCATCTTAAAGTGTGTAAAATAGGCGATGATTGATTTTTCATCTACTGAACTATTAAAATACTTTCTTTTTACTTTGCTACCACTATGGCTACACTAAAAATAAAAAATAAAAACATTAAATAAAACCGACTTCAAAAGAAACTCCAACTCGAAGTCGATGCCAGCCAAGACAAATCAAAGCACACCGACTTTGAAAATATCTGATTAGGTATCTATAGTCAATGAAAACTACCAATCACTTATTTTTTTACTTTTCAGGGGTTTTTTCTAAGTTCGTTTTCATTTTATTTTTTTAATATCTAGTATTCAACGATAGTAGAATGACATTCTGTCTAAGCGCCAGATTTGTCTTTAAAAGAAAACAAATAGAACATCTCGTATCATCGGAGATTATATAAATCTGCCATGTTACATGTTTTAGTTTGACTTACGACGAGGAACAAATAATAAACTCGCAAAACGGGCATTATGCTCGAAAAGTTATATGATTTTCCGCTCGATTGTGATCTAGGCTGAAGGCAATCGCAATTTATCTCCTCCTGGAATCATTTTCACGATCAATTGAGTGTATAATTGCTTGGATAACTTTCTAATTAAATCCTATTCCGTATTCATACCCGTCCTTAAAGCACTTATAGCCGACTTTACTTACGTAATTCTGCAGGGAAATTGATATACTCGATAAATTATTAACTATCAAATAAGCTGAAAGTCTCTTGCGATATGAATAAGCGTTAGAAACATTGTATGCAATGATCAGAGATAATGGAAGGTTTGAATGTGCCATAACAAGTACAGTTTATGGTATGCATAATGTATTAATGTCAATTGATTACCACTCGCTCTTCAAGTCGTACATTTGATACCCACAAGAGACTAATATTTGTACAGAGTATGCAAATTTGCAAGTTCTAGTTAAGGCAAACTTTTGGGAATCGTAACTAAGCAGAGGTAATTTTCTAGAAGCTATAGATAGGGGAACGATAATTACTACTAAATTGCCGTATATGTTGATATTATTTTTGAAGTTTTGATTAAGTGTGTGAAATCCGGAGGTAGCCGGCCTAATTAGATCTAAAATTGGAGGAAGTCTTAAAGAGCCTAAGAGTTTGGACTTATATAGTCTGAACTCCCACATATGGTAAATTATATAATTCGTCAAAACGTGTATTCTATGTTAAGTATAAGTATTTTGCATAGTTTATGGATAGGTGTATGGCATATTCCACTATTTCAAAACATACTAAATTTTCCGGTAGAAAAAGCAGTTTCCGTATAATGTGAGTATATGGCAAATAAAAGTCTAACTGAAGTCTGATAGTCCGGGATCCCTGGTCTATTGATACATGGTGTAAAGAGGGGACTCTTTGATCAAACCATACAATTTGTAGGACTATTTTTTTTGAATAATGTTAATAATTATCTTAAAATTTAATGAAAAACCCCACAGTTAGTAATAAATATTTGAGAACTGTCCAATCGACATATTTTATCCCTGCTTCCGCTGCTAGCTACCACAGTTGAGAATTTTTTTAAGAGCAAAAGTTGGGCGTCTCAAGGAAAATTAGCTCGATACTAATCAATTGTAAAAATAGACCAGGGCTCCCGGACTATAACCAGCATAGTGGAGTCAGAGAGAGTCGAGAGACCGTAGCGAGGGCGGGTCGCTAATAGAATATAATTACTTACTCAAAACTCGCTGAATAATAAAGATGTAATTTAAAATTTAATAACACTTTACATTTAGTCAGTAATTCTCGAAGTCAGAACAAAAGGTATTAATCAAATGAATTCGTTTATGTTCTATTAGCCCTTTAAGTTTAAAGTATTTTGTAGAATACACTCAAGTTCTTTGAATTGCTAGTTAAAATTATTGTTATGAACTTTTATTACATAACTAACGAGATTATGATTCTTTATATTGACATAACTTTTTTGTTTAGGAACCGATTAAAATAATACAAATACTAAATATTAAGTAAAGCTTACTACAATACATTAGTGAAAACCGCACCCAAATCGGTTAAGCCGTTTCTAAGATTAGCCACAAACAGGCAAAATAACTAAAAACATTGTTTTGGGTTGGGTTAATAAAGATTATTAGAAATAGTTTTTCTTAAATATTTTCCATGTACAGACAGTGATCAGTTACAATTTTATTATATGTATAGATTTTATACCATCATACTTATATATGTGAAAATGTATACAAGTATGTATAAGTTTAACTATCTGCTCTTAGCTCTATATGTAGGAAGTTAGAGCTGCATTTTAAGAGGTCTTAGGTTCGAGTTTTTTAAAATGGGCCAAAAGTACTGACTAAATAGTATTTTGAAATTCCTATAATGTAGAGAAATGTAAAAAAAAAAAACTTTTATTGACTTAAAGATTACATTACAAGCTAGTCGCAAGGGCCCCTGTACTATGTTATTCAAGCATTTTCTCGAATTACACGATTTTTTTTAAAACAAGAAATAACATCATCACTAACTGTCGAAGTAAAGTCCTATTTGTTAGACGGACACACTGTTCTTAACAATGTATTTCTGGTTTAAGATTTAAATTGTTATAGTTTAATATTGACCTATGGAACTCACGTTTAATTTTAATTTCACAAGCGATTTCGTTCATTTTACAAGATTTATTATTTTTATGTAAATAGAGTGCTCATATATGTACTCAGTCAGTCCTTTTTAACGTCCCACAGCTGGGCACGGGCCTCCCTTCAATACGAGGGGGATCAGGCCATAGTCCATCACGCTGGCCAAGTGCGGATTGTCGGACTTTACATATCTTGCGAAAACTTGCTAGGTTTTCTTAGACATGCAGGTTTCCACACGATATTATCCTTCACCGTAAGACAAGTGGTAATCATGTTAGAAATAATTCGCACGTGAAAATATCAGAGGTGCTAGACCCAGGATTTGAACCCGCTTCACTCGGTTTCTGGAGCTAGCGCGCTACCACTGGGCTACCACTGCTTTCAAAATAGAGTATAAATAGAGTACTCGGTTAAATTTAATACTTTCTTAGATTCACGGTCATGTCAGGTTATTATATAGTTATTACAGACAACACCTACCAACAAACAACTATATCTGTAAAAACTATATAACGAGACGTCTAAAACCTTAGTCTCTCCCGTAACCATGATTGCTATAAAACATTCGTAATATCGGAAACCAAAAATCAAAATAAATCCACGAACAAATCAGAAAAGATTTTTTTATTTAAAATGCCGGTTTTTGTTCCAATTTTTACTAACTTCCATCAGGTGGATTCATTGGAAGCCATAGCCATAGCCAGATGGAAAAATCATAGTGTCACTACTACTAAAACAAGTACTATTTAAGCGTTTACTTAAATCTAGATATTATATAACAAAGCGACTTAGGTAACTTGAAACTTAAGTTTTAGTTAAGTTACGCAAGTACTACAACTTAGTTTATTTGCAAAAGTTAGCATCTGATAGCGCTTTGACAAGACTCTGTTTTAATGTGATAGTTTAAAGACCATGTAAGATATAATATTAGACGCTTTTCGCAATTTCACATGGTTATGTTGTTAATTTATTATCTTCGTCATAATAATTTAATTTAGATTAAACCAAAGAGGTTTACGAGGAGTTTCTATATGTATTCAGCCACTGCTGGGCACAAGCCTCCCTTCAATATGAGAGCGACCACGCTGGGCAAATGCGAGTTGGTGGACTTCGCATGTCTTTTGAAAACTTGCAAGGTTCTTTCAGAAATTCAGGTTTCCTCACGATTTTTTCCACCACCGTAATACAAGTAGTATTCATGTTGGTAAAAGGTTCGCACATGAAAATATCAGAGGTACGAGACCCGGGACATGAACCCGCTTCACTCGATTTCCCAAGCAAGCGCGTTGGGCTACCACTGCCTTTACTTTTTATATAACTTCTTAGATTTCTTAGACTTACTTCTGTTAGATATTAGGATATGGTCTAACAACCGTGTATAATACAAGACAGTTGCAGTTTCACAAGTTCATATATTTAAAGTATTACATTAATTAATTAATTGAAGATAAACTCAAAAGGCTTACAAGTTCAAAATTCCCAATCAACTTCTTAGATATTATTTTACATATTAACTGCCAACTAAATATGCGCCTAAAGACATTTGGTAAATGAATTGTAATATAAACAAACAAATTGAAAAGTAATGACTATTTAAACAGTTCTAAGGATTCCAACATCCAATAGAATTACTAGGATTATATCTATAGATTGTAGAACATAGCTAAGCCCAGCTTAACCGTCGCGTGCGGTCGGACCGCGGCTTTATGCTAATCGGTACTTATTCCTACATTATGGTAATCTAGTACGTGGATAACTTTGTAGTACAATTTAATAAAACAGGCTAAATGCAGTTGCGTGAAGTTTAGGAGTTTTTAGCATTTTTACGTCGTTTCTTTTAAGCTAATGTTAGACTGATCTTGATAGAACTTTGAGAAGGGAAGACTTTATAATCGAGGAGAAATTAGCTTCTGTCATTCTTCTCGCAATAGTTATTTTAAACTAAAACTTTACACATTTATATAAAACATTTAATAAAAATTTAAATAAAACTTCCAATCATTAGTAGCTGACGACACGTTTGGCTCAGTTTGTAGTGACCCTACTTGAAGTGCCAGCGGTCGCGGGTTTGAGAGCCGCTGAGGGTATTCAATTGTGTGATGAGCACGAATGTTTGTACTCCAGTCATGGGTATGAATATTTATAACATGTATGTATTCAAAGTTATACATATATATGTAGTGTATCAACTATCTGGTATCAATAACACAAGCCTCGTAGCTTACCATGGAACTAGATGGTGCTGTGTGTTAATGTTCCAACATATTTATTTCTTATTTATTTAGTGACCATTAACACATTTATAGTAAAATAGCTTTTACACGCTGCTTTGCTCGCACGGTAAATGGGCGGCGATTAAAGATTGTCTTCCCTCGTCTCCAAGATGCAAACAGTATCAAAATCTATATAGTAGGTGATTTGAACGGAAATTCTGTCAAATGCAAGGGTTGTCACAAAGTAACAATTTTCATAACGAGCGGTTTCGAACCTTAAGCACTTTAGTACTATCTCGTAGGTAGGAGTTATACCCCTCAACCACAAAGTCATTTCCCTACCCATACATGTAACAAAATTCTAACTAATTCGAATCTGTACATTAAATAGTTTTTAGAAAATCTTGTTGAAATACTGATGATACTTTTTAATGAAAAAATCTCATCTTTAAGAAATCTATACTAAACGTTAAAACGTAAGTAGGGACGAAGCCGAGCGAAGTGAGAGTGAGTCGCTAGTTATCTTATAAAAGTAAATAGGACAGTCGGGAGCGTTTCACCAACGTCTTCCCCTGCCTACACTATTGCCGCCTATACCTACGGTAGACGACTGCGATGGGTGGATGATATTAACCCCTCCCGGACAAATTCTCTTAATCCATGCGAATATCCAAGAAATCAATTGCTATCGTACACGCCGGCGTGTACGCGGTCCTCGAGGAATTAATAGTTTGTATATTACTCTGCATTACAGGTGGCGTTATTCCTGATTATATAAGCCGTATTTAAACTTTCATCGAAATGACTCGTGAAAATCAATTCACAGTGGGCGGAAATGTGACAGAATGTTACTAACAAAAAAAACACTAACACTACTTTGTTCACCTCATTTTTTTTGAAATCGGTCAAAAAGTAATATTATATTATATAGTATTTAATTATATTATAGGTATAGTAAAAGTTCATCCTCAAAGGGCCAATTATCTTAAAGCTCGATGTTGTTTTTAAGAAAACAAACACTTTTTGTGTATACAGTAACGCGATCTAGGTATCCGTGTACCGGTTTCTAGGTATCTTAAATACACTAATCACTTGGTCGTTGAACCTCATAGTTTTTTTGCCTAAATCGTTAACCAATCCATAGCATGCATTATTTATAATATTATTATTAATAGCTATATGATTGTAAAGTTTAATTAAAATGTATTCCGTAGTATTTGCGTGAAAGAATAACAAACATCCATACCTCTATACATCCAGACATCCTCACATGCTTTCATATTTATTAATATTAGCAGGATTATACAGTTGGGATAAAACAAAAAATATTGGGATATCTATATTTATTGTTATAGAAATTTATTTATATTTTTTTTCAATAATGCATATTGTGTTTTAGTTTCGAATATTTATTATTTATATGTTGTTATACAGTCAACGTAAAAAGAGTCTACATATTCATTCCATCACAGTCGATACAAATAGCGCGATATGAAGTTCGCAGTCTGTTAAATCAATTATCGTAAAAAGGTTTTTTTTTAATTAAAACTATCTTTTCGGATTTTTCGCGGATTTATTTTGATTTTTGGTTCCCGACGTTTCGATTGCTTTACAGCAACCATGATTGCTGTAAAGCAATCGAAATGTCGGGAACCAAAAATCAAAATAAATCCGCGAAAAAATCCGAAAAGATAGTTTTATTTAAATGTCTAATATTCGCGTAAATTTAAGAAAGTATTAGGTTTTTTGAATTTAAAATTAAAGTTACCTTTTATTAAGGGACATAAATTGATTATCATGAAATGTTGGAAAAGAGTATTGAAGAACGATGCTAAAGAACATTCATGGTATAATTGGGCTGAGCGAAACATAAATGGCCGTGTTGGAGTACTGTTACATATACGTAAGTTTTATGTTTGTGTGTTTGTTAGTCCTTGACACTGAAATGGCTGGATTGTTTTAGATGAAATTTAGTAAACCTATAGACTATAGCCTGGATGAACACTTAGGCTACTGTATAATCTAGTATTACAATTTGCCCAAAGATGGTGGAGCAAGTTTAATATAGAATACAAATCTAGGGACACCCAAGTGAAGCTAGGGTAAGTCGCTAGTTTAATTATATAAGTTTCTATTGAACATATGATATAATGAAGATTGTTTTCTTTCGAGGCACAAACAAGGTAAGATAAATCCAGTTGATTCAACTTTCTTGTTTGGGAATTTATTAAACAAATGCTTATATTTACAGAACTTGGGTAATTAATCATTCGACTCTACACGCGACAAGTTACTGACACCTTGACATCTGACAAATTATCCACCTACAGCCTCCAGGCTAGGCTCATGTTACCTTTTGTTTTCATTTTACGAATGTCAGTAATAATGGAATCTGCCGAAAATGTTAGACCGAAGTCTAAATTGTCAGTTTAGTGATTAAAACACTTTTTACCCTGTAGATATGTATATGTTTAGCAATCTTCAATATAACGTCCTTAAGACTATGCAAATTGATTATATTATCATTAGTAATGTAACATATAATAATAATATACTTAAATTTACACTTTAAACTGCATTTAGGACATGTATGCGGCTCTTATTAACGTCCCACTGTTGGGTACGGGCCTCAAAGCCAGAGGGGATTAGGTTGTAGAGCATAACAATGCTAAATTTTTTTTCAAAATCTTATTTCATTCATAAATTCAAATTTTTTTGATTTCTTCCGACTTTCTAATTTCTTTTCCCCAAAAAAATAATACAACAAAGTTCCAAAACTCAAAGTCATACACGTTAGGGTTTGTATGTAGTACCTAAGTAAAAGTCTTGCACGTATCCCTTGGCCCTTATGTTGACTTTTTACGCAAAATTTTGTACTTCAAACAATTATCATTGCGTTTCTCTGATAAAAATATCTTAATTTATAATTTAAACTAGCGACTCACCCTGGCTCCGCTCGGGTTCGTCCCTAGTTATGTTTTAACGTTTAGTATAGATTTCTCATAGATGAGATGTTTTCCCGCAGTAATAAGTATCCTATATACCCGGATAACCAGCTATCAACATACTAAATTTCATCAAAATCTGTCCAGTGGTTTTCGTGTAATGCGTTCCCAGACAGACAGACAAAATTCTAAAAACTATAGATTCGGCCGATATCGATAATAATATCTATGTCTATAAGATTTTCCAAATAATATTTAATGTACAAATTCGACTCAGAATTTTACATATGTACCTATAAATAAGCAAAAATCTTCAACTGATTCACAAGTACATATATAAAAAGAGCACGAAATGTCGTCGAACGAGACAGAATTAGCCTAACAGGTGGCGACTCAACGAGCACACCTGCATTCGTTTTTATAAGTTCCTGATTAAATAAAAAATATTCAAATTTTAACAATATTTACATTTTCATTATGTGCCAAGATATTTTTAAACTGTATCGTTAAAACAAGAATTTATATCAAACTTAAAATTACTATAAAACAACGAGTGATATGATTACTATTTAATAAAAGTTGAAGGTTCGACTTAATCTAGTTATATATATTAAGTGAAGCATTCCCACCTACTAAAAAATATTTTAATATCATCGAAATGAAGATAACTGAGGTGATTTCCATTACATTAAAAGAGTGGAAACCCGAATCTATACTAATATTATAAAGCTGAAGAGTTTGTTTGTTTGGTTGAACGCAATAATCTTAGGAACTACTAATTCGATTTGAAAAATTCTTTTTGCATCAGATAGCCCGTTAACTGAGGAAGGCTATAGGTTACATATCATCCCGGAAAAAAATATATGGTTCCCGTGGGATAGATTTGTTTTTGTCGAGGGACGAACCCGAAGCGAGGGTGAGTCGCTATATTGGATACTAGCGGCTCACGCTTCGGGTCTTCCCCAGTTAACGGGCTATACAGTGCAAAAAGAATTTTTCAAATCGGATTAGTAGTTCCTGAGATTAGCGCGTTCAACCAAACAAACAAACAAACAAACAAACAAACAAACAAACAAACAAACAAACTCTTCAGCTTTATAATATTAAGTATAGATAAAATAAGAGTGCACAAATATAGTGAACTCTTTGGACTATAGGAAATTCTTACACCCCGACAAGATTATTATTATTATTTCACATAGAAAGACCTTTCGAATTGACAGATGTAACATCGCCATCATCCTAACTACGAACCGCTGATCAGGATTTCTCAACAATAAATTTTATAACTTCTTTGTCTCAACCAGACTCGACCTCTTGATTTTTAGCCTCATAAGATAGCCTATTTTGTAGTACCATAAAAGTAACCTCCCCAAAGCGAATTTATCATTAATCTCCAAGGTCTCCATTCTATGAAACTTGCTTATAGTAGATAAAATCTCCCTCTTATGTAACACGTACCTGTAACAAATTCAAAGGTATAATTAAATATATTATTAGGTATTATCAAATTTTCAGCAGATATCACAAAAAATAAAAATGCAAGACAATTTTTTAACATTCGTAATCGGTCATCGAAATTAGTATACTTATACTACATACATAAAGTAAAAATCATATTAAAACCCTTCGTGTGCAAATTCGACTCGCACTTGACCGATTTTATTAACATTAATTGCTTTGCTATTTAAAAGAAACTTAAACCGAATGCTCTACATTAGTAGGTCTGAAGCATGCAATCTGCATTAATGGTGGAAATTGTTGGACATTTAGGCAGGTTTACCAAACACTTGGACCGTACTTAAATAATTTCTATGGAATATTAGGTGCTAGTTAAGTTCAAAACTTTGAGAGCCGTATAAGCAATGAATAGAATTCATTACCATAAATAAGACTATTACTTGGTACGTTAAAGCTGTATAATATATATGTATGTATATATGTATGTGATGTAGCAGAACATGCGGCTTCGCCCGCGTTCAAACTACAAACAAAAAACTCTTTTGCTTTATGTTATTTAGCGACTCATCGTCGCTTCGCACGCGTTCATCCCTATGTATTTTTATAATATTAAATTATTTGGATATTGTTCATACGAAAAATATTAAAATCGAGATTAAGAAATGGGGGATGGGGGTAGGATGGCGAAAAATACTTTACGACCTATTGTCATACTTAACAAAAGTACAAAAAAAAACATTGAGATCAGTCGGGCCGTCAGGAGTGCTACCACAAACACCGTGACACAAGATATTTATATATGTATATAATAGATTATACCAGCGACATAAGTTTGCTTTTTATATATTTTTTTAATATTTCTATGATTTATTTGTCACGGTTGATGTTCAAAACGTGGGTGCCAATTTTGAATAAGAATATTTTCTATAAATAATGCACAAGCTGTCGCTAGTATGCACATTTATTCAGACTCTATTGAAGTAAGCTATTCTAAGAATAGAAGTAGATATGAATTTATTGTTTGCAAATACAATACGTATTTGAAATACAAGAATGTTCGGGACTAGCCAAATATACACAAAAGGTTATCAATGGTCACTGATCTCTTCCAGGCATCCCTTCTTTTGATAAACATAGAAAATATAGCAGAGGGCTGTGTATATAATATATAGCCCATGTGGCTGTATTCTGGTGCCATTTTTAACATGAGTATCTTTATTTCGTTCATTTGGTTCAACTTCAATCTACTTCTTAAGTGTCGATTAAAAACTGTTCAAAAATGTGAAATCCTGATAGCAAAATAATAATTTGATACCAACGATAAATCTGAAGAGACAATTTTGAAGCATCACTTAAGAATGTTGAATGTTGATGTTGAAGCATCAAGTCTGGCTAATTTTTACCGGTGGTAGGACTCTGTCAAGCCTGAGGAGTCCGACTGGATGGGTACCACCCCCTTATCTATTTCTGCCGCCAAGCAACAATGATTGCATTGTTGTGTTCCGGTTTGAAGGATAAGGTAGCCAGCGCAATTACAGGCAAGAGGCATATCATCTTAGTCCTCACAGTGATAACGTACCGGCGGTTCTGCAGTTTTGTTAGGTAAAACCTAAATGCATGAACCGTAGGTGTTATGGGCGACAGGTATCGCTTTCCATCAGGTGGACTGTCTGCTCGTTTATCACTGAGTACCATAAAAAAAATCTTTTTCGTTACAGTACGAACAAGATTTTTGAAAAAAGAAAAGAAATATTCCATACAATTAATAAAGGGAAAAACTAAAAGTGCATTTTACAATTTAAGTTTCAACAACAATTACAAATTATTTATTTATTTTTTTTATAAATTTGGACAGGGCGTCTTTATGGCTTGTAATTTATAATATGAGTGCATAAGGCTTTCATACATTAACGCGAATATTTTACATCTATCTATAGTATCTATACATATGATAAAATTTCAACTGAGTCGAATCTGTAGATTAATTAAATATTTTTTGGAAAATCTTATTGAAATGGTCATTATTATCGATACAAAGGCCGAATCTATAGTTTTTAGAATTTTTGTCTGTCTTTATGTCTGTTTGGTAACGCATCACAAGAAAACCAAGGGACAGATTTTAATTAAATTTGGTATGATGATAGCTGGTTATTCGGGTCAACATATAGAATATTTTTTACTACGGTAAAATATCTCATCTCTGAAAAATCTATTCTAAACGTTAAAACGTAGGTAAATAGGAACGAACCCGAGCGGAGCGAAGGCGAGTCGCTAGTTATAAATAAAACTATTTTTTAGACACATCAGCAGAGCGTTTAAAACTTCGGGAATCAAAATCAAAATAATCTGCGAAAAAATCCGAAAAGATAGTTTTTTTAAAGTGCATAAAAGTTTAAGTACCCAATAAATGAATCGAAAATAATAATAAGTATTGATCATTTGCAAATGATTCCAGACATCTTATCAGTATGCGATAGTGTAAGTAGGCCGAGCGTCAAGTGCGCCGGCGCCGCAGGCTCTACCTGCTTCACCATATATGGGCCGTGATACATCTATAATAGCAATGTCTTCGACAGTCGTATTGCATGAAATAGATCAAGAGGTCATAGATAATTACCATAACAGTTTCCGGATATAATGTACTCGCTTTAATTACTTCCTAAACACGCATAAAATACAAATTAAAAAAAAAGTTTTGTAATCATGACATTCATTTAACTCGATACATTTTCAAAATGATGCATTTTTAATCGATTTTATTTATATAAATGTACATAATTTCTCAATATTGATGCTTATATTTCTGTATTATTTAATTTGAAATCACATTAAATGTTTAATTAAGGCTTAGAGGATGATTTGTTTTTAAATGTATACGAAGCCACAAAATTAAACAAAATTTTCATTTCAGAATTGGAGAAGATATTACAAAAAAAAAACACCCGGATTAACCTCCTCCTTTTTTGATGTCGGTCAAAAAATACTATAACTTTCTCTTGGTCGCGATGGTTCAATGTGGGCAGCCTTGACTCCGTTCTCAAACCGGTGCCTTGACCGGGGAAATCAGAATTACATATCGTCCATTGAGACTCTTAGTTTAAACTTTTTAAATCTTTCTCACTTAAAAAGCTTTGGAAAGCTTTTTAAAAAAAATCTTCAGAAGAATCCATACACTGATAATCTTCTTTATACTATATTATCTTTTCTTTCTACACTCTATATATTATGTAGTTTATATATATTTTTTTTAAATAAGTCGCTTTTACACATTTTTTTGAGCTAACTCATCTATAGATAGTTATTAACCAACAAACAAATTTTACCATTAGGAAGAACAAAAAATTATAACAAACTAGCGTTTTAAGATTAGTATAGATTTCTCAGAGATGAGATATTTTTCGACAGTAAAGAGTATCTTATATTACAGATCATATATAGTATTTTATGTTGTCACAGATAACCAGCTATCATCATACTAAGTTTTATCAAAATTTGTCCAGTGGTTTTCTCGTGATGCGTTCCCAGACAGACAGAAAGAAAAATCCTAAAAACTATGGCCTCTGTATCGATAATAATGACTATGTCAATAAGATTTTCCAAAAAAATATTTTATGTACAGATTCGACTTAGAATTTTATTATATGTATAGATAGAAAAAGTTTGAGATATCGAGAAATTACAAGACAAAATAAATGAAAGCGACAAACATCAAAGTGACAGTAATCAAAATATTATATTTCATTATTTGGATCCGCGAGGGGAGACCTCACGATTCAGTGCCCTTTAAAACGTAACGAGTAGATATTGGTATTTTCCAATATTTCTTGTCAAGCTTTGATAATTTTACCGTTTTAATTAGTCAATGAGCATAAACCATTTAAAAAAAAGACACTTATATTGAAATTATATTTTCTTTTCGAATTTTTTCGCGGGTCTTTTACAGCGCACATGGTTACGGGAGAAACTAGGGTTTTAGACTTCTCAAAGGTCATTTTATGTATAGTTGTACCAGACAGTACTGTCTGCTAACCATCCAAAAAATTGTTTTATTTAGTTTGATTCTCCATACAAACTTTCATCCCCATTTTTACCCCCTTAAGAGATGATTTCCGAAAAAATCCTATGTCCATCCCAGGGTCTCAAACTCTCTTCTTACCAAATTTCATCATAATCGGTATAGTAGTTTTTGAGTTTATTGTTACAAATATACAAAAATATAAATCTTTCCTCTTTATAATAGTAATGTAGATAGTGTAGAAGAGTAGATGTCCAATATTTAAGAAAGTATTACTTATGTTTATGTTAAGGAAATAGGCATATAATAATATGTTTTTACAAATTCTAAGAATATACAAAAATTACTCATTAATACACTTTAAAGAGTGAATAATGGAGAGATAATAAAATAACGACAAATAAGCAAACTAATCGAGTAGTTTATCTATATTTATTTATATACTAGCGGCTCACTCTCGCTTTGCTCGGGTTCGCCTCTACACTAACAAAAACAGATTCATTCCACGCACTTTACCCGCCCTACGCGCTTTACCCGCCCTACGTGCTTTACCCGCCTTACGCACTTTACCCGCCCTACGCATTTTACCCGCCCTATGCATTTTGACCAACCTATGCACATTACCCGCCCTGCGCGCTTTGACCGCCCTACGCACATTACCCGCCCTACGTGCCTTTCCTGTCCAACGCTCTTTACCCGGCTTACCCGTCCTACGCACATTATCCGCGTTGCACACATTACCCGCCCTACGCACATACTCAGGAGTATATATAATCTCACCGGCTCACCCTCGCTTCGCTCGGGTTCACCTCTAGCCATATTAAAACAAATCTATCCTACGGGAACCGTATTTTTTTCCGGGATAAAAAGAAGCTTATTTGTTATTCTGATGTATGAACTATATTATTGTAAAGTTTCATTAAAATGTAATCCGTAGTCTGTATAAGTTACTATAGTATTTTAACTATCCCACGGGAACTCTTTAATTTTCCGGCATAAAAAGTATCCTAAATGTTGACCGGGGATATAAGGTACTACCATGCAAAATTTCATTTAAATCGGTCCAGTAGCTTCGGAGATTAGACTTAAACAGACAAACAGACAGAGAAACAAAACATTTGAAAAAAATCTGGATTTGTTCTATTGCTCTTCTTAGATACCCCTGACTCGGTTTTTAGCATTTTTTTTCTATGTACAGACATTCGACCTCTACAATTTTATTATAGTATAGATATATATGTACCTAAAAAATTGTATATAAAATAGAAGAGTATGTTTGTTTGTTCAAACGCACTAATCTCTAGAACTACTAGTCCTAAGCCTGTATTGCCGTGACGGGTTTCTACATACATATATATTGTCATGTTTCAATCTATTTTCTAGTTTAAAATAACTAAGACGCTCTAGGTGGCGGGTTTAACTACACAAATTCTAAACGTAGAGAACAAAGAAGCCTTTGCCGAATAGTGGGATGATTTAAAGTAACTATGAGTATACTTATCGGTTGACAAATAGGAGAAATAATGATACTGAATTGTTTGTTTTTGACTATAGATATATACCTACATACATAGAAAGGCATGCATTAATAATAAAAAAAAACAGAACTCATATTTTTACAATTTCACAACAATTCTGTATGAAATGTAAAACAGAGGCGTTTTAGCCGACAGACTGACCGAGACCACAAAAATAACGAAATGTTGACATTTGACCGCATCACCCACAACAGTAATAACTACCGAGGCGGTTAGGAATTAAAACGTTCTTTATATTTAAATTAGGTTTTGCCCGCGGCTACGCTTGCATGGTACCTACACGTTAATTCAGAACTGAACTATTTATAAACACTTAAAACTATTGATCCATTTCAGCGTTACAAACTAAAAAACACTTACTCAATAACCTTCGTATATTGTAATATCTACAGTCTACATACATATATAGGTATATATCTTGCCGACACGTTTGGCTCAGTTTCCAGTGATTCTACTTGCTGTGCCAACGGTTGCAGGTTCGAGTCCCGCTAGGAGAATTCAATTGTTAACCGATTTTCTTTATTTTTCGTATAAGTACTAGCTATTGATGTAGCACTAATTAGGTTAGTTAGCGTTTTCAATATAAAAAAATGATTATACCATGAATTTCAGCCATTGGGCGAACATTAGGAACATTAATGTGACCCAAACTGGATTTCATCTGTATACAATTAATATTATGTGTTTTAAATTATAATAAAAAACACGTTAACTATATAAATATATAATTAAATAATTTACTGCTTACTTTAAAAGAAGTAAGTGCAATAACTACTATTGTTTTCCTGCAGTTCCACCTGCGTAGTTCAATTATTTATTACTATATTTTATAAATCAAGCCTATATGTGTAACTCTGATTCACAAGCTATAGAACTGTAACGTTTTATCAAAATTTGTTCAATAGTTTTTGCATGAAAAAGCAACAAATATGTACGAGAACATCCATGTATCCTTACAAACTTTCTTTATATTAGTAGGATAAGCGGACAGATTCTGATACTATAAACGTATATGTATATAAAACGTATCAAGCTTCGCTCTGCGTTTTTCAGGAAAAAGCACCTTTACAGATAAAATTAAAAAGCAAAACCTTATCTAAACATAAAATTTGATCCAAATTATTTTCAAGAGCCGTTTTCGAGATACACGAAATAAATTTACATACACATATAGATATACATACAATAATTGTTCATTTAATATTCTAAGATAATATCATCAATATTATTGGACATGATTTGTTTATTTGTAAAGGGAGATATTTTTTGCTCTATCTATAATCGACATAGTATTGAATTTAACTTCAAAATTAAATATGTAAAAATACAAAAATCGTAACATTTAAAACTAATAGCAATACTTCCTACGAGTCAAAGTCTATGAAATATAAAAAAATAACCAGTTTACACACACACGATGTGATACCATATATCATTGTGCGAAAAATATAAAAAAATACGGTAATAAGTAAATTAGAAAAAACTTGCATATCATTAGTATGCACCGTTTACACAAAAAAGATACGGCTATTACGACATACTAACGTTTTCCCGAGGCTCCGCCCGTTCGATTCTATTGTTTATTATTATATCTTTATAAATTATAGTCTGTGTTACTCTGATGTATAAACTATATTACTGTCAACTTTTATCAAAATCCGTTCAGTAGTTTTTGCGTGACAAGAGTGACAAACATACATACATCCTCACAAACTTTCGCGCTTACAATATTACTAGGATAATCCTACCTCCTCCTCACGTGAAATCCCTCCTCCATCACAGTTCAAATGAGACATTTAACTTCCCCCCCCCATCCCCCCTTCACACTGGGCACAAGTAATTAATAGATAAAGACCCCCCAGGTTAAGGTTATTGTTATTCGCTTAGCTGACACATTTATTCCCTCCTCAACAACCACACTATTACACGACGTACTAATAATTTACTAATATAGGTATTCATGTTTACTCTTCGTGAAAACTGTGTACAAACGCGCACATGTACATGTTGGGACATAAACACACAGCACCATTTACTTCCATTGTAAGCTACGAGGCTTGTGTTACGGATACCAGATAGTTGATACACTACACATATGTATATAATTTTAAATACATACATATTATAAATATAAACACCCATGACTGGAGTACAAACATTCGTGCTCACCACACAAATGAATGCCCTCAGTGGGACTTCAACCCGCGACCGCAGGCTCAGCAAGTAGGGTCACTACAAACTGAGCCATACGTGTCGTCTAACATACAGACAGAGTCTAGACAGATATATATAGTTAAAATAAATAATAAGAAGTGTATAATATAGCCGTTTGCTTACCTCCAAAAACCATTAGCAATGGAAATTTCAACTAAAATAAATCAAAATTAATTTTCAAAAGCATTTAATATAATTATTAAAGTCCATGGGAGGTTTCCATCAATTTTCGTTGTATTATAAACAACGGCCAGTCCCTCCCGGAGGGTCGTGTTTTTGACAGGGCCCGAATGAAATTAGTACCAAATTTGGATATTAAGGCATTTTCGCTAAATATTTTCACCTTATTTTAAATGTAAAATATGGACGAGAGCAATTAAGGAAAATGAGATTCCTTAAGAATAATTAGTAGATAAATTATTGTGAGCGTACCTGACTCACGGCCCCGAATGGTACTCGTATATATGAGGACATAAGCTATATTTAAAACTAGCGACTCACCCTCACACTGCTCGGGTCCTTGCGTTTTAAGGTTAGTATAGATTTCTCAAAGATGAGATATTTTCCCGCAGTAAAAACTATCCTAAATGTTGATCCAGACAACCAGCTATCATCATACCAAATTTCATCAAAATCCGTTTAGTGATTTTCTCGTGATACGTTCCCAGACAGACAGAAATTGTAAAAACTATAGATTCGTCCTTTGTATCGTTAATAATGACTATTTCAATAAGATTGTCCAAAAAATTTTAATGTACAGATTCGGCTTAGTTACAATTTTATTATATGTATAGATATTATTACTAAGAACAGATTAATATAAAATTCAATAAATATTAAAATCAATCAATTATAAATCTGCGCTGTATCCTAATATAATCTATCGATCTGTTATATGAATGTACACCCTCAGTTAATGAATATACCTACACGTAAATTAAAGTAACCCTTTGGCTGATAATAGGGACTGATGAATATCGCATTTCGCATTAACCTGATTGAAAACAGCGCGTGTTATCAATAATGTATTAGTAGAGAAGCTGTGATAGCCCATTGGAAGCAAGCTCGTTTTGGAAGCAGAGTGAAGTGGGTTCGAATCCTAAGTCTTGCATCTCTTGAGGATTCATGTGGGAATCTCATTTAACGTGATTAATACTAGCAAATACAATAAATATGTTGGGACATTAATACACAGCACCATGTAGTTCCATGGTTAAGCTATGAGGCTTGTGTTATGGATACCATATAGCTGACACACTATATATAAAATTCTGAATATATACATGTTATAAATATAAACACCCATGACTGGAGTACATACATTTGCGCTCATCACACAAATGAATGCCCCCAGCGGGAGTCGAACCCGCGACCGCTGACACAGAAAGTAGGATCACTACAAACGTGCCGTCAAATAAAGAAAAGCATCATTACGAAACTTGCATGTCTGTGAGAAATAAATAAGCCACCATTTTTCTTTTCTTTGCCTCAGAAGTCAGAACCCTAAAATCTCAAACTCAATACAATATACGTTTTTAAAAAATATTTGCTTATCAATTCAATATACAAACGTAAAAGTTTTAGAATTCTATTGATAAGATGTGAAACACTTGTCGAGGGATGCTGCACGGTGTATCCTAATGTCCATGTCGTGTTGAGCCTCTCCGTATTCAACCACGTAGGAAGCGAATTAGAAGGTACGATAATGGTTTATATTGGAATTTCTTTGTTGTTTTCATTGCAATTTTATAACTGTTTTTGTATGTTTTCGATATAAATATGAACTTACGTATCAATTCTTAGAAGCGGTAAAATTGGAAAGAGAATTTCGATTGAGAATTTAAGAACTTAGAAGTTGTTTTATATTTTTTTAGTTACATATATTTTTACAGGCAGTGGTAGCCCAATGGTAACTCGCTCGCTTCGGTATCCGAGTGAAGCGGGTTCAAATCCCGGGTCTTGCACCTCTGATATTTTCATGTGCGAATCATTTCTAACATGATTACCACTTGCCTTACGGTGAAGGAAAACATCGTGAGGAAACCTGCATGTCTGAGAGAACCTAGCAAGTTTTCGAAAGACATGTGAAGTCCGCCAACCCGCACTTGGCCAGCGTGGTGGACTATGGCCTGATCCCCCTCGTAATGAAGGGAGGCCCGTGCCCAGCAGTGGGACGTTAAAAAGGGCTGAATACATTACCGGTGGTAGGACTCGGTCAAGCCTATGAGTCCGACTGGATGGGTACCACCCCCTTATCTATTTCCGTCGCCAAGCAACAATGATTGCATTGTTGTGTTCCGGTTTGAAGGATAAGGTAGCCAGCGCAATTACAGGCAAGAGGCATATCATCTTACTCCTCACAGTGATAATGTACCGGCGGTTCTGCAGTTTTGTTAGGTAAAACATAAGTGCATGAACCGTAGGTGTTATGGGCGACGACGTACGACGTATTAAGAAAAAGACAAGATAATACTTGACATTTTAAATAAAAATATCTTTTCGGATTATTTCGCGGATTTATTTTGATTTTTGGTTCCCGACGTTTCGAATTATTTACAGCAATTCCAAGTTATCTCTACCGTGATCATGATTGCTGTAAAGCATTCGAAACGCTGAGAGCCAAAAATCAAAATAAATCTGCGAAATAATCCGAAAACACAGTAAAAAAAACTAAAAACTTGAATAAAAACAAAAAAATCAAAAGTATAAACTTTGTATCCGACTGGCATTCGAACCCGGACACCTGAGATTGCCAATCTTGCACCTTGGCCGCTTGATCACGATGCTTATGCCCCAGCGTAAGAAATTATCGACCATATTTTGTGTGGAACAATGCGAAAGAAAACCGCATGAAAACTCGAAAATACGTGTTTTCCCAGACATAAGACTAATCTAGATCGATTTTTCGCCCCCCGAAAATCCCCATGTACCAAATTTCAGCGAAATCGATAGAGCCGTTTCCAAGATCACCGGTATAAATAAATAAATATACAAGAACTGCTCGTTTAAATATATATTAGATAAGTAACGTATGTATAATGTAACGTACTCATTAATGTTTCAGGCTGTAAGCGACAAAGGTCACTCTTCATTAGTAGAAGTTATTTACATGTTCTGTATATTGTAGGTACACAATCCGTATGTGAACAATTTTACGTATCATTTAGATCTGATAGAATTTAGAATCGAGGACATAGTTACATCAAAGGGACTTACATTAAATACTTAATTTGATTTAAATATCTTATATTTATACATATACTAAAATTCTGAGTCAAATCTGTACTTTAAGTATTTTTTGGAAAATATTTAATGTACCTACAGAAAAAAATTAGTAGTATTCATTTAAGTGTTTAAAAATTAACAACAGTAATTAAGGAACAGCAGTTTTAAGATAACCTCAAAATTAGCAGCTCTATTATTTAAATAATAATATTTTAACTCAACGAAAAGCAAAGGAATAAATCGAATGAGTGATTCGTTAAAATTAAGCATATAGATGTACAATGTATATGAAATATATTTGTATGTTTGTATGTAGAGCTGAAACCATTATTCAAATTTTCATGAAACTCTGCTGTATAATGTATCACAGTTAGTTTGAAATTAACAATAGAAGTTTGTTTTGTTATAGCAGACCGCGCGGATGAAGTTCAGGATTCAGGTCCAACTAAAATAAGAGACAAAAGGCTACTTTGTTCCTGTATAAAGAGAAACCATATTGTATTTAAAAATCTTTTGAAATGTTTAATTGTATGAATATAAATAGACGCTTTTAGAGTCCTATTGCATACACCAATTTATGTAATCTATACTTATATTAAAATTCTGAGCCGAATCATATTTTTTGAAAAATCTTATTGAAATAGTTATTATTATAGATACAGAGGTCAAATGTATAGTTTTTAAAATTTTTATCTGTCTGGGAACGCATTAGGAGAAAGCCACTAGACAGATTTTGATGAAATTTGGTATGATAATAGCTGGTTATCGGGGTCAATATATAGGATACTTTTTGCTGCGGTAAAATGTCTCATCGCAGAGAAGTCTATACTAAACGTTAAAACGTAACTAGGGACGAACCCGAGCGGAGGAAGGGTAAGTCGCTAGTATAAATATATAATACCATATTATACCCACAAATATAAGATATTTTAAAATAAATAATATACACCCAAATTGACTGCCTCGTCCTTTTTGAAGACAAAAAGGAGAAAAGGGAGCATGGAAAGACTTAATAATAATTAAGGTTTGATTCCACTGGGTTTTATTCGCCAGTTCTTTTCAGGAAGAGGCTTTATCTTTAAAACTCATGACTTACAGTAAAAAAAATATAATTTAATGCTGAATATTTTTTTTTTGAATATGATTTGAAATCCTGAGCGAAGCAAAGACAAAAGTCTTTTATTAACTGCCTCGGTGGTGTAGTGGCTAGCATGTACGGCTGCACATCCGGAGGTCCTGATTCGAGTCCCGGGTCAGCCAAATTTCAGTTATTGAATTTTTCTGTCGAGAAATTCTCAGTAACAGCCCGGAGTTGGGAAGTTGGCGGTGTATCACCCCCGACCGAGGCAGAGCACGTGCTGCGTCGGTCCTATGCCCTAACTCTCACTGGTCGTGTCGAGTAGCTGTCCCACCGGAGAATGATAGCAATATACATATAGAGTTCACGTTGTGTCTGCGCGTACACTATAATATCTCCTGCGCAGTTGGCTAGTCTCAATGAGATTGGCCGCCGTGGCCGGAATCGGTTAGGAGGACATTATTATTATTAAACACATAGCATTTCTATAATAATATTATTCAACTTTTACAGCTTATCTTTTTAGAACAGCTTAAATATTCAAATAAAATCCGTCCTTAGATTATTTAATCTAAGCATCTGTCATGATAATTACAATATCTTCTGAGTCCACGGCAATATTATATTTTATTATTGGATGCTCTAATTTATTCGAGATTATTTTTAAAAATACTTACTTAAAATAATATTTTAAAGCTAAGAGATTATGTTTTTTTTTGTTTTATTTGTTTCAACGCGCTAACTGGAACCAGTCAGATTGAATATATCTTTTTGCATTTTATAATCTATTTATTAAGAAAGCTTATAGGCTAATAGTGTATTAAGTTCACGCGAATATTTGACAGTTTCAAATAAATTTCAGATTTTTTTGCGGATTTCTTCAATTCATACCATTTTTCCATTTAAAAAAAATGTAAAGAATAAATAATAATGTTACATCAAGTATCAAGAACCAAGAAGCTACCAATAGGCAGTAAACAATACGTACTATAAGACATTCTATAAATGTATATAAAACTTTCACAGTTTAACCACACTTTAATTTCATAATAATCTAAGCTTTATGGTTGATTTTGCGGCTTCATCTAATTATGAACAGACTAAATTGCTGTTTGAACGTGTGGCCGCACACTACACATTGTTCATTTATTGTGCAGTGCCTTTTGATTAGAATATAGCTCACTAATAAAAAGCCGTGACTTCGTTTATGCACTAAAAAAACGAATGCAATAATGATTTTCCTACGTACAACATTTTTGTAGACTTTGCCCATAAAGGAGTTTTTAGACACACTTTTAGCGTCATCATACTGGCAATCTTATATTTTTAGTATGTAAGGATGAGAATAGAATAAATTTAGTCGATATTATTTCAGTAACGGTTTATTTTTTATTTTTAAGGTTTTTTTTAACAAATTCGACTGAGAATTCTATTATATTATGTATAGATAAACCATTTCTTTACTCCTTCACAATAAAATTTCATTCTTAAAAACGTTACTAAGGTTAATACTTACAAATAAAATAACATAATAAGTTTACGTAAGTCGTAATCCATGGTTGCAGGACTGTTATTTAAAAAACAAACAAAAAATATATTATTAGGAAATTAATAACCAATAAAAATATTAGGTAAAAAATATCCAATATAACTCATGTTCATTACAGGAACTATCCATCATAAAACCGCTGCAAATGGCGCGTCAATTTGTCATCGAAAAGTACTTAACGAAAATAGACACTGTGAAATCGGACGTTGTACTGGCGACAAAAGAAAACGAGAAAATAATTTATTACATCGCGTGGTCTTGTTTGTGGTGTCTGTACCCTGATACCTGCGACTGAATTTTAAAACATTTATTATATTTAACTAGCGACTCACCCTCGCCTCGCTCGGGTTCGTCTCTAGGTATATTATATATAGTTTATAGTTAAAATAGAAGAAATATAGAAAAAATGTAATGTATGTATACAGACAGTGGTAGCCCAGTGGTAACGCGCTCTCTTGGGAAATAGAGTGAAGCGGGTTCAAATCCCGGGTCTCGCACCTCTAATATTTTCATGTGCGAATCATTTCTAACATGATTACCACTTGCCTTACGGTGAAGGAAAACATCGTGAGGAAACCTGCATGTCTGAGAAAACCTAGCAAGTTTTCGAAAGACATGTGAAGTCCGCCAATCCGCACTTTGCCAGCGTGGTGGACTATGGCCTGATTCCCCTCGTATTGAAGGGAGGCCTGTGCCCAGCAGTCGGACGTTAAAAAGGGCTGAATACAATAAAATGTATACAGCTTCCCTATTTGAATCGGATATTATTCAATTTTTCATTGGTTTTTTTTTTATTTTCGTGGGATCCTAACTTTCTTTTCTAAAATAAAAGTAGCTTCAGTTACTCCTTATTACATCAACTATCTGCCAGTGAAAGTCTCGTCAAAATCGGTCCGGCCATTTCAGAGATTAGCCGGAACAAACAGACAGACAGACAGACAAAAATTGTAAAATAAATTGTTTTGGTATATGTACCGTGTATACATCCATATGCATTTCGTAAAAAGCGGTTATTTTAATGTTACAAACAGACATTCCAATTTTATTTATCTGTATAGATGTATAGATGTTAAACTAATTAGCGTTGATGAAAGACGCGAATGGCCGGAAACTCGATCTAAATTTATATAAAAATATTATCTACATCTACACTAATATTATAAAAAGGAAAGATTTGTATTTTTGTATCTTTGTAACGAATAAACTCAAAACTACTGGACCGATTTAGATTAAATTTGGTAAGAAGATAGTTTGAGACCCTAGGAAGGACAGAGGATATTTTTTATTCGGGAAATCATCCCTTAATGGTGAAAATTGGGATGAAAGTTTATATAGGGAATCAACCTAGGGGCGAACTCGAACGAAGCGAGGGTTAGTGGCTAGTAAAATATATTTTTAAAAGAGTTACTAACATTTAGATGTATGGTTAATTAATTTAATATGTTAGTCTAGCGGCCAGCATATACAGCTGAAGGTCCTGGGTTCAAATCGGAGCAAATGTAGGTACATAATAGATATAAGTACATATTTCCGTATACATTTGAGGGAACATAAAAATACCTTCCCATAAGATTCCCATAAGAAAAATACTAAAGGAATATTCGTATGGGGAAATATAATTATATTCTTCCTAATTGAATTGACATTTAGCAACAGGGACAATCAAAAGATGATATGCGATATGTATATCTCTTGCGTAAAGCAATTTGCCTCGTAATTGAAATAAAAAGACATTTTGAACACAATTTTTTCCTCTGTATCGGCTATTTTTATCCCAAATCAATTAAGAGTGTAATCAAAAAGCTTTACTTAGATCTTATTCCGAGTAACAAGATTTAGCATCTTATGCAACATATTATTTTTGCTTTTGATTTATTTCATCTGAAATATTCTTAATTATTATACCTAGAATTTTGAAAAATAACCTCAAAATTTTATCTACTATATAAAAATAAGTCGGATTTTCCTTCCTGACGCTATAACTCCAGAACGCACGAACCGATTTCCACAGTTTTGCATTCATTGGAAAGGTCTCGGGCTCCGTTAGGTTTATAGCAAAGAAAATTCAGGAAATCTATACTAAACTTTAAAACGTAAGTAGGGACGAACCCGAGCGGAGCGAGGGTGAGTCGCTAGTTTTGTATAATATTATATTTGGTTCTATTATAATTTTGAGTCTATTCTAATCTTAATGTTATATACATATGTATAAGTCTGTTTGTAATTCTATCACGTTGCAACTTGAATAGTTCATCGACGTCTATCATGTAGGTAAATGAAGTAGATACAAACTTGTACCTTCATAAAGTTGAGATGCTAAATAGTATGGTACAAAAATCACTTGTGGAGACCCCAAATATTAACAAAGACTAACTTAAGATCAAACCCGACAGCTATATTTCAGAAAAAAAAATTCTTGATATTTTATTTCAATTTCTCTTTATTTTACAAGATATAAAAATCAAAAAATTACGTTATATTTTAATGGTTATCGCCTGCATTTTCGCTCGCGTTGTACCTACGTATTAAAGTACGTACCTATACAAATCGTCTAGCGATTCACATGAGACAGCTACGTGCGAAAATTCGAGAACTTCGGCCACAAAGCGTTTTAAAAAGTTAAATAGAGGTACTATTTCTATCCGAGTGAAGTACCTAAAACACACAGACAAACGGACATGACTAAGTTACTAGAGTCTCGTTTTTGCCTTTTAGCTATGAAACGCTAAACAAAGCACCTGGAAGTAGTATCTTAAAAGCTCGGAGAGCGGTCAGTTTTCTATCTTAAACACTTTATAGAATCAGATCTTTCTGCTTCGATTCATCGCAACGACATTGCACAATATTTGATCATTACTTTTTATTTGCCATATCTTACATAAGTATTATTTTACATATGTAATTGCCTTTCAACATAAATATCAAGTTCGCTGCCGTTAGATTTAAATCACTTTACTTTAATTGTCGCTTTCAATTCATAAAGGTCGTAAAACAACAAGTGTCACATTACGTTACGTGTTTAATTATTATTTAAACAAAACATTATCTAAAGTCTAAACAATGAAGTACCTACCTAGTACCTACTTGCCATAGACATTTTAATTTTCTCCTATCATCTATTTTGACAAATGTGTGATAATAGCGTTTCATTGAATTGAAATTTGAATATTTCTTGGCAGTAACATTTAACGTTCCCGCAGTAAAAAGTATCCTATATGTTGACTAGGATAACCAACTATCATCATACCAAATTTCATCAAAATCTATCCAGTGGTTTTCCAGTGATGCGGTAACAGACAGACAGGCAAAAATTCTAAAAACTATAAATTCGGTCTCTGTATCGATAATAAAGTCTGTTTAATAAGATTTTCCAAAAAAATATTAATGTACAGATTCGACTTAGTTACAATTTTATTATATGTATAGATTAATTAATATTTGCGTTCATCCAGTGGTCGAAATACAAACATAAAAATTATTGAAAATTTGGGAAAACATATTAAGTATATGAAAAGAATGTACCTACCTACATATAAAACATAACTTCTTTTTTATTGATTACAGTAATAAATCTCATCAATGCCTACAAAAAGAAAAAAAAAGAAAATCGATTGACATACACGGGCAAAAAATAAATACTAATAAATATGTTGGGTCATTAACACACAGCACCATCTAGTTCCATGGTAAGCTACAAGGCTTGTGTTATGGATACCAGATAGTTGATACACTACACATATATAACTTTTAAATACATACATATTATAAATATAAACACCCATGACTGGAATACAAACATTCGTGCTCATCACACAAATGAATGCCCCCAGCGGGAATCGAACCCACGACCGCTGGCACAGCAAGTCATTACAAACTGAGTCATACGTGTCGTCTGATACGAGAAATATACTGAATTGTATAGTCTCTGCCTATTTATATATAGATAATATAATCATTGAAGCATTTTAATGTTACTTCCATAGAATAGCCAAGTGTGACTTGTAATAAGATCTATTGTGGTCGAATGCGCTTGCGCAACCAACCAGGTAATGTTACAAACATTACTAATAGATTGTTTTTGTTACTTGTTATAATACAAAATGGTAGCTTATTTTAACCGACTTTTAAAAAGAGGAGTTAATCAATTCAGTTGTACATTTATTGTCTATATTATGCCAATTGTAAAAAGTGTAGTTTATTATGAGTCTTCATTTAAGACATTAAAGATATAAATAGAAGAGAAAAAACGGTTTTCTTATATAATAGTACCCGTATACCACTTTTATTTATAAAAAGAAAGGTTAATATTATTCTAAATATTGAATACACATTGAAAGAAAAAGATCATTTCAATCGGTTAAATATAGATCAAAAGGAAAAGCTTGTTCTGCCAAATTATACTCCGGATGAGCCTTATATAAAATATATAAAGGAGTGCCTGCGTTTACATTTGTCTCTTTGTCTTTGACTCTGTAATTTTAACACAGCTCTTACTAAAAACATTTACAATTCTGCCGCATTCTAAAGCCCTAAAGCACTGTTCAAAATTTGTACCTATTCATAATTTAAATTAACGAACCGATTTTAATAAGATTTCCACTGGCAAATAGAAAATTTAGACGAAAAACATATAACATTCAATATTAAACGTAGTACTTATTATAAATACATTTATTATAGAATTATAAGCCTTTTGAAATGAAGATACTCTCAATGTTAAAGGATTTATCAATATTTTACAATGATAGCCATTGCCCACCGCAACCGGTTCGAAGCCTCGACCTAAATGTGCTAAATTTTATATAAGATATCTGTTTCAATCCCACTGATTCAACGAATTCTGTCTTTGCAGTGTTTACAGTATAATTTTATAAGGAAATAATATTAATCTAACGTTCCCTCGTTCTTCAGGATTGTTTGAAGAGGATCCTATTGATTAAAATTGATTTAATTTATACAACTGATTCTGGTGTGTTGTATAAATTAATTATTAAGACTTATGATTTATTAGAAACCATAATATTGCGTGTTTTATTTAATTATACTTTGTAGATATTGACATTTAAAATTTGTCTGTTGGTCGTACATGTTAGTCCACAAAGTCCTTCAAAAGTTTATTTATCGTGCTGATATATTATTGTATTAAATTCATGGCAGTGTGGATAGTCGTGAGATTTATGTATGCTACAAAAGTTATGAACAAACGTATGGATGGTCGGTTAATTAGTAGAAATAAGCAGAAGACTAGCCTAAGGCACAAGTCGCATGTTTTTACTCATGAAGGAGAGAGAATAAAAGAGAGAGGGGGCTAATAACTAAAGGTTAACTTAAAGTTTGCGCTAAGTGTGGGATTGTGGCGGATACAGGTATGGGGTCCTCCAAAAGGAGTGTAAATAGGTTTTTAAAGAGTCGGCAACGCGCATGTGATGCCCTTGGTGTTGCAGGCGTCCATAGGCTACGGTAACCGCTTACCATCAGGCGGGCCGTACGCTTGATTGTCATCGTATCGTGGTATAAAAAAAATACTCATCATATTTTAATGGAATGTGCTCAGAATGAGGCATGTAGAATCTGTTTCTTTAAAAGATTTAAGCTAAATATAATGGATGTTGGTGTTAACAACAGCATTCTTGCTTCACCCCTATCGAGTCAAGCAAGGACGCTGTAAAAAATTGTTAAAGTTCCTATAAGGGTGGCATGGTCTCTACGATGAAACCCTTTTAAAAATAAAGATTAAAAAAAGCTCTAGGGTGTCAGAGTCACTCGTATTCCATCATAAAATCTTCAACGCCATGATTTGATATATTGCTTTATTTCCAAACTAAAATCTTCATAGATTATTGTAGACTTAATCGTAAATTTCATCACATCATCAATCTTTTGCACCACTTTTAAAACTACAGTTTTTATCGAAGTATCGTACTGGTGGATGATTAAGTTTCCAGTTCAAAGGGCTTGTTCGGAATAAAATTGCAATTACACTTCAGGATTCGTAGAACGTATTGATCCGACGCGATCACCTTACGAGTGTCTCTTTGCACACGAGATGCAATTGATTTACGAAACATAACACTCGCACTGTGACAGCTATCTATTGAAGTTTTTATGGTATAACGATTATTACATCATTAATTAGAAAAATATTGGCTCAGTTCATACATACAATATTTTTGTTTTTGGATTTTTGCTTCGTATAAGAGATATGTACATAGATAATTTTACATTAACTAGTTAAATACTCAGTACTTGGGTGACGAAGCTTCGCTTGGCGTTTTTTTATATAATCGTGTTCTTGCATAAGATATAAAAATTGTAAATTTTTTTTCAGAAAAGAGATCTATATAGAAATTTTAATTTTAAATAAATTTTTATCAAAATCTGTCCAGTGGTTTTCTCGAAACAACCAACAGACAGACAGATAGATTCGGCCTCTGTATCGATAAGAATTTTTTTTTTTTTATGGTATTCAGTGATAAACGAGCAGACAGTCCACCTGATGGAAAGCGATACCTGTCGCCCATAATACCTACGGTTCATGCAATTAAGTTTTATGTAACAAAACTGCAGAACGCCGGTACGTTATCACTGTGAGGACTAAGATGTTATGCCTCTTGCCTGTAATTGCGCTGGCTACCTTATCCTTCAAACCGGAACACAACAGTGCAATCATTGTTGCTTGGCGGCAGAAATAGATAAGGGGGTGGTACCCATCCAGTCGGACTCCTCAGGCTTAACAGAGTCCTACCACCGGTAAACAGAGTCCTACCACCGGTGAAGTAGAATGTATTATTTCAATAAGATTTTCCAAAAAATATTAAATGTACAGACTCGGCTTAGTTACAATTTTATTATATGTAGATATAGATATCTGCACAGACCTGTCTAAGGCATGCAAGGTACCGGGAACTCAACCAAATAAAGATATTTTAGTCCCAACGCAAAACAACTTGAAAGAGTGTAAACCAATCGTCTAGACCACTTTAAAAATATCAAAGTGTAACTACTACGGGTATCACTTGTAACTCGATAGAAGTAGTTGTAAGAGACACTATATAGACATATGTATTATTATAAAATGGCAAAATTTGTTTGTTTGTATGTATGTGACACTGTTTAAGTAAGTGTTACTAAATATGTAATTTAAAATATGTTAGCAAGTGAGCTACATATTTTTGTATTAAAAATATTTTTTTTTGTGGATTTCATGGATTTTTTTCATTGCTAAAACATTTTCCCTACTAAAATTACGCTATCTTTGCAAAAAAGCAAGACAAATATACTTACATTCTTATTTTTTATATTAGCAAATAAAATAAATTTATATTAACGCTTAGATTATAATTATAATAATCATACATATAATAAAATTGCAACTGATCGCTGTCTGTACATGGAAGATATTTGAAAAAAAACTATTATTGTGGGTCTTTATTAACGCAGTAGTACCCAAAACAATTATTTTTAGAATTTTTGTCTATTTATCTGTGCGTTTGTACGCGACAATCGCAGAAACGGCCTAACCAATTTGAGTGCAGTTTTCTCTAATGTATTGTGGTAAGTTTTACTTAACATTTAATTTTAAATAAAACTATCTTTTCGGATTATTTCGCGGATTCATTTTGATTTTTGGTTCCTGACGTTTCGAATGCTTTACAGCAATTCGTTTTATTTCAATTGGTTTAAAAATAAAAAAGTTGTGTCAATTTAAAAAAAAAATACAAGTATCTATATTACTTATTATGATTTTATTAAAGTGACAATTACTGATACTTTTAAAAATCAAAATCGATAATAGAGTGAGAACCAACAGTACCCACACGCGTTAATTCTGAGAAGTAAGCAGGTATCCGACATTTATTTATGAAAGACTTCGACTTCGTTTGCCTTCAACCACTTCAAGGGATAAAGTTATGCACGAAACACTTAATTTACATAAATTACTGTCCGCAGAGAATTTTATATGAAAATGTGTTAGAATAAGCGCTGAGATACATATTATAAGCAGCTAAAATTATTATTTTTGTGTAATCTTTTTTATTTATTCGTTACTAGCAGAAATCGCGGCTTTCCTCGCGATCAAACTACGAAAAATACGAAATTTCATGCAAATATGTCCAAGGAATAAAAAGTTTCATACAAAGTTTTATCCCCTATTTCACCCCCTTAGAGGTTGAATTTTGAAAAATCCTTCCTTACTTGATGTCTACGTCATAAGAGGAATACGTGTGCGAAATTTTAAGTTTCTAGCTTTTTATTCAGTCAATCACTATTATACATCAGTCAATCACTTTTGTTTTTTATACATATGTATATATGTACTACTTATAGATTAAATACTCTACATACATGTTAAAACGATTCAATACAATAATTAGTGAAAAAAACAGACACACATATCAATTAAAAGTGTACATAGCATTCGTATTAATACATATTACAGTAAGGAAGTTAATTTAACTTTATTCACGCTTTTGTGGCTATATAATTGATAAAATATATACCGTTTCGAATGTGGTATAAAAAGTTTATCTTTCAATACAAAAAATATAATATAAGTAAAAATTACATTTAATAGATACCTACTATTTTTCATAGTATTTCTGTTTGTTTATTTTAATGACAATGTAATGCCATTTGTGATGACCCAAGCTTTATCACGTAGAGAGCTCAATATTTCTGGATCTCCAGATTTTACCGGTGGTAGGGCTCTGTCAAGCCTGAGGAGTCCGACTGGATGGGTACCACCCCCTTATCTATTTCTGCCGCCAAGCAACAATGATTGCATTGTTGTGTTCCGGTTTGAAGGATAAGGTAGCTAGCGCAATTACAGGCAAGAGGCATAACATCTTAGTCCTCACAGTGATAACGTACCGGCGGTTCTGCAGTTTTGTTACATAAAACTTAAGTGCATGAACCGTAGGTGTTATAGGTGACAGGTATCGCTTTCCATCAGGTGGACTGTCTGCTCGTTTATCACTGAATACCATAAAAAAACTCCTTTATTGATTGAATGGAAACTGAGTATGTTAAATAGCGGCTCTCATATATACCTCTATAAAGTTTTATGATATATTCTTAAGAGATAATAAGTTACTCCTCAAATTTAAAAAGTCTTCACGTATCAGTAGTATTTCTATTAAACCAGTTAGCGACGTGACTACCATTTAAATAGATGATATTTTTATACAGTAAACCCACCCACTGAATTAAGGTGGAATGTCGCCTCAATAAGGTAGTTTTAGGAAGACCAGTTATAATTTACCTGTAACAATAAAAAAATATGTTAAATCAAAAACATATACATAAATGACAGAACTTACGTTAAACGTACAGGGCAAAAAAAAATATTTTTATTGATACTTGAAAAACATACAAAATCCCTTATACCGAGGGCACTTTTGTTTTTCTTAATAATCTGTTATGAAAAAGGTAATATATATAGGTACATTATATTGTTATAATTAGAATTAGTATTAAATAAAATAAAACGCCGAAACTATAAGAAACTCCAATTAAAATTTACTGCTTCAATACAAAGTGAGTAAACGTTTGTGTATCGTAGAAATTACTGGTCCAGCCGAGTGAGGCGGGCGCTGGCATCGCACCAAACGACCACATCTTTAGGCAAAGCCATTCATCGGTGAATCATTGACGATATAACGGTATACCCATAAACAACAGTTCTTAGTTCTTTTACTTTAAAGCGAAATATAATGACAGTGTTTCTGTCGTTTGAACGTAGATTTGCTAATCAATGTAATTTGTATTCTGTCCTTTTTAACGTTACACTGCTGGGTACGGACCTCTTTTCAATACGAGGGGGATCAGACCATAATCCACCACGCTGGCCAAGTGCGGGTTGGCGGACTTCACATGTCTTTCGAAAACTTACTAGCCTCTCTCACACAGGACATTCAGGTTTCCTCACGATGTTTTCCTTTACCGTAAAGAAAGTGGTAATCATGTTAGAAATGATTCACACATGAAAATATCAGAAGTACGAGACCCGAGATTTGAACCCGCTTCACTCGGTATTCCAAGCGAGCGTGTTACCACTGGGCTATCACTGCCTTGATTCAATGTAATTACATATGAATAAATGTAAATACGACCTTCTATAATCACCAAAATAAAATGTAGATACATAGAGTTACTTATTATCCGATGTTTAAAGATACGTTGTATAAGTATATGTGTAATGTATATAATATAGCTAGTTTTATATAAGCATTATTACTAACGCTGCGATCAGTCTCAAATAACTGAAAGTCACTTTCAAAATGAATCTATATGGTAATTTATACCACAAGACCTAGTTTAAAAAGAACATTTGAAAGAAAAAAGCAGACTTTATAAGACTCGAAACGAACCATTTAGATCGGAAAAAGAAGTTTTGCCGAATAAAAAAGGAAAGGCAGAAGTTGTTAGTTCAAAAGAAATTTCAAAGAAGTGCTCAACCGAAGGATTACTGCTGAGGAACTGGGGAATAGATATTATAATCATGAACTCTTATGGAAGAAATAGCTAAAACTTTAGTTCTTGAGCCAGCGGAAATGCTAATAGGCTGTATTCTTAATTGAAAATCAATACTTCACAGAGAAATAATAAATACTAGCTCACCCTCGTTTCACTCGGGTTCGTCCCTAGGTACCTTTTAACGGTTAGTAAGGAATAGATAGACTTTATACATATTATATTATTGCTCCGCTCCCTTGGTAGTAGCATCATGACTTCTATTCTATAGCCTTCCTCAATAAATGGGCTATCTAATGCAAAAAGAATTTTACAAATCGGATTAGTAGTGCCTGAGATTAGCGCGTTCAAACAAACAAATAAACAAACAAACAAACAAACGAGCGAACTCTCCTCTTTATAATATTAATAATATAGATGTAAGTACAAAAGATGAAAATAAACCAAAATAATCGTGCTTGTAGCAAAGTGAAAATGGAATGCTCTATCATGTTGATGAAAATATTTCTTTATTAATGTAAAATTAAAAAGGAATTTTTAATCAACAGGAGTAATAAAAACTTCGACTAAAAATATTATTCATAAAATAAGTGACATTTTTGATAATGATTTCGATTGGTAATTAATTTTAATTTTGGCGCAGTTTCTTTAGACTTTAAAGTACAGATGTGCATTTCATGACGCTGAAAGTTCTAAACTAACTATTAGATTCAGGATTCAATTTAGTGATCAACGCTGTTCAAAGCTTTTGACGGCATTCTCGTTTGCGGGGATATTGTGTTTGTTTTTGGAGACCTACGCGAAGTTTATCCTACAAATACAAAACTTTTGCTAGAATTGACTCAAGAATGGAAAGTACATTTTGCTGCTTTATATTTGGTTATGTTAATTTTTTGTAATAAGATATTGCGTGTTCAATTTGATACTATTCATTGGTAAATTAAAAGAAATAGATATCTACTAAAGTATAAAGCAATTAATATTAAAAAATTTTGAATTTAAAAAATGTTTGCTTCCAAATATTCACAATTGTTTAACAAGACAAAAGCAATACTTAGGAAAATAAGCTGCAAAGAAACTCCAAACATTTTCTAAGATACAAAAAAGTACTTCGACATTGGAAAATGAGTTCTCGTAACAAATTGTAAAAACTCGATGTAATGCATTTAAAAACGAGATAAACACACAACACAAGAAAGACAAAATAATTTATATTCGCGGACCATTTCCGTTCAAGCGAAGGCAATCAAAGTTACCAAATGAAGCTCCACATGCGATCTTGCCTATGCTTTTTATTTGTTCCATGTTGTTACATTTATTCTCAGACTATCTAAAAAGTATAATAGCTCTCTGATAATTACGTTTTAACTTAAAGCGTCTAATCATTCATTTCATTCACCAATATACAAACTAATATTATAAATGTGAAAATGTTTGTTTGTTTCTATGTCCTTCTTTTACGTCTAAACGGAGTGACGGATTGGTGTGATTTTTTTGTGTGGAGATAGTTGGAGAGCTGCAAAGTGACATAGACTACTTTTGACCGCAGGAGATTCTCTCATTCCCACGGTAAAGCGCGTTATATAATATAGTCTATTCCATACTAAGCGTTAAAACGTACCTAGGGATTAACCCGAACGAAGCAAGGGTGAACCGCTAGTTCTACCCATAAAGATAGATTGTTGAGATAAAATGGGTTCACCATTGGCGATGTTAGAAAGCCTATAACCCTACTCAATAAATAGGATATTATCAGCAATAAACCATTTGTCAAATCTTGACTGGTAGTCTAAGATAAGCGCGTTGTTACAAACGAAAAATCTTTTTTGCTTTACAACATTAGCACATATATAGATTATATTACCGATAACAAGGAACGTATACCAATAAATCATCAGACACAAAATATTTCGCATTTAAGACTATCTAAGATATCGTCGTACGTTTTGAGTTAAAGAAAGAGCCAGCGAGAAACAAGATTAATGGTATGTCCGGTCTGCATACAAACAGCGTGAAAACGGTTATCACCCTCCACTGAATTTATGTTATGGGACAGTTGGCGACGTGACTCTGAGTTCTGACTACTCGATAAAGTATTGGAGATGGTTGTTTTATTTAAAATACTAGTTGCTTCATGCATTGTGGCTTCATCTATAGATGTCGTTATATAGATTGTTTTGATGAAAGATAGATTTGATAGAAACATTACTCAGTAGAATTAACCTGTTGAAAATAAAGGCCATTAATAATTGTACAATAAAAAAATTTAAGGTGTTTTTTTAAGACATTCTTCTAAACGCGAGAGTAAAAATATTGGCAAAAAATAACATATATTTACAGCACATACTATTTTTACACTTCATAATATTAGTTTAAGAAATTAGATAAGATCTGTAGAGAAATATGTCAGAGAGGTGCGTCACTAGCAAAATTACATCTTACTAAACCATTCAAATAACACTAACCTTTATTTTATGTGTAATTTATGGGATAAACTCTATTGATTGCAGTATTGAGGTCGTTACTGTAACAGCTTCGGGTACCAACATGATGATGGGATTATTGCCGCACCTACTGCATACCCATAAATGGTGTAGACTCGTGTCAAAGGTCAAACGTTAGCTGGCTTATGTCCATCGCGTAACAATGGTTTTGAAAATATCTTCCAACAATCTTCTGTTTAAGTTTCAAAACATACCGAATGGTATGTTTTGAGTGATTGCTGTAAAGCATTCGAAACATCGCGTCGGGAACCAAAAATCAAAATAAATTCGTTTTACTTAAAATTAAAATGTCAAATATTCGCGTAAATCTAAGAAGATATTATAACAAAAATGTACTCTAAAATATGTTCTTGATTTTTCATTTATTAGGCACTAAGATGTGACTTAATGGTTTCCAAAACCATTAAGATATGAGAGAGGTTACTTTACTTCCTTTCACCAGAGGTTGTCTGTAAGAAATTGCTCATAGCAATAAGACCGCCTTTGCATGCCTTTTGTGATCTTTCTTTCTCTTTCATTTTATGTATTTTCCTTTTTACTTCTGTGTGCAATAAAGTATTTATAAATAAAAATAAATTCTCTAAAATATGAACTACTACGCTAACAAAATACCATACGACTTATTACTGATCTTTGTTTAAACTACTATTTTTAGAGTCGTGGTAGAGTCGTGGGGTGGTGGTGGTGGTGGATCTTTTCTTTAGATATTCTGAAAATAGACTGTATGTCTAAAAGAAATAGAAATTAACTTTAATTAACAGAAATAATTAACTTTTAATTAATATCAATCCATTACACAATCTCTTATCTCCATGATCTTTTAATTGCTAATAAAAAAAGTGCTTAAATTATATTTATACTTAATATTATAAAGCTGAAGAGTTTGTTTGTTTGGTTGGTTAAACGCGCTAATCTCAGGAATCTCTTTTTGCATTAGACAGCCCGTTAACTGAGGAAGGCTATAGGCTATATATTATCCCGAAAAAATGTATGGTTCCCGTGGGATAGATTTGTTTTGTCTAGGGACGAACCCGAAGCAAAGCGAGGGTGAGTCGCTAGTTATAAATATAAATTCTTAGTTGAAGTATATATATATATAAATATCGAGTAACAGATACAAAGAGACTGAAATAAAAGACTACCTGATATAGTACACTGTAGTGTGACTCAAAAAGGAATAATACAGTCAAATTACCTTTGACATTTCTTTTATAGGCAACATACATCAAAAATCAATCACAGTCGAAGTCTATTCAGCCTAACAAATGTATACGGCCTTATACGCTTTTATTAGATTCATTTGATTTTAATTTGACAACCGTATAGAAATTATTAATCTAATTGTAAGCTTGATTCTGAATTGAATGTAGGCCTATTAAATGCCTCGCTGCTCTAGTGGATGGCATATACGGCTGCAGATCCGGAGGTCTCGGGTTCTGGTCCTTGATTAAACCAAATTTTATTGGGTATTTCCGTTAAAAAAGTCTTAATAGCAACCAATGGTTGGGAACGATGTGATGGTTAGCACTTAAAGATCCTGCGACTGATATCTCATCGGTCGTGTCGAATCGTCTTCCCATCGGACTTCAAGGGAAAAATGAATAGTGCACTTATATCTGCGTACCCACTTATACAATATAATATTTCCTGCACGTCAGGTTAGCGCTTATTGTTACATACTTGTTGTATTGTAAAGTTTTCCCTCTATTAAAGCTTTATTTCTAAGATTTATATACAGATATAGATTATATACATTTAAAAAAAAAAAAGTAAACTTGTATATTATACCAGTAGTTAAGTTGATAATTCTTTATTAAAAACTCTTTCGGTGAAATGATCGTTTGGACAAATAAGCACTGAGACGACGAGACAATGAAGGGAATTTATTGAGATTTCACTGACGATTAAGAGATTCGGACTAGAGTAAGTACAACGCGAGAGAAGTCGCTTGCAAAAGCTAACATTAAATAAAGTAATATACAGCACTTCTTCTAATAACTCCCAAAACTTTTAATTCCATAGACGAGTAATATCTTTGTATTAGAAAACAAACATAAAGCATTACGTATTGATAGAATTGTTTGCAACTTCTTAGTTGGCTGTGGCTACATTATTGGAACTTGGGTGAAACAACAGAAGTAGTGAAGTGGAATTGTGGTTACTTAGGTACTTGTGTCAGCTAGTGATGGTCAACGAAACAAATCAACGAGCTTAAGTAGGTCACCTCTACTTGTCATGATCGATACAAATACGTACGTTTTATGTACAAATAATTATCTGTACAAGATAAAATAATCCACGATGTTTTCTCTTATGTAGTCAATGAAAGTACACATCATTGTCTCAAAAATTAGCAAATTGCTCCATCTTTACCTCGGTTTTTTTTTTATTTGACACTCGAAAAATTGGCGATCCTTTAGGGATTAAATGTCAAAAAAACCTTCTTAGTTATCATAATACACTGGTAAAGTCCATTTCATAATTCATAAGATTTGGTTTTAAAATAGCCTTAATGAAAGAAATTAATGCAAGTTTATGAAGCCCGCAAAAGTATTTGTTAACCAAACAATTAAGTTTGCCTGAGTAACTGTAGATTTATTATTACCAAGAAAAAGCTCCTTCTTACTAACTTACCTCGGGTTGGTTTTAGGGTTCGGTAAAGTCTAAGAAAAAACTGATCCTTTATAATGTCTCATGTAGTTGGTCTATTTCTCAGGGCCAATTAGCAAGTAAACCATTTTATGACGTTTTTAATAGTAACCTATGTGTTATTCCAGAGTATAATCTATCTGTGTCAAATTTCATCCAAATACGTTCAGCCGTTCTGACGAGATTGAGTAACAAACATCCATTTAAACTTTCACATTTATAATATTAGTAAGATGTACAGGTTATAAAATGCAGACTTTTCTCGATTAGAAAGGCGATAAGCCAGTGCGTTCGAACAAACAACATCTTTATTGTATATTAAGTAATAATTATAGGTACCTATATATTACAGCTAATATCAATCATATTAATATAGCTTTTGTAATGTTAGTTACTTTGATATTATTTCCCTTTAAAGACAAATAAATTCATATCGTTGCGAAACTTGGTGATTCAAAGTTCTTACCAAATTATGGTGTCTTGTTTCCAAGTAGTGCTGACTCGAGGATGGCGGACAATAGAGCAAATCAACAGTAAAGTAGGTCGCATCTACCCACATTGTACATAAAGAATACTTAGTCTTAAAATATTCTCAAGTACTACATATCTATTCATTATCTATACATATAATAAAATTCTGAGTTGAATCTGTACCTACATTACTTAAATATTTTTTGGAAAATCTTATTGAAATTTTATAGAATGTTTTTAGAATGTTTGTTTGTTTGTCTATCTGTCTGTCAGTCTGTGTTGGAACGCATCACGAAACAATCACTGAACCGATTTTGATGAGTATTATAGCTGGTTATCCGGGTCAACATATAGTATACTTTTTACTGTGGAAATATATCTCATCTCTGAGAAATCTGTACTAAATGTTTAAACATAATCGCTAGTAAAACTTAAATAACTTAGTAGTTTTTATAAGTAAATTTTAGCTCTACACTAAAACTCAATGTTATATCCATAGAACCGAAAGCTCACAATGATGCGTGTGACATTGGGCAGAAGTTAATTTATGGTGGCTAACGACGTCTGTCTGCTACTCGTATAGTGTATACACTATACATATAATAAAATTGAGCCAAATCTGTACATTAAATATTTTTTGGAAAATCTTATCGATACAGAGGCCAAATCTATAGTTTTTAGAAACTTTGTCTGTCTGTTTGTCTGTTACCGCATCACGGAAAAACCACTGAAGGGATTTTGATGGGTATGATGATAGCTGGTTATCAGGATCAACATATAGAATACTTTTTACTACAAGAAAATATCTCATTTCTGAAAAATCTATACTAAACGTTAAAATGTAAGTAGGGACGAGCCCGAGGGGAGGGAGGGTGCTTCGCCAGCGTAGAATATAGTAATAATTCTTCAAATACGTTTGATGTTTATTTATTTATTTAATTAACACTTTATTACACATGCAAATTAGCTAATTATATATATATATATATATATATATATATATATATATATATATATATATATATATATATATATATATCAAGCCTTGTTTTACCACCTAACATAGTCGTAAAAAACATTTGCAGGCGATATTTTAGATAATCACTACAGTTAGCAATGATAGTGGGTTAGAATTTACATAAATAAATAAAAGCGTACGAAAATCGAACCCGCAATACACACGAGCTAACAGCATTACGGCATTTCAAAGGCATCTTGTTTTTATCATTTACATTAATCGTTAATTTACATAATCAATTAGTACTGAAATAATTCGCTCGAGTACCTCCTCACCTAAACAAACCGAGTAAATGAATATTTTAATGTGATGTTACGAGTTTTTCCGATACACTACGTTTAATGGGAAGCAATTATCCATGTTGAATATTTGAAATCGATACACACTGTGATGTTTAACATTTGAAATACCACTGTACAAGATCTAAATATAGGTATGTATAATACTATATGTAATATATTTAAACGAGCAATTCTTGTATATTTATTTATTTATACCGGCGATCTCGGCAAGGGCTCTAACGATTTCGCTGAAATTCGGTGTGTGGGCTTTTCGAGGGCGAAAAATCTATCTAGATTAGTCTTATGTCTGGGAAAACGCGTGTTCTTAAATTTTAATGCGGTTTTACTTTTGCCTTATTCTATGCAAAATATGGTCAATAATTTCTTACGCTCTCTTACGCAAGCGGCCAAGGTGCAAGATTGACAATCACAGATGTACGGGTTCGAATTTCGGTCGGATACAAAGTTAATACTTTAGTTTGTTTTTTTTTGTATATATTCTAGTTTTTAGTTTTTATTTATCTAAAAATACAATATAACAAAAAACTTTTACTTTATATTATATACATACCTACCTATTGATCAATGCCAGAAAATATCGACGTTCTAAGTTTTGCCGAGTTTTTTTCGGCAGTAAGTACTTCTCGGAACTGAGGCATAATTTTTAGAACTTCTGGTTGAGAATTTTTCACATATACGTTAAAAGTAATTCCGATAACAATATTGAATAATTCTTGACTTCCATCATTTATCTTTAACTTCATATTTTACTACCGATAACTTTCTCATTATTGTGTCTAGGGGCTAGCATGTAAGGCTGCAAAACCGGGGGTCCTGGGTTCGAGTCCCGTGTCATGCTAAGTTATTAGGTTTTCCTGTTAAGAATCACTTAATAACATCCCAGAGACGGTAAGTTCTTTTTGTTTTTTTTTTTATGGTACTCAGTGATAAACGAGCAAACAGCCCACCTGATGGAAAGCGATACCTGTCGCCCATAACACCTACGGTTCATGCACTTAAGTTTTATGTAACAAAAATGCAGAACCACAGGTGCGTTGTCACTGTGAGGACTAAGATGATATGCCTCTTGCCTGTAATTGCGCTGGCTACCTTATCCTTCAAACCGGAACACAACAATGCGATCATTGTTGCTTGGCGGCAGAAATAGATAAGGGGGTGGTACCCATCCAGTCGGACTCCTCAGGCTTGACAGAGCCCTACCACCGGTTCGCCTGTCTATCATAGTAGATGTCGTCCCAGCGAAATTTGAGAGTAAAAGTAATAGGGAATTCACTTGTGTCTGTACACATACTTACATACTACAAGATCTCCTGGACTCTATGAATAGTCTCCGTGAGATTGACCACCATAGCCAAATCTATCAGGAGTACTTTTAGTGGCAAATAATCGGTAAGTTGTATGTTTAATATAAAAAAAATGTGTATATTTAATATATAAACAACTATGAGGAAACCTAAGTTAGTTTTTAGCCATACACTACTCTCTATGTACCGATTCATTGTTGGGTTATAATAAAATCTGGTTAAATAAAAAAAAAAAATCAGGTCGAAAAAAATCGAGCTTCAATTACCCTTTTATAAGTTTATTCAATTTCCTTTATATAAACATCATCCTTATAGATATACCAAAGCAATAGCAGTTTAAATAAGTCTATAGGCTCGTTCAAGATAAAGAATTATTAAAGAAGTTTAGCGGATTTAAAAATTTATGGAAAATAGATGATAAAATTTATAAAGGGCGAAAAAATTACCATAAAAAATACCAACACTAAAATCCCTTTAACGACCTAAAACTTTGTATAGGTATAAGAATTAATTTTATACAAAATTATTTTATGCTTAACTACCTAGTACAAATTTTGACCACACGTTTGGCTCAGTTTGTAGTTGTAGTAAGCGGTCGCGGGTTCGAGTCCCGCTGGGGGCATTCATTTGTGTGATAAGAATGTTTGTACTCCAGTCATGGGTGTTTATAATATGTATGTATTTAAAGTTATATATGTGTGTATCAGTGCGAAATGCAATGCAGTGCGAAGTGCAGTGAGAAATCTATATTGAACGTTATAACACAAGTTAGTTCGCTGGTTATTAATAATCTTTAAATGAACTCTGATGCCTATAATAATTTAATTTTAACTTAATCTTAATGAAATATTTTTCGCAATCTCATAGTACTGGCTACATATTACACCGATTTGTAAACTTTTTTTTGTGATGGCCGTACGCCAACGAGGACACGACGGTCATATGAACAGATGTTAAAAAACATTAAGCTTGTAATACTAAAAAAAAAAATTACTCATGCATACAAAAATATACTATCATTCCTCTTAGCTATATCAATGAGATTATTATTATTTAAGTATAGTCCATCCTTTGTTTACAAAAAGATTTATTCATATTCCCATCTATACAGATAAATAAAATTGGAGTGTCTGTTTGTAATATTAAAATAACCGTTTTTACTAAATGCATATGGATGTATACGCGGCACATATACCAAAAAAGCATTTTTTTTACAATTTTTGTCTGTCTGTCTGTTTGTTCCGGCTAATCTCTGAAACGACTGAATCGATTTTGACGTGACTTTCACTGGCAGATAGCTGATGTAATAAGGAGTAACTTAGGCTACTTTTATTTTAGAATAAAAAATAGGGCCCAACGAATTTTTTTTAATCAAATTAATTAATTAATTTTGTTTTGGGAAGCAACCAAAAGCAAAGGTGTATAAGTAAGTAGCATAAAACGACCTTTACATATTTTATACTTAGTATGGCCGTTGCAGCAATATATGTTTTAATTATTTTAATCTATTTTATTGGTATAGTAATGTGCCTCTAATTGTACACCTCTTAATGTCACTAATTTTTTCTTTTTTTTCCTTCCAAAAACGTAATTTATAAAAAGGTTAATAAAAAGGTCTTAATCAAAAATGTAAAATTATTAAGACGATGTGTGTATAAATTTGTGTGCCTACACCTATGTTTTACCTGAGGATTCTCGCGTGATACATGTACGTCGATAAAAATATTAGCCTATCTCCTTTTTGAATTTCACTAAAATTAGTATAGTCGTTATTACATAATGAAGTAGTTTGTTACTCTATCAACTTTTGTATTTTTAACCATAGATTATGGGTTTTGACACAAAACAAACAGTAACATATCGTTCACAGTGGCAGATGCCGAAACTAACAAAAAAACACCTGCCATCAGACATGTGAGCAAAAAATAAGGGTACACAATACGGTAAAAATAAATATTGTCCGTTATTCTGTGGTTAAACAGACAAATTAGTGACAAAAAGAAGCATTTTTTGTTATTAATGTGTCTATTTGAGAGAAAAGCATTACCTGTAATTTATAAACTTAACTTTTCTATCTTTGAAAATTAAAATGTTTTAGGACGAAAATTTTAAAAGTATATTAAGTAAGAATAATTTGTATTAAAATTAGTATTATTATTTTGGTAAAGAAAAAAATATAAATCATAATTAATTACATATGTAGATGAATTAATGACGATGTAAACTCTACAGCGTTTACAAATACCGTCTTAATATTAAAATTTATAATAAAATCTAGAATATATAACAAAAGTATTTACTCCACGCGAGAATAGAACACGTAGCTTATAACTCAGTAAACGTAGCCAAGTAACGTTTACACTCCAGGTGGTCTACAAATGAAAACCCATGGGTTATTAAACATATGTACATGAACCCACCATGCGTATAAAAAGGAAATAGGCAAATGTAAGTCATTTTCCATAAACGAGCACAATGTATTGCATATTTTTTTGATGTGTTTGATAAATAAAAACCAGATGTTTCGAGCGTGTCGGTATGAGGAGCTGACACCTGCGCACCATGATTTATTTTGTATGGCGAATTTATGGGTCGGGTTTATGATTATTTGCTATTATGTAATAAGAAGCCATTTTATGTCGATTTACATAAGCTAATAGAGACATATTATTCTTTTGTTTCATAGAGGAAGGAATTACAGTATAAAATAAATTCGTCCTAGTAGTCGGTAGTACTGAAGTGACATATCATTTTGTAGCTTAGTCTATGCTTATTATTAAGGTATGTAATGGTTTGAATTTTTTTTATCACTTCTGATTTTTTTGCAGTTTACTTCTTTTTCGCACTATAAAGTGGTGTAAAATTAAAATTAACTCTGACGTTGTAATACCGTCTGTAATCAGCCTTATTTCCATTTACTACATAAAAACAAACAATATTTTATAAAAATATACACAATATAGCGCTTAGCAGAATGTTTCGTCAGCAAATTGCATTCCATAAGTGATAACAACGCATTATGACGTCTTTTTATAATAGTCATCATTTAAACAAAAAAAAATACAGTACTATATATACTACATATATAATATATAGTATATATAGTACTATATGTACTATATATACTATACAGTAATATATTCATCACAAAATATCAATGAATAAATGCTACAAGCGTAAATAGCAGGAAGATTCCTCACAGGGAGTAGGTGACTGCTATGGATCTTTGGAAATTCAACCCCCAAAGACGGGGTTGGAAGTTGGGTATTTTTAATTCAAATGTTAGGCCTAAATTCTCTGGGGATGAAAAATTGGGGCGTACGTGAAATTAAGAAGCAGAGTAAATATATACATAAATAAACTACTCGAGCGGAACTGCTGGGAAACGCTAGTTATAATTAGAATTAAATAATGTTGATACGCCATGAGTTCTATAAATGCATACTAATATTATATACGTGAAAGTGTTTGTGTGTTTGTTTGTTTGGCCTTCTCTCACGTCGAAACAGAGTGACATAGGCTACTTTTTCCTACCGAAAAATACGTTATAATACAACCCACAATAACTCAACAAATCTATGTATATATAATATATAGTCTATCTATTCCATACTAACCGTTAAAACGTACCTAGGAACGAATCCGAGCGAAGCGAGGGTGGGTCGTTAGTATATATTTTTAATGGCAATCGATCAAACATGCTTAATAGGTTTACACACTATCAGTTTTCAAGGCCTTTGCAAATTCGATTCCACTAGATAAGTCTTTAGTCTTTGAACTATTATTTCCACTAGATATAACATAGATGTACTCTTAGTAGGGGATTATTACAAAACACTAATAGTTTACAGCGCCATTACCCCCCATTTATGGTAATTTTACCATACCAACTTTGCTATTTATTTAACGCCCTTCTTTAACCTCTTGCCCTGATTTTTCTTCCGATCTGAACTCAAATTGTTACTGCTAAAACCTTACTTTGTCTAAAATAACCAAATGTACCTGTACCTAAAACCTTACCAGGTTTTCATACCAAGAATATTTTTATGTAATTTATTCTCGTGTTATAAGGCCACAAACGGACAGACAGATAAAAATGTTTAGTTGTATGTAAGGATATATTGTAGAAGGCAATTTAAAGCCCTTGCATGCTCACATAAATTTGCTTCGTCTCAATGGAGAGTCAGTCGGCCGGTCATAACACAATTACATAATCAGAGAAGATATATACAGCGTGTGTTATTTTATCAGTAATATTTTATCAACATATATCATAACAAAAATTAAAAGATACTGCTCGCTGCAACAAGAGTTACTATATACTAATAAAATAAAACTACACAAGGCATACAATAGGTATATATTCTGCCTATGATACCACTAGATGTATCATTCCCCATTTTTATATTATTTTCTATTAAATACAGCGCCTGTAGACTATCCGTTTAAATATTTAAACGCTTCACTAAATCTATACTAATATTATAAAGACGTAAAGTTTGTGAGGTTGTAGGGGGTAATCTCTGGATCTACAGAACTGATTTAGATGAAATTTGGTAAGATAGTTTGAGACTCTGGGAAGGACATAGGATACTTTTTATGCCGGAAATTATCCTTAAGGGGGTGAAAATGGCGATGAAAGTTTGTATGGGGAATCACCTTATGGACAAACCCGAGCGAAGCGAGGGTGATTCGTTAGTATTTAATAATATAAAGCATATTATTAAATACTAACGATATATTACATACTTTTCACCGAGTGGTCGAAACTGGGCCACAATCATTATTGAAAATTTGAGGTAAACATAGATATATGAACACAATGTATCTATTAACAGTTTCTGAAATATTTTTATGGATAAAGTAATACGTAGGTACTAAACAAAAAAAACGGTTGACAAACAGAAGAGAAAAACGTACTGAATTGTTTTGTCTTTGCCTAATTATATGTAGATGTATAAAATACTCTAGGAACAATATAGTTAGAAGAAAATCATAACGGAATATGCCACTTGTTAGCCTGAAACAATGGCAATAATGGCGTCCCCTACCATGGGCTCGGATATTGTATAGCCGTGATAAGATAACTGAAAGTGTGTCAAATGGTATTATTTTACAGGAAAAGGTAAGCGTGGCCCCGCCTATGTTCTTATTGAGTAATCAGATAAAGTAGATATGACAAAATCCAAAGTAATTATTACAAATCACCGTTCTTGTTTCTTGTCATCGTATTTAATTTATATTGCAGAACTAATTTATAATAGTAAATAATTATTTCTTATAAAAAAGAATACGCCCACTTCAAAAGGAGTTCAAATTTTTATTGTCTTAGGTATATTATTTAATTGTTACATAATCTTTTAATTAAAAAAATAATCATGAAAATTCGTCGTAATTGGCGAAAATATCGCGTTCAATAAACACAAAAATAGCCTGTTAGGCCGACATAGGATTCTCTAACAACTAACTGAAGCAATATTAAAATTTTTATTATTAATAATTCTTCTTTTACCTTCTATCTTACGGAAACTTTTGAATTTCCAGGATAAACAATCACCATTTCGATCGTGTCGAAAATCCGCTTGTAAGTCACTTTAAAATCAGTTTAGTAGGTAGTTCCGGAGATTAGTTAGCTTAGGTTTCAATCAGACAGACATATGCCAATAATAATTCAATAATATAATAATTCAATGAATAACGTCAACTTTCTAGGAAGTACTTGTGTCCGATTTCAAAATGGCGACAACACTTATGACACAAAATACTGCTGTAAGTACATGTCTCATCTATACAGTTGAATAAAATTGAAGTGTCTGTTTGTTATATCAAATTAACAGCTTTTTACTAAATCCATCTGCAAGTATATACGGTACTTATGATAAAAATATATTTTTTTTAATTTATATCTGTCTGTCTGTTTGTCCCGGCTAATCTCCGAAACGGCTGGACCGATTTTGATGGGACTTCACTGGCAGATAGTTGATGTTATAAGGAGTAACTTAAGCTACTTCTATTTTAGAAAAGTCCATATAGTAATTTTTTGACACTTTAGGTGACTAAACGTTAAGAATGAACGCTATAAGTTTTTTTAGTCAATTAACTTTTATGACTAAAAAGACTTGTCGTCTACCACAGCCATTTATGGTATTTGTAACAACTCACTTTTCCACACTGTCCGTTTCATAATATCAAGCCGTAAAAAATGACCAAAGACTTTTGTATAAAAGATATCTAGATTTACGAAATTTATAAAAACGAAGTCAAGATTAACCTAGTTAATAATTTAATTTAGTTATTTATGTTATTACTAAAGTCAGCTTTCAAGCTAACACTCAATATATAAACATATCTTTTGTTTATTCAACTGGCCTCGTGACTGCATCTACAAACTACATACATATAAGTACTATGTATTGCAATTGCAGTTCTCTATTATTATATAAGGCTCCATTCACACTGTCAACTGTAGGTACCTTTTGTTTCCTTGTCAGCTAAAGCCCTAGAATACACTCAAGTATAGAATTTAAAAATTAGTTGATTTTAGGAATATATAAATTATTTGTTTTAATACGCTTCTTAAGTGAAAGTCGGGATTATAGGTAAAATCCCGTGTGTCTTGGTCTAGCAGCTAGATGTGGGGTAAGGTCGAGTAAAACTAAATATCGTATGAACTATAAAAAATATAGTAATATAGTACTAATATGAAGTAGAACCCTCGCTTCTTCGTTTTATAAAAGAAATATTTCCGTAAGTTAGTTTTTTTATATAATTTACTACTGGCTTACGCGACGCACGCTCAAGCTCCGATATCTTCAACAATCATAGTCATGTTTCAGCCAATTTACACAAAACCTTTTATGAACTACACAACTAAACCTTCCTCATGAATCAATCCATTGATGAAAGCCGTTTGAAAACCCTAGTAGTTTCTGATTAGGTAGTTTCCGTGTTTATCGCGTTTAGACACACATACAAACGCCGTGGTGGTGGACTTTGTTATAAAATATGCAGTGATGTGAATGTCATTACATTCAAAACGTATGAAATTACAATAACACTAAACAGCCGTTGAGGGAAATGTAGATCGTGCCTTATAGTAGACAGAGCGATGGTTCGCAGTGATATTATGAAACAATGGCAAACTATATATAATTAAAGCGTACATGGTAGTCTTTTATGGCAGAAGATTATCCTACTTCTAAGACTCAGAGTGTATTTGTATAACAGATAAATAAATATATTATAAAAATGTGAATTTTAAAACAGTTTTACGATGGAATATATTATTATGCAGATATATATATATATATATATATATATATATATATATATATATATATATATATATATATATATATATATACAGCTTTTTAAGTATTTTTAAGTAGGAAAATTAGCGAGAATGGTTGTTAATCAACTTTAAATAATATATATATATATATATATATATATATATATATATATATATATATATATATATATATATATATATATATACAGCTTTTTAAGTATTTTTAAGTAGGAAAATTAGCGAGAATGGTTGTTAATCAACTTTAAATAATTATATATCCTAAACTGTTATTTAAAATGAAAAAATGATGAAAGAAACCTAAACATGATTTTTAAATACCTATTAAACAATACCCCACTTGACATAGTTAACATAATCCTTTCCTTGCAGTCGGGTAAAAAAAGGACTTTGGCGATCATAATCTATTTAACCAAAACTAACGCTAATACATACAATTAAGCCTCATCTATACATATAATAAAATTGTAACTAAGCCGAATCTGTACATTAAATATTTTTGGAAAATCTTATTGAAATAGACATTATTATCGATACAGAGGCCGAATGTATAGTTTTAGAATTTTTGTCTGTCTGTCTAGGAACGTATCACGAGAAAAACACTGGACGATTTTGATGAAATTTGGTAAAATGATAGCTGGTTATCCGGGTCAACATATAGGATACTTTTTCCTGCGGGAAAATATCTCATCTCTGAAAAATCTATACTAAGCGTTAAAACGTAAGTAGGGACGAACCCGAGCGGAGCGCGGATGAGTCGCTAGTTTTTAATAATATTTAACTAAACGCATAGTATTGGTTGAAAAGATTTATTAAAACTTCACATATTTCCAGTATGTTTAGAAAGCCAAATACCATTTTCAGAACTCCGTAGATTTATATCAACGTGTTGTGGACAATAGAAATAAATAACGGACGCGGCCGACCTTGGCTTAACTAAGCGCTTAGGGACAAATAACTAACAAACGTATACTCTACTAGTAGACTCGGTAATCTATACTAATATCTACATATATATTATGTATAAATAGGCAAAGACGAAACCTTTCAGTATATTTTTCTCCTCTTTTATCAAACGATTTCCATGTTGTTTTGTTTAGTAGCTATTGACAAGCGTTAGTGTTATCAAGGAAAAATCAGTTTTTTTTTTTTTGTGTAGATAGGTACATTTTATTCATATATTATTATGTTTTGCTTAAATTTTCAATAATGGTTATGGTCGAATTTTGAACACTGGGCGAACACTAGTACCTATACCTAAAGCTAGAGTAATTTTGTCTGTTTAAACGCAATTATCTGTAGTGGTTTGGAGGACTTCATATATCTCTTGAAATTTTAGGATATAGTCATCAAGTCTTTTGAGTCTTTGTATTTGAGATTATTTGTCTTTGAGATAGCCTGATGTTATGCAAGTATGAAGATGTTTTCCTTCACCGTATACATCTATAGAATTCATTTAATACAAACAGTTAATTTACATTTTATAAATAGGCATTCAAATCCGATAAGTTCTTTGTTTTCCACAATGATACTTAATACAGATGCTCGAAAACCTGTTTTGCCTGTCGTCTGGCATGACAAAGGCGTAGAGGATGTTGTTCCGGGAAATGAGATATTTGATATTTCGTGAGCAAAGTTTGACTTCACAGAGGTTTTAATGGGAATAGAATTAAATACCTAGAAAGATTAGACAAATATAAAAAATATTATTTAGATACTAGTGACTCAGCCACGCTTCGCTCGGGTAGATATATCATATATAATAACTATATAAATAATAAATATATAAGACGTTATACATCATATATAAGTAAAAAATAAACAGTTCCGAACTTTTCGATTTTCCAGCTGTTTTATAGGTTATCCCTATTTTCTTTTATACTTAACCCCCTCTCTCTAAATGACTCTACATTTTAAAAAATATTTTTTCGCAACATCTTAATTGCTTTTATGAAATATACCTACAAGGTATAAAAACGTTTCTTTCAAACGTATAGAAAACTAAGATAACTCCTTTGTCGAAGTTCAAACTAAATATCAATTAGCGTACATGCAGCAAGAGTCACAGAACACTCCCATATATCACCTAACGTATTAAAGACTTAAGTTATATTTCATTCCATTTAAAAGTTTCCTTCGTTCCGTATTCGGCAGGGTTTCTCAAAGTTAATTGTAGGGGTTCTATATCTATATATCTTACATCAACCCCTAGAAGTTCCCCTGTTTATCGTTCGAAATTAGTGGTGATAATTATTTTATTTCAACACTTCTGTTTCTTGCTAATATTTATTGAAAGCGTGTTTATCATCGCCCTTTTAAGCAGCGAGAGGAACGTGACTTAGCATAAGATGGTTTATTTACCCGAGAGAATTTCTCACCCTTCATGAACTGTCTCTGTAAGATAATATACGTTTTCATTGGTAAGTACTGACCAGAAGATCAATCTAAAGATCTATTCGAGTAACAAAATAAATTTATCTTAAATAATAATATTGATTTCAATTAGAAAGGGTTCGGCGTTCGCTGTCGTGTGGTTATATAGAGTAGGTACTCTAGGTAGTACCATGACTTAGAAACTTCTTCTTATACCATCATGTTCCTCTAGTAGATCTATACGATCACTGAAGTAAAAGCATCCTAAAATGTTACTAATAATTGCTTCAATCATGCCCTTTAGATCTCTACATAAATGTTCGCGATCCCATTAATTGATGCTAATACATATCTATACTAATAATATAATTTATACTAATATTATAAATGTAAAAGTTTGTGAGTATGGATGTTTCTTACTCTTTCACGCCAGAACGGCTGAACGGATCTGGATGAAATTTGGCACAGAGACAGATTATAGTCTGGAATAACCCCAGAAAAATGTACGGTTCTCGTGGGATAGAATTGTTTTTGTTTGATAAATTAACTAAGTACATGACGCCTTAGAAACTTCTTATAGCATCATATTTTTCAACTAAGTATTTATAGAGTTCGCTCATTAACTCTACAATCACCGTTTGTAATAATTTGTTATGACATCATTAATTAAAAGTATTCGCGGTGTTTGCAATTAATTAGACTGCTGGAATTAATAAATTTATTGATAAAATATTAATAAAATTTTATTTCTATTGAAACCTTATTATTTTTTATTCTAATCATTATTTTTAATGGCTTCGGGTAAATTTGGAAAAACCAGTCCCATATAACCATAGTTAATAATTATAACACCAAGATGATTTTTTTAGTAGCTATACAATGTTATCGAAAAAAAATACCGTACACAGATTACTACTTTATCTGAAATAGAACATTATAACGGCTCTATCGATAAGGGTGAAATTCACAATGGAGATAGCTAATTTCCTGGATATACACATGTAAAGAAATAAGATCTCTTTAATATGTTTTTATTCTGATCTTTTTATATTAAATTTGAATCTCTTTAATATGTTTTTATTCTAATTTATTTATATTAAATTTGAATTGTGGCGCTGTCAAACGGATGGGTGCCATGATATAAAAAAAATTAATTGTGAAGTTATGAAACTTTAATATAATTATTTATTAAAAGGAATCGACAAACAAAGATATAACTTTAAGTGTCGTTTCTTTTTATTTCAGGTAAGTTACTAATTTATAATGTAGTGTCAAGTTTGTTTGTTGTTGTAAATTTATGCTTAAAATAAATCTTTTTATTTCAGAGCAACGATTAAGTTTATTTTTTGTCGGTTCCTAATAACCACGACTTATTGTCTTATACACATATACTATTTTTGTCGATGTACCTACTACACGAGCTGATAATTTTTAACGAAATAAAGAACTTGGCTTTTATTCTACCGTGCACTCATATACCTATTGTCTATAAATAGTTGTTCCATGATATAATACATTTATATATAGCTTATTTCATGGAAAACGATCGAGCCATTGTGAACAAATCACATAAATATTTAAGTACTTATACATCGTTACTTTTCTACAAATGTTATATTCCCAAGATTGTTTTGCTCCTTCGTAGAACTTCATTACGAACGAGTCTACTTTATCCATTTTTTTGTTGTTTTATGTTATGTTATATAAAATAGACAGATCGTTTGGGAGGATAAAAAATGATTCCAAATATATAGTTATTTTGTACGTGCTTCCCAAATTCCCATAGCCCCGAACAGTATTCTAAGCATAGAAATAAAATACAATCTCAAGCGTCAATCACTATACTCTATCTTATCTTTTTAGTATAAGGTATTTTTAATATTTTGTCATATCAACTAAGCTAGTGTACCTAATTGTAGTAGTGTGTCCTAACTTACAAGAAACTTTATGGATTCGATTTCCATTCGCATTTGTTTGTATGAAGCATACTCCATGTGTATTTAGGGATTTATGTCTGTTTATCATAATCTATACTTAATACTTTAACTTTACTTAAGAGACAGTTTGTTTGTTTGAATGCGCTAATCTCAGGAACTAATAATCAGATTTGATAAATTCTTAAACCCAAGGGAGCGAAGCAATAACCATAAATGTCAATAAATCAGTCAGACTTGCATACATTATTACTAATAGCATAAAGCCAACGAGTTTTTTTTTGTAGTTTTAGCGCGAACGAAGCCGCGGGTTGTGCTGATATTAAATATAGGCAAATATAAAACAGCCAACAACCTTTTTTGCCAACCGCGTCTTTGTTTGTCAACCAATTTTGTTTTGTATGGTTGTAATAGACGAGCTTTAGTGTTACCAATAAAAATAATATCAATAACGATTATGGTCGACATTCAACCGCTGGACGAGCACTAGTGTCTGTCTAGTCATAATAATTTATTAGAGCTATTAATAATAATTTATAACTTAGAAAAACGTAACAAAAACATACCGTACCTTCCAATCGTTATTGTATGAGTAAATAAAATATTTTTCAGAAATTCCCTCGAAAATTTAACTGACAACAAAACACCTGACTAAAAAAGGCGCATCCACTGGGCAAAATCTAAAGAGGTTAATTATGCAAATACGCTATTAACTCTGTCACGTTGCCATCCTCATAATTCGGCCGTCCCGAAAGGATGTGCCAGTCTAGAATTTAAATAAAACCTAAGCAATTCATTAATATTTATACAGAACACGGGCCTGGCCAAATTATTTTTGTTTGCTTCATTATATTATGAATAGATGAGTGATATCATCACCATTGATTCACCCTATAAATGAATGACTAACAATACGTCTACTAGAAAAACGACAAACAATGCCTAAACCTCCCATGGTGTATCAAAACCATTGCTACCCATTATTATAATGCGTGTGGGCCGAAACGTTTCGGAGAAAGTTCTATTGAACATGGTGCTTATTCTTTATATTATTGGAAAAGGTAAAGGTATCTTAGTTGTTATAAATTTTGAATTTACGTCTCGTCATTAATTTGTAGTAAATTTTAAATATGCTGAATACAAATTTAATATGCCACTGAAGGCATATAAAATATGTATGTTAAGCGTAAAACCTAATATATCCTACCATATTTTAATAAGAAAATCGGTTAAAAAATGAGTTCTGAGGTAACAAACATAGAAAAAAAATACAGTCGACTTGAGAACCTCCTCCGTAGTCATCCAACGTCCTCGTAAATCGGTTAAAAAATAAACTTAATTAGAGCCTTTACTCACGTCAAAAATAAATACAGCATAGATAATAAATCTCAAATCGACTATAAGCTACTTACTAAATTAAAACCCACGTTTTTTTGTTAGGGTTGCGTTCCCGAAGGTTGCCAACGGAACCCTATTACTAAGCCTCCGCTGTCCGTCCGTCCGTCAGAGAGATGTATATCATGAACCGTAATAGATAGAGTTGATATTTTCACAGAGTATATATTTCTATTGCCGCTATAACAAAAAATAATAAGAATAAATAAAAAAAAATACAAGAAACATTTTTTTAGCGTACGTAATCGATCATCGAAGTTAATATACTACATATACAGAGCAAAAGCCATATTAATAAAAAGCACATGTACGATGGTACGGATAACGGAACCCTTCGTGTGCGAATTCGACTCGCACTTGACCGATTTCGATAACATTCTGCCAAAACTGCAACATATCATTTATAATTGTTGTTCATGGTAAATACCCCATTTTAAAGTACAAGTTTAAGATTGACAACTTAACACATTAATAATTAAATTATGTATTTCATTCAGCAATAAATCATTACAATATTTTACTGTATGTCATGAGTCTATTACCAGTTCAGAAAGAAGACGCCTCAGACCTGAGAACTGGTGAAAGAAACTCAGCAGGACTAATATTATTTACATATTATATTTTTTATAAAGTTTATATTTAAAATTTTAATTTTCCTTTATATATTCAACAATTATATCAAAAATAATTATGAATTTAAATTACACTATCTATTCAATATTAAAATTTAATTTGATTTTTACAAGGTTAGATAGTTTTTTTTTATTTATCATTCAAAAGTAGTACAAAAAATGAATATGTTAAATATTATAAAAAAATAATGTAAAACAATCAAGGAAAACTTTATTATTAAAATTATTCTGAAAAGTTTATGTAAAAATTAAAGATAAAAATCTAAAGAAAACAAAATGAATGTAGTAAATTTAAGATTGTTTATTTACACCATCAAGTAGTTATTAGCCGAGTTAGGACTCTGTTTTCACATGAGCATCATAATTGATTTGCCATTACTTCTTCAAACTTCCTGCAACATATTGTGGGAATATCATTAAAATATATAATATTTGTAATGGACAAATATGATGTAATAGCTTAAAATAGTGATTGATTTCGGATATTATGAAATCCTTATGTAGATAATTGATAAGTTAAATCTGATGATTTAAACAGGATTTTTTCTGCTATTTAAATATTAATGTATGGAATATAGATATAAAACAAATAATTATATTATATTTAGATAATACAAGAAACACATGAATGCATGTGTTAATTATAAATGTTATCTATATCAAATTTAAGTACCTATATTACTAAAATCAGTAGTAAAAGCCTAAATATAATGATGGTAAAAACCATATTCTTGTGCACAATAAAAAATGAACCAATAATGAAGAGAAAAAATTAATCCTACTAATCATTAATGCCGATAACAGAATGATATGATTTTACATAATTAATTATAGTAGCATTTGTTTAAACATTATCTACTGCATGTGCAAATTATATGGTAAACTATAAAGGTGATTCAAGCGAAATCTTGCGCACGCCCACCGGTCGCAGACGTGTGCAAGCGGTCAGGCCGGTTCTTCACACCTACACGACCAGTTCAACACCGCGTAGCCGAGACATTTCGAAAGCCACACCAAAATACCACCCGGTGTACACCATAATAAATAAAAATAAAAATATCATACTTATCAACCCATATTCAACTTTGTTGACATAATACTAATAATAGCACTCTTAATTTTTATTTTTTACACAGAATTAAGAAAAAAAAATTAAAAATTTTGAGTCAAGAAGGCCTATATTCGAGCGACAATATAAATAAAAGATGTTCAAATATTACCTTCATTGTCGTTGTTGTCGTGAGCCGAAGCCACCAAAACTCCAAAGCACAGAATGCTCAAAAATCTCACAATCATTTTAACTGTTAAAATGGCACAGTTCACAGTTGTTTTTTATCGATAATAACAATTTAAACAGTCGACATAGTCGTACTGACACACTCGCGCCGCTGGCAGCGATCGGCCTTTCTTTCGCAAATGGCGGAGATGACGGATATGTTCATCGATTGCATTCGAGTCTGCGCGTTCGTGAAGTATGTTATTCGTGTCAAATATTTTTAACCTGGTCACACTGAACCTTTGGAAGGATTAAATGAAATCAAAATAATATAGATCATGTAATAATAATAATTCTTTTTATAAAAAATAAAATGTTTTTAGAATACTTAATTCGATTGATTATTTAAAATGAACAAGATTATTTAGAATAAAATTGATAATAATGTTCCTTTCTTTCTTATGTACGCTGTCTCTATCACACTGTACAGTTAGGTTGACATGTTCTGTTAGCTGACAATACATAGGAACCAAATTGTCACCCATGGTACTAAATAAAAAGGACATTATTAATTCGAATTCTTTATATATGTGTAAATACATTAATATTTCTTATACATATACATTGTGATTGTAATAAAAGTGTAGAGACCTGTAAAACTTCTGCTCCTTGTCTTACTTTACGTTACACTAGGAAATATTAATAAAATGTATAAAAAGAAGAAATATATGATAAGTATAATTCATAAAATTTGTGATTGTAAAAATTATACAATAAATAAGATACAGTAAGGTTACAATATATAGTGACTACTGAGTACATATTATAATCTTACAAACAATTCTTTTCTCTACGCGTTTTTGTGCATTATACATAATATATTAGTTTCCATTGCAACACTTTGCGATAGTATGAAATAAAACCAATAGTAAATGAAAAAAAAGTATCAATAGGTACTTTTTTATTTAATTGTTGAGCATGATTATACTTCAATATATGTCTTTGACCTTTCTGAACAAAATCTATGGTCTCACTATTTAATGCTCTTTCAACACAGAGCAAAAAAAAGAACAATTTTTTTTTGGTATAGCAATACTGGAGTTTCGAAAGTTCAATTTTGCATGGCGGACGTGCAAGTGAACTGTGTTATTTGTTGGTGATAATTTCAATTACTTCTTTCCAAGATTCCTTATGGAAAGGCAAATTTTCATACTGTTATTTCTTTGTGGACGTGCTTTATTCATTCCTTAACGTTAGATAATGTTAAAGTGCTTGTTATAGTTTAATTTTTAAGAACTGCATTCACGTTTTCTCAAAAATGGGAAAATGTGATGAAACTAATGTCGAAGTTAATATGGGGGACTCGGCGTCCCCCATGAAACCTGATAACTTTACATTCACTGTGCCTCCTGAAGCTCCTGTTTTTGAGCCAACGCCTGAAGAGTTCCTAGACCCATTAGCGTACATCAGCAAAATAAGACCCATCGCTGAGAAGTCTGGGATATGCAAGATAAAACCCCCCGCGGTAAGTTATTTTCTTTGTCACAAATCGATGCAACATAGTTTATTTGTTCTAAAATCAAGTTCCTTTTTTGCAAATATAGATAGCATTATGAGTTTCTAACCCTAAATTTATGAGCTTAGAAAGCCTTGTGATGCAACCGTGTAAATTGTCTGACGATTATACATATTGTCTTACTTGTATTTTAACTGTAAAACTACAAATAATACGTGTTCAAGTTGGCTGCGAGTGCACATTTGACTGAAAAGCGCATATAATTATCGTTGAATGCACTCGCATATTGTTGGAGTAGGCTGGTTGCCATTTTGTGTCGTGCCCTCTGCCTACGATAGTTTAGATAAAAAAAGAAATATTTCGATTTATTATCGTAGTTCACCTAACGAACACGATTTTCCACGTAATTAACTTTTTTTTTAATATTAAGCTCTTAAGTTATATAAAATAGCATTTAAAATATATTTTTTTATTCTTATTGTAGTGATTTTAGTCAGGCTTGTTGTTTTGTATGGAAATGTTTCAATTTGTAATAAAATAACATGTAATAGTGAAATATCTTTTGTCCCTAAAACCAAAAGAGATATAACAAATTGCATGAGGTCACCTTATTACAAGAATATGGATTCACTATTAGGTCTACTGTTACAAAACAGTTATGTACAGATATTGTATTATTGACTTACTTCTTTACTTTGGTAGTGTAAAATTATATTTGCAATTGTGTGTCATGTTTTTTCCTTTAACCTTTAATTAGAATTAATTTGAATAAAGATTAAAGTGGGTCACAGGGTAAAAAAATTGTAGTATGGTTATCACAAAGGAAATTAGGTTCTTTTTTTGATGTGGCATAAAATCTATTTAAGCTATTAGTGTTAAACACTTAGGTGTTACTCTCATTTGAAGTTGAAACACTTGTAATAAGTATGAATACACAGTCCTTTACAAATATGAAATAATGTAGTTTTTCCTTCATATTATGTTATATGATGGGAATTCTGTAAAGTTTTTGAGAGATCTAATTGATTGTTTTTTACTTAAATATAATATGAGTTTTACAAAAAATAACTATTTACAGTAACAATGTAATTTGACCTCATAATAAAAATATTTTATAAATATATTGAAATTAAAGCACATGTTAACTATTAAGTCCTGCTTAGTGATGAATCTGTATATTATCTATACATATAATAAAATTCTAACTGAGTCTAATCTGTACCATAAATATTTTTTGGAAAATCTTATTGAAATAGACTTTATTATCGATACAGAGACCGAATCTATAGTTTTTAGAATTTTTGTCTGTCTGTCTGTTACCGCATCACAGAAAACCACTGGAAGGATTTTGATGAAATTTGGTATGATGATAGCAGGATATCCGGGTCAACATATAGGACACTTTTTACCGCGGGAGATTATCTCATTCCCACGGGAGTACACATTATAACACAACCCAAAAAATATTTATGATCAGAATTTCTTGAAACTTGGTATTAATGCTCTTCAATACAATTAAATAAATACGTGTTTAAGCGTTTTTTGAATTTCATCCCATAAGGAGATAAAATAAGAGATGAAAATTTGTATGAAACCTGCCTTTTTAAAGTTTTTTTGTTGTAGTTTTAGCGCGAGCGAAGCCGCGGGTGTTGCTAGTACATATATAATTTTGTTTTCCTCAATCCTCTAGAAAGTCAGTTATGCTTATTGATTAAATAACATTTGTGACTGACATTTTTTTTATTATTTTATATTTAAATAATTGAGTCTTTTATTAATAAGCTGTCTTTTCTTTAAAAAAGTTGACATTTTTCATTATTATTAAGATTGGTAATAACACAGTATGGTTAAATGAAGTAAGAACCTTGAAAAGTTACTAATCACATTAGATATGTTAATCCTATAAAAAGTAGCAATCAGGTAACAAACCCTATTTAGTGTCTTAACAAATGGAAATAAACATTGTTTATAAAATACACATAATATTATAGGAAAATTAAAATAGTATAATATAAACTTAATTCTCGCTTAGATTCATGCAAATATTTGATACTTTAAATAAAACTATCTTTTCAGATTTCTCTCTCATGACCTCATGGTCATGTTCGAACGCTTTACAACAATCATTTGTTGTAAAGAATTCGAACATGGGAAACCATCATCAAAATAAATAAAATTGTTTTATTTTAAATATAAAACACTTATTATTTTTCTTAATTCAATGTTTTCGATATTAACATCTATACTCATATTATAAAGAGACAGAGTTCGTTTGTTGGTATGCGCTAATCTCAGGAACTACTAATTTGATTTAAAAAAATCTTTTTGCATTATTTAAGTCCGTTTATTGAGTAAGGCTATAGCTATGTATCATCATGCTACTATCCAAGGGAGTAGAACAGTAATATATAGTCTATCCAATCCATACTAACTGTTAAAACTTACCTAGGGACGAACGCGAGTGAAGCAAGGGTAAGTCGCTACTAAAAGTGCATTTCTGATCATACATTATTATTCCATAACACTGTAAAAATCATACTAAGAAAAGTTAAATATATTCATGTAAATGGATATTACATATATTCTGTTACATTTTAAGCCCTTCAATATATATATTATATTTATTGTAATATTTTCTTTGTCAATAATATTTTTTTTTTTTTTTAATTATTTATTTCAGGCAATATTTACAAAAAGATCTTAAATATGTAAACAGAGGCCCATAGTATATATACCTTAATTAATATGTATTTAGAACTTTTAGTATGTAATATTGTTACAAAGTGTATGTGTTATACATATTTGTCTTTCTAAGTAATGATAAAGTATAAATGAGGAAAATATTTACATATTTTTTGTTATTGTGCATTTTGTGAAGGTCCTTTTTTGGCCAAGTTTGATTGTAAATAAAAAAAAATCAAGCTATTGGGTGTTGTATGTGTTGCCTCTGGCATTCTACACTGTGCATAATTCAATATTTAGTAACAATTAAATTATTTAGATTAAAACATTGTTTATACAAAATATCATTACACAGATAATGCGGTGAGCACAAAATTTACAAACAAAAATTTTAAATCTGCTACTGATTATCATATTTCAATTAAACCTACATCTTCCTGCCATACTATAGTGCTTACAGAAAAGATCTGTAAAAGATCTAGATTTTCATACCATTTTTGTATTGTGTATACAATTTTACACAATTTCTTTAGAAGTACATGTTGTAAAGCTTGACTTATATTTTTATTACAATTTTTTAAATAAATCAATTTTCATAGAAATTTAGCCAAAAGGTGAATTGTCAAAAAGAGAAAAAAGTATGTTGTATAAAAACAATTTTCAATAGTTTTTCTAATTAGGTTAAATTAAAACTTTAATAAAATGGTTATATTAATTTCAATATAACAAATTATACATCAAATTCTTTACTTGTTGTTACTTGTTATTGACTCTCATCTTTGCAGATTTGCAGGGTTTACCTCTGTAAAGTAGCTCCCTAGTACAGTATTTGCTTTATATCAGTTAAACAAGACCAACAAAACAAATATCATTATGCACAATGCAAGAATCAAACCTTCGTCTTCGGCATTACTGTACAAGTCAAGCACTTATATATTATTATAGTTATTTTTATTACAAATTATTATTAACAAAATATACTTATACTATCTACAACAAATAGCAAAAAAAAAATATTATTGAATTATGGTTTTTAAACATAATTAAATCTATTTATATTATATATATATATATATATATATATATATATATATATATATATATATATATATATATATTTGAATGTATAATAACTTCTTGGATAAGCACATTAATTATGCATCCACATGCATATTTACTGTTAACATAAAACAGTACTTAATCAATAATCATCTTACATTACTTAATATTATTGATAAAGTAAAACATAACAGTTTAGTATTTATAGTACCTGGGCGTTCTTTTTTTGTAATATCGCGTTTTTTCGGAAAATATAAATTTAATGTAAAAATTCCATATTTTTTTTACAGAAAATACACCTACCATAGATAAACTTAAAAAGCAAATCTTTATCTAAATACAAAATTAGAACTAAATCTTTAGAACCAATTCCTAGATACATGAAATAAATTTGCATACAAGAAGTGTTCATGTAATAATATTTATTCTAGTTTTTTTTTAACTGTTACTTTACTAAGATAATATAGGCAAAAGATTATAGATACTTTATTCTTGTAGTGGTATTATAATAGAACAACAGGTAAGATTAAAAGATTAAAATAATATTCTAATCCTGTGTTTGCTTCGACTTTAAAAAGTAATAGTATTTGACTTTGACTATAAATAGTAATACTTATGGATTTATGCAGATAGAAGATTACTATGTGGCCTGGATGATATGCTACGTTGATTTTTTGTTAAGAAATAAATGTTTTGAGGTTTTAGTGAATAGTATCACTCAAAAATAATTAGATGGAACTTTTATTTTTTTTGATGTGAAACATCTATTGGCGCGCCTTGACAGTGAAACTAACTCGTATGCCGTGACGGCAAACGGCATGACGTTTTATTACTTCTACGCCACCGCTCTCGATTGCCTTGTGTATGCGCGCGCGAATACTATACACTTTGTTGCTTTTCTGTGTGAGCTGCGTAATATTTCTATCCGACTATAGTATACTCTTGACACTTTACCTCTTGTATACACGCTGTGTATTTTTTAAATTATTTTTTTCTCTTAAAAAAAAGTAGACATTTTGCTTTTCATTATGTAATATTTATTGCCTTTAGAAACCATTCTGTTATGCATATTTTCGATATAAAATAATTTCGATGTCTCACATCTACCAAGAGTCCCGCGACGGCGCGAATTTTATAATGTATCAAAACATAATTTCAATTATATTTAGGTGTTATTTGTGATAATACTATTGTACCATTAATGTATGCAGCCTTTTTTTTCATAACAGGTCATCGATCAAAAAAGTACTAGATACACAATCAGCGACAAAAAATGTCCTCACCGAATGAGCGCTCATTTGAACATTTGAACGCTTCTTTAACTTTTTTTTGTAAAAACAACTTTAAGCATTCCATTTAAGGTTCAATTTTGTTGTATATTTATTGCAACTGGAATAATTACGTAAACGCAATCGGTGACAGCTTTAAGAGAACTTTTGCATGGGATTGTGTATCTAGTACTTTTTTTTTATCAATGTAATAGGTACAATTAATAGGTATTTAATTTTCCAGCTTCTAAATTGTTTGTTATCAGGTTCTTGCTCGTAGAATACTGTAGATGAATATTAATACTATTATCCTTATTACAGCATTGGCAGCCTCCCTTTGCAGTGGACGTGGACAGACTGCGATTCACGCCAAGAATACAACGATTAAATGAATTAGAGGTAATTTTTTTTTAATTTTTTCCTGGCTTTGAACCTATTGTATTTTGATATTGGTTATGGTCCATTTTACTTAAGAGTTTTAGCTTAAGTCATATTTTTGGTCAGCGTTTATAGAAAAGAATTGTTATTTTTATTAATTTTAATACCTTTTTTTTTTTTTTTTATGAGATTCAGTGACAAACGAGCAGACAGACCACCTGATGGAAAGTAGTACCTGTCGCCCATAACACCTACGGTTCATGCACTTAGGTTTTAAGTAACAAAAATGCAGAACCACAGGTGCGTTGTCACTGTGAGGACTAAGATGATATGCCTCTTGCCTGTAATTGCGCTGGCTACCTTATCCTTCGTACCGGAACACAACAATGCAATCATTGTTGCTTGGCGGCAGAAATAGATAAGGGGGTGGTACCCATCCAGTCGGACTCCTCAGGCTTGACAGAGTCCTACCACCGGTAAAACATACATAATACGTAATATGTAAAGGATAATGCAACATTTTGTATGGACCGGTGGCATCGGTTTTTTTTCCTTCTTTAATAAAGTTATTAAAGGAGAAACCTAAATCATAATAAGGCAGAGATGTTGTTGTTGCTATTCCTTTTTATCAGGCGTTATTTTTTAATAAATACTACATTCTACTATAAAGAGCTTCTATAACTAGAAACTAATGGTAATATGTATCAAAGAATATTTGTTTTGCTTACAAACAAAATAAAATTAATAATGTACTTATATAATGACCAGGCTATTACTCGTGTGAAGCTGAACTTCCTGGACCAGATAATCAAGTTCTGGGAGCTCCAAGGATCTGTCCTCAAGATACCGACTGTGGAAAGGAAACCGCTAGATTTGTACGCCCTGCATAAAATTGTACGGGAAGCAGGTGAGTCATCCTTTCTTAGCGTTGCTTAACTCGGCATTCATCAATATATGTGTGTATTCAGCCCTTTTTGACGTCCCACTGCTGGGCACGGGCCTCCCTTCAATACGAGGGGAATCAGGCCATAGTCCACCACGCTGGCCAAGTGCGGATTGGCGGACTTCACATTTCGAAAACTTGTTACGTTTTCTCAGACATGCAGGTTTCCTCACGATGTATACTTCACCGTAAGGCAAGTGGTAATCATGTTAGAAATGATTTACACATGAAAATATCAGAGGTGCGAGACCCGGGATTTGAACCCGCTTCAATCGGTTTCGCAAGCGAGCGCGTTACCACTGGGCTACCACTGCACATGTATATATAGATAAACTTAAAAGCAAAACCTTATCGAAATACGAGATTCGATCTAAATCGTTAGAGCTGTTTCCAAGATACACGAAATAAATTTATTGTATATTGAAGAATTGCTCATTCAATATTATAATTGCGCTTTATAAACAAGGAGACAGGACAGATGTTGGTCTGTTTAAATTCCAATACATTTGTTTGTGATCTTAAGTAGGTATATGTAAAAAAAAATTTCTCGAATTATATAGTGTTTATCTCAATTTTACGAGCAACTTTTACAATTTTCTACCCTAAAAATTATTAGCATTTTAAAATAAAAAGTGGCTAATTCAGTCAAGCCGTTTTCGTTTTTATTTTATTTGTGTAGATGTCATCGTGTTTTCGTTGATTTTTACACCTTTTACGCTGTGAAATGAGTCGACGTGATTTTTTGTTTAGAGATAATATTTAATACTAGCGACTCACCTTCGCTTCGCTCGGGTTCGTCCTTAGCTTGCTTCCCCATACAAACTTTCATCCACATTTTCACCCCCTTAAAAGATGATAAAAACTATCCTATATCGTTCCCAGGGTCTCAAACTATCTTTTTACCAAATTTCATCTTAATCGGTTTAGTAGTTTCGGAGCCTGTTCGATGCAAACAAACAAACAATCAATTCTTGCCTCTTTATAATATTAGTATAGATTAGCACGGATTAAAGAGCGTCCTTTTTTATTTGCCCTCAGTTTTTATAAAAACATGTTGGGTTAAAGTCCCAACCACTTCAACATGCGTTCACCTTGTCGTGGTGGGGCGCTCATTAGCGTCTGGCAATCAAGCCGGGCGCAAAGCCAAGAAACGCTCTTGATGGCGGCCCACCTCGGCGGGTGGTGTGCTATGGGGTATTCCTGGTACTTCTCTGATGGCAGAGTAGGTCGTAAGCGATCCTGCTGATGATCCCATTAAGACGGGGGAGGTTCTGTTAGGTTTTAGTGGGTAGTATTGGCTTTTCTAGCCGGTGAGTTTTACATAACCACCTGTATGAATACAGGTGGTAAAATAATGCTTTAATGCATTTCCCAACAAAGTAGTCCCAAATAAAACAATCTTCACATTAGTAGTAACTCACCTGATAAAATAATGTACTAGTTAAGTCAAGGAAATTGAGTTAATAAATGCTTATATTTAAATATTCTTCGTAAATGCGCACTTTGTTATTCCCAAAATACGGATGAGCAAACTTGATTTCATTGTCTTTTTTTTTTAATATCTTCTTATGAATAAATCTTGTTGTCATGTCTTGTCATTCGTTTAGTTCATATTTCGATACGAATATGGTTTAATAGTGCAGTGGTTGATGTTCCTACATTAACAGAAGGTATTAACAGGTTCTAGTCCCACTAGGGTTTATTGCATTAGCTTTACATGTATCTTTGTATTTGGGTAAACCAACTGAGTAATTGTAGTGTATAAAGAAATATATTAAATGACGACACATTTGGCTCAGTTTGTCAGTGACAGCCTACTTGCTGTGCCAGCGGTCGCGGGTTGAAGTCCCCACTGGGGGCATTTATTTCTGTGATGAGCACAAATGTTTGTACTCCGGTCATGGGTGTTTATATTCATAATATGTATGTATTTAAAGTTAAATATGTGTAGTGTATCAACTATCTGGTATCCATAACACAAGCTTCGTAGCTTACCATGGAACTAGATGGTGCTGTGTGTCAATGTCCCAACATATTATTATATTTTTCTTTATATATCACAGGAGGATCAGGATATATATTGATTATTAATTCCCCTTTCAGGAAAATGAAAGTAAGGGTTTTGTTAAAAATTGTATATTTGGATTAAATTATTATTAGGTGTTGTGTTTCAACCACTTGCAATTTTAATGACGAAAATATAAAACAAATATTATAGAAATCAACCAATGGTATCGTAGAGGCTATATTTTTTTAAATATATTATTATTAGTATTTTTTCAATCAATATTTTATTAATATATATATATATATATATATATATATATATATATATATATATATATATATATATATATATATATATATATTTAATTTTATTTCTAATGAAGCTTCATTTACATATGGGTGACGAAGTAATTAACCGAGTATGTAAACGAATCATGTAAATCGATAACCTACTTGTGTTTGTCGTATAGATTAAAAACAATTTAAATGGAACGAGAAGGTGAAAAGTGGAACTTTTCAATGGCTATTAGTCCTCCCATCGAGTTTAGAACCAGTCTGAGCTTGGCTTGTTTTAACAACTTCAATACATTATGCTAAATCAAGACATTTTATTAAAAAAAAAATACTTAGTACAATATAAACGTTTGCCTGCGGTTCTTTCTAAACTTTTAACCCCTTTTTTTACCCCTTTAGGGTATTACGAAAAATCTTTCTAAACAGGTACCTACTCCCTATGAGGAATCTTCCTGATAGTTTTCAAGTTTGTAGCATTTATAATTTATGGAGATTTTGTGATTAATAATTTTGTGAGTGGTATTTTACTTTTATTATATACTAGCGACTTACCCTTGCTTCGCTCGGGTGTGTCCTTTTTTTTACATTTTTTGAGCGAAAACTTTGATCTTTTTCTAAAATGAAAGTAGCCTAAGTTACTCTTTATAACATCAGTTATCTACCAGTAAAAGTTCCGTCAAAATTAGTCCAGCCGTTTCGGAGATTAGCCAGAACAAAGAGACAGACAGACAAAAATATTAAAAAAAATTGTTTTTCTTATAAGTATCGTATATAATTTCATATGCATCTAGTAAAAAGCTGTTATTTTAATATTACAAACAGATACTCCAATTGTATTTATCTGTATGGATGGAATGACAGAGTAATCACTGAAAAATATAGTATAGTCTAAATTATAATAATGCCTTCCTGATCGATTGCGGCCACGACGGATAATATACCTATATATATATATATATATATATATATATATATATATATATATATATATATATATATATATATATATATATATATATATATTAAATTTTAGCTTTTTGGAACTGGATATTTTTTTTGCAATTATAATAAATATAAAACACTCACATTCCCTATTCGACACGATTGGTGGAGAGATCAGGTGATAATATAAATGGTATATTCTTCACTGAAAAATAGAATCCGCTGCCATCGATATAATATCTACTACAAAATCTGACGAGTCTCCATCCATGCCACATTGGCGTTATAAATATTCATATACTTTAGTTATTCAGTGTTCTTGCAACTAGCACATGCTATGTAAAATCAATGTGGATCTACCGTGTTATTAAGAGCTGTAGCAGCTTTTATTTATTCTATGATTAGTTATTTCAATTCATTAAATGTTATTTGCTTTAAATAAACAAATAAATAAAGTAAATATGTCGGAACATATATACATAATAATTGACGACACGTTTGGCTCAGTGTGTAGTGACCCTACTTGCTGTGCCAGCGGTCGCGGGTTCGAGTCCCGCTGGGGGCATTCATTTGTGTGAGCGCGAATGTTTGTACTCCAGTCATGGGTGTTTATATTTATAATATGTATGTATTTAAAGTTATATATGTAGTGTATCAACTATCTAGTATCCATAACACAAGCCTTCGTAGCTTACCATGGAACTAGATGGTGCTGTGTGTTAATGTCCCAACATATTTATTATTATTATCGGATATGTTCTTTTTCTCAGCTCTTGGCTGGTTTTAACTACATTACGGGCTAAAGCCAAGTAAATGTAGCGTGTGGTGAGTGCCTATTTTTAAGATGTAGTTATGGTTTCTTCTTCTAATTGCATGAATTTCCGAACAATTCTACAGGTGTTCAAAATTGCGGCTTTTTGCAGACTTATATAGACGTTTTCTTCTAAATCTATTAGCTTCAGGCTACGTATAAGGTGATTGGGTATGACACCTGTAGTAGAGAGGACTATAGGAATAACGTAAACTTTTTCTTGTCTCCATATTCTTGCAACTTCTTCTTTAAGTTCAGCGTATTTGCTTATTTTTTCAGATACTGTTTTTTGTAGGTTATGAGTATTGGGAACCGCAATATCTATGAGGTAAGTGATTTTTCTTATTTTGTCCTGTAAAGTTATGTCTGGTCTGTTGTAGTGGATGGTCCTATCTGTGAGTATGGCACGATCGTAATACAGTTTGTGTGTGTCATTTTCTAGGATAGTTTCTGGTGTGTACTTATAGTAAGGTGTGTGAGTGTTTTGTATGAGAGCGTGTTTGAGTGCTAATTTTTGATGGACGATGTTTGCTACTTGGTTGTGTCTATGAGTGTAGTCTGTCTGTGAGAGTGCTGTGCACGCACCAGTAATGTGCTGTATAGTTTCGGGTTGAATGTGGCACCTGCGACACTTATCGTTGATGATGGTAGGGTCTTTTAAGATATATTTCCTGTAGTTTTTTGTATTTATAATTTGATCTTGTATAGCTATCATAAAGCCTTCGGTTTCTGGGAACAAGTTTCCTATTTTAAGCCACTTGTTAGATGCTTCTATGTTAATATGGGATTGATCTAAATCATGTGGGTGTCTACCGTGAAGAACTTTCTGTTTCCATTTTTCAATTTTTTGATTTTGTGTGTCAGTGTTGTTTGTGTCTGGTATGTTTTGTTCATTTAAATTGAGCGGAGTGTAATTAAAATCGTTTAAGATAATAGCTTTATGTATGTTACTGGTGCGTGATTTTGTGTAAAAGAATGTTCTTAGACTTGTGATTTGTGTCTGCCAGAGGTGCTGAATATCGATTAGGCCTCTCCCTCCATTTTGTCTTTTGATTGTGAGTCGTTCGATGGCCGATTTAGGATGAAGGTTGTTGTGTTTTGTGAGAATTGTGCGTGTGGATCTTTCTAACTGTTCGATATCAGTTTTTGACCATTTTATTACTCCGAATGAGTAGGTCAATATAGGTATTGCAAAAGTATTCAGGGCTTTTATTAAATGTTTTCCAGATAATTTTGTTTTGCAAACTGCGTTAACTCTCCTACGATATTCTGTATTTAGTGTGTGTTTAATTTCTGTATGCTTGATTCCTTTAAGTTGCTTGTATCCTAAATATTTGTAAAGATCTGTTGATTCCATAGCTGTTATTGTGTCGGTGTTGTTAATTGTATGGTTTCCGGGTTTTATTTTGCCTTTTATAATATGTAATGTCTTGCACTTATCTAATCCAAATTGCATATTAATATCTTGACTAAATTTTGAAGTTGTTTCTATTAGTGTTTTCATTTCTTTTTGGTTTTTAGCATATAATTTAATGTCATCCATATAAATGAGATGGGAGATAACAGTTTCATTGGTATTATTTTTAAAATTATATCCGACCCGACACCGATGAAGTAAATGAGACAAAGGATTTAGGGCGAGACAAAACCATAGAGGGCTCAGGGAATCACCCTGATAGATACCCTTCTTAATATGTATCTGTCGAGTTGTTACTGAATTAAGACCATTGTTTAGTTGAAGCGTAGTTTTCCAGTGTGTCATTATGATGCGCAAAAAGTCTACTATTTTAGAATTAACTTTATATATTTCTAATATTTGTATTAACCAAGAGTGGGGAATGCTATCGAAAGCTTTTTGGTAATCTATATATGTACAATGTAGGTTTCTATTTTTTGTAGTGGCATGTTTATGAATAGTGGAGTCTATTATTAATTGTTCTTTACACCCCATGTGGCCCCGTCTGCATCCCTTCTGCTCCTCGGCTATTATATTGTATCGTTCTATGTGTGTGTTGATTTTAGTAGTGATTGCTGATGTTAGGATTTTGTAGATTGTGGGTAAGCATGTGATTGGTCTATATTGAGAAGGTTCTGATGTATATTTAGCTTTAGGTAGCATATAAGTTATTCCTGTTGCAATAAATTCCGGTATGCCCTGTTCTCCTAATACAATATGTGTTAAATTTTTTGCTATATATTTGTGTAGTATAGTTAGCTTTTTATACCAAAAATTGTGTATTTTATCTACACCCGGGGATTTCCAATTATGTAATCTAGCTGTTATATTTGTAATATCCGATTCAGTTATCTCTGTAAATTCCATTGCCTCTACTGCTCTCCATTGTTTTTTTTCTTCTGCAATCCACGATGCTTTATCGTTATGATGAACCTGCTCTTCCCATATGCTAGACCAAAATCTTTCTAAGTTTTCTTTCGTAGGTGTGTTTCTATCGTTCTCAGTACTTGAGTCGTTATGTGGCTTCTGTATATTCCTATAAAATAACTTTTCGTTCATAACAAACATAGCATTATCATTTTTGCGCTGTTGCCCCTTCATATACCTCTTAAGTCTGCCTACTTTAAGTGCTAGTTTTTGTTTTAATGTGTCCAGAAAATCTTTAGGTGTTATATTGCTACTTTCATGTCTGGTGTGGGTTAAACTATTCCTAAATATTGTTTCTACTCTTTTAACTAATTTTGGAGATCTATTGTTGTTAATATACTGTGTGAGTCTGCCACAGTCCGCTCTCAATTTTTCAATATCGTTTTCTAGTCTTTGTTGCCAGGGTGGTTTCATCTTGTCTCTAGGTCTTGTATTTTTTGTGTGTTCAGTAATTTTAATGTTGAGTTCTTCAGAAATTACCACCGCTGTACAATAAATGAGGGTGTGTATGTCTATCAATTGTGTGTCATCAGATAAAAACTGTGGTAGGATACTTTGATTAAATACATTAACTAATCGAAAAAGTTTAGGGCTATATTTAAGTTTAGGTAGTTTTGGTCTCGCTGCGGGGTCCATTCCAGCATAATGTGTTAATGTTGTTCTATATTTGTCATGCAATTCTTGTATATATGTATCTAGTGTTAGACTGTGATCCACATCGACCAGGGCTTCAATGTCGTTTTCGAGCGTAAGAGTTAATGATTCGGTTTGTGTAGATCTGTGTGATGTTTGTGTAAATATATGTGGTGTGTTCGTGAATGTGCTTAATGTTGGCATGTTGGCTTGTGAGTGAGTGTGTGGTTGAGATTGTGTATTATGTTGTATTTGAGTAAGTGATAGCAGTTCTTCTTGCAGGCTATTTTCATTTGTATTTTGTGTTAGTGTAGTTGCATTATTATTTTCATAATTCTTCGATTCTTCCTGCATTAATATCGTCCGTACTTCCTCTTTCAATTGATCAATATCTTCTTGGGATAAAAGTTTATTCCTAACTATAGTTCTTCTCTGGTCGGAAATTCTCTGTTCTGAAACTGTAATTTCTGGATATTGCCGTGTAAAAAGTGCATGCAGTTGTTGTCTATAGGTGGTCATATCGGTCTCTAATTTTGTAATATGTAAGTATGTTCGCATGATGAATAGGTTTACATCTTTGCTCCATGTCATGCGAACTCTTGATTTTCCAGCCTTGGTGGACGCGGGTAAGAAAGCGTTTGCCTCCCGCGCAACATTCAAGGCCAGCTGGGGTGGAACTGTACCTAAACTAATGATGGGGGATGACGATGGCATAGAAGGTGATGATGGTATAGACTGTGATGATGTCCTCGAAGGTGCGTAAGATTCTGTGCTTGGACTGTATGATTCTATTGGGGTGTTCGTCCTGTTAGTCAGTCTGTCGCCATCGTCAATGATTTCGGCTGTAGCATCTTTGTCGGTGGGAGCCCGCCTGTTCAACTCCTCACCGCTGACGGTTCGCATGCTGTGACACCCAGCGTCAGCTCCAGGTGCGCCCCGGCGATCGCCCCCGGGTAGCGGCCCTATACGTTTACTTTTTGAACGAGTCTCCATAATGAATGGGTTTCCAGAGCCACGTTAGCCACGCCAGTAATTTCTCATTCGTGTGTCCGCCCCCCACGTGATTAGATGGTCAATCAGGACGTGTGGTTGTATTAGGGGGCTTATTATTATTATTATTATTATTATTATTAAACATAAACACACATCATCATCTAGTTCCATGGTATAGCATGAGGCGATAATAAACGACTTGTATGTTATATGGTTTATATTTTACCTATTAGTTAGCTGGTTTAGAAACTTAAATTCGATTTTTGTGTGATTTTTAAGGGTTTTCGCTCTGAAACCTTAAATATATCTGGAATAAAAATATACACCACGTGTAGCCCTACAATTCTTCTGTCTTTTAGTGAAAGTCTCTAGAAATATTACCCCAGACCAACAGTAAGACAGACTGACAAATAAAAATTTAAAAAAAGGGTTGTTCAAGTAATGGTCATATAAATAATTGTGTACTTGAGAAAATATAGTTCTTTCAAAATAAACAAACACTTAAATAGATTTTTTAAAAAGGAGGTTAATATCAATAAAAACATTTAAAAAAAAATCTTTGAAAACAAGAATATTGTTATTTAAAAATACCTATGTAAATAAAAAAGTGGATCTTTTGACCAACTGCCATGTACTCAAAAGGGATCACATAAATCATATTTTCATCTATTAAAACGTTCCACTGTCTACATGCTTTCTTGGCTTTATCCGCCCGCCAGATCAGTTTGATTGTATCTAATTTATTAATGTGCCGTCATCTGAATTTTACAAACGGAGATTAAAATAGATACTTTGAAGTACCTTTTATTTAACCCTTTTTAACGTCCCACTGCTGAGCACGGACCTCCCTTCAATACGAGGGGGATTAGGTAGGTAGGATTACATAGTCCACCACGCTGGACAAGTGCGGGTTGGCGGACTTCACATGTCTTTCAAAAACTTGTTAGGTGCTCTCAGACATGCAGATTTCCTCACGATGTTTTTTTTCAACGTCAGACAAGTCATCTTATTGAAATGATTCGCACATGAAAATATCAGAGGTGCGAGACCCGGGATTTGAACCCGCTTCACTCGGTTTTCCAAGCGAGCGCATTACCATTAGGCTACCACTGCCACCCTAAGTACCTACATAGTTTCAAATAGATTTCTAAGATTAGATAACATATTATATATGTATGTAGTTCTCATTTGCTAAAACTACAGCAGGAAATTTTCAGTGCAGAATAACTTATTATTGATAAATTATAACAAAATCTCCAAATGTGAATTTTTAAATCGGAAGTAAACCATTATAAAAAGTAAATTTTTATGATTGAAGATTAATATTTTAGTTACATAAGTACATACTAATAAGCTATGTTTATCTCCTTTGTGTCAATATAAGAGAGGCACATCTTGCATTGACTAAGCGAGTGAAAATATTTGCTTCACAGTAAAATTTACACCGTAAAGTTAGATGCATTTCGTTGGAACCAATAAGTTAATTGATATTGATCGAGCGCGTTTCCTAGAATAGTCGGGGTTTGCGCCTGCCTCCACATTTCCCAATTTATAATGTATTTCACTGTAAACCATCGCATATATAGGTCACGTCGATATTTGTGTAGGTATCTGTTATTGAAAATAAATACTACATTGTTTGTTTTAAAGCGATCTTTGCCCACTGCTGGGCAAAGGTCTTCCCTCTATATTTCTAAATTTTGCGGTCTTATAGGTACAGTTATTATAGGTCAATTTTGATGGAATTTATCTCGTTTGTCCCGTCACCTCGTTCTTGGTCTATCACAAGTCCCATTAATAGCCTCATGTCTCCACTTAGTGGTAACTTTGCCCCATAGTTCTACACTATTATTTTACTACTGAAACTAAAATGATGTAGTTTGAACAGCTTGTATGTCACCCATCACGTTGAGAGCGACATAATATGTCACGTCACTTGATAGTAGAAGAACAAACATGCTCAGGCTTTATGATTTCCCCAACAACATTGCAGGATTTCCCTAAGGGATGAGTTCTAACAAATCAGCCGTATTTGGCCATGGCTAAAAATAAAATATGGGACAGCTCTTTAAGACTAATTAATTAATGTGGTCATCTTATTTAATGTAGTAAGTAAATGAAGCATGAAAGGGTACTTTTGGGTAAATCTACCGTCCTTTTGAAATCATATTCTTGAATATTACAGGAAAGCTTCGTTTATTTTAAAATAATCAGTTTTTTTCTTAATTAATCTATCTATAGGTACATATAATAAAAACAGCGTCGAACGTGTAAATTAAATATTTTTTAGAAAATTTTATTGAAATATTCATTATTATCGATACAGAGGCCGAATTTATAGTTTTTAAAATTTTTGTCTGTCTGTCTGCCTGGGAATGCACCACGAAAAAACTACTGGACAGATTTTGATGAAATTTGGTACGTTGATAGCTGGGTATCCGCGTCAACATGTAGGATATTTTTTACTGCGAGAAAATATTTCATTTCTGAGAAATCTATACTAACACTTAAAACGTTCCCCTTTAACCATTAAAAATAAATAAAGGAAAAGGTTGTTGTTATTGGTGGTTTTGAAATTGAAATCAAAAATAAACTTTAAACTTTATTTCCCAAGGTGGTTTCGAGGTATGTTCCGCGGAAAGAAAATGGTCGAAGATAGCACGTCGTATGGGCCACCCTCAAGGGAAGGGGATAGGATCCATCCTCAAGAGTCACTACGAGCGGATCCTCTACCCCTACGATGTGTTCAAGAACAGCGGCACCATGGGAAGCGGAACGGATAGTAAAGAGACGGTAAGTGAATACGTTAGTAGGTGACACGTGAAACATGGTATTCCTGACGACGAAAAAATATATAAAAATAAAGAACCCGACTGCATAAATGCTAATTAAAAAAGTGAAAACAAGTTAACGAAGGAATGAAGTATTATGCAGTCGGAGACATACATAGTGCGCACATCTCGGGGCAATGATGAAACGCGTTATCAAGACGAATCTAACGACATATGAATCATCAAAATCGGTCTACGCGTTTGTTTTCTAGAACGCCACATAGGATCAAACACATATAGATACATACATAGATTGATAAACACATTATCCTCCTTTGCGTCGCGCAGTCGGGTTAAAAATGTATGTCAATAAGAAGAATAACATTTGTATTATGCATTATGTTTACTGAATAATAAGTTTGGAAAGAAAATGCTTTATATCTGAGAAGAACTGGGTAAAACAGTAGAATCATAATTATTATTTACTCCTTGTTATTAAAATATAAATTACAATAATTTTATAACATAAAATTAAACTGGAGACCATCACATAATTTTCAAATTTATTATTTTCGATAAAATTATTCATTATTATCATAATTTTATTACACAAACGTTCTTTAACTTTTTTAAATTATTAGTTCGAGTGCAATTTTAATGAAATGAAAATCTTTGTAATATGACAAAAAAAATTGGTATTGTATAAATAACCATTAATTTAAAGAATATACTAACGACTCACCCTCGCTTCACTCAGGTTCGTCCCTAGGTACATTTTGACGCTTAGTATGAAATAAGATTTTTTTTCAATATTTTTTTCCGTGAATTTTATTCCGTTATTCTGCTATTTGGGGTAAAGACAAATCCAATAAAACAAAGATTATAAAAAGCGGTCCAGCAGTTCTCGAGTTATAAGTGTTGTAACACACCCGACTTTGTTCTATATATATTATATAGATTTTATACTTTAATCGCTCATACATATTTGTTAGTATAAAATAGCAATTAATAACAAAAATGTAAGTTTTTTAAGTATTCAAATGACGTAAAACTAGTACGTAACCCAACACATTAACCATAAACTAACGTTGGATGGAAATAATGCAATCAATAAATCCCAACTATATATACATCTCTTGGAACCGAGCTGAATTTGATCGCCATTTTAATAACTGCAGCGAATACAGCTAATATAAAGTGCCATTGAATGTATAGCTGCATAGACTCGTGGATGAATTATTAGAACATTTGTTAACTGGTAGATAGAAATTATTAATAGTTTTTCTTTATGTTTTGCGTTTTATGTAACGAGTTCAATATGGAAAGTAATAAACGCAAATTGCCAATGAAATACTCAGTTGAAATAATTTTTATTTACATTAGTTAAAAATCGGTCAAGTGCGAGTCGAATTCGCACACGATGGGTTCCGTAGCATCGCACATGTACTTTTTATTAATATGACTTACTCTATGTAGTATATTAACTTCGATGATCGATTACGAACGTTAAAAAATGTTTCTTGTAGTTTTTTTTTTATTATTTGTTGTTATAGCGGCAATAGAAATACACACTCTGTGAAAATTTCAACTCTATCTATTACGGTTCATGAGAGACAGCCCTCTGTCAGACGGACGGACGGACGGACAGCGGAGGCTTAGTAATAGGCTTCCGTTGGCACCGTTCGGGTATGGAACCCTATAAATAACCCTTTTTTACATTTTACATTAGTGTGTTTTACTCGTGCTTAGTGTGAATCACTAAATGTAAAAATAAATATATGAATTACTCTTATTTAACGAAATCGATATCTATTTGAATAATTCATGTGTTTGAGAAATTCGATGTGAAGGAAAAATATAAATTGGCTATATTAATTAACATATATAAAGATCCGATCGTGATCTCACTTAATGGTTGTTTAGGACGTGATGTGCAATAGAACCATCAATTAATAACCTGATAACTTGATCACTGGCAACCATGGTTGTACTAGCGACTTACCATGGCTTTACGCGGGTGACTAACACTTTCATTCAAATCTGTGACTTCTTCAGTGTTAAGGAGTAATTAATATACATACATACATACATACACACAAAAGCACACTTTCGTATTTATAATATAGTGTTTCGATAGTATTCCCTAAAACTAAGACTTTAAAGTACAAATTAACGTATTATTGTACAGAAAATCGAAGTAAAAGGCGAGCAGACGCCAGAGAAGGCAGGGCGTAGGTCGAGCAAGCCGCCGGCCGCGACGCCGCCGCCCGCGCGCCGCTACAAGAGCTCCGAGCCCGAGCCCGCCGAGGGCAGCCACACTGAGGGGGCTCTGCCCTCCACGGACGATAAGAAGACCCCCATCAAGGAAGAACCAGGGGAGACCAGACGGAGTAAGTATTATATTATTGTTATTATCCTCCACTCAGGTGCATCCATAGGTGCCTAACAATACATATATAATCAATAAAGCAACTCGATGATTAGTTTTTACTGATTCGAATTCCTGGTAGGGAAGATATTTTTATTGGAATAAAAAATAGCTTGTAGCACTCGTCGGTAATGTAGTTTCCTATATGTGAAAGAATTTTCGGAATCGGACCAACAGTTTAAGAGATCACCCCCTACATACAAACTTAGAAAGTTTATCTCTATATAATACTAGTGAATCACTCTCGCTTCGTCCCTAGACAAAAACAAATCTATCCCACGGGAACTGTACATTTTTCCGGGATGATAGCTTATAGCCTTACTCAATAAACGGGCTATCTAATGAAAAAATAATTTTTCAAATCCGTTTAGTAGTTCCTGAGGTTAGCGCGTTCAAACAAACAAACTTACGTCTTTATAATATTAGTATAGATATAAAAGTAAATAAAAAAGCAATACTCAGTTTTGATTAAATTATTTTATTGTAGGAAATGTAATGGGTTTTATTAGTTATTACACAAATGCTGTAGCAATTTATTACATTTTTAATATCAATATGTTATCTTAAATGAAGTGAACTAGGACAAATATAGAACTATTTAATTTTATAATATTATAAGCAATAAAATATTAGACAGTGGTAGCCCAGTGGTAACGCGCTCGCTTGGGAAACCGAGTGAAGCGGGTTCAAATCCTGGGTCTCGCACCTCTGATATTTTCACTGAGTCAAATCTGTACAATAAATATTTTTTGGAAAATCTTATCGAAATAGTCATTATCGATACAAAGGCCGAATCGATTGTTTTTAGAATTTTTGTCTGTCTCTCTGTCTGGGACAGCATCACGAGAAAACCACTGGACAGATTTTGATGAAATTTAGTATCATGATAGCTGGGTATCTGGGTCAACATGTAGAATACTTTTTTACTGCGGGAAAATATCTCATCTTTAAGAAAATTATATTAACGTTAAAACGTAATTAGTTCATAATAATTATGTAATTAGGCAGTGGTAGCCCAGTGGTAACGCGTTCGTTTGGGAAACCGAGTGAAGCGGGTTCAAATCCTGGGTCTCGCACCTCTGATATTTTCATGTGCGAATCATTTTCTAACTTGATTACCGCTTGCCTTACGGTGAAGGAAAACATCGTGAGGAAACCTGCATGTCTGAGAGAACCTAGCAAGTTTTCGAAAGACATGTGAAGTCCGCCAACCCGCACTTGGCCAGCGTGGTGGACTATGGCCTGATTCCCCTCGTATTGAAGGGAGGCCCGTGCCCAGCAGTGGGACGTTAAAAAGGGCTGAATACAATAATTATGTATACACTTCTATACTATAACTAACGACTCACGCTCGTTTCGCTCGCGTTCGTCCCTAGGTACATTTTCACGGTTAGCTAATATAAAATAAAAAATAAAAACTTTATTTGTTTGTTGTTATATATTGTTGTATACATAAATAGTAGCTTGCTACTCTTAAGATATTCATTTAAATTATATAGCGATTTACCCTTGGTTACGCGGATTTTGTTCACAATTTCATGGGTTTTAAATTTTTCACGGAACCCTAATTCTAATTCTAAAATAAAAGTAGCCTAAGTTACTCTTTATAACACCAGCTATCTGCCAGTAAAAGTCCCGTCAAAATCCGTCCAGCCGTTTCGGAAATTATCCGGAAAAAACAGACAGACAGACAGACAAAACTTGTAAAAAATGTTGTTTCGGTGTATGTACCGTGTCCATATGCATTTAGTAAAAAGCGGTTATTTTAATATTACAAACAGACACTCCAATTTTATTTATCTGTATAGATGAATAGTTTGCCTTTTTTGGTCTGAACATTAACATCTACCTACCAGTCTATCTATTTTTAGAGGGGTATATTATGTAAGCTATTTAACGTTGCCGTTTAACCTTTAGGAGAAGTTATATATAAATGAACAATACAATGGTTAAATCCCCTCACATTGATCGGATTTTCGGGTTTTTTTTTGCCGATTTATTCAGATTTTTAATTCTCGATGTTTCGAATGCTTTACAGCGCATATTATGGTCATGGGCGAGACTAAGGTTTTAGATGTCTGAAAGGTCATCTGGTGCCATTTTTGTATTTTTTTAAATCATTGCATAATTTTGAGGATAGGTGCTGTCTGTAACAACTATATAATAAAAACAAAACGAAAATACTGTTTTATTTAAAATATGCAGTACAAAGCTAAAATACACAGGACAAAGCTAGTCAATATTTGATTCAGATGCTCATACCTTTGGTTGTTCCCGCGCAGGTCCGCGCGAGAACAAATGGATGTCGCAGCCGGGCAGCTGCGGGGCGCGCGCGCGCGTGCTGCGCTCCACGCGCCTGCGCGAGCACCGCCTCTCCAACATGACGGTGTCGGTGACGCCCGCGCCGCCGCCGCTGCACCCGGACGACCCGGTAACGTTCAGTGTTACCACTCTTACTAGATTGTGTTACCGGTGACACTAGGCTGTGTTACCGGTGACACTAGGCTGTGTTACCGGTGACACTAGGCTGTGTTACCATTAGCACTTGGTAACGTTACCATTAGAACTCGGTGATGTTACTATTTGACATTAGTACATGTCAACGTTCACAATCTTAACAGTGTTTGTCAAAACAAGTAGAATGAAACGAAATGAACACTTACAATAACAGAAAAGAAGTAAAAGTTTTGAAGCAAATGTATTAAGACAGACATTTTTATGACTTTAAAAGTGCAATAAAGTGTATTTCATTAATAATAATTCATATATTTGTGTTATTTGATAAAAGCAACTGTAATAAAAATCATAATTATTACTGTTAGTTTATCTAGTAGCTAGCGTATATGGCTACAGATATGGAAGTCCTGGTTCGAACCCGGGTCGAGCCAAGCTTAGTTATTGAGTGTTTCTGCTAAAGAATTCTCAGTAACAGCCTGGAGTTGGGATGTTGGCGGTGTGACACCGATGGCGGAGGCAGAACACGTAAGAGCCGTGGGTCCTGCGCCTGAGTGGTCACCGCGCGGGTCGGCGTGTTGTCCGCCGGGGAGTGGGGGAAAGCAACGGAGAGTGCACGTTGGGTTTGCATACATAAGCCCAGTGGTAACGCGCTCGCTTGGGAAACCGAGTGAAGCGGGTTCAATTCCCGGGTCTCGCACCTCTGATATTTTCATGTGCGAATCATTTCTAACATGATTACCACTTGTCTTACGGTGAAGCAAAACATCGTGAGGAAACCTGCATGTCTGAGAAAACCTAGCCAGTTTTCGAAAGACATATGAAGTCCGCCAACCCGCACTTGGCCAGCGTGGTGGACTATGGCCTGATTCCCCTCGTATTGAAGGGAGGCCCGTGCCCAGCAGCGGGACATTAAAAAGGGCTGAATACACATACACATAGTTCTGTACCTGAGAAGTAAACATTGTTACACCGTTTTTTATGAGTTTGTGTTTTTTACAGTATATTATTGTGTGTCCTTTTCTATAATAGTATAACATTGTTTGTAGCAAATTGAACTATCTATAGTATTAAATACTTAATAATTTTGCTACAAACAGTGTTTTGCCATTAAAGAAAACACACAATAGTATACTGTAAAAAACGGTGTTACAGTGTTTGTATTCAGCCCTTTTTAACGTCCCACTGCTGGGCATGGGCCTCCCTCAATACGAGGGGGGGGGGGGGGGGGGGTTACAGTGTTTACTTCTCAGGTATATAATTGTGCACTATAATATCTCCTGCGCTGGCTTGTCTCAGTGAGATTGACCGCCATGGCCTAAATCGGTCGGAAGGACATTAGAATTAAATGTATTAAATATATTCTAGAAGTGCCAGTGTCATAATACTCAACTTTAGTTTGTAGCTTATTCAAATTTTTTAGTTATATTTTCAAAGTTATATCACTAATAGTTGGATATAGAAGTGGACCGTATTAGATTCCTAATTTTTTTTCTCATTACATAGTTAATATATGCAAGATTTGCATCATTTTAAACAACATATTTCAAAACATATAAACTGTCTGTCTATTGAAGTATTAGTCTGAGGAATAACGTAATATGTAAATTTATATTATTCGGTGTGTCTGTCTTTTATTAAGGTTTAATGATCTGATTCGACCATCCTTCCTGTCTTTTCCGTTGTACCTGACATTGGCGAAGTAATCAATGCTCAACAGGCACGCTTCTAAGCTATTAACAAGAGAAGGACAGAATATCCTAAATTAAACCACCTTTTCGGATGTTTCCGTGGATTTATTAGGACTTTTTTATTTCACTTTTCGAATGTTTTACAGCTATCATGGTCACGGGAGAGATTAAGGTTTTAGGCTATAATGTAATAAATTTGACGACACGTTTGGCTCAGTTTGTAGGGACAATACTTCCTGTGCCAGCGGTCGCGGGTTCGAGTCCCGCTGGGGGCATTCATTTGTGTGATGAGCACGAATGTTCGTACTCCAGTCATGGGTGTTCATATTTTTAATATGTATGTATTTAAAGTTACATATATGTAGTGTATCAACTATCTGGTATCCAAAACACAGGCCTCGTAGCTTACCATGGAACTAGATGGTGCTGTGTGTTAATGTCCCAACATATTTATTTTTTATTTATTTATTTTAATAAAGAGGGATTAGAGTTTTATTTAAACTGTGAAATATTCGTATAATGAGACAATATTTGTTTGTTTGTATGTTTGCGTGTGCGTTGTGCGTGGTGCGGGCGCAGCTGGCGAAGTACATGTGCCACGTGTGCGGGCGCGGCGACATCGAGGAGCAGATGCTGCTGTGCGACGGCTGCGACGACTCCTACCACACCTTCTGCCTCGTGCCGCCGCTCGCCGACGTGCCCAAGGGCGACTGGCGCTGCCCCGTCTGCCTCGCCGAGGAGGTACCCTCACTATACCCTCACTATACCCTCACTATACCCTCACTATTGTGATATCATTCATAATAATAATCATTTATGTGCGAATCATTTCTGACATGATTACCACTTGCCTTACGGTAAAGGAAAATATCGTAAAGAAACCTGCATGTCTGAGAAAACCAATACGTTATCGAAAAATATGTGAAGTCCGCCAATCCGCACTTGGTCAGCGTGGTGGACTATGGCCTGATTCCTCTCGTCTTGAAGGGAGGCCCGTGCCCAGCAGTGGGACGTTAAAAAGGGCTCAATACAATAATAATTTATTGATCAACTACTGACTCACTCGTTCGCTTCGTTCGAATTCGTCCTGTATATCAACTATCTGGTATCCATAACACAAGCCTTGTAGCTTACCATGAAGCTAGATGGTGCTGTGTGTTAATGTCCCAACATATTTAACTGAACTGTTTTACATATTAGGTATCAAAGCCGACGGAAGCGTTCGGGTTCGAACAGGCGAGCCGCGAGTACACGCTGCAGCAGTTCGGCGAAATGGCCGACCAGTTCAAGTCTGACTACTTCAATATGCCCGTACATGTAAGTGTTATATTTATATTATACACTAAATAAAACTGTCTTTTCGGTTTTTTTCGCGGATTAGTTTTGATTTTTGGTTTCAGATGTTTCGAATGCTTTACATAACAAAAATAAATAAATTACAGCAGTCATGGTCACTCTCCTCGAGAAAAGATAGTTTTATTTCAAATGTCACAGACATATATTTGCGTACATCTATTTACGCTATTACACTATAACCGCTAAACGTTATCTTTCCCATCTCTAAATGTAATTTTACTTTAGACTGTTTTTTTTTTGCATTTTTCCTTTTATGAGTTCATTAACCACTATATCGATTTCCTTTTGAATATAGGTTACCTGGAATCACCTTATATGTAGCTTTTATGTTTTCCTTATCAAATCTTTGGCTGTAGTGAAAGAAATAAATAATTAATCTGTAATTACTGTTTTCATTTTTTCTTAAACTAGGATTTTTACCATTTCGTTTGTTTTCTACGCTTCTTCTCTTCAAGGGCTACTAGTGAAAATTTCGAGTTTGGACTCATTTGAATTGATCAAAAAACTACTAGATGCACAATCCTAAGCAAAATTTCTCTTAAAACTGTTACCAATTGCATTTAGATATTTAAGTTGAGATTAATATACAACAATGTAAAGTGAACCTTAAATGCGCATTGCTATAGTTGCTTTCACAAAAAAAAAAGAAAATTAAAACCGCGCTCAAATGTTCAAATGAGCGCTCATTCGGTGAGGACGTTTTTTGTCGCTGATTGTGTATCTATTACCGTGTAGTACCTACCGGTGGTAGGACTCTGTCAAGCCTGAGGAGTCCGACTGGATGGGTACCACCCCCTTATCTATTTCTGCCGCCAAGCAACTATGATTGCATTGTTGTGTTGCTTTCCATCAGGTGGTCTGGCTGCTCGTTTGTCACTGAATCGCATAAAAAAAAAAAAAAATTACTTCTTTCATCGATGTATCAAAAGCGTGTTTTTCAAAATAATAATAATACATTTTGTAACAGATGGTGCCAACATCCACGGTAGAGCGCGAGTTCTGGCGCGTTGTGTCTTCCATAGACGAGGACGTGACTGTCGAGTACGGGGCTGATCTACACTCTATGGACCATGGATCTGGTAAGTTGAAGTTTGCTCCAAATTTTATAGATAATTATAATTGTAATGATTTCGATATAGCAGGTATTAAATGTTTTGAAAAGTATATAAAAAATATTTGATATATGATTTTGCGGCAGTGACAGTGGTAGCCCAGTGGTATCGCGCTCGCTTAGGAAACCGAGTGAAGCGGGTTCAAATCCCGGGTCTCGCACCTCTGATATTTTCTTGTGCGAATCATTTTCTAACTTGATTACCATTTGCCTTACGGTGAAGGAAAACATCGTGAGGAAACCTGCATGTCTGAGAGAACCTAGCAAGTTTTCGAAAGACATGTGAAGTCCGCCAATCCGCACTTGGCCAGCGCGGTGGACTATGGCCTGATCCCCCTTGAAGGGAGGCCCGTGCCCAGCAGTGGGACGTTAAAAAGGGCTGAATACATACATATGATTTTTCAATGTTTTTACGATCAATAAAGTCTTTGTTGTTTGTTATTTAAATAATTCAATAATAATGATATTATTTTTTAAATAAAAGCATTTTTTATAAGTAAAGTATTCATAATATATTTGGATCATATTGATATAACATGTTTCAACATATATTTTGTGTGTCTGATAAATAATTTTCAATACAGATATAACAATTTTTTTTTTGTGTAGGTTTCCCAACAAAATCCAGTGCACATTTGTATCCGGGTGAACAGCAATATGCTGAGTCTAGCTGGAATTTAAACAACCTACCTGTTCTGGAGGGTTCTGTGTTGGGACACATTAACGCTGACATATCAGGGATGAAGGTACGTTTTATGATATATTATTTACTACAATATTAGTTTTTGTGAAATATTCAAAGAAAATTTGGGAGTTTATAGTTTTAGAATGTATATAAAACATGGGATAATTAAAATACTAACTCCATTAAATTGTTATGTACACAAGTTTAATAATATGACACATAATAAAATCACATGACACATAGAATTAACTTGACTTTTTCTTTTTATTCGAATCGTGTGAACCAAAACGACGTATAAAAACTTAGTGTTTCGTCACAGTTTGTGATTGTTTCCTTGCTTATTAGCTAAGATAGATAAGACAAAATAACTATTTATTTGACCGACTCCAAAATAGGAGAATATTTCCATTTGAGTATGCTTTTTTTAACTATAATTGTGAGCCATATTTAACTGTATGTACCTAAGATTACAGGAAAAAATGTTTGTATGGTTATGGTTGTTTTAGGTCCCATGGCTGTATGTCGGCATGTGCTTTGCAACGTTCTGCTGGCATAACGAAGACCATTGGAGTTACTCCATCAATTACTTACATTGGGGCGAGCCTAAGACTTGGTAAGGGTTTTAATATTTATCGAATATTGTTATCATTATTTATGTATAATAAGTATTTATTTTTTCTTTATTTTTGCTGAATGTGTGTTATATATTTATTTATTGGATGATTACACAGTTTGTGTGTTTCTAAATTAAATTATATTTTAGTAGAATCAACTCTTTAAAATTGATTTAAATCTATACTAATATTATAAAGAGGCAGAGTTTGATTATTTGTTCGTACGCGCTTATCTCATAAACTACTTATCCAATATGAAAAATTCTCTGCATTATATAGACCGTTTGTTGAGGAAGGTTATGCCTATATTATTATCCCGGAAAAATGTACGGTTCCCGTGGGATAATTTGTTTTTGGTCTAGGGACGAACCCGAAGCAAAGCGAAGGTGAGTCGCTAGTATGTCCATATATGTAGTTAAACAGATACATGTCGTTAACCACATATACCTACAATCAATGAACGGAAGCAAAGTGGTGTAGGCCAACTAAACCACAAGCCACACCTTATTACTAACATCATTACAACGTAATGGCTGTTTCGTAACGACTATATTATTTAAATTAAACAGTATTAGACGTAATAACGTAACCGAATAAGGTATTTAGCCACTAACGACTTCAAGCGTTTAAGCCCCGTAGTGTAAAAAGTATATTAATAGACATAGGTAATACTAGATGACGCTACTAGTAGTGAAAGAAGAACAAACGATACAATATTTTGTTATAAATTTATGAAATTATCAATTTTTAATAACAATCGGATGATTGGTAACCAGGTACGGAGTGCCGAGCTCCAAAGCAGAGCAGTTCGAGGCGGCGATGAAGGCGGAGGCGCCGGAGCTGTTCCAGCTGCAGCCGGACCTGCTGCACCAGCTCGTCACCATCATGAACCCCAACGTGCTCATGAAGGCCGGGGTGCCCGTCTATAGGTTAGTACATATATCTCCGCTCCGCTCTGTTGTATGTGTTTAAAGAAATCCACCTCATATACGAGGGTTTTTCTTAAGTTTATATTTACTACATAAATACTCTTTGATCAATTCCAAATTATAATTTTACCTTTTTTTATTTTTAACATTTTTTAATAGATATACAGACATTTGTCCTTTATAATTGACTTATTGCTTATACATAAATTGATCTTGAACACTAAAGATTTTGGATGTTTTTTTTTAATTTTATTTTTTATTTAAACGATAAACCAACTACAAATTCACTGGCAAAGTAATTCTTTAAATTTTAGGAGTGGAATATTTTCTAATGCCTATGGCATCGCATGAACTGGATTATTGGTAGTTGAGCGGGATAATTTTAACATTTTTTCCATTATTAATGAAAGAAATATATTCTGCCGTCCTAAAAAAAAAGCCGCAACTTCATCAAAGTTAATTTCGAGATATTTAAAGTTTTGTCTTAGTACTTAGTAGTAGTTGTGACTTGTTGTGTGAAAATTGTCATGGTATATCGGGATTCATAAGACTTAGAGCTTTATGAGCAAGACTCAATTTTTATTTGTTGATTCCATATCTGCATTTTTGACCAAATTGTTAGTTATTGCCTTCTTTATTATGACGGCAGTATTTATGTGTAATATTGTTATATTGTGATGTCCAGGACGGACCAGCACGCGGGCGAGTTCGTGATCACGTTCCCGCGCGCCTACCACGCCGGCTTCAACCAGGGGTACAACTTCGCGGAGGCCGTCAACTTCACGCCCGCCGATTGGGTTGGTTATTACGTTTATATGTTTTCATTTTACTCGACTGCAGCCAAGCCCAAAGAAGGGTTATGTTTTTGATCTGTATGTATGTGTGTGTCTGATCGTGTATGTTCGTAAAATAAGTTAAATTTTTGGTTTGTATTGTTGACCGTTGATAAGTTGCTTGGTCTGGAGTCAGTCCTAGATGGAATCAGGTCATAATTATCATAAAAAGTTATTGTCATCGGACCTGAACCGACATGTGAAATTTCAACTCTGCAGATTAAGAGGATGTAGTTCTAGTTCAACTTGCAAGATTGACCCAAATAAATATAGCATCTAACGAACATTGCAAATTAAATAAATGTTTATTAAATCATGTCGACTGGGGTAAGTCTCTAGAGATCCCATAATCCCATTTGTCTATACCAATATTATAAATGTGAAAATTTGTGAGGATATGTGGATGTTTTTCTTTTCTCTCTTTCATTCAATGGCTGAACTGATCTGGATGAAATTTCGCACGGAGATAGATTATAGTCTGGAATAGAACATAGGCTACTTTCTATCCTGGAAAATGTACGGTTCCCCTGGGATAAATTCGTTTTCGTTTTTCATAAATATTAAATATAAAATGTAACATTTGCAACAGCTAAAAATGGGTCGCGAGTGCATCGCGCACTACTCGACGCTGCGCCGCTACTGCGTGTTCTCGCACGACGAGCTCGTGTGCAAGATGGCGCTGGAGGCGGACGCGCTGTCGCTGACCGTGGCGCTGGCCGCCTACCGCGACATGCGCGCCATGCTGCACGACGAGCGCAAGCTCAGGAAGGGACTGCTGGACTGGGTCAGTTATATGTCGCTGATGAAGTAAATACATATACTTATTTATTATTATAATGATTTGAAGTGGTACGTGATTGAGTAACTCGTTAGTGTAGGCTCCGGGTTGAGCTTAGTGCAATTACTGTTTTTTTTTTGCCACTGTCAAAGTAGAACAAGTTACAACTGATTCTTTGTCCCGAGTATCGAATTGTACTCACATAAGAGTTTAAGAGTAATATGAATAGAGTACACTTGTGTCTGCATAATTGTACGCTGTAATATCTCCTGCGCAGTTGGCTAGTCTCAGTGAGATTGGTTGCCGTATATATACATAATGAAATTGAAAAATTTACATATCTACGAAATTCTTGGTTGTTTCTGTGTACATTTCTATTTAAATCATACGTCGATTATTTAAGGAATTTGAAGTAATAAATATTTATGTATGTGTGTGTGTACAGGGCGTAACGGAGGCGGAGCGCGAGGCGTTCGAGCTGCTGCCGGACGACGAGCGCATCTGCCACGAGTGCAAGACCACGTGCTTCCTGTCGTGCGTGACGTGCGCCTGCACGCCGCACGTGGTGTGCCTGCGCCACCACGACCGCCTCTGCGCCTGCCCGCCGCGCCACCACCGGCTCAGGTGCGCCCACACATGCACACACGCACACACTAGTGATGTAACAAATGCTCGATTTTTCACATTCGCGAATGCGAATATTCATCTCCAATATTCGCGAATACGAATGCGAATGCAAATGGTGACTTTCAAACAGAGCGCGCGCAAAATATTACACAGACAGGTTTGACATTTCGTGTCGGCCATATTTAAACCGAACATAGCCGAGCCGATACAGTTTGAATGAACGAAGTTAGTCACACAACGTTTGTTCGAAAAGATTTGTTGTAGTTACAAACATAAAAAAAAATACAAATCTTTCCTCTTTATAATATTAGTGTAGATTAGATAAATAATATTTAATCTCTATCCAATCAGATATCGCTACACGCTAGACGAGCTGCCCGCCATGCTGGAGAAGCTGAAGCGCAAGTCGGAGCAGTTCCGCGAGTGGGCGGAGGCTGTGCAGAACGCGCTGGACCCGGACACGCCCAAGACTTGCGATCTAGATGGACTTAGGGCTCATCTGAAGAGGGCTCATGATTTGAAGGTTGGTTCGATTTTGTAGGAGTTTTATTGTTGTAAAAAGTAATTGAAGGTCATCAGTGGTGTTGAAAATATTAAGAAAAATATATTGATTATAATATATGTAAATATTATTAACGTTGTTGTTGCATATTATTAACGCCTCTTTTGTTATAATAATATATAAGTAGATGATCCATAATAATTAAAATATGACATGGATATCAAATAGTATTATGATATAACAGAACCTAGCAAGTTTTCGAAATACATGTACAATCCACCAACCCGCACTTGACCAGTGTGGTGGACTATGACCTGATCCCCCTCGTATTGAAGGGAGGTCCGTGCACAGCAGTGAGACGTTTAAAAAGGCCTGAATACGATCCATATTATACAATAAAAATTGATTCATTATTAAATAAAAAAAAATATATGAATAATGTCACACACCTAAACTAGATGCACAAGACGGAGCTGGTGCGCGCGCTGGAGACGGCCATCGAGGACGCGGAGAAGTGCGCGTCGGTGATCCAGCAGCTGGACCTGAACAAGATGCGCACGCGCACGCGCCACCACGACCCCAAGTACCGCCTCTCCATACACGAGCTCACGCTCTTCGCGGCCGAGATCGACGGGCTCGCCTGCGTGCTGCCCGAAGGTTGGTGTTGCCACTGTATAAAATCTATATTTTAAAGGACTTTACACTATCTGCTTTATAGTGTTCCATTTGAAAATACATGAATTTATAAATAAAACTATGTTTTAGGATTATTTTGCAGATTTATTTTGATATTTGTTTCCCCAAACCAAAAATCTGGGAACCAAAAATCAGAATAAATCCTCAACATAATCCGAAAAGATAGTTTTATTTAAAATGTCAAATATTCGCGTAAATCTAAGAAAGTATTACAGTGAATTACTTCAGCACTTAATTATAAATATTTTTTTTAGATCGAAGTTTTTGACTTGGTATCTATAGGTTTACCGGAATTTCATGGCATATAAAAATAATTAAAAGTTGTGATTGTCATATGGCAATGTAAATTGTCGTCTTTCAAATCAAATCACGAGGTTGTCAATCGCAGCTGAAATTTTGTGATATCTTCCTGATAATTTGTTGTTTTTGTGAAAAGGTCGAAAAAGCCACTTTGATCTCAAGCGAGAAAAATTGTTTTTAATGTGTATTGTAAAATAAGGGAAGAAGAAGGCTTAAATCAAACTCAATCTTTGATTTTAAAGCGCGTTGTAGAGTTGACCGGTAAGTTGGACTGAGTTGTTTTGATACTTTGTTTTTTGAAAACGATTTCATCAAGCAAGATAGAATAATTGAAATGCTGGAAGAGCGTAATACTTTCTTAGATTTACGCGAATATTTGACATTTAAATAAAACTATCTTTTCGGATTTTTTCGCGGATTTATTTCGTGGAAACGTCGGGAACCAATAATGAAAATAAATTTGCGAAAAAATCCAAAAACATAGTTTTATTTAAATGCAGGAAAAGTAATTTATAATAAATACCTCTTTATCTTCATCATCTGATGAAGAACAAGAAATGCAAGTGAAATTCTTGGAATCATTTTCTAGTTCTGATTAAGGTGTTAAATATAATTTATACATAAAGTAATAAACGATTGATTTATTTTTCATGACATATTTTCCTATGTTAAGAACCCGATGTATAACAACATTCTTCATACACATACCTAAATATATAGGTACTTCATGTTCATTAATATTAAGACATAAAAAAAGTTAAACAGTATCAAGATCGTTTAATCCAATTTACCCAGTATTGCACACAAAAAATTTTTATTTCCCCATTTGCCATAAGATTCTGGTAGACCTATACATACTTTGTTTTGTGTTCTTTAAATAATAAAAAAACAATTCTATTTAATTTTCTTATTAATGGCTCTAAAACGTGTTAAATGATAAAAATATTTCGCCAATGTCATGTAAAAGGAGAAAAATAAAAGAAAATCGATTGATTTTGACAAATGCAAGGGTTGTCAAAAATTCCATGCGCTGTAATGATATCTCGTAGCAGGTTAGTAGGTATTCATTAAATTCGTGAGCTGTTTTTCTTTCAATTTAGACTTCTCATCCCCTTTAATGAAATTAAGTCAGATTTGGTGGAATCCCCCTCTTGCCTTTTTTGAGCTCACGTAATCAATGCGTGTCCCCTTACAGTGAACCGATAAAAATCTATCTAGACGCCTTGGTAAGACGACTGTTATAAATTCCCAAAGTTTCTAGCTCATTAGTACTAAAAGTTATTTTACATTGTTATGTTTCATTATTTTTTTATTATTATTACATACAGGTTCAGCAGTGAAAGAAGTTTTACGACAAACAGCGGAATTCGAAGACCTGGCTACGGAAATATTGAGTAAAGAACTCGATGAATGTGACGCAGCTTCCGTCAGGGAGTTAGAAGAAGTGAGTAGTGGGATTAGTTTTTTTTTTTTTTTTCATTTTCCAATAGGTTTGTTTGTCTTTTCTTTAAAGCAAACAAAGCTAAGCAATAGTAGCTTGTTTATTAGTAGTATGTTTTTTCTTTCTGAACTGGTGGTGACGCTTAATAAGAAATTATAATAATTTTATCATCGATCAGAGTAGCAAGAAACTTCGCAAGTATATATATATTTTAATTTTTTTATTACTTATTGAAAGTGTTTTAACTGATTTTTTCGCGTCTTGTTAGCTCTTTGCATGCTTTATTACAATAAAACGTTAAGCTTCCAGAAATAGAATTCTTGGAAGAGAATAACGTGTTAGGGATCACAACTGTTGATGTTCAATTAAAAAGAAATGAACTCCCAAACTCATTATTTCCCCAGGTGGTAGACCTCGGATCGCGCCTCTGCATCGTCCTGCCGCACCTGTCAGCACTGCAGGCGCGGCTTCAGCAGGAGAAGTTCGTGCTGTCGGTGCGCGCGCACCGCGAGGACTGCTCCACGCTCACGCCCGAAGTCATAGACAAGCTACTGGCTGAGGCGGAGACGGTGGTGCCTCACCGACGTGTCGAGATCGAGAGGGCTACCTTGTATAAGCTTAAATGTGAGTTATTGTTATGTTTTAGAGCGTTTTTTTTATTTTATTATGATTTTGAAGGTTTTGAAATTGATGTGATTATGATTTCATTGTATAATTGAAGTGTTTTTTTATAATCCATACTATATAAATACGAAAGTAACTCTGTCTGTTTGTCTGTTACCTTTTTACGCTTAATCGGTTGAATCGATTTAGATTAAATTTGGTTTATATAGTTTGAGACTCTGGGAAGAACTTAGGATAGTTATATCCCGGAAATCATCCCTTAAGGGGGTGAAAAGGGGGATGGAAGTTTGTATGAAAATCAATCATTTCTCAAGCAAAGGATGTAACTTTTTTATTTTTTAAAGTACTTGCCTATTTTTCTATGCCTATGTATATAGTCTATTTATTCCATACTAACCGTTAAAACTTATATTTTGTAAGAGGTTTTCTCGACATTTTTTTTTTAATATAAAGGTATATTTTTAATTGCTTAACAAATAAATCAATGAATATACAATTTGGATTATAAGTATACATTTTGTTTATACAGTGCAAGTAGAGGACTGGGAGCGACGTGCCAAGGCCATCCTTGTGGATACAAAGGATACAGGCGCAACTGCGGGAAAGTCCCGGGACTCGGAGTCCACCTCGGAGTCAGAGGAACACATAACACTGGCTGAGCTGGACGCACTCCTCGCGGAGGGAGAGGATATAGAGGCCGCCCTGCCTTCCCATCATGCGCTGCATACTGCCGCTACGCATGCAAGGGATTGGCTTGCTAAGGTTGGTGATTAATCATATTACATTTACATACAAAAGGATTTAACATTATAACATGTAGATAGTGAGTTTTTAATCAAATTTGTTGTTAAGTTGAGACAAAACGAATAGCTATTATTTTAAAATTCAATTAAAACAAATAAATATACCAAAGTTATAGTTTGTTGTTTGTTGTTCTTGTAGTTTATTAAAGAATTAAACCTATTAAATATAAGATATCCGGCCGGTTATTGCGTTACTATCCGATTCTTTATTATGAAGGCATAATTAAACAATAAGTCCATCCGCAGGTGGAGGAGATGCAGTCGAAGGAGCTGTACCCGTACATGCACAGCGTGGAGGCGCTGGCGCGGCGCGGCGCGGCGCTGCCGCTGGCGCTGCTGGAGAAGCGCCAGCTGGCCGCCGCGCTGGCTTCCGCGCGCGACTGGCAGCAGGGTGCCGCAGACATGTTCCTCAAGAAGGTATATGCACTATAGACTTACTATTACATTTTACATTTTAACGTTTAGTATAGATTCACCGGTGGTAGGACTCTGTCAAGCCTGAGGAGTCCGACTGGATGGGTACCACCCCCTTATCTATTTCTGCCGCCAAGCAACAATGATTACATTGTTGTGTTCCGGTTTGAAGGATAAGGTAGCCAGCGCAATTACAGGCGAGAGGTATATAATCTTAGTCCTCACAGTGACAACGCACCTGTGGTTCTGCATTTTTGGTACTTAAAACCTTGGTTGCATGAGCCGTAGGTGTTATGGGCGACAGGTACTGCTTTCCATCAGGTGGTCTGTCTGCTCGTTTGTCACTGAATGTCATAAAAAAAAAAAAAAAAAAAAAAAATAAAAAAAAAAAAAAGATTTCTCGGAGATGAAATATTTTCCCGCAGTAAAAAGTATTCTATATGTTGACCCGGATTTTGGCTATTATCATACCAAATTTCATCAAAATCCCTCAATTCGTTTTTCCGTGATGCGGTTACAGACAGACAGACAATTTTTTTAAAAACTATAGATTCGGCCTCTGTATCGATAATAATGTCTATTTCAATAAGATTTTTCAAAAAATATTTAATGTACAGATTCGACTCGGTTAGAATTTTACTATATGCATAGATGAGAACAGATTATAGCCCAAGTAAACACAAGGAGCGAGGATGCTACTACTCAGGTTCAAAATTTACTTATTTTTTTTAATAATTTTCTTTGTAAATATTACAATAATTGATAAGTTATCCTATGTGAGCATCGATTAAAATTAGTCTCACACATTTACATTTACAAAAAACTCTATGATATATACATATCAACTGTCTTCAGTGCTTTTTCTTTGATGATGAACGTAAACAATTCAGAATTTCAATTCGTCAATAATGCCTTAAAAAAAATCGTCGTGTACTTTGGTTTTTATTGGTTAATTAGGAAAATAATTAAAATACAAACCCCAATTTCAGAACTGGCCATACTCTCTCCTGGAAGCACTGTCCCCGCGCACAGAGTGCGGGCCCACGGGCCGGCGCCGCGGCCGCGGGGACGCGCCCGAGGCGGGGCTGCTCAAGCACTTCAGCGAGGACGCGACGCCCACGGAGATCGTGGCGGCGTTCAAGCAGGCGGAGCAGAGGGAGCTGGCTGCTATTAAAGAATTAAGGTATTTTGTTAATGAATATACCATTTAATACATATAATATGTATATGCATGCAGCACGAATCTCAATATATGGCAAACTAGAACTACCTCCGGCTCCGCTCGAGTAGTTTATTTATCATTGCTCATTCTAAGAACCGTAGTGTGTTGTTAAGCTTTTAAATGTAAAAAGAATTTTTCAAATCAAACTGGTACTTCCACAGATTCAAACATACAAAATAGCACAGTCTTCTATATTCTTTGATATAATAAGAAAAAAAGTTTATCAATGTTTCATACCATATTATTAAAAGCAAAATTAAAATAAATATATTTTATTTTCTATTTTCAAGGATAATTAAGAAATATTAACAATTTTTCAGGACAAAGAATATGCGTAAAGAAGTGCGTGCGCCGCCCACCGCCGGCGTCACGTTCTGCCTCTGCCAGAAGAGGCAGTACGGGGTCATGACGCAGTGCGAGCTGTGCAAGGATTGGTTCCATGGTACGATGGATATTTGTTATGAAAATCTCAATAAAGGATGGAGTTAGGCAGCTGAGGGTTTTTTCCATATTCCGATTTTATACTATATAATTTTTAATATAGGTGATATAATTATTAATATATAATTATTAATATAGATGATATTAGCGAGGAGATTATGTTAAGCCGTGGTACGATCTGACGTAAGCTTGAGAATTAAAGGAATAGAGACTGCACTTATGCCTGCGTTCTGTCTCATACTAACTACACCACCTGCGTTTTTTGGTAGTTGATTAGTCTTAAGAAGATGGCTGCCGTGGTTGAAATCGGTCTGGAGGACATTATTATTATATTAATATATCTACATATTTTTTTTTAAACCATGAAATATTGTAAAATAATGCCCTCCTTACAGCGTCATGCGTAGCATCAGCCCGCGAGGATACGGAGGATAGAGAGGAGTCACCGGACAGGATAGAGCTGCCATTCCCCTGCACTGAGACCAAGTTCCTCTGCCCGGACTGTACACGGACCAAGCGGCCACGCTTACATCGGATATTGGCCTTATTGGTATGCTATTGTTTTGATTTTATTCTATATAGGTTTATATTGGTTGGTCGGTCTAGTTGATGTGTGGATGTTTTCAAAAATATTTTGTTTGTCTGTCTGTCTGTGCTAACTTGATAATTTACAAAACGGTTGATTAAATTTTAATTATATGTTTACCGAGGGTTAAAGAATTGGTATGAAATGACTCATCATGATTAATATTTTTTGTCGCCGTAATCGGACCTTAAATATAAATGCAATAATTTGTATGTTTGTATGTGTATGGTTGTTATACCTTTATTTGATGAAATTTTGTACACGGATAGGTTATGAACACACTATCTAACAGCAGTAAAGCATAGGCTACTGTATAACACCTGGGGGTGAGCTCAAGTGAAGCAAATGTAAATTCCTAGTAGTATGATACAACAGATCTTTAAGTTATCTTACTACTATATAAATGTAAAAGTTTGGATGGTCGGATGTTTGTTACTCAATCACGCTAGAACGGCTGAATTGATCTGGATGGAATTTGGCACAGAGATAGATTATAGTCTGGAATAACATATACGCTACTTTTTATCCCGGAAAAATGACGGTTTCCGTGAGATAGATTTGTTTTTGTTTTTCACTAGTGAGCCGCTAGTATATGATAATACTCATAATGTATGTACGTGTGTGCGTAGGTGTGGCTGCAGAAGCTGCCCGTGCGGCTGGCGGAGGGCGAGGCGCTGCAGTGCGTGACGGAGCGCGCCATGGCGTGGCAGGACGCGGCGCGCGCGCTGCTGGCCGCGCCCGCGCTGGCCGCGCTGCCGCCGCGCGACCGCCGCGACCGCCGCGACCGCGACCGCGACCGCGACCTGCCCGCGCACAGGTGCGTACGCTGACCTATACTGTATGAAAACTGCCGACGTGGTCTGTGGCTAGTTCTCGGTAACAGCCCGGAGTTGTCGTTGGCGGTGTTTCACCCCCGTGCCTCGGAGAGCACGTAAAGCCGTCGGTCCCGTGCCTTAATTGTCACTGTTCATGAAAAGTCGAAAGTATGGTCCAATCAGACTATAAAAGTGTTAGTAGAAATAAAGAGTGCGCGTTGGGTCTGCGCGTACACAGACACACGGGATGCACTATAATATCTTCTGCGCAGATGACTAATCTCAGTGAGATTAGCCGCTGTGGCCGAAAGCGTTCAGGAGGGCATGCATTACTGTATGAATGTACAGTTAGTGATCGCCCATTCTCATCGACAGCCATGTATGTAATAAATGATGGATCTTTGATCTTAACAACTTACATGACAAAACGTGGCAACCCTAAGCCATTCCCCAACTGTTGTATGACAGTCGGATGCATGCCACCCATGTCTTACTTAGGCTCCGTGACTTTGACTATATTTTAATATTACGTAATATTTCGCCAATAATGCCCAGTTAGACATACAATTCACTCTACACATATATTGATAATATAAAAATAAAAAGTTTGTCAATGTTTGATCTCAAAAACTACAATAATTAATCAGATTTAAAAACAAGCCAAGTATATAGGTATATTACAAATAATTACATATTACACATGTCGTTGTAACAAAAAAATAAGTTACATAAAATTACATGTAATATTCCTGTAACAGATCATCAGCGAGCGTGGAGCACGCGTACAGCGCGACGCCGCGCAGCGCCGCCGCGCGCGTGGCGCCCGCGCTGCTGCAGAAGCTGGAGGACCTCATGCTGGAGGGGGACCTGTTGGAGGTGAGGGGGATGGATACTGATTGTTATTCATTGTTATTGATATCCATAGCCCATACTAATATTATAAACATGAAAGTGTGTATGTTTGTTAGTTTTTCACTCTGAAATGACTAGGCTGATTTGAATGAATGTTAGTATACAGATTGATTATGACCTAGAGTTATATATAGGAAAATGCAAGAAATATTTAATTTAAAGTCATTTTATACATCACTGAAGTTTCACATTTTTTTTACTATTATCTGAAATCGATATAATACAAATGTCCAGTTTCAATATTTGGTTATTTATTGTAAATTTATGAAGTGTTAGTTATGATATGTTATGCGAGACGTGAGTTCAGAAAGTTTTAATTTTCCAATCGTTATTTATATGATATTGTGTGTATATAAGTTCCTAAAGCGTGTGGCCTATCCCTCAGGTGCGGCTGGAGGAGCAGGCGGCGGTGTGGAGCGCGGTGTGCGCGGCGCGCGCGGGCGAGGGCCGGCGCGCGCCGCGCGTGCTGGATGCCGGCCGCCGCAAGCGCGCGCCGCCGCCCGCGCGCGCCAAGCACCACCCGCTCAAGCGCACGCGCCCGCTGCACGGTCAGACATACTTCTTTTTTTAATGTTGGGAAATGTATTTATGCGTACCACATTTATGTATACATACAGATGGTTATGATTCACCGTCTAGAAGTACTACCTACTAAAACCCAATAGAACTTCTCCCGTCTTAATGAGACGTTGCAGGGTCGCTTACGCACTCGACTACGACGCCCCAACGGCAAGTCTACCGAAGCAGACCACACATTCAATGATTTGCTCCCACGGTCCACTCTACTGTCAATAAGTAATAGGAGCAACCCGCATGGTACACCATTCCCTATGTGTCTCTTGACTTCGCGCCCGGCTGGAATGGAAACACTATACCCTCATAGGATTATTTCTTTGTTCGTCTGTCTGTCTGTCTGTCTAGACCCTTTTTCTTAGAAATACGTGTAGGTATCAAGTTGAAATTAATGTCAAATGCTCGGGTCTATAATCCTTAATCCCTAAGGGATTACAGACGCTGTGAAAAAATCACAACTCCAAATTTAACGCAATAAAAATACGAGAGTTTATGCTGTATATTTCGACACGTAAGAAAATCAAAATCTAGTACTAGAATCATGAAATTTGGAAGAAATGTCTTAAAATAAAAGGAAAAATCAGAAAAACGTAAAAATGTAGTTTTTTTTTTGCATTAGATAGGCCACTATTACCCACTAAAATTCCATGGGGTCTTCACTATCTTACACATTTTTTTTTATATTATTTTACTACTTAAATATATAAATAAGTATATTTTTGTTTTAGGCACAAGTACCACTAAAACAACGATAAAAAGAGGCTCAGCGACTACGACGAATTACTTAAATAGAAAACAGGTATGACAATAATGATTCACATAAAATATAATAATGTTTTTTTTTTTAATTTCTTATTTCCTTAGAATTTCAATTATTAATTTATATCTATTATTAGATCAGTACTAATTACACCTATCCCTATCTATTAAGATCGATATTGGATGACCATAGATAATTTCTATATATAATATACATATAAATATTTCTTGGAAAATCTTAATGAAATAGTCATTATTATCGATAAAGAGACCGCATTTAGTTTTTAGATTTTTTGTCTGTCTATCTGCCTGTCTGGGAACGCATGACGAGAAAATCACTGAGATTTTCATGAAATTTGGTATGATGATAGCTGGTTATCCGGGTCAACATATAGAATATTTTTTACTTATTTTTTGGCGGATTTATTCTGATTTTTAGTTCCCGACGTTTCTAATGTTTTACAGCAAACATGGTCACGAGAGAGACTATCCTCGAAACGTTGGAAAGCAAAAATCAAAATATATCCGCGAAAAAATCAGAAAAGATAGTTTTATTTAGAATGTCAAAGTGAACTATAGGTAAGTCATTACAATTTATAACATGTTTCGTGTGTGCAGGGAATGTCGTCGGGCTCGGGGCTGATGATGCGCAAACACTACATGGCGCGCCAGGAGCGCCGCAAGCGGGGCCTGCCCGCGCGCCACCACGCCCGCCAGTCGCGTCTGGGTATGTTGTTATGGCCCTTACTATGTTATTGTAATTGGCCCTTTTTAATGCCCCACTGAAGCATGAGCCTCCGTTCAATAAGAGGGATTCAGGCCACAGTCCCCCACGCTGGCCAAGTGTAGGTTTCCTCACAATGTTTTCCTTCACCGTAGGATAAGTGATAATAAGTGGATTCGAACATGATAATATCTGATGTGCGAGACCTGGGGTTTGAATCCGCTTCACTCGGTTTTCTAAGCCAGCGCATTACCACTGGGCTACCACTGCCTCTATTACGTTTAATTATTATATGTAATTAAGGGCTATCTATACATCATGTAGTATATCTTATATATTTAAACGAGCAATTCTTGTATATTTATATATTTATTTATTTATACCGGCGATCTCGGAAACGGCTCTAACGATTTTGCTGAAATTTGGTATATGGGGGCTTTCGGGGGCGAAAAATTGATCTAGATTAGTCACATGTCTGGGAAAACGCGTGTTTTCGAGTTTTCATGCGTTTTTATGCATTATTCTACGCAAAATTTAATCGCGACATCTATACAACTCTGTCAGTAACACTTAGTCACTTAATGTAAAATTATTTTTAAGCCAAATTAAAAAGAAAATTATTCTTATCGCGACATCTATACAACTGTCTCAGTAACACTTAGTCACTTAATGTAAAATTATTTTTACGCCAAATTAAAAAGAAAATTGTTCTTATCGCGACATCTATACAACTTTCTCAGTAACACTAAGTCATTTAATGTAAAATATACAATCTTTCAAGAACTCCGAGCGAAGCTCGGTCGCCCAGGTACTGTAGTATATACGTGGCGGAGACGCGCATATTATGAAAGTACATAGTCCACGTATATAGTGTGTTTACTGCACATCGACTGCGTTTTAAAAAACGTGACGTTAAACGTGAGTGTTGATTTTATCTTACTTCTGATTGTCATACCTACTTAAAATTATGTCAATATTGTCATACCTACTTAAAGTATATGAAATCCCAATGACAATTCAATACCATTAAGCTGATGTGATGATACAACGAAGTAAAGTTAATTTAACGCGTTCTCATTTCATTCATTGCAACGAGTCCCGTTCATTATAACAGTTGGTCAAAAGCTAAAAATGATTAATCAAAAAACAAGCTTTTTATAATCTTTACATCGTTTAACCGACTTCTAAAAAGGAGAAGGTTCTATGTTCGTCTGTATGTTTTTTTTTTACTGATACCATAATTTGTCCACACAGCACAAACTCGCGCGACGCTCACCAGCAGCCGCGCGGCCATGCGCAGCGCGGCCACCTCGGCGCGCCGCTCCTCCTCCTCCTCCCACTCCTCGGCTGATGATGACGAGGACTGCGCCGCCGCCGCCTGCTTGCGCCCTACTGGTAATTATCATCATCAGTGATGGTGATGCTCCATCACCATTATTATAATTCATCACTGCCACGGTGGTCTAGTAGCTAAGCATATACAACTGGAGATCCTGAGTTAGAGTCTCACGTTGGGCCAAGTTAAGATAGTGAGAATTTTTGTCTGGAAAAAAAAAACTCAGTTCACTGCACCTTAAATGGCATGAAATATAAAACATATATATGTTGGGTTTGATAATTATTGATATTGTGTAACGTCTGTAAGTTGCCACTTCTCATCTCTCATGGTTGTCTTCATTGCAAGGTTTATAACTAGAGACTTTAGCAAAGTTCCATTCTTTAATTGACTAGGAACTCCATTACCATTTTGAAAAAAGGGTTCTGACAACGGACAGGGTATTCGTCAATTTTAATTTAATATTATTTATCTTTACCTAAAAAGAAAACTTACTATTTACATTGTAATTTTTACTCTCATAGATATTACATTTTTCTGCACAGTATTATTTATTTATAAACTTAAATTAATTATTATTGTACATAAACAGGTAAGGTGGACTGGGTTCAGTGCGACGGCGGCTGCGACCAGTGGTTCCACATGCACTGCGTAGGCCTCAGCCGGGGCGCGCTCAGGGAAGACGACGACTACGTGTGCGGCTCCTGCGCCGGACAACGTACACGACATTGAATGTCCCACTCTCATCCACACAGTGCGGCTTACCGACTATCCAGATGTAGTGAAATGTGATTATACCTGCATGGACTGTATAAAAGTTTGTGAAATATATAACGTGATGTAAATTATGATATTATATCCACAATATATGTGATATATATATATAATGTACGTGAAGACAGAACTCGAGCCCCTGGATATGATATACTCGTGTAAGTGGTGATGTGATCTGTACATTACAAGCTTGTCGGATGTGAACATGGAAATGTTATTACATTTACTAATCGAACTGTCACTAACTGTCACAAAATGCTATACCCCATTTGAACTTTGTCGGTGTGTGGTTTGTTGTGTCTACTGAGACTGAGTCGGTTCTAGTAAAACTTTACAATAAAATATTGCTTAAAGATACATGCATTGGTAGGCTTGAAGCAATATTTTAATGTACAGAGTGAAATGTGAGACACATTGCCATATGAGAATAATTGCATTACATAATGAAAATAACAGTTTACAGGGAAGCATTAATAATATATTTATGCTGAGAATCGAACTCACAGTATCTGACATTGAACACTGTACTTACTATGTGTAATGTGACACTGCGTCTGTCTATGTGAAATTACAGTCATGTATATGTACAAAAAGTATTGTTCAAAGATACCTTTTATACATTCGAATAGATTAGTCTTTTATAAGTGATATTTTCAAGTGCGGTGGTAACTGTTCAGTTTATCGCTTATTTAAGACATTACACAGAGTGATGTGTATTATGAGAATTTATTAAAGGTACATTTTAAATGAAGTTTTCAAATAAATTTGCATCTTTAATAAAACTTTTTATCGTATCACATTGCTGGCTTAAAATTTGCCACTTTTCTATGTTCAAATGTGATTGAATAAAACAATGGTTTTTATGAGACATTTAAAAAAAATCAATGGTCGTTGTTAAAGAGACATAATTCAAATTGTATCTTTGTTAATTAAGTTTCAATATTTGAGTTTTTTTTAACAATTGACTTTGGTTAAATTTGAGTTGAGTCGTCTTAGTTTGGACATTGTTATTTAAGTTTAGAATCATGAACAAATGTGAATGGATTTGTCGTCCGTCATGAATGCATGTGTGCATTGTGTTTGTGTGGAAAATACCGAATTATTCATATTTCATAAGCTTTGACAGAAAGTGATGTGAAAGAGTTAATATTCAGTTTCGAAAAAAACTTTTTTCATTACAAATATCATATAACTTTTGGTACTTATTATAAAAAATTGACAACAAATTACTAATTTTATGTATTATACTGAATAAATTGAAAGTATAATAATTCATTTAGCACTAAACGAGAAAAACCATTATTGGGGGTCTTTATTGATGAAATGGAACCCAAAACAATGACTTTTAGAATTATTGTCTGTCTGTGCATTTGTGCGCACTAATCTCAGAGACGGCTTAAGCGTTTTTAGTGCCGTTTTCACATTTCATATATTAAAAAAGTTATGTCAATTTTAAGAATCACCTAATATATCACAGTTTGAAGTACTAACATAATAGGGACGTAACTCTTAATTTGCGAATATAGAGTTTATTAAAATGTACACTATCGTTTAAATGGGCATTAGAAAACACTAAAAAAACAAATGGCCATTCCTTAAGGAAAAATAAAAAAAAAAACGATATTAAAATTAATAATAATATTTGTATTATCTTACAATTATCGTTTTCATCTTTTTTTTTTATTAAATATTAGTTTTTACTTGAATTATTAAGACCTTCCGTCTTGAACTTGGATTTTTTTATAATATCTATGTTAATTTAATGACAAAATCTAGATTTAAATAACTCTAATTATAAACTCATAGTGATGTTAAGAAAACATACCGAATCAGTAGTGGATTTAGGTTCGATGGCACTCTAGGCCCAAGTCGAGACCCGAGTCGAGTCGCCCATTTTCTTTCATAACAGTATATATAGATATATAATTATTATATACAGTTACACACAGATATATAATTATAATATACAGTATATATAATTATTTTAACGAAAAAATTCTACCCTTGAAATGGTACTATATTTAGATTGTAAGAGCGCAAGAAAATAAACTTTAAAAACATGGTTTTACAGTTTACCGAAAATCCAATCGATTTTTTAATTTTAGCCGTCTTAAAAATTTTGGTGCCCCTAAAAATTTGCCGCCCTAGACTCGGGCCTCACGGGCCTTAGTCTAAATCCGCTACTGCTGTTGTTGTACATGTCAATGTTTTAGAATCAGTGTTGTATGAGCCCCTGCTTTATAGAAATCCATCCAAAAACGACCCAACAAAATGCTTACTTAATATTTCTCTTTAAGCTTATTTTATTGGTGGAAATTAAATACGCAATATGTTTTTATTAATATTTCAATACTAAATAACATCTTTGATAAATCAACGTGTCTGAAGTTAGCTACTGAATGTATTATAAAATGGTGTTATATAACTGTGTTGTAAATAATTTTGTAATATAAGAGATGCAAAAAAATATGTAGCAACGTAAAAACGTTATCTTGGTATGAAATGATTGAAATGAGCTTGTATGCCTTAACATAGTGCCAAGGTGCATTTTCTAACATCTTTTTAAGCCATTTTAAATGTTTGTTGTAAAAAAAAATATACAAAATGTGTTGTTTCTAATTAAATATTGTCTATAATTGTTAATCGACGGTTACAATTGTAACAGATAAGATTAAAGTAACATTTAAATGTCAAAAATGTTTAACTCTTCTTTTTTTAATCTGTCGTGACATCAATACAGATTAAAATGATGTTGTTAACGTAGAGTTTCAAAATAGAAATGGCTGAATATGGATGCGTTATATTGCACTACGCTGGGTAAGATCGCATTTTAAAACGAAAAATTCATGAATAAAAAATAATTTATTAAAATCATACTCTTGTATTATAGTTTAATTTTTATATAATTAATTATTATTAAATAGGTATGCTAATTACGCACTCTGTTTGTAAAACAATTCAATCAAGTCGGCCGACTAAAAGCTTAACTAATTATACATTTTTTATGTTAAGTAATTAAAAAAGTTTTTGTTTTATGAGCTGTCAGTTAAATGTCAAATTTGACGTACCATAGATAAGTTAAAATTATACATGTTGTCTGTTGATGTCATCGGTGTTAGCGTTCACTTTGAAGTTCACCATATTCAATGTTGTGAGTAGTATTTCCTTCTTCACGACCGTAACGCGAAGGGTTTTGATTTGAGAAAAGTAGGAATATTGGGAGCAGGAACGTTATTACTATCGGACGTTTCTATTTCTTTTTTTGACTTCAATAAAATATATTTTCTTAGAAATATAGATATGTTGAAACGTTAGTACTTTAAAACTAATTTGCCTATCATAATGGTTATTGTCTGTGGGCTTGGTGCCACAGACAATACATATATTTTTAATCAATTTAATTCTTATGACGAGACTATAATTCGTTATTTTAATGAAGAAACCCTATGGTTTTTAGGATGTGTAATGTATTTTATAAGAAATATAACAACAATGGATTGTCGCAAAATATTCTAAATAAATATTATCTAATAATGAACTGTAAATAAAATTTGTTTGTACAATAATGCAGTTCATTGGAAAGATTCGTGTATTAATAGAATGAACGTAAAACACTGGCGAGTGTATAGGTTTGATTTTGGACTTTGTAAAATTTTGATGTGTAACGGATATGGTTATACGACGGTGAAGTGTTTTGATATAAGTGAGTGCGGTCTTCAAAATTTTGTAAATATTTTTTTAAACGGAATCTATAGAGAATTTTCTAATCTAAAATTATTAAATATGTATGTAGTGTGTGAGAGTTTGTATGCCTTAGGTAATTGTTCAGCTTCATTTTGATTTTCAGATTGTACTCGACGCTTCAGTGCTACATGTACACATTGTTATATTAATTTGTGCTATTTAAATAAATCAATATCAATAATTATTTCTTTCAATGGTTAAATCTCAAAAATTTCGTTATGTGGGTAGTTTTGTTTTTTAATTATATTTCTATAAGTGTTTTGTTTATGGGCGTTTTTTTCACTAGCCTGAGAGTGGATATGGGGTTTCGACTAACCAGTGATGGTGTTCATACATTTTTCATGTAGGTTGCCAGCTGATGGAAAAACTGCCCATGACTGTAGATACTTTACAACTTAACAATAAGCAGCTATACTATAGTTGTTTAAAATATACACTTTCGCTTTGGTTTTATAAAACGTGATAACTTTGCGCTATACTAACTTAAAACACATTGCTGTTCTATTAACTGATTATTTGCAAGTTTTTTTAGATTTTTAAGGATCAATATAAAGTTCGCGATAATGAGTTATTTTTAAATTATTTTCTAAGATTTTTTTTTAACCATTCGAGTTATTTATTAACAATGGCTGTATTGTAAGTTAAGTCGATCCAGCTTGATCTCTGCATATGTGAATGAAACGTAATATGAACTTTGCAATATTGGACGCTCTTTTACTATTTCCTTTGCCTGTACAGATTTGATCGGATAGTATATATTTAAAAAGATATTTTAGTAATTACTAATGTACAGCTTTATGGCGAAATCTTATTTTAATGAAAATTTCACGTTTTTATGTATTTTACATCTAAAATATTCACGGCCTTGACTAAGGTAGAGTATTATAGGTTTTATAAATTATTATTTTTGAAGCTTTTATCGCTATTATAATCTAGAGAAGACAAATCTGTATACCGATCAAATATCAAAATTGTTTATGTACAATATTATTTATAAGGCATTGTAACGCACTTTAGTTATGTCGATCTGATGTTTCCAGGATGAATGTATACATGTACAGTTAGTTAAGTGTCGTCTGTGCAAGCGTACCGGAGGGAGAGGCTGGTATAGAACTGTTTTATATTAATCATTGAGCTCACATCGCCAGTACGGTTGAACAGCGACGGTTATTGTGTACCAAATAATATAGAGAATTATTTGAAAAATACCCTGTAGTTTTTTTTTCTAACTACCCTCATTGAAAAACTGTTGCTTATTATTGCTTTATTTTAATATTGGTTTCTTATTTTAGATGTGGGATATACATACAAATAGCGACAAGCAATACGTTTAAATACTTCCATTTCTCTAAGTTGTCCACCAAGTCATACATATATACATACACGACTGTACACTGTTCATTTGTCTGAATTAATCTTTATAATTACTATACTGATTTTGATGCATTTTTCTATTTTTGTTCTCCTATCGTAGAACAAAATATGGTTCAAGATATTGAATGTTCCACGATATGCAGCTCTACAGTCTCGAGAAAGACTTAGTTCACTATCACATAGGCACAGAACATCTTCAATTTTCGCTGTTTGTCATTCATTTAAGAATTATCACTAAGTCAAATATCACAGAACCATAGAACTGCCAAAGCTTAATGTTGACATATTTCTTTTATAATTTTCAATTGGATTAGCTTTTAGTGACAGTTTCGACTCCAACTCTTCTCGCCTCAGCGGTCTGCCTCTAAACTCGTCTTCGATCTGCTGTAGAGTTTTACCCTTAGTTTCTGGCAGTAATACCATAAGTAAAATTAAGTTAATTAATATAATTAAACCATACACAATATAGGTTCCCTGCAAACCACTTTTGTCTACCAGGTGAGGGAATGTTATGAGTGCCAAAAACATTACACCATTCCCTGTTACCATACTGATAAATCCTCCAATTCCTCGATATTCTAGGGGGAATACTTCGCCCCCTAACACTTGAGGCATCGGTACTGTACCAACAGCTACAGCTAGGTACTGCACGTTGACTAATAAGGCCGGCAACCAGATAGCGTCATAATCCCAGCCATTCAGTCTGAAGTATACGTAGATTGCTATGGCAAAATGACTCGCAGCAGACCACATTCCAGTCGAAAACACCATGATACGTCGTTTTGTCTTATTGATAACGTAAACAGCTAAGGTATTAAAAATAACTCGTTGAGTATCTAAAAATACCATCCAAAAATGCACATTTGCTTTAGGCCCCATCAACAAGCTAAGGATGACTGTAGAGTACGAAGCCATCGTGGTACCGCCAGAGAAATGCAACATCACCATCGAGTAGATCATAATCAATATAGGTTTGTAAAATTCTCCTCTACGTATGATTATTGATAGCTTTTTAAACATATTACTATCTTTCGGGGCCTTTACAATAGCTTCTTCATACGCAATTCTGGCTTCAATCATGTCTTCCAGCTCTTTATCTTCTTCAGAACCTCTAAGCCATCGGAACACTTCCCTGCATTCGTCGTGTCTGCCTTTAGATACTAACCAACTAGGAGATTCTGGTGTATAAATGATCATAACCAGGCTAACAAATGGGAAAAACACACACACTAAGGCAGTTTTTTGCCAACTGATCAACGAACCTAAGAGATGGGCAAAAAATATACCAAATGCTTGAGTTAGAGAGACGGTAGTGAGGAAGGCGCCACGATTTTTAGGGCTCGTGTATTCTCCAATGAGGATAGATCGTAGCGATATTAGTATGCCAGCTGAGATCCCGAATATAAATCTTCCTAGGATTAAAGCCTGAAAATAAAAAAAAAATAAAAAAATATAACCAGTGTTAATACACTTAATTTAATAATTATTATGAAAGTAGATAGAAAGTAAGTATTTTCATCTGAATATGAACCTAATGAATACACGTTTTTGCCCAAGATTCTGCTCTGAAGGTGCGGGGCGGAGTAAATAGTAAAGTATGTCTGCCCTCATAATGCTAGTTTTCTCTTTGTATTTATTCTATCCTTGCCAAATTCATCGAAATCTGTTCAATGATTTAAGAGCTTTAAGACCTGTAAAGCTCGTTTTGTTATTTTCATTTTTAGTACTACCTTTGTAGAAGGTTTTTTTGAAGTAATAGTTAACTTTATATTTTTTATGTTATAATTTAGTATTTTTATTTACAATAAACAATTGATAAATTTTCTAGTAATTTATAACAAATCACATATTACCATTTATTCATTATTAATTAAAATTTTGATACATAGTCAATATTGTAAGACTTAAAAGATAAGATTTTAAAAAAAAAAGATGTTTTAATACTAAAAGTTTACGGTTATATTTTTTTTCAATCATTTATTTATTACCTACATAGATAATTTTTACTCTCAATGTTGAGTACATTGTAAATAAAATTACTGAATTATAACATAAAAAGATAAGATTAATTATTACTTTAAAAAGACCTACAAAGGTACTAAGAATGAAAATAAAACGAGCTTTGCAGGCGTTTGAAGTTAAAGGTGAAAACTGAAAATCCTGTTAATTTCATATTTTTAACTCGCAGTCAACATGTTCATTTTATAGCTTGAATGACTGGATTTTTAGAAATTTCAAAAATTTCAAGTAAAGATTTTGTATATATATTTGTATATAAAGAGTGGGGTGATTGGGTTGACTTTCGGCTTTTTTTCTTCTATGACATTACGAGTATGTACACTTAATTTCTGAGTGAAATTACATGTACAAGCAGTTGAGACGCTGGAGTCAGTTAAAAAACGCAAAAATTGAAAAAAACCACGTATTTTCAGCACCCTGTCATTTATGAGAGGTATTCACTAAGTGAATTTTTATCAGGCACATAAAATATATTAGTTTTCCCCTTTAAAATGCCATCTCAAATATATATATTTCGAATAGTAAATTTTTTACAGCTAAAATTGATAAAGCATAAAAATGACATTTCTTGAAAGTCTAAATTCGGATAGGCGGAAACGGGCGCATATGAAAATTAAATAAGCTTTGTTCTTTGGGATCCTAAAGAACAGTCTCTCAAAGTTAGAGCAAAATCTACTTCTCAAGTTTGCCAATGAGACGTTTCCATATGGAATGACTCAAAAGCGTTTCCCAACTGTATGGAATGTAAACTGTGATTCAAAGTAAAAAAAATCTGAGTCATCGAGTATATGATAAAAATTAAAACTTGATAAGAATTACTACGTTATAATTTATATCTGCTATCGAACAACTATGATAAGATCGCATGTTTGATATTCATTCAAGGTCTGACAGACGACAGTAGGTAGAGATGCAAGGCTTCATTTAATAAAACGAAATGGGTTCGAACTCGCGATCGATGTCGCCCTTGAAAATTGAAATGGTGTAATATGTTTTTATTTTGATAATACTTTCTGATGTATGTATGTATGTATGTATTTAGCCCTTTTTAACGTCCCACTGCTGGGCACAGGCCTCCCTTCAGTACGAGGGGGATTTTTACCGGTGGTAGGACTCTGTCAAGCCTGAGGAGTCCGACTGGATGGGTACCACCCCCTTATCTAATTCTGCCGCCTAGCAACAATGATTGCATTGTTGTGTTCCGGTTTGAAGGATAAGGTAGCCAGCGCAATTACAGGCGAGAGGCATATCATCTTAGTCCTCACAGTGACAACGCACCTGTGGTTCTGCATTTTTGTTACTTAAAACCTAAGTGCATGAACCGTAGGTGTTATGGGCGACAGGTACTGCTTTCCATCAGGTGGTCTGGCTGCTCGTTTGTCACTGAATCACATAAAAAAAAAGGCTTTCTGATGAACTGGAAGTTATTTCTACTTCTTAAAGTGTTAATTTTTCCTTACCTTCATTTTTGTGGGTGTTTATATTTATAATATGTATGTATTTAAAGTTATATATGTGCAGTGTATCAACTATTTAGTATCCATACCACAAGCCTCGTAGCTTACCATGGAACTAAATGGTGTTGTGTGTTAATGTCCCAACATATTTATTTTTATTTCGGGGGTTTTCTCACGATTTCTCCTAACCGCAGCGAGTCAAATAATTTATACAGTGAAAAAAATATTAAATATTATTCGAAAAACGTTATACACAAAAGTCATATTTATTGTAGGTTATATTATATTGCTATATTCATCTAGGGGCTAGCTAGTCATTGCAGATGTTAGTCCCGAATTAGGCTCAAAGGTTAGGTTAGGTCAAGAAGTGAGCCCCACATAACCACCTGGAGGACAGGTGGTATGCGTAAATGCATTCCCCAACTAAAAAAAAAAAAGGTCAAGAAGTTCTTAGTAGAAGCCCTGAGTTGAGAGCTTCACGAAATATCATCGACTCGGCAACCGACCTCTCATTGATCGTGCTGAATTGTCATTTAACACGTTATCGTACTATGAGGTAATAATAAATGCACGTGTAATTATTATCATAGCGAGCACATTCGTATACCTACACATTATATGTTCCACGAATCAAAATTGGCGGCCATTACAATTCATTCAATAGGAGATTACTTACATGGATATAATATCTATACATATATCGATAAATAAAATTATAGTGTCTGTTTGTAATGTCAAAATAACAGCTTTTTACTAAATGCATATGAAAGCATGGACGGTACTAATAGGAAAAACTTAAAACACAATTATTAAATTTTTTGTCTGTCTGTCTGTTTGTTTGTTTCGGCTAATCTTCGATAAGGCTGGTCAGATTTTGACGGGACTTTCACTGGCAGATAGTTGATGTTATAAGGAGTGATTTAGGCTGCTTTTATTTTAGAAAAAGCTAGAGTTCCGCGCAAAAAATTGATAAATGATGAAATTCTGAATAAAATCCGCGTACCTAGGGACGCACCCGAGCGAAGCGAGGGTAAATCGCTAGTTATGAACAATGAACAGGCTTACCTCAACGCTAGTAGCCAAAATAGTGATGAACCAGCTGATGAGGGCCAGTACTGTAACCATGTAGTGGGTAGCCTTTCGTCCAAAGCGATCCATTATAGACAATGTGAGTACGTTCCCGATGAGCATGCTCAGAGCAGCTGTGGCCGCTGGAAAGTACAACAAAGGCATCTATTAACATTAATACATATATTACTAAAGAAGCAAAAATTAAAACGTAGAGGGTAAACACTAAGTTTTAATATACGATATATTAGGTACTTTGTGCTCGTATTTGTCAACTGATCAATTCTTGTTTTACTGGCATATCTATGGCTATTCAAATTCACCTGATGCAGCTGAACTACCTAACAGCTGACTAACTGACTCTAATTGAAAATGTTATTTATTAGGAAAAATGATTAGGCAATGAATGTAACTTCTTTCGCGTATACATTCCTATTTATTAACTTGTAACTGTCTGAAAACAATGACAATTATTAAAAATGAAGTAATTAGATGTAAAACTGGATTTTACTCCCTTTTTTTGGGCACACGCATGTATTGATTACACTGATGTAGGTTTTGAATTTGAAAATACGAGCGATGTTTTAAATAATTGATCTCCACTAAATGAGGATGTAATCGGTGAAAGACTTTAAGAGTCATAGGTTTCCTCTGTTGACGAACCTGAATTTATTTTGATCAGTTGAAACTGTTGCAAAAGGAGCCATAATTGATATATAGATTATAATTTACTTAAATCGTATTAAATTTCATTTTTTCGATTTTTCGTCGTTTTTATCAGTTTCTGCAAAAAAAAAAAAAACATGGAGATAAAAAAATATTTGTTGTTGTAGTTGTTTATTGGGCATATTTAGAATCTTACTAACACCTTTTTTTTAATTTTAAAAAATGCATTTAGCCTTTAGGCATACCACCTGCATACATACAGGTGGTTATGCCCACATAACACCGGCAAAGCCAGTACTACTCATCCAAAAACCCAATGGAGCCGCCCCCGTCTTAATGGGGCGTCGCAGGATCACTCAACTTCGACGCCTCGTGGGCGTCTGCCGAAGCAGAACACAACAACCATGGGATTACTCCAACAGTCCACTCTGATATCAGACAAGTACCAGGACCAACCCGCATGGCACATCGTCACCGAGGTGGGCTGCCTCTTGGTGTGTTTCTTGGCTTCGCGTCTGGCTGGATTGCTGGACGCTAATGAGCCCCCACCCATCACGACTAGGTGAACGCACTTTGGAGGGGTATCGACTAACATTTTAGTAACTTAATAGATTTAAATAAGAGTTAGCAATTTTTGCTTGTGCATTTTTAGTAGGTATATGAATATTAAACGTGATGCACACTAAAATAAAATAACAAATTTAAAAATTGTTTCAGCTGTTACGTCTACACAATGTTTTATGAAGAACAAAAATTGTTGAAAAAATACTATAGATAACAGTCCGCGTTCATACCAAATATTTACTTAGAAATATTAGTTAGATTTATATATATTTTACCTATCCATGATTCGCCTTCCTTAGTCAACGGTATTTCAGAGTTTTTTTCATGTAGATGTGGCAGTAAAATGGCTGGGAAACCAAAACCGCAACCCATTCCGATGATGTTTATTCCGACTGCTGTCGTCACGAAACACTGTAATAATATTATAGTAAATTACTCTCTGTATTGAACTAAGTATAGAAAATTTAGACAGTTACTTTTACAAAATATATTTAATTTTTTTTAACTGTCCCCATCTCAAATGTTGGACGCTTTCAATGCAAGGGAGTATATTCTCTCTCCACAACACAGATCAACTGCGGAATGGAAGATTTTACATGTCTTATGCAAACTTGCTAGGTTCTTTGATACAAGTAGATTTTCTTACGATGTTTTCCTTCACCGTAAGATAAGTGGTAATCACGTTGAAAATGATTTGCACATGAAAATATGAGACGTGCGGAACCCGAGATTTGAACCCGCTTCACTTGGTTTCCTAAATACGTGCATTACCACTGGGCTACCATTGCCCATCCCGTATTAGCATATAATAATCATGGTAAAAATGAGATCTCTACATGAAAGTCTCAGGAATGCGAAGTACAAAATTGATAAACAGGTATCTCATGAGTGCGTACGAATATTTTGAAATACGTAACAGTTTTTTGAAGTGAAGTATTTACTTCACTTCAACACTAAAAAAACTAAACGACACTAAAAAGAGAAAAACATGGCGAGAGAATGAGATAGAATACATTGCCAAGTTGCCATGGTAACAGTTGTTATTGTCTGACTAATGTATAATATTAAGTTTCATTTCTACGACGTGTGAATTGCACACACACGCACTATTTTTTATTTTGTAAATTTAAAGATTTTTGAATCTTGAGATTATGTGAAGCCCATAGTATCAAAAAAAAAACGTAATAGTTTGTATTATTAAATAATCAAAAATATCGTAGATTATCGCGTATAATAATTAAAATAATCTGCACAATACCACCAGTTTTACAATCCATAATTGTAAAACTGTGATAATTCTGTTTCTTTATCAACTCGTACTCATCTTTCTAGTTCGATTTTTAAGCAGTCGTGTTTTTTTTTCAAGTAGGTATTTAATGAAAGTTTAACATAAATTACAATATTTATATTTAGTCAATTATGTAGATTTCTGTGCACATAAATTAAAGTAATAAAATTAAATTGTAGATATACCTATGTATAATAATATATAACTATTAGTTTTAACAATTATTAATTTTAATTTTACTTTTCTGTTATAGTTTTCATATATTATTGTGTTGACTGTTGTAGGTCCTGATTTTACAACGAATTGCTCCGTTTCTACATGTAATCAGATTCAGTGTTTTTTTTTCCTATTTTATACCAGTCATCTATACAGATAAATAAAATTAGAGTGTCTGTTTGTAATATTAAAATAACCGCTTTTTACTAAATGCATGTGGATGTATACACGATACATATAACAAAACAACATTTTTTACAATTTTTGTCTGTCTGTCTGTCTGTCTGTCCGTCCGTCTGTCTGTCTGTTTGTTCCGGCTAATCTCCGAAACGGTTTGACCGATTTTGACGGGACTCTCACTGGCAGATAGCTGCTGTTATAAGGAGTAACTTAGGCTACTTTTATTTTAGAAAAAAAGAATTAGGGTTCCGCGAAAAAAAATTAAAACCCATGAAATTGTGAGCAAAATCCGCGACAGACAGACAAAAATTGTAAAAAATGTTGTTTTGGTATATGTACCGTGTATACATCCACATGCATTTAGTAAAAAGCGGTGATTTTAATATTACAAACAGACACTCTAATTTCATTTATCTGTATACATATGTCTTAACTTAAACTAAACTAAGTAAGTCATATTTTTATAATTACTAGTGATCGCCCAGTGCTCCAAATTTGACCACAAACATTATTGAAAATTTTAGGAAAACATATATGAATAGAATTTACCTAAAAAGAAAACTATTCCCAATCTTTTTATTGATAAAACTATAAAGTTCGTCAATAGCTACTAAACAAACAAAACGAAAATCAGCTAAAAAACAGAGGAGCAAAGGTACTAAACTGTTTTGTCATTGCCTACCATTACCATTACCATTACCTATATACCATTACCATTACCTATATACATGTTATATGTATGTAGATACTGTTTTAACTCACTTGTCTCAAAAACGGTGTTATTTTCGAACCCATGATCTATCTCCTCTCGTTCTTATATCCACTTAACAACTACACAGTCAACCCTATTCACAGTAATTAGTTTCTTATTAGATCTTCATGATAGCTTCTTCAGCGACAGGTGGGTTCAAAATGAAAAATTGACAAATTTTATATCTTTAGTCTATGTTTAATCTTTAGATAGCGAGTTATCAGCTGCGTAAACGTTATAATTTTGGCATCTTATTTTTAAAATCTAATAATCTTACTTCTACATTATTATACTATATAACTTTAGTATGTTACGTTTAGTTGTTACTAACTCATCCTCGCTTCGCTTGGGTTCGTCTCTAGCTTTGATATAGTATGTTATCCTTAAGAGATAGACATATGCCATCGCGGACTTTTTTTTAGACCTTTTTAAGGTGTACAATACTGTAGTCCATTATTTTGATTTATATTGTAGGGTTCAGCCAGCGTTTGCAATGTAAGCGAAAATAAATGTGTTTATTTACGACATCACATTAGAAATATTTAAAATTATCAGTGTTTCTCTACTTTATTATGCATGTGTTATACATATAAACCTCCTTCTTGAATCACTCTATCTATTAAAAAACCGCATCAAAATCCGTTGCGTAGTTTTAAAGACCTAAGTACATATAGGAACAGACAGCGGGAAGCGACTTTGTTTTATACTATGTAGTGATAGTGATGTTGATAACATCTTCAGCCTGTTATTTAGTACTTGGTCGTATGATTAGATATTCTAATATCTTAAGTGTACCAAACTGATATTCAAATAAGTAGTAGCTACTTGTTGTTGTGTCAGTAAAAAATCTTTCCCAGTCAAAATTATTTTTGACAGTTTTTATCAGTCAAAAGTAGTTTTGACTGGAACAGAGAAAAACTGTAACATTAATGAAATGTTTACCTAATAAAAAAAAAACAGTTATTTATTTGATTATTTCACTCAATGATATGTTACTTGTAGGGTACTGGTTAGGTACTAGTAGGTATATTTGTATATTTCGTATTTAAGGACTTCTTTTGCTGAAATATTGCTTTGCTATCTTCTACAAGATTTGACTTAGTTTCTTTTAACTTAAAAGCTTTCTTTGAATAATTCCATTAAAATTAATTTGATGATTGATAGATTGAACCTTATTATTGAACCTTTCTCTTAACTATACCTACATCGTTTTTTTGATAGCAAGGTGATAAAACACTATGTGTCGAGCCGGTGGTAGCTTCCTCACGGACTGACTACACTGACGCTTACATTGACGATTCAAAAGCACTTGTAATAAGTCTAATTGAATAAAGTTTATTTTATTCTATTTCATATCGTAAATGGTTCTACTTCCGTCTAATTCCAGTTGCGATACTACGGTGGAGCATTGCTGCTGAAATCAATTTGATATATATTCTTGAAAGAGCCGTACAGACTATCTATGAATTTTCTACATGAATTACAAAAATAAAAAAAAACACCGACTGCGTAAAAAGCAAACTTAGGAGAATAACAAGTTCATAAAGGAAGGAGTAACAAGTTCATAAGAATTAAAAATTCATCATGTTGCTTGTCAAACATTTGTTTTTCTTCTAAGCCTTCTCCAGTACAAGTGATTAATGGTTATCACATTTTGAGAATTAAGTTATTGAAAATTGTATCATTAAGAGAAGTGGTAGATACACTGTAAAAGTGTATAAAATTATTTCACGCCAATGCCGCCATTATATTTTCTCTATTCACTTTGGATGACGAATGATGGGTGGCTATTGGGTAAAGTATATCTGTCAACACTTCTCTATAATTTAATTGAACTTACAATAAGTATTCAAACAAATCAATAACTTTTTATTACAAGCTCTTATTTAGCTTCATCTGTCCCGGTGTGTGTAATGGAAACTTGCAAGTTAAATTTGACCCACTTCCCAGTGTTTGATTAAGCTGAAATTTCGTACACTAATTTGGTTCCTAATACAATGCACGATTACTAAATGCTGCCATTTTTAATCCAATATGGCGATTTATCATTTTCATAGTCACATAATATATATGTATCAAATGAAAGGGTTTGATAAGCGAAATACGATCATATTTTAAACTAGCGGCTCACCCTCGCTCGGGTTCGCCTCTAGACTAACGTAAATTTTTGCGGGATAAAAAGTAGCCTATTTATTATTCTGATATATGAACTATATCATTGTAAAGTTCCATTAAAATCCAATCAATAGTTTTTGTGTACTAAGCTGTGTAATTTACTATAGTTTTTTAACTACCCCACGGAAACCCTTTAATTTTCCGGAATGAAAAGTCTCTAAGATGTTGACCGAGGATATAAGGTACCACCACACAAAATTTTATTTAAATCGGTCCGACAGTTTCGGAGATTAGCCCGTACAAACAGGCAAACAGACAGAGAAACAAAAAAAATTCTGGATTTGTTCTATTTCTCCTCTTACATCCCCCTGACTCGGTTTCTAGCATTTTTTTCTATATACAGACATTCAACCTCTACAATTTTATTATATTTATAGACATTATATTATTTTTTATCTACACAAGTAAATTTCGCGACAAACTTTTATATCATAAATTGTGTAATGTAATAAATTGATGGTTTTGAATAGTTTATTTACTTTTTTTTTAGAGCATTTAAATAAAAGCTTGTTTTTGAAAATGTTTTTACTATTAATTTATTCTTTATCATGTTACTATGTGACTTATAAATGATGTCTTTTATCGGAATATAAAGATAAGAAGAGTTCCTGTCATAAAAAAATGTGCTGCAGAATCTGTGGACTAAATATGGGTTTTTTGATGAATAAAATGAAAAATATATACATATTTGTTTGTCTTTTAAATTCTCATGCTACTATGGAAATTTGAATATCAGCTTGAATACGAGGCAATATACGGCAAATTACGGGGCAATGCGATTCGAGATATAGTATGTTTATGTAATACGATGTTTGTTTTTTTCAATCATTTTAAGTGGTTTGTTCGGTTACGTTACTTTTCTTCGAACAAATATCAAAAGAACGTAAGTTAGTGGTAAATAGTAATTAAGAGTTTTTTTTATATAAAGGTAAAAGCACAGGCTAGTATTATAATAATTTTTTTCCGATGTATCAGAGTGTATATTGAATATTTGAGTGTGTTTTTGTTTCTAGATAGGTATAAGTTGTGATTAGATTAAGAATTTATGAAACATTCCGTCTGTCCGTCTTTTTACTCGTGATTGCATATCCCTCTATCGGATCACTGGGAGTATTTGCATAGGATGAATTTATTTTTTAACTATGTAGATGTTTGCTACCTATATCTAATTAATAATAGCTAAATTCCTTTCAGTCGGTCAAATATTCCAAATGAAAAAGTAGTTTAATATAATATTTTATATTATGTATACATTCATTGACCGCTTTATGTACTCTCTGAGGCATGAGGCTGCAATACCGCTAACTTTCCAACTTCGGGCTTCTACTGAGAATACCTTTACAGAAAATCTCAGTAATCAAACTTGGCTCGACCCGGAACTCGAACCCAGGTACTCAACATCTGCAGCCGTACAAGCTAGCCTAGACTATCGAGTAGGCGGCACCAAGGAGGGGTGCAGAGACCAGCAAAAGGAGGCAAAATGACAAGCAAACGCTTGTCATTTGTAAAATAAGGTTGGTTAAGAACTTTATTTTACAAATGACGGGCGTTTACGCCGTACCTACGGTATTTCATACAAACTTAGTAATAACTTATATTATTGACTATTTAGATATATTTAATTGGATGTTGCTATTCGTATTTAAAATAAGGACGAATAAAAAAAATCATACTTTAAAATGACGAATAATAAATTAAGGAGGCTGTTGCTATTTGTCTGCAGGAGTTTCTGTATGCAAAAAAAAAACTTAACCTCCCGAACTGAGCCGAGCTACTTGTTCCACTTACTTAATAATTAGTTTACTCGTCCTTCCTTATAATTTATATATTTTATAAAACAAATAATTATTTTTTATTCGTCCAAATAAAGTAAGAATAGACCGACATTCCGCATTTAATTTGTTGAACTCTTTAAACTTGAAACTTCATGGTGGAGACTCAAATATAAGTACCTGGGCGACCAAGCTTCGCCCGGAGTTTTTTTTTGAAAGTACATTTTTTTTTTAATTTCGCTTAAAGGCAAAAAAAAAACTAAAAACTTGAATAAATACAAAAAAAAAAAAGAAAAAATCTTTGATCCGACCGGGATCCGAACATACCTGTGATAGTCAATCTCGCGCCTTAGCCGCTTGACCACGATGCTTATACACAATTGTGCGAAATTATTAACATATTTTGCGTAAAATGATACTAAAGAAAATCGCATGAAAACTCGAAAATATGCGTTTTTCCCAGACATAACACTAATTTAGATCGATTTTTCGCCCCCAAGGGCCCCCACATATCAAATTTCAGCGAAATCGTTAGAGCCGTTTCCGAGATTGCTGGTATAAATAAATAAAGATATAAATATACAAGAATTGCTCGATTAAATACATAAGATTAATTAATCATCGACATGTAATCAAGACTTTCACTGAAAAGTTGCAACTTTGGAATTGTAAGGTATTAGCAGAGCCAGCTAATTACATCTGTTTTTCCAAATTATGCAGTATAAGGACGTTTTTGAAGATGCTGAAACCAACACAAAAATATCAAATCATTTGCAGCGCCTTACTGATGAGTTCAACCGTTACTTGCCTAACTCATGTGATAAATTATATCGAGTAGCGACGAATCCTTTCTATGTTAACGAAGACGCCCTGCCAGAAAGGCTGCAAGAGGAATCACTGGAAATTAAGAATTGTTCTGCTGCCAAATACAATTTCGACAAAATGGGTAAAACATTGTTTTGGGTCAAATATTTCCCAATTTATACCGAAATAGAAGAGAAATCACTTCAGTTGTATTTACCCTTTTCTTAACATTGCTAGTGATTTGCGCTGTGTGATTCTGTGGTGAGCCGAGAACCGGATACCTTGTAAAAAACATGCACGCTGACCACATCACATTCGTATTACGTAGTAATAGCTTTTTTGTATTATTTTTGTGTAATTTTAATAAGCAATAAACAACTTTAATGTCTAAACAGTTTTTTCTCTATCTGTGTAATCTTTGATAGTAACTTAAGCTTATATTATTTAGGTAAGAGCGCGCATATTTTTTCTTTGTAGAAAGGAGGCGCATCATAAATAAGTTTAGGAACCCCTGGATTAACGATTATGATAATTTTAATATATAAGGTATATGATTATTTTATTTTTCTGCTCATTATTATTTATTTAAAAACTTAAATTAATTATTATTGTACGTAAACAGGTAAGGTGGACTGGGTTCAATGCGACGGCGGCTGCGACCAGTGGTTCCACATGCACTGCGTAAGCCTCAGCCGGGGCGCGTTCAGGGAAGATTGCTCGTTGTTGCGCAATGTCTGCGCAGAACAACGTGCACAACATTGGATGTCACGCTCTCATCCATATAGTGCGACATTGAAATTTTCTTAAATTTTTTAGTAATCGAACTCGTCTCTTCGTCGTGTTATGAAATTACAGTCACGTATATGTACAAAAAGTATTGTTCAAAGATACCTTTTATACATTTGAATAGATTTATAAAAGTAAAGTGTCAAAAAATATCCATTTTTCAAAGTTTTTCACCAAGTCATACATAATAAATGACGTGTATGGATGCTTCACACTGTTAGTTTGTCTGAATTAATCTTTATAAATGCTATACTGATTTTGATGGATTTTGTCGCTATCGTAAAACAAAATATGGTTCAAAATATTGAATGTTCCACTGTGTATAGCTCTACAGCCTCAAGGAGGACTTAGTTTACTATCACATAGGCAGAGAGTATCTTTAATTTTCGCTGTTTGACATTCATTTAAGAAGTGTCACTAAGTCAAATATCACAGAATCGTAGAACTACCAAAGCTTAATGATGACATCTTTCTTTTATAATTTTCAATTGGATTAGCTTGTAGTGACTGTTTAGACTCCAACTCTTCTCGCTTCAGCGGTCTGCCTCTAAACTCGTCTTCGATCTGTTGTAGAGTTTTACCCTTGGTTTCTGGTAGTAATACCATTAGTAAAATTAAGTTAATTAATATAATTAAACCATACACAATATAGGTTCCCTGCAAACCACTTTTGTCTACCAGGTGAGGGAATGTTTTAAGGGCCAAAAACATTATTCCATTCCCTGCTACCATACTGATAAATCCTCCAATGCCTCGATATTCTAGGGGGAATACTTCGCCCCCTAACACTTGAGGCATCGGTACTGTACCAATAGCTACAGCTAGGTACTGCACGTTGACTAATAAGGCCGGCAACCAGATAGCGTCATAATCCCAACCATTCAGTCTGAAGTATATATAGATTACTATGGCAAAGTGACTCACAGCAGACCATATACCAGTCGAAAACACCATGATTCGTCGTTTTGTCTTATTGATCACGTACACAGCTAACGTATTAAAAATAACCCTTTGAGTATCTAAAAACACCATCCAAAAATGTACATTTGCTTTAGGCCCCATCAACAAGCCAAGGATAACTGTAGAGTACGAAGCCATCGTGGTACCTCCAGAGAAATGCAACATCGCATTCGAGTAGATCATAATCAATATGGGTTTGTAAAATTCACCTCTACGTATGATTATTGATAGCTTTTTAAACTTATTACTATCTTTCGGGGCCTTAACAATAGCTTGTTCATACGCAATTCTGGCTTCAATCATGTCTTCCAGCTCTTCATCTTCTTCAGAACCTCTAAGCCATCGGAACACTTCCCTGCATTCGTCGTGTCTGCCTTTAGATACTAACCAACTAGGAGATTCTGGTGTATAAATTATCATAACCAGGCTAACAAATGGAAAAAAGAGACACACTAAGGCAGTTTTTTGCCAGCTGATCAGTGAACCTAAGAGGTGGGCAAAAAATATACCAAATGCTTGAGTTAGAGAAACGGTAGTGAGGAAGGCGCCACGATTTTTAGGGCTCGTGTATTCTCCAATGAGGATAGATCGTAGCGATAACAGCATGCCGGCTGACATTCCGAATATAAATCTTCCTAGGATCAGAGCCTGAAAATGAAAAATATAACCATGAATTGAATTATTCAAATGAAAAGAAATATAGTAAGTATTTTCATCTGAATATGAATGTACTGAACACATTAGCTTTCGCCAAACGTACCTATGCGGGACGGAGTAAATAGTAACATATGTCCGCCCTCATGATGCACTTATTCCTTTTCTGTTATACCTTCTTTGCCAAATTTATCGATTTCTGTTTAGTGATTCAAGAGTAAAAAGGTAACAAACAGACACACAGTTACTTTAACATTTATATTATTGATATGAAAGTATGGATTCGGATTTAAAAAAAAACAGAGTCATTAAGTAAAGAATAAAAATTATAACTTTGATAAGAATTACTATATTATAATTTATATATTTTATCGAATCGCTATGATAAGATCGCATGTTTGATATCCGTGCAAGGTATGTCAGACGACAGTACAAATGCAAGGCTTCGTCTGATAAGATGAAATGGGTTCGAATTCGTGATCGATGTCGCGCTTTTCACAGAAAATTGGAATATTTTGTTATTTCGATAATGCTTCCTAATCGACTGGTAGTGGTTTCTACTTCTTAAAGTGTTCATTTTTCCTTACTTTTTTTAAAAAAAAATCGCGATTTCTCTCTAGTCAAAAATCTCTAATATTATTCGAAAACTTGATACACAAGCCCGGCGTTGAGAGCTTCAGATCGAACGAAAGATCGTCGACTCGGCAACTGGTCTCTCATCAGTTGTGCTGAATTCACTATGAGAGAATAAATGCAAATGTATATAGTATCACAGCGAACACATTTGTACGCTGTTATGTCTCCCACGTATCAAAATTGGCGGTCAAAATTCATTCAGTAGGAGATTACTTAAATGAATATTATATTATGAATAATAACAGGCTTACCTCAACGCTAGTAGCCAAAATAGTGATGAACCAGCTGATGAGGCCCAGTATTGTAAGCATGTAGTGAGTGGCCTTTCGTCCAAAGCGATCCATCATAGACAATGTGAGTACAGTCCCGATGAGCATACTCAGAGCAACTGTGGCCGCTGGAAAGTGCAACAAGTGCAGCAATCAACAATAATATATTTTAAAGAAGCAATACGTAAAAAGAGATCCCTATATACAAGTCATACATATGACATTATAACACAATATTTCTTACAAATGGCAATAATTAAAAATTTACAAATTAGGTGTAAAAGTGGGCTCTCTTTTTTGGACAAACGCATGTATTGAACACACTGTTGTATTTTTTGATTTTGATGCACGAGCGATGCTTTAAATAATGTATCCCCATAATAAAAGGAAGTATTCGACGAACGCTTTTAGGAGTCATGTGATTCCTTTGTCTACCTGTAGAATCTGACCCAGAATTTGTAAAGTTGTTTAAAACTTTTGTAAAAACCAAAATCTTGTAAAATTTTATTGTTTACGTTTTTTTGTGATTACAACAACTATATTTATCAGTTTCTGCAAAAAAAAATTGGAGATAGAAACATATGTTTTTGGTCATATTTAACATATTACCGACTAACACCTTAGTAATTTATTTAAAGACTTAAGAGTTAGCAATTTTTAGTATTTTAATTTTAGTATAACATTATACCTAATATAAAGTTAAACATTTTTAGTATAATAATTTAAACAAAAATTGCAAATTAAAAACTAGTTTCAGCTTTTACGTCTACACTCTACAGTCTACATTACAAGTGCAAAACAAAAATTGTTCAAAAACACTATAAATACGACTTACGTTCATACCTAGTATTTTTTAAACTATTTTTGTAATATTATTATAATACTAGTTATATTTATATATATTTTACCTATCCATGATTCGCCTTCCTTAGTTAAAGGTATTTCAGAGTCTTTTTCATGTAAACGTGGCAGTAAAATGGCTGGGAAACCAAGACCGCAACCCATTCCGATGATGTTTGATCCGACTGCTGTCGTCACGAAACACTGTAATAATATTTTAAAAAATTACTCTTTGCATTAATCTAAAAAAATTAAACAATTATTTTTTACAAGTATTATAATTCATTTAATTAGCGTTTCAATGTAAAGGAAAACCATTGTCGAAGAGGAGGAGGTTGGCGGACTTCACATATCTGTCGAAAACTGTTTAAAACTTCTCATATTAGTAGGCTTATTCGCAATATTTTCCTTCACTATATTGCATGCCATTTTTAACATCCCACAGCTGGGCATAGGCCTCCCTTTAATACAAGGGGGATTAAGGCCATAGTCCACCATACTGGCCAAGTGCGGGTTGGTGGACTTTACATGTCTTTCGAAAAATTGCTAGGTTCTCTCAGATATGCAGGTTTCCTCACGATATTTTCCTTCATCGTAAGGTAAGTGGTAATTGTGTTGAAAATCAGAGGTGTGAGACTCGGAATTTGAACCCGCTTCACTTGTATTTTCAAGCAAGGCCGTTACCATTGGGCTACTACTGCCTATACAATCGAATTAACATAATATAATAAGTAATAATCATATTAAAAATAAGATTCTTACATGAAAATCTCAAAACAAAAATATTGAGTCAAGGATTCGATAAACTTTACAATGGGCACCGACAATGTTTCAGATAAGGCGTACTCAACTGTATTATTTGTATTCTAAGTTGATATACCTATTTGCTAGTAAAAATATATTTATAGTGTGAACCCAGCATTACCAGCGCTCGTATAATAGCAAAATATAAAAGAATCAAACATGGTATCATATACAACACAACAACATGTCTTCAGGGCGGCCATAGCTAGTAGCGCTAACATGTTTTTATTTTCATTAAGGCAATTAAAATATTAAAATTATTAATTTAAAAAGAACAGGATTTCTCTTACGGCGGCCAATCTCAAAGTATTTTGCTATTAGCGTAGGAGATGTAAAAAGGGACAGCATAGTTTTTAGCAAATATTTTAATAACCGATTCAATAACTGATATTTTAAAGATAGTATTGCAATACCCAATGGTAACACGCTCGCTTGGGTAACCGAGTGAAGCGGGTTCAAATCCCGGGTCTCGCACCTCTGCTATTTTCATGTGCGAATCATTTCTTACATGATTACCACTTGCCATACGGTGAAGGAAAACATCGTGAGGAAACCTGCATGCCTGAGAGAACCTAACAAGTTTTCGAAAGACATGTGAAGTCCGCCAACCCGCACTTGGCCAGCGTGGTGGACTATGGCCTGATCCCCCTCGTATTGAAGGGAGGCCCGTGCCCAGCAGTGGGACGTTAAAAAGGGCTGAATACATACATTGCAATATATGAGATGGCGGACATACATTTCATTCAAATAACATTCAATTTTCCTAAAGTGACATTGTAAAGTTCTTGTGCAAAGTTAAATTTTGTCCCTTTTCACCCCGTTTTACGGTAGTAGGTAGACAACTTTTCTTGATCTCCGTGTAATACCGCTAACGTCCAACGGCGAGCTATTTTAAAAATTTCTTGACATAAAACCCTGTAAATTTATTTCGCCCGACCTGAAACTCGAACTCAGCATCTCCAGTACTGCAGGCGAAATGTTAAATTTAAAACGCTACCTAATTTAGAAAATGCGAGAGTGAATTTAAAAATAGGCTGTTGCTAATACAAAATAGGGACGAATAAAAAATAATTATTCATACTTTAATAGGTCGAGCCGGATGAATAAAAACCACTTTTTTGTTTTCTAATGTAAAGTAAGTGATTTTTAGGTGCGGGAGTTTTTAGATGTAAAAAAAAATAACCTTAACCTACCGAGCAGAAAACTTATTCTTTTAAATCCTAACGATTGTTAATTTTAAGAATTTTTGTGTACAAAGTGATTTCAAGTGCAAGAGTTTCTGTATGTAAAAAAAATCATACTTTTAAGTCCCAATGATTTTTAAGTTCAAGAATTTTTAAGGTTTTAAAAATTATTTTTAGGTGCAGGAGTTTCTGTATGCAAAATAAAAATTCCGAGCTGAGCCGAGCTACTTGTTCTACTTACTTATTTATTAGTCTATTAGTCTTTCCTTATAATTTATGTATTTTATAAAGGACAAATAATTAATTTAATCCTTTAATAAGATGAATAGACATTCCGTTAAATATATTCAAAATTGACGTTAAATTTCGAAACACTAAGAAGAGCTACTACAAATTAAAAAAAAACATAAAATTACAATTTATGATTTTTAGTAAAGCGATGTATCAAGGGCTTATTTTTCAAGTTTCATACCTAAATGAGAATATTAACAAAAAATATAACTATATTGAATATAAAAACGAATGTTAATTTTTAATTAATTTATTTTGTTATTTTATAGTTTAATTACGATTAATTAAATTAATTAAAACAAAAATTATCATTAAGTCATATTTTACCCCACTTCAAAAAAAAAAGGTTATTTACAATTACTAATGATCGCCCAGTGCCCGAAATTCGAACACAATAATTATTGAACATTTGAGAAAAACATAGTATTATATGAATAGAACTAGCGTCTCATTCTCGCTTCGCTTCGGGTTCGTCCCTAGACAAAAACAAATCTATCCAACGGAAACCGTACATTTTTCCCGGATGATATATAGCTTATAGCCTTCCTCAATAAACGGGCTATCTAATGCAAAAAGAATTTTTCAAATCAGATTAGTAGTTCCTGAGATTAGCGCGTTTAACCAAACAAACAAACAAACTCTTCAGCTTTATAAATATTAGTATAGATTTGCTTATCTAAATAAAAGAAAACTATTTTGTTTTTTTTTTTGATAACACTCATCAATAGATTCTAAACAAACAAAACGAAAATCGTTTAACAAAGGAGAAAAAGGTACTGTGTCTTTGCCTCTTTATATACATATAGATAAAGTTTTAACTCACTTGTCTCATAAACGGTGTTATTTTCCAACCCATAATACTCGTTCCTACTTCCACTTACACAACAACTACACTTGTTAGGTCTTCATGATAGCATCTTCAGCGACAGATGGGCTTAAAATGAAAAATCGCCAAAATTTTATATCTCTAGGTTTAATCTCTCGATAAGACTTTTATCTGCTGCGTGAACGTTATAATTTTGGCATCTTATTTTTAATATCTATCTTTAATATCATTATCATACTATACAACTTTAGTATGTTTGTATCAATCGCGTTATGTCGATAACATCTTCAGCCTGTTATTTAGTACTTGCTTGTTTGATTAGATATTCTAATATCTTAAGTGTACCAAACTGATATTTAAATAAGTAGAATCTACTTCTATCGTTTCAATTGTTAACATAATCGTTATCAGTTTTGTTTCATATATGAAAATACTTTTGAAAAAGAGTTTGACTGTAACATTAATCAAATGATTATTATTATTTTTGTCTGAGTTAGATAGCATATGTTACTTGCAGGTTAGGTACTACTTTTTATATATTTTGTATTGCTCTTTTTGCTCATGTGTTGGTTTGCTCTCTTCAACTAGATTCCATCAAAAACATAAATGTGAAAATGGGAGCTAAGTTTAATATTAAGAATATGCGTGGTTGCCAACTTCACCGATAAAAGAATTGAGATCTAATGGGTGCCAAGTTCTGTAAATCCTGAAATTTATTAATAAGAACATATTTGGGTTTAAGACTTGGCTAGTTTTTATTAGTAAAGCAAGTTTTTAGAAGAGTTGGACATGTTGACCTTACAATTTAAAAACAGTAACTTGCATATAGCATAAAAAATATATACATAAGTGATTATCCGAATATAAGGTAACATGTATGTAAAAACTAGCTAAGTCAAATCTTGTAATTAAATGCTAGTAAAAGGTCAAATGGCAGTACCTTTTGGCTTGAACTTGGCTGGACACGCTGCCGCGTGTCTTGATTCGACTCCACAAATTATTTTAAGCTCTTCTAACTTAAAACTTTCTTTGAAATTCTCCATCGAAATTCATTTGGTGAAGATATTGAACCTTACGTTTCGCTTAACAACACCTCGTTATTTCCTTCTAATTACAGTAGCAATACTAGGGCGGAGCACTGCTGAAATCAATTTGATATATATTCTTGAAAACGAGCCATGTATACTAACTGTGATCTGAGAGCATGTGTTTTTCCTTTTCTTCGTGAATAATGAAAATAAAAAAAATCCAACCACGTAAAAGGCGAATTAGAAAGATAATAATAACAAGTTCACGAGGGAAGGAATAACAAATTATAAAAAAAAAAACATCTCAAACATTTGTTCTTATTCTAAGCTTTCACCAGCACACGTGATTTGTAATTTTAAAATTCAAATTTTGGGAATAAAGGTTTTGAAAATTGTATCACAAGGAAAGTTGTATGTACCTACACTGTAAAAGTGTATAAAATTGTATTCAGCCCATTTTAACGTCCCCTTGCTAAGTACGAGCCTCTCTTCAATACGAGGGGAAAATCAGGAAATATTCCACCACGCTGGCCAAGTGCGGTTTGGCGGACTTCACATATCTTTCGTAAACTTGCTAGGTTTTTTCAGACATCAGGTTTCCTCACGATGTTTTCCTTCACCGTAAGACAAGTGATAATCATGTTGGAAATGATTCGTACATGTAAATATCAGAGATACGAGACCCGCGATTTGAACCCGCTTCACTTGGTTTCCCAAGCGGGCATGTTACTTCTGGGCTACCACTGTTGTGTATAGTCTGTATAAAATTATCTCACGCCAATACCGATATTATATTATGTTCTCTGTTCAGTTTGGATGACGAATGATGGATGGATAATTGGTAAAGGATATCTGCCAACATTTGCCATTTTATTTGCTATAAGCAAATTCAATGTTTTATTTAATGACACGTATCAAAGCCATTAAATTAAAAAAGAATTGAATTAATTAAATTGAACTTACAATAAGTATTAAAACAAATCAATAACATTTTTTCTTAACCCATGTTACTATGCGACTTATAAATGATGTTTTGTATCGGAACATAAAGATGACAAGAGTTCCTGTCATAAAAAATGTGCTGCAAAAACTGTAGAGTCGCTTAGACAATGGAATAAAAAATCTAACTAAATTTTAATTGTTGTTGTTGTAAATTAAATTTTATTTGATTGATGAATAGAATAAAATAAAAATATTTATTTGTTTTTAAAATTCTCATACTACTTTGGAAATCTGATTATCAGCTTGATTACGATACGAGCAGATACAGACAGACAGGTTATACGAGTATGCGATACAAGATATATATTATGTTTTTTTTTCTGCTTACTTTGAGTGGGGTTTTCGGTTTTTTTATACTATTCTAAATTAGTGCTTGACTACGTTACACCTGATGGTAAGTGGTAGCGCAGTCGTAGATGGTAAATCGTACGAAATCAGTAGCCACCTATTCACTCTTGCCTTGAAGACACCCATATTGTAATCGGACCGAAACACCGACGCAGGCAGGTTGTTCCAATCTTTAACCGCACATATAATAAATGACGTAGCGAAACGCTTCATCTGGACGGGTGGAATGTCCACGAGATAAGGATGGAGGCCAGCAGTTCGTCGGGTTGTCCGATGATGGAAAAAGGATGGGGGAATTAAGTTGTATAGTTCCTGCGCACACTTTCCGACATGTAACCTATAGTATACACAAACTGATCCCCCTGGTACTGAAGGGAGGCCCGTGCCTAGCAGTGGAACGTTAAAAAGGGCTGAATACATACATACATACATTCCGAGGTACTAGAGTGTACATTGAATATTTTTTAAAGTCGTGAGAGCGTGTTTATAAAAGTTGTGATTAGATTAAGAATTCATGAAAAGGTCTGTCTATCCGTCTATTTAGGTAATTGCACATCACTCTAGAATTGCTGTTGCATAGGATGAATTCATTTTTTGAACTGTGTAGGTATTTTAGTCACCTATATTTTAATTTTTAATTAATAATAGCTAAATTCCTTTCAGTTGGCAAAATATTTTAAAAAGAAAAGTAGTTTAATACATTTTATACTATTTATATCTACGTACCTATATACATACATAATTATTAATTATTTCTGATAGACTAACCATAGCTCAAACCAAATCGCGGAATTTTGTTATGTTGTAAAGGGTGGCAAGTTTTATAATAACATAATTAGAGTGTAGAAATAGCCATTCACGATACTACATCAACTGAAAACCTACATCAATAGTCTAAATAATGACAATTACCAACAATTACCAAATAAGTATAGCAGTAAGACCCCTCCACAGCTTCCTATAGCCGCGTCACGGTCCGCCGTGCACTCGGTGGTATACCTGGCAGTCTCGCGGGCGTATCTCACTCACAAAATGTCCTTAGCCGAAGGTGCCTCAGACACGGAGCACAGACCAGACGCTGACAGCAAGAAGAAGAGTGAGAAGCCACGAGGATCGGTATGTGAAGCTCTATATTTTTTATAATTTTTTTAAGATTTAAATTCGTAATGTTACTTTTGTTAATAATATAATTGTAATTGTTCTTATAAAATTGTACTAAGCTAATGATTAATTAGTGTTGTATAAAAGAAGTATTATTTTATTTTAAAAAAAAGTAAGTTTAAACATATTTATTAAAATTGAAATAATTTTTTTATCTTTAAATTCTAGAAAAAAACTAGATAAATTACCAGAAATCGTACTAACTATTTTGTATAAAGTTAAAAAAATATATATTTTAAGACGCAAACAAATAAAAATTAAAAATTATTTCAAAATACATTGAAGTAATAATCCCATAGGAAAAGCACTTTAAAGCTTATTAAAAAAAACACAATCTCTACACTTTTGTGTTTATTAGCTTTTATTTATTACAAATTTTTAAATCTATATTTATAAAAAATAAAATTAAATAAAATTTAAAAAGTAACTAAGATTACCAAAATTTATGTCGATATTTATGAGTATGTTTTCAGTTATTATTATCATAAATGTATGCAGTAAGTTAAAAATTTAAATCAATATATAAATCTAAATAATTTTAATACTGTTACCATACCGATATTGACGGTTAAATATTTTTTTATAAAGTTGTAGGATACATGGGACAAAGAAAAAAAGAATAAACTTCTCATCTTTTAACGGATTTTTTACAAGTTTTAGCATGTGCAGGACGATACGTTACAAATATAAAGTGAGAAATGTAAATGTATAGAAAAAAATAATGATTTAGATAATAACTTTTTTGTATATATTGGCGCCCGAAATGGGGCCATAATAAAATAATAATTACGTAAAAAAATTAAAAGCTAGACTTCAAATTAAAATAATTATAGATTTTTGCAATAACTATAAATTAATGATTTTATTATATAGCTTCAATTTGTAGTTCTTAAAAAAATAGGTTTCTTTGAAAAAAAGAAAGAAATTGTCGATTAAATTATGGTCTTAAAAAAAGTCGTTAATAAGCCTAGAGAAACTCAAAAAGGTCAGTCACAACGAAAAGTACCTACTGGTATACCAATTACGAACAACTTTGAACTCTAACCAGTACATTTAATTAATTTCGCCTCTAATAATTAAGAAGTCCGCCATCAATTACAGCAACAAGTAAATTACTTTACCACAACAATCTCACCAAATATGGATTTACGATGTCGTTTGACCAATTGATGGCAATTTGGCTCTTATCCACCCACTAACACAATTATATGGTGTAATCGTATGCGGTAAACTAATTTTGTTCTAATTTACTATATCGATTGCTTTAAATGAGTTTTATGTGCGTCACTTTTGTGAACTTAACGGTTCTACTAATATTTTGGTTCAATTTTTTTGTGCTTGTAAAAGATACCAGATTTAGTATTATTTACAGTAGATAAATATCATTGATATTTAGCTTATTTGATTATTGATTTATTTTCATGTCAGAGTTCTTATGTTCCACTCCTTTTTTCAAAAGTATCTGTAACATTTTTAACGGAAGCAAAGACAATGCTACAATTATCGTCGGGAAGACGCAGCGAGCCGCGACCATCCCGGTTATTACTGTCTTCAAATATTTATAAGCCATTGTTTTTATGAAGTGCTTTCAAATGATAGATTGAATTCATTTCGTCAACTTCCGTATCGAATCTATCTAGACTTCTTTAAGGTATTCTTTCGTTTCAAGTGTTCGTAATTTATTGACTTTATTATCAAACTATTGGATAAAATATCGAAATAAATTATAAATATTGTTTTGTAAAAATTCGTTGTTTATTTCATTTATCAAATAAATTGTAAAATTCACCAGATATCAGACCCATACATGTGGAAAGAGCAGATCCATACCTTGATGAAGGGCGGAGACAGCGAGTCCGATATCTCGGACTCGGAACACTTTCTGACTAAAGGAGCTTTCCTCTTAACACCATCCCACGGCTTGAGCATGGAAAAAGCGTCAGCTATATGCGAAAAAATGGAGTTCAAAGGATGTTTTTCGCTTACAAAAACCGCAACTGGTATCCTGTTCAAGTTTTCCAGCGTTGATGACTATCAGATGGTCTTCAAGAAAGGCTTCCACAAGGTCACTGGATCGCGGTTCTATAGAAAGGTAAGGCTCTGCCCTTCATCTCTTGGCTGCTTCTGTTACTGCTTTATCTGGCATTATCTAATTTTTGATATTTGGATGAATTTCAGATGTAAAATATCTGACATTTAATTTTCATATTCATGGATTCATGGATTCATGGATATTACCTACTTCTTCTGCTATCTTCTATATAATTATTAAATCAAGATTTGATAATTTATCAATTTAAAAATATGAGAACGATTTTTTGTTTTAACTAATATTATTTGTTGCTGCAGCTTTTGACTTAAATCTTCAATCTTAATTATATATAAAATTCCTATGTGCGTATGTTCTAAATCTCCTGCTAAATCCTTGACCGAATTTGAGGAAATCTTTTTGTGTACTTATACACTCACCTGGATAGTTCTTAACTATAATTAGACCCGGTGAGAAGCAATGTAGTATCTGTAAAGGTTTTTTTTTAATTTTAATCTAAATGTTTTTTATATTTTTTCTGTGGCAGGATAACGACTCCTTACCTCATACATTAGTATTGTATAAATTTTAGAAAATGAGATCCCATTCGCCTTATTTCATTTTCATATTTCCTCCGTTTATTTTGTTCTCTCAGAATTGGAAAATGCCATGAAATTATTTGATTTTTCTAGATCGCAATCCCATGTCGTCCACAAAAGACCTTTACAATTTACGTTTACGACATCCCCGACGAAGTTCCAGAGGAGGATGTACGCCACGCTCTGTATAAGTTCACCTCTGTAGTCGAGGTTGTACGCTTGCACTTTGCTGGTTCACCACGTGAAGGAAATACTGGTATGAAATATTAAATTTTTTTGGGTTGACACAAAAAACACAGTGTGTCATTAATCAGTTTTACGAGAATGATAACTTTATAATGTTTATATGGTTTATAAATCATGTTGATGTATGTAAAATAGAACCCGCGGCCTCCTTAATGGTAGCTAGACTACTTAAACGCATACACTAGTATATCATGTTTACACGTCATTTTTCTATATTTATCAATTTCATTAAAAAAAACTTATCTTAAAGTCATAACAATAAAAATGAAAATATTTAAGTATTGAAAATACTAAGTAACTCATAAAGAATTTCATAGAATCCATATGTTTATTCCTAAAACGTATTAATACATATTAGCTAATTAATGCTTTGTTTAAAATTCCAACAAAAGCCAAAATATTATCAACATAATTTTAGGCACTTCTACTCCGAAACCCATAGAAAAGACACCACCTCGCGCCATCACCAACATCGACGGTGAGCTGGTCAGCAGTATGGTGCCCAAGGAGGCTTCGAGTGTCTTGAGAGTGACATTAGCTAATATAGAAGAGGCAAACATTTTGCTACAAAATGGATTAGATTTCTATGGAGCGACGTACTTCCCGACAGAGTTAGCCACTCCTGCGCAGGCGGCTAAACTGATCAAACCGAGCAGGTGAGTGTTACTTTTAGTAGATTTGAAGAATAGAATTTTATATTATATGAGTCTTACGGTGAAGGAAAACATCGTGAGAAAACCTGCATTTCTGAGGCAAGTAGCAAGTTTTCGAAACACATGTCCACCATGCACTTGGCTAGCGTGGTGGACTATAGCCTGATCCCAGCCTGTGCCTAGTAGTGGGACGATAAAAAGGCCTAAATAGTTACATACATTATATGAGCTACGAAATAGAAGAATATGCTTCATTTTACAAAATCAAAATACATACATACGTATATACGAAACTCTAGATTGTTTTTTTATGGACTTGAACTCCTGACCTCTGTTGTAATGCCTCTGACGATACTCCGACAATACAGACGTTAAAAAAAGATAAAACTGTTACTTTTCTGACTAATAAGTCACATAGATTTCTGAACTTCCAAAATTTTATTATTGCACTGTGCTATGTGTGTATTGCACTTTGTAATCTCAAATTTCTTTAAATACGCATTAAGGCGAATAAATCACTAAAATTCACAGCAGTAGAAATAGATTGCACCTTAAAAATTAATTCTTTGTTCACAGAGCGTATGTTTCTAGGGTGACGGGAGGAACTGTGTCCGCTCGGGTGAGGGATCTGCTACCGGTCTTCGATCAACAGGGCTTCGCCAAATTCGCACCACCAGCATCTAGACTTGTTAAGCCGCGATCTAAATAAAACCATGTTTAAAGAATTGCAATCTGAACGATTTTTACTATTTATTAAAGATTGAGAAACCAGAAAATATTTGACGTTTTGCGATGTTTTAAATGACGAATGCTTGATTTTGGTAAGCTAATTAACATCTTAAATACGAAGGAACACGAATTTTGAGCACTTTGTAAGCACAAGTTTTAACATTTGATAATTTTACCAAAAAATGGAAAGAAAGTAGTCTATAGCTTCAATCTTATTAAGACTTGGTGCTCAAAATCAGAGTTCCTATATAAGAACATTATCTAACACTTTCAAAATAATTTTACATCAACTAATTTCTAGCAACTATAACACTAATGTGCCAAATGGTATTGAATAATTCAATAAGATTTTAGTATATATTATTCGTTTTTATGTACCGTCTTGCATTTACATAAGTAACAATTCTTGTGCAGTGCCATTTTCATTTTTATTAATTTGTTAACTAATATATGCATTTTGTTAAACGATTTGTTTTATTTCAAAAAGATCTTTTACGTAATGGTTGAATCATAAAATTATCAAATAAATAACGCTATATGTTTTATGATCCATAGTTCTAGGCTGTCTTATGAGTCAGTGAAACGTAGTCACTGTAAATATTTACGAGGCATAAATATTTGTCCCAATATGGAGTTGAATTCGCGACCTCTGGCGTAATGATGATACTCAGACCAGACACTACATGTCACAGTCGTTAAAATAGATAATATTATTACTTTTAAATATAATAAACGCGTACAAGTTACAGACGCATATGTAATTAATATTATTTTAACCTTCTATGAGAAGTTATCAAAAATTTGATCCTGTTACCATAACATTTTTAATACAAATAATAATAATATATTTTACTAGCGACACACCCTCGTTCCGCTCGTGTTCGTCCCTAGTTAAGTTTAAACGTTTAGTTTAGATTTATTTAGATGAAAAGTATCCTATATGTTGACCCGGATAACCAGCTATCATCATACAAATTTCATCAAAATCTGCCCAGTGATTTTCTCGTGATGCGTTCCCAGACAGACAGACAGACAGACAGATAAAAATAATAAAAACTATATATTCGGCCTCTGTATCGATAATAATGACTATTTTAATAAAATTTTACAAAAAATATTCAATGTACAGATTCGATTTAGGATTTTATTATATGTAGATATAGATTTAATTTATATGTATTGCAATAACAATGTCGGCGGTCGTAGTTGCGTAATGTGGTATTTGCCTGGCTGTCTGAGCGCTGAAAGCAGGTTTTATAACTCGCGGGTCAAAAAATTGATCTTTGATGTAAGTTTATATTTGACGTTAGCGCCTATTAAAATATTATAGCAATAATATATTGTGACAGATAATAAAAAAACTAAATAAAATCAATAATTTTTAAAATTTTTGAAAAACTCCCTCGCATTAGCCCACTATGCAGAGGATATTATAACTCTAATATACATAGTTTTGACTACCCATGTACCCCATAAAGATACGTTATATATTCATTATTTATTTTCACAGATAGAAAATCTGTCAGATTAGAAAGACATTTTGTATTCAGCCCTTCCTTCAATACGAATTGGCAGACTTCACATGTCTTTCGAAAACTTGCTAGGTTTTCTCCAACATGCAGGTTTCCTCACGATGTTTTCCTTCACCGTAAGGCAAGTGGTAATCAAGTTAGAAATGATTCGCACATGAAAATATCAGAGGTGCGAGACCCGGGACTCTAAACTAATATATATGTATATATACATATATACCACATCCACCACTGAATACCTCTGTACTTTTTTGAGAACATCATAAGTTTGTTATTATTTTTTACGGTGGCGGTGTCTGGGAATGAATCATGGAACCGTTAGATTATTTTTTTGAATGCACTTTAATTAATTTTTTCATCTTCTATACAGAATAAATAAAATTTTTAATGTCTAAATAATAGCTTTTTATTAAATGAATATGAAATTATATACGGTACTTATAAGGAAAAAACAATTTTTCTTTTTTTTTCTTTTCTGTCTCTTTATTCCGGCTAGTCTCCGAAACGGCTGGACTGATTTTGACGGGACTTTCACTGGCGGATAGTTACTGTTGTTATAAGGAGTAACTACTACTAGTACTATAGTAGGCTACTTATATATTAGAAAAATAATTAGGGTTCTGCTGAAAAAAAAAATGTCTTATCTAGGGACGCACCCGAGTGAAGCGAGGGTAAGTCGCCAGTCTTAGATAATCTTTACAAAATGTTTTTATGACATAGCTAGGAAGAGGGAAATAAAATATCACGATTAGGATATAACATATGTATATTTATAAATTTTTTATTATCTATAATATCACAGATGGCGAAAAATTGCGCTTTAAGCGATTAAATTTCAATGGAATATCTTAAAATAATTAATAAGAATTACTTATAAAATATAAATTAGGCTATGCTTATTTTACCACTTTTAAACTTATCTTCAATTTCTTGTAGACTTTTTCCTTTAGTCTCTGGCAATATAAAGTATAGGATACCAGTACCGATAAGTGCTATAATACCGTAAGCCATGAATGTCGCTACTTCTCCAAGGCTTGTCATCATACCCGGGGCGGTTTTGACTACAATAAAGAAGGCAACAAAAGTTGTTGCAGAACTTATACCGGATCCAAGTCCTCGAACTTTTGTTGGGAAAACTTCCCCACACATCATCCAGGGTAAAGGAACAAGTCCTATCGAAATGGCACATATGTAAGCCATTAGGCATGACAGTGGAATCCATGTCATGTTGGTTGGCTTTCCCTCAGTCCAGTATAAAAACATGGAAAGCCCAACCATGGATAAAGCAGTGAAAACTCCGCTTATCATGCACAAAGGTCTACGACCGTATTTCTTGCAAGTTATACAAGCTACAACCGACATTACTGTACGTAAAGAGTCAATCGCCAACATCGCTACGTAATGATCAATACCTTTGCCGACAGCTTTCTCTATAATCTCTATGGAATAAAATGCAACAGCGTTGACGCCCGAAAATTGGCAGGTCACAAAAAATGCAATCATGATAAATAATGGCTTCAAGAGTTCTGGCGATTTCAAGCTGTTTATTTTTTCTCGCAAAGTTGGTATAGGTTCCAAATCAGCAGCTTTTCTTTTGTCTATGATAGCTTTTAGTTCAGTTCTAGCTTCATCATCATAGCCTCGCAACCAACTGAAGGCTTTCACGCCATCTTCGATTTGGCCTTTTGAAATTAACCATGTTGGGCTCTCAGGAATAAAAGTCAGTAGTATCGCAGATATAATTGGGAATATACAGCAAATGATAGCTGTCCATTGCCAGTGAACATAAGTACCAATGAGGTGAGAGACAAGGATGCCCATAGCGATGGCTAAAGATATGCCCGCGAGGAAAATACCTCTCAACTGTGGATTGGACGTTTCACTGATGAATACTGGTCCTAAGGGTCCAATGAGACCAACACAAAGTCCAGTAAAGAATCTTCCGAGGAGTATGAGGGCGAGGTTGTTAGCTGCGGCAATGAGGATCCAACCAAGTAAGAAAGGTGCGCAGATCATATAGTGTGCATTTCTTCTTCCGAATTTTTCCATAAGCCAACCGGCGATAAGGCACCCTGGTGCCATAGGAAGAGCCGCCATAGCCGCTGAAACAAGAATAATAATGTAAATTTTCATAATTTAAATATCTGAGTTACGTTTCTTGCGTAATATCTAACTAAATAAACGGCTATTACTTCATAGGAAATACATATGTGTTAATTTTTATTCATCTTCCAGTAAATCTTATAATGGCTAATAAATTTTATTTATAATCTATTAAAAAAATTTTGGACATTTATTACAATCGACATAATTTATGACTAAATTCAAAGTCCAATGTGGCATGTGTGAAATAGAAATACCTACTGCGCTTAAGTTTTTGGGTTTAAATCGTGGATAAATTGTATTGTTTTTAAATCCATATTTGGAATTGTCTTCATATATGACTTTAAAAGCTTAGTTTATAATAAAGCTAAATAATATCAATGCAATAAAAAGCTTTAGCAAATGGTATGACCAATTTCCGTTAAGGCGACTATTACTGACACTAGCGATATTCAAGGTAGATATTAAAACATTAGTATGGAAATCGCTAGAGTTAACGTAGAGTGCGATTCTGCCATTCGCAAGTTTGATGAAATAATAATTAATATAATCGGCTCAAGGTCGATAGTTGTACGTGCTCTTTGTTGTTCCATTTTCACCAAGGATAAATATTAACATAAATAAATAAATAAATATGTTGGGACATTAACACACAGCATCATCTCGCTCCATGGTAAGCTACGAGGTTCGTGTTATGGATAACTTTTAATACATTAATATTATAAATGACCCATGACTGGAGTACAAACATAAGCTCGTCACACAAATGAATGCCCCCAGCGGGACTCGAACGCGTGACCGCTGGCACAGCAAGTGGGGTCACTACAAACTGGGCTAAAGTGTCGTTTATATATGAAGTTTTCATTCACTCCCGTATTTATTTGGAATCCCGAATTCGATAACAAGTATAATATAAAAAACAACAGTTTCCAAAATGTTTTAATTGATAACACTAATGCTCATCAATTATTACAAAAGAAAAGATGGACAAACGGACAGGGAATAGGTTGTTGTCTTTGCTTATTTATATATAGATAAGTTATTGCACCAGATGTGGCACAAGTTCAAATCGGATTGAAATAAAGTTTCACCATTTAATTTGCCATTACTTATTTTTCTGAGTTTAAGTTTAGATTGATCCACTCAGGAAAAGGTACAGAATTATTTAGCTTTTACAATTCATATCAATTTTATATACAAGTGCAAAACTTTGAAAAACCATAACAATGCGGTTGAAACAGCAATTCGAATACGCATTATACAATTATAAATAGAGTGCAAATTTAGTTTGATGCCAAAATTTGGGAACATTAACAAATTCGACGCAGCAAGACCAATTTACTTATTTCACTGATTGCAAAATTATTTTTTACTAGTGTTCGCCAGTGGTCGAAATGCGAGTATAATCATTATAGGCAATTTGAAGAATATACAAATAGAATTTGCCTATCTAAGTAAAAAAAACTGTTTTCAATTTTTTTTATTGATAACAAAAAAAAAAAAAGAAAATTAAAAAGAAAATACGTTCACAGAGGAAAAAAAAGTGAAGAAACTGAACTGTTTTATAAAGATAAAAGGCAAAGGCCTATTTACATATTCTTAACATTTAATTTATTTTATCTGAGGAGTCCGACTGGATGGGTACCACCCCCTTATCTATTTCTGCCGCCAAGCAACAATGATTGCATTGTTGTGTTCCGGTTTGAAGGATAAGGTAGCCAGAGCAATTACAGGCAAGAGGCATATCATCTTAGTCCTCACAGTGACAACGCACCTGTGGTTCTGCATTTTTGTTACTTAAAACCTAAATGCATGAACCGTAGGTGTTATGGGCGACAGGTGCTGCTTTCCATCAGGTGGTCTGTCTGCTCGTTTGTCACTGAATGTCATAAAAAAAAATCTACATGTAAAATTATAGTGGCATAGACAATTATAATTTTACAAAATAAAAAAAATCGGATTTTAAAGATTTACGCGATATCTTCGCCAGCAAAATTATTTCATTACGTAAGGTACGTTTTAATTTTTTTCAGCGAAACCCTAATTCTTTTTCTAAAATAAAAGTAGCCTAAGTTACTCCTTATAATATCAGCTGTCTGCCAGTGAAAGTACCGTTAAAATTGGTCCAGCCGTTTCGGACATTAGCTGGAACAAGCAGACAGACAGACAGACAAAAATTTTAAAAATTGTGTTTTTCTTATAAGTACCGGATATAATTCCATATGCATTTAGTATAAAGCTGTTATTTTGTCATTACAAACAAACACTTCAATTTTATTTACCTGTATAGATAACATATTCTCTTTTAATATATACAAAAAAACTATCTTTTCTGATTTTTTCGCGGATTTATTTTGATTTTTGGTTCCCGACGTTTCGAATGCTTTACAGCAATCATGATCACGGGAGAGACCTAAATGTTGATCCACGAAAAAATCCGAAAAGATAGTTTTATTTAAATGTCTAATATTCGCGTAAATCTAAGAAATTATTATTTACAATAAACTTATAAATACAAATACGCATTTCGTTCTCCATCTAAGAAGATAGGAATGTGTATAAAGGACTCAACGTTTGGACTGTATTGTTATAACAGGATATGTGATGCCTCTCACCATCGTGACGATTACACTTTATAAATGAGAGCATGTATGTGAGTGCTTACATTTTCACGCTCTAACCGTTCAATGGAATCAGACGAAAGTTAGAATGGAGATTATGTAATCTGAATTAGCACATAGGTTTTATGACATGCCAAGGCACTAAAACCGAACGAAAACGAGTACTTATGTACATAAAATTTCTAGCATTTATATATAGTACATAAATATAAAGAATTATATTTACGGTTTTAAATTTTGAAGTTATTATTTGGCACGTTACAAAAAAAATATGAGAGTAAAATTTTTACGATGCGCGCGCACACCGACAGCCAAAAAGCGACATGATGAAGTTAGCTGCATTTATAAAGAGTTTTTTTATAAAGAGTTGTGACATACAAGATGAAATCTTTAGCTATTTTTGTTCTGTTATACCAAAGAAGTATAACTTCTTACGTGCGTACATAAGTACACACACACGTATTTTTTTAATAAAAGACAAATAATTTTTAATTCACTTCAATTCTCTCGTTAATGGTAAAAATTACCAGAATTTTTTTTTTTGGTTAATGGTAATTTTACTTATGTAATGAATACTGACTGATATCAACTGAATGATAAGTTCATAAAAACATTTCTAGGGGTTTTTATTTAACACGGAATTGAATTCATGTCTCTGTCAATCAGTTATTCATTGATGCTTAAACAAAGATTTTGATGAGATGGATCATTATTCATATGACATGCAGTAATAAGCCATCGTATTTCGACCTTTGGTATTTAAAGCAGACCGGTATTCACGCAAGCACCTTTCATATTTACAGCCACTCATAGTAGTGTGTTGCTATATTATTAATCAGTTCTGAATAAGTTTGGTTAAATAAAGTTAAAAAACCTTCATTAATAGTCTCTTTAGTTATAGTCTAGATTTATTAATAACTAGTGACTCACCCTCGCTCTGCTCGGTTAATTTTTAACGTTTAGTATAGATTTCTCTGAGATGAGATATTTTCCCGCAGTAAAAAGTATCCTAAATGTTGATCAGGATAACCAGCTACCATCAATACTAAATTCCATCAAAATCTGTACAGTGGTGTTCTCGTAATGCGTTCTCAGACAAACTAACAACATTCTAAAAACTATAGATTCGACCTCTGTATCGATAAAAACGTCTATTTCAATAAGATTTTCCAAAAAATATTTAATGTAAAGATTCAACTCAGTTAAAATTTTATTATATGTGCTATAGATGTTAATAAAATCTATAACCTACATAATTGGAATTTCGCAGAAAAAGTTGTTATGAACTATCGAGATATAATACAAAGAATTGTTTTTAAGTCAAAAATGTGAGAAGTGAATGGACTACAGGGAAAAATATTAGGAATACGTTAAAATCTATTGAAATTGTAAGAAATCTTGATGAGTGCGAATGAATAGATAATTTTCATCAAATACTTGCGAATGAATAGATAATTTTCATCAAATAATTTTCATCAAATTTCATAATAGTAGAAATTCATAAAAAAAAATTTCGTATACCTATTCATAAAAAGAAAACGCTAGATCTGAATAAAATGTGAAATATGAACTGAGATAAAATATAATCTGCCAGTAGCTGTAAAAAGAAGCGGAGATGGTATTCTGCGATGCAGAAGTTTCTTATTTTTTATTAATTATAAAAATTTAACTAAAACATAACAAAAATATGAGAGTATTAAAAAATTTCGCAACAAATGTAAAAGTTACGACACTTTAAAGTTGCGCTTGTAAGCATAATTTCGTGACGACACGCGACCGAATGACCGAATTTAAAATAATTTCTCAATCATTTATTGATAGATTACAAAAAAAATATTCACCGATTGATTAATTTTGATCCATACTATAATTATATTGCGTTTAATATGATATAAGGAACATCAGAAAACATCGCCATTGCCATAGTTAAGAGGATTGTGAAGTGCCGATACGCGGCGCGAGTAGGTTTTTAGAAAAATGCTATCTGTTTCATACCGCTTAGCCTTCCTCCGGGCGTAAACAACACAAATACAACATACGCAAATTCTCACGCACACTGTGATAGCAGCAGCCGGTGACGTGCGGGCGATCGCGGGGGGCGGCGCGGCGCGGTGGCGGCGCGACTCGGCGCAAGAGCGTTCATTCGAAATTCGAAGTAAACTTTTCAAATTGAATTAGTTAGTTCCAGAAATTAGCGCATTCAATTAATCAAACAAACAAACAAACTCTGCCTCTTTGTAATATTATTGTATAGATGTTGTAATTGAGTTTTATTGAAATCTTATTAATATACAAAATTTTTAATTTTACTTCTTGTCTGGTAATAATATTAGTCCGTTCATCGATTAAAAAGTACTAGATACACAATCCCATGCAAAAGTAACAGTCACCAATTGTTTAGAATTTAGATAATTCTAATTGAAATAAATATACAATAATGTAAATTCAACTTTAAATGCAAGGCTTAAAGTTGTTTTCGTAAAGCTATGTATAAAAAGCAAAAAATTTTACGACCTTACGAGGCTTACTCGTACATCAAAACAAATTCAACCTTACACGCATGTCAAAATTACAAAGTGTAAAAAAAATCCAACAAATAGAAAGGAATCAACTAGCCCGGTCGAATTAGCTCAAAAAAGAGGCAAACATTGCAAAAATTTTTAACAGCAATTTTCTTTCGGCATTCTTTGGGGGATGTCACTGGAAGTCTAAATTTAGATTTTTGGGGTACCAGACCCATTGCGTCATCAGCCTTCTTGAAATTAAGGGTTGATTTTTGTTTATTGAATAACTCATTTATTTTTAATTTTACACGAAAAATAGTTATTACAAAAGTCGTTTGAAATTAAATTTCCTACAGTTTGGGTTCTTATCACTTTTTCCTACAATCGATATTTTTGGATTTATACCCGAAAAGAGGGGGCGATTTTTTTTTTACTGAACAACTCGTTTTTTTTTTCAATTTTAAGCGAAAAATTATAATGAATAAAGTTGTTTAAAATTACATTTCCTATAATTGTGGTCCTTATCAATTTTTTCGTAGGATCGATATTTTTTTATTTATACCTGACATAAATATCTTCGCCAGCTGTGAACCGACTTCAATGATTCTTTTTTGTTTGATAGTATATGTCCGATAATTGATTCCGCATATATTTTATTAGTATTGGTAGAATAGTTTGGTTTTTAAAGCAAAATAACTGACAAAAATATGTTATCCAAGTAAATGAAAAACGTTTTTTTTTTTGTTTTTCTATGGCTTTTTGGGTGATTGTTTGAACATGTGCATATTAACTCAGTGGTCGTGCTTAGTTTCACGTAGCGATTCGTGCGGGTCACACGTCAAAGAGTGTCTTGGCGCCAACTGTAGCCTACCTTAAACGCCCAGAAATCGTGTTTGGCAAATAAAAATCTCCTTACCGTTCGAGTTTCACGTGGTAAGTCTATTATTCTTATTTATCGTTTTTATGCACTGTAATAGTCGCCATAGGATACTCTTTGCTTTAATTACCGTTGATGTAATTACCATTTTTCCCGTTCGTATTTTGGCAAATGGTATAAGTTGGCCTCTTATTATATTGAAACTCCTTACTCCGCTAGGCCAGCCCAAGGTCAAACTGTTACTACCAACGCGTGATCGATTGTTTTGTTTGTTTCGATCGATTGTTGATCGTTCGGTATGACATTTCCGCAACAAAATAAACCTATATTCTGACTACCCACCAACCCCTGACTTATTTTTTTTTCCAGAGTAAGGATGCCTCAGAAAAAACAGCAATCGAAGGAGAAAACATTGCCTAAAGCCAAAATCGCACGCCGGAACCGATACACTAAAATCAAAGATGACCCTGTTTTATACGCCCTTAAATAGAAAAAGAACAACAACTATATAAAAAAGGAAAAGAACAGAAAAAACAGAACTAGAAGGCTACAGAGGAAGAAATGGAGAGAAAAGTTTAGAAAACATTTTCAATAAAAATAAAATAAAGGAAGGAATTAAATATATGAATAAAAATACACCAAGAAGACTACACCTAATTTGTGAAAATGAGCCACAACCCTCTACATCTAACGATCTATACGAACCATTAGTTAAGAACTTAATTAAGAAGCAAATTGAGAAAGATGCGTTACATAAAAGAAAAAAATACCCAATTTACAAATCACAATTAGAATCCCTGCAATGAAAAAATAATGCCCATAGGAAAATTATAGTTATAAGACTGAATAACACTACTCAGAAATAAAACCTAAGTAGAAGAAGCTAAGAAGAAAATTTTACTTGGAGAAGCAATGAGGAATATCTTACAAAAAAACTATAAAAAAAAAATAGAAAGTAAAAAGAAAATTAAGTGATGCTGTCATTGGTGATAAGCTGTTTTTTAAAAATCTCAAGATTTTGTTTGAAATTAATAATTTCCGAGTGGGAGATAATATGAAAAACAACAACAACCAAAAAAATGTCGAACATGAAAAACTAAAAAGCGATATTCAAAATCTTTGTGAACACTACGATATTTCTAGAGTAACTTCAGGTAAATTAGAATTCATTACACAAAAGAAAGAAAGAAAGAAAGCAAAAGAGGTGGTTGTTAGATACTATAAAAACCTTCAGAAAAATTTTTGAAACTGAATTTTGCAAAGTTACTCTTACTTTTGTAAACAAAAGCCACTTTGGATACTTATACCCAGTGTTAATCAAAGAGATATACATATTATGTGTTTGCAAACTGCATGCAATACAATAATTCTAATGACTGAATTCTATTTAATTATCTTCTTTTGTGCAACGCTTGAATCAAGAGTTCCACGTTTGCATGCAGTTTGCTGAGATTGCTGAGATATGTATCTCTTTGATTAGCATTGGGCACAATAAGTACCCAAAATTTTTTCAAAAGTAAGAGTAACTTACCTTGCAAAATTGAATTTCAAACATTTTGTGAAGGTTTTTAATAGTATTAGAAAAGTCTTTCATAGTATCTAACAAATACCTCTTTGTTTCTTTCTTCTGTGTACTGAATTCTTTTTTAGGTGTAGTCGATTTTGAAACATCGTTACTTTCCAAAAAATATTGAATATCACTTTTTAGTTTTTCAATGTTATTTAAATAAATAAATATGTGATTTAAGTATATTATTCATTTTATTTATCAATCAAGTAGCATAATTACCATTTTTTAAATACTAATTACCGTGTGTTCCATATCTCATCACCGTCGTCGAAAATTTTGAGCCTTAGGTTTAGACCTATATAGCAAGCAGTTCAAATACTGTGCGTTTGATTTATTTCGTTAATCTAAGCTATAAACTTCACGTTAAATGCATAAAAGTTGTAATTGGAAGCAATATTTGAACTTAATTTACGAACGCTGAATGTGTCTATCTTCAAATATTCACCCTTTTATTGTTCTTAATAGAGTTCAACGATAAAAAGTAGGCACTAAAAAATAAAAAAACTTTTTTCAAAAACTACAAAGTAAAAAATAACTTTGATTTTGGAAATCGGTGGCAATACAAAACAAAAAACAGAACCAAAGCCGATGACTTTTTAATTTAAAGTCCTTATGGGCTCTAAAATAAAAAGACTCAATAAAGTTATTCTCAGACATTTTTTTCATGATAGTTATTATTTGTGTAGGTTAATATAATCCCGATTGATGAACCTTTCAGTATCGATCGATATATCGATATTATTTTCTCCTCCCTAGGCGATGATAATGTCGATAACACCTTCAACATCACTACAATATGCCCCCGCCCCCGACCCGTATGGTGCGATAGAGAGAGTTGCAAGTCTTAGAGGCAAATACCTACATTTCCATTTTGAAATATTGTTTCGGGCGATAACGTTTTCACCCCCCTAAACATTTACGAAATGAGACAATTTTGGTATCATTCGATTCAGTACATCTTAATCTAGGTCTGTACGTTTTTATTTTTTTGTAATTCAGCTTAGTTTAATTAAAAAAACTAAAAAAGCTCGAGGAAGTTTTTAAGTCAAAAATTTAGATATTTAGATGCTAATAACTTCTATCGTACGCAATATTTCTTTAAAATAAAAACGTACGGACCTAGATTTTCATTATATCTACAACATTTCCAAAAATTATGAAAATTGGACTATGTTTATGGGGGGAAAAACGTTATCGCTTTTTGTATGAAAATTTACAGCTTCACAATCCTCTTAAAAAAAAATAGTAGTTATACGTACATTGATCACGTGATAAAATGCATACACGTGTCATTCACGTATTATACTAGCGACTCACCCTCGCTTCGCTCAGGTTCGTCCCTAATTACGTTTTGACGTAATACTTTCTTAGATTTACGCGAATATTAGACATTTAAATAAAACTATCTTTTCGGATTTTTTCGCGGATTTATTTTGATTTTTGTTTCCCGACGTTTCGATTGCTTTACAGCAATCATGGTCACGGGAGAGACTAAGGTGTTAGATGTCTCAAAAGCATTATATAGTTGTTACAGACAGCCTACCCACAAACAACAAAAATGAATTCAAAATTTTGAAAATTGGCATCAAAGTACCTTACAATATTTGTTAATTTTAATTTTAAACATTTTTATAATTTTAATTATTTTATACTTGAAATATGGAATATTATTTATATAATTTTAGCTATTATCATTATAATTATAACAATTTTTTAGAAAACTTAATCCCGAAACGTCGGGAAACAAAAATCAAAATATATCCGCGAAAAAATTCGAAAAGATAGTTTATTTAAATACTATACGTTTTGACGCTTAGATTAGATTATTTTTCAATTTTTTTTTTCGTGAATATTTCCGATATTTTTACAGTTATTCTGCTATTCGGGGTGGAGACAAATACACCAAAACAAACATCGTAAAAATCAGTCCAGGAGTTCTCGAGTTATAGGTGTTGTAACAAACCCGACTTTGTTTTATATCCCTATATGTATTAATGTAGTATTAATTAACAATTAGTTTTATTGTCTTGGGAGCAGGTTTTACAGAATAAAAAATATATTTATTTTATCGTTTTGCGCTCGTCACTTTCGCTGGTAATATCGGAACATTAGTACAATTAATGTTCACTGAAATATTATAATATCGCCAATGCAATAATTTATGTAAATATTTGGATATCAGCTCGTAATTGATTATTTTAATGAACTAATTAATATACTTCTAACTCTTTAAATTAATTTAAATTATTTTTATGATAATTATGTAACTTTCTATAATTATCATTTGATTATTTTATTTTGAAGTTTGCTGAAACCTTATGGACAGATGTTTTAAATATTTTTTATTCAATGGGAAAACCATCGTTGGTTGCAACCCTAACGACAATCATGGTCATACCGACATAAGACGATAAGAGTTTAATAATCTAATTATATTGTTTTTAAATCACAAAGTGACTGTTCTGTCACTTTTACCTTTGTTGTAATACTTTTTTAAACGTTATCAAAATCATTGCATTATGACGTGCTTATCTGATTAGGCTGGCGATCTAAAGGTACCCGATACCTAAGACTGAGTCAAGATAAAAAATTCAAAAGTGCGTGTATGAATGTGTACACGCGCAACAAGTAAATCTTCTGTAGGTTATCGGTACTCTTTATGAAATTAAATTTATGTTTTAAATAATTAGGATAGGTAAGATACTAAAAATAACGCATATTAGGCATATTACAATCATATATTTATAGAATATCATTTAAGGAAAGAATATAATCTTGTATATCATTTGTCAGACAATAACAACGGTTACCATGGCAACAAACGTACGTACATGTTTTCGTAACGCATTCACCAGCTTACCCCCCAAGTCGAGCGTGCGTAAACAAGTTTTACTTCAAAAACGTTTTAAGGCTTTCTGTTATACGTTTTGGTAGCAGATCGAAGTAAAGGCAGCAATGCTACTCTCTTCTCGTGTCGGATTGTTATCCCACCGGAATATAAGAGTGAGAAAACAGAAGGCTCTCGATAGTCGTTTAGTTTTTTTTTAATATCTCATTAATATTATAAATGCGAAAGTTTGGATGGATGTTTGTTACTCAATCACAGTACCAAAACGGCTGAACGGATCTGGATGAAATTTGGCGCAGAGATAGTTTATAGTCTGGAATAGTACATAGGCTACTTTTTATCCCAGAAAAAAGTAACAGTTTCCGTGGGATAGATTTAGATTTGTTTCTGCCTAGAGACGAACCCGAGCGAAGCGAAGCGACAATAATTAATAAAAACTGTTTGCCATATATAAAATAGCTCTTAGTAGGTACTATTATTGTTTAGTTTTTGTTTTTATATGAAGTGAATTATTAATTGTAAAATTAAATTTTATGGATATGTAATGGCTGGATAAAAGATAAAAATTAAAAAAATAATAATAATAATACACAGCTCAGATAGAATAGACCTGGAGTAAGATATAGGCTACAAAGCATCTAAGGACGAAAGCGAGCGACGCGAGACTAGTGATGTACCTAATCAAATTTTATCAACGTCTCGAGTATATAAAAAAGACATATTTTACCTTCTATGTGGTAGTATTTAATATTTAACTATGTATTTTTTATTTATTTAGTATGGCTTCATCATTAATTATCGATTAAGTGTCCTTGAATACGGTGATAGTAAATTGTCTTGACAGATGTAAAAAATATGAGGCAATGGTTTAAGTGCATTTAGACTTAGAGGGTCACGGACGATATAACACCGATAAATCGATAATCTGTTATTAGTGATAATATTAAGGTTAAGTAATTTGACAATTTAGTTAGCATACTTTACATTATAGTTTATTTTAACTAAAGTAAAATAGTTTTTATCGCGTATTTGTCGTATGTTGATTGTGGCTTTTGTTTTTTTTGGAGAATTTTATTGAATGAGTCCACAATAAAAGTAAGAGAAGGACAACCTTAGTAATTACTTTTTAGTTTATTGTCTAAGAGTAATAAGTTCAAATGGGTATATTTTTTTGGTATAATTCAGTTCAAGAATGCGCCATGCTACCGCTACGACTTGGATTCGGAGGAGCGGGATGACAAGATCTAATGTTAGTGAGAAGTGTAGAGCGATAGATGCTCAACGTGTTTAAGTACTAAAACAGTTTTAATTCACTATAAATTAATTAAATAACCCATCGAAGAATGGAATACTTCTAGGCTTCTTGACAAAACAAAAATCTTACAAAAATAGTAAAGTGTTTCTGAAATAAATAGCAATGTTTGTTCAAAACATGTATTTTTCAAAAAACTATACTATCGAGAAAATTTTCACCAATCGTGTTTTCTTTGGCAGTTCAAGATAAATGTCCGAAGTATCATTTCCCTCAAAGTAGTAACTTTCGCGGATTCTGAGATAAATAACAATATCTAGGTACAAAATTGCCATATGCACACTCTTAAAGCTTTATACTATACTAGCGACTCACCCTCGCTTCGCTCGGGTCCAGCTCTACAAACAAAACCAAATTTATTCCACGGGGACCGTACATTTTTTCGGGATAAAAAGTATCTCATTTGTTATTTTAATGTATGAACTATATTATTGTAAAGTTTCATTAAAATCCAATCAGTAGTTTTTGTGTACGAAGCTGTATAGTTTACGGTAGTTTTTTAACTATACCACGGAAACTCTTTAATTTTCCGGGATGAAAAGTATCTAAAATGTTGGCCGGTGATATAAGGTACCACCATGCAAAATTTCATTGAAATCGGTCCAACAGATTCGGAGATTAGCCCGTACAAGCAAACAAACAGACAGAGAAACAAAAAATTAAAAAAAAATCTGGATTTTTTCTATTTCTCTTCTTACCCGACTCGGTTTTTAGCATTTTTTTTTCTATTTACAGACATTCGACCTCTAAAGTTTTATTATATGTATAGATATCTTATTAATTGTTTTCGACACAATGTAAGTTGTATGGAAGGCGGAAGCTATTAGTTTTTATTTAAGTTACATATTATACCTATATAAAATTGATATCTGAGTCATATTGAGGTCAGTAGTACTTTAATCACGGGTATGGTGTTAAAAGTTTTTAGTATCCATATCCAAAATGAGTAAAATTTTGAAAGGAATAAATTTTTAACTATTATATAGTTACATATTTTAGTTTTAGATTATTATCTTTTATTTGAAGTTTTCACTGCGCATGTCTGTTAAGTCTTTAGCGATTTAACTTGACACTTTCTTTATATGGTAGGACGTGTTACTATGAATTTAACTTGTCATTGAAAACCGTTCACGCTCTTTTAAGTAACGGCATATATATATATATATATATATATATATATATATATATATATATATATATATATATGTATTTATTAACTCAAAAACGGTTGGACCGATTTTTATGTTCTTTGATTTGTTGGATTTAGCAAAATAACTATTAAAACATCAGAAAAATTCACGAAAAAAATTAAAATTGTACATAAGTAACGCTGGTAGACTAAGGTTTAAGACGTTTCAAAGGCGTTATATACTAGTTACAGACAGTGCCTACCCACTTTCACAAAATGATTTCAAATAGTCTCTCCCGTGACCATGATTGTTGTAAAACATTCGAAATATCGGGAACCTAAAATCTAAATAAATCAGCGAAATAATCCGAAAAGATAGTTTTATTTAAAATGTCATATATTAGCGTAAATCTAAGAAACTATTATTTATATGTATTTAAAACGTTAGTATTAATATGTATACAAAGTTGATATCTTACCAATCCATGAAGCAGTACTTTCATCACAGGGTATAGTGTTGGAAGCCCTAAGTTGAGGCAGAAGAATGGCGGAGTATCCCGAAGTGAGTCCAGCTGTGAAAGTCATGAGGATAGCTGCAGACGCGGCCAGGGTCTGTAATGTGAAGGTTGGAAATATGAGGGTATAATGACATGATAAGAATTTGTGTGAATCATACATTAACATAATATGTATTTGTTTTAAACAAAGCAATTGTTTAGCATTTGAAAAGTTTTCTTTGAATCTGGTACTTATATATTACTAATTTTTATGTACAATTGCAACATCTATTACTTAGCAAATTTCATGTGTCTGTACGTGTCAACAACAAGTCCGTAATATGACATTACGCGTATACATAAGCCAGGCCACCCATTTTAGAACTTTGGGAATTGACGTTAAAAAAAACTAAGTCCTTTTAATTCAAAGAACCGTACTAAAGTTCATCAACATAATCAGTAAGCTGTGAGAAACAGATAGTCAGCTTTTTGCAAAATAAAATAAGTATAATTGCGGTCTATATGTAGTCAATGGCGTTCTCTTATTTTGGCCCAGACAACCTTATTTCGACCTTTTAGTTCAGCTACATTTACTCGAGACGTGAAAGGCACCCCTGTGGCTTAAGAGGCAGCTATAGTTATTATTTCTATGACTAATATCATGGTCGCTGTGCAATCTGCTTGTTTCGTTGAAAACACAATTTATGATTACAAATCCGTAATTTTAAACTAACTACATAACGTAAGTCATATCTACTATAATTGATAGACATTAGACAGACAGACCAAAATTCTACACCTGTTTTTACTTTTATATCAAATTTTTATCGTTTTTCTCAGTTTCACTATACATGTAATCTATACTTAATATTATAAAGCTGAAGACTTTGTTTCTTTGTTTGTATGTTTGGTTGAACGCGCTAATCTTAGGAACTACAAATACGATTTGAAAAATTCTTTTTGCATTAGATAGCCCGTTAACTGAGGAAGGCTATAGGCTATATATCATCCCGGAAAAATGTACGATTCCCGTGGGATAGATTTGTTTTTGGCTAGGGACGAACCCGAAGTGAAGCGAGGGTGAGTCGCTAGTTACATATAATTATAATCAAATCTGAGAGGTTGATTTCAACCTCTTATAAGTGTTCTATCAAATTGAAATGTGAAGCAAGAATTATGATACCTACTGATCTGATAGCATCAACAGATTTTTCAGATTTTTTTTGATGGTGGAACTTCAATGGTTATTAAATGGTTTTTTATTATATATAGAGTTTTTTTATTGCTATTCATTCACTTTGTGATCACTGGTGATCTATAATTTTTTTATTTAGTCTAATTTCAATGATCACACAATTAAATACCTGTTTCCATACTGGCGAGAATCTAGCCACAGTCTTCGAATCGGCAAGAAGTGTTTCTTCGTTAAACTCCTTCACGCTGATGCCGGAATTAGAGTTCTTAATACTTTGTATAATGTAAGAGTTCTTCTCGTTCTCACGTTGGCGTATCGCATGGTCTGAATATTTCCTCGCAAGTTCTATATTGATAGTGTTCATTTGTTTTTGCATGTTGTCCTCGTCTGGGTCTGGATGTAGTTCTGGCGCTTCTTCTTCCTCATTAGCTGCTAACTTCTCTTCTGTTCCGTTCTTATCTTCCCCCATCTTATCTGTTGGCAAAAACTTAGTATTATGGATTTTGGTTAATGCTTCATGGAGTACATCGATAGTGATAGTTTTGCATTTGTCTTGTTTGTGTTATATAGTTTTTTGTATATTACTATATAATATATATTTCGCATTATACTAATCGATTATTATACGTAATTTAAAGGTTTTATTTTATTTTTAAGATATTTCATGACTTAACTGACAGTTCCAGCGTAACCCCTAAAGACCAAGTTTAAAAACCTTGATAGGTTTCCTTGATAAACTTTTGTTTCAAGTCATATTTTGATAGGGGAATTACTATTTTTAAAGAAACATTAACCTTAAATTTGATTTGAACCACATTTAGTTAAGATTTCATAAAATTTATATGAATATTTGTTACAAAAATTAAAGTTGCATTGCACACATTACGTATGGAGTCGTTTGCCTTCATTTTGTTATAACACTTTCACACTCCCCGCATATTGAAATAGTAATACATACCAAGTTCATGGATTTTAGTATCTTTATCAAAGGAAACGAGGTCATTTTACCTTTATCTAATACCGGAGTATTATTGTCAATGCGAAGGTTTATATGTTTGTATGTGTGTTACTATTTCGCACTGAAATAACTGGACGGGTTTAGCTGAAATTAATTACACAGATAGTAAATCTGGAGTAATATATAGGCTACTGGCTACTGTTAGGTACTTAGGGAGGCACATGAGCGAGGCCAGGGTAAGTCACTATTTATTTACATACTATGGTATGAAATCATTAGATTGTGTATTGTTTGAATTCTGCAGCTTTCTATGTATGTATTTCTGTTACACCTTTAGCAACTCCAACTTCATCCCTTTTATAGCAGAATGTAGAGTGGAGAGCTCAAGCTTTGTCATACACATGGAATCCGTCCAGATATGTTCGAGTAATGTGCAATTAAAAAGACAGATAAAGATTCCAAAATCGACTTTTCAATTAAAAAGGTGCTAATTTCTACATTGTTTTCAAAATAATAATTCCATGCCCTTTAGGAAAATAATTTTATATGGACAAAAAAATAAAAACGAAAATCGCTAATTAAAATATTAAAAATTATACCGCTTCTCTCTTTCGGTGTCGGTGAAAACACTATTTATTTAGCACCAAATTATTTTGCAAAAAATATTAAATTTACAACTTCGCTTCTTGTATTTTAGTATATAGCTTACTACCAGAATATAGTGAATCCTTTTACATTTCCGTTTATATGAAATCTACTAGTATATTAAAGATAAAATTTCCTTTTTCTCATTATTATTATTGAAATTGGAAATGATTCGCACATGAAAATACCAAAGCTAGACTTAAGACCTAAACTTTGAACTGTTTTCACTTATTAAAATAAAAATACCTTTTCAAATTTCGTCACGGATTTATGTTAATTTTGATTCGACAAATGCTTTATCATTCATAATCATGGGAGAGACTAAGGTTTTAGATACATCGAAGGTATATAGTTGTTACAGTCAGCACCTACCCTCACAATTATAAAATATTTTCAAAATCGTTTCACTTTGTTCTCCAAGTGTGCACGTTACCACTGCTTGTTGGCTACTGGGTTATTTTATTAAGAATCAACAATGTTCAAAAATAATTATGATTACTTTATAAAGTAATGATATAATTACTTTTCCGTATACACAATGAGGCGAAATCATTAAAAGATTATAACTGGATAGTGCTTAGTCATTTATATGTGTGTATTCGTTTCATCTAAAGACACGCTTCATTTATATTTTTTTAACTAGCGACTCACGATCGCTTCGCTCGCGTTCGTCCCTAGGTACGTTTTCACGGTTAGCTATGTTTATACATAAATAGTAGCTTGCTACTCCTAAAATATTCATTTAATTGAAATTATATAGCAATTTACCCTCGTTTTGCTTGGGTGCGTACGCCTTACGCGGACTTTGTTCACAATTTCATGGGTTTTAATTTTTTTTCGCGGAACCCTGATTCTTTTTCTAAAATAAAAGTAGCCTAAGTTACTCCCTATAACATCAGCTATCTGACAGTGAAAGTCCCGTCGAAATCGGTCAAGCCGTTTCGGGGATTAGCCGGAACAAACAGACAGACAGACAGACAAAAGTTGTAAAAAATGTTGTTTTGGTCTATGTACCGTGTATACATCCATATGCATTTAGTAAATTTTAATATTGCAAACAGACACTCCAATTTTATTTATCTGTATAGATTGAAGTTACTAGCAACTTCTTGTTATGATGTAACAAATGAATTGATTATATAAAATCAATTGCGATCTTTATGTGTTATTATTTGTGCGATGCAAACTTTTTTGATAGTTTTTTGTCTGTCTAGTTCGATATTAAAATGAATTCATTGAAATGAAAAAAAAATTGGTTACTAAAGATCATACGTTGTCTAGTTTCTGAGATGTTAGTATAAATCAACCAAACGAAATCAAAATAAATCCGTAAAAAATCCGAAAACGTAATTTTTTGAATGGGTAATTTGTGTGTTACTGAAACAAGTGACCTTTATTTGAATACTCATTCTTATTTGTTATTTTTTAACACACCTTTAGAGTCATTTGTAATTTTGTAATACAAAGGAAGTCGATATTAACCTACTTTTAAAAATTTTGTAACTATTTGAAATGTTTTAGGCTGATTTCTGATGGCAAAATAATAATTAGATACCATAGAGCTAATCTGATGTAGTAAGGAGTTTGATGGTGGAACTGTTCAGTCACTTTTAAGTTTGGGCAAATTGAATCGTTTTGGTGTTGTCATGTATTATCTGTGTTAATCTCATCATTCTTAGCTTTTAAAAGTTTCATTTTTTATGGTAATTGAAAATGAAATGGTTAGTCTTAACATGTTGTAATAGTATGTTTGTCAGTTTGTTGTTTTTGAATAATCTTTAAAATAACTTGCGTAAGTTAGAAGTTTTTACGAATAAATTTCTACGCGATAAAAATTAAATACGACGCCTGATGTAGTAACATCAGGCGTCGTGCAATTAGTATGCTATCACAAACTCAAAACTTAGATATATCTATAAATACATACATCCGTGTAGTAAACCTTGACATATAATCGGGCAAACGCTTATGTGGCAATATACACTAACTGTTACACGTGGCTTCGTTCACTTGAGAATTACACCCCACTGCTCTTATAGCTGGATGTAAAAGCTGAGCGTATATGATTTTTTAGCAATGTATGTATAATATGTACATCCCTTTTTAACGTCCCACTGCTGGGGGTGGGTCTTCCTTCAATACAAGAGGGATCAAGCCATATTCCACCACGCTGGCCAATGCGGGCTTAAAACTTACTAGGTTCTCTCAGACATGCAGGTTTCCTATCGATGTTTTCCTTCACCGTAAGACAAGTGGTAATCTGTTGGAAATTATTAGATAATAACATGACATCAAAATATCAGGGGTGCGAGACACGGGTTTTTAAATCCACTTTACTCCGGATTCCTACGCGTGCCTTTTACCACTAGGCTACTGCCTTTTAATAATGCCAAGATTCAAACACCCATTTAAATACATGTCTGATTGTACCTGTCAATCTTCTTGTAAGTAAAAGAGTAGTCGTATCGCGCGGAGACGCAGATTAAAGTTTTTTTTTTTAATAAGTTTCAGTGACAAACGAGCAGACAGACCACCTGATGGAAAGCAGTACCTGTCGCCCATAACACCTACGGTTCATGCACTTAGGTTTTAGGTAACAAAAATACAGAGCCGCTGGTGCGTTGTCACTGTGAGGACTAAGATGATATGCCTCTTGCCTGTAATTGCGCTGGCTACCTTATCCTTCAAACCGGAACACAACAATGCAATCATTGTTGCTTGGCGGCAGAAATAGAGAAGGGGGTGGTACCCATCCAGTCGGATTCCTCAGGCTTGACAGAGTCCTACCACGGGTAGTTACACCGGTAGGTACAAGTTAGTGTCAAATGAAGTGTCTAATAAGCTCTTTATATTTATGACAAATTAGCTTTCTTTAAATTGCTCCAATAGATAAAAAGATACAATTACAAGCGAAACCGTATCCAGAAACTAGTATTTATATTAATTATACAGTATAAATAGGGCACGCCACCCTAATAACAAGTATGCAGTTGAAACGTTTTACATGCAGTAATTATTATCTCGTGCAGTCTATCAGTTTCAAGGAGGTTGCTAAGTAGTTCAATCATGGACGGAGATAAGACTTAAATGTTTTATTTAATATTATTGTTTTATTGATATCATGTGGACTGGCACTGGAACATGGAGATAATAGGTTCAATTTTCGTAAGAGGGAATCCTTAATAATGATACACAGTGCCGTATTCGACCTCAGCGCCGCATCTGAGCTGTAAATGTCGCCTCATTATAGAAATTTTGCATAAAATGGATAAAGTTTCGATAAAGTTCATTTTTTTTATTTTTTGATAAATGCAAAAATAATGATTTTTTTTTAAATTAACAATTTTTGGGAAAATAAAATAAAAATTTTTTTTAATAACGCGAAGAATTTTTTTTTATCCTTTGATTTTGCCGCCCCTGACAAATTCCCGCCCTGGGCACTAACCCCGAGCGCCCCTAGTGTAAATCCAAGTCAAAAAATGTCAGTTGGATATTATATTTTACACAGAGATAGTTTACTCATATATATAAAGGCACTCCTAGGAGCCACGAAATAAAAGAATTGAATTGAATTACTTACAGACAGAGTGACATAAGCTACTTTTTATTATAGTAAATTAATTTAAGTGATTTCCACGGGATAATATTCTTTAGTAAAAGGTTATCTAAATTGATATCGTTAGTGTATATTCAGACTTGACTACATTGTTAGTCTAGACACTAGTGGTTAGTAAATACTGGAGATACTAAACCTATAGGTTCAGGTCTCGTGTTAGGCCAAGTACTTTGAAATTCTAAGTAACATCCTGGTGTTAGGAGGTGGTAATATTGCAACTCCGAGGCAGTTCGTTTCGCGAAGGCTTATTCTTACTCTTTTCTTTATCACCGGTCATGTCCGAGGACCGTTCCATCGGTCTATTGGAGTGAAAGAGCCACATCGTATTATGATATCTCCTGTGCAGATCACTTGTCTCAGTATTATTGTTCGCAATCACAAAAATTTGTTCTGCAGACCTTATTAAAATTAATAAATAAATATGTTGGGACATTGATACACAGCACCATCGAGTTCCATGATACATGATCGAGTTCCATGATCCCCCAGCGGGACTCGAACTCGCGACCCCTGACACAGCAAGTAGGATCACTACAAACTGAGCTAAACGTGTCGTCAAATCTACGAAATTCTAATCGACGATTTTCTAATTAGTACATAATACATACTTACTTATACTTCCAGCTTTAATCAATAATAATTTGTCTGGCGAACTTTAAGCCTTTAAAAGAATCAGAAGCCTTTAGGTATAATAAGGGCAACTTGTTCTTGTTGTATTGTCGAGTTGAAGTATTGGGTATTGTTTGCGCAAATGTAGGAATGTCACTGTTAAGATGAAACACGGCGGTGGATAGAGCCGTAAAGTGAATATAGGTAAAAGATTTTAAACCGAAATAAACTAAAATCTCACTCTTAGTTTTAAAATCTCTTACTACTGCGTTTGTTTTAGATTGTGTACTTTAAAATTAATAGATGCTTCTTAATTTTTATGTATGAAATGTACTTAATAAAACTTGTTTTAATATTTTTTCGAAAATAAATTCTGAACATCAGATTATACTCGTCCGTCGTTGAGTTAATTATACAAAATTATTGTATCTTGTCTTTTTGTAGTGATTGATTGATAGTGTTGGAAGCTAAACACAACGCTAACAGATTAAATAATATTTACATCTTTGTTATCTGTGGCGCCAGTGCCTACTCTGTACTTTTGTCTCTGTATATCTTCTTTTTTGCAATATACGTTAATAAGTCAATTTCTATTTTCCGTGTTTTCTTTAAGTTTCCCACAGATAGTATGAGTAAAATGTGTGGTAAGGTTTCAGATATAATAACATCAACATACGATAAGTGGTTCGTGAGTTGTATACAACAATCTAGATTATAAAAAAACTCAAGCACTAAGCTATTTAATATATATATATATATATATATATATATATATATATATATATATATATATATATATATATATATATATATATATATATTAAATAGCAGAACGGCTAACGCGGCTTCGCTCACGCTAAAACTACCAAAAATTTAAATAAAACTATCTTTTCAGATTTTTTCGCGGATTTATTTTGAGTTTTGTTTCCCGACGTTCGTAAAGCAATCGAAACGTCGGGAAACAAAAATCAAAATAAATCCGCGAAAAAATCCGAAAAGATAGTTTTATTTAAATGTCTAATATTCGCGTAAACCTAAGAAAGTATTACTACCAAAAATCTCTAAAAAAGTAGGTTTCATACAAACTTTCATCCCTTATTTTACCCCCTTATGGGATGAATTTCGAAAAATGCTAAAGCACGTGTTTATTCAATTGTATTGAAGAGCATTAATACCAAGTTTCAAGTAATTCTGATCACAAATATTTTTTCGGGTTGTGATATAACGCGTTTTCCCGTGGGAATTAGATAATCTCCCGCGGTAAAAAGTAGCCTACGTCACTCTCTAGCCCTCCAACTATCTCCATACAAAAAATCATGCTATTCCGTCACTCTGTTTCGACGTGAAAGAAGAATAAACAAACAAACAAACACACTTTCAAATTTTTAATATTAGTATGGATGGTATGTATGTAAAATGTGCGAGTATGTATGTATATAATGTGACTGTGTCACATTACATATGTCCGAGTGAAGCCAGGGTAGACACCTAATTCGCTTGTTACACTCATCATAATAAGATTATAATTGCGAAAAATGTTGAGTATGTCTTTTACTTCTTTACGCTGTAACGGCTCAACGAATGTTATGTCATGTGTCAATGTCAAAATCAAAACTCATGTCTTGACTAAACATATAAGCTATTCTTATTGACATACCACGAACGGTGCTGCGGGCAAAAACTAGTTTATTATAAAATATAATAATGTCCTCCTGACCGATTCCGGCCACGGCGGCCAATCTTATTGAGACTAGCCAACTGCGCAGGAGATATTATAGTGCACGAGTGTACGCGCAGACACAACGTGCACTCTCTATTCCTGTCACTCTCATACTCCGGTGGGAGTTAAGGCGCAGGACCGACGGCTTTACGTGCTCTCCGAGGCACGGGGGTGAAACACAGCCAACTTCCCAACTCCGGGCTGTTACTGAGACTTACTATACAGAAAGACTCAATAACTAAACTTGGCCCGACCCGGGACTCGAACCCAGGACCTCAGGATGTGCAGCCGTACATGCTAGCCATTACACCACCAAGGCAGTTATAAAATATACCTACTAGATATCAAAACTTAAACTGCATATCTGTGAATGTCATTAAAATTTTTACAAAACACTGTTGCGAAGTGATGTGTTCTTTTTAATACATTATTATTCACGTGATATGATAATGAATCATTAGAATTAACTGCTGTTATAAAATGTTGATTCTTTTTCTTTAACGATATCTTCAAAATGGAAAACTTATGTAAAAAGTCAATATATTTTCTTTGCCACATTAAAATATAGTCCATTGCAAAATTTAAGACATGATAAAAACTATAAGTGAGACGTAATCTGGGCCTCGAAAGCTTAAAACTTTTACATTGTGGGCCGATTTCCAAGATTTGTATTTAAATAAATAGGTATCTGAAGGATGCCCCCAAATACTTATATGAGATTTATAGCAGAATTTGATAAAAAATTCCGTTCTTAATTACGTATTCATTGTAAAAGTTATTTTGAAGTGTATTTTTTAGTTATAACTAGCAACTCACTCTCCCTCGAGTTCGTCCCTAGATACATTTTAAAGATTAGTATAAATTTCTCAGAGATGAAATATTTTCCCGTAGTAAAAAGTATGCTATATGTTGACCCGGATAACCAGCTATCATTATACCAAATTTTATCAAAATCTGTCCAGTGGTTTTCTGGTGATGCGTTCCCAGACAGAGAGACAGACAGACGAAAATTCTAAAAACTATGGATTAGGCGATTGTATCGATAATAATGACTATTTCCATAAGATTTTCCAAAAAAAGAAATATTTTATGTACAGATTCGACTCAGTTAGTATTTTAACATATGTATGTATAGATTTATTGTTACGACCGCTTTGCATCGCCAATGTCTCGTAGAATGGATAAGACAACAGAAATTGGTATTTGAAATAAGATTCATAAAGATTATTTGATTTTATTATTCGTCGATGCACTTTATTCATTTAACATTCATTTAAAAATGAATACTACTCACTGATTCATCCATACTAGTATTAGAAATGTGAAACTTTGAATTCGCGGGCAAAAAATATTTATTATACATTTGGCAGGTAAGTTTTCTCGAGAGTAGATATCTTCCACCCCATAAGGAGCAGAAACTTTTTTTTTTTTTTAATTTGTTGGGACATTAACACACAGCACCATCTAGTTCCATGGTAAGCTACGAGGCTTGTGTTATGGATACCAGATAGTTGATACACTACATATATATAACTTTAAATACATACATATTATAAATATAAACACCCATGACTGGAGTACAAACATTCGCGCTCACACAAATGAATGCCCCCAGCGGGACTCGAACCCGCGACCGCTGGCGCAGCAAGTAGGGACACTACACACTGAGCCAAACGTGTCGTCAAACTGTTCGTAGTTCGTATAAAAAATATTATTTTTAAACTTACAGTGTTTTTAAACTTACACTGTCTGTCTTTGTTCCGGCTAATCTCCGAAACGGCTGGACCAATTTTAACGGGACTTTCACTGGCAGATAGCTGATATTATAAGGAGTAACTTAGGCTACTCTTATTTAACAAAACGGACGGACGAACCGGAGCAAAGCGAGTGTAAGTCGCTAGTACAATAATATAATTCGATGTTTTAGGCAGTATATCCTCTAAAAAGCACATATTCCTTACTCCAGCCACGCCCTCCACCCACATAGCAACAGCGTCATTTTTGTCATCAATGAGAACGAACCGGCACTTGGCACGCCGCCATGCACTAATCACCTCGTCACTGGGCACGCGAAAAACATTTTTTAGATGTCGCGATTTTAGTATTTGTTTGCTATCATACAGCTGCTGTTATTTGAAAGTGAATTTGCGAATGGAATGTTATTGAAAGTATACAGATTTTTATATATTTAATTTATCTAAATTAAATAAAATTGTAACTACGCCGAATGTGTACATTAAATATTTTTTTGAAAAATCTTATTGAAATAGGCATTATTATCGATACGGAGGCCAAATTTATAATTTTTAGAAATTTTGTCTGTCTGTCTGTCTGTTACCGCATCACGGAAAAAGCACTGGAGGGATATTGATGAAATTTGGTATGATGATAGCTGGTTATCCGGGTCAACATATAGGATACTTTTTACTGCGGGAAAAATATCTCATCTCTGAGAAATCTATACTAAACGTTAAAACGTAAGTAGGAACGAACCCGAGCGTAGCGAGAGTGAGTCGCTAGTTATAGTATATACTAGATTGTATTATATACTAGATTGTATTATATACTTTACTTGCATTATCAGTGTTTTTATTTCATTTGACTGAGTTATATAAAATTTTGGAGTATTTTTACATTATACTTTAAGTTCTAAAATAAAAGAGACCCATTAAAATCTGTTCAGACGTCTGCATACGATTCGTTCGTACAGATCGACAAAATATTCAAATATATATTACAAACATTAGTTTTAATTTTAAGTGTTACAAACAAATATACATTTCGATGTAACTATTTACATAATAACACAATGCAATAAGAATTTTAAAGATATCTATTTTTAGGGATGTGTGGGGAAGACTACGCCAAAACAACAATTCGTAGAATTATTATCATTGATTTAAATATTTGCTCACGAATCACGCAAAATAACTGCGTCGAGTGTAGTGGAATTTTACTAACTGTATGTATTCCTCGCTAATAAATTGTGCTGCTATATATTTTTTTTTAATAAAATTTTGCGAAGTATGTTTAGAAGAATCTTATTAATTAATATTGTAAATGTGAAAGTTTACATGTTTGCATGTTTGTTACTCAATCACTCCAGAACGGCTGAAGGGTTTTAGTTAAAATTTTATAGATAGCCATATAGGCTACTTTTTATTTGGAAAAGAGGTACGGTTTCCGTGGGATAGATTTGTTTTTGTATTTCTAGAGGCGAACCCGAACGAAACGAGGGTGAGCCGCTAGTAAATAATAATGATTTTTTGACATAAATATGATCTATATACGTTTGTTTGTTTGGTCTTGAGAATAAAATACAGCCTGACTATATCTGAAAATAATTATCTTAAGTACATTTTTGACTTATTTCTAAAAGCGAGATTCTTATTAGCTGTATCCGCGAATTCTGAATCTATTTTTTTGTTTAATGAATAGGTCATCAAGGGTCATCCTCTGTACGTAAATAAAAAAAATCTATCCTAAACTTGTTATTCAGTAAAAATTGATATAATTTAATGTTGAATAATATATTATGAATTTGATTTCAATTTGTATATGTAGGTACTTCTTTTAGTTAAAATACAAAAAATATGATATGAAAAAAAATCGAATGTATTAAATTATCGACCAAACTTAGTAACAAAATGATGTCATATGAACTGGAACATTTGCTATGCACCATACGTATGTATACTGATAGGCATCGTGGCCATCATAAACTGATTTCCACTTGAAGTAAAACTTAAATCAGTAATGTGTCATTTTTAGTTGGCTATTATACATTAGAATCACAATCAATTGGTATCAGATACCAAAGCTGTTATGGTAAATCTAACTTTAAGTGTCCTTCAGACACTAAATAGACTGATTAGTCTGCGCAGTAGATATTATAGTGTAAAAGTGTACGCGGAGACACAACTTGCACTCTCTATTCCTGTCACTCTCATACTCCGGTGGGACGACAATGGATGGATGGTGGAACACCGCCAATTACCCAACTCCGGAAAAAAACTCAATAATTAAAGTATATCTGATCCAGGATTCGAACCCAGGACCCCTGTTTTTCAGCCATACATGTTAGCTACAAAACCACTGAGGCAGTTGGTTTTGTTTGACCTTGTCTGGATATCGAACTGAAAATTTAAGACATCCACACAATGTACAAATACACTGCCACTGTACATGGCAGACCTCATTTGTCTCTTGAATCAATTCCAGGAAGTATAATAAAGTAATATAAGTGGATTAATTTCATGCTCGTGCGTTTTAAAGCATGTAATTTGTTCTTGTCAGATATATGTATTGGTTATTTATATGAAAAAAAAACTTTGTAATACAATTACTTAATTTTTTATAAATTTCTACGTGTTTTATTTTGATTTTCTGATTTCCAAAGTTTTTTCATATGCTTAACAGCAAACATAGCTACGAAACTACGATGTTAGACATCACAATAGTAGTCATCACAGACGGTATCTACCTTCTAAATCTATACATATAATAAAAGTGTAACTGATCGCTGTCTGTACATGGAAGATATTGAGAAAAACTATTATTGAGGGTCTTTATTAACGCAATAGAACCCTAAACAATGATTTTTAGATTTTTTGTCTGTTTATCTGTGCGTTTGTGCGCGCTAATCTCAGAAACGGCTTAACCGATTTGGATGCGGTTTTCACTTAAAACATTTAGTTCTATTTCAATCGGTTCATAAGGAAATAAAAAACTTATATCAATTTAAAGAATCACCTAGTTGTGAAACAATTTGAAAAAAAAACCAAGAGATTGCACAAAAATACTTAGCAATTTTAAAATCATTCTCAATAAGCACTCAGACTCAGCATTTTTTAAATTTCTAAAATATATATTATTCACTGAATAAAAGAAGAGGCTACCAAAAGGTATAATTATATAAAAATGAAAGTATGATACAAAACATGTCGATTATCTTTCACACAGACTCGGTGCGTGTATGACTCATACAAAAACTTGTCTTGATTTGTTTGACACAAAGGAAAGTGTTGGAAGGCCAAAATTAGCAGAACATGGATAAAGGAGAGGCGTCAGACTGATGCATTTTATACATGTTACAAGCGACTCACTCTCGTTTTGTTCGGGTTCGTCTCTACTTACGTTTTATCGTTTAGTATAGATTTCTCAGAGATGAGATATTTTCCCGCAGTAAAAAGTATCCTATATGTTGATCCGGATAACCAGCTATCATTGTACCAAATTTCAACAAAATCCTTCTAGTGGTTTTTCTGCGATGCGGTAACAGACAGACAGATAGTATTTCAATAAGATTGTCCAAAAAATATTTAAGGTACAGATTCGGCTTAGTTACAATTTTATTTTATGTATAGATTAGTTTACAGAAATTGATTATTATTATAAGCAAGATAAAAATGAAGACTGACTTTAAAGTGACATTAAAATAATTATTCCACTTTGAATCAAAACCTCCATTAAAAAAATGAAATAAAATTCCTTCTGTAACTCTGAAATTGAAAAACTTTCCTGCATAATTTATATACTGAAATAATTGTTCTAAAAGCAGTGGTAGCCTAGTAGTGCATGTAACGCGCTGCTTAGGAAGCAGGTTCAAATCCCGGATCTTGTACCTCTAATATTCTTATGTGCGAATCACTTTCAACGTGTTTATCACTCGACTTACGGTGAAGGAAAACATCGTGAGGAAACCTGCATGTCTGAGAGAACCTAGCAAGTTTTCGAAAGACAGATGAAGACAGAAGATAGACATTTGAAGTTCGTCAACCTGTACTTAGCTAGCGTGGTGGACAATAGCCTGATTCGATCTTGACCTTTAAAGGGAAGTCCAGCAGTGAGAATGTAAAACTTATATAATTTAAGACATTAAATGGTACCAACTCTTGAAATATATATATTATTTAAAATAATACCTACTCTTAAAAATCAAATCACAATTTGTGAAGATATTGTTATTTTTTATCAAAATAAGGTTTTAATGTATATGGTCTTATTAAAACTAAAAGTAATAAATGTCACTCGTAGAAAAAATCTAACTGTGTTTCAATAGATATCACGTAACATTCCCAAAATAAAAACATACATCCACCACCACCATCAGACCACATTCTCTTTTTTTGGAAACAGTCAAACAGATTTTTTACCCCGTTACGATTTCAAGTTAATAAAAGATAACCGGATACCTAATCTGGTGTAAACGCAGTATGTTTTATCAATGATGTAAAAAAATACGATTATTATAGTAGGTATTTCTATTGTTTATTCAAACAATCAGTTTATTATGTAACTTACACTTTACATGATATGATTCTACGCGTCTTTTATCTTGTTTTAGACAAGTTGTGACGTAATGTGGTACGTGACGTACATACATACATATCATATATGCTGTAAAACTGCCTCGGTGGTGTAGTGGCTAGCATGTACGGCTGCACATCCAGAGGTCCTGGGTTCGAGTCCCGGGTCGGGCCAAGTTTAGTTATTGAGTCTTTCTGTATAGTAAGCCTCAGTAACAGCCCGGAGTTGGGAAGTTGGCGGTGTTTCACCCCCGTGCCTCGGAGAGCACGTAAAGCCGTCGGTCCTGCGCCTTAACTCTCACCGGTCGTGTCGAGTAGTCGTCCCACTGGAGTATGAGAGTGACAGGAATAGAGAGTGCACTTGTGTCTGCGCGTACACGCGCTGCACTATAATATCTCCTGCGCAGTTGGCTAGTCTCAACGAGATTGGCCGCCGTGGCCGGAATCGGTCAGGAGAACATATATATGCTGTAAGCTCTGGGGTCGGGGCCCGTGATATTAGGAACTGATAGCGAAAACATTGTTTTTTCATTATATTCCAGTCTCTAATTATATTTAATATATATTTAATCTTTTATCGACTATTTCTTTAAATTAATTATGTACATGTTTGTTTGTAGCCTTTAACCTTTCTATAGAGGAGAGCGTTTTTTAAATCTTTTTAGCCAATATCCATATTAATTATAATATTATAAATGTAAAAGTTTGTAAGTATGAATGTTTGTTTCTCTTTCACGCCAGAACGGCTGAACGGATCTGGATGAAATTTGGCACAGAGATAGATTATAGCCTGGAATCGCACAAAGGTTACTTTTTATCCCGGAAAAATATACGGGTAGATACCCGAGATAGATTCGTTTATGTCTAGGAAAGAACCCAAAACGAAGAGAAGGTGAGCCGCTAATTATTGTAAATGCGAAAGATTATGTAAGTTTGTTACTCTTTCACGCCGAGACGGCTAAACGGGATTGGAGGAAATTTAGTACAAAGACAGACTATGGCCTGGAATAACACATGGGTTTTCATTAGTAATTCATTGGGTTTACAATACAAACAGTACAATCAACAAAAAAAAAAAAATTTTCAGTGTTTGTTTACTGAAAGGGATAAAGGGCCTTATTTAATTTTATATCGCTTGCTTTCAATTTTATAATTGAAAATGTGTAAATAAATACAGCAAGGCAAAGTGAGATATGATCACTGATCCATACTTCTCGTTTGTTTGTCCTTCTTTCACGTCAAAACGTATTGACAATATGATGAGATTTTTGGCATAGAGATAGTTTGAAGGCTGTAAAATGACAGAAGCTTCTTTTTACTGCAGAAAAATACCTCACGGCCACGAGGAAACATGTCATAATAAAATTAATTCAAAGGAAACTTCGTTTGATATCGTTTTCTATATGGGGATAGTCGGTAGTCGATAGTGACTCAGGCATGCTTTTGTTTACCCAGAGACGAACCCAAGCGAAGCGAGTTAGTAGTACGTAGTATTAATGTAGTACTGATAGAGATAGTTTATCAGTCCTTATACAGGAGGTCACGAGTATCGAGGCAAATATTTGTATTACTCATTAACATTAACATGCTTTAATTTGTTTTGTTTGTGTGTAAATTATAAAGCAACAAAATAAACATGTAAACATATGTATGTAGAAAGTTGATTTAAAATGTCATTTTAGTTTTTTGTATTTCATCGGATAAGTTATATTGAGTATAATAAAATTTAATCATTAGTCTTTTTTAAAGTAGGCTAAGACATCAAAGATTTACTTGTTTATATGTATTTGCAAATAAATATGTAATGTCAAGGCAATGCGTCATTCAATGTCTTCCGCATATGAATAGAAACAAAGGGTTTGTGTTCTGTACCTAAGGTATGTAAATAGCCCAGCAAAAAGTCAACGTTCTTCGTTACTTATACTGCCCGCAGTTTTATCACTTGCCTGCAAATTGAAATACTGCTTTCCAGGAAAAAGAAAAACGAGAAAAAAAAGTATAAATCTTAAATCAAGGATATGATCTATATATACCCCCATATATTTTTATCTTCTCGTATACGTTGTGAGCCCCAATCAGTAGCATCTAGAAATCCAGTCAGTGTGTGAAGGTTGACTCCCTTGAGAGGCGGCCCATCTCATTGAGAGGGTTGTGTACCGTGCGGGTTGCTCCTGGTACTTCTCTGATAAAGTGGACTATGAAAGCAACCTCCTGATTATTGTGGTTTGCCTCGGCAGGCCAGCCGCCGGGCTGAGTGGTTGAGTGGGTAAGTGATACTGCGACGTCCTATCAAGACAAGGAAGGTTCCGTTGGGTTTTAGTGGGTAGAATCATTTCTTACATGATTACTACTTATCTTACGGTGAAGGAAAACATCGTGAGGAAACCTGTATGTCAGAAGAGCCTAACAAATTTTCGAAAGACATGTGAAATCCGCCCAGACGCATTTGGCCAGCGTGGTAGCACCCTTCGTATTAAAAGGAGGCCCTTGCCCAGCAGTGGGACGTTCAAAAGGATTGAATACATAATTAAATATATTTCAAAAAGTAATATTAAATATTGAAATTGTTATTTGAAAAACTATAATTTTATAGTCTTTACACTGTTAATTTATTACTACAATATAGTGAGACAGATAAAGAAGCACTTATCTATTAAATGTTTTTGTATTATTTGAGTTGCGCGTGCGCAGCTCAAAGTGTTAACCTCATTCATACTTGATTAGCAGTAGGTCACTTTTATAAAGATTAAAGTTCTTAGAACCGAATTACATATAAATATATACATTACACATATGTACATAAATTATGATAATTTGTTTATTGTCCACAACAGTGACTATTTTTATACTGTACTAATTTTCGCAGTTACTTTATTTGGAGAAAATGTCTTATTCTACGTTTTAAATACTTAAAATTATATCAATTTTGCATTTCTGGTTTATCGTTTTTAACTAAATTGTTAAATATATTAACTTTTAAAGCTCATATTCATAGTGTTTGGATAATAAATTATTGAATTTTTTGTATGAAAGTCGAATCAGTTATTATGTTTTCTCGTAGAAATAGTAAAAGAAATGCTATATGTTGACCCGAGTAATGTTATGTGAGTTATGGCTACAAGAAATTTATTTAAAATTGAAATTACTACAAAAAAAAAAATAGTTAAGTTCGGCACTCTTTGCGTGAAAGCAAACAGATATACAGACAAACAGATAAAATTTTTTACTAACTTTTATTTGGGGTCTTTATTCTGTACACAATACGTTATTGTTTTTAAAAAATAAATTTCGTGTACAGATTTCGCTTTGCTACAATTTTTAACATTTATACATTGTTTTCTTTTGGCCTAGACGAAAGCTATGATAGGTATTAGGTATTGCTAATAAGCACTGACGGTCTAAATATTGGTGAAAGTTGAGAGCGGATATAAATAGGATATATGAATGATCTGATCTCGTTTGATACTTCAAAGACAGTCAAAATTTACTCATATCTTTTATTTTATCTTGACCGCTTGCTTCAACCTACGACATTTGCGTTGACATTTTCTACACTCTCACTATTCCATTCAAATCTTTTTCTCAAAAAAAGCTTTAATAATGTTATATTTATATTTACTACAATTTTTTACCGCAGTCCTGTCTACGTGGTTTATAAAAATAGCCTCTGTTAGTATGTCTATCTATTTCAGTTTCTTCTTGAACAGTTAAGAAGTGTGAAGAAGTAACAATATAATCTATACTAATATTATAAAGCTGAAGAGTTTGTTTGTTTGTTTGTTTGTTTGTTTGGTTGAACGCGCTAATCTCAGGAGTTTACTGATCCGATTTGAAAAATTCTTTTTGCATTTAATAGCCCGTAAACTGAGGAAGGCTATAGGTTATATTTCATCCCGAAAAAGTGTATGGGTCCCGTGGGATCGATTTGTTTTTGTCTAGGGACGAACCTGAAGCGAAGCGAGGGTGAGTCGCTAGTATCAGATATATGTATGTAATATTAGTGTAATCGAAGCAAAACATATATCTATCCGTTTGTATGCTACTAGCTCAAAAACCACTGTTTCTATTAACATGATAAACTTTCTATATAATAGACAAGAACGTCATATAACCTAACTTTTCGTATAAAATAGGTTTTGATAGGTAACCTTAGATATTAGCAATGATAATTTTAATCCATCTCGAAAGAAAAACCGCAAGGCGGTACGGACGCTCTATGTAGAGTTGTTTACTATATCGTACAGTCAATGGGCCTGAGCAAAATAGAGTGATTAATATTTACGCAGAAACGTTATCACATAAAGTTTTATTTAGTGTCATAAATCGAGTTATTGCCAATAAATAGCCGAATTTAATGCTTCATATACTTAAGTAGATACTATTTACGTGTACTATTAAATAAATTTAAAGACGGCAAATAACAAAAATGTATAAGGACAGTGTATTTGTATTCAGCCCTTTTTAACGTCCCACTGCTGGGCACGGGCCTCCCTCAATACGAGGGGAATCAGGCCATAGTCCACCACGCTGGCCAAGTGCGGATTGGCGGACTTCACATGTCTTTCGAAAACTTGCTAGGTTCTCTCAGACATGCAGGTTTCCTCACGATGTTTTCCTTCACCGTAAGGCAAGTGGTCATGTTATAAATGAAGGACAGTGTATATTTTCACAAATATAACTACTTTTCCGTGCTCTAGAGTACATTCAGAGCCTAATTTACTATTGTAAGGGTTCCAAAAGTAATCGATGAGAGGATGTCCTTAAAAATATAATTAAAGTTTGGCTAACCTTTTCTTCTTCTCTAAATCTTTGTAGCATTTTAAAAGGGAAAGGCTTTGAATGATTTATATAGTTTTAGAGCTTACTGGCGACCCGTTTAGCTCAGTTTGTAGTGACTCTGTGATTGGAGTCAAGTCCTGCTGGGGGCATTCATTTGTTTGATGAGCACGAATATTTGTACTCCAGTCCTGAGTATTTATATTTATAATATGTATATGTTTAAAGTTATATATATGTAGTGTATCAACCATCTGGTATCCATAACACAAGCTTCGTAGCTTGCCATGGAACTAGATTGTTCTATGTATTTATGTCACAACGTATCATAATCATTTAAGTAATCATTTCACTCCAAGATGACATTGAACCTGTTATATTTACTAAGTATAGAAGACGGCCTCACACATCCCGCACTAAGCCACTACGTACGAGAACCAAAGTTGTTTTACCAGTTAAGTTTAACGTAAGCTTACAATTATGAAAGTTTATTTTTAACTTTAGAGAGGAATGGACTAAAAATAAAGACCTTGAACTGGTCTAGCGAGATGGTTGCTATGACGACGTTGGCTTAATGCAGTTTGTCTTCACAAATGACGATTCAACTTCAATAAGATTTTATTGATAACAATATGTTTATATTCGAGTCGAACTCAGAGTAACGAACGAAAAATTACGAAAGCAGGCTTTTTTTCTTAGCATATTTAAATACCCTGTACTTTTAAAATATTTATACGATTGTCAATGAATGATATTGCGTGACATACAAACAAACATATAAACCGAATCTATAATCTATATATATATATATATATATATATATATATTTTGACGCCAGTTAATACAAAATTAAGAGCTTCTTTTGAGTCAATTGTCACTGATTGTGACGGTTGTTGCCTCACACTCGTAGCCTCAAAAAAAACAAGTCACTAAAGTTTCATCGCAATTAGGTGATTTGTAGAAACTAGAAGCAAAACAACATTAAAATCTTGCAAACAGACATACATAAATAATCCTTTTATATAAATACATAGATATATAGATCTTTAAGTTAGTCGGGTGAAAATAGAGTGTCATGTATATATAACTAATATGGTTTTAAATACGAGTAGGTACGTAATGGTCCCAATGACCACATTTCACTTACTCTGGGCGTTGCGTGATGGGTAATGATTTACTTTCATTTTTCATCTAATCATGCGTTACACTTTCACTTTTTAATATTATTATATTAAAAACCTTTGCTTTAAGCAATCATCGATGATCGAACCTACTACGTGAGTTAGATTTAAAGTTGCTTTGGAAATATCGTAGAGTGATAAAAATGTATAGCGCTGTAGCAACAAAGGTCAATGCCGTTAGTAGTGTCACAAAAATAATTCAAATATTGTGTAATTGCACCTGTCAGACGTTTAATCCATGGTTAAACACGTGAGTTACAAGTTTTGATATCTTTGTCTGAGATGTATACATATATGTATGTCACTATATACGTCTGTGGTATCATATGTTCTAAATAGATACACTGTTTTTCATGAAAATTTACTAAATAAATAGATTAGTTAGTAATCACAATTTTTTTATAAATGTGAAAAATTATGTGCTTGTGTATGTCTGTTAGTCATTCACGCTGAAATGGCTAGACGTATTTTGATAAAATTTAATACAAAAATAGTTTATGATCTGGAGTTATACGGGCTACTATTGATAATAAAATTTGCCAAAAGATGGTATAATCATCTGCCAAAACATGCCAAAATGCAATAGGCGATTTGGGATACACTCGAGCGAAGCGAGGGTAAGTATATATATATTATTCTAGGTACTGGTTGCTTGCGGCTTTACCTAAACTTACTTTAATTATATACTCGAGATATATAATATTTATAGATATATATTATGTATTCCTTTTTTTTAATCCTATTCAAATGAAACTATCCCATTTAAATCGGTTGAGCCTTTCTTAACTGAACAACAAACTTAGACAAATGTAATAAGCAATAGGTAGATATTACTATTAACTATTTCTCATAAGTGGAATAGTGTTCCCCATAGGTATATTCTCGAAATTTTAAACCTGCTGGCATTAAAAATAATTAAAAAATATTTTTTTTCAAATGCGTCTTAAGGTTAACCAAAAAATAAATTAATAATAAATAAATATATTGGGACACAGCACCATCTAGTTCCATGGTAAGTTACAAGGCCTGTGTTATAGATAGCAGATAGTTGATGCACTATACATATAAAACTTTAAATATATACATATTATAAATATAAACACCCATGACCGGAGTACAAACATTCGTGCTCATCACACAAATGAATGCTTCCAGCGGGACTCGAACCCGCGACCGCTAACAGAGCAAGTAGGGTAACTACATACTTAACTATGTCGTCAAATATGAAAATATGAAAATCTCTCATTATTAATTAAACTCATAGATGCTGATTATTAAATTCAAATAATCATGACTGTCATGCCTTCAAAGTGATAAAAATGCTCAATCATTTTGTTGGTAAGGTTTGAGTAAGTCATGCGTGTATAATAAGGCGGATACAGAGGCAGTTTTAATAACCTTCTTTTTGTATTATGAATTAAGTTTTCTACCTAACTTTCTCTCCCGTATTGAAGGGAGTCCCGTGCCCAGCTGTGGGACGTTACAAAGGGCTGAATACATCTAACTTTAAGAAGGCGACCTACTAAGCTATGTCTTACTGACTTTTTAGAACTTTCTTCTACAAAATCTTTCCAGATATAATTCATGACTCGACCAAAGATCTAAAATCCACTTAAAACCAAACCAAAATGTGAATCTGCATTTTAACATTAACTTAACGGGAATATTCAAAAAAAATTAAATGAAAAAGCTCTCCACTGCCTTATTATATGACGTATTGATGTATCCGACAATCCAATATTTATCTTGGTACATCGGCAGAGCCAGTTTTGTCAAAGTACACAATCTTATGGTCTTTACTTTACAAATATGAGCTATTATTATATCCATGATTGCTGTAAAGCAATCGAAACGTCGGGAAACACAAAATCAAAATAAATCCGCGAAAAAATCCGAAAAGATAGTTTTATTTAAATGTCTAATATTCGCGTAAACCTAAGAAAGTATTAAATATGAGCTAAATAATGCGTGTATGTGAAGATATTTCATAAAAAAGGTCAAGGTCAAGTGCGAGTCGAAAATTCGTGTGTTTTTTATCTGTATCTACGAAATCCTAGAAACTTTTTTAATTTAAAGCTATAATCATTATGATTATTTGGGAAAAATATATAATTATTTTTTTTTATTTTTAAGGATTTATCTTCAAATAATTACTTTTTACAACAATAACAAATGTTATAAACACTTTCTCAATAATAAAAAGTAGCTAAAGATTTTATCCCGCATGTTACAAGTTTCAGTTTGTAAAAGAAATGCAGCTAACTTCACCATGTCGCTTTTTGGCTGTCGGTGTGCGCGCGCATCGTAAAAATTTTACTCTCATAATTTTTTCCAAACGTCCCAAAAGAAGTATAACTTCAAAAACATCATATACAGTACATTAAAAATATATCACGTATGTAAACGTAAATGTAGAAAATATTGTATGAAAATTGGTGAAGTGCGATTAGGATTTGTGCGAATTGAGTAGCCTGTGGCAGACAGAAGAAAAGGGATGATTCTTGTCTGTCTGATGACTGTTGTCTTGTTTTTTCATATGTATCTACTATCGACTTACCCTCGCTTTGCTCGGGTGCGTCCCTGGGTAAGTTTTATTTTATTATTTTGCGAAACTCTAATTCTTTTTCTAAAATAAAAGTAACCTAAGTTACTCCTTATAACATCAGCTATCTGCCAGTAAAAGTCCTGTTAAATTGGTCTTGCTGTTTCAGAAATTAGCCGGAACAAACAGACAGACTGACAGACAAAAATTTTAAAAATTGTGGTTTTCGTATAAGTACCGTATATAATTCCATATGCATTTAGTATGCTGTAATTTTGACATTACAAACAGACACTTCAATTTTATTTATCTGTAAAGATGTCAAATGTTCGCGTAAAGTAGCGATAGCTAAGTATTAACTAATATTGATTTTATAGGAACCAAAATATCTATTTTTTACTATATTATTTATATTCAAAATATTTTCTTCAACAGTAAATTATTACCATTTAATGCTTCCGGGCTTACAATACTGACATCTATATAATATATAAAACGAAGTCCGGTTTTTTACAACACTTACAACAATTCAACTTCAATTTCTTCAATTTTATTTATCTGTATAGATGAATTCAGAGCAACGTTCTACACCGTCATAGAGCATACAGCTATAAAACTACACTAATTATTCAGCCCTTTTTTTTTTTAACGTCCCACTGCTATGCACGGGCCTCCCTTCAATACGAGGGGAAATAGGCCATAGTCCAGCACGCTGGCCAAGTGCGGATTGGCGGACTTCACATGTCTTTCGAAAACTTGCTAGGTTCTCTCAGACATGCAGGTTTCCTCACAATGTTTTCCTTCACCGTTAAGACAAATGGTAACCATGTTAGAAATGATTCGCACATGAAAATATCAGAGGTGCGAGACTCGGGATTTGAACGCGCTTCACTCAGTTTCCAAAGCAAGCGCGTTACCACTGGGCTACCACTGCCTTAACTACACTAATATTATAATGTAAATGTGCATGTAAGGGGATAACTTTGAATGTAAGGGGTAGGTAATTTCTGAAAATACTACTGATTTTTTTTCACTAATAAGGAAGTCACGTTACAGCCAAATGCTATATCTATACATAGAATAAAATTCTAACAGATTCGAATCTGTACATTAAATATTTTTTTGGAAAATCTTATTGAAATTGTCTTTATTATCGATACAGAAGCCGAATCTATAGTTTTTAGAATGTTCGTCTGTATGTCTTTATAGAAACGCATCACGAGAAAACCACTGGACAGATTTTGATGAAATTTCCAAATGATAGCTTGATATAGAATACTTAGAGATAGAATAGGTACTTTTTATTGTGAGAAATTATCTCATCTCTGTGAAATCTATACTAAATGTTATGTTATATTTTATTCCGATAAAAATAACTTTACTGTCAAAAATAAAAATAAAAATTGAAGTTTGAACAAAACTTGTCACACATGGTGCACGGTTTGAAATAAAGCAATAAAATGTATGGCAAAAAGAAATCAAAGGACACACACGAGCGAAAGCGCCCTTTTTTACTAAAAAAGGTACATAGCTTGTTTTCCTCTATAAAAGGCACTTGAGATATAACATATACTGACCTATTCTATTTATAAAAAAGGACTCATGAAAATCTGTTCATAACTAGCAAAGATATTAAGAATATACACACAAAGTATAAAAACAAAGCCAAATAAAAAAAAAAATACAACCGAAATGTCAACAATTAGTAAGAGTCAAAATTGAATCTATATCAATATTATAAATGTGAAAGTTTGTGAGTATGGATGTTTGTTACTCTTTGACTCCAGAACGGCTAAATGGATCTAGATAAAATTTGGCACAGAGATAGATTATAGTCTGGAATAATATATAGACTACTTTTTATTTTTTAATGTACGGCTCCCGTGGGATAGGTTTGTTTTTGATTTCTTAGAGGCAAACCCGAGCGAAGCGTAAGAGTAAGTTACCTTTCACAGAGCCGACATAATAACTTACCATTTCGTCTTACACTGACACCTTTATTTAGGCAAAGTATAAAATGTATTGTGCTATATGAGATTTTAAGCACGTTTTTTTACTTTAAAAAAATATTAATTATTAATATTTTTAATTATTTTAAACGAGATATCGCCTACGACTTTGCTCGCTTGATACGACGAAAAAAAAAAACTTATGTCACTCACTGGATTTTTTTACCAAAGCGGTTCCTGAGATAAGCATTTACGAACAAACGTTTTTTTTAATAGCTGTTTAGACGTTAGCCTATATTAGTTTAATATGAATCAGTTATTTTCATGTCATAGACACATATTTACATTTTATTTAAATTATAATGACGATAAAAATATTTAATTAAAGCTTATACAACTTATAAGTTTATACCAATTTAAAATATATGTAATAAGTTGTTACGAATACCAGTTAGTTTTTATTAGTATTTGAACGTTTATTCTGGAAATCTCTACGTGCACATAGTGCTTCACCGAAAAGGTGGGACTGCTTTAGAATCCTTAAGAAAAAAAGCACGTGACTGGATTTTTTATAAAGTCATATTAGAGTCCACTAATAAATAAATTAAACACAATAAAATTATTTCTAAATGATTAATAATTGTTTTTGTTTTTATAAAAAAATATGTATTTTGCCAAAACTATTAAAATTTAATTATTTTCCGTGATATTTATGTCTAGTGTATTTTGTGGAATTAATAACTGATAAAAATATATAAAGTATTCATTGATAATTATTTTTTTTTAATTTTTTTTTATCAGCATCTTGGGTTACTCACTATACGAACTCGTTCTTGCCCAAGAACCGAACCCGCGATATGCAGCTAAGAAAACACTTAGCCAAGTAACTAAACCAACTGCTGCATAATTGTCAATTACACCTTATTACTATAAAACGAATATAAAATAAAAAAAATGGGAAATAAACAAAAAATCGATACCTTTTAATTGAAAATCACAGAAAAAAACACAATCACAACACTAATAACTTTGGTAAATCGTTGTATACTTTAAATGCGTACGCGCAGAGTAGCGACAAGCGGTTAACTGATACGCGCATTCACCGACGCATTCAGTTCGAGTGCTAGTGATGGGCGCGTATCGATATATAAAGCTATCGATATTGATTTAGCCTTATGCATATATTATAACCAAGGCTTATTTGATATGGGTTTTCAGTTATCTACATTATTTTCTTCTTGCCTGTATGTTTATTGATATTTACATGTGTTTTTTTCCATATAGAAATAGCTACAAAGATAGTCTTAACTTAAAAGTTAGTGTTTATCTTTCAAAGGTATACAATAAGTTTTATCGTTACTAAGATCTGTTATAATAAGGCAATTACTATTTTAATAACTTAATTGATAGCCTATTGTTAGGACTAAACAACTAGAGCTGTAATTATTAAAAATTATACATACGTATTAAAAATGATGTTTTCCTTTAAAATGAAATAAGGTAACCACCAGTATTACTTAGAAGATTTTGTAATACGTGCCACTTATACAAAAAATGGCGTGGCGGGTGTCGATCCGTATCCACTTAGTAGGTAAAAACGATCTGGGCTACAAGAAAAGGCTAAGTGTACAGGTTGTGTTTGATTAGCATTGCCTTTCAAGCCGGAGGTCCTAGATTCGATTTCTGTAATCACTTGAAGTAATAATGTGAATGTATTAAGTTCGTTTAAGGTTTTAAGCATTAGGGACCATTCAATTCTTAGTTTCATGGCGTTGAAGCGAATGCTACTTCATTGTAATTTCTTTGTTCATCAGAGAACGTAAGTGAAATTAAGAAAATGAAGATGTTTCAACAGACGAGTCGAACGACTTTTTAGTGATGTTAAAGGTGAATGTACTTTGGGGGTCAAGTTGCAACTCGTAGAATCTTACACGAAATCGAACCTTACTATTGATGGTTTGTTAGTTGTCTCTACTTGCTAATTAATTTTATATGGATACTAATTTTAGCTCATTTATGAATAATTATTGCTAAGAGCCGTAGCGTGTACCTCATATATATATATATATATATATATATATATATATATATATATGAGGTACACGCTATGTTTCCTAGGGAACATAAGTCCCTAGGGACTCCAAAACGTCTGAAGTGATTTTGATGAAATTTGCAGGCATTCAGATTAGCTCAGCGGGTGATCCTGTGACGTTTGGTAGCCATCGGAAGTTTAAACGCGGGCGAAGCGTCGGGTACTGCTATGAAAAGCAAACATAATTTTTCAAATGGACTAGTCATTTTAGAGTAAAGCGCATTCAAAGAAACAAAAAACATACTTTTTACATTTTTAAATTTATAATATGAGTATAAAATATAAATCTACATTCAAACTTATAAATAAAATGGAAATAGCCAATTTTAAGTTCATATTGTTCTTAACATGATACAAATAAAAATTCTGTCTGTCTGAACTATCTAATCTCCTGCACTTTAGGACGTCGGAATTTGGACATGGAGTATATTAACTTATTACATATTAAAACTAGCAACTTACACTCGCTTCGCTCGGATGCGGACTAGGTACGTTTTAATTTTTTTGAGCGAAACCATTATTCTTTTTCTAAAATAAAAGTAGCTTAAGTTACTTCTTATAATATCAGCTATCTGCCAGTGAAAGTCCCTTTAAAATTCATCTAGCCGTTTCGGAGATTAGCCGGAACAAACAGACAGACAGACAAAATTTTTTAAATTGTGTTTTTCTTATAAATACCGTATATAATTCCATATGCATTTAGTATAAAGCTGTTATTCTGATATAACAAACAGACACTTCAATATTATTTATCTGTATGTATGTATAGATGTAAATTTTGGGTTCATTGCTTTATGCTAACACTAATAAAAAGGGAAAGTGGAAACTATAAATTATTTATGTAGGTGAATATAAATTAAATGTTCACATAAAATAATTATAAGTATTACATAAATAAAGTCAGATTTAAAAGCCAATCGTATCCATGCTTACAATCTATATACAATATAATAAAATTGTAACTGAGTCGAATCTGTACATTAAATATTTTTTGGAAAATCTTATTGAAATAGTTATTATTATCTAAACAGAGGCCGAATCTATAGTTATTCAAATTTTACATTATTACAGAGGCGAAATCTATACTTTTAGAATTTTCGTCTGTCCGTCTGTCTGGGAACGCATCACAAAAAAACCTCTGAACAGACTTTGAAAGGTATGATGATAGCTGGTTATCCGGGTCAACATACAGGATACTTTTTACTGCAGGAAAATATCTCATCTCTGAGAAATCATACTAACCGTTAAAACGTATTGAGGGTACACTTCAGAGGTGCAACCCTCTGGTATGAGCCTGCATTACTTAATTTTCATAGAGGTTTCATACTCTACATATAGCATGTTAATATTTATTACCAAAAACAATACCGACCAATCATGTAACCACGTCTTTTTAAAGTCGGTTAAAAAGATATATACTTATTGATTTTATTATTGATACCAGATTGCGTTATTTAAATCGATCCATAAAAAATAATTAAAGCTGAGACGAGAATGACATTTAATTTTTTGTGCAACTCTGAAATAGGAATAGAAATATCTTTAAAATAAAAAATAAACTTCCATCGAAACGTTTTAGAAGTGAAACCTGATTAGCTATTCATATTTCAAATCTGCAAGATTAATAAATTAATAAAAAAAATTAATATTACACTCAGACAAAAATATGATTCAAACGAATATCACACAAAGAGAAGAGAATAAAATTTTATCTCTTTCTATTTAGCTAGGTTCCTACATCTGTCGCATATACTCTAGGAAACTAACCCGCACAAAGCGAGTCTGAGTCGCTAGTTATAAATATTTGTAGATTTGAAAACAAATTAGTAAAAATATTTAATGATATATCATTTGACAATAACGACGGTTACTATGGCAACCATGACGGTTTTTCGTGACGCGACCTTGAAATTGTACTCTTAAGCGCGCAAAGAAGTTTCACTTAAAAATATATAAACTACTTCTTTATTATCATAACTACATATAGATGCATATTTACGTAACTTATGATAAGTGAGATAATAAAAGACATTTGTTCTTGAAATAATTTTTATTTTAACAATCAAAATGCAAACAATAATGATAAAACAAGTAATGATTACGATAAAAATAACATATCTAATAAATAATGCAAATGTATTATCTAATCGAAGGTAATAGGTACGATGGTCGTGTATATGGCTAATAAGATATAGGTTGCAGTTCGATTACAGTAGTTACCAAGATATGTTAATGACGTCATGTGTTTTTTTTTTATGCGATTCAGTGACAAACGAGCAGACAGACCACCTGATGGAAAGCAGTACCTGTCGCCCATAACACCTACGGTTCATGCACTTAGGTTTTAAGTAACAAAAATGCAGAACCACAGGTGCGTTGTCACTGTGAGGACTAAGATGATATGCCTCTTGCCTGTAATTGCGCTGGCTACCTTTTAATCGTTAAGAACGGATTTTTTGGAATTTACTCCCTTTTGAAGTAAAGGGGTGAAAACGGGTGCATAAATCATTTTTCGGGGACAAATTAAAAAAATAGAATCAGGTAGAGCCAGAGCAAGGAGCTAGTGTTCTATGTAATAATAGGAAAATTTTCATTATATCTTTAAGGTTCTAATTTATTAAGTTAAATATTAGTTCCGTGCCAAACGAATAAATAATGAGTTTATTAGGATCTATTTTTAATGTAAGCTTTTTTAAGCTCCAAAATCTCTGATCTAAATTACCATGTGCTTAACACCTCCTAAGATAATTCTTAAGAAATTATGGATAATTGTCTAAGAAATTATATGTTAACTGACACGCCGGCGTGCCCGCGATCCACAACGCGTTAATAAGACGTAAATTAAAAAAAATGAAGCAAAACTGCAACTATTTGGTGCAATATTATTTTGATTTAATAGCGCCGTTATTTTTACATACTGTAACTATTTTTCTTTTAAGAAAATGAAGAAATTATTGTTATTGTTATGATTTTTTTGCTACTTTTGTGTTATACAAACAAACATACCTGTGTATGTTTAATGTTAGTAGGAGCATTAATTAAGCAGTGTGCATTATCTGCTTTTAAACACAAAAGTTTGCTGTAAAGCATTCGAAACGTGGGGAACCAAAATTCTAAATAAATCCGCGAAAATTTTCCAAAGAGATAGTTTTATTTAAAATGTTCCACATGTTTGTTTGACGCATACATTCAGATTATGAGTTTAAGAGCTCGCAAATATGATAAGTATCTATTTATAAAATGCATATACAGTAATGTTGTCGTGTGAAGATAAAAATGTAGGTACCTATTTCAACCTAATCTATAGGTTTATTTTACACAATTTATAGTTTTATTTGTTTACAATTTCATGGGTTTTAATTTTTTTTGCGAAGAACCTTGATACTTTTCTGAAATAAAAGTAGCCTAAGTTACTTCTTATAACATCAGCTATCTGCAGTGAAAGTCATGTCAAAATCGGTCCAGCCGTTTCGGAGATTAGCCGAAACTGTCAGACAGACAGAAAGACGAACAAAAATTTTAATAATTGATTTTTTTTTCTTTTTAGTACTGTATATACTTTGATATGCATTTAGTAAAAAGCTGTTAGTTCAACGTTACAAACAGACACTCCAATTTTATTTATCTGTATAGATTTATAAAACTTAATTTTTAATGAAATAATTAAAAATGAATATCACACAATTGTAGCATAGATACAGCAGTAATAAAATAAAAAAATTAATAGCTATTAAATGAAAAGCACACATCTATTTAGTTACTTAAACTGAATTTTTAAATTTTATTTCTATGATAGAACTCTATGAAAAACAAATGTCAACATCATTGACATTTGTTTTGGTACGATAAATAATTAATTCCTTTTTAACTAGAAATGTATACTGATTTTAAAAATTTAATAATTTATATGATACTATCTTGGAAATATAACCGGTTCAAGAACACATTGTGTTCACTCAAATGACAAAATACTATACTAGTAATGCTAGAATTAGATGCCCTATTTCATACAAAGAAATTAGATAGCGCTAATTTGGGCTAGTCTTCTGTCTATTTTTATTTACTTGATGATGACGTAACTTCACAAACTTTCAAACTGTTTTATTTTAAAAATATGTGAAAATAAAATATGATATTAGAAATTTTAGAAACTACATATAATGCCATCTATTGGCATTTTTTTAAACATTTTTTTTTTGTTTCTAATGAGACCCCATGGTAACAGACTTCCTCATAATGTCAACCAGCACAATTCTGGACAGCGCACTTTGATCTCATGATTTTACTGCTCTTTTTAAAGTCATCTTTCTATCATCATCGTGATATAAGGAGCCTTATGCTGTTTTTGTCTAAGCATTGTTTTTTACTGCAGGTGGAAAGAACTGCAAAAGACATAAGTTTTGGCTCCATAAAGATTCCATCAGTCTTCTACTTCTATGTTAATACGTCAAAAAAAACATTAGTTCTTTAGCAAACAAACGTTTTGGACTCTGAATGCCAGAGAAAACCTTCTTTGTCAGTCTGATCTACAGATGTTTTTAAGTACGTTCAGGATGGATGATGGATGATGACTTTTTGAAGTAAGGAAATGGGTTACATATAGTAACTTAATTTCAGCGGGATTCTTTAGCTTGGCGAAAGGAAATAACCTTTGTACTGAGTTTTGTCAGGCGACTAGGAGGTAAAGACATATAGGTAGTGATATTCAAATCCCTAAAGAATGTTATGGCATTTTGATTGATTCAGGTACTGGATGGTTTTATTTTACGCTTTATTATTCTTTTTACCTTCCTGTTAAGTGTCTGATGCTTAGAAGATATTTATCAGTTTGATAATTGGATGCAAATATACATATCGATATGGTTTACAAAGATATGAATTTCAGGCGTTTTATCTGGAGACGTTTTCATACATAACTATCGACCAGGTCCTCCATACTCTACCTGACATGGCTTATTTAAATATTTCGAGAATACAAATTCATTTTTATCCACGAGCTCTTTAGAGTTTCTGTACAATTTAACGCTCTGTGGCCATAAAAACCTAAATAATGTCATCCTCACCTAAGGAATACTATCCACAATCCCCTAGAAAATCTGTCTTTTACCAGAATCTTCTCTCTATTCTTCATGTGTCATCGTAACAATGTATATTTTATAAGATGGCGTTCAGGGATTAGGCCGTGAAAAGGTTACAAGAAGGCATATGCAATTTTACATTAAAAACAAATCAGTAATCGTAAGCGTATACAATATATTTACATAAATATGAAGCACCTGGGCGGCCGAGCTTAGCTCGAAGTTCTTTTTTATTATATCGTATTTTTTAGATAATAAAAAAACAAAAAACTTGAATAAATACAAAAAAAAAAACAAAAGTAAAAACTTTATATCCGACCGAGATTGTCAATCTTGCACCTTGGCCGCTTGACCAAGACTTATAATGTCCGAGTGTAAGAAGTTATCGACCATATTTTGCGTGGAATAATGCGAAAGAAAACCGCATGAAAACCCGAAACACGCGTTTTCCCAGACACAAGACTAATCTAGATCGATTTTTCGCCCGCAAAAACACTCACCTACCTTTCAGCAAAATCGTTAGAACCGTTTGCGCGATCACCGGTATAAATAAATAAATATACAAGAATTGCTCGTTTTAAAATATTTGATATAATAAAGAATAATTGTATCGATATAAAGAGTGACGTCCATGCCTAATTTCAGCGCAACATGTCGTCACCCGATTTTGGCTTCCCCTGACCTCTAATTACACTTAAAGCACGTCACAACATACGACACGACAAACAGATACGATACGCCCATAAATTATATTGTTTCAAATACCTATCTATGTATTGATAACTTGATAATAATAAATCTGTTTCGCGTACATAATGAAACACTTTCATCCCATTTTTGTGTATGAATTAATATATTTTATATCAATTCAAATGTCATATTACTTTCTAAGACTTATGCGAATATTTGTCATTTTAAATAAAACTATATTTACGGATTTTTCCCGAATTTATTTTGATTTTTTGTTCGTCCGATGCTGAGTCCTCCCGTGACCATGATTGCTGTAAAGCATTCCAAACGTCGGGAACCAAAAATCAAAATAAATCCGCGAAAAAATCCGAAAAGATAGTTTTATTTAAATGTCTAATATTCGCGTAAATCTAAGAAAGTATTATATTAGGTAATTTTTATTCAAACGTCATGTTTATTGCTTTTTATTTTGATGAAATATTCGTCAAATTTTATAAGCGCTTTTAAATAATAAATATATAAATAACGATACACAAAATGTATTCTAGAAAACCCTCCATGGTTTTTGACAGGAAAATAAAATGGACATTGTAAGAGGAAATATATATTACGGCAAAAGCGAGATTGGTTCGAGACCAGTGATCTCAGAAGGCAGATCGTTTCGCCAGGAGGTTATCAAACATTAATTTTAATATTATTAGTTTAAGAGAACCATCGCAGAAGTTCTAGATATTACTCTGAGTTTCACTTCAGTAAATTCGTGAAATCAAAGGGTAGGAATGTATTGAAACCATCATGATACAAGGCAAATAGAACTTTAACATAAGTACTTGTGTATGATATATGAATTGAACATTTTAAGATATTATTTTAATTTCAGCACTAAAGCAAACGTTCTGAATGTTTGTAATATTAAAATCTATACATTTAAAAAAATTGTAACTAAGCTGATTCTGTACATTAAATATTTTTTGGAAAATCTTATTGAAATAGACATTATTATCGATACAGAAGCCAAATCTATAGTTTTTAGAATTTTTGTCTGTCTGTCTGTCTGTCTGTCTGTCTGTCTGACTGATTTTGATGAATATGGTATGATGATAGCTGGTTATCCGGGTCAACATTATCTCTGAGCTAAATATTAAATCGTAACTAGGGACAAACCCGAGCGGAGTGAGGGTGAGTTGCTAGTTAATTATATATTTATTTTACAAATAATTTAATCTTCTTATCATTTTTAATAAAATATGGGTATTCACATATGACACATGACACATCACACGTTAAGGAAAATAACTACTGAGAAATGTCAAGTTATTTGCATATAATTAAAATTGTGTAAATTTTCGTTTAAATTTCAGACATACAAATGATTGCAAAACAAAACTTAGCTCCATCCATTTAAGTTGGTATTATTTTGCAAAGTATAGCAGATATTTCTTTGTATACAGGGTGGCACAAATGGATAGGACATGGAAGAAAAGTAACTTTAATATTGAAGTTATTAAGTTTTCCTTAAAGGAATCCTTTATTTTAAAAAATAATAATGACTGTTTTTTTTTTAAACTTACTAGAACCGGTAATCGAACCAATTAAAAATACAGTAAAATATACCGTCACTATTTTATCGAACGAAGTTATTTTTATTTTTAAAAATAAAATTGTTTCCTTTGAGTGAAACTTGATATTTTCAATATATAAGACACTTTTCTTTCATATCCCTTACGTTTTTCCACGATGTTACGAGTCGACGTGTATAAATTGTAAGCTTTCAAAGTTTTCTTTAATTTTAAGATACAATGTTCAGTCGACAGATTTTATCCTTACCATGTACTCTATCGGTTAGTTCGATAAAGTGTTTTACTGTATTTTTAGTTGGTTCGATTACCGATTCAGATAAGCTTTTTTTAAAAATAAATATATGTAGCTATTATTAATATTTAAGATAAAGGAACGTTTCCTTTGAGTAAAGCTTGATAACTTCAATGTTTAATGTACTGTTCTTCCATGTCCCATCCATTTGCTCCACCCTGTATAGAGTAATGTTTATCGAAATATTACATCATACGTCACAAGTCATACAAATATATATATTAGGGGACATTGGAGGCACGTTATCAAATGTATTTTTAAATTTTTTGATAAATATTTACCTAAAAACTAGCGTATCACTCTCGTTTTGCGAAGAACCTTATTTAACCTGCGCGATATTTATATTTTAACAAGTTTGTATTATAAAACAAAATCACTATCCACTTGTCTGTTTGTACGTTCAAGTTTTTTTACACTTTTTAACAGATTTTAACAACTCAGAAAAAACAGCTTTTCTTTAACGCTACTATTATATTACCGATTCTCTGATACTAATATAACGAAATAGTTTATTCTTTCTATACATATAATATATTTCTGACCATTAAAACCTTTCGAATTTAATGTCCCACTATTGGGCACTGCTGCTCTCTGCTGCAGTCTAAAAAGTTTTGTTTAAGAATCAATAAAAGAATCCAGGAGTTGACAAGTGCGGTGTTTCATCCTCGTGCCTTTGATCTTTCTAAGGTCGTGTCAACCCACCTGGGATTGATAGAGCATGGAACAGAGAATACACTTGTGTTTTAACGCGTTCTTGTGCACCATAATATCTAAGTAAAATTTCACTGAGCCTAGCCAGGGCCGAAATCGGTCATTAGGATATTATGTTTGTTCCTCGATGGTCTAGTGACAAGCATTTACAGCTCGCACCAGTCGTGTTCATCGAACTTTAAGAGGAAAAGGAATAGAGAGTGCACTTGTATTTGCAAGCAATCTATACATATAATAAAACTGTAGAGGTCGAATGTCTGTACATAGAAAAAAATGCTAAAAACCGAGTCAGGGAGATGTAAAAAGAGAAATAGAACAAATCCAGATTTTATTCAATTTTTTTGTTTCTCTGTCTGTTTGTCTGTTTGTACGGGCTAATCTCCGAAACTGTCGATTTAAATGAAATTTGTATGGTGGTACCTTATATCCCCGGTCAACATCTTAGATACTTTTCATCCCGGAAAATTAAAGAGTTCCCGTGGGATAGTTAAAAAAATATAATAACTTATACAGCTTAGTACACAAAAATACTGATTGGATTTTAATGAAACTGTACAATAATATAGTTCAAACAAAAGAATAACAAATAGGCTACCTTTTATCCCGGAAAAACGTACGGTTCCCATGGGATAGATTTGTGCGAGGGTGAGCCGCTAGTAATAATTATAATAATAAATACTCTTTATTGTACACCCACAAAAAGAAATTTGTACAAGAGGCGCCCTTATCGCTAAAACAGCGATGTCCTCCAGGCATCACGCGTACATCTATGCACTATCTCCTGCGCAGTTTGTTAGTCTCAATGAGATTGGCCGCCGTGGCCGGAATTGGTCACTAGGAGGACATTATGTATGCGACATATCCATCATGAACGAGTCGGACTCGCACATGGACAATTTTAGGGTGGACGTGACAACAAACTTTTTTAAGAACTGGATCCGCATTTGGTATTAGTATAGCTTCTTTATTTTGTTGAATTTTGGCCTTATCTTATTTGTATAACATCATATTAATAAAATTGCAACGTATTATGACACTAAATTATATTTTTCGAAGTCAACTCAAAGTTCAACATAATAAAACTGAATGACGAAACTGTGTGTTCGAATTGCTTTGGTTGAGATAAATTACCATTTTGAACTGTGATTGTCTTATATCATTTCATATTATTTATACTAATATTAAAAAGAGGTAAAGTTTGTGAGTTTGTGAGGTTGTAGGGGATAATCTTTGGATCTACTGAACCGATTTAGATGAAATTTGGTAAGAAGATAGTTTGAGACCCTGGCAAGGACAAAGGATAGTTTTTATCTCGGAAATCATCCCATAAGGGGATGAAAATGGGAATGAAAATTTGTATGGGGAATTAACTTAGGGACGAACGCGAGCGAAGCGGAGGTGAGTCGCTAGTATCATAATAAGTTTTATAACGTGTTGAGGGACGCGGGAACACCGGTGGTTCAGTTAATAATTAATTTCTTAGAAATAATCCTGGAGTGGTTAATAATATCTGTCGTTATGTTAGTAAATAAATATGTTGGGACATTAACCAGTTATCATCATACCGAATTTTATAGAAATTCTAATAGTTTTGAATAGGTGCGTTTCCAGACAGAGAGACAGACAGAAAAAATCTAAAAATTATAGATTCGACCTCTGTATCGATAATCTATACTAATATAAAGCTGAAGAGTTTGTTTGTTTCTTTGTTTGGTTGAACGCGCTAATCTCAGGAACTACTGATCCGATTTGAAAAATTCTTTTTGCATTAGATAGCCCTTTAACTGAGGAAGGCTATAGGCTATATATCATCCCGGAAAAATGTAAGGTTCCTGTGGGATAGATTTGTTTTTGCTTAGGGACGAACCCAAAGCGAAGCGAGGGTGAGTCGCTAGTAATGTCTATTTCAATAAGATTTTCCAAAAAATATATAATGTACAGATTCGACTCAGAATCTCATTATATGTATTTCATTATAGACTGCATAAAATTTTCAGTAAGGTAAACCTAAGTCAAAAAGTCGAATATAATATTATCACCTTTACATCCTCTGTTGACTTTCTTTTTTTTTTGTTTAGTAGCTATTGAAGAGTTTTATTGTGCCTATCAATAAAAAAAATCGAAGCAGTTTTTATAGAGATAAGTAAATTCTATTCCATTATATTTTCCTCAAATTTTTAATAATGGTTATGGTTGAATTTCAACCACTTGGTTAAGTTTAAATAAATATTTACATGAGAAACATATTATTTTTAAAAAGACTATGTTGGAAACCCTTATAACAGAGGGATGAGGGTTCCGCTATGGTTTTAGTGAGTAACAATATATAGGTGTTACGGAAGTTAGGACTTCTATGGCGAATTTCCTTAGCGAAAACAAAAGGCTCGGTGTAACAAAGATGAAACATATTACTGAATCTATCTTTACATATGCAAGCGTTATGACGCGGATTGAGGTTTTTTTTCTAGACTGGTAGTGACGTTTAGTAAAAGTTGTATTGATTTAACGCTGAATATTTTTCAGAAATTTTTATTACGCACATAAGTCCCTTTCTTTGTATTTGCTGTAGTACAATAATGTTCGGGCTACCACAAAACGATTAAAACGAAAGGAGTATGTACGTTAGTACTTCAATCACTTGATTCCTACGATTGGCGAGGACGGTTCGTTAATATGAATTTTATGGGATAAGAAAAGTAAGGGAGTTCTGATTATGTTTCTCTCTTTTATATTTTGTATATTTTCTTTTCTCTTTTTGGGTGTATAATAAAGGGCTTTTGAGATTTACTTCTTACGAATCGATTTTCATGTAAGGCCTCTAATCTATACTTAATATTATAAAGCTGAAGAGTTTGTTTGTTTGTTTGTTTGTTTGGTTGAACGCGCTAATCTCAGGAACTACTAATCCGATTTGAAAAATTCTTTTTGCATTAGATACCCCGTTAACTGAGGAAGGCTATAGGCTATATATCATCCCGGAAAAATGTACGTTTCCCGTGGGATAGATTTGTTTTTGTCTAGGGACGAACCCGAAGCGAAGCGAGGGTGAGTCGCTAGTATGGAATAAGAGGAGTGAAATTAATACAAGCGTTAACTCAAAGCGTTACGTTTTTCCGCGCAACGTAACTTGCGCACCTTTCACTTTGAAATGTCACAGTGATTAATAATGACGAAAGTATTGATGAATGATGTAATTAATATTAAAAGTGATAATCAACCTTCCTAACAATGTATTCATGTACTACAAGTAATATATATTTATGTCTAATGATTGATGTATAATATTTAACCGAATCAATATGAAAAATGTGAATAGAAAATACATACATGCTTTCAGTGTTATAAGAGATGCGTTTATACCCTTTTTGACTATTCCATATTTAAAGATAATCGTACTTAAGGAGTAAACTCCATTCGTGCGTCGGAGCAGACACACACACTTTTTATTTTTATTATTATATTATTGGTTTCATGTCATGTGATGTCTATGCATATGTTATGAGCACGATAACTGAGTCAATCACCTTTACAAAGTCCATCGCTTTGTTCTAACAATCTGGGACGGCTGATAAATATTATATAACTAGATATATTAACTGCTATTTATTATAGTCTACAGTCCCTCAACGAGGTTTCTAATGATTACTAACAAGCTAAAACTTCATGAGTAGCTTCATTTTGACGAGACACCCAACTTTTTTTACGTAGGACTCTGTCAATCCTGAGGAGTCCGACTGGATGGGTATCACCCCTTTATCTATTTCTGCCGCCAAGCAACAATGATTGTATTGTTGTGTTCCGGTTTGAAGGATAAGGTAGTCAGCGCAATTACAGGCAAGAGGCATATCATCTTAGTCCTCACAGTGACAACGCACCTGTGGTTCTGCATTTTTGTTACTTAAAACCTAAGTGCATGAACCGTAGGTGTTATGGGCGACAGGTACTGCTTTCCATCAGGTGGTCTGTCTGCTCGTTTGTCACTGATTCTCATTAAAAAAAAACGAAAATTTGATAGTGCCCGATACAATTGTGGATTGATACGGTACATGTCGAAATGGTTATTGTCTATTACTAACAGGTTGTTTAACGATTTAATCTTGAGATAGTCCAATATTAAACAAGAAAAAAATGTAGTCCTACAAAACAGATTGTTTTGATCAAATCGTCACTCTCTCCAAACTTATTAAAATAACAACACCATAAAATTTATATATTATATAAACCAGCTAATTTTCATTCTGCATTTTTCATTCAGCATTTATTATTAAATATTTGCATAGTAAAATAGTTTCATTGTCCTACAAATAAAATGGTCGATCGTCCTACAAATAAATTTGTCGGTCCAACGCTCGGAAACTGTCTACCGCACGATGATGCTTTACTTATTACTTACTGTTGGACAAAGTAGCACATAAAAGGTAAGACGTGTATTTTAAATAAAAAAAAATTAAAACTAATATTTACGTTAAAGTAGGCTGATTTCACATTTTTTCATTTTATTTATCTACAACAGTGTCCCGTTTAACCCTTAATTAATTAGGTGGCCATAATAATGAGTATTACCTTACAATTGGTGTAAATCAGGGCGTGTCGCTTTTGCACTCAGCTTTTAAATAAATTGAACTATTGTAATAGATAACGAGAGGTCATTTGATTAAAAATTACGTACACATCGCCTCACATTTGTATTACATTATATAGAAGAGATAAAATTCCTAAGAATTAGTGAAGTTAAATAATAACTTGTTTCTCGGTTCATTTTAATCTGTTAGTTATTACTTTTTTATTGCATGTTTTTCTTTATATTGGAAGAAAAAGATTTAATATACCCTCATAAATTAGTATTTGCCTAGTATTCAACATTCGACCATAAACATTATTGAAAATTTGAAAAAAAAAAAACAGATGAAGAACCGACGGCTTTACTTGCTCTCCGAGGCATAAGGGGTTAAACCTCGCCAACTTTCCAACTCCGGGCTGTTATTGAGAATTTCTTAAATACTTAATAACTAGACTTGGACTAGACCAACTTGAGACTCGAACCCGGGACCTTTGATGTACAGCCGAACATGCTAGCAACATGACAGTTATACATACATAAGTACATGCGCGCACGCAGTCACAAGAAAAGGCTAGTTTTCTGTTACTACTTGATTTGAACTATAACCTATGCATATGTACATAATATCGTAAATCCAATAACAACATACAAAGACAACCAATGTCAGATGATCTATACTCATTGTTTTTGGAAAAATATGTATTATCTACAGGTATATAATTATCATTTATTGTTTTACACTATAAATAATAACAATATGTTTTTTTTTTCTTTTATATGTTTTACTAGCGACTCGCCCTTGCTTCGTTCTGGTTCGTCCCTATGTTGGTTCCCCATACAAACTTTCATTCCTATTTTTAGCCCCTTAACTCAATATAACCTTTTTATAGTATTTTAATTTGTTGTTTTTATAAACATGATATTAATCAGTCAGGCACGAGCACAATAATTTTATTTATAAGAATTGCGTAGATATTTGTTTATTTATTTGAAACGTAATATAAATTCCACGTTCTAATACAACATGTACTTAGGTACGTTGTTCTTAACAAATTTACATACAGATGTTATATCTGCTTTTATGGACATATATCTACTAGTTTTCGCCTAGTTATCGAAATAATCAATACTTACTGAAAATTGGACGAAAACCCATATTAATAGAATTTATCTATCTATACAAAAAAACTGCTTCCAAAATTTTATTATTGACTATCGACTCTCCCTCGCTCCGCTCGCGTTCGTCCCTACTTACGTTTCGATGTTTAGTATGGATTTCTCAGAGATGAGATATTTTTTTGCAGTAAAAAGTATCCTATATATTGACCCGAATAACCAGCTATCATCATACCTATCAAAATCCCTCCAGTTTATTTTCCGTAATGCCGTAACAGACAGACAAAAATTCTAAAAACTCGATAATAATGTCTATTTTAATAAGATTTTCCAAAAATATTTAATGTAGGTACAGATTCGGTTTAGTTACAATTTTATTATATGTACAGATAAGACTAAAGCTCGTCAATAGCTACTAAACGAAAAAGGAAAATCGGTTGACAAACAGACGAAAACAAAGTACTATTATATATGTAACAAAATAATATACCAAATTTTACAGTAAACATTCCATCATTGTTACATGACGTAAAAAAAAAAAATTTCCACAAAAAATCTATAAAAAAAGTCTAATTTAGAGCCTATAAGGAAATGAAAACACTTAAGCAATTTATATTTAGAAAAAATACAATTAATATTACAATACTATTAAATCTTATAAATCGATTTGTTCTTTTAACAATTATTTCCGCGTTTTTGACGTAATGCAAGACGTGAGATATTAAGCGATAAGAGCTTTACTCACACAACTTAAAAACATAACTGTATTAATTCTTATCAATAATTAATATTTAATATTATAATATTATCCATACTAATATTATATATGTATGTGAAAATAACTTTCTACGCTTAAATCGCTGAACAGATTTTGATAAAAAATTGGCAAGAACGTAGATTGCATCCTGGGATATCACATTTGATATCCTTAAATCCCTTAATAATATATAATCTGCACGTCCGTTAGTTTTAGACCTTAATTTAGATAATAATAATTAATCATTGCAATAAAATTGTATTTAATTTTTAAATTGACTTCAAAAACACTTTATAAAGTAATTATCTAAGTTAATAAATATCCTATCAAAAAGTATACGTTGGAAGAAATTCCACCGTCTTCCATTTTAAGAAATTTTTGGGAAAATGGTTTTTTTTAATTATTAATAAAAAAAAACTAAAAAATGAGTACTTTTTCCTTTATTGAAATTGGTCAATAATAAACATAAACCACAATAAAATGTTACCAGTTTTATTAATTTTGATTTATGCCTTTCTTCGATATTTTAAGTTATAACGTTTTTATACTTTCTTTGATATTGTAGAATTTTATTCACTATTTAGAAATAAGTTATCTAGGATTATCACCTGACATCCAATTAATGTTTTATTTTCGCGGTCTGTCACATTGAGACCCTCATCAAGCGGAAGCCTGGTCTCGTATCCCTATAGAAAATATAGTCCTGACTCCTGACTCTTGCGTTAAGGGTTTAATACAACTGTTTTATACTTAATATATCACACAAATACCTCTTTAATGTAGTGTTATACTTAAGTGTGTATTCGAAGAATAGGAGAATTTGCAAGGAAAGATTACACATAAGTCACCTGAAGGGTTTCGAAATATAAACAAAAATATTAAAGAGTGCGTGTATGAATGTGTACACGCAAGAAGTAACACTTCTGTTGGTTATCGGTACTCTTTATGAAATTCTATTTATGTTTTTAACCGACTTCCAAAAAAAGGAGAAGGTTCTCAATTCGACCGTATATATATATATTTATGTTTGTTCGGGCATTTTTTCGTCGTTTATGAACCGATTTTGATAATTCTTTTTTTGTTGGAAAGGAGATATCCCAAGAGTGGTACCATGATATGGAAACCAGGATCTGATGATGGAATCCCAGAGAAATCGAGGGGAACTTTCGAAAATTGTAGCGGCGACTAGTGCGTTTGTTAACATTTTCATTGGTATTTTAAAGCACTACTATTTAATGAAGGTCTGGAGTCGATTTGATGATGGACCGTCGGTGCCAGCCAATGCAAATCAAAGCACACCGACTTCGAAAAAATCTGATTAAGTATCTATTCTAAATGAAAACCCCCGTTTAGTTATTTTTTACTTTTCAGTGCCTGGAAGTCGGTTTTTTTTTTTTTTAAGTTTTTTAAATAATTAGGATAGGTGAGACACTAAAAATAACGCATATTAGGCATATTACAATCATATATATTTATAGAATATCATTTAAGGAAATAATATAATATTGTATATCATTTGTCAGACAATAACAACGGTTACCATGGCAACAACCGTACGTACATTTTTTCGTAACGCATTCACCAGCTTACCTTCCAAGTCAAGCGTGCGTAAACAAGTTTTACTTCAAAAAATAGTGGTGTAACAAATATTATATTATTTATTAAGTATATATCAAGTGTCCCACATCGAATTTAAAGTTAAGAAAGTAAAGTTAACATCCATAAAATATTAAATTTAAGTCTAATGTACACGCGCCTTATAAATATTAATGAATTGATAAATCTTAAGAGTATAAAAAGATTGAGTGTTTTTATTTTTATACCAAAGTACAAGTCTATATAACACGTAACTAATTTGTAGTCAAACAAAAATAAGAATTGAATAATGTTAAATGCTAATCAAATAAGCTCTGGAAAAATTTAACAACAATTGTTGGTTAGATTCAAGGAAGGTTAAAACGTAAAATTAAAAATATGTTTTGGATCCATAAAAGAATATCAATAAATTTTTTCTCAAAATCTGAAAATGAGCAAAGTTTGCTTAAGACAATTGCTGCAAGTCTTGTAGCATGTGTTGTACGAGTAAGTCTCCGACTGCATAATACTGCGTTTCTTCGTTAACTTGTTCTTATCTTTTAACGAAGTCGAGTTTTGTTACTTCTGTAAATTAATTTTTACTATTTTTTCCGCAATTTCCCTCACTTGATATCTACGTCGATATGAAGTATCCTATACTAACCTACATGTTAATCTAAAATATTAAATATCTTCTTACCCTTTGGGCTATTACAGTGTGAAGAAGTAATAAATTTTAACGTTTTTTGTAGTTATACTTCTTTTGGCACGTTTGGAAAAATATGAGAGTAAAATTTTTACGATGCGCGCGCACACCGACAGCCAAAAAGCGACATGATGAAGTTAGCTGAAAGCGACATGACAACATGATTTTACAAACACAGTTGTGACATACAGGATGAAATCTTTTGCTATTTTTGTTCTGTTACGCCAAATAATTATAACTTCTTACGTGCGTACATAAGTACACACACACGTTTTTTTTTGAGTAATTTATCGAACATAGTCACGTGCTCTTTGAGTTTATTGTAACAGGCGACCTAGCAACTGGTTAGTCATGACACTTGGAATGTTTGTTTATCTTTATCTGGCAAAGTGTTCTTGAATAAATCGTATTCGTAATGCATAATTATCCATAAAGGGTGACCTCCCGCATGTAACTAGGTGGCTTCAATTAACCTACACATATATTATAACATTGAAGATCTGGTACAACATCGTTAATGATAAGATATTATGACTTTGATTCTTGTGGGAAAATATATTTTAAACTAGGGGCTTACTCTGGCTTTGTCCAGGTATAACTATACAGATAAATAAAATTGGAGTGTCTGTTTGTAATATTAAAAAATAACCGCTTCTTACTAAATGCATATGGATGTATACACGGTACATATACCAAAATAACATTTTTTACAATTTTTGTCTGTCTGTCTGTTTGTTCTGGCTGATCTCCCAAACGGCTGGACCGGTTTTGATCGGACTTTCACTGGCAGATAGCTAATATTATAAGAAGTAGCTTAAGCTACTTTGATTTTAGAAAAAGAATAAGAGTTCCGCGAAAAAAGATTAAAACTCATAAAATTGTGAACAAAATCCGCGTACAGCGTACGCACTAGAGCAAAACGATGGTAAATCGCTATATAATTTAAATGAATATCTTAAGAGTAGCAAGGTACTATTTATGTATAATACCTAAACATAGCTAACCTTTATATATATAGTATAGTATACCTAAACTTTATATATATTATGTATAGCTAACCGTGAAAACTTACCTAGGGACGAACGCGAGCGCAGCGAGCGTGAGTCGCTAGTATGTACATATATGTATATATATATATATATATATATATATATATATATATATATATATATATATATATATATATATATATATTGATAAGTGTGTACGTACATAATGCGGCTCATCATATAATAAACTTTTGTGTGTGTGTGTGTGTGTGTGTGTGTGTACGTTATTAAAGAATTCTCTAAAAGAACAACGTCGTTGTTAAATTGAATGTTTCAAATAAATAGTCAATTGTTATATGCAATATAAAATTATATTTATTTTATTGACGAATGTAAGCAGAGTCGAGTAACATACTAGTATAGCATAAGTTATGTTTAAGTAACCTGTGAAGATGAAAATGCGTTGATGTAACGAGAAATCGCTAAGAAAAACTTGTATCAATGTAACTAGCGTTTATTTATAGAATACTAGAACTTTTCCTTTAACTATCATGGTAACTGTATTTTAACGATGCCGTTAACAGTTAACTATAACCATTTACGTTTTTATGAGGTAATGATAGTTTATTATAGATGATTTATTTGTTTATTTATTTATTGGAAAGAATAATGGCATAATCACAAAACAACTTAGAAAAATAATAATAACTTCTAAACTGTCTAGACTATTAATATATTATTTACTAGTTACTTATCCTCGCTCCACTTCGGGTTAGTCCGTAGACAAAAAAACAAATCTATCCCACGGGAACCATACATTCTTTCGGGATAAATGTAACCTATACGCTATTCCAGACTACAATCTATCTCTATGCCAAATTTCATTCAGATTCGTTCAGCCGTTCTGGCATGAAAGAGTAACAAACATCCATACATACTCACAAACTTTCACATCTATACAGATAAATAAAATTAAAGTGTCTGTTTGTAATGTCAAAGTAACAACTTTTTACTAAATGACTAAACTAAATATTATAATAAATATTATAATAATAAATACTAAAAAAAAAAACCGACTTCCAGGCACTGAAAAGTAAAAAATAACTAAACGGGGGTTTTCATTTAGAATAGATACTTAATCAGATATTTTCGAAGTCGGTGTGCTTTGATTTGTATTGGCTGGCACCGACTTCGAAAAAATCTGATTAAGTATCTATTCTAAACTAGCGGCTCACCCTCGCTTCGCTCGGGTTCGCCTCTAGACAAACAAAAACAAATCTATCCCACGGGAACCGTATATTTTTCCGGAATAAAAAGTAGCCTATTGGTTTTTATGATGTATGAACTATATTACTGTAAAGTTTCATTAAAATCCAATCAGTAATTGTTGGGTACTAAGCTGTATAAGTTACTATATTTTTTAACTTTCCCACGGGAACTCTTTAATTTTTCGGGATGAAAAGTATCTAAGATGTTGCCCGAGGACATAAGGTATTACCATGCAAAATTTTATTTAAATCGGTCCAACAGATTTGGAGATTAACCCGTACAAACAGACAAACAGAGAAACAAAAAAATTGAAAAAAATCTAGATTCTTTCTATTTCTTTTCTTACATCCCCTTGACTCGGTTTTTAGCATTTTATTTCTATGTACAGACATTCGACCTCTACAGTTAGGTTATGCCCTTCTGAACGAAAGTCATAGTTACACTCATTTTCTTTATATGTCAAGGTCAAAGCAGAATACGACAGTGAAACTCGTATGAATCGCTTTTTTACATCAAGCCCTTATTGACACATAAGTTTCGATATAGGTTGCCATAAGGGAGCTGGTTCCCTATACTTATCCAGCTAAACCCTTTCATCTAAATCAATCCAGTAGTGTTACCGGTGGTAGGACTCTGTCAAGCCTGAGGAGTCCGACTGGATGGGTACCACCGCCTTATCTATTTCTGCCGCCAAGCAACAATGATTGCATTGTTGTGTTTCGGCTTGAAGGATAAGGTAGCCAGCGCAATTACAGGCAAGACATCTTATTCCTCACAGTGATAACGTACCGGCGGTTCTGCAGTTTTGTTACATAAAACTTAAGTGCATGAACCGTAGGTGTTATGGGCGACAGGTATCGCTTTCCATCAGGTGGACTGTCTGCTCGTTTATCACTGAATACCATAAAAAAAAAAAAAGTTTCGGAGCTTATTCGGTATAGACAAATAAACAAAAAAAAAGTCTTTCCTTTTTATAATATTATAGTGGCTTACCCTCGCTTCGCTCGGGTTCGACTTTAGACAAACAAAAACAAATCTATCCCACGGGAACCGTACATTTTTCCGGGATAAAAAGTAGCCTATTTGTTATTCTGATATATGAACTATATTATTGTAAAGTTTCATTAAAATCCAATGCGTAGGTCTTGTGTAGTAAGCTGTATAAGTTACAATAGTTTTTTAACTATCCCACTGGAACTCTTTGATTTTCCGTGATGAAAAGTATCCTATATGTTGACCGGGGATATAAGGTACCACCATGCAAAATTTCATTCAAATCCGTCCAACAGCTTCGGAGATTAGCCCGTACAAACAGACAAACAGACAAACAGACAGAGAAAAAAAAATTGAAAAAAATCTGGGTTGGTTCTATAGCTCTTCTTACACCCCCCTGACTCGGTTTTTAGCATTTTTTTTCTATGTACAGACATTCGACCTCTACAATTTTATTATAGTATAGATGAAAACCCCCGTTTAGTTATTTTTTACTTTTCAGTGCCTGGAAGTCGGTTTTTTTTTTTTTAAGTTATTATTTTTCCATTTTTAGTGTAGACGTATCATCAATACAAATTAATCAAGCCCAAACACCAGGTAATTGCTGTAAATCGTTGAGGAGTTCCCTCGACTATCTTTCGGGTCCATCATCAGATCGACTCCAGACCTTCATTAAATAGTAGTGCTTTAAAATATCTACTGAAAATGTTATCAAACGCACTAGTCGCCGCTACAATTTTCGAAAGTTCCCCTCGATCACTCTGGGATCCCATAATCAGATCCTGGTTTCCTTATCATGGTACCACTCTTGGGATATCTCCTTTCCAACAAAAAAAGAATTATCAAAATTGGTTCATAAACGACGAAAAAATGCCCGAACAAACATAAAAAAAAAAAAATACATATATACGGTCGAATTGAGAACCTCCTCCTTTTTTTGGAAGTCGGTTAAAAAACACACAATTTTTAAAATTATTATCTGCCTGTCTGTCTGTTTGTTCCGGCTAATCTCCGAAACGGCTGGACCGATTTTCACGGGGCTTTCCCTGGTAAATAGCTGATGTTATAAGGAGGAACTTAGGCTACTTTAATTTTAGAAAAAGAATTAGGGTTTCGCTTAAAAAAATGAAAACGTACCGAGGGATGAACCCGAGCGAAGCGAGGATGTGTCGCTAGTAATATTAGTATGGATAGTATGGATTAAAAAATTGAAATAAAACAGAAAAGATTTTTAAAAATATTGTAACACAATTTTGCAAAATGCTTACACAGATGTAACTTTACTTTGAAGTACTCGTAGGTAATTTGATTCTAATGACCTGATTTTTTTCTTCAATTGCAAAATTATTATTGCTTATATTGAGTGATGAGTCACTAGTCTATCTACTATCTATAGGTCTACCTACATATAATAAAATTCTAACTGATTCGAATCTGTACATTAAATATTTTTGGAAAATCTTATTGAAACAGACATTATAATTATCGATACAGAGACCGAATTTATAGTTTTTAGAATTTTTGTTTGTCTGTCTGTCTGTGACTGCATCACGGAAAAATCACTGGAGGGTTTTTGATGAAATTTAGTATATTAATAATAGCTGGGTATCAACATATAGAATACTTTTTACTGTGGGAAAGTATCTCATCTCTAATAAATTTATATTAAACGTTAAAACGTAAGTAGGGATGAACCCGAGCGGAACGAGGGTGACTCGCTAGTTTAAAATAAAAAAAAATGACAACTGATTAAACTATAATACCTATTATTTATGGCATTTTTTATTGAAGACCACAGAACGGTAGCCCAAATATTACTTTTCGATTAACATAAACATACATCTTTTAACCTTTATCGTTATATAGTTTTATATTTTTAAGTTGAATTGAAAATTCATTAACTGCTTATAAAACGTAAACCACGGTGCAAATTACAAAAAAAAAACAATAAAACCAGACAAGTCTGAGTTAGATTCATTGGTTTTCAACTGTTATTTAATATATACCATTAGGTTCTATTTTATTGGTCAAAATATTATTATAAAATTACATAAGTATAGGTAAAATAAATATTTTTTTACGCATGAATAATAAATAATAATATGGACTCCTTAAAATACGAGTTTCATCAATTTTTGTTTATTCTTAACTAGCGACTTACCCTCGCTTCACTTGGGTGCATCCCTAGGTACGTTATGTTAACAGGCTTCTCTTGGGCAAACTCGCTACATTGTAGATCTTATCTGTGCCTTCGAGCTAAGATTAAGGTCAAGAGTATGCCCATTATTAATAATAAAAAAAAAAGTTTTAATTTTTTGAGCGAAACCCTAATTCTTTTTCTAAAATAAAAGTAGTCTAAGTTACTCCATATAATATCAGCTATCTGCCAGTGAAAGTTAAAATTGTTCCAGCCGTTTCACAGATTAGCCGGAACAAACAGACAGACAAAAAATTTTAAATTGTGTTTTTTTTTATAAGTACCGTATATAATTCCATATGCATTAAGTATAAAGGTGTTACATATTTTGACATTACAAACATACACTTCAATTTTATTTAACTTTAATTTAACAAACTGTTTAAAACAATCAAGTTCCGTATATAAATCTATCTGCGCAAACATTATTATGAGCTTACTCTATTCTAACTAGGACAGTGCCTCAGATCCAAGAATACTCATCTACTAGCGCCAGAAACCACTTTTTATTTAAATAATGCCATCTAACGTAGACTGGCAATATATACATACATGCATGTAGTAGGCGCTATCGTTAAACAGTGGCGCCTGCGCACGCGCACCCAGTTGCACTCTACTTAAAACCGGTGTCAATACAAATAGACTTGACAATTTACAATCATTCCTTATCAAGTGGCAAATTGGAATGTGGTTTTTATAGGATCTTCAAATAAACAAGTCATTTTTTAGCTTCAAAGGAGTAATGTAAACTACAAACTACATTACTAAATAAATAAAAAATAAATACAAAATTATATTTCACAACTCTAATGAAATTGTGAACGATGGTTAAATTGTTTTGATAAAGAAGACAGTAATAAATATTGTTTATAATAATCGGTCATGGATAGTATATCGGCATTATGATATTTTTAAGCAATATAGTGCTAAATTATTAATTATTAATTATATATTTACTAGTGACTCACCCTTGCTTCGCTCGGTATCGTCCCTTTGTAGGTTTTAACGGTTAGTATGGAATAGATAGACTATATATTATACGATATATAATCTAAAGCCTTCCTCAATAGAAGGGCTATCTAAGGCAAAGAGAATTTTTGAAATCGGATTAGTAGTTCCTGGGATTAGCGCATTCAAACAAACAAACAAACTCTGCCTTTTTCTAATATTAGTGCAGATTCTGTATGTAAATTTAACTATAGATTTATTGAGGGTACATTGACGGTAATCATTATTGATAAAAACACTTTTTTTAAAGTGACTTTTTAGTCTGTGTATCCTGTTATTATGACCTACAATTCTTATTAGAAATTGGTCTTAAAAAATCCACAAGCGACACTGCGGGCAATAGCTAGTTAGGCATTTTATATGTATTGATTAAAAATGCATGAACTGTATTTAGGACCTGTTCGAAGCGAGGGCGGACCACACAGTTCTCGATCAAGCAACAATCAACTATCTACGAGTTCATATTATGTCAAGGTACTTTTGATGAAACTTATGTATTTTAGTCAATAGGTTTGTATGGCCAAATGCAACAATAATATTGTACTCGCAGCCATGCCTCGCTCGCAAGGGAGACCCTTTCCGATGTTTTTTTTGTCTGTATTTTATTGAAGTTATAATTTTGGCCCGTTTGAAAAAAAAATCAATCACCCAATCTCAATCTCGGGAAATGCATCGAGTCAAAGGCCAAAACAGCTGCCAAAAAACTTGGTATACTGAATAAGGTGAAGCGGTACTTCACGCCTGAGCAGCGCTTGATTCTCTATCAGGCTCAGGTGCGCTCAGCCATGGAGTACTGCTGCCACCTCTGGGATGGCTCTGCCAGGTATCAACTCGATGCATTAGACTCGATAGATCGCCGCGCCCGCCGTATCATAGGTGATCAAAAACTAACACAGGTGAAAATGCTCAGTTTGAAGCATCGACGCAATGTCGCCTGTCTATCGATCTTCTATCGGATATACTTTGGGGAGTGCTCGCAGGAACTTCACAACCTTGTACCTCCTTCACCGTTTTACCGCAGAACTGCAAGAAGACGTGAGCACTGGCATCCTTACGTGGTAGAAATCGAACCAACTCGCACGAAACGCTTTAGCTCTACGTTTCTGAAACGAACAGCTAAGTTGTGGAACACCCTTCCAGCATCCGTGTTTCCTACCACATATAATATAAGTACCTTCAAGGCAAGAGTGAATAGGCATCTTCTAGGCAAGCGCGCTCCAACCTAGACCTCATCAGTGCTTTAGCGTTGATTGTCGTCAAGCGCAAGCCTATCTTAGAATAAAAAAAAAAAAAAAAAAAAAAAAAATATAAGAGTAAAATTGACTCGTTTGGCTCAGTTTGTAATGACCCTACTTGCTGTGCCAGCGGTCGCGGGTTCGAGTCCCGCTGGGGGTATTCATTTGTGTGATGAGCACGAATGCTTATACTCCAGTTATGGGTGATTATATTTATAATATGTATGTATTTAATGTAATATATGTGTAGTGTATCAACTATTTGGTATCCATAACACAAGCCTCGTAGCTTACCATGGAACTAGATGGTGCTTGCCGACATATTTATTTATATTTATATATTTATTTATTTAAATTTTTACTATGCGCTCGCACGCCGACAGCCAAAAAGCGACATGATGAAGTTAGCTGCATTCCCTTTACAAACAGAGAGTTATGATCTACAGGATGAAATCTTTAGCTATTTTTGTTCCGTTACGCCAAAGAAATATAACTTCTTACGTGCGCACATAAGTACACACACACATTTTTTTGTTTGTATTTTTTTTCTATATTTCTAACATTATCTTCTAGATCGACATTTTGTTTTTGTAATTTAAAGGCTATACCGATCCATATTACATTAAAAATCTACCGTCAAATGTAGAACGATTAATTAATTATTGTAGAGTGATTGTAAAGTCAGTGTACACTTTAGTTATAAGGTAGGAATACAAAGAATAATGTCAAGTTTTTTTTTTTCATTATACCTACATCATCTTCTTTAATACTTTCTTAGATTTACGCGAATATTAGACATTTAAATAAAACTATTTTTTCGGATTTTTTCGCGGATTTATTTTGATTTTTGGTTCCCGACCTTTCGATTGCTTTACAGCAATCATGGTCACGGGAGAGACTGATCTTCTTCATGAATTTTACACAAAGCAGAGAGAACGGAGAATATGGTTAACTAATTAATGGTCAAAGACGAAACTAATAGTTATAATTTCGACAAACTATCAACAAACAAAACAAAGGAAGACAACAAAATTATGTACTAACGACCTCTAAACCGTTAATGAAATTGCCGCCGCCATTGAAAATTCTAAATATACTAGAGTCGATGTAATTTCCCGTTCGTTGAGCCAACTGTTTTCACTACGGTACAGTTGTATTAGCTAGAGTATTTATAGTTTACGTTCAGTAAATATTTATTATTAATAATTTTTGTTACAAGCAAGAATCGAATCTGTGTTCTCCGATATGATTGGTTTAATGCTATAGTCATATTTTCTTATCTTTTTCTTTATTGTATTAGTTTCGATGTGGTTTTATGGTCAAATATGCTTGTGAAAGTGGAAATAAATATAACGCCTTACTATCTGCTCTTAGCAATGTCATAGAAATCATAAATTATTTTAATTAACCTATTAAATATTTTCTAAATAAATTGTCAAAATTCAAATTCAAAATATTTTTTTATTCAGCATTAATTATTTAATGAACGTCATAAATCTACTAGCAGTTCGGAAACAAGAAGCGTCAGACCTGAGAAGAAAGTCGAAAGAAACTCAGCGTGATTAATATTATTAAATTATCTTTTTTATAAGTTAAATTATAATTTACAATATTTCTATAAATTTGAAGTATTCCTTTTTTAAAGAGTCGATACAAGATTAAATAAATAAATTAATTAAATAAATTAATTAATAAATTAATTTAATAAAATAAATTCGATACAATCGAAAATTATATAAAAATAACAAAAATCGTAATGTCATAGAATCATAATATGCCATTCACATATATATTGTTATATATTCAACAATTATAAAATAACATATTTTCTAGGTCCCATTTGTATTAAAACAACACAATTAAGTCATATGCAGAAAAGTTCCTTATACGATGAAGGTACTAAGGAATGATTTTTAATACTACCCCATATAAACCCCTCAAAGGTTAAATAGGGGATGAAAGAGTGCATGATTTTCAATTGTTAAAATCATATACAGAAATTGATTATTGAACTTCTGTTTATATTGGCTCTGTATTTTTGTTACCTGAAACCTAAGTGCATAAACTGTAGGTGTTATGGGCAACAGGTACTGCTTTCCATCAGGTGGTCTGTCTGCTCGTTTGTCACTGAATCTTATAAAAAAAAAATAAAAAAAAATTACTGATGGGAAATTCCATCAAGACTGCTTGTTTAAAGTTAATGACAATGACTGTACAATTTATATACTATTTGTTTGATTTGATTAGCGACGAAGTAGCCGGACTGCGGAAATTCGACCGTGAAAATACGCCTTAAAAAACACGTATTAAATCAATTAATTTATTAATACACTTTAAACAAAACAAAAGTGTTTGTTTGGAAAAATAAGTACGTGTAATGCTATTTATATTAATTAATGTTCAACATAGATATAAATATATTTATTTGTTAAAGACATAACATCTCGTTTTATCACTTTTACTGGTGACAGAATCAGCATTACCATTCAGCGGGTGAATGTAGTCTTCTTGTCACTATTGCGACTATACGCGGCCATGACTTCTTTTGCATAACTTTGACGAAATAAACGTTCAAATAAAGCGTAGGTGTAGGTGAGCCAAAATATACTTGTTGCACTTTCTTCTAGAGATAAGATACTTAAAGTTATCATACAAGATACTCATTTTTTTTTATGCGATTCAGTGACAAACGAACAGCCAGACCACCTGATGGAAAGCAGTACCTGTCGCCCATAACACCTACGGTTCATGCACTTAGGTTTTAAGTAACAAAAATGCAGAACCACAGGTGCGTTGTCACTGTGAGGACTAAGATGATATGCCTCTTGCCTGTAATTGCGCTGGCTACCTTATCCTTCAAACCGGAACACAACAATGCAATTATTGTTGCTTGGCGGAAGAAATAGATAAGGAGGTAGTACCCATCCATGCGGACTCCTCAGGCTTGATAGAGTCCTACCACCGGTGACCATTTGCTTGTACAGTTCGCATTTTATTTAATAAAAGTTATTTATAAAATACTTTGCACGAATAATATCTTGTAATTGTCACACATTTTTAATAATATATTTTTTATATTTAACGAGATAACAACTTACTACCTATTTAGTTTCGCTTTATTGGGGTTCGTACCTAGGGGTCTTTTATAATACTTTTTATTGCTTTATTTCAAACTGTTTGGACAGCGCATTGCAATAAAATAACTCAACAGATTTTTCTTACAATTTCAATTAAATTTTTAATTTCTGACAGTAAATTAATTTTTATCACAATAAAAATTAGTTTATACAACTCGGCGGTAATTTACTCGGCGGTAGCTTACAATTAGTGAAAAAAAACCAGACTTGAATCAGTAGTTTCAGAGATTACCCCCCAGCATACGAACTTACAAACTCACAGATTAACATACTTTACCTCTTTATAATAATAAATAGCGACTCACCCTCGCTTCGCTCGGGTTCGTCCCTAGGTTGAAGCCCCATACAAACTTCCATCCCTATTTTCACCCCCTTAAGGGATGATTTCCGAGATAAAAACTATCCTAGGGTCTTAAACTATCTTCTTACCAAATTTTATCTAAATCTATTCAATAGATCCAGAGATTACCCCCTACAACATCACAAACTCACAATCTTACAAACTACCTCTTTATAATATTAGTATAGATGTAGATTTCATTTCATTTGGTGATTATAAAATTAGGTTCTATACAAACTTGTATGGTCAATACAAACCTTTACCTCATATAATCAAACCCACTTCTACCAACGATGTGCGCAGAACTAGCAAATACCTTACTCAACATTCAACTATACTATTTTTCTATGACTAATTAACTTCGATGCGAAGAAAATTAAAAGTCTAAATATAAATGCGGAAGCTCAATCTGCCAAAGTCCATTCGACGCTGATGTTTCCTCGAATTCAGGACAAAAACTTTTCTTCACTATCTAATACAAGGTTTCAGTTCAAGGTTACGTGAAAATATACATTATTTAAAGATCGACCTTAGCGAGACTGCCATTCCTTTTCTGGCAGAATACGATCGATATCTCGACATAAATTCAAATTTAAAATGTTTTATTCAGCACTAGTGACTCACCCTCGCTCCACTCGGGTTCGTCCCTACTTACGTTTTAACTTTTAGTATAGATTTCTCAGAGATGAGATATTTTCCCGCAGTAAAAAGTATCCTATATGTTGACCCGGATAAACAACTATCATCATACCAAATTTCATCAAAATCCCTCCAGTGGTTTTCTATGATGCGGTAACAGACAGACAGACACAAAAATTCTAAAAACTATAGATTCGGCCTTTGCATCGATAATAATGTCTATTTCGATAAGGTTTTCTAAAAAATATTTAATGTACAGATTCGGCTTAGTTACAATTTTATTATGTGTATAGATTAAAATGCTACTATTTTTTACTGAACGTGACATGAGTCTACTACCAGTTAGGAAAGAAAATGCTTTAGTCCTGAAAAGAACTGACGAAAAAACCTCAGCGGGATAAATTTTTTTTCTCAAAATCTGGATCTAACATACAGAATTATCATGTGTCCATTATACTTATAAGTAATATTTATGGTGATTATAACGTATCATAAAAAAAAATCCTTGGGTAGTTTTTACGCGTATTTCTGTAATTTTTAACCACCTCGGTTTTTAAAGTTGCATTCATTTGTGTGATGAGCACGAATGTTTGTACTCCAGTCATGGATGGCTATTTATAATATGTATGTATTTAAAAATATATATGTGTAGTGTATCGACCATCTGGTATCCATAACACAAGCCTCGTAGCTTACCATGGAACTAGATGGTGATGTGTGTTAATGTTCCAACATATTTATGTATATTTATTTATTTATTCGTTGATGAAATTTAAACACAGTCACAGACAAAAGCTAGCTTTACATAAAAAATGACAACTTACTTGAATTCGCGACGTCTAATAATTGTAACAGATATACTTGCACTAAACCCACAGTGTTTTCATTAATGATAAATGAGATGTTTTTTCAAACCATTCACAACGCTTGAAATATTGCCAAGAATGAAACATGAGCGGTCACTTTCGTCAGCATCGTAACGTAATGTCTGATGTAAAGATTGTTGCGTCTACTGAAAGTACTTATATCTTAATATATCACTAGTTTTTGCATGGCTTTGCTCGAATGTATTTACCATTAGAAGGATATAAAGGTAGCCTACGTGCGTTCTAGGATGCAATCTATGTCCTTGCTAAACGTTGGTACGATATATGAAAATCTATTATGAATTTCACTCCATTGCCTGAAAGGCCTGTGTGGGACGTTAAAACAGGGCTAAATGAAATGAGATGATAATAATAATGACTTCAGGACCGACTTCGGCTACGGCAGCCAGTCTCATTGAGACTAGCCAACTGCGCAGGAGATATTATAGTGCACAAGTGTAGGTGCAAACACAAGTGCACTCTCTATTCCTGTCACTCTCATACTCCGGTGGGACGACTACTCGACACGACGGGCGAGAGTTAAGGCGCAGGACCGACGGCTTTACGTGCTCTCCGGGGCACGGGGAAGAAACACCATCAATTCCCAACTCCCGGCTGTTACTAAGACTTACTAAACAGAAAGACTCATTAACTAAGCTTGGCCCGACCCGAGACTTGACCCCAGGACCTCGATGAGCAGCCGTACTTGATAGCCACTACACCACTGAGGCAGTTATATGAGACTAATGTAACAGATTTTTAGTTTGTACCCCAGACTTATGATAGGGATATTTAATACTTTCTCAGATTTACGCGAATATTGACATTTTAAATTAATATATCTTTTCGGATTTTTCGCGGACTTGTTTTGATTTTGAATGCTTTACAGCAATCATAGTCACGGGAGAGACTAAGGTTTTAGTCGTCTCAAAGAGGCAAAAGGCCTACACACAAAATTACAAAATCACAAAAATTATATTTATTCAGAATAGGTACATTTATTCAAATTTTAAGCTGCACGAGTGCGATATTGACATATGTGGAAATAGAACCAACTAGAAGCAAGAGCAAAGCTAGTATGATGATGCGGTGACATTACCCGACCCGTTATACATGTACTTCAATTCTTGTTAAGTCAATAATTGCGTGAGTTAACTGACAACCGATACGATCGATTTTTGATTGCAAACGTCGATGTAGATGAAAGGATAGTGGTAAACGGTAAAACTACAGAAATTGAAGGACAAAGATTTATTTATGTAGCACCTGTTGATCTGACCCAGTATTTCTAGTTTGGCATATATCATGGTGATAATTTAATAACTAATATTGGACCTTTCAAATAAAACTATCTTTTCGCATTTTTATAGCGGATTTATTTTATTGAAGTTATACTTCTTTTGGCACGTTTGGAAAAAATTATGAGAGTAAAATTTTTAAGATGCGCGCGTACACCGACAGCCAAAAAGCGACATGATGAAGTTAGCTGAAAGCGATATGATGAAATTAGCTGGAGTCCTTTTACATTTAATTTTTTCATTTTAGTTGTGACTTACTGGATGAAATCTTCAGCTATTTTTGTTCTGTTACGCCAAAGAAGTATAACTTCTAACGTATATAAATACACATACACGTTTTTTTTTGCTACCCGACGTTTCGCAAGCTTTACAACAATCATGGTCACGGGAGAGTCTAATGTGTAGATCTGAAAAAAAAATTGAAAAGATAGTTTTATTTAAAATGTCAAATGTTCGCGTAAATCTAAGAAAGTGTTAACTAATATTGATTTAATAGGAACCAAAATATCTGTTCTTACTATATTATTTATATTTAAAATATTTTCTTCAACAATAACTTATTACCATTTAATGCTTACGGGCTTACAATACTGACATCTATATATATAAAACAAAGTCGAGTTTGTTACAACACTTATAACTCGAGAACTACTGGACGGATTTTAATGTTCTTTATTTTATTGGATTTGTCTTCACCCCGAATAGCAGAATAACTATTAAAACATCGAAAAAATACACGAAAAAAAAAATTGAAAAAAAAAATATATTCCTTATTATACGGAACACCGGACACGGACGGAACCTGATCGAAGCGAGGGTGAGCTAGTTGAAAATTGACGATTCAAAAATACCGGTTGATTGAAATCTGGTCTATCAGAAATTATTTTTGTGAAAAAAACTAACAACCGTTTACATTAAATTAAATCGAATTAAAGGTTGATAAAGTAAAATTAAATTAAAGGTGGGATGCAATCTTTTGTATGGACCGGTGGCGTCATTTTTGTTTCTTTCGCCAGTAATAAGACTTAGATCATAATTACGTTATGTAAGAAGTCTGTTGAAAAATAAAACGAATTCGCTAAACCGTAACAGCCGTAGCAAACACAATATCTCTAGTTTGTTACGACTAAGCGAGTCTGTTTCTTCTTACATATACTTATTACTATCGATTAAATAAGTAGATACACAATCAGCGACAAAAAATGTCCTCACCGAATGAGCGCTCATTTGAACATTTGAGCGCGCTTTTTTTTTTGTGAAAACAACTTTAAGCATTGCGTTTAAGGTTCAATTAACATTGTTGTACATTTATTTCAAGTAGAATAATTACCTAAACACAATAGGTGACAGTTTTAAGAGAACTTTCGCATGGGATTGTGTATCTAGTACTTTTTTCATCGATGCTTTTTACATAGTGTTCTAGGTATACTATAAGTTTAAATACTGGTGAAAATAAAAACAATGATGCTAAAAAGTTGCATATCCCTTTGATTGCTAACAGCCTATGTTACGAGTACTCCAGGCCATGGTCTATCTTTGTACTAAACAACCAAAACCGGCCATCTGTAACAAACATACATACATACATATAAAGTTACGCACTCAATGGTAGTGTAATAAGCATAATAAGCGACTTTCTAGTCTCTATAAGAAAAAAGACTTTCTAGTAGGTAACTAAAAATATTTTTAAGATATGCAATACTTCAAATGTACTCATGTATCATATACTAGCGATCACCCTTGCTTTGCCCGGGTTCGTCCCTAGGTACGTTTTAACGGTTAGTATGGAATAGATAGACTTTATTAGTATATTTATAATACATACTTGTAGGTATGATGAGTTCCATATCCCTTACTTGAGAAATGATTGATTCTCTATACAAATTATCATCCCCCTTTTCACCCAATTAAGGGATAATTTCCGGGTTAAAAACTATCCTATGTCCTTCACAGAGTCCCAAACTATCTTTTTACTAAATTTCATCTAAATCAGTTCAGCGAATTTTTAGTTCATACATTACAAACAAAAATACAAATATTTTCTCTTTATAATATTAGTATAGATTGATGAGTAAATTTGGTAATTTTACTTTTACATGCTCTTAAGTTAGTTTTTGCACGATGTGTACCTACTTATGATTCACTTTCTCTATGTGCATAAAAACCGTAAACTTAAATAGTTTAAAAAAAAATCTTAGGTATTTTTTTTTTTTGCAGTTGATACAATCACCATGAGTTGCCATATCTTTATATATTATGTATAAAAAATCCGGTGTGCGTGCGTTCATAATTCTTCTCCTTTTTAACGACTTGGCCGGTTTTGATGTTTTTCTTTGTGTACCTACTAACCTGGTGGTTAGTTGAGCCCGATGTAAGTAGCTGTTGTTGAGATCCATTTTTTTTTCACCAAACGAAGTCTATGGTAGGTTAGGTTAGGTTAGTGTCTGCCTCCCGGGGGAGAGCCAACTCCTACCGGGCGCGTCCCCAGGTGGCGGATCGGGGAACGCCACTCGCTTTGTGCAGGGCGGGTGGTACCGGAGAAATCCGGCGCGGACCAAAGCAGGACGGGGCTGCTCTCCGTTGAGGCTTCGGCTTCCGGAGTTGCGGCCACCGGGAGCGGGGCCTCTTCGGCGGTCTCGCGACCGGAGGGTGGGGACCGGTTGCGGGACTGTGAAAACAGGCCCGTAACCGGTAGAGGGGAAGGCCGCGGTGGGAGAGGAGTGCCGGTATTTCGGTGCGCCGTTCTCCCTGCCCCCCGCGGCCTTGACGGGGCTGCCACCGTCTTAGATGGCAGACGCGGTGGGGCTGCAGGGGAAGAGGAGTGTCGGTGTGTCGTTGCCGCTCTCCCTGTCCTCTGCAGCCGATTGAGGGGTGCCCACTTCGGTGGGCGGGAAGGTTTAATGGGGCTGCTCCGGGTACTTCTCTGATTTAGCAGAGTGGACTATGGAGCAGCCCCATTGGTTAGGTGGCCGTAAGGCCTGCCGCCGGGGCGTCGCGGTAGTTATGCGTAAGCGATCCCGCGGCGCCCCACTAAGGCGGAGGGGAGGGGAAAGTGGGGTTTAGTGGGTAGTACCGGCTCTTCTAGTCGGTGAGCCCCACATAACCACCTGGGGGTACAGGTGGTATGCGTAAATGCATTCCCCAACTATAAAAAAAAAAAAAAAAAAAAGGTTAGTGTCTGCCTACGGGGTCTGCTAGTTATTAGTTTGGCTGCTTAGTTTTCTACCAAAATGTTTAGCCCAATTTCTATGGAACTCAATGGCGGGATCAACCTTAAATGTAAGAGGCTGAATTAGAGGCAAAATATTTCTGTGAAAAAAAAATGTAACATGCAAACATTTTATAATTTTTATTTTCTATGAGTTACTAACCACCAGAAAGAAGACTAGAATAAATGATAGTACTTAAGCAAAATTGAAGCAGAAGCTGACTTTTTGTATAACTTACAGATACTTTTATACTTTGTAACAAGAGCTTGTTATTTTAAATAAAAAGTTGATAAAAATTGGGATAACAAGTAGTCTTTTTACCGGGATAATAGGTTAATTTTATGATTTATCCCATAATCAGTAAATATCACGTGAAGTCGCTTAGTCTATTGTAGGTATTATCCTATCAATACCGGTCACGCACAAGGAAGAGAAGTCAGACCGCAGTACCGTTTTTACGGAAACAAATTACAATAAATTATCCTTTAACAACATTTAAATTAAACACGTAAATATTTCTAATGATGTTATATAAGACTAGCGACTCACCCTCGCTTCGCTTCGGGTTCGTCCCTAGACAAAAACAAATTTATCCCACGGGAACCGTACATTTTTCCGGGATGATATATAGCCTATAGCCTTCCTCAGTTAACGGGCTATCTAATGCAAAAAGAATTTTTCAAATCGAAGTAGTAGTTTCTGAGATTAGCGCGTTTAACCAAGCAAACAAACAAACAAACTCTTCAGCTTTAATGGGATAATCTATACCGTAAGTTTGGTGCTAATTATGACTTGATTTGGTTTACCGACTTCGAAATTACTTACAATAACCCTAAAAAAGGTTGTAATAGTTTTTATTTTCTTGAAAATTATAATAGGCCCTTGAATTATAACTTATTTTTTAAATAAGAGGTATTTTAATGGTTTATATTTTCCAAAGAATATCTAAACATACAAACAGACAAAATTGAAAACTTCTGTTTGAAGATCGTCCAAGATATCTCTTTAACTAATAAAACTAATCCTAGGTTATTTTAACCTATACTTTAAACAAACGAAAGTTCTATCGCTATATTTTTAACTTCAAACAGCAGGAAGTTCTCAACGTCGCGTCGTATCATTTTATATGTACCTACTGTTATACTTTATATATACTAACTTAACTACTTGGTTAAGAATTCGATACTTTTGCATATAATAAAATCGATTTGTCGAAATCATTAAATATTTTTTTGATAATCTTATTGAAATAGTCATTACTATCGATACAGATGGCGAATCTATAGTTTTTAGAATTTTTGTCTGTCTGTCTAACTGTGTGGGAACGCATCACGAGAAAACCACTGGACAGATTTTGATGAAATTTAGTACGATGATGGCTGGTTATTCGGGTCAACAAATAGGATACTTTTTACTGCGGGAAAATATCTCATCTCTGAGAAATCTATACTAAACGTTAAAACGTATCAGTTATTAGTTACTAAAATGCTAGTAAAGTGACATCTGTTATCGATAACACAAACCTGCGCATCACATGTGGCACATTTTGCACACACATCACTAATTAAACAAACTGCAATGACAAAATTAATGATCGCGAGCCGTTTGGAAACGCGCCGGGAGTGGAACTGAGTGATAGTATGACTCTCGCCGGATAGGGATGTACTCGATTACTGGCTTATCGATGATTCCGGCCGGTCAAAGTGGCGTAACTGATATTTTTTTAATTTTGTTTCAATAAATTGCAATTAATTTAAACTAATTTCATGCAGGCACAGTGATTAGAAGTAACCTGTCATATCTATAAAAAATATCTCTAATAAGTAACCTAATATGCATATGCGTAATGGTGCAAATTCACTATAAATTACAGTAAGGATAATTTCAATTATTTGTAATTTTTGTGATGATTTAATAACTTATTTCTAAAAACAGTGGTAGAATCATAAAAATGATTCTTAAGCTATTTTTTTGAAACAACAGCATACATTTACATAACAAAAATAATCTCCTGGTGACCGATATCAGCCCCATACGAAGTCCGCATCGATCTGGTCATCCTCCATTAAAGTTTCAATAAAAATTTTCATCTTTCACTTTATTTTAAAGCTAAATAAAAAAATTCAAGAGAGCGTGTATGAATGTGTACACGCGCAAAAAGTAAAACTTCTGTAGGTTATCGGTACTCTTTATGAAATTCAATTTATGTTTTAAATAATTAGGATAGGTGAGATACTAAAAATAACGCATATTAGGCATATTACAATCATATATTTATAGAATATCATTTAAGGAAAGAATATAAAGTTATATATCATTTGTCAGACTATAACAACGCTTACCATGGCAACAAACGTTCGCCTCGCCCGTAACGTTACACTTTTCGTAACGCATTCACCAGCTTACTCTCCAAGTCAATTGTGCGTAAAGAAGTTTTACTTCAATGAATAACTTACTTGTTTTAAAGATGGCAGAAATATCGATAATGCAGCACTTCACTAGCGGAAAAGCGAGCGGTTTGCGTAAGTGTAAGACTTTCGCTAGTACTAAGTAGCGGGGAGTCACATGCACTGCGGTTACGTATTGCTGCCAAATAATGTTACTTAATTTATTAATTTATTAGTAAGTCACAGTGGGCTGTCCATATATTTGGCTGTTTCCAAGAACTTAAAAAAAAAATTTTTTTTTAGACTTCTTTGACATTTAAGGACCAATTTTAATTATTATTTAAATGTCAATTTATTAGACCTATCTCGAATGAATCTTATTTAAACAAATACAACACTAAGGATGAAATAATCTATAAATTAATAGGCAAAGCCAAAACAGCTCAGTACGTTTTTCTCCTTTTTCTCCTGTTTGTCAACCGATTTTCATTTTTTTTTTTTTTTGCCTTATAGCTGTAGTGGTCATCGAATTTCGAGCAAAGGGCGAACACTAGTTATATTAAAGTCTTTATTCTTTTTATTTATAAAGTAACCATATGAAGCGCAAAACGGCAAACTATAAAATTATAAAAAAATATGTATGTGAGAGGATCAACAGAAATATTGTTCAATTCAACATTTATTTTTGCTAAAAACATTTTAAAGTCATGTAAAATATGAAAGATAGTGTATTTTTTAATGACATCGATACGCCGATGAATCAACATGTAATTGATGCTAAGTGTAGAGTTTAAAATCAATTCAATTACATTTTTGTATGTCATAATTATTATTTGATTGTTTGTAAATTTTTATTTTTAAAATAAAATCAATTTTGAGTAAGAAATAACATTCAAAATTGTACTTATAAGAAGAAAAAATACGAAATTTGTTTGATATGATATAACTTATATTATGACCTCCTTTTATTCATTCATTGATTTTACGTGTCGTAGATTTTCCTGGTGAAGAAATAAAGGCACGTACGAGGTCTTACTTTTTTTATTATTCAAATATTTTTTTATACATTTTAAATATTATTTCTTAAAACTCACGTGCGAGCAGACCTTCATGACCTTCGATTTTACAGATTTGCTTCAATTGGTTTGCATTCTGTTGGCAACACTGTTCTACATTTAGATGCAAGGTGCAGTAAACAAAGCAGTCATCGAAAGTGAAGTTACGTGTACAGAAATAGTTATTTATTCTCCTTTAATTTATTTTATTTGTTTTATACATATGAAAATACTATTTAACTTCGGCTTTACCTACTAAGAACCTAGATCACTTACTAGTATTAGACAATTTTATTATTTTTTAGATCACTTACTAGTATTAGACAATTAAACAAATCACTACTCTCTAACAAGAAAGATTGAAATAAAATGAATATAAACTTTCAATTAGACTTACCTATACAATGACTTACCCCTATGGTAAGTATAATAATTTAATTTAAAAAGAGTCAGTGTAGTGGGTCTGTGAGGAAGCAACCACTGCTACGGAAAGCATTTCTGCAGAGAAGAGCCAGCGAGAAATTCAAATAGACACCTAATCAGAGATCATATACTCATATTCACATACTGATATTCTTTAATCAATATTTAGAGGCCAAGTTTCTTAGTCATTATAGTTTCCTCTATTATTTTTGTTTTCTGTTAAGTCAATTTACCTATGGAGGAAGTTTGCAAAACATCAATAACATGTACATAAACACAAGAAGCATATGACGTGGCTCATATACTTCTTGTGTTCCTCAAATCTTGTGCACACAGATCAATACTCAGAGTATTGATCCTGCAAACGTATGTTTATCTATATACATATAGTATGTATCTATAGACTATAGTACAATACTAAACCCTCTACAAAATTTGAATCTCCATGCAAACAAAATAAATACCACATAGAAACAAGGAAAATGGAATTACGTTACACACTTTCCCTGTGATACTTTCATCCCTAGCTACATATACGAAAGACTATTATTATTTTATATATTATTATTATAATATATATTGTGGCTTACTGTAATGTATTACGGTATATGTATATGATTGATGTTGTCTAGTGTCTACTCCCCTGACGATCACAGGTTTTTTTAAGTTACGAACACCACATACATTTTGTCCGAGCCTTTTGATGTGAAACATTTATTGGCGCGCCTTGGCAGTAAAATCGACTTATGGTGTGACGGCAAACGTTGGCGTGACGCTGCCATACCATCATGCCCCTTCTACGCCACCGCTTTCGACTCCCTCGTGTGCGTATGTGTATACTATATACGCTCCATTGTTAAATAGTCTCTGTTAAAAATATTTAACAAATCGTGGCTATTGTTTAGAGCTTTGAGATCAGTTGTGCTGCCATTTAGTGATCCGCTCTCAGGTCTTCTTTCTGTGGGATGCTGGCATTTTTGTTGTAGCATGCCAGCTTCCCGATTGTTCTATGTCTTCCTGTGCCCCTAGGTTCAAGAGATGGGGGATAGCATAGTATTTGGTATGGGATGTCATTTTTACGGTATCTTATAAATATAATAAAAAAATTACATCAATTAACCTAGAGTAGGTTAATTGATATTTTTTTCTTTTCAATGTGTAAACGAGGCGCCTATGTCGGTCATCAGGACATAAGATGACACTCAGCCAAACAAATTGAAATTATAGCAGGAGCTTAGTCGTAAAATGCAACAAACAGTCATACATACACTGTTGCATTTATAATTGTAGCAACAATAAATTCTTACACGTATACAAACAATAACGTCGTTAAATATGAACTTGACCTAATTCAATGAAAGGTTGTGTGCACAGTTATAGCGCCATCACTACAGTATATATTGACTAATTTATACATATAATAAAATTGTAAAGCCGAATCTGTACATTAAATATTTTTTGGAAGATCTTAATTAAATAGTCATTATTATAGATACAGAGCCCGAATCTATAGTTTTTAGATTTTTTTCTGTCTGTCTGTTTGTGACTGCATCACGGAAAAACCACTCGAGGGATTTTAATGAAGTTTGGTATGATGATAGCTGGTTATCCGGGTCAACATATAGGATACTTTTTACTGTAGGAAAACATCTCATCTCTGAGAAATCGATAATAAACGCTTAAACATAAGTAAGGACGAACCCGAGCGGAACGAGGGTGAGTCTCTAGTAAACAATAATGGTATATAATACTTATGTTAATTCCTTAATATATCGATCATTCTTTATTTATCCACTTCAAAAGGGAGGAGGTACTAAGTGAATTTGAGTGTGTTTTTGTGTAGGCTCCTTAATATCTTTATGTTATTTTTGTTTATTATTAAAGTAAGGGCTTTAAGAATGAATCGATATACAATAAAAAAAAAATACTTAATTTTCATTTGTATTTCAATTTTCAATAATTACAAAAAAATTCAAATTTAAAATAAAAATAAACATGACCCGACTATAAAAAAAATAAAAACCGACTTCCAGGCACTGAAAAGTAAAAAATAACTAAACGGGGGTTTTCATTTAGAATAGATACTTAATCGATATTTTCGAAGTCGGTGTGCTTTGATTTGTATTGGCTGGCACCGACTTCGAAAAAATCTGATTAAGTATCTATTCTAAATGAAAACCCCCGTTTAGTTATTTTTTACTTTTCAGTGCCTGGAAGTCGGTTTTTTTTTTAAGTTTTTATTTTTCCATTTTTAGTGTAGACGTATCATCAATACAAATAAATCAAGCCCAAACACCAGGTAATTGCTGTAACGCACTAGTCGCCGCTACAATTTTCGAAAGTTACCCTCGATTTCTCTGGGATCCTATCATCAGATCCTGGTTTCCTTATCATGGGATCACTCTTGGGATATCTCCTTTCTAACAAAAAAAGAATTATCAAAGTCGGTTCATAAGCGACGAAAATATCTGCGAACAAACATAAAAAAAAAATATACTTACGGTGGAATTGAGAACCTCCTCCTTTTTTTGGAAGTCGTTTAAAAACCTGCTTCATTTCATCGTCTCTTAAAAAAATCTACACCCTACAAGGAAGGATATGAATAAATTGTACTTATTAAATATTATGTTAATGTATTTGATACCCAATCGATACGTTTTAATATATAGATATATAGGTGAATGCCATGATACTTTAAAAGATATCCTTGGTACATTATTTGCATGTTAAAGAGGAACACATGCTAATGATATTGACCTATTAGTTGAAATTAATATTTATTGTTTTAAACTCCTACGATATCGCGGTTCTACTCACGTATTTTATCAAAACTTCGCGATCAAAAACACACTGGGAAAGTGTGAATAACTTGTGTAAAACTATCCCAACAGCGATATTGACTTAGCAACATCTATCACACAAATTGCCCTACAACATTGTTATTACATACTAGCGAGTCACTCTCGCTCTGCTCGAGTTTTAAGGTTAGTATATTATCAGAGATGAGATATTTTCCTGTAGTAAAATGTATCCTTAATGTTGACCCAGATAATTAGCTATCATCTTACCAAATTTCATCAAAATCCGTCCAATGGTATTCTCGTGATGCACTCCCAGACAAACAGACGGAAAAACAAAAATTCTAAAATCTATAGATTCGGCCTCTGTATCGACAATAATGATTATTAGAATAAGATTTTCCAAAAAATATTTAATGTACAGATTCGACTCAGTTTTCATTATATGTGAAGATTATCAGTGAAAGAACTTGGTAATACTTAATTTGCGAGTTCATTGAAGACATCAGTCGAATATCTATACATATAATAAAATTGTAACTAATCCGAATCTGTACATTAAGTATTTTTTGGAAAATCTTATTGAAATAGACATTGTTATCGATACAGAAGCCGAATCTATAGTTTTAAGTAATTTTGTCTGTCTTTCTATCTGTCTGCACCGCATCGCAGGAAAACCACTGGAGGGATTTTGATGAAATTTGGTATGATAATAGCTGGTTATCCGGGTCAACATATAGGATACTTTTTACTGCAAAAAAATAACTCATCTCTGGGAAATCTATACTAAACGTTAAAACGTAAGTAGGGACGAATCCAAGCGGAGCGAGGGTGAGTCGCTAGTCATAAATAAAACATATCACGTTTCGCAAACAATTATCATCACCAAAGTGTGCCACAAGGTTCTGAAAAAGTGTCACAATAATATGTAATATATTATGTATATAAAAAAAAATACTTTAATTACTTAAGTGATATCAATAAAATTATTATATTCTTGTATGGTATTTTCCTATGAAGAAATAATAATATTATGATGTTTGCTTAGATTATATCAAGGTATAGTTTAATCTTAGTTTATATATAATAATATAATAAAATGAATAAATAATAATATTTATCTGGTTCTAACGGTCGGAAGTTCCTTCTTCAAATTCATAATTGTAATTATACTCAATTTTCAATTAATTTACAATCAAAATAAAAAAAAAATGTAGCGGCGACTAGTGCGTTTGATAACATTTTCATTAGGTATTTTAAAGCACTACTATTTAATGAAGGTCTGGAGTCGATCTGATGATGGACCCGAAAGATAGTCGAGGGAACTCCTCAACGATTTACAGCAATTACCTGGTGTTTGGGCTTGATTAATTTGTATTGATGATACGTCTACACTAAAAATGGAGAAATAAAAACTAATACTAAAAAAACTAAAACTAAAAAAATAAAAAATATTCAGAATAAATACTTAATCAGATTTTTTCGAAGTCGGTGCCAGCCTTGAGAACCAGAATTGAGAGCCTCCTCCTTTTTTTGGAAGTCAGTTAAAAATAAAAAAACCCGACTGCGTAGAAAACAATCTAAAAAGATGGGAACAAGTTGACGAAGGAACGGATTATGCAGTCGGAGACATACATACACGTAGCAAGTTACGTATAAAACATGTACATACGTCTCTTCCGCCTGGCTTCGCAAAGTCGGGTAAGTTTGGACAAGTTTGGACAGATTTGTTTTTTTGTGTTTAATTATGTATGTCAACATAATTTTATCTGCATATCTACCGTACAGTAATTCAAAAATAATTAAATTTTCACCACTCCTTATATAAAAGATTGTAGAAAATGTACGATAATTTTAATATATAATTTCGATTTAGTACTCGAAAGTCTGTTAAAATATTGCCCATGTGTGATTACTGAATACAAAAACCTCTTCTGTAATAGCCTTGTAGACAAAGACAGGACTTGCGTAGCTTATACTTCTTTACTACACAAGTTCTTGTGTTTAGGAGATTAATTAGTGTTTATATTAATATTTTTTGATTTATGCGAATATTTTAATTAATCGGACTTTTTTGAGGTCTTATTTTGACTTTTTCATTCTGACAGATAAAATATAATCATTAAAAATATGTTTAGTCCAGTCGAATTAGGATTTGACATTGCAAAAACTTTTAACAGCAATTTTCCTTTGGAATTCTTTGGAACTTTGCAACTTTTGTAATAGGTAACTATTTTTTGTGTAAAATTGATAATAAAGTAGTTATTCAATAAACACAAATCAACCCTTAAATTCAAAATGGCGGATGACGCAATGGGTCTGGTACACCGAAATCTAAATTTAGACTTCCAGGGCAGGGACGGATATATGCTACCTTATAACCGCACTCTGCTTACGCAGAGCCAAAGGCATTAAGGCTTTATACATTAGTTTTGTATTTAAAGGTTACATTAATTCTAAGTAGGCATATCTTCGAATAATTTAAAAGAATAATTAAAAATCATATTTATTATTAACAGTACCTTATTTCTATATTTATATTCGAAATTATTATAAAATGTTAACTTATCTTAAATATCTTCTACAAGATAATTAAAAACATATCACAAATCAATTATTTAGGCATCATTTGCATTTTAGCTTCTTCGTCTCTTTCGACTCTATCTTCTTTAAACCTTCCAAAGTTGAAGTAATCTTCAATCTGTTGTAATGTTTTATCTTTTGTCTCTGGGAGAATGAAATACAAAGCAACTAGAGCAACTCCCATTAGTGACCCGAAAACAGCAAACGTTCCATATACTTTAAGGCTAACTAATAAAAACGGTGTAACTTGCATACCAGCCATCACGTAAATTGACAATAGGAAACCTCCCGCAGAAGATCCAGCTCCTCTATGGGCAAGAGGGAAAATTTCTCCCAACAAAGCTAATGGTATTGGAGTACATCCTAAGTTAGCCAATATAAAGTATATAGCAAACAAACTAATAGGTATCCATGTGTTATCCTTTGAAATAATAGCGGCTGATGATAAATAGAGATACAAACATACACACATTAAAACAAATAATGCTGCAAAACCAGTGCTTAAAAGAAGGGTTCTCCTTTTCATCAGTTTAACAAGAACAGATGAAAATAATGCACTCGCAGTTATAATTAAATCTATACCCAAAGTATAATAGAAAGATTGGGATTTATTGCCGGTGACCTCTTCGATGATCTGAATAGCGTAAGCTGGGAATATATGTCTTCCACAGGATTCCAGAAGAAGTCCGCAAAAAACGATTATAAGTAATGGTTTTAAAAAGTCTCTTTTTGTAAATTTCTTAAGGAATTCTACAAACATTGAGAATATTGATAATGACGATACTGAATATTCGACTTTTTCTTTTTGAGCTCTTATGAGGTCTTCTATTTCTAAAGTTGCCTCTTCGGATTGTCCTCGCAGCCAGTAAAAGGACTTTTTGCTCTCTTCGAAACGCTTTTGTGAAACCAACCAGGATGGACTTTCTGGCCAAGTAAATACGATTAATAAGGCAGCTATATGAGGTATAACGGCTATCAGAGCTACAGTTCTCCAAGTGTAAAAGTGACCAAAAATATGAACGATCATATTTCCAACGCATACCGCAGTAGTTTTGAGATTCAAGAACATTCCCCTATTTCTAGGGCTCGTGTATTCTCCTATGACGATGGCGCCCAAAGACACCGTGGCTCCGGCAGCCATACCACCAAGAGCTCGACCAATCAAAAGAACGGGAACATTAGTAGCGTTGTACATAAGAAACCAGCTAGCTATTGCTGGCAGCACGACCACTGCGTGAGCCAACTTTCGTCCATACATGTCCATGAGGATAGAAGATGTCACAAAGCCAGGAATTCCCGCGATGCCGATAATGGATGCTGTAACAATTTATGATTGTTAGTTTTCTATAAACATCATAAAATTATAGCTTTAAAGTTAAATATCTAATTCTAGCAAAATAAAAAAAGTTATGTATAACCTTACTATATATTTATAGTAGTATTTACCAACTTTAAAAGAGGAGAAGTGCTCTATTTATTTGTTTTTTTTTTGTGTTATTTATTATAAGTCTGTGTGCCTGCTTAGTGAAAACGCAATTTTATTCGTACAACTGTGTTCTTATTAAGTCATATTGTATTAAAATTTTAATTAATTAGTATTTGATAATATATATGTTATTACATATTTTAATATAAGCATCGGTGGTTCAGTGGTAGAATGCTCGCCTGCCACGCGGGCGGCCCGGGTTCGATTCCCGGCCGATGCAAGTACAATTTTTCATATTTTTTTAGGTAATATAAAAGTTACTGCAATATATAAAAGTAATACATTTTTATCAACATATGGAATTTATGCGCAACAAGAGCAAAGTTGTATCTTGAATATCTTGCTTTTGCTGAACTTTATGTAAGAGGGATAAAGAACTTTCATTTCACTAAGGATTTTGAATAAATAATAATAATAAATTTGAAAAAAATAATAATTTAAAAATAAAATGCTATTTATTGGTAAGCACAACACTTGAGAATGGCTAGACCGATTTGGCTTATTTTGTTTAAAAAATGTTGAATAGTCCGAGCAAGATATTCAGGAGAAAAGGTAAGTTACCCGAAAAAATGGGGTATTTAGGAACAAGTTAACGCTTATATCTATAGAATTATTGTATGATAACAAGGGTCTCAAATAAAATAGAAACGGAAAATCCGAAACGGCTCTAACGATTTGGATCAAATTTTGTATTTAGATAAGCTTTGCATTTTAAGTTTATCGATATGGGTGTCTTTTCTGAAAAAAAAAATGGGTACTATATTGAAAAAATATAAAAATATAAAGGATTATATTAATCAAGATATTATTTAAGAAAATTAAAATACGTACCTACCCAGGAAGCTGTGTAGAGATCCACTTTGATGTCTGATTCAGGTTTCAGTAGCGCCGGCAACAGCACAGAGGGAAAGCTGAGGAGCATGCCTTGTCCGAACATATTGAGAAGCACACCCATCACCGTCCATGTCTAAAATCGAACAATATATTTATTCTATTCTAATTATATTATAAAAAGGAAAAATTTGTTTCTTTGTTTGTATCGAATAAACTCCGAAACTACTGAACTGATTTAGATGAAATTTGGTAAGATGATAGTTTGAGAACCTGGCAAGGACATAGGATAGTTTTTTTCCCTTAACCGTAACCGTTTACATATACTGAAAATATTTTCTATTTATTGAAGCCTATAATGTTAGGATAAGACAACTAAGATAGATAGTGGGGGTGGGCTTATTTGTTCTGGCCATCCGGGCGTTAAACCTAGAAACACACTGAGAAGCGGCCCAATTTTGTGGGCGGTGTATCATGTGGTTTGCTCCTAAAGTACCAGAAGAGCAACCCCTTGATTATATGATTTGCTTCGGCAAACCTGCCGTCAGGGCGTCGTGGTTGAGTGCGTAAACGAAGTCCTATTAAGACGGGGGATGTTCTGTTGAGTTTTAGTGGGTAGTCAGTGAGTTCTATATAGTCACCTGTATCCAGGTGGTATGCGAAAGAATTTCATAACGTTTAAAGAAAAGGATAAGGTAGGTAGGTTTATTATAAAAAAAATCAGTCAACAATATACTGTCATGATCGAAGTAATCGAGCAATAAGGCTTGGCATTAAAGATTTTCTAAAGTATATCTTGGATATTTAGGGCATTATAAGGCAAATGAACTGCCGCGGGAGGATACTAAACACTACCTACTTTAATAAAACAAAACTGTTACATTATTATATATTATACCTATAACCGGCCACTCGTTGCTGTGGCATACATATAAAAAATCATTAATTTTGCAATAAAAAAAGGAAATCGGGATAAAAGCTATCCTATCTTTTAAGTTGGAACAAATCACACATTTTGAAAAAAAAAAAAATCGTTATGTATTTTATCCGTTTCTTACATATTGCTTGTTTTATAGGAATAAGTAAAGCTAAAGTAGATTAGATAAGTATAATTTTACGGTAAATACAAGACATTTTTTCGTTATTCGCAGACTTTTTTGGTTACTTGTGATCTTATAGTGAACCGAGATAATTTTTTAAAGATGGATAGAGAGTGAATACTTTAAAATTCCAAAAACCTTACTATTTTTGTTACTTTACAAACAAAGTAACAATAATTCCTTGTTCTCTCGTTCTTGGTATGAAAATTTAATTCTAAACTACAAGAGTAAACAAGTAAGTACACAACGGCGATGACTGCTGCGGTACATAGGGCTGGATATAATGGAACTAACTAAAATTCTAATAAAAAAATCTTCATTTAGAGTTCTTAAACTTTAGAAATGTCTAAAAAGCTTTTAAAAAAATCGTCTTCCAGGCACTAAAAAATAAAAAATAATAATTAGATTCAGATCAGATCTCAGATCAGATATTTTTCGAAAGTCGGTGCCAGCCGATGCAAAGCAAAGCAAGAACATTTCGATATGTACCTGTAAATATATCACAAATTGATGTATAATATTTTAACTATAATTAGAGTTCATACCGTGTCATATTTACCTATTAGATATTCATATCTTAAAGCACTGTCGACTGGCACCGATCTATTCTAAATGAAAACCTCCGTTTAGTTATTTTTGACGTGACGTAATTTTTTAGTGCCTGTAAGTCGGTTTTTTTTTAAGTTTTTATTTTTCCAAAACAATTTTAATTTACCTAAGCGTAATAAGCAGTTCCATTTTATTTGTAAGAAGAAAGTATTTTTAATACCATATTCGATTAAGCCATTTATTTAAAAATAATGTATTGTTGATTGTTTAAAAACCGCTCGACCGATTTTGATAAAATTTAAATGGGATCACCCTTTGAAACAAAAAAAGAATTTTACAAAACCGACGAATTGAGAACCTCCTCCTTTTTGGAAGTCTTTTAACATCGAAATATCAATCTCAACGGAAATGTGACGATTAATTGTCGAATTTAAAATGAATAAAGAATTTTAAAAAATAATGGCGGAAAAATACTTTTCTAGATTAACGCGAATATTTGAAATTTTAAATAAAACAATAGTTTTGGGGTCTACATTCTGTAAATAATACGTAACAGTCATTGTTTTTAAAAAATATTTCATGGAAAGTTTCCGTTTTGGTACTATTTTTAACCGACTTCCAAAAAAAGGAGGAGGTTCTCAATTCGACCGTATATATATTTTTTTTTATGTTTGTTCGGGCATTTTTTCGTCGTTTATGAACCGATTTTGATAATTCTTTTTTTGTTGGAAAGGAGATATCCCAAGAGTGGTACCATGATAAGGAATCCAGGATCCGATGATGGGATCCCAGAGAAATCGAGGGGAAGTTTCAAAAATTGTAGCGGCGACTAGTGCGTTTGTTAACATTTTCATTAGGTATTTTAAAGCACTACTATTTAATGAAGGTCTGGAGTCGATCTGATGATGGACCCTAAAGATAGTTGAGGGAACTCCTCAACGATTTACAGCAATTACCTGGTGTTTGGGCTTGATTAATTTGTATTGATGATACGTCTACACTAAAAATGGAAAAATAAAAACTTAAAAAAAAATTAAAACCGACTTCCAGGCACTGAAAAATAAAAAATAAGTAAACGGGGGTTTTCATTTAGAATAGATACTTAATCAGATTTTTTCGAAGTCGGTGCCAGCCAACACAAATCAAAGCACACCGACTTCGAAAAAATCTGATTAAGTATCTATTCTAAATGAAAACCCCCGTTTACTTATTTTTTATTTTTCAGTGCCTGAAAGTCGGTTTTTTTTTAAGTTTTTATTAGTGCCCGACGTTTCGAATGCTTTACAGCAATCATGGTCACGGGAGAGACTAATTCGAGAGAATATAAGTCGAATACGACTGTGAATTAATAGTAATTTATTTTTTTTAAATAAAAATTTTACAAACCTGCTTTATGTCTGAAGACATAGTCCTTTATCGTGTAATAGACTATCTGACACAAGTAATATCATTCAACTAAAGAAAGCTACTATCCGAAGCAACAATGAGAGGATTAGCTCTAAAGTTTTATTACAGGTGTTATAATGATTATGATATCTCAATACAAATATTATGTTAAAAAAACAGTCAAAAACATTAACATTAATATCGCTTCAAAAGAATTAGAAAGCAGTTTCAGACTTTAAAAAAGTGTTAGTGTTATTGAAGTGCACAATTAAAAAAAAACTTATTTCTCTTTTAGTCAGTAAAAGTAAAGGAAGATACGTGCCTTTATAAATATTATAAATGTGAAGGTACCTCTGGTCGATCTGTTTGTTTTCTTTTCAAGTCTAATCACTGAGCAGATTTTGATAAAATTGAGAAAATATTATGCTAATTTCTAGGCTATAGACGTAGGCTACCTTTCTTTTTGCCTCATCAGAAGATGGGGGCAGGGTTGCGGACAGAAACTAATATATCGCATGTCTATTTATAATCCCTAGTAATGTTTAATTAAATGTATGTATTCAGCCCTTTTTTGATGTCCCACTGCTGGGCACGGGCCTCCCTTCAATGCGAGGGGGATCAGGCCATAGTCCACCACGCTGGCCAAGTGCGGATTGGCGGACTTCACATGTCTTTCGAAAACTTGCTAGGTTTTCTCAGGCATGCAGATTTCCTCACGATGTTTTCCTTCACCGTAAGGCAAGTGGTAATCAAGTTAGAAATGATTCGCACATGAAAATATCAGAGGTGCGAGACCCGGGATTTGAACCTACCACTACCACTATTGGTACCATTGTATTGGCTACCACTGTTTAATTAAATGCTAAAATGTTAATATAAACAGCTAATTCAATACTTGCGCAAAAAAATATTAACATCTACTCTAAAATCCTTACTATTATTATATACTAGCGACACACCTTTGCTTTGCTCAGGTCCTTGTCTAGATAAACAGAAGCATGACTATTTGAGGCTTCTATACATAAAAACATATCAATTGGAACCAAAATTCCCTGTGAATGAGCTTTTTCCCACTTCACTTTTTTCACTTACATTCATAATAGAAAGAGGTAAATATCTATACTAAATTTAAATTCTAGTGCTTGTTAGTTTTTTCTTCTTATCCACAGCAATTTTCTAGAGATAATTTATGGAAAGGCTAGACTGTGATTTTACTGTGTTTTGAGCGAAGTCCTATAGTTTACTTATACTTTAGAAACTCTAATGTAGATTAGACCTTCCTTAGTTTTCTGTCATTGTGTCACGTGTTCAAAAGTCTTATTTTTGTTATTTTATTGTTTGTATAAGGGTCCTAATTTTTCAAACTATATATCACGTTTGGAATTTCATTTTCACGTAATACTGTATAATATAATCATTTTACGTTTGGCCGAAAGCCCGCGTTTACTTTTTTTTATTTACGTAACATAATAAATAATGATAGTCCAGTGGTAAGGTGCCTGCTTGGGAAACCAAGTGATGCGAGTTCAAATTGAGGACTTGGAACCAAAAGTTCCGAGTTCAACACCTCTGATATTTTCATCGTATAATTTTTTTTTACATGATTACCACTTATCTAACGGTGAAGGAAAAACATCGTAAGGAATCCTGTGTCTGAGAGAACCTAGCAAGTTCTTGAAAAATATGTGAATTCCGCCAACCCGCACTTAGCCAACGTGGTGGACTATACCTTGTTACCTCTCGCATTAAAATTATATTTAACTATCAATTATGTAATATCAAACTCTGTAAAAAGTGTCTATTTGTAATTTGTAATGAATAAACAAACTTACATTTTTAATCGTTTATTATATGTGCTTATAATAAAAATAACAGCACAAGCAAAAGATAGAGAATAAGAAAATATCCTTATTAAGACTTTGCAGGTAATGAAACTCAAATAAAGATAATGCGGTAACACTATACGTATAGTTCACTGATTATGTCATAAAGCGGCGTTAACACGATCAAAGTCTACTTTGACAAAATAGTTTTGATGACTACTTTAGCTACGTTCCAGCGCTTCGGCTCGCTCGCGCTCAGGTCCTAAGCGCTCACGACCCCTGTTGAAAAACTCCAATAGGATCCCATCAAAAGCGACAAAAGCCACATAGAAACCAATAAAAGCCACATAGAAAACATTAAATATATATTGGTTTTTGTTATTTATTGGCTTTTGTCGCTTTTGATGGGATCCTATTGGAGTTTTTCAACAGGGACGATCATGCCAACGACCACGGGTTTTCCCGTTCCACTTAGTCCCGAGCGTTGGAATTGTAAATCCAAGTGGAATGAATTATGGAGAGTTTAGAGCGTTTAAGTAAATAAGTGTTGCAAATACTGTATCTATAATAAAAATATTTTTTATGCTAATAATATATTTTCATTATTAATAACAGTTGTTTACACTTATAAAATAAGATACTGAAAGTAGCCGGTTGAAAACTTTTTTATTTTCTGAATGAATCAAATTGAAAGTCAAACAAATTTGTTCGAAAATTAAACTCATATTTTTTTAAATCTTTTAAATGTGTTTTTTTTGTAATAATTTTTTCAATAAGAAAAGTGCTACCAATTGTCAAATGTCTAATGTCGTAAGTCATGACGTCATTAGTGACGTTTTCACCGCGACCACAACGATCGTAGTCGCCAACGTGGAACGGCCAAAAGAGTATTTTAGGCGTCGTGAGTGCTTAGTGTAACGCGCCCTTTGACGGAATTTTGATCATTTAAACGAACAATCAAGCAATTGATGTAGACGGTAATCAAAGTGGACTGAAAAGTAGAACACGGTCCGTGTTCTACTTTTTTTAAAGCCTGCTTTGACAAAGTAGTTTTGATGACTACTTTGATCGTGTAAACGAGCAATCAAAACGCACTATGACATCGGCGTTCAATCAAAGTGGACTTGGAGCCGTATTTATCATAGTAAACTTCGTTTCAAAGCTTTTTGTCCAAGCAGACATTGAACGTGTCAACAGGTACCTATCCAACTAATTGTAAACTTTGATCAAAGCTACTTTGTCAAAGCAGACTTTTAACGTATTAACGCGGCTTAAATGTATGAGATGTAATTCAGAGATAGATATTGACGTTCTAAAAACATGACATGAAAGAAATGTAACTATAAAAAGTATAAAAGGCTGTAACGTGTGGAAAAATTTACTTAAAATAACTATTATTATCGCCTATAAATGAGTCTCGTCACTTTTTAATTTAGGTTATTTTGTCTGTATATAAATAGACAAAAACAAAACAGTTTTTTTACCTTTTTTTTGTAGGTGCTGTCATACAGCGGTTTGTGCGGATGCAGATTGCGGGTCAGTTAGTGCGGGTTGGCTTGTGCAATTTTATTTTGACGTGGAACATTATTAAAATCACACCGAAACTGCGGTCAGAAAGTGGACCGTAACGAAGTAGGCATTAGGTTGCCATAGTAACCGTTGTTATTGTCTTAAAAATAATATATACAAGCAACTCACCCTCGCTTCGCGCGCGTTCGTCGCTAGGTACGTTTTACATAGATATTTAAAATAGATTTTTGGCAGCGTTAGCCATATCAATTGTTTTTTTTTAGTGTTTCTGATGTTTTAATACTTATTATCCTATTCCGAACTAAGAGAAATCCAAAAAAAAAACAAATATCACAAAAATTGGTCCAGCCGTTCTTGAGTTATAAATGGTGTAACTAACACGAGATATAGATGTGGTTTCCTTATCTATTACTATTTTTATTAATTTGTTTTCAAATCTGCAAAATATAAAAAAAAACAAAAATACTAAAAACGACTCGCTGAAATAGACGTTTCAAGTTAAACCAACGGCGGTGTGCCCCGACAAGGCCCCATCCGATTTTTTTTTTGTTTAATAGCTATTTTAGCAAATAAAACAATTACAAATTTAGTTTTGCACCTAGTCTAAAGCTAGATCATATAAATAAAACATTAAAAAGATGCATCGGCCGGGAATCGAACCCGGGCCGCCCGCGTGGCAGGCGAGCATTCTACCACTGAACCACCGATGCTTATACAAAAGAAACCAAATTGTAGATTCATTTCTAAAACAATTGATATCTCATGATTAATACAGTTTAAAATTTTTTAACCGAAGCTATTACATACTAAAAGGATCAACTTTTATCGACTGGCTTTGCGTTGAGCTAACAGACATCTATCTATAATCTATATACATATAATAGAGACCCTAAATAATTTTGTACGCATATCGCAATGTATTTATACATACATACTAAATCGCATACTGTAAAAGGCTATCTCTATTAATACTGGTAATGACGAAATTATTTATTCTTATAAAAATTAGTTTTTAGTCTTTCAAATAGTCTTCTTAACATAACTTAGTCAGAAAATACTTTGTTAAAATATGAAACCAACCAGATTTGCATTTGATTTGTATCGCGGCCTTTCTGTACAATTTGCTGAAGCAGCAGACGGTCGATTAAAGCAACCAAGAAGCGCTTTTTATGCCGACTTGATCAATACACTACAATTTTTTGGGGAAATCTAGGTCATTAGGCAAAAAACCGCATCAAGGCATCCAAACCTTCAGTAGTTTGAGATATAGTACGCATATGTGTGCGTGCGTATAAACGGACACTACGCCGGAGACCTTTTATGTGGATAATTCATAGTGTTTCCTATGTCATGTCCTTCTTTCACGTGAAATTTATACTAATACTAGCGACTCACCCTCGCTTCGCTTCGGGTTCGTCCCTAGACAAAAACAAATCTATCCCACGGGAACCGTATTTTTTCCGGGATGATATACCTATAGCCTTCCTCAGTTAACGGGCTATCTAATGCAAAAAGAATATTTAAATCGGATAAGTAGTTGCTGAGATTAGCGCGTTCAACCAAACAAATAAACAAACAAACTCTTCAGCTTTATAATATTAGTATAGATTATAAAGAAGAAAGATTTTTTGTTTGTTTGTTTGTACCGAATAAGCTCCAAAATAACTAAACCGATTTTGATGAAATTAGGTAAGAAGATAGTTTAAGACGCTAGGAAGGACATAGGATAGTTTTTTTTTATGCGATTCAGTGACAAACGAGCAGACAGACCACCTGATGGAAAGCAGTACCTGTCGCCCATAACACCTACGGTTCATGCACTTAGGTTTTAAGTAACAAAAATGGTGCGTTGTCACTGTGAGGACTAAGATGATATGCCTCTTGCCTGTAATTGCGCTGGCTTCCTTATCCTTCAAACCGGAACACAACAATGCAATCATTGTTGCTTGGCGGCAGAAATAGATAAGGGGGTGGTACCCATCCAGTCGGACTCCTCAGGCTTGACAGAGTCCTACCACCGGTGGATCCCGGAAATCATCCCTAAAGTGGTTAAAAGGGGATTAAAGTTTGTATGAGTTTGTTTGTGTACCACTCATTAAATCACGAAATCTCAGAAAACATAAATGCTACAAACTGAAAATTTAATAGGGAGATTCCTAATAAGGAGAAGCTATCCTCTGATTTTTGGAAAGTCAACCCCTAACGGGATAAAAAATGGGTTTAAGAATGGAAATCGCTTGTTTTTAAATTACGCGGACAGAGTCGGAGGCTAATGCTTGATGCTGATGTGTTTCGAAGACCCCCAAGAAAGTACATCTTATTGAGTTGGTAACGTGGAATTTCTATGAAATCTCTTATTTTTTTATCACGCGGACAGAATCACAGGCAAGTGCTAGATGATAAGGTTGGAGACCCCCAACGCAGTCCCTCTTATTGAGACAGTGACGTATAATGTACCATGAATTGTATTTATTTAAGAAGATAACGATGTCACATACAGGTTATTAATATCATTAAAAATTAGTAACTGCTGAGCTAATACACTATACAAACAAACCCATAATCTATGTAAATATGTTTCTATAGATATGTGTAAGATGTTTTATTGCAATTCAATATTATTTCAATGTCATTAAGTTAAAAAAAGATGTACCTATAAGTGCTGAGTAAGGCGTTGTTGTAAAATGCTGAGTTTTTTCCAGTCTTTTCAATGTCAGCGACTTTTTCTAAAATCTGCTGGTTGAGTTTTAAAAAAGTATTATAAGTATTTGTTAGAAATAATATAATCTAATCTAATACTTTTAAATGATCAATTCTTGTATATTTATTTATACCGGCGATCTCGGAAACGGCTCTAACGATTTCGCTGATATTTGGTATGTGGAGGTTTTCGGGGCCAGAATATCGATCTAGATTAGTCTGGTGTCTGGGAAAACACGTGTTTTCGAGTTTTCATGCGGTATTCTTTTACTTTTGTTTTTTTTTTTTTGTATTAATTCAAGTTTATCGTTTTTTTATCTAAAAAATACGATATAACTAAAAAGAACTCCGAACGAAGCTGGGTCACCCAGGTGCTCTATACTGATATTATAAAGAGGTAGAGTTTGTGAGTTTGTGAAGTTGTAGGGGGTAATATCTGGATCTATTGAACCGATTTAGATGAAATTTAGTAAGAAAATAGTTTTAAACCCTGAGAAGGACATAGCATACATTTTATCCTGGAAATCATCCCTTAAGGGAGTTAAAATAGTGATGAAAGTTTGTATTGGAAAGCAAGCTAGGGACGAACCCGAGCGAAGCGAGAGTGAGTCATTAGAGAGAAATAATACAATAATAGAGAATCCAGTGGTCGAAATTTGACCATAATATATGTACATATGTGTAAAAAATTGTGACAAAACATTTTTTTATTGACAACACTAAAGCTCATCAAAAGCTATTAAACTAAATAAAAGCAGTGCGTGTGTGTGTGCAATTCATACATGGTAGAAGTGAAACTTCAGAAAAGTAACCTACGAGAGAATGAATTGAATATAGAGTTCAGGAATAGGATAAGTAATTATAAGGTTTTTGAAATAAAACTTTACGCACGCTCAACTTGGGGGGTAAGCTGGGGGTAAGCGTTACGAAAACATGTACGTACGTTTGTTGCCATGGTAACCGTTGTTATTTCATAAAGAGTACCGATAACCTACAGAAGTTTTACTTCTTGCGCATGTACACATTCATACACGCACTCTTTAATTATATTTTTTTTCCAAATTTAAAATTTATTTTACATTTTATTTGACATAAATATATATTACATATTATTCAGTAATTAATTTCATTATTTTTCACTTCCTGTATAATGTATTCTATTTCAAATAATGAATTAAATAAGAATTAATAACGACGGTTACCATGGCAACATGTCAATGTATTCTGTCTCATTCTCTCGCCGGCCTAATCCTATATATTTGTCTCTTTTTACGTGTAATAATTCTATGTGTAAACTAAAAATCTCCTACATTTTCACCATAGTTCTTCCATTTTGCACAAACAATTTCAATAACATCACGAAAACATATATTACAATATTTAAAAAAAAACCTTTGTTAAGCAAATCAACACCGAAATATTTAGAACTTATATATTTACAAAATGTACCATAAATTGTTGAAATAGGTACATAACTAGTCTCCAACAGGTGTACAATCCTGTTCAATAAAGTTTAGCAAAGTCGCGCACTTGCTCTTGCCAATCGTAATTTGTATTTGTACATTATATGTTAATCTACAGGTTTTATCAAATATATGATATTTTTAAAGTTAAACTTCTTTTGGCACGTTTGAAAAAAAATATGAGAGTAAAATTTTTACGATGCGCGCGCACACCGACAGCCAAAAAGCGACATGATGAAGTTAGCTGAAAGTGGCATGATGAAGTTAGCCGCATTCCTTTTACAAACAGAGAGTTGTGACATACGGGATGAGATCTTTAGTTATTTTTGTTTTGTTACGCCAAAGAAGTATAACTTCGTACGTGCGTACATAAGTACACACACACTTTTTTTTATATATGGCGGCTACAAAGATGCTGCCTTTGTTATAGTATAGTTTACTTTCAATGAAACGCTAAAGTCAATGCTAAACCTATCATCGGGTGATATCTGTCTGTTTGTGCGATGTTAAATAGAGACATCAGTTTGCGAAATGTTAATTTACTTTTTGACCGATCTTAAAACTCATTTGATTTTGATATGTTTTTCCCACAAGGAGATTCCACAAAGAAGGAGTTATCCTTTTCTTTTTTATTACTTAAAATAGATTTATACTAGCAGTTTTGAATTTTTAATTTTTACAGTTTTTACATTTATATTAAACGTCAGTATGTAAATCTGTGAGGAATTTATCATCGACTCCGAAAGCACTTCTGCTGAGTGCTGAAAAGAGCTAAAGTGACTCAATTATAGCTTTTTTCAAAATATTTGTTTACACTTTACATAATTGTAATACAATAATTACTACTTATTCTAATATAATACTTACTTATCTATACATATTATAAAATTCTAACTGAGCCGAATCTGAACATTCAATATTTTTTGAAAAATCTTATTGATATATTATTATCGATACAGAGGCCGACTCTATAGTTTTATAGAATTTTGTCGGTCTGTCTGTCTGGGAATGCATTACGAAAAAACCACTGGACAGATTTTGATAAAATTTGGTATGATGATAGCTGGTTATCCGGATCAACGTATAGGATACTTTTTACTGCAAAAAAATAACTCATCTCTGGGAAATCAATACTAACCTTTAAAACGTAACGTAAGTTCTATTATAAGTCCCACACATTTTTACTGGCAAACCTTAACCAACACCACGAGGCGGGGTGTCACTGTGCTACACCACTGCTTAAACAACATAATAAAATATACGTGGTGTGTAATACGGATGTGAATAATAAATACTCGTATATATGTATATATATCAGATGACTAGCGACTCACCCTCGCTTCGCTTCGGGTTCGTCCTTAGACAAAAACAAATCTATCCCACGGGAAACGTACATTTTTCCGGATGATATATAGCTTATAGCCTTCCTCAGTTAACGTGCTATCTAATGTTAAAAGAATTTTTCAAATCGGATTAGTAGTTTCTGAGATTAGCGCGTTCAACCATACAAACAAACAAACAAACAAACAAACAAACAAACTCTTCAGCTTTATAATATTAGTATAGATATAACGACAACGGGTAGTAACTTTTTCATTACTTAACTTAAATGATATAACAAAAATTAAGTATTTTAGATATAAAATTAAATATCCTAGATGTGACACAAATTTATCTTCTTCTTCTAAGTATCTATAATTTAATAAAACCGTAGAGCTCGAATATCTGTACATAGAAAAAAAATGCTCAAAACGAGTCAGGTGGATGTAAGAAGAGCAATAGAACAAATCCAGATTTTTTTCAATTTTTTATTTCTTTGTCTGTTTGTACGGGCTAATCTCCGAAACTGTTGAACCGATTTAAATTAAATTTTGCATAGTGGTCCCTTATATCCCCGGTCAATATTTAAGATACTTTAATTTTGATAGTCAAAAAACTATAGTAACTTATACAGCTTAGTATGTAAAAACTACTGATTGGATTTTAATGAAACTACAATAATACCTATAGTTCATACATCAGAATAACAAATAGGCCACTTCTTATCCTGGAAAAATGTACGGTTCCCGTGGGTTAGATATATTTTTGTTTGTCTAGAGGCGAACCCGAGCGAAGCGGGGGTGAGCCGCTAATACATATAATAAAATTATAACTGAGTCGAATCTATACATTAAATATTTTTTGGAAAATCTTATTGAAATAGTCATTACTATCGATACAGAGGCCGAATCTATAGTTTATAGATTTTTTGTCTGTCTGTCTGGAAATGCATCACGTTAAACCACTGGACAAATTTTGATGAAATTTTGTGTGATGATTGTTGGTTAACCGAGTCAACATATAGGATACTTTTTACTGCGGGAAAATATCTCATCTCTAAGAAATCTATACTAAATGTTAAATCGTAACTAGCTAGTTTTAATATAACGTGTCTCTAAATGTCTAAGAACCCCCCGACCAGCGTACCTTTATGATGAGAATGACGACAGCGAAAGTAGCTCTACATATATTACAGAGCTATTAGAGCTTATTGTTATAAACATTTTGTGCTCAAGTCTTACATATAATCAGCTTCAAATATCTGCGACAGTGCATTTTTATCGGTGTTCGAGTCAGATTACGCAATATCTGCTTGTATTGTCAAGTATTTACTCATTTACGTTTTGATGCCCTTGTTGTTATGGATAAAAAAATGAAATATAAAAATATATTTGTTTATATGTTTGTTCGTTTGTTTTTTTTAAATAATAAAGTAATGACATGACCTGTCTCTAGTCTCTATATAGAGATAGTATGGATCGGAATGTTGTAGATTATTTTAAGTATTTATTAAGTGTAATTAACAAAACATACCTAGGTAAAATAATGTAAGAAAGAGACAAGATAATTTTCTATAATATATTTTTCGTAATTTTACCATATTATTACACATAAATTAGTTAAAAACTTATTTCTGATGACATTTTGGCTGACATTAAAATTAGAAAAAATCCATACCATCCATTCTAATGAGCATGCGCACTGCGCAGTGCCTCGCTTGTGTTAGTTTCATACTTTCAAAACACAAACATAATAACTAGTAACACAACCGTAATAACTTTAGTAAAGTTTAATTAGTGTATAAATAAAACTATCATTTCGGATCATGGTCACGGGAGAAGAAAGATTCCGAAAATTCCGAAAAGATTCCGAGAATTCCGAAAAGATAGTTTTAGGTATTTAAAATGTCAAACATTCGCGTAAATCTAAGAAAGTATTCAGTTAGTGTTTGAAATTGGACTACAATATTGAAAATTTGATAATAACATAATATGTAAATAGAATTTATCTATCTATATAAAAAAAACTAACTTTTACCATTTTTTTAGTGATAACACAAAAACTAAGCTATATGAAAAAATCTGTGACCAAAAATATTTTATTGATAACACCAAATTTCGTCAATACCAATTAACAACTAAACGAAAAAAAAGAAGAAAATAGGTTGAAAAACAGAGGAGAAAAAGGTACTGAATGTTTTGTCTTTGTCTCTTTATATATAGACTAGATGCTTATCCTCGCTTTGCTCGGGTACGTCCCTAGGTACGTTTTAAATATGAAATATGAATAGTTATTGCCAATGTATCTTAGGAGAAAGACTTATGATTAAGGTTTTGCCAGCGTTAGCTTTCTAAGGACGACTCGATAGAACCAGTTGTAAAAGATATCCTAAATATTCAGCTATCACTATACAAAATTTAATTAAAATCGGTTCAGTACTTTTTGCGTGGAACGCGCAAATCGATTTTGCTAAGTTTCTGTTATATTATATATATAGATAACTTAAAGATCTTTTAACCATGTGGCATTACGTCTAGTAGGTAATATTGGGGAGTAGGTTCGCCGATCGATCATTTTAAGTAGCACACCTTTGTATGAGCCATGTAAATATTTAGTGGTCAGGAATCACATACAATCGCTGTATCATTTTGTTATGAATACATTAGTCGTATTGTAACATTAATGGTGTCAATCTCTGAAATTGAGATAATCACATTAATATTACAAATGCAAAAGTTTGTAAGTGTGTATGTTTGTTTCTCTTTCACGCTAAAACGGTTGTACGAATTTTGATGAAATTTTGTGCAGATACTTGCAGTAGGTACATGCTACTGTTAGTAGCATAATTTATCCCTAGAGAAAACCCGAGCGAAACAAGAGTAAATCACTAGTTCTTTTAGTAAAATTGTTATATATTTTAAATTTACAGATTCTTATCGAAAAATGAATTTACATTTTTTTGTTGAATATGCTCATATACACAAACCATATTAAATCGATTATTATAAACTAATTTAAAAATATACACAAAGCACGTGCAGCGAGCAAGTTTAGATACCTATACCTCAGTATATAGAATACTTATAAGTACTATTAAGAATTACTCATACATATAGACATCTCCAAAGAACAGCATTGTAGCTGGAAATTGTAGCATTTCCGGAATTCAGAATTAAAATATTCCGAAATTACTTTCTATTTTTAAAATTATCTTAGTATTGAGTTAGAACACTGTTCTTTGCAAGTAGATTCGAGATATTTAGCAATAGCAGCATCAGCTTAAACTTTAAACGAGATAAATTAAATGGCTACCGCGCAGACGAAGTTAATTTCCTAGTGGATCAGTGACCATTGTAAAGCATGTTTCTAACAATGCTATATTAAAAAGTTGCGTATGTACTTTTTACTCCTAACTATGTATGTATGTATGTATGTTACTTTCTAACGCTTGGATTTGGATGAAATTTAGAATGTGTATGTATATATTTCAGCCCTTTTTAACGTCCCACTGCTGGGGGTGGGACTCCCTTCAATACGAGGGGGATCAGGCTATAGTCCACTACGCTGGCCAAATGCGGGTTGGCGGACTGAAATTTAAAATACAGATAGATTATAACCTGGACTAACATGCTGTTACGCACTTAGTAACACACCTGAGTGAAGTAAGTGGTAAGGGCTTACCCTAACTTCACTTCAATAGTACCGTTATACTTATAAAATCTTTAATTCTGTATATTTTCTCAGTTAAATAGAGACTGGCATTGGGAGCGTTGGTAATGAACTTGTTATGTGCAAGGCTTGGCAGAGCGCCATCACTCGCCAATGAATTGTAGAAAATTATCGATTTAGCAATATCAATCGATAAAGCACTTGTAAATATGATGTAACGTGATGTATTGTGATTGTGAAAGTGAGAGTCGAAGCATGTGTACGTTTCTTTGAGAAAATGTCAAAAGGATCATGGATTACACCGTTCAAGAAACAAGTGAGTAGTTTTTTTTTTTTTTTTTAAGTAAAACTATTATGCAATTTTTAATTTATTCATGTATAAATTACCTCGGTTTTTCTTACATCACTATTTATATAATACCTATATTATTTATTTATATCCACCTTTGCTAACTAATTTTATTGTATGTTAATTTTTGTATATCAATTTGGATGGTTGCATTTTAATTTGCATGCGCGTTTATTTTTATTTAGTACTAGGAAATAAAAACAATTCTATTCCACGGGAACTGTTCATTTTTCCGGAATAAAAAGTAGCCTATGTGTTATTCCAGACTATAATCTATCTCTGTGCCAAATTTCATCCAGATCCGTTCAGCCGACGTGGCGTGAAAGAGTAACAAACATCCATACATACATACTTACAAACTTTCACATTAATAATACAGATGTAGACCTTGGTTTGCATAGGGCCATTCAAAGATTAGTTAGTACGGAAACTTATCAAAATGAAAGTATAAATATGTACCTAATACTTTCTTAGATTTACGCGAATATTTGACATCTATACATACCTATAATAAAATTCTAACTGAGTCGAATCTGTACCTTAAATATTTTTTGGAAAATCTTATTGAAATAGACATATAGGATACTTTTTACCGCGGGAGATTATCTCATTTCCTCGGGAATACACGTTATAACACAACCCAGAAAATATTTATGATCAGAATTTCTTGAAACTTGGTATTAATGCCCTTCAATACAATTAAATAAATATGTGTTTTAGCTTTTTTTGAAATTCATCCCATAAGAAGATAAAATAAGGGATGAAAATTTGTATGAAACCTACGTTTTTAAAGTTTTTTTGTTGTAGTTTTAGCGCGAGCGAAGCCGCGAGTTTTGCTAGTTTTAAATAAAACTATTTTTATTGATTTTGATTTTTGGTTCCCGACCTTTCTGTAACGTGTGTGTAACAAGTATATAATACCTTTGAGACGTCTAAAACCTTAGTCCCTCCCGTGACCATGACTGCTGTAAAGCATTCGAAGCGTCGGGAACCAAAAATCAAAATAAATCCGCGAAATAATCCGAAAAAATAGTTTTATTTAAAATATTTATATGTACTTTTGAATCGTCAATTTTTATATTTAAAAAAATGTCAGTATATAAGGCCGTGGGGAAGCTACCTCCGGCATATGTAGGTAGGTACTAAGTTTTTTTTTAATATAGTTTTTCACATTTCATTAAGTAATGTGCACACAGTCCAAATCTTAAAAAAAATTATACTATTTTGTTTACTAGTCTCACTATCGCCATCGAACATTTTGTATTTTCATATAATAAAATAGTATCAAAGCGAAAACTTTCCATGAAATATTTTTTTAAAAAACAATGACTATTACGTATTGTTTACAGAATGTAGATCCCAAAACTATAGTTATTGAAATATTTCTCTGTATGTTTGTCTGCATATTAACCTTTCACTCAAAAAGTATTGAAACGAGAGCATGTCGCTAGAATTGACTAAACTAGAAGAAAACAATCTCTTCTATTTATCGAATAGAATATTCACTAATAGACAAAACTTTATGTTTTAGTCTACAATAGCTTCAAATATTGTTATATTAAGTACATTGTTTATAATAACATGTTTTCAGTAACATCATTGTTTATTTATTTTTTTCAAATAAATTTCCACAACATTCCTGATATACAAATTGATTGGATTATTAATAGATCAAGGCAGTGGTAGCCCAGTGGTAACGCGTTCGCTTGGGAAACCGAGTGAAGCGGGTTCAAATCCCGGGTCTCGCACCTCTGATATTTTCATGTGCGAATCATTTTCTAACTTGATTACCACTTGCCTTACGGTGACGGAAAACATCGTGAGGAAACCTGCATGTCTGAGAGAACCTTGCAAGCTTTCGAAAGACATGTGAAGTCCGCCAATCCGCACTTGGCCAGCGTGGTGGACTATGGCCTGATTCCCCTCGTCTTGAAGGGAGGCCCGTGCCCAGCAGTGGGACGTTAAAAAAGGGCTGAATACATACATTAATAGATCATATTAAAAAATACCTAGTTTTCGTCACATACGTTGTTTCGAACAGTACTAATTTGTTCTAAAAACATCTGAATGATGGTGTTTATGTGCCAAATTTATTTTGGCCTTCACTCTTACCTAAATTTAAGTACACGTGATAATTTGGTGCCTTGTATCTTACTAATATTATAAAAAGATGAATTTTAGGTGTTTGGTTGTTTCCATGTTTGTTACTCAATTACGCCAGAACGGCTGAACGGTGTTTTTTTTTAGTTTTTAACCTCCGACGCAAAGAGAGGGGTTATTATTAGGTTAAGTTTGATATATGTATCTATGTGTCTGTCTATGTCATCGTAGCGACTAATCGGATGGACCGATTTTAATATAGTCTTTTTTGTTTAAATGGTGACTTGTGTTCATTATAAATGTAATATATAACCAATAAATTAAATATATCTGATAGAAATCATTTTCCTATACATTACTACTTACTTGAAGTACGTTATGTTCAGATTTCTTATATGTGGGTAAAACATTGTCAACGAGTGTTCTCTTAATTTCCACAAACGGCAATAATTTTCTCTTTCGATCTTCCCGTTTGTCTTCCTACAGCAAAAACAATAATTATAATCATGAAATACTTATAAGCATTGAAAAAACAGACCAATTGCCTAGTCTCAAAAATTCAAACACATTTTACATACCATTTTATGAAACTTTATATCATTAGTCCAAAATCTTTCAAACGTTACTTTGGGAATAATACAAGTTGAATTAAACTTTTATTTTATATTAAATAAAGTAGAGCACGATTCTAGGTTACCTCTAAGTCGATAATAATTAAGGTTATCTTATACTTTAACAACTTTTCTAGACACTTGATAACGCCAATTTCTATTGACCGTATCATATGATACATATATTCGATCTCGCTTATCGGCGATCGTCACACGATATCGGAACAAACAATAATTTTATCTGTAATACCTTGGATAAAATATAAATAAACGATCATCGTAATAAGTAGGAAATTTACATGTATGTTGGGACATTTAACACACAGCAGCATCTAGTTCCATGATAAGCAACGAGGCTTGTGTTATGGATACCAGATGGTTGATACACTACACGTATATAACTTTAAATACAAAACATATTATAAATATAAACACCCATGACTGGAGTACAATCATTTGTGTTCATCGGGACTCGAACCCGCGACCGCTGGCACAGCAAGTAGGGTCACTATAAACTGAGCCAAACGTGTCGTCAAAATATTCCATGGTTTTGAATAACCTATACATACATATTACATATATGTATATATGTATGTATATGCACTTATACGTACATTATTTAAAAGGTGCACATTATATGTTCAAAAAAGTTCAAAATATTTATATGATGTCATCATCATATGTATTCAGCCCTTTTTAACGTCCCACTGCTGGGCACGGGCCTCCCTTCAATACAAGGGGAATCAGGCCATAGTCCACCACGCTGGCCAAGTGCGGATTGGCGGACTTCACATGTCTTTCGAAAACTTGCTAGGTTCTCTCAGACATGCAGGTTTCCTCACGATGTTTTCCTTCACCGTAAGGCAAGTGGTAATCATATTACAAATGATTCGCACATGAAAATATCAGAGGTGCGAGACCTGGGATTGAACCCGCTTCACTCGGTTTCCCATCATCATATAAATATTTTGAACTTTTATATGTATAGGTATGCGATAATTCCTTCTTGTTTTTCCTGTAATAGCCAATCTGACGCTTACTATCGGCGAATCTCGTATTGCTTAGGTACACACTAAAGAGACCGTGCAATAAAAGAGTTTCTGGATAGATTTACCCACGAATCTTTTTCACACAAGATAATTAACCGTGGACTAGGCCCTAAAATATGGATAATATCTCAAAAACAGTAGTTTCACTTTCAATTTCATCTCATTTGTCATGTCATCATCTATACAGATAAATAAAATTGGAGTGTCTGTTTGTAATATTAAAATAACCGCTTTTTACTAAATGCATATGGATGTATACACGGTACATATACCAAAACAACATTTTTTACAATTTTGTCTGTCTGTCGGTTACGTGGGATTTAACAGCAACGCCAGTACTACCCACTAAAACCCAACCCAACCCAGAGGCTGCTCCCACGGTCCACTCTGCTATCAGAGAAGTATCAAGAGCAACCCGCATAGGACACCGCCCATCGAGGTGGGCCACCTCCCAGTGCGTTTCTTGGCTTCGCGCCTGGCTAGATTGCCATACGCTAATGAGGATAAACACGACAAGGTGATTTGGCGGGATATTCCTACAACCCTTTCTATAGGCAGACCCTCCTCACTTAACGCCTTCAGTTACTCATGCTAAGAGTACCATCTATTACGTGAACTAAATTTTACTTATTATTTTTGTTTTTTATTTATTAGTTAATATCACAAACAGGCTTACAATGTGATTTATTTACACATAATATATTTTAATTAGTTATTTGTTAACCTAATCGGTAAACCCCACATCAAAAGTCACAATTTTACATTAAAAAATACTGTTAGCCTATAAACATTTGTAATTTTTCTCTCACAATCAGTGTTGTTTTACCTTTATAAAGCCATAACTCTATTCAATCTTGACTCAATAATTTATGAAATATTATTATTTCCAGTGTTTCGTAACGTTGGGAGTGTCGCTGAACATGGCCGCCCACGGGCTGGTGATGGGCTTCGCTGCGATCCTGTTGCCACAGCTGCGTCTGCCCGGCTCTCTTATACCGATAGATGACGCTTCTGGATCTTGGATTGGTTAGTAAAATGATTTAAAATCATTTTGACATAGGTACATATTTTGAAATCACTTGTTTATATAGTATATTATGTAGTTGTATTGTTTTTAAAAAATTACGTTCTTGAAAAGCATGAGCTCCATTTCGACTTAAATAGACTAAAATAAGTATCCAATAACTTAATTGTTTAATAGATATATCCTCATAATTATCATTACTTTTTAGCTTCAATCCTGGGATTTGCCCTAGTAGCCGGTAACTTCATAGTGCCTACAATTATGGCAAAGTATGGCCGGAGAACTGCTAACCTCGCCAGCATAGCACCCATGATAGTCGGCTGGTTCTGCATTCTCACTGCCTCAAGCATCACAGCTCTACTTATCGCCAGATTTCTCCAAGGCCTGGCTATGGGCATGAGCGCATCTCTAGGCCCAGTTCTTATCGGAGAGTACACCAGCCCAAAAAACCGAGGAGCCTTCTTAACCTCTATATCTTTGTCCATTGCTACAGGGGTACTCTTCGTGCATAGTCTCGGATCGTATTACTCATGGCAAATCACAGCTTTAGTAATAGCATTTGTAGTTTTCGGTGACTTGATAATTGTGATATTTTCTCCCGAATCGCCCAGTTGGCTTGCTGACCAAGGGAGGTATGATGAATGCAGGAAAGTTTTTAGATGGCTAAGAGGTGATGGTGAAGATGAAGAATTGGAGAGAATGATTGAAGGGAGCAAAATCGTTAGAGAGGCGAAAACAGTGGCCGATATTTCGGAATCTTTCTCTAAAAAGTTGAAGAGTAACATAGCATACATGAGCACAACTATCCGGAAAAGGGAGTTTTATAAGCCAATTTTTATTATGATCCACATTTACACATTGGGCCAATGGGCTGGTGCTAATATTTTAGCTGCGTACACAAGAGACATATTTTCAAACGTGATCGGATCAGAGGCTAACATATCGCTCATGATCATCACTTTGGATATCCAGAGAATAATATCAAATACCTTAGCAGTGTATATTATTAAGAAGATTAAACGTCGTACGATGTTATTTGCTACTGTTGGGATAAACCTCTTCGCATTTTTGGCCACAGCTGCCTACACTTATTGTAGAGCACATAACATGCTGTCATTCGATCATCCAGGAATTGGTATCGCTTTGATCCATCTTCATATGTTTTCGATAGCAACTGGAACAGTCCCATTACCCTTTATAATCGCTGGAGAATTATTTCCATTGGAGTACAGGAGCTTAGCTGGAGGACTGAGCGTCCTGTTTTTGTCGTCAAATCTCTTCATCACGGTGAAGACTGTTCCTGTTTTATTTAAAACCGTTGGGATTCATGGTGCTTATATTTTATACGCGGCGGTTGTGGGCTACTGTTTGGTAATTGCTTGGTGGTTTTTACCAGAGACCAAAGATAGAACACTACAAGAAATCGAGGAGGAGTTCCGTGGTAGACCCCTGTCTCCTGAAGAGTTGAAATCTACACAGTCTTTGACTTCATTCGCGCATTTCAACAAAGACAGACGGTGTAGCAGTCCTGTAGTATGAAAGGATATACGCATAGTGATTTTAAAAATAATCAAATCGAATTTTGTGACAAGACTAAGGATAGTAATAAGTTTAGACCAAGAACTTCGTTTTTGTAAATATACAACTTATTTATAATTCGATTTTTACTAGATTTTATAATGTAGGTATACATAATCTAGACTAATATTTACTTTGTTATGCGACAGTTTGTGATTGAATCAAATGAGTGGGTAATTTATGTTTACAAACATTCGTGCTCATCACGCAAATGAATGCCCCCAGCGGGACTCGAACCCGCGACCGCTAGCACGACAAGTAGCGTCACTACAAACTGAGCCAAACGTCTCGTCAAATTTGGCTCAGTCGATTAACAATAAAACAACCTTAACATGACAAATAAATTTAAAACACCTGATTTTTCAACTACAGGATAGAAACAGGATATTTATTATCAACCATAGTTTATTCATACAGCCATAATGTTTAGTTCGCTTGTATAATGTATTTAGTTTAAATTTTATCTAAGAGTGAAGTTACTCAAAAGTTCAAGAGTGACGCAGTAATCTTATTGTAAAAACTGTACAGATAAGATCTTAAAAATAATATAAGAGTTGTAAATAAATAAAAGATAGATAAGATATTATACAATATGTTATATTATCTTTTATTGCAAGTGACCTTGGATTCTGTATGTTGACCAAATGATACATTAAATAAAAAAATAATTTAAAAACTAAGATGACGAAGGAATATAGTATTATGCAGACATATTATGTACATGTTTTTATTAGCAGTCTTTCTACGTGTATATCTATACTTAATATTATAAAGCTGAAGAACGCGCTAATCTCAGGAACTACTAATCCGATTTGAAAAAATCTATTTTCATTAGATAGCCCGTTAACTGAGGAAGGCTATAGGCTATATATCATCCTGGAAAAATGTGCGGTTCCCGTGGGATATACTTTTAACTTTATTATATGGGATTTGTCGTAACAAATCATTTGAGCCTAATTCCGAAGGTTTTAACAGTAGCCTTGGAAGTTGCTTTGGCTCCATTATCAAATAAATTCAATGTTATCGTTTTCAATAAATATTATATTGTCACACGGTTTCTTGTATAGTTTTAAACAGACACAATTGTAGTAGATAAAAATCGACCTCCCGAGATTCGATAACCATCAACATATTATGATAACTAAGCGCGCTAATTTTAAAGAACAATTATTCATCAGTATAATTTCGCTGCGTAATTACCTCTTAGGTGTAGTGATTGGACAAAATTACCCGAGTGCGAGGAAAAAGCTGTACACGAAGAAAAAGAAGTAGTAGTTACGCATTTTGGCTGATTATAAGTTACTAACGACCAATACAAACTTTCATCCCCATCTTCACCTCCTTAAGGGATGATTTCCGGGATAAATTCAAATTCAAAATATTTATTCAGCATTAAATTATTACAATTTTTTACTGAACGTCATGAGTCTACTACCAGTTCGGAAAGAAGAAACCTCAGACCTGAGAAGAACTGGCGAAAGAAACTCAGCGGGACTAATATTTTTTTAATAAATTATAATTAAAGTTGAAGGCGTGCTATCTTCTATAAAATTATTTATTGTATAATAGCCTTTAGCACACAAACGTTCTTTAACAATTTTTTTGAATTTAATGATAGGATAAAAATATCTTATATCCTTCCCAGGGCCTCAAACGATCTTCTTACCAAATTTGTGTGTGTTCACCTTATCGTGGTGGGAAGGGCGTAATAGCGTCCGCCAATTTAGCCGAGCGCGAGGCCAAGAAACGCATTAAGAGGCGTCCCATCTCGGTGGGCGGTGTGCCATGCGGATTGCTCCTGGTACTTCTCTGATAGAAGAGTGGACCGTTGGAGCAACGCCATGGCTGTTGTGGGTATCACGTTCGCTTGGGAAACCAAATTACTGTAAATTCGGTTAAAATTAAATTATTTTACCTTGTTTTGATACGCCAATTCACCAAAGAGATTTCATTGTTTGTCATTTGTATCACAGAAAATCAATTTTAGTAGTAGGTACTTTACTAAACTACTAAGCAAATACTGTTACAAAATGTAAATATTTTAAAATTACACCATATGTTTTTGGAAATTATGTCGGAAATGTAGGATATTCTTGCCTTAAGAGGAACAAAAAGAAATTAAACACGTTCATAGATCTAGAAAACTCTTTTTCGTCACAACAATATACACATTTTACATTCATGGGTATAATATAATAAATTTTAATTTATCGGTTTACTTCCACTGTTTTTAGATTTAAAATAACATGCACATGGAAATTTTTGCCTTTCATTTCGATAACCACATACATTACTAAACATTGCACTTATGACTGAACCCATTTTGATAAGACTTTTCAGAATGTATTTAAATTAAGTAACACACGTATATTTTGCTTTATCTATACATATAATAAAGTTCTAATTGATTCGAATCTGTACATTAAATATTTTTTGGAAAATCTTATTAAAATAGTCATTATTACAGATACAGAGGCCAAATCTATAGTTCTTAGAATTTTTGTCTGTCTGTCTGTCTGTCTGGGAACGTATCACGAGAAACCCACTGGACGGATTTTGATGAAATTTGGTATGATCTCTGAGAAATCTATATTAACCCTTAACGTACCAAGGGACGAAGCAGAGCGGAGCGAGGGTCAGTCGCTAGTCTATCATAAAATCACGACATCGCATCCTACCTACATTTATGTATATTTCAAAAATTTCACATTTGCATGTTAATACTTAAAATAAACAAAAAAAACATTGCGTAGCGTATAAATTATATCGATGTTATTTTCACTAACGTACGTACAGACAAAATTATAATTATATATATATATAGAAAAACGTTTATTACATTGTCACTACACTAACTTATGCTATGTAAGTAAACGACACTACTCGAGGCACTATGATTTATTCGGTTTCATTCATTATACATGTTGATATAATTTATAAATCAGTTTTCTTGTAAAAAAAAGCACTATTTAAAGGGGGTTATTCTAATACCATAGCTATACTATGCACTAATTAGAACATATCTTCCAGATATCATATTTTTTTAAACTTTAAATATTCCATTGATTCTGGCATTTTATACAAATATTTATTTAATAAAAAAATACTTTTAAAACCTATCAATAAACCAATACGCACTTACAATATTGTACATATAAGTTTGTTGTATAGAATGTATCGACAATGAAATGAATACGAAATTCATATATTTGAAGAAACAATTTTTTATATATTATAGCCAACATAGAGAAAACTATAAAAACTATGTAGTGGAGTAATCTGTGCACATATGCACATACAAAAATCTGGCCAAACTTTAAAAATGTTCTTGAAATCGTAAAAAAATAATAAAAATAGAAGATATGGATTTGACATTTTCTCTAAAAAACAAAACTTCAATTTGAATATTATTATCGGTCACATTAAATTTATTTTAATTATTTTGATAATTTTAAATCGACTCAAAATTGTCCAGAAATATTTTATCTTTTTAAAGTCATATCTTATAGCGCCATCTATCGTACGTTACGAAAAAAACATTCCACAGACTATGTCACTCTGAATATTAAAAAAAACTTTTTAAAAATTTTTTAAAGACATTTCTACACATTAATCTACGACAAAAGCAACATATGTATGTATTTTATAAAATTTCGCTTAAATTAATAGATTAATCCCTAACATTCATAAAGTAGACACATCCGCAATACAATAAAATATAGACAATCATAGCATATTTACGGTTATCATTTAAAATTATTTAACTTATTCAGCGACCGTATTGAATGACTCGACGACCCAGAACCGAAAAATCTGGTGAAGAGTGACAAGGAGAACAGGCTCCAAATGAAATGGGATAAGGCTAGGCAAAGAGAGAGAAACAGAGAGAGATACAGCGGTCGTATTGATGTGTGTTGAGAGAGTGTATATATAAATTAACTTGGAGTGTCTGTCTGTCATTTCCAAATAATTATGTTTTCTCAAGTACGTAGTTATATGATAACAATAACTAAACAGCCCTTTTATTTAAAATTTTTGTGTCTGTCTTTCTGTTTGTCCGGCGTAATCTTTGGAACGGCTTAACCGATTGTAATGGGACTTTCACAGCAAGATAGAGGTGTTTGTAGGGATACATATAGGGTATGTCTTACTCCGGAAATATTTAGGGTTCCAGCGCGAAAATCGAAACCCTTAAAAATTAGGCAAAATTCGAACTTATAATTTATACCTAAGGTACACTCATAACTAATTTTATCTATGTAAAAATACCGTATGGTCGCATCCGAGCGAAGGTGAATCACTAGTTACAAATAAAAGACGTGAAATCTATATTTTTGCTTCAATAGACAACTATTTAGCCTCGTAGTAAGAGTATATGTATATATGCCAGAGGTTCCGGGTTTTAAGCCTTTTTTGCCTATTTATTTCAACAGTTTATAAGATCAACGAACAAAACGCAACTTAATACATTTACAATAAAAAAAAGAACTTTGAAATCCAATGTATGACATTGATAAAATTAGAACTATCTGGAAACTAAACGTTAGCAATAATAAAAAATAAAAAAGAAGTACAAAAATAATTTAAAAAAATACCCCGAAATCTTATTGTGGGTAAAAAGTTGTCATTAACTGACATTTTGACAAAAATCATGTTACTTCATTTTATTTGACGTACGAAAAATCCCTCATCTATAATTTTACTATCTCGTACTTCTATTACGTACTTAGTACGTTTATAAACGTAAAAATATCGTTTAATTATAGTTTTTTTTTTTTGTAAAAAAATGTCTCAGGTCAGTTTACCGGTGGTAGGACTCTGTCAAGCCTGAGGAGTCCGACTGGATGGGTACCACCCCCTTATCTATTTCTGCTGCCAAGCAACAATGATTGCATTGTTGTGTTCCGGTTTGAAGGATAAGGTAGCCAGCGCAATTACAGGCAAGAGGCATATCATCTTAATCCTCACAGTGACAACGCACCTGTGGTTCTGCATTTTTGTTACTTAAAACCTAAGTGCATGAACCGTAGGTGTTATGGGCGACAGGTACTACTTTCCAGCAGGTGGTCTGTCTGCTCGTTTGTCACTGAATCTCATAAAAAAAAAAGGTGCGACACCCCTGGCCGAGGCAGTGCACGTACAACCGTTGGACCTGAGTCTGACCTCTTAAATCAAATCAAAATATAATACTTTATTCAAATAGACATTTACAAGCACTTGTGAATCATTAATTTTACATTTGAAATTTAAATTAATGACAGTATGTAAGTCCGTGAGGAATCCACCACCGACTCGGAAGGCAGTTCTGCTCTTCACAAAAATACCGAGTGAGTCGACCAAACCCACCGGTGTATGAGAGTGAGAAGGACAGAGAGTGCACTTGTGTTTGCTCTCTCCCTCACACACTGCACTATAACTTAGTTTGCTAATCTTAGTAAAATGGGCCGTGATAGGGAATATGCGTGATTTATTTTTATACGCATAAAAGCTAACTAAAAAGATGAGAACAAGTTGACGAAAGAATATAGTATTATGCAGTCAGACAAATTGCCGCTAGATGTAAACTTTAAATCGTTATATATCCTAAAGTGTTATTTAAAATGAAAAATGAGAAAAGGAACCTAAAAATGGTTTTTAAATACCAATTAAACGGTGTCCAACTTGACATAATTCGTCGCTAATATTTTTCATTTTGACAATATGGCATCTGGTTGTCACTGTAATGAATTTTGACTACTTTCATGTCCTTAGTGACATTCGCAAGGTTAAGACGAATCGATTGATGTAAGAATTATCAAAATCGGCCTACGCGTTTCGTCTCTAGAACGCCATATAGGAACAAATAAACATACATATACTGATAAACACCTTACCCTCCTTTGTGTCGCACAGTCGGGTAAAAAATATCCAACCCCATAAAACTAAAATTAGTATATTTTTTTTCTTTTTAAATGTCATACCGATACGAATACTTCAAGCGCCCACCATTTATAGCGCTTGACGTGACGTGTCTATAATAACAGAACCATGTTGCCAATTTAGCGATTATGTCGCTAAAAATGAATACTTTTACTTAGGTAATTACACTAGTCAACAAATTATCAACTTTTGTAAGCCCATAAAATAAGTTGAACTGATTTTGATAGAGCATTGTAAAACATTCATAGTGGTACTAATTTCATGGCTTTGTTAGCTCGGGTTTTCTGTGGATATCAATAAAAAGATATATAGCTCAGTTAAAATTTTATTTAGTATAATAATTTTAAAAATGTACATTTGAGGCACTTTGTCTTCTATAATTGCGATCTACAGCTTCTCTTCTTAACGACCAACAATAATCTGCTAGCATAGCAGGACTCCATTTTCCTTGATAGCGCCGTTCCATGCTCGCTATGTCTTGATGGAAGCGCTCACCATGCTCGTCGCTAACGTCTCCCATATTTTGAGGTAAAGAATCTAAATGGGAATCCAAAATGTGTATTTTGAGGGACATTTTACAACCAATAGCGTGCAAGTTTTGAATCATTTCTTTTACAAGTGTTTTATAGTTTACAGCTCTAACATTTCCTAGAAAATTTGTAAATACTTGTACCATGGACATCCAAGCCTTGCTCTCTTGTTTATTTAATTTACTATTAAAAATATTGTCCTTGATCAACTGTCGTATTTGAGGTCCTATAAAAATACCTTCTTTTAACTTTGCATCTGAAATTTTTGGGAACTTCTTTTTAAGGTATTGAAAAGCTTCACTTTCGCGTTTAAGAGATTTTACAAAGTTTTTCATAATTTCTAATTTTAAATGTAAAGGTGGGACAATAATATTTTGCTGTTGCACTAATGGAGGATGAAGAATGTTCTCTGATCCTGGAGTGAAACTTTTCCTAGGTGGCCAAACTTTTCTGATGTAATGATTTTCTTTATTACGACTGTCCCAAAGGCACAAAAAGCAGCAGTATTTAGTGTAACCTTGTTGCATACCCAAAAGTATAGCAATAACTTTAAAATCAGCGCAGATCTTCCAAGAATATTCCTCATATTTTATTTTTTCCAGTAAAAGTTTTAAATTTTCATAGTTTTCTTTCAAGGACACCGCATGACCCAAGGGAATGGAAAGGTATTTATTACCGTTGTGTAGTAATACTGCTTTTAAACTAATCTTAGGCGAATCTATGAATAATCTCCAAGCTCGAGGGTCATGGTCAATACCGAAAGCATTAAATAGTCCATCGATGTTGTTACAATAAATCGGATCGCTCTCATCACTAAAGAACTGCACAAGATCACTGTGACGGTTTCAACCTGCATTTCTTAGTAAAGTCGAACTAAGACAACTATAAAATGTATATGGTTCATGAGTACTTATCAAGTATTATCGAATAATACTACTCATTATTGTTGGGCAAAAACCTTGTTGACTAGTGTTATTAGCGACAAAATCGCTAAATTAGCTACACTGGCTGTTATTATAGACGTTGACGTCATATTTAATCTGATCAATGGCGTTGCATTTAAACTACATATTTTTAATTTCCCACCCATATTTGCATATTTAAAAGTTTTCTTAATCAAAAAGAAATCACATTAAAAAATATTAGTATAGACTTAATTCAAAAGCACTAAAGATTATAATAAAAATATTTCACTTTTATTTAAATCACACGCATGTTCCCTATTGTCGAAATCTGTTATCTATATACATATATAAAATTTAAGTGTCTGTTTGTAATGTCAAAATTAAAGCTTTTCACTAAATGCATATGAAACTATACGACACTTATAAGAAAAACGCAATTTTTGTCTGTCTGTTCCAGCTAATCTCCGAAACGGTTAGACCGATTTTGATGGGACTTTCACTGGCAGATATCTGATGTTATAGGGAGTAACTTAGGCTACTTTTATTTTAGAAAAATAATTAGGGTTCCGCTCAAAAAAATGATAACGTACCTAGGAACGTACCCGAGCAAAGCGAGGGTAATTCGCTAGTCATATAATATACTAAGACCATCATAAACTAAAGTGTAACTTTAACATTGACATTTCTTTATACCCACAATTAAATTCTGGAATTTTAGTACATAAGGATATATTTCAGGATATAAATTAGAAACTATTTTAAAAAACAAATTCCGTACATATCTATTGCAGTTCATAATTTATTATAAAAAAAAGCACTTAAATTATATTATCCTGTTGAATCTTAACGCTACGTTTAAACGATACACCCTGTTTTATTTAATCAGAATTAGCTATTTGAATGGAAGATGCAAATTTTATTTAGAACTCTCATCATCATTCTTTATAATATTTATATTAAACAAAACTATCTTTTCGGACTTTTTCGCCGATCTAATATGATATTTGGTTCCCCAACATTTTTTGTTTGGTTCAAGATGAATCCGCGAAGAAATCCGAAAAGATACGTTTTATTTAAAATGTCATATATTCACGAAAATCTAAAAAAGAATGAATATTTATTATATTATGAAAAACAACATCCGTTATAATAAGTAGAATCATTCAAAATATATAAGAAAATTAAATAAAAAGTCATCGAATGTGTCGTACAAACATTGCATATATTCACATATATTCAATGATAACCCCACCCCTTATAAACCACCCCACACCCCCATCACCCCTTATAAAAACTCAGGGGTACATTGAGGGTAAGTAAAAAAAAAAAATCACAAAATATACAAATGTCACACATTTATTGCATGTAATAAACAAAATTTGCACCTGTCCGTGATTTCGCTTACATTAAAATAATATAACAGTAAAGAAACCTTAACAACTATTATCACTAAAAAATAACAACAAATCTTAGAAAGTGTTATAAAACTAAATTTTTCTATTACCTTTTATAATTTTTATTCGGTGGTGAGTTAGAAATTTACGAAAATACATATATGCATATGATAATTTTTTTGTTTTTTAATGTCAAAAAAATTAAGTAGATAATTAGATTCTGAAGTTACTTACACAAAAAAAATATAATTAAGTCAAACAGAATAAATAAAAAAATACTAATTATAATTAATGTAAATATATTTAAAATGTCGTAAAAAAAGAAACATGTCAGATTTTATAAACAAGAGTATCAGCGCATAAAAGTCCTAACTACATTTAAATATTTTTTTTATTATTATAACCTTAATAGTACAAGTTTTACAATATCAATAAAACTTGTAATATTTATCAATAATAAGACGACGACGTACAGCATCCATTTCTATAATTTGCAAATAATAAATTAATTGTAAAAAAAACATATTTTTAAAGAAAATCCTTTATTTATTTGCTCAAAAAAAAAAAAAAAATTAAATCAAACCCATCAATTCATATATGATAGAAAAGCTTGTCGCGTTCATTCGATATCCATATCATGGGGGTGCATAATAAAAAGACAGTCCGCCATCTTTGGGAGTCCGCCATTTTAGATTTAGAATGACGTCACATACATTGTCATCCAAATTAAATTTGTATGCAAAATATCAGCTCAATCGGTGAGGATGACTTGCCTTAAAATCCAGTTGCAAGATGTGATCCGAACAAACAAACATTGCAAGTTAAATAAAAGCTTGTAATATCAACAGGAAGTCGGAAGTTATTTATATGATTACTATTATTGTTGGTAAATAAAAAATAAGTATATATATATATAAGCATATATTGCACCCTCTGACAGATACTGTGCATCGGTCACATCCCCAATTATTAATAATAGATACATCTATAAAATAATATAAAATACAAAACTAGCATTACTAACACAGTTAGCAAATAAAAAATCATATAAAATGTACCGTGACATTTTATATATTATATATATTTTTTTAATTTCAAACATTTGACTTAGGCCATTTTTGCACTGACACTTGAGTCAAGTGAATTTGCAGTGTAAATAACTTCAGTATCTCAAACATTAATTTAGACCGTTTTAACAAGACAGGCGTAATAAAGAGTATTTTTTTTATCTATAGATATAAAAAAATGTACGTTAGTCTATACATATAATAAAACTGAGTCGAATCTGTACATTAAATATCTTTTGGAAAATCTTATTGAAATAGTCATTATTATTAATACAGAGCCCGAATCTATAGTTTTTAGAATTTTCATCTGTCTTGTCTGTCTCGGAACCTATCACGAGAAAACCGCTGGCTAGATTTTGATCAAATTTGGTATGATGATAGCTGGTTATCATCATCAATTTATGGGATACTTTTTACTGCGGGAAAATATCACTGAGAAATTTATACTAAACGTTAAAACGTAAACGTACGTACGTACCAGGGTGAGTCACTACTAGTAGGGGGGGATTCAACATTTTTTGTAAGAAAAAAAAGGGGGTTGTTTATGATTTTCTTATTTTTGCTTCTACAGGGGAGGAGGCCTAAAATCCTTAAAAAATGGCTTACTTAATACTTGAACGGCCCCTTAAATGTTTTATATCTGTATTGTATCAAAGCTGGTAACACACGACGAAAGAACATAATATAAGAAATCCATATCAAATACAAGAAAACGTCCTTCAATAATAATTCTACGTATAGACTACGCCAAAACACATAAACGGAAACCAAGTTAAATACAAAAAAATATATAAATTCATGTCATACGCCTGTCCAGTTAAAACACGCACAAACATACATACAACTAATCATTTAATATATTAAAAGTGATTAAATCAGATCTTTAATTAAACATCGATTTCTACAACCAATACTACTGTAGAATATAAGAAAGAGATATATAAAAAGCGTGAGGGAAGATGAAAAAAATCCACTTGATTTTAAATATCTAGGGTGAAAATTTCATATAAATATTCACACAGGGTGGTAAGTTAATCCAAACGAATATCAAAACATATATATATATATATATATATATATATATATATATATATATATATATATATATATATATCCTTTCAAGAAATCTATTGTTTCTTGTAAAATACATGAATTTTAAAGGCACATATTTAATCATATTTTTTCAGCGGAAAGGTCATATAAGGCCCTTTATTAAATTCTATGATAACGATAAAAAATTAGATATGAGAGTTCGTTAAAAAAAATATCGAACATAAGTAATATAGATAAGAAAAAAATCACCTCAATTTTATGTAACTAACTTACCACCCCTGTATTTACTTGTTTTATATACAAAGCGTACTTTAATTTGTATAATTCATTAATGTTAGCTGAAAAGTATTATTTGTACTGAATATGCTCTTTTTACTTAAGTTTGTTACGTTATTATTAACTTTATCAAAATTTTACAGCGAAGGCTTCAAGCTTTATGTACAAAACATAATGCGTGAATAAGATAATAATTTATAAGGTAAATGTAGAATCACTACGTAGCATAATAAATAAATTATAATATCATTTGAATTTTATTATATTTGCGTATAAAAAGAGTTAAAAAGTACAGATAATACATTCCAACTCACTACAACCGTATCCAGCCGGCAGTTGATTAAATCACAAAATGGAGTCAAATCAATAAATAAATACTTTTTTAGGACGCGGTCGGTAAATGGATCTACAACACATATTGGTCCGATCTAAATACATATATAAAATATACATCTACCTGTCCGTCTGTTTAAACTAGTATTACACTAATATATCATTTTGTGTATTTTGAGGATCTTTCCGAGGCGCTGTTTCGCCGTCTTCATACCCTTTTTCAGTCTTATATCTGAAACAAAAAATAATTAAAATATTACATTTTACTTCGAAATTTTCGGTGACTGTCTGTCTGAGAACGTATCACGAGAAAACCACTGGACAAATTTTGATGAAATTTGGTATGATGATAGCTGGTTATCCGGGTCAACATATAGGATACTTTTTACTGCGGAAAAATATCTCATCTCTGAGAAATCTGTACTACCCGTAACTGTTAAAACGTACAATAGAGACGAACCCGAGCGGAGCCAGGGTGAGTCGCTAGTATAATATAAATATATAAACCACTCACTCTTACTGTTGGAGGCGGAGTGCGCGGGCGGCGGCGGCCGCTTGCTCTTCGTCGCTAGCACTGCTCGCTTCGCATTCTGTAATCGGGTTAGAAGTTGATTAATGTATGTATGTATATATATATATATATATATATTTCTTTATATATCTATTTCTTTGCACTTTCTCCTTCTGTCCCGCTACTTAACACTATTTCCCACACACATGGGTTGGCTGGAAGAGATCTCTTATATAAGTCCACCTTTGTCCACGTAATTTTTATGTACAATTTTTATTACATGTTTAGTGCAATAAAGAATATAATATCGTCGGCCTAATTCGTTAAATTGCTAAGACCATTTTTAAGTAATTATACTTTTTATGCCAGTCAAAAGGTTCAGACAATTATCTACATTATATTAAAAGAATAGAGACGATCTATTCTATCTATACTAATATTATAAATGTCAAAGTTTGTGAGTATGGATGTTTGTTACTCTTTTACGCCAGAACGGCTGAACGGATCTGGATGAAATTTGGCACACAGATTATAGTCTGGAATAACACATAGGCTACTTTTTATCCCGGAAAAATATACGGTAGCCGGTGGGATAGGTTTTGAGGTGCGCCGCTAGAGGCGAACCCAAGCGAAGTGAGGGTCAGCCGCTAGTATTAATATAAAAAGGTTAGAAAAATATCAAGGAAAATAATAGGACCCAACGGAATTCTCAGAATTTTGATTTCTAAAAATGAAATGATATAATTCAGTTTTTTGATCGTCCTGTAAACTATGCAGAAATACACTTGGTAGAAATACACTTGGACGATATATGTTATGTATAGCTTTTATTATGATACTAAATAGACTGTAATACTTATTTATAAAATATTTCAAGCATTAAATGTTTGTTTTAAATTTTACAAATATTTAAATAGGTATTAAATAATTAAATAAATAAATATGTTGGGACATTAACACACAGCACCATCTAGTTCCATGGTAAGCTACGAAGCCTGCGTTATGGATACCAGATAGTTGATACACTACATATATATAACTTTAAATACATACATATTATAAATATAAACACCCATGACTGGAGTAGAAACATTCGTGCTCGTCACACAAATGAATGCCCTCAGCGGGACTCGAACCCGCGGCCACTGGCGCAGAAAGTAGGGTCACTACAAACTGAACTAAACGTGCCGTCAAAATTGTTTTATAATTGGGTCAAAAGTAATTTTTTCACATATAGATTAAATAAATTCTACGTTTAGTTCAGATAAAAAATATGGGTTATTTAAGATAATACACCCACTTTAAATTTGAAAAACAACTGTTTATTTCAATATTTCTTTCATTTTTTCAAAAGAAAAATGTTTGAAAAAAAAAAACAAGATTCGCATTAGGCATATAGCATACTATTTTTAGGGTTATTATTTGTTACATATTCAAATTGCTTTTTACTTTTGTTCATATATGTCTGCAGTTTTAATCTACACTACTACATATTTTAAAGAGGAAAGATTTGTATTTTTGTATATTTGTAACGAATAAACTCAAAAACTACTGGACCGATTTAGATGAGATTTGGTAAGATAGTTTGAGATCCCGGAAATCACCCCTCAAGGGGGTGAATATATATACAAACACAGCCATGTGCGTGTGCGTACCATGACGCGCGCGTCGGGCGGCGCGTGCGCGTGCGCGCGGTGCGCGGCGGCGTGCAGCGCGGCGCGCACGCACTCGCGGCGCACGGCGGCGCGCGCCGGCCCGCGCGCGCGCGGCACCACGCGCCCCAGCCGCGCGCGCGGCGACCACGACTCGTCCCTGCGGCCACACACGGAAATATTATTTTATTATATGGAAACTATTATATTTATGGGATAAATAAATGTACACGTGGAAATTAATTGATTGCAGTCTTTAATCCACACTTGCCACACATTATACTTTTCATATACGTCTAGGCACACACAGGCATTGCGGGCGCCCGCCGCCCGCCGCCGAACGCAGTTCTACTCACTTTAATTACCATTCACCTTTTTATCTCCAAGCGCGAGTTACATGTCGGTTCCAAAATATAAATTATATATACTTTTTCCTAAAGTGCTAATTAAACAAGTTTTTAATTTAATATGGAATCTTTTAACCCGTCCACCTACATATTCTTACGAACAATAACTTATTTGCAAATCTATACAAATAAATAAAATTGAAATGTCTGTGTAATGTCAAAATGCTGGTAAACTTTTTAATAAATGGATATATTTTAAGAATAACAAAAAGACAATTTTTATATCTATCTGTCTATTTGTTCTAACTAATCTCCGAAACGGCTAAACGTTGCCAAAACATAAATGCTTCATGATACTTTACATTTAATCTTAAAAAGATTCAAAATCGTTCAAGGGACATAAACAAATTACATAACTATTTTTGGACTGCACGGAGAATACAAAGCTGTAGTGGTCTTCAACATAAAATAAAACATGATACTCACTTTTCAGATTTACTTTTGCTGTCGGTCCGACAGCGCGGCGCGCGCCGGCGCGACCACTCCTCGTCCTCGTCTGAACTCATCTCCAGCGATGGATACACTGTAACAGACATACATACATATAATAATTTCTTAGATTTACGCGAATATTTGGCATTTAAAACTATTCTTTCGGATTTTTTCGCGATTTATTTTGATTTTTGGTTCCCGACGGCAATCCCGGGGCAATCGAAACGTCGGGAACCAAAAATGAAAATAAATCCGCGAAACAATCCCAAAGGATAGTTTTATTTAAAAGACATACATATATTATTAACTTACTTTTGCCCGCGGCGGATTTTTTGGGTTTACTCATTAAGAATCAAATTCAATATTCAACATATTTCATTCAGCATTATATTATTACAATTTTCACTCAACGTTATGAGCCTACTACTACCAGTTCGGAAAGAAGAAACCTAAGACCTAAGAACTGGCGAAAGAAACTCAGTGGGACTAATATCAAATTACATTACAAATTTTAATCCAATCCGTTTGACCTATGCGTTGATAGATCCGAAACGTCAGGAATCAAAAATCCAAATAAATCCGCGAAAAAATCCGAAAAGGTTTAGACAAGTTTTATTTAAAACAAATTATACTAAATATAGTTTTTAATGTAGAACAATTCAAACATATCCCACCATACTCCTCGTCCCGATGGACCTCCTTGATGACGTCTTCTTCGTCATAGTCCTCTTCCGCACTACTGGCGGCTTTACGCGACCGCGCTCTGCCACTCGTACTGCCACTGCTGAAAAATATCATTCTAACTTCTTATTTAAGTCTTTTAGATATATTATTAACTACACTATTATTGTATTCAGCCCTTTTTTAACGTCCCACTGCTGTGCGAAAGCTTCCCTTCAATACGAGGGGGATTAGGCAATAGTCCACCACGCTGGCCAAGTGCTGGTTGGTGGACTTCACATGTCTTTCGAGAACTTGCTAGGTTCTTTTAGACATGAAGGTTTCCTCACGATGTTTCCCTTCACATTAAATTATTATTACCTTTCAACCCTCGAAGTGTCTGTTGTAGTCCTCTGCGGCGTCTCGACCGCGAGGCCGAACGTTCTGGAAGGCGCTTCGTACCGCTCGCTTATACTCAACATCCCGGCGACTGCCGCGTCTTCACTGTCAATTGTCAAATTTGAACTATTATTAACTCATAGTAAAGTTGTAGTAGAAAATAGTATAAAATAAATATGTTGGGATATTAACTCACAGCACCATCTAGTTCCATGATTAACTCTATGAGGCTTTTCTTATATGGGTACCAGATAGTTGATACACATATATAACTTTAAATGCATATATATTATAAATATAAACAGCCATGACTTTAGTACAAACATTCGTGCTTATTACACAAATGAATGCGCCCAGCGCGACTCGAACCCGCGGCCGCTGGCACAGCAAGTAGGGTCACTACAAATTGAGCCAAACGTGTCGTCAAAAATAATACGTTATATTTAATTTACATATGTATGTATATAAATCTTAGAAATAAATCTTTATCTATACTAATATTACAAAGAGGTAAAGTTTGTGAGTTTGTGTGGTAGTAAGAGGTAACTTTTGGATCTACTGAACCGATTTATAAGAAATTTGGTAAGACAGTTTGAGATCCTGGAAAGGACATAGGATACTTTTTATCCTGGAAATCATCCCTTAAAGGAGTGAAAATGGGGATAAAAGTTTGTATGGGGAATCAACACAGGGACGAACCCGAGCGAAGCGAAGATGAGTCGCCAGTTTTTAAAATAAGAAGAAAGAACCTTTACCTACTGTAAAGTACAACAAGTATTGGTAGTTTAAACAAAAATGCGACACTCACGTGTCGTTGTCCGTCGGGCCGGTCTGCTCGTCGGCGAGCACGGAGGCCTGTATGAGCGACTCGATGCCGTTGGCGGGCGCGCGCGCCGGCGCCAGCGCCGCCCCCACGCCCGCCGCAGCCCCGCGGTACGGCGCCGAGCTCGCGTTCGCTGGAATTCGAATAAAAAAACATTGAGGAAATAAAACATTTTTATATCCAATACTATTCACTTCATACAATTGTACATATAATTTTTTTTTTTTTTTTTACTCCTATAGATTATATAAAGAAAGGCTTGATGTGTCGGCAGTTTCACTTGTAACATAGTGAGATAAAAACGTCACTATTATTTGCAATAGACTAAAGTACATAAAATATTGAACGTTTGTTGTGCTACATTATATAATCTACTAGCGACATGCCCTCGCTTTGCGTCCCTCAGCTTAAATGGCTAAAGAACGCATTAAAGACAAACCTCCTAAGACAAATTCCTTTTTTTGAGCCAGAGACCTCCCTCCATAAGCATATACAGAATAATGCGCTAAAGTTTCATCACAATCGGATCAATAGTTTAGGAACACACGGAAGACAAACATACAAACACATGCTACTGTATATATATAAGTAAGGTTAAAAAATATCACATGAATAAATTTAATGTATATATAAAAATGGCTATAATGTATGTATGGGCCATACCGTTGGCACGCTGCGCGTGTGGGCGTGGGCGTGGGCGTGGGGCACGACGCCTAGCCGGCGGAGGCGTCTCATCTATATACAGATCAGCGTCCTCGTACTCGTACGTGCTGGACACGCGGCGCCGCACCGGCCGCTCCGACCGCCGCACGGGTGTCGCACCCGCAACACCCGTTGCGCCCGTTGCACCCGTCGCACCCGTCGCACCCGACGCACCCGACGCCGGCTTCGGCTCCACCACCTGAGGTATACGACTTTATTAGGCATAGCTCACAGTCACTAATTTTATTAATGTTTACATTATAATTTTTAAAATTTGAGTTTTTAAAACAATAATAGATGAAAATGTATCTATTATAACACGTTATACAGTACGTCGTACGTAACGTTTCAAAGTTTGCTATGTTGTACAGTTTCATTATATGGTGAACTAGCGACTCACCCTCGCTTCGCTTCGGGTTCGTCCCTAGACAAAAATAAATCTATCTAAACAAATCTATCCCACGGGAACTGTACATTTTTCCGGGATGATATATAGCCTATAGCCTTCCTCAGTTAACGGGCTATCTAATGCAAAAAGAATTTTCCAAATCGGATTAGTAGTTTCTGAGATTAGCGCGTTCAACCAAACAAACAAACAAACAAACTCTTCAGCTTTATAATATTAGTATAGATTTACGGCGATTTTGATAACTCTGAATGGCTAGTCGAGCTGCTAGTTCAAGCAATAATATAATCAAATACTATTTACATAATTGGTAGTTTGATATTGATGTGCGACGGCGGCGTCGTACGACGGCAGCTGCGTGTGCGCGAACGTACTGCCGCTGTAGCTCGCTGGCTGCTGGGAATTGAAACATATAAATAAATTCATTTTATTTAATAATATCTAAATGTATATAGATAAGCTTTATATCGTAAATATTAGAACTTAGATTTTAATTCAATTCTCTTGTTAATGCCAGTTAGCACATATTACTTCGCCAATGTCACGTAGAATGGAGAATACACAAAGGAGATTGGTCGGTTGAGAATTTAGATATAACCTGACCAATAGATTTAGTTTTATATTTAAGTATTCGTGTTCATAAGGATTAAATGAGACGTCGGTCCAACAAAAACAGGTTTATTGCGCATACTCTCTATAGTGAGTAGCGAGTGACGAGTAGCGACTACTGCGTCGCAATGCGGTTACACTTTTTATAATCTAAGCTCACATACGAGAACCTATACACATGCTACACACATATATGTAAACCCCTACATATACAATGTCAAAAACATTTTTTATATTAATATCTTTACTATACTTTCTATTACCTACATTCAACTATAACAATTTATATGAATATTTTAAAAAACAATATGAAGTATAATTTAAGAATCTTGTCTTAGTTGTGGTAATTAACTTAGGTAGATAAATCAGTTTATAAACTATCTCCATTTCAAATTTCGCTCATATAAGTTGAGCCATTATAACCAAACTACTGGACAGATTTTGATGAAATTTTGTATGTTGATAGCTGGTTATCCGGATCAACATATAGGATACACTTTACCGCGGGTAAATATCTCATCTCTGAGAAATCTATACAAAACGTTAAAACGTTACTACTACCATTATTATTTTAGCAAAGTTCTTAAGATATTTTGTTTAGATTTTAGGAGTAAGTTATACATAAAATTAGTTAAGATAACTTAAACCTTATTTATAAATTTTAATGTTTTAATAAATTTAATTATTTTTATTATTATTATTATTTTGTATAAACGTAACGAACTGTTTTACTTGTTAGCCTGTATTGGCTTTATTTCATACCGTTTAAAATTGTTTTTTTACTCATTTTTTTCTATACAATTTTTCACCCTTATTTTTTAGTCATTTTATTTTCTTTATATTAGCAGTGCATGTATGTAATTTGTTGGTCAGTGCTATGGACACCTGTAAGTGACTAACATACTAGAACTTGTGATTAAGAATGAATTTAAAATGTATTTGTGAGTTATGTTGTTGATGTTCTTAATAAATTAAAAAAAAAAAAACGTATCTACAGACAAACCCGAGCGAAAGGAGGTTGAGTCGATAGTATAATATTATAAAATGTACACATACACATGTCTAAACAAAACTTACACTACTTGTAACTTGCGCATGCACCGTGTCCTGATAGCGAGGGTACTCGTAGCCCAGCTCGGACGGGTAAAACTGGTTGTAGCCCTTTCCCTCCGAGTACTGGTAGTCCGTCTGCATGTCTTGTGCTGAGTACATGCCTGCGGTAAAATTGAAATTATTATACTACAGAAATAGTGACTTACGTACTTCCCTGGGTACCTTTTTTATAGATAAAAGTAGTTATTGTCATAATTATTTTGCTTAGATTTACGCAAATATTTGACATTTTAAATAAAAGTCTCTCCCGCGACCATAATTGCTGTAAAGCATTCGACAAGTCGGAAATCAAAAATCAAAATAAATCCGCGAAAGAATCCGAAAACATAGTTTTATTTAGTTATTGTGAGTGAAATCAAATAAAATTATTTGATTGATTTGATTTATTCTGGCGTACCTCTTTCGTGTCATTACACGAAAGAGGTACGCCACGATTGAAAAATCGAGATTTGCGATTTTTGAAGGTTTTTGAATTTCACACTGGAACCCTAAATATTTCCGGAATAAAACATACCCTATAAGTAGCCCTAGAAATTTCTCTAACTTTCAGTAAAAGTCCTATTACAATCAGCTAAGCCATTCCGAAGATTACTCTGGACAAACATACAGACAAGAATTTTAAAAAAGGTTGTTTAGGTATTAGTATCATAATAACTAACTGTACTTGAGAAAACATAGTTGTTTTGAAATCACACAGACACTTCAATTTTGTATATATGTATAAAGAATCTAATAATAATTTGAACTCTATATATCTAATCTGAAATAATGACATATTAAACATGGGAAAACTTTGGAAATAAATGTATCATATACACACCTGCCCCATAATTCATGTCTTGACCCTCCAACCTGATGTTAGACTGAAGGTTGTCATTGGTGAAGAGTATCTGTTCCTCGTGGTAGTCTCCAATGTCCTTCTTGGAGATGGTCCATTGCTGCACTGGCTTAAGCCGATCTGATCTTATTAGATGTGACTTAAGTATTGAATGTTCTGGTAAGCTGTATGGTGGCGGTTCTTCTCTTGATGATGAAGGGGAGTTACTGTGAAAAAAAATTAATTATCTTCCATGATATTTAAAATTATTGTTCATTAATATTTGTATTAAAAAATTTAAAATCTCAAAAAAAAAAAACATTTTCATAAATAATTATCAGAAAATAATTTTAACATTAACATTTTAAGAAAAAAAGTTGCAGAAACATTTACACAAATAATAATTTGTTTATCCCAATAAATGTAAAATTTCGAATTTTCGAAAAAAAATTAAAATATATACTCACTTTAATTTAATTTTCAGCCCCGTTTTTTTATCCTGCCTATCCACATATCCATTTCCATCCTGGAATGTCACATCATCATAACTTTGATATGCAAACTTTTCTGTGACTATCTCTTTACTATCCAAAGCATATTTCTCTGGAACACCGTTCACAAATTTCACATCATTATTAACAAATTTCACATCATTGTTAACAAATTTAACATCATTGTTAACAAATTTAACGCCACTGTTAACAAATTTCACATCACTATTCACAAATTTCTCCTCACTAGCAATATATTTCTCATCAGTAGTAACATATTTTACATCTTGAACAAATCGGTCTGGATATAAAACCTCTTTATTATCTGCATAATATTTGTCTGGATATATTTTTTCTTCTGCAAATTCCCCATTAGGTGTCATATGCATTATAGGCTTTGGTAGAGTTAACTTAATTGATTTCTTCGGCGTTGCTTGCTTTTTGCTCTGAGATTTTGTTGGCGATTGGTTCTTAACTTTAAAATCCTGAAATTAAAAAAGAAAGTGATTATTTAACGCAATATTTTTTAGGCACATTTTTTTAAATTGGCCTTTTTTTACTTTTCGTAGCTTTATCGTTGGTGTAGTTTCTGGCATCCGTTATCCAGATGTCTTGGGTTCGAGTCTAGATCGGGCCAAGTTTTAGTTGTTGGATTTTTCTAACAGAAAGCAATCTGGAGTAGGAAAGTCAGGTTCGAGTCTCGCCGGGAGTATTCATTAGTGTGATGAGCATGAATGTTTGTACTCCATGGATGTTTATATTTACAATATGTATATATATTTAAAAGTTATATATATAGACTGTAGTGTATCAACTATCCGGTATCCATAACAAAAGCCTTGTAGCTTACCATGGAACTAGATTTTGCTGTGTTATTGTCCCAACATATTTATTTATTATTCTTTAAGAGTATAAGCTATTTTCAGTGAGATTGGCCTCCATGGCCAAAATCGATCAGATATTTTTTTTTTTAATTACCTTATCTTTACTGCTGGTGCTTCGTTTCTCTAACGTTCTAAGTTCCTTGCACAGCTCTCGAACCAACTGTCCAGAATTCAGGCACTTTGGTACATTATCTCTTTTAGATGCATCCGTCTGTAAAATTGATAATTGTTTAAACATTGTTTCAGACCATTTACTTTTCGTACTATTTATGATAAGTTATTGAATTTATCTAATATTTTTTTTTTTTTATTATCTAGACTAATATTATAAAGCTGAAAAGTTTGTTTGTTTATTTGGTTGAACATGCTGAACTCAGGAACTACTAATCCGATTTGAAAAATTCTTTTTGCATTAGATAGTCAGTTAACTGAGGAAGGCTATAGGCTATATATCATCCCGGAAATATATACGGTTCTCGTGGGATAATTTGTCTAAGGAAAAACCCGAAGCGAAGCAAGGGTGAGTCGCTAGTTTTAATTATAAATATAATCTATACAGATGAATAACATTGAAGTGTCTGTTTATAGTGTCAAAATAATAACTGTTAACTAAATGCAATTATTTATGGTACTTATTCGGGAAACACTATATTTTAAACTTTTGTTTATCTGTCTATCTGCCGGTCTGTTTATTCCGGCTAATCTCTGAAACAACTGGACTGATTTTGACAGGTCTTTTACTAGCAGATAGCTAATGTTATAACTAGACTACAAAAGCAAATAAAAACTTCAGAAAAAGAATTAGAGTTTTTAGGAAATTAAAAAATACTGTGTTTAATTATTTATTATTCACTTACACTTTTGAGGGCATGCCATTCTTTAAGTGCATTGGCTAAAATCTTAATGCCTCTCAAGAGCAGTGGAGGCAGTTCAGCGGGCGGAGTCGTTACACAGCTCTCACTTATTGTGAAGTCTTCATCCTGGAAATAAGCATTTTGATATAATGTAAAAAATAATTTTTACCACAACTGATAAAACAGACACAATAAATTTTAAATGTTATTCTAGCGACTCAGCCTGGTTTCACTCGGGTATCGTCCCTAGGTACGTTTTAACGGTTAGTATGCAACAGATAGATTATTATAATATGATATATAGCTTATAACCTTCCTCAATATACGGGCTATCTAAGATTTTTTATATTGGATTAGTAGTTCCTGAGATTAGCACCTGAAATTAGATTCAAACAAACAAACAAATAAGCTCTGCCTCATTATAGTATTAGTATACTGACTAATAAACTAATGCATTTATATTTAGGCTGCGTTATTGGTTTTTTATTATATTTCAGTTATCTTGTTTTGTTCAATAAACACGCTTGAGTGGATACAAAAGTTTGGATGAACGGATAGTTGTTACTCAATCACGCCAGAACGTCTGAACAGATTTGGATGAAATTTGCTACAAAGATAGTATATTGTCTGAAAGATAGAATATTGTCTAGAATATCACATACGTGATCACACTCTTATCCCGGAAAATTGCACGGTTCCCTCGGGATAATCGTACTAACCGTAAAACGTACCTAGGGATGAACCCGAGCGAGGCTAGAGTAAATCACTAGTAGTTATGAATGTGTTCCCCACCTGAGTCTCCTCGTTATGGCGGCGCAGCGCGGCCAGCAGCTGCGCGGCCGCGTACCAGTGCAGCGCCTCGAACAGCGGGTAACGGAACATCATCGGCGTCTCCACGCGACTCTCGATTTCATATATTCTGTTATGGGAAAAACTAGTTAGTCATATATAGACGACACGTTTAGCTCAGTATGTAGTGACTAAGCCAGCTACTTGCTAAGCCAGAGGTTTGCTGGTTCAAGTCTCACTTGGGGCATACATTTGTGTGATGAGCATGAATGTTTGTACTCCAATCACGGGTGTTTATATTTATAATATGTATGTATTTAAAGTTATATATGTGTAGTGTATCAACTATCTAGTATCCATAACACAAGCCTCGTAGCCTGCCATGGAACTAAATGGTGCTGTGTGTTATTGGCCCAACCATATTTATTTATTATTATTTATATTTTAGTTAATTGAGCAGTCATCGCATAATTTTCATGCTAACAAAAACACAATCTTTTAAGTCCAAAACAATATCACTCAACGTAAAACAAAACTGTTATATATTAATGACATTAAAATGTACTCAGCCAATTTGAATCCCACTAAAATTAATTTTGTTGTTAATTTTCGATTTGAACGTATAGGTTGAATGGCAATATTTATGCGAGACTCTATACACGATACACACTTATAAATGCCCTAGTTCATGTTTATCTTACTTAACAAATATAAAAGACAGCTTAATCATAAAGAAACAATACTGTAAGAACTATTATGTCAGAGCACAGATATATGACTCCCAATAACTCGGTAGTCCAGTGGTGACGCGCTCGCTTGGGAAATCAATTAAAGCGAGTTCAAATCCCGGTCACGCATCTCTGATATTTTCATAATTTTCGACATAATCACCACTTGATTTACGGTGAAATGAAACATCGTGAGGAAACCTACATGTCCGAGAGAACCTAGCAAGTTTTTGGATGATATGCCCAGACCACTTGCACTTGGCCAGTGTGTTAGACTTTGACCTGATTCTCCTAGCATTGAAGGGAAGCCTTTGCCCAGCAGTGGGACGTAAAAAAGGTCATACATATAAATGTTTACAACTTACTGTAACTGCATCTCAATAGCATATGAATGTAGAAGATTCCCTCCAAACACGAGCGAGTCGCACGGCGTGTACACTGCATGAATCCAGCCTGTCGGTATGAACAGGGTCTCTCCTGGACCCAATTCTGCTGTTCCATACCATTCCACCTAAACATGAGATATTAAAACATTATTTTAATATAATTACGTCGGAAACGAGTGATATTTACAGCTAATCGTTGCGCCAGCGCCGTCTATTTAAACTTGACAGAGTCTAAATTGTAACAATCGACCAGACTTAGGTCAGTTACTGCCAGAACACTAGTAGAAATTGTCTTGTTTTCCATGTCGACTATATATATAGTGATAGTGAAGTGAAGTACTATATAATAGTAAGTGTACTGCTATGTAATAGTGAAGTGTAGTGCTATATGATAGTGTAGTTCTATATGATAGTGTAGTGCTATATGATAGTGAAGTACTATGGGATTGTGTAGTGAATCTGATTATGTATTGAGTGATAATTGTTAATTTGAAATACAATTTTGATTGCATTGACTTTTCTTTATTTGAACCCACACTTCAAGTACAACGCCTACTGTGTAATTCACAATAAAATAATAGAAAATAACAATGAAAATATTGATGCTATGTTAATTATCTTTTAATAACCATAAAGAATTAATATTAAACCATAAAATGTATTTTTTTGCGTAACAAAAATTCAGTAAAATTAATGACATTCTCTTTTTTAGATTCAGTCAATAAATCACACTAACATAAAAAAAATGTGTTTGTGAGTGAGTATGGTTATTACTTTTACACACTATAATGGTTGATTAAAGTGATGATTGATTCTATATATCTATGGATAACCTCTACTTTTTAACTTTTTTAAAACTAGGCTCTCTGTTCTTTGACGTCATGTCATATTACACACTAGTGGAGACAGTATTGTGGTATGAACAATAAATTGACAATAATCAGCTTACCATATCCCCAAAGAATCGTTCACTTTGATTATTTGCAGCACTCCACTGCTGGTACAGCGCGAGATTTGTAGATGTTGGCGGTATCAAGTAGAATATCTGTAAACATTTAAGAAATAATTAAACCAACAATGAAATTACATATAATTTATAATTCATACATTACATAAGCATTATAAATGCGAAATTTTGTGTATGTATTTAAAATTTTTACTTCTTAAGGCTATATTGCTTTAACAGATTTGAGTGAAGTTCTGATTAGTGATAGTATTAATTAAACCCTAGTGATGCATCTGGTAAAAACCAGCATAAATTAATTACAGAGCAGGTTTTTTATAGTGTACACGACAATCTTTATTTAATTAATGACTTTTAGTCGTACATAATAGCAGGGATTTTATAGAATATTAGGTCGCCTTTTTCTAATTCAGCACAGCCAGACGGCGGTACCACTAAACTCTAGTACTCATACTACCCGCACCCTCCAGTCACATACATACAACACCAACCGAGCTTCCTGCCACGCAGCACATGGCACCACCCATACCCAGCAACATACGCACAAGAGTACTGACCTTCCTGCCGTGCAGCACGTGGTACCACACGGTGGTGCCGCCGAAGTCGACGTGGAAGTCCGTGTAGGAGGCGGCGGCCGACATGAGGCAGTAGCGCTGCACGGCGGGGCGCGCCGGCTCGCCGCCCGCCGGCCACGCCACGCGCGCCCAGTCCAGCCGCCGCGCCACGCCCGGCGGCTCCACCAGGCTGCACATACTGTGGGACATATGTATATATAATAATGTATTCAGCCCTTTTGACGTCCCACTGCTGAGCACGGGCCTCCCTTCAATACGAGGGTGTTCAAGCCCTATTCCACCATGCTGGCCAAGTGCGAGTGGACTAAGCATGTCTTTCGAAAATTTGCTAGATCGTCAGTCATGCAGGTTTCCTCACGATGTACTATGTTGATAATCTTGTTAGAAATGTATATGAAAATAACTCAGGATTTAAACCCGCTTCACTCGGCTCTCCAAGCGACCGCAGTACCAATGCACCTTGTTTATATAAATAAATAAAATATTACTCACTTAGTATCCGTAAATTCCAAACTTAGCACATTGAGCACTTTCTCATCACGATGCTCCGGGGGTGTCTCAAAATAATCCACAAAATCAGCAAGGGGCATGCGCAAAGTTGATTGTTTGCGAACATCTATTACTTCCACCTGAAAAACCAACAATAATTAGATGTAACATACAGTACATTTTATGGGTTTCGTACATGAAGGGTAACAACGGGACTATTACTATGTCTGTCTGCAGGTTGTACATACATATCTCATAAACCATAGTAGGTCAAGAGTTGAAATTTTTACAAAGTATATATGTCTATTGCCAGTATAACAACAAGTAATAAAAAACCAAGATGGCTAATTTTAAAAAGGCCGCCATAAAAATTAGAAAACTTTCAATTATCAAGTGTATATCTCATACGATGTTAGGGAACCCTTCATGCACGAGTGCGACTCGCTAATGCTAAAATTAGTACCTACACCACTCGAGTGATAAGTATAAAACATACCTCCAATTGCGCACCACAGTATCTAAGCACAGATCTGACAGTAAATGTGGCCGCATTGGGGATCTTCATATCTAGACCCTCAGTTGTGTTAAAAATCACTGGACGAGTGAATCCTGTAAACAGATTTAACCTAGTTAGTATGTCAATAAATATAATAGATATGTTGGGATATTAACACACAGCACCATCTAGTTCCATGGTAAGCAAGGAGGCTTGTGTTATGAATAACATAGTTGATACACTACACATATTATATAACTTTAAGTACATACATATTATAAATATAAACACCCGTGACTGGAGCACAAGCATTCGTGCTCATCACACAAATGAATGCCCCCAGCGGGACTCGAAACCGTGACTGTTGGTACAACAAGTAGGGTGATATAAACTGAGTCAATAATACTATATGTCCATTCCAGTCTTTACATATTTTTTGTTTACTTTCTTACAGGCTCGGCCTAGTTCAGACATTAGAGTGCTTAAACTAAGATTGTACTAACTATAGTTTAAAAAAAATAAAAAATATTCGATGGAACCGGGACTTGATGTATCAGGCAATAAATTGTATATAGAGAAATCAAGTTCTTATGCGAATGAAAGTCAACAATCACACTTGCATATTGTAACATGTATGAAATAATAGTTATATTTGTTCATTTATACATATAATGAAAACCAATTTAAAAATAATTGATCACTAAAAATCCCAATAAAATTTTTACATAACATCAGCTGTTGCCAACAAAATCTAAAAATTATTTTTCATCACTTTTGGCATAACTGCCAAAAAATGTTATCTTGTAGATTTTTTTTTCAACTAAATAAATAATTGGCACATACAGCTAATATACATTAATTTTATGATGAGCTTTAATTAAGAAATGATATTTAAAACTATATGTTTAAAATAGTGATTCGTCATTATTTCACTCGGACCTTGATTACAGCATGTAACTTTCTGCAAATTGAAGTCAAGTAGACATTTTAATGTAAACATGATGATTAAATCCCATTATTAATATTATAAATATGAAATTTTGGATGGATGGATGTTTGTTACACAATCACGCAAGAACAACTGAACGGATCTGGATAAAATATGGCACAGAGATAAATTATAGTCTGGAATAACATATATGCTACTTTTCATCTCAGAAAAATTTTGTTTCCATGAGATAATGTCTTTGTTATTCACTATGGACGAACCCATGTCATACACCTTTTATGGTAATTGATTAAGGTGATAAAAGCTTTGAAAATACAACCAAATTTATTTTAAGATTCATAATATTAAATCAGAAAACAAGTACACTCTATATAAAGATTAAAAGATGCGAATTTTGTATCTATCTCATAGGTACACTTTACATTGCCTCAGAAAAAGGAGAAAAAAGACTACAAATATTTTTTTACTTCATATATCTCTACACAACAAATAATTTTTTATTTGGCATGCTGTACTTCAAATGATTTGATAAATTTAAATATGAGTATATTTAGTTATAGCTGTGTAAGTGACATAAGGGTATTAAAATTTCCTTCAATTAATGTATTTCTATGTAATTGATACCTACTTGTTTTTTTTTAACTGTTTACATAATTTAAAGATTTTAAGATTTAACTTAATATTTATCAATTTGCAGTCAATAAATAAAAAGTCAGTATGTATAGCAGTTACCACTTACCATTATCCCTCACAAATTCCTCTGTAAAGTGCTGTGGTCTCATCCTTTGCAACGAAGCAGCAGTAGGCCTCAGCGGGCGTGCTGCTAGCGCACGCACCCACGCCGGCGTCCCAGCCTGAGAAGGGCGGGTTTCCGCACCAATCTCGTATCTGTCCGCTCGGTGGTTGTTTGTGGGGATTTTCACTGAAAATTTATTTGTTTATATAACTATTGCTAACTTTATTTATATCAACATCCTGAGGAAACCTGCATGTCTGGGAGAACATAGCAATATTTGACATTTTAAATAAAACTATCTTTTCGGATTAATTGAGTTAAGGCAAATTATGGCGAAATAATTCGAGTTAAGGAGAAATAATCTGAAAACATGGTTTTATTTAAAATTTAAGTTTCAATCGTTTTCAAGATTCATTGAAATAATGGTCTAAAGATTAGTGACTTTATAAGGCACCTACCATGCCCAGAAACCTAATATTTGACCATGATTTGAAAAAACAAAAATGATATAAGAGAAATATAATTACTTATATTATAGGCCTCTTTGCTATTTATTTATTTAGAAAAAATAATTTTACAGTTAACATAAGCTAGTACAAAAAAACTTCAAGATATTTCTGATTTTGATAGACACATCCATAAGATGTTTAAACGCCAAAATAAATCACAAGTAGTTAAAATAAAACGAATACTAACACTAAACTTTATATTACTACACTAGCCACTCACCCTCGCTTTGCATGGGTTCAAAACCCTAGATGACTCTTTAAATTGACAACTTTATTATTTATGAACCAATTGAAATAAAACAAACACAAAATGCTAACTGAAGCTTGCCTCAATGCATTAGTGAAAACTGCACTCAAATCGGTTAAGCAGTTTCTGTGACCAACAAACATAATCAAACAGACAATTTAAAAAAAAACATTGATTTGAGTTCTATTGTGTTAATAAAAGACCCCCAGTAACAGTTTTTCTCAAATATATTTCATGTACAAACAGCAATCAGTTACACTTTTATTATATGTATTTACAATAACATATTATCTTTTAATATATTAAATGAGAAATAATTTAATAAATCATGATATATAATATAATAAATAATATTTTAATAATTGGATGTGGCATAATCTAAATGCAAACAAAAACATATGTCTAATGATTGGTTAGCAGATGACATGGCATATTTAAACGCTGCCTGCATTTCAAGGGTCACCTTAAGAGATTCATTTTTGGAAATGATAAAAAATATATATATTTCCGGATTCCATGGTGTCATTACTTTTGAAACTAGCTAATGCCCATGGCTTCACATGCATATAAAAGTAGTTCAATGATCACCTGCACATTATCTCACTTTAAATAGAAACTTCAGAGACTGTGTATCTTTGGATCAAATCAATAATTATGTTTTTATGGAGAAGTACAAAATAAAATTCAAAAAATCAATAGTGTCCTCGTAGTTATGATTGGACAAATATTTTAATATGTCTGTATATTTATTTTAGCTATAAGGAAATAAGTGCCTTTATGTGTTAAGATTTCTATTTAGACATTGCATAATACAAATACTAAGAAATTAAGTTTTTTTTTACGTTTTCCTTAATACCATACATCAAAATTAAAAAATGTGCGGAAGGAAAACGAGTTAGTTAAGACTATTTATAAAAATTAATCTTCTTATACTACATATATTCAAATCCAAAGTATAATAATGATTATTTACAAACAAAAAAGTATTTACAGCATTGAGCATAAAATCAATAAAGCCTTTATTTTGTTAATGACTTCCCTCATTTTCCATATATTTTTTTAAAGTATGATTATGTAGGGTCATATAATATTTTACAATAACCAAAAGTAAAATAGATAGAAACAAAAATAATTAATTAGTACTTACACACAGAAGGTCCGTAGGTCTGCGCACATTTTGGACAATGATACTTGTCTATATCATCCGAATGATATATTTTCACATCAACACAACTGGAAATCAGATACAATATTTTTTTTAAGCAAAACACGTGTTTATTATTATTTCTACACGCAAACAGTTCATATTTAATAAAATAATTATTTCATTTGAACTTCATATTTTTTTGAAATAATATATGTTGTTTTAATTGGTAAAATAAATAGAAATTATCGTTTTATTTATAGAAATAAGGAGACAAAGCGCTATTATGGAAAACGCGCATTTGTTGGTCCCATGGTGACCATTAGCATAAACAAACTATAACGCTTACAGAACATCACAAAATTCACTATAATTCAGTAGCACTTGATATCCAACTAAATAGTAATAAAGCGATTCCGTTATTTGAGGTAAAATTGAGACAATTTTATAAAAACATTTCTTCACAACATGATGGCCGAACAGCCGAGTGCTGTCAAATTCTTTTAAATATTTTTCACACACAAATACGTTTTCACAGCAAAACTTTATTATTTTCCACTTTACCTTCCATGAAACCACTCGCGACAGCAGTCACATTCTATCATAAATTGTCCAATATTATATGGTTGACCACACAAACAATAGGTTTCCTTCGATGACGCCATTTTGATGGCGAATAGACAATTCTCTTATTTTTTCTCCACGTTGCTTAGGGTGGCCATTATAAAATCATTATGGAATCATAGACTAAATCATGTATTAAAAATAAAAAAGTTCATAATGAATTAAATGATTAAAAAATTATATAAAAATAACATTTTATAAAGTAGGTACCAAAATTAATTTTAATTTATTTAACTAAAAATAATATAGTCAAATGGTTTTATTTTATTACATGAACGCCTGTCTATTCTTAAAAGGCAAAATAAAGTGCACTGTGCGATAACTGATAATATAGATCATTATAAGGCGTAATGATTTTCTATTGTTAAAATATAAATCCCTCCATTGCTCTCTTATTATACTACATATTACATATAATATTTTTATATTTCTTAGAACATATTTCTTGTAACGACGCCATAAAAAATATTCTAGAGAACTACTTTTTTTTGTTAATAACAATATATGGTACCAATATGATTTCGCAATTTGCCACTTCTTTATTAGATAATTCGATAACGGCTATTAGTTTTTTGATCCCACGACTTTAAGTGGCAATTGCATATCCTAGTCAATAAACCAACAGCAACATTTTTGGGGAGATGCTGGTTGGCTGATTGGGGAGATGGTGGTGGTGGTGAAGAGACAATTGTCTTCCACGGTAAAAATGCTTGTAAGTTGTTGTGCTTTACTGATTACTCTTATACCTATTCTCTACTATTGATTTAATTTTAATGATTTTTTGTATAATATGTAATAACCACTTGCAACCTCTTACTAATATTATAAATGTGAAAATTTAGGATGCTTGGATGTTTGTTACTCAAACACGCCAGAAAGGCTGGACAGATCTGGATGAGGCACAGAGAGAGATTATATAGTCTGGGTCTACTTCATATACCGGGAAAATGAACGGTTCCCGTGGGATAATTTGTTTTTATTTTTGCTTCTAAATAAATAAATGTATACTAAGTACTAACTATATTTATTAAAAAAATTGAGAGCTCTTGAATTACAATATTAACGAGTGCGTGCTATTTGATGTCACATTTTTTGCTTAGTCCATTGTATTCAATGAAATCGTAGTCAGTAATCTAAATATACATTTTACTGTCATAACATAATACTCTTTTTTATGACCCACAAACGATCGTTTGTTAGGTTTTGTTCGAAATTGTAATAAAATTATTATTACGGATATCTTTGTAATACTTTTTTTAATACTTTCTTATAATACTTTCTTAGATTTACGCGAATATTTTACATCTATACATTTGGATTTTAATGAAACTTTACAATAATATAGTTCATACATCAGAATAACAAACAGCCTACTTTTTATACCGGAAAAATGTACGGTTCCCGTGGGATAATTTATTTTTGATTGTCTAGAGGCGAACCCGAGGGTGAGCCGCTAGTTTTAAAAAAAAACTATCTTTTTGGATTTATTCGCGGATTTATTTTTCTGAGTTATTTGTCTGATTTGTAAAAAATATTTTTATAAGATCACACTACGACCCTTAGAAGAAGATAAATCTACACTAATATTATAAAGAGGTAATAAAGTTTGTAAGTTTATGAGTTTGTTCGTAATGGATAAACTAAAAATCCGCTGAACCAATTAAGATGAAATTTAATATGAAGATAGTTTAAGACCCTGGGAAGGACACAATAGTTTTTATTTAGAAAATCATCCCTTAAGGGGCGAAAAGGGGGATGTAAGTTTGTATGGGGAATCAATTATTTCTCGAGTAAGGAATATAAAACTCATCATACCTATGTATAATGTATATATATTAATATAATCTACCTATTCCCGGTTCGATATTTTAACAGTTACTAACGGATCGGACGAACCCCAGCAACGTGAGGCTGAGTCGCTAGTCATTTATAAATGAACTACGTACGTAGGTAGCGGGAAATCTTTCTCTCTCATCTTTTAAAGAAAGACTTACATAACATTCCGAATAAAATCAGTTCCAGCCTTTCCAGAGATATGAGCTGTCAGGCACCTAGCGACTGACATAATATCCAGAATTGACTTAATATATTCTTAGATTTTTCTTAAATCTAAGAAGAATTTATTTAAAATATTAGAACTGGCTAATTTATGTTACATCCCAATGTTACGCCCAATTTTTAAGAAAACATTGGTTATTAATCTATGACTTTATTGAATTAATAATAAAAATAATCGCATTATTCCACGCAAAATATGGTCGCTAATTTCTTACGCTCGGGCATAAGCATCGTGGTCAAGCGGCCAAGGTCAAAGATTTACAATCACTGGTGTACGAACTCGAATCTCGATCGGATAGGAAGTTTTTATTTTAGTTTTTTTTTTTTTGTATTTATTCAAGTTCAAGGGCTGAATACATACGAAATACATACATTCAAGTTTTTGGTTTTTTTATCTAAAAAATACGATATAACAAAAAAGAACTCCGAACGAAGCTCTGTCGCCCAGGTACTGAAATAGATATATAAGATCTACATTATTATTATAATTTTACTGTTAGTACAATATAGATAGGAGATATATAGGTACACATAGAGATATCAGTTTAAATAACGAGGTGCAACCATGCAGTCACTCTCTTAGGCTCAATATTTAGAATCTCTGTCACGAAAAAGTTACAACAGTGTTTCAGCCTTCAACTAAGTAGGTAATTCAGAGTGTAGCAAGTAATGTTTGCAATGTGATGATAAGCATCTTAAAAGTGGGGAATTTTACACATTAACAATTTGCTTAACTTTGCCTACATATATAATTAATTAGAATTTTTGTATTAATTATAGAAATCGGTTTTGTAAGGTAAGTAGAAGCGCTATAAAATGGCAATATGTGATGAGTGAGTGTGTGCACAGGAGATATTATAAACACAAGTGCCCTCTCTATTTCTGTCACTCTCATCCGGTGGGTGGACTACTCGACACTTGCGGTGAGAGTTAAGGTGAGACTGACGGCTTTACTTGCTCTCCGGCACAGGGGTGAAACACCGCAAACTTCCCAACTCCGGGCTGTTACTGAGGTTTACTAAACAGAAAGACTCAATAACTAAACTTAGCCCGACCCGAGACTCGAACCCAGGAACTCCGGATGTGCAATCGTATATGTTAGCCACTACACCACCGAGGCATCGCGTCTACTAAGTACCTATACGTGAAAGGCTCCCTAGAATGACATATTGAGTTATGTGAACAATAAATTGCATAAATATGACGTGTCGTGGCCTGACGCAACCTACGTGAGCTGAGAGACGCAGCGGTCGTTAGCGCCCATACTATTTATCCATATTCTTTACTAAAAGCAAACAAGTATGTCCAAAAAATAAACTAGCGACTTAATCTTGCTTTGCTTACAAAAAAATATTTTTTTCCTTAAGCGTGAATAGTTTAAGAACGCTGAAAAGATAGAGGTTCAAAGTTTTTTTTTTGAGTCAGGAACCTTTGCAGGCCTTTACAGAATGATCTACCAGAGTTTCATAATAATAGCATCAATGGTTTAAGAGCGTATAGAGGACAAACATACGAACATTTATTTTTATTTAAATAGAAGATAGAAATTTACTTACAATCAGTCTCTACGTTATTGTATCTAACTTTTGTTCCCGACATTTCGAATGCTTTACAGTAATCATGGTTACAGGAGAGACTAAGGTTTTAGACATCTCAAAGGCGTTATATACTTGTTATGGAAAGTGCCTACCCACAATTTAACGAAAATGATTTAAATAAATACAAAAATGGCACCAGAGCACCTTACAATATTTGTTAATTTTAATTCTAAATCCTTAGTCTCTCCCGTGACCATGATAGCTGTAAAACATTCGAAACATCGGGAACCAAAAATCATAATAAATCCGCAAATTATTCCGAAAACATCGTTTTATTTAAAATGTTCAATGAATAGATTATTGGGTTTTGGGGTTTTTAAATGTTTCATATATAAGAGTTATTTGATATTTAATTATTGATTACAATGAAATCTTGTTTATGGATTCAGGAAGGGGATAGTCGGATCCCCATTGTTTGTTAGAAAAATCCTTGGGCTCGTCTGATTTGTTTTGATGAATGCCATAAACTATAAGTAACTAGCAGAACTCTCGGCTTCGCTCGCGATTAAACTACGAAAAATACGAAATTTCATGCAAATATGTCCAAGGAATAAAAAGTTTTATACAAACTTTTATCCCCTACTTCACCCCCTTGGGGGTTGAATTTTGAAATATCCTTCCTTAATGGACGCCTACATCATAAGAGAAATACGTGTGCGAAATTTTAAGTTTCTAGCCTTAAGGGTTTGGCCTGTGCGTTTATTTAAAACTTTCATTCCCTATTTTACCCTCTTAGGGGTTAAATATTAGAAAACGCTGAAATACGTAACTCATTATTTTCGCCGTACTCAATTCATACGAAATTTCATGCAAATATGTCCAAAAAATAAAAAGTTTCATACAAACTTTTATCCCCTAATTCACCCCCTTGGGGATTGAATTTTGAAAAATCCTTCCTTACTGGATGCCTTCGTAATAGGAATACGTCTGCGAAGTTTCAATTTTCTAGCCTTAAGGGTTTACCCTGTGCGTTGATACATCGGTCAATCACTTTTGCCTTTTATATATACAGATAGATCATCTCAAAAAATGTAATTATTCATCTTGATAATTTTTGAGACAGCCAGTTTCCTGGAAATACAAATTGCAGGTCTTCCTTGACATTTAGGGGTTTTTGGTCCTTAACTTCATTATCATGTCTATACTTATATGGATGTATATTGTATAGGTACCACTTATGTATTTATTTATTTATTCGGTAATCATACAGCGTTTTAAAAATATCTATAGTTTGAGTACAAAGTTATTAACAAGTATGGCCAAAATAGATTACTCTATTGAGATATAAATTAAATGGACAACAGAGTACCTACGCATACATTAAAAAAAGAAAGAAAAAAGAAAAGAAAAGTTGCATTATTTAAATTCATTACGCTAATGATATGCACATCTATGCTGTGTTTACATGAACACATGTGCGAGCGCGCGCGCGCGTGTGTGTGTGTGTGTGTGTGTGTGTGTGTGTGTGTGTGTGTGTGTGTGTATGTGTGTGTGTGTGTGTGTGTGTGTGTGTGTGTGTGTGTGTGTGTGTGTGTGTGTGTGTGTGTGTGTGTGTGTGTGTGTGTGTGTGTGTGTGTGTGTGTATGTGCGTGCGTGCGTGCGTGCGTGAGTGCGTTCGTGCGTGCGTGCGTGCGTGCGTGCGTGCGTGCGTGCGATGTGGTATGATGCCGTTTTTAGCATATATAGTGATTTTGTTGGTGGTTCATATAATAGGACGGTATGTCGTGTTCTTAATTTTGGGACAAAGAGTGATATATTAAAGCACGTTTAATGAATCCAAGCTGTTTATATGCCTTGTTTATTATTATGTCATAATGTTCCGAAAAAGATAGTTTCTGATCAAGTGTAATACCTAAATCTTTTACAGAGGTAGCTTTTTCGATGAATATGCCGTTAATATTATAGTTGTAATAGATGGGTTTCTCTTTTCGACTGAAAGTTATATGATGACACTTATTAACATTTACCTTGATTCTATTTATTTCATAATAATGGGCTAGTGTATTCAAGTCTTCTTGTATTCTTATGCAATCTGCAATAGATTTGACTTTAAGGAAGATTTTTTTGTCGTCAGCAAACATTAAGAAATGTGCATGCTTAAAGCATTTATCTATATCGTAAAGGTATGTATTATATAGGAGAGGTCCCAAAACTGAACCTTGCATTAGTATCCGCTCGATTTATATGAACAGAATATTAAACACAATTTTTTTGATTTTTTTTCATTGTCATATTTTGATTTCCGACGTTTCGAGTGCTTTACAGCAATCATGGTCACTTGAGAGTTTAGGTTTTTGACGTCTTAAAATTAAAAGATATATTTCATAGATTATATTTAATTTAAAATCGCTTATAATATATTTTGATTCATGAAATATACACTGTATCGTTTAATTTTGTAGAATTACTCCGATGTTGTACGTAGTGTAGAATTTAAAATAGCGTCATAACATCCTTCCTCATCAAATGGGCTACAAAACGCAATAAGTTACTAATGTTGTAAATCGGACCAATAAATCTAGAGATTAACAAGTTTAAACAAACAAACAAACTCTTCAACTTTATACATTAATTATTACCTAAAGCTGAAGACGAAATGAGGGTATCTAATGAAAATTCCAAATCGGGATTAGAATCTAAGATGGGTACCTAAGGTGAGCGGTAATATCATTATATGTATGTACGTTGCAAGTTTAGAAGCTACTATATTTCCCCATTCATATCATTTTCATCGTTTGATCATATTAAAACAAAATCTGTTTTAATAAACTTTTACAGATAACCTTAGATCGTCAATTTTTACACTTTTAAAAATTAAAATCAAATCTCAGTACGTAATCCCGTACGAAAACTACTACCGGTATCAGTTCTGCTGATGAAGTGGCAGGGTGCATACATCCAAACCAAATGATGACACGTTCAATATCTTAATTATTTAAATATATTCATTCCATCCGTTCTCATACTGCATACCCCAAAATTTAATCTGGGCAATGATAGTTTTATTTATAATCCATGAAATGTTAGTCGACGGAGAAATTGAAAGAATCAAGTAAAAAGGGGGAGATTTTTCCGTGACCATGTTTGCTGTAAAGGATTCGCGAAACGTCACGAACCAAAAAATAATATAAAACCGCGAAAAAATCCGAATGAATTGTACTATTTAAATGTCAAGTATTTCCGTAAAGAAAGTAACTGATTAAAAAAGAATAAAGTAAAATAGAATAACGTTAAAGTTACTTATTCATATTAAAAAAGACATATGTAGGAATATTGTTTTAATTGAAGACCGCGGATGCGAATTTTAAAAATAACCATTCACTTTTGGATTCTTAAAAACAAACATCGGAAATGAAAATATGTTTTGGGAGCACGTCCTTCTCTTCATTTCCTTTTGATGGCAACGTTGACAATAGAAAAAATCAATGACGAAATCGAAAAACAACAATGGAAATAACTGCCAGACTTTGTCATCTAATTAATTTATCATGCACATCGAGGTAAGCGAGTAACATCTTAATTATAAATTATTTTTTAATTGATATTCAAGCAAAATAAAAGAATAATTTTATTATTACTCGATATAATCGATCCCATAATTCAAATCGACGATCTCCCTAGCACGTTGAAAAGTAGTAGGTAGTGAGGATAACGCAACCTAAGGATACAGGATGAATGCTAGCGATCCAGAATTTAATCCAAAATGTCCCATTAAAAATTCCACTCAAATCTGTTGAGCTGTCACAGCGTGAACAAGTGTTACTTCTTCACGCTATACTTTTAGGTGATTTAGATTATCTACTGAGCACTAACTTAATAGTAAAATCCAGCGATGTCAGTAGCAACACCTAACGGAACGGTTCCACGACTACTAAGGCCCTCGCCTTAAAGAAAAAACCAGCTACCTCCGAACATACACGCCCTTAGCTTCCCGGGGGAGAGCTGACTCCTACCGGGCGCGTCCCCAGGTGGCGGATAGGGGAACGCCACCCGTATTGTCTTGCAGCTTGGGCAGCGGGTGGTACCGGAGAAATCCGGCGCGGCCGCTCTCCGTTGAGGCTTCGGCTTCCGGAGTTGCGGTCACCGGTGTGGGGGGGCCCACTTAGGTGGGCAAGACGGGTGTCCACTTCGGTGGACCAGTTGGAGCCTCTCGTTAGTGGCTGCATCTGACGGCGTTGCGGCCACTAACGGGGGGATGGTGGTGGGTGCCCTGACCGTGGGCCGTCGAACGCGGTTGGGGCGCCAGGAGGACGGGGCCGCTTGTGCGGCGAGTGGTGGGTGCCCACTTCGGTGGGTGGATTGGTTTGCACTTTTTGTGGAAGGGTTGGGGCCTCTCTCTCGTCGTGGCTGCATCTGACGGCGTTGCGGCCACTGGTTGTGGGGTCGCTTTTGGCGATCCCGCGATCGGATGAGAGGGGGGCGGACGTGGTGGGGCTGCAGGGGAAGAGGCGTGTCGGTGTTTCGTTGCCGCTCTCCCTGTCCTCTGCAGCCGAGGTAGTGTTGCTCACTTCGGTGGGCGGTGAGGTTTGGTGGGGCTGCTCCGGGTACTTCTCTGTTTAGCAGAGTGGACTTTGGAGCAGCCTCATTGGTTTGGTGTCCGCCAAACCAATGGAAGGTGCCAGAGGGCGGTCGGCTAGGGGAGGCCGGCCGTCCACTGTTCTGGCGGGAGGAGGCTGTCAGGGGTGGTCGAACATCTCAGCCCCTGACATGGAGACGGGCCTTAGCAGGCGCTCGCCGTCGGGGTCGCGGAAGAGTCTTTTTGGTACCCGCGGCCCCGGCCTTATGGCGACGAGGAGGTTTTTGGTCAGGTTTTTAGTGGGTAGGCTGCCGCACATCGTGGCAGGAGTCCCACATAACCCGACTCGCTTCCCCATTGGCGAGCAGGTACCCGTAACAGGGGTTTTCCTGACGTTAAAAAAAAAAAAAAAAAAAACACGCCCTTAGCTTACCCGACTTTGGCAAAAGGCGTATTTTTTTAAGTGGCTGTCTTCTTCTCTATACACAACAATAGAAGGGTTGCTCTCACACTCCATTTTACTATTAGAGAAGTACTAGCAGCAGCCAGCCATATCCAAAGTTCCTTCTTCGCTTCATACCTGGTTGGATCGACAGACATTACTGAGTCTGCCCATCACGACAGGGTGAACACATATACGGAACCCTCTTTTATGAAAATCTGATACGTAGGACGTACGGACAATGAAAAGAATGATCACATATACATCCTTTCCTTTCTTCTTTTAAATTTAATAAATTCATAAATAATAAATTGGAAACATTTGACACTGACATTATCTATTATTTAACTTAAAAAAAGAATTGGAATTATTGAGACGATTTTAAATTTTTTAAATAAAACGTTAATAAAAAGAGGTTATCACTCAAACGAAGTCATATGTAAAAGCTAGTTCATAACACTTTTGAACGACTACAATACATTTACCCACGTATCTCTAAGAATACGTAATTTGTGTTGCAACACGATGCAACGCGAGTATATGGCGCGTAGTGGACAGTTGGTTTGCCGACGACGAGAAATCTACCGCTGGCACTTTCCCCTCACAACTCAGTACTCTTTATATTTTAAATTCGTAAACGAAAATGTAGTTAAATGTCTTTTTTTTTTTTGGTTTTCGGGTTAAGAATGAAGGACAAAGTGACAGTGTTTGTTTATTAGTTCGCGGAGTGGATTCACATTGCGTGAGTTTATAATTGGTAATATTATTTATTATTAAATAATAAGTTCTATGTATTATCTATTATTTATTAATTTATTTTGTATAAAATCATCGCTATTTAGAAGATAAAAATACATCGAAAGTGAAATATGAGTGTAGGTACGTATATACGAGACGTATTAACGAGTTATATTTTTACACTAGCGACTCATCCTCACTTCGCTCGGGTTCGATAGTTGATATTTTAAATTAAGGTAACTTTTTTATTCATGAGCCGATTGAAATAAAACAAATACTAAATTTAAGTCAAGCTTACCAAAATACATTAATGAAAACCGCATCCAAATCGGTCAAGCCTTTCCTGAGATTAGCGCGCACAAACGCACACACAAACAGAAAAAAAATCAAAAAATCATTGTTTTTTGTTCTCTTGCGTTATTTTCTAGATTTTCCATTTTCTTTAATATCTTCAATGTACAGACAGGGATGGGTTACAATTTTACTATATGTATAGAAGATTGTATCATAGGTAATTAAAGTAATAAAATACATAGGTATACCTACCTGTAATATGATGTCTTTATATTTAATCGTCCATAAAAAAAAAAACGTTTTTGTCAACTAAATTTAAAATTCAGGAAGTTTCTCAATTTACTATATTTCTAAACATAATACAAAGATGTCTTTTATATTAAACTAGCAAAAACCGCGGCTTCGCTCGCGCTAAAACTACAACAAAAAAACTTTAAAAAGGTAGGTTTCATATAAATTTTCATCCCTTATTTTATCTCCTTATGGGATAAATTTCAAAAAACGCTAAAACACGTATTTATTTAATTGTATTGAAGAGCATTAATACCAAGTTTCAAGAAATATAGATCATAAATATTTTTTGGGTTGTCTTATAACGTGTATTCCCGTGGGAATGTGATAATCTCCCGCGGTAAGAAGTATCCTATTTGTTGATCCGGATATCCAGCTATCATTATACCAAATTTCATCAAAATCCCTCCAGTGACATTTCTGTGATCCGGTAACAGACAGACAGACAAACAAAAATTCTAAAAACTATAGATTCGGTCTCTGTATCGATAATAAAGTCTATTTCAATAAGATTTTCCAAAAATTATTTAAGGTACAGATTCGACTCAGTTAGGTTTTATTATATGTAGATTAATTTCGAGGGTCTCATTTCACTTTAAATACAAAATTCCCTCTAGAATGGGATAAAAGTGGTCAAGTTAAAGTTGGTTAAGTTAATGGTTAACGGATATTATAATTTTATATGTTGTATCCTTATATTAAAACATCTTACTTTTGACTGCTATAAAGTTCTAAATTATATAAGATAGCAATTAGTGACGTGTTCGTGCGGTGATTTCATTTTTTTTAAATATTTATATATAATACTTTCTCAGATTTACGCGAATATTTGACATCTATACTAATATTATAAAGTTGAAGAGTTTGTTTGTTTGTTTGGTTGAACGCGCTAATCTTAGAAACTCCGATCGAACTCTTAGATCCGATTTGAAAAATTCTTTTGTCCGTTAACTGAGGAAGGCATAGGCTATATATCTTTCCGGAAAAATGTACGGTTCCCGTGGGATAGATTTATTTTTGTCTAGAGACGAAGCGAGGGTCAGTCGCTAGTTTTAAATAAAACTATTTTTTCGGATGATTTCTGTTCCGTGACCACGATTGTTGTAAAGCATTCCAAACGTCGGAATTGAAAATTCAGAATAAATCCATGAAAAAATCCGAAAAAATAGTTTTATTTAAAATATCTATAGGTATATCTAGTTTTTATCTACATTTTTTGAGTATGTTAGCATCAAGCATGTTCTTCAATGCTAAGCTATCGTCGCCAAAATATGAATTCCGAAACTTGCCGAGCGGTAATCATTTTTCAACTCATTATTTTATTACCAAGAAATATATGAAGTTATCAAAAGTTATCAAAATTATACAAATAAAACAAGGACAACATTATTTTTTTTAATTAATTAAAACGAGGGGATAACGATAGGGATGCGAAATTAATACGAATTTTGCATCCCTATCATAATTTAATACAGCAATTAGTATGAATGTGGAATTTAACATACGTCAATATTACTTCGTTATCATATCAGTACCTGGGCGACCGACTTTCCCTCGGAATTATCTTTTGTTATATCGTATTTTTAAGATAAAAACTTAAAAAAAAACCGACTTCCAGGCACTGAAAAGTGAAAAATAACAAAACGGAGGTTTTCATTTAGAATAGATACTTTATCAGATTTTTTCGAAGTCGGTGTGCTTTGATTTGTATTGGCTGAATGAGCCATACACGTTGATATAAACGTATTCGTAAAATATTACATTTTGTTTAATCGTTCTTTTAAAATACTTGATGCCCTTTAATATTAAAGAAATTTGATTGAATATAACCTCAATTACTAAGGATTATCTATCTCAAAATAGAATACGCAGTCAAAAGTTAGGTAATCTAGGTTTGGCCTCAGGTTTGGGATGTATATGTATCAGTTAGAATGAGCAACCTCATCAACCCATAACGCTCATAGTTTAAATAATTTAATAAATATATTTAAATGTGTCCAGTCCAGGCTTTTATTACTGGTAATGAAGGAGTGACATTAGAGTTTAATGGGTGTTCTAATGAGCAAAACAACCGTGGTGTTTCGGAGGAGGAGAGCGAAATTAGTACTTGTGGCTTGAGAAAAGGTTTATCCCCACACTCCTGGCGCCCAAAGACTGCTTAACTACATGGTCATCGTGGCTTGAGGGAGGATCCTCCTACCCCCACGCTATGGCATCGGGAGGTGAAGGGCGATAGGCAAGCAATTGATTTGATTAACCAAGACTTGGCGCTGAGACTTCCACTTAGCACACCTACCTTCCAGGGTCTTCCAAGGTCCCTACCACGAAGGATGTAGCCTTGCATTGCACTAGCAATGAAGAATCTAGCGCTGTATCCTCGTTTGTCAGTTTATGATATAGAAAATATAATATAAGTAGATTATAAAAAAAAAAACCGACTTCTAGGCACTGAAAAGTAAAAAATAACTAAACGGGGGTTTTCATTTAGAATAGATACTTAATCAGATATTTTCGAAGTCGGTGTGCTTTGATTTGTATTGGCTGGCACCGGCTTCGAAAAAATCTGATTAAGTATCTATTCTAAATGAAAACCCCCGGGGGCTTAGTTATTTTTTACTTTTCAGTGCCTGGAAGTCGTATTTTTTTTTTTTTGAGTTTTTATTTTTCCATTTTTACTGTAGACGTATCATCAATAATAAATTAATCAAACCCAAACACCAGGTAATTGCTGTAAATCGTTGAGGAGTTCCCTCGACTATCTTTCAGGTCCATCATCAGATCGACTCCAGACCTTCATTAAATAGTAGTGCTTTAAAATACCTAATGAAAATGTTATCAAACGCACTAGTCGTTGCTACAATTTCCGAAAGTTCCCCACAATTTTTCTGGGATCCCATCATCAGATCCTGGTTTCCTTATCATGGGACCACTCTTGGGACATCTCCTTTCCAACAAAAAAACAATTATCAAATCGGTTCATAAACGACGAAAAAATCCACGAACAAACATAAAAAAAATATACCGTCGAATTGAGAACCTCCTCCTTTTTTTGGAAGTCGGTTAAAAATAGGTACTATTTTCTAAAAGCCCTTCTCTATGTACCTATTATTTTTCACATCCTAAAAATAGCACATTTTTCAGAGAAAATTATGTATTTTAAAATTATTTTTACTACAATTCCCTTTTAAATAAAAATAATAGTTAAAACAGAAGCGTTTCAAATTGAATTGCAATGAAAATAAAGACACTTAGACAATAATCATTTTTACAAAACGCTACATAAGATGTTCTTTGACCCACTTGTTTTAGATAATGACTTATGATTTAACAACTTAGAATGTTTACTGAACAACCGCAACTATAACTAAGGTACCATTTATTTTTGCTAGTAGGTACTATTAGTACGAAATATACGAGGTCGTGGATACAAAATCCGTACGCCGTACGCCGCGTCCGGCGTAACGCTATACATGAGGTAACGTCACTTTAAAAACCTCTTATTCTGGTCTCTCGCAGACGACAAACGTATATATATTTTTAGAGGACAGCCCAGGACCTATTCCGAATTATTTTTGTCCTTTTTTTAATAATTAAATTTTGTTATATTATCATTATTCATTATGCACGTTGCACATTTATTATGTTACGTTGTCGCGATTAGCTATGTTTATACATACATAGTAGCTTTCTACTTCTAATATATTCATTTAAATTATATAGCGATTTACGTTACGTACGTACGTTATTGAGTACGCCGTACGCGGATTTTGTTCACAATTTCATGCGTTTTAATTTTTTTTTCTCGGAACCCTGATTCGTTTTATAATTTAAAAGTAGCCTAAGTTACTCCTTATAACAGCAGCTATGTGCCAGTGAAAGTTCCGTTAAAATCGGTCCAACCTTTTCGGAGATTAGCCGGAACATGACAGACAGACAGACAAAAATTGTAAAAAATGTTGTTTTGGTATATGTACCGTGTATACATCCATATGCATTTAGTAAAAAGCGGTTATTTTAAAATTACAAACAGACACTCCAATTTTATTTATCTGTATAGATAACTTAAAATGTAGCCAATAAAATTCAATCCCTCACTTTCTCGCATTCAGATGAATTTTTTTTTGTTTTCCCATCTTTCATGGTAAAACTTTGTTCTTTAAACCTCAATAAAATTAAGCTTGCGGTTTTACTGGTTAAAAAAATGATTAAAATAGTGTTCTTCAATCTATACAATAATAATATTCTGAATCAATACATTAAATACTTTTTTTGGAAAATCATTTTTATCGGTACTGAGGCCGAATTTATAGTTTTTAGAATTTTTGTCTGGCTGCCTGTCTGTGACCGCATCACGAGAAAACCACTGGACAGATTTTGATGAAATTTGGTATGGATAATAACTGGTTATCCGGATCAACATATAGAAAACTTTTTACTGCGGGAAAGTATCTCATCTCTGAGAAATTTATACCAAACCTTAACACGTAACCCGAGCGGAGCGAGGGTGAGTCGCTAGTTCATGATATACCTGTAACAAATACACAAATAAATACGTATTAATGTACCGAATCGAATATATCTTCCTTATTGGATTCAGTTAAGAATACAGTTTCTTTTTTAATTAATGTAATGTTACAGCACAAGTAATCTGTATAATGTTGTAAGTGGAACGTATGCCCATTGCCCATACGCACGACCCGGAAACTTATGTATAATAAATAAACAATGTGTAAATTCTTCTCTAGGTTAACTATTTCAATAAAACTTAATTTCCTTTGACGATAATTGATATAATTAATTGGCTTTAAAAAATTCAATTGGATGTCTTATTTATGAATCAATTATCGGTCATGTTTTCCTCAATCATAATAATTGATTGCATTGTATTTAACTAGCTTTACCCATGACTTTGGTTACATAAAATTATTTTTTTCCAAAAGAAGTAATAGAATCGAGGAAAGGGAAAAGAAATGTAGGTAAAATGAACACTTAATTATTATGGTACTTGAATTAGTTTTTACTTTAATTTCAATACTATTTTCAATTCAGCTGCTGCAAATGATTCAGCCATATTATGAAGATGGCCGCTTTGTAGTCTGCCGCGTGTGAGATCGCGTGACGTACTTTAGTTTTTTATTGGTCCACAAATAATTTTTCTTTTTCTTTTACAAAAATAAAGTTTATACCTTAATACAGACTAAAATTAAAAAAAAATTGTACATACACAACATATTTTTTTGCGCTATACCTAATTCTAACCAACAAATCAAGTCCTTTCGGTTGATCATTCCCCTTTAAACTTTCTTGTGGACTTGAACGATGTCTGTGACAGATATAATAATATCGATAGTTAATAGCAGTATCTATGTTTTATTCTGTAAATGAGATTACCACAAAGAATTTCAGGATCATCCACTTCAGTCAATTTTCAATATCATGTACCTATAGTATGATTTACACTGAGTTATATATAATCCTAAAATTCAATTCTCTTATTTATGGCTTCAAAAATATATTATGAGGTAATCTACAAGTCGTAAAATTACGAAGATTGACATATAGTTGGTATATAGGTACCTACGCGAAACATGCAAGGTACCTACTTTGTCTTGGAAACTCTAAAATGTTTTTCCCATACACTTAAATTTTCGTAAGTGATCATTAGAATTAAAAAAAAAAAATTTTTGACCTCAGCAATATAATCAGCCCTTTTTTAACGTCCAACTGTTAGGTACGGGCCGTCTTTCAATACGATCGGACAATACGGGATCAGGCCATAGTCCACCACGTTGGCCAAGTGCGGATTGGCGGACTTCACATGTCTTTCGAAAACTTGCTAGGTTTTCTCAGACATGCAGGTTTCCTCACGATGTTTTCCTTCACCGTAAGGCAAGTGGTAATCATGTTAGAAATGATTCGCACATTAAAATACCAGAGGTGCGAGACCCGGGATTTGAACCCGCTTCACTCGGTTGTCCAAGCGAGCGCGTTACCACTGGGCTACCACTGCCTGCAGCAATACAATATTTAAAATAATTATTATGCAATAAATACATTTTATACAATTTTTATTATCTTAATATACAATACACACGTATATAATTTAATTTTGTTGAAAAAAGAGAGTTTCGAATAAATAAGATACCAATTTATCACGATATGACACAATAATGTCAGATGATCAGAGCTTACTATAAAAATTTCACAATCACCAACTGTCATGATCTATTGTTCGACATTTTAATAATTACGATAGTTTTATGTTGCAATTTTTATTATTTCAAAGAAGTCTCCATTTGAAAAAAAAATATATTTAATATTCATTATATTTCTTTATTCTCAGTGACATTGGCAGGTTTAAAGCGATCATTTAAGATTGAATTCTTGGAAGTTCAGTATGTTTTTTGTGCACTAGCGATGTACCCTAGCTTCGCTCGGGTGCGTCCCTAGGTATGTTTTAATTTTTGTGAACGGAACCTTAATTTTATTTTCTAAAATAAACGTAGCGTAAGTTACTCCTTATAATCTATTTGTCAGTTAAAGTTCCGTGAAAATCAATCGTTTCAGAGATTTGCCGTAACAAACTAACAGACAGACGAAAATTTAAGTAATGTGTTTATCTTATAAGTACCGAATATAATTTCATATTCATTTAGTAAAAAGTATTTATTTCGACATTACAAACAAACACTTTTATTTATCTGTATACATACATAAAAATTCACACAGAATATCAGTGTACATTTGTTACTCCGTAAAGGCTGTGTAAGAAGGTATGTGAGTGTAGTTCCGATTAGAGATAGTTTATCTCCGTAGGCTTTATAATGTCGTATCTACCCCGTAAGCGAATTGGGTACAAAATTCTTATGCTTTAAGGCAGTAGCGTTTCGGTTAGACGTAAACAAGAACGTGTAACCAGTTTAGGTTTCCTTAAATTATTCATATTGACGCCAAATACACATACATAATCAAAAAATAAAAATTACCTAACTTCTATTGTCTAATTATCTGTGTTTTCGCGACAATTCATAAGACGTATATAAGCCGACTAAGTACAGAAGGAGATTATAATTTACTGTTCTTATACTAAAATAAGCGGCCTTTAAAATTTGTCGTATAATATCTCGACTGCTATATGAAGTAAAAAACAAATATAATAAATAAATAATCAAACAATAAATGTTTTAAAAGTGCACAATTTAAAATTGTGAAAACTTTTTTTAGGAAACTTTTCAGATGCTGACTGGATCTTTGGTTTTTGTATATCAATGGTTTTTGGACTAAAAGCTTGGCATATTTTTAAGCCCCGACGGAAAAGAGCGATGGTTGAAGTTTAACATGTGTGTCTGTCTGTAGCAACGTAGCGCCCAAACGGATGAATCTATTTTAATTTAGTTTTTAACCCCCGAGGCAAGAGGGATGTTAAAAGTGTAACGTGTATGTATATCTGTGTCTGTCTGTTGCATCGTGGCGCCCAAATGGATCAACATATTTTAATTTAATTTTTTTATTTGAAAGACTGAGACTTAATTGAGAGTATTCTTAGCTATAAATCAAGAAAATCCTTTTAGCTGTCTAATGAAAATCAGCTCTATTCTAGACAGTAAAAGGATATGAGCAAGTTCTACAAATCCAATCCATTTGAATCTTGGTATCCCATTACTTGAATGACATTGCAATGATATGGTAGCTTTGGCCTGATGCTGCAGAACCTGGAATCTGCAAAATACTCAACTCTTTACTGAAAAACTCTAGAGATATCTTGTTTAGGCTCATTATATTCAGCCCTTTTTAACGTCCCACTGCTGGGCACGGGCCTCCCTTCAATACGAGGGGGATCAGACCATAGTCCACCACACTGGCCAAGTGCGGGTTGGCGGATTTCACACGTCTTTCGAAAACTTACTAGATTTTCTCAGACATGCAGGTTTCCTTACGATGTTTTCCTTTACTTTGAAATGATTTCAATGAATAGGTTATTGGGGGATTTTATAATTTTTTAATCTAATGTAAGTATTTTATTAAAAGGGTAATCGACTAATATCGTAAGACGTAATAAAGAGATAACTAAAACTTTCCGTTAGAAAACGCCATATAAATGAAAACAATATTGCTAAATAACTATTCTTCCAAATTTTAATCCTAGGATAGTACCAATTAATCATATAAATATTTAAAGATAATAAAAGATATTTTAAGATATAATATTATTGCGACGACTTTTCGTATAGATAATTGTTAGTTACATCGTGTGTCACTCCATAATTTCAATAACATTCAATACTAGCGACTCACCCTCGCTTCACTAGGGTTCATCCCTAGTTACGTTTTACGGTTTAGTACAGATTTCACAGAGATGAGATATTTTCCCGCAGTAAAAATTATCCTATATGTTGACCCGGATTACCAGCCATCATCATACGAAATTTCATCAAAATCTGTCCAGTGGTTTTTTCGTGATGCGATCACAGACACACACACAGACAAAAAATCTCATAACTATAGATTCGTCCTCTGTATCAATAATAATGTACATTAAATATTTTCCAAAAAAATGTTTAATGTACAGATTTGACTCAGAATTTTATTATATGTATAGATAATATTTTTAAATACGTATAAAAGTAGTTATTTTTTATAATATGTATGTATTTAAAGCTATATATGTGTAGTGTATCAACTATCTGGTATCCATAACACAAGCCTCGTAGCTTACCTTGGAACTAGATGGTGCTGTGTGTTAATGTCCCAAAAAAAACAAAAAAAAAATATTTTTTAACTACGCGAATATTTGACATTTCAAAATAAAACTATCTTTTCGGATTATTTCGCGAATTTATTATGATTTTTGGTTCCCGACGTTTCGAATGCTTTACAGCAATCATGGTCACGGGAGAGACTAAGGTTTTAGATGTCTCAAAGGTATTATATACTTGTTAGTTGTTACACACACGTTACAGAAACGTCGGGAAACAAAAATCAAAATAAATCCGCGAAAAAATCCGAAAAGATAGTTTTATTTAAAAAACCTTTACATTAACTAGGGTGACATAATCATTGAAAAAAAGTATAAAAATCGGTTCATAACTACTGGCGAAGATATCTCATAACATAGGTACATACATACATACCTACATATGTACATACGTGCACGTTTAAATAATATACACCTGAATATAGCTATCATTTTTTGAAGTCGATTAAAAAACATTACATTTATTAATTTCAAGTTCATCTATAATAATCTTTATTGTTATAGTCTCAGATGTTATTTGGTACTGTTTTTATTTAAACAAGGATTTAAGCTTAACAAAGAAAAAAACCACGTATAGAATTATATTGTCGAGTATTATATTATTGTCGAGAGTATCTGTGACTGTATGTCTTTAGGCGCGTATGACAAATAACAAACAAAACAGTTAGTCCTGAATTGCCGTGAGTGAGAGAAGAACAAAATATTTTCCAGAAAGGAATTGAGATTACTAGAAAATATTCGAATTTTCTAATAGGTACTAGATTGTTCTTTGTTTAGGGCATATAGAAAGGACGACAGTGTGTCGAGAGTTCAGTTGAATTTCAGAGCTAAAAGAAGATTAAGAAGAAATACGCAAAAGTGACGAAGTGAGGAAAAGTGGAGTTAAGTCAAAGTGCAAGTGACTGAGTTCATAAATAATAAATATGTTGGGACATTAACACACAGGACAATCTAGTTCCATGGTAAGCTAGGTTGTGTTATGGATACCACATAGTTCGGATTGTGGCCGCTCGACGAGGCTTCCATTTGCGAAGCCACGACGATGCGGCCACCGATGGCGGGACCGCTTTGGCGATCCCGTGATCGGACGGGGGGTGGGGCCGGATGCGGGACTGTGTTAATAGGCCCGCAACCGGTAGAGAGGTGGGCCGCGGTGGGAGGGTAGCGCTGGTGCCTCGGTGCTGGCCTCCCCGCCTTCCGCGGTCTGGACGGGGCCGCCACCGTGTGATGGCGGACGCGGTGGGGCTGCAGGGGAGAGGGCTGGTGTTTCGATGCCGTTTCCCTGACCTCTGCAGCCGAGGTAGTGTTGCCCACTTCGGTGGGCGGTGAAGGTGCCAGAGGGCGATCGGCTAGGGGAGGCCGGCCGTCCACTGTTCTGGCTGGAGAAGGCCGTCAGGGGTGGTCGAACATCTCAGCCCCTGACGCGGAGACGGGCCTTAGCAGGCGCTCGCCGTCGGGGTCGCGGAAGAGTCTTTTTGGTACCCGCGGCCCCGGCCTTATGGCGACGAGGAGGAGTTTGGTCAGGTTTTTAGTGGGTAGGCTGCCGCACATCGCGGCAGGAGTCCCACATAACCCGACTCGCTTCCCCATTGGCGAGCGGGTACCCGTAACAGGGGTTTTCCTGACGTTAAAAAAAAAATGGATACCACATAGTTGATACACTACACTTATATAAAATACATACATATTATAAATATAAACACCCATGACTGGAGAACAAACATTCGTGCCCATCACCACCCCCAGCGGGACTCGAACCCGCGACTCCTGGCACAACAAGTAGGGTCACTACAAACTGAGCCAAACGAATTAAGCCAAAACTGTACATGTACTTTATGTTTGTGAACTGTATTAAGTGACTCTTGCGAATCAAAACTAATAAAACATCTGTAGTGCAAAAGACGTTCTTCAATTTCCGATCCCAGAACTCATAGAACGTAACAATATGAAAGGCGACAAAACTTTAAACACGTAGTAGAAAAAAACCACTTCCCTTCTTGTTAGCAACGAACAACGTGATCCATTCAAACGATATAACTAGATATTTCCTAGTAATAAACCACGGTTAGAATTACTTTTCTTCAAAGTCAAGGTCAACTTGCGTAAATAACTTTATAATTTGTTCGCAAACATCCAAATTTTTAGTATTTATCGATCGTTCCTCGATAATGGTGGTCTTTTGATCTGATTTTTGGTCTTTTGTCACATCAGTTTGTTTTCTGTAAGAAGAGCTTTTACATAGGTAAGTGTTAGTGCAGCTTATTTATTAGGCATTAAGAAATTTGTTTTACCTAACTATACTTATGTTAATTAAATAAAAAAAATATAAACAATATTAGTATTCCAGAAATACACCAATTGTTTATCAAAACCTCTTAGTTCGGGAAAAAACGTTTCAACCCTAAGAAAAACTGATGAAAGAAATTCAGCAGGACTATAGTAATTTTTGAAGTCTTTTTAATATAATAATATTATACAAATACAAAATTATAATAACCGTTAAACATTGAAAGAGGCTGAAGGGCATCATTATCAATATAGTGCATTTTCTAGAATCTAGACTATATTACATCTATATATAGTATATAATTATTCTTTAGCCCATAGAAAAAAGAATAAATGCTTGAACGAAGTTATTATTACAAAATTTATATTTACAAATTATAATATGTAAATTCTATCTTGTTATACAAAGATTAGGTGTTTAAAAGTGCATTTCCGCATTGCACTCAGTATTCACTCATAGATATAAAGGCCTTGTTCGTAGCTTAACTAGCAAGGAAGGATATTGTATAAAGGTTTTGAATGCTTGTAAATTTCAAAATTCTTATATTTTCAACATTCATTCATTCAAAAAAAATATTATTTTTTTTATTTTTTTTATAGTTTTTACCAAAAAGCAGACAAAGAAAGATGGTTGTGATTTTTGAAAAGTATCGTATGTATCTTGGATATGCTTATTTATATCTGGCTGACCTGAAACACATTGTCCTGTACCTACTAAATTTCAATAAGAAATTTATTTGAGATCTTCGAGTTTTTACCAAAATCTTTTAGAAAAAAAGTATTTTCTCAATTTTTTGGCAAGTTTTCTGTTTCCCTTCTTAATACTTTACCTATTCGGGTTGTTACTAATTAATCGGTAAAGTGATGCTTACGAACTAACAGAATTTCATTTTTATATAGATAAGCGTTATCCCTTATACTCGTATCTTAAAAAGTAGCCGAATTGATTATCTCCGGCTAAAATTTCAAGTATTTGTATCTGTTATTCAGAAATCAAAGTGTAGAATAAGATCTAGCTAATTTTTCTATTATACTGCTAGTATGAAACCGACACTTGATGTTATAAATGTGAAAGTTTGTTCATATGTTGGTGTCACGCAATATATATATATATATATATATATATATATATATATATATATATATATATATATATATATATATATAGCAAGTTTTCAAAAGACATGTGAAGTCCGCCAATCCGCACGTTTGGTTGTCAAACAACAAAAACAAATATAACAGACCAGTAGATGTAGTTAGTTCATACTGTGTGGATCGCAATAATAGTAGTAATTCTAATTAACATTTTTTATCTATAAAGTTAACAATAGTGTTGCTTAATATTTTAACTTTAAATAATAACAATCTAAATTAATATTAAACTTCTTTTTTAAACTACATATAAAACAATTATATTGCTTAAATAAATAATTGATATTTTAAAAAATGTTTAATAATCTTTATGGTTACAGATAATATAATAATAGCAACACTAAATAAGATTAGTAATTAATAAAGAAAATTGTAATATTTATTATACTAGCAAAAATTAAGTAAATAATATAGCTATATTTAATTATAATACTTATTAAAAACTTAAACTTTAAAATGTTTAGAATTAAAATCAACCAATATTGTAAGGTACTTTGATGCCATTTTTGAATTTTTAAAATCATTTTTGTAAAATAGTAGGTAGGCTGTCTGTAACAACTGTATAATGCCATTGAGACATCTAACACCTTAGTCTCTCCCGTGACCATGATTGCTGTAAAGCAATCGAAACGTCGGGAAACAAAAAACAAAATAAATCCGCGAAAAAATCCGAAAAGATAGTTTTATTTAAATGTCAAATATTCGCGTAAATCTAAGAAAGTATTATACTACTATCATGTTTAAGCAATGTTTAAGTTTCATCAAAATCGGTTCAGTAGTTTTTGCGTTACAGACGAAAAAACATACATCCATACTCACAAACTTTTGCGATTATAATTTTTGAAGGATGAAGCAAATAGTATAAAATATTATCACACATTAAAAACCAATATTGGGTTAGTGTTATGTACCTGTGATATTCAATAATAGATTTTAGAAGTTGACCATTAACTGTATGCTTAAAGCGATTTTCGATCTTTACATAATATAAGCATATTAATTTCTGTTTGTATTAATAATTTATGTTAGCTTTTTTAATATTTTTTAAATAATCATATCGCGTACTAGACCAGAAATTTCTACAGTTCTTCGAAGAATAAGATTTCTAAGAAACCTCTGGCAGTGAAAGTAAAAAAATGTTTTTGACCAATATAGCTAAAACATAAAATTATATATTCTCTTACTGAATCTTTAATATCTGTTGTATAAGTCATTGATATATTATATACCAACCAACAGCTCACCCTCGCTTCGCTCGGGTTCGCCTCTAGAAAAACAAAAACAAATCTATCCCACGGGAACCGTACATTTTCCGGGATAAAAAGTAGCCTATGTGCTATTTCAAACTATAATCTATCTCTGTGCCATATTTCATCCAGATCCGTTCAGCCATTCTGGTGTGATTAAGTAACAAACCTCCATCCAAACATGCAAACATCTTTCACTTTATAATTTTAGTACCTAAGATGCGGTTAGTGTATGATGAAAATGCCCCATTTCTAAGAGAAACGGCTAAAGGAAACTATGGGACTAGATGTTCTATAGATCATTTTTTTAAACATTTCTTTCAATTTTTTTCTCCCTCTTTATGTTTTTATCTTATCGTATCAGTTATGCGCAATGCCTCGGTAGTGTAGTGGCTAGCATGTACGGCTGCACATCTTGAGGTACTGGGTTCGAGTCCCGGGTCGGGCCAAGTTTAGTTATTGAGTCTTTCTGTATAGTAAGCCTCAGTAACAGCCCGGAGTAGGGAAGTTAGCGGTGTTTCACCCCCGTGCCTCGGAGAGCACGTAAAGCCGTCGGTCCTGCGCCTTAACTCTCACCGGTCGTGTCGAGTAGTTGTCCCATCGGAGTATGAGAGTGACAGGAATAGAGAGTGCACTTGTGTCTGCGCGCACACGCGCTGCACTATAATATCTCCTGCGCAGTTGGCTAGTCTCAATGAGATTGGCCGCTGTGGCCAGAATCGGTCAGGAGAACATTATTATTATTTTTTTAGTATGCGCAAAAAATATATATAATATGAATTCTAATTTATTTTAGTTATATTTTATATTTTATGTTGATTTAAGATGTTATAAAATAATAGAAGAGATAAAAAAGTGTATATTAGGTATTTCATACATTCCTATAACAAGGTAGAACAAGTATTTGAACTCATTATAACCTACTCCGAAGCCGCGAGCAAAATCTATTTAAAAATTAAAAGTCAACACACTTATAAAACAATTAAAGTTAATACTAACATGTACTTTAGCGGTTTTTAAATACATATTTGCGTATAATATGTATTTTTAATGTAAATAAAAAAGCTTTTCAAAAGCTTTTTTTAGAGGTCCGTAGAGGTTCCCAAAGGGAACCCTATTACTTATCGTCTTTTTAACCTACTTTTAATGGGTTGTATCTTCATCTTTAGGATATCTATTGAACCATACCTAATAGAAATAGAAAATAGTAGATATAAAGTAAAGGGTTGAAATGATTACCGAATATCTAGCTAGCTTTTGCCCGCGCCTGTGTTCCTTTAAATTTTTTATTTATACTAATATTCTTAAGAGGCAGAGTTTGTTTGTTTGTTTGTATGTTTGAACCCGCTTATCTGAGGAACTACTAACCCGAATTGAAAAATTCTTTTTATATTAGATAGCCCGTTTTTTGAGGAAGACTATAGACTATGTGCGGCTCTTGTGGGATAGATTTGTTTAGGGACGAACCCGAAGCGAATCGATGGTGAGTCGCTAGTGTATAATAATTACTGGTTGCTCCTAAGGATCGTAATCTAATGTTATATAAACTAGAAACCTTAATAAATAAGTTACAAAACCTAAAATGATATTTTTGAATCGAACAGGTAGTTCAGAGATTTGCGTAAGCAGACAAAATAAAAATATCATGTAATCTTTATAATGTTAATAAATATAGATGACTAGTTTTTGTGTAATAAGTGGAGTGGGGTTCAAGAGTAGCCTATGTCCAATCCCAGGATGCAATCTATGTCCTTGTCAAATTTTATCGAAATTTGTTCAGCGGTTGCAGCGTAAAAACACAACAGACGGAGTTACATAATTTCACATTTATAATACTAGCGACTCACTCTCGTTTCGAGTTTATCCCTAGACAAAAACAAATTTATCCCACAGAACTCGTACATTTTTCCGGGATGAAAAGTAACCTATGTGCTATTCCAGACTATAATCTATCTCTATGCCAAATTTCATCCAGATTCGTTCAGCCGTTCTGGTGTGATTGAGTAACAAACATCCATCCATCCTCACAAACTTTCACATTTATAATATTAGTATGGATTAATATGACTTAAGTAACTAATACATGGTACAGTAGAAAAGAATTTAAAAGCGTTTTTTGTTTCAGTTGTATAAAAGGTAAAAGGCATATATTGTTCAGAAAGATTAAAAGTCTTAACTCTAAAGTAAATCAACAAATATGAGTAAGTTAATTCAACAACAAGTAATTCAACATATAATATAGAGCCTTCTTTGCTGATATATACATGTATTCAGCCCTTTTTAACGTTCCACTGCTGGGCACGGGTATCCGTGATAAAATCCCTCCTGTGGTTTTTTCGTGATGCGGTCACAGACAGACAGACATATAAAAATTATAAAAACTGTAGATTTGGGCCTCTGTCTCGATAATAATGACTATTTCAATAAGATTTTCCCAAAAATATTCAATATACAGATTCGACTTAAAATTTTATTTTAATTTTTTGTGATATAATATGTATGTAGTATGTACTCATATAGCTATCCGTGTGTCATCATATTTTTTATATAGATAATTTAAATACGTAATAGGTCAAGAGGTAATATAAAGCAGGAAAAATCAGTGTAACATTGAATGAATTTTTATCTCTAATTAATAAATCTATCAATCTAGTATACAATAAGGAACCCAATACCATACAAAATTACTCTTCGATAAATATAAAATAATTAAAACCTATATTAATGCACATAATCGCGATCGAAGTGATTGAAATAAAAAACTTTAAATGCGGAAATACATTGAAGTAGTACTTTACTATTATCAAATTAAGAGGTCACGTCAGTCATATTGTTTAGTTTGTATTCAATTATAGTTTATTTTATATTTAGTCTGACCTAGTAGTTTTATCATTGATTATAGTAATTTAGTCTTAACGTAGCAAAATATTGGTTTTTTTTTATTTTATTTTTTTTATGGTATTCAATGATAAACGAGCAGACAGTCCACCTGATGGAAAGCGGTACCTGTCGCCCATAACACCTACGGTTCATACACTTAGGTTTTACGTAACAAAACTGCAGAACCGCCGGTACGTTATCACTGTGAGGACTAAGATGATATGCCTCTTGCCTGTAATTGCGCTGGCTACCTTATCCTTCAAACCGGAACGCAACAATACAATCATTGTTGCTTGGCGGCAGAAATAGATAAGGGGGTGGTACCCATCCAGTTGGACTCCTCAGGCTTGACAGAGTCCTACCATCGGTAAAGAGTCCTACCACCGGTATAACTTTTCTCATTAATTTGATTAATTATCGATTAAAGTGTATGAATTGGGCTACTTTAATATAGTTAATAGATAGTTTGAGATATACTATGAAGATAAGTCGTTATGGGATTTACGCGATTGTATAAAGTATAAATTACCTTGACGCCACGTTTGGTTCAGTTTGTAGCGACCCTATTGCTATGCCAGCGGTCGCGAGTTCGAGTCCCGCTGGGGGCATTCATTTGTGTGACGAATGTTTGTACTCCATTCATGGGTGTTTATATTTAGAATTTATATACATTTAAAGTTATATATGTGTAGTGTCAACTATATGGTATCCATAACACAAGCGTCGTAGCTTACCATGGAACTAGATGGTGCTATGTGTTAATGTCCCAACATATTTATATTTATTACGTCTTTACCTTTTCTTTTCGGGTGTTTCCATAAATGTAGCCTGTGTTTTTACAGATAGAGACTACCTAAGTACCTGTATCCGTGTACTAAATGTCATCCAAATTAGTTCAGCTATTTAAGCGTGAAATAACAAACATACACATCTACAACTTTCGCGTATATAACAATTTAATTTTTAAGTTTGCTGGCAATTAAAGTTTTTGGGAATCCAGCATCCATAGTTAATGAAATGTTCGCAATTTATTTTTCCTTCGTATTCTCCCTCAGAAACGATTTTTATATCAGGATAAAAATTCGAATTACTGTATCTATACAATATGTCAAACCGCCGCTTCATTGCTTCGTAAAAAAACCATACAAAACACACGTTTGTATTTATAATATTAATTAAAATTCTTAAGCAAAATCATAGCAGTTAAGTTTTATTTATTTAAAACCTTTGTTTAATGTTCGCGTTAGGTTTATCTTATATATTTAAACGAGCAATTCTTGTATATTTATATATTTATTTATTTATTTATACCGGCGATCTCGGAGACGGCTCTAACGATTTTGCTGAAATTTGGTATATGGGGGTTTTCAGGGGCGAAAAATTGATCTAGATTAGTCACATGTCTGGGAAAACGCGTGTTTTCGAGTTTTCATGCGTTTTTCTTATGCATTATTCTACGCAAAATTTAATCGCGACATCTATACAACTGTCTCAGTAACACTTAGTCACTTAATGTAAAATTATTTTTAAGCCAAATTAAAAAGAAAATTGTTCTTATCGCGACATCTATACAACTTTCTCAGTAACACTTAGTCACTTAATGTCAAATATACAATCTTTCAAGAACTCCGAGCGAAGCTCGGTCGCCCAGGTACTCTTATATATTTAAACGAGCAATTCTTGTATATTTATATCTTTATATCTATATTTCTTTATTTATTTACACCAGCGATCTCGGAAACGGCTTTAACGATTTTGCTGAAATTTGGTACATGGGGGCTTTCGGGGGCGAGAAATTGATCTAGATTAGTCTCATGTCTGGGAAAACTCGTGTTTTCGAGTTTTCATGCGGTTTTCTTTTGCATTATTCTACGCAGGATATGGTCGCTAATTCACAGAACAGAACGTGCAAACAAAACGTTAATTTGAACAGGATGTGTTTGTTTATTGGCAATCAATTATTTTTATAGATCACCTTACCTTGCAAGCTCCTAAGCCCTAGCTTAGGTACAGATTATTTAATAGCTAGATACTTGAAGAGCTTAGGCTTTATATAGTTGTTCTTATTATATTAAAATAAGATTTCAAAAAAAGACTAGTGTTTTATGTTAATTTTTTTTATTTATAAATGAACAAAATAAAGAAGTATATCATTATCTGTGATAATAATAACGTTATTCTTATTTTTTATCTGTTTATTTAATTCTTTACGTGAGTATGGCTGAACAGATTTGAAAGGGTTTTTTTTTAGTATCAATATAATATAAAACTCAGTAGATAATCGAATCTTGGAAGTCAAGTTTAACGTATTGATTTGAAACTTTGCAAGTATGTAAAATTTTGATGATAATAATTTGATACCATCTATCCTAATCTAATCTATATAGAAGATGGGTTGGAAAGTAATAAAACTTTCAAGAATAGACCAATGGTTTGCCGATTCGATTATTTATGTAATCGATTAATCTATTATGTGAACAAAGATAATCGATTATTAATCCATTATTAATCGATTTAGTTCGAAATAAAAATTGTTACAAATGGGAAAGAATTTTGCCTTTTTCTCCCACTCGATGTCACGATCACTATAGCCCTGAGTATATTGTAACGCTCTATAGCCTGAAGGCTTAGACAAGTGGCTAACGCTTCATATCGATTCTCTCTTGATAAATGCTAACGCCTTGGCAATTTTGGTAACGGTTTGTCAGCCAAACGTACAAGGACGTAGTCATGGTTTTGTTTGTGAACGTTATTTTGACATTGATGAGACATGAGACGCTGATCAGGAAACTGCATCATTATGGTATTAGAAATAAAGCACTCGACCTTTTGAATTTGTATTTAAATAATAGAATACAGAGGGTTGATGTTAATGGTAAGAGATCTCCTGGAGCTCCGTTAGATATGGGGGTTCCACAAGGGTCTATTCTCGGCCCCATTCTTTTTCTAATTTATATTAATGATTTGCCATCTTTTGTACAGGACAAACATGAGATAGTATTGTTCGCTGATGACACTTCACTTATTTTTAAAGTGAAGCGAAATTTGCTTATGTACGACGATGTAAACGATGCTCTCTCAAAGGTTGTCTATTGGTTTGATTCAAATAATTTATTATTAAATAATAAAAAGACAAAATTAATAAAATTCTCAACACCCAATGTTAAACTTGTTGATAATGGTGTAATATTAAATGGGGAAATGTTAAAACCGGTAGAGTCCACTAAATTCCTGGGTATTATCATAGATTGCAAACTGCAGTGGGGCCCCCATATTGAGGGACTAGCGAGTAGACTCAGCTCTGCAGCGTTCGCGGTAAAAAAAATTAGAGTTCTTACTAATGTAGATACAGCTCGCGTAGTATATTTTAGTTATTTTCATAGTATTATGTCCTATGGTATCTTACTATGGGGAAATGCAGCAACTTTTAATACGATTTTTGTACTGCAGAAAAGAGCTATTCGTGCAATTTATAGTTTAGGTCCTAGAGTGTCATTAAGACATAAGTTTAAAGAAATAAAAATATTGACTGTTGCTTCTCAGTATGTGTACGAATGTGTTATGTAGGTAGGTTCGTAAAAATATAAGGAACAAACAAACTTGTAATGCCTGTGACTCGTTTAAAGAGAGTCAGTAATTCTTTTTATGGACAATGTATACGCTTGTACAACAGGATCCCAGAAAATGTTCAAAAAGCTTCTATCACTAAATTAAAAAAAATTTTTTAAAGAACGTTTGTGTGCTAAAGGCTATTTATACAGTAAATAATAATTTTATAGAAGATAGCACGCCTTGGGAATGAAGTGATCGCCTCCAGGCTACTTCAACTTTATAGTAATATTGTAAATGATAATTTATTAAAAAAATATTAGTCCCGCTGAGTTTCTTTCGCCAGTTCTTCTCAGGTCTGAGGTTTCTTCTTTCCGAACTGGTAGTAGACTCATGACGTTCAGTAAAAAATTGTAATAATTTAATGCTCAATAAAATATTTTGAATTTGAATTTGAATTGTGAAATGCGCTAAAATTTAAACGTATATGAGCAACACATAGGATTTTTAGGATTTCTTTATTAAAAGTTCACTAATTATAAGGATTATTTCGCCTAACAGTATTTGCTACAATAATATAAATACAATAATATATATTTGTCAGACAATAACAACGGTTACCATGGCAACAATAAGTCATAATAACATTCATGCACATTTATCATACAGTGATGAATATTCATTTTTATAAATAACTGGTTTAGTTTTTTTTATCAAGTCTAAAAGATATTTTAAATTTTATTTAACATATATTACTTAACATATTATTCAGTATTCACCATTTTGTAGCGTTATCTCCAAGGTGTTAGCGTTCGATAGGTGTCGTACGCTAGCAGCCGAATTTGTTTGTCAAAAGTGCCACTTGTCTTAAATTTCTATGGAGATTAATGTATTAGTACCTGGGCGACCGAGCTTCGCTCGGAGTTCTTGAAAGATTGTATATTTTACATTAAGTGACTAAGTGTTACTAAGAAAGTTGTATAGATGTCGCGATAAGAAAAATTTTCTTTTTAATTTGGCTTAAAAATAATTTTACATTAAGTGACTAAGTGTTACTGAGACAGTTGTATAGATGTCGCGATAAGAGTAATTTTCTTTTTAATTTGGCTTAAAAATAATTTTACATTAAGTGACTAAGTGTTGCTGACAGAGTTGTATAGATGTCGCGATTAAATTTTGCGTAGAATAATGCATAAGAAAAATGCATGAAAACTCGAAAACACGCGTTTTCCTAGACATGTGACTAATCTAGATCAATTTTTCGCCCCCGAAAGCCCCCATATACCAAATTTCAGCAAAATCGTTAGAGCCGTTTCCGAGATCGCCGGTATAAATAAATAAATAAAGATATAAATATACAAGAATTGCTCGTTTAAATATATAAGATTACCCTGACGTTTTATTTCATCGAATAGATTAGATCAACATTTGGCTGCCAATTACAAATTCGATACGTTGAATCAAATTCGAAGTCGTAAACATATTATGTCAATCCCATACATTGATTACTCTATTCTACTAGCGTTTATGGCACTTGTCTAGGCCTTCTGCACAGAATTTTGATGCGAAGAAAATGGTTATCGTTTGTTCTCAAAAGACAAAAACTGAAGAAATTGTGGGCTAAAGAAATAAGGCGACCAAATTGGCGAAATCACAATCTTCATATTTAAGCCCATGTGGACATTATTTTAAAAAAGTGATTTTAAAACTCTTAAATCGTCTACAGATTAATGTTTTTTTTTTGCACTTTTTTAGATATTAATTACAGAGTTTCATACAAACTTTCATCTCCCATTTTACTTTCTTACAGGATTGAATATCAAAAAATGCAAAAAAACGTATTTATTTAATCAAATTAAAACTCATTAATACTAAGTTTCAAGTTATTCTGATTACTTATAAACAATTCTTAGCTCATATAAACTTTATTACCCTTTTTTACCCTTATATGGGATGAATTTCGAAAAAAATTAAATAAACATATTTCATATTTTTTTATCTTAAAGCTAAAAAACACTTCCTTTGTATTTCACATTAAGAATGACAGAGTTCCATAAAATTTTTAATCCCCAATTTTACCCACTTAGGGGATGAATTTCGAAAAACTTTTTTTTATCGGATGCTTTTATTATATAAGAAATACGTCCTCAAAATTTCACGTTTCTACGACCAGTGGTTGATGCTGTGTGTTGATCCATCAGTCAGTCAGGACCACTACAGGATGCACCTCTCCTTCTCAATTTTTCCTTCAGTTGCTCTCACTTCCAGACAATAGAAGCAAAAAATCTTTTTTCTTCCAATAATCGATTGTAATCGATTATCTAAATGATAATCGATTGTAAACGATCATCTTAATAATTGATTATTGATAATCGATTTCGCACACCATTAGAATGGAACCGTGTAATAATTTTTTATGGTTTTCATAAATAAGTTAGTCAAAAGCGCGTTTTTTAGTTTTTTTAACAATAATAGTAACTCTTACTCTAGTCTATTACAGAGATATATGAAATATAGGTAGCGTTAAGGTAATTCGTGGATATAAACCATATAACTTGACAACATTTTATTAGTTATACGTAAAGCGTTAATGAAGACGGTATGTTTTGTGTAAGGCACAGGCTTGTCAAGTCTAATTCTTATCACATCGAGCAGTGAGTACATTGAACTTAAATATTATTTTTTTAATTCTGATGGGATATATGTATTTGATATTTACCTTAGTTAAATGTGGATTTTACACGAAAAAGGATATATACTATTCGTTAAAGGTATCTTTTGTAATGACTTATTTAGGTATTGAAATGTATGGAAATATTCTAACTTTAAGTCCCAATAACTTTTGACTCTTTCGTTTCTTCAAAATAAATTTTATATATTTGGACTCCCTATTGCCTCCCCTATCCAAAAATAACACCCACTGCTCCAGGAGCCCCATCCCATATACTAAACTACAGCCTTTATTTCTTGTCCTTTGGAAAAATAGATTAGGTACTTATAGAAATTAACAGAATTACTATTAGGTATTTAACTTACACAGTATTAAGGTACCTGTTAGATGTAGGTATCTGATCATAAAATTTTAATGTATATAAAATTATATTAATATGTAACATAAACAACTAAAAAAATTACAACATGGCAACTTTTGTTTAACATCAAAGATACCCCGTCTGACGAGCACTTTTTATTGTGGAGATCGCAGGTTAAATGAATCGAGAATTTATAAGGTTCGTATCCTATGAGTTCATAAACTCATGTAGTCCAATCAAATAAGGTCTGAAATCAAAATGTTGATACTCAATTATGCAATTTTGATATAATGTAGTTTAAAAAACAATGTGTAAAGATTTTCGTATCTGCAACCCCCGGCAGTGGTAGCCCAGTGGTAACGCGCTCGCTTGGGAAACCGAGTGGAGCGGGTTCAAATCTCAGGTCTCGCACCTCTGATATTTTCATGTGTGAATCATTTCCAACATGATTACCACTTGCCTTACGGTGAAGGAAAACATCGTGAGGAAACCTGCATGTCTGAGAGAACCTAGCAAGTTTTCAAAAAGACATGTGAAGTCCGCCAACCCGCACTTGGCCAGCGTGGTGGACTATGGCCTGATTCCCCTCGTACTGAAGGGAGGCCCGTGCCCAGCAATGGGACGTTAAAAAGGGCCGAATACAAACCCCCGGCAACTGTTTTCGAATAATTGCGAAAAAACATTTTTGGCAATTTTTTTTCAACCCTTGCCGGGGGTTGCAAACACAAAAACCTTTACACATTGTTTTTGTATCATTAAAACTACATTATATAAAAATTCAAAGATGAGTGTCAAATTTTGATTTCAGACCTTGACTGGACTAATGTACCGTATTCCAATCTTGTTTCTGTCAAATCGTAAAACAGTAGGATTAACAAAAAACAGTTTTTTCTTCTCTCTCTCTCTCTCTCTCTGTCTCTGTCTTTTACCGATCATCTATAACTATACATATAATAAAATTCTGAGTCGAATCTGCACATTAAATATTTTTTGGAAAATCTTATTGAAATATAAATTATTAATTATCGATACGGAGGTCGAATCTATAGTTTTTAGATTTTTCTATGTCTGTCTGTCTGTGACCGCATCACGGAAAAACAACTGGAGGGATTTTGATGAAATTTGGTATGATGATAGCTGGTTATCCGGGTCAAAATATACAATACTTCTTACTGCGGGAAAATATCTCATCTCTGAGAAATCTATACTAAACGTTAAATCGTAAGTGGGGACCCGAGCGGATCGAGGGTGAGTCGCTAGTTCTAAATATGTATATTCTCCATTGTATGCGACATTGGCGAAGTAAATTGTGCCAACACAGCTAAAAAAAACAAATTGAATTGAAAAAAAACATTTCATTTATAAGCTATCACGACTATAAGTATCCAACATATCAAGTAATTTTAAACATTGGTTCTATTTTTTTTTAAATCTAGTCGCTAGTTATACGAGTATGTCTATGTATACTTATCTACTTTACAATTTATTGTCAAATTAAAAGGTCACGTCAGTCATATTGTTTATTTTTATTTTCAATAGTTATTTATTTTTGTCTGGTGTAGTTTTATTGTTGTTATATTTCGGCAGGTTAGTCATACGATAACAAATATTAATATTCTATTAATAACCAACGAGATACGATTAAAAAGACAAAGACGGAACGACACGTTTGGCTAAGCTTTGTAGTGACCCTACTTTCTGTGCCAGCGTTCGCGAGTTCTAGTCCCGCTGGGGCATTCATTTGTGTGATAAGCGCGAATGCTTGTGCTTGGTCACAGGTGTTTATATTTATAATATGTATGTATTTAAAGTTATATAATATGTGTAGTGTAGCATCTATGTGGTATCCATAGCACAGGCCTCGTAGCTTACCATGGAACTAGATGTATGTTAATATAAAGAAAAAAAATGTTTATTAAAAATGTTTAATTTTTCGCGGATTTACTTTTATAATTTTAAAATTATAAAAATGTTTAAAATTATAATTAGCAAATATTTTAAAGTACTTTGGTGCCATTTTTTAAGTTTTTTAAATTCTTTTTGTTATGTTGTGGGTAGGCTGTCTGTAACAACTATATAATGCCTTTGAGACATCTAACACCTTAGTCTCTCCCGTGACCATGATTGCTGTAAAGCAATCGAAACGTCGAGAACCAAAAATCTAAATAAATTATCTAAGTAATAAATCTATGTCTCCTCTGTCAACCGATTTTCTTTTACTTTAGCTTAGTGGCTATTGAAGAGCTTCAGAATAGCAATAATGATTATGGTTTTTCGAATATCAGGTGAACAATGGTTTTTTTACATTACCAAATATTACTTATGGAATCAAAATGCTAATGTGTTCTAAAATGTTGGATTTTAATAAAACAAATATTGTCTTTAGTTTTTTTATCTGTAGTTTAGTATGTGGTCGTCGTCAATCTCATTGATGTAGGATGTACCAGACTTTTGTCTTCATTCGGCGTGTAAAGTCTCTTAGACTCCAGACTAACAAATATAACTAATTCGGATCAAAAATTCTTTCAGATAATAAAATATTATTTGTACACAATTATTTAGACCGTGTGTTTTTGTATTTAACAATAGTTTCCAGCTTCGTGACTCTCAATGCGGATACAATCTGACAACAATTTTGTATCAAATATTTTTTTACAATTTATTCAAAGGTGCGTGAAATTAATAATGTTAACTAAAAGCAGGTAAAAAGGTTCTATTGAAATTAAACTTGAAAATAAGAAAATTATCTTAAAGCTGATAATGATAATTAAAACACGGCACCATCTAGTTCCATGAAAAGCTACGAGGCTTGTGTTATGGATACCATATAGTTCATACACTACACGTATACAACTTTAAATACATACATATCATTAATATAAATATAAACATAAACATAAACACCCATGATTGAAGTACAAGCATTCGTAATCATTACACAAATGAATGCCCCCAGCGGGACTCGAACCTGCGACTGCTGCCACAGCAAGTACACGTAGTAACTCATTACAAACTGAGCCAAACGTATCGTCAGATAATAATATCCTTATGAATAAAAATACAGTTTAGTATACTTATATCATACCTATCAATTACCTATAATAGTAATCCCATCGAATGTACATACATATATTATTTATTTTTTACTTTATCACGGTAACGGAAAGGAGGGCTTAGTAAATCGTGAAGCTAAGCGCACTTGGGAGACACACTAAAAAAAAAAAAAATCCGTAAGATGCATATAATTTAAATAATTTTATGTATAGTCAATATTATGTCATCGCTAGGGATTGAGCCCATGACATTCTCAACGAAGGACAGTCAAACGGAGGCTTATTAAAAAAACATGTGTGTATACTTATGTACGTACATAAGAAGTTTTACTTCTTTGGCGTAACAGAATAAAAATAGCTTAAGTTTTCATCCCGTATGTCACAACTCTCTGTTTGTAAAAGGAATGATAAGTTAATAAATTATAATACTTCCTTAGGTTTACGCGAATATTAGACATTTAAATAAAACTATCTTTTCGGATTTTTTCGCGGATTTATTTTGATTTTTGTTTCCCGGGAAACAAAAATTTACAAAATTTATAATTTAAAGAATAAAATACTTTGACCTACTTATAATTTTATAGAACTGTGTGTTTTAGAGTTGATCAGTCTCAGTATTACTTCTAGTAAATAAGTACTTATTTATTACAACGTGAACAATATATATAAATATGATACTTAATTGGTAGCATATTTTAATTACCTTTGTTGCGTGACTGTCAGTAATAATTGATATAAGATCTTAGGTTTTATACTAAGGTCAGGGCTGTGGTACTCGCATTATCATACTATACAATGCTATATATAAATAATAGTAACTGTCTGTCTGTTTGTTAAATTTCACGCCTATGCCGCTGAACAGATTTCGATGAAACTTGGTAAGGTTATGTAGATTGCATGATGGAGATAAACATAGGCTATTAGGGACAACAATGGTTTATACGATAACAATAAATATAAAAACATGGTGTAAACGATAATATTTTCAGCAATATCTTTTATTTTTTGTCAAATAAAAAAAAACCTTCAATGAAACCCGGTTGGGTTTCCATGAATAGAATTTTCTTACTGTTGTTTTTATCGAATTTGATATTTGACGCACAAAAAAAATGTTGTGTATTATTTAGTTATTTTTTTTTCTGATCTTCTGAGCGGCTGTTGGGTAAAAATACATATGTATGTATTTTTTCGTTTTTTCACTCCAATTTTCATTTGATCAATTTATATTTTCTTAGGGGTAGTTTCTAGTGTTTACCCTCATACAAAATTTTATCGAAATCGATCTAATGATACTAAAAGTTATTTTCGTACTTACAATATAAACTTTAGTATGAAGTAAGAATATAGTTAAGTCAAGGCTAGATAGTAGATATGCATATTACCATATTATTGATAGCGGCAGTATTTACACTGCTCATTAAAACTCATACAATTGAATTGCAATTACGTATTTCATTTACTGTATAATCATTACTTTTTTATAGTTAAATCGTAATTAAATGGCGCAACTTTGCTTTGTATACTTTAACAGCGATAGCATCTTCTATTTAGTATGTAAAGTTCTTTAAATTACAATATAACAAAAGTTCAAATTTTCTGTCTTACCCGACTGCGGTGAAGCCCAAAGGAGAGTTGTGTATTTGGTCTTAAAGATAGACAAAAATTCTTAAATATGATAATTTATTGATCACTCGCCAAACTTGCGAATATAATTCATGTATAGTTTTATTAATTCGGATTTTTATTATAGCCATAAATATAAAAAAATGAACCTGGTAAGTTTTCGAAAGACATGTGAAATCCGCCAACCCGCACTTGGCCAGCGTGGTGAACTATCACCTGATTTAACCCCTCGTATTTAAGTCAGCCCAGTGGTAACGCGCTCGCTTGGGAAATCGAGTAAAGCGGGTTCAAATCCCGGGTCTCGCACCTCTGATATTTTCATGTGCGAATCATTTTCTAACTTGATTACAACTTCCCTTACGGTGAAGGAAAACATCGTGAGGAAACCTGCATGTCTGAGAGAACCTAGCAAGTTTTCAAAAGACATGTGAAGTCCGCCAATCCGCACTTGGCCAGCGTGGTAGACTATGGCCTGATTCCCCTCGTCTTGAAGGGAGGCAAGAGCCCAGCAGTGGGACGTTAAAAAGGGCTGAATACAATACAATACAATTTAAGGCAGGCCCGTGCTCAGCAGTGGGACGTTAAAAAGGGCTGAATGCAATGAAAAAAGGTAAATAATATGAGAAATTAACTTTGACTCGGACTAATTTAAGTTTTCATGAAGATAATGCAGAATAAACTCGGTCATGGCAGAAAATGTGGCTTGGGTTATAATACATATATGTATGTATACAAAGAATGTAAAAAAAAATATAGAGTTTATTAATTACTATTTTGATTTCTATCTTAAAAACTTAATGGACGAACTTAACACTACTATAATGGAATTATATATATATTTTTTTTAATATGTAGCATACGATATATGTATGTTTAATTATATCAGGTATGCATTTTTTTTAAATGTTGACACAATTGTTATCAATATTTATACAATACTAGCGACGCACCCTCACTCCGCTCGCATTTGTCCCTACTTTCGTTCTAACGTTTAGTATAAATTTCTCAGAGATATTTTCCCGCATTAAAAAGTATCCTATATGTTGACCCCAGATAACCAGCTATTATCATACCAAACATCAAAATCTTTTCAGTGGTATTTCCGTGATGCGGTCACAGACAGACAAAAATACTAAAAACTATAGATTGTAATTAATAATGACTATTTCAACAAGATTTTCCTAAAAATATATAATGTACAGATTCGACTCAGAATTTTATTATATGTATAGATTACTTTTTCCACAAAAAATATTTGGCCAAGACGTTCATATCCTGCGAAAGCTTGTTAGTGTCAGTGAATTTGGGTTAAGAGATTTTTTTTATATTGCAGGATTTGAATCTTCAACTTAATCTACAACTTTCAATATAAAGGACAAAGACCAAGTCCCTCTAGATTCATTTTTTCCTCGACGCTAACTTATTAATTATAAAGCATATAATTTTAGATAGCTCATTACTTACAAAATATAATGGTGTGAAAAAATATAACAGAAGCGACCAAGTGGAAGTCGTATTCGCGCATCGAGAACACCAGGGGAGTTAACATTTTTCTAGCATTTTTTTTTATTTCTATTATAAGTTAGATATTTTACTGTAGTTATGTTTTAGAATGAAATCTGTCTATACATATAATAAAATTTTAACTAAGCCGAATCTGTACATTAAATATTTTTTGGAAAATCTTATTGAAATAGACATTATTATCGATACAGAAGCCGAATCTATAGTGTTTAGAATTTTTGTCTGTCTGTCTGTCTGTCTGTCCGTTACCGTATCACGGAAAAATAGCTGGTTATCCGGGTCAACATATAGGATACTTTTTATTGCGGGAAAACATCTCATTTCCGAGAAATTTATATTAAACCTCAAAACGTAAGTAGGGACGAACCTGAGCGGAGCGAGGGTGAGTCGCTAGTGCATATAATAAAATTCTAACGAAGCCGAATCTGTACCTTAAATATTTTTTTGGAAAATCTTATTGAAATAGACATTATTATCGATGCAGAGGCCGAATCTATAAGTTTTAGAATTTTTGTCTGTCTATCTGTCTGTGTTTCTGTTACCGCATCACAGAAATACCACTGGAGGGATTTTGATAAAATTTGGTATGATGATAGCTGGATATCCGGGTCAACATATAGGATACTTTTTACCGCGGGAGATTATCTCATTCCCACGGGAGTACACGTTATAACACAACACAAAAAATATTTATGATCAGAATTTCTTGAAACTTGGTATTAATGCTCTTCAATACAATTAAATAAATACGTGTTTTAGCGTTTTTTGAAATTCATCCCATAAGGAGATAAATTAAGGGATGAAAATTTGTATGAAACCTACCTTTTCAAAGTTTTTTTGTTGTAGTTTTAGCGCGAGCGAAGCAGCGGGTTTAGTTAGTAATATATATTTTGACATATTTTCTATATGAAAACCTTATTTTAACTGATTCATCGACATCCAAAGCAAAACCTATTCCTATTTAATCACGTCTGTATATAACATTCGTCGTTCGTCATACGGTTAGTATGGAATAGACAGTCGATCCCTTGCTCTGTGGAAAATTTAAAGCTAAATTTTATATATATATATATATATATATAAAGCTATCCCGGAACCGTACATTTTTTTGGGATAAAAAATAACTTATGTACTATTTCAGACTATAATCTATCTCTGTGCCATATTTCATCCAGATCCGTTCATCCGTTCTGGCGTGATTGAGTAACAAACATCCATCCACACTTTCGTATTTATAATATTTATGGAATGGGATTACATCAAATTAATATATCTTGGATAAAAACTTTGCAAAAAATTCTTCTTAATAGATGTAGGTCTAGGTACTAAACTTTTGCATTGATAGTATACATTATTTAGGATTTTAATAAAACGATCTTGAATCTACTTCACACAAGAATCAATTACTCTCTTCTTCACACAAGAATCAATTTACTCAAATCACAAAATTTTTTTTAGCGAAAACGAGGTCAGAACGTTTAACATGTCTTATAATAAGGCATAAAGTATGTAAAAATAAAGTCCGCATTCTAAAAACAGCATATGAAAATGAACATTTCACTAGATATTTTCCATAAAATTGAACTCTTTCTGAAAGCCTCGTTTGAATACGGTGCATTACGTTGGGAGTGATTATACTTAATGGCCCTCGTGGGTTTTATATCGTTGGTACGCCCGGCTTTGTTTGCTACAAAGTACTTAAAGTTGATAGCTTTTAACATAATAATTAACTACCTACCCGTTTGATTTTCGTGCAAGACAAGTGTTGGTTGGTCATGTACTATACCTAAATATAAATACATTTTACCTTTATATAAGCAAAAAAAGAGAACGTACTCTGATATTTATAATATTTATATATTTAAAGTTATATATTATGTGTAGTGAATCAACTATCTGGTAACCATAACACAAGCTTCGTAAGTTACCATGGAACTAGATGGTGCTGAGTGTTAATGTCCCAACATATTTATATTTATTTATTATATTTACTTCTCTGTATGCTGTATAGGGTTATAAACTCCTTATGAAATTTAAATCTATACTAATATTATAAAGGGGAAAGATTCTTTGTTTGTTTGTTTGTTTGATTGTTTGTACCGAATAGGCTCTGAAACTTTATATAATTTGAGACCCTAGAAAGGACATAGGATAGTTTTTATCCCAGAAATCATACCTTAAGGGGGTGAAAATGGGATGAAAATTTGTGTGGGGATGCAACCTAGGGACGAACCTGAGCGAAGCGAGGGTGAGTTGCTAGTATTTAATAATACTAGTGTTCGCCAATAGTCGAAATACGATCATAATAATTATTTAATATTTGAAGAAAATATATATGAATAGAACTTACCTATCTATATAAGAAGGACTATTTCATTTTTTTTTTACAGATAACACTAAAGCTCGTCAATATCTACTAAACAAAAAAAAAAGAAAAATCGGTTGACAAACAGAGGAGAAAAAGGCACTGAACTGTTTTGTTTATGCCTATTAGTATTTATATATAGATATGTTTAATTACAATATATGTAGATAATAGTTAAGGATAGTAATCAAGTTTTTATACATCGAAAATCGAAACATTTAAAGCTTAAAAGCTTTTTAAAAAGCTAATCTAGATCTTATAAAATTTGACATAAAATTAAACAAATTTATTGTAAAATAAATATTATATAAAATATTTCACCTACTTTCTTTACAAATTCCGGTCAATATCATAACGACGAGTATTTTTTCCAGCGTGGTATTCTATTGTGTGTAGACCTGCAAACAGTCGCTCCAGTTACAATGCTCGTAACTCGTAAGTGGCTGCAAAGACTTCAAAAATTAGTCTTTAAACTTTCATGGTCACTGATAATATTATTATGATGTAAAATGGGATATTTACAATGTTTAGCACTGTGTAGCACAGTATACCCGTAATCATGGCGCTTGTAACAGTGCCGAAATATTTGGAACTTTCCCGCTAGGTGCATTCATTTGTGTGATTTGAATAATAATATAGATGCAACTTTTTAAATTTTCACATTCCACAATTGTATAAAATGATACGACGAGATCAAAACAATTTTTTTTTAATTTTTTTAATACTAGCAGCTCACCCCCTCGCTTCGCTCGGGTTCGTCCCTACACACGTTTTAACGGTTAGTATGGACTAGTATAGTATTATATGATAGGTGGTACGGAATAGATAGACTATATATTATATTATATATAGCCTATAGCCTTCCTCAATAAACGGGTTATCTAATGCAAAAATATTTTTTCAAATAGGATTAGTAATTCCTGAGATTAATGCGTTCAAACAAACAAACAAACTCTGCCTCTTTGTAATATTAGTATAGATTTACAACTAATGTAAGACTATAAACGTTTAATATAATATAGTATTACAAAAATCACGGAGGTTTGACTAAAATGCTACTACGTACTAGTTTGTGCACAATAGTACATTAAGTTGTAAAAAAAACACTTTGATCCTACAACAACAAAAGAAAACATTAATCTACTTTACACATATAATAAAAGTGTAATTGATCGCTGTCTGTACATGGAAGATATTTCAGATAAACTATTATTGGGGGTCTTTATTATCGCAATAGGACCCAACACACAATGATTTTTAGACACTTTGTTTCTTTATCTGTGCGTGTGTGCGCGCTAATCTCATAAACCGCTTTACCGATTTTGGCGCGGTTTTCACTGATGTATTGTGGTAAGCTTCACTTAACATTTAGCGTTTGTTTTATTTCAATATCCATAAATAAAAAAGTGATGTCAATTTAATGAATCACGTCAAACATTTATTAGAAAAAATACTACAAAATTACTGTTCAGTTGATTTAGCTGAAACTTTGGTTAACTATATTATAGTTTTGTAAAACGATGATGAATGGAAAGTTATATGAATACAACAAAGTTGAAAAATAGATGATTTCGGAAGCTTCCAATTTAAGTTCAGCTCACATCTATGATTGATTATTTATATGATTATTGATATGATTTTTCTATAATTTCTATTTCTGTACAAGATCTATGCACCTGGTAATAAAACTCCCAGCAGATGGCATAAGCGTCATCTTTCTCACTCCCTATAGAAATGATAAATATGAATTAAATCGCCATTTTTTAACGTCCGCCATATTGGATCAAAAATGATGATAGCTGGTTATCCGGGTCAACATGTAGGATGCTTTTTACTGCGGGAAAATATCTCATCTCTAAGAAATCTATCCTATCTAAACGTTAAAAAGTAGCTAAGTACGAACCCGAGCGGAGCGAGTGTGAGTCGCTAATTTATTTTATACTTACGTCTCCTTTAATATCACTATCAAAAACAATAATATATTGAAAGTCGACATAAAGTAGGTAATTTAGGAGTTAGGAGTTCCAGAATATTTTGTTTCATTTAAGTTTACTTTTTCTCCTAATTTTTAATATTCTCTTTTATTAAGTTATAGGTATGTTTATTTATTTTCTGGAATGTTGTGTACCGGGACTCGCATCTCTGATATTTTCATGTGCGAATCATTTCCAACATGATTATCTACCACTCATCTTACGGTGAAGAAAAACATCGTGAGGAAACCTGCATGGCTGATAAAACCTAACAAATTTTTGAAACACATGTGAAGTTTGCCAACTTGCACTTGGCCAGCATGGTGGAATATCACCTGATTCCCCCTCGTATTGAAGGGAGTCCCATGCCCAGCTGTGGGACGTTAAAAAGGGTTGAATACAATAACCTATTCAAAAGAAACCATTCACCACACCGAACTAAGAGCAAGGGTGAATTACCTAATAAATAATTAGGTACTTTTGTCATTTTAACATCGTACTTTTTTTGTTTTAAAGTAATTGTGAGAAGTAAGCTCAATTATCGCTATGTTTTAATTACCACTAATTCGAATAATGAGTGATGAAAAGCTAATAATAGAATCCTAATTATCATGACATTGACTCAAATCTTCACGCTGTCTAATTAACATCTCTGACACAGTATCCTTATACTTTTTAAATTAGAATATCTATTTTTATTGTAATAATTGGACTATTATTATAGGGTAAGTCCGGAAGACGCCTATAAGGGAGAGATGCCTACTAAATTTAAAAATTAAAATTAAAAAATTGATCTGTTTTTTAAAACTATAGGCAACTCCGCTTGACTTACCAAACATGAGAAAGTTAAATAATTTATCCCTCTCTAACGTCCCACTGCTGGGCACGGGCCTCCCTCAACACTAGAAGGATCAGGACATAGTCCACCACGCTGGACAAGTGCGGGCCTTGACTTTACATGTCTTTGAAAACTAGGTAAAGGTTTTTTATGACATGCAGGTTTCCTCACAATGCTTTCCTTTACTGTAGGCGAGCGGCAATCATCTTGAAAATAATTCGCACTTGAAAATATCGCAGGTACGACAATCGAAATTGCAAACCGCTTCCACTGGGTTACCACTGCCTTTAATATGTTGAAATATTTATTTTATTTTATAATAGAATCATAATTATTTGTTACAGGTCAAGTTCTTCATGAATTCCTGATAAGATGAAGCCATTTATAAAACAGGTACATTATAATGTTATGCATTTAACAAATACACATCTAAGTATAATCTATAAAAATAAATAAAATTGAAGTGTCTGTTTGTAATGTCAAAATAACAGCTTTTTACTTCATACATATGATAGTATATACGGTACTTATAAGAAAAAAATATTATAATTTTTATCTGTCTGTTTCGGCTAATCTCCGAAAAGGCTGGAACGATTTTGACGAGACTTTCACTAGCAGTTAACTGATATTATAAGGTGTAACTTAGGCTACTTTTGTTTTCGAAAAAGAATTAGGGTTCCACGCAAAAAAAAATACTCATGAAATGTAAACAAAATCCATGTAGCCACCCACGTACACTCGAGCGAAACAAGGGTAAGTCGCCAGGGCCGTCTTTAACCTATTAGAGGCCCTGGGCACAATAAGGATTAACTTTTTTGATCAATGTATTTATGGTGCAAAGACAAAGTGACAGTCAACATATTCCAGTATATCCAGGCATATATTAGTATCCTATTGCAAAAATTACCTTACTCTACTCTTTAATAATTGCAATTTAATTGATTTTACACTATTATTATTGTTGTGAAGGTTTAGAGTTAGTTAATTCTTTACGTGTAAACCGTACGATTTAGATAAATAATGGTTTTCATAGGAATGTCCTGTAAGTTGTAACACATGGATACTTTTTATCTTGGGAAACATTTCATTATTATATTCTTTACTGGCGACTCACCCTTGCTTCGCTCGGGTTCGCCTCTAGGCAAAAAAAAAACAAACCTATCCCACGGGAACCGTACATTTTACCGGGATAAAAAGTTACCTATTTGTTATTTTGATGTATGAACTATATTATTGTAAAGTTTTATTAAAATCCAATCAGTAGTTTTTGTGTACTAAGTAATCATTGTTTTTTAACTATCCCATGGGAACTCTTTAATTTTCCGAGATGAAAAGTATCTAAGATGTTAACCGGGTATATAAGGTACCACTATACAAAATATCACTTAAATCGGTTCAACAGTTTTGGACATTAGCCCGTAGAAATAGACAGACAGAGAAACAAAAAAAATTGAAAAAATCAGGATTTGTCCTATTTCTTTTCTTACATCCTCCTGACTCGGTTCTTAACAAAAAAATTCTATCTACAGGCATTCGGCCTCTACAGCTTTATTATGTATAGATTATACTAAACACTTTAACAAAAAAAAAACATAGAAATTGACGTGGACAAAGGCGGAATTATCTTTAAAAGAAATCTCTTCCAATCAACCCATTTATGTGAGAAATATTGTTAACCCGTTGAGGATCGCGGGCACGCTGGCGTGTTAGTTAAAAATTAATTTCATAGAAATTATCCAGGAGGTGTTAAGTAGTTACAGAAACAAAAGTGAAAAGAAACGATAATAAAATATATAAGAATAAGCATAAGTAAAACAAAATAAATACAATATATATATATATATATATATATATATATATATATATATATATATATATATATATATATACACTATGATTTACACATGAATGAAACCAGGGGCACTAGTTAACTATAAGTTATATATAAATTCCAGGCGTTCGTGGTATCGGGCGCGGCGTTGAACATCGTAGGACATGGCTGCGCTCACGGGTTTCCCGCGGTCCTGTTTGCACAGATCAAAAGCGACGGAGGACCCGTCACACTAACAGATCATGACACTTCATGGATTGGTAAGAGTACATTTTATCTCACATTTATTATATCCTTATTAGCGATTCACCCTCGCTCCGCGCTGGTTCGTCCCTAGATAGTAGATCTACGTTTTAACGGTTAGTATAGATTTCTCTGAGATGAGATATTTTTCCGCAATAATAATTATCCTATATGTTGAATTACCAGCTATAATCATACCAAATTTCGTCAAAATCTGTCCAGTGGTTTTCTCGTGATGCATTCCCAGGCAGACAAAAAATCTAAATACTATAGATTTTGCCTAAATACTATAGAATTGTGTATCGATAATGATGACTATTTCAATAAGATTTAAAAAAAAATATAAAATGTAGAGATTCGACTCGGTTACAATTTTATTACATGTATAGATTTGCAAAAAAAAAAAGACTAAATATGAAAGCATCTATTTAGCAATATTATGAATTGAATTTTTTCATAAAAATAACTTACAAAAAGTACCTTTTAATAAATATTTTATGGCTAATTTGTAAATTCCGTGATATATGCAAAATGTGTACATAAGTGTGCTTCTTGTTAAAGGAAGCAATATATGTATAATTAATTATAATGAAAAAATGTACGCATTAAATTTTATTGTATAAACCTATTAAAATATATGTTTTATGAGCTATAAACATTGAGTAATTTTATGTAATAGTATTACATATTGTGTTAAATCAATTTTACGATACATAATAAAAACGTTTCGTTATGTGAATCCTGACATTATTAATATTAATGGGCCTTTAATTTATCATTTAAACAAAAATATAAAATAGTATTTCTTTCCAGCATCAGCGGTTGGCGTGATGGGTATCTTCGGCAACTTTATATCTCCAGTCCTCATGACACGCTTTGGCAGACAGAAGGCACATCTCATCTGCACTCTACCAGCTCTACTTGGATGGATCGTCTTCGTTCTAGGAAACTCTGTACCACTGTTCCTTTTAGCTCGTCTTTTACATGGTCTTGCTTTAGGTCTTCGAACACCATTAGCTGCTATCCTTGTTGCTGAATATACTGAACCACGGTATAGAGGTGCATTTTTGGGCACCTTTGCCATATCTTTGGGATTAGGGATCCTGCTTTCCCATGTTTGGGGCGCACATTTGACTTGGAAAATGACTGCTGTGGTTTGCTCTATATTCCCAATTATTGCCATGGCGATTATAAGTTTATCTCCAGAATCACCCAGTTGGTTAGTTTCGAAAGGGAAATTCGACGATGCGAAAAAAGCATTCAGATGGCTTCGTGGAGAAGGTGAATTGCAACAGGAGGAGTTAGAAGGAATGATAAAAGCTCAAGAAAAAGTAATACATGAAAAAGAAATGAAAAAGAATAAAGAAGTAAAAACGAATTTCAAACTAAATAGATTGTTCAAATCAATATCTGACGCGATCAAAAGTGCTATGAAAATATTTAAGAAACGAGAATTTTACAAGCCATTGATAATAGCTATATGTATGCTTATAGTTTTCGAATTTGGCGGCGCTCACATGGTACCGGCTTATGGGAATCTAATATTGCAATCTGTTTTAAACAAGGATGATCCAAAAGACGTGGCATGGCAATTTACAGCCATAGATTTATTGAGGACGATATGTGCCTTCCTCGCAATATTTTTGCTAAAAAGTGTTAAAAGAAGAACAATATTGTTTACGAGTGGCGTCATGACAGTGCTATCTCTGACCTTAATATCCATTTTTATATATTTAAGAAAGGCAGAAATACTTACCCAAGGGTTTATATTAGACACAATTCCAATGACATTGATGATTTTGTATAGTCTTTCATTTTGTTTAGGTTTAGTGCCACTTAACTGGGTTATATGTGGCGAAGTGTTCCCTTTAACTTATAGGAGTCTAGGGTCGACCCTCTCGACATCATTTTTAACGCCTGCGTTCGTAGTCTCAATGAAGACGGCGCCGCATTTTTACTCCTCTATAGGTGTTGAAGGTGCATTTCTAGTCTACTCAGCAACTTTGACTGTCTGTCTGTTGATCATGTATGTGATGTTACCAGAAACTAAAGATAGAACACTACAGGACATAGAAAACAGTTTCAAGGGCATCAAGAATAACGATGTTGAAGTACAACTAAGCCTGATTGAAAACAAAAATAGTATTAAGTAACTCGGTGAACTGAATTTATTAGCAATTAGCGAGCTGTGATACGATTATATAATTCTTTTAATAATTTTTATATTAATTAGTTAATAGTTACCTACAATGTACATTTGCCTGTAAAAAATAATGACAAATAAAAGTATTATAAATAAAACAAAATATTTTATTTGTTATATAAATAATAATCTTGAACTCATATTATTTGTCTTACTTGCATATAAATATGTTGGGATATTAACACACAGCACCACCTAGTTCCATAGTAAGCTACGAGGCTTGTGTTATGGATGCCAGGTAGTTGATACACTACACATACATATATAACTTTAAATACATATTATAAATATAAACACCCATGACTGGAGTAAAAATATTCGTGATCATCACATAAATGAATACCCCCAGCGGGAATAACACACGAAGTAGCACAAGCTCATGTACAACGGTCAAAACTGTCTAAGTACGGAAAAAGCCGTACAAGAAGAAGACGAAGAAAAGAAGCCCCCAGCGGGACTCGAACCCGTGACTGTTCAAGTAGGGTCACTACAAACTGAGCCAAACGTGTCGTCATACAATTATATATTGACGCGTCAGATCTTAGAAGTCAAAAAGTTCAAAGAAAAATGGTATAGGTTCCGTCCCCAGAGTGTATCAAGTTGTGATATGTGATTTTGAAGATCATAAGAATAGCTTTATTGTATGACACCAACAATAACTGTGAATCATTTAATTTTATTAAACTCGTGAAGGTAACGCCACATTTACTTTATCTATACTAATATTATACTGAGAAAAACATTGTCTTTTTGTGTGTTTGTATGTTTGTTTGTAATGAATAAACTAAAAACTACTGGTCCAATTTAAAAAAAAACACTTATCAAAAGCTACATTATTAACGAGTAGCATGGATTATATATATCATTATCAAAAAAATTAGAAATCCCCACGAAAATTGCAATAATGTAATCTAAGGCATCAAAAGTTTGCCTATAATAGCTAGGAACGAATCTGAGCGAAGCGTGGATGAGTCGCTAGTAAATATTTTATTAAAGATCGTCTTAGATCGACATAATTAAATTACCATATGAGTTAGACAAGGTGTGGTTACATGAAGTACCTTCCTTTTTTCTGTTTGTCCCACATTTGTTTTATTGAATTAAACAGAGTGATTAAAATTATAACTGCGTCGCTATCGCTGATGCCCTGATTATAGACTGCTCCATGCTCATTTATCTAGTAGTGAACATGTACGACAGGTTCTGGGTTCCATTTTGTCCAGAAAACTAATCAGATATTTTTGAAGTTAGCAATTAGCATACTTTGTTAGTCCGAGAGTATTAATATAATACCTATGTAAAAAATTTTTTTTCCTTAATTTAATACAAGATTCGTATTTATAAATAAATAAATATGTTGGGGCAATTAACACACAGTGCCATCTAGTTCCATGGTAAGCTACGAAGCCTGTGTTATGGATACCAGGATAGTTGATACACTAAACATATATATAATTTTAAATGCATACATATTATAAATATAAACATTTAACACCCATGACTGGAGTACAAACATTCGTGCTCATCACACAAATGAATGCCCCCAGCGGGACTCGAACCTGCGACCATTGGCACAGCAAGTAGGGTCACTACAAACTGAGTCAAACGTGTCGTCGTCGTATTTAAAACTGATTAAAGTTAAAGACGTTCATGACTTTCAATAGAAATCGGGCAAACGTGCTCAAGAGACTGCACGATTCGGCCAACAATAGGGTAGGTAGCAAGTATCAAACAGATCGACATCTATTAAATGGTGGTTATGTGGGTCAAGTTCACTGATGACACGAGACATTATGAAAATTTTAGCTGCATTGAAATAATTCTTAGAATTGACATCAGGATTTATTAAATAATCTATACATATAATAAAATTCTTACTGAGTCGAATCTGTACCTTAAATATTTTTTGGAAAATCTTATTGAAATAGACTTTATTATCGATACAGAGACCGAATCTATAGTTTTTAGAATGTTTGTCTGTCTGTCTGTCTGTCTGTCTGTCTGTTACCGCATCACAGAAAAACCACTGGAGGGATTTTGATGAATTTTGGTATGATGATAGCTGGATATCCGGGTCAACTAGGATACTTTTGACCGCGGGAGATTATCTCATTCCCACGGGAATACACGTTACAAAACAACCCAAAAAATATTTATGATCAGAATTTCTTGAAACTTGGTATTAATGCTCTTTAATACAATTCAAAAATACGTGTTTTAGTGTTTTTTGAAATTCATCCCATAAGGAGATAAAATAATTGCTGAAAATTTGTGTGAAACCTACTTTTTTTAAGTTTTTTTGTTGTAGTTTTAACGCGTGCGAAGCCGCGGGTTTTGCTAGTCAGTAATAAGGTAAAATTCAAAAGAGAAATTGTACTGCTTATTTTAACTAAAAAGAAAGTGTCTCAGATCTGGGAAGAACTAACGAAAGAAATTCAGCGGAACTAGGAATTTATTAGAACTTTACTCCTAAATTTATTTACACACTAAAATAATTTTGCGCAAGCAGGGATATGCAATTATTATTTTTTTCTAATATTTATCGAGAGTTAAATTGACAGAAAAACTATGTGTACTATGTAGGAAGAAATGAAATGTAGAAATTGAAAGTAACTTCATGTTGCCATTATCGAGTATATATTCAATACAAAAACAACAGAACAAAAGAAAAGCTTATTGCATTTCATTTTATTTTCAAATGAACCTGGTTATTAATTAGTATTTTTTTAGATTAAGAACAACGTTGATAAGCCCATGGGCTTTATAAATATTTATAATTAATATTTATAAATTACAAAATAATATATCGATTGATTCCTAAATATTTTATTGAAAAAAATCTGATATAACCCATATTATAAAACGAAAAAAAACCTTCATCTCCTATACGCATGTGCAGAATATTTTAAAAAGCTTTTTTTCACCGCGTCCATCATTGTTTCGCGCGCTTTCGACGGCAACTGTCAAAGCTAAATTCCTAAGCAAAAATCGTAAAAAACTCACGTTTAGATTACAATGTTTAAATTAAATAAATGACAAAAAATAGATAGCATTAGTCCTATTTAATTAATGAAAAAGTGAAATTAAATGTTGCTTAATTTTTATTTATTTGGAATAGTATCAGTAATATGTAGTCAAAATTTATAGTTAAGAAAAAAAAATAAAAAGTTCAATATGGCCGCTGAGAGGTTATTATGGTGTACGATGTTGCTGATACGTCTGTGGCTTGGGGCCGGTGACCTGTGTTATGCACAGTAAGTATATAAATTGTTTGTAATTTTTAAACACAAAAACAAAAATATTAAAATATACTTACATGTTACACACAATTTCTAATTTATCATTGTCAATAATTAGAATAATTTATAATTTAATTTTTATTCAATTCAAATGTTTAAATAGAAATAATACATTTAATAAAGGATTTTGGTATGTAAAAATATAGAGATATCGACGTTTCATGACTCATGATTAGATGATTAGTCTTGGGCAACTTTGAATTTTTATCTGTTTGTTCATAAGTTATATATACTTAGTTAAAAAAAATTATAAAATTTTTATGAATAATGTATTAATTTTAAAAAAATATGACATCAAATCTAAACTAAATTTCGTAAAGGTTTTATTGAAAGTTATATTTAGAAAGCGTGTGGATAATCAAGAAGCCATTCCAATTAGGGTGCACATTCAAAAATCTGTCCTTAGACACGTCCTCTTGACACAGTTGTGTTTATTCATATTAGACGACTTAAGATGAATTCTTTTTACATCATCCTCGATTTTATTCAGATCAAGATGGAAAATGGTGAAGAATATATATTAATAACTAAGAAATGAGAAATCTGACCTAAATTTCGAATGTTTGGCATTTGAAAATATTCAATGGGATATGTTTTGTTGTTTCCAAGTACTATAGAGTCCGCTATGTTCGCTCAAATTTTCCTTTCCACCCTTCTTACAGAGCTGGGGCTCGTTTATTGTAGTGAACTTGGAAACTAAAAAATTGCATGAGAATTTTAAAAACTAACTGTAATTTTCTAGTACATACTAAAAACCTATATGGTTAGTATGAAATGCAACCTTTCTGTAAAGAACGCAAAGGCATTTTATTGTGTACGTAGATATTCCAGTGACAGCAGTGGCAGCCTATTATGAATTTTAGGGATAAAAAGTTTCCTATGTCCAGAGCATCATTGCTCTTCAATGTCTCGAATTTTATACAAATCCGGCGAATGTTTTTCACATACTTTTTTACCGTTATATAACTTGTACTAAGTACCTTCGCTTCACTCAGTGCTGAATAGTAAGTACTTAAGTGGGCTGTGTGTTTCTCTAGGTCATCTATACTAATATTATAAAGCTGAACAGTTTGTTTGTTTGTTTGGTTGAACGGGCTAATCTCAGGAACTACAAATCCGATTTGAAAAATTCTTTTTGCATTGGATAGCCCGTTAACTGAGGAAGGCTATAAGCTATATATCATCCCGGAAAATGTACGGTTCCCGTGGGATATATTTAATTTGGCTACGAACCCGAAGCGAAGCGAGGGTAAGTCGCTAGTAGTCTATATATTTAGTTTTCATCTAAATCCATCAAGCCGTTTTAGCGCAGGAAAGAGTAAGAAACATACAAAAATATACAAATAGGTACAAATTTCCGCATTTAATAGCTGTATTAGTAAGAAATATTCAAATATCTTCACGAACTTTGATATTTAATATTATAAATACAGAAGGTTCTATACGTACTTTCTATACATTTTCAATACGAAGAGTCTGTAGAACTTTTATTTATATCATAGCCTTTTGATATCTAAAGAACTTCAATCTCATTCGATCTCGATGCCTTAAACTACTCAACTGTAAAATTTTCAAAGTAATCAATTCATTTCACCTTTATAAAGCTTTGGATTTTTTATATTAAACTAGTGGACCCGGCAGACGGTGTCCTGTCCAAATTTTAATACTTTTATTTTTGAATCTATTCAATCTGTACAGATAAATAAAATTGGAGTGTCTGTTTGTAATATTAAATTAACCGCTTCTTACTAAATGCATATGCATGTATACACGGTACATATACCAAAACAACATTTTTTACAGTTTTTGTCTGTCTGTCTGTCTGTTTGTTCCGGCTAATCTCCGAAACGGTTAGACCGATTTTGATGGGACTTTCACTGGCAGATAGTTGATGTTACAAGGGGTAACTTAGGCTACTTTTATTTTAGAAAAAGAATCAGGGTTCCGCGAAAAAAAAAACCATGATATTGTGAACAAATCTGCGTACGGCGTACGCCCCCGAGCAAAACGAGGGTAAATCGCTATATAATTTAAATTAAATGAATACCTTAGGACCAGCAAGCTACTATTTATGTATGCCTAAACATAGCTAACCGTGAAAACGTACCTAGGGACGAACGCGAGCGAAGCGTAATTGTATAAAAAGTAGAGTAATTGTATAAAAACACTTTAAATTTTACTCGAATTTTCCAATTTTCTTGGCCTTTTTTTCTAACTTTTTTTAAATAAAGTTGGTTATATCGATCATCCAGCCGTTCTCAAATAATAATTACGCACATATCAATGTTATATATATAGACTTGTTACATACTTACTGTCTGCGTATTCGTATATGAGTATGCAATGTTACTTAGTTCATAACCACTTAACGCGATCCCGATGTAAGAGGCTCGGCTCTCATATAGAGGAGGCTTTGAAATCTGACATCTTACATTTAATTTTTGACCGATTTAAAATAAAAGGAGATACTCGAGTCATTTGTGCTTTTGTGTGTATATAATCAGCCCTTATTAACGTCCAATTGCTTCGCACGGGTTAATACGAGGTGGATTAAGCCATAGTCCACCATGCTGACCTAGCGCAAGTTGGCGTACTTCACATATCTTTCGAAAACTTGCTAGGTTCTCTCAAAAATACAGATTTCCTCACGATTTTTTCCTTCACCGTAAGACGGGTGGTAATCATTTTAGAATATAATTTGCACTTGATTTTGTTGATTTTGCAATAAGTACCAGAGGTGCGAGATCTGGGATTTGAATCCGCTTCACTCAGTTTCCCAAGCAACCACATTACTACTACCACTGTCTGATATGAGATATCTTCGTCAATTTTTTAATACATAGCTTATACCACAAAAGTTACCTGTCCCGTATAAATTTCAAGAAAATAATCTAATCTAAAGAGTGACAGCTATTGATAACATAAAAGCTCGTCAATAGCTTATACATAAAAAAGTGGTTGACAAACCGAAGGGGAAAAGTTACAGAACTGTTTAGACTTTGCCAAAAAATATTATATATTTTGACTTGTTTTAGTTGGTAGATATAATATAATACAAAGCAAACAAAAATGAAAATATCAATATAAGTAGTAACTAATATAAAACAATTGCAATTCAATAATGTAATTTACTTACCAAACCTCTTTTTGCTTTCTTCATTCTTCCATGACAGGCGAAGTACGAGTAATTTGTGCTCAACTAACACGCCTTAAAGTATTCAACAAATAACTGCATAATAAAATAATCACACGCCGATTAAGGGAGACTCTATGGCTAGTTAGGGTTCCGTATCCAAAGGGTAAAACGAAACCCTATTACTAAGACTTCGCTGTCCATCCGCCTGTCTGTCTGTTCGTCTGTCACCAGGTTGTATCTCATGAATCGTGATAGTTAGACAGTTGAAATTTTCACAGTTGATGTATTTATGTTGTCGCTATAACAACAAATACTAAAATAAATATTTAAGGGGGCTCCGATACAACAAACGTGATTTTTTTTGCTCGTTTTTGCTCGATATAGATAACCGCAACAGGTAGACGCTTGAAATATTCACAGAATAGTAATTATATATTCAATTTAAAAATAAATAATTAAAATAAAATAAAACAAATATTTAAAGGGGGCTCCCATACAACAGACATGATTTTTTTGCCGTTTTTATAGATAATGTATGGAACCCTTTGTGCGCGAGTCCGACTCGCACTTGGCCGGTTTTTTTACGATATCAATCAAAATTATATTGATGACAGTAAATACATATTTATCGATATGAAAAATAGCATTTAGCACTTGGCAATAAAGTAGCTTTCTATTAGGATAAGAATTTTTAGTATCAGATCAGTAGTTTCAGAGATTACCCGCTACATACAAACTTACAAACTTTACCTGTATATAATACCTGCGTAAACTAATGCTGTTGAGTTTCCACACCTCTCTATTGGACTACATATTTAATGAACACTGTAATTATGAAATCGATAAACTATATAAAAGGTTAACTGTTTACTAAGCTCATGCAACTTTTTTTAGTCATTTTAAAATATGAATAATATATGTTAACTAAGCTGAGAGACATTTTCTAAACAACTCAAAATAAGTTCAAATACTAGAAATACGTAGATACGCTACAGCCTATATATATTACTAGCGACTCACCCTCGCTTCGCTTCAGGTTCGTCCCTAGACAAAAACAAATCTATCCCACGGGAACCGTATATTTTTCCGGGATAATATATCTTATAGCCTTCGTCAGTTAACGGGCTATCCAATGCAAAAAGAATTTTTCAAATCAGATTAGTAGTTCCTGAGATTAGCGCGTTCAACCAACAAACAAACAAACAAATTCTTCAGCTTTATAATATTAGTATAGATACTAGCGGCTCACCCTCGCTTCGCTCGGGTTCGCCTCAAGGAATACAAAAACAAACCTATCCCAAAAGAACGGTACATTTTTCCAGGATAAAAAGTAGTGTTAGTAAGTAGTAGTAAGTAGGATAAATAGTAGTAAGGGACAAAATGTATTATTCCAGACTATAATCTATCTCTGTGCCAAATTTCATCCAGATCCGTTCAGCCGTTCTGGCGTGAAAGAGTAACAAGCATCCATACTCGCAAACTTTCATATTTATAATATTTATACAGATGTATAAACTTTTAATGTTCAAATTTATTAATCTGAAAATTTACTAGAATATATTTGCACTAGCGATTTAACCCCGCTCAGGTGTGCTCCTAGTTGCTAATAATAGCCTACAAAATAGGACGTAAGCGCAAAAGTAGCCTAACCCACTGACAGCTACTTTGAAAAAAATGGCTGTTAAATATTTTCATATATTATATAATAGTTTTTCATATAGCGTTAAATTGAGTTTCAAAGGTTTTTTTAAAGTTTATAACTTATTTTCTTTTGAACTAAATTTGTTATAGACATGTAATAACTAGTTTAAAAAAAAATGTCTGTTAGGCAATTCTTACACTGACGGCCTGATGTGTTGCTCCAGGTCACAGTCTATCTGTGTACTAACCCTGTTTAAAAACTCCAATAGGATCCCATCAAAAGCGACAAAAGCCACATAGAATCCAATAAATATTTATTTATAAATAATTTATATTATTAATAAATATTTATTGGTTTCTATGTGGCTTTTGTCGCTTTTGATGGGATCCCATTGGAGTTTTTCAACAGGGAAATTTCTGATTTCACCTAAATCCGTCCAACTATTTCAATGTAACGTATAACAAACATTCTTACACACACGCACACGCACACGCACACACATACACATGCACACAAATACACATGCACACACATACACATGCACCCACCTTTATTTTTTTTTTATTGAAATGCATTCACGCATGTCACTTGTGGAGATACAGATGATTATGTCGAACTCACCGAGATTTACGATAGTAATTCCCTGATTCAATTAGTTAAAAATAAAAATCCTAAATGAGAATTGAACCCACAACCTAAACGCAAAAGCAAACACAAGACGTTCGTAACATCTACAATACGAGTATATATAAATATTAAATACTTCAAACTTCTCTCATTATATTGTGTCTTTAATTTTATACAATTTTCTGTAGAATAGAACTGCATTCAAAGCAGAGAAATAGGTAAGTGTTTGAATAAAGACTTTCTGTAATGGGATGGTAAGTTAAGATAGAGTTAGGGCCGCGCCACACTATAGTGCCGATCACGGTTCGTTCTCGGTCTGATATCGGTCTGGTTTCAAATTCAAACTATTACTAAGAATGAAGTTCTGGTACAGCCACAGTTCAGCAAAGTTTTTTTTTATATAAAAATATTTTACTACACCGATAACGGACCGAGAACGGATTGTGGTCGGCACTATAGTGTAGATCGGTCCTTAGTGGTGTGGACTGGCGCTGAAGCTAAAATCCATTATAAGACAACAGATTTTCATAAAATCATAAAAATAATAAAAATCTATGAGGATTTTGTATTTTAGAATTCTAAAAATTTTATGTAATATAACAAATAACAATATTATGAAAGATTCATATTTTGGTTCTAAGGAAAAACCGCGATCTCTGGTGTAGAATTAATTTACTTTTACCTATAAGTTAAGATAATTTTATTTGAGAGTGAAATAATCAATTTTTTAATTCTTTGTTTGACTCAATTAAAAGATTGCATCAAAATTTCCCACTGCAAATAGGGAATATGGGTGTTTTTTTTATATATTGTAAAAAAATATCAAAAATACCAAAAAAACAAAATTTAAATATATTTTTTAAATGTCTTACCGACACGGATACTTTAAACGCCCGCCATTTCGCGCGCTTGGCGTGACGTCACAGTATCATACATAGAAAAATGACGACTAGGTTGTAGCGACAATATCGCTAATCGCTCTGTTATGATAATATTCTGACGTCATATTCGGTCTGACCAATGGCGTGCGTTTCAACTACTTTGAATTTCCCATCTATATTTGCACTTTATAATAATTATTTTCTTAATGAAAAAGAAATTACATTAAAAGTATTGATATAGGCTTAATTCAAAAGCAATAAAGATTATAAAAAAATATTTCACCTTTATTTAAATTACACGCACATTCCCTATTGTAAGAAAACGATAATTACATAAAGAATTTCAAAGTATTTCTGATAGATAAAGTTCTAGTATTAGCCTAGTATAAGTTTTAGACCTAGGATCTAGACTAGATGTTTTGAAATACAATGGTGAACTATGTAATATATAATTGTAATTACGTCCAATATGCCCAGATCAACGCTCCTAACATTCCAAGATTTACTTCCGGACGACCCAAGACTGTATGATAAAATGAGACCTCCTAAAAAAGACGATCAGCCAACTATAGTCAACTTCCATGTGACCGTTATGGGGCTGGATTCTATTGATGAAAACTCTATGGTAAGGATATTGTTCATTATTTTCAAGTAGTAACCTACTTGTTTTAACCCTAATTACTCCTTGTAGTACTTTTACAATATCCCTTTGTAATACTTTATGCAGAAAAGTAAAGAGACGTCGATAACATATTTATAATATTTAATTAATACATTGGTAACAGGATCACATGACTTGTACTTTCAAGATTCTATTTGTTTATCTGTCTACACATATAATAAAATTCTCAGTCGAATCTGTACATTAAATATTTTTTGGAAAATCTTATTAAAATAATCATTATTATCGATACAGAGACCGAATCTATAGTTTTTAGAATTTTTGTCTCTCAGACAGACAGTCTGTCTGAAAATAATCACATTAATATGAACTAAGCTTTATAAATAAAACTTATGTGTTCGAATTTTTTCGTGGATTTATTTTGATTTTTGGTTCCCGACGTTTCGAATGCTTTACCGCAAACATGGTCACGGGAGAGACTAAAGTTTTAAGACGTCTCAAAAGTAAAGACGTCTAACAAGTAAGGTACTTCAGTGGCATTGTATTCCTCCTAAATTTTAATGATATAGTAACAGACGTCTTAAAGCTTAATTTTTTACAATTTATACAATAATAAATCCATGATTTCGATATTTCTATTCACGTAATTAAACCTTAATTAAAAAAGTCTCTATTATATTATAATTTGTTTTGCAAAGTATGTGTAGTGTACTTATAGCTTTTTTTTAATTAATGGCACTTTTTAAAAAGTTGATCAGCGAAATTCACGTTTTAATTTATCAAAGTAGCTCGTTGAGTTACAAACTCGTTCAGTTGCCTCACTGAAGAGTTCGTATTGAAAAATTAATATGCTCCTCAAAAGTTTATATTTGGAAACTAAAACATTACTTCACATACTTCCCAGTACCGCTACTATATCTACTTACTTTTTGTTGGTTGTTTTTGACCAACTTTAATAAAGAAGAGGTCGATTTGTATGTATTTTTATGTACACTCTATACAGTAAAAAAAAATTGAAATGTCTAAATTTAACGCATCTGCCCGACCGATGTCATTTATTGTTTGGAGTATATTAACTAAACTGTTACTAAACGTAAGAATTATTAAATTAAATTCGATATCGCGTATGTATGTACAATATACATGCCCATAAAAAATACGTCCAAATTTGGTATATCCTTCTCTTTCAAATCGGTCTAAAAGTTATGTACATTTGAATAAGGCGTACTTTTTGTGCGTGTATTTAATGATTGTAAATTAATTAATTTAACTTATTAAAATCAAAATATTTAATACAACTCTTACTAACTAAATTCTTGCTATATGTTTAAATAAAATTATTGTTCGGATTTTTGGTGTTCTCGCAAATTAAAATGCGAAGAAATGAAAAAGAATTAAAAAAAAAAATATTCGCAAAATTGAATTATCAAAATTTAAACCTTCGATATTGCCATGTATTAAAAAAGTGATAAATTGTCACCTCTTTATGTATGTCGGTATATGTAAATATATTATATATTAGACACTTGGCGCTGCTTCACCAGGTAGTATTTTTCTTTTGTAAAAGATAGTAAAATTTAACATTGTTTTGTTCTCAGACGTATGCCGCAGATATATTCTTTGCTCAAACCTGGAAAGACTTTCGTCTTAGACTCCCCGAGAATATGACTACTGAATACAGGTATGTTTGTGAAGTGTGCTTTATAAATTCTAGTATCTTTTAGCTCATGATTCTGTCACTTGGTGAGTATGCATGCGTCAGTGAAAGTAGCCTATGTGCTAAGTAAGTAAATAAAGTATCTTCATTCCGAGATTAACTTGTTTCAAATGATGAAATGACAAAGATGAGAAAGATTTATAGATAAAATTTAAGTATGTATATTATAAAAAATAACTAAAATAACAGCTTATTTAAACAACATATTGTTACATATAATATTACTGTAACAAGATACAATGGTAATCACGTATTTTGCTGAGTACAAGTAGAACCTCAGAAATCAAGTTTATGACTTTCAAAATGTTCCTTATAAAGTGAATACTATCAGCTCTGGATTCCTTCAAATATAAAAAGCCATAGATTATGTCCCATGGACGATTTTGCTCATGGCAGATCTCTATTTATCACTGATGTTAGTCATCTGCTTCAAAGGCACTGTAATATACAGGTGTGGGCGCAAAAGCAAGTGCTCTTTGTTACTTTCGCCCTTAGACTCCAAGGGAGATGTCAATACAATACGATCGAGAAGAGATTATGTGGTGGGAAATTTACAAGACTGATGGTTTAAAGTGCTTTACCTCGGCAAGAGGATGTAACACAATTGATTTTCCATTTTTTACTGCTACTGAGAATTACTGAACTGAGACTTGAAAATAAAACCCTTGGGATTTTCAGTTAAATATGCAAGCAACTACAAACAATTTATGAAAAATAGTTTTATTTATACATGTGTCATCATCGCGTTTTGTCCTTTATACTTAAGCTCTTATATATTATTCAAAATATATTCTACTAGCGATTCACCCTCGTTTCGCTCCAGTTTGTCCCTAGGTTATTTCCCCATACAAACTTTCATCCCCACTTTCACATCTTTAAAGGATGATTTCCGGGATAAAAAGTATTCTATGTCCTTCCCAGGATCTCAAACTATTACTAACCTATAACAATATACAATTGCCTAATCAAATTAAGGCTAAACCACCAGTAATTTAAAAATCTTTCCCAACAGGCTTTTAGAAGTGGACTGGCTCAAACACATGTGGCGACCCGACTCCTTCTTCAAGAATGCAAAGTCTGTGACCTTTCAGACAATGACCATCCCCAACCACTACGTATGGCTGTACAAGGACAAGACCATCTTATACATGGTGAAGCTAACCTTAAAACTTAGCTGTGCAATGAACTTCCTCATCTATCCTCACGACACCCAGGAGTGCAAGCTCCAAATGGAAAGCTGTAAGTGTTTTTGTCTATTACTCGGAATAAAACTTTGCAATTCCGCTAGTTTTGAGGTTTTCGAACAGATTGAAAATATAATCAACAAATAATATCAAGTACAATTTTTCAAGTGGATACTTTAATATTGCTGATCATACAAAATATGGTCATGCAATTGAGCCTGAAATTACCCGCGTCTCATCTTTCCGTATTTTTGTAAATTTATTTTAATTTTTGGTTCCCGACGTTTCGAATGCTTTACAGCGCACATGGCCACGGGAGAGGCTAAGGTTTTAGACGTCTCAAAGGTCATTATATAGTTATTCACTATCTGTAACAATGCGAGAAAATCCAAAAAAGTTATTTTTTTAAATGTTCATTTAAATCTTTTGAACCTCTACAGCGTGAAGTAACAAATAGCACACACACTGTAAAAAAACTTTCACATTACTGACTAACAACATGATTTAAAAAGGCATGATTTTTTTAAAAATCAGTGGTAGCCCAGTAGTAACGCGTTCGCTTGCAAAGTCGAGTGAAGCGGGTTCAAATTCCGGGTCTCGCACCTCTGATTTTTTTCATGTGCGAATCATTTCTAACATGATTACCACTTACCTTGCGGTAAAGGAAAACTTCGTGAGGGAACCTGCACGTTTGAGAGAACCTAGCAAGTTTTTAAAAGACAGAAGTCCGCCAATCCGCACTTGACCAGCGTGGCTATGGCCTGATTGTATTGAAGGGAGGCCCGTTCCCAGCAGTGGGACGTTAAAAAGGGCTGAGTACAAGTCCGCATATGTCCACGTCAATTTCTATATTTTTTTAAAAAAGAGCTGAATAGATAGATAGAACATGATTTAGTCTACAACTTCAAAAGTTCAGATCTGAATCTAGGTACACAAAATTAATTTGGGTTTTAAAACCTAGTTTGTAACCTTGAAAAATTTGAAGCACTATTCTAATAATGAAGTACCTTGACACACATTAGCTAAAACGCTGAGCGCTAAGATGGGACAATGTCAATAGGGCAGAAATTAACTTGAATAGCAATTTTTAGTAAAGAACTTTGGTTAAAAATAAAAATTATGCTATTTTACAAAATTTAGTTTTTAAATATATGTATGTATTATTAAAAATTAGAGATAATATGAGAGAGAGATATACCTAAGAGAGAGACCTTTAGTATCGTGAACTAGATTTTAGAACTTTAATACATAATTTCAATTTTATTTAAAATATGTCATAATGTTAAAATTCGAACTTATCCTTAATTTTAAAATATATGCAGAATTAGTTTTTTTTTTCAAGAAATTAATATATGACTAAAAATATTTGTCATTTAAAATCTAAATATTTTTATATAAAATTTTATAATTTTTATATAAAATCGGTTTGTGTAAAAAAGTAACTCGGACAATACTGTTATACAACAATTGCTAAAAAATTATAACAGGCGTCAACTTCCTCTTAAAACTACATAACATTGAATATCTAAATATCATGTATGAATCCATACTATATCAACGGAGGTAGATGTTTTATAAATAGTTTGGAGCTCACTGACAAGTATTCCCTGTATGAGATGAAACATATTTTTATTTATACTTCAACGTAAAAAGCAGTTGATTTGAAAAAATATATAAAACTAGCGACTCACCCTCACTTCGCTCGGGTTCATCCCTAGGTTGGTCCCCAAAACAAAATTAATAAATTAATTGGGTTTCAATTTTTTTTCATGGGACCTTATTTTTTTTCTAGAATAAAAGTAGCCTAAGTCACTCTTTATTACATCAGCTATATGCCAGTGAAAGTCCCGTCAAAATCGGTCCAGCCATTTCAGAGATTAGTCGGAACCAAAATTGTAAAAGATGTTGTTTTGGTATGTGTACCGTGTATGTATATGTACATCCATATGCATTTAGTAAAAAGCGGTTTTTTAATATTACAAAAGACACTCCAATTTTATTTATCTGTATAGATGGGGGAAAATGTTACTTGATATTTAAAAAAAAAACAACTGTTCTCGCCCACTCTTCCCAACAGATCTGCCTTCCGAGCCGGTGGTAGCTTCCTCACGGACGCACTTTGACACTGACGCTCTGTAAATTAAATTGACGATTCTAAAGTGTTTGTTTAAATCTGATTGAAAGTTTAATTTCGTTTTATTTCAAAAATTCTAACTAAGTCGAATCTGTACCTTAAATATTTTTTGAAAAATCTAATTGAAATAGACTTTATTATTGACACAGAGACCGAATCTATAGTTTTTAGATTTTTTGTCTGTCTGCCTGTCTGATACCGCATCACAGAAAAACTACTGGAGAGATTTTAATGAAATTTGGTATGATGATAGCTGGATATCCGGGTCGACATATAGGATACTTTTTACCGCGGGAGATTATCTCATTCCTACGGGAATACACGTTTCAACACAACCCAAAAAATATTTATTATCAGAATTTCTTGAAACTTGGTATTAATGCTCTTCAATACTATTAAATAAATACGTGTTTTAGCGTTTCTTGAAATTCATCCCATAAGAAGATAAAATAAGGGATGAAAAATTGTATGAAACCTACCTTTTTAAAGTTTTTTTGTTGTAGTTTTAGCGCGAGCGAAGCCGCGGGTTTTGCTAGTTACTTATAAAGTTACTAGCGACTCACCCTCTCTCCGCTCGGGTTCGTCCCTAGTTACGTTTTAACGTTTATCTCAGAGATGAGATATTTTCCCGCAGTAAAAAGTATCCTATATGTTGACCCGGATAACCAACTATCATCATACCAAATTTCATCAAAATCTGTCCAGTGGTTTTCCCGTGATGCGGTAACAGACAGATAGACAGACAGACAAAAATTCTAAAAACTATAGATTTGGCTTCTGTATCGATAACAAAAGTTTATTTCAACAATATTTTCCAAAAAATACTTAATGTACAGATTCGACTTAGAATTTTATTATATGTATAGATTGCGAAACGAGATATTTAACATGTTTTTATTTTCTTTTTGGTATGTTATAATGAAGTTTATTGATAGTTGTAACGGTTCCAAAATATCGAGAACTCAAAAAAAAAGCTAAAAACTTAATATAAACATATACTCGTCGTCACTTCACGCCATATAAAAAAATCAGTGACCTAATAAAAGGCTAAAGATTTATTTTTTATAATTGCAATGTCTACAAACCATATTCTAAAATTACATTTTTAACGATTTAAAGCAAATTTTTTAAAAGCTATTTAAAATTCAAAGTTGAAAATGAAAGTCATCTAACAATAAAGTGCCTTGACACACAAGAGCTGCAGGAAACGCTGTACTCAGCAGAATGCATACAGAATGCTGGGATTATCTTGAATACCCGACCGTGATGAAATGGAGAGAGACACACTTTTTAATATTTCTCATATTTAAATAAAAGTACCCCAACGACTTTTTATCTGTAAAAGACCGTGTCAAAAGACCAAACACTTTGGTAAGAAAATAGTTTGGGATCCTGGGGAGGATATAGAATGGTTTTCATACCGGTAATTATCCCTTAAAGGGGTAAAAATGGTGTGAACATAAAACATATTTTTATCTATGGTTTTTATAACACTGTATTTTATAATTAAATTATAAAGTAAAAAATATGGGCGTCGAAAAACTACAAATGTATATACTACTTTGTATGTACATATGTGCTTCAGACTTAATGAAGTTTATTCGCAACCTTTTCACCCAGCTCGTCTACACACAGGCTTTACAACAACCGTATCAAATTAAGAATACTTGCTTTTTCCTATGTTATTACTGCACATTGACCCATATTATTGAAAGCTTTTGATTCGAGTGTATTGTTCTACAAATAATTAAATTATTTGCTATTTATTTTTAAAGAATCATATGAATTTTTTAAATTCAATGCTTTTTTTAACTTTTATTTATAAAGCTTTATAACGAGTGCACTACACTGTTTTAATAAAAGCAATGGTTAAAATTAACTTTAAAAAGAGGTGAAGTGACTCTTTATCTTTTGGGGCACAATGTTCATCATTTAGTTTTGCAAACAGATGATAGGCATAAGGGTTTTCTGTCACATCTAATTAAAAAGTGTGCCCTACATTTTAAATATATGTATTTTTATAGTTATACATATGTCATAATATGTATCTTATAAATTAAATTACTAATCTATACATATAATAAAATTCTAACTGAGTCAAATCTGTACCTTAAATATTTTTGCAAAATCTTATTGATATACATATACTTTATTATATCGATACAGAGACCGAATCTATAATTTTTAAAATTTTTGTCTGTCTGTCTGTCTGTTACCACATCACAGAAAAATCACTGGAGTGATTTTGATGAAATTTGGTATAATGATAGCTGGATATCCGGGTCAACATATAGGATATTTTTACCGAGGGAGATTATCTCATTCCCACGGGAATACACGTTATATCACAACCCAAAAATATTTATGATCAGAATTTCTTGAAACTTGGTAATAATGCTCTTCAATACAATTAAATAAATACGTGTTTTAGCGTTTTTTGAAATTCATACCATAAGGAGATAAAATAAGGGATGAAAATTTGTATGAAACCTACGTTTTTAAAGTTTATTTGTTTTTGTTTTAGCGCGAGCGAAGCCGTGGGTTTTGCTATTAGGTATTATAAATTCGCGGCTCACCCTCGCCTCGCTCGGGTTCGCCTCGCTCGGGTTCGCCTCTAGAAAAACAAAAACAAATCTATCCACGGGATGTATGAGTTATATTACTGTAAAGTCCCACTGCTGGGTACGGGCTTCCTTTCAATATGAGTGGGATCAAGTCATAGTCCACTACGCTGTACCCATGTGGGTTGGTAGACGTCACATGTCTTTCGAAAACTTGCTAGGTTCTCTTACACATGCAGGTTTCTTCACGATGTTTTCCTTCACCGTAAGGCAAGTGGTAATCATGTTAGAAATGATTCGCACATGAAAATATCAGAGGTGCCAGACCCGGGATTTGAACCCGCTTCATTCGGTTTCCCGATTAGCTAGCTAGTTACTACTGTTGTGTAACACGATACTGTTTAAACATATAATATATATACAAAAAGCTTTATAAACTTGGAAGGAACTCCACTGTATAATATATGTATGTACCTACATTCTACGTATATTACGTACTTTATATAAAATTCCAGTATATTTTCACATATAATCATCCGTAATTAATATTCATAAAAATTATCAAAGGCATAAAATTAGACGAAAATTATAAAATTAGACGTCTGTGTCAGTGTCGTGGACGGAGGGCCCTCACTAGTGGCGGCCTAAGAGGCTCTCCAAGCACTTGTGCTGGCAGATTAACCTATATATAGCTGGGTCTATTACTGGCAATATTGCGATCGGCAAGGTTAGATTGAGCCCTTAACGACAAAGGTTTTCAAGTTCAATGGCGCAAACCCTAATTTAAAAATAGAAATTATAAAAAAATGGCATAATTTTTTTTGGAAAAACTCCAAGCTGATGAGATAGATGGGAGAACTTTAAGAGCTTTTGTTTAAGTTGATATTATGACAATACTGTAGCACTAATTGCCTCAAAGAACCAAATAGTATAAAGTTTGAGGTTTATGTCAAAAAAATATTTAATAGTAGCCCAGTGGTAACGCGCTCGCTTGGGAAACCGAGTGAAACGGGTTCAAATCCCGAGTCTCGCACCTGTGATATTTTCATGTGCGAATCATTTCTAACATCATTACCACTTGCCTTACGGTGAAGGAAAACATCGTGAGGAAACCTGCATGTCTGAGAGAACCTAGCAAGTTTTCGAAAGACATGTGAAGTCCGCCAATCCGCACTTGGCCAGCGTGGTGGACTATGGCCTGATTCCCCTCGTATTGAAGGGAGGTCCGTGCCCAGCAGTGGGACGTTAAAAAGGGCTGAATACAACAACATTCATACTAAGTACCTATGTACTTAGTATGAATGTTGTTGTATTCAGCCCTTGACTACTGACTCTGTAGTGTTGCCACGACGTTGATGAATTAGTGAGGACATCATCATCATTTTATAATTCTATATGATTCAATACGCTATGGAAATTTATAAAAGCAGCTTTACCTTGTATTTTTTTTAAATTACAAATCTGACCATAAACTTCGTTTTTTTTTGGAGCACTACAAATCTTGAGTTTCGTATTTTATTATTTTTTTATTTGTGATAATGTCACATGATACACTTGACCTTTCTAACTTTTTTTTATATTTTTTGTTACGAGTACATACAGTTAGTTACGTGGTGTTTAGTTATCCAAAGCAGCCGGTACTATCCATTAAAACCTTACGTTTCATGGGACGTCAAAGGATCTATTTCAAATAAATAAATAAATATTTAACCGCAACGCCACGATACCTGGTCTTACGAGCCAGGCCTCCTTTTACCTATAGCCACTTTAGACTTTGAATCCCCTCAGCTTGTCCGGTTTTGAGATTAGGGGTAATTTTTAATAGAATTATACTGTTCTCTATCCACAATAATCTGGGGGATTGCTCTTAGCAGGAACTACACAACTTAATTCCCCCATCCCCTTTCCATCATCGGACAACCCGACGAACGGCTGGTCTCCATCCTTATGTCGTGGACATTCCACGAGTCCGGACGAAGCGCTTCGCCACGTCATTTATTATACGTGCGGCTAAGGATTGGAACAACCTGCCTGCGTCGGTGTTTCCGTCCGATTACAATATGGGTGTCTTCAAGGCAAGAGTGAATAGGTGGCTACTGAATTAGTGCGACTTACCATCTACGACTGCGTTACCACTTACCATCAGGTGGAACGTAGTCAAGCACTAATTCGGAATAGTATAAAAAAAAAAAAAAAAAAGCAGGAGCTTAGGTAAACTCCGTCCAGTGACTTTTACCGAGGGAGGATGACCCTCCCCTCAAATGTACCTTCACTTCACACTACTTAGCCATCACTACAAGGCGAAATTCATATCGAAATGAGTCCAACTTTTGATATAATAAAAATATTGAGTAAAAATTCACTTTTTAGAACAAATAAGTTTAAAACTATATTTCACAATGTTTGGATATTTTAACTTATTCCCTACAAAGTATTTAAAAGCGCAAGCTTTAACAAGATAAAGTCGATAACAAGCACTCGACCGTTGTCGTGATTTTCAAAATTACCATAGTTTCATAATCGGCTGTATCGCTCGTGTAACTTTGCTCTTTACATTTTAAAACTGTTGTGGAAAATTATACATGAATATTTAAAGCAAGATGCTTCACTTCAGCACTTTATGTTATGAAGTACCAATTAGTAGCTAAAAAAGTTAAGTGAAAACCCCTTTTATAACTTTAGAATTATGTTAGCTAAGTCATTTAACTTGGGTTTAATGTCCTTTTACATTTCCTGAAGTATAACATACACGTACAAAGTATATTATGATCATATTAAAAATAAAATTAAACAACAGATTGTGAAATTAAAATTTCAGTATAATACTTTATTGTTTCCAATTCATTATTTTCTTAGTGCAGGCTTGATGAAGAGATGTATATTTTGATCACAGCATAGATTTTAAGGATATAAGAGATCTATTATATATACATAATTATTAAATACTTTTCTTCAAGCCTACTTTTACCTATTTTTCAATAAAAATATACATATTAAGCAATTCTATATTTTTTTGGTTATGTCATAAAAATATAGTCGACGAGGATGGGATTCGAACCCACGCGTGCAGAGCACATTGGATTAGCAGTCCAACGCCTTAACCACTCGGCCACCTCGTCCTACACATAAAGCTGCAAACAATTTCGTTGCAATACTAAATTTACGTCCCACTGCTGGGCAAAAGGTTCGACGAGGATGGGATTCGAACCCACGCGTGCAGAGCACATTGGATTAGCAGTCCAACGCCTTAACCACTCGGCCACCTCGTCTTATTATTACTTGACATAAAAAGGGTGTTTAAACATGTGTTTTCTACTTTATTATACAGTCACGCAGGTTTATTAAATATATGTACGTTTTTATTGTTTCAAGCCGATACCTCAAATAGAATTTTTCAATTAACTCCGATTAATGTATACAGTATGAAATAAGTAGACCCGTCTGTTCATTTAGTTTTATAAAATAGTAATCATATGAGTGTTATGCCCAAATAACAACAAAGTAAACTTTAAAGCAAATTATTCGCGATTAAGTAGGTATACTGGAATGTATGAACCCTTGACCCTATCCAACAAAAAGGAATTATAAAAATCGATTCACAATAATTATCGAAGATATAGACGTTACATTCAGGAAAAATACAGTTGGATGGTTTTCCTTATAAACTAGATTTTTGAAGTCAATGCTCGTCTAGATCTTGTGTTCTTTGATTCATAAACAGTGCCTCTCAATGAAAAACTATAAAAAGCAACACAATCAAATATTAATGGATTGACGATATTATACTAAATATTTTTATTTTATACACAGAAATAAAAGTGGGCATTGAAAACACCGTTTTTTATATTTTCAATTTAATTAACTACTCTATAGCAAAAAGCATCATTACGTTTGAAATGAAAGAGGGAAAATATGTATGGAAAATTTTAAAAATATATTCACACAATGGGTACTCGGCTACAAATATTTCAAAGCACTCGTAGGGTAAAGTTTGTGGGGCGATACAGAAATTGATTCCTCGAGTAGCACCTTAAATGTAGGCCAAGTGTTCTCATCTCTTGTGATGTCAGCTCGTTTTATCTGGAGATACTTGAAGCCACGATTGAGCTGAGAATCGCCATAAATAGGTAAGGCCCACTAGAAGGTATTTTTGAAGGCTTGTTATTTGTTCAAAATCGTTATGTACTTTATATAAGTGCATACGTCCCGTTTTTGTTACCTTTACTCGAGAGCTTTAAAGGATATGTCCACCTTTTGTATACTCGTACATTTGAAGAAAGAAATTTTCCATTTGTTGTAGGACTCGACCTAAAATTTTCGTTAATGGTTATTTTGTTAATAAATAAATAATTTGTTTGGACATTAACACACAGCACCATCTAGTTCCATTGTAAGCTACGAGGCTTGTGTTATGCATACCAGATAGTTGATATACAACACATATACTATAACTTTTGTTCCGCCTCATATCTCCTATACCTTTATATTTTTGCAATAAAACTTAGGCGTGTTAAGTTTTTAATACTATAAATAAGTCTGTTTTGTAATTAAAACATATTTAGATACGTTTTATAAATATGTGTAGATCATATTATACCGTATTTTACTTAACTACCTATGTATAGAGTGGGTATTTTACATTTTTCTTTAATGTCAGTTTTTTTTTGCCTTTCTAGACTTAGACAGGTTTCCAGTGACATCGTTTAAGTGGAACCACTTGTGTCGAGGAGATACAGAAGTAGATGAAGTGTGAAATTTTAAGGGAATAGGATTTTGACTCTCACTCCGCAAATAAAATTCAATAGTAGTTGACATTCTGCCTCCATTTAATCTTATCAATAGTAATACAATTATAGACGTAAAGCGTTATCATTTTAAAATTTCTTACAATTCCCTCTCTCTCTCATATTCAGCCCTTTTTAATGTTGTCTTCAATACGAGGAGGGTCAGGGCATAGTGCCACGCTGGCCAAGTGCGGGTTGGCTTTGAGACTAAACTTCACATGTCTTCCGAAAACTAGTTAGGTTCCTTCAGACATGCAGGTTTCCTCATGATGTTTTCCTTCACTGTAAAGCAAATGATAATCATATTGAAAACGATGAAATGAGACCAGGGATATGAACCGGTTTCACTTGGTTTTCCAAGCGAGTACGTTACCACTGGGCTACCACTGCCTTTCTAACATTATAAATCGTTTACATCATTGACGTATCTTAGCTATAAGTTATGTGATTGACACTACCAATTGAGCTGAATGTAACGGGTTCAATTATGTACGCTGTATTTGTACTGATTCTATACTTATTAAAGCTTAAATAATTTCAAGGATATCATGGAGAGCCATGCATAGGCCCATGGAATTTTTAGTGGTCTAAAAACACAAACAAATCACATGGGTCTATAGTCCATACCCAGATTATTAATTTACTACATAATTTCATGATGATATATCACATATTATTATGATATTTTTAATATTTGATAAGATATAGAATTAGCATAGAATATATATTTAAAAAAATTGGATAAGTGCGAGTCTGACTCGCACACCGAGGGTTCCGTAGCATGAAACATTAAAATAAGTTTATAATCATAAAAAAAATAATAAACAAAGTACTTAAAGGTTTTTGGATATTTCCCTTTATTTGTGCTATAAGACATTTCATGGTTCTAGGTTAACCCCAAGTACCCTATAGGTTTTAATTCCTTTGGGAGTGTCAAAATAAGCGACATAAACGGCCTTATCTTTGATTGCGTTGACTTAGAAGCTTAAGTTTTTCACAGCTGCAAAGAATTTTATATTTATGATAACGATACTAGAGTACTTGATATTAGTTTTGTCTTGATAGCTTAACGTGTTCCTAAGAAAAAGGGTCTTAACAGACAGACAGACAGACGTACAACGAAATGCTCCTAAATAGGGGTTCCTTTTTTCCCTTTGAGATATGGAACCCTAAAAATGACTTATTCAACTATAATAAATATATTCTCATCTTACTTTCCAGTATCACACACGACTGACGACCTGATTTTCCAATGGGATCCAGAAGTTCCGCTGGTAGTGGATGAGAACATAGAACTGCCTCAACTGGAACTCGTCCAGAATAGAACGGCAGACTGCACGCAAGTTTATTCTACTGGTAATGAATCAATAGTTTTCACAAATCAATATAAGCATGAGTGAATAAAATCGAACCCATGACCCATTCATGGTATAAAGTAGCTTATGTTACTTCCCGAGCTTTTATTGAAACTGTAATACAATAAAAATCATATCAATCCGTCAAAGAAGGACAAAGAATATAAACATACAAACCCTTTAACATTATAATATTATATTACTAGCGTCTTACCCTCGCTTCCCTTCGGGTTCAACTCTAGACAAAAACAAATCTATCCCACGGGAACCGTACATTTTTCCGGAATAAAAAAACCTATGTGCTATTCTAGACTATAATCTATCTCTGTGACAAATTTCTGCCAAATCCGTTCAGACATTCTCACAAACTTTCACATTTATAATATTAGTACAGATTTGATATATTTTATTTGATGATTTAACCTTTTAATAGGTAAATGCAGTTACTTTTTTCAAGGCATTTTGATCTATCTAAAGGCAGGCTATAAACGACGTTAGCAATTTTGAGGGTTAAAAGATTAAAATAATCCATATTGACTATGGCTTTATGGAGTTAATCTTAATCTTCTTTTACCATAGCGTGACTTGTTTACTTTTAGATATTAACCATCCTTGTCCCAAATTCTTTTACTGGACATTATTGTATGCATTTGAGTTTTTTACAACTGAGAAAGGATTACTAGATAAAAGTCTGTAAAATATCTCAAGTGACTAAGAAGTTTATAGTTTAACTAGCGACTCAATCTCACTCCGCTCGGGTTCGTTCCTACTTTCTAGGTACATTTTAACGGTTAGTAGGTATAGATTTCTCATGGATGAGATATTTTTCTGCAGTAAAAAGTATCCTTTATGTTGACCCGGATAACCAACTATCATCATACCTTTCGTCAAAATCTGTCCAGTGGTTTATTGTGATGCGTGTTCAGACAGACAGACAGACAGACGAAAATTATAAAAACTATAGATTCATCCTCTGTATCGATAATAATGAGTATTTCAATAAGATTTTCCAATATATATTAAGTTTATAGATTCGACTCAGAATTTTATTATATAATGACTATTTTTATTTTTCAGGAAATTTTACGTGTCTCGAAGTAATATTTAAACTGAAGCGACGCCTCGGCTACCACCTGTTCAATACCTACATACCGACTTGCCTTATCGTCATCATGTCGGTAAGATTTACAACTATTTTTGTTTTGTATACATAAGAGACTAGATGGCTTTCTACTGTCGATATCGCTAATAGAAAGCCAATTAACATATATAAATCACATATTCTAACAACAGAATAGAATCGCAAATGCTTTAGATATTTACAACACAGTTATAGATAATAAATATATAAAGGAACAAAAACTTAGCCTGTAATGAAAAAAACACAGAGTATCGTGTTTGTAGCATATACAGTAGAGTGATTTAGGCGGGACAAGGATGAAGGGTAACCTATATCCGTCTTTGAAATGCAATCTATATCCTTGCCATATTTTATCGAAATCTGTTCTGCGATTTAAAGGTGAAAAGGCAACACGCCGAACCGAAGCGACGAACACTATAATTAAACGTCTTCGTTAATTTTTCTCCTAAAGACTAGATCGATTTCGGTGATTTTTTATGTGGTGGATAGTTTCTAGCTAATTTAATAGATTTTTTTTATATTATCTGACCATTTTTTTTAAATTTCTTAATAAAAAAAAACAATATAATCAAGTTTTCTATGAAATTGTCAGTAAAGCGATGGCGAGGCAAGTGTCTTAAATTATAAATCACAACATCATGGCTCTCCATGGCAATTACATATATTAAATATATTCAAATTATATGGGAGGTTACAAATTACCGCGAAACCTCAAACGCGTGATTTTATTATGCGAGTATATTTAATAAAATGAAATGAAATAAAATAAAATGATCCAACCACATATTGAACAATAGTGAACAAGTTTGAATGGATAATTTACAAAGCAATCATATTTATTTTATATAAATCCTTAATTGTTTATTTGTACTTATCTATAAATAAATGATTTTTAAATCAATATTTGAAAAAAAATCTTTTTTTTTAATTAGGTAATATTTGAAAAAAAAAAATTACTAACTCCTCACTAATGTAAGGAAATTATTTTATAATTTTTTCGCATAAATCTAAATTGAAACGGGGATTTTACTAATGTAATTTTGTTTTTGTTTTTTTATTTTTTTTTCTATATATTTTATTTTATAGCAAGGGGATGCAAATGTATCCCTCCCGGCGCCCATGTGAGCAATCATGTTAATCAATGCTATCAAGTAGTCCACATGGATGGGCAAATAAAAGTTAAAATTACGTCCATATTATTCAGTTGGTAAATAATATAAATATATAACAATACTAGCAAAACCCGCAGCTTCGCTCACGCTAAAACTATAACAAAAAAACTTTAAAAGGGTAGGTTTCATACTAATTTTCATCCCTTATTTTATCTCCTTATGGGATGAATTTCAAAAAACGCTAAAACACGTATTTATTTAATTGTATTGAAGAGCATTAATACCAAGTTTCAAGAAATTCTGATCATAAATATTCCGTAGTAAAAAGTATTGTATATGTTGACCCGGATGTCCAGCTATTATCATACCAAATTTCATCAAAATTCCTCCAGTGGTTTTTCTGTGATGCAGTACCAGACAGACAGACAGACAGACAAAAATTCTAAAAACTATAGATTCGGTTTCTGTATCGATAATAAAGTCTATTTCAATAAGATTTTCCAAAAAATATTTAAGGTACAGATTCGACTCAGTTAAAATTTTATTATATGTATAGATAAGATAATATAAGAATATTGTAGATTATTATTATATTTAAAAAAAGCAACTGTCTCGTTTCTTTCGGGCTCTTCTCAGCAGAACTACCTTCCGAGCTGGTACTGACATGAAATTTAAATTTTATAATGTAAAATTGACGATTCAAAAGTACTTGTACTAGTCTATTTGAATCTATACCTACTAATATTATGAAGAGGCAGAGTTCGTTTGTATGTTTGTTCGTTCGTTCGTTTGTTTGTTTGAACGCGCTAATCTCAGGAACTACAAATCCAATTTGAAAAATTCTTTTTGCATTAGATAGCCCGTTTATTGAGAAAGGCTATAGGCTATACATCATCATGCTACTACCTAAGTTAGCGGAGCAGTAATCATAAATGTTAACAAACCGGGCAGACTTCCACCCATTATTGTAAAACTGAAGTTTTTAATCAAACAAATTGACCGCGGGTGAAACTGCGGGGAATAGCTAGCAAAGTATATTTCGATTGACTGATTAAATTGGTGACCCGCAGTGGGTGTCGTTCTGGATCAAGCCGGACGCGGCGCCGGCGCGCGTGACGCTGGGCGTGACGTCGCTGCTGACGCTGTCCACGCAGCACGCCAAGTCGCAGGCGCAGCTGCCGCCCGTGTCCTATCTGAAGGCGGTGGACGCCTTCATGTCTGTGTGTACTGTGTGAGTTTTAAATAACAACTTATTATTGTTGTGTTTTGTAGAGATCTTATGGAGAAGAAGATTCTGGATATTCTATGTACGTATGTATTCAGCCCTTTTTAACGTCCCACTGCTGGGCACGGGCCTTCCTTCAATTCGAGGGGAATCATGCCGTAGTCCACCACGCTGGCCAAGTGCGGGTTGGCGGACTTCACATATTTTTCGAAAACTTGCTAGGTTTTCTCAGATGCAGGTTTCCTCACGATGTTTTCCTACACCGTAAAGCAAGTGGTAATCATGTTAGAAATGATTCGCACATGAAAATATCAGAGGTGCGAGACCCGGGATTTGAACCCGCTTTACTCGGTTTCCCAAGCGAGCGCGTTACCACTGGTCTACCCCTGCCTTCTGGATATTACACTAAGCCAAACATATTACATATAAACACACCGTTATACCACCCCAAATCGTAGTTAAGCCACTCAATATGTCAAGGAGTAATGTATAAGGAGGGCTCCTTTCATCACGTTCAGATAAAAATACTGAAATAAAAGACAGTACATTATGTGCAGCGCTTGATGTGGAAATGCTCGAGGAAAATAGTGCGTAAAAATATTAGGTGGACGAAACGAGTGACTTAATTGACTCGTCCAAAAAGAAGAAAGAGAACAAAATCAAAGAGGGAAAGCAAAGTCCTTTGGTCCAACCACTCGCAGAACAGCTTACAAAGACTGTTGGACGCCTTCGAAATGCCCAGCTTGAAAATATTAAGCCACTGAAGAATTTAAGTATCGTAACTCGCATTAGATTAACTGAATGGTATGTAATTAGTAATGTATATAATCTAAACTAACAGATTCTTAGATTAAAATAAATCTAGATTTGGGGTTCATTATGTACTGAACCTCAAATCTTAAACCTAAGTAAATTCGAAACTCTACTTTCAATATTCCTAATTCCTTTTGTTTCTAGATTCGTGTTCATGGCGTTGATGGAGTACTGCTTGGTCAATATCATATTAGATGATAGGGCTGCGAAACCCAAGGTGAGTGTTATCTCATAAATATTATAAATGCGAAAGTTTGGATGTTTGTTTGTTACTCAATCACGCCAGAACGGCTGAACGGATCTGAATGAGTAGCACAGAGATATATTATAGTCTGGAAAAGAACACAATTTTTTTATCCCGGAAAAATGTATGGTTCCCATGGGATAGATTTGTTGTTATTGTTATTTATAAAAATAATTTAGTTTTAATTTAATCTAAGTTTATAATTAGGACCTCTTGCATGAAATTCTTTGATTAAAATTTGATTTAAAATTTTTAAAATGTATGTTTAGCCAATTTTTACTGCTTGACTTTTTCTTAATATAATATTTAAGGTATAACTCATATTGAAGAATCAAGAATGTTAGTGCAAGTGACCCTTAATTTATAATTAGAGTTCTAACACTTGAAACAAATTATCCAGATCAAAACAATACCTGCATGGTCATTAGAGGCCTCTAATGCTTGCGAGCTTCGAACTTGCAACCTTGTAGACATTTTCAAGATAAAATGATAATATAAAAATATTTTCTAAAGAATAAAAATTTGGTTGAAATCGATATATAAAAAGATATAAACGTTTCCCAACGAATATCTTTTTAAAAAGTGCCGTCGACATGTGACATTGAGTCAAACCAAAGTATAAAATTTAAAAATCGAAAGTTCTAATTGTCTAAATACAAACTCGAACTTACGCACACCACATAAAGTATTTTTTTAAAAGAAACCACGTGCGTTTTTATTTTGTCATCCGAAAAGCAATGAACAAAAGAGATTTGAAAAAAGTGCACAATTTCGAATTGTGCACTTCTTTTTCAAGAACACTTTTAAGACTAGTTTACACTTTTAAGCTAGTGGTTAACATTACTATATAAGAACTTGTCGAAACAAACCAAATGATTTCAAATTTTAAATGCCAATATTCACGTCCATGATCTGAGTTTTGTCACCGATAAAGAATATGTGTGATTTTTTTATTATTTTTTATACATCGTCATACAATTGTAAAAAAATATCCAACTCAAAAAAAACTAAAATTTAGTATAAAAAAAGTTTTAAAACTATCATACCGATACGGATACTTTAAACGCTCGCCATTTCGCGTGCTCGGCGTGACGTCACAGTATGATATACATAGAAAAATGACGACTCAATTTGGACAAAATCGCTCTGTTATGATATACTCTGACGTCATATTCGGTCTGACCGATGGCGTGCGTTTCAACTACTTCGAATTTCCCACCTATATTTGCACTTTTTAATAATTATTTTCTTAATTAAAAGAAATACTTAAAAAAATATTAATATAAGCTTAATTCAAAAGTAATAAAGATCATAAAAAAAATATTTCATCTTTATTTAAATTACACGCATATTCCCTATTATAGCACTCTTAAAACAAATAAATTAAAATTGATGGTTTTACTAGTCCATGGCCAATGAAGAGGTTACACTATGGACCACCTGTCTCCATCGTCAAATCAGCTCGATGGTATCAAATTATGGTGTTGTCATCCAAATTTCACTTATAAAGTTCTAAATCGAAACGGCAGTCTAAAGTAGATTTATTTAGTCCTCCTTTTTAATAATTAGCTATTAGTTAAGGTAATAAGTGTATAAAAAAAAGCCCGACTGCGTAAAACGTGAGAACAAGTTGACCAACAAACATAGTATTATGCTGTCGAAGACATACATACACGCTACTTTTATAAAACATGTATCTTCGACTGCATAATATTATGTTCCTTCGTCAAGTTTTTTACGTAGTCGGGGTTTTTCATTTTTGTAAATTATTTTTTTATTTACAGCTTTTTAGTTTTTGTCAGTTAGACAGACATTTTTAGTTTTGTTTAACACTTTCTTATCCTAAATTACTTTTATACATATAAGTTGCTTACCGGTGGTAGGACTCTGTCAAGCCTGAGGAGTCCGACTGGATGGGTACCACCCCCTTATCTATTTCTGCCGCCAAGCAACAATGATTGCATTGTTGTGTTCCGGTTTGAAGGATAAGGTAGCCAGCGCAATTACAGGCAAGAGGCATATCATCTTAGTCCTCACAGTGATAACGCACCTGTGGTTCTGCATTTTTGTTACTTAAAACCTAAGTGCATGAACCGTAGGTGTTATGGGCGACAGGTGCTGCTTTCCATCAGGTGGGCTGTCTGCTCGTTTGTCACTGAATCTCATAAAAAAAAAAAGTTGTATATATTTTAGTGAACATCTTTTAATAGTCTATATTTTGATGCCCCACTCGATTTAATTCGGATGAAAAAAATGATTTTTAATGATATCATACACTCTATGACACTCGCGTTATCAGAAGACGTATGAGTCATCAAAATCTAAACTGAAAAAATATATACAGATCAAACACAACTCTCCTTTAGGCTTCTTCGCAGTCGGTTAAAAAAGTGTATCATATTAAATGAGATGAATTATTTTATTTCGTGTATCTCGGAAACAGCAATTTGGATTAAATTATATATAGAGATAAGATTTTGCCTTTTATGTTTATCTATATAGGTATTTTTACCGAAAAACCCCAATTTTTTATATCTTTTCCGGAAAACGCCGCGCTAAGCTCGGTCAGAAAATAATATAATAAATCGTAGAGACTACACACGGTATGCAAAACTGAAGTAAAGATTAGATATAACTAATAACAAATAAATAATTTTGTTTCGAACATATGTATAGAAAACATATATCTTTTGTTTTATTTGCGGATACTTAAACTAATCAGCTAAGCGAATTAAAATAAAACTTTGAATTTTTAGCCGTATGTCTGTATGTCTATGTCGATTTTTTTATCATGATTCGGATTCGGATTTTGTCCAAATAATTCGTCTTTTTTTGTGAATAAATATGTCATACGATATCATGTTATTTCTTTTTTTAATTTGGAATTGACATCTCATTCTATAATCGACATCCATTATCGGTTAACAGCGTTTAACGCAGTTTAGTTTAATTTTTTTTTACTGTTTGCTTCTTAAACAAATTTGTGGAAATTACCACATCCTTTCTTTAAATTTCAAATGAATTTAAATTTATAACTAAAGATAAAGAAAAACATATTAGTGTTTGACTAATATGTTTTTCTTGTTGTGTGCGGATAAGCAAAAGTATATAGCAGTAACCCTTAAAAATGGATTCTTTTAAATACTTACTTCATTATCAAAACTTAAAAACAATAAATATTACTGAGAATATTTTCATTTTGAATCTGTGTCAAGAATAAAACAAAACAGTAGAAAAAAGCGGCCAAATGCGAATCGGACTCGCGCACGAAGGGTTCCGTACTATTATCTATAAAAACGGCAAATCATGTCTGTTGTACGGGAGCCCCACTTAAATATTTGTTTTATTTGAATTTAATTATTTATTTTTAAAGTGAATATATAACTAAATATTCTGTGAATATTTCAAGCGTCTACCTGTTGCCGTTATCAATATCGAGCAAAAACGAGCAAAAAAACACGTTTGTTGTATGGTAGCCCGCTTAAATATTTATTTTATTCTGTTTTTTAGTATTTGTTGTTATAACGGCAACAGAAATACATCATCCGTGACAATTTTTACTATTTAACTATAACGGTTTAAAAGATACAGCCTTGTGACAGACGGACAGACACAGACAGACGGACGGACAGCGAAGTCTTAGTAATAGGGTCCTGTTTTACCCTTTGGGTACCGAACCCTAAAAACATTTGCAAAAAATCCATCAATAGGGATTTTACAAGGATTATGTTGTCACGCGATATTGGGGACGGTGATAAGTTTCGTTTCTTGGCTTGTTTGTTTAGCAAAGATAAATTAATGTAGTGGACGATCAAATCAAAAGTCTAATGACGCACGAAATATGACAATGAGAATGCATTTTAATCTTTATAGTATGGAAGAATTCATAATGTTCTGTACTAATTAGTAAGAGATTCCGCTTTCGTGGTTAATACCGCTGTTGGCGATACCGAGCTCTCTTCGATTACTGTAGGGGTCCACCAGGGCTCGGCTCTTAGCCCGTTCTTATTCAACGTTCTAGATGTTCTGTATGTCTGTTTTGTCTGTCTGTTCTTAGTGTGAGATGTATCGTGATAGTAGCTTATAGATTTAAACACCTTTTTTATTTTATTTTTTGGATTTTTCTTAATCTATTTTCGATTAGAATTTTAGATTTTTGTGATCATAGTATGCGTTTTTTTTTAATTTTTCATAATTTTACTTATGATACTACTTAGTACTTGCTGGCGGTAAACTCTGCTCTCTGGGTTAAGGAGCATGTATGACGTCGCTCCTGCACCTTATCTCTTGCCAAGAGTCGAATTCTCAATTGTCTTATAATTGGATAATTATATGATATTTATAATAATGCTGTCCCCGAGTTAGTGCGCTCAAATAACCGATAAAAACATTTCAGGCCCTTAAAAGATGGAGTTTCGAAAAATCTTAAATAATTATAAATATTCATGTTTCTGACTTTATCAATGACGACTATATTCACTTCATCCCCTATTTTTTTATACCCAGTAAATATACTGCCTGTGGTGTGATGATTATGATTTGTATATTTCTAATTGTCGTCTCGATTAAAACATTATAAGTGTATAGCAATAATATCATTAAGCTTATTAGATAATGGACCCATGAAATGTATAACAGAACTTTTTAGTGATACTGTAACTCTTCATATTTGAAGACATTGTCCCCATTTTGGAGTGTTTATTACACATTGTGACGAGTTTGTATTTTTTTGATTTTAAGTATTATTAACTAAGTGAATTTTATAATTTTCTTTTGTATTTATAATTATACAGACAAGGCCACATTTCAGAAATTTTTATTGTGCCTATATGTTACTCACGTCATATTATGTTTATTAAATCTCATCCAAATCTGTTTAGCCGTTTCAACGTGAAGGGTGAACAAACACATACAACCTGTCTAATTTATAATATATAATGTAATTAAAACTAAACCAGGAACCAGCTGAAGCAGCCAAGGCTCGTATGCGCGCGATCAGCATCGACCGGTTCTCTCGCGTCTTCTTCCCCTTACTCTTCGCGGTCCTCAACGCCACTTACTGGATACAGTTTGCGCAGTACATCTGATTGTCTTAAATGACACTATGTGTCCTTTAAAACCTTTGTGTTTGTCTTAGACTAAAATGATAACATAGGCGGTGCAGAATATTGGTTGAAGCCGAAAATCGTATTATAATTTACGTTTTATAATAAATATAAACAAAATTATTGTCGTTTCGCATAACAAAAGTAACTAGATCAAAAATTTAGTTACATTAAATTAGTACTAAATTGACATTGACAACTTTGTTTCGAGCCATTTATTGTTGTAGATGTTTCATGCTCCGTCTGTCGTATTGTCTTAGTCTGATTTGCGTATTTAGTTTTTAGATTTTAAAGTCGGGCTAAATTTGAAAGAAATACCTAGAATATTTTTTTTAAATAAATATTCCTCGTCGCATTCCATTTTAGTAAAGATTTCTTTCCTTTGCCCTACTTAAAAGGTCATATAAACTTAAATTAAAAAGCTGTGCTGATGTTTTATTCTCGCTCAAACTGAATTATATTGAGTTACATTATTTTTTTCAATTAAATTTTTCAAAATAAACACCGCTCTTTAACACGTTTTAGATCGTCAGCGTAAAATAATTTAACTCACCTTTTTAAAATAAAATTTTATGAGTATAAAAATAATTTATACATAGTTGTTCTGATAACAAATATATTATGTGTTACTGTAATATATATATATATATATATATATATATATATATATATATATATATATATAAATATATTCAAATAATTCGTAATGTATGTCGTATAATGTATATTTTAATTTATTTTCTGAAAGTTGAGCAATTTTGCGCTGTCAATCTCATATAGTTACATAGCTAGTACTTAGGTACAAGGTGTTTTCTTGAAAATAAATGTTTTTTTTTTATAAATTAAAATATATTATGTCTAATGCATATATAATATTTTTATTCTCCTTATATAAATTATTTTGTAAATAACAATAAAAATGTTTTATATTTATATTTATGTATTCATAAAAATCAGATTATGTACCTATTATATAGTATTATTTTTTATGTATAAATCAACTGTCTTATTTATCTGTGAATAAGTATTGTTTTAGTCTGAAAATTATTTAAGAAAGAAAAATTGCTACAGAAAAAGTTGTGTTTTGCTTATAATAATTAATAACTGTTAAATAACAGCTTAATAAGAAGACGAACTATATTGAATCCTGCAAAGTATAATATTGTAACCCAGTGGTGTAGCCACTTAAAATATTTATATACAATAAATAGTTTATATTAATAAAATTTAAAAATTACCGTAAGGGCCTATGCACACTACGTTATAAAGACGTGCCGTGGCGCGCGTATCATTGCTTGCCATATTCTGCGCTGATATTATGTAGGTTACTTGCGTTCGTATCGATACAAACGCACTTACGCGATAAAATATCGTCTCGTATACATAGGCCCTAATACTGAGCTACAGTAATGATCTTTGCAGGTATCGCCAGGTATATTTGTGTGAAATAACATCATGCTTTATTTTAACCAACTTTAGAAAAGGACGAGGTTCTATTTTCGTCTGTTTGTATGTTTTTAAGTTTTGTATTTAGTCGCATTTACGCGTTCCTCTTTCTTATATAGTACTGTACAAGATAGCTTTCAAATAGCATTGCTTCTTAACTTGAGTTACGATTTCAAAAATACTATGTTAATACAGGTTTACATTATTATAATATATGTATATACCTATCTTATATGATAAGCTCAATAGCAATATAATATGATAATAATGATTTATTGAGATTTTCTTAGAAAATATAAAGGTATATTGACTTTAAGTAAGTTAAGTTTATAGTTCGAGACGCTACAGAAATATCTATTTGTTCACTGTTGTATCAATTATTATAATTCAGTCAATATGTTAGTAAAATATTTTTGTCACCCTTTCCACAAACTTTCATAGATAATAATAAAATATTACGAAAATATTTTAAAGTAGGGATACGTGAAATTATCCAATTAAACAAAGAGAGTTAAAAAAAACGTTTTATTTAAAATAGTTATTTATCGTTAAGCTTAAGTGAAAAGACGGAATTTTTATGACCAATTAAATAATTAAATTGGGTATGGCTAGTAGCAGTTACTTAGGGAAGGGTTTCACAATCAATAGGGGTAGGTCTAAATCTTTGAGTAACACTGCTCTAAGGCATATGCGTACTAAGTTTTATAAACGCTATGACGTTGCACGTATCATAAACACAATTCGGCTGCGCGTATTTTCGCTGATAAACATAAAATATACAGATTATTTGTCTTTGTATAGATAGAATATTAACAATTAGAAAAATACACGCGAACACAAACGCGTATTGACAGTGAGTTAAAAAGTGTTTTATAATATGTGGAGATATAAACAGCGCGTTTATAAATCATAGTGTGTATGAGCCCTTAGGTTGAATTACGCCATTATAGTATTTCCGAGTGTCAATCGGCTTAGATATTTAAAGTTAAAGTTTGAATGTATATAAGTATAATGTTTTCTGATATATCGATATACATACTTATTTATTATATGTAGATAGTTAAATTTTAGTTATATTGTAATTATTTAACTGTGTTATTTATTTTAAATATATATAATTCGTTTTACATGTGTTTTATTTTTTTCTCTCTCGTATCTATAAAACGTATACATTAAGAAATATTTTCGAAACATAAATATAATTAATTCTTTGAGAAAGACATTGCCTGGGTTTTTTTACCCTCTTAGTGTTTCTTCAAACTCCATCATCCTTTATATGACAGGATAATTAGGGAATATGCGTAAGAGTAGAATTAGTAGTAGTAGTAGATTTTTTTATACAATAGCTAACATTGTTATATACTTGTAAAAAAATATCCAGTTCCAAAAAATATAAAATTTAGTATAAATGTTTATTTAAAATATCATACTGATATGGATACTTTAAACGCTCGCCATTTCGCGCGCTTGGCGTAACGTCACAGTATGATATACCTATATAGAAATATGACGACTCATTTTGTGGCGACAAAATCGCTAATCGCTCTTCAACTACTTTGAATTTCCCACCCTATACTTGCACTTTTTAATATTTATTTTCTTAATCAAAAAGAAATTACATTAAAAATATTGATATAGGCTTAATTCAAAAGCAATTAAGATTATTAAAAAATCACCTTTATTTAAATCACACACATATTCCCTTTTATGAGGATGAAGGAGTCTTATATAGTATAAGCGAAAATGAAAGGATCGAGTAAAGTGCTTTATCAATAAGCAACGTTTGAGCTACTTTAAAAAAAAAAAAAAAGTTGGTTATAAATGTAAGGAATTCGTTTTTTTGTTTACTTATCAAATAAGAAGGGATCACCTTATAGGTTCTTAGCTATAGTTAGACATGTTAGGTGGTGCTGTTGTCGTGATACAGATTTTTTTTTTTTTTTTTTTAATTTTACCACTAGACGAAATATGGCAGGACAACGTCTTCCGTCAGGGCCGCTACTGATTTTATTTATTTATTTATTTATTTTGGAACAGAAACAGAAAACAAATTAAATAAAAATCACAACTACGTATTAAAAAACTAAAAATATCATTTTAAATTTGTTTTCCAATTACATCTGTACACAACATTTAAATTAAAAAAAAAACACATATTTTACAGGCTCTTTCAGAATTTTTCCTTTGCCGCTTCATATTTATACTATTTTTTTTTAAATTGGTAAAATCTGTCTCTTGGCTATCTGAATTCCAAACACTTATTACCGTTGAGTCATAACATACATAAAATCCACTCGGTAACTTTCTATATACTAAAGTTAATGTGACTTTTACACATCTATAATCATGTAAACTCAATGACATATCAGTTTTATACCACAAACCTAACACTATATTAATCTGAAACAAAAATACTGTGGTCATAAACTTTTTGTAGGCTTAGTAATTCTGGCCTTGTCCAAACTATAATAGACTTTTACTTCAAATGCTGTAAAACATAAAAACTATCAAGGTTTCTAATTATATAAAAATAGGTTTTAAAAGGGAAATATACGACTTCTAGACAAGTTCAAGGATTTTGCTAACTTTATAGACGCCTATGTGTTACTCGAGGTCATACTATCTGTACTTTTCAACCAAATCGGGGAGTCAAGGCTCAGAAACCCGTTCAATTTTTAAACAAGTTTTGGTCATTGACCCCAAACCAAAAGGCTTTTTGGTTAAAGATTTCGGTTACGTTAACCGGTTAAATCCGGGAGAATGGTTTTTGATGAATTTAGGTTCCATGAACAAAATTAACCGGTTAGGATTAGTTTTTATGTGTTTACGTTTGGCGCGTCTTTGCTAATGGTGAATGGCTTAGTAGAAGGATGCACGCACGTTCCTTACTTATGAATGAATTGACCGGTTTATTTCGGTATCAAAACCGAAATCCAACTGTTCTCTGAAAATAACCGTTAACTATTATTATTTCGGTTTACTAGACCGTTCGTTTTATTAACCGGTTAAAGGGCGAGCAATGAATTAACCATTAGGTACATTACGGATATAAACCAACTTTTTTAAACCGGTCCCGAGCTCTGGAAGGAGTAATAAATATCTTATAGAAACTTTACTAGAATATGAATTGTTAGTTTGTTGATGCTCATGCATTTTGAGTTAAGGAAAAAAAATGTTTAGTGGTTGACGCAGTAGGTCGTGACCATTCCAATATCTTAAACAGTAAAATAAAGAAAAACATACGTTATCTATCTGTATTTCAGATTTAAATGTAAACGAATCAATTATATATCTTTTCAACTAGCATTTTTCTGCTGAGAAGATAAACGACATATTACTATATGTTTAGTGTATACACACCGTCAATCCCCCAGTTTCGGGTTGCTATTGATTATTTCATGGGAGAAAAACAGATTTCCTGTTTTGACCCGACCCAGGACTCGAACCGAGGATCCCATGATCTGCAACCGTACATCGTATCCACTAAACCAATGAGGCAGTTACATTACACACATATATAATGATGACAGCTATAATTATATATTATACCCTTTCTGCTTGTCTAGTAGGTATATGTAATATATTGTATTTGTTAAAGGCAATTTAAAAATGCGGCAACCGAGTTTTGATTAGCAAAAGATAAGATAAGATAAGATTTTACCGGTGGCAGGACTCTGTCAAGCCTGAGGAGTCCGACTGGATGGGTACCACCCCCTTATCTATTTCTGCCGCCAAGCAACAATGATTGCATTGTTGTGTTCCGGTTTGAAGGATAAGGTAGCCAGCGCAATTACAGGCAAGAGGCATAACATCTTAGTCCTCACAGTGATAACGTACCGGCAGTTCTGCAGTTTTGTTACATAAAACCTAAGTGCATGAACCGTAGGCGTTATGGGCGACAGGTATCGCTTTCCATCAGGTGAACTGTCTGCTCGTTTTTCACTGAATACCATAAAAAAAAAGATAAACGTGTAACCTCAATATAAAATGTATTTACTTCGGTTAGCCGACCGACCATCTAATTGTATTACTAAAATACTTGTCTACTACCTAATGAGAAGATAATTCAATTCAAAGAAAAATAAATAAATAGGGTGCAGATAACTTGTTTGTTATCGCCAATGACGAGGACGTCGTATTAATTATGTTCACGGGATATTTTTCATGAATTTAGCCTTATTTTTACTAATTTTATAAGTATTAAAGTGCATCTTTCTTCCTTGTAGTTCGGTGTATTACGTTTTGACCGGCTAAAACATTTGAGATTGGAATTTGGTCCAAACAAGCTTGTATTGTCAAAACAAACTCATAGGATATGCGGTAAACGTTATGTGAAAATTTTTTTTATTTAAATGCATATGTCTTAGGTCAAACTTATATCCTGAAAAGAAATAAAGGTTCCCGCCGAATACTAACTTCCCGCTGAATACTGAATGGAAAATATAAAAATTCTCTTATGATTAGGTAAAATCTCATCTTGATCCTCTCTCCACAGACAGCACGAACATAATCTGTAAAGTCGTTCATCTTTTATCTATATCCCAAGGCATCTCTTTATTTATCTTCTTCTGCCTGGCACATACTCCTATATATGTAAGTAGCATTAGTTATTTATTTATTTTAATAAAACAAACAGTAGGTACAATATTACATAAATATATAATCTATACTAATATTGTAAAGTTGAAGAGTGTGTTTGATTGTTTGTTTGGTTGAACGTGCTAATCTCAGGAACTACTTTTTGGAATTGAAAAAAAAAATTTTGTGTTGGATAGTCCATTTATCGAGGAAGCCTTTAGGCTATATATCATCTCGGAAAAATGTACGGTTCCCGTGGAATAGATATGTTTTTGTCTAGGGACGAATCCGAAGCAAAGCGAGGGTGAGTCGCTAGTAAATAATAATAGGATAACACATAAATCAATCAATTTTCCACATATTAAAAATACAAATAAGAAGCAGAAGACAATGAAAAAACAGTTAAACAGTTATATTAGGTATATCTCATTTTCGCATAAATCCTCAATCTGTAAAATGTGTAAGTCCCTTTGTAATTGGCTATTTGACAGTTTTCGGAAAGATATTTTAAAACATACGTAGGTTCATTTTATACCTCTTACAATTATTTTTTTCTGAAAAAAGCGTTATTTATTCCGAAAAAAATATATTAATCTTTCAGTAATTTGAAAGTCGCGCGAAAACAGCACATCACGTGACATTCCTGGCTGTGACGTCATATCTCAATAAACTAAGTAAAGCTAACTACGATGCATGGAGAATATAACATGTTATATATTTTCCATGCTACGATGCTCCAACACTTAAACATATTTTAAGCTAAAAGTTTGCAGCTTTTTCATTGGCAAGCTAATATAAGTTAATATATATATATATATATATATATATATATATATATATATATATATATATATATATATATATATTTAGAATATAAATATTTTTTATGAAAATGACAAGCTACAAGACGTGTGCCGTACCTATGTGTAAAAGTTCTACAATTAAATATCCTGACAAATTGTTTATACACGTCCCTAAATGTCCTAAACGTCGAAAGCAGTGGTTACAATTAGCACGCTGAGAGTTGAATTTTACATCTGATAAATCTAATTTTTTTTTGTGAAGATCACTTCGATGTAAGTATTTAAAAGCAATCAATTTAGCCTCTGATTTACTGAAAATAAATTAAACTTAATCCAGTATTTTGTACATAAAACATGTCATAAAAACAATTCTTTTTATGACATTATTTTTATTAATTTTAAAAGTATTATTTTTATTATTCACCATACGACTGTCGCGAAGATCTAAAATTATCAACATAACCTTTAAGTAATTTAAAATTATTTTATAAAATTTTTACTACTTGACTTAAGAACTATACACATTAACTTTTACCAATAAATTATACATAATTACTTTGTTCATTTCGGTACTTACACGGAAGTTTTTACATTCCGAAACTCGGCTGAACAAAAGTCAGGATTACATGCAAAAAAATTTGCAACCATAAATGAATCTATTTTTGGTAAATTTGCACTATCAGCTTTTGTGTAACCCGGCTCCATTTCGTTAAACTTCTCACAAGCACTAATTAAAATATTTTAGAGTGATCTTCTCAGCAAAGTGCAAACGATAAAACACACGATGTTTTGTTATGTGAAAGGTGACGTCACACGCTGCACAAACATGGCCGCCAGCGTTTCAGTATTTGTAATCCACAGATAAAAAAACTCAAATTTATTTTTCAAAAATGAAATATTTACAATTTATTTTAATGCAAAAAACATATTGTATAATTATTGTGGACCCATAAGCTACTGTCTCCAACAGATTAAATATTTTATCGTTAGAATTGTCAAATAGCCAATTGGTGTAATTTTTCCGCAGATGGTTGAAAATTTGGTACAAGACAGTCAGAGGAAATTACTTTAATGGCTGTATGGACTTTGGTATCATGAATAATCATATTATTAGAAATGACAATTTTGTTTATTGATCGACGTCAAAAAAAGAGGCGCTTATCGTGGTGTTTTCTTAACATACCTATGGAATAATTTAAGATAGTCTGTGTATATTTTCAACAAAGAATTAATTAAAGTGTTGATTTCAATGTAAACTTCATTGGTTACAAACACAAAGCAACAGTGTCCTTACTTGTGTATCAAGCATCTCGTAATACACATATTATATATGCGACAAAAAACATAACAAAAAGCATCTGACTCATCATTAATAAATTGCTATTCGACCTCGATAACAGAAAATACCTACGAGTCACTAAAAAAATTAATAGAAGCATCTCTAACATTAAATGAAGCGGTGTGTTTGAATACCTGATAGAAAACGTCAGCCTAAGGCTGGCTTCAAACAGTCGGAATTTCTCTCTGAATTAATATTTTTAATTCATAATAGTATTCATCCCTTTTTAACGTCCCACTGCTGGGCAGGGCCTCCCTTCAGTACGAGGAGGATCAGGCCATAGTCCACTACGCTGGCCAAGTACGGGTTGGCGGACTTCACATGTCTTTTGAAAACTGCTAGGTTTTCTCAGACATACAGGTTTCCTCACGATGTTTTCCTTCACCGTAAGACAAGTGGTAATCATGTTGCAAATGATTCGCACATGAAAATATCAGAGGTGCGAGACCCGGGACTTGAACCCGCTTCACTCGGTTTCCCAAGCGAGCACGTTACCACTGGGCTACCACTGCCTCTTAATTCATATTATTTATTTAGAAAACCCAGAATTACATACAAATTAATTATCTATGTGAATTTTTAAGATATGTGTAAGGCAAGGTTCCAGAATCCAGATTATGATTTAAGAATATAAATTCAGAGAGACATTCCGTCTGTTTGAGGCCAGCCTAAGATAAACAAAATAGATTCTAGATTTAAATCAATTCTTAGATATATTACTACTTTTAGATAGATTATTATATTATGTTTTGATTGAAACTAATATTAGTACTTTTTAAATATATTTTTACTTCTAAAAAAGGGAGGAGGTTCTCAATTCGACCGTATATATATTTCTTTTTATTTTGCCTTTAATTGCACATACGCCCTCAATCGCATCATTGTGGATACAACGAGTAGGAATGGTGTACTAAACAGCTACGTTTTATAATACCATTTCAGATTTTTATCAAGTCTTATTTACGCTGCTAGACCTATGTTTATAATACTGTACTCTAAGTGGCCTAAAAATTAAAATACTTATAGGTACCTCGTACCTATATATTTGACAGCTTTGTTCCGAAAAATCAACTATTACTTTAAAGATAAATTCACAAAATTAAATCGAAGCTCTAAAAGATAACCGAAGCCCATAAACAGGAAAATTTCAAGTTCCAACAAAGTAGTGGTATACATTTATTTTGATAGGCCACTCATAATAACAATTTTTTGCTTTTAATACTTCATCAATTGGAAAATAATAACATTTAATATTAAAAAAAAATATTTAATGTTGTTATTATTTTTTAACTCTACCTATAACTGACTTGAGTAGTACCTACATTGAATTGTTTTACTAAAATTGTTTGTAATATACTCCATTTTCGAAATAGTTTGATGATCACGGGCAAAAAAAAAAAGTTTTTTTCAAAATTTGTTCTTCTTTAAGCTTGGCCGTTTAAAGCTTGGGCTTATCTTGTCCTGTAAGTTTTATTCTTTTAGAAATATCTCTATTAATTTTAGTAATAGTTTAAACTTTAAAGTATAATGACCTCCTCCCGACTGACTTCGACCACGGCGACCAGTCTCATTGAGACTAGTCATCTGCGCAGGAGATATTATAGTGCACAAGTGTGCACCCAGACACAAGTACATTTTCTGTTCCTGTCACTCTCGTACTCCGATTGAACGACTGCTCGACACGACTGGTGAGAGTTAAGGCGCAGGACCGACGGCTTTACGTGCTCTCCGAGGCACCGGAGTGAAACACCGCCAACTTCCCAACTCCGGGCTGTTACTGAGACTTACTATACAGAAAGACTACATAACTAAACTTGGCCCGACCCGGCACTCGAACCCAGGACCTCTCCATGTGCAGCCGTACATGCGAGCCACTACACCACCGAGGCAGTTAACTTTAAAGTATACTAATATTATAAAGAGGAAAGACTTTGTTTTGATTGTTTATTTGTACCGAATGAGCTCCAAAACTACTGGGCCAATTTAGATAGGTAAGAAGATAGTTTGAGATCCTAAGAAGGACATAGGATAGTTTTTATCCTGGAAGTCATCCCTTAAGGGGGTGAAAATGGGGATGAAAATTTGTATGGGGAATCAACCTAAGGACGAACCCGAGCGAAGCGAGTATGAGTCGCTAGTATGCTATAAACTACTTTTTAGTCCAACGCGTTAAAGTTACAGTCATTCTGGAACACAGGGGGAGTTTGGGTCTTACTAAAGCGCATTGATCGCTGTTAAACTAACAGAATGCGCGATAATTTGATAAAATAAATTGTAAGATTATTACTATCAATTGAATGACCAGTGATTCAAGCATCAACCATTGAAACAATGGCATGAATAGCGTTTGTTTTAGCAATTGTTACGCTTTTATGCACTCTGCTTTAGTTGTGACGGTCATGAGTAATGTATTGTATAAAACATCTACTTTCCTTTTGGCCTCGATTTATTATAATAGAAGATTTTAGTTTTCATATTTTAATATAAAGAGAGAGATAAAACAAAAACGTAGTAACATTTCGTTTCGTAGGTAAGGTATGTATGTACGTATTTATCCCTTTTTTAACGTCCCAACTCCCACTGCTGGGCACTTGCCTCCCTTCAACACGAATAGGAAGGTATACCTATATATACATATAATATTAAAAGGTGTTTTAAAGCAACTTCACAAAAATGTATCTTAAAAAAGATAAGTAAGATGTATCTTACAATAAAATAAATTATTTTAATCAGTATTATATGCTTTTCATTGTAAATCTTATCAGACAGGTGAACATTTAATAAACACTGTACACCCAAAGTCGAACGAAACATTTAAATTCACAGCTGCATACAAAATAATTTTATATAAATTCCCTCAGAACATACGTACATTCTTGCGTTTACATTGATAAGATTCCAATTGATGATAACGAAATTGTGTAAGTTCTAGTTCATGGTTAACTTTTATGACAATATTTGTATGAACTTTGATTCTAAGAGTAATCGCACATTAGAGATATGCAGTTGAATTATTTGGTAGCTAGGCTTCTTAAAAAGATTACAATATCAAGATTGAAATATATACCATTGGACTAATATTAAAAATATATAACAATGAAACAATTTAAAGTATCTTTTAATAATATATCAATCAAGTTTAACAGGTTAATTTATTTATAAGATTTTAGCAATGTGCGGTAACTCCTAAGACGTTGAATGCGAACTGTCATTGTTCGCCGTCGCTACATATTTGTCAACCGAGTGTCAGTCGGTCACTGGACGGCTTATTATTTAAACGTGTTGAGTCGTTTCCTGTTACACGACTCGCGAGCAATTTGCATGAAATCGCGTTTATTCAATTACAATATAATCATCCAAACTATAATATACACTGGACCATGAATGAGGTTATATACGTACGGACCTATGCCTACACCGGTTTCTTGTTGTTTTAAAAAAAAAAACTAAACAAGTTCGCGCGTAAGTGACTTCTTGAGTTTTGTGTTAAGAAACTTAGTTTTTTTTTTGTTGTAAGTGAATATTTAGCATAATATTTAGCAGACATGAAGGAGCCGAGTAAAAAGGAAGAAACATCTGACGATGAGTCCGGATTGGGATATCAGAACACATTGGTAAGTTTGCAGAATTGCATTACTTTCTATTCTAGTAAATTGCACTGAACGTGAAATTGACACGGTTTAGTTATTTTTCTTACATCAACATAAAGTATCGGTAATAATTAAAAACTGTAAATTACAAGTTTATCGATTCTTGCAAATAGTATTGAGGACTCAATACCATTATTTTATACCTTATAAACTTTTATCTATTACCAGAATGTTCTTATTTAAAATATATTCACTAAATTATTAGCATTTTATTCATTTCCTAGGCACTTACTGTTTGCATTAACTTATAAAGTAAGTTATCCATATCTTTCTGATTAAATATTCATTTTAAATTCTTCACAAAAGTGGTTTTTATTCCAAACTACAAACTACAAAACAAATAATAAAATAATATTATAATAAAAACAATCACATACTTGTGACATTTGTAACAGTTTGGATTTGCATTCTAATTGTTTTGTAAACCTTTTGACATAATTATTGTTTGATTACAGAGTAAACTGTAATTGTAAACAATTGTTTGTGTGAGTGTTGTGTAGAAAAACATTTGAAACACTATTATAAAAACTTGTATGTATTTTTAATTTAAGGCATTATTCAAATGAATACCTCCATTTAATTTATCATTTGAATTAAAACTAATATATTAGATAAAAATAAACTTGTACACCAAGAAAATAATACACCAATAATAAACTTGTACACCAAGAAAAAATTAAATAAATACAGAAAAGATATATAATGTACAAGAGGTTGTAGGTATTTAGTGATGTTGATTAATGTCTTTCTGTTGATGAGAATTATCAATTCTTAATACTAATATTCATGAAACATTGTATATACACTCTAACTGCTATAAAATATATTTTTTTAAATACATGTAAAAAAGGCTCTTGTTTTGCTATATTTTCTCATATTACTAACCAAAGTGTTAACTAAAGATGCAATGAATAAAACCATATTATTATTCTCGATGTATTGTATACATCGATTGAATACAATACATCGACAATTAATTAATTAATTTATGAATTATTTAAAAAAAAAAGTAAATTTTTCAATAACACGTTTTATATTGTCACTTTCATAATTTGTTACATTTTTATCTGTAGAAGGTTCTTACAAAACAATAATTTTTCAGTTTTAACGATAAACAGTAATTTGGTGTGTAGGCATTTGTTGTATATATTTTATAAAAACATCTGATACCGAGTCCTTCAAAAATAGTGCTTTAACTCCATAATCCCCATTATCTTAATCCATAATATGGTACAAAACTTTTATTTTCTAGACTAATTAGGTTTTAATCTAATATTATAATTATTTTCTAAATTACCGAATAGTAAATATAATCTGATTGACTCATTGGTGTTGCGGCTAGTCATATGTTCCTCAATTCAAATTTTGGGTCAGACAAAGAATTATTGGGGTTTTCTACCAAAAAATTCCTAATAACAGCTCTGAATTAGACAATAGGTGGTGTTTTGCCCCCATGAAATCATGTAAAGTCATCGGTCCTGCTTTTATGTTCCTGTAAACACTACTACTAATGCTTGAGCACTAATTTGTATAAGTATAATATAATATGTACTGCGTAGCTCTGCCGCCGAAAAACTGACATAAAATTAAAATTGTCTAATGAATTATGAATAAGAACAAAGCATTGATTTCTATTTAATATTTCCTTTAAATCTTATTATTTGCGTTCACATTAATATTCAATAATCAAATACCAAATATGTTATGTAAAAATATGACAATATTTTATCTATTTTCTGACCGACTTGAAAAAAGGAGGACGTACATATTTTTGTGTACATGTTACGATATCTTCGCTAATTGGTAAACCTCGTCTACAATCCTCGCCCTACATTTGTGGACAATTATCTAATACTTATATTGTGCACAAATAATAACTTGTAAATGATTCATTTCTGAAAAAGATATGTATTTAATTTACTATACTTAGTTCTTTAATCTTTGGTTACTCTCTTTTTTCATTGCACATTACATTTTCATCAGAAAAAAAAGATTAACCTTAAGAATTTAATATAAACTTTTACAAAAAAAACTTTAGTAAACTATTAGTTACGTTTTAACGGTTAGTATAGATTTCTCAGAAATGAGATATTTTCCTACAGTAAAAAGTATCCTATATGTTGACCCGGATAACCAGCTATAATCTTACCAAATTTCATCAAAATCTGTCCAGTGGTTTTCTCGTAATGCGTTCCCAGACAGACAGACAAAAATTCTAAAAACTATGGATTCGGCCTCTCTATCGATAATAATGACTATTTCAATAAGATTTTCTAAAAAATATTTAATGTATCTACAGATTCGACACAGAATTTTGTATGTATATATGTAGATTATAGTCTTGTAGGCCTGAAGTTCTCAACATGGTTGCGAAAATTATAATCAGAATTACCTTCAATTGGGACTTATATGATAAAGGGTATCAAATCAAAGAGAAAATACTGTGCAATCTGTAATAGTGATTCTTACGTCATATATGTATATGTATGTACTACTTGGTACTACGTACGTGTATGCGTACGGCATGCGACAATTCTTAGAATATGTTTATTATAGCGCACTTAGTAATGAATTCTATTTTATTTGCGTAAAACAGAGTATATTTTATTCACTACTAGTTTTTGGCCGCGGCTTCGCTCGCGTTAAGTTAAGCGGGATTCAAGGGTGGCCTAAGCCCGATCCCAGGATGCAATCTATATCCTTGACAAGTTTTATCGAAATCTGTTAGCGGTTTCAGCGTGAAAAAGTAAGACAACAGTAATAGAGTTTCTTTCACATTTATTCATACTAGCGACTCATCCTCGCTCCGCTTGGGTTCGTCCCTAGTTACATTTTAACATTTAGTATACATTTCTCAGAGATAAGATATTTTCCCGCAGTAAAAAGTATCCTATATGTTGACCCGGATAACCAGCTGTCATTATATCAAATTTCATCAAAATCTGTCCAATGCTTTTGTCATTATGCGGTAACAGATAGATAGACAGACAGACAAACATTCTAAAAACTATAGATTCGGCCTTTGTATCGATAATAATGTCTATTTCAATAAGATTATCCAAAAAATATTTAATGTACAGATTCGGCTTAGTTACAATTTCATTATATGTATAGATACAACAGAACAACGGCTATCATTTTGAACAATTGATCTGTTAAGGTTTACTAAGTAAATAACAAAGAACAATAAAAAACATTTTGTTAAAAATGAGCTCTTTCCTTAAGTTTGCCGTATGTCATGACTTCCCAGAATGCGTTCCTTATTAGCAACACTATCGAATGGTGTAATTATACAGTATGTTTTTTTTTTAAATCAACAGGTTCGATTCCTGGCTAGGAAAATTGATTTTTCAAAAATCCAATAATGCAGTTTTAGTTTTCATGAAAATCGGGCCCGAGACTCCTTTGAGTACTTTTCGCTATTCCTCATAGTTTCAGATTTAGCCATGCACGCCCACTTGAAAAATTCATCCTGTATACCTACTTGTTTAAATAGCAATATTCTTAATAAATTATAATCGATAGATTATGATCATACAAACATACATTCGAGTGTTTTATGAAGTGGCTTTCCACATATAACTTATTTACATGTAGGCATATTTATGTTGTAGAAATATAAATTAAGTACACACTTGTACTTAATTATTATGAAGTAATTAAAACAAGGCTACCTTTTATCAGCTTCTGAAAAAACAAGGATGTTCGAAATAAAAATTAACAGTATTATATAGCATTTCTTATAAATATTCTCTCCTAGGATATATATGCTTAGACTTCTGGATCTAATATAACAAAAAACTGTATGTCCAATATGTAATTTGTACCGTACGAGAATAAAACCTGTGACCCGTCTCTACTGGGTTCCACTTGTAAAACTAAGTTTTTGGACTATTTGCACCTAATCAAATCTTTTTTATATAAATAGTAAATCTTCATCTAAAGTTTTAATACTCTCATTCAAGCATCGTTTCTCAACAATTTTTATGTCGCGACCCACGAAAAAGCCAAAAGTTAAGTAAAAGTTTTGCGACTCCGTCACTATATTACATATTAATAGTTAGTTTTGTAATACTACACTAAAATTCATACCTTTAATAAAGAAATTCTTTATACCTATATGTAGTTTATATTTATTATTTTTCAACAGACTGCGACCCCATTTAAAAACAAACTCGACACCCCCAAGGGTCGCGGCCCCCCGCTTGAGAAACGATGCGTTAGAGTAACTGTGCTTGTCATCTTAACACATTCCTTTTGTTTCGTGATTAAGTCATTTAATAACTTGATCCTAGGTAGGTAATTTATATAGATTTATAGGTTTTTAGTTATATCTGTTACGGGGGTAGTAGGTTTGATTCTCTCAGAGATGATTTGGGTACAAAATATAATCGACAGTCGTTTTGTGCCCACTTCAAAAAGAAGTAGGTAATCAATTGGGATCTTTTTGAGTATGTACGCTAAGTCATATCTTCGTTAATTTTGATTTTCATTAACCTCCTTATGTCCTTAAATGTGGTTCCGTAGATATTTTAAAAAGGGATGCATAAGACAAGTAGGAAAATATACTAACCCTGACTAACATATTATGCTTTTTTTTATCTTTATGTCACTACGAAAGAGCGAAGCGAAGAAAGAAGTTTTAATGAATAGTTAGCTTTTTTAATGAATAGGTTTTACCTGGTTCCGAAACAATTAAAAAAAAACTTCCTCCTAGAAGAATTCTTTACACAAAATTTTTGCCGGCGTACATTTTTTATCATAGAACAGAAAAAAGACTTGTAAAATTAATTTATCAAGTCAGTAATATATCTAGATGTCTCCCTCAAAAGTAATTTACTAAAGTGGGTAGAACGTAGGTAAGTGCAACACGCAATATCAGATGATAATATCAAATATTATTATGTATTTCCTGTTACACTACTCTAAGACTTGTATTTTGCTCACGACCATTTAGGTCATGTAAAATGTAAATCTATAGCGATTACAAGTGTTGTACAGAATTTATGTTTAATAACCGCTTTCGTATAAGGAAGTGGTAGCCAAGTGGTAACGCGCTTGCTTACCACTGACTGAACTGACTGAAGCGGGTTCAAATCCTGGTTTTTGTACCTCTGACATTTTCATTTGCGAATGATTACCACTTGTTTTACGTAGAAGGAAAACATTGTGAGAAAACCTGCATGTCTGAGAAAAGCTAGCAAGTTTTCGAAAAACGTGAAGTCCGCCAACCCGCACTTGGCCAGCGTGGTGGACTATACCTGATCTCCCTCTCATTGAATCCCTTTAATTCTGGCCCACTCCCGGCTTTGGGAAGTTAAAAAAAGGCTGAATACGAATACAACCACTTTCATCATTTGCAATATAAAAATAATAAAGAACATGTGATAAAAAATATATTATATATGTACATTATTTATTATTTAGCGTTAACTTTCTTTTTTTACTGAGCGTCACGTTTTATCGTCCGTTCGAAATGAACAAGTCTCTGTCCTAAGAAGATTATGCCAAAGAAATTCAGCGGGACTAATTTTTTATATATTTTTCATGAATAAACATTTACATATTGAGATGAATCTTTTTATAGGGGTAGGGCGGGTTCCCTAAAACGTAAACAGTACTTGAAATTAGTTATGTTAAATAGGACAAATGTTACTATTTGCTATGCACTAGTCGTTCGTAGTGTAAACTTGCGTAAAATCAAACAAATCCAGGTGAAATCAGTAGTTCATACGTCATATATCGTACACTTATATGTACGCCAAGTAGAACTTGCGTCTGCGATCTTTAACTTCATAAATTATAAGTTTTGGTTTGATTGATTTTTTAAGTTGTTTTTTTAACAAAAATGTCACCAATTTTGTGAAGAATATAAACTAACCAGTTTGTGTAATAGCTATAATCTGTAATAAACATTTCGTAATAGCTATAATTTTTGAGACGTACAAAACTTAGTCTCTCCTTTGACCATGTTTGTTAAGCATTCGAAACGTTGGTAACCAATGATCTAAATAAAACTGCAAGAATATCCAGAAAATAGATTCATTTAAACTTCATAACTAATATTACAATATACAATTGATGAGTAACAACTATATTTTATTTTATTGCTATTTATTAATACTACCTGTCAAATATTGACTGTATACAAATATCACCTGTCAACACAAGGAATTTTTACAATTCACAAATCATTAGGCACATGACCGCTTTATCTTAAGATATGTATGTTGTAAGTCCAAATGATAGCGGATTTGATAAGATAAGAGTTAATCCGACGAAAGTCAATGTCGTGTGCCTTCGAGTGACTATACTTCCTAGTGCCTAAATATATAGCGCAATACTACTCACTCACTGACTGACTGATTGTGTAATCTCAAAATCAATTAAAGCTATGATTGAATATAACTCAGATAATGCTTTGTTATTGAAGAGTAAGTGTAATTAAAGGGCCCTTTAAGTTAAGGCAGCTTGGAAAGGTTGGTTGTAAGGTTTTGAATCTTGTCAGCGCAAACGAAGTCGCGGCACGCCTAGTGTATCTTACTAAAACTTTGTAAAATATGTTATTAAATTTTCCTTTTTCCTTTATCTGAGTTACATTTTTAGTTATTTTATAACATGACTACGCCCGAGTGCGGCATATTTCTATTTATTTCGTATCACTAAATATGGCCCCCGTCTTATATGGGACTAGCGACTCACCCTCGCTTTGCTTCGAGTTCGTCCTTAGACAAAAACAACTCTATCTCATGGGAGCCGTACGTTTTTCCGGGACGATATATAGCCTATAGCCTTCTTCAATAAACGGGATATCTAATGCAAAAAGAGTTTTTCAAATCGGATTTGTAGTTCTTGAGATTAGCGTGTTTAAACAAACAAACAAACTCTGTCTCTTTATTAACCGACTTCCAAAAAAGGAGGAGGTTCTCAATTCGACCGTATATATATTTTTTAATATAAGTATAGATTAATATACCTCTTAGTATACTACTCTATAAAGTTAAAACTATTTCTTGGAATGTATTAAACAAAAGTTTTATTGAAATCCATCCAGCCGTTATTATATCATGTGAGGGACACACCGACATACAAATAATATCTATGCGAAAACAAAAAGTATTTCGCATGACACTTACGATCAGTACATTTGTATGTATGCTTAATATTTTAGTTATTTTAGTGTTTACGAAAAATTATAAATTAACTTTACTTAAGTAATACTAACTAGCATAATACTTTCTTAGAAACTAAATAGCAGTTAAAATTCTGAGTCGAATCTGTAAATATTTTTTGGAAAATCTTATTGAAATAGTCATTATTATCGATACAGAAGCTGAATCATTTTCAGAGTTTTTAGAATTTTTCATGTCGGTTTGTCTGTCTGTCTGGGAACACATCACGAGACATCACTGGACAGATTTTGATGAAATTTGCTATGATGATAGTTGGTTATCCGGATACTTTTTACTGCGGGAAAATATGTCATCTTTGAGAAATCTATACTAAACGTTAAAACGTCGCTAGTTGTTTATATAAGTACTAATATTTAAGACGCATTTCTTACAATCAAATCAATTTCATGCGATATATTATTATGCTTATAATGTTTTATTTTATCGTAGACTAACATAATCGTTACCTACTGTATGATTAAAGATTAATTAATTTATTTATTACCTACTTGTCGTAACATAATAATATTTAAAAATGTATAAAAAAGTTACATTGAACTATAACGTGGGGCTCTTCATGAGTCTTGTCTTCAGGTCCCTTAAAGGCCGGCAACGCATTCGCAACTCCTCATCTGTCGCAGAGGTCTATGAGCGGCGATAACCACTTACCATCAGGTGGATCGTTTACTCGCTGGTCCCTTTTGGCTGGCCCTATTTGGTTGTATGTATGAATGTATTCAGCCCTTTTTAACGTCACACTGCTGGGCAGGGCCTCCCTTCAATACGAGGGGATCAGGCCATAGTCCACCACGCTGGCCAAGTGCGGGTTGGCGGACTTCACATGTCTTTCGAAAACTTGCTAGGTTCTCTCAGACATGCAGGTTTCCTCACGATGTTTTCCTCCACCGTAAGGCAAGTGGTAATCATGTTAGAAATGATTCGCACATGAAAATATCAAAGATGCGAGACCCGGGATTTGAATCCGCTTCACTCGGTTTCCCAAGCGAGCGCGTTACCACTGAGCTATCATTGCCACGCAGCCGATTTGATTGAATTTTGGTAAACAGATAGACTTTGACCTAGAAACAAACCTAGGGGCGTAGTCGAAGCGAGGGTAGGTCGCTAGTATCTATATAAAAAATGGTGAGTATGATGTACGTGTGTAATGCGTAGGTACACTTATTAGGCTATAGTATTATTTAAAAAAAAATATTTTTCCTTAAAACATTTTTACACTAATGAAAAAATATGCGGGTCATGATGTGTTTCCCCTTAGAGGCATTTAGCCACATAGCAATTATACAGTGTAATGAAGAACAAGTTATTGGTAAAACCATTTGCACATTATTACATTTACCATAACATCCTCTTACTATCAATATATTTATGAGCAGACCTAATTTCGCTTAAGCCCAATAACATTAATTCAATTTTCCAAACAAATTCCAAAAAATCTATTTCTTATCTTTATTTTTTTTTATTATAGATGCGAAAGTGTTTGTTTGTTTGCTTTTTACTTCACGTAATAATGAAAAAACGATCGTAATTTTTATAGAGGTATGGAGGTACAATGATCTACAGAAAATTAAGGGGTCCCTTGTCAATAGCATAATGTTTTATAACTTCTATTTTAAGCTCGTGTATTGGTATGGCTGAGTTTTTCTATAATTCAATTTAATTTAAGCCGGAATGTTGAACGGGAAGAAGGAATGAAGATGGAGCATTTCGATGTTGATTGTCGCGTGATTTAAGTGACTGTGATGTTTGATATTCAGACTTTTATCTATGACAAGTTGCTAGTGGTTCAGTTCGTGTAGTTTATTTAATACTAGCGACTTACCCTCGCTTCGCTCGGGTTCGCCCCTGGCTAGCTTCCCAATACAAACTTTCACCCCCCTAAGGGATGATTTGCGGGATAAATATAGCTTTTACATTACCACATTATAATTGCCAATTTTTTTAAGTATTAAAATGGATATAGTATGTTATCTTTAATAGATAGACATATGCCATCGGGGACTTTTCTGTAGACCTATATAAGATACACAAGTCCGCCATACATTATTTTGTTATATGTCAAAGGGTTTAAACAGCTTTTTCGTTGAAAACTCCCAGATGCGTACTTTTTTACGACACATCAACAAATATCGTTATATTATAGCCAATGTATACAAAAACTTAACAAATTATATACTTAAACCTTCCTCGAGAACCTCTCTATCCATTGCTGAAAACAGCATGAAAATCGGTGCAGCAGTTTTTGAGTTCATCGCGAACAGACAGACAGACAGACGCGGCGGAGGACTTTGTTTTATAATATGTAGTGATGTTTAACTAGTGACTTACCCGAACGAAGCGAGGGTGCGTCCCTAGGTTACTTTATGATAAATATAAACACTTATGCCAGCGTTTGCTATGTAATTTTTTTTCGTAAATTTTTCGGATTTTTTAATAGTTATACTGATATTCGGAGCGGAGACAAATCCAACAAATCAAAGATCATGAACATCGGCCCCGGATGGACCTTTAGTTATAAATGGTGTAACTAACCCGAACTTGTTTTATATATATAGTTAATTATTAGTATAGATAGATATTAGATATAGATTAGTGTGCTTCTAAAAGTAGCGTGATGATAGCCTATAATCTTCCTGAATAAAAATACTGTAAAAAATTAACGTGTTCAAACACATCTTTGCTTTGTTTGTTTTGTTGAAATAGGATGAAAAATATTTTATTTTATAATAATTCGTTAAAGAAACTTTTCATTGTATGGCAATACTGGCGCATATACAGGTAGATAGATTTGTTTTTCTTTAATCTATATACAGATGAATAAAATTGAAGTGTCTGTTTGTAATGTTAAAATAACAGCTTTTTACTAAATGCATATGAAAGTTTATCTAATATATTTAAACGAGCAATTCTAACTAAAAACTACAAAAAAAACTATGAGAAAAAAAAACATTTTTTTTTATTTTTGTCTATCTCTTTGCCCATCTGTCCCTGTGTCTGTCTGTTTCGGCTAATCTCCGAAACGCCTGGACCGATTTTGAGGGTACTTTCACCAGTAGATAGCTGATATTATAAGGAATAAGTAGGGCTACTTTTATTTTAGAAAAAGAATTAAGGTTCCGAGCAAAGAATTAAAACCCATGAAATTATGGAAAAAAATTGCACCCAATCGAAGTGTGGCTAAATCGCTAGTAAGTAATACTTTAAGAATATACAAAGTGTTAGCGCTCGTTAGATTTATATCAATTTATAGCTTCTTAGAAAAACGCACTGGCGCGACGTACGATTCTACACTAACTGGTAACTACTTATGACAAACACATCATATGAGCAAGAGAGACAAATGAATCAGTGAAATCGTATAGAATATCCAACAATAAACCCAATTAATTGTGTTCTATATTAAGACTCGAGTACTTGAAAATATCTAAAAATAGGTATCAAGGCTTTCTTGACTGATGAACAAACATTTTTATCGACTTAATAATACATGTTTCTAACATCTAAACTAATATTATATATATCTGCGGAAGTAACTCTGTATGTCTGTTGGTTAGTTACGTTTTCGTATAGTAAATAAGTATGTTTGGACATTAATACACAACACCATCTAGTTCCATGATAAGCTACGAGGCTTGTGTTATGGATACCAGATAGTTGATACACTACACATATAACTTTAAATACATACATATTATAAATATAACCCATGACTGGAGAACAAACGTTCGTGCTCAGCACACAAATGAATGCTCCCAGCGGGACTCGAACCCGCAACCGCTGGAACAGCAAGTAAGTTCACTACAAACTGAGCTAAACATGTCGTCGTATGATTTTTTATACAGAAATAGATTGGACAATGCTACCTTTTATTGAAAATAAATAATGGGAAATTCATCATTTCTGCAGCTCAAGCGTAGAGTGGCTTCTTGAGGGTGACATACGCACAGACAGACAGATTAGAGACTTAGGTATGCTTGTCTTGGGACATACCTTGGGACGAACCTTCGCAAAGTTGACACATGTTTCTAGATTTTATAAAGATACTTTTTCTATGATAAAATTTTCTTGTTTTTTTATTGATTATGTAACGTTTGTTAGGCTCGATATCTTGCCCTATGACAAACTTATTTGTTACAATTAAAGCTAGTAAGAAAACGTATTTATACTTAATATTATAAGGAGGCAGAGTTTGTTTGCTTGTTTGAACGCGCTGATCTCAGGAACTACTAATTGGATTTGAAAAATTCTTTTTGCATCAAATAACATGAATTATGTTTTAGTTTCAATTATATATATTTATACAGGTGAATTTTTCAAGTGAGCGTGCATGGCCAAATCCGAAACTATAAGGAATAGCGAAAAGTACCTACTCAAAGGAGTCTCGGACCCGATTTTGATGGAATCTAAAACTGCATCATTGGATTTTTGAAAAATCAATATTCCTAGCCAGGAATCGAACCCGTTGATTTTGAAAAAAAAACACACACACTGCATTATTATTGACTGATGGCTCACTGTTATTTTTATTATATGGTATTATTGTATTTTATTATTTCTATTACGTTACTATTCTTTTTATTTTTCTATTCATGACATATTTAAACATCCTCATACAAAATCCATCAAATGCTAAAACCACTAGACTGTTAAATAGTAAAACTGAAAAAATACCAAGATATCGAGCCGAATTTCACTATCGGCTTTTATCTAATGTATTCAACAAGGTAGCTTATCACCGAGTGTGTTACGACTGAGATTACTGTACGTAATACGTATGAAACACAAACACTTCCTTCATCAATGAATAATTTATATAATAAAATTGTAACGTTTGTTGGTTAATTTCAAACAAAGGTAATTTTAATATGCATAGTTCCGAGTTGAACGACACAAAAATTATTCTGAACAAAATATACTTATAGTTTATTATATGAACAATTGTTTTATCGTTAAAGATTCGTTATTCAATCCATACATCTATAACGATAAATAAAATTAAAGTATCTGTTTGTAATATTAAAATAACAGCTGTTTACTAAATGCATATGAAATTATATACGGTACTTATAAGAAAAACACAATTGACGTTTTTGTCCGTTTGTCTATCTGTCCCTTTGATCTGTCTGTTTGTTCTGGTTAATATCCTAAAATTAAAACGTACCTAGGGATGCACCCGAGCGAAACGAGGATGTCACTGGTACTCCTATAAAAATCGATGTGATTTTTTTGGAATATTTGGATGGACTTGCCTTTGAAGTTATGTAACAGAAATGTATTTAAAAAGGAGATGAGAATGTTAGTTGCAAAACGCAAAAAGTTGAGTTAGCGAACCATCCAGTTCCATGGCAAATCACGAGGTTTGTGTTATATATACCAGGTAGTTGATACACTACATATATATACATATAACTTTAAATAAATACGTATTATAAATATAAACACCCATGACTTTAGTACAAACATTCGTGCTCAATACATAAATGAATGCCCTCAGCGGGGTTCGAACCCGCGACCGTTGTTAGCACAGCAAGTAGGTTCACTAAATGAGCCACACATGTCGTCAAGCATAAAAAAAGTCATGTTTTTATATATATTTTAGATAACATTATGATAATAACTATTTTAATTTAATAAACTCAAAGGGTTTAAATTTTATGTCTACAGATAAAAAACATTTTATGAATGCCATAAGACTATAATTAGATTAAAACAATATTTCTTTTTGCTTTAAATTTTAATTTATGATTTTAAGATAAGTAACTGTTTTATCTTTATATACTCTTGTTATATATATCATATATGTAAATACCTATAGGTGATAATTTTTATATGACTAATTAGTTAGTTAGTAGTTAGTATGGAATAGATAGACTATATTATGTTATATACGCATAGGTACAAAATAAACAGTTCTGAATTTTTCGATTTTTCAGCTTTTTTTAATACTTAAACCCTTGAGTTGACACACCCCCAATAAAATAAAAAAAAGAATTCAAATCGGTCCAGCTGTTTTTGAGTTTGAGAGTTTGAGTTTTATCGAGACTAACGAACGGCAATAGATATATTATATATAGATATTATGTTCACAAAACGTTTAATAAAATGATAAAAGAATATTTTTCGTTGACTTATAAATTCTTTTACAGCTATTTGAGTTTGTTCATAATATTTCAATGCCAAGCAAATCTAAAACTATTTAAATTCATCCGACCTAAATTGACTAAATTAGAGAAGTACTCCTCGATTTTACGCATGCAAATAATTAAAGGTTGAAGTTAAATATACCTATTCAAAGTATACTAGCGACTTATACTAGCTTTTCTTGGGTTGGTGCTTGCATTTAGCCCTTTTTTTTAATGTACCACTGTTGAGCACGTGCCTCCCTTCAACACGAGGATCAGGCCATAGTCCACCACACTGGCCAAGTGCATGTTGGTGGACTACACATGTCTTTCACAAATTTGCTAGGTTCTCTCCGACATGCAGGTTTCCTCACGATGTTTTCCTTCACTTGGTGAGTGCTTAATAGTCTTTGTTACTCCAGGTTACACTGCAGTGTACTAAATTTTATCCAAATCCATCCAGACTCCAACCATTTCAGAGACACAAAGTAACAAAAGTTCACACATTTTTACAGTTTCAAGTATTAGGTACATAAGCAGAACTTTAGTAATTATTAATCCCTCCCTCCCCCTTGTCAGCAAAATTAAGCAAAACTCTTACGCCCCCTCCTATGTTTACGTAACATTACGCCTCAATTATTTTGGGGAATCCCTAAACATGCTTTTCATTTTTGAACATGAACAAGTAGGATTGTCATGGGTGTTCTGAAATATTGATGTGACAAATCAAAAAATCCTACTAAATTTTAATTATTTTAAATAAATATTGCTGACGTATTCACCATCCAAACCCATCGTCCTCCATGTCATCAAAAATAAGCGAAGCAAAGACACCCCCACCTCCCTTTGGTACTTAAGTAAAACTTGAATGAACATAAAATTTCGCATTTATAATAATAATTCGACTTGATAAAAAATTCTTCAGCAAACTTGCTTTTTTGTAGGTCTACTATCTCATTTTACGTATTTACATACGTATCATTGAGCAAAATACATGACATCACAGTCGCAGCCGCAAAAAGGAATTATAGGCCGGAAGCTAGCGATAGATTTATTTTTGTTTTTTTGAATACTAGGATGAATGTCTCACAAAGAAGACAGATTATAATTGGAACATAGTGAATATGATAATAATAATAATGTCCTCCTGACCGATTCCGGCCACGGCGGCCAATCTTATTGAGACGAGCCAACTGCGCAGGAGATATTATAGTGCACAAGTGTACGTGCAGACACAAGTGCACTCTCTATTCCTGTCACTCTCATACTCCGGTGGGACGACTACTCGACACGACCGGTGAGAGTTAAGGCGCAGGACCGACGGCTTTACGTGCTCTCCGAAGCACGGTGGTGAAACACCGCTAACTTCCCAACTCCGGGCTGTTACTGAGGCTTTCTATACAGAAAGACTCAATAACTAAACTTGGCCCGACCCGGGACTCGAACCCAGGACCTCAGGATGTGCAGCCGTACATGCTAGCCACTACACCACCGAGGCAGTTAGTGAATATGATAATGCTACTAACTGTAATAGATGTTTTACACCTTATTATTATTATTATAAGCCTGTAGTGTCCCACTGCAGGGCAAAGGCCTCTCTACTCTTCCTCCACTGCTCCCTATCTTTCGCTATAGTATGCCACTCTCTTTGGAAGGAGTCTAGTTCATCCCGCCATCTCCGCCTGGGTCTACCACGCTGTCGTCTGCTGTGTTGGGGGATCCAAAAAGTTGTTTGTTTGGCCCAAAGGTCATCTGACATCCGGATGACGTGACCAGCCCAGTCCCATTTCAGCATGGCAGCTTTCCGAGTGACATCCATAATCTGAGTTCTGGAACGGATTATGATATTCTTGACACGGTCAGTTAGGTTAATTCCCAGTATACTCCGTTCCATTGCTCTTTGGCAAACCTCGAGTGTATATCTTTGTTGACCTGTTAGAGACCAAGTTTGGGAGCCATATGTGAGAATGGGGAGAATACACACGTCCATGACTTTCCTCTTAAGGGATAAAGGAAGATTACCCTTCATTAGATCTTTTATGGCCCAATAGCTCTTCCAGGCGTTTTCAGTGCGCTTTGCAATTTCTTTATTTTGTCTTGCCTGAAAAGAGACTATTTGGCCCAAATAGAGATATTCATCGACGTATTCAATCTCCACACCCTCTACTACGATTTTATGATGTGCTCTATTTGTCATCAATTTGGTCTTGGACATATTCATATGTAGTCCGACCTCGAGGCTTGTCGTGTTAAGGTCAGTCAACAATGTCATCGGCAAAACGAAGGTTTGTTAACCTCTTTTCGCCAATAGCAATACCCTTTTCTGCCCATCTAGCTGTCAGTTTTTTAAAAATTTCCTGTAATACAGCATTAAATAGTTTGGGAGATAATGGGTCTCCTTGTTTTACTCCTTTATTTATAGAAAAAGATGGTCCTGTGTGGGCATTAATTTTAATTGCTGCTGTACTATTTTCATAAATGTTTTTTAAGAGGTTTTACACCTGTATAATAATAATTAAAGTCAAAAAGTATTTCAAGTACATAAGAAGTATGTCAGGTATTTATTTATTTAATATATTAACGGTACCTACATATGACTGTATCATTAACTTTTCACGACTTGAATGCCATACTGTAACAAATAGTCTTAAATGATGAAAATGTTATTTAAAACCGTTCAAGCGATATTGCATGCTTATTTGTTTAACTACGCGAAAATGATTAAAAAAAAAAATTAAGTAAAAAAATAAATAAATAAAGGGTGCTTATTAACTGGTGATTTATAATATACTCGTATTTCGGCATTTGAAGGGTTGCTATAATTGTGAAGAATGATTTGAAATTATCTACCATCATCTCATAGTCTATAAAATAGAGCGTCCGACTCATGTACGAGATTTTATCTCATAAATGTTACAGTGTAAACTGTGAAATCAGACACTCGATGTTGCTATTTTGCGGCTACTGGAATTTTAGCCTTTTAAATAGACTGTTAAAGAATATGTCAATGTCTTGTTTTAACTAAACAATAAAACCAGAGCTACATAAAGTGGTTTTAAATATTGCAAAATTTAACAAATGAGGTGGCGCATGGCGCAGTTAAGAGACAAACTGAAGCGATTTATAAATATATCCCTCTATATACAAAACGTGATACTTCGGATTTTTCTCACGGAGATTCAATAATTATACGTATCGTGCAAAGAAGTGGAAGTAGACCAATCTTGTCTCTATCGTTGTCTTCATTTTTCTGGGGTTTTAGCAAATGTGCTGCAGCACGATGGACAGACGACCTGAATGAGAAAGGGATGCCCAAGGGATAGTTGGTGATCTACCATGGCGGGACATTTGCTTGTACCCACCCATGTGTATTCTCCTCGCGATGGGGGCTTATTCTCTGATAGTAGAGCGGATAGTAAGAGGCTCCTCCTTGTTCTTGTGAAGGATAGGAAGAGCATCAGTAGGCCAGCCGGGGCTTCATTAAGACGAAAAAAGTTTTAATGGGTTTCAGTTGGTTATACTGGATTTTGTAGCCGATGCTTCATCACATAACCACCTGTTGTACAGTATGTGAAAATATATTACCAATGTTAAAGAGCAAGTAAGGGAAGCTTGCGTCTAGGAGTGGATGGCAGTAGACACAAATCTCAGTATTCATGTTTTTATTACAAAATTTTTTTGAATGTACATATTTCATTAAGATCTTGCGTAAACTCCAGTCACGCTAACTATGACCGTTCATATTTCATTTCATATCAAGTGTCAAGGCAATATATCAACATTTCAGGCATTTACTTATCGCTTTGAAGGTCAATTTTTTTACTGTAAATATTTTTAGAAGTTAATAAAAATAAAAATTTTGTTTTAGATCCTATTATATACATGTGTGAAGCTAAATTGTAACAATAATGTTTATATTTTTATTTCTTAGTTCACATTTTAATACCAAAGAATACATATCAATCCTAGAAAAAGTATCCTATATGTTGACCCGGATAACCAGCTATGATCATACCTAATTTCATTAAATCCAATGGTTTTCTCGTGGTGCGTTCCCAGACAGATAGAGAGGTAGACAAAAATTCTAAAAACTATAGATTCGGCCAATAAGATTTTCCAAAAAATATTTAATGTACAGATTCAACTCAGCTAGAATTTAATATGTATGTGTTAAATCAATATTCCTATTCTTTTACTTTTCCATAGTTTAGACAGTATATAGTTGCATTAATTATTATTTAACGTTATTAATCAAAACAACATAAATTATTATTAAAGTAGAACAAAATCTATAAACGAAAATAATATCAAAACGTCGGGAACCAAATATCAAATAAAATCAAATATATAAATACGCGAAAAAGTCCAAAAACATAGTTTTATTTAAAATGGCAAATTTTCAAAATCTAAAAAAGTATTAAACTATAGTCGTTTCATAAAAATACATTCCAGCATTATAACAGTAGCACTGAGAATAATTAAGCTGTGTGTATATTCTTAACATGGCAAATATGCGCTACTTTTGTAGCAGGTAGGTATATGTATGTAAGTACATGTAAGTAGTTACAGTGATTACTTCCTGACGATCGTCGGTTTTTTGTTAAGTGATAAATTATATATTATTAAAAATAATTGAGTGTGTCATCTATACATATAAATACATAATAAATGAATAAAATATATCTTATAGTGATATCTAATATAAAAAGTTCGTACAAAAGACAAGTGTAAAAATTTTGACATGAAAGAGACCTTTTGGTTGTTTTAGTTTATTTAAATAGGGAGTCTCTCCCGTGACCATGATTGCTGTAAAGCAATCCTAACGTCGGGAAACAAAAATCGAAATAAATCCGCGAAAAAATCCGAAAAGATAGTTTTATTTAAATGTCTAATATTCGCGTAAATCTAAGAAAGTATTATGTTTTAGTTTATCTTTCTGATAAAAAAAATCAAAAGTCTTAAAAAATTTAAAAATTCGTCCAAAAAAAAATTTATGATTTATACTTTAGATTTTGCCCGCGGTTCCGCTCTCGTGTTAGGATACTGTGTATTTTTACTTAGTTTGGAATTCGTATTATGTGAACAATTTCTGCTTTTTATAGAAACGTATAGAACGAGAAGATAAAGCTGTAACTAAGAATATACTTACATACATAGTTTTAAAAAAATGGTTAAATAAACAGCAAACGTCATCACAGGATGAAATGTCAAATATCGCAAATATTAAATGTAAGAAAATATTATTGGACCAAGATCCCTGAACCCCCAAACGTTACTTATTTTTTGAGCAACAATGTGGGATAGAGTGATTAGTACACTTGTTCAAAAGCTCTAATAGATTAGATAATATATTTTTATTAGAGAAAAGATATGAATATTTTGCATTTCTAATACTTATTACATGCAAAGGGGTCGTATTAACAATTTTTTTTGAAGTCTACAATAAAATGATGGTGATTTATCCGCAACAAAATATAGTCAAGGGCGCAACAAATGATCTAAGTGAACACTTCCTGTACGAGGCATTAATATAGCATATGTTCGTGGGGTCTTAAAAGAACAAGTAAGTTTATTAAGAATATAGTCTACAGTCTAGACCAGACATTAGCAATTATTTCTAGCGCAATCCACATTTTATATAATACATATTTTTAATACGTTTTAACAATGAATTCAAGAAGGCAATTGGAGCATGTATTATTAAATTAGGAACTTAGTCGATATTTTTTTATATTAAATATTGTAAAAAAAACGTGTTTTAATTAAGTAATATTCAATCTCCTTAAAGAGACCGCATTTGTAAATAATTAACAATGATGATAGGAATAAGTAGAAATGGTCTACTATAATATCCTTGGACCGGTTCGTGACCGCGGCCCGCACATTGTCGACCCCAGTTCTAGACTTCCCTAGTCTTGTTAAACTAAAGCCCTGAGTCAAGAGTACGCTTGAATTTATCATCTCATATGCATATTTTGTTATACGTTTGAGTATGAATTAAGAACAAGATTAAAACTTGCTTATTTCTTATTGTTTAGCGCGGACAACGAACGAACCTGGGACTTCTTCAACAATAATCCAGTTTTATATATTAACTGTAGATCCATATTATATAAAAATACTCAATTTATATATATATATATATATATATATATATATATGTAGATCTATATTACTGCATTATTGACATGTGATTTCCGCAAGTTTGAGCGTCATAGACTCGTTCGCGTTTACAACACGAAGGAGCTAGCATAATGGTCAATTGTAAGAGCGTAAGGGGAGTTATGGCATGTATCCATTGTACCGAAACGATTTACTTTAAATATCACGAGTTTTTTAAAAACTTTGCCTATATAAGCAAATTGAAAACATTTAATTTTCAGACGTCTCTATTTGCTTTCTTTTGCTGGATTAATGGCCTAGGAATAACCCTAGGAATTACTGTATGAATAGGAATGTGTAGTAGCTTTTACCATCAGAAAACTTATAATTATAGATATCTTTTTGAAAAACCTGAGAAAAATCAATTCTAACAAGTAGCTGAGTAAAAGAAAAGAAAAACTTATAAATACTTTTGCGCACTTATCTTACTAGTAACAATTCAAAATAACTTTAACACTTTTGATTCGTTATTATTTACGACTAGCGACTCACCCTCGCTTCGCTCTGGTTCGTTAGGTTGATCCCCCATACAAACTTTCATCCCCATTTTCACCCCCTTAAGGGTTGATTTCCGGGATAAAAACTATTCTGTCCTTCCCAGGCTCTCCAATTATCTTCTTACCACATCTAAATCGGTCAAGTAGTTTCTTAGCTTATCGGTACAAACAAACAAAAAATTCTTTCCTCTTTATAATATTAGTACCTATAGATAAATACATACCTACTAAAATTAATCTTTATACCAGAAAGAACAATAGCTGCTAAGAACGATTATAATTTTTATTGTAGGTACTTGTATATATATATATATATATATATATATATATATATATATATATATATATATATATATATATATATATATATATATATATATATATATTGTTAATAATAATTATTTTTGATATATAGATACTAATATGCATTTGATTGATTTGATTGTTACTGTTTTATAACAAAATGCTGATAAAATTATCAGTTACTCACTGATTTCGATAATAATATCTACACATAAAATAATAATCTAATAAGTATACAAAGAAAACATAACATCCTTATCTATAAAAAATACAATCAATATAATTTCTTAACGAGACATTTTACGCACCATTTAAAATAAATAAATAAATATATTGGGACATTAACACACAGCACCAACTAGTTCCATGGTAAGCTACGAGGCTTGTGTTATGGATGCCAGATGGTTGATACACTACACATATATAACTTTAAATACATACATATTATAAATATAAACACCTATGACTGGAGTACAAACATTCGTGCTCAGCACACAAGTGAACGCCCTCAGCGGGACTCGAACCCACGACCGCTAGCACTACAAACTTGAGCCAAACGTCTCGTCAAGCAGTATAATTTTGAGATAACAATAAAACGTAAATATGAAAGTGCTCCGAAAATCTGTTTCCTGTTTCAAAAAACTCTTATGTAACTGTTTTAAATAAAACTAACATTTTGGATTATTTCGCGCATTTATTTTGATTTTTGGTTCCCGACGTTTTGAGTGCTTTACAGCAATCATGGTCACGGGAGAGACTAAGGTGTTAGATGTCTCAAAGGTATTATATAGTTGTTACAGACAGCCTACCCATAAAATAACATTAAATTCTTATGTAACTATGTATTATTTTCTTAGTTTTACACGAATATTTGACATTTTAAATAAAACTATCTTCTAGTATTTTGGAGAACGTAACACACGATTGCTGTAAAACATTTGACATGTCGGAACCAAAAATTAAAATAGATCCATGAAAAAATCCGAGTTAATATTTTTTGTTGGTGACTTAGAATCGTGGTATTAACTATAAGAGCTTAATTATAATAGTATAACTATTTTGATATCACAGACACTTTAATTTTATTCAAGTGGTTAATCTACAGGTATCTGTTATGATTGCACTTTAAATTATATTTTATTATAATGTTACAATAGAATACTACTAATTTATTTTACTTATGTTTAGTAAAGGGATAATTATTATATAATATGTGATATAATTATTACGTACACACCATAAATGGTTTAAATGATCTATGGATCATGAGCGTGATAACGCTTACGATAATTAAATATGCAGATAAATAAGAGATTGGAGGGTATATTCTTAGTCTAATAAATTCAAATATTTTATAAATTAAAATCTCTGTTTGTTTCTGTAGTTGTTTGTTGTCTGTCTGTGTATTTGTGTGTCTGTCTGTGGCATAGTATCTAAAGGAATGGACCAATTTTGATGCGATTTTTTTTTCAGCCCTTTTTAACGTACCACTGCTGGGTACAGGCCATCCTTTAATACAAGTAGGATCAGGCCATAGTCCATTAACTCTTACTGTAGTATTATCTAATAACTAGATATTGTGTTGACGATAAACGAATGTCGTAATCAATTTCCCATATTTTGGGACGTTTTCTTCCAACCTTGATACATTACATAGATCACTCACTGGTTTTAATCTTATCTCTGTTATCAAGATTCGACGCACAACAAACTTCGTCATCACATTTTGTATCCAAAATGAGTACATACACACATATATGGCTGTGTGAATTGGGTTTTTATCATTTGATTTTTATATACCTACCCTTTTCTTTAAGCAGTAAATAACAATATTCTGTAAAAGAATAAAATAGTTTTCAACGACATATTATGCAATTTCGCAAATCTTTAAAATATATAGGTAATCGTTTTTCATATAGTTTTCTTTAACCAAGATGGTAATACTGTTTTTCTTTTAACATGGGGAGTTGAAATTGCATTTACGAATAGCAACTGTACAACAGGTGGTTCCGCGGTGACTCAGACTAGAAAAGCCACCTACGGAAATGTTTTCAGTCTTAGTGGGGATCCCCCTCTTAAAAATTGAATTAAGTGAATGATTGATCGTATTTTATGCTGGAGCCTCATATATTCAGACGAAATTATAGGGAAATAGCTGTCAGCTAATTTACTCGTTATTTTCAAACGGACAAAAAGAGAGATCTTGATAAAGATATAGTATCAATAGGAAAAAAGTGGATTGTTTTTTTTGAAATAAAACTATTTTTTTGAATAAACGGATTATTTCGCGGATATATTTAGATTTTTAGTTCCCGACATTTCGAATGGTTCACAGCAATCAACAAAAGAAAAGCACGGGAGGGACTAAGGTTCTAGATGTCTCAAAGGCGTTATATACTTGTTACAAACAAGTTAAGTCAGTTAAGAAAGTATTATGGATTGGTTGTTATGTAAAGACAGCAGTTATAAACTAGCTGCTATATAAGAGACATGTTTTATTCTCATTCGCTATTTCTCTGGGATATATGTACATTATGTAACAATTTCTCACACATACGAGTATAATGGAGTGTCGATAACAGTATAATTGATAATAGATTTACGCAAATGTTTTACATTTTAAATGAAATTATACCGATTATATTTTGTTCCCGATGTTTATAATAAACATGGGGACTGTGACCATGTTTGTTGTAAAACATTTGAAACCGCGTCGAGAAAAAATTCGTATTATAATATTATAAATATGAAAGTTTGTGAGTATGTATGGATGTTTGTTACTCTTTCACGCCAGAACGGCTGAACGGATCTGGATGAAATTTGTCACAGAGATAGAATATAGTCTGGAATAACACATAGGCTACTTTTTTTCCCTTTTTGTAGAGGCGAACAGGAGGGAACTGAGGGTGAGTCACAAACAAAATAAAACCACAATAAAATCCGAAAAGATAGTTTCATTTAAAAGCACAATTGATAATAAACTATAATAGAACTTACGTAGTGCATATACAACACACGTCAGTCGACCCCTATCACGAGAGACAATGGGAACGCAGCCCGCGTCACGGCCAACCTCACTTCCGCACGAGAGATCTGAGATATAGGATATGCCTAGATGTTGATGATAATCTTGTTATATTTATGCTACTTTACTGTATTATGGAATTTGTTATAAATGAATCCATTTATTTTTATAATTAAAATAGATATGTACTTTGTTATTTTAGTTGCGATTTGATTTTTTAGGGTTCCGTACCCGAAGGGTACCAAGGGAAACCTATTACTAAGCCTCCGCTGTCCGTCCCTCCGTCAGAGTGTTGTATCTCATTAGCTGTAATAGGTAGAGAGTTTATATTTTCAACTGTGTATTAATATACTACATATGTACATAGAGTAAAAGTCATATTAATAAAAAGTACATAAACGTCGAGACAGAACCCTTCGTATGCGAATTCGACTCGCACTTGACCGGTTTTTATTTATTTTTTTACTAGGAGTATACATTGGGGTTTTTTTGCGTGAACCGGCAATAATAAATAGTAAAAGTAAAGCGTTCCTTCTAAGTTTAACCTTTTTTGCCATTTAATATGTTAACTTATAAATTTTTTTCCTAAACACGCCTACACAAAGAAAGGCTTTAATTTAAACAATGTACTAAAGATAATATGAATAAGTTACGGTGTGTAGATTTTATGTTGTAGGATTTATTGGCTTCAAAAAAGCGTGTCGTGGGACGTGTGCTGTTATATATATCTCTTATATATATCTCTCTATCTCTATTATATATATATATATATATATATATATATATATATATATATATATATATATATATATATATATATATCTTATACGATAAGCTTTTTGGGAACCAATTAATTTAACACTAGCGGCTCATCCTAGCTTCGCGCGTGCGCCTGTAGAAAAACAAAAACAAATGTATCCCATGGAAACCGTACATTTTTTCGGGCTAAAAAGTTGTCTATGTGTTGTTCAGCCGTCCTGACATGATTGATAAACATCCATCCAAACATCTATACTTTAACATTTATGATATTAGTAAGATAGTCTTCAAACTATAAATTATATTCGTTTTAGTGCCTTGCTTAAAAGCTAAATAATTAATAATATGAAATATTTTAATACCGTCCCACTTGTACAAGAGTATGTATGTATGTACATATGTATATGCCAAGTATTACGTGCTACTAACCGTTTAGGAGTGCTCTCGTAATGAGACAATCCTGGCTTAAAGGATCATTTTTGAGTAATGTCATCATAACTAAAAGCATGCAAATCCGTATGTATGTGCGTTTATTTAACTTCATATACATATATCGTACATCTATATTAATATTATAAAGAAACAGAGTTTGTTTATTTGTTGGTTTGTGTGTTTGTTTGTTTGTTTGAATGCGCGAATTTCAGGAATACTAATACGATTTGAAAAATTCTTTTTGCATTAGATAGCCCGTTTATTAAGAAAGGCTATAGGCTACATATCATCATGCTACTACCCAAGGGAGCGCAGCAGTAATCATAAATGTCAACAAATCGGGTAGACTTCCATACATTGTTGTAAAACAGACGTTTATATCGGAAGTTTAAGCGCGGGCGAAGCCGCGGGTACTGCTAGTATGTATATGTGTATATATATGTATATCATCATCCTCCTGCCCATTTCTCAAATTACTTGGGGTCGCGCAATACATTTTCCATGCTGCTGATGGGATTTGGCAAATTTATTTTTATTATGTACTAGCAACTCACCCTCGCTTCGCTCGGGTTCGTCGTTACGTTTTAACGTTTAGCTCAGAGATGAGATATTTTCCCGCAGTAAAAAGTATCCTATATGTTGACCCGGATAACCAGCTATCATTATACCAAATTTCATCAAAATCTATCCAGTGGTTTTCCCGTGATGCGGTAACAGACAGACAGACAAAAATTCTAAAAACTATAGATTTGGCTTCTGTATCGATAATAAAATCTATTTCAATAAGATTTTCAAAAAAATATTTAATGTACAGATTCGGTTTAGTTACAATTTTATTATATGTATGAAGTTAAATAAAAGCTTGTAATAATAATTAATAAAAGAAGCCAAAAGAAACAGTCAATGTCGAAAGGAAAATATGTTAATGTAATTAATTATTTTTAATGATATAATGAATATCTTTTATTTTATAGTTAAGTAAATATACTTTTAGTATAGTATAAATATAATATAAATTACTTAATATTTTTCTCATGAAGTTTATTTTAAAAAAAGTTAATTACTTGTTTTTTCTTCTTATTGCATTCCCTATGGGCACAGCGATGGGAACGGTATTATAAAATAGCACATATAATACAATTTCATACTTCAGCCATTATCTTCTGCACGCTATCCCATCTATCTTATTACTTGAGTCCGAAATCGTATAACAAACTTCAGATATTATTATGTATTTCAGCCCTTTTTAACGTCTCACTGCTGGGCACGGGCCTCCCTTCAGATATTATGTATACCTTAATTAAAACTTAATGCTTAAGCCATTGTTGTTTGGGGATATCATGTGATTAAGTTCGTTTTTTTAAAAAGGCAGTGGGTAGCCCAGTTGGTAACGCACTCGCTTTAAATCCCGAGTCTCGCACCTCTGATATTTTCACTGTGTCAAACATCTCCAACATGATTACTTACTTACTTGTCTTACGGTCTGAGAGAACTCAGTAAGTTTCCGAAAGACATGTGAACCCGCACTTGGCCAGCGTGATGGAGGTGGACTATAGCCTGATCCCCTTTGTAGAAAAGGGACGCCATCTTTTTGGATTTGTCTTGCTGTACATTAAACATTGTCATGGAGGCTTGACCTTGTTATTTAAAATATAATTACAATTGTTGATGCTTAATTTGTTCATATCTTTGCTACAGTGCCGTATGAATGTTCATATTTTCTAAAAAAATATTCATGCTTGCTCGAAATATAATAAAACTAAATAAACTTGTAATTAATTTTTCTTTCAATCTATATTATACATATAACTATGAGAAAAGTGGTCACGTTTTCTTTTGTATGTGCACAGAAATTTTATTTTAGAGTCTTAACAAGAAATATAGGTAAATCATTACATTTTTTTTTCTGCTTAAAAATTAAAAGATGTATATGGTAGGTATAGCCATTTGTAGTGTATGGTATAAAAAATATATAAAATACAAAATAAAATAAAAGCTATATAAAAACTATATAAAATAAAAGCATACCTAATAAGCGAAACCACAGAAAAAAACTAATATTAAAAAATAAATTAATAGAGATATTAAGTACTTTTAATTAAATTTTATCTTAGAAATTTAAATTAATGAACAAATAAAAATTAAAAATATATAATAAAACTTATTTGTAATCTACTTCCTCGTTATGTATAAAAACGATAGTTTTAATGCTTATTTCTAAAATTTACAGTAAGTACCTGTACCGGTGTTTTTTTATATCGTATTTTTTAGATATAAAAAAATTAGAAAAAAAAAAACAGTAAAAACTTTGAATCCGATAGGAATTTGAACCCGGAAACCTGTGATTATCAATCTTGCACCTTGGTCGCTTGACCACGATGCTTATGCCCGAGTGTAAGAAACTATCGACCATATTTTGCGTGGAGTAATGCGAAAGAAAACCGCATCAAAACTCGAAAACACGTGTTTTTCCAGACATAAGACTAATCTAGATCGATTTTTCGCCCCCGAAAACCGCCACATACTAAATTTCAGCGAAATCGTTGTCGATCGTTCGAGACGTTTCCGAGATCGCCGGTATAAATAAATATTAGATTTTAATTAAAGGTATTAAAACTATAGGCGAGATGAATGATGGACTTATCAAATATTTTAACTATTTAGATAAACCTATTAGGTTTATTTCACTAGTTAATGGCAAAAGGACGAGTAAGCAATATATACGGGGTGCGTGGATGGTCTTGGAAGCAATAACATTGGTATTTGACAAAGTGTTCTGTGCTTTAGATATTGTTATTAAAAGATAATATTGTTTGTTTGTATGTATGATAATCTCTAATTTAAGAAACTAAGTCTAATCTAGAATTTCGAACTTAATTCAACAAATTGGTCCATTAACATACTATAAAGACTAGGTATTAGGTATCTTTAAATGACATATTGGCTATTTTTATACACATGCCACGCCAGCGGAACAACGTCGAACTTTAATATTAAGTAAGTAAGACTACAAAAATCGAAGTTTATACCACCCATCTACTAACCAGGCACGCTGTCCCTGAACCTGAGGGTCAAGAAATATTTGGGCGTAAATAATTATCTATATTAGTAAGTGTCGATTAACGTTATAGTAATCGACAGTGGAGGACGCGCTAAATGTAACGCAAACTATAATATGTATATGATGAGGCAATAATGGTTGGCAAAGAGTGTAAGGCTTTGAGCATAATAAAAATATTAAATATTTTTAAGTTAACTGTTATTATTGTATTAAATTTAATAAATAGACTACTAATTATAATCTATTATGAAAGTACTCTAATTAAGCACAATCAAAAAAATATATTTTCATACTAGCGACTCACCCTCGTTCCGCTCGGGTTCGTCCCTACTTACGTTTCTACGTTTAGTGTAGATTTCTCAGAGATGAGATATTTTCCCGCAATAAAAAGTATCCTATATGTTGACCCGGATGACCAGCTGTCATCATACCAAATTTCGTCAAAATCCCTTCAGTGGTTTTTCCGTGATGCGGTAACAGACAGACAGACAAAAATTCTAAAAACTGTAGATTCGGCATCTGTATCGATAATAATGTCTATTTCTATAAGATTTACCAAAAAATATTTAATGTACAGATTCGACTTAGTTAGAATTTTATTATATGTATAGATAAAGAAACCTACACCTAAAATAAATATAACACCACTTTCAATGTGAAAAGTCCCCAAAATTTAAGACTTAGATTTACGCGAATATATGACATTTTAAATATTTTTTTTTGTCACGGGAGAAACCATAATTGCTGTAAAGCATTTGAAACGTCAGGAACCAAAAATTAAAGAAAATCCGCGATATAATCCTAAAAGATAGTTTTATTTATAATCCTCAAAATTTGTTTTCTTTTTGATGCTCTAAATTAGTCTCAACTAGTGCATTAGACTGGTTTTTTTATTTATTTTCAACCGACTTCCAAAAAGGAAGAGGTTCTCAATTCGACCGTATATATGTTTTTTTACGATATGTATATTAACTATATATCTGTTAGAGTTTTTTTAAACATATTAAATAATTTATTGGAAATAGACCTTTAATAAAAATTATATATTTTTGTTTTATTTCAACAGCTTTTCCAACTAATATTAGCTTTCTGACAGACTTACAATATCGATTTATGTTTCAAATATATGGACTCTTGCTTCGCTCGGGTGCATCCTCAGATACTTATCGGTAAAAGTTAAATCTCATCAAAATTTGTTCAGCCATTTCTGTGTACTCCGCGTACAAACTTTCATATTATATAGTTCGATTTATTTTAACTTGTGATCGCCGCGTGGTTGAAAATCAACCATAATTCATTAAGTTTGGTCAATATTCAGGTTTTTTTTTTCAAAGTTATATAGATAACCTATAAAATCCAAAGGAATTTTCAAACGGACCCATAGATTCAGAGATTTGCACGTATAGACAAATAAACTTTTCACCTATATATTATGTAAGTACTCGTATAATATTGATGAAGGTTATCTAACATCATACTACACCTTTTAGTGAAGTAATTATATATAAATAAAATACGCGAGCGGAATCGCGGGTAAAAGAAAGTCAATAAATTTTGGCTTTCTGCAGTCCTTCTCTATATAAACTTTAACTATACCAAAGCTCATCCTCCTCTGTACATGCAATATGCTTAAAAAGGAGTTCAAAATTTTCTCTTCACGTATTAATATATAGATTACCCTGACTTTATATCAATAGTTTTCTTAATCAGTTCTGTAAAACAATGATATATTATTTCACTAAACTGATTGTAGAGTCTTTACTTTGACTCTTATGTGTTTCTATTGAAAATGATTGGTAATAACTAATAAGTTACAAATTACAATATATGAATATTTCTAAAATGGTGTAAAATAAATATTTAAATATATATTATTATACTTCTTAATGACTCTATTAGTTTGTTCATTTAGATATATTAAAAGATTTTAAAGAGCTAAGATTACACGTTACATTCTCACGCTCACATTATACTCATAAGTAGATAATTCACATCCGTGTGGCCGTGGCTTAAGTTTCAGCTTTTCAGCGTATTTACGCGGGAATATGTGCTATGATTAGGTCAGTCTACCTGAATCTTCTCGCGGTGCTTACAGCCTCCCGCATAAGAGATCGAAAAAAACACCGCCAAAGTGGAAATTTTTTAATAATTTCCAATTATATTGAGTAACTGTTTTAGATAAAAAAAATCGTTTAAACGTTTTTCACGTTTCGTGTTAATTTTTATTTCAACACTTTCGTTTTTAATTACAACATTTTATTATGTGTTTGAATTAAAAGGAATCTCATGTCGAAATTCTGTTTTAACCATATATTTGATAGGTGACGAAATTAACTTCGCTGGTAGTTTTTAACAAATGTATTCGAATCGGTAACAAATTGATCGAAAATCGAAAATTTAAGTTAGTTAGTGAAAGTTTGTGAAAATGAAGTGGAGGAAAAAACAAACCTTGGTCTCCGGAGACACGTCGGAGGAGGAGATCGGTCACAGCTATCTGGGGACATTGGTAAGATCTTTTACAGATTAAACTATTACAAGCGCTAGGTACAATGTCGTATTACTTTTTTAAAATGTGGTGTTAAAAATCTAGTTCAGCAATATTGAAGTTAGAAAGTTTATAATTAATTTACCTATTCATTATTTTCACTTGAATATTTTGTGTTCGTTCTAAAGTTGGTTGGTTAAATTTTAACTCTATAGTTTAAAGTTTTGAATGCGATCTGTTACGAAGTGATAGCGTTATTACTAGTTGCATATCTATATACATATAATTAAATTCTGAGTCGATTCTGTAAATTCAATATTTTTTGGAAAATCCTATTAAAATAGTCATTATTATCGACACAGAGGCCAAATCTATAGGTTTTAGAACTTTTGTCTGTCTATCTGGGAACGCACCACGAGAAAACCATTGGACAGATTTGGATGAAATTTGTTATGATGATAGCTGGTTATCCGGGTCAACATATAGGATACTTTTTACTGCGGGAAAATATCTTATCTCTGAGAAATCTATACTAAAATTTAAAACGTATTTAGGGACGAACCCAAGCAGAGCTAGGGTAAATCACTAGTAACCTACTAAATTTCGACATTTTTAAAGAATTTAAAAAATGTGATTTTTAATCTTAATGTAACTTACATAGAAGTTCGTCCCTAGGTTTTTTCCCCATACAAACTTTCATCGCCATTTTCACCCTCTTAAGGGATGATTTTCGGGATAAATAGTACCCTATGTCTTTCCCAGAGTCTCAAACTATCTGCTTACCAAATTTCATATAAATCGGTTCTGTTGATCCAGAGATTACTCCTTCAACCTCACAAACTTTACCACTTTATAATATTAGTATAGATTTATTATTACATGAAATGTGTAATAACGATGAACAATTATAGTCTGTTACTTTATATGAATATTAAAAATTACTAGTAATGTGTTAACTGAAACACTCTTTATCATGTAACATCGTGAAGAAATAACAAGCACATACATTACACACAAATTTTCTCATCTGTCATAAATAAAAATGAAATGTTCAATTTGCCTACTTTTTTGATTAAATAATTCGAATAATTTTTTTTGTTAAGTTTGTCAGAAAATTGTGAAATTCTGGAAAAACTGAATGAATTTTTGCGTGAACAAAAATTGTTTTGTGGACAAGGCAAAGTGTATGTGATATATTTGAAACACTGCGTACCAACAAAGTTACTTAGCTTCGCCCGCGTTTAATCTACAAAAAAAAAACTCTTTGGCTTTATGCTCCCTTGGGTAGCAGCATGATGATATATAGCCTCTAGCCTTCCTAAATAAATGGGTTATCTAATGCAAAAAGAATTATTCAAATCAGATTAGTAGTTCCTGAGATTAGCGCGTTCAAACAAACAAACTCTGCCTCTTTATAAAATTATATATATATATATATATATATATATATATATATATATATATATATATATATATATATATATATATATATATATATATATATATATATAATAAACATAGGTACCTATGTGTTTATTTCGTTTCTCGATTTAAGTACTCTTAGACTTCGCACGGTGCTGATAATTTATCTAAAATTAATGAAAAAGGTATCCAAACGTAACACAGTACTAAATATTTATGCAAGAAATTATCAAGTGAATTTTTATCTATGATAATGGCGTTTTTATGAAAGTTTAGTAGACGTCGAGATTTTTCGTATTTAGTATCTAACTTTTAAATTAAATATCTGTAATGATATATTCGTACAGTGGACTGCTAATGTGGGATCTTGAGAAACTCTACTTTTTAATTGACTTCAAAAAGGAGGAGGTGCTCAATTTGATGGTATTTTTTTTTCTTATGTATGTACACCGATTACGCTGAGATTTTCTGATGCTGATGATTCGATTTACGTGATTATTTTTTAGTTTGATGCGAAATAGTTGCCATTTGGTCCCATAAAAATTTGACATAGTTAGGCCCAGTAGTTTTCTTTTTGTTTGATTTGACAAGCCCAATACGTTAGAATCGGATTTTAGAGCCAGAATTTTTAGTGTTACAAATAAAAGCGAATTTTAGTTTGTCAGTCTTCATACTTTGTTACTACTATTATGTCAACACTAAAAAGGGAAAAATAAAAACTTTTTAAGAAAAAAATAAAACCGACTTTAAAAATAAGCACTAAAAAGTAAAAAAATGGTAGTTTTCATTTACTATAGGTACCTAATCAGATATTTTCGAAGTCGGTGCCAGCCGATACAAATCAAAGCACGATGGAGTATTGGTACTACCAAACAATACATTTGATATCACTAAAATAAAACTGCAAATGATGAACTAATGTACGACCAACATGATTGAGGCAGTTTGAGGGCTACAAATTTTTTCACTTCAAGAAAACTTTACGTCAAAATGGATAGTATGGGTAAAACTTCCCTTGTCGAAGATGAGATTGTATACTCAATAGAGATTGAAACACAGCAAAATTCTGATATTCTCATACATATGTACACCATTTTTGCAGCTTTTATGTACAATTATTTCTAAGTTAACGCAAAAAGCCAGAAAAAGGTTTCTTTAGATGGTTTGCTTCTTTTACTATTATTAATTTTTAAAATATCCACAATGATAATAATCGTTTTAAACCAATCGAAAGGTAGAAGGCAGCCCTTTTTTCAGCTCCAGATGAAACAGACGGTATTGTGCAGATATCATTACTATATATCTTTATATATGACTAGGCCTAGCTCCATCTACAAAAGATGATTTAATGTATATAGTGTATATAATTATATACTATTCTTTATTGCACTTATAATATGTAAAATACAGAAATTAACATACAATAAAATTAGTTAGCAAAAGTGGACTTATCTCTATAAGAGATCTCTTCCAGTCAACATATGTGAGTAATTATTCCATCTTATGGGGGATCTTTTCCATAAATTTATTTGCCTTTATTCTTTGGGATATAAACCAATACTAATACATTAAAATAAAACTAAAAGAAAGCAAACTCTCGATTTAAATACATTTTTTCTTTTTTGAAGTTGGTCAAAAACAGCAAAAAATAACTAACAATCTAAGTAATGAAATCAATTTCTTATTCGAGTTCAGGGCTGTATTGTTTTAGTAAGGCCATAGTGTGAGAATGTAGCCGTACGTTAACTTTAAGTCAAACTCATCAAAGTGAACTATACATTCCGTACTTGCAATAGTTGAGTTCTCAGTCAAGTATTCCCATATGACATACTTCTAAGCTTAATAACCTAAATTTTAAATAAATTCTTGTGTCATTACTTGATATTGATGTATGTAACTTATTCGGATAGTCGATCAAAAGTTTACTTTGATTCCAAAGTAAAACTAATAATGACTTTAAAAACAGGCACGGTTTTCTAAAGGAAAGTTAGCGTTTAACAAGACTAGGAAACATTTCTTTTACTTAAAGTAGAACTTTCTCATAAAGTGTATGTGCGATCTCGCCCCTAGATACTAGAAACATGACATTACAATTTATGTATCTATATGTATTTCTTATCAAAAAATGTACAGTGCATTTGGGTTGTTAACATTGTGTGTTTGTTCACTGATTAACTCTAAAGTACGTTAATATGCTAACCTATCTAATGTTCCTAATTATTAATTCGCGATATTATGATTGATCATGTGATGCCGCAGCTCACGCGTTCGTTTACTTTTGCATGTTTGCTTCACCTAATTTGTAATTAGCGTAAGTCACGAACTACTAAAGAGTTGTGCTACACTGATTTTGAAACAGTATTAACAAAATAATAAGCTGTTGACCGTTTTTCTCTTTATATCTTACAATTTGTATAAAATTACATAAATTACTAGTGACTCTTTCTCGCTTCGCTCAGTTTCGTCCCTAGGTACGTTTTAACGGTCGGTATGGAATAGATAATGTAATGTTAATGTATAGTTAGACTATATATGATATATAATATATACAGGTATGATGAGTTGTTATGGGTTGTATTGTAACGTGATTTCCCGTGGGAATGACTTAATCTCCCGCGATGAAAAGAATCATGAATGAGCGTCAATAGCGTCCGGCAGTCCAGCCGGGCGCGAAGCCAAGAAACGCCAGGGAGGTGGCCCAATTCGGTGGGCGGTGTACCACGCGGGTAGCTCCTGGTATTTCTCTGATAGCAGAATAGACTGGAGCAACCCAATGGTTGTTATGGTGTGCTTCGGCAGACCTGCCGTCGGCTATTTTGTACATATAATAGGTATATGTATATGTTCATGGCTAAGGACGAATACCTATGTAATTATTTTATATAATACTATATAATACTCATAATAAAATTGACTCCTAGTCTCGTCGTCATCCAACTTAATAAATATAATATTTGAACTTAAATAATAATCTGTATGTTTGGATTATTTTTAGTGGATTCTTGGTGGTTTACTCTATTGTCGAAATATTGTTTGATTGAATTGTTTACGATTGACCAGTCCATACTTGCAGGTTATAATAAAGTTTCTTATCCCACATCAAAGCTTAAACTAAAGTTAAATAAAATAGGTAGGCACCATAATAAGAAGTAGCGAACTAAATCCGTATTAAAATTATAAATGTGAAAGTTTGTTAGTATGTATGGATGTTTGTTATTCTTTTACGCCAGAACGGCTGAACGGATCAAGATAAATTTTGGCACAGAGATAGATTATAGTCTGGAATAACACATAGGCTACTTTTTATACCGGAAAAATGTACGGTTCCCGTAGGATAAGTTTGTTTTTGTTTTCCTAGAGACGAACCCGAGCAAAGCGAGGGTGAGCCGCTAGCAAAACTATATTTCGGTAACGGGTCTTTCCTGTGACCATGATTGCCGTAAAACATTCGAAACGTCAAGAACCAAAAATAATTATAACGATAAACCGAGAAAAAATCCCAAATAGTAAAATATTTGAATAAATCTAAGAAAGTATTATAGCGAACAAATTAAAAGTATATGTGCGTTTATAGCAGCGGGCAAAAGTAGTGTAAAATATAACTTTAAGGTTAGATTATCCACATGCCAGCTCCGATGTGTCACGCCTTGTTGCGCTTCTCATAGTATCTAACCTACAAGGCTAGTTTGTATTATAAGAACTAAAAGTCTATAAAACCCCATATTAGCCTTGTGCTTATTGTATTTATAACGTTATATACATATGTAAATCAATCATAAAAAAAGAAATTTGGTATCAAAATAATAGATTTACGAGTATAAACACTGTAACTTTAATAAATTATTAGTTCTGCGAACAGTAGACCTCGCCAGCACAAACTGCATTTTAAGGAGCTATTCTGCTCATCACGCAGAAGACCTCATCAGATCTTCAACAAATTTTTTATTAGACCAACTTAAAGGTAAACAAGCGAGAATCGAAAATTATTATATGTGGAATGGACTAATGAATCACTAGTTGCTGTCGCGCGAATTACTTCTGATTTAATTATCAATTGCGATTTAAGTATCAATGAACTCCTGATATATCGATAATTACTCTTCGACTAAATAAAACAGGTTCAGGTGTTAATGACATGTAATAGACCAAAAGTTCTTCTTGATTTGTTACAATGTAATACTATATCTATTTATATTTGGAATTAATGGGTCCATTTTTTTAAGAACCTCCCAATTATGGTCACGGTGGCAATCTCACTGAGACAAGCCGGAAAGAACGGTATAGGAGATTCGAACCCTGGACCCTCCAGTTCTATAGCAATGCAATGTACATGCTAGCTACTAGACTAACGAGACAGTTTATAATACACTTGTTGAAGGCCATTATAAAGGCTTATCTAAACATCTGTGAAGCCAATTGCAAAGGACAAGTTTAAGAGCGAGGCCAGAGTGCCATCAGTCACCTTATTATCCTATCCTCCCTGCGTTAATGTCTGCTCTCGCGTGCAATGCACTCCAAATTAGAAGTGCAAGTAACTACCTACGTACAGATTTTGTATGGTCGGCGGGGTGATAAAGTTCAGATTTTGCTAATTAGGTAGTTTTATATTTTTGTCATCTGTAACTAATATAAGGTAGTTGTAGCCTAGTGGTAACGCGCTTATTTGGGAAAGCGAGGGTTCAAATCCCGAGTATTGCACATCTTTTATTGTCGTTTGCGAATCATTTCCAAAATGATTACCACTTCTCTTACAGTGAAGGAAAACATCATAAGGAAACCTGCATATCTAAAAGTACCTGGAAAGTTTAAGAAAAACACGCACTTGACCAGCGTGACTGATTCTGACCTGATCCCCCTCGCATTGAAGGGAAGCCCGTGCCCGGCTGTGGGACAATAAAAAAAAGGCTGAATAAAATACTAATATACTAAGCTGATGAGTTTGTTTCTTCGTTTAACATCAGTCCCTTTTGTGATATTCTTTACGCATGGCTTATTTAGTGAAAAATACTATTATATTTAGGATCATGTTATTATCTTTAGGGCCGGAGTAATGGACGCATAAAAAACTACCTACATTCATTAACGACGTAGATTAACTATAAATATAAAACTAAGTAGATACCTATTTGTTTTTATATTTATTGATTTTTTAAGTTGCTAATTTAGATTATGGTCATAAAAAGGTAAAGATAGTTGGATAAGTTTTACTATCTACTAATTTTAAACTGCCTCGGTGATCTAGTGGCTAGCATGTACGGATACAGATCCAGAGGTCCTGGGTTCGAATCCCGTGTCGGGCTAATAGAGATTGCATTTGTGCACTATAATATCTCCTGCGCATCTGGTTAGTCTCAGAGTCATAGAGATTGGCCGTGGTAGCTGAAATCGGTCAGGAGGACATTATTACTGTCAATTTACCTAAAACATACTGTACGTTATGAAATGTGTACTTAGCGCACTACTTAAGCCATAATTTCCATGGCTATAAGTTAACATTGTCAACTCAATTAGTGTACGCACTTCCTGTACGTTGTTAGCTGAATCATTGTTAAGGTACATTCGGCACATTTGCTTTAAAGGCCTTGATGATCTTTAACCTTTAAATTTAATGCTACAAGGAAAATGAGGAAAAAATTGGAATGAAAAATCGAAGCGCTCTGTTTTTCTTGAAATTACTAATACTTTATCTTTTAATTTTATGAATTTATTAACCGACTTCCAAAAAAAGGAGGAGGTTCTCAATTCGACCGTATATATATATATATATATATATATATATATATATATATATTTTATGTTTGTTCGGGCATTTTTTCGTCGTTTATGAACCGATTTTGATAATTCTTTTTTTGTTGGAAAGGAGATATCCCAAGAGTGGTACCATGATAAGGAAACCAGGATCTGATGATAGGATCCCAGAGAAATCGAGGGGAACTTTCTAAAATTGTAGCGGCGACTAGTGCGTTTGTTAACATTTTCATTAGGTATTTCAAAGCACTACTATTTAATGAAGGTCTGGAGTCGATCTGATGATGGACCCGAAAGATAGTCGAGGGAACTCCTCTGATTAAGTATCTATTCTAAATGAAAACCCCCGTTTAGTTATTTTTTACTTTTCAGTGCCTGGCAGTCGGTTTTTATTTTTTTTAATTGTATTGAATATTATTAAAACATAGATAATTTACATGAAATGTTAATATAAATGATATATGTGGAACGGTGTTTTTCTTTCCTTGATGCTGCATCAAGTCATGAGATGATGACGACGAACGACATGATTTTGTATGAATATAGCCAAAAACCTAACTTATTCTTGACTCAATACTAACGCATTTATTACTATAATTACCTTATGCTTTAGGAACCCTAGGTGACAATACAACATGAATGAACCCTGAATCAAGTTCACTGATTACGTCGAACTTGACAATAATGGCGGATAACACGCGATGTCTAGAGGTGAACCGGTCTGCTAGACTACTGATACTAGCGAATAAGATATCATTTTGAACACTGCCCTTCAGAGAGAAAAATCTAGATTAAAAGAATGTTACTATGTATCGAAATTATTGTTTGAAAAAAATATTCTGATTTTAATATGTCATTCTCTCTTTTTTAGATTTCTATTAGTCAGGGATGGTAGAATGCCATATTGTCTAACAATAAGCCCCCGTCTATCTAAATTTATCTTATTATATCAACTTTTATAAGAACTCGAAGGCAACTCAAGATACAATAAAGCAAGCAAGAAACATATATGACCTATTTTAGAAAAACTACGTATTAGATATACTAATTTATCAACCACCTGACTTACAAGTCACGGGATCGGCATCCCGTAGGCGGAAAGGATATATTGTATGATGAGGTAAATTTCACAATTGCTGTGGTAATTGCTGCAGAGTATCAGCCATAATGCGACGTGAAACTTGAGTGTGATTTAATTTGTGTCTAAGTGAATTTCCCTTGTAACATAAACACATTGTTTTGGTATCTGGTAAAGGGAATAATAATATTTTATTTATATTATACTACTTTTTACAAAGTTACATAATATAAACAAGATGCGCTACTTGATCTTCTTTATACGGATAAATAAAATTGAAGTGTCTGTTTGTAATGTCAAAATAACTGCTTTTTACTAAATGCATATGAAATTATGTACGGTACTTAGAAGAAAAACACAATTTTTAAAATTTTTGTCTGTCTGTTTATTTCGGGTAATCTCCGAAACGGCTGAATTAATTTTGACGGGAATTTCACTGGTAGATAGCTAATGTCATAAGGTGTAACTTAGGCTACTTTTATTTTAGAAATAGAATTAGGGTTCCGTTCAAAAAAATTAAAACTAGACTGAATTATGAATAAATCATTAAATCTTTAATTAACTCTATTAAAATTAGGTAAATGATGAAGGAATGCTCCTGAATAGGAGAGGGCATTAAGATCTAATTTTCTCCCGTAACCATCGTTGCTGTAAAGTATTCGTAACGTCGTCGGGAACCAAAAATGAAAATAAAACAGCGAATAAATCCGTAAAATAGTTGTATTTAAAGTGTCAAATCTATACATATATTAAATTCTAATTGAGTCGAATCTATACATTAAATATTTTTTGGAAAATCTTATTGCAATAATAATTATTATCGATACAGATGCCGAATCTATAATTTCTTGAATTTTTGTCTGTTTGTCTGGGAACGCATCACGGAAAATCCACTGGAGGGATTTTGATGAAATTTGGTATGATGATAGCTGGTAATCCAGGTCAACATATAGGATACTTTTTACTGCGGCAAAATAACTCAACTCTGAGAAATATATGCTAAACTTGAAAACGTAACTAGGGACGAACCCGAGCGGAGCGACGGTGAGTCGCTAGTATTCGCATAAATCTAAGAAAGTAAGAGTATACCTATCGTTTTACAATCAGTTATAATTGCTTTTCATCTTTTGATTGTTTTATGTTTAATAATATTAAATTAAAAAAACCGCGACTATATAAGACTTTTCCTTATATATTTTAATTTTATACTAGGTATATTTTTTATTTTTATATGCTATGTAGGTATAATAAAAAATCAATGGCTTATTATTAGGTGCTAATTTCTTTTACAGTCTAAGTCGTGCACGTGCTATTTAAATATGTCATTAGTGATGTAAAGTAAGGTAATTATCTTACTAAGATACTGGCTTTAAATACATAAAAGCTATTATACGTATATATAGAAAAATAATTTATATAGTATTTTTGACCAACGTCACAAAGAAAGAGTTAAATACGTCTGTTTCTTTGTGGGTACGTAATACTCGATAACATGGATAAATTAAAAAATCCACCCCTAAGCATGTAATAATTAATTTTAAGTTGTTCAAAATTAGTTGTGCATCTCAATACTTTATAAGATATATCATTTAAGCGTATATTTGACATTTAAAAATAAAACTATCTTTTCGGTTTTTTTCGCGGTTTTATTTTGGTTTTTGCATTTTCCAATGCTTTACAGCAATCATGGTCGCGGGAGAGACTAAAGTTTTAGATGTCTCAAAGTGCATCTTTTGTTAAAAATAATTATATACTAAACTATTGTTATTAACTTAAAATAATGATAGACGGCAATTGCAGTGGCATATAAATTCACTGGTTGTTTTGTTTAACTCTTGGAAGGAAGGAGTTAAGATAATTATAATGTTATCAATGATTAGCTGTGCTCTGCCGTTTCACCCGCGTTAATCAATACTGCTTCGCTCCCTTGGGTGCATTGCTGTATTAATCTATTAATTTAGCTAGCGATATATCGGAGCCTTCCTCAGTTAGGGCTATCTAATACAAAAAGAATTGTTCAAATCGGATTAGTAGTTCCTGAGATTAGCGCGTTCAACCAAACAACCAAACAAACAAACAAACAAACTCTTCAGCTTTACAATATTAGTATAGATGTGAAAGTTTGTGAATATTTATGGATGTTTGTTACACTTTCACGCCAGAACGGCTGAACGGATCTGGATAAAATTTGGCACAGAGATAGATTAAAGTCTGGAATAACACAAAGGCTACATGTGTTAATTCCGGAAAAAATTAAGGGTTCCCGTTGGATAGATTCCTTTGGTTTTTCATTGGGAACAAACCTGAGCTATTAGAGATAATAATTATCTCGATATGATTTGTGAAAAATTTATTTGATGTGTTATGTAAATATTTATGTCACCACAGACCATAAAATAACTAAAAAAAAAATTACGTGTTAGACAATATTACCTCTTTTACTTTTTAATTTATTTACAATCGGGTTTTTTTAATTAATAAATAAGTATTCGTATTGCTATCTTAATAGTTTAATTTTGACATAGTTTCTTTATTTATTGTCTATTATTTGCATTAAGAATAGATAATTAGCAAAATTAGCCATCAATCCAAGTATTATTTACTAAACATTAAAAACAACTTTCTTATTTATGGTAGGTATGTATTTAAACCAACAAAATAACTATCCCACGGGAACCGTACATTTTTCCGAGATAAAAAGTAGCTTATTTATTATTCTGATGTATGAACTATATTATTGTAAAGTTTCATTAAAATCCAATTAGTAGTTTTTTTGTACTAAGCTGTATGAGTTACTATAGTTTTTTAACTATCCCACGGGAACTCTTTAATTTTCCGGGATGATAAGTATCTGAGATGTTGACCAAGAATATAAGTTACCACCATACAAAATTTTATTTAAATCGGTCCAGCAGTTTTGGAGATTAGCCCGTACAAAGAGACAAACAGACAGAAACAAAAAAAATTAAAAAATTTGGATTTGTTCTATTTCTTTCGGTTTTTAGCATTTTTTTTCTATGTACAGACATTTGACCTCTACAGTTTTATTATTTGTATAGATATGCTAACGGACAGCGGCTCTGTCTCTAGTGTGCTTGGCGTTGATGCCAAAAAATTTTTTGGAAAATCCTATTGAAATAATCATTAATATCGATACAGAGGCTGAATCTATAGTTTTTAGAATTTTTGTCGGTCTGTCTATTTGTTTGTCTGTCTGTCTGTCTGTCTAGGAACGCGTGACGAGAAAACCACTGGACAATTTTTTATGAAATTTGGTATGATGGATGATAGCTGGTTATCCGGATCAATATAAAGAATACTTTTTACTGCGGCAAAATATCTCAACTCTGAGAAATCTATACTAAACGTTAAAACGTACATAGGGACGAACCCGAGCGGACTCACGTTCCGCACGCTAGTAATAAATAAGGATATATGTGCAGATAACATAAAAAGCGAAGCAGAGACAAATTTGGATATGTAGAATAAGTAGTGCATATAATTGTTTATAATAACAAAAGTGTGCACTCCGCGTTACTCATTACTAAGTGAATAACGAATACATTATATAATATCACTGTTATTATATACTATAATGACTAGAGGTACGTAACGATGACGTCACAAGTAAGCATAACAAATGCCTGCAGCCAGACGAACAAATAGATCGTGAGGTGAGAATTATGTGTACGCTACTGGATGCTTTCAAGTGCTAATTTATTTAGATTTAGATGAAGATTCAGATTTTATACGTTTTCCAATGTTTTTTGTTTCAAATTGTTGTATCTTGATACTTCATGAAGAAATATCTTATAAATAGTACTAATTGCCAAAGTAGGTTTTGATAAATATAATTTTGTGTGTCCAAATGTCAAATGATGATACTGCTTTTGGACCCATTGATTTTATTCTCGCTATAAAAACTATAAAAACGTTTGATCAAATATAGTTAACAGCTAGATTCTGTGTTGCCACCTTACACGTAATATCTGTCCAGACATGGAACTGGTGGAAAGTATTTATGTACATATATACAAAGTAAATATAGAAATCTGAATACTGGTGAATCTAAAGGAAAGACCTCCAGGCAAATTTTTTTTTTCGTGAGCGTAGTTACTTAACTTATCGTATTAGAAAAAAGTATTTGTCTTACAATTAAGAAACTTAATTTAGAAACTATTTATCAATTTGAAAGAGTTTTTAACACGGAATGTAGTAGAATTTGTAAGTGTAGCGACGACGTCCAAGACATTATGCGACTTCTGAAATTTTCAATGCAAATCCTCAAACCGTGATGTGACGAAAAACAGGGTCTTGAGGAGTTTCGAGCCCCGCTGTGGAACTGAAAGAGGGCTAAACTATATTTAAATCTATAGTAATAAAATTATCACAGTGAAATTAAACTAAGTATACTTGCGCATTACTTACACATAATTGTAAATCAACTCATGATTTTATTACTGTTGTGATGACGTCTGCCGATCATTGAACATTGCGTACAATGAATAGGAGGAATATTTATTCGTTTGAATAACAACAATTCATAATTAGAAAAATTGAAATAAAGTTAACATTTTTAACATTTGCATACAAAGTTATCAAACATTAAGCACTGGTCCTCTTTTAATGACTGTGATAATACTTATTTATTACTAGCAGAACCCGCGGCTTCGCTCGTGTTAAAAGTACAAAAGGGAAAAAAAAACAAATTCTTTTTCTTTATATTATATGTAATTAATTTAGAAACACCCCCACTCACCCGCACGCCCTGCGCCACCCTGCACGCCATGCGCCCTTCTACGACGCCGTGTAGGATTTTCGAAGCCCTATTTTACTCTGTTGGGGGATAATTTTGTAAAAACTGTGATTTGCCGGTCTCATACTTTTAATTGAAAAGTATGTTTACTAATTTTCAAGTTAATTGACTTACAGAATAAAAAGTTTCACAGAAAATTCAACCCATAGGGGGTTCACCCTCTTAGGCGTGGAATTTAATAAAAAAACCTTTCTTACTGGATACCTACACTTCACCATAAACACATCCGCCAAATTCCATGTCTCTAGGACTAGCGGTTTAGGTCGTGCGTTGATATATCAGTCGAATCTGTACATTAAATATTTATTGGAAAATCTTATTGAAATAGTCATTAACATCGATACTGAGGCCTAATCTATAGTTTTTAGATTTTTTGTCTGTCTGTCTGTCTGTCTGTCTGGGAACGTATCACGAGAATACCACTGGACAGATTTTGATGAAATTTGCTATGATGATAGCTGGTTATCCGAGTGAACATATAGGATACTTTTTACTGCGAGAAAATATCTCATCTCTGAGAAATCTATACTAAACGCTAAAACGTAACTAGGGACAAACCCGAGCGGAGCGAGGGTGAGTCTATAGTATACTGAATACTGAAAAAAATCATTGATCATTCAAATGAATATATCTTTCAATTCTGTTAAAGAAGGTACTCTTATAAATAACTAGCGACTCACCCTCGCTTCGCTCAAGTTCGTCCCTAGGTTGAATCCCCATACAAACTTTCATGCCCATTTTCACCCCCTTAAGTAATAATTTCCGGGATAAAAAGTATCCTATGTCCTTCCCAGGGTCTCAGACAATCTTCTTAGCAAATTTCATCTAAATCGGTTCAGTAGATCCAGAGATTACCCCCTACAACCTCACAAAGTCACAAACTTTACCTCTTTATAATATTAGTATAGATAAATGGCCGCGAGTCGTTGGCCTCGCCGAGTAAATAAATTATGCGAAAATCATGATAACAACTACATGAGAATGAAATTAAAATTCATTTAATTCTTACACATGCATTTCTAATAACTTTCGCTCCCGGTTTTGCGCGCTTTATATTTCTCTACTCTTCTCCCCTGTATTTAACAATTGGGATTTCATATTTATGGAATGGCGTAACATAAAGAGGTTAATTTGACTTGGTTTTGGTAAATTTTTATTAATGTTGTTAAATATTACTGGACGCTACTAAACCATTCGAAACGTCGAGAACCAAAAATCAAAATAAAACCGCCAAATAATCCGAAAAGATGGTTTTATTTAAAATGTCAAATTTCCGCGTAAGTCTAAGAACGTATTATTTTGGGAGACAGTTTTTTATATTGATAGTATTAAGGTAGGGTTCTATTTAAATTGTTTTTTCTCAAATTTAAATAATTATTATGATTGAAATTCGAGAAATTTCGTACATAAGTTTTACTAAGCAAATGTTTTATATCGTTACATACATATATCTTCTTCATTGCAATAGCTTTCATTGCCTGTAGTGAATATTAAAATAGATGCATTAGGCTATTTTAAAATTCCTCTCAAGTGCAACCTCTCATAAATCGAATATACGTCCTTCTGTCTGTATATCATTTGAATGAGAAAAATTATTTTCCTCAATACATATTGAATATCGATTTCGCACTATTGATTATACTATATGTTTAATTTATTAGACGTCACTTTCCGGGATGTCCTGATTGTTTTGCTGTCTAGATGTTGCCAGTATTAAAACAATAGGCACTTACTTGTACTAAATCCGAAGTCCTAATTTAATTGAGTTCTCAAATGAAAATTTAAATTTAAATACATTAGCACTAGCATACAATGGCGAGGCTTAAGGTTAAAAAAAAATAAAACCGTAAGTTTAAATATTAAAAAAAAATAACCTTTTTGCTACAGTAATATTTTATGGAAATATACTCTAATGTTTGCTCATATATGAGTCAAGAGATCCTCCACTTTTGACTCCATCATCAGATCGACTCGATGGTTACATCTAATATCTATTTAATAGGCAGAAAATAATTTCCAAGATTTGATGGCACTATCAGTTAGTTAAAAAGTCAAACTGCTGTACGCGCAGTAACAGTTATATAGTAGATACTTATCCCATCCCATATAAATATTATAAATACGAAAGTTTGCATTGATGGTTGTTTGTAACACAATCGCACCAGAACGGCTGAACGGATCTGGATGAAATTTGGCCCAGAGATAGGTTATAATCTGCAATAGCTTTTCATCCCGGTTCCCGTGGAATATCCATACTAACCTTTAAAACGTTCCTAGGCCCGAACCCAAGCGAGGCGAGGGTTAGTCACTAGTGTTACATAAACCATTTTAATTACGCAAAAATAACGTTCATAATGCATTAAAAAAAACAATTTATTACACTTTCGTATCAATAATTTAATGTAAATAAGAATTCTTTACATAAATATTCTATGAGGTAAAAATAAAAAACTGAACTGCCAGTTGAATGCGAATTAGTGAGTCTTAATTATTCGATCTATTGAGGACGTTACAATATAAAAATATACCAAAATTAAGGTCGTTTAGTGCCTTTATATGCATTTGAATTCATCTACAAATACGAATTTATTTTATGTATATTACAATGGTAAAGTTTACCATTTTTTATGTATTAATTATAAAAAAATTAAGTAAAATACAATAAAAATATGAAAGAATTAATAAAATATTTCAACAAATGTTAAAGTAATGAAGCTTTAAAGTTGCGTTTGTAAGTATAATTCATGACGTCACATGACTTGAACGACCGGAATTTATATTAATTTCTCAGTCATTAGTTGATCTTTTTTTTTAATAAATCACTAATTTATTAATTTTTGACCTATACTATATAATTACATTGCAATAAATATGATATTATCAATTTATCAACATCAGGAACCTTCTCCATTATCTTTTTTAACCGACTTTCAAAAAAAGGAGGAGGTTCTAAATTCGACTGTATATGTATATATATTTTACTTTTTTTTTTAATTTAAGGTCTTTTAAATGATACTTTCCTAGTTTAACGCGATTATTTAATATATTAAATATAACTATCTTTTTGGATTTATCTCCCTCTCTAGGTCTCTCCCGTGACCATGATTGCTGTAAAGCATTCGAAAGGTCGAGAACCAAAAATCAAAATAAATCCGGGAAAAAATCCGAAAAGATAGTTTTATTTAAAATGTTTGTGTTCTAAAATTTTGTTTAAAATGTTTTTTTTCTTAATTAGTTTACCCAATTTCTAAAGAAAAGACGTCATACATAATCAAATGTTGAGACTGCAAATATTTACTTAAGTCTTAAATCTTTGGCAAGGCAAGTATAATCGCGCTATATTTATCTCTCAAGTAAAGCCCAGTTAGTCCTTATAATCTCTGTATTTAAGTAACCCATTTTATGCTATAAAGCTTATTTACATTTTAATGCACGTGCTAATATATAAGCTTTAATAAAATACAATGTTAGCTACTAGTAGGAACTTAGAATATGTAAATATGTTAGTACATTAACACACAGCACCGTCTAGTACGAGGCTTGTGTTATGGATACCAGATAGTTGATACACTACACATGTATAACTTTTTAAATACATACATATTATAATTATAAACACCCATGACTGGAGTACAAGCATTCGTGCTCATCACACAAATGACTGCCCCCAGCGGGACTCGAACCCGCGAGCGCTGGCACAACAAGTAGGGTCACTACAAATTGAGCCAAACATGTCGACAAAATGTAAATAACAAAACAATACAAGTAGCTTATGAATAAACTCGGATAAAAGCTATGCCCATTCAGATTTCCTACTCACATCTGATAAGTGGCTACAACATGGAGAAGTTACAGGTAATAGAATCTCAAACTTTCGCATTGATTACTGCTATGTTTATATACTAGCAACTTAGATGTCTGTTTGGCAAATTTTATGACTGACTAGCGACATACTCTCGCTTCGCTCGGGTGCGTCCCTAGGTACGTTTTAATTTTTTTTTGCGCGAAACCCTAATTCTTTTTCTAAAATAAAAGTAGCCTTAGTTACTCCATATAATATCAGCTATCTGCCAGAGAAAGTCTCGTTAAAATTGGTCCAGACGTTTCGGAGATTAGCAGAACAAACTAACAGACAAAAAATTTAAAAATTGTGTAAATGTATTTGCCAACGTATAAAAGTTCATAGTCTGTTTCTATATGAAACATTAAAATCTGTCCACCAGTTTTACATTAAAAAAATAACAAACATTCACACACATACAAACTTTCGCATTTACAGCAATTACCTATACATAAATAACGTATATACATAACAAAAAAAAGTATATAACTCAATTCATATATACGTAAATAATTTGAAACCTACATTTGTACCTAGAGATACGTCTAATTGAGGCTGTTGCCTTCTAGCTCTGTACGGACTAACGACTCTCAGACGCATATTAATTTTATGACACGCAGTAAGAGTTGGTTAGGTAGGAACTAGGAACGCCTGCATAATTATGATCTTTGCTTACTATTTATGTATTTCTAAATCCTAAAGTTCTGGGTTCGAGTATCGGGTTGGGCCAAATGTAGTTATTCAGATTTTCTGTCAATAAAGTCAGTAATGGTATAGAGTATTATTAATTTTTAAACGTATTTATTTAAAAATCTATGCAACAGATATCAATAAAACTTTTTTTTTTAATATTCCTTACGATTTTAAATAAATTTTGGAAGTGGGAGCAGCAGAGCTATGTCTATAATGCTTGCAAACACGCGCGAACGAGCATTATTTTACATTATTTTCAACTAAATTTTAACTAACCCTAGCCGTATAGTGTGTATATAAAAATCGTTGTGTGTATATGTGTTCCTTATGGATTCCATAACGGCTGGAGCGATTATGATGTTTCCAGGCAATCTTCAACTTAGACTAACAGGTGATCCTGTGAAGTTTGGTAGCGATCGGAAGTTTGAACGCGAGCGAAGCCGCGGGTACTGCTAGTGTACTATCTAAATCAAACTAATTTTCAAATAAAGCTTTTTATAGATACAATCTGCATATAAATAATGTGACATAAATGATATTTAATTATATTTATGATCCCAATAATGACTCGGCGGACAGCAATTAATTAAAACTGTAGGTATCGTAAATATTCATATCTTTTACGCCAATTACGTTTTAATCTTTTAAATGTAAATAGGTTTGCATAATTTCGAATGCTAATTTCAAAATATTTGTGTTTAGTCTAAAGAAGTTTTTTGAAATTTGACCTGCAGAATGTATTTTTAACTAGCGGATTCACTTGCTTTGCTCGGACTGTACCTGGATGTGTAACAGTAGCCTTTCTGTTACTCTAGGAGTCTAGAACTACCTTAAGTATCTACCAAGACAGATTACTATCTGGGTAGATACTAAATTTCATTTAAATCCGTTTCAGGCTAAAAGAGTAACAAACATACAAGCTTTCACATTTATAATACTAGCCCGATAATAGCTAGGTGTTGTCATGTTAAGTTGTGTAATATTTTATCTACGTGTCTTATTTAAGAAGGCAATGTGAATATAAAATATCAACTTTTCCCCATGATCTATCATATCTCCATTAACATGACATACCTATAAATAAAACACCTTAGTCTCTCCCGTGACCATGATTGCTGTAAAGCAATCGAAACGTCGGGAAACAAAAATCAAAATAAATCCGCGAAAAAATCCGAAAAGATAGTTTTATTTAAATGTCTAATATTCGCGTAAATCTAAGAAAGTATTGTTGTGACATACCTACGCGAAGTAAATTGTTATACAATGGCACACCTCAAAGCCATGAAATAATTTAATCGAAAAGATACTTTAAATGTATAAATATTTTAAAGAACTTGCTGTTTAACATATAATCTACTTTAGATCTAGACAATAATCATAGGTAATACTTAATGTAGGGTAGTCATTTACTCAAGCGCGGCAAATAAGGAATGATACCATGTACTCTCTTTAGTACTTCCACCATATATAAGTCCTCTGTATAAGGTCGCGCGTCTAGGGCAGCCGATCAAAATATTAAAAAAATATTTTGATAAGTTAGAAATACTTGAAACCGTCAGATTAATGTGTGGTAGGCTAATTAAATGCTGGAAAGTGCGCATTTCAATAAAATCTACCGATTTCCACAAACCGAAGACACAAAAATCATCCATAGTATGGGCTAATGACAAACACTCATCCACTACAATCATGTCAGACATGAAGAAAACTGCAAGGCAATAATTTTAGTATTTTTTACAGAACGTATAACGAGCTTTAGATTAGCGCAATTATATAAAAATATAAGGTAAATGCATGTCGGACTCGCGCACCGAGTTCATGCCAACACTATATGTCAATAAATTATCGCTTTTTAACTAAGATTTTTGACTTCAAATCACTTTAACAGTAATTATTTCTCTCTTAAGTGTTTTAGTACCTGGGCGACCGAGCTTCGCTCGGAGTTCTTGAAAGATTGTATATTTTACATTAAGTAACTAAGTGTTACCGAGAAAGTTGTATAGATGTCGCGATAAGAACAATTTCCTTTTTAATTTGACTTAAAAATAATTTTACATTAAGTGACTAAGTGTTACTGTGACAGTTGTATAGATGTCGCGATTAAATTTTGCGTAGAATAATGCATAAGAAAAACGCATGAAAACTCGAAAACACGCGATTTCCCAGACATGTGACTAATCTAGATCAATTTTTCGCCCCCGAAAGCCCCCATATACCAAATTTCAGCAAAATCGTTAGAGCCGTTTCCAAGATCGCCGGTATAAATAAATAAATAAAGATATAAATATACAAGAATTGCTCGTTTAAATATATAAGATTGTCTATAGGTGCATATGTAGGTCCCTTAAAGTACTGGTTATACTTCATGTTTATTAAAAAAAACAAAACATTCGATTTACAATTAATGAAGGTAACACGTAACCCATTGGGGTTACTAACCGATTGGGGTTACTAACCCATTGGGGTTACATGTTGCCTTCATTAAGTAAGTTGCTTTTTGAAGTAAGACGAATAGGACCTGATATTAAATAAAAGTTGAAAGGTATACGGGAAACCCTTCATATTTCAAATAGGCATCGACAGATAGATAGTGTAGGTAGATCCCTAAAAAGATTGAGTTAAAACAACCGTATTGACGTAATTCTTTACAGTTTTATCACTATCTATATAATTAATTTTAAAATGCTATTTTAGAGAGTTTAGATTATTTGTAGTTTATATTTCTTATATAAGATCCATATAGTAACGTAAAATTTGCTTTATTTGTTTAAGAAGAGAGAATTTATGTGTAGTGTAATCTTTAGTGCCTAATTGATATAAAACTTGCTACATTTTCAATTAAGACCTACTTAAATAATATATCATTAATAACTCTCCAGCCATTTTTAAATAATGTGCGACAGATAAAAAAGATTTTTGAATAACACGTCTGATAACATTAAAAAATAACATCATATACACAACTTCCAAGCCGCTATAATTTTACTATTGATCAGTTTACAATAGATTCTTCTGCCATCGAGTAGTTACTTCTTTATATCCTTCATAGCTTTTAAATTGGGTCAGGCAGAAAATGTCGAAAATGTCTTCACATTCGCTTGTTAGGACAACTAAAAGGGCTGGAATTTGAAGGGCTTACCAGTAACCATCATACAACTCAAAAAACTTCTATTGTTAAATTTATAATATTACTAGCGACTCACCCTCGCTCCGCTCGGGTTCGTCCCTAGGTACGTTTTAACGGTTAGTATAGCTTTCTCAGAGATGAAATATTTTTTCCTGCAGTAAAAATCTATACTAACCGTTAAAATTTACCTAGGGACGATCCCGATCGAAGCGAGAGTGAGTCGCTAGTGTACTATATATTATGTAGTACTAGTTTGATACTTAATCATAATCTTATAGTTTTAAAAATATAATCAAACGTAAATTGATAAAATGGACGACACGTTTGGCTCAGTTTGTAGTGACCTTACTTGCTGTGCTAGCAGTTGCGGGTTCGAGTCCCGCTGGGGGCATTCATTTGTGTGATGAGCACGAGTGTTTATTCTCCAATCATGGGTGTTTATATTTATAATATGTATGTATTTAAAGTTATATATGTGTAGTGTATCAACTATCTGGTATCCATAACACAAGCCTCATAGCTTACCATGGAACTAAATGGTGCTGCGTGTTAATGTACCAATATATTTATTGTAATAAATAAAATAATAAAATCTAGTAAATTAGTATAATTTTTGGATCGACTTCAAAAGAGAAGGATTCGACTTCAAATCTCTGAAACTTGATACACCATTATCGCTATTCCCTATAATTAGATTAAGTTTTGATCAATTGAGACTGTAGTTTTACTACGTGTGGTAGTTAATTAAAGAATCTAAAAATAACCTAATTTAAATGTTTAAGGACTGTTTTGCTACTTCTTTTGCTCTTCGTATCACGGTCATGTATAAATAATTGCACATGGCCGATCATTTATCTTTGACAAACAATTAAGATTATCAGATATCTTCTACTAACAGAGTGTAAATTCAAGGCTACTTGTTAATTAGACCACAGTTTCATTGCTACATCCTGCACGAGTAGTTACTGAGCCAAAATATTTTCCAAAAACACTAAAAATATCTAAAAATGTCAAATTTGAATCTAATGTATTAGTGGTGGTTGAAATGGATCAAGAAGAAATAATTGAAAGAGGCAAAAGGGTTGTGGTACGATTGTTAAAAACTTATTACCGTTACTTAATGGATAAATAGTTTCTTTTATGTACGTTTTAAAGTTTAGTATCTGTAGATTTCTCAGAGATAAATGTTTTCCCGCAGTAAAAAGTATCCTATATGTTGATCCGGATAACCAGCTATTATCATACCAAATTTCATCAAAATCGGTTTAGTAGTTTTCTCGTGATGCGTTCCCAGACTCATAGACAGACAGGCAGACAAAAAATTTAAAAACTATAAATTCGGCCATGTATCAATAATAATGACTATTTCAATAAAATTTTCCAAAAAAATATTTAATGTACTGATTGGACTTAGAATTTTATTATATGTATAGGTATAGAATGTGTTGCCATTCATATGACTTTTCCTCAATGACAGCTAAAAGCATTTCATGACAATGGTAGTATAGCACTTACATTTACAGTAACACCTATATATACTTTTAGATGTCGAAAATCATAATCTCTCCCGTAACAATATTTGCATCGGAGTAAAAAATAACTATTAGTTTTAATCAACTTTCTTCTAGAGTTATTATGAAATTCATTACTGCTGTATATATTTAAGATTTATATAACTGTTTGGCCTATATTCGTTGCAAAATTTTGGTTTGATTTTTCATTGAAAATTTTTTGCTGAAATGTTTTCTCTGCTTTTCAAAATTGAAATAGTTAAAATAATCATCATAATCTTTAAATAAATGATAATAAATGTTGCTAGCCGTAAAACTCGAGAACGGCTCTACCAATTCAGCTTATTTTTTTTCATATGTTCCTTAAGGTACACGGAAGGTTTTAATAAAGAGAAAATATATAAAATAACCTGCCTACTTTTCTATACCTATGTACATATGTACATTGTACTTACCGTTGAAACGTATGTATTTAAGGATGAACCCGAGCGAAGCGAGGGTGAGTCGCTAGTATTAAATAATACTGTTTACCAATCAGTTTTAATATGACCGTAATATTAAATTACCACCAATAAATTTTAATAACATCTCCTACAATCTACATAATGTTGTTGAACTAAATTGTTCTCTTTTGTCATGCTTATAACTTTAAAAGTTAATTTTAATTGGTGCCATAACGAATACTAATAATAAACATAAAGATAGAAATGTGATATTAACATATTTTCAGATAATCTTGCGAAATTTAAACGTTATTTATTACGTTTATATACCTCAATTTAATTGTAATTTACTGTAAGAAAGTTTTTTCTTAGTAGTGATTAAAATAAAATCTAAATTCTGATTAGTCAATTAATTAATATGTTTATTTTTATATATATTTACTTATGAAAATCACAGTACGAAATTATCCATGATTTAAATTATTATGTAATTATTAATTATATAATAATAGCGGCTCATCCTCGCTTCGATGGGATTCATGCACGGAACTGTACATTTTTCCGGGATAAAAAGTAGTCTATGTACTATTCCAGACTATAACCTATATCTGTACCAAATTTCATCCAGATCCTTTTAGACGTTCTGGCGTGATTGAGTAACAAACATCCATCCATCCAAACTTTCATATTTATATAGTAATTGATTTATATAGTAATTAGATATAGTAATTAGATTAGATTAATTTTTGATTAATTGATCTTTTAATTTTTGTATTTATTTAACTATAAATGTGTGTATCTTCAAATCTTTTGTGAAATGTGTGTAACACCGTTAATTACGTCAACACTTCGAATTTATGATTTCCTGTAAAAATATTATTAGTGTATGTCTTGTTGGTGTTAAGTAAATAAATACATTTCAGTATAAATTAATATGATACAATTTATTTTCAGATGTATGGCCGCTATCAACGCGATCTAAGCGAAGCGGCCAGAGAGGAAGCGAGAAGACTCAGAAGATTGCGGAAACGACGGCGGAAAGATGACAAGCTCCGCCAAAAGGAGCTGGAGTCGACGGGAAAGCACCGGCCTAGGGGGAAATTCTTTAAAGTATTCGGTGAGTGTACGTTTTAACGATTAGTATGAAATAGCTTGTCGATCCCTTGCTATGTGAAAAACAAAAACAAATCTATCCCACGGGAACCGTTCATTTTTCCGGCATGAAAAATAACTTATATGCTATTCCGGACAAGGGATAGTGGGTTATGACAAATATATATATATATATATATATATATATATATATATATATATATATATTGTCATATTATTTAGCGCTATTTGACTGTAGGTCTATATATTAATATTATATCTATTGTCGATTCACGGCTCATACAGAGTCTATTTCTCAAATTGGTTTGTTAATGCCATGGAAGAAAATCTATTTTACCTGCTTTCACTTAATTTATGGTTTTTAATATCCAGGCAACCCACAAAGAAGCCAACAAGAAGTGTAAGCGTTTCAAATTAGATCACGATTGATAATTTTTGGGAGGGATTTATAATATCATTCTGTATCTCTCCTATATCACACTAATAAATACTAAAGTTTGTTTTTTAGTTCATCACGGTAAAATGTCTCAACAAATTTTTATAAAATTCAAAATGAAGATAGCTTATATCCTGGGTTATCACGTATGCTGTTTTCATTTAATGTAAAGAGCGAGTAAAACCGCGTGCATCCACTAGTAGTACATATATGTATTCTATATATAAGTAAGGACCCTAATAGTAAATGATCAATGATATGAAGTGTGTTAGGGTACGTCTGGAGGCACACGTTCGCGCGGCTCGGCGAGGACTGGATTTTCCTCGCGCTACTCGGCATCATCATGGCGGTGCTCAACTTCGCTATGGATAAAGGAATCGCTATTTGCAATAATGGTAAGACATTTATTTTTTAATTTACTTATGGTGATATATCCCATAGCGCGTAGGTAAGCGAAGTGGCCCCGGTGAGATGCGCTCGCGGCCGGGTTGGGTCCTCCGCCCGCGCAGCGCATACGTCACGCGCCCGGTGAGAGGGAGACGCGCCGATACCCATATTATTATATGTTTTTTAATTTTTCACTACTACAGACAGTAGGCGTACAGTCTTTTATGTTTTTCTTTTACTTTTACCTTGCATCTTGACGAAGAAATCGCTTACTATACTATTTATTATGTCAATTGGTTTCGCGTTTAAAAAAATAGTAAAAATGTATAATTTTTTTTTTTTTTATATTAAAAATAATAATGATATAAAGACTTGCAAGTGGATCATGCCCAGTAATTAAAAACGTCATATTATTACAGCGATTAGAGTTTTCATTCAATTTCATTAATTACATATATTTTTTTCATTTTATGCTAACTTAGGATATAACAAGTAAGTTCTTCCGTTAACATTAGTAATTAGTAATTCAACTATCGAGCTTTATTTTTTTAGTTGGATAAATAAAAAAAATGTCATTAAGGCTATGGCCTAATATCATTAATATTACGTTATATAATCCACAGAAAAAAAGCTCTAAGACGATTAAATAAAATTCAGAGTGAAAGCTTATTATAAAGTTACCAGAAATTAATTGATGTCTTCTTCCAGCTCGTATGTGGATGTACAAAGACTTGGCGACGTCTACGTTCAGTCAGTACGTGGCGTGGGTGTCGCTGCCGGTGTGCCTCATACTGTTTGCCGCCGGCTTCGTCCATATTGTAGCTGCTCAGAGTATAGGTAAATGTATAATATCCTCCTGACCGATTTCGGCCGCGGTGGCCAATCTCACTGAGACTTGCCAGATGCAGGAGATATTGTAATGCACAAGTGTACGCGCAGATACAACTGCACTCTATTCCTTTTATTCTCAAAGTCTGATGGGACGATATTTCGATACGACCAGTGAAAGTGAAGATACAGGAGCGACGCGACGCGTGCTCTCTGAAACACGGGGGTGCAACATCGCTAACTACCCTACTCCGGGCTATAACTCAGAATATCTTAACAGTAATTAAATTTTAGCCCGACCCGGGCCTCGAACCTAGGACCTCCGGATCTGTGACTGCTTATGCTAGCCACCAAGGCATTGTTAAATATTCATATTTTTTTATAATGTTCAGTAGTAGCCTTCCCAATAGGCTGACAGCCTCAGGTGACAGATTTAAATGACTAAGAACGCTCTTTGTCATATGTTTTTTAAATTAAAGAATAAATACTTTCATAGTTGACTTTAATGTCACATATCATCATATATTGATATGGAGTATACCAATTAATTGGGGTCCATTCATAATTACAAAAATGAAAAGAAATTGAAAGAGGATAAAAAAAGTGTAGATGGGCGTTTTTTGTTGTTTTAGTCGCCTATGCGGGGTACGGTTGCAAATCCACCTCTAATTTCTATATTAACAGACAGACAGATTGGAAAATCCACTTTGACATTACAAATATATTTAGAAAGAATAAGATTAATTGCCATTTTTGTATGTTGTAAATAGTACTGGGCCTAAAAGTGAACCCTGCGGTACGCTTTAATTTCCGTTTTATACTATATAAAAAGTATTTCTTATTACATTGTCTTAATAACTACCGTTTTCCTTAGCGTCATGAATATATTGGAAATGGAATTATAATTTTTTTTTGTATGAAATGTGTGAATCAAATGGTTTTTATTTTAGGTTCTGGTATACCGGAGATGAAGACAATACTTCGTGGTGTTCATTTGAAGGAATATCTAACATTTAGAGCTATGATATCTAAAGTCATCGGTCTCACTGCGACACTTGGGTCTGGTCTGCCGCTGGGTAAAGAGGTATAATACAGACGTTAATAATAATTATTATTGTTATGCCCTTACGGCGACACGTTTGGGCTCAGTTTGTAGGACCCTTTTTGCTGTGCCAGCGGTCGCGGGTTCGAGACCCGCTGGGGGCATGTGATGAGCACGAATGTTTATACTCCAGTCTTGGGTATTTATATTTATAAAATTTACATACAACTATCTGGTATCCATAACACAAGCCTCGTAGCTTACCATGGAACTAGATGGTGTTGTGTATTAATGTCCTAACATATTTATTTATTTAATTTTAAACTTTAATTTACTAACAACAGTATGTATGTATATCCTTCAAAGGTACGTAATTAATGTTATATTAGCTTGTGTTATAATTTTTATTCACGTATTCAAATCCCAGGCGAACCGTTTTCATCATAATTACCACTTGTCTTACGGTGTTGAAAAACATCGCGAGCAAACCTTCATGTCTAAGAGAACCTAGCAAGTTTTCGAAAGACATGATGGATAAATCCGCTAAACCGCATTTGGACATTGTGGTAGATTATGACCTGATACCTTGCATTTAAGGTCTTACTTCAATACACTGCGTGTCAAGATCACGCCTACCTAACTCTTTAACGGCCCCAGCAGTGGGACTCTTAAAAAAGTGTTGAATACATTACATACATGGGCATTTTTTAACATTTGTTGTTTTTTTTTTTTGCTATGAAAAATAGACACTATTATCTTAGATAAGATTTACTATACCTACAACGGTTTTTTGGAAATCTCTCGACTGTAACGATTCTGTTCTCGAATATGCTCAGTAGTGCGGCGTCAGAAAGGGGCTGAATACATAACATAAATGAATATTTTGTATGATTTATTTGTTGGCTATCAAAAATAGACTATCTAAATGAAACTTTCTATACTTACAGCGGTTTTTTCTAGAAGTCCTCATTTAGTAAGATTTGTTTTTTTCGCTTTCAAAAATTGACTATTTAAATGAAATTTACTATATACTACTATATATTGACGGCACGTTTGGCTCAGTTTGTAGTGACCCTACTTTCTGCGCCAGTGGTTACGGGTTCGAGTCCCGCTGGTGTTCCGTTTGTGTGATGAGCACGAATGTTTGTACTTCAGTCATGGGTGTTTATATTTATAATATGTATGTATTTAAAGTTATTTAAAGTTATATGTGTAATGTATCAGCTATCTGGTATCCATAACACAAGCCTCGTAGCTTACCATGGAACTAGATGGTGCTGTGTGTTAATGTCTCAACATATTTATTATACCCACAGGGCCCGTCGGTGCACATCGCGTCGATGGTGGCGGCGCTGCTGTCCAAGCTGGTGACCACGTTCCAGGGCATCTACAGCAACGAGTCGCGCACCACGGAGATGCTGGCCGCCGCCTGCGCCGTCGGCGTCGCCTCCTGCTTCGCCGCGCCCGTCGGCGGTCAGTGCACACTGCACACTGCACACACATACTTGTTGTACTTTACATTACACTGTTTATTTATTTATTGAAATGTCGGTACATATATGGCAAAAACAGATAAAAACGATAATAATTGCAGAAGTTAAGAAACTGTGTCGCAATCATTAGACTGCTTTTTTTCCTCTATTTTAAAAACAAAAATTTTAAGTTTTTATATTACAATATTGTACACAATTATTATTTTAAAAGTGCTACTGTTGAGTTTCTCACCGGCTCTTCTCAGCAGAACTGCCTTCCGAGCCGGTGGTAGCTTCCTCACGGACTGACTACACTGACATTTAATTTAAATATAAAATGTAAAATTGACGATTCAAAAGTGCTTGCAAAAGTCTATTTGAATAAAGTATATTTTGATTTCATTTAATTTGATTTTCTAAGACTAGCGACTCACCCTCGCTTCGCACGGGTTCGTCCCTAGATACGATTTAACGTTTTGTATGAAATAAATAGATTTATATATATATAAACATCATAACGTCACTGCGGCGCCATACGTTCGTTAAAAGAAGCCATCAAATGATTTAGTTCTAATGTATTAATAAGTCCATATTAAAAACTGTAGTCAATGAATGCTAGTACACTCTAAACAGTCTCAGTAATGTCCGGAGAGCACTGGATTTACTTAAAATTATACTTCTCAATTAATATTTATCATTGGCTGTTATTTATAATTATTGTGAACAGACTGACACACGTATAATGTATATTTGTTTGTGTATAATTTAGTAGGTGTTCCATCTGCTTTTAAAGTGTTACGGATTCTGAATGTTATAACGAAAAACGTTCAAAAATATTGTTGAAAACGATACAATGAACGATTTTATCTAAACACTAGCATTGCCTGCGGCTCCGCCAGCTTTTAGATTACCAAAAGCCAAATTCTTAGGTTTTAAATATTAGTATAATCTTACATTGCAGTTTTTGTATTTTTTCTCAGAAATGAGATATTTTCCCGTGGTAAAAATTATCCTTTATGTTGACCCGGATAACCAGCTATCACCATACCTACAAAATTTTATCAAAATCCCTCCAGTGGTGTTTCTGTGATGCGGTAACAGACAGACAGACAGACAGACAGACAGATACAAAAATACTAAAATATAGATTCCGCCTCTCTATCGATAATAATGTTTATTTCAATACGATTTTTTTAAAAATATTTAAGGTACAGATTCGACTGAGTTAGAATTTTATTATATGTATAGATATAATAAAATTACAACTAAGCCGTATTTGTACATTAAATATTTTTTTGGGAAATCTTATTGAATCCCATTATTATCGATACAGAGACCGAATCTATAGTTTTTAGAATTTTTGTCTGTCTGTCTGTCTGTTACCGCATCACGGAAAAATCACTGGAGGGATTTTGATAAAATTTGGTATGATGATAGTTGGTTAACCGGGTCAAGATAAAGGATACTTTTTACTGCGGGAAAATATCTCATCTGTAAGAAATCTATACTAAGCGTTAAAACGTAAGTAGGGACGAATCCGAGCGGAGCGAGGGTGAGTCGCTAGTATTTTGTAAGATCGGGTATTACGTAATATTAAAATAATATTAGGAAAGTACTTAGAAAGGACGATTTTTTCCAACTTTATATATTATATGTAAATATGGTATATTTTTGAAATATCGGTTTCAATAAAAAAAAAAATTGATTGCGATTACAAAGATTCACAAGATCGATTTCGATAAACTCTAAATTGTATTAGTTGTTTTTTCTTTATACTAGGCTTCTTCTCCTATTCGGGAATTTTTGTATATAAAATATCATATTTTGATCAGTTAGTAGTTTACATATAATATTTTTTAAATAGAATGAAAGTGTATCTTTTGTTTTGCAGGTGTTTTGTTTTCGATCGAAGTAACTACTACGTACTTCGCCGTGAGGAACTACTGGAGGGGGTTCTTTGCGGCGTGCTGCAGTGCTATTGTAAGATATTGTTTAAATAATTCTATTGATAAAGTCTATATGTATGTGTTCTATATTTGTTCCATCACGCTCTAGCAGTTCGATGAATTTGGATGAAATTTAGTGCATAAAAAGAGTTTTCATTTTTGGGAAAGAAAAATCAGTACTAATCACTAAAACCCAACAGAACCTTCCCCTGCTTTAATGGTGCGTCGCAGGATCGCTTAGGCACTCAACCACGACACCCCGACGGCAGGTCTGCCGAAGCAGACCACAACAGCCATGGGGTTGCTCCACAGTCCACTCTGCTGTCAGAGAAGTACCAGGAGCAACTCGCATGATACACTTCGCGCCTACCAGTGCATTTCTTGTCTTGGCTTAGCGCCCGGCTGGATTGCCGGACGCTATTGAGCCCCCCATCACGGCAAGGTGAATGAAAATGGGGGGAGAGGGCGGATTGGGCTATGACCTGAAGTAATACGTATCTACTCTTAAGCACTTAAAAGCGCCCGAGCGATGCAAGGATAAGTAGGTAGTAATGTATATGTGTACCGCAGATGTTCCGCCTGCTGTCGGTGTGGTCGGGCGCGCTGCCCACCGTGAAGCCGCTCTTCCCCACCAACTTGCCGCAGGACTTCCCCTTCGACCCTCAAGAGTTTGCCGTATTCGTATTACTTGGGTATGTAAAAAAATATGATTTTGTTAATTTGATGACACGTATGGCTCAGTTTGTAGTTGCTGTGCCAGCGGTCACGGGTTCGAGTCCCGCTGGGCATTCATTTGTGTGATTAGCACAAATGGTTGTGCAATACAACGGTAAAAGTCATGGGTGTTTATATTTATAATATGTATGTATTTAAAGACATATATGTGTAGTGTATCAACTATCTGGTATCCATAACACAAGCCTCGTAGCTTACCATGGAACTAGGTGGTGCTGTGCGTTAATGTCCCAACATATTTATTTATTATATTTTTAGGGTTCTGCACCTGAAAAAAAAAGGTACACTTATAGCATTACTTCGTTGTCCTTCTGTTTGTCTATATGTCAAGAGCTTTTTTTTCAGAAGCATGTAAAGGTATTAAGTTGATATAAATATCAAATGCTCAGATCTGTAATCCCTTGGTGTTGTGAAAACATCAAAATTCTAAGTAAACGCAATCAAAAAATACAGCCGTTTATGCCTCATATTTTGACACTCAATCAAGGGAATCAAAACCTATAGGGTATTTGCCGTTGACCTAGAACATTAAATTTGGCAAGATGCAATGTCTTATAGCACAATCAATTGTAGTAAGATCGCAAAAAAATATGTTTGTGACTTATTTCGTTGTTTCATGCTACGGGGAACCCTTGGTGAGAGAGACTGTTTTTGGATGTAAAATTTTATTTTCTTTTCCAGCATTGTGTGCGGTCTGATGGCCGCCCTGTGGGTGTTCTTGCACAGACAGTATGTACTGTTTATGAGAAACACGAAAGTTTTGAGCAATTTCTTGCAAAAGAAGTAAGTTTTTATAACTATAAAAATAAAATGATACACGTACACACACATGCACGCACACTCCCACACATCCACGCACTCACGTACACAAATACACACACACATCGACACACGCACACACGTATTAGGAAACCATACCATACTTGACTTTAGGAATAACATAAAAAAAACTTGCAAGCGAAAAACTGATAATATTCCACAAAAAATGAAATTTAATATCAAAACAATGATTGTATTTATTTCCAGCCGCTTCATCTACCCGGGGTTCATGACGCTGGCGGTGATGTCCATCCTGTTCCCGCCCGGCCTCGGCAAGTACATGGCGGCTGACCTCGGCAACCAGGAACAGGTGTGCAACAAGTTATTTATATTTGTATATCAAGTTTGATAGACAGACTAAAAACTAATTAAATTTGTTTCGGAAACTTATAAATTATATATTTTCTGGTGATTTGGCGTACACGGGTATCTAATTAAAACAACATATTTTGTCGTAAAACGTGTTTAAAATCACACCGAAACATACGGGTACCAAGTCAGAAAAGTAGACTGTAAGGAAATAGGTTGTATTAGGTTGCCATAGCTGCCGTTGTTATTGTCTGAAAAATTTTGCTATCTTCAAAGATTATATTTTAATTAATTTGTTTTTAAATATGCAAACAATAAAACACAACATATAAACAATGAAAAACAAAAATATAAACGCGACTCGCTGAAATAGACGTTTTGCGTTTAACCAATGGCGGTGTGCCCCGACACAGCTCTAACCGGTTTTTTCTTATTTATTGAAGGTTATATGCTATCTAACTTTACGCTACACACGCAAAAAAAGAAGTAATTATACATATATTAAAAAACAACGCAAGTAAAGCTGTAAAAAGAAAATTAAAATTAAGGAGAAGAAAAAACCAAAGTGGCAATAGTTAATGTCTGCTGCCACAGTAAAATGTTTTAAACCCTTAAAAAATCAAAATGTTGGAGAAAAAAATATCAAATAAAAGAGTGCGTGTGTGTGTCAAATTCATGGTAGTGTGGCTAATATTTTTTTATTGATTTAATGTATTTTTATGTATAATTAAAAAAAATATTAGCATTCCGCATTCCTTTTCTATTATCTTCACCGGTGGTAGGACTCTGTCAAGCCTGAGGAGTCCGACTGGATGGGTACCACTCCCTTATCTATTTCTGCCGCCAAGCAACAATGATTGCATTGTTGTGTTCCGGTTTGAAGGATAAGGTAGCCAGCGCAATTACAGGCGAGAGGCATATCATCTTAGTCCTCACAGTGACAACGCACCTGTGGTTCTGCATTTTTGTTACTTAAAACCTAAGTGCATGAACCGTAGGTGTTATGGGCGACAGGTACCGCTTTCCATCAGGTGGTCTGTCTGCTCGTTTGTCACTGAATCGCATAAAAAAAAACTTTATAAGTATGGTAAATTTCACACTCCTCCGTCCGTAAAAAGGGATACAAAGTTTTTGCTTGACGTATTAATATATATGTGTGTATGTGTGGTGTGGCAGGTGCTGTCGCTGTTCGCCAACTTCACGTGGTCGGACGCGCTGAGCGCGGAGCAGGCGGCCGTGGTGGCGCACTGGCGCACGCCCGACGTCGGCCACTACGGCTGCCTCGTCATATACTTCTGGTCCATCGTCAGTCTTCACATATATATACTCATTTATTTACAAATACTACACTAACAACACACATTAAAACATTTATATACATTTAGAAGACAGTAATAATTTATCAGATATGTATGTATTTACAAGTGTACATAACATTCGCTATAATTACATATTCAAAAGTATATATTAAATAACAATAAATCCCTAATATGTAATTAACTTGTGACTCACCCTCGCTTATCTTCGGGTTCGTCCCTAGACAAAAACAAATCTATTTCACGGAAACCGTGCATTTTTCCGGGATGATATATAACCTATTTTTTTTTTTATAGTTGGGGAATGCATTTACGCATACCACCTATCCCCCAGGTGGTTATGTGGGGCTCACCGGCTAGAAGAGCCGGTACTACCCACTAAACCCCAACTTTCCCCTCCCCTCCGCCTTAGTGGGACGCCGCGGGATCGCTTACGCATAACTACCGCGACGCCCCGGCGGGGGATGATATATAACCTATAGCCTTCCTCAGTTAACGGGCTATCTCATGCAAAAATGTTTTTTCAAATCGGATCAGCAGTTCCTGAGATTAGCGCGTTCAAACAAACAAACAAACAAACTCTTCAACTTTATAATATTAGTATAGATGAATACAATTGAAATAGAATAAAAATTATTCATAATAAGTTAAAAATACGTCAAATAATATAAGTCAAATTCTTAATCAATATAGCCATTTAATTACATAATGACTGAACTATATTTATTTAAAATCAGAACCAAAACTTTTATTCTCATAGACTGTTAGAACACTACAGATAATCTTGTAAGACCTTGAATCATCAGCTTTACATTTAAAAATATAAATTAAATGTCAATATGTAACTTCGTGAGGACTCTACCGTATTTAATTAAAATATTTTATTTCGAACATCAAAAGGTCATAGTTACAATAAAAAAAATTTTTACCTCCTTATGTGGTGACGTAAGAGTGAGTCTATGGTATCACGAGCATAGATTATTACTATTGCTATCGAGTATACTATATGTTTTTTTTGCCGTTTTTATAATGAAAAATCTAATTATTTACTCTTAAGTTGAAAACGTATAAATTAGTAATTAAAAAAATTATATAATAGCCAAATAAAATTGCTTTAATATATTTATAATGGACATTAGCTTTGGGAGGCTTGTTTAGGATGCGAAAAAGAGCAGTGACTGTTTTTTTTTATAAAAAATTAAAAAAAAAATTACTATCTGACATCTAAGATATTCGAAGAATTCATAATTTCATAAGCTAATTTTTTTTTATTATTGGACAAAATATTTCGACGAGGATGGGATTCGAACCCACGCGTGCAGAGCACATTGGATTAGCAGTCCAACGCCTTAACCACTCGGCCACCTCGTCTTATATATTAAAAACCAAATAACACAGTAACATACCTTTACAATAATATTTTCAATATTACGGGTTTTAATATATTATTTATTTTATATTAATATATTAAAATTTTATTATTTTTCAAATGTATATGTACATATATTGTACTAGCGACTCACCCTCGCTCCGTTCGGGTTCGACCCTAGTACGTTTTAACATTTAGTATAAATATCTCAGAGATGAGATATTTTCCCGCAGTAAAAAGTATCCTATATGTTGACCCGGATAACTAGCTATCATCATACCAAATAATTTCATCAAAATCTGTTCAGTGGGGTTTTTCGTGATACTTTCCCATATCTGGGAATAAAAACTATAGATCGGCCTCTGTATTGATAATAATGACTATTTCAATAAGATTTTCCAAATAAATATTTAATGTACAGATTCGACTCAGAATTTTATTATACGTGTAGATTAGTTATTTATGATCTTGTTTATATTAAATGTCATGACCTCAAAATATATATCCCATATATGTAATATATTGTTGTTGCCTGCTGATCTTTGGAAAGGCTAGATCGATTTTAATTAAACTTTCACTAGTAAATAAAAGATTTTTATCAAGGGAAGGATTAAGTGTTCCCTCGGGATAGATGATAGAAAGAGGATAATATGGCTTATATTATCCTCTTTCTATTTATAAATATTTTTCATCGTAATAAGATGTATGTATGTACATCCCATTAATTAATTATCACCACTATATAAATGCGCAAGTTTAGATGGATGGATGTTTGTCGTTCGATAACGCTATAACGGCTGAACAAATCTATATGAAATTTGGCACAGAGATAGATTATAGTCTGGAATAGCACATAGGGATTTTTTTATCCCGGAAAAATATACGTGTCCCGTAGGATAGGTTTGTTTTTGTTTCTCACTAGGGACTAGTCGCTAGTATTTAAATAAACATGCAGATGCAATGTTATTTTAAATATGTATGATTTTTTTTTTTTTACATTAAAATTTACACAACTGTTATAGCCGCCATATTAGTAATGGTCACTTACAGTATTGCAATGTCAATGTTTACTTTTATTGCGCAGGAGTTATTGGTTTTTAAAATTAGCCGTAAAATGTGAAATAATATAATTGCTGATAAGCAATATAATTGCTAATGCTAGCAACTAATGTAAAAGGTTTTATTTTTACATTGTGCATATCCCTGTTTTTTGGGATTTACAACAATCTTTTACTAATTAGTGTGTTGTAATTTTGTAATTTTCACCCAAATTTATTTTATTTATTTATTTATTCATTACAAAATACAAAAAATCATTTTTACAGAACTAAGACACTCGTACTAAGTAAACTTGTATTACGAGCGTCTTGCCTTCCATTTTGAACAAGATATAATTAACACCAACATAATATCACAGTATTATGAGTAAGATAGCATGCATTTTTTTATTAATACTATTAAGAATTAAATAAAACTATTAACAATGGTACTAATGATATGCGTGTAAATAAAATGTTTGTGGTGAATGTGTAGGTGTGCGTGTGTGTGTGTGTGCGTGCGTGCGTGTGTGTGTGTGCGCGCGCGCGCGCTCGTGTGTGTGTGTGTGTGTGTGTGTGTGAGTGTGTGTGTATGTGTGGGTGTTATGTAAGGATATGTCCATTAATTGTGTAAGCATGGGTGTGAGTATGTATGAAATATTACGAATTATGTTAAGTATTTCAACAGGTCCTCAGTTTCATCATAGGTAAGACTCTTAAGCCATGAAGTTATAATGGTTTTTGCTCTGGGACGGGATGTGCGACTGATATTAATTACTTTATTTATTTTATTATATAAGTGAGCTCCCATTATACAACTTTGTCTTCTAGCCAGGGCAGATCTGGATTTCTTCACTACACTAACATTTCTTGCAGTACGCTTTTGCGGTTGTTGGCTGTCAGGGAAAGTTGTTGCATGACATCGTAGAGACAGGTTTAGAATGTAGAGCTGTCTGACTGTTAAAACAGAGCATTCCTTGTAGACAAGACTAGTTGGATACGTAAATTTCTTACGAATTATACGTTTAAGAATAGCTCTTTGTGCCCTTTCTAAAAGAAGCAGGTGTGTTCCATGCGTACCACCCCAAGTACAGATGGCGTAGGATAGTAGTGGTTGAATTAATCCAAAGTAAGTGGTCATTAGTGTTTCTTTATCTGCAACGGATACAATTTTCTTAAAGACATACATCATCTTTCTCACTCTTTGTACTTGAACATGGATGTGCTTCTTCCAGGTAAGTAAGTTGTCTAAAGTTACTCCTAGATATTTAATCTCTGAGACACGAGCAATATTTGGACATAGGCAGTCAGGTTGGTGATTCAGACCGTTGTGCAATTTTAAGTGAAATCGATCTGGTGGCTGGTCACTTTTAGAAGCAGAGAAGGTGATAAAGTTAGTTTTTATTAAATTCATTGTTAGCAAGTTCTCTGTAAGCCATTCTTTTACAATACTGACCGCGAGTTCAGCATGGAGGCGTGCACTTTCCCAGTCCTTTCCGTAAGAAAGTAAAACTGTGTCATCTGCGTATGTTACAATTTTTGTGTTAGGTAATGACAAATTACAGAGAGTATTTATATAGATCAGGAAAAGCGTAGGGCCGAGCACGCTTCCCTGCGGAACACCGTAGCTTATCGACTCATCTTTGCTAACATTTGAACCAATTTTCACTTTTTGCGTACGATGTGATAGGTAATCTTTGAATAGATTCAATACATTGCCTCGAACGCCAACACTCTCCAACCTTCCCAAGAGAATAGGAATAGAAACTGTATCGAAGGCTTTTTTAAGATCAATGAAGATTGCTATGGTTTTATTTTTAGCTTCTATGTTATCAACTATATTGTTCACTAAGGTGATTATGGCATCTTCCGTGGAAATTCCCTTTCTAAAGCCGAACTGTTTTTCAGAAATGATGTTATACTTATCAAGATAATTTTTTAGACGTTTGTTAATGAGCTTTTCAAGTATTTTAGATAGGATAGTTAGTACAGAAATAGGTCTATAATTGGAGATTTTGTCCTTATCACCGTTTTTGTATATTGGATGAATTATAGCTTTCTTAAATGCTTGTGGAAATATACCCTGTGTGAAAGATATGTTAAAAATATGTTTTAGACACGGAATAATTAAGTGCCTGATAGACTTTATAACACTGACAGGAATACCATCCCAACCAGTAGCACAGTTATTCTTAAGCCCTGATATTACAGCGTCCAATTCCTGCTCGTCTGTATCAAACAAAACCATCGAGTTACAAGGTTGGACAGAGTTAGCGCTTTGGAGCAAGGATATGTTTGAATTTTTACTCTTCTCCAAAAGAGGAATAGCCAGTTCACTACCTATTTTTGCAAAGTATTCATTGATATAGTTGACAGATGCTTGGGGATTTGAGGTGAGTGTTAAAAGCTCATTGGGAGGAATACTTTGTGGCTGTAGATGAGTGATATCTTTGAGCACATTCCAAGTCTTTCGTGAATTACCCTTAGCTTCCAAAAGTCTATTTTTATCATATTGTATCTTAAGTTTTCTTAACAAATTGTTACAAAAGTTGCGATATCTCGTGTATGCAAGTTTAGCGATCATGCTGTCTGGATACAGTCTGGCTCTTTTATGTAATCTGTCGCGGTTACGGATGCATCTCAGAAGTCCTGGTGTGATCCAAGGTTTTATTATATATTTCTTACTTGAAATTCTTTTCAGTTTGGTATTTTTGTCTATTGCATCAGAAATAATACGAATTAGTGTGTTAGTCGCTGTGTTTACATTAGTGTCAGCCAGTATCGATGAGAAATCAAATTTATTGAGTTGTTCTATAACAGCTTTGATATTAGTGCATTTCACATCAGATCTTCGATATGGTGGTTTAGAAAATTTTTGTTCTATACCCAATAACGTAGGTGAGTGATCAGTTATAAGGGTATCGATAACCAATGTTGTACATTTTCTATTTGATCTTAGTATGGTGTGATCTAAACAGCTTTTCTCACGTGTAGGCAGAATATGCGCAGGAGTAAATCCGTGAAATGAAAGTGCATTCAGATATATATCAGCCAGTGGATCATTGTTTGTTGCGGCTATGTTTATATTAATATCGCCTATAATAGCAACCGTTTGATATGCACATAGGGATATTAAAACCGAGTTTAGGCTATTTAAAAAATTATCTATATTTCGGGTTGACGGTGATCGATATATTGCCACAACAGCAATGTCATGGTCACATTTTAAAACAAGGCAATTAGCGTCTAAGAAAAGCGGTTCAATTGCCGTACACTTCAGATCCGTTCGCACATAGACTACTATTCCATCATTTTGGTTTCTGTTATTAGATTTATGATGGACAAAGCCAGAAATAATAGGTATTTGTGGTATTTTGCTAAGCCAACATTCAGTCAGGACTATAATGTCACAGTTCACGTCCAAAGAGTAAAGAAGAACTTCAAGTGCGTTAAAATTGCGGTTTAGACTCCTTATGTTCATGTGGAATATACGTAAGGCATTTGATAAACGTGTTAGGTATTTCATACAATATTCAGGGTTGCAAATGTGTGAGTCAAAATATTCTGTATTATCTATTATAATTCCAACATTGTTTGTGTCATCCATAATCAAAACACCAAATAAAATTAGGGTACAGAGTAATGTTTGACAATATTATAGAATAAAGGTTTGATTTTATCGGTGACAAATAGATACATAAGAAAATCAAGAATAAAAGTATAAAACGCCTTGTATGTGACCTAATAAACCCTTTACAGAATCTTTTTCCAATGAAACTTTGAGGATATAATATGAATATAGCATGTGTTTTGTTTGTAATGTAATGTTTAAAGTGTTTATTTGGTAATATTAACAAATTCATAAAATAATAAATTAGTTTATCACAATCATTATAGTTTAATATTTTATTTAAAACAAAATAAGGAACAATTTTAATAATTGAAATATAAAATTCATGCAATTTTATAAAGTGTAAAAACATTTTAATTATATAATAAAAATATAGGATAATCGAACTAGAATAATATTTTGAGCAATCTAGCAATGTAAAATTTAATTTAAGAAAAAAAGTTAGTTTTATATTTTTCATTTTTAAAATAGTGCATGCGATTGTGACTAGTCATTTGTCAGCTTTAAGCTTTATGAAGTCGTGTTCCGAGTTTATACGGTGGTATGGGTCTCCTTCCTTTTTCCGTAGGTAGATTTTACCATTTGAGGTCCAGCAGTATGCAAATCCATTTTGAGTGGCAAATTGTCTTGAGAGAGAAAAGAGTCTACGCGTTTTATGCGTCAAGGATTCTGATATATAAACGGGTTTTTGTGGATCTTCAAAATGAAGATCTTTCGTACTGAGCTTCTTACTGGGATGATTTTTATTGTATGTTTTCGTTAGTTTTAAAATATTTTCCTTCATAGCAACCGTGGTGAATTCAACAATAATAGGTTTTATATTGGATTTAGTGTTCACTCGGTATATATTTCTTATGTCAGATGGCTGTATTGAAGTTTGCAATGCTAGCCCCGTATTTACTATTACATTTGTTAAGTCTGTCTTATTTTCTGATGCTTTTATTGGTATATTACGGATTTCCAAAGATGCCGAGTTACTTCTGTTTTCTAGATTTTCAACCTTTTCTTCCAAAGACTGAATATATGCAAGATGAGTTTTCCGTTCCGCTTCCAAAGATTCAAGCTTGCTATGGATCTCATCGTACCGTGCCGAGAGAAATTCAAGGGAATTTTGTATTTCTTTATTTTGCTGCGTAATTGTATCTTGAAGAATTTTAAAATTATTTCTCTGTTCTAATTTAAACTCTTCAAACATCCTAAATATATCTTCCCTAAAAGTTGCGTTGTCCTCATTATCGTCAAAAGAGCCCTCCCGCCTTCGTTTTGGTTTGCGAGTTTTCGAGGCCGATCGCGTCTTACCGGGACTAGCAGGCGGTGTTCTCTTTAGAGGCATTGCAATAGAGTATTACGTGTGTGTGATAAAGCTCAATATACTTTTTTTTGCTCCGACCTCACGTAAATAAGACGCGGTATTTTGCGCATAAGATAGCTTCTTGTGTTAAAATGAGATGACTAATTACACTTGAAGCGTCGCACGCGCTTGAGGGCGTTGCGTGGCCTAATGGGGCGGGGTCAAGAATTTATGGGTGGTTCTACTGACCTCATAGTAGGGATGGGTGCGACACGTGCGAGATCTCCTTACGTTTATGAGCGCCTGGTACTTGTAGATTGATTCACACAAAGTTTGAATTTTTAATTTTATAAATTAATATCGCAACACGGTTTACTTAAAACACGTCCACTCCATACGGAGGCTCCGGGGGAAGGGGAATTTATCAAGTTTGAACTTGAAAAAGTAAATAATAAATACACACACAGAGACATGCACACTTTGCATTTTAATAGTAGGCCAGCAAAATTTTTTTGAATCTCGACAAATGCGTCTAAGAACGACGACACAACTAAAACTAAGAAATATCCAAGCGACTCTAAGTACACAAAAAAACCTAAAATTCGGTCAAGCTGTTCGTATATAGAATAAATGGATTCCAAAACATCTATTAAAAAAAGTACTAGATACACAATCCCATGCAAAAGTTCTCTTCAAACTGTCACCAATTAATTGTGTTTAGGTAATTCTAGTTGAAATAAATATATAACAATGTAATAGAAATAAATAAAAATGCAATGCTTAAAGTTGTTTTCACATTTTTTTTTAATTAAAAGCGCGCTCAAATGTTAAAATGAGCGCTCATTTGGTGAAGACATTTTTGTCGCTGATTGTGTGTACTTTTTTGATTGATGCTCCAAAAAGAAATTGATTCAAAATCATGGAATAATATTTTTATATACATATACACGAAATTAACCAATAAAAACAAAAATCCAATTACTTAGGGGCTTACAATTCTTTTTTTTTTTTGACGTCGATGTCATAAAGCCACCGAGGTTTGAAGCCAGCCATTGAAGTCGATTTAAAAATGACAAACACATATACACCGGCATTATATATATAAAGATTAATTGATTAAATTAATAACATTTATTATTTATGACGACACGTTTGGCTCAGTTTATAGTGACCCTATTTGCTGTGTCAGCGAACGCGGGTTCGAGTCCCGCTGGAGGCATACATTTATATGATGAGCAACGAATGTTTGTACTCCAGTCATGGGTGTTTATATTTATAATATGTATATATTTAAAGTTGTATACGTGTAGTGTATCAACTATCTGGTATCCATAACACAAGCCTCGTAGCTTACCATGGAACTAGATGGTGCTGTGTGTTAATGTCCCGACATATTTATTTATTTATTATGTTGTTGGTCAGTTCTTCCTAGCGCTGGTGTCGTGCACGCTGCCGGTGCCGGCGGGCATCTTCGTGCCGGCCTTCAAGATGGGCGCGTCGCTGGGCAGGTTCACGGGCGAGGTCATGCACTACTTCTGCCCCCTCGGCGTGGCCTATGGCGGGCATATACAGAAGATATTACCCGGTTAGTTGGCTTTATAAATATACCTTGTATTCAGCTCTTTTTCAACGTCCCACTATTGGGCACGAGCAGTTCAATATGAGGGGGTCAGATCATAGTCCCCCACGCTGGCCAAGTGCGGGTTGGCGGACTTCACATGTCTTTCGAAAACTTGCTAGGTTTCCACTGCCTTGGAATATCGTAAAGATTATTAGGATAGATTTATTTTTTATGTTAAATATTGGTGAACATTTTTTTTCTAGTAATAAATGGGATGGATGCTTGTATTTTATTTAATCTTAATTTTAGATACTTTATAGTTTTTTAAATAATTTTTTTGTGTATTTGTATGGCATTTTTTTTTATTTCATACATTTTTATATTGTTCTGGTTTAGATGTCTCTGTCTATCGATATAAAAAATGGTAAAACAATAAAAAGTGTATAAATATGTATTCCATTAGAATTCTTTAAATTCGAGTAGCTTCTAGTAAATAAAACTTTTGAAGTTACGACTTGGAGTTGGTTTACTGGTTATTTTCATATTGCAGAAACGTCGGTACCTAAATATCAAAATGAAACCGCGAAAAAATCTAAATGTTTCACTTAAAATGTCAAATATTCGCGTAAATTGTGCTGTTCTAAGACAATTGTAATTATTTTGGATATTAATAATTAATTTGATGTATTTCTAGGTGGGTACGCGACGGTGGGCGCGGCCGCTTTCACGGGCGCGGTCACGCACACGGTGTCCACTATTGTCATTTGCATCGAGATGACAGGACAGGTATTTGCTGTCTCTTTTTTTTTCTTTCTCTTTCTCTGTCCGTTTGAGACTACTATAGTATGATGATTGATATTAATAAAAAATATATGAAACAAATTCGTATAAAAACATTAAACTCGTTTCGCACGGTTGCGTTCCTACGTGCGTTTTGCGACTTCATACAAGACATTAACTTCTTCATATTGTATTATCAATGTATTCATGTTTTGGCAAATTTTATTACTAACTAAACATCCACATCCGCATACACAACACACACACACACACAAGCGCACACACACGCACACACGCACACACACACGCACACACACGCACACGTACACACATACACACGCGCGCGCACATACACACACACACACACACACGCACGCACGTATACAAATCGTGGCAAGTATAACAGTAGTATACGAAACCCTCGCCGCACGCCGCAGGTGACGCACCTGCTGCCCATCATGGCGGCCGTGCTGGCGGCCAACGCCACGGCGGCGCTGCTGCAGCCCTCGTGCTTCGACAGCATCATCCTCATCAAGAAGCTGCCCTACCTGCCCGACCTGCTGTCCTCCGCCAGCCGTGAGTATACTGACACTCTTGTTTGTTGTTTGAAAGGCTATGCATACTTTTAAATTAAATTTATATAAAAATAGCGAAATATTATTGTTTTAAATTCATGTTTTATGTAAATTTATAGTTAGTAAGCCTTTATAATAAATAAATAAATAATGCTGTTAGGGCCTACCCTATGCATATGATAACTTTTAATGCGCTGTCGACGAGCGCTTGTCGCATTGATATGTATATTATAAAATACTATTTTTTATATGATAGTTTCTTTAACAATATGTACATATGTATAATGTATATCCTCGGAGGGCTAAATTTTTATTTTAATTTTAAAAGTTACTTTCCATATCTTTCAAACTAAAATTAACTAAAAATTGGCACTGGCTACAATTTTGGTTCCATATTTTATTTGAATTTACTATAGTAGAATCTAGTCTATTTTAGTCATTTAAATTTTACATACATAATGAGACGTATTATATAAATTAAAAAATATTTCGACGAGGATGGGATTCGAACCCACGCGTGCAGAGCACATTGGATTAGCAGTCCAACGCCTTAACCACTCGGCCACCTCGTCTTCATGTTAGCTAGTGAAAATACTTATCTTTAACAGCCAATAAAATAAATACATTAAAGCAGTTGTTCACACAATATTAAACATTAAACTTCGATAATATTTTAATAGTATATAAAAAAAATCTATACATATAATAAATTTGCAAATGATCGCTGTCTGTCCATGGAAGATATTTGAGAAAAACTATTATTGGCAGTCTTTATTAATGCTATAGAATCCTAAACAATATTTTTTAGATTTTTTTGTCTGTTTGTCTTCATTGATTGGATGTGGTTATCACTAATGTATTGTGGTAAGATTCGCTTAATAATTAGTATTTATTTTATACCGATTCGTTTATAAATAAAAAAGTTATGTCAATTTAAAGAATCAATTGAATTCCCTGGGGGAAGAACCTGAGAGAAGGTGAATCGCGAGTATATAATAATAAAAAGAAATCCTCAATATACAAAAACTTCTCTAATATCAGCCCGACTCACACTTGACATAATTTTTATAAACTAGTAATATATTTAATACTAAAAATATTGACATTGAAAAAAAAAAATTGCAATATTAAAAGGCTTTAAATGTAAAAGCAGTCGTGACATCACCTTTATTGGATGTTAATTTAAACTTATTAAAATTGATTTAACCTCTTTACAATTTCGAAGCAATAAACAAATGTTTTTTTTTTTATTTTCTTTTTTTTATATAATTATTCAACAGTGAAAATTACAATATTATAACTTATTATTATACTAGCGACTCATCCTCGCTTCACTTCGGGTTCGTCCCTAGACAAATACATATGTATTCCACGGGTTCCGTACATTTTCCGGGATGATATATAGCCTTCCTCAGTTAACGGGCTATCTCATATAAAAAGAATTTTTCAAATCGGATTAGTAGTTTCTGAGATTAGCGCGTACAACCAAACAAACAAACAAACTCTTCAGCTTTATAATATTAGTATAGATATAGATATAATGGTTCTTTTAAGGCGAATACCACATGCAAATAAGGATTTGAAATATATATGTTTGACAACACGTTTGGCTCAGTTTGTAGTGACCCTACTTGCTGTGCCAGCGGTCACGGGTTCGAGTCCCGCTGGGGGCATTCATTTGTGTGATGAGCACGAATTTTAGTAATAATTTTAGTAATTTAAATTTACATATGTGTAGTATATCAACTATCTGGTATCCATAACACAAGCCTCGTAGCTACCATGGAACTAGATGGTGCTGTGTGTTAATGTCCCAACATATTTATTATATTTAAATGTAATTGCTTGCACGCAGGTATGTATGACATCTGCGTCGAGGACTTCATGGTGTGCGACGTCAAGTACATCTGGAACAAGATGACCTTCCAGCAGTTAAAGGACATTTTGAAAGAAAATAAGGTAAAATTTTTAGCATCTTGTTACTAATTATGGTTTGAATTTTTGTGCTTATGGCTAAAAGTATTAACATATCTTAATATTTTATTTACCAACGAGATAAACAAATTGAAAGAGTTATTAAAGGACATTGATATAGGTTTTAGTATTTTTTTGGTTATTTACCTAAAACAAAAATTATACTATTATACCACAAAACATTAATAATTCTGTTTGTTACCTATAAAAATAATTATAAACACTATAATTTTTTTCTCGACAGACAATCAAGAGTTTTCCACTAGTGGACAGTCCGGCCTCCATGGTACTATTAGGTTCGATTCATCGTTGGGAACTAGTAAAAGTTATAGAACAACAAGTAGGTAGGTCCAGACGACTTCAGGTAGCTGCTTTATGGCAGAGAGAAGCGGAATTGAGGAGACGTGATGAAGAGAAGAAGAAGGTACGCAGACCTTCAAGGTTCGAAGTAACGCCGGCACCAGATATGCTCCAAGTCCCAGGGACAGGCATGACTAGAGGCTCATCGTTGACTACGCAAGACCAGGGTGGTCTTATACCAGGTAAATAATAAATGAATGTACGAGTGAGTGAATGAATGAATGAAGGAATTAATAAAATCATTTATGTATTATGATTGCATATGTATGTATAAAAAATATGAATACATATTAACATATTATGTAATACATAACTGCTAGTTTGGTATTTTGGTAAATGTTATTAATACGTGTTTTATGTACTTAAACTATGTAAAAATTTAGGAAGAAAGGGATTCAATTTTTTTTAATAATTGTCTTGGTTTCCATCTCTAAAATACTTATTTAAATATCTTCTATGTATACTTGTATATACCTGTTCGATAGTGCGCTACACGTTTAAAAAAAAATTGTGGGATGCGGTAATGTTGTAAAAATTTATATATTTTTGTAAGTTTCAATAATTTTATAAAATTAATAATAAGTATGAATTGAAGTACAAAATTGCATATATTATTAATAATAATATAATTATACTGTTAGAAAATATAACTACTTATTATTTGTCCTTACACCCAGCCCCAGGCCAACTGTTCCGGCCCAAGTCGATCCTGAAGAAGACGAACTCGTTCACGCTGAGCCGCGGGCTGGCGCCGGGCTCGGGCGCCGCGTCGCCCGCGCCGCCGCCCGTCTACACCACCGTCACCGGCGCGGAGACCAGGTCGGCGGGACTGTCGTAGCCACGGGGGGACTGTCGTAGCATAGGGGGGACTGTTGTAGCCTTGAGAGGACTTTTGTAGCGTTGTAGGGACTGTTGTAGCCTTGAGGGGACTCTTGTAGCGTTGTAGGGACTGTTGTAGCCTTGAGGGGACTCTTGTAGCGTTGTAGGGACTGTTGTAGCCTTGAGGGGACTCTTGTAGCGTTGTAGGGACTGTTCTAGCGTTGAGGGGACTTGTAATATTGGAGGAACTGTTGTAGCGTTGATTGGACCCTTGTAGCGACTGTTTTAACCTTTTAGGGACTGCAGTAGCCTCGGAGGCATTATTGTAGTCTCGGGAGGATTTATAGATTAATACCCGTGTCAAGAATAATCCCTGTTGGCTGGATTGACGATATATTTAAAATAATAAATAAAATAATAAATAGTAATATAATTAATAATTATTATTATAATTTTTATTATTAATTTATTTAATATTTGGCCACATTGTTAAATTATAGTAATCAGAAAATGTAGTGGAAAAAATCAGATTTTGATTAATTAAAAATAATTTATTTTTAGTGTTCATAATTACTTAAAACGAGTTCAATCTTAATAGTTCCATTTCGGAATTCTATCAAAAGTCATTTTCAACTCAAACTAACTCAACAGCAATAATGATGTATTAGTTATAATTAACGAATGACCAATATTGGTATTGTAACAGGATCCGGGCGGCCTTCGAGGCGATCTTCAAGCGCTCCACGCTGCTGCCCGACGTGGAGAGCGGGCTGGGCGAGCCGCTGGGCCTGCCGCGCAGTCCCTCCATCAACAAGAAAGTGCAATTGGTAATTTGTTACACTACCTTTGTTTAATATAAGGCTATCTTTTTGAATTTTATAGCGGATTTATTTTTATTTTTGCTCTTTCGAATGCTTTACAGCAATCATGGAAGAAAGTATGGTTTTTGACGTTTCAAAGGTCTTGTATAGTTGTTATGGTACTACCTACCCCCAAAATTATAGAATTAATTGTATTTCTAAAATCATTACTTATAATTGCTTCGGTGGATTAGTTGCTAGTATGTCCTGGGTTCGAGTCCCGGATCGGACCAAATTCAGTTATTGACTATTTACTCTATATCTCGGAGAGCACGTATCGCATCGATCCTATTTCTGATATCTCACTAGTTGTGTCAAATTGTCGTCCCACCGGAGTGTGAGAGTGACAGTAATAGAGAGTGCACTTGTGTGTACTTCTGTACACATATAATATCTCCTGCATTTGGCTAGTCATGAGATCGGCCACCGTGGCCGACATTGGTCAAGAGGACATTACCTGCTCGTAAACATAATATTAATATTATAAATACAAAATACACGTAAGTAAAGACTGACACGGTGCCCGCAGCCGCGGGAGCGCGTGTGCGACATGTCGCCGGAGGACCAGCAGGCGTGGGAGCTGCTGGAGATGGCCAAGGAGATCGACTTCGACAGGATGCTGCAGATTGCGCGCAAGCGGGACATGGTCAGTGCGCTGTGCTTTTTTTCTTGTTTTTTTTTCTTTCATTTTTTAATTTTTTTTTTGCGTACAGTACGTCACCTTATCATTCTGCGTTACTATGAATCATTTTCTTTTAAAATTTCACTTTCAAACAAAAATAACGACCTGACTAAAATTTTTAACTGAAAACCCTATTACGTTACGGATTTTATTAAACAATTTTTTAACTCACTTTTAATAGTTTTTTTAATATTAAAGTTAGTTAGTTTTCTAAATATAAAATTAATATACCCTTAGGTTATTATTTGTTCTTGAAAGTACACTATCTGTATTGTGTCTATTATTATGTATTTGTATAAGTAAACGTAAATGTTCGGTTTTGAATATTAATTGTACCGTCACTTTTATCTATTTATTTAAAAAAAATATTAAAATCAATTCGAAGATATTGCTTGACCAAATAATCACACATCCCAATACACTTCCCCTATTTGAAGTCTAATAACAATATTATTCGACAATACAATTAATAGTACATTTTATTTGGACATTTACAGCAAAATGACGATTCGGAATATGAAGACGAGGCGCTGTACATCTGCCACATCGACCCTGCGCCCTTCCAGCTCGTGGAAAGGACGTCTTTACTTAAGGTTTGTGCTCATTTTGTTTAACATGTTAAATAGAATTATCGTTTTAGATTTTTTCGTGAATTTATGCTTTACAACGTCAAGGAGAGGCTGAGATATATTATGAACCAAAAATTGGCTCAATCAATTTAAGTAAAATTAGTCAAAACATAGATACACATTTCCTAACAAATAGCTCTTCAAAAAGTGGCGTCGACATGTGAGGTTAAGTCAAACCATAAAATAAAATTCAAAAATCGAAAGTTCTAACTGTCTAAACACAAACTCGACCTTACGCACACCACATAAAGTACTTTTTTAAACAACGCGCGTTTTAATTTTGTCATCCGAAAATCAATGAACAAAAGAGGTTTGAAAAAAGCGCTATTCAATTTCGAATTGTGCACTTCTTTTTGAGGACACTTTTGAGATGCTTATTGTGTATCTTGAGTTTTTGTATAAGGGTACAAAAAAAAACTTTTTATTAATGTACCTATCACGCGAGTAAAGTAGTATGAAATTACTAGTTTATAGTATTACTAGCAACTCACCCCAACAAAAATCTATCTCACGGTAACGGATAAAATCCTATATCTTATTCCAGACTATAATCTATCTCTGTGCCAAATTTTATCCAGATCCGTTCAGCAATTTTGGCGTGATTGAGTAACAAACATCGATCTTAATGGCATGGGGATGGGATTATCTGGTGAAATATGAGCACAGTCCTTTATACTGTATGATGTATTTTATATAGGTTTTGTAGAGCGTCGTCTCTGTCACTCAGTACATTATAAGTTCCCAGTAGATACCGGACTGTTAGTGCGACAGAGACGGCGCTCTACGAAGCCGAAACTAGCCGATTGTCTACCTCTTTAGCTCGATGTGCATTATTTACCGTCGGTCACTGTACTATGTTGTTTATTAAGAATAAATTACTACAGCTATCATCGTTTCCACGCTTGTTCTTTTTATTTATAGTTTTACTTATATTAGCTCAATTTACCATAATCTTATACTAGTTGTAATTCTTATGATGTAACCTCTGAGCCGCCGCCGCCCGCCCGCAGGTGCACTCGCTGTTCTCGACGCTGGGCGTGAGCCGCGCGTACGTCACCGCCATCGGGAGGCTCATCGGCGTCGTGTCGCTGAAGGAAGTACGTGCTTTTCGTCTGATATTATTATTTTAATACAGCTATTTTTGTTATATATAATAACTAGCGAGCATTCCGCTCGGGTTCGTCCCTAGTTACATTTTAACGTTTAGTATAGGTTTCGCAGGGATGAACTATTTTCCTGCAGTAAATAGTATTGTATGTTGACCCGGATAACCAGCTATCATCATAGTAAATTTCATCAAAATCTGTCAAGTGGTTTTCTCGTGATGCAGTCACAGACAGACAGACAAACTTTTTAAAAACTAATATATCAATTTTATACTTTAAATAATATATCAATTTTATACTTTACTATAAAAATGAAGAAATTATAAAATTATAAAATTATTCATACATACTAACTAAAATATCCAAGCACTAAATCTAGATAAAGGAGCATAATTCAAAAATGTGTTCTTCGATTTGTCATCAAATGTCAGTGTTTGAAGGAAAGAGAGACATGATAGAGAAGGGATTTAAACATTTTTTAATGGAAGCTGCCATTAGCTACCCATCGCCATAATAATTGTATTTCAAAGTAGCTTAAATGATTTTTTTTTAAAGTGACACATCACTTTTCATGATTGTAATCATTTTCATGGCGACTTTTGCCTTCAAACATCTCGAAAACGTGACACTTTAGAGCATTATATTAGTAATACTTTATTATTTGTTTAAAAGTTTTCTATCTATACATACATATTTTACAGTGAGTCGCGACATATAAAAAATAATAAAATGGCGGAATATTGGCAAAAAGCCGTTCTATCCTCTAAATTAACACTTATATGTTGACTTTTTCCAGCTCCGCAAAGCAATAGAAGACGTGAACTCCGGCGCCCTGACGCCCCTCAGCCGCCCCGCGCCGCCCGCCGCGCCCGCCCCCGCGCTCATCAAGGCGGCCCGCAGCGAGCCCGCGCCGCCCTCCGACCGCGACACCGACAAGCTGACCACGCACTGACCCTCGGACCATGGACTGACCACGGAGCTATGTGGTAAGTGTGCTTTGCATTGTTCTTTACTCAGGAGTAATACCATCATTACAGACAAGCTGACCTCGCACTGACCCTGTGACCATGAAGTGACCATAAAGCTATGTGGTGAGTGCGATTTATTGTTGTTTACTCAGGAGTAATGCCATCATCACGAAAAAGCTGACCACGCACTGAACCTCATGACCATGGAGTGAGGTGGTAAGTGTGCTTTATTGTTCTGAGTAACACCATCATCACCATCGCCGTGACCACGGAGTTCGGTACCACCAAGGTGGTACCAATTATATGATAAGTGTACTTTAATATCCTCCCGAGTAATACCATAGACTACTAATCCATACAATTGTCTGATGAAAGCATCAAGAAAGGGCAATGTCTCAGAGTGAAGAAGAGCGAAGCACTCCCAACTGTCATTTGCAGGCATTTTTTGTTGGTATTATAATAATATTGTCTTTGATAACCTGTTGTATACTTTAAAAAAATGGTCTATATTACATTTGTATGTATACTGTAGTTTTGCTGTACTGCAGTCATGAGGACTGCCGACACAAGTGAAAACTTAAAACTTATTTGTTTATACAAATAGTTGTTATTTTTGGATATTCAAATTTATTGTTTGATCTTAAATTAATATATGTAAATTAAAACTGTTTACATTTATCTGGTTTTGACATCTATCGGCACTCTTGAGTGTTAGCGTTAACACGTCACGTGAACATGTCGATGACGACTTACATGAATTTACTCCCCATCGAAACCTGCCTATAGAAGTTTTCACTTCAAAAACGTGATTGACATTCAAGGTCCTTAAATGAAGCTTCCACCTAAGATTTTTAAGTGATAGTCGGGTAATAGCTTTATCTTAACGGTTGATAATCTGTAAAAAACTTTAGAATTGACATATATAGCAGTAACTTGCCACAAGATGGTGCTACAGCGCTATAACTTCAAAACTATTCGCCATGAAAATTGGCGTTTATGGCAAAATTTATATTTGGCAGCGTTTCCGTAAAAGTTAATAGATATGAATTGGATTTTTATACTGCGATTACACCCTCACCAAGCTTCACGTGTATTGGGAAAATATATTAAAAAAAATGAATTTTCTATCAATATTTACCTATCTACTTCTACTATAGTGATTTTTTTTGATACTAAAACCTAATAATAATCCTCCAGCAGTTGCACCATACACATACAAGTAAATATATTTTAGATAATTCCAGACCTTCAAATATATTGTTAAATGAAGCTTAGTTTTAGCTATAATATACCAGAATACATCTATTGTTGTAAAGTTTAAGAACCTAACTCCCATAAATATTATAAATACGAAAGTTTGGATGGATGGATGTCTGTTACTCAATCACGCCAGAACGATTGAACGGATCTGGATGAATAGCACAGAGATAGATTATAGTCTGGAATAACACATAGGTTACTTTTATCCTAGAAAAATGTTCCTGTGGGATAGATTTGTTTTTGTTCTTCACAGAGCAAGGGATCGACTATCTATTCCATAGTTACCGTTAAAATGTACCTAGAGATGAACCCAAGCGAAGCGAGGGTGACTCCCTAGTATACATTAATGTGTTATTTTACAATTTTGTATTTTATTGCAGGTTCCCATCAAGAAGTGATAAAAAGCATAAGGCTTTGATGCATAATGACGTTATACAGTATTCTATGTTTAGGGCATCGATCAAAAAAGTACTAGATACACAATCAACAACAAAAATATCCTCACCGAATGAACCCTCATTTGAACATTTGAGCGCACTTTTCATAATTTTTTTGTTAAAACAACTTAAAGCATTGCATTTAAAGTTCAATTTACATTGTTGTATATTTATTTCAACTAGAATTACCTAAACACAATTGGTGACAATTTTAAGAGAACTTTTGCATGGGATTGTGTATCTTGTACTTTTTTGGTCGATGGTTTAGGATTTATTCTGTCTCAGTGGTGCTGATATACGTATACGAGGTTCGACCTACGCTGTGTGTAAATGATATATTTATTGGGAATGTTAAAAAGCAGTTGCAACTGGTTCGCCATTTTGTTTTTTTTTTTTTTTTGTAATAGAACTAAGTCGCGTCGATTTTTTAAATGGTCTATCATAACATTGATGTTAGCTAACCGGTTATATAAAAAATAGTATTCGATTTTTAACCCATAATAAAATCATAAAAATATTTAATACTTTATTTTAATTAAATTTACAAAAAATATGATTATTTTAAAAATTAATTACTATTTTTTGTTTTTTTTTTATATATATTTTTTCTAAACATTCTCTCACTAAGAGCATCGAAATAGTCATTGTTATGTCATAAAGTTTTAAGTGGCTTAGTTTATTAAACAAAATGAATAATAATTAATGTCACAAAGGTTGTGTCTGTATGTAGTAAGTTAATTTATTTTACATGAAAAATGAGTACATTCTATATATTTTCTAATGGTTTTATAATTTTTTAATGAAATCTACACAATCTTTTATTATTGATTTTTAATTATTTTTTTTAGTATATAGGGTGCTAAAGACTAGTTATATTTATATATACATTTATTTATATTTATTTAAAATGAATATCATGATTTTAAAGTAACTAAGCAAAATTTAATAAGAACATTTATATTTACATATTTTAGTTATGTAAGAGTAAATGTGGCCAAAAGAATATGAAGATCTCGGGCCTATATATATTTTATATTTGTAGATTGCGCATATATATATATATATATTGTTATGTAAAAAAAAATTAAAAAAGGCTTGTGATTATTAAAATCATTCCAAATCTAAATTTAAATTAGTTAAAAAATGTTCAAAATACCTGCCAAGTCTAAAAGACAATTTTAGTGCCATTCCATACTATAGAGAATAGCACTTGACTATTTTTATAAAAAAAAAAAATATAAGTATAGATTAAAAAATATTTATTTAATCAATTTTAAGGCATTTAAAGCCGTGTCCGGAGTCTGTGATGTTTATAAAAAAAAAACAGATTTTTGTCTGTCTGTATGTTTAACATATATCTAGTAATAATGTATTTAGTATTAATTTGTGTGTCAGATGATGGCAACATTTGGCTGAACGACTTGTTCCTTTGCCTAGTATTTTTTTTTTAAATTTAAAAACCATTTAGTAAATTTTAAATTATAATTATTATTATACATATTGTTCAAGTCATTCGTTGCCTAAAATGTATGTAGTTAAATGCTTGAAATAAAATTGTACTGCAATGAGCGAAGTTTGAATTAATTAGTGAAATTTCGACATTATGAAAGAAAAAAACCTATATAATAAACCTATATATAAAAAGTTAAAAACCTATATAAAATATATAATGGTATTGTGATTTAAACAATTTATTAATTTACTTGTAAAATTACCAGAACATTGATTCCATTACTCATATCAATATTTTTTTTTAATTTACACGCAAATATGTTTTTATTAAATATTGTAATATTATTTATTTCCAAAGAGGGTTGATGTAAGGCAGACGGCCGATCTTAATACTTTTGTCAAAACCAAAAAAGTACGGAAGATGTACGGCGCTGACCCCAAGTGATTAGGAAATGGGCAGCGAGATGATGATCGTAAATATTATTAATTAATAATATGTACTTTCTTATTAGATTAACGCGAATATTAAACATTTTAAATAAACCTATCTTTTCGGATTTTTTCGCGGATTTATTTTGATTACAAATTAGATATTCTAGGTTATATTTGCCATTGAAATACAGAAAAGTAGAAACTCCGCCCATTGCTGTAGAATAACATAGTATTAAATGGTGTGGCGACTTTTGCTTCATATTAAACATGTTGTGCGTTTTGTGTGAGTTTTATTTTACACTAGTCCTTACCTTTAGCTTTACTTGCGGGTAAATCGGAATATTTATTTTATGAATGCTCTATCTATACTAATATTATAAATAGGCAGAGTTCGTTTGTTTGTTTGTTTGAATGCACTAACCTCAGGAACTACTTATCCAATTTGAAAAAAAAAATCTGCATTAGATAGCGCGTTTATTGAGGAAGGCATATATCATATAATAAGTAATCTATCTATTCCATACTAACCGTTAAAACGTACCTAGGAACGAACCCGAGCGAAGCAAGGGTGAGTCGCTAGTGTATTATAATCACAATAAAGTAGTTCTGTAGTTTCTGCGATTTTTCCAGTTTCCTACATCGGAACTGACGAAATGATTATAGAAAATTTAACCTAAAAATGTATTTTTTTAATGGGAATATAAATAAAATCATATATAAATTGGGTATAAAGTGTCATATTTTATTTACATTTATTTCGACGAGTCGTTAAACTATAATACTCAGGCACTGTGGTGCGAGTGTAATCGTTTTAAGTACAGACAATGTTCATATCTGTTTACTATATATAATTATACATATATACCAATTTCCAGTGGAATAAACAAAAAATTCAATTTACAATGTTTGATTAAGTATACTTTAATAGTTATCATGTCTAACATCCGGGTTTTGATAGATTGCTTTTTGTGATTCAGGGGAATACCCTGAAACCTACTGAATCACACTTTCTCTTAATATTCTAAAAATGGAGCTTAGATAATGGTATTCTACAATCGTTGAAGAATAGACATTTTATGAATTGTATTAAAATGATAAATTTATAATCGATAAGTCATAGAATCATGATGTTACATTCCCTAATATTTTTCTTCAATTTAGGCAGTGGTAACTCAGTGGTAACGCACTCGTTTGAGAAACCGAGAGAAACGAATTCAAATTCCGGGTCAAAAAATAGTGAGGAAATCTGAATGTCCAAGATAACCTAGCAAAGTTTTTTGACCCGCACCTAACCAACGTGGTCGACTATAGCCTGAAAGGCTATAAAAAGGGCTGAAAACACACATTCTTCAACTATTGTGGAATGACATCTTTTCTAAGTCCCATTGTCTAGTATATAAACTTCTTAAAGAAATTACTCTACTTTCAAATTTGAAAGAACTTAGCTTTACACAATTACAGCACAATTTAGTTTGTACCATAGACGTAGAGAATTGACTGAGAGAAAGCGAACGTGCGGCCAATACCTGTCTTTTATTCCAATTTGACTTTATAAATGGAATGTAAAAAATGTATAATATTATTAAAAATATAATATTATAATGGAATGTAAAATGGTTATAAATATCTACCTTAATTAATCGTATTTCAATTAATATAGAGGATTGGCCGCAGATTCGTTTTGCCTCTGTCGCGCCTTCCCGCCATTTTAAGCTGACGGCTGTACAAATAATGTGACATTACATATGATTTATAATTTTTGAAAATACACTAAATGCTTTGAGAATTTTTACTTTACAATAATTTAAATACCATTAGATACTTATTTTCATAACAACTAATGCTTACATCGAATTTTCTAATTAACGTCTGAATGTTCTATTATATTCGCCATCTTAACATATGACTGGGAATTTGTAAGAAAAACAAATTTTCATTCTTAACCGATTCCCTAAAAGGAGGATTTTGTGTTTTTATATATTAAAATGGCGATTTAAAAAGAGGTATTCTGGCTTTTACTTATTACTAAACTTTCACGTAAACCTATATAACTATACATACAGATATTTGATAATTTATCATACTTAAATATTTTGATAACACTCCCATGAAGGCCGTCTTGAAGCTGAAAAGCTGCCATGAAAAAAACTTTTTTTTAGTCAGTATAAACAAAAAAGATATAGAGAATACCGAATTAAAATTTATTTTACATTGCACATTGCAAAATAATCAAGTCATCAAGCGATAGAAGTATAATTATGCGATTGCGCATGCGCACTTATTTTGAAAAAAAAAACATCTAATGTCATATTTTCCTTTGAAAATGCTCCGTTGAAGTAAACATTGTTGCTTTTATTGTTGTTTTCTATAGATTTTACGAGTTTTGATAAACAGTGGACGAACCAAAGTCCTCTCATTAACTTCATTGACTGAGGAGCTTATCATTTCGGCTTCATTTATTTTACACTTGATTTACTGCTCCGATACGCGTATCATTTGAATGCAAAGCTTATTTATATACACTACTAGCAGAACCCGCAGCTATGCCCGCGTTCGATCTACATAAAAAAACTCTTTGGGCTTTATGTTACATAACGACTCACCTCTCGTTTCGCTCGGATTCGTCGCATGTATTTATAAAATATTGTTCATACAAAAATACTAAAATCGCGATTAATAACGGGGGGTAATAGGAGGGTGAAAAATACTTTACGACCTATTCTCATACCCACCAAATATACGAAAAAAATCATTAAAATCAGTCCAGCCGAGTGCGACCACAAACACTGTGACACGAGATGTTTATATATAAGATTTTAAATTGTCATCTTAAACGTTTATTAAAAACTGTTATTTCTTGGGGAGAAAGCGCAAATTTTGAAATTATCATGAGAATAGGTACATAATTTCACTTTTACAATATATCGACGTCCTTCTTTGTGAATGCTTACCAAAATTAAATAAAAACCTTATAAATATATTAGTAAAATATTGTTGTTCATTTTTAAATTTTACTCGATTTTAATAAAAAAGTGACCTTTATTCAATTGCTGAGTAAAATTTAAAAATGTACTCGACTTATTTTTTAAATGTTAACTTTGTATATTTAAAAACAAAAAAAAAATAAAATAAATTAATGGAACTACCTACTTAAGAAAAAAATTACCTCTCGAAGTAACAATATAATATATTATTTACATTATATAATTCCAGATCTAAAAAACTAGTTTAAACTTAAATCTATAATTAAATAAATGCATTGTTTGAAATATCTTATAAATACATCACAACAACATTAAACTATAACATAGTATCGAACTAACAATATCACATTCAACTTAAGTAGATATATCACCCAGTTTAGAAAGTAGGTAAAAAGTTGGTAATTGCGTCTTAAAATAACTTGTGGGGAAATTATTTGGCAGTTATAACTTTTATCATAATCTTAATTAAACTCAAAAAATCAATATTGAAAATTAGTTTTCGTTACACTATTTTGCCTGCGTGCAAGGTTTCTCAAAGTTATCAGTTATCACTCCACCTTACATTTGCCAGACCAATTTACTTTAGAAGCCTAGGTTTTTATTGGAATAAGTCCTGATTTTACTCTTTATCGCTAAAGTTTTATGATTTATGCAAAATAATATGTAAGTTTGAAATAAAGAAAATATTGTAAGCGAAAACAATTAATAAATCTATAGAGCTTCGCGTATTCCACTTTGAGAAGCCCTGTTTTAACATCGAGTCTAATTTTATGTCATTAGTTTCCTAATTTTTCATTATGACTGTAATAAATATATTTATGATAGTATATCAAAAAATATATTGAACTGCTAATTGGCTATAACTTCGCAGTGTTACGCTTTAGCCTTTAATTAGCGCTAATTTGTTCAAAACACCAATGCTTGTTGTACTTTCCAGAGTCTTTTCCATCTTTTTTCAAACAAAATTTTAGTTTCTAAGATTTACATACATATATAGATAAAATATATTTTTTCCGTTTTAATAATAATAAATATGTTAAGACATTAACACACAGCATCATTTAGTTCCATGGCAACCTACGAGGCTTGTGTTGTGGATACCAGATAGTTGATACACTACACGTATTTAATTTTAAATACATATTATAAATATAAATACCCATGACTGGAGTACAAACATTCGTGCTCATCACACAAATGAATGCCCCCAGCGGGACTTGAACCCTGGCACAACAAGTAGGGTCACTACAAACTGCTACAACTGAGGTCACTGAAACTGAAATGTATCGTCAAGCTTTATAGTAAAATATGAATTTTACACCAATAGAATTAATTTAAACATCAATAATTCTGTATTAAAAAACTCGGTAAATTGATCGTTTGAACAAATAAGCGCTGTGACGACGCAAAGGCACGTAAGAACGTCCGGTACTAAAGTAAATACTACATACACCCACACGATTCAACCACCATGTTGGGGAGAGTTTTCTGCGTGACGCTGTTATTTGAGTCCATGTAAAGCAGCTGCAGGGAGCTGAAGGTGGTCGGCGCACAGCACGGCTTGAACTCCGATTTCATTTCATTTGACACGGAATAGAAATATTTCTGTGGGCAAGATAGAGAACAAATTAATAAAACGACGTTTCAGTTTAGCTAACAAATAAAAAAAATATTTATAACATTAAAAAAAACCCCCGACTGCCTAAAAAGCGAACGAAAAAGATGAGGACAAGTTGATGAAGGTACACAGTATCATGCAGTATTTAAAAAAAAAATACTACCTATTTAAAAAAAAAAATTAAGACAAACAAATTGTCGACTAAGATCCGCCAATTTGTTTTTTTATGATAATAGATATGATAACAAACAGATACACAAAGTTCAAAATCAAATTTATATTAGTATGATTTTTTAGTTTAATAAAAAAACTAAAAGTCTAAATTCTATTTTTGATATTTCCTTTCCAATAGAAGTAAATAGCAAATTTTGATGAGATTTGTTGCGTTTACTAACTTGGTTATTACTTATTAGTTAAAAAAAGTCAAAAAATCTCTTACATTTGGGCATAGTATATAAAGTTCACTTATTTTACATATCTATAGCACTAATTATAGTTTCATCTATGAAAAATAATAAAACCTACCTTAATAATATTAAAATAATGACTATCCGCCTGTGTCACAGCGGATATTGGAGCACAACTGCCTTTACAGAAGTACGCATGGTAGCCGGCCGGTCTGATGATCCAGTCATCCCAGCCCAGCTCCTTGAAGCTCACATAGAGGGGTTCTCTGCAGCATTCACTGGTGGTGGCTCCACACTCCAGGGTTCTGCCTCGACGTCTCTTGCCGGCGTACTTGGTGTACACCACGAGGAATGGACGATGCTTTTCGTGGAAGGAAAGAGGCGCTCGGCGAAGCTGTTGAAAATAAAATGTATATTTTAAACCAATACTTTCTAAACCTTACACTATTATATGCGAAAGTTTTTCTGTATGTTTGTCAGTCCTTCACGTTGAAAAAGCGAGACGGATTTAGAATTTAAGTAGATAAGACTATAACCTGAAGCAACAAATAGGTTGTTGCTGTTAGCCATCTAGCTCAGTCCGGGTTTGTTACCCAGACAGAGCGAGGGTAAGTTGCTATTAATATTATAAATGAGATATCTCAATCTTTCACGTAGCAATGGAGCAATAGAGACGTGTTTATTTTATGCATTTTTGAAGGCAAGGCCCGAGGCACAGTCGAAACATCGCCAACTTCCCAACTCCGGGCTGTTACTGAGACTTACTAAATAGAAAGACTCAATAACTAAACTTGGCCCGACCCGGGACTAGAACCCAAGACCTCTCGATGTGCAGCCGTGCATACTAGCCACTACACCACCGAGGCAGTTTAACAGTTTAAAAGTTAACTTAGTAGTACACCATCATCAATCATGAGTAAATTTTATGAAAAATGGCAAATATGACGAACATAATAAAAAATCCTTTCGCTAATCATGCAACTGATTGATACATCTATATACTGCTAGTATTTCTTCATACCTGACAAGTTCTACACGCGACGTGCAAAGTATGCAGTCTTTCCCTCCCTTCGAGCCACACGCGCACTGCCCAAGCAAGCTCCACCCTCACCCACCCCTCTCCAATATCCGTCTCCTTAATAGCTATAGGCTTGGTCTTCTTGAACTGTTGCTGGCTGTCCCAGTGGGCTGCTTCTGATATCACGAAGGTTTGGTTGTACTCGTCGAGAGGATCTCGTTCCTGTGCAAATTTAATTTTACTATGAAAATCCAACGAATGAGAAATGATTCCCCATACAAATTTTCATCGCCCTTTTCACCCTCTTAAGCGATGATTTCCGGGATAAAAACTATCCTATGTCCTTCAGCAGAAATCGGTTCAGTGGATTAAGCGTGCTGCGTGAAAAGGTAACAGACAGACAGACAGACAGAGTTACTTTCGCATTTATAAATTAGTATAGAATATATGAATTCATATTTCTTGAGGCATAGTTTTCGTGTTCTACAAAGTTCCGAATCTGATTTTGAGCAATTTATCCATTAAAGGGTACTGGTTGTATTTTTATTTTGTGCTATTTGAGATAATTGTAAAGAGCAGATATATCTGCATATAAGATTATAAGTTAACGTATTTCTACATGAAATACACAGAAAATGTAATATCCTTAGAGGTTTTTTGTTTTCCTATTGCAATGATCTGACGTTCATTCATAAAAATAGAAGGATCGTTGAGAAAAATAGAAGAAAAAGCTTAGCTTAGAATATACTATCATGTATATTTACTACTGCTTTCACTTAGATGTAGATAACCGAAAAAAAAATCGAAAAATAGAAATAATATGACTCTACTTTGTTTTCCATCAGCGATATCGATTATAGAAAGTCATGTGTATCTGGGCTTACCTTATAGAACCATAACTCGACTACAGTAACTTCTTCAGGTTCCACATCTGGTGGCAGCTCGAACTGAAGACACGTGAAGGGATAGCGTCCCGACGTAAGACATTCTCCTGTAACAAAAATACATATATAAGTCTAAGCAAATCCATGGAATGTCTTCTAACTTTTAAATTAAATTAAGTAAAGTACTAAGAATGACAGTATTTATTACACATATTGCCTTTATTAGGAGATAGCCCCGATAGAGTTTTTTATTTACCGAAAATAAAGATATTTAACTTTGGTCATTTCAAAAAATAGTTCAGGAGACCCGACGGTTGACAAAAAATGAAATGAGGTCGTTGTAACCTCTATCTATCGTCGAATCTGTACATAAAATATTTTTTTGAAAATTTTATTGAAATAGTAATTATTAGTTATTACTGAAAAATAGGCCGAATCTATATTTTTTAGAATTTTTGTCTGTCTGTCTGGGAACGCATCACGAGAAAACCGCTGGACCGATTTTGATGAAATTTGGTATAATGGTAACTGGTTATTCGGGTCAACATATATGATACTTTTTACTGCTGGAAAACATCTCATATCTGAGAAATCTATAACCTTTATAACGTATCTAGGGACGAACTCGAGCGGAGCGACGGTGAGTCGCTAGTTGTTATATAATTATTGTTTAACATGTACAAAAAATGGTTTTATTTACAAGAATATAACTAACAGAAACACAAACGAAGCCATAACCACAATACCTAGTCTATATCATAATATAAAAAATAGTGGAAAATCCAAAAATCACGACTAACGTTAAAACAATGAGGATAATTATTCGATAGCGAATGTTTTTAAAATATCAACCTTAATCAATAAACCCGAGACAGTCTCCAATTAAACAATATTTCACTAATTTGACCTCATGCCAACTGGAACAAGGAATGACCCTAGAGGCCATATCGAGATAAATAAATGGTTGTGCACACTCAGTTGAGTAAAACGTTTATTCTCAAGTATTATACTTGAATTAAATCAACACATCCTTACTGTGGCATACTGGCCACAAATATTAATATTATTTAAAAAAAGTATTCTTTTTAAATCTTTAAGGAGTCAAAAAGTGAGAATTTTACATTATGGACTGTCGACTTATCTTGGCTTCGCTTGGGTGCGCTGCTAGGTGTTTGTACTAGCGACTCGCCCCCATAATCCTCGGATTCATCCCTAGTTACGTTTTAACGTTTAGTATAGATTTCTCAGAGATGAGATATTTTCCCGCAGTAAAAAGTATTGTATATATTGACCCGAATAACCAGCTATCATCATACCAAATGTTGATCAAAATCTGTCCAGTGGTTTTCTCTAGATGCGTTCCCAGACAGACAGACGTACAGACGGACAAAAGTTGTAAAAACTACAGATTCGGCCTCTGTATCGATAATAATGACTATTTCAGTTAGATTTTCCAAAAAAATATTTAATGTACAGATTCGACTCAGAATTTTATTATATTATGTATGTATAGATGAAGGTTGAAGCTACAGCTAGCGTCACTTTATGATACATTTTACTAGGTTGTAATCTACCTGTGTACCAAAATTCATCTAATATTTTCTATCAAATCTCACAAATAAATATTATAAATGCGAAAGTTTGGATGGATGTTCGTTACTTAATCACGCCAGAACGGCTGAACGGATCTAGATGAAATTAGGCACAGAGATACAAGCTGGAAGAGTACATAGGTTACTTTGTATCCCAGAAAAATACGGTTTCCGTGGGATAGATATGTTTTAGGTCTTCAGGTAGGGCCTCACCTAAACATAAAACAACTCTACTATTTTAGTTAGAATATCATAGACTGGTATAAGTATTAAGTCATAATGCACACATTTATGAAAACTGACCGTCATAATGCATATAAAAGCGCGATCTTAGATAAATAATAACATATAATTATGTACTTGCCACTTCCTTATTATTCTAGATCGTAAAAAATATATGCGTGTTTGTATTGTAGCGTACGAGTATCAGCGAGCACGGCGCGGCGGCGTGATAACAGTAATGACAGGTTAAATTAAATCTCAACTGTCAATAACTGAACTTGTGGATTGATAACGCTACGCAAATCATATGCGTCTGCGCGTCCGCTTTTTTCCTTGATATTTTTAATATTCTATAGTATTTGTAAGCATTGAGCGTCCATTAGTAACGAGCTCGCTTGGAAACTGATGTGAACAGTGAAGCGGGTTCAAATCCCGGGTCCTCTTATTACAACTTGGTAACCTTGGTAACGGAATCTGTATCTCTGTAAATCTAACTAGTTCTCGCAATACAAGTAATGTAATGTCGGCCAACCCGCATTTGGCGAGCATGGTGAAGGGATCTTTCCTCATCAAGGGTTGTACAGTAAAGGCTGAATTAATATAATATTAGATAGTGTCTTAATAGTGATGTGCCACTATCGAAAAATAACGTCAATAAAATCAGTAACCGTTTTTATAATAAGTTATCCTTAAATAATGTGTAGGTACTTGTTTAAAACATAATAATACAAAATCAATAATGTAAATTTAAATTTAATAATGTGAATTTTAATGTATGCTTTGGAATATAAAACTTTGAAGCGAATCGTCTAATAAAGATAGTAGAAAAGTTACGATTCAACAAATAAGATTTTTCATATTTAATACAGAATGTGATTGAAATAAATTACGACATTAGTAACCGTAATAAGTGAATTACTATGCTAGAGCAAAATGAAGATCTATATCTGTATTTATCTCACAAGGGCAAGTGATGTGAAGGAGAAAAACACTTACTATATATATTATGTATATTTATATAATGAGGTATATTTTATTAAAAAATTATAAAAGCTTGTACAAAAGCTTCATAAAAATATTAAAAAAACTTAAATTTAAGATATGATATCATAGACAATCTTTTTTTTTCCGTGAAAACCTTGTATTATGGCTTGTATATTCGTGTAGCAATTTAGAGATTAGCCCGAACGTATAAAACCTCGGCGCGACGTGGGCTTTAATGTGTATATAATATATAGTAAGTCTCTATGTACTGAAAAGAATATTTCATAAAAACGTACTACGTAATAAATGGGAAGCGGATGGTTTATTTTTGAGAGTTTTTTTAGTTTTGTCAACAGAACGATTGGATGGATTCAACGCTATATAAGGCTTAAAGCAGATATTTCATTTCTTGAAATTTGCGTTTATATGTATTTATTATATTTCAAAGTTGGTGGTACGTGGTTTCAAGATCATAATTAATTTTTTCTCCAACAGTAAAAATTATCGATCATTTTTACTTTTAGACAAAAAATTTAAAAATTTAATTTAAATTAACGCGAGTACGTATATAAAGTCTAAAATTGTCTCAAAATGCTTTAGCCTCTATTTTATTTTTTCATGTAGACTGCCGAGATGAATACTATAACAAGAGAGTGATCATGCGCAGGATATATTAAAAAAATGCAAAAAAATATTGTTGGTATTTAACTTTTTGATCCTTCCGTAGCCTTAAATTTACTAATCATTATCTGTAGCCACAGCTGTATAATCATCTACTAATAGAAGATCAGATAAGTATTATGTATTTATTTACTTTATCACACAGAAGAATATAATACTTTAAAATTATGAGAATAATTTTGGGGCAACACACCATTAGATATGGCCTATCGACTCGACCTTTTTTAATCATAAATAATTAGTTGGGGACGTCTTTATCTGTAAGCAGACACCAGACGCGCACGTGATGCCTAACTTGGATAAGCCGAAAGTATTTTAATTTCATAGAGATAGTAAGAAAAAACATATACAACATGATGATCGAGTTTGTTTAAATTTTGTGGGTGGTCTATAATGTGTAATTTTTAATAATAATCTACTACACTTTATTTCGCCTCCGCTCGTGTGCTAGATAAGTCGATTAATATGTAATATTTGTTTTCCTCAATAGGATATCCCCATATCGCTTTTCAATCTAATTCGTAGAGTATTACAACGTAAATAATTAACGAACAAACAAACATTCACATTTAAAATTTAGTATTGTATTATGTATCAATCTGTTAAACAAAACGTGGTACACTCAGCGTTGTCACTAAATGAGCGGAATGCCGAGTTATAATATGTCATCGGGTTATCTCTGTCTACCCCACAAAGCAAAGTGCGAGAAAAAGACGATTCAAATGGTCTAAAAATCTTTATGATCCATATTAGTAATATATAAATAATAAATATATAATTATAAATGTTTGTAGATTTGTAAACTTTTTTACACGCAGGATCCATGCAGAGGATCAACAACTAGCGACTAACGTTCCTAGGTTCCTTCCACATACAAGCTTTCATCCCCATTTTCACCCCCTTAAAGGATGATGTCCGGGATAAAAACTATCCTATGTCCTTCCCAGGGTCTCAAACTATCTTCTTACCAAATTTCATCTAAATCGGGTCAGTAGTTTGAGAGCCTATTCTGTACAAACAAACAAACAAACAAACAAACAAAAAATCTTTCCTCTTTATAGTATTAGCATAGACTTATGAGCCGGAAAATGAAAATCCCGTTCCATAATAAAGTAGAAGTAGTTGATGCAATTTCTAACTCTCCTCCCCTTCAATATCATTTAACATACATGCGAATTACGTGTCTACCTCGACTTTTGAAGTTATTAAAACTATCAAAATCATACATGTAGGTATACCTATACTTATATTTAAATATTATGTATAATTAAATTTTAAATCACGGTCAAATCACGCATCACACAAAAGCGGAATGTATACATTTCTTTGTTACATTTTTGTGGAGATAAAAATGTTGGCAAGGTCAAGTACCTATACATATATAAAGCGTGAATCCCCGAACTCGCGCGCAAAACACTTCATTCACACTTTCCTCGGTTAGTTACAGTTAGGGCGACCAACCTGTGCACGCTTTCCGAAAATGAAAGGCTCTTCCGCAAAGCGAACTCTCTCGCATGGTGGACCGACAACTTGGTCAAAACCACTGGAACCTACTAGATTCGGATGGCACAAGACCGGCAGTCGTGAAAATCTTTGGGGGAGGCCTATGTCCAGCAGCGGAGCTATCAGCTGAGATGGGAACGATGGCCAACCTCCCTAGCCAAAGTTGTAGTTTGTATTAAGCAGTGCGTATTCTCGCAGACACAAGTGCACTCTCTATCTCTTTAACTCTTACATCATGGTGAAAAGTCAAATGCAAGACCGAGCTTAACGTACTCTCCAAAGCGCGAGAAATAAACACACCTCCATAATCCAATCTCTACTTTTATTTCTATTACAGGGAATATTTTAATAAAAAATCTAATATGTATTTTGGCCCGAATCGAAATTCGAACTCAAGACCTCGTCAATAGTATAGTATACAGATAATAGAGTGATATTTTTGAAATATATATATGTAACCGATAAGCCACTTAAATGAAAATATTAGTTAAGAGATCAAGAGAGCAGTGTATTTTTTTAAATTATTGTACTATGCGTCCTATTTTGATAACTCTAGATCCGCTTCTGAAATAACCGCTTGAAATCCTGGTTCAGAGTGTTAATTATGCAGTGTTACCCAATGCACTATCTATATAAAGATATAGATATATAACACAGATTGTATGTACGTGTGTCATAGAGAAAGTATTCTAATTATTTTTCACTTATGGGTTTAGAAACAAGCTATACGTTTTGAAAGTTTAATCGAATTCTCATGTAGAATAGGACGACGAAACAACGACGGTACACATAATAAAACCAAGCGACTTCTACAAGATTACATTTTACTATCATTGCATAGAAATTTTTAAAATTTAATGAAATATAAAAGTACATTGTTATGTCATAGTCATAATATATCACTTCCATGAATTTTTGGATCTACTAGTTTCCGCCCCGCGGTCGATATTCGCCTATACTTATTGAACATTTGAGAAAAACATAGATAAATAGACTTTAGGCTATTTGTATTCAGCCCTTTTTAATGTCCCACTGCTGGGCACGGGCCTCCCTTCAATACGAGGGGGATAAGGCCATGGTCCACCACGCTGGCCAAGTGCGGATTGGCGGACTTAGGTCTATTTATTTAAAGAAAAAACTGTTAAAAAACATTTTTTTTTCATATCACTAAAGCTCGTCAATAGCTTCTAAACAAAAAAAGAAAATCGGTTGACAAACAGAGGAAAAAAAGGTAATGAACTGTTTTGTCTTTGACTATTTATATAAAGAAAGAAGAAGAAGATTTCAACCATTGTAGAATATTATAAGTTATTTTAAGGTTTGTAGTTATTTCTGTGCAACTAGGCTCTTGCCAACATTTGCTAGAGTATTAAGAACTTTACCACCATAATTTCAGCTATAGGTTAACATTTATCTTTTGTATTGGATCATTAATAAAATCAAAAGCTTAAATGGCAGAGAAACATAAATCAAACATAAAAAACTAGGGCTGAAATGAAATACTCCTTTTAACTGAATCTTTAGCCTCAAAGGTGAAAGGATGGACAACTATTTGTTATGTTTAAACCTGTAATCTATACTAATATTATAAAGAGATAAAGTTTATGATTTTGTGAGGTTGTAGAGGGTAATCGCTGGATCTACTAAATCGATTTAGATGAAATTTAGTTAGAAGATAGTATCAGACCCTGGAAAGGACATAGAATACTTTTTATCCCGGAAATCATCCCTTAAGGGGGTGAAAATGGGGATGAAAGTTTGTATGGGGAATCAACCTAGGAACGAACACGAGCAAAGCGAGGGTGAGTCGCTACTCTCTAATATATACAAAAGCGAAATACCTACCACAAACGAAATCTTAGAAAATACAAATGCTTCAAACTTGAATTTTTGCTGTTAGATTCCTTCATAGGGATTCCGATGAAATATTTTTTTGGAAATTTGACCTTAAAAGATGGAAGGGAGGACAAACCGTTTTGAAGGTTGTCTGAAAATCCGTCATTGCTAAACTATGTGGACAGAGTCGCGGGCATACGCTAGTTGCTAGATAATGAAATTACAAGAAAACTATAATTATATGTATATTAATGAAAATAGAAATGATATAACACTGTTTCGTCACTACATAGTATAAAACAAAGTCGCTTCCCGCACGCTGTCTGTCCCTATGTATGCTTGGATCTTTAAAACTACATACACAACGGATTTTGATGCCGTTTTTTTAAGAGATAGAATGATTCAAGAGGAAGGTTTATATGTTTAATACATGCATATTATAGTACAGAAAAGCCGAGAAATTCAAAGATTTATATTCCATACTAACCGTTAAAACGTACCTAGGGACGAACCCGAGCGGAACAAGGGTGAGTCGCTAATTCTAGTTTAAATTTCACTCTGCATTTCGCAAATTTTAGCAAATTTAAGATATAATAATTAAAGCTAGGTGCTAAATACATCAAGGGTTATCAAATTAATTATCAAACACAATAATAAACAAAAAGAAACTTTGTATTTCGATCGCTTCCGCCGCGTGTTCTTTGGGTTATCGCTTTACTAAATATTTATATTCGATCCTACTGATAATATTCGTGTTATAGCTGATGTTGCTGTTATTATAAATTATATTGTTTGGAAACAGTCATACTGTTTAATATGTTTGTTTTTTATTGTTTGTTGTAGTGTTGTAGCATGAAATATGTAGACTTAGAGGGGATCAATTCTCGATGGGCATGTCCAACTCGTGGTCGGTGTGTGTCGTATTGAAGATGTCATTCTACAGTCGTTTATGAATAGATAAGATACATCAGAATAACAAATAGGCTACTTTTTATCCCGGAAAAACGCACAGTTCCCGTGGGATAGATTTGTTTTTGTTTGTCTAGAGGCGAATCCGAGCATAGCGAGGGTGAGCCGCCAGTTAAAATAATAAATCCTACAGCGTTAAAACGAACTAAAAAGAAGGAAATAAGTTGACCGAGAAAAATAATATTATGTAGTTGAAAACATGTAACACGTAGCAAGACTGAACTGAAAATGTATGTGTTCAACTCTATAACACTATTTTTTACACACAACTTGGCGTCAGAAAGCTGCTATTGTGATTTTTAATTAGGTATATCAAAACGAATTTAACGACGTAGAATCATTAAAATCAAATAAGTCATTAAATAATTACGATGGAACATAGGATCGGACATACATATTACATTCATACAGGACAAAAGCCATAACCTCTTTTGGGCTTTGCCGCAGTCGGGTAAAATATATGTAAATGACATAATTCTATGAATATTATGATTCTGAATTATATCGATTCATTTTGTTATTTCAATGCAACTTTGTAAATTCTATTCTTTAAATATTGAATAAAGAAATTTGATATAACAAAATAAATAGATAAAAGTTTGTAGAAACCATACATTTGGCCATGTGTGATGAGCACAAATGTTTGTACTCCAGTCAAGGATGTTAATATTCATAATATGTTTGTATTTCAAGTTATATATGTGTAGTGTATCAACTATCTGGTATCCATAACACAGGCCTCGTAGCTTACCATGGAACTAGATGGTGCTATGTGTTAACGTACCAACATATTTATTGTAATGTGTAGGTATGTATTGTATTCAGCCCTTTTTTAACGTCCCACTGCTGGGCACGGGCCTCCCTTCAATACGAGGGGAATCAGGCCATAGTCCACCACGCTGGGCAAGTGCGGATTCTCGGACTTCACATGTTTTCGAAAACTTACTAGGTTCTCTCAGACATGCAGGTTTTCTCACGATGTTTTCCTTCACCGAAAATAATAACCCAACGCGCTGTCGATGACATGACATCGGCGAATAGCGTGATAACATGTCACTATATTAGATCTCAAAAAAATGTAAAAAACGTTGATTGTTACAGGCAAGGCCAGAATCAATGATTTATTGAAAAACTTATTATTAATTACGTAGCGTTCATTTATAGTTACTCTATGACTGATTAGCAACTCCGCCGCGCTTTGCTCGGGTTCGTCTCTAGCTTGCTTCCTAATACAAATTTTCATCCCCATTTTCATCCCTATTTTCACCCTCTTAAGAGATTATTTCCGGGATAAAAAGTATCCTATGTCCTTTCCAAGGTTTCAAACTATCTTCTTACCAAATTTCATACAAATCGGTTCAGTAGATCCAGAGATTACCCCCTATAACCTCACAAACTCACAAACTTTACCTCTTTATAATATTACTTTAGATGTATTTTTTAATTAAAAAAAAACTTCCTCAAATATAACGTACTAATTAAATAAATTATATAAAACGGTTCACAATTGGCGAATATATCTTTTTAAAATTTGAAAAATGATTGAGGTCAAAAATAGTCAAATTGTCTCGCGGACTTCTTACCGGACCGAGACGTTTCCCGAACTGACTGTATAAAGCCTTTGATTTACGTTAAGGGTACTTATTTAAATTTTGCAATTTCTCTTCAAATTATGCTATAATTTTTGTGACCTCTTAAATAACTTTTTTTTTATATATAAGATTCAGTGACAAACGAGCAGACAGACTACCTGATGGAAAGCAGTACCTGTCGCCCATAACACCTACGGTTCATGCACTTAGGTTTTAAGTAACAAAAATGCAGAACCACAGGTGCGTTGTCACTGTGAGGACTAAGATGATATGCCTCTTGCCTGTAATTGCGCTGGCTACCTTATCCTTCATACCGGAACACAACAATGCAATCACTGTTGCTTGGCGGCAGAAATAGATAAGGGGGTGGTACCCATCCAGTCGGACTCCTCAGGCTTGACAGAGTCCTACCACCGGTAAAAACTACATTTTAGCCAAAAACCTTAATCTCCCCTGTGAACATATTTGCTGCAGCAATGCAAACGTTTGGAACAAAAAAACACCATAAATATTTTTTTTTTAAATTATAGGTACTTACTTCTTTTGGGATGCTTAGAAAATATTACGACCGTAAAATTTTTACGATGCTCGCGCACACTGACAGCCAAAAATCGACATGATGAAGTTAGCTGAGAACCGTTTGTTGCCATGATAACCGTTATTATTGTCTGACAAATGATATATAATATTATATTCTTTCCTTAAATTATATTCTATAAATATATAATTGTAACATGTCTAATAAGCGATATTTAATTATTGATTTGTTTTAATTAATTCCGTTTTTTTTTTATTAATATTTCATTACTTTTACAAACAGAGAATGGTGACATACGGGTTGATATCTTTTGCTATTTTTGTTCTGTTACGCCAAAGAAGTATAACTTCTTATGTGAGTACATAAGTACATACACGTTTTATTTTTTATATAAGACAATTGTCTTATTTAAAATTACACTAACAATATATAACTCCTTCGTTGGATAAAAATATTTTTGACTTGACTTTTGACCTTGACTTTTAAATCTTCCACCAATTGGTCTGATACAATTGATTTAAGTATTGCATAAGCTCCCTTGCACCGGCACGCGCCGTGATATGGTTTTTTTTCTTTAGGCGATTTTTTTGTTTAAGTAACACAAGACTGTTATCTTTTATTTTAACTCGTGATTTTTCACACTCTATTGCATGTTATCTTAATTTATAAGTAAGGGAAGTCAATGACATTACATCGTTTAGTGTAAACCGCTTGAAGATGGCTCAGTTTGTAGTGACCCTACTTGCTGTGCCATCGGTCGCGGATTCGAGTCCCGCTGGGGGCCTTAATTTGTGTGATGAGCACGAATGTTTGTACTCCAGTCATGGGTGTTTACATCAATAAAATGTATGTATTAAAAGTTATACATATATAGTGTATCAACTATCTGTTGTGCTGTGTTAATGCCCCAACATATTTAATTTAATAGCAATCAATCTATCATCCCCAGATGACATTTCAGGTTAAAATCTTATTATTACTGAAATAAAATTTTACTTTTGGATTATATAGCTTTGAAATGGCGAAAGATTTATTTAAATCGGTTAAGGAATATTTAAGTTTATCAATATATATATAACGTTATGGAATAAAATTATAGACACTATGTTAACTATGATCGCGAGTAATTTAGTAAACTATTCCAAAAAAATTACAGGAAAGCGTACAACTTTTTAAACCCATAAATAATTTCTATAGAACAAAGTTCTCTTCCTGATATAGGAGAGGTTTTTTTTAAAACAAAAGAAGGATAAACGAGCAATTATAAAATTATTTTGTAATATTCAAGTGTTTTCAAAAACCTTACAATTCGAAAACTAGTTCACAGGATGCGTGTTTTCTAAAATGGTATCTTGATTTATTTTATTGAATTATAGACATCAACGCACACTTTGAGGTGCACTGTTAAAAATTCGCTTAGCCATTTATCTTCATTAAATCTTTAAGCGATTTCCTAAAAATTTGTGTTAGTCCAGTGCTTGAATCTTGACTATAATCATTATTGAAAATTCAAGGAAAATATATAATTAGAATTTACCTACATATATAAAAAAAACCAGTTTCCAAAAAAAATATCGATTTTTTTTATGAGATTCAGTGACAAACGAGCAGACAGACCACCTGATGGAAAGTAGTACCTGTCGCCCATAACACCTACGGTTCATGCACTTAGGTTTTAAGTAACAAAAATGCAGAACCACAGGTGCGTTGTCACTGTGAGGACTAAGATGATATGCCTCTTGCCTGTAATTGCGCTGGCTACCTTATCCTTCAAACCGGAACACAACAATGCAATCATTGTTGCTTGGCGGCAGAAATAGATAAGGGGGTGGTACCCATCCAGTCGGACTCCTCAGGCTTGACAGAGGCCTACCACCGGTAAAAATATTAAAGCTCGTCAATATCTGCTAAACAAAAAACAATCGTTTAACAAACAGAGAAGGAAAAGGTACTGAACTGTTTTGTCTTTGCCTATTTACGACTAGTGACTTACACTCGCTTCGCTCAGGTGCGTCGAGTGACCCGGGGGAGAGCCAACTCCTACCGGGCGCGTCCCCAGGTGGCGGATCGGGGAACGCCACCCGCTTAGCACAGAGGCGGGTGGTACCGGAGAAATCCGGCGCGGGCCAAGGCAGGGCGGGGCTGCTCTCCGTTGAGGCTTCGGCTTCCGGAGTTGCGGCCACCGGGAGCGGGGCCGTTTCGGCGGTCTCGCGACCGGAGGGTGGTGACCGGTTGCGGGACTGTGAAAACAGGCTCGTAACCGGTAGAGGGGAAGGCCGCGGTGGGAGAGGAGTGCCGGTATTTCGGTGCGCCGTTCTCCCTGCCCCCCGCGGCCTTGACGGGGCTGCCACCGTCTTAGATGGTAGACGCGATGGGGCTGCAGGGGAAGAGGAGTGTCGGTGTGTCGTTGCCGCTCTCCCTGTCCTCTGCAGCCGATTGAAGGGTGCCCACTTCGGTGGGCGGTGTGGTTTAATGAGGCTGCTCCAGGTACTTCTCTGGTTCAGCAGAGTGGACTGTGGAGCAGCCTCATTGGTTTGGTGGCGGTCAGGCCTACCGCTGGGGCGTCGCGGTAGTTATGCGTAAGCGATCCTGCGGCGTCCCACTAAGGCGGAGGGGAGGGGAAAGTTGGCGTTTAGTGGGTAGTACCGGCTCTTCTAGCCGGTGAGCCCCACATAACCACCTGGGGTATAGGTGATATGCGTAAATGCATTCCCCAACTATAAAAAAAAAAAAAAAAAAAAAACGGTGCGTCGAGTGAGTCTAGGTACGTTTTAAATAGATATCAATAGTTATTGCGAGTGTACCTTAGGAGAAAGACTTATGCCATTGCAAATTTTTCTGTAGGCCTTCTTAAGACCCACAATTTTCTAGTACATTGTTTTGATGTTATCTTTTAAGGTTTAGCCAGCGTTAGACCTGTTTTCCTAAAACTACTCGATAGAATCAGTTATTATTTTCCCGTAGAAATGAAAGATTTTCCTGTAGTAAAAAATGTTGACCCGAGTAATAAGTTAGCACTACACAAAATTTAGTTAAAATCGCATCAGTACTTTCTGCGTGAAACGTGCACATCGATTTCGCTAAGTTACAGGTTTTAATATAGATATACGTATATAAAAGACTAGCGACTCACCCTCGCTCTGGTTTGTCCCTTTTTACGTTTTAAAGTTTAGTATAGATTTCCCGGATGATATGTTGACCCGGATAACCAGCTATCATCATACCAAATTGCATTCAAACCCCTTAAGTGGTTTTTCCGTGATTCGGTAACAGACAGACAGACAAACAGACAAAATTTTTAAAAACTATAGATTCGGCCTCCGTATTGATAATAATGTCTATTTCAATAATATTTTCCAAAAAATATTAATTCTACAGATTCGGCTTAGTTACAATTTTATTATATGTATAGATAGATAATAATGTTGAAAATGTTATAAAAGGGCGAATTTTGAAGGGGGGAATGAAGCAAAAATTTCATGTACCAATAAATTTAATTCATGTCATAAGTATTGAGAGACCTAGCCGGTAGCCCACAGGTAACATATACATATACACATAAATATTCTTATTTATAATATTAGCGTGATTGATTAGAGATAATAATTACATCAGATCCAAAGTCCAGGTAAAGTAAATAACAAGCAAATTTGAAAATTATTTCTCAGCAAAATAACTCAGTAGACAGGCTGTCGCGTGAGTCCAAAGAGCAATATTCTTGCAACCAGGTGAATAAGTTAGAGCCGTACGATTTAGTATTGCATCATATATATAGTATAAGGTTATCTTGAGATACTATTTTTAGCCATATAAATAAAATATTTGGCATATTTTATTTCTATTTCTAAAATGAAATAGAAATATTAAATGGTAGATAGATGTACCTGACCATTTAATATTTTAATGAATTTTACACTTGTTTTTTTTTTTTATTTAAATGGAACCCATAACATTTTCTTAGATTTACGCGAATATTTGACATTTTAAATGAAACTGTTATTTTGGATTGATTCGCGGATTTTTTTTTTTTTGATTTTTGTTTCTCAACGTTTCGAATAGGTCCTTAAAGTATTAGGAATCATGTGAGTCTCTCGTATGACCATGTTTGTTGTGAAGAATTCAAAATATAAACAACCTTAAACAACCCTAGATAAAATAGTAACCCTAGATAAAGTAGTTGTAGTGATAAATAGAATAAATCCTAATCCACAACTGCTGGAGACATTGTGTAACCGATACCATATAAACATCTAAAATCATACAACTAAATTGAATACATCTTCCTTTGTAGTCGGTAAAAATCATACACATATAATTAAATAAAAAAGGTATAATCACTACATAGTATAAAACAAAATCGCTTCCCGCTGTCTGTCTGTCCCTATGTATGCTTAGATCTTTAAATCAACGGTTTTTTTTTAATAGATAGAATTATTAAAGAAGAAAGTTTATATGTATAATACATGCATTATATAGTAGAGAAACACTGATAATATTTAAGAGGTTTCTAATATGATATCGAGAATATTTTTTTGCGCTTACATTGCAAACGCTGGCTGAACCCTACGAGATAGATCAAAATAATGTACTACAGTATTGTACACCTTAAAAGGTCTACAAAAAAGTCCGCGATGGCATATGTCTATCTCTTAAGGATAACATACTATATCCATTTTACTATATCCAAGCTAGGGACGAACCCGAGCACAGCAAGGGTGAGTCGCTAATAATGTATAAAACCTGGTGTAACCGTGTAATAATTATGTGAAACCTGTTGCACTATGAGACAGTGAAGTATTTCCAGCGTAGAGAGGGGCATTGGCATAAAGTATGTATAAACAATAATAACCGATATCTTAATGGGCTAATGGCGCATCCCTTTGATCTTGACATAATAGTGAATAGCGATTGCATTTCTATGTAATTAGTCAGAACTAATATGTTATTTACGTTATATTACTCATAAACTACCTCTACATCTTTGATCTAGTAGCTAGCATGTACAGCTGCTGATCCACACGTCCTGAGTTCGAGTTCCGGGTCGGGCTAAATGCCTGAAGTTATTAGGTTTGTTCGTTACAGGTATTATCAGTAACAACTTGAAGTTGGGAAATTGGAGGTGTTACGGTCTCGTACCTCAAATATTCCTGATCTCTCACTGAACGTGTCGATTAACAATATGCAAAAATAACGCGTAAAATATACCTAAATATAATATCTTTAAAGTCGGTCAAAATAGAAGTTGTCTTAGATCCATCCCTAGCGGATGAAATAATTACTCTTAAGATATTTATTAAAACATTGTAACGTTTACTTAAGTAATTGTCTTTTACAAACTAACAAAACAATCTCTGGCACATATTTGCCGACTGTACTTGTAAGTACAGTCGGCAAATATGTGTACATCTGAATTTTTTTTTCCATATTACATGAATCTTCTAAATAACATTTAAAGGTACTAAAACACAAACACAAAGGTACAGGTAAAGGAACAAAGTACCATTAGATTTCCACTATAGTTCAATGGTGATACGTTCACAGCTTCAAAGAAAATCAATGTAATTTTAATATTAATAAAAAAATAGAAATTGATTTCTTACATATCGATACCTTAATTGGCAAACCAGCTAACTCCATATGAGCAAATTTTTCAGGCGACACTTAAAACTTTATAATATCTTTTGTACACTACTTATTTAAAATCTAAAATATCGTTAGTAGATTGTATCGTAAGCTGTTATTTTTGATACTGTAAAATCCTACTAAAATAATCCTACTGAATTACTGTTGCCTACAATCTAAACCAAAAAATATTTTTTGACGAAATGTGGAGTTGACTGGTTTGCCAATCAAGTTTTATTTCCAAATTTGACTTAAATATAGCTAAGCCAATCTTGAATTGTACTCTTATATATTTCCTTAACATATTTTAATGAAACTTTTCGTGCAAGTGACCTATAAAATCGCAAGTTGTACAACACCGTAACATAGCGAACTGTCGTTCTATCGACTCTTGGATACTATAATTTCTAATGCTCAATTATAGCTGATCTCAGTGAGTTGAGATTATTATTTATATATAACATTTTTTTGAATTTAATTAGATGACACGTTTGACTCAGTTCGTAGTGACCCTACTTGCTGTGCCAGCGGTCGCGGGTTCGAGTCGAGTCGAGTTAGATTCGAGTCATTCATTTGCGTGATGAGCACGAATGTTTGTACTCAAGTCATGGGTGTTTATATTTATAATATGTATGTATTTAAAGTTATATATGTGTAGTGTATCAACTATCTGGTATCCATAACACAGGCCTCGTAGCTTACCATGGAAATAGATGGTGTTGTGTGTTAATGTCCCAATATATTTATATTTATTTATCTTTCATATGGTAATCCGATGGGTGAAGAACGACCTAACTTCAGATCTAAGACTATAAGCAACTCAATTATATTATGTAACAGTTAGATATTCTAACAGTAATCTAGAAATAAATTCATGTAAAAACGAATTCCTGTATGGTTTTTTAAAATCAACTTAAGGATATATTTGTAAGTTATCTCAATTCCCATAACATTATCTTCTGCTTTAATAACCAATTAATTTAATTAATTGTTATTATCTTTCAAAGTAATCTCTTCGCGGGGCACAAGAAAAGATATCGTATTAAATTATTTTTTATTTGCACGTGTTTCCCACATGCACCCACTCATTATGTGACCTTTTATAGTATTTAGGCACTATGTTATAGCCTATAGGTTATCTGAGGTTTCCTTCAAAACGTATGCATATCAAAATGTTGTATGTACACATAGCAAAACTAACCTTCTGTTGGAAATATGATTTTCTGCTCCGTCCTGCCATAATAGTCGTCGAACTCGGGAGGTTTATCAGTACCCTGGCTATAGGTGACTCCTTGGGCAACTGGCATCGGCAGGCTGTTGACCGGCACCGCCACGACCGGCTTTCTACTTAACCTAAGCTTTTTAAGTATCTGCTGCTTCACAAACTCTATCCTGGCTTCCGTCAACACAGTAACACTTTGATCCCCACTCGCACAGTTCGCACACGCCCCCATATCTCCTAAACATGAAAAATGTACGCTGACTAGAACGATCACGAACACTCGCGCGTTCATTTCGGCAGATTTCGTCTACGGAGGCAATTGAAATATGATAGAAGATCGAGACGCATGCGTACACACGGTCGCTATACGACTGCGCAGGCGCACGTCGCGCGCGCTATTATAAGGTAAGGGGTGTTCCGGAGACACTTCTACACGATAGGGTTGCTAGACTCAGGCAAATATGCGAAGGCACTCATAAGTTTGTTGCGTACGATTTTTTTTTTGTTTTATATTAATGCTACGTTTGTTTGATAATTTTTTAAATAATTTATATTTTTGTAAATTATTTATAATAATGCTTCCATGTTTTATCTTAAGTAAAGGAAATAGGAAATTTATTGTATTATCAAATGTCGTGATTTAATTTTAAAAACTTGCGATGCACAAATAAACTGGTATATATATTATATATGCTGTAGAGAAAGCTTAAATAAACGTATATCAGCTACAAAAAATATATAGTGTCCTAAAGTGTCACGTTTCCGAAATATTTTAAGGTGATAGAGCTTATCGCTATTCGCTAACAATTTTAAATTTATAATCCCAGGTCGATTAAGTATTTATTCCAAGAAAGCTTTATTCGACGTCATTAAATTATAATATTATTAAAATTTAAATATGCTATAACGTAGTATAGATTTCTCAGAGATAAGTTATTTTCTCGCAGTAAAAAGTATCCTATATGTCAACATATAGGATAATAAGCAGCTATCATCATACCTCATCAAAATCTGTCCAGTGGTTTTCTCGTGATACGTTTCCAGACAGATAGACAAAAATTCTAAAAACTATAGATTCGTCCTCTGTATCAATAATAATGACTATTTCAATAAGATTTTCCAAAAAAATATTTAATGTACAGATTCGATTCAGAATTTTATTATATATATAGATTAGTTTTCGCCCATACTATATTATACATATACATATATGGAGCGGAGATAAAACGAAACCTCCGTCCTCAACATGCATTTTATGTATCCTTGAACATTTCATCATCATTATATTAGTAAAAATTTTAGGTTAATTAATCAAAATAATGACGCAATCCCCTACCACAGTTACTATAGTGGATGATATAAATACACGTGAACTCTTGATAGCGATAGTTTGTAAGATAGACCTTCTACAACATGGTTTTAATTGAGTTTATGAGTTTAATCGTAGGTTAATGGTATACTCATGACAATACAGTGTTGTTATTGTTACGTCGTAACATCAGCTATTAATTCATTAATATTAAAATAGTGGCTAATTAATAAAAAAATTGGACCTACTCAATTTAGAAAAAAAACGGACAAACGCGAGTCTCACTCGCAAACTGAGGGTTCCATCGCATATAAAAACTTTAAAAAAAAAAATAAAAATTTTTTCGAAGTCGGTGTGCTTTGTTTTGTATTGGCTGGCACCGACTTCGAAAAAATCTGATTAAGTATCTATTCTAAATGAAAACCCCCGTTTAGTTATTTTTTACTTTTCAGTGCCTGGAAGTCGGTTTTTTTTTTTTTTAAGTTTTTATTTTTCCATTTTTAGTGTAAACGTATCATCAATACAAATTAATCAAGCCCAAACACCAGGTAATTGCTGTAAATCGTTGAGGAGTTCCCTCGACTATCTTTCGGGTCCATCATCAGATCGACTCCAGACCTTCATTAAATTGTAGTGCTTTAAAATACCTAATGAAAATGTTAACAAACGCACTAGTCGCCGCTACAATTTTCGAAAGTTCCCCTCGATTTCTCTGGGATCCCATCATCAGATTCTGGTTTCCTTATCATGGTACCACTCTTGGGATATCTCTTTTCCAACAAAAAAAGAATTATGAAAATCGGTTCATAAACGACGAAAAAATGCCCGAACAAACATAAAAAAAAAAAAAAAAACATATATACGGTCGAATTGAGAACCTCCTCCTTTTTTTGGAATTCGGTTAAAAAATTAAAATTAAGTTTACAATCGCATTTTTTTTAATGATATAAACTACAAATTTACGGTTTTCGGATTTTTTCTCCTTACTTGTGCTATATGACTTTGCTTCTTGCCTTTCGTGATTCTAGGTCAACGTGAAGTAACCTATAAGTTTTGATTCCTTGCGAGTGTCAAAATATGCGGCATGAATAGCCGTATCATTTGATTTTTTCACAGCTCCAAGGGATTGCAGAACTAAGTATTTGATAATAATTTCAATTTAATACTTTTACCCGTCCCACAGAAAAAGGGTCTCGACAGACAGACAGAAACAATCAGACAAACGGACAACGAAGTGATTCTTTCTATAAGGGATTCTTTTTCCTTTTGAGATACGGTGAACCCCAAAAAAATAATTAAACTCCACTAATTAATGTTGAACATATTATCTTTGTAATAAAAAAAATATCAGTTGTTTTCGAGTAATGTATAACTAAAGATACACGCAAAAATTATAATATTCATTGTTTTAGATGCTGAGAGGAATTGAGTCTGTTTCCATTTTATTTAACACCATGAAACTTTAGCCTTCGCTCAGGTACACACGTGTTGTGTTAATAATAAATAACAAATTATCATAGACTAGCGACTCACCATTGCTTCGCTCGAGTTCATCCCTAGCTTGCTTCCCCATACAAACTTTCATCCCCATTCCCACTCCCTTAAGAGATGATTTCCGGGATAAAAACTATTTCACTCACTTGATTTTTATATCATGAGATTAAAAAAAAAACTTATTTTATTTAAAAAAAAAATCTTTTAATTTTCTTCTATAAAAAAAATGTTCTGACAATAACAAACACAACAAAAAAAGAATTATCCAATTTGGTGCAGTCGATCGGAAGTTATGTGCGTACATACAGTACGGTGATTCATTTTTATTTATATAGATTAGTACAATATAGTATTATGTCATCTGTGGTACAGCTTAAAAAAGTATTATCACAATCTAATGGATGCTTGTAAACAAACTGACATGACACAATGTATATTAATAAAAAAAACAGCGCGAGTAATAAATACTACGGTTTCGGTATAAATATTCGTTCTTTGCTATAAATTATCTTCAATAAAAATTTCATTCAAATGTGTAGAGCCAACAAGTAGAAAATTTTCGTATTTATAACGTACTACCCCATCTTAGTGGCTTAGCCTCGTTTCGTCCTTCAAAGAGGACATAAATATAGAAAGAAAAAACATTATTTTAGATCAGGAACTATAACGTACTTAGAACAACTCACCAAATTTTCATCACTATCGGAATAATAGATAGATGAAATGATTTTGGAACCCACCGAGGTAAAAAATATGAAGAAATATTATTTTTTATATATATAGATGTTTTTATGTTTGTTCATATATAAATAATTTAGAATAGTGTAAGTGCAGTGTGATAGTGTCAACCCTATTGCATCTGAGTGGTATCGGAGGTCAGTGTGTGCCGCTCTTGGACAATGGACCCGCGTGATACAGATCGTAAGTCAAGCGCTGAATATATGTATTTGTTTTCGGTACGTAAATGTTTTGGTAAGCTTCAGTTTGTAAATAAATAATTTTGTAATGTCTTTTTTTTACCTTTCATATTTCATGTTCATGTTTAAATGTATTATCATAGGTATGTTCTTAACACCTAATGTTTAATTTCTAAGAAATCAATTATTAACTGACACACCGGTGTGCCCGCGACTCATATACTTATTATTATTACTAAAATTCACGAAAATATTATCAAATATACAAAAATAATGACAGTTGGTTCAAAACTGGTAAATATTTCGCATTACATATAAAATAAAACGTAACGATTAGATTGAGTACTTCCTACTTCCAACTTTTTAAATCAGCCTAATGTTTAGCAAAAAAATATATATTAAAAGGAAAAATGAAGATCGGTTCAAAAAAGTATTGGCGGAAAAATCGCGTAATATTAATAAACGAACATGCTTTAAGCTTTTCTACTTACTAGGTGATATACTAATATTTATAATTTATATAGTAATTAAATTCTAAGTCTTAATATTGACCACAAAAATAATGTTTTAAAATCAAAGCTACGCAATTTTCTTCGCACCTCTTCTATGATCTATACATATAATAAAATTTTGAGCCGAATCTGTACATAAAATATTTTTTGGGAAATCTTATTGAAATAGACATTATTATCGATACAGAAGCCGAATCTAGTTTGTAGAGTTTTTGTCTGTCTGTCTGGGAAAGCATCACGAGAAAACCACTGGATAGATTTTAATAAAATTTAGTATAATGGTAGCTGCTTATTCGGGTCAACATATAGGATACTTTTTTCTGCGGGAAAATATTTCATCTCTGAGAAATTATAGGTACTAAACATTAAAACGTAACAAGGGACGAACTTGAGTGGAGCGAGGGTGAGTCGCTAGTATAAATATAAAAATAAATTATAAAATATAAACTTAAATTTTAAAACTTCAACAGATCGAAAATACATATATGTAGCCTGCTAACAATTTACCCTCGTTTTGACCGGGGTTTTCATTAACAGTACAGTATAAAGCAATTTGTGGAATTTTTGCCATTTTCCGTCTACAAAAATGGCCGAGTATTAAACTCGGCGGTATTGTAGCTTCCGTTTAATGAAAGAATTTTAAGAATCGTTTTAGTTTCAGTACAGTTTCAGTAAATACAAACTTAAATTTAGAAAGTAACAAACTTACACACTTTACCTCTTTATAATATTAGTGTAGATTTAACTTTCAAGTTTAACTGCTAACAGTATATAAGTTACTTCGGGCATGTCGTCTCATCATGAGCAAAAAAAAATTTGTTCAAATGAATATCAATAGATGACGTTACATGTATCGATTTGTTATTAAAGTTGTGTTAAATTAACACAAGATAAAAAATAGACCCCAAAAAGGTATATTGTCTATAAATTTACTGATTATTGAAATATCAGCAATCATATAATGGGCTAGTAGTATAAAATAAATCAAATTTAATATTATTTAAATCAAATTTTAGACAACTTTTCTTTTTATGTTGGGATATTAAAACACAGCACCGTCTAGTTCCATGGTAAGCTACGAGGCTTGTGTTATGGATACCAGATAGTTGATACACTACACATATATAACTTTAAATACATACATATTATAAATATAAACACCCATGCCTAGAATACAAACATTCTTGCTCATCACACAAATGAATGCTCCATGCGGGACTCGAACTCGCGACCACTGGCGCAGAAAGTAGGGTCACTACAAACTGAGCCAAACGTGCCGTTAATTTGTATATATTTATAAAATAAAACAGTTCAACTATTTGCGGATCAACGACATCTATTTTATCTATTTAAAGCAAATAAAAATAGCCCGAATTAGCTCTGTCCAATTTCTTTGTATGGGATGAGGCATCAGTACTAATATAACATACAAATGCTGTACTAGTACAGATGTCTCAATTCAAACAAATAACCTGGAGTACAGGCTTATTTGTGTACTGCTCCAAATCCGTCTAGGCATATAAAACTAGCATACATACATACTTTCGCATTATGTTACGTCTATAATAATCACTACTACAGTAGTGTAATTATATCAGAAGTTATATATAGAACATTATTTTTGAACTAAATTCATTTCATACTAGCTCTGCACATCATATACATATGTATCTATCGACCCAATTCTTGTCTATTTGCCTTTAGAAATTCGCTGGTTCGTTGAACTAGAGATAACCGTGTATTTTTACCCATACATCTGGGATCAACACACTGAATATAAATACTATCTGTTATACCTATTGTTTGTTTTCGTAATTAGTCATATATCTCAGAGTCCATTTCGATGTGTAGCACATCATCAATTCAATTAAGAAAAAATTATTCGGCAACGATTATAATGTTTCTGAACGAATTTGTCTCCCTTATTTCGGAAGGAAAATAGCTGAGTGATGAGATGAATTAGCGAAAGAAACTCGTGGGACTAGAAATATTTTGTAGAAGCCAAATTATGGAGTCCATTTGATTGCACAAGATTTCAAACTATAAGGGAACTTTACTAGCGACAGCCAACCCCCTTTAACGCACAGACCCTTAAGGCTAGAAAATTGAAATTTCGCACACAAAAGGTGTGTAGGGGATGTATGTGAAAGAGGATATTTGCGTGAAAGGTGCGTGTACTGGCGTGATGGCTGAAAGAAGGAAGTTGTGCCGACCCCGCGTACCATGGGAGAGAAGAAAAGGAGAAGAAGGAAAGAGATAATGTCAATTACAATGTCAACTGATTCATCTTGATGTTACAGAAAAGTATGATCGTCGAAGTCTCAACACACTGTCAGGTTTTTATAAAGCTTCATTTTCATCGATGTAACATATAACGATGCTAAAATTCAAATTAAAACTGAGATTTAAAGTGTAATTATAATCTATACTAGTATTATAAAGAGGCAGAGTTTGTTTGATGGTTTGTTTAAACGCGCTAATCTCAGAAACTACAAATCCGATTAAAAAAAACTTTTTGCATTAGATAGTCGGTTAATTAGGGAAGGCTAATAGGCTTATCCTATAATATGTAGTCTATCTATTCCATACTAATTGTAAAAACGTATCTAGAAACGAACCCCAGCGAGCGAGGGTGAGACGCTAGTTCCTTATAAAAATAAAAAAGGTAACTGTATAAAATTGTTTTATTCCTCTTAAAAGTAAAGGTAATATTTACATCAGTCACTTCGCACGTGAATGATAGAGTAATTATTTTATTTTATAATGCAAAAGTTCTCATAATTTAATAACGATTAGTGATAAAGAAAAGGTTATGTTCTATTTAAATATGTACGTGTTGCTTAACTATAAACAAACCTAAATCCAATAAGAATGGTCCCGAGTTGAATGACAAAAATGATACTAAACAAAATTTATAATTTATTAATTTTAAAGATTAACTTTATCTATACTAATATTATAAAGCTGAAGAGTTTGTTTGTTTGTTTGGTTGAACGCGATAATCTCAGGAACTACTAATGCGATTTGAAAAATTCTTTTTGCATTAGTTAACCCGTTTATTGAGGAAGGTAGGAAGGCTATATATCATCCCGGAAAAATGTGCGGTTCCCGTGGGATAGATTTCGTTTTGTCTAGGGACGACCCCGAAGCGAAGCGAGGGTGAGTCGCTAGTCTATACTAATATTGTAAAGAGTTTTGTGACGTTGTACGGGTAATTTCTGGATCCACTGAACCGATTTTGATGAAGTTTAGTAAGAATATAGTTTGAGACCCTGGGAATGACATAGAATACTTTTATCCCGTAAACCATCCTTTAAGGGTGTGAAAATGGCGATGAAAGTTTGTATTGGGGAAGCAAGCTACGGAAGAACCCGAGTGAAGCGAGAGTGAATCGCTAGTTATAAATAAATCAAATCAAAGGAATCATTTAAAATAAAAGATTCTTACGTAAATATCTCACAGCACAAGTAAGACTAATTCCTGATATACGAGTCACAGATCGGTGCGAAAAATATTATTAGCCGTTCGATCATTATATGGAAAAAATGTTTGGAGCAAAAACCTTAATCAGCCGCTTTGCACGTGTAAGTAGAGGTAGCGTCTAGAGACATTGTTCAGTAAAGTTATTCGTGAAATACTTAGATCATTCTGTCAAAAATTTACCTGATATAGAAAAGGTTGTATTCTTGTGACCGAAGTAATGTAGAGTCGTATTGAGTCATATATTTTTATTATTTCTCTATGTGATGGTAGAGACTTTATTTGTTAAATTATTTTTTTTATTTATATTATATTTTCTCTTAATATTGAAACTGTAGTTGCTATTTTGTATTATGATTTTATAATTAGTGCCATAAAATTAGGAGAACTAGAATTATTATAATTATAATTAGTTAGTAATATCAATTAGCGCCTTAAATTATGTTTAAAATTAGAGTTTTAAAAAGATTTATAAAATAAGTCATGCCTATAAGATTTCATGGTGAATTTGACCATATCTGGTATTATGATCGCTGCGTGTCGAACTAGAGTAAACGACTGAACCTTGCAGCTGTAAAGTACTATAAGATTTGCTTAGGGATACTTCATAATTTCATCTGGTCTTAGAAAGTGTTTCCCAAGATAAATACTGTGCTTGTGCATGAGACGTGCTCTCTCTCCCAGATGTTGAAGTAGCGTTTAATCTGTCTCTATACATCTTCTGCATGTCTGTGCGTCACTCATCCGTAGCTTAAACATGTGCTTATTTAAAACGTGTGACTCACCGTCGCTCCGCTCGAATTCGTCCCTACGTACGTTTTAACGTTTAGTACAGACTTTCCAGAGATGAGATATTCTTCCACAGTAAAAATATCCTATATGTTGACCCAGATAACTAGGTATCATCATACCAAATTTCATCAAAATCCCTCCAGTGGTTTTTACGTGATGCGGTCACAGACAGACAGACAGACAAAAATTATAAAAACTATAGATTCAGCCTCAGTACCGATAATAATGTCTATTTAAATAAAATTATTCAAAAAATATTTAATGTACAGATTCGGCTTAGTTACAATTTTATTATATGTATAGATTATTATACCTTTTATTTATTCTTTGTGTAGTCTTACGAAACTAACTCAACGACACAGACATTTTTACGAGAAAATTGATATAAGATTTAATGGGAACAAAGTTTTTTGTTTATAGTTTTTTAAATAAGTTATACTTGAAGTCACACTCTAAAGTGTTACATCATTATAAATCATTAAATATTAATTTTTGTGTATATCTTTTGTAAACGGGATATTTATGATGTATTAATTTTTTTCTGTCTTCGATATTTCGACATTGTAGCAAGCGTAAAGCGTACACATTATAAAGATAAGATTTAATAAGTTTATTAATTTTCGATCGGAAACTATAAGAAATTGATCTCAGGCAGACCAGCTGTCGGGGCGTCCGTCGTCGTGGTTGAGTGCGTAAGCGGTCCTGCAATGCGCCATTAAGACGGGGAAGGTTCCGTCGAGTTTTACCCTGTTGAAAAACTCCAATAGGATCCCATCAAAGGCGACAAAAGCCACATAGAAACCAGATAGTACTGGTTACCAGGGTAGGTACCAGGGTAGTACTGGCTTTTCTAGGCGGTGAGTGCCACATGTATGTCTGCAGGTTGTATACACGTAAAAAAAAATTTGGGTATCGGTATTTGTGCAAAGAAATTCAAATTCAATATGATATGAAGCATTAAATTATTATTATAATCGTTACAGGACGTCCGTTCTGAAAAAAGCTGGTGAACAAACGAGCGGAGCCGCGGATAGAAACCAGTATTATAACTGAATCTTTAAAAATTGAATTTAAAACATTAAATTTATAATAAATAAGAATAATCCCATTTAAATGTTATAAAATCCAGGTCTTTGATTTTACTTTTTTATGTTTAGTTGGATGTCAAAGGTTATTTTGTTTACAGCCGCTGATAAGTGGTGCACGCCGACGTCTTGTGCTTAGAAATAATTTTTTTAAGAAACATTTTTTTTTATATTTTCGTTTCATTACTATGACTTTAAATAGATATTTCTTTATTTATCCATACTGATATTATAAATCTGAAAGTGTGTTTATTTGTTTGTCCTTCTTTCACATCGAAACAGAGTGTGTATATGTTAATGAATAATTATGCGTGTAAACGGAAACGGGAACAGGAACGGGTACGCAAACGGGAAGCATCAGGTATTTTATTTTAAAGCCAATAAAAAAATATTACCGATATCGATTATAGAAAATCATCTCATTCTGGGAAAATTTTAATGGCGAAGCGTAACATCTTTATGTTCACCGTTCAGTAATTGCCGCAAAATGTTAAATGTTTACATACGTGTCAAAGTAAGCGATATGTACGACAAAATCGAGAATAGTTAGCATAAAGAGCAAAATTACGCTATTATTTTGACTTATGACATATTTTTCTGCGGACTATACAATTCTTTCAGTTCAATTCAATTCTTTAGTTTCGTGGCTTGTAAGTGTGCCATTTGGGCACAATTTACTTCGCCAATGTCGCGTAGAAATATAATTGTCAAGTCTAGTTTTACTAGGCCAGTGGTAGCCCAGAGGTAACGCGCGTTCAAATCTCGGGTCCGGCACCTCTGATATTTTCATGTGCGTATCATTTCCAACATGATTACCACTTGTCTTAACGGTGAACATAGTGTACGTCGTGTAAAACATCGTGAGGAAACCTGCATGTCTGATAGAACCTAGCAAGTTTTCAAAAGACTTGTGAAGTCCGCCAATCCGCACTTGGCCAGCGTGGTGGACGATGGCCTAATTCCCCTCGTACTGAAGGGGGGCCCGTACCCAGCAGTGGGACGTTAAAAAGGGCTGAATACATACAAGTTTTACTATACAGTTTTAATTACTAACATTTTTTGATTGACATACTTGATTTGGGTACTTGGTTTTTGTGTGTTCTGATTGTTAACAGATTTTAGTAATTCCTGTTTAGAATAAAGTAAAAATTAGCTGTCGGTCTAGATCTTTGTAATGTATGTAGATCACTGGATTATTAGGAAACTTGTACTTATGTCTAACATAATGTATAATTTTAGGTACCTACATTGTAAGTTATTTATTACAATAATAATATTTGGTAATCTTAATATACTAAAAATACAATTAAAGTAATGGATGAGATTTTCTTAATAATGCTTATGGATTAACGTTCAAAGTAAACACAATTAAATGAATGTAAACAAACTAATTATAATATTTTTCTACACATAATTTCTATTTTTCACCTTCAAACGAACATCGAACTCGCTTTTTGTTTTCATTACGATTCAGTAATTAAAAACAATAATCATTATACTATATAATACATTGGTAGCCCAATGGCAATTCACTTGCTTGGGAAACCGAGTGAGGCTACTATTCATATATATATTTACCGGTGGTAGGAATCTGTCAAGCCTGAGGAGTCCGACTGGATGGGTACCACCCATCTTTTTCTTCCGCCAAGCAACAATGATCGCATTGTTGTGTTCCGGTTTGAAGGATAAGGTAGCCAGCGCAATTACAGGCAAGAGCCATATTATCTTAGTCCTCATAGTGATAACGTACCGGCGGTTCTGCAGTTTTGTTATGTAAAACCTAAGTGCATAAACCGTAGGTGTTATGGGCGACAGGTACCATTTTCCATCAGGTGGGCTGTCTGCTCGTTTATCACTGAGTACCATAAAATATATATATAAAGATGATGTGTTACCTTGTTATGTATGTGTTGTTTGACCAGTATGTATTGTCTGATCCTATGTCCCCTTGTTATTACTAAACAGCTTAAGAGATTTAAATGATTTATATGTCGTTAGATCCGTCTCGATAACGTGGGTGTAATAGGCTATATTATTGATCAAAAAAGTACTAGATACACAATCAGCGACAAAATATGTCCTTACCGAATGAGCGCTCATTTGAACTTTTGAGCACGCTTTTAATTTTTTTTTTTTTTTTTGTAAACAACTTTAAGCATTCATTTAAGGTTCAATTTACATTGTTGTATATTTATTTCAACTAGAACAATTACCTAAACACAATTGGTGACAGTTTTAAGAGAACTTTTGCATGGGATTGTGTAACTAGTAGGTACTTTTTGATCGATGGGCTATATGGATATCTTTAAGAATTTTGTTTTAAGAAATTAAAACAAAATTCTTCCAAACCTGTCGTATACATAAGTACGTTTTATCCTCGGTGCGAGTCTTGCTATGTGTATGTTTGTCTCCGACTGTATAATACTATTTTCTTTCGTTAACTTTTTCCCTTCTTACGTAGGTAGTTCGCTTTTTACGCAGTCGGTTTTTCTTTTAATTTTTAAAATATTTTTTTTAATTTTTATACTAACAAGGAAAAATAAAGGTGACATTAAATAATCACCACAAATTATTATGGTTCTTGGTAATATGTATCAATTCAGCTGTTTATAAACATCAATGATAAAATAAGGTTATAAGATCGATGGCGATGGAAACCGGTTTTAACGTAAACTTTAATTACAATTTTATTGAAAACTAGCGACTCACCCTCGCTCCGCTGGGGTTCGTCCCTAGTTACGTTTTAACGTTTAGTATAGATTTCTCGGCGATGAGATATTTTCCCGCAGTAAAAAGTATTATATATTGTTGACCCGGATAACATCATAACAAATTTCATCAAAATCTGTCCAGTAGTTTTTTCGTGATGCGGTAACAGACAGACAGACAGACAAAAACTCTAAAAATTATAAATTCGGCCTCTGTATCGATAATAATGACTATTTCAATAAGATTTTAAAAAAAATATTTAATGGACAGATTTGATTCAGAAGAATTGTATAGAAATGTACACCCCATATGGAACAGGAGTCATCAAGAACAGGTGTGTGACGGCACTAATTTCCCAATTTAGTACTACTACATAGAATCTTTTTTGAAAGAAAAAAATAATTATTTTTAAATATATTATTAAAAAACTGTACAAACGCTAAGAGCATGTTCTTCTCATAAGCTCGGGTATTCCTGCTACTAAGTACTACTAGTAATTATTTTAGCCCCTGGCCGTTTTTGAATGCAGTATTTCAAATGAAACCTTGGTTCTAGATCAATATAATTTTGTAGGGTTTATTCTCCCATAAATTGACGCAGTTTTAAAAAATGATATAGATAAAAATCACCAGAAAAATATTTATCGACTCTGAAAGTTAAAGATGAAAATTAAGTTATTGATGTTATTAATGGTGTTTTATTTTTATTAAGACTTTTCGAAGGTTCTGACATAAATTATTATAATGGCAAGAAATTGCCTCTATTGAACTACTTTAGAAAAAAAACACTATCATATAGTTGATACTTTAGCTTCACTTGCGTAGTTTGACGACACGTTTGGCTCAGTTTGTAGTGACCCTACTTGCTGTGCCAGCGGTCACGGGTTCGAATCCCGCTGGGGGCATTCATTTGTGTGATGAGCACGAATGCTTGTACTATAGTCATAGATGTTTATATTTATATTATGTATGTATCCAAAGTTATATATATGTAGTGTATCAACTATTTGGTATCCATAACACAAGCCTCGTAGCTTACCATGGAACTAGATGGTGCTGTGTGTTAATGTCCCAACATAAAAAAAAGTTGACTAAAATTTGATTTTCACATTAATTTAAATAACTTTGGAACCACTAAAATTCGCTGAACGTACATGGGGATAAACTGATAGGTATTGAGGTCCTTGACCCCCCGTCAGCTTTGATCCATCAGTCATGTTACATACTATATATTCACAGAATATAATGATTTCTGCGAATTAAAAAAGAAAAGGTTATCTCTTCATCAATGGATCCGGGTTCGATCGCAAACAAATGACAAATATCCGTAATGATATGTAAATATTTATTACTGTATGTCTGTTTAAGTACTCTGATTTATAACATATAGGCCTATTATTATAAATTCCTTGGTGTAATGAGATGGTAGTGGCGACTGCACATCCGGAGGTCCTGTGTTCGAGTTCCGAGTCGGATCAAGTTTAGATATTGAATCTTACTGTAAAAAAAATTCCAAAAATTGGGAAATTAGCGGTATTTCACCCCCGTGCCCAGGAGAAAACGTAAAGTCGTCAGTCCTTTGCCTGATTTCTCACCGTGAGTGAATTATTATCGACCCATCGAAATTTTAAATGTATTTTTCTTTTTTTTAAAGTCATACAGAAACAGAGCACACGCATTTTTATTCATTTTAAACATTCAAACGTATGACAGTAACTGGTGTGTGCAAGTAACTGGTATACGGTAAGCTACCCACGTTTTTAATTAAGCCATATAACTTATTTTTATATTTCAAATCTAAACATTCAAATAAAATTAAAGTGTCTGTCTGTGATCACGAAATTAAATATGTTTTTTTAAGTACTTAGATTGATTTATATGATAGCAATACAAATTAAAAAAAAAACCGTCTTTCTGTTTGTCCGGTGTAATCTTTGGAACGGCTAAACCGATTGTAATGGGACTTTCACAAGATAGAGTAGTTTGTAGTGCTACTTATAGGGTCTGTTTCATTTCGGAAATATTTAGGGATCCAGTGTGAAAATCGAAAACATGAAAATTACGCATAATTCAAATATAGGATTTCACAAAAAAGTCCATGAAAACGCGTATACCTCTTAAGGTAAACTCACAATAACTATTCTTATCTACATAAAACGTACTTAGGGACGCAATCGAGCGAAACGTGGGTAAACCGCTAGTGTATAATAAAAAAATATGAAAGATAAAGGATAACAAAAAAAATTAAAGAAAAAAAAACAAATTATAATTTATAAAAACCCCTTTATTTCATATCTAGCATCACTGTCTTTACATTACGATATATTACACTATACACGTATTCACATTTACATAATAAATATTTATTATCGATATGTATATAGACAATAGTAAAAAAAATACCAAAAAAAAATATTTAAAAAAAATTAACAGCCATCTTTGATAATCTCACAAAATATAAGACACGTTAGTTTACAAATAAGTTTGTTTTTTTTATTTTGAAAAATTACATTTGTTTTAAAAAAGTAAATATATATAATTTAAATGTAACTTCTAAAAATTGTTATAAAATTAGATTAAACTAAAAAAGTTACTTAATTCCTTATATTCAAAACAAAATTGCCAATATAATATACAAATCCGAATATTTAATCTGTATTTGAATAGTAAGTCATATTTTAGAATTAATTGAAAAATGACTTACGTACAATACATAATTCAAAAAGGAATATTAAACTGGTTCATAGAATAACAAGATCCAAACATTTTTTTCCTCCGCTATAATTTTTTTATTATTATTACGGTCATTGTCATACTATCATAATTAATCATTAATCATTTAATTAATTAATTAATCATTGGAAAATTATATCAAAGAAATGTCATTTATGACAATATTCGTCATCATTCGCACCATTATCATGACGAGTATCATCATCATGACCAACATCATTGTCATCACAATCATTATCATCATAACTTTTATCATTATTATGATGATCATCAAAGACTTCACCAATACTTAATAATTATATTTGGATTGGATTATAATATGGAATCGATTTAATCTCACTTAGTGTACAAACTTGCTATTACTGTAAGATTTGTCTTAATATAAAACAATCATGTTTTCAAAAAAGTTCATCCCTTAATAAAAATAATGTTTTAAATATTAGTTAAAATATATATAGTATATTTGTATAGATTTCATTCTTTTTTTTTCTTCTAACAATAAATAAAAAGCGTATATAAGAAAAAAAATTGTAAAAAATATCAAACTAAATATTTAACTAAAAAAAAGTGACATAAAATCATCATACATTAAAATAATTCTTAATATTTCTACTCCGGAAACTACTTCAAGCCGGAACCAAAAACACACGGTTGTAACATTTCACTTTAAAATATCAAAAACATTATTTTTTTATTTATTCTATACAGCAAATGTATTAACATACTATAGTAGAAAGGCATCTTTTTATATACCTATGGAGTCAACTTCCCTACTTCATTTTTTAGGATTTCTAACCAAGATATCTTTATTGGTATAGTTTTATCATTATTGGTTCATTTTATATTACACATACATTTTTATACATATATATATACTTAATTTTACAGTAAAATTTAATTAATCTAGCATCAAAAATAGACGTTGAGTTATTTTTCTAATTATTTGTATTTTATAATGGTCATTAGTTTTCTATCAAGTGGATTTTCTATACAGGTCGTTAACGCAAAAGCGGTCTAACCCACGCTTATGAAGAGACAACACAGACATAACTTATATAACGTATTTTTTGACATAGAAAGTATTAATTGCCCAAGCTTTAATAGAAATTATAAGGAAAAAGGGAGCAGGGGGCAAACCGGTACGAAGGATCAATTTCAAATTTAAACCACACCCATTAACCCACCAAATAACCAACATGGGCAAAATTTTTACTTATGTTCCAATACCGAAGTTTTTTTTTTTTCGAAAATTACTATTAATTAAGTTCCAAATCATCCAGTTATTTCCATTAATATACAAAAACTCAAGATACACAATTAGCGTCTCAAAAGTGTCATCAAAATAAGTGCAAAATTCGAAATCCAATTGCACATTTTTCAAATCTCTTTTGTTCATTGCTTTTCGAATGTCAAAATTCAAACGCACGTTGTTTCATTTAAAAAAGTACTTTATGTGGTATGCGTAAGATTGAAATTGTATTTAGACAGTTAGAATTTTTGATTTATTAATTTTATTCTTCGGTTTGTCTTAACGTCACATGTCGGTGCCACTTTTTCATGAGATATTTATTAGCAAACGTGTATCTATGTTTTTCTTTATATATCAATAATTATGTATATTACAACAATCATCTTAAAGTTAGGCCACTTTTGCCCTTCCTTCCTTCCGACATAATAAGATTTCGATCGTCCTGAACAATTCTTAACTTATTTTCAATCATAATATTTTCTTATATTTGACATTTTAAATAAAACTATATTTTCGCGAAAAAATCCGAAAAGATAGTTTCATTTGAATCATTTTTGAAATTAAAGATATTATATGTACTATGAATTTGTTTATCGATGTGTGGGGTTTTTGTTTATTCGTGGTCCCGTCATTATTTTGATTTATCATTAAAGATCTTTTATTATACCGTGATATCATTGTATTTTAGGTGAAATCATTGTATCTCGCCTAATTAGTGGTATATAAACATATTTTAACGGACTGTTAAGTTTAGTGAATGTTCTTCAAATTTCTAAAATGTATTAGTATTAGAGGGATAACATCTGATACCATATACATTTTGACAACGTCATGATTTTAAACACTGTAATAAGTAAAATGGCTTCATATCTTTCATTATCATTCTACGTGACATTGGCGAAGTGATCTGTGCTCAACTGGCACGCTTTGAAGCCATTAACAAGAAAATTGAATTGAATTAAATTAAAATAGCTAACGGTGATATAGATTAATGTCAAAAACTTTGACCAATAAAGTTGCCTCGTCTTATCACTAGATGTCGCTGTCTCACTGCTATCACTCAATCGTTTGCTCTTTCTCGGCGTCATTTTGTGCACTTGTTTCTGTTATTCTCGGCAGCGTGGGCGTGATGGCCGGCGCGTCCTTTTCTAAAGGTCTGAAGGACCAACCGCCAGCTCCGTCGAATTCTAATACGTGGGTGTGGTATTTCCTAGAAGACAAATTATATAATTACAATTTAAATAAACATGTATACTAAATAGTAGTAAGTAGAAGTAAAGATGAAAGATTTGTTCGTTTGTTTGTACCGAATAAGCTCCGAAACTACTGAACCGATTAAGATGGTATGGTAAGAAGATAGTTTGAGACCCTAGGAAGGACAGAATTTTATCCCGGAAACCATCCCTTAAGGGGGTGAAAATGGGGATGAATGTTTGTATGGGGAAGCAACGTAGGCACGAACCCGAGCAAAACGAGGGTGAGTCGCTGGTAATACATACATTTATTATAATGTGAAATTTTATGTGTGTTCTTTGTTACTCCTTCATGCTAAAACGGCTCGGCTGGATTTGGATGAAATTAAGTACATTAATAGACTATGATCTGGAGTAATACCATGGTTAGTTATAAAATTTACCAAAAGATGGCGCTATCTGCATATAATATTATAATTACAAAAGACACTTCAGGATGCACCCGATCATTCCTAATTAAAAAAAATTAAATACAATCATCAATATTTTTTAAAATAAAGAAAAGAGATTGAAACTCGATATCTTCAATATTTAGACATACTTTCATTTTTCATCATGATTGTATATTCAACGCCATCTATCGAAATATACATAAACTAAGTCCTCCTTGCACAGTGGTAAAGCACTCGCTTGGGAAACCAAGTGATGCGGGTTCAAAGCCCGGGTCTCGCAACTCTGATATTTTCATGTGCGAATAATTTCCAACATTATTACCATTTGACTAACGATAAAGGAAAACATCGTGAGGAAACCTGCATGTCTGAGAGAACCTAGCAAATTTTCCAAAGACATATGAAGTCCACCAACCCGCACTTGGTCAGCGTGGTTGGCCAGCGTGGTATTGGAGGGAGGCCCGTGCCCAGCAGTGGGACGTTAGCCATGCGTGTTGGGTACTCACCAGACGCTGGGGCGGTGCGTGATGGACAGCAACGTGATGCCCTCGCGTATCGCCTCCTCGTACATCACCACCTCCGTCTCCATCGACACCGCGCTCGTGCACTCGTCCAGCAGCGCGTACACCGGCCTGTTAGTTTGTTTGTTTTAATAAACATAAATATGTTGGAACATTAATACACAATACACAACACCATCTAGTTCCATGGAAAGCTACGAGGCTTGTGTTATGGATACCAGATACTTGATACACTACACATATATAACTTTAAATATATACATATTATAAATATAAACACCCATGGCTGGAGTACAAATATTAGTGTTCAACACACAAATGAATGCTCCTAGCGCGACTCGAACTCACAACCTCTCACACAGAAAGAAGGATCACTACAAACTGAGCCAAACGTGCCATCAAATAATTATTCCATGACTTAATAAGAATACTCTTTTTAAAATAATTGAATGTGAGAACAGTCACATACATATATCTGTTTATAAAAAAGAATCAAGAAATTTGGCGATATGGCATAATCTACACCTTGCTTTTTTCCATTTTATCTATCGATTAGTTTTGTAATTTTTGAGGTTACGATTGAAAGTTATCACAGTACGGTTACTGTTATAATAATAATGAAAATACACTTGCAAGATGCTGAACTTAGTAATAATTAATAACACGAGTGTAGGTAAATCTAGTACATAGCTTGTTATTTTTTGAAACGAAACAAATGTGTGTATAATCAGAATATATAGACCTATTTATCTGTCGTCTTTCTTACTAAAGATAGAAGGTTGACTTAAGCGTCATACAAATTATATCAAACTGCTATCTCTAATAAGGAGAACAATAAATGGATACATTATTGGGATTCGCAAGTCACGCAGCGCACGCTACAAGTGTGTGCGTTTGTACGTATATGTGCGTGCGTGTACTTATCTGTACTTATCTTTGCGTGTGAGTGTATGACCTTCACCAATGGGAAAACTCACAAATCTCCCTTATGCTTGTGAGTGTTTAAATTTGTTTGCGCTCGTGTGTCGATAGCGTGCATATGTGTACGTATACATATGAGTGTGATCGTGAATATGTCCGTGTGTGCATGTTTAACTTTCATCGAGGATAAAACATCCTTGCACTCGTAATCCGTTACTTCTTTCCCCCCTTGTGCTATGAGTGTTAATTTGTGTCGGTGTACGTGCTTATGTACGTAACGTATATATGATATTCACCGATGATAAAATATTGTAGCAAAAACCACACGCTATTTCTCTCCTCCTTCATGCTTTATTCGCGTATACGTGACCGTGTGCGTGTACGTACATATATATATATATATACACGAGCCACGCGTTACTTGTCTCATCTTTTATGCTTATGAATATTCATTCACGTATACGTCTCCGCATGTGGTGCGTATATACGTACGTGTAAATATATGTGTATGTGTGTGTGTGTGTACGAAACACTTATCGATGATAGAACATCCTAACTCCTCCTTTAATTTTGTGAACGTTAATTTGCATACAGTTCGCACGTATGTATGTATGTGTGTGTGTGTGTGTGTGTATGTAGGGCCACCGACCGATGGTAGAACATCCTGGCGCAGGCCACGCGCTGCTTCTCGCCGCCGGAGAGCGTGGCGCGCCAGTCGCGCACGGCGTGTAGGCCGCCGAGGCGCGCGGCGCAGGCGTCCAGGCGCACCACGCGCAGGATGTGCGCCGCGCGCGCCTCGGCCGCCGCGCCGCGCGCGCGCGCCGGGTACGTGATCTGGTCCAGCAGCGACCCCTCCGACATGTACGGCCTGCACAAGTATACAACTAAAATTTAAAACTAAATTTCCCTTGATTGGTTTGGTGGGGAACCAAAAATCAAAATAAATCCGCGAAATGATCCGTAAAGATAATTTTATTTAAAATGTCAAATATTCACGTAAGTCTAAGAAAGTATTATACGACACTTTGTTTAAGAAATACAGATCTCATATACGATAACATGTGCAATGTTATCGTATATGAGATGTAGATGAGCTCAGAAGAGAAAACGTCCGGCTGCAAGATCAACTTCAGCAGCTGCTTCAAAACAGCGACAAGGCTCTTAAACATCTAGAGAGCACACCTCGTCCACCCCTGCCCAAGAGACTCCACCTGAGATCGAAGAAATTAAACAAATACTCCACCACATTCGGGAGCAACCACCGCAGCAGCAACATTCTGTAACTCCATCGCTCGGGAAGGAGTGCCTGAGAGAAAGCCTCCAACGTATAATAGGCACGCTCGACAGACTATCCAGCGAGCTAAAGATGATAAAAAAACAACTGGAGCCCAAACCAAAAGAAGCTATGTCCCTGCAGGAAGAGCTGGACCGCGCGGATGGCAAGAAGATCGAAGCGAAGAAAGCTCCAACATCCTATGCCAAGGCTGCAGTCACCCCAGTGAGACCAAAACCGGCCGAATCACACCCTAATAATCTCCTCGAGTGACCCCAAGCACACCGGGGATAACATTATCGAGAGAATTGCGGCTGCGATAGATGCAAAAGAATCCGGAATCGGGACAAAGTGAGGAAGGCCAGAAACCAAAAGGTCGTGCTGAGCTGCCACACAAAAGAGGACCTAAACTTAATGTAAACGAGAATAAGACAATAGAAAGACCTTAAAGTAGAGGTAGCGAAAACTACCAACCCACTAATAGTATTTAAGGATGTCCTGGCATACTACACGGACGCCGAGATCATACAGCACATCACAGCCCAAAACAAACATGTGCTACAGCCAGTTGCCAGTAGCTTGACCAGCTAAAAAAGAAGGTTTTACGGCACAAGAGACGCATAAGAAATGCAGTTCCAAGCAGAAAACAAATATTTGCAAAGAAAACAACTATGAGCAAGATTTGCGATTACCTCCCTCTGAACCATTGCCTGGAAGCAAAGGTGAGTTACACCAAACAGCCTTACCCGGCCTCTCTGGAGGGTCTAGATTACGACCTCTTAGAAGACACAGATCTCGAAAACTCACAGACCCACCAAGCTCCCGGCCCTCAGATCTACACGGACGGCAGCAAGATTGAGGGGAAAATCGGAGCTGCCTTTACTTGGTGGGAAGAGGGAAGAGTAAGACATTACTCAGTCTTCAGCCTTCATCCATCCTGTATTGTCTTCCAAGCCGAGCTGTATGCTCTATACAGAGCGATACAGCAGATCAAAACCACCAGTGACACTGTGGCAAACATTCTGAGTGACTCAAGAATCTTACTTGACTTGCTAAGGAATCCCAAATCTAGTCACCCCTTAGCAAGGACAATACAGCAGAACATCAAGGAGGTCAAAGCACAAGGCAGAAAGAAAAAATTACTATGGCTTCGCGCACACATACGAATTCAAGGGAACGAAAGAGCGAACGAACTTGCAAAAACGGCCGCTTGCAAATTCTCAACACGACTACGCCGAGATATCATTATCCTTTATCAAGCGAAAGATCAGAGAGAAATCTGTCCAAAAGTAGCAGGATAGATACACAACCTCTAGCACCTAAGGAGTTCCTGCCGCATGTCGACAAAGCGTACAAAATCAACAGAAAAATTAAGTGGAGCCCAATGCACGTGCAAATTCTTACGGGACACGGAGGCATATCTAACTATTTACATCGCTTTAACCTCAAAGACACTCAGGATGCGAATGCAACCCCACCATCGAAGAAACTGTGTGGCATATAATACTGGACTGCCCACGTTTCTCTGCAGCTCGCCTGGATCTGGAAACTCTCATAGACACCAAATTGGAGAAACTAGTATTACCCACCATCTTGGCGGATGACATGAAACGACCGCCCCTCCTAGAGTTCCTAGAGAATATTTTCATCGTCGCCATGAGGAGAAACGGCAGCAAGATGGCTGCATCCAGGACAACTTGTCAAGCAAGGCGCCTGCTCGCACTCACACACACCACCAACTCACCTACAGATATCCAGGAATCGGAACTACAACATTTCATTGCGAAGGGAGAACCTGGTTCGCCAGGGCTAAGGACAAAAACAGTAGCCGTCTTTATGGACAACTCTCAGGAAAAACTGGGTTTGAGCTTCTGCATAGTAGGGCCAAAGAAATGGGTACACAGCTCGCCCGGATTGGCCGCCCTCACCAACGGCAGCACTAGCAGGACGAGTATGAAAAAATCCAGTTACGACAGTATGCCGACCACCACCATAGGGGACTGCAGGTTTCGTTTAGTGCGGGAAAAAAATAAAACTATCGCACTATTCGACTGGGAAGATCAAATGTCCCCCTTCACCAAAGCATGCACCGTGCTCAACCAGCTCGCGAACCAGGAAGCATACTCTAACTATAACCCCCGAACAATAAGTGTTGACGCCATTAGAACGGGCTATAATAAGGGTACTGTAGCAGACCTTATTGGGTGCTCAAATGCCTCCAACAAACACGACGTAGTTGTGTATGAAGACAGAGGAGAAGATCTCAGCTTCCTCCAAACAAGGAAAAAGGACACCTCACCAACGAGCCCTTCTAACATCAAGGGAAAGTTATTAAAAAGTGGTGCGGAACGCCTTCAAGAGAGAATTTCCATGGAACAGCAGACAAAGAAAAGCAAGGAAAAGGCAAGATCAAAAACGACCCTCAATACGTTGCTAAATCTACTCAAGCCTCTACCAAAACTAACAAACAAGCAAAACAGGACAAGAGCCGACAAAGGACAAGTCAGCACACCAGACCTCCTACGAGCCGTCGAGATACAAGACCACATGAGGAACGCCTTTCTCGAGTAAAAAGCAATTGTAAGAGAGACACCTTGCGAAATGCCAGAAAATTAGACAGACCTTCGAACTCGGAAACGAAGGCCTGCTAAAGGTGCTGCTCAAGGAAGAAAAAGCCGCCATATACAATAACATCACCTCCAAGTACATTAGGGAACATAAACCTACTCACCCCCACATGGCAGCCTACAGCGCGAAAAATGGTTTCGTAAGGGTAGAGAAACAGGAAGAACAAGGAATAGCCCTCCCCAGGTATAGAACACCACTCGATGATCCCACAGTTGTAGTCGCTCGTTGCACCGAGGTGGCGCTGGTCGAGGATATCCTGAAAATGGCGGACGCCATCCAGGAGCAAACTGGACCAGTGAAATCCTGGGAAGAATAGGAAGCACCAACAGTACGCTGGATCACCGGCGTACCCGGATGCGGAAGTCAAAACTTCAACCCTGAGAGTGACATAATAGCAACAACAACAATTGAAGCAGCTGAAGAACTCAGGAAGAAGCTCGCCTTCAGGGAGTCTAAGGACACAAGGGCCAGAGTCCGAACGATTGCCTCCATCTTAGTCAATGGAATCAAGGAGAAGCCAGAGAGACTCATGGTTGACGAGGCCCTAATGAACCACTTCGGGGCAATTGTAATGGCAGCTAGACTCACAGAGGCTAAAGCTGTCACTCTCATTGGGGACGCAAACCAAATTCCATATATTGATCGGCAAAATTCATTCACAACTAAATACAACAGTCCCGTCCTCGCGACGTCCATCGGCCTAGAGCTATCAAGAACGTACAGATGTCCTATGGACGTAACTCACGTTCTAAGCGAGGTTTACGACGGCATCTACACAACCAGGCTACCAGTTCGCTCCCTGAGAAAAACAAGATTTATGGGCACTCAAATCGCAGCGGACTCCTCGAACACCCTGTATATAACACACACGCAAGACGAAAAACAGCACCTAGTCAGCGAAGGGAGGGGAGAAACTCGCGCATCCTCACGATCAACGAGGCTCAGGGATTAACATATGAGTCAGTAGTGATCATCCAGACAAAAGGTCAAAAATCCAAAATCCATGACAGTGTCCCACATGCCATAGTCGCCATCTCTAGACACACGGTCGGATGTATCTAGTACTCTGATGCCGAGGAAGATGCCATTGGCAGATTTATCCGGCGGACGAACGAAGCAACACCCAGGGCTATTATAGACTATAATCTAAAAATGGCAATCTCTTATAGAGACAACGAGGTGATAAAGTTCCTGGCAAACTTGACCTACCAGGAAAGCACCACACCACAAGCAGAAGCAACATTATCAAGCTCAATCCATGACTCCTGAAATCTTCTCTTCTCTCATTAAATAACCTCGCAGTTAATGTGTTGTCATTAACTCCATTTGGGTGGACTCCTAAAGACCACCCGATCCCACCCACAGCTTTGTTCAACTTTTCTTTTTATTCACAACATTTTTTGGTTCTGAAATTGTACACGCACGAATCCATCTCAGATAAAATAAAATAAAAATAACAACAAAACATAAAAATAGCTCAAACAATATCCTTCCTTGGCAGTCGGGTAAAAAGGCACGGAGGTATATCTGTGGGTATTAAGACTCAAATATTAAAAAAAAAACATGTGCAATGTTACTAATGGCAATTTAGTAAAATATGAGACATATTTATAAATTCTATTCAATGAACAGGGTTCGGAAACACATTCAATTTTTAAACCGGTTTTGGTCATTGACCCCAACCCGAATATGTACATATATAAATGCATAATAAAATAAAAAATATATTACCTTTATTATAATATATAATACCAATAGAATTTACATGTAAAAGTAAAAAATGTACGTCGATCAAAAAAGTACTAGATACACAATCCCATGCAAAAATTGTCTTAAAACTGTCATCAATCTTGTTTAGGTAATTATTCTAGTTGAAATAAATATATAATAATGTAAATTGAACCTTAAATGCAATATTTAAAGTTGTTTTCACAAAAACAATTAAAAGCGCGCTCAAATTTTCAAATGAATGCTAATCCGGTGAGCTCATTTTTTTCGCTGATTGTGTATCTAGTACTTTTTTGATCGATGAAAATTCCGTATCAAAACTGATGTCATAATAAAGAAGGCCCTAACTAACAATTTGGTCAAAAATGAATTAAATGCAGATTCAGAATTAGTAAAAAAAATCTACTTGATAGTCTCACTCATAAAGCTCTAAGTCTTATGAATCCAGAGATAAAATAACCATTTTCATTGTAACTATGTAAATTATAATACTATACTACACTAATAAAAACTAAGACAAAACTTCAAATATCTCGAAATCAACTTTGACGAAGTTGCGGCTTTTTTTTTGAAATAAAACTTCTTTACGCACGCTTGACTTGGGCGGTAAGCTGGTGAATGCGTTACGAAATCATGTACGTATGTTTGTTGCCATGGTAACCGTTGTTATTGTCTGACAAATGATTTCTTAAATGACATTCTATAAATATGTGACAGTAATATGTCTAATATGCGCTATTTTTAGTATCTCACCTATCCTAATTATTTAAAACATAAATTGAATTTCATAAAGAGTACCGATAACCTATAGAAGTTTTTTAAGTTCTTGCGCGTGTATACGTTCATAAACGCATTCTTTAATTTTTTTTTTTACGTTTACGGTACGTTTTTATGATTAGCTATGTTTATACATAAATAGAAGCTTGTTAGTTCTAAGATATTGATTTAAATTATATAGCGATTTACGTTACGTACGTACGATATTGCGTACGCTGTACACGGATTTTGTTCACATTTTCATAGGTTTTAATTTTTTTTGCGGAACCCTGATTCTTTTTCTAAAAAAAAAGTAACCTTAGTTACTCCTTATAACAGCAGCTATCTGCCATTGAAAGTCCCATCAAAATCAGTCCAGCCGTTTCGGAGATTAGCCGGAACAAACAGACAGACAAAAATTGTAAAAAATGTCGTTCTGGTATATGTACCGTGTATACATCCATATGCATTTAGTGAAAAGCGGTTATTTTAATATTACAAACAGACACTCCAATTTTGTATAGACGAGTGCAGTAGGCTTGTGGTGTGCCTACTGTTGACGGCCGGTAAGGTCCCCATGATGGGTTTCCCCAGCGATAACAAGGGTGTGCCTACTGCGGACTGGCGACTGACCTCTGCGGTATGTAGAACATGACGGGGCGCGCGGCGCAGACGGGCGGCGCGTGCGGCTCGCCGGCGCAGTGCGCGCACTCGCACGGCTTGGGGATGCTCAGCGCGCCGCCGAACACCGGCCACAGCCCCGAGATTATGCGGAACAGGCTGCGATTCGAACGGTACACGTGCAAATTTAGAGGTTTCTTTTTATTTTAGTATAGATTTCTCCAAGATGAGATATTTTCCCGCAGTAAAGAGTATCCTATATGTTGACCTGGGTGACTAGCTATCGAGATACCAAATTTCATCAAAATCCCTTCAATGGTTTTTCCGTAATACGGTAACAAACAGACAGACAGACAGACAAAAAACCTAGAAACTATAGATTCGGCCTCTGTATCGATATTAATATCTATTTCAATAAGATTTTCCCAAAAATATTTAATGTACAGATTCGGCTTCGTTACAATTTTATTATATGTATAGATAACTATTTTATTATATGTAAAGTTAACTGTTTTGCTTTTTCATTGTCACTGCTTAATTTATGAAATATTTTTAAGTGGAAACTTTACTGGTTTGTGTTTTATATATAATTATTTATTTCTATGTAACACTGTACTGTATGTTACCCAAATATATGAAAAATATAAATAAAACAAACAATGTAGTGTGTGCACCTGGACTTGCCGCAGCCGTTGGGCCCCACGATGAGCAGGTGCGTGCCGGGCTGCAGGTCCAGCGACACGCCGCCCGCCACCACGTCGCACGCCGGCGTCACGATGGGCACGTTGCGCAGCCGGATGGACAGGTCCGTCGTGTACGTGATCTTACCTATCCCGTATATTGTTATTATTAGCGACTCACCCCCGGGTTCGTCCCTAGACAGAAACGAATCTATCCCACGGGAACCGTACATTTTCAGGGATGATATAAAGCCTATAGCCTTCCTAAGTTAACGGACCTTAGATAAGGCAAAAAGAATTTTTCAAATCGGATTAGTAGTTCTTGAGATTAGCGCGTTCGACCAAACAAACAAACAAACTCTACAGCTTTATAATATTAAGTATCAATAAATATTATAAATGCGAAAGTTTGGATGAGGATGTTTGTTACTCAATCACGCCAGAACAACTGAACGAATTTGGACAAATTTCAAAATAAAACTATCTTTTGCGGATTATTTCGCGAATTTATTATGATTTTTGGTTCCCGACGTTTCGATTGCTTTACAGCAATCATGGTCACGGGAGAGACTAAGGTGTTAGATGTCTCAATGGCATTATACAGTTGTTACAGACAGCCTACCTACTATTTTACAAAATGATTTTAAAAATTCAAAAATGGCATCAAAGTACCTTACAATATAAGTTGATTTTAATTCTAAACATTTTAAAAATTTTAATGTTTTTAATAAGTATTATAATTAAATATAGCAATATTATTTACTTAATTTTAGCTATTATAATAAATATTACAATTTATCTTAATTAATTACTAATCTTAATATATATCTTAATTAATTACTAATCTTAATATTATAATATTTATTATAATAGCTAAAATTAAGTAAATAATATTGCTATATTTAATTATAATACTTATTAAAAACATGAAAATTTTTAAAATGTTTAGAATTAAAATCAACTTATATTGTAGGGTACTTTGATGCCATTTTTGAATTTTTAAAATCATTTTGTAAAATAGTAGGTAGGCTGTCTGTAACAACTGTATAATGCCATTGAGACATCTAACACCTTAGTCTCTCCCGTGACCATGATTGCTGTAAAGCAATCGAAACGTCGGGAACCAAAAATCATAATAAATTCGCGAAATAATCCGAAAAGATAGTTTTATTTTGAAATGTCAAATATTCGCGTAAATCTAAGAAAGTATTATGAATTTGGACAAAATTTGGCACTGAGATAAATTATAGTCTGGAATAGCACATAGATTACTTTTTATTCCGGAAAAAATACGGTCTTCGTGGGTCAAAGGAAGGGTATCGATGAGGCCCCATTTCCGTACCCGAATAACGAAAAAAATTATGTCATACAATTTGATCATTTTATTACATATTCTGAAAGCAGACTGTGTGTCTGATAAGATAATATACTTACGAGAGAAAAAAACTACAAATAATACTACTTGTGAGACGGCAAACTTTGGTCTAACTGGTAACTCGTCTAACATTTCGTTCAAAACGAGACATTTTCAATAATATTTCAACTTATTTTATATACAGCGCAGGATAAAAGCACTGTAATTAGTAACTTAAGAACATTTAAATAACAAAGAGAGTGCTCTTATATGCACTATATAAAAAAAATTGAAATATTACTTTATTGTAGTTTTTTTCTCTTAAAAATATATTATTTCATTGGGCACACAGTCTACATTCAGAATATGTAAGAAAGAGACCAAATCGTATGACATATTTTTTTTCGTTATTCTGGGACGCAAACGAGGCCTTACAGTTTTTACAGGGCAAGAGATTAGTTAGAGTAGTGCACAATATGTATTCAGCCCTTTTCAACGTCCCACTGCTGGGCACGGGCCTCCCTTCAGTACGAGGGGAATCAGGCCATAGTCCACCACGCTGGCACGCGGATTGGCGGACTTCACATGTCTTTCGAAAACTTGTTAGGTTCTCTCAGACATGCAGGTTTCCTCACAACGTTTTCCTTCACCGTAAGGCAAATCATAATCATGTTAGAAGTAATGTACAATATATGTATACAAAATAATTTATAAATTTATAATATAATGATGAGCAAAGACGGTGCACTGACCCATGGGCACGGGCTGGCGGTCGCGGAAGGTGACCTGGAAGGCGGCGCCGGGCGCGGGCGCGGCGTGCACGGCGCGCACGCAGCGCCCGCGCGCCACCTCGCCGAACACCACCAGCATGTCCGACACGCGCGTGGCGTAGCCCGCCAGCGTCACTATCTCCTGTTGACACACAGCACCGTCTAGTTCCATGGTAAGCTACGAGGCGCGTGTTATGGACACCAGATAGTTGATACACTACACTTATATAACTTTAAATACATACATATTATAAATATACACACCCATGACTGGAGTACAACATTCGTGTTCATCACACAAATGATCGCTGGCATAGCAAGTACACTACAAACTGAGTCAAAGGTGTCGTCAAATAACTAACACATTCATACTAATATTTTACATGCGAAGTTTTATAACCCTTACTTGAAATAGAGAAAGATTGATTCCCCATACAAAGTTCCACCTCCCTTTTCGCCCCCTTAAGGGGTTGGTTTCCGAGGTAAAAACTATCATATGTCCTTCCCAGCGTCTCAAACTACCTACGTACCAAATTTCAACTGAAGCGGTTCAGCCGATTAAGCGTTAAAAGGTAACAGACAGACAGACAGAGTTACTTTCGCATTTATAATATTAGTATGGATTATGTGCTTATTACTACTACAAATAAATAACTCTATAGTATTTTAATACTATACCAAAATTCCATATTCAACTATAACACTTATTAAAATTATAAAAATATTTAAAATTAAAATTAACAAATCATGTAAGGTACTTTAATGTAATTTTTGGATTTTTGAATTCATATTATTATTTTGCGGGTAGGCTGTCTGTAACAACTGTTAATGCCTTTGAGACATCTAACAACTTAGTCTCTCCCGTCACCATGATTGCTGTAAAGTATTCGAAAAAAAATCCGAAAAGATAATTTTATTTAAAATGTCAAATATTCGCGTAAATCTAAGAAAGAATTCCTATACTAAAAGCAAATTAAAATATATATATATATATATATATATATATATATATATATATATATATATATATAAGTAAGAGCCCATATTATATTCCAACATTACCTTATAGCTGGACATGAGCCTCTCGATAGCGTCTGCGGCAGAATTGAGCAAGTTTCTTGACGTCGTCATATACTCTGTCCTTTCACTAATGCCTTGTCCTATAGAGCCTGTGTGGAAACACCATTTGTTTATTTAACTCGCTCAATAGAAATTTTAAAAATTGCATTGAAATATTGAAATACTAGCGACTCACGCTCGCGTTCGTCCCTACGGTACGTTTTCACAGTTAGCTATGTTTATGCATAAATAGTAGCTTGCCGCTTCTAAGATACTGATTTAAATTATAAAGTGATTTACGTTACGTACGTACGTTATTACGTTCGCCGTACGCGGATTGTGTTCACAATTTCATGGGTTTTAATTTTTTTTCGCGAAACCCTGATTCTTTTTATAAAATAAAAGTAGCCTAAGTTACTCCCTATAACATCAGTTATCTGCCAGTGAAAGTCCCGTCAAAATCGGTTCAGCCGTTTCGGAGATTAGCCGGAACAAACAGACAGACAGACAGACAAAGATTGTAAAAAATGTTGTTTTGGTATATGTACCGTGTATACATGCATATGCATTTAGTAAAAAGCGGTTATTTTAATATTACAAACAGACACTCCAATTTTATTTATCTGTATGAATGTATAGATAAAAACACATTTCCTGATAAATATCTTTTCAAAAGTGGCGTCGACATGTGAGGTTAAGTCAAACCAAAAAATAAAATTCTAAAATCGAAAGTTCTAACTGTCTAAACACAAATTCGAACTTACGCACACCACATAAAGTACTTTTTTAAACGAAACAACGTGCATTTTAATATTGTCATCCGAAAAGCGATGAACAAAAGAGATTTGAAAAAATCAATTTCGAATTGTGTACTTCTCTTGACAACACTTGTATATCTTGAGTTTTTTGTATATCTGTCTGCTAGTGTTTTTATACATCAGTACTAGGAATCATTATTTAGATAGGCACTGACCATCGATCTTGGTGCCGGTGAGGATGGGGAGCGCCAGCATGACCATGCCGGTGCCGGACCACACGTACTTCATGCAGAACTGCTCCAGCATCACGTACCAAAGCTTCTTGTTGTACACTGACGTCATCTGCGTGACCAGCTGCTTGTAGGCAGACTGGAGCTGACCGAGCTCCACCTTAAAAGGAAAATATTGGATAAATATATGGATATGGATGGATGTAGACTAAGAATCAGATACTGTTTAGACCACTGCTTAAATTATAAACTTTTACATACATTTAGTCCTTTTTAAAGTCCCACTGCTGGGGTTGGGCTTTCCTTCAATACGAGGGGGATCAATTCATAGTCCACCATGCTGGCCAAGTGCGGGCGGACTGAGCATGTCTTTCAAAAACTGGATAGGTTTTCTCAGACATGCAGGTTTCCTCACGATTTTTTCCTTCACCGTATGACAAGTGGTAATCATGTTGGAAATGATTCGCACATGAAAATATTAGAGGTGCGAGACCCAGAATTTGAACTTTCTTCACTCGGTTTCCCAAACGAGCGCGTTACCACTAAGCTACTTCTTCTGAAACTTCTTCTTTGAGTCTTCTCAAACTTTTACATATAATATTGTTTTGTGTGAATTCTTAAATGTAAATTTTTCTTTTTAGGAAAAATGAAAATTAATTTCTGAATAAATATATGAATGTGCCATTTAATAGCCCTAACTAAGTTATCTTAAGTGTGAAATATGTACTGAACACCATTACCATTAATATGGTAAAGGCCTCACCTGATGTCCACCATAGAAAGCAACCTCCTCAGCATGAGCGATGAGCCTGGAGTGCACGTGTCTTAAATTAGCTTTCATCTTAGCCTCTTCCCCGGCGAGAGCACCGAACCTTGGACTGAGCAGCCTGAGCAACTGTGCCGTGAGGCAGATCACCACTGTCGCTATACCAGGCCCTGGAAGACAAACGTACCAGTATAGCTCGCAGCTTGGATTTGGCTGTTTTTGTGGGAAAAAATTGGAATATTTACTATGGAAATTGGGAAAATCGGGAAAACTTCCTTGTCTGTCTCTTCTATAGGATTTTTATAAGACATCAAAGATCACTTTCCTTTTCTTGAGCCCTTCTCATCAAAACTGCATTCAAAATCCCGAATGCCAGCCAAATGATCATGCATAAACCTCACAGATTGACTTCACTGACTGTTAAAATAAGCTTATAAAGCATAATTTAGATTTGTCTTAAAACTAGACAAGACTTAATAGTAGTTAGTACTAATTACTCCAGATCAAAATCTATGTGTGTCCCATCATATAGGAGTAAAAAACATACAAATACAAACATACAAACTTTCGCAATTATATTAATAGTCCAATGACATACTTTTTTTATTACAGGATTTCTATATCATACCTAGGAAGATATTCCCCTTCATCTTGTTGGAATAGCTGGCGAGGGTGAGCACTATGAGGAGCAGGTCGAAGCACGGCTTCGTCAGAGAGCTGTACAGGTGTGCCACTGACTGCGTGAATGTTGATACGTCTTCTGTTAATCTGTAAACATTATTAACTATTATTATGATATACTAGTGACTTACCCTCACTTCACTCGCGTTCGTCTCTAGGTACGTTTTAATTTTTTGAGCGAAACCCTAATTCTTTTTCTAAAATTAAAATAGTCTAAGTTACTCCTTATAATAACAGCTATCTGCCTGTAAAAGTCCCGTTGAAATTGGTCCAGCCGTTTCGGAGATTATCCGAAACAAACAAACAAACAGACAGATAAAAATTAAAAAAAAATGTGTTTTTCTTATACGCACCGTATATAATTCCATATGCATTTAGTATAAAGCTGTTATTTTGACATTACAAACACAAACTTCAATTTTATTTATATGTATAGATTAACTACTGACTTACTCTCGCTTCGGTCGGGTGCATCCCTAGAAATTTATCGGTAGCCTACACCTTACTCCAAACAAAGTCTATCTGGGTACTAAATTTCATCCAAATCCGCCCAGCCGTTTCAGCGTGAAGGAATGACAAACATACAAACATACGTATATGTACTTTCGTATTTATAAAAGTAGTCCAAGATATCCTCTCTTGATCATATCAAGAGCTTGCATAAATTTTATTTCTATACAAATCGAATGTAAATCTGGACAAATTATCTTGGTTTAAGCGCAACGTCGCGTACCAATTACGGACTTTCTTGCATTTACTAAAATTCTGGCGAAAATACTTAAATTCTATCTTACATTAAAGAAGAAAACGCGCACTATTCTTAGACACTAGAGACTAGACACAAATAGTCCTAACCTAGTCTTAACAAGACCAGGACAAACATTTGTATATCCGTACTAGCAATAACTCTCTCTGTTTGTCTGTCTGTTACCTTTTTACGCTTAATCAGCAGAACCGATTTAGATTAAATTTGGTATGGGGATAGTTTAAGACCCTGGGAAGGACATAGGATAGTTTATATCCCGGAAACCATTCCTTAAGAGAAAGGAAGTTTGTATGGGAAATCAATCATTTCTGAAGTAAGGGATATAAAACTCACCATACCTACATATGTACATATATATAGTCTATCTATTCCATATTAAGCGTCAAAGGGTCAAATGATTATAAAAGCGAGGGTGAGTCGCTAGTTTTATATAAACAGTTAACGTATGGGATTCAATCTCAAGACCTTCGAAAAAGCAGATAACGCATAGCACACATAATGAATTACAATAATTTGTCATTTTTTAGTAGGTACCTGTGATCTGCATTTTCTATTCTCGCATCAAGATTAGCCACTCTATAGTAGGTTTGATTTTTGAAGTACAATTCGTACGCGTGGTTGACCAGTCTCGTCCTGAAGGCTAAAGCCAACCTACACTCCAGATATCTTATCATGGAGTTGATGAAGGTTGCCGGTATTGCGATACCGAACCATTGCATAAGGAGCGCTGCAAACGCCCGGAGATCCTTTTGTACTATGTGTTTTACTGCAACGAAGTATTCATAGTTAGGACATAAGTTCATATTAACGTTTATATTTAAATTGGTCTGTCTTGGTGTTTTATAATTGCTACACTAGTTAATTAAGTTTAAATCATACGTTAAACGACCATGAATATATCAATACTCATAATTATCGTACATTTTAGTATAAAAAAAGTAATTGAAACATAATTAAATTACAGCGTCAAAAACCACGTTCATGGTCATGTCACAGATAAAATTAATCGGTCGTCATTAGACCACAAACAATACTAATCTCGAGCAAGTTACATTATCAATGGTCCTTATAAAGCAACCTTGGAACTCCTCAAACACATTCATATACACAACGTACGTACATACATATATTTATATGGCTATTTTTATGTAAGAAGATACTCTAACTACACATCAATATTCTACTAAAATATAAACAATACCAACTTACCTATCGACCCTTCCAAATGAGCAACATATATAGAGAGGAAGGTTCTAGAAAACAAGCAAACAGTGTGGGTTGCCAACAGTGCCACCTCATGGCTCCTGAACCCTGGAACCATTATTCTGGCAAGGCTGATCAGCTGTCTGAGAAACTCCAAATTCAGACCAGGCACGTGTTCCTCGACTGATTGGGTTTCATCAGCATCTTCCTATAATATTTAAGAGTAATTTATGTTCGAATTTCGGTTACAAATCTTTATGACTACTTTCTGCTACACTCCGGGTATCGAACCCATCGATCTTAATTATCAGGTTAAAGGGCGTGAGTCATTAGGTCACATGTCAACCATAGACCAATAGGGAAAATAATAATGCATAGTTCTCAAACATCTTCCTCGAAATCAAGTAAATTTAGGAGGAAATACTAGTATTTGAAATTAACATAGTCAAATTAGTATCGCTATCAATTATATTAAAATAGTTTTTTTTTAAACTCAATTAAGTATTTTTGCGTTATTAAAAATCAAGTTTTTTACATCATTTTAAAGTTTAACACAAAAAATAATCGTAAAATTTCATTAATTTAAGTTAAACAAAGGTTTTGTATTTGCATAAAGGTCATGACTTTGAATCCTGTGTGTGAGAAAATATTTTAAAATATAAATGGACTTTTTCGTTAATTTCTAATTATAATTAAATGTTATAATTAAATATAATTAAATACACTGAAAATTAAATTTAATTTAATTTTCTTGTTAATGGAATGGGAGATTGAGTTTCAGGAGATAAGTACTACCGTCCATATCAAAACATCATGTTGAGAATGAAAAAAAAAACACAAAAAAATCGGGAAAGTGCAAATTGGAAAATCGATCATCACATAAAATGTTAAATATATATACTACAAATAATAACTTATGTTTGACTTGAATTTTGTAAATACTTTTGATGCCCAACTGGCATAACTAAAAGCCACAGAACAAAGTATTGAATTGAATTGAATTAAACTTTTGGGACGTCAAGAACCTTTCTTCCCGTGACCATATTCACTGTAAAGCGTTGGTTACATCATGAACAAAAACTAAAAGAAAAACAGTTTTATTTAAAACAAGTAACTGTATAGCAACCCCTATTTCACCCCTTCAAGTTTTATACTTACCATCTATCTATACCAAAATTCATCAAAATCGGTCCAGTGGTTTAGGCGTGAAAACTTAACAGACAGGCAGTTACTTTCGCATTTACAATATTAGTTTAATAACACAGTGGGAAACTTACGATATTTTGTTTATTATCAGTATCCGCATCCCCCCTGCACAGGGCGCACTGCTCCGCCCCGCACCGCCCCCCGCACGTCTGCGCCTGACCACCATTCTCCTCTACCGGCTGTAGCTGACCATTCTTTGCAATCTGAAAATTTAAAACATATTATATATTTAGCTAATGCATATAGTTATCTCATCAAATTAAAATATTCCAGTTGTTTCTAAAAATATAAAAAAGCATACGGCGTAAAAACAATGAATATATAATTTTATTGTATTGTTAAAATAATATGATTTGTTTATTTTTCCTCTATTTCTTGTTGTGCAAACACTAATTTTAAATGTGATATACGAATATAACGTATTTCTTAACATGCTAGATTTTGTCAGCAGCTTCCCTAGCAAGGTGGAAACTTTTGACTTGAAAATAAATTAAACTATAAGATGATCCAGGATACTGACTACCTCCCCCCTGACGTGCGTTCACCTTGTCGGGGGTTCAGTAGAATCCGGCAGCTCAGCCGAGCGCGAAACCAAGAAACGCACAGGAAGGTGGCCCACTCCGGTGGGCGGTGGGAGGTGGTCCGTTTCGGTGGGCGGTGTATCATGCGGGTTGCTCTCGGTACTTCTCTGATAGCAGAGTGGACTGTGGAGCAACCCCATGGTTGTTGTGGTCTGCAGACCTGCCGTCGGGGCGTCGTAGATAAGTGCGTAAGCGATCCTGCGACGCCCCAGTAAGACGGGGGAGGTTCCGTTGGGTTTTAGGGGTTGTACTGACTTTGCCGGTGAGTCCCACACCTCGTGCCTAAATACATTTCCCAATGTTAAAAAAAAGATACAGACTACCTACATTCAAAATTTCACTCCAATTCGTTTAGCTGTTGTAAGGTGAATGTGAAGTAACAAACAGACTTCATGCAAGTGAAGCCGAAGACAAAAGCTAGGACTTTATAATTTTTAACCTTTGCATACTTAACAGAGTTAAAGATCAGCAACAGTCTTGATCTCGGATAAAATTATAATAGCAAAATGCGAAACCAGTTAAACAATGCAATTCAATTTTTTCTCGCTGTTGTTAATGTTTTATGAAATATAATAATATAATACCTAAGCTATTGTTAAGAATATGCCAATTTGTAGTAATTTGTTGCCATTTTTACATTATGCAGATAATAAAATTAGGTATATATGTATGAACAACTAGCTTTTGCCCACGGCTCCGCTCGTGTGATAAGTAGAGCGAGGATTAAAGGTAGCCTATGACTCGCCTAACTTTATCGAAATCTGTTCAGCGTGAAAAGATAACAGACAGAGTTACTTTCACATTAATAATATTAGTATGGAGTATGGATTTTGTGATCTGTTCTGAGTGCGGCTCTCGAAATTGACACATGTTACCAAAACACTTATCACATATACTTATATGTACATACTGTACGTGTGTTACGTATAATTAATAAATAAAAAATAAATTAGTCACCGTTGTTATGAAAGTAATAAAATATTTCTTGCCATGACTAATAACAGATATGACATAATACTATACTTTTGGCTTATAGTTTACTTATTGTAATAGTAACTCCGTGCCATAGACCAGTTTGGTTTTCCATTATTTTCCACAGTTCCTACGCATTATCCGGAGGCCATCTTTGGTCTCAGAGTACTCAGAGATGGATCCAGGCTGATGCGTCACATTAAACTAAATTGAATCTCTTCTAAGGGGCCTCTACGTGTAGGAGCTGGAGCTGTTGGAGCTTCCAAGGGAGCGAGCTCTTACGAGCCCGTGACATCCAAAGAAATACAAATAATTATAATTTATAATTAAAATAGAATTTATATTATCAGAGTTTTTAAAGTTATAGGAGAGCAACAAAGCATATAGCAGAACAAAAATATGCTTTTGTTACGTTTTCTAATAGATATTTGTACATAGTTTGTGTTTGAAGATAAAAAAAAAAAATTTTTGCGATACTATGAAATAAAAATTAAAGAATACGTGTATGAATGTGTACACGCGCAAAAAGTAAAACTTCAATAAAACTTCTGTAGGTTATCGGTACTCTTTATGAAATTCAATTTATTTTTTTAAATAATTAGGATAGGTGAGATATTAAAATTACGCATATTAGGCATATTACAATCATATATTTATAGAATATATCATTTAAGGAAAGAATATAATATTATATATCATTTGTCAGACAATAACAACGGTTACCATGGCAACAAACGTACGCACATGATTTCGTAACGCATTCACCAGCTAAACGTCCAAGTCAAGCGTGCGTAAAGTTTTACTTCAATAATGTAATAAGTTAATTAATTATAAACTTATCTTAAATTTACAGACGGTCAATGACCTCTTCGTAGATACATATAAATCGTTATTTACTAAATTTAAACATTTGTAAAGCTTTTCTTAAAAAAAATATAGTCAATCTTATTTTGAAAAATGAAAGATTGTGCGCGAAATTTTTATTTTCACGATTTAGTTCTTTTCAACCGACTTCTTCAAAAAGGAGGAGATTCTATAATCTCCTCCTTTTTGAAGAAGTCGGTTCTTTATCAGTCTGTCTGTCTGTCTGTTACCGTATCACAGAAAAACCACTGGAGGGATTTTGATAAAATTTAGTATGATGATAGCTGGTTATCCGAGTCAACATATAGGATACTTTTTACCGTGAGAGATTATCTCATTCCCACGGGAGTAGGTACACGTTATAACACAACCCAAAAAATATTTATGATCAGAATTTCTTGAAATTTGGTATTAATGATCTTCAATACAATAAAATAAATACGTGTTTTAGCGTTTTTTGAAATTCATCCCATAAGGAGATAAAATAAGGGATGAAAATTTCTATGAAACTTTCAAATTTAAATTGTTATTTTTTTTTGTTGTAGTTTTAGCGCGAGCGAAGCCGCGGGTTTTGCTAGTTATAAATATAAACAACCATGACTAAAGTACAAACATTCGTGCTCATCACACAAATGAATGCCCCCAGCGGGGCTCGAACCCGCTACCGCTGGCACAGCAAGTAGAGTCACTACAAACTGAGCCAAACGTGTCGTCAAATTATATAATGTCGGAAGCTTTTTAGGCCCAAAGAATATCTTCAAAAGTTTCGACATGCAAATTATAATTTACAATATAAGTTCAAAATCACTTTCACAACTGCATGCTGTAACCTTTGCAAAACACATAACTCATATTTGACCGACTTGCTAAACAAATAAATGTTGCCTCATATGCATTATGTCTATTTAAGAAGGTCTATTATATGCAAATATTTTATGTTGTTCAAATAATATGAACGCTTAAACAGTTTTTCAAATAAATCTATACATATATAATAAAATTGTAACTAAGCCGAATCTGTACATTAAATATTTTTTGGAAAATTTTCTTATTGAAATAGACATTATTATTGATACAGAGGCCCAATCTATAGTTTCTAGAATTTTTGTTTGTCTGTCTGTTACCGCATCACGGAAAAACCACTGGAGGGATTTTGATAAAATTTGGTATGATGATAGGTGGTTATCCGGGTCAACATATAGGACACTTTTTACTGCGGGAAAATATCTCATCTCTGAGAAATCTACACTAAACGTTAAAACGTAAGTAGGGACGAACCCAAGCGGAGCGAGGGTGAGTCGCTAGTTTTCTATATACAAGTATCGTGCTCCATCGACTCGACAGGTTTCTGTGAAATTCAGGATGTAAATAATCTAGAATCATCAATTCACTAAAAAGTAATTATTCCACGCTCAGTAGTGACTTTTAAGTAATTGAACTCTAATAGTCTTTACATGGACACATTGGTCAATGCAACTGCACTGTCCTTTTGCAATGTTAACGGTTTTTCTTTAACTGTACCGATACCAAAATTACCCAATAATAGGAGATCCCGATCTATGTGGTGGACCCCTCAATCTTTTTCTAGACGATTTTTTTGAAGTAAAACTTCTTTACGCACGCTTAACTCGGGGGGTAAGCTGGTGAATGCGTTACGAAATCATGTACGTACGTTTGTTGCCATGGTAACCGTTGTTATTGTCTGACAAATGATATATAATATTATATTCTTTCCTTAAATGATATTCTATAAATATATAATTGTAATATGCCTAATATGCGTAATTTTAATATCTCACCTATCCTAATTATTTAAAACATATTTTGAATTTCATAAAGAGTACCGATAATCTACAGAAGTTTTACTTCTTGCGTGTACACATTCATAACAATTCACTCTTTAATTTTTTAAACCATTAATAGTTGTTTTTTTTTCTTTTTAAGTACAAGTAGTAAGCACTTAATTCTTTTCCTGTGACAAATTGGTATCAATCGAAAGTAAAAGACTTGTAAAAAATGCCATCCATACGTTTGGTGGACTTCTTCGAACACATTACCTGACATCTAGGTAGAGACAGGTAAATTAAAGTAGTTAATTGCTCGTATCGGATCGTACTTTCCGGAACCAATCAAGTATCAAAATGTAAAATATTTTATAACAATGAATAAAAACCCTGTTATACCAAAACATCTCCAGACTAGAAGTATTTTAATAAAAAATCTAGAGCAAATTATTGGTGACAACCCCCCTGGGTTGTGTTTATTAATACGTTTTATGGTTTCAAAAAATTGTATCCCCCGGAAAAAGAATGAGGCGTCCACTATATAGATCGAGATTTTAGATTTTAACCTCAGACCTATTTTTATTAAAAAAAAAAAACATTTACATTGTTTATCTATATTCAGTACATTAAACCATTAAAATGCTATTGTATTTCAAATAAGGCTATGGAAAATATACGAGTAAATACTTATCGAATTGAAGACCATTTTATAAGTGTGGTGTACCTAAGTTGTTTTCATCATTTTGATTGCGTAATTTAGGCACAAATTGTACAAAAAAATTACTGCATAATAGCTTTTGCTTGCGACTTATACACGACAAACTCAAACCACATATTTTAGGCAAATTCTTAAAACTACAAAATATTATACCTTCATATATGTATGTATTTTTTTTTATGGGACAAAGTGGGGCAAACGGGCAAGAGGCTCACCTGATGGGAAGTGATCACCTTTGCCCATAGACATCTGCAACACTGCAGGGCTTGCAGATGCGTTGCCGGCCTTTCAGGAAAGGGTGGGAGGAGGGAGGCAGGAGGAGGACTCTCCTATTGATTATTCACTTCCTGTTCCTTTATTATAAATGTATAATTGTATTATTGCATATATTATTAAAAAATATATAAAATAAAACCAAGTTTAGAATTTATAATTATGCTAATTTCGCACAACCTTTTCCTTATTGGCAATCAAATTAATGTTTCCAATTTATGAAGTATGTTTTAAAAAATATTGATTGGTTAGTGATTAGACAAGTATGCTAACCAAGGTATTTACAATGCTCTAATAATAATAATATGTTGATTAACACGCAGCACCATCTAGTTCCATGGTAAGCTACGAGGCTTGTGTCATGGATACCAGATGGTTGATACACTATGCATATATAACTTTAAATACATACATTTCTATCTATATAAATAAAAATGAATCACCGAAATGTATTTACGCACATAGCTTCCGATCGACTGCATCAAATTGGATATTTTTTTTTGTGTTTGTTATTGTCACAAACTAAGTTTTTTTTTAAAACTTATGATAAGAAAAGTGAGTGAGTGAAATAATTTTCATCCCGGAAATCATCCCTTATGGAGGGAATGGGTATGAAAGTTTGTAAGGAAAAGCAAGCTAGGGACGCTAATAAATATAAACACCCATGACTGGAGTAAAAACATCCGTGCTCATCACACACAAATGAATGCCTCCAGCGGGACTCGAACCCGCGACCGCTGGCACGCAAGTAGGGTACTACACACTACAAACTGAGCCAAACGTGTCGTTAAACAACAATGCTCAAATAGTATGCGAGGCGTGTGTTACATATTATGTACGTTTAAATTTTTATAATACCTTTATATTTACATATTTTAATAAATATTTGCAAATTATGTTAATTAAGAGCCATTATGATACACGTGAGAAATTTTGTGTCTCAATGTGACACAAATTTTCATAGAAACCGACTGCAAAAAAAACACAAAAAATTAAAAAGTAATTGATTGGTAGTTTTATTTACTATATATACCTAATCAGATATTTTCGAAGTCGGTGTGCTTTAATTTGTATCAGATGAAACCAAAAATAAAAAAAAATACAGCCGGACTGAGAACCTCCTCCTTTTTGAAATCGCTAGAAAATGACATATAACTAGTGAATTCGGTAGCTAGACTTTAGCCTGTATGAGGTATATGCTTTATATGTATAAAACATATAATCGGATAATTGAAAAAGACTTGTGGATCTTCACAACATCACCACCTACCTACCTACCAATTAGGGTGCTACATACCTAAATATAGCTAAAAACGATCCACATTACCTTATAAGTATAACCTTCACAAAAAATCATCAAAATCGGTCGAGTCGAGTTCATTTGACTCTTTTAATTACGAACACACGTCAACGCCGTTTGTCCAAAGTTTTTGCGTAGGTAAGCTCAATCGATTATATTGGAATGAAATTAAAAAAAATGGTTTTAAGATTATGGTTATTTAATTAATAACGGAGTTAATTATTTATTTAAATATTAGTTATACGCTTTTATATTAAAAAAACAAAAGTTGCACTAACAATAAAATTGATTTACCTTATAATTATTATTATTGTGGCATGGTGGTACTTGTTTTTTCTCTCTTGTGCCATAGACCGCGCACGCTGCGAGCGCGACGCCCACTCCCACGCCCACAGCTATTGTGGGCTGGACTCTGAACGCTTGCTCCTTTATCTTAGTCAATATTGCCGGCATATTGTATAACTATTAGCTCGATTTGTATACAGTTAATTTTTTCCGTCACTTATATGAAAATTTAACATTAAGAATTAAAGTCTAAAGAGATCGTTATATGTGTTTCAATCACTCGAAACGTTTTGTTCTTTCGTTTGTTCTTAGATGTTAGGTTGTTGTTGGTCGAGTTTGCTCTATCTCCTCCATGTTTCTGTAACAAAAGAAATTATCTTTACTAATATTATAAAGCAAAAGAGATTATTTGTTTGAACGATTTCACTCTGGAACTACCAGAAATATGTCAAAATCGAAAAAATCTTTTTGAATTTTAGCCTACTAGCGACTTCGTCATTCAGGTGCATTCCTAAGTGACTAACAGTAGCCTATGTGTTACTTAAGGTCATAGTCTATATATGTACTCAGTTTCCTCCGAATCTGTGCAGCCGTTCCGGCTTAAAAGAGTAACAAACGTACACATACGCGCACACACATACACACACACACACAGACACACACAAACAAACTATAACATTAATAAACATTTAATCAGGAAGGTTATAGTTTATCTTACATAACTTATACATAAATGAATAATACGAGTTTAGTTTAATAAATTTAAATACAAGGATTATTTTACATCTCTAGGTCAGTTATGCGTATAAATATATTAAAACATACTCGTAGTAATGGTAATGAACTAAAACCACAAAATTAAGTTGTTTTATAAATTTCAGCATCAACAGTGAAGGTAACGTCCAAATGTTACCGTAAAACCAATATTATATACATATATAACAACAAGCCTATCCCACGAGAACCGTACACATTTTTCCGGGATAAAAAGTAGCCTTTGTGACAAACTCACAAACTTCATCCATACTCACAAACTTTCACATTTACCTATAATATTAATACGGATGTATATGAAAATATTTATATTTTTTGCGGGTTCAAATCTCTGGTCTCGCACTTCTGATATATCCATGTGCGAATCATTTCTAACGTGATTACAACTTGTCTTACGGTGAAGAAAAACATCGTGAGGAAACCTGCATGCCTCTCAGACATGTGAATTGGCGCTGCACTTGAGGCCCGTGCCCAGCAGTGGGACGTTAAAAAAGGCTGAATACATGTACATATATACATACGTATTATGTAGATATGTTTTAAAAAGATATAACAAAAATGTATGATAGCCGTGTGGTACGCACATCGATATAAAACCTAGTCTACATGTTAATCCGAGGTATAAGCTATTTTCATTAACTCATTACATAGTGAAGAAGTAGGTATTTTATACCTACAATAATTAATCGAATTAAAGGCCCTCTATAGCAACACAAAGTCAAATTATTTCATAAGTTAAAAGAAATATAGTTATAATTTATAATAATAGCAACTAAAATTAAATGAATAATATTAAATATTCCATTATAGAAACTATAAAAAATATTTAAAATTAAATACAACAAATATTGTAAGGTACTTTGGTGCCATTGTTCTACTTTAAGACGTCAAAATACTAGTCTCTCTGGTGAACATGATTGCTGTAAAGCATTCGAAACGTCGGGAAACCAAACATCAAAATAAATTGGCGAAAAAATCCAAAAAATAGGTTTATTTCAAATGTCAGATATTGTCGTAAATCTTAATTAGTCCCAAAGATATAATAGGTATTCATAGTCTATACATAAAATTTAAATTAAAAAAAATGTCCAATAAAAAATCTTACATTACATCCGTTTCTTAATAACCTACCATTTACAAATGTAATAAAAACCTGTTTGTTTGTAACGCTTTATGCATTTATAATCAAATTATCTATACATATAATAAAATTGTAACTAAGCCGAATCTGCTAATTTTTTTTTTTTGGAAAATCATATTTAAATAAACATTATTATCGATACAGAGGCCGAATCTATAATTTTTAGAATTTCTGTCTGTCTGTCTGTTACCGCATCACGGAAAACCACCGGAGAGATTTTGATGAAATGTGGTATGATGATAGCTCGTTATCCAGGTCAACATATAGGATACTTTTTACTGCGGGAAAATATCTCGTATCATAAACGTTAAAACGTAAGTAGGGACGAACGCGAGCGGAGCGAGGGGGAGTCGCTAGTCCTTTTATGAAAATCTTATATTACAACTAGCGCCTACCCTCCCTACCTACACTATTACTGGGTACATTTTAATTTTTTTTTCTTAAAAAAAAAAATAGCCTAAGTTATGCCTTATAACATGAGCTATCCGCCAGTAAAAGTCCCGTCAAAACCAGCCCAGCCGTTTCGAAATTTAACCGGAACACAGAAAGACAGAAGGAAAAAATGACATAAAATTTAATAATTGTGTTTTTCTTATAAGTACCGTATGTTATTTCATATGCATTTAGTAAAAAGCTGTTATTTTGACATTACAAACAGACACTTCAATTTATCTGTATTATTACAATTATATCTTAATTTTTTACTCTGTATTTAAATCTAGGAAGTTGATTTTAACTGCTACTTCTAATTCGATTTGAAACTTTATAAGTAATTGAAATGGATCTGTATGCGAATACAATAATCTGATACCATCTCGCTCATCTCACGATGAAGTCAGGAGGTGAATGGAATTCTTTAATATCTAGTAAAACTTTCAAGTTTGCACTCATTTAGTCAAAAGAGTATTTTCTTAGTTTTTTTTTTTAATTCAATTGAGGTCAGACAAAGCACTTTGCTTTTTCTGACCAGCGTGCTCGATAAAAAACGAGGACACGATGGTATTAGGACTTAGAATTAGAAGTCTTATAGTAAATAATAAGAAGCCTAGAAGAATTAAGAAGTCTTACAATCAAAGAACATATTATAAAAATACTTTAGTCTTAAAACATATTATTTAGTGAAATATTTATTTACAAAAGTATCATCAAAAAGGTATTCATCAAAAAGGTATTATTTAACCGATTATAAAATTACATTAGAAGTAGTATATTTCTTTTTAGCTTTATAAAAACGCTTTAGGTATCAAATTAGCATATGTCGCCATTTGGCAAAGATAAAGCGTTTCACACAAAAAATCTTATACTGAAACTATACTTAATTACTTAATATAGGTATTGAAACTATACTTTGACAAAACATTTGACTCATTTTATAGTGACCCTACTTGCTGTGCCAGTGGTCGCGGGTTCGAGTCCCGCTGGGGGCATTCATTTGTGTGATGAGCACAAATGTTTTTACTCCAGTCATGGGTGTTTATATTTAGAATATGTATGTATTCCAAGTTATATAGGTACATATGTGTAATGTATCAACTATCCTGGTATCCATAACACAAGCCTCGTAGCTTACCATGGAAATAGATGGTGCTGTGTGTTAATGTTCCAACAAGAAAAAACAACAACTGTAGTTATTACCTCCTTTTCCTCCTCCTCCTATTGAAGTCAGTCAAAAAGCATGCAAAGTATATTTTGATCTTTATTTTTATACTGATATAATATAATATTAAAAACTTTTTCTTAAATATCTGTAAGGTGAGTTCAGGTTTGATAATTGTTATTACGATAATTACATTTAGATTTCAACTATTTTATATAATGGATATTAAAAAACGGTTCTTATACTATCTATAAAGGAATGGATGTCTTTTTTGTAGCTTTATTTTCCTTAACACCTGCTTTTGGACTAAGATTTTTTCTGTAATACCTAACATGTAAGTGCTTTTATGTTTTTGTGTTATGTTAAATTAATAATTTCATTTCCTCAAATCCTTAAGAAATAACATACAAAGTATACGTAACGCTGAGGGCACCTTATAGTTAATATTTATGGATGAATCTATACTAATATTATAAAGAGGCAGAGATTCTTTGTTTGTTTGTTTGAACACGCTAATCTAAGGAACTACTAATCCGATTTGAAAAATTAATTTTGTATTAGGTAGCCCGTTTATTAAAGAAAGCTTTAGGTTATATATCATATAATATATTATAGTCTACGTATTCCGTACTAACCGTTAAAACGTACCTAGGGACGAAACAGACCGAAGCGAGGGTGAGTCACTAGTCTAATATATAAATATCTCGTGTCACGGTGCTTGTGGTCGCACCAACCCGAAACGGCTCGACCGATTTTAATGCATTTTTTTGTATACTTGGTAGGTATGCGAACAATATGGATAAAAGTATTTTTCACCCTCCTACCGCCACCCCCCCATTTTTTGATCGTGATGTTTGTATTTTTGAATGAACAATATCCAAATAATTTAATATTATATAAATACATAAGGACGAATCCGAGTAAAACGAGTTTTTTTTTGAGAGTTTTTTTTCAGGTTCTGCGAGTATATATTATTATACTAGCAGAATATATTTTTTGGATTAGATGTGACACAAATGGTTCCACCAAAAATACCTTGACATTCAACATCGTAATAATCGCACCTCATAATTCATACCCATTAGCAATTCAAAAACACAAATTACCTTTTTTTAAGATAAACCGTGTATATAAATGTTTAAATTTACTTTTAAAATTCCATCGCCTTGGTCACAGTACAGTAGTATATAGTTCTAAATTATCTGAGATTGAAAAAATCTCTTTTAGAATAGTTTGTATTGATTTCTAAATACATAGTTCAAAACAAGGTTAATATAAATATTTAATTGCTTTTAAACTATGATAATATCCTTTTGACTGGTCTCGGCCACGGCTGCCAATCAGTTTCCGGAAAGTAATTAGTAGGTAATCTAGATATGTAGGTAAGTAAGGTAAGTAAAATAGAGTAGAGAAAATGCTTAATTTTGTAACCAATAAAAAGCCATAATCAAAATATCAAAATTTAACCCCTAACCCTAAGATCAAATTTTGATTCTGGACAAGTATTTATATGTACGTACGTATTTATCAGTTTGAATGTATATAATAAATACATACTAACTAATAAATATATATAACTAACATTATTGCATTATAGAATGCTCATTAGCTAGTTAAGCTAATGAGCATTCAGTAAAAAACCTGATTAATAAATCAGTCATAATCTAAGAAATCAAGAAACATCTCCGCTTCCATATCTAATATATTTAAACGAGCAATTCTTGTATATTTATATCTTTATTTATTTATACCAGCGATCTCGGAAACGGCTCTAACGATTTCGCTGAAATTTTGATGTGGGGGCTTTCGGGAGCGGAAAATCGATCTAGATTAGTCTCATGTCTGGGAAAGCGTGTGTTTTCGAGTTTTCATGTGGTTTTCTTTCGCATTATTCTACGCAGAATATGGTCGACTAGCGACTTACCCTCGCTTCGCTTCGGGTTCGTCCCTTAACAAAAACAAAATCTATCCCACGAGAACCGTACATTTTTCCGTGATGATATATAGCCTATACCCTTCCTCAGTTTACGGGCTATCTAATGCAAAAAGAATTTTTCAAATCGGATTAGTAGTTCCTGAGATTAGCGCGTTCAACCAAACAAACAAACTCTTCAGCTTTATAATATTAGTTTAGATAATTTCTTACACTCGGGTATAAGCATCGTGGTCAAGCGGTCAAGGCGCAAGACGATACGTATGCCCGGGATCAAGTCCCGGTCGGAATACAAAGTTTTTACATTTGTTTTTTTTTTTTGTATTTATTAATTTTTTTTTAATCAGAAAAATTCGATATAACAAAAAAGTACTACGAGCGAAGCTCGGTCGCCCAGGTACTAACCATGTAATACGCTGTAGCTAACAATAATAAACTACTAATTTATAACATATGTATGTCGTATATTATACATAAATATATTAATCACATATCGTTGCTACTTAATTTTAACATCCTTTAGTATGAAAACTTTAATTATTCGAGCAACGACTTGAGTTTCGAAAGTAAATAACACGTTATGTTCATCGACAAAAAAATATTAATCGATTAAAAAACATGGCATGGTATGGAGAGAATTAAAGAAAATGTGCAGGAGCAATAATCAACATTTATTTTAAAAATCTGTAGTTTCACATTGTAATAGAAACATTTCTTGACAATATCCAAAATTCATAAAAATTATTCGAATTCGTTTCAAATTCATAATTTTGTGTTTCAAGCGATACGAATAAAGACATAAAAGCTGTTACAAATTCAAAATAATTTTAAAGATTTTGCTTAAGAAATATGTTAGGTATATCTAATATCCATAACAAACGATGGCTACAAGAAAGATGAAGTCACGGAAGGTAAAAAACTATGACAAGTGACGGAAAACATTTGAAAAATAAGCCTGTTTGTTAAGCAATAATTATTAATGGTGCTTAAATTACACACCACATAAAATATAATTTTACTAGCAACTCACCCTCGCTTCGCTCGGGTTCGTCCAATTTAACGGTTAGTATGGAATAGATAGACTACATATTATATGTGCATAAGTGCAAAATAAACAGTTCTGAACTTTTTTATTTTGAACTTTTTTTTGGGTTTTCCCTATTTTTTATGCTCAAACTACCCTTAACAAAACAAAAAAAAAACAAATAACAAAGAGCACAAAGCAAATGCAAATTTATCAGTAATCAGTATATATAACAAATTAAAGACTCCCATCGCGCTGAGTTTGTTTTTGTCCGATCTAAAGATTTTAAAAATGACTGTACGGATTTCCATACGATTTCTAATAGAATTTCTAGAAGGGGTTATCTACTAAGACTAAAGTTTAAGAACATTTTGCAAAAATAAGCTACCGCTGTATGGAAGCAAACAAAAAATTACCAGAAGTTCGGACAGAAAACTCCGAATGGTATTGGTAGATAGTTTATCGAACGCGTGTAAAAAATATATTTCTGACTTATTAGAATCAAACCCATAATTTAATTATACATTATGCATATTATAATACATTAAGTTGGTTTTCATGACTGACTTTTGCTGCTGAACTTTGAGGGCTGAAACGTTGATAGCCATGTTACCATATGACATAGGTAGCCAAAATGTTTTGGGAAATTTATTCTCCTTCAACAAAAAAGCATTGGTAAAGGTTGTATGAATAAAATATATATTTCGCATGTCAGTAAAAACCAGCTCGAAGAAGTTTATTGTCTCATCTTTTAGTCGAGGAAAAAACTTAGATGCCATCGAGTATTTAATGATACCATGAACCAAGCAATATAATTTCAAAGTAATTTTTGACTATTCTATTTTTGGAAGGTTAGATAAGGTGGAAACCTGACAGGTGACTGTGGCACGACAAATGCCAAACACTCACAGCGGTCACCTTTAAAGGACATTGGCAATACCAAATGATCGCAGTACACCAGACTTGCATTGCATATTGACGGAACCATTATCTAACTTATTATACGAGTAGTTTACCAACTTATCAATATTCTGATACAATTCGCTGAGACGTGGCCTGTATAATGCCTTTTGCGATACATAAAGCATCCGCAGGTATTTTATTGAATATTCGACAAAATCGATAAAACTAACATACAGAATTCATATATATATATATATATATATATATATATATATATATATATATATATATATATATATATAATATAAATTAGACTTATCTCATCAATGCAAACACTCATACTTTGTCCGTGCTTTTTTTTGACTTTTGGATTTAATTTGTCGTTACTTATTTTTTGGTTTAAAAAATTTGAAAGCTCATATCGAAATAATTCAGTTTAAACGAACCTTCATGGCATTTTTTTGGAGCTTTGAGAGCTGTAAGATAATGCGCTCTCAGATCTTTTTTGTGTAGGATGCTGGTATTTTTTGTATAGGATGCCAGCTTCCCGAATACCTTTTCTAAGCAGAAGCATCACCTATTATTATAGCTATTTATTATTGATTTTCAAATTTTATATAGATTTACATCATTTCTTTTTCACATAGTGAGAAAAAGTGACTCACTATCTGAATTGATCATAAATTAGACTGAACTTATAAAAAAAAACTAGGCATTTTATAGATTCAGTTACAGGCAAACGAAGCGTGATTGGCTAGATCCACCTTTGACCTCTGTAATCGACCCTATTTATTGAACATAATTGATGAATAAATCAAGTGGAGATATCTATTACCAATATTTGCTATGTTGGGACAATCACTTAACCGGTAGTTGGTCCGATGAGGATAACATGACATAATTAGTTGTCGTTTGACAGATGATAAGTATACAGTAAATAAAGTATCTACGATATGTCTTTGATTGGCAATACGGAAAAACATGTACGACATTTGAACGCGAGATTTCAATATCTCGCCATCTTTGACGACACAAGTTTGGCTCAGTTTGTAGTGACACTACTTGCTGTGCCAGCGGTCGCGGGTTCGAGTCACGCTGGGGGCATTCATTTGTGTGATGAGCACGAATGTTTATCATCCAGTCATGGGTGTTTATATTTATAATATGTATGTATTTAAAGTTATATATGTGTAGTGTATCAACTATCTGGTATCCAGAACAAAGGCCTCGTAGCTTACCATGAAACTAGATGGTGCTTTGTGTTAATGTCCCAACATATTTATTTATTTATTTTATTTATCTTGAATAGTAGGTAGTAGGTATCTGCTTGGGAATAATTGATACAAACGTTATTAATAACTTTTTTCCTTCAAAAGGCCTGTACGTCAAGAAATCTGTCACATCCTATTCGGTCTTCTATTGGTTTGAAAATGGAATAAACGTCGTAAATAACTGTAACGCTAGTCTATACATATAGTGAAGTTGTAACCAAGCCGAATCTGTACATTAAATATTTTTTGGAAAATTTAATGGAAATAGATATTTTTATCGATACAACAGCCGTATCTATAGTTTTTAGAATTATTGTTTGTATATTTGTATAATTGTGTTGTATTTGTCTGTCTGTCCGTGACGGCATCATGGAAATACATGTAGGATACTTTTTACTGCGGGAAAATATCTCATCTCTGAAAAATCTATACTAAACGTTAAAACATAAGCAGGGGCGAACCCGAGCGGAGCGAGGGTGAGTCGCTAGTGTTCTATATAGTTATAACATTCTATCTATATTACATTATTAGTACGAGACTATATATATAAGGATAGCGATTTTTAAACTTCGTTGTTATAGCGGAAATGCTCAAAGGATAAACTGTATAATATAACCATCAATATATACCTAATATACCTAAAATGATCATACCCTCTTGTTATTGCATTAGCAGACAAGTTTACACGTAAGTAGATAATATTCTAGAAAAATGTATTAAATTTTTATTTATTATTTAAAGAAAAATAATTAATTTAAAGTTAAACATTTTAATTAGGAGTTCTCACGATTAAAAACACGAATAATTACAGAGATAATAAAATTAAAACCTTACATAATAAAATAAAGACAGCTGTTTTTCACACTATCGTGGTAGGTATAAGAAAAATAAATACTGTGTTATTTTAATCTATGTTAAAAATATACAATAAAACACAAAGGCAATAAATTATTATCACAAAAATTGATTGATCACGTTCATTTATATGCATCTCATAAAACATGTCAATAAAATTTCACGAAAAAAACATGAGAGGCATATATAAAATCAAATATGCGTCATCCTCACAAAGATCATAAGACGATTCAAACCCCGGTGAACTCAATAACGCCTTTATGTTAAATTGGCGGAAAATTATATATATGAAAATGAATGTTTATGTTTTTCCTCTATGCGTTCCTACTTCCTAAACCATTGATTCGATTATGATGAAACTCTGGTTATTTTGTAATTCTGCGAAAGGTCCTAGCCCAAAAAAAACCTTTGAACGTTTGTCTTTTACCTATGCGTTCCTGAACCATTCAAGCTTAGGGACGCAACTGATCGAAGCAAGGGTAAGTCCCTAATAATTAAAAAATCACTGATCATATAATCTCCGCTCGGAATTCACAGATTCTGTAATACATGTAATATTAAAATAATTGCATTTCCTATATAATATTTAAAGTATTACTAGGTACATGTTAATAAGTTTGTATAGGTACATATGCATATATAAATAAATAAATATGTTGCGACATTAACACACAGCACCATCTAGTTTCATGGTAAGCTACGAGGCTCGTATTGTGGATACCAGATAGTTGATACACTACACAATATATAACTTTAAATACATACATATTATAAATATTAACACCCATGACTGGACTACAAACATTCGTGCTCATCACTCAACTCGAACCCGTAAGCGTTGGCACAGCAAGTAGGGTCACTACAAACTGAGCCAAACGTGTCGTCAAACATATATGTATTCAGCCGTTTTTAACGTCCCACTGCTGGGCATGAGCCTCTTTTCAGTACGAGGGGGACTTCATACAAACAAACATACGTCTATACAGATAAATAAATTTGGAGTGTCTGTTTGTAATATTAAAATAACCGCTTTTTACTAAATGCATATGGATGTATACTCAAAACAACATTTTTTACAATTTTTGTCTGTCTGTCTGTTTGTTCCGGCTAATCTTCGAAACGGCTGAACCGATTTTCACGGGTCATTCACTGACAGATAGATGATGTTTTTATTAGCAAAGTCATCATAATTTTTACATCTTTTTAATTTAAATCATTATAATTTAAAGTCAAATAAAATACTGATTTCCTGCCAAGATTGTAGAGATTGCAACACCAAAAACTGTATTTAGTATAAATTATGATTCTCAAAATAAAGCCAAAATATATACTCTTTAATTTAAAACGTGTGGTGGTGGAAAATTATGAGGTATAAAAGAGGTATTTTGTAACAAGAAGGGCAGTGTATTTTCTGGAGTGTGTTGTCGAAATGCTAAAAGTTATAGGTCATAATGTAAATTCTTATAATATAGATTCTTATAATATAAATTGTGAAATATAATATAGATTGTGATTGTGTTAAAATAAGTGATGTGAAATGTGAAATAATTATGTGCTATGCCAACATTATAAGGAGTAACTTAGCCTACTTTAATCTTAGAAAAAGAATTAGGCTTCCGCTTAAAAAAATGAAAACGTGCCGAGGGACGAACCTGAACGAAGCGAGGGTGAGTCGCTAGTACATACATATGTATATAGGTACGTATATTAGTGAGGGTTTGAAGTTACATCAAAACTATTTTAATATTTTATATAGTATATTATTAAATCCTATATTTAATAATATAATATTATTAAAAAAATCAACCAACAAAAGGAGTTGATAATAAGAAACCTTTCCTTCTTCTTAGAGGAATATTTCGACTAGTTAGTATTGTCGGGTGTCGATGTTCATAGCAACTACCAATATATTAGAATATAACGTAGAAAATAAAAAAAAAGTTATTTACTTACATCATAACAATTATGTAACTCAATAATTTAGTTCTTATTACGCCTTAATTATCAAGACTATTTAATAATATTATAGTATTATAAATTTTTAATAATTAAAGCTGTGTAAATAAAGGCAGTTTATAGAACAATAACAAAATACGTCAGTGACTCAGTTTAGAACAAGTGAAAATTCCCACGAATAATTCTCACGTTTTTATTTTCATAAAAAAATTCTTTTTCGGTAATACGAATATCTGTATTTCTTTGTACCTATATGGAAAAATCTTTAAAAATCATTTAACTTATTATTAAAGATAGATATCCCATGATACATCCAAATTTCAAATAGGACCAACCCTCAAGATGAACTTAATATAACCTACTCGATAAAACACATACTTAAAAACATTGACAATCGACGAAGACTTTGCACATAATATCCTAATATCCATCTGAAAAAACACGTGGGACCGACAACTTTACATACTTTCCAATATACATTTGATTATGACAATTTCTCAACAGTCTATCTCTCATTGACACGATCTGGGACTCGAACCGGTGACCAATGGCGTAGCTATGACAATACAACTAATGCGGTCGCATGGGGCCCCTGATTCAAGGGGTCCTAAGGCTACAAACTATTATTTTATTTCAAAACATTGTATCGAAGACGACCGTCATAGAACTTAAAAAAAACCGCAAGAATAAAAGTGTCCTAAATTTTTTTTTATGCGATTCAGTGACAAACGAGCAGCCAGACCACCTGATGGAAAGCAGTACCTGTCGCCCATAACACCTACGGTTCATGCACTTAGGTTTTAAGTAACAAAAATGCAGAACCACAGGTGTGTTGTCACTGTGAGGACTAAGATGATATGCCTCTTGCCTGTAATTGCGCTGGCTACCTTATCCTTCAAACCGGAACACAACAATGCAATCATTGTTGCTTGGCGGCAGAAATAGATAAGGGGGTGGGACCCATCCAGTCGGACTCCTCAGGCTTGACAGAGTCCTACCACCGGTGACACATATCCACATATTATTTCATAATAGGCAAAGGGGTCACATTAATTTTTTTTGCATTGGAGCCTAAAAAGGCTATTTGCGCCACTGCCAGTGACCTGATGACGTGCAGCCATTCAAGCCAACCAGTGGACCAACGTGATAAACAAAATCACTATAAGATTACTTAATTACCAGTCTCTTATAAGATGATAAAGATGCATAGGAATAATTGTAGCCAACACAAATTATGTATTATCGACAGTTAATTACTAATCGGTTGTTAGATTATTATTATCTATTTCTAAAGCAAAGTATTAATTCATCTACACATCCTGGAACGGATCTTGCGATAGAACACAATAGATCTATTAATTGTGTATCTTGGTATACGTTTTTATAGATATAATTATGTTTATTATTACACTATTGTTAGAATAACTAACATAGTAACAAGTGTGTACAAATTTTGCAGCTAATCCATACTAATAAATGTGAAAATAACTGTTTATTACGTATTCACGCTTGAATCGCTGAACAGATTTCGATAGAATTTGACAAGGGCATAGATTGTATCCTGGGAACGGATAAAGGTTACCCTTGATTCCCGTCCCGCTTATTATGCGAGCGAAGCCGCGAACAATAAGTATAATGTTATAAAGACAAAAGAAACCAAAGGAAGCATCCGAGTGAAGCGAGAGTAAAGTCACTGGCATATAATATAATAATAATAATAATAAGAGTTTAAGTTATGATTTGATCGTGTATGTTTGTTTGTACATATGTGTGTGTAACTTGACAAGACTATACTTGATATACTTGAATCGTAATCAATTGCGCAAATAAAATCTGGCTAAAACACACGCAAGTAAACAAAAACGGTAAGGTACTTAACAATTTTTTATCCTTACAGCCTTTACTGAAGCAAATCATAAATAATAGCTTACCATGATATCGCCAACATCCTCGTCTATCTAACCTCACGTGTTGGCGGCGCACGCGACTTGTTTCCTTGACCTTACGGCAAACTAGACTCCGACATTTATGGCTTTTTAGGCATCGATACTCACTGATACTATAAATTTAATAATACTAGAAAAAAAATTATGTCTGTCTATTTTTTTAATTTTTCGCGGTCATCATGTCAACTATGTTATTTATATGTCTATACATATCTATACTAATATTATAAAGCTGAAGAGTTTGTTTGTTTGTTTGTTTGGTTGAACGCGCTAATCTCAGGAACTACTGGTTGGAATTGAAAAATTCTTTTTGTGTTGGATAGTCCATTTATCGAGGAAGGCTTTAGGCTATAAAACATCACGCTACGACCAATAGGAGCGGAGCATAAATGAAAAATGTTGCAAAATCGGGAAAAATTGATTCCTTTTGAGAGCTTCCGTTGCGTGCGCTGCGTAAACGGTTAAAGTTACGCAAAAATCGTGTATGACGGAATTGTTCCCCTTTAAAAGTTCTAAAAAAAGTCCGCGACAGCATATGTCTATCTTTTAAGGTTGACTCAATATAACCCTTTTTATGGTAATCAAATTTGTTCCAAAATAATGCATTACTTCCGAAGGTGTTTTATAAACATGATATTTATCCTTATCCAAATAAATACGTTATTCATCAGAAGTATTTAATTTTGAACAAAATTGCCCTTGATATCACTTGATTTCAATGGATATCTTAGGAGATATCATAGTTTTAAAATATACATATTTAACTTTACGCGGTCTATGGGTGAGCGCAAGGCGAGGGCGGGGCGGTTGTGAGGGGGGAGGGCGCTGGCCGCCGCGCCGATAGCTCTGCGAGCAAAGTCACTATTCCACGCGGACGAAGTCGCGGGCAAAAGCTAGTGTATAATAAAATTCCAACCCAGTCGAATCTGTATATTAAATATCTTTTGCAAAATCTTATTGAAATAGCCATTATTCTCAATACAGAAGCCGAATGTATAGTTTTTAGATTTTTTGTCTGTCTGTGTCTATCTGTCTGTCGAAGCGAAACCGAGCCGAGCGAGGGTGAGTCGCTAGCAAATAAATAAAAGAGAACCAATGAAACATTATAATAGAGTAACAATGTAGTAGCAAAGAGCTCACTCAGCCTCTGAATTATAGATGCATGGTAGACGTGACGGACATAGTGAAAACATTTGAAGACGTTAAGAATAAATTAATCGATCGGATAGTAAATTTGACCGGCGCCAAACGCCTGTCAATTTTGCGAACCGTGTTTAGTGTTTATAATGAGACCTTTATAATGATCCAAGATATTTATCTATTTTTAGTAATTTACGACAAAAATTATTAATATCATTCATTCATAATTTATGTGAATATTACACAAATTGCTTGCCATAAATAGCATTGCCAAATTTTATAAATAACACATTGGCAATTAGAAAAGATATATATATAAGTATATATAAGTATATATATATATATATATATATATATATATATATATATATATATATATATATATATATATATATATAACTGAAGGAACTGTCAAACACTTTGCTGTCAAGGTTTTGATTCTTCACACGGCGTATGACGACAGCATCACGATGGTTTTGTTTGACGTCAACGCTCAAGCCTTGCATCTTATTACTGTTACATTAGTAAAATACAACTCACCCGAAGGTTGTGCTATGAATGTGTATGTCTTAATTATATAATTATACAACCTGAGATAAAAAATTGAAAAAAATACAGCAGTAACTATCTAAAATTAACTTACAAAACATTTTGTAGTAAATAATAAAAAACTAAGTAAATCTGCTGCGAGATTTTTTAGTTTTATTTATAATGTTATATTTATAAGCAATTCTAATTCCTCTTTTCTTCTTTAGTTTTATTGTCATATATTCACTTATTAAAAATCACAAAAATATAAGGAAAAACTGGCTAATTGGAAATAATAATTGCTGGATCAACACAGCAAAAGTAATAACTGCCATAGGTAGACAAGTTATGTAGTTGTTTTATGCATTTGATAAAGGTCTCATATTTTGAAATGCCAAGCTCATTTATTACTATAAAATACCAAAATATATGTGTCTATATGGAAATATACACTTATTATTATATCCTTGCACTACCTAAACGCGTATCTTGCATGATAGCAAACTTCACATTTAGCATCAGCCTTCTTAACTTAAAAGTTTATAAAAATTTTGAATATTCTTTTCTAGGGTTCCGCACTCAAAGGGTAAAACGAGACCCTGTTACTGAGACTTCGCTGTCCGTCCGTCTGTCTGTCTGTTCGTCTGTTACCAGGCTGTATCTCATGAATCGTGATAGTTAGACAGTTGAAATTTTCACAGATGATGTATTTCTGTTTGTTATAGCAACAATAAATACTAAAAAACAGAACAAAATAAATATTTAAGGGGGCTCCCAAACAATGAACGTGATTTTTTTTGCTCGTTTTTGCTCGATATTGATAACGGCAACAGGTAGACGCTTGAAATATTCACAGAACATTTAGTTATATATTCACTTTAAAAATGAGTAATTAATTTAAAATAAAACAAATATTTAAGCGGGGCTCCCGTACAACAGACGTGATTTTTGCTGTTTTTTTTTGTTGTATTTTAAAAACTATTTAAATAGTTTCTTTCCATTCAAGTAAAAAAATCGACGAAACTTTTAAGATATAACATTAATAGTGTTCGCCCAGTGGTGGAAATTCGACCATAATCATTAGAAAAATTTGAGGATGATATAAAAAAACATCTATCTATATAAAAAACAACTGTTTAAAAAAATGTTTTATTGATAACACTAAAACACACCAATAACTACTAAATAACAAAAAAAAGAAAATCAGTTGAGAAACAGATGTGAAAACGGTACCGAATTGTTTTGTCCTTGTTTATATAAATATTTTATAGGATGATTTCCGGGATAAAACTATCTTCTTACCAAATTTCATCTAAATCGGTTTAGTAGTTTCGGAGCTTATTCGGTACAAACAAACAAACAAAAAAAACCTTTCCTCTTTATAATATAAGCATAGATTACTAAGTTTCATTAAGACCTACATAATACAAATATTAATCGAGACATTATAATGAAAGATATTTCTAAATAAAAAAATCACTGTCAATCAAATTTAGTAGCAAAAAATATTTTAACGTTATAAAAAAAATATTATTTTTTTTTATAAATCTACTTTAATATTGATGTCCTTTTAAACGTTGGCAATACTTAAAGCATTGTCTATTCAAACAATTATCATCGTAGTATGAAGGAAAATTATAAATATTAGATACTAATCAGCGTACGTGTCCTCCTTACGTCCTCTAAAGACAAGAGTCGTGCAAGCATGTTTCATAAGTAATGAAATATTTGACTTATTATATGTATCTAAATCAACTAACCACTACAAAATACAACCCCAACCATATTTCTATACATATAATAAAAATGTAACTGATCGCTGTCTGTATATGGAAGATATTTGAGAAAAACTATTATTGGGGGTCTTTATTGACGCAATATAACCCTATCAGAATTTTTGTCTGTTGTCTGTGCGTTTGTGCGCGCTAATCTCAGAAACGGTTTAACTGATTTAGGTACCTACGGTTTTTACCAATGTATTATATAGTAAGCTTCACTTAACATTTAGTATTTGTTTTATTTCAATCAGTTCATAAATAAAAAACTTATGTCAATTTAAAGAACCATGTAGAGACGAACCCGAGCGAAGCAAGGATGAGTCGCTAGTATATAATAAATGTTAAAGTAACTAGGCCTGTCTGTTTGTTGTTACATTCTGACGTTGAAACCAATCAACAGATTTCTATTAAAAGACTGGACATATTGTGTATGACGAGAAATGACATAAGCTACCTTTCACTCCTTCGCTTTTATATTCGGAACTAGCGACTCACACTCGCTTCGCTTGCGTTCGTCCCTACGTGATTCTTTAAATTAACATAAGTTATGTTATAGTACGTTTTCACGGTTAGCTATGTTTAGGTATACATAAATAGTAGCTTGCTACTCCTAAGATATTCATTTAAATTAAATATTATATAGCGATTTACGTACGTTATTGCGTACGCCGTACGCGGATTTTGTTCACAATTTCATGGGTTTTAATTTTTTTTCGCGGAACTCTGATACTTTTTCTAAAATAAAAGTAGACTATGTAGCCTACTCCTTATAACAGCAATGCAAATGAAAGTACCGTCAAAATCGGTCCAGCCGTTTCAAAGATTAGCCGGAACAAACAGACAGACAGACAAACAGACAAAAATTGTAAACAATGTTCTTTTGGCATATGTACCTACCGTGTATGCATCCATATGCATTTAGTAAAAGGCGGTTATTTTAATATTACAGACACTCCAATTTTACTTATCTGTATAGATAAACTACTTATATGTACTTACTATACTTTTGTTATAACTCAAATATATATTATTTCTAGAAATATTCAATAAGAATACGACTACGACCCCATTACAATTTTATTATACGTATAGAAAACATAATTTTATCATATTCCACGTCAAATACGATATACATATGTAGGTAGGGTCGTAGGTCAAAGAATATACGATAAATAGTTTAAAGAGCAGATATAGTGTACTTCAATCTTAAATGGATGCTTATCTATCCCCTAGACTCTCTACAATCGATATAGCGACATCGATATCGTTAATAGTAAACTAGAAGTATTTGAGAATGCTATCTACTTGAATTAATGCTGAAATATATAATTTCCGTACATTTTTATCCAACTACGGCGAAGCCTAAAAGAGGGTTATGTGTTTAATTATTTTTTTCTAGATATCTGCTATTTATTACAAAATAAATGCAAAGTAGAGATTACAATATTTTATAACATCGACTTTGTTTGCTCACGGTGGTCAGAGCATGAAATCTATATGTATGTATATAAATATCCATGTGTGTATATACATATATATAGACTCCAAAATGGCTGGAGCGATTTCGATGACATTTTCAGGCAATCTTCATATTATCCCAATGGGAGATCATACGAAGTTTGGTTGCGATCGAAAGTTTGACGCAGGCGAAGCCGCGAGTAATTACTGCTAGTTATCTATACAGATAAATAAAATTGAAGTGTTTGTTTGTAATATCAAAATAACAACTTTTTACTAAATGCATATGAAAGTATATAAGGTACATATAAAAAAAACACAATTTTAATTATTTTTTTCTGTCTGTTTGTTCAGGCTAATCTCCGATACGGCTGGACCGATTTTCACGGGACTTTCACTGGCAGATAGCTGATATTATAAGGAGTAACTTAGGCTACTTTAATTTTAGAAAAAGAATTAGGGTTCCGCTTAAAAAAATGAAAATGTACCGAGGAACGAACCCGAGCGAAACGAAAAGGAGTCGCTAGTATTATATATGCAATAAACTATGACGTACATACATACGATACGCGACCGTCGTATTTCCATATAAGTACATGGGTAAATGAGAACTGATGATGTGACATCTATTAATCTTCATTTAATTCTATGTTAGAGGACATAACAAATGGATATAAGTTACAGCTTTTACAAATTATATTAAGGCTATATGTAGGTACTAAAATGTAAGCGAATACTTAACATTTTTTAATAGAACTATTTTTTATACTTATTTTCACTTTTCAACCGACTTCCAAAAAAGGAGGAGGTACTCAATTCGGTTGTAATTTTATTTCCTTTTTTTATGTTTGTTACCTTAGAAATCCGTCATTTATTAACCGATTTGGAAAATTAAATAAATATGTTGGGACATTAACACACAGCTCCATCTAGTTCCATGGTAAGCTACGAGGCTTGTGTTATGGATACCAGATAGTTGATACACTATACATATATATATCTTTAAATACATAGCTACATATTATAAATACAAACACTCATGACTGGAGTACAAACATTCGTGCTCATCACACAAATGAATGCCCCTGCGGGACTCGAACCCGCGACCGCTGGCACAGAAAGTGGGGTCATATTATATTTTGTTTGAAAACGTATACTCCCAGTTTGGCCCCGTTTAAAGAAGAAAAATACGTTTGACATTCAGTTATTTTTTTAAACACATTTTAGATATTTTCATGGTTTTATTATAGTTTTTTTTTTATTTCAGATGTTTCGAATGCTTAAGGTATAATTTTAGTGAACACCAGACACATTAGTCTGTCCAGTGATGATATTTGCAACATTTACTTAGGAATATTATAAAACTTGTAATCTTAACTGTAATCTAAGTAATTACAAAACTACTTTCGCTTTATCGAAAGTCTCGGTAAACTATTAACACACTTGTCGAGCTATTCTAATGGCTGATAATGTAACAGCATATTTTCACCTATTCCAGACTAAAATACAGAACGTACGTCACCACCATGACCAACCATGCTATAATCTATACATATAATAAAATTCTAACTAAGCCGAATCTCTACATTAATTTTTTTTAGAAATTTTATTGAAATAGTTATTACTATCGATACAGAGGCCGAATCTAGTTTTTAAAATTTTTGTCTGTCTGTGACCATATCACGAGAAAACCGCTGGACAGATTTTGATAAAATTTGATATGATGAGAGCTGGTTATCCTGGTCAACATATAAGGTACTTTTTACTGCGGGAAAATGTTTCATCTCTGAGAAATCTATACTAAACGTTAAAACGTAGACAACTAAATTAGAAACTTTACGAATGACGGAAAGTGCTCATAAGACTTTTTAAAACCAACGACCGATTAATTTATAAAACAACTACGTAATAATGCATTCTCTTATATTTTCGCGTACCTATAGTTAAAACAAATTTAAGTTTTCATTTAAGTGAGTATTAGATAAGCCACTACCAAATTCCACCCGTGCCTTTTTTTAACCGACAACCACTCATAACTTTTTACAGTGTAGTCGATTTCGATGTTTTTTTTTTTAATTGGATAGGGTAAACTTTAAAGTTCGTCCAAATTAAATTTGAAAAAAAAAACCATCCCTAAGTGTAGAAACTAGGGGATGATTGATTTTTCACCTACTGAAGTTTTAAAATACTTTCTAAATAAATATAAAACCAACCTGTAAAAAAAACACTAAAAAGTAAGTTTTTTTTTAGTTTTTTTTTGAAGTCCGTTTTTATATTTTTAAATAATCATCTAATTTGTTGTGATTTTTTTCTTTATCTCTTTGTATAAGAAGTTACATTATTGCGCTTGTGATTAATAAAAAATTTTAAATTAAATACAAAAAATTAATGCCTAGTGGGTATTAGGAGTCCACTCTACTCAGGTTACATTAAATTTGATTTTATTATCAAAGCACCATGACATGACACATCACACAGTACTAGCAAATTAATATTACATATATATTAAAATCGATGTGTATGTATGTTCCTTATGAACTCTAAAATGGATGGAGCGATTTTGATGAAGTTTTCAGTCAATCTTCAGATTAGCCTACCGGTTGATCCTTTGAAGTTTGGTAGCCAGTCAAAGTTTGAACGCGGGCGAAGCCGCGGGTATTGCTAGCATCCGAACATTTTTAAAGAATTGTCATTCACCTACAAATAACATTACATAAATACTATTTACGAAATCCGAAACCCGTTCCGAGCACCTTGAATTGAAATCAAGGTTTCTAGAATATTCTGATTCTTATACCTATAGTAAATAATATATAATCATTATTAAAATCACCAATGCTCCACAACTTTTTGTAGTTTTGGCTCAGTTTGTAGTGACCTTAGTTGCTGTGCCAACGGTCGCGGGTTCGAGTCCCGCTGGGGGCATTCATTTGTGTGAAGAACACGAACGTTTGTACTCCAGTCATGGGTACTTATTATACGTATTTATATTAATTATAATATGTATGTATTTAAAGTTATATACATATATGAAGTGTATCAACTATCTGGTATCCATTACACATGTCTCGTAGCTTACCATGGAACTAGATGATGCTGTGTGTTAATGTCCCAACATATTTATTTATTTATTATGTTTTGTGCTACGTTAAAAAATATGACACTGCGGCACAAACTCATCATTCAAATTCTAAATGTACTCCGACCTCAAAATCACTTAAACCGTAATTATTCAACCTTTAATAAGAAATAAATGTATCGTGGTTGAAATCCTTGAATCTATAACCTATTTATTAAAAAAAATTGATGGTGAAAATATCGCGTAAAACACCCATCAAAAATACAGTAGTAAATTTTGTTTGGAAAACAGCAAAATGACGACGACCTTCCAATTTAGGGAAAAGGCTTAAATGCTTAAAGTTTATGCTATTTTAAATAATTCTATAATCTAGACTTTAGTCTATGTCTAGAATAACCGTGACAGCTGTACCGTGCTTAGTCAATACTTTTTTTTAAAAAATCAATCAAAAATCACGTCAATCTTTTCTGTCCTGTCATGACATCACTCACATAAAGGCAAACTAACAAACATTGTAAATGCGAAGGGCATTTACAACAATATGATGATTTGTTTGACAAACAAGAACCAAACCTTTCCGCTCTTCACACTTATTTTCTTGTATCCTTTTCTATCGGTTGCCTGTAAGAGATCACTTTTAGTGATAAGGCCGCCTTTGCACATCTCTTCGTGTTATATAGAAAAAAAAAGAATAATAAAGAGTTGAAATAATTGGCTTCACTTCTGACTTCGACAAGAAACCTTGTAATTAATTAGTTTAACTCCATCGCTTATGTTCACGCGACGTTCGCAAGATTTAGTATATTATCTAAATCCATTATAAAGTGCATTGCAATACTATTGATCTGCAGTATTAGCTACAAACTATTATACGCGCTGCACTATCAACTGCCAGCGACTCTGCTTTTGTATCAATTTACTATTATACATGCGAAAGTTTGTATGTATGTATGTATGTATAAATAAATAAAATAAATATGTTGGGACGTTAACACACAGCACCCTGCATTCTATTCTATACTACGGGAAACTAACAGATTCTTCTTTATTCGCCACATGTTATTACATCTCCCTCTTTCTACCGAGTTATCCTTCCCACTCTCATAAACTCAAGATGTTTTTAATAAAGCTGTCGAATTCACATCCTACCACCGGAATAATCATTCTTTTTCGCCTATTAGCTCTTATTCCTGCTAAACTATTTAAAATCATAATAAAACCACACCCTATACAATCATATAACTATTTTATTGATTAGAATGACAATTATAACATACCATACGTTCAATAAAAACTTTTTTTTTTTACCCATAAAACAAGATTGACAACACAAGCACAAGGCAAAAACTACTACAAAAAACTTGTATGTGAGAGTTTAAGCATTATAATAAAAAAATTTAGTTGCCTTGTACCACAGTTCAAGGAGATTGCGAGAGTCGAGGCTTCTACGTTACTATCCGAGACATTAACCATTATGCGCTCATATTTATATACTGGCGACTTACCCTTGCTTCGCTCGGGTGCGATTTAATTTTTTTTAAGCGGAACCCTAATTCTTTTTCTAAAATAAAAGTAGCCTAAGTTACTCCTTATAATATCTGCTATCTGCCAGTGATAGTCTCGTCAAAATCAGTCCAGCCGTTTCGGAGATTAGTTGGAACAAAAAGACAGACAGACAGACAGACAAAAGTTTTAAAAATTGTGTTTTTCTTATAAGTAGGTACCGTATATAATTTCATATGTACCTATTTTGTACAAAGCTGTTATTTTAACATTACAAACAGACACTTCAATTTTATTTATCTGTACACATGTATACTTATGTTTTTTTTTACAATACAAAGTTGCTAATAGAACGTTAATTGACTAGCAAGTGCGACCACATAATAGATAATAAATAATATTGACGGTATGATATTGACTTTTTTCAAAGAAATATCTTTTCAAACAATCACGTCTTTGTCACATTCTTGTAAAGTATATAGTATTAAAGATTAAAGAACACTAAATAGCTATACAGATGTGTGTGTATTCAGCCCTTTTTTAACGTCCCACTGCTGGGCACGGGCCTCCCTTCAATACGAGTGGAATCAGGCCATAGTCCATCACGCTGGCCAAGTGCGAATTGGCGAACTTCACATGTCTTTCGAAAACTTGCTTTCCTCACGATGTTTTCCTTCACCGTAAGGCAAGTGGTAATCATGTTAGAAATGATTCGCACGTGAAAATATCAGAGGTGCGAGACCCGGGATTTGAACCCGCTTCACTCGGTTTCCCAAGCGAGCGCGTTACCACTGGGCTACCACTGCCTGTGTATATATGCTATATGCTATATTATATAAAACATTTATATACTACAAAAGAAATATATGGTAGAGTGGAGGAGAATTTTGTTACTATATTTTTAGCTGGCTTGTTATGTTTTGATCTAGGTATAATAAACAAGCGACTCACCCTCGTTTTGCTCGGGGTTCGTCCCTAGTGAAAAACAAAAATAAATGTATGCCACGACAAACAATATATTTTTATAATAATAATATTGTTGGGATAAAAAAGGAGCCTATGTGCTATTTCAAATCTACTTTCTAGCGTGATTGAGTAAAAAAAACAAACAAACATATAAACTTTGACATTTATAATATTAGTGTAATAACCAATAAATAGCCTTCGCTTTAAAATACATAGAAATAAAATTTCGTAATTCACTCACTTTCATTGAGTGCTCGAAGGAAAACAGTAAATATAATCAAAAAGAAAAAAACCTTTGACACTATATAAATCCCACTATCCAAAAAACCTCGTTATCATACACAGGACCTGTTATATATTATCTATACTAATATTATAAAGCTAAAGAGTTTGTTTGTTTGTTTGGTTGAACGCGATAATCTCAGGAACTACTAATCCGATTTGAAAAAATCTTTTTGCATTAGATAGCCCGTTAACTGAGGAAGGCTACAGGCTATATATCATCCCGGAAAAATCTTTGTTTTTGTCTAGAGAAAAACCCGAAGCGAAGCGAGGGTGAGACTCTAGTTAATAATAATATACAAGTGTTAAGTCTAGGGCAAACAATAAGTACAGGTTTCTAGAATATATAATATCAAAGAAATTTTGCGAGCTAGCTTTCTGAAAATTCATTTATTTGCTTAAATCTAAGAAAGTATAAAAGAAATATTTCGGCCGCGGTCGCGGGTTTGAGTTCCGCTGGGAGCATTTATTTGTGTGATTAGCATGAATATTTGTACTTCAGTCGTGGGTGTTTAAATTTATAAAATGAATGTAAAGTTATATACATATATGTGTAGTGTATCAACTATCTGGTATCCATAACACAAGCTTCGTAGCTTACCATAGAATTAGATGGTGCTGTGTGTTAGTGTCCCAACATATTTATTAATATTTCTGTTATTGGAAAATTTCTTACATGTTGAGGCCTCGAGGCTGCAGCCAGGGTTGCCCTTCTCTAAATCCGGTCCTAATTATATAAATATAATTTAACACGTTTAAAAAGTAAACAAGAATTTATAAAATCAGTAGTTATGAACATGAGATCATTTTAACTATAAAAATTAAGTAAAACAAGCTATTTACTGTCTCTAAGCGGAAATCAAAGCCACATCCATATATTAGGTACTCAATTATGGCATCACTATTTAATTCTAGACTTTGTGACATAATTACACCATACACGAGTTATATACAATTATCATATTAATTGTTTCGCCTTTTTCTTAGTTTAATAACGCTCGAACGGTGTTTTATAACAACGACAATTACAATAAATATATATAATAAATAGAAAAAAAATCTACTAATAATAATATACTATTTTATATTAAGTAAGAAGATAAATGCTTAAGTATTATTTCCTGAGAATCTTTCTACTTCTTATTTTTTTTTTAATTGAATACATTCTAAAAACCTTACATAATATAAACAATTATGTAATAATAAACAAATATTCAATAGCGATTAATCAAAGATATAATACTTCACGATACGATTGACTTTCGGCTAACTTCACACGGTTATTTAGTATTTCACGATAGATATACATCAAAATAGTGATGATTATAAGACACTAGCGATTCTACCTCTCTCCGCTCGGGTTCGTCCCTAGTTGTGTTTTACCGTTTAGTGTAGATTTCTCAGAGATGAGATATTTTCCCGCAGTAAAAAGTGTCCTATATGTTAACTCGGATAATCAGCTATCATCATACGAAATTTTATCAAAATCCCTCCAGTGATTTTTTCCGTGATGCGATAACTGTCAAAAATTCTAAAAATTATAGATCGGCCTCTGTATCGATAAAAATGTCTATTTCAATAAAATTTTCCAAAAAAATTTTAATGTACAGATTCGGCTTAGTTACAATTTTATTATATGTATAGATTTAGCCAAAAAGCAAATAGAAATACAGTAAGCTTCCCTACAAATTGACTTTCTATGTGACACATCTAATTTATACAATACATAACTTAGAAAAGTAATGATTACTTTACATCGACTTCAAAATGAAATATATGTAAGTACTTTATGGTTAGGATGAGGCCGCCTTTGAGGTAACTATAGCCAATTCAATAAAAAACGATATATGAAAATCGACCTACAATTAGCGAAATAAAAAAAATACAGAATAATTAAATACTTCCTTTTTGAAGTTGGTCAAAAGTATATAGGAATAACAAAATAATTTAACCAAACAATAAACATGTGACATACGCTTCGATAGCGTTTAACTAACACAGTAACTAAAGAAAAAAAACTACCATTTAACGGAAGGTTCTTACTTCTTTTTTACTTTATTTATTTAATATCATAACTATTCCAGCTAGCCTTAATCAAAAACAAACAACGTTAGTCTATCATAATATGTTTTTGTAGCCGTGACCGTGTTTCAAGCGTGACCGCGCACAAAAAGTAGGGTGTAGTAAGTAGGTTCGAGAAACTTTTTGTACACGACGCAAGTAAAAATGCACTTACATTTATTGGACGGTATTTATGTCGATTATTATATATTTTTTGCCTTTCACTTTGTATTACTTTTCACGTACTTATCGTGGGTGAATAAAACTGTTATATTGGAATGAATGGGTATTTTTTGCAAATTTTATAATTAACTAGCGTATCACCCTCGCTTCACCCGGGTTCGTCCCTATGTGTATAATAATATATTTATATATAATTTTACAATAATGTATGGAAGTCTACCCGATTTGTTAACATTTATGATTACTGCTGCGCTCCCTTGGGTAGGAGCACGATGATATATAGCCTATAGCCTTCCTCAATGAACGGGCTATTTAATGCAAAAAGAATTTTTCAAATCGAATTAGTAGTTCCTAAGACTAACGCATTCAAACAAACAAACAAACAAACTCTGCCTCTTTATAATATTAAATATAGATATAACGGGATAAAGTTAGACGGAGAATTTTCAATATTGGCAGTACTAATTACTTCCGAAGTTTATATCTTATATACAAACTCATAAACCTTAAATCCTTAGCATAGATAGTATAATAACAGTAAACAAGTGACTCATCTTCGCTTCGCTCGGGTGGGTCCTATTATTATATACAAGTACCTATGCGTCGGAGCTTCATGTACATTCATCAAAATTGTGTTTTTTTTATTCAGAAAAGGCCCCTACATATTATATATAATACATATAACCTTAAAAAGCAAAATTTGATCTAAATACAAAAAAAATCTAAATCCGAGTTACACGAAATAATTTCATATATCCATACTTTCCATACTTAATATTATAAGTGCGAGAGTGTGTTTGTTGGCTTGTTTGTCCTTTTTTCACTTCGAAACGGAGCGCCGGATTGGCGTGATTTTTTGTGTGGAGTTAGTTGGGAGGGCCGGAGAATGACATAGGCTACTATTTGCCGCGAAAGATTATCTCATTCCCAAGGGAAAACACGTTATAATACAACCCATAACAACTCATCATACCTATGTATATATAATATATATTATAATATGTACATCGTCTATCTATTCCATACTAACCGTTAAAACGTACCTAGGGCAAGCCCGTACGAAGCGAGGGTGAGTCGGCTAGTGTATATATACACTAGCCGACTTTATATACATATGTATACAAGAATTGTTCATTTAATATTATAAGATGATTAACGCCAGCTTTTGGAAATTTTATAACTAATAGTAGCCTATATGTTACTCCAGGTCATGGTCTACCCGTGTACTAAATTTCATCAAAATCATCACATACATAAAAACATATTTGGAATTTATAATAGTAGTGTGGTTTCGAAGTTCGTTGTTTTCGTTTTGACCATCTATTAGAAATCCGTTCTCCCTTTCACTTTTCAATTTTCTAAGATCCCACAAAAACTGCTCAATGTAACCAGATAAAAAGTATCTTAACTATCATACAACCATAACATTTTTAAAATGGACTCAGTAGTTTCTTTTACAAACAGACTCATTTACCTTAAACCTTTAGATATTCACATTTCAAAGAGCAAAAAATGAAAATCTGTTAAAATCTCCACATTTAAATCTATAAACTTTTGTCTAAAACAATATAACATCCTCGCTTCGCTCGGGTTCGCCTCTAGGAAAATAAAAACAAACCTATCCCACGGGAACCGTACATTTTTCCGAGATAAAAAGTAGCTTATGTATTATTCCAGACTATAATCTATCTCTGTGCCAAATTTCGTCCAGATCCGTTCAGCCGTTCTGGCGTGAAAGAGTAACAAACATCCATACTCACAAACTTTCACATTTCTAATATTTATACAGGTATACAAATAACCAAGATGTATTTTTTATTCAGATTATTATTCAGATTCAATTAAAATGTTCGTTGCGTACATTTTTATGTAACCAGCACGTTCCCAACAATGACATTGACTGAGAAATTAAAGCATTCTCAATGAAGTGTCAGACCTTGGCAGCCATGATAGCACCGGTTTTGTTTTTTAACAAAGTTATACAAAATGAATCAGAAGGTTTTCGTATTTGTACTCGATCATCAAAAGGACATACCTACAGTTAACGAAAATGTAAATTTTTGAACGATTTAATAAAAATAGTGTAGTCCAGTGGTCGAAATTCGACCATAACCGTTATTGGGCTCCAAGAGCCCAATGAAGTATTTAAATTCATTGATTGTTTATTATATTTTTATATTTTTTTTAAGTTTAGTAAATTTATCGAACTAATTAAAAATGTATTAAATAAAAAAAACTTAAAAAGAACCGACTTCCAGGCACTGAAAATTAAAAAAATAACAAAAAGGGGGGTTTTCATTTAGAATAGATACTTAATCAGATTTTTTCGAAGTCGGTGTGCTTTGATTTGTATTGGCTGGCACCGACTTACATACCAAATTTCAGCGAAATCGTTGCAGCTGTTTTCGAGATCGCCGGTATAAAATAATAAATATACAAGAATTGCTCGTTAAAATATATTAATATATAGATACGAACATATATAAGAGATACATTTTAACTGTCAGTTTAGTTTTTTTAGATATTATATAGACTTAAAATTTGAAAACATTTAATTGAACACAAATGAGATAAAACCGAAGCGAAATCTTTAAATGAATATCAGTTTTAGCCATATAATTGAGTGAGAGAGATGATTCTATTCCTTTCACACCCATAAGCCGATGGGACGACAGACCGGTGTTAGATCACTGACGAGTGACGTGACACGTGCAATCCAAGGTAGGGGACCTATAATATATTATGCCATAAATCATAGTATAAAAAATCTTCATATTAAGTTAAAAAAAAAAACCTAAATTTAAAAATATTGTGTACAACATGAATTATTTAAAACGTTTTTTTTTTTGGCAATGATCACTTAATTTAAATATTTTAATCAGACTTCAAAAAAGGTTTTCAATCTGGCTGATGATTTGTATGTATAAAGCGCCGTGTCAGAGCTTCGCCCTGCATTTAATGTGTTTTAAATGTTGATACTATTCAAATAAAAAAAAAATTAAAATATGGAAGTGTTATTGTGTAAATCATTTTAAAGTTCGCTTAATTATTATGTTAAAAAAGTCAATTATGTTAAATTAAAGGTTTTGAAATTATAAAATTTATTATATGAGTAATTATATTTTCTCATTTTCAATATTTTAAGGTTATGTATATTATTATGAGCTGCAATACACGACCTTGACTTAACATTGGAGTAGGGCTGTGAAATAAATATATTATAAACATATTGTCAACTATATATAAATATGTCGGGACATTAACACGCAGCACCATCTAGTTCCATGGTAAGCTACGAGGTTTGTGTTATGGATACCAGATAGTTGATACACTACACATATATAACTTTAAATACATACATATTATAAATATAAACACCCATGATTGAAGTATAAACATTCGTGCTCATCACACAAATGAATGCCCGCTCCCCAGCGACACTCGCACCCGCGACCGCTGGCACAGCAATAACTACAAACTGAGCCAAACGCTTCGTAAAATATATTCCTATAGATAATATGAAGGTTAGAAGATAAAAATTAAGATCCGTTTTAGCGGCAATAAACTTTTCCATAACGTTCAACTTAGTTGCAGGAAAAAATATATGTAGCATAAAATCATAAAGCTATCAATCAAAAAACTTATATAAGACAAAAACAATATATTCTAATGGTCAACCCTATATGTAAACAATTTTTCGTAAGAAGCGTTAGTAATGGTGTATCGTTTCGTAACCATACGGACCGGATAGTTATCTAAGGCTAAATGAGACTACTTATAGCATATCTAACTTAAAATTATAAATTAATATAACATATAAAGTTATTATTAAAATATGTTTAAAACGAATTTTTTTTTTTTTGTAAAAAACAACTGTTTGTGGTGAATAGTCCATTCTGCCTTCAATTCAATTCTCTAACTTCTTCGTGGTAACAAAAGTACAAAAATACTATAGTATATTGAAGGCAAAATATAGGAGTATTGAAAAAACCAATAAATACCCTATGTGGGATTAAATCGTGAAGAGTAGAGACAGTGCTAGATGACTCAGACACTTGTTACTGACAAGTCTTTATATAATATTGAATTAAATTAATTACTTTCCAACTAAAAATGTATACCGAATTAAAAATCACGAAAAAAGTAATACTTTCTTAGATTTACGCGAATATTTGACATTTCAAAATAACGAAAAAAGTACTTTAAATAAAACTATCTTTTTGGATTTTTTCGCGGATTTATTTGAGCAATCATGGTCTCGTGATGATCCGCGAAAATATCCGAAAAACTTATTTAAAATGTCGAATATTCTCGTAAATCAAAGAAAGTGTCTTAGAAAGTAATCTAATATACAAAAAAAAAAAACAAAATAAATTACAGTTTTTGAAGTTAATTAAAATAACAAGATAATATCTCAAAAACTCACTTTTATTATCATAACAAACTTCTTATCTTTTAGAAAGTCTTGAAAAAACAAACAACCGGTTCTACTTTCACGATTAGTTAAATAATATTTTATATGTATGGATGTAAACCTAAGTGGTTTTACGTAACACAATGCATGTTAGGTACACGAGTATCAATCATTAACATTAACTATATATCTAAGCCAAAGACGCGTACATTATAGTATGAATTGTGTCTAACAATTGTCTAATATTGATCCTTACTTAATGTAAAAAAAATATATAATAGTGTATCTCCGTCTGTCTCTAACATAAAAAATTGACTAACTCACCCTTGCTTCGCTTGAGTGTATTTTTAGGTGTTTTTTTTATAGTAAAATGTAAAACGACCAAACGATAGCTGATGGTAAGTGGTTATCGTTGCTCATAGACATCTACAACATAAGACAAGTTGCGAATGCGTTGCTAACCTTTAAGGGACCTGATGACACGACTCTTGAAGAGCCTCATGTTATAGCGTTCAGGGAAAACCTCAGAAGAAAAATCATTCCAAACAGTAGCCTATGTGTCAGATCCTATTTGTGTACAAAATATTATCCATATACGTAAAGCCGTTACAGTGTACACACATAAAAACTTATTTCATGATTTAAAAAACCTTCCACGCCTATACCGGTGTACATTTTAAGTTAAAAGGAAAATATTTTATATTTAATACAGTATTATTCAAAATGTCTTCTTCGTTGTCAATCACAGAGCAATAACCCACAAAAAAGATATAACAATAAAAAGTAATTACGTTCATACATATTCACTGCATGACAATTGACTTCTATCATTCCAGGAACTTGTTTTTTGTTATTAAGTAATATTTTATAAATTATTAACTAATTAGCCAAAAAATAAAGACTTAAAATACATATATGTACATATTTCTTAACTTTAAATTATATGTAACAAAAAACGAAGACTGACAAAAAATTCTTTTGTATTTTCAGAGAAGGTAATCTCTGGAGCGACTGAATAATTTTACTATATGATCTGGTCCACTTCAAACAACCCAAGACCTTAAATATTAAGTAAACAAAGAATAGTATGCGTTTATTATTATCATAATACTAAGATACTCTGATTTACGCGAATATTTGACATCTATACATATAATTAAATTGTAGCTAAGCCGAATCTGTACTTGAAATATTTTTTGGAAAATCTTATTAAGAAATAGACATTATTATCGAAACAGAATCCACTGGACAGATTTTGATGAAATTTAGTATGATGATAGCTGGTTATCTGGGTCAACATATAGAATAATTTTTACTGCGGGAAAATATCTCATCTCGGAGAAATCTATAGTAAACGTCAAAACGTAAGTAGGGACGAACCCGAGCGGGGCGAGGGTGAGTCACTAGTTTTAAATAATACTATTAGATTTTTTCGCGGATTTATTCTGAATTAAAATAAATCCGAAAAGATAGTTTTGTTTTTAACTTCATTACTTTATATTCTTCACGCTCAACGGTTTTAGAGTAAAAATCAAATAGATATTATATCAACACATACCAAACAAAAAACAAGCCAAAAGTCAATGATTTCCATCGATGTGATGAATCATCTACACTGTACATAATTTATAAATACATTCGAAATATATTTGAAGAACATTATTTATTTATTTTTTAGGCCACCAACAAAGTACACACTAAACACATTATAACATACACAGAAAATAGAAGCTTTAGAAAGGTTAAGGTGCCGCAAACACTGCCGCAGGTCAGGCATAGTCTATTAATATTAGTCTGTCGACCGCCCAAATCAGCTGTATTAAACTTTCACTTCATCTCGCTAACTTAGAAAGTTTTACCTGCTTGTTCATTTTCTATAGTATCGCAAATTATTTTAAAGATATCTTTATAATATATAATATAGAGTAAGTATATTATTCCTAATGTATATCTATACATATAATAAGTGTAACTAATCGCTGTCTGTACGTAGAAGATATTTAAAAACCACTATTATTATGGGGTCTTTATTAACGCAATGGAAACCAATACGATGTTTTCTAGAATTTTTGTCTGTTTGTGTGTTTGTACGCGCTAATCTCAGAAACGGCTTAACCAATTTGGGTGCGTTTTACACTACTGTATTGTGATAAGTTTCACTTAACATTTAGTATTTGTTTTATTTCAATCGGTTCATAAATAAAATAGTTATGTCAATTTAAAGAATCACTTAAAAAGACGAGCCCGAGCGAAGCGATGGTGAGTCGCTAGTTCACGAATAAAGAAGAAAAAAAAAATTAAAAAAAATCTGCAAATAAAGTCATTATTAAAAACAACCTATTAATTAATGACAACTAAATCGATTATTTTTTTAAATCCTTCTAGACATGTACTTGTAGGTTATATCGAAGACATTGATATATTATATCTTCTAATTTATAAACTAGTATTTTTTATGTCAATGTTTTTTTAAATAAATTAAAAATTTAATTGTATTATTTATTATATATTTTCAAATTCTCATTAACATTTTATTTAAAGGTTAATAATTTTATATGATCCTTATCTAGAATTATTATAATTTTTAATTATTCTATAAGTATATATTATACATATATACTGTTGAGTTTCTCGCCGGCTCTTCTCATCAGAACTGCCTTCCGAGCCGGTGGTAGATTCCTCACGGACTGATTACACTGACAATTAATTTAAATTTTGAAAATGTAAATGTTCATTCATTCAAAATTACTTGTAAAAGTCGATTTGGATAAAGTATATTATTAATTTGATTAAAACATAAATAAAGTAAATTGACTTGTCTGTAAATATATAATACTACTACTAATATTATAAAGAGGAAAGATTTGTTTATTTGCCATTGATATATAGAGTTTTTGTGTATCCATATTATTTGTAATAACACTGATACACAAAAACTACGCCACAGTAGTTTCCCGTGATACAAGATATGTTAGTGAGAAATATAGCATGCTAAAATCGTGCAGGTCTAGTGATATCTATTATAACTCTTATAAAGCAGACGAGTTTGATTGTTTGTTTGATTGAACGCACTAATCTCAGGAACTACAAATACGATTTGATAAATTTCTTTTTGCATTAGATAGCCCGTTAACTGAGAAAGGCTATAGGCTATATATCATCCCGAAAAAATGTATGGTTCCCGTGGGATAGATTTGTTTTCTTCTAGGGACGAACCCGAAGCGAAGCGAGAGTGAGTCGCTAGTAAAGATACTCAAAAATAAATACTACATACCATACCATACATAATTATTTATATACAAACATATATACTACTACTAAGTTGGATGTCTTTCGGAAATATGTTCCAGAGCTATGTTGGTACATTAACACACAGCATCATCTAATTCCATGGTAAGCTACGAGGCACGTGTTAAGGATACCAGATAGCAGATACACTACACACATATATACTTTAAATACATACATATTATAAATCAAATAGGCAATTCAAAAGTGTTTGTTCAAAGTCTAATCGAAATCTTATATACATATGTATATAAATCTCGTGTCACGGTGTTTGTAGTCGCACTCCTTCGAAACAGCTCGACTTATTTTAATGTTTTTTTTTCGTATATTTGGTAAGTATGAGAGTAGGTCGTAAAGTATTTTTCACCCTCCCACCCCCACCCCATATTTTATAATTGCGATTTTTGTATGAACAATATTATATAAATACATAGCGACGAACCCGAGCGAAGCGAGGTCGAGTCGCTGTATAACATAAAGCCAAAGAATTATTTTTTTAGATTGAACGCGCGCGAAGCCGGGGGTTTTTCTAGTAAATTAAAAAATCCTTCACATCAGAAAGCATCATTGCAAAAGTAACATTAGCATTAAGCAAAATTTCAGCAATAATCAGTCTGAAATACTGTCCAAGGTCATTAGTTCTTTAAAATAACTAGAGTAGATCATAAAATTATTCATCTTTGTGTGCAACTAAAGACGAAAAGAACAGTAAAAGTAATGGAAAAGTTTTAATACTACAGAAATAGCCTGGACATGTAGAGCACTTGTACTTTCTCAATTATAACTCGTGAATAAAATAAATATTTTCCAAGTACGTAAATACGTACAATTGGTATATAGTAATGATAGTTAAGATATTTATGATTATTTTTTTTATTATAAGTCGATTTTTATTTTGACTAAAAGATCTTTAAAGTAAATATTTGATATTGTATTAAGCTCTACTCTACTCTCTACTCAGATAACAACTACAATAATAATAATACACCCTTCTTGTATAAAGTAATATAAGTCGGATTAAGACATACATACATATGCATAAATACTTCAGTTTCGTTATTTATAAGACTGATTATTGTAAGTTGTATAAATTATGTTAAGTTATTCCTATAGGGATGGTATAATCATTTTGTGACCAAGCCCCTTTAAAACAAATATTAAACAAAAATAGATCTCGTTGCCATAAACATAATAATAAAAAATATATTATTCTAATAATATGATCTGAAATTATTCTTACAAAAATATTGTTAATGCATACATATAATAAAATTCTAACCTGATTCGAATCTGTACATTAAATATTTTTTGGAAAATCTTAATGAAATAGTCTATAATCTGAATTTATAATTTTTAGATTTTTTGTCTTTCTGTTTGTCTGACTATCTATCTGTCTGGGTACGCATCTAAAAAACCACTGGACAGATTTTGATGAAATTTGGTATAATGATAGCTGGTTATCTGGGTCAACATACTTTTATACTTTTTATTGCGGGAAAATATCTCATCCCTGAGAAATTCTAATCGTTAAAACGTAACCAGGGTCGAACCCGGGCGGAGCGAGGGGGAGTCGCTAGTATTTTATAATACTCTAAATATTATCTCACATCATTATAATTATCGTATAGAAATTATCAGATAATTATTAAAAAAAAAGTTAATTTTAAAAATACAGTGATAAAAATTTTAATCGATGTATTAAATAATAATAAGCTCTCAAATTAATATAAAACCAAACAATTTTATTACAATTATTCCACATAGTTTACGAAGCACAATCTAACACATGAATCATATACACAAACAAAAAATACTACATTTACCAATATAGAGTACAATTTTCATATTTCTAATGGCATTGATTCTTGAACAGCCAAGGGCAATCCATGCTATAATATTTGATGGAAAAAATAATAAATTTTAAATGCCATAAAATGCCAGTTATACACGTAACGTACACCATAATAAATAAGCAAGTAAGATTTGCTAAATGTTTTTTTTTTATATTATCTGTAGAAATTGCGTATAAGAAAGGCAAATAATAGGTACATAAAATAAATAACTAAATTTTGTAATAATAAAAAAAGTGACACTAATCGCATTATTATCAGACAAAGAGAGGTAACTCCAGTACATTGCATAGATCAAATCGACCTTCTATTGCCGAAGCCCTAACTACCGTAAGACGGGACGAGAGCCCACTTACCGAAACTCATCCAACAATCATTATTATCACTACACTATCACTGAACACGACAATCCTTTATCTAAATCGATTTTAAATCGTAAATATTAACCGCGAAGACGTGCGTCTTCTCCAACGACCAGATGTGTACTGACGTTTTCTGAATCAGACTATATGTAAGCGAAACGACTCTACTAACTACATAATATATCTTAAGCATTTTAAGCTATTATAGCTCATTGTTACATATAAATTGGAGTTAAAATGGATTGTTTGAATTTTATTATCTTCTAGCTGTACATTATGCGTGCGAACGCTGAGTTATTGTGTTCTTTGATTTAGTGTTTTTGTTGCCTCTACATTCGATGAAGCCATGATAATATTTGGCCTTATATTATACGATGCTCTACATTCTAACTTTATCTTTGTATGTTTCATATTTTAATAATTTATTTAATTCATAAGAGAATCCACTTATGTTTAAAGTTAGTTTTTTTTGGTTTTACAATTATCTATTTTTTTTATTTTTTATGACAGTGAATATAAATTTCTTAACAGAAGAATAAATAATAACAAATGAGAGGTAAAATGTTTTCGTTCACCTTGTCCTAGAACAAGATTAAGTTTTCCTTGGAAAACACAATTTCAAAAACGGCGACTCTATATTATAAAATTGCAGTATTTACCTGTGAAAAAACCAAGACTTAGTTTTATTATTTATCCTAAGTGCATTAACACCGCAGAACAGATATTTATTTAGTCACATTACATTAAGAATAAACCAAATATTCCATGATGTTTTTCAAAACATACTATTTACATTAGTTCAAGACTCTACATGAGTTATAATTAAATCTTTTATTTATTTCTTCTTTATTTTTCTATTTTTTCATAAGAGCTTCTTTAAAAACCACTTAGAAACTGTTTTCAAAAAGTTAGATATAATTACACTATACATAAACCAGAACATATACATCGAACAGATGATCAATATTTGGGATAACGAGAAATGGGAGTAGTTTTTCTCGAGTTACCAACATTACGTATCATTACACCTACATTAATCTATTCTGGGTTGAAAAAGGCCTCCTTCAATTGTATAATAATCTTAAGAGAAGACGATATTTAAATGTTAGTAGTTTATTTGTATCCGTCATCTGATATGTACAAAGATTTCTTATTTAATATTTGCTTAAAGATTTTAGCTTTAACTAAACTAAGAAGACAGTTGTGTCATAAAGTAAAAATATACTGTGGGAATGCCATATTATCTTAACGTTCAATCACATGGTCAGAATATGTATTGTATTGTATTCAGCCCTTTTCATGTCCCACTGCTGGGCACGGGCCTCCCTTCAATACGAGGGGAATCAGGCCATAGTCCACCACGCTGGCCAAGTGCGGATTGGCGGACTTCACATGTCTTTCGTAAACTTGCTTGGTTTTCTCAGACATGCAGGTTTCCTCACGATGTTTTCCTTCACCGTAAGGCAAGTGGTAATCATGATAGTAATGATTCGCACATGAAAATATCAGAGGTGCGAGACCCGGGATTTGAACCCGCTTCACTCGGTTTCCCAAGCGAGCGCGTTGCCACTGGGCTACCACTGCCTGGTCAAAATATATAAATAAATAAATATGTTGGGACATTAACACACAACACCATCTAGTTACATGGTAAGCTACAAGTCATGTGTTATGGTTATGGATACCAGATTGTTGATACACTACACATATATGTATATATAACTTTAAATACGTACATATTATAAATATAAACACTCATGACTGAAATACAAACATTCGTACTCATCACATAAACGAATGCCCCCAGCGGGACTCGAATCCGCGACCGCTGGCATGAGCAGGGTCACTACAAACTGAGGAAATATTTTTAGTTATGAATGTTTCTCGTTCTCCCTTTTTCCCAATTCATAGTTCATTCAAAGGAACAGAGTTATAAGAGCCGTCGTCACTATGGAGCTGAGTATATACTATGTGCTATATAATCTATTTTAAAAGCAATTTTTTATATTATAGCTTTAACAGAAGCACATCATGTGAAACAGGTGTTGTACAACTACTTAAAAAGCAATTTCAACTTTACATGTAAATTAAATTGTTTTTAACGAAAGGATTGTTTTATTTGTATTTATTGAGATCCTAATCTATACATATAATAAAATTCTTAGTCAAATCTGTAATTTTTTTTTGGAAAATCTTATTGAAATAATTATTATTATAGATACAAAGGCCGAATCTATTGTTTTTTAAATTTTTGTCTGTCTATCTGTCTGGGAACGCAACACGACAAACCTACTGGACAGATTTTGATGAAATTTTGTATGATGATAACTGGAAATCTATACTAACCTTAAAACATAAGGATAAACCCGAGCGGAGCGAGGGTAAGTATATTATTTTATAGACAAATACTAGCGGTATTTGTCTATTAAACGATACCGTATTTTTAGTTCATTGCGTGGCTAAGCCTAAAAGTTTTGAAATGTAGAGCAATTTCTTTGTAAGCTAAAGTGGTATTTATGAAATATATTTTTAAACGATCAAAAAATAAGTGACAAAGCTTGTATTCTTAATATTTTTCTTGAATCTGGGTCTTACAAAAATCTTGCAAATAATTTAACGTCATGAGATATCAAGTGCTGGCGAATGAAGCATACGCCATTGCCATTATTTTGAACTTGTTCACTAATCATTCTACTAATATTATAAACGCGAAAGTTTGTAAGAATGGATGGCTGAACGGATCTGAGTGAAATTTGGCACAGATATAGATTATATTCTGAAATAACACATGGGTTTTTTATCCCGGAAAAATGTACGGTTCCCGTGGGATAGCTTCGTTTTTGTTTTGCTAGGAACGCTAGTTTCTTATATGTAGTAAGATCAAAAGATAGAGGATTCTTGAGAAAGACTAACTGAATATTATAAATAAATTGCTTCTAAATCAATAAAAAGTAGTTGTACCACTCGACGGGGTAGATTTTTTTAAATCTACCGCGGTCCCTTGAGAATAGAGTATATATACCGGTGCTTTGAGAAGCATCGAATTAAACAAAACCTAATTAATCATTACAGACAAAAATCAACTACAATAGACAAAAATATCAAGAACCACCACAAATTAAACAACAATTGAGTACTCAACAGGACATGTAAATAAAACTATCTTTTCGGATTTTTTCGCGGATTTATTTTGATTTTTGGTTCCCGACGTTTCGATTACTTTACAGCAATCATGGTCACGGGGGAGACTAAGTCTCTAAAAAATCCTAAAAGATAGTTTTATTTAAATGTCTAATATTCGCGTAAATGTAAGAAAGTATTACTCAACAGGAGTTATTTTTTTTAATCGATCAAAAGTGATAATCTAAATCATATAAGCGTTCCGTTTCTGTAATATTATAACTTTCTTAGCAACCGTTACTATGTAACGGTACTTAGTTTCCGCAATATTCAACGGTTTCATGTAAATCATGAAATTAACGCAAGATTACTCACATCGATAAACATATTATTACATGAATTTCATTCCATATTTCTTTTATTGCGGTTTCTAAGATCTGAGAAGAATATATTTTACAATGAAAATTTAATATTTATTACTAACTAGCGACTCACACTCGCTTCGCCCTGGTTCGTCCCTAGGTACGTTTTAAGGGTTGGTACGGAATATATAGACTATATATTACATATACATAGATACAAAATAAACACTTCGGAACTTTCCTACTTTCCAGCTGTTTTGTTTTTGGGTTTTCCCTATTTTTTATATCTAAACCACCCTTGACACACTCCCAACAAAACAAAAATGAATTATTCGAATCGGTCCAGCAGTTTTTGAGTTTTAGCGAGACTAACGAACGACAATTGATTTTTATATATAGATATAGATTACTAATAACAAATTGGGTATTTAATCAAAGAAAACCATTCTTTAACCTGCTTTTGAAATGAAAATCTATATAAGAAAAACATTATCCTCGTTTAAAATAATAAACTCAAGCAAAAATATTTTTATAAATATTTTTTTAAGTTTACTAAATCGAACTAATTAATAATGTATTAAATTATTTCAATTTTTTATTTAAATTAGGATATTTATTATAATTAACTCAATATAAAATACACAAATGAATGAATTAATTAATAATTTCATACACTGATATAATATTTAAGGCTAAATTGTTTTATTACTAACAAATATGGATGTAATATCTTGAATTATAATTATTATTATTATTAATAATAATAAACTCAAGTCGTGTAACTTTAGTGTTACTGCTTATAGTGGATGAGTGATATTTTACAGCCATCTATGTTACCTTGGTCAATAAATGTACTATCTAAAGCAAACAAAATTTTACCAATCTAGTTGATGTTACTGACTTTCCCTAACATAATTTTTTTAACAATTTTTTTTAGGCACATTAATTTTTAGGCAGTAGTAGCCCAGTGGTAACGCGCTCGCTTGGGAAACCGAGTGAAGCGGGTTCAAATCCCGGGTCTCGCACCTCTGATATTTTCATGTGCGAATCATTTTCTAACTTGATTGAAGGAAAACATCGTGAGGAAACCTGCATGTCTGAGAAAACCTAGCAAGTTTTCGAAAGACATGTGAAGTCCGCCAATCCGCACTTGGCCAGCGTGGTGGACTATGGCCTGATTCCCCTCGTCTTGAAGGGAGGCCCGTGCCCAGCAGTGGGACGTTAAAAAGGGCTGAATACATACATTTTTTTTACATTAAAGGAAGAGGATAAATTCATAACCTACCAGTAAACGTTACAAAAAATCACGTCAACGCCAAACCAACAGACAAACACTTTCGCATTACTAACAAGTGCTTAGCAGTTAGTAATATTAATCTAATGTGTGTTTCTAATTCGCCCTTGTAGAGATAAAAATTGAAAAGTAATAAAAATCATTCGAACATCAACGCAACACGATTATCTAAACAATGTACTATGTAGGAACATCGTTATCTGAGCGCAATGTCCATTACTTATCGTATTGTTTTAGAGCTAATTACAAGATAAATATACTTTATTATAAATCTGATACGGAGTAAAGCAGATTTGTATGAAAACGTCATTATAAGAATGAAGATTGTAAGAACATATTCAAAATGTGAGAATGAGGGGCGATCGAATAGTCAAAAACATTAGTGTGGTATGAAAAGTAATAAATAAATAGACAGATAAATAAATAAATATGTTGGGACATTAACACACAGCACCATCTAGTTCCATGGTAAGCTACGTAGCATGTGTTATGGATACCAGAGTATAGTTGACACATTACACAATGTATATAACTATAAATACATAAATATTATATAAACACCCATGACCGGCGTGACAAACATTCGTACTTATCACAAAAATGAATGCCCCCAGCTGGTCTCAAACTCGCGAACGCTGGCATAGCAAGTAGGGTCACTACAAACTGAGCCAAACGTGTTGTCAATAATCGAGGTAACGAATAGTACTAAAAGACAGTAAAGAAATTGAAATATGTTTGCGTTATGTAGAGACGGTAGCGCTCATCACTCTATAGTCTATTTTATCTAGCTAATCGACAAGTTGAATATAACGTGTATTTAAGTTGTGAATATTTATAGAGAAGAATTTTAAGATTTACTATGACAAAGGGTAGGGTGTTATATTCCCGCAAGGTGTAAACGTGAAGCAGACAGCTAAAAAATTTAAGTTTCTGAAATTCATCGATATGAGGCCCAATTACATTCATAGAAGGTGACACACACTATATTTGTTTTCTCTGACACCTGTGTAGTTAACAAGGCTCCCAAAAATTGACTATGTTTAATTTTTTTTTTCAAGTTTTAGTGCCCATTGCTGGACAGAGGCCTCCCTTCAATACGAGAGGAATCAGACCATAGTTCACCATGCTGGCCAAATCCTATTAGCTGATCCGTATTAGCTGATTTCATATGTCTTTCGAAAACTTGCTAGGTTCTCTGAGACTAATTCTATGACGTTTTCCTTCACCATAAGACAAGTGGTAATAAAGTTGAAAATGATTCACACATGAAAATATCAGAGATGCGAGACCTGAGATTTGAACCGGCTCACTTGAATTCCCAAGCAAGCGCGTACCACTCACTGCTTTTTTATATTAGACACATAATATTATAGTATTAGATATTTTTAGTATCACTTAAAGACGTCAATAAAACTAATCTACCACCTACGTCAATCTATACTAATATTATAAAGCTGAAGAGTTTGTTTGTTTGTTTGTTTGGTTGAACGCGCTAATCTCAGGAACTACAAAAATAACTATAAAAATTTGTTTTGCATTAGATATCCCCTTAACTGAGGAAGGCTATATTTCATCTCGGAAAACGTACGGTTCCCGTATGATAGATTCGTTTTTGTCTAGGGACGAACCCGAAGCGAAGGGAGGGTGAGTCGCTAGTTTAATATAAAAAGTTTAGATAAAATACATAAAAAGCACTTTAATAACTATTTTATTCTTTTTAAAATAAAAATTTAAACATTAAAATATTAAAGATAACAGTTTTAGATATTTAAGGAAAATCTGGAAAATTTTAATTTAAAGATCTTTGTTTTAATTTATATTAGCTATAATTAAAAAAAAGGATTTTTTAAAAAAGTACAAGAACTCTTTTCCTGTGACAAATTAGTATCAATCGAAAGTAAAAGACTTGTAGAAAATGCCATCCATACGTTTGGCGGACTTCTTCGAACACATTGCCTGACATCTAGGTAGAGACAGGTAAATTAAAGTAGTTAATTGCTCGTATCAGATCGTATTTCCACCATAACCAGCCAAGTATTAAAATGTAGATAATTTTATTACAAATCTAATGATACAGGGTTGTTATATCAAAACATCTCCAGACAAGAGGTTTTTTAATTAAAAATAGCCTGAAGCAATTTTTTGGGGACAACACCCCTGGGTCATGTTTGTTAATATGTTTTATGATAAGAGCAAGGGTTCCACCACATTAATAGGAGTCTTAGACTATCACGAGAAAGACCATGATTGAGAAAAACAGCGAAAACATCCGAAATTGAATTCCGAAAATCCGAAATTTTGATTTAAAATTTAATTTTAATTTTACAATTTCGAAGAAACAAATCAATACATGTTTTTATAATAAATAGCATTATTTACAGACTTACTTTAAAATGTAATAAATCCTGGCGTAATGTATTAAAATTTTCTGAATTTTATTGATGTTGGTAAAAGAAAACGCAGTAATCAATCATTACATGTTCAATTACCACTGACAGTTTTTCATTATACATTGTTTTCGAAATAATGAAACTTCACCAAACAGGTACATCGATAACTTGTAACCTGTTAGCCTATACATATAATAAAATTCTAACTAAGCCGAATCTGTACATAAAATATTTTTTTTAATTTTTAATTTAAATATTTTTGAAATATACATTATTATCGATACACAGGTCAAATCTATAATTATTTGAAATTTTTTTCTGTCTGTCTGTCCTTGACGGCATCGCGAAGAAACCACTGGACAGATTTTGATGTATGATGATAGCTGGTTATCCGGGTCAACATATAGGATAATTTTTACTGCGAGAAAATATCTCATCTTTGAGCTAAACGATAAAACGTAACGAACCCGAGCGGATCGAGGGTGAATTGCTAGTATAGAGCAATAAAATATTTTAGGATTGTTTGTGCACAGACTATGGTGTGGACGCAAGGGATCTTGCAACGCTACACACTACACAGCATGTGGCGATAGGATTCTGTTGTAGGTTTAACGAGTAAAAATATCTGCAGATTGATGAATTCTCCAGAGACAGTAAAAACGGGATAAAAATTATTTCAAATACTAAATTCACATATTTTTTGAGGAAAAGACACATACTCACTAACTTTCTCATTTATAATGCCCTAATACGATTTTTCCTGCTGCTCTACTTGCGTAGTCTATTTACGTATCACGGTTTTAATCCTAAATGTTGCAAAGTACGTGTCTAACAAACAGGCAACAGCCTGTTCTACCTCGAGATTTGGGCTTCCAAATGCAAAAAGATGTTTTTTTTAAACAAACTCATCAACAAAAGCTTCAATATTTATAGATTAATATGCCATTTAAGAATAAAAATCGTGTGAATTACTGTAGCCTAATGTAGATGTTTGATGCGCAACGAAATTCTTTCTTAGTATTTTGCGCGAATATTTGACATTTTTGAATAAAACTATCTTTTCGGATTATTTCGCAGATTTATTTTGATTAATTTCAAAAAAAAATTAAAATCATTTTTGTAAATTGTGGATAGGCACTGTCTGTAACAAGTATATAACGCCTTTGAGATATCTAACGCATTAGTCTCTCCCGTAACCATGATTGCTGTAAAGCATTCGAAACGTCGGGAACCAAAAATCAAAATAAATCCGCGAAATAATCCGAAAATATAGTTTTATTTAAAAGCGCAAGGAAATTATTTACAGCACGCGTTTGGCTCATTTTAAGTGACCCCTACTTGCCGTGCCAGAGGTCGCGGGTTCGAGTCCCGCTGGTGTAATGAGCACGAATGTTTGTACTTCAGTCATGGGTGTTTATATTTATAATATGTATATATTTAAAGTTATATATGTGTAGTGTATCAACTATCTGGTATCCATAACATAGGCCTCGTAGCTTACCATGGAACTACATAGATGGTGTTGTGTGTTGATGTCCCAATATATTTACATATTTATTTAATCTGTTATAAAAAATTAACATAACTGGTAATAAACATCGATGACCAAGATCAAAACCAGTTGTTATATCATAGTAAAAGTGATGTGTTAGTAAGTCATAGGACTCGAATAAGCACAAGCATAGCAAATAGAGGAAAGCAAAAGCTTTGCGAATGACGTTTCATAATCGAGGCTAGTGATGTGACATTGTGAGGTAACGATAAAATATTATTGAAGTGAAAATTTCTATAGGTAGGTTTGGATGGGGAGTAAATTCATGTAAGTCGTCATCGACATGGTCACGTGACGTGTTAACGCTAACACTCAAGAGTGCTGATAGATGTCAAAACGAGATAAATGTAAACGGTTTTAATGTATAAATTTTAATAATTAACTTGATTATCCAAAAATAACAACTGTTTGTTTATAGTTTTATGTTTTTACTTCTGTCGGCAGTCCTCGTGACTGATTTTTTTTTCATGTTCAAATTGAATGTACTTATGTATCTTTAGTACACGTACTTATTTTAATATTATAAGGAAACCAAATACTATTTTATTTTTAATTTTTGTATACCAATTTATAAAAATATAAAATTATATATTAAGTCATTAAATTAAGCAAAGAACCATTCTAGAAATCCAATTCCGACAACGTATTTTAATTTCAGCATATTTTAATTATTAAATTCTTTAAGCAAAATTTACTTGTTTTTACGTCATTTATGTATATAAAAATTTAAAATACAAAAGAACAAAAGTATTAAAAAAAACATGAACGGAAATCGCATCAAATGCTTGAAACTTTATCATTTAGGTAATTATATAAGATATAATTTTACTTATATTTGCTTACGAATCAACCTTTAGAACTTTCAATTACTACATTCACGTCGAATTAATCTTATCTAATCGAATAAAAACTACATTATTTAATTTACCTTCATATTTTTTTTAAATAGTTGACACGAGAATATACATAATATTATTCTTAACGAAGCTTCTAATGTTCTATTGCCTGAGAACTAAGAAAAAAAGATAATAATGTTGTAAAAGCTATTCTACTTAAAAAAAAATGACATCCGAAAAATACATGATCATTTTATAAAAACTTTTCCAACCCTTCAACACTAGGAATTGAATTACTTCAGTCAGTTAACTTTATCCGTTATAGCATTAGCCTAGAAGGTCGAGTGTCTTGACTTGTAAGACGATGACTATGTTACGACAAGCAATACTATACATACATTAAGATATATATCTTGTAAACCATTTAAAATTAAAATACACACACTTAATGTCAAAAAAGATATATAGTCTGAATTAATGGACTGAGTTTCTTTTGCCAATTCTTTTGAAGACTAAATTACTTTTTTAGAAACTGATGGTAGATAACAAAAAAGTAATATTTTTGTAAGAAACAAAAAGGTCTTACGTATACTCAATGATTTTTGGACTCAGTAATTACTTTTTAGTTCTTGTTTTTTTTTTTTAATGCGATTCAGTGACAAACGAGCAGCCAGACCACCTGATGGAAAGCAGCACCTGTCGACTACAACACCTACGGTTCATGCACTTAGGTTTTAAGTAACAAAAATGCAGAACCACAGGTGCGTTGTCACTGTGAGGACTAAGATAATATGCCTCTTGCCTGTAATTGCGCTGGCTACCTTATCCTTCATACCGGAACACAACAATGCAATCATTGTTGCTTGGCGGCAGAAATAGATAAGTTCATATATTTATTTCGAAGTTAGCAAACCATTTTATCAAACAAAATTAATCTCGCTTATCTGTGCTTTTTTTATTGTAATATATGGATAATAGTTTTGTTGCTGAGACAAGTCAACGAACACACATACGTATTTATAATATTTTTTATTTATTTACTACACCTGCATGTTGTTAAAAAATAACATTATATGTCTGTATCCAGTATATAAGTTATCGCCATTTCCAATTTTACTCAAATACGTAGAGCCATTAAAGCAGGAAAAATTAACAAGCACATTACACATACACCAACTAATAACTTCCGCATTTATAATATCAGTACTTATCTAAACTACACTGCCTCGGTGGTGTAGTGGCTAGCATGTACGGCTGCACATTCTGAGGTCCTGGGTTCGAGTCCCGGGTCGGGCCAAGTTTAGTTATTGAGTCTTTCTGTATAGTAGGTCGCAGTAACAGCCCGGAGTTGGGAAGATGGCGGTGTTTCACCCCCGTGCCTCGGAGAGCACGTAAAGCCGTCGGTCCTGCGCCTTAACTCTCACCGATCGTGTCGAGTAGTCGTCCCACCGGAGTATGAGAGTGACAGGAATAGAGAGTGCACTTGTGTCTGCGCGCATACTTGTGCACAATAATATCTCCTGCGCAGTTGGCTAGTCTCAATGAGATTGGCCGCCGTGGCCGAAATCGGTCAGGAGGACATTATTACTTATCTAAAAGGATATCTCAGTAAATTATAGCAGCACTACTATTTACATTAAAAGCAAATTAAATATGATACCAGTCTGAAATTATAACACATACGATATTACATTAAATATCGATATCGATATCGAATAAGTAATAACATCTCTTCGAGTACAGACGAGTAATGAAAGTGGCAACTATTGTAGACAGACGCTGGACGTAACTACTTCAATTCAGTGACATACTGTGCGTTGTTACGCAATATGTAGGCCGTATTGAAGTTCGCATATTTTAATTTATACGACTCGAGCCCTCCCTTATTGTACTTTGATGGCATTACGTCAGAAACCTCATTTACCAAAATGTCATAACGCTTTGGTGAATAACTACGCAATAACTACGGATGTTATAATCAAACGGACAAACAAACATATAGATAAATGTTACTATTGTAATTTATTTTTATATGATGAAATTTTGTCATAACATAAACTATTAAGGGGTTGGTTTTGGATATCTTAGATGGGTATTCGAACTCCCCAAGCCATAACCCACAAACGAGGAGTAGACAATAAACATAAGAACATATACATAGAAAAAAATAATTAAAAATGTATGTATGCTGTAACTTTAAGAACTCAGTGAAACTTCAAACAACTCTACCAATAGAGTACATACCAAAGTGATGATATATGACCAAAATTATGAAGCTATTTTATAATACATTCTACGAATGATTTTGGCCACGACAGGCTATCTCACTGAGATTGGCCGTCTGCACTTGAGTTATTATAGTGCAGGCGTCTGTGCATAAATAACAGTGCACAGTATACCTTTCGCTATCAAACTCCTGTGGGATGACACTCCGATAAAACCAATCAGGTGCCTGTTCCGGCTAGGTTTAGTTATTGGGTTATTCTGTCAGAATCACTTGACAGAATAATCCAATCCTAAACATAACCGGGTCAGGAACTCGAATCCAGGACCTGAATACATTGTTTTTCGTTTTCCTTGGGGAGTGGACAGCATAAAAACCAATAGGTTTAGAAATTTTAGAGATTAGTGGTATTGTACGAACGAACATTTACATTTTTATTTTATTTAAATTTTGTTGAAGAAGATTAAAGGCTAACGCTATAACCGATCCTTAGGAGCGAAACCGCGGGCAAAAACAGTATTTATATAATCTTAATAAATAATGTTTACGTTAACTTCTTCTACGTCTATATCTTGCATTCGTCACGGGGTCTTCTGGAGGAAAAAAGAATGGAAAAACCTGCACGTTTTGGTGGTCAAAAGGAAAATTGAGCATGACATCATTTCACGTGGTTCCTAAGGTGTTCTAAGTACATGCAGTACTTTATATACTAGATAATTAGACGAAAAAAAAACAAATGTAAATAATACTAAGGTAGGTTTTGACATTTTGTGATTAATCACTGTGCTTTCGTTTATATTAATATTATAAAAAGGAAGTTGTGAGTTTGTGAGATTGTATGGGATAATCTCTGGATTTGCTAAACCGATTTACATGAAATTTGGTAAAAAACATAGTTTGAGACCCTGGGAAGAAGAGTTTGTATAGGGAATCAACCCAGAGATGAACCCGAGCGAAGCGAGAGTGAGTCGCTAGTATAATATAAAGACTGACCACGAAAAAACTGGGGCTAGAGAGAGTTTACTCGTATGCCTGCGGTATTATACCTACATATATGATCAAAACTAATATCATAATTTATTTAGAAAACTCTAACAAACTACTTGCATACTTGACCTATGGTTTATGCAACGTAGGAACACAGTTGTTAACGTGTCAAGCCGACCGTTGCAATCGTTTCACGCAACGTACTTTCCGTAACTGAAATGCGATATTATAACTAATTTTGTCCACGATTAGGCTTATTTTTGTATACGAGTGAATGTAGAATTTCAGTGTTACTATATATCATCGGATATGTGAGTGCAACATCCACTGTGTAAAGATGTGGAAATTACTTATTTCAATTACAATTTATATATCTACGAATGACTAAATGTTAAGGTCCTTTACTTAAGTTGCGACATCCTTATTAATAACGACTAGTGTTCGCCCGGTAGTCTAAATTCAACCATCATAGTCTTTTTTATTGATAACACTAAAGCTCGTCAAAAGCTACTAAATCTGAAAAGAAAGAAAATCCGTTGACAAACAGACAAGAAAAAGCTACTGGACTGTTTTGTCTTTATCCATTTATACTCGTACTAGCGGCTCACCCTCGCTTCGCTCGAGTCTACCTCTAGGAAAACAAAAAGAAACCTATTCCACGGGAACCGTACATTTTTCCGAGATAAAAAGTAGCCTTAGTATTATTCCAGACTATAATCTATTTTGTGCCAAATTTCATCCAGATCCGTTCAGCCGTTCTGGCGTAAAAGTAACAAACATCCATACTCACAAACTTTCACATTTATAATATTTATATAGATAAGACTAGCGACTCACCCTCCTTCCGCTCGGGTTCGTCCAGTCTGTCTGTCTGGGAACGCATCACGAGAAAACCACTTAATATATTTTGATGAAATTTGGTATGATGGTAGCTGGTAATCCGGGTGAACATATAGGATACTTTTTACTGCTAGAAAATATTATCTTATCTCTGAGAAGTCTATAATAAACATTAAAACGTAACTAGGGACGAACCCGAGTAAAGCGAGGTTGAGTCGCTAGTATATTATATAACAATATATGTACTATACATCCAAATAAATTACATATATCTATTTATTTCAGAAAAACATTTTAATAAAACTAATTTATAATTTAGAGTCATAAAACCATTTATTATTCACATCCTTTATATTTAACATGAATCAAATGGCTAGAACATCGTAAAAGGCTAAATTGCAAATCGTTTATTTACTTTATATGGATATTTACTAAAGGACGCTCAATTTTATCATTTTACCTAACTACGTAATGGTGTATCATCATTCACATGATGATAGTTTATTGAAATAATATTTACAATAATTGAATGTATACACCATTATATCTATCAGTCAAGAATTATGAAGCAAGTTTTGTAAATATGTATTGGAAGTTTATTATTATTATTGTAGGAAAAACATCATCATCTCCCTGCCCCTTTTCCCAAATTACTTGGGGTCGGCGCAGTACTGCTTATTGGTGTTGGCAAAAATTTTCCGACCGCCTGCCTGACGTTAACCCTCTTTGGTAATCCTGTTGTTCGCCCACCATCGAGCAAGGAGACGCTGTGTAAGGTGCGATGTCCCTAGATCCTACAATCTACAATCTAGTAGCAAAATCTTTTGAACAAAAAATGACAATCTTTTTATGGCCTACAACTTTGTCGGTAATATTTTCCTCTTAAATCAATATTTATCATAAACGTGAAAAACACTGAAACATTTTTTACAAATTTGACCTTGAAAATAAAATATGCGCGTATTTTGAATATGCGCGTATATTGAATAACATTCGTTATCAGCGCGGCTGATCCATATGTATACCAAAATTCAGATGAATGGAAGGTATAGGCTATTCAGAAGTACACCCAAACATTTTTTTTACTAATAAAATAAAAATAACGACACGTTTGGCTCAGTTTGTAGTGACCCTACTTGCTGTGCCAGCGGTCGCGGGTTTAAGTCCCGCTGGAGGCATTCATTTGTGTGATAAGCACGAATGCTTGTACTCCAGTCGTGAATGTTTATATTTATAATATGTATGTATGTATGTATTTAAAGTTATAGGTATTGATATTGATATGCGTAGTGTATCCACTATCTTGTATCCATAACACGAGCCTTGTAATTTACCATGGAACTAGATGGTGCTGTGTGGTAATGTCCCAACATATGTATTTATTTACTTATTTATTTATACTTTTTTATATAAATGGAAAAATTCTATCCATATATATACTCCTCTGTTTTTCTGTCAATAATGATAATGGTCGAACTTCGAGTACTGGGCGAGCACTAATTTAAATAATTAGATAGTTTGACGACACGTTTGGCTCAGTTTGTAGTGACCCTACTTGCTGTGCCAGCTGTCGCGGGTTCGAGTCCCACTGGAGGCGTTCATTTCTATAATGAGCACGAATGTTTGTACTCCAATCATGAGTGTTTATATTTATAACATGTATGTATTTAATGTTATACATGTATACCAACTATTACGCTAACTAATATAAGCTTCAGTCACTTTCGAATCGAAGAAAAGCTCCTCGATCTTACTTTCCTGTATAAGTTGGCAAATGGCGTCATTGATAGTTCCTATTAACTAGCTCAATTAAATATTCGTGCCCCATTAAAGACAATAAGGCAGTCATCTTTTATACCATTCATAGAAAAAAGCACAGGCTCTTGTCAAGGACGCTATTCTCCCATTAAGAGATTGATGTTGAGTTATAATACTATAATATATAAATTAACACATAAGAATTGTATTGGAGCCATAACGACTACTGATAATAAAGAAAAGGATAGAAAAGTTTATGTTGACATTTTTTCAGATAATCTTTCGATATTTAAACGTAATTTATTTCATTTATATTCATCAAATAATTATAATGTATAGTCTGATAGCTTTTTTTTGTTACTAGTAATGTTTTTATATTGCTAGTAAGAAAAAATAAATAAATAGAGCTAAGTTTAACTCTGTTTCATTATCTATACAGATAAATAAAATTGGAGTGTCTGTTTGTAATATTAAAATAACCGTTTTTTACTAAATGCATATGGATGTATACACGGTACATATATCAAAACAACATAATTTACAATTTTTGTCTGTCTGTCTGTCTGTTTGTTCCGGCTAATCTCGGAAACGGCTGGACCGATTTTGACGGGACTTTCACTGGCAGATAGCTGATGTTATAGGGAGTAACTGAGGCTACTTTTATTTTAGAAAAAGAATCAGGGTTCCACGAAAAAAATTAAAAACCGCGAAAAAGTAAACAAAATCCGCGTACGACGTACGCACCCGAGCAAAACGAGGGTAAATCGTTATATAATTTAATAAATGAATATCTTAAAAGTAGCAAGCTACTATTTATGTACAAACATAGCTTACCGTAAAAACGTACCTAGGGACGAACGCGAGCGAAGCGAGCGTGAGTCGCTAGTTGAACAATAAAGTAATGTGTTTGCTTTTGTTATGTTTAATGATTATTTAATTAGAAAATGATGCATGTTTTAAATTATTATATAATTTTAATTTCTGATTCAATTTATATATAATTTAATACATACTAATATTATAAAGACGTAAAGTTTGTGAGTTTGTAAGGTTGTAGGGGGTAATCTGTAAATCTACTGAATCGCTTTAGATGAAAATTGGTAAGAAGAGAGTTTAAGACCCTGGGAAGGACATACGATTTTTTATCCCGGAAATCAACTCTTAAGGGGTGAAAATGGAGATGAAAGTTTGTATTGGGAATCAAGCTAGGGACGAACCCGAGCGAAGCCAGGGTGATTCGTTAATTTGTATAATATTCCCATAATTTTTGTATTCAATTTAATTCACTACTTGTATTTGTGTCTATCTTTTATTAAAAGTATGTAAGTCCTGTAATTAAGTCAGCACTTAGAATATATTACTTCTTTTAATAATATTAATATGTTTTTGTTGGTGTTAAATAAATAAATAAATAATAAAACTATCTGGTATCCATGACACAAGCCTCGTAGCTTACCATGGAACTAGATGGTGCTGTGTGTTAATGTCCCAACATATTTATTTACTTATTTAGTGTAAGCAGCTTGTACATTACATTGTTAACGTACTTCGTTATTATGCGTATTGCAACAGGCAAAGAAAAAACTAGCATCGTGTGTTTGAGCATCCAATAATAAAAGGAAATCAACATGAAATGTAACACTTTCGTCAGTTATACACACAGTACGAAGTTTGAAAACGGAAATAATATAAAATATATATGTATGTTGTAGGTTTAAAATAATAATTATATTAAATTATTAGTATACACTTTTAACTTTATACTTTGTTTTCGAACCATATTTTATAATAATTAGCATAAAAAATTGTTCCGTAATAATTGTAATCGTAGTACCTACACAAAAAATAGAAACATTACGCTAAGAAAAATTAAAATCTATATTGATAAATAAAATTGAAGTGTCTGTTTGTAATGTCAAAATAACAGCTTTACACTTAATGCATATGGAATATACGGTACTTATAAGAAAAACACAATTTTCAAAATTTTTGTCTGTCTGTCTGTTTGTTCCGGTTAATCTCCGAAACGACTGGACCAATTTCGACGGGACTTTCACTAGCAGATAGCTGATATTATAAGGAGTACTTTAGTACTTTTATATTAGAAAAAGAATTAGGGTTTCGCTCAAAAAAATTAAAACGAACCTAGGAACACACCAGAGCGAAGTGAGTGTAAGTCGCTAGTCGTGTATATACCGAGTAAAGAAAAGCTATATTAATTTTTAAATGTATACAAAAAACTCCATCATAACAGAAAAAAAATATTTTAAAAACAATAACCATTTATTTAAAAATATAATGTAAGCACCATCCAAGGCCATGATGAAAATGGAGGCACGACTGAGATGTGTTTTATTACTCTAGATTGTATTTTTATTAAATACTAAAATCAAAATAAATAGATACATCTACTATTATAAAACTTGTAAAGTATTAATGACCTACCCTCGCTTTGTTCGGGTTCGTCCCTGGGTACGTTATAGATGTGAATAGTTATCGCAAGTGTACCTAAGAAGAAAGATTTATGCTATTGTAGGCTCTATTAAGACCTACAATTTTCTAGTAGTTTTACAGTCAGTCTTAAGGTTTGACCAGCGTTAGACATGTAAATTTCTAAGAACCACATGATAGAACTAGTTACTGTGTTTTCCCGTAGGAATGACAAATATTCCTATAGTAAAAGTATTCGAAATGTTGATCCGAATAATAAGTTATCACTACACAAAATGTTGTTAAAATCGGTTCAGGGCTTTATGCGTGAAACGCGCACCTCAATTTCGCTAACTTACCATTCTATTATATAATAACAGAATAGATTAAGATAAATTATAGATAGATTACAAGTAACTCAAATAACTAAATTGGTCCATAGATCCTGTTAAAGTAAAGATTTTTTTAAGAATGAACCTTATTTACCTATTAAGGTAAAGGTGAGGAAAACAAAACCAAGAACTCCAAGGAACACCAAGAGCACAAGACCAATCCTGACACCAGGAGGTCCAAGCAAGAGTTGTCCAGACGTCAGTTTTCTTTAGGTACTTCTCTATAGGTCGGTTTCATTGACAATTCCGACAATCGAGCTAATAAAAGAATATAGCTCTTAATACTACATACTACATCAAATTAAAAAAATACTCTGTAGTACGTTTTAAGGAATTTTACTTTAGGTCACATTACCTTCATCTAGCATTCCCATTCCCAGGCGTCTAGATAAAGCCAGACAGTCCGGCCTGACCGGCCTAACCGGCTTTTGTAAAGCTTTTTAGTAAAGTAAAGAATCATAATTAAAAAAGGACTACTTCGTTAAATGTTAGTTATTTTATAAGAATTTAAGAAGATTTTAATTGGAGTTTTATTTAATTTTTTTTCATTGTAAATTGCAATAGTAGTAGGTAGGTAAGTAAATAATGAATGATAATTAAAAAAGAAGATTGAATTATTAAATATTGTTTCATTTAATAAGATTTTATGGTTAATAATAAAAAAACTTTGTTTTACTTTAAAAAGAAATGTCATGATATACTAAGACTAAAAAATTAAGGGTATCTGGCCTTTTTACACAAAATGTCAGGCTAAATTGGCTGGTCTTTCCGGCTTTTCGGTTTTAAGACCTGGCAACCCTACCCTCATATTACTGTTAATGACCCAAACAATAGTTTCAATTTTAACGTGGTAATTTCTATTTTATGACCTTTTTATTTAAGAAAAAACAGTAAAACAAATAAATAGTCTATTCAGTTAGTAAGTAAACGCAGAAATTTACTATGAATAAGCATTAATAATAGAAAATGTGGAAACTTTTCTCTTTGCTTGGCCTACATTTTACAGTCACTTAACTAATTGTTCTTGACATTTCTAAGTTTTTATTTTCACTTTGTCTTGTGTTCATTTTGAAATTTTCTTTAACTATTCATCACTACGTATTTATACTGAAGAGGAGGAGGTTATAATAAAGAGGCAGAGTTTGTTTATTTGTTTGTTCGATTTAAAAAATTATTTTTACATTAGTTAGCCCGTTTATTGAAGATAGGTATCATCAAGGAAAAATGTGTGGGAAAAAAAAGTTTCTGTCTAGGGACGAAACCGAAGCGAAGCGAGGGTGAATCGCTAGTTATAAAATAAAGTCCTCCGCCACCTCAGTCTGTCTGTCTATCTGAACGCAAAATACTCAAAAATTACCTAACGGATTTTCATATGACTTTCACTAATAGATGGAGTGATTCATGAAGAAGATTTAGGTATAATTTATTATGGTTTTGTGTAAATTGACTGAAATATGACGATGCTTGTTAAAGATGTCGGAAAAAAAATCATGCCGACTGGGAGCTTTATTGGCGTGCGCCGCATAAACTAATAAATAACTTTATTTTATGTAACTTTATGAAAACAATATACCTATTACAGAATTATTTCTCTTGAAAAAATCTTTCTATTAAACTGTAGCAACGCTAATTGCACATAGCTAGGGACGCACCCGAGCGAAGCAAGGGTAAGTCACTAGTTCATTATCTTCACATATAGTAAAACTGTAGAGGTCGAATGTCTGTACAGAAAAAAAATGCTAAAAACCGCGTCAGAAGGATGGAAGAAGAGAAATAGAACAAATTCAGAATTTTTTTAAGAAAATATTGTTTCTCTGTCTGTTTGTCTGTTCGTACGGGCTAATCTCCAAAACTGTCAGACCAATTTAATTGAAATTTTGCATGGTGGTACCTTATATTCCCGGTCAATATCTTAGATACTTTTCATCCCGGAAAATTAAAGAGTTCCCATAGGATAGTTAAAAAACTATAGTAACTTATACAGCTTAGTATACAAAAGCTAATCATTGGATTTGAATAAAAGTTTATAATAATATGATGATGATGTATGACCTCATCAAAATAATAAATCGGCTAATTTTTATTCCGGAAAAATGTACGGTTCCCGTGGGATAGATTTGTTTTTGTCTAGAGGCAAACCCGAGCGAAGCGAGGGTGAGCCGCTAGTAAAAAATAATCTTTGACTATTCAGTTTCTTTTTTATTATGGCAGTTCGACTTTTTTAAAATTAGAAAAATGTTACCATGTAAAAATAAACCGTTAGTCTCCAAGGCCTTTACTTTAAATGAAGGAAAATATAAAACAACCTTTAGTTAAAAAAAATACTGAACATTTCTATTACTTTTCTTATCAGTTAATCTATTAACCGAGTAACATTTCAAAACAGGTTGGTTAAATTGTAATATTTCAACTATAGATTGATTTGTACTTACATGATTTTACCGTCAAACATCTGAAACAAGAAAATTAAAAATTAACTTTATATTTTATAACATACTAGCCATTCACCCTCGCTCCGCTCGATTTCGTGTCTATATAGTAATGTTTTAACATTCAGTATAGGGTAAAAGCGGGATAGTTGCGCTACCTTTTGAAAATCTTAAATTACATAAAAATTAAGTATCTACTTACAAAATGCTCCATGTATAATAAAACATTGGTCTTTAATCTTTCATTATGACCTATTTTTTTAAACACAATCAATATTGTTTTTCAGTAAATCCTGTTTTATTTATATCCTCTGTGGCAGATAGTTGCCTCATGTTAAAATTGCTTTGGGGGATACTTGCCTCATGCGAGGATAGAAGACTCTTTTTTTTTGTATTAAGGCAAATTTACGTAATCAACCATTATTAATTATTAACATCAATTTATTAAGTAGGTACTAATCGAAATACTAATCAATACAACTTTTAAAATACATATAAAATCTTCAAAATTTATGTTCTAAATAATAATAAATTTTACAAATAAAAATAATACGGCAATCAACTTTGGCACAAATATTAAAATTAGTGGGTAGGCGGATATCACCAAGATAAATTTTCAAATCAATAACGAAGCCAGAACTTTCAATTTTTCACATGTTACACAATATTCTTTGAATGATGAACAAGTTTCCTGGAAGCACAATTCAGTCTGATTTGGATTTAGTATTATTGTAATTTTAAAAACATTTACAAAACTTTTGCAGATTGTTTAGCCCTATTAGACATGCTAAACTCTTGCTCATATTTGCGAGGCATTTCGCCTACTTCAGCTCTAATTGCCCTTAGGGCGACTATCCGCAAAATTATACGGGGCGACTATTCTTTTCGGTACGGATACTTGACCTTACCTTTTGGAAATAAAAATAAAAGCTATTTAACAATATAAGGTAATAGGTAGTGTAATTTAATCTTCACTGCATGCGTAAAAGCAAAAAGTTGACTGAACCGACGACCATAAAAGAAAATATTCAATAGAAAATACTCAAGAATATTATTTCTACGCTCGTCAACGTTCTGCCGCGGAATATTTTCGCTCACACGGACAAAACACGTGTACCTAGTCCTACTACTGGCATGAACCTAAGGTCTGTGGAAGAGGCGCTTCAAATTACAGAAGAGCGCTAACGTCAGAGACATATCTAATATAGCGTATTGAAAACCGGGGCAACCATCCAACTGAGGCGACTATCCGGGTTTTACCCTACATTTTTCAGAGATGATATATTTAACATCAAATTGTTTTCTCATGATTCGTTCCCAGACAGACAGACAGAGAGACAGAAATTCTAAATACTATAGATTCGGCTTCTGTATCGATAATAATGACTATTTCTATAAGATTTTCTAAAAGGTATTTAATGTACAGATTCCAATTAGATTTTATTATATATATATATATGTACGAGATTATGTACTTTTCTTACTTAATATGATTAATTCTAGGTGTTTATTAGTTTTTTCTTTCTTCTCTAACCCAGAAACAAACTGATTGCTCAAATAATAGACACAATTTTACGCATAGTGATGAATGATGATAGTTCCCCGTCTCACGAACAAGTGGCATAGTTATTATCTTTGCTGAGTTTCTTTGACCAGTGTTTTTATGACTGTGGTGATAAGATGTTGACATATTGCAAAAAATTACAGTAAAGTGAAGGCTAGCACTTGTGTTATGAAAATACAATAAAAATAAAAAACCGACAAGTGGAAGTCTGACTCGCACACTGAGGGTTCTGTAGCATAAAAAATTAAAAGAAGTTTATAATCGCAAAAAAGAAAACTTTTTTGTGACATAACTATACGTTTTTCGGATTTTTCCCTTCCCTTGTGATATAAGACATTGCTGCTTGCCGAATTTCGTAATTTTAGGTCAATAGCAATTAGTACCCTATACCTATGTTTTGATTCCCTTGAGTGTCAAAATATGCGGCATAAACGGTCGTATCTTTTGATTGCGTTGACTTATAAGTTTTATTTTTTTTAAGCTCCAAAAGATTGCAGATTTGAGTACTTGATATTTAGTTTAACTTGATACCTGCACGAATTCCTGAGAAAAAGGGTCTTCACAGACAGAACAGACAAATGGACAATGAAATGATCCAAAGATAAGAGTTCCTTTTTTTCTTTTGAGTTACGGTACCCTAAAAATAACAACATTACTATAATTAGTTGCAATTATATTTCACTATTTCATATTATGCTACGTTAAGCTAATCTTAATGTTAACACCCGTAACTCCGCGCACATTAAGACACTAATTTTAAGCCTTAATGTTACCGTCACTACTTATCCGAATATTATCTGAATAGATCTTTCTAGGAAATTATTGCTGGTTTTATGGCAGAGTCGACTTGACCAACATAATAAGTACTCGGTATACGCAGTATACGGTTCAATCTGTGATAATACAGTAATCTCTACCATTCGATCCCGACCCTCATTTTCAGCCCTTTATACATTAGGATGCAATGCAATGCCCACAACCCAAAGTACATCTGATCTCTTAAAATCCTTACTTTATAAACTAAAACAGTCTCATCAAAATCGATTGTTTTTACCGAAATTAACAGTTAAAATGTGGCGGTCAGACAGACAGACAAGCATTTTTATAATATTTCACAACTCAATATATAAGCAACTCAATGTAACTATGAAATAAATAATGTAATAAATAAATAATAAATAAAGAACGTCTTAGAACAAACAAAAAGATTTTATTCACATCTCACATCACGTTACGGTTTCATTCACATGGTAGGTACCTACGTCTATAAAAAGTCTAAAAATATGTTAATCACAGATTTGAGCCATCTACATATTTCGCATTTATCGACAGTGTAATTGAGATAGGTGTTCACTTTTAAACAATATTATATACAAGAACAAAACACGCTACATCATCTAAAAGTAAAAGATTAAAAAAATATAGTATTACTCGTGAGTATTTGATAAAGTATGAGCTAATCTCATATTTTAGAGAATGGCAGGTGACGCAACTAGGCCAAATTGCAGACAATTTCGAAAGATTCACCGCGAAATTCAGTAATATCATTGTGTCGCACCACTGTGGTAATCAATAATATTCCTACATAAAGTTACGTTTCTACAAATATAATATTTCAATAAGATACATATACATATATATATATATATATATATATATATATATATATATATATATATATATATATATATATATATATATATATATATATATATATATATATAGTAGGTAATATTCTGATTCGAATCTGTACATTATATTTTTTTTTGAAAATCTTTTTTGAAAGTCATTATTATCAATACATAGGCCGAATCTATAGTCATTAGATTTTTTTGTCTGTCTGCCTGTCTGGGAACGGACCACGAGAAAACCACTAGACAGATTTTGATGAAATTTGGTACGATGATAGCTGGTTATCTGGATCAACATATAGGATACTTTTTACAGCGGGAAAACATCTCATCTCTGAGAAACCTATACTAAACGTTAAAACGTAACGTGGGACGAACCCTAGCGGAACGAGGATGAGTCGCTAGTTTTAAATAAAACTATCTTTTCGGTTTTTTTAACGGGTTTATTTTGATTTTTAATTCCCGGCGTTTCGATTGCTTCATAGCAATCATGGTCACGGGAGATAATTTTTTATTCTTTATGTTTTTAATTTTTATCGTGGCATTTACAAAATACTCTCACCGTACGATTTGAAGCCTCTAGATGAAAATCTTATAGGACCTTCGGGGTCATCTTAACTAACCGACGGAGTTATACTATTTTGCGAAAAGACAGTGACAAATGTTGTTAAAAAATAATTATTAGGTTAAAATCATGGGTATGTACATATATCTTTGATAAAATAGAAATAGTCTAAAGTAAAAAGCTAAATAAAAGATTCAATTTCTTTGAACATGAACTTTAATATTAAATATTGCATACAATACAAAAATATTCAACGTATTACAATTTTTACACATTTATGTAGGTAGATAGATACCTACAGATTATAAAACGATATAATTTCATATAGCGGCAAATTTGGTCTATACTCTATTCACTATGAGGCATGTATATATTATTTATGTATGTATATATATAATACAAAGTCGGATTTTGTTACAAGACTTATAACTCGAGAACTGCTGGACCGATTTTTATGATCTTTGTTTTGTTGGACTTTTCTTCGCCCCGAATAGGAGAATAACTATTAAAACATCGGAAAAATTCACGAAAAAAAATATATTGAAAAAATTTTTTATTCAATTCTAGGCGAGAGTGAGTCGCTAGTAGGTAATGTATATGTGTAAAACATTTTGCAAATCACTCTCTAAACAATGGTAAGTCTAGTATAATTTGAATATCGTCAAGCTCTGATGAGTTCAAATAATTTTACTGTTTGTAATTTATATTTAAAACTAGCAGAAACCGCTGCTTCGCTTGCGAGAAAACTACGAAAAATACGAAATTTCATGCAAATATGTCCAAGGAATAAAGTTTCACACAAACTTTTATCCCCTATTTCACCCCCTTGGGGGTGGAATTTTGAAAAATCCTTCCTTAGTGGATGCCTACGTCATAAGAGGAATACCTACGTGTGCGAAATTTTAAGTTTCTAGCCCTAAGGGTTTGGCCTATGCGTTGATACATCAGTCAATCACTTTTGACTTTTATATATATAGATATCTGTTCACTAGTAAAGTTAATTGAATTCACCTGTAGATATATGTATATATATGTTAACATTCACATATAAAGGATGACTGAGCCAGTAATTAACACTATTTCAAAAGTAATTGTTATTTTAAAAGCTATTGCGAAAGGGTTCTTAGGAATGTCTTTGTTGACGCCGGCACGTTGCATCTACTTGCTTTACCCGCCTTTGAAGTAGATACATACATATATAAGTGTATAAAGTATTTCACTAATGTTTTGTCTTTTCCTATTTTTCGGGATTTATTTTGATTTTTGGCTCTCGACGCGAAGCTTCGAATGCTTAGTAATCATGGTCACAGGAAACTAAGGATCTAGAGATCTCAACAGTTATTATATAGTTGTTACAGTCAATACACCAATAATAGAATGACATTATCTATACATATACCTAATAAAATTCTAACAGAGTCGAATCGGTACATTAAATAGTTATTGGAAAATCATATTGAAATAGACAGTATTATCGATACAAAGGCCGAATCTATATTCTTTACAATATTTGTCTGTCTATCTGTCTATCTGGGAACGCATTACGAGAAAACCACTGGACTAATTTTGCCGAAATTTGGTATGATTATAGCTGATTATCCGGGTGAACATATACGATAATTTTTACTGCGGAAAAATATCTCACCTCTAAAAAATCTGTAATAAGCGTTAAAATGTACCTAGGGACAAACCCGTGCGGAGCGAGGGTGAGTCGCTAATATAATTATAATATTCTAACAATACAAATTTCCTTCTTCTAGCACAATAACAAGAAAAGTCAATGACCTGCAAGAGAAAGGCACGTGTCTAGCCTGAACGACCTTAAACGTTCTTGCAACGGAAGCTTAACCTAGATAAAACTTAAGCCCTTATATTTATCATTTTGCAACTTGCAATTAAATGAACTATATTTCAATTTATACCTTTTAATATAATTTTAAAATTGTTAGGAATTAATAGCGTTTCCCCTTAGAAATACAATAAGTTTCCCTTACTAAGGTTAGAAATGACATTCTCAATATAAATTAAGAGAAATTCCTATCGCTAGTAAGAAAAACTACAGTTGGATAGGTTGATAGTATGCGCTGTAAGCCAAAATAGTCATGGGTTTGAGGGCTTGTAATAGTAACTTATTTTTATTAAACCTGCAGAAATGTAAAGCTTTGACTGTATCTTTAAATTTGTTTAACATATTTACGTGAAAATTAGCTATATCCGTATCCGTATTAATATTATAAATATGAAAGTTTGTGAGTATGTATGGATGTTTGTTACTCTTTTACGCTAGAACGGCTAAACGGATCTGGATGAAATTTGGCACAGAGATAGATTACAGTCTGCAATAACACATGTATCTCGGAAAAATATACGGTTCCCGTGAGAATTGTTTTTGTTTTCCTTGAGCTGCTAGTAAGTACTAATTATATTTTACAGATGTGCGCCAATAGACAATGGAAATAGTTAAAAACAAAAAAAGTTTGAAAAACTGTTGGTACCCCATCATCTGAAACATTATAGAACTACATAAAATAATTTAAAAAAATATGTTCCGGTACTTTATCTCTTAAATAAATCTATTATTTACATAGTAGTATCAATTACAATGAATTACATATTTTAATATACCTATGCTTAAAAATAAATTAATATAAAACAATTTATATAAGCGACCACCACACTGTTTAAAACGGAAAAAACGTCTTTTTAACGAAACACATAGTTACATCAACTTGAAAATTACTTTATAAATAAGTCCATACTAATATATAAATGCGCAAGTAACTCTGTCTGTCTGTCAGTTACCTTTTCACGTTTCATCCGCTGAACCGATTTATACGAAATTTGGTATGAAGATAATTTGAGACTCTGGGAAGGCCATAATTCTTTATTCCGCAAATCATTTTTTAAGGGGGTGAAAATGGGGATGAAAATTTGTATGGGGAATCAACCTAGGGACGAACCCAAGCGAAGCGAGGGTGAGTCGCTAATAATAAATAAATAAATATATTGGGATATTAACTTCCATGGTAGGTATGGTTATACCTACCTATATATATAAGTTCCATGGTAAGCTACGAGGTTTGTGTTATGGATACCAGGTAGTTCATACATTACACATATATAACTTTAAATACATACATATTATAATGACTATAAATGTATATACCCTGGACTGGAGAATAAACATTCGTGCTCATCACACAAATGAATGCCCCAGCGGGACTCAAACCCGCGACCGCTGGCACAGCAAGTAGGGTCACTACAAACTGAGCCAAACGTGTCGTCATCTTAAACCTATCTATTCCATAAGGAAATTTCCTTTAAATATCCAGCCTGCTTATTCATAAAAAGTTTAAAATCGGCACACAACTGACGAAATCGTATAATACACAAAAAAAGACACCAAAATTGAAACCTCCTTTTTGATAAGCTGTTAAAAAAGCTTTGTTTTGCATCTCTTTATATTCCGTCCTTCAATACAAAAATAGAAAAAAAACAAAAGAGGCATTTTGCATTAACGCGAGGCAAAACTTGTTGCACCGAGTCTTTGCTCTTATGAGAGAGCTTAAAGCTATCAATACACAGATTGGCATAAGGCCAGCATGTTAGAGCGCAGTTAACACTGTGTTAATATAGGGGTAAAAATGTTCCTAAAGGGACATTGTTTTAGATTCGAAAAATATAACTGTATTTTAGCTAGAATAGACTAGTTTTTGTATGAGATTTTACGCGTGTATACAAAAGTATGTACCAATTTATACGATATTACATCATATAAAGAATTTAGCTTCAATATTTTTTTTGTATATATATTTTTATATTTTTTTTATATATATATTTGTATATATATAAGGGCAGGTCTAAATAACCTCCGATTCTTTATTGGAATGGTAAGTGCAATGTCAATAGGAAGTTCCATTCTGTCGGAATGCGTTTGTTTCTGTTCCTGCACGTTTATTATTTTCGTTTATTATTATTAATCAATTATGATATGACGATTTTACAACTACAAGTAAACTGTATGCCAACTAATTAAATATTCAGACAATAATATACAACGTTACAAGAGAACATCAAAGCAATGGAATATTTATATATTATGCCAAAATATAGACAATATTACAAAAAAAAAACGTAAAAAGTATGTAATCTAATAACACTCTTATTAAAATATAATTATCAAAATCTATCAATATGTTTAATCTATATACATATACATATACTATATTAGTGCTATACATATTTAACTTCATCTCATGAAACCCCTTATCCTCTTAGGTATATATATACATACTAGCGACTCGCCCTCGCTTCGCTCGGATTCGTTCCTAGGTACGTTTTAACGGTTAGTATGGAATAGATAGACTATATATTTCATAACGTGTTTTTCCGTGGGAATGACGCAATCTTCCGCGGTAAAAATTAGCCTATTTTACTCTTTAGCCCTCCAACTATCTCCACACAAAAACTCACGCCAATCCGTCACTCCATTTCGAATTGAAAGAAGGATAAACAAACAAACAAACACACTTTCACGTTTATAATATTAAAGTATAGAAGTATGGATATGCATATATATACCTATAACTGTGACCTAAATGTAGATAATTAACAAGTTAGTGACAGAATTAAAGGTGTTCTTACGATAAAGCTAAGTGCCTAGAGACGAAGAATTTCAAAACCGTGTGTTGATCGATGTTAGTGTGTCAAACGCATTCGACTCGCTGTGAGAACTGTCCGCATGTTTGATTTGTCACTATATCGATTATTTATTCATATTTACGTTTAAATATTTACTTTCAATAGATTTTAAGTTGGAAATATTGACACAAAATCAGATTGCCTAATGAAGTGATTACTGAGACGTTATCATCTATAAGAAATCTAAGGGATTTGTCTGTCATAGGCGGTTATATCGATAAATAAGACCTAATTGATTAACATTAAAGTTATAATTGGATCTGATTTAAAGGTTTATTAAATAGAAACCAATTTTTTGTATTACGGAAGGAATTGCCTGATTGTAAGCTTAATCGTAACCATATCCATATTGCACGCCAGACATGCATGTGCAATGAAACCCGCGTAAAACAGAAGTAAGGGATGGCATGAAGAAGTAAACAATAATAGAATAAAACTTTATTATGACCCACACTGCGAACAGACACTTAAAATAACAAATAATAAAAAAACAATAAAAATATCAAATGAATATAAAATTGTCTTTATAACCGTGTATCATCACAAAAAGGAAGGTTACTCAATACTCAGCTTATGTTGAACATCCGGGAATCGCGACGAACTTCTCAGTAGAAATGTTTTCCGAGCCGGTGGTAGCTACCTCATGGACAGACTACACTGACATTCAAACTTGTGCTTGTATAAGTCTAATTGAATAGAGCTTAAATTAATTTCATTTCAACGATCCCAGCTTTCAAAGCTGATTTTTAGCGACCTTGTTAGAGAACAACAGAGACAGCTTTGTATATATATAATATAACTAACGACTTACCCTCATTTCACTTGGGTGCATCGCTAAGCTGGTTTAAGAACGTATAGAACGCAAACGTCCAAAGAAAAAAATCTTTTTTTACGTCAGGAACCTTCGCAGGCGTATACAAGATAACCCACCTGTTTTATCACAATTCGATAAATGGTTTAGAAACCCATAGAGGACAAACATACGAAAATATTTTTTTTATTTATATAGAAAATAAAGATTAAATATAATAAAACTAATAGTTACCTAACACTCATGCTACCATCAGGAAAAGTTCTACGGCCTATATAAGCGAAGTATCAAGTCTAAATTCAGTTCAAATCCCAGTTATTTTGCTTTATCGATCTCTCAAGGCAACGAGCTTTAAATAGATGTGCCTAGAGTCAACTTTTACCGGCAACAGCAGGCATGTTGTAAAAAACGCTTAGTGTTTATAAAATGTAAACTTCGTTCGATCGAAATACAGAATATTGCGTCTTAATATTCCAAGCTATCCATGTTAACTGATTTATATATTTGATGATGTGTGTTTGATTGTCCTTCTTTAATGCTGAAACGGAGCGAGAGGTTGATTTGATTTTTGTATAGAAATTATTTTATTTACATTATAATAAAAATTATTAAAAGGAAATTAGCCACTTCTGTTAAACATTAGCGTCTTACCCTAGCTCCGTTCGGTTTTGTTCCTAGTTACATTTTAAGGTTTAGTATAAATTTCTCAGAGATGAGATATTTTCCCGCAGTAAAACGTATCCTATATGTTGACCCGGATAACCAGCTATCATCATACCGAATCTCATCAAAATCCGTCTAGTTTTTCGGTTTTTCCGTGACGCGGTCATAGACACACAGTCAGCCAGACAGACAGACAAAAATTTTAATATATTCAGTCTATTATAATAAGATTTTCCAAAAATTTTGCAATGTACAAATTCGGCTTAGTTACAATTTTATTATATGTAAAGGTAAGAATGATTTAAAATATTTACAGCCCTACAGAAAATAAATGTATGTTACCATTTTCTCAACAGTATATAGTGGGTCATATAATCGAAGTGTGTAAAGTCGTGAGCGAAAGGCCTGTGTATAAAATTTGTTATTTCAACACGTTAGTGCTAGCGTGTAACTAAGTATGTAAGCAAATCTAGTACGATTAACCTACTTGTAATTATCGTATATATTTAAAACTTTGTAAACATATATGTGATTCACAAGACAACACAACAATTTGGTTGTCAAACTAACGCTAATACATGCATGTAAATATAATTGAAGTGTCAGTTTGTAATGTCAAAATAATAGCTTTTTACTAAATGCATAAGACAAACGCAACTTTTAAAATTTTTGTCTGTCTGTTTGTTCCGCCTAATCTCCGAAGCGGCTGGACTGATTTAGACAAGATTCTCACTATAATATAGGGAGTAACTTGGGCTACTTTTATTTTAGAAAAAAATCAATACGCACCTAGGGACGCATCCGAACGAAGCGAGGTCTCACCATAAAATTAGGTATTCAACCGTCGAAATTTTCAATAACAACTAAAAACCTTTCATGACTGAACTTTTCAACGGTTTAAAAATTCAGTTATAGACAAAACAGTTTTTAGTTTCTTTGTTTAAGCTTCACGATATATTACAAACTATAAGTAAATATATAAGTTAATTTATAATAGATAAAATATAAAATAAGTTATAGTGACATTTGTATAATAGTGTACCAAAAACATAAACTAATTTTCAGCTCTATACGAATTATTATACCTACTTATTTTACTGCTTTCTAGTCTTTTTTGATTGAATTTATTCTTTGTAATAATTTCGGATATTTTTGTGGATTTGTTTTGATTTTAGGTTCCGGTCGTTAAGAATGCTTTACAGCAATCATGGCCACGAAAAACTTCTAAAAGATATTTAAAATGTCAACGCATAACTCTAAGATTATATCTACTACTTCTTCATCACTAAGTATATTTATCTTGTGTACTTAAAATAATAATTCATTTTTATCTGAGGACCGCATCTGTATGATATTAGCATATTCCAAAAAGCTAAATTACGAGTAGGTAATAGAGGGTCAAAGCGAAGGAAGACCAGATCGCTAGTAGGTAAATGTTTTCTAGTTAGATACTTTACGAAATATTTATTTGGCTATATATCACATAGACATGACTTAAAATTAATTTGCAATGCCTTAAGATGTTTTGTAACATGAAAATGCATATGAAATTTTATACGATACTTATAATAAAAACACAATTTTTTTTTGTCTGTCTGTTCGTTCCGGCTAATCTCTGAAACGGCTGGACTGATTTTAACGGGACTTTCACTGACAGATAGCTGATGTTATAAGGCTACTTTTATTTTAGAAAAAGAATTGGGATTCCGCTCAAAAAAAATTAATACGTGTCCAGGGACGCAATAGAGCGAAGCGAGGGTAAGTTGCTGGTAGGGAATAAGCATGTAGTTTATATTACCTACATTCAAATTTATTTTCTTACATGAAATTCGTGCAATATTCGAGCATGTGACGTCCTTCTAAACGAGCAAACACCAGTATTTAAAGCTCAATTTATTCTGTGAAATAGTTGTAAAAAAATTGAATATTTCCTTATTTATATATATTTCATTTTACAATCCTGTTACAAGGTAAACCTTAAAAAATTATTAAAATACATAAATAAAGAGTCCTACAAAATTATAATTAATCAAGGTGCACTTCGGAGAACCTTTTTCATATAAGTAATTGCTATACCATTTTATACTGTTTTATATTTTAATTTCAGTAAACAAAGCAGTAAATTAACGTAATTAAATACCAGTTCACGTCACTATTTAACTTTATGATACGTAGATTTCATGTTAAATTGTATAATAATAAAATAAAAAAAAACGAGGAAAATCTTTTAATTTTAACTTTCAATGAGATATGATAATTTTTATATAAATAAAATTCAGATTTTTTTGCTTGCAAAGTACACAAGTTATATACACAACGTGAGGGAAATATTTACAGACTGGTTCAAGTTTAACATTGAAATTAACAGTAATTGTGCAAATACAGAGGGTTTATCAACCCTTAAACATATTCAAAAATAGGTACTTACATAGACTAATAATAAATGATCTATCTATACTTGTTAATATTATAAAGAAGCAGTTTGTCTGTTTATTTGTTTGTTTGTTTGAACGCACTAATCTCAGGAACTGCTAATCCGATTTGAAAAATTCTTTTTGCATTAGATAGTTTGTTTATTGAGAAGGGCTATAGACTGTATATTATTATGCTACCCAAGGGAGCGGAGCAGTAATATAATATAGTCTACCTATTCTATACTAACCTAACTATTAAAACGTATCTAGAGACAGGACAGAGGAAGCAAAGGTGAGTCGCTAGTCTATAAATAAATAGGAAAAGACAAAAAACTTCAATACCTTTTTCTCTTCTGTGTGTCAAGCGATTTTCTTTTTCTTTTTTTTTTTTTTTTGTTTAATAAGCTTTTGTTATTAATAAAAGATTCCAGAAACAGTTCGTTTTTCTTTAATATATGATATAAAGCTTATACTGACTATGTGAACTGTTTTGTATTGTAAGTAGGTATATATGTATAACAATGTATATTCTAAGATATACAATGACAGAATATAAAAGAATAAAAAAAAAATGATGGAAAATTTAAATTTATATGTTAATGTTTTTCTCAAAGGACAATGCAAGCTTTTGTATGGATCGGTGGTATCATATTTTTTTCTGTCACCAGTAATAAAACTTAGATTACAATTAGAAGACTATGTAAGAAGTCTGTTAAAGAAACGAACGCGTTAAATCGTAACAAGGCATACTGTGCCTTTTTTACAGGCGTTATTTTTTTAATAAATGGGTCGTTCTTCTTTTCTTGCGACAATGGTGTGTCCCTCATCTCATTTTGTATCATATTAGAGTATAGATTATTATATATTCATTGTTTGAATTTACATCCTCATCGCTTTATACTTTTTCATACTAAATAATCTTTAACTTTCTGTAGCCAATAATTTTTTTGCATGTGTTTATTTTTCATTAAATACTATGACAGAGTAGTAATTCATTATAATGTCCTACCGAAAAAAAAACCACTCTGTCACCGTGATTTCTCGAAAATAGCCACAAAACAAACAACATTACGGGCATGAAAACAAAGATTAAATGAACCGAATGAAATTAAATGCATTTGCGAAAAAATATTTAACTCTGAAATAAAAATATTGTTACTTGAAAAACTCGAAAAACTGAGAAACACCAATTCATTGTCGCAAGAAAAGAAGAACGACCCAAATGCTACTTTATTCTACTTCCAATAATGATAATCATGGTCTTTTGATCACTATGCGGACACTAGTATAATAAAATTGCATACACAGTGTAGTATCTATATATCATAGTTTTTATTTTTTATTTATTCGCCTTTCAAGGGAAACATACAGTACAATAAATGAATACATTACAAAACATATAAAATTAATCTTAAACCAATAAAGTTTCTACAGATATCTAATACATAGAAAAAGCTTGCCACCACAATATATTATTTAAAAGTTTAGAATATAAAAATATTAAAAAATATATATAACAGAATGGTATTTATAACTAAACATTAAGTACTTATGCAGTTAAAAGTAAGTAAGTAATAGTAAGCAAAAAAAAAGTAAGTTTATTATGTAGATATATAGATAGAGTGTAGCTATACATATATCTATTATCTACATAATTATTTTCATTAAAACATCTTCAATCATATACAATTTCTTATAGGCAAAATTTGGCTCACTCAAATATCGAACTTGTGATCGTGTATACAGTATCCAATGCCAGCCAACATTGACACTTTACATTAAAATAACAATTCGTTTGCGGGTTTTAATAGCATTTACCTGAAGATTTATATCAATATACATACATATAGTAGGTACAATAGAGAAAACTTGACTTGGTGAGAGGTGCTAAATGTTTACTTGAACCTGATGACGCTAGCTACACTGCCAGGGCTGCCACTACTTACTAATTTTTATTTTTAAAATCATTTTTAACTACCGACTCACCCTCGTTTCGCTCGGGTTCTTCCCTAGATGATACTTTAAATTAACATAACTTTTTTATTTATGAACCGACTGAAATAATACTAAATTTTAAGTGAAGCTTACTTCAATATATTAAAGAAAACCGCATCCAAATCGGTTAAGCCGTTTCTGAGATTAGCGCGCACAAACGCTCAGACAATAGACAAAAAATCTAAAAATCATTGTTTTAGGTGCTATTGCATTAATAAAGACCCCCAATAATAGTTTTTCTCAAACATCTTCCATGTACAGACAGCAATCAGGTACAATTTTATTATATGTATAGATTTACATGCAAATTATATTTTTATTAAGTGCATCGACCATTCTTTTATTATTTAATTTAATGACTAAAAATATTATAAATTAAAGTTGAGCTTATGTTTGTTCGGGCTAATCTAAGAAACTACATTTCATACGGTTTTCACTAATAGGAAGAGGAATTATCTAAGGAGGTACATGAGCCTATAATTTATAAACATTTAGCAAAAATAATCGGTAGCGAAGCAAGGTGTTTTAACTTTTAACATTTTTATATTTTAATTACTTTTATACTTGAAATATAGAATTTTATTTATATAATTTTAGCTATTATTATTATAATTATTACAATTGTCAAAATTAAAATTAACAAATATTGTAAAATTTTGAAAATTGCCACCAAAATGGTGGCAATTTTCAAAATTTTGAATTCATTTTGTTATTTTTTGGGTAGGCTGTCTGTAACAACTATATAATGCCTTTGAGACATCTAACACCTTATTCTCTAGTGACTATGAATACTGTAAAGCAATCGAAACGTCGGAAACCAAAAATCAAAATAAATCCGCGAAAAAATCCGAAAAGATAGTATTTCAATTACATTTATTTATATTTATAACGGCGTAGTCGAGGTGCTTACCCTCGAAATGACGCGACAAGTAGAAAGTAAGCAGTAGTTATAACTTATAAGTTTATTATTACCCCGACCTTGCTTTATAATCGTTACTAGCAGCAACTACTCAGCGGATCTTTCTGACCGCAGTATGAGCTAGCGGTTTGTTTTAAATGAAAAAAATATAATATGTTTATAAATGAAACGTTATTTTTATCTTTATGCCCTTTAAAAATGTTAAATTAAAAAAACATGCAATAAATTTTATTAAATAATTTATTTTTCACGCTTTACGTTACGTTCACGTCGATAAAAGTTACCTAGTTTAGTCAGCATTGTGTAAAGTCTCAAAGATTATCCTGTATATAAAATAATAAAATGGCCTTTTTATATATATTTTTAAAATCCATCCATACCAATATTAAAAAAGCGAAAGTAACTATGTCTGTCTGTCTGTTAACTTTTCACGCTTAATCAGCTGAACCGTTTTAGATGAAATATGGTATGGAGATAGTTTAAGACCCTGAGAAGGACATAGGATAGTTTTTATCCCGGAAATCATCCCTTAAAGAGGTGAAAAGGGGGATGGAAGTTTGTATGGGGAACCAATCATTTCTCAAGTAAGGGATATAAAACTCATCATACCTATATACAATATAGTATAGACTATCCATTACATACCAACCGTTCAAATGTACATAGAAAACGTACGTGCGTGGAAAGAACACCTATTATATATGTAAGTATATATCAAATATTATAATAATATATAATTAAAACATCACGAAACCATTGCGTGTTTAGCAACAGCTATTTAAGTCTAGAACTACGTATATATCTAAAAAAATACCGCGTCATCTTATACTCTTAACAGTCGTACATCTCACAATCAATAAATAACTTTAGCAGATTTATTATAAAGTTCTTCGTAAGATCGAAATCGTATTAAACGAGGCCAAATTGTATTGATTTTCTAAAAAAAGATTGCAATGTAAAAGAAACTAAAAGATCACTTTTAAGAATTTTACGTTTTTGTTCGAACTTTAATGATAATTTTTATAACAAATTAATGGTAATGAGGCTATCGTTTCTGGTTTTTCGGACCGGACCATCTAGTTCCATGGTAAGTTACGAGGCTTGTGTTATGGATACCGTACAGTTGATACACTACACAATTATAACTTTAAATACATACATATTATACCTATGACTGGAGTACAAACATCCGTTCTCATCAAATAAATGTATCCCCCCAGCGGGACTCGAACCCACCATCGCTGCACAGCAAGTAGGGTTACTACAAACTGAGCCAAACGTGTAGTCCAACAACAACATGAATATTGCTGATGAAAAAAGCTCTCAAACAGTAAACGTTTAGTGACATTTGACATTTCTAGAGCACTCACTCTACACTGGCGCCTGTCGCGGCGAATTCAAACGCGATAGTCGTTTAACGATAATTTTTACACTAAATTAAATATTTAAATTGATACGATACGAGAAAAAAACCAGCTAAGTATGATACTATACTGCAATGTATGGACATATAATATACATAAATATACACCTAATGAAACTAATTAAAAAAAAAAATATTGTTGATTTAAGCCCAGTTGAGTTTCTTTCGCCAGTTCTTAAGAAGTGAGGTATGTTTTTCAGGTATGGATGTAGTAGTATTTATTTACGTCTAGAAGGTTCATTGTCAGTACAAATGGCAAGAGATTTAATGTATGATATACTAGCAACTCACGCTCGCTTCGCTCGCGTTCGTCCCTAGGTACGTTTTCACGGTTAGCTATGTTTAGGTATACATTAATAGTAGTTTGTTACTCCTAAGATATTTATTTAAATTATATAACAATTTACCCTCGTTTTGCTCGGGTGCGAACGCCGTACGCGGATTTTGTTCACAATTTCGTGGGTTTTCATTTTTATTCGCGGAACCCTGATTCTTTTTCTAAAATAAAAGTAGCCTAAGTTACTCCCTATAACATCAGCTATCTGCCAGTGAAAGTTCCGTCAAAATCGGTCTAGCCGTTTCGGAGATTAGCCGGAACAAACAGACAGACAGACAGACAAAAAATTTTGTTTTGTTATATGTACTATGTATACATCCATATGCATTTAGTAAAAAGCGGTTATTTTAATATTACAAACAGACACTCCAATTTTATTTATCTGTATAGATTTTTCGAAAGACATGTGAAGTCCGCCAATCCGCACTTGGCCAGCGTGGTTGGACTATGGCCTGATTCCCCTCGTATTGAAGGGAGGCCCGTACCCAGCAGTGGGACGTTAAAAAGGGTTGATTACACACATATTTTTTTTTTATTTAAATTGAATAATTTCCTTACGTGAGTCACCGCGGATATCCTAATAAATACATACTAACAGCAATTTTTATAGTAATTAATAAAGATTATTTAATTTACAAGAATTTTCTTAAGCCTTTAATTTTAAAACAGTATCTTACATTTAAATGTATTATTATGAAAGAAAAGACAAACTTGTAACGCTTGTGGCTCATACAAATATATAAATAACCCTTCCTTGACAGTCGGGTAAAAAGTTCTTAGTCATGCTGAGTTTCTTTCGCCATTTCGTCTTTAGACTGATGCTGTATACTTGAATTTTTATATAAATTTCCCAATTGATGACATGACTTTGTAAGAAGAGTTAATTTCTTATATCAGGTTGATGACTAAAAAAAAATCACAAGCAGAAACTAGTTTAAAAAAAATAACCTTGGTACATAGTTATTATGTAAAAAAACCTGTATTTTAGAAATTTTATTAGATATAGGCGAAATAGTCAAGAAAAGCAAAAAATACATATAAAACTGCTCTAAAATATCTTTGACAGCATAATATATTTTATTTATATTCGTCACTATATATATATATATATACTAGCAAGTTTTCGAAAGACATGTGAAGTCCGCCAATCCGCACTTGGCCAGCGTGGTAGACTATGGCCTGATTCCCCTCGTCTTGAAGGGAGGCCCGTGCCCAGTAGTGGGACGTTAAAAAGGGCTGAATACATACATACAATTATTGTATATATGTATATATAATACAATAATTGTATCTATCTCGGAAACGGCTCTAGCGATTTGGATCAAATTTTGTATTTAAATTAGGTTTTGCTTTTTAAGTTTACGTATATAAGTGTCATTTACGACAAAAAAAAAGATTTTGAAAAAAAAAAACGCCGAGTAAAGCTCGGTCATCCAAGTACTAACTTCTTAAATATGGAATTTAACAAAAAAACATTTATTACCTTTATTTAAAAAATGATATGAAGTTAAAACTTAAAAAATATAAAGATATATGATAAGCTGTTCTTCATAGTTGAACATGGAGTATAATAATTATATTATAATTATTTAGCAATAAAATGCATACCATTTAAAATTTTCTGAATATTCAAATATTAAAAAATAAATATATATGAGGTAATTAATATTTTAAAGTAATAACAGTTTACCAATTTAATATTACCCGAAAACAAAAATAAGTAAAAAATGAATGATGAATGAAAAAATGCATATTCCATACATTTTTAACCGACTTCCAAAAAAAGGAGGAGGTTCTCAATTCGACCGTATATATTTTTTTTTTATGTTTGTTCGGGGATTTTTTCGTCGTTTATGAACCGATTTTAATAATTCTTTTTTTGTTGGAAAGGAGATATTCCAAAAGTGGTACCATGATAAGGAGACCAGGATCTGATGATGGGATCCCAGAGAAATCAAGGGGAACTTTTGAAAATTGTAGCGGCGACTAGTGCGTTTGATAAGATTTTCATTAGGTATTTTAAAGCACTACTATTTAATGAAGGTCTGGAGTCGATCTGATGATGGTCCCGAAAGATAGTCGAGGGAACTCCTCAACGATTTACAGCAATTACCTGGTGTTTGGGCTTGATTAATTTGTATTGATGATACGTCTACACTAAAAATGGAAAAATAAAAACATTTATTTTTTACTTTTCAGTGCCTGGAAGTCGGTTTTTATTTTTTTTTTAAGTTTTTATTACCATACAATTTGTGATTGACGTGATCGCATGATCACTTGTAACCTATAGTTTTAAGAATTTTCGTGTATCTGTCTGCCTGTCTGGGAGCGCATCACGAGAAAACCACTGGACAGATTTTAATGAAATTTGGTATGATAATAGCTGGTTATCCGGGTCAATATATGTCTCATCTCTGAGAAATCTATACTAAATATTAAAACGTATCTAGGGGAGGAATTCGAACGGAGCGACGGTGAGTCTCTAACGCTGTACTATATCCACTACTAATATTAGTATAAGCTACATTTGTTCGCATGTCAGTCATGAAATGTGATGATTGATGCAATTGCAAAAAGCTAGTGAAGCCAAGCTTCCCGCATTATCATCAATAACTTACATAAGGAATACTAATGACTGTCTATAACTGTATTTAGGAACAAAGTTAGAACTTATATTTCTACAGGCAGCGATTATTTTCTTGATTCACGGACAAAGAGGATCTACTCAATTCGATTATATGTTAATGGCTATTAACAAATTTTATTATTTTATTTTGTTTTAAATATCAAGTAATTTATTTTCTGGAGGGATTTGGCGCTGCGAGTTGAAATACAGGTTTGCTAGTTCAGCTACAGACAGATGCTTAGCGATATTGTTTTTTGGCTTAAATGTGAAAACTTGTAAACATTTTTTGGATAATAAATTATATAATTCATTACTTAATATTATCAATAAAACTGTTGGAAACGGTTACTATCTTTATATACATAGGTAAAATCTATAAATATGTACACGTTTTTATGTTTTCCTCAAATTTTTAATAATAAATATGTTCGAATTTCGACCACTAGTCGTGTCTATAATTTAATAACTCCGCAAAAAAAAAAAGATAGTTTTATTTAAAACGTCAAATATTTGCGAAAATCTATATAAGTATCGTATGACTTAAAATGTGTAAATGTATGTGTTTAGTTGGTTGTATTCAGCCCTTTTTAACGTCCCATCCCGTAACATCATCATATAACATCACTTCAATACGAGGGAGATCAGGCCATAGTTCACCACGCTGGCCAAGTGCTGGTTTACAGACTACACATGTCTTTCGAAAACTTACTAAGTTCTCTGACAAAGGGGGTTTCTCACGATGTTTTCCTTCATCTTAGGACAAGTGGTAATCATGTTAGAAATGATTCGCACATAAAAATTACAGAGGTGCGAGATCCGGGATGTAAACCGGCTTTTCTCAGTTTCCCAAGTAAGTGTGTTACCACTGGGCAACCACACTTTCGTTGGTTAAAAGTAAATTATTCCTTTACCACCTAACTACACAACCAAGAAGAGGTATAGCAAGTAACACTCATCCTCTCACTGAGTAGTTAGATATAATACTCGTAAATGCGCACACAATTTTGTTATGAAGTTTCTATGAAAACCCATAATATCATTCAAATTTTAAATGAATATTTCATAAAATACCCTTGAAATAATAGCTACTACACACGTGTTTTAGTCTCAGCACAGCAAGGACGGGTCGTAAGTTATTACTAATAATTATAAAATATACATACATTATACATATACTCGTATAATTAATAAATGTTGAACTGTGTTTATTGTTTTGAGTGTCTCTCATAGGCAAAAGAGCATCGAATTGACGTATTTTTTGCATAGGTATAGAGATTCGTATTTATAGTAAGTGACCTAAGCTACTCCTTATTCAGGGACTATCGGCTCACCCTCGCTTCGCTCGGGTTCGCCTCTAGATAAACAAACACAAATCTATGCAACGGGAACGGTACATTTTTCCGGGATAAAATGTAGCCTATTTGTTATTCTGATGTATGAACTATATTATTGTAAAGTTTCATTAAAATCCAATCAATAGTGTTTGTGTACTAAGCTGTATAAGTTACTATAGTTTTTAACTATCCTATGGGAACTCTTTAATTTTCGGGGATGAAAAGTATTTAAAATGTTAACCAGGGATATAAGGTACCACCATACAAAATTTCATTTGAATCGGTCGGTATGTTTATGTAGAGTACCTGGGCGACCGAGCTTCGCTCGGAGTTCTTTTTTGTTATATCGTATCTTTTTAGATAAAAAAAAAAACAAAAAACTTGAATAAATACAAAAAAAACAATGGTAACAGTAAGTAGTAGCATATGTGTTGTCTAACTTGCGCCTTAACCACTTGACCACGATGCTTACATCCGAGTGTAAGAAATTATCGACCATATTCTGCGTAGAATAGTGCAAAAGGAAACCGCATGAAAACTCGAAAACACGCGTTTTCCTAGATCAATTTTTCGCCCCCGAAAGCCCCCACATACCAAATTTCAGCGAAATCGTTAGAGCCGTTTCCGAGTTCGCTGGTATAAATAAATATATAAATATACAAGAATTTCTCGTTTAAATATATTAGATATATTAACCTTGACAGTTCATTAATTTTAAATAATTCATTATCTCTAAGTGACTGCATTACGTGAACTCGCATTTGATTTTCTTGCTTTGATTTTTTTGCCTTTTAAGGTAAATCATTTTGTATGTAGCATTTATCACTCAAGTGTAAAAATAGAATCATCTCAGTACTTATAAATATAGTAGATATTTAGACACCGCCGTATTTAGATTAAAAATCTACTAGATTTATGATCTAAGATCTAAAATTTTAAACATTCACATTTTTTTATGTATAATAATTTTTTTTTTGTTATTATTTTTAATACATGGCTATTTATTGTTTTTTACTTTACTTTTTACACATTCATTAAGTATTTATTTTTATTTTTCATACGATAGATACGTAGCATAAGTTTATACTGCATGTTGAGTTAGCCTATAAGTGTGGTACATATAGTGTAAAAAATATTATGTATGGAATTATATATAAAAGATAAAAAAAACACTGTATACTATGTTGGCTTCCAATATAATAAATAAAATAAATAGATGGCCGTTCCCAGTCACGCCAAGACCAAGGAAATACCAGCGCCACGACCACGAAAAGACCATCAGCGCGTCCAAAAAGACATTTTTTTATCGCTGATTGTGTATCTAGTACTTTTTTGATCGATGCCGTCTATTCACTTTATCGCCTGTTGCTAGCACCTAGGGACGCATCCGAGCGAAGCAAGGATATGTCAGTAGTAAATTATAGGTAATTTAAATGTACCAATTGTAGCTGCGTTTTTTTTAATTTCGTAACCAATAATTGCGAATATTACAAAAATTCGGCATAGCATAAACAATTATCGACAATTATTTTAATGAGCAATATACATAAATATTGAATAGGTATTTACTTCCTAGAAAGATAAAACACACGAAGTTCCGTATAGTTTCCGTAGTCTGGTACAGCAACAGACTCAATACTACTACGCCGTAAGTATCGTAACTTTTTCAAAGAAAAATTCACGAATTAAGTATTATTTCCATTCTTAAAAGTGTGTTTTCCACAGGTGTAAGTGTGTTTGTTTGTTTGTCTTCCTGTCACGTCGAAACAGAGTGACGCATTGGCGTGATTTTTTGTGTGGAGTTAGTTGGAGGGCTGGAGAGTGACATAGGCTACTTTTTACCGCGGAAGATCATCTCATTCCCACGGGAAAACAAGTTATAATATAATCCAAAAAAATATTTATAATTAGAATTACTTGAAACTTGGTATTAATGCTCTTTATTATAATGAAATAAATACGTGTTTTAACATTTTTCGAAATTCATCCCAAAGGGGTGTAAAACAGAGGATGAAAATTTGTATGAAACCTACCATTTTAGAGATTTTTTTGTAGTTTTGGCGTAAGCGAAATCGCGGGTTCTGCTAGTTTTTATATAAATCTATATCCTTTCTAACTAAATATCAAATAGTTTTTAGTGTTTCATTTAATTTAAATTATTTTACTTAATAAAATAATGAATATTTTATTTGAATGCAGTCTGCTTTTAGTTCGCTTTTTATGCAGTCGGGTTTTTTTTTTATTTTGTAAAATATATATTTTTTTTTATTTTTTACTTAATAATAACAGTTCTTTATAAAGCTTATTTACACTACCTATTTGTTTTCCGCGACTGACAAACAGGCAAACATAAGTCTAAATAAACGTGCCATACCACCATATTCCGTTCGATATCGATCTGACTTTTTCAAGGACAAATCACCCACAGTTTACTACACACGGTAGGATCAGATGCTACGGATTATTTAAGATATAATATTTAAGAGGTGCATTTTCAAATTAAACTGTCTACAATTTCACATTACATTTCAAGTTTCTTTGTACATATATTTATTAATAAAAAAAGCCAAAACCTGCTATATGAAAATATTTATTAAGTGCCTTTAAAATACGTATTACATAGATAACTAGCGACTCACCCTCGCTTCGCTCGGGTTTGTCCCTAGGTTGATTCCCCTTGTAAACTTTCATCCCCATTTTCACTCCTTTAAGGGATGATTTCCGGGATAAAAACTATTCTATATCCTCCCCAGAGTCTTAAACTATCTTATTACCAAATTTCATCTTAATCAGTTCAGTAGTTTTGGAGCCTATTCGGTGCGAACAAACAAACAATCAAATCCTTCCTCCTTTTATTATTAGTATAGAAGTATAGATATGCAAGCAAGAATATAGCAAGATTTACCTATCCGGAGCAGACCAAGTTTAATGTCTAAGTAACACAGGAGGAGATTAGATCGCAAGTATACAAAATTCAAAGAACGATTGTACGTACTCGTGTTTATCAGCTAAAATTCGACCTTAAGAAACTAGAGGATAACTTTAGCCAGTTATCCTATGAGAGTGTACTGAACAGAAGTTCTTTTCTTCAAGATTGGATAAATTACACGTGTATACAACAATCACCGATATACTACATATTAAAACTAATTACTGCTTTTATTAACATATTAAAAAGGAAAACAACTAGGTATATAATAACCTTTGAGACATTCAAAACCTTAGTCTCTCCCGTGAGCGTGTTTGTTGTAAAGCATTCGAAACGTGGGGTACCAACATCAAAATAAGTCCGCGAAACAATCCAAAATGATAGTTACTCAATATATATATATATATTTTAATGTGTTTAGGTAACCTTCTTTAAAATGTACACTGTATATAATAAACTATAAATTATTCTAATGGATGTATCCATACACTAATTTAAAGAAGATTAAACACTATATTTTACTCGCCCCACGTCACGCCCCACGTGCACTCTACCGCCAACATGTAGACAGTTATTCTGAACTGTAAGCCCACATGAAACGAGAACGGTATATCCTAAATCTGTAAAGTAACACTAAATAATGTACCTATGTATGTTAATAGTTATTTAGGTCACAGCAATGACCTAAATAACTCTACATAGGTATAACCTTGAGATGAAGTTTATTAAAAACGATTAATATACAAGTTATTAATTAAACAGGATCGAGAACTTCCTTAAATTGTCTTCAAATATATATAAATAAATTACTACACGAGTTTCGTATAAAATATGCAAAGTGGTAAAACAATAGATAATATCAAATTAATGTAAATTAGGGCTTAATGTAATTTAATTTTCAAGTTAATTTTAATTTCAAATAAAAATAATTTAAAGAGGTAGTAGTTATACCTATACAATACTAGCGACGCACGGGTTCGTCCCTAGGTTGATTCCTCATACAAACTTTCATCCCCATTTTCACACCCTTAAGGGATGATTTCAGGGATAAAAAGCATCCAATATCCTTCCCAGCATCTCAAACTATCTTCTTAATACATTTCATCTAAATCGGTTCAGTAGATCCAGAGATCTACAATCACTTCTCCCCATCCCTACAACCTCACAAACTCACAAACTTTACCTCTTTATAATATTAGTGTAGATGTGAAAGCCTTGAGTTTTTCTTTAGACAATTTAAAAATTTCCTGCATAAGCTTCGAGAGCTTCAAGAAAGCTTTCTCATGGTGCAGCCAGAAAGTAGATTCTACATAATAGAACAATTTATCTTAGAAACGGTTTAGTTTCAATAAGTTAAATAGGCGATTGTTTTTGGACTTCATACCCAAAACACCAAACCTAGGGCGTCGTTAAGTGTGATTTGCTTACTTTTTAAATATCCCACCCTAAGATGGGACGAGCCATTGTAAGGTGGACCAAAATATCCAAAATATAACCACTTAAAAATAAAATCGACAAATAAGAGACAAATTATGAAGCTTTAAAAGCTCAAAAAGCATTTAGTTTTTTTTTTGAGATTCATGTATAATTTCATTTAGTTTTAAGAAAAATTAACTTTATCTCAATATTGAGATAAAGTTAATTTTTCTTAAAACTAAATGAAATTATAGTCGGTGCCAGCCAATACAAATCAAAGCACACTGACTTCGAAAATATCTGATTAAGTATCTATTCTAAATGAAAACCCCCGTTTAGTTATTTTTTACTTTTCAGTGCCTGGAAGTCGGTTTTTTTTTTTAAGTTATTATCATTAATGACAGAGAACGATAGTGTGAATTTTACAATACTAGCGACTTACCCTCGCTTCGCTCGGGTGCGAATAATAATGTATTATATTGTTCTTATATAACTCTATTGGTTTACGTAGCGCACGCCAATAACCTCAAAGTCGGCAAGATTTTTTCCATCATCTTCTACAATCATCGTCATATTTCAGCCAATTTACATAAAACGTTAATGAATCATACACTTAAACCTTCCTCATGAATCACTCCGACTATTAGTAAAAACCATATCAAAATCGGTTTGATAAGTTTTGAATTCATCACGTTCAGACAGACGGACAACCAGACGCGACGGGGGGACTTTGTTTTATAATAAGTAGTGAAGTGATGAGTGAGCAAGACGTAAAATATTAATTAATACCCAATTAAATGTAATTGTGATGCATACATAAACAAAACGCGGAAAAATAACCAAAATTGAAAAACAAGGCCATGCCAATCCAGTCAAGGGACCATCAAACGAATTATGTAAATCTTACTTCTCGTCTATCTTTTTGTACACGAATACGATCATCGAAGTGTCGTTAGACGTCTGACCTAAATCTTAACTAAATAATTATATTAATAAGAATTTTTCAGTCCTTCGACAAAAGCTATATTTGCGTTTAGCTGCAAACTGCAAAGTTATATTTATTTGGTATTATTTATTGAATTTGTCCTCACATTGGCGAAGTAAATAGTGCCCAATTGACACTCCTAGATGCCACGAAACAAAATAATTGAATTGAATTATTTATTGTACTTGTACTTGTTATGTGACCAAGCACGGAATTTTCTAGAAATGTTGTAAAAATTAGGGAACGAAGTGATAGTCAATATTAGACTATTCGAATAAACTATAAAGATTGGAAATAAATTTTAGCAACCAGTTTTAAAATACTTTTTATCAGCTATTTAAATATTAAAAACATCGATTGACAAATGTCTATTTTCAAAGAATTCCAATCTGGAAGCAGGTTCATATTAAAATTAATAAAAACGTATTAAAAACGTGATCAAGCTATCTATACTAATATTATAAAGAGGCAGAGTTTGTTTGTTTGTTTGTTTGAACGCGCTAATCTCAGGAACTACTAATCCGATTTGAAAAATTCTTTTTGCATTAGATAGCCCGTTTATTATGGAAGGCTATACCTAATATATAGTCCATCTATTCCATACTAACCGTTAAAACGTACGTAGGAACGAACCCGAGTGAGGCAAAGGTGAGTCGCTAGTGTCTAAATATTTTCGACGGTAAATTATGATCAATTGTTACAAAACATATTTCTAAACACATCTTTTATTAAATAGAATCGTGTTAATAGTGCTGTAGGCATCAATCGGCTATTTAATTCGTTATTTATATTTACTTAATTGCTATATTTAATTAATACTAAATTATATTTCAAATATCTTAAAATAGATTAGCGTTTTGTTTCCGAACGGGTTTTGTATTATCTTTCCAATTCACTCGTGTGTTTTATTATTTTGTATAAATAATTACTATTTATTACAGTTATAAATTATTTGCATAATTACATATCCAATATTTAATTAATGTTAAACTTATATTCAATATTTAATAATATAATAGAATGTATTATTTCTAATAAGTTGCTTTTTGATCATTCTGGCGTGAGTGCGGGTACTTGTATTTAAAGCCGTGTAATGGTGAAATGAGGGTTGAGTTGAATTCAGGCGGTGATAATAACGTTTTGCTATAACGATCCACAAGTGCTGTTCGCCATCTTCGTCTTGCTGTCTCGCTGCGCGTTTTATCTCAGAAGTGGGATGGAGGACAAAATGCTCAAGCCATACTTTCGTGGAACTACTCAGGTACACAGTCATATATTTTTTTTTTAACTTTTGATATTTCATCTTATGTATAAAAAAAAAAGAATACTATAACGGTAAAAGCAACTGAAGTAATAAATGAATAACTATTTAATCAAACGATTTAAGCGAAAAGTAACTATTTACAAATCATCCGAATCCAACGTGTTGCTTAGTCAAAAAAATATAGAAGTTATAGCTGATGCTACATACTCGTATGCAACTAGGAAATAAAATATCTAGTAACTAAAGCTAGAAGCCTTGTGTGACTCCAAAATTGAAATATCTAATAACTAAATCTAGATCTGTGTGCCTAATATAAAATTGCTTAGTGAATAAAATCTAGTAGTTTGACTAGATCTGTGTGAATAACATAAATCTGTGTGAACAACATAAAATGGCTTGGTGAATAAAATCTAGCAATTTGACTAGATCTGTGTGAATAACATAAAATGGCTTAGTGAATAAAATCTAGCAATTTGACTAGATCTGTGTGAATAACATAAAATGGCTTAGTGAATAAAATCTAGCAATTTGACTAGATCTGTGTGAATAACATAAAATGGCTTAGTAAATAAAATCTAGCAATTTGACTAGATCTGTGTGAATAACATAAAATAGCTTAGTGAATAAAATCTAGCAATTTGACTAGATCTGTGTGAATAACATAAAATGGCTTAGTGAATAAAATCTAGCAATTTGACTAGATCTGTGTGAATAACATAAAATGGCTTAGTGAATAAAATCTAGCAATTTGACTAGATCTGTGTGAATAACATAAAATGGCTTAGTAAATAAAATCTAGCAATTTGACTAGATCTGTGTGAATAACATAAAATGGCTTAGTGAATAAAATCTAGCAATTTGACTAGATCTGTGTGAATAACATAAAATTACTTAGTAAATAAAATCTAGTCATTTGACTTAGATCTGTGTGAGTCTGAAAAAATAACAACATCTAGTAAGCCTATAGACCTGTGTGGCAACAGTTGCTGATAAACATTTAAAACAAAATATTTTGTACAAAGTACTAACCTGCTAATAGTGACCACGAATAGTAAAATATTGACTTAATAAGAAAAAAAAACAAATAGATAATGTGTAAATAAAAATAACAACTATTTTATATAAATGCCTTGGAGTTGTAAAGATTTTCTTGCTGTTCTATGTGCTGTTCATTTTAATACAAAGAACATTTACCGTCTTTTACTTCTATTCTTTTCCAGGAGTAGAATATTACTGAAAAGTTATAAAATCGCCGTGAGACACGGCTAATGCAGAATGGCCGAATGTTACAAAACATATTTCTAAACACATCTTTTATTAAATAGAATCGTGTTAATAGTGCTGTAGGCATCAATCGGCTATTTAATTCGTTATTTATATTTACTTAATTGCTATATTTAATTAATACTAAATTATATTTCAAATATCTTAAAATAGATTAGCGTTTTGTTTCCGAACGGGTTTTGTATTATCTTTCCAATTCACTCGTGTGTTTTATTATTTTGTATAAATAATTACTATTTATTACAGTTATAAATTATTTGCATAATTACATATCCAATATTTAATTAATGTTAAACTTATATTCAATATTTAATAATATAATAGAATGTATTATTTCTAATAAGTTGCTTTTTGATCATTCTGGCGTGAGTGCGGGTACTTGTATTTAAAGCCGTGTAATGGTGAAATGAGGGTTGAGTTGAATTCAGGCGGTGATAATAACGTTTTGCTATAACGATCCACAAGTGCTGTTCGCCATCTTCGTCTTGCTGTCTCGCTGCGCGTTTTACAATGTAGTTGTGATATTCGTAGGAATATTCATATTTTAGTATAGATTAGTGTATATATTAGATCAAATATTAGGAAAAATATGGTGATTTCCGATTTAAAGGTTCCCGTAGGAAAAATCAGATAGGCACAGCTCACCAGATATTCTATAAAACACCATTATTGCTAAATCTTACAGCAAAAAGATTTATCAAATAAATTCCAAGACTTAAATCATCTGTAAGATCTAAGTGTAAAAGTATTTCTACACACCAAAGTAATATAAAATAATCTTGAGTAACATACCTAACCTTATTTTTACCAAGTCGTTGTTTCTTAATCGACGTTCAGGTATTTAGATATTTAGGGTTAGAACGGTAACCACAGTTTGGACGTAGTGAAGGGATCCGACGAAGGTCGTATATTTCGGAATCTGCATCAACTATGAGTACTTTGCAAATCTTTAATAGGCATTCATGTATCATTTTTATAGAACAGTGAAAGGTAAGTGGTTGGTATTATCGCTATTAACAGCTGATTAGGTCTTCAGTGGAAGGTCAGAGAGTTAAGAGGTAATCGTTTTTCATACCGATTCCTAGCCTTGGTCTTTTGTTTTTTCGCAATTTATGTCTTAATATGTAACAGACTATATATTAGTATCATGAGTTTTATATCCCTAACTTGAGAAATGATTGATTCTCCATACAAACTTTCATCCTCATTTTCGCCCCCTTTTATAAAAACTCTTATTCTTCTATGTCCTTCCCAGGGACTCAAACTATCTACATATCACATTTCATCTAAATCGGTTCAGCGGATTTTTAGTTTTTATTAAATAATATAAAGAATATACATACTCATTTCTTGAACTACCTGGCAAGCGGGTATAAACAGCTAAGGTTACTTTACGGATATTAAAAGACTACCTACGCATATTCTTTGTATTATTTACTATCAGTTAAAACAAAATTCGGCTAGTTAAAAGAAGGGTGGAAAATTAAAAAAAAAAGTTAAAAGTAATTTAAAAATAGCCTGGATCAGGATTTCGATAGGCAAGCTATTTAAGGCATAAGTATCTATTATTGAAACTTTATAAAAAATATCTTTCATCTAGTTAACAGATCGGTGAAGGTCGTGGTGTATCCGGCTTTCCAGCTATAATGGTGGAGTTCGAAGTATATTCTCCGTAAGGCGAATGGTTATGATTTACACGTTCTCTGCAGCACAATTAAAGCATAGGTCTATTTTTTCGTTTTCCATGTATATAAATACTCGTATGTTGGGATATTAACACACGGTACTACCTAATTCCATGGTAATTTAAAGGCTTGTGTTACGGGTACCAGATGATATACTACACATATATAACTTTAAATACATACATATTATAAATATATAAACACCCACGACTGGAGTATTAGTATTCGTGCTCATCACACAAAAAAATGCCCCCAGCGTGACTTGAACGCGCGACCGCTGGCACAGCAAGTAGGGACACTACAAACTGAGCCAAATGTGTTGTCATATGGATCAGGATCGGTTATATAATATTTACCAACTAAGAAAGCCAATATAATGATTGATCCTCACAAAACCAAATACAGGAACACATTCTTGCCACCAGTGATTTAGTAGATTTATGCAACTATAATTTAGAAAGATTTGAATCCTTAACAAATAAACACCAGTGTAGTTGTACAAATGAAATTAAAAATATACAGCCTAAAAACAGTCCTGAGGTGCTGGGTGAGTCGGTCATACAAACTCAAAACTTAAATACTATCTGTTATAATAAGCCATATGTATGTGATAAGTCCTCCAATATCCTTTCAAAAAAAACCATTGTAATTTCTGACAAAATTGGTCAAGGTTTCGGGTCTCTTTTAAGTAATGAAATAGGAAATGTATACAACACATGTTCGCCCGGTGCCAGCTACCAGTACAATATTAATAAGATTTTAAATATGAATTTGAATGAAAATAGTACTATTGTACTTTTACATGGTGACAGTTTGTCTGTTAGGAAAAAAGATGTTATTCAAAGTATTGAAAAATTACTAGATATGCACAATAAGACAAAGTGTAGTTTTATAATTTGCTCATTTCCATATTCTAGTACCCTATCAGAGAAACAAAATAAGTATATCTATAATTTGAATTTGACAATGTACAACATGACCCACCGTCATAGCGACGCTTTATTTTATTTTGATGTGAATAAATTTATTCACCATAGTTTTAAGTTGACAAAAGATACAATGTATCTACCTAATTATTATAAAAAACAAATTGCTACTTTAGTAGCATATAATTTGAAGAACCCTGTTATACATGGTATAACTTGTAATGTTTTAATAAATAATACTGACATGATTAGTTCCAATTTAAACTAAATATTAAGACAAAGCCTAAGCCATATACTCTTAACATTGTGCATCAAAACATACAAGGTTTAGGTGGCAAAGAATTAGAAGTGGAACTATTTCTAAAAAAATTTAATATACATTTATTATGTGTCACAGAGCACTGGCTCTCAAATTGTACTAATATTATTAGTAAAAAACATAATAATAGTTTAAATATTGAAAATTATAAAATGTCAAGTTCGTTCGTTAGAGTGAAAGCTACTCGCGGTGGTTCTCTTATATTAGTTAGAAGTGATGTAGTCTGCAAAGGCCGACAGGACATAGTGGCACTCTCTGTCGAACGTTCCATAGAACTATCCTGTGTTGAGTTTCAACAGTTTATTATATTATGCGTGTACCGGCCCCCCTCGGGTGATTTTGATATCTTTGAAAATAGAATGGATGATGTCCTTAAAAATTTATGTACTAATAGTAAAGCTGTAATCGTTTGTGGAGATTTTAATGTAGACATACTGCAAGTAACAGTACTCAGTAATCGCATTCTAAATTTATTTAAATCATATAACTTAACTAATATTTTTTGCGAACCAACTCGTGTTACTAATATATCCTCCACATGTATAGATAATGTGTTTTGTAATTGTGAAGTACTCGATGTATCGATTATAAAAAATTTAAGTTCAGACCACTTTGGTCAAAAATTTTCGTTAGCCAACAATATTATCAATAAAAGACAAATAATTAAATGTAGACCAGTTACAATAAGTAGAATCAATTCTTTCAAAGAGAAAGTGACACGGCACTTGCATAAAATGGAAATGACTTCAGATCATCCAAATAACCATTATGACATTTTTTTCAACTCACTTTTAAAGTCATTTAATAACATTTTTAAAGAAAAAACTTTTTATAAAAATACTAAACTGAAATTTAGCGACTGGGCAACTGTCGGCATATACCGAAGTAGAGATAAATTATTTGAATTGTATAGTGTGAGGCAGTGGAATCATGACCCAATGTTCCATAGTCGAGTAAGAGCGTATTCAAAGATTTTTAAAAATGTTTGCATTCAAGCTAAGTCTATATTTATTAGAAATAAAATTATAAATTCAGATAATAAAATTAAAACAACTTGGGATGTAATTACTCATACGGCTGGAAGATCTAAGATCGATAGTCAACCTGTGAAGCTAGCAATAGATAACGTAGTATTGAGCTCAGACGAAGATGTTGCAAATACTTTTGAGAATTATTTTTCTGAAATCCCAATAAAGGTAACATCTTCTTTAAAATCATCTTCCCTAGACGCGATTAACCTCTTACATAAACATACTCATCACTGTGATCACCAGTTTAAATTTTCGTATGTAAATGCACAAGATATTATTAAAGTATTCAAAACCATTAACCTTAAGAAAACTGGTGATTTGTGGGGCATGTCTGTTAAATTACTCAACTCAATAATAACTGATATTGCACCACATTTATCCTTTATTTTCAATAAATGTGTAGATTATGGAACTTTCCCTGATCTTATGAAACTAATTAAGATAATACCTCTTTTTAAAAGTGGAGATAAAAATGATCCTGGCAATTATAGACCGATTTCTATATTGCCATCTATGAGTAAAATTTTTGAAAAACTTATTCTAAACCAATTGTTAATTCATTTCAATATTAATAGCATCTTCCATAGTGAACAGTATGGTTTTACCAAAGGTAGGTCTACAGCCGATGCGGGAGTTGCTCTTCTTAAACACATTTATAACGCTTGGGAAAAATCACAAAATGCAATTGGTGTTTTTTGTGATTTATCTAAAGCCTTTGATTGCGTAGAACATGAAAACCTCCTGCTTAAACTAAGTCATTATGGTATTCGTGGCATTGCTCTTGATCTCATTGCTTCATATCTTAGTGATAGGATTCAGAAAGTCGCTGTAAATAACGTTAATTCTTCCGGATCCCCTCTGAGAATGGGTGTTCCGCAGGGATCTATTTTGGGTCCATTTTTGTTTCTAGTTTATATAAACGATCTTCCTTTCTATGCTAATGAATTGTGTGATATTGTACTGTTTGCGGATGATACCTCCTTAATTTTTAAAGTGGATAGAAATATAACTAATTATGACAAAGTAAATAGTGCATTATCTCACATACTTAAGTGGTTTAATATTAACAACTTAGCATTAAACACCAAGAAAACTAAATGTATACATTTTACCCTACCTAATGTAAGGAGACAGAATTTCAGTTTGTTTTTAAATAATGAGATTCTTGATACTGTAGATTCCACGGTATTCTTAGGTATAACATTGGACTCGGGTCTTCAGTGGAGCCCCCATCTTTCATCTCTCGCGAGTAGACTAAGCTCCGCTGTGTTCGCGGTTAGGAAAGTCAGGCAGCTAACAGATGTTAATACTGCTAGACTTGTTTATTTCAGCTACTTTCACAGCATCTTGTCTTACGGAATTTTGTTGTGGGGTAATGCGGCCGATATAAAATCTATATTTATTCTCCAAAAAAGGGCTATTCGGGCAATTTATAACATCGGAGCTCGGGATACCCTACGAGATTTGTTTAAGGAAATTGGTATACTTACAGTTGCATCGCAATATATATATTGTAATATTATGTTTGTCCGACAAAACATTCATTGTTATTTAAAACGCAGTGATATACACAAAATAAACACTAGAAATAAGGAAAAACTGGTATCGCGTAGCTTTCGCCTTCAAAAAGTAAATAGATCGTTTATGGGGCAAGGTGTACGCATGTATAATAGAGTTCCACAATCGATTTTGAGCTTGCCATTTGAACAATTTAAATCTAAAATTAAAAATGTATTAGTGAATAAAGCTTATTATACAATCACGGAATACTTCGGAGATATCAATGTGTGGAACTAATATCTGGTTGGATCTCACGTAGGATAAATATATAATAATTATTGTATTACAATATTGTACACAGTTTTTATTTTAAAAGAGCAACTGTTGAGTTTCTCGCCGGCTCTTCTCAGCAGAACTGCCTTCCGAGCCGGTGGTAGCTTCCTCACGGACTGACTACACTGACATTTAATTTAAATTTAAAATGTAAAATTGACGATTCAAAAGTGCTTGTAAAAGTCTATTTGAATAAAGTATATTTTGATTTGATTTGATTTGATAATTGAGCACATAAAAAGCAACAAAACATTTAGTATCTATTAAGTTACATAAACTCTTTGTCCCCAAAACCACATGGATGACTAAGTTCATATATAGAAGCACTCTTTGTTGTGGGAAAGTGACTCATAGCTTTAGTAGTACCCACTATCAATATTAATTTTATTTGATGGCTACACCCAGAATTTACTAATTTGACATATAAATAAACTTACGACTTACGTTGTCCGTCCGGGAGTGCGTCCCTGGATACGTTTAATTTTTTTTGAGCGAGACCCTAATTCTTTTCTAAAATAAAAGTAAGTTACTCCTTATATATATATATATATATATATATATATATATATATATATATATATATATATATATATATATATATATCTAAGTTACTCCTTATAATATCAGCTATCTGCCAGTAAAAGTCCCATTAAAATTGGTCTAGGCGTTTCGTAGATTAGTCTATATTATTACAAACAGACAGACAAAAATTTTAAAATTGTGTTCTTCTTATAAGTACCGTATATAATTCCATATGCACTTCATTCTCTAATTAAGATTTTTTACATATATTACATGTACTGTCTTCTGTTGTAGGTGTTATATTTATAATGGATTTACTTCTTTCTTTACACTTCATAACTTTCTAATAAAGTTTAATGATCTTATTCTACCCACCAATCTTCTTGGTGCCCTCTCCATTCTATGTGACATTGGCGATGTAATGTATGCTCAACTGTCATGTTTTGTAGCCATTAACAAGAAAATTGATTTGAATTTAGAATGTAATAGTAGTTAGTGTCTAATATCATAATTTTATATCGTTGACTGTAATAAAATAAAATATTGTTTCCATGAATTGACTTTTTCAAACAATAATTTTGTCAATGAAATAAAGTGTAAAATGAAGACACTTACAATTAAACTCTTAATTTGATTTAAATATTGCAAATATGTTAAACAAATGTTAATTTTACTGTTTAACTTTCACTTATTATTTTTAATATTAAAATGTTATCATAATAAATATTAAAAAAAAAATCTTTCTCTGTATAAGTAATATAACAAATAACTGCAGTCTATAATTTAAATATTTAAATAATTTTCATTAAATCATATTAAGCCACCAAGCACATAATTAAAAAATATACATATAATAACATTATAAACAAGACTTATGTTTACAAGGATTGCTTCAACAGATTCAATTAAAAAGTAATTATTTTGTGGTCCGTTAAATTAATTACTTAATTGATACATCACAATCAATTTTCTTTTCTAAGTATCTTTACTTATATGTAAATATAATATATTTTCCTCAAAGTAACCATATTAAAATAGTTAATATTTAACATATTTACATTTAAAGTTATAGAATTTTGATTCAGTAATTATACAAAATATTTCTTGCTTTCAATTATAATATTATATAATATATCAAATATTATATTGTTCGCATTTTCACATAATATGAGTAATGTGGTCATATTTGACTCAAAAATAATATTTTATTCGTAATTTGTAAACAATAAAGAGTTGCTGCAAGCTTGTATATAATAGCACTATAATTAAACACGATAAATAATCTTATACGATTCTTATCAGAAAATTATTAAGTCGGTCAAAATATAATTATGCAAAAAGAATAAAAAATATTTAAAATACATACCACAAATTCTGTGAATCTTCATTTAATAATTAAACTGCACAAATTATATAGTATATTTTTTCGCAATAAAACTGCTTCAAAAATCCTAAACGTCTAGGATTACGAGAGTAAAATACAAGCTGAATTTTTAAAATTTATCAGTTTTTCAAAACGCACTCAAAACTAAATAATTTCAGTCGTGTACAATATGTGAAATATATAAACAAACAATAATGTAAACAATGCTGCTTTTTGAAAACAACAAAGACGTCTAGCTGCCAACATTCACAAATCACATTTTAACAATTTAGCTTAATGTTCGGTTTCAAAACGATTTGATAAAAAAACTTGACAGCGGAAATATATTCAACCACTATTGACGCACGACTAAAGCTATTGACCAATCAAATGTACAAAGCAAAATCGATCTTATTTTATTTGCCAATCAAAAATAAGAGGAGTTGCCATATCTAATATTTTATTTTATGTAAATATTTTTTCATAAAAAAATTCTTACTTGGCCTGTGGCCAGCCTACTAGACTCATTATTTTTAGCCATTGAAATTAAATTATTGTATAATCATAAAAACACATCTTTTTGTATTTATTAACATAAATATCCGGAAAAGAATATACTTATGGTAGAATAAATGTAAGTCATTATTGTTTTAATCGCTTAAGTGGTAAATAATATCAAACATTTTATGCTTATAATTATTGTACTACTGTCTACTTGCTTGTAAATTATTTATATCGTAAACATTATTTAAAAAATCTGACAAATTTAAATATTGTACCTTAGTACAATAAATATTTTTATAAAAAAATAATAAATGTAATAAATAAAATGAAAAATAAATTATATTGAAATAAGTAAAAGTAACATATTAAAATATTACAGAATTTGTCGGGCTTTTTAGATTATAATAATTAAGATTTTACTATATTTGTTACTTTTACTCTATTGACAAAATATATTTATAGTGATATTTGCAGTTTAATTTATTAAAAAAAAAACATATTAAAATTTTAGAATTAATAAAATGAAAATACGCAAAAATATATAATTTATAAGAATCGTTACAAACTCATTTAAAGTTTTTTTATGTTTATAAATTTCAGAATAGAATTGTCTTATATCAAAACGAATAGAGAATTATTAGGAAAACGACCGTTACATAAATAAAGCTCATAAATAAATTATAAATGCATGTCATTCATTTATTTTTAAAACACAATAGTGTTCAAAAATCAAATAGTCCGCCATTTGCATCTCACGCCCAGTTTGACGTCACGATACGGGGTTCACGAGACAACCTTACCGCACCCTATTTAATGTTTTCCAAAATGTTATAAGTTCGTGTACTCCAGTTATTACAATATTGTATTACAATGGAATAAAGTTGAGTTTTCTGTAACTAAATATTTAGTTCTTTAACTTGCCTATAGAGGACGCGATCGAATCTGTCCACAGTAGCGCAGAACCCACCAATAGGATAGAAGGAACTTTGACGCAATTTGCAAATGGACGTGAAAAGGATTGAGCTCGAGGGTGTATGAAGTACTAAATGGTGGAAGAGTCCGTGTTAAAAACTTTTGACTATCCAGTTTAGTGCAGTGTTGTTGGAATAATTCAAAATGTGTCAAAGGGAAAGGATCCAGTCTTAATGGTGGTTTAGGAAGCGCCTGAAAACCACTGGAGGATCTATCGAAAAGATTCGCTGATTGTGGGGTAAAGTCCTTCCTTTATTCATCCTTGTCAGCTTATTTTCTTGCTTATTTTTGATAAAAGTCGTTCCTATTACGTGTTTTAAATATTTGGGTGTGACTCGATTGAATTCGATGAACCCTTGAAATGGTCGCCGGCCGAATGCGTGGTAGGTACACCCTATGTCTGAAATTATTGTTACTAGGATGAATTAATCAATTCAGTGGTTACGATACATTAATAGTATCGCTTAGGGGCCTACTTTACGGAAGGATATCCTGATTTTGTCGAAAACTAGAGGTAACTAGTTGTATATAATATACGTATATAAAAGTATAAGGCACGGCCCTGTTATACAGAGGGACATCGATTCGTGCGTTTGCCTTATCAATATGTAATTTTCACCCATGTTTTGGGCGTTATTTGTTACTATACGTATTTCTTTCTTACTAGTACTGTAATGGCAATCTAATTGCAAATTTCGTTTTCATATAAATGATGATGAATATTTTTTCTATACATATATAGTATATGTGATTAATTCAAAGTATATATATACTAATAGTTATCTTCCTTGCTTAAATACATCATATTTTATAATTAAGGACAGGACAAGTAAATATTCTGTTCTCTAAGCAATATTATAACAGCTACCTAATGATTCTCATGAATTTGTCTGATATAGTGTATACATTTTAACAATGGGATAGGTAATGTAAAGTGGACTCTATTTTCCGCACTTAGACTCATAGTTGGTCCGTTGTGCATCAATGGGATAGGTTTGCACTTCTTTAATTTTCAGTTTACCTTTATATTCATAAATGAGGGGTATGGCAAAGAAAAGGGAATGTCCTAATGTATAGATTATGAGAAAAAAGCAATTTAAAGCTTAGAAGTTACAATATTTTTATGAAGATGCTGTAACTTTTAACTACTTACATTTTTGGACAATTCTCCTCCTTAACTGGTATGTCATGAACATTCATAGCGACATCTGATGTATTTGTAATAACTAGTGGTTGGGAATGCAATTACCATAGACATAAATTTGCTACCAGTACAAAACAAAAAAAAACAAACATTCCCCATTCTTTGCCTGAACCATTCAAATAATCAATACTTATTGCATCAAAAGTAGAACTTGCTTAAGTTACAATAAATTTAGAACCTTGTATGGTGTTTGAAATCTTAATTAAACCTATTTTTATAGTACTAGTATTGATAAAACTATGTAGATACATTCCCTGACAGACAGACAAATATTCTAGAAACTTATATTAGATTCGGTGTCTATATCAATAATAACGACTATTTCAACAAGATTTTCCACAAAATATTCAATGTACAGATTCAACTCAGTTAAAATTTTATTATATGTATAGATTTGGATTGTGAGTACCATGCAGTCTAAAAATATTTGTAAAATTGATTTTCACAACCTTTGGTACATTATTCTTGCAAATGCGATGTTTCAGGTTTGTAAACTAAGTTTGCTTATTTGTTAAATGATTCATTGTTATTGTGGCAACTAAAACATGTTAAATCAAATTTCAAAGAATTACAAGCCTCATTTGATTTTTTAAAGGAAGTATGAATAGATTTATAAGTAGTGTTTTATATGAGGAAGATAATTTGTTATTCATGTTTATAAAATCTATAAGTGGGAGTATCTTAATTTTTTTATACCAATATTAAACTGCTGCTTTGCTAGCATTAAATTTTTAGTTTTTACAGTAGTAATACTAAGAATCTTTAGTCGATTTAACTAAAATAATCATGATTTGTACAACATTGGTTTAGTAGAATAAGTTATTTAAAATACAAACAAATAGATGTAATGCAAACTAAATTTACAAATATTTTTGCTATTTATTATTTTTAGCTATAAATAATGTGAAAAGTGATGAGTTAATTATATAATATCAATCAAGAACTAAATCAAGTGCAAAGTGTTGTGAATCTTATTGACCTCTCAGTCTTAAATGGTTTATAGATAATATAAATGTTTATTTATTATTATGTTGACAATTTTGTCATATATTTCACGATTTATTGAAATTGTGTTTTAAGTATACATACGCAACGACTTCATATTAAACTGTAATTTGACATTCACAAATTTACATTAATTACAACTCTTCTAATTTATTAGTTATAAGTGTAGTTAGTATATCTGTATATGGAGGATTGGCATCATATTAAGTTAGATATACAGATAAATAAAATTGAAGTGTCTGTTTGTAATGTCAAAATAACAACTTTATAGTAAATACATATGTAATTATGTATTTATGATACTTATTAGAAAAATGTAACATTTAAAATTTTTGTCATCTTGGGTCGAGCAATAAGATCTTATTAGCCATTAGTTTTACTTACCAAGGGGGGTTATATACATGGTGGGTACCTTAGTCTATAAAACGGCCAATCCAATATATAAGCCATAAACAGTTTTCACATTTATCTATACAGATAAATAAAGTTGAATTTATAATATCAAAATAAGTAACAGCATTTTACTAAATGCATATGAAATTAGGTACATACAAGAAAAACCTTTTTTTTTTAATTTTGTCTGTCTGTCTGTTTGTTCTTCCTAATTTCCGAAACTGCTGGACCGATTTTAACGGGACTTGTAATGATTTGCTTTGGGGGATCTCAGCGACCTCCACTACTCCCAAAGACCACGCCCCCTCACTACTTCTGAAGGAGGCAGTGAGGTAGGTCTGCGCCTATACTACCATGCAAAGCAAAGCAAAAGCTAAACATGTCATAATGGGAACCGTGAAAGCATAGGTCCAGACCCGCCCCAACGGGAGTTTCACTGGCAAATAGCTGATGTTATAAGGAGAGTAACTTGTAAATAAAACTATCTTTTCGGATTTTTTCGCGGATTTATTTTGATTTTTGTTTCCCGACGTTTCGATTGCTTTACAGCAATCATGGTCACGGGAGAGACTAAGGTGTTAGATGTCTCAATGGCATTATACAGTTGTTACAGACAGCCTATATATTATTTAAATGTCAAATATTCGCGTAAATCTAAGAAAGTATTATGAGAGTAACTTGGCTACTTTATTTTAGAAAAAGAATTAGGGTTCTACACAAAAAAAATAACATATCTAGGGACAACCCGAGTAAAACCAGGGTAAGTCGCTAGTTTTATAGATAAATAATAGAATATTATGTTTTGATGAGAAAATTATTTTGTAAGTAATACATGCCACAGTTCATGTGTTCAGCTCAGTTCAGCAGGATCATATGTCATAACAATTATAAATCAAATTTTAATATTAAGTAATTGTATTTAAAAAAGGAAATATTAGTTGCTTGTGATAATATTATTGCTACATTTTCTGTATAATTTGCGATTAACTCAAATAAGCAAGGGTTTTTTCCATATATGGTATAGAATAGGCTATTACTTGACAGATGTCTTGTTACATACAATTTTTCTGCTGTTTCTCTTAAAATTACTACACACATGGTGTTAAACAGCTGCGTGACCATAAATGTTGGTTTGTAAAGTTAACCATCTTGGATATTAAGTATATACTTACTTTTTTATTCAAGTTGTTTATTTAAACATACATATAATAAAATTCTGAGTCGAATCTGTACATTAAATATTTTTTGAAAAATCTTATTGAAATAGTCATTACTGTCGACACAGAGGCCGAATTTATACATTTTAAATAAAACTATCTTTTCGGATTATTTCGCGGATTTATTTTGATTTTTGGTTCCCGACGTTTCGAATGCTTTACAGCAATCAATTATTTATCAGCAATACTCGAACCCGCGACCGCTGGCACAGCAAGTAGGGTCACTACAAACTGAGCCAAACGTGTTGTCAATAAAAATATCTGTTTAGTGTTTTATATTGTCAATATGATTTTGTCAACCCATAATAAATTTAACCATGATCATACCATTATCAATAATATGGTCAAGAAACATTTAACATTATCAATAACAATTTGTGCACGAAATGTATAATAATTTATATAAATTCAATTCTTTAGTGTTGTATTTTATAGAATAGGAAATCTGTATTTCATAGTATAAATTTATATTACGCTAATGAATGGTATTTATAAAGACAATAAAAAGTTACAATGTGTTATGTGAATAAAAGCTTTTAGCGCAAGTGTGCTACAACCTATCACTGAGTAGGTATAGTGAAATGTCGTGTTTTACTTTATATCTATATAACTATCGACTCTCGCTTCGCTTATGTTTTTTCCTAGGTTATTCTTTAAATTAACATTCCTTTTTTATTTATGAACCGAATTAAATAAAACAAATACTAAATGATAACTGAAGCTTACCACAATACATTAGTGAAAACCGCGCCTAAATCGGTTTAGCCATTTCTGAGATTAACGCGCACAAACTCACAGACAAATCATACAAACATTCTAAAAATCATTGTTTTGCGTTAATAATGACCCCCCAATAGGTAATAGTTTTTCTCAAATAGATGATGAATCTTCCATGTACAGACAGCGATCAGTTACAATTTTATTATATGTATAGATAATATAATAACAACGGTTTCCATCCGTTTTTAACGGAAATAAGTTTGCGTTTTTTAACGGCTCTGATATTGTAATTTTATCTCAAAACCACACGCATTAAAGATTTCACACAACATTAAATTTATAGCCAATATTCATAAGATTAAGGATCGCTTTTAACTACGTATGCACTATACGTATATCATGTCCTTGCTTTTCATTTGTCGGTTTTTTTCACGGATTTAGATGTAGAGATGTACATCGGTGTAGTAATACTTTCTTAGATTTACGCGAATATTTGACATTTTAAATAAAACTATGTTTTCGGATTATTATTTCGAGAACCAAAAATCGAAATAAATCCGCGAAATCATCCTAAAATATAGTTCTATTTAAAATGTAGAGACGGATTTAGATCTTAATCTTTCACGTGACCATGATTGCTGTGAAACATTAGAAACGTCGGGAATCAAAAACCTCGAAAAAATCCAAAGAGATAGTTTTATTTTTAAAATGTCAAATATTTGCGCAAATCTGATAAAGTATTACTAGTTGTAGATGTTGTATTGAAAGTAATAAATTTTAAATTATAATATGCAACTGTTACGGCGTCTGTCTATCTTAATGATACTATGTCCAAGTCTTCGGGCATTCGCACAGCATATATGTATATATAATCGTCAAAAAGTCAATCGGTAATCTTTCATCAAGTTTAAGCCAATGCCATTCAGAAATGTCTCTTATTTATTGGTAGTGTGCCAATCTTCTATCTTTATATATAAAAGACATAAGTGATTGACTGATGTATCAACGGACAGGCCAAACTTTAGGCTTAAGGCTAGAAAACTGAAGTTTCGCACACGTATTCCTCATATGACGTAGGCATTCACTAAGGAAGGATTTTTCAAAATTTAAACCCCAAGGGGCTGAAGTAAGGGACAAAAGTTTGTATGAAACTTTTTATTCCTTGGACATATTTGCATGAAATCTCGTATTTTTCGTAGTTTGATCGCGAGCGAAGCCGCGGGTTCTGTTAGTCGTTGATAATTATGGATGTTATACCTCGGCTACTTATGTCTCTAAGCATTATAAAAGTAAATAAACCATTTAAGACGAAAGGATAATATCTCGTAAATCTAGCATAATTATTTTCTACTTTAATCATAATAATCAATTGAAAAAAGTATCAATTTGTATGGCAAATTAAGTATTTGCATTGCTTTTTCTCTTGCTCGAACCTCCTCAAATAGTCCAAAACGAAACCAACTTTAGTCAAATTAAAATCTATAAGTTATCGTCATGTACATTTAAAGAAAAAAAAAGAACATTGAAATTTATATTAAGATACTTTCACATTTACAGTTTTGCAATGAGTAAGCAAGCTTAAGTCATATAAAAGGCGATTGCATTAGTAGATATGTAGGTATATATTTTTATCATACTATGTATCTTTATACGTTATCTAACATGTAATATAATAAAGAGGTAAAGTTTGTAAGTTTGTTGCTGTTTATAATGGATAAACTAAAGATCCGCTGAATTGATTTAAATGAAATTTGGTATGATGATAGTTCCAAACCCTGGGAGGGACATAGGATAGTTTTTATCCCGGAAATCATTTCCTAAATGGCGATATATTTATATGGGTAATGAATCATTTTTCAAGTACGTTATATAAAACTCGTCATACCTATGAATGTACCTAGTAATATATAGTTTATCTATTCCATTCTAACAGTTAAAACGTAGCTAGGAACGAACCCGAACGAAGCGAGGGTGAGTCGCTAGTTCTGCTAATATCAAAAGTCATGATATAGTACGTGTCGGGAATGTGAAATTGCTGTTGTCACTACTGACAAATAATTTCGGCTAAGATTGCTTTAGAGAAAGTTTAATCGCAACGGAGAAAGTACCTACATATTTATTATTTCCTATATATCAGTGTGTAGCAAAGTATATTTTTAAAAGCGAATTATTTCGATCAACCAAAATCATATATAATTAGTTTTTGACAATTAAATATATCGATTTTAAAATCACTTAAAAGTAATAAATCCTCCAGTAGAGGTAGTGTTCTTGTAATCCTAACCATTTAAAAAAAATAATGAATATATATCGATTAAGATTTGACGAAAATATAGTAGACTCACAAGACTAAAACGACAGATAAATTCAGTTTATATTATTTTTGAAGTCTGTCAACAAATGGACGAGGGTCGAGGACCACTAAGTACTTACTCGGTAAAACTAAGGGCTGTTAAGAAACTTTACGTTAAAATTAGTTCAAAGACTAGTAATAATATTTAAATATTGTCTGGCTGGTTATACTGGCTTTATTAAAAATAAAAACTAGCGACTCATGGCGTACCCTAGGTAGTTTTTAACACCTCCTGGATAATTTCTAAGAAATTAATTGTTAACTGGGACACCGGTGTGCCCGCGATCCTCAACGGGTTAACGGTTAGTATTGAAATATATAGTCTATCTATATATTATATATAGTATATGTATTAGTGTATACATGTAGATATGATGAGTTTTATATCCCTTGAGAAATGATTGATATAAATTTTCATATAAATTTTCATCCCCCTTTTCACCCCCTTAAAGTATGATTTCCAAAGTAAAAACTATCCTATCCTTACCAGGTTCAGCGGAGTTTTAGTTAGTTTATCCATTACAAACAAACTCACAAACTTACAAACAATATCTCTTTATAATATTAGTGTAGACTAAACGCCAAATATAATACCTAGGTGAAAGTACCTACGTATAAAACGTAAATAGCTAAACATTTAATATTGAAATAGTGTTTTAACTAAGAGATGTTTCAGTGTTTCAAAACGTTTGACCGTCGCTTCAATAAATGATAAGAATTGCGTCGACTGAAAATCGATCCTACGGTAAACTTGCCAGGCATGTATTGCTTCAGCCGACTGGTTGCTAATGACGGATATTGTGCATTATAAATTCTAAAAAGTAGTAGAAATTAGAGTAGTTTTATAACAAGCCATCCATCCTAAAAGGTTATTGATTTGAAGGCATTGCTAAATTTTTTGGCGCCACAACGATTGTAGTAAACTTTATTATAAATATATATAAAAAATAATGTATGTTGGTCTGTGCTGTCTTATTTTGCCAAGGGCTTTCATCTGGTTGTAATAAAAGGTAGTTGTGTGTGTCGAGAAGGTTTCTATTATAAGTATTGTCAAAATACGATAGAGGTTTTTATCTAACCAGTTAGTTAAATGTAACGCTTTATAACTAACGAATATGTACTTTGATTTTTTGTTCCCAACGTTTCAACTGCCTTATAGCAAACATAGTCACGGGAGAGATGTCCTGAAACAACAAAAACAAAATCTCAAAATGAAAACTCCGCGATACAATTAAAAAAAATGTTTCATTTAAAGATTTACATGTTTGCCACCTTGCGCCCGTGCAGAGCCAGGGTGAATTGCTAGTTATAAATATTTCATATATTGATTGCGGACGTCAAAAATCGCGTGTTCGATTACGGTTCGTGTATTGGCAAAGTTTCGCGTTAGTACCGGCTAGCTCGATTGCGCATGTCCAGTGCATGGACCCCTGGAACTGGGGAATTCTAGGGTGAGGTATTGAATATGCGCCGTTCATTAACGTACATAGTCTGTCTCTTCGTTTAGTTTATGTCATATATAATGTATGCACATTGTACAGTGTGAAGACATTTTATCATTTAGATTTGATTGTTGGTTATTTGTTAATTCATATATGGATTATTTTCTATTGATTTTCTACATTTCCTTTCAAATGCTGCTTAATTTTGAGCTTTATAGAGAATATAAGTATTTTTCTAAAATATAGATGTAATGGGGCAACAGTTTGACATTAATTAAATAAAATACATATTTATATTAGAATGTTTGTCTATCTGGTCGTTCACCATGTAAGTCACTAAACTGGTGAAATAATCTTAACGTGAGTTTTGTGAACTGAGATCTACTCTTTAATGTAATTTTTTTTTTTAATGAGATTCAGTGACAAACGAGCAGAGAGACCACCTGATGGAAAGCAGTACCTGTCGCCTATAACACCTACGGTTCATGCACTTAAGTTTTAAGTAACAAAAATGCAGAACCGCCGCGCCGGTACGATATCACTGTGAGGACTAAGATGATATGCCTTTTGCCTGTAATTGCGCTGGCTACCTTATCCTTCAAACCGGAACACAATGCAATCTCTGTTGCTTGGCGGCAGAAATAGATAAGAGGGTGGTACCCATCCAGTCGGACTCCTCAGGCTTGACAGAGTCCTACCACCGGTAAAATTAATACATAATATGGTTAATTTATTACAGAGATTATGCCTTGAACTTGCTGACATGAGAGCAAATAAGACACACAAGTAATAGGTGTCCTATGTATATTTGAGAAACATGTCGGTGTCCTGTTACATTGACCTTAGATTAGAAAAGTGGGAAATTAAGGTTAATTAGTGACATTTTCACTAATGGTCTCAAGTAATGGCTGATTTATCTAACTAATGTTGTTCAATTGGATTCTTCTTATAAATCAAACGTTTTTATAATGGTATCCTAATGGGAGTATTCAGGCGTTAAAGCGATATTTTTAAGGTGTGTGTAGTGATTCAAATGGGAAAACCCCTTTTTATTTTACATAAAAACTCTATAAAACCCTAACACAATCTATGCAACGTTGTTCCCATTATTACTTGTTTTATTCTGATTTTCCCCTCCTACGTGGCCAGAAAACATTTAAATTTATGAGTATATTTACTAAGACTCTTATTGCACTATCAATAGAGGTTGTAATGCATTGTAATTTTTACAGGCTAATATAACATATAAAGTATGGAATAAATTACGCATACTTTCAAACACTAAACTATCGATGTATAAAACAGTGTAGCACGTGTTGATTATGATGAAAAATTAAAAAAATATTAAAAAATACAGCGGTAGTCCAATGGTAGCGTACTCGCTTGGAAAACCAAGTGAAGCCGGTTCAATTCCGGGTCTCGCAATTCCTTATATTCTCATTTATCAACATGATTATCACTTGCCTTTTGGTGAAGAGAATCTAGCAGGTTGTTGAAAGACATGTGAAGTCCACCAACCCTGATGGACTATGGCTTTATCCCCTTCGCATTCAGAGACTGCGTACAGCAGAGGGACGTTAAAAAAACTGAATACAACCTAAAAAAATAAAATATTTGTGCAGTACTTACTAATTATATTAGTGTATAATAAACATATTATGGTTATGTACATAATGTACATGTACATTATGTACATATATTAATAATATATTAAAAATAGTTTCTTTTAATTTTCCTTGTCGGACTAATTAGTTATTTATTATAATGCTATGTAATTAAAAAAGGGAAAATGGACATTCTGTTATATTATTGTTTAAATATTATATAACGTTTTTTTATATATATTTTTATCAAGGAATTTCTGCTTTCTTCTACAAGTAGTACAAATATGTACGAATGTTTTTTTGTTAAGAACATAAACTTTTCAACTTCATGCTCTTTCGTTCGCCTTCTTTGCCACTCCTAATAGATTGTTTTTTATTTTATTAAATTGGACATAACTTATTTTTTCTCAATACTTATGCTTTTACGAGCCCAATATCTATTACCTTTTAACGAGCAATTCTTGTTTATTTATTTATTTATAGATACCGGCGATCTAGGAAACGGCTCTAACGATTTCGCTGAAATTTGCTATTTCTTGCTATTTCTTTCTTCTTATTGGGGCTTTCGGGGGCGAAAAATCGATCTAAATTAGACTTATGTCTGGGAAAACGCGTATTTTCGAGTCTTCATGTAGTTTTCTTTAATCAAAATCAAAATATGGTCACTAATTGCGCACGCTTGGGCATAACATTGTGGTCAAGAGGCCAAGGCGCAAGATTGACAGTCACAGGTATCCGGGTTCGAATCCCGGTCGGTTTTTTTTGTTTTTAAGCCAAATTTAAAACGAAAATTTTATCTCTACGTTTTACTCCATAAGTTGTATAGATTATCATCTAAAAAATACGATATAACAAATAATAATTCCGAGTGAAGCTCGCCCAGGAAGAACGTCGCCCAGGTAGGTACTTATATGATAATATATCTTATTGACTGTAGGCACTCTAGTCTTTATGTAAGTGAACTGAGGCACTTATCCAAAAGTTATAAGCGTCTTTCTACTTTAAACCACCAAAAATAGTTATTCGTGTCTTATTTCGTAAACGTACTAAACTGGTAAATATCGGGCAGCCTTTAGTTTACGTAATAGGTGTGAAATTTGTTAAGAATAGCTGACAAACTATACGCTTGCCACTTATCTGTTTCGTCATTTGAAAACCACGACATGACTTTAAGTGGGACATGAAAATTATAATTTTAGGTAGTCCTTTTTACATTATTACCTAATTAACATATTAAGATTGACATTAACTGTTATTTATTATTATTATTTATAATAATAAAAATTTATGTTTTTACCCCACGTTTGGAAGTGACCCACTCACTGGTCATTAGGCGACATTTTGAAACGTGGGGTACCCACAATGATAATACTGTAAATGTAAAATCAGGTGTTAGATAATCTTACCAATCTTATATATTTAAACGAGCAATTCTTGTATATTTATATCTTTATTTATTTATTTATTTATTTATTTATACCAGCGATCTCGGAAACGGCTCTAACGATTTTGCTGAAATTTGGTATATGGGGGATTTCGGGGGCGAAAAATTGATCTAGATTAGTCACATGTCTGGGAAAACGCGTGTTTTCGAGTTTTCATGCGTTTTTCTTATGCATTATTCTACGCAAAATTTAATCGCGACATCTATACAACTGTCTCAGTAACACTTAGTCACTTAATGTAAAATTATTTTTAAGCCAAATTAAAAAGAAAATTGTTCTTATCGCGACATCTATACAACTTTCTCAGAACTTTCAAGAACTCCGAGCGAAGCTCGGTCGCCCAGGTGCTATTCTATTTAATTTTATAATAAATTATCTTATACTAATAATAGATACTTTGTTAAGACATTAACACAGCATCATCTAGTTCTGTGGTAACCCATACCCATGACTGGAGTACAAACATTCGTGCTTATTACACAAATGAATGCCCCCAGCGGGACTCGAACCCACATACACGTTTTATCCTTGCTGCAAGATACACATATGTTTTTCTTTATCATTTTACAACTGTACATTGTACAAGTACCATAAATGGCATGGAGAGAATAAGTAAATGATATAAATTAATTTTTATACACTTGTGTTTTAATCATATGGTTTCTTGTTTTCCCATTATCATTAAATCCCTCTTAAATTTCCTTTGCAATGTCACTAATATGAGGAATTATTGACTTGTTCATTTGTCTGTAATTATCTTTGAGCTGAGCAATGTTGGAATCTGCTTCCTTGTACCGAATTGTTTTCCATTTTAACTTCAGCTTTAACTTATGTTTTTACTGACGTGATGATTTTTATTATTTTTTTACTGATGTTGATCCATGACCTTATATGGATGTAGGGAACTCGAGCCAAACTTTTGTTTCGCGCCCGGATAAACAAAAAGTGATTATGATTTAAAACAAAATGTACGGTAACCTTGCTGTATATTATTTAGCCGTATTAAATAAATATGTCATTGTTTAACATTGAGATAGCTAAATAAATTATTTTTATAAACTTACGTGATAAATTAAAATGTACATAGTTCTTCTGATACTGGTATGTATTCAGCCCTTTTTAACGTCCCACTGCTGGGCACGGGCCTCCCTTTAGTATGAGGGGGATCAGGCCATAGTCCACCACGCTGGCCAAGTGCGGGTTGGCGGACTTCACATGTCTTTCAAAAACTTGCTACAATACTTCAACCATAGGGTTGCTCCACAGTCTACTCTGCTAGCAAAGAAGTACCAGGAGCAACCCGCATTGTACACCGCCCACCGAAGTGCGGCCCTGACGGCCTACCAAGACAGATCACAACAAACAACGGATTGCTCTCACGGTTCACTGCTGTCAGAGAAGTACCAGGGGGAAACGGTAGTTCTAGGTGTTAAGACTTTGAAAGAAGCGATAAAACAGATAAACTCATCAGCTTTAAATTAAAAGGTAATATGTATTATATACTTTGACAATATATGAAATTATTATTTACAATTTTGACTATTTATATTTTTTTCGTACCTCATCCAGGCTAACATAGGTTCTAAGATTGTAAATAAAAAATCAAAGCCGGATTTATACTAGTTATTATTATTATTTTGTATTAATGCAAGTAATCAGCGGGTTTACAACAGCGTTAATTAATGTTTTGTGTCGCTTTGAGATAAAGTCGACGAGATATTATTTATCGCCGTTACCCAGTTGCATTAACTGCGCTCGATAATTAATTTTAAATCGCTTCACCGATGATATTAATCATTATCATATTATGTATTCATCGGGCTTGTTTTACACTAGACAATTCAATTGAAATTGCCGATATAAATAATATTAGATACTTTTCATACGTAACATTGTATGTGGGTAGGTGTAAAAGTGGTTTAATTAGCAAATCCGGGTATGCTTCTTTTATTTAGTTGAAACTAGCGAAATATCTTCGCTTCGCTCGAGTGTGTTCCTTTTGCTAAAATACAAGTAGCCTAAGTTATTCCCTTATAAAAATTTAAAAAATTGTTTTTTTCTTATTAGTACTGTATATACTTTTATATACAGTCTTATTATATTTATTGATTATTATTAAAAGTTATACTATAAATATTTCTCGTAGCACTAGATTTTCAGACGATCTAAATTATAAAGTATTATATAATCAATAATTACGATTTGACTTTCGCTGCTATCTAGAAGTCATGGGTTTGGTTCGCGTTGAGGTATATTTAAAATGGATAAATTGGGACTAAAATTTCTCAATACGTTTCTAAGATGTGTCCAAATATGGTCAAAGCAAACTAAAGCTTCTGCCTTATAAACTTTAGTTGCGGAATACGAAGTAGAAATAGGAAAGTGCGTGAATGCGTTCGTGCATATTTATTCACATACACGTACATTAAACGGTGAAGACCGTTTACAAGTATTTGCACCATTTAGTATTTAGTTAGTATTCGACCAGAAGGTCGAAATTCGACTTTAATCATTTTTTTATTGATAACACTGAAGCTCGTTAAAAGCTACTAAACAAAAAACAATCGTTTGAGAAACAGAAGAGAAAAAGGTACTGAACTGTTTTGTCTTTGCCTATTTATATATAGATACTAGCAGAACCCGCGGATATGCCCGCCTTAAATCTACAAAAAAACTGGCTTTATGTTATACAGCGACTCAACCTCGCTTCGCTCGGGTTCGTTGCTATGTATTTATATAATATTGCTTATACAAAAATCGCGATTAAAAAATGTAAAGTGGAGGTAGGAGGGTAAAAAATTCTTTACAACCTATTCTCATACTACCAAATATTCAAAAAAATAACAATTATTAAAATCGGTCAAGCCGTTTCGGAGGAGTGCTAACACGAACACCGTGACAGGAGATATTTATATATTAGACTAACGACTCACCCTCGCTTCGCTTAGGTTTGTCCCTACTTACGTTTAAACGCTTAATATAGATTTCTCAGGGATCAGATATTTTCCCAGTAAAAAGTATCCTATATGTTGACCCGGATAGCCAGCTATCATCATACCAAATTTCATCAAAATCTGTCCAGTGGTTTTCTCGTGATGCGGTCACAGACAGACAAACAGACAAAAAATCTAAAAACTATAGATTCGGCCTCTGTATCGATAATAATGACTATTTCGTTAAGATTTTCCAAAAAAATATTTAATTTACCTACAGATTTGACTCAGGATTTTATTATATGTATAGATGTTCTCTAATTAATTAAAATACTTTTCTTATGTTTTGAATCACATACAAAAATATATATCGCAGTGTTGTATGGGGCTCTTTCAATACACCATTGTGCTGTATATGGAGTCCCGCTGTCAGTTAGCTTGAAGGCGCATACCGATGTGCATAGTGAAACCGCATCAGATATGAATTACGTATTTAATTTTATAAACTTAATAGGTATATGCATGAAACAATCATTAGTCAAATGAAAATTATGTATAATCGATTTTCATATTATTCATCTATCTATAGATATTATGAAATTGTAACTAAGTCGAATCTGTACATTAAATATTTTTTGGATAATCTTATTTAAATAGTCATTACCTACTATCGATACAGACGCCGAATCTATAGTTTTTAGAATTTTTGCCTGTCTTGTGTGTCTGTCTGGGAACGCATCACGAAAAAAACACTGGACAGATTTTGATTAAATTTGGTATTATGATAGCTAGAAAATATCTCATCTCAGTGAAATCTATAGGTACTAAACGTTACAACGTTGTTATATTTCAATATTTGTAGGTGCCTAGTTAGGTAACTACCATTTGCTTACTAGTTAGTAAGATTCCCTCTTTTTGTTTACGAATAAACTGATACAAATACCAAATACATACATACACACATCTATCTACATATATTTTAAGAGCAATGCTTAGCTTAACAAGGTAGGTCTTAAAACTGAGATTATATTTTGCCAAATCTCTGTTTAGTGAACCAAGGGTTCCATCTGAATGGCATCAAATTAGACCAGTTTGGCGACAGACTGGCTTCCCTCAAGGCGGCGGACCCCGTCTTGAGGGAAAGGGAAAGAGTTCCTTATAAAGGTATATAAGCACTAAGAAACGATTTTTATAAATGAATATCCTAAAAATGCCAAATAGGCTAATGAAAATATGGATGGAAGTTAGCAATTTTTAAAGTAAAATATAAATTCGGGTCAGATTCGAGCTACAAGGCTTGTTACTAACCACCTATCGTTTGCTATAGTTACGATGGCAAAAACCTTCAAAGGCGTCGCCCTATCATATTCATTATTCACAAAAATTTCATCACAGTCTGATGAATAAAATCAGGTCGCTTACATTACGAACAGACAATTTTAAATGTAATATAATAATATGTGTAAGTGGAAATAGGTTCTGCTTGCAATTGTAGAGTTTATTGATTTACTATACTTTACTATTTATTTACTACTAGAGGAAAAATAAAAACAAATCTATCCCACGGCAACCGTATATTTTTTCGGGATAAATTGTAGCCTGTGTGCTATTCCATACTGTATCTATCTCTGTGCAAAATTTCATCCAAATCCGTTTAGCAGTTCTGGCGTGATTGAGTAACAAGCATCCATACATCTAAACTTTCACTTTTACAATATTAGTAAGATACTTATACTGTACACCCAAACGTACTTGGATTCGTTACAAACATACATACAATAACTCTTGAATTTTAAACCATAACTACCAACGTTAGTGAAACTGAAATCTAAACTATGTATTTTTTTAAAAATATCAAAACTTTTTTTTTCAAAGTTTCACTTTTTTTATTAACTATAGGTACTGTGTTTTATTGATTTTGGCATGAGTCACTGTCAAGTTTCCTGCGAGGATCTGTCGTGTCTAGTTACATTTGGCTAATAAATAAGTCAGTTATATTTGATATTGTTTTTTATTGGCATTAGTTAGTTTTTTAGTTTTTTACTTTTTTACTAAATTATTGAAAACTAGCGACTCACCCTCGCTTCCCTCGGGTTCGTCCTTAGGTTGATTCCCGGAATAAAAAATATCCTATGTCCTTCCCAGGGTCTCAAACTATATTTTGCCAAGATATTTTTTCTTGAATGTACTTGTGTTGATTTCATTTACTTGTTGATATAAAATATAAATATAGTCAATTTTTAGTGTATTAACATGTATGTAGTTAAGGTTCACTTTCGTGATTGTAAGACCTAAAAATCTTATCATTTATTCACATATAAATGCTAAGTCTAAAATTTTCACGTGTATGTAAATTCAATGATTTTCAATATAAAATATTTTCCACTTAGAAGTATCTATCCCAAATTAAAAAAAGTGTCATTAAAATCGACTTGGCTGTAAAATAAAAACAGTTACTTCAGCTTTTAAATAAATATGTTATGATATTAACACACAGCACCATCTAGTTCCATAGTAAGCTACGAGGCATGTATTATGAATACCAGATAGATGATACACTACACATATATAGCTTTAAATAGATACATATTATAAATATAAACACCCACAACTGAAGTACAAACATTCGTGATCATACGTCATCACACAAATAAATGCCCCCAGCGGGACTCGAACCCGCGACCGCTGGTACGCAAGTAGGGTCACTACAAACCAAACCAAACATGTCGTCGTCGTCGTTCATAATGTTACTATGAATTATTTATTATGTGTATACAATTCTAATTTTTGTCCACAGGTTGGTGCAGTGTGCGTAGCAAGAGGCGCGCGCAGTCTAGCATAAGCTAAGAAGGGTATCAAGCTAGTGCACCATGAACGAACTTGACAGCCTACGCCAGGAGGCGGAAACACTCAAGAATGCCATCCGGGTGCGTATGCTTTTTAAATGGAATGTGAAAACTGTTATACTGGAGGAAAATAATATTTTTATACACTATTATTACATAGATACGTACATACATATTATATCGGAATGTGTGTATGTATGTTTGGTACTCCTTCAAGCTAAAACGGCTGAGCGGATTTGTATGAATTTTAGTATAAAGACTAGTAACTTACCCATGCTTCGCTCGAGTGCGTCCCTAGGTACGTGCACATAGCGTTGCTACAGTTCATAAGAAGATCTTTTTAAGAGAAATGATTCTGTAATACACTATTTTCATATAACTTTATTAGAGTATGCGGCGCACGCCAATAAAGCTCCCAGTCGGCGTGATTTTTTTCGACATCTATCATATCATATTTAAGCCAATTCACACATAACCATAATGAACTATACACCTAAACCTTCCTCATGGATCACTCCGTCCATTGGTGAAAACCGTACGAATATCTGTTCGGTGATTTTTAAGTTTATCGTGTTCGGACAGACAGACAGACGCGGCCAGGGAACTTTATTTTATAACATGTAGTGATATATTATGACTTGATAGAATACCACATAGGACACCCTGCTAGGCATCTAGGGACGTATCCGAACGAAGCGGGGGTTTGTCGCTATTACCAAATATTATCTCATGGACTTGAACATATGGCAAAGAAAAATAAAATACTAATCACGTTTATTACAAATGCTAAGAACGATGTCTGAAGACCTTGCATCGCCAAAACTAAAGGACACCCATCTATTACTAACAATTAGATGCAATTAGAACTATTTGTTTCCTTCCCGTTTGATGTCAAGTCGCCGCTAAATATTTATTTATATATATATTTATTTAAGTTTACGGACGTGCGACTTTAAATTACAATAATAATTGGTTCTACTGAGTCATTTATTTGTTTGTATGAAAAATGTTCATTTGTTTCAACATTGAGCTACAAAAATTATATTATATTTTGGATTTGATTTGTTGATATTTGGCTTCAAAGTCAAATGGAAGTGCTGGCAACACCACACGTACGTATTTTTATAATTTAAATTATAGTTGGAGTAAACTATCTTCTACTTGAAAACAAATTTTACTTATCTCATTGTAAATTAAAATAGCGTAGGGAAATGTAACATTTGTAATAATACACAATTAAGTTTAAATTTCCTTGATCATTACATGTTTAATGCTTGTATGCATTTGATCAAAATATAGTTAACTAGCGACTCCCCCTCGCTTCACTTCGTCTCTAGGTTGATACCTTATACAAACTTTCATCCCTATTTTCACCCCCTAAAGGGATGATTTCCGAGTCCTTCCCAGGGTCTCAAACTATCATCTTACCAAATTTCATTTAAATCAGTTCCTTAGATCCCAAGATTTACCCCTACAACGTGACAACATCACAAACTTTACCTCTTTATAATATAAGTATAGAATATAATTAAAATCAATTTTTACTATTGTCAATCCATCAAAACGTTACAATTACTAGCAGGAATAGATAGGTAAAAATGCAGATCAGTTAGAAAAAACTGTGAGAAATTACAAAAAAAAAAAAAAAAACTCATTGAATAATTTATTATAACATTATATTGTTATACAATATGTAAGTTGTCTGACTTGAGAATTTACGTGTCCTACTTCCATATATTTTATTTACCACAACACTACTATTATAATGGAATGATATGTTACGTTGAAACGGCTGGGCCGGTTTGGATAAAATTTAGTACAAAGATAGACTATAAATATGTTGGGCCATAAACATACAGCAGTATCTAGTATAAGTTACGAGGTATTATCATTATCCATGGTAAGTTACGAGGCTTGTGTTATGGGATACCAGATAGTTGATACACTACACATATATAACTTTAAATTCATACATATTATAAATATGTATAAACATCCATGATTGGAGTACAAACATTCGTGCTCATCACACAAATGAATGCATCCAGCGGAACTCGAACCCGCGACCGGTGGCACACCAAGTAGATTCACTACAAATGAGTCAAACGTGACTACAAACCTAGAGTAACACATAGGTTACTACTAGTAATGAAAATTACAAAAAGGTGACGCTACAATATGAGACTAACATTATGAATACAAAAATCACCCAGGGACAAACCAGAGCCAAGTGAGAGTATGTCGCTATATTTCTATAGTAACTAACGGCAGATCCAAAAAAATTATATTGAGCGTATGTCATAGTTGTGACTCTAGACAAAAACAAATTTACCCACGGGAATCGTACATTTTCTGGGATAAAAAGTAACCTATGTGCTATTCCACACTATAAGCTATCTCTGTGCCAAATTTTATCTAGATCCGTTCAGCTGTTCTGGCGTGAAAGAATAACAAACATTAATCCATCCATTATCACAAACTTTCACGTCTCTATACATATAATAATATTCTGAGTCGAATCTGTACTTTAAATATTTTTTGGAAAATCTTATTGAAATAGTTATTATTACCGATACAGAGACCGAATCTATAATTTTTAGGATTTTTGTGTCTGTCTGTCTGTCTGGGAACGCGTCACGAAAAAAAACCATTAAACAGATTTTGATATTTGGTATAATGATTGATAGCTGGTTATCCGGGTCAATATTTAGGATACTTTTTATTGCGGGAAAATATCTCATCTCTTGAGAAATCTATACTAACCGTTAAAACGTACCTAAGGACGAACCCGAGTGGATCGAGGGTGAGTGGCTAGTTTATAATTTTAGTATGAAATTCCATCTCTAGTAGGGAAAATTTCAGATAGAGAATTTGGAACTGTCGTAAATAAACTTCGTATTATATATTAATCGCACTACGATTATAGATGCTAAAGTTTGTATGTATGTATGTTTGTTTGCTTGTTTGTTACTCCTTAACGTCGAAACAGCTGGACAGATTTAGATAAAATTTAGCACATAGAGTATGACCTGGAGTAACACATAGGTTATTAGTGAGTAAATAAACTTGTGTACGTTATAGTGAAGTCAGATTAAAATATCCTGTAGTAGTGCGTGACTGCCGGATTTAATCGGCCTCGCGATTGTTCCTATTGCGATTGCTCAATGTTTACGCGTCGACGATGGACCGGCCAGATACATTGCTTACGGATATATATACGTTATTTTATAGATTCTGAGACCTAACGCCGTAGATAGAGATGTTAAAGTCTATGTTTTTGTTTTGCTTTAGAAATAATTACCAACGCATATTATTTTTGTAAACAATTTCCCTGCCAAAGTTTTGGGATCGAATATTACTACTTCAATTAAAACGTTTTTTACATTATATTATCATGAGTGTTTAATACAATTAAGATAAATGGTTATTATAAAGAATCGATATCAATATTTTGATATGATTATGTTAATTTTATCTGGGATATGTTTCGTTCCGATTTTTTGTTTATCTAAACACAAACAAACGTGTAGGTTAAACAAACTAGTTAGTATAATTTATAATTGGCCTACTATTACATATACGAATGTTTGTTTGTGTGTTTATTACTCCGTGTGCACCGGGAGCTACACGAGTGATGAAAAAGAAAAGTTGCTAGTGTAAAAAAATCAGACAGGGGCAAGCGACTGCGCTTGGGAAACTGAGTGAAGCGGGTTCAAATCCTGGGTCTCACACTTCTGATATTTTCATTTGCGAATCGTTTCCAACGTGATTACCACTTGTCTCGCGGTGAAGGAGGCATCATGAGGAAACCTGCATATTTGAGAAATTCTAACTTTTCGAAAGACTGGTGCTGTCTGACAACCCAGGCTTGAATAGCGTGGTGAACTATGGCTCGATCCCCACCGTATTGAAGAGAGACCCGTTCCCAACAGTGGGACGTTGAAAGGCCTGAATACATTCATTCTAGTTTTAAACATTTGATCTATATTCCTATCATTCTGTTTCTTAGAATACTAGACTACAAAGTATAAAATTAACTTTTGTTTTACGTTGAAATTCATGCATTTAGTCAGTAGAGGCTGTTTTATGTATCCTGAAATGTTAGCGAAGTTTGAATGAAACTTCAGCGAAAATAGCGAACGTTGTTTGGAGCTTTATTTCCAGTGGATTATGAAAATTCTCGCAAACTATTGCAATTTATATAGCTTTCCATTAAATCGTTAGTGGAAAGCGAGTAAACATGAACTGTGTTAGTGTCGGTGATAAAAGAGGTGTCGAAAAAAGCATTACTTGGCATTATTTATTTATTTTGTAACAAGTATGTACTATTAAAAGCAGATTTTTATATATTTAACAGATAATTATATACCTATATGTAGTTTTTAAAATACTATCAATTTTTTTCGCTTTGTTTTTATAACATGTTTGTTTACACAAATGACCAGAGGTTTAAAATGAACGTTGTTAAAAAATATCGTATTTTTTCCGGAATCAACAATCAAAACAAATCATATAAGTATAAAATGTATGCTTTTTAACGATGGTCTCGTTTGAATTTATTACTTAAAGAGATTGATGCCTACTTCTTTGATGTTGCCATAACACTAAGAAAAACAAAATATTGATTAATTATAAATGTATTAATTTCATATTAACATCTCATACTAACAGAACTACGTAGAATTTGCGTGAACACAGCAATTGACGCCAGAAATGGTCTTTGTATAAGAAAAGAATACGGTCGACCACAATAGTTGTGGTCGCAGTTTTCAAGTGTTTCCCTTGAGTAACTGGAAATTTGTGTTTGGCATCACTTTTATTGTTCTTTACTCTAAATTTATCTTTCATAGTTTGAGTGTAACGTATACTTTGTTAATACAGGACGCTCGCAAAGCAGCATGCGACACGTCGCTTGCGCAGGCCACCGGCAGCCTGGAGCCGATCGGGCGCATACAGATGCGCACGCGCCGCACTCTGCGCGGTCACCTCGCCAAGATCTATGCGATGCACTGGGGAAGCGACTCCAGGTAACGTAACTAGTGGTACTGATGATATCGATAGTCCAAAAGTGTCCTAATCGAAATCCAAAAGTCAATAAGTCAATGCAAAAGTCACTTGTTTTAAGGAATTAAAATATTTGATCTTTTGAGATTTTTTTGTATATGTTCTTTGGTTTCGTTCATATATCTATTTTTAATCCAATTTATATTGTATTCAACACTTTTTTTAACGTGCCGCTGGGCACGGGCCTCCCTTCAATACGAGGGGGATTATCCAATTTAGCAATACAATAATATTGTGTCATGGAAGTTTTTTATAAGGAACCCTCAACTACGCTACAAGTACGTTAATATAATAAATAAGAAATTTTGTGAATATGTTTGTTGCTTTATAACGCAGTTCTCAACGTATTTGAGTGAAGTTACGAATCGGTCTCGTTTTATCGCCATGCGTACCACGTGAGCAGAGCCACGGGCAAAAATAACTTTTTAACTTGTTTCCTAAGAATAATTCACGTTTCTTATTCAGCATATTAGATAGATAGATGCTTAAAACAAACATAATGATAAATATATTATTTTAAGGCATCTACTGCGTATTGGTTGTTAATTCATAACGTCATATTTTGTCTTTTTAGATGAGTAGGTATCTAATATTTATCTGAGTACGATTAATTAAAACATTGTACTCATTTTGTTTCGATGTAGATTCGTAGTTTTCTTATATATGTATATGTTCATATTACGGTTGAGAGCGGTCTTCTAGACATGCACGCGCTCGTGTGCTCGAATTATACACGGTAATGTTTATTGCGACCTACTACATATTAGCTTCCGATTTTATATTTTGTATCTCGTCGGTTGTAACTACTTGATATGTGTAGTCTTATTTATTACTAGCGACTCACCCTCGCTTCGCTTCGGGTTCGTCCCTAGACAAAAACAACTCTATCCCACGGACCCGTTTGCTTTTCCGGGATGATATATAGCCTATAACCTTCCTCAGTTAACGGGCTATCAAATGCAAAAAGAATTTTTCAAATCGGATCAGTAGTTCCTGAGATTAACGCGTTCAACCAAACAAACAAACAAACTCTTCAGCTTTATAATATTAATATAGATTTAAATTTATGTTATTTATATTCAGGATTTTCAGATGTCCCATAAATGTATTGATAGAAGGAAATAATGATAATTTATCAGAGTATCGATATTGTTAAGGTTAATGAAGTCGTTAGTTGTTAAGAGTAAGGTATCTGATATCGATTATCGGCATTGATTGGAAATTAAAGCAACCGACGTATCATTCGTATACGTATTACTTTTCATTATTTGCGATAAAACATCTTCCAAATACTTCTCTCGCCTATAAAACTGTGTTTACAAACAGTTCTCCAGTTCACAATTTCCAAGAGACAGACGCGCATAAAATTGAATCGCCTCAAGTTTTCCTCAATCGAAGGAAGGAATGTGGGATTGAAACAATAACATTGATATCCGCTAAAATCTGTAGATTCCACCTGTAGTATGTAGGTCACCTTTGTCACGTTTCTTTATATATATATATTTAGCATTTTTCCAATCTAATTTGATATTTCTTTTTGAGTAAACAATAGGGTTTTTGAGAATATGTCTCACAGTAGATGAGTTTTATGTAGTTTTAAATAAAACTATCTTTTCGGATTATTTCGCGGATTTATTTTGATTTTTGGTTGGTGGTTTGTTTGGTGATTGCTGTAAAGCATTCGAAATGTCTTTTGGAGAACAAAAAATCAGAAATAATCCTAAACAGATAATTTTCTTTAAAATGTCAAATATTCACGTAAATCTAAGAAAGTATTTTTTGTAGTTGTTTGTAGGTAATAAAGAGATTATTGTCAGTTAGCCAAAAACTTTTTTTTTTTTTCAAAAGTAAATTACTCTTCAGAAAAATTTATAGTATGACTTGAACATTAAAGATAAAGCTTCTGAAGGCAATTACCGTTACAATGTTTTACAATATCTATTAAAACTGTATAAAATATACATACAATAAAATTATATGTAATCTTCTTCTAAGGTTAGCGACGTGTGACCATGCCACAATAACAAGTTGTGATGATTTTTATATACTTATACTACCAGTATCCTATAACTTTACATCCCTATAATATCCATATATATTACGTCCATTTCTTACTCACTTATCCACTTTTTACTCCTTCGCAGAGTTTTTTTTTTTTTGGGAAAAACCCTTGCAATACTTTTTCAAGTTTTGCAACACCTGTCATTTACAGATCTAGATAGGTTTTGTCTTTTTACACATTTTTCTATAATAATTAAAATTATCTTTATTTAAGAGGCAAAGTCTACTGTTATAATTAGAATAGGGTATATATGTTCATGTTAATGGTCGTTTCACGTGACAAAGGCACATTCAAAACTAAATACGTCGTATTATGGCCATTTACTCCATGTCTGGTAGAGACATAGAAAGCATTGTAACTTAACCTTTTTTCTTAAGAACATCTGTTCTTAGAAATGTTTTAATTTCTAACGTTAACTTATTATCCTCTTTTCAAGTGATCTGTATAAATAAAATTAGTTCGTTACTCAAAATCATGGATCTTAACTCATAAGCAAGATGTCATTGATTTTATAAGCTATCAAAGCTATGTGATATGATACTAAAATATCCCATTTTTTTTATTCTTCCAACGTGGATTCGCGAGTTCGATGCCATTGTGGATATCTTTAACGTTTAGTCAACAACTGTTTTCTATAAAATTACTAGCAAATCTGGTATAATAGTTGCTTTATTTTTGCAATATTTGCCTCTTGGATTTGTTAATTTTTTTAAAACAATATGCAAGTGAAATTGAATTTAATCAATATATTGTTAGCGGAATTTTAGTATAATTAACACTAAATTATTTACGATACACGTTTCTTTTAAAAGTTTACTAATAGAGATCAGTAATAATGCCTACAGAACAAAAATACTATTTACTTTATTCTATAGTACCTCTTGAGTCGTCCTCTAGGTATGCTATTTTTGTCCCAAAAAGTACAGTCGAATAAGCTCTTACAGTAAATTACCGTATCAGTATATAAGAGCGAGATGCAAACAAAACAAACTGGAATGGTGTCTAAAATAAAATTATGACTATGAATTTAGCTCACGTTTCACTTTGAGAATGACGTCTTCAACGTCGGATATTTTTATTGTATTGTTTTTGTTGAATATAATAGATTACTTTAAACGCTTGACATTGTACGTTGTTACGTCGATATGGGTATTTCCAATCCTTTTTCTTCGGTCCTTCTTTCTTCGTCCTTGTTTTTATATCTATCCCACGGGAACCGTTCATTTTTTCGGGATAAAAAGTAGCCTATTTGTTATTCTGATGTATGAACTGTATTATTGTAAAGTTGCAATAAAATCCAATCAGTAGTTTTTGTGTACTAAGCTAACTTACTGCAGTTTTTTAACTATCCCACTGGAACTCTTTAATTTCCAGGGATGATATCTAAGTTGTTTTTTTTCTATGTACAGACATTCGACCTCTACAGTTTTAGTCTTATGGGTGAAAAATTATCGGATACAACAAAAATACTGTCATTTAGTTTATACACAGAGTAGAGACAAAAACATGCAATCAAAAAAGACTTCTAAAGAAGATAAAACAAGTAATCTATACAGATAAATAAAATTAGTGTCTATTTGTAAAGTCAAAATAATAGTTTTTTTAATTAATACATATGAAAGTGTAATATTATGGTACTTATAAGAAAAATGCAATTTTTCTTCGTCTGTCTGTTTGTTCCGGCTAATCTCCGAAACGGCTGGACCGATTTTGACGGGACTTTCACTGGCAGATATCCGATGTAATAAGTAGTAACTTAGGTTATATTTTAAGAAAAAGGTTTACAATTTAAGAAAAAGGATTAGGGTTCCGCGCAAAATAGTTAAAACCCATGAAATAGAATTGTGAGCAAAATCCGCGTACCTAGGGACACACCCGAGCAAAGCTAGGGTAAGTCTTTAGTAATTTAGTTGACTTATATCGTCAAATTTCTAACTCTTTTATCACTAGAAACGAAATAATAACTATATGCATAATATACTAGCGACTCACCCTCGCTTCACTTCGGGTTCGTCCCTAGACTAAAACAAATCCATCCCACGGGAACCGTACATTTTTCCGAGATGATACATAACCTATAGCCTTCCTCAGTTAACGGGCTATCTAATGCAAAAAAAAATATTTTTCAAATCGAATTAATAGTTCCTGAGATTAGCGCCTTCAACCGAACAAACAAACTCTTCAGCTTTATAATATTAGTATAGATTACATATATACTTTCCAATTGTTCTTTATTTTTATATCGCGCTATTTATCACTACCTCTGACTTACATGAGTTGACTGGAAGAGATCTTTGTTAGTAAAAGGACTATCTTTGTCACTTTCGGTGTGTTTTTTTACATTACAAGTGTAATAAAAGAATATTTTTACGAAATCATTTCCAATCCACAGGAACCTAGTGTCCGCCAGCCAGGACGGCAAGCTTATAGTGTGGGACAGTCACACGACGAACAAGGTGCACGCGATCCCGCTCCGCTCCTCGTGGGTGATGACCTGCGCGTACGCACCCTCCGGCTCCTACGTCGCGTGCGGTGGACTGGACAACATATGTTCTATTTATAGGTGAGTTGGCTTATTACAGTCTTTATAGAGATTCGTTTCAGTCCTTAAACTTCCCACTGGTGGGCAAAAGCCTTCTATATTATGTGGGATTAACTCAGTGGCGTAACGAGCGTTTTTGGGCCTTAATTAAAAATGCTCTCCTTTGCCTATTATAAAAATGAATGTGTTCCGCAGACAGAGACAGTTTTCGAACTTTTTGCTTTCTAAAAAGCTGAGCTTCGAGGACCTTTCATTGTTTTATAGAACATAGTTATGATAACATTTCTCGTAGTCCTCGTAAAAATAATTATGCGGAAATTTAGGACTCTTTTCTTACGGTTTTTTTTTTGCTCTTCATGGGGGCCGCCATTAAAAAAATGTTTTGAAATAAAAGAATCGTTTGTGACCCGCTGAGGCCCCCTTGAATCAGGGAAGTAATTATTTTGTCTTTATGTATGTATATTGTATATGTACAAAATTTTGAAATGCAACTTTGATTATTCTTCATAGTGATGATTGAATGTACATATATACAAAAACTATATTATAATATGTACTCAATTTAATTTAACGAACAATTTTATGATGACAATAGAACAAAACACAAAAACAAACCTATTTGTCTGAGCTCATATTGCGTCTCATATTTAAAATATTTTTACATCTAATAAATGATAAAAATAAACTTTAAAAGTGTTATCAATACAGAATTATTATAAATATGTTTATTTACGTTTTGACGGTTCCAAATTAATGCAATCAAATCAAATGAACCATTCATAAGTCCTCATAAATCTAATTTTATAAAGTTAATTTTCATATCCATCTCGCACAGCTTGAAAACGCGCGAGGGCAACGTGCGCGTGTCCCGCGAGCTGCCCGGCCACTCCGGCTACCTGTCCTGCTGCCGGTTCCTGGACGACAACCAGATCCTGACCTCCTCCGGAGACATGACCTGCGCCCTGTGGGATATAGAAACGGGACAGCAGTGCGGCCAGTTCACCGGACACACAGGCGATGTGATGTCCCTATCCCTCGCGCCGGACCAGAGGAGTTTCGTCTCCGGAGCCTGCGATGCGTCAGCCAAGCTATGGGATATACGCGATTGTCAGTGCAAGCAGACCTTCCCGGGACACGAAAGTGATATCAACGCGGTCACCTTCTTCCCTTCAGGGTTCGCGTTTGCAACTGGCTCGGACGATGCCACCTGTCGCATGTTCGACATCCGCGCAGACCAGGAGTTGGCAATGTACTCGCATGATAACATCATCTGCGGTATCACGTCTGTAGCGTTCTCGAAGTCCGGCCGTCTGCTGTTGGCTGGATATGATGATTTCAATTGTAACGTGTGGGACTCGATGAAGAGCGAACGTGCTGGTGGGTTTTGGTTTCTTTTTTATTATGTCTTTGTTATTGGTGTAGGTTCGATTTTTGCTCGGATTAAAGGCTTAATTGCATTCACTGCACAGGTTAATTTTCTTCATCAAAAATTAAACATGGAATATGGATGTTTGCATTATTATAATTCCATAATTACACATGTAATTTGTACAATAAATTCAAATTAGAGTTTAATTCTGTAAATAACAATAAATAGAACTAGTAATGAGTCATGAGAATATTTCAATTGTGTAATAATTTAATGGACATTTTAGCCTTGTGTTATATTTTTAGAGTAATTTAAGTTTTTTAATTAATGGTGGATATAAAATGGTTTCAGGTATACTCGCCGGCCACGACAACCGCGTGTCGTGTCTCGGCGTCACCGAGAACGGGATGGCCGTCGCCACCGGCTCCTGGGACTCGTTCCTGCGCATCTGGAACTAGATCAGCACCCCCTGGCACCTCCAACATCCCCAAACACCCCCCAACACCCCCACACCAACAAACACCCCTCGCACTTTGCGTGATCGTGCATCGCTTGTTTTGTTTGCCGTATTGGAGAACAAACATACTGTATATAATGTTTGTATTAACATTATTATTGAAAAAAGAACTATGTATATCGTATACGAAATATCACACGATATACGAATTTGTGTTGATCTATATTTCTAATATCTACAGTCTATAGTGATGTAAGCATTGAAGTGTTACGAAAAATAATATCGATATTTAATGATATCTCAAATTATAATCGTAATGTTAATGATCGAATATTTTTCGTATTAATATTGCAAATGAAGTATACGGTGCATTATCACGTGAAATTGCTCGAGTGTGTATCGAGATTGTACTGAGGTTACAAACGCTGTTATAAAAATCGATGATTTTAATGTATCTTGTTTTATTATACATTCTAACTATCCTAAAAAAATCAAAATTGTGTTCATTAAGAGTAACTCTCCTTTAAAATGGGTTTCAAGTATTTTAAATCTTGAAAGCGTGAAAGTTTTTCTCGCGATATTAAAACTCGATACACACTCAACGTTAGCGCGTCACTTAAAAACACAAAATGGCCGACCTCATCAAAATGGCGACTGCTATTTTTCGCGCGTTGTCCCGACTTGTGTGTGAATGATCGCGTAAATGCTTTTTCTATGCGAATACTTTTGAATACCCACAGATATTGAGTGATTTTTATTAAAATGAAATAAATAAAACGCTTTGGAGATTATTTTCGCGGACGGACGTTAGCTTGAAGCTACTCTGATCTGATTGACATTTTGCACCCTGTGTCCGCCATATTTGAAAATATTTTTGAGTTTAAACTCAAATACTTTTTTATAAATAGTGTTGTCATGTAACAGAGGTTCAAATAGTAGAATGTTGCAATGTTTAATATCATATATTTGGTATATATAACACTTTGCAGTCACATGGAAGTTTTTGAATCGTTTTTTTTTTCAACTTTTGGAAACTCAAAATATTATACAATTTGAATTGACTCTAAAATATTTTGTAAATATGGCCGCGTACCGTCGTTTTTACAGGGCACGATTTTTCGCTTATTTATTGTATAGTTAATCATCAATACGAAAGCATTTAATGGAGCGTTAGTTCTGTGTGTGAGATGTGTGTAAGTCTATGTATTTATATATTTAATGTATAGAATAGCCTTCGGAGCCTGCTGCGAACGCTGTCGTTATGTTTCTTTTGATAGGTGAGTTTCATTTTTACATACAAACATACATTTATTAAGCTGTACATTGGTCATATAACTTTTACTCACACATATAAATAATAGTTTTTATAATGATTATTTTTATATATTCACTAAGTTATCTAACTTTAAAAATAGTGAAATAAGTTATATCACTTAAAAATACATATTTTAAATTGTGAGATAAATCATTGTTTTTATAGATGTTTAATGTATGTTTCATATTTTTTTTGTGAGTCAAACAAAGCGAGCGAACCCGAAGGCTAACACTAGTGTAAAACGTTAGTTGGTTTAATAATATATTTTTTCCTACCTTTTCAGATATGAACACATCGCACAAATATGGTGAATTGTTCATTGAATCCCTAACTAAAGAACCAAATATTAATATAATCGTGTATTGAATGGGAATTATGTTTGTCGCTAAATATATAACATGGGCTAATTTATGTTCTTTATAATTATTATTAAGGCACCATAATATAACAGATCGAATTCGTGTAAAGATCTCTGTGGAAAACATTTCTCAACTCGCCGAAGACTGTTTGTGAGAATATTAAAAAAAAAACATTCAACATAAATGTTGCCATTTAAAAAAATATATCTCCTAAACATTCTTCGATTAAATGGAATTTTAAATAGATATAAGACGTAGGTCTATTTATATCTTATACAATATACCAATTTGTTTACTGTACTGATTCTTGTAATTGACGAGTCTTGAAACATTGGCCGGTGTTGCCATTTAAATTTAAAACATTTTCGAGGTTCAGATGTTCGGTTATTTAATGTGTATTTATTATCTGTACGTCATTAAATCAAATAATCGCTATCTGTCTCTTTTAATTTCCACTTAATGTTTGTACCAGTGATTAAACCACTGTATCGTAAGAAACTCATATTTTATACCTGCCCCATAACTTGCACGAGAATAAATACAAAAATAGTACTTATGGCCATTGAATACGGTTCAGATTTGTACGTGCAAGTATGGGAAGATCGAGACTCAGAACCGTCTCGAGATCATTATAGTATAAGCTAGCATAAGCTTTATTAGGCATTTGTAACTTCAACATTCTGTTGCTTCGAAATGAACAGTCGTTTATTTCCTATATAATTTAACACTAAACAGTCGCAGTATTTGTTCGGGTAAGCACAAATGTAGGCTTTGTTTTAGTCGATGGATGGTTGACGCTATTTCTGTTTATTTTCATTTAAATTAAGCCTTTTGTCTAGATAGGTTACAATGTAAAATGTAGATGTTTATAATTAAGGGAAGTGCGTACGGTTGTCGCGGCGGTACATGCTACGTCTGAGCACACACGCCTCTCGGTTGTTCGTTCAAATATATCATGCTCAATTGTAATGTTTCTATCAGCTATCAGCACAAATTTCAAAATACAGGTTTTCTATTTACATTTTATTTTATTTATTTATTTCGTAAGACGACTAAAGACAACGGTTTTAAGAGTGGCATATCAATAAAAAACGCACCGCCATTTTATATTAACGTTTTCACAAAACATGTTCGTGATTATTTTTTTTTTCAATTTTTTTCTATACTCTTTCCCTTCAGTAAATAGATTTAAATTATGCATGAATATATTTGTCTATGTAAGGATGTTTCGCATATTCCTGTTTTTACCTGTGCGACTTGGGAACTGTCAAGATTGGCGCGAAAATATATAGCACAGATTATACCGTTCCTCCAGTTTCACAGATGAAAACAAAAAAAAAAAGATAACTCTGGATTGCTAGAATTATGCATAGGATATAAGACTTTTTTAAAAATAAAAATTGTTTTCTACTGTAACGGCTTCTTTTCAGATCGGTGTACGACAATCTATGATAGCGTTATTAATATATATATATATTACGATATTTAATGGATAGTTTAAAGGTTCCCATTCGGTTTATATTTTCTATTCAGACCAATTTTTCTCACTTTTACATCGTGGTATTGGGATGGACTGCCATATATTATCCTGTAACTGTAATATTATATAAATCTTAATGAAGGGGACGGTGTACATCCATGGTTGATGGGGTTTTTGATGGGAAACCAGAAACCGCTAAGCGACCGCGTCCCCGTATACCGAATCCTTTGAAACTTATTATAAACAAGATTTGTATAAGTTAACTTTTATTTGCTAGTCCACTTGGTATGTTAAAAATAATTATTCTTAGTGGTGTAATACTAATTATAATGTATTGTGTAAAATATTTTTTTTAGTTATTATTATCAATAAATTAAAATTTGTTTATTTTATCGTGTTGTTTCTTTCATTCGTGCTGAATATATGTATGTAGATGTTTGCAGTGTTGGGATGATTCATGGCTGCAATTTGGCAAGTGTAAGTGAAAATTTTGTTTTTGTTATGTTTTGTCGTAATGTCAACCAGTTGGTAAATTCGATTTGTAGTGTTTTAGGGTTATTTTTTTAAATTTTTAGTTGGTTGAAGTAAAGTAGCAATATTTTAATAATTCTGTATTGATTATCGTTTGTATGTATTCAGCACTTTTTAACGTCCCACTACTGGGCACGGGCCTCCCTTCAATACGAGAGGAATCAGGCCATAGTCCACCACGCTGGCCAAGTGCGGGTTGGCGGATTATCGTTTATTTAGCGAATTATTTTATTTGCTTTATGCATACGAAAGAGATAAAAATATTCTTAATAAATATAAACTTATCAAACTTAATTTGGTCAAATTCTATATCACAGTTGAAAAGTCTTAAGATTTGTTTGAGATTATGTGTGAAGCTAAAGTAGCAATAAATATGCTTTTTAGGGGTTATTTATGTTTGTCTCATTTTGACATACGGTATGTTTTAATTTTTTTAAGCGGGATCCTATTTATTTTTCTAAAATAAAAGTAACCTTATATCTTCCAGTGAAAGTCCCGTCAAAATCGGTCCAGCCGTTTCGGAGATTATCCGGAACAAACTGACACAAAAATATAAAAAAACTGTTTAAATTCGTATGGTACCGTATATAATTTCATATGCATTTAGTAAAATGTTGTTATTTTGACACACAAAGAGACTAATTTATCTGTATAGATGACATGGAAATTTATATTTTACTTTTTGTCAACACATTACGGTTAGCTCCGAGATGAGATATTTTTCTGCAGTGAAAAGTATCATATAGGTATATTGACCTGAATAACCAGCAATCATCATACCAAATTTCACCAAAATGTGTCCAGTACTTTTTTCGTGATGCGGTCACAGACTGACAAAAATTTTGATAACTATAGATTCACGGCCTCTATATAATATCTATTTCAATAAGATTTCCCAAAAAATATTTAATGTACAGATTCGGCTTAGTTAGAATTTTATTCTACGCATAGATGCACATCATCACCAGACTAATGTCGATAACATGGTAAATGTGTGAAGTCAATTTTGGCACTGACTCATGAATTTCCATATACAATTATAAAAGTATAAACCAATTCTGTCTTTATATTTTACACTATAAAGTACATAATGCGTTGACTGAGTATTTATTGTAGTTTGAGCCAAGCAATAATTTGTGTTAATTTGTATGGCGAAAACAAGGCCGTCCTGCAAGTGATGTATGGTATATACATGGTTAGTATTACGAATTGTACCAAGTTTGACTAGAATCATGGACATCGGGAGGAGATGCACATGCACCCCTGACATGAAGGAAAATATATATAAAAAGTTAAGAAATAAAATGATATTAGTAAAATCCTTGTTTAAATTTAGGTATATGCGAAAAAAATAATAATTAAGATATGAATAAAAATTATAATCATTAAAAGATTATTTAGTAGTTTAATGTAAAGAAGCAGATACCTGGAAATAATTCTACCGCAGCCCATGGCTAGAGTTGCCATAAGTTGAAATATGGTTTAAACTATATAGCTTATGGTTTAAACTACCCGGGTAAAAAAATTTATATATAATTATATATACTTATATGTTATTATATATTACTTATATATAATTATATATTACTTACATATAATTATATATGATTATATGTAATTATATATAATAATATATAATTGGATGCAGTATTTTTTAATAATTATATATAATCATATATAATTACATATAATTATATATGATTGCATATAATTATATATGATAATATATAATTAGATGCAGCATTTTTTAATAATTATATATTATCATATATAATTACATATAATTATATATAATTGCATATAATTATATATAATAATACATAATTAGATGCAGCATTTTTTAATAATCATATATAATTATATATAATGACATATAGTTATATATAATTGCATATAATTATATATGATTATATATAATAGTATATAATTAGATGTAACACTTTTCCGATAATTATATATAATCATATATAATTCCATATAATTATATATAATTAGATATAATCATATCTATTTTTATATTATTCTATAGAATTGCATGTACAAAAGTTACAAACATTATTATATACAATTATATATAATGATATGTAAACTGATAAAAGGATTTATTAACTATTAGAAATTTAATTTGTTTGAAGACAATTTTTTAATTTTTTTTAATTAATTTTAAATAATTTTAATTATTTTTACTTTTGATTTTAAATAAATATTTTATAAATTGTATTTAATAAATAATTTATTAACTGGTAATAAATATCTATTAAATCTCATGATGTTGAAAAATCATTTATCAACAGTTAATAAAGCTCATTATAATATTTATAAATATATAAAACAAATCTTTCTATCAGTTCAACTATATGGAAAGCGTATATAATTATATATGAATCATATACAATTATATATAATTTTTTTTGAGTATTATAATCACAATCATTTAGATAAATAAATAGTCATGTAATAAGGTAAAGCCTAATTTATTTTACATACAGAATTATAAAATTTTAATTTAATTTTATTATGCCATTTTATACAAAGTATAATAATTTTATTTTTTAATAAATTTTAATTTTAAAATAATATTACCAAATTCTTTTCGAATTATCTGGTCTTTTACATACATAGTTACCTACTCTTACTAGCTGGAAAATACTTTTTACATCTCTTACTTTAATTAACAATGATTCACCTGATTCTATTATTATTATTATTATATATATTTTATTAAAATGATTACACGTTGACCTTATCTTTAGAGTTTAGACATATTTTATACTAGCAAAACCCGCGGCTTCGCTCGCGCTAAAACTACAACAAAAACACTTTGAAAATGGTAGGTTTCATACAAATTTTCATACCTTATTTTATCTTCTTATGGGATGAATTTCAAAAAACGCTAAAACACGTATTTAATTGTTTTGAAGGGCATTAATACTAAGTTAATTAATAATAAATATAATATTATATTTATTATTAATTAACTTAGTATTATTCATTATAATGATAATAAAAGCACTCTATTTTATATTTTCCAGATATATCGATAGATGGCGCTGCTCAAATCTAAGCGATTTCTGCATCGCGCTGTCAAGATATTCTCGCGAACAGTGACTACCGACGGGTCTAGCTAGTGAAAGCATACTTACCTGGCGTAGGGGACACCGTGATCAAGAAGGCGGTTCCCCCAGAGCGAGGCCCTTCCATTGCACTGCGGCTGGGTTGACCTCTGCGATTATCCCTAATGCGGATAACTCGGACGCGTAATTTTTGGTAGTGGGGACTGCGTAACTTTATATAATTATATATAGTTATACGTAATTTAAATAATTATATATAATTATATATAGTCATATATAATTATATATAGTCATATATAATTTTATATAGTCATATATAATTATATAGGGCCATTTTTCATATATAATTATATATGGTATTATATATAATTATATCTAACTTTTTTTACCCGGGTACCGCTAATAACATGGCGTTTCGTAAAGTGTGATAAACTTTATGGAACAAATTGTGTATCAGACAACGTATTAAGTGTCCCATTGTTGATTCCAATCCAATTTATCCAAAATAATAGTGTCCTTAGGTGCTTAACAACCTTTGGGTTAATCCAGGTCATTCTAATTAAATAAATATGTTGGTACACTATCACACAGCACCATCTAGTTCCATGGTAAGCTACGAGGCCTGTGTTATGAATACCAGATACTTGATACACTACACATATAATTTTAAATACGTACATAAGTATATAATATAATTATGTGTCAAATTTTATCAAAATCCGTCCAGTCGTTTCAGCGAGAAAAAGTAACAAACATACATACAAAGTGTCATTTACTAGTCTAATTCATCCCCATTCTATTTAAAAACATTTTTTTCGCAATCCTCGCCAAAGCCAGTCCTGTTATACCTAAATATTATCTATGGTCATTCCTAAGCACAGCAATGTCTAATGTCGACAGATCTGCAATGTCCGAGAAACAAATAAGGATAGAACAGAGAACAGAGTTAAGGACTGTTAACGCAACTCTTAAGCCACTTAGAAAATACAGAGAAGTCATTGGTATCGGTCGATTTTAGCACGACGAGGGCTATCCGCTGTTTAAAAACTCCAATAGGATCCCATCAAAAGCGACAAAAGCCACATAGAAACCAATAATATTTATCGGTTTCTATGTGGCTTTTGTCGCTTTTGATGGGATCCTATTGGAGTTTTTCCACAGGGTCGTTTCTAGCAGCACCAGTTGGCACTACTTGCGAGTGAGATCGCTGTCGTTGAAACCACAGACACATAATAATTGTTAGCGCGGAACCAGTTTATCAGGATTTTATTTAAATTAATTGATAATAACTAAATAAAATATTGATTATGTCTTAGTGATGCGCAGTCCCGTTTTGTTCCGAAAAAAAAGGAAAGTACGTACGTCTGACATATTTAATCAGGAATGGCATAATCTTTATTATTATATATTATTAAATTAAAAAAATAATGGAATTCCGCGGTAAAAAGCTCGCAAACAGTGCACGTTCAGTATCATTTGACATTTCTAGAGACCTCAGTACACTAACGCTTCTCATGGCAAATTCAAGCGCAATTCATTTAATTGATTTTATTATTCTAGGTCCTGTAAATAAATAATAAAACATATTTAAATTAGGTATTTCTTAAATTTGAAAATACAATTGGATTACAGAAAACTCTGCTGTTATTATTCTCAATATAGAAATATGTTCATAGGTACTTATACATTTAGCTCGGCATATCCAGAGAGTACAATCGTATTACTACGCATTTAGCTAGCCTTACCTATAGGTAAGTCACGGCTAGACTTTGTACGTTTATCTGTATTTAAAAACAACATATAATAGCATGAATGATGAATCATTGACTTCAGGTGTCGATTACGAACTACAGTGAACGTATTCGCGTGACGCGAAGCACGTATAGCTTCTGAAGATCTTTCTGTTCATTCATTTCTTTGTTGATTGAATAGTTATTTGATTACGTATGTCTTAAAAAATTAAATTGAAAAACTTAGTTCTTTAATTCATGAATAAATTAAAATACACATTTCTTTTTTTTTTTTTAATAATAGCAAACTATGATCAAATATTATGCGTGTTTGTATCTGTTCATAATTTTTGATTGATGATAATATTAGGTATAGATAGAATGGTAAGTCCTAAAATCTCTCATGCTTCTACGATCCAGGTTGCCCTCCCCTAAATCACTACCCACGAGGGTTGTGGCAATTTATAACAATATGTATAACAGGTAAATAAATAACTTCGAGTTATATTCTAAAAGCTGAAGAACGTAGTTAATCTCGTTTACTTTCCGTCGATACTTAAATAGACTGATCTATACTATCAACATGACATTGACCTTGTTTCTAATTAAGCCCTGATTGTATTCAGCTCATTTTGATGTCCAACTGCTGGGCACGGGCCTCCCTTCAATGCAAGAGGAATCAAGCCATAGTCCACCACGCTGGACAAGTGCGGGCGGACTTCACATGTCTTTCGAAAACTTGCTAGGTTCTCTTAGACATGCAGGTTTCTCACTATGTTTTCTGTTAGAAACGATTAGCACATGAAAATATTAGAGGTGCGAGACCCGGGGACCGAGTACACCCACTTCACTCGATTTCCCAAGCAAGCACTTTGCCACTGAGCTACCACTTTTTGCCCTGATTACACTTTCACAAATGATTTAGGCTACTAGGATAAGAATATCAATGTAACTACATACGTACCACTAACCGCTTAACGAACTTAAGTTAAAAGTATTGTTTGAAAACAATGAGAAAGTGGATCATGTCAACTTTGTATGTAGGAAAACAAGTGACTGGGGAAGTTGTGAATCATTCGTCATAAATGGTGCTTAATTACCCAAACAGTGACAATATTACTTTATGGTTTAAAGTCAATGTTTTTTCAGCTAATTCCTATACAAAATCACTTAAAATGCCTCAGTCTTGGCAAGATCTTTTGAATTTTTAAATTCTTCCATTTCATAATTTTATTAAACTAGCGACTCGCGCTTCGCTCTGGTACATCCCTAGGGGTCTTTTTGCCATATATTACACATAATTGTAACTGTTAGGGCAGCGCACGCCAATAAACGTAACTTCCACTTTTCGTCCATTTCAATTAAAGTTATTCAATTTTTGACAGTTAACCTACTTTTATCGGTACAAAAATAGCCTTTAGCAATCGGCAGTCGGCTGTAATGTTTAATTTCTATAAGTGAAAATTTCATCAGTACTTTCAGAAAAAAATCCAAAATCGGACCAGTAGTTTCAGAGATTACCTCCTACACACAAACTTACAAATTTTAGGTCTTTATAATATTAGTGTAAATTAAATAACAGCTATTCTAAGCCAGTCGAAACGTCAACAACATGATATTGACGTCCCATAGTGTTATTTTATAAGATCTTTTCAATTGAAACAAAGCTAAGTTTAATACATCGTTTGAGTTGACTTTTAGGATACCTTCAGCACGAGCTCTCCTTCCAGTGCCTCATACGAAGCAAGTGCCTCGAGATACAAGACATTATAATACACAGAGGCAGGCAGTTGGCTTGTTATAAATAAGATCTTAAATAACAACGCACACTATGACTAATCGCTCTGTTGTTTCATTGAAAATATCACTTTGTTTGCGGTTAGGGATTTGAAAAAATTGTGATCGAAGCGTGCCAAACAATAATAATTAATTATAAGCCCTTTTTACGTTCCAATGTCGGCCATGAGCCTCAAGTCAATTGAGTGGGATCAGGTGACAGTACACCCAACCTGACCAAAGGCAGTTTGGGGGACTTCATACACCCTTATGAAAACTAGTAAGCTTCTCTGAGATATCCATGTTTCCTCACGATGTTTTCCTTCACCTTTAGGCGGTAATCATGTTGAAAACGATTTAAAAATAATTATATACTTTTTACAGAATAGATATAGACCCAAAAACAATAGTTACCAATTTTATTATCTGTTTTTCTGTGTAACTGTTTACTTTTCATGCAAAAAGTACTGAACGGCTTTTTACTAAATGTGAAGTGATAACTTATCACACAGGTCAACATTTAGGATGACTTTTAGTTTTTACTACAAGAAAATCTATCTTTGCCACGGGAAACCACAATAACTTTAAAGTCATCCTTAAAAATTTAAGAAGTCCTTAAAAATGCGAGAGTAAGTCGCTAGTCTATACATATAATAAAATTCTAACTAAGCCGAATTTGTACATTAAATATTTTTTGGAAAATCTTATTGAAATAGACATTAATATCGATATAGAGGCCGAATCTATAGTTTTTAGAATTCTTGTCTGTCCGTCCGATTGACTGACCACTGAAGGAATTTTGATGAAATTCGGTATGACGATAGCTGATTATCCGGGTCAACATATAGTATACTTTTTACTGCGGGAAAATATTTCATCTCTGAGAAATCTATACTGAACGTTAAAACGTAAGTAAGGACGAACCCGAGCGAAGCGAGGGTGAGTCGTTAGTATGTAATAAATTCTTAATAGGATGCGGTAAAAGTCTTGAAAACGATGCACTACAGCGACTACTGTTTACACAAATAACGTTAAGTAGGTGGATAGGAGCTGGGAGATATGGATAGTGCATGTAAATTTAAATCAAGCTCCCATTGGTTTATAGTTTTATAGTGACTGATTGAATTACGCTCTGCGCTAAACTTCCAATATAGATTTTAATAACCTTCCATTAGTATCGAATTTAGTACACCTTACACTGTTACATATATAAGAGGCAGTGGTGACCCAGTGGTAGTGCAATCGCTTGGTAAACTAAGTGAAGCGGGTTCAAATCCCGGGACTCGCACCTCTGATATTTTCATGTACGAATTATCCTAACATGATTACCTCTTGTCCTACGGTGAAGGAAAACATTGTGAGGAAATCTGCGTGTCTGAGAGAACCTAGCATGTTTTCGAAAGACATATGAAATCCGTCCACGGCCAGCGTGGTGAATATAGAGATATTATTTGTTTATTTGTCTGCAGATAAACTGTGGAAACAATTCTAAAAATTGTTTTATTAATAGAAATCTAAGCAATTTTAAATTTTAAGAGTAAGTCTTGCATTCAGAGCGTTCCGTACAAACCGTTTTCGAATTTATTCCTTTACTTGTATATTGAAAACTACAGTTTTGCTAATTTGGTTTGATAACACCATATATTTTTACTAATAAATATTTCATTTTTTTTAACTTAAAATGTTAAACTTAAATTTGATTTTAAAAATAATATTAGTGTGAATATACAAGAATTGCTCTTATGTTTAACATGATAAAATTCGACGATTCGAAATGAAAAAAAAGTATCCGACAGGTCATCTTTTATTGCGCCGGATGTTATAAGTTTGATCCCACTCCGAAATAAAACTCGAAGGCTACTGTAGACTCTGTAGTCTCATCCATTAGCCCAGTTTAATATTTCATCCAGTTTATATCAATCCATAATATTATTTTAATATCCATACTTTCCATGGTTGCAACGCATTGTTATTCAAAGATTGTTTGCTGTTATATCAAATAAAAAAGTAAATTTTACTATCTTAAGATGCTCTTTATTATTTTGGACCAGTGTCAGATGTGTCATAACAGACATGTTTACCAAGACTTCATGGCATTTATTTAATTTTTAAATGTAGCAGTGATTTGTATGTACGTACATACATATGTGTGTATTTCTTTGGCACGCTCTGTATTTTTAACTGTTTGATGGATTTGAACACATGAGATATTCTATCTATCATATCATTAAAAAAAAATGTAACAAACAAAAACAAAAAAAAAATATGCCGTTTTCATGCTATCATTTTTATATAGTCTCCAAAAATATAGTACGTTTAATTTCTTATGCATTCGAGCTTTTACTTTTTGTAAACAAGCTACATTTTCATATTATAGCTACAAGCGACTCACCCTTGCTTCCTTTGGTGTTTAACCTAGGTTTCTCTTCATTATGTACTCCTTCCAAATCTGTGTACTAAATTTCAACCAAACTCGTTCAACCGTTTTAGCGTGAAGGAATAATATACATATATACAAACTATAATAGCAATCGGATTACATAAATAAAAACGAAAACTGATGTATATACATAATGTATAGATAAATACTCGTAAAGGTAGCCTTTAAGTACTGTATGAGTAAAAGTGTGGACAACAACAATAATTATTAATGTGTTGCAGAGGAAAAATCGCTAGATTTTCAGTAAATCTGTAAATATGAATCGCTAGGCGATGGCGAAACGACGGCACAGGCGGCGCGCGGACCAAATTAGACGCTGGCACTCAACGCGCCTGGCTACTGCGACCATATCTTTTGGTTTTTGCGGGACAGAAATTAAAATTATCCTTCCTGAAACTTCGCGAACAAAAACTCAAAATAAAATCGCACCTAAATCAGAAAAAAGTTTCATATAAAATGTCAAATGTTTACGTAAATCTAAGAAATCTTATTTTGTCTTGCCTGGAAAGAGACTATTTGGCCCAAATAGAGATTATTTCTGCCGCCAAGCAACAATGATTGCATTGTTGTGTTCCGGTTTGAAGGATAAGGTAGCCAGCGCAATTACAGGCAAGAGGCATATCATCTTAGTCCTCACAGTGACAACGCATCTGTGGTTCTGCATTTTTGTTACTTAAAACCTAAGTGCATGAACCGTAGGTGTTATGGGCGACAGGTACTGCTTTCCATCAGGTGGTCTGTCTGCTCGTTTGTCACTGAATCGCATAAAAAAAAAAAGATATTTATCGTCGTATTCAAACTCCACACCCTCTACTACGATTTTATGATGTGCTCTATTTGTCATCAATTTGGTCTTGGACATATTCATATGTAGTCCGACCTCGAGGCTTGTCGTGTTAAGGTGAGTCAACTCGGAGGCAGTGGATGAGAATAAAACAATGTCATCGGCAAAACGAAGGTTTGTTAACCTCTTTTCGCCAATAACAACACCTTTTTCTGCCCATCTAACTACCAGTTTTTTTTTAAATTACCTGTAATACAGCATTAAATAGTTTGGGAGACCTAGTCTGCTTGTATATTTTATCCAAATTAGTCCAGCCTTTTTAGTGTGAAGAAATAACAAATATACAAACACCATACAAACTTTCATATTTATAATAGCAGTAGAAACATATATTTTAATATTAAATGAGCAATAAAGGCAGTGGTAGCCCAGTGGCAACGCGCTCGCTTGGGAAACCGAGTGAAGCGGGTTCAAATCCCGGGTCTCGCACCTCTGATATTTTCATGTGCGAATCATTTCTATCATGATTACCACTTGCCTTACGGTGAAGGAAAACATCGTGAGGAAACCTGCATGTCTGAGAAAACCTAGCAAGTTTTCGAAAGACATGTGAAGTCCGCCAATCCGCACTTGGCCAGCGTGGTGGACTATGGCCTGATTCCCCTCGTATTGAAGGGAGGCCCGTGCCCAGCAGTGGGACATGAAAAGGGCTGAATACAAATGAGCAATTCTTGTATATGTATGTAGATTTGGATCAAATTTTGTATTTAGATATGGTTTTGCTTTTTATGATTATCTATACTACTAGTATAGTATTGTATGATCTGTGATCTATGCATGAAAAACTATCTTTAAGAAAAGACCTATGTCTTTTCTGCAAAAGCGCAATATCTATACTTTTTCCGAAAAAAACAAGATTTCACAAAAAGAAACGCTCAGATATTATATAAAATTAACTGTGGTTAAGTTTCAACGTTACATATGTTTACAACATGTCCATGGAAATCAAGTTTTTGTGGTGACTGCACCAAACGGAGCTTTTCTACGCGTTATGCAATCACGCTCGAGACGCATCAGTCGGTCAGAAACTCGCGGTCAGTGCTGTGCTTGTGTGTGTTCCGTTCTTACTCCTGAATCGGTTATAACGCAACTATTATATCAAAATCTGTTTATTCACAACAAAAGGTTCGTTTAATCGTGACTAATTGTTTTGAAGATGATTTATTCTAAATTTCATTATAAAATAAAATTAAAGCTCTCTAAAGTCAACAAGACTATTACGGGCTTTTTTTTAAATAATTTTTTTTACTTTAAGATTTCTTAACATTTTAGATGTTAAAACATCTAAGTACTTAATGACTAATGTAGAGGTTTACGCGTACATATTATACATATATAAATTAATCATATGAAGAAGTTAGTGCTTTTAAAGAAAAATAAGGTTTAAGGCTAATAAATAAACAAAATACCTACAAAAGTTTATTTTTTAAGAAAAGTCTCGAGCATTACTATACATCAGCATAGCATATAATGAATTACCGCGACCGGGAATCGAACTTTTACCGAAAGCTTTCCAGTCAGAAACTTTTATTTTATATTGTAATACTTAAAAATTGAAACTGCTTTGCATATTACGTACTGTTATTTGTAAAATTCTTCGCGGAAAAAAAATTAAACGTTTTCAAAGATAAGCTACAGTTGATCTTTGAAGGCAGCCGTACGGACAGACAGTCATTAATTTTCTAGTTTTTTTATGGATAGTTTAAAAAGTTCTTCAAATTTTATAAAAGATACAATGTAGTTATGTAAATTATGTTTAAATATTCAGACGTTGAACTTTTTAATAATGCGAGGTTAGTTTTTGCGCACAAACGTTTTAACGGTTTTTTCTACTGGAATGTTTGCGATGAGCCGTTATAGAGTCGTTATTTCATGTTGATTGAAAATATATTAAAATTAATGTAATTTTACATATATATTGTAGTTTAAAGTTATTATTAGGAATAAAAATTATTTTGTTAACTTTTTTGCTTTCAATCTTTTTGAGTTGACATTTTACTTAGTATTTAGGAGTTACTTTAACCTATTTCTCATCTGGCAGAATCTTCACTTTTAGTTATTTACTAAAATTAACAATACCTGTAATAATAATGCGTTCTTTGATAAATAAATAAATTAACATTTTATCAAGTAGGTTACTAGTGTAGTCATAGAATGTACTTATCAAATATACATATATCTATAAAATAAAAATATGAAATATGTACTTATTGTACCTATAAAATAAACCGATCTTTTTCCACATACAAATAATTCTCAAAAATTTACAAATTCCCTAGAATAACCTCATTTGTTTACCATTATTTGAGGTTATACAGAGTTCCGGGAAATCTTGTAGTATGTTTTGTATGTCATAATTACTGCATAGTTTCTTAAAGGACATATTGAACTTTGAAAGATATTGAAAATCTGAATCATATTTAGGTAAATGGCCTGTGGAATAAGCTTTAGTTTACATATGTATACGTTCAAACGATAAGTAACTTGTACGTTGTCCGTTTGTTTAGCTTTGAAATAATAGAGAAAAGCATGAGACTGATGAAGACGAGGTTTCATGTTGATGGCCAACGAAATATATTAAGCAAAAATATTTCTACTTGAGGCAGTGAAAGCATCTATCATCACATGTATTTAAAAAGAAAATAAGGCTAAGCGCATCATTAGGGTTAAACACATTTTGAAACGACGAAAAAGTCGAACCATTGCACAATGATCGATGTTTCACGTAAACAAGACGTAAAGTTCGCCCGGCAACTGTTTTAAAAGTTTATTTTCGTATCGAAACCTCTTAATGATGTAGACCTTATGCTACAACTGATAGAAGTCAGAATTGTCTAACTAATATCGGAATTTTTAAGTAGAATAACGTTACTGTTTGAGATTCATTTAATATCACGAAAAGTTTTGTTTAAATATAAAATGTATTGTCGTAAGCTCTGCATTTGAAAATCTGGCGCGAAACCCAATTAGTCATGATTTAAACGGACATTTGACGTCATTTGTAGTGAAAAAATTTGAAAGTGTAGTGTAAAGTGTTAAAAAGTTGCAAAAATGATGACGATAAGCGAGAGTCAGTACTCGTCTAACAAGATGTCCAGCATCCACAAGATCAACGACCGGGTGGTGCACCGAGACAGCTTCGACGATGTCAAAAGCTCCTCTAGCGTCAACAGTTCATTAATTACTAAGCGAGGCTTCAAACCCTCGGACATGTTCGACCCCAAAAAAAAAGAGTTCCTCACAAACCTCAGCTACAAACTGTTCCCTGTAAGTTGGGTAAGTTACTGTATTTATAGTCCTAAGCTTCGGAGGCGTTGGATCTGGTATTTATGTATGTATTATTTATGTATTTAAGTATATTATTGTAGTTAGTTAATACTAGATTACTAACTTGTTATATATATTTTTTTATGAATTTATACTTTAGACTAAATCGAGATCGATAATATTTTGGCTGTTCTGAAAGGTATGAAAAATTGTATTTTATTAGAGAATAAAAACAACAGGAAAATAGATAAAGACATTTAAGTATATTTATTTCACAATAAATTATATTTCAGATGTTTTTGTTAGTTGTCAGATGGTTAAAATTTCGTCATTGCCATCACAAATAGAAAAACAAAAAATGGTAATGATAGTAAGCGATAGCGATTATAGAAAATAGAAGTCAAATCTTGTTAAAGGAGGTTTTTAATATCACGTATAGAATACTATGATATATTAATAAATTAATAGAAACGTGTATAAAATTTGTAATTAAACGTTATATTTATTGTGGTTCCATCGTGTATTACGACTGCATTCAACGTATCTGGCCCGACTCCAGGTGGTGTCTGTGGAAATAGATCGTTCCTTGAACGCATTCACATCTAACAATTGTTGTATTATGTGGGTAGATTGATGACAAACTACGTCTGGCAGACCACCGCTTGGTAAAGCTTCGTGTTCATATACAAATGATATATTTTTTTTTCTTTTACGACTAATTAATCATAGTAAACCTAATACAAACCCAAATTCCATTTTTGTTTTGGCATTATAATTATACTTAATATTGTTAAGTTTTGACTATAGGACATGAGTCTACTGTTTTGATAGAAGAAGTCTTAGTCCTGCTCATGTCACTGCAATATTAAATATAATTTATACCATACTCCAGCCACAAAAATTTCTTATAGATAAACTTCGACTTGTTGTTGTTGTTAAAAAGATGGATAAATTAACAAACACGCTTTAAATACGTTGTTAGAAAACTTATTGCTTACTTTTTAATTTAAAATACACTTTATAAACAAAAGTCTTGTAAATTCTTATTTATCCGATCATCACCATGATGTCTTTTCTGTTCTACGTGACATTGGCAAAGTAAATTCCGCTGTCACACATTAAAGCAAGTTACAAGAAAATTACATTACTTAAACTAATTTCACTTTATCTCGTGGCCCAAAGGTGACTTAGTTTGTTTTGATTATATACATAGACTAGCGTTTGCTCGCGGCTCCTTTCACTTATTTTCTTTATGTTTAAATTGTCGACTCCTAAGGGCCACAGCGTGATGATAGATAATTCCAATAAATAAGCTATAAAATGTGAAAAAAAAACAATGGTAGCCAAGTGGTAACGCACTCGTATGGGATACCGAGTGAAGCGGGTTCAAATCCCGGGTCACGCACCACTGATATTTTCACGTGCGAATTATTTCCTACATGATCACCACTTCGCTTATGGTGAAGTAAAACACCGTGAGGAAACCTGCTTGTCTGAGAGAACCTATTAAGAAGTTCGCCCGCACTTGTCCAGCGTGGGGGACTATGGTCTGATCCCCCTCGTATTGAAGGGAGGCCCATGCCCAGCAGTGGGACGTTAAAAAAAAGGGTGAATACGTGAAAAGAATATTCACATTATACTCGTAGTTCCACAGACTAGCGAATTCTAAGAAACAAACAACATCTTTATATATTAGTATATCTTTATATATTAGTATACGTAGATAAAACCAGAACACCAGTATTTAGAACCTTCGTCACAAATTTTACAAAAATGTTTGAGAAAGAATGATTATACCACCCGAATAAAAAATCTTCGAAATTCATAAATCGTGAGCTCTTCAAGGTTCTAAAACAAATTGTGTTAACCGAATAAAAGTCTATTTTAGAACGCATGATGCTGATATTATGTAATTAGTTCTGGTTTTAGAAGATTTTAAACATATCGTGTTTTGGTAATTGTTGTATGGATTGATTATATTCTTTAATAGCGGCTCACCCTCGCTTCGCTCGGGTTTGCCTCTAAGAAAACACAAAAACAAATCTATCCCACGGGAATCGTACATTTTCCGGGATAAAAAGTAGCACATGTGTTATTCTGATGTGTGAGCTATATTATTGTAAAATTTCATTAAATTCCATTAAGTGCTTTTTCCGTGAAAGAGTAACAAACATACACACATCCTCCTCAAAAACTTTCACATTTATAATATTAAAAACAAATATAGTCAGAACGGGACCGATATATATATGTATATATATATATATATCGGTCCCGTTATATCGCGTCGCGTCGGGAACCAAAAATCAAAATAAATCCGCGAAAAAAACCGAAAAGATAGTTTTATGTAAAATGTGTTTGTTTTATCAAATATTCCCGTATATCTAAGGAAGTGTTATTTCTAAAAACACAATAATATATTGACTAACACAATGATTTGATTTTTTATTATAAGAAATTGTTTAACCTAAACCTAAACCTGTCAACTAAAACTAATTTAAAAAAATAGCTTTATTCATTTAAGTGTGGGTTATTTTGTAAAATTTATATAGAACCGCTCCATGAGGTAATCTAATTATCACAAAAGAAACACGAAAATATGTTAAAAAAACTCGAAATCGAATAACAGGACGATTGATCCGTCAAAATCTCTCCTTCTATTTTTCTTTACTCTGTAATCTTATATATAGCAGTATTTAACAAACTATGTATATATTTTTATATTATGTACACTGTATAATATTCTAAATAGGTTTGTATGTCATATGCATTATATTTTCTGAAGTAAACTATCCTCCGTTTCTATCAATGGCATGTTTTGAAACGTTGCACGTGTTTTAGTCATACGTACGACAAAGATAAATAGCAGTTAGTAGGTACGTGTTTATTTTATAATTTCACTTCTATGGACTTATAATGTTATTGTGTGCATTATTAATTTAAAAAACAAAATATATTAAGCTGTTTCATTTGATACGTCACATTTAAAGGTTTTCATGATTTTTTAAGTTGACTGATTAGAATTCGTTTATTTATCTTGTTTCACTAACTCTATTTATATATAATCTGCAAAAAAATTAGTTTTCTTGGTCCTTGGTATCCCGTTCAAGTATTTTGTTTTGTACATTTTAGACTCTGACAACGACAGACACTACAAATTTAGTAGGGGATATGCGTGTGATTTAAATAAAGGTGAAATATTTTTTTATAAGCTTTATTGCTTTCGAATTAAATCTATATCAATGTTTTTAATGTAATTTCTTTTTAATTAAGAAAATAAATATTAAAAAGTGCAAGTATAGGGTGGAAAATTCAAAGTAGTTGAAACGCACGCCATTGGTCAGACCGAATATGACGTCAAAGTATTATCATAACAGAGCGATTAGCGAGTTTATCGTTACAAACTAAAGTCGTCATTTTTCTGTGTATATCGTACTGTGACGTCATACGCGCGAAATGGCAGGCGTTTAAAGTATCCATATCGGTATGATATTTAATTTTTTTTATACTAAATTTTAGTTTTTATAGGAAACAAGGGAATGGGATAATTTGTGAGTTGAGCGTGAATAATATCATTTCATAGCAGAAAGATAGTAAAGTTTTCTAGTCTCTTCTTTTCTATATAGATAGTCGTTCGTGTTTGTGTGTGTGCGTGCGTGCGTGCGTGTATGTGTGTGACAGATAGAATATATACTTGAGTAAAAAATACCAAAAGATGATGTCTTTATACTGTACAAAGGGTATCTAGTCCCTAATCTCATTAATAAAATATTATAAATGCGGAAGTTTTGATGGATGTTTGTTACTCTTTAATGCCAGAACGGCTGAAAGGATCTGGGTGAAACTTAGTTGTTTCGGTGGTTTTGTACAGAGGTAGATTATAGAAAAATATACGGTTCCCGTGGGAATTGTTTTTGTTTTTCAATAGGGAAGAACCCGAGCGAAGCGATGGTAAAGTTGCTAGTGTACCATAAATGTGACAGTTATCGATAATACCTAAACTTTTTGTATTTTCAAGACTTTCCAATTTCAATCCCGCACAGACTAAATAAGGATTTGTGAACCAAGCGGTCCATTCTGTTGATTGAGCATTCCATATTAGTATTGCATACTTTGGACCATTAAATAAAGGAGTTATAATGTAATCAAGCTTCATAAAATATTCCATTTACAAAAGCATAAAATTAACTTTATCAAAGCTTTAATCGTCGGCACCATTTAAAGAGACCATTTAGATTATATACGAAAAATGATATTAATTTTTATTTGTTAGGCACACATATAGGTTAATGCGCTCGAACTTTTACAGCAATATATCGAGATACTCGTCCAACTGTTTCTGTAAACTCCTTCTAAATTTTATTTTATTGTCCTTTTGTTTTATATCTAGCAAGTTCTCGAAAGACATGATCAGTCCGCTCGCACTTGGTCAGCATCGTGGACTAACCCTCGTATTGAAGGGATACCCGTGCCCAGCAGTGGGGCGTTAAAAAGGGCTGAATACATTTGTTTTATCATATTACATCACATTATAAATAAATCTCATCACCAATGCCACCCCTAAAAAATCAACTGGAAAATTCCTTATACAACAAAAAAAACGCGTCTTTCATAATGTGGTTAAAGTATCCCTAAAATATTATTTAGCACTAAAAAATATTTCTATATAAATATTTTTTTTTTTTTTTAATAATGACACTACGGGACAATAACGCGTGAATTCGTAAGTCGGGAATAAGGTATTTTGTCACTTACGAATTCACTCGTTTAAGTCCCTTAGTGTTATTATTTTACAAATATGGGACGTGAAAATTTAAAAGGTTATAAGATTTATTAAAACTATCACGAGTGTAAAGGAAAAAAGATTAACAACTTGTCAACGTCCTGTAAGCTGGGATTATATTTCTTACTAGCAACTCACCCTCGCTTCGCTCGGGTTCGTCCCTAGTTACGTTTTAACGTTTAGCTCAGGGATAAGATATTTTCAAGTAGTAAAAAATATCCTGTATGTTGACCCAGATAACCAGCTATGACCATACCAAATTTCATCAAAATCCCTCCAGTAGTTTTTCTGTAACGCGGTAACAGACAGACAGACAGACAAAAATTCTAAAAACTATAGATTTGGCCTCTGTATCGATAATAATGTCTATTTCAATAAGATTTTCCAAAAAATATTTAAGCTACAGATTCGACTTAGTTAGAATTTTATTATATGTACCTATAGATAGATAGTACAGAATCTGTACTATAAGAAATTTTATGGTCCACGTACATTCTATCACAACAAGTGAACAAGCCAATAACTTCTTCATTACCTACAAATAAGCCGAAAATTCACGAAAGCCGATAGAATGTTGGCAGGTGTTCAAAAAGAGCAGACATGTCGTTGTACTTCCTCGTCCGGAAAATTAAAACAGCTGTAGACTTTTATAGCGAGAAATTAAGCCATGAGCATTCTTCGCGACTGATTAACTCAAAATTAGTCCACTTAAATCTTCATCGTCGAAATTCTTTAGAAAGCCAGAGTACATGTTAAAGCTGGCGCTTTTTCAATCTTTCAGCAACCTTCGATTTTCCGTTCTGAGATATTGTTTTTTAAATTTGTCTACGGTTTCCGAACAAATTCGTATATGTATTCTTTTATTCTAATATTAGGAAAAGTTATTTTTTTTTGTTTGTATCGAATAGGCTCCGAAACTACTGAACCGATTTAGATGAAAGATAAGAAGATAGTTTGTAACCCTGGGAAGGACATAGGATAGTTTTTATCCCGAAAATCATCCCTTAAGGAGTGAAATTGGGGTAATAATGTGGCCCGGGATCGATTTCGGCCACGGCGGCCAATCTCAATAAAACTAGCCAATAGCCATCTGGGGCGAAAATATTAGAGTGCTAGCACGTAAACACAAGTTCAACCATTATTTCTTTCACTCTCAAATTCCATTGTGACAATAATTCGACACGATCGGTGAGAGATCAGGCGCAGAACTAGCTTACAGCCTCTAACATAGGAACAGGCTTATTACAAATCATATTGAACCGGCATTTTTGTCAATACAAAAATTAAAGTAATGTACGCCGCTACTGCGAGCTGTCGCTACTTTAAACTGTACAACAATAGTACAGGCACAGACCATCAAATAATACTATACTAGCATATCTCGCACTCAATAAAATAAATCAAAATTAACTATGACTAACCAAACAAGTGTAATGGTTTTTAAATTCAAGTAGTCTATAATCATGATTCTAATATTGTTTTGATTGATTTAAAATCTTCGAATGATTTCGACGTACATAAGTGGACGAACTCTTGTTCTCATTCCTCCTGGGCAATGAACCTGAACCCGCCAACGCGTTGAAAAATACCATGTTATTTACATATGCGAATGTCAAATGGATTTTTTTAGTACATTGGCGTGATCTGGGTAGTGTTATGTTTAATGTAACCGAGTTCTTTCGTAACAAGTGTCGAATTAAAAGCATCTACCGAGTTTCTTTCCATGCTTAGTGTTCACTTCAAATGGTTTACTAAAATATTATAAATCAGCTTTTTTCTATTAATACTATTTTATTATAAGATATATAATACAGTGTGTATGATGATTTGTTGGTTCGTCCTTTTGCAATGAAATTACAAATCGATGGTATTTTTTCGTGTAGAAATAATTAAGGGGAAGAAAAATGACAAAATTCTGCTCTAGATAATCTGCCAAAAGTTACCGAGGAACGTTAGTATAACGTTATTTTACATTTATCGATATTTAATATTAAAATAATATATCGAGGACACATCGTTGCCAAATTCATAACGACGGTAGCGACATGTGCAGAGTGCAGATGTCAGTGCCAGCTGCAAATCAAACGAAATGGTAACTTGAAATGTAGACAACATTTTTCATACACAAGCTAGATAGACTTTTTTTTTATGGTACTCAGTGATAAACGAACAGACAGCCCACCTGATGGAAAGCGATACCTGTCGCCCATAACACCTACGGTTCATGCACTTAAGTTTTATGCAACAAAACTGCAGAACCGCCGGTACGTTACCACTGTGAGGACTAAGATGATATGCCTCTCGCCTGTAATTGCGCTGGCTACCTTATCCTTCAAACCGGAACACAACAATGCAATCATTGTTGCTTGGCGGCAGAAATAGATAAGGGGGATGGGGGAGGGGGGGGGGGGGGGGAAGACGTAATAATGCATTTCAATTTTTAATTCAAAAAGAGGTTTATTTTAAATTTTATTTGGTCGATGCAAAAGTAAACTTTGATATAGTACCTACTCATTCTGCCAAAATTAGTAACTAATTTTTCGATTGTTATACCAACTGTAATAGACAGAAATTTGACAGACGTTCCAAATCTCAGAAATAGGTTGACTCTAGATGTGGCTTTTTAGGGTGTTTTTTTTTTTTGTGGTTTTAACCGTGTGTAAACTGTAACTTAATCAATTTCATGTTTGTATTGGCCATTCAAAAATAAGAATATAAATTTTATATGGAAATGATTAACTTTGTCAGATAATTTAGTAGTTTGTTAGTAATTATATCTTTAAATTAGATATGTTGTGAGCTAAAATATTGTATTCTTTTTACTAAGCAAATTAAAATCAAAGCCACAACACATTAAAATAAGAATTATGGATCATAAATTAAATAGACTTTTATTAATTGTGCTAAAACTGTGACTCGAACATTTAACACAGCATTGAGTACGAAAATAGAAAGAAAATATTTACATATGTCATGTCATACTGTTTATGAGCTTTAGTTATATAAATGTCTATCCATACTAATATTATAAATGTCAAAGTTTGTGAGGATGGATGTTTGTTACTCAATCACGCCAGCATGACTGAACAGATCTGGATGAAATTTGGCACAAAGATAGATTATAGTTTAGAATAGCACAAAAGATTTTTATCCCGGAAAAATGTAGGTTCCCGTGGGATAGATTTGTTTTTGTCTAGTCGCTAGTTCTCTATACAGATCGATCTTAATTTTACAGCTTCTCTAAGACTAATAGCCTGAGAACAATACAGAAATTAAACGTTTCATATTGATTTGCAGATTCAAAATTTATTATTTAATCTTTATTAAGAGATTAATTAACATCAGATTATACGAGCTCTTGGCTTCGTACCGTGTGTACATGTAATGAGGGATCATGCTGACTGATTACCACCGGCTGTTTGTGTCTGCCCTAGATTTGTTTAGTACTTACTGGAAAGTTAACTATATTAATTATAATTTTGCTACAGATTAATATGCAATATGTAATTTCAATATAATGTCAATACTGATATAAGAAGCTCTGGTCCATTATATATTTTTATGAAAAACTAGCTACTCACTCTTGTTCCGCTCGAGTTCGTCCCTACTTACGTTTCAACGTTTAGTATAGATTTCCCAGAGATGAGATATTTTCCCGTTATAAAAAATATTCTATATGTTGACCCAAATAACCAGTTATAATCATACCAAATTTCATCAAAATCTGTCCAGTGGTTTTTCCGTGATGCGGTAACAGACAGACAGACAAAAATTCTAAAAACTATAGAGTATAGACTCGGCTTCTGTATCGATAATATAATGTCTATTTCAATAAGATTTTCCAAAAAATATTTAATGTAGAGATTCGGCTTAGTTACAATTTTATTATATTAATTAAGAACAAACCAATAAATGCAACTCCGTATTATAATATTAGTATTCTAAGTATAATAAAAGTTATTGTAGAAAAAGCCAAAAATATTACTATATATACAAAATTAAAAAATATAGCATTTACCATGTTATTTTAAAGACTGGCATCGAGAACTCAGACGCATAGCTTAGGACTGCTACGAACTTTTTTTTATGTCAAAGGGGAAAAAGGGTCAAACGAGCAAACAATCCACCTGCTGGTAAGTGGCTATCATCGTTTAAAAACATCTGCAACATTAAATGAGTTGCGAATCTAAGATTAAGACTTTAATTTCAACTTCAGTTCAAAAAAACTCCAACTCTATGTAAGGTGGGTGGACCATGGAAGGCCACCTTAACAAATAAACAGTTATAATTCTTTTATTTATTGGATAAATAAAATAAACAAACTATTAAGTAACACTTTGTTCTATAATGTAACTAATAAAACATATTTTTTTTCTGCAGTGTTAATGCTTATTTATTAAATTTAAGTTTTATTGAACCCTTCCAAAATGGCCTTGCAAGAAACAGAGCTCCATACAAGGCCGATATAATAAATCCGTCGTTTAACTTAAAACTAACGGTGAAACTTTCAAAATATCTGGTTATCCTAAATCTTTACACATAGGTCTTTCATTAAAATGAAACATTAAATACATATCATAATATATTCACTAAGAAAATAGTCAACAAAAATTACTTGAACACTATCGTAAAACTAAGAATGTATTCGTGAAAATGTATTAAAAATAATTTTAATAAGTATTATATTGATATCAAATAACTTGCCAATAATCTTTATAATGGAATAAAAAAAATATTAAAACAGACTTAAGTGGCCTTCTTGTGGGTATGTTCCTTGCAAGGCCAAATGGAGTTTTAAAATAAAATTATTTAAAGCATGATTATAAGCAATAATTTAATGAAATTATACTTTGTTTTTCCTTTCCCAATAAGATTTACAACTAAAAACTAAGTATTAATATTTTCGTGATTCCTAAATGTTCCTAACAAGGTCCTTGTGCCCTAGCAAGGCCAACTGTCAATTTTTTTGATGATCTTTTTTCGGCCTTACAAGGAACCATTGGCTTTCCTGGGAACACTACCGATATTTTTACAAAAATTGAAATAAAATCATATAGTTTTTCTTTAGTACAATAGCAAATCCTTATTTATGAATTTAGATCAAAAACAATTAAAGAAAATAATAGTTTATTTACTTGAAAATTAGCCTTTTCCTGTGAGCACGTATTAGAATTTTAACGTCGACGAAAGAAGTCAACAAAGCGAGGGACCCCATTTACAAACCAGCAGCGCTAGCGACTCGCCGCCGCGTCTTTGTTCTTAAGTTCGATAGGTGCTAGTCTGAGTAGAAGGAATTTGTCATCGCATGACAATAACTAGGACTTTTTGATAATCGGCCTTACAAGGAGCATGGCCTTAAATGGTCCACCCACCTTATGTAGCCTATGGTCAATTCAGGATACAAGCTATCTTTATTCCGAATTCCACTCAAATATGTAGAGCCATTACAGCTTGATGAAGTTGCAAATATACACAGAAACTTTTACATTTATAATAACAAAACCACTATAATTTTAAGTGAGAAATTTGAATGAAATTTAACACATAGATAGATTATGAGACTAACACTACTACTGTTAAGCATTTTTTTTAAAGTTGGGAAGTACATTTACGCATACCACCTGTAGACATACAGGTGGTTATGTGAGACTCACCGGCTACAAAAGCCAGTACTACCCACTAAAACCCAACAAAACCTTCCCCGTCTTAATGGGGCGTCGCAGAATCGCTTACGCACTCAACTACGACGCCTCGACAACAGGTCTGCCGAAGCAGACAACAACAACCATAGCATTAAGCACCTAGGAACACACCCGAGCATGAAGTACCTAATTCCATAATATATGTATATGTATAAATTATGTCAAAGCTGATCAAAGAAATTCATATTCATTTTGTATAGATGACCTAAATTACAAAATTGTAAAATATACGCTTGATTTTAATCATAAATTAGTATGTCTGGATGTGAGCCAAAACAACCGTCAAAATTTTAGTTCTTGTTGCTAAGCGTTTTAAACATTACATTAAAGACAGAATTCTCCTTGTAATTACTTTCTTTTATTACAACTTGCTTTATTTTACATCTGTTTTTCTTAGTACAATATTTAAAATCTATTTTTCAAACTTTTGCTGGTTACCAATTAAACTGAAGCGTGACATAATGTCACTTCCTTGAAAACATCGTGAAGCTGTTCTAATATATAACACTAGCGACTCACCCTCGCTTCGCTCGGGTTCGTCCCTAGGATTTCCCATACAAACTTTCATCCTCATTTTCATCCCTTTAAGAAATGGTTTCCAGGATAAAAAGTCCTATATCCTATATCCTTCCCAGGGTCTCAAACTATCTTCTTACCAAATTTCATCCAAATCGGTTGAGTAGATCCAGAGATTACCCCCTACGAACTCACAAACTTTACCTCTTTATAATATTAGTATAGATTATATTAAACCAGTCCTTTTAAAATTTCACTGGTAGACATAAGTACGTAGGCCTAGATCTCAAAAGCAAGGGATTAGGCCATAGTCGTACGTCTTTCGATAATTAGTTAAGTCCTCTTAAATATCCAGGTTTCTTCACGATGTTTTTTTTCACCATATTAGCATGGTAAAAATGATACATGATGGTGTTAGACCCAGGCTAAAACTCGACTTCACTTGGTTTTCCAAGCACATTACCAATTCTGGTTTTATAATAAAATCAAATGTAATCATGGGACCTCATCATATACACAACTAGATCGTTCATGACAGTTTGTTTTAAAGGAAGATTGTTTACGTTTATAATTCCATTCCCACACATTGATGAGTAAGAGAATAAGATATTCGTCCCCTATTTTATGTCAATCATATAAGTTTGTCATTTTGTTTTTTTAACTTTGAACACCAAAACTTATTTATTTTTAACATTCATTTTCCACGGGGCATGCTTGATGGGTTGGGATCAAAATGTCTCCATGCCATAACCCAATTATTTAGGACGTTAAAATTTACATATTTATAATAAAACAAATAAGCTTACTCATATTAAGTTCAAAATCATCACTTATATATAAAATTCAAGAGTTTGTCCGTGCTTATCTCTGAAGCTACCAGCCAAAACTACCAATAAAATTTTTGTTGCATATTATAGCGTATTTATTGAGGAAATTATATGCTCTCTCATCACCCTACAAACTTAAAGAATCGAAGTTATTACTTCTAAACACTTGCTTTCTCTACTACACTTCGATACCTAATACTTATACAAATTTACCGATAACAGAACGACGTCGAAGTGCCCTGCGCTACGTCGCCTCCCCCGGACCTGCTCGCCGTAAGACTACAAAAAAGCTCAATATTTCTTTTCACTTAGTTTCATTTGTAAATATTGTCATAGTTTCTGAGTGAAGTTTTCTTGAAAACACAAATTATTTTGGTCACAAACACACAAATTATTTAGTGTGGTATTAGATGAAAAAATATTATATTTATTGTTTTAAATTAACATTATCGCTTTATATATTAACTTTTTTGTATATATTTCATTATGTAATTGGCTATGGATTAATGCTTTTGAATTTCTCAAAACTAAACTTTATAATTTTTATATAAGGTAATATAAAAGGGTTTTATTTTATGTATTTAAATGCGATTTATTCTTAAAAAACTTCTTGTAATATTCTCATTTTTCTGTCAATATTTTTTTCAGTTTTCTGTTAATAAAAAATTAAGCTTTTTTAAAACAAACTTTTAGTTTACGTCAGATATGAAAACCGTACGTGAAACGTATCTGACCTTATGATGATGTCTTTATACGTTCATGCATTCAATTACTTACTTTCACTTTTATAATGAACTACTCATTAAAAATCAGAAACAGATCTATAATCATGCGTGCCAAATATGTAAGCTGAGAGAAGGTGGCTCGGATACCCACTCTATGGACTAAAAATGACGGGCTTCTGCCATTATCTACTCCAAATGACAAGTAACCAAGTTTCGTGCAAATTTAATTATATTGACATTAATTAATTATCTATCACCATTTTAGGAAAGTTAGAAATCCATGCATTTTTCTTCAACATCTTCGATATATACTTGCATTTGTAAATATATAACATTACATTGTAAATACGTTTAATTTTCAAATATTTAATAAATGCCAAATTTCAGGAAGACTTAGAAAACAAGCCTATCGTGGTGGGCGACAAGGAAGTGGATCTGAACAAGATATTTACCCCAGCACCTGATGCTGAAGAGCATATTATCAAGAAAGACCGTAAATTTGGTAAAGTATACTCTATTATTATGCTAATTCCTATTTTATTTTCCATGAGGTCTAAACATGGAGAGCCTCTTGTCACATTTCTTTCACCGTCAATATCGACCGCATTGCGTGCAGCTGCTATCATGTCACGTGTATTTTAACGCTACGTTTTGCTTTTGTTTCGTCGAACCGGAACAAATGTGTTGCACGATCAATAAGGACTGGTGCTGTATCATACACATATGTGCCAGACAGATACATATAACAAGGGTTTAACGATTAAATATGTGACGTATACAGGCAATTGAATTTTTTAATCCAAGCTAAATCTGAATATATATTTATTATCCATACAAACATACTAATATGATTATAAATGTGAAAGTTTGTAAGGTTGGATGGATGTTTGTTACTCTTTCACGCCAGAACGGCTGAACGGATCTGGATGAAATTTGGCACAGAGATAGATTATTGTCTGGAATAACACATAGGCTACTTTTTATACCGAAAACATGTATGGTTCCCGTGGGATAGATGTTTTTGGCTAGGGACGAACCCGAAGCGAAGCGAGGGTCAGTCTCTAGTATAATATACAGTAAAATACTTAAAATTTTAAAGTCATGAATAGGTTGGGGATTAATATGAATTCTGACAATTTTGAACTTCATATAATATTTGTTTCGGGACTTTAAATAACAATTACACCTACTATACTTTAGCTCTTATTGGCAACAGCACCCAAATTTCTGGGAATAATCAGTTATGTCAACTGTCAGACCATAGTTCTAAATTCTATCCCAAGGAAAATAGTTAAAATTAACTGCCAATTTGCTACGCTGTTGAGTATCGAAGAGCAAGGCGAGATGTTGGACTGCATCATATCGGTATAAATAGATGAACTCTCTCACCTTCAAGGCTAGAACTGATTCGAATGCCTGACTAATAGACAACACGTAATATAGCTCATATTTTGTACTAATTCTAAACATGAAAAGTGTAGTGTTTCGTCATAATATTTTTAATAATTTAATCCTATGTACCGTCCCACTACTGGATCATACTCTACCACACTGGTCAAATACAGGCTGGCAAACGTCCAACTTCTTTTATAAACTAGTTAGGTTTTCCTAAGCATTCACGTTTTCTCATTGTGTTTTCCCTTACCGTAGTAGTTTGCTATCTAAGGTTATCATGCAGAAAATGTAATTCGTGGAAGTTCTATGATCGTTTGGGGGTGCTCATGAGGTGTGAGATTCGGGAATATTCGTTTAGGTTAAGTTAATCATTTAGATCCAAACAAGCAAATCAACAATGGGATACCACTGTTGTGGGTGTATTTAGACTGCCATGGAGGTCTAGTGGCTATCATGTACGACTGCAGATCCGCAACTTCTGGATCCCAATCTTGGGTTGCGCAAAGCATAGTTATTGAGTTTTTCTATGAAGAAATTCTCAATGACAGCTCGGGAGTTGTTACGTAATATTTCACTCCTGAAGCTCAGAGAGCACATAATGTCGTTGTTCCTGCATCTTATCTCTCACCGGTCACGTCGAATTGACTTCCCACCAGAATATAAGAGTCAGGAAAAAAGAGTGCAGTTTTATTTGTGCGCATTATAATATCTCCTGCGCACATGGCTAGTCTCAGTGCGACGAGCCGTCGTGACAGAAATCAATCAGAAGAACATTATTTTTACCACTGCTGTACATAGTAATATTTAAAATCTCTACTTGTTACAAATGTCTCTCCCTGTTTATTTTCATATCTAAACGGAGTTCGATATAGTTTCATGAGGAAAATTAAAATTTCAAGGCGATTGAAAAGGATATCAGTATGAGAAATTGGTATAGTTATATAAGTTACATGTAAAACTAAAAATGAGTTTTATAAATTTTATTACTTAAATCCAGAATTGTCAATACACTACAGCTATTTTAATTTCGAAAGAACGAAAATTGAATGAGACGGAATAAGAATATACAGTCATTTTATTAAGTCTTCCTGTCTGCACGTTTTCAAGGCTAATCTTTATTGATCGTGAGAGTATTTACAAAAATTTTCTACGTTAGCTATGTTTTTGCCAAAATATTGTTTTAATTTCACAATGCTTTTTAAATTATACTTACATATTTCTAAGAGGCGCCTTAATCAATTTAAAATAATCTATACATATAATAAAATTGTAAATAAGCCAAATCTGTACATTAAATATTTTTTGGAAAATCTTATTGAATCCTAATAGACATTATTATTGATACAAAGGCCGAATCTATAGTTTTTAGAGTTTTTATCTGTCTGTCTGTCTATTACCGCATCACGGAAAAACCACTGCAAGGATTTTAATGAAATTTGGTATGATGATAGTTGGTTATCCTGGTCCATATCCATATAGGATACTTTTTACTACGGGAAAATATCTCATCTCTGAGAGATCTATACTAAACTTTAAAACGTAAGTAGTGACGAACCCCAGCAGAGCGAGGGTAAGTCGCTAGTAATTGATAAATTTCGACTGTTTTGTGGCCTGTTTTATAATACATTCCTAAACTTTTTCAGAGAAAACTTTTGCATCATCAGCATTTTACGTACCAGGAGTGCACCCTACAGTGAAAGAACAGATGGATTTGGCAAGAGCTATTTCCAAGTCACTGTCCGACTCCAGCAATCATATGAGCAAGGGTCAGAGCATGTACGTGAATAGAAAGAAACGCTCAGTGAAATGGGTGCATGAAGGTCGAGGTAAGTTAAAACCATGCATTTGGTAAATTGAATTGATCATAACGCGTACACAACTTGTTATAATAATAATTGGCTGTAATTAAACAATCTTTTATATGATGAGAATACTTGAAGTTGAATAGTGTTATATTTACTCTGCATTAAAATTAATAGAATTAAAAGCATTATTACAGTGTTTTGGACTAAAAACACTAAATATAGAAAAGCGAAATTGAAAAATAAACATAGTAGTTGTAGTAGATTAGGATAGTTATGTATAGTGAACGAACGAAACGAAAATGAACGAAAATTACTGTGTAATTACTTGAATTCATGAATATCATTAAAAAAGGCAAAATAATATCAAATCAAACGAAGCCATCTCTGACTGAGCCAGATATATATTGAAATGACATTAAGCATTACTATAAATTCATATTCCAGGACGCAACACATCAAACACCTGTGCTTCTGCAACTCCAGTCGCGAACCACGACACGCCGTACCGTCCGCCATCTAGCCTCCGAAATCAGAAGACCTATCCAAAATCAGCGCTAAAACACACTTCGAATATACCGAAAATGGAACCTTTTCCTGTCACACCACCCACAATAACTGTGCAAAATATTGAAGTACCAGTTCCTTTGGCTCCAACAAAGTTAAATGATGTGTATGCCTCACCAAAAAGCCCTCGTTTGCCTCTTGTTTGTGGCCCAAATTTCAATGTAGCGCCACGCGGTTGGGGCGAAATGAAAGATTACTACAGACCTGTCACACTAGATGGCGTTGGCAATGCAGCCTACACAGATTATTAATATTTTTTTAGACCAAGGCCTTCCATATAATGCCTTAATGGATACTCAACCTAATATTTAGAATAATTATTATAAATTCGAAATTTTTGATGATATGCGATGTAAAACTAATCTTCGATTTTTGCTGATTGCATTGTTATTAGAGGCATTTAAGATGCGTACCAAATAATATAATATGTTTATAACTTAATATTACATGTTTGTTGGTTTAACGTTTAAGTCCGTTGACTAGTCATATTTTATTATCATATAAATATGTCGGATGTTACAAAAAGCTAAATATGTAATCCAGAATTATAAAATTTATACATATTGCGCAATACACAAGATTTTTTTATAAAAAAATTAACTTTTATAATTAACTTAACCTTAATTTTCTTCATGTGTCATATACTTATACATATAATATCTCTGTTCTTAAATCTTTAAATAAAAAGAGAAAAAAATGATCTACAGATGATGATAATAATATTAATTATAATTTGTACCGTGCCGATTGTTTTACTTTAAAAATAACATTAGTAACCATAGTTTTCCCTAATTAAAAATAAGTATGTGTTTTTATAGATGTTGATAATTTATCTGTGTACAATACTATTTATTTGACGTGTCTGTGGTATTTTCATTTAGTATTAAAAAATAAAAGTAGGTATACAAACAACAGATATTGCATCATTTTTTCACCCAGCTCCTCTCCTTTTTTACTGTATCACTATATATTAAAGTTCACCGCCGCAGAATTTGTCTGTTCAAACTAATCTCCGAAATTATGGAACAGATGTTTTTAATTAATAGAAAGAAGAATTTTAAAGGAAGGTTTTAATGAAAATAATCTGCTGATATGATTATATTGTTAATTAAGTCGATAAAAAAACGTCTCCCCTAGTCGCATCCGAGAGAAGCGAATGTAAACCACTAGTAGGTATTGTATACATTTTATAGCTAGTCCTGTCATATATCCCGTCCCGACAAAGCGGGAAAGGTTAAATTGTAACATTGAACACCCTCTCACACATCTTTAGTGGCGAATTTAGCATAGACTCTAGAACTTGGGCCTAGGATGCAAACTGAATTTAAAAATGTTTCCTATTCTAATCTATACTAATATTATAAAGAGGCGGAGTTTGTTTTTTTGTTTAAACGCACGAATCTCAGGAACTACTAATTCGATTTAAAAAATTCTTTTTGCATTAGACACGTTTATTGAGGAAAGCAATAGGATGATATATAGACTTAGTACTACTCAAGGGAGCGGAGTAGTAATCATAAATTTCAACAAATCGGGCAGACTTCTATACATTACTGTAAAGGGATGGGTCTAGGGATGAACCCGAGAGTCGCTAGTTATATAATACAATTACACTCTTTATTCATTTCACTTTCAAACGACACTACCGGTGAGAGATGAGGCGCAGGACCAAGGGCTTGACGTGCTCTTTTGACTTTTCGGGGTGAAACACTACCAACTACCAAATTCCGGGCTGTTACTAAGCATGTCTTGATATAAAAACTTAATAACTAAACAAGGCCCGACCCGTGACTTGAACGCAGGACCTCCAGGTAAAAAATACCATCGATCATGAAGCACAATCTTGCCAAAGTGTTAAATAGCAATTTCTTATAATAAGATATAGTATTTTTATTTCGCAAGGAGTTCTTTAATGTGTATCTGTAGTACCGATTGGATATTAAAGAATATAATAAGGTTAAATAAATATGTTGGGACATTAACACACAGCACCATCTAGTTCCATGGTAATATAACTTTAAACACATACATAATATTATAAATATAAAAGATGAAGAGGTAGAATGATTTCTTTTGTTTGTTAAGACGCGCGAAGGTCTGTATGTATGAACCTATTACCTATGTATGAAATTTGACTTATTATTTATTCGAAGACTTTTTAAACGAAATAACCGGAGAGCCGGATACACCACGACCTTCACCGATCTGTTAACCAGATGAAGCATATTTTTTATAAAGTTTCAATAGTAGATAAATACGCCTAAAATAGCTTGCCTACCGAAATCCTGACCAGGCTATTTTTAAATTAATAAATGAAAATTTTATTTTTTATTTTTCACCGTTCTGTTAACCAGCCGAATTTTGTTATATAATATATAAATACAAAGAATATGCGTAGGTAGCCTTAAACTTTAAAGTATCCGTGAAGTTACCTATAGTAACCTTAACTGTTTATACCCGCTTGCCAGATAGTTTGGTCAAGAAATGATGAATTATTTACTATCGGTTAAAACAAAATTTGGCTGGTTAACAGAACGTTGAAAAAAATAAAAAAATAAAATAAAATTTTCATTAATTAATTTAAAAATAGCCTGGTCAGGATTTTCATAGGCAAGCTATTTTAGGCGTAAGTATCTATTATTTAAACTTCATTAAACATATGTTTCATCTGGTTAACAGATCGGTGAAGGTCGTGGTGTATCCAGCTCTTAGACCAAAACAATGTGCGATTTAATTTTGTTATCCGAAAAGCAAGGAACAAGAGATTTGATGAAAGTGCAATTTAATTTCGAACTGTGCACTTCTTTTTGGGGTCACTTTTGAGAAGCTAATTGTGTATCTTGAGTTTTTGTATATCAATATTTTTAAGCCCCCTGTTTTTGAAAACATTGATAGATGATAAAAATATAATTATAAACAAATTAGCGAAAACAAAAAAAACCTATCTCACGGGGACCGTATATTTCTCCGGGATAAAAAGTATCTCTGTGCCAAATTTCATCTAGATCCGTTCAGCCGTTCTGGCGTGAAAGAGTAACAAACATCCATACTCACAAACTTTCACATTTATAATATTAGTATAGATCTATCTTTCATAATAGAAATCCAAAATGTATTGCAGCACCCGCCTGAGAAGTGCCATCACGTGTTTTAAAGTTATCGTTAAAGGTTACTCGAGTTTTGCAATCAAAGACAAGGCTTCTACGAAATTTATGTATGTTTCAACATATACTGTTTACTTCAGTTTTAAAGTAAAGTTACTGTTCATATGCAAGTTTTTTTAAATAAAAGGAATATTGTATTTTTATTGAAATTAAGTTTAGTTTGTTCTTGACTTGGTGACATAACGATTTTTAATTTTTATCATTCCAATATAATTTTTAAATCAATCAAAGCCCCAAAGGTTTTGGATTATGCAGTCAAATTAATGATTCTCAGTATGATGCAAGTTTTGGAAATACCCCCCCAAGGTAATTTTCATTGCCTAAGTAGCTAAAAGGCAAAAACGAAATCCTTATATAATTTATCCTTCAGTCCGTCCATAAGTCCCACATTAGCCAGAATATTACTCAGATATTATTGGAGCTATATTGCCGAAAGGTATGTAGGTATATCATCTCAATTGTTAGACCATTCTGTCAAATAACAATAAAAAGGGGTTCTCCTTCCGAAAAATTTGAGTCCACATGAGTGTGTGGGGTATTTGTAGCACCAAATACCGACCCTATTTTGTTTCGCCTGTGGCAGCCATCTCTTTGCATCACCAGGTAGTCTATGTGTTACTTCAAGTCAAATTCTGTCTGTATGCTCAATTACATCTAAAATCGCTCAGCCAATTCAGTGCGAAAAAATAACAAATATACACACAAACACACATACAAACTTTCACTTTTATATTATACTAGCGACTCACCCTCGCTCCGCTCAGGTTCGTCCCTACTTAAGTTTTAAAGTTTAGCATAGATTTCTCACAGATGAGATATTTTTCCGCAGTAAAAAGTATCCTATATGTTGACCCGGATAACCACTTATCGTCATACCAAATTTCATAAAAATCTGTTCAGTGCTTTTCTCGTGTTGCGTTCCCAGATAGACACAAAAATTCTAAAAACTATATATTTGACCTCTGTATCGATAATAAATAATAATGACTATTTCAATAAGATTTTCCAAAAAATATTCAATTCGGCTTAGTTACAATTTTATTATACATATGTACATATATTATAGATAGATATAGTAGGTATAGAGATTAAACAATCACATCACTATGTAACGCAAATGCAAGGTTATAATTAAATCTTATCTTGATTGAACAGGCTGTATGTTTATAAACAGTTTTAGCTTAGTTCCGAGTTTATTTCTTATCACTATCGTAAAATTAAGATTATTTCAATGAAATAACGTTGCATAAGCATCGATAAAGTCTAGTTAGAGCTAGGCATTGCGAACTATTTCGTTGGTAGCTGGTTCAATATTTAGAACGCGCTCGCTTGGGAAACCGAGTGAAGCGGGTTCAAATCCCGGGTCTCGCACCTCTAATATTTTCATGTGCGAATCATTTTCTAACTTGATTACCACTTGTCTTACGGTGAAGGAAAACATCGTGAGGAAACCTGCATGTCTGAAAGAACCTAGCAAGTTTTCGAAAGACATGTGAAGTCCGCCAATCCGCACTTGGCCAGCGTGATAGACTATGGCCTGATTCCCCTCGTCATGAAGGGAGGCCCGTGCCCAGCAGTTGGACGTTAAAAAGGGCCGAATACATTTGTCAATATGCTTCGATGATATAAATTTGGGATTATAAACTTCTTGAAGTGAAACTTCTTTAGAATCGTTGTGATTTGAAACTCGATGAAACGGAAATGCGACACTAAAAACAGACAAACACATAAATATATAGGATTAAGCCGGCGAGAGAATAAGATAGAATACATTGCCATGTTGCCATGATAACCTTTTTTTGAAGTCGGTTTTTATTTTTTCTTAAAAAGTCTTTATTTTTCCCTTTTTAGTGTAGACAATTGTAGTAGCAAAGTATGAAGACTGACAAACTAAAATTCGCTTTTATTAGTAACACTAAAAATTCTAGCTCTAAAATCCGATTCTAACGTATTGGGTAAGCCCAAACTCAAAGTATCTACTATTAACCGTTGAAGAGTTCCACCTATCCACGTTCTGGTTGTACCATCAGATCAGGTCGACGATACCGAATCACTGCACTATCAACGGTAATAGAAACACTTGCAAAGTTTCAAGTTAATATGACAATTAGAAGTAGGTTACATTCATCATTAGTTATTTTTCCCAAAAGGGTAGGGGGTATTTTTTTATTCTTTTGAAATGGGGCCAATCTGGAAGTATACACTTTCAAACAACACAAAAATTGTCCAAATCGGTTAATAAATGACGGAGTTCTGAAGTAACAAACATAAAAAAAATACAGTCGAATTGAGAACCTTCTCCTTTTTGCAGTCGGTTGAAAATAGTAAAAATTTTCATAGTATATCTTAATAATGACCTTGATTATAATAATCGAAAACAATAAATGAATATCGTCGATAAAATTGAAGTGTCTGTTTGTAATGTCAAAATAACAGCTTTATACTAAATGTATATGGAATTATATACGGTAATTATTAAAAAAAACACAATTTTTAAATTTTTTCTCAGTCTTTCTGTTTGTTCCCGCTAACCTCCGAAACGGCTGGACCTATTTTAACGGGACTTTTACTGGCAGATAGCTGATATTATAAGGAGTAACTTAGGCTACTTTTATTTTAGTGACAGAATTAGAGTCTCGCTCAAGAAAATTAAAACGTACCTAGCGACGAACCCGAGCAACGAAGCGAGGATGAGCCGCTAGTAGTTTTTAAAAATTGTCTTGTTCCTTTTGTAAATTTAAGTCAATAAAGGTATTATTATTCTATATTCATCTCATTCTCTCGTAGGTTACTTTTCTGAAGTTTCACTTCTACCGTGTGTGAATTGTACATACACGCACTTTTATTAACATGTTCCTGTAACATATTGAAACTGTGGGCATATTATGTGTTAGAAGAGAAATAGAACAAATTCAGATATTTTATTTCTTTTTTGTTTCTCTGTCTGTTTGTACGGTCTAATCTCCGAAACTGTAAGACCGATTTAAATGAAATTTTGCATGGTGATACCTTATATCCCCAGTCAACATTTTAGATACTATTCATCCCGGAAAATTAAAGAGTTCCCGTGGGATAGTTAAAAAACTATAGTAACTAATACAGCTTAGTACACAAAAACTACTCGTTGGATTTTAATCAACGTGTACAATAATAGAGTTCATACATCAGAATAATAAATAGGCTACTTTTTATCCCGGAAAAATAAATGGTTCCCGTGGGATAGATTTGTTTTTGTTTGTCTAGAGGCGAACCCAAGCGAAGCGAGAGTGAACCACTAGTATATTTATCATCGGCATTACAAATTGATTTGTATAAATAATAAATATGTACTAATAATAAAATACGTCTCACTTTTGACACAGTAAGAACAACAATAGCCGTATTTACGTTGCAAATCAATCGACCGTAAAACAAAGAATGTACATATATGTAATATGTCCGTTTTCTATTAACACCAACAAAGTACTACGACTTCAAATTACTTAAGAAGCCTATCACAAAATGTATTGAGTTCTATGGTATTGAGTTCGAGCGGCCGACGCATCGCGGTTTTTAGCATTTTCTGCAGTTGTAATTACTTCTATGCAAAGTTTTATAATAAATTATTTAATAAAAAAAGCATGTAATTACGTTTCTTTTGAACTGACGTATATTCTAGTATAAATTTTACTTAATAATATTAATGTTGTAAGGATATATTTACAGCTAATTCTGAACGTTTTTAGTAGTTTTTAAGATTTTAAAAAGGACTTTTTTTTGTAGAAATCAATACACTTTTTTTTTCAAATTCCGAGGCCGCTATAAACTCAACCACTATATACGATATATTATTATATATTTTTTATTTCGTTTGCTTTGTATAGTATTTCAATCCATGAGCTTGAAATAGTGCCTTCGCGCATTTTATTAAAAACTTGCTTTGGAATTTTGGCTTTATTTCAATTAATAATGAAAATTTGCGAAAAGCGAGGCCGCTATGAACTATATTAATAACTATTCTCCACCATACAATAAGTCAAAATTGTCGAATAGTTTCAGTTTCTCTGAATAAGAAGATTCGTCAAAGATTTTTTTATAAAATATATATTAATATTTTTATAAAACGGCATTAAATTGAAAAATCGCAGTCAAAATGTAATAGGCCTCTTAAAAATAATTATTCTACCTTTAGGATTTTTTTTTTAAATATTAACAAAAAAAAATGGTACAAAAAATTTATAAAGAACTAGTGACACACTTTCGCTCCGCTCGAGTTCGTCCCTATTAACGTTTAGTATAGATTTCTCAGAGATGAGATATTTTCCCGCAGCAAAAAGTATCCTATATGTTAACCCGGATAACTAGCTATCATCATACCAAATTTCATCAAAATCTGTCCAGTGTTTTTCTCGTAATGCGTTCTCAGACAGCAGACTATAATTCTAAAAACGAGATTCGGCCTTTGTATCGATAATAATGATTATTTCAATAAGATTTTCCAAAAAATATTTAATATGATAAATTCAACTCAGAATTTTATTACATGTATAGATTGTGCAAATCAGTTCACATTAAATCGCCTAACAGCAAACAAAAAAAAAACTATAGAAGAATTAAGTACCTTAATGACCCTTTTTGAAGTTAAACAAAAATAATTCTCGCTAAAGTCAAGTAGAAAGACAACTATTTGAACATGGGGTCTTAAGACATAACTAATGAGTCTTGTATGTTATTACTATTTTATTATTATATAAGACCGGTGGTAGGACTCTGTCAAGCCTGAGGAGTCCGACTGGATGGGTACCACCCCCTTATCTATTTCTGCCGCCAAGCAACAATGATTGCATTGTTGTGTTCCGGTTTGAAGGATAAGGTAGCCAGCGCAATTACAGGCAAGAGGCATATCATCTTAGTCCTCACAGTGACAACGCACCTGTGGCTCTGCATTTTTGTTACTTTAAACCTAAGTGCATGAACTGTAGGTGTTATGGGCGACAGGTACTGCTTTCCATCAGGTGGTCTGTCTGCTCGTTTGTCACTGAATCTCATAAAAAAAATAATAAGATTCCTAATATGAAATAAGGATTAAGGAAAAATAAATATATTTATCCTTCCTCATTTCATATCAGGAGGCTATTTCATCACGGAAGCATAGTGCCTAAGGATCAGGAAGTGTCCATGGAACTTGATATTCTATATTCTACACATATAACAATATTCTGAGTCAAATCTGTGCATTAGAAATATTTTTTGGAATATCTTATTGAAATAGTCATTATTATAGGTACAGAGGCCGAATCGTGTAGTATTTAAAATTTTTGTGTGTCTGTCTGTCTGGGAACGCATCACGAGAAAACCACTAGACAGATTTTAATGAAATTTAATATGATGAGAGCTGGTTATCCGGGTCACCATATAGAATACTTTTTATTTACGAAAAAAATATCATCTCTGAGAAATCTATACTAACTATTAAAAAGTACCGTAAAAGTATAGGTGCGAACCCGAGCGGAGCGAGGGTGAGTCGCTAGTTAATAGATAAAAGAACCAAAGTATACGTTTATTATTATTTCGCCTTCACTTATACGGTTGACATGGTTTATTGCAAATAATTCAATGCTTGTGTTTACTGGATGTGGGCATAAATATACATATATACCTACACACACTACACTCTTATAATTTTAATTAAGACCTTTTTATTTAAATTTTTTATAAATTAAACAATTTCAAAAGGAATGAGATACCACTTACTCAATTCCGCTGTTTTTTATTTGTATGTTAAATATTATCTTCGCGAATTTTTAATTGTTCATAATTCCTTCCATGATAAATACTTTAATACATTTTAAATATCAATCAAACCCTAAGGGTTACATATTTCTTTAAAGTAACATCACCCGTGGCCTGCCCTCGATTTGTTCAGACATGTCTGTAGGAAGTTTTTTGCAATATCTAACGGTCGCGGTATCCGACTAGAAAAACCGGAATAAAAAGTAGTGTATGTTTCTATCAGACCCATAAACTATTTCTACGCAATAAATCATGTCGATCTGTTATTCACCTATAGTATTATGTGATCTATGATAGAACTAAGGCATTCATAATTTAAATCTATACATATACCTAATAAAATTGTAACTAAGCCGAATCTGTACATTAAATATTTTTTGGAAAATGTTATTGAAATAGTCATTATTATCAATACAGAGGTTGAATCTATTGTTTTTAGAATTTTTGTCTGTCTGTCTGTCTGTTACCGCATCACGGGAAAACCACTGGACAGATTTTGATGAAATTTTGTATGGTAAGCTGGTTATCCGGGTTATATAGGATACTTTTTACCGCGGGAAAATATCTCATCTGAGAAAAAATACAAAAACTGCAATGTAAGATTATACTAATATCTAAAATGTAAGAATTTGGTTTTTGGTCATCTGAACGCGGGCGGAGCCGCGGGCAATGCTAGTTTAAATATAAATCAATTTTTTACGAAATCAACAACAACAAAGTAACAAATAAATAATTCTTTTATTGACATTTTTTGTAAAGGTACAGTGCAATTCGATATATCCCAACTGATTTGGGCAACGGAGACTAACTTCACTGAGATTAGCAAACAATACGACCAAAGATTTAAAATATTTTATTCAGTTGAGTAATAGAATGTAATATTTTAATATTACATTCTATTACTCAACGTCATGAGTCTATTACCAGGTCGAAGCCTGACAAGAACTGGCGAAAGAAATATATAGGTACCTATTACAATGTCAGCAAGCGTGCGCAAATGCAGGTGTACTTTCTGTTCACTCACTCTTTAATTCTAATGGGAAGACTCCGACGCGACTGGAAGAAGATCAGACACAAAAACAACGCGTCACTTGACTCCGGACTCTATGGCAGAAAATATCAATAAAATTGGTCTGACCCTGGGATCAAGTAAGTGTCTCGGTTCATAATTTGTAGGCTTATAAGCTTAGACTTAAAATATATGTTATTTTTATAGACCTTTACATCATGGCCTTAACAAGCCATCACAAATTCAAACATGAGGAGAGGGCCTTCAGCTAGCGTAGGTTTGCAAGCACTTTTGAACGTACCGATCGAGTGTCTGTATGAGATATTTGAAGTATGTGGGAAATGGCAAGCGTGTGAATCCGGAATGACGACCGTCAATCTAAACATTTATAAATTCTAAAGTAAGTGTTGTCATGTAAGCTACCAACTTGGAATGCATGCAGTTCTGCACAAACGAGCTTTTTCAACAAAAGATCAACCTTTTAAAATGGTCTAGTTACATTATATTCATACTATCCTGCTAAAAAAAATATTTCGCGGATTTATGATAATCGAACCTTACCTAAAACTCATTTCGGCGAACGCTTTTTGAATGGAAATACCGATTCCCCTTCTACTACAATTCAACTACTATCCAATGACAAGACCATTGATCGACCATTGTAAATTTAGTAGACTACGAAAGTTTAGACTAATGGTCATTGAATTAAAATTGCATTGTTCCATAATGACAATTCATGTAAAATAGCAGACTTGAGGCCACTGGTGTGTCTCGTTAAAAAAAGCTTAAAAGAAAAAGCATATGCTGAGGAGAAAGATACTCAGCAGACGCGCGAGTGAAAGCTACATTATAGTTTCTAATTAGTAATTTGTATGGTACTAGCGACTTACCCTCGCTTCGCTCGGGTTTGTCCCTAGCTTGGATATAGTAAAATAGATATAGTATGTTATCCTTAAGAGATAGACATATGCCATCGCGGACTTTTTTGTAGACCTTTTTAAAGTGTACAATACTGTAGTACATTATTTTGATCTATCTCGTAGGGTTCAGCCAGCGTTTGCAATGTAAGCTCAGAAAAATGTGTTTATTTACGACATTACATTAGAAACCTCTAAAATTATTAGTGTTTTATCTACTATATTATGTACATATAAACCTTCCTCTTGAATCACTCTATTAAAAAAACCGCATCAAAATCCGTTGCATAGTTATAAAGATCTAAACATATATAGGGATAGATAGCGGGAAGCGACTTTGTTTTATCCTATGTAGTGATACAAACTTTAATTATTATCAAACATCTAGTTTTGTTTCATAGGTCCTTTAGAAAGATTCTACCTGATATGAGATACAGAGAACAAACGTTAAGTAAACTTATTGCTGTACTTATTACTTTTTTTATTACTTATTAGTTTTTTGTACTTAAAAGTATTACATTTATTCAAATTCTAGCAACTTATAGCTTTATATTGTTTTCTTTCATAATATATGCAATATTGTTTGCGTTTAATATAAAGGCTCGCGAAACTGACGTCGTACCTCAGCGCGAACTTTCTTCTGCAACTAGTTTTCATGGTTCCCTTTCAAATATGCAAAACCTTAAAAGAGTAAATACTTACTTATTAATTGTAATAAAACAGACGATTAATAAAATATTGGTCTAGTGCGAGTCGGACTTACACAGGAAAGGTTACGTACCATAATCAATTTGTTTTATTTCGCATGGTCCCATTTTTTAAATTCGCCATTTTGATTTTTTGTTAGCGGCTATAGAATTCACACTCTATGAAGCTTTTAATTCTCTACCTATTACGGTTCATGAGATACAGCCCTCTGACAGACGGACGGACAGTGGAGGCTAAGTAATAGGGTTCCGTTGGCACCCTTCAAATACCTTCAAAGATATGTATATGGCATCATTTATCTGTACTTAGTACCTACTAACATTATAAATGTGAAAGTTTGTGAGTATGTATGGATGTTTGTTACTCTTTCACGCCAGAACGGCTGAACGGGCCTGAATGGAATTTGGCACAGAGATAGATTATAGTCTGGAATAACACATAGGCTACTTTGTATCCCGGAAAAATGTACGATTCCCGTGGAATATGTTTGTTTTTGTTTTCCTAGAGACGAACCCGAGTAAAGCGAGGGTGAGCCGCTAGTACTGTATATTTATGCCTAAAAGTTGGGCATTATATTTTTAAATTGGTTTGGCAAAGAGGTTAATGCTATTAAAACTAAAATAATTTACTATTATATACTTAACAAAAATCCATACCTATCTGTTAAAATTTTCTCACTTTCTACATTTATCTCTAATTTAATTCGACATGTAAAATATTAATGACTAGATCAATTTTTATGGTAAAGGGTTTTATGTAATTAATACTACTCTGTATTATTTCTAAACATCACTACTAATCATACCAATCATCACTAATATTATTAATGTTAAAGCTTGTGAGGATGTATGGACGTCTGGATGTATAGATGTATGGATGTTTCTCTTTCACGCAAAAACTACTGAATGGATTTTAATGAAATTTTATAATAAAATAGCTTATACATCAGAATAACACAATATACTACTTTATATCCCGGAAAAATGTACGATTCGGGTGGGATAGGTTTTTGTTTGTCTAGAGACGAACCCTAGCGAAGCGAGGTGAGCTGCTAGTGATAACTGATACATAAAGGATGAATAACTATAATTGCAAACATTCTCGCACTTTGCTTGATAATGAAGCAAAAAATAAAAGATTTTTTTGTCTCCTTTTATTTCAAATAACATTTTGTATTTATAATATGTATGTATTTAAAGTTATATATGTGTAGTGTATCAACTATATTCTCCTATCCACAGGCTTCGTCGCTTACCACGGAACTAGATGGCGCTGTGTGTTAATGTACCAACATATTTATTTATAGCATTTTAAATTTACTATACATCCTATTATAAAATTATAATTAATTCAACAACGAAATTAATTTAATTTATAGATCGTTATAATAAATCATTTCTTCGTTTTACAACATGGATGAATTTAAAGCAAGTACGCACACATAAAGTTCATCGAAAGAACGAATCTTGCGATTACGTTTTAATAATAATATGGTATAAGTTTAGGGTCCCTTTAAATTGAAACCATTGGCTTTTATAAAAATAATAATTTCAAAAATGACATTTTTAAAAATTAAGATGCAAATTAATAATATAACAACTGTAATTTATAATGTTTTTTTTCCTCTCTTAATATTTTTAATGCGCACAGAGTTGTTATCTATACTATACTAGTATTATAAAACTGAAGAGTTTGTTTGTTTGTTTGTTTGGTTGAACACGTTAATCTCATAAACTACTAATCCGTTTCGAAAAATTATTTTTCCATTAGATAGCCCGTTTACTGAGGAAGGCTATAAGCTATATATCATCCCGGAAAAATATACGGTTCCCGTGGGATAGACTTGTTTTTGTCTAGAGACGAATCCGAAGCGAAGCGAGGGTCAGTCTCTAGTATAATATACAGTAAAATACTTAACATTTTAAAGTGCTACAACATGCTTTATAATGTAACACAGGCTTAAAAACAAACTAGGAAATAATTAAAATTAATAACATCAATAAAAATCAAAATTTAAAATTAACTAACTAACCAGGCACTGAAAAGTAAAAAATAACTAAACGGGGGTTTTCATTTAGAATAGATACTTAATCAGATATTTTCGAAGTCGGTGTGCTTTGATTTGTATTGGCTGGCACCGACTTCGAAAAAATCTGATTAAGTATCTATTCTAAATGAAAACCCCCGTTTAATACTTTCTTAGATTTACGCGAATATTTGACATTTAAATAAAACTATCTTTTCGGATTTTTTCGCGGATTTATTTTGATTTTTGTTTCCCGACGTTTCGATATACGTATAATGCCATTGAGACATCTAACACCTTAGTCTCTCCCGTGACCATGATTGCTGTAAAGCAATCGAAACGTCGGGAAACAAAAATCAAAATAAATCCGCGAAAAAATCCGAAAAGATAGTTTTATTTAAACCCCCGTTTAGTTATTCTTTACTTTTCAGTGCCTGGAAGTCGGTTTTTTTTTTTTTTTTAAGTTTTTATTTTTCCATTTTTAGTGTAGACGTAACATCAATACAAATTAATCAAGCCCAAACACCAGGTAATTGCTGTAAATCTTTGAGGAGTTCCCTCGACTGTCTTTCGGATCCATCATCAGATCGACTCCAGACCTTCATTAAATAGTAGTGCTTTAAAATACCTAATGAAAATGTTGTCGCCGCTACAATTTTCGAAAGTTCCCCTCGATTTCTCTGGGCTAACATCATCAGATCCTGGTTTCCTTATCATGGTACCACTCTTGGGATATCTCCTTTCAAACAAAAAAATAATTATCAAAATCGATTCTTAAACGACGAAAAAAGCCCCGAACAAACATAAAATATATATATATATATATATATATATATATATATATATATATATATATACGGTCGAATTGAGAACCTCCTCCTTTTTTTGGAAGTCGGTTAAAAAATAAATTTAAATGAACTTAAACATAATAAATCCAACAGAACCACACGTGGCGATAATGTATAAAACGCTTCACTTTTTTTACTCGATTTCACGCATACACACACTGTCGGCCATGTCGCTGCACTCTGCAGTGTGTCGCCGGCGGCCGAGCACAGGGGGTCTCCTGTCCTGGATACGAAATTTTTGAATTTACAGTGTTGCTATTTGCGAAATGTGATTTGTTATTTTTATTTACAATTTATTAATATGTAAGTATTTTAATCTGTTATTTTTTTATGATTATCCTATTTGTGTTTTTATTGCAACAACTGAAACTTTTATTTATATTTAAAAATATTTGAGAAAGCTGTATAATGTTTTATAGAACTAAGCGTCGTTAAATAGTATTGAAACGCAGTTACTTTTTCTATCATTGTCATGTATTGTTTTTATTTTTAAGAAGGCCATATACATTAAAGACTTATTTTGATAAAAAATAACACACTGCCTTTATCAAAACAATCTAAAATTTAACATTAATTTAAAAAATTTACTACATATAACAGCTAAACAATCTAAAAACTTGACATGATTAGCAGAATTTGAACATTTTGTCAAAATTTTTACCGGCATATTTGAAGTTTCTAAATAAATAATGATTTTAATAATATTATTTGAAACAGCATCTCTGACAAAATGGTCCCTTATATCTATATGCTTACTTCTTTTATAGAACATTGAATTTTCAGTAAATTTTTTCGCACTCTGGTTGTCATTACATAAAACAATAAGTAATTTTACATGACCACTGAATTCTATCTATTCGTAACTCGCGTTTGATTCTTAACTAGTCTTTTTCCTTAAAACACTGTAATATCTGGGGTTTTTCCTTTAAAAAATATTATTAAGTAAAATGTTATTATGTAGACACCATACTTGGCTCATTTGTAGTGTTGCTACTTGCTTTGTCAGCGGTCGCGGATTCGAGTCCCGCTGGGAGCACCCGTTTGCGTGATGAGCACAAATGTTTGTACTCTTTATATGTGTGTAGTGTATCAACTATCTGGTATCCATAACAAAGGCGTCGTAGCTTACCATGGAACTAGATGGTGCTGTTTGTTAATGTTCCAACATAAAGTACTTGCATATAAGGACAGTCTGTATAACTACCTCGTTTTTAATATGCACATATAAAGAAGAGTCAATCGTAATAAATAAATAAATATGTTGGGACATTAACACACAGCACCATCTAGTTCTATGGTTTAGTTTAGATTCCTGAGAGATGAGGTATTTTCCCGCAGTAAAAAGTAAAATTCTATGTCTTGACCCGGGTAACCAACCATCATCATACCTTTCATTAAAATCTGTTCAGTGGTTTTCTCGTGATGCGTTCCCAGACAGACACACAGACTGACAAAAAAATCTAAAACTGTAGGATTCGGCCTCTGCATCGATAATAATGACTATTTCAATAAGATTTTCCAAAAAATATTTAATATACAGATTCGACTCAGAATTTTATTACATGTATAGATAATAATTTTCTCGTCCTTTAGGTTTAGGAACATTAATTATGCAGCTACCCGATTACATTTACACTTTTCTTTCTACGAGTGATATTTATTGTTTTTATTTTTAAGATGGCCGCATACTCGTACATTAAAAACTTATTATTATGAAAAGTAACACTCAGTACATCCAACAGTATTTAATTTTAATTAAAAATTTACATATCAAGAGAGGTCATTCTATTAAGGTCGTTTTTTAATTTAATAAATAGTTTATCTACAGTCTGTAATTTTAAATAAGTAATACAGCAATTACATTATATCTTTCATATTCATATAAATACATAATGTAATCCATACTTCCCATACTTAATATTATAAATATGAAAATGTGTTTATTTGTTTGTCCTTCTTTCACGTCGAAACAAATTAAAGGATTGGCTTGATATTTTGTGTGGAGATAGTTGGAGGGCTGGAGAGTGACATAGGCTACTTTTTACCATAGGAAATTATCTCATTCCCACGGGAAAACACGTTATAATACAACAACTCATCATATCAAACCTATGTATATTAATATAATATTGTCTATCTATCCCATACTAACCGTTGAAAGTACCTTGGAGCTAACCCGAGCGCAGAGAGGGTAAGCCGCTAATCAAATTTACTAATAACCTTACGATGAAATGATTTCTTACTTAAATCATAACATTTTAAAATGAAACTCAGCTCGTATAATTTTATTTTTCTCAAAAAAAAAACTTAAGTAAATACGAGTATGTATATATTATTTCCATGTAGAATTATAAATAAATAAATATAAAAATAAATATGCTGGGACATTAATACACAGCACTATCTAGTTCCATGGTAAGCTACAAAGCCTGTGTTATGGATACCAGATAGTTGATATACTACACATATATAACTTTAAATCCATACATATTATAAATATAAACACCCATGACTGGAGTACAAACATTCGTGCTCATCACACAAATGAATACCCTCAGCGGGACTCGAACCCGCGACCACTGGCGCAGAATATATATATATGTATATGTATATAAGCGCATGTTTTAGGCCGTATATTCATCCCTCTGAGAAAATTATAAATATTGGTCCTACAGTTCCGGGAGTAAAACTTTTTTGTAGGAAATTTCCTCCTCTTTTTTAATCTTTTTTTAGATTTGAAAAATCTCAATTAATTTTTGAGATATTTGCAAACAACTAAACCCCCTTTTTTAATTTTTAGTTGTTTATAACGTTTGCAGTTTTGCAAGCGGCACTTGAGTTTTTTTCAAAAATAATCTACATACCATTCCGAATCGAATGACACCTCGTTTATATTTTTCCGAGACTGCTGATAAAAGTTGACCTAAAAGGCATTTCTTGATTAGACTTATAAACAAAAGAACCATATGCAAGATGCACTGTGTAGTCTGTAATTGAAGACATATGATTAGTTCGCGAAAAATTGTAATGCAAAAGACAAACAGTATAGATATTCTAACTTTAGACGATACGTTTGGCGCAATTTGTAGTGACCCTACTAGCTGTATCAGTATCGCGGGCTCGAGTCCCGATGGGAGCATTCATTTGTGTGATGAGCACGTATGTTTGTACTCCAGTCATGGATATTTATATGTATAATATGTATGTATTTAAAGTTATATATGTGTAGTGTATCAACTATCTGTTATCCATAACACAAGCCTCGTAGCTTATCATGGAACTAGATGGTGCTGTGTGTTAATGTACCTGCCAAATACAAAAGACAGTCTGTGTAAAAGGAAGGTTTTTGTTAACGTGAACGTAAAATTTTTCAAAAATTTAAGTTTCCTTTCATTAACGCCCAGTCATTAACGCTATACACGGATATCAGTCAGTCATTTACTTATCCTTTTTATATATATATATATATATATATATATATATATATATATATATATATATATAAGATATCCGTATTGCATTCAAAGGAATTCCTTCCTATCCAATTCCAATCCGCTTTATAATTATTTTTACCGTTATGCCATCATAAATCAAATGGGAATTCCATGACCAAGCCTGATAAGTGCAATATTTATACTATACAATATATAGGTATATTATTTACGTTTACTTCCTTAGATCTTAGTACAGTATAAATAAGATCTGTTATGAATTACATTTGCACTGCTAAATTGCTTTAACGATATTGTTAAAACTAACATAGATATAATTTTCACGACACGTTTGGCTCAGTTTGTAGTGACCCTACATGCTGTGCCAGCGGTCGCGGGTTCGAGTCCCGCTGGGGGCATTCATTTGTGTGATTAGCTCGAATGTATGTACTCCAATCATGGGTGTTTATATTTATAATATGTATGTATTTAAAAGTTACATATATGTCTAGTATATCATCTGGCATCCATAACACATGCCTCGTAGCTTACCATGAAACTAGATGGTGCAGTGTGTTAATGTCCCAACATATTATTATATTAGTTTTACGAAACGTAAACAAATCTTTAATCTATATTGTGATTAAAATACTTCTAATATAATATTATATTTAATTACCTAATGAGCGAAAACAATATTAAATTCTAATGTAATTTGTGACGATTATTGCATCATGTTCAAATCAACATTTATAAAAAAACGATAACATCCGCTAGGGATACATTGTGCTGCAGACCTGATAGGGTTAGTGTTAAAAATTTTGAATCTCCTATAGCTAAGAACCATTTAGCGCCCTACAAGTACAAAATTTTTTTTACTATCAAAATCGCTGAAGCCGACTAGGAGAAGAAGAATTATGAACACACGTACACCGGTTTTTTTTAATATATAAAGATATAATTAAGTTAACTTTTCTTGTTCTTCTGATTTCTTCACAAAGTGAATTTGTCACCGTTATCATATTGCTTACAATTACATAATATAATATAAATAACAAAAATTACTTTAAAGTATTTAGTTTTAATCACTATAACGGTTGGTAGCGATGTTGTCAACATCCAAAAATGTTTTTTTAATTCTTTATTTCAACCACTTTTTTATTGGATTCCTCTAAAAAAACATCTAATCCCCCGAAACAAACCTAAACACATAAATGGCCCAAATATCCTGAGCGTAACGAAAGTGAAATATGCAAGAATATTTTTAATATTTGTAATATTTAAAAATATTATAAAATGCAAAAATTTTACCTTCTCAATCAAATACGATAAGCTGTAAATTCTCGATTATTCCGCACTCATTAGTAGTTGTTATGTAAGAAAATACTTCGCGAATTTCTATAGAATGCACAATCATTACCATTGCAACAGCTATTTATACTCATTTGTTAAGTATGAAGTATGCTACGCGGTGCACGGTGTTTAGTGTTGATATGCTATACGTCTATGCTTATCTAGAGGTTGCGGGTTCGATTTCATTGCACGAATCTGCAGAATGGCATTCTGATGTGAGGTTAGGTTATTAGTGTTAAAATGTCATACTGGTCCTTAAAGTTGACACGATCAAAGTCTACTTTGACAAAGTAGTTTTGATGACTACTTTGATGGAACTTTGATCATGTAAACGAGCAATAGTTTGATATCCTGGAAAGGACACATGATACTTTTTATCCCGGAAATCATCCTTTAAGGGGGTGAAAATGGGGATGAAAGTTTGTATTGGGACGCAAGCTAGGGGCGAACCCGAGGGAAGCGAGGGTGAGTCGCTCGTTATAAAATAAAGTAAAATGTGCTATTTTCATGTGATATGCCAAATTATAGGTTTATTTTACGATTTGTCATTGAACTGATAATTTCGCACTTTTATCTTTTTTTTCTCGTTAAAAAAAGATTCCAATAAAAATTGCAACTTTCATATCCATAGGTCATTTTTGTACTAGCTGGGAAGTAGTGTTGGAACCATTTTATCATTACCATTTTTTAGACACAAACATACAAGAAAAATATATAAGGGTGTCTTATAATTTCGTCATGTCTGTTATCACAGCCGGGTACTGTTGGTACTTACTATAACAGCTTATAGTCTAAGATCCCGATCTATATGGAGGTCCGCTCATTTTTTTCTAATAAATAATAAGTATTGTATAACTTCTTTATTCAAAAATTGTAATTTATTTTTTTTCATAAGGGAAGAAATGTTGTATTTAATTACAAACAGACACTCCAACTTTATTTATCTGTATAGATTATGAACCGTTCTTGTAATTTTTATACTTTATTGTAAGATTAGCACAAAAAAATCAGGTTTTAAAGCACCCTTAAAGGCTATATAAAAAAAAACTTACAATTAACATTTTTTTATGTATTGGCAACACTAATGCTTGAAAATAGCTACTAAGTACGAAAAAAAAAAGAAAATTGGTTGACAAACAGAAGAGAAAAAGGTACTGAACTGTTTTGTATGTGCCTATTTACATAATATATATATAATACATATGCATATATGTAAATATTATAGATTTATCACGTTTGACAATATAATAGTATTCAGTCAAAAAAATGGCCCCTTGAAGCCATGAAACAAAAGAATTGAATAAAATTTGAAAAATAACCGCGGTGTATTAACAGCTCATTGTGTGTATTAAGAATTGTTGAGATATTCTTTAACCAACGAAATAACTATTGAATATTGTCTATAGAAATGTTCAATTCTTTCAACAAATGCTTGCTCGAAGAAGTGACCAACGAAAGCTTATGTCACAACACATCAAGGTTATCAAATATAAAAATGGCATCCCCCAAAATTAGAGAAAAGAAGGATCAATAATGATGGAAAAGCTTTTTATATGTTTCAGTAACAAGCGACCTACCCTCGCTGCGTTTGGGTTGTAAATGTAGATTTCTTAGAGATGAGATATTTTCTTGCAGTAAAAAGTATCCTATATATTGACCCGGATAACTAGCTATTATCATACTTAATTTGATCAAAATGTGTCCACTGGTTTTTTAGTGTTACGTTCCCAGACAGACAGGCAAAATTTTATAAACTATAGATTCGGCTCCTATATCGATAATAATGACAACTTCAATAAGATATTCCATAAAAATATTTCATGTACAGATTCGACTCAGTTACAATTTTACTATATTATGTATACATATAGATATAAATAGTGCCATCCATGAAGGCGCACGATTTCAACTGTCAATAAAGAGAGGGGCGCGTCTTCGTGGATGGCACAAACTATAACTTTCGCGTTAAAAAACTCTAACCCTGCTGATATGTTAATAGTAGAAATGAAGAATATTCATCGGAACTTGTCATTTCAATAATTAATTATTTATCCGTGCTCTAAATTCACTTATCGCGGTTCTAAATTAACAATTGCTGACGTCACTTCCACGAGCAAGCATTTGTTGAAAGTATTGAACATTTCTAAAGACAATATTCAATAGTTATTTCGTTGGTCAAAGTATATTTCAATACTTCTTAATACACACAATGAGCTGTTTATACACCGGGGTTATTTTCAATTCAATTCTTTTGTTTCATGGCTTCAAGAGCCATGACTTGTAGTCAATCTGTTGACGTAGCTTCTGACATCAACGTCACATTTTATTTCAAACAATATGGCTGCCTTTCGCATTTACGAATAAGCTGTTTATACTTTGCACTTTCATTTATAAAACATGCTCTTTAAAAATAAATAATTTAGACAATACTGATTGATATAATATATGTCAGGACCATCGATCAAAAAAGTTAGATAGGTGCACAATTCAAATGTTCAAATGAGCGCTCATTCGGTGAGGACATTTTTTGTCGCTGATTGTGTATCTAGTACTTTTTTGATCGATGTTCAGGACAATAAAGAATGGGGAAAATATTCAAATCAAATGTAATGGACATGTATATTCTTGATTATATTCCGGTTAAGGAAACAATGCAATAATTTAAAGTAAACATCTTAAAATATCATTGCGAAAAACCTCGCTACACGACCTTTAAAATAAAACTGTATCTCCATGACGAATTTGTATACAAGTGGATTAATAAGTTTTTGTACGGATATTTGATAAATTATTTAGAAGCAACGATGAATTGATGAGATGAACAGAAATTGAATTAAATAAAACAAACATCTCATAAGCTACAGCTCATATTATTAATGTTAAAGTAAATTTGTCTGGTATCTTTTCATGCTTAAACCCCTGAACAAATTTTGATAAAATTTAGCATATCAGGACATAGATTGTACCCTGGAATCGGGTATAACCTTATAGACTTTTAATTCTTGCTCCGCTTATCTGTTCCGCTAACTAGTTATTCTGCTTTGTCCGTGGAATGCACACATATACAGACAAACAGACATATAGACAAACAGACAAAACATATTAATAACAATTGTTCTAGGATCTATATATCTGTATTTCAAAATATATATATAAATTTTATTATATGTATGGGAAAGTGGGGTAAAACCAGGACGCTAAGGGAAATATTATATAAAAAAATATTTCAAACATTATAAATTAACTTAAATAGACTTCGTTTACTTTGATTATTGTAAGTAATAAAAAACAATCATTTTCAAAAGTTAACTTTTTACGGTTTTGCTCCATACCTGGTCCAAAACCCACTTTTTATACCCGACTTTGCCCCTTGACAACGGAAATCATGGATCTCATCCAGTTCATCTCGGTCCCAACCAGCAAGGCCGTTATGGACCCATTCCTTACACTTAAGACATTGCACCCAATCATCAATAATCATCTGAAACATTCTTCTTATTGAAAATTTTTAGACCATATCCACATTTTTTGTCTCTTACTTCTAAAGTGGCATTTTTCATATTTTTTTCACTCTAGGATTGTCGGTTCGTCGCTCTTTTATAATTTCGTGGCGTTTTGTTGTGAACTGTAACAATTTAAAATATAAAATAACTTGAAATAAAAATAAAGAATGATAGTGGTATAAAACCGGTGTTACCCCGTACGGTTTTACCCCAACCGCGCCGAAAAGAAACAAAGTAATTAAATAACTAAAAAAAAAACATGTCGCAATAGAGATACAACCATTGTTCGCTTAACATTAATACACACTTAATCTTTACAACAAAAACAAATTCCACTTGTCATACGAGACTGTAGAACACCTTAGTAATCCTTCTAATATTATATCATACCACCATAAAAACTGTTTTCTGAAATATTTCCAACAGGCACAAACGCACGTCATCTAACTTTTGTTGATAAACTATTCAAGATGAATGACTGTAAGAAATGGCGGTCCTGACTATGTTTGCAGACAGCAAACATAGTCAGGACCGCCCAAGCCATTATATTCGCTTCGATAGACCCCAAATCCTCGCGAAAGAAAATCGATGTCGCCCTAGAATGATTCGGGAAGCCATAGAAATTAAAAAACATCCAAATTTCAATAGGGAAGATGGCTGGGTACTACCATCGTCGTGGGATCCTGTTATTAATATTATAAAATCTAATAATAAAATTAAACATAACAGACAGTTAGATGTAGTAAGTTCTTACTGTGTAGATCAAAATAACAGTACTTCAAATTAATATTTTACATTTGTAAATGTTATTCTTAATTAATTTTAATTTATAAAGTAGACATAAAACAATAATGTGGCTTAAATAATTAATATTTTATTTATCTTTATGGTTATAAATATAATAATGGTAACACTACAAATAAAGATTATTAAACAATAATACAATAATAAGCTTTCTAAAAAATTGAAATAATTATAATGATAATAGCTAAAATTATATAAATAATATTCCATATTTCAAGTATAAAATTAAAATTATAATAATGTTTAAAATTAAAATTAACAAATATTGTAAGGTACTTTGATGCCAATTTTCAAAATTTTGAATTCATTTTTGTTAATTGTGGGTAGGCTGTCTGTAACAACTATATAATGCTTTTGTGACATCTAACACCTTAGTCTCGCCCGTGACCATGATTGCTGTAAAGCAATCGAAACGTCGGGAAACAAAAATCAAAATAAATCCGCGAAAAAATCCGAAAAGATAGTTTTATTTAAAAGTACGAGAAAATTTTAAACACATAAAAAACCTTAGTGCCGTGTCCCAGTTTTACCCCCACACCCAGTTTTGGACTATATGTGGCAAATTGATTAACCGGGCAGTATTAAAATGGACTGTAGGTACATTGTGAATGACCAAGAGAGTCGGTCAAGTTGTTAAATTTATTACTTTGGCCGGCCCATATTAATAATGTCCGATGGCCCGTGATCCATTTAAAAATCAAGGCCTGAGATAGCTTGAATTTATCACTTGGACCGGGCAGTATGAATACTGTTCACCTATTTTATCATATTGCCCAAGTTAGGGTAGTCATTACTCATACTCAACGGGAAAAGTGATCATACAAGCTCTCTTACGTACATTACACACTTGACGCGGGCGTTATGAATACAGACCAGTTATTATTCAGAGTGACCGGACTTATCAAGTTACCCGTAACATATAGATAAAAAAAGTTATTGCTAGTGCAACTAGGGACTTAGGAGATAGACATATGCTATATCTAGCATACTAACTAAGCACACTCTGACGATTATGACACGTTCGGCTCAGTTTGTAGTGACCCTACTTGCCGTGCCAACGGTCGCGGGTTCGAGTCCCGCTGCGCTTCATTTGTGTGATGAGTACGAATGTTTGTACTCCAGTCATGGCTGTTTATATTTTTAATATGTATGTATTTAAAAGTAATAAATGTCTAGTATATCGACTATCTGGTATCCATAACACAAGTCTCGTAGGTTACCATGGAACTAGATGCTGTGTGTTAATGTCCCAACACATTTAACATTTAACTCTCAGCTGTAAGGCCACCAGACGCTTAGTTCTTCGTTTCCTAAAATTTATTTAAACATGACAAAGTGAAAGGATACTTTTGAAATCTCACATTCAAAGTAACTGCCGTTGCATAAGTACAGGCGAGGAATCGTCGATGTTAACTGAAGCAGATCTTTAAATGAAATAATTTATTATAAGTGTATTCTTGCTTATTCTTCGTCATAAGTTTTAATTGTTTGATATTATTTATTGCTTGACGTTTGTTTATTGTTAAGAGTTCACGGTCAATCTCGTTTGTTGATCCTTCACGCTAAAATGACTGGACTATATATATATATATATATATATATATATATATATATATATATATATATATATATATATATAATATATATATATATATATATATATTTATATATAAAGTAGCCTATGTCCTGTCCTAGCCTGTGTTTCAACGTGAAAGAAAGACAAACAAACAAAGAAACAAACACACTTTCATATTAAAATATTAGTATGGATATTAAATCTATAAGTTAAAACTAAAGAGGTAGTCGTAAAAATATAAGTACTTTTAAAACTGTAAGTATTGTTCGAAAAATCACGTTTCCCATACTACAAAATATATACAAACTTCAAGATGTGTTAACTTTGTACGTAGTCTAACATATGTAATGAATTATTTGAAAAATCTAATAAGAATTTTAATTTGTCGATATGGTAATGCTATTTTTCTCTTTACTTTCCATTTTTAACCGACTTCCAAAAATAGGAGGAGGTTCTCAATTCGACCGCATATATGTACATACATATATATTTTTTTATGTTTGTTCGGGCATTTTTTCGTCGTTTATGAACCGATTTTGATAATTCTTTTTTTGTTCGAAAGGAGATATCTCAAGAGTGGTACCATGATAAGGAAACCAGGATCTGATGATGGGATCCCAGAGAAATCGAGGGGAACTTTCGAAAATTGTAGCGGCGACTAGTGCGTTTGTTAACATTTTCATTAGGTATTTTAAAGCACTACTATTTAATGAAGGTTTGGAGTCGATCTGATGATGGACCCGAAAGATAGTCGAGGGAACTCCTCAACTACTAACTAGTTTTTCTCAAATATCTTCCATGTACAGACAGCGATCAGTTACATTTATAGATGTATTTTGATTTCTTCGTCAATATGGCTAGTTGATATAAAAAAAAAATAAAAACCGCCTTCCAGGCACTGAAAAGTAAAAAATAACTAAACGGGGGTTTTCATTGAGAATAGATACTTAATCAGATATTTTCGAAGTCGGTGTGCTTTGATTTGTATTGGCTGGCACCGACTTCGAAAAAATCTGATTAAGTATCTATTCTAAATGAAAACCCCCGTTTAGTTATTTTTTACTTTTCAGTGCCTGGAAGTCGATTTTTTTTTTAAGTTTTTATTTTTCCATTTTTAGTGTAGACGTATCATCAATACAAATTATTCAAGCCCAAACACCAGGTAATTGCTGTAAATCGTTAAGGAGTTCCCTCGACTATCTTTCGGGTCCATCATCAGATCGACTCCAGACCTTCATTAAATAGTAGTGCTTTAAAATACCTAATGAAAATGTTATCAAACGCACTAGTCGCCGCTACAATTTTCGAAAGTTCCCCTCGATTTCTCTGGGATCCCATCATCAGATCCTGGTTTCCTTATCATGTGACCACTCTTGGGATATCTGCTTTCCAACAAAAAAAGAATTATTAAAATCGGCTCATAAACTAAAAAAAAATAAAAAAATATATATACCGTCGAATTGAGAACCTCCTCCTTTTTTTTGGAAGTCGGTTAAAAATCTAATTTCTTACGGCAAGATGCCTATTTTTTTGACTTCTTAGGATAAATACGGTAAATACGGTCTACGAATATATTATTGGTAGATCGTATTTACCATTCATTGTGGGGTAGATTTTAAGTCCATTTAATTTCATTATTACGCTGTCATTATGTACGTACACGTATTCTAACATTTTACACTTTTTTAAAGAGATAAAATTTGTCTGTTTCTTCGTATGCATGTATGTATGTCAAATATTCATTGAAAATTATATCTTGAATATTGTAAAAGTTATGATTGTTGATATTATAAAAGCGAAATCAATAAGTTTAATGAAAAAAAATTTTTTTTACAGATCTTACTAATTACGCGTAATATGAAGAACACTCACTAAAACACACCAATGTCTGAGAAAAAATTAGATATCATCATGGACAACCCTGTCTGCAAGAAAGAAAGCACGTCGCCGTTCTTAAGACAGGTATGACAACAATCTAAACTTCAAACTTATTTCACGTATATAATAACACAGATGACATAATACTTACTAGTATATAAGAACTTAAAATTATTATAATCTATTTCAATGCTCGAAAAGTAAGAAGTTATAGTTATATATATATATATATATATATATATATATATATATATATATATATATATATATATATATATATAATGTCACAGAGCCATCTCGTAAATGTTTTTTAAACTTGCATTGTCGCCGAAAACTTACTAATTGTAAGCGAGCTTGTGTACTTAAAATAAATTAACTAATTATATGTAGGTACATGAGTATCGAGTATTGAATCTTAAAAATAAAAAAAGTAATAAAAATTATGAGGGGGGTTTCTGATGCTTGAGGGTCTTTGCCATCAATGGCTTATATCCGTTAATCTCATGGATGAAAAACAACTTTAATATCATTATTTATGTTTAATATTTGTTTCATAATAATAACTAAAATAAAAAACTCTTGTAACTCTATCGTAAAAAAAACCATCCTTCGGACGTTTTTACACAACCTATTGAAGAATTCTATGATTCTTTAGATTGGCTTCTTTAGATCAAGTGTTAAGAATTGGTTTATTTTTTATTCGTTCATTAATACAATTATACAAGATATAGCGGAAACAATAATCTTTACAGCCTTAAATTTCTTAGCGTTCATTAGCAAAAAACCGTTGATATTCTATATTCTCACAGGCTTCCTTCAGAGGCCTCTTTCACCTACACGTTCGGTAAACGCATAAATATCAAGATTTCATGTAATTTTACGTATGTACCTATCTAATTAAAAAGTTTCAAATCGATATTGCAAATAAAAGTGATTTAAAATCGAAATAACGTGTTAAAAATAATAATTATTCGATAATTCTCGTATAATAATCGATTTTCCAGCTATTCGTAATCACTGGTATGGTGATGTACATGACAGGCACTGGCGCTAACATCGCGTATCCCGGCGTACTCTTGGAGCAGCTCAGACAACCTAACTCGGCCGTGCGACTTACTGTGGAACATGAGTCTTGGTTTGGTAAGTACTAACTACTTATAATAAGGCAAGGCTGTGGTAGCCCAGTGGTAACGCGCTCGCTAGGGAAACCGATTGATGCGGGTTCAAATCCCGGGTCTCGCACCTCTGATATTTTCATGTGCGAATCATTTCCAACATGATTACCACTTGTCTTAACGGTGAAGGAAAACTTCATGTCTGAGATAACCTAGCAAGATTTCAAAAGACATGCATGACATGCACTTGGCCAGCGTGGTGGACTATGGCCTCATTCCTCTCGTATTGAAAGGAAGCCCGTGCCCAACAGTGGGACATTAAAAGGACTGAATATATACAATAATTTAAATTCAAATATCGTAATAATCACGGAAACATAAGAAATATTTATTTTAAACCAGAATTCTTACTGTATTTTAAAAAGGTACATTTTTATGTAATTTTATTTTACTTACGTCAATTATAAAAACTTTAAAACAATTTTTATGTTTTTTATACAAAAACATTTTTTTAAATGTCAAAATATAAAGATAAAAAATTCATTCATAAAAATCATTTTTTAAGCCCGTTGACGCAAAAATTATAAAAAAACTAGACAAACAAAAACAAATCTATCCCATGGAAACCGTTCATTTTGCCGGGATAAAAAGTATCCTGTTTGTTATTTTGATATATGAACTATATTATTGTAAAGTTTCAATCGTAGTTTTTGCGTGAAAGAGTAACAAACATACATCCATACATACAAACTTTCGCGTTATAATATTAGTATGGATTATAATATTAGTATTGTATATTGTACATAATTTTATGATTTACAATTTTTGTCTGGACTATATCACGACATACTACAAAACAAAGTCGCTTCCCGCTGTCTGTCTGTCCCTATGTATGCTTAGATCTTTAAAACTACGCAACGGATTTTGATGCTGTTTTTTTAATAGATAGAATGATTCAAGAGAAAGGTTTATATTTATATTACATGCATATTATAGTACAGAAAAGCCAAGATTTGTATTTCATACTAACCATTAATACGGACCTAGGTCCCTAGGGACGAAACTGAGCGAAGCGAGAATAAACAAACAAATATTTCTATTATACATTATATACGTGTCACTCTAACGGTTTTTGCAGAATAGCTATCGGATGGTAGAATTTTTTCCTACTAACTTGACACTTACTCGCTTCGCTAACCTATCCCACGGGAACTGTACATTTTTCCGGGATAATAAGTAGCCTATGTGTTATTCCAGACTATAATCTATCGCTGTGTAAAATTTCGTCCAGATCCGTTTAGCTGTTCTGGCGTGAAAGGGTAACAAACCTATCCCACGGGAAACATACATTTTTCCGGGATAAAAAGTAGCCTATGTCCTTTCTCAGGCTCTAGACTAACTGTATACCAAATTTCATTTAAATCGGTTCAGTAATTTTGGCGTGAAAGCGCGACAAACAGACAGACAGAGTTACTTTCGCATTTATAATATTAGTAAGATTAGTAAGATAATAATAAAATTTTATATTAATAAAATTACTGTAGGTATATTAAATGTTTATATCCATGATCTAAAAAAAAAAGAAAAATTTTATAGCATGCTTATGAATATGCACCTAGTCATCATGTAAAGTTGGCTAATAAAAAAAAACGTGTGTGTGTACTTATGTACTTACGTAAGAAGTTATACTTCTTTGGCGTAACAGAACAAAAATAGCTAAAGATTTCATCCCGTATGTCACAACTCTCTGTTTGTAAAAGGAATGCAGCTAACTTGATCATGTCGCTTTCAGCTAACTTCATCATGTCGCATTTTGGCTGTCGGTGTTCGCCCGCATCGTAAAAATTTCAGCTTCATAATTTTTCCAAACGTGCCAAAACGAAGTATAACATCAAAAATACGTTATTTGACATAAGCAAAGTGACATCGACTATTATCGCTTATTACATACATATGTTTATGATATGTATATTTTCGACTTGGCCTTGTTTAATAATAACTCGGAAACCTTCATAACATATCATCGTACTAGACTCTTTAGCAGTATACGATTTATTGAACCGTTCACAATATGTCCTTTTTACTGGAAAAAAAAACATAATATGTATATCGAAAAAATAAGTTTAACGGATACTCTGCGGACTACAGCCTTATAGTTTCAATCCCAGTCTCAATCATCAAAAAACACGTGAAACCTGAAGAAAATAAAATTTATAAGACAATTTGAATTTTTTCAGTTAACCCCTCTATAATACATATATTAATAGATAATTTCTAATAAATCAATTGTTAACTGATACGCCGGCGTGTACGCGTTCCGCAAGGGGTTAAAATTTTGTACAAACGATTTATGATGGAAAATTAATTAAAACGAGAATGTTGACTGATTTGTCAATCCACACCAATATGTCGAAAGCGATTCGTCCTATACTAACACTGCCATGGATAACTAGGAAAGATTTATTACAAACTTAACCCATAATAGAAACCTCAAACCATAATGATCCTCCTGACCCCTAAAAACATATTAAAAGCGACATCATGATAACGTCAAATGGCTAGTTATTAATATCAACTTGAAAAGTCATTCATTTGTTATGAATATGTCGTGTGGGTACTTCATAAATATAATTTGTGCTGACATCCATTGAAGTAACTGCCTTGCACGATACGCGCCACAATACGTCGATGACAGTTAAATCAATATTATTTATAATATTACATATTTATTATAAGGAAAAACAAGATTTCTTTTACCTTGGTTTAATATAATTTATACAATATACATAACATTAGTGTTGAAGTTTTAGAATATTTTTTCTGGAAAACTGTGTGGAAAATACCAGTTATTTTTTATTGTTAAGCGTAAATAATAGATTAAGGAAATTAAAAAAAATAAAACTTGAGTTTCGTAAACTTTTTCACGCCTTGATAAAGCTGATAGTAACTGATATAAGAAATCATAATAAGTACTTTCTTAATGGACTTTTTAGTTTTTAGTTTTAATTAGATTTTCGGATTTTTATATGGATTCATTTCAATCTTTAGTTAGGAGAGACTCTCCTTTGACCAAGATTGCTGTGAAGTATTCGAAACGTCGGAGATCGAAATGAATCCCCAAAAAATTCCGAAAAAACAGTTTGATTTCAAATAAAAAAAGTCTTATTCAAACGATTTTATATATATCAAAGGATCACCACAGTGTAGTGAGGTAAGCTCGCGTAGCTCATATTATGGTGTAATTTACATTGTACTTATACTTTAACTAGCATTTTGTGTGGTTTGCGGTTTGACTTAGTAGAATTAGGGCCGATCCACACTATAGTGCCAATCACAATCCGTTTTTGATCCGATATCAGTTGGGTAATGTTTTTGAAGTAAAACTTCTTTACGCACGCTTGACTTGAGGGGTAAGCTGGTAACTGCGTTACGAAAAAACGTACGGATGTTTGTTGCCATGGTAACTGTTGTTATTGTCTGACAAATGATATATAATATTATATTAATTCCTTATATAATATTATATATCATTTGTCAGACCGAACAGAGAAATATACATATACATATATATATATATATATATATATATATATATATATATATATATATATATATATATATATATATATATATATATATATATCTTTATATATTGTATTTATTTTGTTTTACATATTTTGCTCATACATGGATTGGCTGAAAGAGATCTCTTATAGAGACAAGTCTAACTTTGTCCACGTTATTTTCTATGTATTGTTTTTTATTACTTGTTTAGTGCAATAAAGAATATGTATGTACAATATACATACTATGTCTCCGATTGCATAATACCTACTAAATTACTTTGTCAACATGTCTTCATTTTTTAGTTTGGTTTTTTCTCAGTTGGGTTTTTTTATTTTTGTAAGAAGTCGAAGGAATTACGAATAAATTACTGTCATTATCCTTTTCGTAGTAACTGTGATTGCTCTTAACAATCAAAGTAATTTACTCTGACCTACACACTATAGATAACTATTTACTTATATATATATATATATATATATATATATATATATATATATATATATAATATGTCTATTTCAAAGCTATCTATTGCGTAAAATTTTTAGAATAAGTATTTCTAGAAATAACTACTTATAAAGATATATTATTAATGATTTTTATTTGAAATTTTCAATATATCTACCCAATCAATTAAAAAAAAACAATTACTTTGAAAATATACAAGGACTCCCCAAGGAACGTTGTTATATGTAATATCTATAGCGTACGTATTAAAATAATCTATATAGAAAAATAAAATTGAAGTGTCTGTTTGTAATGTCAAAATAATAGTTTTTTACTAAATGCATATGATATTATATATACGATACTTAGAAAAAAAAACACAATAATAAAAAAAATTGTCCGTCTGTCTGTTTTTCCGTCTGTACCTAACTTAGACGAGTCTCAAGGGTGAAATAAACAATTTTATATTTAAGCTGTTCAACGTGCTACGTTATTTTCTTAATTTTGTAATGACTGGTGGAGTATTATTGCTTCTTAGAATCAACTAAAGCTTGTAACTTATTATTTATCCTTAGGAGCCATTCCATATGAAAACGTCCGAAAATTAAAAAAAAAATGTTGCTGGCCTGTTTTAGATTTTGCTCTAACTTTGAGGGACTGTTCCTTAGGATCCCAAAGAGTTTCTTAGGAGCAGTCCTTCAAAATTAGAGCAAAATCCAAAATTAGACAACTTTGCCAATCCGACGTTTTCATATGGATTAACTCTTAGATATTATATAACAAGCTAGAAAAAATCAAATCCATTTCACGGGAACCTAACATTTTTCTGAGATAAAAAGTAACCTATGTGCTTATCCAGACTATAATCTATCTCTGTGTCAAGTTTCATCCAAATCCGTTCAGCTGTTCTGGCGTTAAGAGGAACATCCGTCCATCCATCCTCACAGATTTTCACGTTAACGTATTTAAGGGAGGCCATGCCCAGCAGTGGGACGTTAAAAAGAGCTGAATACATATCTGATAAGAAGAATATTTGTCATTTGCCATCAACCATTCATTTTTTTCTATTTCAGCTTCGATCTTAGGCCTGGCTTTGATAGCAGGTATCTGCGTGGCGCCCTTCTCCCTACAAAAACTTGGACGCCGTATGAGTAACCAGCTCAGTTCTCTCCCAGCACTGGGCGGGTGGGCCCTTCTCATCACAGCCAAGGACCCTTATACATTACTTATCGGTAGATCTTTACAGGTAAGCAAACTTAACTGGAGAATTAACGTAGAAAAAAGTTCTATTGATAATTTTAAATAAAACTTTCTTTTCGGATTATTTCGGGGATTTATTTTTATTTTTAGTTCCCGACGTTTCGAATGCTTTACAGAAATCATTGTCACAAGTGAGACTAAGGTTTTAGACGTCTCAAAGGCGTTTAGTTAAATCATATGTAATGTATACTAGATATCCAAAAATGTATGCTGTAGTTTAAATTAAACATATTAGGTAAGCTTCATACGACTCATACAAATTCATATTTTTTTCATAAAACATTAAAATCTAATAAATTATTATATATATATATATATATATATATATATATATATATATATATATATATATATATATATATATATATATATATATATATATATATATTGCTGTGCATAACACCTTGATTATGTATATTTTTATGTATATATTTTTTTCTAATAATGGAAGGCAAAGGCCAACTGTAAAGTAATTTTATTATTATTTCTTAATCTATACAGATCTATACAGATAAATAAAATTTGAGTGTCTGTTTGTAATATTAAAATAACCGCTTTATACTAAATGCATATGGATGTATACACGGTGCATATACCAAAACAACATTTTTTACAATTTTTTGTCTGTCTGTCTGTCTGTTTGTTCCGGCTAATCTAAGAAACGGCTGGACCGATTTTGACGGGACTTTCACTGGCAGATAGTTAATGTTATAAGGAGTAACTGAGGCTACTTTTATTTTAGAAAAAGAATTAGGGTTCCGCGAAAAATAAATAAAACCCATGAAATTGTGCACAAAATCCGCGTACAGCATACGCACCCGAGCAAAACGATGGTAAATCGCTATACAATTTAAATGAATATCTTAGGAGTAGCAAGCTACTATTTATGTAATCTAAACACAGCTAACCGTGAAAACATACCTAGGAACGAACGCGAGCGAAGCGAGCGTGAGTCGCTAGTCAAGAATAAAAGTATTATTTATTACTAATTATGGGCAAATTATTACTTAGCACCTAGATATGAACTTTTTATAACATAAAAAACAATAATGCACAGAATATATAAAAATATTAAATATTGTGTAATCATATTTTAAAATTACCACATGCACATTATATATGTATATATGTACATAGATCGAGATATATAGGATTTATAATTTAAATAGATAAATGTATATATCTATCCTTTGATATTTTCAACCGACTTCATTTTATCTGAGTAAATAATATGAAATGAAGTTATGGATACTTTTACGTGATTTGCGCTACATTTTCAGTTTCTAAGGACAATACATTTTATAAAACTTACCTATCACACTATAATTATAAATACTAAAATTTTATTTGTGTGTTCGTAAGTCTTACACACTGACTACTGGACGGATATGGATGAAATTTACACAGCCACAGTATGACCTGCAATAACAGATAGGCTATAGTTAGTAATAAAATTTGCCAAAGGTGGCGCTGTCTGTATACATTTACGATATTTATAAATGGCGGTAAACGTAATCATTCTGTTACAAGTGTGATAGCCGAAACTTTGACCTGTGTTTTATAAATAGTGAGTCAAATGCCATATAATTAATTACGGTTCCAATAGTTTCGATTTATTTATTTGCTTCCTATTACGAATATCACTTGACTTTATTGACAGCAATAAAGTATTACACGCGCTTCTCTCAATTAGGAATAGGTATTTTAAACGAGAACACGATAAAGGTTCGTTAGAATTTATTTACGACTCGTGTGGGTAAAGTCCATACGACCTATTCACAATAATATAAAAGTTTTATTAGTTACTAGCTACTCACCGTCGCTTCGCTCGGGTTCGTCCCGAGCTTGCTTCACAATACAAATTTTCATTCCCATTTTCATCCCCTTAAGGGATGACTTCCGGGATAAAAAGTATCCCATGTTCTTCTCAGGGTCTCAAATTATCTTCTTACCAAATTTTATCTAAATCGGTTTAGGTCCAGAAATTACCCCCTTTTTTTTTTTTTTTGTTATCGCTGGGGAAACCCATCATGGGGACCTGACCGGCCGTCAATGGGTAAGGTACTGTGAGACTCTTACTCACTAAAACCCACAGCGGAATCCGTCGCCGCAGTGCAATGGGGCGCTGCGGGATCGCTTGCGCATTCACCACAACACCCCTGCGGACGGCCCGTACCTCGCGGGCCAACCTCGCCTAAATCAGGATGCCCTCGATTCTCAGAGCATCCCGACCGCCACGATGACGTGCAGGAGAGTCACGAGGGACCCCCCCACAGTAGCTCTTCTAGGGTGGCGGGAGAAGATGCGCATAACGGCGCCTCCTCTCCCCCAGCCGACGGCGACGAAGTGGGTCTGCTGAGGCGTTAGCCTTGCGTTCCCTCTCCGCCGTCTCCTTCAGTGAGATGACGGCCTCGCTGAAGGAGACCATCGCCGACCAGGACCTCTCGTCGCGCAACATGGCCCCAACCACGCTGCACAGCGAGAGGTCTCCACCCACTACCGCCATCAGGGCATGGCGCTGGGGAACCCAGGCGGCACATTCCACAAGAGTGTGGTGCGAGGTGTCCTCGGCCGCACCACACTCGTGACATACGGGCAACGGTTCCGGACGCGCAACCTGACACAGATATTTACCAAAGCATCCATGTCCGGTAAGCATCTGCGTCAGCCTGAACGTCATGGAACCGTGTGGCCTCCTGACCCAGCGAGACAAGTGCGGACGAACCGCACTCACCGTCACCAGGCCAGCCGCGGGATTCCCGAGACCTTCCCACCAGCGCCGGATCAGGGCCTCGTCAGCTAGGCGCCTGATCCGAGCGACTCCCTCTTGCGCTGGACGTTCCCCGCGCGCACGCTCACTCGCCCGAAACCGGTACACTTCGGCGAGCACCTCCGCCTGGAGTTCCCAGGGCGGATCACCCGCCAAAAGCGTCGCCGCTGTGTACGACACCGTACGGTACCCTCGTATCGCCCTCACCGCCAGGACCCGCTGCGCCTTGCGCAATTGGGCTCTGTTAGGCGCGGAGAGGGCGTCGATCCAAACATGAGCACCGTACAGTGCCATAGACCTCACTATGCCTGCATAGAGCCGCCGGCAAGGAGATCCAGGGCCCCCGACATTCGGCAGAAGCCTGCCGAGGGCCGAGGCGGCGCTCATCAATCTCGGGGTGAGCTGGGCGAAGTGGACACGAATTTTAATTGGGCCCGAACCTCCACCATCCTTCCCTGGACGCGCAGACAGGCGTTGCGGGGGGCACCCCTCCGAGGGCCATGAAAGAGGAGGGCCTCCGTTTTCGATACAGAGACCCTCAGGCCCCAGAAATTACCCCCTACAACATCACAACATCAAAAACTCACAAACTTTACCTCTTTATAATATTAGTATAGACTAGCAACTTACCTTCACTTCGCTCGGATGCGTCCCTAGATACGCGGATTTTGTTTCAAATTTGAAAGGTTTAAATTTTTTTTGCGCGGAACCCTAATTCTTTTTCCAAAATAAAAGTAGCATAAGTTACTCCTTATAACATCAGCTATCTGCTACTGACACTCCTGTCAAAATCGGTCCAACCGTTTCGGAGATAAGCCGGAACAAACAGACAGACAAAAAGATTAATATTGATATTTTCTTATAAGTACCATTTATACAAGTTACATATTATGCATTTAGTAAAACGCTTTTATTTTGGAATTACAGACAGATACTTCAATTTTATTTATTTGTACAGATTTATAGAACAAGATAATATTTTTATCTAATATTTTCTTAGATTTACGAAAATATGTCAAATATTGAACGAAAGAGACCTCGTGACCATGATTGCTGTAAAGCATTCGAAACGTCGAGAACGAAAAATTTAAATAAAACCGCAAAAAAATCCATAAGGATAGATCCATAAAGATTTAAAATGTTTTAACTTTTAAACTTAAGGATTTATGTCGGTTCGCCAAGCTTTTGGGAGAAGCTAAATAAAATACTACAGTAGATATACAACATAATATGTTATCACTAGCTTAATTAACTGTTCCAAAAAGTTACTCTTAATTTGGAGATAAAAAATACGATGTACCTTTGCTCTTTATCCGATATAAATAATATCAATAAATCACCACATATATAAAAATCGATGTGTGTATGTATGTTCCCTATGGACTTTAAAACGGCTGGAGCGATTTTGATGAAATTTTCAGGCAACCTTCAGATTAGCCCAGCGGGTGATCCTGTGAAGTTTGGTAGCGATCGAAAGTGTCAACGCGGGCGAAGCCGCGGATACTGCTAGTTATATAATACTAGCGGTTTACCCTTGCTTCGCTCCAGTAGGTACTTGCCTAGGTGACACATGCAAAGTTTGGAATTAATAAGTCAGATTTATGAGTTAAAATATTTGCATTATACTATAGAACAGAGTATATATGATACACTCTTTATCAATATTAGCGGCCACGATTATCGGGCTTCCGTTTCTGCTTATTATGTCAACTGTCAACGAATAATGACGTAACACTGTTATATTCATACATAATATTTATATTTTATACAAACATGGCAATCATACAAACAGTATCTCTAGCGAACTAGGTCCACACTCTCGCTTCGCTCGGTTTCGTCCCTAGGTGATTCGTTAAATTGTCATAACTTTTTTATTTATGAACCGATGAAATTAAACAAATACTAAATGTTAAGTGAAGCTTACAACAATACATTAGTAAAAACCGCACCCAAAGCGGTAAGGCCTTTTTTGAGATTAGCGCGCACAAACGAACAGACAAACAGACAAAATTCTAAAAATCATTATTATATCAAATAATAGTTTTCTTAAATATCTTCCATGTATAGACAGCGATCATTACACTTTTATTATATGTATCTATAGATTATGAATATTATTATTGATGATTTCTGAGATTAGCGTGCACAAACGCACAGACAAACACACAAAAATTCTAATAATCATTGTTTTGGCCTTTGGGTGCTATTTGCGTTGATAATTTTTATTTTATTTGTATTGTAGTTGTAATATTATTGTCCCAATAATATTTTTTCTCATATATCTTCCATGTACAGACAGCGAGTCGTTTTATTTTTATTATATGTATTGATAAGTAGTAACCACATCCTTAAAAGACGAGGGGGGATAAATTACACACATAAAACATATGTAAACCTGCACTACTACATATATAAAGAGGAAAGTTTTATATTTTTATATATTTGTAACGAATAAACTCAAAAACTACTCGACCGATTTAGATGGGTAAGAAGATAGAGACCCAGGAAAGGACATAGAATACTTTTTATTTCGGAAATCGTCCCTTAAGGGGGTGAAAATGGAGATGAATGTTTGTATGGGGAATCAACCTAGGGATGAACCCGAGCGAAACGAGGGTGAGTCGCTATTTCATATAAAAACTATAGTACACATCTAATATTCCGCAGTTGAAGCAATGTTAGAAAATTGAAAAATAATAAATAGATAACTTGTTATGTAATATAATAACGAATAATCACTTGAATCACGCTCTTTACATAATTCAGTATTATATCTTCTATCTATAAATTAAGCAAACATGTGTGTCTAGAATCTAAATAAAAATATAAATATGTGTTACAGAAACTCATTTAATACGTAAACCCCGATCCCATTACGGATTTTATAATAATTTATATAAATAAAATAAATATTTATTCATAATTAGCATATTATAAGTGTTACGTAGGTATATTCTTGGACACGTACTTGCCATTTGCCCTATCAATCTCTTTATCAATAACTTCGTCATAAAAATAAAATAACTAACATAATTTATTACAAGCTTTAATCCGCGGCTCCGCCCTTTTGATACGGCTATATTATTCTACCTCGGTACTGTTACGACTGCACACCCGGAGGTCCTGGGTTCGAGTCCCGGTTCAGATCAAGTTTAGTTATTAAATCTTTCTGTTTAGTAAGCCTCAGTAACAGCCCGGAGTTGGGAAGTTGGCGGTGTTTCACCCCTGTGCCTCGGAGAGCACGTACAGCCATCGGTCCTGCGCCTTAACTTTCACCGGTCATGTCGAGTAGTCGTCCCACTGGAGTATGAGAGTGACAGGAATAGAGAGTGCACTTGTGTCTGCGCGTACACTTGTGCACTATAATATCTCCTGCGCAGTTGGCTAATCTCAATGAGATTGGCCGCCGTAACCGAAATCGGTCATTATTATTATTATTTTTACCCGAGTTCTCAACCGATTATGGGCTTGTTATGACTAGAGAGGAGAGGGTAAATCCTATTTCAGTCGAAACCCCATCACAATTGGTTAACCTAAAGATGAAAATTTTTTTTATAAAAACTGTACTTTTACTTAAATTATTATCAATCTAACAGGTTCTCTTTGTGTTTCCAGGGCTTCGCTATGGGCATCCAGGCGGCCTCGGCACCCGTTTCAATCGCTGAGTATTCGTCGCCAAAATATCGAGGAGCTTTCCTTGCAACCATAGCATTTTCATTCGCATTGGGCATGCTGGTTGCCCATATATTTGGAACCCTGCTATATTGGAGAGCAGCTGGCTTAGCCTGTGGATGTTTCTACATAATATCCTTAGTTTTTGTCTCCTTATCACCAGACACACCACCTTACCTAGCATCTATTGGAAAATTTGATGCCTGTAAGAAGTCATTTCGGTGGCTCAGAGGCTATGATGAGGGATCTGAAAAAGAATTACATATACTTCTCAATAGCCAGAAGAAAAAACCGTCTATACCAAGAGTTTCTAAATTCAAAATGTATACTGAGATCGTGAAGAAACCTGAGTTTTACAAGCCTACTGTGATAATGATGTTCATGTTTATACTTTTCCAAATTTCTGGTATGACTGTGGTCCCATCGTATACTGTACCGATGATGGAAGAAGTAACAGGAAATAGCATTGAGTCTTATACTAGCATGTTGATGGTTGACTTCGTGAGATTTGGTACAGCCATTCTGGCATGTATAATTGTAAATAAGTTAGAAAGACGAACTGTACTGTTTACTGGCATCTACATTAGTGTAGTGTCTTTACTTTTGACATCTATGCTATTGTATTTAAAAGATTTCGGTTACATACCTGATGAGTATAAATGGACTCCAGTCATACCAACATTAGCCTACATTTTTGGCAAGACGTTGGGCATTTTGCCCATACCCTGGGCAATTGCTGGTGAAATTTTTCCATTGGCATATAGATCATTGGGAAGTGGAATATCTGGAATGTTCCTCTCCATAATGTTCTTTGTAGTTGTGAAGACTGCTCCGACGTCGTTTAGACAAATTGGTGTTAAAGGAACTTTTGGTGTTTATGCTATATGTATAGCAATATGTGGGATCTTTTTGTTCTTTTTACTGCCAGAAACTAAGGGCAAGACATTATACGAAATCGAATGCCAATTTAAGGGTATCAAGAATGAAGATGGAAAAACTAAAGGGGAGAAGGAGAAAATGTTAGAATTAAAGAAGGTGGAGGAGGGATGATAGAGTAAGATAATCAAATAGGAAACGCTTTCCAGCTACCAGAAGCTGGCCCGTAGCCGTAGGTTGGAGATCTTATGACAGTTAATATAAGCATATTAAATCAAGACGTGGTCCTTAAAGGATCTATTGAAGTGACAAATTTGATTGTAAACTTCAATAAAAATTAATTACTACAAATTGGTTTTATTCTATTAAAAAAAAAATAAGCGACTTCTTTTGCGAAAGATAAAATAAGAACTTTAAATGAAATTAAATTGAAAGACCTGATGGCATATCGCTGGTTCCTTGGGAAAGGGAGCGGGCCGTATTGTCGGACGCTACATGCGTTGACACATTGGCCCCGTCCTATGTCTAGGAGACGGCGTCTTAAGTGAGAGCCGCGGCGGAGATAGCTGAACTTCTTAAATTACGTAAATACTCCGTCTAAGGACGACTCATGGTAACCAGTTTTTGTTATTTCCCGTGTTAATGAAAGATTTCCTGTAGTAAAAGGTATCCTAAATGTTGACTCGAGTAATAAGTTACACAAAATTTAGTTTAATTCGGTTCAGAACTATTTGCGTGAAACGCACACATATATACAGACAAACTAACAAAAAAACAATAACTATTGTTTTAGGGTCTATTATTATCTAGGTAATACGCAATAGTCATTGTTTAAAAAAAATAATTCATGTACATGTTTAATGTTACTATTTTATTATACCTATACTAACGGCTCACACTCGCTTCGCTCGGGTTCGCCTCTAGACTAACAGAAACAAATCTATCCCACGAGAACCGTACATTTTTCTGAGATAAAAAGTATCCTAATTATTATTCTGATGTATAAACTATATTATTATAAAGTTTCATTAAAATCCAATCAGTAGTTTTTGTGTACTAAGCTGTATAAGTTACTATAGTTTTTAACTATTCCACGGGAATTCTTGAATTCTCCGGGATAAAAAATATCTAAAATGTTGACCAGGGATATAAGATACCACCATGAAACATTTCATTTATATTAGTCCAACAGTTTCGGAGATTAGCCCGTACAAACAGACAAACAGACAGAAACAAAAAAAAAATTGAAAAAAATTGAATAATTCTATTTCTCTTCTTACATCCCCCTGACTCGGTTTTTAACAAAAAAAATTCTATATACAAACATTCGACCTCTATAGTTTTATTATATGTATAGATATCCGAGATCTTTGAAGTAAAATAGTATGATCGAACTTAAATTAAAATAAGTTAATGCAAAAATTTTTTTTTTTATTTATTAAGTACATTGAGATTTATATTAAAACTGACCATGTCACGACACCACAAAATATTTTTATTTAACCCTAGTCTCTTGTCACACGCACTTATTAGTACAATATATGTGAACTACATCTACGCAAATCATTATTACTGTAACCATTTAACGGTTGCGCACACTTGCGATCATTCGGAGACAATCCGCGAAAACTGTCTTCAATCTCTTGGAGAGTTCTGTCTTTCGTTTCTGGCATCATAAAATAGATAATTGATAAACAAAACACAACAGCTCCAGCGTAGATTAAATATGTTATAGGAAGCCCCACAGCGTTGGTTAGTACTGGGAAAGACTTGACTGCTACGAAAAAGTTTAGGGATAGGCACAAAATACTGATTCCACCACCCAAACCTCTATATTCTAATGGGAAAATCTCCCCTGATATCGCAAACGGGATGGAGGATATACCAATAGTAAGAGAGCACATATATATACCGATCAGTAGGAGAGGAATCCATTCGTGGTCGTATGGTAACATGTCGTTTTGTTTCGCGTACACGTAGAAACTTTTACCTATGTACGATAAAACACAGACCGCCCCACTACTGAACAGTAAAGTCCGTCGTTTCAACGTTTTCATTAGAAAGACTGCTAGTATATTACAAATGACCCTCTCTACATCTAACATTACCATTATAAACTTAGCATTAGCTTGCGGCCCGACCACTTTATGAATAATATCCATTGCATACGAACTAATAACATTAATTCCTGCAAATTGGAACATAGTGTACAACAGAGACATGATAATTATTGGTTTATAAAATTCGGGCTTTTTAGATGTGCTTCTCAAATATGAGAAAAATCCTTTCACTTTCACTTTCAATGACTGTTTCTCTTCAATCAAACTTGATTTTCGCTGCATTTTCTGAGCTGCTATCATATTCTCTAGTTCTGCTTCTTGAACTGAATCCCTTCCACGGAGCCAGAAAAATATTTCTTCTCCTTCCTCATATCTGCCTTTAGCTATCAACCATGATGGGGATTCAGGGTTATAGTAGATAATAAGTACTAGACTTGTAAATGTTATAAAAGAGCATATTAGGACATTTTGCTGCCAGCTAAAGTATGTGCCCAATGCATGTGTAGTCATTACTCCCATGGTTAAGGATAAGGATACACTAGTGAGGAAAGCTCCACGATTTCTTGGGTCTGTCATTTCACCAATAATTATTGAGCCCAAGGGCCCAAGCATTCCCATAGCAACACCCTGGAGAAACCTGGCTGCTATTAGACCAGCGACGTTGTTCACCAGCAGAAGTAGATACCACCCGATAAATATTGGTAGTATTGTTAGTAGATGGGACTTCTTCCGCCCGATGGTGTCCATAAGGGGAGTGATTATGAAGTTTCCCACAATCAGTGCAAACCCGATGATGGAAGCTGAAATAAAAACAAACAGCCCTAAGTTTTGGAAATTTACGATATTTTTTATTTCAAAAAAAATAATTTTTTGATACAGCGTTTTTGGTCGAATAATCTTAACTTTGAAAATAAATTGTGAAAAAGAAGCTGTAAGTACTATATATATTAGAAGATAAGTACTTTATTATGATGTACTTTGTTTGCAGCGTTATATCTCCTGTCTCCGACGAAGATAATAAAATTTAGATACTACTTAGAATTAGAAAATAAGGTTGTAAATACGTCGTCAGTTATCACTATACGACGATTTTAAACATTTGATAAAAATTTAGAGTTATACGTTCTTTATATAAAAGTTTTTTTTTAAAACCCATGCTGCAACTTTTTTGATTTGTCGTAATAATCATTTATTTTTAGTATTAGGTATATACATTTCGATTGTAGGCCTATTATATATGAATCTCTGATTAAATTAATTGGTTCTTCTGTCAATATTTAAAAAAGCAGCTCGTACCTAACGGTGATACATTTTTTTGCCAAGATAGATCTTGCATTATGATGCTCAAGACAAGACAAGACAGTGTAAAATACTAACCGATCCATGACTCCTGGCTTGGAGTAACCTGGATATGAGATTCTGGGCGTCGCAAGGCTGGGATCAGGACGGCTGAGAAACCGATGACGCAGCCGTGCGCCGTGATGTTCAGTGCCACACTCGCTGTCAGTAGACACTGGAATAGAATTAATTGGACTATTATTATTAATACAAAAGTTTATATGTGTATATTTGTTACCCTGTTGAAAAACTCCAATAGGATCCCATCAAAAACGACAAAAGCCACATAGAAACCGATAAATATTTATTGGTTTCTATGTGGCTTTTGTCACTTTTGATGGGATCCTATTGGAGTTTTTAAGCAGGGTGACTTCTTCAAGTCGTGAAAGTGAAAGTCCTCTCAGACTGATTTGTATGAAATTTAGTAAAACAGACTTATTATTATTTTTTATATTGGAAAATGCATTTACGCATACTACCTGTATATATACAAGTAGCTATGTGTGACTCACGGGCTAGAAAAGCCAAGTACTATTCACTAAAACCCAACAGAACCTCTCCCGTCTAAATGGGGCGTCGCAGGATCGCTTACGCACTCAACTACTACGCCTCGACAGCAGGCTTGCCGAAGTAGGCCATACAACCAATGGGTTGCTCCCACGGTCTGCTCTGTTATCAGAGAAGTACCTGCAGCAACTGAATGGTACACCGCCCACCGAGGTTAACCCCCTTCCAGTACGTTTGTTTACTTCGCGCCCGGCTGGATTGCCGGACTCCAATGAGCCCACCACGACAAGGTGAACGCTCAATAGGGGGACTATTACCTAATGTAACACATAGGCTCTAATACTTTCTTAGATTTACGCGAATATTTGACATTTTAAATAAAACTATCTTTTCGGATTAGAGATAGGCTATTTTTAAACACCCACGTGAATCCACGCACCCGAGTGAAGTGAGGGTAAATCGCTAGTAGATATATAAAAACAAACAGCAATTATAGTAATAAGGAAACAAATGATTACTTAAATCAATCATTAATTATTTGATATTCTAATCTCTTTAATACAAATGCAATCATAACATTACAATTATTTGTACATTGTACATATACATATAAAATAATAATAATGTAAAGAACAATAGGGTAACGAAGTTAGTGAAAAAAAAATCTTTTGCTCGATGACATATTAACTTAATATACTAAATACAGACGCAAAATAAATATTTTTTATGACGTAAAATAAATTCATAATTGATTAAAATTGAACAGATTGGTGGAGGACATTACTCTGATAATAATCATTTTGGTAATCATATTAGCTGATTATTGCATTTTGCGTAACAGAACGTGGCTACTGATTTAATTATCAACGAATTTATTTAATGATTATAATAATTATAATAATCCTCCTGACCGTCTAACTGACCGTGGAATCTGCGCAGGAGATACATATATAGTGCACAAGTGTACGCGCAGACACAAGTGCACTTTCTATTCCTTTTACTCTCAAGTCCGATGGGACGATACTTCGATACGACCGGTGAGAATTAAGGCACAGGACCGTCGGCTTTACGGGCTTTTCTCCGAGGCACGGGGAAGAAACACCGTCAACTTCCCAAGTCCCAACTCAACAGAAAAACTCAGCAATTAAAGTTGACCCGACCCGGGACTCGAACCTTAGACCTCCGGATCTGCAACCGTACATGCTAGCCACTAGACTACTGACGGAGTCGAGGTTTAATATTTATAAGATGATGATGATAGGTAAGATGTGTTTTTGCTTTATGTTGAAGAAGACAGACAGATAACAAATCTATCTGCAGGGCTATCATGAATGATACGCTATCATCATAAGTGATAATCTGAACGTTTAATATCAAAAAGCAGCTGTAAAATTGACATTTCATATCAGATGTAATTTGCGATAATCTAAAATAATTTCATAAGTACTAGATTATTGTAATACATATGTATGTATATGGAGAGCTGATATTAGGTACATCATTAGACACCGTAGAGTTTTGATAGATACCAAATCCAAATCTAATAGAAGCATTATCTTCAAGAAGTCTTCAAGAAGTCAATAGAAGAATTATCTTCGTCATCTAAACGCCGAATTATTTTTGAAGAATATTGTGTAAAAGAAGTTATTGTCGTCATTCTCTTCATATCATCTCAGGCGGCTACATATCGGAAAGTGAACCGTGGGCATTCCTCCCACAAGATGGACCTACGGCTTAGTTAAAGTTGCCGGAATTCACTGGATCTGGATGGAACAAGACTGAATGTCATGAAAAGACCTTGGAGAAGACTTATGACCATTAGTAGACGTCTTTCAGAAATAATGATAATGACCTTCACAGGGTTTGTAAACCTATCGTGGAGCTTATCACTATATCAAAGATTTTAGAGATGTTATGTAATGACAAGACCGCTGTTAACTTGTTATTCTGGTCTAATATTCCATTTAAGTACTTTTTAGAGTTATGTTTATCAAATAACTCATGAGCTACTTAAAATACCGTTAAAACACACATGCCCAAACAACCAAGATTAAAAGACTATATTATACTAGTGACTCACCCTCGCATCGCGCGGGTTCGTCCCTACGTTTACGTCCTTACGTTTTAACGGTTTGAATGGAAAAGATAATCGATCCCTTGCTCTGTGAAAAACGAAAAAAATCTATGCCACGTACTTTTTCTGGGATAAAAAGTAACCTGTGTGCTATTCCAGGCTATAATCTATCTCTGTGCCAAATTAAAAATTTCATCCAGATCCGTTCAGCCTTTCTAGCTTGATTCAGTAACAAACATCCATCCCTCTAAATTTTCGCATTTATAATAGTAATAAGTAAGACTATATGTACATAGGAGCGACTCACCCTTGCTCCGCTCGGGTTCGTCCCTAGACTTACATTTTCACATTTAGTATAGATTTCTCAGAAATGAGATATTTTCCCGCAGTAAAAAGTATCCTATATGTTGACCCGGATAACCAGCTATCATCATACCAAATTTCATCAAAATTTGTCCAGTGACAGACAGACAAAATTTCTAATAAATATATATCCAGCCCAGCCTCTGTATCGTTAATAATGACTATTTCAATAATATTTTCCAAAAAAATATTAAATGTACAGATTTGACTCAGTTAAAATTTTATTATACATATGTATAGATACTTATTATGTAGACTATATTATATGTACATATGTTGGCTGAGTAACTTATATTTTTCTCTATTAGATACATAATTAACAATGATTGATTAAAAATAAATTATGTACATTACGATTATCGTGTTGCTAGGCAGCCAGTAGCTACCCGGCAATAGCAGCGAAAGATCGATAAGGCTTTAAAAATATAGTAATAAATATATCTTAATCAGTGACGTAACTCCTATCGGAAGGTATCACGGACATTTTCATAACCTTTTTAGTATTAGAATAAAAAAATAAGGGAAAAAACGTGTGTGTGTACTTTTCATCCCGTATGTCACAACTCACAACTCACTGTGGTAAGAACTTCGTTGCTATTTTTGAATTTTTGAATTATTTTTTGTAATTCATGGGTATTCACTATTCACTGTCTGTAACGATTATATATATATATATATATATATATATATATATATATATATATATATATACCTTTTGAGACGTATAAACCTTATTCTCTCCCGTGGGTCGTGACCATAATTGCTGTAAAGCATTCGAAACGTCGCGTCGGAAACCAAAAATCAAAATAAATCCGTGAAAAACATACGAAAATAGTTTTATTTAAAATGTCAAATATTCGGGTAAATCTAAGAAAGTAATATTTTCGTAAACAAAATATTTTTCTACAAAAACCTCAAGATTTTTAAAATTTGTAAACGATAAGAGCAATCGTGCGAACATGTCATTGTTAGTAGCTATCTGCTGATATTAGTACTGCTAAGTCGTACTTCAAAACTATAAGTACCTACGGGTGAAAATGTCATTACATTGTAAGATACACTTAACTTAAAACTTTTCAATAACCTATACATAAAATTCTGAGTCGAATCTTAACATTTATTTAAATCTTATTTAAACAGTCGATTATTATCGATACAGAGGCCAAATCTATAGTTATTACTATTTTTGCCTGTCTGTTTGTCTTTGACAGCATCATGGAAAAACCACTGGACAGATTTTGATAAAATTTGGTCTGACGAAAGCTGGTGGTTATCCGGGTCAAGATATAGGATACTTTTTACTGCGGGAAAATATCTTATCTCTGAAAAATATATACTAAACGTTAAAACGTAAGTAGGGACGAACCCGAGTGAATAGAGGGTGAGTCGCTAGTTTAAAGATACAATTAAAAATATCTTATTGAGCAAAGCGTATTACTCTGTTCAAGAGTTTCTTGTTGTTGGGATTGTGTGGAATTAAAATATAATAATGATAATGAACTCCCCACTGACTTCGGCCACGGCGGGCAGTCTCATTGAGACTAGCCAACTGCGCAGGAGCTATTATAGTGCAACGCGTGTGTACGCAGACACAAGTGCACTCTCTATTTCTGTCACTCTCATACTCCGGTGGGACGACTACTCGACACGACCGGTGAGAGTTAAGGCGCAGGACCGACGGCTTTATGTGCTCTCCGAGGCACCGGAATGAAACACCGCCAACTTCCCAACTCCGAGTTGTTACTGAGACTTACAAAACAGAAAGGCTCAATAACTAAACTTGGCCCGACCCGGCACTCGAACCTAGGACCTCTCGAAGTGCAGCCGTACTTCCTAGCCACTACACCACCGAGGTAATTAAGATATATTGACTCATATGAATTATCAATTAATAATTTCACTTCGACATTTAAAAGAGCAACTGTTGAGTTTCTCGCCGGCTCTTCTCAGCAGAACTACTTTTCGAACCGGTGGTAGATTCCTCGCGGACTGATTACACTGACGCTCTTTAACTTAAATTGACGATTCAAAAGTGCTTATAAATCAATTCAATTAGACTAACCAATTAAATGAGGTTTAATTTCATTTTATTTCAAATGGATTTAGCTTTTATGAAAACTCAAAAATGTGAACTAAATAATAAATTGCAAAAGAAAATATATATTGACTCATATGCGGGCATAGCATATATTTATATTGCTATGTTATTAAAATAAATTAGAATAGATTAACTAAAATCTATCCTGTTCAGTCCAGTTAAGTCTAACGCAACAGAATACTGACTAATTAAAATAATAATAACCAATTTCAAAAACAACGGGAGAAACATCTAAAAAAAAATGAGTATCATTTTAAAAACAAAGTAGAATACATTGATTTTGTTAATATCATATAAATTATTATTTTTTCCTTTTATTTATTGCATACAAAAAATGATCGGGGAGTGACCGAATTCTGGTTTTTATCGCGGTGGTTGCAGAAAATGACCTTGAGATGCGCCTGCGCAGGCCGCAAAGCGAGGACGGTTTACTAGTTAAATGTAACATAAATTAAAAGAATTGACTAACATATTATCACTCAAAGTACTTTATCGTTACAAAGCGCATTGCATCATGTGTTTTTAATTTAAAATCATAAATCCTGTCATTTATTAATGTCGCCATATTTATTACCTACTGTACTAACAATAGGTCATTTACCGATTTCAATAAAGAAATAGGTAATTAATTCGAGTGTATGTTTGTATATATGTTACGCGATATCTGTACTTATTGTTAACTGATTTTATTGTTTCTTTTTAATAAACATAGTTAACCTCATAAATGGTATCATATAGTTAAATAAGAACAAAATCCTTTTATAAGGTGGGATAATTACTTTTAAGGTGATTTTAAAGTCAAGTACTAAAACACAAAATAATTATGCATACGTTCGTACTCTTAACTCTTAATTCCTTTACAAGATAACCTATTTAAAGATACAGGTTAATAATTAATCAAGTAAGATAATAAGATTTAATACTTTTTCACAGTTTGTTCTGTTTTCCCAAAGCAAAAGGTATACAAATTCTTAATTACAATAATAGTAAGGGTAATCTATGCGTTTCCTTTTCGATTACATATTACGTAAATAAGTGCGTGCGTGTGCGTAGTGCGTCACGTGCGTGCGTGCGTGCGTGCGTGCGTGCGTGTGTGTGTGCGTGTGCGTGTGCGTGTGCGTGTGCGTGTGCGTGTGCATGTGCATGTGCATGTGCGTGTGCGTGAGCGTTCGTGTGCGTGGGTTCGTGCTACGAACTAATAGACTTACCTACATACACCCAAAAATACATATACTTAATCTGTAACTAGTAATAGCAATATAAAAGTACTAAATTAGATATCCATTTAGGATGTGTTTGGAACGTAATAGAAATAACTTTCAGAGTATTACACAGATAGAATGGTTTTGAAATTAATATGCGAACAAATATGAGATATAACAACCCCCACTGGACCAGCGTGGTGGACTATTGCCTGATCCCCTCGCGTTAGGGTAGGTCTGTATCCAGCAATAAGAACGTTCTACTGTATAAAGGGTTGAATAAATATATACATCCATACAAAAAATAAGGTAAATAACTTCAATGAAGAAAATTCTTGATAACGTAAATTATAATAAATGAATTTAATTCTTAAACTCATCAATAAGCTTTTTTGGTTGAATTAGAATTCAATTAACACAGAGACAACTTTTAATTTAATTGATCTGTTCCAAAGTAATCGATACTTATAAAAATGACAGTTTTTTCGTTTTAAATTCAACATAGGATAAAAAAACAATTTTTTACTTGCGTATAGAGAATTCGGTAGAAAGTTTTGTATACTTCGTGTATCTACAATCAGTCTTCAATCAGTTATCAACTATAAATATGTTGGGACATTAACACACAGCACGATCTAGTTCCATGGTAAGCTACGAGGCTTGTGTTATGGATACCAGATAGTTGATACACTACACGTGCTCATCACACATATGAATGCCCCCAGCGGGACTCGAACCCGCGACCGCTAGCACAGCAAGCACTACAAACTGAGCCAAACGTGTCGTCATAAAACTATAAGCAGATGTATTAAAAAAAACACGAAAGTGACTATCTTTTCCCATCAAAACAATAGGGTTTCCATCGAACAGGGTTTTAGTTTTAGGAATTTTACAACAGTGAACAAAAACCAAGCGTCTGCTTTTAAATAATATTAAAAAAAAACATTCGGAAGTCCCTTACCTGTCGCAACAAAGGCACATAGCTCCTTTTCTCTTTAACCATTTTATATAAATTATGCAGAGAGCATTTTAAAAACGTGTATCTTTTTACTCGAGCATATCCTTGTAATGACTGAATGTACCAATGATATTGATAAAACGATTAGATATAAAGCTATCATAATATCTTCTTTGTGTTTTTAGGGTTGTTTGTTTGTTTATATTCAATTTTTTTATTCAGTTTCTGACTAAATAAAATTCTGATTTGAACTTGTGTATTATTATTTTTTGTTTGAAAATCTTATTGAAATAGTCATCATTACCGATACAGAAGTCGAATATATAGTTTTAAGAATTTTTGTCTGTCTCTCTATCCACAGGGCAGATTTTGATGGAATTTGGTATGATGATAGCTGGTTATCCGGGTCAACATATAGGACACTTTTTACTGCAAGAAAATATCTCATCTCTGAGAAATCTATAGTAACTGAAAACATACCTAGGGACGTACCTACTCGAGCGAGGCGAGAATGAGTTGCTACTTAGTAGTTAATACATTTTTAATACCTCAACATCTATACCTCAAGCTATATATACATTGTACATACATATTTGTTTCGAATGGAAATCGAAGCTGTGACCTTTACTTGAGACTTTTAATGTCTATTTTTTTAAATTAGGTTTTATAATAATCTGGAGCAATACGTTAAGTTTTAGTAGGAGCTAGTTATAACATCAACAGGAAAAACGATATGAAAGACAAAAAAGCGGAAATAACTTAGTGTTTAATCATTTTGTTATCTCCTTTTTTTCGAATAAAACCTTGCATGAACAGTGCAACGTAGATTTTTATTTACATTTACTTAAATTAAAAATTCGAAAGTATGTCGGTTAGTTTGTCTTTTGTTTATTTACTAATGACTTACCCTCACTTCATTCTGATGCGTCCCTAGGCACATTTTAATTTTTAAGGGGAACCTTAATTCTTTTTTCAAAAAAAAAGTAGCCTAAGTTACTCCTTACAACATCAATCTGTCAGTGGAAGTCCCGTCAAAATCAGTCCAGCTATTTCGTACATTAGCCGGACAAAGAGACAGACAGACATTTTTAACAATTGTGTTTTTCTTATAAATACCGTATATAATTTCATATGCATTTAGTAAAAAACTATTATTTTGACATTACAAACAGACACTTCAATTTTATTTATCTGTATGGATTACACGCAGCTATTAGTCATAGAATGACAGATTTTTGGCATAGAAATATTTTTTTATTCCATTATTGTCATGTAATTGCTGTGAAAAATTCATTTACATGAATCCACTAAATAAGTACATACCTGAGCGAAACTAAGTCTTATTAGCAGTTAAAAATAAAACTGTTATTTTATCTCATACAAGATAATACCTGTCGTTGTTTGTAAAGGTGTCGAGACTTAAAAACAAAGGTATATATAACGATTAAAGTTAATTACCTATAAGTAGGTATAATATAAATTTGAATTTGTTTAAATAGTTATGTTTAACTAGCTTTTGCCCGCGACTTCGTCTGCGTGGAATAATGACTTTGCTCGCAGAGTTACCGCGCGGTGGCCAGCGCCCTCCTCCCTCACGACCGCCCCGCCCTCGCTTTGTATCAACTCATATATTTTTTTAATTTATTATCTATACGACATTGACGACACGTTTGGCTCAGTTTGTAGTGACCCTACTTGCTGTGCCAGCGGTCGCGGGTTCGAGTCCCGCTGGGGGCTTTCGTTTGTGTGATGAACACGAATGTTTGTACTTCAGTCATGGGTGTTTATATATAAAATTTGTGTATTTAAAGTTATATATATTGTGTACATACATATTTGTTTCAACTATCTGGTATCCATAACACAGGCCTCGTAGCTTACCATGGAACTAGATGGTGCTGCGTGTTAATGTCCTAACATACTTATTTATTTATATTTATTTTACTTAAATATAATAACATTCTAATTATTATAATTCAAAATATTTTTTTGGAAAATCTTATTTTACCTTTAAATCTTATTACACTATTTCATAGTCATTATTATTGGTACAGAGGCCGAATCTATAGTTTTTAAAATTTTTTGTTTGTCTGTCTGTCTGTTACCGCATCACGGGAAAACCACTGGACAGATTTTGATAAAATTTGGTATGACGATAACTGGGTATCCGGGTCAATATATTGGATACTTTTTACTGCGGAAAAATATCTCATCTCTGGGAAATTTATCCTAAACGTTAAACACGTACCTACCAAGTGACGAACCCGAGCAGATCGAGGGTGAGTCGCTAGTTTATCTATAAATTCTTAACTTTTAACTTTCACTGTTATATTATTAAATTGGCTTATAAAGCCTTCTTGAAAAATGTATTAAGGTGTTTGAATTGAACTTATACAATAGCAAAGCATACAGTTATATTGACCTATTTTATAAATAAGAAGTTAAAAATTATAACCCCTTTAGGAGTTGAATTGCCAAAAAATGCTTCCTTAGCGGATACCTACTCCCTATGAGGAATCTTCAGTCATCATACCGTACCGTCACTTTTTTATCGCTGGGAAACGCATTTACGCAGACCACCTGCACGCATACCTACAAGAGGTTCAAAATCCCAACGGAACCTCTCCCGTTGTAATGGCGCGTCGCAGGATCACTTACGCACTCAACCACGAAACCCCGACGACTGCCTGTCAAGGCAAACCGCACAAACAAAGGGTTGTCCACACTAATAGATCCACTCTACTATCAGAGTCTCAAAGAAGTACCAGGAGCATGAAAGAGAAGATTACATTTTATACATGAACTAGCGATTCACCCTCGCTTCGCTTCGGGTTCATCCCTAGACAAAAACAAATATATCCCACGGGAACCGTACATTTTTCCGAGATAATATATACCCTATAACCTTCCTCAGTTAACTGGCTATGTAATGCAAAAAGAATTTTTGAAATCGGATTAGTAGTTCCTGAGATTAGCGTGTTCAACCAAACAAACAAACAAACAAACAAGCAAACTCTTCAGCTTTATAATAATTAGTATAGTATAGATTCTCTAGGTTGTACAAGTAAATTAAGCAAATATATAATAAAAACATAGCATATTTAAATTTATCTGCTACTGACTGCGTATAAATATCATCGAAATCAAAATATTATCAGTGATAAGGAATATAATCATTATAACCGATTTTCATGGACGATTCAAACTTATCATGCTATAATATAAGCTGCAAGGTCTAGGGCTTTGATCTAGTTCATTAGATTTGTAATTTATTGCTATTGATTACTAAGTGTTTATCTATTTTTACTATATAATTATACTTATAATTAATTAAGTAATGAAAATATTTACCTATATATTTAATTTTATTTGAATATTCTCAAATAGGTTATTATAAAATCACTATCTTCAGAGTATATTATTATTTATATTTTATTTAGTTTAGAACATTACAGTATGAATAAACATTGTTTTATTTTTAAAACTCGAGATATTATTGACATTGAAAATAAAAGAATAAGATTATTTTATGTATGTAATCAGTCATTTTTAACATGCCACTGCTGGGCATGGGTCTTCCGTCAATACGAGGGGGATCAGGCCATAGTCCACAACGCTTGCCAAGTGCGGGGTGGCAGACTTCACATAATATCTAAAACTTGCTAGGTTCTCTCAGACTTGCAGGTTTCCTCACGATGTTTTCCTTCACCTTACGAAAAGATGTAATCACCTTGAAAATACCTAATTCGCACCGAACGACTTAGCATTAGGCTACCATTACTTTTTAGGACAAATGTTGTTTAACAACAAATCTAAATATACGTATTTAAAATAACATTTTATCAAAAGATATAATCCTACTAATAAGTATTATAAATACGAAAGTTTGTGAGGATGTATGGAAGTTTGTTACTCTTTTACAAAAAAACTACTGAACGGATTTTAATGAAACTTTACAATAGCTCATACATTAGAATAACATATAGACTACTTTTTATACCGGAAGAAAAAGAATTGTTCCCGTGAGATAGATCTGGTGTTGTTTTTCTAGAGGCGAACCCGAGCGAAGCGAGCGTAAGCCGCTAGTTTCTTAATATTTTTAGAAACGCTAATCTTCCAGTATATTTTTTGCTATATGAACGCCACCTATTATGGAATAGCGATACTTCGTAGTAATCAGTTTTTTACTATATCCTTATAGATGGTGTTATACCGATGCAATAAAAAAAAAGATATCTAAAATTACTTCAATATTCTGTAGTCTTGGATAGTTTGAGCTAGATAAAAAAGCGACGACGATCTCGTTCTTAGTTATATGTATCTAAGTATTATATGATCTGTGGCTATATTTATTATTACGGCGTCCACTCTATTATGAAATGGCGCTGACCAACACTTATTTTTGCTCTAAAATGAGATCGTATTTTTTTAATAAAAATAGAATGCGCAATAATCGTAAACATATAATTTTCTTTTTTTAATTATCTCTACTGTAATATTTAAAAAAAAAACTAATTAACTAAAAGAGCCAACTATTTCGTCATGGCTGCTAACTAAATCCCTGTTGAAAAATTCCAATAGGATCCCATTAAAAGCGACAAAAGCCACTTAGAAACCGATAAATATTTATTGGTTTCTATGTGGCTTTTGTCGCTTTTGATGGGATCCTATTAGAGTTTTTCAACAGGGATCGAGCGCTCCTAATGACGACCGACTTTGTCTAACAATAAGACTAATCTTCTCCTATAATTTATTTATTATACTTCAATTTCAAGTTTTAAAGCTTTTTAACTATACTTGTCAATCTCAATATCTAATATAGCTTATCTAGACTCTTATTTAATATTAATTCGCATATTTTATCATTTTACTTATGTGAGAATTAGGTGAAATAATTAAAAAAATGTGTCAAGTAGTTAAAATTGAAATTTTAAGTTTAAAATTTATATCTTGTGTTAGGAGTATAACTCTTAAATAAATAAAACAATGTTATACAAAAGAAATAAGTTAACTTTATTTAATCCAACAGACTAGTAAGCAAACTAAATTCAACAGATGATTATAAATTATATATCAGTCTTATCACGTTATAACATAATAATACTTAAACTAAAGGAAACCGAGATTTCAACTGAAAACTAAATTAATCCACTTCTTCGACGGTGGGTCCGCTGGGGTGTGCCCCAGGGTTGGGGGTGGGGGTGGGGCCGCCAGCCCCGTGAAGCTTGCTCATGATCGGAGAGCACACGCGTTGGATCTCCTTAAGTTTGTGCTCATACTCCTCCTTCTCCGCCAAAGAGTTGTTGTCCAGCCAACGCAGCGCTTCGTCACATTCGCTTCTAGCGCTATTTTTGTCCGCGTCCGACAATTTCGATCCCGCGTCATCTAAAGCCTGACGTACACTGAAGATGTACGTTTCGAGCTGGTTCCTGGCGTTCACCCTCTGTCGCTGCTTCTCATCCTCCTCCTTGTAGCGCTCAGCTTCAGACAACATACGGTCGATCTCGGCCTGAGAGAGTCTGCCTTTGTCGTTCTTAATTACGATGTTCTTGCTGCGGCCGGTGCTATTCTCCTTAGCCGACACGTTGAGAATGCCGTTCGCGTCAAGGTCAAAGGTGACGTCGATCTTTGGGACTCCTCGCGGCGCCGGTGGTATGCCAGTGAGATCGAACGTGCCAAGTAAGTTGTTGTCCTTGGTCATGGCTCGCTCACCTTCGTAAACTTGGATGGTCACGGCGGGTTGGTTGTCGGAGTATGTAGTGAAGGTTTGCGACTGCTTGCATGGAATTTTGCAGTTACGTTCGATGATCTTCGTCATAACTCCGCCTGCCGTTTCAATACCCAGGGACAGTGGCGCCACATCGACCAGAAGCACGTCCTGGATCTTGGAGTCGGTCTCGCCACTCAAGATAGCAGCCTGCACAGCCGCTCCATATGCCACGGCTTCATCAGGGTTGATGGATAGGTTGAGCTTCTTGCCACAGAAGAAGTTCTGCAGCATATTCTGCACCTTCGGGATACGAGTTGAGCCACCCACAAGCACGACGTCATGAATTTGACTCTTGTCCAACTTGGCATCCTTCAAAGCTTTTTCCACTGGTTCTAGAGTGCCGCGGAAGAGATCAGAATTAAGTTCTTCAAACCGTGCACGTGACACTCGTGTGTAGAAATCGATTCCTTCATATAGTGCATCAATTTCTAGAGTCGCCTCAGTACTAGATGATAAAGTACGCTTGGCGCGTTCCGCGGCAGTGCGTAGGCGTCGTAAGGCGCGCGGGTTCGAGCGCAAATCTTTTTTGTATTTGCGCTGGAATTCCTCTGCGAGATGATTCACTAGCCTGTTATCGAAGTCCTCGCCTCCAAGATGTGTGTCACCAGCAGTCGCCTTGACTTCGAACAGAGAACCTTCGTCGATCGTCAAAATAGACACGTCAAAGGTGCCTCCTCCGAGATCGAAGATCAACACATTTCGCTCGCCTTTTAAGTTCTTATCCAAACCGTACGCCAAAGCAGCAGCTGTAGGCTCATTAATGATCCTTAGAACGTTCAAACCAGCGATAGCTCCGGCATCTTTCGTAGCTTGCCTCTGGGAGTCGTTGAAGTAAGCGGGGACTGTGACCACGGCGTCCCGAACAGTTGTGCCCAAATAGGACTCCGCCGTTTCCTTCATCTTCGTCAAAACCATGCTGCTGATCTCCTCGGGGGCGAAGCGTTTTGTCTCACCTTTGAATTCGACCTGGATTTTGGGTTTGCCACAGTCATTGACTACTTTAAAAGGCCAGTGTTTCATATCCTGTTGGATTTTCTCATCGTCGAATTTACGTCCGATCAGCCTTTTAGCGTCGAACACTGTGTTGCTGGGGTTCAGAGCCACCTGGTTCTTCGCCGCATCGCCGATCAAACGCTCCGTATCCGTAAAAGCAACGTATGAAGGTGTTGTGCGGTTGCCTTGGTCGTTTGCGATGATTTCCACATTTCCATGTTGCCAGACACCGACACAAGAGTATGTGGTGCCAAGATCAATTCCAATAGCTGGCATTTTACTTTACTTCCTTATAAACACTCGTATAAATAAACACTTGATATTTATTCGCTTCGGTTTGTACCGAATACTCACGTCTTCACTGTGTAGTATTTCGAATTATTCTGATTTTCCGCGCCAAGTCGGACGCTTATATATTAAACGAATGGGGATCTCGAACAATCTACCTGTTACTAGAACTCCAAATCCAATCAGGTCAAAGCATTCGCCGAAGTTTCTCGAATGTCATTTTGTCGACCAATAGCAACGCGGCAAAACGAGATGCCAATATGTTCCATCGCATATTAGTATTGCCAGCTTCAATGTATTTCCTCTTGCCTTATGTAATGATTGTAATAAAATTATCATTTTTTTAAGCGATTTTTAGTTAAAAATGTTTAATAAATTAATATTATAATAAAAATGTATAAATAGCCAATATTATAAAATGTGTTCATATGTTATTTGAACATATTTACATATTTATAACATTATTATATCATTATTATATTGAAATAAACTTTAACTAATTAGACTTATTCAAAAGTACTTGTAATAAATTTAATTGAATAAAGTTTATTTCATATCATTTTATTTATACAATACATATAATATTGTTTGTGTTAAGTATAATATTGTTCAATAACTACTACTAGATTAAGGTTAATAAAAATATTTCTTATACTATTTGTTAAATATGTATGTTGCTTAGAAATTTTTATCAATCCAACTAATTAATTAAGAAAATTACATATTATACATTCATATTGCATTTAACTTTTCGAATATTGTACAATAATTCTTCACATAAAAATAACAAAATAGAAAAATATATAAATTCTTAAATATACAAAGCATGATTACTTTATTTAAAAAATATTTCAGATTTTATTTAAAAAATAAAATATGAAGTATACTTATTGTTAGTGCAGTTTATATTTAATAAGATTTTAAACTTCGAACAAAATCCTAAATAAGTTGTATAAATGAATTATTTTGGGAAATTTTAAATTATATCCTGGTTACACCAGAGAAACCCTAGACGTGACGTAACCGGCATTAGAAAAAGATGGCAATATTTTGTTTACACTCAAACTCTTTTAATCTGCAGAAAGGACGCGAAGCGCCTCGAATGACGAATCTCGATTCTCGCATCGACGTTTCCACAAAAGGTAACCAACGAAAACATCAGAATTTTCTAGATTTATTATTGATTCTCTTCGACCCTCAGTTTGACCCAGATTTGAGTTGAAAATTTTACTTCTTACATTATAAAAAGTTTAACATTATTTACGTTAAGCTTAGCCTTAGGGTAGTAATAATTAATGTTTACATTAAAATGCCGGTAGGATATCAATAAAATGTCACATATACAGTGGAATAACGATTAAAATAATGGCGAAAATATTTTTTTTTATACTTTTTTCTGAAAAAAAAAACTACTTTTATGATTTTCATATCATTTATTATTAAGTTGACTGTAAACAGTCAACTTTTTCTAGAGCACATATATACCTAATAAAATTCTAACTGAGTCGAATCTGTACATTGAATATATTTTGGAAAATCTTATTGAAATAGACTTCATTATCGATACAGAAGCCAAATCTATAGTTTTTAGAATTTTTGTCTGTCTGTGTGTCTGTTACCGGATCACGGGAAAACCACTGGACAGAGTATGATGATAGCTGGTTATCCGGATCAACATATTATAGGATACTTTTTACTGTAGGAAAATATGAAATCTCTGAGCTAAACGTAACTGGGGACGAACCCGAGCGTAGCGAGGATGAGTTTTTAGTTTACCTATTAATAAATTTTAGTACAGTATTAAGTGATAATTATAAATTATCATTCTAAATATGTTGTAATTTATTTTAAAATTTTCATATGATAAAAAATAAAAATTATATGTTATACAGTGACTTGACATCGCTTTACTCGGATTCATCTCTAGTGCTTATCAGAACCATATGTTTTACTTCAGGCTATATATGATCTGTGCTTCAGGTCATAGTCTACTGTGTAGATACTAAATTTTATCCAAATTAAACCAGCCGTTTTAGCATCAACGAGTGACACACATACATTGCTGCTTGCTGCTTTCAATTTAGACTCGAAAAAAATTAATGAAGACGCTCACACGTGACTTTTTTTGGGGTCAACGTTTTTTTATCCTAAGTGACACCAGAAAGAAGTTAGCGTGTAATTTTTTTTTTGTATTCTGCTATATGCTAATAAATTGCTCTTGAAATGCTCCGCCGAAATCTCAAGTGCTCCACGTCTAAAGTGATTAGTTAATTAATAATATTTTTTTTAAAAATTGCTTACTCAATGATTAAATTCGTTATAACACGAGAAATAATCATTTTTTACCAAAGTTTTTTGCTCAAAAAGTTGCTCTTTTTCGCTTCGGAGGAGCATTTCAAGAGCAATTTATTAGCATATAGCAGAATACAAAAAATTAAAAAATAATTTTCTGGTCTAAGTGACTGCCATAGTAAATGTCATTGTTTTTAAAAAATATTTCAAGACAGATGTCGCTTTGTTACTATTTTATTTAAAGTATAGATTTGATTTTTGCGACCATACAAATAAGTATTTTTAAAAATTTTATTTTATTATATTTTTTAAAACATGTTACGATGGTTTTAGGTTGTAGGTAGTATTTTTGACAATCGTCATTTAAAAAAAAGTAAAAACAGAGTTAAAAAGGGTTAGTTAATCTATGACAGAGTTGTTTTGAGTTTTGACAGCCTCCGAGATATAATAATATTGAATTTTTATTTAATTATCGCTCCTCTATTATAGTATTTATTATGTAATGTAATTAATTATAATTCTTATATTTATTTGCACATCTTGTTGGGACGAAAAGTAAGTGAAATAAAAAATCTGATGAAACAATGTATACTCCATAGATTTAGTTAGTTAACTAAAGGTAAACAAAGAACTCTTGGATACTTAAGCATTTATTACAAACATTTTCAGATGAATTTTCAATAAAATAACTTCATTTTTTTATCATTTGTTCATTGAACTCATCTATAACCACAATCTAAATATCACCAAAAATCAAAATTGATTTACACATACACTTTATTTACATTTAAAGGGGTATGCAACTTTTTGGCATATTTTTTTTTTACCTTTGCTAGTAATTAATCTTATATTATAACTAGAACACTATGTAAGAAGTCTATTTAGTAATAAACCAACTCTCTAAACTCTAGCTAACCAGTGATATTGTATTATTCCTTTATATCAGATGTTTTTTTTAGTTAAATACTACTTTATTCTACTTAATAAGCTTACAATATAGAGTAACTTACCATCCTCCTAGGTCATATAAAAATTTTACTGCTATATTAAATTATTTTACATTTTAAGTATATTTAAATTTAAAAAAACTATGCCACCAATCCATATAAAACGTTGCATTGATGATTGACCTTAATTTGTTTTTGTTTATTTTTGCTATCGTAGTAGTATGCAATATACATTAATAATCTCCTTAGCTTTGGTAAAATGGCACTTTCCACATTTCTTAATAAAATTGTGTCCATTTGAAAATGAAAAATAAGTGATCCTGCTTCAACAAAGCTATTTAATGAAACTGAAACATAGTTTAAAATTAATAAGAGATCAACTACCCCATTATATTATTTTTTATATTATAGTGATATACTCACTTTTTAACTGACTTCCAAAAGGAGAAGGTTATCAATTTGATTGGTATTTTTTTAAAATTAAAAACGTATGTTTCAATACTGATTATTTATTTTAATAAAAGTATCTTTTCAGATTTTTTCATGGATTTATTTTGATTTTTTGTTCCCGACATTTCGATTGCTTTACAGCAATCATGGTCACCGGAGAGACTAAGGTGTTAGATGTCTCAAAGGCAATATATAGTTACTACAGACAGCCTACCCACAAAATAACAAAAATAAATTCAAAATTTGAAAATTGGCACCAAAGTACATTACAATATTTGTTAATTTTAATTTTAAACATTTTTATAATTTTAATTATTTTATACTTGAAATATGGAATATTATTAATATAATTTTAGCTATTATTATTATAATTATTAAATTTTTTTTAAAAACTTATTATTGTATTATTGTTTAAAAAAATTAAATCCGCGAAAAAGTCTGAAAAGATAGTTTTATTTAAATGTCTAATATTCGCGTAAATCTAAGAAAGTATTATTAATTATTTATTTTAATTTTTATTTAGCATACATGAAAATCTATAATTTTTTAGGGCTTTGTTAAGACTTCTAGTTATAATATTTCTATGATGAGCAGATACAAGCTTTCTTCCATTATTAATTTCATTAAATAAACAAATAATGACTGAACATTTAGTTATGTAGAGACATTATTGTTATAATTTACCTACGTATTGTTTTATATGCCACTAGCGACCAGGTTGTGGACAAAAACCCCAGAATGGCTGAACGGATCTGGATGAAATTTGACACAGATAGATTATAGTGTGGAATAGCACATAGGTTTAGGGTTTTATCCCGAAAAATGTACAGTTCCCGTGGGATAGATTTATTTTTCTTTTCTCCAAAGCAAGGGATCGACTTTGTACCTCTTACTGACCGTTAAGACGTACCTAGTGACGAAGCCGAGCGTAGCGAGCGCGAGTCGCTGTACTTTCATAAACTTACTTGAATTATTTTCAAGTGAATAAATTAATATTAGTAATTACACCATAATATTCATTGTACAAGAATAAAGGAGGAAAATGTAGTGTATATATGTATATTGTACATAGCCCTAAATACAGGGTGTATTTATATGTTTTATAGGTAGTTGTATGTTTTATTCTTGAAATATTTAGGGTTCCAGCGCGAAAATTAGAAATCCCTTAAAAATTACTTTTAAAATTAGATTTGAATTTACATTTCGTTAAAATTTCCAATAGAGTAATTATGAAAACAATGTATAACAGAATAATGCGCACCTAGGGACTCGAGCGAAGTGAGGGTAGGTCGCTAGTCTCGCAATAAAACGAAAACATTTTTATCAGAAACTCTTAGTAGATAAGTTATATATGTATTTTGATACATAGGTGATGATGTTCGGAAACCGAAGAATAGCCGTGGTGGCATACCAATACGTATACTAAATGCAATGTACTATAAAAAATAAAATAATCAGTTTGTCACTATGACCACGTGCTTGATCATCGCAAACGCAGTGGTCTATTAGTACGCGACTGACTGCGTTTGTGAGAAACTACACCAAGAACAGGCGACGGGGAATCCCCCATTCAATTAACGCGATTGTTAAAATTTTACTAAAATATTTCTGAGTGATTCTATTTTAATTTTTTTTTATCCACTCTCTATATGTTATTATAGGCATAGCGCGATCTAAAGTATGGTAGTTTTAAAAAGTTGGCATTGAAAAGTTAACCATCAAAGCAATCTACCAATCTTATAATTAGATTGATCTCACAATCAGAGTCGCCAACCTTGCGATAGAATTTTGTAAAACTTTAAATTAGTTTTTATTTAATAAAATCACAATATTGTCCTTTGTCTGCAATGGGAGCTAGAGCCCCGTTATCCTAGAGACCCTAAGCTGCAGCTTGTAAAGCCCTTATGTATATCCGACCCAGGGCCGGCGCCCGGCAGTCCCGATATAGTAAGCGATCGCTATTTTATCGATTCGTGTCGCTAAGTTCTAATAAAATCAATGATTACGACGTCGAAATCATTCATGATTATAACTTAACCTCACGAATCGGTAAAATAACGATCGCTAACTATGTCAAGACTGCCGGCCCTAGTTAACTAGATACCTAAACCTATGGAGTATAAGTAAAAATTTGGATACCAATTTTAAAGCTTTATACATTGATATGAATAACCCAAGATACACACTCAAGTGTCTCAAAAATGTTCATAAGAAACGAGCGCACAATTACAAATTGTGCACTCATTTTCAGTGTCGAATCGCTAAAGCTACCGAGTGGACGTGCAACATGCCGAAGTGTTCGTTAGGAAATTGTAAAAATATTACATCGAGAACGTTAAAATCGGATGGAATATCGTATTTTCGGTGAGTAAATTGTTAGTTGTTATATTTTAATAGTGTTTATTACTAAATAGAAAGAAAATTCTCTAATGTATTTTTTTACTTTACTTATCGGTCGAAAATAACACTGTAAATTTATATAATAGGGGCATTTTTAGTAAACGTATTGCGACTACCTACTATACTTAGTTGACTATAGTCCATTGATATACAAAAACTCAAATTACGCAATTAGCGTTTCAAAAGTGTCATCAAAAAAAAGGAAAAAGAATTGCAGAATTTGAAATTGGATTGCGCTTTTTTCAATTCTCTTTTGTTCATTGCTTTTCGGATGACAAAATTAAAACGCACGTTGTTTCGTTTAAAAAAGTACTTTATGCGGTGTGTGTAAGGTCGAATTTTTGTGTTTAGACTTTTAAATTTTATTATTTGGTTTGACTTAACGTCACATGTCGACGCCACTTTTTGAAAAGAGATTTGTAAGGAAATGTGTACCTACTTATAATTTTATATATAAACTAGCGACTTACCGTAGCTTCATTCTGGTGCGTCCCTAGGTACTACTAGGTACGTTTTAAATAGATATAAACGGTTATTGCATGTGTACCTTTGGAGAAAGACTTATATCTTATGCTATTGCAGATTTTTCTATAGGCCTTTTTAAGACCTAAAATTTTCTAGTACATTGTTTTGATGTATCTCTTAAGGTTTAACCAGCGTTAGCCATATAAATTTCTAAAGACGACTCGAATAAAAAGTTATCACTATACAAAATTTAGTTAAAATCGTTTCAGTAGGTAGTTTTTGCGTGGAAAGCGCAAACAAAAACAGCCAAACAGATAAAAATTTTAATAACCAAAGTTTTGATTCAATATTTCACGCATACTATATTTTTTTATGATGAATCGCCATCGAAATTATCCGATTTTAATGAGAAATCGATATTTCTTAGTAGTAGATACGATGTCCAATGTTCAAGCAACCGTTTCTCATAAAGAAATCAATGTCAGTATCTGGTATATGAAGATTGAAGAGATACAAAAAATCTATAAAATTGCTAAAACACTTATTTTCGTTTGCATGTCGATTGTCGGCATTTATTGACTTTTATTGATTATTTAAAGGAGATTTATTGATAGATAAAAATATATTTATTGAAATTTACAAGTTACTTGATTCTTTACATCACAAAAAATTTTAGAAATATTTTTATGTTTTAGTTTTCCCCGTGACCCAATCCGATGTAAAGAATGGATATCAGTCGTCAGGCGATCAAGACGAGGAATTTTCTTTGAGCCGAACAAATCAAACGTAGTTTGTTCGGAACATTTTTCTGAAAAAGACATGTACATTACAGAAAAAGGCAGAGTACGTCTACTGAAAAAGGCCGTTCCTCGTGTACCAGTAAGTAACTTTTTTGTTGATATAACTAGGTATCCTATGAGCATCTGTATTCAGGCCTTTTTAACGTCCCAATGCTAATCATGGGCCTCCCTTCAATATGAGGTGAATCAGGCTATAGTCCACCAAACTGAACAAGTGCGTGTTGGTGGACTGAACATGTTTTGGGAAAACTTGCTGGGTTTTCTCAGACATGCAGGTTTCCTCACGATGTTTTCCTTCACCGTGAGACAAGTGGTAATCATGTTGGAAATAATACGCACATGAAAATATCAGAGGTACTAGACTAGACTCGGGATTTGAACTCGGTTTCCCTAGCGAGTTCGTTGCCACTACCACTGCCTTCTGTATACTATATTTAATCAAACAGTAGAGCAATTTTTGCGCTATTGAGTTACCTGTTTCTGGAAAAGGGTACTGTAGAAATGGTACAACAAGTGAACATCGTCATAGACTTTTTAGCGGACACTTATAACCTCTTATGGCCCGATCCCGGGGATCAGGGGATATGGAGATCCCCTGATCGTATAGAAGGGAGGACTGTGCCCAGCAGTGGGACGTTAAAAAGAGCTGAATACATTGTAGTCTCTTAGCTACCTATCCAATTTCAAGGTCCAGTACAGTAGTTTGAGATTTCATTAATATCAGTTAGTAGTATTTTGCTTTTATATGCTAAATATATTAGGGGATTTACTTAGTTTATTTTCATATACAGGCATCGATTTGGCCAGCGTAGGTCGGTGAAGCGGCTATTTAGCGCATTTTACTCTGACTTGCTTCGATCAACAATACTAGTAGATATCGGGTCGGTTTAAGAAATCCGTCTCGGTAAACATAAGCAAAGTGAGCGTATATTTCGATTAGTTCTATTGAAACACTGGAAGCGTAAACACGTTCACAATGCCGCAATGTGTGTTTAAAAGTTGCAAAAATAATGCTCGAAGAAGAAATTTTTCGGAAGGAACATCTTATTTTCGGTAAGTACATGTAGATTAAGTCAATATTTTAATATTTAACCTACTTTTAGGAATTTTGAACAATTTTAAATTCGCTAAGAACGTTTGGCCCAGTTCGGTCAATACACTCGATAAATGAAGAACAGTAAATGCATGGAGTAGAATTGTATTGTAATTTTTTTTAATTTTTAAATTGGTTATGTATATTTATACTACTTTTGTATCTGTTTCTTAGATTTTCATTAGATATTCACTTTTTAGTTTTCCTAGCGATCCGATCACTTGTGCAGAATGGATCTCGATTGTCGCCAAAGAAAGAGGAGAAGAATTTTATAAGCCAGCTAAAACTTCAGTTGTTTGTTCGGATCACTTTCATAAATCGGAAATTTCCGGAAATACTAACCGACGTCGGTTGAATAAAACAGCAATTCCGAGAATACAGGTACATTCATGTGAGATGATAAATTATTGTTTTATTGAAATGTATGTATATGTTCAAAAAATTATTTTAAATTACGTTATAAAAAAGTATGATAGCTATATTATATTATGTAGAATTAAGTTTTAAAATTACATATTGACCAAGTGTTTCCTGGAGAAGATAAACACAGTCATGAAATTATTTTACTAAAATCTATGATCGAAAATTTACTGACGCAAGGTTTCATTATATATAGAGAAATGATAAACGGCTTTAAATTGACAACGTTAAACGTTGTGCTTATTTTTTTAAACGTTTTAAAAAAGCGCTTAGCGTTTCAACGAAACGCGTTAAAACGCTTGTTGCAACGTTGTGCGTTGAACTTTTTTAAGTAAAAGTCATATATCATAACGACAAACGTTGAAAAAAAGCGTTAAACGGTTCCTTATATTGTAAAACACTAATAAAATTAATACGTTTTCAATTCGCCAAAAATGTTACGTAAACAAGTATAATGTAATTTAGCCGCTTAATATGAAACGAATCCATTTAATATTGATTACTATAAAGATAAAAATATGATTGTTAATCGAATATAATTTTTATATTAAGTCTTATGTGCTTCGAAATAAGGTCCAATAATTAAATTTTATTTTGAGTCGTATAAGCATTCTCTTAGGTTACTTTTCATGTTGTGTTTAATTTCTTGAAACGTAGCCCTCTACGTTTAAACGTAGAGGGTACGTAACGTAAATTTCGTTTAAACGAAATCTGCTTGAATACATAAGCGCGTTGTAGCGCTTTTTTAAAAAAGCATGCTATTTTAAGCGCGTTTAAACGATAAGCGCTGAGCATCTCGGCAGAGTCTATTGCATTTGTTACGCAAGTATTTAAATCTCAGCAGATTATCGGCTATAGGGTTAACTTTATATTTGGACGTAGCTCTATTTCGTTTGGACATTAGCACCCTGATTTCATGTGTCAACTAAGGTGCTGGGAGATGTTTGATTTTAATCGGCCTGAGTGGAACATGAAAATCAAACAGATCCGTAAGTATGGAATTATAAATATTCAGCTTATCATCCGTGGACGAGGCATTTAAAACTGAATTTCAGTCAATCAAACTAAGATCCTTCATAAAGCTATCGTTATTGAAGTTCTTAAAGCTGCGTCGCATAACCACCGTAGGTTTGGCTTTGGGTGGACGTATTTTATAGGACAGATAAACTAAGTCGTGGTATGAGAACGCATCAGCTGAAAGCTTTCCATGGCGCATTAACGAGATCAAGTAAAGAGACAATCATCAGATCAAGCAACGAAGGAGTGCAATCAGGAAAAAAATGAGTCGCACTATTAGAGTTCACAATATTAAGATTAGCGCCTTTGATAATGTTGTTCAAGCGCTTTGCTCGAGAATCACCCTTAATCAAACAGGTATTGAAATCCCCCATGATTATAGAGTGATCAGCATCTGGGATAAGTCTCTCAATTAAGACTTCAAATTCATCAAACTAATCGACTCGCATTGAAGGACTATAGAAAACTCCCAACAAAAGTTTCAAAGAGCCGAAAAGAACCTCAATTATAATATATTCAGCTGATTCAGTGTATTGTGAGGGAGATTTGCTTAGAATATTAAAAGGAATGTGTGATCGAAGGTAGATAGCTACCCCTCCACCACCCTTGTCAGTTCTATCGTTCCTAATCAGAAGAAATCCCGGCAAAGCATACGAAGTAGAAGGAAGACAAGGTTTAAGGAAGCTTTTCGAGACCAGGATCGCATGTAGGTCTTTAACGTCAAATGTGCTTAATAGGTCTGGGTAGTGAGCTGGGATACTCTGCGCATTAATGTGGGCTACATTGAAGCTTTTCGAATGATGAGAGAAGATAGAGTGTAAGGTTTCATTGAGGGGAATGGAAGAACTGAGGAAACTGACATCATCAGATGATGAGGAATCACATGGATAGTAAATGCCGTCATCTGAAGTATTATCATTTTCGCTATAGATCATATTGATAAAATTTTATGTAATAATAAATAAATAGATAGTAAAATAAAACTGTGTCATTTGCTAACCCACCAGCCATACCCTTATACAAATTGTCTATACGATAATTGTGAGAAATACCTTAATTACAGCATTTTAATATAACTAACATAGGGAGTAAAAAAAAATTGCATAAAAAATAAAAGTAGTAAAAAAACAAAAAGCATCAAAATATAAACAGCGTTGTAACAAAAGCAGGAAAAAAAAACAAAAAAAAATGTGTAAATAAATGGTAAAGTAATTAAAGAATATAAACAAATGCAAGACTTTGATCTTGAAATAAAATAACAAAAGAATATATATAATGTTAGTAAAATGTAAAATAATAATAATATTTGAGGTAACATTTTTAATATTTTGTAAAAGGCGTAAATCAAACTAATTTTAGAACGGAACTTAATATTATGACGCTGTCAGCTGTCACTCAGTTTGGCTGTGACACTTGACAGTGTTATTTGTAGATAAAAACAACAAACCGAGTAAATAATTGCGAGTATTCCTTTTGAAACAAAATTATTTGTAAAAATAGTAAAGTTTATTAACATACAACAAAACATTACCACTCCTTGATGTTGCGCTTTGCTCGGTTCGCTTGCGTTGACGGAACTGTTTAGAGTGCGTTGGGTACGGAACTAAGACAAATAGTGTTATAATGCCGAGTTGTGCTATTATTACTTGCAAGACAAAAAGTCAAACTTCGAGTATCGTTCGAGGAGGTATATCTTTTCATCGGTAAGTCAAAAATAATAATGAATATCTGTTTAGTTTCAAAAATGTGGCAACGATTACAAAAATTTTACAAAAGATTCAAAGTATTCCGAAATGTACACACCAAAATAATTTTATATAATAGCTTGGTTAGAAGTGTACTAGAGTATGGAAGTGTTTTATGGAATTAATGCAACAGACTGCCTAAGAATAGAGAGGATACAAAGGCGTTTTCTCTACCATCTGGCGTTCTCTCCAAGAAAGGCTAAAAAACTTTCTTCGTACAAAGAAAGGCTAGCATATTTTAATATACATAGTTTGAGCCAAAGAAGAGATTTGTTGGATTTGATGTTTTTATATAAAAGCTTTAACAATATCTATGATAATCCAGATTTAGTATCTAAGATTAAATTTAATGTTCCCTCTCGATGTCCACGCAAAATAATTAATCCTCTTACAAAACCTTTTCGAAAAACTGTTTAGGGCAATAACTCACCAATTTCCAGGATGTCTAAAATACTAAATGATAGTTGTAAACATTTGGACCCTTTTAGGGACTCACTCAAAACATTTTGTAATAAATTTTTGTTCAGTGATAAATTAAATAATTTTTATATAAACAAAATATAATGAACTAATTTTTAATATAATGAACTACCTGTAACCTAAAACAATTTCATTTTGATAATTTTTGCCATTAAGTTAATACGTCTTTTATATAATGTAATTAACAATTTATAAACATCCTATTATTTGCATGCTGTATCTGCCTTAAAAGATAATGCATTTAGAATTAAGCTACACTGTATTTCTTTTTACCCAATATTGTATTAATGTAATTATCACTGGTGGATCTAAAATAAATAAATAAAAAAATAAATAAATAAATTCAAAATAAACGATACTATTGTAATAAGCTAAAACAAACAATATACATTGCTCGCTATGCATGCGCATAATCAAAGCAACGCATGATCGTTGTCCGCAATGGATAGCGTTCTCTGCGAAACCTACACTTTTTCATTCCTTGCATTGCGATGATTCGCTTTTGTATATTATAATAGTGATGGCTTTTGTTGTAAGACAAAATAATGGATAAGACAATGATCTTTGTATAATAATGTGATTGAACGCTTTCTAAGGCTAATTTAAAGTTTATATACAGGTTCATTTTAGAAATAAGAAAAAATCAATTTTATATATTACCTAAAAATATCTCGTGCATGATTTGGTAATATCAAAAAATACTTTTAGGTTTCCTAAAGAACCTTCAATAAAAGAAAAATGGATTGACGTGACGGGCAGAGAAAACTGGTTTCCGACAAAGAACAGTACTATATGCTCTAAGCATTTTAGTGAAAATGATTTTGTTATTAAAAAATCTGGAAACAGATATTTAAAACCAGGAGCTCTCCCAAGAGATAAAATTGTTAATATTTATACCAGTTCTTTGGTAAGTTTCATTGTATATTCTTTTTATTTACTTGTTCTTATAAAAAAATCTAAAATTGTTAAAAGAGACAGATGATATGAATGTAGGTACTAGATAGCACTGTATATCTGTCTGTAGTAAAGTTTCTTTTGTTGAGAACCATCTGGGTGGGTACTACAGTGCTTTTTATTTTAACCATCCATGTTGCATGCACCTGCATGCAGTTATTATGGTGGTTAATGTAAAAGCATTCAGATATTATCAGTCTTACCACAAAAATAATTTATAACATAGATTCGACACCTGTTTAACTAAACAGTGTCTAAAAGTTAAATAACCGTTTCTATATTTATATGTATAGAATATATACCTTAAAAATATATGTTAGTTTTTAAGGTATATATGTTATAGGCCTCTGTTTACATATTTAAGATCTTTTTGTAAATATTGCCTGAAATAAATGATGAAATAAATAAATAAACGGGTGTTTAATTTCTCTTACTACAAAACCGTGTTTAAGAAAAAATGTTTTTTTCTTTGTGTCAATATTTAGGGCAAGGTTATGCAATAAACAAAATTTGTGCAATAATATTCTTTTCTTAAAAAAAAAGAAATTACATAAATAATAAATTTGGTGGGCAACTGCATATTTTAACTTTGTTATTACATTTACTTAAGAATTCACTTACCACATATGTAACATTAAAAATACATTTATTAGAAGTTAAACATTGTTTTATTTTATTTTTAAATCGAACTAATCTAATTCGTTTATAAAATGTGTTTTTAATAACTGTAAAAAAACAAATATTATATAAAATTTATTTTAATACACTGACATAAATTATCGACAAAAATATCGATAGCATTTTTTATTTTCAACCACTAGCGTACGTGTAATTTTATTTGATTTTGCACAGCACAGACGCAACACTAATTATCTATGTGTTGACCAATTATAGGGCTGCGTTAAAGTTGCGTATGTGTGCGAATGCTTGTGTTTATTTGACTTGCGCGTGTAGTAAAAATATCAAGAAGGGATGAATGGCGACAGTGGTTCCCATACAAATTACGCGTGATTACCATTCTAAATCTTTCATCAATTCTGTGCGTATAAGTACATATTCATGCGGACAGAATTTAGCTTTGCCTTTGATTTTGTATGTGACACGTTATCAAGACACGTTTGCCTCAGTTTATAGTACTTGCTGTGCCAGCGGTCGCGGGTTCGAGTCCCGCTGGGGGCATTCATTTGTGTGATGAGCACGAATGTTTGTACTCCAGTCGTGGGTTTTTATAATTATAATATGTATGTATTTAAAAAGTTATATATGTGTAGTGTATCAACTATCTTGTATCCATAACACAAGCCTCATAGCTTAGCATGGAACAAGATGGTGCAGTGTGTTAATGTCCCAACATATTTATTTATCTAGTAGTATTGTTGATCGAAGCCCTGTCAATGGGTAGCCCCACCCATGCAAAAAAACTTCGAATTGTCCACAATTTCCAGAACATTCCAGAATGTTCTGAGATGTTCTAGAATTCTTTCGAACGCTGTTTAATGTTCTAGACTGTTCTACAAATTTCTAGAGCGCGAAATCTCCAGCCCTTTTAATCTTCAAAAGCACGCCCTTTAGGTAAAAACGGGAACCTTATTCATGGATTAGGATTAGAGGGCTACCACACCACACATATAACTGCCTTGACCATACCGGGACTCGTTTCTTAGTTTTAGCGGCACGCACATTGTACACTTTTTATATATATTGATTATTGATTAACTTATCATGTTAATTTTGTTAACAGACTGACACGCAGGACAACGGCGACGTCACTCAAGCAAGCTGTGCGACTTCAACAGTAACTTTAGAAAATATTGAGGAACACAAGCCTCCTATTGATTCTTTAAGCATAAGTTCCGTTTTGGATACACCTGCAGAAAAGCTGTTAGTATTGGAGCTTAAGAAATGCCGCAGAAGATTAAAAGCCAAAAATGTTATCATCACCAACTTGAGGAAACAGAATTCTAGATTAATAAAAAGGAATGCTGTATTAAGGAGCGCGTTAAAAATTTTAAGAAAACAAATTAAATTAGATCCAACTTTAAATCAAGAACCAACACAATATATTTTTGTGTGTGAAGAAAACGAGTAACTTTAATTGTAGTTTTGTAAAAAGTTTACCAGTAAACAAGAGATGCCCGGAGTATGTAGTAGTATATAAGTATAGTATGCAGAGGTTTTGACATTACACTTTTATCCCATTACTAGCGGTTTACCGTATAGTATAATTTCATATGTATTCAGTAAAAAGTTGTTATTTTGACATTACAAACAGACACTTCAATTTTATACATTATAGTACTTATAAGAAAAACACAATTTTTAAATTTTTGACTGTTTGTCTGTCTATTTATTCCGGCTAATCTCCGAAACGGCTGGACTGATTTTGACGGAACTTCCACTGGCAGATAGCTGATGTTATAAGAAGTAATTTAGAATACTTTTATTTTAGAAAAAAATTAGGGTTCCGTTGAAAAAAAAATTACATGTATCTAGGAACGCACCGGAGCGAAGCAAGGGTAAGTCGCTAGTAAGTAAATACTTAATAATACTTACTTTTATTTTAGAAAAAAAAATAGGTTCCTACGAAAAAAATAGAAAAAAGGATGTTTTGGGAAAGCAACCTAGTGACGAACCCGAGCGAAGCGAGGGTGAGTCACTAGTTTTATATATAAAGTTTTATATATAAATTGAGAATCGAGGAAGATTTAATAATAAACTCGATTCCCAATAGTTTAAATCCGCCTATAAAAAAACTTAATGCATCTGGAACTAAGTTCGACATGCAATTCTATTACAATAAGATATACCTTTATTAATAGTCATTAAGCGATTCCAACTCTGAATATGGCCAAATTATTGGATGTGGGCTAGACGTTTATTAAGAAAACTAGCGACTCACCCTCGCTTCGCTCGCGCGGGTTTGTCCCAGATTTTTTTTTTAATTGACATAGATATTTTTTTGATTGATGTCCATTTACGTGATATTGTAAAAAGAACAACAGAAAAACGTTCATTCAGAAGGACAACTGTACGTTTTCCTCGGATTTAAGACTGTATATTTTTTAATATACGAAAGTTTCAAGAATAAAAGGTTTATTTGTAAGTATTAACATATAATTTACTGTTTAATATTTGAATAAAAAAAAATGCAATACCTATTGAGTTTTATTTTATGTATTAAGAGAATTTTGTAATAGTTCATATAATAATTATTCATATACAAGTAATTCATTCATATAGTATTACATATATTCAAAAATAAAATAAATATAACAAGGACTAACTACTCCATATAGCTTATGTTCTACCTCACGGAATAGGTAAAAAAGGCTGGAATGGTAATGTGGGCGTGACAGCGTCGCCGCAACTATGGTAAAACAACCTTACTTAAACCGATTCATGCGTGCACCGCTTGTAGTTCGTGTTTAGAGTGTGTCGGGTACGAAGCTGCGATAAATAGTGTTATAATGCCGTCTTGTGCTATTATTACTTGCAAGACAAAAAGTCAAACTTCGAGTATCGATCGAGGAGGTATATCTTTTCATCGGTAAGTCAAAAATAATAATGAATATCTCTTTAATTTCAAAAATGTAGCAACGATTACAAAATTCAAAACAAACGATACTATTGTAATAAGCTAAAACAAACAATATACATTGCTCGCTATGCATGCGCATAATCAAAGCAACGCGCGATCGTTGTCTGCAATGGATAGCGTTCTCTGCGAAACCCACACTTTTCATTGCTTGCTTTGCGATGATTCACTTTTGTATATTATAATAGTGATGGCTTTTGTTGTAAGACAAAATAATCGATAAGGCAATGATTTTTGTATAATAATGTGATTGAATGCTTTCTATGGCAAATTTAAAGTTTATATACAGGTTTATTTTAGAAATAAGAAAAAATCAATTTTATATATTACCTAAAAATATCTCATGCATGATTTGGTAATATCAAAAAATACTCTATAATAAAATTCTAACTGAGTCGAATATGTATATTAAATATTTTTTGGAAAATCTTATTTAAATAGTCATTATTATTTTTATATGATTGTTCATTGTGTTTTCTCATTTTCGCGCCAACATATTGTAAAATATTTTGTCATGTAAAATGAGTGTGATAAAGAGAACTAACTTAAGAATTCACTTACCACGTATGTAACATTAAAAATACATTTATTATAAGTTAAACATTGTTTTATTTTATTTTTAAATTGAACTAATCTAATTCGTTTATAAAATGTGTTTTTAATAACTGTAAAATAACAAATATTATATAAAATTTATTTTAATACACTGACATAAATTATCGACAAAAATATCGTTAGCATTTTTTATTTTCAACCACTAGTCATTTTATTTATTTTACACAACACAGACGCAACACTAATTATCTATGTGTTGACCAATTACAGGGCTGCGTTGAGGTTGCGTATGTGTGCGAATGCTTGTGTTTATTTGAGTTACGCGTGTAGTAAAAATATCAAGAAGGGATGAGTGGCGACAGTGGTTCCCATACAAATTACGCGTGTTTACCATTCTACTACCTTTCATCAATTCTGTGTTCTACCTCACTCCCGAAGACCATTGCTTTTGGGGAAGACTTTAAACGTAACATCACAGTAGATAACGCAGGTTGTTCTGTTTAAAATACTTTGTGTTGTGCGTAAGTTCAAATTTGTGTTTAGAAATCAGGACTTACGATTTTCGGGTTTTATTCTTTACGTCATATTTTGATGCTACTTTTTAAAGATATTTGTCAAGAAATGTACATCTACATCTACTCCATAGATTTAGGTAATTTAGGTATGAAACCTAAATATTACAAGCGTAATGATTTACATTAATAACAGAATTAAAAAAATTAACCTATTATTTCTTATAACGTCTTAGTGTGCATCGATGAAAAAACTCATTGATATACAAAAACAACAATGTTTAAACCCGTTCTTTTTGAGTTTATAAAGTGTATTGTTGTATTTACACCATAGAATTTGTCAGTATTAATATAAAGGTCGATCTACAACATCGTATAATTATGCACTCTTTGTCGAGTGAGTAGTGAACAACGGATTTGTTATTGAAAAATAAGTAGACGAAATTCTATCGTCTATTTGAACTTGAAAGAACATTTTGAGATTATATAATATTCCTACTACAATTAATAAAATCATTAATGGATTGTGCATTACAAATATTTACTTATAATGCATACAGTACATGTTAATTTTAACTAACCTATGGTGCGTGCAATACATTTTATCAGTGATGTTCTGTTAATTTGTATAATTTATTATGTTATGATTATTTTATATAAAATAATTGAAAGAAAGTTGTGTCAAAAGCTACTTGTGATTTAAATAAAACAAAAACATACTTAGAAATAATTAAGTTTATTTAATCAAACAGATTCAATAGCAAACTAAATTCAACAGATGATCATAAATTATCAGTCTTATCACGTTATATCACAATAATACTGGTTCATGTAAACTGAAGATTGGTAACTGAAAATTAAATTAATCCACTTCTTCGACGGTGGGTCCGCTGGGGTGTGCCCCAGGGTTGGGGGTGGGGGTGGGGCCGCCAGCCCCGTGAAGCTTGCTCATGATCGGAGAGCACACGCGTTGGATCTCCTTAAGTTTGTGCTCATACTCCTCCTTCTCAGCCAAAGAGTTGTTGTCCAGCCAACGCAGCGCTTCGTCACATTCGCTTCTAGCGCTATTTTTGTCCGCGTCCGACAATTTCGATCCCGCGTCATCTAAAGCCTGACGTACACTGAAGATGTACGTTTCGAGCTGGTTCCTGGCGTTCACCCTCTGTCGCTGCTTCTCATCCTCCTCCTTGTAGCGCTCAGCTTCAGACAACATACGGTCGATCTCGGCCTGAGAGAGTCTGCCTTTGTCGTTCTTAATTACGATGTTCTTGCTGCGGCCGGTGCTATTCTCCTTAGCCGACACGTTGAGAATGCCGTTCGCGTCAAGGTCAAAGGTGACGTCGATCTTCGGGACTCCTCGCGGCGCCGGTGGTATGCCAGTGAGATCGAACGTGCCAAGTAAGTTGTTGTCCTTGGTCATGGCTCGCTCACCTTCGTAAACTTGGATGGTCACGGCGGGTTGGTTGTCGGAGTATGTAGTGAAGGTTTGCGACTGCTTGCATGGGATTTTGCAGTTACGTTCGATGATCTTCGTCATAACTCCGCCTGCCGTTTCAATACCCAGGGACAGTGGCGCCACATCGACCAGAAGCACGTCCTGGATCTTGGAGTCGGTCTCGCCACTCAAGATAGCTGCCTGCACAGCCGCTCCATATGCCACGGCTTCATCAGGGTTGATGGATAGGTTGAGCTTCTTGCCACAGAAGAAGTTCTGCAGCATATTCTGCACCTTCGGGATACGAGTTGAGCCACCCACAAGCACGACGTCATGAATTTGACTCTTGTCCAACTTGGCATCCTTCAAAGCTTTTTCCACTGGTTCTAGAGTGCCGCGGAAGAGATCAGAGTTAAGTTCTTCAAACCGTGCTCGTGACACTCGTGTGTAGAAATCGATTCCTTCATATAGTGCATCAATTTCTAGAGTCGCCTCAGTACTAGATGATAAAGTACGCTTGGCGCGTTCCGCGGCAGTGCGTAGGCGTCGTAAGGCGCGCGGGTTCGAGCGCAAATCTTTTTTGTATTTGCGCTGGAATTCCTCTGCGAGATGATTCACTAGCCTGTTATCGAAGTCCTCGCCTCCAAGATGTGTGTCACCAGCAGTCGCCTTGACTTCGAACAGAGAACCTTCGTCGATCGTCAAAATAGACACGTCGAAAGTGCCTCCTCCGAGATCGAAGATCAACACATTTCGCTCGCCTTTTAAGTTCTTATCCAAACCGTACGCCAAAGCAGCAGCTGTAGGCTCATTAATGATCCTTAGAACGTTCAAACCAGCGATAGCTCCGGCATCTTTCGTCGCTTGCCTCTGGGAGTCGTTGAAGTAAGCGGGGACTGTGACCACGGCGTCCCGAACAGTTGTGCCCAAATAGGACTCCGCCGTTTCCTTCATCTTCGTCAAAACCATGCTGCTGATCTCCTCGGGGGCAAAGCGTTTCGTCTCACCTTTAAATTCGACCTGGATTTTGGGTTTGCCGCAGTCATTGACAACTTTAAAAGGCCAGTGTTTCATATCCTGTTGGATTTTTTCATCGTCGAATTTACGTCCGATCAGCCTTTTAGCGTCGAACACTGTGTTGCTGGGGTTCAGAGCCACCTGGTTCTTCGCCGCATCGCCGATCAAACGCTCCGTATCCGTAAAAGCAACGTATGAAGGTGTTGTGCGGTTGCCTTGGTCGTTTGCGATGATTTCCACATTTCCATGTTGCCAGACACCGACACAGGAGTATGTGGTGCCAAGATCAATTCCAATAGCTGGCATTTTACTTCACTTCCTTATAAACACTCGTATAAATAAACACTTGATTATTGATATTTATTCGCTTCGGTTTGTACCGAATACTCACGTCTTCACTGTATAGTATTTCGAATTATTCTGATTTTCCGCGCCAAGTCGGACGCTTATATATTAAACGAATGGGGATCTCGAACAATCTACCTGTTACTAGAACTCCAAATCCAATCAGGTCAAAGCATTCGCCGAAGTTTCTAGAATGTCATTTTGTCGACCAATAGCAACGCGGCAAAACGAGATGGCAACATGTTGCATCGCATATTAGTATTGCCAGCTTTATATTATTTCCTACCTTTGAAGAGAATGTACTTTATTATTTTGTTGAAAAGTTGGTTCATAATAAATACATATTAAAATAATATAATATCCCAATACTTAAAAAAATATTTATGAAATACTATGGTAATTAACAGCAAAAATATATAGTAAATTAAATGGATTATAAATTATTAAATTATTATTATATTTATTGTTAATTTCTGTTTTCTGTTTGTCAAAATCTTTTATTTATAATTATAAGTAAATTAATAAGTACTATAAATATAAAATATAATATCTAGAGTTTTCTTTGCAAAACAACATGACATCATATCAAATTTGATAAAGAAATTCATCGTGATATAAACTTGTACTAAGACAAAATTTAAAATACAATAATATTAAGATTTTAATTTACTTATTAAATTAAAATGAGCTTATATAAGATAGTTAAGATATATTTATATATGAAATATTAAAAATAAGTAAAAGTGAAATGAGGAAAACTTTTATCATGTCCTGGCCACACCGAAGAAAGCTCCAGATGGGACGTGACCTGCATTAGAAAGAGATGGCAAGTGTTTGTGACTTGTTTACATGTTCGAAAGGGCGTGAAGCTTATCGTTTCTACTCATTTATGGTAACAATCGAAGAGCCTGGAATTTTCTAGATTTATATTTAATTGACTTTGACCTTTTGAATGGAAAATTGGAGAACTTTTGCTAAGTATTTGTCAATTTACAATATCTTTTATTTTTCTACTTTACATAGTAGTTACTGTTTACATTTCTTTTTTGATAGACAGTTATAGGTATTAATAAATGAATTTTGATAAAATCTTAGAAAAACACTAATTTTAGGTTTTGCTTTAGTTGCTGTATTACTATTAAGCATATTTGAGTTATATTTGCAATAGTCTAATATTGTAAAGTTTTCATAGCTTTTTTTCTTGCTTTATTTTCGTAACATATAATGTAGTTAAAGATATAATATTATATTTTTTAATTGAAACTTGAGGTTTGGTATTTTTTTTAATAAAATCCTGTACTTACGAGCACAGGACAAAATAGTTTAATGAAAAAGAATATATGTATAATTTAAAAAATGTGAAAGGCCAAAACCATTAATAATTTTTAGGTACCTACTTAATGGATTATAAAAGCTAAAGTTTTATGTTTAACTACCTTTTGCAAACTCTACAATACGTAAAGTTTGAATATTCAAAAATACCTTCAAAAATGTTTATAAAACTTTATCATTCATTATATTATAATTTGATATATTATGTAAGATACCTACTTCTTTATACTATTATTACTGATCATATAAAACCTCGTAAAGGAGAATTTCGTATTTTACTTTAAACATAATATGTTACTAATAAGCATAGACTAATAAATTCAAATTCAAAATATTTTATTCAGCATTAAATTAATTATTACAATTTTTTACCGAACGTCATGAGTGAGAGTTCGGAAAGAAGAAGCCTCAGATCTGAGAAGAACTAGCGAAAGAAACTCAGCGGGACTAATATTATTTCATACCTTTTTTATAAAGTTAAATTATAATTTACAATATTTCCATAAAGTTGATATAGCCTGAAGGCGATCATTTCATTCCCTAGGCGTGCCATTAGCACACAAACGTTCTTTAACATTTTTTTTTAATTTGGCGATAGAAGAAACTTTTTGAACATTTTCTATATCGATCGAATATGATTATAATTATGACTTACTATCTTCTTCTTCTATACATATTATAAAACTGTAGAGGTCGAATGTCTGTACATAGAAAAAAAAATGCTAAAAACCGAGTCAGGGGGATATAAGAAGAGCAATAGAACAAATCCAGTTTTTTTTCAAATTTTTTGTTTTTCTGTTTGTTTGTCTGTTTGTACGGGCTAATCTACGAAGCTGCTGGACCGATTTGAATGAAATTTTCATGGTGGTACCTTAAATCCCCGGTCAACATATAGGATACTTTTAATCCCGGAAAATCAAAGAGTTCCCGTGGGATAGTTAAAAAAGTATAGTAACTGATACAGCTTAGTACATAAAAATTACTGATGGGATATTAATGAAACCTTACAAAAATATAGTTCATACATTAGTATAACAAATAAGCGATTTTTTCTCCCGGAAAAATGTACGGTTCCCGTGGGATAGGTTTGTTTTTGTTTTCCTAGAGGCGAATCCGAGCGAACAGAGGGTGAGGCGCTAGTTTTATAATATAGGTATAATATTAAAAAAATAATTTACTAAAATAAATTAGATTTTTTTCATTCCAGATGCATGTACATATATTATGAATCAAATTAGTTCGGTAGATAATTTTCTTTTATCGTTATCCAAATCTCGAACTTTCCAGCAAATCTATTCTTGCTCTTGAAATTTAAAGAAGGGTGAGGGATACTGTCGTAAATCAAAACTATTGTATTTATTGTATACAGTTTTGCTTTAGCGAGGGGTAGATTTTTCTGGAATATTTTGTTTAAAGACTATTTTTATTAGCGTAATGTATTATCTTTTAACATTCAACAGATAAAATATGAGTAGATATCCTTTAACAGTTATGTTGATTTTCTATTCTATAAGAAAAAAGTATTGGAACTTAATATATTTAAAAGAAACTACATAAATTAGGCAGTGGTAGCCCAGTGGTAACGTGCTCGCTTGAGAAACCGAGTGAAGCGAGTTCAAATCCCGGGTCTCGCACCTCTGATATTATATTCATGTGCGAATCATCTCTAACATGATTACCACTTGCCTTACGGTGAAGGAAAACATCATGAGGAAACCTTGTACACATACACACACACGTTTTTTTTTATTATAATGTTAAAGTTAAACGTTTATTGATATTTGAAACTTAATTAAAATAAGGGAAAATTATACATATTATCTTTCTTATAATACTTATACTTATAATAATATATTATAATCTGCACATAATAAGAAGTTCTTGCGAGATAGACTTTCTAGATTCTAGAATCTAGAGATTACTAACATTATAATGTTAGTGTTTAGTTTTGTTTTTATGTTATTGTTTTGAATAATAAGCTTTACTGTTATACAAATAAGAACTATCATTAGACTAGACGCAAATAGCTCCAGACGTGGGTTATTATGAATCATAACCGCTATTTGTTATAAGTGTGATATAAATCAATGCTAAAAATAAAACCAACTCCCTCAATATAACCAAGTATAGTGTTATGTCATCTTTGTAATCTTTGTAATTGTAACTATGTACAGATCTGTACATTAAATATTTTCTTAGGATACATTTTACTGCGGGAAATTATCTTATCTATGAGAAATGTATCTAAACGTTAAAACGTTTTTACCCGAATGCAGCGAAGCCCGAAGGAGAGTTATATGTTTGACTTGTATGTATGCATGTAAGATCCTATGTTCTCTTGTAAATACTAAACGGCTGAACTGATTTTAACTATTTATGCGTCATTAGATTTGTCTTGAGAACGCGAGTGTCATAGGCTATATAGATATAATTAAAAATCAAAATGGCGGATGTCAGGCGCCCAATTGTGTGTCTTTTAGAATAAAATTTCTTCTTGACTATATGTTCCTTCGGTAGTGGGTTTATTTTTTTACGTTTTAAAAGGATTTAAATTTTAAACTCTATGTGATCTTTGGCATATGATAGGTTTAATTTAAAAATCACGAAAATCGAATCTGGTTCTTACAACGCACGTTAGCTTGATTTAAATATGAAATTCGTTGCATAAAACTATTTTTAAAACCTTAATATCAATAATAATTTCATTTATTTCAGATACTTTATTTATTAGATAATAAAAACTAACAACCTATAAATATAACTTAAGGGACTGACTTACCCTCGCTTCGCTCGGGTGCGTCCCTAAACTTGAATGGCTTAGGAACGTATAAAAGACAAGGATCCAAAGAAAAAATCTTTTTGCGCTAGGAACCCTCGCAGGCGTATAAAGGATAACCCACCAGTTTCATCACTATCGGATCCACGGTTTAGGAAGGCAAAGAGGACAACATACGAACACTCTTTTATATATATACTAGCCACTCACCCTCGCTTCGCTCGGGTTCATCTTTAGGTGATTATTTAAATTGACACATTTTATTTATGAACCGATTGAAATAAAACAAATAATAAATTACAAGTGAAAATTACTTCAATAGGTACATTAGTGAAAATCGCACACAAATCGGTTAAGCCGTTCTAAAATAAGCGCGTACAAACGTACAGACAAACTGCAGACAAAAATTCTAAAAATCATAGTATCGGGTTCCATTGTTTTAATAAAGACCCCCAATAATAGTTTTTCTTAAATATCTTCCATGTACAGACAGCGATCAGTTGCATTTTTAATATACTTATTATGTACCTATAGATAAGAAGATAGATGAGTTTTCTAGATTTTACTCGATTTATTTAAACGAGAGTCATTTATAAGCTATGCGACAGCGACCTTGTCTGTGTTTACAAACAACATTTTACTGTATAATAAAATATACCTGTCAGTTTGTATAAAACTGTATCTGTTTTTACCGATTTCCTTAGGTTTTATATTATTTTGTGGTGCTCAAATATCAATCATAGGAACCACTGAACAAAAGAATTGAATTGTATTATTTTTAACCATCGATCGAAAAAGTAGTAGATACACAATCAGCGACCAAAAATGTCCTCACCAAACGAGCGCTCATTTGAACATTTGAGCGCGCTTTTAATTTTTTTTTTGTGAAATCAACTTTAATTATTGAATTTAAAGGTTCAATTTACATTGTTGTATATTTATTTCAACTACAATAATTACCTAAACACAATTGGTGACAGTTTTAAGAGATTTCTGCATGGGATTGTGTATCTAGTACTTTTTTGATCGATGTTTTCAACTATCCTTAGAAATTATTTTCAGCTACCTTTGCTTTCCTCTGGCGTATTCCTAGGTGTCCTTTAAATAGCCTAAGCACTACTCCAGGTCTTAGTCTATGCTCTATGCTAAATTTCATAAGCATCATTAGGTACATCAGTGTTTCGGCGTAACAAACAGACAGAAATACATTCAATCTTTCGCATTTATAATAAGTTAAACGTAAATCCCCGGATGATAATGTTTTCTAAATGTAGTCTCGACTTTTAAATGTTATTTTTGACATTGTCCATACAAAGAACACTAATTTAGCTAAGATAAAAAAGTAGTAGAACTATAGATAAGAGAATAGTGAACATATTAAAACGTATAATATACATACAGTTTTATATTTTTACGTTAAATCTTAATGTATGAGACGTCAAAAAATGACGGCACGTTTGGCTCAGTTTGTAGTGACCCTACATTCTGCGCCAGTGGTTGCGGGTTCGAGTCCCGCTGGGGGCATTCATTTGTGTGATTAGCACGAATGTTTGTACTCTAGTCATGGGTGCTTACATTTATAATATGTATATATTTATAGTTACATGTGTAGTGTATCAACTATCCGGTATCCATAACACAGGCTTCGTGGAAGCTAGAAAGTGATGTGTGTTATTGTCCCAACATATTTATATTTATTTATATTTATATTTAAAAAGAATTAAATAAACCTAATGACTCCATCACCAGATGAACTCGAATAGTATCAAATAATCATAATATTCAGATTTTACCTTAGGTAATAATAGGTTGAAATTTAGATCGCCTAATGACCTACTTAGGCTAGGATTAGGATTGAAATTTGAATATCATTGAGTCAATAAGCTTAATGCCTTTATCTCTCCAGGATAATTTCTAAGAAATCCGTGCGAATTACCGAGAATTCAATTGTTATCGTACACGCCGGCGTGTATGCTGTTCTCGAGAGGTTAATGCTATACGTAAAAATCATACAATAAATAATAAATATGTTGATTATTGGTACATTACCTAACACATAGCACCATCTAGTTCCATGGTAAGCTACGAGGCTTGTTTTAAATATAAACATCCATGACTGGAGTACAAACATTCGTGCTCGTCACACAAATGAATGCCCCCAGCGGGACATGAACCCGCAACCGCTTGCACGGCAAGGGTCACTACAAACTGAGCCAAATGATCTTCAATAAATAATTTAAGTAAGTATGTTGAAATAGGTAAATCCGTACGCTTGCATCAGTAGTGATATAAATGAAGTCATCAAACCCAATATAAATGTGGAAACTCGCCAGCATCCAAATATAATGACATACACATACAAACATAATACAAAATTATTTTCTATAGAGAAGGACGAGATATTATATATCTATCTACAATATAAATAGATAAATAAAATTGACTTGTTTACTGACCAGGTCTCCATGAATTTAAAATAGCAAGCAAGTACTGCACACGTAATGTGCGATACCAAAGCACACTATCGTTAGTTGTTTTGTCTAGAATAAAATGACTGAACCGATTTCAATAAGACTTTAATTAGAGTATTTAGGTGAAAATGGCATAGATATAATGGCATACATTTTAGTAGATTTCAACAGGACGATCGACAATTTTTTAATGTTTTTTTTTTATTCAATTAACTCAATATGTGGCAACTGGCTATTAATAAACAGCAGGCAAAAAATCTCATCTCTGATGAGATATTTTTCCCGGATAACCAGCTACCATCATACCAGATTTCATGAAAATCGATCCAGTGGTTTCCTCGTGATGCGTTCCCAGACAGACAGACAGACCGACAAAGGTCCTAAAAACTATAGATTCGATTCCATTTCAATAAATAATAAATATTTTATGTACAGATTCGACTCAGTTAGAATTATATGTACATATAGATTACTCATTTTATTACTGAGCTTGTATCCTTCTAGAAACTTATTCTAAACTTATTGTTAGTGCTTTGTCCTTCTTTAACGCGTCATTGGAATAACGAATTACCCTGATTTTTTGTAGATAAGTTTATGAGCCGAATTCGATATAAATATGTATCATAATATAGGCTTCTTTCATGGAATATATTAGCCTTTTACACTTATACGTGTCTGATCTAAGAATTAGAAGAACAGTATCCATTCCATAAACAATAGAGTCCCTTATTCCTAACTGCTTATCTATACAGATAAATAAAATTGAAGTGTCTGTTTGTGATGTCAACATAACAGCTTTTTACTAAATGCATATGAAAGTATTACGGCACTAATAAGAACAAAACAATTTTTAGTTTTTTTGTCTATCTATTTGTTCCGGCTAATCTCAAAGAGCTAAAAGAATCAGAGTTCCGCGCAAAAAATTAAAACCCATGAAATTGTGTATAAAGCGCACCGAGGGACGCACCCGAGCAAAGCGAAGATAAATCGAAATCGTAATCGTAAAATAATATTATCATTTAAGTCAAAATTGTAATTATTTAAATTTTAGTACGTCTAACAAAAACATACAAATTACATGTAACAATGGTGCAACTTTGCTTGCTGTCTCACCGAGGGTGGGATCGATCGTTTGCATCTAGGTCAGACAGGCGCAGTATCTACGTTGAATCAACGTAGAATGTACTGGAAGATGAAACCTTCACGGTCTATTGGCGGTGAACAGATTTAAATTAAAAGGCACGTCACATAACTAATTTCACCCAAAACTTACTATGTAGTTAGTTTGACTGAGTATCTTAATAACTACATAATATAAAATTGAAACTAATCCGAATCTGTGCATTAAATATTTTTTGGAAAATCTTATTGAAATAGACATTATAGATACAGAGTCTGAATTTATAGTTTTTAGAATTTTGTCTGTCTGTCTGTCTGTGACCGCATCACGAGAAAACTACTGGACAGGTTATGATGAAATTTGGTAAGATGGTAGCTGGTTATCCGGGTCAACATATAGTATACTTTTAAGTGTGGGAAAATATCTCATCTCTGAGAAATCTACACTAAACTTTAAAATATAACCAGGAACGAACCCGAGCGGAGCAAGAGTGAGTTGCTAGTGCATAATATTGTGTAAACGAATCAAACTATGGTCAGAACTTAGACGGATAGATAAAGTTCTCTTTTTATTTCTGTATTGCGGCTGTTAATACCTATTAATCACTTCGACCATTTGTCGTCTATTGTAATTGCAGCATGTGAGACTAGAGCTACCCACTAAACCCTAAAGCTGTAATGAACTATAGGATTTGTTTAGGGGTACACTCCCCTAAACAAATCTTTCCCCTAAGCAAATAAGTTACTTAGGGGTAGGTATAATTTCATCTGAGCCTAAAAACGGTTTCCCAAATTGAAAACTGTGCTTGTGCATGAGAGGTCCACACTACCCCAGAAGATGAGTAGCGTTTCATCTGCCTCCATGCACCTTCGGTAGATTTGTATGTCACTCAGCTTTAGGGTGAACATGTGCTTCTTTAAGAAGTGTCCTGCGAGAACTCTTAGTAAAAGTCGTAAAATTTTCCTATTTAGCGCTAGGACCAGGTTGTTATACCTTTTATCATAGGCTTTGAAAAGTGACTTTAGATAAAGGTCTAGAAAAATTTAATTTATATCAATTTTCTTAGGAAGCAAACTAAACTAAACTTTGATGGAATAAAATATAAGAATTTGCAGAATATACAAGATTAAATTATCTAATTTATTAGCACTAATACTCACTAAACTGTACTTAAAATTACATTCTTTGAAATTTCTCTAAAAATACTAAAATTATAATTATTTTAATTTCAATATTTTTACATTTAAAGATATGTGCTGCCATCTATTGACGGCGTATAGAAAAAAAATGAATACACTGTCTTTACATATAATAAAACTGTAGAGGTCGAATGTCTGTACATAAAAAAAAAAATTAAAAACCGAGACAGGCGGGGTGTAAGAGAAGTAGAACAAATCCAGTTTTTTTTTTAATTTTTTGTTTCTCTGTTTGTTTGTATGGACTAATCTCCGAAACTGTTAGATGAATTTAAATAAAATTTTGCATGGTGATACCTTATATTCCCGGTCTTATATCTTAGAGACCTTTCACAAAAACTACTGATTGGATTTTAATGAAATTTTACAGTAATATAGTTTATACATCGGAATAACAAATAGGCTACTTTTTGTTCCGGAAAAATGTATGATTCCCGTGGGATAGATTTGTTTTTGTTTGTCTAGAGGCGAACTAGAGCGAAGCGAGGGTGAGCCGCTAGTTGTATAATATTATTTGTTGATCATGTTGTATAAGAAAACATTTTTACTGAAATGATCTATACTAATATTATAAAGAGGAAAGATTTGATCGTTTGTTTGTTTGTTTACATCGAATAGGCTCCGAAACTACTGAACTGATTAAGATGAAATTTGGTAAGAAGACAGTTTGAGACCCTGGGAAGCATATAGGATAGTTTTTATCCCGGAAATCACCCCTTAAGGGGGTGAAAATGCGGATGAAAATTTGTGTGGGGAAGCAAGCTAGGGACGAAGCCGAGCGAACGTTGGATGAGTCATTAGTATTAAATAAGTGGGAACCATTTATGTTATTATTTATAATTTATTTTAATTTAAAGTTATTAATACTATTTACTGTGCATCTTTCTAGGAAATGTATAAAATAAAGATTATTTTATTATAATTACTTATTGTTAATGTGTAGTTATTTGTGCCTATATTTGTAATTACAATGTATTTTTCTTGTAAATAAATTATTTATAAAGCAAATTATTTAATTATCTAATCACCTGACATTATTATTAATATTTGACAATTCCTGTGCCAGTCAGTTTCCACCTTGGATTTAGGAAATAGGAATGATTACAATATTTTAACTTATTTTTTATAGCTTTTTACTAAGCAAAATACAAATCACAATAATTTGAGAAAATTAAAATTGCTTATAAAGGTTTCCTTTTTTTTCAGCGTTAAATAACATTTGCTATTGCAAAAGCTCAGGCACTTTTGAAAGCTCTAAAACAAAGATAATAAATCTATACATATAATAAAATTCGAACTGAGTCGATTCTGTACATTATTTTCTTTGGAAAATCTTATTTATCTCGATACAGAGGCCAAATTTATAGTTTTTAGATTTTTTGTCCGTTTGTCTGTCTGAGAACGCATCATGAGAAAACTACTGGATAGATTTTGATGAAACTTAGTATGAATTATGATGATTGCTGGTTATCCGGGTCAGCATACAGGATATTTTTTACTACGAGAAAATATCTCTGAGAAATCTATACTAACCAAAATTTACTTTCATCACATAATACCTTTAATTTACTTTAAAACTTTGAAAAAAAAAACCCTAATGCAAAATTATTACATTTTATATTTCTCAGCCCTTACACATATGAAAACATACTAGTTTAGACTTTAGGCGATGATATTTATTAGTACATAGTTAGAAGTTGACGTTTTTTAAATAACTAGTCGCTAGTACCTACATTGCATAGTAAGGGCATATAAAACATTCAACTTAGAGCTTTGAAAAACACCCTAATACAGAATTAATATTTTTTATGATACTGTTTCCTCATACATAATATAAAAAATATCATGCCATGAAAATATTTCTTAACTTGGATATAGAACATATCATATAATACTATACTGGTAGATACAGTTACTATTTCTATTGCCTTGAAAAATTAAAAAAAAATATTGCGGTTGACATATAAAATAAAGAACCTATCCCTCTAATATTTGAGTTTAAAAGTAAAATATTTAAATTTCATAAGTTTTTTAGTAAATGTTTTAGTTTTCTGATTACATGCTTATGTTCAAAATCATTTTAATATATATAATATTAACTTAAGCATGTAATCAGAAAACTAAAACATTTACTAAAAAACTTATGAAATTTAAATATTTTACTTTTAAACACAAATATTAGAGGGATAGGTTCTTTATTTTATTTGTCAACCGCCATATTTTTTTTCATTTTTCAAGGCAATAGAAATAGTAACTGTATCTACCAGTATAGTATTATAATATGATCTGTTCTATATCCAAGTTTAGAAATATTTTCATGGCATGCCGCATAGTATTTTTTTTATATTATGTATGAAAAAAACTTATGAAATTTAAATATTTTACTTTTAAACACAAATATTAGAGGGATAGGTTCTTTATTTTATTTGTCAACCGCCATATTTTTTTTCATTTTTCAAGGCAATAGAAATAGTAACTGTATCTACCAGTATAGTATTATAATATGATCTGTTCTATATCCAAGTTTAGAAATATTTTCATGGCATGCCGCATAGTATTTTTTTTATATTATGTATGAAAAAAACTTATGAAATTTAAATATTTTACTTTTAAACACAAATATTAGAGGGATAGGTTCTTTATTTTATTTGTCAACCGCCATATTTTTTTTCATTTTTCAAGGCAATAGAAATAGTAACTGCATCTACCAGTATAGTATTATTTAACAGATGATCTGTTCTATATCCAAGTTTAGAAATATTTTCATGGCATGCCGCATAGTATTTTTTTTATATTATGTATGAAAAAAACTTATGAAATTTAAATATTTTACTTTTAAACACAAATATTAGAGGGATAGGTTCTTTATTTTATTTGTCAACCGCCATATTTTTTTTCATTTTTCAAGGCAATAGAAATAGTAACTGCATCTACCAGTATAGTATTATTTAACAGATGATCTGTTCTATATCCAAGTTTAGAAATATTTTCATGGCATGCCGCATAGTATTTTTTTTATATTATGTATGAGGAAACAGTATCATAAAAAATATTAATTCTGCATTAGGGTGTTTTTCAAAGTTCTAAGTTGAATGTTTTATATGCCCTTACTATGCAATGTAGGTACTAGCGACTAGTTATTTAAAAAACGTCAACTTCGAACTACTAATAAATATCATCGCCTAAACTAGTATGTTTTCATATTATGTGTAAGGGCTGAGAAATATAAAATGTAATAATTTTGCATTAGGGTTTTTTTTTCAGTTTTAAAGTAAATTAAAGGTTTTATGTGATGAAAGTAAATTTTTGAAAGCCTGTGCAATAATGTCCTAGCAATTAGCTATTTAACATAATGTCAAATGGATAATCAATAATACCAATTTAATAAATAAGTAGGTATTTTGTTTTGTTAAGCTACTGAACTCTAAAGTATGAACAACTTACTAATATTTAAATGTAATTTTTTCTTAGATTAAAACAAATCTTATTGTGCAAGTTTATAATAGATCATAAGATCTCATATCTCAGAGGTAATACTTTTGTTAAAGCAAATGATAATTAAAAAAAATAGCTTTATAATAATTTGTCAACTTAAATTCATTTAATGCCAACAATTGAATTAATAAAACTTAAGATTTTAAATTAAATTTTTAAACTTTTTTTGATTTAAATGTTTACAGAATTAAGAAGTAAGGAAATAAAACTACAAAGTTATTTACAAAATGTCAACTTTTAACTAGATACTTCTAAGAAATATTATAGCCTAAAATGGCATTTTTTCATGTGTATGGCACCTTATAAATATGAGAATTTTGCAGTAGGGTTTTTTTCAAAGTTTTAAGGTAAATTAAATGTTTTATGTGATGAAAGGAAACTTTTTGAAGCTTTGTGCAATGTAATAAGCTATTTTACATGTCAAGTGAATAATCAATAATGCCAATTTAATATAGAAATAGGTTTAATGTGTTTTGGTAAGATACTAGAACTTTACTTCATAAAGTATGAACAACTTAGATATTTAAATGTAAATCTTACAAACATAGATCATGAGATCTTATATCTCAAAGGTAATGAGAACTTTTATTAAAGCAACTAAAATTAAAAAAATAGCTTTATAATAATTTGTCAACTTAAATTTATTTAATACCATTGAATTAATAAAACAATAAGATTTTGAAATTAAATGTTTAAACTTTTATTGATTTAAAATTATGTTTACAGAAACTTAGTAAGGAAATAAAACTACAAAATTATTATTTGTTACATTAAATGTAATCTTTTATTTAATTAAATGGAATTTGAACTAAATCAGTCTTTGGCTGTACACCAGTGCACAAAAAAAACTTGCAATACACATATTTATACCATTATAACATGGCTACGAGTAGGCGGGTGGCTTAATCAACTTCCTCCATGCGGGACGCATCATCTGCATCTCCTTCTAGGGGTGGAACATCTCCAGCGCTGGCTTCCTCAACCTGGATGGGCTCATCCTCATCAATGCCCAGACCAAGCTTGATCATGCGGTAGATGCGAGAAGCATGTACCTGGGGCTCGTCCAGAGTGAAACCAGAGGACAGTAGGGCAGTCTCGTACAAAAGGATGACCAAGTCCTTAACAGCCTTGTCATTCTTGTCTGCTTCAGCTTTTTGGCGGAGTGTCTCTACAATGGAATGGTCAGGGTTGATTTCAAGGTGTTTCTTGGCTGCCATGTAGCCCATTGTGGATGTGTCACGCAGAGCCTGAGCCTTCATGATACGCTCCATGTTGGCAGACCAACCATACTGCGCAGTAACAATGCAGCATGGTGATTCAACTAGCCTGTTGGATACAACCACCTTCTCAACTTTGTTATCTAAGATGTTCTTCATGACTTTGCAAAGGCCTTCGAACTTAACCTTGTCCTCCTCACGCTTCTTCTTTTCCTCCTCATCCTCTGGAAGTTCCAAACCTTCCTTAGTTACAGAGACTAGAGTTTTGCCATCATATTCCCTCATCTGTTGTACTACATACTCATCAATGGGCTCAGTCATGTAGACTACTTCATAGCCACGCTTCTTAACCCTCTCAACAAAGGATGAGTTGGCTACTTGATCTCTGTTTTCACCAGTGATGTAGTAAATGTGCTTCTGGTTCTCCTTCATGCGGGAAACATATTCTTTGAGGGAGCAAGCTTCATCACCAGAGGCTGATGTGTGGTAGCGGAGCAAGTCAGCCAACTTGGAACGGTTCTGCGAGTCTTCATGAATACCAAGCTTCAGGTTCTTGCTGAACTGTTCATAATACTTCTTGTAGTTTTCTTTGTCTTCAGCCAACTCTTCAAAGAGTTCAAGGCATTTCTTTACTAAGTTCTTCCTAATGACTTTTAAGATCTTATTTTGTTGGAGCATCTCACGAGAGATGTTGAGGGGCAAGTCTTCGCTGTCGACCACTCCCTTGATGAAGTTAAGGTATTCGGGAATGAGGTCTTCGCAGTTGTCCATAATAAAGACCCTGCGTACGTACAGCTTGATGTTGTTCTTGCGCTTCTTGTTTTCGAAGAGGTCGAAGGGCGCGCGACGAGGAACGAACAAGAGGGCACGGAATTCGAGTTGACCCTCAACGCTGAAGTGTTTGACAGCTAGATGATCTTCCCAGTCATTGGTAAGGGATTTGTAGAAGTCACCATACTCCTCCTGAGTGATGTCATCAGCATTACGTGTCCAGATGGGCTTAGTCTTGTTCAGCTCCTCATCCTCAGTATACTTTTCTTTGATGGTCTTCTTCTTTTTCTTCTTGTCTTTGCTGTCCTCATCTTCATCCTCACCCACATCCTCAATCTTAGGCTTATCATCTTCCTTCTCGTCTTCTTTCTTTTCCTCCTCAGCTTCGTCATCAGAGAGCTCCTTTTCACGTTCCTTCTCAACTACGAGTTTGATGGGATAGCCGATGAACTGGGAGTGCTTCTTAACGATCTCCTTGATTTTGTGTTCTTCCATATACTCAGCGAGGTCCTCCTTGACGTGGAGTACGATCTTGGTACCACGGCCAAGGGGTTCACCGTGGTCAGGGCGGACGGTGAAGGAACCACCGGCTGCAGACTCCCACATGTACTGTTCGTCGTCATTGTGCTTTGAGTGTACTGTGACGCGGTCAGCAACTAAGTAGCATGAGTAGAAACCCACACCGAACTGACCGATCATGCTAATATCAGCGCCCGCCTGCAATGCTTCCATGAACGCCTTTGTGCCGGACTTCGCGATGGTTCCGAGGTTGTTCACTAAATCGGCCTTAGTCATACCGATACCCGTGTCAATGATTGTAAGGGTGCCTTCGCTCTTGTTGGGCACGATTTTGATGTACAGCTCCTTTCCACTATCAAGCTTTGACGGGTCAGTGAGAGATTCATATCGGATCTTGTCCAAAGCGTCAGAAGAATTTGAAATTAACTCACGGAGGAAGATTTCCTTGTTCGAGTAGAATGTGTTGATGATCAGGGACATAAGCTGAGCGATCTCCGCCTGGAAGGCGAAGGTCTCAACTTCGCCGGATTGAGTCTCCATTTTTTCAGGCATTAACGTTTACAAATTTAAAAACGTATTTTCTTCAATGTATCAAGGAATAAAACTTATTTCTTCGACTTCTATGCGTAGCGCGGTTTATTATAGCACGTGTTTGATATCACAGAGGAACGACACTTTATTCTCGCAGCTTGTTTTTACTGAATGACGCCGGCGCGTAATGTCACCGTTTATATAGCATCTGTTTCTGTGCGACATCTATGGTCGAGTAGAAATTTCTGGATTTTGCGCCCTTGTTACCAGATGCTTCAAACCTTTTTAAAGATTTGTAATATTTTTATTACAACCTACTTGACTTTTATTGATCGTATATGTTTTTTTTAACTAGTTACATGTTCATTATCGTATAGATTAATACTTCTTTACTAGTTACTTACTACTATTTTACTTAAGATACATAAAAGATACTATTATTTTCTAATCTATTACATATTTATTTGAACTCATATTATGTGTTTCTTTATTAATGTAAAAACTAAATTAGAATTAATGTTAGTTTGCTCTAACTACAATAATAATATCTGAATAATTAGAATAAATCTAAATAAACGCTTCTAATCGCTGTAAAAAAGTAAAGTTTAAAATCTTGCATATGAACATACATTAATTATAAATTATATTATAATAATAAAATGTTAAGTTATATAAGAAAAATGTTTATCACACCGAATATATTTTACTAGTTCCGCTATTCGATACAACGTAGCGACACCGTCGCTTACCAACAATTTCATGGAACATTCTAGAGCATTCGAGATCTTTCTGTAACCATCATTCAAAAACAAGTTATTGGCATAAAAAGTGTTCGTAAAAATATGTAAATAAATAGGTTTTATTATAAAACTATTTTAGAAAATAAAATTTACGTAAGTTTAATTCAGAAATTTTAGTAATTCTCCAAAATTACGTTTCTTTCTGGAATGTTCAATGTATATCCGGTGCTTGTTGCGTCTACTCGCCGCTTGGAGCGCTATCAACATCCTATTTCCTCTACTGTACCTACTTATTTATGAATCTTTCTAGACTTTTGTTCCAAGATGATATTGATTTTTGTGCATAATGGCTAAATTTATGTACGAATGCACTTTCTATTCTCAGCTTTCAATTATAATTACGTATTTAAACAACAAAGTATATTACATTATAGTTATATTTTCGCTACTTAATATTAAAAAGAATGGTAAAAATAATGTTTAGGTACATTCACAGAAAAGTATGATTAGAAATAATTAAACATTTAATAATATAAATAAAAATAACTATAATTTAATGAAAAAATATAAATACCTATAATTGATGAGTCTATTTATTAAGTTTTTAACAAAGGATACATAGAATGTATAATATGGTAGAGTTCGAAGGGATTTTGCTTGTCATTATTTTAGAAACAAGGTAAAGAAATTTCAAAATTTATTTAAAACATTTTATGAAGACGTGATATATTTAAAATATAATGTATTTTTTTATACTAAACCTGTGTATTCGTGAATAAAATAAAACATAACCTAAAATTAGGTACACTTAAAATACATTATATTTTGGAATATAAGTTCTAATTGTATGTTAAATAACTTAACATTTAAAGACTTTTAGGTATATATCATAATTTCATCAGCCATTTGTATTAAAAATATGAACTCTATGTTTTCGATCTTAAAATGCCGGTGTCGGGTGTGTGTACATAACCTCAAAATGCCAGTACATGTATGTATTCAGTGTTGTGAAAAAATATGTAGAAGTAGTTTGAATAATTTTAATAGATACATATTCTTATTAATTATATTATTATTATTTATTACTAGCGACTCATCCTCGTTCTGCTCGGGTTCGTCCCTATTGTAGCTTTTAATTGTTAGTAGGTACCTATAATTTTTCTTAGAAACAAGATATTTTCCCGCAGTAAAAAGTATCCTATATGTTGACCCGGATAACCAGCTATGATCATACCTAATTTCATCAAAATCTGTCCAGTGGTTTTTTCGTGATGCTAATTGTAAAAACTACTTATAGATTTGGCTTCTGTATCGATAATAATGACTATTTCAATAAGATTTTCCAAAAAATATTTAATCAGATTCAGTTAGAATTTTATTATAATGTAGGTATAGATTACAAACTAAATTATTTAAATTTTAATTCAATATTGTAAGGTTTAATTCAAAAATGTAAATGAGATGTATATAATACCTAAATAATAATATTATTGTAAGTATTTAATAAATATTCAAAGGATTTAGTATTTTCCAATTGGTCAGTTCGATTTCGGTATTATTAAAAAAAATATTCAACGGTTATATTACGAATATTCCGTCAAACGTGGCATCTTTACTTTCCGTGAGCATCTTTACCTAAGCATACCCTATACTAGTTTCCATTGAATATTTTTTTACATGTAGGAGTTGGCACAATTTTAGATATATTGGTAGATTTTATAATAAATTATGGTAACCCGAAAAGTTTTTCAAGCTGGCAACTTTGTTAATTGTAAAAGTAATGTACTTTTTCTTTCTATGTGGTCAATTGTGTTCGCAGCGTCATCGCATACAAATTGTGTTTCCTCCAGAAAATAAAAGTGTAGGTAAGTGAATTATATTAAATAGTATGTGATATATTGTTATTAAGGTGTATCGTAATGATTCAATCCTATTAAACTTTTAAATCTTGAGTTGTTGGAAAAGGTAATGTTGTTTGAGATTAGGTAAAGTTACCTCACTAGCACAAAAGACAACTTTACCTATGACTAGGGTTGTCAAATTTAGCACGAGTAGTAATTATGTATATATATATAAATATATATATATCGTTTTATTTTTCTATTGGTTTATGAAATATTTTGGAGTTAAAGAAATACATAGGTAGGTAGGTAAGTAACTAATATGTCTGATTACCTTCCAGATATATTCAAGATGCCTCCAAAAAGCTGTGTCAAACAAAGAAATAGAAGACGTTTGGGAGCGCGAAATTACAAAAATTACTCTGAAGAGATGCTGTTATTGGCTGTTGATTTAGTTAGAAAAAAAAAATACAACTTTCTACGAAGCTGAAAAGCAATTTGGCATACCCAGACGAACCATAGAAAAAAGAGTAAAAAACCTGCATACTGATAAACCTGGTCCGCGTTTCCGTCTATCTAAAGAAGAAGAGCAAAAATTTGTCAAAGTACTCATAGCGGCGGGTGACTTTGGATGTCCGTTGTCACAGTTGGACTTAAAACTAACGGTTTACGACTACCTTAAAAAAAATAACAAGACTTACATATTCAATGACCAAGTTCCCGGTGATTGGTGGGTCAGACATTTTTTAGAGCGACACAAAGACGAACTAACACTCAGGTCTACTCAAAATAATTATTAAAATATATATTTAATGTTTTATTATTTTTTGACAACCCTGATGATATTCACCTGTTTCTGTAATATTTTTGAAATTCTTGGGGCAACTTTACCTATGTATTCGTAGTGCTTACTTAAGCGAACATATCAGCTTCAATAATAAATACATCGCTTTTGTAGCGCTAGAACCATTGGTAACTTTAGGTCGCGTGCGCTTTGGGACACGCATTCTATGCAAACTGTAGGCTAGGTAAAGTTGCCAAAAACGGGTCAATTTTACCCCGCTTATACTTTTGGTTATTATAGCGTTTCTATGTGAGATTTAGTAAAATTTAATGGTTTAACCAAAAGAGACACACCTTTATACAAAAATTCATCAATAAAAACTTAAACAACGAGCTCCATGTTGGAGTAGATTGCATAAAAGTAAAAAAATACGGTAATGTTGCCACGTTTGACGGTTCTAGAATATTGAAAAAATAACAAATGTACCTATATTATTAAAAATGTTATAAATTTATTACTTCTAACATTTTATTTTTAATGTTACGGAAATATTAAGTGATGATTTATGTAAACTATAACTAATTATTACAGTATGCATTTGATCCCGCTTATCAATAATTTACAAGGAATCACAATAATTTAATACTTATTACAAAAATAAAACTACAACTTAAATTAATTAGGTATTATATTTACTAAAATGGCAGATTTTATATTTTACTTCTTAACTAAAAAAGCAAAAAATTAAAATAAAACTAGCAATTTTTTCATAAGCTTTCATGAAACGATGTATTGTCATAATATTTTGCATTTAAAATACTTTTCCAATACTAGCAGTACCCGCGACTTAGCTCGCGTTCAAATTTCCGATCGCTACCAAACTTCACAGGATCACCCGCTGGTCTAATCTGAAGATTGCCTGAAAATTTCATCGAAATCGCTCTAGCCGTTTTGGAGTTCATAGGAAACTTATACACACACACATTGATTTTTATGTATGTATATAGATTCATTTGCGGCATAGAGATAGTTAATATGCAGGAAAGTAGTGTATATTATTTGGAATCCCGGGACGAGATGTTGTTCCCGAATCCCATGGAATATATAAAATACCTAAGTACAGTAAAAAAAAAAAGAGTAAAAAAAAGTAATTACAGCCAAACCCAAGTACAGACGAGTCACTTATTTCATGATATTTTATCATATCATTTTATTCTTTTGTAATTTTGTAAAATAGGAAACAATGGTTATGTATATATTATATCCTACTAATATTATTAATGCGAAAGTTTGTTAGGATGTATGGATGTTTGTTACTCTTTCACGCAAAAGCTACTGAATGGATTTTAATGAAACTTAACAATAATATACATAGTTCATACATCAGAATAACACATAGGCTACTTTTTATCTCGGAAAAATGTACGATTCCTGTGTGATAGATTTGTTTTTGTTTTGCTAGTATTTTAATAATTTATTTGATGGATTGGATAAATATAATTCGATCTCTTTCCGTTTGTTAACTGGCGACATTTATTTGTTCCTAGCTACTAAAATAAAATCAAATCTATCCCACGAGAACCTTATATTTCTCCGGAATAAAAACTAGCCAATATGTTATTCTGATGTATGAGCTATATTATTGTAAGGTTTCATTAAAATCCATTCAGTAGTTTTTGTCTGAAAGATAACAAACATCCATACATCCATACATCCAGACATTCTCAAAAACTTTCGTATTTGTAATATTAGTAGGATGTACTTATTATTCTATAATATTAATTTAAGTACACGGATAAGGGTTAAATAATAAACCTAAATTTTTAATGTGTTACAGTAAGTATGATTTATTTTATTTTTTTCATCAATAAAGGAAGTACATTGATAAAAATTGCACACATTACGCCATCTGTAATGTAATAGATTAAAATTATTACAAAATTATTCACGTCCTGATGAAAACTTTTTGTATTAACATTCAGCTATTTGCCAATAGATGTCACTGTTCAACTTTAAATAAAATACCACGCGATTCTAAATAATAACAAAATAATAAAATTAAAACACAGATCATATAATACTATACTACATAAAAAATAAAATTCATTATTATTCAGTATTATTGTTATATTTTAATTATAATTTTATCATGTGGCATAAAAAAAGTAATACTACAGAGTTTCGACTACTCACCAATAGATGTCGCTTATCAAATTTCACGAACATTCTACGCTTTTCTCGTACTATGTAGAAATTTAATGTTTAGATATATAAGTGACGCTCTCCGCTGGCGTCGGCAGTTGTTTGAAAACAAGCGCACAAGTCGAGCGTACGTTATATTTCTCCGGCGAATTTACTCAATATGGCATTATTACCTCTGTTAATAGATTACGATTTGAGGCCGAGGCGACTTCGAGATCAGCTTTATGGCTTGGATTTATCTTCTGACGATTTCTTAACCGATATATTCGATCGCCCGTCACGCCGTAATTACTTACGTCCATGGAGAAATCTGTCATCATTGTCTCGAGACGTTGGATCTACCATCAAAAGTGACAAAGACAAGTTTCAAGTTAACTTAGATGTACAGCATTTTTCACCTGAAGAGATTACCGTAAAAACTGTAGATAACTATATAGTAGTCGAGGGCAAACACGAGGAGAAGAAAGACGAACATGGCTTCATATCCAGGCAGTTTAAACGCAGGTACGCATTACCAGAAGGTTGTAACCCAGAGATGGTGGAATCGAAGCTCTCGTCTGATGGTGTTCTGACAATATCCGCTCAAAAAGCTTCTGAAGAGAAAAACGAAAGGATTATACCGATTTCTCAAACTGGTCCAGTTCGAAGAAAGATTCAGGATAGTGAGGAAAAAGAGCAGGAGAACGGAGAAGCCGAAGAAGTTAAAACCCCTCAAAAGAAGAGAAGACGATAACTTAGAATACTAAGGCCATCTAGATTTATGTGTGGTAATTAAGTACAATATTAAGACTGATTTTATTTTGTCCAATAATAGTATTATTAATTAATAAAGGATAAGTTAAAAATATATTGCCTGTTTTATTTAAATCTCTTTTTAATATTAACTGTAATGTTACATTTTTTTTTTAATTAAAAAGTACACTTTTAAAATTATAACTAGAAACCTTTTAACGAAATATGTAATGAATTATAAGATAAAATAAACCTAAATAATATCCTAATAAATAACCTGTTCATTATATTTTAAAAATTGACAAAACAATATTGTTGTACATTTTTAGCTACTCATTTTTCTATACTTTTGTAAAATGATTTTCTAAAATTAGATTATTCCCACAGATTATTATTAAAATATGATATTTATAGAGACTAGAGAGTTGTCACCATACCATACCCGCTGTGATCAAAAAAAATGTGTACACTGGTTATCGATGCTCTTTATGAACTTTAATTTACGTTTTAAATAATTAGTATAGGTGAGATACTAAAAATAACGCACATTAGGCATATTACAATCATATATTTATGGAATGTCATTTAAGGAAAGAATATAAAATTATATATCATTTGTCAGACAATAACAACGGTTACCATGGCAACAAACGTACGCACATGATTTCGTAACGCATTCACCAGCTTACCCTCCAAGTCAAGCGTGCGTAAAGAAGTTTTACTTCAAAAAATTAGATTCGGGCTTTACAATGGATCTTTAAAAAATGTTTATTGTACGTTTCGACTCATGTCACTTACAACTTTATTTGCATATTGTATAGATAAAAAAGGTTACTTACTCTCGTCCTTAGGCAAATGCTATTTCAGCAACAAAATACATCGAAATCAGTTCGAGGACCGAGTAATTAATTAAGCTTACAGTTTAGTGGTTCCAAGCATAGTTGTATAGCTTTTATCAGGCAATAAAATAAAATATTAATAATTAAAAATGTCTAATATTGAGTTAATGAGATAAAACATGCTGAATACGCTTTTTATGTTAATATAATATAAGGTCTTCATGTATTTATACTTTGAAAGAAATTATATCAGAAACTAGCAGCTCACCGTTTCTTGGCTTCGAGTTCGTCTCTGGACAAAAACAAATCTATGCCACTGGCTCAGTACATTTTTCGGGATTTAAAGCCTTTCTCAATAAACGGGCTATCTAATGCAAAACGAATTTTTCAAATCAGATTAGTAGTTCCTGAGATTAGGGCGTTCAAACAAACAAACTCTGCCTCTTTATATCAGTATAGATTTACAACACACATTACAAGTAAATTACAGCGCCATCTATTCTTGATTATAGAAACTACTTAATAATAAATTCTTTACATGCTTTTAAGGATTTCTAAGAGATGACGCGTATGAAAATAATTGGGAATATCGCGATTGAATTTGCCGCAAGATGGCGCTAGTGGAGTGAGGTCTCTAGATTAATGTCAAATGATACTAAATATTTACTGTTTGCAAGCCTTTCATCGCGGATCTTTATTAATATTGTAAACATTGTACCATTCCTGATTAACTATGGCAGACACGGTACGGTACAATAAATCTTATTGGTTTAAAAGAAGAGTTAAGAAAAAGTCAATATTTTATTGATTTGGTTACGATTAATTAGTTTTTTATCTCTAATTTTTGAACATTTAGTTGCTCGTCGTTAATTCTTAATTGTTCACTATAAATAATTATTTCTGTTGATCATTTCCATAGTTAAAAATAAAATAGTTCAACGCCATCTATTGATAAAGTACTAGCACTAAGTCAAGAACGACTTACTCAAAGTACAAAGTGAAGTACTATCGTTGCTATAGATGGCGATACTATCTCATGAAGTTTAATATTTTGTATATTTTCCCAATAGATGGCGCTAAAACGTCCTCAGATGTTAATATGTTGTAAAACTTATATAGTAAAGTAAGTATTACAATTACTTACAAAAGTTTGTTTGCAAATCGTTTGCTCGTCGTTTGTTCTTAATTGTTCGCTATAAATAATTGTTTCCGTCGATCATTTCCATAGTTAAAAATAAAATAGTTCTACGCCATCTATTGATAAAGTACTAGCACTAAGTCAAGAACGACATACTCAAAGTACAAAGTGAAGTACTATCGTTGCTATAGATGGCGGTACTATCTCATGAAGTTTATTATTTTGTATATTTTCCCAATAGATGGCGCTAACAAGTCCTCAGGTGTTAGTATGATGTAAAACTACTAACTAAAGTATTATAATTACTTACAAAAGTTTGTTTGCAACAACATACTGTTAATTTACTTTGATAATATTGTTTATTATTACAAGTAAAAAATATTAAAATTATCTGTATTGTACTTAATGGTATTTATCTATATGTAGAAAACATTTATCTATACTAATATTATAAAGTGGTAAAGTTTGTGAGTTAGTGATGTTGTAGAGTAATCTCTGGAACTACTGAAACGATTTAGATGAAATTTGGAAAGAAGATAGTTTGAGACTCTGGGATGGACATAGGATAGTTTTTATCCCGGAAATTATTTCTTAAGGGGTGAAAATGGGGATGAAAGTTTGTATCGGGAAGAAACTTAGGGACGAACCTGAACGAAGCGAGGGTGAGTCATTAGTATATTATATATTAATAAAACATTTATTTAGTTGCTTGTTTTATTTTGTTGCTTTTTAGTTTTTTGTTTTTTATTTTTTTGTTGTTTTTTTATTTAGTTGCTGCAAATATTATGTTATGAATAATGAAACTATTATTTATAATTTATTTATAATGGTTATAAAATATTACGAAATTGTTGTATTAATGGAATAATAATATTATAATTTTTTATTTATTTTTATCTGCGCTAGTTGTTATTAAAAACTAACTTTATCATTTACTAAACTTCATAATAGATGGCGCTACTGTAATACAATATATTTCAAAATCATTATTTTAGTTACTGAGAAAAATCATTATAGTGACTGACAAAGAAACAGATATTATTAAAAATATATATATATAATATAGCGAAATAACTTCACCTAGTTTTTATACACTTAAGATGGCATTTTATCAAACATTTTCTTATGTAACATAATCGTTAAAGAAAAACTTGAAATGTTTCATTCGCGTGCGTGAGTTTTAGATTTGTTGGTGATTTATTTATTGATATATTTTTAACTTTGTGTTTCCGTATTTGGTATTTGTGAATGAAACGGCGGCCTCATAACTGTAATAAAATATTAGAAAATACATTACTTCAAATTCCACTGAAGTCAAATTATTTGTAATAAAAAATATATAATATAACGCACTTGCCTACATACGTCAAGTACTTTGAAAAAATATATAGGGTGAAAAAAAAAAAAATTGTTTGTGTAAAAGAAGTGTACGCCGCTGAATTGACGATATGCAGAATTAATAAAAAGTTGGATAGCGGGTTATAAACTTGGTCTCTTCCGCATATTCCCCTTCAAACGCCATTTCCAGATCTTAAAGCTTATATATATAATAAAAAAAGATTGTTATTCTATTTGTGTATTACGAGTATCTCTATAATAGAGAAAAACATAAAATATTTAAAAAACATACATAAAACATAGAACCTCTTTCTTTTTAAGGCGGATAATTTATAAGAAGAAATAAACTAAAAACGAAACAAAACAAATAAATTCCTAAGCAATACCGCGTGAAAAACATAAATGTGTTATTAGAAAACATAATAATACATCCCAAATCCACCCTGTTTCTTATTAAGAAAATCTTTAATTGAACGCACACACAGACGGCAGAGACAAACACTTTGTATGAATAGTTCAGTTATATAGTAATAAAGTATAAATGATGAAAGTTACATATAGGAAAATATTATATATTTGCTCGCATAGCTACAGCCTATATATCGTCGCTTGATGGAATAGGACGTCTGTAGAGACTTCTTTATTTTGTTTTTTTTTTATTTATCGTGTCTTAATACTTTCTTAGATTTACGCGAATATTTTAAATAAAACTATATTTTCGGATTATTTCGCGATTCTATTTTGATTTTTGGTTTCTGATGTTTCGAATACTTTACAGCAATCATGGTCATGGGAGAGACTAAGGTTTTAGATGTCTCAAAGGGGTTATATGCTTGTTATAGATAGTGCCTTCCCACAATTTTACAAAAATGATTTTAAAAATGGCACCAGAGTACCTTACAATATTTGTTGATTTTAATTCTAAACATTAAAAAAATTAATAAGTATTATCGTGTCTTCTTTGTTCTGTGTTATGTAATGTATCACGAACTTAAGTACTGACATTTAATTTAAATTAAAAAAATATGTAAAAAGTGAAGAAAGAAACGTTCTTATAAAATTTTATTAAAACAAAGTATATTTTTATTTAGACAATTATTAAAAAAAAGTAAGAAAACCTAAGGTTTAATGAGTCGTGTTTCATATTATATATATTGTTGGACATAATAATATAGAGTATTATATTTTAAATATGTTATATTACATACAAAGATCATCTATTATTACATATTTGTAATTATACTTACTTTAGTAGTGACACGTGAGTCAATGATATCGGATTTCTTAAGGCTAATTTAGTGAATGAAGCGCATAAATAATAAAATGTTTCTCATGGGTATTGACTCCCATTGTTATGACAAATAACCCACCAACAAAGGACATTATTGGGTTACAATAATGACCTTTGTTGGTGTATTTCTTATGAGAAAAGGGTTTTTGAGTTACAAAAATGGGGTATATATCATGTATCATTATTTTTTTTGTAATTTTATTTTAGGGTATATTTAAGAATATACAATAATTATATTTTTTACTAAATATCAAATTGCAATTCTTAAAATTTAATAGTATGAAAATGTTTATATAATGATGTAGCCACACTCAAAACTTACAAGATTCTCAACTCACATAATGCTAGTTTACGAAAAATCGTATTCACACTGGACCAATATGGAATATTATTCAAGATACATCATTATCTAAGATCGTGTAGGTATTATTTAGAACTCCTTAATAGATGTCAGGCTTGATTGTTCTAATGTATTTCAAGTACTTGAAAAGTATAAAGTTGGTTTTTTTAAGTTAACTAAGATATTCATCGTAAAATACTTTAATAAATTATTATGTTCCTTTTAGAGTATTTATAAAATATTTAATAATAAAATATTAAGAGGCAAAGAACGATATTTTTATATAAGTATCCACGTTTCTATAAAATAAAAAACTTAATAATTTTAAGCAATAATAAATAAAATTAGCTAGCACAACAGCTCTATGCCACCCGAGTCCGGAACACACATACGTAGAGCGAGGCGCTCCGTCTTAAGGACGACATATGAAGTAATTTTTTTTCCAACCACCATCCATTCAAAAGCCGACCTTATTCACATACGATACAATTTAAAATACCTTTCATCGCGAAATATTTTTTCCATTTCATATTTACGAATATGCCCCAAATTCCCCAAAAATTAGAACCGTGAAAGCGGGGGGTGGCGGGGTGGCGGCGCGGGGGTGGGGGAGGTAGATAGTTTTAGATATATATGCTATCCGTCAGCGCTTTTATTTGATTTGTTTTAATTCTACCCACTAATGACGTTAATAACTTGAATTTTCAGTTTTTTGAAGGGAATTTTAGGTAGAAATGTATAAACGACTGTAGTGATATTGTCGATGACTCATCTATAATGAAGGTCACAGGTTCATTATTTTCATCCTACAATTGTTTGCCGGTGGTTCAGAATGCGTGAAGTTTGAATCCGTCACCCACCACGCAAGTAAGAGCTTATCAGTGAAGTAAATTGTTTCTATTGATACGTTAAGCAATAAATTAAATTAATATACCAGTGGTCTAAATAGTAAGAATAGAAAAGCAGAAGTAATGTTTTACACAAATTGACTGATAAGCATTCTACTACGAGTATAATATGTTAAACCTAAAATAACCTAAAAATCTTCTTTAAGACAACCTAAAAATGTTTACTTTACCCATAATGCTGAAAGTTCTTGAAAAAATAGTACCTTAAATATAACTTATTCGTTAAAAAATATTTAAAAAATCAGATCACAAATAGTGAAAATATCGCGTAACAGACAAAAAGAAATACTTTTTCGAATTGAGTATATCTTCCTTATTGTAGTCTGTGAAATCAAATCGATTCGTTTCTATGATGCAGTGTATAGTAGGTTATAAGAAGCACGCATTTCACATTTAAAATACTAGTATCTGGGCGACCGAGCGTTTTTGGGTAAAAGTTATAAAAATTGCGTTTTTTCTGAAAAGACGAATATTGTAGACTAGCAGAACCCACGGCTTCGTTCGCGATTAAACTACGAAAAAAACGAAATTTCATGCAAATATGTCCAAGGAATAAAAAGTTTCATACAAACTTTTGTCTCCTATTTCACCCTCTTGGGGGTTGAATTTTGAAAAATCCTTCCTTAGTGGATACCTACGTCATAAGAGGAATACGTTTGTGAAATTTTAAGTTTCTAGCCCTAAGGGTTTGGCCTATGCGTTGATACATCAGTCAATCACTTTTGCCTTTTATATTTTTTTTTTTTTTTTTTTATGTCATCAAGGGGGCAAACGAGCAGGAGGCTCACCTGATGGAAAGTGATTACCGCCGCCCATGGACATCTGCAACACCGCAAGGCTATAATAAATAAATAAATATATAAATAGATAAACATAAAAACATAAAAACCATATCTAAATATAAACTTTGATCAAATCGTTAGAGCCGTTATCGAGATACAAAAAGTAAAGTATATTTATATGTACAAGAGTTACTCGCTTAATATTATAGAATAAAAAAAATTAAATTCACCGAAATTCTATACAAGTGTAGATTGTAAAGAGAGATACTTGATATTCATAGCTACTGCGGATATGGTATGTTTCTGTTCTGTCTGTTCCTATTTATAGGCACGCGGATTTTAGTCACAATTTCATGGGTTCTATTTTTTTTGCGCGAATCCTTAATTTTTTTTCTAAAATAAATGTACTAGTAGTAGCCTAAGTTGCTCCTTATAGCATCAGTTATTTGCCAATGAAAGTCCCGTCAAAATCGGTCCAGCCGTTTCCGAGATGTGTCGGAACAAACAGACTGTCTGTTTGTTGATAGACAGTCGGGCAGACAGACAGACAAAAATTTTAAAAATTGTTTCTTTTTTCTTATTAGTATCGTATATACTTTCATATTAATTCAGTAAAAAGCTGTTATATTGACATTACAAATAGACATTTCAATTTTATTTATCTGTATAGATAAGCCATACATATAATAAAATTCTAATTGGTCGAATCTGTACATTAAATATTTTTTGGAAAATCTCATTGAAATAGTCATTATTACCGATACAGAGGCCGAATCTATAGTTTTTAGGATATTTGTCTGTCTGCCTGTCTGGCCCGTGTCACGAGAAAGCCACTGGACAGATTTTAAAGAAATTTGGTATGATGATAGCTGGTTATCCGGGTCAACATAAAGGATACTTTTTACTGCGGAAAAATATCTCATCTCTGAGAAATCTATACTAAACGTTAAAACGTAAGTAGGGACGAACTCGAGCGGACCGATGGTGAGTCGCTAGTCTTGTATAATGTTCTATTATCTAGTATATAGATTCCTTCGGTATCTTTTGGGTAAGTTTTAAAAGATTTACCCCCTTTAGGAAGCACTGCGGAAGTCAGAGATTCGAGTCCTGCTGAACAGATAATTTTTTATGGCCCATATATAAATTGTACGTGGTGTCAATGTATGTGTGTGTATTCTGCGTAATTCATGCAACCGTAACATAAAGTATATATTGAATGAAAAAAATATCATTATATTGTTGTTATAAAACAACCTTTTAATATATATGATATGATAATGTAATGACACGTTTGGCTCAGTTTGTAGTGAGCCTACTTGCCGTGTCAGCGGTCGCGGGTTCGAGTCTAATAATCGAGATATCGTATTTAAAGTTATATATGTGTAGTGTATCAACTATCTGGTATCCATAACATAAGCCTCGTAGCTTACCATGGAGCTGGTAGTAGACTCATGACGTCCAGTAAAAAATTGTAATAATTTAATGGTGAATAAAATATTTTGAATTTGAATTTGAACTTGACGGTGCTGTGTTAGTGTCTCAATATATTAATAGAACCTAGATGACCGAGTTACATCCGAGGGTAAGAAATGATCGACCATATTCTCCGTAGAATAATGCAAAAGAAAACCGCATGAAAACTCGAAAATACGCGTTTTCCCAGACATAAGACTAATCTAGATTGTTTTTTCGCCCCCGAAAGCCCCCGCATACCTAATTTCAGCGAAATCGTTAGAGCCGTTTCCGAAATCGCTGGTATAAATTAATAAAGATATAAAGATATAAATATACGATAATTGCTCGTTTAAATATATTATTGCTCGTTTAAATATATAAGATTAGATAGATAGATAAATTAGTTAATATTAATGTTATGTGTAATGGTAGGTTTTCAACACAACAAGCAAACAAGCCCAAACGAGAATTCCAGTGGTAATTTAGCTCTATCTTCAGACCCTCCTCATCATATTATGTCATCAATTTTAGCTCCCCTACTATATGCACATCAGAGACTATCAGTTCATACATCGGCTTCATCATCAGGTCAACTCGATGTTACCTGAACCATGTATTTTCATCAAAATTGCAAAGTATACCAAATGTCAGCTCACCACATCTTAAGGAAAAGATAGTTTGAAATAATACTTTCTTAGATTTACGCGAAGCTACATAGTACATATTTATAGACGTCTCAAACCTTAGTCTCTCCCGTGACCATGATTGCTGTAAAGCACTCGAAACGTCGGGAACCAAAAATTAAAATAAATCTGCGAAAAAATCCGAAAAATAGTTTTATTTAAAATGGTTTGAAAATTTTGAAACATACTACTTATAAAAATTGCAAGTTAATAAAAAGTTTGCAATAAAGAAGTTAAATTTATATTATCAGGGACACCCTTGTCTAGTTCTTATTTATGTACGCAAGCGGAGCATCGGGTCAACTAGTCAATCTCACTACTATTATTCATGCGAAATTTTGTATGTTTGTTCCTCCTTCAGTATGAAACAGCTGGCCAGACTTGGATGAAATTTAGTAAAGACTAGCGACTCACCCTCGATCCACTTGGGTCTGTCCCTACTTACGTTTTAACGTTTAGTATAGATTTCTCAGAGATGAGATATTTTCCCGCAGTAAAAAGTATCCTATATCTTGACCCGGATAACCAGCTATCATAATACCAAATTTTATCAAAATCTGTCCAATGGTTTTTCCGTGATGCGGTCCCAGAGATACAAACAGACAGACAAAAATTCTAAAAATATATAGATACGAGTAGATTCGGCCTCTGTATCGATAATAATGTCTATTTCAATAAGATTTTCCAAAAAATATGTAATGTAAATATTCAGCTTAGTTACAATTTTATTATATGTAGAGATGTAGACCATGACCTGGTATAACACATAGGCTACTGTTAGTAATAAAATTTGCCAAAAGAGGGCGTCAAACTCATTTTTGATGTTATCTAAAAAAAATACTGTGACAGACGCACAGACGGACATGACGAATGGTTCCTTTTTGCCTTAAGAGTGCGCCATGAGACTGCTACGATTCGGTTTCGGAGGAGCGGGACGACAAGATAATGTTCTATCGTGAGTGAGAAGTATAGAGCGATAGATGCTCAACGTATTTATGCGCCAAAACAGTTTTTAATTCACTATGAATTACTTGAATAACCAATCGAAAAATGAAATTCGGTAACTGAAGAAATACTTCTAGGCTTCTTGACAAAACAAAAATAGTGAGCTGTTTGTGAGATAAATAGCAATATATGTGCAAAACATATATTTCAAAAAAAAAATATTATCGAAAAAAAAAATCACAAAACCTGTTTTCAAATTGGGCAATTCAATAAAAATCCGAAGTATCATTTCCATAAATATCAAAATGGTAACTTTCACAGATTCTGAGATAAATAACCGATGTCTAGGTACAAAATTGCCATAAGCATACTCTTAACTACGGAACGGGTTGGAACCTTAACAAGATGAACTGTATCTAAACAAATATCTTAAGTTTTACCTTTTTGGGTAAGTGATAAATTAATTTATCAATGATTTTTTTAATATTTCATATATGTGTATGTTTTCATAAAAGAAACTGTCCCTAGATCCTCGTTAGCGCCCCGAGGGAACTGTTGGCAATATAACGATGTTCCACGGGATGTATTCGATATGCCGGGATAAAAACTACAATATGTCGCTCTCCTGCCCTCCATGAAAAAAATCATTTCGATCCGTTGCTCTCCTTCTGTAATATAAGAAGAATAAACCTGTAATTATATAAATAAAAATGAAATAAAATAAAATAAGTCAAATATGTATATTTTGATGAACTTCAAAATGAATTCGTCCGCTTTTTTAAGTGTTTACATTATCCGATGTTTCCGCCAATTCTTTATTTAATACTTTCTTAGATTTACGCGATTTGACATCTATATAAATAAAAATCAATTGCCAAATGTATGTAAGCGAATTATTTCAAAACGGCTGCACCTATTTGGCTAATTCTTTTTTTTGTTGTGTTTGTAATTGTCAGGACAAGGTTTGTATGAAAAGAATGTTTGAAAAGATGTACGAAAAAGTGAAAAAATTGGGTTAAAAAAATCTCTGTTATAATAATATGAATTGTACACTAAAAAGTATGTTTACTATTCGTTAAAAGTATTTTTATTTTTAGTAAAACTGTTTGACAAAACATGTGCTATACCAGCAATTGAACGCGGGTGAAGCCGCGGTGTACTGCTAGTTTTAAATAAAACTATCTTTTCGGATTATTTCGCGGATTTATTTTGATTTTTGGTTCCCGACGAATACTTTACAGCAATATTAATGAATTTTTTTATCAAATATTAATTATTTTTTAAGCAATATTATTGTTTTATATGCAATTTAAAAGAAGTTAAATATTATTATTTTTTTATTACAATAGCAGTAATTCTGATTAATATTATTTATCTATAAAGGTGGCAATAGTGTTGCTTAATATTTTAACTTTAAATAATAGCAATCTAAATTAATATTTAATTTCTTTTAAATTACATATAAAACTATAATATTGCTTAAATAAATAATTAATATTAAAAAGGAAATCTTTATGGTTATCTATACAGATACATAAAATTGGAGTGTCTGTTTGTAATATTAAAATATGTAACCGCTTTTTACTAAATGTATATGGATGTATACACGGTACATATACCAAAACAACATTTTTTACAATTTTTGTCTGTCTGTCTGTCGGTCTGTCTGTCTATCTGTCTGTCTGTTTGTTCCGGCTAATCTCCGAAATGGCTCGACCGATTTTGACGGGGCTTTCACTGGCAGATAGCTGATGTTATAGGGAGTAACTTAGCCTACTTTTATTTTAGAAAAAGAATCAGGGTTCCGCGAAAAAAAATGAAAACCCACGAAATTGTGAACAAATTCCGCGTACAGAGTACGCACCCGAGCAAATGAATATCTGAGTAGCAAGCTACTATTTATATACCTAAACATAGCTAACCGTGAGAAAGTACCTAGTATAGGGACGAACGCGAGCGAAGCGAGCGTGAGTTGTAGTAGATAATATAATTCAAATTCAATTTTTTTTTTCGAATTCAAAATATAATAGCAACACTAAACAATATTAGTAATTAATAAAGTTTAAAAAAATTTGTAATATTTATAATAGTAATAGGCAAAATGAAGTAAATAATATTGCTATACTTAATTACAATACTTATTAAAAAAAAAAATGTTTAGAATTAAAATCTACAAATAGTGTAAGATACTCTGGTGCCATTTTTGAATTTCTTGAAATCATTTTTGTAGACAACAGGCAGTGGTAGCCCAGTGGTAACGCGCTCGCTTGGGAAACCGAGTGACGCGGGTTCAAATCCCGGCTCTCGCACCTCTGATATTTTCATGTGCAAATCATTTTCTAACTTGATTACCACTCGCCTTACGGTGAAGGAAAACATCGTGAGGAAACCTGCATGTCTGAGAGAACCTAGCAAGTTTTCGAAAGACATGTGAAGTCCGCCAATCCGCACTTGGCCAGCGTGGTGGACTATGGCCTGATTCCCCTCGTCTTGAAGGGAGACCCGTGCCCAGCAGTGGGACGTTAAAAAAGGGCTGAATATAATACAATATTTTTGTAAAATAGTGGGTAGGCATTATCTGTAACAAGTATATAACGCCTTTGAGACATCTAAAACATTAGTCTCTCTCGTGACCATGATTGCTGTAAAGCATACGAAACGTCGGGAACCAAAAATCAAAATAAATCCGCGAAATAATCCGAAAAGATAGTTTTATTTAAAATATTTTTTATTTGTTAAATTAAACTTACCTTCACAGGTCCTATATGAGTTTGAAAAACACTCCATCCTTAGGATAAGTGTTGCTCTAAATAATTTTAAAATTTCTGTTATTGTTAAAAAAAAATATTATTTGATATGTTAGCATATAATTGTTAATATATTATATAACATTTTCTAACTTAATTGTTCTATTGTTTGAAACACCGGTCGCCTGAAATAGAGCAGAGAGAACACGGTAGAAGTAAAAAAAAAAACTTTAAAATCCGTTCGCAATAGCCAAGATGTCATATAATATACATAAAAAAAAAACAACCAAATTGGGTACATCCTTCCTTTTGAAGTCAGTTAGTTTACTTTGCTTGAAGCACGACGTTATTTGCATCCATTTCTATTAATAACAAGTAGCACATTCATTTTTTTCATTTATTTTTATATTTTCTAAAGTAAATAAGGCGAAACTTAGATTTAATATTGTTGGAGGCGATATCTAGTCTTCAAAAGCTTCAACTAAGAATGTTATATCGGATACTCTAATGGCTTTATTGTTTATTTTATGAAGCAACAGCTAAAAATATCAAGTATTGACGTAGGAAAGTGAAAAGTAATGTGACATTTTTATATAAAACTAAGTTTATGAGTAAAGTACTCGACTTACTTTGTCGGGGGTTGTGGGTTTGAATACTGGTTTGTTAGACGTTAAAATAAAAAAAAGTTTTCCTCTATGGAATGGCTACTTCATTCTAAACGAGCCATACTTACAAATAATAAACACTAAAGTTAAATACCATAACTATTGTCTTCTTTAAAGTCTTTTTTCTCTTAAAAATCTTTTTCATTTATATATAAACTAGCGACTTACCCTCGCTTCGCTCGAGGGCGTCCCTAAGTACGTTTTAATATTTTTGAGCAAATCCTAATTCTTTTTCTAATATAAAAGTAGCCTAAGTTACTCCTTATAATATCAGCTATCTGCCAGTGAAAGTTTCGTTAAAATTGGTTGAGCCGTTTCGGAGATTAGCGGAACAAACTGACAGACAGACAGACAAAAAAAATATTAAAATTTGAGTTTTTCTTATAAGTACCGTATATAATTCCATATGCATTTAGTATAAAGCTGTTATTTTAACATTACAAACAGACACTTCAATTTTATGTATTTATCTGTATAGATGTAATGTATTTCATCATTTCAGAACTCTCTGAGGGTACACTAAATAGAGATTTCAAGAAATTTAATTCCTATTAGGTTAAAAAGTGTGTTTAGTACTTAGCAATATACACTATACCTCGGTGGTGTAGTGGCTAGCATGTACAGCTGCACAATCGCAGTTCTTGGGTCGAGTCCCAGGTCGAGCCAAGTTTAGCTATTGAATCTTTCTGTTTAGTAAGCCTCAGTAACAGCCCGGAGTTGGGAAGCAGGCGGTGTTTCACCCACGTGCGCTGTCCAGCGCCTTAACTTTCACTGTTCGAGCAGTCGTCCCACCGGAGTATGAGAGTTACATAGAGAGTGCACTTGTGTCTGCGTACACTTGTGCCCTATAATATATCTATTCTAAATTAGATTATTTATCATATTATATGTATATGTATATATATATATATATATATATATATATATATATATATATACATATATAAAATATATATACATATATAAAATACATATACATATATGATTAATACAAGTATTTTTATACTACATTTATGCAGAGAAAAAAGGGTAGCCTAGTGTCGTCTTTGTAAAAAGTGTACTAAAAGTAGAGCCTGGAGTGAAGGCTATCATTTACATAAAAGTAATATATAATATCTACATAGAGATACCTATACAGATAAATAAAATTGGAGTGTCTGTTTGTAATATTATAATAACCGCTTTTTACTAAATGCGTATGGAATTATATACAGTACTTATAAGAAAAACACATTTTTTTAAATTTTCGTCTGTTTGTCTGTCTGTCTGTTTTTTCCGGCTAATCTCCGAAATGGCTGGACCAATTTTAACGGGGCTTTCACTGGCAGATAGCTGATTTAATAAGGAGTAACTTACTTTTATTTTAGAAAAAGAATTAAGGTTTTGCTCAAAAAAATTAAAACGTACATAGAGAAGAACTCGAGTGAATCAAGGGTGAGTCGCTAGTTTATTATATAAAATTGCATGCTCTATGGGTCTGGGTTAACCTAACTTAGTACATAAAGGACGTTTGGGCACATCACTTCAGCCCATATTTTAGTCGAGGCCTCTCCTTGCTTCATATTAAATACCTTTTTTACTATCATAGAAGTTCTTTTTGCATGTAAATTATGAAATTTTAAAATTAAACCTAACGCGAGTAAAGTTACGTTATAAAAAGTAATAGCCAAGTTTAAATTATGCCTACACTTTTTAACTTTTCAGAATAACTACTGGATTAACAAATAATATAAACAAGTGGCTTAAAAAAAAATGGCGTAAATAAGTTGGGGAAAGTTGTGGGAAATAGTTAGGTTTGAAGAAATATAATAATTTCCTTAAATTATTTTAAAGCTTTTAAAAATAAGCTTTAACCGAAAATATGTTCTTTTCTGTACGTTTTCATAAAACTGTAGAAGCGACAGAATGTTCATTTTAAAGACCTAACAAAAAAATTTAAAGAATTTTAAACTCGTAAAGATTATCTCGTTGAGTCTTAGGAAAGTTTCAATATGTATTGCTTAATTTTTAAGTGTAAACTTATATTATAAAGTCACTTTAACCTAACATTCAAAAACACTAAGATTCTCAACAGACATGTCTATTAGACACATATGTATTTGAATAAATATGTTACTAAGTACACGTTTTTCTTACTATGCTTTCCACTTTAGTGTTTACTTATAATTATTATATTAATGTATATTTTTCCGGGACAAAAAGTAGCCTATGTGTTATTCTGATGTATGAACTATATTATTGTTAAGTTTCATTAAAATCCATTCAGTAGTTTTTGCGTAAAAGAGTAACAAACATCCATACATCTATACATCCAGACATCCACACATCCTCACTAACTTTACTACTTTCTTTCTTTCTACTTTAATACATTGTTTTTTTTTTTTAATTATTATCAGTTATATTTTCGCGCAACATTGTACTTCTTATTTTTTTAATTTTTTTTATTAACAAATTAAATTATACAGTAATACAGTAAAGGCTTGTACATGTTAATTTTAAACAGTTGGGTGAAGTACGTGTGTACTCCTTGTTAGGTTATAAATATAATCTGTATTAAGGAGTAATTTAAGTGATTGATGTTTAGCTTATCTCAAAATATTGTATATTACCAGTTCCAAGTTTCTAACAGTATAGGATAAGCTCCATCACAATCGTCAAGCAATTTGTGTAGGAACATCTACGCGAATATCAAAATGTAGGGCATGGGGTATTTTAAAGCGCGCAAAATAACCGCCCTGGGACGGGGAGGCATTTATAGGGGTTAGTGGGGGTGGCCACGAAAATTGTGATTTCATATAGTTTTTAGAGAAAATTCTGTTATATTACATGAGTTTTTTTTTATTAAAAATGTATTTTTATTGCAGAGACAAAAAATGAAATATTTTAAAATATAAGTACCTATGTATAATGATAAATTTTATTAGTGTTTGATTTTCAAATAGATCGATTACATTAGTTTACATATTAGCTTATTTTTTATATTTAACTTACTAGCGACTCACCCTCGCTCCGCTCGGGTTCGTCCCTACTTACGTTTTCACGTTTAGTATACATTTATCAGAGATGAGATATTTTCCCGCAGTAAAAAAGTATCCTATATGTTGACCCGGGTAACCAGCTATCATCATACTAAATTTCATTAAAATCTGTCCAGTAGTTTTCTTGTGATGCGGTCACAGACAGACAGATAGACAAAAATTCTAAAACTATAGATTCGGCCTCTGTATCGGTAATAATGTCTATTTCAATAAGATTTTCCAAAAAATATTTAATGTACAGATTCGACTTAGTTAGAATTTTATTATATGTATGTATATAGATTACTGTTTTATTGTTAGTTAAGGTCAAGCCTGTGCTAAAACTAAAAAAATAAATAAAAAATAAATAAAATGATAAGTGAAATATGAATTAAAGGGCCACGAAAATGAAAGAATAAAAAATATTAATAATTTACTTATTAAGTAAAATTGAAACTAATTTTCGCTTAATCAATGGCCGTAAGTCTAACCATGTCTACTTGCTGTAGGCTGTCTACTCTATTTTTCGGACTTTAAGTCTTTAAATGTTTTATTAAAACCAAAAGTCAATAAAAACCATTATCAGAGGTTCGATTCATTCACGAATCAATACTCGTGAATACTTTCTTAGATTTACGCGAATATTTGACACTAGCAACTCACCCTCGTTTCGCTCGGGTTCGTCCCATTTACACCCTCTTAAGGGGCTTACTTTTACTAACTTAGCATATTTCGGTTAAATCGGTCCAGTAGTTTTTGAGTTTATTCGTTACAAACATACAAAAATACAAATCTTTCCCCTTTATAATAGTTTGTGTAGATTTTAAATGAAGCTATATTTTTAGATTTAGTTATGTTTGTCGACGGGAGAGACCCTGTGTTATTGCTGTAAAGCATTCGAAACGTCGGGAACCAAAATATAAAATAAAACTGCGACAAAATCCGAAAAATAGTTTCATTCGAGACTGTTTTGTTTGTATTTCGATGAAAAATACTTGTCACCTTTCCGTCTTAAGTCAATACATATGGGATTGATGTTTCTTAAAACAACAAACTTGATTTGTACGAGAAAAATCATTTTTGTATGTCTGTCTGTCTTCAGCCCTCTTTAAAATTGCTGCTAAACATGCAGGTTTCTTCATGATGTTTTCATTCACTGTAAGATAAGTGGTAATCACGTTGGAAATGATTCGCACATGAAAATATCAGAAGTGCCAGACCCGGGATTTGAACCCGCTTCACTCGATTTTCCAAGCGAGCGCGTTACTACTAAGCTACTACTGCTACAAATAATTCTTAGATTGATATATTTTCTTTGTGACATTGAACATTTTGTAGCTTCATTTAGTATGTCATACGCTCCGTCTATCAAGGAGCTTAGACAAGACAACATTCTACAATCGTTGAAGAAACTGATCTCAAACATACATATGTATGACATATTATAATTTTATGACATAACGAGTCTAAGCCTCCTGTTCTCTTAGTCTACCCCAAAAAGAAGACCTATGTAAATATAGTCATGATTTTATACTCGAGTACAACTAGCTACGCTCGAGCGCGTCTCTAGCTACGTTTAATAAAATAAAAGTAGCATAAGTACTCCTTATAACATTAGCTATCTGCCAGTGAAAGTACCGACAAAATAAGTCCAGTCGTTTTGGAGTTTACCCGGAATAAACAGACAGACAGACAAAAATTAAAAAAATGTGTTTTTCTTATAAGTAGGTACCGTATATAATTTTATACTCATTTAGTAAAAAGCTAGTATTTTAACATTACAAACAGACACTACAATTTTATTTATCTATATTTTATTTATTATATTGGCGATTCGCCCTCGCTTCGCTCGGGTTCTTTCCTAAGTACGTTTTAACGGTTACTATGAAATACAAATCTTTGAATTTCTCGGCTTTACTGTACTATAATATGCATGTATTATACATATAATTTTTCCTCATGAATCCCTCTATCTATTAAAAAAACCGCATCAAAATCCGTTGCGTAGTTTTAAAGATCAACAGCGGGAAGCGACTTTGTTTTATACTATGTAGTGATAAGATCGTATTTTTCTAGGGGACATGAAACAAATGAGACATGTTTTCGAATGTAAAGCTTTTAATAAAATGGTTATTTTGTAATAAATTTAATATAACATATTTTAATGTATCTACGCGTACAAGACACATCAATAAGATTATATTTTTTAGTATTTTTACTGAACGTAATTTTTGTCATTAATCTAAAATTAGAGAATTTCGTCATTATATTATTATGATTCGATATATCTAAAATATTTCATCTTTATCTTTATTGAAACATATAATCAAGTATGAATACAGTCTTTTTTAACAACCCACTACTGGGCACGGGCCTTCCTTCAATACGACGGGGATTAGGCCATAGTCCACCACGCTGGCCAAGTGCGGGTTGGCGGATTTTACATGTCTTTCGAAAATTTGTTAAGATCTTTCAGACATGCAGGTTTATTCACGACGTTTTCCTTCACCGTGAGACAAGACACCGTGAGGTAATCATGTTGGAAACGATTCGTACATGAAATTATTAGAGGTGAGAGATTCGGGATTTAAGCCCGCTTCACTCGATCTCCTAAGCGAGCGCGTTACCACTAAGCTACTACTGCCTATAAATACCAATGCCTATAAGGAAGTATAGGAAAATATTTCTATATGGTTGTAGTTTTCAGTTACTGCATGTGTCTTCTTCTTCTTAGTCGTTCACTCTTGACAGAGTGGTCGTAGTAATGTCTCGGTCGAGTCTTGCTCCACCGCTTCTTTCGTGATGCGACGCCATGTAACTCTATGTTTGGTGGCTTGGGTGTTATCATTCATGCTGGAGTGTACCACAGATTTTATGAGGTCTGTCCACCGTGTTTGACAGCGCCCACGAGATCTTTTGCCCTTGACTTTCCATTGCGCCATCAAACGTGCTAGGGAGTCCTCGTTACGGGTGATATGCCCGAAGAACTCGAGGATTCGTATTGCACAGACGACGATACTGCATGTATAAAGAACAAAAAAAACAAGAGCCGTCTTTATACATTCTCTACCAGTAGGTACACATTTAGTCTTTATATAAGAACTTCGTATTATTGCTACAATGAAAATCTATACGTATAACAAAATTCTAACTGAGTCGAATCTGTACATTAAATACTTTTTAAACAATCTTATTGAAATAGTCCTTATTATCGATATAGAGGCCGAATCTATAGTTTTTATAGGCTGCCTGCCTGTCTGGGAACGCATCACGAAACCACTGGACGGATTTTGATGAAATTCAGTATGATGATAGCTGATTATTCGGGTCAACATATAGAATAATTTTTACTGCGGGAAAATATCTCATCTCCGAGAAATCTACGTAACTAGGGATGAACCCGAGCGGAGCGAAGGTAAGTTGCTAGTCCAATATAAAAATATCCAATAATTTTCAAATATATTATTATTTTTATTTATCTAAGATTATACTATGTACAGTAATAATTATAAATAAAATGTATAAGTTTTTTTAACTTCTAAAACGGTTTCTAACAAGGGTAACGTTCTTAATTTAGACAATACAAACAAAATGAGCCCAATTTTAAGTGTTTTATTTATCTTTATCTAGCTATCAATAGTTTTGCTATCCTTCCGATTTCATTATCAGATCATTTCGATGGTGTGTAATTATTGTATCGTCATTTAAATTTTATACACTCGCAATGTTTTACATCGAAAAAATAGTTCAATGTAAGTAAAAATTCATTTTCTAGACTTGTATACTACTAGTATATTTTCTAGAATAATTAAATAAAACTAGTTTTTTTAGACTTTTTGCGGATTTATTTTGATTTTTGGATTCCGATGTTTTCCGAAAGGTATATATACTATACGTAGGTACGTACATATACGTACGTTGTTACAGACAGTGCCTATCCACAAATTACAGAAATTAATTCAAAAATGGCACTTTACAATATTCATTTTTTTATATTTTTAATAAGTTTTATATTGGAATATTATAACTTTGTTTAATTTTAGCAGCTATCATTGTAATTATTACATTAATGAAATAAATGCGAGAGAATATCCGAAAAGATAGTTTTATTTAAAGTGTCAAATATTCGAGTCAATCTAAGAAAGAAGAATAGTTAAATTCAGTCAATTTTAACGTCCCACTGCTGGGTACAGGCTACCAATATGAAAGAGATGAGGCCACTCAATCATGCTGAACAAGTGCGGATTGGTGGACTTCACATGTCTTTCGAAAACTTGCTCGGTTCTCTCAGACATGCAGGTTTCCTCACGATGTTTTCTTTCACTGTAAGATAAGCAGTAAACATGTTGAAAATGATGCGCACATGAACATGAGGTGCGAGATTCGGGATTTGCCGATTCACTTGATTTCCCAAACGAGTGTGATATCATTGATCTACCCTGAGCATTACCACAATAGGTAAGTCCATTCCTTTATGTCATGTCTATCTATAACAATATTAGTAGAAAGATAACAAAGTGTGTAAACAAAAAAACTGAGTAATTTAAAATATTCATATTTTTCATTTAATAATAATAAAAAAATAACGTACGAACCCACGGTATAAGTTAGTTAAGTTATAATAAATTCAGACACGTGTAACTCTGTAAGAGATACTCTAAGCACAAAAATGTTTTCCTCCGCCTTGTTTTAGTGGAAAATTGAAATTGAAATTGTTATAAGGCAATCTGGCTTTAGACTTTGATATTTATGTTGTAAATGTATCAAGAATTAGATTTTTTTTTCATCGTCGAATTGTCATTTATACTTAGTACATACTTTGGGGCGGGCCTGTATCTATGCTTTCACGGTTCCCACACGGCATGCTTTGCATGGTAGTATAGGCGCAGGCCTACCCTACTGTCTCCTTCAGAGACGGTAGGGGGGCGGTGGTCTTGGGGGAGAGTGACGCGTTAAGTTGCAAAGATCCTCAAGGCAAGTTCGGTGGACTATCCTTCACGAGGTTGCCAGCCCTGTTAATTGGTCTATTTCACTAGGAAATAGATAAAACCAAAACCACCGAGCGCTTTGCTTTATTAAATATATTTATTGTATAAGTAGTTTATTTAAATACTATTCTATGTGCTTGTATTGTATGCTTATTTATGGTCTTACATATATATTTTTGTACACACTTTGTATATATGTATGTGTGTGTCTGTGTACATATGTGTATTTATGTATATGTGCGAATATATAAGTATATGTAAATATGTGAATATAAGTGTGTATTTATATGTATGTCTATCAAACATATATACCTGTCTTATGTTATTCACTTATATATTTATTTATTTACTATAAATAGACCCAATCCAAGGTGTTATTCGAACCGTGCCGAGGGATGCGTGGCTGAGGGGGAGCTCAGTTGCGAACGGTGGCTACCCGACACCTGGACGAATCGGGTAGTATTTTTGTCCTCCCATCGACATGCGGGGCTCTGTCGGTGGGCATTTATATTTCCCTAGCTACTCGTGGGACGTATATGGAAGAGAATAATAAAGAAAAAGAAAAACCCAAACCTCTATCTCCAACAGGAGATCCTCTTTCTCCTCTTTTAGGAGAAACCATAACTTTGATGGAAGAGGTTCTACTAGCCTCTCCGTCAAAGGAATCTAACCCGAAGGCTGAAAGGAACAACCCGACCAGGGAAGGAGGCTCTAGTGACTCCAACCTTGGGACGGAAGAGTCCTCGAACCGGCGGATTAGATTGAACGGTGCTGCTCGGAAGAGACTCCGGAGGCTCCTGGCGGCTAATGTGAAGGTCGACGAGGCCCGCGCCTTAGCCGTTAGGCCTTGGAAGGACATTCCGATCACCACCATTCCTCCTGACCCGAAGGCCAAGAAAAGGCCCAGATCGGAGGAAGAATCGCCGGGAATGCAAATTAAAAAGGCACCCCGGGCAGAAGGAGCGGTAGCACAACCCAGCTTCAGCAAAATTGTGGAGCAATCACGCGTGGGGATCAAAAATCAAATTCCCATGAGTGGTGAACAAATGAAGCTGGTGCACCGATCCCTAACTCTTGCGATGCTTAAAATCGCAGACAAGGGCGAAGGTCCGAGATTCTCCGGCTTTACCCACAGGCCGGGATACATCGTGATCACCTGTGAGGATCAGGCCAGTCTTCAATGGCTGTCCGAAAAGGTCCCCACCTTAAAACCCTGGGGAGAGGCGGCGCTCTCAATTATCCCTGAGAGTGAACTGCCGAAGCCTGCAGTAGGGACCCTATTTATCCCCAGCTCTGAGGCGGAGTCGCTTGACGAAGCCACCCAGCTGTTGGGGATACAGAACAGAGGGCTCAACACAGAGCTATGGAGGGTTGCGCACAGCAGGGCCGAGGGAAATGGACATGTAGTGTCTTTCTTCCTAGACGACCCTTCTGTCGCTGCACTCCGGGCTATGAATATGGAGGTTGTTCTTGGTTTTAAAAAATTACTTTTTAAAATCAAGAATGACCCCATGGTTGGCCACTCAAACTCAGAACCTGCTGAACGGACTCAACAGGCACAGGCACCCTCATCCAGGGGCTCCGAGAGGCAAGACAGGGTGAATCTTGACTCGCGACAAATCGCAGCCGGGATAATGCCCAACTCCCAATCTCGGAGCGGTGATAGCAACACAGAGCCACAGCCCTCCACGTCAAGAGGAATCCAAGTGCCTCCTGGCCAGGGCACAGGCACTTCAAACCCGAGAGCTGGTGCCGCCAAAGGGCCACAGGGACCTTCACGCAGGCAAAGGGGAGGCCTAGCAGGCACAGCTCTCAGAGGTGGAAAAGGCGATGCTTGGCGTACGAGCAGGGGACGACCGCGTCCGAAGCTTGTACGGACAAAGCAGGGGGGAAACGCCTAGGTGCTACTCAGGGGGGGGTGGTGAGGGTCCTGCAAGCAAACCTCCACCATGCCGCAGCAGCCACTGCGGTAATGGAGCAATGCTTTGCTGAGGACAAGGCAAGCATTGCCCTAATTCAAGAACCTTGGGTAGCAAATACTCAAGTTCGGGGACTCAACAGTGCCGGTAATGTCCTAAGTAATAACACTGGTAAAAGACCCAGAGCTTGCATCCTATTTAATAAATGTGTTGATTTCTTGCCAATTTCAGAAGTTTGCAACGACGACTTTGCAGCAGCCTTTGTCAAACTCAAAGGGTGGGATGGTGCAAGAGTAATAATTTGCTCTGCCTATCTGCCTGGAGAGAGAGACGACCCAACGGAAGACTTAGCGAGAGTGGTACAGTATGCCGCACAACACAACGCAGAGCTTCTGATAGGATGTGATGCAAATGCGCATCACCCATCGTGGGGAAGTAGCAATATCAACAAGAGAGGTGAGCTACTTTTTGATTTTCTAATAGCCAATAACCTAATAACGTTAAACTCAGGTTGCGAACCAACTTTCGTTACTCGGGTTAGGGAGGAAGTTTTAGATATTACAATCTCTACACATAACCTAGCCAGACACATAATGAACTGGCATGTCAGCAATGAGAACACAATGTCGGACCATCGACATCTAATTTTTGAAGTTAAGGCCACGCTAGAAGCCTATACCACAACTTATAGGGACCCAAGAGCAACTAACTGGAATGAATTCAAAGACCGGTTAAAGTTGTACTTGGCCACCCTTCCTAAAACAGTAAGAACTATTGAGAGTCTAGACCTTGCAGTGGAAAGCCTCACTAAAGGCATCATCTCAGCCTTTGAAGAGAGCTGTCCTCTCAAAACAAAGACCTCAATTAGGAAAGCACCTTGGTGGAACTCAAAGTTGAAAAAGCTTAGAGACAAAACAAGGAAATTATTCAACAGAGCTAAAAAGACTCACATCTGGGAGATCTATAGAAAAGCTCTAACTGATTACAATAAAGAAATTAGGAGGGCAAAAAGAGAATCGTGGAGGAAGCTCTGTGAGGAAATCAAAAGCCTTCCACAAGCAGCAAGACTCCACAAAATTCTCTCTAAAGCCAAGCCCAATCCAATTGGACTACTTAAGAAAGAAGATGGCTCCTTCACAACCACAGAGAAGGAGACCTTAGAGCTGCTGGCCACGGCTCACTTCCCTGAGTGCCTCTTGGAGCACATTGGCAGTCAGCAGGAAAGACACCATAGACCTCGTAGTGAGGACTGGTGCAAGGCTGCCAAAGTCATAAAACCTAACGTTGTTCAGTGGGCCGTAGACTCTTTTAAGCCTTACAAGGCGAGAGGGGAAGACGGGATAACGCCAATCTTGCTTCAGCAAGGGGCGGACATCCTCCTTCCCCACCTGATCAAAATCTTCAGAGCGAGCTTCGCCTGGGGATACGTACCAGAAAAATGGACTATTGTCAAGGTTATATTTATACCCAAAACTGGTAAAAAAGACTATAGCCAGCCAAAGTCTTTTAGACCAATAAGCCTCTCCTCATTCTTGCTTAAAGCAATGGAGAAGGTATTAGATAGGTATATAAGAGATGTAGCCTTGATCAATAATCCTATTCATTTCAACCAACACGCATATCGTAAAGGGAAATCAACTGAAACTGCCCTTACAAGTCTTATAGATAAAGTAGAAAAGGCGTTAGAAGACAAAGAAATAGCACTCTGTGCATTTCTAGATATCGAAGGTGCTTTTGACAACTCTTCTACTTCACTGCTGATAAATGGGCTGACAAACAAAAATGTCGACCCAACAACTATAAGATGGGTAAAATCTATGCTCACTAGCAGAAGAGCCAAACTAGCCCTTCACGACACAACCATATACATATCCACAGCAAGAGGATGTCCGCAAGGGGGTGTCTTATCCCCATTACTGTGGACCCTTGCCGTGGATGAACTGCTTTACAAACTGGCAGAACTCCACATTGATGCGCAAGGCTATGCAGATGACTTGGTAATCATAGTGAGGGGTTTTTGCCAATCTTCACTCTCTAGTATACTACAAAAGGGACTAAATACTGTCAGCGACTGGTGCGTTAGAAGTGACCTATCAGTAAACGCAGACAAAACGGTTATTGTGCCCTTTACAAATAAGCGACGGCTAGACAAACTAGTCATGCCAAAGCTTAATGGCAAACAGATCACATTTTCCACACAAGTCAAATATTTGGGACTAACACTAGACCAAAAACTGACGTGGAACCCTCACCTAGCTACAGTTGTAAGTAAGGCTAAGATGGCATTAGGAGCGAGTGGCCGCATGCTGGGCAGTAACTGGGGTTTAAGCCCCAAAACCACCCTTTGGACATATACTGCCATTGTGAGGCCAATTATCACCTACGCATCGGTAGCCTGGTCTAATAAGACTAAACAGACAACAGTAATCAAAAAATTAGACAGCCTACAAAGAATAGCCTGTCTAATGACAACAGGAGCCATGTCTACGTGCCCTGGTCAAGCACTAAATGCACTACTCGGGTTGCCACCTCTACACCTATTTATACAGAAGGAGGCACAAGCCAGTATGTACAGAGCTAAAATCCAAGGCAGAACTCAATGGCTCTCACGGAAAATGAGGACATTACAGGACTCTCTGCAAGAGATGCCGCTACTTGGTATGACATCTGATGCCATGCAAACGCGGCACTTATTTGATAAATATTATAAAATTGAATTTCCGTCAAGGGAGGACTGGACCAATAGCCAGATATCCTATAAAAACGGATCGCTAGTCTGGTACACAGACGGTTCCAAAATAGGAGCAAAGACTGGCTGCGGGATACATGGAGAGCGACCGAGGTTCAGCAAAAGCGTACATCTCGGACAATTCGCCTCCATCTTCCAAGCAGAAGTCTATGCCATCCTAGAATGTGTAGAAGCCAATCTATGTAAGCACTACACAAATCAAACTATTTATATAAATTCGGACAGCCAAGCCGCACTACTAGCACTAGACTCAAACATAGTCTCATCGAAGCTAGTAGAACAGTGCATGGACCGATTAAACTTCTTAGCAAAAAGAAATAAAGTAGTTCTAAGATGGGTACCGGGTCATGCAGGGATAGTTGGCAACGAATGTGCCGATAAGCTTGCTAGAGAGGGAGCTCTTGGCTCGCAGCAGGGACCTGAGCCTTTCTGCGGTATACCCAAGAGCTTAGCTCAAAGAACCCTAATGTCAGCATGTCTCAAGACTGCAAAAAAGGACTGGAATGAGTCAATTGGAATGATTCACTCCAAGACACTGATTAAAGCCTATGACAAAAGGTTTAACAACCTTATGATAGCGTTAAACAGAAAAACCTTACGATTACTGGTAAGGACTTTGACTGGACACTGCTGCTTAAACAAGCACATGTTCAACATGGGACTGAGCGAAACGCGAACCTGTAGAATATGCATGGAGGCAGATGAAACGCCACTTCATCTTCTATGGGAATGCGGACCGCTCATGTACAAGCGTAGCATTCATCTAGGAAAACAGTATATAGGCCTAGATGAAATAAAAGAGTGCAAACCAAAGAAAATCCTGCAGTTTTTAAATTCTGCAGGGTTCAATGGTTCACTCTAATAAGAATGTGGCGATCACAATAGACCAGAAATGGTCGCAGTGACACCATAGCCGCAAACAAGAAATAAAAAAAAAAAAAAAAAAAAAAAAAATAGTACATACTTATAATAAAATTGTAATTGAGTCGAATCTGTACATGATATATTTTTTGGAAAATCTTATTGAAAAAGTCATTATACAGAGGCCGAGTCTATAGTTTTTAGAATTTTTGTCTGTCTGTCTGGAAGCGAAGATTTTTATGAAATTTGGTATGATGATAGCTAGTTATCCGGGTCAAGATATTTTTTACTGCGGGAAAATATCTCACCTCTGAGAAATCTTTACTAAACGTTGAAACGTACCAACGGACGAACCAGGGCGGGGTGACGGTGAGTCGCTAGTATAAGTTCTAGAAAGTTTTTATTAGAATCAAATTAACAGTGTTTATACTTTTGCCTGCTTGCTTAGTCACGACAAATAGAGTCTTTTAATGTACAGCATGTTTTAAACGCGACTTTAATTTTTAAGCGCTAAGGCTTTAAAGGTCACATATAGTGGCTACAGAGTACAGACTATACAGAAATATTTTTTTACGACTGTATATTTTACGTCTTCAGAGCGATAGGCGATAGTTAATATCTACATATACTTATCTATGTACATAATCAAAAAAATATTTCTTAATAATTAAAGTTGTTGCCAAAGGATAATTCCTTTTGAATCTATGATACCACAGACGGACACACAGACACATTAACAGATACATACGATGAGTTCATAATAAAAAAAAATAAAAAAATATTTGAAATATACTCAAACAAGATTAAATATTTATTAAACCATATCATATATATAAATAATATTTAACTCGCGACTTACCTTTGCTTCACTCGGGTGATGTAGGAGTTTTTGTATAATCTATACATATAATAAAACTGTAGAGGTCAAATTTTTTGTTTCTCTGTCTGTTAGTCTGTTTGTCTGTTTGTACAGGCTAATCTCCGAAACTGTTTGACCAATTTAAATGAAATTTTGTGTGATGGTACTTTATATCCCCGGTCAACATTTTAGATACTTTTTAACCCGGAAAATTAAAGAGTTCCCGTGGGATAGTTAAATTTAAGTAGTTAAAGTTAGATGCTAAAGTGTTTGATACTTTTCAAGTATCAAACATACATAGGTACACTTTAGCATTTCATATATAGTTCTGCGATTTAGATTGATTATTAAGAAAGTTATGGTATACATACGAGTATATATATTTACTTCGTAGTGTTTAGCTAAAGTTCCGTAACAACAGGTAATATAGATTCCTTTCTTTGTTGCCGTAGTGTTGGAATTTTTAGAATCTTTAAAACAAAATTCATCCTATATAGAAGACCAATTTCAAAAACAAAACACTAAATTCTGGTGTTCTATACGTTTATGTCGCACGACATCTACGTCAATTTCGATTCGATGTTTTTCAACAAACGTATTATATCGTTTCATATAATAAAATTCTAAATCGAATTTGTACATTAAATATTTTTTGAAAAATCTTATTGAAATAGTCATTATAATCGATACCGAATTTATGTCTGAGAACGCATTACGAGAAAACCACTGGACTGATTTTGATGAAATTTAGTATAATGATAGCTGGTTAACCAGGTAAACCTATAGGATTTTTTTTACTGCAAGAAAAGTTCTCATCTCTGAGAAATTTGTACCAAACATTAAAACGTACCTAGGGTCGAACCCGAACGAAGCAAGGGGGGTCACTAGTTATTATTATGTAAAAAGTGTGATCCCATACAAGTTGAACGTAAAAAGGTAACACTTAAGGATAAAATAATTACTTTTTAAGTATTTTTTAAGTTGGCGTAACTTTTTCGTAAAAAAATATTTGAATCACAACAGCATAGAGTAAGTGCCAAAATACCTTATTTTCGAAATCGTCCTAATGTGGAGACGATTTGTGTAAAAAGCTTTCTAGTTATACTGTGTATAAAATAATTTTAGTGACCATCTACGTAACATATGATAATTTCAATTTCATTTTTAACATGTACTGTGCAAGAATCGAATCCAAGACCATTGGCTTAGTATTCAGTGGCATACGTGAAGTTATTGTTTCATCTTGTTTCTAAGGAAATTAACATCTATACAGATTAATAAAATTGAAGTGTCTGTTTGTAATGTCAAAGTTATAATTTTTTACTAAATGCATATGAAAGTATATACGCTATATATAAGAAAAAATACAATTTTTAAATTTTTGGTCTGTCTGTCTGTTATTTCCGGCTAATCTCAGAAACGGCTGGACCGATTTTCACGGGACTTTCACTGGCAGATAGCTAATGTTATAAGGAGTAACTTAGGCTACTTTAATTTTAGAAAAAGAATTAGGCTTCCGCTTAAAAAAATGAAAACGTAACGAGGGACGAAATCGAGCGAAGCGAGGGTGAGTCGTTAGTTATCAATAATTTCGAATATATATATGTATATGCAAGGTTGTAAAAATTACAACTTAAAAAATGAATTATTTTAGTATAAACTCTAATATTTTATTAGAAAATAATATTCAAGTTAAACTAGTTTTTTAAACCTATCGTTAGGGTTTCGTGACGCAAATGTAGGGTAACATTTTCAATGGGTTACAGAGGTCGTTCGACCGCGCTTAAAACTGTTGACCATGAAAACATGTCTACTGGTTTCTTTTGATAGCAAATTATGATGAAATTTTATATATACATAAAAAGTTTATTAATACGTGTTGTTATGGTTTTGTCGTCAACGTCTTTGCGTGGTGGGAAAAACTCTATATTCTTCTTATCTATACATATAATAAAATTGTAACTGATCGCTGTCTGTAGAAAAAAGATATTTGAGAAAAACTATTGTTGAGGTTTTTTTAACGCAATAGAACCAAAAACAATGATTTTTAGAATTTTTGTCTGTTTCTCTTTGCGTTTGTGCGCGCTAATCTCAGAAACGGTTTAACCGATTCGAGTGCGGTTTTCACTAATGTATTGTGGTGAGCTTCACTTATCATTTAGTATTTGTTTTATTTCAATCAGCTCATAAATAAAAAAAAATATGTCAATTTAAAGAATAACCTAGGGACGAACCCGAGCGAAGCGAGAGTCATACGCTAGTCTAATAAATTTTAAAGTTCATAATTCATTCATAACATATTTAAAATAATATATTATCAGTTGCTTCAAACTGACACTAGTATAACTCTCGGAATAATGTTACTTTCACAAGGATTTACATATAAGATATAGGCTTTATATGTATGATAAGCTTGTGACGCCACTCAGCTGTAGTATTATATATTAAGTATATAACACACGTAGACGTAAAAACAAGCTGTTGTTTATAGATTTTTCATGTAATTGATAAGTTTTTATACTATTTTCCAAAATTATGTAAACATTTCTTAACTCACTTTAGCTCGAAACGAAGCGATAAGTTATAATTACGTACATATATATTTTTTATTTGACACTTACCACTCATAAAATGCTTATAGAAGCATGGGATTCTAGTTATTTTAACAAATCCAACACTAATAAAACATGAAGTGATAATCGAACCCGCAATCTTCATCTTGATAGACAGCGGTAATAACTAGTAGTAAAATATGAATTTTACTGTATACAATTTTTAGTTATTTCTAAGCCTAATGATGCGTAGACAAAAGAAGAACATATTCTATGTTCTAATGGGAAATTGTATTGTAGATAAAGGCGGTATTAATAAAATAATAATTTTATTTTTGTATAACAAGTTTTTTTTAAACTTAAACTTAAACAGTGGAGTGAATTTCCAAAAAAAACATGCACAGGCTGTTCTAAAATATAAACGAATAAATTACAAAAAACAATAAACTTTTTGTTGAAAATGAAAACGCGCTTTAAAAATCGAATCAGGCCCGTCCTTGAGCAAGAGAAAAGGAGGCGTTCTTGCCGTCAACATATAAATCATATTTCTGGAGAATTTTTAAAAGTCCTATTGCTTTCGCGTATTTGCGATGTACTCCCCTAGGGGTGGGGGTGTGTACTTACCCCCGCGTTTCCTAGTTCTGCTGGAGGATACAGGGTGCCGTGTGATTTGTGGCCTTGGAATTTGGATATGGTTTGTTAATGATTTAATCTTATTTGCTTTTACATTTAAAGAATTTCATATAATTTGAGAATATCTATGAAAATAGAAAAGCTAAATAATCACTGCATAGATATTTTTTTTAATTATTGCTTATTGTTAGACAGTTTAAATGCACTACTAATATGTGGATCTTAATTTGCCATTGAACTACTGTTAAAAAAAAACCATTTAATAACTAAAATAGAACTATGCAAATATAACCTAAATATAGACTATACGAGTAAGTTTTGTTGGAAACACGAAAATGATGAAGTAAATACTGTTATGTGTACAAATATATGTAATATTTTACATTGAAATAATATTTCTTAGTTCTAGCTAAGAACTAAATAATCAATAACTTGTTATATTTCTATATAATAACTTGTTAAAATTATATATATTATATTTTGTTGATATAATAAAACACAATTAACTTATACCCGAAGCACGCTGTATAGCGGTAAGGCGCTGGAGGAGGGCGGGCGCCCGCACGCGTTCTGTAGAATAGGCAAAACTTTAGAAGGAGATATTTTTTAAAATATTTCTTTATAATATATTAATAAAATAAATTAATTATTTTACGAGTATTTCTATATATGTTTTGTTAATTGTTACATATTTAGAATTAAAAAAATGAACATTTTTTTCTTTTAATAATAACAATGTTACTAATTAATAACTCATTAGTTATCTATAATTGTAACGCTAAAATAATAAGATCTTTTAAAAGTCATTGTATAATGATTTCATGTTTCTTTTATGAGAATCTAAGACATTTTCAGTGAATAAAACGCTTGATTTTATAAAAGTGGCGAAAGCTTATCGCAGCGGTGGTAAATAAATATCTATTGATAAAAATGACGTAGTATTAACTAACCTTTCAATAATATATAAATAGAAAAATCAAATATTTATTTGAAACCGGAAACGTTTATTAATCTTATACTTGCTCTCACCCTATACTTAGCACACATGTGGTGGGGCACTAGGAAGAAAGCCGAAGAAAAAATGAGGGAGACGAAAAACTAGAGCGGGACGGAAAAGTGGGTGAAAAACGAAAAATTTCACCCTCCACCCTGCCACCTCGACCCCCTACGCACACATGCGTGCGGTATCCGGCTCGCGCAGTCTTGATACTTACTTTCACTTTTAATAAAAATTTATAGTTATTATATTACTATTGTTACATCGTTTGTATCTGTATAATGTAGGAAGGAAAAGTCATCATTTTAGTATTGATATATCTGTTTTTCACAAAAATTCTCTAACTTTAATAAATTGTTCAAATTTCCTCGCTTAGCAGCAAAAAACTTGAATCCTATATGGAAACACTTTTTGCACGTATATAAATTAAATATATTGTAGTTTTTGTGGACATATTTAATTACATCGTACGCCATTATTTATCTACGCATGTGATATAATAATAATTTGATTACAAGAACGAGTCGTCATAAAGCTGTCATAATTTTTAAAATCATGTTCATTAATTATTTTTTTTTTAATATACAAAATTTGGTTGCCAGTTAAGTAGGTGAATTCCCTTAGAACTAGTTTTGTTCTTAATTATTTAAGAGCATATGAGATGAGAACCTTTTAGGCAAATGTTATCATTTGCTTAAGAGGTTTTTTAGACAATTTTAAGATGAGATGTGACACATGTGTGATGTTTAGTGCCTTATTTTACTGTTTTTTAAGGTTTGACGATTTTTTAAAACTAAGCTAAATATTTTATTTATTATAGATTATAGAAGTAGAGGTGTGATTTAACATGTTTTATACTATACCATATTACTATATCATATTTCTTTCTTATGTAGAAAGTGTTCCTGGTGAAATGTGAAAGTATCAAGAGGGCGCGATCCTCCGGGAGGCTATTGTAGCATGTTTTTATACCCAAAAATTTTAAGTCAGTAGGCGCTCGCACTCTGAGCGGCTTGAACGTTTTTATTATTAATATATATTTATATTTCGTTCCTTTACAAGTTTTCCATCGTTCATAATTTTAATATTTTTATACCGTTTTATACAAAAGTGTTTATAGATAGGCGTAATTACATTATACAACTTTATTTTGTCGAGTTTCGGAGTTTGACAGTTGGGATTCGAAATTCAAATTTGACGTTTGGGAAAGATGGCCGACTGTGTGTCTGTCGGTGTGATCGCCGGGTTCATCGAACTTCACTAGGATGCTAAACTTTCAAAATATTTGACGTCTACTCTACCCGTAAGTACTTTTGTTTTTATTTACATGCTTATTTGAGCATTATGCGTATAAAACATTTTAATTTGTCTGTCCGTGTCTATCTCCTTAACTATTGAATGGATTATGTTGCGGTTTCCATTAAGTGTATTCACGCCAAAGGCTGTTTCGTAATGTGAAGATATTAAAATCATACTGTAAATAAAGCTTGGACTACATTATACAAAATATTATCATATTTTTTTTTATTAAGCTCTAAAGGAAAATCATAAAAATGGGTGACAGTGTTAATCAACATAATTTTAGAAGGCCTCTAGAACACTTGTGAATATATGAACAACACACACTTTTTAATTAGTTTGTATAATATTTTGACATAACGAATGTGAACTGGTTTCATCCGCTATTATTTTTATCGTATCGTAAATTAGAGGCCGATAGTGGCCGATAGTGGTATTGATTTTTTTCCCTCATTCTGTTAAATTTCATTTATTTGGGGGTGCGACCGGAGCGGTGACGTGGGGCTATAACTTAGCTGACCACTAGTCTTCGCATGAACTTATACAATATTGTGTTTCTTTCATAAAATTTATATTAAGACGTTAACATTTGAATTATTTTTGGCCATAATTATTTATAACTGATGCGATTGTAAATTATTTTATGTGAAGTAAAAATTTGGATCAAAGTTAGTTTTAAGAATTATAAGCTCGTTGAATAATACAGATACTGATGAAAGAATTTATTAAAATGGAATAATTATAGTTGTAAGGTACAATGTTTTATCAAATTTTTGTAGAAGTTATGGTATTTCAAGTTGTGTCATTATGTTGCTTTACTATTTCACATAGCAATAAGACATTTGTCCAGCAACTGAACGTATCAGACGAAGTTGTCTCTTCCATATTGTCATTTCATGTTGTTTCTCTTATATATACTAATATGTATTATTAAATTTAGTTATAAATGCCTAAGTTTGTATGTTCATTTGTCCCTTACCGCAGTAATGGAGTGATGGATTGGTGTAGATTTTATAGATAATAGCGACTGTCCCTCGCTTCGCTCGGATGCGTCCCTAGGTACATGATTTTTGTTGGCAATTTTGTAGGTTTTCATTTTTTTTGTGCTGTACCCTAATTCTATTTCTAAAATGAATATGTCCTAAGTTACTCCTTATAACATCAGCTATCCGTCAGTGAAAGTTCCATCAAAATCGGACCAGCCGTATCGGAGATTAGCCGGAACAAACAGACAGACACAGACAAATATTTAAAATACTTTTACTAAATGCATATGTATTTATATACGGTACTTAGAAGAAAAAAACAATTTTTAACATTTTTGTCTGTCTATTTGTTCCGGTTAAGTCTTTGGAATAAAATCTTACTGTAGGTTTCATAACCTAAATCATATTTCGTCGTATGTTGAAGAATATAATAAAAACACTAAAAAAAATAAAATAAAATTATACTTCGCTACATGTCTCTGTTTTGCGCACCGCGCCTCTTTAATTTTTATTACACTGAAACTATGTTATAGGAATGTTGTCACCATATAAAAATGCCACCGACGTTTGATTTTAATTTTTCCGTATTATTGTACTAGCGAAAACAAAAGCAAATATATCCCACGGGAATCATCCGGGATAAAAAAAACCTATGTATTATTCTAATTATTCTGACATATGAGTTATAATTATTGTAGAGTTTCATTAAAATCCATTCAGGAGCTTTTGCGTGAAAGAGTAACAAAAACCATACATACGTCTATACATCCGGACATCCAGACATCCTCACAAACCTTCGCATTTATAATATTAGAAGGATAGGAGGATGTAATTTTTTTAAAAAAGCTTTCAGTATTATTGACTGAGAGCTTGCAATATTATGAACTATTTGGAAAATTCGATTCAAAACGATATTATTACAATACGAGTAGAGGTACAGACAAAAGCATAATTTTAAATACTCGTCGCTGATATGTTTTTTAACCGACTTCCAAAAAGAAGGAGGTATGTTTATCTGTATGTATGTTTTTATTAATAATTCACATTTTATGTCAGTTATACTAATCATTTCTAGTATCTATTAGTGTCATCTAACAAACCTAACTATATTTGTGAGTTTGTTACAGTGCTCATTACAAATGACGTAAGACTGACATTTTATAATATTGAAGTAGGCTATTCAATTTTTAAATAGCATTGAATTAATTATTACTATAGCGTAATTTTGCTTAGGATTCATGGATTTGTAAATAATACATAATATAAATAATATATAATAGTTATATTTTTAACACTCTTTTATTAGCTTTCATTGTAACTAGGTATAAAAATATATAATAAAAATTTTGAAATCGTTTCTAACCTTTTCATTATATAACAATATAAAAAATATATAAATTGTTGTATATGTTTGTATGTTCATCCGAATGATAACACAATAATTTGATAAGGTCGAACTGACTTCATAATAGAGTCAGGAGGCGGGGAGTGCCTTCAATGGCTACAATAAAACCTTCGGTTTTTAGTTCATTTCAATCGCTTTGACAAGATCCAGATTAAAGTTGGTCAAGAGCGTAATCTTTTAAAATTAGGAATTCGGTGTGTCTGTTTGTCCGATAATCGGATGAATAAAAAATATATTATTCGTCCGATTTTTGTTGGTGGTGTGTGATATTTTGTGAGTGCTACTATTTTTATCTATATTTATTTATTTATTTATTTATACTTTATTGTACACCACAATCATAAAGTAAAAAGTTAACAAAGAAAAAAAAAAAAATCAAAAGAAAAACAAAAGTGTGTACAAAAGGCGGTCTTATCGCTAATTAGCGATTTCTTCCAGACAACCTTTGGGTAAGGAAATATGGAAGACTATTCAGGGTGGGTGGTGTAAAAATTATATACAATACATACCTCAATACAACCTAATACTTAGAAATACTACACATATATCTATATATAATATATATCTATAAATTATACTAATACATATTTAAATTTAAATAATATAAAGTCGACTTCTCAATTGGGGAGATAATCTAGATAATAATTTTTAACAGATTTTTTAAATATTTTTAAAGATTTGGAGCGTTTAATATGAATAGGCAAACTATTCCAGAGTTTCGTTGCTTGTACAGAGTAGGAGTACTCGAAGAATTTACTTGAATGTACAGGTATTCTTAGCTTCTATACTAATATTATAAAGAGGAAGGATTTGATTGTTTCTTTGCTTGTTTGCGCCGAATAGGCTCCGAAACTCCCCTAAGGGAGTGAAAATGGGGATGAAAGTTTGTATGGGGAAGTTTGTATATTTCTATAAAAGACATTGGGATCCAAAAGAATAAATTTTCAGCTCGGTAGGTTAAGCTTTTTTTTTTGTATATGGAAACTCCTGCACTTAAAAAATATATTTTACACTAGCGACTCACCCTCGCTTCGTTCGGGTTCGTCCCTACTTAACGTTGTAACTTTTAGTATAGATTTCTCAGAGATGAGATATTTTCTCGCAGTAAAAAGTATCCTATATATTGACCCGGATAGCCAGCTATTATCATACCAAATTTCATTAAAATCCTTTCAGTGGTTTTTCCGTGATGTGGTCCTAGACATACAGATAAAAATTCTAAAATATATAGATTCGGCCTCTGTATCGATAATAATGTCTATTTCAGTAAGGTTTTCTAACAAATATTAAATATACAGATTTGGTTTAGTTACAATTTTATTACATAGGTCGTTCTTCTTTTCTTGTGACAATAAATTGGTGTTTCTCAGTTTTTCGAGTTTTTCAAGTAACAATATTTTTATTTCAGTGTTAGATATTTTTTTGCAAATGCATTTAATTTTTGTTTGGATCATTTAATCTTTGTTTTTATGCCCGTAATGTTGTTTGTTTTGTGGTGTCAGACTGGTTTTTTTCGGTGGGAAATCATTATGAATTACTACTCTGTCACGGTATTTAATGAAAAATAAACACATTCAAAAAAATTATTGGCTACAGAAAGTTAAAGATTATTTAGTATTAAAAGGTATAAAGCGTTTAGGATGTAAATTCAAACAATGAATATATAATAATCTATACCCTAATATGACACAAAATGAGATAAGTGACAGATAATTGTCACAAGAAAAGAAGAACGACCCACATATGTACATAGATATAGATTAGAAAACAAAGAAATGGTAGATATTCATACAAACCGACAGTAGACGGACCAAAACTATATATTTTTTTTCATCCAATTATTATCGGACCAAAAGCAACAGCCTTAAAATTATAATAAATATATAAATAAATTATAATATTTAATGTCACTCATTATAGAGGATGTTGTCCGTCTCACTTGCTCATAATAATTCTTAATAGTAGCAAAAACTCTTATGACTTACTAGCGACTCACCCTCGCTTCGCTTCGGATTCGTCTCTAGGCAAAAACAAATCTATCCTTCGGGAACCGTACATTTTCCCGCGATGATATATAGCCTATAGCCTTCCTCAGTTAACGGACTATATAATGCAAAAAGAATTTTTCAATTCGGGTTAGTAGTTCCTGAGATTAGCGCGTTCAACCAAACAAACAAACTCTTCAGCTTTATAATATTAGTATAAATTCATTGCTCCTTTTCGATTTCAAAGACTAAGCCCACTTACAAATCAAGGAGAGGAGATGAAATATCAATGTTTTCGAGTTTATTATAATGCAAAAACCATATTAATTTTATAATCAACAGCTACTTTTAAGTTTTATGTCTCACTTCCCACATCCCTAGGTACGTTTTTATTTTTTTGTGCGGGGCCCTTATTTTTTTTTCTAAAATAAAAGTAGCCTAAGTTACTCCGTATAACATTAGCTATTTTGCTATTGAAAGTCCCGTCAAAATCAGTTCAGCCATTTCGGAGATTAACCAGAACAAACAGACAGACAGACAAAATTTAAAAAAAAATGTATTTTTATTATAAGTGCCGTATATAATTACATATGCATTTAGTAAAAAGCTGCCATTTTGACATTACAAACAGATACTAAAATTTTATTTATCTGTAGGTATAGTAGATTAATATTTTTTTATAATTATATATTAACTAGTCACTTACCCTTGCTTCTCTTAGGTACCAACCAGTAGCCATTGTGTTACTCCAGGTCATAATCTATCTGTAAACTAAATTTCATCCAAATCTGTCCAGCCGTATCAGCGTGAATAGTAAAAACTGTAAATACATACAAACTTTCGCAATTATAATAAAAGACTAAATAAAATGAGTATCTGTTTATTCTTTCTTATATCCCATTGTGAAGAAATTTCGACTGAAGTAAGCACGCCTACAAGGATTTGTGTCATAGTACCAAAAACGTAACGATAGATGGCGCGCGATTTGTTTCGCAAAACCAGAGATATTGTTCTGATTTATACATATAATAAAATTCTGAGTCGAAACTGTAAATTAAATATTTTTTGGAAAATCTTATTGAAATAGTCATTATTGTCGATACAGAAGCCGAATTTATAGTTTTTAGTCTTTTTGTCTGCCTGTCTGTCTGTCTCACGAGAAAACCACAGGACAGATTTGATGAAATTTAGTATGATGAAAGCTGGTTGTCCGGGTCAACATATAAAATGCTTTTTATTATGGAAAAATATTTAATCTCTGAGAAATCTATACTAAACGTTAAAACGTAACTAGGGACGAACCCGACTGGAGCGAGGGTGAGTCGCTAGGAACAAATATAAAAAATAATTTCAATTTATACATGTGTATGCAGTATGTACTTTACACATGAAAGAAGTCAGGGAGATTCGAAAGTGCTACATATGACTAACAGTAGGAGGTAGTTGAATCGATTTTTAATATGTAGGTATAACATAAATTTCATCTGATAGAACCAGGAAACAGACGTCTTCGTGATTGACAAGATTCCCCTCACAACATATTATGTACAAACATGTTTTGTGTTGCTATTAGAAATTTGAGAAAATTGCTTGCTTTTTTGTTGTTGGCAATTTTGAATAAAAAAATATTCATTTAAATGGACTAACCAAAGTACTTACTTCTGTGTCACTACAAAGTATTAACATAAGATATAAACATAAAATTATATACATAGTAAGTCAACGTTTTAGAATCATTGTCAAATAATTTTTAAAATTTTAATATTTGAGGTATGTTTAGTATAAATATAAGTAAAATAACTTTCAAAATTTTGATCTGTACGTTTGTTTTAACGCATATCGACCGTATATGTTAAGAATTACTAAATAGTCTAAGATCCGAAGTTAGGTTGTCTTTCATTATTCTGCTTACAAGATAAAAAGTATTTAGTTCTAATATATACACATAAGCCAATATATCGTAGATGAGTTATCGAATGAAATAGATCCTTCTTCAAATACCTGAAGACAGTATTTCTTTAATAATAAATTAACAAGAAACTAAACCTCCATCGCCTTAATAAATTAACAAGAAACTAAACCTCCATCGCCTTGCTCTACCATCACAATTCCTCGATTAAATTATTAAATTGTCCTTTGAATGACATTTGCAAAGTTTAAAATGGAAAAACAATACGTACTATCTTAGATTTACGTATTCTGTTCAAGAGTTTCTTATCTATTAGATATTAGGTATTAAGGCAAATTAAAAGAGCAACTGTTGAGTTTCTCTTGGGATTTTGGGACTGAACTGCTGTTCGAGCCGGTGGCAGTTTCCTAAGGGGTGACTACACTGACTGTCTATAAATAAATATTAAATAGTATAAATTAAATGTTTATTTTGTTAAAATGGTACTACAGCTGGTTTTTTACATTCTTTGCAAGGTAAATAAATACGCGATTCTTATGTTTTTTTGGGCTAAAATATTATATGAGTTATTTTTTCTATATATTACTAAAAATGATATTTTATTTGTAGGATTTTTTAAAATTTTGAATCAAGTCAGGTCACGTCTTTAGTTGCTTAACAGTAGCTTATATGTTACTCCAGAACGTAGTCTATTTGTGTAATTAATTTCATTAAAACTTACACACATACAAACTTTCGCATTTATCTATATATATAAAACAAAGTCGTGTTATTTACATGATTTATAACTCAAGAACGGTTGGACCAATTTTTTTTTGGATGGTTGGTTGGATTTCTCTTAGATCGGAATAGAATAATAAGTATTAAAACATCAGAAAAATGAATTTTTTTTTATTAAAAATTTATATATGACTAACGCTGGCAAATAACTATTTTAAATATCTATGTAAAACGTACTTAGCGACCTAACCTAGCCGGAATTCTTCTTAATCAAGAAAGTGAAGTAGATTCAAAGATACTAGTATACTCGTACTTTGAACTTCTTTTTTAGGCGTCTCTATTCAATATATATGCGGACTAAATAGAAAAACATAGATAGATAACTCCATGGATGTGGCAAGACTTACTTAATACTCAATTAATTGAAACATATAATAATAATTATTGCATATAAATCGTCTTTAATTGATATGGACAAACAGACGTCACACTAATTGGTACGTAGTTTAAGCCTAATTTCCTAAGTTAATAATAAACTAATGCATTACCTATCTTATAAGTTTTCGATACGGTATTATTAAATAAAAGAATTGACAGATGATATATTCCATAAGGCATTAAAGGCTTAATTACAGTAAGGCTACTGTAAATATAGAGTGTCAAGTACTATAATAGCTCAATGAGATATTTTTACCGTATTGTTATCCTTAGTACTTTTTCAGATGACATAATACTATGGCAGTATGCGTACAGTGTACACCACACCGTACAAAAGAGTTGTGGATAATCGGTGTATTTTTGACCGAGCGAGCGAAGCGTCTCTGTTTCAAGTATGGCAAAAATTTTCCAGGTCGTATTTTACAACCAATTTGGACGAAACATTAAACACAGGTTTTACGACTTTATAGTTTTTTTTTCGGGGGTTTTTTAATTGGAGGGGTACTTACTCCAAAATGGACCAAAAAGGGCCTACTAGATATCTCCGCTTTATGAGATCTGATTTCGATGGTACTTATTTATTTGAAAAGTAGTAATTTTAAGTTGGTCTCATAAAAATTTGGTAAAGATGCAATGAGGATATTCAGCGTGATGAGCAGAATAGCTCCTCAAAATGCAGTAAATTACGTATATAACTTTAGCGGTATATTAATTGTTGCAAAAAAGTTCGCAGAACTACTACTATAATAATAATAAATGGCTTATAGATGGCGCTTATCCGAAAGCTTCCGAATTATTTAAATCAATAAAAATATAGGCACTAAAATGTGTAAAATATATCAAAATATATAATTGGTAACTGTCATAAACAATACAAAAAATCGAAACAGCGCCATCTATGAATATGGAGTATAAACTTATTATCTATTGGCTTTTATCAGTAAAATTACAGAATTATAAATAAGTAATAATAAATGAATATATCACAACATTACCACACAGCATCATCTAGTCTATGGTAAGCTATGAGGTTTGTGTTATGGATACCAGATAGTTGAACACTACACATATATCACTTTAAATACATACAATAAATAAATATAAACATTCATGACTGGAGTACAAGCATTCGTGCTCATCACACAAATGAATGCCTCCAGCGGGACTCGAATCCACGACAGCTAGCACAGCAAGTAGGGTCACTACAAACTGAGCCAAACGTGTCGTCAAAATTTTTAATTCAATATTGGATCATAAATTTACATAGCATGTTACATCATTTAACCTTTATGTCTTCAGCCACAATGGAAAATACAAATATGATAATAGCCATCATTTATGTATTAATTAATAATTATAATGCTTACACTTTGCAAATTAACCTATACTGTACTTATTAACTATATTATTTAGCTTAAGTAATTGTTTGTTTTTCATTTGTTCACGATTATCTCAGAACCTTGACAGATTTGAAGTATTTTTTTTCATTTTATAGTTTTTTATTGAAGAAGGCTACGTGCTCGTAGCTATTTAAGAGTTCAGAAATTATATATTAATAAATTAGGTGAGCAGAGCTGCGGGCAAAAGCTTGGTTGTATACAAAATATATGTATATAATTCATATAATACTTTCTTAGATTTACGCGAGTATTTGACATCTATACCTATCTATACTACTACTATAAAGAGATTTTTTTTGTATGTTTGTTTGTAATTGATAAAATAGAAATCCGATGAACCGATTTAGATGAAATTTAGTATGAAGATAGTTTGAGACCCTGGGAAGGACATCGGATAGATTTTATCTCAGAAATCATCCCTTAAAGGGGTGAAAAGGGGTATGAAAATTTGTATTGCGAATCAATCATTTCTCAAGTAAGCTATATAAAACTCATTATGCCTGTGTTTATAAATCCACACTATCCATAAATAAATAAAACTAAGTTAAGTTTTATATAAGTATAAAAGCATTATCGAAAAGGTTTTATTATTATATGATATTTAATGTAAAAAAATCTGTACCAAAACTATCATCATATTCTTGTTTCGGTGTAAAACCAAAAAAACAACCCAAGTTCAACAGTAAATGTCAGTGACTGCCTCTTAGGTTAAGTCTTCGAATGACACTGACAGTTTGATGGTAACGAAACCGTAAGATTTCACACAAGCCAGCTTCAGTTATGGGGATAAAATACCAAGTTAAAAATTTCTTTATCTAGTTTCTATACATAATACTAAAAGTAAATAGATATGTATTAAAAATACATTAATTAGCATAACAATTTTATTTCTTACTTACGTCACGTTAAAAAGTTTAGTATAGATTTCTCAGAGATGAGATATTTTCCTCTAGTAAAAAGTATCCTACACATATGTTGACCCGGATGACCAGCTATCATCATACCAGATTTCATTAAAATCCCTCCAGTGGTTTTTCTGTGATGCGGTAACAGACAGACAGACAAAAATTCTAAAAACTACAGGTTCGGCCTCTATATCGATAATAATGTCTATTTCAATAAGATTTTCCAAAAAATATGTAATGTACAGATTCGGTTTAGTTAGAATTTTATTATATGTATAGACTAGCGACTCACACTTGCTTCGCTCGGGTCCGACCGTTCGTTCCTAGGTACGTTTTAACGGTAAGTGTTGAATAGTTAGACTATATATATACTCTATACCTTCCTTAATAAACGAGCTTTATAATGCAAAAATATTTTTTCAAATTGGATTAGTAGTTCCTGTGATTAGCGCGATCAAACAAACACTGACTCTTCATAACATTAGTGTAGATTAGTATAGATATGGCAAGCTTTTTACGTCTAATTGTTCCATTTGAATATAAACACCCACACGAATAGTTGAATTATTCAAATTTTTACATACATTTAAATATGGTTTATAACAAGGCTTTCCCCAGTTAGATAGAGATTAAAAAATGATTAATAATGTATTCTGCTTTTTAATTTATATAAGATGAAATTTTTGATAAGGCAAAAAACCTATAAAGAGTTCGTGACGTACGGGTTCTCCCAACGGCGAATAAAAGATGGCCAAATAAGACCGTTAGTCATCGTATTTTTCAAGGTAAAGTGTGTAATCATGAATTAACCATTGAAATCTTATCTATTTATATACGATTACATACATATATTATAAAATTTTGCTGCCTCGGTGGTCTAGTGGATAGCATGTACGGCTACTGATCCGGAGGTCTTAGATTCGAGTCCCGGGTCGGGTCAAGTTTAATTAGTGAGTTTTTCTGTTTAGATCTTCTCAGTCATAGGCCGGAGTTGGGAAGTTGGCAGTGTTGCACCCTCGTGCCTCTGAGAACATGTTAATATAGAATGCACTTGTGTGATTATTCCATAGGAACCGTTAAAACGTACCTAGGGACGAACTCGAGCGAATCGAGGGTGGGTCGCTAGTACTTAATAAAATACCTAAGAAAGTGAAAGCCAAGTATTTTCCTATAGATTTTGTGTCCTAGGTGTCTTTTGTGCCATACATTTTACTGCATTATTTTAAATAGACTACGCGCGTCGATAAAAAAAATCAATTTAGTGTAGTTCAGTTCAATTTAGTAAGTTTTTTTGGACAATCAAAGGTATTATGATTTCTGACAGCTATCACATTTTTTATGGAAATGAAAAATGGCCTATAGCCTATAGCGGTATCTAGTTTCTATTATAGTGAAAGTTTTTTAGGATTGCGGTAGTAGTATCAGAGATTACCTTGAAAACTACTTTTCAACTCTACGTTACAGTCCAGAAATTCTTTAAAAATATTTTGTATACTTAGATTTACGCGAAAATTTGACATTTTAAATCAAAATATACTTTTAAACCTTAACTTTTTTTACTCCTCATACCTCTGTTAACCCGCGAGATTAAAACTATATTAATGGTGCAATTAAAAAATGAATTTTCCTTATTATTTACATTAAAGGAAATACCTGGGTCTTTTTGGCGTAAAACGTTTTAGTATTACATAATAAAATTTAAATATGATTACCATAAAAACGGTGACGTCTTTAACATGCGCTTGCGCAGAATTTAGGTTATTAATTTTTTTAAGTACAATGTGCCTAATATGTATACACTTAACTTAAATATACTATTATAAGTGTTTTTTATTCATAAATTAAAGAACCGCAATTATTTTTTAAAAATTGCTTCCATATTTTTGTTATGTAATATGAGTTTGAACTGCTAAGTTTCTTCCGCCAGATTGATTGATTGACTTTTCTTTCGAGACTGCTGGATCCGTAAAAAAAACGTGTGTGTGTGTACTTATGTACGCACGTAAGAAGTTATACCTACTTGTCTGGCGTAACTTGTAACAGAACAAAAATAGCTAAAGATTTCATCCCGTATGTCACAACTCTCTGTTAGTAAGAGGAATAATAAATTAATAAAATAATATAGTTATAATAATATATTTTATTCTGGAAATCATCATTAAGGGGTGAAAAGGGGGGTGGAAGTTTGTATGGGGAACCAATTATTTCTCAATATATAAAATTTATTATAAAACTCATTATACTTATGTATATATAGTCTATCTATTCCATACTAACGGTTAAAACTTAAAACTAGAAAAGAACTCGAGCGAAGCAAGGGTGAGTCGCTAGTGTACTAATAAAATACTGACTACAATTTATAATAGATTCGACACTTAATATGATAATATTATATTAATAAGTATTCTACATTTAGCTATATTAGATATAGAGCACATTTGCGTAGAATTTCAATTAAGGAAACCATGAAATTAAATTTAGAAATCATAAAAAGCACGTCTTTTTCCTGCAATACAAAAACATAATCAATCTTTTTGTACTTTGGAATTTTACGGAAGACGTCATTTATTATTTTTTTCTATATGTATATGGAATTTTGTTATTAAACGATATATATATATATATATATATTATATATATTATATATATATATATATATATATATTATATATATATATATATATATATATATATATTATAGTAAGTCAAGCAGACTTGCCTTGGAATGACGTATTACAGATGTGTTTCCAGATCACGCAAAATTTTCATTTTATTTTTTAAATTTAGTGAGTATCTACAAATACAATAATTAAGGCTCATTTTTACTGCTGTATATCTAGTTAATACCAGATAACTAAACTAAACACTAATGTATTTTGTGGGGTATCAGCCTGTTGATAAGAGGTAGTTAGGGACTTAAAAACAATTATAATAAAAATATTTTCTAATAATCTTCATATACGTCTATCTATATATACATATAATAACATTGTAACTAAGCTGAATCTGTGCATTAAATATTTTTTTTAAAATCTTTTTGAAATAGACATTATTATCGATACAGAGGCCGAATCAAAAGTTTTTAGAATTTTTGTCTGTCTGTATTTCTGTGTGTGACCGCATCACGGAAAAACTACGGGAGGGATTTTGATGAAATTTGGTGTGATCAAACTGGTTATCCGGGTCAACATATAGGATACTTTTTACTGCGGGAAAATATCTTATATCTGAGAAATTTATACTAAACGTTAAGTAGTGACGAACCCGAGCGGAGCGAGGGTAAGTCACTAGTATGTAATAAAGTTCTACCTTTTGTTTGTTCTAATTAAATATTACAATAATAGTTATAAGCAGTTTTCATGACATTTATGTGAGGAATTTTTCTATTTTATTATTATTGGCTGATATTATTAAGCTTATAAGTGTTTATGTTGATAGTTTTGTTTCTCATTATTATTTTTTTAATATTTATGCTACAAGGTGATAAAATTCAACGATGAAAATCACATCTCAGGGTGGTATTTCGAAGTCGATCGATAGTTACATTGGAACAAATGGATTGGACATAAAAGAAAAGGACATTAAATATACAAGTTATCAAGTTTTGCTCAAAGGAAACATTTCTTTATTTAAAAAATAACAATAACTGCATTTAATTTTTTATTTTTAAAAAGCTTACCTGTACAGGTAATCGAGGCAAATAAAAATACAATAAAATACACCGGCACTATTTTATCGAACTAACCGATAGATTAGTTATGACGACATGTTTGGCTCAGTTTGTAGTGACCCTACTTGCTGTGCCAGCGGTCGCGGGTTCGAGTTCCGCTGGGGGCATTCATGTGTGATGAGAACGAATGTTTTTACTCCAGTCATGGATGTTTATATTTATTTATATTATATTTAAATTTATTAGTACAAACTCATTGTCCTCTTATGATTACTTGTAGGCTAACAGAGATCCTCATCATAACAACATTGTTAATATTTTATTTATTTATTAAAAAAAGATTATTGATATTGTACCTAGCTGTTTTTATAATATTTTTTATACGTGTTTTGGTTTAATTTAATAAAAATATAATAAGGTCATAGTAAAATTTATTTCGTAAATTGTTTCAATAGTTGTGTTTATGAGGAAATTTGTGAATCTTTACTGATTGCGCAAGCGCATACCGTTGTATTGACTGACGTCAACTATAAGGACATCCCATATGTGATATGACGAGCATCTGGAAGACACGAGTTGCGTTATTTATTCTAATTGTTACATATTGGTTTTTTAAGTTTCAATTAAGTTTTGATTACTAATATTTTTTTATTAAATTTATGTGGTAAATAAATTCTTTATCTATATATTATTTACAAAAAAAAAAAAAAAAAACAATATTATACATAAACCCGACTGTATAAAAAGCGAACTGAAAAGACGAAAACAATTTGACGAAGGAACATAGTATTATGCAGTCGGAGACATATGTACATGTGTACATGATATAAAACAGCTGCGCGCATCCAGATCCGTCCAGCAGTTCTGGCGTGAAAGAGTATCAAACATCCATACTCACAAATTTTCACATTTATAATATTAATATGTATAAATGAAATAATGGGATTTAAATTGTAATATAAAGAAGGCAAATCATAATTTTAATCTAATATTATAAAGAGGTAAAGTTTGTGAGGTTGTAGGGGGTAATAAATCTCTGGATCTACTGAACCGATTTAGATGAAATTTCGTAAGAAGATAGTTTGAGAACTTGGTAGGATACTTTTATCCCGGAAATCATCACTTAAGGGGGTGAAAATGGAGATGAAAGTTTGTATGAGGAATCAACCTAATTAAAAGTACTTTATAATAACAACTTCGTAAATAAGTTGACAGAGCATTATCATACAATTTTACGTTTTACCATCGTACCTGCAACCCCATAACCCATGTACTAAACAGGTCATTTAAACTTCAGTTAAATAACTTATAATACATAATAACAATAAGTTAATTATTTTCTAAGTAAATGTTTATTATTTGTTCAATAATAGTAAAAAAATAATTGTTATCATTTGGTTACTCACAAGGTTACCTTACCGTTAATTAACCGCTTTAATGACGAATTAGAGATTTGCTTTTTATATAATGTAGTTTTTTTAACTAGGTCAATATTACTCACTTCATTTATGTTTGTTTTGAACATAAATATGTAAAGTTTTATTGATTTCGGAATACATTCTCTGTGCAGTATTTTTTTTGTAGCAGTGATTAAAATCAAAATATATTTTTCAACACTAGCGATTCCCCCCTGATTTCGCTCGGTTACATCTCTAGGTGATTTTTTAAATTGACATGGCTTTTTTTACATATAAATCGATTGAAATAAAACAAATAGGTACTAAAGTTAAGAGAAGCTTACAATATATTAATCGGTTAAGCCGTTTATGAAACAGACAATTTAAAAAAAAATCATTGTTTTGGTTTCTATTGCGTTAATAAAGAACCCCAAAAATAGTTTTTCTCAAATAGCTTCCATGTACAGACATCGCTGTCTGTACATGGAAGTTATAAATATAAATTAATTTTATTATATGTATAGATTATATTTGAAATTATTTAGTGCTATCATTTTTTAGTAAATAACTATAAAAAAATTTACTCGATGTTATTTATTATTATGAAACATTAATATTTAAAAAATTAAATTAATAAATTAACAAAAATGACAATTAACGTTCCAAAATATTCTTTAGCAATGTTAATAAAAATATGTTTGAACTTACATTAGAAATACTTCAATAGGGTAAAAAAAAACTATTTAAATGAAAACAGTATATATAATTAATTATTTATTACTTATTTTATTAAAGCTTCTAATGGCGTTAGGGTTTAAAGTTTGTACACATTCACTAACGTTTATATTTAACCTACACAAATATCCACATATCACTTATACGTTTCTGGAAGACATTTATAAAATATCCTTATATAGCCAGTAGGGCACTTGTTTCTTAGATTGTCGTATCCAAATCTGCTTTGAAAAATAGGATAGAATGCACGCTTCATAATTTTTCTTTTTTCTCGCTTCATTTGGCTCATTTTAGTCTGGCAAGGGACTAAGGGCGATATTTCCCCAGGAACAACGGGGTATTTTTGTTCAATTTCAGATTTCGGTGATAGAAATTCTCTAAAATCCTCGATGTCCTGTTCTATTTTGTCTTCAGGGGTCGAACACAGTTTGCTCGCTGATATAACAGCGAATAGTGCGAATAGAAGTGCAATTTTCAGTAAAGCCATGTTGCTTCGTTCGTCTACAGCCGGCGACAGTGCTACGGTTCTCGTCTAACGCCTTTAAATACTGTGCGTGAGTCAGTGTGACTCACCCACAATGTATTCTAATAAAATAATTAATTGTCGCAATGACGTATTTTAAATTAAGATTTATCAATTTAATATTAAACCGACGCAAGATGCTGTGGTCATTAAAGTTATATGTAATTAAAATTGAAAAATGTAAGTAGTGTCTACGTCAGAATTGACACGTTCGGTACTCACACGATGAAATTTTTGTGTTGGTATTGATATACTAGTTGATATACTAGTGGCTCACCCTCGTTTCGCTTGAGTTCGTCCCTAGTGAAAAACAAAAACAAATGTATCACACGGGAACAGTATACTTTTCCGGGATAAAAAGTAGCCTATGTGCTATCTCAGACTATAATCTATCTCTATGCCAAATTTCATCCAAATCCGTTCAGCCGTTCTGATGTGGTTGAGTAACAACCATCCATCCAAACTTTCGCATTTATATAGTAGTAAGATTATTTAATATTATGAATTTTGTTATTTTGTTCCTTTTTCTCGCAGAACAGAATCAATTGATTGAATTCTTCATATTACGACAGCGATTACGATGTTTTTTTAAGTTATATGTATCAGCTTAAAGAAAAACAGTGCACATAATATTTTTATTATGTTAATTAAAATACTGTTTGACGATACGTTTGGCTCAGTGTGTAGTGACCCTACTTGCTGTGCCAGCGGTCGCGAGTTCGAGTCCCGCTGGGCATTCATTTGTGTGATGAGCACAAATGCATGTACTCCAGTCATGGGTGTGTATATTTATAATATGTATGTATTTAAAGTTATATATGTGTATCAACTATCTGGTATACATAACACAAGCCTCGTAGCTTACCATGGAACTAGATGATGCTGTGTTTAATGTCAAAAAAAAAACTACACTTGCTTCTAATAATTAATTATTATTTAAATATGTTATTTAATTAACGTTTTGTGACACACCCTATCTATAAAATTTTAACATAGACAATTTCTAAAAATGTAGGCAGCCATAAAAGTGATAATGGTAAATAAACAGCCTAGTTCGGATATTAGCCCCATATGAATAAAGCAAAAAAAATACAATTCTATTTATTATAGAAGGAAATTGGGCTTGGCCGAGCAACGGAAATAAACATTTTTGGTGAATAATTATTACATTCGTAAGGTTTTTGTGGATGTCTAGATGTGAACTTGGAGTGCTAGATGTTATATTTTTTTAAATTGTTATTTTAAAAAAAATGCGATTAAAAAAATTCAGTTAATTGAATTATTTACTAACTTCTTTTATCTTCTAAAAGCTCTTATCAAACAATCGTAGTTTATTAATAATTTAACTTAATTAAATAACAATTTTTTGAATTAATTTATTATCTACACAGATAAATAAAATTGAAGTGTCTGTTTGTAATGTCAAAATAACAGCTTTTTAGTAAATGCATATGAAAGTATATACGGTACATATAATTGTTGTCTGTTTTCATGTCTGTTTGTTCCGGCTAATCTCCGAAACAGCTGGACCAATTTTGACGGGACCTTCACAGGCAGATAGCTGATATCATAAGGAGTATCTTAAATTACTTTTATTTAAGAAAAAGTATTAGGGTTCCGCTCAAAAAATTAAAACTTACCTAGTGACGCACCTAAGCGAAGCAAGGAGAAGTCGCTAGTTTAATTTTAAAAATATTGTTCTCAAAATGTCACTATTACGCTTAAGTTTTAAATACCGTTGTAATAATATAAATACTGTTATTTACATATTTTACATAGTTTTTTTTTCTATAATTTAAGAATTTATTAATCTTAACACCATGATATATCCTAGAATTATAATTTTGAGCTTATTTATTTTTTATGCGTTATTATTTATTTTTCAGTAATTGACTGAAGATGAAATAAGGTAAAATGTTATAAAGTACTTAATTTGATTTTTAAATTAATTACGTTTTAACGTTTAGTATAGATTTCTCAGATATGAGATATTTTTCCGCAGTAAAAAGTATCCTACATACATGTTGACCCGGATAACCCGCTTTACCAAACCAAAATACCAACGTATTGCGTTCCCAGTCAGATAGACAGACAGACAAACAGACAAAAATTCTAAAATTTTCGGCCTCTGTATCGATAAAAATGGCTATTTTAATAAGATTTTTCAAAAAATATTTAATGCTCAGATTCGACTCTAACAATTTTATTATACGTATTATTATTGTCAAATAAAGTTAAGGACAACTTATGTGGTAACCTATAAGGATATATAATATGTATTATAGTTACAGTTATTACTAACTAAAATATTGCATCATTTAAACTGCGTATAGTGATATGCCTGAAATAAGTTACCAATAATAATATAAAGTTACAAATAATATCTTCGTAAGTTTATATAATATAGGGGATTTCATAGAAAAGTCCAATTTTATATTAAACATATTTATATTTTTATAATAATTATTGCTTATAATAATAAAAATTTATTACTGTGGGATGAATGTGCATAAATTAAATAAAAGCTATTATGACTAATTGTTGCCATGGTAACCGTTGTTATTATCTGACAAATTATATATAATATTATATTCTTTCCGTTTAAGATATTCTACAAATATATTATTGTAATATACCTACCTACTTTAATTTTATTGCAATATTTGCCAAAGAAGTTTTACTTCAACCGCTTGTGAAGGTTACACGCACCCATTTTATTAGCTGTCATATTTATTATGCGTACTCGAGGTTATAGTTTGTCTGTGGGTCAAATTTCATCTAAATTCGTTCAGCCATCTCAAGGTAAAGGAGTAACATACACATATACAATGTACATACACATACAAATTTCATATTTATAATATATATTTATAATATACTAGCGACTCACCCTCGCTTCGCTTCGGGTTCGTGCCTAGACCAAAACCATTTCTATCCCACGGGAACCGTACATTTTTCCGTTATGATATATAGCCTATAATCTTCCTCAGTTAACAGGCTATCTAATGCAAAAAGAATTTTTCAAATCAGATTAGTAGTTTCTGAGATTAGCGCGTTCAACCAAACAAACAAACAAATAAACAAACTCTTCAGCTATATAATATTAGTATAGATTAAAATTAAAGTACATTTACATAAAAAAATTACGTACAAAATCAAAACCCGCAATTAACAGCTAGAACTAACGTCACAACCAAATCGATACAGTTTTCTAACGCAAACTTAACACATTTCCTTCTCAAAAGAAACGGATAGAAAAAATCCTTGTACGAGATGCCCCCACAATAATTAGTTTAACAGTATTCACCCCCACCCACCCCCGGATTATATGTGAGTGTACCCCCCTCCCCACTATTGAGAAAAATATACCGGAAAATTGCCTTGGCGGTATTAAGAGTTTATATGATGTGCATGTTTTGTTTTGTTTAGGCAGTTACAGTATATCATGAGATAAAACGTTACGTAACTGAGTTACTTAATAACATATCTAATGTATAAAGAAATTTCTAAATGTCTTTTTAATTTAACCTTTCCTTATGTTAGAGAGTATAATATAATATGTTGGGACATTAACACACAGCACCATCTAGTTCCATGGTAAACTACGAAGCTTGTGTTATGGATACCAGATAGTTAATTCACTGCATATATATACAACTTTAAATTCATACATATTATAAATATAAACACCCATGACTGGAGTACGAACATTCCTGCTCATTACACAAATGAATGCCGCCAGCGGGACTCGAACCCGCGACCGCTGGCACAGTAAATAGGCTCACTACAAACTGAGCCAAACGTGATGTCAAATGTAGAGACTTCAGACTAAAGAATTAAAAATTAAATATAGAAGGACCAAAAATTTCAAAGTGAAAAATAGCAGCGTGTTTTGCTGTTTATTAAGCTACTATTTTTAATTTTGCCATGCATTTCGTTTACTTTATAGAATTCTATAAGGTTATTAATTTACAATTTTTGAAAAGGAAAATACTAATAATAGAAATGAAATAATATTATTTTTATTTTTTGCATGTGCATAATATTAGTTAATTTAGTTTTTTGGAGGATATCTGCATATCTGAAAGAATTGTGAGACATTTGCAAGATTGCGACTCTAATTTTGATTAATTTTAAATAATATATTAATTATAATAATATATTACAGTTTCGTTCAAAGTCGTCGTTACGTCTCATATGTCGTCAGTTTGTAGTGACCCTACTTGCTGTACCAGCGGTTGCGGGTTCGAGTCCCGTTGGCATTCATTTATGTGATGAGCACGAATGTTTGTACTCCAGTCATAGGTGTTTATATTTATAATGTGTATGTATTTAAAGTTATATATGTGTAACGTATCAACTATCTGGTATCCATAACACAAGTCTCGTAGCTTACCATGGAACTAGATGGTGCTGTGTGTTAATGTCCTAACATATTTATTTATTTATCTTTGATTTATAATAGGTGTAATATATATTAATACAAATAAAATACCTATATATGTAAATTTACATATACAGGTATTCTTTTTATGTTACTCCAGGTGATAGTTTATGTACTAAATTTCATTTAAATCCGCTTAACCGTTTCAACTTCAAGACATACACACACGCATGCAAACTTTCGAATTTATAGTAGTAGTGTAATGTAGTGAGATAACTAGTCGATGAATAATAGGTATTTCCGGCGCTTGACAGACCTCTTACTTTCTAAAATATATGTTGTAAGTTTTAGTTGTCGTCACAAATGCTATTTATTTTGAATTACATACCGTAATACTATATATCTGAAGTCGAGTTTCAACAGTGTTCATAGAATTTGTATGTAAGAATTAATAATCAAGGATTTTATTTCAAAAATACTAAAATTTTTCTTTTCTTATAGAAGACAATTTTGTTTTATAGATTGAGAGAAAAACGGAACTTGAAAAATCGTTATATTTATTGTGTTGTATTGAGCCTTTATTAACTTCCCACTTCTGGGCCTATCTTAAATGCAAGGGGGATCTGGCCATAGTCCACCACGCTGGCCAAGTGCGGCTTGGAGGACTACACAACATGTCTTTCGAAAACTTGTTAGGTTCTTTCAGACATGCAGGTATCATTATGATGACTTTGGATATAGTATGTTATCCTTAAGAGATAGACATATGTCATTGCGGAATTTTTTGTAGACCTTTTTAACGTGTACAATACTGTAGTACATTATTTTGATATATCTCGTAGGGCTCAGCCAGCGTTTGCAATGTAAGCGCAAGAAAAATGTGTTTATTTACATCACATTAGAAATTTCTAAAATTATCAGTGTTTCTCTACTATATTATGCATGTATTATACATATAAACCTTTCTATTAAATCACTCTATCTATTAAAAAAACCGCATCAAAATCCGTCGCGTAGTTTTAAAGATCTAAGCATATATAGGGACAGACAGCGAGAAGCGACTTTGTTTTATACTATGAATTGTATCTGTTAATAAGTGCAAATTGTCAATACTGAATTTGTTTTAATAAAGCAAAAATATGTTTCGTTTGAAAACCTTGGATTTTGAAAGTAAGCAAAGTTACGGTTGTCTTTCCGCTCCTTGGAAAATTGACTGTTAATTTTAATAGATTTGGAACGAAAAGACATACACACTTTTTTTTTTCTATTTTATATATTTATTTAAAATTAATGAAGGTATGGGCTATCTAAACATCACGCTACAGGTTTTATAAGCGGAGTAATTATACATAAGTAAGTATATTACAGGAGCGCAGACGCGGGCAAAAGCAAGTCAATAAATTTTAGCTTTCCGTAGTCTTTCTCCATACAAAGCTTATACTCCTATGTATGCAAATTTTTACGTATTAATATATACATAGATATGTTGTTAGTGTTCTTTTACACAGAAACAAATGGATGGGACGTGGAAGAAAATTACCTTAAATATTGAAGTTACAAAGTTTTATTCACAGGAAGCATTACTTTACATTACCGGTCCATGTAACCTTTTTTATAAAAAAATAAATGCAGTTATTCCTGTTTGAAAAAATAAACTGGTGTTTCCTTTGAGTGAAACTTGATATTTCCAGTATTTAAGACACTTTCCTTCCATGACTTGAGTTGTGTTATTGTTCCACGATGTTAAAGTCGAAATGTATAAATTGTAAGATTTCATTCTTGTTTATGAGATTTTATCCTAACCATCACACATATATGTATATACAACCATATACCTTGTATTTTACTGTATTTTTAGTTGGTTCGATTACCTGTCGAGGTAAGCTTTTTTTTTAACTAACGCAGTTATTAATAAAAAAAAATAAAGCAATGTTTTCTTTGAGTAAAATTTGATAACTTTAATATTTAAGATACTTTCTATCCCATCTATTTGTTCCATCTGCATAATCAATCTTCTATACAAATAAATAAAATTGGAGTGTCGGTTTGTAATATTAAAATAACCGCTTTTTACTAAATGCATATAGATGTATTCACGGTACTTATACCAAAACAACATTTTTTACAATTTTTGTATGTCTGCCTGTCTGTTTGTTCCGGCTAATCTCCGAAACGGCTGAACCGATTTTGACGGGACATTCACTGACAGATAGCTGATGTAATAAGGAGTAACTTAGGCAACTTTTATTTTAGAAAAAAAAAAAATAGGATCCCACGAAAACATATAAAAAAAAAGTTTGTTTTGTTTTGAAAATTTAAAATTTAAAACATTGAACTTGTTCGATTAATTCGTTTATTTAGTGTTGTAGGGATGAAATATATGTTGTATTTAATTTGCCATTTATCATTGCTCTCTGTTTATTCTAGGGCATAATAAGAAAAGTAGAAAAAACACCTATTTTGGAATTAAACACTTTTTGAGAGTGATTTTCTTTATTTTCCATATTAGCTTTTAATTTTGCTTTAACATTATGTACATGTTTGTTTTTATGTGTGATAAATGTTGTGTAATTAACGTCTACATATTACTGCGTGTCGTTATAAAAAATCAATACAAGACAAGATAATTTGTCCTTTTCCATATTATATCATTAAATTCTATAGTATTCTTATACTATAGTGATAGAGAACGTTATATTATAAATATAGGTAAAAAATCATTTAAGGCCACATATTCTTGTTGTTGAGTTTTTACCGGAAAAACATTTAGAAACAAGACTCATAGTCCTCTTTTTGAGTGTAAATAAAAATCATTTAATGTTTTTTTCTATAAAAAAATAATTATTTTTATAAAAAAATTACAATTAGAATATAAGTGGTAATTTCATGGTATTATATGTATATCGAGATTTTACATTTGTTTATTTTTTATTAACATTTTTTTACCGCACATTTGCGCCGAGCCATGGCTTTGCTCAGGTGAAAAATTACTCACATATATAATAATAAAGAAAGGTCCTTACCAAAAAGAAATGAGAATTAATATCCTGACTAATTTTGTCACGGTCACCATTATAACTGAAACTAGCTAACTGTGCAGGACAAAAGTGTATTCTCTATTTATTTCACTTCCAAAATCTGGTGGAAGGACAATTTGATAATTGCGGTGAGACCTCATCTTCAGCCTGTTACAAAGAATTTTTTAAATGAAAAATCCAATAACACTATACTCGGTCGACCAAGATTTGAACCTAAGATCTCTCCATTGTGACATTGTAGGGTAACATCACAAGGAAACCTGGAAACCTGAGACTTGAGAGAACCTAACATCCACTTCCACTTCCCGATTTGCAGCCATACATGAGGCAGTTTATGACAAATACAGATTGACTGGGGCAACAGTGGGCCCGATGTTGTAACTTTTGATTTAAGGTAGGTATGACAGTCACCACCCATCTAGGTGTAAAGTTCTCATCAATACAAATTAATCAAGCCCAAACACCAGGTAATTGCTGTAAATCATCGAGGAGTTCCCTCGACTGTCTTTCAGATCTATAATCAGATCGACTCCAGACCTTCATTAAATAGTAGATTTGTAACCCTTTTGGCGTTTTTACGGTCACACTTGCCATTCTTCCTGAGATTAGCAATTTACGCGGGGATTATTAAAGTGCAGAAGAGTATGCGCATAAATAAGTCATTATTCCTTCACCCCTCATAGATCGATGATGATCCTCATATAGATCGATGGAATGGAATGGAACAGCAACCAAAATATAACTTTTCCCTTAGTAGGAATTGTATCTTTATATCCTTGGTAAAAAGTTAAAAAATGCTAAAAAGTTCTTAAAAGGCATAACACCTCATTGCCTTTATTTGTGACAAGAGAACTGGCTCGCTTCTTGTCTATAGAATTGGCGTTGCCATTCAGCGAGAAAAAGCAGCTAGCATTCTTGCAAAAGTCCCACAATAGTTATTAACCATTTTTTTAATATAACTAGGTATATTATTGTAATTTTACCATTTCACCATCGCTTCGCTTCGGGTTCGTCCCTAGAGAAAGATAAACCTATCTCACGGGAACTGTACATTTTTCCGGTATGATATATAGCCTATAGCCTTCCTCAATTAACGGGCTATCTAATGCAAAAAGAATTTTTCAAATCGGATAATTAGTTCCTGAGATTAGCGCGTTCAACCAAACAAATAAACAAATTCTTTAGCTTTGTAATATTAGTATAGATTATTGGTAACACATAGTCTACTGCTAGGCATTTAGGGACGCAGTCAAGCGAAGCGAGGGTAAGTCGCTTGTTTAGTATAATCTAATATATTTAAACGAGCAATACTTGTATATTTATTTATTTATACCGGCGATGTAGGAAACGGCTCTAACGATTTCGCAGAAATTTGGTACGTGGGGGTTTTCGGGGGCGAAAGATCGATCTAGATTAATCTTATGTCTGGGAAAACGTGTGTTTTCGAGTATTCATGCAGTTTTCTTTCGCTTTATTCCACGCAAGATCTGATCGATAATTTCTTATACTCGGGTATAAACATCGTGGTCAAGGGACCAAGGTGCAAAAATCTTGCGATCGACAATCACAGGTTCGAATCCCGGTCAGATACAAAGTTTTATTTTTGTTTTTTTTTGTATTTATTCAAGTTTTTAGATTTTTTTACCTTAAAAAATACGATATAACAAAATAGAACTCCGAGCGAAGCTCGATCGCCCAGGTACTTAACATAATACATACGATTTTTATCAAAATCAAATAAAAATAGTGTAGGTAAACTACTAGATTATAACATACACTATCACTATGTGTAGGTCCGCAGGGGGCAGAGAACAATGTAAGTAACTGTTCATTTAAAAGTATCCCTCATCAAAGCCCTGATTTATCGCACACGTAAATCTGAGGTCGTGCTATATAAATATTTATAAGTCTGCATTGAATTAATCAAGTGTTTGACGACTTTGATTAGAGTTGAGTGGAGACGGAATTGTGACCATTGACGATGCGATGGCGGAGCTTAAATGATATTATACCTTATCTATACTAATATCTATACTAATATCTATACTAATATTATAAAGCTGAAGAGTTTGTTTGTTTGTTTGTTTGTTTGTTTGTTTGTTTGGTTAAACGCGCTAATCTTAGGAACTACTGATCCGATTTGAAAAATTCTTTTTGCATTTGATAACCCGTTAACTGAGGAAGGCTTTAGGCTATATATCATCCCGGAAAAGTATACGAGTCCCGTGGGATAGATTTGTTTTTCTCTAGGGACGAACCCGCAGCGAAGCGAGGTTGAGTCGCTATATTTTAATATTAATTAAAAAGCATATTATGCTCTTTGACTCTGTAAGTTGTAAGTTGTGTAAAAATACTAGTTAAATGTAGCTTTCTGTTACTAAAGGAAGTTTCGAGTCCGATCTGTAATAGGTAGGTTTATATTTAGGTTATCACTTATTACAAACAAACAAAAACAGTTCATTTTTTAACCGACTTCCAAAAAAAGGAGGAGGTTCTCAATTCGACCGTATATAGTATATATATTATTTTTTTTTATGTTTGTTCGCGGATTTTTTCGTCATTTCTGAACCGATTTTGATAATCCTTTTTTTGTTGGAAAGGAGATATCCCAAGAGTAGTCCCATGATAAGGAAATCAGGATCTGATGATGGGATCCCAGAGAAATCGAGGGGAACTTTCGAAAATTGTAGCGGCGACTAGTGCGTTTGATAACATTTTCTTTAGGTATTACAAAGCACTACTATTTAATGAAGGTCTAGAGTCAATCTGATGATGGACCCGAAAGATAGTCGAGGGAACTCCTCAACGATTTACAGCAATTACCTGGTGTTTGGGCTTGATTAATTTGTATTGATGATACGTCTACACTAAATATGGAAGAATAAAAACTTAAAAAAAAACCGACTTCCAGGCACTGTAAAGTAAAAAATAACTAAACGGGGGTTTTCATTTAGAATAGATACTTAATCAGATTTTTTCGAAGTCGGTGCCAGCCAATACAAATCAAAGCACACCGACTTCGAAAATATCTGATTAAGTATCTATTCTAAATGAAAACCCCCGTTTAGTTATTTTTTACTTTTCAGTGCCTGGAAGTCAGTTTTTATTAAATTTATAATAATAATATAGATATAATGTCATGGCCTATTGTTTCGAAGGCGTGGGTGTTTATCTATATTCTCTTTGACAGTTGACACGACATTATAAGCAACAATGCACTAGGTGACCTAGAATATAACATAACTAGCAAAACCCGCGGCTTCGCTCGCGCTAAAACTACAACAAAAAATCTTTAAAAAGGTAGGTTTCATACAAATTTTCATCCCTTATTCTCCTTATGGGATGAATTTCAAAAAACGCTAAAACACGTATTTATTTAATTGTATTGAAGAGCATTAATACCAAGTTTCAAGAAATTCTGATCATAAATATTTTTTGGGTTGTGTTATAACGTGTACTCTCGTGGGAATGAGATAATCTCCCGCGGTAAAAAGTATCCTATATGTTGATCCGGATATCCAGCTATCATCATACCAAATTTCATCAAAATCCCTCCAGTGGTTTTTCTGTGATGCGGTAACAGACAGACAAACAGACAAAAATTCTAAAAACTATACATTTGGCCTCTGTATCGATAATAATATCTATTACAATAAGATTTTCCAAAAAATATTTAAGGTACAGATTCGACTTAGTTAGAATTTTATTATATATATAACGCCGATGACTAAAGTACAAACATTCGTGCTCATCAGACAAATGAATGCTCCAACGGATCTCGAACCAAATCACAATGTTAAGCTACTATCACTACAAAAACTATTTTTATTAAGAAAAACAGTTCACTTTTTTAGAATAGTAAAAAATCGGATACTCCAACGCCCAGGGCTTCCCAACCGCAAGTAATTAAGTATTTTTGAGTGTCAATTAAAATTAGTTACGCAATTCTTAGGAAAATTTAATAAAAGATGACGAATAAAAAGTAAGTGAAATTTTGTTTTCACATTTTAGAATAATAATGTACCTGTTATTTCAACTTACCTATAAAACATATCGAAACGTTGTTTTATTTCATTGTACATTTGCGATGAGCCTGACTTTGTTCAGGTGTGATGTCACACACATTCATAATATATAGTATTTATTTATTAATATTTCGGAAAACTAACAGTGTAGCAATCTATAGTAATATAATAAAAACGCAATTTTATTTTGTTTGTTTGTATCGAATAAGCTCCGAAACTACTAAACCGATTTAGATGAAATTTGGTAAAAAGATAGTTTAGTTAGTAGTAGTCCATTATATTACCAATCATGTTAGTGCGACTTACATACAATTTGTCTGTAATATTCTATAATACGTTTTAATCAACTTTACGCATAGCTGAGTCAATGTAAAGAAGAGCAATGTCTGGGACGTTACAGCGTACAGACTTTCTTACTAAATATCGGGTACGGTGGCCAATATCATAGTGTTTGCAAACACATATTTACATTTTCATAGTCGTGTGATATAATATATTTACACTTTTATAGTCTATGGGATAACATATTTACACTTTCGTAGTCTGTGGGATAACCTATTTACACTTTTATAGTCGTGTGGGATAACTATTACCCTTGACCAGTTAGTATAAGAGCCTCCTGAGCTATGAAGGCATTCTGGTCACTTAAAACCAAGGAGATAAATGCCTTAACCATAAAGACTAAGTTCTCGACTAGGTCTTACATATTGCGGTGTCAGATATCTTCAAATTATATGTCTTGATGCTGACGAAAAGTAAAGAAGAGAGTAGGAATTAATTATAACTTATATATAGTCTGTTCATAAACAGGAGAATAGGAAATAACCACCTAAGAATGAATGTCAAATTAAATTATATTATTCTTAATTTTAACTATTTTTTTTTCTGTACATAATATTATGGGTTTTGAATTGCCTGCAATAAATGATTATTATTATTATTAGGCTTTTAGGCCTGAGAGTTGAACCTGTATGTAGGCAAAGCCACGTAGTATGGACAGAGAAAAAGAAAAAGTCTCTGTCTACATGGTAATGTTATTTTTTTTATTTTTATTTCATACTAGGGACGAACCTGAGGAAGGCCAGGGTGAATTATATGTTTTTAATACATATAAATAGTTATTAGCCAGCATTAGTCATATAATATTTTTTTTGTGAATTTTTCTGATGTTTTAATTGTTATTCTGCTATTCGGGGCGGAGACTGACCCGATTTTGTTATGTATAGATATCAAAATCTCGAAAACAATGTTTGATTTTGACAAATAAGTTCTCATTTAATATATTTTAAATTTTTAACCGTCGTAATAGATCTTAGAAATTGTTTTCGGAAATATATATATATTTTAGTTGTTTACACATCATAAATTTCTGAACGCACACATAAATATTTGACAATCATTAAGTCAATCATTTGTCACTACTGACAGTACTCGACACTTTTAAAATCTAAAATACGCGATAATCCGAATAATGTGGATATATCTTGTCGATTTGAAACCCTTATTAATTTGCGGTTTACCGTATCGATGGGATGAACATTATACGTTTGATGGGTACGAAACCCAGGAACGTTTTGGGAAAATGATTTTTCTTTCATTATAGTGTTTGAATAAATTTTCCATTTTTTTAATATCTATTCTGTTATTCGAGGCGGAGACAAATCTAACAAATCAAAAACCATGAAAATCGGTCCTTAATCTTATTGAAATAGATTTTATTATCAATACAGAAGCCAAATCTATAGTTTCTAGAATTTTTGTCTGTATGTCTGTCTGTCTGTTACCACATCACGGGAAAACCACTGTGCAGATTTTGATGAAATTTGGTATTATGATAGCTGGTTATCCGGGTCAACATATAGGATACATTTTACTGCGGGAAAATCTCATCTCTGAGCTAAACGTTAAAACGTAACCAGAGACTAACCCGAGCGGAGCGAGGGTGAGTTACTTGTATACCTACATACATATTATATAGATTCAAATACCATAAATTTCTTATATACATTTTCTATAATATAAGGAAAGTAAAACCTAAGTACAAGGTTAGTCTATTATTAATATTGTATTACGCTTACACGTGTCGCTAAATAAGAGACACCGCGCATTGTAGATTTTATTTCTGACAGAAATTGAGAGTAGGTACTTACTTAAAAGCTTAAAGCGAGTAGGTGGAATATCTAATTTGTAGTTGTACTCTGTTTTATGTTTTTATAATTAAAAATATTTCTATGTAATCTACACAAAGATATTTATTTAATCAAATATTTCACGAAAAGTTTAGTTATTATGTGATGGTCAATGAGTCCACAAAGAAGTGTTTGCTTTAAACAACATCTTTAAGACACCGTTCAAAAGAAACCCCTAAGTATTAACGTAACAATAAATATAAATAATACATACTAAAGTTCATTAGAATTAACTTTCCCGCATCCGAATCCACATATATTGATTTTTCCACCCCATGCTGTCGCAAAATTATCGAAATCTAACAAAAACATCCCACCGAAACTCGCAAGAGAACTAATAACTGGCCTTACACCACCCCGTACATACATAGGCGAGGCACACAGACGAACAACACACACAACTCTCTAATTATATACGTCTACAAAGAAAATAAAGATCGGGAAAAATTTTTCAAGAACAAGCGAGCCGGACGTCGGGCGGGGCGTTGACCGCTCCGTCATTACGCCCGCGTGGGGGCACTTCCCCCTTAGATGTTTAATAATATGAAGAATTGGAGATAATTTGCGCGAAACTAAATAAGAAACGTTGGACGAAAATTGAAAGCTCGTGAGGGTCTGGACTTTTGGAATATTGCTAAGATGTTTATGTACATATCTCTTCCTTGTTTTATGGGATTGTGTAGTGATTAATGTCATTTGTTTTACATTAATAATGATTATTAAAAACAAAATTAGGTAATTTGTCCTATACAAGCTTGCCCTCGCCTACGTGTCCAATTCAATTAAATTTTCTTGTTAATGTCTTCAAAGCGTGACAGTTTAGCACAGATTATTTTATCAATGTCACGTAGAATGGTGAAGATATGAGGTTGATTGGAGGACCTTTTCATGCTTAAACCGCTGAATAGATTTCGATAAAATTTGGCAAAGACATAGATTTCATCATAGGTACGGATATAGACAATATTTTTTATCGAAGCAAACTCGTGTGCACAAACTAGTATTCAATTAATGTAAATATAAAATAAAACTTTAAAATGTGAATTTATCATTTTTAGTGCTTCTGCTTTTTCTATTCGGGTATAAAATACGAAATTGCACTCGCGTCTAGGATATAAATTATCTTCATACTGAATTTTATTCAAAATCCTTCAGCTATAAAAGGGTGAAAAGTAATAAACATACACACACCCTAACAAACTTTTGCATTTATAATATTTGCTACAAACAGTGGTCGCTGTCAAAGCTCGTAAAATAAAATGTCAAGGAAGGGTTTTAGGGAAATTTTCGAATTTTCGATATTTGTATGGATAATACGTGATCTCTTAATCGGTTTCGGTAACGGCGGCTAATCTCGTTGATACTAGCCAACAAAGACTTACGAGTATTATAATGTATAAGCGCGTGCGCAGACACAAGTTCACTTTTTATTCTTTTAACTCTCATGCTCCTGTGGGACGACAGCTCGACATGACCGATGTGAGATAAAGCGCAGGACCGACAGCTTAACGTTCTCTGCCTCAGTACGGGCATGTATACACTTCCGACTTCCAACTCCGGGCTGTTACTGAGTATTTCATGGCAGAAAAATTCAGTAACTGTTTTGACCCGACCCGGGAATAGAACCTATCTTACGGTCTGTAACTGTACGGATATTTACTATGACCAACGAAGCTGTTAAGTTAACGTTCATTTATAATATTATATGAATGATAAGACCGATACAGTTGATAGAAGTACCGTCTACGAGCACCCTAACGGAGAAAAACAATTCATGATGAAATCTAGTCTATACATACAATAAAATTGCAACTGATCGCTGCCTGTCCATGGAAGATATTTGAGAAAAACTATTATTGGGGGTCTTTATTAACGCAAAACATATAACCCAAAAAAAATATTTTTAATAGTGATTTTTAGAATTTTTGTCTGTTTGTCTATAATTCGCTACTATAACTCGCTAATTTCAGAAACTGCTTCACCGATTTGGGTGCGGTTTTTAATAATGTATTGTGGTTAGCTTCCCTTACCAACATTTCGTATTTATTTTATTTCAATTGATTCATAAATAAAAAAGTTATTCAATTTAGAGAATTACATACAAATATTTTTTAATGACCCTTTCTTCCCTTTGACGTGTCCTTATATGTCTTTTGTATTTATAATATACAGATAGCACCATCTTTTGAATTTTTTTTAATAACAGGACAGTGTATTATCCCAGTTAATTTAAATAAAACTATCTTTTCGGATTTTTTCGCGGATTTATTTTGATTTTTGTTTCCCGACGTTTCGATTGCTTTACAGCAATCATGGTCACGGGAGAGACTAAGGTGTTAGATGTCACAAAAGCATTATATAGTTGTTACAGACAGCCTACCCACAATTAACAAAAATGAATTCAAAATTTTGAAAATTAGCATCAAAGTACTTTACAATATTTGTTAATTTTAATTTTAATTTTATACTTGAAATATGGAATATTATTTATATAATTTTAGCTATTATCATTATAAAATAATATAAATAATATTTTAATAAAATATTCATCTATCTGCCAGTGAGAGTCTCGTCGAAATCGATCCAGCAGTTTCGGAGATTAGGCGGAACAAACAGACAGATAGACAGACAAAAATTTTAAAAATTGTTTTTTTTTCTTATTAGTACCGTTTTTGTAAAAACCTGTTATTTTGACATTACAAACAGTCACTTCAATTTTATTTATCCGTATGGATTGTTCGTTTAATCTACACATGTACTAAAATTCTAAGTCGAATCTGTACATTGAATATTTTTTTTTAAATCTTATTGAAATAGTCATTATTATCGATACAGAGGCCGAATCTATAGCTTTCAGATATTTTGTCTGTCTGTCTGTGACCGCATCACGGGAAAACCACTGGACAGATTTTTATGAATTTGGTATAATGATAGTTGATTATCCGAGTCAACATATAGGATAATTTCTACTGCGGGAAAATATCTCATCTCTGATAAATCTATACTAAATGTTGAAACGTAATTAGAGACGAGATTTAACTGTGACAAAATTAAAAATAAATATTTTGGTAAATTAAATTATAAAATTATACAATATTTTCGAAAATAGAGGAATTACATATAATTGTTTGCTTTCATTATTATTGTTTGCTGTTAACATGATCTTTAAAATATTTGAAGAAAAATGTGTATACACACCGGCTGTAATAACTATACTTTTTTTGACATAAAAACCTAAGTAAATCCCTTTGGTGACCATGTAAAACATCGCAACCTCGGGAGCAATAAACTAAAATAAAACAGCGAAAATATCCTATAAAATACTTTTGTATAAAATATCAATTACTCGTATTAGTCTTAAGAAAAAAAAATCGCATCAAAATCGGTCCAATCATTTAGGAGCTACGATGCCACAGACACACAGACAGACAGATACGTCAAACTTATAAAACCTCTATTTTTGCGTCGGCGCGACGGTTAACAAATCGTTTTAAGAACTATCGATTATAATAATTAATAACATATTATAATACTAGCGACTCACCCTCACTTCGCTCAGGTTCGTTCGTCCCTAGCTTGCTTCTCAAAACAAAATTAATTAATTAATTTGGTTTTAATTTTTTTTCGCGGGACTCTATTTTTTTTAAATAAAAGTAGTCTAAGTTACTTCTTATTACATCAGCTATCTGCCAGTGAAAGTACCGTCAAAATCGGTCCAGCCGTTTCAGAGATTTGCCAGAACAAACAGACAAACAGTCAGACAAAAATTGTAAAAAAATGTTGTTTTGGTATATGTACAGTGTATACATCCATATGCATTTAGTAAAAAGCGGTTATTTTAATATTACAAACAGACACTCCAATTTAATTTATCTGTATAGATATAGATTGAAAATATTCACAGATTTCTCAATAAAACTAAACAAATGATAGATACATATATAGATATCGAGATATTGACTCAAGTCAGAAGTCCTAACTATTATTAAGGTATACGAAGGTATTTTTTGCTTCAAATTAGTAAACAATTGAAGAGATTTGCGGTTTTTGTCGATTTGTATTCAATTCATACGTTCTTTAAAGTCGTGAGTAATGACCTAGGTATTTCCCATGTAGGTAAAAATTTTAAGGATAAAATGATGAGAATTATTGGGTAAAAAGAAAGTAGTGTTGTACCCACCACGCTTTTTGCTTCTTTTTAATTTTGAATAATGTCCGCTTGTTGTATTTAGATGGAGGCAAGGTGGGTATCTATCTAAATAATACAATGTCATCATAATACTTTGTTGTGATGTTCCTTCCTGTTCCCATCCATCATTAGGTTATGTAGTATTTAGTTATTAGGTTTTATTTTATGTAATTTATTTTGCACTTGTGAGTTACCCTCGCTTCGCCTTTATGTAGATAAGCGAATTGCGCTCGAATGAGACATTTTACCGTACTAAATTGTTTAATATGTTAATTATAACTCAGCTTTTAACAGTTTTTGTGTAGTAAATCATAAAAAATATTGTATCAACGACAACTCGGTCAGCAGGTTATTGTGTTTTCCCGTGGGAATGAGAGATTTCCCTGTAATAAAAGCTCTAGTTATTGACCTGGCAATAAGTTATAGCTGCACAAAATTTTGTTAAAACACGTTCTGTACTTTTTGCGTTAAAAGCTAACAGCTGGTTTTTGTGTCTAAATTCTGTATACATTTTGTAACAGAATTTTTCATCAACAGATTTGTCTTTTTTACTATGTTATTATATGTATAAATTTGTTATTTCAAAATATTCGGACTATTGTACACTTAGGGGGTAATTCTCCTTGAAATGAAATGTAAAATTTAATGTTTTTTTTTTATTTGGCAGCCATTACTATTTTGTAACCTTAAGTTTTGTGTCATATTACTTAGTGCATTTAAAAAAAGTTAATAATTTTTAAAATAATGAGCATAACAATCAGTGTTTTTATCCATTTTCCTATACTTTTAAGTATACACTTTAAATTTAATGAAATCAAAAGAAAAGTTAAGGAAAGATAGTGTTATGAGAATCAATTATTGTTTTTAAAATATATTACAGAAGCTTGTATTATATTATTATTTCTTAATTATACGGCGACACGTTTGGTTCAGTTTGTAGCGACCCTACTTGCTGTGCCAGCGGTCGCGGGTTCGAGTCCCGCTGGGGGCATTCATTTGTGTGATAAGCACGAATGTTTGTACTTTAGTCATGGGTGTTTATATTTATAATATGTATGTATTTAAATGTATATATATGTAGTGTATCAACTATCTGGTATCCATAACACAGGCCTCGTAGCTTACCATGGAACTAGATGGTGTTGTGTGTTAATGTCCCAACATATTATTAATTGTTATACACAAATACAAATGTATTTATATAAAATAATAATATGATTTAATATAAGAAATTTCTTACGTTCAAGTAACTTTATTTATTTTAAAACTATTATTTATGAATTATTCCCCCTTTCCCGTAAATATCTACGTTATAAGAAAAAAAATGTTGAAAACTTTTTCTATATTGTGAGGGGAGCGCAGAAATGTAATAAAACTTTGATTGCAGAACATTTGACATTCTACAGTCGACTACACACGTGGCGCGTTTTAAATGCTAACAAAGAAGCGTTTAAACGCTAAACACAATAAGAATAAAAATAATAAACCCAATCTAATTTATTTTTACACAAACATTCAAATGGCACATTTTTTTATATAAATAATACAGGTATAACAATGGTCATAAACAGAAATAATGTCCTTATGTCTTATCAGTGCTAAGTAAGAGCATGCAGATATATTTAAGTTATTAAAATTACAGGTACAATATTAAATAAAAAAATCAAAACAATACATAATATATAGGGTATATTTAAGTATTAGTTCTTAGGGCATCATCATAGGGCATTTACATCAATTATTTGACGTAAATGTTTAAAATAATTTTGGCAAACGTTAAATTGTACGTATTAGGCATTTCTAAAGATATTAAGGTTGTATTAATATTCAGTCCTTTTTAATGTCCTATTGCTAGGCACGTTCCTCCCTTCAATGAGGCGAAGGGGGGTCAGGCCATAGTTTACGCTGGTCAAGTGTGGGTTGGCGGACTTCACATGTCTTTCGAAAACTTTTTAGATTCTCTCAGACATGCAGGTTTCCACACGATGTTTTCCTACAAGTGATACTTAATCATGTTGGAAATGGTTCGCATATGAAAATATCAGAGGTGCGAGATCCGGGATTCGAAACCGCTTCAGTTTCCTAAGCGAGCGCGTTTCCACTGAGCTATTGATTAAATTAATAATAATAGAGTTATTTTATTCTAATTTTATATGAAGCTTACCACAATACATTAGTGAAAACAGTACCTAAATTGGTTAAGCTGTTTCTGAGATTAGTTTGAACAAACGTACAAACAAACAAAAATTCTAAAAAATGTTTTGGATTCTATTGCGTTAATAATAGTTTTTCTCAAATATTTTGCATATACAGACAGTTACAATTTTACTATATGTATAGATATAGAATAATATTATATAGAAGTTAAGCTTAGAAATATGCTAAAATCACAGCATTTCAGACGCTTTTTGTGTGTAGAGCTCCTTACTTTTAGATGTAAACAGCGTAGTAGAGGCACCCCGTCCATCCATCTCTATCTCAATTTATACGTCTGTCGGAAACGGGCTCAGAAGATTTTAACTAACATTTCTTATTGCCTAGTTCCACTGAACTAGATGTTATTTATTTTCATTCATACATTGGAAAATACTGAGTACATTGACAGTTGTAAAGCCTTTTCAAATATAAACTGATATTATAAAGAGAAAAAAAAATGTATTTTTGTTTGTAATGGATAAATTAAAAATCTGCTGAACAGATTTCGATGATATGAAGATAGTTTGAGATACTAGGAAGGACATAGGGTAGTTTTTATCTCGGGATTCATCCCTTAAGGGGTGAAAAGGGGTGTGAAATTTTCTATAGAGAATCAATCATTTCTCAAGTAAGGTATATAAAATTCATCATATCTATGTACATATGTACTAATATATAGTCTATGTATACCATAATAACCTTTAAAACGTACCTAAAGACGAACCCGAGAGAATTGAGCTACTAAACGATTTAGTTAAAAATTACAAACTACCTGCCTATATATATATATATATATATATATATACACATATATGTATGTTATATTTCGTGTTTTAGTATAATTAAGATTTGTTCATTAATAACTCCTCATATAATCCACGTCATTCAGTTTTTAGCTTTGTGGTAAAACTTGCGTTAGCCTTTGGCTTTGCTCGCGTCGTAGTATGATGTTAGATAGCCTTCCTTGTTAAAGAGGCAAATGTAAAAATAATATTTGAATTAGACTACTTTCAGAGTTTAGTGCCCTCAAATAAACAAAAAGATTCAACATTATATATTGGTACTTAACATTTAATTTCAAGCAATTTAAAATTATTAAGTCTTGAGGTAACATTAAAAAAGTAAAAAAACCGGTTATTGTTATGATATTCTTATAAAAGGGAATTTTCATTAAATTCCATACTCCGTCCCATGGGAAATCATTATTTTCCGGATTAAAAAAGGATTCTATATTCTCTTTTAGACTGCAAGCTATGTAAAATGTACATATACGGCCAATTTCATCGGAACCGATTTAGAATTTTACCCGTGAAGGGGTAACAAACATACATACATACATACAAAGCAGAAAAATTCAATCACAAAAAAACCCGATTGCGTAAAAAGTGAACTAAAAAGATGAAAACAAGTTGACGAAGGAACATAGTATTATGCAGTCGGAGATATAAAACGTATATAATCCGATGGTTTGTTTGTTTGTCCGCCAATCCGCACTTGGCCAGCGTGGTGGACTATGGCCTGATCCCCCTCGTATTGAAGGGAGGCCCGTACCCAGCAGTGGGACGTTAAAAAGGGCTGAATACATGACCCGTTCGCTTTTTACAGTCTTGTTTTTGCTTTTATAATTTAGTGTTTAAGACTAGACCGTTATAAGTATATACTTACCCAAATATTAGCACTATAGTTCACGTTTTTACACCGAAAACTGTGGGTAGGCTAAAGTAGCTTACACCTACACTTTTCGTGTGGTATACTTAAATGAGTTTTATTACTCGTAACATTTTTCATAACTACGTGAATGAGAGTGTAGCGATGAAAGGATCGTATGGAGACAGACTTATTAACTGATGTTCTCAAGCTTCTAACATTGATATAATAATACATATTATTAACATCATTCAGCCCTTTTTAACATCCTACTGCTGGGCGTAGACATCCTTTCAATACGAGGAGAATCAGGCCGTAGCCACGCTGATCAAGTGCGGCTTGGAGAATTTCACATGTCTTACGAAAACTTGAACCCACTTCACTTGGTTTTCCAAGCAAACACTTTACCACTGGGCTACCACTGTCGATGTAAAAAAAATATCGTTACTTAAAACCGTTTACCGACACGCATCAAGTTTACTAATGGAGAATTCAACAGTGATTGTATTAGTTTATTTGATTTTTGAGAGCTTTTAATGAAAATTCAAGAATGCTTGCTTATTATTACTTAATACTCGTAGCGTAGCATTAAAAATATTTTAATTGAAAGTATCTCTATTAAAATATAGCATTAATAATACTTACACTATCGTTTGAAGCAGAGAATGTAATGACAAGTAGGCTTTTTTTTCCTTTTGCTGTTACTATATGTATAAATAACTATATCCTGTAGAACGGCATAGTAGCACAATATTTGTCTCAATCGATAATCAAATCAGCTACTATGTTATAAGCGGAAGCTATACATATATGTCTATAGAAAACCATATTACACTAAATTCCACATCTTCCACATAAATACAAGAGAAAAACAAAAAGGCACATTTTTTAAATCGTATAATAAAACTGAAAATACGTCACGAATAACGTAAAATAGAACCGAAATACGGCACACAGCGCAATTTATAATATTGTTTTCCTTCGGATATATTTTTTCACTAGTGGAGGGTGGCAACCCCCTCCCAGAGGGAGTTTCCCTCCCAGTTATTATTAAAGACGTACACACACATCCTTGGAGTGTGATTAGATTAATATGGCGGTTCTTGGTCGATTCGGACGCTCTTTTAATTGTATTTTGTTTAGAATGTACTCTTATTTCGTTTAAGTAAATGTTTAATGTTAATAATTACGTTTTTTTGGATGTTTTTTTTTTTAAATGATTTTAATACTGGTTATGATAGTAAAATATATTATATTAGCCTTATTAACCTATATATGTTTTAACGGTTGGTATAGATTTCTCAGAGATGAGATATTTTCCTGCAGTAAAAAATATCCTATACGTTGACCCGGATAAAGCTATCATCATAGAAAATTTGTTGTTCCCAAGCAGACAGCCAGACAGACAAAAATTCTAAAAACTATAGATTCAGCTTCTGTATCGATAATAATGACTATTTCAATAAAAAAATCCATAAAATATTTAATGTATAGATTCGACTGAGTTACAATTTTATTATATGTATAATATAAGATAACCAGTGATTTACTCTTGCTTCGCTCTGGTATGTCTATAGGTACTTTTTGTATTTACAATATAATGTACAGGTAGCTGGCAAATTTAATGACTAATAGTGGTTTATGTTCAATTTTTCTACTAAATTTCATCTTAATCCGTCCAGTCGTTACAGGGTGAAGGAACAACAATCGCACAGACTCGACTTCGCTCGGGTTCGCCTCTAGGAAAACAAAAACAAACCTATCCCACGGGAACCGTACATTTTTCCGGGATAAAAAGTAGCGTATGTGTTATTCCAGACTGTAATCTATCTCTGTGCCAAATTTCATCGAAATCCGTTTAGCCGTTCTGACGTGAAAGAGTAACAAACATCCATACATACTCATAAACTTTCACATTTATAATATTAGTGTAGAAGTATAGATACTTACATATTTATATGTGATTTTTAATTAATCTGAATCTCATTTTATTTTTCATTGGTTTTCATTTCCCTATCAAATATATTTTTCACGTGTAAGAGCTGTGACCTTGTAAAGTTCATATAATAATTTAATGTTGTAAAGGTTTCTTACTTTATATAAGTTTTATTCCAAGTCTAACTTATAATAATTGTATTTATGAAATTTATGTACATATACGTGTTTATATACTAAATGCCTCAGTGGTGTAGTGGCTACCATGTACGGCTGCATATCCGGAAGTCATGGGTTCGAGTCTAAGGTCGAGCCAAGTTTAACTATTAAGTCTTTCTGCAAATAAAGTCCTAGTAACAGCCCGGAGTTGCGAAGTTGGCGGTGTTTTACCAAAGTGCCGAGGTTCAGCACGTAAAGCCGTCGGTCCTGTGCCTTATTTCTCACCGTACGTGTCAATTGTCGTCCCATTGGAATTTGAGAGTGACAGGAATAGAGAGTGCACTTGTGTCTGCGCGTACAGTTGCGCTAATATCTCTGCGAATCTGACTAGTCTCAATGAGAGTGGCCGCCGTGGCCGGAATCGGTCAGGAGGACATCATTATCGTATAGAAATTACTGAAAATATGAAAGATAATACAAAATATTGGCTTCAAAATACAAGTATCCTATTCTAGAATATTGGGAATAAATATGCATCCCCTCCGGGCATCAAACTCCTGACCCCCGGCGTAGTAGTTAGAGAAAATTTATCCTTATGTTTACTCAAACTCATATATTATATAAAATATTATTTTATAATAATTTAAGAATATAAGCCTATCGGGTTCTAACCACAAGGTGAGTAGTAAGAAATAGCGTATATCTTTTGCGTATTAAGATAATGTGACTCACTCAAATATTCATCATTTTCATACGAATTGGTATTATATAGTTATAATTATATATAAAATATAATATTATTATGAAATCTATACATATAACAAAATTGTAACTAAGCCGAATCTTTACATTAAATATTTATTGGAAAATCTTATTGAAGTAGACATTATTATCGATACAGAGGCCGAATTTATAGTTTTTAAAATGTTTGTCTGTCTGTCTGTTACCGCATCACGGGAAAACCACTGGAGGGATGTTGATAAAATTTGGTATGATGATAGCTGGTTACCCGGGTCAACATATAGGATACTTTTTACTGCGGGAAAATATCTCATCTCTGAGAAATCTATACTAAACATTGAAACGTAAGTAGGGACGAACCCGAGCAGAGCGAGGGTGAGCCGCTAGTAATATTATATATTTCTACTATATATATTTAATGACGATGCTATTTCACAATATCCTAAAAGTGTAAAAGCTTTTGAAGGGCTTATTTCTTCTTTTTCATTTACATGGTGTGGTTCTTATACAGCCCTTATTAACATCCCACTGTCGGGCCCATGCCCATTGCCTCCCTTCAAGGCGCGAGAGTTTAGGCCATAGTCTAGGCCATCACGGTGGTCAAGTGCGAGTGGTTGGGCTTCACGTGTCTTGCGAGAACTTGCTAAGTTCTCTTAAACATGCAGGTTTCGTTACAATGTTTTTCTTCACCGTAAGACGTGGTAATCATGTTGATAATGATTCGCACATGAGTATATCAAAGGTGCGAGACTCGAGATTTGAACCCGCTTCATTTGGTTTCCTAAGCGAGTGCGTCACCACTGGGCTACCACTGCCTTGCCACTGTATAGTATAATCATTATGTTACTAATGTATGCTACCAAAAATGATTACAAAGGAAAGCCCACAATAGTCCTGGTTTAAAACCTGTCATACACTTATAATGCGATTTTAAGAATCGATTTACATTTCTTATATGGCTTCTATTAATCGTTAACAATGTATAATGTACTGGAAAATTAGTACTAAACTAATACAGTTCTAGGATAACTGTTTTCACGATTTTAACCGAATTTGGAAAAAGATGTTTTGACAGGAGACAGAAAGGGGTGTTCATTTATGTGATCAGCACGAATGTTTGTACTCCAATCATGGGTGTTTATATTTATAATATGTATGTATTTAAAGTTATGTATGTGTAGTGTATCAACTATCTGGTATCCATAACACAAGCTTCATAGCTTACCATGGAAGTAGACTGTGTGTTAATATACCAACATATTTATACTTATATAATTTGGTTTTTTTGTTTATATGTAAAGCGATATCTTCGACATTTGCGTTTAGAACAATTTTTAATAATTCTTTTTTCATTGAATAGGCTGTAAGTCGAGGGTGGCCCCATTTAAATATATTAGGGGTGGTGTAATTACTTTTTGTTGTTTCGAAGTCGTTTTAATTTTTGTTTTTAAAAAACCATTTTTAAATTTTAAAGCATTCATACGTCGTAATGAAATGTAAGTTCGACTATGGCAAAAACCTGTAAATTATCAGTTAGGTATTGATCTCTATCTACCAAATCTCACTATCACTCAAATGAAGAGATATATAAAAGTTTATCTATATATATAAAAGGCAAAAGTGATTGACTGATGTATCAACGCACAGGCCAAACTCCTAAGGCTAGAAAATTGAAATTTCGCACACGTATTCCTCATATGACGAAGGCATGCACTAAGGAAAGATTTTTCAAAATTCAACCCCCAAGGGCGTGAAATAGGGGATAAAAGTTAGTATGAAACTTTTTATTCCTTTGACATATATGCATGAAATTTCGTAAGAATTGAGAACTTTAAAAATAATGAGTTACGTATTACAGATATTTCTAAAATTCAACCCCTAAGAGGGTAAAATAGGGGATGAAAGTTTTAAATAAACGCACAGGCCAAACCCTTAGGGCTAGAAACTTAAAATTTCGCACACGTAGGTATTCGTCTTATGACGTAAGCATACGCTAAGGAAGGATAGGTTCTGCTAGTCAGCAATATAAAAAATATACTTATTTTAATTCGCCAGACGAAAGTTAGGATTTGTTGAAATGAATTACTGGTAGCACGTGTAGGGTAAAAATGGATGAAGTATAATATATACAAATAAAAAAGTCCTATTGTACGAATAAAGTAGTTTAATTAAATCACTTTTATATTCGATCGGGTTATAATTTATTAGATGGATAACTTTTGTCAGATGATTGAAAAAACAACTCTACATCCAATTTAACTGTCAAGCTCTAGGAAAACTACTAATGTGGTTCAACAAACTTTATATGCCTTCATACTATACCATGTAAAAAGTTATGGAATGAGGACAAAAATATATTAAAAAAGATTAAACTTTTCGTAAATTTACATAATTTCGCGCTGAGTATGAGGTCCTATTACAAGGTTCAGTGACCCGTAGATGATAAATGTTTTGAGAAAAAAGAGGAAATATCCTTTATGATATTATTTCTAAGTCACTACAAATTGGTTTGTGAAAATTAGATATTTTAAGTTCAAATTAAAAAGGAAACGAGGTAAGGAAAGGTGATACCTTACAGTTATAATTTTTATTTCAAGACTAATTGATCTTAAATATGATCTTGTATTTACTTAGTGTTCACTTCCGTCAAATAAGAAACTTGTGCAAATGTTCATTTTTCTAAATTCCAGTTTTGTGGTGCTTTGTCTGTCAATGATATAGTATTAAAGTTTTATTAACACCTTCTGGATAATTTATAAGAAATTAATTGTTAACTGACACGCCGGCGTGCCCGAGATTCTCAACAGATTAAGTAGATGAGATTATTCATGACCTTCCAACCGATTTCGGCCACGGCGGCCAATTTCACTGACACTAGCCAACTGCGCAGGAGATATTATGGTGCACAAGTATGCGCGCAGACACAAGTGCACTCTCTATTCCTGTCACTCTCATACTCCGGTGGGACGATACTTCGACATGACTGGTGTGAGTTAAAGCGTAAGACCGAGAGCTTTACGTGTCCGAAACATGGGGTGTAGCACCGCTAACATCCCAACCCCGGGCTGTGACTCGGACCCAGGACCTCTGTATATGCAGTCGTACATGCTAGTCATTACACCACTGAAATAATATAATACTTGTGACTCACCCTCGTTTTACTCGGGTTCGTCCGTAATTTTCATTCCCCTTAATGGATGATTTCTGGGATAAAAACTATCCTAAGTCCTCCCCAGGATCTCAAACTATCTTCTTACCAAATTGCATCTAAATCGGTTCAGTCGTTTCCAAATTTATTCGGTACAAACAAAATAAAATCTCTTTATAATATTAGTATTGATATAGATAGTAAATAGATGAATAAGTGACTGTAGAATTATGACAATTGAAATAACGAAATGATATGTTAAGGCAGTGGTAGCCCAGTGGTAACGCGCTCGCTTGGGAAACCGAGTGAAGCGGGTTCAAATCCCGGGTCTCGCATCTCTGATATTTTCATGTGCAAATCATTTCTAACTTGATTACCACTTGCCTTACGGTGAAGGAAAACAGCGTGAGCAAACCTGCATGTCTAAGAGAACCTAGCAAGTTTTCGAAAGACATGTGAAGTCCGCCAACCCGCACTTGGCCAGCGTGGTGGACTATGGCCTGATCCCCCTCGTACTGAAGGGAGACCCGTGCCCAGCAGTGGGCCGTTAAAAAGGGCTGAATACATACTGAGATAGAGTCTATCACTAAATTCTGTCTGACTACTTCGGTTACACCTACTTTTTTTAGGATTCCGTACCTAAAGAGTGCCAACGGAACCCTATTACTAAGCCTCCACTGTCCGTCTTTCAGAGGGCTGTATATCATGAACCGTAATAAGTAGAAACTTGAAATTTTCACAGAGTGTGTATTTCTATTGCCGCTATAACAATAAATAATAAAAAAACCAAGATGGTTAATTTAAAAAAGGCTGCCATGCAAATTTAAAAAAAAAATTATGGTACGGAACCCTTCGTGTGCGAGTCCGATTCGCACTTGACCGATTTTTTGTACTTATCGTTTTGCTTGTAGGTCTGCCTATGTATAATTTTTATTAAAACCTCTACCTTGAAGTACTAAAGTAAGTAAAGTATGGTGATAGTGTATTGTTTGGTGGACCTAAAGATTTTAAAGCATATACTATTTGAGCACTACAGGGGTGCACTAAAGGGTGTAAAAATGATGAAAAAAATTGTGCGAAACGTAATATTTCTTTTTTTCTCCATCTTTTCTCCTTTCTTCTCCTTTGAGGCAGTGGTAGCCCAGTGGTAACATGCTCGCTTGGGAAACCCAGTGAAGCGGGTTCAAATCCAGGGTCTCGCACCTCTGATGTTGTGCGAATCATTTCCAACATGATTACCACTTGTCTTACGATGAAGGAAAACATCGTGAGGAAACCTGCATGTCTGAGAGAACCTAGCAGTTTTCTAAAGACATGTGAAGTCCGCCAACCTGCACTTGGCCAGCGTGGTGGACTATGGCCTGATTCCCCTCGTATTGAAGGGAGGCCCGTGCCCAGCAGTGGGACGTTAAAAAGGGCTGAATATAATACTTTTCTCCTTTAAAAATGGATTTGTATGCAGTGTACGAGTACGTTATCGTATAGCAAATATCAATGTAATGTGAAGGACGGCACGGATGTGTTACGCGGTATTGATTTTCCACCAAAATATATATTTTTTATTTTTATCACTGCCTTTAAGATAATGCCAGATAAGGTTAAATTAAAAACTAACCAAATCGACTATCGATTAACTTATCATATTTAAGGGGAGACTGTTTGTATAACTGCCGCTTTGCCCGGGTTTGTTTACTCTTATTTTATTACATTAAAAAAATTTTTTTACATAATTTTTATGTATGTATGTATGTATTCACCTCTTTTTAACGTCCCACTACTGGGCACAGCTCTTCAATACGAGGGCATCAAGCCATAGTCCACCACGCTCGTCAAGTGCAGATGTCTTCTTCTTCATGTTTTTTGAAAACTTGAGATTCTCTCAGACATGCAGGTTTTTTCACGATGTTTTCCTTCACTGTAAGACAAGTCGTAATCATGTTGGAAATGATTCACACATAAAAAATATCAGAGGTGCGAGACCCGGGATTTGAACCCGCTTCACTTAGTTCTTCAAGCGCGTTACCACTACTATAATATATATTTTAAAAATAATCCTTAAAATCATCAGTACTTACTTAATATTTTAATCACAATAGATAATTATAGCTAATTTTCTAATTTAATAACAGCTAACTCCTTTTTATTCATATTCCAATAAGCCTATAAGATGTTCTCGAATGACAGACAGACACACACATCCATACAACAACTCATGCTAAATATGTATATTAAAATCGAGTATTATATACGGAACGTTATTTAGGTTACACGTGCTATGTCACGATGAAAAATTCAGATTATTTTTATAATGTACATTGTACTGTGGAACTGAAGTTATTATTTTCACAGGCTTTTATATAACAATAACGTTCCGTCTACACGAGGTTTTAGAGTTTTATCAAATCTGCCGTCATAAGAAAGAATGCCGTAACTAACAATTTTGGCCAAGAATGACTTATATGCATATTCGGAATGAGCAAAAGAAATGCTACTTGATAGTCTCACTCATAAAGCTCTAAGTTTTATGAATTCGGAGACACCATAACCATTTTCATAGTAACTAAGTCAAAACTAGTAGTAATTTTGACGTAGTAGTAAGGCAAAACTTCAAATATCTCGAAATGAACTTTAACGAAGTTACGGCCTTCTTCCTTATGACGGCAGAAATGTAAGGATATTAGTTTTTTTGCTAAGTAGTTTGTATAATTTAAAGACATTTTTATTTTATTTATTTGTTAGAACGCGCAATAATATCTGGAACTATGAGTTACATTAGAAAAATCTATATTTTATATTAAAAAGCCCGCTAGTTATTGTCTGCGTCTTCGCTCGAGTGATATGCGGGGCGGAGATCAAAGGTAGCCTATGTCCAATCCCAGGATACATCTATGTTCTTGCCAAATTTCATCGAAATCTGCTCAGCGGTTTAAGCGTAAAAGATAACAGACAGATACATTCATATTCATAATATTAGTATGGATTTATTGAGGAAAGTAAATAAGATATATCAAATATTATATTACGCTTAGCAATAAAGTAAATATTATAATTATATATCAGTACTAGCGACTAACCTTAGCTCCGCTCGGGTTCGCCCCTACTTACATTTTAACGTTTAGTATAGATTTCTCAGAGACGAGATATTTTCTCGCAGTAAAAATTATCCTATATGCTGAACCGAATAACCAGCTATTATCATACTAAATTTATTAAAATCTGTCCAGTGGTTTTTTCATGATGCGTTCCCAGACAGACAGACAGACAGACAGACAAACAAAAATTCTAAAAACTATAGATTCGGCCTCTGTATCAATAATAATGATTAATGACTATTTCACTAAGATTTCCTAAAAAATATTTAATGTACAGATTCGACTAAGAATTTTATTATACGTATAGATAATACGGGGCTCATAGAAATTAGGCTATTACAAAATTATCTAGGGCTCGGCAAAAGCATGTCACCATCCAACATAAATTATTTACCCATTTAGTCTTACCAAAATAACATTATAACAAATTTTAAATACGGCAATGTCACAAAAGATGTGAACGTTATTCGTCACCCCATTAATATTACAATTGACAATGATAATTATGAAATTCACCTGGTGGGTGTGGGTTCGAGTCCGCCCGTTTGATTGAAAATAAATACAGTGACGCGTGTACGACGGTGGCGTGGAGAGGCTCTTATGTTTATAATTTTATGACTACATCGTTTGGGGTATTTTTATCTATTGATTTTTTACAGTAGATAGCGTTTTCTGTCTTTAGTTCTTTATATCTTTTATAAAAGCTAATGATATAAACATTGTGTAGGTTTGTACTGCTTTATTTATACATATATTTGTTTCGTTTAAAATCGCCTTTCTTAGATCATTTTATTCGAAATGTACTAGTTTACATGAAATACGTTATATATATTGTTAAGAAACCGCAGATATATCAATTTTACTTAAAACTAGATAGTTTTAAAGATTATACAACACTAACTATTTAACTAATATCACTCTAATGTTGTATTAAACTATAAAGATGTATATCAAATTCAATTTCGTAAATGGCCCGTCACAACTGAATTTCATAACAAATACAAAAAATCATGAATTTCATTTCAATAATATATATGAAAAAGAGAATTTTTTTGAGGAAAACCGTGACAAATATTGCGTAACTAGCGACTCTACGCATTCCGCCAGCGCGGCGCCCGCATGTCATTGCCGGGCCTTTAAAATGTGCCTTTTTTATTTCAGGGGGTGTACCGGGGGGTGGGGGTTCCCCGATATTTCAAACTTAACGACTCCGTAAAAATATAGCACTCGAAATTCGGATGTTTCCAAGGCTTATGTAATTGTGAATGTAAATAGTTTATACGATGGAGTTTTTGCGAATGTTAGCTTCTTTCGTAATATATATTATGTTACTGTAATAGAATAACTTGTTTGTGACCTAAAAAAAAGTGATATTTTGAATTCTATATTAAATATATGTCAACAGATGACTTATATTATAGGTCACGTATTCGATTCCTGTTAGGGGTTGAAATTATTGATGTTTACATCAAACATTGTCGAATAGTGTGGCGTAAGTGTTTTGATATCGGTATAATGTGGTGAAGGGTCAAGTGATTCTATGTTCTCTTTTAACCACAATAAAGAATTGCGTGTTACAGGAATCGAACTGTAGACTTCCGTTTCACATTGCGCCACGAGGATTTTCGTGAAACATTTATTTCTTAATAAAAATGTAAGCCCAATTAAACTTTAACGACTAAGCTCAAATAATTGAGCACGTTAAGTAATTTAAAGGCTTATCGCCTAATGAGTAACAAGAAATTAAATAATCCATAGAAATTGGCTTTATTTTTAACTGAGGTCATGTGAATCGATAACAGGTGTTTAACTTTTTCAGACTAGTTACGTAGAAATGTAAAGAAAATAATCGATATTTCTTTCGTTTTGTAAGAAAGAATGGTATATGTATGTTACTCCTTCATGATGAAATGATTGAACGGATTTTGATGAAATTTAGTTCAAAGTTAAACTATGATCTAGAGTACTGCCTGTGTATAATATTATAAAAATAGGCGCTTAGGGTTCAGGCATTATAAGCTAAGCTAATTATTACCTATTACCATAACTATATTTTTTTAAATGAGATCAAATAAAAGAATCTAAATTTATTTATCTAAACTCCCTAAGCTTTTAAATTGACAAAGCCTAAGCTTAGGTCTCGAAACTAAGAACGATTTTTGTTAATTCATACCTCAAAAAGGTCAAATAAGGGATAAAAGTTTGTCTGGAGATCCCTTAATTTTAAATAGTTTAGAATTATTAAATAATACAATATTCTTACATCGCATTTGACCGTGAAAATAAAGGGATAAATTTGTGTAAAACGACTCTATTATACGTTGTTTTACAAATTGTAACTTGTAAAGTACGGCCGCGACATTTATAGAAGTCCGCGGGGCCTTGTAAATGTCAAACATAAACCTTTATTATATTATACCCTTGTTATTGGATATTGAAAACTATTACATCATCTGTTTTTTTTTCCATCAATATATACAATTCGTTATAATTTATTTTCACCCGATATTTATAGGTACACTAGCGACTCACCTCGCTCCGTTCGGGTTCGTCCCTAGTTACGTTTTAACGTTTAGTATGGATTTCTCAGAGATGAGATATTTTCCGGCTGTAAAGTATCTTATATGTTGACCCGGATGGTTATCCGTATGACTACATATTTTAATAAGATTTTCCAAAAAAAATATTTAATGTACAGATTCGACTCAGAATTTTATTATATGTAATAAAATTTAACTGCCCTAAAATTTTGTAATAATTTATTTTCAGATCTTTTCGCGGAATATTTTGATTTTTGGTTTCCGACGTTTCGAATACTTTAACAGCAATCATAGTAAAATATTTGAAAAGATAGTTTTATTTTAAAACTAGCGACTCACCCTCGTTTTGCTCGGGCTCGTCCCTAGCTACGTTTTAACGGTTAGTATGGAATAAATAGACTATATATTATAATACATACATACATATATTATATATACATAGGTACGATTCAGTTTCGTAAATGTTGAGAAATTATTGATTCCCTATCGAAACTTTCATCTCCTTTTTTACCCCCTTAAAGAATGATATCCGGAATAAAAACTATTCTATGTCCTTCCCAGAATCTCAAACTATCTTCGTAGCACATTTCATCTAAATCGATTCAGTAGATTTAGAGATTACCAACCTACAACCTCATAAACTTTACCTCTTTATAATATTACTATAGATGTCAAATATTTGGGTAAATCTAAGAAAGCATTATAGCTTAAAGTTACTGTAACCTTTAACCTTTAGGTATATAAAATTTAGGTGTACCGACGTGTGTTCCTATTTTACTCTTTTTAAATGGCTTGACCGATTTCGATAATTTTTTGTGAACTTTTGGGGATGATACATAGCTACAGTTGGACCTGCCACCACAATTTTTTTTTCCAACGAAACGTCTGCTTTCCGGGTCCGCTAGTTTTTTTTTCAAATATCCATACTAATAAATAAAAAAATAGGGTAACGAACCCGAGGGAAGCGAGGGTGAGTTGCTAATATAATTTGAATAACTTTTACCGTTTCAATATTTTAAATAAAGTAATTTGTAAAATAACTTATTTATATTGGAACCGGATTAGTCCGGAACTACTAATCTTGACCCCCCATTTGTATGGTAGCGCGTAGAGCGGGAAGCTCAAACTATTTTAGATTTATTCGAATGATTGCAAGAAAACTTGCCTAATTTTTTAACCAACTTAAAAATTAAGGTGATAGGTAATTAATTCGTTTGTATGTTTATTTGTGTAAGTTCAGTGATAGCATCGTCAAATATAAATCGATTTTAGATTGTTTTTTTAAGAATCGATAATAGAAATGTTTTGAGTGGATAGAAGAGACAAGCATAGCAATTAGCAATCCTAAATTACTGTATATATTTATATAATATCTATATAATATATATTATGACCTGGTATAGCACCAGGTTATTCTATTGTGCTTAGGAACATCGTTGATGTAGTCGTTAAATCGCTGGTATAATTATTATATTTAATTTACATCAACAGTTTTCATTTTTTTTATTTTTTAGTAAATTGAAAGAGCAACTGTCGAGTTTCTCGCCGGCTCTTCTTATCAAAACTGCCTTCCGAGCCGGTGGTAGATTCCTCACGGACTGACTACACTGACATTTAATTTAAATTTAAAATGTAAAATTGACGATTCAAAAGTGCTTGTAAAAGTCTATTTGAATAAAGTATATTTTGATTTGAAAATCGTTTGTTTCAAATCAGTCAGAAATATAAAATATTTACCCCAAACCCTTCCCACATACACAGACGTAGGAAACTCTAATAACATCGATAACATTTCCAGATGTAATTAAACTTGTTTTTGAAGTTAATAAGAAACTTTTTACTTGCGCGGAAAAAAACATGGCTAATGAAAAAAGGCGCCAACGGGCTCGCCGCAGTTTGTTTATAAACCAAATAATAATATCAAACTTTCGCCGTATTTTTCGTTAGAAGAAAAAAAAAACGTGAAAAAAATATTTTCTAAGAAAGCTGAACTTAAATTTATTACACCATTACTCTTAATCATAATTGTGGGAAGGAGACGAAAGATGTGTATGATAGAGCGAGATGGATGTATGAATTTATTATGTGCTAGATAGAGATGGCGATATTTGCAGAGCGCCTCGCCCTTTCGATAGTGTTTCCAAATTTTAGGAAAGCCATGTATTGTTTGCTGTAAGGTATGGTTTACATGCGCTGAATTTATTTTGTAGTTCACGTTCATATTGAAATTTAGAAAAAAATTTTTTAGTGTTTTTAATAAAATTGTATTTCACAAAAATTGCTTGTAAGAAATTACTGTATATGTTTATATAATATCACTTTTTAATAAAAAAGTCGACGTATTTTGTCTTAATTTGATGAAGACAAAAATAGAATACATAATCAAGCATACCATTTTCTCTATAATTAGCAATACCCATTCTATCTTATACATATCTAGTTATCCAAAATTTTAATATTAAGCACTTTATATCAACATGTAACCCTAATCTTATCTAATGCACCGGCCCCTGATCAAACGAATGTCGTAGGGGTGGCCGGGTGGGGTGAGATTTTTGCTATTTTCCACAAAAAAAGTACATTATAGGCGTTTTTACGTAAAATACAGTAGTTTTGAGCGCACGCGCAGGCAGCACGTGCCATACAACTAGGCATAAACCGCAGTGTTAGATACATACCACGTACAAAAAAAAAGTAAATTTTAAACTTTGTAATAATTATTTTGATAAAACCTAATGTTTAACTAATATTCACCGTGTGAATACGAGCATTTGGCTGAGTGTTGGAAAGTCAGTTATTTTATAAAGTGATGATGATAAGATAGTGTTGTGAACAAACGATGGACGAAATCGATTTTAGAGATAACGAGAGGTGAGATATTCTTATTGGAATCCTTTTTGGATTACAATATTTTAAAGACAGCTGTTCTCGTATTTTTTTGTTCTGAGCTTGTCAAGATTGTACGTAGGGTTGACGAATTAGTAGTTTGTTATAGAGAATGTATTCTATGTCTTATTGACCTAGTATAAAGGGGTAAAATATGTTTCTTTATATTTAGAAATTATTGAATGAAGATTTGCGAAATTAGATTACTGATATGAGTGTATTTTTATTCGAGTTACATAGGCGTTTTTGATGGAACTGCGACCAAAAATTATTATTGGCCATTACGTATTATTTTAAAACACATTTAAGATTCATAGAAGGTTCATATAATCTATACTAATATTATAAATGGTAAAGTTTATGAGTATGGATGTACGGATGTATGTTACTCTTTCACGCCAGAACGGCTGAACGGATCTGGATAAATTTGCTACAAAGATAGATCTGGAATCAGTCTGGAATACCAAATAGGCTACTATTTATCCCGGAAAAATGTACGGTTTCCGTGGGATAGGTTTGTTTTTGTTTTCTTAGAGGCGAACTCGAGCGAAGCGACGGTGAGCCGCTAGTATTTTATATTATTTACGCGAATACTTGACATTTTAAATAAAACTAAATTAACATAATGAAATTTTTAAATATACAAATTTCAATTAAATATAACCTTATTCTTGTTTGAATTTTATAACCATATATAGTTTTTTATAAATTAAAACTGCGGAAATTAATAGTACAAAACGTTATTTGTTCTTACTTATAATTTATTCAATATTTCTAAATCAAAATATTAAAAATTTGTATGCATTTCTTTGGTATATAAAAATTAATTAGCAAAATTATAACAAAAATTATCATATACCTATGGAGAAACTTCCAAAAAATAATACTTTGTCATTTAATACCTTTAAAGGTAAAAATACATCCTAAATTCAGTTTTACTTAACTAATAAGTAAGCATAGATACAAGTATGTAGATACTTATTTATTTTAATGCATTATTATATACGTTTAATACGTTCTTTATATATTAGAGCGTACTTCTTATAAGATATAGCATTAAAATACAAGAAATGACTTTACTCCTTACTACTGCACATAAATCTAAATAAGTTTTACATAAAGCTCATTTTTTCTTCAGATATAGGCACGTGTATCGTACGAAAATAATTCAAAGTGAACTTAAAATAATCTCGTAAAATTACGAGGTCTGCCTCAGGCGGCCTGTGAGTAATGGTTGCTTTACCTGGATCTTGTAACATTTTTCCTCATTGAAGTACTAAATTGTTAGAAAAAAATTATGGATCCAGTCTTAAACTGTCCCAAAAATAGAATTTACTGATCGAAATGAACTTACGTCAATGTCAAGTACCTATCTATGTATTTGGTCAATAAAAAAGTTATGGATGTTAAGTGGGTGTAATAATAAATGGACATAAAATTTTATATTTTATGCCAATTTTTTAGTTTTAGCTTTATGTATATAGAGCTTTAATTAGAGTAATATCTAATATATTTAAATGAGCAATTTTTGTATATTTATTTATTTATACCGGCGATCTCGGAAACGTCTCTAATGATTTCGCTGAAATTTAGTATGTGGGGGTTTTCGGGGGCGAAAAATCGATCTAGATTAGTCTTATGTCTGGGAAAACGCGTATTTTCGAGTTTTCATGCGGTTTTCTTTCGCATTAATTGACGCAAAATGTGTTAATAATTTCGCACACTTATGTACAAGCATCGTGGTTAAGCGGCCAAGGCGCAAGATTGATTATCACAGGTGTGTTGGAATCCCGGTCGGATACAAAGATGTTACTTTTTTTTTATATTTATTCAAGTTTTTTATTTTATTTATAGGCCAAATTAAAAATTAATTAAAAAGAAAATCGTACTTTTAACCAAAAATTCCGAGCTTCTACGTTACAACTAAAGATAGCATTCAATAAAATAGTAAAATTGTCGATTATTATCTCTAACTACACAATGAGTTGGAATTTGGATAATAGATTTTACTTGATAATAATGTGTTTCTTTAATAAACTATAATTGATCGAGTAATCTAACGTCGTCTTTGTTTCAATTCCAGATGCGGCGGTGACGCGATGTCGGTAGCGCCGGCGGTAAAGCGCGAGCGCGACTGTGCGAGCGGGGGCGGGGGCGGGGTCGTAGGGGCGGGGGAGGGTGACGGCGGCGGCAGCCCTGGACGGAAGCGGCGCAAGCAGGCCGCTCCAGCTCGAGCCCAGCCTCCACCGCTGGACCTCCATGCGAAGATGGCTGATATATACAAAAGTGCGCTGGCTTTTGGAGAACTCACTCTCCCCACCTTCGATCCTCTAGCTGCCTTCCGCCTTCTACCCAGACACGACCCCCCACGAATCTTCAATCCGGAAGCTTACTGCGATCTTTGCTGTAAAGAGTTCTGCAACAAGTACTTCTTGAAGACTCATCGAGCGAACAAACATGGCATCTATGATGGTGAGCAGCAGCCGCATCTCAACCTTCCCAACCCGCCGCAGCCTTCACCACCGCGGCGTGCGTCCGATGAAGAATCCGGCGGAACACCCCGTCGATTGTCACCAGACTCTGCAAGACGCGCTCGCGAAGCCGCTTTCCAGCCAGACGTCCTTCGGCGACTGGGAGTAACTAATCCAGAAGCCTTTTGTGAAATATGCTGTAAAGAATATTGCAATAAGTATTTTTTGAGAACACATCGGGAACGAAGGCACGGTGTCCCAATGCAGCGGTCACCGGTAGCGGAACGATCACCAGCTGCGGCCACGCCTCCTATGATCACGCCGCACTCATCATCCCCGTCTGCGCCTACGCCTCCGAGGTCACTTTCATTACCGCCACCTTTTGATATTGAAGAACCAATCGAAGTAAAGCGAGAACGAGAAGATCGAGATGACTTTGAGGCTGTTTTGCGTGAAGGTCAAACGAGCCCTTTAAATTTGATTGTAGAAGAGCGCGGTGCGGCGTCCCCGGGTTCAGCGAGCGAGGAACTCCGCAAGCTCCAGACGATGATATCACAGCTTAACGAGCTCGCAGCGGAACGCTTAGCTGAGGAGCCGAATGAAGCGCCGCGACCACCCTCCTCCTCGCCGCCACCTCAAGATGAGCGAAGGTCGGGCGGCGGGGCAGGGTCAAGTTTTTGTGAAATATGTAATAAAGAACTCTGCAATAAGTATTTTATGAGAACCCACATGCAGCGGATGCATGGAATTTCATTGGAAAGTGGAACACAGCTCGGTGGCGTGACGTGTGACATTTGTCACAAGGAGCTCTGCAGTAAATATTTCCTTCGAGTCCACAAGCACAACACACACGGCATCCCTGCACCACCCGCACCCGCCAACGCCGCGCCGGCCGAGCCATGTCCGCTGTGCGCTCGTCGCTTCCGAGGGCCACGCGCGCTCAGAGCTCATCTGCTGGCCGAGCACGCCCCGCCGACGAGACCGCCACCTCCCCCACCCATGCCACCGCGGCCGCTCGACCTGCTCGCACGAGATAAGCCCTACGCCTGCGCTTACTGCCCCTTCACTACTGACGTCCTCGCTTTCTTGTTCGCGCATGAAAGAGCGCATGTGCAGCGCGCCAACGAGCAGATGGAGAGCGGCGAAGCAGAAGGAGAGGTCGCCGCCGAAGAGCCCAGTGAGAGCAGCGACATTGGGGGAGAGGTGGAGGGTGAGGGAGACGCGTACTCGTGCTCGCGCTGCGAGTTTCGCGCGGAAGGGTTCGCGGCGCTGGAGGCGCACGTGCGGGCGGCGCACGGCGGCGCGGGCGCGCTGCTGGCGGTGCCCCGCGCGCCGCGAGCACCGCTCACCATGCAGCCCTTCGTGCTGGAGGAGGCGGGCGGCGCGCTCAGCCTGCTGCCGGCGCTCGTGTTCCTGCCGGTGCGGCGACGCGCCACGCGCCGCGCCACCGTCACGCTCACGCTGACGCCAGCCTAGCCCGGCCCGGCCCCGCCCGGCCCCGGCCCGACCCGCGCGCGCCCGCGGCCGAAGACTACACCGCCCGCGGGCGCGCTCGATCGCCGTACTGACTACATTTAACGCTGTGTGCCTTCGAGCGATCGCCGAGAGATAGATGTGATCGTTCCCGAGGAGCTGTCCGCGGCCGCCCGCCCGAGCGCTCCACCGCGAGGCGGCCCCCGCCCTCTTTTTTTTGACAGAGTCTAACTTCGTATATTGAGAATTATATTCACGGGTGATATATGAAACGTTGCCGCTTATGAATCGGTTTATTTATTATCTCCTCGACGTTGGGTCGGTCCGAGACGAGTTTTTGAAACGTCGATTTCGATCGGGAGAAGAAATACACCCTAGGATTAGTTATTATTATTTAAAGGATACGTATTCGGTGAGTGGGCACTGGGCATCACGAGTGGTCACGCCGTGGTGCCGGTGCGATGTTGATCACTGAGCGCCTCGCGCCGAGTACGCCTACACACTAGGTGCCACGTTAGTTGTACTGCGACAACCGCTCTACCTCACGTTAGGTTTCGTAAGCTGTTATTGTATAAATACTATATTTTGAAGTTACACTGAAGTACAAAGGTTGCGCCGCGGACGGAGACCGCGCTCGTGTTAGCTCGATACTATATATTGTTGTCTAGGAGTGACTTAAGCACAAAATACGTACTAGTGGGCAGTGATCAACATTAAACGTAACTTAGTATAATCTGATAGCCGTATATATGTGCCGTGTAGCCCGGCCGCGCGTTGTTGCTACACATCATACGGGTCATTGTTGCGGCGGGCGCGAGCTGAGCTTCCTCCCGCCTCCAGTCGTTGGCCGGGCTTTACGTTTTATATTTATTTCTAGTGATTTATAACTTAATATGTTACAGCGGGCGTGTCTTGTTTGTCTATGGTGCCGTCACACCATACCCTAAATGTACAGTATGAGGTTGTTAATCAAGAAGTAAGATGATAATTGTCTTGTAAATTGTATTTGATTAGTGAAATCTTATGTACTTTTGATACAATTTTCCAAGACAAACTTACAATAATAAAGCTTTAAAACATATTCCTAAGCGGGTGAATAAGGAGATCACAAGTTAAATATTTACTAAATTATTATTATTAATTTTAATATAAAAAGTATGTTTTATCGACGCTACTAAACAAAGAATGGCTTTACAGACAAACAGGACACTGTCCAAAATTTATTATTATATATTATATTGATAAAAACCTTATTTGATGACAGGTTTATTTAAATTCATTATTGGTAGATCATTGTGGAGGTTAGCTTGTATAAACCATGCAGCTTCTAAAGAAAGTTCCTATGTATGTAATTAAGAAGTAATTTAATGAATTCTAGAGGTCGTTCGCGGGACTGCTCTCGACCGAGGACTGGCTACCTGATAGTACAATTGTGATCGAAGATCAGGGTAAAGCTAAAAATAGATGGTAAATAAATAACCTATATAACCAATTGTTGATATCTCGCAATGTTCCTGATACTAAAGTTCCTCAGATCTAGTTCTTAATAACTTCCTAATGGTCTTCCCCCGCGCCCGGTCGAGAGCAGACACGCTTGCGCGCGATACAACAAATTATATTAATAATGTTTTAAATAATAACAAATTTAATAAAAATGTACGCGTGGTCACGATCTCCAACTCTATTTAAACTCCAATTGTGCGTCCACTAAGGAGATGATGGCGCAAAGTTTTTACTGTTTTGTCGACGAATTTTGACTTATGCGATAATTTTAGGACAATGAATCAAGTAAATTATCTATATATAATTTATATTTACCTTTGTTCACACTTTGTTCATATAAATAGGAAGCTAATATTCTGTTGTTATACGAAATTAGAGGAAAGCTATTATTATTAATGTCGCATAAGAAAGAATAAGTCCCATGGAGTTTAAATAGGTGTACGGATCGTAATGAATGTAGTCGAATAACTTGTGTTCCGGATTGCGTTAACTTAGCGTTGTACGCCGAGACAGTTTACAAATAATTTTTATAGATATAATGATTGCAAGTACAAATTTAGGCAGAAGTACAACGGTGATAAAAATAACAGTACAAATTAATTTTAAGTCGGAGTGACTACAACAATTTAGACATAGAGAGCGCTCGGGTACAACGCTCCTAAACAGTGTTACAGTCGCACTACATTATCGTTCATTTTGTTAAATGTCTCTTTTAAAAGATCTATTGGTTGTCTTGTCAAATCTTATTTACATTTTAAAATAATAAGCAAAATTCTAAGTAAAAATGTATTCTTTTGATATTTCAACAGCATACGTTTACCATTCCTTTTGGTAAAGGATAACTGTAATCATTTAAAATAATTCTCTTAATAATTTTCCAAACACCATTTTTGGGTATTGCTTAGTATAAATATATCTTTTGATTACATTTATATTGTATATTGAGTAAAATAATTAGATTTATTTTTACTAAGCATTATCTTTCATACAATTTTATATGTACGGGACGACTTTTAATTTAAGTTTTATACAATTTTATATAAAAAAAATATATAATAATAATAATATATAAAACGAACTGAATTCGGATGTTTTATCATTGGTTAATGTAAATAAATTCAAACAAAATACGTAAAAGTACTTGGTATCGTCACATCGCTGGCGGAAATAGAACCGTTATTTTGAAGACCTGTCAAATTATGTATAGATATAATAAAAGTTGGTTTGATGTCAAAATGAATATGTTTTAGAGGTTAATTATTATAAATGACAAGTAAATTTTGACATGAAACCAACTAAACTTCAATTCCAGTCACATTCCAAATAGTAGATTTTTATTTATTTGTAAGTGTATTCTAGTCATATTATTTGCTTTTCGTGCGACTGTATGTAAGAAATCGTAATATTTTTTCAATTTTATGAAAACTGTGTTATTTCTAGTCAAAATTATTTTGATTTCGCCGATGTGGATGTCCTTGGCCTAATCGCTGAGTGTTGCCATAAATATTAAAGGAGGGTAACACTATTTAATATTTTTAGATAAAAAATAGAATAAAAATTTTCGAAAACGATGTACAAATGTGAAATATTCATTGAATTCAAACGGTAGACGTCCACGTTGGTTAAATTATATTAAAAAAATAAAGAGAATTATATATTGGCTTTAGGTGGAAGCCAAATCTTAAACCGTAACATTGCTTATCACTTGCTACGGTATAAAAAAAAAGGAAAAGACCAAATAATTAATTTCTTTCAAACTTTACAATATAACGTAAGTAATCTGTATAAATATAATAAAATTGTAACTAAGCCGAATCTGTACATTAAATATTTTTTCAAAAATCTTATTGAAACAGACTTTATTATCGATACAGAGGCCGAATCTATAGTTTTTAGAATTTTTGTCTGTCTGTCTGTCTATTTGTCTGGGAATGCATCACGAGAAAACCACTGGATAGATTTCGATGAATTTTGGTATGATGATAGCTGGTTATCCGGGTCAACATATGGGATAATTTTTATTGTGGGAAAATAACTCATCTCTGAAAAATCTATACTAAACATTAATATATAACTAGGGGCGAACCCGAGCGAGGGTGAGTCGCTAGTTAATTAATATAATTACCAATAATCTTTTAAATTATTTTTAATCTAAGAAAAAGCAGAGCAGATAAAAAGTTACTATTTTACACTATAATATTGTCTCTCTTTAAATATTGATAAAGACAACATTTGAATAAGCACATTTCATTATAATTTATACGAATTTCATTGCAGCTACAAAAAATTTAAATGATAACTTTTAACATATATATATATATATATATATATATATATATATATATATATATATATATATATATATATATATATATATATATATCAGAATATCATTGTACTAATATATTTTAGTCGGTTATATACAAGTGATAAGCGAGGTTGTCGATCGGTATATGTTCCTAGATCCGTCTGTTTGTTATTTGTTTTCCATTACTACGAAACATTTCTACCGTATTCAATAAATTAAATATACAAATGTGTTATACTTATTTATTAACCCTTCTCGACTCTCTAATTGTTAATGTTAAAAAATATTCTTAACTAAAGTAATTTTTATATCAAAACTAGCGATTCACACTCGCTTAGCTTTTGGTTCGTCCCTATACGAAAACAAATCTACCCACGGGAACCGTACATTTTTCCGGGATAAAAAGTAACCTAGATGCTATTTCAGACTATAATCTATTTTTGTGCCTAATTTCATCTTGATCTGTTTAGCTGTTCTGACGTGACTAAGTAACAAACATCCATCCATCCATCCTCACAAACTTTCACATTTATAATATTAGTATGGTAGGATTTGTTTGAGATAACATATTATATAGTCTTTTTTATTAAAAAAAATATTCTTAAAATCAGTTCACAAACAAAGATAAGCTTTTTTTTAAGCAACAACAGATTCTTTAAGTTTTTTAACTATTATCTTTATAAAAATACTATTCTATATAGAGTATATTATGGTTTTGTGACGCATGGACTATATTTTCCTGAATTTAGACAAATGTTTCAAGGTGATTTCCAACGTACCACTTTCCTCTTAATTAAACCATGACGTACGTCACGTATGTTCCATCACGTATGCGTAAAAATATGGCTATAATTTATAGAAATTTATCATACTCATGACCCACCATCGCTTCACCTTGACTACACCCCACTTGTCATTTAGTAGCTTTTTGTAAGATACTTCTGCGTCTTTCTAGTAAAATATGTCACTCTCCAGCCCACAATCTATCATATAACATAACTATGTATTTGTAAGAACCAAAAAAAAAACAATCTACAAATAAACAAACACACATTTGCATTCAGGATATTAGTTAATTTCTATCTTGACCTGGGACTAGTTCAAGGAATAATAGAAGTTTTTAATGGCTTAAGCTTATTGACTTTAAAAATTATTTGACATATACTACACACTACGAAGTTTAGGCCTCACCTTCGCTTCGCTCGAGTTCGTCCCTAGCTTGGAAATAGTAAAATGGATATAGTATGTTATCCTTAAGAGATAGACATATGCCATCGCGGACTTTTTTGTAGATCTTTTTAAAGTGTACAATACTGTAGTACATTATTTTGATATATCTCGTAGGGTTCAGCCAGCGTTTGCAATATAAGTGCAAAAAATGTATTTATTTAAGACATCACATTAGAAACCTCTAAAATTATCAGTGTTTCTACTATATTATGCATGTATTATACACATAAACCTTCCTCTTGAATTATTCTATCTATAAAAAAACCCCATCAAAATCCAAAGGCTAAGAAGTTTACTTCAACAGCGCCTAAACTACACGCACTTTTTTTAGACTTTATTACAGTTTATTTAATCATTTATACTTATGATAAAAATAATTTTAAATACAACTATCTTTTCAGTTTTTTTTATTTTGATTATTGGTTCCCGACGTTTTCCGGAAATCCGAAAAGATAGTTTTATTTAAAACTTTAAGTTTCATTTAAAAATTTAAAGTTGTTGTTTAATTTATTTTATACTTCCTTCTCGTAAGCGAATATAAAATTCACTTGAAAACTATCTTATCCTAATTCTCGCATATATCATTAGAAAATCTTAAAATACCTTCAAACATTTAACCAAGTAACAGTCAAAAACTATACAACAATAGAAAAACGGAATGTGAATAGACAAACAGTACTTCCACGCGTTATTATCAAATAAAATTATAAATAAATAAATCACACATTTCGACCCCATTGAATCGAAAATCACTAAAAAATATTCTTAATTAAAGATTATGTTCGCGTCAACTGTCGGCTTTGGATTGCTAAAATCGGGTTTTATTAAAAAACTGTCGATTTTAACGCGTGTCGGGGGTCGGTTTGTGTGCATCTGTCAAAGTTTTTAGGGAAACTGTTTTTTTTTAGTGGAATTGTAGAGAAATGGGTTAAATGTTAGAGTATAATGGCAAAACATTTCGCGACACGGTTAGCTCGGTGTCAACACGGAGTTAACCCGGTCGAAGGGCGACACGCATTTTTGAACTTTATAAAGCTTAATTTTTATAACATTTTTTTTTAAATAATATGATTTTTTTATACTTATAAAGAAATGTAGAGTTCGAAGTAATTCGGAGTTCGAATAATAAGTACATATTATGTGAAATACCTCAAAAACCAGAGACAAACTAAATTTATAATTTTCTCAATGTTTTCTTATTATAACAGTTTATTATTAAAAAAAATCTATTTATAAACCGAGAATATGACTTCATTATTCTTTAAATCGATTTTTGTAAAGTATTTTCTTAAAACAAGGACAACGCAATAGTATTGAAATTTAATTTGTCAAATTTAGAGCTATTCTTATTATTGTAAACTTAAAGAAGTTAATATTGTGAGATAGCAACATTGTTTGTGTTTGCAGCATTCAATTATTACTATACATTGGATCCCTTCAATAATCATAAATACCAATTTTACGAAACATAAGATTTAAACTGCCGTCATAAAAAAGAAGGCCGCAACTTCGTTAAAGTTAATTTCGAGATATTTGAAGTTTTGTCTTAGTACTTAGTAATAGTTGTGACGTAGTTACGATGAAAATGGTTATCTTATCTCCTGATTCACAAGACTTCTAAGAGCTTTATGAGTAAGACTATCAAGTAATATTTTTTTATACTGATTTTGACCAAATAGACAAGGCCTTCTTTATTATAGAGGCAGAAATGTTCTTCTTCATTCTACGTGGCATTAGCGAAGTAGTATGTGCTCAACTGGCGCGCTTTGAAGCCATTAACAATAAAATTGATTTGAAGACCAAAAGTGAAGCTGTGATACTCTTTAGTAGGTTTGAAAGCTTATTAAATATTTATTAAATAGCTAAAATATGACGTCTTTAACATCCTGTAAAACAAAATTGCAACCAGAAATATATGAATCATGTATGTGTAGTAAATATTGTCTAGTTAGTAGGTACTAGTGAGATAACCAACGCGTCATGCGTACGCGCATAACAATCCAAAGCATTACACACGCCTTCAAACTGCGTAACTTTATATTATTTTCCTCATAGTGATTTATATAAATTATGTTTTAAGTTGGTAATACTTTTTCATATTTGCATATTAAGTAGACTTATAAATAAAATTTAAATTAAATAAAAGTAAAATCTGAGTAACTAAAAAAACGAGTTTGATTCTCGTTTATAGTAAATACACCTTTTGAATATAAAGATACTCATATACAGTCTAAAAGCTATGCATAAAGTTAAATACATCCTAATTAGCTTTACATAGATAGAGATAACAGTACACCTATTTCTTAACGATTTCATGAGTTTTATGCCAGAGGCGCAACACGAAAAATAGAGTTATTTTGAAATAATGCCATTCGATCATTTTTTATATTTTAACAAATATAAAAAAATATATTTCACAAATGTTATGATAGATATTTATTAATTTTTTAGAAATTTTGTAGACTAGATATTTATTTTTATTTTTTTCGCCTAGATACTAGCAATATATCATAAATTTATAAGTCTATAAAAATAACAATGTGCGATCAATCACAAATAAATTCATGTTCTTGACATTACAATCTTTTATACTTTCAAAAATTATTTTTTACACAAAAAACGTAATGCGTTACGAGATTGATCTAAAAAAAAAAAACTCTAAATTATTTCCTAAAACACTATTGTCAAAAACCCATGCTTTTTCCTTTCCCTTGCTTTCGACAAACGCGCGCCACGTTTTTATATCATAAAAAATACAAAAACTATTTAATTCACTAAACACCCACTGACCTAAATAAGCCAAATCCCTCATTTTCCAAATTTCTGCAAAAAGAACCCTTTTATTACAAGTTTTTTCGTCACGATATAATTGAATTCAATCCTTTGGAAAAAGGGTAAGAGTATTCGAATTTTTTGTCTATAGCCGTCATTGTCAAAAATTATACGTTCTGTCAAAATTTCGCGCCATTTACTTTGGACATCTGTCGGCGAAAAAAAGTTTAAACACAATGCAAATAGGGGCGCAGGACATTAATTTTTAAGGGGAAATCGTAGTTTTTGTGTAAAAACGAAAAACGCATTTAAAATATGTGTCCCCTCATTTCAATATGTACGGATATTTTTAATGGATTATAAACTGTAATAGAAGAGGGTAAGCTACTACGTTGTTCTACATTTTCGACTTTAGTATCGTATTTGATTTTTATTATTTCGTTTATGGCCATTATTCATAACGATCTTTGCGAAATTGCAATTTATAAGGTTTTTGTTGTTTCATTTTATTGTTCTTATATTTCTATACTTGTAATAATAAATAATTTTTATATAGATATTTTGAATATCAGACAAATATTGCTAATGAATTTTTTTTTAATGTTTATGTTTATTTCTTCAGACTTAACCGCAGAATGAATTACGCGCTTTACATTGATGTACATAAACTAATTAAAAACACGTTTTGTGTTTCTAATATAAGTTATATTATAATTATATATAATGACGCTACCTCTCGTGAAACGTAATTGAAGAGAGCTAACTTCAATGTTTCTTAGAAATCCATTCACTAACATGTGGCATATTCAGTTTGTTATTGCCAATTAAAAAAAATCCAAATAAATCCATTAGACAAGGTAAATATAAATTTTATTAACAAATGTGTTTAATATCCAAGTCACACGTCATAGTACATGTAGTCGAGGAGTAATGTCGCAGCTAGAAGTAACGCTTTCTCTGTCACAGAAAGGTCTCTCTCGAAAGCAACGCCGAATCTATAACAAAAATATTTTATATGTTAAGACTATGCATGGTAAGTCCATTATATTCAATTTTAGTGATGTTATATTTTGAAAATGCTAGATTAAATAATATTATTATAAATCTAACTATGTAAGTTCAGAAACCCAAAAAAAACGAATTTTCCTTTAATTTTAAATCAATTATCTTTAAAGTACCTATAAAAATATAATTGCAGTGAATCCCCGGTGAGAGCCTGAGAAATAATTTAGAGTAAAAAATACTAGTTCAAATATATTACGGAGTATATGCGGAATTAACTTATAAGCACAAGAATTAAATATTTTAATAAAAAAAATTGAATTAGATAAAAATTTTCACTCCAAGTATTAAAAAAAATAGATGAGTAAAAAGAAACGTTACTTTTTAACAATTCTGAAAAGCAGGGATGGAAAAAATATTTCAAATATAAATTGTAAAGTATAAAATTTTACATTTCAAAGTTCAAATGACTCGGTTGAATTGCGAAAATATAACATAAAAAAAATATATTTTTACTAAAATTAATAACCTTTTTAAATTGGATTGAGAGTATTTTTTTTTATGCGATTCAGTGACAAACGAGCAGACAGACTACCTGATGGAAAGCAGTACCTGTCGCCCATAACACCTACGGTTCATGCACTTAGGTTTTAAGTAACAAAAATGCAGAACCACAGGTGCGTTGTTACTGTGAGGACTAAGATGATATGCCTCTCGCCTGTAATTGCGCTGGCTACCTTATCCTTCATACCGGAACACAACAATGCAATCATTGTTGCTTGGCGGTAGAAGTAAATAAGGGGGTGGTACCCATCCAGTCGGACTCCTCAGGCTTGACAGAGTCCTACCACCGGTAGTATAATAATGATCTTGTCTCCAATAATACCTGTCAGTAATGGGTGCAAAGAACATAGCGTGGAACAGTCCTTGCCAGCGCTTGCAAGTACTGCCTACAGCGGTGCCATCATTTTTGTATATATGGAACTGTATATCATTGAAGAAGCTGATCGTAACGCAGGGACCTATAAATTATATATTTTTGCTGTACATAAGATATTTCTATTTGATATTTTAGAATAGAAGAAAAAAAGTGAGAAGACGCTAGAAGAAGAGCGGAGCAGTATTTTTTTTCCTTTACCAAGTTCTACTGGTAGTGAGAATTTATTTTGGTATTTTACAAAAAAATAAACTATTTTTTTTTTAAATAACCTATTTCCTTATGGCAAACATTAAACGAAAAATATATTACCATTTTTTGGAAATTACCTCGTATCCAAAACACCTGTTGTCCATCTTCTCCCTTCACGATATACTCCGGTCTCACCGGCGTCCACTGTTGCTCGATACTGCCTATTCGAGTGCCCGGCGGTGAAAACACCTGATATCATATCACATAGATACAATAAAATAATAATAAAAAAATAAAACATTTACCGACCAATCTCATTCGTGTCTTCTCCATTCTACGTGACATTGGCGAAGTAATCTGCGCTCTGTCACGCTTTGATTAATGTCTATTAATAAGAAAATTGAATTGAATTGAAAAAAAAAAACATTTTTTGTAAAAACAAGAAGACATGATGTTATAATAATTATCATTTATATTATTTCCATTTGCAATAGTAATTGTGTTATATCTTTGCAAATACGAGTAACATAAAAATAACTTGTACTTTTAAAATGTCCATATTCTTTTAAATATCATCAACCTATTTTTGTTTCCGAGACATACATACATAAAGTAACAAAAAAAATTACACAATCCTCATTGACCTTTTTTTACTATTTTTCGACCGTCTTAAAAAAGGAGTACTTAATTCAGGTGTATGTTTCGTGATATATTTGACAATTTTAAAGTTATTCCCTTTTTTTTTAATACAAGGGTATACAATGTTCTCTCGATTCCTAAATTTTAAGACAAAATAGCCCTTAATAGAGGAATCTTTAAACTGATTTTGAAGTCGAAATACCAATTTAGTAAAGAAATATTATTAAAAATTACTATTTTGATACAATTGCACAAGACACCTGTATCCTTTGCAACTGACAAGGTAGCACTCGTGTGGTGCACGCGTAGGGGCGGTCGATCCTCATAACTTCGACCCCTTCATTATCCTTCACGTGCAGCTGTAGCGGTCGCAAACCGTAGCAGAAATAACCCACCCACCAGCTGAAAGAAGCATTGATTAAGAACCATTTAATATAACTACTTTAACTATATTTTTTACTATTTCATGCAAATCATCTTAAAACATCACTCTGTTGTATAACCTATCTGTCTGTTCGTAAGACCATTTATTCTAAGATAAAATTCAAATGATAAAGCCCTTAAAACTAAATATAAGAGCTTGTAAGTCAATCAGTAAAAACTTTCATGTCATAGGTAATATAAATGTATTGTTGAAAACTCCCTCGTCAAAACCTTTTAACCTCTAATCGGTCTAGAATCATGAAATTTATCAAGAATCAAAATATCAGAGTAAAAGTAAAGGAACACATCATTTAAAGATCAGATTTTTCTTAGTAAAATTATTCGTAATTTTAATATATATTTCAAGTAATTTTCTACATAATATGTTATTAGCTTATTTGTGGAAATTGTAGAGCCTCGCCGTCTACTGTCATGGATTTATTGTGGTCAAGGCCAGTGACTTCATGCGTTGTAGGTGTCAATGCACCACATGTAATAAACGCACAAACAATGAGTCAATATTTTCAATACATCATCAATACGCAACTGAAATATTGGAATGAAAACAATATTTAATATTGAAAAAAATACAAGCAAGAGAACGGAGTGTCATTTTTTTGTCTCTTTTTAGTAGCTTCACTGAGTGGAGACCCTTACAGAAGTATTGGAAAAAAGTTCCACAATAATCTGGTAAACGTATCACATCAACAGAAGAATCTTTCCAAACGAGCTGCTTTATTAGTATCTACTATTATATAGAAAAGTACACTATTTTAGGATGTAGAGCTAACTTTAAACCATAGGTATATATGTAAATTAAAATATACATAACTAATAATAGTTTCAATATTTGGAATAGTCTTCTATTCTACGGGAATTTCATGATGTATCAGGATAAAATATATAACACCAATGCTTTTCGTCTAGTCAAAAATAGATATTAAGGAATGCCATAATTTGGTATTTACTGGAGTTGAGAAAATGTCTTACCGGGAAATCGCAGATCTAACTTGTTGTGTTAGGTAAAAGCATAGTCTATGGATAATGTTCAATTTGATTCAATTTAGTATTATTACTGAAGTTACTGAAGTTAGTTTCGGAAACAATCGCTAGGGATATATAGTCATCATACTTTACACATACCTTTATACATACATAACTAAGTTCCTTCTTACCTATTCTCTTCTTCAACAGTATATACGAGGTTCTGATCGGTAGTTCTGACAAAGAACCTATTTTTCTTCCCGCGAAGGAACAATACGCTCCTCACTCGCAGTCTCTTGGTGATGAATAGACGGTCTACTGTCGATAGGTTTTGGAGTACATGGGCTTCTGGTAACGCTTCTTCCTATTATAAAATGATCAGCAATGATTTATTTATAACATTATCTTATTAACATTTTTTTTAGTTATTGTCATCCATATTGTGTTAAATTGTTAGCGGTTAATATAGATTTCTCAGGGATGAGATATTTTGAGCCCGATGATCAGCTATCATCATACCGAGTTTTATCAAAATCTCCCATTGCAGTGGTTTTCTCGTGACGCATTCCCAGACAGGCAGATAGATAAGAATTCTGAAAACGATAGGTGGTATTCACCGGTGGTAGGACTCTGTCAAGCCTGAGGAGTCCGACTGGATGGGTACCACCCCCTTATCTATTTCTGCCGCCAAGCAACAATGATTGCATTGTTGTGTTCCGGTTTGAAGGATAAGGTAGCCAGCGCAATTACAGGCGAGAGGCATAACATCTTAGTCCTCACAGTGATAACGCACCAGCGGTTCTGCAGTTTTGTTACATAAAACTTAATTGCATGAACCGTAGGTGTTATGGGCGACAGGTATCGCTTTCCATCAGGTGGACTGTCTGCTCGTTTATCACTGAATACCATAAAAAAAAATGCATCGATAATAATAACTATTTCAATAACATTTTCCAAAAATATATTTAATGTACAGATTCGACTCTGTTAGAATTTTATATGTATAAATGTAAAAATAATTGTCTGTCTTTCTGTGTTTGTGTGCTTATTACGTTTTCACGCCTAAAACAGCTGAACCAAATTTAATCAATTTTGGTATCGAGATAGATTGGATCTTGGAAAAGGACATTGTTGACCTCTTGCCATAAAAATAAAAGTTGATGGAGATCATATTTATGTTTTGGTAAGAAATAAAAAAATGAAGTTTTTGTAATATTAACGCTCAAGGCAGTAGTAAAATAGGGTCAATTTCAATAACTTTCTGCTATATTGACCTCGCCGCCCTTATGAAGACTATGAGTAAGTTTATATGAAAATCAAATGTTTTTGCTGCTAGAGACATAAAGGTCAGTTATTTTGGTATATTATATTTATGGAAAGTAAAGAGAAGTTGATATTTTGTAATGGGTCGTAATATTATAAATACAAAATGCAGCTCTGGACGCACTCGAGCGAAGCGAGGGTAAGCCACGTGTGGATCATAATTACTATCGATCCGTACTCGCTTCGCCTCGCCAAACTTATAATTTAGTTATGTTTATAGTTTAGATTGCAATAAAAGATTTATTTCAAACGGAACTAGTCTACCCTACGTGACAATGCACATATTGAAATTTTATTTAAAGGAAATTAACCACTCATGTCATAATTGTCTTTTGCAACAATAGTGGATATTTTCTCAGTAATATAACAATTGTTTTCCTTCAATAGTAAACTTGAATTAGAAACCGAATTCCATAAACCAATGACTTGCTTAATAGAATTCTACGTAGAAATGTTGGTATTTACGTAATCAAATTTCATCTCAAAAAATATCCCTCCTCATATAAGAAACCATGGCCTGATTCCCCTCGTATTGAAGAGAGGCCCGTGCCCAGCAGTGGGACGTTAAAAAGGGCTGAATACAATACAATACAATAAAAATATTTAACGGAGGTACATGCTCCTTTAAAATATCTGTATTATAAAGTATAGAGATGAATCAATAGTGAATACAAAAATAAACAGTTAATCATTAAAATTATATACAGTTGACTGAAATGGAGTGGAAATTTTTACATTTACATGTAAAAGTGACATTTTCTCAATTCGATTCGTATTTTTTTTATGTATGTACCAACACCGATTACACTGAAATTTATGATCCGATATACGTGATTCTTCTTTAGTTTGATGCGGAATAGTTGCCATTTGGTCCAATAAAAAATTAACTTAGTTTGGCACAGTACTTTTCATTTTAATGAACATTTTGTTTACGTGGACGATGTAATTTTATGTGTTTTAGCGGATTATTTCGTTGTTCATGAACCGATTTTGATGATTCTTTTTTTGTTGGAAAGGAGATTTCCCAAGGGTTGTACCATGATCAGGAAACCAGGAACTGATGATGGCATAGCAGAGATATCGAGGGGGATCTTCGAAAATCGTAGTGGCGACTAGTACGTTTGTTCATTTTTTAATTAAGTATTTTAAAGCTACTTCGGTACCAGCCGATACAAATCAAAGCACACCGACTTCGAAAATATCTGATTAGGTATCTATTCTAAATGAAAATCCCCGTTTGGTTATTTTTTACTTTTCAGTGCCTGGAAGTCGGTTATTTTTAAGTTTTTATGTTTGAATAGTTCATTATATTTCTCTATCTATTGTTTTTACTACTTACTTCATCTGTAGGTCGCTTTACTTCGACCAAGGGTGCCTTCACGGGGGTGTAAGGTTGAGCAGGCGTCGCCGGTATGGGCGTAGCTTGCATCATCATTGTCAAAATTTACACATTTCTCCCAAATTATAAATCAGCTGTATGCGGTATGTGACAGTGATTCTGTCACTATAAGGTGTGTAGGGCTTATTTTTTTTATTAGGAATGAGGTTTTATAATATTTAATATTAGGTTATTAGGAGGTTTTATAAAATTTGTTATTTCTTTGAAACTGCTCGACAAAAAAGCTAGCAATGTACATATGTATTTTTTAAAATACCTTTTAGGTACTTAACGTGAGATTTTCCAAGAATATTTTGATCCCCCGACGTAAAGGTGGGGTGTTATAAGTTTAACGTGTGTATCTGAGTATCTGTCTGTGGCATCGTAGCCCCCAAACAGATAATGCGATTGAAAGCTGAAAGGATATGAGCAACTTCCACTGATCTAATCCATTCCGAATGGATTAACCATTCGAAATTTGGTATCTCGTCACATCAACGACCTTAGTCTGAAGCTGAACTCTCTCTGAGGTCGCTCCGCGAAGCCTGTGCAGTTTATTTATTTATTTGGAAGACAAACGGTATTTAGTTACATATAAAACAAACGAAATAAAAAACTTTACATACACCAATTAAGTCTTCACAGTTTACAAATTCTTAAGGTAGGTATAATACATGTTAGCTTATTAAAAATTAAAGTATATAACAAGAACCGGGAAACAATCACGAACAGACTCTTTAAGTTAAAATTTTGAACTTATTTAAAGAAAAGAAAAATAAATCCGTTCCCAGGAATGCTTCAAACTGCGCTTTTAGGCGGAGCTTGGCTGGCTAAATTAGTCAGGTTTCGCAACACACAGCGGACCAAAAGCGACTCTAAGTGCGGAAAACGAGTCCCCTTTCCATTACATTATAATACTCGACTCTTTACTAAAGTACTGCAGATATGTTTAGGCTCATTAAAATGAACTCAATGAATAGGTTATTGTAGTTGGTTTCTTTTTTAAATTTTAAATTTAATTTCTTGTTAGTTATTCACAGAATAACAGTGATAACTAGACAATTGTTGAATGCAAAACAGTGTTATATCATAAATATAAAACATTGTTTACACCTGAGTAGTGTAAACGCCATAATCAAAGCGACCCGGTTACGTATCTGTAACATACGGGTACTAATTAGTCTTTAAAAAACATACCTACATTCAGACGAACATAGAACCTCCTCTTTGGAAGTCGGTTAAAAAATTAAAAGTCCTTCAAATCTTAAAAAGCCTCTACATTTAAATTCTACATTAAAAACTATTAATAATATCGCAGTCAGTAAAGTGATATGAAATATTTTACACACTATAATTATAATTATAAAGGATTTTTTGCATAAAATGTGCATTCGACGTAAACGACACCATGCAAATGGCGAGTTATGGCCGAGGGGACTTCATTTAAATTTGTGAAAAAAATCACAAACTGTATCGCTTTTATCAATCCTGCAACAATGAATTTGTTCACAATAAAATACGGTGACCATGTTACTGAAAAGTTTACATGTTACATACTATGTTTAGTTTGAAAATCATTTATTAGTTAAACTAACATATATATTTTTTTAATAGTAGCGATTCATTGTCGCTTCGCTCGGGTTCATACGTAGGTGAATTTTTAAACTGACACAACTTTTTTATTTATGAATCGATTGAAATATGTATTGTATGTATTCAGCCCTTTTTAACGTCCCACTGCTGGGCACGGGCCTCCCTCAATACGAGGGGAATCAGGCCATAGTCCACCACGCTGGCCAAGTGCGGATTGGCGGACTTCACATGTCTTTCGAAAACTTGCTAGGTTCTCTCAGACATGCAGGTTTCCTCACGATGTTTTCCTTCACCGTAAGGCAAGTGGTAATCATGTTAGAAATGATTCGCACATGAAAATATCAGAGGTGCGAGACCCGGGATTTGAACCCGCTTCACTCGGTTGTCCAAGCGAGCGCGTTACCACTGGGCTACCACTGCCTATTGATATTGATTGAAATATAACAAATATTAAATGTTAGTGAAGCTTACTTAATACATGAGTGAAAACCGCACCTAAATAAGTTAAGCTGATAACGGTTAAGCCGTTTCTGAGATTAGCGCACACAAACGCACAGAGAAACAGACGAAAATGCAAAAAAAAAACATTGTTTTTTTGGTTCTATTGCGTTAACACAGACGCTCAATAATATACTTTTTCTCAAATATCTTCCATGAACAGACAGCGATCAGTTACATTTTTATTATATTGTATATATTCTATACTAAGTGCTTACGATATTTATATATGCTAATATTATAAATGTGAAAGTTTGTGAGTATGTATGTATGGATGTATGTTTGTTACTCTTTCACGCCAGAACGGTTGCATGGATCTGGATGAAATTTATCAAAAAATAGATTATAGTCTGCAATAACACATAGGCTACTTTTTATCCCGGAAAAATGTACAGTTCCCGTGGAATAGGTTTGTTTTTGTTTTCCTAGAGGCGTACCCGAGCGAAGCAAGGGTGAGCCGCTAGTAGATCCATATATAAATGAAATGTTGGTCGTTGGCAGGGGCTTGATAATGGTGATTTTTATAACTTCGAATGAAGTTTTTAGGGACAAATTGGAAAATATACTCGGAAAATTGGAACATTCGTTAGAAACTGAAAGTGTTTTTTTCTAGACATCAATTTTGTATGACTTTAAAGATCACAAATACATTTATTACATTTGAAACAGGACATAAATTACACCCGTATTATTAGACAATTACTTTATAACTGCAACTTGAGAAAACAAGTATTACTAACTTCAAAATATAAATTTAAATGAAAAGAAATCAAAAAATTAATTTACATTTCTAATCTATATTACAGATAAATAAAATTGGAGTATCTGTTTGTAATATTAAAATAACCGCTGTTTACTAAGTGCATATGGATGTATACATGGTACATATACCAAAACAACATTTTTTACAATTTTTGTCTGTCTATCTGTTTGTTCCGGTTAATCTCTAAAATGGCTGGACCGATTTTGACGAGACTTTTACTGGCAGATAGCTGATGTAATAAGGAGTAACTTAAGTTACTTTTATTTTAGAAACGAAAAAAATTAAAACCAAATTAATTAATTAATTTTGTTTTGAGAAGCAAACTCGAGCGAAGCGAGGGTGAGTTGCTAGTATTAAAACTAAAACTCGAACATGCAACTACTTCTAAATACATCTTCTAATTTGTATATATGTCAACGTAAAATTGTAAGTGCCGCTAAATTGTAATCTATCTCGCGAGATTTTAAAGCGGTAGCATGTTTACAACTTTTGACATATATATGTTTTATTAAAAATAGCATCATTACTAAGTAAATCTCAAATTATGAAATTTAAACACATCGTGTGGTCACTGACGACTGCACTGCATGCGCACGCGCCGCCCCGCTTCAATATTTTATGCAAAAACGCAAATTTCCTCGAAATTTGAAACGCTCCATTGTATCGAGGCCGAATGAATAAAAATAATCGTTCTAACTTCATTTTTAGGGGAAAAATGCATTTGCAAAAGATTCAACCATTATTCTAGGAGTGTGCGAATAAAATTAACGATCGGTTTTTATGCAAACGACAGTTTGAATTAATAAGGATTTTGCGTGGTCAAATACTGGGGTCTGGGGTAGCGTTTTTGAACATCGCGTGGACAAAGTGCTATTGTAAGTTGTAATTGTATTTATTTTCTTAAATTTTAATATATACCTTTTATTTGTAAATAGTATACCGATTTTAAAACTTTTGATATGCTTTTTATAATAATATACTCAGGTTGACTGAAGTTTAAGTGAAATACACATTTAGGTATGCGTATGTAGGGTGCAAACTAAATATGCAGTATTTTTGAGTAGTACAGGTTTTAGTCAAAATATTCGGTTCCGTACCTCAAAAGGTAAATAAAGGAACCTTTATAAGATCACTCTCTTGTCCGTCTGTCTGTCGGTGGACCTAGCAAGTTGAAATTTATACCAGATACTAAGGTCTATAGTCCCTATTAGGTGTATAAAAATCAAGATCCTGAGTCAACACGATAAGAAGATATGGGCAAATTTAGATTTTCGCGAAAACTTGTTAATACCAAATTTACCTTAATTTTTAACTTTTTTTTCGGAATTTTCCCTTTACTTGTGCTGACCTTGCTTTTAACCAAAATTGACAATTCTAGGTCAACCGGACGTACCCTATAGGGTTTAGGTCAAAAACCTTATGGTACGAGTAGTTCCTGTTGTTCTAGAATCACAAAATTTGGCAAAAAGCCAGATCTTACAGCACAAATAAAGGAAAAAATCCCAAAAATCAAAAAAGTTGAAAATTAAAATTAAACAGATTTCCTACAAAGTACGGAACCTCCGGCTAGTCCGACTCGTACTTGTCCGGATTTTTGTTTCAATATCTTGAGGTCTCATATTAGTAACAAAGTTAGTTCAAATAAATGTCAATAGATGGTGTTGTATTACAGTTTGCTGTTGAAGTTTGTGTAAAATTAACAAAATATAAAAATGTATATTATGGTTTTAGAAATATACAAAGTGAAAAACGACATTATACGAATATTCTTGGAAAATCTTATTGAAATAGACATTATCTATATATTTTAGAATTTTTATTTGTCTATCTGTTTGTTACCGCATCACGGAAAAACCACTGGAGGGATTTTGATGGAATTTGGTATGATGAGAGCTGGTTATTCAGGTCAACATAGGATACTTTTTACTGCGGACGGCTGGCAAAGAAACACTCAGTCCATTCTCTATGTCTATGGTACATATAGGATAACTAGCGGCTCACCCTCGCTTCACTCGGGTTCAAGAAAAGAAAAAACAAACCTATCCCACGGGACCCGTACATTTTTCCGGGATAAAAAGTAGCTTATGTGATATTCCACACTATAATCTAGCTCTGTGCCTTCATCTATATCCGTTCAGGCGTGAAAGATTAACAAACTTCCATACTCACAAACTTTCACATTTACAATATTAGTATAGATATTAGTAAGATATCATTATGTCATGTGGCAATACAATAAAAGACTGATATCTGGTAAATTCTGTAATTCACATTTGTACTTCAACAATGTTCTTGTAATCTCAATATATTAATAACATTCACTCGCCTCGCCTCGCTGCTTCGCTCGACTGTTCATTGAACAAACACTAACAAAAAGTATATAGAATATTGCTTTCGAATACGTTAATAACATGACAAGTCCATATAACATAATTTATTTTATATATTATATAAGTAAACTATACAGTTTAAGGTTGGCCAAAAAAAAAACGATTTTCAAGATGATGGAAAAAAATAATATTTACAAATATTAGGAGGTGCCTTTTACCATTTTCAATTTACTATTTAAATATTACGGGTCCTTTTAATTTGGAATTTTAATAAATCAGCATATTGTTTTTATAATTCAGCATATTGTAAAAATCAATACATATTATCTTGGGAAATTGAACGATCTATAAAAAAGATCTGAGAAGATTTATTGCTAAGTCGACTGGTTTAAAAATTATTAAAAAAGTATATTTATTTTTTTGGCTAACCCTACTTTACATATCATATAAGTAATATTACATAAGACTTATTTGTTTTCTTGAAACTATATATAAATATATTACATGACTATATATACATGGAACTTGTCAGTTTATTCGCGTCTAATACATAACATAGTATAATAATACTAAAAATGGCGCATTATCATTTAACTCTTACATCTAATGATAATATATAAACTTTACAAAAGCCTATGTTCTTGTGAGATGTGCCGATTTCATATAAATAATATATATGTATGAAAAAATAGTATATATTATTTTATTTATACTGTATCATTATGTAATTTGAATTGGAAACGATTGTATTACATAAAAAAAATTCAATACAAATAGACAAAACTCGTGATATTTTATATATATAATATTATATAAATAATATTAACTCGAGCGAAATACAGCAACACACCACAAGTCCACGCAAGCGATAATAATTATAACAAAACGATTTATTACATAAATAATACGTTTATTACAATTTAATGATTTAAAGACATTTTTGTTCGACAATTGTTTTTTTTTGTATGTATCATACAAATAATATTAAAAATTTGAGCTGTAGTTTGAGAAATATTTCTTTTTAAATTTCATTTAACGTCAAACTTAACGATTTTTGCTTTATAACCAGTGTATTTTAACAAATTTATTTACATTAACTTACACGGCTCTATTTCTAAGGCACGTCGATAGATAACCTATGTATGTATGTATATATATATATATATATATATATATATATATATATATATATATATATATATATATATATACATATATATACAAAACGATTCATTTTAAATAACACCATCTTTTCGCATTTTTTCGCGGACTTAATATATTTTTTATTCATATTTTTTTTAAAGTATTAGCATTCTGCACACCTCTATAAATTTCATACTCCTCGGTCCGCGCAATTTTCATAAAAAGGGGTACAAAGTTTTTGCTTCACGTATTAATATATAGATTTTTGGTTCCCGACGTTTCGAATGCTTTACAGCAATCATGGGAGAACCAGTGAACCAGTACGGATAGGAAATCGCAAACAAAATACGCCGTTAGAAGATCTGAAGAGGAAGCCCAGTCTCTCCCGTGACCATGATTGCTGTAAAGCATTCGAAACGCCAGGAACCAAAAATCAAAATAAGTCCGCGAAAAAATCCGAAAAGATAGTTTTATTTTAAAATATCAAATATTCGCGTAAATATAAGATAAATATCATCTAAAAATATATTTTATCACATTTATATTACTTTTCTCAATCGTGGTCCTTTGGGCCCACCCATCCATTTATTGACAGAGTGCGTGCAGCTTAACCCTTATCGTATAGCTGTATATTAAGTTAAATATCAATTTAATACGAATAATCTTAAAAATGCTTCGAAAAAGAGCACCATGTGTAATATGAAAGGAAATTTCATATAAATTGTACTAATTTTAATATGTATGTATATAAATTAAAAAAATATTTTATATTTTACATGATTTTGAATCAATAGGGTGTATGCATATTTAAGACCTCAAAACCTCAGACTAAGGATTATATACACAGAGTCCTCCAAAATAAATGTCAAAGTCGAAAATAGTAGCGTAATTATGTATGTAATTTGCTGTTTATGCTACCATTCTCGATTTTGCCATACATCATACATCTTTAAAGAATAAGGGAAATTTTATATATAGTTGAAATAATGTACAATTTTTGAGAATAAAACATGAATACAACAATAATACAACATAAATACATTCTTTTGTATTTTTTAAACGTTATTTCTCTTGCCCTTGAAAAAGAGATAACATAATGTTAGCTTATTTAATTTCTTTTCTTTATTATAATAAAATCCGTTAATTATTATTATTCACTTAACACTCCGTATACATGTTGTCATTTGTATACTATTTTAAAATATTATTGTTTGGCTTCATATTTAGTTCAACGACACTCTATCTATAATATTCCTTATTCTGAGTTTAAAACATATCAAAAATAAATACTGTTGGAAATGTTTAAATAAATTCAAAGAAATTAATCAGCGCTTTTTTTCGTGGCGCTTCAAATCGACACTGCTAGGAACAATGTTGTACCAATTTTGAATTTCTACTTCAAATATAATATGAGATTTTTTTTATTATCTCAATAAGGAGTTACAATATTTTACTTTGCAAAGTGTCAAAGTAGGATTTGCAGCCGAAACCGAACGATCGGTCTCGAACTGTTTCGTCCGAAACCGAAACTAAAACCGAAATTTCGGCCTCGGTCTCAGTTTCGTCCGAAACCGAAACCGAATCTTTCCGTCGGTCACTATGACAATAATATAAAAATGGCTGATGGCATTTGACGTCGTTTTGACGCGATTTTGAATTTCACGCGTATATCTTGCACTGTTTATTTAATGGTATACATATAAATAGTAAAATAAAGTAAATATAATATGTGTTCGATTAAGTTCCAGAAAAAAAATTACGAAGTAAAAGCGACATGCATATTCCCTATCGTAACACTGTATATTTCGATGTTCCACGTTTAACTCTAACAACGTATTTGAATACTTATTTATATAAAAATGGTAACTATTTATCACCACAATTTTTTTTTTCAATCCGAGCCCCCTTTTTAACCGACTACTAAAAGGAGGTATTGTATTTAGATGTATGTTTGTCTGTATATTGCTTATTATTAGTAATTTCTTTTCTATATAAAATTCAATACAAAAAATTCAATCTTTAGAGTGGAATATTATATAATTTTTAATTGATTTTGAAGTCGGTTTTGGTATAAAATATTTTACTATACTATGTCATTTATAAGATGATAATTCCGTCTGTCTGTTTAATGAGGACTATTGTTTCCGGCGGCACCAGTTGGCGCCATTGGCGAGTGAGGTCATATCCCTGTCTTTAAAACAGTATTTGTTAGTGCGGCATCGCCAATAAATTTAATATAATAATTATATTTTGAGCGCGAAAACTGTCCTACCAGTTTAAATCATAATCATAATCAAATAATTAAAATATTGTTTTTTTTCTAACTCTCCTTCTAAAATAAGATTTATTGAGCCGTACCGTGTCTGCCAAAATTAATCAGGGATGGCACAATATTTACAATAATCATAAATATTCGTGATAAAAAGCTCGCAAACAGTAAACTTTTAGTGCCATTTGACATTTCTAGAGACCTCACTCTACACTAGCGCCCCTCGCGGCGAATTCAAAACCCTCGTTAGTACATGATTGTCTTAGACACTGCCTCGGTGGTGTAGTGGCTAGCATGTACGGCTGCACATCCTGAGGTCCTGGGTTCGAGTCCCGGGTCGGGCCAAGTTTAGTTATTGAGTCTTTCTGTATAGTAAGCCTCAGTAACGGCCCGGAGTTGGGAAGTTGGCGGTGTGTCACCCCCGTGCCGAGGCAGAGCACGTAAAGCCGTCGGCCCTGCGCCGACACTCTCACCGGTCGTGTCTCGTGTCGTCCCACCGGAGTATGAGAGTGACAGGGACAGAGAGTGCACGTTGTGTCTGCGCTCTCTCTCACACGCGCTGCACTATAATATCTGCTGCGCAGTTGGCTAGTCTCAATGAAATTGGCCGCCGTGGCCGGAATCAGTCAGGAGGACATTATTATTATTATTGTCTTAGATAGGATATTCTTAATAATATATTTAGAACATTTTGTTTTTATAGACACACAGCTAAATAAAATGCGACACAAAAAAGAATATATAGCATCCATATTTTATTTATATATCATACGATATTAAACTATTTATGTACAAAGCAAAAATATATAGTACCTTTGTTTATGGCACTCTTTATGTTGAAAATATTTCGACAGTTATTTTTTTTTATATACAAATATTTTATATTCAAATAAAAAAAAAACAATCAAGAATTATGTAAATAAATATTGATATTAACTTTTTTTTTCAATAAGCAATAATATTCCAATCTTATTGTTCTAATAATAAATTATGAGGCAATAAAATTTGCTAACAAATAACAATTTATCACTGTGAAATCAAATAGCTGCGCGTAAACGACAAATCTGTATTTTCATTATCTAAATAGCTAAATCAATTAGCAACCATTATGTCTAAGTTGTGAACATATCACATCATATCCATATAAATGAATATCAAAGTGATTAATATAATAACTAATGTAAATTCACATAGTAAAAATAACAATTTTGTCTTATATATTAGATGATGTAGCTGTAACGAGCTGTAAGTGTAAACGCCAGTTTAAATAACAAAGTTCATATAAAAATAGTGTTTTTCTTTCTCCAAAGAAGCTAATTGCACTTAGCAAAAATACAAAAGTGATTATTTTTTATAATTTGTTGTATTGTCTAAGTGACGTATTGGCTAAATCACCATTTAAGCACCATATTCACGTATAACTTTGTCTAAGTTAGTTGAATTCGCTAAGTTAAGCGCCAAGATCCATATCGAAGCAGGGTCGGGGGTGTGCGTGGGGGGAGTGGGGGGCGTGTGTGGCCCCCAACAGGAGGGGGAGTCCTTCACCGAGGCCCCCGAGGCCCCCTAGACCTCCTAAGCCAAGGGACATAACGCCTTCTGACATGAGTGAGGAACCTGAAATGAGATTTAATTTTTATAAGTATTGTAAAAATATTTTTACAAATAATACTGATATTACAAATACGAAAGTGTATTTGTTGAATTGTTTAAGTGTTTGCATTCCAGTACATTAAGTGGATACAGTTAGAGCTAGAGCGAAAGGAGTGCGAGTTACAAGTTAAAAAAATAAACATTGATATACTATATTACTGATTGAATAAAGAATTTAGTATTTGTAGTATAGTTACTCTTATTGTACATGAATATGTATGTACTATAGAATTATTAATAAGCATATAATTTAATCAATCAATGGTTTAAAATATAAGAAGATTACGAAGACTAAACATAAGAAGTAAGTAAGGCAGTGATAGTACAGCGGTCGCTTGGGAAACCAAGTGAAGCGGGTTCAAATACCGGGTCTCGCACCTATGATATTTTCACTTCTATATTTTAAGGAAAACATCGTGAGAAATGCATGTGAGGGAACCTGTAAGTTTTCGAGAGACATGCTCAGTCCATCCGCACTTGGCCTGCGTGGTGGGTTATGGCCTCATTCCACTCGCATTGAAGGGAGGCTCGAGCCCAGCAGTGGGGAAAAAGGGTTCGATACAAATATAAGAAGATTGTCATGTGCCGTGTGTAAATATTAGAAGGGGGGAAGAAGGGGGGAAGTTCACCTGGCGCGTGCGAGGACAGGTCTATGTGCAGCATGGCGCAGGAGCGCTCGTCGCCGCCGCCCAGCCCCAGCGCCGTGGGAGACGAGCATAGCATGGGATCGCCTGAGCACACACATATACAGCTTATATATTGTTTGTTATATATATATATATATATATATATATATATATATATATATATATATATATATATATATATATATATATATATATATATATATATATGGGGTCACCTGAACACACACTAGGGTGGAGCGGAAAAAAGGTTTTTTTTTGCTTGTGGGTTGAATTTGTAGCTTATAATAAAAATAAATCTTTGAAATAAAAAAAAACACTAAAAAATAAAAAAAAATAATTAATTGAAAATATTTATTTTTTTTTATTTCAAAAATGTTGTTTTTTTAAATGATATAAATTCTACCCCCAAGCTAAGAAAAAACATTTTTTTTTTCACTCCACCCATATACATTAGCACACATATACATTATACAGGTAATGTGTTCTTTCAAACAAACAATTTATTACACTTACATAAACTATTAAATATATAGATACTTATTACATATCTATACATAATATGGTAGGTATATTTGTATGAATGTTTATAAAATTTCATTATTTATAACTATTTAAAATAATACAAAAAACACAATAATATTATTATTATTAAACAAGCCAAATAGAAAAAAAAAACAGAAAGATAATTAGTGTTTGTAGATTACAAAACTATACTTTAGTTTTCTTTTATTGATTGATACATCAAAATAATTACCAAAAAACTAATATAGGTATAATGTAAAGAATACAAGGAGAAAAAAAAAAACAAAAATAGTCCTTGCATCGGCCGGGAATCGAACCCGGGCCGCCCGCGTGGCAGGCGAGCATTCTACCACTGAACCACCGATGCTTATGACTAACAGTTGAAATATACAATTATAACAATACACAATTTTTTTACAAATCTTTATTACTTGCAATATTTGTAAGTTTGTATGTTTGGGTCAAATCTTGCAATCTTAATTAGAACTACTTCTTCTTATCCTACATAGTTGAAATTTCATATGTTGGTTCAAATCCGATGACAATGACTTTTTATGATAAAAATTAAAAAGATAATAATAATAATAATAACCAACTTAAAAATATACACTAAAAAGTAGAAACAACAGATAAGTAGTTCTCATTTACTATATACATATACATAATGAGATATTTTCAAAGTCTGTGCTTTCATTTATATCGGCTGGCTATATTTTTTCAAATTTAAAAGGGTCTAACTTTGAAACTGAAATTGGACTACACTTCATAAAAAAAGAAAAATATATATATTTGACGATATATACATATATAGTCCCGAAGTAAAAAGTATACTATATGTTGACCCGGAGAACAAGCTATCATCATACCAAATTACATCAAAATTCCTCCGTTGGCTTTCCCGTGATGCGATAACAGACAGACAGATTCTGCATCGATAATAAAGTCTATTTCAATAAGATTTTCTAAAAAATATTTAATGTACAAATTCGAATCACTTAGAACTTTATTATAATGCGCAAAAATAGCATACCATTTTGCATTATATAATATACTAAAGCTTGCTAAATGTACCTTACTATAAATTGTAACATTACAAATTAAGTAATCAAAGCTGTTCATGTATATAGAAATAAATAAATAAAATACCTTGTGTGACGGGGTTGTGTGAATCATCATCCATGAGGTCTTCTATTTGCGCTAAGTTGAGTACTGCGTCGTTTTCGTCCGCGCCCAGCAGGCCCGGCGTCGGGGACAGTCTCATCTGCTGTATAATACATACATACATATTACTAACCACCAGCGACTTATGTACCCTATGTACGTACCCTAGGTACGTTTTATTAATCTTTTCGAACGGAACCCTAATTCTTTTCCTAAAACAGCTATCTGTCAGTGAAAGTCCCGTCAAAATCGATCCGGTCGTTTCGGAGATTAGCCGGAACAAACCGTCAAAGAGACAAAATCTTTAAAATTGTTTTTTTCTTATTAGTACCGTATATACTTTCATTAGCATTCCAGTAAAAAGATATTTTTTTGAGATTACAAACAGACACGTCAATTTTATTTATCTGTATAGATACAGATGTATAGATTAGTATATTCTTAGGTTAAAGTCTAGCATTCACAGATTTTAGTGGGTAGTACTGGTTTTATTAGCTAAATATCGTAAGGTTTTGGGTTTGATTCCCGAGTTGGGCCAAAACTTTTTACTAAATATTCACCCTAATCTCTCCCGGGCGTGGAATTATCGTCTCACTGGAGTTATAAAGTGAAAGTAATAGAGTCAGAAGATACAAAACTATAATATCTCCTGCGCATATGAGATTGGCAGCCATGACCGAAGTCAGTTACGAGGACATTATTATTATTTTCCCTTTATGTATATACTAGTAACTTACCCACGCTTCGCTCGGGTGCGGTCCTAGCTGCGTTTTAATTTTTTTGAGCGGAACCCTAATTTTTTTTTAATAAAATTAGCCTAAGTTTTATTCCTTATAACATCAACTATCTGCCAGTGAAAGTTCCGTCAAAATCGGTCCAGTCGTTTCGGATATTAGCCGGAACAAATAGACAGACAGACAAATTTTGAAAATTGTATTTTTATCATAAGCACCGTATATACTTCCAAATGCATTTAGTAAAATGCTGTTATTTTGATGTTACAAACAGACACTTCAATTTTATTTAACTGTATAGATAGATATATTACCTTTATGTCTTTATGATTGAAGAGGTGTTCCGCTACAGGTTCCAGACACAGGTCGGGCTCGAGACAACTCAGGGAGAGTCCCTCCTCTCGACTCAGCGGAGAGCAAGAGCCTAACTTCAGACCGTCTGCAACGAGTACATGCTTATCAAATCAAAATATTTATTTAAATATTTATTGGATATACACAAGTTATTACATTATTTCTTAGATCTAAAAATGAAAATATAAATTAGTAATATTTTACAAATTAATAAAAAAAAACTCTCCATTCCCTTATCCAGTAAACACTATACTGGATAGTCCGATACAACCATTATTTTTATTTTAAAAATCCCTTTTTTACCAATCAATGGTCCATACTCCAAGAGCATTCATACAAAATTTCAGCCCTCTAAGACAGTATCCTAATATTTAGCTCTCAAACAGAGAACTACTTAAATTGATATTACTGTCTATATATCAAAATATTTCTTTAATATTCAACAAAAAACTTAATAAATATGAAAAAAAAACGTATTAAATCACTTTATATTTACATTACTTACTAGCGCACCCTCGCTTCGTTCGGGTTCGCCTCTAGGAAAACAAAAGCAAATATATCCCACGGGAACCGTACATTTTTCCAGGATAAAAACTAGCCTATGTGTTATTCTGATGTATGAGCTATATTAATACTTTCTTAGATTTACGCGAATATTAGACATTTAAATAAAACTATCTTTTCGGATTTTTTCGCGGATTTATTTTGATTTTTGTTTCCCGACGTTTCGATTGCTTTACAGCAATCATGGTCACGGGAGAGACTAAGATGTTAGATGTCACAAAGCATTATATAGTTGTTACAGACAGCCTACCCACAATTAACAAAAATGAATTCAAAATTTTGAAAATTAGCATCAATGTACCTTACAATATTTGTTAATTTTAATTTTAAACATTTTATAATTTTAATTTTAAACTTGAAATATGGAATATTATTTATATAATTTTAGCTATTATCATTATAATTATTTCAATTTTTTAGAAAACTTATTATTATATTATTGTTTAATAATCTATATTTTTAGTGTTACCATAATGCTTTGTGACATCTAACATCTTAGTCTCTCCCGTGACCATGATTGCTGTAAAGCAATCGAAACGTCGGGAAACAAAAATCAAAATAAATCCGCGAAAAAATCCGAAAAGATAGTTTTATTTAAATATGAGCTATATTATTGTAAAGTTGCATTAAAATCCATTCAGTAGTTTTTGCGTATAAGAGTAACAAACATCCATACACGTATACATCTTCACAAACTTTTGCATTTACAATATTAGCAAAAGTGTTTTAAATCATAATTGATAGAAATACCCACCTCAAACTAGTGTATAATGATGACAATATAATAAAAAAACCCTTTATCCGCAGTAATAATATAATTGCGAAATTAACTGTCTGTCTGTTACCTTTTACATTTAATCCGCTGAACTCATTTACATGATTTTGTATAGAGATAGTTTAAGACCCTGGGAAGGACATAGGATAGTTTTATCTCGGAAATCATACCTTAAGGGATAAGATATACTCCAAAGTATTCCTTTGCATGAGGAATCAATTTTTCTCAAGTAAGGGATGTATTAAAGTACTTACTTACTGTATGTATATAACTTATAATCTATACTAATATTATAAAGCTGAAGAGTTTGTTTGTTTGGTTTTTTTTTGGAACGAAGTTCCTTACGGCAGGCTTGGAGGAGATAGGGATTTTGCTGCGCGACCGAACTGAAAAAAATGTGATAGTAAAACCGTAAGAAAAAGAGCGTAATGAACAGTGCGTAAGAAAAAGTGCGCAGGCGCGACAGTCGTATACACAAGCGAGTAGTGTATAATATCTTTCTCTTTCTCCCTCTTTCTTTTCGTTTTTTGTAATTATTTCTATTTCTATGTAATTTTATGTTGTCAAACAAAAATAAAGAGACATATTTTGTTATTTTAGTTGATAATTTGAATTACGATTTTTTTTTATTTTACGTAATTTATTATTTTTCCTAAAATACTGAATTTCCTAAATACTTTCCTGTACTTAAATAAAAACTAATCAGCAAAATTTAAGAGAAAAATCAAGAAAACCTACATAAAATTGAGCACGATTTTTTTTTGCAAGTTGTGTCAATTCTACATTAGCCGAAGGAACTTCGTTCCTACCTGGTGTCCCACGACACCAACCATTGTACACAGCATCGCGTGTCATCTGTGCGCGGATACGACAGTGTATTTTAGTATAGATGGGATTCGATATCCAATCATAGCGTGTCCCAAAATTCAACGATAATTTTCAATTATATTTTACCAGTAAAGTAATATTTTATGATTTTTTTTAATTTATACATAATATATTCATACACTTGGTCTAGTAGCTAGCAGGTAGGGCTTCAAATCTAGGGGTTCTGGGTTTTTTTTCTTTTTTCTTTTTTTTTTTTTTTATTAATATATATTACAATATAGTTTTATTTATTAATAAATAGAAAAGTATTAATAGGTTATTATTAATCATCCATATTGTATATTTACCCGTTCAACTCGGTTGAACACGCTAATCTTAGGAACTTATGATCCGATTTGAAAATTTCTTTTTGGATTTGATAGCCCGTTAACTGAGGAAGGCTATAGGCTATATATCATCTCGGAAAAGTGTACGGGTCCCGTGGGATAGATTTGTTTTTGTCTAGGGACGAACCCGAAGCGAAGCGAGGGTGAGTCGCTAGTAACTCAAATATATTTACATATGTTCATTGAAACGATGGTGACCAGTATAATAAGTGGAATAAGAATAAAACAAAGCCAGCCATACCTAGAGCGTCCAGGGCGGAGAGGGCCTCCCCCGAGGGCGTGTCGCGCAGCAGGTCGGGCGGCGCCTCGCTCAGCTCCATCAGCGGCGCCGGCTCTGATTTTGGCAGGACCACCTCCTGAAAACCGATTGAAGCGGGTTCATATCCCGAGTCTCGCATTTCTTATATTTTCACGTGCGAAGAATTTCCAACATGATTACCTCTTGTCTGACGGTGAAGGAAAACATCGTGAGGAAAACTGCATTTGAGAGAACCTAGCAAGTTTTCGAAAGACATAGTCAGTTTTTCAGCGTAGTGGTCTATAACCTGATCTCCTCGTATTGAAGGCAGACCCACTTCCAGTAGTGGGACGTTAAAAAGGGCTGAGTACAAATATACTCACAGGCAAAGAAGGCGCGTCTTCGTCTCTCGGCGCCGCCCAGCCCTCCACGGGCAGCCCATGCAGGCGCGCCAGGCGCTCTAACTCCTGTAAGGAAATAGAAAAAATTGATAAAAAATGGCCACCGGCGAAAATTTATTTATATATTTTTTTTTACTTTTCTCTTAATTTACCGAAGCAAATTAAACTGTCTTTATCACCCGGATAGATAAAATTACTCATAGTTCATAACATAACTGGATAATTAGTTAAGAATGGTAGCCCAGTGGTAAGGAGCTCGCTTTTGTAACCAAATGAAGTGACTTCCAAATGATATACTTGAGCAACGTGGTGGATAGTAGTTAATGGCCAGATCCCCTCGCATTGAAAGGGTCAGTGGGACGTCAAAGGAGACCCAGCAGTGGGACGTCAAACTGGCTGAATATAATATATTTTTTTAAGTTACTTCCAAGTGAAGGTCACCTATAGACCCAGAATAACATATAGACTTAGGTGAGGCCCTTATTCCTTAGTTTTACTTAAAGCTAGTATAATAAACGATTTTATAATGTAATTTTCTCTTAGCTATATTTATTTTTTCTAAGTAACCTGATACAGTCATTGGTATAGTGTAGTTTTGCATTAAAAGCCACGAAGGCATATTAACATAAACGCTTTTATGAATAATAGATGCATATTACCATCGCCGATTAGTAATAAGGTATTGTATATTGTAAAAAAATATAAATAAATAGTATATATACATATATAATACTACATTTTATTTAATCAAAGCTATAAATTAAATATTAAACAATGAATATGTCCTATATCTTTTTAAAAAGATTTATTATTATTATGAATTTATCAATATAACAACTTTATCAATAAAACAAAATCAACTATACCTATTCGAATAATCAGATCAATATAATAACAAAAAAGGGTGCGTGTGTGTGCAATTATTATTATTATGTATTTAAAGTTATATATGTGTAGTGTATCAACTATCTGGTATCCATAGCCTCGTAGCTTACCATGGAACTAGATGGTGCTGTGTGTTAATGTACCAACATGTATTTATTTACTTATTATTATTTATATTTCATTGATATCACCAACGTTCAAAGTTAGCCAAACCATATAAAATTTCAAACCTACTAACCTGTATCCTCAACATAAGCTTTCTATTGTGAAGTTCTATTTGTTTTCTTCTCTGTTCACTTTGCTTCAACCTATTGACCTCATCGCGAAGGCACTTAATGTAATCTACACTACTCTTCAATATGGTTCCTTTGTTGGGACGTACATCCCTTATGACTTCGTAGAAGGGGTCGTTGGTTTTAGGGAGAAGGGTCCCGAGTTCCTTTATCCTGTCGTTTATGTTGAAACGGCGACGGCGTTCGACTGGAATTGAGTTTTGTTTGTTAAAATATCAATTAATATAGCAAACTATTATATCAGTTAATTAAATCAGTAATTACACCTTTTTATTCAACAAGGATATTTATTATGAATTCTATAAGATACTTATTTTATTTCTATTATGTTAATTAGCTCGTCCCTAATGATTCTTTTAATTGACATAACTTTTTTTATTTATGAAAAAAAGAAATTAGATATTCTTAAAGGAAATATTCCATAATACGTTGATTCCATATAACTATTGGATTAGGTGACGTCAACAAAGCTTCTAGTAGGTATGATTTTTTCGGACATCATCGTTATATTTCAGCCAATATACACAAAACCTTAATGAATAGACTTAAGTCTTCATCATGAATCACTCCGTCTATTGGCGAAAATCGCATGAAAATCGCGTTCGGTAGTTTTTGAGTTTAATGCGTTCAAACAGACAGACGCGATACTATATTTTATAATATGTAGTGACTTGGAGACACGTAAGATAATGTATGAGAATGTTTGTCACTTCTTTAATTTGCAAAGTTTAAAGAAATTAGACGAAATTCCAATAAAAGATCCAGAAGATAGCTTATATCTTAAATTATCACATAGGCTAGAACTAACAAGAAGGACACATAAGATTGTGGCTTAACATCTGTTTAGTAATTATAGGATAACTAAACGATAACTAGGTATAATAATCTCAATACATTGTCTTGATAAGATACTAATAAAATTTTAATGACTTCCCGATGGAAATTCTCACTAAAACTAGCAAACGCAAGTGCACTATCTATTCATGTCTGTAGTGGGATGACATTTTGACACTTTTAGGCCCGGGGGGTTAAATATTGTAAAAATTTTTTTTTTTTTTTTTTTATGATAAAAGGGGCAAACGAACAAACGATCCACCTGATGGTAAGTGGCTATCGTTGTTCGTTTGAGTTGCGAATGCGTTGCGGGCCTATAAGGGACCTGAAGACGCGACTTGAACAGCCCTGTATTAAATTCTCAAATTTGGGATAACAGATAATATTTACACTTGACCCGGAACGGCCTGAAACTCAGGATTTCCTCAACATGCACTATAAAATACTCACTCATATTGTGGTTGTCTTTCTTCTGTCTGTCCTTTGCAAGTGCGTGCATATCTGCATCACATAGCACGGCGCAGTCGCCGGCTAACGAGCTGGTGGTGGAAGCTGGCTCTGAAGATGATAGGGGTGTATCCAGTGATAGGATGTCATCTAGGAACTCGTCTGCCTAGTAAATAAAGGAATGAATTTAGTTCTCTCTAATGGCTTCAAAATGTGCTCTTAGCAGATTACTTAGACAATTTGAACAAAACAAAATAAAACATAGTGATGTCTGTACAGCAGTGTACTGTCACTAATAGGAAGGTCACACAGATCATTTTAAGACCTGATCTATTATGTCTAAAGCCAAATCTAGGCCTAATATCAGGTGGCTGCTTGTTTGGTTTCAAAAATAATGTCAGTTTAAATGGTCTGAGATAGACTGAAATAGCAAAATATGGAAAAACTTAGTGAAAAAAAAGTGTTGCTCGGCTTACCGGGGTTTCAGCCAAGACAAAAATAATGAAGAAGTTATGTTTTGAAACCTATCAAATATAATTTAAATATACTTAGTTCCACAATTTAAACAAAACTGCTTACTTCAGAGTTAGCCCCCGCGGAACACAACCCGGGACTTAACAGACTGGAGGATGAAGCCCTATCCGGCGATTGAGCTCGTGTGCCCAACTCCGGTGCACTTTGCACAGGCGCGCCTCGCACTGCGCCTGCCACCTAGAAACGAAACAATAGTTTTAAATATTAACGACTTACCGAGACGGTTTCCACATGTCTAACAGTATAACAGTAGCCCATGTGTTACTCCAGGTCATAGCCTATCAATTAATTATGTGAGCTTTTTTACTCTTTCTTCCCTTTGGTGACTTTAAATGAGATGACCCCTCCCCCCCCCCCCCCCCTCCCCTTTCAATGAGTACTTCATTTCACCTAAATCCGTCCAGTCGTTTAAGCGTAATGGAGAACAAACATACACACATATGCACACAAACACAAATAACAATTTACTTTATTCAATTATTTACTTTAATTTAGAACGCAATTAATGTCAAATTCCTATGGCTATTAAAGAAAACCACAGTTGGATCGGTCATTGATATTCATGATTATTGATTAGTAATTACTTTTTTATACACTGTAATTATAAAATTCCTTTTGTTTTTCTTGCAAACTTATATTTAGAAAAATAAATGTCTTAACCTGAGTAGCGATTGAGTAGGTGATTGAGGCGGTCAAAAATATATAGATAATGATGTAAACATTTTTTATTTTTTTAAGTTGCTTAAAATAAAAGTAAATAGACATAATACTTTCTCAGATTTACGCGAATATTTTATATAAAACTATCTTTTCGGATTATTTCGCGGATTTATTTCGATTTTTGGTTCCTGACGTTTCAAATGCTTTACAGCAATCATGGTCACGGGAGAGCCTAAGTGTTACGTGAAAGTACGGACTGGAAATCGAATAAATCAGTTAGAAGATCTAAATAGACAATTTTGTAACTGCATAACGCTAACCTGTGGCTGTGGGGTAAATGATTCGCTGAGGTACTGGCGCACCTGGCTCTTCTGCTTCTGGATCACGTGATACCGGGTGGGATTTTCCAGAACTGTTCGCACCTGTAAGTTTATATTTCATCCCATTATTATTTTAGATATTAATACATTTTGGAATTCTGAGTTTAAATATCATAAACTAGCGACTTACCCTACTGCGCTTGGGCGCGACCCTAGCTTTACCCTATATTTCCAGTGTAAAATATACTGAATACATAGCTCTACAAATTCCTCTATCTTCCAGTGAAAATTTAAATACTATCGGTTAAGCCGTTCCAAAGATTACCCCGGACAAACAGAAAGATAGACAGACAAAATTTTTAAAACGGATTGTTAAGGCAGTAGATAAGTTAGTAGAGTTATTTATATGCTACCAAATTTAATTTAATGTTATGATGTTTTATTAAATACTAATACGTAGTATACGAATATGTACTAGATAAAACATAGTAATTTTGAAATCACAGACAGACACATCAATTTTATTTATATGTATTGATGCGAAAGTTACTGTGCCTACTTATGTATATGTTACTTTTACTAATTTAAGTGAAATTCGGGATTTAGCTTAAATTGTAGATGAAGAAATAAACGTATAATTAATGGAAAACTAAATAGTGAATTGAAACAACACAAATAAATAAATTCGGGGGAGATCAGGCCATAGTCAACCGCACTGGCCAAGTGCGGGGCGGACTTCACATGTCTTTCGGAAACTTGCTAGGTTCTCTCAGAAATCCGAATTTCCTTATAATGTTTTCCTTCACGCTAAGACAAGTGATAATCATATTAGAAATTATTTCCACATGAAAATATCAGAGGTGCGAGACCCGGGATTTGAACGCGCTTCACTCTGTTTCCCAAGTGAATGTTATTACTGGTTTACTACTACTACCACTACACTACACTACCTTACATATAATACACGTATAGTACATAGATATATGTAAACTAACCTGCAACACCTGTGGCGGTAACTCCACGTGCGGCGTGATGCGCGGTACATCTGTGGGACTGGACTTCTTTTTGTCTTCATTGTCTTTGGATTGGCCTGCTTGTTGCGCCTGGATGTAACAACCAATAATAATGTTCTACAATTTTGCTATGAAATACAAGCTGCTTAATAAACTGGTTATTTTCCAAGTTTTTTTTTAATGTATTTCAGGTAACAAGCATTTTATTTCTCTTTAGATTAAATATAATCACTTTATACCTAATTAAAAATTTTTTAAAGGAAATTAATTAAGGTGTAACATTAAAAAAATTACAATTGGCGAAGATAGCACATATACTACACAAGACGGCCATACATCCTAATTCCTTTTTTTAAGTTGTTCAAAAAGGGATACTATTTTCAGAACAGATCTATCTATAATTATAATAAACTCCTATCTTCTACTCTTACTTGTAATGATTCACGACGTAGCTGCTCCTGCGCATGCTCTCGCATCAACTGCTGTTTGAGCTGCGTGCGCGACGTCGGCGTTAGAGTCTTAAAGGTAGGCGGGCTGGAACAAGAGACGTTTCATATAAATAACATAATATAGGTACATAATATACATCTTATAATATTAAATGAACAATTCTTGTATACATAAATTTATTTCCCGTATCTCAGTAACGGCTCTAACGATTTGTATCTGTATCTAGATAAGGTTTTGCTTTTAAGTTCTTATAAGTGTCTTTTGTGGAAAAACGTAATTTTAATATCATTTTCGAAAAATTTTAGGTCGCCCAGGTAAAGCCTTTAAGCCTACTTCTTTAATACTAATCTAATTAGTCAAAAATAAAGAAATAGTATGTTTGTATGAGAATAGAAATAGAATAGAGAATGTTTGTATGAGTGTATGTAACAGAATATTTAGGTAGTTTTATTCATACTATATATTTTCATATTAATATCAGACTACTATTATAAATACGGATGTTGTATGTGGGTTTGTTAGTCGTTCAAGTTGAAACGGCTGGACTGGTTTGAATGAAATTTAGTACACAGATAGATTACTATCCTGGATCCATCGCCTCATAAGCGTTAAGTACTTAGTTACTCTACCGAGCAAAACGAGGGAAAGTCGCTGAAAAAAAAATACATGTTATAAATACAAAAGACCAGTCTCCAGGAAGCCACAAATAATAATGGTGTATCAAAACCAATGGTAAAACGTAGTATATGAAAAGAGTGCATTAAAGCCGAAACTTTCAATTGCCTAACAGCTAACTCATTGAAATTCCGAGTAATCTCTACTCATACGCAGTCAATTTAGATGCAACCCGACGCCGACCTCAGGAGTATTGACATTCGTTTATTGACAGATCATTCGCTTGGTACACGCATTTGTTTGATACAGTATCGCACTACAGTTTGTGTCAGACTTTAAGTGGCATTGATCTATATACCAGATGGTTTTTAGCTTAGATCTTCTTAGAGCTACTATTTTTTAAGTAGGTAGGTACAGGGCTGACATTTGATAAATAGGTGTTTCTAAATTTCTTATATTCTTTATTGCACATTAAAACAAAAATTACAAGTATTTAGAGAGAATATGAGGCAAAGGTGGACTTATCTCTAACAGAGATCTCTTCCAGTCAACCTAGGAGGTGAGAGAGATTGTCATTTAGCGGAGCAGAAAAGCGCAAGGTAATATGGAAATAATAAATAATTTCATGAATGTCAAGAATATCTTCAATACAATATTAAAGACAAATAAATAAAAATATTATTATTATTTAACAAGCACAAGCATTCAAAATGATGGGAATAGAACCCGTTACATTTGTGAAGTAAACTATAAACATCCGTCACATTTTAGAAGTTATAATTTTGTTATAGTAGAGTATGTATATTTGTTATAGTATATAATAGAGTTAATTTATACTATAATACAAGTGAATCGCTGAAAAACAACTAACCTTTTGAAAGTGGTTTAATAAAAAGGTTGTAAATACAATAAAATTTTATTTCAATTTTTAATAAGTAACCACTTTGTTCCGATCACTATAACGTTATAAAGTATAAATAATGCTTTAATGCCAGAAAAAGGATTTCTTTTATCTAGTATAGTACTTACAGATATAAAGTTAAAGTATACGAGGTAATAAAAAAATAATCAGTTATAATAAAAAAATCTTTCTTAACTGAGTCGAATTTGTACATTAAATATTTTTTTGGGAAATCTCATTGAAATAGTCATTATTAGCGATACAGAGGCCGAATCTATAGTTTTTTAGAATTTTTGTCTGTCTGTCTGTCTGTGACCGCATCACCAGAAAACCAATGGGCAGATTTTGATGAAATTTGGTATGATGATAGCTGATTATCCAGGTCAACATATAGAAGAATTTCTGCTGCTGAAAGATATCTCATCTCTGAGAAAAATGTATTAAAGGTTAAAACGGAGCGAGAGTGAGTCGCTAGTAATAATTAAATAAAATATACATATGTAGTAATATTCATGTACCCGTATAAAATATACATATGTAGTAATATTCATATACCCGTATAAAATAAAGAACAAAAAAAAATTTGCATGCGTTTCAGTTATTTCATAACTAGCGGCTCACCTTCACTTCGCTCGGGTTCGCCTCTAGAAACAAACACATATCTTTCCCACGGGAATCGCACATTTTTCCGGGATAAAAAGTAGCCATGTTTTATTCTGATGTATGAGTTATATTATTGTTCAGTTTCATTAAAATCCATTCAGTAGTTCTTGTGTGCAAGTGTAACAAACATCCATACATCTATACATCCAGACATCCTGACAAACTTTCGCATTTATAACATTCGTATAGACTTAATGAGAAAATGTTACTTTAGAAAATCGAAAGTATATAAAACGATTATGCTGCAGGTGTAATAACATTCTACATATTCGTAAATTACATAATATGGGTATAATTATTTTGGACTACAGAAATTCACACGGTTCAAAATAATGTATAAAAATAATTTCAACACAACGTAATAAATAATTAGATACTTTAAAAATAATTATTCAAGAGTCAATATTCCTTTAGAAATATTATTCTAGTTTTTTTTTTATATAATAGGACCGCTCTCCAACTTCGAGTAGGTATGACCTACTCGTTAAAAAAAAGAGTCCTGATGGTTGTTTAACAGTTGGCCAATGTATCATATTATACATAATAGATTAATCGAGTAAAAGACAAAAAACTCACATAAACAAGATTATAACATACTATCACTTCAACTGTCTCCACACAAAAACTCATGCCAATCCGTCACTCTGTTTCGACATGAAAGAAGAACAAACAAACAAACAATCTAACTAACAAACAAACACACTTTCACATTTATAATATTAAAAAGTAAGTATGGAAGACTATATATAAATATTATTACGACATTTTCCAAGCCTGTAAACAGTATAACTATTAAAATTCTTCAAGTATCAAACCAAAATATTCATTTTTTTACCAAAATTGTACTGACAGTCCAAAAAACATAATAATATAATAATAAAAAAATGTATGTTCTATATGTTTGTATTATCTTTATGTTAACAAAAATTCCGTATCAGGTGTGCAAGAGTATATTGGCTCAATTAGCGGTCAAGGATCGTCTGACGCACGACCGTTTATGATATAAGAAAACGGATACTTTTATCAAATATTTACATTATATATATGCATTTTAAGATGTAGTAAGATTGTTAGGTACAGAGAAAATGAAACAACTTAAATAAATTATAATAAATATGTTGAGACATTAACACACACACCATCTAGGCTTGTGTTATGGATAACAGATAGTTGATACACTACACATATATAACTTTAAATACATACATATTATAAATATAAACACCCACGACTGGAGTACAAACATTCGTGCTCATCACATAAATGAATGCCCCCAACGGGACTTGAACCCGCGACTACTAGCACAGCAAGTTAGGTCACTACAAACTGAGCCAAACGTGTCGTCAAACATACATATACTATAATAATCACTTAAAACATTGATTACTATTGAACTCACTATTTTCTGCCTTAAACCTATTACGCTTAGATGAGTGTTAATGTATTAAAAAAGTGAATTAATACAGTAAATCGCTGTCAATTAATTTATTATATAATATTTCTTTAGTGCTCTACTTTGCACGAGGTAAAATGTAGCGAAAATTAACTAAGGTGTGTCGTGTCAAGGCTGATTAACTTATAAATACATAAGTACATCTCTTAGGGGACTGCATACATTTACTTATCTATATGTATGTTTGTACTAGCGACTTACCTTCGCTTCGCTCGGATTCGTTCCTAGGTACATGTTGACCGTTAGCATGGAATAGATAGACTATATATACACAGGTATGATGAGTTTTATATCCTTTACTTGAGAAATGATTAATTTCCCATACAAAATTCCATCCCCTTTTAACCCCCTTAAGGGATAATTTCCGGTGTAAAAACCATTCAATGTCCTTTCCATGGTTTCAAACTATATACCAATTTTCGTCTTAATCGGTACAGCTGTTTAGTCGTAAACCCGCAAACAAACAGTGTTACTTTCGCATTTATAATATTAGTATAGTATAAATAGGCAAAGACAAAACAGGATTCCGTACCATAATTGATTTTTTTAAATTTGCATGGCAGCCTTTTCGAATTCGCCATCTCGGTTTTTTATTATTTGTTGTTATAGTGGCAATAGAAATACACACTTTGTGACTGCAACTCTCTACCTATTACGGTTCAACCCTATGACAGACGGACGGACGGACAGACGGACATCGACTGATAAATGATTTTGAATTCCTCCCGTAATAGAAGTACGTTTTTCTGATAAGAAATCATTAAAATAATCATACATTTCCTTAGTTATAAATACAAAATAACACACACAGCACATATGAACATGGTGAAAAAGAAAATGTTTTCTTACGCATTGTCAAATATATTGTATATAAATCGTGCCTTGTAACATATTATATGAATACATATTCTTATGTATCTCATTTGACCGAACATTCATAAAAGGTTTCTAAAGGCTTCAGAAAGGCTTCTTTTATAAATTTAGAGATTTATAAAAAATATCAACATAGGTATATGTATATACAGATAAATAAAATTGAAGTGTCTGTTTGTAATGTCAAAATAACAGCTTTTTACTAAATACATATCAAATTATATACTGTATTTAGAAGAAAAACACAATCATAATTTTTTTCTGTCTGTCTGTTTGGTTCGGCTAATCTCCAAAATGGCTTGACTGATTTTGACGGGACTTTCGCTAGCAGATAGCCGATGTTATAAGGAGTAATTTAGGATTTAATTTTAGAAAAAGCATTAGTGTTCCGGTCACAAAAATTAAAACGTACCCATGGACTCAAGCGAAACGAGGGTAAATCGCTAGTAAAAATTATATCCATAAAGAATTTCATAGATTTATTTTTGATAAATTTAGAACTGATAACATAGAAATAATTGCGATTTAGATATGTAATAGAAAAAATCGAGTTTGTAATCCCTGATTAGAATTAGATTTGTTTTATCTAACCTTCACGCTACTGATTTGACATTCGATGTTCTAACCTTCCACTAAATGAGGAATGTCGATCAACAATTTCAATAAACAAAAGTATTGTACAAAATATTGTTCTTTGCTGTTCTGTTTTAAAACGACCTTAACTCGCTTTTTCATTGTTCCAAGGAGAAAGAGGCGGTTTGAGATTTTACATTATTTTATGATTTGTTAATTAAAAAAAAATTTACAAAAATATATTTTAAGTCATATTTTTAAGCTGGCTACATTATACCTCGGTACGTTGTTTATAGTATAGACCTATAAACTACTGACCCCTAACAATGTACAGATTAGGGGTCAGTAGTACTAAATAATGCTATACATACGAGTATAACGTTTGACGACACGTTTGGCTCAGTTTATAGTTACCCTACGTGCTTTACCAGCGGTCGCGGGTTCGAGTCCCGCTAGGGGCATTTATTTGAGTGATGAGCACGAATGTTTGTGCTCCAGTCATGGATATATTTATATTTATAATATATATGTATTTAAAGTTATATAATATATACATATGTGTAGTGTATCAACTATCTGGTATCCATAACACAAGCCTCGTAGCATACTATGGAACTAGATGGTGTTGTGTGTTAATTGTCCCAACAAATTTCTTTATATAATGTTATTTAAGTTTAAAAGTTTGTTTAATATTCACGAATTAATCGCGTCAGCTTGCCTCGAGCTGAGCCTTTTTAATGAAAATATACCAATCATTATTATCGAAGTAAATTACCCATTCTCTCTTTAGCTATAGTGCCAAATCTTTTAGGGTCAGCCTTTCTTTTACTTATTTACTACATGGTTTGTGTATATATTGGGTGTACTATTTATTTAAGCTACTATTAATTTATATATATATATATATCTATATATATATATATATATATATATATATATATATATATATATATATATATATATATATATATATATATATATAAATAAATATAGAAAGTGTAAAATTTCTAAATATTAGGTTGTATTGTAGTATGTAGTATATATTATGGTCTTGTATTTTCCTAACCCAAAGGTTGTCTGGATGACTTCGCTAATTAGCGATAAGTGCACGCACGTTTTGTGCACGTTCTTTATACTTTGTTTTTCTATCTTTATGTTATTTCTGTAGTGTACAATAAAGCTAATAATAATAATGTCGCTGAACCTGTACATAAATATTTATTGAAATAGACATTATTATCGATACAGAAACCGAATCTATAGTTTTTAGAATCTTTGTCTTTGTGACCACATCATGGAAAACCTGGAAAGACTGGAGGGATTTCGATGAAATTTGGTATAATGATAGCTGGTTATCCGGGTCAGCATATATGATACTTTTTACTGCAGGAAAATTTCATCTCTGAGAAATCTATAATATACGTTAAAAAGGTAAGTAGGGACGAACCCGAACGGAGCAAGGGTGAGTCGCTAGTAAATAAATATTTATTTCGTAAATACTTTTACAGTTCGAATTGTACATATATTTATTTAAAAGCTTTCTCATTCTGGCCCAATGCCATATCTAACTCTTTAATCCTTGACTACATTTCGCTACTGTCTATTCGAGGCACGCGTCGCGATTTCGGCGATGCGTCCGAAATACCGCAAATGGTGATGAAACGCGCGATTTGTATGTCGCGTGGCGCGTCATTAGGGTAGACGTGTAACATTTTTGGTTAACAAATATTCTCCATCGATTCTGCTTATATATACATTATATTGTCCTATATTCTGCTTATATATACATTATATTGTCCTCCTAAACGATATCTGCCACGGCGGCCAATCTGGGACTAGCCAGATGCGCAGGAGATATTACAGTGCACAAGTGTACGCACAGACACAAGTGCACTCTCTATTCCTTTTACCCTCAAAGTCCAATGGGACGATACTTCAATACTTCAACACTCGCAGTGAGAATTAAGACGCAGGACCGACCTCAGTACGGGGATGAAACACCGCCAACTTCCCAACTCCGGACTGTTACTGAGAATATCTTAACAGAAAAACTCAGTAATTAAACTTATCCCAACCCTAGACTCGAACCCAGGGCTTTCGGATTTGCAGCTGTACATGCTAGCCACTAGACCACCGAGGCAGTATAATAGACATTATACAGTCCTTACATATAATTAAAATGCAAAACGTGTTTTGGTGGGTTTATATTCCTTTTATACAGTTACGAAAAAAAAATCGTAGAGATAGTTTATTGCGCGAAGAGCTTTAAAACTCATATTTTTCTATATATCAAGTAGTTGACAAAACTTGTAATACGGTGTATGTCTGTATTGTTCAAATAGATCTTCACATGTCTTTAGAAAACTTAACCTTCAATTTCACCGTAAGATAAGTGACAATCATGTTGGAAATGATTCACATATAAAAATATCTGAGGTGCGAGTCTCGGGATTTGAACCACTTCTCAGTTTCCCAAGCGAGCGCGTCACCACTGGGCTACTACAGTTTTATTTTATATATATTTCTATATAACATAGAAACATATATAAAAATAAAACTGTAAATTGCCCAAAGTAGTACGCGCAAGGTGAGGTATATTTGATATTTTCATAAAACATCTCGTGACGATCGCATTATCGATTAAACAAGGACAGAACACGTAAATCATTATAATGTTATAAATAAATAGATTTAAGTGAAAACGTAGCCGTAAATAAGTTGTTAGGTTGATAGAACCTCTTTTACTCAGCCTGATTATCCTTGAAGCTCGAAGAACAAATTTCGACATTAAGACATTTTTAATATTTTATTTAATATTAAATCATTTTTCTAATTGTATTTCATTGGTTTATACTTTTCAATCAAAGTTATTCCTTAACAGTGGATCTATATGGATTTTTCCCTAGCGATAAGAATTTGATAAAATTGATGTGATGTCAAAGATAGAAAATGTCTATCTAGTAAGGAAAACTTCATGTAAATTAGTTATCGAAAATCCCCGTTAGAGTAGTTCTGCGTGGGTTAAGATACGTTTGGCTTAGTTTGTAGTGATACTGCTTGTTGTGCAAGCGGTCGCGGTTTCGAGTCCCGCTGGGGGTTTACTTTTATGTGATGAGCACGAATGCTTGCACTTCAGTCATAGGTGTTTATATTTATAATGCGTATGTATTTAAAGCTACATATGTGTAGTGTATCAACTATCTGGTATTCATAACACATGCCTCGTAGCTTACCATGGAACTAGATGTTGCTGTGTGTTAATGTCCCAACATATTTATATTTATTTATGTTAAGACTATATTAATTTTGATATATCATTTTTTTAATTTTCATTTTCGAATAACAAAAAATATACCAATTAAATTTGAGCCACGATACTCATGTAATTTTTAGTACTCATCCGTTGAAAGTTGAAACCTAAAATCATGTGTATTTTTTCCAGCGAAACCTCCTATTCTACGAAGCTTTCCTTAGCTTTTACCAATTAACCAACCAGCGAAATCTATAGAAGTGTTTGCTCTCAGATGGAATCAAACCCACTATAACCGAAGACAGATATGCCACATGCCACAACGACATAATGCTATAAGATTAAAAAAATTAAAGCCAGTATTATAGAATAAAGTAATTCTTATATAAGAATCGTGGTATTTTCCCGAATCCTACTTACTAATTTATCTAATCACAAGATATATTTTAACACGTGTAAATTAGATTAGGCTACATGTTACAAAGTTTGTAAACAAACCAAATACGACAATTTTCACCTACTTTTAATTAAATGTTTGACACGACACGTTTGGCTTAGTTTGTAGTGACCCTACTTGCTGTGCCAGCGGTCGCGGGTTCGAGTCTCGCTGGGGGTATTCATTTGTGTGATGAGCACGAATGTTTGTACTCCAGTCGTGGGTTTTTATATTTATAATATGTATGTATTTAAAGTTATATATGTGTAGTGTATCAACTATCTGGTGTCCATATCACAAGCCTCGTACCTTAACATACCTTACATACCAGTTAATGTCCCAACATATTTATTATTATTTATTTGAAACAAATCTATCCCTCATGAACCGTATATTTTTCCGGGATGAAAAGTAACCTATGTGTTATTCCAGATTATAATCATCTCTGTGCCAAATTTCATCCAGATCTGTTCAGATGTTCTGGCGTGAAAGAGTAACAAACATCCATACACAAACTTTCCCATTTATAATGTTAACTAGCGGCTTACCCTCGCTTCGCTCGGGTTCGCCTCTAGAAAATCAAAAACAAATCTATCCCACGGGAACCGTACATTTTTTTCGGAACAAAAAGTAGCCTAAGCGTTATTCTGATGTATGAACTATATTATTGTAAAGTTTCATTAAAATCTATTCAATAGTTTTTGCGTAAAAGAGTAACAAACATCCATATGCAAATTTTTGAAATCGGATTAGTAGTTTCTGGGATTACCGCGTTCAGAGCAACAGTTTGTTAGGCTTTATCTATAGGTACATATGATAAAATTCTAACTAAGCCGAATCTGTACATTAAATATTTTTTGGAAAATCTTATTGAAATGGACTTTAGTATCGATATAGAGGCCGAATCTATAGTTTTTAGTATTTTTGTTTGTCTGTCTGTCTGTTACTGCATTACAAAAAAACCACTGGAGGATTTTAATAAAATTTGGTACGATGATAGCTGGTTATCCGGGTCAACATATAGGATACTTTTTACTGCGGGAAAATATCACATCTCTGAGAAACTTATACTAAACGTTAAAACGTAAGTAGGGACGAACCCGAGCGGAGCGAGGATGAATCGCTAGTAATTATATAATAATATATATTTATCGTAATAAAAAAATAATACGGGTTACTTTATAAGTCGTAGACAAAGTGGAGTTATCTCTAAGAGATCTCTAATAGTCGACTTTAACTATGGGTGTTGGAGAAAAAAAAAATTATTTTTTTTACCTATTTTCAATGAATAGGCTGAAAGGGCAAGAAGGAAAAAGGGAAAAACAAGAATCGAACCCACTACATTTATTCTACAATTACCAGCACTTTACAAACATTCTCTACCAAAGAAAACACAATTATTAATCTGAATTTATCAATAGTTTATTTAAAACACGACCAAATAGGGACATTACCATTCACTAAGTAGGATTGGTGAATATTTTTATTATTCACGTAATATTATGAATCAAATGGCGTTGCGCAAGGACAGTGGATCGCGTGAGAGTGCGCGATCATCGCATCGTACCATTATTGTTCCGCTGTCATTACCTTCGTATTAAATTGGGCCCAAGATGTCATATATTCATTTATTTGTCTTTACGAGTTTTTATTATTTTAAAGTACTTCAAAAGTAAATAGAAATCTATAAAAATTTTAAAACAGTGGGTTAGTTACAATATTAAAAACAAAAGGTAAAATATTTAAGTTTCACTAAAATTCGTTCAGCTGTATATGTATGCAACTCACACTTACCTAAATAGACTGATATGGCTTATTCTATATAAATAGTATATAATACTATAATATTATAAAGAGGATAAGTTTGTAAATTTGTGAGTTTGTTTGTACGAAGTAATCTCTGGAAGTACTGAACCGATTTAGATGAAATATGGTAAGAAGATAGTTTAAGAAAGACATAAAATCGTTTTTTCCCGCAAATTATCCCTTAAGAACTAAAAATGGAGATGAAAGTTTGTATGATGAATCAACCTATCGCTAGTCTTTTATAATTTTAAAATAATTTTATTATATAAATATATTTATTACCTATATTTATAAGCTTAATATTTTATTAAGCTTTTATAGGTTTATATAATATAATAATAAAACTTTACCTCAGTAATTTTATTGTTCATTTACTTACCAATAAATAAAATTTACCAGCAATTTCAATTTCTGAGAACTCAGAACATATTCGACAATTTTAAGTTATTATAACAGTTTTAAATGTACTTATTTTCAATTTTTTTTTATTTGGAGCTTTATATTTATCTTTTAAACTTAAAAATTAAAAACAGTTTTTAAATCTCTATACATTTGTTTGGAGACATTATATTTTTAAAAGATTTTTTTGTACTTTTTGTATATATATTTAACTTTCACATAAAACTTGTGTCGGAAATTTGTATTTATACCAAAAATTTGCTTTATATCTGTCATCATACACTAAATACCAGTTTCACTTAACGAAATTCTCTCCAGTCTCCAACACTTTACAATTTCGCAATTTGTTTTGCATAACTCTCACACAGGATGTTATTACTCTACTTAAGTTTAAAATGATTAATTATTATATTAGAGCATTTCGCAAAAAAACATGTGTATAATTTATTAAAAACGACCCAATGAATGAACGACATGACCGGTTACATGAATTACAAAAGTTCCTAAGGTCAGGCTCATTTTTGAATACATATACGGTTGTCTAGTGGTAGCATGTACGGCTGCCGAACCTGCCGGTCGTGGATTCGAAGTTTAGTTATTGATTATTTATGTTAACAAAGTCCTAGTGACCGACTCGGAGTCCTAGGATCCGGGGTTGAAAAGTTGGTGCTGTTTTACGCCAATACCTCGGAGAGCAAGTGGCTCGGTCCTGCGTCTGATCTATCATCAACCATCATAAAATAATTATCACAATTCTTGTGGTATAAGAGGAATAACCTGTTTATTAAAAAAAAACATGGCTATATATTATTTAAAGGTGGTCAAGAAACGGAATTGATTGTGACCTTAAGTGTTTACAATAGGTGCAGTAGAAAAAATAATTAAATCTTTTGCCAGTCGATAATTACGTATCATATGAAGCATAAAATATTACGTACAAATGTACGTTATACATATACTGACCTAAATCTGGTTGAATCAAAACGAGCTTTACAGATCTTTGTAAAAAAGCTCTAACATATTTATTCGTAACACCTACATATATGCAATTAAATACAGATTACTTATCCAATACGATAACACAACTATTACACAATAAACCTATAAACCTTAGTTCTTAATCATTGTATGAAATCGTAGTTTCAGCCTAGCGTGATTAGTATAATGACAGGAAGCCCCCGCTTCCGCGTCAAACACAACAGTCACTCCGATGACCATCATTAGTATAGGGCATGTCATGGGAGATGATTTGCTTTGCATTCGATATAGAAACAATTGTTGAAAACATAGAATTGCCTAAGGGACGTGTTTTAGGACCTATTCATCTTTTATTTTACGAAAATGACCTTGTTTAGTATATTGTTAGAGCGTTATTGCGAATAATGCTAAACTAATTTTGTTTTCTATTAATTTTATTGTAAAGTGGTACTATAAAATAATAATTAACACAGTCGTTACTAATAATTGTGTTTTAAATTATAATTGAAAATATTGTAGGTCATTAATTTTTATTTTATATAAACAATATTGTTTCTTCGCACACGTTAAGATGATCATGCCCTGCCATAGACGTACAATGCGGTTTAATATTTCTTGTATTTATTTACTTTTTACTATTCTTGTACACATAAAAGTAAAAAAATATATATATTTCAATTTTTTTAATTAAACTCAATAGAATACCAGTAGATTTTACACCATGAGATTAAATATGAACAATAATTTTACAAATGTTTTGCTAACTTGATAAAATGATTGATAAAATGTTCCAAGATATTTAAAAAAAAAGATGGCAATAAATATTTTTTTTATAATTAATAGTAAATCAACACGCAAACATAAAACGGAACACGACCAATTAAAGTCCAATGAGATTCATGAATGAACAGCGAGTACGCCATTATATGCTAATGTTATCGCAACATCGACTCAACTGCGTGAAGTAATAGAGGCAAAATCGTTTGCATCCGGAGATAACAAGACGCTTTACTTCTTATGAATAATAATATTTTATTGATTTACTGTTTTAGAATTAACTATTTTGAAATTAAATATTATAATTAAAACAGCAATACTAATATATAGTGTTGTAAAATCGTACCTATCCTTTTACCGACCAAAGAATTGTATAAGCTCTATACAGGCTACTTTTCGTCGGTCTTGTGCTTATTTGTTCAAATCAATACTTGTCGTACTTTACAGTTCTTCTATTTTAACAAAAAAAAGGTTTTAAATAAAACTATCTTTTAGGATTTTTTCGCGGATTTATTTTGATTTTTGGTTCCCGACGATGCGAATGCTTCACAGCAATCATTGTCACGGGAGAGACATCAAAATGAATCCGCGAAAAAATCCGTAAAAAAAGTTTTATTTAAAATTTTGAACAGACCAAAAGCAACATTTCATAGATAGCCAAAACGCCATAGCTCGTCTACCTTTTTCATATCTTTCAAGTGATGAAATGTAAACATAACCGTAGAATAAACTGACACAAATATATTAGAAGAGCAAACAGTAGCTTGGAAAAATAATTAAACATGATATTAAAAATCACGCAATTCATAGATGATATAAATATTATAATAAGCATTATTTTGTCTTAAAATATGTGGTCAAGATTGGAATCTTGACTGATGTGGATTTTCAGATTTCAAAAATATTTACTCGTCCTTTTAAATTTCCCATGACTCATAAATAAACATTTATTAAACCAAAGAAAATGTCTAGTGAGGAAAAAAACGGTAATGGTAATACTCACTCTTTCTTATTGTTGACTACAATGACTAGCTTCACTTTCCGAGGGCCCTTGGTCATTTTGCAGATATCCTTGCAGTGTTCCACCGGGCCCTGGGTTCGAATTTTTAACAGAGGAATGTTTCTTGTTATCTATCACTACAGCCCACGGGCTTCCGTCCGACGTCACCTCACTGTCATATTTCACTTATTTAAGTCCGCTCGTTCGACAACACATCCTTAACTTTTAAACTTAGTCACTATAATACTGATACAATTCCACTCACAAAATCACTGGTTCAATAAATAACACGTTAATACTGTCTAATAATGAAGTCTCGTATGGATTGCTGAGTCTTATCACCTAGAGATTTGTTAAATGCTGATAAAGGAAACATAATAAAGGATTAGACGATATGATCGATGCATTCGTAATTTCTTTATCTTATGTAATTATACGTATATCTAATAATAAAACCTAATTAGTGTTCACGTGTAAGTTAACTGATTAATTAGTCTAATACTAGTTGTTCATATGAACTAAAAAAAAAATAAGGGAGTCTAAGCTTTAACGTTACGTAACGTATTATATAAGTTATAAGACGAGCCAACGTAGTGACAGAGTTAAGCAAAGTGTTAGATTTTGGCAGAATCTCATTGGAATCACGTCAAGATGATGAATGATGATACATGGTGACATGGCCCTGATTATGGAGATAGCCTATCAGTGATACTTGCAGTCGAGGCACATTAGGCCAATATTTGGCGTCAATGTACCGGAATTTTTTCGTCTTCTCACACACGTAACCTGCGTTCGCTGAATGAAATGTTTGTTTTCGAAATACTACAATCACGACGTGTAATGTTACATAGTGTAAATAGCAACTCTAATCTCTACAAAATTATGACGTCGTTTTAAGATTAAACAGTACCTATTTGTTAAGAAAACTGAAACATAACTTTATAACTAATTTCGCTTCTACTTCGCTGTATAAGCAAAGTCTAAGCTAAGTAAGCAGAACGATCGTGTGTCAAGTTCTTATTATTTCTCCTATCTAAATCATGCATGAACGTAAGATTTAAATACCATCGATCATTAATCTAAATCCGTAATTATGTCATATCGCGCATGCGTACAACAATCACTATTTATATGAAAGTTAAAAAGTTAAATCACTATTTAACATAGTGCTTACATTAAATAATCTGTGTTAATCTTAATACATAGACAAATAGCTAAAGTATATACATATATATTTTTTGTTTTGCAATGAAAGTCTGTAGGTATGCGTGTGCACGATTCTTATTCTTTCATGTCAAAATGGTTGGGGATCTGGATAGAGGATACTTATGGGTCATGACCGGGAGTAACGCATAAGTTACGGTTAGGCACCTAGGGATGCACCCGAGCGAAATGAGGATAAGTCGCTAGTTTATATAAATAAAAATGAATGTTCACATGTTTGTCCTCTAAAAGCCCCTAAACCATTGATCCGATTGTGATGAAACTCTGGTGGGCTATTATAAGATTTTTTCTTTGAACGTTTATCCTTTATGCGTTCCTTAACCATTCGAGCTTAGAGACGCACCCGAGGTAAAGGAGGGTAAGTCTCTAGTAGTATAAAAATGGGATCTATCGATTAAGATTCTTTCTCTTAGACTGAGTGACTGACTGATGAGATGGGTGGTGTGAATGAAGTACATGTAGACCAGTTTCTAATATTCATGAGTAACTTCATTATATTATGTCCTAATCACAATTTGAAAGTTATAATATTTAATTAAATATACTTATACTTATCTACTATAAAATATACATGGGCGCGTATAGGTGCCTAGCAGTAGCCAATAAAGCCACTTTATGTCCAATTATTATGATTTTTGACAGTAAATGGTTTTATTTATTTACTAGCAGAACCCGCGACTATGCCCGCATGTTCTTTAGGCGCGTTCTTTTATGTTATACGTACGGGTCGTCGCTTTGTATTTATATAATATACAGCGATATGTATTTTTTATAATATTGTTCATACAAAAATACTAAAATCGCGATAAACAATTAAGGGTGGGGGTAGGAGGGTGAAAAACACTTTACGACCTATTCCCATACCTACAAAAATTACAAAAAAAAATATTAATTAAAATCGGTTTAATGGTTTTTTAATTACCTATTTATTTACCTATTTTTAATTACCTTTATATATTATTGTATATACTGCAGACTTTCCTCTTGTAAAGCAATAATCATTTCGTCATAATTAATTAAGATTGATATACGTTTGCGTCGCATTTATTTTTAAAGTGCTAAATTGTTATCAATTTATATTTTATGTAATCGATATTGAATTTAGTACATAATTTACTTAACTCATTGAATAAATATATAAGAAGTCGCACAATTATGTTATTTTAAAAGTGTTATTCTCAATAAAAACCTTTTATAATTATAACAATAATTATGCTAACATCTTCTACTAGTTATATCCTTGGACGAAAGAAAATTTTGTATTAACAGACATTTTTTTTTTGGGAATTTAAAATTTAATTATTCTCCCTTACAACTATTGTTACTTTACTATAATATCTATGCATATGTGGATTGATTACATGTACCTAATTTTGAAGCATTATTCCCCAGCATCCATCCTTGTCTGTTGAATTATGATATGGTCCATCCTTGTCAGATGAATTAAGATGTGGTTTTTTAAAGTATTATGTTAGGTGGTTATGAGTTGCTAGTATAAAATAGGTATACTCTTAAAAAGGAAAAATATAACAGATTTATGTGTTAGAAGATTGCTATAGACAGTGTAAAACCAGAGCTTCCAACATAACTAAGAGTCAACATTAATATAAATTATAAATGTATTATTATTTTAATCTTATTATCATTTCGTTATAAATATAATAAATCGATATCATCAAGCTGATATTTATTCTGGCACCATTTCACATAACAAAGTCTCAATCCTAAGAACTGAGTAAAGAAGCTTTAAGGGACTATACCTATATTTCAAACAAATCTATTATTATACTTTAAAACTTTAAATAAGCTCCAATACATAATAATTATCTAATAATTCTAATATATTTAAACGAGCAATTCATGTATATTTAATTATTTATACCATAACATAAAAAAATTATACCAGCGATCTCGGAAACGGCTCTAACGATTTCGCTGAAATCTGGTATGTGGGTGTTTTCCAACGATCTAGATTAGTTTTATGTTTGGGAAAACACGTGTTTTCGAATTTTCATGCGGTTTTCTTTCACATTATTCCACGCAAAATATGGTCGATAATTTCTTACGCTCAGGCATAAGCATCGTGGTTAAGCGGCCAAGGCGCAAGATTGACCATCACAGGTTTTTGGAGTCGAATCCCGGTCGGACCCCGGTAGGATACAAAGTTTTACTTTTTTTTTGTATTTATTTAAGTTTTTAGTTTTTTTTTAAAAAACTCCGAGTGAAGCTCAATTGCCTAGGTACTTACTATATTATAAACGAAAAGATAAGTAACATGACGAAGAAATCAATCTAATTGATAGCATCTTTAATATGATAATTTATGTGACGTAGATCGTATTTAACCTACATAAAACGTACTAACCTAAATACCATATATAATGATTGCGAAATTTCTTTAATTTCTCCTCTCTAACCTGTGTAGGAAGTGTTTACTTTTTGCCTCTTTACATGTCGTGGTTTTAGTACATTATTTCGCAAAAAATACAGGTAATATATTTACTAAACAAATGCAACTGCCTACTGAGTCAAAGAGAGTTCGATTGGCAATTCGTAAATCAGTAATTATAATTGATAATATTTATGACGATCTGTCTGTTAATCCAAAACACTTAAAAAAAAAAATAAGTTATCTAATATCAAGACACCTGTTATCCATACTAACGTTATAAATGCAAAACTAACTCTGTCTGTGTTACCTTATCACGCTTAATCCGCGGAACCGATTTTGTTGGGTATGGAGATAGTTTGAGACCCTGGGAAGGATATAGGATAGTTTTTATCCCGAAAATCAATAAGAGGGTGAAAATAGGGGTGATAGTTTGTATGGGGAATTAATCATTTCTCAAGCTTTCTTACCTACTTGTTCACATATAGTCTATCTATTCCGTACTAATCGTTAAAACGTACCTAGGGAAGAACCCGAGGGAAGCTAGGGTTAGTCGCTAGTTCTATGTTGCTTTTTATTTCGTCATTTACAATTGTTTATTAAATACATGCAAAATTTTCAAGCTTAAATAATAATTTTTGAATATTCTTTCCTGTTATTATATAGTTTATGGTATTTACAACTACCTATAGTTATTATTCATTTAGGAACTTATCGCATACTCTGTTTTCCTATTTTGTTCATAACCGCTCAATTGATTCACAATTTTTAGGGAAAATAGAATATACCAAAGGAAAATATAATAAAAACGTCTTTAACCTACAGCGTAATCTTAACAATATTATCTTATATATTTAAACGAGCAATTCTTGTATATTTATATATTTATTTATTTAATTTATACCGGCGATCTCGGAAACGGCTCTAACGATTTTGCTGAAATTTGGTAGATGGGGGCTTTCGGGGGCGAAAAATTGATCTAGATTAGTCACATGTCTGGGAAAACGCGTGTTTTCGAGTTTTCATGCGTTTTTCTTATGCATTATTCTACGCAAAATTTAATCGCGACATCTATACAACTTTCTCAGTAACACTTAGTCACTTAATGTAAAATATACAATCTTTCAAGAACTCCGAGCGAAACTCGGTCGCCCAGGTACTAAGTCTATACATATAATAAAATTCTAACAGAGTCGAACCTGTACAATAAATATTTTTTTGGAAAATCTTATTGAAATAGTCATTATTATCGATACAGAGGCCGAATCTATAGTTTTTAGAATTTCTGTCTGTCTGTCTGTTTGGGAACGCATCACGAGAAAACCACTGGACAGATTTTGATGAGGTATGATGATAGCTGCTTATTATCCTATATGTTGACTTATGGGATACATTTTACTGCGGGAAAATATCTTATTTCTGAGAAATCTATACTAATTAGTTAAAGAGCGGAGCAAGGATGCGTCGCTAGTCATAAATAAATTTATAAATTAAATTCACACTAGAAGATAAATATGTAATTAGAAAGCAAAATATTTCTACATAAATCAAAGTGAATCAAGCCATAAATATACCGGGGCATATCATCAAAGGAGTGTCTAATGAAAAACAAGTAACATAGCATTTGCAAAGAAAGAGCACAAATATATGATAACCGATAAAGGAATAAACAGTGTAATGATAAGATAATTGCATCAGATGTCGGGCAAACAGATGGCGTCTCTTGACCTACTGAAAAAATCAAGATGTAAAATGTATGTTGGCATTATTTTTAATTGTAATTTTGACTCTTAAGAAGTCTTATTTTTACCGACTTCAAAAGGACTAGATACTCTATAAACTACACTAAATACTGTCTAAAGCGTAGTAAAAATAATTAAAAAACCATGATATTTATATATACATACATACGAGTACATATGTACGTATCTTATATATTAATGTGTAAACAAAAAGTACAGTGCATATAAAAACTTCTTTTTCGTATTCGGTATAAAGTCTTTTTGAATTTTAGGTTTTGACTAGTGGATTTATAAATTTAGATTTTTGATACATATTTTGTAGGTATGATCATATTTCAATTACAACACAACATTACTATTGTATATAAACATTATTATTGTAATCTTTTGTCCCTAATTTTGCATGTAAATAATTTAAAATAAAACACACATCTTATGTGCAAACATCTTGCGGCAAGAATGAAACGTGTATATCTCCGATTGACTATTATACTATACTTGCGACTCACCCTCGCTTCGCTTCGGGTTCGTCCCTAGACAAAAACAAATCTATCCCACGGGATCCGTACATTTTTCCGGGATGATATATAGCCTATAGACTTTCTCAGTTAACACGCTTTCTAATGCAAAAAGAATTTTTCAAATCGGATTAGTAGTTCCTAAGATTAGCGCATTCAACCAAACAAACAAACTCTTCAGCTTTATAATATTAGTATAGATTCCTTCGTCAACTTGTTTTCATCTCTCTAGTTAGCTTTTATGAAGTCGGATTTTCTATTTTTATGTCACGATTAATTCTATGACAGAGAAACAATTATAGTCAAACGACGTATGTACGTCTGTCCCTATTAGGTTTTAGAGGTTTTAGTGGTGTCTTCTGTTCCGGAACTTCCCAAAATATTGCATAAAACTGACGTCATAAGAAGCCCATAAATGTTGAAAAAGTTTAGTTAAATTATTCTAAGAACTTTTCTTATATACATATGTATATATTTAATATTTATATAATCTATACATGATCATAATATGTATGTTAGTAACGTTATATAAATATGATAACGTAATACGTAAACATGTAGTACGTTTTAACATTCAGTATAGATTTCTATGAAATGAGATATTTTCCCGCAGTAAAAAGTATCCTATATGTTGACCCGGATAACCAGCTATCATCATATCAAATTTCATAAAAATCCCTCCAGTAGTTTTTCCGTGATGCGGTCACAGACAGAAAGACAGACAGACAGACAGACAGACAAAAATTCTAAAAACTATAGATTCGGCTTCTGTATCGATTATATTGGTAAATAAAAGTTTAATATTTTCGCCAGTTTTCAAATTCACATGTAATAATTATAAAAGCCAGTGGAAGTGATTTATCATCAACAATCACTGAAGTGTATTATCATGACGGGTGTCGCCAAGGAGCAGATTTTTTTTTAGCTGTCCAACTTTATCGTTATCGGGACTGATAAAAAACCTTCGTTTGTATGAACATTTTATTACCATAGTAAATATAATCTATTGTCTATAGCAAAGCTACTGTTTGCGACTTCGCTTGTATATTTGTATATGTTTTTCTATTTCTTTCATCGTTATTTACTCTATTTGATTTATCTATCTCTATATTAGCGATTGCTTATTTAAGTACATATTGCTTCTTGATAGTCTTAAAAATTTATTATATTTAGTAAAAACTATCATAACACAATAAATGTGCACACCGCTTTATATTAGTCATGAATTATGTTAGCGCCATATTTTTATAGCTGCGCACTTCGCATATCTCGGACTAAATTTATTTATATTAGATAACAAACTCAACTATACAAATAAAATCTAGGGGACGCAAATATGTAAGAAAACGTAAAGGAAAATCTTCAACAATACATAATAAATCAATTTTTATGTAATTTTGACTTATGTAATCAATAATTCTTAAGTGTTACACCATCAGAAACAATATGATATTATACATTTTATTTAATGTCTAAGTACCTGGGCGTCAATAGTACAATTTTCTTTTTAATTTTGCCTAAAAACAAAAAAAAAAAACTAAAAACTTGAATAATTACAAAAACAAAAAAAAAACAAGTATAAACTCTATATCGGAATTCGAACCTGGACACTTGTCATAGTTAATCTTGCGCCTTGGCCGCTTGACCACGATGCTTATGCCTAAAGGTGCGAAATTATTAACATATTTTGCATGGAATAATGCGAAAGAAAACCGCATAAAAACTCGAAAACATGCGTTTTCCCAGATATAAAACTAATCTAGCTCAATTTTTCGCACCCGAAAACCTCCATATACCGAATTTTAGGTATTATTACATCTGCTATACTTTGTAAAGATATACTTACATACATACATACGGGCGAAGCCGCAGGACAAAGCTAGTAAACAATATGAATTTTGTTATTCATCAGTCACGTAATCTCAAAATAATTTATTATTTGCCTAAAATTAAAAGAAAATCATGTAAATGTTCATAACATATCTCCATTTTGAAGAAAAGTGGGTTATACAAATCGTATTAAACTAGGTTACGTTACAATATAAATAATACAGGTATTATTTTATCAGTATACTTGTCATATAATTACTTATAAATAGCTCTTGTAGCTCATCACTGTTTGATCTGCCACGTGGCGACATCACTTATTTCTATATCATCATCTATACTCTATACTTATATTACAAAGAGACAGAATTGGTTTGGAAGGAACTACTAAACCGATTTGAGTAATTCTTTATGCCCGTTTATTGAGAAAGGTGATAGGTTTATATATCATCATGCTACCATCCAAGGGAGCGGAGCAAGAATCATATCGGAGGTTTAAACGCGAGCGAAGCCGCGGATACTGTTAGTATATTATATGCAGAATATATATATATATATATACACCTACAGGGTGGATTTTTGAATGGGGATAGTAAGGGCAGGTACCTTAACTGTTAGAGTTACAGGAAAATGTTCCTAAAAGACCATCCATAACTTTTTGAGATATTCTGAGCTGCATTCACAGATTTTGGAAAAAATGTACAATCAGCCAGAAAAATGCTAAAATACCAAAAAATTTTTTATATCAATCGATCCTCTTTCATGTAGGGATCAAAAGACTCTATAGGACCATTAAAGGTCGCCAAAATCTTTTCCCATACCTTTTGTACGGAAAAACTTTTAACTAACTCAAAATATTCTACATATGTTGCCAAACGGTCCTATTTTTTAATGTGATCAAAAGATGAAGTGAAAGACTGAAGTTGAGTGCAAAAACTACGGTAAGTCACACGACCGGGTTTACACACAGGCATTTTATGCAGCGGGCATAAGATAATTTTTCTAGTTTTTGTTAAGCCAGTCTCGTTACAGAGGTACTGTACCTAGAAGCAAAAGTACCAACCTAAGTAAAAAATCATAGTTGCATCGACAAATAAAAATAAAAAAAATTAAATCAACTAAACGTGTATTTTTAAACACGATATCCATATAAGAAAACTATCGGCTGCTACTTGCCCAGTACAAAAACGAGTGAACTTATGTATTTGTGAGAACGGCAGTCATTTTAAGCATTTTATTTTGTAGATCACCTAAATGTTACCTATTTAAGTTTGTGGTAAAATACATGTTCAATTGATTTATGTTGTAGAAATTATGGATGCAATTATGATATATATGCTGTTTCGGAGATTAGCCGGAACAAACAGGCAGACAGACAGACTAACTTTAATTTGTTAAATTTTACTGAAAATATCTGCGCCATGCCCCAAATTCCTAAAACAATCGATAAAAATAAACCTATCTTTCAGAAATGATCGATTGAGCCTAAAATTTTTGTTATCTCATACTTAATCCTTTAAGCAATACTCGTTGAAGAAGCAAAAATAGTTATCTTATAAAGGCAAGAGGCTTAGACAAGACAACGGTCTACAATCGCTATACCTAAGAGGAAACTAGAGTATATCGAAATGATATATCTATCTAAAAATCTTTTTTAGTTTTTAATACTTAATTATATATACGAGTACAATACAGATGTATACTTAATTATTACTTTACAAGTCATGTCCACGCGGAATTATAGCAAGAATGCTAGCCGCTCACACGACGCTCAACGGTAGTCATGGAGACAGAATACAGATCGATCTCACTATTATATTCTTACCCTACAACATTTGATACACTATATATTGAATTGTATTGTATTCAGCTCTTTTTAACGTCCCACTGCTGGGCACGGGCCTCCCTTCCATACCAGGGGGATCAGGCCATAGTCCACCACGCTAGCCAAGTGCGGGGCGAACACGCTATACGCTTAGACAAATGAACTAAAACAAACGAATTTATATTACTTTATTTCCGGAGTCGTGATTTGACCAGATATGTAAACATTGTGCTATGTTCATGATACCTATAATTTCGAATGGAGGAAATTATTTAAAAAAAATTAAACGAACATTACATATGTATGTACATATATACTTTAGCTCAAGATCGCGTTGGGAAACCGACGTTAGACGAGATTATATTGTTATTCTACATGATAAAAATATCACTCTAATCTGGTTTAACCAAACGTCAAGTGTTTGATAGATGTACGTGATACGTACGAGTAACTTCAAGGTGACCTGTCATTATAATGATTTTTGACTTCTGCTTCTTCTTATTATTCACCGTAAAACATCACCATAACCGCCCAGAACTGCCCTATTGGGCGGCTACAAAGTGCAGCGCTACGCTAAAAATCATTCTTTTTTATATTTACATGATATTTAACGAAAAGAATTTTTATATGGTCTGTATTTTCAATGCTGTATGCAAATGCCAAAGCAAAATAAACGTATATATAGTAATTTATTATTGATAGTGTATGTTACTTTAAGGGAAAAAAATATATTTTATGAATTACTTCAATCGACCGCAGTGTCCAAGTCATCGTATCGTTATATTATCGCATTATGCAATCGTTAACAGATTGTAGCTAGAAAAAAAAAAATCATAACATACATATATGGAATGTTTGTATGTCGATTAATGGAAGAATATAATGTATCTACTAAGGTAGTATGCAGTTAAATATTTAGTTATGTATATACGAAATAGAGAAGACTGGCTCACTATAGAGGAGGCCTTTATCTACGAAGGGATTCTTGCAGAAAAATTACTATAGATATAAGTTAGAATTTCTAAGGATTTAACTTATTTATGAGAAAAATAATATAAAATGTTACTAACACTCTAAGACTTAATTTTAATACATAAGCATTTTGTAACATGTAATTCTGTAAGAAATATAGGCTTTTTTTTATTATTTTTATATATTTTTTTATTTATACGAAATGCGATACTTGTTTGAATAAGTAATTCAATTTTTATCCAAGTAGATATTTACTTGATAATGATTTGCCACTAAATTTAATATTATTCAATTCACCCGTTGAGAATAACAGTAGGAAAAACTAATAGAGTAAATCAAATTTCTTTTTTTTTTTTTGAACAAAAGAATTACACTTAACCCGCACGTTTTAAATTTAAACTTATTACTTAACTATAACTTACAATATTTATAAAGTAAACGCATATCCTTACATTGCTTGGTACTAATATATATATTAAAAGCAACATATTACAATGAAAATTCATTTAAAAGTCACAACAACACGACGATTTTGTTGAAACAAATTAAACAATCACACATCATGACTTGGTTACAAGATAACTGAAAATTTATTTCAGAATGATCAACATTTACATAGTATTACAGCAACTAAAATGCTAAAAGTATACATTGTAATCTCTCATATAAAGAGGTAAGCCTACATTTCATATTACAGCAAAGCCAATAGAATACTAGATATATACCGAGACGAATCAAGGAACAATTCATCACACGTAAGCCTGAATCGCATTAGACGCAGATAACTTAAGAAAACAATGTTAATTTGAAAAAGAGCAATTATGTAGAACGTCGAAATTTCAGTATTTTAAAGGAATTACATAATGAAACGTCCTCGACTCGACATTCAAGTCAATTGTGTTGAGTATTATGGCGATTTGTTCAACGCTCTAAGTGCTGATGTACAAATGTACAACCATTAGTTTATATTTCAAGCTTCAACTAGAATAAATGGCTGTATGAAAACTTGAAATATTCCTTACATAGTTTTATGTAATTTATGAATAATAAGGTGCTATAGTCAGAGTAAAACGAGATACGCTTGGAAGATTTTCCTTATCATGGCTTCTAAAATTAATGTCAATCACTTGTGCACTTCACAATATCTGTCGAGACTCGAGACAGCTATGATGTCAATGGTAGCACATATTATAATATTTAATCGTATATTTAACAAAACTAAATGAAAACTGTATTTAGTCCTTTTAACGTCCCACTGCTGGGCACGAGCCTCCCTCCAATGTGAGGGGTTCAAGCCACAGTCCACCACGCTGGTCAAGCGCGGGTTGGCGGACTGCACAAGTCTTTCGAAAACTTGTTAGGTTCTCTCAGACAAGCAGGTTCCCTCACGATGTTTTTCTTCACCGTGAGACAAGTGGTAGGTCATCATGTTGAAAATTATTTTCACATAAATAAAAAATATCAGAGGTGCGAGACCCGGATTTGAACCCGCTTCACTCGGTTTCCCAAGCGAACGCTTTACCGCTAAGCTACCACTGCCTAAATGAAACCTACCTAACATTAACTTAAGCAAATTTATGAAGTAACTTGTGTTGATATAAAATCGCTACGTTTATCATACAAAAAAATACCACTGTGTTAAGTCATTTGAAAATAAATACGCATACTTGTTGGCGTTTATTAAGAGAATTCTCGACGGCAATAAAAATTTAGGCACAAATTATTTAGCCACAGAAACAAAAACTTCTTAAAAGATGTGTCGAACGGAATGAGGTCAGTCGAATTAAATGATCTGAGAAGACAGGCATGAAGTTAGACAAGGCTGAACAAAAAACGCGAAATCAAGCGACTGGAAACTATTATTGAACTGGACTTTTAATTATGAAAAAGCAAAAACCTAGTTCTGTTCTGATAGGAAATGACAAGTTAAAAAAAAAAAACTTTTATTGAATAAAAACACGTATTTTGAATCAAACGTGATTTCGCAAAATTATTTAAACAACAAGTACATAGAAAAAAACACTCCCGACCGCTAATTATTTTACGTGTTACTTACAAAAATAATAGGTCACTGGTATATGATACATATGAGTACACGAGTGCGTTACAAGATTGACGTTTCCACGTTACATTACGTCAGTACACGACGCGCGACCGAGAGGTACTGATGGTGTTTTATCATGAAAAATAAAATACAAATAAACCGTTTGACAATGATAAACTCCAAGTCGATAGTACGAGGCAGGCGTTCGCGACGTTTGCACGAGATACAGAACCACTCTTATTAACATTAATGGCCCACCAATTGGCTACTGTTGACACGAAATGTTACATGGTTACACGGATGCTGCCTCTTTTTTATAATCTTTATTGTAAAAAATTTGGTCGGGTTCGTCCTTAGGTATGTCCAAACGGTTAGTATGGAATAGATAGACTATATATTATATATATATACATAGATATGACGAGTTGTTGCGAGTTGTATTATAACGTGTTTCCCGTGGGAATGAGATAATCTTCCGCGGTAAGAAGTAGCCTATGTACCTCTCTAACATGTCCAAATAACAATTCATCCGCCAATCTGTTTCGACGTGAAAGAAGGACAAACAAACACACTTTCACATTTATAATATTGGTAAGTGTGGATGTACATAAGGTCCATTTAACTTTAAAACTTGGATTCTTTACCAGTTAACCAGTCATTCAGACACAACTCATTGATTCGATAAGCGAAATACGAAAAAAAAAAAACATGTATAAATAAATTTTTTATATAATTATATAAATATACATAGACACAGAAGATATTAAACAAAAAACACAATAATACAATTTAATATAATTATAATTAAAGTAAAAAAATCGCTATTATGTCAGAAGCTCTCATGAAACTTAAAAGCTTTCTATTTGTCTTGTAAATATAGTGGAAAAGCATATTGCTTTAATAAAGTTTTGCTTCACCAATTTAATTCTATTAGCAATTGTTAAAAAAACATATAGGTACACAATCATGACATCATTTGTTAAATACTTTTATATGACACTGTTTGTATGCATCTATGTAAAATGAAACCCCATGAACGAATATTGTAATACACGATACACAATACGAAGCAATTCAATAAACAATCTAATTATTATCTATTGAAAAGGATTTATAGTTTTATTTCTAATCGTCGGGCATATCTATTGTATAGGATAAACTTAGAAGGGCCGGTGAAGTAGTTTCTAAGTACCTATTCTTCGCATTTCTTAGAAATACGTGTTTAGCATGTTAAGAGCGCTAAATCTACAAAAAAGACTATGCGGGATTTACAGACAGACATCCATCTGCCCGTGGCTACGGCTGGTACAACCCAGTCGAAATGTTGGAAAAAAGATATATAGCCACTTACGAATTCAATTTAAGTCGCGTAGTGTAATCCATACTTAATACTATAAATGTGAAAGTGTGTTTGTTTGTTTATTTGTTTGTTTGTCCTACTTTCACATCGAAATAGAGGGACGGATTGGCGTGATTTTTTGTGTGGAGAGAGTTAGAGGGCTGGATAGTGACATAGGCTACTTTTTACTACATGAGATCATTTCTACGGAAAAACACCTGTATAATACGTCCCAAAAATTATTTATGGTCAAAAGTACTAGAAACTTGATATTAATGCTCTTTAATACAATGAAATAAATAGGTACGTGTTTTTTTTTTATTTATTTCATGTACCATAAAAAAAAACATATAAAATAGAAAACAGTAACCATGTGTACAAAGGATGACTTATCTCTTTAAGAGATCTCTACCAGAAACCCTCGAGCGTGAGAAAGGAAAAATAATAATAATAAGGTGCGGTGTAGGTACAAACTACAAACATCAATTATATCTATATTATATAAACATACACATATATAAATATACATACATAAATACATACATACATATTACATACATACTTCAAGAAATATATAATAAGGAAATTATATGGAGTGGCTTAGATAAAATGTTTTATTATTTTTCGAAATTTATCCCATAAGGAGATAAAATAGGGCATGAAAGATTTTATGAAACCTACCTTTTTAGTTTTTTTTTTTGGTTTTAGCGCGAGCTTTTCCCGAAAAAAGCTGGGTTTTTCGAAGCTGGATCGCCCATGTACTACTTTTTTATACAAGTAGGTGTATTTTTATAATCATATAGTATTATAACATATGTAAATATAACTGATTTGTTACCGATAAAGTTTCCGGCTTTAAAATCTAAAGTTGGAGCTAACAACGTACGACGTTTCTAATCTGCTGATAATATTCTATCAGTTCAAATGTACTACGTATTAATATAAAAATATATGTTTTTAAATTATTTATCAAAATTAAATTATGAATCAATGAATCAAGTGTACGTACGTACGTCGTATAATCAGTAAGAATAATAATTCTTCTCATAATTATTACCACAATTAAAAAAGGAATACTATCAATAAATAAAAATTTTGTATAAATCAAGCAAAGAATTTCTATGGAATTTGTCATCGGCAATAGAAGCTAAGCACAATTCTTTTTTAGGTTGCCAACATAAAAATTGCAAAATTCGAACCCCGGAAATTTTAAGCCCCTATTTCACGCATTTAGGGGATGAATGTTCAAAACAAATAATCTGTTATAAGCTGTTAAAAAGCAAGAACACTTGTTCAATTTCTATGTTTCTTGAGTTAACGGTTTAACGCTGTGCGTGCGTTAGTTTTATTTTGCTTTATTACTAAAGACATACTCGTAGATAGAGCTTAAGACGCTTATTGCTAGTAGTACCGCTGTCGTTGCAAGTTTACTTCAATACAGTTACATTGTATCATCAGCTTTTACACTTAGTAATATATTTTAGTAGTAATACATTTATTTATATTATTCGACTGTTTTGATCTCCTAGAAAGCCTTAAGACCTTCTTCGATATACTCTATAATCTTACCAGGCATTAGAATGTAAAAAAATTAAAATCAGGCGGGTAGTTTTAGAGATTATCGTGTTCAAATTGAGAAAAAAAAAACAAACAATATAACAATCTCTAACTTCATAATATTAGTACAGATTAGTAAAAATGTGTTACTTTCATTGCTCGGCCTGACTTTCTTTTAGGCAAATAGCAAAATCGCGATGTGTGATGAAAAGTCTAGGCCGATTCACGATCTGGCGTATTCAATGATCGTACTTCGACATACATACGTAAGTGTTTCTTAGAAACTTTGAAAGCGCATATGCTTTGTAGTAGAGTAAAACTTTACATCTAGGTATCTATACTAATATTATAAAGCTGAAGAGTTTGTTTGTTTGTTTGTTTGGTTGAACGCGCTAATCTCAGGAACTACTAATCCGATTTGGAAAATTCTTTTTGCATTAGATAGCCCATTAACTGAGGAAGGCTATAGGCTATATATCATTCCGGGAAAATGTACGGTTCCCGTAGGATAGATTTGATTTTGTCTGGGGACGAACCCGAAGCGAAGCGAGGGTGAGTTGCTAGTGTATAAATAAAAATAATTGTTCTTATGTGTACATGCGTCCTATGTCCTCTATGCGTATGTATGTATGTATGTATGTACGTCTTCTAGACGTTCCTAAACCATTGATCCGATTGTGATAAAACTTTGATGCGCTATTCAGTATACGCCTGAGAAGGTTCCTGATGCAAAAGAAGATTTTTTCTATACCTTTACTTTGATATGTTCCAAAAACATTCAAGCTTAGGGACGCACCCACTCGAACCGAAGGTAAGTCTTTAGTATATAATGAAAATTACGCTTACAGCATGTTGTACGTCACGGTTATATCACTAATAGTCAATCAATGTAGGTAATTATGTTATCGTTTTAGGGTTCCTTATTTGTAATTATTTTTCATAGATTCAAAACAAAATAAAAATATAAAAGTATAGTAAAATGTAGCACTTCTATGTAATGTTATCGTTTCATAGTTTACATTCGATTTATCTCTTATCATCAACAGTGGAAATAGTTATCTTGATTAGTTGATATGGAAAGTACGAATCTTCCTAAATGAATCTTGTTACAAATAAATATTTGCTCTCGATTTAGAAATGTTATTTCACGCTGAATTATTATCATACTTAATTTATAATTTACGATTGCTAATATATGATAACAATTAAATAAAAGTTATCTGTACATATAATAAAATTCTAACTGAATCGAACGTACCTAGGAAAGAACTCGAGCGGAGCGATGCTGAGTCGCTAGTATTTAATATAACGGCAATAGTAAAATTGGCAACCCTATTGCAATGTCCTCTTGACGTTTTGATTGTACGCAGACAATTTGAAGTGAAGGATTACGCGCCAACTATCAAGTCTGGGCTATCGGTGAGAATTTCTTAGCAGAAAACCCCAATAACTGTACTTGGTTCGTCCCGGGACTCGAACCCAGGACCCTTGGAAGCACAGCTATACATACTAATCGCTAGACCAAAGTGCCAATGACCACATAATAAAATATAATTAAAATACTGTAATATATGAATAAAATATAATGTCATTTATTTATACTATACATATATCAGTAAATTAGTCATTGCAGTGAGGGGCGTCGGCTTATCTCTTTGTAAAAGGGATTTGACCGATCGACAGTATTGAAGAAAATATGTATATACTAATAATAAATAATCTATATACACGAATAAAGTAGTTCTGCTTGACTGACTTTGAACGCCCCGAATAAGCCGCTGAAATTAAAGTACTAAAATTTTGACACTATACCTATTGTAGCATGGTATTAAACAGAATTTCTTGAAAATCAGTAGGTATACAAAAACATTACAAAATTTTTATTAGAAATAATTTATTTAAAGTGCCAAATGTCAAATTATAGGAGAATTTTAAAATGTAGGGGCCCGGGGCTATTAAATAGCGGAGGACCTTTATTAAATAAATTAATGAAGATCTTCTAGCTTTACTTTTTTCAGTTTGCTAAATTTTCAAAATCAAAAATATGAGTTCATTCATTTCACATGTAAATCATATATGAACACTAAATATCTATTGTAAGAGGCTCATGACATTCGTACAATAGAAATTTCTAAGACTACTCTCCTAAATTCGGCTCTACTCACTATTTATTGTTTTGACAATTACAGCATATACATACATATATTAACGTTAAGTATAGATTTCTCACGAGATGAGATATTTTCCCGCAGTAAAAAGTATCCTGTATGTTGACCCGGATAACCAGCTATCATCATACCAAATTTCATCAAAATCTGTCTAGTGGTTTTCTCATGATGCATTCCCGAATAATGACTACATCTATACAGATAAATAAAATTGGAGTGTCTGTTTGTAATATTAAAATAACCTTTTTACTAAATGCATATGGATGTATACACGGTACATATACCAAAACAACATTTCTTACAAATTGTTGTCTGTCTGTCTGTTTGTTCAGGCTAATCTCCGAAACAGCTGGACCGATTTTTAAGGGACTTTCACTGGCAGATAGCTGATGTTACAAGGAGTAACTTAGGCTACTTTTATTTAAGAAAAAGAATCAGGATTCCGCGAAACAAAATTAACACACATAAAATTGTGAACAAAATCCGCGTACAACGTACGCACCCAAGCGAAGCGAGGGTAAATCGCTATATAATTTAAATGAATATCTTAGGAGTAGCAAGCTACTATTTATGTATACCTAAACATAGCTAACCGTGAAAACGTACCTAGGGACGAACGCGAGTGAAGCCAGCGTGAGTCGCTAGTATTTCAATAAGATTTTCCAAAAAATATTAAATTTATATATATATATATATATATATATATATATATATATATATATATATATATATATATATATATATATATAACGACACTGAAGGGACTGTGCATTTTATGGCGTTATAGAGAGTTGTCGTTAAATGGAGAGAAGAAAAATCAGAATTAGAAAAATCACTTATCTTCTCTCCCGTTTCTATTGCGCGTATCAGTAAAACTTTTTCGTTAATACACAGTGATTTTCTTTTACTAGCCATGTTTACAGTTTGAAAGTTTGTGAGCAACTAAGAATATGATAACGTATAGACAATCCATGACCCCTACTTATTAATCATGGTCAAGCAAGATCAGTTTACACCTGCAAGCAATCCCAATTTGTAAACAAAAGAACGAATTTCTTAGAAAGTTCAGTATGCGTGATGCCGACAATCGAGTTTATTGCAGGCTAGGATAATAAAGCGACAAAAAAACGTACACAGCTGCGCTTTTTACTAATTTCAGCAACTTAAAAGGTACTTTTTATTACTCCATTGTTGTCGTTAAATCGAGTGACGTTACATGGAGTTTACACTGTATATATATATATATATATATATATATATATATATATATATATATATATATATATATATATATATATATATATACATATACAGCCTGATAGGTCCAAAGTCGCGAACCCAACCAATGATTTACAATCCTCATGACGTTATTGCATGTGTGTAATAAATTTGACAATTTTGTTATTAAGAAATCGTAAACAATGAAACTGAATCGTGACGGGGATCGGTTAGCGGCGGCGTGCTCCTTCAATTTGTGCCTACCTAACGTCGCGGTACCTTGATGCGACTTGGGATATCAGAAATTAGATATCTTTATATAATTGCTTAGTAAAAACAGTTATTTCGTCATTTTAGTGAAATCTTTTATTTGAATAGCAATATTTTTGCGTCGTAGACGAGAGATTGGATATAAAGTGATTGTGAAATCGATATCGGTTGTCAATTTTCTGAAATAATCTATTAATTTTTATGATAAATATACCAAAAAAAAATTAACCGAGTCAAAGTTCGTACGTAAATGTAGGTAGCAAGGAACATGTCGTATGACATACAGTAGAAATGATGTAATATATCTTTTCCATCATGTATTAACTTCATAGCACGATTAAATAACACTATCCTGATCAAAATAAATATTTATAATTATTATACTTTGAAGAGCCTTTAAAATGGTCATTATTACCTACTAGTTTAACTATATTGTTTTAAAATATTAACCAAAATAAACGTCCTTTAATTCACTTATAAAACAAAAGATTTGATTAAAAAAATCAAAAGGTCAAAAAAAGGTGTAACGTTTCAATAACATCAAATTCAAGTTCTGCAAAATTAAACATGGAGATGAATTATATAAAAATAAAAAACCCGACTGCATAAAAGCTAACTAAAAAGATGAAAACAAGTCGACGAAGGCATATAGTATTATGCAGTCGGAGACATACGTGTTTCATCCTTGCCGCGAGATGTACTTATAATATATGTATATGTATGTGTCCTTTGCGTTCCGCAGTCGGATAAAAATAAGGTAAAAACGTGTCGAATTAAGATATTATGTAATATTATTACAAAGATAAGAAAATATCACATAAACCTATATAAAAATTTCACACTTGCAATCATTTACGTAAATCATCAAACGTATCCTTATGATTCGATCCAGTCACGATTATACAGAGATGTGAAGCGATCGGTCACGAGCGGCATTGTATGTGCGGCGTACATATAGATAACTAATAGTTTGAGAGTGATGTGAAAAACATATTTAAGTTGCTCTTTAAAATTTCAGTACTTATCTAGGACTTACGATCTAAATCTATATATATAAAAGGCAAAACTGAATGACTGATGTATCAATGCACAGGCCAAACCATTAAGGCTAGAAAATTGAAATTTCGCACACGTATTTCTCATATGACGAAGGCATCCACTAAGGGGGGATTTTTCAAAATTCAACCCCCAAGGGGGTAAAATAGGGGATAAAAGTTTGTATGAAACTTAACTTTTTAGTTTTTTTTATAGTTTTAACGCGAGCAAAGCCGCAGGTTCTGCTAGTTCATACATAAACCGTGATGACTTTCCGTTAATTATTCAAAAATACACACTCGTACCATAATAATAATGACTTCTTGACCGATTTCGGTCATTCCGACCAATCTCATTGAGACTAGCCATCTGCGCAGGAGATATTACATGTACAAGTGTACGCGCAGACACGAGTGCACTCTCTATTCCTGTCATTCTCAAACTGTGGTTGACGATAATTTTACTTTACTTTTATACAAAAATTAATACTCAAATCAAGTCTATATTTGATGTCTATTCTTTAGTTAAGTAATTATTTTATAAAAGAAGGGAATCTATGCCGAAAATGCTATGAAAAAGGCTGATTATTTATTTTACAATTTAGTTAGAAATATACCTTCATCATAAAAGATACGCTGTTATCAATAACAGAAACACTATCTCTAAAATGTAGAGATCACGTTTTGTCTTATCTGAGAAGCTGTGTAATACATTCGTGTTCATCACCTACTTATTTGCATTTAAAAACTTTGTACATCTATACTAATATTATAAAGAGGTAAAGTTTGAGAGTTAGTGAGGTTGTAGAGGGTAATCTCTGGATCTACAAATCCGATTTAGATGAAATTTGGTAAGAAGATAATTTCGAGACCCTGGGGAGGACATAGAATACTTTTTATCCCGGAAATCATCCCTTAAGGGGTTGAAATGGGGATAAAACTTTGTATGGGTAATTAACCTAGGGACGAACCGAGAGTGAGTCGCTACTAAGCTATATAATTTTACATATAGTTTAATTATACTGTCCAGCAGTATGATGTTCCTATCTTAGATACTAATTTCTTCTAGATTTCCATATATTTAATTTCCATTTAACTAAACAGTCGGTACGACCAAGAAAAGACCCTAACACAGAATATGAATTTAAAGTAGCGGTACTCGTACCGTAACATTTGATTGAGCTAGACTGCCGGAAGTCCAACCACTACATATTTTTTCCCTTATCAACCATCCTCTCCTATTATTTGCAAAACTTAAGTTATAATCTTATACAACAAGAACATTATTTGGGCATGCCTCCCACAAGGTGGACCGACGACTTGGTCAAAGTCGCTGGAGCCCACTGGATGCGGATGGCACAAGACCGGTTGTCAATTGGTAATCATGTTGAAAATCATTCGCACAAGAGAATGTCAAACCTGCATCACTCAGCTTCTTAAGCCAGCGCATTACCACTGGGCTACCACTCCCCCTCTTCTCATTGTTGAGAATATGTATGCCTTTGGCCTTATAAATTCTCAACAGGGAGAAAGTAAACTTGCCACTACTATTACTAAGTATCTATATTTTAATAAATTTAAATAAGTTAAACGTGTATGTATTTATTGATGTTTCTAAATCAATATTTCTAATTACAAGGAAACAGAACCGATTTAGAGATGAAGGTCGGGCAACAATGCGCCATATTTTATTTTATTAGCGCACGTGTTGTGCCGCATCTGTAAATCTTTGACGATGTTTATGCTCTCGATTTAACTTCAATTTGTTATGATATTACTTCTTTGATTTTCAAATTACGATATATAGAAACATATGATTACCGTCTTAGTTTTTGCAATTAATTATAAGCTAGCTTTGAGTCTTTGCTTCGCTCGAGTCACTCATTTTTCATTTATGACGGCTTTAGGTATCCCATGGAGATCACTACATGTTTTTTAACCCCCGACGCAAAAAGAGGGTGTTTTAAGTTTAACGTGTGTAATGTATACGCGTGGCTTTCTGTGGTATCGGAGCGCTCAAACAGATGAACCGATTTTAATAAAGTTTTTTTGTTTGTGAGGTGACTTGATCGAGAGTGTTCTTAGCTATAAATCAAGAAAATCCGTTCAGCTGTTTGCAGGTTATCAGTTTTTTTTTAAATGGTAAAAGGGAACTACTTCCACAGGTCTAATCCATTCGAAACTCGGTATCCCTTTACTTCAATGACATTGCAACGATATGTTAACCTAGTTCTGATGCTGCAGTATCACGTGGAACCTACAAGATACACAACTCTGTACTAAAATATAGCAGAGATATTGTGTTAAGGCTCATTGAATTGACCTGAATAAATGTTATTGTGTTGGGAATTTTTCTAATTTAATTTCTTGTATTATCTTATGTAGAAAAGCTTAAGTGTGTGCCCAATTTCACAGTGATTTGTAAAGCCATTAAGATGTCAAGAGATAACAAATGATTTTATGTTTGCATCTACACTTACATTATAAGGAGATAAAGTTTGTAATTTTTAATGTAGGAGGATGGAACTAGGAAAACACACGTTTTGGGCAAGGATTATTAAGCAACTACATATATACTTATTATAATATTAACGTTTACTATAGATTTCTCAGAGATGAGATATTTTCCCGCAGTAAAATAGAAAATTTCATCTAAATCTGTCCAGTGGTTTTCTCGTAATGCGTTCACAGACAGGTAGGCAGACAAAAATTCTATAATATAGATCTTATATCAATAATAATGACTAGTTCAATAAGATTTGCCAAAAAATATTCAATGTACACATTCGACTCAGAATTTTATTATATATAATAGATGATAACGACATAAATTAGTAAAAATTATTATCGATAAGTATTGGTTGTAAAAAAACATTTTGGGCGCCATACTGTTACAAAACATATTTCTAAACACATCTTTTATTAAATAGAATCGTATTAATAGTGCTGTAGGCATCAATCGGCTATTTAATTCGTTATTTATATTTACTTAATTGCTATATTTAATTAATACTAAATTATATTTCAAATATCTTAAAACAGATAAGCGTTTTGTTTCCGAACGGGTTTTGTATTATCTTTCCAATTCACTCGTGTGTTTTATTATTTTGTATAAATAATTACTATTTATTACAGTTATAAATTATATGCATAATTACATATCCAATATTTAATTAATGTTAAACTTATATTCAATATTTAATAATATAACAGAATGTATTATTTCTAATAAGTTGCTTTTTGATCATTCTGGCGTGAGTGCGGGTACTTGTATTTAAAGCCGTGTAATGGTGAAATGAGGGTTGAGTTGAATTCAGACGGTGATAATAACGTTTTGCTATAACGATCCACAAGTGCTGTTCGCCATCTTCGTCTTGCTGTCTCTCTGCGCGTTTTATCTCAGAAGTGGGATGGAGGACAAAATGCTCAAGCCATACTTTCGTGGAACTACTCAGGTACACAGTCATATTTTTTTTTTTTACTTTTGATATTTCATCTTATGTATAAAAAAAAAAAAGAATACTATAACGGTAAAAGCAACTGAAGTAATGAATGAATAACTATTTAATCAAACGATTTAAGCGAAAAGTAACTATTTACAAATCATCCGAATCCAACGTGTTGCTAGTCAAAAAAATATAGAAGTTATAGCTGATGCTACATACTCGTATGCAACTAGGAAATAAAATATCTAGTAACTAAAGCTAGAAGCCTTGTGTGACTCCAAAATTGAAATATCTAATAACTAAATCTAGATCTGTGTGCCTAATATAAAATTGCTTAGTGAATAAAATCTAGTAGTTTGACTAGATCTGTGTGAATAACATAAATCTGTGTGAACAACATAAAATGGCTTGGTGAATAAAATCTAGCAATTTGACTAGATCTGTGTGAATAACATAAAATGGCTTAGTAAATAAAATCTAGCAATTTGACTAGAACTGTGTGAATAACATAAAATGGCTTAGTGAATAAAATCTAGCAATTTGACTAGATCTGTGTGAATAACATAAATTGGCTTAGTGAATAAAATCTAGCAATTTGACTAGATCTGTGTGAATAACATAAAATGGCTTAGTAAATAAAATCTAGCAATTTGACTAGATCTGTGTGAATAACATAAAATGGTTTAGTGAATAAAATCTAGCAATTTGACTAGATCTGTGTGAATAACATAAAATGGCTTAGTAAATAAAATCTAGCAATTTGACTAGATCTGTGTGAATAACATAAAATGGCTTAGTGAATAAAATCTAGCAATTTGACTAGATCTGTGTGAATAACATAAAATTACTTAGTAAATAAAATCTAGTCATTTGTCTTAGATCTGTGTGAGTCTGAAAAAAATAACAACATCTAGTAAGCCTAGATCTGTGTGGCAACAGTTGCTGATAAACATTTAAAACAAAATATTTTGTACAAAGTACTAACCTGCTAATAGTGACCACGAATAGTAAAATATTGACTTAATAAGAAAAAAAACAAATAGATAATGTGTAAATAAAAATAACAACTATTTTATATAAATGCCTTGGAGTTGTAAAGATTTTCTTGCTGTTCTATGTGCTGTTCATTTTAATACAAAGAACATTTACCGTCTTTTACTTCTATTCTTTCCCAGTAGTAGAATATTACTGAAAAGTTATAAAATCGCCGTGAGACACGGCTAATGCAGAATGGCCGAATGTTACAAAACATATTTCTAAACACATCTTTTATTAAATAGAATCGTATTAATAGTGCTGTAGGCATCAATCGGCTATTTAATTAGTTATTTATATTTACTTAATTGCTATATTTAATTAATACTAAATTATATTTCAAATATCTTAAAACAGATAAGCGTTTTGTTTCCGAACGGGTTTTGTATTATCTTTCCAATTCACTCGTGTGTTTTATTATTTTGTATAAATAATTACTATTTATTACAGTTATAAATTATATGCATAATTACATATCCAATATTTAATTAATGTTAAACTTATATTCAATATTTAATAATATAACAGAATGTATTATTTCTAATAAGTTGCTTTTTGATCATTCTGGCGTGAGTGCGGGTACTTGTATTTAAAGCCGTGTAATGGTGAAATGAGGGTTGAGTTGAATTCAGACGGTGATAATAACGTTTTGCTATAACGATCCACAAGTGCTGTTCGCCATCTTCGTCTTGCTGTCTCTCTGCGCGTTTTAATACATGCCAAGACATGTCATTGTGTTGCATCTACGAGTATGAATAGTTAGCATATGTACGTTTATGTTGGTAGGCGGAAAATGAGATAGTAAAAACAAGGAGACAAGAATAAAATTGCACTTTTACTGTAATAATTATGCAATATGTATTCCTTTTTCAACGTCTCACTGGGCAAGAGCCTCCCTTCAATACGAGGGGGATTAGATTATTGTCCACCACGCTGCCCATGTGTGGGTTGGCGGACTTCACGTGATTTCTTTCGAAAACTTGTTAGGTTCTCTCAGATATGCAGACTTTCGCAAGATAATACTTTCTTAGATTTACGCGAATATTCGACATTTTAAATAAAACTATCTTTTGGGATTATTTCATGGATTTGTCTTTCTCGTGACCATGATTGCGGTAAACCATTCGAAACGCCGGCAACCGAAAATCTAAATAAATCCGCGAAAATTCCGAAAAGATACTTTCACAAAATATTTTCGTTCACCGTAAGACAAGCGATATAATCAATTTTAAAATGATTCGCACATAAAAATATCATAGTTGAAGACCCGGGATTCAAACCCACCTCACTTTGCTTCCCAAGCAAGCGCCATACTATCTACTGGGCTACCACTGCCTTATGTATAGGCACTCTGGACCCTGAATATAATATATAGATAGATAATATATGCATACATTATGCATAATATATAAAGATTACATACATAACCAGCACGAGCTAACCTTTTGTATATTGTAAGAAGCACAGACGGTTATTATATTGTCTCCAATTTGATATGCCCATGCTAATTATTGCATTTAGAGATACTGCTATAAGGCAGCTTCTACACAAGTGTGTACTACATCTATTTGTATTAGATATGAATAATGAACTACTGAACGATTTCAGACAAGGGCGCTTATCCCACTGAAAATAGCCAGCTACGAAGGAGATATTATAGTGTAAAAGTTTATATGCAAACACAACGTGTAAACTCTAACCCTTTCACTCATATAGTCTGGTGGGAGACAATTCTATACGACCGTTGACAATTCGACATAGTATCAACGGTTTTACCGACTCTCCAAAACCAACCTTTGTTTTGGTGCCCCGTAAGTATAACTGACCCGACCTGGGACTCGAACTCAGAACCTCCGAAAATCCGGAATCTAAGAAAGTATTAAGTGAACCTCCGGAACTGCAGACGTATGTACATGATGACCACTAGATCAGCAAAGCAATCTGATTAGACAGCTATTGATAATACGGAAACCTGTAAGAACCAGTCCGAGCCAAATCACATCGGAAACAGTTTATAAATGGAGCGTGGAACACTTTTTACATAATAATCATTGCAAATGAGGTCGTGACGACCTTACTTTTTACTTTTCAGCTGATTTTCTATACTCAAGGATGGATTTACATTGAACTTCATAATCGCTATAGAATTAGGGCTTAGGCTTTTTGTGCGTCGCATAAATAGAGTATGGTTTGAATTAATATTATGCATTGTAAACAAAATGAGCCTTTGTTTTTGTATCATTTGTGCTGTTGTATTTATATAGTATATTTACATATCATGGTTTCACATGCATTAACAGTTTTTCATATTATTCTCAGTGAATACTTAATTGTTGATAGTGTTGAGGAAATCCTTTAAGATATATCTTTGAGTTATTTTTAGACTTAAATGGAAGAGTAAAAAAGTGTGGTTTTATAAAACTGAGTCGTTTTAACAACTCTACTTAATTAATATCTACCTAATTAATATATCACTGGAGCCGCATCATCGAAAATAGGTGACAAAGTAGGTTATGTCATTCTCAAGGATATTAACAGGAAACTAAAAAGTATCGGTCAAGTGAGAGTTGGACTTGCACACGAAGGGTTCCGTATCATCGACAAGATATTATAACACTATGGCGGCCAATTTGAAATTCGCCAACTTGGTATTCTATTATTTGTTGTTATAGCGGCAAGTGAAATACACACTGTGAAAATTACAACTCTACCTATTCCGTTTCATGAGATACAGCCCGCTGACAGGCAAATGGACAATGGACGCTTAGTAATAGGGTTAGCACGCTACGGGTACGGAACCCTAAAAACATAACTTTGCTTTTATAACATAAGAAGGTAATAAATACGTTGCATGTCTATCTGTGAGATCAGAAGATGAAATTATAGTACTTGGTTCCCACGTTTATTTACCTGGTTTTATTTCATATAATGTATAACGTTTAATTACTGTAATTATATTTACATTTGTAATTTATACATTAATAATGATAATAATAAAAACATCAGGAAACTAAACCGTTTTAACAAAAAAAAAATATTTCAAGAGCAATATTCGCTTCAAAGGAGAAAATGGGAGATATATGTTAAATTTATTTAAAGTTTAACTTATAACAAAAACTGTACAAAACATATATGACATACGAGTATATGTCCATGGAAGTTAATTTCTTTCAAATTTCATGGCCACTGACAATATTATTATTATGTAAAAAGGGGTATTTACCATGTTTAGCACTTAGTTTTGGATGTTCCCGATATTTCGGCACTGTTACAAGCGCCATTGTCACTTTGATAATGATTTTGCGGGTGTTTCGTTTACCCGCAAAAGGTTCTTCTTTCCTTTTAAATGCCCCGGTTTACATCATAGTATATGTAGTCTTTCAGCACATGTAAATTTGCAATTGTAAATGTGGTAGATCAATATACATCTTTCCAAGCCGTCACAGCTAAACAGCTCGCTGTTATTTTAAAAAGTAATTTGTACTAGCCTTCACCTTAAAAAATCGGGCCACTTGTCGCGACCGACCCACCAATGTGCAATAGGCACAACTCCATTGACTGACACGGCACGACTTTGCAAGAATTTACTTACAGTAAATTATTTATACAACTCATCTATCTATCTAAATAACTAAATATATATATATATATATATATATATATATATATATATATATATATATATATATATATTATATATTTACGTTTTTGTTACCGTTTTAGGTTGAAATTACCTAAATTATTCCGAAGATCCCACAAACGAAGTATTCTTTATAGCACTATCTATCTCTCATGATCATCAGGCAGAATGCAAAGGCATAATAATGCTTTCTAATGTTTACGCGAATATTTGTCATTTTTAATTAAAACTTTAGACCATATTTTCTGTAAAGCATTCAAAACGTAATTAAATTCAAAAAAATATCGGGAATCGTCGGGAATAAAAAAAAAACGCGACAAAATCTGAAAAGATATTTTTATTAGAAAGAGATTGTAAAAAAATATGTGAACTTTAAAACTATGTAAAAACGTGTAAAGTGAATGAAGGAAAATTAGTTTTAAAGTTAGTTCTTTCCTCAATATAAAAGGGTATTCCCTATAGAATATCGCTTCTTAATGTGGTAAATGATGACGGTGGATAAAATTTTCTATCACCTGTCATATGTTATTGCATACTACATTTAATAAAATTTTATTGGTACTGGAGTATTTGTGTTGAATGAGCACTACTGATTATTGCTATTGTGTTAATCGATTATCATATAAAATACTTAAAATCAGCCTAACTACAATAACGTTTTTATTTATCTACTAGCGACTCACCCTCGGTCAGTTCATTTTCGTCCCTAGTTACGTTTTAATGTTTGGTATAAATTTTTCAGAGATAAGATATTTTTCTCTAGTAAAAATATCCTTTATGTATGAAAGAAGATGAAGAAGAAAATAAAAATATAAATTTCCCTTATACAAAGCTGTTGTTAAGAAAATCTGTAATGGACACAGTATTCGTCGGGCCGTTTTATTTCAATCGATATTTTTAATTTAACAAGCCTTTAGTTACTCATAGTGTGTTTACGATGTAATTTAATTTGATGCATTGAAAAACAACCAATAACAGTTTTATCATTACTGTAACTGATTGTAAAACCATGTAGAAGGCGACCTATATCCTAAGAAACAAACAAATAAAGCCGAGATGGTAATATACACACATATATATATATATTGTAGTGAGTACTTGCTGAGCCGGCGGTCGCGGGTTCCTGTCCCGCTGGGGGCATTCATTTTTGTGATGAACACGAATGTTTGTACTGCAGTCTTGGGAGTTTATATTTATAATATGTATCATGTATTTAAAGTTATACATGTGTAGTGTATCAACTATCTGGTATCCATAACACAAGCCTCGTAGCTTACCATGGAACTAGATAGTGTTCTGTGTTAATGTCCCAACATATCTTATTTATTTAGAGATAGTATAGACATTATGTTAAAACGGATTCTGCGACAGGTCCAAATTTTGTAAAAGTTATGAGACTTTATGAGTCCTATACTTTTACAGTTGGCGACATATGCGGGCAGAGTCGTGGGCAACGTTAGTATTTTATGATGCGTTATTTACCTTGCGAGGTGGAAGGACATTTTCCTAAGAGGAATTTTTCTTTGCGATCTTTGCAGAAATTCTTATTTGAAATTTGTGTGTATATAATTTTTACTCAACGCCAAAACGTCTAAATAGATATGGATAAAATTTAATATATAAATACGCATCCAAGTGAAGCCAGGATAAGCCGCTAGTATATCATAAATCTTTAAGACGTAACAATATACAACGAATTACTAGATCTTAATTAATTTTGCATGATAATAACAACTCGCTTGTACGTTAGAAGCCGTGATACAATTGCGTAAAGAAATTCATACTGTTATTGTCGTTACTCGCAAGTCGCAAGGCACTCTCTGTATGGAATAGATTCATTAAGTTGCTAGAGGCGTCAGAACTAGTAGTTGATGTGCAATATTCGATATAACCAAGGCTATGTTACATGTTTATTTACACTGTATACGTCAGATTGTTATCGATTTTCTGGAAAGATTAATAATTTCTAAAATAATTAAAATAATTACTAAATGGCTGTGTTAGGACATTATAATAATGAATTTAACATTGAAATAATTTGTAGTCTGTATGTTTCTGTAATGTATTCTATACATATGTACACACTTATTAGGTATGTATTAGATCAGCGGTTCTCAAATGGTGGTCCGCGAAATCCTAGGATTCCGTGGAAGGGTCACAAATGTTCCGAGTTTTGTCTGAGAGTTAAATAAAACGTTGTCAGACATGAAGCCCAACTTTAGTGGTATAGTGAAAAAATATATATATATTTTTGGTAAAACAAACACTAATATAAGTATTAATATTTTTCATTTATGATTCGTTCTTTCAAGTCAAATAAGGAAGTATTCTAACTACAACACAATCAGGTTAGTTTTTATCAAAATGGGGAACCGCTAAATAAATTAAGATCAATTAGGGTTCCGTGGCCAAAAAAAATTAGGAACCGCTGGTATAGATTATAATAAAATAGAAACGGTATTCTATATTATCCAAACTATAATACTACAAAAACTACATAGTTTTCCATCGGCTGCGTAGCGTCAAATTGACGTAATTACGTGCATAGAGATTACGGGACTGAAAGTAACAGTAGCTGGCCGATCGAGCTCCGTTCAGCCTTTTTCGAAAAGGGTATACAAATTGTGTTTTCAGAAATGACACCTATACAGATAAACTTAAAAAGCAAAACCTTATCGAAATACAAAATTTGATCCAAATCGCTAGAGCCGTTTCTGAGATACGCGAAATAAAATACAGGTATACACTTAATATTATAAGATTAGCAGAACTCGCGGCTTCGCTCGCGATCAAAATACGAAAATTACGAAATTTCATGCAAATATGTTCAAGGAATAAAAAGTTTCATACTAACTTTTATCCCCTATTTCACCCCTGAAAATGTCGTTAGTAAGTATTATAATAAAATGAATGCGGATGTGATCGACTATACTATCACTTTAAAACCTCTAAGATTTAGTTTGAACTTAAATAAAATCCTATATAAAGCGGTACGAAGAGGTTTCAATATAGGAGGAAACACACAAGTGTGAAACCGCAACTAGAAGATAAACAAACTCGTATTATTACAAGTATTAACTTAACTCCTTTTTTATTACTTGTTGGTAAAAACTGAACTGGAAACAATAATATGTATATGTAAGTTTACATAGAATGCAAAAAAAAGAATATTATGAAGCTCTTCTTTGAAGAATTAAATTCAATTCTCTTGTTAATGGCTTTAAAGCGTGCCACTTGAGCACAGATTACTTGAAGAATTAAAAAAAAAAATTGAACTGAAAAAATCGTTATGTCATACAATTATAAAATGTCTTTTTGACGCGGCTATAGATATCACTTCGACCGTATCTCATCTGTTGTAATGGTATGTCATTCTGATAGTTTTTTTTTTAATTGGAGACACCAGACCGTAGAAACTCTTTTAATGCACAATTATTTATTTAATAAACAAACTAATAACTTGTTTTTAAAAACATTTTTTCCTTCAATTACCATATCACAGATCGTGTATTTATATTTAGCCCGTAGCTACACGTTTGTTTATCTATATGTTGATTTGGCGTAGTAAGTTGTGCAATGTATCGGGGACATTGCTATTACCAAGGCCGACGTACACTTACTTGCTCTAATATCGCTAACTAGGCTCTTTGATCTACAAATTTATCTATAAAAATATTTATTTCACATATTTATAAGTGTTACACGAATAAATAATGGTGTTGATGTAAATGTTTGATATTAAAATGGCTGAAGGAGTTTTTAATTTAGTCGTACATAAGAAAGTTAGTTAAGTTTTCGTTTTACGAAACGTTATTGTTTAAATTTTCTTTGTATCGGGATATTGTCTCAAAAAACAATTTTATACTGAGCTTTAGTTTATTATACAACAGTACTTGGGCGACCGAGCTTCGCAAGGAGTTTTTGGCTAAGAGTTTAATTTTATCTTTTTAAAAAAAAAACTAAAAACCGGAATAAATAAAAAAAAACAAAAAAAAACAAAAGTAAAAACTTCGTATCCGACCGGTATTCGAACCCGGACACCTGTGATTGTCAATCATGCGCTTTGGCCGCTTGATCACGATGCTCATGCCTGAACGTAAGAAATTATATATCGACCACACTTTGCGTGGAATTATGCGAAAGAAAACGGCATGAAAATTCGAAAACAGGCGCTTTCCCATAAGGCTAATCTAGAATCTAGATCGATTTTTCGCCCCCGAAAACCCCCACATATCAAATTTCAGCGGAATCGTTAGAGTCGTTTCCGAGATCGCTGGTATAAATAAATAAATAAATATACAAGAATTGCTCGTTTAAGTATTTTAGGTAAATATGTATATAATATTATATATTTATTAACTGAATTCGTTATAAAAAAAATTAAAATAATCTATTACAAGGAAATTAAAATATATGTCAAAATGTACATTTTTAATGAGATACTAATAAACACACACAATTCTTGTAATTCAATATTTTTTTTATTAGTACAACATTTTTACGTTCATTTTGATTAGATTTGAATGATTATATTTAGATATGATAAAATAATATGCGTAACATAGTAATAAATATATAAAAAAAATATGAAACATTACTACCGTAACCTGTCTGTCTAATTTATTATAAAATTTTGAATAAAAACAATAACCTACGTACATGTATGAAATATGTATGTATACAGTTTCACATTTTAAGCAATGCCCAAGTGTGTGTATGTATTCAGCCCTTTTTAACGTCCCAATGCTGGGCAGGCTGCAGCAGGCGGCAGCAGGCTGGCTGGGGGAGGCCCCTCCCTTAAATACGAGGGGATTCAGACCACAGTCCACCACGCTGGCCAAGGATGGTTGGCGGACTGCACATGTCTTTCAAAAACTTGTTAGGTTATCTCAGACATGCAAGTTTCCTTACGAATCACGATGTTTTCCTTCACCATAAGACAAAAGGTAATCATGTTGGAAATAATTCGCACATGAAAATATAAGAGGTGCGAAACCTAGGATTCAAACCCACTCCATTCGGTTTCCCAAGCGTACTCACTAATTACCACTGAGCTACCACTGCCTCTAACACCGGATATGATGATTATATTTATGTACCAATTTGAATTTAATACTTTTGTCTAATTTTCTTTCAGAATAAAATATTTTTTTGTAGCAAAATATGTATATTATAAAAGTAAAACTAAAAACATTCAGTATAAAGTAAATTCAAGGTCCAAGGCCGATGATTCATGGAAGAGTTTAAGCTAATTATTATGACGTCGCGATAAACAAATAATCTGAAATTGTTTTATTCGGCTAATACCGCATTGCAGTACAATGATAATGGTGGAGACTCATGAATATACTAACACTATAAAACCCAATAAAATTGTTGCACTGACTCACTGATCTTAGCAGCCTTATATAACGAAATCAATCTACCTTATTGTTACACTTTAATGATAATATATGTAAATTATCTATACATATAATAAAATTCTGAGTCGAATCTGAATATTAAATTTGTTTTTTGAAAATCTTATTGAAATAGTCGTTATTATCGATACAGAGGCCGAATCTATAGTTTTTAGAATTTTCATCTGTTTGTATGTCTGTAAATATAATTGCAAAATAATTATTTGATTCTATAAGTTGACATCTTGAGTGGAATAAGGCGGGAAAAGCGTTGTTTTGTTTTATGAATGACTGTAATACGTCATTCCTCTTCGTAATGTTGTTTGAGGCGTTACTCTGACTCTGTACAAAATGATAGAAACTGTGTGCCGTTACACCGAATTTTATTAGGCCTACCTGACCTACTTCTGAAATAATCCCGTAATATTATATTATTCTGTATCCTCATATGACGAAAGTTAACGCTGAAGGATTTTGAAAATTCCCTAAAGAAATTAAATAGGTGGTGAAAGAAGGGATGTTATAATGATGGAAATTAAAGTGGTAAAGATAAAAAGGTATAAAATAATTAAAATAAATCATCCCTTATACCGATCAACTGCTAGGCACATACCTCCCCTAATGTATAGCATACGTACATATATCTAGTATATTTTTTGCACTATATTGCCCGCTGACATTTTCTTCCACATCCAGAGGTTGACTGGAAGAGATCTCTTTTAGAGATAAGTCCACCTTTGTGAACTATGTTTACTGTTGTTTTTTTTCTGTATCACATTTAAAGTGTACAATAAAGAATCTTCTATATAAATAAAAATGAATGTTGGTAAGCGCATAACTCAAGAATGGACCAATTCCGCTATTTATTTTTTTGTATGTTCCTTAAAATCCACGGAAAATTTTAATACTCAAAAAAAAAACAACTATATCCATGTTACAGTATCCAAGCTAGGGACGAACCCGAGCGAATCGAGAGTGAGTCGCTAGTATATAATATATTTGGGCTATAGTCAACCACATTCTGGAAACGCGAATTGGCGGACTTCTCGTATCTAATATTATGGTACTTTTATTGGTTTTGGATGTATGAAAATTCCGAAATTGAGCAAACACTGAAAATTGTCTCAATAATAAGAACGTTTTTTATATCAACCTGCTCCTATAAGATATTAGAATATTGCCAAGAAACTAAAGCAGGTAGAGTGAATAGATAATGCCTGAATGAAGCCGGAGCGAGTCACTAGTCTCTCATAAATACGCCAACTAAAGTTTGCCTGATACAAAACAGGTGAACGTTGACAGTATTAGCAATACAAATCTCTCATCTTATCACGGGTAAAGTATTGCTAAGAAAAATCTTACTCTTTAAGAAAAGAAAACCTTTAGCATGTTTGATAATATTAATACCAACTAAAATTGCGAAAAAATGTCAATTGATTTGTCCCTTTCATTGGTAGTTACCAACATGAAAAATAACGACAAGATCTCTTTACAGCTTTTTCATGGAGTTATCTGACATATTAGTGTGAGCGTACTTCAAAACGTAAGTAGTAAGAGTCAAAGCGAGAGATTATTGGAAGCCAAACCTTTCTTAAGTTAAAGTACCTACACCGAATTCAAACTTTTCAAAGTTCCTTATTTTTTACATTTTCCGGTCGACATCAACTTTTGATTAAAAAACAACCATAAAAATCGGTTCATGAAACAACACACAAATGTATGCAAAAAAAAGCACATCAGAATTAACATGTTTGTAAAGGTCGTCTAAAATAATAACTTCACTCCGTTCTCTTCTGAATCAAAGTAGCAAGGAAAGGAAGATTTACGACGCTTTTTAAATAATATGATGTCAACAAAACTTACTACTTTTTCATAATAATCGTAAAAACCAAAATAGGTTTATTATCCAACATTAATAAAGTACTTAAACATCAAATTCGGTACAAGTCCTGCATAATGTTATTACCACCGGTTACCCGTGACCCAAATAATAACAGGAAAAATAATAACTTATGCCAAGGAAAAGTTATAAAAAAATGATCTAATAAAAGGTTATTATGATAAAGATATAAGGGCAAAACAGTTCAGTACCTTTCACTCATCTGTTCGTCAACCTATTTGCTATTATTTATTTTATTTAACGAGCTTTAGTGCTATCAATAAAAAAAAATTGGAAATAGTTTGTACAGGTTGTTTTCAAATCTATATATATATATATATATATATATATATATATATATATAAATATTATAAATGTGAAATTTTGTGAGTATGAATGTTTGTTACTCTTTCACGCCAGAATGGCTGAACGGATATTAATGAAATTTGGCACAGAGATAGATTATAATCTGGAATAAGACATAGGCTCCTTTTTATCCTGGAAAAGTATTCAGTTCCCGAGGGATAATTTGTTTTTGTTTTTCTATAACGTTTTTAATAATGTTTATGGTCGAATTCGACCACCACGCGAATACTTGTATGAATGTTTCAATGAGCACATAATTTTTTATATATATTATTATCATAAAATTCTACTTTTAGCAAATGACTTCACATCCTTTAAACAAATCCGAAAATCATAATAAAAAAAACTGTACTAAAAACCGCGCCATATAAGTTGTTTAGAACAATTCTTGTAATATCTTATCCATACATCTAAAATGGCAACCCTGAATTGCAAAACTCGTAAATCGTAATTAAATTAATCTAGAATCTAGGTCTTATTAAAATAAAATGTCAAAAAATGTAAATTTGAGCTTTAAGATTATCTTGTACACAGCAATACCTAAGTATACAACGTATATAATACATACGTATGCGGAGACGAGGGCGACTTTGACCCAGAGATGTATACCGCTTACATATTTTACTAAACCTGTTACTGTTCACATACTGTGGCCACAACTTCGTTTAAATATGAACGCAATATATTTCATTGTTAACTTTGTTAATGTTATTATATTAATAAATAATATGTTAATATATTTTTTTTTATTATTAATAATATTTGTGTTATAGTTACATCCATAGTTGACATATCCACTAAAATTACTTATTGATCGTATTATATTTTATTTCGTTAAGGATCTCTAACAAAATATACACATTTTACATCGTTTAAAAACAAAAAAGTAATTAAGACTTACAATACGTGTGCACTTTCACTTATAGGAAACCACAGCTTGCTCATTTACTTATTATAAGTTATAACTAAGTAAAAAGATAAAGTTAAGGTAGGTACATTTCGAGAAACAATTCTTAAACCATTTATAAAGATACATAAAAAAGAAATAAATCATATCACAACACACATTTGACATTATTACTAAAGTTGACAAAGGAATTTAGTAAGACTACTTTTAAATTCAATCATTTTTTTTATGAGATTCAGTGACAAACGAGCAGACAGACCACCTGATGGACAGCAGTACCTGTCGCTCATAACACCTACAGTTCATGCACTTGGGTTTTAGGTAACAAAAATACAGAACCGCCGGTACGTTATTACTGTGAGGACTAAGATGATATGCCTCTCGCCTGTAATTGCGCTGGCTACCTTATCCTTCAAACCGGAACACAACAATGCAATCATTGTTGCTTGGCGGCAGAAATAGATAGGGCGTGGTACCCATCCAGTCGGACTCCTCAGGCTTGACAGAGTCCTACTACCGGTATTAGTAGAAAAGATATCTAATTCAACAGCTGTTTAGAAAGCGTATTGTACTGACTACAGGTCCTTGGCATAGCGGCGTGATATCCCAAATTCTTTTTGCAAAATGGAGTATGAAACAAACTATATGTATTTCTCCGAGGCAAGCAAGAGGGTATGTTAAATTTTATAATCTTTAGTAATTCATTCACTAGAATCAATTTTTTAATGAGTTAAAACTAATTAATCTAAAATTATATAGTACATATCGCGCGCCATCTGTTGCATAACGATGGTACTTTACTAGGAAAGTTTAAGAGTCCTATAGGTATCACAACATTTCACCAACTTAACATCGTAAGCAATTTGTAATGTGCTCTACAATAGCCCGATTAAATACTACACATTCACAGAATTTCAACGTAAAATAGAATATCGTTATTGTTGGGGCTCGTACCACTAAAAGTATCACATGTCACCCTAACCATCCCCTCCCGTTTTCGCCATCCCCTCTAATTCTCTCATTTAAGGTGGAACCACAAGTGCCTTTGGCGTTCTAAGCGTAAATACCATTCAATTTGTTAATAAAAAATTTACTACATTTAACTTGAAAGTCTTGAAATTTAAAAGTAATTCGTGTCTTGAGGAAAAAAACATATATAAATACATTTCGTAACAGTTTAAATACGTGTATTGCAAAATGTTCTCACCTCTCTAGTTATTACATATTATTGAAGTTATATTAATATTTTATCGAATACTAAGTTAAATATTCAAGATTTATGTACAAAAACATGTTTTTATATACTTTTTTTCTTTTATACAAAAAAATCATTTTTACAAGAATAAAGAGCTAAAGGTACATACAACAATCCTCAAGACGTAAACAATCTATATTATTATTATAAAGCTGAAACTACTAATACGATTTTTGTACTAGATAGCCCGTTAACTGAGGAAAGCTATAGGCTATATATCATCCCGGGAAAATGTACGGTTCCCGTGGGATAGATTTCTTTTTGGCTAGGGACGAATCTGAAGCGAAGCGAAGGTGAGTCGCTAGTCTATTTCTATAATCCGTAAATAATCTACCATCTAGTGAGCGATAAAGAAGGAGTTTTAAAAACGGATCCCTTAACGCGGTTAAATGGGGGGATAGAGGGATGAAAGTTTGTCATTTTTGAAATCTAAACTTATATTTACAATCGGGAATTATACTTAACTAATAGATTGATATTATGATTGATTCTTGAATGTTTCGAAGGACCTGATTTTGAAATTATTATTTATGTATATGTAGGACCACTTTGCAAGAGTAAATCCGATAGTTTTTATAAAAATACATCATCATTCAAGACGACAAAGACATGTAAATATAAACTGCTTCAATAAAAATTCATTGATATCGGCCCATCCGTTCGAAAGCTACAATATAATCAGGCAGGTATAAACGTTGGTGTATATTACCAGCAATGTATTTCGTCAAGGGTTAAAAGTGTACTTAATATCAAAGTCATAAGTTGTCAAACGATTGTAATTCTTCATCATCATTAGAAATTCTAGGTCTTAATTAGAAACACATTAGTTTTATATATTTCAAAGAACTAAAATATAATTGAAATGGTGACTAACGAGAAACTATAAATAAACATAAGTGTTTCTGAGAATTAAAGAAAAATTAATTTAAACATGCAATGGAAAAATTGAAAACGAGCAAAAACTAAACGTCTTAATGCATACAAACCATTAGCAATACCGCACTTGAGCTTAATGCAAGAGGTAATTTTATTACAGTATATAATTGAATAAAAAGCAGTGGTAGCCCAGTGGTAACGCGCTCGCTTTGGAAAGCGAGTGAAGCGGGTTCAAATCCCGGGTCTCGCACCTATGATATTTTCATGTGCGAATCATTTCCAACATGATTGTCACTAGTCTTAACGGTGAAGAAAACATCGTGAAGAAGCCTGCATGTCTGGGAGAACCTAGCAAGTATTCAAAAGACATGTGAAGCCTGCTAACCCGCACTTGGCTAGCGTGGTGGACTATGGCCAGATCGCCCTCGTACCAAAGGCCCGTGCCCAGCAGTGGGACGTTAAAAAGGGCTTAATAATACTTGAATGGAATTCAATGCTAAAGAAGGAAGACATAACATTATGACAGGGAGATTTATCTTACAGAAACTTGTTTTAAATATTTATAATATATACATATTCATGGATAAAATAAGATCTTATTATGGAATTAAAATTTATTAGTTTAGAGACGCGTCCTCGAGAGAATCAAGCCCTAACACGTGCGTATTCAGTTTTTATTGCAATATCCTAAATCCTACTAATAAATGCGCAAGGTTGTGATGTCTCGATGTATAGATGTTTGTTACTCTTTCACGCAAAATCTACTGAAAGGATTTTAATGAAACTTTACAAAAATATAGCTCATACATCAGAATAATACATAGGCTACTTTCTATTCCCGTGGGATAGATTTGTTTTTGTTTTTACAGAGACGAAACTATATGAAGCGAAGGTGAGCCAATAGTATTAAATACTATATATTTATTTCAATAAAGTTGCCTTTGGGATATGTCACTCTCTATATACCTACTCTATATATTCGCCCATTAACTATAGGCTAGCTATTATATCATAAGATTTGTATCTCAAAAGTTAAGTTAGAGACAGACCAACAGTCTCGTGGGTGTCCACTGTCCAAAAGATCTGAAAAAAACAAACTATCCCACCGTTGTAAACCCAGGACAGATCATCTTGGTGCAGACGTATAAGAAGACCTGATCCCAAATAAAGTTGGGAAAAGGGCAGGAGGGAGAAGAACATTAGTATTTCAAAACGATACTTTTAGCTCAGTTTGTAGTGACCCTACTAGCTATGCCAGCGGTAGTGAGTTCGAGTCCCGCTGGAACATTCATTTGCGTGATGAGCACTGATGTTTGTTTTCCAGTCATAGGTGAGTATATTAATTATAATATATAAGTATTTAAAGTAATTTATGTGTAGTGTATCAACTATCTGGTATCGACAAGCCTCGTAGCTTCCCATGGAATCAGATGGTGCTGTGTATTAATGTCTCAACATATTCTTATTATTAACAATCATGCTATATATTTAGTTGAGTTTCTTTCGCTAGTTTTTCTCCCAACTAAAACAATTTATTTTCGAACTGGCGATAGGATTTTATTCTAATGACATTAAAAAAAAAAGTGTATTTCTCAGTTCTATTGACAACTTTCCCGTTGAATTTAATGTTAGTTTTAAACGCTTTTAAGCTAGTTAAATGTCATATTTCGTGCATACTATAGAGGTTAATTTGGTAAAATAATTCAAAACTGATTTGAACCTGTGACCTTTGTGGTATTAAGATTAATCACTCCTGTTATTCAGCATGAATTGCTGTCATTACATTGGCTCATTTGATTCACTAATGCCATATTATCTGCCAAGGGCATGTTTTACTCATTTTTTTACACTTTTTTTACTCTGAAATTTCCAACTGGCTGTCAAGCGTGTTGACAACGGTTTTGTTTCAAATTACTTCTATTTTAACCGACTTTTTTGTATACAATTTACACGAAAAATATTTATTTACGTTTTAACGTTTAGTATAGATTTCTCAAAGATAAGATATTTCTCCGCAGTAAAAAGTATCATATACGTTGACCCGGATAACCAGCTATCATCATACCAAATTTTATCAAAATTTGTCCAGTGGTTTTCTCTTGATACGTTCCCAGATAGACAGACAGGCACAAAAATTCTAAAAACTATAAATACGGACTCTGTATCGATAATAATGACTATTTCAATAAGATGATTTCAATGAAATTCTAACTTTTTCTAACATTTTTCCATGCAAATCCACCAAATTGTTAAATCCATTAACATAGCGCCGTCATTTGATCAAGTATGTATAAGTAACCTCAATGGAACCTTCGGTTAAAATCAAATTAAGAGAAAACGTAACATTATTTGACTTGTTTGTTTAAAAACATTCAGAACTGTATAAAATTCCATCGTTACATAATATTTATAAATACAATAGTTTCATAATAACGAAATATCAGAGTAAGAAATTATCTTGATTTTTGCTACAAAAGTTTGGGCTATTAGAGACATAAGCTTAGCTCCGTCAGCGAATATTCACTTAGTTTAGACAGAACGATATCTTTTGTACATATAATATAATTATAACTAAGCCCAATTTGTAAATTAAAATATTTTTTGGAAAATCTTATTTAACTAGACTATATTACATAAGCTAAATCTAGTTTTTAGAATTTTTGTCTGTCGGTCTATTACCGCATCACGGGAAAACCATTGGACCGTTATCCGGGTCAACATATAGGATACTTTTTACTGCGGGAAAATATCTCATCTCTGAGAAATCTATACTAAACATGAAAACGTAAGTAGGGACGAACCCGAGCAGAGCGAGGGTGAGTTGCTAGTATTAAGTAAGCAGTTCTTGTATATATGTATATAATTATATATTTTATTTCGTGTATTTCGAAAACGGCTTCAACGATTTGGATCTTTTGTATTTATACAAAATTTGATCCAAATACTTGAAGTTTGGTTTTGGTTTTTAAGTTTATCTATATAGGTGTCTTTATAAAAAAACACACACATTTTTTTACAGGTACCTACTAAAAAAAACCTTACTCGTTCTCTTAATTAAATGAACGTTATGTAATGATTTATACAATTAACTTCACATATATATGTATATTTGTAACAGAAACATTTTATTCGTAAATTAATTAGTTTGCTAATAGATGCTGACATGTACTTAAACAGAGTACGATTACTAAAGATATTATAAATGTATATTAAATCTTCAATTTTATTGTTTTTAAAAACTATAAAATTGAAATTGAATTGTTTAAACACATTAAAATTTTATTTAAAGCTATTATTAATATTGTATCATCTATACATATAATAAAATTCTAACTGAGTCGAATCTGTACCTTAAATATTTTTTGGAAAATCTTATTGCAATAGACTTTATTATCAATACAGAGACCGAATTTATAGTTTTTAAATTTTTTGTGTCTGTCTGTCTGTTACCGCATCATTGAAAAACCAATGGAGGGATTTTGATGAAATTTGGTATAATGATAGCTGGATATTCGGGTAAACATATAGGATACTTTTTATCGCGGGAGATTATTTGAGCTGACACGTTATAACACAACCCAAAAAATATATATGATCAGAATTTTTTGAAACTTGGTATTAATGCTCTTCAATACAATTAAATAAATACATGTTTTAGCGTTTTTTGAAATTCCCATAAGGAGATAAAATAAGATATGAAAATTTGTATGAAGTTTTAAAGTTTTTTTGTTGTAGTTTTAGCGCGAGCGAAGCCGCGGGTTTTGCTAGTTTATTAATAAAATTATGTAAAAAACAATATTAAAAAGCTAAGAAAATTCCATGTTCAAGGTAAAGATATAGTTCAACAACTTTATTACACTACTAAGTATGATGCTGTAGTTTATATGTATGTATGTTACTTGTTTACTCTTAGGCTGGACGAATCTGGATGAAGTTTATTATGTAGATAGACTATGTTGAAGGATACATGGTGTATTACTTAGGCTACAGTTAGTCATAAAATTAGCTAAATGGTAGCGCTAATTGTTCGCCTTAATATGAATAAATACTTATTGTACACAAAGAAAAGTCGATGTTTCTGCATCAAGTCGTAAGCGCAACCGAGCTAAGCGAGTTACCTACTACTAGTTAATTGATTAAGAATTTTGAAAAAGTAATGATGAAACGGTAGATACTATGCCAAATATTTAAAAAGGATTGAACAAATTCTGGAAGGCAAAACAATTTTGCTATACAAAATAACAATGTAAGCAGTTAAAAAATTAGTGAAAACTCCACTTAAGTTACAAATTAACACTTAACTTAAAATTAGTCAATTTGTGCGAGAAAAAAAAACCAATTATTCAAACGAACTAAACGACCCTACAAAATAACAAATAACGTTTTAAATAATTGGTCAGGAAAAGGACAATTATGTAAATAACTACAAATGAAACTTAAGTATTTTCATGCATTGTTTTTAGGCACTCATAAATATCTATACTAATATTATGAAGCTGAAGAGTTTGTTTGTTTGGTTGAACGCGCTAATCTCAACAACTATTACTACTGATCCGATTTGAAAAATTTCTTTTTGCTTTAGATAGCCCGTTAACTGAGGAAGGCTATAGGTTATATATCATCCCGGAAAAATGTACGGTTTCTGTGGGATAGATTTGTTTTTGTCTAGGGACAAACCCGAAGTGAAGCGAGGGTGAGTCGCAAGTAGGTATATAATATATGTCACATACATATATACTAATACTAGCAGAACCTGTGGCTTCGCTCGCGCTAAAACTACAAACTTAAAAAAAAAAGGTAGGTTTCATGCAAACTTTCATCTCCCATTTTACTATTAATTTAATTGTATTGAAGAGCATTAATACCAAGTTTCAAGTAATCAATATATACCTACATATAACAAAATTCTGAGTTGAATCTACACATTACATTTTTTTTGAATAATCTTATTGAAATAGTCATTATTATCGATACAGAGGCCGAATCTATAGTTTTTAGAATTTTTGTCTGTCTGTCTGAGAAGTCATTACGAGAAAACCACGAGATTTTGATAAAATTTAGTATGATAGCTGGTTATCCGGGTCAACATATAGGATACTTTTTACTGCAAGATAAGATAATATCTCATCTCTGAGAAATCTATACTAAACGTTAAAACGTTTTTGGGTTGTATTATAACGTGTTCTCCCATGGGAATGAGATAATCTCCCGCGGTAAAGAGTAGCCTATGTCACTCTCCAGCCCTCCAACTATCTCCAAACAAAAAATCACGCCAATCCGTCGCTTTGTTTAGGCGTGAAAGAAGTACAAACAAACAAACACACTTTCACATTTATAATATTAGTATGGATTTAAACCTGATAGTTTGTTTTTTTGTTCGATTTGAGAAATTTTAATACATTTTATAGTCAAACAACATCATTTTTATATAGTAGCGAAATGAACTAAGCGGACGGAGCCGCGGAAAAGCACTATATTTTTAAAAAAAAAGTCCACTCTATTAGTTTGAACAAATAATTGAAAAAGACCAATTTGAAAGGGAACAATTTCAAAATTAAGTTTTTATCAGTTTAATGAACTGGAATAATTACAGATCACTTTACATTTGCTTAATCAATAGCTGTTGCTTTTTTTAAACATAAAGGTATTTCAATACTTTATTTATGTTAGGTACACATGCTGTACTTCTACTATGAAAATATTATTATAAAAATATATGTTTCTATCAATTTATGTAAATACTAGCGACCCACCCTCGCCCCGCTCGGGTTCGTCCCTAGTTACGTTTTAACGTTTAGAATAGATTTCTCAAAGATATTTTCCCGCAATAAAAAGTATCCTATATGTTGACCCGGATCTATCCAGTTGTTTTCTCGTGATGAGGCCACAGACAGACAGAATGACAAAAATTCTAAAAACTATAGATTCGACCTCTGTGTTGATAATGATGGCTATTTCAATAAGATTTTCAAAAAAATATTTAATGGACAGATTCGACTCCAAATTTTAATTTACATATGTGTGGTAAGTCAGGGAGAGTTGCCTATAGTTTTACCTTACATATGTAAGATATATATTATAAATATTGTTTTTTTTTAAACCACACCAACATAAAATACGAATATCTACTTTATTTTAATTCAATATTAGATTAAATTTGGAACTATTGTGCAATATATTTTAGATTAAAAAATATTTTTAAAATAATCGAAAATAGGCATCTCGCCCAGAGATGTAGGTTAGTTGCCTATAGATGTCAGGGATAGATGCCCACGAGTAATTAGTGCATAATCACACATTACACTTTAGGCATTCCGCTGAGTCTTCATCAAACCACAATAAACACACTGTAATCAGTCCCATTTCTTCTTAGTAGCGTCATAGATGTCGATATTTCGTCCAATAACACATTTAACCGTACCTACTTGTAAAGTTCATCAAGAGCCAATAAATACATTTAACTTTAATTTTCCTTATACTGTTACTAACATTCTGTTATAACTCATAAAAATCTCACAAGTAATTAACTTTCAACACATTGTATGGCACTACTATGGCATATTTCAATTGATTAGTCACGTACCATATTAAATAACTTAAAATTATTATTACTGGACAATTATTTTCACTTTTAAATAACAAATCTATCAACAAATATAACACACTTGTGAAAAACATCTCAAGAGAAAAATAATTCCCACTTAATAAGGAAATATTTGTGTCACATCCAAAAGCAAATGCTTAAGTATTAAAAAACAAATCAAATATGTATGTGTATATAGAGATATAGAGTAGAAAGTTAACAGCAGGTCAGGGACCTCTAATCGAGCGCTGTAAAGATAAAAACATTTGCCAATATAGGATTATTGTAATAAATTTATTCAATGATTAACCGACTATACGGTTTGGGTTTTTTCAATGAAATCTAATTTTATTCAATTAGACTTATACAAGTACTTTTGAATCGTCAAACAAGTTAAAGTTCAATGTAGTCGGTCCGTGAGGAAGCTACCACCGGCTCAGAAGGCAGTTCTGCTGAGAAGAGCCGGCGAGAAACTTAACAGTTGCCTTTTTTAATACCTAGTGTTTAGGACAATACTACATAGACTAGTAGTCTTTAAATATATTTGAGATATATATTTTATTAATCGGCTTAACAGCTGTTAACATGCGTATGAAAGTAAACGGAAAACAAAAACAAATCTATCCCACGGGAACCGTACATTTTTCCGGGATAAAAAGTAGTCTATGTGTTATTCATCCAGATCCGTTCAATCGTTCTGGCGTGAAAGAATAACAAACATCCATACATCCTTACAAATTTTACATTTTTAATATTAGTATAGATGTACGGTAATTATAACACGACAATATTTTTAATTTTTTTTTGTCTGTCTGTCTTTCTTTTCTTCCGGCTAAGTACCGAAACGGTACTTAGCTGATTTTGACGGGACTTTCACTGGCAGATAGCTGATGTTATAAGGAGTCTTAGGCTACTTTTATTTTAGAAAAAAAATTAAAATGACGAAATTGTGACCCGAGCGAAGCGAGGGTAAGTCGCTAGTTATGAACATATTCAGACTCAGACTTACGCAAACGAGATGATTAAACTTAAATTCTAATAATAATTAAAAACATGTCACGAACAGAGCGTTGCCTGCTAGATGTCAAGTGAATTGAAATGTGATTACCGTTATATTAAGGATTAATAACTGGTCGGGTCCAAGATTCGATAAAAAATCGTATGTAGTGGGTAGTGAGACGTAAAACTCTATGCTTCAAACTGGTGGTACAATCTTGACGTTCAGTAAAAAATTAAATAATAATTAAATCGAGCTATACATATAATAAAAGTCTAACTAAACCGACTCTGTACATTAATATATTTTTTTGGAAAATCTTACTGAAATAGATATTATTATCCATATAGAAGCCGAATCTATAGTTTTTAGAATTTTTATCTGTCTGTCTGTCTGAGAACGCATCGCAAGAAAACCACTGGACAGATTTTGATGAAATTTGGTATGACGATCTCTGAGAAATCTATACCAAACGTTAAAACGTAACTAGAGACGAACCCGAGCGGAGCGAAGATGAGTCGCCAGTATACATACTATATTATACTTTTTGACTTCTTAAAGTAAAATGTATTTCATACCAATAGAATAGATAATAATTCTGTATCAAAAACTCTTTCAGCAAATTGACACATTTACTTTATTGCGATTTACTCGTAGTATCTTACAAAACAGTATACGGTTAAATATGATTTAGTTAATTTGTTTTCGTTACAATCTACCAAATTCTTCGACGCTATAAAATTTTCGCTGATGGAAATATATAACTTGAATTATTTATATAGTGATTCAATATATAAATATATAAGTCACTCGCTTTGCAACTCTTATCAACACAAGTGTTGGTATTTTTTCAATGCGGGCGTAACTCGTTTAAATCATGCAAACATATTTTTTAATATATTATTAATATCCATTTCCGTTTGTTAGTCTCGCTAAAACTCGAAAATGGCTGGAGCGATTTGAAAATTTTTTTTTTATTTTGTTGGGGGTGCGTCAGGGGTTGTTTTAGTATAAAAAAAATAATTATAAAAAAATAATAAGAACTGCTGGAAAATCGAAAAGTTCAGAACTTTTTATTTTGTATGGAAATCACTACGAATTACAACAATACGTCTAAGTTTAAGTTGGAAAATAGAATATATATAATATATGTATGTACGTCTATCTATTCCATACTAACGTACCTAGGGACAAACCCGAGCAAAGAAAGGGTGAGTCGCTTGTTATTAATAGTGATTCCTTAGTTAGAAAGTGAAAAATATCTTTGTTGTACAAAAATATTACTATCTAGTCGAGTATTTGAATTTATTAGACACGAAGTAATATATTATTAGTAAGTACTTATACGTATTTCAGAAAAATGAAACTAAAAAGTGTAGAATTATATTTGCGCATGGTTTTAAAAATTTCGATGTTAAAAATTAAAATAGAGCTAAATTATGAAGAGAAAAACCGCCTGGATGTATCCTATCCTCTAATATCTTATTTATAAAGACTTTTGTAAGACGACAAGGAATTCCGCCATCTTGGTTTAGCTAACGTGGCATAAACTACATAAAAAAATACAATTAAAAAAAGCAAAAAAATTGGTCTTTAATCAATACTAATGTAAAAGAATCGTTAAAACGAATTAAGTGAGCGTTCATCGAAATCAAACTCGAAGGTTACTTCTCTATTATCAGATGAGTTTGATGCTATTGTTGTAGTATAGTTATCTACATTATAATATAATGCAGAAATTTCTAAATACATAAACTTAGGTATATATTTTGGCTAAAAATCTATACTTCTCTCTAGCGACTTACCCTCGGTATGCTTAGAGATATACATACATAATGATAATGTCCTCCTGACCGATCGGCGACTGTGGCCAATCTCACTGAGACTAGGCAGATACGCAGGAGATATTACAGTGCCCAAATATACGCGCAGACACAAGTGCATTCTCTATTTCTTTTACTCTCAAAGTCCGATGGGATGATACTTCGACACGACCGGGCAAGACCGACGTCCTTACGTGCTCTTCAAGGCACGGGAATACAACACCTCCAACTTCCCATCTTAGCTCAGTAATTAATAGTTAGTAGTAGTATTAATATTATGTACGTATATATGTATGTATCTATGTATGTATGTTTGTATATGTGTATGTTTATATAATATAGATATAATTGATGTTTGTAGTTAGTACCTGCACCGCACCTTATTATTATTTTTCTCACGCTCATAGGTTTCTGGTAGAGATCTCCTAAAGAGATAAGTCATCCTTTGTACAGATAATTACTGTTTTCTAGTTTATATGTATTTTTTGTACATAAATAAATATACTTAGCCCGATTCGGGACTCGAACCTAGGACCTCCGGATCTGCAGCCATACATACTAACCATTGGACCACTGAGGGAATTTAGATACATACATACTATTATAGAGTACAATGATAATTTAACCGTACACAATAGGCTAATTATAAAGTTGTTTTACAAAAACTTTTCAACGTTCAGTGTAAAATCCATAGATCAACTCAGCTTCCTGCGCAGTGAATCATCCTTCGCTGACGAAGTGTTTAGTTTTTATACACAGTTTATCAACGAGTATATGTGCTTGATAGAATTCTGCGAACATGCTTTAGTTGTCCATAGTAATTATGAAAATTTCCACTTACGCTTACAATATAAATTAACAAAAATACAAATATATGTTGTCATAATACTTTCTTAGAATTAAAATCAACAAATATTGTAAGGACTTTCGAGTTTTTGTAATCGTTTTGTAAAATTGTAGGTAGGCACTGCCTGTAACAAGTATATAATGCTTTTGAGACGTCTAAAACCTTAGTCTCCCGTAACTATGATTGTTGTAAAGCATTCGAAACGTGGGGAACCAAAAATCTAAATAAATCTGCGAAATAATCCTAAAAGATTTATTTAATATGTTGACATACTTTGAAATGTTACAATACTTAGTTTTAGAGATGATGTACGCACCTATACAATACTTAGGTATATGATTTATTATTTGAAGTCAATATTTTATATTTTATAAAATATTCATTTCACATTTTAAATAACACATTTAGTTAGTAACTAACTACTGGCAGACAAAAATGCACACAATAACTAAACATAAAGTAAAAAATATATAATATTTTAATTATTTTTTTTTAATTTAATAAAGTATACCTTTAACATACTATATGTTAAAGGTATACTTTTTAGTTTCTTTGAATATCGAGAATAACTTCTCTTTATAACTTCTCCGTCCTCCACTTTAAATTATTTTATCCATAGAAGATTTTTCATTTAAAGAAAAGTATCATCAAATAAAGCTATATCAACAAAATTTAACAAGAAATCACTCTAACATGTCACTTTGATGTATGCAGGTTAAGCCGTTTAGCTAACTGTCAGTGTGGTAAAGATTATGAGATTTAGAACTGTTACAAATGGACCGTGCAGGTCATGGCCGCTGTTAATCAATCAATGTGTAAACAAAAAATTATGATTAATTATTTAAGATGTCGGTAGAATGTAATAGTAGTGTATTTACATGATATAATTAGTATATTGCATACAGTAGAGGTAGCGATTTTAAAGGTTAACTTATGTAGAGCAAGTTTCGTATGTCAATTATAAAGTACACGTTAAAATACGCCATTATAGTAATAGTTTTTTTAAGGTAAAATTTCTTTAGGTGTGACTGAGGGGTAAGTCAATACATTGGAATAGTGAGTGACGTGGAATTGAGAGTCAAATTAATTATTAACTAGCGACTCATTCTCGCTTCGCTCGTGTTCGTCCCTAGGTCGATTTCCCATACAAACTTTCATCCCCATTTTCACTCCCTTAAGGGATGATTTCCAGAATAAAAAGTATCCTATGACCTTCTCAGCGTCTCAAACTATCTTCTTACAAAATTTCATCTAAATCGGTTTAAGATCCAGAGATTACTCCCCACAACGTCACAAGCTCACAAACTCACAAACTTTACCTCTTTATAATATTAGTATAGATAATTAAAAAATATATATTTTTATAATAGTTATTATTTATAAAAATATATATTTACTATTAATAATTTTATAATTATTACTTCTAAAAATGAATGTTTATTACTACTAATTTAAATATATATATATATATATATATATATATATATATATATATATATATATATATACATATACAGTGTAAACTTTATATAACGACACTGAAGGGACTGTGCATTTTATGGCGTTATAGAGAGTTGTCGTTAAACGGAGAGAAGAAAAATCAGAATTAGAAAAAGAAAAAGTTTATTTCAGACTAGAGTTAGTAGTTATGTACCTCAAAAAGAATCTTATATTTGATCGCTATTGCGTATAGTCTGTTATTTTTGTCTGACGTCTTTTGCTGCACCAGTAATTTTGTTGAATTTTTTTACTTATTTTATTCATATCTTGCGATATTGAGGTATCTTGGTGATAAAGGAAGTAATGTTTACAGTTTGAAAGTTTGTGAGCAACTAAGCAAGAATATGATAACGTATAGACAATCCATGACCCCTACTTAGTAATCATGGTCAAGCAAGATCAGTTTACACGTGCAAGCAATCCCAATTTGTAAACATTAAAATGAATTTCTTAGAAAGTTCGGTATGCGTGATGCACTCATTTTATTTATTTTTAGGTTTATAACATAACATCAACAGTTATTTTTGTTGGATATTTAACCTTTTTTTTAACCGCTACAATTTTCTATTAACACGCCCTTATAATTGAACGTGTAGCGTTTCAATATCCAGTTAGACTCAACCCACAGAAGTATAGTTTAAACGTTCTTTAAAATAAAATGAACTTCAATATTTTCAGTTCCCATAATGAGTGTGTTGTTAAACTCGGCAGCCAGTTGGTAGCGAGGTTAATTCAGCTCGTTTAGATAGTTAATTGTAGGGCTTTATGCGTCATAGCTTTGAAATCATCTAAAGTAAGTGCTTGTGAGAACTTTTCTAATGGCATTTTTGTTGATATAAATAAATTAACTTTTAATTAAATAAATATGTTGGGACATTAGTATTGTAATGTAGCTGTGTATACAGCACTATCTAGTTCCATGGTAAGCTACAAGGCCTGTGTTATGGATACCAGATAGTTTATACACTACACATGTGTAGGTATGTATATTGTATAATATATATACAGGGTGAATTTTTCAAGTGGGCGTGCATGGCTAAATCCGAAACTATGAGGAATAGCGAAAGTACTCAAAGGAGTCTCGGGCCCGATTTTCATGAAAACTAAAACTGCATCATTGGATTTTTGAAAAATAAATTTTCTTAGCCAGAAATCGAACCTGTTGATTTTGAAAAAAAAACACACACTGTATAATTACACCATTCGATAGTGTTGCTAATAAGGAACGCATTCTGGGAAGTCATGACATACTTAAGGAAAGAGCTCATTTTTAACAAAATGTTTTTTATTGTTCTTTGTTATTTACTTAGTAAACCTTAACAGATCAATTGTTCAAAATATATATCCCTAATTACGTTTCAACGTTTAGTATGGATTTTTCAGAGATAGTTTCCCGCTGTAAAAAGTATCTTATATGTTTCCCCGGGTAACCAGCTACTAACATCCAAATTTCATTAAAATCGGTCCAGTGGTTTTCTCGTGATGATACTTACTACTAGATCCTTTTTATTCTATTCACACGAATATGTGAAAGAATAATTCAACATTACATACTTTTTTTATACTTTAATGTAAGTTGTCTGATCTATTCAATAGATGGCGTTGCCCGTCAATCTTGAAAAAAGAAAGTATTATACACTTTTAAGTCCGGTATGAGCCGACTTTAACTAGCTTACTTACTTAAAAAAAAATGTTTTAACTTTAGAAATAAAAGAATGCGCGTCTACATATAACGTTGACGCGGTTTAGTCAAGAAGATTAGCTCGTGTCTTTAGAGATGAATCTACACTAATATTATAAAGAAGCAGAGTTTGTTTGTTTGAACGCGCTAATCTCAGGAACTACAAATCCGATTTGAAAAATGCTTTATGCATTAGATAGCCCGTTTATTGAGGAAGGCTAAAGGCTATATATCGTGCTGAAACAATGAATGTTTTCCGTGGGATACATTGGTTTTTGTTCGAACTTGTTTTAACGAAGTTAGCGACGAACCCGGGTGAGTCGCTAGTGTAAAATAACAAAAACTATAGCAGAACTTTTATCTAAATTATATTTCTTAGTAAAAACGTTATGAATATTGCTATTGATGAAGCACAAAGCGATAAAAATACAAAACATTGACTGAGTCTTTGTGGCAGTCAGTCGCATTATAATTTTAATTAGCAATTAAGCGCAATTAAAGCGCTGGATGCCAAGCGAGATCCTCAACGCGGCTATTTTAAACAAACATTCCCTATAACGAAACTGCATTGATGGATATAATTTTATTTATTTATTTATTTATTTATTTATTTATTTATTTATTTATTCGGTAATCATACAGCATTATAAAAATATCTATAGTTTGAGTACAAAGTTATTAACAACATTTATTATTTTAAAAGAAATAAATGTTATTTAATAATATCATTTTCATAAAAATCCTACTCTTTCTTGTAAATACTTTGAATCTATACATATAACCAAATTCTAACTATACCGAATCTGTACATTAAATATTTTTTTGGAAAATCTTAGTGAAATAGACATTATTATAGGTACTGAGGCCGAATCTATAGTTTTTAGAATTTTTGTCTGTCTGTCTGTTTGTTACCGCATCATTAGAAAACTGCTGGACATATTATGATGAAATTTGGTGTGGTGACAGCTGGCTATCCGGGTCAACATATAGGATACTGGTTTTTGGTCATCTGAACGCGGGCGGCAATGCTAGTTTACTATAACATTTTACTTTTTCAATATGATCTTAAGACATTAAGTAAGATTTCTATTTTTTAGTCAAATCGCGTGAAATATACACAAACTACTTTATAAATGCGAAAGTTTGTACATATGTATGTGTGTATGTTTGCTAGTTACTCGACGGAGTAACACATACACTAAGTGTATGCATTCGAAACGTCGGGAACCAAAATTCAAAATAAATCCGCCAAAATTTAAAATGTTAAATATTCGTGTAATATAAATATAAGAAATATAGGATTTATTCATAATACATTCTTCGATAGATCTTATCTTCTTGAGACACACATACATATGGTTATTATTAATAATAAGAGCACGCGAGTTAGATTAGCATTTGCTAAACTCATATCGGCCAGACAATTCGAGGACACGGTGTGTTATAGCAATAAAAGCCCATATTGTGGCAAGGTTTTTAAAGGAATTCTTGCAATTACTATTACGGTTATGGTGTGTGCGTTTTATTATTAAATTAATATTACTGATGCGGGTTCGAGGTCGTGTCAAGTACGTCTAAATTAGTATTTTACTATGTATTTTATATCCTATAATTATGAAAGAAAAAATATTTAATAGCCAAAAAATATACAAAAAATTGCAAATTTTAGAATGTGTATGTTTGTTTGCTACTTTTTCCCGCTGAAACGGCTAAATAGATTTGAGTGAAACACAGAAGAAATAGCTATCCTAGCTTTTATTTGATTTATTTATGTAACGATTTCTTATCTATACTAATATTATAAAGCTTAAGAGGTTCTTTGTTTGTTAAACGCGCTAATCTCAGGAACTATTGATCCGATTTGAAAAATTCTTTTCACATTAGATAGCCCATTAACTGAACAAGGCTATAGGCTATATCATCCCGAAAAAATGTACGGTTCCCGTGGGATAGATGTGTTTTTTATGTTGACGGGACGAACTCGAAGCGAAGCGAGGGTGAGTCACTAGTCTCTTAATAAAAGTAGGTTTATGTTCTTAATCTTGACAGTTTCAATGATTTTTGACTGATAGACTGAAAAGATTGAAGTAGTCCTCTTCACTTCGCTTTGGAGATGTTAAGAATTAAATCATAGGCACAAACGTGTATGTACATTTGTTACTGTCGTACCACACGAGCGGTAGCGCTTGTGAAAACTAGTATATAATAAATATTCTATATGCATTTTCAACCAACTTCTTTAAAAACGAGGAGGTTCTCAATTCGGCTATATATATATTTTTATTTTTTTTTAATGTTTGTTACCTCAGAACTTAGTCATTTATTAACCGATTTGAACAATTTTTGTTTTGTTTGAAAGTGTATATTTTTCTAAGCACAAGTAGTTAAAGCAGGGAACCACAATCATTACGTATTAAGATCTGACGTCCCCTGCAACAATTCTCCGTCCCTGGTAATTTATAAGCAAACAATAAGAAACGATCGCGATCGCATAATTACCGAGCAATACAGCAACCGTAAATGTAGGACATAGTGTGACGCAATGGTTACTTCATTTTATATGAAGTCTGATTAATATTTGCCTTGAAATTCATGATAATATAATAAACACGACTGTCATTTTACGTTATATGAAAGTTATATACAGTATTGGATGGCGAGTTTGAATTAATTAAAATGATACGTGTTAATGCTTGATATTAAATTAAGGATACATAAAATTTACATTTGAAGAACATTTTGGCCATATAAATACTACTAATATTGACATTTTAATGAACAATTCGTATACTTTCTTATATTTAGAGGCATTTTTGATATTTTAAATAACGTTAAATCTTTTCGATTTTGAAACTCCGGAACTAAAATATGAAATAAAAACGGGACAAAATCTGTAAGCATATTTTCATTTAAAACAATTCGTATATTATGGAAGATATGTATGTTATATTTTTAGATTCGACTCAGAATTTTATTATATGTATAGATGTAGTTTTATTAATTGTTAAAATTAACAGTATTAATAACAATAATAATAATGCATATGACTAAGTCAGAAATAAACTCTAAAAAATTTTTTTTAAGTATTATAGCTCAAATAAATACCGTTCAAATTCTAAGAAAGTTTTCATATTACTTGGTTTAAAACAACCACAACACTTGCAAGAGAACAATAGAAATAAACGCAACCGCAAAAATTGCAACTAATCATGCAATCATTGCCAAGGCCATGTTGTGACGTAACAGTTCTTCGTACGTTGTATGAAGATTGATTATTGTTATTTATCTTATAATGGTGATGAATGTTTAATAAATATTAGATTCTTGGACATAGCTATCCATCCATACTAAAATTATTAATAAATGCGAAAGTAACTCTGTCTGCCTGTCTGTTACCTTTTCAAGTTTAGCCGCTCAACCGATGTATATGGGTATGAAGATAGTTTTTATCGCGGAAATCATCCCTTAATAAGGGGTGAAAAGGGAAAAGGGGGATGGAAGTTTGTATGGGGAATCAATAATTTCTCAAGTAAGGTTGACAATTATATTTTTGTAATCCTTATATTACCAATATTTTTTTTTTTATTGATTATTAATATCAGTTCCCGTACCCCATGATAATGACATAATAAAAAATTAAATACATATTTATTTATCATCATCATAATCCGCTGTCTGATTTCACACACAGAGTTCAAGGATGCTTAATTATTATGGTTGTCTCATTACACATTCAATTATACATGTCTCTTCACATACATATATCCGCATAGTTTAAACTCGAGTTCCTAGATTTGCTTATATACATAGATAGTTATATATAAATGAAACTAATAAAAAGGCGATAGAATAAACAAGGCCTATGTCACTTTCCATTCTATAAACGCTCTATATTCAACAGTCCCATTAAACTTTAGAGGAAACGCTCTCTTTGAAAAACTTTAAAATTCTTGATTTCTTGAGATTTAGTTGGTATAGTTAAGGATTCTTTTAGATTTTCACGTACGAATTCTATCATCGTTATTAGCATCTCACTGTTGTGAGGAAGCTGGCACGCCTGAAAAAAATTACTAACTAGATATCGACAAACATGTTAAATCTACCCACCTGAATAGCGATTAGTGCGTATGAGAGTGTTAGGACTTAATCGATTTAAGGGGAATGCGTTGGTCCTTAATCTTTATAGATAAAATTGTAACGCTCATCATTGATAAGGACATCACTTTAAGCTGTAATGATATTATGGCTCATTTTCTTAAATGATTAGCAATAGATCAAGTAAAAACTGTGGATGCTATAGTATTTCCAAATTCAAAGATTACAAAAAAAAAAAGATATTTGGACAGAAAAATGTCTGTCGAATCAACTACTTTTAAATAAATATAAAACGGGACTACCCATTCATTTAACATAAACACAAATCACTCATTGGTTAGAAGATTATAGTTTTATAGCTCAATAACAAAACGCATAACTCTCACAATGACGGAACTGAACAGATTATCCACGGCCGTTCCAAACCTAGACCAGGTCTTGATACTAATTCATATAATTCAAGCGAGAACAAATTAAAAATTTCTTAACGTTGGATGTTGATTTACAACGCACAAACAAATATAGACAAGTCTAATTTACGATTGTTTGAATGTTATGAGTATCAAAGCTCTAAAATAATAAAAATAGTATAAAGCTCTTCTACACGATGGGCCACCATTGGTCTATCAAATGATTGATGAGATGGCTATGCAATGGTTGCAAGGTATCTACACGATGGCGACGCGACGTTCAGTTTTACCTTCGTAGTATATCAAGATGGACGTGGAAGCTATCGCCGCTGCAGCAATATATTTCTTTAGCGCGAACAAACATTGAGTAGTGAGCCACGTGTAGATGCATACCGCCATCAATGGCCCACTATCCTTTGATGTGTGGCCGAAAACCCGACACCCACACCATCCCGAGACCATCGCTCGCGCCATATGCCATCAGACGCCACTACGCCTTTTACACAATAGCCCATCATAGTGGACCATCGCGATGGTCCTTCATGTAGAGAGGAGCTCTTAAGATTTTAAATATTACATAACACATTTTTTATCTATTCAACTGTAAAGTAGCCACAACTGGCTAGAAAACTTATTTGTAGTACTTTTTTTATCTTAATATTGCAATTTTTTTTGTGTCACTGTTTTCGTTATATGGAATCTCTAAGGAGTATGTGTGAACTGGAATCTGATTTTTATCATTTAGGTAGAGGTGTACAAATTGTTTCAAACAGAATAGCTTTTATGTGAAAATGCACATTTCAAAAGGTCATTTTATTATTTTTTTATATATCTTCTAGATACATTATAAAGAGGTAAAGTTTGTAAGTTTGTATGTTGTGGGTAATCTCTGAAACTATTGACCCGATTTGGAAAGTTCTTTCATTAAAGGACATTAGAGTAATGCAGAGTGCTATAGTCTATTTTTTCGTTAAAAATGTGTGTTATTGTCAGAAATTATAATGACAATGATTGAAAATATATACCATATACTCTTCACTCAATAACCTCACAATAAGTGAAGTAGGTTTAGATTTATCATATAAATTACTTAATTATAACAGCTTTTTACTAAATGCATATGAAATTATACAAGGTACTTATAAGAAAAACACAATTTTTAATATTTTTGTCTGTCTGTCTGTTTATTCCGGCTAATCTCTGAAACGGCTGCACTGATTTTGACGGGACTTTCGCTGGCAGATAGCTGATGTTATAAGGAGTAATTTAGGTTACTTTTGATTTAGAAAAAGAATTAGGGCTCCGCTCAAAACAATTAAAACGTACCTAAGGGACGCACCCGAGCAAAGCGCGGGTAAGTCGCTAGTAAATAATAATAGTTTCTTATTTCTTATAAAACAAGTGTTTGTTTATTTATTCATTCTTTATTCAAGTATATCATAGTATGCATATTATATATAAAAAGATCGATGTTGTTTTTATTTTTATTATAATTATTTTTCCATGTCAAATGTTATGTTAATTTATAATAAATAGAATCCATATCAAGTAATATACCATTTTAGTATACATTATTTATTTCATTTGTTCTTTTTATGGGTTAGGATTCACATACCAAATTACATTAAAATCGGTTTAACACTTTTGCTTTGATGATCACGCGAACATTCTTTTGCATTTGTAATAAATACCTAAAATTTTATAAATATAATAAAATTGTAACAGTCGATTATATACATTAAATATTTTTTGAAAAATCTTATTGAAATAGTTATTGTTATCGATACAGAAATCGAACCTATAGTTTTTAGAATTTTTGTCTGTCTATCTTTCTGGGAACGCATCACGAGAAAACAACTTTACAGATTTTGATTAAATTTAGTATTTTGATAGCTGATTATCCGGATCAACATATAGGATACTTTTTACTGCGGGAAAATATCTCATCTCTGAGAAATCTATACTAAACGTTAAAACGTAACTAGGGTCGAACCCAAGCGGAGCAAGGGTGAGTCGCTAGGTGTATAAATAATTTCAATTCATATTATGTATGGTTATTACACAAGGTAGTGTTCAGAAAAATAAAGAGAATGAATGAAGGCTATTATTTTTATTGTTAAACGAGTAATGTAAAAAAACTTATAAAGGTATATATAAAGATACGTATTTAAGGTTAAATGTAAGTAAGAACTCGTATAAAAGATTGTAAGTATGTACATTTTTTGCATATAGGGCATAATCTCCGGAAATATTTTACGAATTTTGTGTACCTATTTCAGAAAGTCATTCGGTTGTGTTTATTGTGTTTGCAACTCGATATATTAATAAGCTAATTGTAAATCGATTTTCATAGTTCTTTTTATAATGGTACATAATATTTTCTGAGAATGAAAATATTATTTTTAGTGTTTTTAAAGGTTGTTTCGGTGTCCTTTTTTTTAATAAATTAATTGAAATAATAACTTTTTTTTAATTAAGTATCGCGCTATACAAGCAGAGCCGCGGGCGAAAGAAGGTAAAGATAGTATTGTAATTTTAATACCTGGAGTTTATACTTCCGCTAAAAAAGCAAAAAGTAACACAATTTTAATTTACATTTTCGATGAAGCCACATTAACATATGATTAACCTATAATCTAAATATAGAATAAACAAGTATTGCAAAGTGTTTAATAAGCCTCCGTAACATTTTATAAAAATAACATAACATTTTTGTATAAATATACAATTACTAGTATAATTAAAGGCCGAACTGTGTGAATTTGTCTGTCGTAGAGCTTTGTTTTTCAACTCTTCTATCCAACGTAGAGTTAGTTTATGTTTAGTTGGTTAATGTATTTTTTTGGGGAAACTAGCGGCTCAAGCTCGCTTTGCTCGGGTTCGTCCTTAGGTTGATTCCCCATACAAACTCTCATCCCCATTTTCACCTCCTTAAGGGATGATTTTCGGAATAAAAAATATCCTATATCTTATCAGGGTCTCAAACTACTTTCTTATCAAATTTCATCTAAATGGGTCTAGTAGTTTTTGAGTTTATTCGTTGCAAACATACAAAAATACAAATATACAAATCTTTGCTCTTTATAATATTAGTGTAGATGATGTGTGTATGTTTTATTTATTTAAAGAACTGTTGAATTTGGAGTAGCTTTACTAACTAATTCTTCATCATAATATTAAGCATTTTGTTGTAATTCAATAACTTAAGGGGTGGCACGAGGGGTGGCAAAATTTCTATTGACAGTATAAATAATAAAAGTTCTGTTCAGATTGAAACAATACTTTCAAGTGTCAAAAACATCTATCAAAGGGGCAGACCTCTAGTAATAGTAATAAGGAAATAAAGCAAAAAAATTTTCAAACTTCACGTAATAATAGATTTAATTTTCCTAAGTGAGAATATCGAGTCCTTTACTCAAGTCTAAAATGAAATATTTGTTATAAAAAAAATTTCGTTTAAAATTCACAAAGCATAAGCTGATGTACGAGTATATTATGCATGAATCGAGTTAAGGATCGACATACGTAATATCAAAATTTAAATATTTTGATTTTGCACAATTTCTCTGGTAAATGGCAATGTACTGTAAATTGCCATTTACCAGTATATATACTTTAAATGATAATTTTATTTGAGTCTTCGATTAAAAGTCTGAAATAATTTTATTATTTGAGCGAAAACTGTTTATGTTTGTGCCTTATGCACGCACATAGGCATTGAAGGTACAGAAGAATGTCCTCTATTCTATCTTCTAATATTATAAAGAGGAAAAATATCTTTTTTTTTTTTTTGTTTGTTTGTATTGAATAGGCTCCGAAACTACTAAAACCGATTTAGATGAAATTTGGTATGAAGATAATTTGAGACCCTGGGAAGGAAATAGGATAGTTTTTATCTTGGAAATCAACCCTTAAGGGGGTGAAAATGGGGATGAAATTTTTCATGGGGAATCAATCTAGGGACGAACCCGAGAGAAGCGAGGGTAGTCGCTAGTATACTCTATCCCTACATGATTAGAATAAAAGATTCTTTGTCCACGATTATAAAAGTGAAATTTAATATATAATTTTTAGTGTATATGTACTCAGTTATAAATAGTAATCAGTTTCTAAGTTTTATTTTATTTCATTAAAACCTGCAATATATTTAACCAAAAAAAAACCGACTTGAAAAAAATTTATTAAAATTAAAATATAACTGATTGGTAGTTTTCATTTACTATAGATACCTAATCAGATATTTTCGAAGTTGGTGCCAGCCGATACATATATAAGCAGAAATCAAACTACGAATACCAATCAGTTATTTTCAAATTTTTAGTTTTTTTTTTGAATTTTTTTTTTTTATTAGTTTTTATTTTTCCCTTTTTAGTGTAGACATAGTAGTAGCAAAGTAAGAAGAAAGTATTTTAATAAAATATTCGCTTAAGTCGTTTAAGTTAGTTTGATGCCAATTATTATATGAAGACTGACAAACTAAAATTAGCTTTTATTTGTAACACTAAAAAATCTGTCTCTAAAATCCAGTTCAACGTATTAGGCTTGTCAAATCAAACAAAATAAGTCCAAACTCAAAGTATCTACTATAAGCCGTTGAAGAGTTCTACCTATCCACCTTCTGGCTTTACCATCAGATCAAGTCGTTTATACCGAACTATTGCACTATCACCGGAAATAGAAACACTTGCCAAGTTTCAAGTTTATATGACAATTAGAAGTGGGTTATATTTACATCAGCTATTTCTCCACCCTTAGGGGTGGTTTTTCTTTCAAATTTAAATGGGACCAAATTGGAAGTATACACTTTCAAACAAAACAAAAATTGTCCAAATCGATTAATTAATGATGGAGTTCTGAGGTAACAAACATAAAAAAATACAGCTGAATTGAAAACCTTCTTTTTGAAGTCGGTTGATAAAATAATGAAAGTGTCACAAAACAATTGATATCAATTCAAAACAATTATAAAAAACAATGATGGACTATTTATTATCGAAACCAGTTTAACAAAGCGCCAATAATTTAACATAAATAAATAAATAAATATAAATATGTTGGGACATTAACACACAGCACCACCTAGTTCCATGGTAAGCTACGAGGCCTGTGTTATGGATACCAGATAGTTGATACACTACACATATATAACTTTAAATAAATACATATTATAAATATAAACACCCATGACTGGAGTACAAACATTCGTGCTCATCACACAAATGCATGCCCCCAGCGGGACTCGAACCCGCGACCGCTGGCACAGCAAGTAGGGTTACTACACACTGAGCCAAACGTGTCGTCAAATATACAAATCTATAATAAAACATAATAATCATCTTTTGGAAAATATGTGATGTAGAATTATTTATATATTCTTGAAAAAATATATTTATTTGCATGAATAATAAACATTTAATATAAATTAATATAAACTTAAAATATTTTTTCTAACCCTATTATTATTATATTCTTACTTCACAAAAATGATAAAATTATAATACAATACAAGTTTCAAAAAAAAAAAAGATTATTAACCTTTAAAACCATAGAAATCACCTTATTTTCGCGTGTTTAGTTATATACAAGAATTAATTAGATTTAAGAAACTATACAAAAAATACTAATTACTTTAATAACTATAGTATCAAAAATGTAGAGTATCATAACAAACTTACTTCAGATAACACACGTGGCCAACTTCAGCGTAGATACGATGCCAGTTCGCTGTCATAAAAACAATATTTGAACGTGAACAATTAAAGTCTGAATAACTTTTAACAAGTATTAGAAGGTGTGATATAAAAGTAAGCCATTCGACAGGGTCTCTAGTATCGAGAGGGATACACCTTGGAGAGGTTGACTTTGACCCAGAACCTCTAGCAGTGCGATGAAATGATTCATTTATAAACCACATATCTTACACATGTCATACAAAATAATAAAATGAAAACGTAAAACAATTGTTGATAATTAATTTCGCCCCTATACAAAATTAAGTATGACTGTTTAGTCGTTCGTTTTATTCATTGATAGTAACGCCGCCAATAAAATCATTACACACGCTTCCATTGCCTCTTGTCAATCATCGGCTGATTGTTTTAATTATTCCAGGAATTTATCGTGTATGGTTTTTATCTTTTATTTGGAATATTTTAGTTTTGAGCCATGGATACGTCAATATTTGTTATAATACAGGTGTATATAGTAAATAATATTGATGTTTATGTTAGGAAAAGATCTATAAGTACGTTACGTTGTCAAAATAAACAATAGCATAGCTTGCCAAATCGTGTTGCGAATCGGGCAGTAAGCCTGAGCAATCCAATGTGTCAGACACAAACTAGCACACACACCGTAGTCCGGTTCAATTGACATAAATTGTCCACGCTTATTTACTCACAAAAACACGTGCTTTACGCGAGGTCAATACGTCCGCCCGCGTCGCCGGTCAGAGTGACACTGACTTGATACGCAACAAGCCGGCGCCTGCGCATGCTATCGGGTGTTCAACGGGTAAATTGTCGATGGAAATTATTTTCAAGGTGTGATGCAAGCGTACACCTGATTTTCCTTCCTTCATCCTTTGCTTGAATGATATATGTAATCTTGTATAATAACAGCAACACCTGTTATATGTCATTGAAACAAAGCGTGGCGTGTTTAAAAATAACATCAGCTCTACTACGATCTAAGTTTGTAGAGTATACATCAAAACAAAGTCAAAACATTCGAATTTTCGGGTCGTTACTAAGGCCCAAGTCAGTAAGTCAATCGTAAAAGAATTCGCGACCGAAGTACCATGTGCCAAAAAACGTTCGCACAAAAATTTCACAATGTGTTACAAAACAAACATGAAGGTACAATTTGCAAACTGCATCGTAAATAACGACGCCTGGCAACCGTCCGACGGATCTCAGCCCTCCTGACGTGTAATTGAAAATTGACGAAGGATCTTCGGCCTTAGAACTAGAGGAAGTGAAATATCACGCTCATGTCTTTAAATATCACAAAAACATCTATAACAATTATTGTGTTTTTTGATATTCAATTAATTGCAATTTATTTATTTTTTAGTTGTATTTTTCACTATTATTTTATCGCTATGATACGTTTTATGAAAAAAAATTTTTTTTTAAACAAGCCGTTTTCTTGATATTTGTGAATCGTCTTAAAAATATGAAGTACTAGATGTTCGCCGGTGGCTTTTGTCTCTTGTTATGTATTTCGATACAAAATCATCAATGTTCCAAGTATAAGCTATTCGTAGATATCAATTTTGAACGTTACCTAAAACTGCTACCATTTACTCAATCGCTGATATAATCTTGTTGGCAATAATATTATGTTATTATCAGCATATTTTTTTTTTCTACAATCAAAAGTGAACTTAAACATGCGATGAAAGCTGGAAGTCTACAAAACCAGTCCTACCTCAGAAATTTTAGATGCAGGCCTTTCCGAGAAATAGCAAGTAAGACTTCTTCACAGAATTTTATACAAACAGGTAAATTCGATCTTAAAAAAACAATCATTATTTACTGAGAGTTAAAAATTAAAGAAGGTTTTCTGTCAATTCAATCTCCTCCCTCAAAAACACTTAAAGCTATCGAATTAGATAAGTGGAAAATAAGAGTCGTGTTAAGAGATGCGGATGTCAATGAACTCACAAAGGAAGAGATAAATGGCAAAGTACTACCTACGCGCAGCATCATCACAACATTTAGAACTGCAATACATACAGTTAAGGATGTAAAAGATTAGGTGCTAGAGCCAAACATTTCTATTAAAATCGCGTTTCGAAATAGTAAAGTTACTAATAAAATTTTAATACCGGTAATTACAACGTGCCTTTACGGGACTTTTAAAATCATTGTAATAAATATTCTCTCTTATCCATACTAATATTATAAATGTCAAAATGCGTGTTTGTTGGTTTGTTTGTTGTCGAAACATTGACGGATAGGAGTGATTTGTGTGTGGAGATAAGTTGGGAGCTGGAGGGTGAGCTCCATATGCTACATTTTACCGCGGAAGATTATTTCATTCTCACGGGAAAAGACGTTATAATACAACCCACAACAACTCATCGTACCTATGTATATATATAATATATAGTCTATCTATTCCATACTAACCGTAAAAACGTAGCTAGGGACAAACCCAAACGAAGCGAGGGTAAGCCGCTAGTATAATTATAAATACAAAGGATTATTGGTTAATTAATTCGCACAGCATTGGCTATATGCATCGGCGTGGTTTCTTTTTCATATATTTAGTTTAATGATCGAAAACCTACATAGGTATTTTGTCCCTATTTATCAAATGGTTTTCGCGAGATAGTGCGAAATAAGAGCAGGTTTCTAATTAGATATCTACATAGATCCTTTAATTAGGTATATAAAATATCTACTCAATATAGATTATGTAACAATACTACAAAATAGATAACTAACAGATTGACAACGCGCCCCCTACACAGCCGAATAAGGCTACACTGTAGTAGTATGAGAATACTCTGTAGTAGTCCCTACGTAACGAACCTTAGCAGTAAGAAACAGTTTTAAAAAAATCATCCCTTCAAGGGGTAAAAGACGGTATGAAAGTTTGTATGGCAGTTCATCGTTTTTGCTTGAAATTAAGTTATAGAAAATTACATTCTAGCAGCAGCCAGAAATGAATATAATAAGAAAAATAGCAAAAGTATTGAACAATGTTTTATGACTATTAAATTCAGTATCAAATTGGCTATTTCTTTGTCATTCGTCTAATGAAATAAAGGTTAATTTCATTTGATACGGAATTCAGTGTCCTTTTACGGTATTTATCAGAATGTTTTAGGCACTGTAAAATCACCTGTACACACTTTGCTTTAAAACACAACCCACTATATTTTCAAATTGTTTAGAACGTATCCGGCACATTGCGCACACTATCAAGGCACATAACTGTAAAAAAAGCGAACTGTCAGTTTTTCGCGGGGAATTTGAACTGCGAACGCCATGTTTATGTGAATTTTTGGCGCGCTATAAACGTGCGTCGGTACGGAGCACATTCTAAAATAGACGTTGTAATTGGTATCGGTCTGCCAGACGGCCAGACGTTGAGTGGTGGCTTTTCACTGATCCCACAATGCGATATAACGAATTCACGCATATTTATAGAATGATACAGAAATAGGTGAAATATTAGTGGACATCAACAAAAACGTTATAAATTATGAAGACATGCTACAATTTTCATGGTTATGTTACGTATGACTTTAATATTGAAATGAAAAGAATTACGACAATTTTGTTTTTTTTTACCCGACTGCGCGACGCAAAGGGGGTAATGTTTTTATCAGGCTATGTATAATGTAATGTATGTGTGTTGTGTACCTTTGTGGCACTATTTATACCAAATGCGACGGGCTATTTTGGTAAATGACACGTCGTTTGATTCGTCATGCGCAAATGTCATAGAAAGCATAAAAATTTGGGAAAATCAAAATGGCCGATTTTGGACGCTATAATGTGAAAAAGAAAAAAATGAAAATCGACGAACTATGTCAAGTGGGGTATCGTTGAGTATGTATTTAAAAATCATATTTAGGTTTCTTTCATCATTTTTCATTTAAATAACAGTTTAGGGTATGTAATGATTTAAAGTTGGTTAACAACCATTCTCGCTAATTTTCCTACTTAAAAATACTTAAAAATCTGTAAATAAATAAATCTATACATATAATAAAATTGTAACTAAGCCGAATCTGTACGTTAAATATTTATAATATTAATATTTTTTGGAAAATCTTATTGAAATAGACATCGATACAGAGACCGAATCTATAGTTTTTAGAATTTTTGTCTGTTTGTCTGTTACCGCATCACAGAAAAACTACTGGAGGGATTTTGATGAAATTTGGTATGGTGATAGCTGATTATTCGGGTAAACATATAGGATAGTTTTTACCGCGGGAAAATATCTTATCTCTGAGAAATCTATACTAAGCGTTAAAACGTAAGCAGGGACGAACCCGAGCGGAGCGAGGGTGAGTCGTTAGTATATTAATAAAAAATACCCGACTGCATAAAAAGTTCACGAATGAATATAGTATTATGCAGTCGGAGACATACATACGAGTGTACATCTCGCGGCAAGGATGAAACGTGTATGTCCCCGACTGCATAATACTATATTCCTTAGTGAACTTGTTTCCATCTTTTTATTAGCTTTTATGCAGTCGGGATTTATATTTTTATAATATATTTATTTATTCCATATGACATTATTAATTACATTATTTACGCTGTGTAATATGAATGCGGTGGAAGTAGTCTTTATATTTTTAAATATCTCAGTACAGCATATGCAACAACCCAAGGTCGTAGCACATGATCTCCAAAAATACTGTTTTGTATTCTCTGCCGGTGCCTTACCTGTCTCAGGTTTGTTTATTTATGTGATAAATTATGGTAAACTTGTCTAACATTATAGTGGTAAAGATTAAGCAAAATAAACATAGTGGAGAATTTCCGTTATAACACACTAGCAGAACACGCGGCTTCGTTCGTGCTAAAACTACAAAAAAAAACACTCTTTGGCTTTATACTATTAGTAATAATGTATGAAGGTCTGCCCGCTCTGTTGACATTTATGATAACTGCTCCACTCCCTTGGGTAGTAGCATGATGATATACAGCCTATAGCCTTCCTCAATAAACGGGCTATATAATGCAAAAAGATTTTTTTAATACGGATTAATAGTTCCTGAGATTAGCGCATTCAAACAAACAAACAAACAAACAAACAAACAAACAAAAAAAACAAACTGCCTCTTTATAATATTAGTATAATAGATATGACTACCATGTGTTGTCGTAATTCGTAAATTTCCCTTTTCTACTTTCGCTAGTGTATTAACACTTTACATATAGTTAATATCTAAGTAACGTAAATGAATGGTTTTAGAAATATTTAAAGCATTCTCTATAGAATTATTTCTGAGTTAATAGATTAAGATAAAGTTTGAGCACCGATTGTTCATAGTTTTTTGTGTATACACGTAAATTAGCGTTAAAACGCTATCTGTCATCTCAGAAGCCGGATTTTGTTCTTTTCCCATTATACATTTCAATAACACAATAAGAAAATTCTACGTACTTTTAAACCTTTGCCTTGATTTTATACATATTTGTGTTTTAGATAAACGTAAATATTTATTTATGTAAGACTAGAATTTATGTAAAGCAGTGGTAGCCCAGTGGTAACGCGCTCGCTTGGGAAACCGAGTGAAGCGGTTTCAAATCGAAAGACATGTGAAGTCCGTCAATCCGCACTTGGCCAGCGTGGTGGACTATGGCCTGATTCCCTTCGTCATGAAGGGAGGGCCGTACCCAGCAGTGGAACGTTAAAAAGGGCTGAATACATACATACAAGACTAGAAAAGACTAGAATAATCTTATTTTTTGTAAGTCAGTCGTTTAAATAATTTCTTCATAATAATCCTGTGAAATGAATGTGAAAAAAAAACTGAATAATATTTGTTTGACCTTAAAACAAGAGGAAGTATCTATAAACTGAATATGCCTTTTTTGATATGAATTTAATTAATTATTCAACTAATTTAAACTGTTTCTTAAAAATAAATTGTTTTGTATGCATGTTGGGACATTAGCACACTGCATCATCTAGTTCCATGGTAAGCTACGAAGCTTGTGTTATGGATACCAGATAGTTGATACACTACACATATTTAACTTAAAAACATACATATTATAAATATTAACACCCAGGACTGGAGTACAATCATTCGTGCTCATCACACAAATGAATGCTCCCAGCGGGACTCGAACCCGCGACCGCTGGTACAGCGTCACTACAAACTGAGCCAAACGTGTTATACAATAGCTATAAACCACAATGTAAATATAAGCTATTATCTAATTATTTCTTTACACATATCGATTCAATTTTACCTACTCTGACAAGATTTTAAATCATGCTATTATTAATTTAAAAAAAACACTCGCTATGCTGAGACTTCAATAACAATATATAGAGTAAACTAGTGAATTACCCTCGCTTCGCTCGGGTGCGTACCTAGGTACGTGCACATAGCGTTCCTACAGTTTAATAGGAAGATGTTTTAAGGGAAATAATTCTGGAATGCATTGTTTTCATATAACTTTATTACTTTACGCGGCGCACATCAATAAAGCTCCCAGTCGGCGTGATTTTTTTTTCAACAATCATCATCGTATTTCAGCCAATTTACACAAAACCATAATGAATTATACACTTAAACCTTTTTTATGAATCACTCATCTAGTGGAGAAAACTTATGAAAATCCGTTTGGTAGTTTTTAAGTTTTCACAGACCCTAGGTTCGTCCCTAGTTTTAACGTTTAGTACAGATTTCTCAGGGACGAGATATTTTTCCTCAAAAGTATCCTATATATTGACCCGAATAATTAGCTATCATCATACCAAATTTCAGACAGATTTCTAAAAACTATAGATTCGGCTTCTGTATCGATAATAATGACTATTTCAATAAGATTTTCCAAAAAATATTTAATGTACAGATTCGACTCAGTTATAATTTTATAATATGTATAGATATGTCAAATATTCGCGTAAATCTAAGAAAGTATTATCTAACAGACAGTTTCAGAGGTATAGCGCGTTCAAACAAATATAAAAACAAAGAAGCAAACTCTTTAACTTACTCGTAATAAGAATCTATAGTATAGATGAAAAATGAAGATGTAGATGGGCAACTTTCCTTATAATATGAATATTTCTCTATACCTTAATGTAGTATCCATATAAACTGAAGAAGAATCTTAACAGAGTGCAATCTACTCATAATACCAGTAATGACCGTCTTTGTTTACATGAAAGATAAACAAACAGACATAAAGACGCCTGTATATAGGACAATTCGCAAAAGTGAATACAATTTATTTTGTAAAAGAACGCTTGAATCTAACATTTAACTAAATCGTAAGTTCGTGAGTGTATAATGCTAGTGGAATGTTTTTAACGATTTTGCTTTTTTGTTAGTAGGAAAAGTATGTTTTAATTTACTATCTATTATCTTTACATGTATATGTTTTAATTATGGCGATTATATTCAATTTATTACTTATTTATTAAATAAATAAGTAATAAATGCTGCGCTTCTTAAGCACATTTACGATTTATCTAACGCTTTTGATTGTGTAGATCATTAAACAATTTTGCTTAAACTAAATCATCATGGAATTCAGGGCGCTGCACTTGATCTTGTTGCTTCGTACCTCAATCAGAGAATCCAAAGGGTTGATGTAAATAATGTAAAATCTTCTAAATTTCTACTAAAAATGGGTGTTACACAAGGATCTATTATTGGTCCCTTTTTATTCCTAATATATATTAATGATTTACCTTTCTTTATAAATAAATTATGCGATATTGTACTCTTCGCTGATGATACCTCCTTTACTTTTAAAGTTGAGCGTAGTAAACTTAATTATGACGAAGTAAACAGTGCATTGTCGCACATACTTCACTGGTTTGAATCAAATAACCTATTATTAAATTTAAATAAAAAATGTGTCGAATTTACATTGCCTAACGTAAAAAAGCTGAATTTTAGCCTGATTATGAATAATGAAACACTGGATATAACTGAATCAGCAGTATTTTTAAGTATAACACTAGACTCCAAACTCCAGTGGAACCCTTATCTCTCAACACTTGCAGGTAAACTCAGCTCCGCCGCCTATGCAGTTAGGAAAGTTAAAAACTTAACGGATATTAACATTGCCCGACTTGTATATTTTAGTTACTTTCATAGTATTTTATCTTATGGAATACTTCTTTGGGGCAGTGCCGCGGAAATTAATTGGATATTTATTTAATACTTTCTTAATACTTTCTTAGATTTACGCGAATATTTGACATTTAAATAAAAACTATCTTTTCAAATCACAAACAAAAATCAAAATAAATCCGCGAGAAAATCCGAAAAGATAGTTTTTATTTAAATGGATATTTATTCTTTAAAAAAAGTGCATTACAGGCTATTTATGATCTAAGAGCTCGCGATTCCCTGCGAGATGTTTTCAAAAAAAATAGTATTCTTACGATTGCGTCACAATATATACTGTGTAATATATTACTTGTTCGTAAAAATCTAAATAATTATATGTCAAAAAACAGCCATAGATACACAATAAATATTAGGAAAAAAATAAGCATGTTACGCCTAGATTTTGACTCCAAAAGGTGAATAAATCCTTCATGGGCCTGAGTGTACGTATAATTATCTCTTCAAAAATTTAAAGATAAAATTAAAAATATTTCATTGAGCAAAGCGTATTACACTGTCCAAGAGTTTATTGTTGATGAAAATGTGTGAAATTGAGTAATATTCACTCATATGCGGGATATCTATATTGTTATGTTAATAAAATAAATTTAACTTCGATATTTAAAAGAGCAACTGTTGAGTTTCTCGCCGGCTCTTCTCAGTAGAACTGCTTTCCGAGCCGGTGGTAGCTTCTTCACAGATTGACTATCCTGACGCTTACATTAAATTGACGATTGAAAAGCACTTGTAATAAGTCTAATTGAATAAAGTTTATTTCTTTTCATTTCAATAGAGATCTTTTGACTCATTACTTTACGTTGTTTTAGTCAATTCAAACATTTATAGCAATTTACCTATAGGTAAGTTCTACGTTTTTCGTTTAAGTATAGAATAGACTATATATACATTTGTACATACATACATGTATACAAAAGTAGGTAAGTAGCTACTTTAAAAAAAATATATTCCTTATTTGAAAAATGATAGATTCCACATACAAACTTCCATCTCTTAAGGGATGATTTCAGAGATAAAACCTATCCTATGTCCTTCCCAAGATCTTAAACTATCTCCATACCTATCTCAAACACTGATTAAGCGTAAAAAGGTAAGATAGATAGACAAACAGATAGAGTTACTTTCGCATTTATAATATTAGTATTAAAATATAATATTTGCAAAAGCTTATGAGTGAGAGAGTGAGTATTCCTTTCTTCTTCACCCAGTAACGGCTTAACAAAGAGTAAAAATTAGAATAGATATTGACTTACATGCTAGGCTCTTATTTATAGAAATCTACTAAACGATCAAAACAAGTGATTAATAATAATAAATAAAACCTATATAAAAAAGGTATAAGAGAATCATGGAAAATATGTTATTTCCTAAAAAAATGCTTGGTTTTTCCAAACAACTTCGCCTCCAAACCAATAACATACATTATTTTTATTTCTATCAATAACAAATACAATTCTCGCGTATAAATTTAGTTTCAAATATACAAAATACGTGTTACGAAATGTACGTAATACTAGTAAAATTAGAATATGCCCGCATAGGTGTCGTAGGCCCGCGTCACAGACGTGACGTGGTTAGACCAATTGGCAGAACAGCCAAAGCCATTTATTTGACTGAATTCATGAAATTTTTGTATAACATCGCAATTTTTAAATATAACCTAATAATAATAAAGCAAAATCTTTGCTATCATTATTAAGCATTGAACCTAATTACAATGTTATATTCTTATACCTACTTATAATGTACCTTTCTATTAATATTCTGTAGTTATCGATGATATTAAGAACTTTGATTTTAGGAACAATGGAATAATTTTATAGCTAAGATTTTATTAAAGAAAAAGCTCGCCTTATAAGCTCTTGTAGTTATATTTGTAGGTATATTTAACTCAAAATAGTAATTAATCATAGTACTGTGATGAATATCTGAGATACTGTTTTAAATAATCCTACTATACCTTCATCATCTCAAAACATCTATTTACGCTTACTTCGTGTTAAGACGCATTAAGACTACAAACAGCATCCAGACGAGAATAATTAAAATCGAGTTCTGAGAACAAAGTCTTTTTGATATGTAAAATTAGACGTTACTCGCATTAGTGACGGTGGCCTGCGTCACGACGTGTCTATGACGTGAGGCCTCACAGTGATGCTATTTACAATACCTACATACATATTCAGAAAAGAAGCACTTATTATATCAAAATTATATTTACTATTACATAATGTGTGGAATTGAGATATATTGCTTCACTAGCGACTCACCCTCGCTCCGCTCAGCGTTACTTTAATGTTTAGTATAAATTTCTCAGAGATGTGATATTTTCCCGCAATAAAAAGTATCCTATATGTTGACCCGGATAACCATCTATCCCCCCAAACTTGCGTTTACTTTATCGTGGTGGGCAGGCTCAGTAGTACCCGGCAATCCAGCCTGGCGCGAAGCCAAGAAACGCACAGGCAGGTGGCACACCTCGGTGGGCGGTGTGATATGCGGGTTGCTCCTTGTATTTCTCTAATAACAAAGTGAACTATGGAGCAACCCCGTAGTTTTTGTAGTCTGCTTCGGCAGACCTGCCGAAGGGGCGTCGTAGTTGAGTGTATAGTATAGACGGAAGAGGTTTTGTTGGGTTTTAGAGGGTAGTACTGGCTTTACTAGCCGGTGAGTCCCACATAACCTGTACGTCTACAGGTAGTATGCGTAAATGCATTTACCAACATAAAAAAAAAGGATAACCATCTATAATCATACCTCATCAAAATCTGTCCAGTAGTTTGCTCGTGATGCGTTCCCAGACAGACAAATATTATAAATGCGAAAGTTTGTACGTATATGTGAATGTTTGTACCTTCACGGTGAAACGGCTGCACGGATTTCGATAAAATTTAGTACCTACGAAAGCGAGCGAAGCTATGGTAAGTCTCTAGTATTTCTATATTACCACTTGTCTAGTTCACATCGCGTGCGAACAATTATATCGATTATGCAAGTGCACATATGTTACAAGGGCCCGGACTGTTTAATGACCTCAAAAGCACAATTACAATATGAAACGTTTATTAATACCGCTACTAACTGGCTTGTAGTGACGTGAACTTGTATATACATTATACATTGTCTTATCACTATGGGTGATGAATAATGAATATATCATATTATATTTAGTACCTGTAAAGTGCAATTTTCTTTTTAATTTGGCTTAAAAACAAAGAAAAAAACAAAAAACTTGAACAAATACAAAAAAAAACAAAAGTAAAAACTTTGTACCCGACCAGGATTCGAAACCGGACACCTGTGATAGTCAATCTTGCGCCTTAGCCACTTAACCACGATGCTTACACCTCAGCATGCGCAATTAGCGACAACACTTTGCATGCAAACGAAAACTCGAAAACACGCGGTTTTCCAGACAAGACTAATCTAATTCACCCCCACGTACCAAATTTGAGCGAAATCGTTAGAGCCGTTTCCTAGATAACCAGTATAAATATACAAGAATTGCTCATTTAAAGATATTATATTAGATATATCATATAGATATATGTATGTTTATTATTTTCTAGTATATTGTTTCACTGTTTTTATTAATTAACAAGGTTAAATCCCCATACAAACTTTCATTCACATTTTCACCCCCTTAAAGGAAAATTTCCGGAATAAAAAATATCCTATGTTCTTCTACCAAATTTCATCTACATCGGTCCGATAGTTTTTGAGTTTATTCGTTACAAACATACAAAAATACAAATCTGTCCTCTTTATAATAGTTGTGTAGATGTAGATTATCTCGGTAGCTTTAACCTCAGCTATAGTGCATTTAACGTTTAAAATTGGCACGTTTAACAATCTCATGTATTCATGATATGTTTTTATCTAAATTATATGTAAAGTAAATTTTAATCATTTCCATGTAAATTAAAACGTAAGAAATACGTAGCGTTATCAAATAATTAAAAAAGTATGCAATTAGCACTAGTAATACTAACTGATATAAGTCAAAGTGAAAGTTTAATTTTCTTTTCTAATAATAAATAAATAAATAAATATAAATATGTTGGGACATTAACACACAGCACCATCTAGTTCCATAGTAAAACTAAACTAAAATCTTTTTTTATAGTCTGAACGCGGGTGAAATCACGGGTTCTATTAGTAATTATTTAATTCAGTTCATTTGAAAATTCATTTTCAATGTACTCGAAGGTCGTGGCAGGCACGAAATCTGGATCTTTTATTATACGTATAAATAAGAACAGGTATTGGGAGTGTACCTTAAGAGATAGGCATATACCTACTGTTGCAGATTTTTCTATTGGCATTTTCAAGGCCTACATTTTTTTATACATTGTTTTGATGTATATCTTAAGATTTAGCCAGAGGAAGGTTTCTAACAGGACGACCCGATAAAACCAGTTATTGTGATTTCATGTGTAAAAGAAAGATTTTCCTGAAGTAAAAGGTTTCCTAAATGTTGACCCGAGTAATAAGTTATCATTTCACCAAATTTCGTTGAATTCTATACATTGATTTTTGCGTGAAACGCGCATACACAAAAGACAAAGAGACATACAGACAAACAGACAAAAAAAAACAATTGTTTTGGGGTCTATATTGTATACAAAATACGTTACAGTCGTTGTTTTTAAAAATATTTCATGAACAGATTTCGCCAAGTTACTGTTTTATTATTGTACAAATCTATCCCACGGGAACCGTACATTTTTCCGGGATAAAAAGTAGCCTATTTATTATTTTGATGTATGAACTATATTATTGTAAAGTTTCATTAAAACTCAATGAGTAGTTTTTGTGTATTAAGCTATATAGTTACTATAGTTTTTTAACTATCCCACGGGAACTCTTTAATTTTTCGGGATGAAAAGTATCTAAGATGTTGATCGGGGATATAAGGTACCACCATGCAAATTGTTATTTAATTCAGTCCAGCAGATTCGGAGATTAGCCCGTACAAACAGACAGAGAAACAAAAAGATTGAAAATAATCTGGATTTGTTCTAATGCTCTTCTTACATCCCCTTGACTAGGTTTTTAACATTTTTTTTCTATGTACAGACATTCCACCTCAACAGTTTTATTATAGTATAGATAGATAAAGACGTAAAGTTTATGAGTTTGTGAGGTTATAGGGGGTAATCTCTAAATCTACTGAACCGATTTAGATGAAATTTAGTAAGAAGATAGTATGAGACCCTGAAAAACACATAGGATACTTTTTATTCCGGAGATCATCCCTTAAGGGGGTGACAATGGAGATGAAAGTTTGTATGTGGAATCAACCTAGGGACGAACGACGACCCGAGCGAAGCGAGGGTGAATCGCTAGTTATTATTAAAGTATAATGAAAAAAAAATTATTCTAGGGCTTATACGTAATTAGTTCTAAAATTTTACAGAATCAGCTTCCTAGAAGCATAGTTATTCATGTCATACCACGATTTATATCGAGTCCAAATGCCTATTAAATAACCTCAAAAGCTCAATTACTATACGAATTGTTTATTAGCACAGTCGCGTCGCGATCTTTAGCGGACATTGTTGCGCGAGTCATTCTGATGGCATGATGTGACCAGACTGTAACGTTAATTGCTCCCCTATTTGTTAAACAAAAAGAACATTAAGAAGATTTAACCAATAATTAGTGAAGAATTTTACGAACTCAGAAATAAAAAAAATCGATTTTAAGTGTTTATAAATACTACAATGTCTCGATGACCGTCATATATATTATCGTTTCGAAAATGAGAAACTAATGTTTAATTATATATAGGTCTCTTTGGAAAAAAAATATTTTGAGCTTAAAGTTTGCCCTAAACTCAAAATTCATTTATAATGTTTCAAATAAAATAAAATATGAAGCTATGTTTTAAAGAAGGTTTTCAAACGAAACTGCATATATAATATTATCATCATTACTCAAAAGCTTTTAGCATTTAAGAATTAGATGATTTTACAAACATAATATCTTCTGAATTGAACCTACATTAAATATTTTTTGAAATAGTCACTATTATCGATACAGAGGCCGAGTCTATAGTTTCTAGGTTTTTCGTCTTTCTTTCTGTTTTTGAACGCATCACGAGAAAACTACTGGACCGATTTTGATGAAATTTGGCATGATGATAGCTGGTTATGCGGGTCAACATATAGGATACTTTTTGCTGCGAGAAAATATCTCATCTTTGAGCAAAATTATACTAATCGTTAAAATGTACCTAGGGACGAACCCGAGCGGAGCTAGAGTGAGTTGCTCGTTAACAATAAAAACAATTAACTGTCTTAATAGAAAATCACTTACCAACTTGCAGTTCGAGCTAGCAGAGATTAATATCTTACCTGAAAATAAAAAAAAAACAAAATATTGATACAGAGGCCTTATCTATATTCTATAGTTATTAGAATTTTTGTCTGTCTGTCTGTCGCTAGTTTTTAACAAATTTAATCCTGTACAGGAAAAAACATAAAATTGAAGAAAAATTGAGGAAAACTACAAAAATCTTATAAATTTTCTATCTAAAAACCTAAATCCTTAATATATTTTGCATTCATTCTCTATTCGTTGAAATGCACTTTGATTTATCATAAGATGTAAGACACTGACCATGGGAATGGAGGTCAAAGAGATGCATCGCAGCGTTTTAATTAAGGGTCAGTTAGATTGAATGAATCAGTTAACTGTTACTATACCAGTACATTAGATTCATACAAAAAAATCACATACAAAATGTAAATGTGCTTTTTTAATCAATTTAGTATACGTATCTTTACCGTAAATCTATACTAATATTATAATTGCGAAAGTAATTCTGTCTGTCTGTTACGTTTTTACGCCTAAACCGGTTAACCATTTTTGATGAAGTTTGGTATAAAGAGTCTCATACCTTGGAGAACGACATAGAATAATTTTTGCGCAAACATGAGCCTTGAAAGAAACTTGAAAGGGGTGAAATAGGAGTTGAAAGTATTGGGAAAAAATCATTTATTAAGTTTAGAAAGAAAAAATCATTATATGATTTTGCTAAGAAATAAAGAATATTCCGGCGTTTATGATCAATCAAGGTAAAATAGGGGATGATTTCAAGTTTTTTAAAGTACTTACTTACTTTTCTAAATAAAAGCACGTGCAACTGGGAAGACAGATAGGTATTATTTTCAGATTTGCCGTTGATTGGCAAACTGTACTATGGTAGATTTATTATAGTGTTGGTTTACTTAAGTAAAAAACATTATTTATAATTGATGTTCGCCCAGTGGTCAAAATTTGATCATATCTAAACTTTTTTTATCGATAACACTCAAGTTCGTCAATAGCTACTATACAAAAAAAATGCCTATTTATACATTATAGATAAATATAGTTATTACTAACACAACAAGTAAATGCATGTTTTTGAAGGTATCTTAACTCCCGTTTTAATGGGGTGTCGCAAAACGCCATGGCTGCATGCCGAGGCAGACCACAACAACCATGGGGTTGCTCACGGTCCACTCTGCTGTCAGAGACGTACCAGGAGCAACCCGCATAAAGGTACATTAACTGCCTGACTAACTTTTTGAATGACTTCAGAATAGATGTAAGCGTGCGAGTTTGTGGGTGAGTTCGTACGTGTGTTTAATTTAAAAACACAAACTATGTAAATAGAAAGTGATTACTAAATATTGTAAATACAAAACTTTTTGTCAAGCGAAGTTGTTCTAATTTACTGTAAATAGTTGTTAAAAAAATAAATACTATACTAATGTACACTTCATTTCTTCTATAACCTATACATATAATAAAATTGTAACTAAGCCGAATCTGTACATAAATTATTTTTTGGAAAATCTTATTGAAACAGACATTATTATCGATACAGAGGCCGAATCTATAGTTTTTAGAATTTTTATCTGTCTGTTACCGTATCACGGAAAACCCACTGGAGGGATTTTGATGAAATTTGGTATGATGATAGCTGGTTATCCGGGTCAACATATAGGATACTTTTTACTGCGGAAAAATATCTCATCTCTGAGAAATCCATACTAAAAGTTAAAACGTATCTAGGGACGAACCCGAGCGGAACGAGAGTGTGTTGCTACTTTCATATATATTATTTCATATCTCCATAGTTTGTACTACGATCTATCAATCAAAAGTCGCACGTATAATTTATTTGATGAGCTTAAGCTTTAATGAGATGCGTTTGACCATGCACGGAGGTCGTAGATGCATAGCGGTTTAATTAATAGTGCATTTAATAACTGAAACAAGCGCTAATGCACTGAACAAATAATAATCTAGACTCTAGATGTTTTTAAAATACTTGATTTCAAACTGTAAATTGTAAGTTGCAACACAAGACTTTTATTTTCAATACAAGTTACTTAACTTGTATTACATCTTATAGAAAACAATAATAACGTAGGTATGTGTCATTAATCATTTTATAATAATTAACTAGCGACTCACCCTCGCTTTGCTCGTTTTCGTTCCTAGTACATTTTAACGTTTAGTATAAATTGTTCAGAGATGAGATATTTTCCTGCAGTACAAAATATATCCTAATCCTATATGTTGACCCGGATAACCAGCTATCATTATACCAAATTTCATCAAAATCTGTCCAGTGGTTTTCTCGTGATGCGTTCCAAGATAGACAGACAAAAATTCTAAAAACTAAAGATTTCGCTCTGTATAATAATGAGTATTTCAGTAAGATTTTCCAAAAAATATTTAATGTACAGATCCGACTCATTTAGAATTTTATTATATGTATAGATTACGTTACAATATACATTTTGAATAACAATATTAATTTTGCGATTAATCTACATCTACACTTCTACACTTAGGTACCTATACTATTATAAAGAGGAAAGATTTGTATTTTTGTATGTTTGTAACAAATGAACTCAAAAACTACTGGACCGATTTAGATAAAATTTTGTAAGAAGATAGTTTGAGATTCTGGGAAGGACATAGGATATTTTTTATTCCGGAAATAATCCCTTAAGGGGGTGAAAATGGGGATGAAAGTTTGTATGGGGAATCAACCTAGGGACGAGCTCAAGCGAAGCGAGGGTGAGTCGCTAGTCCTTATACAATTTCACTTCTTAGTTAAATCAAAACGTAACAAATTAAAACAAATCAAGTTACAGGCATAAGCTATAACATAATCGAGTTCGCCTAGTGATCGAATTACCAATATATATAAAATTTACCCGTCTATATAAAAAAAAAAAAACTGTTTCTATATGCATAATAGGTTGAATAACATAAGAGAAAAAAGTATTGAACTGTTTTGTCTTTCCCATATATATTTAAATATATGTACATATAAAGTAATCAGTTTTATTTATAGCACACTATCAATAAATAAAATAAAAGAAGCGAAGATTAGTTATCTTATCCGCATCTCACCAAATATAAGTAGGTGGTAAGTGAAGCAAAATTTTCCATAACATATCGATAGTCATAAAGAGATCTACAATCCATATAGCGTTAAGGACAAATATTCAGGTCAACGTCGCAGTAAATACTAATGCGTGCGACCGGTGGCGCTTGCCATAGAATATTTTACCATCAAAATACCAACAAAAAGTCGTGTCATGATGTTTAATGTTAGCTATATAGCTTTATTAACCATGTACGTAGGTTTGTGTTTTATTTCTATATGTCCGAGAGCTTAAAATTCAATACACGTTTTAATAGGTAGGATCTTTTAAAATAACATATTAAAGAACAATACTTGTATAAAACAAATGATAAAACATTGTGAATGAATGTTAAATATTTTTTCATTCTTTATCTTTTAATTCTTATGTATTTATCAATTCACAAGGAACATGTTACTTTTTATTTCAGTACTCTTATATTTAGGGTGAATGTAGTTTTTACATTTTACTAGCTTTATTTAGATAAGCGTTAGGTCCGTTTTAAGGTTTAGTATAGATTTCTCAGAGATGAGATATGTTTCCGCAGTAAAAAGTATCCTTTATGTTGACCCAAATAATCAGCTATCATCATACCACAATTTATCAAAATCTATCAAGTGGTTTTCTCATAATGCGTTCTCACACAGACAGACATACAAAAATCCTAAAAACTATAGATTCAACCTTTGAAAGATTTTTCAAAAAATATTGAATGTAGGAATTGAACCCAGTTAGCATTTTATTATATGTATAGATTTAAAAAAAACGACTACTATAAAGGATACGTCATATGAATCAACAGGACTTTATAATATATTCATAAAAATTCTTTGAAATATAAATCTCAATTTTCCAACAATAAAGTAACAGACCTTGATTATCAAGTGACCTAGCAATGAGTACCTCCGAAAAGCTTTTGCTGAAAGCTTACGTTTACCTGAACACTTGCGACTCACCCTCGCTTTACTCGGGTTCTTCCCTACTTACGTTTTAGTGTTTAGTATAGATTTCTCAGAGATGAGATATTTTCCCGCAGTAAAAAGTATCTTATATGTTGACATGGATAATCAGCTATCATCATACTCCCTCCAGTGGTTTTTCCGTGATGCGGTAACAGACAGACAGACAAAAATTCTAAAAACTATAGATTTGGCTTCTGTATCGATAATAAGGTATATTTCAATAATATTCTCCAAAAAAATATTTAATGTACAGATTCAGCTTAGTTACGATTTTATTATATGTATAAATAAAAACCGCTATAACCTATAAAATTATACAATAAATCAAAAACTATACAATAATAAAGTTTACATTTAAATCGATGCAATCAGCTCACGTGAGGCGCACGTGTTATAAATTCAAATAAAATGTTGAGATCATTTCGCATTTTATTTATTTTATTAATCAAAAAGTTTCTAAATAAAATAAAACTAAAGACTATGTTATCTTACCAAACATCAAAATCTATTCAGTAGTTTTCTCGAGATGCGGGCACAGACAGACAGATAGACAAAAATTCTAAAAACTATAGATTCGGCCTCTGTATCTATAATGACTATTTCAATAAGATTTTCCAAAAAAATATTTAATGTACAGATTCGACTCAGAATTTTATTATATGTATAGAATACTTGAACAAACTTAAGGTAAAACTGAGTAAACATCTTTTTATCTATACTTCCTTCAAAAATTAACATAGTTTTGTCATATACAAATTTTATTTTTAACGCCATCTGTTGGAAGAGCGGCGAATCGCGTGGTATTTGGCATAACTTCCCGCGATCATCGCCAGTTAGGGCTGGCATGCAGTGTGAAAGTTCAATATCATTAAATGGCCACAACACTTTCTCTTTTCCATTATTGTTAAAAATATCAAAACATAATACTTTTCTTATACTAATAGTAGTTTTTGTATTCGGTTATTTTTATATTACATCACATTTTATTTTAACAAATTTGTATTGTGATAAATGTTATTTAAAATGGTAGGTAATGTCAGGAGGATAAGCCTTTGTATGTTTAAAATGCTTTGTACAATTAAAATTATGATGCAGATTTTACCGACTTCGAAATGGAGAGCTAATCAATTCGAGTCGACGTTTTTTGTGTGTATGTTAGGCGATATGTTCGCCATTTCTTTTTCGCCAATTTTTTATTACGTAGGAACATATTTGTATAGCCTAACTAAAAAAGAGAATCCTGAATAAATAATTATTTTTTTGCGAATTTTGAACTTAGGTTACTTTTCAAGTTAAAAGTTATCATATGCATACTTCATACTTACCCTGTTTGATTTAAAACATAAAAACGAATTAAATTAAAAACGATTAAATTTAAACTAAAACTATATAGACAAAGCGACGTTGTAATAACTAAAAAACACATTTTTATATTTTTGTTTGAGTACATATACTAACTTTTATTTAAAAAAATTTTTTGTTGCTCACTAAACTAGTAGTACTAAGTATTATGTTGTTGTCTTATTAGAATGCAGTGTTGCTTATAATTAGGGCATCATTTAGTCTAGATCTTCTTTTGTTTATTAGCATGTACAATTGTAAGAATGTATGCTCTGTTAGCGACCTATGTAATAAATAAATAAATTGTCTAATAGCGACTCACCGTCGCTTCGCTCGAATTCGTCCCTGGGTTGATTCCCCATACAAACTTTCATCCCCATTTTCACCTCCTAAAGGAATAATTTCCGGAATAAAAATATCCTATGTCCTTCCCAGGGTCTCAAACTATCTTCTTACCAAATTTCATCTAATACAGTTAAGTCATTTTAAAGTTTATTCGTTACAAACACATAATTGATAATTGTAAAAAACTGGTTAAACCAGTTAAAATCTACTTGAAAGTCTGTAACAATAAAAACTAACTAAAGTATTATTTTGATGTTATCACTTTTCATTACATGTTATGTTTAGTATAAAATGTTTCTCATCCAGTGGAAGTGAACTTCGGATCTTATGCCATTTAGTGATATTTTTTATTTCATTTTATAATAATATTATAGAATATACGATAAAAAGTTGTTGCAATTAAATCTTGAGAGCAAAAACCTGTTTAAAAATTGTTATTTATTAACACTAGCATGCCTCCGCTTTTTTAAGACCTGGGGTACTAGTGGGTTAACAAAAAATTTGGTACTATATTATTGCCAAAAAATTAATAAAGTGGAACAAGGTAGTTATTTTGAAATTAGTCTTTGCCTGTGACACCTTAAGATAACTTTTTATGGTTGATAACTTTAATGTTAAGCTCAAAAATTTTAATCATAAAATATCTACACCATACTTGAACTTAGGTATTAAAAATACATAAATACACAAATAGGTATTAAAAGACAGTGTTGCACTATGATCTATGCAAGTGACTTACCCTCACTTGGCTTCCGTGCTTACTCAGGTTTATATTTATAATACTAGCGACTCACCCTCACTCCGATCCGGTTCGTCCCTAGTTACGTTTCAACGTTAAATATAGATTTTTCAGAGATGAGATATTTTCCCGTACTAAAAAATATCCTATAACCCAGATAACCAGCTATCATTATACCAAATTTCATCAAAATTTGTCAAGTGGTTTTCTCGTGATGCCTTCCCAAACAAACCGACAAACAGACAAAAATTTTAAAAATCATAGATTCGGCATCTGTATAGATAATAATGACTATTTCAATAAGATTTTTAAAAAAATATTTAATTTACAGATTCGACTTATTTAGGATTTTATTATATATACCTAGGTATAGATTATAGATAAGTAACGATACCTTTTGGCAAATTTTATGTTCTTTATAATAGTACCCGCCATAGGGTCATAAGGTCATTTGTATACAAACGTGCCGTACGTACCGTTTCAACGTAAAGAAGTCACAAACATACAACCTTTCGAATTTATAATATTAGTATAATTCTGAAACTTCCTAACTTTTTTTATTCGCGAAATCGACTCATTCTACCACTAACGTAATCAAATTGTCGATAAAAATACAGAATAATATAAAAACTCTAATAATAACTATCACAAATCATACCTAAGTGCCATTTGTATAACTTAGAATGAACAGTTTAAGTTCGACAGAGATTTTTATGAAGCAAAAAATCGAATGAAAGTGCAAAAGAGGTGGGCCGAGATCGATTTAGCGCAGTGGAGTAGTTTTTAAGAAATTATTAAAATACTAGCGGCCTCGCCCTCGCTTCGTTCGGGTTCGCTAGATGATTCTTTAAATTGACATAGCTTTTTTATTTAGGAACCGATTGTAACAGTAACAGATACAAAATGTTAAGAGAAGCTTACCACAATACATTAGTGAAAACCGCACCCAAATCGGATAAGCCAAACAGACAAAAAAAAATCATTGTTTTGGGTTCTATTGCGTTAATAAAGATCCCCAATAATAGTTTTTCTCAATTATCTTCCTTGTACAGACAGCGATCAGTTACAATTTTATTATATGTATAGATGCTTTACGATATTGTATGCACACATTATTTCTAACTAGTATACGTACTTATATACAAAATACATATCCCGACTTAGCGCGTCATTATTTTTCACTCTATTTTTACATAATAATTAGATTTACGCGGATATTTGACATTTTATATAAAACAAAACTGTCTCTTCGGATTTTTACACAGATTTTATTCGAATATAATCAATCATATGTCTTTCCCGTGACCATGATTGCTGTAAAGCGACACGCTTGGCTCAGTTTGCAGTGAAACTACTTGCTGCGCCAGCGGTTGCGGGTTCGAGTCCCGCTGGGGGCATTCATTTGTGTGATGAGCACAGGTGTAGTGTATCAACTATCTGGTATCCATAATACAGGCTTCATAGCTTACCATGGAACTAGGTGGTGCTCTGTGTTAATGTCCCAAAAAAAAAAAAAAAACAAAAAGCATCCGAAAAAAACCGAAAAGATAGTTTTATTCTATTCTTGCATTTAAAAATCAGTATGAGAGCAATTTGCTTCCGGCATTTCACAAATCCGCGAGCGGTTCGCAAATATAGACGGCACTGTTTATATAATGATGTATTATGTATATAATATGCAAGATACATAAAAATATGAATGTATTCGATAGTGTTATCACGTATATATTTCGTGATGTGTTACGATGTATTATGAGATAAACAAATAAACTGAACGATATTGGAAGTTCAAGGCATACTTTTCTGTTTACAGACAATAAGGATAAGGAAATACGAAAAGTACTGATAAATTTCGATCGACGTAAGATGATTTTAAAGTTACCAAAAAGTGAATATAATAGTTTTTTTTAAGGAATTTTTGGCATATTTTTTAAGTTGAGACGTAATCTAAGTATATATAAATAGGCAAAGACAAAACAGTTTAGTACTTTTTCTCCTATGTTTGTCAACTGATATTCTTTTTTTTTTCATTTTTTTTTTCTTAGCAGTTATTGAGCTTTAGTGTTATTAGTAAAAAACAATTTTAAAGACTTTTTTTATACAGATAGATAAAAACAAAACAGTTAGATACCTTCTTCTCGTTTGTCAACCGATTTTTTTTATTTAGTACCTTTTGACGAGCCTTAGTGTTATCAATAAAAAAAATTAAAGAGTGCGTGTATGAATGTGTACACGCGCAAGAAGTTAAACTTCTGTTGGTTATCGGTACTCTTTATGAAAATTAATTTATGTTTTAACTAATTAGGATAGGTCAGCTACTAAAAATAACGCATATCAGGCATATTACAAGCAACATTCATATATATATATATATATATATATATATATATATATATATATATATATATATATATATATATATATATATATATATATATATAAGATTTGTCAGACAATAACAACGGCTGCCATGGCAACAAACGTTCGCCTCGCCCGATTTAGACTCTTCGTAACGCATTCACTAGCTTACTCCCCAAATCAAGCGTGCGTAAAGAAGTTTTACTTCAAAAATAGCTAGCACTAGTATAAATTCAAGCCCCCATGATAGAAGTAACCATCTACCGTTGCAATTAAAAAAGCTGAAATTAAAGACGTGAATCTACTTCCGCCCTGCCAGTTGTACCTTTAACCATTGTTATATTTTGAATGTCATTTATTATCAATTACGACCACACATGTAGTATGTAGTGGCCATAGAATTATTAAACAATAACAAAACATTTATGAATTACAATAACAGTCCCATTGTTTTGACGAATTGTGAATTGATGATATCAGCCTTATCTAAATATCGATGAAACGAAGAAGAGTATATATGTATAGTGTATGAATACTATAATTATACTTTGTTTTTAATTAAGCTGTTGCTATTCGTACTTAATATGAGGACGAACAAAAAATAATTATTCGTCCTTTATAAAATATGAGCGGCTCACTCTCGCTTCGCTCGGGTTCTAGACACAAAAACAAATCTATCCCACGGGAACCATACATTTTTTCGGGATAAAAAGCCTATTTGTTATTCTGATGTATGAACTTTATTACTGTTAAGTTTCATTAAAATCCAATCAGTAGTTTTTGTGTACTAAGATGTATAAGTTACTATGGTTTTTTAACTATCCCACGGGAACTCTTTAATTTTCTGGGATGAAAAGTATTTAAAATGTTGACCGGGGATATAAGGTTTGACACCATGCAAAATTTCATTTAAATCGGTCCAACAGATTCGGAGATTAGCCCGTACAAACAGACAAACAGACAGAGAAACAAAAAATTTGAAAAAAATCTGGATTTGTTCAACTTCTCTTCTTACATCCCCCTGACTCGGTTTTTAGCATTTTTTTCTATGTACAGACATTCGATCTCTACAGTTTTATAATATGTATAGATATAAATTATAAGGAAGGACGAAGAGACTAAATAAGTTAGTAGGATATATAGATACTCCGTTTTAATTATTACAATATTCAATAAACATAATTTGGTGAAATAACCACACAGAACCTAAAATATTTTTGGCAAAGGTAGCCCCAGCCTTATTTCATTGATGATCAAATTACTGCGGAAAAATATCTCAGAAATCTATACTAAACGTTAAAACGTAACTAAAGACGAACCCGAGTGGAGTGAGGGTGAGTCGCTAGTTCTATTATAACCCGATGAGGAAATGACAGTTTGCCAAAACACTGTCGCCGCTACCAGTTGACGGCCGTTACATAAATTATATATACACAAGTTCCAATGAATTTTGTATTGACAGAGAAAACAAACTTTTTGTTCATTTGCCAAAAATCGTGGAACGTGTCTTGATGAATCAGTAACTTTTATTTTTTTAAGTTTTGTTAAGGCTATTTAGGTACTTGTCTCTATTATATCTATGACAAAAACAAATGTATTTATTTCTAGCCATTCTTTAATATTTCTTTTAATATATTATAAAATATTTTAGGAAACAAGAGACAATTGAACTCAAATACAGCGTAGAATTGAATGTAAATTAGCATTGATATTACTTAGTAACAATACGATGATGTCCTCTTGACCGATTTCAGCTACGGGGCGATCCGACGGCCGATCTCAATGAGATAGTGATGCGCCGATCAAGATCGAAGATTCAATCGATTTTCGGATCGGATCGAAAACATGTGATCCGAACTGTGAATCGATTCAACTCTAACAAATATCGGATCGCGGTCCATTATGGGTACATTATGGTTTTCACCACAGGTTGCAAAACGACAATTATCATTGATATTTAGCATGATAAGTAGGATAGGTTGATAATTATCTTTGATAAATATAATCGAAAATATTCAATTTGCATCTCTTCAAATTGTCGATCAGCAAACTGAACTCTCAAAAAACTGAATTAGCAAACTGGGTTAATGCAGTTTAGGAGGATGAGGATGATATTCCACTCAATAATTTAATTAAATAGTGCATAAGTTGGTAAAAAGTTTTCTGTTTTTGTTTTCTAGTTTGTATAATATGTCAAAATAATGAAAAAAAATAGTAATAATAGATTAAATTTATTGTTAAAAGTGTGTAATTTATTTTAACGTAAATTATGATAGGCGACTAGTCAAATACCAATACCTAAACAAGAATTGCTAAGTTTACATCTATTTTTAACCGACTTCCAAAAAAAAAAGGAGGAGGTTCTGAATTCAACCGTATATATTTTTATAATTATCAGATAATTATCCATAGAAATATTTATCTCGATAATTTCATTCTCTGGTTTGCACATAATGTAATGTAAATATGTTATTATTGAGCGGTCAATCGAAGTACGATCTGGAACTTTAGTTCGTTTATTTTATTAAATGTAAACAAAATGTTGGTACTTTACATCTAAATTATTATTGTTGTTTGTTATTGGCGACGGCGGGTAAAAAGATGACACGAAATTAACGGTAAATGCGTGTTTCTTATTTCTAAGAAACAATGTGGGTAGAATGCGAAATTGTGAATATGTATGACTACGAATATTTACATATACCTTCAATTATTGTAAGTTAATTTTAGTCTAAAATCTTCTTGTATGTATGTATTCAGCCCTTTTCAACGTCCCACTGCGGGGCGCGGGCCTCCCTCAATACGAGGGGAATCAGGCCATAGTCCACCACGCTGGCCAAGTGCGGATTGGCGGACTTCACATGTCTTTCGAAAACTTGCTAGGTTTTCTCAGACATGCAGGTTTCCTCACGATGTTTTCCTTCACCGTAAGGCAAGTGGTAATCATGTTAGAAATGATTCGCACATGAAAATACCAGAGGTGCGAGACCCGGGATTTGAACCCGCTTCACTCGGTTGTCCAAGCGAGCGCGTTACCACTGGGCTACCAGCGAGCGCGTTACCACTGGGCTAAAATCTTCTTAGATTAATGTAATTTCTGTTGCGTTTTTGAATATTAAGTTAACCACCCAACCCTTTTTTGTTTGAAGTAAATGTCATATATTAATATTTAAATGTTGTGTTTTCGTGCGATTTTTTGAATCGATCTTTTGAAAATCGGAAAATCAAGATGCATGCCATTTGATCCACATATCGGTTTGAGGCGTTACAATTCATTACGATCCACAAAATCGGATTAAGTTTAAAAAAGTACATCCCTACAATGAGACCAACTGCGCAGGATATTTTATAGTGCAGCGCGTGTGCGCGTAGATACAAGTGCACTCTATTCCTGTCACTCCTATACTCCAGTGGGACGACAATTCAACACAACAAGTAATAATTATCATCCACAGGATTGATGGCTTTACGTGCTCTGCCTCGGCACAGACGTGAAACATCGCTAACTTTTTTTACCGGTGGTAGGACTCTGTCAAGCCTGAGGAGTCCGACTGGATGGGTACCACCCCCTTATCTATTTTTGCCGCCAAGCAACAATGATTGCATTGTTGTGTTCCGGTTTGAAGGATAAGGTATAAGGCATATCATCTTAGTCCTCACAGTGACAACGCACCTGTGGTTCTGCATTTTTGTTACTTAAAACCTAAGTGCATGAACCGTAGGTGTTATGGGCGACAGGTACTGCTTTCCATCAGGTGGTCTCTCTGCTCGTTTGTCACTGAATCGCATAAAAAAAAAACTGCCTAACATCGGGCTGTTACTAAGACTTTTTAAACATAAAGTCTCAATAACTACCTAAGCTTGACCCGACCCGGGACTCGAACCCAAAACCTGTGGATCCGCAGCCGTACATGCTAACCACTACACCACCGAGGCAGTTACCATTAGTAGCAGTTTGCCTTAAAATAACAAAAAATGGCAAATTAAGAAACATGTTTATACTGAGTTTACTTAATAGTTTACGAATTTTTCGTTTTCTTTCTTTTAGCCAAGCTAAAATGCGATATGCTATTATTCCTATGAAACATACTGTGCAATTTCGATTTTTTTACTTAAATGTATAATAATTTTTCCACGTCCCATTAAAACAAACATATCGACCGAAAGTTACTTATTCGTGTAACAGTACGAGTATTACTTCCATAAATACATATACATCTATCACCTTCTGAACGTGGCCTTATCTGGCACACTTCACACTATAATAAACAGCATTTCAAGTCAACATACAGACAGACCAATTAACTTCAATAAATATTTTGATTGATGGAAAATTCCCATTCAGTATAAATTGTCACGTCTTATGACAAAGAAATGAAGGTCGATTGGCACGTGACGAGAAGCGACAATCAGATCAATATCGAGATTGTGCTGAAATAAGGTTAGCAGTAAAAAGTAGATGGTCTAATAATTACATACAAGTTATCTGTATAAGATCTCGCAGTTTTCAAGGTGCAAAGATACTGAACAAACATACGTACTGCCTAATTGTTACTATTATACATGCTGGTGACAGAAGGTATCATTTACGCCCTACCTAAAATAGGAGTAAGTGAAAAGAGAAAAAAAAGAGAAAGAAGGAAGTACAGGTACTGATACATTAATTCGATATTTAGCAAAAGAACAGTGCTTTCATACACTAGCATGCAGGCATACTTGCTTTTTGTTACTGACGTTTCGAATGTTTTTAGAAAAATAGAAAAAATATAAAAACTTCAGTCGTTGATACATCCGGAATAATAATTCCAAATAACAACAAAGATTTAAATAAACGGGAGAGGCTAAGAGGCTAAGGAGTTAGATGTCTCAAAGGTATATAGTTATATATTTGTATAGGTATGTACTATGTAGTTGCTACAGACAGCGCCTACCCACAAAATAACAAAATGAAATCAAAAAACTTGAAAATTTACACAAAAGTACCTTACAATATTTGTTAATTTTAATTTTAAACATTTTTAAACATTTTATAATTTTAATTACTTTTATAGTTAAATATGGAATATTATTTATATAATTTTAGCTGTTATTACTATAATTATTACAATGTTTTAGAAACTTTATTGATTAGTAATCTATATTTAGTGTTGCCATTATTACGTATATTTATAACTATAAAGGAAAATAAAATATTAATTATTTAAGCCACATTTTTTATTATTTCGGGATTATTGAAATTATTTTTGTAAAATTGTGGGTAGGCATTGTCTGTAACAAGGATATAACGCCTTTGAGACGTCTAAAACCTTGGTCTCTCCCGTGACCATGATTGCTGAAAAGCACTCGAAACGTCGGGAACTAAAAATCAAAATAAATCCGCGAAATAACCCGAAAAGATAGTTTTATTTAAAGGGGCTGGTGGTATTCGGTAAGGGACTTTCGAAAGTGAATCTACGAGATTGCCTATTAATAAACGCAAACAAATTCCATATAACATCTCTAATTACAGACCTAAACCTAAAGAAACAGGTTAAACCTTTAGAAACAGATGAAAGCTACTTTTCACAGAGCTTTTAACTTCAAAATCGCAAAGCTATACATATTATGTTAATCGCGTATCTAGAAGTCTTAATAATATAATGTATGCAATATTTAATTCTTAAGCATAAACAACTTGTGGGGACGAATAAATTTACCGTAACGGAAACAGGTTTTTAAAAACCACTTTTCAATATAGTTAACACATTACATACTCTAATCATTATTACACACATACTCTAGGGTTTTTAACAGAACACTGTATCTAACTCATATATCGAATATAGTTTATTTTTAATTTCTCGCTGACATTGAAATGTACAAGTGCGTATAGTTATTATTACTAAGTCCTGCTCTAATCAAGAGATTTAGGAATCACTACACATACGTTACATATATTAAATAAATAAATAAGTATGTTTAGCCATAGTAAGCTATGAGGCTTGTGTTATGGATACCAGATAGTTGATACACTACGTATATATAACTTAAAATACATACATATTATAAATATAAACATCTATGACTGCAGTACAAACACTCGTGCTCATCACACAAATGCATGCTCCCAGTAGGACTCGAACCCGCGACCGCTGGTACAGCAAGTATGGTTTAGCTCAGTTTGTATTGACAAACTGAAATATATATATATTGCTTAGTACTCGTAGCTTTTGACGAGCTTTAGTGTTATCAATGAAAAAATATATTATGGCGGAATTTCGACTTCTGAGCAAACACTAGTCATATTAACAGCCATTGTTCAGAACTATGTCGCAATAAAATAGGTCTACTTTTATATATTACTGAAAAATAAGGACGGGTGCCAAGTATGTAAGGAAATATGACTCAGACGTCTCTCGTTACATCGTTAGACAAATCTTGCGAATGTTTTGCGTACTAGGAATTTACATATAGGTATATTACATACTCGAATGTTTAGAAATTAAATCTGTTAAAAAATTGGTTTATTTTCTTAAATCTATCTTAGAGAAAGACCATAGGAGTTTTAGAGAGAACAATTGACCACTCAGAAAATCAGCTGGGAACTGTAGACTATGACACATTAAATTCAATTTTTTTGTTAATAAATTTATAAAGCATGCCAAATAAGCACAGGATAGTTTGTCAATATCAAAAATAACGGAGAAGATATATGGGATAGTTAATAATTATTGATAGTAGGCAAAATAAGATTATTTATAAATGGAGATTTTTATAATCTATCGTATTGTATTCCTAGGTTTACGGCCTTTAGTCGTGCCAGTTGAGCACAATTTACTTCGCCAAAGTCGCATTCTATAAGACTAAGCAAGGTATTAACTATTAACTAAATCTCCCACAAATATACATTCGCCTTGTCGTGGTGGGGGATCTCATTAGCGTATGGCATTCCAGCCGGGTGCGAAGTCAGGAAACGCGCTGGAAAGCGGCCCACTTTGGTGGGCGGTGTGCCATGCAGGTTGCTCCTGGTACTTAGATGGTAGCAACCTAATGGTTGTTATGGTCTGCATCGGCAGACTTGCCGTCGGGGCATCGTGGTTGAGTGCGTATGCGATGCTACGACGTCCCATTAAGTGGGGGAGTTTCCGTTGGGTTTTAGTGGGTAGTACTGGCTATGCTGGTGAGTCCGACATAACCACCTGTATATACATAGGCGGTATGCTTAACTGCATTTCCGAACGTTAAATTTTTTTTAATGATTCTTGCCATTAAATTATTTAAAATATTTTAAGTGCCTTAACTAAAATAACCAATATTAAAAACGAAATTGAATAACTATAAGGCAAACTCATTCATAAGATAAATCTCAAGAGGTTTAATCAATATTAATATGACGTTTATTGCTCATCTGGCGCATTAGTAGCGACGCGCAATATAAATTTGACTTGCGAAGTACTGCAGATTCGACTCCTACACGCGTTTAATAATTTTCAATATGTTTATTCAAATTTTCGAATGTTATCGCAAATTACATATACTAATATTATATTTTACTGCGTTAAGCGATGATCGAAAAAAAATATACAGAAAGTGATGTGACAAAGGTGGACTGTCACTAAAGGAGATGTCTTCCAGTCAAGCCACATATATTCATTCAGCTCTTTTTATCGTCCCACTGCTGGGCACGGGCCTCCCTTCAATACGAGGGGCGGATCAGGCCTTAGTCCACCACGCTGGCCAAGTGCGGGTTGGCGGGGTGGCGGGTTGGGTTGGTTCACATGTCTTCCGAAAACTTGCTAGGTTTCCTCAGACATGCAGGTTTCCTCACGATGTTTTCCTTCGCCGCAAGGCAAGTGGTAATCATGTTAGAAATGATTCGCACATGAAAATATCAGAGGTGCGAGACCTGGGATTTGAACCCGCTTCACTCGGTTTTCCAAGCGAGCGCGTTACCACTGGGCTACCACTGCTTAGCCACATATATGGTGTTAAATAAATTTAGAGATATTATACATTACTTTCCCCTAAGTGAGCAAGATATCTATTCTTTTATTTTCAGTTTATTGCCGTCCATTTCTGGGATAAAAGCCTCCCCTATAGAACGCCAATCTAGATCTTAGGCTGCCCGCATTCATCTAAGAAAACTATCTCTCTATGTTATATGCCTAAATTGATTATTACCCTTTACAGGGTTCCTTACCCGACGGGTGTCAACAGAACCCTATTTATTAACTTTAATATTAAACCCTACTAAGCCTCCGCTATCCGTCCATCCGTCTGTCAGAGAGCTGTATCTCATGAACCGTAATAGGTAGAGTAGAAATTTTCACAGAGTATGTATTTCTATTGCCGCTATACCAACAAACAATAAAAAAATAAAAATACAAGAATCATTTTTTTAACGTTCGTAATCGATCATCTAAGTTAATATATTACATACATAGAGTAAAATTCATATTAATAAAAAAGTACATGTACGATGGTACGAAACCCTTCGTGTGCGAATTGGACTGACTCGCACTTGACCGATTTTTATTATTATAATTTATTATTACCTTAACTTGCTATTTCTTTAACAACAAAAAAATAACAATTAGGTATATTTTCTGGTCAAACCCGAAAATCTAGAACTTTGGCCGTGGCTAAATATTAGCTTTCATTTTCTTTCGGATAGACTCGTGTGACGTACAAGTCCAGTCAATTATGTAAATTGATACATTTCGCTCTTCAAAGATGTGTCATATATAAAATCTCTTGATCCCACATTATCTCATAATCTATACTAATATTATAAAGAGGTAAAGTTTGTAAGTTTGTGAGATTGTAGGGGATTATCTCTGGATCTACTGAAGCGATTTATATGAAATTTGGTAAGAAGATAGTTTGAGACCCTGGGAAGGACATGGGATATTTTTTATCCCAGAAATCATGCCTTAAGAGGGTGAAAATGTGAATGAAAATTTGTATTGGGAAGCAAGCTAGGGACGGACCCGAGCGAAGCGAGGGTGAGCCGCTAGTGATATATAAAATAATTAATAAATATTATGTTACGCTACACATACCTAACTTTAAATATATACAATATATATATATATTATAAATATAAAACATCCACGACTGGATTACGAACATTCGTGCTCATCACAGAAATGAATGCCCCCAGCGGGATTCGAACCCGCGACCGCTAGCAAAGCAAGTAGGGTCACTACAAATTGAGCCGAACGTGTCATCAATATAGAATGTACACAGAACATCAGATGCGCAGAAATGTTGTATGATGCTTTACTGTACTCTTTTAAAACAAATACACATTATCCAAATCAATATTGTTATAAATGTAAGCTCTGTAGTAGGTATATATACCTAACTTGCCTATATATATATATATATATATATATATATATATATATATATATATATATATATATATATATATATATATATATATATATATATATATATATATATATATATATAGGCAAGTTAGGTGATTTTTGCATATAGATTATTAGTCGAGTGACAAAAGCAAGTTCTATCTTACAGCGTCAATCGGTACCCTGTAGGACCCCTGGGACAATATATAATTAATCATTCGCAAAAGTTACTTGAGAGCATATCTGAGAAAGTGTCACTAACAAAAAGTACTCGTATGAGAACAAGTTGATGAAGGAACATAGTATTACGCAGTCGGAGATTTATAGATATACGCATATATACATACATGTGAAAAATATAACCCTCGTTTGGGCTTCGCCGCAGTCGGGTAAAAATGGAAATTAATTACTCATGTATTTAAAGTCATTAAGAGACAGGCAATGAGAGAAAATACTAAGTTACAATAAAGTTTCTTAAAGGCGTATATAACAATAATTTACTAGCGACTCACCCTCGCTTCGTTCGGGTTCGTCCCTAAGTACTTTTTAATTTTTTTGAGCGAAACCGTAATTCTTTTTCTAAAATAAAAGTTGCCTAAGTTACTCCTTATAATATCAGCTATCTGCCAGCTATCCGCTAGACTGCCAAAGTCCCGGTAAAATTGGTCCAGCCGTTTTGGAGATAAGCCGGAACAAACAGACAGACAGACAGACATAATTAAAAAAAAAAAAGTGTTTTCCTTATAAGTACAGTATATAGTTCCATATGCATGTAGTAAAAAGCTGTTATTTGGACATTACAAACAGACTTTAATTTTATTTATCTGTTTAGATTTAACGTACAATTTTAACCGCGTTAGTTTTATTATTTTCATAGATAAATACATCAACATGACCTTAACCCCTTCGAACCTGAGTTTTTAAAATGACTCGGAAAAAATGTTTAAGTCGTTTTCCTTATTATTTAGGTATTAAGTAACGAATTTTATTATAAAAAATAGATATTATATTTTTAGATTTTTTGGAAATTTTATGTCCATCCACATGGACACCGGGTCTCGAGTGTTGTGACATACTATTTTCAGTTACCCCCATACTTATATTTTGTTTAGTCAAAAATAACAAAATAAAAAGCTTATCAGGTTATTTTAACTTGTTAATCATAAAGTAAGAGTGTCTTTATTTTTTTTAATAATTTATACATTACTATATGACTTATATAAAAAAATATTAGCTTTTATGGAAATCTTGAAAACAATTTCGCTCATCAGTAAAACACAAATGGATGTCGCACTTCAAACAGTACACATGTGTTTTACCTTTACATTCCGGTTTCTTGCATCTTATTGCTTCCTTCTTTTCATCAATTTCGGTCAAATGATCTATACTATCATATTGAATTTCATTCGCAGGCCTAATTTCAACACCTGCACGAGGGCGTCGTTTTGGTGTACTAGTCGGGGTATTTAGTGGACTGCTGGGACCAGAGGAAGGTCGTCCTCGTTTTCTAACAATTAGTGGCTGTCCCACTCTTATAAGAGCCTCAGCAACTCGCTGTCTGAAGTGTAACAGATCCAGTACATCCTACTTTATAATGTTGCAAATTTTACAATCTTCTTTATACTCGAGCTAACTATTACTTAGTGCTAAGTCAATGGCGTGGAATATCATCCACAATGTCCATTTTTTAGATCTTATGAATATGCGGTATAAGCTGATTAGATGATCGGTTTTGTCTACACCCCCCATCTCATGATTATACAAACGGATAAGTTCAGGGCGTGGAATGGTTATATGTTCTTTGGATACTTTATTCCATCTCTCTACCTCATCTTGCTCTGCTATCCCAGCAAAATTTGAAGCAAGTACGACGCCTTTATTATCCTTCCACTTTATTACTACCACATCCCTTGTAGTGTTCATAACTTGATCGGCATATCCTTTTTCTTTTTTAGCTCCCTCTCTGATCGACAGAAGCGGAAGCTTTCCAAATCTATTAACTCTTATCGTTCCACCAGCATATATTTCTCGTTCTCGTAGATTCCTTAACAATGTGTAATTAGAAAAATAATTGTCAAAAAAAAGATAATGATCAGGGTTAGTTATTCTACTAGATAGTAGATTCACATAAGCAGCTGATGCACCGTACTTCAAAATGTCATTCTTTTCTAGATTTGTTGTAGCACCTTGATAAATTACAAAATCATAAATGATTCCGCTCTTACCATTGGGGTAAGCGGTTTGTCTAATTCAGAAGGCGGTGGAGCTGACCAGGTAAATTGGGGTATATCGAGTTGTATATGTTTTCTCTATATGATGTCATGTTGAGACTTAATTGACTTTCTATTGCTTGATTCAGCCTCTGCTTGAGGGTCTTGTTCTTGAATTTCTTCTTCTTCATCAAAACAATCAATAATTGTTGTAGTTTCATTTGGATGTACTTTGTCACTACCCACACGAAATAATTTTTGCGGTGCACTTGTATCTATTACTTCATCATCGCTTTCCTCGTCAAGATCTGATATATTGTTCCATTTTTTAATATATCCAGTAATGAGTTAATATCTTGACGTTTTATAAGGTTAAAAACTAAAACAAGGTATAAGTACCACGTTATTGTCAGCAAAAATAATTTTACAGTAATTTACACTTATCAACTTTTGAGACCTGATGTCCATTGAGATGGACACATCTTTAATTGCATTTTGTAATAATATATGATAATTTATTGTGTTTATGTGTGAATATTACCCACAATAATTACCTAATCTACGAGAAAAAAAATATGTACAGAGCAATATGCCTAATTTCAAGAAAAAACTTATGTAAAACTGAAGACTCACCCGCTTTATGCTGAGCCATCCCTAATGCCATTACTTGACTAAATATTATGATCTACCCACACAAAAGGCGAGTGTGTTTTGTTTATACCAACGTTTTTAGGTAAACACCGCACGCTTTACAACATTTAGAATTAGCTTTCAATAACCACCTTCCATATTACATTAAATATAAAAGTATGTCCATTGAGATGGACAGTAGGAACGAAGGGGTTAAGAGCAGACTAAAATCTACATATAAATTGGGCTATCTATCATCTTGTTTGCTTTGGTTATAATTATTCTGCGATTTGTCATACAAAACTGATAACTTTAGAATAATTATCAGGTTAAAGTAAATACTTCAAGAATTAAAAAAAATGAGCTCCTAATCTATACAGATAAATAAAATTGTAGTGTCTGTTTGTAATGTCATAGTAACAGCTTTATACTAAATACATATGGAATTATATACGGTACTTATAAGAAAAACATAATTTTAAAATTTTTTGTCTGTCTGTTTGTTCCGGCTAATCTCCGAAACGGCTTGAACAATTTTAACGGGACTTTCACTAGCAGATAGCTGATATCATAAGAAGTAACTTAGGATAATTTTATATTAGAAAAAGAATTAGGGTTTCGTTAAAAAAAAATAAAACGTACCTAGCGACACACCCGAGCGAGGCGAGGGTAAGTCGCTAGTGTACAAGAAGAATATTAGTCATTTTAAGATATTAATTAAGGTAATTAAGAAAAAATAGCTGCAAACAGAAGTGCAATATACTTATTATTTTTATAAATATTTTAAATGTTAATTTGCTCAACTCTCACAACATAGGCATCATCGTATGTTTTATGCACTAATAAAAATCGAACAAGTGCAAGTGTGGTTCGCACACCAAGGGTTCCGTAGCATGAAACATTAAAATATTTTATGATCACATTCTTTTGTGTGATATAACTACTTTAAGTTTTTCGGATTTTTCCTTTTACTTGTGCAAAATTTTATGATTTTTTCAACGGGAAGTACCCAAAACGTTTTGATTTCCTTGCGAGTGTCAAAATATGCGGCATAAACCGCCGTATCTTTTGATTGCGTTGCCTTAGTTTGATTTTGTCACAGCTTCAAGGGATACCTCCAGGCGTTCCTGGGTCTTGACAGACAGACAGCGAAGTGATCCTATTAGGGTTCCTTTGTTCTTTTTGAGTTACGAAACCTTAAAAATTAAATATTTATGACGTGTTTGAGACGTAATTAATTACATCTATCTATATTATGTAAAACAATCGAAACATCAATTATATCAATAATTTGATAATAACTCGTCAAGTAGTATCATTAGGTACATATGTTTTAAGGGAGATACCCTTATCCCGCTAGAAAAGATTTTTGTACAAAATCTATACTAATATTATAAAGAGGAAAAATTTGTTTGTTTGTTTGTACCGAACGGGCTCCGAAACTACTGAACCGATTTAGATGAAATTGGTAAGAAGATCGTTTGAGACCCTGGGAAGGATATAGGATATAATTTTTATCCCGAAAATTATCTCTTAAGGGGATGAAAATGGGGATGAAAGTTTGTATGGGGAAACAACCTAGGGACAAACCCGAGCGAAACGAGGGTGAGTCGTTAGTTGTAAATAAATACACATTCACATTAGTATATCGCTTAAAGATAACGAAATTATTAAAAGTACTTTATCTGTGGTCTAGGACATGTGAATGATTTGATTTGACACTTAAATATCATTCTCATTTTATTTTCTAGAAAGCCCATCTTCTTAGCAGTGGTAACTCCTTGTTTGGGAAATCAAGTGAAGGTTCAAATCCCGGTCTCGTAACTTTGATATGCTCATGTGAGAATAATTTTCAACATGATTACCATTTGCCTTACGAGGGAACACATCGTAAACCTACATATCTAAAAGAACCTAGCAAGTTTTCGAAAGAGTTTGTAATGTCCGCTAACAGCAATTGGCCAGCGTGGGCGCTATGGCTTGATCACCCTTCGGGTTAAGGGAATCTCAACAGTAGAACGTTAAAGAGGGCTGAATATATTATACTTTTCTATTAGCGCTAACGATTATAGAATGTTATCTTATATATATCCAATATAGATAGAACTTTCTAAGTCGGCATTAGTCATTTCAAAGTCAAACCTTGTCTCGAATGCGATACTCGTAACTGGTTACATTCTAGGTCTGCACTTTGACCTCCAGAACATATTACTCAATTACTTTGATAATACTAGCAAAGTACTTAATTTGACAGCTGCACTTGTTATGACACGTATGTACCTCAACTATAGAAAGAGATACATGACTTTTTAAGATCACACATTTTTTGTGATTTTAATGATATGCTTAAAAAATTATGTTGTATAGAAAGTAGTTAATCTGTGTTGTATATATATGTGAGTATGTATGGATGTTTGTTACTCTTTCACGCCAGAACGGCTGAACGAATTTGGACGAAAGGCACAGAGATAGATTATAGTCTGGAATAACATAAAGGCTACTTTTTATCCCGGAAAATATATGATTCCCGAGGGATAAATTTGTTTCTGTTTTTCTAGAGGCGAACTCGAGCGAAGCGAGGATGAGCCGTTAGTATAAAATATGTAAGTGTACTAAAGTATTTATTTACGGATAAACCAAATTGCTGGATTTAAAGTATTTTAATTATAGTATACTAGCGACTTATCCTCGCTTCACTCGAATATGTTCCTAGATGCCTAAGAGTCATTTACTCGAGGTCTCAATCTATTTGTGTACTTAATTTCATCCAAATCCGATCAACCGTATAAGTGTGAAGGAGTAATAAACAAACATACACACACACACTTTCGCATTCATAAAACGGAAGTTCGTGTGTAGTGGAATGGAACTAGATGGTGCTGTGGTAATCTTCCAACATATTTATATATTTATTTACTTCTACCGGTATTTTTGCTTCATACAATGTGTTGGATATAACCAAGTAGCGACTCACCCTCGCTTCGCTTCGGGTTCGTCCCTAGACAAAAATAAATCGTACTAGACTCGTACACTTTTCCGGGATGATATATAGCCTATAGCCTTCCTCAGTTAACGGGCTATCAAATGCAAAAAGAATTTTTCAAATCGGATCAGTAGTTTCTGAGATTAGCGCGTTCAACCAAACAAACAAACAAACTCTTCAGCTTTATAATATTAGTATAGATTAGACTTTGTACTTTTTAGCTTTTGAAATTATTTGCGACTATAATTAATAGTTTAATACTTTCTTAGATTTACGCGAATATTTGACATTTTAAATAAAACTATCTAATAAAAAAGAATTAATATTTTTAATCTTCATTATGTATATAAATATAATAATAGCAACACTAAGTAAGGTTACAATTAAATATTGAAGTTAAAAAAATTTAATAATTACAATCATAGCTGCTAAAGTTAAATAATTGGTGATAAAATATTACAATATAAGACTTATTAAAAAAAAATTAACAAATATTGTAAGGTACTAAGTACGGTACCATTTTTAATTTTTTTGAATTCATCTTGTAATTTGTGGGTAGGCAATGTACAAAGTATTCGAAACGTCGGGAACCAAAAATCAAAATAAATCGGTGAAAAAATCCGAGAGATAGTATTACTAAAGATTAATAGTTTTCTAACTTCTGCGTATATATGCAAGTTTATTTTATTAAAACAAGAAGTATTTTATGCGTGTGCGCACTCCAGCTTGTATATATTCTATTTTGGTTAAGAGGAATGTAGAGTTGCAAATTACCAGCATGCGCTATTAAATTGAGACTGCATTTAAGTTTTATAGCTTTTATAGTAACTATGTGATTTTTTATAATAGAAATTAGGATATTTCTTATATTACTTGTTTTTGAATCCTCGAAATCTTGCTGTATTTTTAATCCTAAGATTAATCTGTAAAATTTATTAAAAAAAAGCAAAATATAATTACATAATTCACAGATTGATTTGACGACCATTAACAAAATGAAATTCTTATTTTAATAAATTATTTTTTAAAACTGTTTCAAATATACCAATAGGTACCTATACTCGATATAACTAATAAATTATATTAGTATTCTTTCCTCTACTCATCCCGATACCCAAATATAGAAATAACATATGTATAAAGAAAATTATTATTTCTATTTAACTTGTATCGGTTTTTTACTTTCAATAAAAAAAACCGTTGACAGGCGCAGACACGCCGGCGTGTCAGTTAACAATTAATTTCTTAGAAATTATCCAGGAGGTGTTAAAAAAAGCTAAATATATTTAAAAGCTCGAGCAACAGGTGTCAAGCTCGTCAAAGCTGCACACACGAAACCACTTAGGATGTTAATATATGTTTACAATTTGGCATATAGAGGAGTATAGAGGCAAAACGAATCTTGGCAGAGTGCAGACAATCAGCGACGTTTTGGCGCTATTTTGGTTAACCCGTGCATGTCAGGTTCAAGGTCTGCTGTGTTTATTACAAAACACTACGTAATACCTAGCTGTTAGGCCTTCATCCTATACCGAACAATAAGACAAAGTTAATTATCTCATAAAATTGATATTACGACGCTCTACCTAAAAGAAAGGTTTTTTGGAAGAGATCGCTGAACTAGCAATAAGGCCTTTTGCTGTTTATATGTTGATATTTTCTGTTATGTATGTGGATAATGGTGTTAAATAAAGAGTATTTTGTTTTATTTTATTTTAGATATATCTGATAACAATCGACTTTAAGACAAATCTAAAGAGTTTAATATAGCAATGCAAATAATATATTTGATGTAATTTATTTTTTATATATTATTTTTTATTTATTTTTTATTATTATTTATAGATAGATATATATCTATCTAAAATAAATGGCCCATTTTACAAAACTGACCCAAATATCAATGATATGCTGTTGGTGACTGCGTCTTCACCTAAGATTGACTGACACGGGAATGAAGGCTTCTTGTTTTGAAATAGACATTATCCTCAACTACTTCTACACAGTGAGATGCACGATAGTATAATTTTTATATAAAACTATATTTTTGGATTTTTGCTCTTTTTAGATAAAACTATCTTTTTGAATGCTCATCTGTGAGACTAGAAGCATATTTATTATTTCGGTAATTAAGGAATGAAAAAGTTTGTTCGCATAAGTAATTAAAATTCTTATAAAGAGTATCTATAAAAGTTTTATTTAAAAATCAGTCACGGGCCGCATGGAGGCAGCTCGCTGGCCGCTCGCAGCCCGCAGGTCGTAGGTTGCCGACCGCTGCTTTACAGCAATTATTGTCACGGGAGAGACTAAAGTTTTAGATGTCTCAAAGGAAATTTAGAAAAAAATCGCGTAAATCTAAGAAAGTACATATTATATAATTTTTAGATTAAAAATCTATTCTCTTACGTTTTTGCTAATAACTTTTCTTTGTAGAAACAAAAAGGTCAAATGAATGCTATTCATATCTTACAACATATAGCACTGCATTATGATAGTAAATCCTAAACCCATAGTATATAGATTACATGTGTTAGGACAGACGTTACAACAAACACAATAATCTACTGCCTTTATGATATCGTATTGCATGAATAAAATTTTTTTTTTTAAACATAATTTCAAGGCATTTCTAAGCTTTTATATATTAAAAAAAAAGTCTTTGGTTTTATGCAAAAGGCATTTTTGAAATAGGCTCAGTAGTTTCTGAGCTTAAAGCACTTAAACATATTATAAACATTAGTTTTACAATAATGTATGGAAGTTACCCGATTTGTTGACATTTATGATTACTGCTCCGCTCCCTTGTGTAGTAGCATGATGATTTATAACCTATAGCCTTCCGCAATAAACGAGCTATCTAATGCAAAAAGAATTTTTCAAATCGATGAGATTAGCACGTTCAACAAACAAACAAACAAACAAACAAACTCTGCCTCTTAATAATGATCTCTTAATAAGTATCTCCTTATTGTGTCAATTACCTAAAGATCCGTTTAGAGGTTCAAGGTTTCGGCCAACGCTAAACGCATGGGTTAGTGAATTCCTTTGTTATTAACGCTACATTCGCTCAAACGTCTTTTCTTATATGATTTTTTTATCAAATTAAACAGGTTCGACTCGTGGACAGGAGTAATATTTCTATACTGTAGATATTTTTTATTTATTTATGTGCCATAACATATGTTTTATGTTTTACAAAATAAAGGAGAAATATTTGGACAATCGATAACTTATGTCTTTAAAGAGATTTCTTTTTGAAACTTTAAATGTAGGAAAATTAATTCTTTAGTGTTGTGTAAGTACAGTATAATATTAACAATATTATTTATTATGGTCTGAGTTTAAACTATCACTGAATGTATCACAGACCGCAGCCCGTGAACAGTTGAGTACACGGCGTTATTTATAGTACCTAATATGTACTTATTACGTTACATGTTTCCGATTGACGAGCTTCAGTGCTATCATTAAAAAATGATTGTAAATAAAAATAAATGAATATGTTGGGTCATTAAACACACAGCACGATCTAGTTCCATGTTAAGCTACGAGACCTGTTTTATGGATACCAGATAGTTGATACACTACACATATATATGTACCTTTTTAAATACATACATATTATAAATATAAACACTCATGACTGGAGTACAAACATTTGTGCTCATCACACAAATGAATGCCCCAAGCGGGACTCGAACCCGCGACCGCTGGCACAGCAAGTACGGTTACTACAAACTGAGCCAAACGTGTCGTCAAATTGTGGTCGAATTTCGACCACTGGGAGAACACTAGTATTATTAAACACCTAAATATTTCTACTTACTAAATCAGAAACACCTTCACCCAATGTGAATTCATTCTATTGTATTTTTAATAACACGTTATGTATGTATGTAGGTATACCTTCAATAAACAGTACATAGTAGCTACACCTTTACTGGCGGAATCGTGAGTGAGCGCTAACCATCGAAACACGAAATTGGCAATTGTGCTCAAGGATGCTATCTGCCCCTACTATCTACACTATAACGAATTGCACCAGCAATTACGTTTAATACTAGCTTCGTGTTTGTGTGTAAGTTTCAAGTTGTCTTTAAATGTGTCTGTTTTGATTCCTATTCGGTTAACATTCCAAACATTTTACTTTCTTAAATTTACGCTAATATGCGACATCCATAGTTACATACTAATATTATATCCATACTAATATTATAAAAATGAAGTGTGTTTGTTTGTTTGTCCTTCTTTCACGTCGAAACGGAGTGACGGAGACGGATTGACGTGATTTTTTGTGTTGAGATAGTTGGAGGGCTGGAGAGCGACATTTTTAGGCATTAGGCACATTTTTTACCACAGGAGATAATCTCATTTCCATGAGAGAACACATTATAATACAACCCAAAAATTATTTATGATCAGAACTTGAAACTTGGTATTAATGCTCTTCAATACAATTAAATAAATATGTGTTTTAGCATTTTTCGAAATTCATCACATAAGGGGGTAAAATAGGGGATAAAATTTTGTATGAAACCTACTTTTTTTAGAGTTTTTGTGTAGTTTTAGCGCGAGCGAAGCCGCGGGTTCTGCCAATTTTAAATAAGAATTATATTTATTGCTTTCCTAAATATTCGTTTAACATTTATATTACAATGCGAATCCCCGACTGTCCACTTGACACATCAAAAATCCACTGTCAAATCCACAAACTGGCACATTAAAAAACTGAATGTTATATTAGTAATAGTTATACAATGTTATTAGTACACACAATAAAATATTTCTGACCGATTTCAAAAAGGAAGAGATACGAAATATAAAGAACATTTTACGTAACTATCTTTTTAAACTTTTTCGCGAATTTATTTAGATTTTTTGCTACCGACGTCGAGAGCTTTACAGCAATCATGAGTCTCTCGTGAGTTCATTGATAGTTTTATTTAAAACTAGCGACTCACCCTCGTTCCGCTCGGGCTCGTCCCTACTTTTTAAAATTTTAAATATAGATTTCTCAGAGATGAGGTATTTTCCCGCAGTAAAAAGTATCCTATATGTTAACTCGGCCAACCAGCTATCATCATACAAAATTTCATCAAAATCTATTCAGTGGTTTTCTCATGATGCGTTACCAGACAGACAGACAAAAATTCTAAAAACTATAAATTCGGCCTCTGTATCGATCTATTTCAATAAGATTTTTTTTTTAAATATTTAATTTACAGATTCGACTCAGTCAGAATTTTATTATATGTACATATATATGTCAAATATTCACGGAAATCTTAGAACATATCATAACAAGAACATTCCACCCCTACGGGTGAATCTATGGGCCCGTTTGAAAATTCTTTTGGATTTTATAGGTTATCTACATAACATTGAAAAAAGAACCACAATATCGATCAAACTTAATGAATTATGGTTGATTTTCAACCACGAGGCGATCATTATTAGATTAGTTTAAAATAAATAGACATATTAAAAAAAACGGTAAGGAATATTCATATAAACGACATCAAGGTACCTACGTTACGTTACTTGTTTTGTTTTAATATGTATTACTTTAGCTCCTTGTTTGACGCAATAAGTGATATATCTGATAATAACTAAGTCCATATTTGGAGTGAACAATTTAAACAATAAATTATAAGTCTTCAGTGTCTTTTCTGTGATAATTTGCACTCTAGATTGCGTCTAGATTAGTCAATCATTATCATAGGAATTTTGTATAAAGCCTTTTTTTATTATTGCACTATAACTTATTTAGGGACAGGTCATAAATTTGGAAAAATTTTAAAAATATTTAATTAAAATATAATATCGATGATATTATAATTTATGTAGGTATAAGAAGAATGCAGGGCATAGATACATCTTCTATATATATAAAATTCTCGTGTCACAGTTTTCGTTGCCATACTCCTCCGAAACGGCTTGACCGATTTTGATGAAATTTTTTGTGCTTATCCGGTATCTATGAGAATCGGCCAACATCTATTTTTCATCCCCCCAAATGTTAAGGGTGGACCACCCCTAAATTTTTTTTTTTATTTTTCAGACAAAATTTTTTGTTTTAATTTTTTTATGATACAGCATACAAAAATACCTACAACCCTAAATTTTCACCCCTCTACGATCAACCCTTATTTTTTAATAGCAATTTTAGTTATTTAATCATAATAGGATACTTTTTACTGTGGGAAAAACTCTCCTCTGAGAAATCTATACTAAACGTTAAAACGTAACTAGGGACGAACCCGAGCGGAGCGAGGGTGAGTCGCTAGTTGTGATATAATTTTATTTAATAATATAGTACTTATTATTTTTATTATGTATCAAATTAATTTGATTAAAAGTTTGGCTCAGTTTGTAGTAACCCTACTTGCTGTGCCCGCGGTCGCGGGCTCGAGTCTCGCTGGAGGCATTCATATGTGTGATGAGCACGAATGTTTGTACTCCAGTCATGGGTGTTTATATTTATAATGTGTATATATTTAAAGTTATAGATGTGTAGTGTAACAACTATCTGGTAGGTATCCATAACACAAGCGTCGTAGCTTACCATGGAACTAGATGGTGCTGTATGTTAGTGTAGCAACATATTTATTTATTTATTTTATATTAGGTCTTAGCGGCATCAGCTGAGTTATTACCTTTTGCCATAAGTTACTTTAAGCTTTTACTGAAGCTGTTTACTTTTGTTTACTCTTTTTAGCGGTAAAAATCACGAAGTATGTACACAGATTCTGACAGACAGATTCTAAATCTTCGAAACCAATAAAATGAGCCCAAACTCCAATTTTTTACTAACAGCTATTGAAGAGCTCTATTATCCACTTCCTCGTTCGATGTTTCAAGATATTATTGTCTTGTCAACCTATAGATTTCACATAGGTACTTATAAAGTTTGAAATAGTTGCGACAGTTACCAGTACGTTTTTTCGACAAGTAGCTAATAAAAAGCATTAAAAAACTAAATTCATGCCAACACTTTTTTAGCCATGAGTTATGTAAATAAAAAAATGTAAAAAAAAGATGAAGCTTTACATTATTTCCAACGTAGTAACTCCTCACAAAAAGGATCTCGGGCTTGGCCAGTGTTGAGAGAATGTGCTAGGTGCCAATTTTTTCATTAAAAATTGCAATTTAACAAACTATTTACTACAGATTCACTCACACAAGTGATAAATAAATGATTAATATTTAATTTTTGAATATCTTTTTATCGGTTATACATATGTGTGTATACATATATATATATATATATATATATATATATATATATATATATATATATATATATATATATATATATATATATATATTAAAAAAAATAAAGCTTAAAAGTTTAGAATTAAAATCAACAAAAATTGTAAGCTGCTTTGGTGCCATTTTTGAATTTTTGAAATCATTTTTGTAAAATTGTAGGTAGGCACTGTCTGTAACAAATATATAACGCCCTTTCAGACGTCTAAAACCTTGGTCTCTCCCGTGAACATGATTGCTGTAAAGCGTTCGAAACGTCGGAAACGAAAAATCTAAATAGGTCCGTGAAATAATCCGAAAGGATAGTTTTATTTAAAATATGATAATCGATTTAAAAAATAATTTATAAAAATCGATTTATAAAATTTCTAAATAAAACCCACGAAAAGCCGAATTGAGTATCTCCTTCTTCTTTTAATCAATAAAAAAAACCGTTATAAATTCTTGAAAGTTAGGTCAATGTTAATAAACCATCTCCATAAGTCTCTATCGCCCTATAAACATTATTATTCTCAATGATGACATATGTATGTGCCTGTGGGCTTTGAGAATCTAGACATCAGATACATAAATACTACATTAAATGATTATAATATGAGGTACCTACCCTATAAACTAAAGATTTATTGATTTTAGCACATAATTTATATTAGTTTTATCATCTATAGTCTTAATATTTTTGGAAAATCTTATTGAAATAGACTTTATCATCGATACAGAGGCCGCATCTATCATTTTTAGGATTTTTGTCTGTCTGTCTATCTGTTGCCGCATCACAGGAAAACCACTGGATAGATTTTGATGAAATTTAGTATGATGATAGCTGGTCATCCGGAGCATCTCAGCATCATCTCTAAGAAATCTATACTGTTTAGTATAGTTAAAACGTAACTAGGGACGAACCCGAGCGGAGCGCGGGTGAGTCGCTAGTTTATAATATAAACTAATAACTACTTGCCATAAAAGCATACATAAATTTTACATGCACTACAAAAAAAATCTCTTGTGCGATTTTTATTGTAGTGCTTGAAGTGAAACAACTGCATTGAGCAAAAATGTAGTAAGTAGAACAGTGCATGAGCCCTCAAGTACAAAGCTAATAGTTAAATATTTATCTTTGGTTTTTAAAAACCAAAGGATTTTTTATACCTTTTAATGTCAGTCTCTACCGTGACCATAATTGCTGTAAAACACCAAAGTAAACTCGAGGAAATATCCGAAAACATAATTTTATTTAAAAGCGAGCGATTCACCCTCGCTTCGCTTCGGGTTCGTACCTTTTTTTTTTTTTTTTTTTTTTTTTTTTATGATACTCAGTGATAAACGAGCAGACAGGTCCACCTGATGGAAAGCGATACCTGTCGCCCATAACACCTACGGTTCATGCACTTTTACGTAACAAAACTGCAGAACCGCCGGTGCGTTATCACTGTGAGGACTAAGATGTTATGCCTCTTGCCTGTAATTGCGCTGGCTACCTTATCCTTCAAACCGGAACACAACAATGCAATCATTGTTGCTTGGCGGCAGAAATAGATAAGGCGGTGGTACCCATCCAGTCGGACTCCTCAGGCTTGACAGAGTCCTACCACCGGTAAACTAACCGGTAAACCTAGACAAAAACAAATCTATCCCACTGGAACAGTACATTTTCCGGGATGATATATAACCTATAGCCTTCCTCAATAAAGGGCTATCTAATGCAAAAAGAATTTTTCAAATCAGATAAGTAGTTCTTGAGATTAGCGCGTTCAAACAAACAAACAAATAAACTCAGCATCTTTGTAATATTAATATAGATTTTAATGTTTTTAATATACAAATTTAATATGTCTGGGTACTCCTATGCCTTTATTCAAAAATAAATATAGATATTTAAGTGCTGTATGATAGTATTTGGAACTATGATTTATCTATATTTCATAAACATTAGAGTAAATATTTGGCATTCAGCTAACAATATCTGATTTATTGGTGTCTGTTACTTGGCCTGATTTACCGCTAAATAACTACTCAATCATGGTCAAAGATATAATGATAATTGTACAATAAAAGTTTTATATTTCGTTAGAAAGTATACATGTAGATAAGTAAATGAATATTGGCAGGTAGAAATAATGTAAATTAAAGTCGATTTATATTTATAATTAAAAAAAATGAACATTAAATTGCAAAAAGGTCTCAAGAAACAGCTACGTCTTAAACACAGAGTAAAAGTTGTAAATCAAAATACATTGAAAACTGGCAATTTTTTTGATATTTTTTTGGCAAATAAAAAAAAATATTCAAAGCATGGCAACACTAAATAATGGAATATTGTGAATGTAGCATGATGTAACGCTTTGCGCTCTGTTTTCTCTCCTTTCTACGCAATCAAACTTCGCTGTTGTTATCATGAGGGTACACATTAGTAATTTACATTAAAAGCTAGCTTATAAAGTAAATTTTGTTATCTAAACGTATAATATTATCATTGAATAATTATTTAAATAACAAAATGTTTTGCGACATATTTTTACTGTATTCGTTTTAAATTTTAATACTTTTCAACTTCTACTAAAATATACGTGAGAATTAGTTATCTATTTAACTAATGTTACAAATCATATTTCTAAACACATCTTTTATTAAATAGAATCGTATTAATAGTGCTGTAGGCATCAATCGGCTATTTAATTCGTTATTTATATTTACTAAATTGCTATATTTAATTAATACTAAATTATATTTCAAATATCTTAAAATAGATTAGCGTTTTGTTTCCGAACGGGTTTTGTATTATCTTTCCAATTCACTCGTGTGTTTTATTATTTTGTATAAATAATTACTATTTATTACAGTTATAAATTATTTGCATAATTACATATCCAATATTTAATTAATGTTAAACTTATATTCAATATTTAATAATATAACAGAATGTATTATTTCTAATAAGTTGCTTTTTGATCATTCTGGCGTGAGTGCGGGTACTTGTATTTAAAGCCGTGTAATGGTGAAATGAGGGTTGAGTTGAATTCAGGCGGTGATAATAACGTTTTGCTATAACGATCCACAAGTGCTGTTCGCCATCTTCGTCTTGCTGTCTCGCTGCGCGTTTCACTAAATATGTTTTCACTTTTATATGACATGTTCTAATAAATACTAAATATGATCTCCTAGCGATTTTTCGCGGCTCCGTTCACGTCTTTTAATTTTGTAGAGTTAATTCGCTCTCGTAGGTCGTAGATTTTTTAAATCGGACCAGTGGATACAAAGATTAGCATGTTCTAAAAAACAAACGAACGAACTCTTTAGCTTTATAAATTATTATTAGTATAGATATAGATGATGTATGGTCAAAATCGGCTAAGATTTGACACACAATCAAACATAACACATGAAATATGTTAAAATTAAAACAACTGTTGCATAACAACAATAAAAATAACTGGTTCAGACTTCGGCTGAGTTCTTCATAGAAAAAAATTTAATGATATATTACAGAAAAAAACTATTAGTAGCAGGATTACAAATTAACATATTTAACAATTTAGTAAATAGTAGGTAAAATCTCTCATTTCCATGAGAAAATGCAAAATTATGTTCGAGCTTAAGTCATTCTGGAAGGTTTGTATAAGTACATATTTTGTAAAGATTTTGAACAAAATCGCTAAACTATAACGGTGTTTTGAAAAAAAAAGGAACTGTTTTCATTCGCATACATTATATGACTAACGCTGGTTAAACATGAATAAGAGGGATACATCAAAACAATGTGCTAGAAAATAGTAGGTCTTAAAATGGCCTAAAGACTGAAAATTCCGCAATAACGTGTGTGCATATCCTAAGATACACTCACTTTTTTAATTATTTAAAACGAGAGAAATATTATATTTTTTTACCTACGACATACCTAGAGCTAGGACATACCCGAGCAAAACGAGGGTAAGTCGCTAGTCGCTAAAAAATAAAGTCATCCAACTTTTGTTTTCAGTTTTCTTATAAATTAACCGTTCCTAAAACCTTAGATTCATCATTCCACTATAAATTATAAAGATAAAGGTATTTCCAGACAATTTGCAAACATTGTTAGCGAATATATTATGTACATTAAAACCTATCAGTGTTATAATTGGTTATAACTATCTGTTAATAGAGGATTAACGTTAATAACCTTATTACAAGGTGTGTGGTAATTGAATATAATCACAAAGTACAGATAAGTAAGCTTAAGAAGGCTGTATGAATCATTCATTCATCTTTCTTGTAATATCTATTTATATATAAATAATTACTTTTTATCTATTATGTACATTGCTTACCTATATAAAACTAGCGGACTAACGGATACGAACAGATACGGATAGAATAACAAAAACAAATTATCCTACGGGGACCATACATTTTTCTAGGATAAAAAATAGCCATGTGGTATTGTGGTGCATGAGTTATACTATTGTAAGCGTTCATTAAAATCCATTCAGTAGTTTTTGGTTGAAAGAGTAACAAACATCCATACATCTATAGATCCAGACATCCATACATCTATAGATCCAGACCAGAGATAATATTAGTAAGATAAAACCGCGCAAAAATCCGATCCGAATGGCATAAATAAATAAGTTTATATGTTAGGACATTAACACACAGCACCATCTAGTTCCATGATAAGCTACAGGGCCTGTGTTATGGATAGGTACTAGATAGTAGATACTAAAATATATCAGATATTTAAATACATATATCTATACTAATATTATAAAGCTGAAGAGTTTGTTTGTTTGTTTGTTTGTTTGTTTGTTTGTTTGTTTGGTTGAACGCGCTAATCTCAGGAATTACTGGTTGGAATTGAAAAATTCTTTTTGTGTTGGATAATCCATTTATCGAGGAAGGCTTTAGGCTATAGAACATCACGCTACGACCAATAGGAGCGGAGCATAAATGAAAAATGTTGCAAAAACGGGAAAAAATGATTCCTTTTGAGAGCTTCCGTTGCGTGCGCTGCGTAAACGGTTAAAGTTACGCAAAAATCGTGTATGACGGAATTGTTCCCCTTTAAAAGTTCTAAAAAAAAGTCCGCGACAGCATATGTCTATCTTTTAAGGTTGACTCAATATAACCCTTTTTATGGTAATGAAATTTGTTCTAAAATAATGCATTATTTCCGAAGGTGTTTTTATAAACATCATATTAATCCTTATCCAAATAAATACGTTATTCATCACAAGTATTTAATTTTGAATAAAATTGTCCTTGACATCATTTGATTTCAATTAATATCTTAGGAGATATCATAGTTTTAAAATATACATATTTAACTTTACGCGGTCTATGGGTGAGCGCGCTCTCAGCCCGATACAAGGCGAGAGCGGGGCGGTCGTGAGGGGGGAGGGCGCTAGCCGCCGCGCGCGCCGGTAGCTCTGCGAACAAAGTCACTATTCCACGCGGACGAAGTCGCGGGCAAAAGCTAGTTATAAATATAAACACCCATGACCAGGGAGGACAAACATTCGTGCTCATCACACAAATGAATGCCCCCAGCGGGACTCGAACCCGCGACCGCTGACACAGTAAGTAGAGTCACTACAAACTGAGCCAAACGTGTCGTCAAATAGTAATAATTTGAAAAAAAAAATACTGTACAATTTTACGACAAGAAGGATGCGATTTGGATGGAAGCTAGGCGAGGGCAAGTTGCTTGTATTAATTGCCCACAGCTTTTGTCTGTTATCCACCTAATTTAATTCAAAGTGCTCATGCTTAGATCAAGCTTGATCTAGATTTAAAAAATATCTAATCATCACCAATCTCTCATTTCACCCTTTATTTTTCCCCATATTAGTTGCAATAACAATATTTCTTCACTTAAAAATAAATCAGAAATCAAATCGATTAGATATAATGGCAGAGCCAAGATTTTCAGAATCTACTGGCAGTGTCTTTAGAACAATGGACCAAACTACGTGGAAAACAAATTATGGACCAGTCGAGATGTCATATATCGATCAAGAACGCAGGTAAAACTACTTAACTAGGTAAATCTTGGCAAGAGAAGCCAATCTGTCTGATCAATTCATAATTACGTAATTAAAAGTTGCCAATAAGTTTATTGGCACTCTCTCACTATATACAGTCGTGATAACTATCACATTAATGAGTAAATTCAAATTATATATTATATAACTAAAAGACAATAGCAGCCCAGTGGTATAACGCTTACTTGGCAAACCACGTAGCCCGGGTCTCATATCTCTGAGATTTACATATGCTAATCATTTTCAACATGATTGAATTACCTTAGGTTGAAGGAAATCATGAGGAAAACTGCATGACTGAGAGAACCATGTAAGTTGTCGAAAAATATGCACCAATTGCAACCACCAAATAAAATGATCGATGACTCATCCAATATAAAATGATCAATGATTAATTATGAAGCATGACTACCTTCTTTTATTTCGCGCAGGCAATGTCAAGAGTATTTGCTAATTGTACCACTACTATAATTTAAAACCAATCGTTTTGAAATCTTTTATCCTTAATTTAAATTAAAAAAATCACAAAATTTAAATTCAGGGCTTTAACTTGAATGGATAATAAGCCTCACGAGGTCGGTTCTTACACAATATTATCTGTCAAGTATTATATGAATTTTAGACAGTAGAATTGTGAGTCATCTGTCATTTTATATATTTTTGGCTGAGTCGAGAAAGAGATTACCTACTATTCAAAATTAATTTTGAGCTACATAGATACATATGTCGTGTTATCAATATTCTACCGACATCATTTTTAGTGGTTACTAATCTTTTGGGCGTTATCAGGGCACAAAAATAAAGAATTTAATGCTCAATACAATTTAATGAGGTAAATCAGAATGTTATACACTTGAAACGATAATTCTAATAATTTGATTTAGCAGCGGGTTCTCGACTTCCAACTAAAAATATAAAACAACTCTTCAAATGATCCTCCAAGATCAACCATCTTTACTAAACCACACCACTTAAACGAATGTCATCATGGCGTCTCGTCACCGCTCGAGACGTAGCCTCTGCTCGAATCGAATTTTGATTTAATGCGAAATTAAAATTAACTAAATAACATAGTGACTTTAAACAACAATAAGGTTTTACATTCCAGCAGAAAAAGGTAATTAGATCCTCCTCCGACAGATACATATATATGTATGAGGCGTGTATATAATACGTATGCATGATACTTCTTATATACTAAATTGGCAAAGACAAAATTTTTTTCTTGAAAAAAATTGAAAGCAAATATTTTTTTTATATAGATGTAATTATAAATTTTATTCTATTAATGTACGCCTTCATAAAAGGGATTCCAGTTGTCTTTTTTCGTTCAGATAGCTGTGAAGGACATTAGCTGATATTGTAAAATATCAAGATAAATTTGGAGCAAGAGACTGTTTTTCAGTATTGAGCATTTGTATTGTTTTATAGATGACTAATTTTTGTCTCTAGCTCCACTCAAGACGTAGGTTAATAAATATGTGTATTAATCTAGTATAGAAGCTATTTCCCTTATCACTCAAATCCATTTTAACAGTTAAGCATCAAATATATATACATACATGGAACAAGATCTCCCGGGCACCCAAGAAAGCGATGGCTGAATTTCGTGATGCAGGACATGAGATCCAATGGACGTACACAAGATGATGCTAAAGACCGTGCAAAGTGGAGGAAACTAACTAAGCAGTAAAGCAGACCCTGGCAACAGTCGGCAATAGTCGAGATTAATAAATGTCATGCAGAAGAAGTTATGTACATACTCACCTACTAGTTAACTCTGCATGTATGTATATATTTACCTTTGTGCAATATACAAATATCGGCTTGAAATCATTTGAAGTATTGAGATAAAGAGTAAATGGCACTCTTCGGCCAATAAACTTTATCTATACAAAAATAACGTGAATCCTCGCTTTGTTACTGCGTTAAACTAGGACAAACCTAAAAACATATTATCTTATCCTGAATATTTTAAACTAGTTACTATACGCGGCTTTTTGTTTTTAAACATTCTTTAAAATGACTAATGATGAAACAATCCTACGTGTCAATCTGTCTGTTGCCAAGTTTTGTCCAAAAACTTTGTATAGTTCACGCCTGATTTAGTAGCAACCGTCTAAATATCATAATTTTTACATTTATAATATTAATGGGGTGCCATTTCGGTCTCTTAAAGCATCAACATGAACAAAACATGCGTAAAATGAAAAACGTATAAAGATTTTCGAACGTATAAAGGAGACCTAAAATCAAAGACGCATTTTGTCAATACTTTTTTTATTTATACGAATTAAAAATGAATACGCTCGTGCTAAAACTACAAAAAAAAACTCTAAAAAGGCAGGTTTCATACAAACTTTCATCTCCTGTTTTACCCCCTTATGGGACGAATTTCAAAAATGTTATAAATGTATTTATTTAATTGTATTGAAGAGCATTAATACCAAGTTTCAAGTAATTCTGATCATAAATATTTTTTTGGTTTGTAGTATAACGTGTTTTCCCGTGGGAATGAGATAATCTCCTGTGGTAAAAAATAGCCCATGTCACTCTCCAGTCGTCCAACTATCTCCACACAAAAAACCACGCCAATCCGTCACTCTGTTTGACATAAAAAACAAACAAACAAATACACTTTCTCATATTATTAGGATTTGATATTTTAAAGAAAACTATCTTTTCAGATTTTTTCCGCGGATTTATTTTGAAATTTTGTTTCCGACGTTTCAAATGCGCGCATTTTGTCAATGTAATTAAAGAAATAAAAATAAATTGTTAGTAAAATATTTATTTTCTTAAATTTTATTTAATACATTTTAATACGTCGCATACTGTATTATTGCAGTAACGGCTTATCGATAGTACCGCTTATTAAGATCAAAATCTATAAAGTAAGAACATAAACATGAAAAAACTTCTAAAGAAAACCCTTTTCTTTGGAATTTAATCCAATCGCATAATTTCATTTCATAACAGTTTTATTTATTATTATTTTATTATGATATATTATCACGAATGGGGAATAATAAAAACGTAGAATTAATGGTCACATTGATTTGACCATAATGACGAAACTGTAAAGGCTTTGGCGTTTGGCTGCAGAACCCTAAAAATGAACTATGTCTAGGAATTATTTTCTTCTAAAAACAAAAATTCAGTTTTAGGTTTTATCAAAATCGTCAGATGTAACTTATGATTTCTTACAGTATTCTTCGCCTAATAAGTTTCGGATTCCGCTATTTACAGAAGTGACCTCTTTACAATTCCATTTGACTTGTAGATAATAAATAACATAAACAAACTTTTATAACATTCATTTAATCACTGACTAACACATTTTTTGACCTACAAACGTATACATTAACCGAGAAGTATTAGAACACAGAAAACACTGTTAGATATTAAATCAATGGAGAATGGTCATATCAATTAACCTAGCCTCCCCCAATGCTTATTGGTTGAAATTACGCAGCATCGTTGCGCCGGCGCATCCGACCAATCACAGCTACATACAAATTGATCGCAATTTAGTACGAGTATATTAGATAACGGTTGTCAAGCGATTACCTTTTTATTTGTATATGGTATAGTAATTTATATCGAGTAATTGGCTTATTTTAGTTTTTATTTAAAAAGAAAACGTTTTATTTAAACTAGGCATAGGTACTTAGGTGAAAGCTATTTTTCCGTTTTATAACTTTTAAGTATACCTTATTACCCGACTGCGATGAAGCCCAAAGGAGGGTTATGTGTTTGACTTATATGTATGTATGTCCGACCCTATGTTCCCTAGTAATTATTAAGCGACTTGGTTGATTTTGATTATTTATACTTCTTTCGATTCGTTTTGATAACGCTAGTGTCATACGGTACATAGATATTATTAAAAATCAAAATGGCGTATATAAGGCGTCGATTTGCGTCTTAAAAAATATTTTTCGTTAGAATCAATCGAATGGGGTATCAAAATACAGGTTTTTACGAGGCGAGTACAAAAATACATACAACATATATTGTAATCATGTTGGGAATAATTCGCACATGAAAATATCAGCGGTGCGAAACCTCGGATTTGAACCCGCTTCACTCGGTTTCCCAAGCGAGCGCGTTGCCAGGGGCTACCACTATCATCATAGCTAATAAAAACGTGTTAAAACTTCGTTAATTTGATGCTGCGTAAAAGAAAACAAAATAACAAATACATTTCGACAACACATTTGGCTCAGTTTGTAATGACTCTACTTGCTGTGCTAGCGGTCGCGGTTTCGAGTCCCGTTGGAGGCATCCATTTATGTGATAAGCACAAATGTTTGTACTCTAGTCATGGGTGTTTATATTTATAATATGTATGTATTTAAAGTTATATATGTGTAGTGTATCAACTATCTGGTATCCATAACACAAGCCTCGTAGCTTACCATGGATCTAGATGGTGCTGTGTAATAATGTCCCAAAAAAAAATTGCATTTATAAAATTATTTCTGATAATGTTATTTCTTTAAACAATTTTCTACATATTAATAGCACTGTTGATGTAGGAACTTTCTAGACTTTCGCTTCAGCGTTGACTTCCTAATAATAATGCGCACCATTCTATCGTTTGTCATCTGTGACATTTATGATCTTAAAAAGAAAGAATTTTTCTTTTTATTATTTTGAGTGTAAGGCAGTGGTAGCCTAGTGGTAACGCGCTCGCTTGGAAAACCGAGTGAAGCGGGTTCAAATCCCGGGTCTCGCACCTCTGATATTTTCATGTGCGAATCATTTCTAACATGATTACCACTTGTTTTTCGGTGAAGGAAAACATCGTGAGGAAATCTGCATATTTGAGAACCTAGCAAGTTTTCGAAAGGCATGTGAAGTCCGCCAACCCGCACTAGGCCAGCGTGTTGGACTATGGCCTGATCCCCTCGTGTTGAAGGGAGGTCCGTCTCCAGCAGTGGGACGTAGAAAGGGCTGAATACATTATTTTGAGTGATTCCGGTCTTATGTAAAGTAATGTATACTTTGATAAGATAAATTGGCAGACGGTAGACAAAGACAAGACAATGGACGACTGATAGACAGCGTGAACTTAATAACAAATTTTTAATCCAATTAACATAAATAAGAATATTCAGGTGTAATTTCTATTCTTCGTTGTACTTATTTACATATTAGGGATGGATTGGACATAACTTGGGACATAACATTGGGACATAACACTCACACTCGAACTAAGTACTTCCCCTTTTTCGTATAGTCGGTTAAAAAGTTGCCAAAATCTATTCCCAGAACACATGTTAAAAAGATAAAACTAACAGACACTCGCGTTTGTAATCTTAGAATGTAAAACGGAAAATCAAGCTCAAATACTTGATTGTTTTAAAAATATTAAATGTATGGATAAACATTGACTTTCTTTATTTTCATTGACTTTTATAACCTTATAAATTTGATGAGCTTTAGAAATTCATCTTAAATTTTATTGTCTCTTGTTATGGAAAATTATAATTTTTGTGAGAAAGTGATAGGTGTTGGCGAGATAAATTGCATTGTATCTTATAGTCTGAGAATGCGCAAAATATTGCATATTGTTACGACTTAGGGTTCATAATACTTTCTTAGATTTACGCGAATATTACACATTTAAATAAAACTATCTTTTCGGATTTTTTCGCGGATTTAGTCTCTCCCGTGACCATGATTGCTGTAAAGCAATCGAAACGTCGGGAAACAAAAATCAAAATAAATCCGCGAAAAAATCCGAAAAGATAGTTTTATTTAAAAGACTTAGGGTTCGTTACAATTAAAACAGCCGATTATTCTACTAAAAAAACAGACACTTTAATTATCCAACACCAATGACAAAACAACACAATAAATTATAAAATACAATCGCACTATAATCGCTTTAAGTCGCACTCGTAGTTCGCTTCGATGTTTTCACTTGTATCGCTGATTCCAAACTGACTAGTCGCGGCTCGTACCCGGCCTTATATAGGGGCCTCGGAAGTTTCTGGAACGCTCTCGACTACTAGTTCCTCTACTCGATACTAGATGGCGCTAGTAGTACATAGAAGTTTCTGGAACGCTCTCGACTACTAGTTCCTCTACTCGATACTAGATGGCGCTAGTAGTACGTAACGTCACCATGTCCCGAGCATTAATCGTTGCGCGCAACACTGCCCCCTCCTAAGACATGCTCGTCCCGAGCATTATCGGCCTCATAATAACGCGCTAGTCGATCCACATGGACGATCTTCAGAGTACCTCTGGCACCTTTCCGTATCCGGTAGGTTACGTCATTGATCCTTGTTACAATCCGGTATGGTCCATCCCATTTAGCTTGAAGCTTAGAAGATTTTCCTTTGCTGCGAACTGGATTGTGCAACCATACTAGTGAGCCCTCGTCGAACCCTTTGTTGTTCATTTTGCGGTCATACCGGGTTTTCATCTTTTCAGACATTTTCTGACCCGATTGTCTGACGTGCTTATAAATGTCATCCATCTTGTTTCGCAAGTCATTCGCATAATCGGTTATACAGCTAGGGGCATCAGGTGGTATTCCGGTGATCAGGTCTGCAGGCAGCCGTAATTCTCTTCCAAAGTTTGCGAAAGCTGGTGTCACCGATGTACTTTCGTGAACAGCGCTTCGATATGACAACAGAAACGGTTGGATGTGCTTGTCCCAATCTCGTTGACGATTTTCCACGACTTTTGCCAGGTACTTCTCCAATGTCTGATTAAATCGTTGCACCATTCCATCCGATTGTGGGTGGTAAGCAGTCGTTCTCGTTTTATGAGTACCCATGACTCGACAAGTTTCCTGGAATATTTGAGACTCAAAATTCCTTCCTTGATCGCTGTGAATCTCTAAGGGTACTCCAAAACGACAGAAGACTTCATGAACCAGTTTATCTGCAACTGTTGACGCTTCTTTGTTTGGAATGGCGAAGACTTCCGGCCACTTAGTGAAGTAGTCCATTACTACCATGAAATATTTGTTCCCACTATCACTTTCCGGAAACGGTCCGGCAACGTCGAGGGCTATCCTCTCCCAAGGTGCACCAACATTGTACAATTTCAATGCACCTCTACTACGAGTCTGAGGTCCCTTTACAGCCGCACAACTTGTACATTTGCGGCACCAGTCCTCGACATCGTCACGACAGTGGATCCAATAAAACCGTTCTCGTATCTTTAGTAGAGTCCGTTTAACTCCCAGATGACCTCCTGAACAACCTTCATGGTACAGCTTCAGAACATCCGACACTTTAGCTTTAGGGACAACCATTTGCAAATGACTGCTGTCCCCCCGAGCATTTTCCCATTTACGGCACAGGACTCCATCCTGAACCACCAAGCTGTCCCATTGGGCCCAATAACTTTTCGTGGTCGAACTCATCGCCGAGACATCGCTCCACGTGGGCTTAGGAGCACTGGCCTTATCCACTCCAGAATCGGCTTGATATCCGAGTCTTCCTGCTGTGCTTGTTGTAGGCTTTCCTTCCACTCGTTGTTAAGGTCTGCCCTAAGCATCTTCACAGGTACCACTTCCTTAGCCTCTTGCCTAGCACAGTGCTTGCAATCTTCGGGACAAGGTCTTCTTGACAATGCATCTGCGTTGCCATGGGATTTCCCGCTGCGATGTTCGACCACAAAATCGTATTCCTGCTGCTGCTGGGCGGTGCTGTTAGACGCACTACCCTCTCGAGATTCGCCATTTTCCCTTTCTGCAGTCCGCTTAGGGCAACTGGATCGAAGGTGGCCCCTTTCCCCACAGCCGTAGCACCTAGGGCTGAATCCTTTACTACGGTCGCGAACTATAGCCGCTGTAACCTCCCTGACGCGATGGGAACGATGATCCTGTCGCACAGCTTCCACCTCCAGTGCATGGGCCAAGGCGTCCTTGAGCGTCCCGTGGTGCCCGAGCCTCACTGCAGCTCTCACTTCAAGATCACGGATGCCGTCGATGAATGCCTGCACTAGGTTCCCTTCAATCACAACGGGCATAGACCGGTAGGCTTTCCGAACCAGCTTCTCCACTTCTAGGGCCCACTGCTGCAGGTTTTCGCTACTGCGCTGCACGCGATCTTTTAGCTGCGCACGAAACACGTGTTCCAGGTGTGCGTCACCATACCGGGCCTCCAACGCCTCCAGCAGCTGCTCGTAGTAATAAACGTAGTAGTAAACGTATTGCATTTACTATTAAAATTAAAAAAAACATAATATAGAATATTATTAATAGTCGTCGTGCGTAACATGTGTTGTAGAATAAACATTAATTACGTGAGACAATTTTGGCGATTTAACTCGACCCCCCTCCCCACCCCACTCCCCTAATCTCACGTAAGATTTTTAAAATGCGTATTTTCAATGTAAATGATGGGTTAATCTGTGCTTCGATTACATTATATTTATTAAAAAAAAAAAAAAAATTTTCTTATATGTTTTTATATTACTAACTAGTTAAGACTAGTATTTAAGATTTTTAATGACGTAGCATCGAATCACAATGAGAAAATCAAACAATAAAATACTTAAATAGGAACTATTAAATTTGTAGAATATTATTATATAATATATTTGTTGAATGTTAATAAATATTTGTTCATATGTATTTAGAAATGAAAAAATTGTTTCCAAAAAAAAAAAGAATTTATTATTAGTTAATAAATTCTTCTTTCAGTGCATTATTAAACCGCAATGAATATTATTAATTATTATACATGATTTAGCCATATTTTAGTGGATTCTCACAATTTTACGCTGTTTCTTGCGGAAAAAACATTAAGTGATATTTGCCGAGACCTTCCGTTCCCCCACGTCCCCCCACGGGCCGCCCTTCAATATGAGGGGGATCAGGCCTTAGTACACCACGCTGGCCAAGTGCAGGTTGGCGAACTTCACATATCTTTCGCAAACTTGCTAGGTTCTCTCAGACATGCAGGTTTCCTCACGATGTTTTCCTTCACCGTAAGGCAAGTGGTAATAATCATGTTAGAAATGATTCGCATATAAAAATATCAGAGGTTCGAGACCCGGGATATAAACCCGCTTTACTTGGTTACCACCGGGCTACCACTGCCTTATTACCTATATTATATATAAATATTATGTTTAAGTCTCAAATATGCTAAATGTGTTTGTTATTAAATATTGATACTTTAGCTTAGTACAGATACTACTTAAAAAGATAATCTTAATCTATACTAATATTTATAAAGATGCAAGTTTGTATGTTTGTTCCTTATAATTTTCATGATACTAAGAGTTTTCCTTCCCTTAATGCTTTCACTACAACTCACTAAGCGGCTTTTTGTCACTTGGACGAAAGAAAGAATGAATATAGTACATGTATAAATATTAAATATTTACTTTAATACATGTATAACAAACTAGCGACGAGCCCACGCTTCGCTTCGGGTTCGTCACTAGACAAAAACAATTCTATCCCACGGGTACCGTACATTTTTCCGAGATGATATATAGCCTATAGCCTTCCTCAGTTAACGGGCTATCGAATGCAACAAACATTTTTTCAAATAGGATTAGTAGTTCCTGAGATTAGCGCGTTCAACCAAACAAACAAACAAAGAAACAAACAAACTCTTCAGCTTTATAATATTAGTATAGATATAAGCATAGATTACGTAAGTAAATACGTAACACAATTTAATATGTGGTTGCATTATTTTCTTTTGTTTCTATTTTCTCGTGAATGGTTTCAGAGTACAAAACACAGCAATTCCTTTAAGTCCTTTTTAATAATGGGGCCAATTTGTCGCCTAGAGCCAATTGTCAAATTTAACGCGAGGCCTTAAATTGTAAACATTCTTTCGTATTGGAATTAAGTCATTATTTGGTTAGTATATAATATATCCAGTAATTAAAAGTTAAAACGTTTAAATTATCATATATTATGTTAATTATCCGTCATTTTCTTTACTAACCTAACAAAAGTAGCATATTTACAATCTATGACGCAACATATTAGCAGTTGAAACGGAATTCACGATTCAGTTTCAGTTATTTACATGAAAAATTAACGACTAAGACTGAATGGTAGACATCTGTTTAGTTAAGCTTTAGCTATCTTTTAAATACAAATTAATTATTTAAATTTGTTTATCATGATTAATTAAAACCTCAATCCAAAAATAAAGAAATGTATAATAATTTAACATTACATTACACTTTTGTATCTACACTTAAATGTACTAAAATTGTAACTAAGCCGAATCTGTACATCAAATATTTTTTTGGAAAATCTTATTGAAATACACATTATTATCGATACAGAGGCCGAATTTATAGTTTTTAAATTTGTTGTCTGTCTGTCTGTCTGTCTGTCTGAGAACGCATCACGGCAAAACCACTGGAGGGATTTTGATGTAATTTGGCGTGATGATAGCTGGTTATCCGGGGCAACATATAGGATACTTTTTACTGCGGGAAAATATCTCATGTCTGAGAAATCTATACTAAACGTAAAAGAGTAAGTAGGGACGAACCCGAGCGGAGATAGGGTGAGTCGCTAGTCATTTAATAATTACCGTTATCAGTGATAAAACTAACTCATTTTTATCCGTCTTAGTCCTGTGGTTCTTATCCCGATGATAACATATGGACCAATGGACTGTGTGTTCTTTTTTAGTACATAATCAATAGACATATGTATGTATATAATATGTCTTCATTCCTAGGTCACTGAGTGGTTCTACAAGAAAAGTAATTAAACAGTTAAAATTTTCGGTCAGTTATATCTAAATTAACTGTTTATCCTTGTACGTTGTCCTTTAAAGATAACCCCTAAAAGTACGACGAGTGCAATGTTCACGTTTGCGATAAAAGCTGTACTGGAGAATTAACCTTTTGGCAATTATACTATGTTACTCTACGTCTACAGTCAAAAATCTTAGCAAAATCACATCGATCCGTTGAAAAATTAATAATGATAGTATTTTGTCCTTAAAAATTTTAAATATTGAGACAGAATACACTAATAAAATTCTAATTGAGTCGAATCTGTACATTATATATTTTTTGGAGAATCTTATTGAAATAATCATTGTTATCGATACAGAGGTCGAATCTTTAGTTTTTAGATTTTTTGTCTGTCTGTCTGTGACCGCATTACGAGAAAACCGCTGGACAGATATTGATGAAATTTGGGATGATGATAGCTGGTTATCAGGGTCAACAATCTATACTACACGTTAAAACAGTGTTAAGTAATTGATAACCCGTTACCGTTGTTAAACTTTTATTTTTGTTGTATATAATTATAATCTATAACTATATAGTATTTGAGGGTTAAAAATACTAGGATATTTGCAACGCCTGTGTTGATTTTGAGTAGCTATTATTCATTAATTACGTAAGGACAATTTTGGCTATTTTCGACCCTCCTCTACCCCATGTAAGAGCACAAGTAAGGTTTGTCAGACTCCTCTCCTTTATTTCTTACGTAAGATTTTACCTATTTTAGAAAAAGATTGCACTAAAACGACTATTTGACGTAAATTAAAGATTTTTATTTTTGAAATTGTACATTAAAAAAGAAAAAAACACATTTTACAATCAGAGTTGTTTTCCCCAAAGTTTAGCTCTCAAATATGTATCCATCACTCAATGTTAGAAATTACATATTTCGATTTATAAAATAATAGCGACTCACGCTTGCTTTGCTCGCGTTTGTCCCTAGATACGTTTTCACGGTTAGTATAGAATAAACTATATATACATATGTAGGTACATATGAAGGTATATACATAGATATAGAAAAGTAAGTACCTACTTTAAAAATTAAAAAAATAATATGTACATCAAGCCATACAAACTTTCATCGCCCTTTTCACACCCTTAAGGGATGATTTTCGGGAATAAAACTATCCTATGTCCTTCCCAGGATCTCAAACTATCTCCATACCAAATATCATCTAAATCGATTCAGCGGATTAAGCGTGAAAAGTTAACAGACACAGACAGGGGTACTTTCGCATTTATAAGAGCATGAAGTAAAACTTTTAATTACGAAACATACTTTACAACAAATAATTCAATCCTTAAAAGTAAATAAAAAAATAAAGGTTTCGTACGCTTGTTGTGTTAATTTTAGTTTCTTGGCCTTATTGTCGAAACGAGATTCATAAGGAAAGATCGATAACAAAAACAAAAACCGCAATCTTCAAGACAATATATCATACCTTACTCCGTTCGTCACGTGACCGCCTGCATATCAACGACATCTAACAAGCACAAGTAGACCGAATTGATTAATGACTGAGTAACATCGAATATATCTAAAATAATTATCGTGAAGCCATTGTATAAATTTCGATTGATTTGAAATAAAATAAAGATATTATATAGGTTATTAAAAGTTATCTATACAAATAATAAGATAGTAACTGATCGCCGTCTGTACATGGAAGATGCTTGAGAAAAACTGTTATTAGGGGTCTTTATTGACGCAATAGAACCCAAAACAATGATTTTTAGATTTTTCGTGTTTGTCTGTGCGTTTGTGCGCGCTAATCTTAGAAACAACTTAACCGATTTGAATGCGATTTTAACTAATGTATTGTGGTAAGCTTCACTCAACATTTAGTATTTGTTTTATTTCGATCGGTTTATTAATAAAAAAGTTATTTCAATTTAATGAAACACCGAGCAAAGCCAGGGTAGGGTGAGTCGCTAGTTTTAAATATATTTATTTTCTTCATTTCATGTTATCCTAATAGGTAAACAGTTAATATATTATTAGGCTAAATTCCATGATATTAGGACGTTAGCGATGTTTTTGGCCATCCGAGCAACATGGAAAATGAGGACAATTTTGAAAGTAACAATATACATTTTGTAGTATCAACTTGTATCATTGCATTTTTTGATGATTTACACGGTACCTATTTCAAGTCCTTAAACAAACTTTGAAAATCGTCACTACGTAAAGAAAACTAATTGAAGAGGAGCTTGTTGACATGTTCAATTGGGTTCAATACGTTAAATAAAACAGATAAAATTCACGGGAAAATTATTCCATTGCCGATATTGTCATCTATTCACTCCTACTTTGATAAATATTTTATAATTTATTGATATGATGTCGTTAATTAAAATAATTTTAACTCGTTTGTATAAATAATAAAAGAAAAGCAAAGTTAACGATCGCACCGCCAAAGAATGTTAGGTGAAGTTCGCAGAATGGACATAAACATAGCAAAACTGGGGGCTTTGCCAAGTTGTTCTCAGGGTCGCGGACGTTTCGGCTTAGGTGAAATTGTTCCTCATACGTATAAAAAACATGCGCTATAAATATTCACAATATTCTCGCAAAAAGAAAACTTATAATTTGACTTGTCTTTCTAGACAACTTACCTCTCAGTAACTGGTACGGCTTTAGATTTGAGCTCGTAGAACATGAAGTCCTGCTGATGCTGGCCAGTGGTCATCTCGTCCAAAATCCTTTGGTCAATATTGAAATCGTTCGTTAATAGAGAAGCGAGATCATATCCCATATCGATACCGGATTCATCCATTTTTAAACATACACAAAAACACAAACTTTTTCACTAACACCACGTCTGATATTCAAAATTTTATGTATGCATATTTAATAACAATACGTAATTATTAAAATGAGAATAGGATGAATATCTATACGGCATCCATCCTCCCAGCTGTCTACTTGTTGCTATTGTTGACTATTACATAGATATAATCACATACGTACGAAATATGAGTGACTGTAAAACAGTTCATTTTAGCAGAACATCATTAACTTATTCGGGTTATGACTTTATAGCACATTTCTATTTGGTTGCTTTATTTCATTGGGAAAATTTTTGCAATGGCAACTTTTGGCAAAGTTGTAAAATATTATTGTCTTAAATTTTTCAAATAATGTATTCTTATATATCATTTATTTTTACATCATATATTTTATACACTATGTACAGTGCAAATGTTTAAATGATAGTAATTAAATATTGCATACTATTTTAATACTTCGACGTTTGGAAAAACAAAATAAAATAATATTATGCACAGACATAATATAAACATAACTTTTTAATGAAAATAAATGTAAAACAATATAAAATCGGCCAATTGGATATTATTCAAATTAATGTGATAAAATAATTTAAAAATAACAATAAAACATTATTTTAGAAATACATTTTTGTTTGCCAATAACTATAAGTTTCACTATACTACAATTTCCAAGTTTTTTGAAATTATATTTTATCACAATTTATAGATAGCAGTATATATAAATTGTGATTGGTAATGATTAATTTGTAACTTGTTTATTTACGAAAGAAAAAAATTGAATTTCTTTTGTCTATGCCCGTGGCTACCTATTAAAATTTGAAATCTTAATTCTATAATCTGTGCACTGTGGTCTATGACCTGTTTGTAAAATTTCGGCGTTTGTGAAAAATTATTTCAATTTAATACTGCTACTCAGTTTCTTGTACACAAATAATAATTTATATCAAGTGAAATGTCGAAAGCACATCCACCAGAGTTAAAAAAGTAAGTGAGCTTTTATAATTTTTGTGTGCATGCCTTTAAAAAACTTAGCGTCCCGCCGTTCTTCCTAACCTCAAGTTACTTTAATTCATGTTTATTAGATTAGTAATTTTTTTTTAGATCGTAAGATAATTTTCCCGCTTCAATTGTTTGCACTTACAGATTCATGGATAAGAAGCTATCAATAAAGTTAAATGCCGGTCGAGCAGTAACCGGTGTACTCAGAGGTTTTGATCCATTTATGAATTTGGTTTTGGATGAATCAGTCGAAGAATGCAAAGATGGACAACGCAACAACATTGGGATGGTGGTATGTCTTTTACTTAAAAGAAAATGTATTACTAGCCAGTTGCCGGCTTACTGAAATTTAAAAGATAATATAAATGATCATTGTGATACAATAATTAGATCAAATAGCCTCAGTTGATTTGGTAATATTCTTTTTGTTTTCGTTTGAGTAAAAACAAATAGGTAACAGTTTAGAATATAGTGTAAATGTAAAATATCTTTCAGTAGGGAACGTATAGATAATATCAACCATGCAGTCCAAATATTTTTTGAACTTTTGTTTTCTTTTTGTAGGTTATTCGTGGAAACAGCATCATCATGTTGGAGTCATTAGACAGAATATAGTACATACTACTATATTTTTATTTAGAAATAAGTTAATATTAAGTTTAAAAAATGTCCACTGAAGAACTTAATATGGGTGTAAGAAGTTTACTATGTATTTTCCAAATAAGTTGCATTTTGTATTAATTTCAATACACCAAGACTCTTAAGTACCAAATAAATATTAAGGCATAAGATGTTTTTTATTTGTTAGAAATTGTTTTTTTTTTTTTTTTGCATTTTATCCTTAAAAGTAAACACTTTATAACATAATCAAGTAACATATTTTTATACCACCTATTTACTGTAAAGTCATCAATTAAAAGATATGTATTAATATACTAGGACCTTAAAGTTAAATTTTAGAATTTTGTAATGTTTTGTTAAAAATATTGATACATTTCATATGCAATTTTAGTAGTTTATTGTTTTAACTTTAATTTTTTATGGTTGACTAGACAAGGCTAAATTTAAACAAATTTGATATGCCTTAGAGTTGATGACATTATTGGTGAAATGCTACAAACTTGATATTATAGCAGAATGGGATAACTTCTATTTAAATATGCAAACATAAAACAGCAATTTCAATTTATATCATTGGACTTCACTGATGGTGACCTTTTTAAATGCACATGTTCATCTGTGTAAGCAACATATTTTTTGGCTTTAGGCCACCAGCACAAACTTTGAAAATATCTAACTAGATGTCTATAGTAAATGTAAACCTTTAGTTTTTTTTCCTTATATTCTCTGGAAGTCTGTTTTTAGTTCTTTTTAATGATTTTTATTTAACCATTTTTAGTGTACCTGTTTAACAAAGGTATAAGAAGGTAGTATTGTAATAAAACATTAGCATAAACTGTTTAAGTTATTTCAATGCCAATTATCATATCCAAATATATATATATATATATATATATATATATATATATATATATATATATATATATATATATATATATGCCTATCAATTGTAAATTGTTAGAATTTTATATATTACCTAACACAAAAGATTCATTCCTGTTTATGGTGGACCTACCATTTTATTCTATGTTGTAAAGAAAACCACCAGAGTACACTTCAAACGTATAATAATTATTGATTTTCATATAAGGATTACAACACACTGTATATATCACTGCTTTATACTAGAATTTACACAACACTGTTTCAGCATAATTACACAGTAACTCTTCCTGAACAAGAATGAATCCCAATCATAGAAAGCACTCCTTATATATTAATTTTAATTTCCATCAACCCACCTTTTTAATAATTTTAATGTAACTTCAACTACTTCCGGCGTAATCTTTAAATCATAGTAATCAATTAATGTATTTAATTTATAAAAGCATACTTAAAATATAAAACATAATTTCATTGAAACTTTAGTTAATTACAAGAAATATAGGTAACTTTAAATATGTCTAACAATATTAGCACTAAAATTAATGAATCATAACACTCGGCCATCGACATGCGTGCTATCTCCGGAGCACGCAAATCTCACAACACTCGGCGTAAGGTATGTTTATGATTCTCTATTATAATTTCAAAACAATATTAATAATTACAGCATGTAATACAAGCAAAAAAAAAATATCGTTATATATAAACATTAATATAAACCAGATTATACTACACTAGATTAAACTTAAATACTTTTATTTTTCAGTATCACTGTTCTCCGAGCTTGAGGAGCTGTATTCAGAACCAGAAGATTTGTCTAACTATTGCCTGAACATGAATCCAAGGCTGCATTTCATCTACTTAATGCGAAACGCTTTCATATCCCATGGTACTAAAACCGGGAGCATAGTTAGAGATTTTATATGGAACAATAAATAACTTCCCTTCATCTATCATTTTAAATAATATAACGAATACTATTGTTTTATTGCCACTTATTAATACCGCTAATAAATTCTGCATCGATTTAGTTAATCCTAATATTAATTTAGTTTAAATGGAATGAAATGAAATAAACTTAATTCAAATAGACTTGATTCAAAAGCATTTAATGTAAGCATCAGTGAAGTCTGTCCGTGAGGAATCTACCACCGGCTCAGAAGCCGGCAAGATACTCAACAGTTGCTCTTTTAAATATCGAAATTACATTTATTTTATTAATATATCATGTAGATAGCCCGCATATGAGTCAATAATACTCAATTCCACACATTTTCATCAGCAAGAAACTCTTGAACCGTGTAATATGCTTTGCCCAATAAAACATTTTTAATTTTATCCTTAAATTTTTGAAAAGATAAATCTAGGACATTTTGTGGAATCTTATTATATCTGCGTATACTCAGGCCTACGAAGGATTTATTCACCTTTTGGAGCCGAAGTCTAGGTTTAACAAGCTTATTTCTATTCCTAGTGTTTCTTGTGTGTCTATCTTTAGATTTTTGCGAACAAATAATATGTTAAACTGGCTTACACGGAGTCGTAAGATTGTACATAATAAAATATTATACATAATTGAGAATCATAATAATATTTTAATTAAAAGTCATTGATAAATTTATATAATTAATGGGAGATAATTTGACTACTTTTAAATTAATATGGAATGTCTATTGATTTTGCTTTTAAATTATATTGATGTTAAAAAGTTAATATCTTAAAATTAAACTTATTTTCGAATTACTAATTTTGTAATAAATTCCAAAAAAAAAAAAGTAAATCAAATAGTAAGACATTAATAATTCTCAAGTTATATTATTGCATTTAAAAATTCTGAAATACGGTTGTGCTATTTAATAAAAACTTCCGGCTGATTCATATAAAAAGCAAAAGATAACCGTTGGAGGGGAGTTTTTGGGGAAGACGTTCATTACGACAGACCAGATAAGTATTAGTTGTGAAAATAATACTAAATTTATGTTGGCAAACTTATTGATCAAAATAGTGTTGAACTTATGTGTAAATAGTGGAAAATAAAGCGCTTTCCTGTGATTAGTTAATAGTAGTGACATAAAGTAATCGTTAAAATGACATTGAATTTTGTTGTATTAAAGGGAAATACGACAGTTGAAGTAACATTATAAAACGTTTAAAGTAAAAGAGTGATAAAATAAAGCTTATTATATTGATTTACTGTGTTCTTATTTTCCTCGTCTTGAAATTATAATGGTTATTAATACAATTGTTTAACAAATATATTACACAGTATAATTGCGAATCACGAGCTCTTAGATCATAAATAGCCCGTACTGCTCTTTTTTTTTTTTATAAATACCGAATTAATTTGCGCGGCACTGCCCCAAAGAAGTATTCCGTACGATAAAATACTATGAAAATAACTAAAATATACAAGTCGGGCAATGTTAATATCCGTTAAGTTTTTTTTTTTTAATTTTCCTAACTGCATTAATTATATAACTTAAATTAATTATATAACTTAAATTAATTATATAACTACCAAAGCCTCTAATGACGGGCAGATATTCACTATTTTTATAAGGTCCAGCACATTAGCCATAGAATATTTTATGATACCAAAATTTATAAATGCACTCAAAAACTTGACATTAATTTAATTTAATATACCACACACATTTTTAATTTTAATAAGTAAATATACTTTTCGCTTTAGATGCAATTTACCTACACACAATTACGTTGTTATGTCCTATTCTACTTACATTTCACAATAGGTTTTGTATAATTATTATATGTATGACCTAGTTCTTGATAATTAAAACACGAAGTTATTTTGTCCATTTGTATTACCTGATAAAATGTTATGACCATTTCTAAAATCTCGTTTCATAAAGGTATTACTATATCTGGTTAAACTGTGGTGAAGCTAAATAATTTAACAAGTCTTCTGGTTCACTACATTTAAGAGCTTGAGGTCTATTACGTACAGAGTTATCAGTTATTCCGAAAATTATACAATCAACTGCCTTTCGTCCAGCAATATCATATCTACTTAATAATGAAAGTTTATCATAAAAATATTCTCAAGTTTTTACCTTTCGGGAATGCCTTTCTAATTTTAACTAACTTTTGAGCTTTGGTAAAGATTCATATAATTGAAAGAATAACTTAATTTCTATCTCATTCATAAATTACGGCACATTCGTTAACTTTCTTTAGCCATCGCTCAACATTTTGTAATCTATTATCTTGATGAAATTCCGGAACTACATAGTAGAGTTCCTAGTCTTACTTGCATTATCTCGAAGCGCTGCTATAAATTTCTTCAGGTCTTCGGTTGTTAGGTAATCGGATAATCGTTTAATTTTAGCTGGTACTTTAGCATCACCAGAAGATGACCTCCTTTGACGTCGATTGGGCCTTTCTGGAGTAAAGCCCTCTGATCCACCTCCGTCACATGGGGCATAACTGAAGCACTTCCAATCGAGTCCAGTGATCCAACATAGACCACTCAATCCAGTGATCAAACATAGATCACTCATTCCAGTGATCAAACATAGACCACTCATTCCAGTGATCAAACATAGACCACTCAATCCAGTGATCAAACATAGACCACTCAATCCAGTGATCAAACATAGACCACTCAATCCAATGATCAAACATAGACCACTCAATCCAGTGATCAAACATAGACCACTCAGTCCAGCGATCAAACATAGATCACTCATTCCAGCGATTAGACATAGATCACTCATTCCAGTGATCAAACATAGACCACTCAATCCAGTGATCAAACATAGACCACTCAATCCAGTGACCAAACATAGACCACTCAATCCAGTGATCAAACATATACCACTCAATCCAGTGATCAAACATATACCACTCAATCCAGTGATCAAACATAGATCACTCATTCCTGCGATCAGACATAGACCACTCATTCCAGTGATCAAACATAGACCACTCAATCCAGTGATCAAACATAGACCACTCAATCCAGTGATCAAACATAGACCACTCAATCCAGTGATCAAACATATACCACTCAATCCAGTGATCAAACATAGATCACTCATTCCAGCGATCAGACATAGATCACTCATTCCAGTGATCAAACATAGACCACTCAATCCAGTGATCAAACATAGACCACTCAATCCAGTGATCAATCATAGACCACTCAATCCAGTGATCAAACATAGATCACTCATTCCAGCGATCGGACATAGATCACTCATTCCAGCCAGCAAACCCATCTATCAATCTAGCGGCCACCAGCCTAGCTCTTTCGGCATTTAATATAAACCATGTATTAAAAAAATCCGATAAACAACACATGGCTCACTCCTATCGGATCAGTCCAGACCCAATACCCATTACAATTGATTCATAAGTTTTTAACCACCATCATCATCATACTAATATTCATTATGTGAAATATAATAAACGTTTCCAACCGTAACTACGTATTATTATGTGAAATATAATAAACGTTTCCAACCGTAACTACGTATTAACGTTCAGCTCAGACATGAGACATTTTTCTGCAGTTAAAAGTTCAAATTCAAATACAAGTTATAACATAATAGATTTAAATATTAATATTAACAATGTCCAGCCAAGCTCAGCCTTAGAGCATGGAACAATACGATTTAATAACAATTCATAAATACAATATACTCAAAATTACATGTTAGACTTTATCCAAAACATAATCATTAATAGAATAATAAGTCTTTTCTAATAAAAATTTCTTCAATCTTCGATTAAATATATTAATTCCATTAACCTCCAGAATACATTTAAGTAAATGATTATATAAAAGTGGCCCAGTACAGAAAATACTCTTCGAGAAAAGGTCAGTCTCACATCGAGGGTGGCGAAGTAAGGCCCCCATGTCTTACACCATTACAATTTTCAAATAAATATTGATTTCTAACATAAATAATAGTCTCACAAATGCACACACTTGGTAACGTCATTATATTATAATTTCCAAATATATAGTTTGCATCTTTCTATTATTCGCAAATTAAATATTGCTCGGATACATTTGCTTCGAATGCTAATTTATCTACCGAATTACCCCAAAAAATAATACAACACCTTAACAAAAAAGCAACATAAGCATGATACACGGTTGAAACATTGACCATTTTGGCAAACACGTGGAGCGCAAAAGAAAATTGTCGTAATTTTATGCTTACCTCCTCAATATGCTTTTTCCAATTTAAATTATTACCAATATCGAGACCTAATAATTTTGTTACATCCACCTGCTTTATTTCCTTACCCTCAAAATCGATATCCAAAGCATTTAACTTATTTTTCCTGTTTTTAAAGAACATTAAATTAGTTTTATCCAAATTGTTCATGAGCTCTAGAACATTTCCTGTAACACCATAGTGAAAAAGTTTATTTAATCAACATAATCAAAAGCCTCCGTTAAGTCCATAAATAAAGCATACACAGGAACTTTATCATTTAAATTAGTCACGACATAACTTAAGAAAGCTATAGACAGCCATATTTATACTTTTGTTTTTACGAAAACCAAATCGATCCTTTGTAAATAATTTATTCCTTTCAAAGAAATCATTCAATGCATTATAAATTATTTTCTCAAAAACCTTACTTAAAATAGGAACAAGCAAGTGTCCTACATATTGACCCGGACAACCAGCCATCATCATACCAAATTTCATCAAAATCTGTACAGTGTTCTTCCCGTGATGCGGTAATAGACAGACAGACAAAAAATCCAAAAACTATAGATTTGGTTTCTGTATCGATAAAAAAAAGTACTTCAATAAGATTTTCCAAAAAAAGAAATATTTAATTTACAGACTCGGATTAGCTACAATTTTATTACATGTATAGATGTATATCAATATAAAAAAAAAATAAAATAAAAATTAAATGAATTAATAAATCAAATAATTGTGGGTATCATAATAAATACATGAATACAACTGGAACGAGTCTCACGTTATCGTGTCTATCGTAATCTACGTGTTACATTACCAGGGAGTAGCCCTGACCACACACAACACGTATTGTATTAAAAGACGTAACATAGTATCCTGTCATGTATACCTCACAATGATACTCACGTAAAAAATAAATAAAATAAAAATGCATCATTAACATAAATATACTCTGTAGTTCATTTTTCATAATAAAATAATTAAGTGCCACACAGTAGGTTATATATAGTAATTGGTTATAGACAGAAACGTGTTGGATGCTATCGGAGAGTAGCCCCGATCACGCACCGACACTTCCTGCACTATGTCCATATTATGCTATAATGTAGAAATACTACCAGGGAGTTGCCCTGACCAAGCATTCTCGCACATTAAAACACAATTTACGTATAACATCGTCAGAGAGTTGCCCTGACCAGACATTTCACGCAACTACCGTCCTGAATGACGCTTAAAAATTTCACGTGGGCGTAACTTATAAATTATAATTATTAAAAAAAAAATCATAGTAATCAATTAATGTATTTAATTTATAAAAGCATACTTAAAATATAAAACATAATTTCATTGAAACTTTAGTTAATTACAAGAAATATAGGTAACTTTAAATATGTCTAACAATATTAGCACTAAAATTAATGAATCATAACAATGTTATATCTACCAAGATTTAACAAACTTAGAAACTAAAAAAATACGCTTTAATTAGTAACACTACAAATTAGTTCCTAAAATCCAATTCTAATGTTTTGGGATTGTTTAATCTAGATCTGTTTATGTATTTGAAATTGCATGGCATTTTCCCGAAAACGAACTGTGTCAAAGAAAACCTCGGGACTTACCCTAATAGAATACAATTTAAAGTAGCAAAATCGGTCAAGGCATCTCTGTGAAATCGGTGCACATTCATAAAAAATACATACAGACTAATTCTATGAACCTCCTCTTTTTTTGAAAATCGGTTAAAAATCAACAATCATGTAATGGATTTACAGTAGGTATCTACATATTCACAGGTGGTGCTTGCACTTTTTGTATGGAGGGTAGAAGTAGTTAAAAACTGTTATTCACTGAATGTGGTTTTATATAATACACATTGAATTTAGCAATTTTTAATATTATAGGTAACAATAATTAGTTTGCATTTTTATAAAATAAGATTGTTTGCAAACTAACGACATTTTTATTTCTTTATTCAAGATTTGATTCGAAAATATTATTAAATATTATTTTACTATGGCATTTTAGTTGAAAAGTATAATTTTAGTGAATTGATAATTCATATAGATTTTTATTATTATTATATAAAATTAAGCTCAATCTTAAACTATGTAGATTTTCCATTTTCCAATCTTAATATTGAACGCAACATAAATTGCAAACCTTCAAAACCGTATGACAAGGAAACAAAGAAATTTTTAAACGAGTTTGACATTTGGATGATTAATGCTAGCATTATGATTCGTTTTTTGTTGACAATAAATAAAAAAAATAAGCAAGTAATAATATTATAAGTTAAATAGTTATTCTATAAAAAATAGAAGTTGCTGAACAGATAGAAAAATATTAATATTTTACAGGAGTACGAGGATCTCCTAACTTTTCATTATCTACTGTAAGTTTTTATTTGGCTTCGTCACAGTTTGTTTTTACAAAAAATAATCACTGTTTGATTGTTTTTTGAGATATTCTTTTTGTAAACCGGTTTCCTGATCATTTACAACTTCAGAGTGTAGAGCCTGAATTTTTATTCATTCAATTGTGTTATTTACAGTGAGGTCATCATAACGCATATATATAGGTCATAGAATATACAGTATATTGTTATATAGTGCACCATTAGTTATTATACCATAATTGGATTGTTTTCTTACTCCAAGAGTTCTTGTGCATAATTATCTTCGATTAGTTCTTGTAGAACTTATTTTTATTATTACATGCTAGTGAGATTTATAGGAAGTAATGTCCAGTTAACATGGAAGACATAAATCTGAGTAAGTAAATAAATACTTTTAATGAAAAATGTGAATTGTTTTGAAATGTTAAGTGAATGAAATGTGTAAATAAATCAATTAATTTCTTTTCTTTAACTATTAGCAATAAATATAATGACCTATATGATCTATCTATATAATCAGTAGAACAGGTTTTTTTACCTAGAATAGACCAGATTTCCACAAAAGCTTTTATTATTGTTATTTGTTAAGCATAAGTTGTAACAAACTGATGTATTAGCTTTTTCTGATGAGAAATAAGTAAATAATAATTATTGTTAAATTCAATTTAGTATTATTATGACAAATTTAATTTTAGTAATATTTATAAAACTATATCAACAAAAATATTATATTCAACAGTTGACATGTACTGGTTTCATGTGTTACATGAGATGTTTGTTTTTGCAAAATGCATCACCTCATGGGCATTGTTATTGTTATAGAGTTGGCACCCTATTGAAAAACTTCAATAGGATTTCATCAAAAGTGACAAAACCACATAGAAACCAATAAATATTTATTGGTGTCTAATGTCTATGTGGCTTTTGTAGCTTTTGATGAGATCCTATTGGAGTTTTTAAATAGGGCAGTTACAATTATTACAAGCATGTACTCTTGGGCTTGAGTTTTAAGTTAAACAAGTTGTTTTCTGTTGATAATTGTTCCATAGAGTCTAGATTTCTGAAATTAAAAGTGTTCCAGTTTGATATATCTCTCGGTTTATTTTAGTGAGTTGACAGAATAGCTGAAAATAAAGGTAATACAATGTACATGTGTGTTTAGAAGTGTATATTATTCACTAAAATATTTCCCCCAAGTAGATTGTCACTGTAAGATTGGGATAAGAGTAAGACTGTCACCAATAATAACTAATTAGTCAAAACATTGTTATGTACTATTGGACACATTGATACAATAGAACGTTCTTATATACTTGTGTAAAAAAATTCAAAGATAAGCACCTCCCCCAAAGTTTTTATTTGATAACAATTTAAAATCATTTGTGAAAATCCCAAATATTCTATACCTATAACAAAACAATATAAAGACTCGCTCAATATTGGATTGATAAAAACAGTCCTGACAAATTATGATAATGCCTGTTAACATGGTGGGTAATAAATGTTATTTTATTATCAGCAATTACTACAAATTTGCATATCAATCAACTATGTATGTTATTAATGATTTTATTATTGATGTAAACAATCCTATTATAATATTATAAATGTGAATTTTTTTGAATATGTATGGATGTTTGTTACTTTTTCAAGCCAGTACGGCTGTACAGATCTGAATGAAATTTGGCACAGAGATAGATTATAGTCTGGAATAACATATAGGCTACTTTTTATCCCAGAAAAATATGCATATAATCCCTTTAGAATGTAATTGATATACATTGATTTCCTTATGCATAATAATCAAAGTTAATGATATTACATTATTTATCTATTTATTTCAATAACTTATTATAATCACTTTAAATTATAAGATTCATCTTTGTTGTGTCTTCTTTATCATATATGATATTATATAATTAAATTGGGTTTAGACTGCATATTTAGAACAATTAAAAGGAAATTAAAAAATAATTAGATATGATTTGGTATTAGCTAGATCTCTACAAAAATTATTAAAAAATGAATTGTAATTTGTCTACAGGGACGAAGCCAACCAATATGGCAGATATATTGGACCCACTTTCTCCAAGTGTGAATGATTCTGGCAGTTCAGGGCTTATGCATAAGCTGAGGATGAGATTTGGTAGATCTTCACCACCGAGACCACCAGGAGATGGTAAATTTTATGTTGATAAATGTTATTTATATGGCATTCTTTCTTATATATACAATGGCTTCAATATTACCATGAAAATGATCAGGGATCATGTTTTTTCTCGATGAGACTTAATTTATTTGTTTGTACAGCAAAGGATCAACGACAAAGTTTCTTACAGTGATATTTCTTTGGCTAGGAAACCAATAGGTTTTTGGCTTACAATCTAGGACAACAACAACTAAAATTTCAGTAACATATTTTTTTTGTTCTCCATTTTATTTTAATAAAAATTGGTTGGTGGTTCTTTTCAACGTTTAACTCTATAAGAAATTTATGTTTCCGGATTTGTCTGCTATGCCCATTAAAAAATGTACATTAATATTTGTAAAAATACTTACATAACTATACATAAAATATATTTTATGACTAATCAAAAATATTATTGGCCATAATTCACCAATTGTCTAAATAAAATATTGTTGTAATCTTTTTTTGTAATTAAAGAAAACTGCACTGTGTCATTGTGCTTAAGTATTTCAAGGTCGCAGCAAAAACATCTGCGAGGTCACTCTGAATTATACGCTATCAGTTTAAATACAAATGCTGTTTCGTAAACACGCCATGGTGGAGAAAACTAGTAGTGGTGATTTTTTTTTTAATTGTCTATTTTTTTATGATGTCGGTTGGTGGAAATAAAAAAAATATCTTTATCATTAAAATGGGATGTGATATATTAAAAATTCTACATAATATGTGCCATGTGATGTGTAAATTATATAAAATATGTAATGTGAGAATAAGAGTATTATCACTGACTAATACATAACACTGGTATTAATTGGATACAGCTGTGAGCAAACACAAAGCAGATATCAATATATATTATGTATTATATATATATATATATATATATATATATATATATATATGTATATATATATATATATATTTATGTCAATAGTTTTTTTTATTTAGAAATATTTTTTTTACATAATAGTTATTCTGGTATATGGAAGAAACTACATTCAATAATAACCTTGTAATAAGATAATTCCTTGGGAACGACTGGTTTACCAAAAATAATATCAGTATAAAAATTTGAATTAAGGAAAACAATGCGCAAGCGCACGGAAGAGAAAAACGCAAATTATATATTTTTTGTACACGAGAAGAAGTTTTTACATTTAGTATTACCTTTAATTTGATTGATAAATGAATTTGATTGTGAACGAAGAAACTATATTACTTTATTATTACACTAGCCTTTAGAAAAATAAAAACAAAGTATCCCACGGGAACCGTTAATTTTTCCGGGATAAAAAGCAGCCTATGTGTTATTCTGATGTATGAGCTACAATATTGTAAAATTTTACTAAAATCCATTCAGTAGTTTTTGCGTGAAAGAGTAACCATCGATACATCCAGACTTCCATACATCCTCACAAACTTTCGCATTTATAATACATATTAGTATAGATTTTGATCGAAATGCTCACAGTCAGATTTAAATATGTATTATATATACCTATAAAGTATGGGAAATAAAACCACTTGTTAGTCCTCCTGTTATAGTTAATCTTAGTCAAACATTTTGCCATTTTAAATAAAACTATCTTGTCAAATTTTTTTCGTGGATTTATTTTGATTTTTGGTTCCCGGCGTTTCGAATGCTTTACAGAAATCATGGTCACTGGAGAGTTTGAATACTTTTTTTATTATCCTTATATATTTTTCAGGATATGTGGAATTTGGGGAGTTCAGGTCCGAGCGACCTGGCATCAAAAAGGTTGGCACGTTTGCAGGCGTGTTCTGCCCCGTGGTGCTATCTATGTTTAGTGCTTTAGTTTTTATACGAATGGGTAATTTATTTTAAATTAATTTATTCATTTATTCACATCTCATGTTGGTAAGATGCTGATTTTATGCGAATGTACATTTTTTACTATTTCATTTTTTGTTCAATAATTTTGGTAATATTATAAGTATTATTATAAGTATATAAATGTTTGTTATTTCCTTAAAAAATTGTAAGTAAGTAAAGATAACATAAGTAAACAAAAGTAAACAATAATATTTTTTAATTAATTTTGAGTTTACCAGATAAAAGAAGAAAACAAAGTACTTCTACTTAGTTGTAAATATTTTGATTTTCTTCTTTTCTTGCGGCTTCAAATTTCAATGAGTAATATTCTAAAAAATATATTATTTTTTTACAGGATATTTAGTAGGCAATGCAGGACTTCTAGTGACGTTAGCTCAATTCGGAATGGCATATTTAATAGTTGGTTTTACTGTGATGTCGATCTGCGCGATTTCAACCAATGGAGCCGTAGAAGGGGGAGGAGTTTATTGTATCCTTTTTCATAATAATAATTTTATATTCATTTTCCATATCGTTAATAGGTAGGTTTTTTTTGGATTTGGTTGGACACACAGCACCATCTAGTTCCATGGTAAGATACGAGGCTTGTGTTATGGATACCAGATAGTTGGTACACTATACATATGTATAATTTTAAATACATACATATTACAAATATAAACACCCATGACTGGAGTACAAACATTTGTGGTTATCATGAATGCCCTCAGTGGGACTCGAATCCGCGACCGCTGGCACAGCAAGTAGGTTCACTACGCCGAACTCGTCGCCAATCAACTCATTGAGTTGGAATTAAGATATATTTATGGAGGAACATAATTTTCATTAACATTTCATAGACTAAAAACGAAAAGCGTAACTCTTGGTTTGCCTAAACTTTTATTGGTGGCGATGCCGAAGTTATTTCTATTGTTTCAATCAAGGCTAATACAAAAATTGGCAAGTTACCTTTGACTCATTAAATAGTTATGTTTTCTATACATATATAATTGTACATTTCTGTAAATATAATAAAATAGAAACTTAGTTAAATCTGTGTGTGAATATTTTATATAAACAATGACTGCTATGTATTGTATACAGAATATATACCCCAATACAATAGTAGTTGAAATTTTTGTCTGTTTGTCTGTAAATCTGTATGTCATGTGTTTGTCTAGTCAAGCTTCTGAGTGTTAGTCATGCAAACAGAAGCACTAGAAATATGTAGGTCTTAAAAAGGCCTACAGAAAAGTCCGCGATAGCATGTGTCGGTCTCCTAAGGTACACTCACCTATTTTTATCCATTTAAAACCTAAACATACGATCAAAAGTTCGCTAGTCTAATATAAAATATATTATTTCATAATAAATATTATATAGTTAATGATTTTTTTATTATTTTGAATATAAGAGAACCATTATATGGTATTAAAATTTTCATTTTCACTTACTAATAATATGTGGTCAATAAAGCCCTAAACAAAAATCAGTCATGATAAGCAGAACTTTAGGTCCAGAATTCGGTGGTGCTATAGGAACGTTATTCTTCCTCGCCAACGTTGTTTCTAGTGCGCTCTGTATTTCTGCGTGCACTGAAGCTTTAGTTGAAAACTTTGGGCCTAATGGTAAATATATTAATCCGAAAACATGATTTTATTTAAAACAGCTAGTCCATTTTGAATAGACATAATACATTATGATCTGGATTACATGGGCTACTGTTAGGCACTTAGGAACTAAAACTTGAATCGCTAGTATGTAAAAAACAAACGTATTTCCAGGGTACCTAGTTGGGGAGTCCCCGGGCCTTCCAAACGGCTACTGGTACAGGTTTCTGTACCGTTCAGCGCTGAACGCGGCGGGGCTGGGCGTGTCCCTCGCGGGCGCGTCGCTCTTCGCTCGCACCAGCCTCGCTATATGGCTTACCACCGTGGTCTGTCTGTGTAGCTCCTTCCTTAGCTTCTTTGTTACTGCTCCTGGACAGGTGAGAGTGCTATATATATTGTTTAAATTGTCATAATAATGTCCTTACTGATTTTGGCCTTGGTAGCCTATCTCAGAAATCAAGCCAGATACGCAGGAGATATTATAGCGCAAAAGTGTAAGTGCACTCTATTCTTTCACTCTCAAATTCCTATGGAAATCCGAAAATATAGTTTTAATTTAAATTCCCATGGGAAGATAATTCCACACGACCGATAAAAGGTCAGTCACGAACGGGCTTTTCCTTCTCTCTGTGACACGGGGGTAAATCACCACCAACTTCCCAACTCCGGGCTGTTACTGAAACTTTTTTAACTGTAAAACTCAATAGCTAAACTGGGCACGACTTAGGACTCAAATTCAAGATATCTAGATCTGAAGCAGTACATGCTAGCCACTTAACCAATGATGCAGTTAATATATTATATACTAGCAGTTCACCCTCGCTTCTTTCGGGTTCGTTTCTACAAAAATAAAAACAAATTATTCCATGAAAACCGTACATTTTTTCGGGATAAAAAATAGCCTATGTGCTATTCCAGATTATAATCTATCTCTGTGTCAAATTTCATCCAGATCCGTTCAGCCGTTGTGTTGTGATTGAATAACAAACATCCAAATATGCAGACTTTTACATTTATAATATTAGTAAGATAATCGAAACATATACTTATAAAGAATTTTAATTGCTTTATACAGATAGAAAAACCAGATACAAATTTAATAGTGAATGCAACAAACTTCACTTACACGGGCCTCAGCGCGGCGACGCTGCGGGAGAACTTGTACCCGCACTACGCAAGAGACTATAGTACTTCAGACGGTGAAATGGTGGACTTTGCCTCGGTCTTCGGGGTCCTCTTTACAGGGGTCACGGGGGTCATGGCTGGGGCTAATATGAGTGGTATGTGGTGGTTGTATGTTTAACTAGTTTTGGAATTAAGTTACTTGTCGCACGTTGTTCAGTACACTTGGTGAATGAGGGCTAGACGGAAACAAGTGGAATGTTTCGATCGTCACGACACTTTTTATTAAAGTGAAAATTCTTTAGAATCGTTGTGATTTGAAACTCCGTAAAACGACAATGCGACACTAAAACGAGAAACATATGAATATATAGGATTAAGCCGACGAGAGAATGAGATAGAAAATATTGCCATGTTTGCTGTAGTAACCGTTGTTATTGTCTGACAAATATATAATATTATATACTTTCCATATATGATATTCTATAAATATATGATTGTAATATGTCTAATTTAAGTTATTTTTAGTATCTCACCTATCCTAATTATTTAAAACATAAATAGAATTTCATAAAGAGTAACGATAACCAACAGAAGTTTTACTTGTTGCGCGTGTACACATTCATAAACGCACTCTTTAATTTTTTTTGCTTGTGATTCTGCTGGTGCGATAAAATAGCCTATAACTATATCATTTAGGGAAAGTAAATTAATTTTATAAATTGGGCTTTTAATCCTGAGATGATTGCGTTCTGTTGATAAATTTTCAATCTTAATGACATTTTGACAGAAATACAATATAAATTAAAAATAATCGTCATAAGTTACTCCAGGTCTCTATCAGAGGATAAACCTGGAGTGATTTATAGTAAATATTTTACAAACTAGCGACTCCAAGTCGCTTCTCTCGGTTTTATCCCTAGGTATGTTTTAACGGTTAGTATGGAATAAATAGACTAGTATATATTATATATATTTTTTTTTCCAACTTAAACTTGACACAATGTTGTAGATAGGTCTGCCACTAACGCCATCAATTGAAAGTAATCCGAAGTAGTAATTCCCATACAAAATAAACAGTTCTGAACTTTTTGATTTTCCAGCAGTTCTTATGGGTTTTCCCTAATTTTTTTTAATATTTAAATCACTACTAACATACTCCCAACTAAACGAAAAAAATAATTTTTCAAATTGGTCCCGCCGGTTTTGAGTTTTAAAGGGACTACCGAACAGCAATTTATTTTTATATATAATGAAAAACAAAATTGAAATGTCAGTTTGTAATGTCAAAATAACAGCTTTATATTAAATGCATATGAAAGTAAATATGGTAATTATAAGAAAAAACACAATTTTGAACATTTTTGTCTTTCTGTCTGTTTGTTCCGGCTAATCTCCGAAACGGCTGGACCGATTTTGATGGACTACTTTTATTTTAAAAAAGCATTAGGGTTCCGCACAAAAAATTGAAACCTATAAAATTGCACGCACGCATTTATTGTAGTAATTTAATCATTCCAGGTGAACTCAAGAACCCATCTCGCAGCATCCCGCGGGGCACTCTCACAGCTCTTCTCTTCACAGCGCTATCGTACGCGGCGCTATCTCTGCTGACAGCCGCCACCTGTTCTAAGGACTTGTTGCAGAATAACTACGTGTATTTACTTCCTATAAATGTGTGGCCACCATTTGTCGCTGTGGGTGAGTGTTTGGATAAGATTTGGTCAAGTGCGAGTCGTGATTCAGTGTTTTAGATATTTTTTTGGGTCGATATTTATCCGATATTCTGTGAGAAATATTGGGTATATCTATGTATATTACGTTTTTGTTTTTCAAAATTAACTTCTAAACTTCATTTTAAATAATTCATACTGTATGTCTGATTAGATTACCACATGTATTTGTATCATTTAATGGTTTCGAAGAAAAAACGCGGCAATAGACTTAAAAAAGAGCATTTTTTAATTTTATTTTAAAATATATTTAATACATATAATTTTGAAATTTCGTATATCAAGTAAATATGTTTTGTTTTCCAGGAATGTTAACGGCTACTTTCTCTGCTGGTCTTTCCAATTTGATTGGAGCCTCCAGAGTTCTGGAAGCGTTGGCTAAAGATAATATATTTGGTAAGTGAGAATAGATAGATATATATTATATGATATATGGGTCGTTCTTCTTTTTTTGTGACAATGAATTGGTGTTTCTCAGTTTTTCGAGTTTTTCAATTAACAATATTTTTATTTCAGTGATAGATATTTTTTTGCAAATGCATTTAATTTTCATTTGGATCGTTTAATCTTTATTTTTATGCCCGTAACGTTGTTTGTTTTGTGGCTATTTTCGAGAAAACACTGTGACAGAGTGGTTTCTTTTCGGTAGGTCATCATTATGAATTACTACTCCGTCACGGTATTTAATGAAAAATAAACACATGCAAAAAAATTATCGACTACAGAAAGTTAAAGATTATTTAGTATGAAAAGGTATAAAGCGATGAGGATGTAAATTCAAACTATGAATATATAATAATCTATACTCTAATATGACATAAAATGAGATGAGTGACAGATAATTGTCACTAGAAAAGAAGAACGACCCATATACATAGGTATGACGAGGTGTTGTGGGTTGTATAACGTGTTCTCCCGTGGGAATGAGATAATCTCTCGCGGTAAAAAGTAGCCTATGTCAATCTCCAGCCCTACAACTATCTCGACACAAAAAATCACGCCAATCAGTGTTTCGACGTGAAAGAAGGACAAACAAACAAACACACTTTCATATTTATAATATTAAGTATGGATATTAACAATAATTCACTTTATTTTGTTGTTAATAATAGGTTTCCTCCTCCGTCCCATGGTGTCGCACTCGGGCAACCCCGTGCTGGCCGTCATCGCCTCCTGGCTGCTGGTGCAGGTCGGCATCATGGCCGACTCCTTGAACACCATTGCACAGGTCATTGTTCTATTACTGTTTTATTAGAATAATCCTTTTATTTTTCTTCATCGTATTACCTGATAGTTATCCCACGGGATAAAATTAGCTTAACTGATGGTTAGCTTAACTGTCGGTTACCTTAACTGTCGGTTAGCTTAACTGATGTTTAGCTTAACTGATGGTTAGCTTAACTGTCGGTTAGCTTAACTGTCGGTTAGCTTAACTGATGTTTAGCTTAACTGATGGTTAGCTTAACTGTAGGTTAGCTTAACTGTCGGTTAGCTTAACTGATGGTTAGCTTAACTGGCGGTTAGCTAAACTGTCGGTTAGCTTAACGGATGGTTAGCTTAACAGTCGGTTAGCTTAACTGATGGTTAGCTTAACTGGCGGTTAGATTAAATGTCGGTTAGCTCAACTGATGGTTAGCTTAACCGATGGTTAGCTCAACCGACGGTTACCTTAACTGTCGGTTAGCTTAACTGATGGTTTGGCCTTATATGCCAAGTGTTATTGAAGTAGAAAAATTGAATTCGTGTTATGTGTTTGTAATATTAATAATGATTAAAAAATAGAAATAAAATAATGAATAAATTATTTTATAACGCAAAAAAATCTTAGAATTATTACAAAAAATAATGATGATTTTATGTTATTTTTCTAGGTGAATTCGGTGCTCTTTATGACAAGTTATTTCGCTATCAATCTCGCATGTCTTGGTTTGGATCTCGCGTCGGCTCCGAACTTTAGGTAAGAAATATATTATTTAGGTTGAAATTCTTGTAAATTGATATGATGATGTCCTATCGATCGATTTTGGCCACGGGGGCTAACGTTTGGCTCAGTGTTTCTCAGTTTCACGACACGTTTGGTTCATTTTGTAGTGCTTGCTGTGCCAGAGGTCGCGGGTTCGAGTTCCGCTGTGGGCATTAATTTGTGTGATGAGCACGAATGTTTGTACTCTAATCATGGGTGTTTATATTTATAATATGTATGCATTTAAAGTTATATACGTGTAGTTTATCGACTATCTGGTATCCATAACACAACCTAGCTTAAGATGGAACTAGATGGTGATGTATATGTATAGATAATTTACTATGAGCCAGGCCGAGCTTCAAGCAGTTCTCGTGGCACACGTCGCTGCTGGGGCTGGGCGGCTGCGCGGCGCTGATCTTCGCGCTGCGGCCGGCGTACGCGTGCGGCGTGGCGCTGGCGTGCTGCCTGCTGGTGCTGGCGCTGCACCTGCTGTCGCCCGCCGCCGCCGACCCGCGCTGGGGCAGCCTCAGCCAGGCGCTCATATTCCATCAGGTGCGGACGCCGACTGACACTTTATGATTTGTACTGACAATTAATGATAAGTATTATATTGTTAATGACATCTACTGACCCTAATTGATATGTACTGACACTTAATGACATGTACTGACACTTACTGACACGTACTGACACTTAATGACATGTACTGACACTTAATGATATGCTGCTGCGCAAGTATAGCCTCAGGCTAGCGCTCATCTTCCGTTAGGTGCCGACACGTACTGACATAACGTCACCTTAGTGTTAATTTGTTCAAACCACTATATTTCTTCTAATATTTATAACTATGTATAGATAAAATATATTTTACCGGCTTTTATAAAATAAAATGTATATTCTATATCTATAAAAGTTATGAAGCGACGATATACTGACACTTTATGGATGTAAGTCTAGTGGTGTGTACATTTGACCTAGTTCGAAGTATGTACCACGCCAATGGCACTTTAAAAAGTCATCGTGTACATTAGCCCTTATTAGGTTCGAAGCAATTATGCATTAAAAAAAACTTGGCAAACGCAGTCGCCGGTAAAAGCTAGTATAGTAGCAATAATTCTTTTTACGTGTTCTAAACTATTCTTACAACAAACAGGTCCGCAAATATCTCCTGCTGCTGGACCCTCGGAGGGAGCACGTCAAGTTCTGGCGGCCGCAGATGCTTCTGCTCATCGGCTCCCCTCGACAGTCAGCTCCGCTTATTGATTTCGTTAATGATCAAAAAAAAGTAAGTACAAACATACATACATATGTGTTAGTTGAAAATAGAATTTTCTATATAAAGTTAACTTAAAAGAGTGCAAATGTAGATCACACAAAATACTAGTACAGATGCCTCATCCCATACAAAGGGACAGCGCTAATTTGGGCTATTCTTCGGGCTGTTTTTGTTTACTTGAATAGAAAATAGATGTCGTAGATACACAAATAGTTGGACTGTTTAAAGTTATTTTATAAATATGTATGTGCAAAATAACGTATGGTAAATATTATAAAATTTATTTTGCATTCGATTAGACAAATTTCAGTGATTTTAACAATTTTTAGCTGTGAAAAACAATTAGTAAAAAGTAAAAGCGCCATCTGTAAATATACACTACAAACCCATCATCTGATTGCCGATATAAAAATAATCAGTAAAATTAAGCAAATTTGATTTACATTTTGTTTCCCTTCAAGTATTTTAAAACCCGTAATATGTCTTTTTAGGATTTTTTTTATCTTTTGTTAATTTAACACAACTTTAAACCAGTACATGTAACGTCATCTATTGACATTTATTTGAAGTGATTTTTCTTTGTTCGTGATGAGATCCCATGATATAAATATAATAATATAATGTTTTCAGGGCGGTCTGTTCGTGATCGGACACGTGCGAGTGGGGCAGCTGGACGGCAGCGGGGACCCGCTGGCCGACGAGCACAAGTACTGGTTACAGCTGATTGATCATCTAAAGGTGAGGATTCTAAATATCTATTTTACATAGCTATGTGTTACGACGATTTTTTTTAATATTTAGCATATGTAACGCGCGAGGGAAATCCTGCTAAAACATGTAAGATCGTGTCGAGACGTGTTTTCGGTGCAATCGTATAGTTTCTATGCCCGTGCCCCCTCCGTCGCCCGCGAGCGCTTGGCGACGGGGTGGCGTGAGCCGACAGAGAGCCGCGAGCGCCGAAAGTGTATAGACGTTACAAAATCCTCCACGACTCTCATCGCGCACACTTTAAATGTATAATTGTTTTGCCTATTTTTCCTAACGATAAGTATCTGTTTAAAGAAAAGTGTTTGATTAACGATAAAGTTGATAATAATAAATAAATTTTAATAGACTGAGTAGTATTCTATTAAACTGGCGCCCAACGTGGGGCTCGAACTTGTATATACTAGTGCGTGAAGATGCCTACAACGAGGAGAGGGGAAACGCTTCGGCAGCAGCGAGGGGAAGATGATGGCGCAGGAGGAGAGGAGAGCACCGTCGAGCACGGCCATGGGGACGAAGCTACGAGTGCCGGCTCGGTACAGCAACCAGCACCCCAGCTCTCCGAACACTTCATATCCACGCTGATTGAAACAATCACGCGGGCGCAAGTGGAAGCAAATAGAAGCCTTATCAATTCTCTGATGACGTCCAGCGGCGAATTCAGGGCCTCCACCCCAGTCGTGGCCTCTCAAACAAATAATGTGAACAGCGGGAGTGGTACTGCTGCCAGCGTCGCGAGTGTCGACGCCAATTTTACTAAGTGCACGGCGCGGTTCAACGGGTCGTCCCAGGACGCTGAGGTATTAGAAGCGTTCCTGGATGCCGTCGAGATATTTAAGGAGTGTGCGGCCGTGAGTGACGAGCTCGCACTCCGCGGATTGCCGATGTTGCTGGAGGGTGAAGCGGCAGTATGGTGGCGCGGCGTTAAGGCGTCGGCGACTACATGGGCGGACGCGATCGCCCGCCTACGTGCAGCCTATGGCGTGGCGCAGCCCGCGCATCAGATTCTACGGCAGATCTTCGCTATGGAGCAGCAAGAAGAAGAACGCGCCGAGTCGTTTTTGTGTAAAGTGCGAGCATTAATTGCAAAGTTACCGTATAAGCTCGATGAAAGAGTGCAAGTTGACATTTGTTACGGGTTATTACACCGACGTATTGTAAAAAGAGTTTCCCGCGATAATGTTCGTAATTTAGATGATTTAATGTATAAGACGAGGATCGCGGAGGATATGTATAAAGCTCTTAAAGTAAATAAGGGCAACAATAATAGTAATAATAGTAAAAATACGATTTCACGAACATCGGTTACTACTACCGGTCGCGATCTCACTCGATCGAGTTTTGATACCACGAACGAGACCACGCTGCGTGGTAATAAAAACAATAGGCCTCGATGTAGTTATTGTAAATTATTTGGGCACGTTAGCGAAGAATGTCGAAATCGTGAGAAGGTTATTAATAATAATAATAATAATGATAAACATCTATATAGCGATAGCACGCGTAAGGGTATACGTTGTTATGGTTGTGGTAAGGAAGGCGTAGTGAGGTCGAAATGTGATATTTGCGTGAAAACTTTAACGAAAGCAGATGGTAAAACTTCGTTTAATAATTTTGATATAGAGTCTTATTATCACGATAATTGCGTTAATAATAATAATAGTGTAGGTAACACGTGTACGTCATGTATTAAGTTAACTAATGTGAGTACGCGGGAATCTTATCCTATGGTTAATATATCTGTTATGGGCCGTACCGGAGTGGCGATAGTGGATACTGGCGCTACACATAGTATTGCGAGCCCTTTATTATATAAAATTTTAGTAGACTTGGGAGTACACTTTAGTGAAGTTAAACGATTTGTACACCTGGCCGACGGTACACAAGGGTGGAGAGACTTATTGACAGCTGAGGTAGGTATAGATATCGAAGGACATAGTGTAATGTGTCAATTACTAGTGTTACCGGGTAGTGACACTAGAACGCTTCTAGGTATAGATTTCTTGTCTCGGGCCGGCATGATAATTAACGTGGCCCACCGCACTTGGACATTTATGGATAGTCCCGGACAGTGCTTTAATTTTGTTTATTCTTACACACTTGACCCTGTAGGAACAGATTTAATGCGCGCCGCGTCCAATGAGCTGATGTTGCGCGCAGATGAAGGCTCTAAGTTGACCCAAGAGCAACAGAACAAACTCAATGTTTTTATTGAGGATCGCGCGCCGCAATTTGCGCGTGAGGGTCCGGCGACCGACTTCGCCACGCATCGGATTAAGGTGAGTCCACAACAAGAACCTATTGCCTGTCCACCGTATAGGTTGTCACAGACTAAGAAGGAGGCCTTGCAGAAGGAGCTTGACAAGCTGCTGCGAGATGACATCATCGAAGAATGTGAGTCACCATGGGCCTCTAACGTGGTACTGGTGGCGAAGAAAGATGGTAATATAAGGCTCTGTATTGATTACCGGAAACTGAATGCAGTGACCGAGCCAGACCGATACCCGCTTCCACGTATCGAAGACATTCTGCACGCAGCTAAGGCCAGTGAATATATGACTACTCTGGACCTTCGTTCAGGCTACCATCAGGTAAGTGTCTGCCCAGAAGACCAGGATAAGACAGCGTTCACAACACCACTTGGTACTTTTAGATTTAAGAGGATGCCTATGGGACTACGGAATTCCGGAGCAACCTTTCAGAGATTGATGGACCGATTCCGGTCCAACCTAAAAGAGGTAGCGCTACTAGCGTATTTAGATGATCTGATAGTGCTGTCACCGGGACCTTTCGAGAGACACCTGGCTGACCTGGAGGCTGTCTTTGATCGGTTGGCTATGTTTAAGTTAAGAGTGAATAGAGGTAAGAGTTTTTTTGCGAGAGAATCTGTGAAATTTTTAGGACATGTGATTGTACCAGGCGGAATCCAGGTGGATCCTGACAAGACGGCGGCTATTGATAATATGCCCGCCCCTCAGAACGTTAAACACTTAAAATGTTTCTTACAAACGGCGAGTTGGTATCGCCGCTTTATTAATAATTATGCGGAGATCGCGAGACCCCTTACGACACTCCTGAAGAAATCAAGTGCCTGGCGTTGGGATGCCGAGCAGCAAGAGGCGTTTGAAGGGATAAAACATCTCCTCGTATCTGCTCCCATTCTGCGTCAGGCGGACGAGTCGAAGCCGTTCGTTCTCTGCACTGACAGCAGCGCTTACTGCCTAGGGGCTGTTTTGATGCAGGGGGAGGGACATGATGAGAGACCGATCGAGTACGCAAGCCGTCTTCTCAAGAGTGCAGAGAAGAACTATTCCACGACGGAGCGAGAGGCGCTCGCCGTGGTGTGGGCGCTAGGTAAGTTCCGCGGTTACGTAGAGACTGCGAAGGTAACTGTTAGGACGGACCACCAACCTCTGCGATGACTCATGAGTCAGAGGTCACCCAGCGGTCGGCTGGCTAGGTGGGCCCTAACATTGCAAGAGTTCGACCTCAACATTCAATACACACCAGGACGCTCGAATGTGGTTGCGGATACGCTTTCGCGACCAGCTTGTGTGGAGAACCGAGGTGAGTGTGAGCTATGTTTGACAGTCGTTGACTTACCAAAGAGGAGTAGTAGTGATATCCGCAGCAATCAACTGTTAGATCCAGAGATTCGCAAGATCATTGAGGACATGGAGTCGGACGAACCTTCTAGGGGGAGGCCATGGTCCGATCGTGGGTACACTATTTCCGATGGTATACTTTATAGATATAGCTTAGAGTCGGACGATGGAGAAGAATGCTGTATGGTTGTGCCCGAACACGAACGCAGGCAAGTGATGGCGGAACTCCATGACGCGCCTACGGCTGGTCATTTTGGCGTGGAGCGCACTTTAAGTCGTGTTCGTGCTAGTTATTATTGGCCAGGTATGCGCACGTTTATTACTAATTACATAAAGGAATGTGTGCCTTGTCAAAGGTATAAAGCTGACAATCACAAACCAGCAGGTCTGCTACAAACCCCTGCTGTGTCAAGGCGGTTTGAAGTAGTCTCCGTAGACTTATTTGGCCCGCTCGTAGAGACGCCAAGGAAGAACAGGTGGGTGTTAGTCATAGAGGATGTGTGTTCACGCTGGGTGGAATTGTTTCCGTTAGAGAACGCCACCAGTGCAGAGTGTGCCCAGGTGCTGGTGAACGAGGTGTTCCTAAGATATGGCGTCCCCCGACGGCTCATCAGTGACAATGGCGTACAATTTGTAAGCGAGGTCATGCAACAGGTTTGTCATGTTTTAGGGATAAGCCAAGCACTCACCCCCTTTTATCACCCTGAGGCTAATCCTATAGAACGGAAAAATAGGGATCTTAAGCCTCAGTTGGCCATGCTCGTAGGACACGACCACTCTACCTGGGATTTGCATCTAGCTGCTATTAGATTTGCTATGAACTCCGCTGTTACCAGCAGTACAGGGTTTTCACCAGCATACCTCACATTCGGTAGGGAACTACGAGCTCCTTCCGATTCTGCGAGGGATATGAGGGCCATCGTCGAGAATGACAATTTTGTGCCTAATATTACTCCATACCTGAAGAAGATGGCCGCGACCCTTGACGAAGCTAGGGATATCCATGAAAAAGCGCAGGCCGTTCAGAAAGGGGCCGCAGACCAGAAACGGCGGTCCCCGCCAGAGTATAAGGTAGGTGATCTAGTATTGCTTAGAACACAGGGGCCGAACGATGCAGGACGTGGACAAACGGCGAAGTTTATCCCACGCCGGGACGGCCCATATAAGATTGGTAAAGTAATTAGTTCTACTACGTACGGTTTAGAGAACGTACAAACCGGAAAGGATATAGGTAAATATCACGTTTCGCACCTCACGCCATTTTCCGGCCAGGTAGAGCCTCCTGTTAGGGAAAAGCGTCAACGTGGTAGGCCGCGTCGTTACCTAGACTAGCCCAACTGCGGGGACTCTTAGTTAGGCTAGAGGGGGAGACTGTAACGCGCGAGGGAAATCCTGCTAAAACATGTAAGATCGTGTCGAGACGTGTTTTCGGTGCAATCGTATAGTTTCTATGCCCGTGCCCCCTCCGTCGCCCGCGAGCGCTTGGCGACGGGGTGGCGTGAGCCGACAGAGAGCCGCGAGCGCCGAAAGTGTATAGACGTTACAAAATCCTCCACGACTCTCATCGCGCACACTTTAAATGTATAATTGTTTTGCCTATTTTTCCTAACGATAAGTATCTGTTTAAAGAAAAGTGTTTGATTAACGATAAAGTTGATAATAATAAATAAATTTTAATAGACTGAGTAGTATTCTATTAAACATATAAATATATTTAAACATGTAAACAAAATATATAATTTGCGTGTTTCTCTTTCGTGCGCTTGCGCATTGTTGCCTTTAATTCGATTTTTTATACTGATATTATTATTGGTAAACCAGTAGTTCCCAAGGAATTATCGTATTGTACAAGGTTATTATTGAATGTAGTTTCTTCCATATACCAGAATACCAGAATACCTACTATGTAAAAAAATATAATATAATAAAAAAAAAAAAAAAAACTTTTGACATATATACATATATAATATTATTGTACCATCCTACTTACGGTTACATTAATCCTTTCACTTGAGGTTGTCTTGCATGCCTTGCTTGCTTGTCGCCTTTGCATGCCTTTAGTTATCTTTTTTTCTCTTTGATCCTATGTATTTTTCTTGTTGTGCAATAAAGTATTTATAAATAAAAATAAAAATATAAAATGTATAGAGAAGTTCTAGTTCTTTCGAAGTATTTTAATGCTAATTGAAAATAACTAACTGTCTAAAACTATCTAAACGGATTTATTTTAGTTTTTTATTTCAAACGTTACGGATGCTTTACAGTAAGCATGGTGACGGGAGAAACTAAAGTTATTACAAAGTAAGAGTATTTAATATTAGTGTTGTAACGTCCATATAATAACTTTTGACACGTCTAAAATCTGAATCTCCCACCTCGCCTCTAAATAAGTTCGGGAAAAAATCAATATTTATATTTAAAAATGCATTTACATATTATGTAAACTTAAGAAACACTATTAGCGTCTCAAAAGTGTCCACAAAAAGTGCACAATTTGAAATAGAATTGCGCTTTTTTTTTCAAATCTCTTTTCTCCATTGCTTATCGGATGACAAAATTAAAACGCAAGATGTTTCGTTTAAAAAAGTTACTTATGTGGCGTGTGTAAGGTTGAAATTGTGTTGAGACAATTTGAACTTTCGATTTTTGAATTTTATTTCTTCGTTTGACTTAACATTACATGTCGACGTCACTTTTTGAATAGATATTTGCTAGGAAATGTGATTTTTTTTTATCATAGACATAGAGAGTGGTCAGTGGATTGAGTGTTTCTTTATCAGCCACTAGCGACTTACCCTCGCTTCGCTTCGGGTTCGACCCTAGGCAAAAATAAATTTATCCCACGGGAACTGTACATTTTTCCGGGATGATATATAGCCTATAACCTTCCTTAGTTAACGGGCTATCCAATGCAAAAAGAATTCTTCAAATCGGATCAGTAGTTCCTGAGATTAGCGCGTACAACCAAACAAACAAACTCTTCAGCTTTATAATATTAGTATAGATAAGCTAAAAAGAATAAAACGTCAAAAGAAAGAAAAGACTAAAGAGACAAAACGATTATGCGGAAAGAAGTTTTCTGTATTCATTGAAATACGATGAATGAAAATAGATATTTATAACCATTTTACATTCAATTATAATTTATAATATTGTAATTTTTATTGAATTATTAAAAAAAAATAATTTTACATTTCATCTATAAATTCAAACTGGAATGAAAGCCAGGTATTGGCCGCATGTTCGCTTTCTCTCTTTCTAAAATCATTTTCATGAGAGTATTGCTCAGTCCGTTTTCTACGTTTATGGTTTTTATATATCAACTAGCGACTCACTGTCGCTTCGCTCGGGTTCGTCCCTGGCTCGCTTCCCAATACAAACTTTCATCCCCATTTTTTAAGTTCCTGTGCAATTTTCTTAATTTTTTTTAATTGTCAGGCGTGACGAAGGGAAATAGGGATTCATTTTTATATATTTTTATATATATAGATGTTAATATCTTACTTAATTAATATTATAAAGCTGAAGAGTTTGTTTGTTTGTTTGGTTGAACGCGCTAATCTCAGAAACTACTAATCCGATTTGAAAAAATTTTTTGCATTAGATAACCCGTTAACTGAGGAAGGCTATATAGTATAGGCTACATACTATCTCGAAAAATCTACAATTCCCGTGGGATAGATTTGTTTTTGTTTAGGAACGAACCCGAAGCGCAGCGAGGGTGAGTCGCTAGTGTCAAATATTCGCGTAAGTCTAATAGGTAACTAAATGTATTGTAACAGGTGAAAGCGTTCGTGGAGCTGTGCCTGGCGGAGTCTGTGCGGGCGGGCGCGGCGCACCTCACGCGCCTGGCCGGCCTCGGCGCCATGAAGCCCGACACCGTGCTGCTCGGCTTCTGGGACGACGCCGGGCCCAAGGACTTCTTCAGAGAGTGAGTGAACTGTCTCTTGGCTTGTTGTTGTGTTCAGTTAACGTCCCACTGCTGGGCACGGACCTCCCTTCAATATGAGGGGGATCAGGCCATAGATCACGGAGGCTAAGTGCGAACGGACTTAACATGTCTTTCGAAAACTTAGGTTCTTTCAGACATGCAGGTTTCCTCGCGATATTTTTCTTCACTGTAAGAGAAGTGTTGATCATGTTGTAAATGATTTGCATATGAAAATATTAAAAGAGATTCGGGATTTGAACCCGCTCCACTCGAATTCCCAAGCGCGTTACCACTGGGCACCCACTGCCTTTTCATTGCCGTCTTGTTGTTGCTTACTCTTAATTGAGGCAGTGGTGGCAATTTTTTGCAAATTTTTTGGTGGTTCGATTCAGTTTAGACATTGACGAATCAGTCAAATAAGTGCATCTTTATAAGTAAACGAAAGAAAGCCTGTCTTAATTCAGCTTCATTTAAATCTGCACGGCTACAGCGAGAAAAAATTAAATCAAAAAACAAACATTCATAAATCGCATTTTTTTTGCATTTTATATTAAAAAATCAGTCAGTTACACTAGTACAAACTGATGCATTTATGTATGAATTAATCATTAAAAGTACTGCAATATACTGTACTAGCGACTCACCCTCGCTTCGCTCGGGTTTATTTTTACTTACTTTTTAACTGTTAGTATAGATTTTTCAGGGATGAGATATTTTCTCGCAGTAAAAAGTATGCTATATGTTAACCCGGATAAACAGCTACTATTATAGTACCTACCATTATAGCGAATTTTATCAAAATCCCTTTAGTGGTTTTTTTGTGATGCGGTCACAGACAGAGAAACAGAGAAAAATTCAAAAAAAACTATAGATTCAACCTCTGTATCGATAATAATTACTATTTCAATAAGATCTTCCAAAATAAATATTTAATGTACAGATTCGGCTTAGTTACAATTTTATTGAAGTAAAACTTTTTTACGGACTATTGATTTTGGGAGTGAACTGGTGAATGCGTTACGAAAAGCGTAATGCGTTACGAAAAGTGAAACGTTACGGGTGAGGCGAACGTTCGTTGCCATGGTAACCGTGTATAGATTGTATTGTATTCCCCAGCCCGTCGTCCCCCTACAAGACGCAGCAGTTCGAGCTGGAGGGCGGGCCGGTGTTCCCCGCGCGCACGCGGCGCGCGCGCCTCGCGCCCGCCGAGTACGTGCGCGTCGTGTCCGACGTGCTCTGCGTCAACAAGAACGTGTGCCTGTGCAGGCACTTCCACAACCTGGACATGGCCGCTGTCGAGAGGTCAGTGCGGAGACGCCATTTTGTTTTTTTTTTTTAAATTCGCGGCGCGTAATGAATTTGTTGTGTCTGAATGGGGGTGGTATAAATGAATGAAATATGTCAGTTTTATGATGTCGTGAAGTGTCACGTTTTTGAGATTTTTTAAGATCTGCATCAACGAGAACATGTGTCTAATGTCTACGTAGGCATTTCTGCAACCCTGGACATGGTTGCTGTTGAGAGGTAGGTTGTGCGAGTATTGTCAGTCCGCCAATTTTCTTTTTTTTTTTTAATTCGAGTCGCGCAATGAACTTTGTGTGAATGAATGGAGGATATTTAATTAAAAAAATAAATGTTTTAAGTGTCATGTTTTCGAGATACATATATTTAGAGATCTGCGACAACGAGAACGTGTATCTGTGTAGATATTTTCATAACCCTGATCATGATTGTTGTTGAGTGATGAGAGAGAGTTTTTGTAGTATTGACGAATGGCGGTCATTTTTTTTTTTTCAACTTACCATGAGTAGACAAATTATATATGATATTTGAAAATACAAAATGTTTTTGTTTTTCCTACTCATGGCAATGTTACCATTAATTTATAATTGCCGTTGATCAATTGTTTTGGCAAAATGTAATTACGTTAAATAAACAAAAAAAAAAATCAGAAAGGAAATAATATCGTAAATTTTTTAATTTGCGTAATATCAATAAAGTAATAATTTCTTAAATTTACGTGAATATTAGACATTTAAATGAAACTATCTTTTCGGATTTTTTTACGGATTTATTTTGATTGATTTTTGAGACATCTAACACCTCAGTCTCTCCCGTGACAATGATTGCTGTAAAGCAATCGAAACGTCGGAAACCAAAAATCAAAATAAATCCGCGAAAAAATCCGAAAAGATAGTTTTATTTAAATGATTAATAAAGTAAGGAGTGTTTCATTCGGGCGGTACCAGGAAGGCGTCGCCGCTGCGGTACATCGACGTGTGGCTGGTGGAGGCGCTGGCGCCGTCGCGCGAGCAGGCCTTCACGGTGCGCGCGCTGTTCGCGCTGCAGCTGGCCGCCGTGGTGCGCTCGGCGCGCGGCTGGCAGCGCCTGCGTCTGCGCGCGCACGTCGTCGCCGTGCCCGGTCTCGTGCTTTATACTTATACCCTCCCAAACGATATGTTAAAGTGCAATCCCTGCCCGGTCAGACGCTAACGATAAGTAGTATAATCTATACTAATATTATAAAGCTGAAGAGTTTGTTTGTTTGTTTGTTTGATCTCAGAAACTACTGATCCGATTTGATAAATTCTTTTTGAATTCGATAGCCCGTTAACTGAGGAAGGCTATAGGCTATATATCATCCCGGAAAAGTGTACGGGTCCCGTGGGATAGATTTGTTTTTATCTAGGGACGAACCCGAAGCGAAGCGAGAGTGAGTCGCTAGTGCTTTATAATTATATCCTCTTAATAGATTTCAGTCTGCCAAGATGTTATAGTGCAATCCCTGCCCGGTCAGACACTAAATCGAATCAAAATGTTTTATTCAAATATACTTTTACAAGCACTTTTAAATTGTCAATTTTACATTTTATATTTAAATTAAATGTCAGTGTAGTCAGTCCGTGAGGAAGCTACCACCGGCTCGGAAGGCAGTTCTGCTGAGAAGAGCCGGCGAGAAACTCAACAGTTGCTCTTTTAAAATAATAACTGTGTACAATATTGTAATACAATAATTATTATATATTTATCCTACGTGAGACCCAACCAGATATTAGTTCCACACATTGATATCTACAAAGTATTCCGTGACTGTATAATAAGCCTTATTCACTAATTACTCACTATAACTATAATACTCGATTTAATAAACTGACTTAAGTCACTATAAATTTATTATAATGTGTATTAATTATTTAATTATATAACAGAAGAAACAGATCGTACATTCTCAACTGGAATGGACCCAGCCTTGGACCCGAACATTCCACAACTATCCCCGGGGCTACCGGTCCATGAGAGATTGGACCAGTTGCTGAAACTACTAAGAATAAGTGCAACTGTTCATACTGTAAGTGTATAGCAAAGATTTTTTTAAATAACTATCTATCAAATTATCTTCAGGTATAATGGTTTTAACCACCGACGCATGAGGGAAGTTCGAAGTTGCAACGTGTGTATTTGTGTGTTTGTTTACGGTATTGTAGCGCCCAAACGGATGAACCGATTTTAATTTAGTTTGTTTTTTTTAATGGTGACTTGATAGAGAGTGTTCTTAGCTATGAATCAAGAAGATCCGTTTAGCCGTTTGAAAGCTATCAAGAAAGAGGATATGAACAACTTCCACTACAATCTAATTGATTTGAAACTCGGTATCCCGTTACTTAAATGACATTGCAACAATATGGTAACCTTGGCCTGATGCTGCAGCGTCACCTGGAATTTGCAAAATACAACCCTTTACTAAAACACTGCAGAGATAGCGTGTTTAGGTTTATTGAAATGGCCTTTATAGGTCATTGTGGTTGGCGTTTTTAAAAATTTTGAATTTAAGAGTTATTTTCAATTATTTTAAGTAATATTAATTTTTTTACATATCTATACTAAAATTATAAAGAGGTAAAGTTTGTGAGTTTGTGACGTCGTAGGGGGTAGTCTCTAGATCTACTGAACCGATTTGTGATGAAATTTGGTAAGAAGATAGTTTGAGACTCTGGGAAGGACATAGGATACTTTTTGTACCGGAAATAATCCCTTAAGGGGTTGAAAATGGGGATGAAAGTTTGTGTGGAAAATCAATCCATGTTATTAAAATGATGATTAAAATGATTGTTCTTAGGTGACTGAATGGCCAAAGTTAGAAAATACGAGCCAATGGTCGGATTCCACGAGTCTAGATGACAACAGCGTTTATCAGAGAGTGCCTACGAGCTACTTGCAAAGGTAAACATATTTGCTCTATATAGCCCTTTTAATTTTGCTCTTGTGTTCAGCCCTTTTTAACGTCCCACTGGTGGGTGTGGGCCTCCCTTCAATACGAGGATCAGGCTATAATCCACCACGCTGGCCAAGTGCGGGTTGGCGGATTGGCAAAAATATTCTTCGAAAATAATACAAATTCCAATTCAAATTATTTTATTCATTTTACATTTTCTACTAAACGTCGTGAGTCTAATACCAGTTCGGAAAGAAGAAGCCTCAGACCGGGAAGAATTGAAGAAACAAACTCACCAGAACTAAAATACATGTTTTTACTTTTTTTGTATTTAAATTGTAAATTACAATAATTCTACAAAAATTGAAATTGTCTAGAAGCGCGATTTCGATATTACCTACATAAAAACTAATAATTCATATATCTCATCGATCAAAAAAGTACTAGATACACAATCCCTTGCAAAAGTTGTATTAAAACTGTCACCAATTGTGTTTTGGTAATTATTATAGTTGAAATAAATATACAACAATGTAAATTGAACCTTAAATGCAATGGTTAAAGTTTTATTTACAAAAAAAGGCGCGCTCAAATGTTAAAATGAGCGCTCATTCGGTAAGGACGTTTGTTGTCACTGTATATATATATATATATATATATATATATATATATATGTCAAGCCTGAGGAGTCCGACTGGATGGGTACCACCCCCTTATCTATTTCTGCCGCCAAGCAACAATGATTGCATTGTTGTGTTCCGGTTTGAAGGATAAGGTAGCCAGCGCAATTACAGGCGAGAGGCATATCATCTTAGTCCTCACAGTGACAACGCACCTGTGGTTCTGCATTTTTGTTACTTAAAACCTAAGTGCATGAACCGTAGGTGTCATGGGCGACAGGTACTGCTTTCCATCAGGTGGTCTGTCTGCTCGTTTGTCACTGAATCTACAGTGGTACACAAAATACAGTGGTAGCCCAAAGGTAACGCGCTCGCTTGGGAAACCGAGTGAAGCGGGTTCAAATCCCGGGTCTCGCACCTCTGATTTTATGTGCGAATCATTTTCTAACTTGATTACCACTTGCCTTACGGTGAAGGAAAACGTCGTGAGGAAACCTGCATGTCTGAGAGAACCTAGCAAGTTTTCGAAAGACATGTGAAGTCCGCCAATCCGCACTTGGCCAGCGTGGTGGACTATGGCCTGATTCCCCTCGTCTCAGTATATGCACTTTAAATGTAATACAAAAAAAAAACAATAAACTTACTTCACCAAGGTGGACTTATCTCTGAAAGGGATCTCTTCCAGTCAACCTCTGGATGTGGAAGATGTCAGTGCAATAAATAAATATACTAGAAATAACAGTAAATATACATATATTACACACATATACATATATTACTAATAAAAATATATACTTATACATACATATGTATATACATACATATATTTAATATATAAAATATGAAAACAGGAAAATGAGCTGATTGATAGGTACTTGTTTATATTTGTGATAATAGTATTTTAGTATCTAGTAGTATCTAGTACTTTTTTGATCGATGATATATATTATCTATATCAACAGAGTGAACAGTATAATCAAATCTCGCTGTGAGGAAGGTACGGCGGTCACGTTCGTGCAGCTCCCGCCGCCGCCGAAGCTGCCGCCGACGCCTTCGCCCAGTGACGACGCCATATGCGAGCAGTATTTAAAGGTGAATTGTGGAGATAAACAAATTTGATACTTTACATTAATGCGAAGATGACACGTTTGGCTCAGTGTGTATTGACCCTACTTGTTGTGCCAGCGGTCGCGGGTTCGAGTCCCGCTGGGAGCATTCATTTGTGTGATGAGCACGAATGTTTGTACTCCTGTCATGGGAGTTTAAATTTATATTATCTAAGTATTTAAAATTAAATATGTGTAGTGTATCAACTATCTGGTATTTATAACACATGCCTCGTAGTTTACCATGGAACTAGATGTTGCTGTGTGTTAAAGTCCCAAAACAAAGTATTTTTTTTTTTGGGATATTAAACATGACATTTTAAATGAAATCTTTTTTGCGGATTTTGATGTTTGGTTTTCGACGTCTTGATTGTTTTACAGCAATCATGGGAGTATGTATTATTGCATCTTCAAGATGTAATATTTAAAAATACTATGATAAAGTAAATAAATAAAAAAATAAATTGTCATTTAAGCCTCATACGTACAAGTTCAATAAGCCGCAATTTTTAATATTTTTATCAAACAACATTATGGGTATAGGAAACGTAAAAAAAAAGTGTGATGTTCTTATGTACGTACGTAAGAAGTTATACTCCTTTGCCGTAACAGAACAAAAATAGCTAAAGATTTCATCCCGTATGTCACAACTCTCTGTTTGTAAAAGGAATGCAGCTAACTTCATCATGCCACTTTCAGCTAACTTCATCATGTCGCTTTTTGTAAAAATTTTACTGTCATTCATAATTTTTTCCAAGCGTCCCAAAAGAAGTATAACTTCAAAAACATTTTAATTAAATTTTTTTTTATCTAAAAGCCATTAATATTTTTATTATTTTCAGATATTAGACGAACTCACAAAGGACCTATCCCCGACTATACTCGTTCGAGGACTCAAATCTGTCACATCCACGTCTCTATAAAACTGACATTTTACACATAGACTAAATATATTTTTATAAACATATAGACAAAAAACTTTGAATAATGCGACGTTTTATATAATATCTATTTATATTTTTTTTTGCGTATTATTGTGACAAAAATAATCAAGTTTAGAAAAAAATGATTCTCATTAAAAAGGTACTTTTTTTAGGTTCTCATTATGTTCTAACGTATTCTATATATTATGTCTTTGGTAAAAAAAATTGAACTTAGGATTCTTTATATATGTATATTTTTCTTAATTGTTTTTGACACATATACATATAATTTTTACATTAATAATTTTAGGTATGTATAATTAATTACATTTGCCCCTTTTGCTTTTTTTTTTTTTAATAAATTAGTTAAATTATTGACTAATTTTAGTTGATTTTATACTAACTTTTATTGGATCGTACGTCATAAATTTAAAACTGTGATGTTAGTTTCAATTTCTTATTAAGTGCGATTCAACATTTGATTAATTTAAAGTATTATTTGACATTTAAGTTTTAACTATGAATACGCCTCAAAGGCGACATCTATAGCTTAGGATGACTTTTATTATATTGCTTTACTTTTTAATATGGCTGGCAACACTAATAGTATAATTAATCTGTAGTATAAAGACGTGGTTATTGAAAGTGTTAATTTATAAATTAAATATAACCTTATAAGGTTATATCGCAATAACTGTGCAGTTTTGATATGAAAATAATTAAAAATATAAGGGACAAACCCCAAAATATAACGACATGACAAAATTAAAAAAAACATGTGTTGCCAGTTATGTTTAGATTCGAGAATTATTAAACAATATTATTTACCTTTAATCATTTATATTACTATGATACTCGAATTTACATATTTTCATGTTGATATCAATTAAAAAAATAAATAAAGCGGTAACTAAAATTTAATATAATGGGTAAATGTTTGTAATAATGAATGTAGATTGTCGATGGTTCTGAAGAATAGGTAGAGTTATGAATTTATACATATAATAAAAGTGTAACTGATCGCTGTCTGTACATGGGAGATATTTGAGAAAAACGATTATTCGGGGTCTTTATTAACGCAATAGAACCCAAAATAATGATTTTTAGTATTTTCGTCTGTTTGTCTGTGCGTTTGTGCGCGCTAATGTCAGAAATTGATAAACCAATTCGAGTGCGGTTTTCACACATATATTGTGGTAAGCTTCACTTAATATTTAGTGTTTGTTTTATTTCAATCGGTTCGTAAATGAAAAAGTAATGTCATTTTTTAGAATCAGAAGCGAGGGTGAGTCGCTAGTATTACATATATAAGTGAATGACCTCCTAAACTTATTGTTAATTTTATCCACTACATTGACATTTTTCATATTATTGTAACTCGCTATATCATTATTATATAATATATATAAGTCCATAGTGACATCTTAATATTATTAAGTTTAAAATTATCTATATTTTTTTTTCACTCATTCAAATTTCATTATTGAATATAAAATACCCTTTTTATCTCTGACATGATAGCTAAAATTGCTAAAATGTTCCTTTTTTTAACCACCTATAACATTTTTGACTTTTTATATATATATTTTTTAACCTGTATTAAGTATAATTTATTTATTCGTAATTTGTAGTGCTTTTTAGTAATTAGACAAAATGAGAATTGAAATCCTGAAATTTTAGGTTTGAACCATTAGACATATTCTACCGTCATAATAAATAAGGCCCTAACTAACAATTTGGTCAAAAATTACTTATATGCAGATTCGGAATCAGCAAAAGAAATGCTACTTTATAGTCTCACTCATAAAGCTCTAAGTCTTATGAATCCGGAGACACCATAACCATTTTCATTGTAACTACGTCAAAACTAGTAGTAATTTTGACGTAGAGTCTGTTTTTTTATCAGAGACAAAATTAACTTTACGTGGGTTGCTAGTTTTTTTGCAATTCTTAAATAGTGATGTGCCACTATCGAAAATTAAATTTAAGAAAATCAAGTATCGTTTTTTTATAATAAGTTGTCCTGAAATAATGTGTAAAGGTATTCATTAAAAACGTGATAATACAAAATTAATAATGCAAATTTAAATTTAATAATGTGAATTTTAGTTATACTTAGATTTGAAATTAATAAATATGATATTTTAAATAATATATATGATATTTAATGTTTAAAATGTGAATTTAAATGATACGCTTTGGAATATAAACTTTGAAGCGAATCGTCTAATAAAGATAAAAAGTTACGATTTAACAAACCGGTATCGTAGGTACAACACTGCACAAAAGAGCTGGTAACATTATATGTAAATTTGACATTTGTAAGAGTCAATTTAGTTTCTGAGATTAAAAAACAGAATATAGTGAGACAAAACTTCAAATAACTCGAAATCAACTTTGACGAAGTTGCAGGCTTTTTTCTTATGACGACAGTATTGATATGTTCATAAATAATTTTATTGATTATCTTCTTTTTGATGAACTTTAAAAAGGAGGTATTCAATATGAACATTTTACTGATAGTTCAATAGTTTAAAAATATAAGATGAAGTTAATTATAAATGAATTTATTCCATAGTTAAATATACGGAACTTGTCAATTGCTTATGAATTGCCTTTAGAATGTTATTGTATAGATTTTATATTTTAATCATATTTGTATTGTCGTAATCTATACTGTTTGTTTGTTTGTTTGAACCGAATGGGCTCCGAAACTACTGAACCGATTCAGATGAAATTTGGTAAGATAGTTTGAGACTCTGGGAAGGACATAGGATAGTTTTTATCCCGGAAATCATCCCTGAAGAGGGTGAAAATGGGGATGAAAGTTTGTATGGGGAAGCAACCCAGGGACGAAGACGTGAGTCGCTAGTGTAATATAAATAAATATCTTTCAATATAACTTTTATTTTCTTCTCATCTTTCTATTTACACCTTTATTTCTTATTGAAGTGGCTAATTAATAAAATAATTCATGTATTCGTTGGTTTACGACATTACAAATAGTGTCTTATGATATAGATAATAAGGTTTATATTTAGATATATTTTTTACCAACACGGATTCTACACAAAGTATAACACCAAATATTGTAACATAAATGTATTTGTTTTTGTTTAATGTCATTTTACTGAACATATACACAGTTTTTATATATCGATGAAAAATTGACAAGTGTAATTGTTTAATTTATAAAAAAAAAATATTAATACCACTTTCATTTCTTAATTAAGTCGTCTCTGGCTTTTTAACTACTCTGTAAAAAGATATATTAATTCATGAATTAATTTTATTTTGTTACCATTTATTATCTGTGGAATTAAACTTCTTTATCTATGTATTTTTTTTTTCATTATAGTTTTGTCCACCAAAATGTATATTTGGCATATTTCGCTGGTTTGATCCCTTTGAAAGTTTTGTTGAATACTCTTCTGTATAAAACCTGTTCTGTATAGAAATAATTTAGACATTATTAAAAGCCCTGGTTTTTTTAAGAAAATTAACTAATCTTAGGCCCCTTTCTGACTTGTCGGTGCGGTATCTGTATACAGGATTTTCTACGTTACCGAGAGCTTACTGATGTTGGCCAGATCTCCTCTTCATTTACCGGTATACTGTCGGTATGCTTTCGGTGTAAAACAATAGAATCTTGCAGACACTTGAAGAAACCTTGGACTTTATTAACGGTTATACTGGCTGCCCGTACTGTGTAGCAGTATCGCATGTTTACCGCCCCGCTCCTGCGCAGCCCGCGTCATCAGGAAGCGTGCATTCAAATATACGCGCTCGGTAAAGAATCGGTAAAATTTTACCGAGCCTATATACTTACTGCACCGATACCGCACCGTCAAGTCAGGAAGGGGCCTTAGGGTCTATATACACTATACACAACGAGTTATCTGCATACATTTTGCATTGAATTAATAAATTCAGTTGCATTCGATACATGTGCGTTAAAAAGTCGTCGTGTGCATACACCGTTAGTTTAGTTATAGTCGTAACTCTAAAGGGGGCATCCATTAATTACATCAGCTGTTTTTCTTTCAATTTAGACTTGGTAGGACCGCCCCCCCCCCTCCCCATCGCCCTCCCCTCTCCTCCTCATCACGTGAGATTTACGCTGCAGTTGTTAGTGTATACATTTATTTTCATCATAAAATATAAAAATAATACAACTTTCAGGTATTCTTACAGCGGACAAAATAGGACACTTCAAAAGAAATGAAAGATTTTTTTTTATATTATCTGTGTAATATATGTATATTTTCTTTTGAAGTTGGCGTGAGATTTTCAATGCAATGAGATTTTATTAAACTAATCCCCCATTTTGATGCCTAACATCGATCAAAAAAGTATTAGATACACAATCAGCTACAAAAAATGTCCTCACCGAATGAGCGCTCATTTGAACATTTGAGCGCGCTTTTCATTTTTTTTTTCGTGAAAACAACTTTAAGCATTGCATTTAAGGTACAATTTACATTGTTGTACATTTATTTCAACTAGAATAATTACCTAAACACAATTGGTGAAAGTTTTAAGAGAACTTTTGCATGTGATCTAGTACATTTTTGATCGATGATACCTAAAGTTAAACAACAACTATTAGTGTATTCATTTTTCGAAATAATGGTAAATATGTAATACAAATAAATATGGTAACACCCGTAGTCCGACTCGTACTTGACCAGTTTTGTATAAAATGTCAAATTGCATAGTCTTATATTTGAAGATAAATGTAGTATGTAATTTAGGGATTGATTTCTTGGCTAAATGTTTTTATTACTTATAAATATATTTGTCTTATAATTTGAATTTCAATAATATGTAGTTTTTTTTATATTTAAATAGCCAGAAAAGTCGAAACCCCATGAAATTTCAAAGACATTGTAAGTCTTTGAAATTTCATGGTCATTGACAATATTATTATGGTGTACCACGGGATATTAATAATTTTTATAACTTATACTATACTATATCAGTATACCCAGTGTAGGATTTACACTAGGGGCATTCGGGGCTAGCGCCCAGGGCGGCAAATTTACAGGGGCGGCATAATTCGGAGGGTGAGAAAAATTTTTTTTCGCGTAATCGAAAATGCTTTTTTTATTTATTAGTTTAAAAAAAAATGAAAACATTTGTAAATTATATTTTGCATTTTTTCTCAAAAAAATAACTAAAAGAAATCAAACTTTATCAAAACTAACCATTTTATGCAAAATTTTGATAGTGGGGCGGCATTTTTACAATGCCCATGAATCCAGCATTGAGTATACCCGTGACTATGGCGTCTGTAATAGTGCCGAAATATCGGGAACTATCAAAAGTAAATGCTAAACATGGTAAATATCCCATTTTACATTATAATAAATGAGACATTTCTTATTTCTATTTTTTTTACAGTCAGTCATTTTGTACAAAAAAAAAACATACAAATAAAAGCTACAGCCGATTTGAGAAACTCCGAAATTAGCTTGAACTCTCTCTGAAGTCAAGTGTAACGTGTATTGGGGGATCAATAGATAGTTTATTATTTGTGATATGGGCAATATATGGTATATTCTTACATTGACTTTTATTTAATTCATTTACACCCGACTGTTCTAAAAATAGGATGATATTCATCGATAGATGAGAAGATGCAAGCATATATGAAGGTACTTGGAACGTTTTAACGATAGTATAGTTTTCTCAGAGTTGAGGTATTTTCCCGCAGTAAAAAGTATCCTATATGCTATCATGAAACCAAATTTCATCAAAATCTGTCCAGTGGTTTTCTCATGATGTGTTTCCAGACAGATAGACAGACAGACGAAAATTCTTATAACTAGATTCGGCCTCTGTATCGATAATAATGACTATTTCAATAAGACTTTCCAAAAAATATTTAATGTAGAAATTCGACTCGGTTGGAGTTATATTATACGTATAGATATCGCGCACAATCACAAATTTTTGAAATTGATAAATTTTCGATTGTGTGACTTATGACAAATAAATAATAATATATATTTAGATACCTAAGGAAGGACCACAAAAGAAATAAGGGAAAAATATTTTATTAATACTTTTGGTATATAAAAGGTATTATTCGGAAATTTGACATTTTAAAATCAAAATAAATTCAACGGTTAGTATGAAATACAAATCTTTGAATTTCTCGGCTTTTCTATACTATACTATGCATGTATTATACATATAAGCCTTCCTCTTGAATCATTCTATCTATTAAAAAACCGTATCAAAATCCGTAGCGTAGTTTTAAAGATCTTCGATGACACGTTTGGCTCAGTGTCTAGTGACCCTACTTGCTGTGCCAGCGGTCGCGTACACAAGCCTCGTAGCTTATCATGGAACTAGATGGTGCCGTGTGTTAATGTCCCAACATATTTATTATTTATTATTATCTAAACTAAACTTACATAGAGGGACAGACAGACAGCGGGAAGAGATTTTGTTTTATAATATGTAGTGATATTTTATTATTATGCTAGCGGACTCTATAGTCATTGTTTTATCAAAGACGTGGTCTGGTCAAAAAATATAAAAAAAATCTAGATTTCGACAACAGTGCCAACTACAAGGTCCAATTATAGCTAAAAACCTTGGTCTAGTGGCTAGCTTATACGTCTGTAAATCATGCCTAGATTCAAGTCCTGAATATTGAAAGTAACAGTAACAGACCGGAGTTTACGAGTGGGATATGTTTTTTTTTATGTTATTATGGATAATTTGTAAAAAATATATAATAAAAAGCATTTTTTTTCTGATAGGGCTTAATAGTGAATATTAAATTATGTAAATAAAAATTCACATTAAACGTATTGACGGCAAAAAACCGACATGAGGCCGAATACGTGATATGACACACCGCTATAATTTGTAAATTGGGAATGTAAATGTTTTTAAACTACTCAATAACTGAACTCTATTGGAAATAAATAAATATAAATTGGCACCATCTAGTTCCATGGTAAGCTACGAGGCTTGTGTTATGGATACCAGATAGTTGATACACTGCACATATAATTTTTAAATACATACATATTATAAATATAAACACCCATGACTGCAGTACAAAGATTTGTGCTCATCACACAAATGAATATCCTCAGCGGGACTCGAATCCGCGACCGCTGGCACAACAAGCAGGGTCACTACAAACGTGTCGTCAATTTATTCATTGGATGCTAATGTGTGTAACGTTTTGATAATTGAGTAGAAATGATTTACGTTGTATTGTCAGATTTCAAAAATTATAAACATAAAATCTCCGAACGGTGTCAAAAGCGAACTAAAAAGATAAAAACTATTTGATGAAAGAACATAGTATTATGCAGTGTCCTCTTCCAAACTACGTTTAAAAATTGCCTAGTTTTTTCTTAAACCATCATAATAATACTTATAATATAGATGCTAGGTCAGCTGAAAAAGGAAAAAAAATTAAATAATTCTGATTAGTATAATATTTTTTAAGATTAGTAATATTTTTTTTAATGTTTGGAAATGTATTTACTCATACTACCTGCAAACAAACAGATGGTTATGGCCTCATCGGCTAGAAAAGCCAGTACTACCCACTAAAATCCAACGGAACTTCCCCGTCCACAGACGACGGCGGCTGCTTGCCGAAGCAGACCACAAGTCAGGGGTTACTCCCATAGTCTATTCTGGTATCAGCGAAGTACCAGGAGCAAACTGCCGCCTACTGAAGTGGGCCACATCCCAGTGTGCCTCTTAGCTTTACATCCGGCTGGGTTGCCAGGCGCTAATGAGCACCCCACCATGACAAGGTAAACACATCGGGAGGATCTGAAAATATTACCTTATACAACTTTTTCCATGAGATGTTCGTCGGCAAAAATGGAAAATGTGTAGTGTGTTATAGTTTTGTTGCCAAGTATATGCCTACATGAAATAAGATTTAGAACTGTAAAGTAGACAAGAAATACATGTTCGTTATAATTTATATGTATATATATATATATATATATATATATATATATATATATATATAATTCGTAGTAGTAATTGCCATCAAGACTAGAAGACTAATAAGTTCGAAAAATAATCATTTCTACCTTAAAAGAAACACATGAATCCGCCGGAAATTTAATTAAACCAAAATTGAAGTTATAGGAAACTGTTTTTGATAAACTTTACCAATTTGTCAAATTTTATAGCACGGAAATTGAAATTTGATGAATGGTAAATATAAGATAAGATTTTCATCAGATGTTCGGAAGCCTAATAATTACTTTTTAACTAAGAAAACAAGCCGAGTCTAAAATAAAAATTAAAATCCCAATTTTTGCCCTCAGGGACGTTATTTCTTATTTTATGTACATATCTTATGCATGTATTGTTTTTTCTAAAAGAATATCAAATATCAGTAGTATATAGTAATATCAGTAGTAGTATTAGTATTAACAAAGATATTGCGTAAAATACATATACATACTTTTCAAAGTCGGTCAAACATCAAAAAGAATTATTAGAGAAAGATTCGGAGAGAATACAAAAAAGGGAAAAAAGTCCTTTATTATTACGAAAAACACATATGGAATACGATTGACAAATTTTAACTTGAAAAGCCCGTGGGATATATAATTTTGAACTAATTTAACTTTTGGCTTTGACAGAAGCCATTTACATATCGCATTTATTATCATATTTTAGACAGGAAGTTATGTTTTATTTCACACTTTATTACGTTGTATTTGTAACTTTAAGCTAGAAACATAAAGAGTGCGTGTATGAACGTGTACACGCGTAAGAAGTAAAACTTTTGTAGGTTATCGGTACTCTTTATGAAATTCAATTTATGTTTTAAATAATTAGGATAGGTGAGATACTAAAAATAACACATATTAGGCATATTGCCGTCATATATTTATAGAATACCATTTAGGGAAAGAATATAATATTATGTATCATTTGTCAGACAATAACAACGGTTACCACGGCAACAAACGTTCGCCTCGCCCGATCACACTTTTCGTAACGCTCTCGTCACGTATTCACCAACTTCCTCCCCAAGTCAAGGAGCGTAAAGAAGTTTTACTTCAAAAAGACATACCTATATACTTACTGATTGTTGTTACAAAACCAAAACAACTGTTTGATGAAATTATCTTTATATATTAGAGTGGCTGGTCGGGTTTTAATAAAACTCTGTTAATGTAATAAGTACTATTTGGGTGATGGCGCCTTAGTCCTTTGCTGATATCGTACGATAACGAAAAAGAGAAGATATCATAAACATTAGAATTTAAAAAATAATTTAGTGTTACAAACAGATTTTTTTACTGTAATAACTACAACATGTTGACAATTCTAGTGCTAATTCTTTGTTAAGATTCCGTACCCGAAGGGTGTTAACGGAACTCTAGTACTAAGCCTCCGCTGTCCGTCCGTCCGTCTGTCAGAGGTCTGTATTTCATGTACCGTAGTTGGTAGAGAGTTGAAATTTTCACAGAGTGTGGATTTCTATTGCCGCTATAACAACAAATATATAAAAGTAAAAAGAAATGAAAAATAAAAAGAATACAAGCAACATTTTTTTAAAGTTCGTAATCGATCATCGAAGTCAATATATTGTACAAAGAGTAAAAGTCATATTAATAAAAAGTATTACGTACGTGTACGATGGTACGGAACACTTCGTATGCAATTTCGAGTCGCACTTGACCTATTTTTATTTCTAATACTTATTTTCCCGCAATTTAACAGTGAGAGAGAAAATAATAAAATACTATCTATGTGTTCACGGTGAACTCCATCAATTCCGGCTTTCAAGCGACCGAGAAGTGAGAATAAATGTTTATTTATAAGTGAATAAATGTTTAATTAAAAGTTAATTTATGTCCGGTCTTCACGGACCTGGACCTGAACCCACCATTTAGTACAATATGTGTTGCCAAACTACTGGTTTAAAGGATTTAAAATCTTAAAAAGGCTAAGGCGGATATTATTTAATATTAATTTACTTTCTAATCAGTGTCACCAATGTCACGTAGAACGCGATATAACATAAAAATAATTTAATTACAGTTAATTTGTATAAAATCATATTATAAATACTGCCGATGCCTAAAAACACTTTCCGAATGTGTCAGTCAAGCTTCCATAGAAAAAAGTTGAAATCTTCACCTAATTGCTGAAATGATAATGAGTTATAATGTTGTTCATTACAATTTGTATTCAGCCCTTTTTAACGTCCCACTGCTGGGCACGGGCCTCCCTTCAATACGAGGGGGATCAGACCATAGTGCACCACGCTGGCCAAGTGCGGATTGGAGGACTTCACATGTCTTTCGAAAACTTGCTAGGTTTTCTCAGCCATGCAGGTTTCCTCACGATGTTTTCCTTCACCGTAAGGCAAGTGGTAATCATGTTAGAAATGATTCGCACATGAAAATATCAGAGGTGCGAGACCCGGGATTTGAACCCGCTTCACTCGGTTTCCCAAGCGAGCGCGTTACCACTGGGCTACCAGTGCCTCAAACAACTCATTACAATTTGTATTTATAAAAAATAATACAACTACCTTTCAAATTTTTATCTTGGGAAATACCCATTTCGATCGAAATGGACTAGCATTCCGGTTATTCCCCTGAATCTGAGCTCCACTAACTAACGCTATTGTTCAACGGCAGGACACTAATGGGTTGTGCGAAACTCTCGTCAAGTATCGTTAAAGAAATTGGAGGCATTAGAGATTTTGCCGGATAAATTGATCATGACACTCTTAGTTTATTTCGTAAATATACATTTCTATACATATAATAAAATTGTAACTAAGCCGAATCTGTACATTAAATATTTTTTGGAAAATCTTATTGAAATAGACTTTATTATCGATACAGAAGCCAAATCTATAGTTTTTAGAATTTTTGTCTGTTTGTCTGTCTGTTACCGCATCACGGGAAAACCACTGGACAGATTTTGATGAAATTCAGTATGATGATAGCTGGTTATCCGGGTCAACATATAGGATACTCTTTACTGCGAAAAAATATCTCATCTCTGAGGTAAACGTGAAAACGTAACTAGGGACGAACAAGAGCAGAGCGAGGGTGAGTCGCTAGTGTTATACTTATATATAACATAACTGTGTAACAACTTACGTTACTTAAAATAACATTAACAATTTATAACAAGGTACATTTAATAAGCTTTCCATTGCGAAATGAACTTTAATAAAAGGGCTAAGCTAATATATTTCGATGACACACTGCCCTCCGTATGAGTTAAACTGTATGACGATTGACGGTAAAACAGTAAATAAATATAAATAAATATATTTTGGGACATTAAAATTGGATAATTGATACGCTACACATATGTAATTTTAAATATATACATATTATAAATATAAACACCCATGACTGGAGTGCAAACATTCGTGCTCATCACACAAATAAATACCCCCCAGCGGTGAACTCGCGACCACTTGCACAGCAAGTAGGGTCACTACAGACTGAGCCAAACGTGTCGTCTAAGTTAAAATTAATAATATAGGAACATAAATGCTATAGAAATAAGTCGTGAAAAGAAAGTTTATAATTCAAAATATATTCAGAGAGAATGATACCTATTATTTATAAATTCATCTATCCTTTGCAATTTTCATAACAACACGTCGGTTTTAACTAATCCTCTATGTCTAAGCTTGAGTGAGAACATCAAAATTAATAAACTTTGTATAGGTACTATATGATCCGTTGACATTAATAAAATGTCAGTAGATTCGCTGTTTTTACCTCAAAGAGTCATACTAATTATTAATTAGTATTATACATGTAAAAGGAACTGTTTATCTCTTTGTCGCCTTTTCTCGCTTAAACCGCTAAACGGATTTCGGTATTTGGCAAGGATAGGATCACGGGGATGGATATAGCTTATCTCTTTACCCCGTCTCGCCTACCTTGCGAAAGGTGCCGTAAATAAAAACTGGTACTAAATAAAGATGAGAAAAATATTTATGGTATATTATAGTACATTTCGGTTTTAAATCGCTTACGTTAAACTTTATTGAATATCACAAATCGCAGTGTGCTTCGTTAACTGAAGTTCCCAACTACTTTTAATCTGAGCCATACACAGGGGAGGATCTAGAATTTGTGGGGCCCTGGGCTGAAACTACTTAGAGGCCTATCTAAGTACTCAATTAATAGCCATGTCAAAAAACTGTTTCTATAATAATATATCATTATTATATATTCTTTATTGCACAAAAAACATAAATATTAATTAAATCTACGCAAGTATTAGTTGTACAACAGGCGACCTTATTACTTCTTCCAGGCAACCTATAGTGATATATATATATATATATATATATATATATATATATATATATATATATATATATATATATATATATATGTATATATAAGAATATAAAAAAAACATATATTATAAGGAAGTTATTGGAATCACCCCTAAAATCGAAATCGGAAATGATGTCATATTTTTACGTTTCACAATCACCAAAACACGTTTCAGAACATTTCCCAAAAATGTCTGTATAATCGCGGCCATTGGTTTATGTGCATAGTCGGCCATTTTGAAGTTATTAAAAAAATAAAAAAGCTTTATTTTTAACATAACTCGGAAACTATTAGTCTAGCGAAAAAAATGTATTAGATTTTTTTTTGTATAAAATTTAATTCTCTATAAAATTGATCATAAGCTTTTTTTTCATATCTCTCATATTTTGTGAGTTATTGGCAATTAATCGAAAAAAATGAATAATTTTTGATATAAATCGAAAACTATTGATCTGATTCAAAAATTGCGTGAGAGTTTTTTTATAGGAAATACAATTTTCTATAAAATTGCTCATGACTATTTTATTCGTATCTCTAACAATTTATGAGTTATCAACGATTAATTATTGATTAAAAAGATCATAGAATCAATTTTTGTCATGATGAATACTGATCTACTTATAAGGAAGCTCTTGGCGCGACTTTGCAGATTGATATAATTTCCTTACACAATTGTGCTGAATATGAACCTCAATCATAAGCGATATTTTTATTTTCTATAGTAAACAATATATGAAAAAATGGTAAACATTGACTTATTTTAATAGTCCTCTGAAGAATGCAATTTTGTTTTCAATTTGAGGTTTATATAGAAGACACACATATAAAAGAAAGTAATTTTTCTGTGCCATTGATTTCGGATAAAAATTGTGGCTTCCATCGTGTACACCAACTGCTAAGTCGGATGACAACCTACGATGTGTATCAGCTGATATCTCGGCTACTTTCTAAGTTATATTTTTGTAAAATATGATAAAAACTTAAAAAAAAAAAAAAACCGACTTCCAGGCACTGAAAAGTAAAAAATAACTAAACGGGGGTTTTCATTTAGAATAGATACTTAATCAGATTTTTTCGAAGTCGGTGTGCTTTGATTTGTATTGGCTGGCACCGACTTCGAAAAAATCTGATTAAGTATCTATTCTAAATGAAAACCCCCGTTTAGTTATTTTTTACTTTTCAGTGCCTGGAAGTCGGTTTTTTTTTAAAAGTTTTTATTTTTCCATTTTTAGTGTAGACGTATCATCAATACAAATTAATCAAGCCCAAACACCAGGTAATTGCTGTAAATCGTTGAGGAGTTCCCTCGACTATCTTTCGGGTCCATCATCAGATCGACTCCAGACCTTCATTAAATAGTAGTGCTTTAAAATACCTAATGTAAATGTTAACAAACGCACTAGTCGCCTCTACAATTTTCGAAAGTTCCCCTCGATTTCTTTGGGATCCCATCATCAGATCCTGGTTTCCTTATCATGGTACCACTCTTGGGATATCTCCTTTCCAACAAAAAAAGAATTATCAAAATCGGTTCATAAACGACGAAAAAATGCCCTAACAAACATAAAAAAAAATTAAAAAAAAAATATATACGGTCGAATTGAGAACCTCCTCCTTTTTTTGGAAGTCGGTTAAAAAAACTCATGAATATATGTATAAAATAACCTAATAGTTTCAATAAATAATATTCATTTTTTATACCTTCAAAAAAATTAATGAAAATCAGCATGAAAACATTCTTTTACACGTATTTACCCCCTTAACTCAATTCATAGAAGTATGCAATTTTTCATCAATGTTTTTTTATGACATTATTACGTAAAAATATCGTCCGTAAACCGACTTTACAGACAATCATTTTTAAATTCAAATTATTGCCTTTTGTTTTTAGCGGGGCCCTGGGCTGCAGCCCAAGCAGCCCTTAGGTAGATCCGGCCCTGGCCATACATCCAAATCGTTTTACCACTACATCTATAAGCGTTTACTTAACGCACACTACTACATATTTCGTGCATCTGTATACGGGAATGACGCACACAATGATGTGTGTGATGGATTCACCCACACATGGATAGCGTGTATGGATAGAGAGGATTACGCACACAGGTATCTCTCTAGTTGGTTGTTCCGTATTCCTATCCAGCACGGACAAAATCAGTGGCGAGTAAAGTCGTGTTTTGTTTAATTTAACAGTGGTTTAAATTATTTAACATCTAATTCCAACAAACGTAACATTTAAATGTTTTCTGGATAACTAACTCTTGCTTGTGGTTTGTCTGCAAGAAAAGTATGTTATTTCTTTGAAATTATAAAGCGTGTTGTCTCTTAACATATAGTGGACTAGTCCGAGTCGTTTAATTTTGTAGAATTATTCTTGTCTCGTGCGTCGTCTTGTGATGTATGATAGTCTATATCTTTCTCATTACATAGGCTATATGAAGCAAAAAGAAACTATCAACTCGGGTTTGTACCTATTGGAGATTACCGCGTTCAAACAAACAATCAAATTCTTTAGCTTTATATATTTGTATATTATATAGATAGTGAATAAGTAAAATGCAGAATTTAAAGCTTATTTTAACTTTATTATATCTTTAGAAACACATTTCTATTTCATACGTTTACATATACGTAATGAATTTCAATAATAACAATTAATGTTTAAAACCATAAAATTCTATACTTTTTTTAAATATATCTGTTCTATTAAGCATGATTGTGACATAACTATTACTAATCGTTCATGATACACATTTTAGTAAAACAATTTGAATAAAACAGCTATTCAAATCTTCATCAACTCTAAACTAGGTACGAATTTATATTTCTCCCTGTAATTATAATACCTAAAGACCAAATTAGGCTTGATCTTGGTTTATATTGGAAATAATTATTTTAAACTTAGTTTACATTCATACACTTAATCTCCGTTTAAGCAGTCAGTGGGACTGAGCGGTACAGCCGTCATCCTGACACAGCTACCCATTCTCCTCCTATCACCCCCCCCCCCCCCCACAGATGACGTCACTCTCCCCCACCGTTCCGCAACCAACAAGTTCATTTACTAATTGACATTTAACACCTTTAAATGCCCTTTGTTCTATCTAATGTGAATCGACAGTTGCATTTTATTTATATAATCATTTAAAGCTATATTAAAATTGATTTATTTATAATCTATACTAATATTATAAAGCTGAAGAGTTTGTTTGTTTGTTTGTTTGGTTGAACGCGCTAATCTCAGAAACTACTGATCCGATTTGAAAAATTCTTTTTGCGTTTGATAGCCTGTTAACTGAGGAAGGCTATAGGCTATATATCATCCCGGAAAAGTGTACGGATCCCGTGGGATAGCTTTGTTTTGGTCTAGGGACGAACCCGAAGCGAAGCGAGGGTGAGTCACTAGTTATAATATAATAATCGATACTTGCCGCTCGCTCAGGTTTATTATGGCATATCTATGTATATACTATATACCTAATAAAAGTGTAACTGATCGCTGTCTGTATATGGAAGATATTTGAGAAAACTATTATTGGGGGTCTTTATTAACGCTATAGAACCCAAAACAGTGATTTTTAGAATTTTGTATGTTTGTCTTTTTCTGCGCGCTAATCTCAGAAACGGCTTAACCGATTCGAGTGCAGTTTTCACTAACGTATTGTGGTAAGCTTCACTTAACATTTGGTATTTGTTTTATTTTAATCGGTTCATAAATAAAAAAAAGTTATGTCAATTTAAAGAATCACTTAGGGACGAGTCCGAGCGAAGCGATGGTGATTCGCTAGTACACAATAATCATAAATTATACTTGTTACTATATTTAAATGTTGCATTCAAAATAATCGGACTTTATTACTATGTTAAATGCAAAAGTTGCGTGTGTGTTTGTTATTTTACGTTGAATATATATATATATATATATATATATATATATATATATATATATATATATATATATATATATATATATTTATAATGTTATTATGTTGTGTACATATAATTGGACAGCAAATTTAAAATAATATTTTAGCTTTAAATACGTAGTTGTAATTTTTTATTTATTTTTATTTGTGTCTGAAGATACAATGAATGAATAAGATAAAATAAAAATAACAGTAGATATATGGGTAGTTGCTTAGTACCGCTTAGACGCTTTCATCATTTTTTAGGAACCAAACGTTCAAGTTAGCAAGCACTACGAGTATATTGTATATATTTTTGTCTTTGAATCCGATTTGTTACATAGTCCAGTCATTTAAGCTTAAATTAGGTAGGAATCTCTTGTTAATGAAAATATAGGAATTATATTTGACCGCGCGCTCTTTGCCCTCTATCTTGAAAACGGTTCACCGTATAAAAAAAAATTTTAAACAACATTTGTAGAGAATTTTGTATTCTACAATATTGATAATAAATACAAATAGTAAAAAACCCATAGGAAATGAGATATTTACAAAAAAAGCGCAAAAAACCGATTTTCGTGACCTTTGACCTTGAAATTTAATAGTTGCGTACACCCTACCATATGTAGGTTTTGAGACAACTTTTAGGGTGTCAATATACAAGTATTTACAGACTTACAGCTGGGTATCTCGAATTCCGAGGTGAACTTACTATAATGACTGGACTAACATATTTCTGTCGTTTGTGGAGATTTCAGGGTAATATGAATATTAAAATTATATATTTAGGTACCTATAATACGAATGGATAAACTATGTATGATATACAGACAATTCCTTCCTCAATAAAAGGGGCTATCTAATGCAAAAAGAATTTTTCAAATCGGATTAGTAGTTCCTTGAGATTAACGCGTTCAAACAAACAAACAAACACACAAATAAACTCTGCCTCTTTATAATATTAGGTATGTTATAGTATACAAAAAGTTGTTATAGTATTAAAATGCAAATCATAGACAATTTATAGCTTGTACATATATAGAAATATTACAATTTAGTAATACTCCGCGTAACAATTCAATTGATTTTTATGCGGCAATTTGGATGCGACCTATTTTATAATTCAGGTCACAGATATGTATAACAATAATGCAACAAGTGGCAACTCCAGTGAGGGTTGATTTTCCTACTTATGACGAAAATTGTCATCGAAAAACTTTTTTTGAGGGGTAGGGTTTTATAATATGTGAGATGTGTAAAGTGAGTGCTGCATTATATGCTTAACATGCCTTTTTAGTACCACTCTTAGCGTCATGGGGTCTTATTAAAAATAAAGTTAAATTAATTCAAATAAATGCCTATAGATGGCGTTATATTTATTGACTAGCATAACTACGTGATTCTTTATATTTAAATAACTTTTTTATTTATAATCCGATTGAAATAAAACAAATACTAAATATTAAGTGAAGCTTACCACCATTTTTATAATTAACAGCTCAAAACTTAAGTACAGTCACTTATAAATTTGGAGAAAAAAATCTATAAAATAACTGTGTTTTTGTAAATTCTTTTCTGAGTTAACTACTTTGAACTACGTTACGCTTTAGCGATTTTTAGCGCCAGACCGTTTCGTACGTAGTAAACCACCTTTGTTCTATGATCCAGATAAAAAGTTCATTGTTTGTGTAAGATTGTAGACATAACAGTTTTTTCTTTGAAATAGAGTAGGTAGCTGATTGAACTGTATATCGCAAGCAAACATGCCAAGCCTATGACGTCTCACTGAGACGTTCTAGTTCATGGAGGTAATGGTAAACAAAATTTAAATTGCAGTCTTTTATATTTAAAATACTCTATTACAATATTATTATACTAGCGATTACTCTTCTTCGTTTAAACTTAACAAATCAAGACTAGGAATCGATACTTTGAATAATTAACATGTCCCCGGCGCCACCTGATGTGTACCCACGCCCTGTTCTTAACCCACTTAACTTACCTACTGGTTGGTATTCGAGAAACAAAAAGGCAATAAATAAATAAATATGTTGGGACATTAACACACAACACCATCTAGTTCCATGATAAGGTACAAGGCTTGTGTTATGGATACCAGATAGTTGATACACTAAGCAAATATAACTTTAAATACATACATATTATATAACTTCTCTAGGTACGTTTTCACGGTTAACTATGTTTATACATAAATAGTAGCTTGCTACTTTTAAGATATTTATTTAAATTTTATAGCGATGCGTACGCCGTACGCGAATTTTGTTCACAATTTCATGGGTTTTAATTTTTTTTCGCGGAACCCTAATTCTTCTTCTAAAATAAAAGTAGCCTAAGTTACTCCTTCTAGCAGCAGCTATCTGCCAATGAAAGTCCCGTCAAAATCGGTCCAGCCATTTCGGAGATTAGCCGGAACAAACAGACAGACAGACAGACAGACAGACAGAAAGACAGACAGACAGACAGACAGACAAAAATTGTAAAAAATGTTGTTTTGGTATATGTACCGTGTATACATCCATATGCATTTAGGAAAAAATGGTTCTTTTAATATTACAAACAGACACTCCAATTTTATTTATCTGTATAGATAAAGACTGAAGAAGCCATGACTGGAGTACAAACATTCGCGTTCATCACACAAATGTCTACACTCAGCGGCAACCGAACCCGCGACCTCTGGCATAGCAAGTATGGTCACTACAAGCTGTGTGTCGTCAAATAATATATACAACAGTTATTTCTATGCTATTCACTTTCGTCATGAGGTCTAGACATTTTTTCTTCAAGCTTTCATAGTTACTGACAATATTTTTATGTCGTGATGGGAAATGGGATATTTACCGTCAGATGGTATATTGATCACCATGGGTTCTCTAAATACATTGTGTTCATGGCATTTGCAGATATACTGAAATATTGCGAACACAAAAGTCAGTAAAAATTTTTATGGAACCAAGGGGGCAAACGAGCAGGAGGCTCACCTGATGAAAAGTGATCAAAGGCTTGTAAATACGTTGCCGGCCTTTCAAGAATGAATACGCTTTCTTCTTGAAGGTTGCCAGATCGTAACGATTCGGAAAGACCGCTGGTGACAGCTGGTTCCATAGAGCGGTTGTGCGGGGCAGAAAATGTCTTAGAAATCGCACTGTTGTGGAACGCTGGACATCGAGGTGGTGTGGATGGAATTTACTATTTACTAATATATTAATAGTGATGGAATTTACTATTTATTGATATTAAATATATTAATTCTATACCTTTTGAGAGAATAAAATAATTGATCATTTTTTTTATTTCAACGTTTTTCTTAATTTTTAAAGTAGAGTGTAGGCAACGCTACAAGCAAATCTTCAAAAGAAGTATCTCTTTTGCACCTTTGACTCCATTTTTTGTTTATACTTTTTTCACATATGATGCCCTAGGGCCTAGGGTAACCACTTAATATGCCGAATGAAAAAATAGTACCAGGAATTAAAGCTATCATAATACTTTCAATGAAAATTATCTTGACGATACGCTGAGTAGCTTTTTTAGTGTGATTATTATAGAAAAAACAAAATGTCTTCAATGAATATCGTAGATGTCATATACATATTTTATCTTATCTTATATATTTAAGCGAGCAATTCTTGTATACTTATATCTTTATATCTTTATTTATTTATACCAGCGATCTCAGAAACGGTTCTAACGATTTCGCTGAAATTTGGTATGTGGGGGCGAAAAATTGATCTAGATTAGTCTCACGTCTGAGAAAACGCGTGTTTTCGAGTTTTCATGCGGTTTTCTTTTGCCTTATTCTACGCAGAATATGGTCGATAATTTCTTACACTCGGATGTAAGCGTCGTGGTCAAGGTGCAAGTTAGACAACACATATGCCCGGGATCGAGTCCCGGTCGGAATGCAAAGTTTTTACTTTTGTTTTTTTTTGTATCTATTCAAGTTTTTAGTTTTTTTTATCTAAAAAACTAGCGACTCACGCTCGCTTCGCTCGCGTTCGTCCCTAGATGCGTTTTCACGGTTAGCTATGTTTAGGTATACATAAAAAGTAACTTGCTACTCCTAAGATATTCATTTAAATTATACAGCGATTTACCCTCGTTTTACTCGGGTGCGTATGCCGTACGCGGATTTTGTTCACAATTTCATTGTTTTAAACTTTTTTCGCGGAACCCTGATTCTTTTTCTAAAATAAAAGTAGCCTAAGTTACTCCTTATAACATCAGCTATCTGCCAGTGAAAGTCCCGTCAAAATCGGTCCAGCCGTTTCGGAGATTAGCCGGAACAAACAGACAGACAGACAGACAGACAGACAGACGGACAAACAGACAGACAAAAATTGAAAAAAATGTTGTTTTGGTATATGTACCGTGTATATATCCATTTAGTAAAAAGCGGTTATTTTAATATTACAAACAGATACTCCAATTTTATTTATCTGTATAGATAAAATATAACAAAAAAGAACACCGAGCGAAGCCCAGGTACTTTTACTTTTAACGAAACAATTATTGTAATTATGTTTTACATAAAAAAATTGATTGTTTCGCGCTAAGGAACCCTCAGTGTGCTAGTCAGACTCGCTTTTGTCTGATTTTTTGTAGTTTTTAGAATTTTTGTCTGTTTGTCTGTTACCGCATCACGGAAACCACTAGAGAGATTTTGATGAAATTTGGTATGATAACAGCTGGTTATCCGGGTCAACATATAGGATGCTTTTTACTGCGGGAAAATTTCTCATCTCTGAGAAACCTATACTAAACGTTTAAACGTAAATAGGGACGAACCCGAGCGGAACGACGGTGAGTCGCTAGTCTCTTATAAAAGTATGGTTTGCAAGAATCCAATATTTACGAAGTTCATAACGATTTTTGAAAAGTCACTATATTATGTTTTTAGTAAACTTTGCGATATTCTTTCTCAAAGATGGTTTCATATATAATTTTAAGAAAAAAAAAACCCGCCTTAAGAGGCCTATCACAAAATGTACTGAGTTGTATGGTATTGAGTTCGAGCGTCCGACGCATCGCTGTTTCTAGCATTTTTTGCAGTTGTAATTACTTCAATGTAAAGTTTTATAATAAATTACTTAAAAAAAAGTATGTTATTACGTTTCTTTTGAACTTATCTATATTGAGATATAAATTTTACTTTATAATATTAATGCTGTAAGGATATATTTATAGCTAAAAACGTTTTTCGTAGTTTTTAAGATTTTAAAAAGGATTTTATTTGTAGAAATTAAATATATATTTTCAAATTCCGAGGCCGCTATAAACTTAACCACTATATATGAGGTATTATTATATATTTTTCATTTCGTTTGTTTAGTATAGTATTTCAATCCATGAGTTTGAAAAAGTGTCGTCGCGCATTTTATTAAAAACTTGTTTCAGAATTTTGGCTTTATTTCAATTAATAATGAAAATTTGCGAAAAGCGAGGCCGCTATAAACTATATTAATAATTATTCTCCATCATACAATAAGTCTAAATTGTCGAATAGTTACAGTTTCTCTGAATAAGAACGTCAAAAATGGACATTAAATTGAAAAATCACAGTCAAAATGTAATAGGCCTCTTAAAGGTTTGAACAAATGCTATTAAGGCGATTTTAAACTCGGTATATTTTTATAATAAAAAACTCATCGTTTACAAACTTAAATTACGTATAGTGCAAGTTTAACACAATGTTTAATTAAATTAATATTCTGTACTGAAGTGTCGAGTTAGTTGGCAAGTAGTACAATGGCGCGCGTAACAAAGCTGACGACGGATGTCGGTTTGTCCGTCCCTGTTCTAGTTTAAACTATAGTTTAACTCAAACAGAGTCTGTTGTAATTTCATTGAAAAGTACGTTTTTGACTGACTACAATAATAAAATAAATTCACGTTGGTTAAGCGCTCAATTGGGATTCCGAGTTAAGCGGGTTGAAACCCGGTCTCGCACCTCTGATATTTTCATGTGCAAATCATTTCCAGCATGGTTACCACTTGTCTTACGATGAATGAAAACATTATGAGGAAACCTGCATGTCTGAGAGAACCTAACAAGCATTGGAAAGCCGTGTAAAGTACGCGAAGCTGTACTTGGCTGAACTGCCTTGATCTCCCCCCCTCTCCTTCCCCCCCCCCCCCCCCTCCCCCTCCCCCAGCATTGATGTGACACCCGTGCTCATTAAACGTGGGACGTTAAAAAGGATTGAACACAATTTTACTTCAAATAAAAGTCATCTTTGATAAAAATGTTCTTTTTAATGTGGGTCTTCTATAATGTGAGATGCGTTTGATTCATGATAAATATCAATACCTAAATGTTTTTTTATTCTCATAACTTCTATAAAATAGAAACGATAGTCTGTCCATTGCAGAGTAGCAAGTTGCAGGCTGGCTGAATGTTACTAATGTTAAGTATGTAACTTCGTATTTAGGAAGGTATAAGTCTGCTAATTTACGCATGCAATAATTTTAATTAACCATTTTATTTTACATTCGTAAAACGTAAAACTGTCTATTTCGAATCCTTTAAAGCAAACATGGTCACGGAAGAGACATATATATATATATATATATATATATATATATATATATATATATATATATATATATATATATATGCCAATGTGTTGAGCAGGTTAGGGATGGTCCCACATAAATTTCATTAAAAATTAAGTCATAAAGGTAAAAAAAAAATCAACTATGTGCAATTTTAATTAAAAAAAAATATATTTAAAAGTAATAACATCGAATTTCATTTCTTAAAAATCTTTAAAGGAAACGTGTTTTAACGAAATGTATTCATGTTTTACATGGAGGGTGCGTTGGGGGTGGAAATCAATTACACGAGGGTGGTGACGTGTCCCATTTGAATATATCAATACATTTGACTCATATGTACTTATAGTATATTATACCCCATAGTTTTATGTCCTGTCTTCCTCATGTTGATAGCTTACGAAGACATAGTTTTATAGGGCTACAAAGTTGATGACTCATTTAGTTCTTTACTTTAGGTCTTTTCTTTGAGCTACATCTTTCTCAAATAGTCTGTGACTTAGGTCTTAACGGTCTCGGGTTGTAAAAACACTGTGTTAAAACCTAATGGCTTAGAACCACATAGTTTTACTCAGCTCTTTTGAAAATCTAGCTTCTTTGAAAGTCTAGCTTCAAGTAGCAGCTTTATATCACATCATGATTTTTCTAATAATATTATTTAGTCTAATGAAATCTTGAAAATCGATTTTTCATTAAAAAATTCGATTTATTTTGCGTAATTTAAAATGTTCCGAAAGTATCCTATAAAGTATGATTTTTGTCTTCAGTTTCCTTTAATTTCCAACTTGTTGAATTAAAACTGTTGTTAAATAGATAAAATTTCAATAGGAAAAATAGCTCTACAGAGTACAGACTTCACATGAAACTTTAATGTCTAACTTGATGATTATAGACTCAATAAATTCTCACAGCGTGAGACACACAGACTCAGCGTTCCTAGATAAGTTTTAACCGTTAGTATTCAGCCCTTTTTAACGTCCCACTGCTGGGCACGGGCCTCCCTTCAATACGAGGGGGATCAGGCCATATTCCACCACGCTGGCCAAGTGCGGATTGGCGGATTTCACATGTCTTTCGAAAACTTGCAAGGTTTTCTCAGACATGCAGGTATCCTCACGATGTTTTCCTTCACCGTAAGGCAAGTGGTAATCATGTTAGAAATGATTCGCACATGAAAATATCAGAGGTGCGAGACCCGGGATTTGAACCCGCTTCACTCGGTTTTCCAAGCGAGCGCGTTACCACTGGGCTACCACTGCCTATTTATTACCGTATATATATTAACCGTTAGTATAGAATAGATAGTATATACATAGTTATGATATTTTTGATTAATGATATTTTTCCCGTGGGAATGAGATAGCCTTCCATGGCAAAAGAAGCCTATGTCACTCTCCAGCCCTACAACTATCTTCACAAAAAAAAACACGCCAATCCGTCACTCTGTTTCGACGTGAAAGAAGGACAAACAAACACACTTTCACATTTATTATATTATATTAGTACGGAAGTATGGATATGGATATAAAACGCTTCAACTTATTGAATTACAACCGTTGTGAAATAACTAAAATTTCAGCCGGAATAATCAGTCGCGGATTTCACGTTTTCCAAGTACCTATAGGTTGTTAAATTTAAATGTGCTGCCCTCAACTCTATAATTATCAGTCCATAGATAATTTTTACAATCTTTGTTGGTTTGGTTGAAATTACACAAGAAATAGTTTTGAAGTGAAACTTCTTTAGAATCGTTGTGATTTGAAACTCGATGAAACGAAAATGTGACACGAGAAAGAGACAAACACATAAATATGAATATCTTACAATTATTTTAAATATTATGTTTATATTTTTATATTAATTATTACTTAAATTAAATAAAAGCTATTATGACTGATTGTTGCCATGGTAATCGTTGTTATTGTCTGCCAAACGTTATATAACATTATATTCTTTCCGTATATGATATCTTTATAGATATATCTTTATATATATTTATATATATAATTGTAATATGCCCAACATGCAGTGGTAGCCCAGTGGTAAAGCGCTCGCTTGGGAAACCGAGTGAAGCGGGTTCAAATCCCGAGTCTCGCACCACTGATATTTTCATGTGCGAATCATTTTCTAACTTGATTACCACTTGCCTTACGGTGAAGGAAAACATCGTGAGAAAACCTGCATGCCTGAGAGAACCTAGCAAGTTTTCGAATGACATGTGAAGTCCGCCAATCCGCACTTGGCCAGCATGGTGGAATATGGCCTGATATCCCTCGTCTTGAAGGGAGGCCCATGCCCAGCAGTGGGACGTTAAAAAGGGCTGAATACATAATACATACAACATGCCTTATTTAATTACTGATTTTTTTTTAATTTAATTGCGATATTTGCCAAAGAAGTTTTTACCGTACAGGTTACATGCACTCATTTTTTTGTATACATTTCTGAGCCTATCAAAGTCAATGATGAAAGATAATAAACTGCCCTAAATTTGCCGCCCTAGGCTTAAGCTTACTCAGCCTGCAGATAAATCCACCACTGAATAATAGCTCTGAAGACTTCACATGAAACACTACTACCATATAAAACCGCATGCAAAAACTTGTATACTTTAAAATTCCAGCACCTTGCCGTATCAATAAATCTGAAACAAAAAAAGTGATAGCAAATATATCATAACCCCGGAAGCAGAGCAATGTAAACAAGATCATATGGTAGCTTTTTAACAGCCAATCGTTCCTTCAGCACGCGTCGGCACGTGTACCGCATCTGCACTGTGTAAACACTTGCCAGGGCACATCAACCTTTGCTTGCATATAGTCTATTGAATGCTAGTGCATTTTTGAAATAAAACTTCTTTAGAATCGTGATTTGAATCTCGATAAAACGAAAATGCGACACGAGAACGAGACAAACACATAAATATATAGAATTAAAAAACTACCGAACAGATTTTCATACTATTTTCACCAACAGATGGAGTGATTCATGAGGAAGGTTTAGGTGTAAATTCATTAAAGTTATGTGTAAATTGGCTGAAATATGACGATAATTGTTGAAGATCTCGGAAAAAATCACGACGACTGATATTAATAAAGTGATATGAAAACAATGTATTACAGAATTATTCCTCTTAAAAAGATCTTCCTATTAAACTGTAGAAGTGCTATCTGCGAGTACCTAAGGCCACACTCGAGCGAAGCCAGGGTAACTCACTAGTGTAATATATGTTAAATAAAATCTAAAATAACGTTTAAATTTGGTAAAAATATTATAAAAAATTAAACCTTATAATTATTCTACTCCTGATACTCCATGGTACTACTTCCATGGTAAGCTACGAGGCTTGTGTTATGGATACCAGGTAGTTGATACACTACACATATATAACTTTAAATACATACATGTTATAAATATAAACACCCATGACTGGAGTACAAACATTCGTGCTTATGACATAAATGAATGCCTCCAGCAGGACTCGAACCTGCGACCGCTGACACAGTAAGTAGGGTCACTACAAACTGAGCCAAACGTGTCATCGATTTACGTGATCAATAGCGTTACTTCTGGCCCAGATTCTAAACTTATTATGGGACAGTTCTGGCGGACTCTCCACGCAGGCCTTAGCCTCGCCAACGGAAGCCATTAGGTAAGTTGACATCGACACTGATTTATCGAACTGGTCCTATTTGGAAATTGATTTGAAGATGGACATTTAAGTAATTAAAAAGTTACTTATGGATGGGGAAGCAAAGCGAAAATTTGTCGCTAGTTGTCGTTGTCCGAATAATAACTCTATAGGCTTCACATGACAAGTCTGCAGAGTTTTTATTTTGATTGAAATTATAGCTATTAATAACGGTTTTAAATCAACAAGTTGAAGCTTCTTATATATAACAATATTAATAACTATAACAGTTACTATTTGTGGTCTGTGGCTTTATGCCTTATTTTTTCATTAACTTTTTCTCGCTAGTTGGATGTTATCTACTTTTTATCGCTTGTTCGATATTACATTTGGAACCCATATGTATTGGCTTTTTGCTATACTTATTTATTTATTTACCATAAAAATATTTATATTCAAAATAAAGGTAAAGTATATAAATAAGTTTCTAAAATTTTCAATAAGGATTTTGTCGAATTTCAACGAATACGTGAACACTTACTTATGTCTTTGATTTATTTATGAAAACTAGTTTCATAAATAAATTAAAAACGTATTGAAAACATATTATAAATGTTATTCCTCTCTGTCAAGTATGATAGCATAAACAATGAGTACAATTGTGAGTCCCGCTCGATAGGATGTTGTCTATTCAAATTATCATATATACTCATCCTTTTGCTTGCGCTTGCGCCTGCGGCCTTCTTGGTTTGAACTTGATAATTAGTTTAAATTATTTATTTTATATTCTTGAACACCGTTACCAAAGCGGTTATATTTATAATATGTATTTAAAGTTAGTACCTGGGCGACCGAGCTTCGTTCGCATTTCTTTTTTATTATATCGTATTTTTTAGATTAAAAAAAAATGAAAACTTAATTTAAAAAAAAGTAAATACTTTGTATCTGATCGAAATTCGAACCCGGACACCTGTGATGTGCGACACCTTGGTCGCTTGACCACGATACTTATGTACAGATTCGACTCTGAATTTTATTATATGTATAGATTAGAAAACATATTTTATCTAATACAGATCTATCTTTATCGCCTGGATGCGATCACATTATTTTTATGATATTATTAGTCTTACGGCGACTAACAAAAAACAATAAAATAAATAAATATGTTGGGACATTAACACAGAGCACCATCTAGTTCCATGGTAAGCTATGAAGCCTGTATTATGGATACCAGATAGTTGATACACTACACATATATAATTTTAAATACATACATATTAAAATATAAACACCCATGACTGGAGTAAAAACACCTGTGCTCATCACACAAATGAATGCCCCCAGCGGGATTCGAACCCGCGACCGCTGGCGCAGCAAGTAGTTTCACTGCAAACTGAGCCAAGCGTGTCGTCGTAAATTACAAATAAAAAAAAAGAAAAAAAAAAACAAAAAAAAAAAAACCTCTTAAAACTTATCAATAAACATTTAGCTTTTACTATGGCTTTTCAAACAATTGTAGAGTTTGGATTTGTTTCTGATTTGTTATATTACAACATTACGTCTTCATATTAAAAACTTTTGCTGTTTTTGCTTATATAACATCTCTTTATAACTTAAAACAAAACAAACTTACACGAAATAAAAGTTAGACTTCTTTTGCTGTAACAAATGTTTCTAATTAATTTGATTTTGTATTGCGTAAAGGAAATAATAAAATAATACGTCAATTGTACTAAAGGTTAGCAAAATACTGTTCACATAATACTTTCTTAGATTTATTCGAATATTTGATATTACATAATCCTACTAATATTATAAACGCGAAAGTTTGTAAGAATGTATGGATGTATTTTTGTTGCTCTTTCACGCCAGAACGGCTGAACGGATCTGGATGAAATTTGGCACAGAGATAGATTATAGTCTGGAATAACACATAGGCTACTTTTTATCCCGGAAAAATGTACGATTCCCGTGGAATAAGTTTATTTTTGTTTTGAGCGAGAGTATGTCATATGTGTAATATTTTACATTGCATTCGGATCGTCGAAAACCAAAAATCTAAATATACGTAAAATAATTCGGACAGTTGATAATTTCTTGATAGAAAAACTCAGTGATTAAATTTGGCTCGACTCGGAACTCGAGCCCAGGACCTCCAGGTCTACAGCCTTACATACTAACCATTGGACCATGGAGGCAGTTAATTAGAGATTGTAATTACTCAAATTATAATGCTAACATATCAAATAAGAACTGAAAATGTTTTCGGAATATAAACAGCATATCCTGTGTCATTTCCGATCAAATATTTCACTTTTCAGTGAGTCATCTAATGGTTTGTGTTCCGAAGATTAGCCAGAACAAAAATCAGTCGGACGGACATTTAACAGAGTTTATTGCGAAAAAGTAAATGATGTATTCAATTTTTATTGATTTAACCATAAAGTATGGATTTTTTTAAATGTTATGATAATTTTGTCATACAAAAAAAAAAGAAAACAAAAATATTCAGCATTAAATTACCGCAGCCTTAGAGAAGAACTAATGAAAGAAACTCAGCGAATGTTAACCTAAAATAAAAAAAAATGTAATTTTTCATACCTAAAAAGTTGTTATTATATATTGTTATTGTATAAATATAAATATTTACTATACACTTCTAAGTCCACATTAGAAAAACAACAATAATAGTATTTTATGTAGAGAAAATATTATGTATGGTCAAGGGCAATAATAGTTTATTGAATAACAACGCGCACGTTGTATGGACATAAAGACTCCTTTTGCCGAGTAATTGGTGTGTTAGAAAGAATTTACTTTTCTACTGACGTATTTCACTTCACTGTATGATAAAGCTCAGGTTATGAAATCTTTATAAATAATAAATAGATATGTTGGGATATTAACACACAACACTATCTAGATTTTTTTTTATGAGATTCAGTGACAAACGAGCAGACAGACCACCTGATGGAAAGCAGTACCTGTCACCCATAACACCTACGGTTCATGCACTTAGGTTTTAAGTAGTAACAAAAATGCAGAACCACAGGTGCGTTGTCACTGTGAGGACTAAGATGATATGCCTCTCGCCTGTAATTGCGCTGGCTACCTTATCCTTCAAACCGGAACACAACAATGCAATCATTGTTGCTTGGCGGCAGAAATAAATAAGGGGGTGGTACCCATCCAGTCGGACTCCTCAGGCTTGACAGAGTCCTACCACCGGTAATTGGTTCCATAGTAAGCTACGAGGCTTGTGTTATGGATACCAGATAGTTGATACATTACACGTATAAAACTTTAAATACATACATATTATAAATATAAACACTCATGACTGGAGTGCAAACATTTGTGCTCATCACACAAATGAATGCCCCCAGCGGGACTCGAACCCGCAACTGCTGGCACAGCAAGTGGGGTCACTACAAACTGAGTCAAACGTGTGTTATAAAGTAGAATTATTATCATCACAATTTAAAAAAATCACTAAAAATATTATTGTATTGTATTCAGCCCTTTTTAAACGTCCCACTGCTGAGCCTTCCTTCAACACGATGAGAGGCCCGTGTGGTCTAAGCCACGTTAAACAAGTGCGGGTTAGCGGACTTCACATATCTTTCGAAAACTTGTTAGATTTTCTCAGTCATGCAGGTTTCCTTACGATGTTTTCCTTCACCATAAGGCAAGTGGTAATCATGTTGGAAATGATTCGCACATGAAAATATCAGAGGTGCGAGACCCGGGATTTGAACCCGCTTCACTCGGTTTCACTAGCGAGAGCGTTATCACTATTTCTAACTTTGGTTTGTGCAAATAAACAAATATGTCACGGGGTGAACAAAAAAGTTTTAATTTTATACATACAAATATTTATAAAAAGTTTATCTTATTAATTAAAATTTATTGCAAAAGGGGGAAAGTGGCGATATCCTGTCATTGACTAAATTGTTGATTGAATAATATCAATCATATGTTAACATAATTGCTATACTTTATTTTCATAGAAAGTTAAAGTCCTTAATTATGAGAATTATTAAGTTAAGTAAATTGAGTTAAAGGAAACCAAATTGATATTTACTAATAAAACATTTTATTTATATGTAAAAACAAAAACAGGTCACGCGACCAGTGTTCCAGCGTGTACAGGCGAGACTGTTTCATTGCGCAGGCGCAGGAACAAAGCACTAATTGTGATTGTGTAGGCAAGGCCGTTTTAATCAAAGCCTCGGGGATTATTATCTGTGTACTGTGGATTAAAAATACTTGTTATTTCTTTTTATTTTTAGCTTTCCGTTTCCAAATAGAAAATAGACAATAGTTGGGCAAGTCTGTATTTCAGTGTAAGATGTCCATAGGTTTGATTAATATTATAATAATATTTTATGACAATCATTAAGTATAGATTTAGTTTGTTCTAATTTTTTCTTTTAGATATATTTTTCGTCAATGAACGTAATTTATAAAAAAACTGTAATAAACTAATTACTGCACACTGCTCTGCTTTGTATATAAGCAGCAATAGATATTTTTTTACATAAATCAGTCCTGTCATTACCAAGTCAGTTTAAAAAGATTTGCTATGGACGAAAAAATAATTTGTATTTTATATATTAAAAATAAAATACTTCAAAAAAGGTTTCAGTACTGTAGCAATTTATATACGACTAGCATTGCTCGCGGCTCCGCCCGAATCTATAGTTTTTAAACATTTTGTCTGTCTGTCTAGGAACGCATCATGAGAAAATCACTGGACAGATTTTGATGAAATTTGGTATGATGATAGCTGGTTATCTGGTTCAACATTTAGGATACTTTTTACTGAGGGGAAATTTCTCATCTCTGAGAAATCTATGCTAAACGTTAAAACGTAACTACTAATATTATAACATGGCAATGTCTTGTGATTGACTTAAAAAATAGGAGGTATACAATTATGGTGTGTTTTTTCCTTAGGTTCTAATTATTGAATAGATTGTACCTTACAGGTGACAGGCCTTCGGTTAAAATCGTGTTTTTTCGAAGAAGATATAAAAAATGCGTTTTTTTAGAAAATATACCTATATAGATAAAGTTAAAAAGCAAAACCTTATCTAAGTGCAAAATTTGATCCAAATAGTTAGAGCCATTTCCGAGATACGGGACATAAATTAATATACATACGTATGTAGAAATATATACAAAATTCACTTATTTAATACTATAAGATAAAGAGATTTTGTGTGTCCTTTAAAACAATAACAGAGCATTAAATCGACATGATTTTTTACTTATAGAGTTACAGTACACTTTTATTTTTTGGGGCTAATATTTGTTCTATGAAATTTAAGAAAGACCAAACAAATGGCGGCTGAAACCAACAAACAAACAATGTGAATAAAAACATACGTAAACTGTAATATTTCCTAAAATATTAAGTATTAAGTCCTTTATAATAGGATATAAAGGAGACCATATATAAGGAAATGACAAGTTTTATTAAATTTTGACGCTGACTGTACCCGTTGCATCTGATGTATGTGCGGAACGATACTTCAAAGACACTACCGATGAGTAATAATTTATACATAACAAGCTGTGTTTATGGGTTTTCTTGCTAAAGTAAATAATCATATATGTGTTATAGATACGATAAATTGCTAAAACAATTTTGATGAGATTTAAATGAAGAAGCAATTTAGTTTTTTTAAGGGAAAACGATTAATATATCAAAACCAAATATCAAAAGTACCTAATTTTAAATTTAAAGTACAAATTTATTCAGGTTTTGGATGAGATATGCATAAGGAATACGTGTGAAAATTTGGAAACCTGATTGAAATAAAATTCGAGTTAGTCGAGCTTTTTTAATCATTAGATGAATTATTACTTTAACTAATAGTAAATATATTTTTTATTTATTCTTTTTTTATTTTCTTTTTTTTTCTTTTTTATTAATTTGTAGAATTTTTAAGTCATATTTTTTACTATGAAAGTTTCTTAAATATTTACATGTAATTGTCAAAGTATACTGTTAGGGGAAATCGATTGTTTTCAATGCTATTCAATTCAATTATCTTGTTATGGCTTCAAAGCACCAGTTGGGCACTGATTACTTCGCCAATGTCACCTAGAATGGAGAAGATACGAAGGAACTCTGTCGGTAAAATAAGATTTCAATTATTTAATAAATAAGTATTCACTTTCTTCTATCTGCATTAATGTCAACTTTACATATTATCTGAATTTTAAGACATTATAGACATTATATTATTTATTATGGCGTTTATATTCTTAGTTCATTCTTCTTATTTTATAAAAAAGTACTAAAAAATATTTACTATAGCTATCGATATTCACGCATATAATATATTGGGTCCTTGGACTCGACTCGAATCTTGGAATTCGATTTTGATCTATTTCTAATCATCATACCAACGAGAATATTTGTATTTGTTTTATACATTCAAGCCGACTCGATGGAGCAAAGAGGTGGACGAGTTCCATACATTACGTTTAGTGAAATAAGTATTATTTAGTTATTAAAACTATAATTATATAGATAGAGGTCTATAGAGTACTTTGAACTACTTTAAACTAAAACTCAAAAACGGCTGACACACCCCCAAACAACACCCCAAAAAAAAAATATTTTTGTTTTTTTTGGGGGTGTGTCAGGGGTGGTTGAAGTTTAAAATAAATTATAGTTTAAAAAAACTAAAAAAACACGCTTTAATGATGAACCGAACAAAATTTTTTTTTTTTTTTGTATAAGAACAAAGTGAATTAATGTTATTGTAAATATAAATTAACAAAAATCATATTTTGCAAATTGAAAAATGGAATAATTTTATCAAATTAGTGTATTGTCATCGGTCCTCAATAAATCTACAAAGTTTGAACGAAATCTGGCCGTTTAAAGTGGGTCAAAATCGCGCCCAAAGAAGTCGGTTACAAACATACAAACAAACATACAGGTGAAGCTAATAAAAAGCGTGTAAAAATAGGAGAAATCTATATGAACTGCTAGAAAATCGAAAAGTTCAGAGGTGTTTATATATAACATCTAGTCTATCTTTTCTATACTAACCGATAAAACGTACCTAGGGACGAACCCGAACGAAGCGAGGGTGAGTCGCTAGTTTTGAATACACACCTAATATCTCTAAGAGCAAATTTTCATAATTATATATTATTTCTTAAACGCTTAACAAGCCTGCGTATTTTAAGACTATAAACAAGTCTAACCGATGCGATAATGTTGCTCCAAATTGAATTAGTATTCAATACTTAAATAGGCTAAGTGGCCTTTGAGTTAGCACTAATTGTATTTTATCGTTCAGATTAATCAAAGTACAGCATATTTGTGAATATTTTATTACGGATCAGCTGTTTTCCTGAGAACCATTCTCTGTAGTTAAGATTGTTATTAATGTATTTATAAGTAACAGGACACTGCTGTGCTGTAAGCACATGTTAAATCTTGAGTGACACACAAACCTGCAGAAGATGTATGGGGGCAGATGAAATGCCACTTCATCTTCTGGGGTAGTGTGGACCTTTTATATACAAGCGTAATATAAATCTCGGGAAACAATTTCTAGGCTCACATAAAATAAAGGAGTGTATAGGTAAATCCTGCAGTATATTACAGCTGCAGGCTTTTGTGAGTTATTCTAGTCCAAAATGTGGCGATCACAATATACCAGTTAAGGTCGAGGTGATACTCTATAGCTGCAACTAAGATATAAAATATATTATATATGTAATTTTTCGAGCTAGTTTTTAATATAGGTCATACAAAAAATTGGATTGCCTTAATTCGACCATTTCTTTTGCTTCAATAGACAATAGATGGCGCTCATTCTGAAACTGTCAAATTATTTTATTTCGTAAAAAAGTGCTCTAAAATGTCTGTAAAAATAGAAAAATGCAAAGGCAAATCAAATTTCTATGTTTTTATTTGTTTTTAAGGGATTAATAGCTAATAAAATGTAAACAGCCATCTATGTATTGTACACGCAGTACAAACTAATTGATTGACAGTTGAGTTTAAATAATCATGAAAATGCATTTTAAAAACAACTCCTTTTTCCTAAAACTTTCTTTAGAGTGAATTTCGAAATTTGACAATTGACTAACATTTCTTTATACACCTATATAATATAATCAGACAAAACAATGTATAATCTCAGATTGTGATTATTTTTTAAAATGAGTAACTGAAATAGTATACTGTGTGTGACTGAAATAGAAATAATGTGTGCATTCAAGAGTAAAATGCAAAAACGTAGAGTTAGCAAAAAAGTTAATTATTATAAATATTTTTTTTCCATTCAATTATTCCTTGCTGTATGTTTAAGCGTCGATTTTAAGAGATTGATAGGTAAATTAAGATTACTTTATGATATATAGACCACAAGTAGATACTCTTTTAACGATTATTGTTGTAGCAATTAGTAAAATACCTGGGCGATCGAGCTTCACTCGGAGTTCTTTTTTGTTATATCGTATTTTTTAGATTAAAAAAAAAAACTAAAAACTTAAATAAATATAAAAAAAACAAAAGTAATAACGTTGTATCCGATTGAGAATCGAACTCGGACACCTGAGAATGATAATCTTGCACCTTGGTCGCTTGACCACGATGCTTATGCCCGAGAGTAAGAAATTATCGACCATATTTTGCGTGGAATAACGCTAAAGAAAACAGCAGAAAAATTCGAAAACACGCGTATTCCCAGACATAAGACTAATCTAGGTCGATTTTTCGCTCCTAAAAACCCCCATATACCAAATTTCTGTGAAATCGTTCGAGCCGTTTCCGAGATCGTTGGTATAAATAAATATATAAATAAATACACAAGAATTGCTCATTTGAATATATTAGATAATATGGTAAAAGTTGCTGCTTAGAGGCCTAAAGCCCATTTTTTTTTTTACATTATCCTTTTTTTGTATATACTATATGTATATGAATAAATAATAAAAAGTTTATTCTTTATATAGTCACAAGCAAACAAACGCACATGTCACAAAAAAACACACACAATATTAATTTTTACTAGTATTCACCCAGCGGTCGAAATTGGACCATAATATTTTTTTTATTGATGATTACACTAAAGCTCGTCAATAGCTACTAAGCAAAATAAAATAAAATCAGTTGACAAAAAGAAAAGAAAAAGGCACTGAGGTTTTCTGTGCCTACTTATATATAGATACTGAATTCTATACATAAATTTTTAATTACGTAGGCTGAGTAAGGTAAATGTTATATAACTCATAAGATATACATTGAGTGTACTTTACAAGACGGCAGGCACAGTTTAACTGCTTGGTTTATTGAATAAGGCACGAGGAAGCGAGGTCTAATGAAGTTGCATCTCGTGATGAGATATTTAAGTAAAAGCTACTATTTATTTAAGCCTTAATAATAGTTATATAGCATGCTAAGTACTAGTATTTTGGGTGTAAATTCGATTCCCGTATAAGACTAATGGCTTAAAATCACGCAGATATGGTTTTTTGTTCTAATGTTCCGTGTATACGATTAGAAATATAGCCTTTATTAAGGATGGGAAATGTAAAACGCATTCCAGCTGCATTGGCTACATATCACCATATATGAATAAATGTAAATAGGTTGGGACATTAACACACAACACCATCTAGTTCCATGGTAGGCTGTGAGGCTTGTGTTATGGATACCAGATAGTTTATACACTACGCATATATAACTTTAAATACATACATATTATGAATACAAACACCCATGACTGAAGTACAGACATTCGTGCTCATCACACAAATGAATGCCCCCAGCGGGACTCGAACCCGCGACCGCTAGCACAGCAAGTAGGGTCACTACAAACACGACGCCACGACGGCTGCTTGCTGATGCAGACCGCAATAATCTATCGGTTGCTCCCTTGATCCACTCTGCTATGAGAGGAGTACTAGGAACAACCCACATGGTATACCGCCCACTGAGGTGGGCCACCACCCAGTACATTCCTTTTTTTAATTTTTTTTTATGCCATCAAGGGGGCAAACGAGCAGGAGACTCACCTGATGAAAAGTGATTATCGCCGCCCATGGACATCTGCAACACCGCTAGGCTTGCAAACGCGTTGCCGGCCTTTCAAAAATGAATACGCTCTCTTCTTGAAGGTTGCCAGGTCGTAACGGTTCGGAAAGACCGCCGGCGACCGCTGGTTCCACAGAGTGGTTGTGCGGGGCAGAGAATGTCTAAGAAATTGCACTGTTGTGGAACGCTGGACATCGAGGCTTAGCTTCATACATTATTACATTCATGCATATTCGTATATACATACATACATAAAGATGAAGTTTGGGTTGGCTTACTAAGAGGTGGACCGACATCATGGAAAAAGTCGTTGGAATTTAGTAGATGTGGTGAAAATCAGTTAGTCTGGAGATCTTTGAAGACCTATATAGCCAGCATTAGACGTCTTTCGGTCGAGATAACGGCTTTTTTTTAGAGAATTACCGAAAGCAGTTTACAACAGTCCTTATTTAACAGTAACACTATTAATTATTTTATCATATGTATATACTTTGATTGACACTTTAGAAGTAACCGGGTCTTAGTACTTTCTTAGATTTACGCGAATATTTTATATTTTATTGTTTTATGTTTTAAATTGCTAAAATTAAAATAAAACTGAAAAAATACTTGTATTTATAAATGATTGTGTCTGTCCAAACTAGTTCTACGATATACCGTTAGTTTTTTTTTAAATTTTCTATAAGATATTTTTTTTCTGATGTTACAAGCAATGCATCTGCCAAACACCTGTTGGAGGTCGATTACTCACTCCTGTACATATACGTTGTACATTAACAATGTATACGAATGAATACATTTATCGATAACCGCCAAGGTTTAGAATCAACGGTAGGATCGTTTGTATTTTGAAGCAAGTTTAAAATAATGAATAACTAGCATTAAGTATTATAATCTATACTAAATTTGTAATATTAAAATAAACGCTTTTTACTAAATGTATATGGATGTATAGTACACGGTATACATAGCAAAACAACATTTTTTTCAATTTTTTGACTGTCTGTCTGTCTGTTTGTTCCGGCTAATCTCCGAAACGGCTGCACCGATTTTGACGGGATTTTCACTGGCAGATAGCTGCTGTTATAAGGAGTAACTTAGGCTACTTTTATTTTAGAAAAAGAATCAGGGTTCCGCGAAAAAAAATTAAAACCGTAAAAAAGTAAATAGCTATATAATTTAAATGAATATCTTAGAAGTAGCAAGCTACTATTTATGTATAAACATAGCTAACCGTGAAGACGTACCTAGGGACGAACGCGAGCGAAGCGAGCGTGAGTCGCTAATTTGTAATATAATTTATATGAGCGACGATTATAGTAAAATTAATTCCTATCTCAGTTATTATTTAATATCATTAAAGTTAGAGTGTGTTGGTTTGTGATTCTTTTACACAGCATCATTGCTCTTTTGAATCATCATTATGAGTTTTTAATCCAAAAAGTTATGTTTAGAAAAAAAATGAATGCTACTTTTTTCACGGGTCACTAGTTTATGGTACCCTTCCATTCATATCTTTTCTAGCATATACGACATCAGATCCGGAGGTCCTGGGTTTGAGTCTCGGATCGGGCAAAGTACGGTTGGGCTTTTCTGTCAAGACATTTTCAGTAAAATTCATTAAGCCAGTCGACGAATGGAATAGAGAATGCACTTATGTCTGTATGCTGGTGCACTATAAATCTCCTGTGCACATGGCTAGTATCAATGAAATTGGTTGAGATGAGATGATTATTATGTATATAAAGATTTGAATAGTACTCTTTAAAAAGCAAAAGAGAACAGACAAAGGTAAAACGAAGCAAACTTTTATAATATTAGTATTGATGACAAACTTTATAGGAAAAAAAATATCATACTTCTAAGTTAAGTTTTCTAAAAACGTAATAATTATAATAAAAGCTAAAATTAAATAAATAACATACCATATTAAAATATAAAACTTATTAAAATTATAAAAATGTTAAAAATTAAAATTAACAAATATTGTATGGTAATTAGGTGCCTTTTTGAATTTATTTTGTTATTTTGTGGGTAGGCTGTCTGTAACAACTACGAGTATATAACGCCTTTGAGACATCTTAAAACCTAATCTCTCCCGTAATCATGATTGTTGAAAAGCATTCGAAACGTCATGACTCAAAAATCAAAAGAAACCCGCGAAAAAATCCGAAAAGATTTATGTAAAAGGTCAAATATTCGCGTAAATCTAAGAAGAGTATTAATATCAAACTTGTCATAACATTCGGCTGCAAAATTAAATAGATTGTAAAAATAAACTAATTCTAATTTACAACTTTTATTTATAAGTTAGTTTTTACTTTTTCACTCTGAAGGTAAGATTACATTTTAATGTCGTTTAATAAGAAAATATTTTGATTAAATTTTAATACCTCATCTCACTCCCGAAAGTGTATAAAAGCTTTAAAACATTTTATTACACCCAAAGGCATTTGAAGTTTAAGGATAATTGAATTGAAAGTAGAAATATATTCTATTGTAAAAACTTATATACATATTGTAAATGTTGGTAGAGTTCTTGAACAATAAGCGTATTTTTGTATAAAGAAAAATAAGAATTACAATTTTTAGATGTTACAATATCTATATTTGTACTTGTAAATAAAATGTAAACGTGTCCGTCTGTGACTTCAATTTTTTTTTCTCCTTGCCCTTATTGACTGGGGCTGACCCCACACATTGATTGTATTGACACAACATGTTCCCTTCTTTCACTTTCCTCTTTCAGGCTTCATGTGAGCACACACACCTTTTGTAAAGGCCTTCTTGGTCTGCCTCTACTTATGTCTATAATTTCAAAATACCTACATATATTTAGCTAATTTAGCTAATATAAAATTTAATTAAAATGAAAGATGCGTACTCGTAGATAATGATTTGTGCAGAGCTATACGAAAATATTAAGCGGCAATAACGTTTGTATTCAGCCCTTTTTAACGTCCCACTGCTGGGCACGGGTCTCCCTTCAAGACGAGGGGAATCAGGCCATAGTTCACCACGCTGGCCAAGTGCGGATTGGCGAACTTCACATGGCTTTCGAAAACTTGCTAGGTTCTCTCAGACATGCAGGTTTCCTCACGATATTTTCCTTCACCGTAAGGCAAGTGGTAATCAAGTTAGAAATGATTCACACATGAAAATATCAGAGGTGGGAGACCCGGGATTTGAACCCGCTTCACTTGGTTTCCCAAGCGGGCGCGTTACCACTGGGCTACCACTGCCTATAACGTTTATCTATACTTAATGTTATAAAGCTGAAGAGTTTGTTTGTTTGTTTGTGTTGTTGAACGCGCTAATCTCAGGAACAACTAATCCGATTTAAAAAATTCTTTTTGCATTAGATAGCCTGTTTATTGAGGAAGGCTATAGGCTATATACTATCCTGGAAAAATGTACGGTTCCTATGGGATAGATTTATTTTGTCTAGGAACGAACCCGAAGCGAAGCGAGGGTGAGTCGCTAGTTTAAACATATTGAAACTACTTTGGCCAGATGAACAGGTTTCAATGAAAATTTTATCATACAAGCACTCTTATTTTATTTGATCGAGTAAATTGGAAGTACTTAAGCTCTCTGACCTCTTCGCCATTTTATAGATAAATTGTCGCCAAATTTATGATTATGAGCTGATTATATATTATTCCTTATTAAGTAATGAAAAGACCAGCACCGTCTGATTTCATTAATTATACTACAGATTATATTTTCTTCTTTATATGTGTGTTTGGTGGGCTTAGTGGTTAGTAAATAAATTGCGAGGTTCTAGGTTCACATCCAGGAGGAGGGCATCATCAGTATGAAATATCAAATGTCAAAGATTTTTTTGTTAAAGCAACATTTGGTAAAAAGATTTATCCTACTTTATCATACTAATTCTTGTTAGGGTATTTTTTCTTTAATTCAATTTCAAGTTGTTATATTTTAAATGCGTTACTTCTATGAGATTTATTATGCAAAAACAATCGTTTTAATGGTCTTTCTAATGCTGTCTTGTTTTTCACTCACTGCCCCAAATCAGGGGTGATGTTTAATTACTTGATTACAAGATTTTCTTTTACACTTTTGTACTAATCAAAACAAAAAAAAGTATTATGCAAAATGAAACGTGCATAAAATTTAAATGCAGAATCATCTTTTTGCAAAATTATACTACGAAAATAATGAGGAGCGCCGAGGACCCTCGATGTTGCAATATGGCGTCAGACACAGAACAAATACGGTATAGAAGTACCTTAGCAACTATTCTTGGTGATTTTTTAATCGATTAATTTTAAGCTATATTACATATCCTTTTATATTGTATTTTAGTACTTGCGACTTGCCGTCACTACGCTTGGGTGTATCCCTGGATACCTACCTATCAGCCTATCCGCTACTCCAAATTTTAGTCTATCTGTTGACTAATGTTAATCAAAATATGTTTAGCTGTTACAACCCAAAGAAATAACATACATACATCATAAGCACAATTCGCCTCTGCAGGAATCGAAGTTGCGAGCCTTTTCAATTATTCTGCATATATTCTACTGAACCACGTAGTTCATCAGGTAAACCTAAGTTCAAATTTAATAAGAACATGTCACTTCTATGACTATTCTAAGGCGAATTTACATCAGCTGATTTTAATATTAATTGTTGGAGCCTTTTTATGCAGAGCGCTTTACTTGTGAAAGAGTTTTCAAAAGATTAACTTCAATGTTGTTTTAATTATTTTGCTTTTGGGAAGTGTTGAAATATTTTATTTACTGTCTTGTCGAAACGTCTTAATAAAATTACACAAAAATAAATTCTTACTGATTTCTAAAATAAAACTATTTTTTCTCGGATCTTGATTGTTGGTTCCTGACGTTTCGGATGCTTTACAGCAATCATGATCACGGGAAGGCTAAGGATTTAGACGTCTCAAAGGTTTTTATTGTTACAGACAACCTACCCACATAACTACAAAATGATTTCAAAAATACAAATATGGGGTACCAAAGTACCTTATAATATTTGTTAATTTTAATTTTCTGATTATACCTTAGCTTACCTTCTCGTACGAAGCACTCATGTTTACTACGGTTTGGTTTCAGAGAAGTACATACATATTTAGAGGATAGCCACAGTCTATTTATTTGTATTAGTGTTCACTTAATAGTTGATATTTGATTATAATTACCTTTTTTTAATGACATTCACCTCTAAAGCTCGTCACTAATTAAATAAAAACAGATAATCGGTTGACAAATAAAGGAGAAAAGGTACTGAACTGTTTTGTCGTCTAGATAGACGACAGACGACGTTTTGTGTATAGACAGACAGATAGTTAGATTTTTAATCATACTTAATTCGATTTTTGGTTTTCAGCATAGTCGCGAGAGACAGAGGGTGTCTGTGGGTGTATTGTGTAATTTTGAAGATATGGAAATTGCGCCAAAATACTTTTACTTTTTTTTAAAGTATGTGTAGATTATTTCTGTAAAGCAAGTAAAATAAATTGTTGACCTAAATAAAAAACTAGATGTAGAAGAACTTAGAACATTGGCAGCATAAAAATGACAACATTTACGTTAAAGTACGTGTAATACTTTGTAGAACACCGTGTTGGTGTAAATGTACGTTTCATAAAGTATGGCAGCTATTTTCATTAGCGCCATAAAACGTGTCTAAGAATTTTCTTTATTAAAATTCCGGGTTTCTAATATTTAATGCACTTACTTTGTAATGGTTAACCTTTTGATGTTAATATTAATAGTAACTTGAGTTTTAGAATTTTATTATTTAATGTAATTTTAACTGATTTTGTTGTAATTTTACTCGTTTATTATGCTATAGACAAGACAGGTATAACATATAGACTGTGACCTAGATTATCACACAGACTGCTGTTGGTAATAAAATTTACCACGAGATTGCGTTTATTGTTTGGCAAAGGATTTTTTGAAATAATTTGTAAAACATAATCACACATGGAGGGAGGGTAGGTAACTGGTATAATATTAATTATCTTTTAATATAAATAAATACGAATGACCGTATGTTTGTCCTGTATGCATTCCTAAACCATTGATCCGATTGTGATGAAACTCGGGTAAGTTATTCTGTATACATTTGCAAATTTGCTCGTCCAAAAAAAATTTCGTTGAACGTTTACCTTTTACGCGTTCCTTAGCCATTCAAGCTTAGAAATGCGGGGGAAACGAGGATAAGTCGTTAGTTATTAATAAAAATATTATAATTTTCCAATATAAAATATAACTGAGCTCGCGCTTGACCGTGTTATTTTAGCTGAGCGTAGGCCATGTGGCGTATTAACGGCCTTACATCAAAGAACAAAAGAATCAACTTTATGAACAAGGTAAAAATAAAACGAGATACAGGCTGATTCAACTTATACAAATTATTATTCCAGATAAAATAAAATAAAAACCCAGGTTATATGAATTAAGTAGATTATATATGATATAAATTAATTTGATATCTTTTTAATATGTTTTTACTGTAAATGTTAGATGCTCTGACTATATCGTTGAAAATAACATTATGGTTATATTTTCCGAGTCAAAATTTATTGTATGTGTAAGGTTGCATTTATTTATATGAGCGTTTTAATGGAAAATAATATTATATTTGATTAATTTGTAATGATTTATGTTTAAGGCATTTAGTTATGTGACCTTAGCCGATAGGAATGTATTTAAAAAAAGGACGCGGATTTTAAGTTGTTTTCCCGCACTTTGGCACGGAGATGTCGGTAGCACCCGGTAGTGACTAGTCATGGAACGTTTGTAATACTGAAAATTATTGTTATAAATTATGTAACTTATTATATAAAAAGATTAACTGTTGAATTCCTTGCCAGCTCTCCTCAGCAAAACTGCTTTCCGAGCCAGTGGTAATTTCCACACGGAAAGACGTACTGACTGTAGTCTCCTTAATCTGTGGTACTGACGATTATAAAAGTACTGAATATAAGAATATATGCAAGGATATCTCGAAGTTTTATTAGTGACCCCCTAAATATGCGAAAATTAAGTCATACGTCGAAAAAGCGCATGCGTTATTCTGTCTGTGGGAGTCAACTATACTAAAAACTGTAAGATTTGAAGTTGGAATAAATAATAAAAGTATTTTTAAGAGGAATGAGTTTAGAAGAAGAAGATTTTCCCTATTAGTATCACTATTAATTGTTAGAATAACCTATGAAAAGAAAGTATTTTTGTATTTGTATTAGTTCCATAAATTATATTTTGAAGGCAAAAAAGTTTACGAAATACAGTTAAAAATTATTCATAACAAATACTACACTACATTTTTTTTAATATCTAATTGCTAAATTAATCTATAATGTAATTTAAATAAACTTTCTAACATTTAGTTACATTAAACATACTTAGAATAATATACATTTCATAATAATAATTAAATGTCACCATGCATAAAACACCATACCCTCATTTTCACTAACGTAGATACATAATATACGGCCGTAGATCTGGAGGTCCTGGGTTCGAGTCTCGGGTTGGGCAAAGTTATTGAGTATTACTCTCAATAAAAGTAAATAAGCAGTCAGAGCTCAGTAAGAGCGCAAAATCGGGAGTTGGTATTATTTCACCTCCTTGTCTCGGAGAACACGTAAAGTCTTCGGTTCTGCGCCTTAACTTTCACTTGTCGTGTCGAGTAGTTGTCCTATCGGAGTATGAGAATGACAGGAACAGAGAGTGCTCTTATGTCTGAGTGCTGATTATTATTATGTCCTAATAAAATAATATTATGAGCATATTTAAGAACATCCTGTATATATCCTGCCGGGGCCCCCAATACGAGCGCTGCCAAAACCGGGCATCGAACCCGACACATCTGCTGCTGCGCACGCGCCGAGTCATTCATCGCATATCATTACTTGTGAGATAAGATTTTGTTTGCTAATACATCAATTGTAGCACAGTTTGAATTAAAGTGTAAAAAAATATATCTATTTTTTGTTTTTTTAGGAGTATTTACGTAAATTTTACACTATTACATAAAAGTAAAATTTGTTAGTGTGTTTGTTTGTAAGGAATAACCCTGAAACTCCTGAATTGGTTTACAATATTATTTTGTTATTGATAATAGTCTTTTGATTAGATTTTAGTTAGTTTAGATATACATATAAGGAAAGGAAAGTAGGGAAAGGAAGTTGTACACGCAATTTAAATATTTTTTTTGTGTCAATAAGATTAACTACATTCATTATCGCTAGTAGAAAACTAAAAAATACATGAACATATGTTCTGACCACGTCTTAAAGCATAGCTTACAACTTACATCACATATATATTTATAAAGACATATATATATATGCATATATATATATATATATATATATATATATATATATATATATATATATATATATATATATATATATATATATATATATATGTCTTTCCCACATATTTTTTTCTTTCTAATGTATGTCTTCAAGATAGATACAGCGAATTTAGGACCTACTTGTATTTTACAGAAAAATGATGAGGATAGAGGTAATCAATACAACATATCTATGCTATCATCTAAATTTTAAGAATTAAAATCACCTCAAAAGCAGATTTCATACAAGATCTTACTTTATTTGTTTATACATATATGTAGATACAAACTGAGTCGAATCAAATACAAGATCTTACTTTATTTGTTTATACATATATGTAGATTCAAACTGAGTCGAATCTGTACATTAAAAATTTTTTTTGAAAAATCTTATTAAAATAGTCATTATTATCGATATAGATGCCGAATCTATAGTTTTTAGAATTCCTGTCCGTCTATCTGTGACCGTATCACGAGAAAACCACTGGACAGATTTTGATGAAATTTGGTATGATGTAATTATGTAGCTGGTTATCCGGGTCAACATATAGAATACTTTTTACTGAAGTATTTTTTACTTTATCTCTGAAAAATCTATGTGTTAATCTATTAACTGTTAAAATGTACGAAGAGACTAACCCGAGCGGAGCGAGGATGAGTCGCTTAGTAGTAACAATAATAATGTACTGACCGAAGTGCCCCAAAACGCACTGAGCGGACAAGGACAGCGCACAAACTTGTGCCTATGTATGTCCTTGGACTTTCTATCCTTTTCAATCCCAAAGTATGGTGGGATGAGAATTTGACATTGGCGGTGAGAGATCAGGTGGAGGACCGATGGCTTTATTAGTTCTTTGTGACAGTGGCAAAGCACCGCCAACTTCCAATTCCACGCCCGATCCGAGACACAAACCTATGATCTTCGGTTGTACAGCTTGGCATGCTAACCTTTAAATAAGAACCATATTGTAAATATTTGCAATATAATATTCATAGTGTACCTATTATTTTGTATTTAAAGACAAATCCACAATAGTATTGTATTCAGCCCTTTTTAACGTCCCACTGCTGGGCACGGGCCTCCCTTCAAGACGAGGGGAATCAGGCCATAGTCCACCACGCTGGCCAAGTGCGGATTGGCGGACTTCACATGTCTTTCGAAAACTTGCTAGGTTCTCTCAGACATGCAGGTTTCCTCACGATGTTTTCCTTCACCGTAAGGCAAGTGGTAATCAAGCTAGAAAATGATTCGCACATGAAAATAACAGAGGTGCGAGACCCGGGATTTGAACCCGCTTCACTCGGTTTCCCAAGCGAGCGCGTTGCCACTGGGCTACCACTGCCTTAAAAAAAATCCACAATAGTATGATTAATGTAAAGCAAAGCCATCATACAAAATTAGTTATACAAATTTTTAATACCACTTAATTCTTATCTTAGAAACATCTGGATGAGTCTCAGACGAATGAATCTATATCAGAGTATTTTAAGTATAAAATGAATCACGATGTGTTTACCTTCACATTTTTTCGGAACGTTTTAGTAATATGGAAATCTACTTTAATGTTTTAGATGTTGTTTGCAAATATTCCGTTAGAAAATAGCTTTAACTATATTTAATTATTTATTAAGTTGCAACACACCTTGTTGGGAGACCCCTTTATGAAAGACCCCTTTATGTAAGACCCCTTTAAGTAAGACTAACCCTTGACATTTTTTTTTAAATCTTTTTTTCTTGATTAAAAAATGATGTTATTCATAACAGTCTATGTCACGGGATTCAATTAATGTAGCAGTATGTAAAGTAGCTTCAGACTTTCACAGCTCTCTGAGGGAAAAAGAAAGCTCTTTGCTTTTATGCTATTAGTAATTTTTTTTTTTGCAAATATTACTATTTTATATCAAAATTATAAATAATGATGTATAAAGCTGTGCCTTATTTGAACTACAATTTTAAACTTACAACAACTCAATGCACTCATTATATCAAGAGTTATTGACCGCAATATGTTATTTAATTGAGATGTAGTAATTATAGATTAAAAATGATAAAATATGTGTGTCTTTTATTTATAAACTAACGACTTATTCCTCTCACTTCCCTCGGGCTTAGAACTGTACATTCCATTTTTGCGTAATTCTTAAGGGATTTCGATTTTCGCGCTGGAACCGTAAGTATTTTGGGAATAAAATATACCCTATATATAGCCGTATATATTTCAGTAAAAGTCCAATTACAAACGGTTAAGCCGTTACAAAGATTATCCCCGACAAATAGAAACACTGACAGTTTTAATTAGAAAAGGTTCTTTAGATATTGGTATCACATAATTAACTCTGTATACTTGAAAAAACACAGTTATTTTGAAATCATAGACAGACGCTTCAATTTTATTTATATGTCTATGTATAGATTTTGGCGAATGGATGAATTAGTCACAAGTTTTAGAGTTCCGTATATCAAAAGGTAAACAAAGAACCCTTGAAGGATCCCTATATCTGCCTATCCATCTGTCACACTAATTTCCTCTTCTTTTCCAAATCTAAAGAATGAAAAAGAGATATATGTTAATTCAATTTTATCAATTGATTTGAAAAATAAAACAAAGATACCTTTTACATAAAATAACAGTAACGGATCAATGTGATTCATTCATAGAGATAGTTTATGGGTGAATAGAGATGAGAGAATAATGGCTAAGGAAGAGTATTTGGTATATGCTCGTAAGTCAGGAATATACACAAAATATATATTTAAATACACCATTTTACAGCGTTCTTTTTATATTATGAAACAAGGTTAATTTACAACTATATATTCCAGACTTCGCTCATTGTAACTAGGTCGGAAATATACTGGAAATTTTATGCTAAAGATGGCATGCTATTCAAGAGTCCATTTAACTGCGCGACACAATTTAATACTTTGTGAAAAATAGGTGAACTGTTCGCGGTTTTGTTTGTTAATGTTAAAATAGTGAATACATTTTGATGAAAAAATCTTATTTAAAAAAGAAAACGAGTCCGCCTAAAACATTTTTTTCGTTGGAAAGAGATTTGTTAGTACGAAAGCTCAATAGCCGTCAGTATTGCGCAAATAAAGATATCGATGCGAAGTGATCTGAAGCTCTTTTTAAATTCTCATATATCGATTCGAAGTAGTCTGTATTCAGCTCTTTTTAACGTCCCATTGGTGGGTACAGGCCTCCTTTCATTATGAGGGGAATGAAGCCATAGTCCACGCTGGCCAAGTGCGAGTTTGCGGATTTCACATGTCTTCCAAAATCTTGCTAGTTTCTCTCAGATATGTAGGTTTCTTCACAATGTTTTCCTTCACCGATAGACGTTAAGTAGTAAGAAGTCTCAATCATGTTGGGAATGATTCGCACATGAAAATATCAGAGGCACGGGACCCGGGATTTGAATCGTCTAGACCAACACTCTCCAAAGTCTATCTATTATAATTACCTATCTTTGCTGTAGTAGACCTACAATGTGATTGAATGTAATGTAACAAGCGCTTAAAAACAAAATAAGATTATCATCTTATCTTAGCACCCTAACTAAAGAAAGTTGTAAGAAACGAGTCCAATACGAGATTCATGGATGTAACCAAATTATAATTTCGTAGTCTGTTTCTACAACGTAAATTAAAAGTAGACCTCAGTGTGAAATTTTATATAACAAAAATAAAATAGTATTTTTACAGGCGATGTTTTGCCTTTTTTACATAAAAAAATCGCACACAGCAAAATTGATCCCAAAAGTCCTGCAACCCATACTTTACATACATTAGGTGTAACATTTCCATATAGTCTAGGATCCGGATGCTGATTTAATCGGAATGTGCTTTTCTAAATTCAAATTAACTTTAATGATATTAATAATAATTTTAATGATTCTATTCTTTATTGCATTTTAAAATAAATACATTATTTTATTAAATACTATTAGAGCCCACAGCTACGTCCGCATTCAATTTACAAAAAAACTCTTTGGCTTTATGTTATACAGCGACTCACCCTCGCTTCGCTCGGGTTCGTCGCTATGTATAATATTGTTCATACAAAAATACTAAAATCGCGATTAAAACTGCGCGATAGGGTTAGGAGGGTGAAAAATACTTTACAACCTATTCTTATTCCTACCAAATATAAAAAAAATCATTAAAATCGGTCGAGCCGTTTCGGAAGAGTGCGAACATAAACAACGTGATACAGATATAGAGATATTTATATATTAGATTTTATATTAATGAAATGAAGAATAACAAAAGTGAACTGTAAATAAATAATACATACCTTTAATTCTATATGACTTAATTATAATATTTTTATAAACGAAATATTTATATCAAATTATTATTTTTTTATGTAGTCTAAAGCCATTTGAAAGAAAATAATCACAAAAATGTAAATAAAATACCAGCTATCAGCTTTAATTTTTCCCAACATCCAAGTTGCTAGACGTAAGCAGCTATGTTCTTATTTTTATATCGACTTCATCTGTTTGTAAAGAAATAATTGTTCTAAAATCTACATAAATTATGCTTCATGAAAATACATATACCTACAGGAATTAGCACCCGGACCATAGACTAAGACTAATATATATATGGAACATTTGGCGGAAAATGAATAAAAGAATTTTTATGCCTTTGTTCTCACTCGATAGTATTATTAATTTTGCAAAACAATTTTCCCAAATGTGGTTGAAATCAACATATTACAAACATATACCTAAATACGAACATTTGAAAAATTGATGTTTTTGTATAAATTTCTCGACTTACATATATGTATATGTATATGATCAGCCCTTTCTTCTTTCGTCTTTCATCAATACGATAGGGATCAGGCTTCTGTCCACCACCCTGGCCAAATACGGATTGGCGGACTTTACATGTCTTTTCTCAGATGTACTTCACGTGATTTTCCAAACGAGCGCATTATCACTGGGCTACCAGCAGTTTAAGCTGTACGATGTCTGTCAGACAGCGTTAGTTTTAGGCCTAAAAAAATATTTTATAGACAAAACACTTCTGTAAGTAGCCAAATAATAATGAATTCTAATTAGTAGTGTAAGCTCTATTTTAAAGCCATGAGCTTTTGACTGCCATTTCAAGATTTAAGTGTTTATCATAATAAACCAAACACAAGGAACACGTCAAACTTCATTGCTACCAATTCTGTAACTCTTGGAATAAAAGCGATCGAAATTTACATATTTATCTCATAATCCAATTCATGGTGGAGTAGAATATTAATTTCGGATTTGTATGAACTCAAAGTATACAGTTAACTGTATTTTCACTTATCTCTAAATGATTTGTTATTCCTTTGAATATTTTATAGACTTTATAGATATACAGAGTGAGACTTTCCAACCGTAATTTTGTGGCAATAAAAATCAGGCAAACGTGGGTCAAATAGGCCATTCGGACCCGAAATAAACATGTAGGGTTAAGAGCCTTTTCGCAAATAAAATATGCCAACGATGCCAGCTCATTGTTATAAACTGGTGAAGTGCTGGCCCTTTTTAGATTATAAAATTATCAAAAGGATTCATGAATCGAAGAGCTTTGCCATCCACATTAATCTATTAATTTAAAGCATTTAGTAAATAATAAAAGCAATTTATAATGATAATAACTATATCATTATTAATTCGTTTTTGTCCACTGACATAGGCCTCGTCTACCATTCACCAACGAGCTCGATCTTCATCTCTACGTATCCAATCGTTGCCAGACTGGCAGCGTTAAAACAAACGATAGGGACGCAATCAAGCGAAGCGAGGGTAAGTCGCTAATCTATACATATAATAAAATTGTAACTAAGCCGAATCTGTACTATAAATATTTTTTGGAAAATCTTATTGAAATAACTTTATTATCGATACAAAGGCCGAATCTATAGTTTTTAGAATTTTTGTCTGTCTGTCTGTTACCGCATCACGGGAAAACCACTGGAGGAATTTTGATGAAATAAGGTATAATGATAGCTTATTATCCGGGTATAAAGGGTACTTTTTACTGTGGAAAAATATCTCATCTCTCAGAAATCTTTACTAAATGTTAAAACGTAAGTAGGGACGAACCTGAGCGGAGCGAGAGTGAGTCACTAATACGTTATATAATTAAATAAATCTAAATCCTATTCCTAAAAAAAGTGTTATTACGAAAGGGTAGTTTTACGACTTATGACATTTAGATCATACCCAAGGGTCCTAAAATATCAATTGCTCTCAAAATAACATTGAAAATATCAAGGCGTAAATGCTAAATCGTGACATTTCTGTGCAAATCCCTCCACGCTCGGATGACCACCCTCGATCGTCTGGACGCAATTGTTTCGAATAATAGGGAAATTTTGTTAACACTTTCAACTCTGCCTTTTCGTTTGAATTAATGAGGTCACTTCTATTGTTACTTGATAATGATACAGTCGTGCGGCATTTATTATTTATTGCAGAAAAAAACAGGATCATGAAGTGTTGTATTTTACTTTGAAATACAAGTAAATTTTATATATTAACGATAGAAAAAGGTGTAAAAAATTACTATAATTTTCTTTTATATTGTATAGTAATAAGTGCTCAAAGGTTGAACTTTTAACAATTAATTAGTAATGATATATAATTAGTTTTTCCTTGGCTACGACTATGTTAAGTGAATTTAATATAAGCTAAGATGATACTTGTATGTTATCTAAGACACGACTCAAGCGATAAGACCTTAGCATCTTTTGGGTCAATATTATCATTGAAAATGTTTTTCTTCTCGTTCCGTTATAGGCCCGATTTTCAGCGGAAGCGCGACATTGTCCTAGTAACGTGGGTTTTAGGACTATGTGGCTGATTGGAATTTCAAAAGATGCACCTTGATGAGGGCTACAAAATGCAAAAAAAAAAAAATTGAAAAAACTCAAAAACTGTGTTTTAAATCGAAAAAATGTGAAAAATGTGGTCGTTTCTCACCCGGATTCGGTCGGAAAAAAATCATATCTCAAAAACGAAATGAGATATCGAAAAAATTAAAAAAAAACCCCTAGAGATATGATTTTGGACTACATTTAAAAAATATTGGAGCTGCGTATCACTTATGGGTTATTCAGAAGTTGCACCTTTGTGATGCGGAGTTTACGCGCGGAGAGCGCGCGCGCGCGGTAGTGACGGTAAATAAATATTTTAGAGCATGATTATGTTTTTAAAGTGATTCTTTATGAATAAATAAATATGTATTTAAACTAATAACTAACTTATAACTATACATATAATAAAACAGTAACTTAGCGAAATCTATACATGAAATATTTTTTAAAAACAATGACAATTACGTATTTTGTACAGAATATAGACTCCAAAACAATAGTTATTAAGTTTTTTGTCTGTTTGTCTGTATTTCAATTTGTCTGTATGTCTATTTGTCTGTTTCTTTGTTTCAGTGTGCGCGTTTCATGCATAAAGTACAGAATTAAACTAAATTTTGTGTTGTGATAACTTATTACAAGGGTCAACGTTTAGGATATCTTTTAGTGCTTCTTCACCTTTGCGAAGAATATCGCTTGTCTCGGCGAAGACACCAGTTGCAAACATAAATGCGACTTTTTTGGTAGGTATGCGAGTTGTATCATTGTACTCTCTTCTTCTAACTTTGAAAAGATGGAGAAGACAAATGTGCAAAAAGTAGCTATAGTGGAGCTTGCTAAATACTTTAAACGAAAATTAATTTACAGAATGTACATTAAATATCTTTTCAGATTTTATATTTTGAGTTACGATCGCTAAAATTAAATTGGTTTAAGAAATACTAAAGTATCTATTGTGTAATCATTTTTTTCAGTGTGTAAATATGTTAGTAAAAACAAAACAATATTCGGCGGCACTGAATTCTCGATGTGTGAGTCAAAATCATACTTTTTTTGTAGTCTGAAGTCTGAACGCGGGTAAAATCGCGGGTTCTGTATTAATATGTTAAAAATTTAATTTAGTTCATTGGCAGATTCATTTTCAATGTACTCAAAGATCGTGGCAAACACGAGATCTGGTTTTTTTTTGTTGGGACAAATTTAATTCAATTCAATTCTTTGCTATGTTTTAGCCGTACCAGTTGGGCACAGACAAAAAAATATATGTATGTGTATTTTGTTTGTTTTTGGATATTATAAAATCATATAGATGTCAACATTTTTGTGAGTTTTAGTTCTAATACTAAGATAAATTGAAAAATAATAAAACTGGTTACTGGCTCTTATTACTCTACATATGTAACTATGTGATCAAATCTTGGAAGTTGGCTTCAGCCTATTTCATATTTTGTTATGGATTTAAAACTTTGTTCTAGATAACAATACAATAATTTGACACCATTAGAATGATCTGAAGATGAAGTCAGGGCTCAGATAATTGGACATAAGGACTCTTCAGTTACTTACAAAATTTTCAAAATTAGGCTCATTGTATTCGTTTTAGACTCATACATTACAGATGATAAAAAAATTGAAGAGTGCGTGAATGAATGCGTACACGCGCAAGAAGTAAATCTTCTGTAGGTTATCGGTACTCTTTATGAAATTCAATTTATGTTTTAAATAATTAAGATAGGTGAGATACGATAAATAACGCATTTTAGGCATTTTACAACCATATATTTAAAGAATATCATTTAAGGAAAGAATATAATATTATATATCATTTGTCAGACAATAACAACGGTTACCATGGCAACAATTTTTTTCGTAACGCATTCACCAGCTTACCCCCCCAAGTCAAGCGTGCGTAAAGAAGTTTTACTTCAAAAAACTTAACTTTGGTTTTTTTAAAACCATACTTATTTATTTTAAGTAAATTATTCAAGAATTTATTGTGCGTGTATTCCACTTTATATGATATTGGTTACAGATCAGTAAAAGGTTTCATTAGCATACTAGACCGATACAGTAACTGAGATACATGTTCTACCTTTCACTCTTTTGGTATATGATTTATATTGGATCTAAATAATGATTTCCGTTTATTAGAATAGTTAGGTTTTGTGTTTGAATGACTGTGAGCAGATAATGAGATATATGCATTGACAATTTTCCATTGTTTTCACATAACTTTGATGATCATCCTTACTTACCTTCCTCACGATCAATTTTCCACTGCGACCAGTCACTGACACTAGCCATATGTGCAGGATACATGTACTATAGTAAAATAAATAAATATAAATATGGATACCAGATAGTTGATATCCTACATATATTTAACTTTAAATACATACATATTATAAATATAAACACCCATGACTGGAGTACAAACATACGTGCTCATCACACAAATGAATGCCCGCAGCAGGACACGAACCAGCGACCGCTGACACAGCACGTAGGATCACTACAAACTTAGTCAAACATGTCGTCGAATAGATAAATAAATAGTACACAAACTTGCACAGATTTCAGTGCATTTTTTATTCCTTTCACTCCTTAAATCCTGTGGGACAATAATTCGACACGACTTGTGAGAGACTGATCTCTCACAACGCAAACGCAGGACCAACGTATTTTACATATTCTACTACTTGGTACATTCTCTACTACATAGATATAATAATTTTCCGCATGATTATCACTTGTATATAACAATATATTATATAACAAGTGATAATCAAATAAATATAATAATATAACATAGTAAAGGAAAAAATCGTGAGGAAACCAATGTTATTGGGAATTTGACCAGTTTTCGAAAGACATGTGAAGTATGCCAACCCACACTTTGGTCAGCATGGTGGAATATAATCTGATCCCTTCTAGTATTGAAAGTAGGCTCGTGCCCAGCGATTGGACGTTAAAAATTGGCTGAAATCTATTAGGCACGGAGCTGTAACACTGCTTACTTCTTAACTCTAGGCTGTCACCGAGATTTCTGGGTAGAAAAACTTAATAGCTAAGCTTGGCCTGAACCGGAACTCGAACCTCCAGGTCTACAGCCGTACATTCTAGCCACTAAACCAGCGTGGTAATAAATTTAGTTAATATTATACTCAAGCATGTACGTTAGCTTATTGAACTTTTAGTATATTATAAGAAATTGTTTTGCAGGTTAGAAAATGACATTTTTATGTGTATACTAGCAGAACCTGCGGTTTCGCTTGTCCTAAAACTACAAAAAAAACCTGTAAAAGAATAACTTTCATACAAATTTTCATCACCTATTTTACCTCCTTATGAGAAGAATTCCGAAAAATGCTAAAATACGTATTTATTTAATTGTGTTGAAGAGTAATAATACTAAGTTTCAAGTAATTCTGATCATAAATATTTTTTTGGGTTATACAACCCAATAACGTGTTTTTCTGTGGGAATTAGATAATCTCCTGCAGTAAAAAGTAGTCTATGTCACTTTCCAGCCCTTCAACTATCTCCACCCAAAAATTTCAGTGTGAAAGAAGGAGAAACAAACAAACAAACGTAAACACTTTCACATTTATAATATTAGTACTCGTAAGTATGGATTTCTGTTATTGGCTGCTAATTTGTAACGCATTCGTAAATAGCGCATTTGATTGTGATAAAACTTTGTGCAGTTGTCATTATACATACATATTAGGATTAATGTACGCAGATGGTGTGAGTTGTGTGGGATGATTCGGGATTTATTAGACCGGGACAAGTATTTTGCGAAGCCGAGAAAGGCAGCTAATCTGTTTTAATTCTTACTAAATGAAGTGGAAACATTTTTTGCAAATGTTAAACTTTCTATAAAAGAAAAAGGTAAAGGGTTGAATAAAAAAGGACGAGTTATAACATAATATATGATAATAAAAGTCTGTTTATTATGTTTTTTCAATGATTTAGATTATTGGCCATATGTAACTTAGAAAGTTATGGTATTTCAATTTTATAAGTGAAATCTGTACATTAAGATATCATAATTTATAAATAAACGTTCTTATTTAAATTCTGTGTTATATTAAATCTTAACTAATATTATAAATATAAATATGTTGTGACATTAACACACACACACCACCTAGCTCCATAGTAAGCTATGAGGCCTGTGTTATGGATACCAGATAGTTGATACACTACACATATATAACTTTAAATACATACATATTATAAATATAAACACCAATGACTGGAGTACAAACATTCGTGCTCATCACACAAATGAATGCTCCCAGCGGGGCTCGAACCCGCGACCGCTGGCACAGCAAGTAGCACTACAAACTGAGCCAAACGTGCCGTCAATGCAAAGGTATGTTTATTTATCTTTTATTGCTTCATTGAAGAGTCAACGTAGGTGACATGAAGCCTTTATGTTATAAACTGATATGACATGATTTTTGGACGAGATTGACTTCAAGCCAAACCGAGTAATTAGTGTTTACTAATGAATATAGCTTAGTTTTCGAATGTTTTTTCGAAACGAATCTACCAGTTCGATTTTAGAAAATCTTTTTTAATTTTGTAGCCAATTTATTAAAAAAGTGTGTAGGTATATGTAATATACGAGGTTTAGGAGTATTTAATGATAATTAAATTAGGAGAGCAGTCACGGGTTCAAGCTAGTCATAATATAAATTTAAATGTTTAATATCAGCTCCACAAATTTCCTAGAACATTCTACTTTTATCACAGTAACGAGAATTGCTCTAGCATGCCGTTCTGGCGGCAATGGTATCCATATTATAAATACCGGCGGTATTAAATCGCGAACCGTGGCCTGGCTTCTAAACAAACATTACTGATCGTTTCATGTGGTACATTAATATTTTAAGTGTTCTTACTTTAATAGCCCTTGATTACGAATTAAGAGTAATTTTACATTTTTGTGTTTTACTCCATTTAGTTGTGGAAATGTGGATAGATATCAAGTTTTCCAATGGGAATTTTTAGAAGGACTTTAGTTATTTATTGAAAATTTAAATGTTTTATGACATATCTTTTATGCCTTGTGCTATAAAACTTGTAGGTATATCTCATCAAGCTCCTCCTTTGGGAACAGCTAGATTGATTTAGGTATTTTTTTCAATTTTCCTGACAGTTCGAATGATGTTTTTAATAAAGAAAAGTATGGAAAAGTGGCTCGGATAATTGGGAAAATTGAGAAAAATTAAAAGTGTTTTTTTTTTCTATAGGATTTTTGAATGAATTGGATTTAATTTGGACAAGGCAACGTCTGTCACGACTGCTAGTTCCTAATATATCGTCAAGTTAAAAATAGAATATTAATATAATTTAAATCTAAACATCTTTAATCGTTTTTAAAATCAAAATATATTTTTGGGGTTTAAGACAGTTTCGAATGTAATATTAGGTTCGTTAAATGCAAATTAACGAGCGGAATACTATTTCCCTTTTCACCATTAACCGCGGCCATCTTGCGTTGCGGTTACGCGGCGGAAATTGTAAAATATTATTTTTTATTATACATACTGTATTATAATCAAATCTAAAATAAGTTTGTAAAACCAGTCTAGGGCTTGAGCAATAATTTTCAAATACACTACTATTATTATTGTAACATTTTGTGTTTGTATGTTTGTTACACGTTTAGATCGAAATGGCTTGACGGATTTGGATAAAATTTAGACTAAAACCTGAAGTAGCAATATCATATAGACAACTATAATTAATAAAACTTGTTAAAAGGAGGTGCCTTTTAATTCTTTTGAGTAAAGCGAGGGTAAGATGCGAAAAATAAATAATTCTACAAAAATAATAATAACTATTTATTATATATTATAATATGTTTGTATTGAATATTGCAAGTTTTTACTTTAATGTTAAGTAATAATTTTACTTTTAGCTTTAGAGAGAATTCAGCACAGATCACTATAAGATATGAGGTCATATCAGATCTAATCCAGCCGTCTTTCCAAGATATAGATCTTTTGATCAAAGAAAACAAAGGGTACAGTTACCAAGTGCTATGAGTGCGGCAGTTGCTTTTTGCTTCTGCTAACATTGTTCACTTAATCTGGGGCTCTATAGCTTAATCTATCGAAATAAATAAAATTGAGGTGTCTGTTTATAATGTAAAAATAACAGCTTTTTACTGAATGCATATGAATTTATATACGGTACGTAAGTACCGTATATACATAAGTATAAGACAAATATTTTAGAATTTTGGTCTATCTGTCTTTTTGTTCCGGCTAATCTTCGAAACGGGTGGATTGTTTTTGACGGAACTTTCACTGACAGATAACTGATGTTATAAGGAGTAACTTAGGCTACTTTTATTTTAGAAAAAGAATTATTTTCACTCCAAAAAGTTAAAATGTAGCCAGGGACGCACTCGAGCGAAGCGAGGGTAAGTCGCTAGTCATAATTAAAGATGGTAGATCAATAAAATTTCATATTTTAACATTATATAACTTTTATCAGTGAACATGGGTCTAATATTCGTTTCGTTAAGGTGCGTCGTTAGGATCCCCCAACGTGTGTTCACCTTGTCGTGTGGAGGGGCTTAGTAGTGCCCGGCAATCCAACCGGGCGCGAAGCCAAGAAACCCACTGGGAGGTGGCCCATCTCGGTGGGCGGTGTGCTATGCGGGTCGCTCCGTGTAGCAACCCCATGGCTGTTGTGGTCTGCTTCGGCAGACTTGCCGTTGAGGCGTCGTGGTTGAATGCGTAAGCGATCCTGCGATGCCCCATTAAGACGGGGAGGTTCTGTTGGGTTTTAGTGGGTAGTACTGGCTTTGCCGGTGAGTCCCACACTTCGTGCCTAAATGCATTTCCCAACGTTAAAAAAAATAAGGTGTGTCGTTAGGAGCTTAAAGTACTAGCTAGTACAGTGAAAGTTGAGTACAAAATGACTATATTCGTCAATTCTTGAATGTTTTCAAAGAAAACGCACGAAAAAAAGAATTCATTGAAACCAAAAATTTAATTTATTTATTTTATAAATCAGTGGGCCTCAAAATGTTGAGAATTTTTTTTATTTTGTTTTTTTTAATCTATAAATTCTACCCCTAAGCTAAGAAACAACATTTTTTTTTCGCTCCACCCTAGTGTTTAGTCATTAAATTTTATTCAAATCGGTCCAACCGTTTTAATGTGAAGCAGCAAAAAACTTTTACAGATACAAATCTTATCTATTAAAATAGCCTTACAAATAATAAATGTCATCGATTATATAATCTATTTTATTATAATTCTATTCTGTTAAACGCTCCGAATATTTCGCGCCCTTTTCGTCATTAACCGCGGCCATCTTGCGTCGCGTCATGGCGGAGTTATAGTCGATCGTAAAACACGCCAAAATTAACAAAAGGTTTGGCAGCTGACGGGTTTTAAATATAAAGTTATGATGAAAATCGCCCGATCGGCTATCGAGGTAAGTGTGTATAAAAATAGGTGGCTAACTGATATTTGGATTTTATTTTTTGTAGAAATTGTGTCACTTATTTATATGTGAAATTTTGGGGAGCATAGGTTTTCTGGATGATATATATTATAAAACTTCGAATAACTTTTCATAATAAATGTCGGTCTACTATCCCATTAATATTATAAATGTAAAAGTTTGGATGGATGTTTGTTACTCACATCAATCACGCCAAACGGATCTGGATGAAATTTGGCGCAGAGATAGATTATAGTTTAGAATAGCACAAAGGTTAGAATATAGGATAGTTAGCTTCCCGTTTTTGTTTTTCACTATGGGATGAACCCGACCGGATCGGGGGATTGTTGCTAGTATATTACAAATGCGAAACTTTTTATGTGCGTGTATGTTTGCTCCCTTTGCACGCCGAAACGGCTGGATGGATTTGGATGACATTTTAGTACTCGGATAGGTTATGACCTGGAGTAACATATAGGATACTGTAAGGCACATATACCTATACAGATTGAAATTTATTAGAACATTATTTATTAATATCATCATAATATAATTTTAAATGTAAAAAAATATCCTTTTTGGTAAAAGAATTAAAACTTACAAGTCCTACAATTGAAAAGGTTACGAGTATTCTATTTTTATCCGACTGCGGCGATGCCCAAATTAGGGTTATGCGTTTGACCTGTATTCATGTATGTCCGACTCTATGTTCCCTCATAATTACTAAATGGCTTAACTTATTTTGACCATTCATGCGTCGTTCGATTCGGCTTGATAACGTGAGTGTCATAGGGTATATAGGTATCGTTAAAAATAGAAATAGCGGATCCTAGGCGCCAATTTGTGTCTTGAAAAAAAAAATCACCCGAATCAATCCAGTGGGGTATCAAAATACAGGTTGTTAAGAGGCGATTACAAAAACATATACAACTTATAAATTGTATACGGCATAATACTATGTTCCTTCATCAATTTGTTCTTTTTTTTTAGTTCTCTTTTTATGCAGTCGGGTTTTTTATTTTTGTAAATATTTTTTTTATATATAATCCTAAAAAGTAAACTTTTGGAAGAATTGGCAAATACAATACATCATTCTCTTTAAAAAAGCAGTACTGTTTATTAACTTCTACATATTAGTAATACGAAATATAATTTTATGTAACCCGAGTTGAGTTTAGGAGTCACACTTAACGTCTTACATGAGCACTTCGGTAACAAATGTTTATTTTTAACGGCACATTAACGCCTCTATTGTCGTCATGTTCCCAACATTTAGTTTCCTTTTTGTTTTATATTAGGTAAAATCTAAAAACACAATGAATTATCTAAGTTTTGCAGATTTTTTTATAATTTGTTAGTGTGCTAGTAACCTGTATTCATTAGATCGATGTGTTCTCGTATCGCGTTCAATGATTATGTGTCTGGTGATAACTGTTACATATCATGGAAATATACAAAAAGAAAGTAGAAATTTTAGGTAGTACGCCATTGTTAGTATAACCATACAACAGCGTGTCCTAAAAATGTAAATCCTATAGTATAGGTATTTATAAAGAAAAAAACATAGTGCAGTTAGTTATCTTTGCTCATTTCTAATTTTTAAGGATCCAGCTACCTGTATGATTTTGCTAAGCATCCATTTTAAATAAAATTATCATTTTGGATTTTTTCGCAAAATTTTCATTTTTGATTCCCATTTCGAATATCCTCGTGTATATTTGCTGTAAAGCATTTGAAAATATTCGAAATTTCGGGAATCAAAAGTCACATATTTAAGTAAATCTAAAAAAATATCCACTTACAAAAATTATATATTGATTTACCAAGAAGGAAATTTAAACAGCCTTAAAGAAACTCAGAAAATTGGTTTAAAATTGGCAAATTTATCGCGTAACACACAGACGTACCTACATAAAAAAACTCTTTTCCACATCTAATTGTTCAACCCAATATTGATTGTATAACACGGAAGTACTGAATATTTAATTGATGCATTTCGACAGATTCGTGTTTCATTTTATGAATAATAGCTAACATTTCGTGTAAAGGGTAGAAATTGTAAAAAAATGAATTGTTATTCGATTTATAAACTAGCGCTTTCCGCGACTTTGTTCACGTTGACATATGATGGCAAATTATAATGGCAAATATAACATTTACACCCTAAAACTTATATTTCCAAAAATATTCCTTAGCGAGTTCTTAATATAATGACATTGCACTACCATCAGCTGATCTCTAATCTATTAATCAGTCAGTGAGTTAGCAAGGATTTGCTTTTATATAAATAATAAATCATTATTTACGATACCTCAAATTGGAGACAAATAACTTCCCTTAGTAGAGTCTAAGTATGCATAAAAGTCCCTATTGTACTAAACAGTAGTCTTAAAACTACTTACATATGTATATGTTTTTAACTACAACAATAGTAATAACACCCCTTTGTCGTCCCACTGCTGGGCTTGGGCCGCCTTTTGGTTTATTGGATTAGGATATAGTTCACTACGCTGGCCAAGTACGGGTTGGTAGACTTCATAAGTCTTTCAAAAACTAGTTAAGTTTTCCCAGATATTTTTCCTCACAATGTTTTTCTTCATCGCAAGGCAAGTGATATCATGTTGAAAAATCATTCGCACATGATACAATAATAATTAACATTCAATTAAACTTTCACGTTTATATCTGTAGGATAGATTCCTTTAATACATGGTGTAAGTGGGCTAATGACATAGACCATAAAACAATGGTGTCCGCGCCGCGACCCCGTGACCGGGCCGATGACCCCGCCCGACCTATTGTGGCTAGGGGCACCATGTCTTTAGTATAGGATGGATATAATTATGGTAACTATCGACTTGTCCTAGGTTTTAGATTGGGTGAGTATCTAGGTCCTAACCTATGTTACTGTAGGTCATAGTCTAGATGTGCACTAAATTTTATCAAAATCTGTTTCAGAGTAAATGAGTAACAAATATACAAGCACACTCATACAAACTTTCCAGTGTATAATAGTTTAGTGATTAATTATGTATTTAGTAATATAGCAAATTGGTTTATCAGTTTATTCGTTATATTTTTTTATTTTGTGCGTATGTTTTGTGATATTTATATCTCAAGAATATCCTAACATAAAAACTCAGTAATCAAACTTGCTCCGATCCGGAACTCGAACCCAAGATCTCTAGATTTGAACCCCCGGGTTATTTAAATATTAATAATATATTGAAACTAATCAATAAATAATTTCCCTTTTAATCTATCTATTACAATTACAAACTATTGTCACCCCATCGAAGCCGGTGAAAAACATGCTCCATTAATTTAAAAGTTTATCGAATCCGGGCGTTTTGGGCAAAATTAAAACAATGAACGCTTTCCGACTCACGGTGAAAGTACGTTTTCTAATTGATAGCCTGTTAGCGATGCACTCGTAAATATCTTTGGAAATAAAAAAAATATGCTTCTGTATTACACGTTATATGGATTGTAGTTTTTTTTTTATTGTATACAGGCTGTTATATGAATGTATGGCTCAGTTTGTAGTGATCCTACTTGCTGTGTCAACGGTCGCGGGTTCGAGTTCCGCTAGGGGCATTTATTTGTGTGATGAGCACGAATGTTTGTACTCCAGTCATGGGTGTTGATATAATATGTATGCATTTAAAGTTATATATGTGTAGTGTATCAACTACCTGGTATCCATAAAACAGGCCTCGTAGCTTACCATGGAACTAGATAGTGCTGTGTGTTAATGTCACAACATATTTATTTATTTATTACTAGCGACTCACTACTACTACTTATATAGGAAATATAAATTTATGTTTTATATATCAACAAGAGACTTATCCTCGCTTCGCTCGGGTGCGCTCGCTCGGGCTCTAGGTACGTTTTCAATAGATATATATGTACAGTTATTAGCCAGCGTTAGCCATGTAAATGATTTTTTTTTGTGAATTTTACCAATATTTAAATAGTTATTCTGCTGTTTGGGGCGGATACAAATTTAATAAAAAAAAAAAAACCGACTTCCAGGCACTGAAAAGTAAAAAATAACTAAACGGGGGTTTTCATTTAGAATAGATACTTAATCAGATATTTTCGAAGTCGGTGTGCTTTATTTTGTATTGGCTGGCACCGACCTTCCTTTATTAGACCTTCATTAAATAGTAGTGCTTTAAAATACCTAATGAAAATGTTATCAAACGCACTAGTCGCCGCTATAATTTTAGAAAGTTCCCCTCGATTTCTCTGGGATTCCATCATCAGATCCTGGTTTCCTTATCGTGGGATCACTCTTGGGATATCTCCTTTCCAACAAAAAAAGAATGATCAAAATCGGTTCATAAACGACGAAAAATCCGCGAACAAACATAAAATATATATATACGGTCGAATTGAGAACCTCCTCCTTTTTTTGGAAGTCGGTTAATAAATTAAAGGTCATAATCCAGCCATAAATCGGTCCAGCCTTTCTTGAGTTATAAACTGTGTAATTAACCCGACTTTGTTTTTTATATATAGATATAGATTTATTTAGTTATATTTCATTTCTATTATTATTGATAGCGTAAAAAATGTCTGTCTGTCTTTCTGATTCCTTACATCTAGTATACTTAGTTGTAATTTTTTATGTTTGATGTCTCCAATGTTTGAACAAAGCAAACTATTGAAACTATAACGAAAGTGAAATAATGCTGATATATTTTTACTATTTATACCCCAAGGGAAATTTTCGTCAAATTTTTCATACATGCATATTATGTACTGTTATACTTCGCCCAGGGCCTTAACCCGACTTTCCTAGAAGAAGGGTATTTTTTATGTGTATATCTAATAGAGGTACAGTTTGTAAGCTTGTGAGTTTGTTTGTATTAAGTGATCTCTAGAACTACTAAACCGATTTAGATGAAATTTGGAATGAAGATAGTTTGAGACCTTGGGCCTTCCCAATATGTCTTTACATAGGATAGTTTTTATCCCGGAATAGGGGATGAAAGTTTGTTTGGGAAATCAACGAACCCGAGCGAAGCGAGGGTGAGTCGCTAGTCTTATACTATTTTTATGAAGCGTAAATGACTTGATAGATTTTGTCATATGATATTTTGTTAGATTTAATTATTCAAGTTGCCATAGATTGCTCATCGGAAGATGTACATACATACATATGTAGCACCATAAAATGATGGTTAGTTGTGTTTTAGCTTACTAGTAGCTTTTTAGTGTAGAAAGGAAGCGTACTCTATGAATCTGATAAATATTTAGGCTTTAGTTTATAAGTGGTGGTGGTAAGATATTGTTTCTTTGTATATGTTGCTATTTTTAACCGAAGAAAAAAAAGGATAAGGTTATCAATTCGACACGTATTTTTTTTATGTTTGACCATGCATAATTTTTACAGTGTAGTCCGATTTCGATGTTTCTTTTTTTATTGGATATAGCTTAAAGTTGGTCACATTCAAATTTGGAAAAAAGGTCCACCCCTTAGTGTAGAAAATAGGGGATGATTGATTTTTCAGCTACTGAATTTTAAAATACTTTCTTCTTACCTTGCTAGTACTATGTCTACTCTAAAATGGAAAAATAAACATTAAAAAATATATAAATAAAAACCGACTATAGATACCTAATCATATGTTTTCGAAGTCGGTGCCAGCAGATACAAAGCACACCGACTTCAAAAATATCCGATTAGGTATCTTGTAAATGAAAACTACCAGTTATTTTTTACTTTTTGGTGTTTTTATTTGAAGTCGTTTTTTTTTAGTTTTTATTAATATAATATGAATATAAAGTCATACTTTTTAGTCACTAATACATTGTTCTATCTCGATCAATTTTATTTTTCCTAACAAATTTCCTAATCCTAGATATCCTAGACATTGTGAGACGCACTTTGAGTGCTTTTACTGATTCTTATAAAATCAAATAAAACTCGTGCCAAGATACGAGACCTTGAAATGTAAGTTAATAAATTTATACCATATACCCTTACAATAAGATGGAAAATTAACCAACAGTAACTTTAAGGAATAATTCCTATGTGTTACGTTTTATAGCAACTCGTAATGCTATATTTTTTAAATTTCATTAGAGTTTTTACAAGATGTCAGTTTGTTATCGTTCTGTGTTTAGTTATTATTATTTATAACTGCCTCGGTGGTTACGACTTGTTCCGGAGGTCTTGGGTTCGAGTTCCGGGTCGGGGCAAGCTTAGTGGTTGAGATTTTATGTTAAGGAATTCTCAGTAGCAGCTGGAGCTATGGAGTTAGCGGTAAAAACCCCCACGACTCGGAGAGCACGTGAAGTCGTTAATCCTGCGCCTTAACTCTCATCGGTCGTCGTCACTATTATCGGTGAGATAAAGCTCAAAGCGCTCGGTGGTTTTTGTTGTGTCTATTTCCTAGTGAACTAGACCTATAACAGGTTAGGCAACCTTGGGAAGGAAGGAAGTCAACCGAACTTGTCTTGGGTATCTTCACAATCAAAGCGTCATTCCTAAGACCAATGCTCTCATACCGCTTTTGAAGGAGGCAGTATTGAACGCCCTCTGAAGAAGACTGTAACGAAACCGTAAAAGCATAGATCTTGATCCGCTCCTAAAGTAGTTAGTTACTCTATTTAATTCATAAAAATTATAGCATTAGGTATTATTAATAGTACAACATAATAAGTGTGCAGCTAGCTTTATATTTGTGAAGCTATAAAGAACTTTGTATGTTTTGAAATTTGACCCCTACCATTTAAATCTTAGAGTCTTTTCGAAAAAGACTTCTTTGGAATGCAAAAGTTGATATAGGGTCTGCTATCCGTCTACGGTTTAAAGGAATCTGACTCGATATCTCGTCAAGGATAATATTTTATTTTTTATTTTTATAAATAGCAAAGCTATAATATAAAACTTATTATTTATTTGTATTTTGTATATTATAAAATAAAGTTTTTGACCGACTTGAAAAAAAAGAAGGTGCTTAATTGATTTTCGGATGAATAGATTTTCATACGTAATTTTATTTGTAATGAATATATTATATCTGTAGGGTATGTAGAACCGGAGTTCCTGGATTCGAATTCTAGGTTGGGCCGCCCATAATAATTACTTTCTAGTGTTTTTCAAGTCAGTGTACCATTATTATTTATTCACTAGTCTTGATGATATTCTATAGTACATTTATAATACGGTAAAACTTTCATCTATATATACATATGTATGAATGTATAAAATTGTATTTGTGTGTTATTATTAAATCACTACCTCACATTGAGCTACTCGTAATAGATTTTTATTCTACCTAAGGTGACTTTACAAACGTCCAAACCTACCTTTGAGTTCATACAAAAATCCTATAGAAAAGAACAAGAAGAAGAAAAGTACTTTCAGTTTTTTTCTTATAATTCCAATTTTTCGGAAAACTTTTCTAATTTTTTCCCTTATAACCATATAGTGGACTATTATTAGTATTTTAAAACAAAAAATTAGCTAAATCCGTCCAGTAGTTCTCAAGTGATGACTAAAACAACAAATAATAAAAAAAACAACATGGCGAATTAAAAAAAAAAATACATAGTGTAACCAATAACCTTGTACAATGGTACGGAACCCTTATGTGCGAATCCGACTCGCGCTTGATCAGTTTAGTTATTTATTACTAGGAATTTCGTAACGAAAATAGCATTTTTTTCTGTCATTTTTCTAACGACTATATGTAAATCGCATAGTTTCTATAATTTACTATAGAATTAAGCCTGTCAATACATAGTTATTATATATTGTATTTGTCAATACAAATATTTTTCCTATCAAGAATCGAATCGAATACCTTTGTATTAGGCTTTTTAACATCTATTTTATTATAAACAATTGATTCACTCACACTTCGCTCGGGTGCTTTTTATAAAGATAAAAAAGTTATTGTGAGTGTTCCTTACATGCTTCAGAGGACTTTTCTATAGGCCCTAGTACATTAAAAAAAATGTATACTTGTACAGATTTCGCTTTGTTGCTATTTTATACGTTGCTATAGATGCTAATGTACGTCTGTTACTTCGTTCTTCCTTTACACACTAACAGAGCTACAGATCAACACCACTTTTGCATAAAGATTGTTAGTGTCGATGAGATAGAGTTATGGCTAGACCGGAACGGGGGGAAATCACAAGTGTTTTATGTATATATTAAATAAATTATTGATCAATTTTCCCTTTGTTTTATACTGTCTGGAAATAAAAATTGAAAACCTAGCCATAGGTGCTCGAACTAACATTGTAGCCTTTTTTTAAAACATCTTGACGTCTTAAGCACACTTTACTCTGTCGTGCACGAGATAAAAAAGTAAAAATCGTGACGCCCCTATCGCTAGTGTGTGATAGCCCTAAAGAATTTATAACCCAACAAACGAAATTAAGTTTTACATTACATCATTAGGGTACATTTTCGTTTACAGTTTTATAATAAGTTGTAAAATTAGAAATATGTACTCTATCTGAAGAATTTAAGGTTTAAATTTGAATATTTAGCAAATAATCGTTTGGCCTAGGATGGGAATTCACGATTTCATTGAACTTGCCTTTCCACTTTCGCAGTTAAATATAATTCATTCTAAGACCTGGTTTTTGACCTTAAAGGCCATAGTAATATGTAATATACTCTGACTTAATGTTAAACGTTCGCTGACACAGTTTTGTAACTTACATAATACTCTATATAATAATACTAGCTATTTTTATGGCTTTGCGTGGTCTGTTACAGCATGACGAAGTAACAGACGTAGTATTTAACCATTTTTAACGTCCCACTGCTGGGCACGGGCCTCCCTTCAGTACAAGGGGGATCAGGCCACAGTCCACCACGCTGGCCAAGTGCGGGTTAGCGGACTTCACATGTCTTTTGAGAACTTGCTAAGTTCTCTCAGCCATGCAGCTTTTCTCACGATGTTTTCTTTTACCTTTAAGATAAGTGGTAATTATGTTGGAAATGATTCACACATGAAAATATCAGAGGTGCGAGACCCGGGATTTGAACCCGCTTCAATCGGTTTCTCGAGCGAGCTCGTTACCACTGGGCTACCACGGCCTTTTTGGTAATTGTAGTTGTAATATTTACAAACATATAAATTATAATATTTGGGCTCATATGTATGGAGTATGGTATGGTTAAAAGAACACATAGTAATTGATGGTTACTTAAAATAATCTATACATATAATAAAATTGTAACTAAGCTGAATCTGTACATTAAATATTTTTTGGAAAATCTTATTGATATAGACTATTATCGATACAGAGGCCGAATCTATCGTTTTTAGAATTTTGGTCTGTCTGTTACCGCATCACAGAAAAACCACTGGAGGGATTTTGATGAAATTTGGTATGATGATAGCTGGATATCCGGGTAAACATATAGGATACTTTTTACCGCGGGAGATTATCTCATCTCTGAGAAATCTTACTAAACGTTAAAACGTAAGTAGGGACGAACCCGAGCGGTGAAAGGGTGAGTCGCTAGTTGTCTTTATAATTTTGAAAAGTGAAATATGAGTTGTTATTTTTCGCCCGTCTCATAAGAAAAACTTTTAAAGGAAAAAGACTGGATCTAAATAGGATTGAGTTATATAACAAAGTAGCGAGGTACGTTTTCACGGTTAGCTATGTTTAGGTAAACATAAATAGCAGCTTGCTATTCCTAAGATATTCATTTAAATTATATAGTGATTTACCTTCGTTTTGCTCAGGTGCGTAGGCTGTACGCGGATTTTGTTCATAATTTCATGGGTTTTAATTTTTTTTCGCGGAACCCTGATTCTTTTTCTAAAATAAAAGTAGCCTAAGTTACTCCTTATAACATCAGCTATCTGCCAGTGAAAGTCCCGTCGAAATCGGTCCAGCCGTTTCGGAGATTAGCCGGAACAAACAGACAGACAGACAAAAATTGTAAAAAATGTTGTTTTGGTATATGTACCGTGTATACATCTATATGCATTTAGTAAAAAGCGGTTATTTTAATATTACAAACAGACACTCCAATTTTATTTATCTGTATAGATTATCTGTATAGATTATCTGTATAGATGGTAACAGGTTCGAAGTTATGCATTATATATTTTTTCTTATTATAATTGGTAGTAGTAAATGTGGTGTAATTTTGTGGTAAAAGGTAATATATGTATGGCGGATTTTAGGGTAATAATATTAAACTGTTATTATTTTGATCTATCTATTAATCAGGTCTTTTGCTCATACGAAAATAGAATCTACTGACCTACAGTCAAATAAAAACGACCCCACTTTGACATGATTGTGGCCTTTGGATTTTATTATCCAAAGTTGCTGTGGTATAGGTTTTACTTAAATTTGAACTTTAAATATAAACTTAAAATTACTTTTAAAGTAATTGTAGGCACTTAGAAGATGATTTACTATATATACCTACATATATATGTACCTACGTATATATATACCTACATATAGACCTAGAGAGACCTACAGGTTATATTATACCATCTATATATAAACAGGAAAAGACAAAATAGTACCTTTTTCTTCTCTGTTTGTCAACAGATTTCCTTTTTTTTTAGTAACTATTGACGAACTTCAATGTTATCATTAAAAAAAAAGTTTTTTTTAACATGTTTTCATCAAATTTTCAATAATGGTCATGGCGAACATTTGTTTATTTAAAGAAGAATCACAATAGAAGTTATTTAGTACTTAAAATAGAAATCATCCAGATTAAGTACTTCCTTTTTGAAGTCGGTCAAATCTCAAAGTTATAAATCTAAGAGGAAATTAAATGAAATCAAAGGCGACATCCTAAAAGATTTTTCAATAAAACTACATATATTCTTAGATCCCTTCAAAGACCTAGTACTAAAACACATGGCTATCTCGACTTGTATCGTATTCTGAACCCATAAAATGTTTAAAGAACTTCTAAAAAGAACTTTATCCACTTAAGCTTAGGTTTATTATTGATTACCGTTTATTCAGGATTTTATTTCTACCTTTTACAAAACAAAAATAATCAAGATTAAATCGTATTTGATTTCTAATAAAGTTCTTTTTCCTTTGGAAGAAAATTAGCAGGAGAAAATATAAGGATTTTAAATTTAATCTTCATAGCATTACAGTATATATTTGAGTGGATGGTGTATTCTATTTAGGTAGAAATAGTGGGGGGATCTATGTGTAAATCAATCGATCGATACGCAAGCGATCGCGCCTGCTGCCGATCAAATTCAGTTATTTTGGGGATATGTTTAAGGGGAAAACTTTTATATTTTACTCTTATACTATTTGTATTGGTTTTCAAGGTACTATAACATCTTGTTAGAAGTAAAGATATTGATTTTATCCTACAGATGACTGGCTTGGATATTATGTTAACGAGTGTATGTGTGTATTCAGCCCTTTTTAACGTCCCACTGCTGGGCACGGACCTCACTTCAGTACGAGGGGGATCAAGCCATAGTCCACCACGCTGGCCATTTGGATTGGCGGACATCACATGTTCTTCAATAAATTGCTAGGTTCTGGTTAATGTATTTATGTCACTGCAATGAAGTAAAATTATTCATCTTACTAATCCTACTAATAATAATAATGCAAAAGTTTGTGAGGTTTAGATGTACCTATAGATGTATGGATGTTTGTTACTCTTTCACGCAAAAGCTACTGAATGGGTTTTAATGAAACTTTATAATATAGCTCATACATCGGAATAACACATAGGTTACTTTTTATCTCGGAAATATGTACGATTCCCGTGGGATAGTTTTTTTTGTTTGTCTAGAGGCGAACCCGAATGAAGCGAGGGTGAATCGCTAGTATAAAATAATATTATAGGTACACGAATAGACAGAGATTAACTATATGACCAAAACGATACCTTCGTTGTTGAATCTTCTCCGCCATGTTAGGAAGTTCAATAACGTGTAATAGAGGTCAAAGGAATATTGGGATACAGTTAAATTAAAGAAGTTGGGATAAATTAAAGAAATTAATGTAAACTAAGAAACGAAAAACTAAAATGAAATTACAAAAAAAAAAAAACCCGACTGCGTTATAACAAACTTATTGAAAAACAGAACCAATATGAGAAATCTAGGAATATAGTATCTGCAGTGGAAGACATACTCCTTTTATACTTTCTACGGGTCATCTATATATATAAAAATCGATGTGTGTATGTATGTTCCCTATGAACTCGAAAACTTTAGAAAAAAAAGCGATTTTGATGAAATTTTCAGGCAATCTTCAGATTAGCCCAGCGGCTGATTCTGTGAAGTTTGTTAATCGCAAGTTTCATTTTGATATATTTATTTTGACTTACGTGAGAACATAGGATCGTGTTAACATGCATATGTACTTATATACACACAAACATACAAGTCAAATACATAACACTCCTTTTGGGGTCACCGCAATCGGTTAAAAATGATATTTTGGTTTCTGCAGTCTACTTAATCCTTTTAAAAGCCATGCACTCATACATTTTATAGTATCATAGTAATACTTCCACTTAACTGACGTAACACAGGGTGGCTGGCCACTTCACGTTGTAGAAAGCGACTGGGATATTTCAAAAATAGCGCAAAAATTACTACAGTTTTGTTCAAAAGTTGATGAACTGAAAGCGAGGGTTATATTTTAATATAGTTTATATCATATCACTAATATAAAATCTGAAAGTTTCTATGTATGTATGTTTGTCTTTCATGCTGAAACGGCTGAACCGATTTGGGTAAAATTTAGTAAACCAATAGACAAATTTTGCCAAAAAAATATGCTGTCTGTATATAATACTAGAGACTTACTCTGGTTTCGCTCGGATGCTATTAGGTGTCTAAAACTTTTCAATTGTTATTTTTGGTCTGATCCGGGATTTGAACCCAATACAAGTCTCATTATCATTGAAGAGGTAGCAATTGGAGCAGGGGACATAGGTAGCCTATATCCATCCCCAGGATGCAATCTATGTCTTTGCCAAATTTTATCGAAATCTGTTCAGCGGTTTAAACGTGAAAATGTAACAGAATTAATTACTTTCATATTAGTAATATTGGATATAGAGATGTTTTAATTTCAAATACCTCAAGTGAGTTCAATGGGTTATTGCAAAGGTACTGAAGAAAGCACAGAGCTAGTTATACTAATGCCTTATCAAAAATCATCAAAAAATTTAATTTATTTACTGACTCACTATATAATATGTCACGTACAGTCTTAACTGGTAGGATTAGACGTGCCTTGACAACACGTTTGGCTCAGTTTGTTACTTACTTACTTGCTGTGCCAGCGGTCGCGGGTTCGAGTCCCGCTGGGGAGATTCATTTGTGTGTGAGCACGAATGTTTGTACTCCAGTCATGGGTGTTTATATTTATAATATGTATGTATTTAACGCTATATATGTGTAGTGTATCAACTATCTGGTTTCCATAACACAAGCCTCGTAGCTTACCATGGAACTAGATGGTGCTGTGTGTTAATGTCCCAACTTTATTAGAAGCATGAAATTTTGTACATGAGGTTCTTATTTAGCGCGTGAGTAATAAAGGGGCTTAGACAAGACATCATTCTACAATTGTTGAATAATAAAAAAAAATATATGGAAATTAACGACCGTATTATGATTCTATGAAACAACTTTTACATTTGGTATTTCAATACAATTTTTGTCTAAACAATCTTATCTAAGTCCTAAGGAAGGAGTTTTGAATTTCCTTCATTCGCTTTAGGAATAAAATCGATGCTGAAAGTTTGTATAGAATTTCGCCGTTTTAGAAGAAAGAAACGTGGTAGTTGAAACAAATCTGAACCTGGCACACTATACATATAATAAAATTCTAATTTATAATAAAATTGAATATTTTTGGAAAATCTTATTGAAATAGTCATTATTAGGGATACAAAAGCAGAACTTATAGTTTTTAAAATTTTTGTCTGTCTGTCTGTCTGGGAACGCATCACAAGAAAACTACTTGACAGATTTTGTTGAAATTTGGTATGATGATAGCTGGTTTATGGATTATATGGGAAAATATTTCATCTCCGAGAAATCTATACTAAAAGTTAAAATATTTTGTATTACATCTACTTTTAGACATTTCATTGAGCTTATTAGTAAATTGTTATAATATTCGAAAACAATTTCGTTGGGTGTTTTATTGAATTGTATCGTGAGGTTATCGGAACATATCGTGGTGTTATTTCACGAGTAGCTTAATGTTTAGGCACTTTAATTGATCCATATCACAAAACTCATAAAGCTTGTCACACACTGTTGAAAATATTTAAAATATTTTTAATGTAATTAGTTATTTATCTACTATATCTTTTAAAGCTATTTTTATTTTTATCTACCGATTATCTATTAATAATAAAATGTTTATAGAATCAGTAATTCTTGTGGACAATCAAGATCCCAGAAAACGATCAAAAAGCTTGTACCTATTGTTAATTTGAAAAAAAATTGTTGAAGAACGTTTGTACGTAAATACTTTAGTATTATATAATAAATGATTTTAATGAGAAACACACCTTTGGAATGATGTGATCGATTTCAGGCTGTAGTATTATTGTTCTAATTTATAATTTACTTAAGTTAATCTGACGACATATTATTATTAGTACCTGGGCGACCGAGTTTTGCTCGGAGTTCTTTTTTGTTGTATAGTTTTTTTAGATAAAAAAACTAAAAACTTAAATAAATACAAAAAAAAATCAAAAGTAGAAACTTTGTATTCCGACCGGGACTCGATCCCGGGCATATGTGTTGTCTAACTTGCGCCTTGACCGCTTGACCACGATCCTTACATCCGAGCGTAAGAAATTCGAAAACACGCGTTTTCCCAGACATGAGACTAATCTAGATCGATTTTTTGCCCCCGAAAGCCCCCGCATACCAAATTTCAGCGAAATCTTTAGAGCCGTTTCCGAGATCGCTGGTATAGATAAATAAAGAAATAAATATAATAAAAATAAAGATAAAAATATATTAGATTAGACTAGCGATTCACCCTCGCTCCGCTCGGGTTCGTCCCTATTTACGATATTCATTACGATTTAACGTTTAGTATAGATTTCTCGCAGATGAGATATTTTCTCGCAGTAAAAAGTATTCTATATGTTATAGCCCGGATAACCAGTTATCATCATACCAAATTTCATCAAAATCTGTCCGGTGCAGTGGTTTTCTCGTGATACGATCATAGACAGACAGACAAAAATTCTAAAAACTATAGATTCGGCTTCTGTATCGATAATAATGACAATTTCAATAAGATTTTCATTCAGATTCATTATGTACAGATTCGACTCAGTTAGAATTTTATTATATGCATAGTAGCGTTCCACTGTAGGGCAAAGGCCTCCCTACTCTACTTTCGCTGCTTCCTATCCTTCGCCATAGTAGTTTCTCTGAAAGGAGTCCAACTCATCTTGCCATCTCCATTTGGGCCTACTACGCTGTCGTCTGCTGTTTTGAGGTATCCAAAAAATTGTTTGTTTGGCTCAAAGATTATCTGGTCCAAAACATATTTTATATGGCAAAAATTAAAAGTGAACCTCGAATTTACTATTATATGATGGGACACTAACACATAAAACCATCTAGTTCCATGGTAAGCTACGAGGCCTGTGTTATGGATACCAGACAGTTGATACACTACACAGATATAACTTCAAATACATACATATTATAAATATAAACATCCATGACTGGAATACAAAGATTCGTGCTCATCCCGAACCCGCAACCGCTGGCACAGCAAGTATGATCACTACAAACTGAGCCAAACGTGTCCACGCAATATTTACGCAAAATACTAGTTTGATAAATAATTTTATTTTAGAAGGGATATTTCGTACACTATCATTTATCCGTTTTATCTCATAGAGTTGGTAGCCGTCGATCAGTTACTATTATTTTGTCAATTACCTCACTTACTTGTTCCAATAGCTGTGGGCTTCCGCTTGTTTTGTAATTATTTTACTTTTAAATAATCTTGTAACATAATTATAAAGATAAGTTTAAAAGCTAACTTCGATAATGTATTAGTAGTGTAGTTACTAGTAAATGAGCAATTGATCTGTATTTTTGGCAGATGTACATATTTTTAACCATTTAAATTATTTTTTTTAAAAATGATAACAACCCGACTGCGTAAAAAACGAATTAAAAAGATAAGAACAACTTGACGTAGGAACATAGCATTATGCAGTCGGAGACATACATACACGCTTTATACTAGCTGCGACTCTTGCTACGTGTACACAATACGAGTATATACTCGTGTTGTCGTGAATCTTCAAAATCGAATGCGCCGTTTAGTAATTACGAGGAAACATGAGGTCGTACATACATACATACATACAGGCGAAGGCTTCGCCGCAGTCGGGTAAAGAGTAAGAAAAAAGAGTAAGGCAATTTGCTTTCAAATGTATGTTACCTACGTGAAGATCAAAATCAGGATAATACTTTATCTATACGTATAATAAAATTCTGAGTCGAATCTGTACCTTAAATATTTTTTGGAAAATCTTATTGAAATAGACTTTATTATCGATACAGAGACCGAATCTATTTTAGAATTTTTGTCTGTCTGTCTGTCTGTCTGTCTGTCTGTTACCGCATCACAGAAAAATCACTGGAGGGATTTTGATGAAATTTAGTATGGTGATAGCTGGATATCCGGGTCAACATATAGGATACTTTTTACCGCGGAAGATTATCTCATTCCCACGGTAATACATGTTGTAACACAACCCAAAAAATATTTATGATCAGAATTTCTTGAAACTTGGTATACAATTAAATAAATACGTGTTTAGCGTTTTTTGAAATTCATTCTTATGGAATGAGATAAAATGAAGGATGAAAATTTGTATGAAACCTACCTCTTTAAAGATTTTTTGTTGTAGTTTTAGCGCGAGCGAAGCCACGGGTTTTGCTAGTTAGTCTATAAGGTTCGTCATGTACGAGAAGAATCGAAGTTTGGAGGTTGAAAAAATAGGGTAAAATAATAATATTACAATTTTATTAAAGTACTAGCCATTCACCCTGGCTCCGCTCGGTTTGTCCTTAGGAACGTTTTAACAGTTAGTATTCTACGAGATGAGATATTTTTCCGCAGCAAAAAGTATCCTATATGTTAAATATAATGGATAGCCACATTTTTAGTTGACACTATAAATATTAAATGTATCTACATGTCCATATAAGTACGTGCATGGATGCAATAAATTTAAAGTTTTTTAAAGTAATTTAACTAACTAAAACAATTATGATTTCTTAAACAGTTTTTGTCGTACAGACATACAAACATAAAAAAATGCTATATAAAAAATGAATCCTATTCGTAGTCGATGTCCCAAGCATAGTAAAAAATCTCAATAAAACAAAAACCAGACTAAACAAAACCTTGAATGTTGACCTTGGCAACCTCCTATGAATAGATCTATATTTATGTCGTGTAAACCAGGGTTTTTGACCTCCCCTAATGTTCCAGACCAAAGGAATTTGTTTCAGCGGTACGATAACATTATGAGACGCGAGAGACCAAGTAAAGTGGTCCCAACATCTATCAAAACGTTCCATCCCCTGCGCAAGCAAGGAGGGGTGAAAAAATTACATTATTTTATACCGATTTTATTTAAAGGGGAAGGTTTTTTAATATGAAAAGATAGGAAATTGAAGTGATGCTTAAAGTTTTTACCAATTTCGATAAAACCGAATTTTGATAAAGCGGATTTATAATAAAAAGTTGGTTGATTCATTTTTTAATCTTGATTTAAAAGTTTAAGAATTTTTGTAAGCGATATAACTTTTTTTCTATTTTTCTTTTCTATACAGATAAATGAAGACAGGTGTTTAAAATTGCTTTTTAGTAACTCAGTACATATTATATATTGATGACACGTTTGTCTCAGTTTGTAGTGACCCTACTTGCTGTGCCAGCGGTCGCGGGTTCGAATCCCGCTGTTAAAATATTTGTACTCTAGTCATGGGTTTTTATATTTATGATATGTCTGTATGTTTTTAAAGTTATATATGTATAGTGTATCAACTCTCTGGTATCCATAACACAAGTCTCGTAGCTTACCATGGCACTAGATGGGGTTATGTGTTAATGTCCCAACATATTTATTTATTTATACTAACTAGTGGGACTATACTTAGAATAATTATCAAATTGCAATACAACAATATGTGTGTATATTTATTATCCTTCACAATGAAATAGTTTTGATTTGAATGAAATATAGTATATAGATAAGATATGATTTGTAGTAACACATAAGCTTCTGTTTGGTACCTAGAGACGTCCCCGAGCGAAGCAAGGATAAGTCACTAATCTTGTATATGTACATACATATGTTATAACTTAGAACAAATAAATCGTCATTTATTACTTCATTTTTTAAATGCTAAGAATGGGAAGCCTAATTACGCTTCGTATTCGCCATCTATCAAAGAGACCAGATATTTTATTCCAGCATAACTCAAAGGTGAAATCCACAAAGTAATTCTTAGTACGAAGGCAGTCCCGAGGGTAGCTGCAAAGAATTTAATCAAAAAACGAAATTGTGTGTGAGTTGAAGTGAAATTACTTTGGTTTCAATGTAAAGTAGAATTTTTCTTTAGAATGTGTGGTTTTTAAAGAGGTTTGTGACTTTAATGAGTATAGAGATTCTTGTTGCGTCTTTTGTGGAGAAGACGGATATATTGACTTACACTTTATTTACACTTTGTTTAGAGCTTTTCGCTATATGCAGCTTTTTTAATGTAAAAAAAAGTTTGTAGTGACCCTACTAGCTGTGCCAGCGGTCGCGGGTTCGAGTCCCGTTGGTGGGATACATTTGTGTGATGAGCATGAATGTTTGTACTCCAGTTGTGGGTGTTAATAATTATAATATGTATATATTTAAAGTTATATATGTGTAGTGTATCAACTATCTGGTATCCATAACACAGGCCTCGTAGCTTACCATGGAAATAGATGGTGCTGTGTTAATGTCCCAACATATTTAAACATAATTTGATTGGAATGGAAATAGCGAAGGAAATGTAAAAATTTATAACTTTCATATTTTTCTTTATGTAAAAATGTTTTAAAGCAGTTAAGTATTAAATGGATACTTAGTCTTAATTGGATTTGTAAAGCCCGTAATATTTCTTTTGGAGAAGGTGGAGAATTTTTTCTACATAATATCTTCTCTGTTTTGTAATTTAATAAATATTTACATTTTAAGCTATGTATTGTCAAGTAGGTCAAAATAATTATTTCTTCACTAAAACAATACACCGATTTCAAATTCACTTTAAACGTTTTTATTTTTAAACTACCGATTCACCTTCCGCTCGGGTTCGTCCCTAGTTACGTTTTAACGTTTAGTATAGATTTCTCAGAGATGAGATATTTTCCCGCAGTAAAAAGTATCCTATATGTTGATCCGGATCCAGCTATCATCATAGCAAATTTCATCAAAATTTATCCAGTGGTTTTCTCGTGATGCGGTAACTGATAGACAGACAGACAAACAAATATTCAAAAAGTATAGATTTGGCCTCTGTATCGATAATAATGACTATTTCAATAAGATTTTCCAAAAAATATTTAATGTGCAGATTTGACTCAGAATTTTATTATATGTATAGACTAGCTTTTGCCCGCGACTTCGTCCGCGTGGAATAGTGACTTTGCTCGCAGAGCTACCGGCGCGGCGGCCAGCACCCTCCCCCCTCACGACCGCCCCGCCCTCGCCTTGTATCGGGCTGAGAGCGCGCTCACCCACAGACCGCGTAAAGTTAAATATGTATATTTTAAAACTATGATATCTCTTAAGATATTCATTGAAATCAAATGATGTCAAGGGCAATTTTGTTCAAAATTAAATACTTGTGAAGAATAACGTATTTATTTGGATAAGGATTAATATCACGTTTATAGAAACACCTTCGGAAGTAATGCATTATTTTAGAACAAATTTGATTACCATAAAAAGGGTTATATTGAGTCAACCTTAAAAGATAGACATATGCTGTCGCGGACTTTTTTTTTTAACTTTTAAAGGGAAACAATTCCGTCATACACGATTTTTGCGTAACTTTAACCGTTTACGCAGCGCACGCAACGGAAACTCTCAAAAGGAATCATTTTTTCCCGTTTTTGCAACATTTTTCATTTATGCTCCGCTCCTATCGGTAGTTCCTGAGATTAGCGCGTTCAACCAAACAAACAAACAAACAAACAAACAAACAAACAAACTCTTCAGCTTTATAATAATAGTATAGATTATTTCACTATATCGGGTGTTTTTTCTGTAATTTATATGTGATCAACCCTGAGATGAAGTTTGTTAATTATGAACATCTTCGCAATTGGCGTTAATATATGCATAAAGAATGTTAATGATAACCTCTCGACCGATTTTGACCAAGGCTTTTTTTTTTATGACATTCAGTGACAAACGAGCAGACAGACCACCTGATGGAAAGCAGTACCTGTCGCCCATAACACCTACGGTTCATGCACTTAGGTTTTAAGTAACAAAAATGCAGAACCACAGGTGCGTTGTCACTGTGAGGACTAAGATGATATGCCTCTTGCCTGTAATTGCGCTGGCTGCCTTATCCTTCATACCGGAACACAACAATGCAATCATTGTTGCTTGGCGGCAGAAATAGATAAGGGGGTGGTACCCATCCAGTCGGACTCCTCAGGCTTGACAGAGTCCTACCACCGGTAAAGGCTGCCAATGTCATTGAGACTAGCCATCTGCGCCGGAGATATTATAGTGCACAAGTGTACGCGCAGACCACCTGCCACTCTTAAATTCCGATAGGAAGATAATTCGACTGATAAGATCAGGCATAGAAAATACACCCAACTTGAGTATAACCTCCATAGTAAGAGTATTTACTGAATGGCAGTTCCCAATGTCATGTTGTTAACCTTAATCAAAGAAAAACATCTATGTTATATATAGTACAGTGTATACAGTACCAGTATTTACATTGTGCCTGCAAACAGTGTCTTTTTGATATCATCGATAAGATATTTTATAAGGAAAAGATAAAAAGCTTTAAGAAAATTTGTAAAAATGTTTTTGTAATACAAAATGATAATTACGATCTATACTAATATAGCTTAGGCAGAGTTGGTTTGTTTGTTTGGTTGAACGCGCTAATCTTAGAAATTACTAATTCGATTTAAAAAAATATTTTTGTATTGGATAGCTCGTTTATTAAGAAAGGCTATAGGCTATACATCGTCATACTACTACCTAAGGGAGCGGAGCAGTAATCATGAATGTCAACAATTCGGGCAGATTTCCATACATCATTGTAAAACTGATCTTTAAAATCAAACAAATTTAACGCGGGTAAAACCGCGGGGCATAGCTAGTATTTTATAAAATCGTCTATATTTTTTTTTTGCAAAATAAATATCAAAAATATTTTAAAGTACAGATTAACTTTATGAAATTCCTCGTGTAAAGTCACGGGAAACCCTTTGTTTAGTATAAACCGGATCTGGAAGTCTACGACTTATAGATATGAATTTGTTTATGCCTGGCATTCATATTATTCTGTACAGTACGGTTCGAGGGAGTAAAAGTGTCTGCAAACAAAAGATAAAATTGTATTTTGGTTTAATTTTTTTATTGCTCAGTAAAGGTACACAAAAATGAAAAAAAAAACCGGCCAAGTGCGAATCGAACTCGCGCACGAAGAGTTCCGTGCCATTATCTATAAAAACGAAAAAAAAATCATGTCTGTTGTGTGGAAGCAAGAAGAATATTTATTTTATTTTTATTAAATTATTTATTTTTAATGAAAATATATAACGAAATATTCTGTTAATATTTCAAGCTTCTACCTGTTGCCGTTATGAATATCGAGCAAAAACGACCCAAAGAGCACGTTTGCTATATGGGAGAATTCCATCTGTGAAAATTTCAACTGTCTAACTATCACGGTTCATGAGATACAGCCTGGTGACAGACGTACAAACAGACAGACAGACGGACGGACAGTGAAGTCTTATTATAAGCGTCTCGTTTTACCTTTTGGGTATGGAACCCTAAAAAATATAGTCGATAAATATAGTATGTATATGTATATAGGCAGATCATTTTTTTAGTACAAGGTTGGCTAGAAGAGATGCTTTATTTCAATCAGGCCGTATAGCCAACATCTACAAATAAATAGGCAAAGACAACAGTTCAGTACCTTTTTCTTCTCTGTTTGTTAACCGATTTTTTTTGTTTAGTAGCTATTGACGAGCTTTAGTGTTGTGAATAAAAAAATTAAACAGTGCGTGTATGAATGTGTACCCGCGCAAGAAGTAAAACTTCTGTAGGTTATTGGTACTCTTTATGAAATTCAATTTATGTATTAAATAATTAGGATAGGTGAGATACTAAAAATAACGCATATTAGGCATTACAATCCCATATTTATAGAATATCATTTAAGAAAAGAATATAATATTATATATCATTTGTCAGATAGCGGAATTTATTAGGCTATTTATTATTCGTAATTTACTAAAAGGATTAAAAAATAGCAAAATATTTTTCATCACTATCTATCATAATATTAATAACAAGCCAGTCTTCTTTTATGTCTAAAGTCTACACTCGCTTACAAATGTCTGACGGAATAGGTAAAAAAATACGGCCTTTGGGAGCATTTCGGTCCTGATTTGCACCAATTTGCCAATTTTATACCAAAAATATATAGTTTCGAGACGCCAGTTTTGGCTATCTTCTAGAGCAAGTATGTAGTGCATATTTTCATAATAATACTATGATAATCCGTACAAACTGAAGGAATATACTTGAATGGGACAATGTGTAATTATGTTGGATTCAACTCTTTATTATGACATACAGTAAGTACAGTCAGTAAAATAAGTCTTAACTTATTTTCTAAAAAAAAAAAATATGTTGGGACATTAACACACATCACCATCTAGTTCCATGGTGAGCTACGAGGCTTGTGTTATGGATACCAGATAGTTGATACACTACATATATATAACTTTAAATACATACATATTATAAATATAAACAGCCATAACTGGAGTACAAACAATCGTGCCCATCACACAAATGAATGTCCCCAGCGGGACTCGTACCTGCGACCACTGGTACAGCAATTGGGTTACTACACACTGAGCAAAATGTGTCATCGCTTTTCCACCACGCTGGCCAAGTACAGATTTGCACATGAACATATCAGAGGTGCGAGACCCAGGATTTGAACCCGCTTCGTTCGATTTCCCAATCGAACACGATGTCACTGAGCTACCACTGAATTGCAAATACAATTAAGGGAGGTGTAAATTCAGTGAGTAACAGGTGTGTTATAGAGTTGGCACCTACGCGTTTCCATTTCTACATGTTATAAATCTTATCTAGCTCTACATTTAGTTTTTAATAAAATAAACAAATAAATAAAATTGAAGTGTCTGTTAGTAATGACAAAATAACAGCTTTTTAAAATTATATAGGTACTATATACGGTACCTGAAAGAGAAAATTTTTTTTTTGTCTATGTTTTTATAATAATCCCAGGTTTTTTTTTTGTTTTCTAGAAGCGAACCCTATCGAAGCGAGGGTGAGCAACTAGTACATGTTATAAATTAAAGTTTTCACAGCACTGAATGCGTGCTTGTTAAAGCTTATTTCATAAACTAAGAGGGAACTAAGAGTTATGCAGATATATGCATGTATGTCCATATTTCTACGATAATAATATATGTTACTTTCTTAAATGTACGCGAATATTTGACATTTTAAATAAAACTGTCTCTTCGGTTTTTTTCGCGAATTTATTTAGATTTTTGTTTCCCGTCGTTTCGAATGCTTTACAGCAATTATGGTCACGGAAGAGACTAAGGTGTTAGATGTCTCAAAGGCATTATATAATTGTTACAGACCCACAAAATAACAAAATGAATTTAAAAATATTTGTTAATTTTAATTTTAACAATTTTATATATTTTTATAAATTTAAACTGTACTATATGATTAAGTTTATAATATACTTATAACATCGATTTTTTTATTCAAATTTAACTAAGAAATTGTTGAACTCGTTTCATAATCGACAAAGATATCATACGAAAGCACATAAATATAGAGCCAAATAAAGTATTTTCTTCTTTTCTCAAATTGGTTGAAAACTGTTACTTGTATACAAATAGCTATATCTTAATTACTTCTTTTTTGTATGATAAGAAATAAATAGCAGTGGCGCATTTGGTGTGACCCTCGTCCAGATTAACTTGTCATGTCATTGTTCTTCTGAGGCAATATCTTGTTTGGGATCTATTTCGAATTACAAGAAACTACTGACCCGTCCACGTTTTCCTCAGGCGTTCCTGTAACTGTTTGAAGTAGCATAATACCCAGGGTATAATGTAATAGAGGCTGTAGTAGGCCAGTGGTAACGAGCACGCTTGCAAAACCGTGTGAAGCGGGTTCAAATCTAATATCTTCACGTGCGAATCATTTCCAACATGATTTCCACTTGTCTTACGATGAAGGGAAACATCAAACCTGCATGTGTGAGACGACCTAGCAAGTTTTCAAAAGACATGTGATATCCACTAACTTTATATCAAGTCTATGGGCTTGACGTTGAAAATGGCTGAGGCTGCATTGCATAAAGTTTTGTGGTGTACACTTTTAGATTTTACCTTACAAAAAATAACTTGTAACTACTACTTGTACACTAACTTTGAACTTACTTCAAGTATAATTCCTTTCGTAGAAAGGATTTCTTGAATACATATGGAACCACACTTCGGGTACAATCTATACATTAAAAAAAGGATTGTGAAAATCGATTCACTGTTAAAGAAGATATCGTGTAATCTATACAGATAAATAAAATTGGAGTGTCTTTTTGTAATATTAAAATAACTGCTTTTTACTAAATGCATATGGATGTATACACGGTACATATACCAAAACAACATTTTTTACAATTTTTGTCTGTCTGTCTGTCTGTCTGTTTGTTCCCGCTAATCTCCGAAACGGCTGGACCGATCTTAACGGGACTTTCACTGGCAGATAGCTGCTATTATAAGGAGTAACTTAGGCTACTTTTATTTTAGAAAAAGAATCATTGTTCCGCGAAAAAAAATTAAAACCCATGAAATTGTGAACAAAATCCGCGTACGGAGTACGCACCTTATATAATTTAAATTAATATCTTAGGAGTAGCAAGCTACTACTTATTTATACCTAAACATAGCTAACCGTGAAAAAGCACCTAGGGACGAACGCGAGTGAAGCGAGCGTGAGTCGCTAGTTTACGCATAAAAAGCTACGTCTGAATAGTACTTTCTTATATTTGAAGTCGGTAAAAATTTAACATATCTATATGTACATGTAATAAAATTTTAACTGAGTCAAATCTGTACATTAAATGTTTTTTTTAAATCTTAGTGAAATAGTCATTATTATCGATACAGCGGCTGAATTAAGATTTTTAAAATATTTGTCTGCCAGTCTGTCTCGGAATGCATCACAAGAAAACCACCTAACAGATTTTAATGAAATTTGGTACAATGATAGCTGGTTATGCAGGGCAACATATAGGATACTTTTTATTGCGGGAAAACATCTCATCTTTGAAAAATCTATACTAAACGTTAAAACGTAACTAGGGAAGAACCCAATCGGAGCGAGGGTGAGTCGCTAGTATACAATAAATATGTCTTAAGTACAATTAAATGTAACTGATATACATTGTAGGCTATTTTTAGCCCAGTTTTCTGGTTTCTACAAATTCTCTAATTCTTTGAATTACTATTACCGAAGAAAGATATTTCAAATAAATTTCCTTCTTGGAATAGCGTTATGACTCACAATTGATTAAATTGATCTTGTTATACGCTTAATTAGATAGGTCAGTTAGAAGTGGACTTTTGTTTGTTGATACTTATGGATAACTGTCTACGTTGTTAACTTCATCTTTTACTTCGTATACTTTTTTAACTTTTAAAGTTTTGAAGGATGAATGTTACTATTTTTGATCGGATTTAACTCGAGTATTGGCAGCAATTTATTTTAAAAAATGAAGTGTCTATTCTTTCTATAATAATCGAATAAATCAAAATATTCTTCCGATTTATTAAAAAAATCAATAAAATTCTAACCTATCGGATAATAAAGTTTTTTTTAAATATATTCATATTTAAAATATTAAGTTTCAATTCGAATACAAATATCGAATTGATTTAAATTAAATCCTTTTAGCTCGTTAGGGTCTGTCAGTAGGGTCAGAATTGTCTTGTTAAAATTATAACGCAGTAACATTCTTCTAAAAAAGTCTATTTTTAGCTACGTAGTTTAAAGTTATGGGACTTTTCTTTTTTCTACACATAAAAATTTTTGAAACTAAAAAATTAATCAATAGGTTTGGATCTACTAAAAAAAAAAAAACAATTTTTTGTTTGGTAGGTTAACACTATTTTCTTTTTTGAGCACAGAAACTTCTCTTTCAAATAATTAATTTATTTTATTATTTTACCAACAAAAACAACGAAATAGTAACTTGTACATAATAATAATAATAAATATCCTTTATTGTACACCCACAAAAGAAAAATTGTACTAGAAAAATATAAAAAGAGCTATGTATAAGAAGCGGCCTTATCGCTAAGACAGCGATCTCTTCCAGGGTCTGAATACATACAATGTCAAACGTCGACAATAGTCGACTAACAAATATTATCAGACGAATAAATATATCTTATTCGTCTGGCAATTAAAAAAGGTACAATCTACAGTCAAATTTTCTGATGTACACGATTTCTTTATGTAATTATTATTTTTGAGACAACAAATATTTAGTGAATGCACAGTCTGTTGTTAGTAAGGATTTAAAGTTTGATTTTTACGTGAAGTGTTTTTGCACTTAGATCAAACTTGGATAAGATAAAGGTCTGGATTTGTTAATGATTAACCAGCATAAAACGTCTGAATTTATTCAGTAGCTGCAAGCCAGAGTTTCTGTGATCTGTTATGACATAAAAGACATACATATATACCAAAAAAAAGTATATTTTTAGTTTATCTTTGTTTGACAATCAAAGAGTGACATATGTCACTTTTAATTTGGCGCCGTGTAGGAATTTCCGTACGAAGTTTTTTAAAGTTGGCTAAGTTCATGACACTAGTTACTACGTTTATACTAAAGTTAAAGCATATATTATTATTACCCGACTGCCAAGGAAGGGTAATGTTTTTCGCGCGTATCTTGTATGTTTGTCTTTGTATGTTTTTATGTATGTTTGTAAATTTCTTTATTATCTTGTATCTCCCAAACGGCTGGATGGATTGCGACAGTTAAAGTTCCGTTAGATTCGTCTCAAAAAATCATTTTTTTAAAGCACCTATCTACGGAAGGGGAAATAGGTATTTAACCTTCATACGGTCTTCGGGTCAATTTTGACCCATTTGAGGAATGAAACTAAGTTTTCTCTATAACTAATTTATTTTGAGATTTGATGTTTTATGACTTTTAACAAAGTTTTGAGCTTAATATATTTAGTATATAATTTTATAGAAATATCTTTAACTTGTCGACCTACAATTTATTATACGTTCACGGTCCTCGGGTCAAATTTGACCATACGTATTAAACGGACGTCATTTGTTATTTTATTTGTTATCAAGTACCCACTTTGTATTTGTATGCTTGCATTGTTCTTCTCAAAGCCCTGTTATACTCTTACAATAAATATTGAGTGAACTGAACGTGTATTAGTTCGAAGATTGAACTAATTATTTCCTATTTGAATATAAGAGATAGTGAGATTGAACTATTTTTGGACGACGTATCGGATGAGAATGAATCGTGTTCTGAATTCGAAGATAATGTCGAGGAAGCTGATTCATCGAACAGTATTTCTGGTGAGAGTGAAACTGCACTTGTTTCTACCGAAATAATGACATCAAAAAATTGCCCAACTAACTTATTAAAAAAAAAACCATTTGGAAACAGAAGGTGAAGGAGGAGGAACACGGAAGAGCTTCGAGGGAAAATATTATCAATTTGATGCCAAGATTGACACGTTATGCATCCTCTAGAATCACAGAAGTAGAAATTTCAAGTTTTGAATTATTTTATTCACCTCCTTTGGTACGTATAGTTTTGAATTACACTAATATTGAGGGTAGACTCATACATGAAAAAGAATAGACTGATATTGACAGTACTAATTTGCATTCATTGGATTACTATTGTGTATTTCGATCAAATAATAAAAAAAATAAAACAATAAGGGGAAAAAAACAACCAAGAGAAGTCGATGTCAATCTTGCCAAAAAACTGATATTAAAACAGGGTTGGTTTGCCTCAGGTGCAATAAATCTATATGTAAACAGCATTCTAAAATGATTACTTTGTGTACTAAATGTAATAACTGACTATATTTTTGTATATAATTATTCAATAAAAAGGTTAATAGTCTCACAAAGTGTTGGGAATTGTAATAAATTCTAATAAATACACATTTCAGAAACATTTATTTTCATTAAAATAATATAGTTTATTAAAATGCAAACCCCAATAATAATAATTAATTAAAAATTACATATAATTTCTAGAAATATAGTACTGGGTCAAATTAGACCCGAAGCCCATTTACGTTAGTAACTTTGAAGACCGTATGAAGGTTAAAAAAATGGCGATTTTTTTTTCGGCTGAATTTATTGGTTTTTTTTTCGTTAATAATTTATTAAAATCAGTAGCTACCCTCAGTCATTATCGATTGACTAAGGACAAATAATTAGTTTTAAATTCGGGTCTGGTTTTTGGCTTTTGAATTTATGGATTTGCACGCACTATTATTTGTGACGTTTAAATTTTTATTTCCGTCTATTAAAATCAAAACATAAAATGCCCTTTGAGCTTTGTTACATATTATTTACTTTTATAAACAAAATTAAAGTATCTATCTGTGGTTTTAAAATACCTACAAACCTGAATTATTTTTTTCCCTGCCTTATATTCGTAGACGCTCAACCAACGGAACCGATATCACAAAGTATTAACTTGCAAATATGAGATTTGACTGAGAGTAGCATTGAATATTATCCGGGATAAGGAAAAATAATCTCGATTTCCCTTTTAATGATATTTTCACTAGTTTGGGAAGAATTTATGTGGGAATATCGTAGACTAGTTTTCATTATCATAATAAGTGAAACCGAAAACAAAAGCTAGTGCCAAATATATGATAAACTAGCGGCTCACCCTCGCTTCGCTCGGGTTCAACTCTAGACAAACAAAAACTAATCTATCCCATAAGAACCGTACATTTTTCTGGGATAAAATGTAATTTATTTGTTATTATAATGTATGAACTATATTATTGTAAAGTTTCATAAAAATCCAATCAGTAGTTTTTGTGTATTAAGCTGTTACTATAGCTTTTTAACTATCCCATGAGAACCCTTAAATGTTCCAGGATAAGTATCTAAGATGTTAACCAGGGATATAAGGTACCACCATACAAAATTTCACTTAAATCGATCTAACAGTTTCGGAGATTAACCCGTACAAACAGACAATCAGACAAACAGACAGAGAAACAAAAAAAATGAAAAAACCTGGATTTGTTTTATTTCTCTTCTTACATCCCTCTGTCTTGATTTTTAGCATTTTTTTTCTATGTACAGACATTCGACCTCTACAGTTTTATCATATGTATAGATGATGTATGCTTGAGAATTTTTAGAATCAGTATAAATATTTGTAGCTAATAACGTAATTGTAATTCATAATGCGGATATTTTTCTAATCGTAGAGGAATGGCAATCTAATAGTCAGAAAGGCAGGAAGGAAGGCATTTCGAAGCATTTCCCGTTGTTGATGGATGAAGGCGCTGTTATATCGATAGTTTATTGTCATGTTAATGTACCTTAATGTAGTAATTGTACTCAGGAAAATGTCCTCGAGGCGAATGGTCTTTTTTCCGAGCTTTTACCTAATCATGGGAAATATTCAGGTTCAGGTTTTAAGGTTATCACTAAAACATATGATTTTCGATACTCTCTAAAGGAAAATATATGATGTTACTAAATATTTACTTAAAAGTATACACAAACCAACGTATTATTAATTTGCAAATTATGTCCTTGTGGTATTGTGCAAGAACGCTAGCTACATTCCCCATTCATTCACTCTTATAATTTGTGAGAAACGGAAGCCACAAATAAACGAAACATACATAGTTATATGATCTTGTATGAGTTAATATTTTTTTAAATATTATTTCTACATTTTTCATTAAACTATTAAAAATCCCTATACTTCAAAAAAAGGAGTAAATTATTAAAGTATGTTTTTAAATAAAACTATTTTTTCGGATTTTTTCATTCAAAGCATTTCCCGTGACCATGATTGCTGTCAAGCATTCGAAACGTCAGAACCAAAAATCAAAATAAATCCGCGAAAAAATCCGAAAAGATAGTTTTATTTAAAATATCAAATATTCGCGTATATCTAAGAAAGTATTATTAATCATAAGAAAGTATTATTAATCAATTTTTAGTAGCAATTTTTGGAACCGCAAGTATAAAACCCAAGGATTTTTATTGCATAGGAAATAAAAAAAATAATTCTTTAAGAACTGTGCTTACATAGTTTATTGAAATCAAACTTCTTTGAGGTTTTGCAGCTTCAAGAAATAATAGAAAAAACAAAATAAAGTTAAAAAAGTTAGTGCTCTTTCTTCATTTATTTTAATAACCTCTTTCTGTATAACTAGAATATTTTAGAAAACTCTACTTGATAACAAGCTAATTAAATGGTTTACATGTCTATATTTATACTGCAAGAATATAGTTATAGTAGTTGTGGTAGCCCAGTGGTAATAAGCTTGCTTGGAAAACCGAGTCAAGCGAGTTCATATCCCGGGTCTTGCACCTATGATATTTTCGTGGACTAATCATCACCATTATAGTGATAATGGTCTTACGGTAAGAAAAGCATCGTGAGGTAACCTGCATGTCTGAGAGAACTTAGAAGACATGCCCAGTCCACCAATCCGCACTTGCCCAGCGTGGTGGACTATGGCCTGATGCCCCTCATATTGAAGGGAGGATCATGCCCAGCAGTGGGACATTAAAATGGGTTGAATACAACAACCTGTCTATATTCATATTGCAAGAATGTAATAGTAGTGGTTGTGGTAGCCTAGTGATAACAAGCTCGCTCGGAAAACCGAGTAAAGCGAGTTCATATCCCGGGTTTTGCACCTATGATTTCGTGGGCGAATTATTTCCATTATAACTTGTCTCGCGGCAAAGAAAAACATCGAGAGATAACTTGCATGTCTGAGAGAACTTAGCAAGTTTTCGAACGACATGTCCAGTCTGCCAACCCGCACTTGTCCAGCGTGGTGGACTATGGCCTGATCCCCCTCGTATTGAAGGGAGGATCCTGCCCAGCAGTGGGACGTTAAAAAGGGCTGAATATATATTGTAGTGCACAGCTTAATTAAAGTAAACTTTCCTTAGAAATCCTTACAATCAATTGAACAATTGAAAAAAAAGCTCGAACTAAAATAAGGAAGCAGCTAATTCAATAACTGCTGGAGTCAAATATTTGCTTAGTTCTATTACTTATTTTTGCTGATCTATTTATTACATTATGTGGGTTATACTTCTTGCCAATTTCTTTTCTTTGTGTAATAGTTTTGGTGAGGAAGATAAAAGGATTATTGTTAGGAAGATTCATTTATCAAAATCTTGGATTAGATATTTTTATATTATTAGCCTAACCACTTGGCTTTGCTCGTGTAAATGTATGTATTCAGCCCTTTTTAACGTCCCACTGCTGGACACGGGCCTCCCTTCAATACGAGGGGAATTAGGCCATAGTCCACCACGCTGGCCAAGTACGGATTGGCGGACTTCACATGTCTTTCGAAAACTTGCTAGGTTCTCTCAGACATGCAGGTTTCCTCACAATGTTTTCCTTCACCATAAAGCAAGTGGTAATCAAGTTAGAAAATGATTCGCACATGAAAATATCAGAGGTGCGAGACCCGGGATTTGAACCCGCTTCACTCGGTTTCCCAAGCGAGCGCGTTACCACTGGGCTACCACTGCCAGTGGATGAATGGAAATTCCTAAATGGCGGTTGAATGAATGATGTGGAAGTTGATGATCTGTACTGGAAGCATCTACATATTATGGCAAAACTTTAAAGCATTTTCTGTTTAGGATAAAGTACTGAGTTATATGTGTTCTATAACGAATATTTCTGAACTAAATTCCAATAGATTCCAATTTCAATTCAATTCCAATAGATTTTTTTTTATTTTAACAAATTTTTGTTTGAATTGAGATCAACTTTAACCAGAATACAGATGTTGTTGAATTTATCGATTGAACTATAGTAAAGAAAGTTTTCGTTATAAGTAGCTTTTTTCCTGAGTGAAAATTGTCTGAATATCTCAAGGGAAACGCGATATGACACTTTGGAAGCAAATTATACTGATATCCATAAAACGGGTACATTTTTATTAGGTTAGTGAAAAAATATAGTACGTACTAGCGATTTAGCCTTCAGCTTCTATAAAATTACAACCCACACTTGCTTCGCTTAAGGAGTTGATTGAAAAACGTTGACTATAATATAATGTACTAGCGACTTACCCTCGTTTCGCTCGGGCGCGTCCCTAGGTACGTTTTAATTTTTTAGAGCGAAACCCTAATTCTTTTTCTAAAATAAAAGTAGCCTAAGTTACTCCTTATAATAGATATCTGCCAGTGAAAGTCCCGTTAAAATTAGTCCAGCCGTTTCGGAGATTATCCGGAACAAACGGAAAGACAGACAGACAGAAAATTTTTACAAAATTGTGTTTTTTTTATAAGTACCGTATATGATTCCATATGCATTTAGTATAAAACTGACACTTCAATTTTATTTGCCTGTATAGATGTATTTCACATACAAATTTTCCGAAAGAAATATTAACATCTGTTGCGTAATATTGAAGGACTAGGCGTACAAATGGAACAACATCCGAATAAAAAATAGTCTATAGCACTTGGCGGTAATGTAAGTACTTATTAGTGAAGAAAAAACATCAGAATCTTAACTGTAATTTTAGAGATTATACCCTATATCCATACTTACAAATTTTACTTCTTTATAATATTATTCTAAATTATGCTTATGTATATCGTATTTATTGATTTACTTGTGGTTACAGCTGCAGAACAAGCGGTCTAAAGTTCGAGTTCTAGGTCGGGATGAGGATCTCTAGGTTGGATAGACTGATAAGTGTTTCTAATACTCAGGGAGAGCTCGTGGGTCAGGAGAGGGAGACGAGGGAGCTCGTCGGTCTTACGTCTGATCTCTCATCGGTCGTGTTGTATCGTCCCAATAAACTTTGAGAGTAAAGGTATGAGAGTAGATAAGAAATATTTCGATTTGAATGTTGGAGTACGGAACCAAGGAAAGGCTTGAAAACGTACGGAACCAAGTCGCCACTATCGAGATAATATACATATTAATATTATATTTATTTAATCAACTAACATTACTCACAACATTGCAATGTAGACGTCTGAGCATGAATCAGCAATCACTGTTTCAATGAGTTACTTATGACATGTCACTCTTAACTGATATAATATAATTAAGATCTAGGTCAAGTTGAACCGTTGTCAAAATTTTAGTCTAAAGATTTAACATAAACTGTCTGTCTGTCTACAAGTAAAAAATTCATTCACTACCTTCAAAAATTTTAACATTTAATACAAATTTTCATCCCTTATTAAAACCTTAGGAAATGACTTTTTAACAGGAAGGAATCGTTCGTGTGAGCATCTTTGTCTTATAAGGAACTCTTGTGTGAAATTTCATGAGACCTGGGAATCGTATTAAGGACCTTCGGATTTGCAGAAGTACATGGCACATGCTAGCTACTAGACCAATGAGGTAACACTCCCTATGTCTTGAGATATTTTTAAGTCACGAAATAAGTTGCACAGGCAATCTCCTTTAGCATCAACAGACAGTACAGCGAATAAAAGATAAAAATCCTCTCACTTCTACTCCGCATTTAGTTCGGTGTCATATCGAGTAAGCTCTTCGAAAATATTATGTCATATTTTATCTTATAATACTTGGATTATATAATTATAAAAGGGTTGTTGAAGTTTTAAGGATAAGTAAAGAAAATGTGTGACGCCACTGGTGACATAATGTAGTTTATTATGAAAATCTTATATGGATGAACATATTATTAAAGTCACGTTTTAACGTTTAGTATAGATTTCTCAGAGATGAGATATTTTCCTGCAGTAAAAAGTATCTTATATGTTGAACCGGATAACCAGCTATCATCATACCAAATTTCATCAAAATCTGTTTAGTAATTTTCTCGTCCTACGTTCCCAGACAGACAGACAAAAATTCTAAAAACTATAGATTCAGCCTCTGTATCGATAATAATGACTATTTCAATAAGATTGTTCAAAAAATATTTAATGTACAGATTCGATTCAGGATTTTATTATATGTATATGTCCGGTGGTTTTATTTGGTTAGTTCATTTAACCGACCAACTATGTGTGCGAGCTTGTCCGGTAACCTGGAATGATATATACATAGGTTACTGTTAGGCACCCAGGGATGAACCCGAGTGAAACCCTATAGTAACTCTGTCGGTATTTTACCTAATACTTTCTTAGATTTACGCGAATATTAAACATTTACATAAAACTATCTTTTCGGATTTTTTCGCGGATTTATTTTGATTTTTGGTTCCCGACTTTTCGAATGCTTTACAGCAATCATGGTCACGGGAGAGACTAAGGTGTTAGATGTCTCAAAAGCATTATATAGTTGTTACAGACAGCCTATCTACAAAATAACAAAAATGAATTCAATATTTTGAAAATTGGCACCAAAGTACCTTACAATATTTGTTAGTTTTAATGTTTAACATTAAAATTTAACTAATTAATTAAAATTAAAACTAACAAATATTGTAAGGTATTTTACCTTTTAATGCTGAAACTACAGAACAGTTATGCTCTGTGTAATATAACATAGTGTGCATAATAACAATAATAACTTTTAAATATACTACTTTCTTAGATTTACGCGAATATTTGACATTTCAAAATAAAACTATCTTTTCGGATTATTTCGCGGATTTATTATGATTTTTGGTTCCCGACGTTTCGATTGCTTTACAGCAATTATGGTCACGGGAGAGACTAAGGTGTTAGATGTCTCAAAGGCATTATACAGTTGTTACAGACAGCTGCAGGCTGTAATAATAAATCCGCGAAATAATCCGAAAAGATAGTTTTACTTTGAAACTTTTAAATAAATACATATGTAGATAGGCATATAGATATAGTTAAAAACTGCAAAATTTTAATCCAATAGAAAACTTTTGAATAAAAATTGATGAACGTCTTTGACGTTTTTGATAGAAGAACAATAAGAAAAAAGAAAGCTTTTTACAAACAATTGATTTCGAATTCTTATTATACGGGGTCAAGTATTACTTGAGATGACCTCAGTAATGATCGTGCTGTCCCTTTCACTCTCAATGTATACAGTAAGCTAAGACAATGTGCTTTAAGTATAGCATTCGAAGTATGATGATAAATATTTTGTATTGTGTTTAAAATTTTATATTTGACTGACATCAAAAAAAGAGGAAGGTTTTTTTGTGTGTATGAATGAATTTTATATTTTTTTTATGAAGTTTAAAGTGACTTTAAGTCAGTGTACATTTTTAGAGAAAAATTTAAAGCGGTTTTTTGATATGGCAATTAGCCATATTCATCTCATTTTAATTATGTTTTTTTTTTTGACATAAAATTGTTTGTCCGAAATATTTTGCTTTTTTAAGCATTCCGTTCCTAGTATTCAAACGCAAACTTATAATTTCACAAAAAAAAAAAAAATTATCGGCTTCAGTTTATTACTACTATATTTATTCTAAACGGGTATCGAACCCGTTGTATTTGTCATAAACGTAGATACCTAGTAACATGATCATCAGAATAATTCAATACCCTATGAAACTTTTATTTATTATTATTTCAGGAGGTTGGTGAAGTAAAATAACACTGAGTGTGCTTGGCGAAATGCCAATATGGGGTCTGTATATTATAGAAAAGATAACTTATCGTGATGTATGACAGCTTATTCCAGTTTTTCTTGTTTTAGTCAAACATTAATTTTTACTCACGGCTTCATATTAAAACAGAAGCCTGTGGAAACAAAGCTATTTCCACTAGGAATTTCACTAAAACGTGTCGAGCCGTAAATGTTTGTCTCGGGAAAACGAGCGGAGCGCGTTCAAGTCCCGGGTCTCGCATATTTGTTGATTTGATTTTATGTGTGAATCATTTCTTGTCATTGTCTTGTGAGTGAAAGGAAATCTGCATGTCTGAGAAAACTTAGCAAATTTTCGAAAGACATATGAAGTTCGCCAAGTTGCTCGTATTAAAAAGAAGCCCGTGCCCAGCAGTGGGACGTTAAAAAGAGCTGAATACAACCACGCCTTTGATGATTTAAAAAGACAAGTTAAATTTACACTCGCACAATAACCACCTTCTAACTAAACTTAAAATACAACGATTTCAGTATCACTCAAAAAGAATTCTTGTATGTTGAGTACCTCCCTTTAATTTGAAGTCGAGTAAAAATAAGTCAAATTCAGTAGATACTTCTTTTTTTAAGTCGGTTAAAAAGTTATATCCTAAGGCAAATGCCAGGAAATATTTATGTTAGAATAAACAATTCATAAATGCTTTCTTATTTTGGAAAATCTAGTGCTAGTATAAATAGGGGTGTGACTCGACAAGGTGTCGCCTTACAAAGGAAGTTGAAAGACATTTACAGAGATGGATAGTGCTATGCACTTAAAGGAAAACTATTGGATAGATTTTTAAATAAATATTTTTGTTTTAAAATAGTATTGACACTAAATTTAATAAACATATTTACATTTAATTATAATTGAAGTTTGAAAAGAATCACGTGTCTGTAATTCCATAATAAGCTCATACCATGGTTCTTTGTATGATGCTAAAGTTTAAAAAATATTATTATATAATTTGACTGTCTGTTAATAATCACTTAACTTTGAAACAACTAATCTAAACAAACATTTGGGCGAGAGTGATATAGGTTTTTGAGCCAGAAACGGAAAAGTTTTGCTGTATAAATTAAATGGTTAAATAAATTAAAAAAAAAAAAAACAATACAATCGTAAACTGCGACGATAAGGGAATTATTATTCTGCTTTAAGGAGTTTTTTTTAAATTATATAATATATAACTCTACCAATGAGTAGTAAGTTTGTGAAAATCGGTCCAATATTATTGGATACTACCCTATGTCTTAGCCCTATGTAGCCTATGTCCGTTACCTGAATGTAATCTATCACTTTGTCAAAATTTATCGAAATCTGCGCTTAAATTCGCCACGAGAGGGCGCTAGTGTATAGTGAGGTCTCTAGAAATGTCAAATGTCACTGAATGTTTATTCTTTACGAGTTCTTTTATCGCGGGTCTTCGATATATTATAAAGATTGTGTCATTCCTGATTAATTATATATGGCAGTAACAGTACGTCACAACAAATCTTATTGGTTTAAAAGAATAACTAAGAAAAAGTCAATATTTTATAAATTTGGTTATTATATATTAATTATTTAAAACAAAGTCCTGATAAACTGACAATTATAATTATTATATTTTAACTGGTCCTGCCGCACTAACAAATACTTTTTAACAACAGTGATAGGACCTCACTCGCCAGTGGCGCCAACTGGTGCAACCAGAACGATAGCCCTCATTAGGATAAACCATGTATAATAGTAAAAAAGACCTTCATCATCAAGATCAGATTTCAAGTCATTAAAAATCCATCACAAAATGTTTGTACTGAACCATAAAAAAGTTGTAAATTATTAATTGGTCGAAATATTGAATTTAATACTTATATGAAAAAATTTCTTCACCTATTATTTAAATTGTTATAATTTAAATTACAATTGTTTATGTAGTACCTATTTTGGGGACATATTGTGTGTACAATATTTTATTTCAATATAAAATACACATAAATGTTTTTATGAAAAGCAAGAATTCTGAAGAATAAATTTTCTATGTATACTTTCAATAATGCTTCCTACTGCCCTTGGGTTCGTAAGATCGATAACCTTATTGCTATTGAAAAGTAGATCTTGAAGTAATAAGTCACTATGTTCGGTCTTTTTGCCAACTCTACGAAAGTTCTTCATAACAAGTTGATAAAAATATACATACAAAAAAAAAACATCAGTTTTATAATAATGTAGTGAAGTCGGCCCGAATTGTTGACATTTATGATTACTGCTCCACTTTCTTGGGTAGTAGCATGATAATGTATAGCCTATAGCCTTCCGAAATAAACGGGCTATCTGATGGAAAAAGAATTTTTCAAATCGGATCAGTAGTTCTTGAGATTAGTGCGTTCAAACCAACAAACTTTGTCTCTTAATAATATTAAGTATAGATTTACAGTAGAGCATTATGTATTTTTGTAAATAATAATGGTAATAATATTTAATACAATTCTTCAGTTAATGTATTTAATGCGTGTCAGTTGAGCACCAATTATTTCACCAATGTCACGTTAAATGGAGGATGGTAATAATACTAGAAAATTGAAAAACTACAGCAAAGTGGCGTTACTTGAAAAGCCTTCGCTGTTGTAATCAGCTCTTTTTACGTCCAATCGTTGGGCACCTTCAATACGAGGGGGATCAGGCCAAAGTCCACCACGCTGGCCAAGTGCGATTGGCGGACTTCACATGTCTTTCAAAAACTTGCTAGGTTCTCTCAAACATGCAGGTTTCCTCACGATGTTTTCATTTACCGTAAGGCAAGTGGTAATCATGTTGAAAATATCAGAGGTGCGACAGCCGAGATTTGAACCTGATTCACTCGATTTTCCGAGCGAGCGCTTTACTACTGGACTACCACTGCCTTTGGCCTTTGACTTAACTGAAGAAAGCAGTAGTCAAAAAGGATTTCACAAATGAACAAACTGTCAACATTGTAATCAAAAATGTATTCGAAATGTCATTCCAAATTGATTTTCACAGTTTTATTCATTTAGAAATCCAATTATTGGGACATAAATATAACAAAGCAATACCAACTAATTACAAGAGAATGTATCTGTACTTTTGTCCTTACTATGAAGGAAATAAAGGGTATATTAATTCTGAGAACAAAAGACTATCCGTCCGTCACTTCGTTAGGCACGCAATCAAATTACAAAAACTTTGAAAGTTAGAAATCGCTGGGCGCCTTGATTAGTGCGGACATTGTAGGGTGTCTATCCTATTTCTTTTTCCATTTAGTACTATATTTTTATGTAGTACTAACAACTCACCCTCGCTCCGCTCGGGATCGTCGCTAGATACGTTTTAACGGTTAGTATAGTTTTCTCAGAGATGAGATATTTTCCCGCAGTAAAAAGTATCAATATAACCAGTTATCATCATACCAAATTTCACCAAAATCTGTCCAGTTGTTTTCTCGTGATGCGTTCCATGACAGACAGACAGCAGACAAAAATTCTAAAAACTTTAGATTTGGCCTCTGTATCGATAATAATGACTATTTTAATAAGATTTTTCAAAAAATATTTAATGCACAGATTCGATTCAAAATTTTATTTTAGTTATAGATGAATATCTGTTACTATGCCAATGGTCGTAGATTCGAATCTTACTCGAGAGAAATATTTATTTTGATAAATAAAATTGGAGTGTCTGTAATATTAAAATAACCGCTTTTTACTAAATGCATATTTATGTACACACGGCACATTTACCAAAACAACGTTTTTTACAATTTTTGTCTGTCTGTCTGTCTGTTTGTTCCGGCTGATCTCCGAAACGGCTAGACCGATTTTGACGGTACTTTTACTAGCAGATAGCTGCTGTTATAAGGAGTGACTTAGGCTACTTTTATTTCAGAAACAGGGTTCCGCGAAAAAAAATTTAAACCCATGAAATTGTGAACAAATTCCGCGTACGGCGTACGCACCCGAGCGAAGCGAGGGTAAATCGCTATATAATTTAAATGAATATCTTAGGAGTAGCAAGCCTCTATTTATGTATACCTAAACATAGCTAACCGTGAAAACGTACCTAGGGACGAACGCGAGCGAAGCGAGCGTGAGTCGCTAGTTAACAATAGTTTTTAATAGCAGATTAGAGTTGCGAGATCAGGCAGAACAAAATATCTAAGCACCAGAGAGCTCGTATATCTCGAAGAAATCTTATCAGAATTTCATTACAATGGACTATGACATAAGACAGATGGCTAGTTTTTTTGAAACTGGATGAATACTTGTACATTTTTTTTATTTTAAGTTATATTTATACAAGGTTTATATATTGACAATCAAAAAAGGTCCAGAACTTTATTATTGCTTATACTGTTGATATAGCCTGTAGTATTTAGCCCCTAAAACTAAGTTCTAGTTCTACATTTCGTTCTTGTTTGCTTTTGATAAACAATGTTCAGTGGAACAACGCCAAATCGCATAGCTAATAGAAACATTCACCTCGAGCTGAAATCGCGATTTTAGCATAATGGAAACGCAGGCGTCATCGTTGTAATATCTCATTTTATTTATAATAGTTACATATGTACAGTTCACCTTGTTGGAAGGCTACGTTCAGAGGTCTTGGGTTCGAGTCCAAGTTTGGTTTAGTTTTAGCAAAAACAATTGTATGTCTATCAAGACAAAGATTATTTCTATATATATTAATAAAACTTTAGAGGACGAATGTCTATACATAGAAAATTTTTTGCTAAAAGCCGAGTCAGGGGGATGAAGAGAAATAGAACAAATCCAGATTTTTTCAAATTTTTTGTTTCTCTGTCTGTTTGTGTTTTTGTCTGTTTGTACAGGCTAATCTCCGAAACTGTTAGACCGATTTAAATGAAATTTTAAATGGTGGTACCTTATACCCCAGTTCAACATTTTAGATATTTTCCATCTCGGTAAATTGAAGAGTTCCCCTGGGATAGTTAAAAACTATAGTAACTTATACCGCTTAGTACACAGAAACTACTGTTTGGATTTTAATAAAACGTTACAATAATATAGTTTATACATCTTAATAACAAATAGGCTACTTTTTATCCCGGAAAGTGTACGGTTCCCGTGGGATAGACTTGTTTCTAGTTTATAAATAAATAAATGAGCGAAGCCGGGGGTAAATACTAGTAAAAAATAAAATTATTATCGTTCAATACAATAATTTTATTTAAGCAAATATGTTTAAGCTCTTAAATTATACCGCCGTACGCTAAGTCTACAGTGATTAATGGTTTCAAATTAGTAGGTACCGCCCTCTCGGGGCGTACATAAAATTGCCTTTATTTTTACAACGTGAGGTAAAACAATGTTATTTGTGTCACATACGAGAGAAATTTGTTGAATTCTTATATGTAATATTTTTTTTAATACTTGAAACACGCATTTAATCAATTCGCTTTGACATAGTCGTAACAACTTTTATGGTAATGATATGCCTTGCAATTAATCTTTTTTGGAGTTCTTTCTAAGGGCTGGATCCACATTGATTTTAAATGATGGGATAAAAAAAAAACTTAAACTATCTCAATGTAAAATGATATTAATCTGATATTAATTCGTCGTTGTGTAAAATTTAGACAAACAAATGTGTACACACACATTTGTATATATATGACATTAGTAAAGACTCACTCATAGAGGACGTGAAACCTTTTAATGAGAAAAATACTTTTTTTTAAGAAACTCTGGTTTCATCAGATCGAAACATTTATATAGTCAATAAACATTTACTTTACATAGGCATTGAATCTTATATAATATGTTCAAAATATTCTGAAATACAATTAAATATTTTCATACCTTTTCCCTCATATCCCAATAAAATGGCTACAGTACCCTGTAAGTTCGTGGAACAAACGCTTAGAAAAAGTAATTGAATTAACCTAAGACAAAAATGGGCTATTCGACAAATACTAGATATACATATATGTGAACGAATAATAATCAAAGTTTTGATTTGCCTTGTCATTTTTAATGTCATGGCATAATTTATGATAGGTTTCATATTGTGTTATTAATGATGTTTCTAAAGCATAATAAATTGTAAGGCATGTTATAGGATTAATTAATTTTGTCCTTCCGAGTTTTGCAGTGACATACGCACAGACTATAGATTGTATTTTTTTTATTAATTTATATAATGTAGTACAGGTTTAATGGTTTTCTTAAATAAACACAATACTTATAATATTACTTTTTAACCTTGAATCCTCTACAAAAATGGTTAGCATTTAAGTTACTTTTAACAGCGGATGCATCAAAGTTATAACGGTCCTTGTTAGACTTCAAAACTTAAACTACATTTAATGGTCCTTCGAGCCGGATACACAATACATAAAGCAAATTGAGAGCTGGTAACTTTTGCTGTGCCAACAAATTTATAGATACTATTAATTACAGTGTTATAATTTTATAATTTATCACCTCTACATTTTGAAACTATCAAAGTACTATCTGAGTTTTGAAATTGTTATTATTGTTTCAACTAGAGTTTGACTCAAAAAACACTTTAAAAACCAATTTTGCTTTATATTGCATAGTTTTTTATTATTTAAATTGTTGACATTAATGTCTATATATAATGAAAATCTTTTAAACTATTGTCACAAATTAAAAACTTTATCTAGTTTCATGTTTTGTTAAAAATTCTTCGGTATTTTATGGCTGAGCTGTATTACACATATACTACATATGTACCGTATACAGGCAATAGCGTCAGTCATAATATTACTAAGTACGAGCACAACGTTTTAACATTGTGAGTCAAATAGAATCACTTAACACAAAAAGTAGTTGGAGTCAGCAAATTTATATGTCAATACTTAACAAATACTCTAATTAAGCAAACAAATTTTTCACCACTATCCATTTGTTTACATGTCACCTAACAAATCAGAAGCCACGAGATGACAGCTGACATGGATCTTTTGAGCGTAGTCTTTAACAGCTCGCGTCCACCAATCAAACGTGATGAAGGATCTGTCAAACTACGTTGAAAATGTTGACATGCTCTCCATCGCCCGTAATACGAAATTTATCAACCTGGTGAAGTAGTCAGAGTGTCTCTAGGTTGTAGTGGATTTGAGTTCAGTTAAAGCAAATATTTATTTTGACCATTTTGCGTCGCTGTATACTCTTGTTTACTGTGAATTGTGTATCATTTAGGGATTCCCGATACAACAATTCAATATAGAAGACGATTTAGGTTTTAGATTTTTTTTATTTTTTGTAGCGTTAATTTTTGTTTGTATTTTTCAATCCGGCTTAATGGCTAAATATTGTCACGTGGCCTTTAAACTCTTACCAAATATAAATCTTTTAAGTATGTAGCCATAGAAAAGCTACGAACAAAGAACTGAAGTTAATTAAAGTTTGAAACAACTTGAAACTTGGTTTTAAAAGCAATAATAAAGTAAAAAAAAGTTCCTCTTGTGCATTTTCTAAGTTATTTTTTATATCAGCAACTTTACTTGTTAGAGAATAACGACGAAATAGGATTTTTCAATAACCCAATTAATTTTGGCTTTTCTTTAGATATTAGTACAGTTAAGAGACGTTTAGGCGTAGTGGCAGTGTACATAAGAATAAAGTCATGTAGGTCCTGAATACGATTTTCATAATGTGTAAATAATAAAAAAGTTGTCATATTTCTTCATTAATCTACATATACTGATCAATATATATAAAACAAAGTCGCTTCTCGCTGTCTGTCCTTATGTATGCTTAGATCTTTAAAACTACGCGACGGATTTTGATGCGGTTTTTTAATAGATAGAGTGGTTCAAGTGAAAAGTTTATATCTTTTTTTTTTTTTTTATGACATTCAGTGACAAACGAGCAGACAGACTACCTGATGGAAAGCAGCACCTGTCGCCCATAACACCTACGGTTCATGCACTTAGGTTTTAAGTAACAAAAATGCAGAACCACAGGTGCGTTGTCACTGTGAGGACTAAGATGTTATGCCTCTCGCCTGTAATTGCGCTGGCTACCTTATCCTTCAAACCGGAACACAACAATGCAATCATTGTTGCTTGGCGGCAGAAATAGATAAGGGGGTGGTACCCATCCAGTCGGACTCCTCAGGCTTGACAGAGTCCTACCACCGGTCGCTAGTATAAATATATATATTTTTTTTAATTATTAGTAATGTGGAATTGAGAATACCAGCAAAGAAACCTCCACACCACAATCACCATAATACGTATATTAATTTTTTATAATAAACTAATTAGTTTATTACGTCTCTGTAGTTTGCATCCTTCTTTAAAACCAAAACTATCTCATTAAACATGGCCATTGGCTGAACACACTCTGTCCCTTTCATTAATTTTTTCTTTGATTCACACTTCACACATTAGTCATAATAGCTTTTATTTAATTTATGGACATTCATCCTACAATAATAAATAGTCATTTTTATAAGTATGTAATATAACTATTAGAAAATTATTATTAATAAATATATATTTTTATAAATAATAATTATTATAAAATATAAAAATAATATTTAAAAAAATAAATAATAATAACTAATAATACATATGACTCTCACATACGCATCACTTATTTTTCCAATGTATTTGACTTACTCCTCAATCACGCCTAAAGAGGTTTTATTTCAAAAATGTTTCCAATTTTTTTTATTGAAAGAAAAAGAAAATCAGTTGACAAACAGAGGAGAATAAAGTACTAAACTGTTTTATCTTTGCTTATTTATATATAGATTTATGGTGTCTTAGAAACAAAAGAGGCGGGAATATTTTGTTGTTGTAGCCAAGTGGTAATCACGTACAAGTTAGTAAATAGCCAATCTAAATATGTTTACTCCATCCGGCCAAAAACACTGAATTGCTAGCATTTTAACAGTAGGTTTTATTATTTTATCGTATGTTGTTGTTTGTTTTTTAGGGTTCCGTACCCGAAGGTGCCAACGGAACCCTATTACTATGCCTCCGCTGTCCGTCCGTCCGTCCGTCTGCCAGAATGCTCTGTATCTAATGAATCGTAATAGAGTTGTTATTTTCACAGAGTATTTATATTTCTATTCCTGCTATAACAACACAAAAAAATAAAGATGGCAAAATTTCAAAAAGACTGTCATGCAAGTTAAAAAAAATCGATTAAGGTACGGAACCCTTCGTGTGCGACCTTGATTCGCACTTGACCGATTTCTGATATATAAAATGTCTGCCATTAAGGTACAGTGAAGTTTGTGCTTATCAAATACCAGGATTTCAATCTTTATCAATCATATAGATATTTTACACGATAAATGTGTCAACGACCGCCGAGCCACAATTAATTTTTTAGAATTTACCCAGGCGGTGTTAATAATGCCACAGCTGGATACGGACCTACCTTCACACCACCACGCTGGCCAAGTGCAGGTTGGCGGACTTCACATGTCTTTAAAAAACTTACTAGGTTCCATCAGACATGCAGGTTTTCTCACGATGTTTTCCTCCACTATAAGACAAGTGGTAATCATGTGTGACTTTGAAATGATTCGTACATGAAAATGTCAGAGTTGCGAAACTTGAGATTCGAACCCACTTCACTCGGTTACCCAAATGACTGCTTACACTTAACACTACTCTGACGATAAACACAAACTTTTTGACTAAAACAAATCAGAGTTGGGACTTTACTTAGGATTTAATGGAAACAGGCGAGAAAAGTATTCTATTTTATAGATGCCATCGTTTATAACTTTTAGGCGTTCCACTTTAGCACCATTTACTTCGCCAGTGTCATGTTTTGACATCACATAGTGGGAATGGTCGAAAAATGTAGGTAGTTAGCAACTCTATTCAATCTTTGAGATCGACATACAAAATTATTGTCATACCAAGTAAGCAATGAACATAACTAGTATTTTATATGATATTGTAATCTATGCAAGAATTTTTATCAAGCGATTTTATACCTAATAAAAAGGTATTATAGTTGAATATTCGGCAACGTAAATCTTTATCCTACTAAAAAGCATACATTATCAAGACTAATGATTCGAAACCTTATTACAATAAAATACAGTTGATTTTAGACTGTTTAACACATCATGGGGGAGAGTTATTTTGTATTTGTCAAGGGTAGAATTAATTAAATTCAGAGAGGGCAAGTTTATGGTCTGTTAAAGTAATACTGTAATTCATTTGATTGTATATTGGAACTACGAGTAACTGTTAACACTTACCGGTGTCTTTGGTTCACTTAATTGAAATCATGTAGTCGTAAATTTACGTTTTATTATACGTTTTGTTAAACCACTAAGCGTTGTTAACTTAAATAGGTTATAAATTAGTAACATTGTAAAAGAAATGATGGTAGACTTGAGCCTATATTTTGGATATCCGATACATATAATAAAATTTTGAGTTGAATCTGTACATTAAATATTTTTTTGGAAAATCTTATTGAAATAGTCATTATTATCGATACAGAGGCCGAATCTATAGTTTTTAGAATTTCTGTCTGTCTATCTGTCGGTCTGTCTGTGACCGCATCACGAGAAAAGTAATGGACAGATTTTGATTAATTTAGTATGATGATAGTTGGTTATCCGTGTCAACATATAGGATACTTTTTACTTCGGGAAAATATCTCATCTTTGAGAAATGTATACTTGCCTTAAAACGTAGGGATGAATCCGAGTGAAGCGAGGGTGAGCCGCTGGTCTTATAATAATAATAAGCAAATGTTATAATAAATTCACATATACTTTATTTCGTGCATCTCGCAAACGGCTCTAACGTTTTAGATCAGTTTTTATTAAGGTAAAGTTTTGCTTTCTAAGTTTATCAATTTACTAGCGACTCACCCTCGCTTGGCTCGGGTTCGTCCTTAGGTTGATTCCTCATACAATTTTTTATCCCCATTTTCACCCTTTTAAGGTATGATTTCCGGGATGAAAACTATCCTATGTCCTTTCCGGGGTCTCAAATTATCTTCTTACATCTAAATCGGTCCAGTAGTCTCGGAGCTTATTTGGTACAAACAAACAAACAAAAAATATTTACTCTTTATAATATTAGTATAGATAAAACAACGTAAATTTTATATCTTTTTTGAAAAAACACGATTATACAAAACGTCGAGCGTAACTCGATCGCCCGGGTACTAATATGATAAATGCGAATGAACACACATATATACCTACTTATGTATATGCTTGTTACTCCATCACGCTAAAAAGGCTAGATGGATTCGGACGATATTTTGTACACAATTTGACATTTTTGAAGACTTGTTTGGCTCAGTTTGTAGTTACCCTACTTGCCTTGCCAGCGGTCGTGGGTTCGAGTCCCGCTGGAGACATTCAATTGTGTAATGAGCACGAATGTTTGTACTCCAGCTATGGGTGTTTATATTTATAATATGTATGTATTTAAAGTTATGTATATGTAGTGTATCAACTATCTGGTATCCATAACACAAACCTCGTAGCTTACCATACAACTAGATCGTGCTGTGTGTTAATGTCCAAACTTTTTTTTCCACAGATATACTATGACCTGGAGTAACAAGGGCTACTGTTACACATCTAGTTAGTTTGTTGTTAACACGTACGTACATATTATGTAGTTTTTACGTACATTTAAAACTTATAATGACGAAGGTAACTATACAAAAATTGAAGCACAACTGCTGCGTTTGATGCTGAGAGTTTACAGTAAAGCCAATCGCAGTAAATATCCGGCTTCCGAGATTTGACTTTTAATTGACACAGAACGATTCTACAGCGCCCTGATTGAATGTGCCCTATCGTTTCTGGGATTTGTATCAATAATATATGTTAATTGTTAACTAAATGTATTTTGAAATAAAAAGAAATAAAATTTTTCATTCAGATTCAGAATTGCAGTCATCTCAAATTTAGGATATCTAATGTTATTACAAACACAACGTATTCGTTTTTATTATAAAATGTATGAAAGAATATAAAAAGCTGTATATTTGTATATTTCTTACAGTTATGTAGATTTGCTTTGTAAAAGAGTGTGAAATATACTGAACAAATATTAAAAATTTGAGACTAAAATTGTGATTTACGGGTTACGTGTTTCTGATATCTCATCTCACAGTTTTATAATGAACTAACGATTCACCCTCGCTCCGCTCGGGTTTGTCCCTATTGTACGTTTTAACAGTTAGTATAGGTTTCTCAAAGATGAGATATTTTCCAGCAGTAAAAAGTATCCTATATGTTGACCCAGATAACCAGCTATCATCATACCAAGCTTCATCAAAATCTGTCCAGTAGTTTTCTCCAGACAGATAGACAGACAAAAATTTAAAAAACTATAGATCCGACTTCTGCATCGATAATAATGACTATTACAATAAGATTTTTCCCAAAAAATATGTACAGATTCGACTCAGTTAGAATTTTATTATTTACTAGCGATTCACCCTCGCTTCGCTTCGGGTTCGTCCCTAGACAATAACAAATCTATCCCACGGGAACCGTACATTATTCCGGCATGATATATAGCCTATAGCCTTCCTCAGTTAACGAGCTATCTAATGCAAAAGAATTTTTTAATTCGGATTAGTAGTTCCTGAGATTAGCGCGTTCAACCAAACAATCAAACTCTTCAGCTTTATAATATTAGTATAGATTTGAAAATTTTATTTATTTATCTTGAATTAGTGGTAAATAAGTGGTGGTTTTCAGAGTTTTCTTCTATATACAAAAAATAAACTCCTGACAGATTTCGAGTACGCCGGCAATGTGAGCAACACTGAGAGAAATTAAGCAAAACTCAACCATACTGACCTAATGGGAATTGGGGCTTTTTACAAGTTTTACGAAATCTATTTAGATTATCTTAGACATGCAGATTTTCTCATAAAGTTGTTCTTTACCATTAAACGAGAATCGATCATATTGAAAATTAATCACGAGAAATAATCAGAGGTACAATAATACTTGGGATTTGTGGCCACTTCACTTGGTTTTCCATGGACTACTACTGTTTCAAATTCTTAGACATGAAAACTATGCATTCATTAATATATAGATTATTTCATTAATTTCAATGACCCTTTTATCCTGTAGTTATCTTTCCGTCCTTGTTACTTTGCGCGCGCTTCATCGGTTACAGTCTGCTGTCTGTGAGCATTCAACGCGCCTACTTCCCGCCACTCCCTCGTCCAAACTAAAGCTACGTTCATAGTAATTTAAAAAATAATGTTTTAAATTAATATTAATTACCTTTATGAATTTATGGATATGTGATCGACTTTAAAAAAAAGAGGTACTTCATTCGGATGTATGGATATTTTATTTTATTATTACAAGTGTAAATATTGACATATATGTACCTTTTTGCTATTGATTTAATTTTGGAATTCATTTTTCAAAAATTCTAAATGCTTGTATCTCCATATTCACCGGTGGTAGGACTCTGTTAAACCTGAGGAGTCCGTCTGGATGGGTACCACCCTCTTATCTATTTCTGCCGCCAAGCAACAATGATTGCATTGTTGTGTTCCGGTACGAAGGATAAGGTAGCCAGCGCAATTACAGGCAAGAGGCATATCATCTTAGTCCTCACAGTGACAACGCACCTATGGTTCTGCATTTTTGTTACTTAAAACCTAAGTGCATGAACCGTAGGTGTTATGGGCGACAGGTGCTGCTTTCCATCAGGTGGTCTGTCTGCTCGTTTGTCACTGAATGTCATAAAAAAAAAATTACGTTAATTTTGATTTCATTAAGATATTCTTATGTAAAAGTATATGCGTCTAAACCCACCTGTTTAGGCATGTGTATGTATGTATATAACAGCTAATATTTGTGGATAGTGTCAGTAAATTTATATTTCATACTAGTAGTATACAGTAATGATGAATTTTAACACAGATTTTGTTTGCATCATGGAAACTTTCATAGGCTACTGTTTTCCCACCCTAAAGATAATATAAACTACTAGCGACTCATCCTCGCTTCGCTCGGGTTCGTCCCTAGCTTAATTCCAATTCAGATTTTCATCCCCATTTTCACCCCCTTAAGGGGTGATTTCCGGGATAAAAAGTATCCTATGGCCTTCAATTCAAATTCCAAATTTTATATAAAACGCTTCAGTAGATCCAGAGATTACCCCCTACAAAGTTACAAACTCACAAACTTTACCTCTATATAATATTAGTATAGATGAGTAAGAGAATTATGTGTAAATAAATAAACAGTGAAATACCAAAATAATGAGTAGCAAAACTAACACTTGTCACAAGCCATACAATTGTCTACTCGACGTCAAGTGATGGATCATGTCAGAATAAATTGACATGAAATTATTTTCCTATCTCTACAATTATTAGGGAAAGGGATATTAATTTTAACAATGGAGCCCCTTTACATACCTCAGCTGTTCTCGAGTTTTCCGCTTGCTGTTCGAGAGTTATAATCAAAAACACAGACAGTCAGTGGGTTAATAGAAAATTTTAAATAATGTTACCATAGCTTCTATGAAACTTTACATATAAATTCTTCTAAAAATATTGTACTGTTGTCTCGTTACAATTATTTACCGACTTCAAATGGTGTAGGTTCTCTATTTAGGTGTATGTAACAGATTGTAGTACAAGGTTTAATTTAATAACCTAGTTAATTTTTTAGAAAAAAAAATCGCTACTACAATAATAAGTACTTTTTAGTTGTTTTGAAGTCAGTGTACCTACCTTTTTAACTGTAGTTATTATAAGTACTAATCCTACAAGTTGAAATTTGACCATATTCATTATTTAAAATTTGAGGGAAAACATATAATATGTATAGAATTCACCTATCTACATAAAAAAAAAACATTTTCCATTTTTTACTGATTACACTAAAGCTCGTCAATATCTACTAAATAAAAAAAAATCGGTTGAAAAACAAAGGAGACCAAGGTACTGAACTGTTTTATATTTGCTTCTTATTTTTTTAATTGTATTGAACTTTTAAAGCTTAATAATATTATTTTATGGTAAAATATCGCACCATGCGTTTCTATAACATTGTGGATACGTCTCGAAAGCATTAGGCCGCGCCCCGACCAACCCACGACAATCGCTCGCTTTTAATTATTTTTGTTATTATGACCCCATAAAGCTACACTGACGTTGAACATGAAAATTGTAGTTATGTATGTCGTAGGAATATCTTGTCATTCGTCATTGTAAAAATGGCGCCGTCTGTCTGCAAATGCTTCCTAATCTATATATATATATATATATATATATATATATATATATATATATATATATATATATATATATATATATATATATATATATAAGAGAAATTAGAAAGAAATTAGAATTTTATTATATATATAAAAGGTGAATTTTTCAAGTGGGCGTGCATGGCTAAATCCGAAACTATGAGGAATAGCGAAAAGTACTCAAAGGAGTCTCGGGCCCAATTTTCATGAAAACTAAAACTGCATCATTGGATTTTTGAAAAATCAATTTTCCTAGCCAGGAATCGAACCTGTTGATTTTGAAAAAAAAACACATACTGTATAATTACACCATTCGATACCTAGTGTTGCTAATAAGGAACGCATTCTGGGAAGTCATGACATACGGCAAACTTAAAGAAAGAGCTCATTTTTAACAAAATGTTTTTTTATTGTTCTTTGTTATTCTGTCTCTTCTGTTTATCAATCGATTTGTTTCGTAACAATTGACAAGCTTTAGTCTTATCAATTTTTTTTGGAAGTAAATAGTTTTTATATATAGATAAGTAAAGAAAAAAACAGTTCAGTATTATTAGTTATTGAATAATGGTTATGGTCCAGTTTCAATCAATGGGTGTTCACCCTAGATTATGTAAAATGACGAAGGCAAATTCAACGTAGTATTTTTAAATACAACACTGTGAGCATTAGTGTTTTCTACGTTCAAGAAAAAATTAAAATCAAAAAAGTTAAGTCTTATATATTATAATTGATTCGGACCTATCGCCATGAATAATTTGACTTAATGTATTGTTAAATAACTTAGGGTGAAGGAAAATATCGTGAGGAAAACTACATGTCTGAGAGAATCTAACTAGTTTTCGAAAGACATGTGATATCCGTCAACTCGCATTTGGCCACCGCGGTGGACTATGTGTAATCTTTATGCGCGGTTGAAATAAAACTTCTTTAGCGTTGTGGCAGATACCGCAATTAAATAATAATGATTATTTTAAGTAATAATAATTATTAAATTATTAATAATAAATATTCATTTTTAATAAATAACAATTGTTATAAATATGTTTTTTTTTTAATTATTAATAATAAATTTGACTCTCAATTCCACGTCACTCACTTTTTAATCAATCAATATATTAACTTATCCCTCAGTAACGCCTAAATAAGTTTTACTTCAAAAATAAAGTTCAGAGATATAATTTTTTTTGATTCGGCATTTCGTTAAAAAGCAAATGTTTTCAAACAGACGTAAAATGACGTATACTATAGATAATATGCCTGCAACATGTACGTACGTATGTACAGTTGATTTCATAGAAACTACTTATAATACTCACATTACAGGGTCTACATGATTTTGTACTATCCCAAATGAGATACATATATCATATAGCATATTTTGTATGTCTGTACATAAATCGTTTTGAATTTTTCGTTAGTAAAATATACATGAATCTCAGTAAATACTTTGATATAACAATCTTCTTTTCAATAAAACTATGTATCGGAATTTTTCGCGGATTTATTTATGATTTTTGGTTTCCGACGTTTTGAAAAAAATCTAAAAGTTTTTTTTTTAAATATCAAATAATCGCGTCAATCTAGGAAAGTATTATATGACTATCTTCTATTTAAAAGAACTACTTTTGTGTTTATCCGGGCTTCGAAACCGTTAAACCCAGTTTAACGATATATTTATAGGCGTGCAAAATCGTTTATTTCGTATGACTACAACAGTCTCGTTAAAATCGGTTAAGAGTAAGAAAGGAGTGTTAAAGCTATAATGGCTCTTCTTATTACGATGATTAATAGACGTGAATGTTAAGTACTTAAATTTTTTAGCAAGATACGTTTCAGTGCTTAGTGAAACTTAACCCACAAAATTTTCATTTTTTAAATTATAATTATAATTGTAATGTGTAATAAAGTTTTGCCGTTTTGAAAAAAAAAACCGCAATTTTTGTCCAGCGAAGCGCGTTCGTTTAGGTACTAGTGAAATAAAATCGGACTACTATATATTAAAAGTGTAAAAGTTTGTATGCGCGTGTATATTTACGACTAATAACACAGAAGTTGCTGTTAGAAACTAAGTCAAAAACATGTAAATGACAGAGCGAGCGAAGCGTCTTTGCTTCAAGTCTGGAAAAGTTTGCTTTTCTCTGTCAGTTTTTTGGTACTCTTCTACAGGTCGTATTTTATAGATATAGATTTTTTTGTCGTCTGGTATTTTTGATTGGAGGGTTATTCCAAAAACGATAAAAAAGGGCTGCTTGGTATCGCCTTATGGGGTCCGATTTCGATGGTTTTTTTTTAAAAGGTAGTAATTTTAAGTTGGTTTCAAAAAAATTTGGTTAAGATCTGATGAGGGTTTTTAGCGTAATGAGCAGAATAGCTCCTTAAAATGCAGTTTGTACTCGCAAGGTCTACTGTTCACAGAACTACTAGTATAATCTATCTATACATATAATAAAATTGTAATTAAGCCGAATCTGTACATTAAATATTTTTTGGAAAATTTTATTGAAATTGACTTTATTATCGATAGAGAAGCCAAATCTATAATTTTCAGAGTTTTTGTCTGTCTGTCTGTTACCGCATCACGGGAAAACCACTGGACAGATTTTGATGAAATGAAATTTTGTATGATGATAGCTGGTTACCTGGATCAATATATAGGATACTTTTTACTGCGGGAAAATATCTTGTCTCCGAGCTAAACGTTAAAACGTAACTAGGGACGAACCCGATCGGAGCGAGGGTGAGTTGCTAGTAAGTATCTATTTTTAAAGTTTTCTTTTGAAGTTGTTATGTCGACTAGCTTAGTTACTGTATATAAAGGTCATAAGTTTATTTTCAAGATGCCAAATTCCAAACAACTAAAGTTTGCGAAGTAGTTTCAAATATAAGAATTACAATTCTCTAAGGATTTGGTGATAGAATAGTAGAGGCTTATTATTATATTTGTTTTCTTTATTTTTAAAAGTTCATAAAACTGATATATAAAAAAATATAAGCTTTCTTTATTTTATACTTAGTCTAGTTTTATTAAAAAAAAGAAAAATAATTTTAGCCTCCAGAATATGAACATCACGTGTTTGTTAAGAGATATACCTAGTTATAGAAGCTGTTTTGCAACTGTACGAAAATTAAAAAAATATATATAATATTATAAGCAAAAATCAATTATGTATATAATAATAATATTTAAAATATTTATATTTATAATATATATGTATTTAAAGTTATACATGTGTAGTGTATAAACTATCTGGTAACCATAACACAAGCTTCGTAGCTTACCATGGAACTAGATGGTGCTGTGTGTTAATGTCCAAACATAAAAAAAGTTATCTAAATCTATGTGTTACTCCAGATCTCCAGATAGCCTATCGTTGTACTAAATTTCATTGAAACCAATCAAACTGTTTTAGCGTTAATGAGAAACAAATATACACACAAAAACATACAAACTTGCATATATTAATGATAGTATCATTTTAAATCAGGAAGGATATTAGCTATATATGTAAATTACGCGTCGGAAGTCGCATGCAAAGATATCTATAAGTAGATAAACTAGTATCTACAAATAGATAACCGTAACGACGATAAAGTGATATTATGACGCATTTATTGAACGAATTAACAACAATTGTAATGTAATAGGATATCATATAATGTCAATTTAACTCGTTATAGACTGATTAAGTAGAAGGGAGGCTTCGACATGATCGTGATAAATGACCTATCGCTTGTGGTATCTTCATACTATCTATCTAAAATATGTTCCAGTGAATAGTATATGTTTATTTTTGTTTTAGTAAAAAGCTCAAATAACGAGCTTGATTGCGACATATATTTTTTACACAACAAACGCCCTAGGTACATTTTGTATGTACTTACATATACTACTATATATGTATCTAATACCTTCAAACGAGCAATTGTTCTATATTTATTTATACTGGCGATCTTGGAAACGGTTCTAACGATTTCGCTGAATTTCATATTTCGTGGACAAAAAATTGATTTGGATTAGTCTTATGTCTAGGAAAACGCGTGTTTTCGAGTTTTCATGCGTTTTTCTTTCGCATTATTCCACGCAAAATATGGTCGTTAATTTCGCACACTCGGGCATTAGTATTGTGGTCAAGCGGCCAAGGCGCAAGATTGACAATCATAGGTGTCCGGGTTTGAATCCCGGTCGGATACAAAGTTTTTACTTTTGTTACCAGTACCGGGTACTACCTATACATATAAATAAGTGTAAGAGACTTAACAGGACATGGTCTAAAAATAAAACCGCGTACGCAAAGACAAAATAGCTCAGTATCTTTTTCTCCTCTGCTTGTCGACTGATTTTCATCATTTCATTTCATTTATTTTTATTGATTTTAGAGCTTTCATTGTATCAAAAAAGAAAAAAGAAAAAGTTATTTTAAAATAGGTAAATCTATTCATATATATTTTTTTTCGTTTAATTCCGACCACTTAATGATAACTGTATTAATGAAAATTACTAAAATATGTAAGTATATTTAAATTATATATACATTATATTATATTCTGTTATTTAACTGTGGAAATGAAACATCCTACCGTAAAAAAAAAACTTATATCCCTTTCCAGTCTTCAAACACAAACTCATAAATTATTCGCTACGTTTTGTCTTGAAAAATGATGAACAAACTAATAAACATAGATACTTTCACATTAAAAATATTGATATGGCATGTTCAAGAGATAATGACCTAGATCTAATATTTATCGAATATTGGAATTCACACTAACCAAGTAACATATTTATTTGAATAAAATAACGAAAATAACAGATTTTCATACGGTTCTCACCAACAGATGGAGTGTTTCATAAGGAAGGTTTAAATGTATACATACATTTCATTAAAGTTGTCTGTAAATTGGATGAAATTTGAAGATGTTTGAAGAATGTCCAAAAACCCATGCCGACTTTATTGGCGTGCGCCGCGTAAACTAATGAAGTTATATGAAAACAATGTATTACAGAATTATTCCTCATAAAAAGATCTTCCTAATAAACTGTAGTAACGCCGTGTGCATGTACCCAAGTGAAGTGGGAGTAAGTCACTAGTCTATACATATAATAAAACTGTAGAGGTCGAAAACTGTACAGACAGACAGTACATAGAAAAAAATGCTAAAAACTAAGTCAGGGGGATGTAAGAAGAGAAATAGAACAAATCTATATATTTTTTTTCAATTTTTTTGTTTCTCTGTTTGTCTGTTTGTACGAGCTAATCTCCGAAACTGTTGGACCGATTTTAATGAAATTTTGTATGGTAGTATTTCATATCCCCGGTCAACATTTTAGATACTTTTCATCCCGGAGTAGAATTCTCGTGGGATAGTTAAAAAACAATATTAATGAAATGAAATGGATTTTAATGATACTTCACAATAATATAGTTCATACATCAGAATAATAAATAAGCTACTTTTATCCCGGAAAATGAACGGTTCCCGTGGGATAGATTTGTTTTTTTGTCTACAGGCGAACCCAGAGCGAAGCGAGGGTGAGCCGCCGGTAGTTAAAATATAAAATTTAAACAAGAATAATGTGTATATACTATATATTTAAAATCAATCAACCGTCAAGAATGTTGGTGACTGTTCCATCAGTGGGCCAATTGACGTTTGACACATTACGAGTAGAGTTGGTATACGTTGGGTTCGAAGTACGTGTTAATTTGTTTTCCAATCAAAAAAATAACAAGGTTTTTGTTTGCACCTGTCATCCAATATATAAATGTATTGTTTTGTTAATAGGAGTCGTATTTGACCTACTTGAAAAAAGGGAAGTTTAGGAAGGATTATTAAGTATTTTTGTGAATTATGCGATATTTTCGCCAGATGAAAAAAAACACCTCTGAGAGTGGTATAACAGTTTTCTTATAAGAAATTTTTGAAATCAGTGCACTGTTTTTCGTTAAAAAAGGGAAATTCGCTTTACTGCGTTTATTTAATAACTAGCGGCTCACCCTCGCTTCGCTCGGGCTCGCCTCTGGATAATTCTTTAAATTGACATAACTTTTTTTAATTAGGAACCGATTGAAATAAAGCTAAATATTAGGTGAAGCTTACCACGATACATTAGTGAAAACCGCACCCAAATCGGTTAAGCCGTTTTTAAGATTAGCGCACAAAAATGCACAGACAAACAGACAAAAATAACTCAAAATCATTGTTTTGGGTTCTATTGCGTTACTAAAGATCCCCAATAATATTATCCAAATAATATCCATGTAGGTACAGACAGCGGTCAATTACAATTCCATCATATGTATAGATACAGATTACATTGTTATATGCTTCTATTTTGAAGTAAAGAATTATTAAAATTAAGTTTTTTGAATATTTATAATAACTTTTGCTCAATTCTCAGCTCATATGGCACATTTATAAAAATATTCAAATGTCATTATAGTGTAAATTCCTAACAACAAAAACACAAGCAACAACCTTTATTAAAATTTTAGAAATTGTACTAATATGACTTTCAATTCAATTCAATTTTTATGCTAATGGCTTCAAAGCGTTTTTTTTTATGCGATTCAGTGACAAACGAGCAGACAGAGCACCTGATGGAAAGCAGTACCTGTCGCTCATAACACCTACGGTTCATGCACTTAGGTTTTAAGTAACAAAAATGCAGAACCGTGCCAGTTAAACCTGCCAGTTAAGCACAGATTACTTCGCCAATGTCACGTAGAATAGAGAAGACACGAAGGAGATTCGTTCGTAAAGTGATATGATTTTAATCGTTAGATATATCATAGAATTAAAATATGTCATTCCTTTAGATTGTTTTATAATTTTATTCTTCAACTAGCGATGCGCGAGCTACGTTTTAAAGTTTAGTATAGATTTCTCAAAAATGAGATATTTTCCCGCTGTAAAAAGTATCCTATATGTTGATCCGGATAACTAGCTATCATCGTACCAAATTTCATCCAAATCTGTCCAGTTATTTTCTCGTGATGCATTCCCAGACAAATAGACAGACAGACAAAAATTTTAAAAACTATAGATTCAGCATTTGTATCGATAATAATGATTATTTTAATAAGATTTTCCGAAAAATATTTAATTTACAGATTCGATTCACTTACAATTTTATTATATGTATAGAAGAAAATTGTACAGTCATAACTTGTTTAGACCCTAAGGTACAAATAGACAGTCAAAAGCAGATAGAACAAGTACATTATTTACATTACATAAAAACGTAAGAAAGAAAGATAAATAAATAAATAAATATGTCGAGACATTAACACACAGCACTATCTAGTCTCATGGTGCTTACCATACGAGGCCTGTGTTATGGATACCAGACAGTTGATACACTACACATATGTATATAACTTTAAATATATACATATTATAAATATAAACACCCATGACTAGAGTACAAACATTCGTGCTCACAAATGAATGCCCCCAGCGGGACTCGAACCCGCGACCTCTGGCACAGCAAGTAGGGTCACTACAAACTGAGCCAAACGTGTTATCATAAAAGAAAAAAAATTAAGTTAAAAAAATTCTAAATAATCTTGGTAAGTCTGAAAACCCTTTGTAATAGCAATTTGGGAGCAGTTTTAGGGCTTTTGGCGCCGCATAATTACATTAACCTGGTGTCAGGGACTACATTTTCATCGTCTTGAGACTGTTCTTAAAGAATTAAGTACACGAAAAAAGCAAACTCATCGAATTCGAAAGGCGAATAAAAATATTTTTTTTATGTTAATATTTTAATGAAATATTAAAATATCGTAATTGTGCAGTTTTTGAATAAGAGGCAGACCGTTCTTTTTAATAATCCTTTTGTGTGTATTCAGCCCTTTTTAACGTCCCACTGCTGGGCTCGGGCATCCCTTCAATACGAGGCTAATGGTTTTGCAACGCTTTTTTTGGGCTTTTTTAGAGTTTCATCATAATCGGACAATAGTTTAGGAACGCATAGAGGACAAACATACAAACTTTCATTTTAACATACTTATATATAAAAATAATAATGGATATAGCATAGATATTAATTATTGTTATTATCTGTTCTATACACAATGTTTGTATTTGACAGGTAATCGAGCTGTCCAATGGCACTACGAACCGACAACGTGTCATTTAGTTTAAACAATAGTGCTATTTGTTTTATTGTTCTTCGCTATTAACGAGCTTCACGTGTATTCTTATATACTTAGTAATTGCAAATTGTTGAAGTTTGTTTCTTATGTAACTTAGCACTACCATAACTATAATAAAATGATATGCTTTTGTAATATATCCTTAGATTTTGGATTTTTGACGTTTTTGATAAAATTGTCCTTAAAATTGTTAGGTAATTTAGGGTTAAAAATAAAAATCAGTTTTTTTACAATTTTTTGTTTTTATTTTTAGGGAGTAATATAAGTATGATATAAGTATGATTCAATAGACTTAATAGAATTGAATGACAAAATAGCGGTTGCTAAAGTTACAAAGATGTACGACGCGCTGAGTAAATAAAAAGACGGACATACAGACGAATATATTTTATTATGTTTGTATTTACAGTAACATATATATATATATATATATATATATATATATATATATATATATATATATATATATATATGTAGTGTATCAAGTATCCATAACACAAGCCTCGTAGTTTACCATGGAACTAGATGGTGCTGTCTGTGTGTTGATGTCCCAACATATTTATTTATTATAATTCATTATTATGTATGGAAACGATGAAACTTTAAGGGTTTTAATTTTTGCTATTGGCTATGGAAACCTACAAAACAAAATTTCAATTGCGTACGAGCTAAACAATTTGGATTTTTTATACTAAATTGTTCCATAAACAAAAGCGCTTCAATGTTTTTTAGCAGCGACAAAATTAAATAAACATACGTAAAACGCGGAGTGGCTATGCAGAGATATAGATATCTGAATAATCTACAATAAGCCGAGCTTGGTCAGTTTAGTGAGTAACTTGTAAAGTCTTAAGTTCGAGTCTCGAGTCGGTCAAAAAGTTTGAGGATTTATCTGCAAAAAAATTTCAGTAGATGTCCATAATGAACCAGTTGGCCGTGTTTCACCCCCGTGCCTAGGAGATAACGTAAAGCCATCGATCCTCCGTCTGATTTCTTAGTCGTGTCTACTAAGAACTATAAAACCGAATCCCTATAGTTGGCTCAACCCAGATAAAAGTACATATATTACGAGTACACTTTTATTTATATAATACATAAATATAATATATAACCAACCCACACTTGGCCACTGTGGTTGACTATCCCCAGGCCTGATCCCCATAATATTGAAGGGAGGCCCACGCCCAGCAGTGGGATGTTAAAAAAGAGCTGAATACGATACGATATAAATATTACGTTTATGCTATAAAAAGTGTATTTATTAGATAAATATTACAGCACAAATTTCACCATCAAGCATACAAGTGGAGCGAAATCAATATGAAAGTAATAAATGATGGGGCCTTTATCGCAAACGCTGAAACGCGCTGTTTAAAGAGCTTTTTACTGGTGATAAAAATCTTTCACTTACTTTGCTCATTTTTAATTTTATAGAATATTAGGTTAAAGTGATTGTATTACTTGGATATTTTTTTTAAATTTCATACTAAGATGTTAAGTCAGAAGAATATTAGTTTGTAAGTTTATAAGAGCTAATCTAGTAAATTAATATGTTAATTTATATGTTATACTAGCGATTCACCCTCGTTCCACTCGGGTTCGTCCCTAGTTACGTTTTAACGTTTAGTATAGATTACTCAGAGTAAAGATATTGTTCTGCAGTAAAAAGTATCCTATGTAGGGATTGGGATAGCCAGCTATTATCATACTACATTTAATTAAAATCTGTCCAGTGGTTTTCTCGTGATGCGGTCATAGACAGGCAGACAGACAAAAATTCTAAAAACTATAAATTCGGCCTCTCTATCGATAATAATTACTATTTCAGAAAGATTTTCAAAAAAATTTTTTATGTACAGATTCGACTCAGTTAGAATTTTATTATATGTTTAGAATTTAGAGGGCTTTAGGGCACTGAGTGTCCTCATTTTTCATGCTATTTATAAATGCGAAAATATGTCTGTTTGTTTGTTGACAGATAGGTCGAAAAGCGTCATACTGTATTATTTCTATAGTCAATCAGGATATAGAAATATAGAAAAACATCGTAAGGAAACCTGCATGTTTAAGAGAGCCTAGCAAGTTTTCAAAAGACATGTGAAGTTCGCCGATTCGCAATTGGCCAGCATGGTGGACTATGGCGTGGTTTACCTTGTAGTCAAGGGAGGCCCATGCCTAGCAGTGGTATGTTAAAAAAGGCTGAAAAAAATGCCCCCAGCGGGACTTGAACCCGCGACCGCTGGCACAGCAAGGTCACTAGAAGCTGAGCCAAACGTGTTGTCACTAAGCACTAAAGCGACGAAATAATAATACTGACATGTAAAATCGAATTTAGAGAAAAATCTAATGCTTCATTTAACCCAATCTTACCAAACTATCACTGAACCTTAATTTATGGAGTCCGTAGATGTATTTATAACAGGAACCTGCAATTAATCTCGAGCTTACTTAGTAACGACTTCAGTATAATGAATATAGACAGAGTGTCATAGAATTAAACATGAAGCTAAATATTTTTTTAAGCAGAATACAAATATTAATAGGATATTTATTATTTTGATAGTAATTGTTAATACTTAAAACTTTTTTGCTAGATATTACTATAATGTAAGCAAAATAATAATTAAAATATAAGCTAAATTTATACCATTTCACTCTTCTGTGGCTACTTCTTCTACTCTTTCTACATTATGATGACGGCACGTTTGGCTCAGTTTGTAGTGACCCTACTTGCTGTAGGGTCAGTAAGGCAGTGGTAGCCCAGTGGTAACACGCTCGCTTGGGAAACCGAGTGAAGCGGGTTCAAATCCCGGGTCTCGCACCTCTGATATTTTCATGTGCGAATCATTTCTTACATGATTACCACTTGCCTTAAGGTGAAGGAAAACATCGTGAGGAAACCTGCATGGCTGAGAGAACCTAACAAGTTTTCGAGAGACGTGTGAAGTCCGCCAATCCGCACTTGGCCAGCGTGGTGGTCTATGGCCTGATTCCCCTCGTATTGAAGGGAGGCCCGTGCCCAGCAGTGGGACGTTAAAAAGGGCTGAATACTACTTGCTGTACCAGCGGTCGCAGGTTCGTCCCGTTCGGCCCGTTGGGGGCATTCATTTGTGTGATGAGCACGAATGTTTGTACTCCAGTCATGGGTTTTTATATTTATAATATGTATGTATTTAAAGTTATATATGTGTAGTGTATCAACTATTTGGTATTCATGACACAAGCCTCGTAGCTTACCACGGAACTAGATGGTGCTATGTATTAATGTCCCAACATATTTATTTATTATTATTATTAATTAAACTGGTAATAATAAGGTCAAAAGATTTGACTATATTAATTGTTTTGAATAGTTTATGAGGACAAAAAAACACAATGAAAAAAACAAAATCAGATGATTTATGTTGATAATAAAATACAAAGATGTTAATTTTTGCAAATAAACAGTTAAAATGAATTTGCACGTCCAAAAATGCAGATTTGACGAAAGCTTGTTTGTGTTAAATCGTTCAAAAGTCGAGTTATTTCAAATAGTAAAAGTGAAGCGTTATCGAGCTTTTTCCTTTGTAATTTATTCGAATTTGAATTTAATGTAAAAAGTAATGTTTTAGTTGCTTTTATTGTCCATACACTGGAGTCGTAGGATATTTTGATTAGTATTATAATTTTAAATAAAACTATCTTTTAGTCACGGGAGTTCTCGTGACCATAATTGCCGTAAAGTATTCGAAACAAGTCCGCAAAAAAATTCGAAAAGATAGTTTTATATATAATGTGAAACATTCGCGTAAATCTAAGAAAGTAGTATTATAATGAAATATTCAGAAAGCGGCTTAAAAGACATGCTAAGATAGAATTTGTAAAAAGTATGAGGGAATCTGTACAGATAAATAAAATTGAAGTGTCTGTTTGTAATGTCAAAGTAACAGCTTTTTACTAAATACATATGAGTTTATATACGGTACCTACTTATAAGAAAAACTTAATTTTTTTAATTTTTATCTGTCTGTCTGTCTGTTTGTTCCGTTTAATCTCCGAAACGGCTGGACTGATTTTGATGGGAATTTCATAAGAAGAAATAAATAAAATTGAAGTGTCTCTTTGTAATATAAAAATAACAGGTTCTTACGAAATGTATATATAATTTTATACGGTACCTATGTATATGACAAATATTTTAGAATTTTGGTCCATCTGTTTGTTTATTCCGACTAATCTTCGAAACGGCTGGATTGTTTTTGACAGGACTTTCACTGACAGATAGCTGATGTTATAAGGAGTAACTTAGACTACTTTTATTTTAGAAAAAGAATTAGGATTCCACTCAAAAAAATATATATCTAGGGACGCATTCGAGCGAAGTAAGGGTAAGTCGCTAGTATTTTTAATAAAATATACTTACTAACGTCCAGCCGTTTTAGCGTGAATAAGTAACAATTTTCTGCACATACTTACATACAAACTTTCACATTTATAATACTCCGATTCCTTCCAAATTCTATACAATTTGAGTCAAATGGAAAAGCAGCGACATAAAAGATTTTTGTCAGACGTTATCTCCAGTTGAAAAGTTTTCTCGTGATTCAAAGAACAAAGTTTTATTTGCGCCTAAATCTTTATTAAGGTTCACATTTTATAGACGGATGCACGGAATCACAATGAAACACTGTTGTTCACAAGATGAGTATTTTTAAATGAAATATGTGAGTCGATATGTTTCAAATCTTTTTATTATGTATATAAAATATGTTTATTATACGAATGTGTTTATGTGGGTTACTCCTTCATATTGAAACGGACACTCAAATGTACCTAGAAATAGATGAATTTTTAACTGCATATATACAGGTAGGTGGTTATGTGGACTCACCGACTCCAAAACCCAATACCATAGACTAAAACCCAACGGAACGTTTTAATGTGTCGCAGGATCGCTTATACTCAACCATGACATCTCGAAGGCTGGCCTGTCGAAGCAGACCACACAAGTCAAGAAGTCATAGAAGTACCAGGATCAATCCTCATAGTACACCACTCACCGAAGTAGGCTACCTCACAGTGTATCTCATGGCTTTATGTCCGGATGGATTGCCGGACGCTTATGAGCTAATTTATATTAAATATTATTATTATTTGAACCTGTATAATATTCAATGTATATTAATATTATAAAGAGGTAAAGTTTGTGAGTTTGTGACGTTGTAGGGGGTAATCTCTGGATCTACAAAAGCGATTTAGATGACATTTGTTAAGAAGTTACTTTAAGGCCCTGGGAAGGACATAGAATACTTTTTATTCCGGAAATCATCCCTTAAGGGGGTGAAAATGGGGATGAAAATTGGTATCGGGAGTTAACCTGATCGGGATATCGGGAAGCGAGGGTGAGTCGTTAGTTGTAAATAAAAGTAATATAAATACAAAAGGCATTTTAGGGACGCACTCTCGCTTCGCTCAGATGACTAACGTACAGCGTGATCTTTGCCTTATTCTAGGTCTAATCTATCTGTCTATTAGATTTCATCTAAATCCATTCAGCCGTTTCAGCGTGAAGGAATAACAAACATACAGATATACATCCAAACTTTCGCATTTATTATAGTCGTGATATACTCTAAACTCTGAAAGACCTTTTCAGAGTCAAATTATATTCACAAATTAATTATATAGACATTGCGAATAGTTAAGTCCCATTCATCCTTTTAGTTCCAGTTAAAAGAAACGCTTTAGTTTCTCTATATTGAACGTAAGTTTAAGTACCTTCTTTCGTTCTTAATTAGACTCATTCATTTGATTAAACTGATAGCTTATTTTAAATGGAGAGCTAGAGAAAGTGTTTTAAACGTTTAATAGATACTTTAATTGTGAGTCAAAGATGGCAGAAAATTGAAATCTTTATCACAAAATGAATTAAGTCTTCAAGCGCATAATATTTATTTAACTAAGAGTAATTCATAATTGAATTGTATTTTTAGATACGTCGCATTGATTTTAGCTTTTAGCCTGAAACGATGTATGTTTTAATTTCACTGCTGTATTTGTCTCTAATGTGTTTTTATAAGTGTGTTCAGCACTTTTTAATATCGCACTGCTGGGCACGGGAGTCCCTTTAATCATCCTGGATCAGCCCATAGTCCATCACGCGGGACAAGTCCGTGTTGACAGACTTCACATGTCTTTGGAAAACTTGCTAGATTCTCTCAGACATACAGGTATCCTCACGATGTTTTTTCCTTCACCATGAGACAAATGGTCGTCGTGTTGGGAATAATTCTTACATGAAAGTATTTGGACCCGCTTCACTCGGTTTCCCAAACGAACGTATGACCACTGCCTTTCTCAGTTTTTATAATTACATGCTATTTTATCTATCATCTTTATTAAAAGAAACTCTATGGAAAAACTAAAATTAAAACAATTACTTCTCTGTCTACCCTATAAAGGGAAAGCGACTAAATTACAATTTAAAGTTCAATTCTTAAAATTTGCAAGTCACCAATTAGAGGTTTACGTCGTATATTGTTATACTGATTCACATTTCCGTTTCCACATTCCTCTGAATTCAGTATGAGATGGGTGATAAGTCATTATACCATCATAGCGAATGACACAATAATATGATCTTCACAACTGAGGTCGGATATCAATAATTCGTCTATCTTCTTCCTTACTAGAGATACGATCGCGCTCACGATCTCGTATGTTTGTTTGTTCGTTCGTTCGTTCATTTATTTGTTTGTTTGTTTGTTTGTTTGTTTGTTTGTTTGTTTGTTTGTTTGTTTGTTTGTTTGTTTGTTTGTTTGTTTGTTTGTTTGTTTGTTTGTTTGTTTGTTTGTTTGTTTGTTTGTTTGTTTGTTTGTTTGTTTGTTTCAACGCGGTACTCTTATAATCTACTAATCCGATTTGAAAAATTCTTTTTGAATTCAAAATCAAATTAACAGGCTATCTTAGATAGCCCGTTTATTTAGGAAGGTTATAGGTTTTACATCGTCATGCTGCTACCCAAGGGAGCGTAGCATTAATCATAAATGTCAATAAATTGGGCAGACTTCTATACATTATAACTAATAGCATAAATTCAAAGAGTTCTTTTTTGTAGTTTTAGCGCGAGTGAAGCCGCAGGTTCTGCTAGTGTTAGATATAATTATAAGCGATGTCTTCCTCACCGATTTTGGCGACGGCGGTCAATCTCACTGAGACTAGCTAACTGCATGAGATATTATAGGGCACAAGTGTACGTGCAGACGCAATGTGCACTCTCTATTCCTTTTTTCTCTTAAATTCCCATAGGATAATACTTCGACACGACCGAGGCACAAGGTTAAGCAAATTCCCAACTCCAACTTCATACTGAAATTTTCATAACAGAAAAGCCTGATCCAAAACTCGATTCCAGGACCTCTGATCTTACGATCGTCTGCTAGCCACTACACCACATAATTGGTGAAGAAGATATTGTATAACGTATAGCAAAAACATACATCCGAATAAACTATAAAGTAACCCCTCGTTTTTGAAGTTGGTTAATAAATTAAAGTAGTCATTACAGCTCCCTTTATTTTCTCTATAAATAGTAATCGATCTTCGATCGTTAATGTATGAGATATGCGCGCGCGTCACACGCCATGAAAGTAATCTTTAGTCGCACATCTGCTTTTTACTCACGCTCTTCACGATGAGATTGTGTAGGAATAAGTTATAAAATGTAGCGATTTTAAAATTATATTATGTTACTAGCGAAAATATTCTGTTACTAAAGAAAAAAAACAAAAACAAATCTATCCCACGGGAACCGTATATTTTTCCGGGATGTACCGTATGTGTTATTCTGATGTATGAGCTATATTATTTTAAAGTTTCATTGATTATTATCATATTTTATTATATCATAGTTTTATTACAATCCATTCAGTAGTTTTTGCGTAAAAGAGTAACAAACATCCATACATCTATACATCCATACATCCTCACAAACTTTCGCATTTATAATATTTGTAGGGTTAGTAGGATTAACTCTAAGATTTTTTTTAAATATTAATGAATAATATTTCTATGTTTAGTAACGATTAGCCCTTTTTTTGGCGTCCCTAGGGGTGATTGGCTTAGGAATATACAGCATAGAGGACAAACATTATAAAAATTTTTTAGCCTGATTCTTTCCCAGGCGCACGCAGAATTCACCAAACCAATCCGAATAATCTTTTAAGAATGCAAATAGAACAAACATACGTAGAAAAATTCTTTTTTATTTATATAAAGAAGATAATGTTTGTTATACATATGTAAGGTATTAATGTATATTTTTATTATTAATATCTTTATATAATATCGGTATTTCACAAAAGTAGACAAATCAAATGTAAAACTTAAAAAGTAAAAAGACTGTCCCCCATACCCCCAAGGGGAAGAGGGGCTATTCTATCTTATGTCTTCAGGTAATATTAAACCGTAGTGTGCACTAATTACTCGACTGCGGTGAAGCTCAAAGAAGATTTATGTGTTTGACCTACATATATGTTTATATGTATGTATGTATGTATGTTCGATCCTATTCCCTTATAATTACTAAACGGCTTAACATTTTTTATGAATTGTCTTGATAACGCGAGTCTCATAGGCTTTATGAACATTACTGAAAATGAAAATGGCGGGCATCAATTTGTAAGTCTTCATAACATTTTTTTTTTGCCAAATTCGATAGAGTAGGATAAATTTTTTAGGGTGCGTTCACAAAAATATATTCAACTTATAAAAGTTTAAAAATGATTTGGGATTTGAAATTGTTAAATCTCTAAATGAGCGAACTAAAACTAAACAAACAAATTGATAAAGACATCAAAACTCTTGACGAAGTCGGATTTTTTGATTTTATATATTTTTCTATATTTTAAATAAAACTATCTTTTCTGATTATTTCGCGGATTTATTTTGATTTTTGGTTCTCGAAGTTTCGAATGCTTTACAGCATTTTTTTATAGTTGGTTTTCGGACTAATATAATTTTAGGCAGTGGTAGCCCAGTGGTAACGCGCTCGCGTGGGAAACCGAGTGAAGCGGGTTCAAATCCCGGGTCTTGCACCTCTGATATTTTCATGTGCGAATCATTTCTAACATGATTACCACTTGCCTTACGGTGAAGGAAAAATATCGTGAGGAAACCTGCATGTTTGAGAAAACCTAGCAAGTTTTCGAAAGACATGTGAAGTCCGCCAATCCCCACTTGGCCAGCGCGGTGGACTATGTGAGGCCCGTGCCCAGCAGTGGGACGTTAAAAAGGGCTGAATACATACATACATAGTTTTAACAAATTTATATCTTTTGTAAAATTATGACAAAACGTGTCTACCTATAACTTAAATACTATACTAAACTAAATCATAGAAACATTTATCATTTACTATGATTTATGGAAAACTGAAATGTTTCATTATTATTAAAGTAACGGTTGCCCGTAAATTATCCCAAAAGGCAAGTATAAAATAATATCTGCTAATGAGTGCATCGTTCGTTTGAGTGCATCGATATGATAAATACTCTTTTAAAGATATCAGAATATAAAATATTTTGTACGTTAATGACTTTTGAATGTTTTTCGATTTCAACTTACTCATACATATCTATACTTATACATATAATAAAATTGTAGAAGTCGAATGTATGTACAAAGAAAAAAAATGCTAAACTTCGATTCAGGGGGATGTAAGAAGAGAAATAGAACAAATCCAGATTTTTTCAATTTTTTTGTTTTTTCTGTCTGTTTGTTTGTCTGATTTATGTTTGTCTGTTTGTCTGTTTGTACGGGCTAGTCTCCGAAAATGTTGAACCGATTTAAATGAAACTATGCATGGCCAACCTTATATTCTCAGTCAACATCTTGGATACTTTTCATCCCGGAAAATTAAAGAGCTAGCTAAATAAAATAAAAGAGCAGCTTAGTACACAAGAAATACTGATTGGATTTTAATGTAACTTTACAATAACATAGTTCATACGTCAGAATAACAAATAGGCTACTCTTTATCCCGGAAAAATGTACGGTTCCCGTGGGATAGAATCATTTTCGAGCGAAGCGAGGGTGAGTCGCTAGTACTAAAATAAATATTTTATTTATACAGTTAAATAATATCTATACATATAATAAAGTTCTAACTAAGCCGAATCTTACATTAAATATTTTTTGGAAAATCTTATTGAAATATACATTATTATCGATGCAGAGGCCGAATCTATAGTTTTTAGAATTTTTGTCTGTCTGTCTGTTATCGCATCACAGAAAAACCACTGGAGGGATTTTGATGAAATTTGGTATGATAATAGCTGGATAACCAGGTCAACATATAGGATACTTTTTACCGCGGGAGATTATCTCATTCCCATGGGAGTACACGTTATAACACAACCCAAAAAATATTTATAATTAGAATTTCTTGAAAGTTGGTATTAATGATCTTCAATACAATTAAATAAATAAGTGTTTTAGCGTTTTTTGAAATTCATTCCATAAAAAGATAAAATAAGGGATGAAAATTTGTATGATACCTACCTTTTTAAGTTTTTTTGCTGTAGTTCTAGCGCGAGCGAAGCCGCGGGTTTTGCTAGTTTAAAATAAAACTATCTTTTCGAATTTTTTCGCGGATTTATTTTGAATTTTGGTTCCCGACGTTTTGAATGCTTTACAAGTTTACAGCAATCACTATCAAGGGAGAGACTAAGGTTGTAGATAAGATGTTATTCAGAGTTTTTTTTCTATGTTTCAACGTTTTCTTAGAAATAATGATAAAATGTAAATAATAAAGACTCGTCCCTAGATGATATTCCTGACTGGAAATTTATTATTACGGGAAACATATCTTATATTATTTTGGGTTATTTCAGTTTTGCAACGGCGAAAGGATTATTAGAATTGGTTAACCCCTCGAGGACCACATACACGCCGGCGTGTACGATAACAATTGAATTCTCGGAAATTCGCACGGATTTCTTAGAAATTATCCTGGAGAGATTACGTACTTCCCAAGATCGATCGATAAACGATTACAAATGTATCCATTTTCAAACATTACTGTAAATAATTATCAAACTGTCAAGTAGTTCATTGTGATTATGGGATATTTATAAATGTCGCAAATGATTTAAGCGTTTTCCAGCTATTAGTTTGCACTATTTCAGTCAAAGTTGGTGTTAAAGATATGAATATGTTTTCGTTAGAAATGGCATGAATTTGATTTCTTTACTTATAAATTCCATAAATAAAGTTTATCTATACATATAATAAAATTCTAACTACTTAATTGTAAGCCGAATCTGTACATTAAATATTTTTTGGAAAATCTTATTGAAATAGTTCTCATTTTCGATACAGAGGCCGAATCTATAGTTTTTAGAATTTTTGTCTGTCTGTCTGTGACCGCATCACGGAAAAACCACTGAGGGATTTTGATGAAATTTGGTATGATGGTAGCTGGTTATCCGGGTCAACATATAGGATACTTTTTACTGCGGGAAAATATCTCATCTCTGAGAAATCTATACTAAACTTTAAAATGTAAGTAGGGACGAACTCGAGCAGAGCGAGGGCGAGTCGCTCGTCATTTATAAAATTGTTATTTTTAATCAATATTGAAACGCGCAGCGAGACAGCTAGACGAAGGTGGCGAACAGCACTTATGGATCGTTATAGCAAAACGTTATTATCACCGCCTGAATACAACTCAACCCCGATTTCACCATTACACGGCTTTAAATACAAGTACCCGCACTCACGCCAGAATGATCAAAAAACAACTTATTAGAGATAATACATTCTGTTATATTATTAAATATTGAATATAAGTTTAACATTAATTAAATATTGGATATGTAACTATGCAAATAATTTATAACTGTAATAAATAGTAATTATTTATACAAAATAATAAAAGACACGAGTGAATTGGAAAGATAATACAAAACCCGTTCGGAAACAAAACGCTAATCTATTTTAAGATATTTGAAATATAATTTAGTATTAATTAAATATAGCAATTAAGTAAATATAAATAACAAATTAAATAGCCGATTGATGCCTACAACACTATTAATACGATTCTATTTAATAAAAGATGTGTTTAGAAATATGTTTTGTAACAACATCTCTTGATGTAATATTAAGTAATAAATAAATACATAAAAATACTAAAACAAGGTATTGGTGTTGCTGAGATATCCGAATTGCTCAATACATTTTTATTTATTAACTAGCAGTACCCGTGGCTTCGCCTGCGTTCAAACTTCCGAACGCTACCAAACTTCACAGTTTCGCCCACTGGGCTAATCTGAAGATTGCCTGAAAATTTCATCAAAAAAGCTTTAGTCGTTTTTGAAGTCCATAGGGAACGTACATACACACCTCGATTTTTATATAGGTATATAGATAGATATAAAAAAATCAGCGTTGAATGTATATTATGATTATATGATAGTTACATAAATTCAAATGAAGTAAGTCTACCCTATTTCATTTCCTGTATAAAAAAGCTTACAAAACTTTAAGAGATTTTGATAGATTCCAGTTATTATTCCAGGCTTTTTCTAAATGGTTTTAAGAAAGAGGTCAAACAGATCATGAGCTTAATTATGAGAATGTCCAAGCACCTCACAGTTCTCTGTAAGACGCAGATTTTACACAAAAGATAGAATACATCAGAATGGACTGCGATCCAGACCATGGAAACCGACAACTTTTGATGATATGTGAATAAAGCTTTACGAATTTACGCTAATATTATAAAAAGTTTGTGAGTTTGTTTGTAAAGAATAAACGAAAAATCCGGTCAACTGATTTGGTATGAAGATAATTTGAGACCCTGGGAAGGATATTTTTATCCCGGAAATCATCCTTTAACTGAACGAAAAGGGAGATTAAAGTGTGTATGGGGAATCAATTATTTCTCGACTAAGTAATATAAAACTCATCATACCTATGTATATACATATATATGTACTAATATATAGTCTATTTCCTACTAACCGTTAAAGCGAAGCGAAGGAGAGTCGCTAGTCCTTAAAGTAATAGATTATCTTTATCTGTCTTTAGGGTTGAAATCTTTCTTATCTCTTATGAATCCACCAAATTACTTATAGTCTGTCAATATAAATATCTGTTGGAAGTCAAGGGAAAGAGCGAACAGGATTGCTTCTAAGCTATACATATTACATTGTCATTTATTTGAAGCTAGCAACACATAATTATAGATTTAATGACAGTTCAATGACATTTCTGGACATTTGTCTATTCTAAGGTTGGTGCCAATCCAAAACGTATTTTACGAGGCCGTCGCCTCGAGGGTAGTACAGTTTTTTTACACATTCCGGGAAAACCATTTTGAAACGCTCATCGGTACTATGTAATAAAGTTAGTAGTAAAATTCATGTAGTTATACTGACAAAGTGTGCACCTGGTTCTTGTTTAGAAGATTTATTAAACGCGTATATACTATATATAAGAGAGTATACTGCTTTAATTTTATACAATGAACTAAGCAGTTTATATCGTCTTTTATGGCGGTTCTTAATAACCTATTTACACGTGGTTTTCCTTACCAATAATAAGAATTTGACATAGCATATTATGTCAAGTTTCTATCTCCAGTAAGGAAATCCTATCTTTAGATAGGTTGTATGTATGTATTCAGCCCTTTTTTAGCCCTACAATACAAGGGGAATCAGGCCATAGTCCACTACGCTGGCCAAGTGCGGATTGGCGGACTTCACATGTCTTTCGAAAACTTGCTAGTTCTCTCAAACATGCAGGTTTCCTCACGATGTATTCCTTCACCGTAAGGCAAGTGGTAATCATGTTAGAAATGATTCGCACATGAAAATATCAGAGGTGCGAGACCCGGGATTTGAACCCGCTTCACTCAGTTTCCCAGGCGAGCGCGTTACCACTGGGCTACCACCACCACCACCACCACTACTTATTAGATAGGTTATTGAAAGACAACTATTAGAACTGAGTGAGTGAGTGAGGGTGAGTTGCTAGTAAATAAATAAACATACAAAAATTGCTCGTTGACATTTATGAAATAGATTAGATAATCATCTATTAAATGCATATTTGTTGTAAATTAAGTAGGTATATTTGTATTTTCAATGTAGTTTTTTTTTGTTATGAATATTAAATAATATAATCACCATAAAAAATTGCCTAAGGTATAAAAAATAATAGTGAAAATTGCTGAATTATAAAGTTTGCTAACTTTTATTTAGTTTCCTAAGATAATCACACAAGAAATTTTGTTCTTGATATGGCGAAAGTGTAAGCTATAAATAAAGATAGGTATGTATGTATTGTATGTATTCAGCCCTTTTTAACGTCCCACTGCTGGGCACGGGCCTCCCTTCAAGACGAGGGGAATCAGGCCATAGTCCACCGCGCTGGCCAAGTGCGAATTGGCGGACTTCACATGTCTTTCGAAAACTTGCTATATATAAATAGGTACTTTTCCCTATCTTCTATCTATTGTTCTAAGCAAGGATTTGAAACTTATGATTGTACTTGCGACCCATATTCGCTTTGCTCGGGTTCGTCTCTATGTAGGTTTACATAATCTATACATATAATAAAATTCTAACTGAGTCAAAACTATACCTTAAATATTTTTTTGGAAAATCTTATTGAAATAGACTTTATTATCGATACAGAGACCGAATCTTTAGTTTTTAGAATTTTTGTCTGTCTGTCTGTCTGTCTGTCTGTTTGTCTGTTACCGCATCACAGAAAAACCACTGGAGGGACTTAGATGAAACTTGGTATGATGATAGCTGGATATTCGGGTCAACATATAGGATACTTTTTACTGTGGGAGATTATGTCATTCCCACGGGAATACACGTTATAACACAACCCAAAAAATATTTATGATCAGAATTTCTTGAAACTTGGTATTAATGCTCTTCAATACAATTAAATAAATACATGTTTTAGCGTTTTTTGAAATTCATCCCACAAGGAGATAAAATAAGGGATGAAAATTTGTATGAAACCTATCTTTTTAGTTTTTTTGTTGTAGTTTTAGCGCGAGCGAAGCCGCGGGTTTCGCTAGTAATATATATTTTTACAATAATGTTTGGAAGTCTGCCCGATTTGTTGACATTTATAATTAATACTGCACTCCTCTGGGTAGTAGTATGATGATATATAGCCCATAGCCTTCCTCAATAAACGGGGTATCTAATGCAGAAAGAATTTTTCAAATCGGATTAGTAGTTCCTGAGATTAGCGCATTCAAACAAACAAACAAACTCTGTCTCTATAATATTAGTATAGATTTCAATAGTTATATAGAATCACTAGATTTCACTCACGGCTTCTCGGTCGTATAATGTATAATAAAAATTTGACTATGTTATATATAACCAGGTTAGTCTAGTTCTCTTCTATCCAAATTTCACCCAAATCTGTTGAGCCGTCACAGCATAAAAAAGTAAAAAAATACATTCCCACCCACTTTATTAGTATAATAATGATTAGATTTTTTATAATTCTTTTCGCATACTTAATACCCAGATATGACATTTCATAAATCATAATTGTATATATCTCTCTTCGTTCCTCGCTTCGTTTGGTTTCGTCCCTAGATACGTTTTAACGGTTAGTGTGGATTTTTCAGAGATGAGATATGTTGCCGCAGCAAAAAGTATCCTATATGTTGACCAGGATAACCAGCTATCACCATACCAAATTTAATTAAAATCTGTTCAGTACTTTTCACGTGATGCGCTCCGAGACAGACAAACAGACAAAAAATCTAAAAACTATAAGTTCTAGCTAAATCGCAGAAGACAGTTAGTTTTCCCTTGAAGCAAGACATGTTATTTAACATGTTATTGTTTGTGTCCTTTATTCTTAGGTTACCTACATATAGAATAACCAAAAGTGTCATTTTTAGGTGGCTTGCTATACCAAGAACCTAAGCGAGTTAGTACTTTAGAAGGCACGTTCTGCCATCGCGTCGGTCTTATCTATCAATAGCAGTCTTCAACATTCCCTTCAATCTTTATTTCATGAAAGCTTTTTTTACTTGTTTATCTATTAAGAAAAGTTTTTAATTTATGTTTCCTAAATAAATTATAATATAATTTAAATTCATACAATAGGCAATATGCGTGGTTTTTATTTTATTTTATACAATATCTAACATCGATATTATAAAAAAAAATAAGTTTGTAAGAAAGCTCGTAATTCAGTAAGAAAATATCTCGACTCTATAAGGAAAATGAAACTTAGCTTTTCTATTACATTATAACCTACAGCTCTTACAAAATTTGCCAACCCTTTCTAAAGGGATGCTGTTAATTTTGAACCTTTTAATTTTGTCATTGTTTTTTTTTAATTTATTTACTAATATTCTTATAGTTTAGACCTGTTCAGAACCAGGTACATTTGAAAAGAAATGTATATAAATATATTTAAGGTATCCAATTTCGAATGTATAAATATTTTCACTCGACCCGACCTTATTTCCCTTATTTTTGCGAAACGGCTTATGCGTTTTCATCTTACGAGAATCATGCCATGTGTTTTTATGGAAAGTAATATATAGCACTCTGACTAATAAAATTCTAAAAAACTTAGGACGTTGTTGTATGAAAGATGGATATGTCCATCTTTTTTGAAGTTATACTTCTTTTGGCATGTTTGGAAAAATTTTTTTATGATGCGCGCGCACACTGACAGCCAAAAAGCGACATGATGAAGTTAGCTGCATTAGTTTTACAAACAGTTGTGGCATACGGAATGAAATCTTTAGCTATTTTTGTTCTGTTAGTCAAAAAAGTATAACATTTTACTTGCGTACATAAGTACACACACACGTGTTTTTTTTTAAATTATCACAGACTAACCTAACATACACTCGGACTTTTTTAGAATAGATAAGAAAGTTATAGTATTTAATTATCTCTATTTCTAGTTAGCTGACATCTAACCGCGATTAAGATTGACATTAATGCAGAACTTATACCCCTAATCCTAATACCCCAGACAGTATGAATACCAAATTTATTCTGGTACTTAAAGTGCTACTCAAAATTATCAAAGAGGGACTTTATATTGCAAAGGCTGGTCATTAGTAAAATTAAAGGTTTAGTAATGTTGAACCTGCAATCTAGCCACATACTTGGTTTCACTTTTAGGTTAGAGTTGAGATCTTATTCATCAGTCTAGATCGTATGTCCTTTTTTCTATCTGTTAGTCTGTATCAATAAATATCTTTGCTTAAACTTGAAATTATTGTGGGATCCTTCTATATATTACGTACCATAAAACATATTAAACAATCATACATATACATAAAATGTAATAAACAAACATTCAAAATTTTTAAACATAAACATTCATACATAATTTTCATACACAAACATACATATACACATATTCTTTTATCAACAAGTTTAATTCGAAAATCTATATCTATACATACAATGAAATTCTGAGTCGAATCTATACATTAAATATTTTAAGGAAAATCTTACTGAAATAGTCATTATTATTGATACAGAGGCCGAATCTATAGTTTTTAGAAGTTTTGTCTGTCTGTTAAACTGTTAAAATGTATCTTTCTTAATTACTAGTTATTAATATATTTATACCAGTTGCGCGTAAAAAGAAAAAAGAGTAAAATATTTTTTTAAACTCACCAAAATCTTTGGTACTCCACAATTATGAATATAAAAATTAACTAACTATAACAATGTTATCGAATTTTTTTAAAGATTTTCATAAATCTTAAGAAATTTAGTGTCTCAGGAATCCATCTAAAATACCACGAGGGTAAAAACATTTTATATTGCACTTAGAAGTACTTTACGCTCCAAAAACGTCTCATTAGTAGTTCTGCCTTCACCTTCATACGAGTAGCGTGCTAAGAGCTACACTTTAAGACGTTCGAGGTATATACTGATGAGACGGTATTTTGTTTAACTATATGTATGTATGTACATAGAGAAAGGTGTTTTACATAATATAAATAGTGGCTGTACGTTTGTGTTTGTGTGTTACGTGATATCTTCAAAAATTGTTCCATTTTCATGATTTTTCTTTAATAAATTAAAAGTTAATATTAGTGATTTTAATAATAAAAATGATTTTAATTTACTCGTGCAAAAGCAAAAAGGTAGTGGTAGCCCAGTGGCAACACGCTCGCTTGGGAAACCGAGTAAAGCGGGTTCAAATCCCGGGTCTCGCACCTCTGATATTTTCGTGTGCGAATCATTTCTAACATGATTACCACTTGCCTGACGGCGAAGGAAAACATCGTGAGAAAACCAGCATGTCTGAGAGAATCTAGCAAGTTTCCCAAAGACGTGTGAAGTCCGCCAACTTACACTTGGCCAGCGTGGTGGACTATGGCTTGATCCCCCTCGTCTTGAAGGGAGGCCCGTGCCCAGCAGTGGGACGTTAAAAAGGGCTGAATACGTGCAAAAAGTCATAACATTTTTTTTTTCAGCATTTTTATAAAAAAAATTGAGGCTTTAACTAACAGTAATAATATGGAATTGACACATGATTTTACTACATAACAATTTTTCATTTACAATTTCTTTCTTTTAACGATTCGATGAAAAAAAATTGCATCCAATTTTGACTTCATTATAATTCTATTAGAACTCGTAAGTTTCATGGAATGTAGGAATTAAATTTAAAATTGATTGAAGACAAAGAATTCGAAGGCAAATATATTATACTTTAAAATTACGTTCATAATAGTAATACGTGATCTCCTGTAAGGGTGGCCATATTACATATAAGGTGTCTTTGTCTATTAAACATAGATATCCTTTTAAGTTTTTTTTTTCTATAAGTATTAAGCCCGATGAGAAATGCCATGGCTTGATTTTTGGTCCATTCCTCTTACATCTAAATAATATTTATTTTTTTTACAAAAAAATGTCAAGAAAGTGTCACCCCAATGAGTGGGATAACTTTAGTGATATGAAGTTAATATATAATATTAATATATAATATTTTTAATAATAATAACTATTGATTTTTCATGAACCACTTATTATATAGTATTGATTTTTGTCATTATTTCAATAAATAATATTTATTGACATAAGATAACTATTTAATTTAGTGCTAGTAACTATTTAATTTAGTGCTAGTATTCAGCTAGTGGTATAAATTTTATTATATTCATTATACGTATATAAATGAATACAATTTATCTATTTAAAAAAAAACCAATTAAAGCCAACGCGGGACGCCTGGCAGATGTGAAACATCGAAACTATTTTGTATAGAAAATATGTATGACAGGATAGTTTTTAAAGAGAGTAAATATGACATAAACAAAAATAATATATATATTTTTAGCTATTTTTATGTAAACAATATATCCTAATTTAATACCAAAATTAAGAATTAAAATACGAGCTCAACGCGGTGAGAGAGGAGGAGGGAATCGCCGAGCCGAGTGGGAAGGGAGTTTGAGAGTTACGAACCCGTGGCGATGGTTTTACCCAACGTATCAGATGTTTCACATCAAAAACTATTTCCAAATTTTTTTATTGATACCTTGATTGATAATTAAAGCTCATCAATAGCTACTAAAGGCAAAAAGAAAAGACAGACTGTTTTGTCTTTGCCTATTTATAATATATACTATGTACGTTTTAAGTCCCGAAGTGTCTGAACTAGGCGGACCTTGTGTCTACATAGTTAGAATGAGTAACGCAATAGCTGGTCACCCTGTTTCAGTGGCATATCCGCATCCTCATTACGTCTTCCTAGCGCAGTTATTTTCTTCCGTCCGTCTGTCTCGACTAATTCAGTGAACTTATTTACTTGATTAAATGTTTTTCTTGAAAATAAACCTTTTATAGAATAATATATTTTCTTATTAGGTCTTACACAGATTTGTTCCTGTATTTTAAGGAAATACATTGTTTTTTTGTATTTTAAGTGTTAGGGCTACTTTTTGGGAAGTAGAAAGTTGTTTAGTACATATAACTTAATTCTTTCTTAGATTTACGCGAACATTTAACATTTTAAATAAGATTTAAAATGTTATAATATAAAATAATAGTTAAGAGTTTTATAAAATTTTTGATCACATTTGTACGATCAATTAAACAAAAACTAAACGCCACATTGTAGATGCTCTCAGATGAAGATGGGAGTAGGTAATGTCATGGACCATGGATGGATTGTGGACCAAATATAAAATATATATATACGAGCAAAACCACTGGCAGTATGTTGTATATATCTTAAAAGGTAGTAAAAGTTCCAAAATATACCGTAAAAAGACTACTATTAGATAAAATAAAATATAAAATATTACATTACCACTGGTGAACACGGAAAGACAAATGCCCAAAGAAGAAGTGTTTCTATTACTCCTGAAACCTTCGCTTCGTATACGGAATCCCCACTAGAGTTTCATCACAATCGAATCAATGATTTAGAAACGTATAGAAGACAAACATACAAACTATCATTTACTTATATAGAATACTAATATATAGAAGACAATAATTTTAACATTTTCAAACTGTAATAATTTGTATAAATTATGCATAAATATACCTGTCGACGCCAGATTTAATATACTCGATCCTATTGCATATAGCATAAAGCGCTTTGTTAAGTTTATTATATCGAGCCATACACTCAACCAATCAAACCACTCAAATATAATTTCGTCACTCACTATGTTCGTCAATCATACATCATCTAACACAACCCTCATTCTACTTTATATATATATATATATATATATATATATATATATATATATATATATATATATATATATATATATATATATATTTATATATCTTTGAGAAGATTTCCAAACTTTTCTTTTGTTCATCGCGAACAATACCTACATATATCTTTAAGCGATTATAACAAAAGGAAGCTCAGGATGCATATTATATTATACCTCAGATCCAAAATACTAGTGAATTTTAAAGCCATTAAGACTTTAAAATCCACAAATATTCTGTCGACTTTTTAGAGATATGTTTAGTATTCGACTGTACTTCCGCATCCTCATTATTCTTTCCGTACGTCGTTACCGTCTTCCGTTGAGATTCACTCTTTGAACTATAATGTCCTTGTATTTTAGGAAGGTAAAATACCTTAACCGATTTTTCTATTTCGCATTTTATTCTTCATTGTTATGAGTACAACAGATTTTTAAAATCTGGTTAGGAAATGTGCTAAACACGTTTTAAACCAGTAACTAAAACCATTTTTTTCTGATATCTTATAACAATATAACACTCCCTTTTGCTTCAGTATACTCCATGCGTTGTTTAGTAATAATTTTTTTACTAAACGATTTTTCCCCTTTGGAACCCTATGCCAAGGGCACGTTTTTTGTTACCTAAGATAAAAAATAACTTATGTCTTCACTAGCATCTTTTATTCTTCGATAGCGACTCACCCTCGCTTCGCTTCGGGTTCGTCCCTAGACAGAAAACAAATCTATCCCACGGGAACCGTACATTTTTCAGGGATGATATATAGCCTTTAACCTTCCTCAGTTAACGGGCTATCTAATGCAAAAAGAATTTTTCAAATCGGATTAGTAGTTCCTGAGATTATCGCGTTCAACCAAACAAACAAACAAATAAACAAACAAACAAACTCTTCAGCTTTATAATATTAATATAGATTTCTAAAACTTGCTAGGTTCTCTCATGACATATAGGTTTCTTCACAATGTTTTCCTTCACCGTAAGATAAGTGGTAATCATGTTGGAAATGATTCGCACATGAAAATATCAGGGATGTGAGACCTGGGATTTGAACCCGCTTCACTCAGTTTTCCAAGCGAGCGCGCTACCACTCGATTACCATTGCCTTTATCTGTATTATGTAAAAGTTGAAAATTATGAAAAAGTTAAAAGATTTAAAGCTACAGACTATTCATTATAATGCGGCCTCTGAGAAGGGCGATGGCGTGGTGTATGCGAAATAAATTTCAATGAGCACGTTATTATGCCTTTCGATTAATAGTCTGGCCCTTTAAGAGTCTTAATATCGAACGTTTTCCGAGTATTATGAAAATTGTTATTTTAATAGATTTTACGTGTTTTTAAACTTCGTATTGCCATAAAAAAATGATTACAGTTCACACAATAATTTTCTTTATTTATATTTGATTTTTACACCGTTTTATATTATTATTCTATCCTCGCGAAAGAACTTAAGACGATTTGCGAAGTTATTGAAATTAAAAAATATCATTTTTTTAACTGGTGGCACATAATGAAACGACGTTTATATTCATATAAATGAAACATTTAAATAAATAAACATGAAATTAAAAATAAACAAAAATATAATTAAAATTTTACATAACCCCCAACACAATAATCTATTTTCAATGAGTTTCTATTATTTTAATGAGCCTAAACACGGGGGTGCTAAGTTTTAAATGGATTAGTTCTGTAGAAGTTATTCATAGCCTGAACGGACTTTTTTGATTTATAGCTATCAACGTTGGATTACATTACCTTTCAAAAAAACTATTATATATTAAAATGGGTTCAGCCATTTGGGCGCTACGATGCCACAGACAGATACACAGAAATACACGTTAAACTTATAACACCCTTCTTTTTGTGTCGGGTGTTAAAAAGTACCAGCGTAAAAGTTTCATGTTCCTTAGATATATGTATGATGTTCTCCTGACCGATTCCGGCCACGGCGGCCAATCTCATTGAGACTAGCCAACTGCGCAGGAGATATTATAGTGCACAAGTGTACGCGCAGACACAAGTGCACTCTCTATTCCTGTCACTCTCATACTCAAGTGGGACGACTACTCGACACGACCGGTGAGAGTTAAGGCGCAGGACCGACGGCTTTACGTGCTCTCCGAGGCACGGAGGTGAAACACCGCCAACTTCCCAACTCCGGGCTGTTACTGAGGCTTACTATACAGAAAGATTCAATAACTAAACTTGGCCCGACCCGGGACTCGAACCCAGGACCTCAGGATGTGCAGCCGTACATGCTAGCCACTACACCACCGAGGCAGTTAGATATATATTATATGTATAAATAAAAGAATAATTTGTGCCTATTGGTGTTCTATTTTGACTTTCATCTTAGGAACTTATCCATAACTTACTAATATTATAAATGTGAAAGGAACTCTACATGTTATCTTTTCACGTTCAAACCGCTGAACAGATTTGGATAAAATTTGGTAGATTGCATCCTACATACATACGGGGATGGACATAGGCTACTTTTAAGCCCTATCCCATTTATCACGTGAGTGAAGTTGCGGAAGAAACAAGTATAATAATAAATAATTTTGCTACGAAAAATGGACAGTAAACATTATTATTTAAAAATTAAATACTCAGATGTAGACGAAGTCGTGTACAATAGCTAGTTAGTACTCGTAATAACATCCTAGTTACCTAAGACCTGGCCAAGAAACTCATCTATAAATAATTTAATGTGTCAATATTATGAATGTATAGAATTTTCCTTTACGATGAACTTGTGATAAATTGATGACAATCTGGCTAGAACTAATCTGAAGTAATCCAAATATTACGTAATCTGGTAATTTAGCAATTTCAAAATTAGGTTTTTATCAAATCTAGATTTCTATACTAATATTATTATGAGGAAAGATTTTTTTGTTTGTTTGTTTGTACCGAATAAGCTCCAAAACTACGTGACCGATTTAGATGAAATTTAGTAAGAAGATAGTTTGAGAACCTAGAAAGGACAAAAGATAGTTTTATCCTGGAAATCATCCCTTTAGAGGGTGAAAATGGGTGAAAGTCTGTATGGAGAATCAATCTAGGGACAAACCTGAGCGAAGCGAAGGTAGGCTCTAGTAAAATGAATGTTTCAGGCATGTTGCATTACTTATCATTATAATAAAGGTTAGGTTTCAACAACAACAACAACAACAGTAGACAAATTGTAAAGTTGACGTCATTTTGTAATCGGACTACTATTATATATTAAGTTAATCCTTCACGCTGAAATTGCTAGTATATTAAAATTTTTAGTTTTTTATATGTAATTTAGTTTTTTTTAATGTTTTTTTATATATAAAATTTTGAGTCTTTACATTAAATATTTTTTGGAAAATCTTATTGAAATAGTCATTATTATCGATATAGAAACCGAATCTATAGTTTTTGGAATTTTTGTCTGTCTGTCTGAGAACGCATCACAAGAAAACCACTGAACAGATTTTGATAACATTTGGTATGATGATAACTAATTATTCGGGTCAATATAAAGGATTTTTTCATTGCGGGAAAATATGTCATCTCTGAGAAATCTATACTAAATGTGAACTAATATAAATTCTTATTTATACTACTCTTAAGCTTTTTGTTATTCTGTCTATCACTTTTGGGTAAACTGCTAAACCGTTTCTTATGAATTAAGTAATATATCTTGATTTATTCTAGAGACGGTCTACTTTTTATCAAGAAAACCTATTTTTCGTCAGCTGTATGATATATGAAAGAGTCCAATTTTTCCTGTAGTATAAAAAATAATTTTAATCCTGAAAGGATTTAAATTATTTTTTATACTAAAACTAGAGTAAAATTATTATAATTGACATGTTAAATCAACACCAAAATATTCCTGGCTTCATATAATTTCTTTACAATAAAATTACATTGAAAATTAAAAAAAACCTTTTACGCAAAAAATACTTATAGTTTAAGGTACAACCCTTAAAAAGTTAATAATTTTGGAAAAGCGCTGATACTCTTACACTGCTGGACCGATATTAACTAAACATAGCTAAGAACAACTGCAAGGAAACTGTCTTTCAAATGAAAAAACCGCATCGAAATCGGTCCATTCGTTTGAGAGCTACGATGCCACACACAGACACACAGACAGACAGACAGACATCGACGTCAAACTTATAACGCCACTCTATTTGCGTCGGGGGTTTATTATATTAAAAAAATAATTAAATAGTGACCTCATAACAATCATAGTGAATATGAAATACATATGTGGATCATTGAATCGTTCTCGCATTCAAAGTAGAATTTACACACTCTATTTAATATTGTAAAATGGAACGTCATACGAATTTAATTAGGGCTTTTCCCGTTACTGAGTATGTTGGGAAAATGAAGGCTCTTTCGGGAAATATCTAATTATTAACTTTTCTGACCTGTTTTTGATTCCAGTTTAATGAAGGATTCTTATGATATGGATTGGAATATCAAAATAAATCTCATATGTGGAAATAAAATTGACTAACTGTATTTATTTGTATTTCATATAAATTAAGAAATAATAATAAATAATAGATATTTATTAACACATAACACCATTTAGTTCCATGATAAGCTACGAGGCTTGTGTTATGGATACCAGATAGTTGATATACTACACATATATAACTTAAAATACATACATATTATAAATATAAACACTCATGACTAGAGTACAAACATCCGTGCTCATCACACAAATGAATGTCCCCAGCGGGAATCGAATCCGCAACCGCTGGCATAGCAAGTAGGGTCACGACAAACTGAGTCAAACGTATGGTTTAAATAAATAATAAATTCTATTAATATATGTATCTATATATTAATAATAAAATCTATTCTTTATCCAGTACAACCAAGGCTGCCGAAACATGGACACTCACAAAAGGTATTTTTTTTTATTTATTTATTTTATTTATTTTGTAAATTGGAAAACAGGCAGCATATATAAGCATGAAATGCAAAATACATCTGAAAATGATGAATGATTCACTATTTAAAATCACTCAGTATATTACGGAGGAAGATGCTTATCATCCATAAGGATTAGAATCCGAAACTAGTATATGTGTCAAATAATAAAAGTACAACGATTTAGCATGCTAAGGTGGCAGTCGGTTGATCACGTCTATTGAAGATGCCATAATTGGTGGAGCGGACGAGTTTTGTAATGGAGATCGCCATAAGGCGGACCACATAGTTGACGACACCTTTGGCTCAAATTGTAGTGACCCTATTTGCTGTGCCAGTGGTCGTGGGTTCGAACCCGAATGTTTTGTACTCCAGTCATGGGTGTTTATATTTATAACATGTATGTATTTAAAGTTATATATGTGTAGTGTATCAAATATGTGGTATCCATAACACAGGCCTGGTAGCTGACTATGGAACTAGATGGTGCTATGTGTTATTGTCCCAACATATTTATTTATATATTCAGAGGATTTTGAAGGGATTGCTGCCACGTGGTGAAGTCCAGGATAGAGGATTCTTCAGCATTGAACAGGCTGATAAAGGCATTTAATCACTAAGTAGAAACAACTCTAACTTCGCTTGGGTGCGCTCTTGGGTGCCTCACAGTAGCATTCTCTTATATTGTACTCCAGGTCATAGTGCATCTGTATACTAAATTTTATTAAAATCGTGATGAAAAACGTCCAGCTGTTCAGTGTGAAGGAATAACAAACATACTAACACACAAAAACGACTAACTCTCACCTTTTTTTCTTTTCATTTATATGGGATGATCAAATAAAATTTACAATATTATACTATCACAGTATACTAATCCATACAATCGTCTAACGAAGGCCTCTAGACAAGGCAAAGCTCGCCATGCGAGACGAGGGTGTGGCACACGCGACTGGTATGCCTCCTGAAAAGCACTTTCAAAAGGACTTGGACGTTTGTAATTATTATTAAAATTTCATTAATATACTAGCAACTCATCCTCGCTTCGCTCGGGTTCGTCTCTAGATACGTTTTAACGTTTAGCTCAGAGATGAGATATTTTCCGTTAGTAAAAAGTATTCTATATGTTGACCCGGACAACCAGCTGTTATCATACCAAATTTCATCGAAATTTGTCCAATTGTTTAATCAGTTAGTAATCTTGATAGAAGGCCGATTCAGGACTCCAATCCATGATCTTATGACATGCAGAAGTACGAGTATAAGCTAGCTCTTACATTCCTAAAGCAGATAATATATAATATTAAACAATTACAACAAGGGCGGTTTTCTTTTGTTTGTTATAGATAATAATATAGAATATTATAGAACTAGCGACTCACTCTCGCTCCGTTCGGGTTCGTCCCTAGTTATGTTTTAACGTTTATTATAGACTTCTCAGAGAAGAGATATTTTCCTGCAGCAAAAAGTATCCTATATATTGACTCGGGTAACCAGATAGTCCGGTCAAATTAGACCAAAAAATCAGTAAACCCACGACAAATTCAGGGGAAGCTGAAAATTCTTAAAATTGTTTAAATTATAATTATAAACATTGTCTTAAAAGTCCCAACCGATCCCATGTAAGGAAAAAATTTTAGCGGGGTAATAAGGTCCAAAAAATGAGTTTTTCGCGATTTTCTTGAAAACGGTAAGTTTTATCGCAAAATTACCCCAGACATAATTTGTAGATCAGGGAATTTCCTATAAAAAAGGTATCAATAATTTTTTCCCTAAAAGCCACCGCTTCTGAGATATAACGATGCAAAAAATTGCAAGCGTCATAAACGCACACGTTTCCACGCCACCTCTGAGGTAGTGTACTTAGCGCGTTTTTTTTAACGTGGTTTCCCCAATAGGCCTTATTCCACGGGTCTGTTGTGATTAGATTTAGAAATTAATAGTTTATTCGTCGGATTCGGAATCGTCAATCACTTCTTCTTCTTCCTCTTCTTCTTCTTCTTCTTCTTCTTCTTCATCCTGACTATAGGTGAATTGTGTTAAAAGTGAAGCATCACATGTTTCTTCGTCAGTATTAAATGAATCCTCTGTTGTTGGTGATTCTACATTAGAACAAGACTGGCCTTGACAATTCGTACAAGCCAGAGAACAAAACAGCCCAACTTTTTTGCAACCACATTTAGCATTGCATCCTTTTTTACAGTTACAAAAGATAGTGTTGAGCAATTTTTCCGGCGCAGGTGGAAGCAAAGTCTGAATTGGTTCTAATATATTATCGACCAACTTCCAACCCCAATCTGTTGGGTTTAGTTGATAACCAAGCCACACTTGAACTTGGTAGTATACCCGAAGAAGATGTTGATGAGCAGAGACTGAGGTTGGAGGAAGACAAGCTAATTGTACTTGTTTCTTATTTCGAGTATTTTTGACAAAAGATGCATATCGAAACTTGTCTAAGCAGGTAGTTTTTTTAGGAGCTCCGTACATACGAAGAAGAAAGTGAATTCCGTTGGTAATAACTTCTTCTGGAGTTGAATTACATTTTTTAAAAACTTCAGCAGTTGCAAGTAAGTCTTGCTTTTCAAACATTTTGAATACAGTTGTTTTACCCCTCCTGTAAAATGCAGATGTCGTATCACAGCCAGTTATGGCGTGTAAAAATAGTATGTGATTTCGACACTTTGCAAAACTTAAAATCACCGACAGAAACATATTCTTACTTACATTACAGCTACAGAAAGTATATGGGTGAGGTACTTAGGCATATTATGACGCTCGCAATTTTTTGCATCGTTATATCTCAGAAGCGGTGGCTTTTAGGGAAAAAATTATTGATACCTTTTTTATAGGAAATTCCCTGATCTACAAATTATGTCTGGGGTAATTTTGCGATAAAACTTACCGTTTTCAAGAAAATCGCGAAAAACTCATTTTTTGGACCTTATTACCCCGCTAAAATTTTTTCCTTACATGGGATCGGTTGGGACTTTTAAGACAATGTTTATAATTATAATTTAAACAATTTTAAGAATTTTCAGCTTCCCCTGAATTTGTCGTGGGTCAAATGTCTAAATTGACCGGACTAAGAAACCAACATACCAAATTTCATCAAAATACGTCCAGTGGTTTTCCGGGGATGCGCACCTCGACAGACAGACAGGCAAAAACTCTAAAAACTATATATTCGACCAATGTATCGATAATAATGACTATTTCAATTAGATTTTCCAAAAAATATTTAATGTACAGATTCGACTCGGTTAGAATTTTATTATAGGTATAGAAGTAAGCGGTAACCGAATTAATAATTAACAGATCACTAATTGAATACCCGCGATGGGTTTAAATGAATAATTTTAATAAATGTCAAAGTATACATTCTCAATTTGGGCGAGTTAATTAAAACGTGACATTTCATTAAGTCGAATCATCTTAATATTATTTTAATATAAAATATAAGTGACTTGAAAGATTAAGGATAAGATATGCTTTATGGTTTAGTAAATGTTTTGATGATACCTTTCGTTATAGAAAATTATCATATTGTAAATCTATATATATATACATTATACATATAATAAAAGTGTAGAGGTCGAACGTCTGTATATAGAAAAAAATCGAGTCAGGGGGATGTAAGAAGAGAAATAGAAAAAAACCCTCAATTTTTTTGTTTACTTGTTGTCTGTTTGCACGGGCTAATCTCCGAAACTATTCGACTGATTTAATTGAAATTTTGCATGGAGACACCTTATATTCTTGGTTAATATTTTAGTTATTTTTTATCCTGGAAAATTAAAGAGTTCCCGTGGGGTAGTTAAAAAACTATAGTAACATATACAGCTTAGCACACAAAAACTACTGATTGGATTTTAATGAAACTTTATAATAATATAGTTCATACATCAGAATCATAAATAAGTTTTTTATCTCGGAAAAATGTACGGTTTCCGTGGGATAGTTTTGTTTTCGTTTGTCTAGAGGTGAATCCGAGCGAAGCGAGGGTGAGCCGCTAGTATTAATATAAATGATTAAAAATTGTACGTCTGTTTTATTGATGAAAATTTTAATTTTAAATTTATGATACCGGCTTATTTACTTAGACGTGTCTTAGCTCTTGCGCTATCAAGGTGAAGTAGAAATTGCAGTATCTACGCCTTCGATTTAAACTGAATGTTTTTTCTGATTCCAAAAACAGAAGAGATATTCAATTTCGTGTACGTTATCTTTATATATTCTTTTTTATACCTCAGATGTGCTTTCATGTAAAATTTTAAGGAAATATCCCACTTGTAAGAGTGCTATATATACCTATATTATCTTTTTAACGTATATAAATATATGTTAAGTGTAATATTTTTGAAGTTATACTTCTTATGGCACATTGGGAAAAAAATATAGGAGTAAAATTTTTACGATGCGCGCGCATACCGACAGCCGAAAAGCGACATGATGAAGCTAGCTGCATTACTTTTACAAACAGAGAGTTGTGACATACGGGATGAAATCTTTAGCTATTTTTGTTCTGTTACGCCAAAGATGTATAACTTCTTACGTGAGTACATAAGTACGGACACATACGTTTTTATTCTCATTAGGAATATACAGGGTGGAACAAATGGATGGGAAAATGAATAAAAGTACCTTAAAAATTGAAGTTATCAATTTTCACTTACAGGGAATATTCTTTTATTTAAGAAAAGAATAATAACTGCATTTTTTTTTAAGAAAGCTTACCTGAACAGGTAATCGAACTAACTAAAAATACAATAAATACACTGTCACTATTTTAATGAATTAACCATAGAGTCTATGATAAGAATAAAATCTTCTGAACTAATATAGTATCTTACAATTAAAAAAAACCATGAGAAATCTTACAATCTCTACATTTCGACTCTAACTAATATCGGGATCAAACGTACGAGACAAGGAAGGAAATTGTCTTAAATACTGAAAATATCAAGTGTCACTGAAAGGAACTCTTGTATTATTTTTTAAAATAATAATAATTGCAATTAATTTTTTTAAAAGATGTTACCTGAACCGGGAATCGAACCACTTAAAAATGCAAAAAAATCATTAAAATTTAAATTCAGTTATGTTTGTTGTGTAATCCAAAAAATGTTAACATGTCCCATCCATTTCTTCCACGCAGTATTTCATATATATTTGACATAACAACTAATGATATAAGAATATGTTATGATGAATATATTTAAAAAATGTCACTGTATATATTTCATTATACAAAATTCGAAAGCTTTTCAGAGAAAGCTCTTATTAAAATATTCTTTTGTCCGCTTAACTTGAAATAATATTTAGGCGAAAAGTTCTTCGCAAAGCTCAAAATTGGGTCAAAAGTTTAAAAGACACTTAGCCTTCAAAGTGATTATTGACACGAGCTGGAAATTAGTCATACAATACAGATATATACTAGTATGCTAACATGGAGGAAATAAAAGATGGAATATGTCGATATCCATAATGCAATTTATGTTTTTGCCATATTCCATCAAAATCTGGTCAGCAGCTTTAAGAGTGAAAAGAAAACATACAGACAGATTTAATTCCTATTATAAATATGAAATTTAATAGCTAAACGAGTATAGTATTATATGATCTGTGGTTAAATATTGCTTTATATCATTTTTTTTAATTATATCCAAAAATAAATAATACTTAAAAATTGTAATTCATTTTCAGATAAAATATCGATCTATTATTACTAAATAAAAAATGTTTATGTATTATGTTATGTATTATATAGAAAAGTTATCTATTAACAAAAAATTGATAACACTAAAGCTTCTTTCTTCTTTTACTTTTTCTGCACAGGTAAATCTCGCGACAAGTTTATATATCACACTACAGTCTCGACTTCCCTTTGCTTGAATTCGCTTTCGGTCACAAGAACAAACATCCAATCATCTACCTAAACCTTCACATAATATAATATTAGTAAGATAATTAGTGTAATGTTATAAATTGATGGGTTAATTAAAAAAAAAATATATATATTAATATTATAAAGCTGAAGAGTTTGTTTGTATGTTTGTTTGTTTGGTTGAACGCGTTTGTCTATATATCCGTAGAGATTTTAATAAAACATTGCAAATAAAACATTATATCGAACAAAATCGATTTTTTTTTATTATATCAACGTGTAGTATTAAAAAGGCAAAATAAGAAGTATAATATAATTTTAGAAAGTTTTCTTTTGATATCAGGTTTCAATCATATTAACAATAATATATTGATTTTTTAAGATTGCATCTATCAATAATTGTAATAGAAGTCAAGTTTTTACAATTTTTGTATGTATGTTTGAATATTACTCGAAAACTGTTTAGATTTTAACTGTGCTTTTTTAATGTATCTTAAAAAAAATAACAGCTAAAAACATACGAAGTTGGCTAAAACATAGCCTGAGCTGTTCTTTCTCGCGCTTATAAATAAATATAAGGTTTTAAATAGGAGAAATTATCATGGTTAAATGTAAAAATATATAGAAATAAAATTAAAATTGATTAAGTATATATTACATTTAATGAATATATTTTATTCTATACAGATAAATAAAATTGAAGAGAAATTGTTGTCTGTCTGTTTGTTTGTTCCGGCTAATCTCCGAAACGACTGGACTAATTTTAACGAGACTTTCACTGGCAGATAGCTGATATTATAAGGAGTAACTTAGGCTACTTTTAAGAAAAATTTAGGGTTTCGCTCAATATATTAAAACGTACCAAGGGACGCACCCGAGCAAAGCAATGGTAAGTCGCTAGTATTTATTTGAAATATTGAGTGAATAGATAACACGTAGCGCGTAGCTATCTACTGGAAAACTTAAAGCTTATTTTATTACTTTACTGAAATTGATAAGTGCATTTTTCCTACTACAGGTGGGGCCGGAGAGGGGCAAGATGGCGAACATTACGTCATTTCGACCATACGTTTGGAATTAGATCAGTAGCGTGCATACAGTCCTCTGTGCGGCCGCGTCCCAACCAGTTACTTATATTACGCAACGAGTGGTTTTTGTTTAGTGTTTAAAAACGAATGGAATCGATTAAAATGTAAGTATTATTTAATCTGTATTTTTAATTTTTTTTTTCGTTTCTAATTTTTTTTAATCGATTCTCGATTTGTGGGTGTATTTATGATTTTTTTACGACGCATTGTTATATGCGGTTTGGTAATAAAAGTTTATAATTTTTGTTGTATTTTATTTTTTTTCGATGACATTGCCGCATCGAGCTTTTATACGGTATCGATTTTTTTTGTACGCCAAGACAACAGTTTACAAAGAATTTCCACTTGACCTATTCTTATTGGGCTGGAATTTGTTCCTTGTAATTTTTGTGTATTAAACTGCTTTTTCGCAAGGAATTATTTATTTGTCTAAAAGTTTAAAGTATCAAAAAACATATATACATTACAACTTCTTTTTTTCAATTTTAGTAAGTTTTAAATATTATTCTTTGTTCTTGTTCAAACGTAAGTTATTAAGTAAGTGAAGATCAAAAGTAAGTTTTCTATTATAATATTCGTTTAAGTAATATTTCTTATATTTCATGAAATTTATTATAATGATTTGTTATTATTTTGAATTTTGAAAGAAAATTTGCGGTAAACTGTGGATGGCAATTTGAAATACATTATATCTGTCTTATTGTAACAGAACACTGTAGATTAAATTCTTCTATTTTGACTAAATTATTTTATCACTGGAATGAGATCTTAATTTTTTAAAGTTATATAGGCATATATATAATAAAAAAATTACATAAATTCTAAAATTAAAAAAAAAACATTTATATTTTTAAGCTCTTTTATAAGCTTAATTTGTGTACCACGTAAATAAGTTAATTTAAATCATTTTTTTAATTAAAAGTTAATTTAAAGCATAATAATTAATATAGAGTACTTGTTCTTTACAATTTCAAATAAAACATACATCCATACATAAAAATAAAAGCTTAATATATAAAAGCTACAAAAGTACTCGTAAATATCTTGTGAACGTTTAAAATATGACAAATGGATGTGCATTTGTCACTGACTTATTTGTAAGTATTTCGGCTTACAGAATGTTTCTATTGTTTTGAATTGATTTTCAACTTGAAAAGATTTAGTACTCTCTAAACCAATCTCTACTTCAAATGTAAATTACGACAAAGTTTGTGCTCTATTTGAATAAGAAGTACATCATTCTATTTTTCATATTTCAAACCATATTTCGAGTGTTGGGTGATTACTCTCAAAAACTTATGTATTACACGAACTAATAAATATATAAGGCTATACAAAACCTCGCAAAGTCGAATTTATGACCGTCGGCTAAGTGGATAGTAGATTCTTTAATTATTCTACTTCTGTACATAGCTTTTTATATTTAATTTATACAATTATATTTTATAAAAAAAAAACATATTTTAAAAAAAAGTTGACCAATTTTAATGTAAAAAAGAAAACCATGTTAAAAACCTATAAAATCTAGATATAACCATCCAAAACCAAACGAGCACAAATTCACAGCGAATAAAGAGTAGTAGAAGACCGCCGAGGTCATGTCTACCAGTATATTAGGAGCTCTGTGAATATACCACTCCCGTCCATTTTGTGTGATGTTCTGTTATTCGCGGGGGGCGGGAGAGGTCTTTGGTAAGTGGTCGAAGTGGTCACTGTGGGCGGCGACCTACATATAGCAATTATTGCTAGATGCGCCTAGCAGGCGCCGTAAAACCTAGTGGGTGGTACTTTAATAGGTTATATGAATTCAATATTATATTAGTTTGGAAGTTATTTTGTAAGTCTGTATGTGTAATAAGAAGTTGTAATTAGTTTTGAGATGATTTTTTTAATAATTCACTATAAGAAATGCCAAAGTTTATATGTTTTTATTTGTTTTATTTCAAGCTGGACAGATTTCGATGAAATTTAGCTCATAGATAGTTTATAACCTGGACAAATATGTTATTTGGTCTATTATATAAAACTAAGTATGTTCTTTGTTTAATTAAGTGTTATATTTGTTCTATTTATAATACTTGATTGTATGATAATCGAATGCGTTATTACTAATTACTGTACAAGTCATGTCCGCATGGAACATTAGTTGGAGCGAGCGACATTCCTCTGCTAATTTTTACTAACGGCCTCCCTTCATTTCGAGGGGAATCAGGCCATAGTCCACCATGCTGGTCAAGTGCGGGTTGGCGGACACTAACATGTTTAATTAATTAATAATATGTCACAAAATTTCTATTGTTTTGAAAATCATACATTTACCGAACAATCTCCTTCGTGTCTTTTCCATTTCACGTGACATTGGCGAACTAATCTGTCCTCAACTGGTACGCTTTGAAGCCATTAAGAAAGGGATTGAATTGAATTGAAAAAAGAAAAGAAACTTATAGAATAAAATGACAATAATAATATCAAAAAAATAATTGTAATCACCAAACTATGGTTTACTTGTAGATATCGTAACTTAGAATATTAAATGAGCAATTCTTGTATATAAAATTTCGTGCATCTCAGAAACGGCCCTATTTGGATCAAATTTGATATTTAGATAAGGTTTTACTTGTTAAGGTTATTTAATACTAGCGACTCACCCTCGCTTCGCTTGGATTCGTCCCATTTTCTTCCGCTCACAGACAGACCCGGATAAAAACTATCATATGTCCTTCCCAGGGTCTCAAACTATCTTCTAACCAAATTTCATCTAAATCAGTCCAGTAATTTTGGAGCTTATTCGGTACAAACAAAAAAATCTTTCCTCTTTATAATATTAGTATAGATAGGTGTCTTTCGTTTCAGTGTTAACTAAATATGTGAATTCTCATACTTTTTATAAAATTGTTGATATTTCCTCCTTCTTACAGCTTGCCAATTTCAATACCTCAATACCTTACCAAGGTTACTTGGAAGAGATCGATGTTTTAATATACATATATATATATATATATATATATATATATATATATATATATATATATATATATATATATATATATATTATTTCTTGTTATTATAATTTTGCTTACTTTTCTGGATGTACAGCAAAGAGTATTATTATAGTCCCTTACAGCTTTCTTTTGAATATTTTAGTTTTAGCATATTTTACTTTACTGATGACACTTTTGGCTCAATTTGTAGTGAACCTACTTGCTGTGCAAGAGGTCGCGGGTTCGAATCCCGCTATGGGCATTCATTTGTGTAATGAGCTCGAATGATTGTACTCCAGTTAGGGTGTTTATATTTATAACATGTATGTATTTAAAGTTATATATCAACTATCTGGTATCTATAACACAAGCCTCGTAGCTTACCATGGAACTAGTTGGAGTTGATGTGTGTTAATATATTTATGTATTTATTATTACTACTAAGCACGTCTTTACGTTTGTATGTGGGTTTTATACTCCTTAACATTAAAACTACTGAACAAAGTTAGATTTTAAATGAAATTCAGTACAGATAGACTATATATAGAAAAGCCAGTAAATACCCACTGAAACCCAACAAAATCAAAATCTACCCCGTCTTAATGGGGCGTCGCAGGATCGCTTACGCACTTAACTACGACGCCCCGACAGCAGGTCTGCCGAAGCAGAACACAACAACCATGGGGTTGCTCCACAGTCTACTCTGCTGTTAGAGAAGTACCAGGAGCAACCCGCACGGTACACCGCCCACCAAAGTTGGCCACCTCCCTGTGCGTTTCTTGGCTTCGCGCCCGGCTGAACTGCTGGAAGCTACTGAACCCACCCTCCCATCTCCTCCCCCTCCCCCCTCCCCCACGACAAGATTAACCCACGTTGTTGAGATAGAGTATAACCTGGAGTAACATATAGGTAACTAACTAACATAGGGACGTAAAATAAAAGTTTGAATGGTTTCCCTATGAAGCAATGTGTATAACACATCAATTCTCGTTAGTGTTTTGAAGTAATATACTCGTTCTCGCATACAATATGCGTGACACGTATATTTCGCGTTTTGAATATTAACAAACACCAAATTTATATTGTTATTGTAAATAAATGTATTTTTGTGGTATTCTCCAATATATTATAATTGTATCTACTTCTATTTGAGTACATTGTGTTAAATACTAAATTGAACGTAGCAAAATTTGTTAAAATAATCTATACCTATACATTATATATATATATATATATATATATTAATAAAGGTGTAAATAATCGCTGTTTGTGCATGGGAGATATTTGAGAAAAACTGTTATTGGGGGTCTTTATTAACGCAATAGAATCCAAAACAATGATTTTTACAATTTTTGTCTGTTTGTCTGTGTGATTGTGCGCGCTAATCTCAGAAACGGCTAAATCGATTTGGGTGCTCTTGTTAGTATTAGTATTTGTTTTATATCAATCGGTTCATAAATAAAAAAAGTTATGTCAATTTTAAAATTACCTAGTGACAAACCCGAGCGAAGCGAGGGTGAGTCGCTAGTTAGTAACTATACAATAAAAATATACATATGTACGTATATGACAAAAATGTTATGTATGTTATATTATTGTTTAGGTACTTGTTTTTGTCCCCGGTTCTACTCGCTTAGTAGGTAAGAGTAGTTATTGTGTTGTACGTAGAACGTAAACTATCTTTATTAAAAGTTTCACTAAAATTAGCATATCAGTTACATTGTAATGATATAATAAACATACTCACTAGCTATCAAGAATTTTGTTTAGAATATTGATTTCTGTTTTCTTTTGAAAGTTTTATTAACATTCTTAATACTTACGTTATAACAACAAAATACCTGTTACCTTTTCTTAAGTATAGCATTATTTTTATTATTGCATCATTTTGTATATGAGTTTGTGTGTGGGTACGTATATTTTACTCCTTCACGTCGTAACTACTGGACGACTAAGATGTACACAGACAGACTTGTAGAGACGCACTCATTTGACAATATAAACTTCTCTTAGGTAAACACGAAAATGTAAGTAGAAATATAATTTCAAAATTAAATCTTATATCACTATTTACTACTATATAAATATGAAAGTTTGGATGGATGGATGTTTGTTATTCAATTACACTAGAATGGCTGAATGGATCTGGATGAAATTTGACACAGAGATAGTTTATATTCTGGAATAACACATAGACTACTTTTTATCCCTGAAAAATGTTCGGTTCCCGTGGGAAAGGTTCGTTTTTTTTCACTATGGACCGAGCGAAGCGAGGGTGATCCGCTAGTAGCAAATAAATATAATTTTTGAGGTCATTTAAAAAGAACTATGAACAAATACTTTATTATTCTTCATAAGAAACTAGAGAGTTTATTACTTTTAAAGCAATATAAATTGTAAGCGTAGAAAACGTTTTCAAGTGGAATTTATTGTTGCTGGAATTATTATTTTTAGTTTCAACACTACTGGGTCGCAGGTTCCTTGCCTTTTGAGGTAAAATTCTTAACTTTGGAAACCACTGAAACCGAGTATTGTCAATATTTTTAAATATTTGACAAAAGCTGCCTGTATAATTTCGAATGTTACTACTCATGTCTTTAGAGCGTTTATAAAAAGAAGAGATAGCAAACAATATGTATATAAAGCAAATTGACAAACATTCCCTTTACCCAGGTGGAATTATTACAATAGAAATACAATGTTCTCTCGACCGATTTCGGCCACGGCGGCCAATCTCATTGAGACTAGCCAACTGTGCTGGAGATATGATAGTGCACAAGTGTGCGTGCAGACACAAATGTAGAATGCATTTGTTACTCTCTTACTCCGATGGGACGACTACTAGACACGATCAGTTAGAGTTAAGGCGCAGAACCGACGGCTTTACGTGCTCTCCGAGGCCCATGAGTGAAAAACCACTAGCTTTCCAACTCCGGGCTGTTATTTGAGATTTATTAAACAGAAAGTATCAATAACTAAACTTGGCCCGACCCAAGAATCGAACCCAGGACCTCCGGTTGTGCAGCCGTACATGCTAGGCTCTACATCACCGAGGCAGTTGGAACATCCATCGTACATTGACGGAACTATGTATTATAATCTTGTTTTATATAGATATATTTCTTAAAAATTATCAACAGAAAATGGGAAATCGTTCATTATATGTGTTACAGTTAAATCCAGTTTTTAGATATAACGCGTTTTCCCTAGTTAGAACTAGTTTTTACTAAATGCCTTTGTTAAAACTAGAATTAACTAATGCTCAAAATGGAATATCAGTTAAAACTAAGATAAGATTATTATTTTTACTAGGTACATATGACTCTGTGTCCTAAATCTTTTTAGTAAATATTTTTAAAACTATATCTTGTTTTTAATCCCAAATTAGTTTCGGTTCAACTGTACAAACGATGACATCGATTTAAGGGGGGGAAAAGGGTGGAGGGGGAGGGGAGGGGTGAGAGGACCCCCCTTTAAAAGGAAAAACTGTGGAAACTTATAGTTTTCGAGATATTTAATTTTGAAAATTTCAAATTTTGAGGTTATGTTTACATTAAATAAACTAAAGTGTAACAATATATCCCGGAAAAACCACTCGCCGGCCGCTACCGCGGCACGCTCGCTTCGCTCGCTCGGCTCGTGCGTTGTTTTAACTGTTCTAACCTAACCTAACCAACCTAGAAGATAAGAAAAGGTCCTATCATGGCGTCGATTTATCATAATAATGCTAATTCTGACATTGACATTTAACATAACCAAGTACCAGTTTTACTGATAGAATTGATGTTAAATACGAATAAATCGTGATTTTAAGTGTTAAAATAAATATTTAAGTACAATAAGGATTGAAAATAACTCAGAGAATAGAATATTATAACGAACTTTGTGAAAAACATCTATAAGTGCGTGTATAAACGTGATAAAATTACATGAAAAGTTGAAACTTTAAAATTTTTTTTTGAAAAAACTATTTGTTTCCACAGTCTCACATTTTATATATAGGCTTCTTATAGCGAGATCTATTAGTGAAAAAATATGAAGTCTTAACTCGATGTCATCGTTTGTACAGTTGAGCCTTAGTTTCTCTAGTGCTAGTTTTAACTAAAGCTCGGAGTGACAACTAGTTTTATCTGAAAATCAAATATATCAGTGGTAAATTCTAGTTTTGACTAGTTATATCTAGTTTTAACAAAGGCATTTAGTAAAAACTAATTTTAACTAGGGAAAACGCGTTCTAGCTAAAAACGGGTTTTAACTGTAACATATGTATCGTCAATTCATAATATACTAGCAACCAACACTCGCTTGGCTCAGGATCATCCTATCTAAACAAAAACAAATATATTCTACGGGAACTGTACATTTTTCCGGGATAAAAAGTAGCCTATGTGTTATTCCAGACTATAATCTATCTCTGTGCCATGCAATTTCATCCAGATCCGTTACGCCGTTCGGACGTGAAAGAGTAACAAACATCCATACATACTCACAAACTTTCACATTTAGAATGTTAATACGGATACTGCAATGGGATTACTTACTTTACATATCTTCTCATTTCTTCTTCTTCGTCATATCGTCTTTCACATAGTCCATCCATGTCTTCTTCCATCTAATTCTACTTCAGTATCCTTCCACACTCACCATTTTTTAGATTAACACATATAACGTAATATATGTATCCTTCCATGAGGGAGACCTATTCATTAAAAAAAAAAAATTGTTAATTGTGGGTAGGCTGTCTGTAACAACTATATAATGCTTTTGAGACATCTAACACCTTAGTTTCTCCCGTGACCATGATTGCAGTAAAGCAATCGAAACGTCGGGAAACAAAAATCAAAATAAATCCGCGAAAAAATCCGAAAAGATAGTTTTATTTAAATGTCTAATATTCGCGTAAATCTAAGAAAGTATTAAAAGCAAAGTAATATGTTATATACATATGTATACATGTATTGGGCTACATAGTATACGTTATACATACGTTGGTGAGACCTCGACTGGAGTTTGCATCTCGATAAGATCCGATAGCAAGAGCAAATAGATAAAGGAGTTATTTTAATGGCATTTGCGGCTTTTTGAATACTTTAATTGGACGGTTTTAAATTTGTGAGTGAAATTGTTTGTTTTAATATTATAATATTCTCTAAGCAATTTTTTTTGATAATTTATTTCTTGTATCTCGAAAACGGCTCTAACGGTTTTGATCTAATTTTGTATTTAAATAAGGTTTAGCTTTTTAAGTTTATCTATATTGGTATCTTTTCTGAAAAAAAAAAACACCGTATATAATACAGTACATAATAACTACAAATTCTTATTTTTTTATATGTATAATGTATATAGGTAATATATATGCCAGTATATGCCAGTGGACCTATTGTTACAAAACATATTTCTAAACACATCTTTTATTAAATAGAATCGTATTAATAGTGCTGTAGGCATCAATCGGCTATTTAATTAGTTATTTATATTTACTTAATTGCTATATTTAATTAATACTAAATTATATTTCAAATATCTTAAAACAGATAAGCGTTTTGTTTCCGAACGGGTTTTGTATTATCTTTCCAATTCACTCGTGTGTTTTATTATTTTGTATAAATAATTACTATTTATTACAGTTATAAATTATATGCATAATTACATATCCAATATTTAATTAATGTTAAACTTATATTCAATATTTAATAATATAACAGAATGTATTATTTCTAATAAGTTGCTTTTTGATCATTCTGGCGTGAGTGCGGGTACTTGTATTTAAAGCCGTGTAATGGTGAAATGGGGGTTGAGTTGAATTCAGGCGGTGATAATAACGTTTTGCTATAACGATCCACAAGTGCTGTTCGCCATCTTCGTCTTGCTGTCTCTCTGCGCGTTTTATCTCAGAAGTGGGATGGAGGACAAAATGCTCAAGCCATACTTTCGTGGAACTACTCAGGTACACAGTCATTTTTTTTTTTTAACTTTTGATATTTCATCTTATGTATAAAAAAAAAAGAATACTATAACGGTAAAAGCAACTGAAGTAATGAATGAATAACTATTTAATCAAACGATTTAAGCGAAAAGTAACTTTTTACAAATCATCCGAATCCAACGTGTTGCTTAGTCAAAAAAATATAGAAGTTATAGCTGATGCTACATACTCGTATGCAACTAGGAAATAAAATATCTAGTAACTAAAGCTAGAAGCCTTGTGTGACTCCAAAATTGAAATATCTAATAACTAAATCTAGATCTGTGTGCCTAATATAAAATTGCTTAGTGAATAAAATCTAGTAGTTTGACTAGATCTGTGTGAATAACATAAATCTGTGTGAACAACATAAAATGGCTTGGTGAATAAAATCTAGCAATTTGACTAGATCTGTGTGAATAACATAAAATGGCTTAGTGAATAAAATCTAGCAATTTGACTAGATCTGTGTGAATAACATAAAATGGCTTAGTGAATAAAATCTAGCAATTTGACTAGATCTGTGTGAATGACATAAAATGGCTTAGTAAATAAAATCTAGCAATTTGACTAGATCTGTGTGAATAACATAAAATGGCTTGGTGAATAAAATCTAGCAATTTGACTAGATCTGTGTGAATAACATAAAATGGCTTAGTGAATAAAATCTAGCAATTTGACTAGATCTGTGTGAATAACATAAAATGGCTTAGTAAATAAAATCTAGCAATTTGACTAGATCTGTGTGAATAACATAAAATGGCTTAGTGAATAAAATCTAGCAATTTGACTAGATCTGTGTGAATAACATAAAATTACTTAGTAAACAAAATCTAGTCATTTGACTTAGATCTGTGTGAGTCTGAAAAAAAATAACAACATCTAGTAAGCCTAGATCTGTGTGGCAACAGTTGCTGATAAACATTTAAAACAAAATATTTTGTACAAAGTACTAACCTGCTAATAGTGACCACGAATTGTAAAATATTGACTTAATAAGAAAAAAAAACAAATAGATAATGTGTAAATAAAAATAACAACTATTTTATATAAATGCCTTGGAGTTGTAAAGATTTTCTTGCTGTTCTATGTGCTGTTCATTTTAATACAAAGAACATTTACCGTCTTCTACTTCTATTCTTTCCCAGGAGTAGAATATTACTGAAAAGTTATAAAATCGCCGTGAGACACGGCTAATGCAGAATGGCCGAATGTTACAAAACATATTTCTAAACACATCTTTTATTAAATAGAATCGTATTAATAGTGCTGTAGGCATCAATCGGCTATTTAATTAGTTATTTATATTTACTTAATTGCTATATTTAATTAATACTAAATTATATTTCAAATATCTTAAAACAGATAAGCGTTTTGTTTCCGAACGGGTTTTGTATTATCTTTCCAATTCACTCGTGTGTTTTATTATTTTGTATAAATAATTACTATTTATTACAGTTATAAATTATATGCATAATTACATATCCAATATTTAATTAATGTTAAACTTATATTCAATATTTAATAATATAACAGAATGTATTATTTCTAATAAGTTGCTTTTTGATCATTCTGGCGTGAGTGCGGGTACTTGTATTTAAAGCCGTGTAATGGTGAAATGGGGGTTGAGTTGAATTCAGGCGGTGATAATAACGTTTTGCTATAACGATCCACAAGTGCTGTTCGCCATCTTCGTCTTGCTGTCTCTCTGCGCGTTTTATCATCTAAGCCAACAGTTGTCTTCAGAAAAGGTGAAGCACCTCTTTTTTTGAAATCGGTAAAACATATGCAATATATAATGACATTTTTAGTTATCTGTTAGCTAAATGGGCGATTGTGGCATGTCATCTTGTATAAGCCGCTGTATCACCTACCGGTGGTAGGACTCTGTCAAGCCTGAGGAGTCCGACTGGATGGGTACCACCCCCTTATCTATTTCTGCCGCCAAGCAACAATGATTGCATTGTTGTGTTCCGGTAGGTAGGTTGAAGGATAAGGTACCCAGCGCAATTACAGGCAAGAAGCATAACATCTTAGTCCTCACAGTGATAACGTACCGGCGGTTCTGCAGTTTTGTTACATAAAACTTAAGTGCATGTAGGTGTTATGGGCGACAGGTATCGCTTTCCATCAGGTGGACTGTCTGCTCGTTTATCACTGAGTACCATAAAAAAAAAACATCAATACATTTATTCTAACCAGGAGTCAACATCACCATCTTTAAGGCTATACAAGTGAAATAAACAAGTTAATTTAATGTTATACATACATATTACAGCTATAACTTCGTAAAGTATAAGTATAAATAAGTCACTAGTAATTTATAAATTACGACAATTATTGTTATCATTCAAAAAATATTATAAATGAAATAGTATTAACAACTAGCAACAAACAAAAACAAATCTATCCCACGGGAACCTTATATTTTTTCGAGATAAAAAGTAGTCTATTTGTTATTCTGATGTATAAACTATATATTGTAAAGTTTCAATAAAATCCAATCAGTAATTTTTGTGTACTAAGCTGTATAAGTTACAATAGTTTTTTAACTATCTCACGGGAACTCTTTAATTTTCCAGGATGAAAAGTATCCAAAATGTTGACCGGGGATATAAGGTACCACCATGCAAAATTTCATTTAAATCAGTCTAACAGTTCCGGAGATTAGCACGTATAAACAGACAAATAGACAAACAGACAGACAGAGAACAAAAAAATTGAGAAAAATCTGGATTTGTTCTATTTCTCTTCTTACATCCCCCTCACTCGGTGTTTAGCATTTTTTTTTTTCTATGTACAGACATTCGACCTCTACAGTTTTATTATATGTATAGAAAAATACGTAATTAGTAAATTAATTTCTACTAATATTTCGATACTAAAAAGACCACACTGTTATTCCATATATCAATTATTTACCTAGTCTTTATAATAATACTTTTGATTCTCAGCCGAAACATTCATATTTATATTATCCATCTCGCACATTATTTTAAAAAACGCATTAATAGCAACATTACACGAGCAGATTTTATTTTACTTACAAAGTTATTCAATATGATCATAATCATCTGTCGGTACACCACCTTTACCAACAAAAAGATATAAACCACTTTCGTGCACGGCTGTGTTGCGCCTGCGCATGTGATGAGTCACGCGCGCGTGTCCCGCACATCTGCTTTAAAGGGTCCCGTATATGGGGTTATATTTAAAAATAATATATTATAATTAAACTGACTTCTAAATATAGTGGAGTAGATTAAAGATTATTTAACGATCATTCGGTAAAGCACGTATTTTTATACTTATGTGTTATGTTTTATACTTATGCAATACTTACGTAGGATTTCTTTAGGATCGTCGACAATCAATATTTATGAATTACGAAAAATAATTATTTTATTATTATTATTATTTTAATATTTGTACTGTTTTTATATATTTCTTCATATTGTATTAAAAAAAACATAAAAATTGGTGATTTTCGACGTAGTAATTTTTACATCGCTTCGTTTTGATCTTATTTAGATATTGAGCCCTTAATAAACAAGAAAGAACAACTTTCAAAATATCCTTAAACTTATAAAAGGAATTTGCCAGTGAAAGCTAACAAACAAAAAGCCAATATAGATACGTACAAAAAAGCTTGCAAAAGTTTTATCCAAATTCGTTCAGTAGCTTTCGATATTAGCGCACATCTGTACGGTAATTTCGAAAGCTACTGAAGGAATTTTGATGTAACTTTTGCAATTGTAAGATTACAATGGAAATGAAAAATTCAGATGAATTTCAACAGAAAGAATGTGGTGTATTTAAAATTACTCTTGCATTTACAGGAGTTGAACAATTATGTGAATTGCGATAGGCTGAAAAAGTACTGTTTGGTTGCTTTATGAGAGTGCGCTAAATGAATTGCATGTGATACTAGCGGCATAGCTTCGCTTCACTCGGGTTCGCCTCTAGGAAAACAAAAACAAATCTATCCCACGGGAATCGTACATTTTTCCGGGATAAAAAATAGCCTACGTGTCATTCCCGACTATAATCTATCTCTGTGCCAACTTTTATCCAGATCTGTTCTGCTGTTCTGGCGTGAAAGAGTAACAAACATACATACACCAACTTTACATTTATAATATTAGTATCATATTGATATACTTTTCTGTTTAATGAAATGTTATTTATTTTTACTATTTATTGTAATGTTTTTTTTTGTTTACATACCTTTTTGTTATTTTTTTTATTACATACATCTCAATAATTTTTAATATTACGAGTATATTCATTTAAATAATATGTAAGACTTTTAATGATCATAAAAGAAAAAAAATACTACAATAATGTTAAAAATTTAAAAAAATAATATTTTTATCGTTACAGGTAATTAATAGACATGAACTTTACAAGTTTATTACTAAAACATTTGGTTAAATATGTACGTAAATTTAATTACAAAATATCAAAGCAAGCGACATCCGCGCAAACTCATTTAAAACAAATATGAGAAATATTGTATAGAAACAATTGTTTGTAATGTAATTTTTCAATTCAAATTTCTCAATAAACGCGCTATCTAATGCAAAGAGAATTTTTCAAATCGGATTAATAGTTCCTGAGATTAGCGCGTTCAAACATACAAACTCTGCCTCTTTATAATATTAAGTACAGATTAGTCTCTTAGGCTTTCTAAGGCTTCTTAAGAAATGTATGTATGTAGTAAAAAGTAATGATGACATGTGTACAATCACACGCGGGCGGAAACGCGGGATGAAATTACTATATTATGTATAGTTTAATCTTTATTCATTTTAAAATATTCCTCAAATCTCTTTCTAAGTTTAACTTCGACGTGGCTACCCACTTGACATTATAAAGCTTTAAGCTCAAGTACTGAATCCAAAAATAGAAAGGAAATAATTCTTTTATATCCTACAAAGAATGTTTGTGAGCAGAAGATATAAAATAAATATAAATATGTTGGGACATTAACACACAACACCATCTAGTTCCATGGTATGCTACGAGGCCTGTGTTATGGATACCAGATAGTTGATACATTACACATATATAACTTTAAATACATACATATTATAAGTATAAACACCCATGAGTGGAGTACAAACATTTGTGCTCATCACACAAATTAATGCCCCCAGCGGGACTCGAACCCGCGACCGCTGGCACAGCAAGTAGGACCACTACAAACTGAGCCAAACGTATCGTCAAATATAAGTCATTAACGACTTACTCTCGCGTCGCTAGGTCCCGTGCCTAGGTTGATTCCCCATACAAACTTTCATCCCCATTTTCATCTCCGTAAGGGATGATTCCCGAAAAAAAAATCTATATCCTGCCCAGAATCTCAGGGTCTCAACTATCTTCTTACCAAATTTCATCTAAATTCGTCCGGTAGTTTTTAAGTTTATTCGTTACAAACATACAAAAATACAAATCTTTCATCTTTATAATAGTAGTGTAGATATATTTTTTCGGTATTATTTTCTAACAACTGACTTTGACCTACAATATTTGATATTTGAGACCACATCTTATACTGTCTAGCTCAAAATCCTTTCTAAGTCCTTCACGTTCGTTGTCGCATGACATTTTATAATATGATGAATAAATCGATATTTAGTTTATATACTCTATGGATATTGGATTTGGCTAAAACTTATTAATCTATTTTATTATAATATCTATTTCTAATAAACTAGCGACTCACCCTCGCTTCGCTATGGTTCGTCCCTAGACAAAAACAAATCTATCCCACGGGAACCCTACATTTTTCCGGGATAAAAAGTTTTTTGTCCCGGAAAATGTATGGTTTTATATCTGCTATTCTAGACTATAATCTATTGCTGTACCAAATTTCATCCAGATCCGTTTTGACGTTCTGGCGTAAAAGAGTAACAAACATCCATCCATCCTCAGAAACTTTCACATATATACCTAATATTAGTAGGTTTTGTGTCTGCTCAATAGTTATGTTACTTCTCTAGTTAATAGTGATGTGTCAACTTATTTGCTTTTTCAAGTTACTAATATTTAATACTACTTACGTAATGCACCCTATATCACTCTCCAGTCTAGAAATTATTATATTATCTATATATTATGAATAGACAGTGTTAGGCCAGCATTACCGTATTTGCCTGATTTCAAACCAAGTGCAAAATCAGACCCCGGGATCGATGTGCGTGCTCTAATATTTTCTTCTGCGAATCATTTTTGACATGATTTTATGGGAAAGTGTAGTTCACTATTAGTATTATTTTCAATGAAAACAGGTTATAATTTAGATTGTCGTGGTTATCTTATTCTGCAGTATTTGTTTTGCTTTTATAATAGGTACATCAAAAATAATTCATAATGAAGAACAAAATTAAAAAAGAATATTTTTGCCTCGAACGAGCATCGAATCCGCATTTACCGGCGTATACAACTACTCTATCCACTTTAAGCTTGGTAGTGCAATGATTCTATCGATACATATAATAAAATTGTAACTAAGCCGAATCTGTACAATAGATATTTTTTGTAAAATTTAATTGAAATAGACATTATTATCGATACAGACGCTGAATCTATAGTTTTTAGAATTTTTGTCAGTCTGTCTGTCTGTCTGTCTGTTACTGCATCACGGAAAAACTACTGGAGAGATTTTGATGAAATTTGGTATGATGATCATCTGGGTTAACATATAGGATACATTTTACTGGGTGAAAATATCTCATCTCTAAGAAATCTATACTAAACTTTAAAACGTAAATAGCTAGTATTTTATATAAATGGTAGAGTAGTGTGTGTATCTGGCGTCATGTGATTATCAATTGATAACGCCCCCTATACAGAGCCCGCATAAGTGCTTCATTCTACGCAAATAAATTTAATATGGTTTTTTCACAACTTTAGGCGTTGTTTAGAGCTATAACCCAACATGCATACAAGAATTAACATTTTGGTTCGATTATTTGACCGACTTCAAAATATGAAGTATCTTCAAAATATTATAAAGCTGAAGAGTTTGTTTGTTTTTTTGGTTGAACGCGGTAATCTCAGGAATTACTAATCCGATTTAAAAAAATCTTTTTGCATTAGATAGCCTGTTAACTGAGGAAGGCTATAGGCTATATATCATCTCGGGTAAATGTGCGATTCCCGTGGGATAGATTCATTTTTGTCTAAGGACGAACCCGAAGCGAAGCGAGGGTAAGTCGCTAGTGTAGTATACAGATAGTATGATATTTTGTGAATGTACCACCTGTATATATTATGCAGGTGATTATATAAAAACTCAACGACTAGAATAGTCATTACTACCCACTAAAATCCAACGAACAACTCAATGGGGGGTGTCGATAAGAACCGAGTTAACTGCAGTTACAATATATAGCGGGCGTAAACGAGCGAAGCGAGGCTATATTACTAGTTTCAATGATAAAGAAGCTTCTAAGTATAAAATAACACACGCGGGCGGAACTGCGTGTAGAAGCTAGTGATGCAATAGTTTCTCAATGAATTAACGATTTCATACAGCTACCCACTATTAAAGATTATGGTCATTATTTCTAACATCACCTACACTTTTAGACATTAATTATCCTACGCTTACTAAATTCCAAGTGTTCTCAGAAACAATGCGGTTAATGTATGAAATTTTAACTCGCAAAGTACTAAATGTAGCCAGACTTCGAATAAAAGTGGATAATAATTATCTTTAATAATATATTGTACAATTGCAAGGATTTATTGTATACAATTCGTTTATGGAATAGTAAATTCTTGTATACTACTTTTACTGATAATTACATATATATGAAAAAAAAATCACACTACTTTTTTTAATGTGAAAGTTTGTGTGTATGTTTGTTACATCAAGCTAAAAAAGCCTAACGGATTGTGAGGGATATATGGCTGACGAATATAGGTCTAAAAAAGGCAGTGGTAGCCCAGTGGTAACGCATTCGCTTGGTAAATCGAGTGAAGCGGGTTCAAATCTCGGGTCTCGCACCTCTAATATTATCTCGTGTGAATCATTTTACAACATGATTATGCCTTGCCTTACGGTGAAGGAAAACAATGTGAGGAAACTTGCATGACTGAAAAAAATCAGTAAGTTTTCGAAAGACATATGAAGTCCGTCAACCCATACTTAGCCAGCGTGGTGGACTATGACATGATCCCAGTTGTATTGAAGGGAGACCCGTACCCAGCAGTGGGACGTTGAAAAAGGGCCCAATACATATAACTCTAACTTGCTCCGAGAAGACATTCCAGCGCTTTAAAATAGATACCGTTCGTCATAAAAATTGGCACTTCAATACAACCTAATCTAGTATGTACATACTCGTACATTCTGTTCCCTGCATCATCTTTTTTGTTGATATTGTTTCAACAAACAGACTTGCAAAACATTTTCGTATTTATAATATTAGTTAGTGCATGTACGATACATTGCTTATTAATTAGCAACGGGAAATATAAGTGATCTTAGATAAAGGGGTCATTTTTTATCTTTTCTAATAACTTACGAGTAGGTAATGAAGTTAATCTTTCCAAATATAATTTTTTTATTGTATTTTGGAGAAAAATAATTAAATTAAACTTTACATGTAAACCACATCATGCCTTATTATTTCATTTTAATTAATCTTTTCGTGGATACATTTTAAAGTTTTACTACTTTAACTAAAGTACCCCACTTTATACTCGAAAAATATTGTTTCCCATATAAATTTTAACACCCATTATTAGCTTTTAAGAGGTTTGATTTTAAAAAACCGTTACAAGTTACATTTTATATACAAATACACAGAAAGCTCTTTTTGCATTTTTGGATCTATTAGAGTTAGACCATTAATTAAATAAGTACCCCTCCAAAAGGCTTCGGTGGGCGTTGTACCATGCGGGTTGCTCCTGATACTTCACAAAACCATGGTTGTTGTGGTCTGCTTAAGCAGACCTGCCATCGGGGTGACGTACTTGAGTGCGTAAGCGATCCTGCGACGCTCCATTGAGAAGGGGGAAGTTTCGTTGGGTTTTAGTGGGTAGTACTGGCTTTGCCGGTTACTCCCACATAATCACCTGTATGTATGCAGATGGTATGTCTAAATGCTATTAAAAAAACCATACAGAATTATAATACTGTTGTTAGCAGGTGTCGGTATTAAAAAAAATATACAATACAATTTTCCTCTTACAAGTCGGTTATTTAATCAAACGAGTACAATAAAACGTACAAACAGATCAGATAACTAAAGTACACAGTGAGGTAACTAATTTAGATAATGAGTGACGTCATTCACGATCAATTAGAATTTTTAATGTAACTACATATAATTTACTTGCTATAATTAGATAAAATTCATCAATCGTTGAAGGAAAGAAAATTCAATTCAATTTTCTTGTCAACGGCTTCAATATGTGCCAGTTGAGTTAGTATTTAGCCAGTGTCACGTAGATTGGAGAAGTCACGAGTGAATAAAAATTCATTAATAGTATAGAACTAACAATTTTAATCGTTATGCCATAGAATCATTATATAATAAGCTTTTTTCTTCACTATACTCCGAATAATCTATACTGAATGTCTGGGAACGCATCACGAGAAAAACACTTGACAGATTTTGATGAAATTTGGTATGATGATAGTTGGTTATTCGAGTTAACATATAGGATACTTTTTACTGCGGAAAAATATCTCATTTCTGAGAAATCTGAACGTTAAAACGTAAATAGGGACGAACACGAGCGGTGCGAGGGTCAGTCGCTAGTATAATATGTAATATTATAATATGTATATATTTTATGTTTATCGATCCCTTCCTTATTCATGCACGGTTGAGATTAAGTTGAAACTTTGTACAATTACTACTCGCACGAACGTCAAAGTTTGTGAAATTGTATGATGTCACGTACAATTGCTAATACGCGACTCGTATCGAATATCTTAAATTTATTAGTCAATACATTAATATTATAATCAGCAAGTAAATTATTTGTATACATATATGTTGTTCTATGACGGTTGCTTAAGGTGTATATGTCGTTAGAGTTTCATAAAAAAACATGATATAGATGATCTGGAGTAACACATAGGTTATGTTAGGCACCTAGGGACACACCCGAGCGAAGCAAAGATAAATAAATAGTCTGTACATATAATGAAAGTCTAACTGAGTCGAATCTGTACATTAAATATTTTTTGGAAAATCATTATTATCGATACAGTTTTAACACATTATATATTATCGATTTTTTACATATTATCGATGTTTTAGAAACAGTAATTATTATCGATACAGAGGCCGACTCTATAGTTTTTAGAATTTATATCTGTCTGTCTCTTTGTCTATCTGTCTGTCTAAATTTTATAATATTAGATAAAATTTTGGTATGATGATAACTGGTTATTCGGGCAAACATATAGAATACCTTTACTTTGAATAAATATTTCATCTCTGAGAAATCTATATTAAACGTTAATAATATTTAAGTTCGATTGGTACTCATGATATTATTATTACTAATGACACTCAAAATATTTATTGACAAAAATAATTATGTATTATAAGTTTCATACATTTCCAATGCAAAATTTAATTCAGACTTGATATTGCCATATATTCCATACATTTAAATCTTTGTTACTTTGAACATACCAATCAAACTAAGGATTCAAAGTTACACAAATTTTCAATAGCAATTATTATCTGTGTACCTAATAATTTAACAGCGTGACGTGATATGATAATGTAAGCCATTGGACCTAGATATGTCAAATTTGTGGGCCACTTTCCTTTATCAAGCTTTCAATAGATTTAGTGGATTATTAAATACAATTTTATTTTTGGATTATTTTACATGTTACATTATTATTATGAATTATCTACCATATTCACTCACCATTAAGTTCTAACCTGCTTTTCCAGAGATATTGTCTTTTGCTGGAATTGCTAGTCCAAAAATTAAATAATAAAAAAAAATATATTTACAAATAAATACATAATTATTGTAGTTCTTATTGTGTAACAAAAAAAATTAAAAACATTAGATATGTCGAGTAGGTAAGGAAAAAGATTTTTTTTTTAATATTTTTCTTAATAAGAACCTTCCTTGGACTTCAACGAATATTTAAAAAAAAAATTGCCGAAATGGTCCAGCCGTTCTCGAGTTTTGCGGATAGCAACACATTAAGTCATTCATTTTTATTTATAACATTTTATATATGTATGAATACATATCATAATTAACATATAATTTAGTTCATTAACATAGACGTTGACCTAATTCTTAAACAGTATGCTTTTGTCATCTGTTAGAACCGTTAACTAGATTCAATGATGAGAATAATGTGATGTACAGACTAGCGGAACATTTAAAAAAATAACTTTATGAGTGATATCTCGTTTAAATATATCAGTTATTGCGTTTAAATATTTTATTTGAATGTGGATAGTATTATTTTTGACTAATATATGTATACAGGATGGAACATAATGATGGGGCGTGAAAGAAAAGTACCTTAAATATTGAAGTTATCAAGTTTCACTGAAAACATTCCTTTATTTTAAAAACAAAAATAATAGCATTTAAAAAAAACCTTACCTGAGCCGGTAATCGAACTAACTAATAATACGGTAAAATACAACGACATTATTTTATCAAACTAACAAACAGTCTGCAATTTAATATAAATCACTCTAGAACTCATTTAATATCTTTATGCATTTAAAAAATTAGATTTTTTATAGCATAAATTTAAGACAAACGAATGCACTTTTATACTTATATTTAGAAATAATTTTATTTTATTTTTTCATTTTAAATAGCAATTCTTGTATCTGAAATAGCCCTAATATAGATCAAATTTTGTATTTAAGGTCAAGGATAAGGTGTTGCTTTTTAAGTTTATATATATATATACGTGTCTTTTGAGAAAAACCCCAATTTTTATATCTTTCCCGAAAAACGTTGAGTGAAGCTCGTCACCCAGGTACTAGTCTACATATAATAAAATTCTAACTAAGTCGAATCTGTACGTTAAATATTTTTTGGAAAATCTTATTGAAATAGTCATCATTATCGATACAAAGGTCTAATCTATAGTTTTTAGAATTTTTGTCTGTCTGTCTGTCTGTGACCGTATTACGAGAAAACCTCTGGACAGATTTTGATAAAATTTGGTATGATGATAGCTGGTTATCCGGGTCAACATAAAGGATACTTTTTGCTGCGGGAAAATATCTCATCTCCGAGAAATTTATACTAAACGTTAAAACGTAACTAGGGACGAACCCGAGCAAATCGAGTGTGAGTCGCTAGTATATAATATATATTGCATTTAGAATTATTAAAAAAAAGCTACATAATGTAGTATCTAAAACAACGCAGGCAAAGATATATTTTACGTCAGTAACATCTATTTAGATGTCTAACTTCTGCCTATAGTACCTAAACCACTCAAGTGTTTTTTTTATGCCTGACTAATTGTAAAATAATTTTATTATTACCTATATATAATTACCCTGATTATTTAAAGAAAGTAAATATATACGGCAAAATTAAAAATAGTAGCATAAACAGCAAAATTACGCTACTATTTTCGACCTCAATTTTTTTTTGGCGGATTCCGTTTATATTATTCTTTAATCTGATGTTTTTGTTTAGACCAAACCACGAAGCATGGCTTTTTATGGCAGAGCACAGAAAAGAGAGATTGGGCTTTTCAAATCTTTGGCTCTACGGGATTGTAACAAAACTTTGACGTTCTTTAAAGCTATCATCTGTGTAACAATATTTATAAAAAAAAAGTAGGTATATGCTTTAGTCAAATGTATTATACTGGACTTGTCAATATGTAATATATATTAATATTATAAATGTGAAAGTGTGTTTGTTTGTTCTTCTTTAGGTAGTGATGGATTGGTGTTATTTATTGTATAGAGATAGTTTTAAGGCTGGAGAGTGACGTAGGCTACTTACTTTTTACTGCAAGAGATTATCTATACATATATATAGTCTATAATAACCTTTAAAACGTGCTAGGGATAAACCCGTATATTTACAAAGGATATGTATATTTACAAAGTTTCAAATCGATATGTATATAATAAAAGTAGGTTAACAATGACTTCTTGAATTGGAAATCATAGTTATTAGTTATTTAATTACAAGCGAAGCTAATAAACTGTCTCAAAAAGGTCACACTGACATTTAATAATATGGACATTATATAAAAATATATATATAAAAAAACAACATCAAACTAATCCTATTTGGATTGCTATTATAGATGCGAAAGTTTGTGTGTGTGTGTGTGTGTGTGTGTGTGTGTGTGTGTATATATATATTTGTTACTTCTACACACTGTCCAAAATTTTTTTTGTTTTAAGCTTTTGACGAGCTTTAATTATCAATAATATTTTTTGGAAACACTGTGTTTTTTATTGATAGGCAAATTCTAATGATATATGTCTTCCTGAAATAATCAATAATGATAATGGTTGAATTTCTATCTAAATAGATTTTTTTTGTAATACCAACTAGTCCCATACTTATACTCCTATTTATTAAATATGTAAATAAATATGTTGGGATATTCACACACAGGACCATCTAGTTCCATGGTAAGCTACGAGGCTTGTACTATGGATACCAGATAGTTAATACACTATACGTATATAACTTAAAATACATATATATTATAAATATAAACACCCATGACTGGAGTACAAACAATTGTACTTACCTATCACACAAATGAATGCCTCTAGTGGGACTCAAACTTGCGCCTGGCACAGCAAGTAGGGTCACTACAAATTGAGCCAAACGTGTTGTTTAAAATAGTAAAAAAAAAATTGTATTTTATAGTCTGTACTGGCCTTAGTTGTTAGCGTTAATAGACTAAATTGGTGTCCCCGGTGGAAGTGAACTCCTGTTAGGTACTCTTTCGCACAATAATGGACCGTACGACTTTCATAATTCGTCAGTTTGTGAATAAACTAGATAATTTCTACTGTTCAAGCTTTATTTTTAATCTTCAAATGTTAGGTGGTGGTAACTTAGTAGTAAAGCGCTTGCTTGTGAAGCGGGTTCAAATCCTGGCTCTCAAACTTATGATATTTTAATGTGCGAATCATTTTCTTCATGATTCACTTACCTTACGGTGAAGGAAAACATCGTGAGGAAAAATGAGTGAAAAAACCTAGTAACTTGTAAGTTTTCGAAAGACATGTGAAGTCCGCCAACCCACACTTGGCCAGCGTGGTGGGCTATGGCCTGATCCCCGTAACATACATATAAAATTGTCATTTCTCTTTGTATATTGTAGCTATATTCTGTTTCCTGAATACCTAAAAGTGGAAATTTGGAGAATTATTACCATTATCTCTGTATACCAAAGTAATGCGTTATAAATAAAAAAAAATCGCATCATGTTAAAAAAATGCATATATCTATAAATCTAGCAAACCATATATACAATAATGTAGTTTATTTTTGTTACAATTACTCATATTTACGTCATTCGGTGAGTAATATTGTATTGCGTAATGTATAGTAAAGCTATAGAAGTATACCAGTTTCACATTTACATACAACCGACAGGAGGTCGTAGCTTCGATTCCCGTTTGTATCAATTTTAATCGATCCAAAAAGAAGGAGGTTCTATATTCGTCTGTATTTTTTTTCATATATCTTACATTTTATTATGTAACAATATTTAGTTAATCATCGTCCTGGGTATTTTTTTAAGCATCTTTAAGCATCCCGCAAACAATTTTAACAGCGAGATAAAAATTAGCCTGTTTTGATCCAGGGTACTTCGCATAGCTGCTGTCGGTTTTAGGTTTGAATCTTGGGTAGGGCTAAAACGTTATTACTGGATTTTTCAGTCAACAAACTCTTAGTAACAGCCAGTAGTGGGGAAATTAGTGGTGTAATACCTTCGTGGCGCAGCAGTACTGATCTCTTACCGTATTGAATTGTCGTCCTATCGAAGTTTAAGATAACAGAGTGCATATTATGTCTGCACCTACTTGTGCATGCAAGCAATATCTCCTGCGCAGATACCTAGCCTCAATAAGATTGGCCGCCAAGATGGAAATCAATCTGGAGACACAGCCTCTTGTTACTTCAATATAAATTAACGTTGTTTTGAAGTAAGAACAAACACAAATGAAATATTAAATACTAGCGGCTCACCCTTGCTTGTCTCGATGATTCCTTAAATTGACATAACTTTAATTATTTATAACCCTATTAAAATAAAACAAATACTAATTGTTAAGTGAAGCTTTTTTTTTATTTATTTGATTATTATAGTACTACTAATACAGCATTTTACATAAGTGGACCCACAAAACTGTTTGCACAGTTTGTCTGTGGGATCAGAGTCTTATTTTTTATTATTTATTATCTTATTTATTATCTTACCACAATACATTAGTGAAAACAGACAGACAAACAGAAAAAAAAAACTAAAAATCATTGTTTTGGGTTCTATTGCGTTAGTAAAGATCCGCAATAATAGTTTTTCTCAAATATCGTCCATGTACAGACAGCGATCAGTTACAATTTTATTATACGTATAGATAAGTAATGACTCTTGGTTGACTCAATTTCGATTATGTACTTATTTCGATTTTTTTATTTACACTACGCATAAATCGTATTTTTTTATTATCAGGAGAAGTTTGAAATATAGTTTTAATTTTTTAAGTATTTCTTTACGGATTTCTTCGCGGCTTTTTTTTTTTTGGTTTCCAAAGTTTTGAATGCTTTTTAATCATATTCACAGGAGAAAATAAAATAATTTGATTTCAATTTTATTTAAAACGTCAAATATTCACGTAAATATAAGAAAATTTATATAATTTTGAATTATTAATTATTATAACAATTTCTTTAATATTATTTACTAGCTATTTACTATTATTTCGCTTGGGTGTAACCTTAGGAGATGACACATGCTATCGCGGACTCTTCAGTAGGCCTTTTCAAGATCAACCATTATATTTAATTTAAGGTTTAGCGAACGTTAGCCATCCAATACATGTATGGATACAGTATTTTTGACAAAACACTGTTAAGACTCAGCCATTTTTGTTTGTTTATATCGAATACGCTCCGAAACTCCTAAACCGATTTAGATGAAATTTAGTAAGAAGATAGTTTGAGACCCTGGGAAGGATATAATATAGTTATTATCCCGGAAATCAAGGGATCTTAAAGGGCTGAAAATGGGGGTGAAAGTTTGTATGGGGAAGCAACCTAAGGATGAAGCGAGGATGAGTCGTTAGTAAATTATGTACACAAACCTTCCCGTTCATCGCCCTTTATATTGGTGAAAACCGTATCAAAATCCGTTGCGTGGTTTAGAAGAAGTGAACGGATAAACAAACAAAGACAAACAGCGACTTTGTTTAATATAAATATGTATTATGTATTATACAATTAATATCTAATGTGATCTAAGAACAAAGTAATAAACATGTGCTCTGTAATATGCTGAATCACAGCTATACGTGTTTACAGATGTTCTATGGTTTTTTTTCCTCATTTTTTCAATCACCATATGGTTTGCTATTGATTTTACGATGTTTAAAAAAAGTATAGCGTGTGCCTGTACTGATTATTGTGAAGGTCACATGTTCGATTTCCAATTAAAGCAAATAATGCTACAACAATTCTTAGTCAAAGTGTAAAAGTGTATGTAGAGTTAAGGCCAATCAATATTATAGTGTTGTCAGTCCGTTCCTGGTCCGGTATCGGTTGATAACGTTGCTGGCATGGCGAACGGAACTTGAATCGTAAATGCACTCGTTGTTTCCTGTATAAAAATTCAATACTAAATCGATATCGGGCCGAGAACTAACGAACGGCACTATAGTGTGTATCGGTCTTTATAAATCTGTACTAATATTATAAAGAGGTAAAGTTTGTGAGTTTGTGACGTTATAGGGGGTAATTTCTGGTATTTTATATATAATCAATAAAATAATCGATTTTTAATCATTTATTATGATTGTTACAGATACAAAATGGCGATTGCAAGGAGGAATGTAATGTAAGTTTGTATTTTTAATTTTACTTACATTAAAAGAGTGACTTTTTCGAGTACAAAGGTGTGTTTAGTACCTTTTTTTTAATGTTGGAAAATACATTTATATCAGTACTACCCACTAAAACCCAACAGAACCTCCCCCGTTTTAATGGGGCGTCGCAGGATCGCGTACGCGCTCAACCAGCCAGGTCTGTCGGAGCAGACCATAACAACCATGGGGTTACTCCAACAGTCCACTCTGCTATAAGAGAAGTATCAGGAGCAAGCCGCATGGTACACCACCCACCGAATTAGGTCACCTCCCAGTGCGTTTCTTAGCTTCGCACCCGGCTGCATCGCTGGACGCTTAATCAGTAAATTTTTCTTATAGGGATATGAACAAGACAATTTTTATGGACTTTATGTCAGGTATCTATTGCTAGTAAGGAAAACCACGTTTATAATTATATAAATAACTACCGAGTCACCCTCGTTTCGCTCGAGTTCGTCCCTTGGTATGTTTAAACGGTTAATATAGATCTCTCAGAGATGAGATATTTTCTCGCCGTAAAAAGTATCCGTTATGTTGACCCGGATAACCAGCTATCACCATACCAAATTTCATCAAAATCTGTCCAGTGGTTTTCTCCTGATGGGTTCTCAGACAGACAGACAGAACAATAAACGGACAAAAATTCTTTTTTTCCGTTTATTTGTCCGTCTGTCGAACTGATAAAAGATTCGGTCTCTGTATCGATAATAATATCTATTTCAATAAGATTGTCTAAAAAATATTTAATGTACAGATTCGACTCAATTAGAATAATCATGGTTGAAATAAATAATGTACCAGTACCAATAAACGTGAAAGACCAATAGATTTTTTTTATTTTAATTATTATAGTTATGATATCATAATGTTCACTTGCATTGAATTTGAATGATATTTTAAATTGTTTAAAAAATATATATGTTATTAAAAATTTACAGATTTTATTTATATAGATAAAGACAAAACAGCTGCTGTCTGTTGCTGCTGCAGCTGTTTGTCAACCAATTTACTTTTTTTTTGTAGTTACTGATGAGATTTAGTAATCGATAAAAAAATCTGGGCAAAAAAAAATCTTTATTATCAATTTTACTAATATTATAAATGTGAAAATTTGTGTGGATGGATAAATATTTGTTACTATTTAACGCCATAACGGCTGAACGGATCTGGATGAAATTTGGCACAAAGATAGATTATACTCTGGAATAGCACATACGTTTTATCGGAATAGATTTGTTTTTGTCTAGAGACGAACCCGAAGCGAAGCGAAGGAAAAAAAGGGAGAAACAGATCGTGTTTTTTTTATTTAATGACTATGATCAAATTTCGACCACTGACCACATTTTACCACTAGTTTTTTATAAATTACTCAAGATAACTCATTTACATATTATTATAATTTGGTGCAATTATATTCTCTTATTAATATAGGCAGTTAACTGACAGTTGAATGAGATACACAATATGTAATGCAGTATAATAGCTACTTTAAATACGATATATGACTACTAAATAATTCAAATACCATTACCCACCATACCATTGGCTATCTCGACACTCGCTAGCGAGCACGTAAAATTTTGACTAACAAATTTAATTACAACATAAATATTTTTCGATTGGTTTTGTGGAGTTTTGAAATTCTATACTTTTAGTCTTATTTTAATTACTTTAATCATTATAGTAATGTATATAATATAAGAATAATAATAATATACTAAATAACTAAATAAATAAAACTTTATAAGCATAAGCTACATTTCTTTACAATAAGCACAAAATAAGCTAATTACAAATTATAAGTTGCTTACTTCGGCTTGTTACTGCTGACTGTACTAGGCCGAGCCTGTATTACAGACGGCAGTTCTTTCCTCTATGACACAAAAGAATATAACCTTATTACTAAATTTAGATTATACTAGCGACTCATTCTCGCTCTGCTCGGGTTCGTCCCTACTTACGTTTTAACGTTTAATATAAATTTCTCCGAGATGAGATATTTTCCCGTAGTAAAAACTATCCTATATGTTGACCCGGATAACCAGGTATCATCATACCAAATTTCATCAAAATCGCTCTAGTCATTTTTCCGTGATGCGGTAACAGACAGACAGACAAAAATTCTATAGATTCGGCATCTGTATCGATAATAATGTCTATTTCAATAACATTTTCCAAAAAATATTTAATGTACAAATTCATTATATATATATATATATAATAAAATTGTATAGATTTAAATAATAAAATAAATTAATATTCACTTACGCTTCTGTCTGTAAACGAAAGTAAAAGTAATATATTGCTCATGGCTACTTCAGATCAGTTTTTTAGAAATTCATTTTTAGAAACAAATTAAAAAAAATAGAGTGCGTGTAATAATATATATTGTGTGTACAGTAAAACTTCTGTAGGTTATCGGTACTTTTATGAAATTCAATTTGTGTTTTAAATAATTGGGATAGGATAGATACTAAATAAATAAAGATACAGAGATGCAAATTTTTTAGCAAAAAAAGTTATATTATAATGTATAAAAAATATTTCAAGTAAATATTTTTTTAACAATATTCCTTTGAGATGATTCCATTGCTCTTTTAAAAATAAATGAAAGAGGTTTTTTTTAATATTTATTTTTATTTAATTTTTATTTTTTGAAATATTTATATAAAAGTTTAAATAGTTTTTAATTGACTATTTATTCACTTCCGTAACAACCGTTTCCGTTACAAAAATCTTAACGCAAATCCTTTTTCACTCTCATGGCGAGCACACCAAGGGTGCCGTACCATCGTATCTGTATAATATGTAGTGTATTAACTTCAATGATCTATTACAAACGTTAAAAAAAGTTTTTCATGTATTTTATTTTTTTATTTTTTTTTTAAATATTTGTTGTTATAGCGGCAATAGAAATATATACTCTGTGAAAATATCAACTCCCTACCAATTACGTTTCATGAGATACAGCCCTCTGACTGACGGACGGACAGCGGAGGCATTTTTAGGGTTGGTACCCTTCGGGTACGAAACCATAAAAACGGCCGATCTTGGTCAAAGCGGTCAGTCTCGCTGTGGATAACTAGGGTACAGGGGTATGTAGAAATTTAAGTATACTATCTATACCTTTCACTCTCAAAACGATGGAATTACAATTTGAAACTACACTATGGGGGCTCAGACGCAGGACGACTGTTTTGTCTTTAATACCAACTTCCCAACTTCGGGCTATTACCGAGACTTTCTTTAAAGAAAAACACAATAATAAAAAATAATTTGACCTGAACTCGAACCTAAGACCTCCGGATGTGCAGCCGTACATGCTTCCTTTATAATTTAAATGCATCAGTGACGTCATGCTCTTTTCCTTCCAGGAAGATTATATGAAGCTATGTATACTTTGAAATCTAAGCCGTAATTTTTGTGCCTATCATATTGTTTGAGAACGATAAGATGCAAACAAAGAGCATCATAAATGACATAGGATTTTTGGATTATCTTATGGTCTCGGGCTTATGAAATAGCGGTCAGTGGATGATAAGGACTGATAAAAATCTCGGTCTTTTTGATGGAAAATTAAGATGACAGTTATGTACGCGTCTTATAATATTTTCTTAAATTTACTCGAATATTTAACACTAGTTTTTGCACGCGGCTTCGCTCTTTTGGTGAGTGGCGTGAAAGTCAAAGGTAGCCTATGTCCGTCTATCCCCAGGATGCAATTTACGTCTTTGTCAAGTTTTATCGAAATCTGCTTGGCGGTTAAAGCGTAAAAATATTAACACACAGGGTTCACATTTATAATATTAGTATAGAATATTGGTTATGAACTGTACTCGTACATATAATATCATTATTATAAACAGGACTTTTATTGGATTATTACGCGGACTTATTTTTTTATTCCTACTAAGCAATAAACAATAAGGAATAAAAACAAGGAAAAACAACCGCGAAGTACCCAAAAAAAAAAAAACGATTTCTTGTTAATAGTTTCAAGACATGCCAGTTGAACACAAATTACTTCGCCAATGTCACGTAGAATATCTTATTTTTAATTGACTTTTAAAATATAAAACTTTTTATATTTTCGCGGTCCATAATAATTAACTATACATTTTAAATAAAACTACCATTTTGGATTATTTCGCAGATTTATTTTGATTTTTGGTTCCTGACGTTTCAAATGCTTTACAGTAATCATGGTCACAGGAGATACTAAGGTTTTAGACGTCGCGAGGCGTTATATACTTGTTACAGACAGTGCCTACCCAAAATTTTACAAAAATGATTTTAAACATTCAAAAATGGCACCAGAGTACCTTACAATATATGTTGATTTTAATATTAAATATTTTTAATTTTTTTTAATAGATATTATAATTAAATTCAGTAATATTATATTTATTTAATTTTAGCTGTTATTATTATAAATATTTCAATTTTTTTTAACTTTTTTAATAATATTATTTAGTGTTGCTATTAGGTACTATAAATATGTATTATTTATTAAAGCAATATTATTGTTTAATATGTAATTAAAAAAATAAAAAAATATTAAATTAGATTGCTATTATGTAAAGTTAAAATATTAAGCAACACTATTGCTAACTTTACAAATAAAAAATATACATTAATTTGAATTACTGTTATTACGATCTACACAATATGTGGAGTAAGTCTATCCGTCCTTTCTTATAATTTATATCTATACTTAATAATATAAAGCTGAAGAGTTTGTTTGTTTGTTTGTTTGGTTGAACGCGCTAATCTCAGGAACTACTAATCCGATTAGAAAAATTCTTTTTGCACTGGATAGCCCGTTAACTGAGGAAGGCTATAGGCTATATATCATCCTGGAAAAATATACGGTTCCCGTGGGATTGATGTGTTTTTGTCTAGGGACGAACCCGAAGCGAAGGGTGAGTCGCTAGTACTTTATAAAGAATAAATAATTATTCGTCCTATTAAAAGACGAATGGACATTCTGTTAAAGAAATTTCTTTAGCGTTCGAAGGAAATAAATAACATTTTTATAAGAATACTAACTACTCATTCTCGTTTTAACGTTTAGTACGGATTTCCCGCAGTAAAAAGTATCCTACATGTTGACCCGGATAACCAGCTATCATCATACCAAATTTCAACCAAATCCCTCCAGTGGATTTTCCGTGATGCGGTAACAGACAGACAGATAGACATACAGACAGACAGACATACAGACAGACAGACATACAGACAGACAGACATACAGATATACAGACAGACATACAGACAGACAGACATACAGACAGACAGACACACGGACACGTTTCTTAAACTTTCAATAACTAAATTTGGCCCGTACCGAGACTTAAACTCAGGACCTCCGGACGTACAGCCTTATATACTAGCCACTACACCATTGCAGCGATACATATATATAGGCAAATAAGTATACGTCAATGTCAAGAATAGCAACCAATTACTCTGTCGATTTGACAAATGGCTTTTAAAGATTAGTCATAGCGAGAATAACTGCTAATTGATTGCAATTTATTACAACTTAAAGGAATAAATGGGTACTAACGCGTTTATTTGTGTTACAGTCAAATTAATAACTTATCTGTCCGTTGTTTGACTTACTAGAGGTAGATAATCGACATATATGTGACTACTATGGAGCTTATGTCTTTCTATCTCATACATTTTTTTATCTATACATATAATAAAATTCTGAGTCAAATCTGTATATTAAATATTTTTTGGAAAATATTATTTAAATAGTCACTATTACCGATACAGAGGCTGAATTTTTAGTTTTCTAGAATTTTTGTCTGTCTGTCTGTGACAGCATCACGCGAAAACCATTGGACAGATTTTGATGAAATTTGGTATGATGATAGCTGGTTATCCGGGTCAACATATAGGATACTTTTTACTGCGAGAAAATATCTTATGATCAGATATGTCTGAGGAATCTATACTATACGTTAAAACGTAAAGAACAAGCAACAGTTATTTCTTTATACAAAATATTAACATGCACTTTTCTACACCGCTGTGATGCGTTTCCGTGCGGTCGCTTTGAAATAGAGCTTTGTTTTCTTCTCATAATGAAGGGCTTAGAACGTATGAATGAAGCTCTTTATGAATGGGGCCAATTTTTATGGGTTTTTTTTCTTGTAACCGTATGTTTTTGAAACATAAAGACAATAATTTTGTATGTATTTTTAACATACGAATGCTAACTTTAACTATTATTAATTTTATAGTTTGTATGTCTATTTTTGTTTATCCTTTACGCTGCAAAGGCTGGACGGATATGGATGAAATTTAGTACACAGATAGACTGTAACTATGAAAATTTACCAAAAGGTTGCATCTAGGGATGCACCTAGTATCAATATAATCGAATCCAAGGCAATTGTTTTAATTAATTTTTCCCTTAGTGGAACATTAATTAAAATAATAAAATACTTATTGTTGGAGATTTCCTGCTTTCCTCTCTCCTTTGGAATTTTTTAAGAATCCAAAACACAACTTGCATACATAATCAGAAAGGAAACCATACAAAAGAATCAAATTATTACTCAACAATATAAAATCGGGACCAAATTAACCTATTTCGAAATTTTTAACGTCTTATTTGCTCATCAAAGTTTTAGTATTATATATAAATAATTGAAAAAAAAAAAACAAAGAAGTTTAAATATATCCCAAGACACGATTTCGTAAGTCTCAATCAACCCTTCCGAAAACTGCGTCATAACCAAAAATAAACCATCTGATTCCATCTATGATACGTAAAAGGGAATAAAACCATAACAAAGACCACTAAATTTCAGACAGACAGCTATTTTAGATCTAATTAAAACTCATTACACGCCGTACATAGGCGTTGGAGTCAAAAGAATTTAAAATGTTACATTAGACCTAGTAAAGACATACATTCGACCAAGTTAAGTTTAAACTGAAAAATTGATGTTACGGCATCGACGCATCTATTTTTAAAGGCATAAGATCGTTTTTGTTTGTTTTGTAATCGCTTTGTGGCAAAAAGTTATGGTGTAACAGATGTGGAACACAGCTTTGTGACCATCATACGTTGAGCTGTTAGGATTCTTTGTGGCGCGTGAATTTTGAATATTTTATTTGATGCGCGCGGGGTGCGGTAGGCCCCAGACGGCTGGGCGGGTTGTGATTTATTCTTTCTTTGTTTGAAAGCGGGACCAAGTTGACACATTTTTTTTTAATTCGGCCAGTGTAAAGTTTTTTCTTAAAATGATGACTTATTGCTCATTTTGTTTGAACGCTTGTCGGTCGGTCTGTTTACTTTATGATTACGTAACTAAGGGTCTATTTATATTAGCTTCTTGAATTTTTCAACAAGTTAAATTACACATTTATTTTGTACAGTCTTTTTATTAACTGGATATAGTTATAAATGTTTTGTACTAAAAGTTTTTGATGTAAAAGTCTTCGTAAGTAGAGTGAAAAAGCTCTACAAAATAATAAATTAAATATGTTAAAGAAAATTTTACTCATCAATTCGAATAATCATTGATATTAAATCACTTTTTTTGCGAAATTACTTGAAATATTCTTTTCCCTTATTCCTGTGAGATGATGCAGTGACAGGACATATGGTGTGATATGCTGTAGGCATGGTGTGATATGGGTTATTTATTTAGAGCCTTCCTCTACTCATATTATACCAGATGTAAGAATTTTTGTCAGTTTTTAATTTAACTATATATATATGCTTTCTAAAACCTTTTCTTATTTTATAAAGAGGCAGTGGTAGCCCAGTTGTAACACGCTTGCTTAGAAAATCGAGTGATGTGGGTTCAAATTCCGGGTCTCGAACTTCTGATATTTTTGTATGTTAATCATTTCCTACATTTCTTTGCGTTTTTTTTTTTTGCAAAAAGTACTGAACCAATTTTAACTTATTACTGAAATCAACATTTAGGATACCTTTTACTACAAGAAAATCTTTCATTCACACGGGACAACACAATAACTGGTTCTATCGAGTCTTCCTTAGAAATTTACATATCTAACGCTGGCTAAATCTTAAAAGATACATCAAAAAAATTTACTAGAAAATTGTATGTCTTAATAAGGCCTACAGAAAAATTTGCAATAGCATATAAGTCTTTCTCCTAAGGTACACTCGCATAACTATACGTATCTATTTAAAACGTACATAGGGACGCACCAGAGCGAAGCGAGGGTAAGTCCCTATTTAAAATTAGGTATTCCTTATAAAATGGTCAGTTACTTTCTAAAGTATAAAAATTTCCTCTCTCAATATAAAGGCATCTTTAATACGCAACATTATTCAGTTCAGATAACACCTCATTTGTACATTAAAAGACTCCATTCATACAAACAACCCATTCTTTGAGACGTTCTCCTTACGTTTATTTACTTGTCAAACAAATTTAAAAGACTCTATTGTAAAATAATAAGATCGAAATTGCTTTGAATTTTTAAAATAAGACGGTAAAACTAAATTTGTACTTTAAAAATAGTTTCAACTGTATTCCAAAGAAATAAGATGCATTTTCCTTTACGTATTCGCTGAGATGGTAGATTTTAAGCTGCAATTTCGATAAGACTCTAAAATTCCTATTGTAAAGGAATAAAGTTTACTTTCGCTTGGAGTATTTAAATTCGTATTGAATAGCAATAATTTTGTATTTACAACCATATTGAAAGGTAATAAAGTTGGATTTTGGTTGATTTTTATGTGAGTAAAGTAGTGTACACACGTGCACTGCCCTAGTTATATACGTATGCAAATCTCTTTGTTGTTGGTTGCGTCAGAGTAACGGGACCGGTGTGTTGCAAGCCTTATAGGCTTTATTATTTTTAAAGGATGAAAACGGGACGAGATTTATCTGTGCATTTGAGTTTGTTCTCTATATTTCAATGCACCTTTGTTTAGAGAAAAGAGTTTAAAATGTGTGTTATTATAGAGTGCAGAATTTAGCTGTTTTGAAATTTTATTTTGTTGTATGTATGTTTGCCTCGTTTAAATATTTACATAGCCATTTCTTATTTTGTTTACGTAAAACATCTAAACGGTAGAATATACTGTACTAACTCGGGTCTGACTTGAGAACAACCCAGCTCAGACCCGTGTAGGTCACTGGCAGACCTTTCAGTTGAGAATCTGAAAACCCAGCTTAGACCCATTTTGGCATCTGATGCACTCGCTCACCTATTCCATACTGAACGGAAAAAAAAAGATTTGTTCATAAGTGATAAGCGATTATTAGATTGATTAGAATATGGTTAAGTAAAAGATAAACTTCAAAATCACTTTTTAAATAAATATTCCACTTTTAGAAATTATTATTTTAAATTACCTATACCTATATGAGATCACTCTAAAGATATAAGTTTTTTATTAAAAAAACAAAATCGATTCATGATCTCTTTTATTGAAGTCGGTTAAAAAAATAGCTAAATACAAAGCGTTAGAGAATTTTCCAAACTCTACATTTTACATATAAATGTTTTACTGAAGTAAGCATTAAAATTAAACGGTTTAGTGCGCTCGTAACGTATTTGTATGACGATACGTGATTTTAAACAGATGTTTTACATTTCACAGCGTACCTACTGCCAAGAAATGAAATAGATGCCTATATTCCAATATTTAAATAAACCTATAATAGCAATGACGTGTCCATATGTATTCAGCCCTTTTTAACATCCCACTGCTGGGCACGGGCCTCCCTTCAATACGAGGGGGATCAGGCTATAGTCCACCACGCTGGCCTAATGTGGGTTGGCAGACTTCACATATCTTTCGAAAACTTGTTAGGTTTTCTCAGACATGCAGGTTTTTTCACGATGTTTTCCTTCACCGTAAGGCAAGTGGTAATCGTGTTGGAAATGATTTACACAGGACAATATCAGAGGTGCGAGACCCGGCATTTCAACTGCTTTACAAGGTTACCCAAGTAGGAACATTACTGAGGTACCACCTTAAGGGGTCAATATATTATAAATCAAAGTATATTTACATTTTTAAGTTTGGGTATTAGTGAAATCATGATTTTTTTTATCATGTCATCTATTCATGTCTTTTTAATAGAATATTTTATAACTAAGGGTAATCCCAATATGTATCATCTATACTAATATTATAAAGCTGAAGAGTTTGTTTGTTTGTTTGTTTGTTTGTTTGGTTGAACGCGCTAATCTCAGGTACTACTAATCCTATTTGGAAAATTCTTTTTGCATTGAGTAGCCCATTAACTGAGGAAGGTTATAGGCTATATATCATCTCGGAAAATGTAGGGTTCCCGTGGGATAGATTATTTTTTATCTAGGGACGAACCCAAAGCGAAGCGAGAGTGAGTCGCTAGTGTATCAATAAAAAGCTCACCACTAAGCCATAAATAACACAAAAATGCATGTGGCATTTCAGTTGCACTTAATACAGAACAGGTAAATTATGACTTTATATATTATATAGCTCTAACTAAGCTATCATAACCATCATAAAATCTCTAACAGTCAACTCGATATACTCATGAAGAATACAAAAACAGTTTTAATATCAATTTTAATATAACTTCAAAATAAACTCTTATACAATCTTTTATCATTTGTATTACCCTTTTAATTTGTTTTACCCTTTTAGAGGGTGAATTTTTAATAAATACTTCTTCAGATCACTTACGTCTCAATAATACCTCTTATGCACAAAATTTCTAAACACTTTCCCTTAGATTATGTGCTGCCTTTTATTGAGTCAGAAAATGAATTTAAGATTTTCTTATAGGTGTCTAGGAGTAGCCAATGTGTTACTCCAGGTTATAGTCTATTTGTGTACTAATTTTTATCCAAATCGGTCTAGACATTTCATTGTGACGAAATAACAAACATACATATACACAAAATTTCGCATTTATATTAGTATGATTAGCGACTCATCGCTTCGCTTTGGGTTCGTCCCTAAACACAAACTATCCCATGGGAACTGTACATTTTCCGGAATGATATAGCCTATAGCCTTCCTCAGTTAACGGGCTATCTAATGCAAAAAGAATTTTTTAAATCGGATTATTAGTTCCTGAGATTAGCGCGTTCAACCAAACAAACAAACTCTTCAGCTTTATAATATTAGTATAGATATTAGTATAGATTAGCGGAGACGCAATAGAAATTTAGTTTATAATATAAATTTATATTATTTTTTTTTTCTCGTGCGGGTAGCAAATAATAACATTGATAAATTTTTGCTCTCTGAACTTTATTATAGTTTTAATAATATTTTGTGATATATATCAAGTATATGTTTTGCAATTTATAATTAAACCTTCCCACATTACCTGGCACATATAATTTTCTCCATTTTGAACATATTGACTTAGTAAAATGGATCTTCATACACAACTATCTAAGAACATGGACGACATCGTTAATTTATTTGAATCAAGAATGAAGAACTTTGATAAAGCACTGGCTCAAACACAAACTAGAAGCACTAACAACACAGTATTCAGTGACTTGTCTTCACTTGCCTCCGATTATATGGTGTTTAAGGATCTGGTTTGGAAGACACTTGCTATGATCCGGCAACAACTTCAACTGCTATCAGCTGGATATGATAAGCATGAAATGCTTAGTCGTAGAAAAGTCTTACTGTTTCATGGATTGTCAGAGGATGCAGAAGAACAACCCGATACTAAGGTTTACGATGTTATATGCAATAAAATGAAGCTGTGTAATGTTGACGTTTCTCATATCGATCTTTGTCACCGGCTTGGCGCTAAGAAGGATAAACCCAGGCCTATCTTAGTCCGTTTCATAAGTTTAAAGTCCAGGAACTCCGTTTGGAATGCTAAGACTGCGCTAAAAGGCTCTGGAATAACTGTGTCCGAATTTCTGACCAAATGCAGGCAGGAGGTACTTGTCACCGCAAGGAAGCACTTTGGTTTGAAAAGTTGCTGGTCATCAGATGGTATGATAGTTATTGCACTTCCTGATAAAAGCCGTAAGAAAATCGCAACCTTGCATGAACTACAGCCTTTACTTGGTAAATTTCCTCTGGATCAGTGCACTCAAGATCCCAAGCCATCTAGATCCCGGCGTATTAATAAAAACTTGGTGAAGTAATATAAACTGAATACTTATTTGTTGTTTTACAAATTGTTTGTTGTATATTTCACTCATAACATTCCGCTGTGCAACAGTTATTATTATTATTTTAACAATAGTTCATTCTTTCCCATTATTTTATTGATATATTTTAATGTAATGTATATTTTGCTACGAGTATTTTTACTTTATTTTTCTTATTTACCGTTTTCATAGTTTTATATATCTTTAGTGATTAATCTCTTATCGTTTCACTTTGTCATTATGCGTCTTAAGTTCGGATACGCGCTACGATATATTATATGCTATGGCGTTACTACATATATGTCATCGAATTATTTTAGAAAGTGTACTTCTATTTTATTTTTTATCTAGTAATTTTTCAATAAGTCAATGCTGTTGTTTTATCACTATCTTGGCCAGTAAGTGTGGGAAAAGTAAAACGTGTTTATTGTTGTATTATTATTATTATTTTATTTATTTATTTTTTTTTGTATTTTCTAAATTATCCTATTACTTTTATTTACTTATCGTAGTCATATTTTAAAATTTGTTATACAATATCTATTTAAATTACATAGTTTTATATTTATATTAGTTAGTATAAATTTAAGTTATATATTTATATAGGACTTATATTAGTTGCGTAATTATATACATACATACAATATGTCGAATTCCTTCGATCTAAATGATGAGTTTTTTTCATGTTCATCGGATGATTTCCATAGTGTCTCAAGCAATACTTCGTGTGAAAATAATGCTTTTTCCCTGGACTACCAACTTAGGTCTATACTCGACGATCAAACTCGCGGCTTGAACTTTGTTCATATTAATGCGCAAAGTATTCCGGCTCATTATTCCGACCTTCTAGCATCTTTTAGCAACGTCAATCTTGATGGTATACTGGTCTCTGAGTCATGGCTAAAACCTTCTCTTTCATCTACCCTTTACTCTCTTCCTAATTTTACTCTTATCAGAAACGATAGACCTAACAGAAGAGGTGGGGGTGTTTGCATATATCTTAAAGACACTATTACTTTCAGTATTCTAAAACAATCTGATAGTGCTGATGTGTGCAATTTAGAATACCTTTTTCTTGAAATTGTTACACACCATACTAAGCTTCTGTTGGGCGTCGTTTACAGTCCTTCACTTAATATCAATTATTTTAACACTTTCGAATCTCTCCTGGAAAGCTTTTCTATTTCGTATGACCACTCCATTATTATGGGTGACTTTAACACTTGTCTTATGAAACGTGACTCGCGTTCTCTCAAATTACAATCAATAATTGATTCCTTTAATATGTATATTCCTCCTCTTTCTGAAACCCACTATCCTCCTAACGCTAATCCTTCTCTTATTGATCTCATAATAGTATCCAATTCAAATAAGATTATTAAATTTGGTCAACTAACAGCTCCTTTTTCCTATCATGATCTTATTTTTATTCAATACAACTTGTCTGTTCCTAAGCGGAAAAGGAAAATTATTATACGACGCAGCCTCAAAAATATCAATCGCGATAATTTTAAATATGACTTGTCTCAAATTGATTGGTCTTCTTTATACGATTCATCTGATGTGGATGATAAAGTTAGGATATTTAATTCAAATATCACAAGTCTATTTGACTCTCATGCCCCTGCTAAACCGATTAGAGTTAAACACCTACCGGCACCTTGGCTTACCTTACCAATAAAAAAACTGATGGCCAAGCGCAACAAAGCCAAAATCAAATGCAAGAGGTATCCAACTGAAGAAAATATCGCTGCTTATAAAAAATTGCGTAATCGTTGCAATAGAGAATGTAGGGATGCTAAACGCCGCCACATTCACACTTATATTAATAATTCTTCTCCATCCCAAGCATGGAAATTTTTTAACTCGCTGGGTGTGGGTAAATCACGTAATTCACCACTTAAGGTCTTTGACATTAATTCTCTCAATAAACACTTTTCTTCCCCTCCTGTAAAAATCGAGGCATCTAATAAGATATCAACTCTTCTCAAATTGGCACAAGCCACCCAACCCAGCGGCAGTCTCTTTACTTTTCGCGATATCACAATTAGAGATGTTAAAAATGGGATCTCATCCATAACTTCCAAGGCCGTGGGTAATGACGATATCAGCCGGGACATGCTTTTACTAGCTATCAATGACGTCAGTCCTATCATTACTCACATTTTAAATTTCTCGTTATCATCGAAAACATTTCCCACGGCTTGGAAACTTGCCCATGTTATTCCTTTACCTAAATCTCCCAAAACTTCCCTCCCTTCACAGTTTCGGCCAATCTCCATTTTGCCCTTTATTTCAAAAATTTTCGAAGACTGCATTTACAAGCAACTTTCTCATTTTTTACTACAGAATAACGTCTTAAGTCCTTATCAATCTGGTTTTCGTCCTTTACATAGCACTTCTACCGCACTACTGAAAGTTACTGATGATATTCGCTATGGTATGGATAATAAGAAACTAACGATTCTTATTATGCTCGACTTTAGTAGCGCATTTAATTCTGTGGACTTTGATATTTTACTGGCTATACTTTCCTCGTTTAACATCTCTTCCTGTGTTACCGCATGGTTCAATTCATATCTTCAAGGACGGCGGCAGAGAGTCTGCTTTGAAGATTCGTACTCTGATTGGGTGGATCTCGCTGCCGGCGTTCCTCAAGGTGGTGTATTGTCTCCCTTATTATTTTCTATTTTCATAAATGAGCTCACTAAACTTATTTCATCGCCCTACCATCTTTATGCAGACGATTTGCAGCTGTACAGACACTCCACTGTTAATGACCTCTCAACTGAAATCAACAATATTAATTTAGATTTGGCGCGAATCAGTGATTGGGCTGCAGCTTTTGGATTACTTGTTAACCCAAATAAGTCACAAGCTATGATTATCGGTAGCAGACAATTACGCAATAAAGTAAATTTCCATAACTTGCCTTGTATTACTTATGAGGGTACGACAATAGAACTCACTGAAAAGACAAAAAATCTTGGCTTGATTATGGATAGCCATTTATCTTGGTCGGCACACGTTAATGAGGTTAGCAGACGTTTGCATTACTCGCTTCACTCACTAAAACGATTACAAAATTTCCTTCCCCTTCAAACTAAAATTTCCTTAGCCCAATCCTTATTACTTCCTCTTTTAGACTATGCTGACGTTTGCTACTTAGATGCTACAGAGGAGCTACTCAATAAATTAGATCGACTTCAAAATTTGTGCATTCGTTTTATTTATGGTTTGCACAAATTGGATCATGTAAGTATCTTTCGTATTCAACTGAAGTGGCTTCCTATTCGCCTTCGCCGGAAGATGCGTATACTTACGGCGTTATATTCTATTTTAAATCATTCTTCTCCTACGTATTTACGCGAGCGTTTTCAGCTATCGATCCCCAGCTCAAGACCCGCACGGTCCTGTGTTAGGCCAAAAAAGCTCAACATATCTTCTTATAACACTACTTTTTATGAGAAATCCTTTACAGTTCAGGCAGCAAAACTCTGGAACTCCCTTCCCGATAAGATTATAAATGACAATCCATCACTAAAATTGTTCAAATCTCGCTTAAAAGAATTTTATCTAAGTCACTCCATATAATTTCCTTATTATATATTTCTTGAAGTATGTATGTATGTATATTTATATATGTGTATGTTTATATAATATAGATATAATTGATGTTTGTAGTTTGTACCTACACCGCACCTTATTATTATTATTTTTCCTTTCTCACGCTCGAGGGTTTCTGGTAGAGATCTCTTAAAGAGATAAGTCATCCTTTGTACACATGGTTACTGTTTTCTATTTTATATGTTTTGTTTTTATGGTACATGAAATAAATAAATAAAAATAAATAAATTTAAAACATCGAACTTATCGAATGTTAAACGGAACCGTTTATTTTACAACGTGTTTTCGATATAATGCCAAATGAATGTTTATTATTTCTTAAATATGTATGTATGTACGTCATATAACGAAAATAAATTCGTTGCTTTACGTTACGTGCACGTTTGCAGTAAACTATAAGAGCTGTCACAATCGACTTTACATTGTTTGTAGAGTAGTTGAAAATCTATATCTATATACATACACTAGCGACTCATCCTCGCTCCGCTCGGGTTCGTCCCTACTTACGTTTTAAAGTTTAGTATAGATTTCGTAGAGATAAGATACTTTCCCGCAGTAAAAAGTATCCTATATGTTGACCCGGATAACCAGCTGTCATCATACCAAATTTCATTAAAATCCCTCTAGTGGTTTCTTCGTGATGCGGTAACAGACAGACAGACAGGCAAAAATTCTAAAAACTATAGATTTGGCCTCTGTATCGATAATACTGTCTATTTCAATAAGATTTTCAAAAAAATATTTGATGTACAGATTCGGCTTAGTTACAATTTTATTATATGTATATAAAAATCAATGTCTAATGTATGTTCCCTAATGACTCAAAAACGGCTGGAGCGATTTTGATGAAATTTTCAGGCAAACTTCAGTTAAGCTTTGCGGGTGAACCAGTGAACTTTGGTAGCGATCGGAAATTTGAAAGCGGGCAAAGCCGCGGGTATTGGTAGTAGTATATGAAGCTGAAAAATTTATTTGTTTGTTTATTTCCGGAAGCACTGATTTGAAAAACTCTTTTTGCGTTTTATAGCCTATTTATTATGGATGGTTATAGCCTCTTACATCATACTCGTATTACGACGTACAAGAGCGGAGTAATTCTACAAAATTAAAAAACGTAGGTGGATCCGCAAGATAACGCTAGTGAATATATAATATAGATAACTGCTATATGTAGTACCAATTGACAATATAAAATAAAGGCAGTGATAGCCCAGTGGTAACGCGCTCGCTTGGGAAACCAAGTGAAGCGGGTTCAAATCCCGGGTCTCGCACCTCTGATATTTTCATGTGCGAATCATTTTCAACATGATTACCACTTGCCTTACGGTGAAGGAAAACATCGTGAGGAAACCTGCATGTTTGAGAGAATCTAGCAAGTTTTCAAAAGACATGTGAAGTCCGCCAATCCGCACTTGGCCAGCGTGGTGGACTATGGCCTGATCTCCCTCGTATCGAAGGGAGGCCCGTGCTCAGCAGTGGGACGTTAAAAAGGGCTGAATACGAAATACGACAATATAAGTTTAATAATATAAAATTTTCTTATTTAATATGGATCCTGACTCAGTTAATGCAACGTTTTAAATAATACTCGTATATCTAAATATATTTTTCATACAAACCGTTGCCCATCCGACAACCCTTTCGGTTCTTTGCAATTAACGAAATTCTAAAAGTGACCCGAATAATAAATAATAATGATGCTTAATTATTTGGCCGACATTAAAAAAGGAGAGTGTTTTTTGTGTATTATTCTGTTTCTTTAAATATCCCAGTGCTACCACGGGGTTCCCTTCAATTTAGGATCAGGCCATAGTCCACCATGCTGGCCAAGTGCGGTAGCGGACTTCATGTCTTTCGAAAACTTGCTAGATTCTCTCAGACATGCAGGTTTCTTCAAGATGTTTTCCTTCACCGTAAGACAAGTGGTAATCGTGGAAATGATTAGCATACATGAAAATATCAGAAATGCATAATCCAGGATTTGAAGCCGCTTCACTCGGTTTCCCAAGCGAGCGCATTACCACTGAGCCTCCGCTGCTTTTTTGTGTATATTACGCGTATATTAGTGCAGTGTAAATAATATGAGCTTAATATGGACTGTTATATTTATTTATAAATATCGTTTATGTATGAGCTTTATCAAATTCAAGCCAGTATTAACTGTGTGTGAATTTAATACTAAATAAATAAAAGCATACCGACCTGTCACTCTCGATCCCTCCGACGCATGAACTTGAGAATGGATGGGTTCTTCATACAAACTTTCATCCCTTAATTCACAAACTTGAAGTATTTTCGCGACAAAAACTAAACTAAATTCTATATATTCTTATCTAACATCCAAACTATCTCTATACTAAAATTTATCAATATTGATTGAGCGGTTTAGTGTAAAAACGTATCAAACAGACAGACAGACCTACTTCCATATTTAAAAACAATATGTGTATTCAGCCCTTTTTAACGTCCCACTGCTGGGCACGGGCCTCCCTTCAATACGAGGGAGATCAGGCCACCACGCTGGCCAAGTGCGGGTTGGCGGACTTCACATGTCTTTCGAAAACTTGCTAGGTTCTCTCAGACATGCAGGTTTCCTCACGATGTTTTCCTTCACCGTAAGGCAAGTGGTAATCATGTTAGAAATGATTCGCACATGAAAATATCAGAGGTGCAAGACCCGGGATTTGAACCCGCTTCACTCGGATACCGAAGCGAGCGAGTTACCATTGGGCTACCACTGCCAACTTAAAAAAAAAATCAATATAGATATGTTAAAATCAAATATACGATTACCAGCATAATGCCAGCTGTACTTCACTATACATCGTCCAAAACTATTTATATTGTGACGATTTTCCACGGAAACAGCAGAAAAATTAATTTAATTTACTATTTTAACGCGCGATAAAACGAGGTCATCATAAATAAGGTGGAAGTATGTGATGACACGTGTGATATATTAGACTTTGGCAATAAAATATATGGTACAGGTGTATTTCTATTCGATGATACTTTAATAGATTCCAATAACGTCGTTATAACGAAACTTTTATATTGCGTTCAATTCTTTTTCACCAAAAAAGACTGAATTCCGTGGTGTTTTTATATTTTTTTAATTTATTATGGCTGAATTTCAATGATTTTTAGAATAAATTTCCAACCTAATACTGACTTTGAAGTCTGTATTACTTTTTAGATAAAAATAATGATTTTATTAAAGAAAAAATCTGCAGTTTTTCTCGTTTTCCGTTTTATACTGATAATAAGATAAGGGCATGTACATATATGTATGTATATATATATATATATATATATATATATATATATATATATGATTGTATGTGTATGGTTAATCAATCATCGTAGTATGTGTATCATCGTAATCGACATACATATACTTTTAATATTTTTTATGTTGGGAAATACATTTTTACGCATACCAACTGTAGATATACAGGTGATTATGTACTCACCTGATAGAAAAGCCAGTACTACCTAAAACTCAACAAAACCTTCTCCGTCTTAATGGGGCGTCGCAGGATCGCATACGCACTCAACTACGACGCTCCGACGGCAGGTCTGCCGAAGCAGACTACAATAACCATGGGGTTGCTCCACAGTCCAATCTGCTATCAGAGAAGTACCAGGAGCAACCCGCATGGTACACCGCCCACCGAAGTGGGCCACTTAGTGCGTTTCTTGACTTCCTGCCCGGCTGAACTCTAATGATAGCTGATGTTATAAGGAGTAACTTAGGCTACTTTTTTTTCAGAAAAAGAATTAGGGTTCCGCTCAAAAAAATTAAAACATACCTAGGGACGCACCCGAGCGAAACGGAGGGTAATTCGCTCAATCTACAATATACGAGTATGCACGTACACTCTAGAACTCGGGCGTCATTTGAAACATCAAGATTTCTACTATCTTTTAATATACTTAATATAATATACATATTCTTTCTAAACAAATTCTCTAAATTTTTGTAAAAAGCATCAACTTTTGTCTTAACATTACAAAAGCAAAACACATATACACTGTACACTATAATATCATCTTAATTTTGTACCGTACAGATCGTCTAACACCATGTTGACCTAATTAATGTGTAACACAATAAATTAAAAATAACTTTAAATACTATATCCGTATACCATTCACGTTTCAACTAATAAAATTAAAAGCAAATTGAATGGCTGGCTACATTTAATAATAGGAAAACATGAAGCAAACATATAATACTATCAACACTTAAGGAAATAGAGCGATATTTCTATCAGCCGGGAGTCGAATGCGGGACCGCCTTAATAGTTTAAACAATTGCCGCCCATTAAATAACTCGCTACTTGTTTGGTATAAGGTATGAATTATAAGCGACATTATTTATAACTACTGATTTATATTAATTTTGGGGAAAACTATGATTGTTACATTATTAGCTATATACATATAATAAAATTGTAACTGAGTCGAATCTGTACATTAAATATTTTTTGGAAAATCATATTGAAATAATCATTATTATCGATACAGAGGCCGAATCTATAGTTTTTAGAATTTTTGTCTATCTGTCTGTCTTTCTGTCTATGACCGCATCACGAGAAAACTACTGAACAGTTTTTTTTTTATGAAATTTGGTATGATGAAGACAACGGCTCGGCAAACGTAGCGTGGGACGCTCTTTAGCTAGTTGGAGCGATAATATACTGGCTAATATACTGGTAAACTGGCTGGCAGCGGTTGGATGCGAAGAGCTGAAGGTCGAGCTCAGTGGCGTGCAATAGGAGAGGCGTATGTGGACATAGCTGCTGAAACAGTGGACAAAAGCAGGCTGAATATGATAATGATGATTATGTATGTCTGTTTGTTACGTTGTAACGGCTGAACAGATTTGAGTTAAATTTAGTACACATCCAGACGATCGAAGTAACACATAGGCTAGTGTTTGTAATAGAATTTGTAATAAGCTCCATGTATATAATAGAATTTGCTGGAACTGGAACGCAGTAATAATGTAATAGATATATACATATAATTATTCATATTTATGTATATTTATAATATAAAAACGAAAGATTTGTCTGTTTGTTGCCTATAAATTCTGAAACGATTTTGGTAATTGAAAAGTTATATTATACAAAAAGTATAGGCTATATTTTATTTTAGTAATAATATTTATCATACTTGAAAAATCACTTACGCACTCGAGCGAAGCGTAGGTATTATTATTATATATGTTTTTTTTTAATATAAAACGCCCATTCTCATGACTTATTACTAACACATTCATTCGTTCGATAATATTAGTCGATGAGTCAGTAGAGGCTACTTCCATTGTTAGGTCATACGTCATGCTCATGTGGCAGACTAGAAAAAAAACACTTTGTTTGAATACGGAAAATAGACATTTTCTAGAACCTTGAAATACGAATTCGGATTTTTGAGGTTACAGATATTTTTTTTCAACAGTAATTTTATAAAGATTGTCTCCTGAACTATATTTAAGTCCTTTATTTATGTTAGAAATTATGAGTTACATAAAACATTAACGTTGTCTTGTAGGTAATGCGTCTAATGTCAGTGGTCGCTAGTTCGATTATTGCATGAGAGAATTGTATTCACTAGTATGTATATATTATTGCCATGTAATTGATAAAAAAATTGTATTTAGCCCTTTTTAACATCCCACTGCTGGGCTCGATTTTCCCTTTAATACGAGAAGAATTAGGCCGTAGTCCACCACGCTGGCCAAGTGTAAGTTAGCGGACTTCACAAGTCTTTCGAAATCTTGGTAGGTTCTCTCAGACCCGGGATTTGAACCCGCTTCACTAGATTTTCCAAGCGAGTGCATAACCACTGGACTACCGCTAACTATAAATAGCGACATTATTCTTCAATTTTTTTTTTCAGAAATAACCCGAATCCGCACTAAGATGTCAATATCTAAAAATCGCGAACCTACTTTTGACTTCGCCGTAGTTGAGTGAAAACATCACATTTATAAGCACCAAATATTTAAGAAAATCATACGTATTGTGAGGTGTTTTGTATGCGTTCTTGTTTGCACAATTGTATAGAATTATTTAAAAATATTAAAATTTCCTTGTCATATTTTCTGCCAAGTGGTATTTCCTTTACGTTATCTTGTAATAATTCGAATAACGTCATTATATAATAGGAAACCATTGATTTGATAAAGCCTTTTATTTAGGTTTGCTTTTCTATTCTGGCCTTAATACCCCACTCGAAGGGCCATCTGACATTTAAATTGACTTTTAAAAGTTAATAGACCAAAATGAAAACTTGAAATAATAAGTGCCTTCGCTACAGCGTAAAAAAAATCAAATGAGTGTATTTTATAAGTTTCTACAAATCTAGCTTTAGGTTTTATATACGAGAATATGAAATTTTGTGTTTAGCTTTTTTGAACGTCTCACAGTGGGCACATACCTCCCTTCAATGCGAGGGAAAACATGCTATAGCCCACCACGCTGGCCAAGTGCGGGTTGGCGGATTTCACACGTCTTTCAAAAACTTGCTAGTATATCTCAGACATGCAAATTTCCTCACGGTATTTTCCTTCACCTTAGTCCGTAAGCAAGTGGTAATCATGTTGGAAATGATCCGCACATGAGAATATCAGAGATGCGAGATCTGGAATTTGAACTCGCTTCCCAAGCAAGCGCGTTACGACTGGGCTAACACTGCTCTATGATATGAAAACGACGGTAGAATTAAATTGATTGCATAATGTTGTCCTTTCATTTCCTTACAACATTATTTTCGAGATCATGGTAATGTTCTATAATATAGCAAACTGCCGATATCATAGCAAAGCATTATATAAGAAAATCAGTACATTTTGTACAATTTGGTTGACAACTACCCCTATCCCATATATGTTACATCGTTAAAGCGGACGTCTTTTGCTAAATTACGTTTGTGAAGACATAAAAACGCGATAAGGGTTGATACGTAAAGAGCATTGTGCAGTTACCGGACTATCATTCACGTTTGATAAATCACGTCACCCCACCCTGCCGCACCCTGTGATAAACAAAACGCTATTTTCCTCGGCATTTGCTTAGAAAGGGTGCGGTGCTATAACTCTATTACGACGTTATTAGTCGACCCCAATAACAAAATAATAAAGAAAACGACCTTAAAGTAAAATAAACAGATGATCTGGTGTGGGACGTCATACCTGCAATAAAGGCGTGTATACAAACCCTGACGCGCCCTTACTCTAATGAGGACAGTTTATGGGGCAAGCTAGCATTTAGGTTTATTGTATATGCGCGCGCACCCCATGGCCGTGCTTTATAAGAAGTGACATTTCTCCTAAACGTTCAGTAATACACGTGCTGTAGAACAGCTCGGAGCTCCGCGATAATTTGTTAAATGAGTGAGTCAACTCGCCTACGCTTGTTAATTAGTCTGTAGCCTAGAATTTGAATTATCGCGTGGGCCTGTTTTAGGTTAACTAACATTTTCCCGTGTTAATAGGGTTCAAATAAATTACTTCCATGTTATGTGCACATCCTTAGTTTGGTTTTGAAATAGTTTGGTATACCACGAATTCTTACAATCCCTTTATTTAACCATTCGTTATAAACTGTTAAATTTTCAACATCCTAAAACGAAACCGACTTGAATTAATCTTTTATAATTTTGGTAAACTTGTTAAGAACGCTTTATGAACACAATCCCTTTAAACCATAATCCTTAATAGATGAAATTTTGAGAGATAACTGTTTACTTACTTTATGCTATGTTATCTTAAGCTGGGATCGTTCAAGCTCAGGATGTACTGACAGGATGGTTTCGTGGTTACCAATTTCGTCAGCTTCCCATCAGAGTATTTAAGTTGCGGTAAGTTGTCTTAAATTGTTGGCTTTAACATATTAAATGCATATCTACCATCGATTGACGGTAAAGTTGGGAAATATTGACTCCTAAAACAATGACGAACAAACTTTTGCAATTAGGCACAAGTTTTATCACTAATGTATAGAATATTACGAAATTTATGAAGGATTTCTTGAATTTTTTAATCGTTATTCCAAAAGTTTTGAAGCAAATTATCGATAAAGTTTGGTTTCTTTGATAATATCTAATGCGGGGGGAAGTTTCATAGAAATATAGTATAAGTATAATTTTTGTGTTATCGCTTACTAAGAAAATATTATTCAAAGATTCTAAGTTCTAAGACTGAATAGGTAACGTGAATATTTGCAAGAAGAAGGTCCCATCCCATTGCTATACATTTTTCTAAATGTCAGAAAACCTAATGCATTTTAAAGGAACACAAATTGCATTGATCGTTTTAAATAGACCTAACACAAAGCAAAATATTTGGAATAAATTTTTTATACAACACAGACAAAATAAGTTCCTAAAGTAAATTTTATGTGTTTAGAAAAATATAACTTTGTAGATTTTTGTGCTAAGAAAAGAATAGTATTTAATAGGGTTTTAACAAATATATATAAGCGATACTACAGCTTAAAAGGCAATCATGATCTCGTCTTTTAACTTAGAAACCCTAAATAGAGAAATAAAATTGAAGTGTCTGTTTGTAATGTCAAAATAACAGCTTTATACTAAATGCATATGAAATTATATATGTACTTATAAGAAAAACACATTTTTTAAAATTTTTGCTAGTCTATCTGTTTGTTCCGGTTCGTCTCCGAAACAGCTGGACTGATTTTGACGGGACTTTCACTGGCAGATAACTGATGTTCAAAGGAGTAACTTAGGGTACTTTTATTTTAGAAAAAGAATTAGGGTTCCGCTCAAAAAAAATTAAACGTACGAGCGAAACGACGGTAAGTCGCTAGTTATTTATACATTTGATATACCGAGATCTACGTACAAAATTTTATTTAAGTAAAAGAATACTATAGTAAAAGTAAGCTCTATGGTAAGATTTTTGAGAGTTCGTATTTATAAGGTTTAATAGGAGATGACAGTTCCATAGAAGTTCGTTATCTTGGAACTTAGAAACTTAAAAGCTTGCCCCTGTTATGTTGTGTAGGTACTCGTACTTCTGATACATTAAGCGAATGGTTTCCTCAGTAGATATCTTACTCATACAAGTGAAAATGAAGAACAAAATTATAGAATGCCTTTGAGACATCTAAAACCTTAGTCTCTCCAGTGACCATGATTGCTGTAAAGCAATCAAAACGTCGGGCACAAAGAATCAAAAAAAATCCGCGAAATAAGACGAAAAGATTGTTTTATTTAAAATGTCAAATATTCGCGTAAATTGAAGAAAGTACGTTCTAAGAAAGTATTATAAGAAAGTATTATATCAACATGTCGAAAAAATTTATCAATAAGCATTCAGAACGTGAAAATGATAAGGCCTTAGACCACCACGCTGACCAAATGCAGGTGACGGGCTTCACAATTCACATGTCTTTGGAAAACTTATTAGGTTTTCTCAGACATGCAGGTTTTCTATCGATATTGAATTCGCTATTTGATAGATGATTTGCACAAAAGCATAACAAAGGTGTGAGACCCTGGATATGAACCCGCTTTACTTGGTTTCCCGAGCTAACCCATTAATCATTACCACGGGACCTTTGCCTATACTATACATACTATATGTTATAAAAAACAAAAAGAATATTGTTCTACTATGACGAAACTAAATATAGCTCTTTCAATTCTTACAATCCAATCTAGAATCCAGACTTCTGATTCACGTACTCGGTAAATCCCCGCTTGTATTTCGCACATCAATTTTCTAATCTATATTTACAATATTCTAATATATTTTATTGTATGAATCATGAGAACATTAGGCGAAGTCTGTAGATGCACTAAGTGTATAAATAACACTATATTATTTATTAAGTTGAGTTTGCTTGAAAGTATTTTATTTAATATTATCTATACATAACTAGACCAAGACAAAATAGTCCACTACCATTTTCTTCTATGTTTGTCGACCCATTTTCTTTTTTTTTTAGCAGTTATTAAACAGCTTTAGTGTTATCAATAAAAAAAATGATGACGGTCAAATTTTGACCACAAGGCGAAAACTAGAAAATATTGATTTTTGTTCAAAATAATGAAAACAATAAAGTAATTACAGTCATATTAAAGAGGCGGAATATCTAGTCAGTACCACTTTAGTAGGTTAATAGGAATCTATAACAAGTATAAAACGCCTATGAGACGTCTAAAACCTTAGTCGCTCCCGTGACCGTGATTGGTATAAAGCATTCGAAACGTCGCGCCGTTAACCAAAAATCAAAATAAAACCGCGAAAAAATCCGAAAAGATAGTTTTATTCCAAATATTCGCGTAAATCTAAGAAAGTATTAGGTTAAATAGGTTCAGTTTAGAAAAGTGTAGGTTTAAGAATCGACGTGTCATTTTAAATTGGTTTAAAAATGAAGAAGTTATCTATCTATACAGATAAATAAAATTGAAGTGTCATTTTCTAATGTCAAAATAAAAGACTTTTTTTTATTTTTGTCTGTCTGTCTGTCTATCTTTTGTTCCGGTTAATCTTTAAAACGACTGGCCAGATTTAAAAAAACTTTCACCGGCAGATTGCCGATGTTATAAGGGAGAACTTTGGCTATTTTTATTTTAGAAAAAGAATTAGGGTTCCGAGTAAAAAAAAATAAAACACCAAGAAATTGTGAACGAAATCCGCGTACCTAAGGACGTACCTGAGCGAAGAAAGGGTAAATCTAAGGGTAAGTTTTTACGTGCGTATAGAAATACCAATAACATTTTAAGATTTTCCAAGTTGGATGAAAATCGACAAATGGAAAATCGTATTATCAAGTTCAAAGGGTTCTCTCTCAGACCGTTTACCTTCTCGGAAATGGAAATTGATAGTGGTTCATGTGGCTTTACCCATTACAGCATTTGCGAAATAAAGATATTCATTTTAATATTAAGGCGTCAGGAAAATTATGTTAAAGTTATAAATTATAAAATTCTGACGCAATACAGCAATTATTTAAATAGGGTTTTTTTTTGCTTTCTTTCAATTTTACTTAAATGTACATTAATTGTCCTTATCTAAAGAAAGGATGTACGTACGCGAAATTTATGGTTTCAAAGGAGAAAACTTCTTTAGTACAATATAGTTTATTTAAATCTTTTTAATATAAGACTATTATTTTGTTAAAACATTAAATAAATTCTTTACTATAAAGTCTTTTGACGACATGTTTGCCTGAACTTGTAGTGACCCTACTTGCTGTGCTAACGGTCGCGGGTTCGATTCCCGTTTGGGGCATGCGTTTGTGTGATGAGCACAAATGTTTGTACGTCAGTCATGGGTGTTTATATTTATAATATGTATGTATTTAAGCCTCGTGCCCTCGTTTTGAAGGGAGGCCCATGCCCAGCAGTGGGACGTTAAAAAGGGCTGAATACATACATGTATTTAAAGTTATATAGTTTATATTATCAACTATTTGGTATACATAACACAGGCCTCGGAGCTTACAATGGAACTAGACGGTGCTATATGTTAATGTCCCAACATATTTATTTGTCCATATAATACCTTTTTTTATTTCTTTCCTGGTTTTTCACTGCTACTTTCAAAAACGCCCGACGAAATTTAAACGATTTCTAAAAACAGTTAGTTCTATATTTATCTACAAACAGTTTTTTTACCTATGTCTTTTGAAAAGTACATTTTTTTTAATATATAATAACACTTTATTAACAAAAAAGGTGTATTACTTTAAAAGGTATTATTCAACCCTTAGAGGTCAAATTATTTCTTGTAATTTAGATATGACGACCCTTGAGCTAAAACCTTATTAATACTTACTTATATTTAGATTTTTTTATATGTATGTTAGTCTTTAAGGTATTTATGTTATGGGCCTTTAAATATTGCCTGAAATAAATGATTATTATTATTATTTTTATTAGAATATTTGACATTTTAAATGAACCATGGTCACCCGCGGCAAAAATGGCACTGAAGTACTACAATTTACAAAAAGATAAACTTTTTGAATCATAAAAATCACAAATTGTTAATAAATAGCTTGAGTTACTCTTTATAACATCAGCTAACTGCCATTGAAAGTTCCGTCAAAATCAGCCCAACCGTTTTGAAGATTAGCCGGAATCAAACAGACAGACAGACAAAAAAATTTAAGAATTGTGTTTTTCGTATAAGTACCATATATATTTAATATATATTTAGTAAAAAGCTGTTATTGTAACATTACAAACAGACACTTTTATTTGTCTGTATTCATTTATATATAATTTGACAATAAGTGAAATTATATGCAATACAATAAAAACAGCCCATCATAATTTGGATTGAGAAAGATATACGTATATTTTCTAGTCGTTAGCTACTGCCATTAGTTCCAGCCTTATGCTGATAGTGGATCACTACCTTAATCTTTTTAGAGCAATCTTTCTTCCCGCTATTGTAAATACTTGCAGTAACGTTATATGTAGATTTCTATGGTACTAATGCGTTTTATTCTATACAAATATCATAAACGTTTAAGTAATTCTGTTTGTTTGTTTATAGTCTAAGATACGTTAGTATATTCTTTAGACTAATGTTCGATTTTCATTAATAACATCGGGGAAGTTGATCAAAACACTTTATTTAAAGTTAATATTATTTAACAGTATTGGCCCGTGATTTAGTTAGGCAACACATTTGTGACTTATCGATGTACATATTATCTATCACATAATCTTTGTCATTATCAAATAACAGATGAGGATATATATTTCTAATACCGTTTCTCGTACTATTAGTCTCTATGGCTGGCTACTCTTGAAAATTGAAAAAATGGTCTATTTTACACCAAAATATTAAAGCTTTTTATAAACAGTTTTACAAGCTGTGCAGGAATCATGGAAACGAATTATTATCTTTTACCTCTTTATAAACGTTTCTAATATAAAATCAAACAAAAAACAAAATAGGCAGCAAATGAGCTGTTTGCCTCAAAAAAGCATTGTAAGCAAACCGGTAACACAAATCTGAATTGTACACAATATTTGCTTTCGCCTTTTTAAGTAACTTGATCCATTATAAAAAGGTTTCACGAATCTATTTCGGCTTAACAAGAGACGCTTTGTGTTTTGTCAGAATTTAATATAGAATTAAAGTGACATTATACACTACAAGCGACTCGCCCTCGCTCCACCCGGGTTCGTTCCTAATTACGTTTTAACTGTTAGTGTAGATTTCTCAGAGATGGTATACTTTCCCGCAGTAAAAAGTATCCCATATGTTGACCCAGATAACCAACTATCATCTTTTTTTCAATTTCAATTTTTAACAATTTTATCAAAATCTGTTAAATGGTTTTCTCGTAATGCGCCCCCAAACAGACAGACAAGAATTATAAAAACTATGAATTCGGCCTCTATATCGATAATAATGACTATTTCCAAAAATATTTTCCAAAAAATATTTAATGTACAGATTCAACTCAGTTAGAATTTTATTATATTTTAGATTAGAATATGGGAAATATTAATGGCATAAGGTAAGTCTGCTGGAGGAGATTTGATGGCGAAATTATATATTCTCCTAAAGGAAAATCAAAAGCTTAGTGAATTAATGTTACTATGATCATAAATTTTAAGAGTATCATGATTAAATCTTTTCGGGGTTTTTGCTGATTTATTAGAAACTAGCGTTTTCTCGCGGCTATGCCTGCGTAGTATATTATTCTATTACTATATCTTCATCCTATATGTTACATTAATATCATACTAAATACTACTATACTGAGATTAACGCGTACAATTGCACAGACATATAGACAAAAATTCTAATAAGTATATATATATCCCTAAATGATTCCCCATACAAATAAGGGATGATTTCCGGGGTAAAAACTATCCTATGTCCTTTCCAGGGTCTTAAACTATCTCCATACCAAATATTATCTAAATCGGTTTAGCGGATTAAGCTTGAAAAGGTAACAGGCAGACAGACAGACAGACAGAGTTACTTTCACATTTATAATATTAGTATAGATTTATTGTATAATCTAATATTGTTACATTTTTGATACATTTACATATAAATCCACAAAATGGGCTAAGCAGAACCATTAAGCTGTTCATGATAATTTTTCTTAAAAATACGCTTACGATGCTGTAATGAATTGGAAACATGGAATGTAGAATAATAGAATAAATACATAAAATACTTTATTACAGTACAACATTCCAAAATAAACTAAATGAGGTTGAGTCCTAGATTTTATTGTTCCATTAGGAACAGCTGATTGAAGTTATATGTAAGTAGAACAATAACACTCAAGCGATGGGCATCCATCTCTGACTGAAATTGGAAAGGAATGGAGTGGCGAAATCTGATAAATTACACTCACAAAGCCACTGGACTTAATGATCATATAAATTGGACTGTAGATTAGACATTCGGACGGTTATTGTAATAAAAGTATGAATTGTTTAACGGACTTTGAAAATGATATATTTTTAACCGACTTCCAAAAAAAGGAGGAGGTTCTCAATTCGACCGTATATACATATATTATTTTTTTTATGTTTGTTCGCGGATTTTTTCGTCGTTTATGAACCGATTTTGATAATTCTTTTTTTGTTGGAAAGGATATATCCCAAGAGTGGTCCCATGATAAGGAAACCAGGATCTGATGATGGAATCGAGAGAAAATCAGAGAAATCGAGGGGAACTTTCGAAAATTGTAGCGGCGACTAGTGCGTTTGATAACATTTTCATTAGGTATTTTAAAGCATTACTATTTAATGAAGGTCTGGAGTCGATCTGATGATGAACCCCAAAGATAGTCGAGGGAACTCCTCAACGATTTACAGCAATTACCTGGTGTTTGGGCTTGATTAATTTGTATTGATGATACGTCTACACTAAAAATGGAAAAATAAAAACTTTTTAAAAAAATAATAAAAACCGACTTCCAGTATATATTTAAGAAAAAAAATCGTTATAGATAACTATTAATTAAGAGTCCGTTCCCATGATGAAATGAATTATATTCTTGCAAAATCTCATCGAAATCTGTTCAGCGGTTTAGGCGTTAAAGGACAGACATGCAGAGCTAGATTCACGATAATAATATAAGTATGAATCTTACTAATTTATGCCCCTGGTTTCGCTCATGTTACATTGATAAAAGTAGCCTGTATTATTCCAACTACAATGGTGTGTGGTAAAGAAACAAAAGCACATTCGCTCGTAAGCTTTAGAATTTTATAATACTTTCTTAGACTTACACGAATATTTTACATTTTAAATAAAAGCTAAGCAAGTTTCTCATATATGATTATTACATATTACTTTAAAGCATTCGAAATGTCGGGAATCAAAAATCAAAATAAATCCGCGAAAAATACGAATATATTTAACTATAGTTTATGAATTTCTATATTTAGTGATTTATTTGACTCCGCTAAGGAGTTTTATTGTGACTTACAGCTTTATCTCAAGTTTTTAAATGCATATAATTAATAAATTCACATTTTAATGGCATTTTACTTATATATACGTTTCTTCTTTTAAAAACTTTGTCAGATCATAACATATATCAATATTCCATAAGGATTATCTCTTCAATCCAGTCAATCAATAGGCCGTAAAGCTAACATATAGACATTGTTTTATTTTATATTTTACAAATATTAGTATATATAAAAAATATTGAAATAATATTGCCAACTTTTTATAAATACGCTACCGTATTAAGGCGAAGATGATTTTCACTCAAAGTAAAAATAATAGAATTTATGTTAATTTACGCCTTTGTTACAGACTTCTTCATATTCTTAAAAAGCCTCTAGCAAGAACGAAACTCATAATACGGCTTTATGTGTAGAAATAATTCGATTCTTTTTTTTTCTAGTTCGTATATAAAAACATATATACGATGTCACGACGACACGTTTGGCTTAGTTTGTAGTGACCCTACTTGCTGTGCCAGCGGTCGCGGGTTCGAGTCACGCTGGGGGCATTCATTTATGTGATGAGCACGAACGTTTGTACTCTAGTCATGGGTGCTTATATTTATAAAATGTATGTATTTAAAGTTATATTATGTATAATGTATCAACTATTTGGTATCCATAACACAAGCCTCGTAGCTTACCATGGAACTAGATGGTGCTGTGTGTTAATGTCCCAATTGTATTCAGCCCTTTTTAACGTCCCACTGCTGGGCACGGGCCTCCCTTCTATACGAGGGGAATCAGGCCATAGTCCACCACGCTGGCCAAGTGCGGATTGGCGGACTTCACATGTCTTTCGAAAACTTGCTAGGTTCTCTCAGACATGCAGGTTTCCTCACGATGTTTTCCTTCACCGTAAGGCAAGTGGTAATCATGTTAGAAAATGATTCGCACATGAAAATATCAGAGGTGCGAGACCCGGGATTTGAACCCGCTTCACTCGGTTATCCAAGCGAACGCGTTACCACTGGGCTACCACTGCCTAATGTCCCAATATATTTATTTATTTTATTTATATAAAGAGCAATATTTATTTGTAAATAACATCAACTGTCTCTAAAAAAGGCACAGGATATTTATTTCTATTCGTACGGTTGCATAAAAACTCTTACTTCGGTACAAATTGTATTGCTTTAAAACGAATCTTGTGTAGCTGTTTGGGGATACACGTCCAACGGATTGCGAGACATCCCCCTTTGGGAAGCTGTGATCGAATGTAAGGGAGTGTGTACATTGTTATATCGAGCTAGTACTTATCCGCGGATATGCCTGCGTAGTTTACATATAGCAAAATACAATTTTTTACCCTTTTTTTACTTGAAATTGCTAATAATCTTTACATTGCAGACTATACTACCGTCATAATAAAGAAGGCCCTAACTAACAATTTGGTTAAAAATAACTTAAATGCAGATTCGGAATCAGCAAAAAAAAAAGCTACTTAATAGTCTTACTCATAAAGCTCTAAGTCTTACGAATCCGGAGACACCATAACCATTTTCATCGTAACTATGACAAAACTAGTAGTAATTTTGACGTAGTACTAACACAAAACTTCAAATATCTTGAAATCAACTTTGACGAAGTTGCGACGTTTTTTCTTATGACGGCAGTGTATATGTATGTCTCTACCAGTAAAATTTCAAGTAGTAATTGTTCTTTGTGAGATTTTGTGGTTTATTAGTGAGTGGTATTTCAGTGTTATATACATACATAGATAACAGTATAATAAAACTAATAACCCGCTCTTACTTCGCTCAGGCTAAATGACTTTATTACATATCCATATTTACTATGGATGATGAAAAATATTTCTAAGAAGATAAAGGTTATGTTCTACTATCAGCAAAAGGCCTTAAATACTCGCAATTCTACACAATCCAAATAATTCGATAGTTTTACAAGTTAACTAAATGATTTTAAATTTCACTCTTGTTTCTGGTTTTGTACTGCTTTTATCTGCCTCGGTGGTGTAGTGGCTAGCATGTACGGCTGCACATCCTGAGGTCCTGGGTTCGAGTCCCGGGTCGGGCCTAGTTTAGTTATTGAGTCTTTCTGTATAGTAAGCCTCAGTAACAGCCCGGAGTTGGGAAGTTGGCGGTGTTTCACCCCCGTGCCTCGGAGAGCACGTAAAGCCGTCGGTCCTGCGCCTTAACTCTCACCGGTCGTGTCGAGTAGTTGTCCCACTGGAGTATGAGAGTGACAGGAATAGAGAGTGCACTTGTGTCTGCGTGTACACTTGTGCACTATAATATCTCCTGCGCAGTTGGCTAGTCTCAATGAGATTGGCCGCCGTGGCCGGAATCGGTCAGGAGAACATCATCATCTTATTTTAAACTCATTTTATCCACAGATGTAATATAAGGGAGATTATGAGTTTTTATGTTTTGAAATATTCAAAAATAAAAGGTACACTCGCCTTAAAGGCGATATAAAGTACTTGGTGTGTATACGACGAATTGATTTCGTCTCCTGTCTCGAATTTCTAGAGCGGTCTGAGGTGCATGTTATTTGTGTTACAAGCTTTTGTTTTAAACTTAAAAACTTAAACTCAAAGCTCAAAAGTAAAGTTATTAATTTGATTACATTTTTCATAAAAATAGAAAGATCACTTTGTAATAACTTTTAAAATCTATACTAGTATTATAAAGAGGAAAGATTATTTGTTTGTTTATACCAAATAGTTTTGTAGTTAACCGATTTAAATAAAATTTGGTAAGAATATAGTTTGAGACCTCGAGAAGGATATAGGTTAGTTTTTATATCGGAAATCATCCCTTAAGAGGGTGAAAATGGGGATGAAAGTTTGTATGGCGAAGCAATCTAGGGACGAACTCGAGCGAAGCGAGCGTGAGTCACTAGTAATAAATATATCTGTAACATTAAACAATTAAAAATATTTAAATCGATTTACGGTTGGTGAATATATCGCGATACATACATAAGTAAAATGAATTGAGTACCTCTTCCTTTAGACGTCAGTCGAAAATGTACTTTACATCTATGCACATTTAGATCTTATTTATAAAAACTACTCCCCTCGTGATCAAAATCTCATCATAATATATTATAAAAAATTTGAAGAAAAAATATATGAATACAATTTACCATTTATGTATATATAAAAAATAACTGTTTCAAAAATTTTATATTGATGACCCTAAAAATTGTCAATGGTTTTTATATAAAAATATGTTTTGTTGTTGATTGTTGATTTTTAGTTGCTTATCAGCAATCATGGTCACGGGAGAGACTGACAGGAGATGGGTAAGTCTAAAATATTAAATATTCGCGTAAATCTAAGAAAGTATTATTGTCAATACCTACATAATCGGTTGACAAACAGAGGAGAAAAAGGTACTGAACTGTTTTGTCTTTGCCTACTTGCCTACTTATGTACTTGCCTACTTATGTATATAGAAGATATAATACGTATACGCAGCCATTTTTTTACTATTTATATGTTCAAGACAACAAGTATTTAAATTAAAAACATCTACAAAACATCTATTATATATATAAAAAAATAACATAAAACGAACTGTGTACAATAACTACGAATTAAATACCGCATCCATATATTTTCTAAGCCTGTTCTATTTTTGTAGAAGCCTGCTTTTAATCAAGGCATATCAAAGAAGTGTTCTCTGCCAAGATTGTCAATTAGTGATTTTTTTACACTGACGTATATTGCTAAAGTTTTCAGATAAATCGTTTGGCGTGTGGAATTCATTCGAGTTGTTAAATTTTATTAGAACGTTCGACTGTAAATATTAATCGATATTAGAATTGCTTAATAATAAAATCGATTTTGGCACTATAGTCACGAATTGTGTCGGTTTATGCTAGGACAATTTTTCCGTTTGAAGTAAATATATTTAGTTAGTATAGATTTTTCAGAGATGAGATATTTTCTCGCAGTAAAAAGTATCCTATATGTTGACCCAGATAATCATCTATCATCATACCAAAACTCATCAAAATCTGTCCAGTGCTTTTCTCGTGATGCATTCCCAGACAGACAGACAGACAAAAATTCTAAAAACTATAAGTCCGGCCTCTGTATCGATATATAATCTTGTCTATTTCTATAACATTTTCCAAAAAATATTTAATATACAGATTCGACTCAGTTAGAATTTTATTATATGTATAGATAAATGTCAGTCATACCTAAGTTAAAGTGATAAATTAGCGTCCTACTAAAATTTCCTAAACAATGTTTTTGTTTTGTCTCAGCCCAAATACGTCCACTGTTGGACATAGGCCTCCCCCAAAGATTTCCACGACAATCGGTCTTGTGCCATCTGCGTCCAGTGGGCTCCAGCGATTTTGACCAAGTCATCGGTCCACCTTGTGGGAGGCCTACCCACGCTTCGCCTTACGGTACGTCGTCGCCGCTCGAGAACTTTGCGTCAATGTTTTTAGGCTAAATGTTATTATATATTAATTAATGTAATAGAAGACAACACTTTTGTAATGATATGACGATTAATAAATTATTTTAGTCTTAGATTAAAAAAATGTTTTAGTCTCATTGAGTTTATTCGAGCAATACTTCTCATGACTCGGATTTTTGATTAACTTTTACATCAGCTCCGGCATTCAGGAAAGCAAAAATTTATACAAATATTCAGCCTTCGATTGACTCAAATACAGTTCACAGTAATTCACTTACGTATACTATACATTTTAAGCTTACTAGCGACTCACCCTCACTTTCCTCGGGTTCTTCCCTAGGATGCTACCCCATAAAAACTTTCACCCGCATTTTCACCCCCTTAACTATATTTTTACCAAATTTCATTTAAATCGGTTAAGTAGATCCGGAGATTACCCCCTATAAACCTTACAAACTCACAAACTTTACTTCTTTATAATATTAAGTATAGATGTGTTACTCTGCTGTATAAACTATATTATTGTAAAAATTCATCAAAATCCGTCCAGTAATTTTTGAGTAAAGAGTAACAAACATTCATCCATCCTAACAAACATTCGCAATTATAATTAATTTTAATTAAATTAAAATTAAGGTTAAATAAAAACGTTAACCAGTTTTTAAGTCTGTCTTAAATATGAAGATCGTTGTGAAGGAATGCCTAGCTGTCAGTACAGCTTCTTTGAGATTCTGCCAAAAATATTAATCTTAGTTCCAGAAATAAATTTAATGTAAGATCAATCCATTTCGCTTTTATCTGTGGCTGGTGTAAGGCATACGTTTTTAGCGTTTTAATTCAATATTCATTTTTAGGGTTCCGTAACCGAAGGGTACCAACGGAACCCTATTACTAATCCTTTGCTGTCTGTCCGTCTGTCAGAGGTTTGTATCTTATGAACCGTAATAGGTAGAGAGTTGAAATTTTTACAGAGTGTGTATTTTTATTGCCGCTATAATAACAAATAATAATAAACCAAGATGGCGAATTTCAAAAAGGCTGCCATGCAATATAAAAAAAGTCACTTATGGTTCGGTACCTTTCGCTTGCGAGTCCGACTCGCACTTGACCGATTTTTAGTCATACGCACAATATAATGTACGTCCTTCCACTATAGACATATTTTTCTTCCCTACAAGGAATATATTCTTTCCCAAAAATATGGCAGACTTCCAAGTGTTTCTTCGATCTTTGTATTCCTCTTTAATATGGGTGATGTCGGTGCTGAAAAAGTTTTTATCTTTTTTAGGTTAGATGCCCTAATTTGGTTTTACAGATGGCTGAATTCATTTGAAATAAATAAATATGTAGGGACATTAACACACAGCACCATCTAGTTCTATGGTAAGCTACGAGGCTTGTGTTATAGATACCAGATAATTGATACATTATACATATATAACTTTAAATACATATATATTATAAATATAAGCACCTATGACTAGAGAACAAACATTCGTGCTTATCACACAAATGAATGCCCCCAGCGGGACTCGAACCCGCGACCGCTGGCACAGCAAGCATGGTTACTACAAATTGCGTCAAACGACAGTTTGTGACAGTGTCATTGAAAGCGATATAGTTAAATGTTATTTTATACGATAAAGACAGTTTAAAGTTACGATGCTCGCTTCTCTGTTTAAATCTTGTAGAAAGTCAATTAGTCAAAATTTGGTAAATAGATAAAAAAATCCATGGCTAAAATACCACTAAGTAATGAATTTTAAAAATTCATCCCCTTAAGAAGTTAAATAGGGGATGATTGTTTATTTAAAAGAAATGTTTGATGTTAGATAAAGAAAGTTGCTAATGGAACACAAGTCACTACCTATTATAAATAAAGGCCCACATTCGGTTTGTTTATTCGGGCTAATCTCAAAAATTAATGTACTATTTTTCATGCGGTTTTTATCAATAGAAACAGGGATTTTATAGGAAGACTAGCGTCTCACCCTCGCTCCGCTCGGATTCGTCCCTACTTATATTTTAACGTTTAGTAAAGATTTCTTAGAGATGAGATATTTTCCTGCAGTAAAAAGTATCCTATATGTTGACCCGGATAATCAGCTATCATCTTATCAAATTTCATCAAAATCTCTCCAGTATTAATATTTAATGTATAGATTTGGCTTAATTACAATTTTATTATATGTATAGATTAAAGTATATATATATATTATTATTAGATTATATATAAAGATTATAATTTCCAAACACTTTGCAAAAACAAACCGGTATGATGACTAAAACGATCGTCCACATTACTATAAATGTAAAGGGCATCTAGTCCCATAAAAAATAAAGGCGAATGTTTGGATGAATGTTCGTTACTCAATCACGCCAGAACGGCTGAACGGATCTGGATGAAATTTGGCACAGAGATAGATTATAGTCTGAAATAGCACATAGGTTACTTTTTATCCCGTAAAAATGTACGGTTCCCGTGGGATAGATTTGTTTTTGTTTTTCATTAGAAACGAACCCGAGCGAAGCGATGGCGTGTCGCTATATGTTATAAATGCTATCAGTTCATAACTTAGATATAGTAATAACCGTGAAGCATGTAGCGCCTGGCGTGTGTCCGTCAAATCTGCTTCGGATATCTTACGGCTCAGTGTCGATAGAATTCACAGAAATATCCAATTACGCAACTGTTCGAGACTATATATAAATAGACTAGCCTCCATCTTTGGTTCCGGCTGCATTTTTTGCTTTTTTTTTATAATTCACTAAGAAATTTGTATTTGTACAAAGCTAAAATTGTCTTAGTTTTTACCATTAATAATCTTTTCATGGCTAATTATAAAAAAGGTAAATTTTGTAACATTGGATTTTCAAAACTGTTTATCCAATTTAAATAATTTTTCTACTAACAGTTTCAACTAAGTAATTTTAAAAGGAATTTATTTGCAATGTAAGTCGAACAAAAATGAAAATAAATCGCGACTTGCCCGTTTATTTAGGAACTAGAGCAAAGACAGGTGAGGTCGCTAGTAACGTTTATTTTTTACAACAGACAATAAGGCACCATACACACTATAGTGTCGATCACGGTTCTTTCTCGGTCCAATATTGGTTTGGTAAAACAAACATTCATAGTAAAAATAAAAATATAATAAATTAAATAAAAAATTTACTAAAAGTAACGCCAAGTGTATTCAGCCCTTTTTAACGGCCCACTGATGTGCACGGGCTTCCGTTCAATATGAAGGGATCAGGCCATAGTCCACTACACTGGCCAAGTGCGGATTAACGGACATCACATGTCTTTCGAAAACTTGCTAGGTTCTTTAAGACATATAGGTTTCATCAAAATGTTTTCCTTCACCGTAAGATAAGTGGTAATCATGTTGGAAATGATATGCATATAAAAATATTAGAGGTGCGAGACCCGGGATTTGAACCCGCTTCACTTTCTTTCCCAAGCGAGCACGTTGCCACTGGACTACCAATGCCTTTTAACGCTAAATACTTAATTCTAAAAGCATATTCCTACAATACTGACTGTTAAATAAACATACGGACTTATTAACCTAATTTGTATATTAGCATTACGTGTACGTAATAGGTAATTGAATTAAATTGTAAACTTCTATGTGCAGTGAAAACGTTTTGCAAAATTGAAATTATTTCATGAAATATTATTTATATATTACATACTAGCGACTCACCCTCGCTTCGTTTGGGTTCGTCCCTAGGTTGATTCCCCATACAAACTTTCATCTTCATTTTCACTCCCTTAACGGATGATTTCCGGGATAAAAAGTATCCTATGTCCTTCCAAGGGTCTTAAACTATCTTCTTACCAAATTTTATCTAAATCGGTTTTGTAGATTCAAAGATTACCCCCTGCAACCTCATAAACTCACAAACTTTACCTCTTTATAGTATTAGAATAGATAATATTATAATATATTAATTTCATTAAATAATGTAATATTTAATATTATGATCAATAAAAATAAGGTTAAATATTATAAGAAAGACCTATATTTTTTAGGCCTAAACCATATGGTTATTATTGATTTAACCATTTAACTAACTGATATGTACTCGTAAATGTAACCTAATAATCTAAAAGGGCAACTGAGTTGAGAGTGTATGTGTGTGTGTGTGTGTGAGAGAGAGAGAGTTGAGTTTCTTACTAACTCTTTTCAATACTATTATTGCATTTGTAATCTGTGGTAGCTACCTTATTAAGATAAGATTCCACTGCTGGGCTCAATAATGAAATATAATTAAAGTCTAAAGAAATCGATTCAATTGATCGATAAAAGTCGATTTGAATAAATTATGTTTTGAGTGAAAGTAAAAAGAATATAGTAATTACATTTCTAAGTATTGTACGTGATATGAATATATCAATTTATAACTTAGGTATCAATTATATAAAATTGAAAAACATTACATCATTAGCAATTTCTCTATGTATCAAACTAATAATTGTTTTGTCTTTTACAGATACTAATCAAGTGGATGACTCCAAAGGAACAGTATGTAGTAAATTAAATAAAAATAACTAGAACGTGCCAATTTACAAGAAACTAGGTCATTTTTACTGCCAGACACTGCAATGGTTAATTACTTTTCAGTTTGTTTGAAAGACTTTATAATTTCAACTGTAATAAGTGTAAATGTACTCGTATAAGAACTCATTTTACTACTCCACTGTAGTGCCTAATAGAATACTATGTAACGTATAATTATAGGGATAAAAAATAAGTGTTCTACAGAAGCAATTTTTTTTTAATTTTTAGTTAATACTAGCGGCTTACCCTTGCTTTGCTCGGGTTCGCCTCTTGGAAAAAAAACAAACCTATTCAACGGGAAACGTAAATTTTTCCGGGATAAAAAGTAGCCTATGTGTTATTCCAGACTATAATCTATCTCTGTGCCAAATTTCATCCAGATCCGTTCAGCCGTTCTGGTGTGAAAGAGTAACAAACATACATCCATACTCATAAACTTTCACTTTTATAATAGTATTATAGATATAACAATTTACACTTGACCAGCTTCAAAAAACAAAATATATTAATTTTGTACATTTTTGTGTATGCTAAATGACATTTTTAGTAACCGGTTTACATTTTTTATTATGAGTAGGTCCTATACAAATTTGAAGAAAAAACTTATGAATAAGGATACAATAGTAAATCATTTGAATAATATTGTTCTATTAAATGAGCCATTTTTGTTTATACGTATCATGTATAAACAAAATTTATTCCGTGTATCTCGGAAACGGCTCTAACAATTTAGATCAAATTTTGTAATTAGATAAGATTATAAAGGTATCTTTTCTAGAAAAAAAGAAAATAATATCTTATCGAAAAAAAAACATCGAGCGAAGCTTGGTGGACTAGCTACTATTAAAAAAATCTAGACAAGTGCGAGTCGGACTCGACCACTGAGGGTTCCTTACAAATTTGTAGAAAATCTGCTTAACTCTAATTTTTTACTTTTTTTTTTTTGAAATTTGCCTTTATTTGTGCTGTAAGACCTTGCTTTTTGCCAAATTTCATGATTCTAGCTCAACGGGAACCATCATACAGGTTTTCGTCCCAAAACCTATAGGATACTTCCGGTTGACCTAGAATTGTCAATTTTGGTTAAAAGCAAGGTCTTACAGCACAAGTAAAAGGAAAATTCCGAAAAATAAAAATGTCGAAAATTAAGGCAAATTTTGGTACTTACAAGTTTTCGTGAAAATATAAATTTTATCCATATCTTTTTATCCTGTTGACTCAAGACCTTGATTTTAATATATCTGATAGGAACTATAGACCTCAGTATCTGGTATAAAATTCAACTTGCTAGATCCACCCGTTCCCGAGAAAATCGGTGGTGATACACGGACAGATAGACTTGAGCTACGGAACCCTAAAAAAAAGTTCTTCCAAAACACTTAGATAAACTTTAATAAAAAAGTAAATAAGAGTAATTTAGTTACTTTTCATTATTGTTGAAATAAATTATTTCTATACATATAAAAATTGTAACTAAGCCGAATCTGTACATTAAATATTTTTTGGAAAATCTTATTGAAATAAACTTCATTATCGATGCAGAAGCCAAATCTACAGTTTTTAGAATTTTTGTCTGTCTGTCTGTCTGTTACCGCATCACGGAAAAACCACTGGACAGATTTTGATGAAATTTAGTATTATGATAGCTGGTTACCCGGCTCAACATATAGGATACTTTTTACTGCGGGAAAATATCTTATTCTTGAGCTAAACGTAAAAACGTAACTAGAGACAAATTCGAGCGAAGCGAGGGTGAGTTGTTAGTTATTATATAAAGTACAGAAAAGATTTATTTTTAAAACTAGAGCATTTTTCTGGCAGACAGTGTAATAGCTAATTACTTTTAATTTATTTGAGAGAGTGCCTCATAATTCACTTGTATGCAAACTCTACTACGCTCTTGCTCTACGTAGAGTGAAATATTACATGCCTTTTGAACAATTTTAATTATTGTTTCCATTTATTTATGAACGTTATCTTTTGTATTGTAATTGCTGTGTTAATATAATACTTTTGTTTTATTTTAAAATATATTGTTTATCGGCTATCTGTTTTGTTTCGCTGAATCCTTTATAGCTTCGCGCTACTTTGTTTTTTTTGGCTGATTTAAAAAATCGAGGGTATTATATTTGAGTGTATGTTATGCAATCGTTGCCAAAAAAAAATCATTATCTTTAATAAATAGGTTGTTGTTGTTCAAAGTTTATCCTATATGAGTTTAAAAAAAGGAAAAAAAATGGAACCCTTATAGGATCACTTTGTTGTCCATCCGTCCGCCTGTCTGTCTATCTGTCAAGACTCTTTATCTCCGGAACGCGTCGAGGTATTGAGTTGAAATTAAAACTATGTACTTAAGTCTACAGTCTCTTGAAGCTGTGAAAATATCAAACTTCTAAGTCAACGTAAAAAAGGATACGGCCGTTTACGCCGCAAAAAACGTATATTTCGATACTCTCAAGGGAATCAAAATTTATAGGGTGTTTTCCGTTGACCTAGAACTATCAAATTTGGCAAGTAATACCTTCTTATACTACAAGTATAGCGAAAAATTTGAAAACTATACATTTGTAATTAAATCATAAAAAAACAGGGTCTTTATACAAGGAACGGCAAGTTTTTGTACGAAACCCTCGGCGGGCGAGTCCGGCTCACACTTGGCCGATTTTTTTTAAACTAGTTTTTAATACGAAATACCCACTATTATTCTGAGCTACAAGATGGACAGAAAGAAAGTGCATGATAATTGTATGGAAAAAAAAATTTGGATATATATTATGAATCAATATAGATAAGCATATCACATTACTATTATTATTAATGCGAAATTTTGTATCTGTGTTTGTTTCGTATGTTTGTTACTCCTTCAACCCAAAACAGCTGGACCGATATGGATGAGATTATTAATGAATTTTTTGTCCTGAACTTGAGAAATGATTTGTTCCCAATACAAAATTTCAACCCCTATTTCAACCTTTTCAAATGTCATGTTTTCGACAAAAAGTATCCTATGTCCTTTTCCAAGATCCCGTCTCTCTCTATACCAAACTTCATCAAAATTGGCTCAGCTGTTTAGGCGTTAAAACGTAACAGACAGACAGAGTTACTTTCGCATTTATAATATTAGTATTAAGACCTTCTTTTCTACCGTCTTTATTAAAATAATTTGTGGCATTCCTCTTATATTAGAGATATAAAGACATTAACCAAATCGCATATTATTCCCTAAGCAATTTATTTTTCAATTAATATAAACTGCCGATTAAAGTTTAACTAATGGATAAAGTACTTTGAGATTAAGTGGATGGAATTGTAGTTAATTCAATTAGTATGGACAGTGGTCACGCGAGTGGTGTAGGCTAGGGGCTGGACGATTATCGTGGTATGTTATCTACTTATATATAAATAGGTCAAAATAGATACAGTTCAGTAACTTTTTCTCTTTGATTTTTCAATTTTTTGAACTTTAGTGGTATCAATAAAAAATTAAGATAGGTAAATTCTATTCATATGTACCTATACGTTTTCCTCGAATAAAAAAAAAATTAAAGGTACCTATTTGACATTTAAAAAAAAACTATCTTTTCGGATTATTTCGCGGATTTATTTTGATTTTTGATTCCCGACGTTTCGAATGCTTTACAGCAGTCATTGTCACGGGAGATACTAAGGTTTTAGACGTCTCAAAGGCGTTATATACTTGTTACAGACAGATATAACGCCTTCGAGACGTCTAAAACCATGACCATGATTGCTGTAAAGCATTCGAAACTTTGGGAACCAAAAATCAAAATAAATCCGCGAAACAATCCTAAAAGAATTTTTTAAAATGTCAAATATTCGAGTAAAATCTAAGAAAGTATTAAAGGTATTTGAATTATATCTTTTTATAAATGGTATTTGGAATGATAGAAGGGCATATAATATTAAATAGTTTATAAAATTTTGTTCCTCTGACCTGATTATTTCAACTTGCACTGTCTGTAATGGCTGGACACATTTAGTAGAACTCTTTTGTTGTATAAATAATAATAGTGTAGATTAAAAAACATTTAGCTTACTTCAATCGTTTACTTAAAAAATATAATTTAATAGCTAAGAAGACACTTTTTTCAGTAAAAAATCATTTATAGACATTAGACAGACCTACGTGTCTAAGAGAATCGAGCAAGTTTTCGAAACACATGTGAACCCCACCAACTTGCCGATGATCTATGCCCAGCGGTGGGATGTTTCAAAAGTCTAAATACATGTATACGTACATACGTTTATATAAAGCTGCGACAAATATCTAGTTGAACAAAAAAATTATTCATATCTATACAGATAAATAAAATTGGAGTGTCTGTTTGTAATGTAAAATAACCGCTTTTTACTAAATGCATATGGATGTATACACGGTACACATACCAAAACAACACTTTTTACAATTTTTGTCTGTCTGTCTGTTTGTCTGTTTGTTTCGGCTAATCTCCGAAACGGCTGGACCGATTTTGACGGGACTTTCACTGGTAGATAGCTGATGTTATAAGGAGTAACTTAGGCTACTTTTATTTTAGAAAAAGAATCAGGGTTCCGCAAAAAAAAAAACATAAAATTGTGAACAAAATCCACGTACGGCATACGCACTCGAGAGAAGCGAGGGTAAATCGCTATATAATTTAAATGATTAAATGAATATCTCAGGAATAGTAAGCTACTATTTACGTATAAACATAGCTAACCGTGAAAACATACCTAGGGACGAACGCGAGCGAAGCGAGAGTGAGTCGCTAGTTTAAAATATCGTACTATATACTTCAAAATATTTCAGTCGACCATGCGACATATAGTACGTATGAAGATAAATCTCCTTAGCCTCACAACATGACATAGCACATGATAAATGTATGAATGAAAACCATAATATATTTCTCATAATTAATTTGAATATTAGTTTTTCATACAACTATACCATGATGCATTATAGTGAATAAGTACATTAAGATAACTTACAGCAGTCACGCGATCATGTACGTTGATTAAAAGTTATATAATGATTCGTTCTAATATTATAAATGCGAATGCATCTGTCTGTTTTTCTATATGTTTTTAACGTTTAATTAATTGATTTTTATGATTTTGAAACAATAATATAATAATAATATGTTGGGACATTAACACAGAGCACTATCTAGTTCCATGGTAAACTATGAAGCCTGTATTATGGATACCAGATAGTTGATACACTACTCATATATAATTTTAAATACATACATATTATAAATATAAACACCCATGACTGGAGTACAAACACCTGTGCTCAATGCAATAAACCATATGAAACGTTGGAAACATAAATATTAAAAAAAACCGCAGTAAAATCTGGATATATATAATATATTTTAAAATATTAAATATCTCGCGTAAATCTAATAAAGTATTATGATTCTGATGAAAGTTTATTTGAATATTTTTGGATTTTTGGGGTTATTATTATTTATTAAGTCAATCTCTTTCAATGTCTCAACTATTATAAAATATATGTACATTGATTTTTCAAATGCACCTAACATTGAGATTTACATAAATATTGCGAGGATTAATACGAAATAAAAAATATTGTCAAATCTTTTCCACGAGAACCGCACATTTTTCCGGGATACAAAGTAATTGCTATTCCAGACTATTATCTATCTCTGTGCCAAATTTTATCCAGATCCGTTCAGCCGTTCTGACGTAAAAGAGTAACAAACATCCAAACTTTCGAATTTATATACTAGTAAAATTAGTATAGTACGTTTTATACGTAGTAAGGGATTGACGAAACTTTTTGCATAGACATTGTAAAAGTGCGAGTCAACTCATTAATTACTTGAATCGATTTTCTTGGAAAATTCTAGTAATTATAATAGAAGCCCAACATTAGTATAATATAATTCAATTAATATTTTTTATTAATGTTTAATAAATAATAATTATTTTGGGATATTAACACACAGCACCATCTAGTTCCATGGTAAGCTACGAGGCCTGTGTTATGGATACCAGATAGTTGATACACTACACGTGTAAACCTTTTAAATATATACATATTATATATATAAACACCCATTACGCCCCTGGCGGGACTTGAAGCCGCGACCGCTGGCACAGCAAGTAGGGTCACTTCAAATTAAGCCAAACGTGTCGTAAAATGTTAGAACTATTTCTTTAGAAAAGCTAGGCCAAGTCCTTTCTCACGAACTAACTCACTGACATATCCGTAATAAGTCAGCCATTTAATTCAAACATAAATGCTCAAGTAGCGTTTATTTATATGAAATGTTATTGGTACCATTACATTTGAGGCCGAAACAAGCAGTTGTGTATAAATGTCATATATTCACAATCTAAAGGCCATGAACTATCAAATTGTTTCTATTGAGTTTTAACGGAATCGCGTCGAATGTCAGATATTAGATACAAGAAAGTACATGACGTAACAGATAAAATTAGTTCATTTTTAATAGACTTTATGCTCTATCTAATGACTTACCCTCGCTTCGCTTCTTAGGTACGATTAATTTGTTTTGAGCGGAATTCTAACGATTTTTCTAAAATAAGAGTAGTCTAAGTTACTATTTATAATATAAGCTATCTGCCAGTGTAAGTCACGTTAAAATCATTCCAGCTGTTTCGGATATTAACCGGAGCAAACAGACAGAAAAAAAATTGTAGGCTTTCTTCTAATTCCTAATTATATACATTTACTAGCTTATTCTCACCCTAGCTTCGCTCGGGTTCGCCTCTAGACAAACAAATACAAATCTATCCCACGGGAGCCCTACATTTTTCCGAGATAAATAGTAGCTTGTTTGTTATTTTGATATACCTATAAACTATAGAATTGTAAAGTTTCATTAAAATACAATCAGTAGTTTTTGTGTACTAAGCTGTATAAATTACTATAGCTTTTTTACCTACCCCATTTATTTGATTTTCCGTTATAAAAAGTATCTAAAATGTTGACCGGAGATAAAAGGTATCACCATGCAAAATTTCATTTAAATCGGTCCAACAGTTTTGGATATTAACCTGTACAAACAGACAGACTGAGAAACAAAAAAAAATGAAAAAAAAACTGGTTTTTATTTATTTCTCTTCTTACATCCCCCTGACTCGGTTTTTAGCATTTATTTTCTATGTACAGACATTCGACCTCTACAATTTTATCATATGAGTAGATAGAGTTATACCTAGTTTCATATGTATTTAGTAAAAAGCTGTTATTTTGACATTACCAACAGAACTTCAATTTTATTTATCTGTATGTATATTGTTTAGATTTATCTAAAACATTGTCACAAATATCAAAACGTAATACATTAGAATGTTAGTGAGTATGAAGTCCTAATGCCATCGAACTCATCTTATGATAGTGCCAGGAAGGAAGTTCTCAGCTAATTTAAATAGTGTTACTTCAGTGGCTTCTAGTAAAACCTTTGAGTTTTGACTCATTTGTTTTGATTTGATGAGTAGGTTATTACAGTTGGTCTGAAACGTTCTTTATCTCTTATTTTGTAAAAAGATATTTTATTGGTTTAAGCAGTGGTAGTCCAGTGGTAGCGCACTTGCTTGAGAAACTGAGTGAATCGGGTTCAAATCCCGGGTATCGCTCCTTTCCATGTGCAAATCCTTTTAACATAATTAACACTTTTCTTACGGCGAAGGAAAACATCGTAAGGAATCCTGCATATCTGATAGAACCTAGTAAGTTTTCCATAGGCACGTGGAGACAGCCAATCCGCAAATGGCCAACGCGGTAGACTCAGATCATCGTTAGTCCTCTCCTATTGAAGGGAGGCCTGTTCCCAGCAGTGAGAAGTTAAAAGGGCTGAATATATTTCATGGATCGAAGAGTGCAACATGTTAAAAGTTTTTATAGTTATAATTGATGCCTGATTATTTTTTACACCTAAATCTTTATCCTAAATCTATAGATGTGCTGATCGCACCTTGGGTACTTTCCACGATAAACAATAGCATTCCCAAGGAGGGTTAATGTCAGGCAGACGGCCGGTCGTAAAACTTTTGCCAAATTCTATCAGTATATAGTAGATCTCTCGTACTGCTGTAGGAAAGATCTACTGCGCCGATACCAAGTGATTGGGAAATGGGCAGGGAGATGATCATGATGAAGTGATATACAATTAAATGGTCAGTTTGATAATAATTTTGCTAAAGGCCAAAACGAAGGCGTGTCAGGTAGCTTAATTATAATAAGAAATGTTAACATGTCTCTATTAAAGGTCAAACTAATATACGTACGTAAAGCGTTGTTTATGAGTGCATAGAACAGGAAATATAGTACAATACAATCTCTTTCACTAATTCAAGTAGAAGCGCTATATTTTGTTGATTTAATATATAAAAAACTATCTATATGTTCGCATTCAATATGATTTATAAATGTTTAAAATCTTCGAATGGGATTTAAATGTATCTCTTTAGTAAGTATAATTCAATACATATAATAAAATTCTGAGTCGAAAATATACAATCAATATTTTTTTTTAAATCTTATTGAAATAGTCCTTATTATCGATACAGAGATTTTCAGATAGATCAGAGAGAGAGTTGTCTGTCTGTTTGTCTGTCTGTCTATCTGTCTGTCTGTCTGTTTGTGACTGCATCACGAGAAAACCACTGGATAGATTTTGATGAAACTTGGTATGATGATAGCTGGTTATCCTTAATATCTCATCTCTGAGAAATCTATACTAAACGATAAAACGTAAGTAGGGACGAACCTGAGTGGAGCGGGGATGAGTCGCTTGTATTGTATAAAAATTAAAAGATATCTTTGAATAGAATAAAAAATATAAAGTAAATTCTTTATTTTATGGTTTTTAAATGTGCCAGAATAAAACAGAAGAAAAATCTGGAAAATCATAGAAGTTCAGAACGAAACGTCAAAAAATATATTTTCCTTTTGCTGACGCATTTTAAAAATTAATCTTACCTGTAGAATCAATATAATAAGCATTATAAATAGAATTTACAATCTTAAATATTATTTCTTGTCAAAGCGGTCCTATGCGAATATAATGACACCATTCACTCGTCTTTCTCAATGTCGTAGAACAAAACAGCTATTGTGAAAGTGTTATATGTGCAGTATTTTTCATTTCTTTTTTTTCCAATGACTATATTTTTATTATTTTATATTTATATATGATATAGGTATAGTATTTATGTATGTAGTTATAGTATTTATTTATTGATTAATTATATTTTACTTGTATTTATTTTGTATTTATTATATATTTGAAGGATACGTATATGTATAAATATATATTTTTTCTACTGTCTCTTTATTATTCGCGCCCTTTCTATTTTAGTACTATTTCCTACACCTAAAGGTTACCTGGAAGAAATCGCTCTTTTAGCGATAAGGCCGCCTCTTGTACCTTCTTCTATATTTTTGTATATTTTCTTCTCTATTTTTGGGTGTACAATAAAGAGTTATTCATTCATTCATATATTTAAGAATATTCAATTTACTAATAGGAATACTGGCTCTGAAAGTTTATTTATTTTATTTAATATATATCTTTTTAAATTTTTAATATGTTTTATTATATATTAATATTTTAATATTTTATTATATATAATAGATTTACAATTTTTCATCATGAAATAATAATTAAAAAGTGACCTATCATCTGTAAGGGTAAATAGTTTAGGAATAAACAGAGAACAAACAAACAAAGAAAAATTGTTTTTTTTTTTTTTGACCAAGTAGGTACTTTCGTTACAATCGAATTTAGAGGCGCATACAGTACAAACATTAACGAGTGAATAAATATTTATTTTTATTTATTTAGATCGCTTAGAAGAGAGTACGAACATATACATAGTATATAAAGAATGTGTTAAAAATCAATTTCATTGACATTTTATTATTTACATAAAGAACTAGTTTAATATAGGTGGATTTAATCATATACGTTTTCCTTGAAATACAATGATAAGTATGATCGAATTTCGAACGCTAAATCAAAATACAATATAAATTCGAAAATATTCCTATAATTATACTTGATAGCCTTTCCATAATCCACTCTATGACCTAGACTAGACAAATGATCGCTAGTGCAGCTGTCGGTCAATACGCACTCAGTTTCAACCGAGTGTATATTTCTCATGATTAAGAAATCCATTGCGTTCATTTCATATTTTTGTGTAATTTGCTTTAACAAATATTGATTTTCTTACCATATTTGGTAATCTCGTACACACATGATTTATATTAAATGAGTTTTAGAGGTAAGCTGTAAAGTTTACTTTTAAAATTGATGTTTTGCTTCACTGTTTATTTGTAAAAATGATCTGAGGGAAGATTTTATAGGTTTTATTTTAGTCATAGATCAATTTAAACACTAATATGTGTATATAAGGCTTAGGCCTTACAAGTTAAGAAGGCGTTAGTGCCTTGAAAATTTTATATTGGTACGCCCGCATTCAATCTACAATAAAAAACTCTTTTTATTTATGTTATACAGCAATTCACCCTCGTTTCGCTCGGGTTCGTCGCTATATATTTATATAGTATTGTTCATACAAAAATACCAAAATCCCGATTAAAAATGGGGGATGGGGATAGGAGAATGAAAAATACTTTAGGACCTATTGTCATACCTACCAAATATACAAAAAAAAATACATCAAAATCGGTCGAGCCGTTTCAGAGGAGTGCGACCACAAACACTGTGACACGCAATATTTATACATAAGATTTTTTTACATTACATTTTTGGATTTTTATGAAGCAAAGTTAAAACGTTTACCGTTCTAACCTGCTTTAAATAATTGCGGTATAAAGGTAACCTTTTACCGGTGGTAGGACTCTGTCAAGCCTGAGGAGTCCAACTGGATGGGTACCACCCCCTTATCTATTTCTGCCGCCAAGCAACAATGATTGCATTGTTGTGTTCCGGTTTGAAGGATAAGGTAGCCAGCGCAATTACAGGCGAGAGGCATATCATCTTAGTCCTCACAGTGACAACGCACCTGTGGTTCTGCATTTTTGTTACTTAAAACCTAAGTGCATGAACCGTAGGTGTTATGGGCGACAGGTACTGCTTTCCATCAGGTGGTCTGTCTGCTCGTTTGTCACTGAATCTCATAAAAAAAAAAAAAAAAAACCTTAAGGGTAATTAATAGGCTACCCTTGAGATAAAAATTATTCATTAAAGTAATAATCATAAAAATCGCTTTATACTCGAAGAAGATATGGTATAACATCTATGTATACATACATATTATGACGACACGTTTGGCTCAGTTTGTAGTGGCCCTACTTGCTGTGCCGGCGGTCGGATGGTCGACCACGCCCCCCCACCGCCTCCTTCAGAGGCGGTGGGGGGGCGTGGTCTTGGGAGTAGCGCAGGTCGCTGGGATCCCCAAGGCAAGTCTGGAGGACTATCCTTCTCGAGGTTGCCGGCCCTGTTATAGGTCTAGTGCCCTAAGCAATAGACGCAACAGAAACCTCCAGGCGCTTCATTGCAGGGATGGCGAGGTCATGTCCTTGCGAGTCCATCATCTAAAAAACCAAGAGGGTGGATAGCCAATGACCTCCCGCGTGTTTGTGCCGTGCGCGGGAACCCGTACCGGAGGATGAAGGAGTCTTGGAAGTTGAGTGGAGCAGTGGGCCGGCAATAGTTGCACGCTGCACACAACACACTTCTTTGGTCCGGATTTCTCCTCACACGGGAGGCTGTGGAGTAGCTAACCACAGTCAATCGGCTGCGATATCCCATAAGCGGGCTATCAAGCGAGAGTCGGGGTTTGGGGGGAGGGCAGTCGGCGCGGCACGGGGCTTGGGGTGAGCGCGTATCATCGTCTCGTGATGCGTGCAACTCTTGGTTTCTTTGCTGCGTGCGGACTCGTCTTTCTACCATACACTGGCTCTATACCGAAGGAGTAGCTCTGGCGATCATCTGCTGAGCAGATGACGTCCCCGACTGAGGACTCCGTGGCGGGTGGAGAGCTCCAACGGTGAAGGAAAATTCAATACCTCAATGGATAATGAGGCTATAAAACCAAATAACGACAACAAACAACAGGCTGCGTCAACAGATGCGCCACCTCTAACCAAGTCAAGGGCTGCGTCCCGAGATACGCCAAGGCGGACATCGCCGGAAGCGACATCTCTAGATGCCCCTGGACCGTCAAACATGAAAGATGCGCCAAAACAGGCAGCGTCTACAGACAAGACAACGAGGAGAATGGTCAGAGATGCGCCAAACCGGGCTGCGTCTCAGACTGTCGCCTCCGCGTCCACGTCTGGACTAACAAAACACAAAGGGGTGCACACCACTGCACCTGGGACGACTTCTACCACGGGGAAGCCAAAGAAAGCTGCGCCCAAGAATGCGACGGTAATGTCTGCGTCCGAGGGTGCGGCATCTGCGGCGACTCCGATAGAACCGACCCGGTCTGCACCAATGAGCACCCCAACAACAACTATACTGAAACAAGGCACAACCATGGATCTGTCAGCCTTAAAAGACGCGATCCAGATGGAACCAGCCTTCACAGAGCAGATGACAGCATCCAAAAAACGACGTTTGAAGAAGGCCCGAATCGCGGCGCGACGTGCAGCGGAAACCGACGCGGTGAGGCACATTGAGGCTCCGAACCCCAGCCCCGCAGAGGCCACAGCACCAGTGCCGAAGGTCGAGGCACCTCAAACGAAACCAGGTCTCAAGCGCAGCATGAAGCCTAGAGGCCGGAAAAAACACGACACAACGCAAACAAACGAACAAAGAACCAAAGGCCAGAAGCGTATAAGACCTGATGACACAGTCACACCGACTGGGGAAAGCAAGAGGGTAAAACCCAGCAGACCCCGGACGAAAGATGGTGTCTCGGTCAGCTACGCGGAGGCAGCGGCGTCTTATTTAGCCAACGAGCTCTGTGTGGCGGTCATGATCGAGCCCTTCTCGGACATGGCACAGGAGCAGGCTGAAGACATCCGCGCCACCATTGAGGGGAAGCTACGGGACGAACTTATGGCTGAACCCGAAGCCACCCTCCAGGCCGAACCGAACGACATCCGGTTCCGAGGCAGAGCCCACTTTGCAGATGGCGTCCTCAAAATGTGGTGCGAGGATGCTTTCACACTGAGTTGGCTTACCAGAACCGTGAGCAACATCACAGTACCAACAATATCCAAACTGGTTGTTCGGCCCCAATCGGCTATACCAAAGAAGGTACCGTGCATGCTCCATGTCCCGGGTCACACCGGTAACACAGAGACGCTACGGAAACTTCTTGCGAGGCAGAACCGTCACCTTAACATGAAGTCCTGGATACTGACCCGCGAAAAAAGTCAACAGGATCCCCCGGGAACCGACCTTTTCTTCCGCGTGCCAGAATCGGACATAACCATACTCAAGGCACAAAACAGGCGTGTCTATTACCTATTGGGGAACATCTATGTCCGAATTTTGGAGAAGGATGACCCCACGAGGGACAATAGAAACGCCGACATCACCACCACGGAACCGGTACCAAGCACTTCACGGGCGACGTGTCCACCACCTCCAATGGAGGCCGCTGAGTCGACCAACGAGGAGGCGGGGTTACCGGCCCCGATGGTAACAACACGGTCACCATCACCGATACCCAACACCACGGATGAGGAATGCTTTCCGGGCACGGGGGGGAGTGAACTCAGCGACGACTGTCTCCGCTCCTCCCCCATCCCGGACTGCTAGCTTCATCCAGGCAAACCTCCAGCACAGCCTAACTGCGACGGCATCTTTACGCAGAGTGCTGGAGCTTAACCCGAAGACCATAACCATGATCCAAGAGCCGTGGATCAGGAATGGCAGGATATGTGGTCTTGGCAACATCGGAATGAAGCTTCTTTTAGACACTTCCGTAAGTAACCCAAGAACATGTATACTCATGCCGAAACATATACCTACCGTACTAATAAATGAATTATGTTCAAGGGACATAACAGCAACCAAGATATCAAGAACCGACCAGCAACTCAGTGACGTTGTCCTTGCCTCCGTCTACCTGCCGGGTGACGAGGACGCGCCAACTCCAGAGCTCAACTCTCTGGTTGAGTACTGTGAGAGAGAGAAGCTGGAACTAATCATCGCGGCAGACTCCAACGCACATCATACTGTGTGGGGGTGTGCCAACACAAACGCACGAGGTGAGGATGTACTTAATTTTATATTTAGCAATAACCTCACCATACTTAACAAAGGCTCTGAGCCAACTTTCATAAACGCTCGTTCACAAACCATTATAGATCTGACGATGGCAACGACGGATATATCCAACTATATCCACAACTGGCATGTGTCCAATGAACTATCCTGTTCGGACCACAGATGGATTCGTTTCACCATCGACATGGATCTACCTAAAGAACTACCTAAAAGAATACCTCAAAGAACCGATCAATCTAAATTCATCAGATTGATCAGTGCTGAGATTGGAAAACGACTCACAACAACAAATAACCTAAATATAACCGACATAGACGCCTACGTGGAAAGTCTTACGTCACTACTCCTGGAAAGCTATGAACAGTCCTGTCCCCTTACCTTACCTAGACGGGGAGGGAAGCAACACTGGTGGTGTCCCGAACTAGAGAGACACCGCCGGAAAGTCAGGAAACTGTTCAACAGGGCTAGAAACAGACGAACACAACTAGACTGGGACGCCTATACGGCAGCCAGGAAACAATATAAAAAACTCATACGCCTCAGAAGGCAAGAATGCTGGAGACACTTCTGTTCCAGCATAGAGAACAACAACCAGGCAATCAAAGTGAAATCATGCCTCTCCAAAGAGACAAATCACTCAATCGACTGCCTCAAAAAACCAGATAATACCTATACCAAAACAGATGCGGAGGCAAGCGAGCTGCTGCTAACAACTCACTTCCCCGGTTGCCAAATTGCTAACACGCAATCATGGGAACCCTACGAAGAGAGGCCCACCAGCAGCTCAGACTGGAACGCAGCAAAAAACATAATTAATAAAGAGAAAATAATATGGGCAATAAACACTTTCCCCCCTTTCAAAGCCGCTGGCCTAGATGGTATCTTTCCCGGGCTGCTAAAGTGGAGCGTGAACATCATAGCAGAATATCTGGTTACGCTGTTCCAAGCCTGCATAGCACACCGATACATACCATTGAAATGGAGAGAAGTAAAAATAATATTTATTCCAAAACCAGGCAGAGAGGATTACACTCTGGCCAAATCCTTCAGACCCATTAGCCTCACCTCGTTCTTTCTAAAGACGTTGGAGAGACTGGGGGATAGAGAGATTAGAAGCCAAATATCCCTCCAACACCCAATACATCCCAACCAACACGCCTATAGCGCAGGCAAATCAACGGAATCAGCACTCCACAGCGTGGTATCTCGCATAGGGAGCTCGCTGAATCAGAAACTACCTACCTTAGGCGCCTTCATTGACATAGAAGGAGCCTTCGATAAAACGAATTTCACCAGTATAAGCAGAGCTCTGCTAAAAAGTGGTGTAAATCCAACACTAATAGAATGGATAAACAACATGCTAAAACAACGAGCTATACAGTTTACCGTCAATACCACGACGCGTGGTATCGTAAGTAGAGGCTGCCCACAAGGTGGAGTCTTGTCTCCACTATTATGGAATCTTGTCGTGGATGAGCTCATAAGAGAGCTCAACGACAATAGCCTATACACGGTAGGATATGCTGACGACATAGCTATCTTAATATCGGGAAATTTTGAAGGCATCCTGTGCGACCGCATGAGGAAAGCTTTCAAAATATTAGAGAACTGGTGCTTGAAGCATGAGCTCTCCGTTAATCCCACGAAAACCGAGCTGATCATGTTCACCAACCGAAGAGCACTCGGACCATACAAACTTCCGAAACTCTTCAAAACCGAACTAAAACTCAAAGAAACAGTCAAATACTTAGGTGTAATCCTAGACAGCAAACTGTTATGGAACAAGCACCTGGACTATAAACTCAACAAATCAACCATTGCCTTCTATCAATGCAAAAAGATGCTAGGCAACAAATGGGGCCTATCGCCGAAAATAACCATGTGGCTATACACTGCTGTAATAAGACCAATGCTAACCTACGGAGCCCTGGTTTGGTGGACTAGAACGGAACTCCGGACCGTAATCACCAAACTAGGACGCTTCCAAAGGCTGGCACTGTCTGCCACCAGTGGATGCATAAAAACTACCCCAACAGCAGCCGTAGAGGTAGCGCTCCAAACAACACCCCTAGACCTGTACATACAACAAGAGGCGACCATGGCTGCCATAAGACTGTTGCACCTAGGTCTATGGGGGAAAAATAACAACAGTTCACACACATCCATTCTGGATAGGGCAATAAAGCAACTACCACTCATTGCTGCCCCGTGTGACAGAACACATAACAAACATATTTTCAACAAAAAATTCAACATAAATATGATCGAAGAGAGATTAGACCAATCAGTAGCCAATGAGCTACGTATATACACTGACGGCTCCAAAACACAGAGTGGCTCTGGAGCTGGGATATTCTCCTTTGATCTCAACATAAACCTACACATACCTTTAGGCATACACAGTTCGATCTTTCAATGCGAATGTGTAGCCATAACGGAAGCTGCAAGAACCGTGCACAGACGGGGGGTAAACAACTTCAATATAAAAATCCTCTCCGACAGCGCGGCGGTTCTACAGGCGCTAAATAACAAACAAACCAACAACAAATTAATAATCGAATGTCACCATGCTCTTAATAAAATAGCATCGACCAATCGCGTCACCATCCAATGGATCAAAGGACATAGTGGTTCACTTGGCAACGACGCAGCTGATGAACTAGCAAAAAGGGGAGCAAAACTAGAAGTAACTGGCCCATACCCACTTCTACCGCTACCCTTTTCACAGGTTCGCACCTGGGTCCGTCAAAGAACATTAACACTGCAAAATAACAGGTGGTCACAAACGGTAGACTGCAGGCAAGCTAGGTCAGCTTTGCCTGCAGTAAACCCACGTCTGACCAAACGCCTATTAAGCCTAAACAGAACTCAATTAAAAACAATGATAGGGACAATAACGGGCCACTGTCCCCTAAATAAACATCTATTTAACATCGGTGCGACGGACAGCCCCCTGTGCAGAGGGTGTTTCAGCGCTGAAGAATCAGTCGCTCACGTAGTCCTGGAATGCGTAGCGGTTACTTCTCAACGCAATGAAATCCTCGGACCAATGAGGTCGCTCCGCGAAGCCTGTGAAGTTCCCAGGAAACTTCTGCGCTTCTGGACGGAGTTAGGCTGGCTGAACTAGCCAGGATTCCCATGACGTACAACGGGCCAAACGCGAGTCTAAGTACGGAAAAAGGAGTCCAACATACAATACAATACAATACAATCGTGCCTTTTTATTGTGTTAATTCGATTGTTAGGTTCACTATGTTACTCGATACGTGCCTTGTTAGTTGAAGGTTATGCCACAGAATATATGTGTTTTGTAAGTTATTACACCAATGTTGTAAATGTTAAAGTTTGTCTGTCTGTTTGTTTGTTGGTTTGTTTGTTATATCTTCCTATTTTAAGAGGTAGTTTATATTTGAAAAAACACATACTTTTTTTATCAATGTGTGTCGTTTATATGGCATCAATTCAGTTACAAATTGTATATATTTTGTGACAAAATGAGGTTCTATGAGTTGTTCTAAACGTCAAAGTCAAATCTAGACAGACTTTTAAGCATCTTTGAATCAATTATTACTTAAGTACTAAATTGTGAACATTAAGATTTCATCTCATAAATGCAGTGCGAAGTTCAAACACAGTAACACTACATTTTTTTCTTTACATCGTTTTTTTTATGCTAATTGTGTCCTGTGACCATGATTGCTATAAAGCATTCGAAACGTCAAATCAAAATAAATCAGCGAAAAAATCCGAAAAGATACTTTTATTTAAAATGTCAAATATTCGCGTAAATTAAAAAAAATACATTTATTTTTAGCGTCATAATCTTTAGTTTAAAAAAAAAACAAATAGTATTTACCTCATACAATAATCGATCCGGTAATATCCACCTATCGTTCATGTTACCACATCGCTCGACACACGCACGAAACATATAACTTTGAAAATTATTTATTTATCGATCTATACATATTAAGGGTAATCATATAATCAATAAATCGAGTTATTGGATTACAGAAAATCCGCTTAGTTATTAATAGAAGAAACCTTTAAGTTAGTTCAAATTAGAACTTGAGTTAAAATTGGATACAATAATTTTGAGAAATATTTCATTGTGCTCGTGTTCGCTCAGTGGTTCAAAATCGACTATAATCATCACAGAATTGATGAAAGATAGCCTTCCTCAGTTAACAGGCTATCAAATGTAAAAAGAATTTTTCAAATCGGATCAGTAGTTCCTGAAATTAGCGCGTTCAACCAAATATAATTTTATATATAGGTAGGTAAAGACAAAAAAAAAATTAATTGCCTCACTGGTGTAGTGGTTAGCAAGTACGGCTGCACATCGAGAGGTCCTGGGTTTGAGTCCCGGGTCGGGCCAAGTTTAGTTATTGAGTCTTTCTGTTTAGTAAGTCTCAGCAACAGCCCGGAGTTGGGAAGTTGGCGGTGTTTAGTTACAGCAAAAAGCTAATATTTTATGTTTTTGTAAGTATACATATATGTGTACAGTATAGTAAATACGTTAGCGAAAGTCAGATCGGATCGCTAGTCGAATTACTATTACAAATTCGAAAGTTTGTATGGTTATGCTGAAATGACTGGATGGATATTGATGAAAATTTCTACACAGAAAGACTGTGTCCATATAAAACATAGGCTACTGTTGAGACCAAGAATCTAGTACGTACTCGAACGAAACGAGGGTATATCACTAGTGTTTAATAAAAACAGGTACTATTTTTATAAGTATTTATCAGCCTTTGGCTTTGCCTCTGTATATATTTTATAACCTACTTAGTTAATAAATATAACATATGATCCCTCCTTCATAAGGAAGTACTAAGAAAGCGTAGATAGCAATATCTTTAAATCTACACGACCTATATAAACTAAATTTAGATTTATGCTTAAATACTAGTAAGACGCCTCTATTTCACTCTGTACATTTATGTACTTTAGCATTATAAATAATGTTGTTGTTATGTTTGTTGGAGTTACACTTCTTTTGGTACCTTTGGGAAAAGCTATGAGAGTAAAATTATAACGATGCGCGCGCACACTGACAGCCAAAAAGCGACATGATGAAGTTAGCTGCATTCCTTTTACAAACAGAGAGTTGTGACATACGGGATGAATTCTCTAGCTATTTTTGTTCTGTTACACACACACTTTTTTTGTATATTCCAATATACAATTATCTACTTGTTAGTTTAGCTTTTGAATTGAGCTACTAAATGAAGGTTATGTTAGAATGTTTCAGATTTCCATATTTGTCGTTTTCTTTATAGAATATCTATATACTACTATTATACTATTTTTATGGGTTCTAATATTTTTTTATCTGTTATATTACAAGAAGAAAGATCAAGAAAATTAATGAAGAAGAAGAAGAAGAATTAATAAAGAAGAAAGAAGAAGTTCGGTACACTGATGGGCCTGAATTGTTGCTCTTACCTGTATTTACTAGGTGAGCAAACTTTCAGGTGTGTTAGTGCCGACTGTACGCCGGAAAGCGAATGAAGACGAAAAATAATATTTATTTATTACATAAAATGAACATAAAAAAAACCTGTAACATGCAAATATTTTCCAGAAAAATTAAAAAAAAAATGATTTACATTATGTCTATACTAATTTATATGTATATGTACAAGCCTTTTTTTAATGTCCCACTGCTGGGCACGGGCCTCCCTTCAATACGAGGGGGATCAGACCATAGTCCACCACGCTGGCCAAGTTCGGGGCGGAGTTCACATGACTTTCGAAAACTTGTACAGTTCTCTCATACATGCAGGTTTCCTCACGATGTTTTTCTTTACCATAAGACGAGTGGTGAATGGTGATCATGTTGAAAATAATTCACACATGAAAATATCAGAGGTGCAAGACCCGGGATTTGAACCCGCTTTACTCGGTTTCTCAACTACTTTATATTAAAGAGGTTAAAAATAATGTAGACTGAAAATTTTAAAACTATCGCCTATTAGAGTGTTATATCTTGCCGCGGATCAAAAAAAACCTTTCTGTCTGTGCTTTTCCAAAATGAATTATCTCAAAACCCATGTGATGAGGCACAGATAGACATGTTAATATAAATATGTTGGGACATTAACACACAGCACCATCTAGTTCTATAGTAAGCTACATGGCATGTGTTATGGATACCAGATAGTTGATAAATGTCCCCAGCGGGACTCGAACTCGCGACCGCTGGCACAGCAAGTAGAGTCACTACAAACTAAGCCAAACGTGTCGTCAGATAGATACGTTATTAAGATTAATCATTAAATAACCTACTTTCAATTCACATTTTATATCATTTCCGTTTGAATAGACATTAGTCTAACATACATGAGATCTCCATTATATTCATTTCCATATGAATGTCTTGTTTATTCGTTGTGAATCATGAAACATAAGGACGCTGGCGAAAGTTATGTCCAATTCAATTCAATTATCTTGGTAATAGCTTTTAGGTGTGCCAGTTCAGCATAGATTACTTCGCCAATGTCACGTAGAATGGAGACACTATGAAGATTAATCTGTAAAATAAGATTATAAAGTGCTATTATAATCTTTCTCCTATCTTCTTCTTCTTCTTTTTTAATTTCTTCCGAATCTTATATCTTCTGAAGCTTCTATACAGTGCGTGCTCAATTTGAGGGAAATTCACTACACAGATATGACATTGAAGTATGACCTGAAGTAAACACATCCACTCCTGTTTGTAATTAAATTTGCAATAAGATAGCGCTACCTCCATATCCATACCTTACATAGGTATTAGTATAGATATGCAGATAGCGCCAGTATATTTATTATTATTATAATTGTGAAAGTGTGTTTGTTGGTTTGTTTGTTTGTCCTTCTTTCACGTCGAAACAGAGTGACAGATTGGCGTGATTTTTTGTGTGGAGATAGTTGGAGACCTGGATAGTAACATTGTTTACCGCAAGAGATTATTTCATTTCAACGGCAAAACACTTTATAAATACAACCCATAACAACTCATCATATCTATGTATATATGTATCATATAATATATAGTCTTTCTATTCCACACTAACCGTTAAAACATACCTGGGGCCGAACCCGAGTTTGCTCGAGGGTAGTAACAAGTTGCTGGTACTATTATTTTTTTATGACATTCAGTGACAAACGAGCAGACAGACCACCAGATGGAAAGCAGCACCTGTCGCCCATAACACCTACGGTTCATGCACTTAGGTTTTAAGTAACAAAGATGCAGAACCACAGGTGCGTTGTCACTGTGAGGACTAAGATTATATGCCTCTTGCCTGTAATTGCGCTGGCTACCTTATCCTTCATACCGGAACACAACAATGCAATCATTGTTGCTTGGCGGCAGAATTAGATAAGGAGGTGGTACCCATCCAGTCGGACTCCTCAGGCTTGACAGAGTCCTACCACCGGTGACTATCTGTAGTCAATATCTGTCTTAATAGAATTAATGACATTTTCAGAAACCTAAAGATTCACAAGTTTGTTAGAACACTCGTCTATCATAATTTGTAACTTAACGTCTGTAACTGTCACATTATTTATCTATACATATAATAAAATTGTAACTAAGCCGAATCTGTACATTAAATATTTTTTTTAAATCTTATTGAAATAGACATTATTGTCTATACACAAGCCGAATCTATAGTTTTTAGAATTTTTGTTTGTTTGTCTGTCTGCCTGTCTGTAAAAAAAACCACTGGAGGGATGTTGATGAAATTTGGCAAGATGATAGCTGGTTATCCGGGTAAATATAAAGAATACTTTTTACTACTACTAAGCCTTAAAACGTAAGTAGGGACGAACCCGAGCGGAGCGAGGGTGAGTCGCTAGTTCATTATAAGTATCTATTACTGCGATTTATCTAAAATTTGTCATGATATCTTTAACCTAAAAATAGATAATGTGTTTTGATCGAAAATTAATGATTATTATTGTAATTTAAGCATTTAAAGTTTTTTCGAGATATTTAAAAATAATAATAAGTAGGTACACTTCAATTTACAAAATGTAATAACATTACCTACAAGGTAATCTTTAGCTCAAAATTTTTGTCTCTGTAAATCAAAATCTTTTATTAGGACGAATATTTATTTATTTATTTATTTAACCTTTATTGACCACTATTTACAATATAACGGTACAAAAGGCGGGCTTAATGCCAATTGCATTCTCTACCAGCCAACCTTTAGGCCAAACAGAGAAACATAATGAGCGGTACTAGATGAAAAGAGAAAAAAACAAAAAAAAAAAAATATATATATATATATATATAACATGTTCACATAACATACCTAAACACATATACATATACACATATTTACTTATATTAATACATACATATAATATATAATATATATACACACACATATATATATATATATATATATATATATATATATATATATATATATATATATATATATATATATATATATATATATAATTATACGTACATATATACAGCTATACATATATAATTATATATTTAAAGAGACATATAATTATTAATATATAGATATATATAAGAGATGACGAGCTTACGACTTACGACTACCAAGATGTCAATCCATTAAGTGATTCCGAAGTCTTCTTTTAAAAGTTACCTTACTAGCCGGTCTTCTGATATCGGCTGGGAGCGAATTCCAAAAGCGGGCGGCCTGGACAGCGAAGGAGTTGGAAAGGAAATCTGAACGATGCAGTGGAATGGAAAGGAGGTAGGATTCAGCAGAGCGAAGTGGCCGATCATGCGAAGAGGAAAGGTACTGGAATTTGGATTTTAAGTATTCAGGTGAGAGGGGTTCAAAAAGAACAGAGGAGAGTGCACTGAGAATCCTAATTTGCCGTCGCTTACGGATAGGAAGCCATTTAAGCTTGGAACGATAGGAAGAGATGTGGTCATACTTACGTAGACAGAAAACAAAGCGAACGGCATTATTGATGAGACGATCCAGCTTGTTTAGGAGAGTCTCACTCAAGTCCAAATAACACACATCACCATAATCAATGATTGGAAAAATGAGCGCTTGAATAAGGTAGGCCTTTGTCTCAATTGGTAAAAAGTGTCTTAGCCGATTCAAGGAAGACAAAGAGGCAGTTACAGTTCGGCAGACTTCAGCAACCTGCGTACGCCAACTGAGAGTGCTGTCAATGTAGATACCAAGGTCTTTAACACTGGAACAATAAGCAATGACGTGTCCTTCAAACATGACAGGTGCCACTGAGTCAATATCAAATTTAGCCATCTGACGTGGACTACCTACAATAATAGCCTGACATTTGCCCGGGTTGATTTTTATGCCAAATTTTTGAGACCAATTACTAACGACATTTAAGTCAGCATTGATCTTGTGAACCGCGTTATTAATGTCAGTTACAACTGCATGAGTGTAGATTTGTAGATCATCCGCGTAAAGATGGTAAGAGCATCCAAGAAGGTGTGTAAGAGAGTTAATAAAAATTGAAAAGAGAATGGGCGATAAGATACCACCCTGTGGCACGCCAGAGCTGAGGTTGCACCAACTAGACAACACATTGTCCAACTTAACAGCTTGCTGACGGCCACGAAGATATGAGGAAAACCATTCCTGGGCTGTGGAAGAGAACCGCAGTCGCGCAAGAAGAGAAAGGAGGATATCATGGTCAACCATGTTAAAAGCGTTTGAAAAATCTATTAATACTAAAATAGTGACCATTCTATCCTCCAAGCTCCCCCGGATATCCTCTGTAACCTTAAGAAGGGCGGTGGTGGTACTGTGTCCTGGCCTAAAGCCAGACTGAAATGGACTAAGCAGATTGTTACCATTGATAAATAAGGAGATTTGCTTGTGCACAATTGCTTCCAACACTTTCGATAAAAATGGCAATATAGATATCGGCCTGTACTCTTTTAACTCACAAGGGGATGCGACTTTAGGAACGGGCGTAATTATAGCTTTCCGCCAAAGCATAGGGAATTCCCCTGTGGTTAAGGAGAAGTTGATGATATGGGTAATCACCGAAAGAAGGAATTGGAGTACAGGCAAAATCATCGTTCTGCCTATCCCATCGTACCCCACCGCACCTGACTTAATTGACAGCAAAACTGTGCGAACCTCCTCCACAGACACTGGAGAAAATGTAAAACTATTAGGAAGTTACTTCAGAAATTGCAGAGGATTTATCAACAGAGTTGAGAAGAGATGCATAGATGAAATGACAATTGAAGTCATCAGCGGTGAAACTAGGTTTCTTAGTTTCGGTAGAGATTTTACCGAAGCCAAGAGAATGAAGAAACTTCCATATGTTGGCTGAAGATGAGTTAGAAATGTTATCAAGGATATAAGATCGTTTGGCGGCTCTTACCATCTTGTTACACGTATTGCGAGCAACCTTATAGGCAGACCAATTTTCAGCGCACCTGTCACGCTTGAACTTGCGAAATGCCTTGTTACGGCGTGACATCGCAATACGAACACCCTTGGTGATCCATGGAGCTGGTAGTCTTCTTAACTTAACTGCTTTTAAAGGGGCATGCTTGTCGTACAGAGTAAGGATTTCGGCATTAAGACAAGCTACCTTATCATTTGCAGTCAACGCCGCGTACACGCGACTGAAGTCCAACTTTGCAACGTCTTCCAACAGTGCTGCATTGTCAATACTGGAAAAACAGCGCATCATGACAATTCTAGGTTTTATTTTAGGCGGTCTTAATTTGTACGATATATAAATAGCGTCATGCCTTGAAAAACCAGGCGCAGGTAATTGACCATGTTGAATTACATGATCAAGTGAGGAGGTTAAGATCAAGTCAAGCAGAGAGTCAGAAGTATCAGGGTTAAGGTGAGTAGGTCCCGAAGGAAGAATGGAGAGATTGACTGACTTGACAATATCAAGAAGATTACTAGAATATGAAGTGCTCTTCAATAAGTCAGTATTTAGATCACCCATTATGATGATGTGCTCGTAATTTGGACAGTGAGTTTCGAGTACAAATTCAAGACTGGAGAAGTAATTAATAGAGGGAGGGCAGTAAACAACGCCAAGTAAGGCTTTGGCACGCTTAGCCTGAACTTCAATAAATAAATACTCAGCTGATGCTGTGTATGAGGAGGGCGACGAAGCAATAACTTTGTACGAAATTTCGTTTCTGATGTAGATTGCGACACCTCCACCTCTTTTGTCACTGCGGTCATTCCTTATTAGGACGTATCCCGGCAGGCTGTAAGCAGTAGAGGAAAGGGAAGGTTTGAGCCAGCTTTCGGATATGAGAATCGCATGGACAACGCCCGAGGTTTGTGGGTTAAAGGTATCCAGAAGATCTGTATAATGCGCTGGTATACTCTGAGCGTTCAGGTGACATAAGTTTAAGGCTAATGGGGATTTACTTAAAGCATTTATTAATAAATAACTAAGACAATCAGTAACCTCATTAAAAGAGTCATCACTGGAGGGGAACGATGATAAGTCACAAGCCGAATAAAAAGAGTCGTCATCAGACATAATGATAGATATAATGTACCAAAATAAAATAAAATAGAATATATACGATAAAATATTAAACTATATATAATATAAAAAAAAAAAAAAAAGGATAATTAGCAGCAAAAAAAAAATATAAATACTATTTATTTATAATCATTGCTGGTCCTGCCGGTTGGTTGGTGCGAAAGAATGTTACAGTTTTTATCTATAAATTACAAAAAAAAAACAGAACTAAGACAGATGAAAACACAACTTCATCCACGACAAACAAGGTAAAAACAGAAAAAAAAATAAAAGTTCAACGTCTCATTGAGAAACACGTTGTACGTGTCATGCAAAAATGTAACCACTAATAGTAAAAGGCTCAGGTAGGTATGCATATCAAGGTATCATAATAATTATATTATTAAATGAATATTCAAGATATTTAAGTAAAAATAGTTGTTTTAACCAACAATCTAAAATTATATTTATCGAAAGTTCACCCTCTCTTTATCTCTCTCTCTCTTCCTTCTTTTATTCTCTTCTTATCGAATCTGCTATCACAAAGTACTAAATAATAGAAAGAATTTGAAATAACAAAACCCCTATCATGTCACATTTTATATCTACTCATAAGTACTCATCAAATAGTTTAATAAAACACCCTCTCCAATAACGCTGCATCGTTAATCGTGAATGGGGTCATGGGGGCCATAAAATGACGGGAATGCAGTATAATTTTATATTTTCATTCACAATACGTTCGTTCGTAAAAGATATGACGCGTTTTACGTGAGGCAGATTTTTATGATGGTTACGTCTTAATCTTTACTTTAAAATGATATTGGATGAAATTAATTGCGGGTTTTTAACCGATTTCAAAGAGGAGGTACTACATTTGAATGTAATTTTTGTATGTATGTATGTATTTAACAGGTAGTAATTTTAATACTTTCTTATATTTTTGCGAATTTATATTTTTAATTAAAACTACTTTATCGGGATTTTTCATGAATAAAACTATAATTTTTTTCATTTTCAAAAACACTGTAATACAGTTTTTCTTTTAATTTCTAACTTGAAGCTTGTATTTGAAATTTCATTTCATCATATCAATTTTTATTTACGTTTTTAAATATAAAATATTTTACCGTCTAAAATCAATCAAATGTAATCCAATCATTCAACTAAAATAAAATTTACTACATTTTTAAATTATAACTAAATTATTTATTATTATACCAAAAATTAATATCTGGATGGGCTGGGCTTCCTGTACGTAAAGCATATAATATCATACCAAAATACCCAAACTATCGTTATTGGGGTGCAATTTTAATATCCCTTTTCCACCTGACCGCTTAGTGAATAGCGGCCCGAAAACGTATATAGGTACTTAGCTTTTGTATGCGGTTTTACTTGGTTTTAGAAGTTATACTTCTTTTAGAACGTTTGGAAAAAATTATGACAGTAAAATCTTAACGATGCGCGCGCACAGCGACAGCCAAAAAGCGACATGATGAAGTTAGCTAATAACTGTTTGTTGCCATGGTAACCGTTGTTATTGTCTGACAAATTATATATAATAGTATATTCATTCCTTAAGTGATATGAATATATGATTGTAATATACCTGATATGCCTTATTTAAATATTTTTATTAATTTAGTAATTAGTTGTGACATACGGGATGAAATCTTTAGCTATTGTTAGTTCTGTTACACCTAAGAAGTATAACTTCTTACGTGCGTACATAAGCACACACATACGTTTTTTTTTAATAATAGTGTCACTTGCAAAGAACGACATCTTCACTTATATATATTTATTACAGTTTTTTTTTCTTCTTCTACGCACTGGGGCAATTTTTTGTCGTGTATTGTGCTTGTGAAGAGCTTGTGCTATTGGGTCAGATGCGATATTATTTCACTCCAGGACGTCCTAGTAGCCTGACAGATTCCATGATCCCAAAAGATTTTTGGTAGTAAATTTCCGGCACCATGTTTTTCTGCGCGCAGGTATTTCAGTTCGTTGCATTTAAGTAGGACGTGTGCGAGTTTCTTTCCCTTGTAAGCACGCTCTGCACAGGGGACTGTTAGTCATATCTACATATATTAAAAAGATATTTAAGGCTGGTATAAAAAAATATGATAATACACTTTTAGACTACAATTAGTATCTCATACGTTCTCATGGTCGTTGTTATGTGATAAAATAGAGGTCACATTTTATGATTTGACTAAATAGTAAAATACACACAGACAGACAAAACTATGAAAGAATATTGTACATAGAACCTCCCCCTTTTAGGAAATCGATTAAATATATTTACATTATTTGATCATAAGGACTTGTTGCAGAAAACAAACGAATATTTTTTCTGAGCTGTTCAAGCTCTTGAAAGGTATTTTGTTCAATAAGTGTTTTACAAGCACTTAACGACGGTCGCATCGCAAGGAATTGACAGTAATAAAAATGTATATAGAGATTTTAGATATTGTATGAAATTTTAGTACTCATTACTATACCTCTAAATCTAACCTATAAGGCAGTGATAGGTGACAGCGTAAATTATATTTCCTATTTCTATTTCATGACCTCTAAATAATATTATTAAGGCAAAAGAAAACACCATGAGGGAACCCGCATTGTTTCAAAAGACATTGAAATCCGCCATCCCGTACTTGGCCAGTGTGGTGCAATATGGCCTGATCCCTCTCGTATTGAAGAAAGGCTCTGTCCCAGCAGTGGGATCGTTTAAAGCGTTGAATATAAAAAATACTATTTACTTCTATTTCTAACTAGCAACTCACCCTTGCTTTGCTTGGGTTGTCCCTAGCTTGCTTTTCAATACAAAGAGTTGTCTCCATTTTTACCCCCTTAAGGATTGATTTCTTTCTTTCCCAGGATCTTAAACTATCTTCTTACCTAATTTCATCTACATAGGTTCAGTAGATCCAGAGATTACCTACAACATCACAAACTTTACCTCTTTATAATAATAGTATAGATTATTTTCTAATTAGTAGATTTTGTAATAGACAAGTCTCTACAAGAAACACATAAACATAATAAGTCCAGTCTGGAGACTGGACTTCTGGAGAAGCACCCCAAAAAGTAGGATATAACTCGTACGTCAATCACTTGCCAATAAACAACATTTATGCAAAAAACAAAATTGCTGCATCGACAGACTAATTAAAATCATTTTGTATTAAAAATAATCATAGAACACTCAGTTTCAAAATATACAGAGCCGTTCAGACTGAATGTCCCATCTAATCCCACTGAGGCTGAGGGCCACCTGTACAGAGGTGTAGGCGTAATATGGTGCACTGTCTGTTCTTTTCACTCTCATAGTAGATCGGAGGACCAATTTTGGCCACTAGACTAGACATCTTTGCAGGAAATATTATAACACACCAGTATGAGATGACAATTCGACATGACTGGTAAGAGGTAAGGCTCGGGACTAACGGCTTTATATGCTACATTACGTGATAGAGGTACCTAGACCTTGTTTTCTAGGTAGTGAACGTAAAAGAAATAATGCATTTGAAAATGTAGAGAACATAACCCCATGCTATTTTGCTTGCATGTATAGAGTAAATCAATTGTGGTTAGCTGTGTTAATTTTACTCCATTTTCCACTTCTCACTGGTCTCCGGGCAACGTGCGTCATGTGGCGTTTTCCTACAGCACGTTGTCTTTGCTTAAATAACACTTGCTCTTTACGATACACACATACTATATAAAATCTATATATAAATAGGGAAAGAGAAACAGTTCAGTACCTTTTCTTTCTCTGTTTGTCAACCGACTTAAATTTTTTTTTAGTAGTTATTGACGAACTTTAGTATTTTAAAAACGAAAAAGTTTTTTTTTCGTTTTCTTTTTAATGTTTTCCTCAATTAATGATTATGGTCAAATCTCGAGCATTAGGCGATTACCTATAAATACTCAGAAAAGTCTTTTTAATTAAAAACTAGAGAACCGCTCTTGCTTCGCTTGGAACCTCCTTCCTTCTACTATATGAAAACGATGCACGATTTGGTTGTAATTAAGGTGTGAATAAAATTTTAATAAAATAAAATAAGGTAGAATGTATCTTAATAGACAATAAAAATAATGATAGGTACTAAAAATGCTGCAACTGATGCTAATTTAACTCATTCAAATATAAAATAAGAGTTTTATATCCATTTTCATCTTAATAACCTCGCCACATACCTTTAAAAACAGTTCAAAGTTTTCAATGTTTCAAACTTCGACTTAAAAGATGCTAAAGTTAGAATTAACTGTTAAATATTCCTATTGACTTCTTAGCTTCTTCTCTCACGTATCTGTCCTCTTCGTCAAATGTTGTGTTTTCTATAGGAATGCTATTAGTTATATTTTACTTACTGGCAACTCACGCTCGCTTCGCTCGCGTTCGTCCCTAGGTACGTTTTCACGGTTAGCTATGTTTAGGTATACATAAATAGTAACTTGCTACTCTAGATATTTATTTAAATTATATAACGATTTACCCTCGTTTTGCTCGGGTGCATACGCCGTACGCGGATTTTGTTCACAATTTCATGGGTTTTAATTTTTTTTCGCGGAACCCTGATTCTTTTTCTAAAATAAAAGTATCCTAAGTTACTTCCTATAACATGAGCCATATCTACCAGTGAAAGTCCTGTCAAAATCAAATCAAACAAACAGACAGACAGACAGACAGACAGATAGACAGACTTATCTATTTCTGCCGCCAAGCAACAATGATTGCATTGTTGTGTTCCGGTTTGAAGGATAAGGTAGCCAGCGCAATTACAGGCAAGAGGCATATCATCTTAGTCCTCACAGTGATAACGTACCGGCGGTTCTGCAGTTTTGTTACGTAAAAGTGCATGAACCGTAGGCGTTATGGGCGACAGGTATCGCTTTCCATCAGGTGGGCCTGTCTGCTCGTTTATCACTGAGTACCATAAAAAAAAGACAGATAAGACAGATAGACAGACAGACAAAAATTGTAAAAAATGTTGTTTTGGTATATTTACTGTGTATACATCCATATGCATTTAGTAAAAAGCGGTTATTTTAATAATACAAACAGACAGTCCAATTTTATTTATCTGTATAGATTTGTGATTATCATCTGTATTACTATAATATAATCTTGTAAATTACTTCTACAATCGATTTCGTTATATAGCATTTTAGATAAGAAACGTACATAATACCAATAGTCTCGGAGTAAAATGGTAGTAACAGACGGACAGACGATTTTTGCCTTTTAACGATGAAATCTATACATATAATAAAATTGTAACTAAGCCGAATCTGTACATTGAATATTTTTTTGGAAAATCTTATTGAAATAGACTTTATTATCGATACAGAGGCCGAATCTATAGCTTTTAGAATTTTTGTCTGTCTGTCTGTCTGTCTGTCTGTCTGTCTGTTACCGCATCACGGGACAAACTGGAGGGATTTTGATGAAATTTGGTATGAAGATACCTGGTTATCCGGGTCAATATATAGAATACTTTTTTACTGCAAAAAAATATCTCATATCTGAGAAATCTTTACTAAACGTTAAAGCGCAAGTAGGGACGAACCCGAGTGGTCGCTAGTCCTAAATATATAGATATATTCTAACAACACTATATTGTCGCCTTAGTGCTCATTTGTTCAAATGACCAATACTTCTTGTACTTTACAGTAGAGAGTTTTGTCCTCTATTTTAAAAAGCTTTATTTCAAAGATTTATACATACATCTTGTCGGCTTTTTAAAGTAAAACGCGTATTTATCTTACTAATATTATAAAGAAATACTTGGATGTTTGTCACTTAATCACGCCAGAACTGCTAAGCGGATCTGAATGAAATTTGGCACAGAGACAGATTATAGTCTGTAATAGCACATAGGCTACTTTTTATCCCGGAAAAATGTACAGTTCCCGTGGGATAGATTTGTCTTTGTTTTTCTAGAGGCAAACGCGAGCGAAGCAAGGGTGAGCCGCTAGTATATTAATATAATTGACATTTTAAAGTCAATGATTCTTTATTAAAAACTCTCTCGGTAAATGAATCATTTCCACCAATAAGCATTGAAAGGACGATATGTAAATTTTTTTATGAGATTCAGTGACAAACGAGCAGACAGACCACCTGATGGAAAGCAGTACCTGTCGCCCATAACACCTACAGTTCATGCACTTAGGTTTTAAGTAACAAAAATGCAGAACCACAGGTGCGTTGTCACTGTGAGTGTGTGTCACTAAGATGATATGCCTCTTGCCTGTAATTGCGCTGGCTACCTTATCCTTCAAACCGGAACACAACAATGCAATCATTGTTGCTTGGCGGCAGAAATAGATAAGGGGGTGGTACCCATCCAGTCGGACTCCTCAGGCTTGAGAGAGTCCTACCACCGGTAAATTATAATTAATATATATATTGTTCAATAACATCTAATCTAAACCCATCAGTTAGCAAAAACTTAGCTTCACTTGTAATATTAACTAGATATAATATTTCTAAACTATCTGTAGATCTAAATCCCTATGCAAAACAGATAGCCACTGCATTGACTTCCTGTCTGACATAATATTAAATTAAAATTGCAGGCCGATTATCACATGAATTTATATACAGGGTGATTTACATGCATCACATATTATTAAAAAAAAAATAAAAAAATAAAGCCTTTAATAAAAAAAATGGATATGAATGCACTATGTTATTATTAAAACTTATTCAATAGAAAGCTAGCTATGCGAGTAATTTGATTATAAAAAAAAAGTTATTTTACTATATTATATAGACATTGTTTTACCGCCATAAAGAGATTTGAAGATGGATATAATAGATATTTATTTCATAATTGAGTTAAGTGTAGAATCATAATTATTATTTACTACTGACTTACTCTTGCTTTGTTCGAATATTTCCTTAGCTGCCATACATTAGCCTATGTGTTATTTTAAGTTATAATCTGTGTACAAATGTCATTAAAGTAGTAGTAATCCGATTGACTGTTAATTCAAAATTATCAATGAATATGCTTTTGATCATGATTATTAGAGAAGTTGATCCTCACTTACGGAAGTAATTTTGTGTAAGAAGGTTACTATACATATATATAGTACTATACATAGATAAAGTATATAATATATAGGCACTTATAGCCTATATATTACAGGCACTTATAACAAAAAAAAACCGCAGCAAAGTCCGAAAAAATATCATTTGAAATGTTAAATACTAGCATAAATTACAGCGTAATACGTAAATATTATAATTCATGATAATAATTTTTTAACGCCTTAAATATTTATACCAAATTATAATTATTTTTTTTTTAAATAAATTAAAAAATATATTATATTATATTAAAAACCAAGCATCCTATATACAGGCAAAGGACGATTCTGATCACGATTAGACCACGGTGATGTCACTTCATTGTTGTACGTAAATACATACATACTTACATACATACATAGGTGCTTATGAAACAATGCTTTATACGTTGGAACGAGGTTAATTGCTTACTTTATGCTCTCAGTGGACTGGGCTTTGAAGGATAGTTTCGAGTAAAGACAGAAAATTACACTATACTTATTATAATAACCGACGTTCTCGAACCATTCTTTGCACTATATATGAGATACAAGTAAAAATATACGGTCTATCTCCATAGGGATTTTATTATCAACTCGAAGTGTCATGCGAAATGTGTGAAAAAGCGTTATATGTATAAGAGGGCTTAGGCGAGATGTCAATCCACAATTGTGGTAAAATAGAAATTTAAAAAATTGTGTTGTGATGATAAATTGTAAATAATGATGTTATTTTTTTTTTAAAGAAGAAGAATTGAAGAATGGAAATCTATTTTTTTAGATAATTAGACAAGGAAGATATCTTGTCTCTTTTATGAATATTTTTGCTCATAATCACATGTATTGAACAAAAATATTGGAAATATATCTATTTTATATATTTAATTATTAGTTATATAAATATTATATTATAAATGTGAAAATTTAGATGTAAGTTTGGATATTTGCCTCAATAAGCCAAATAAAAAAAATACTCAATCACGCCAAGACGGCTGAACGGATCTGGATGAGGTACAAACATAGATTATATATAGTCTGGAATAGCACATAGGCTACTTTTTATCCCGGAAAAATGTACGGTTCCCGTGGGATAGATTTGTTTTTTTCCTTAAGTAGTAAGTTATATATTCAACTAGCGACTCACCCTCGCTTCGCTTCGGGTTCGTCCCTAGACTAAAACAAATTTATCCCATGGAAACCGTACATTTTCCGGGATGATAGCGTATAACCTTTCTTAGTTAACGGACTATCTAATCCAAAAAGAATTTCTCAAATCGGATCAGTAGTTCCTGAGATTGGCGCGTTCAACCAAACAAACAAACAAAACAAACAAACAAACTCTTCAGCTTTATAATATTAGTATAGATTATCTTGATTGATAGCTTAATAATTAATATTCTTTCGCATATGTACGAGTAAATACTTTTTGGTCACATAATTCTTTTAAAGTACATAACTAAGCTTGACTTATTGAATATTGATATTTCTAAGGATATTATCTATACAAGAATTTTTATCCTTTAACTTCACTTGTTAGGCATTTTCTATGTTTGAATCAATTGCAAGTAACTTTGGTATACATCCATAAACCCGGTGACAAACAGCATCATGGTATCCAAACCCAGAACTGCTGATGCAGAGACGGCCGTGATAGTAACACCTATCTTAACGAAAAACTACTTTGAGTTGCTTAAATTTATTCTTACTTTGTCTGATAGTACCTAAAAAGTCTTTGAAAGACATGTGAAGCCCGTCAACCCACACTTGTCCAGCGTGGTGGACTATGGCCCGATCCTCCTCGTATTGAAGGGAGGCCCGTGCCCAGCAGTGGGACGTTAATAGGACTGAATACATACATGCATTCTTACTTTGAACTAACATTTTCAGTTACAGTTTTTTCTATAGCGGTTGTATTTCCTTTTGAAGCCTGTACTTATCTTTCGAGCTATGTTCTTTACAGGTTAGGCGAAGTATGAGTGTACTTAGTACATGCATACTTCTTACGCGAGTCTATTCACAAGGCACTTGCCTTATTATTTTCTAAGTTCCTTTGACATTTACGAGCTAACTTTACGGTATTTTCCAAAATGAGAAGTAAAAAACTAAAACGTTGATGTCATCGAAACCCATATTTGACACTTAATTTGTGTATGGATGGATGGTATTTGGTTTAAAAATTTTGGCTTAATCAAATCTTTATTATTTAGAGATTATGTGCTATAAAAAATAAATAGTAATTTAAATAAAACTATCTTTTTGGATTTTCTCGCGGATTTATTTTGATTTTTGTTTCCCGACGTTTCGGGACGTTCCAATCGAAACGTCGGGAAACAAAAATCAAAATAAATCCGCGAAAAAATCCGAAAGAATAGTCAGTGTGTGCAAAATCATTACCGAATATATTGTATTATTATTACAACAACAATGATGGTCGCTTAAATTGATCGATAGTGACAATTTAAAATTTTGAATTATGAGTCATAAATTAAAATAATATGTATAAAAACAACAAAGATATCACGTAACATACACATAAAAACAAACATAACTGTTTATAAAAGTATATTATAATTATTATAACCAATTGAATGTTATTATAGCGCCTATTGATATTTAAAAGCAATGTTAAGTTTTGATATGTTACTACCGCAAATTATTTTTTGTTCTACCGACCTTCTCTCTCTGTAAATTGTTCGAAATTAAATCATTACGTGTCTGCCTATAACCTTTTCTTTTTACACCTTAAATCTGTTATTCAAAGACATGGTCCTTCGAGCCGGATATTAAAGTTAAAAATAACCGGCGTAAATAAAAATACTGGATTTGGATGTGGAAAAATAAGTGAAATCACAATTTGTTCCGGGGTCATCATATCAAGGCTTCGACAAGGCGTGGTTTATGGAATTTATGCAGTATTTAAGCAATTTCAATACTTAATTTCCACCCAGTACTCTAATTCAGGTAGTATTTAGGGTGTTTTAAATGTATAAAGGTTAGTAAATTTATAAATCAATATTAATCTGTAATTTTCACATTTCATTGTTTAAATTCCTTCCATATTACATAATATTACATTCACTGTCTTAATGATATTATAAGTATAATACTTATAATTGAAATGAAATATGTACATTTTCTACGCTTTATTGATTGATTAAAATAAGTTACACATTATATCTAAATAATAATAAAAGGTAATCTTTAAAAATTATAAAGTAATAAAATAAAGTAAAAAATTAAAACATTTACATATATGTATATCAGTATTAAGAATATTAGATTCATTAAATTTCTTTAGATTAAATAATAATAGTTGTTAATTTGATTTTGTATATTAAAAATTATATACATTTCAGTTTAGATCATTGCAAATTAAAACTGTTTTATACTTTAAAACTGTTTAGTACATGATCGTATAGTTATATATTATAGTATAATTTTTATTTGTATAACGTTCCAGGCTTTGATACTTGCTTCCCACAATGACTGACCGAGAGGAAAGAGAGTTAATTAAAAAACGTGCAAGCTTTAAAGGCCGTCTTACGTTGTTTGGTAATTATTTAAGTCATTTGGAAGGATCAGTGAGCCAGTCTCAGGTAAACGAACTACAATTACGTATTAATAAAATGATGAACATTTTTGAACAATATGATGAAATACAGTTTAAAATAGAATGCATAACGGAGGACATGGAAAATCAATTAGTTGAAAGAAATGATTTTGAGTCTCAATATTATAAATTAATAGCACAAGCCCAGGGTATAATTACGCACTTTTCTAAATCGAGCGACGCGAATTCTGATAGTGATAAGAGTTCCATGCGAGCTAATAAAAACAATAATCTCGTTAAATTGCCCACTATACAATTGCCCAAGTTCAGTGGGTCTTACGATAATTGGTTAGAATTCCATGACACTTTTTCAAGTCTTATCCACTGCAATGAAGATATTGATAATATAAATAAGTTTCACTATCTAAGGGCGTCATTAGAGGGCACCGCTGCTGTCGTTATACAGTCCATTGAATTTTCAGCCAAAACTTATCCTGTTGCTTGGAAAATTCTTTGTGAGCGTTTTGATAATAAGCGTTTGTTAATTCAGAATCATGTAACTGCATTATTCAACATTGATTCAATCAGTAAAGAGTCTTCTATGTCTATTAAGCGTATGATTGATCAATTAAATAAAAATTTAAGAGCTTTAGATTCATTAGGCGAGCCAACGAAGCACTGGGACACACTTCTTATCCATATTGTTACTCAAAAATTAGACTGTAAGACATATCGTGAATGGGAGGAATTTAAGGGCCACCTTAATAAGGATGAACCTTTAACTTTAGATGTGTTTTTAAAATTTTTACGTAGCCGTGCAGACCTATTAGAAGCTTTAGAATTACCACGCTGTAATAATTATTTAAATAAAACTGGGAAGCTTAATACTAAGTTTAAAAGTATGGTTTCTATCACAAATTCACCTCAGGTAGGAGATGATAGATCTCCAATAGGTTCTTCGACCCCCAAACCCTGCCCAAAATGTAAAGGTGAACATCAACTTAAAAATTGTTCACAATTTTTAGGTCTTAATAATGAACAGCGTTTAAAACTTTTACCTAATTATAAAATTTGTTATAATTGTTTACATGTAGGACATTATGCGAATCAATGTAAAAAATCAGGTTGTAGAATATGTAAACGTAAACACAATACACTTATTCACGTTACAGATCCAAAATCGCAATCACCAGTTAATGCTGGATCATTATGCATTGAAAATAACGCTGTGTCTGACAAAAGTTCTACTTCTAACGTAACCTTTTCGGCATATTTAAATAATCCAACGACAAGCAATCATGATGTACTGTTATCGACTGCCCTTATCAAGTTGTACGATTCACACAACCGGGAATATATCGCCCGTGCGTTACTTGATAGCGGAAGTACATCATGTCTTATAACAGAAAATATGTGTCATAAATTAAGCTTGCCAGTTGATAATGTCGAAAAGTCGGTGTTAGGAATAAATAATTGTACTTTGCCTATTGGTAAAATGTGCCGTGTGCAAATGAAATCTTTAGACAATAATTATTCTGCACATCTTACATGTTTTGTTTTACCATCGATAATAAGCAAAGTGCCTTACGGTCACGTAGATATTTCGATGTTAAATTTGAAAACGAATATTGTGTTAGCTGATCCTAACTTTTATACACCAGGTGATATAGATTTAATTATAGGCGCTGATCTTTTCTGGGAATTGTTAGGGTCACAAATTATTAAATTAGGTACCGGCAAACCGATACTTTTTGAGACTAGACTTGGATGGATAGTTTCAGGACCCGTATTAGGCGGTCATGTGTCGAATCGGTTACCATCACATATTAAATGTAATTTGGCACAAATTAAGTCGATAGATTCAGTTGATTCTAATGAAGTCATTCAAGATAATTTATCAAAGTTTTGGCATCTAGAAGAGATTAACGACAAATCTTCATATTATACTGAGGAAGAAAAAATGTGCGAGGAGCACTTTGTTAATAATGTGTCACGTCTTACAGATGGCCGTTTCTGCGTTAGAATTCCCTTAAAGGACAAGGTAGATCTTTTAGGCGAATCTTATGAGCGTGCAAAAAACTGTTTTTTATCTCTTGAACGTCGACTTGATAATCAGCCTTTACTTAAAACTAAATATCATGATTTTATGTCAGAGTATATTGCACTAGGACACATGTCAAAATCTGATTTAAAGCGTAATGAATTTTATTACCTGATTCCACATCATGGAGTGTGGCGTGATAGTAGTTTAACGACCAAATTAAGGGTTGTATTTAATGCTAGCAGTCCTACTACCACAGGTATTTCATTTAATCAAATTCAAATGGTCGGTCCCACTATACAGGACGACCTCTTAAGCATACTCCTTCGATTCAGACAGCATAAATATATTTTATCTGCTGATGTAGAAAAAATGTATAGGCAGATTGCTGTACATCCAGATGATAGGTATCTTCAACAAATTATATGGCGCGATAGTAAATTTGATCCGTTAGAGATATATAAATTAAATACTGTAACATATGGCACAGCGAGTGCACCTTTTCTAGCGGTTCGTTGTTTAAAACAAATTGGTCTCGACTGTGCAGATGATAAAATACGTGAAATCATTATACACGACTTTTATATGGATGACCTACTCACTGGAGCTGATACCATTGATGAACTTTCATATATTAAACAAAATATTACTAACGCTTTAAGTTCAGCTCAAATGCCACTTAGAAAGTGGAAGTCAAATGTATTAAATTTTGATAATGATGAAATTGCAACTACATCTTTAAATTTAAATATTGGTTCTGATAATCCTAATATAAAGTTAGTTCTAGGCTTAGGTTGGCAATCAGATTCCGATGAACTTTGTTTTAGCATAAATAATAAAATCCCCAGTGTCATGACTAAACGTAGTATACTTTCTGTAATTTCACAAATTTTTGATCCCTTAGGCCTACTCGCCCCTTGTATTATTAGTATGAAATGCTTATTACAGAAATTATGGCTACTGAAATTATCATGGGACGATCCTTTACCATCAGATATATCAAGATCTTGGAATGAATTTATTATTAATTTACCCTTACTTAATAATCTGCGCATTATACGTAACGTTTTAGTAGATTCTTATACATATATAGATCTTCATGTTTTCTGTGATGCTTCACAATATGCTTATGGAGCATGTTTATATATTTGTAGCGGAAATGATAACGGTGAGACTTTAGTTCGATTGCTAATGGCAAAAAGTCGAGTTGCCCCAATCAAACCTACAACCATACCGAGACTGGAACTTTGTGGAGCACTTGTGGCGTTACGGCTTTATGAAAAAGCGATTAAGGCACTTCGAGTCAAGGTAAGACGTACGTTTTTTTTGGACCGACTCTTCTATCGTATTAGGGTGGCTTAAAATGGTACCTAGTAAATTACAACCATTTGTACGCAACAGAGTTGGAGAAATTTTAGAAAGGTCTCCTAACTGCATTTGGAGGCATGTTCCCACTCATGATAATCCCGCCGATCATATTTCCCGTGGAGTTGATGCTAAAACTATTATGTCACTACATATTTGGTGGTCTGGACCCACATTTTTAAAACGTGATATGTCTCAATGGCCTACTCATCCCACTATTGTTGGGCCACTTCCAGAATTGCGTTCTGTTATAGCAGTAAACGTAGCAGTTGAAAATAACGATGATAATGATTTTATAAATTTTAGTAAATTTTCAAATTTTTCTAGGCTTAAACGCACAGTAGCATATGTTTTACGGTTTGTTCGAATTTGTAAAAGAGATTTTATTAAAGATAAATTTTTAACGGTAGATGAATTAGATAATGCATTGAATATTTTAATTAGAATATCACAAAAACAGTCCTTTCCAGAATATGAATTGTTGATTAATCATAAAAAATTACCAAATAAAAGTCCATTAATAAAATTAAACATTTTTATGGATGAATTCAATATTATACGTGTTGGAGGGCGTCTAGAACATAGTGATTTTCCTTATAATAAAAAACATCCAATATTAATCCATTCTAAGCATTCTTTTACAAAATTATTATTTCATTTTGAGCATAAACGCTTGCTACATGCTGGTCCGCAATTATTATTAAGTACTATTAAAGAAACGTTTTGGCCAATAGGAGGCAGGAATTTAGCCAAATCGTGTTACCGGCAATGTCTTCGTTGTGCTCGAGCTAGGGCTAAAATAGTAACCCCTATTATGGGAAATTTGCCATTAAACCGTATATCTGTAAGTTTTCCTTTCGAAAATGTAGGAATAGATTATGCCGGGCCTGTTATGATTGTAAGCCGTCAAGGACGTGGATCTAGACTAGTTAAAGCGTATATTGCGGTTTTCGTGTGCTTTTCCACAAAGGCTATACACCTAGAATTAGTGAGTGATTTAACGAGTAATTGTTTTTTGTTAGCTTTGCGTAGATTTATGTCCCGTAGAGGGAAACCAAAAAATATATATACAGATAATGGAACTTCATTTGTTGGTGCGTTTAATGATATTGCCAATTTTTTAAAAACTAACGCTGTTACTTTATCTGAGACTGTTGCTGATGACGGAATAAAATTTCATTTTACTCCAGCATATTCACCTCATTTCGGAGGTCTGTGGGAAGCAGGCGTCAAATCCACAAAATATCATTTAGTAAGAGTACTGGGCAAATGTAATCTTACATATGAAGAGCTATATACTGTACTAGCACAAATTGAAGCTGTGCTGAACTCCCGACCACTGACATATCTATCCACGGATCCTGCGGATTTGACACCATTGACCCCGGGACATTTTCTTATTGGGCGATCACTTTCGTCCCTTCCGACACCCAACTACGAGGATGAAAATTTTCATAGGCTGAACCGTTACCAAAGGATAGAACAATTACGCCAACATTTCTGGAAGCGGTGGAGTAAAGAGTACATCTCTGAACTTCAAACAAGAATGAAATGGCAAAAATCTGAAGCCCAATTAAAATTAAATAGTCTCGTTCTCGTAAAGGATGATAATCTACCACCACTCAAATGGAGACTTGGTCGAATAACGAACGTTCATCCAGGAACTGATGGTGTAATTAGAGTGGCTGATATCAAGACTGCAAATGGAATCATCCGAAGGGCTTTCAGCAAAATCTGCCCTCTACCGCAACCTGAAGATTGTTGAAAGTTCTACTTTCAACGCCTGGGGGCATGTTTATAAAAGTATATTATAATTATTATAACCAATTGAATGTTATTATAGCGCCTATTGATATTTAAAAGCAATGTTAAGTTTTGATATGTTACTACCGCAAATTATTTTTTGTTCTACCGACCTTCTCTCTCTGTAAATTGTTCGAAATTAAATCATTACGTGTCTGCCTATAACCTTTTCTTTTTACACCTTAAATCTGTTATTCAAAGACAATAACTAAACTGAGCACATACACCTTTGCAAAGTCGGACAAAAAGCTTAAGTAACTTTCCGGTCTAAATAAATAATTAACAAAGTAATGCCTCTTTACTTTTTTTTTATTGCTTGAATTACCAAAAGTCCTTTTCTAGGTATCCACTTACTTCAGGAATCGTTCTAACCAAGAGTGTAGCATTTACACTTTCTGAGATTTCGTGATCAATCAGTGAATGGTATCGCTTTTATATATTATTATATCCTTATTAATCTCATTAATATTAGTACCTGGGCGACCAAGCTTTGCTCGGAGTTCTTTTTTGTTATATTGTATTTTTCGATTAAAAAAAAAACTAAAAACTTCAATAAATACAAAAATAAACAATAGTAAAATCTTTGTATCCGACCGGGATTTGAACCCGGATACCTGTGATTGTCAATCTTGCGTAAGAAATTATCTACCACATTTTGCGTGGAATAATGCGAAAGAAAATCGCATGAAAACTCGAGAACACGCGTTTTCCCAGACATAAGACTAATCTAGATCGATTTTCGCCCCCGAAAACCCCCACATACGAGATTTCAGCGAAATCATTAGAAACGTTTCTGAGATCGCCGGTATAAATAAATAAATATAAAAGAATTGCATGTTTAAATCGTTTTGTTTAATTAGATAAATGCGAGTTTGGATGGATACTTGTTACTCTTTCACGCCAGAACCCCTGAACGGATCTGGATGAAATTTGGCCCAGAAATAGATTCTAGTCTGGAATAGCACAGATGATACTGTTCATCCCGAAAAAATGTACGGTTCCCGTGGGATATTTTTTTTTGTCTAGGGCCGACCCCAAACCAAGCGAGGTGAGGGTGAGTCGCGAGTATTATATAGACCGAGGACAGAATATGATATGATAGAAGCAAGTGAAGTTTGGTTTAAACTATTACTATTAATAACAATTTTATGAAAGTATTTTTCTCTAACACATTAATATTATTTGTAGAGTTAAATCTAATCAAAAATAAAAACTTAGAAGAAAACTGTTCCGCTTTTCTGTAAAACGAAAGTCCATTATCCACTTCATAGTAAATGTATTGAATCCTTACAAATTCATCATTTGAAACGCGATTCCCACATTAGTGGATCTAGTCAACAAATACAGTATAAAAGATTTTTAGATACTACTAACGACTCACCTTTGTTCCACTCAGGTTCGTCCCTAGTTATATTTTAACATTTAGTATAGATTTCTCAGAGATGAGATATTTTCCCGCAGTAAAAAGTATCCTATATGTCGAGCCGGATAACCAGCTATCATCATATCAAATTTCATCAAAATCTGTCCAGTAGTTTTCTCATAATGCAGTCACTGACAGACATACAGACAGACAGACAAAAACACTAAAAACTATGAATTTGGCTTCTGTATCGATAATAAAGTCTATTTCAATGAGATTTTACAAAAAATATTTAATGTGCAGATTCGAATTAGTTACAATTTTATTATATGTTATAGATGAGTGATACAATATTTATTTATGTTATTTATTTACTTATAAGTTATTACATAACATATGTATGCTGTGTATACAAAATTTGTCGATAGTTTATTCTGAAATTTCCATTTTTTCCTAATAGTTACATAATGAAGTTTGAAAAATAACGTTTGGTGCGTCATTTGTTCATTTACTACTCGCCAATTGAGAGCATCTAGCAACCTTGAAGGCGGTAATTGCCATTAGCATTACAAAGAGTACCGCGTACTGGCATATGACTTTTGTAGCTATTCAAATTGGATTGGTTTAAAATTATCTTTACTAATATTATAAAGCTGAAGAGTTTGTTTGTTTGTTTGGTTGAACGCGCTAATCTCAGGAACTACTAATCCGATTTGAAAAATTATTTTTGAATTAGATAGCCCGTTAACTGAGGAAGGCTATAGGTTATATATTATCCCGGAAAATGTACGGTTCCCGTGGGATAGATTTGTTTTCGTCTAGGGACGAACCAGAAGCGAAGCGAGGGTGAGTCGCTAGAGTATTATATTCATCATCTATGTGTAAACTTACGAAGATTGAAATTATACAAGAATTTTCTTTAATTTCTGTTTTAGAAATGTTTTAAATATATTTAGGAAGAAGCTACGTCAAGTTATCTTTTCCAGAATTTCTTAAGTCTGTTCGTTGTTAATTTAGATTGTATTAGAGAATGGCTCGGGTTTTTTCAACACCGTTACAATAGAGTCACTTGTAACTAATAGTAAAAACTAGTGATCGCCGCGAGGTTGAAAATCAACCATAACTCATTAAGTTATATATTTATTGTCTTGCGTATATTACAATATTAATCTATTCTCAATTTGACCACAGACTTTAACAATAAACAAAGGAATATACATGCGTGAATGTGTCAAATACATGGTAGTGTGTGTAATGTTTTTTTATTGATACTCCTTTGGCGTATCAGAACAAAAATAGCTAAAGATTTAATCCCGTATGTCACAACTCTCTGTTTATAAAAGGAGTTATTAAGCAAAAAAATAATTAAATAAGGCATATTAGGGATGTTACAATAATGTATGTATTCAGTCCTTTTTAACGTCCCACTGCTGGGCACGGGCCTCCCGTCAATACGAGGGGAATCAGGCCATAGTCCACCACGCTGGCCAAGTGCGGATTGGCGGACTTCACATGTCTTTCGAAAACTTGCTAGGTTTTTTAAGACATACAGGTTTCCTCACGATGTTTTCCTTCACCGTAAGGCAAGTGGTAATCATGTTAGAAATGATTCGCACATGAAAATATCAGAGGTGCGAAACCCGGGATTTGAACCCGCTCCACTCGGTTTCCCAAGCGAGCGCGTTACCACTGGGCTACCACTGCCTATTTTATATTTTAGATAGATTATTAAAAATATCGCTTAGTAAATTATATTTGTTAAATATACCTTCATATACTTTCCATGAAGCAAAATCCCAAAGTCAATATAAACGTTGCTCCTGAACGATTCACTCTGAACTCGATTCGTCGGCGTCAGATTGAAATAAACTTCACATTTTAAATTAAACCAGGTATAAGGTACGATAAAAATTCAGGCGACATTTATTCAATAGTTTTCAATAGTATGGAAAAATAGGAAGGTATGGCTGGAAAAATTCGTTGCTCTTTTTAATACAGCATATCTTATATTTTTTTTAACATTCATTTTTTATATGAAATGGAAAAAAAATATATGTTTTTTTAATACGAGTTTTTAAGTTGCAACGTTTGTTAGTTTGTTAGTTGGTGCGTTTGTTTAGGTCAAATTTTGCAAGCTGAATTAGAACCACTTTTTCTTATTCTAAAGAGTTCTGGTTCTGGTTCAGTTCCGATGAACAATACAGATACATAATTTTATGTTCGCATGTTTTCTCAAACCGAATATATCTCATACTTATGATTTACCTTCGTTCTTCTTGAGTTCGTCCCTAATTACGTTTTAACGGTTAGTATAAATTTCTCAGAGATGAGATATTTTACCGAACTAAAAAGTATTCTATATGTTAACCCTGCAACTAGTTATCATCATACCAAATTTCATCAAAATAAGTGCAATGATTTTCTCGTGATGCGTTTCCAGACAGACAGACAGACAAAAATTTTAAAAACTACAGATTGGCCTCTGGGTAATAATGACTAATTCTAAAGATTATTCAAAAAATATTTTATGTGACTCAGTTAAAATTTTATTATACATATGTATAGAAGATAACTTTTATAGAGCTTGAGTCTCAACTCTCAGACAAGATGTCGTTTAACAATTATATTTGTTATTGGATTAAAATCATAGAAATAATAAATAGGAATGACATAATATTATGATTTCATGACATAACGATTTTTCGTGCAGTCGTTTAGTGTCAAGGGATACCAACCACATATATATATATATACATACAAAGCAATTAGAAGATAAATGTTAAGAGTAAACAATAAGTTTTATTTCAACAATAATCCAAACTAAGTTACACTTAAAATGTAAATAATTATGTGAATGAGAGTAATATCATTTACCGCAGCGGGAATCGAATCTGTACACGTATACCAAATATAACCAACTCAGTAAAGTACTTGCAGTAACGTTTTGAAATGATATTGGATATGTAAATACATACATACAATAATAGTTATTTAAATCTTATACTCTATTATATATTATTGGGCTGTTTAACATTAGATGTGCTTGTGATTATATATATATATATATATATATATATATATATATATATATATATATATATATAACAAATAAACAAACATAACAAACAAACAAATATTGTATATTTATTTGTGAATTATATGTATATCTGTTTATAACCGCGTTCTTTTATGGTTACTTGTACTAGTTTTGTCCGCGGCTTCGCTCGCATCATAAGCGTGGCAGCATTAAAGGATAACTATGTCCGATATCGGGATAAATAAATAATAAATAAATAAATATGTTGGGACATTAACACACAGCACCATCTAGTTCCATGGTAAGCTACGAGGCCTGTGTTATGGTTACCAGATAGTTGATACACTACAGAAATATAACTTTAAATACATACATATTATAAATATAAACACCCATAACTGGAGTACAAACATTCGTGCTCATCACACAAATGAATGCCCCAGGCCACCCGCGACCGCTGGCACAGAAAGTAGGATCACTACAAACTGAGCCAAACGTGCCGTCATATGTAAACGATGTCAAACATGCCGGGATGCAATGATTAGCAAATTTTATCGAAATCTGTTCAGCAATTTTAGTGTGGAAAAGTAACAGACAGAGTTACTGTAACATTTATAATATTAGTATGGATAAGCTGACTCGAAACAGACAGACAGATGTTGTTCTGTCCAACTTTCAACAAACAATGTGATCATTGAGTTGATACAAAAATTCTATAGAAAAAATTCTATAGAAAAAAACATTCAACTTTTTCTCTCTAATGATTTATCAACTTTCCTTGTAGCTTTTCGAACTTTTTCTACGTAAAACCTCATTTTGGACTATTACGAACATTAAAAAAATAGTTAACAAAATCAATCAAATAGGTCTTTCAATGCGTTTACTAACACACAGAATTTCCTTTTTATTTACATATATAGATAAATGCAGATTACCTCGTGTCAACATCAAACCCGTGACATACAGAAAAGAAGTGAGAGCTCCTTGCCCACTCCACAACATACAACTATCGCAATGGAATATTTTGTTATGTTTTTAGGGTTCCATACTTAAAGGGTGAAACGGGACCCTATTACTAAGACTTCGCTGTCCGTCCGTCTGTCCGTCTGTCTGTAGTTGAAATTTTCACACATGATATATTTCTGTTGCCGCTATAACAACAAATACTGAAAAACAGAATAAAATAAATATTTAAGAGGGCTCCCATTCAACAAACGTATTTTTTTTTGCTCGTTTTTGCTCTATATTGATAACGACAACATGTAGACGCTCGAAATATTCACAGAATATTTAGTTATATATTCACTTTAAAAATAAATAATTTAATTAAAATAAAACAAATATTTAAGGGGGGCTCCCATTGAACAGACATGATTTTTTGCCGTTTTTATAGATTATGGTACGGAACCCTTCGTGCGCGAATCCGACTTGCACTTGGCCGGTTTTTTCTTTACATGTTACGTTAAATTAGTTGACATTATTGTATAGCAATGTTTGCAGTAAGAATAATTTGTTATGATGACTTATAAATTATAGTTTACAAGGATTTGTATAAACAACCCTTTTCAATCCTTGAATGGTAATGTGAATGCGTGACAAACGTTTCGTGTAATTTTTTAAAATATTTCGATACTTCGCCTAATTTTTGAACTAATTATCTTCATTATCTTTGCTTCGTTTGTCTTTAAAACAACTATGTCGCCCTGTTAGGTACACATACAAAATTTCTTAAAATTAACTAATTATACGGTTATTACAACTAACTATATTGAATTATTTTTGATAGTTTTGTACCAAATACTCTTTCATGATTTGCGATCGTTAATCAAAATGATTTTGAAACACAAATCCCTAATAATATAAATATAATCAGAAAATACAGGATTAATACGTTAAATCTTAATTATGAGAACAACACAATGACAATAGTTAGATGATAATTAAGTAAATCTCGCTTGTATAAATCGAATAAAAGTAAAAAGTCGAAAGGTGCAAGGGGCTACCTGCATCTAAAACATTTATAAACAAAAATATTGATGTCATATTAACATCTAAGAAGATATCTTTTGTTCTATGTAGGAATCTATATTAATTGTATTTAAATATTATCAAGTTTTTTATTTTTTCTTTATTCGTCAATTTTGTGAATTTAAACTTTCTTAGATTTACGCGAATATTTGACGTTTTAAGCAAAAGTATCTTTTCGGATTTTTTTCCCCGAATTTATTTTGATTTTAGGTTTCCAACGTTTCGAATGCTTTACAGCAATCATGGTCACGGGAGAGACTAAGGTTTTAGATGTCTCAAAGGTCACTATATAGTTGTTACAGACAGTGCCTTCTTTCAAATTCATTTTGTAATTTTGTTGGTAGGTACTGTCTGTAACAACTCCATATATAACTAAATAAAAAATCTGAAAAGATAGTTGTATTTAATATGTTTGTGAATTTAGTAAAAAAAGTGATATAAATCTTGTAAAATAGGCGACAAGAACGTATGTACAAACGCTAACTTAAGAATAGTTATTTTCTGTTTCCGATCGACTTTTAAAAGAAAGAGGTGTCCAATAAACAATTCAATTAAAATAAAATCAAAAATTCTCTTAAGTAATTATATTATAACTTAATTTTTTTTTGAGATATTGAACCCTTATTATTTGATAAATCATATCAATTCTGTTTATTTCTATACTTAATGCAATAACCAAAGTTGTTTTTTTCCTTAAAATTTTTGGAAGGAATACCTCGATATTCTAACTATCCAGATAGTTTTATTACGTTGTATCTTCTTTCAATTCTTGTATTTCACTAATTTCAAATTTTTAAGTACCTAATTTGAAGTCGATTTTAACTATAAAGAAATAATAATTAATATTTTATAATCAATATAGTGTATTATTTTATTACTTTATATTTATATTTATATAGCTGTCTAGTTATAATATAATTAAATCATAATCTCGCTTAGAAATAGTGAATCCTTCATGATGAATGGTTACAGCTGGTGAGAGCATTGAACCCCGATCGCTTTTGATGCTTCTGTCCATTGTGAGACGGCACTTGAGTCTGGTACGATATCGGCACTTTGTTCTAACTTCTTTAATATTACAGGCCTTTACTAAATTACAGTTGTAATTTTATTACACTTAATGGTACAATAATTACAATTAACTTATAATTAACCTTAAAAATAAATTGTAAAAAAATCATTATATTATATTTTAAAATTTCTTTACTTATAGGTACACATATATATATATATATATATATATATATATATATATATATATATATATATATTATATATGTATATATATATATATAATTTTCGTAAATGTGTACAATAAAATGAAAACATATATCATTTTAACGACTATCAATAAAATATTTATATAACTAGTATAGTATTATATGATCTGTGATGATATGTATTATTGAATATTACGTATTTAGCAGATTTATGTTATCGTTTTGTGTCTGTATGGGGCTTTATCGATAAAAATATTATGATATGGTATAACTTTTCTATGAGGCAAATGCTTATAAAGATATGAATATGAATAAATATCTAACAAATCATTATAATAAGAGCATACCTCTTAGAGTTTACTCGAAAGATGGCCACTTGAACATGTTCTAGCCAAAAATAATAAAATGCAAAGGATATAGAGTAGTGCACGTAAGGTATGATAATACTAGCGACCCACGCTTTCTTCTCTCGGGTTCGTCCCTAGTGAAAAATAATAATTAAAATATCCCACGGGAACCGTACATTTTTCCGGGATAAAAATTACCTATGTGCTATTTTAGACTAATTTATCTCTGAGCCAAATTTCATCCAGATCCGTTCAGCCGTTCTGGTGTGATTGAGTAACAAAAATCAATCCATCCAACCTTTTGCATTTATAACATTAATGGGATTATATATATATATATTTTTTAATTTTGTATGCTGTTTTTAAGTTTTTTTTTTTAATTTTATTTTAAGTATATTGATGGCGTAGCTTTTATTCATAGCTCGAAAACTATTACCGTCTTATTCATACCTGCTAGTACAGTCCGCAAAAAATATTGTCATTTATAATACTAATACTAAATAATGTATTCTTCAATAAAATTTTACTATTAATCAAATAAATGTTGCCAAATAAAATGTGAAAACAACTGAATAATATTTAAAAAAAAATAATTTAATACATTTGTTACAACATTACAAATACATCAATACATTACAAATGTTATGTTGAACTGTTATTTCTAATACTATTTAACGAACTTTAATTCTCTCATAAGCTTGAAAGGTTTAGATACACATGTCCAAAGAAAAACTTTTTTGCGCCAGGAACCTTTACTGGCGCAAAAAAGATATACTGTATACTGAATAATCCATCAGAGTTTCATCACAACCGGATCAATGGTTTAGAAATGTATAGAGGACAAACACAGGAACATTCATTTTTATTTATATAGATAGCTTATGCATAAATTCATAGGTCTACAAGTAAATACTAAAAATATGTCTGGTATTAATATTATCTGGTGATTTTAGTATTATAAATTGGAATTACACCTGTCTCGTTTCCCAATAATAAATCAGCTATTCGAGTAACAATGCGCACGCGCACCGTCACGTCTGATCAGTATTGCCTCGGTACAGTGCTCTACATCCGTGACACGAAATATTAACTATCAATGTTATTTAGTTAGTGTTGCTGGGTTGAATAAAAATAACTTAAAAGTAACTTTAACGTTTTTATTAGAAATAGGATGTTTAAACTGGTTTTTCTGATTTACAGCAATCAGTTAAAAAAAATTGCCACGAGTAACGAGTAAGTAAGTAACGCATGATATCCCGCGAGTTCCGGCGTAAAAACGGACATTTCGACCAATACGAAAATACATGAGCAAAACCGCGTTACTTAATTAGTTATATTTAATTGATGTCAAATATAGATTGTGAAATATGAAAGAAATATAGTCCACGTTTATGACAAGTTATGATACGTTGATTGGTATTGTAGTATAGTTTGTAACGCGATACGCGCTTGTCACTCAGCGCACGAGTGAATGCTGACATTACCTTGAAAAGTACAGATGGATAGATTATGCTATTTATATTTGACATAGACTTTTTTTTATTATGTACATAATTAATAAAAATGTAAAATCACAATGAACTAATTTGGAGCGAACCTCCATGAGAGTTTATGGATAAAAAAAAATGAAATATTCCTATATTTTTCCCCATAGACTTTTTAGTTAGAGCCGTTTAATTATTTTTTTATGAAATTCAGTGACAAACGAGAAGACAGACCACCTGATGGAAAGCCTGTCGCCCATAACACCTACAGTTCATGCACTTAGGTTTTAGGTAACAAAAATACAGAACTGCCGGTACGTTGTCACTGTGAGGACTAAGATGATATGCCTCTTGCCTGTAATTGCGCTGGCTACCTAATCCTTTAAACTGGAACACAACAATGCGATCACTGTTGCTTGGCAGCAGAAATAGATAAGGGGGTGGTACCCTTCAGGCTTGACAGAGTCCTACCACCAGTATTTTCGTTTTCTATATTTATATAATGTTGATCTGCAACCTGTCGAACTATATTATGACTTAGTTAAACATATATTTTATTTCGTATTTAATAAAATACATTGCCCACAATTTCCACCATTCGGGACCTTAATGACTTACTTATCAATATATAATTAGTAAGTAAAATTAAAAAAAAAATGATTAAAGAACACCTTATTTCATTTTTATCTACACTACTATTATAAAGTGGAAAGATTTTTATTTTTGTATGTTTGTAGCGAATAAACTCAAAAACTACTAAAGCGATTTACGTGAAATTGGGTAAGAAGATATTTTGAGATCCTAGGAAGGACATAGGATATTTTTATTTTAGATATTTATATCATGCTTTAAGAAGGTGAAAATGGGGATGAAAGTTTGTACGGAGAATCAACCTACCGACGAACACGAGCGAAGCGAGAGTGAGTCGCTAGTTTCCTTTATAAAACCAGAATATGTACCTTTATGGAGTCAATTATTTTCTTTTGTTAAGTTTATACAAGCATCTATAACATATCGATACAATTAACGCCATCTATTGGCATTTAATTGAACTTATTTTTCTTTGTAGGAATAATAGGGGATGAGATCTTATGAAATAAACGTATTACTTAGTAATTATATTATTAGAAATATATTCCCCGTTAATGGTCTTTTGTTCTTAAGAACCGCATAACACAGCATCAAAATTAATCTAGTATTAGTTTAGTGCTCAATTACTGCTGACCTTCATGAAGACTAATATAAAAATTTATTTGTTATGGGGATAGTGTATTGGGTAGTAACACTGTATAAGATCAACAATCTATAAGAGCATCAAATTTTAGCTCTTCGCACTAAATTAGCACTAAACGAGCACTAATTTATACACTTATTTTTAAGCGATTCTGTTTATTTTGCCATGCAAGCTTTACATACGTAAAGTTGTTTGCATTTCTGTTTGTTCGTGCATGAGTTCGCTTTATATTGAACTTATAATATATGAATATTTTTTAAGAAAAATATACCAAAATTATTTATACTCATAATAATACAGATGTAAACCACATTAGCTTTGTCAAAAGCCAACAAAAAAAACCCAAAAATCTGGACCAACAGGTGCTTACTGAGGCGGAGCTATAAATAAATTTTATATTTCGAAAAAGGCAAAGTCTACAAGATTGACGCTTACCGAACCAGATGGTAATTATATAAAAATATATTTTGGTTTATAAAGACCAATATTCAAAATAAACAGGACCGATTTAGATGAAATTTTGTAAGAAGATAGTTTAAGGCCCTGGGAAGGACATAGGATAGTTTTTATCCTGTAAATCATCCCTTAAGTGGATGAACATAGGGATGAAAGTTTGTATGGGAATCAACCTGAGAACGAAGTGGCTAGTTTTAAATAAAATGTTTTTTTTTTTAGAGTTTTCGATGTTTTATCTGACTTTACGAAAGACTCGCAATAAAAACGTTTGCTTTAAAACATTTGAAACGGCAGAAACCAAAAATTGAAATAAAACTGGGAGAAATAGTTTTTATTTAAACTTCTCTATATGCGATATCTCGAAATGAGTGACGTTTGTATTTTGTTAACTTTTTTCAAACTGTTCCGTCACAAATAGACTATTTCTAGGGCGACAGCATTTTATTTTGTGAATTTTACAACACAATTGCTTTACAGGTGTGCGAATTTTTGTTTGCTAAATACTGCCTAGGTGCAGTGGTAGCCCAGTGGTAATGTGTTTGCTTGAGAAACCGAGTGAAGCGGATTCAAATCCCGGGTCTCGCACTTCCGATATTTTCATGTGCGAATCATTTCCTATATAATTAACACTTGTCTTACGGTGAAGGAAAACATTGTGAGGAAACCTGCATGTCTGAAAGGACCCAGCAGGACATGTGAAGTCCGCACTTAGCCAGCGTCGTGAACTTGTAATCTGATCTTGTATTGAACGGAGTCCCGTGCCCAGAAGTGGAATGTTAAAAAGAGCTGAATACAAACACTGCTTATTGCACTAGAGGCCATAAATTGTCCATAAGAAGAAACAATTCCAGTGGTTTCGCTCGTATTTGATCTATTTAGCTACAGATTTTGAGTCTATTATCTGTATTTAGTTAGCCATCGGCTGTTGTTGAATGAACATAATTTTGAATTGAAACTTTATCCAATTAGATTTATACAAGTACTTTTTTGATTGTCAACTTAATTGAAATTTGAATTGAATTTACTTGAAAATTTCAATTAAATTTCAATTTAATTGAAATTTCAATTAAATTGACGATTTAAGTGAGTTAAGAGAATGCAGTGATTTAGTAAAGAAACTACTATCGGTTCGAAAAGTAGTATAACTATATTTGTGAACTTCATAGTCCATATAGGCTATGAATCTTCTCGACTAGTTGATATAAAAGTTAGCGATATTCTTATTAGTAACATTTGTTGATATAATTAATTTACTTACATGAGACAGATGAGTTAATTGAAATCTTATTGAAAGTCATTATCATGTGAGTTATTATTATCGACCGATTTTTAGGATATTTGTCTCTCTGTTTGTCTCACGTCGAATCACGAGAAAACTACTGGACAGATTTTAATGAAATTTGGTATGATGATAGCTGGTTATCCGGGTCAGCATATAGGATAATTTTTACAACGGGAAAAATAAATCTCATCTCTAAAAATCTATACTAAACGATACAACGAATCCGAGCGGAGCAAGGTTGAATCGCTAGATTATATAATATAGTTTAATTTTTAATAATTTACTTTATAAACATATTTTTTATGATCTAGTAAAAAATATTGTCAAAAATAACGTGTAATGTATTGTCATAAGTGTAATAAAAAGTATAAAATTAAGTTTGTCTTTCTTTAAGAATATATTTAAATATAAAGGATTTTAGCTAAGAATTCTACAATCGCTGTTACTTGTAGAGAACTAAGTAAATATGAAAATGACAAATCTAACAGCTGTGTCACACAACAGTATGTAATTTCCAAATATGTAGCTTTCTATAGATAGTTTTCTATTGGCGATTGTTGAACGTTAGTTTGTCTTACTCGATAAAATATTCTATACATCTGTTGTAATAGTAAGTTCTCACGTTTAACGATCATTAATCAATCACAGTCCAAGTGTAGCCATGTTCAGTCCACACCTACGGGTTACGACTCGACTCTAACTTTGCTCTTGTCACAGATCATTTGTCATTCTGATACCTAAGCGTTGATGGAAAATATTTGATACATTTAAGTTAGTTCAGTTGACTGTTATAGACTTCTTTTCAGATATTCTATTATTTTCTTCGAAAAATAGTTTCTATGTAGCTAATAGTTATCATCCTTAAGTCGATTTGACCTGTAATTTGTTGAATTATTTGAATTGTTACAAATGTTCGCAAAAGAATTGTTACTAACAATTCAGTGGTTCCAGATTTTTTTAATGTTTTTAATTGACATTATAAAGTATGACTAACGAATTTTTTTAGTATTTTTTTTTGTTATTTTTACAAAAATGCTACACGACATATATATGTATTTAATTATAATATGTAACGATTATAATATGTATGTATTTAAAGTTATATATGTGTATTGTATCAACTATCTGGTATCCATAACACAAGCCTCATAGCTTACCATGGAACTAGATGGTGCTGTGCGTTAATGTCCCAGCATATTTAATTTAATTATTGTGTGCATCATGATTTTTTTGAATAAAGAAATCCCATATAGACAAGAAAATATTCGTATATCAGTAGATTTTTACCCTTTACATATAAATTATTACAACATTATAAAATTAATAACATCTAAATTCTTCCATTAGCTATATTAAATTTAACTTAATTTAGTAATAAATAAAAGATACCTAATAAGTCCATGAAAATACATGCAACATCATCACATTGAAAAAAAAAATAATTATATTGATTAACCCCTGGATCTTTAATATCAGAAGGTTTCATTTTGCGATGTGATATAATGCGAATCACATTTTCGAAAGCATAACCATTTACTAAAACAGTCAAATGAAACAACAAAAAGAGAGAGAGAGACTTAACTAGTTTTCAAAAGACACGTGATGTTCCCCATCCGCATTTGGCCTAATTTCTCGAATTGAGGGGAGCAAAGCAAATTGACGTTAAAATGGCTAAATTATTATAATTTAATATGATCGTTGATAGTCCAAAATATTTTTTTATGATTCTATTTATAAACTAGTGGCTCACTCTTTGTCTGTCTGTTACCGCATCACGGAAAAAACACTGGAGGGATTTTGATGAAATTTGGTATGATGATAGCTGGATATCCGGATCAACATATAGGATACTTTTTACTGCGGGAACATATCTCATCTCTAAGAAATCTATATTAAACGTTAAAACGTAAGTAGAGATGAACCCGAGCGGATCGGGGGTGAGTCGCTAGTTATAAATATATATATATACTTAATTATGTATACGTAACGAGTGTAGACTTAATTATTACTGTACAAGTCACGTCCGCGTGTCTGTGGCAAGAATATTACCTGCATTCTACCGCTGAATAACAATGGCGATTATGTTGACGTAAAACGAGATACTCGTAGGTCTCTCATCACCAGTAGAAGCGATGAGGTGTTATGTCCTTTTAGGAGTATTTGGTACTCCAACTCCATAAACCAAGACTATCTTCATTTGGTTGTTTCTATACGCTAATCATATCGGGGACAGCACTCAGTAGTAAAGCGTCGTAGCGATGGCTGTATAACGATTTAACTGGCGAACTTTTAAGTCATTATACTGCCGAACTGTATTTTTTTATGTTAGTTTACGTTCTGATTCCGTTCCGGTTCCGTTCCGGTTCCGTTCCGGTTCCGTTCCGGTTCCGTTCCGGTTCCGTTCCGGTACCATTCCGGTCACGGTCCGGTGACGGTCCGGTTACGGTCCGGTAACGGTCCGGTGACGGTCCGGTGACGGTCCGGTTACGGTCCGGTCACGTTCCGGTTACGGTACGGTCACGGTCCGGTGACGGTCCGGTTACGGTCCGGTGACGGTCCGGTGACGGTCCGGTTACGGTCCGGTTACGGTTTGGTGACGGTCCGGTTACGATCCGGTAACGGTCCAGTCACGGTCCGGTCACGGTCCGGTGACGGTCCGGTCACGGGCCGGTTACGATCCGGTAACGGTCCGGTCACGGTCCGGTTACGGTCCGGTCACGTTCCGGTTACGGTCCGGTTACGGTCCGGTGACGGTCCGGTTACGGTCCGGTGACGGTCCGGTTACGATCCGGTAACGGTCCAGTCACGGTCCGGTCACGGTCCGGTCACGGTCTGGTCACGGTCCGGTCACGGTCTGGTGACGGTCCGGTCACGGGCCGGTCACTGTCTGGTCACGGTCAGGTTACGGTCCGGTAACGGACGGTCACGGTCCGGTCACGGTCCGGTAACGGTCCGGTCACGGGCCGGTCACGGTCCGGTGACGGTCCGGTTACGGTCCGGTAACAGTCCGGTCACGGTCCGGTTACGGTCCGGTGACGGTCCGGTCACGGTTCGGTCACGGTCCGGTAACGGTCCGGTGACGGTCCGGTCACGGGTCGGTCACGGTCCGGTGACGGTCCGGTTGCGGTCCGATGACGGTCCGGTTACGGTCCGGTGACGGTCCGGTCACGGGCCGGTCACGGTCCGGTCACGGTCCGGTTACGGTCCGGTAACGGTCCGGTCACGGTCCGGTCACGATCCGGTCTCGGTCCGGTCACGGTCCGGTTACGGTCCGGTGACGGTCCGGTGACGGTCCGGTAACGGTCCGGTCACGATCCGGTTACGGTCCGGTCACGATCCGGTCACGAATTCGATGCGAAACCGGGCGAAAAACGACCTCATTTTTCATTCTATTTTGATTTAAAAAAAAAAGTAATTGAGTTTATTAAATTTTTTTTTGCATTTTGTACCCCTCGTTAAGATGCGTTTTTTGACATCCCAATTAGCCACGTAGTCCCAAAAGTCACGACATCAGGGCGATGTCGCACTTTCACTGAAAATCAATCGAATCAATCGATAAATCAATCGAAGCGACAAAAAAAATTTTCAATGTTAAAACATGCATATCCACCGGAAACCGTACATTTTTCCGGGATAAAAAGTAGCCTATATGTTATTCCAGACTATAATCTATATCTGTGCCAACGTCCAAATCCGTTCAGCCGTTCTGGCATGAAAGAGTAACGAACATCCATACTAACAAACTTTCACATTTATAATATTTATACATATATATATTTAATAATTATTATTGCCTTGACTGTACTTAATACGTCCGCAAGTAAAATTAATATTCAGGATATGAGTTAATTATTTTAAATCCGTCTTAGATAACTATTTAACTATTAAAGCACCATTTAAGTTATAATTTTGCAGACAGTAAAATTTTATACGAGTTTTATTAATTTCCTTGCAGCTCATATAACGCAATGGTTTTTGCTATCTACCAAAAGCAGAGTAAGAGTATTATTTTTATTCTTAGTCTATGGTTTCACTATTTTAATGTATACAGATAAATAAAATTGGAGTGTCTGTTAGTAATATTAAAATAACCTCTTTTTACTAAATGCATATGGATGTATACACAGTATATATACCAAAACAATATTTTTTACAATTTTTGTCTGTCTGTCTGTCTATCTGTCGGTCGGTCTGTCTGTCTGTCTGTCTGTCTGTCTGTCTGTTTGTTCCGGCTAATCTCCGAAACGGCTGGACCGATTTTGACGGGACTTTCACTGGCAGATAGCTGCTGTTATAAGGAGTAACTTAGGCAATTTTTTTTTAGAAAAAGAATCAGGGTTCCGCGAAAAAAAATTAAAACCCATGAAAATGCGACCAAAATCCGCGTACGGCGTACGCAATAACGTACGTACGTATCGTAAATCGCTATATAATTTAAATAAATATCTTAGAAGTAGCAAGCTACTATATACATATGTAAAAGCATAGCTAACCGTGAAAATGTACCTAGAGACGAACGCGAGCGAAGCGAGCCTGAGTCGCTAGTGTATAATAAAACAGTCCTTAATCGATTATACTCGATGCTATCTGTGTTTTTTAACTGGAAAAGGAAATAAAAATTGTTGAGAATAAGTGTTTTTTAATAAATTGTAACTAAATTGAGTTAATATATATAAGTTTTGAAACATGATGCTGACTTTTTCTGAGATATCCTATTATAAGGAATAATATTTACTAACCAGCGACTTACCCTCGCTTCGTTCAGATTCGTCCTTAGGTGCCAAATGGTAGCCTACGTGTTTGTTCCAGGTCATAATTTCTGTGTACTAAATTTCAACTAAATTTGCCCATCGTATCACATGAAGAATAAAGAAACAAACATGTTTTCACGTGTTATATATACCGCTGGTGGATTGACAAATCAGCTGTTTTACAAAACCACTAGTTGTTTTACATAACAACTGAACTATGTTTAGCCGGATTGCTATTGCACGAGTAGTTTATAATAGTAAGGCCTTTTAAGTTTGAAATAAAAGTAGCCTTTTCATCCTACGTTATCCAAATCGGATCTGTTACTTAATCGGTAATAAAAAATTATTAATCACAATCTGACGCTATTTTACATAACCACTAATCGTTTTGTAAATGCAAAACGTTCACACAATTCTCCATAATAAAATTCAGTAATGATAAAAGAAACGCTAAACCTCATTCCGTTGTTTTACATAACGGAGCTGTTTTGTAAAAAAAAACTAGCGGTTTTGTAAAACAGCGGATTCGACGATCCGTCTGTGACATCTATACAGATAAATGAAATTGAAGTGTCTGTTTGTAATGTTAAAATAACAGCTTTTTACTAAATGCATATGAAAGTATATACGGTACATATAAGAAAAACACAATTTTAAATAAAACTATCTTTTTGGATTATTTCGCGGATTTATTTTGATTTTTGGTTCCCGAATCCCGACGTTTCGAATGCTTTACGGAAATCATGGTCACGGGAGAGACTAAGGTTTTAGACGTCTCAAATTCGTTATATACTATATTGTTACAGACAGTGCCTATCCACTATTTTACATAAAATGTCAAATATTCGCGTAAATCTAAGAAAGTATTATGAAAAACACCATTTTTAATTTTTTTGTCTGTCTGTCTGTTTGTTCCGGCTAATCTTCGAAACGACTGGACTGATTTTAACGGGACTTTCACTGGCAGATAGCTGATGTTATAAGGAGTAACTTAGGCTACTCTAATTTTAGAAAAAGAATTAGGTTTCCGCATAAAAAAATTAAAACATACTAAGGGACGAACCCGAGCGAAGCGAGGGTGAGTCGCTAGTATATAATAGGACACTAGAATAATTTATTATTTATGTTTAATGCTTTAACAATAATGCATAAGTTACTAACGGAGTTGTAAAAGTTTATTTATTACTCAATTTATTACCAACAGACAGAAGCTACTAAACAGTATTCAAATTAGTACTAAATAAAATTACTAGTGATTATGTACGAAGTTATTAAAATAATAAAACTAACTAAATATTAGGTTTCTCCGATATAAAGATAGTTTTGTTTCATTATAATTCTAACTCAAATTCTGTTACTGTCCTACAAAATTTTGCAAAATAGGTATTTTTTTAATTCTGGGATAGAAAGTATTGTTAGGTAAAACTAGTAGCTTATATTTATATTATTCATTTGGTATTTCCATACATATTTTTGTATCCGGTTCAGTCCGTCATGTAATCTTGGATTTATAGAACTATTGTATATTACATAATATAGTATTGTTAAAGTTTGATATATGCATTTTAAATAAAACTATTCTTTAAGATTTTTTCGCGGATTTATTTTGATTTTTGAATGTTTTACACCAATCATGGGTACAGGAGAGACTAAAGTTTTACACGTCTCAAAGGCAATAGTTGTTATAGATAGCTCGCTTGGGAAACCGAGTGAAGCGGGTTCAAATCCCGGGTCTCGCACCTCTGATATTTTCATGTGCGAATCATTTTCTAACTTGATTACCACTTGCCTTACGGTGAAGGAAAACATTGTGAGGAAACCTGCATGTCTGAGAGAACCTAGCAAGTTTTCGAAAGACATGTGAAGTCCGCCAATCCGAACTTGGCCAGCGTGGTGGACTATGGCCTGATTCCCCTCGTCTTGAAGGGAGGCCCGTGCCCAGCAGTGGGACGTTAAAAAGGGCTGAATACATATTTCCATTTGACTAGCAAGTTTTTGTAGAATTTTATACATATTTGAAAAAAATGAGACGTTTATTAGATCACTCGCACTTTCTATTATCCTCTTTGGTCTAATTGCATGTACGGTTAAGGACTCTAAGGTCTTATATTCAAGCTCACGTCGGGCTCAAGTCTTAAGTAAAGATATTGATTTTGTTTACGAAGAAATTCACAATAACTACCTGAAGTTAGGAAGTTAGCGGTATAACACTGTTAGGCCTTACAAAGGAAATTATGATTTCGATTCTGTGCTTGACTTCCTGTTCGTCGTGCGGAATTGTCATTAACCAGACTAACAGAGAAATATATAGAGAGGACTTATGTTGTACAGATATGGCTAATTAAATGGCTAGTAAATATGAAACCATGGCCGAAATTACATACTTTGACTCAATACATTTTTATATACCTATAAATTATAGACGGATGTCACAAAATCAACATTGTTAATACGTCAACAGACACTAAACAAAGTAGCAAATGACAGCTGAAATTACAAGTATTTTAGTGTTTACTGCAAGCAGTAACTGTGGTGGGAGTTACCACCGGAACTGAGTTTATGGCAAGTCTAATCGTGGAAAAGCAGGTAGGAATCGATACAAAAATAGACGCGCTTCCGCTGTTGTTTGCCACAAGTAATAAACTTAACGTTACAGAAAAAATGGGTGCGTGTTACCTTTCCGCGCAATTGAAGTAAAACTCTTTTGGCAAATATGCAATTAAATTAAAACAAATCAGTAATATAAATAAAGCATATTAGGCATATTACAATCGTATATTTATATCTATAAAATCATATATTTATAATATACGGATAGAATATAATATTATATATCATTTGTCAGACAATAACAACGGTAAACTGTTACTATGGCAATATGGCAATATATTCTATCTCATTCTCTCGCCGAGTTTCAAGTCACAGCGATTCTAAAGAAGTTCCACTTCAAAAAAATTTGAGATAGGTTAGGTTATGGATTTACTCCCTCATATGGTGCTTAATTTCAGCGCTCCGCTCGGGTAGTAAAAGTTGCACAGAAATTCTGTTACAAGCAGAACTTTTTTTTAAGGTTCCGTACCCAAGGCGTAAAACAGGACCCTATTACTAAGAATCCGCTGACCGTCAGTCTGTCTGTCCGTCTGTCACCAGGCTCTATCTCATGAACTATGATAGTTAGACAGTTGGAAATTTCACAGATGACGTATTTCTGCTGCCGCTATAATAACAAATACTAAGAAACAGAATAAAATAAATATTTAAGGGATTCCCATACAATAACGGCAACAGGTAGACGTTTGAAATATTCACAGAATATTTAGTTATATTTTCACTTTAAAAATAAATAATTAAATTAAAATAAAACAAATATTTATGGGGGGCTCCCATACAACAAACATGATTTTTTACCGTTTTTATAGATACGGAGCCCTTTGTGCGTGAGTCCGACTCGCACTTGGCCGATTTTTTGATGAATTCTCCTTTCAATTTCAATAATCATTATTTAGCGCTACACCTTGTCTATGACAAATGTAGATAACTTATAATTGAAGAAGATTATTTGATAGAAAATATCTTCTATAATCTATAATTATTAAAAAAAAAAGATTTTTTTATTATTTGAGCTGTTTAATTAAAATCGATAAAAAATATTGATGTGTTTATGTAGAATAAAAGGTAGACCTCCCGCTGAAGGGTTCGAATAGTAAAAGAATTATTCGATCTTAACCGTTTGGAATATCATTGAAAATTAGTTAGATGTGCTACGGTAATCCGTTCTTGATAATATTGAAAAGGGCAAGGGGTATCACGCTATGTTATCTTAAGGACGACGGTATAGCAAGATAAAATTAAAGCAGCAGGCGAACATTGTTTCGTTATCAGCAAAGCTATTAGCCACCAATCTATACTAATATTATAAAGCTGAAGAGTTTGTTTGTTTGTTTGTTTGTTTGGTTGAACGCGCTAATCTCAGGAACTACTGATCCGATTTGAAAAATTCTTTTTGCATTTGATAGCCCGTTAATTGAGGAAGGTTATAGGCTATATATCATCCAGGAAAAGTGTACGGGTCCCGTGGGATAGATTTGTTTTTGTCTAGGGACGAACCCGAAGCGAAGCGAGGGTGAGTCGCTAGTTGTAATAGATATGCAATTTCATGTTACCACGCGATGTAAAACATCTTCCTAATAAGCAAATTGTTAACTATAAACTATATGTGAAGTTAAAAAGTTCGTGTGTGATTAAGAATTATTCCATGGCATCATATTATTGCGTTATCACTGAAATCTCATAGATATACCAAATTTCACCTTAATTACATGCTAATATGAGTTAGGTTACCGAAAACCAAATAGATATACTATAAACAAGTTAAAAACATAAATATCTTACTCTACTCTGGTTTTTCAAATTTTGACATCTTTAGATGTCGCATCTTAATGGGGCGTCGCAGAATCACTCACGCACTCAACCACGACACCTCGACGACTGTATACCCGAGGCGTGTTACAACAACCATGGGGTTACTCCCACGATCCTCTCTGCTATCCCAGGAGTAATGTTACACCGCCCACCGGAATGGGTCTCCAAAGTACGTTTCCTGGCTTCATACCGGACTGGGACACAGGATAAGGTAAGCTCACCTCAGTCAGTCTTATTTCAGCTAAAATCAAAACAACCGTTTCATTTTCTGTCTGTATTTAACCTACTAATTTTCACTAATCTTAAGACTAGTTTACATTAATGCAATGAGTCATTGCCGAAAATACAATTTAAATAAAATGAACATAAGTTAATGTTTATCCTCGAAAAGAAAAAGGATTTCCATGGGAAAAAGGATAGAAGAGAATTGAGTCGTTAGTTATTGAGGTTACTTTTCATCGCGGAGAGAGGACTGCTGCGGGATAGTAGGTAGATAGAGGTTAGAAAATTTATATAATAATAAGAATCAAAGCAAATTCGAAACAGTTTGCTAGGTATAAAAAAAAGCTTCCGCAACCAACTTTATTTTACGCCAGACACGAAAGACTACGCCCAGCGTAAGGTGCGGCCTGCATACACTGTTACTAATGGATTGCTTTTCATGCCCCTTATTATTATCGTTACAGATTATAAACCTTCTTTTATATACTACGTTCACTATATAGCAAAGTTTGCCAAAAATATTACTAAGTACTGCATGTTGGGGTAGTGGTAGCCCAGTGGTAATATGCTCGCTTGGAAAGCCGAGTGGGCCAGGTTCAAATCCTGGGTTACGCTCTTATATTTTCATGTGTGAATCATTTACAACATGATTACCACTTGCCTTGCGTTGAAGGAAAACATCATGAGAAAAACTGCATGTCTGAGAAAACCTAGCTAGTTCTTAAAAGACATGTGAAGTCCGCCAATCCGCATTTGACTAGTCTAGGGGAGTATGGCCTGATCCCTCTTGTATCGAAGGGAGACCCGTGCCCAGCAGTGGGACATGAAAAAACGCTGAATACGATACGACTACGACACTGTTTGTTATATCCATGCAATTTCTGACCAATTACCTGATATAATTTTGGCAATACTGCTAAGATTGACGAACGATTAACGACGACTTCGATTCTTGTATAAAATCAATATTTTTATTAAATGTTCAAAAACAAATGTGTTGGTAGAGTAAGTCGTACAACATAGAGACCATCACATATTGCTTCAAACTTGTAGATAGGTAAAGAACTTTGGGTTGCTAATGTACCTATTCTTACTAATATTAAAAATGCAAAAGTCTATTTGTTAATTCCTCCGCCTTTCTTAGGAGTTATATTAATAATATATGAAGAAACGTTTGGTTCAGTTTGTAGTGACCCTACTTGCGGTGCCAGCGGTCGTGGGTTCGAGTCCCGCTGGGGGCACGTTTTGTGATGAGCACGAATGTTTGTACTCCTGTCAAAGGTGTTTATATTTATAATATGTATGTGTTTACACTTATGTATTATGTGTAGTGTATCAAATATCACCGATCATATCATCCATAACACAGGTCTCCATGGTACCATGGAACTAGATTGTTATATCTATCTATCTTTCCATCCATCCATCCATCTATCTATCTATAGATTAGAAAATAATAGGCTTCCTCTTTTACACAACAAAGGATGAATCAATTTTAACGATTCGTTATATTGAATAGGTTTATAAAAAAACTATGCATTAAGTGGGAAATTTTAAAGGAATCAATCATTTCTCAAGCAAATGGATATAAAACTCATCATACCTATACTTTATATATATACTATTATAAAGTCTATATAAAGTATAGGTTTTATATATAGTATATTATATACTAACCTTTAAAACGTACCTTAACGTACCGCGACATATTTTTTGAACTTACAACTTGCTTGATAATGCAAATCATAATCTTTTATGTCTATAATAACTTATTTACTTTTATAGTGGCTATTAAATTGAATTGACTTAACGCTAACTGCTTAATTTCATAAATCACTATACAAAATATATTAATATCAATTTGTTCATAATAGATAACTAAGGCCTCTAAAGTTCACTCGAATTAAACGCTTTACGTAAGTTTAAATTATAATGGTGCCAGGCTGTGTCTATGCGTCCAAAGGTAAAGATGAGAACAAACGGGAGACTTAAATATTGAAATGAAACAAAAATTTATATAAATAACGAGTTATATTATTTAACTAGCGGCTCTCCCTTGCTTCGCTCGGGTTCGCCTTTAGGCAAACGAAAACAAATCTATCCCACGAGTGTCCGTACATTTTTCCGAGATAAAAAGTAGCCTATTTTTTATTCTGATGTATGAGCTATATTATTGTATAATTTCATTAAAATCCAATCAGTAGTTTTTGTGTTACTATAGTTTTTTAACTTTACCACGGAAATTCTTTAATTTTCCGGGATGAAAAGTATCTAAAATATTGACCGGGGATATAAAGTGCCACCATGCAAAATATCATTTGAACTGTCTTACAGTTTCGGTGCCCATACAAACAGACAAAGAAAAAAAAATTTGAAAAATCTGGATTTGTTCTTTTTCTCTTGTTACATCCTTTTTGGCATTTTTTGTCTATTTACAGACATTCGACCTCTACAGTTTTATTATTATATGTATAGATATTGAAAATAATTTGGAATCAGCTAGAAAGAATTTCATAGACTTTTTGTTGTTTTTTGAAATTATGATTCTTTTGGCAATTTTTTTTTCTTTTGGAAAATAATATGAGAGTAAAATTTTTACGATTCGCCCGTACACCGATAGCTAAAAAGCGAAATGATGAAGTTTGGTGCATTCCTTTTATAAACAGAGAGTTGTGACATACGGGATGAAATCTTCAGCTACTTTTGTTCTGTTACGACAAAGAAGTATAAACTTCTTACGTGCGTACATAAGTACACGTACACGTTTTTTTTTATGTATGTACACATTGTCATTACATTTTCGGCGGCTAGTTTCATGAAGTTAGCTATTTACGCTTATATTTATTAGGAAAATTTTAGTGTACTATATGTTCTGTTCCCTTACACTATCTCAGGCCGGTGGCTTTACGGGTCTCCTAAAACACAAATGTAGCAATACTCCAAACTATGGCTGGTATTGAAATTACTCTTCAAGTCTTTATAATCTACAGCAAACTAGCGATTAGAAAAACAAACAAATATATATATATATATATATATATATATATATATATATATATATATATATATATATATATATATATATATATATATATACATATATTGAGAGTCTTGAAATATCTCTATACAGTAGATTGATAAGAAGTAACAACAGTTTAAGCTTTAATGTAGGGTTTCCTGGTTGTAGTTTCCTAGTGGTTGTTAGAACTAGGTTATTAGGTTAGGCTTCGCTTCGCTTCTCTCAGGTTCGTCCCTAGTAAAGTACAAAAACAAATCTATTCCACGAGAACTATAGTTACCTACATTTTTCCGGCATGAAAAGTGACCTTTCTGACTATGATCTATCTTTGTGTCAAATTTCATCCAGATCTAGTCAGGATCGAGTCAAAAACAACCATCCAAATTTTCGCATTTATAAGTTTTTTTTTGTTCATGATGAGCCCATTACAATTGTGTAGACTGTGCCTTATCATTATAATCCTCACTTCATAGAAAACCGCGACCAGATTCAAATCAAACGGTTACTTAGCAACCCAATAACAGATTTGATATATCACTTCTCAGACCACAGTACCATCCAAAGAAACATAGCGACTACACGTATTCTAAGGCCAAAATATACAAAAGAGTCATTTTTCAAGTTATGACCTATATTTACTTTGGCAATTAGGGAGACGCACCCACCACACCAATTTTGAGGTATTTATGTTATTGTTATATAATGTATATTAAAAAATACTTAAAGCTTAGATTAAAAATCGATGATGACCTTAACATTTCATAGTGCAGTGTATTGATTGAGCTAAAGCAAAATAGAGCTAGTACGTCTTACAGCTTACTTGAAGTAGCGTCTCGCTTGCACTAAGCGGCTAATATGTATATCCCTCTCTCTCTATCACCAGTTAAATATTAAAGTACAAGGACTTTGTGACAGTGAATTATTTATTTATATTGATATGATATGATTTTAGAACTTAATTTGTGAGGTAAATAATATTTGAGTTGGATAGAAATCAAACTACTTTGTATTGTGTTTTGGTGTATTGAGCTATTGAGCTTTCTTAAAAGCAATTAAACTTTAATCTAACAATGAAAAAGCTTAAAAAGTTAAACTGTTTTCATATTTACACTTAAAATTTTCGGATTTTACGCCAATATTTGACATTTTAAATGAAATTATCTTTTCGGAATTTTTCCCGGAAAAATCCTGTGTGAAAAGATAGTGTTCTTTAAAATCCGTTTTTTTCTGTTAGGTATACCTAAGTGTTATTTGCCTGTGTATTAAAACTCATCTAAATCTATTCAGCCGTTTCGGAGTGAATGAGTAACAAATGTAGACATAAATTCACATACAAATATACCCATTTGTAAATGCGTTGATCAATAATGTGATTTATAAGTATAGGAAGAAAAATATGATTTTGAGTTAATACATACATAAACCTATTTCGTAACACTCTGGATAGTCATTAAGGCGCCGACGCCAATTTTCTTGGCCTTCGAGCTCTACGCTGTTATTTGATGTGTTTTAAAGAAAAAAAATGTTATTTTGTTCATGAATATTTTATTTAAGTCTTTTGTACGGTATATTTGAATGGGAACAATTTGTTATTAGGAAAGAAAATTGTAACTATGAATATCTATACCGATAAATAAAATTAAAGTGTCCGTTTGTAATGTCAAAATAACAGCTTTGTACTAAATGCATATGGAATTATATACGGTACTTATAAGAAAAACACAATTTTTCAAATTTTTATCCGTCTGTTTGTTCCCGCTAATCTCCGAAACGGCTGGACCAATTTTAACGGGACTTTCACTGGCAGATAGCTGATAGTATAAGAAGTAACTTAGGCTACTTTTATTTTGGAAAAAAATTAGGGTTTCGCTCAAAAACACTGAAACAAACCTAGGGACGCACCCGTGCGAAGAGAGGGTAAGTCGCTAGTTTCTTAGTATAATAACAATAATTCATCCCTTTTAATATCCCATTGCTGGGAATAGGCATCCCCTCGGTGTCCGTAAGGTCATAGTTCATTATGCTGGCCAAAACGCATGTTAGTGGACTTTACATATGTTTGGAAATCTTGGTTCTTTCAGATATACAGATTTTTTCCACGTTTTCCTTTAATATGAAGTAAGTGTAGGTAAATGTAAGTAAGAAAATTTCAGAAGCAAATCACACGCAAATCTCAGAAGTGCAAGAGGCGAGGTTAGACCCTGCTTCACTAAGTTTTTTAAATGACTACGTTTCTATATAATAGACCACTGTTAGGTATTATACCAATGGAGTTACCTGATGAAAGTTTTATTTATCCAATTTATATTTGTCCTAGATAGATATCGTTTTTTTTAATTGTTTTATATTATCTACTTTCTATGGTTTTGCTCTAGTGTATGGTTTTTGTCCATAAATAGTAAATATGAGCTCAATTTATGTACACCGGAAAACGTTAGATGTCCTTCTGACCGATTTCGGCAACGGCGCGGTGGCCAATCTCACTGAGGTAGCCTGCGCAGGAGATATTAGAGTGCGCAGACACAAGTGCACTCTCTACACTTTTCATTATCAAACTCTTAAACTATGGGATGATAACCCTTAAGGGAAATTATGGCTTATAAAAATTTATATACATACGTAATATTTGGTTTTATTTAATTAATTGTAGTAGATAGTACCCAGTTTAATTGTTATGTATATAAAATCCATATAAAGAAAAAATATTTCTCTATCATTTTATACTTTATGTTGTTTACCTTTATACCCTTTACGTAATTTAGTAAAAATTAAAAAAAAATAACAAAATTAAAATAAGTATTTTTTTTAAGTTAAACTGTTTTAAGTAAAATGAAAAGAAGAGAAGAAGCGAGAGTGAGTCGCTAGTGTTTACATATTTACTCAAGTTACGCTAAGCCCCACGATTTTATTTTTAAGTCTGATCAATGCCCTAGATTGATGAGGAGAGTGGTGTGATGTCTGGTACCTAGGACCTACCTAATTATTTCTTAGCTTTTAGTACATTATCTACATCATTATTATCCTTCTTTTTAATAAAACAATTTAACGTTAAAAATACTTATTTTATTTAATCTGTAAATAATAATTTGCACAGTAAAAGTGATTTAAATTGTAGGAAAAATCAAATCGTGCTTTCTTATACTACTAATAGTAATTACTTTATAAAGCTACTGCCAGCTCTGAATACAAATCACACTTAATAAGTTCTGCGAAAAAAGATTTAATTTACCGGAATATAAAGCTGGAAAAATTATCGCTATGCAAAATATAACTTTAATCTTTAGGTTAAAGAAGGGACAAAAAAATTAAGATTTTAAGACAGTGGGAGCCCAGTGGTAACTCGCTTGTTTTGGGAATCCTAGTGAACAGGGTTTAAATCCCGGGTCTCTGATATTTTCATATAGAATTTTATCTGAGAGAACCTTGCAAGTTTTCGAAAGACATGTATAACCTGTACTTGGCCAGCGTAGTGGACCATGGAATTGAAGGGAGGCCCGTGCCCAGCAGTGGAACGTTAAAAAGAGCTGAATACAATATATAATACAAATAAGTTTTAAATACTTAATATTAGTATTTCTTCTATTCTTACTTCACCATTTAATAATGACGCAAAAGATTTCTAAGTTTTAGTTACATAATGCCTGAAGCTATGACTATAAAGACTCACTTATGGACGGACAAACGGACATAATGAAATTATATGTGGGAAATTTGAATTGTTATTTGAAATCCCAAGTATATTTAATGAAAATATCATGTCCAGTGCTGGCATTTGAAGTGAACGCTTTAATAAAAGCTTCGCCTACATTGTGCGACTAACTTAGTCATTATCGATTTATGCAATTTCATGCAAACTTTATCAAGTCCTTGAAATACTCGAAGAGATAACTCTTAATTGTGTACACGATGTAATAAATTTTCCCTTTTATCTTTTAAATACTTCGTGTAAATTTAATAATACTATCTGGTGTTGATTAATCAATAAGTAATTTTGGTGACCAATTTGATTTTTTCAATCAGGATTTTTGATTATTTTGTATAAAATTTTCGCCTTTATTCAATTGTTGCATGATTATTATGCATGATGTTACATCCTTTGTTAGATGGGAAAAGTATTTTTTATTGACTTCTTTTTCTGTGTCATATATTGATACTATCGAACTCTAAGTAGGTACGATTTTTTGGACCGATTTGATGTCGGTAATGCGATTTTCGTTTTCTTTATAATAAATGGTTTCTTATCATAACTGTCTCGTTGGTCTAGTAATTAATATGAACATTTAATAAATATGAATATAAATATGTTGGTGTATTAACACACAGCACCATCTAGTTCCTTGGTAAGCTACGAGGCTTGTGTTGTGGATACCAGATAGTTGATACATTGAAGAGAGTAGAACCCAAAAAGATGTTATTGGGTTCTACTCTCGAGTCTGGCCAAAATAAGGGATATTTCTGTCATAAAATATTTATTAGCAGCCTAAAATTGCAGTTAGTGTTACATCCCAGTGCTATGGATACGACGTTATGCTTTTAAACATGTTGAATTGCCGTATCACCGGAATATTAGAGTTAAGGAACTGTACACTTGTGTAAGAAACTTATTTAAAAATTTAAGAATGCGTGTATGAATGTGTACACGCGCAAGAATTAAAACTTCTGTTGGTTATCGGTATAAGTGAGATACTAAAATAAATAATTAAATAACACATATTAGGCATATTACAATCATATATTTATAGAATATCATTTAAGGAAAGAATATAATATTAAATATGATTTGTCAGACAGTAAAAACGGTTACCATGTCAACAAACGCTCGTCTCGCCCGATCACACTTTTCGTAACGCTCTCGTTATGCATTTACCGTTATTATTTTTTAACCGACTTCCAAAAGAAGGAGGAGGTTCTCAATTCGACCGTATATATATATATATATATATATATATATATATATATATATATATATATATATATATATATATATATATATATTTTATGTTTGTTCGGGCATTTTTTCGTCGTTTATGAACCGATTATGATAATTCTTTTTTTGTTGGAAAGGAGATATCCCAAGAGTGGTACCATGATAAGGAAACCAGGATCTGATGATGGGATCCCAGAGAAATTGAGGGGAACTTTCGAAAATTGTAGGGGCGACTAGTGCGTTTGTTAATATTTTCATTAGGTATTTTAAATCACTACTATTTAATGAAGGTCTGGAGTCGATCTGATGATGGACCCGAAAGATAGTCGAGGGAACTCCTTAACGATTTACAGCAATTACCTGGTGTTTGGGCTTGATTAATTTGTATTGATGATACGTCTACACTAAAAATGGAAAAATAAAAACTTTTTAAAAAAAAATAAAAACCGACTTCCAGGCACTGAAAAATAAAAAATAAGTAAACGGGGGTTTTCATTTAGAATAGATACTTAATCAGATTTTTTCGAAGTCGGTGCCAGCCAATACAAAACAAAGCACACCGACTTTGAAAAAATCTGGTTAAGTATCTATTCTAAATGAAAACCCCCGTTTACTTATTTTTTATTTTTCAGTGCCTGGAAGTCATTTTTTATTTTTTTTTAAGTTTTTTATAGCTTACTCTCCAAGTCAAGCGCGCATAAAGAAGTTTTACTTCAATAATATTGCTTTAATATACTGTTTTAGGCTTTAAATAAGTAATATCTGGAACCACTGAGGTGGGCGAGTTTATATTAATATCGTTTACCCAACTAACCCAAAAGCAAACTAAGTTTTTTCTATATATATTGAAATCTCCATATTATATAATAAATTAGAGTTTAAAAATTTCTTATATATTTATACTTATAATTTACTAGCGACTTGCCTTCGCTCCCTTAAAACTATCCTATATGTTGACCCGGATATTCAGCTATCATCATACCAAATTTCATTAAAGTCCCTCCAGTGGTTTTTCTGTGATGCGGTAACAGACAGATAGACAGACAGACGGACAAACAAACAGAAAAAAATTCTAAAAACTATAGATTCGGCCTCTGCATCGATAATAATTACTAATTCAATAAGATTTTCCAAAAAATATTTAATGTAAAGATTCGACTCAGTTAGAATTTTATTATATGTATAGATTTACAAGTAGTTAGTAGGCATATGATGTACATTCATAGTCTATTGTTATAAAGAGATAGGATTTTCGGTCGACAGTGTGATAGCTTTTGCCTATAAATTTGATAAGCATGCTTTTAGTATAATTGGCCGGTGTCGTGATTAAATGTAATTTGTAAGCTCTGTAATTTTCTAATTAACCTATGTTGTTAGTATCGATTTAGTATTTCTATTTATTTTTACTAAACATTAAAACGTGTGAACATTTTTTATGGGCGTTCTATTTAGTTACATTACTATTGTTGATTAATTTAACATAAAACTTTCTTCGATTTACGCGAATATTTGATAAAAATAAAGTTTCTCCCATGAAAATTTTTGCTGTAAAACGTTCAAAACGTTAGCAAAAAAAAAATGTATATAAAACCACAAAAAAAAAACGAAAATGGTGTTATTTAAAATGTTAGTTTATGCATCATGCAACGGAATAAAAGATTTTATATAGTAATAGTAATCAAGAGATAAGAGAGAAACAGACCATTATGCTTTAAGTTTCTAAAAAAAAGGTAATTTTACTTACAAGATCTATAAAAAATTTAATTCATGTTAATTGTTATGTTTTCTATAGATAAGTCAACACCATGGACGACCGCACAGTGGATCTGATCTTCGGAGGCTCCTTGAAGTCCTTGCCACCAGTCAGTTCCAAAATTGTTAGGATTTTCACCAGTTCCACGTTCACAGGTAATATAAATTCCATCACTATTCATAAACCTACTAAATAAATAAAAACAAATCTATTCCACGGGAACCGTACATTTTTCCGCGATAAATAGTAGCCTATTTTTTATTCTGATGTATGAAATATATCATTGTAAAGTTTCATTAAAATTCAATCAGTACTTTTTGTGTACTAAGCTGTATAAGTTACTACAGTTTTTTAACTATCCCACGGGAAATCTTTGATTTTCCGGGTTGAAAAATATCTAAGATATTGACCGAGGATATAAGGTACCACCATGCAAAATATTATTTAAATCGGTATAACAGTTTCGGGATTAGCCCGTACAAACAGACAGAGAAACAATAAACAGACACAGAAAAAAACTGGATTTGTTCATTTCTCTTCTTACATCCCCTGACTCGGTTTTTAGCAATTTTTTTTCCATGTACAGACATTCGACCTATACAGTTTTATTATATGTATAGAAATGTAATGTAATGAAATAGAAATGTGTTTGCACCAGAAATTAACAAACTATGAATTCATTAAAGGTATTACCAAAATTCGTTTTATCAATACACATTTAAAATCAAATCTATGCAGATAAATAAAATTGAAGTGTCTGTTTGTAACATCAAAATAACAGCTCTATACTAAATGCATAATATGGAATTATATACGGTATTTATAAGAAAAACTCAATTTTTCAAATTTCTGTCTGTCTGTCTGTCTTCCTGTTTGTCTGTTTGTTCCGGCTAATCTCCGAAACGGCTGGACCAATTTTAACAGGACTTAGGCTACTTTTATTTTAGAAAATGAATTGGGGTTTCGCTCAAAAAAATTAAAACGTACTTAGGGACGAAGCCGAGCGAGGCGAGGGTGAGTCGCTAGTTTAAAATAAAATCGCAACCTATCATAAGTATTACAAGTACTACATAAGCAAGGAGAGTAGAAAATGTATTAGAATATTCTCCCCATATCATAAACCATCCCAAACACGGGCGATGCATCTCTGAAATTTTCATGTGCTAATTATTTTCAACATGATTACTACTTGCTATAGTGAAGGAAAATATCCTGAGGAAATCCGCATGTTTGATAGAATGCATTCCTCTCGAAAATCATGAAAATTCCATATTTGGTCAATGTGGTGGACTATAGCGTGTGGTATTAAAAGGGCTGAATATTAATCATTATTATATTAGTAAACCAATCCTTTTTATAAATCTATATATTAAATGAATGTTTATATAAAATTAGAAAAATAATTTCATGATGCAATACTTCTAATCTAAAATCTTTAATTTTACTAATTTCTGGAATAAATCTTTGTTGATTGGTAAATAATGTGAGTTCTTGGCAAGCTTTCGCATACCTAATGAGTTTGGGTAGATGCCATCATTTTACAGGTAAAGGGTGTAAAATCATTTTTTTATGAAAATATTTTTATATATGCTTAAAGCTAGAAAATGATTTTGTAATGGTAAAATTCAATTTTCAAAGTCTAACTTCAAAATTATTGTATGTATATGTATTCAGCCATTTTTAACGTCCTACTGTTGGGCATCTGCCTCCCTTCAATACGAGGGGGACCACCACGCTGGCCAAGTGCGGGTTGGCGGACTTCACACGTTTTTTGAAAACTTACTAGGTTTTTGTTTTCCTTCACCATAAGGTAAGTATAAAGTAAATAAGTAACTAATCATGTTAGAAATAATTTTTTTTTCAAAATCATATTTAAAGTAATTATTTCTCCTTTTTAAATTCTTTGAAATTCATACATGAACATCGTATTTACAAAAACACATAACGATATCGTTTCGTAGATATTCGTAACATATAAAAAAACCCACACCCAAATTGAGTATTTGCTCCTTTTTTGAAGTCAGTCTAAAACCTATTAGTACATGTAACCAAGATAACTAGCATGTCTATTAAAACTCCATTCTGAGGCTAATTTCAATGATTTATTACAACCAATTGCATATTCGAAATCAAACCGACCCAACCGCTGTCACAGTTTTGCGGTATTCCGCACTACGGCTGCATTTGACGCAGGATATTACAATATTTTGACCCTAATACCCCGTTACAACTTATTAGTTACGTAAATATTTTATGTAGGTACTTAATTAAACTCTAACACTGGCTGACTGAAAGACAACACATATCGAACTTACAAGTTCTAGACTCAAGCCTTTCTACATCTTAACAAATCGTACGCGCACTGTGGTGTTCGTAGAACTTAATAAAAAAAATATACAAGTTTATAGCTAATATATTATTAATTATTAACTTTCACTCTTAAAACCTTATTTTTGTGGACTATAACTCTGGACATGACAATATCTTGTATAAGTAACTAAAGTATTTAAAATTTATGGATGTCTTCCGGGGACTGCATAAAATATTAGGCTTTTAGTTTATTTAAAAAAATTGAAATTTCAAACCATTTTATATCGCGTGTTAAAAAGAAATAGATTATAACAAAACAACTTTTTGCTAATATTCTAAGTGCCTTGATACTACGAGTAGTTAGTACTGCATTGCCATAAAATTCTGAAGGCATGTTGCATAATACAGTACTAGAACATTTTAAAGTGCGTGGTAATAATGGAGTTTTAGTGGGGTTCGAATCCCATGCCGAACAAATATTTATATTGATCCTAAATACTTATACATATACATATATACATACGGCGCCACCTTTTGCCAAGTTTTATTACTTACAGTAGCCCATTTATTACTCCAAGTCATGACATAGACTATCTGCTTGAAGCAGTAACAAAAATACATGTTGTCTTTGCTAATTGGAAATCGAAAATAGTTTTCTTCATGAACAATCTCAATAATAATCATATTAAATAATTAAATTTAACATGAAGTTGAATTCAGTGTGTTATTTTGGGTAGAAATAATGGGAAGAAGTAACGTTGGTTTGAGATTATCGTTTACAGTTATGCTTGATAACAGTAGGTTATGTTATGGCGATGTATATAAAATCTATTCTTATGGGCTAAATTGACTCCTATTCACAATATATATGGTTGTTATGCCAAAATAAATTACATAATCCTGGATCTTATAGGTGGCACTGTGGTTGATTTATAGTAAGCCTTTATACATAAAAATGAATATTTATTTGTATGTTTGTACTCTATTGCTTCTAGACCATACATATATGATTGTGCTGAAAGTTTGGTGAGTTCTGAAAAAAAAACGGCCAAAAAAAGTCTTTCTATGTTTGTCGTCTATGAGCTCCTAAACTACTCATCCTTAGAAGTAATCCTTGAGAAAAGCGAAGGTTAAGCTGCTAGAAAACTATAAATGTTGGTGGGCAATGGCAAATAGTGTTATATGCTCAGTACTGTAATATGTAATAAATATGCTCGATATGCAACATTGAATTAGCGGCAACAGCGCAATTACAGGCAAGAGGCATATCATCTTAGTCCTCACAGTGACAACGCACCTGTGGTTCTGCATTTTTGTTACTTAAAACCTAAGTGCATGAACCGTAGGTGTTATGGGCGACAGGTACTGCTTTCCATCAGGTGGTCTGTCTGCTCGTTTGTCACTGAATCGCATAAAAAAAAAATTAATTGTTGTCATAAATGATGGTATGCCAAATTTTTTTTTTGTTTAGATTTTTTTCTTTAGTTCGAATACTTCTTGTATATATTTTTTATACTCTCGAACAGCTATAGTTCAATGGTGTGCAGTTGCAGTGTGTAAAAATGGGTCAAAAGTGGCAGGAGCTAGGACCTTAATAAATATCTTTTTAACCCCCATATATGTTCACTGATTTTATAGATTCGAAAGTTATTTAGTTTTATGTATCCCTAATCAATTTAGCGTGAAATTAAAATGTAAATAAATATCCCACAGCTAAACAAGTTTTTTTATAAGCGTGTAAATCAATAGTATTGAGGTTCTTGAACCCTATTTTTGATACATTATTCATGTTATATTACTAGTGATGCTATCTCGCCGCGCTCAGGTTCGCTCTAAGTAAACAGAAACATATCTCTATCACCCTCGAGAACCTCTGAAACTGAAACACTCTTTATTTCTTATTAATAACACAAATATGAATATAGATATCCTGAATTAATCAAATAAATAATCATAATACAAGTTTTTGGCTCAAATTATTGCAATTCCTCCAAATTTTATGCGATATCAAGTATGTTCTACTCAAATTTAATCTATTATTTCCAAAATCCATCAAAATCGATGTCGCATTTAAGCTAAAAACGTGACAAAAAACAAACATACAGAGCAACCTTTGTATATTATAATATTAATCTAGATATGCTAAATCCTTTAAAGGTAATTTTCTTGACTACACTGTAAAAGAAAGTAGCGTGAAGAAAGTAAATTTAATAAAAAATAAAGCTTTTAGTAACGAGTACTTGTACTAAAGCCCATAGGAGCCCAATAAATATCGTAGTTACTGCCACTCAAGTAGAGTGGTCAGTTTTGCATTACATAGATTAAATTAGAGTAGTAATTTTTAGAAAATTACATTATTTGATGTAAGTTTTAAATCACTGGTTTTTTATTAGGGTTCTGTACTTGCATAAGTTTCTATATAATAAGTTTACATTCTATGTTCAAAAGGTGTACAGTGTTCTAGGTTCAAAATTTAAATATATTATAATTGTACATATATTTGTAATAGATGGCATTAGGAGTTTTGTAAAACGCGCTATCGTTTGGTTAAGATGATTTATATAAGTTGAAGAAATTAAATTTAAACAACAATCCAATCACTGGAGTTTTTTATAAACCTAGAGGGAGTAATCCCAAGGACAATATTGGATTGAGCAGTACTAATAAACTTAAAATTTCGTCATATCCGTCTGTCTGTATGTCACAGCCATATTACTCGGAGACTATAGCTACTATTATGCTATAGATAATAGGTATCAAAAAATTATAAAATAAGGGTAGGAGCTAAATACATAAATGGGCTAATTTTGATTGGAAAAAGCGTCAACTCACTACGCCAGTTTTCACCACTTTGGGGTTGATATTTAGCGGATTCAATAGATCATTAATACAAATGGACTGTCATATTAAAGACCGTTTGTTTGTTGATAAATAGGTGAGGAATCAGGATAAGTATATAACAAGTTTTATATACATGTAATTTTTAGTATTTACATATTGTATGTAGTGGGCATCGACCCACAGTACAGATACGCGGAGATAGATAAATTCCTAAGAAGATATTTTATACTATACGAGATTTTACTCGCGTTTTCACTTGCATTACAATTCGCGTAAGCGGGGTGAGTATATAAGGTAGTCTTTGTCCGTTCCCACAATGCACTTTATATTGCCAAATGTCATGAAAATCTGTTCAGCGGCTTAAGTAAAAAAAGACACAAACAGACAGTTACATTGACATTTTTAACATTAACATGTTTTTTTTTACAGATACCACTATGGAACGAAATACATTGATGGCGAAATGCTACCCACGAATAAAAGATTACTGTCGTGAAAAACATGGTTTGGAATTTCAAGTAAGTTTACATTTAACGATCTATAAAGTATGCAATGTTTAGTTTTATAGTTAAATAATTAACAATTTTTATTTATTTTACCTTATTAACATAATATGTATACATGTATGTATGTTTGTACGTATGTTTGTATGCAGGTTACCATTAGGACTTACTCGCTTCAGTCGGTTGCGTCCCTAAATAAATAAATAAATATGTTGGGACATTAACACACAACACCCTCTAGTTCCATGGTAAGCGACCAGGCTTGTGTTATGGATACCAGATGGTTGATATACTACACATATATAACTTTATATACATACATATTATAAATATAAACACTCACGACTGGAGTACAAACATTCGTGCTCATCACTCATCATCAGCGGGATTCGAATCCGCGATCGCTGGCACATCAAGTAGGATCACTACAAACTGAGCCAAACGTGTCAAACGGAAGTTTAAGTGTTACCGGTCTTAGTCTATTTAAATACTAAGTTTCATCCAAATACGTCCCAGCCATTTCAGAGTAATGGAATAAAAAACATACACAGATAGCAATAGTAGTCCGATTTTAATATATTATTTAGTAATCCCAATAACCTATCTACATATACATATGTGGGTACTAGCGACAGGCATTTGTAAGATGCTTACGTCATACATCTTTATCTAATTCTCCTGAACGATTTCGGCCACGGTCAACCTAACTGAGATTAGCCATGTTCGATGGATATATTATAGTGTACAAGTATTAATATATAAAAATTATCCGAGGGAATGATAGGACGGCTTTACGTGCTTCCCGAGGCATACCGAGAAATTCTTAACAAAAAACTCAATAGTTTAAGTTGACTCGAATCGGGACGCGAACCTTAGACCTTTGAATCTACAGCCGTACATGCCAGCCAGACCATAGAAATAGTAAACTAATAAGAAACCTATAATAGCAGTCGTGCTCTCGTGTCTTCATTCCACGTGACATTGGCCATGTAATTATCTGTGCTCAACGGGCACGTTATGAAGCCATTAACGAGAAAATTGTATTGAAAACTTAAGATAGATATAGTTCTTATGTACCAGTTGAATGAAATATATATATATATATATATATATATATATATAATTTTTAGACGAGCGACACACCCTCGCTTCGCTCGGGTTCGTCCCTAGGTGATTCTTTAAATTGACATAACTTTTTATTTATGAACCGATTGAAATAAAACAAACACTAACCTTAAGTGAAGCTTACCACAATACAATAGTGAAAACCACATTCAAATCGGTTGAGCCGTTTCTGAGATTAACGCGCACGAACGCACAAATAAACATACAAAAATTCTAAAAATCATAGTTTTTGGTTATTGCGCCAATAAAGACCCCCGATAATAAATTTTTTTAAATACCTTCCATGTACAGACAGCGATCAGTTACACTTTTATTATATGTATAGATATAGATTAAAGTTATAACCTTTAGGACTTCTTTAGGTAAAATAAGTATTGTTTCCCAGTTAATAAATAATTTCTGGATCTATCGTATACATTCTAAAAAATCTTTTCGCTCGTGTTAAGCTTTTTTAGTTACATGGGCTATTTTATGGACGTGAACATAATCGTGGGAGGAAACTGATATATAAGCCATTTATTTTCGTACTAAAATATACTAGGTTTCATTGAAATTCAGTATAGATAGAAAAATACGATGTTATTATTTGCAAAAGTATCGTTTTTCTTCGAATTTAAGTGATCATCTTAAGATACTATAAAAATTTATATCTTCCGTTTCCAGTCTCTAAATCCTTCGATTTTGTTAAGGGCGAGTTAGCATTAAATCAAAGATAGGATTTTTTTATTTAGTCTACAGGAGTTTATGGTAAAATATATGATTCAATCTTAATCGATTTTATTTAGATTTTTGATTTGACTGTATTTTTTGTGCTTCGTACTTCGGAAAAAAAAACAAATTGTTATAAGTTTACTTGCGTGCGTGCCTCTATGTTTGACAGACATATGTCCAACGAAAAATTTCGGTCTTACAGGTGAAAAAATACTTCAAATGTCGCTTAAACTAAATTTTGAACTAAATTTATTATTTATTTTAAATACTTGCTATTTTCAAGAACCTATAATTAGAGTAGAAAACATAAAGTAAAATTAATCAAAAAAGGTAACAGGTTCACCAAGTATAAAAAAATACGGAGTCGGTAATATTCGTAAGTATTATCAAATCACACATTTGACGACACGTTTGGCCCAGTTTGTAGTGATCCTACTTGCTGTGCCAGTGATCGCGGGTTCGAGTCCCGCTGGGGGCATTCATTTGTGTGATAAAACGAATGTTTGTATACCAGTCATTGGTCTTTATATTTGATGTATCTCGTAGGGTTCAGCCAGCGTTTGCAATGTAAGCGCAAAAAAATATGTTTAGTTGGAACTAGATGGTGCTGTGAGTTAATGTCCCAGCATATTTATCAAGGTGAATATATGGTGAGATACAACAAAAAAAAATTGAAATCATAGCTTTCCCTTAACTTAGTTTGATTTGTCTCTCATAATAATCCTCAATGAATCCCGAAATTTTTCTAAGGAAATGCAAAGGGACTTTTAAAAGACATCGATCCGTCGAACAACAAAGTAAGATTTCAGGAACTCAATAGTATAAATATTAATATAATATTCTTATGAAATAGATGAATTTACGGATGTGTTCTTTGAGACCTGGCTTTAGTTTTGTTTGTATCCCACTATAATGATATTACGTGGAACATTAGCTTATATTATTTTCTAAGTTATCTATACTAATATTATAAAGAGGAAGGATTTCATTGTTTGTTTGTTTGTTTGTTTGTTTGTTTGCACTGAATAGGCTCCGAAACTTCTGAACCGATTAAGATGAAATTTGGTAAGAACATAGTTTGAGACCCTGGAAAGGATATAGGGCAGTTTTTATCAGGGAAATCATCCCCTAAGGGACTGAAAATGGGGGTGAAAGTTTGTATGGGGAATCAACCTAGGGACGAACCCGAGCGAAGTGAGGGTGAGTCGCTACTATTATATATTTTGCTTGAAATACCTAATTATAAAATAAATAAATATGTTGGGACATTGACACACAGCACTATCTAGTTCCATGGTAAGCTACAAGGCTTGTGTTATGGATACCAGATAGTTGATACATTACACACATATGTGTAACTTTAAATACATATATATTATAAATATAAACATCCATAATTGGAGTACAAATATATATGTTCATCACATAAATGAATGCCCCCAGCGGGACTCGAACCCGCGACCGCTGGCACAGCAAGTAGATCACTACAAACTGAGCCAAATGTGTGTGTGTGAAAGATCTTCTTTCATCGCAGTCACATTACTATGTTTACTCAAAGCCAATAGCCGAACGGCTTTTGTGAAGTTATTTTATTGCAAGTAAATCTTTTATTACTAATAGTATAAATATAAAAGTATCCCATCCCCTATCTGTATAATTTGTGGCTAGGCTAGTAATTTTGATAATTTTAGCATTAATTAATATTTTAAACTTTGAGGAATAATATACTTCTCGTAGGTTAATATTTAAAAAAAATCTTCCTAGTTGAGGCTAGAATGGAGTAAAAAATTGAATATATAAAACATATTATTAGGGTACATACATACATATGTATGTAACCTATATGTTATGGATATAAACTACTTTTTTATTATTATTAAAAAAATGTTTATTCAGATATATCATTTAAAAAAACAGGTAAAGCCAGAACGGGTTGCCAGTGAAAGAATAAAAATAGTACAATGTTTACATTTAAAAAAAACCGTTGAAAATTTCTATTAATATGAGAGGAATTTTGTTAAAGTTTAATAGCGAGTTTAAATAGTACGTTCAGTTTAGTACAGCACGTGGGCAAGCTTCCGTCGACAGAAATAAACCTGCAACTGGGAATTGTTGGTTATTATAAGGATTGGACACACTATAAGCTAAACATTTGCTATAATATCTATACATATAATAAAACAGTAACTTAACGAAATCTGTACATGAAATATTTTTTAAAAACAAAAAATGTAACGTACTGTGTACAGAATATAGACCTTAACACAATAGTTGTTAATTTTTTGTCTATTTGTGTGTTTGTCTGTTTGGGTGTGCGCGTTTCACACAAAAAGTACTGAACCGATTAACTAAATTTTCTGTAGTGATAACATATTACTCGAGTCATATATAATATATAATAATAAATATATAATATAAACCCATTATTTAATTAATATTATCAATGCGGAAATTTGGAAGGATGTTTGTTTCTCAATTACATCAGAACGGCTAAATGGATCTGGAAGAAATTTGGCACACAGATAGATTATAGTCTGAAATAGGACATAAATTACTTTTTATCCCGGAAAAATGTACGGTTGCCGAAGGATAGCTTTGTTTTTGTTTTTTACAGAGCAAGCGATCAACTATCTATTCCATAATAACCGTTAAAACTTACCTAGGGACGAGCCCAAGCGAAGCAAGGGTGAGTTGCTAGTGCTAATAAATAGTACTAGTGTACCGCTGCAGTTATGCTTTTGCGTTCTTCTTTAATTGGACACTTATTTCTAATGATTTTATTACCATCTGTGCGTATAAGCTTTCAAATATATTTGTAACGAAATATCAAATTTTAAAATAAATGTGTTTTGTTGTAATATCTTGTCTTCCGCAACTTTGCACTCCACTATATTCTTTAAGAAAATTAAAATATAGGAGTTTTAATATTGTGAAATTAAAAGTTACAATATTCCTAACTGTATAATTTTTAATTATCCCAATTTTAAAGCTGTTTTTTTTTATTAGTTTGCCCTAATGCACTCATATTAAGCAGAGATCATAACATTATATACTTGACTTAAGTTATATAAACAGGCAAGTAATTGTATCTGTCCATATACATATATATAATATACCATATATGTATATGGTAATGTATGTGTTAAAAATGTATATATTAAAAAAACGGTCAAGTAATCGTATTTGAATTTAGTATATATATATATATATATATATATATATATATATATATATATATATATATACTTAAATAAAAATAAAAATAAATATTTTTTTTATGTTTCAATGTGCACTAGCCTTTAAATGTTTACAAGACCTACACTTCGTTAGTCAAGAATAGTTCAGAATTGTAATAGAAACATGGTCCAGACAATTAAACAATGAACGAGAATTTCTAATTTAATCCTTGAGAATTAAAATAAGTTTAAAGTTGATTATTATTTTATATTTATTTTCATAATGAAAAGGTTTGTTTTGAAGTGTTAGAAATCAAATGCAACAGGTGCAAATCCTGCAAAAAGCAACTTTTTTGTTGTGCTTTTTCAGTTAAGAGCTTTTTGATAGTATTTATTAATTTTATTTATTCAATATAAATACCATTCATGATTATATTATGCTACTAGCGACTCACCTTCTACCACTTCCCCATACAAACTTTCACCCTCATTCTCATCCCCTTAAGGGATGATTTCAGGGATAAAAACTATTTCACTCACTTTTCATATCATGACATTAAAAAAAAAATCTTATTTTAGTATTTTTTTTTAATTTTCTTCTATGCAAAGCTTGTCCCGACAATAACAAACACACAAAAAAAGAATTATCCAATTTGGTGCAGTCGATCGGAAGTTATGCGCGTACATACATTTCGGTGATTCATTTTTATTTATATAGATAAAAGATGTATAAAGTCTTAATTTCTATTATTTTTGCACCAAAAGGTATAGGTTCGATTCCCATATGATACGATTTTGGTAGTATTAACTATGTACTATCGTATAACCGCTCATTGTAAGCTAACATTTGATACACATTTAGTTACTGTATGCGTTCGATGAAACCTGCCCATTCTTCTTTGTTCCCCAAAATTAGTACCAAATTACATTACATTTACTTACCCTGCCAACTATATAAAAGATTGTCAGAGAAACACGTGATGAGTTCTATAATGGTTTTTTTTATCAGAAAAACCAAAAATAATAATAATAATGATTAAATATGTCAAATATATGCACAATTATGTATTTTTATAAATATGAATAATTTTTGATTTGAAGTTCAATGACCTCTTAACTAATTTAAATTTAATTATTACGTTTAGGTGTCACTTATCTTAAAAATAAGTCCTTAAAGCATAATCACTAATTTAAAAAAAAAACAAATAAATTTAAAAAAAAAGACAAAAGAAAAAAAAAACATGTAACACTTCAATAAAATACACAAAAACACTTCAGTTGACTCCTTTGTTAAGTTGGTCAAAAAATAAGAAAACATTATACTGAACTCGGAGAAAGGTCATAAATACAGCTAATAGCGGTTTTTATGGGCTATTTATAAAAATACCGCGGATTCTCCGCTATCATCTGGAATATAAATTATACTGTACTAGTTTGTGCTCGCGGCTTTGCTTACGTTTTAAGTATCATCAGTAGGGATCAAAGGTAGCCCAAGTCCGTCCCCAGAATCCGATGGTTTAAACGTGACAAGATAACATAGAGATACTTTCTCATTTATAATATTAATTAGCGACTCACCCTCGCTCCACTCAGGTTCATCCCTACTCATGTTTTAACGTTTAGTTTAGATTTCTGAGAGAAGATATATTTACCGCAGTAAAAAGTATCCTATATGTTGACCCGGATAACCAGCTATCATAGATACCAAATTTTATCAAAATCCCTCCAGTGGTATTTTCGTGATGCGGTCACAGACAGACAGACGGACAGACAAAAATTCTAAAAACTATACATTCGGCCTCTGTATCCGCCAAAAAATATTTAATGTAGGTACAGATTCGACTCAGTTAGAATTATTGTATGTATAGAAGATATGGATTATATAAGTATTATATTATATGATATTTTATGACTTACGTGCAGATCTTCGATATAGTATATATAGATCTGCACGTATATAACTATACAAATTTAAAATATTTCATATCGCACAGCTCGAAAAGTTTAAACCTCTCACTTAAAAGTTCTTGCTATTCAGGCGAACAAGCAACAAATATAAGAAACTCGAAATTTACAACATGTAAACGATTTAAAATCAAATATTTTGTGAAGCCTAAAATTTTTATATAACGTAAAACTAGCGACTCGCACTTGCTTCGCTCGGGTTCGCCTCTCATTAAAACAAAAACAAATCTATCCCACGGGAACCGTATATTATTCCAGGATAAAAGCCTATGTGTTATTCTGATGTATGAGCGATATTATTGTAAAGTATCATTAAAATCCATTCAGTAGTTTTTGCGTGAAAGAGTAACAAACATCTATACATCTATACATCCATACATCCTCACAAACTTTCGCATTTGTAATATTAATAGGAAATAACTTCGATCTTAATATATAAGGTATCGGAAATACATTTATATTAATGGTATCTGGGTGATCGAGTTTCTGTGGGCATTTTTCGGAAAAGATATAAAAATTGTGCTTTTCCAGAAAGAAACACTTATATAAATAAATTTAAAAAGCAAAACCTTATCTAAATATAAAATTTGATCCAAATCGTTAGAGCCGTTTTTGAGATACACGAAATTATAATTTACTATTGATAATAAGATTTGATACGTTTTAAAGTATTTTAACTTTATATATATTGCCATCTACTAACATACAATTTAGAAACGTGTAATCTATATAAATGACAATTAACTACCGAAATACCGTGTACATAACACGCATAACTTCCGATCGACTGCACCAAATTAGATAATTATTTTTTTTGTGTTTATTATTGCCAGGACAGTTTTGTATAGAATAAAATTAAAATATATTTTTTTTTACTAAAATAAGATTTTTTTAAATCTCATGCTATGAAAAGTAAATGAGTGAAATAATTTTTTCCCGAAAATCTTCCCTTAAAGGGGTAAGAATAGGGTTGAAAGTTTGTATGGGGAAGTAAGCTAGGGATGAACCCTAGCGAAGCGAGAGTGAGTCGCTAGTATGAAATAATGTATGTATTTGCTATTATTACGATACTAATATGCCGCTGTAACTTATGTGTCAAAAAATGTAAGTCCTTTGTTGCATTATTTAATAGGTAATAGTATATCCTATACAAAAAGGTACTTAACTATCGTAATAGATTTAAAAAGAAGATACAGTGAAAGGCTAAATTAGAGCCTAGATTGTCCAAGTCGCGTAGGGCTTTGCAAAAATACATAGTTATAAAATATAATAAGCCTAAGGCCTAGCCTTAACCCTTATGTGACCTAGGATTTAGTAACCTTAAATTGCTAATATATATAGCTCTAGTAAAGGGCGCAAACCCTATTAAAATCGGACAAATAGTTTTAGCATTCTTTGTAACTTTCAGAAAAAAATCTTTGTTTAGCATATTCGTAACTTCTAAAGGTTCTGAGGCTCTCGATAAGGTATTGCTTGGTATATAAATAGTAACTTTTGAGCCGGGAACATTCGAAGAACTACCATAAAGGCAAAGCAAATCCTGAATCAAGCCAAACATCAAGAATTATGTGTTACTCCAGATCATAATCTATGTAACATCTTGATTAAAATTTTAATTTTGTCACTTAGTATAAAGTAGAAAAATATACAAAGCTCGTAAACACATAAAGCCTGAAAAAATAAACATTTTGGCTGACTTCCCAAACGCATAAATTATTTAAAAATATGTTATTTGAAATTAACACTCACATTTTTCCCTTGCTTACTTCTTGTAATTTTAACTTAACCTTTAGCATCTCTTATAATTAATATTAAACAATTTCGCTATCCACGTCTGTTTGTTTAAGCGTTTACTTCTTCCAAACTATGCAACAGATTTTAGTGTGCCTCTCACTATTTTATAAAGAATTTCTCCCGAAAAAATTATCTTATAATATTAAACGATCAGTTGTGGTATATGTATATATTTTATTTTGTGTATCTTGGAAACGGCTCAAACGATTTGGATCAAATTTCGTATTTAGTTAAGGTTTCATTTTTAAGTTTGTAAATATGTGTATTTCAACTGAAAAAAACACAATTTTATATCTTCTCCGAAAACGCCGAGCAAAGCTCGGTCGCCCAAGTACTGTACATAATATGTACATGCATATTATATCTAGCTTGAGCAAAGCTAGAACGAGTCGCTAGTCAGATATTACAAATATAATCATGACTGTCTCGTTGATCGAGCTTGGCTGGGTAATCATGAGGTTCTGAATTCGAGTTTCGAGTTAAGCCAAAAGTGAATTAAACAGTTTTTCTGTCATGATATACACAATATGTGGAAAGCTGCCGAAATCGTAAAGCGCCAGGGAGAGCATGTTAACCTTTCAGTCCTTCGAAATAAACTATTACTATAATATTTCCCTGTTGCTGTTTCTTCAGAACACATCGGTCTCCGGATGAATTTAGATAAAACCAAAGTCATGTTCAATGCACATGTAATACCGGGACCGATAGCTCTCAATGGAACAACTCTCGAAGTAGTACAAGATTACATCTACCTTGGACAATTACTGCAAGTCAGTAAAAACTACTTCGAGAAAGAAGCTCAAAGAAGAATACAGCTAGGATGGGCAGCATTCAATAAACTTCGTCGGGTCTTCTCGTCGCCAATACCGCAAAGTTTAAAGACAAAGGTCTTTAACGAATGCGTCCTACCTGTTATGACGTACGGAGCCGAGACGTGGACACTGACAGTGCGATTGGTCCACCAGTTTAAGGTCGCTCAGCGTGCTATGGAGAGGGCTATGCTCGGAGTTTCTCTGAAGGATCGGATCCGAAATGAAGAAATCCGACAGAGAACCAAAGTTATCGACATAGCCCAAAGAATTAGCAAGCTGAAGTGGCAGTGGGCTGGTCACATCTGCCGCAGAACCGATAACCGATGGAGTAGACGGGTTCTAGAGTGGAGACCACGGCTCGGCAAACGTAGTGTAGGACGCCCGCCAGCTAGGTGGAGCGACGATATTCGTAGACTGGCTGGCAGCGGTTGGATGCGTAGAGCTGAAGATCGAGCTCAGTGGCGTGCCATAGGAGAGGCCTATGTCCAGCAGTGGACGAAAGCAGGCTGATTATGATGATGATGATGATAATATTTCCCGCGTAGTAGGTTTATCCCTGTAAAATTGGCGCCGTAACCGAAATCGATTAGGAGTACATTATTTTTTTTTTAATCATATTTTAGGTAGTGGACATGCGCTGGGGAGTCAGAGATGAGGCCACTGATGACCACATGACCACAGAACTCTGTATGCGAGAGATTAAGAATTGTCAACGACTTTCGATGGGTCCCAATTTTGTGGTATTTTTGGGACAAAAATATGGATACAGGTATTTTGTCATTAAATATCTTGTTATATTTAGAATTGATGAAAGTATTTTTATAAAAACAACTTTTTAGTGCGAAGAAAAGTCTAGGTACTTGATTATAACTTTGTATTGTAATCTTATCTCCAAACTTTCTTATTGCATATCAAGGAAACATTATAATCTGTACTGATAAATAAAATTGTCTGTTTGTAATATCAAAATTACAGCTTTTTACTAAATGCATATGAAATTATATACGGTAGGTACTTATGAAAAAACACGGTTTTTAAAATTTTTCTCTATTCGTCTGTTTATTCCGGCTAATCTCCGAAACGGCTGGACTGTTTTTAACGGGACTTTTACTAGCAGATAGCTGATGTTTTAAGGAGTAACTTAGGCTAATTTTATTTAATAAAAGAATCAGGGTTCCACTCAAAAACACGAGTGAAGCGAAGGTAAGTCGCTAGTCTATACAGATAAATAAAATTGGAGTGTCTGTTTGTAATATTAAAATAACCGCTTTTTACTAAATGCATATGGATGTATACACGGTATATATACCAAAACAACATTTTTTTACAAGTCGCTAGTATATAATAAAGCTGTTATAAAATCCAGTTAAGTTTTTTTTTTATTTCAAAGTCCTGTGCGAACATAATAATAATACTTAAACGATGTTTAAGTAAGGTTGTATTTAAAAATTTCACTCGGGATGAAGGACTGACCATTTATAAAAGAAAACTATTCTTTAGAAAGTTACTCACTTTCCTCCTTTCTCCTTTATAATGTAAATATCTTAGGGGACATTACACATAACTTACCAATCATCAAAACCTCATCCTAAGTTTAGTAGTTATTGAGATTTTGCCTCAGTTAGTTCATGACGGAGTAATATTTTGCTTATATGTATATTAGGGATTAGCAGGGGTGTTTTCGAATTTCTTTGCTCCCAAGCTCAAATGCTTTCAAAGTGATAAAAAAGTCCATGAAAATTCGAGCACTTAATATTAACTCTAAGATATTCCGCACTCCAACCAAAATTCCTTATAAAATTACCTGCGAAAAATTTCATTTTTTTTTTAATTTTCTAACTTGAGGATAAATGAATTTAAAATAATGAGACATACATACCTATACTTATAGAAAATTTAACGCTCAACAAAAACGGTTTCTTATAATTTTTCACTAAATCTATTGGCTCAAAAGCTATTCGACCTCAAAGTTTAATTTTTTATATATATAAGTATTTACATACATAAATATGTAGCAAATTAAACATTTTCAGACCAATCCCAACATATGTCCTGTCATCAGAGCTACAGATGCTAAGAGATGAGTTAGTAGCTGGTGGAGTTGATGTAATTTTACTGGACACTTGGTACAAAAAGGATTCGAATGCGGTACCACCTGTGTCTGTGCTACAGCCTATATCATCTATACTCGTGAATTTTAATAATAAGGTATTTTTAATAATTATTTTAGCACTATGAATAATGATAAAACTAGCACCGTTTTTCAAATATTACTAGTGTTTTCTTGCGACTCCACCCGCGTTGTTTAATTTTGCGAAATTCCATCTCTTATGTCGTAGAGTAATGTGAGATAGGTTTTAATATTCCTCAATAAATCTATACTAATATTATAAAGAGGTAAAGTTTGTGAGTTTGTGACGTTGTTAGAGTGTAATCTTAGGATCTACTGAACTTAGATGAAACTTGGTAAGAAGATAGTTTGTGACCCTGAGAAGGATATAGGATATTTTTTATCCCGGAAATCATTCCTTAAGGGGATGAAAATTGGGACGAAAATTTGTATGGGGAATCAAGCTAAGGACGAACCCGAGCGAAGGACGAACCCGAGCGAAGCGAGGGTGAGTCTTTAGTATGCTATAAAATGCATAAACAAATATTTCAAATCGAATCAGTAGATCGAGATAGATCCAGATAGAGAGTTATTTTGCAAAATACAAAAACGTCAATAACAACCTTAAAAATATTTCGGATTATTTATCCTGTTATATATATATATATATATATATATATATATATATATATATATATATATATATATATATATATATATATATATATACATACAGGGTGAATTTTTCAAGTGGGCGTGCATGGCTCAAAGGAAAAGTACTCAAAGGAGTCTCGGGCCCGATTTTCTTGAAAACTAAAACTGCATCATTGGATTTTTGAAAAATCTATTTTCCTAGCCAGGAAACGGAACGGAATCATTAATATTGTAATGCTAAATGCAGTACAATCCTTGAAACGTCCAATCCAGCTATGTATTGAAAACAACGGCTATCATTTTGAACAATTGATCTGTTAAGGTTTACTAAGTAAATAACAAAGAACAATAAAAAAAATTTGTTAAAAATGAGCTCTTTCCTTAAGTTTACCGTATGTCATGACTTCCCAGAATGCGTTCCTTATTAGCAACACTATCGATTGGTGTAATTATACAGTATGTGTTTTTTTTTTCAAAATCAACAGGTTCGGATTCAACAGGGTATATATATATATATATATATATATATATATATATATATATATATATATATATATATATATATATATATTTCTGTATTCCCGTAAATCTAGTTAAAATTAAAATTAAATCTATTACGGAATACAATTTGTGGTGTGAATAAATCAGCTATTCATTGAGCAATTAATGAAGTTGTTTGTTCGAAACAAGAACAAGTTTAAATCAAACTTCATTCAATGGAGCTTAAGTATTGGGAATTGATTAAGTTCAGAATTATCACAGTTTGTGTTACTTTAGAGGTTTTGTGTATGTGGTTTTCTTTGTCGCCTTTGAAACTAGTTCTTTGCTTATGCTTTAATCATCTTAAACAAAGCTTGACGTTAAAAGCTCTTATAGAAATAGAGTTATGTGACATTGGTCAAGTTTCTTACATTGTTGACTTCTGACAAAATTAATTAGAAACTACACAATACTCCACCCTACGTAGAGTGTGATGATCGTTGTATTAATGTCTGGAGTTTGTTTGTTGGTCATAGGTTCGTTTTTCCATCATTAAATCTCGTAAATCTTATTCTAAATAGTTACTTAATTAAGGTTAAAGTCTTAAAAAGTCATTACCTATGAAATTTTCACCACACTGAATATAGTGTACATATGATTTTTGACCTATTAAAGAAAAAACGTAATTCTTTCTATCTACACACTAGTATGTAAATATAAAAAAACGTGTGTATACTTATGTACGCACGTAAGAAGTTATACTTCTAAAGCGTAACAGAACAAAAGTAGCTAAAGATTTCATCCCGTATGTCACAACTCTCTGTTAGTAAAAGGAATGATAAAGTAAAAAAAAATAATTAAATAAGGCATATTAGGTATAATATAATCATATATTTATGGAATATCATTTAAGGAAAGAATATAATATTATATATCATTTGTCAGACAATAACAACGGTTACCATGGCAACAAACAGTTATCAGCTAACTTCATCATGTCGCTTTTTGGCTGCCGGTTTGCTCGCGCATCGTATAAGTTTTACTCTCATAATTTTTTCCAACCGTCCCAAAAGAAGAATAACTTCAAAAAGTATAAAGTGGTTATCATATTGATGTTTATTTCAGAGAGTTCCCAAACTTCAAGCGGAGGACCAAGCCGTCTGGTGGGACACCCTCACCAAGATGCAGAAGTTATTTCGCAAGGCATCTTTACAGTTGTATAACGCTGGCAAAATCGACAAAGACACTATGCACAATTACTTCATGTCAGGTAATTTTCAATGAGCCAATCATTTATTTACATAGAAATTAACATATTTTGGACTATAATTCGATGCAAAATTCTAAATAAGAACTGATTGGAAGGAACTCTTTTATAACCAAAAATATTCATCCTGTACAGGGATTGATTTATCGACTAACAAATTTTGTGTGTGCGTTTGTCAGTGCGAGTGCGTGTGCGTGTTCTTCATGCTCTACTGCGCCATGGAATTGAAATAAATTAGAAAATAGAGATAAATCAAAACAATGCTTTTACATAGAATTAATAGACTTTTTTAACCCATGGGAGTACATTTCGGGATAAAAAGTATTCTACGTGATAGTCTGGATAGCAGTTAATGCTTATTTGAATTGCAGTCGTATTCGAACTCCACACTTTTACATTTAAAATAACGAAATTATAATTATTCCAGTTACCGAACGTGAAGTAATCAACGGTATTTTAAATGTTAAAAATACAAAGAACCACTGTTTGGCGTACGTCAGATATATAAACAATATAAACCTGCAGAATTTGAAAAAAGCTAGTAATTTTGTTGACATCCTAAATAGGAGTTTGGATGCTGAAGCTTCGAAACTTCTAGCTGACTTACGAGACGTGAGGCTACCTGAAAAAATCGAAACAACAAACATACAAAAGTAAGTTATTTTCAGTAAATAAGTAATCTTTGGCAAAAGTAAAGAGTGTTTTATATATAAAATTATTATTTTTGGCATAAATTATAATAGTTGGTTACATTATAAGCTCAGGTAAGCCTTCAAAAAAAATAAATGCTTAATTTTAATAAAAGCAGCGGTAGCCCAGTGGTAAGATGCTTGCTTGGAAAACCAAGTTAAGTAGGTTCAAACCCCGAGTCTCGCACCTTGATTACCACTTGTCTTACGGTGAAGGAAAACATCGTGAGGAAACCTGCATGTCTGAGAGAACCTAACAAGTTTTCGAAAGACATGTGAGGTCCGACAACCCGACACTTGGCTAGCGTGGTGAACTGTATGTAAATTTGTAACCTCCCCCTCATATAAAAGGGAGGCCCGTGCCCAGCAGTGTTAAAAGGGTACATTTAATAGAATTAATAAAATAATTTTTTTTAACAAAACTAAATATCTTCATTATTCACGGTACTTTTTTTTCATATCCCGTATACATAAAAAAGTTAACAACTATCGTTTAGCAAATACAGTATTAATAAAATTACAGAAGATTATCCAAGTTCGTAATGGTTTTGGTCAATGAGAAATAACAATTTGTCTGGATCACATGTGCGGCTTCCTAACTAATCAATGAGTTATTTTGTGTAGAAGCCGTATTAATTAATTATTGTCAGTTCAAGAAACATATACATAAAACTAGCACATAATATATTTAATTTAAACACTTTTAAACATAACTATATGATGATTGAGGGTGTGTCGAAAACATCTAACTTGTATCTCTCTCACTACTAAAAATTAAAATATAATAAATTAAAGAAGCAAAAAGTAAACAAAGTGCTAAAAAACAAAGTAAGTGTTGCAAATCATCGGGTGAAGTGATAAAACATCAAAACCAGCAAGTAAAATAACGTAAAAAAATCGAAGAAAACAGTCAGTGTAAACACCGTACCGGATCAGCTGATCACTCGCGAATTGTGATGTTTAGTGACAATAATCAGTGAATACCCTGATATGTGCATTTAAAGGATAAACGGTTTAAATTTTATACAATGTTTTATAAAAATAAACAATAAGATTGCTCAAATTATGCAAATTATTTTGGAAAACCAATAAAAGCGACATCTATACAAAACTATACAAACTACACAGTAAAAGACATCTATCGGAGAGTAGCGGCACTACGATACAAAAACCAATTTTATTATAAATCTTCTTACATTACTGCCGTAGTACACAAAAAGGCCAATAGAGGGCGTAGATCACATCATGTCTAACATAGAACAATTAATTAGAGAATTACGAGTCGACCTAAATAAAGACTCGGAACAGCGCTTACAAAAATTAGAGGCGAGTATCTCGAATAACATAAAGGTACATATAGACGAGAAATTTCAATGTATCCAAGAGGAAATAGATAGTATCAAAACAACAAATTTAAAACAAGAAAAAAGATTATTAGAAATAGAAAAGAACCTAAGATACCGAAATATAATATTTTTTGCAGTTGAAGAAGGAGAAAAATCTTATTTTGAGCTAGAAAACAAAATACTAGATATCATTAATAATATTTTAAAAATAGAAAGCAGCCAAAAAGACATAGAAATGGTTCGAAGAATGGGAAAAAAGGATCAACAAAAAATTAGGCCCGTCGTTGTCACCTTCACTACCTACGGAAAAAAATTAACCATCCTGAAAAACAAAAGAAACCTGAACGACACAACTATATACTTAAAAGAAGATTATCCACCTACCGTATTAGAAAAAAGAAAAGACTTGAAAGAACAATTAGAAAGAGAGAGGAAACAAGGAAAAGTAGCTTTCTTACGTTATGATCGTCTAATAATCAAGGAAAAAAACAAAACAAATAATAACAAGGGCTCACAGTCTACTAGTAGTAAAAAAAGAGAACTAGAAATCACCCCGCCGAACAAGAAAGAGGAAAACTCTACAAGTCAATTACAAAACTACAACACACATCAAACATCAAAGAAATTAAAGGCAAAGAAATCGAAGGCCCTAACGTCATCCTTGGGCTCACAAACATCAGTGGCACAATATTTTCAAATACAATCCGATCCTTCAAGATACTCCTCGGCCCGATCATCAAGTGAATTAGACGAATAGCAATTAACAAAGCCCCTTCAAAATATAAAAGACAATACAAACTCGAAATTAGCAAACAAACAAATATTACAAAAACAACTAAATTCTCCCCCAAAACGGTCGGTCACCGCGGGGGTAGTAGACCACCACCCTCCAAAAACCTCACGAATATATATAGCAACATTCAACGTCAAATCATTGGCTAGTGAATCAAGAATTTTAGAATTAGAACATGCATTATCTCCCATTAAGTGGGACATTATTGGACTTTCTGAAGTGAGAAGACAAGGATTTAAAATAGAAGACAGAGGAACCTACTTAATATACTCATTTGGTCAAACAAAAGGAGAAAGAGGGGTTGGGTTTCTTGTTAGGAAACAAAAAAACATAAAAGTAGAAGATTTTATCACAATATCAGAGAGAGTCATCCTTTTAAAGACAATAATACACAGAAAACTCTTCACAATAATACAAGCCTACGCACCTACCGAAAAAGCAAAAAAAGCTGAAATAAAAAACTTTTACAATAACCTACAAAACGCTATGGATAAATGCACAGAAAATATAATTCTAATGGGAGACATGAACGCAAAAATTGGACTACCGGAAACTAACGAATATCTGACAATGGGAAAATACGGATATGGAGAACGTAACGAGAGAGGACAACTATTCCTGAACTTCTGCCAACAACACAAACTAAAAGTCGCCAACACAATGTTTAAAAAACCAGAAAAACTAAGATGGACCTGGATCTCCCCGAATGGAAAAACAAAAAACGAAATCGACTTTATTACTACAAACAAACCACAATCGGTAGAGAACCTGAGTGTACTAAGTGGTGTGAAACATTTCAGCGATCACAGAATGGTCAGACTAACACTATCTGTTACCAGTAACCGTCGCCGGAGCCGAGCTAATTACAAGAACAAACAATCGAACTATATAGATACTGAAAAACTTGAAAGTTCTCTAGCCACCTTCACATTATCACATGGCGATACGGTGCAAACAGTTTACAATGTGATTGAAAATAACATCAATAACTGCTCTCACTACTCAAAGCTATCGAAGCAAAAAGAACAATTACAATCAATTATAACAAAAGAAGTTGAAAATTTAATACAAGAGAGACATCTACTAAAATACAAAAAGAATAAGACAAAGAAAGAAAAACTTAAACTTAGTAAACTATACAGAACCATAAATAAGAAGACAAAACAAAACCGAAAAAACTACAGAATAAAAATCTTACAAGATTACTTAAATACAACAGGTGGACTTAAAAAAGGTTATAAAAAACTAAATAAATGTAAACAAGTTATGACACATTTATACAACACATCCGGAAACATAGTTACAAACAGGAAAGACTTAATGAACGTAGCTACGCAATATTATCAAGACTTGTACAGAAAACCAACATCTGAAACCCATAGAGCCGTATCATGCCAAGACGCCTGTAAAGACCCAGCCCCACCTTTTTTGGAAAACGAAATAGACTTCTCAATAAGAAACTTAAAAACAGACAAAAGCCCTGGACCTGATGGTATTACGAGTGAGACGATAATAAAAGGAAGGCACATTTTAACCAAACCACTGACAAAATTATTCAACCTAATAATAAAAGAAAAACACATACCTGAACAATGGAAAGGCTCTGAAATTGTCTTAATTTACAAAAAAGGCGATCCAAAACTTATAACAAACTATAGACCAATTAGCCTCTTACCTTGCCTCTACAAAATCTTTACCTCGACAATACTTAGGCGACTAACAAAAATAATAGATGACAATCAACCTGTGGAACAAGCCGGCTTCAGGAAAAACTACTCTACCTGTGACCATATACACTCTCTAAAACAACTAATCGAAAAATATAACGAATACGACAGGCCATTATACATCGCTTTTATAGACTACTCAAAAGCTTTTGATTCGATTACACACGAGTCTATATGGAGAGCACTAACCGAGCAGGGAGTCAATCAAGATTATATAGACATACTAAGGGAAATATACAGAAACAGCACGGCAAGGATAAGGCTTGAAGAAGTTGGGGCCCCGTTTCCAATAGAAAGAGGATCAAAACAAGGAGACCCTCTCTCCCCAAAATTATTTATTGCAGTATTAGAAAGCATATTCAGGCGGTTAGACTGGACTGGTAAGGGAATAAGAGTCGATGGGAAATACTTGACACATCTGAGATTTGCTGACGACCTAGTTCTGCTCTCCGAAGATCCAGACCAACTTCAATCTATGCTAGAGACACTAAACTACGAAAGCAAAACTGTCGGACTTGAAATAAACGAAGACAAAACAAAAATGATGACAAACAAAGAAATTAAACCAATTACACTAAATACAAAACAAATAGAATACGTCGAAGACTATATTTACCTGGGACATTTCATTCAAATTCTGTAACGATAAAGAAATCCAAAGAAGAATTAAACAAACTTGGAATAAATACTGGGCAATGAAGGAAATATTTAAGGGTGCTCTACCACTCAAACTCAAAACCAAAGCAATGAATCTATGCCTAAATCCATGCCTGACTTATGCCTGCCAAACATGGGCTCTGACTAAACACACAAAGAATAAAATAGCAACATGTCAAAGAGGTATTGAAAGGAGCTTCTTGAATTTGAAGCTGAGAGACAGAGTGAAAAACATCATCATTAGAAAACGCACACAAGCAAATGACGTCATCAAATCAGCACTAAAATTGAAGTGGAAATGGGCAGGACATGTACAAAGAATGAAACCAGACAGATGGGCGCACATACTAACGAACTGGACTGTGCGAGACTCAAAACGCAAAAGAGGCAGACCACCGAGAAGATGGTCTGACGACATAGAAAAGATAGCAGGCAAACTATGGCCAAGACTAGCGAGAGAAAGGAAGAACTGGCAAACTTTGGAGGAGGCTTTTACCGCATAAGCGGTCCTTACAAACAATATTCCTACACTAAAAAAAAAAAAAAAAAAAAAAAAAAAAAAAAAAAAAAAAAAAAAAAAAACACACACACACACACACACACTAATATAACTAAATTACGTACGTACTAGCACTCATACACATACAATGAAACATAATATTTTATAAGTTGCCTAGCTTATGTATAAATTTTTTTTTTCTCTGTTTTATAATTTAAAAATTGTAAGGAAATAAAGCTATTTTTATTTTTTATTTTTTTATTTTTTATTTTTATTTTTTATTTTTATTTTTTTTTTTTTATTTTTATTTTATTTTATTTATATGATGATGTAATAATACATATCATATAAATAAATACAGTTATGAAGCCAGTAGACCAATTTGGTCAGGTTTCATTCCCGTACACGACTACCGACTACTACGGGGTTTGATACTAAATATTTATTTACTAACGAAGCAAGGGTGAGTCGCTAGTTATAACTATAAATAGATACATACTATACTAGGAATTTTAAAGTAATATTTTCATTTCTCTTATATATTTTACTTTTAAAAGATTTTTTTTTAAATAAAATGTAAATATATGAATATATTTTATTATAATTATAGCAACCTTAATAAACCTTTACAAAATTAAATGCTTATTTTTAAATTATTTTGGGTATTAAATCTACTATTGGTAACCAGCGTATACCAGTGATGAAATATCAGTTTAGCACACACGAAAATTGTATCTTCGAATCTCCAAATATAAAATAAAATATAAAATCAACAGCCTTTAACTGACTTTTAAAAAGGAGATACTCAATCTGGTTAAATTGTTCTTCTGTTATTAGAAACATCCTCGTTAGTTGTGAATTTTAATAATTTTTGTTTTTTTTTTTTTTTTGATAAACTGGTAATTAAAAAAAATCTTTTAATATTTTGCGTATCGTTCATACCATCGAATTTAAAATTGCTGGATGACTTAAATATTTTTTTAGCATTTAATAGAAGTTTAATTTAAATTTTAAAACTTAATATTATTTTTAACTATCATTAATTACAGGTACACAGTAGAATGGATCGGTCGCGACGGACTCGACAATGAAACACATGGCGAATACCTCAATCATTTCATATCTCATTTCTACAAAAACATCATTAAGCTGGTGGACAGGTGCGTTCCTCTTTGTTCTCACTAAATTACATTGTTTTCAAACTGTAAATTTCATTTTGATTGACATAGTTTTATTACTATTTTCCGAATATAGAAGTAGGTACAAATAATCTTATTAAATTAGAGTATTTGGCTGCTGTGTTGATTTTTTAAAATTAAATATATGCGAGAATTTGTTTGTGTGTTTTAATGTTAGTTATTTAATCATAAACTGCTGAATAGATTTGGACAAAACTTAGCGCATAAGACCATGCCAGGACATTAACGCATGAGATTTTTGTTTTATTTCTAATAATTATTTATCATTAGAAGGTTGTTCAAGAAACTTGAAAAGATAAAACACAAAATATTTCAAATAGACGCATTTATCTATAGCAAAAACTATTCTAAAACATTTAAATCCATACTAATATTGTAAATGTGTAAGTATTTGTTTGTTTATTTGTTTGTCCTTCTTTTACGTTGAAACAGAGTGACAGATTGGCGTGATTTTTTGTGTGGAGATATTTAGAGGCCTGGAGAGTGGCATAGACTACCTTTAACCGCGAGAGATTATCTCATTCCCACGAGAAAACAAGTTATATCTATTAAATACTAACCGTTAAAACATACCTAGGGGCGAACCCGAGAGAATCAAGGGTGAGTCGCTAGTAGAATAATAAATATAACTTTATACTAATTTTGATTAAATATTCTGAATGTTTAAAGGGCCATGCGAAAAGAAGACAGCAGTGCTCAAGGACAGATCGTAACAGAAATCCTACAACATTTGCACGCTTGTAACAACTCTGTCAAAGTGTTTCATGGGAGAGAGGACGATTTGAATTTCATAGAAAATTATATGATGAATGATTCTGACAAGCCCTTAGTGTTATATGGAGAGGGTAACTAATTTCTTGATTCATTTATTCCTATTTATATAAAGGCTAAGTGATTATTAGATTCGAAAGGACTAGGTTCGTATCCTGGTTCAGTAATGGGGCTTAACCCAAGTATTGGGTTTTTAATTACCATTAACCCGGGGTTGAGAATTTGCCGGTGCTACAACCCTGTGTCTCGGAGAGCACCTAAAGTTGGTCGTAGGGTCCAGTAAAGGACAGTCCAAGTAAGGTTTATTGTTTATTTGTATTACGTATTATCGTAATACAAATATACCAAAACATAAATACTTATGTTTTGTGACATATAAATACTTGTGTAGATACTACATCAGTAACCATCAGTAACTGATCTTTCACCAGTCTTAGTCGGTATTACTATGGACTGAATTACTGTGAGGTTTTTAATATACTATTAAGGAAGAATTGAATGACACTAAGAGATTTATAGAAGACATGATGTTTAGTTAGAAACAAAGAAAAACAGGGGTTATTAATGGGTGTGCAAAATTATTACATAAAAAAAAAAAAAAAAATTATGCAGTCTTGATATAATACTAACTTTTACAGATTATTGATAAAGTCATTTTATGAGTTACCAAGCTTAAAATCACTAAAATTGGTGAACGATAATGATGAAATTTTAAATTTTGCTACATTTGACTTATTGTAGACTGTAGTATATTTATAAAATAAAATAATTCCGTAATTTGTGGATTAACACCATCTATAGTCCATTCAAGCAAACGAAAATAGCCCGTTGAGATTTTCTATTTTCTTATATGGGATGAGGCATCTGTACTTGTATAGTATTGTGTCATATGTGATAAGAGATATAGCTATTTCATATAGGGATGGTACACGATTTATAGCTGTCGCAATCCATAGTGTCAGTCACAAGTGTTGTTTAGAAACGGGACTTCCCACCGAAAGCATAATGATTTTACGGGAAGTCCCGTTATTAAATACTTAGGATGCGTCCGGCAATCGCTCTGGGTAACACTTGTTTTAAGTCCTCACATTTCAATTTTTTACTAAAATGATAATAATGTATTTAAATAATACTGTCTTAGATTTCTACGAATATTTGACATTTTAAATAAAACTATCTTTTCGGATTATTGAAATCATTTAGTAAAATAGTGGGTAGGCACTCTCTGTAACAAGTATATGCATTTGAGACGTCTTCTTAGACGTCTCCTTAGTCCCTCTCGTGACCATGATTGCTGTAAAGCATTCGAAACGTTGCGAACCAAAAATCAAAATAAATCCGCGAAATACTCAGAAATTATAGTTTTATTTAAAATGTACTTAAAATTTAAATAAAATATTGTTTTATGTTTGTCCATCTTCTGGTTTGACTATTGTTATACAGATCATTAAAGCTTACGATCTCGAATTGAAGGGTATTAACTTCTCATGTTTTTACTACGTACCGGACTTTTACAATACGAATTCAAAAACACATAATAACGCACGCACGCATAAAATAACGCAATATAATAATTATAACTTTTTTATAATATTTTTACCAAGTTTAAAAGTTATTTTTCATTTTATTTGACATAAATACACATTACATATTATTCAGTAATTAATTTTATTATTTTTCACTTCCTGTTTATTGTATTCTATCTCAAATAACAACGGTTACCATGGCAACATGACAATGTGTTCTGTCTCATTCTCTCGTCGGCTTAATCCTATATATTTATGTGTTTGTCTCTTTTTAGTGTTGCATTTCCGTTTCATCGAGTTTAAAATCACCACGATTCAAAAGAAGTTTCACTTCAGTTACGTTAGCATACATTTATGTTGCTATTATTTTAAAAAAAATCCATGTCTAATTATATATTTTATGAACAGGTGGTTGCGGTAAAACAAGTTTACTCGCGAAAAGTTCAGCAATGTCTCTGGACTACTGGTTCTCTGAAGTGCGTCCCACCAACATCATCAGGTTCCTCGGAACCACTCCTGATTCCAGTGCTTTGACTCCAACTCTTATATCTATTTGTCAACAGGTTATTTACTCTAGCTGTAATAATATCATGTTTTCATTTGAGATATAATATTAATTATGAAAGCAGAAAACCTACTACTGTATAATGTAGCGGTATAAAAAGTTAGACAAAAAAATTGTAGGGCTTTCTTCTCCACTTAATGTGACATTGACGTAGTAAATTGTGCCCAATGGCACAAACAAAGCGATTGATTTGACCAATATATTAAAGTAGCAAATGAAACGCATTACCCTTCTATGTATAAGAGTCGAATTCGCTATGTCAAAAGTACCCATCACATTAAATATTTTATCATCTATACACGTAATAAAATTGTAACTGATCACTGTCCATAGATGGAAGATATTTGAGAAAAACTATTATTGGGGGTGTTTATTAACGCGATAGAATCCAAAATAATTATTTTTAGAGTTTTTGTCTGTTTGTCTGTGCGTTTGTGCGCGCTAATCTTAGAAACAGCTTAACCAATATGGGTGGGGTTTTCACTAATGTATTGTGGTAAGCTTGACTCAACCTTCAGTATTTGTTTTGTTTCAATCGGTTTATAAGTAAAAAAGTTATGTCAATTTAAAGAATCACCTAAGGACGAACCTGAGTGAAGCAAGGGTTAGTCGTTAGCGTTAAAAATAAATCTTCATGTACCATTAACTGCTAAGCTAAAGATATATTTCATATATTTTCTTACTCGCTACTTATTTCACGCATATCTTTTAATATATAATAATATTATATATTATGAACAAATAACATATTATGAATTATTTGGAAGAATGAATGAATGAAAGAATGAAAAAGAATTGAGTAATAAATACAAAAAATTACATACATACTTCTAAATAATTCTCTTTTCCAGATTTCCTACAATTTTGCATTGCCCTTCGAAAGCATTCCCGACGACTTAGTCCCTCTGACGGCACATTTTAAGCAACTACTCACAATGGCTTCTCAACAACAACCGTTGCTATTATATCTCGACTCCGTCGACCAACTGACGGGTATTGGAACTGAAAATAATAAAGTTTCATGGCTACCAACGAGATTGCCTCCACATTGTAAAGTAAGTACGTTTTTGGTATAAACCTGTATAAAGACAAACTATACATCTATATTCTATACTAATAAAATTGTAACTAAACCGAATCTGTACATTAAGAATTTTTAAAAAAATCTTATTGAAATAGACATTATTATCGATACAGAGGCCGAATCTATAGTTTTTAGAATTTTTGTCTGTTTGTCCGTCTGTCTGTCTGTTACTGCATCACGGAAAAACCACTGGAGGGATATTGATGAAATTTAGTATGATGATAGCTGGTTATCCGTGTCAACATATAGGATACTTTTACTGAGAAATCTATACTAAACGCTAAAACGTAAGTAGAGACGAACCCGAGCAGAGCGAGGGTGAGTCGCTAGTATATTATATAAAACAAAAAGACGTGTTTTATTCTATGTCAAATGCTCAGACTAAAGAATTATATAGATAGTGTCATAGAACTAAACATGAAGTCAAACAATAATGTTTTAAAATTTTAGTAATATTATAAATGTGAAAGTTTACATGGATATTTGGATGTTTGTTACTCAATCACGCCAGAACGGCTGAGCGGATCTGGATGAAATTTGGCACAGAGAAATATCAGGAACTACTAATCCGATTTGAAAAATTCTGTTTGCATTTTAGATAGCCCGTTAACTGAGGAAGGCTATAGGCTATATATCATCCCAGAAAAATGTACGGTTCCCGTGGGATAAATTTGTTTTTGTCTAGGGATGAACCCGAAGCGAAGCGAGGGTGAGTCGCTAGTATGGAATAAAAGAACGTAGTAGCGTGAACAAAGCCAAGAAAATTTAGTAATTCATAGAATAAAAAAAATTGAATATATTTTTTTTTTACTTTAAGATTATAGTGACATGTGCATGTGAAGAAGCAAACCCCGAAGTTTCTAAGGAGTACGACGTATTGCGGCGAATGATTGATTCTGAAGAGAATTTCTTAGAAGTAAAAGCTTTGGGGGAAGATTTAGCGATGCAAGTTTTGAAGTGAGTCTAAGCTTATCGTGTCTAGTATCCATTTCTGTTATACATACGTACATACATAATATGCAAACTTTCAATTGCAAATAGATTATTATGTCATATCTTATTCTATAAATAACTATTATCCTGATACTGATATTATTTTGTAAAATTTGTGTATTATAAAAATTACATTAATATTATATGTTTTCAATTTAGTTTTTCTTTTTCATTTTAGATTATGGATGGCTTCTGCAGCACGGGACTTAAGCAACTATCAGTGGCGCCTTGTATCTAATGCAATTGGACAATGTTCTCTACCAATCTTCGTCAAATTAGTATTTGCTGAGGTAATTTTTTTGTTTTACATGAATTTTTATGAATCAATTAACATGATTAAGCCTTGACATTAATTTATGTATCAAATCAAAAGAATAAAAATTCAATTATGAATCACAAAAAAAGGGTAAAAGGACTAGGCGAGTGTTTTTTGGATATCTGGCAGATGTTGGGCTGAAATCACAACAGATTTGTTCTAAATTGCAATGTAGAGTGAAATGCAAAACATTTGCTATCTCACTTAAAGGTAGCGTGATGATCTAGACCAATACGACAAACACTAGACATTTAAGAACTTAAAATTGAGGTGTCTGAAAGTAAAGAAGAAAATCCTTTGCCAAGCATAGGAACTAAGCTGGTAAGGAAAATCCTAAATAGTAATGGAAATCAAATTAAACAAAGAGTCGAAATTAAACAGTGAGATTTTACAAGTATAGTAAGATGGTATGCCATGGTATGTTCGGGCTGGTTTCTGTAACTCGACGACTTTGCCCCCATTTTGCGTGTCACGTAAGTTTTGCGTCTAAGTATAGTAAGATACTCCTATTTTAAATACTTCTTTCAACCATCTTCCCAGTTTAGTTGAGATCGGATCTTCTTGTACGCCTGCGCCAGAGAGCTCTGCTCTGTGTACTCCGGTTATCTGTTTGAGTCTCTTTCTGCATAATTGACCACCAGGTAGTGGTCGCCCTCTTCCTCGCGGACTTTCATGTATATTTAGGACCTTTTGGATCGGATGGTTATCATTTCGTCTGAGGATATGGCCGAACCAGCGCACTGGGATTTTTTTTAAGTTTTCGGCATTAAGAGCTCAAATAATGCTCAATTATAATTATTTCGCATATAATATATATACGTATAAATATATATACTTAGGTAATTTACAGGTTTGTCGTTGGCGAAGTTATACGAAACCCCAAGATACTCACCTGGCTTCAACCGTCATGGACTCCATTATGATGCTGTTCGAAAGAATTGAAAAGCAGGTCAGTATAAATGGTAGTATTAAGGTAGGTATACGATGTGTGTATGTTTGTTCCCTATGGACTCCAAAACGGCTGGAGCGATTTTGATGAAATTTCCAGGCAATCTTAAGATTAGCCCAGCTGTTAATCCTGTGAAGTTTGGTAGCAATCGGAAGTTCAAACGCGGGCGAAGCCGCGGGTACTGTTAGTTATAAATAAAAATGTACTCTAACTAAACTTATAACCAATACAGATAATAAAAAAAATCCTTTTAGCATGGCCGCCTATTAGTATTCCATGCGCTCGCGTACATAACAGCCGCTAGAAGTGGGCTGTCGGAAACCGAATTGGAGGATTTAATTTCCTTGGACGATAAAGTGTTGGACGATGTGTATCAATACCACTTACCTCCAGTGCGGAGAATACCCCCATTATTGTGGACCAGGTAAGTTATGTCAGTGTGTCTGTGTATCTTTGCGAATGACTCAATATGGAAAACGTGTAGATTCTGTTATAGTTTTCGTTGAGCACTTTCCATAAAAACTATTATTCACGTATTATATTAAAATACGCTATATATGTATGTGCATATATTTTGCCGGGCAATAACATTTTTATTAATTAAATACTTATTTATAAAGTAAGTAGACTTAAACTGAATATTTGAAAATAAACTTAGTTAAAAGTTAATCATTACAATCTCTTTTTTTTTTGTTTTGGATGTTTTGGAATTCACGAATTCATCAGCCTTTTTTCCGTGTTACAGAAAAAAATATACATCTGTTAATACTAATTACCTTCTAATGCTTTTTTTTTTAATTTACGCATAGACGTATAGTATGTACTGAGCAATACTCTCATAAAAATTACTCTCTAGAAAGAGAGAAAGCGATCACGCGGCCAATGCGTGTATTTTATTCCATTTTGAATTTATAAATGGAATGCAAAGAAAATTAAAAAAAATCAGTGTAATAGAAAAATTGGTTATAAGTGTCTATTATCAAATTAATAATAGGTACTTCAATTTATAAAGAAGACTTCTGGCCGTACATTCGTTTTGTCTCTGTTGTGCCTATCCGCCATTTTTGTTTACGGATGCCAAAAAAATACAGTCCTATATCTACATATGTCTATGAATTTACACGAATATCTGACATTTTAAGCAAAACTATCTTTAGATCTTTTTGATTACATTTCAGAATACGTAACGATCTCCCAAATTACCTATCAGAGAGAGAAGCTGATGGGGTCTCAGTGATGAACTGGTACCACCGACAGTTCCGCGACACTGCACGTGAGAGATACTTCAAAAATATGAACATGGCTATGTATTTTCACTCCATGATTGCTGATTATTATTTAGGTAATTATCGAAATAAGACAGCTACTTCAATTCATATTTATAGCAGCATATATCTTGTTCATTAATTTATAATCATTCTAGTGTAAAGTGCTCAAATAAACTAACAGATGAATTAAATATTTAAAAAATAGTATCTTATTAGACATATATAATTAAGTGATGAAGAAGTAAAGTGCTCGCTTGGGATACTGGATGAAGTGGGTTCAAATGCCGGATCTCCCCTTTGATATATTCACCTGCATGTCTGAGAGAAACTAACGAGTTTTCGAAAGACTTGACAAATTCGCTAACTCGCACTTGGCCATCGTGGTGGACTATGGCCTGATTGTCCTCGTATTGAAGAGAGACCCATGCCCAGACGTTCAAGATGGCTGAATACAATTAAACAATAATAAATTTTCAGGTATTTGGGGTGGTGGTATTCCGAAGCCATTTAAGTATACTGAGATTCAACGTCACAGATTTAATCTGGCGGACAAAGAGGGCGTAGCTGACAGGAAAGTGCCATTACAACCGCTTGTTTTCACTTCTGCTGATGGATCTTCCAAAAGATACAATTTAAGAAAGGTAAAATTAAAAACCGTCGTAAAATGATGGTTTTCAGATGTTAGACACTGAAATTTTAGATATTTGTGTCGTCCTGGCATTAAAAATACTAAGTCAACGCAATCAAAAGATACGACCGTTTGTGCCGCATATTTGGACACTCGCAAGGGAATCAAAACCTATAGGTTACTCCCGTTGACCGAGAATCATGAAATTTGGCAAAAAACAATGTCTTGTAGCGCAAGTAAAGGGAAAAATCCAAAAACCGTAAAGTAGATACATCACAATTTTTTTCGCGATTATAAACTTATTTTAATGTTTCATGCTACAGAACCCTCGGTGTGCAAGTCAGATTCCCGCTTGTCCGATTTTTTCTACTTAATACTCAAAAAAGAAATTTACAAGCTACGAAAAGAACAGCCATATTTTCTGTGTAATATATTTCCATAACTAATTGCTTCTTAAGTAAAGTTATCAATCTAGGTAAAAAAATGTCAAATTGACCAAAACACATATACCTATGTTTATCATTACTAAAATCTACCTTACCGGTGGTAGGACTCTGTCAAGCCTGAGGAGTCCGACTGGATGGGTACCACCCCCTTATCTATTTCTGCCGCCAAGCAACAATGATTGCATTGTTGTGTTCCGGTATGAAGGATAAGGTAGCCAGCGCAATTACAGGCAAGAGGCATATCATCTCAGTCCTCACAGTGACAATGCACCTGTGATTCTGCAGTTTTGTTACTTAAAACCTAAGTGCATGTACCGTAGGTGTTATGGGCGACAGGTACTGCTTTCCATCAGGTGGTCTGTCTGCTCGTTTGTCACTGAACCTCATAAAAAAAAATCTATACATCTATATAAATAAATAAAACTGAAGTATCTGTATGTAATATCAAAAAAATAACTTTTACCAAATATATTCATATAAAAGTATATACAGTACTTGTGGGTTTTTTTTTAATTTTTGTCTGTCTTTCTGTTTATTCTGGCTTATCTCCGAAACCGCTGGATCCATTTTGACGGAACTTTCACTGGCAGATCTTTTGAAGTGTCTGTTTGCAAAGACAATATAATAGCTTTTTACTAAATGCATAATATAAAAATATATACGGTACTAATAAAAAAAAATTAAAACTTTTGTGTGACTATCTGTCTGTTTGGTCCGACTAATCTCCGAAACCTCTGTATTGATTTTGATGGAACTTTCACTAGCAGATATCTAATGTTCTAAGGAGTAACTTAAGATACTTAGATTTTAAAAAAAGAATTTGGGTTCCGCGCAAAAAATTAAATTTCATAAAATTGTGAACAAAATCCGCATACCTAGGGTTACTAGTACATAGTACGCACCCGACCGAAGCGTAGGTAAGTTGCTAATAATTAAGAAGACTATCAATTTTCTTTTAGTTTGGTGAACTGCCATTCCATCTAGTTCGGTCGAAACGCTTCACTGACCTCTATGCAGAAGTACTTTTCAACTATGAATGGCTCCACGCAAAGCTGAACTGCTGTCCTCTCCAGGCGGTATTGGCTGATTTTGAAGATGCTAAATTACATGTTAATAAAGATGCAGTAAGGTAATCTATAATAATATTAAAAATTTGAAAGTTTGTGAGTATGGATGTTTGTTACTCTTTCACGCCAGAACAGCTGAACGGATCTGGATGAAATTTAGCAAAGAGATAGATTACAGTGTAGAATAATACATAGGCTACTTTTTATCCTGGAAAAATGGACGATTCCCGTGGGATATGTTTGATTTGTTTTCCTAGAGATGAACCCGAACGAAGCGAGGGTGAGCCGTTACTGTAACATAGTTAAGTGAATTAAAAAATTTGAGTTAGAAATATGTAAATCTTACAGATTTAAAAAAAAAACCAAAGCTTGGACTTTAAAGAATTTTCCCGAAAAGTCTTGTTATTTTTGTGAGGACATTGACAGATATACTAGATATAACTAATTGTTACTCTATTGTACTGTTAAGTAGAAAGTGGAAATTAGCAATTGTTCGATCAGTTGAAGCTCGTAAAGCTATGTGAAAGCTATGTGTTTTACGTATGCGAGTGCTGTGTCATTTGAATATTAAAAATTTGAAATTTAAAAATATTCAAAACGTAGCTTCTATAGGTTTTATCTCCAACAATTATACAATAATACCTCGTCTAAGTCACTAGGATTCGTGCCGTCTCGTCCTCCATACATAAAACAAGCCTCGTAGCTTACCACGGAACTAGACGGTGCTATTTGTTAATGTCCCAACATATTAAATTTGAATCTCCAAATAGGGAGTTAATGCTGGTAGCGGACGCGCTACGCCTAGGCGGTGCGATCCTCGGGGCTTTCCCGGACATGCTCGCGCCGCAGCTGGTGGGGCGGCTGCGGCCGGAGGCGCCGCACAACCCCGCGGTGGCCGCGCTGCTGCAGCAGTGTCACGACAAGGGGAAGAACCACTGCGCCTTGCTGCCCTCACATCACTGCTTGCACACCCCCGGCGGACCTTTAAAGGTAACTGTATTTTATCTACTTGGGACTGTTATTATAAATTTGAAATTTTATCCCAAAACGTGTTCCTTTGTCGCCCTGCAAAGTAGATAAATAACCTAGTATTTTAATATATTTTGATATTACTCATACCAGCAGCTCCGTCTGTAAATTTATTGTGAATCCTAGTACTAACTACTCCATGCCCAAATGTTAATTGTAATGCTTACTGTCAATTATTTAATTTAAATTATACATAAAAAAAAATATGAAAATAAAATTGCTATGTTTATTAAAACAAAATTTTCCTAAAGTTTCCTTTGATATTTTTTAAATGTTTTTATGCAGAGAAATTTTTTTTGCTACCCAAGATGTTGTAACTCGCTACTCTTTGACGCTTCAGCTTATCAATTGAATATGACACGCATTGGTATTTAAGTAGGGAAAATATTTTTTAACTGATTTCATCGATATGAAGCCGCGAGCAGCGTACTGGTTAAAAATTAGGAAACATTATTAGTAATAATTCAATGTGTCAGATCGTACAATTTAAATATTGCTGTAGTAAACTTTAATTTTTATATATTCCAGTATTCGCTAGAAGGTCACCAGTTTGCAGTATTCGCATTCCGCTTAAGCTCAGATAAGCGCTACGTAGTTTCGATCTCCAGTAGAGTAATATCGTGGGACTTGTCCACATCAGACCTGGCGAGAGACCTGTGTCCTCAACTAGAAGGCATCATGCAGAACTTAGAGCTGTCCCCAGATAACAAATGGGCGGCTGCTTCTACAAATAATTCCGTGGTAATTTTTTTAATTGCATAAGTATTCAGGTCTTTTTAATGTCCCACTGCTGGGCACGGGTTTCCCTTCAATACGAGGGGGATCAGGGCGTAGTTCACCACGCTGGCCAAGTGTGGGTTGGCAAACTTCATATGTCTTTCGAAGACTTGCTAGGTTCTCTCAGACATGCAGGTTTCCTCACTATGTTTGCCTTTACCGTAAGACAAATGGTAATCATGTTGGCAACGACTTGCATATGACAATATCAGAGATGCGAGACCTGGAATATGTAAGATATGAACCCGCTTCACTCGGTTTCCTAAGCCAGCGCATTACCACTGAGCTACCACTGCTTCCTACCATTGCTTATTTTAAGGAAATAATATTAAAAAAATAAAGAAAAATCTTTTATAGTATTAAAATATTAATTATTTTAAAGTTATTGTTTTCAGTCAATACTTCTAAACATGCTGACCAGTGAATATGTCACAATTGAAAATCCACTGGAAGAAGGTAATATCCACAACATGGTAGATGTATGGATGGTAGTTTAAAGTGTTCCTCTCATAAGAAATAAATTATATTTCTTAATTCAATTCAATTTTGTTGTATATAACTATAAAGCAACTTTGTTTTTTCAAAAACATTTTAAGTAAAAGGAGTTAGTTAAAATTTATTTCTATTATCTATACTTAATATTATAAAGCTGAAGAGTTTGTTTGTTTGTTTTGTTGAACGTGCTAATCTCAGGAACTACTTATCCGATGTAAAAAATTCTTTTTGCATTAGATACCCCGTTAACTGAAGAAGGCTATAGGCTATATATCATCTCGTAAAAATGTACGGTTTTTGTGGGATAGTTTTGTTTTTGTCTAGGGATGAACCTGAAGCAAAAAGAGGGTGATTCGCTAGTTTAAATACAAAAAATTTGCAAGTATGTTTGTAGCAGGTAATTTCAAAAATTTATATAGGAACATATATATATATATATATATATATATATATATATATATATATATATATATATATATATATAAAATAACCTGCCTACTTTTCTATACTTATGTATGTAATGTTGTATGTGTTGTTGTATGTATGTATGTTATGTATATTACAGGTGAAACAGTCAGAGGAGTGTACGTTTTAAATCATCACATGTTTATCTACGGGCCCCAATCGTGGGTGCAGTACAACATGAGGGGAGAACTTGAAGACACTAAGCCCGCGCCTAATACAGCTCCTTACGATGATGTTTCTTGGGAAATCCTTTGTATGTATTTAAAATAATATCAAATATTGTTGGAATAATTATCAATTGTTATTATTTTTAACCCCTGACGCAAAAAGAGGGGAGTTATAAGTTTAACATGTATATTTGTGTGTCTGTGTATCTATCTGTAGCATCGTAGCGCCCAAACGAATGAATAGATTTTAGTTTAGATTTTTTTTTTAAAGGTGTCTTGAAAATACTCTCGGTATTTTTAGTTATAAATCAATAAAATCCCTTCAGTCGTTTGCAAGCTATCAGGTCTTTTTAGGACGGTAAAAGAATATAAACAACTTATTTAGATCCAATCGATTCGAAACTTAATATCCCGTTACTTCAATGACTTTGCAATGATATGGTAACCTTAGCCTGATGCTGCAGCGTCACTTGGAATCTGCAAAATACAACCCTTTACTAAAACACTGCAGAGATATCGTGTTTAGGCTCATTGAAATGGCCTCAATGAATCAGAATCAGATCATTTTATTCAGGTTTTACAATTATTTTTTTTAGGGTTATTAAATACTAGCGACTCACCTCGCTTCTCTCAGGTTTGTCCCTAGGTACGTTTCAAAGGTTAATGTGGAATAGATAGACTATATACTATATGATATATAGCCTATAGCCTTCTTCAATAAACGGGCTATCCAATGCAAAAAGAATTTTTCAAATCGGATTAGTAGTTCCTGAGATTAGGGCGTTCAACCAAACAAACAAACAAACTCTTCAGCTTTATAATATTAGTATAGATTTACCTACAGTATTCGTATTATTGCCTTACCACTCTAATATACGCTATAACCACACTAATCAATTTTCAGTCGTCGATATCCTAAATGTAGTTTCAGAACAGAATTAATAGCCTACATTTTGTTCCGGCTCATAAATTATCCATATATAACAATCAGGTCAACATGTTGTTTAAATTTTGTGTGAAATTAAGACAAACCAACATCCTTATGTTTCCTTTTACATATTGGTACAATAAAATAATAAGAAATTCCTAGACTTATTTATGACAAACTTTCGACCTAGAAAATGTGCAAAAGAGTATACCTAGTACATATTATTTTTAAATTTCCCGTGCTCTTTAAAGATGTAAACAATCTGCATGGCAAAATTGTAAACTATTGACAACACGTTTGGCTCAGATTGTAGTTATCCTACTTGCTGTGCCAGCGGTCGCGGGTTCAAGTACCGTTGGGGGCATTCATTTGTGTGATGAACATGAATGTTTGTACTCCAGTCGTGGGTGCTTATATTTGTAACATGTATGTATTTGAATTTATATATGTGTAGTGTATCAACTATCTGGTATCCATAACACAGGCCTCGTAGCTTACCATGGAACTAGATGGTGCTGTGTGTTAATGTCCCAACATACTTTAAAAAAATCTAACTCGTAAGAATCGCTACTATTTATGACTTTGACATTTATCTACACTTATAATAAAATTATAACTAAGCCGAATCTGTACATTAAATATTTTTTGGAAAATTTTATTGAAATAGTCATTATTATAGATACAGAGGCCGAATCTATAGTTTTTAGAATTTTTGTCTGTCTGTCTGTTACCGCACCACGGAAAAACCACTGGACAGATTTTGATGAAATTTTGTATGTTGACAGCTGGTTATCTGAGTCAACAAATAGAATACTTTTTATTGCGGGAAAATATCTCATATCTGAGCTAAACGTTACAACGTTACTATGGACGAACCCAAGCGGAGCGAGGTCGAGTTGCGAGTTTAAATAATATAACTTTTCAGTCTGAGATAAAAAAAACAACAAAAAGTCTTGTTTATTTTTCAGCAATAGAATTCCGAGATCTAGAAAATCTTGTGCTGGTGATGTGGAGCGGAGATTTAGATGATGACAGACTGTTAGTGCATTTCTGCAAGTCCAATGTATGGATGCAACCGCTGAGGTGTCGAGGAGCTTTGGCTCTTAACAAACACTGGACTAAGATATATACCAGTGATCCTGAACGAGGGTATCAGGTATTAATTATTAAGTATAAACACTCTAAAATTAGTTTATTTTGGTATTCGACGCGGCTGGTGAGAGTTAAGGCGTTAAATCGACGGTTATACGTGCTCTCCGAGGCACGGGGGTGAAACACCGCCAACTTCCCAACTCTGCTGCTACTGAGATCTTAATAAAAAAACTCAGTAATTAAACTTGACTCGATCCAGGACTCGAACCTAAGACCTCCTTTTTCTCTATGAATTAGTGGGATAAAAAAGAAAAAAGTCAGAAAATTTGATACTTTGTTTTAAGCCACTATTTTGTGATGGAGTATGAAAAATTGTAAGTCATCATTTACCATTTGAGGTTGAACTTTATCCTCGAATAACTTTTAAACGAGTCGACTAGCAAAAAAGCATATTAGATCTTTTATGTATATCGTTTAATTTCCTATAAGAATATGTTTTTAATATGACTAGACAATAATTCATTTGAGCGCATTAAAATTAAAACAATTAAAAATAAAAAAAAACCCTTGTTATTTATATGGAAATAAAAAAATCACAATGAGTGACCTGTTAATATTAATATTAAGAGGTCAAACTTTACCAGAATTTTTTTCGTCATCTTGGACGATATTTTCATGGTAACTAAAGAAAAAAAATTAAAAGATTTTTTTGGCGCACCCTAATATATACATATATAGAGTACCTGGGCGACCGAGCTTTGCTCGGAGTTCTTTTTTGTTATATTGTATTTTTTAGATAAAAAAACTAAAAACCTGAATAAATACAAAAAAAAAACAAAAGTAAAAACTTTGTATCCGATCGAGGTTCGAACTTAATCTTGCACCTTAGTCGCTTGACTATGATGCTTATGCCTGAACGTAAGAAATTATCGACCAAATTCTGCGTTGAATAATGCGAAAGAAAACCGCATCAAAACTCGAAAATACACATTTTCCCAGACATAAGACTAATGTAGATCGACTTTTCGCCCCTGAGAACCCCCACACACTAAATTTCTCCGAAATCGTTAGAGCATATGTATTACAAATTTAGTAAGAAATACGTGAAATCTATATTTAATTTAAATATAAATAAAATCTATATGTAATTTGGCAATTTGTTACTCAGATTTCAGTGTTCGGAATGAACGAGGCCGAACAAAAATGGGACAAAGTGGAGGAACTGCATCATCTAGAGACCGACACCGCCGAAGCGATGCTCCAGTTGAAGAGAGGAAAGAAGGATCGGATGTTGCTCGGTAATTTTAGATTTTCTTATTTATATTTAGTTACAAGCTATGTCCCGCGGTCTTACCCGCGTTAAACTTGTTTCATTATGAACATCAGCTTTATAATAACGTATGGAAGTCTGCCCGATTTGTTCACATATATGTAGTAGCATGATGATATATAGCCTATAGCCTTTTTCAGTAAACGGGCTATCTAATTCAAAAATATTTTTCAAATTGAATTAGTAGTTCCTGAGATTAGCGCATTCAAATAAACAAACTCTGCCTCTTTATAATATTAAGTATAGATATAGTTATTATCTAATTATTTTAAAAGAACTTAACTGGCTTATGTTCATGGTTTTGTTTGTACTATTGTACTAGGTCGTTGTCTAGTGGTCGAAATTGGACCATATTCATTATTGAAAATTTGAGGAAAACATACATATATGAATAGAATTTATTTATATAAAAAAAACAACTGTTTCCAATTTTTTTATTAATAATATCAAATCTCGTTAATAGCTACTAAACTAAAAAAAGCCGGCCAAGTGCGAGTCGGACTCGCGCACGAAGGGTTCCGTACCGTTATCTATAAAAACGGCAAAAAAATCATGTTTATTGTATGGGACCCTTAATTTTTTTATGATTTTAATTTAATTATTTATTTTTAAATTGAATAGGTATATAACTAAATATTCTGTGAATATTTCGAGCGTCTATCTGTTGCCGTTATCAATATCGAGCAAAAAAATCACGTTTGTTGTATGGGAGCCCCCTTAAATATTTTTTTATACTGTTTTTTTAGTACTTGTTGTTATAGCAGCAACAGAAATACATAATCTGTGAAAATTTCAACTGTCTAACTCACGTTCACGCTCATGAGATACAGCCTGGTGACAGACTGACAGACAGACAGACAGAAGGGCGGACAGCGAAGTCTTAGTAATATGGTCCCGTTTTACCCTTTGGGTACGGAACCCTAGGAAAAAGGGAAAGTCAGTTGACAGACTAGGAGAAAAAGTACTTAACTGTTTTGGCTTTGCCTATTTATGTATTTAGGTTACATCTGTAATATTAAATATTTTCTTTAATAAAGTAAAATATTTCAAATTAGTTTTAAAATAATACTCTATTTACAACTTATATACGTATTAAATAAAAAAATGAAATTAGTCTTACAAATTAATATAAAATGAATTAAAATAAAACGATAAACATTTCTCAAGACTTTTCATTTTTGAAAATACTTTATTTTACTTGATTACTACCTGGGCGACCGAGCTTCGCTCGGAGTTCTTTTTTGTTACATCGTATTTTTTAGATTAAAATAAAAACTAAAAACTTGAATAAATACAAAACAAAAATAAAAACTTTGTATTCCGACCGGGATTCGATCCCGATCGATTACACCCGAGTGTAAGAAATTATCGACCATATTCTGCGTGGAATAATGCAAAAAGAAAACTGCATGAAAACTCGAAAACACGCGTTTTCCCAGACATAAGACTAATCTAGATAGATTTTTCGCCCCCAAAAATCCCCACATATCAAATTATAACGAAATCGTTAGAGCCGTTTCCGAGATCGTCGGTATAAATAAATAAAGATATAAATATATAAGAATTGCTCGTTTAAATATAATATTAGATATTCAAATTAATGATTTAATTTTTTTATTATATTTTAGCAACTACAACATATAGCTTCGTAGTTTGGGACTTCAACAATATGATACCGCGCGGGAATCATATCGGCAACAAGATAAATGAAGAAAGCGAAGACAAGAAAGAAGAAGAAGTAAGGTTTATCTTATCAGCTAATTAAATGACACTTCTATAAAAAATAACTAAACAAAAAACTCGTTTGGTTGGTCGCAGTCTGTTAAGTTAAATATTTAAATAAATAATTTAATACTAGCTACTTGCCCTCGATTCGCTTGAGTGCGTCCCTACGCTTACGCATAAAAGACAAATGTATAAAGAAAAATATTTTTAGCACCAGGATTCTTTCCAGGTAATATACAGAATAGCCCTCCAGACATACGAACACTGATTTTTACATATATATGTAAATCAATAGGTAACTAGGTAACGTCTGTGGTTCTGACTACATTTGTATTTCTTAAGTGTCCACATCCGCAATTGTTCACAGTTATACACTCGTGTATGATACTCAAGCAATATCTTGAAATTTAATCCATACAGATAAATAAAATTGAAGTGTTCTTTGTAATGTCGAAGTAACAGCTTTTTACTAGATGTATATAAGAGTATATAGTATATAAATAGTATCAATAAGATTTTTTTTTAATTTTGTCTGTCTGTTTGTCTTATCTCTGAAACGGCTGGCTTCACTGGCAGATAGCTGGTGTTATAAGGAGTAACTTAAGCTACTTTTATTTTAGGAAAAGAATCAGGGTTCCGCGCAAAAAAATTAAAACCCATGAAATTGTAAACAAAATCTACTTACATAGGGACGCACCCGAGTGAAGCCAGGGTAAATCACTAGCTGACCAATAAAAATGTAACTATGTTAACATACTCGTATGTTTGACCAACTCAAAAAAGGGAAGAGGTTATCAATTCAGGTGTATGTTCTTTTTTCTTTTACGCGATATCTTTAAAACAATCTTCTATAACTCTTTAAGCTTTTATGGTCACTGACAATATTTTTATTGTGTTTTATGATGAAAACGGAGTTTTATGGACATATAAAGGCTATTATACCATGTCCCCTTTTTGAACCATAAAATTATTTAAAACCTACACTTTTTAAAAACTACTTGCTTTATCTTTTTAATTTCAGGAAGAGAAACAAGATACTGAACAAGAGAAAGATTTGCGCTTAGAAGGAATAGTTCTAAAACTTCCGCACACTATACGAAATATTTCTACTAAAATGACTCTCTCTAACTCATTTATGATCAGCAATAATAATACTTACGCTGTAGCTGGAGTCAGGTAGGTTGTTAGGTTTTATCTTATTTGTATGTATGTATGTATGTATTTAGCCCTTTTTCCTCCCTTCAATACGAGGGGGATCAGGCCATAGTCCACCACGCTGGCCAAGTGCGGGGCGAACTTCACATGTCTATTAAAAACTTGCTAGGTTCTCTCAGACACGCAGGTTCTCTCACGATGTTATCCTTCACCGTAAGGGAAATGGTAATCATGTTGGAAATGATTCGCATGTGAAAATATCAGAGGTGCAGACCCGGGATTTGAACCCGCTTCACTCGGTTTCTCAAGTGTTGAGAAGAATGTAGTGATTTTTACTCGGTAGCAATCGATTGGTCGTAATTTCCTAGTGGCGAACGCCGAGTTAATAGCAAATATTTATATAACGACCTTTGAGAGGTCTAAAACCTTAGTCTCTCCCGTGACAATGACTGCTGTAAAGCATTCGAAACGTCGGGAACCAAAAACGAAAATATATCCGCGAAAAAAATCATAAATATTTATTTAAATTATTTATCCACCAGAAAAAACCTTTACGTATGGAGTTTAGAAACAACTAAGCTGATCAAAGTGTTGGATGCGCACTTCGGCCGCATCGTACAGCTCGAGCCCCTCACGCTCGGCGCCTGGAACAACGTGATCACATCTTCCATCGACCGCACCGTGAAGATCTGGAACATTGATAATATTTTTGAGCAAGTTCACAAAATAGATCGGCAAGAGCTACCTATTGATTCTATAAGGTGAGATATCTATACTAATATTATAAAGCTGAAGAGTTTGTTTGTTTGTTTTTTGTTTGTTTGTTTGTTGCTATTTGAAAAAATCTTTTTGCATTAGATAGCCGTTTAACTGAGGAAGGCTATAGGCTATATCTTATCCCGGAAAAATGTAATGTTCCTGTGGGATAGATTTGTTTATGCGTAGGGACGAACCCGAAGCGAAGCGAGTAACGCTATAACTGCTAGACGGATTTGATGAAATTTAATATATAGATACACTATGAATTGGAGTAACATATAGGCTAAGTAACCTATGAACGAACCCGGGCGAAGCAAGCGTAAGTCGTTAGTATTTTTGCGAGTATATCATATAACTATATATATATATATATATATATATATATAGGTATGATGAGTTGTTGTGGATTATAACGTGTTTTTGAGTGGGAATGAGATAATAGGCCGCGGTAAAAAGCCGCGATAAAAAGATAAGTAGCCTATGTCACTTTCCAGCCCTCTAACTATCTCCATACAAAAATTACGACAGTCCGTCATTCTGTTTCGGTGTGAAAGAAGGACAAACAAACAAACACTTTCACATCTTACTAATATTATAAATGTGAAAGTTTAGATGGATGTTTGTTACTTAATCACGCCAGAATGGCTTAACGGATCTGGATGAAATTTGGTATAAAAATAGATTATAGTCTGGAATAGTATATAGTCTACTTTTTATCCCGAAAAAATGAATGGTTCCCGTGGGATAGATTTATACTTGTTTTTCTACAGGTGAACCCGAGCGAAGCGAGGGTGAGCCGTTATTTTATGATATTATATAAAGTATGGTTTACTCTGTTTAAGATTTCCTTGTGGATGGAAATGTATCTATAGTGTTATGTTAATAAAATAAATAAAACGCAGTTTGATGCTGAAAAGAGCAACTGTTGAGTTTCTCGCCGGCTCTTCTCGGCAGAATTGCTTTCCGAGCCGGTGGTAGCTTCCTCACAGACCGACTACACTGATGCTCTTTAATACTTTCTTGGATTTACGCGAATATTTTACATATTAAGTAAAACTACCTTTTCGGATTTTTTCCGTGATTTATTTTGATTTTTGGTTCCCGACGTTTCATTTTTGAATTCACATTTTAAATTCATTTTGTTATTTTGTGGGTAGGCTGTCTGTAACAACTATATAATACCTTTGAGACATCTAACACCCTAGTCTCTCCCGTGACCATGATTGCTGTAAAGCATTCGAAACGTCGGGAATCAAAATAAATCCGCGAAAAAATCCGAAAAGATAGTTTTATTTAAATGATGCTCTTTAAATTGAATTGACGATTTAAAAGGACTTGTAATAAGTCTAATTAAATAAAGACATTCAATTTCAAAAAAAGTATTTAATTTCAAATGTTTCATTAAGAGTTTTGATTATAACATAATTATATCTCCTTCGTATCTTCTCCATTCTACGAGATATTGGCCAAGTAAGCTGTGCTCAAATAGAACGCTTTGAAGCCAATTAATAAGAAAATAGTATTGAATTTAACATCATCATTTCCCAATGACTTGGTGTCGGCGCAGTACATCTTCCGTACTGCTGATAGGATTTGGAAATAGTTTTACGACCAGCCGCCTCCCTGACATCAAGGGTTGATTGTTATTGAAAATGCTGTTGCATTGGGAATACTATTATTTATCGCCGACGTTCGATATTGTTTTCTTTTAAAACATTTGTATAGAATTACTCAAAATTTTAATGTAACTTCCTGATAGATTTTGAAATAAATTTTCAACACGACAAATTTTGTTTTTACGTTGTCAATTTTTTTCTAAAAGAAATAGAATCGAATCGAACGTAGTTATGTACATATATATCTAATATATAGAATTCTCGTGTCACAGTGTTTGTAACAAAACTCCTCTGAAACGGCTGGACCGATTCTTATGAAATTTTGTGTGTATATACAGTAGGTCTGAGAATAGGACATGAACTACTTTTCATACCTCTAAATGATATGGGTGGTCCGCCCTAACGAGGACGAGTCGCTAGTGTACATATGTAGTACACAAATGTATATAAGACGATAAGTCGTGGTTATTAGGAACCGACAAAACATAAACTTATGCGTTGCTCTGAAATAAAAAGAAAGAGAACAACAAACAACCTTTACACTCTACATTTAAAATTTTTATCTTACCTGAAATAAAAAGAAACGACATTTAAAGTTATATCTTTGTTTGTCGATTACTTTGTATAAATTAAGTATTATTAAAGTTTTAGATAATATTATAAAGTTTTATAACTGTACAGTTATTTTTTTTCATATCATGACATACCCATCCGTTTAACAGCGCCACAATTCCAATCTATACATGTTATAAAATTGTAATTAAGCCGAATCTGTACATTAAATATTTTTTGAATTTTTTTATTGAAATAGTATTATGAATACAGAAGTGAAATCTATAGTTATTAGAATTTTTGTCTGTCCGTCTGTCTGTCTGTCCGTCTGTCTGTCTGTCTGTCTGTTACCACATCACAGGAAAACCACTGGATAGATTTGGATGAAATTTGGTATAATGATAGCTGGTTACCCGGGTCAACATATAGAATACGTTTATACTGCGGGAAAATATCTCATCTCTGACCTAAACGTTAAAACGTAACTAGGGACGAACGCGAGCGGAGCGAGAGTGAGTTGCTAGTCTATACTAATATTATAAAGCTGAAGAGTTTGTTTGTTTGTTTGTTTGTTTATTTGTTTGGTTGAACGCGCTAATCTCAGGAACTACTGGTTGGAATTGAAAAATTCTTTTTGTGTTGGATAGTCCATTTATCGAGGAAGGCTTTAGGCTATATAACATCACGCTACGACCAATAGGAGCGGAGCATAAATGAAAAATGTTCCAAAAACGGGAAAAATTAATTCCTTTTGAGAGCTTCCGTTGCGTGCGCTGCGTAAACGGTTAAAGTTACGCAAAAATTATGTATGACGGAATTGTTTCCCTTTAAAAGTTCTAAAAAAAAGTCCGCGACAGCATATGTCTATCTTTTAAGGCTGACTCAATATAACCATTTTTATGGTAATCAAATTTGTTCTAAAATAATGCTATACTTTCGAAGATGTTTTTCAAAATACGATATTAATCCTTATCTAAATAAATACGTTATACATCACAAGTATTTAATTTTGAATAAAATTTCCCTTGACATCATTTGATTTTAATGAATATCTTAGGAGATATCATAGTTTTAAAATATACACATTTAACTTTACGCGGTCTATGGGTGAGCGCGCGCTCAGCCCGATACAAGGCGAGTGCGGGGCGATCGTGAGGGGGGAGGGCGCTGGCCGCCGCGCCGCGGCGCCGGTAGCTCTGCGAGCAGTCACTAATCCACGCGGACGAAGTCGCGGGAAAAGCTAGTTTAATATAAAAAGATTAGAATAAAAACATATTAAAGAGATCTTATTTCTTTATATGTATATAATCTAGCCTGGCTCGAGACCAGCACCTCGCAGTGACGGTGACGCGCAGCTGCTGGGCGCTGTGGGACACGCGCGCGGGGCGGCTGCTGGCGCAGTGCGCGGACGCGCCGCTCGGCGCCATCGTCACGCACGCGCTCATCACGCCCAGCGGCGAGAACGTTCTCACCGCTGAGTCTGGGAACGTTCTTATATGGGATACTAATGATAGACAGGTAAATATGTATATATTGAGCAGGGCGAGGGTTATTGCTCCGGCGGTGTAGTGGCTAGCATGTACGATTGAAAGGTCATGGGTTCTAGTCCCGGGTCGGGCCAAGCCAGTATTCTAGCTAAATTTCGTCAAAATCTTTTCAGCTGTTTAAACGTAAAAGTTAAGTCAAATACAAAAAAACAACTATCTCATTGATTCGTATGAATAGTATTGATCACATTTAGTAATTATAAAAAAAAAAAACATTTTATAAACGAAACTAAAGATCTTAAAAAAATTATAAAATACATATTATTATGAAAAACAATATTTTTTTTTGTTTCCAGGTAGTATTCAAGGATGAGCAGAAAGGTATAAAGCAGCTTCTTCTTTTAGAAGATGGTATGAAATTTGTGACGATTTCTATGGTAGTTTCTGTCGATAATGTTGATAATATCGCCATGGCTCACATCGTGACAAGGACAATTCCGGGTAAATATAAAATATCTTACAATTGTATAGTAAATTGTTTTTATACATATGTTATTATTAAAAAAAAACTTAAAATGACCTAGCCTAATAATATCATTATGAATTATAATATTTAGAGTTTTGAGGCGGGAAACATTGTTTTTTGCCCATATTGGTCTCTGTATTATCTCTCTAACGTAGTTAATATGCAATAAACGACGAATTCTGACGACACGTTTGGCTCAGTTTGTAGTGACCCTACTTGCAGTCCCAGCGGTCACGGCTTCGAGTCTCGCTAGAGGAATTAATTTTTGTGATAAGCACAAATGTACTCCATTATTATATTTATAATATATATGTACTTAAAGTTATATATGTGTAGTGTATCATCTATCTGATATCCATAACACCAGCCTCGTAGCTTACCATTGGAGTAGATGGTGCTGTGTGTTAATGTACCAACATATTTAACATATTTTAATAAATAACATAACAATGGTTCTGGGTTCACCAGATGGTGAAAAGATCTACACAGTGGAGTACGAGGCGCGCGGCCACCGCGCCGCCGTCGTGTCCGCGGACGAGAACCACCTCGTGGCGCCGGGCCTTGATAAGAACGCACGGGAGTGCCTTCACGTATTCCACGCTAGAACCGGAGCTAGACTGCATAGGTTCGACTTTTTTTTTTTTGTTGTTGTTTTATTAATATTACAGACTAGCGACTCATCCCTAGATACATTTCAATATTATTCCTAATTCTTTTTCTAAAATAAAAGTAGCCTAAGTTACTCCTTATAATATCAGCTATCTGTCAGTGAAAGCCCCCGTCAAAATCAGTATAGCCATTTCGGAGATTAGACGGAACGAACAGACAGACGGATAGACAAAAAAAATTAAAATTGTTTTTATCTTATAAGAACCGTATATAATTTCAAATGCATTTAGTAAAAAGATGTTATTTTGACATTACAAACAGACGCTTCAATTTTATTTATCTGTATAGACTAGCGACTTATACACCATTTCTTCGCTCGGTTGCATCCTTGTGCTAATATGGCTTCGAAACGTATTAAAGACAAACGTGTAAAGATTTTTTTTTGTCACCAGGAATATTCACAGGCGTATACAGAATAGTCCACCAAAATTTCATCACAATCGGATCAATGGTTTAGGAACGCATTGAGGACAAACATACAAACATTCATTTTTATTTAAATAAAATAGAAAAACATGGTAACAATGAACGGATTTAGATAAATCTTTAACTTTATACTTTATAACGAATATTTGATATATTTTTATGTAAAACTATTTTGTTTTTGTTCCCTACGTTTTGAATATTTTACTACAAATATAGGAAGGTGTACCCACTGTGGTCTACGTACTTATTAATTATTGTCAACCCTACAAAATGGCCGTTATTACATGAATCAATATAATGTTTTCCCATAAAATAAGCCTTAAATTTAAATCTTACTTTAGCAACTCTTTAGTTAACTTGAACTTGACTTTGAATGTAAATGTTACCTATTGTAAACTAGCTGATAAAACAAATTTGTCTATATCTAGATCTTCTACTCACTTGTACTTACCATTAAAATAGTATAAAATTACCTAAAAACTTAAAATAAGAATAGTAAAATTCTGCAGGCAATAACAACCTTCAGTTGTTAATATTGTAATCTTATATATTCTTTACACTAAATTATTTAAATCTTGTATTATCATAGATCCTTAACATTAGTATTATATAGTTTAAAAAAGTACCACCCACTTAATCACAGAATATGCATATGGGAAGAAGCGGGAAGAAAGAAACCATTCCGAACACAAGTATCCTCGGATTACTGACCGGGAAGACTCGAACATTATCATTGTAAAAATGATTAAGAAATAAAACATATAATATACTACATTTCAGAATCCCCATCAAAAACAGTGGGATCAAAGACATGCAGTCCATAGTTGCGCTTCCCCACAAGCCGCACTGGGTCGCTGTCATCGGAAACGACAAGGCTGGCATACTAGATATCAAAACTAAACGACATGTCAGGTAAATTTGGTACTTAATACCAGCTTTGTTGTTCAATAAATGTATTCATTATTAAGTTTAAACGGTGTATAATAATAATATGATATTTACAGAATGCTTCATGTTATGGTGGAAAAAATTATGTTTGATTTGAGCACAATTTACATGATTTATTTATACTGTCATGATAATCGTTCCGTTTGAATTGTAAGACTTCAAAAGATCAGTTCTTTTTACTTTCCTTAAAAAAATTATACTTCAATGACCTTAATTTAATTTTAATGGGTTAAGCCCTTAGGTTTAATGTCCAACTTTAAAGGTATTTTTCAGTTAATTTATCTTCCTAAACTTTTATTTTAAGTAAAACTTTCGCACGCTTGATTTGGGGGGTAAGCTGGTGAATGTGTTACGAAAAATCTACGTACGTTTGTTGCCATGGTAACCGTTGTTATTGTGTGACAAATGATATATAATATTATATTCTTTCCTTAAATGATATCCTACAAAAATATGATTGTAATACTACTGCTACTACTACTACTATGCATTACTTTTTTTTTTAAATTTTATTAAGGTCTACCAGCAGTTTTACAATTATATACATTTATGACTTACATACATTTACAAGTGAAATTAGGTTAGAATTGTAAATCTATTTAAAGGTAAACACAACATGCTCAAAAATTAATTAAATGTAACAGAAAAAATAAACAATGTGAGAGTTTTAGTATCTCACCTATCCTAATTATTTAAAACATAAATTGAATTTCATAAAGAGTACCGATATCCTACAGAAGTTTTACTTCTTGCGCGTGTACACATTCATACACGCACTCATTAATTTTTTTTAAGGTTTGTGCCTCGCTGGAATGGGGCCTGTACGAGAGATGGGAAGATCGGTCTCTGCGCGCCGACAAGAGGGGGACTCGACTTGATAGAGTTAAAGCGAGGCACATCTGTGCAGCCGCTCATCTCAAGAGCTGCTGAGGGTGTCTTCTCCATCATCACCATGTTCAGTTCTGATGATCAGTACGTGTTCTATTATCATAGTGGACGAAAGACTTTGAGGGTGTTCAGGTATGTGGTATGATTTGGTATTTTGTCAAGACTTATTCTTTTGTTGAATAAACATTTACATATTTTTATTTAGTGATATAATTTTTTTCATTTATTTATTGATATTTAACGTATTATTTTTAAAAATATAAATTTAAATTTGTATCTGGCTTATTTTAGAGACATATGAATGAACTTAGAAAATTAGTAGTTAATACATTTTAGAGTTCTCCAAAAAAGACTATAATATTGGATTCAGTTATTTTGTCTGTGAAAATAATCCACGCAGGGAAAAAGAAATGCCGTATGCATATGTATGTTTTGTTAATGCCCACCGTGTTTAAAATTTGAAATCTCTAAATCTCCCAACATTTTTAATATTTGAATAAAATTGTGGATCAATCACTATATTGTTGTACAATAAATCGTTCAACGGATTTGAATAAAACTTGAAAATTTTGAAGTAGCATATAACATAAATAATAATCCAACTTCACTATTGTAAAAACACTTCAATAAAAGTGTTAAAAGAAAATCGTTATCAGATCCAAACAAAGTAACTAAACTTTAAAGCTGTGACTTTTAAATATGTCGAAATAAATAGAACCAACCAATACAGTTCAAACAATTAGCATCGAATGTTCTAGAACTCTAGATGGCAAAGCAATAGCTGAGTACCGCGCGCCCGCGGAGGTGACGGCGGTGGCGAGCGCGCGCGGCGGCGCGGCCGTCGCGCTAACCTCGCAAGATGGCTGTCTCACCGTACTCAATATTGTGGATCCCTATGCTTAGATCTGGATTTCTTATTTACATGAAAGAAAAACCCGCTCCCCACTGATCCTCCCGCTCGACTCTCTAAGGAGCTGGGTGTAACTGAAAATCGGCGGTTTAAGATTTAGGTCTTAGCACCATCAGCTGACTTATTACCCTTCGCCATAGATTAAATTAAGACTTTATTGGTTCTGTTACTTTTTTTTTACTGTTTTCTTTTATGGCAATAAATGTTTTTTTGTTTATTTAATTATTTTTATCTATAAAATATGTATCTATAAGACATACTTATCTATAAAAATACCTATATATAACAATTGTTCGAAAGGAATGACAGGATTTGTTTTTTTTTTCTATTTAGTCCGCAACTGTATTAAGTCATATGACATTATGCCTTCGTTGTAGACAAACGAATGTTAGTAATATGAATTTATTTTAATAGAGTCAATATAAATAGATTCGGATATATTGATATAGAAGCAGGCATTAGTAACCCGCTATTTTAATTATTTTTTCAAAGTAGTAGCGCCCGTTGAAACTGGTATAAATAGATAAGAGGGCAGTTAAATAGTATTAGCAATATTGTGCCCTAAAGTATCACGTTTCCGAGATATCTTGAGGCAAAGTTCACTTAGATTGCAAATTATGTTCTGAATACAGCTGACGATTATTATACTAGCGACTCATCCTCGTTTCGCTCGGGTTCGTCTCTAGCTTGCTTCCCAATACGAACTTTCATCCCCATTTTTACCCTCTTAAGGGATGATATCCGGGATAAAAAGCTCGCTAGTTTTCAAATATACTCGAAACATGACACCATACCAAACCAATAACCCATATGTTTATATAGTTTATTTTAGTGTTTACATCGTTTTCACTTTACCTTCAATTATCTCGGGAGCTTTAATGTACCGTATTGCTAATATTTTTAGTTTGTTTCCTATTCATATGTACAGTTTCATTGTGCTCCACGAGTTCGGAAAAAAATATAATGGGAGGTTTGCTATGCCACAGGGGTTTTGTCCCCTTTAGAGTGTAGCTTTACATAAAATATTATTCAAAAAATTATAGCATGCTAGCAACTCACCCTTGTTCCGCTCGGGTTTGTCCCTAGTTACATTTTAACGTTTAGCTCAGAGATGAGATATTTTTCCATATTAAAAAGTATCCTATATGTTATCCCGGGTAACCAGCTATCATCATACCAAATTTCATCAAAATCTGTCCAGTGATTTTCCCGTGATGCGGTAATAGACAGACAGACAGACAAACAAAAATTACAAAAACTATAGATTTGGCTTCTCTATCGATAATAAAGTCTATTTCAATAAGATTTCCCAAAAAATATTTAATGTACAGATTCGGCTTAGTTAGAATTTTATTATATGTATAGAGATTATAGGCAAAAATAAATACCTATTTATATGTTACTAGCGACTCACCCTCGCTTCGCTTCGGGTTCGTCCCTAGACAAAAAAAATCTATCCCACGGGACCCGTACACTTTTCCGGGATGATATATAGCCTATAGCCTTCCTCAGTTAACGGGCTATCAAATGCAAAAAGAATTTTTCAAATCGGATCAGTAGTTTCTGAGATTAGCGCGTTCAACCAAACAAACAAACAAACAAACAAACAAACAAACAAACAAACAAACAAACAAACTCTTCAGCTTTATAATATTAGTATAGATTGTAACGAGGGCTGTGGAACGACAGCGAAATATTCAATAGAACTTTTTTATGCGCCTTCTAATAATGTACTATTCTATGATAAGATATTGTACTATTCTATGATAAGACATTAAGCTTAAAATTTGGTAAACATAATACTTTCTTAGATTTACGCGAATGTTTGACATTTTAAATAAAACAATCTGGTCGGTATTTTCGCGGATTTATTTTGATTTTTAGTCAAAAAAATTGGACAAAAAATCTGAAATGAATGAAATGAAAAAAAAATGTTAATCGTAATCAATTGAAAGGCAAATAACTTATAATACAAGTAGAAAGAGCCATAGCCTCGCAGACTTTGTGATCTCAATGAGTCAATTAAAAATATATATTTCAACAAGTACAAAATTGTGTACCTGACTTACCATATTCAGTAACAATATTAATAAGTTATAATAACGTATCAATAATATTATATGAAAAAATATCTATATTGAACATTTTTTAAACCAATTTACATTTACTTCATTCCTATAGAATCATCGATCAAAAAAGTACTAGATACACAATCAGCGACAAAAAATGTCCTCACCGCATGAGCGCTCATTTCAACATTTGAGCGCGCCTCTAATTTAAAAAGGAAATTGTGAGAACAGCATTAGTCATTGCATTTAAGTTTCAATTTACATTTTTGTATATTTATTTCAACTAAATTATTTACTTAAACACAATTGGTGACAGTTTTAAGAGAACTTTTGTATGGGATTGTGTATCTAGTGCTTTTTTGATCGATGCATAGAATATAAATAATTATTTACTACAAATGACATACATTGAAATTACAAATAATACTTAATTATATATATACAAAACAAATGATACCTACTGAATTATTATTGTACAAGCCATGTAAGTGCGGAATTGTGGCAAGAATGCTAGTCGCGTTCCCCCGCTGAATTGTATAGATATTATGTATCTACAATGTATATCAATGTTTATTACCAAATTTTTTTCTTTCTTTTTAATCAACGTCTAAAACAGTAGACGTTACTCTATTTTTAATAACCATTAACCGAGACGACACCACTTACTATGCCAGCGGTCGCGGGTTCCAGTTCCGCTGGGGGCATTCATTTGTGTGATAAGCAGATATGCTTATACTCCAGTCATGGGTATATTTGTTATATATATTTAAAGTTATATGTGTAGTGTATCAACTATTTGGTATCCATAACACAAGCCTCGTAACGTACCATGGAACTAGATAGTGCTGGGTGTTAATGCCCCAACATATTTATTATTTATTTATTATTATTAATCTCTTAAATGATAATCTAGTAATTGATTACATGAATCAAACCTTAAAAGACGAATTAACAACCGAGATGGCAGATATGCTAAAGCAGACTACAACAATCATGGGGTTGCTCCACGGTCAACCCTGTTATCAGAGAAGTACCAGGAGCAACCCTCATGGTACACCGCATACCAATGTGGGCCGCCTCCCTGTGTGTCTTTTGGTTTCACGACTGGCTGGATTTGACCTAGGAAGTGGAAAGTGGAGCTCTTCAATGGCTATTTATATAATCTTTGAGTATTGGGTTCACTTGAGTTTTCTTTCTTACTCGTTTTGGTATGTCCAATACATTAGGTTTAGTTAAATCGTGTTTTAGTTCTTTTAAAGTACTAATGTGTTTTAAATAATCACCTTTCTTCATTTTACTTGTGTTTATTATGACTAAGTTTTGAAATGCGACTGTGATATGGCGTAAAAGTAGAATTTGAAAATTAATAAGTATGTATTTATTATTGTGATTTTCAAATAAATGTTTATTAAAAAAACGTTATGGTCTTTTTTATTTATTTTTATATAGTGTTCTTGATACAGATTATTGTGATTAAAAACATTTTTTAGAGGTACCTATCTATATAAGCACAGAATTGATGAAAGGTAGTAGAATGGTAAACACGCGTAATTTGTATGGGAACCACTGTCGCCACTCATCCCTTCTTGATATTTTTACTACACGCGCAACTCAAATAAACACAAGCATTCGCACACATACGCAACCTTTAACGCAGCCCTGTAATTGGTCAACACATAGATAATTAGTGTTGCGTCTGTGTTGTGTAAAATAAATAAAATGACTAGTGGTTGAAAATAAAAAATGCTAACGATATTTTTGTCGATAATTTATGTCAGTGTATTAAAATAAATTTTATATAATATTTGCTAACGATATTTTTGTCGATAATTTATGTCAGTGTATTAAAATAAATTTTATATAATATTTGTTATTTTACAGTTATTAAAAACACATTTTATAAACGAATTAGATTAGTTCAATTTAAAAATAAATTAAAACAATGTTTAACTTATAATAAATGTATTTTTAATGTTACATACGTGGTAAGTGAATTCTTAAGTTAGTTCTCTTTATCACACTCATTTTACATGACAAAATATTTTACAATATGTTGGCGCGAAAATGAGAAAACACAATGAACAATCATATAAAAATAATAATGACTATTTAAATAAGATTTTCCAAAAAATATTTAATATACATATTCGACTCAGTTAGAATTTTATTATAGAGTATTTTTTGATATTACCAAATCATGCATGAGATATTTTTAGGTAATATATAAAATTGATTTTTTCTTATTTCTAAAATAAACCTGTATATAAACTTTAAATTTGCCATAGAAAGCATTCAATCACATTATTATACAAAAATCATTGCCTTATCGATTATTTTGTCTTACAACAAAAGCCATCACTATTATAATATACAAAAGTGAATCATCGCAAAGCAAGCAATGAAAAGTGTGGGTTTCGCAGAGAACGCTATCCATTGCAGACAACGATCGCGCGTTGCTTTGATTATGCGCATGCATAGCGAGCAATGTATATTGTTTGTTTTAGCTTATTACAATAGTATCGTTTGTTTTGAATTTTGTAATCGTTGCTACATTTTTGAAATTAAAGAGATATTCATTATTATTTTTGACTTACCGATGAAAAGATATACCTCCTCGATCGATACTCGAAGTTTGACTTTTTGTCTTGCAAGTAATAATAGCACAAGACGGCATTATAGCACTATTTATCGCAGCTTCGTACCCGACACACTCTAAACACGAACTACAAGCGGTGCACGCATGAATCGGTGTAAGTAAGGTTGTTTAACCATAGTTGCGGCGACGCTGTCACGCCCACATTACCATTCCAGCCTTTTTTACCTATTCCGTGTATATAAGGCCAGACCAAAATCTAAAACAATTGAAAAGGCCAACGAGCAATTAACTTAAATAATTAAATCTTTTATCTATTTATTTTATTAGAACTACCTGTTTATTGTATTAGTTAATAACACACACATGCACGATCACACGCACACGCACACAGATGAAACGCGCAGCGAGACAGCAAGACGAAGGTGAGAGAACTTGTGGATCGTTATAGCAAAACGTTATTATCACCGCCTGAATACAGCTCAACCCCGATTTCACCATTACACGGCTTTAAATACAAGTACCCGCACTCACGCCAGAATGATCAAAAAGCAACTTATTAGAAATAATACATTCTGCTATATGATTAAATATTGAATATAAGTTTAACATTAATTAAATATTGGATATGGAATTATGCAAATAATTTATAACTGTAATAAATAGTAATTATTTATACAAAATAATAAAACACACGAGTGAATTGAAAAGATAATACAAAACCCGTTCGGAAACAAAACGCTAATCTATTTTAAGATATTTGAAATATAATTTAGTATTCATTAAATATAGCAATTAAGTAAATATAAATAACGAATCAAATAGCCGATTGATGCCTACAACACCATTATTACGATTCTATTTAATAAAAGATGTGTTTAGAAATATGTTTTGTAACACATATGTACGTAGATAAATATTTACGTGTACACGCACGCACACACATACACACACACATTCACACATGCACACGCAAATTGTTAAATCTGAATAAAAGATAACGAAGGAATGTAGTATTATGCAATCGGAGACATACGTTTCATCCTTGCCGAGAGATGTATGCACATATATATGTATGTCTCCGACTGGATAATACTATATTCCTTCGTCAATCTTTTTTTATCTTTTTAGTTAGTGTTATGCAGTCGGATTATTTTATTATTAACATATATTTTTTTTCTCTTAATAAATGGTCTAAAGTTTTGATGAACATTTGATATTTAAAATTAAAAAAATAACTTCAAACATTAAGGCAGATCATGATTTTTATTGAGATGTTAGCAAATCTATCTTCTTTGTTGAAAGCAAAAAACTTAACGATTTAAGTATTTATTTTTTAAATTTTTAATGGTAAAGAAAACATATAGCATTGGCGCTCAAATTATATTGTTATTCGAATCACGGTCATTCGATTCGATGTCACGTAGCTATGGAGTACACTGGACATATTTAGAACGTAAATAAATCATGCGATGACATATGAATGGGTAATTTTTGTGGTTTTCTTGCCCTAAGCTAGATGGTAAATATTTTAATTATATATATATTACATCATTCGGCCCATCATTTTTAACCCCCGACGCAAAAAGAGGGGTGTTATAAGTTTGACGTCGATGTCTGTCTGTGTGTGTGTATCTGTCTGTGGCATCGTAGCTTCCAAATGGAAAGACCGATTTCGATGCGGTTTATTTCATTTAAAAGCCAGTTTCCTTACGGTGGTTCTTAGCTATGGTTAATATCGGTCCAGCAGTGTAAGAGTATCAGCTCTTTTTCAAAATGATATAAGGCATTTTGGCGTATGATTACTCGATTAAGTGCTTCACGCGTGCCAGTGTAATCGTTAAATAACAATTAATTGATAACTTCGAACTAATGCTGAAACCAGAATAGTTTCCAGAGAACCCAACTCTTCGAAAACTCACAGCAGCCATATCGTATTTTTGGGTTTTAATAGATAAGTTTCAATGAGTAAGTACCTTGCAGGTTATGATCTTGAAATGCGGCCACGTTGACCTGGTGCTGCAACCAGGATGATGGTCTTCAGAGAACTGCATTCTACATGAAACCTTTGATTCCTTGCTTTAACCAGTGATAGGTATGTAATGCACCTATCACTGTTACCGCCTTCACCGCTGGGAGGTACTTTGCGTAGGGGTTTTTTTAAATTTTTAATTTATACTGATTATTTATTTTTAGTAACTTGTAGATACGAATGATATTCAAATAATAGTGTCAAAAACGTTCATAAGTGTAATATATATAATGTAATATACATAATAATAAACGTGTAATAGCGAGTTTCCCTCGCTTCGCTGTGCGTCCCTGGGACAAAAATAGTTATCGTGGACTTTTATGCCTTTTTGAAACCCATAATTTTCTAGTATATTGTTTAGATGAATGTTGCCAGCGTTAGCCGTGTAAACGTACAAAAATAGATTTTTAACAAAACACCGTCATAGTTCAGCTATTTTTGCAAAATATTTAAATTGTGCTTATATACAAACCTTCCTCGTCTATCGCTGTTTCTGTTAGTGAAAACCGTATCAGAATCTGAAAATCTGTTGGGTATTTCTAAGCCACAAGTCAAAATAAGCGTAGAAACAGACAGGGACTATTTAGGGTTCCGTACCCAAAGAGTAAAACGGGTCTTCGCTGTCCGTCCGTCTGTCTGTCTGTCTGTCTGTCCGTCTGTCACAAGGCTGTAGCTCATGAACCATGATAGTTAGACAGTTGATATTTTTACAGATGATGTATTTCTGTTGTAATAAGTAGTAATTACGAAAACTATTTCAGTTTTAGTTATACGTTTTAGTCTATATCAAAAAAAGAACTGAACCGATTTTGATGAAATCTTTACTATTTCCTAAGTTGAAATAAATGTAAGCAAATTAAAAAGAATGATTATGATTTGATTACTAGTTTCGGAGAAATGCATGGACAAACATACATACACACACGCATGCACACACGCACGCACGTAAAAAAATGGTTATTTTCATGTTAATATGTATTATGTAAATGTAAAAGGTTGTTAACGTTGTATATTTCTTACTCAAACGTACATACATTTAGAACGGATTTTGATATAACATAGCACTTACAATTAATTAGACACACCCTCGTCTTTGACATAAAATTTTCTTTAACCCGGTAAAGCCTTTCTGTGGGACAACATTTTCACTGCATGTTTGCAAAAAAATCTACAAACTCAGAATATACCTATTAATAATTAATTATTACCAGTATTATCAAAAAATTGGTTCGGTACTTAGAAATAGTTGAAAGAAAAAAAAATTTTTTACGCAGGTAAAGTCTTATAAGACAAATTTTTCACTTTTGCTAAATATTTTTCCATATCAAGTTTTATTATACTCACGAGTATATCGCTTCTACGAAGGACACTCAATATATGGACATAGACATTAACAAGCTGATCAAAATTCACAGATCGTGGCTTGCAAGCCTTCGCATTAGACTCTTCCGCCGATTTAAAAAACCAGTGAATATTTAATAAGTGAATTTAAGTAAATTGTACAGATAACTTATTTAGCATTGTGTTAAAACTGAGTTATTTAAGGATGATTTTATTTTTGTGATCATGTGGTACTTTATACTGTTTTTATTTGGCCTTCCTGTTTATATACATGGTGAGTTTTATTGATAGTTGAATAAGGCAAAACAATTTAATATTTTTGTTATTTGCAGTGAACACTATATTATAATTATGTACATTATTATTAGCTTATTATTTTATATTCAGGCAACGTTATGGATGAAATGAAAGAAAGGATGCAGCTCTGCTGTGATCATGGTACTGATTTCGCCTATAATAGTACTGCAGAGGAGTGTTCGTCTGTAAAAGTTCCCCCTAACCTTTTGAGCTTTGCTCCAGTATGTAAATATGCAAGCGAACAGTGCTGCCAGGAGTACATTATGTGAGTAACTACTACGTTAGGCTAGTGGCCAGTATGTACGTACGGTTGCAGAATCGTAGAGCATTGAAACTAATTCAATTTATGGAGTAAAATATCTCTTAATAAACTTTTTTTTAATTTTTGTATAATAAGTAACGACTTACCCTCGCTCCGCTCGGTTTTGCTCGTCCTTATGTTTTGATATTTAATATAGATTTCACAGAGATGAGATATTTTACCGTAGTAAAAAGTATCCTATATGTTGACCCGGATAACCAGCTATCATCATACCAAATTTCATCAAAACTTCTCGCAGATAGACAGATAGACAAAAAATCTAAAAATTGTAGAGTCGGCCTCTGTATCGCTAATAATGTCTATTTCAATAAGATTTTCTAAAAAATATTTAAAGTACAGAATCGGCTTAGAATTTAATAATAATAATAATATGATAGGACATTAACACACATCACCATCTAGTTCCATGGTAAGCTACGAGGTCTGTGTTCTAGATATCAGATAGCTGATACACTATACATATATAACTTTAAATACATACATATTATATATAGAAATATAGACACCAACGACTGGAATACAAACATTCGTGCTCATCACACAAATGAATGCTCCCAGCGGGACTCGAACCCGCGACTGCTGGCAGAGCAAGTAGGGTCACTACACACTGAGCCAAACGTGTCGTATAGTATATCTAATATATTTAAACGAGCAATTCTAGTATATTTATTTATTTATTTATACTGACGATCTCGGAAACGGCTCTAACGATTTCGCTGATATTTGATACGTGGCGATTTCGGGGGTGAAAAATTGGTCTAGATTAGTCTTATGTCTGGGAAAATGCGTGTTTTCGAGCTTTCATGCGATATTCTTTTGCAATATTCCACACAAAATATGTTAATAAATTCGCACACACGGGTATAAGAATCATCGTCAAGCGGCCAAGGCGCAAAATTGATTATCACAGGTGTCCGAGTTCGAATCGCAGTCGGATACGAAATTTTTACTTTTGTTTTTTTTTTTTTTTTGTATTTATTCAAGTTTTTACTTTTTTTTTGTTTTTAAGCCAAATTAAAAAGAAAATTGTATATTTCACCGAAAACTCCGAGGGAAGCTCGGTCGCCCAGGTACTAGATATATATACAGAATGAAACCAATGAACGAGACATAGACTGGATAATTTTTTAAGTATGTAAGCTTCATAAAAAATATTTAATTGCTTTCATCATTCATTTTTACTATTAAATATAAAAGATTGTTTTTTTATGAATCTTGATATCTTTAATATTTAATGTACTTTTCTTTCATTTCCCGTCCATTTCACTCTTTTCACTCTGTACAAGCGGCGCAATAAATATTTTGCATTTCGTACATGAAATATCTAATCCTACAATGTACGGCAAACAATTGGTGTTAGTAGTGAGACTATAAAACAGAATAGAAATAATTATCATAGAATAGAAAGCGTACATTTTTTTAACTTTATTTTTTTTTTCAACTTTATTAATTCAAATTCAAAATATTTTATTCACCATTAAATTATTACAATTTTTTACTGAACGTCATGAGTCAACCACCAGTTCGGAAAGAAGAAACCTCAGACCTGAGAAGAACTGGCGAAAGAAACTCAGCGGGACTATTATTTTTTTAATAAATTATAATTTACAATATTTTTATAAAGTTGAAGTAGCCTGGAGGCGATCACTTCATTCCCAAGGCGTGCTATCTTCTATAAAATTGTTTATTGTATAATAGCCTTTAGCACACAAACGTTCTTTAACAATTTTTTTGAATTTAGTGATGGAAGCTTTTTGAACATTTTCTGGGATCCTGTTGTACAAGCGTATACATTGTCCATAAAAAGAATTACTGACTCTCTTTAAACGAGTCACAGGCATTACAAGATTGTGTTTGCTCTTAGTATTAATGTTATGCATGTCACAATTCTTGGGAAATTTGTGTATATTTTTACGAACTGAATTGAAATCTGAATTGAATGAATGAAATTTTGAAATTGAATGAATTGAATTTTTGAAATCATTTTTGTAAAATAGTGGATAGGCACTGTCTGTAACAAGTATATAACGCCTTTGAGACGTCTAAAACCTTAGTCTCTCCCGTGACCATGATTGCTGTAAAGCATTCGAAACGTCGGGAACCAAAAATCAAAATAAATCCGCGAAATAATCCGAAAAGATAGTTTTAGCTTTTGAAGTATCGGACAAATATCCTGAACACATACTTCTTAGAGTTAAAAATATTTAAGTCAAGTTTAAGTAAGTTAATGATCGAAATATATTATTAAAAAAAACACAAATTCTTAACAAAAATGCTATTTATTTAACAGAAAGATACATTGGAAAAATACATAAAATATAGGTTAATAAAATTCTTTAATGTTATTTTTGTACTTTTACTATTTTGCCTATTTGTATTTATATATTTATTTTGCTTGTGTCTTAGACCACTCGGCCATTAGATTGGCTACTTTTAGTGTATAGTATATTAAAATTTTAATTTGATTATAAAAATCTTATATTACATAAAATAAAAATTCAGGGAAATTGAAACTTGTTTTTTACCAATAAGATTTTAAATCTAATACTTTCGTAGATTTACGCGAATATTTGACATTTTAAATAAAAATTCGCGGATTTATTTTGATTTAAGAATTAAAATCAACAAATATTGTAAGGTTTGGTGCCATTTTTGAAATTTGAAAACATTTTTTGTAAAATTGTGGGTAGGCACTGTGTGTAACAAGTGTATAACGTCTAAAACCTTAATCCCTCCCGTGCTATGATTGCTGTAAAACATTCGAAACGTTCAGAACCAAGAATCAAAATAAATCCGCGAAATAATCCGAAAAGATAGTTTTATTTAAAATGTTCTACGAATATTTTCAAAAAATACTTCACAAGCGACGAATGTTTATCCATACCATTCCTTCCTCATCACCATCATTCTCGCTGTCGAGAACATAACAAGAAGCTAACACGATTGTTAACCTACCAGATTTACGGTGAACATTAACAATAATTCTGATCCGTCTGTTGAATATAGGAACGTACATCTCAAACTTTACATTTGCTTTTACATCTTCGGTATCTTGTAGTAAATTTCTGTAATCTTGATCTCTTCCAAGTTCTTCTAGAACTCTTCGTATCCAGTCGTAGTACTCTCTAACCGATAAAACACCGTCACCGTCAACACATTTGTGTTTAAAGTAATGATAAATTGCCGAGAATACGTCTCGAAAGTTCGAAGATAAATCACGAGCTACCAACAAAATCTCAGATATTTCGAAAGGCATCAACTCAGACTCGATGTCAAATCTTAGTCTCTCAAATGTGTCGACTATTCTACTGACAATATCTGCTAAGTTCATAATACTCGAAACAATTGCAGCTCTGAGGTTCTCAGGTTTCTCCTTTGGAATAGACCTATCATTTTCTCTCGATATCTCCTCATCCATTCTGAAAACCTCAGTTCGGTAGTTTATTTCTTCTTGAATATAAACCGCAACGAATTCTGTCAAACTTAGGAAATTTGTGAATGATATATCTTCAGCAAAATGTTCTGAAAATATTCTAATTACTAATATTAATACTTCGACTAAGATTCCACCTTTGTATAATCTTTCGATTATTTTTCCCAAATAATCCTTTTGTGCTTTTGAAAGTCCTCGAAAAATCTGGGAAATGCCAACCCTTGCTCTTGGTCTTTCGACGCCGAAGATAACATCCAATATTTCCTCCAATAAATTTTTGAAAATAGCAAAGTAGTTAGGTTTATTCTTTCTAGATTGGTTATTATTATTTCTATTCCCTTGTGGTGGTTGAGAGGATCCAGAGTTACTTTCAGGTATACTACATTGTTCTACTTGTTCTCTAAATCGTTGTTGCAATTGTTCTCTAACACGTTGTTCCTGTTGTTCTCTATCTCGTTGTTCCTGTTGTTCTCTATCTCGTTGTTCCTGCTGTTCTCTAGCTCGTTGTTCCTGTTGTTCTCTAGCTCGTTGTTCCTGTTGTTCTCTAGCTCGTTGTTCCTGTTGTTCTCTAGCTCGTTGTTCCTGTTGTTCTCTAGCACGTTGTTCCTGTTGTTCTCTAGCTCGTTGTTCCTGTTGTTCTCTAGCTCGTTGTTCCTGTTGTTCTCTAGCACGTCGTTCCTGTTGTTGCCTTTCTTCTCTCGCACGCCGTTCTCTTTCTTCTCTTGCATTCCGTTCTCTTTCTTCTCTCTCACGCCGTTCTCTGTCACATCTTTGTCTTTCTTCTCTATCACGTTCTTCTTTATCACGTTTTTCTCTTTCTTCTTCTTTAGTTCTTTCATCAGCTTGCATACAAACATGAGTCGACACCAAAGCAATCTCTGCTTGAACCGCGGCAGTTTCTATAACCTTCTTTACTGCCTTTTCCGTAACAGTCTTCGTCACCGTCTTTACCACTTCTTCTCCCGTCATTTTCACAGTTTTCTGAATGGCCTTTTCTCCAACAGTCTTGACTGCAGTCTTTGCAATGTTTTCCGCACCTTTCGCTACAGCTTTCCCTGAAACTTGACTCGCTGCATTAGAAACGCCACCCATTCCTAAACCACCCAGTCCATCCATTCCCACTTGAAATCCTGTACATGCTATCGAACCCATTGGATTTTTCCCTTCATTTAGATCTTCTGCTATATTTTTACACCCTTTGACCACTCCTTGTGGTTTATCCATGGCTACAGAAGCAACACCGTCTGTTATTGCACCAGCATACATAGCAGCTACTACAGCTCCTCCAGGACCCGCAAGTGATCCAGCAGCACCAGCTCCTAAAACTGCAGTAGTTCTGGTGGCTTGGTACATGGCTTTGTTCCCGCCTTCAGTATCTCCAGCTGCATAATGGATGACTCCCTTGACGTGACCAACCACGGGAATAGAATCGGCTAAATTAGATAGGAAATTCATTTTTTTTCTTTTAAAATTGACTTTACTTCGACCACCAGGTATGGGATTCTGGTACTTCGTTAGCACCGGCGCTTTCTCTGTCACTTGAGCCCTCGTCAGAATCTATCATATCATGCCACTTGTCAATAATATCGTCGAGTATCTTGACGCTCTCTTCAATATTTACTTCCCGGAACTTATCAGCCAAATTTGAATTCTCAACAGGAAATTGTGAGTAGTTATCAATCAGGAACTGAACTGCTGATCTCTTCTTGAGAACAGAATTGCTCAGTCTAGTACGGTAGACGTTGGCTGTGTTCTCGATGTTGATTTGCAAATATCCTATGGTGTCAGCTAATAAATTTCCGACGGTTCCCTTTTCTTCATTGGTGAAGCGTTCCTTTTTCAGACCAATTTGGTATATTAGGTTAAACACGTTCTCAGCTTTGTTCTTGTTTGAACGCACTTGAGCTTTAGAAGTATCAGTGTAGTCAATAGTCTTCACCTCTTGTAGACAATCTACTAATTTCCTTATCAAAGACATCTGAAAAAAGTTAATGGAATGTATGATTTTCTTACTCTTGTCTGTCTTACTAACTCTATCTGTTACCGCATCACAGAAAAAAGACTGGAGGGATTTTGCCGAAATTTGGTATGGTTACAGCTGGTTATCCGGGTCAACACATAGGATACTTTTTACTTCGGGAAAATATCTCATTTCCGAGAACAAATACAAAAACACACATAAAAACAAGAATAAAACCACGGTGATACTATAAACATTTTATAAAGATAACTAATAATTTACTTATTATGGCAAAAATCTTCTTAGATTTATGCGAATATTAGACATTTAAATAAAACTATCTTTTCGGATTTTTTCGCGGATTTATTTTGATTTTTGGTTTCCGACGTTTCGATTGCTTTACAGCAATCATGGTCACGGGAGAGACTAAGGTGTTAGATGTCTCAAAACACAACAGACAGTTAGATGTAGTAAGTTCTTACTGTGTAGATCAAAATAGCAGTATTTCAAATTAATATTTTTTATTTGCAAATGTAATTTATAATTAATTTTAATTTTCTAAAGTACATATAGATCAATAATGTAGCTTAAATAATTAATATTTTATTTTTCTTTATAGTTTAAATATAATAATAGCAACACTAAAAATATAGATTACTAAACAATAAAGTTTTCTAAAAAATTGTAATAATTATAATAATAATAGCTAAAATTATATAAATAATATTTCATATTTCAAGTATAAAATAATTAAAATTATAAAATGTTTAAATTAAAATTTACAAATATTGTAAGGTACTTTGGTGCCAATTTTCAAAATTTTAATTCATTTTGTTATTTGTGGGTAGGCCGTTGTCGGATTTTAAGCAAAAGAATAATAATTTAAGAATATTTAGTTTTATTATCTCAACAATGATCTTAATCCAAGTGCGATACACGTACAAGAGAAAAAGCACAGATAAGTAACAAAATATATGTAAGAAATCGAGGCGCCACCAAGTGACAAAAAGATTTAATTACATAGGTTACGTTCCATTTCTATCAGCCGTCTGTAACAACTGTATAATGCCTTTGAGACATCTAACACCTTAGTCTCTCCCGTGACCATGATTGCTATAAAGCAATCGAAACGTCGGGAACCAAAAATCAAAATAAATCCGCGAAAAAATCCGAAAAGATAGTTTTATTTAAATGGCAAAACCATTAAAAATAACTTCTCTTAAAAAAACATCAAAAGCTCTATTCTATTCATTAAAATAACTCCAAAAATATTTATTTACTAGCATTGCCCGCGGCTCCGCGCGCGTTCAAAAACCAAATTCTTAGGTTTTACATATTAGTATACTCTTACATATACCAATTTTATTGCGCACCGCATGATCTGTAAATAATGGCAGTGAATGACAATGCCACAAAGGATCCTCCGTTAATCTCATATTTGATTTAGTAATATTACACTTTTTGTTTTAGCAATAACATTTATGTGTGTCTATACTTCTGTTTTGTTTGATGGTTTAGTTTTGGGCGATGAACTCTCAAATTACGGAATTAATTTTAATCATTTTTTACTAGATATGTAGCTTATTATTTAAATTACATAATGATAACTTTTCTTAGTGTTAATATTTTCCAAAACGATTTTCAAAAGAAAGTGCAATAAGTAAATAATTCTAAGCAAATACTTTTTAGTATTTCATATGGCTCGGCTAGTATGATTAAAGTCGTAAATATTTTATTGTGTCCTTTATGCCTTTACCTTTCAAGAAATTATGTCAAAACAAAACTGAAAAAGTTGAAGTATAACAGTTCCTAAAATACTTTTTCATAGTTTTTGAGATATGGAATATTTTTAGTTACCCGCTTTGTCGGTTTAACAGCTATGAACTTGTTTTCCATAAAATGTTATAAAATAATATGAATCGAACTTATTTTTACGGTTGATAAAATGAATCGATATTGTGGAAACGTAAATAATCTTCGTATTTATTTTAGTGTTAACCTAACAAAGCACGTAAGTAAGAAAAACGACACAGTATTTTGCTATACGAAACCTATAATGCGCGAGTTGAATTTGCATTTGCCCAATTTTCACATTAAAAGATTAAAAAATATTAACATTATTTACTAAACAATAAAAATTTACAAATGTTTTCATTTGAAAATTGTTTCGGCCAGCAAAATATTACTAATATGTTGCTAATTTATAAAGCCAAAAATTTGTTTTATTGAAAATTTGAACACGGGTGGAGCCGCGGGTAATTTAGTAGTAATTCTAATAAAGTCATAGAAAGGTCATATCTGTACTTTTTTTTTTTTGGATTAAAACTACGTATTTTAAAAACACACGGCGACATCTATTGTCAAATATCTAAATAACACATAAATACATTTTCATTAAACTATTTTAAAGAATAAAATAGCGCTTCTTTTAAGATAAGCTTTTTTAATAGTTTTAACATATACAAGTTACTTTACTAAAATGTTAATAGTGTCGACTCTAGTAGCGACTCACCCTCGCTTCACTCGGGTTTGTCCCTAGCTTGCTACTCTATACAAATTTTCATCCCCATTTTCACCCCCTTAAGGGATGATTTCTGAAATAAAAAGTATCCTATGTCCTTTCCGGGGTCTCAAACTATCTTGCTAACATATTTCATCTAAATCGGTTCAATAAATCTAGAGATTACCCCCTACAACCTCACAAACTCACAAACTTTATTTTTATAATATTAGTATAGATGTGATTAACGTAGGAACCTTTGTGGCATTGTCAATCACCGCCATAATTTAGGCTAGAAATTAATATTTTAAAGCGCATCATCAGTAATAAATAAATTAATATAAAATAACCCTGAGCAGATAATGAAATGAAAAAGTGTATAATTATCGGTTTTCTGTATTTTACTTACCGGAATCAGTCAACTTAATGTAAACTTCGTCACACTGTTTCAAAAAATGCAAACTTTTAATATTATATTACTGCTTTAAATCTCGACTGTTCAACTTCAACTGCGTTGTTGCGAATGCATTTGCTCTATAATGAAACGCTGTTTATAAAAGGCATGAGTAATACCACAGAAATATGTTGGTGAGTAAAATACGATAAACTAATCTTGAATGTATAAACATTCTCACAACATATAAGGACTAGGGGAAAGTGGGGGAAACACGAACGCGAGGTAATCCCGAATGTAACGGTTCTAATATGTTAGAAAGACATTGGCATATTTTATTTACTGACATCTTGAAGGTCATGGCACGTTTAGTGCCAGTCAACTCCATGAGAGATGGATGAATGCATGTGTCAATGTATGGACTTTTCAATGTTTTGTGTACTTTTGATGTAATTTTTCGTAAATGTAACTTAATGTAGCTTTATTTCTACAAACAATAATAATTTAACTTTTATAAACTGGAATACTCACATATTTATCAGGTAAATAACACTACTCCTAATGGCAAGTGCAATATAAATTAAAGTATATTTTGTCATTTTAATTGTTTCGAGAATACGGGGTAATGATGAACAGGTCATGTCGGATAATCTGGAACGTTCGGCATTACCCCTCTTTCATTAGTTCCTCGTTCAAATTTCTTTTTGTATATTATAATGTTTTAAATGCCTCGTAATTACTTTAGATAGACAGAAACAAAGTAAAAACTAGAAGATCTCCAAAGATCTGTTGAGGATGTTAAAACTAAAAAATTTGGTTTTAACTAATTTAGTTTTTAATTGGCAAGCAGCAGAAACTTATTCAGTACCGAAAACTGCAATTTTCAACCACTTGAAGAGGGCTATAATAAAGCAACCAAGAACCGGTAGAAAACCATTATTTACAGATGAGCAAGAGTCACTTTTTAATATTAAGACTGATTTATATGTAACAGATGTTAGTTCGTAAAAAAAAAAAAAAAAATTACCCCACATGGTGCTCGGTATTACCCGACATTAGTCGAGTAATGTCAACCGCTAAGGGTTTTGTTTGTTTTTTCTTAATGTTACATTTAAAAAAAAATATAAGTATTGATTAGTTAATTCTTTAAATGGATAGTTAAACTTTATAACAAAGTAATAAAAAAACTTTGTGTCTTAATTCCGCTATTTTATTTATGTTTTCCCTTAAGTGTTCGTGTTTCCCCCACTTTCCCCTATAGTACTCAATGTTCAACAGATAACTTACAATATTGCAATTATGTATAATAGAAAGCATATTAAATTTAAATTACACTTACTTCGCTATCAAACTATTCTATTATTAATTATTAAGATAATAAACGGATACAAACGTCATAAAAATATATAAAATATCAATACATTAAATACTCAACATCCATCCACTCATAACCTTACTTGATACAATAATGCATCCATTAAATGTAAAAATAAAATTTATCGAATAAAACAAATTATTTTTCTTAGTCACGGCAGTGTTGTGAACCAAAATTGCTAACACAATACTTAAATAATAACTGAGGAAATAATACAAAAGGTTTTTTCTCTATCTATCTTGAGTTGTTAGAATTCTACGTCCTGTTGTAGTTCCCATTGGATCCGTCGGATAATACCACCAAGTAAGGAAAAAGAATAGTAAAGAAGCTGTTTTACGGATAAAAGTCAACGCCAGCATGTACCTAAAAGCATTTTTTCGTTAAAACACTATTTGAAAAAACTGGTAAATTTATCAATTTTACTCACCAGCTCATCCAATAATTATATCGATACCTCGGAGCTCAAAGGGCGTAAGCGCCAAAACTTGATTTTACAGGAGAGCCAAAAAACAAAAAAAATTATATAATTTTCGACATAACTTTTATGATTTTTGGCCTAAATAAACCATTCTTAGACCAAAAGTTTAATTTTTTCTTGATGCAGAAGATTGTAAAATTATATTTCAAATAGATTTAAAAGTAACAAAAATAGCTTTCCTATACGCCCCGGAAAACTGCGTGTTTAAGGCGTTTACACCCCAAAAATTAATGGATGTGTGATGAGTGATGGTTGTAACCGTCAATGTGCCTACTAGTTCTATCAGTTTATAGATAATTACTTTGTTTTCTTCAATTGATTAAACACTATTTGATATTTAATTGCAATTTTATATGGACTTTATTAACTTAGCATACCTAAATTCAACTCAGATAACTAATTATATAAATAATTACACATAGCTACAAAATAGTACTTTCTAAACTTTTCCGTTTTTTTTTTTACTTTTTAATTTAAATCTACCAGCCGTTTCTATCTAACAGCTTTTATTTTTCGTACACAGCTTCTTGATACTTTACCATAAGGTAGGCATGCATTTACGAATTTAGCACACTATTGATATCAGAAGGATAAAATTATTGTGATAAATCTTCGTCAAGAATACGTGTTTTATACAATTCGCAGTATGTTTGCTTCTGAATCGAAAATCAATGAAAAAAACTGCTTATAACTTTATAGTAGGTTTTCAAAGAACAATTGTGTAATTTACAAGCCATGGATACCCAAAAATCATTGTTAAAATTGTACTGTTGCGTTTCGGACTATGGTCAAGTAGAAAAAGAAGTTGCCTGAATTTCAAAACCCCTATGTTTGGCAAGAACCTATAAACTACCATCATGACTGTATTTTTGACTTTGATAATCTAAATAGTATTAATTAAAATAACCGTAAATAGATTTATCCTAATTTACTATCTGCTAAAGGACCTGCTTTGCTATCTAGCACAGCTCAAAATTCTATACCACCTTTTACCATCAACATAAGCAATTTGTTAAGGTGCTCATTACAAATGGAAATTATTTTGAGTCTATTGCAAAGAAATTCCTTTAACTAAATACGGAAAAATTAAAAGCTGAAATATTTAATAGGCCACAAATTAAACTGCTAGCTAAATTAAGTCAAAACAATCAATTAAACAGTCTAATGCATAGAAATCATTTGTGTCAGTAATTAAAAAAACTTTCTTTGTAAATATTAAAGTAACAAACTATCAAATTTTGCCCAAAAATATATGTACTTGAAAAATATTGGTTGCAACATGACCGTAGAATTTCATTATTTACACTCTTATCAAGACCAATTTCCTGAAAATCACGCCGACTTAAGTGATAAACAAGAAGAAATATTCCATCAACACTTTCAAACTATGCAGGAATGTTACACATTACTGCTACTGCAGGGCAGATTACTGCTAAACTTTTGAACAAGACCCACAACAAATGTTAAATTCATTGAAAATATCATTTTTGGCGGCTTTCGCAAATTAAATTTATTTTTATAATGATTTCTTTGAGTTTTGTACAAAAATACACATAAGCCATTTTTAAAAAACTAAAGCTGATGGATGAAAACGACTTTTATTTTAGAGTCACAATGCCAAATGGCTTCAGAAAAGCTACTTAAACTTTCGAAAAAAAAGTTAACCTAAAAACTGTTCAATAACTAGTCTTATTCATTATAAAAATAGTCTAAATAAAATCATAAAAATATCGTTTACTACCCTCACATTTATTGATCAATATGAGTGATTGCTCTTACGACCCAAAACTACAAATATTTCCATGTAAAATGTTGGGCGTCGTCAAAAAACATTTGTATCATCTACGGTGTCGCTTACTACCCTCGCATTTATGACCATTAACAGTGGTTGCTGTTACGACACAAAAACTAAAAATATCTGTTTTATTTTCTAAAAAAAATGGGGTCGTAAACGCCATTTTTTGGCGAATCGGAAGACTTTAAATATACAGATCGATAGAGGAGAAAAAAATTAGTAGGACTGCATTAAAAAGTCAATTTCGCCAAAATGGCGGTTACGCCCTTTGAGCCCCGAGGTATCGATATCATAAACTAGACACGCACCTCGACCCTCGCAAGTTTCGTGTCATAGGACACAAGTATCATCAATCAGAGCCCCGAAGATTATTGGTGCTGGAATAGTTCCTAAAATTCTACTCTTAATCCACTGGATTCCTAGAGCAAAAGATCTCTGTTCGTATCTGACAAATCGCAAAGTCGCAGCCAGCGCTGGCATGGTACACAAATAAGTCATCAGCATGTTAAAAAACGCCAGAAAGATAAATAACCACAAATATTTGCAACGGCTGGTGCAGGTTGTTCTGATAGCTTCATAAAAAAGAGTTTCGCGGGCTGCTGATAGATGAGGAGTTTGATAAACCTAAAAAAAATTACAATTTAGTTCGTACTTCTGCTATCAGTTAGGAAATTAATTGATATTTGATTACCTTGACATCTCCCTTAGCTTAGATTTTCCGATCGCAGCCTGCGTGACAAGGTGAGTATTAAGTAAAGCTATCTACTACACAAATAGGGTTAAGCTTATTCGTAGAACATTCGCAGTTGGGTACTGTAACACTTGTTATCTAATAGTAAGCGTTAAAATGTAACTAGAGCCGAACCCAAGCGGAGCGACAGTGAGTCGCTCGCTAGTTTAGAATAAAATGTTATTTTAAAATAGCAATGGAGATTTCGAAATACTGTTTACGAGTATTGTATGTATTAGTGATGTAACGAATATTCGCATTCGCGAATGTTCGCATATTTTTTGACATTCGCATTCGTATTCGTAAGAAACGATGCGAATGCTTGGCGAATATATTTGACAAACAAAAAGGAAATTATATAAGGAATGAACGGATATAGAATGATTATAAAACTGTGCATTACTCATGTTTTTATATCACTTTATCAATTTGACTAGGTATTAATTAAATTTGACAAATGCAATAACATTAAACTAATCTCAAATCACAACAAATCTTTTCGAACGAACTTTATGTTACATACTTCGTTTATTCAAATTGTATCGGCTCGGCTATGTACCGAACATAAATATGGCCGACACGAAATTTCAAACCTGTCTGTTTCACATTTTGCGTGCGCTTTGTTTAAAAGTTACCATTCGCATTCGCATTCGTATTCGCGAATATTGGAAATGAATATTCGCATTTGCATTCGCGAATTTGAAAAATCGAGCATTCGTTACGTCACTAGTATGTATGGATGTATGTATTATATTTACTTATAGACTTAGGTATATTATCTTTTCAGAAAAAAAACTCACTGTGAAAGGGGAATACAGTTAGCAAAAACTTCACAACTCATCATGTCATTCAAAGAAAATCTTGAAAAGGTAAATCTGTGGTATAATTTACGTTTTGAAAAATACTTAAACGTAGCAATTTTCTTTAGACTTCGGAACTATTGGCCTCTCTGAGAAGATAACTTTTAACGTGACAAACAGGAGGATAATGAGTTGTTCAGCCTATGTACGTATGTACGTATGTATGTATGCACGTAAGTATGTTTGTTTGTTCCTTTGTAGCCATCGAGAGACCAAACCCGTGGGCCGATTTTGATGATACTTACGTCGTTAGATTCGTTTTGATAACGCAAGTGTAGGATTTACAGATATAATTAAAAAATCAAAATGGCGGATCCTAGGTGCCAATTGGTGTCTTTTTTTTTTATGTCTTGAAACACTAAAAAGTTTTTTGTCCGAATCAATCGAATGGTGTATCAAAAAATAGAGTTTTAAGAAGCGATTACAAAAATACATATTATATGTTTAAAATAATTTAGGATAAGAAATTGTTAAATAAAATTAAGTGTCAAAAACTGTAAATAAAGAATTATTAACAAAAATAAAAACCTAAAAATGTGAAATGCGAACTAAAAAGATGAAAACAAGTTGACTAAGAAACATTATGCAGCATAATACTATGTTTCTTAGTTAACTTGTTTTTATCTTTTAGTTTGCTTTTTTTATTTTTATAATTACATTTTATCTCTAGGAAGCAACAAAAATATATATCTACGTCCTTAAGCTTTCATTATTTTTGTCACTGACATTTTTTGAAACTGAATATTTACCTTATTATTCAATTTCTTAATAAATTCCTGAGATGTACTATCGCAAGTGCTATGGTATACAATGGCCATAGCAAATAGCGTTGTGTCATTATGTAACTCAATCCAATAGTAAGGTGAATGGGTCAAGATGGAGCCCAAAAGACATTGAGTTTTGGTTCAGTTCCCTAGAACTTCTTCCCGTTCCCTGGTTAGCCTTGGGGCGTACCCAAGTCACTAATATTTTAATGAATCTGTATAAATTTAGGATAAAAATCGATCTTGATGGAATGGTTATTCTGCTAGAGAATTATGTTTTTTCTAATATTAATAATTATATATTTTTTTATTATGTCTCCAGAATTGCTTTGATCAGTGCGAATTAGGAGCAAAAGTGGGTAAGTCGAATGGGATCGCTTCCTGCAAAGTGACTGCTTCAAGAAAAAGTGCAGAACATTTGCTAATTAGCGACGCCTTTTTCCAGTGTTGCAAGGTATCGTAGAATGGAGTAGAATAGAATATAACTTTATATATGATATAAGTTGTATACAGAAACATAAACCATAAAATATTATACTAAAATTTTGTATTGCAATTACATGAAACTTCTTCAGTGCCCCTACTGAAGAAGTTTCAAATAATTCCAATACAGAATTACTAATATTGCTGATATATGAACTTTGCTTTATGAAATAAACACAACGCTCAATTTGAAAACATACAAACACACATACACGCACAAACACATCTATACCCACACACACATGAATAGTAAAAAAATATATACTCTTGAAGTTGTTTAAATTGTAGGCAGCAACTGATGCAGATACAGATGCTCGCGACAATCCAAACAAATCAACAGAAAAAGGTTTCACTCTTGATACCTACTCCGATTAGTAAGTAAAAAAAATATTATAATTTTAGGTCATGTCACATTTAATAAATGTAGTGAAAGAGATTGAGAATGAAATAAATGTAGTGAAAATGTGTTATGAGTTATGATCATTGACGAACTTTAGTTGGATTCTTCAGTAGATCGGATTGAATCAGATTATTGATGATTAAAAGAATTTACCTATATGTGAAGTTCAATCACAATTACTCGATGAGCTTCGTTCGAAGATATTAGCACATAACAACATGTGTATGTACCACACACAAACTCGCCGTTTAGCACTATATTTTAAAGATAATAACAAAAAAATATTAAGATATGAGGGTAGATTAACCTTGCTGTACCGTCACCTGCACGGGCGTTGTCATTTAGTTCAGAGAATAGCTGGGGAGGTATTTAACGGCTATGGGTAATAGGGTTTTTACCGGTGGTAGGCCTCTGTCAAGCCTGAGGAGTCCGACTGGATGGGTACCACCCCCTTATCTATTTCTGCCGTCAAGTAACAATGATTGCATTGTTGTGTTCCGGTTTGAAGGATAAGATAGCCAGCGCAATTACAGGCAAGAGGCATAACATCTTAGTCCTCACAGTGATAACGTACCGGCGGTTCTGCAGTTTTGTTACATAAAACTTAAGTGCATGAACCGTAGGTGTTATGGGCGACAAGTATCGCTTTCCATCAGGTGGACTGTCTGCTCGTTTATCACTGAGTAACATAAAAAAAAAGGCTGAACTGCCGGGGAGGGAGATCCCTCCCTAAGTTTTAGTTACACGTTTTAGTCCATATAATAAAAAAAACTGAACTGATTTTGATAAAATCCTTACTATTCCCTAAGTTGAAATAAATGTAAGCAAATAAAACAATAATGATCACGATCCGATTACTAGTATCGGAGAAATGCGTGGACAGACATACCTACATACACTTATTTTTAATATAATAATAATATTATACAGTACAATAATTCTAGCATTGCATCTCTTTGACTCTGTTCGGATTGTATCGCTCGTAGGCCGTAAACTATACCGCGCGCTTATGTGGCGTATTCTTTATCGGTGTTCTGGGTGCATAGTACGTGGTTTGTTTGATATAATCGTGCGGGGTGCGCGGGTGTAGCGCGCTAAGCCCCGCCCAGACACACAAGGTCATCGGTCATACATAATAAAATAACTTCAACAGATGATAAATGTATAGATTCTTAGAATTATGATACAGATAAGGAGTATGTTTGTTCCTTTAGAACAATTGTTTGTATAACTGAATATGAAAAGTGAATTTCAGTAACAAATAACAACACAAATAAACTAAGATCCTGAAAAGTACCAATCACTGCTTAAAGAAATTACTAAAATAGCCTACAGGCTTTACCTCACCTAGTGCCTGGAGCGTGGTGCTGTAGTGATGACATCTTTAAGATGTTGAGTTGCGCGGATGCTGAAATCGTCCCTGCTCCCGGCATTGCCAATGAATGCCAAGGTATTGCTGAAGAGTTTCCAGGTCTAGCTAGTGGGTTTCTTTGCCGATACAAATCAGAGTTCCACGCCGGATTTGTTTACAATTTTAGCCGATTTGAATGTTTCCGCCAAATTATTATCAAAAAAGGTTTTATCTATTTTTAGAAATTACGAATTTAATAATCCTTAAAATCCTGTTTAAAGGTTGAAAGTATAAATATACGAGGAAAAGCAGAATCTGAATGTTAAATATCAGTTAGATAAGATATGAGCCAGGTACCCATTAATAGTTATAGAATCTTTTGATATTTTTTTTAAACTGAAGACAGAATAAATGTACATAATCGCTTCACCCAAAGAGGATAGTAATAACAAGACGACACGAGGTAAATAGCCTGTTTTCTATTTCCTTTCCATTTTCTATTTCCAGAAAAAGAAGAGGCGGTAGTGCTGCTTCATTAGTAGCACATAAGGGTATTTCAACAGTAATATGTACATACTGGAGGCACAGACGAAGAGTTATTCCACCTGTGTTCGAAATATCCTCGTATTGCTGTCTTGTTACCCAATAAGCGTACCTACCTAGGTAAGGCTTTACCTAAAGCCAAATCCTCCGATGTTATTGCATTAGGATTTGCGACTAGTCACTCTTAATAATTTCAAAATAATTTTTGTTTTTATATACAAAAGCGGGTAGTAAAACTCCTATATGAGAAACACGCAACCCCGTATTATGTAATATGTACTATTTATTAATAGATATATATTATTTTACGTCCATACATAGCTTTGGAATTTCCCAATGGGTAAATCCGATTAGTATGTATTTATATTATGTATTTGGAAAATCCCCTTTCGAGATTCCGATATTTAATATGTTTATGCGAGCAATTCTTGTATATTTATATCTTTATTTGTTTATTTATAACAGCGATCTCAGAAACGGCTGTAACGATTTCGCTGAAATTTGGTATGTGGACGATTTCAGGGTCGAAAAATCGTTTTAGATTAATCTCATGTCTGGCAAACGCGTGTTTTCGGGTTTTCATGCGGTTTTCTTTTGCATTATTCCACACAAAATATGTTAATAAATTCACACACACGGGTATAAGAATCATCATCAAGCGGCCAAGGCGCAAAATTGATTATCACAGGTGTCCGAGTTCGAATCGCAGTCGGATACATAGTTTTTATACATACATAAGTACATAAGTTTTCTACGCAGAATATGCTCGATAATTTCTTACACTCAGGCATAAGTATCGTGGTCTAGCGACCAAGGTGCAAGATTAACAATCATAGGTGTGTCCGAGTTTTACTTTTTTGTATTATTTTTTTTGTATTTATTCAAGTTTTCAGTTTTTTTTATCTAAAAAATACGATATAATAAAAAAGAACTCCAAGCGAAGCTCGGTCGCCCAGGTATTTCATTATTAAAAAAGACACAAAAATATAGATGTTATATTAATGACTACCACACAGTTTTATAACTAATGTAGTCTTTATCGAACATATTTTATAAACTGTAATCTTTAAAACGTTACCAATAAAGATTTTTATTATTATTTATTTTTTATATATATTATGTGTTCATAGCAGTACTTTGTTGCTTATGAGGCAGCAGCATGTCGCGTTCCAATGAAGAAGAATCCTTGTGTTGCAGACGTCAACACTCAATCCGCCGTTATCATTTCTTTTAAATAAATCTACATAATAACCTTTGTTATGTTTTCATATAGTTATTTTAATTATTTTGAACTAACCAAAAACTAATATTATTATTTTAAAAATGTTAATGACAACGCCCGTGCAGGTGACGGTACAGCAAGGTTAATCTACCCTCGTATTTTAATATTTTTTTGTTATTATCTCTAAAATATAGTGCGAAATGGCGAGTTTGTGTGTGGCACTACATGTTGTTATGTGCTAATATTGAGAACGGAACTCGAGAGTAATTTGAGATCATTAATATAATTAAAACGTAAAACGTATCGATATATTCTTTAAATATATAAATCGCTATATACTTAGGCAAAACTGAAGTTAATCGCAAAATCTTAATTTATTAACAACTGTTTGACATAAAATTCTGAGTCGAATCTGTACAATACATTTTTTGGAAAATGTTTTTCAAATAGTCACTATTATTCACACAGAGGCAGAATCTATAGTTTTTAGAATTTCTATCTGTCTCTCTGTCTGTTTGGGATCGTATAACGAGAAAACCACTGGACAGATTTTGATGAAATTTGGAATGATGATAGCTGCAGGTTATCGGGGTCTACATATAGGATACCTTTTACTGCGGGAAAATATCTCATATCTGTGAAATCAATACTAAGCGATAAAACGTAACTATGGATGAACCCGAACGGAGCAAGGGTGAGTTGCTAGTAACAGTAATAAACATGAACGTATGAGATGTTTTTCTCTTATTTTCATACAAAAACATCGACAAAAATTAACAAACATACAAATTTTCGCATTTTTCTCGCTTTTTTAGTTGTATCTTCTGTGTCTTCAATGTGTGAAGAATATCCTCCACATGATCTTTGCGCACATCACTGTATTCCGGTACCAGGATCGTACAAATGCGAGTGCCGTTCAGGTTATGTGCTTATGTCTGATGGACAGAGTTGTGAAAAGGTCGGTTAAATGGTTACCATTAGGTAAACATAAATAAATAAAGTTTTTCTTTTTACTTCTTGTCGAAACTAAGATTAAACTCAGCTATAGTAATTTAAAGAATATTGAGCCTGGAATTTTAGTTTTCTCTTTTGTTAATCATCATTCGTACTTATTTTCATACAAAAACATAAATCAAGCAGTTATATAAATCAAACTATTTATTTTGCAGGTGGTAAATAACAGATGTGACCCTCGTAACACTTGTCAGCACGAGTGTATTGACAACGGGGCAGTAATTAAATGCTCCTGTAAAAAAGGCTATCAGCTTCTGACCGACAAAAGTTCATGCGAAGGTATTTTGACTTAATTTTGTATAAATGTGTTTATATTAACTATCTATAGATTAGTTTAGATTATTAATTAGTAGTTTAGACTTTAGTTCATTTAATGCATATTTTAAATAATATGTTGGAAATAAATCATCCTTTGGCATATGTGAAGGGTTACATTACAAAAGTTTCGATAACAAAACCGTGGGAGTTTTGAAATCTACCAAAGTCAGATGTTAAATTAATTGAAATAAAGTCGGAGTACCTGGGCAACCGAGCTTCACTCGGAGTTTTTGGGCAATAGTACAATTTTGTATAATGTCTTGTGCCTTTGTCGCTTGCCCTCGATGCGGATGACCGCGCGTGCGAAATTAGCGATCATATATTGCGTGGAATAATGCGAATGAAAACCGCATGAAAACTCGAAAACACGCGTTTTTCCAGACATAAGACTAATCTAGATCGATTTTTCGCCCCCGAAAACTCCCACATACCAAATTTCAGCAAAATCGTTAGAGCCGTTTCCGAAATCGCCGGTATATATAAACAAATAAATAAATATACAAGAATTGCTCGTTTAAACCTATTTTATATACGATGTATATAACATTATACATACTTATATAATAATTTTATAAGATGTGGTAGTGATGAAGGTGCAAATTAAAAATATACTACCCTTTTTCATTAATGAATTTACACATACAGATATCAATGAATGCGCCCTTGGAATACATAATTGTGAAGGAGATGGAGATCAGTACCAATGTGTTAACATACCAGGTTCATATCATTGTGTGAAACACATCAATAGCCTCCCTACACCTTCATTAAAGTAAGAATACACATCTTCTTTCTATTCATATTGAACATTTATCTTCTGTTTATTATTTATACATAATTTCCAGGATGGAAGCTAAAGTATTTCATACTACAACTAGTGAAATTGTTACCGCTACACCAACTGTTGTTGTATCACCACAAACTGCATCCACATATGTCACATCAGAAATTACGACATATAGATCTCAATTACCCACATTATTAGAGAAACCAGATAATAAAATAGATGATGAACAACCTGGTTTTATAAGCGAAAATATATCAAATAAATTTAGTGCTAACAAAACAACAGAAACTGTGTCTTCAATGTGTGAAGAATATCCTCCACATGATCTTTGCGCACATCACTGTATTCCGGTACCAGGATCGTACAAATGCGAGTGCCGTTCAGGTTATGTGCTTATGTCTGATGGACAGAGTTGTGAAAAGGTCGGTTAAATGGTTATCATTGGGTAAACATAAATAAATAAAGTTTTTCTTTTTACTTCTTGTCGAAACTAAGATTATACTCAGCTATAGTAATTTAAAGAATATTGAGCCTGGAATTTTAGTTTTCTCTTTTGTTAATCATCATTCGTACTTATTTTCATACAAAAACATAAATCAAGCAGTTATATAAATCAAACTATTTATTTTGCAGGTGGTAAATAACAGATGTGACCCTCGTAACACTTGTCAGCACGAGTGTATTGACAACGGGGCAGTAATTAAATGCTCCTGTAAAAAAGGCTATCAGCTTATGACCGACAAAAGTTCATGCGAAGGTATTTTGACTTAATTTTGTATAAATGTGTTTATATTAACTATCTATAGATTAGTTTAGATTATTAATTAGTAGTTTAGACTTTAGTTCATTTAATGCATATTTTAAATAATATGTTGGAAATAAATCATCCTCTGGCATGTGTGAAGGGTTACATTACAAAAGTTTCGATAACAAAACCATGGGAGTTTTGAAATCTACCAAAGTCAGATGTTAAATTAATTGAAATAAAGTCGGAGTACCTGGGCAACCGAGCTTCACTCGGAGTTTTTGGGCAGTAGTACAATTTTCTTTTTAATTTGGCTTAAAAACAAAAAAGAAACTTTGCATTCGACCGGAATTCACCCATGATTGTCAATCTTGTGCCTTTGTCGTTTGACCACGATGCGGATGCCCGCGCGTGTGAAATTAGCGATCATATATTGCGTGGAATAATGCGAACGAAAACCGCATGAAAACTCGAAAACACGCGTTTTCGCAGACATAAGACTAATCTAAATCGATTTTTCGCCCCCGAAAACTCCCACATACCAAATTTCAGCAAAATCGTTAGAGCCGTTTCCGAAATCGCCGGTATATATAAACAAATAAATAAATATACAAGAATTGCTCGTTTAAACCTATTTTATATACAATGTATATAACATTATACATACTTATATAATAATTTTATAAGATGTGGTAGTGATGAAGGTGCAAATTAAAAATATACTATCCTTTTTCATTAATGAATTTACACATACAGATATCAATGAATGCGCCCTTGGAATACATAATTGTGAAGGAGATGGAGATCAGTACCAATGTGTTAACATACCAGGTTCATATCATTGTGTGAAACACATCAATAGCCTCCCTACACCTTCATTAAAGTAAGAATACACATCTTCTTTCTATTCATATTGAACATTTATCTTCTGTTTATTATTATCATATACATAATATCCAGGGTGGAAGCTAAAGTATTTCATACTACAACTAGTGAAATTGTTACCGCTACACCAACTGTTGTTGTATCACCACAAACTGCATCCACATATGTCACATCAGAAATTACGACATATAGATCTCAATTACCCACATTATTAGAGAAACCAGATAATAAAATAGATGATGAACAACCTGGTTTTATAAGCGAAAATATATCAAATAAATTTAGTGCTAACAAAACAACAGAAACTGTGTCTTCAATGTGTGAAGAATATCCTCCACATGATCTTTGCGCACATCACTGTATTCCGGTACCAGGATCGTACAAATGCGAGTGCCGTTCAGGTTATGTGCTTATGTCTGATGGACAGAGTTGTGAAAAGGTCGGTTAAATGGTTACCATTAGGTAAACATAAATAAATAAAGTTTTTCTTTTTACTTCTTGTCGAAACTAAGATTAAACTCAGCTATAGTAATTTAAAGAATATTGAGCCTGGAATTTTAGTTTTCTCTTTTTTTAATCATCATTCGTACTTATTTTCATACAAAAACATAAATCAAGCAGTTATATAAATCAAACTATTTATTTTGCAGGTGGTAAATAACAGATGTGACCCTCGTAACACTTGTCAGCACGAGTGTATTGACAACGGGGCAGTAATTAAATGCTCCTGTAAAAAAGGCTATCAGCTTATGACCGACAAAAGTTCATGCGAAGGTATTTTGACTTAGATACAGTTTACAGATAAAGTGCCTAAAAATGAATGGAGCCAAGTAAATGAAACATCCTCAGACTGCAAAATAGGATTCGAAATGGATTCTTTAGGTTTATGTTTCGGTACTGTATGTTTTAGTTATCAACTTCTAAATATTATCTTTTTATGGTATTCTAATAATATTTATATTTTATTTAATATCGATAAAATAAACTCACGTCATATCTGTAAAATTCATTATTTTGGATTACTGGTTCATGATTGTTGGTTGTTGATTATTGTTGATTACCATGGCAATCAACAACCAACAACCATGAACCGTTGCCTAAAACTCCTAATTTTGCTTGCATAAACCAATTTTATCCATTATCTATTATCGTACTCATCTTAACCGAAATCCTAAAAAGTGTAGTTTTTTTAATTAATTTTATTCCTATATTACATTTAATAAATATTCCTTCTACAGCATAAATAGAGATCAATACCAATTTATTACGAAAGGTATTCGATGCCCACTAAAATAATACCAACTGCAGTAATATCACTAGATTTTATATAAAAAAACGGCACTATTACACAAAAACATGCAAATTTAATTTGTAACTATTTACATAGAAACAATGAATGTTTTAAAATATTATGTTCTTTATATATTTTTTACTTATAAAATTATATTCTAGATATAGATGAATGTGCGGACGGAAACCATTTATGCAATCAGTACCAAAACTGTTTTAATACCAATGGAAGTTATGAATGTCACTGCAAGCAGGGTTTTGAATTGAACTCAACTACTGGGGTTTGTGTTGGTATGTTAATTGACGTTGTCATTTCATGGTGTGTTTGCTGTATATGGTGAATTTTGATTGACTTACGTTGATGATGAAAAGCCTTGACTATACTTATACTTGGTTTTTTGACCTTGCTTTCTCAAGAATACTCACATACTTAATCTCCTCTACTGCGTCCTGTTTAATCCTTCCTTCCTTCTACCCCTTTGTATATCAAAGAGTAATTCTCGTACTCGTTCTTTTCGTTCCAGTGAAACGCTTATCCTTAAAATTCCTTCTCACTCCTCTTGTGTTCTTACCAACTCCTTTTCTGTGAAAGCTGCGCGTCTATGGAACTCTCTACCATTATACATCAGACAGGCTAATAATAGTTTGAGCAAGTTTAAGACAATTTTAAATATAACTATCTTTTCGGATTATTTCGCGGATTTATTCTGATTTTCGGTTCTCGAGCTTTTGAATGCTTTACAGCAATCATGGTCACGGGAGAGACTAAGGTTTTAGATATCTCCAAGGCATTATATACTTGTTACAGACAGTGCCTAGCCACAATTTTACAAAATAATTTCAAAAATTCAAAAATTGCACCTAATATCTTACATATATTCTAAACATTTTAATTTTTTATTAAGTATTATAACTATTGTTAAAAGCAATCTGATCAAAAAAGTGCTTTTTGACTGTGTGCGTCCAATAAGAAAACTCCTCCCGTCTCATCGTTACCAACTTTTATTAGAGTAACGTACACATGTTTTTGTTGTCGAATAAACAGCGAAACGTTCATTCGCACAAATTTTAGAAATCAAAGTATCAATTTGACTTTTTTTTGAATTGAAAACATTTTCAATCTAGAAAATAATAAAATAACGAGAAAAAATATTATAAAAAATCAAACAAATATTTTTAATTAAGACCTTTTTATTATACCTTTTCATTTACTTTTTATAAATTACGTTTATGACAGATTACATTAAAAAAAAGTGGAGAAAAGTATTGACAATGGCAATGGTAATTTTAAGCACGATTTTAATTTTCTATTTTTAATAAAAAGTGAAACCCGTGCATAACTCTCGATACCATTAGCTGACCACACTGATGTTGCGCCCGAGGCACTATACCGCTTCGTGGGGGCCCATCTAATCAGAGATGAATCACCGTCCGCCAAATATTCAATCTGAGACTGTTGAACCACCGGACGTCCGGTAGTCACATACAATAGCCTTATATTTAGTCCATCCAAACTCCATTCCATTACCCTATTTAGTCATACTTTCCATAGTCCCTATGCATTATCTGGAGGCCATCTTTGGGCAATTCCCTATAGGTTACTCAGAGATGGATCAGAGCAGAAGCGTCACATTAAACAAACTTGAATCTCTTAAGGGGCCTCTACATGTTGGACCTGTGTTCTCACACAAGCCTTTCAAAGGATCGGGCCCCTTCGAGCCCGTGAATTCTAAAGAGATACAAATAATATTAATTATAATAATAATAACAATTCTGTATTGCACATGCAAAAAGATGACAAAAACAATACAATAACAGGAAAGTGTACGAGAGCCGGCCTTATCGGTAAAACAGCGACTTCTTCCAGGCAACCTTTAAGTGTAGGAAATAGCAAAGTGTGAAGTGGAAGGTGTGTGAACACAGAGTTATACATAAAATTATATATATAATATACACAGTAGCGTAACTAGCCTTTTTGGGCCCCAATGCAAAATTATTAAATAATATGAGGAACTTTAGAACACTTTTTTGTTACAGTTTTATTAAACTTCCACATAATTTATTATATTTTAAAGTTTTATTGTAAATGAGTTCAAACCCCAGGTCTCACACCTCTGATATTTTCATATGCGAATCATTTCCAATGTGATTACTATTTCTTTTACGGTGAAGGAAAATATCGTGAGAAAACCTGTATGTCTGAGAGAACCTAGCAGCTTGTCGAAAGACATGTGAAGTCTACCAGACTGATTCCCCTCATATTGGAAGTCCTGTACCCAGCAGTTGAACGTTAAAATGAATAAAATACAATACAATACAACAAAAATCAAAAATAATCTTTGTAGCACAATTTTCTGTTACAGATGTCGATGAATGTGCCACCGGTGAGGCCCTATGTGGTCCTTTGCAAGTGTGCACGAATCTACCTGGCGAATACACTTGCAGTTGTCCCGCTGGGTACAAATTAGTTGGAGATCATGTTTGTGAAGATGTTGATGAGTGTGCCTTGGGTGGAAGCAGAGTAAGAGATTTATTAATATTCCACTCAACAGTGTATTACTATTTTTAAAAGCGTTCATATACAAACGAAATAGTTAACTCAATTTAGATTCCGTTAATAATACGTGAAAATAAGACAAATATTGAGCCTCCATAAAATTACCCATTGATAATTTCAGCCTATATGTTCACAAAATGCTGATTGCATCAATACGGTAGGATCATATCAGTGCCGATGTCATCAAGGATTCAAGACTGCTCCAATTCATGACAAGGTAATATAAATATAGAGTTCGTAAAGTAACAATAACTTTTTTTTAGTTTACTTTTAATGTTACTGTATTATTTATTTAAAATATACTTGGTTATATTATGTATCAATAAAATAAGTAAAATAGATGAATTATAAATACTGAAGAGGATACAAGCTTTTACTTTACTTTAGATACTACTTAAATATTACAAAGTCACAGAATATTTATATTTCGCATTATTAGGTATGCGTGGACGTAGATGAATGCACAGAGTCACGGCCCGGTACACTCTGCCAGCATCGTTGCAACAACGTGTGGGGCGGCTATAGGTGTTCCTGTCACAGAGGCTACAGGTTGAACCCGGCTAATAATCGGTAAATAATATATACAAAACATTTATATCTCCGATGGGTTGCCAGATGAAGTATGTCTAGACTTCTGATACCGGGTAGATGAGTGAAGGATGACTTTACAGACTAAAAACTTTTTTGTAGTAAAAATACTTTACTTTTTAAGTTTACTGATATATATATATGGGTGAATTTTTCAAGTGGGCGTGCATGGCTAAATCCGAAACTATGAGGAATAGCGAAAAGTACTCAAAGGAGTCTCGGGCCCGATTTTCATGAAAACTAAAACTGCATCATTGGATTTTTGAAAAATCTATTTTCCTAGCCAGGAATCGAAACTGTTGATTTTGAAAAAAAACACAACTATATAATTACACCATGTCTCCTCAAAATTCGGTTTGTGCTCGCGAAGTCTACTGTTTGCAGAACTTTATTAAAAATAATAAAACGGAAAAAAACAAATTGCACACGATTACAGTACGTGTTGCTTTGATAGATCAAATTTTTCACCATGTACTAGTCCGATTTGCGAGACTTCTTTTTGGCTGTGTTAGCAAATATTTCTGATAACATAAAATAATAACTATCTTACATAATAAAATGCAAAATTAATAGTTAAATCGTTGACCTTATTAACCAGCACTTGTGCCGATGTAGACGAATGCACAACATTCAAGCACAAGAAGTTATGTATCGGACGTTGTCTTAACGAGCCCGGCAGTTACCGGTGTTCTTGCCCCTCTGGGTACACGCTGTCTGAAGATAAAATAAGATGTCTTGGTAAGTTATACTTAATCAAAATTGAATGATTTGTAAAGCACTCTTACCAGATTTAAGGCCAACTTTCAAGATTCAAAATTTCAGGGATTTCCTTAAATTAAAGGGGTGACGAGTAGACTTAGGTCTGCAGTGCTTTAGTGAAATAATTATAGTTTTAATAAACCACGAAAACGCTTTTTGCTACCTGTAATATATCTGTTGCATAACTTTTGACGTTATGCAAAAGTGAGCGAAGAAAGTTAATAAAGGTAAGCAAAACAAAAAATTGCGAAAGTAAAAAATTGCGAATTAAATTTTATCAGAATCTTACTTAGGCAGTTTTGCCCGTTGTGCGTGAGCTTGTGCTATTCAGTGTGGTATTCTTTCCACCTCAGGGCATTCCAGTGGTCTAGCAGGCTACCGGTGTCCTGGAAGGATTTTAGGAGTGATCTCCTGGGGCCTCGTTCTTCTGCGCTTAGGTGTCCCAGTTTACTGCAATCAAGAAGAATATAGGCTGGTGTTTCATCCCCTCGAAGGCTAATTTTACCGGTGGTAGGACTCTGTCAAGCCTGAGGAGTCCGACTGGATGGGTACCACCCCCTTATCTATATCTGCCGCCAAGCAACAATGATTGCATTGTTGTGTTCCGGTTTTGAAGGATAAGGTAGCCAGCGCAATTACAGGCAAGAGGCATATCATCTTAGTCCTCACAGTAACAACGCACCTGCGGCTCTGTATTTTTGTTACCTAAAACCTAAGTGCATGAACTGTAGGTGTTATGGGCGACAGGTACTTACTGCTTTCCATCAGGTGGTCTGTCTGCTCGTTTGTCACTGAATCTTATAAAAAAAAAGGCACGATCTGCACAGGGTACTGTTTGTGAGACCTATATGGAAAAGATGTTTGTGAAGATGGCAGTGTCCTGTTACTTATAAACTACCATTTTTAGTGTGTAGCCATGATTTATATTTGGTGAAGGGGATTGGAGTTAAGGGTGCAGGCCCTTGTACTTTTAGGTTTGAGGTCTGTTTAGCTAAGTTGTCGACAGTTATGTTGCCTTTAATATAAGTGTGACCCTTTACCCAAGAAAGCCTAACTTTATCGGTTCGAGAAAGGTGTTCTAGAGTGTTATGACACTCTAATATGTTTTTTGATTTAGTTGTGTTCTGGTAGTGCATATAGTAATGTTTTGCTCTCGATTTTTATATGTTTACCATAATATAACATAACACCATTTATTAGTATGCATATTAAGAAGACTCGTTAAGACAATTCAAATGAGATTTTACACATTGAAAGGATTTATCATATCGTATATTATATTATCATCTCGTTTTTTTTTAAATAAAATTGTTCCAACAGTTGATCATGCACATGTACATATGTACTTAAGAAACTAATGAAAATGCTTTTAAACTATCATAATATAAAAAAATGTATTGTTATTTTCATATAAGTAGAAGTAAGTAAAAAAAGGAAAGAAAAAAAAGTTTCTTTCGCTATATCTTTTTAGAACTCATGTATTTTTTTCCACAGTTGTGGTAGTTTTAGACAATCGTTATGATAAATATATTATAGTATATACATATATTATTCCAATTTAAAATAAAGATAGAATATGAGTCAACTTTTTTAATTTGGCATAAACATAGTTCAGTAGATAAATTATTTATTGTATACAAAGAAAAATAACACAATTTAGATAAGTCACAACAAAATAACACCATGCCTGCAAAGGCGATTTTACTGATATGAGCAATCTTCATCACAGATCATCTTTGAAAGATGGTGAAAGGAAGCTTTGTAGTTAACGTAACAGTACAAAAATGAATATGTATCTTAACACTAATTTTGTTTATTGAATGTGGTTAATATTACTAGTTCGGAAAGAATATACGCCAGCTCCCATAAGTCTGAAAGTATATTATCTTTAATATTATTTATATAAAGTTGCATAATATCTGAAGTAGAATATCTTACTCGTACGGCTATTGCTTAGTTTTCTGTAAAAAATTTTTTTTGCTCTTAATGCTTTTCCTAGCACATTCCCATTCAAACCCTTTCGCACTATCTTGTACTTGTACGTATAACCTATAAATTTCAATAGAAATTTAATTTTTAGATATTAACGAATGTAAAACTGGTGAAGCTCCTTGTGCCACTGATGATCAATATGAGGGTTCCAGTGTAGTCTGTCTGAATACTCGAGGAGGATATCAATGTCTGAAAATCACGTGTCCGCTAGGATACAAACTCGAGAGTAGACGGTATGTATCTAATAGTAAAAGAAAAAAAGCTTTAAAATTTAACTTTGTCGCGAATTTCTCAGAAATTTCAGTAGCCTGAAGTTAGCAGTGTTTTACCCGCGAGCCCCGAAAAACCTGGAAATCCGTCGCTTCAATCATATGGAATTGTAGTCATATGGAATTAAACACAGTGAACTTGTGTACACACACACACACTTTTGCACAGCACACTTGGATTGTGCCCGAATTATTATTATATTACCACGATCATACGTATCTTTTTTTTCAGTCGTTGTACTAAAATTCAAACCTACTGCCCACCAGCAGACTGGGCATGCTCCTATCAGCCCAGCACGTACTCATACAACTACATCACGTTTGTCTCCAATTTATATATTCCCGAATCAAAGGTAAGCAAGTACTTTGGTAAATTCTTTAAAGTTGTTTCATAGTGTAGTGGTGATATCAACTTAAAAGAGATTATGTTATACATTGTGCGTTGTTCAATGTATGTTTTTAATCAACTAAAACAACATTACCTAAATCTTCACGAACCTTTTTACGGAATTATGGTCATGGCGACCAATCTTACTGAATATTTACAATTTAAACGATTCTGATCCGAATTTTGTTATTTAAACCATTATAATAACAAAACTCTTAGACTTTAGTATACGTAATACTCGAAAAACCCAGTGGAAGGAAAATGTTGATATAATATTTAATTTTCGTATGTATATTCTAATTAAATTATTATCAATTTAATTAAATTTTAAAATGTATTTACAGATTAATGTATACTGCCAATAACTTGTACATATACTTTTAATTTATTGCAGGTGGATCTTTTCACAATAAAAAGGCCATCGTCGCCGTATGTCAAGACGAAATTTGAATTACGTGTTGTGTACGTAGACGCTCCTACTTTAGTTAAAGAGGCTGAAATAAATGATTTCTTGTAAGTTTATTTTAGTTAAAATGGTTTATAATTAATTTACTAGTAGTTTAAAATCCAATGCTTAGTTAATAATTTGCTATCTATAAATTTTTGTTGATAAAATAAGAGATAAATATACGTTTCCTGTATTGATGAGAAAAGTACTAGATACACAATTCCATGCAAAAGTTCTCTTAAAACTGTCACCAATTGTGTTTAGGTAATTATTATAGTTGAAAGAAATATACAACAATGTAAATTGAACCTTAATTAAAATGCTTAAAGTTGTTTTCGTAGAAAAAGGGCGCTCAAATGTTCAAATAACCGCTTATTCGGTGAAGACATTTTTGGTCGCTAATTGTATTATATCTAATACTTTTTTAAGGATATTTCATGTTTTAAATAATTCACGAAATAACTAACCCTCTGTTACTAATTTTATTTGAGATAATATGGTTTACTATTTTAATTTTACTATCTTTTTAGGTTATCTCAAACCGACAATCAAGCGGTAATATCACTAGTTAGATCACTGGAAGGCCCACAGAGTTTAGAACTCGAAATATTGATGGAACTCTACAGCAGAGGAGAGTTCGGAGGGAGTGCTGTTGCAAAAGTATATATCTATGTATCGGAATATGAATTCTAGATGTACTATAATTTTTAATAAACAGAGCTCTTTTAAGTACCTATGTATGTTGGATAATTCTTCAAAATATATGTTATTATCGTCAAAATTTTGTGCCATCATAATTTAAGATAGCAAAATAAAAAAAATTATCCCTCAGTTCATCTCCTGTTTTGGATTATTAGATTTATATATCCAGGTTTCTTTTAGATAATCGACTTTTTAAATTTTCTCTTTTTACTAGCAATGAACCGGGCTTATAAGGAAATGAAAAGAATAGTGACGGGAATTAACAAGAAGAGACGGTAATGAATAAATCTATACATATAATAAAATTCTAACTGAGTCGAATCTGTACCTTAAATATTTTTGAAAAAATCTCATTGAAATAGACTTTATTATCAATACAGATACCGAATCTATAGTTTTTAGAATTTTTGTCTCTGTCTGTCTGTCTGTTACCGCATCACAGAAAATCCACTAGAGGGATTTTGATGAAATTTGGTATGATGATAGCTGGATATCCGGGTCAACATATAGGATATTTTTTACCGCGGAAGATTATCTCATTCCCACGGGAGTACACGTTATAACACAACCCAAAAAATATTTATGATCACAATTTCTTGAAACTTGGTATTAATGCTCTTCAATACAATTAAATAAATACGTGTTTTAGCGTTTTTTGAAATTCATCCCATAAGGAGATAAAATAAGTGATGAAAATTTGTATGAAACCTACCTATTTAAAGTTTTTTGTTGTAGTTTTAGCGCGAGCGAACCCGCGGGTTTTGCTAGTACGAAATATGTTTATAAACATAAATCAAATCTTAAAAGCCGAATTTACAACCGAGATAGCAGAAATGCCAAAGCAGACCACAACAATCATGGGGTTGCTCAACGGTATAATCATCTTTGTTCATTTTACTAGTGTTTATTATAACTTAGCTTTGAAATGCGATTGTGATATGGTGTAAAAGTAAAATTTGAAAAGTAATAAATATGTATTTATTATTGTGATTTTCAAATAAATGTTTTTAAAAAAACATTATGGTCTTTTTATTAACCGACTTCCAAAAAAGGAGAAGGTTCTCAATTCGACCGTATATATATATATATATATATATATATATATATATATATATATATATTTTATGTTTGTTCGCGGATTTTTTCGCCGTTTATGAACCGATTTTGATAATTCTTTTTTTGTTGGAAAGGAGATATCCCAAGAGTGGTCCCATGATAAGAAAACCAGGATCTGATGATGGGATCCCAGAGAAATCGAGGGGAACTTTCGAAAATTGTAGCGGCGACTAGTGCGTTTGATAACATTTTCATTAGGTATTTTAAAGCACTACTATTTAATGAAGGTCTAGAGTCGATCTGATGATGGACCCGAAAGATAGTCGAGGGAACTCCTCAACGATTTACAGCAATTACCTGGTGTTTGGGCTTGATTAATTTGTATTGATGATACGTCTACACTCAAAATGGAAAAATAAAAACTTAAAAAAAAACCGACTTCCAGGCACTGAAAAGTAAAAAATAACTAAACGGGGGTTTTCATTTAGAATAGATACTTAATCAGATTTTTTCGAAGTCGGTGCCAGCCAATACAAATCAAAGCACACCGACTTCGAAAAAATCTGATTAAGTATCTATTCTAAATGAAAACCCCCGCTTAGTTATTTTTTACTTTTCAGTGCCTGGAAGTCGGTTTTATTTTTTTTTATCTATTTTTATATAGTGTTCTTGATATAAAGGGTATTGTAATTAAAAACATATTTTAGAGGTTAAACCAATTGTATAGGCCCACGAGCAATTAACTTAAATAATTAAATCTTTTATGTATTTATTTTATTTGAACTACCTGTTTATTGTATTAGTTAATCCCACATACATGCACGCTCGCACGCACACGCACACATACATACGTACATAAATATTTACGCGCACATGCACATACACACGCACACGCCCACACACGCACGCAAACAAATTGTTAAATCTGAATATAATAAATTCACATATGTATGTCTCCGACTGCATAATTCCTTCGTCAATCTTTTTTTGGGTTCCGTACCTAAAGGGTAAAACGGGATTAAAACCCATTACTAAGACTTCGCTACCCATCCGTCTGTCCATCTTTCTGTCTGTCCGTATGTCACCAGACTGTATCTCATGAACTGTTATAGTTAGACAGTTGAAAATTTCACAGATAATGTATTTCTGTTGCCGCTATAACAAAAAATACTAAAAAACAAAAAAAAAATAACCCATACAACAAACGTGAGTTTTTTGCTCGTTTTTGCTCGATATTATAACGGCAACTTTAAAAATAAATAATTAAATTAAAATAAATCAAATATTTACAGGGGGGGCTCCCACACAACAGACATGATCTTTTTGCCGTTTTATAGATAACTAGCAGAACCCGCGGTTTCACCCGCGTTCAGACTACAAAAAAATTTTTTTGCTTTATGTTATAACTAATATTATATAAAGCTCCACTACCGCAACTTTTTGCACATTTTTCTACTCCATCTTTTCAAAGTTAGAAGGAGTACAATGATACAACTCGTATACTTACCAAAAATACTATCTTTTTCGCCAATCTTCTTTGACTGTCTTCTTCGCCAATCTTCTTCGACTGTCTTCTTCGCCTTCTTCACCGCCTTCGTGATGTGACGTCCGGTCACGGTCTGGATACGGTCCGGTTACGGTCCGGTCACGGTCCGGTTACGTTCCGGTCACGGTCCGGTCACAGTCCGGTCAAGGTCCGGTCACGGTCCGGTCACGGTCCGGTCACGGTCCGGTCACGGTCCGGTCACGGTCTGGTCACGGTCCGGTCACGGTCTGGTCACGGTCCGATTATGGTCCGGTCACGTTCCGGTCACGGTCCGGTCACGGTCCGGTTACGGTCCGGTCACGGTCCGGTCACGGTCCGGTTACGGTCCTGTCACGGTCTGGATACGGTCCGGTTACGTTCCGGTTACGGTCCGGTCACGGTCCGGTCACGGTCCGGTCACGGTCCGGTTTCGGTCCGGTTACGGTCCGGTTACGGTCTGATTACGGTCCGTGCTGTCCCGTCCCGTCCCCTCCCATTGATTATTTAGATTTTTAGATTAGCAAGTGGAAAAAAGACAGGATGTGTAGTGATTTATTATTTATATTAATATAATTTTTTTACCTATAAAGGTATGGCATAACCCTGGACACTGGGCTGTTCCGTTCGACGAACGTTTTACCAAAGAGAATTATTTCTTAACAGGCGACTATCGACTTATATCTTACTTTATCAAAAACAAATCTATCCCACAGGAACCGTACATTTTTCCGGGATGATATATTGCCTATAGCCTTCCTCAGTTAACGGGCTATCTAATGCAAAAAGAATTTTTCAAATCGGATTAGTAGTTCCTGAGATTAGCGCGTTCAACCAAACAAACAAACAAACTCTTCAGCATTATAATATTAGTATAGATGGTACGGAACCCTTCGTGCGCGAGTCCGACTCGCACTTGGCCGGTTTTATAGTATATTATGTATACAATCTTGCGATCGAACTACACTTTGCATTTTCCTATAAAAGTGAGTCATTTTATCGAACTAAATAAACAACTACTAATAATTTCATGTAATAATTTCATTGAAGTTCTTATATAAAATACAACTCGTTGTCTTCGTTTAGTAATCTTTACAGATAAATAAAATTGGAGTGTCTGTTTGTAATATTAAAATAACCGCTTTTTACTAAATGCATATGGATGTATACACGGTACATATACCAAAACAACATTTTTTACAATTTTTGTCTGTCTTTCTGTCTGTCTGTTTGTTCCAGCTAATCTCCGAAATGGCTGGACCCATTTTGACGGGACTTTCACTGGCAGATAGCTGATGTTATAGGAAGTAACTTAGGCTACTTTTATTTTAGAAAAAGAATCAGTGTTCCGCGAAAAAAAAATTAAAACACATGAAATTGTAAACAAAATCCAAATTCATCAATCCAAATTGTAAGCAAAATCAAATCAATCAATCAATCCAATCAATCCAAATTGTAAGCAAAATGAGGGTAAATCGCTATATAAGTTAAAGTTAATGAATATCTTAGGAGTAGCAAGCTACTATTTATGTATACCTAAACATAGCTAACCGTGAAAACGTACCTAGGGACGAACGCGAGCGAAGCGAGCGTGAGTCGCTAGTAAGTAATAATCACGAAAACTATTTCAGTTTTAGTTACACGTTTTAGTCTATATCAAAAAAAAGTACTGGACCAATTTTAATGAAATCTTTACTATTTCTTAAGTTGAAATAAATGTAAGCAAATTAAAAATAATGACCATGATTTGTTAACTAGTTTCGGAGAACGCGTGAAAAACATACACACATACACACGTACGCACGAAAGCCCGCACGCACGCACGCACGCACGCACGCACGCACGCACGCACGCACGCACGCACGCAAGCACGCACGCACGCACGCACGCACGCACGCACGTTTTATTATTTCTTTAAGATATATGGAAAACAAAATTTTACCGATCGTAACTCAAAATATCTAGTATCTTAAAGACGTTAAACGTATGTTCTGTAAATAAATTTCTACTTTAGGTATTTAGCAAGCTCCACCACCTGTGTTTTTTGCATATTTTTCTACTCCATCTTTCCAAAGTTAGAGGAAGAAAGTACAATGATACAATCGCATACAATGTTTACGACTTTAGAATCATGTCACTTGGCTTAAATGGGTTTTTTAACAAATATACTAACAGGTTAACATCTACGTTATTTTTAAAAACCCAGTGCTATGTACACCTGAAGGTTACAGTCTCCCTCCTTCTCCTTCTTTTTTAAGTTACACTTATAAAATGCCATTCTTGTTTTGCTGTAACTTTATACCCGCGGCTACGCTCGCGTGGACTAAAAATTTTCTTAGTTTTAATTTCCATTGAATTTATATATAGTCATATCTATTTTTAAGTCTAGTGTAAAACTCTAGATTCACTTGACCTAATCTACGCTAAAAAAATCAACCACAAATATACCACTCTGATGAATATTCTGTCTAGTTCTGGGTTCTGCTAAAATGTCCCTGTGAGAAGCTATCATCTCTTAAGTCTACGTCTGCTACTTTTAACGACTGGCCCTGAGATATATTAATCGTTATTTCAAATCAAACTTTAAGAATGAATTACAATAGATTAAATTCAAAGGCGTAGTCGGAAGTTATCAGTGCATCACATCCAGCAAACACAGTGACCACTATAATATTTAATGAATTACACACAGTCTAATCCCGTTACATAGCTTAGGCGACTTTTTTATTACTAATGTGCCAACTTTCAGAAGGAGGATATAGATAGCAGGATACACTCTAGCTAGGTTCTCTTTTTCGCGCTCTTGGTCTGTAATAGTTGTCGTTGCTATGGCCAGCCAAAAGTTATTCATAATTTTCCTTTGGATTCAGGGTAATTTCCGTTCTCTACTTTATATCCCACACAGTAAATGTGCACTTACAGAGAACTTGAGCTATGTTACTCTATTTAAATATATTCAACAACTCAAAGTTCAACGCCTAGTTTTACCCACTCAGGGGCTGAATTTAAAAAAAAACTACAATACATGTTTGTTTAATTGTATTAAAGAGCATTAATACCAAGTTACAAGTAATTCTGATCATATACAATTTTTTCCTCATATAAACAGCATAACCCCCTTTACCCCCTTTTACCCTTTTAAGGGATGAATTTCGAAAAAAAAATATTTGTATTGTTTTAGTTTTCATTTTATAGGTATATACTATTTTCCGTGCATCAATTACAGAGTTTCATTTAAATTTTCATCACCTATTTGACAGCCTTATGGGATGAATTTCAAAAAATGTTAAAATACATATTTATTTAATTGTATTGAAGAGCATTAATACTAAGTTTCAAGTAATTCTGATCTTAAATAATTTATAAATTCTGATCATAAATAATTTATAAGTATTTACTAGAATTCATTAAAATCTTTTAATGGTAAACATTATGCTGCTTTTCAACCAGAGCCTTCAAGATGACCATGGTTTTCTCGTTGCAAACAGGCGGAACGTTGGAGTTTATGAACTATTAGTTGTAATTATCTTGGACACACATGTACTCCTGTTCACCTGATGACGTCATTAATTCATAATCCAGTCATTGAAGACGTTTAAAAATGGTAATTTAGCTACTAAAAGTCAGGGAGAGTTCTAATTTGGCAGAGCGTTAAAGTTTGGTGTCCTAATTAATATTACGCAGCTATATTGAAAAAATGGGACCAAAAACTATTTTGTCGAGAATATCTTCTCTCTGGTGTCATCTAGGTTATAATTAGTCATTACAAAAATTATGAGTATAAAATTTCCTGCAACTTTTGCGGAAAACTTTAATACTTAATATATTTAATAACCCAAATTTTCAGCCTCTGTGACAGGACAGCATGACATTTTTTAAATTATTGGTATAGGAAAAATAAATAAATAAAAAACAATTTTAAACTTTATTACAAACTAAATTACATCTAGAACTCATATTCAGACACATAAATATATAATTTTGCAACAGCAATTCCTCCGAACTGTCCTCTGCTGTAGAGTTCCATCGATAATTCGAGTTCTATACTTTGTGGGCCTTCCAGTGGTCTCACAAGTGACATAACCGCTTGATTTCCGGTTTGAATCAACCTGAAAAATAGTAAAAATTCATATTAACTAAAAAAAAATTAGTTACAGAGAGTACGAATTGTTTAGAATTATGAATTGTCTAAAACATGAAATATTAAAAATATTTACCTTTAATTTTACCAACAAAATACTTTGAGGTCGCAAATCATTTACTTAGCGTCGGATATAATAATAAATTATAATATAAATTAATTATAAACTATTAAACTAAAATAGACTTACAGGAAAGCATTTATATCAGCCTTCTCTTTAACTGAAGGTGGAGCGTCCACGTCCACAACACGTAATTGAAATTTCATCTTGGCATACGGCCACGATGGCCCTTTCATTGTGAAAAGATCCACCTGCAATAAATTAAAAATATATGTATAAGTTATTGGCAGTATGCATAAATCTGTAAATACATTTTGAAATTTAATTAAATTGATAATAATTTAATTAGAATATACATACGAAAATTAAATATTATATCAACATTTTCCTTCCACTGGGTTTTTCGAGCATTACGTATACTAAAGTCTAAGAGTTTTGTTATTATAATGGTTTAAATAACAAAATTCGAATCAAAATCGTTTAAATTGTAAATATTCAGTAAGATTGGTCGCCATGACCAAAATTCCGTAAAAAGGTTCTTGAAGATTTAGGTAATGTTGTTTTAGTTGATTAAAAACATACATTGAACAACTCACAATGTAAAACATAATCTCTTTTAAGTTGATATCACTACACTATGAAACAACTTTAAAGAATTTACCAAAGTACTTGCTTACCTTTGATTCGGGAATATATAAATTGGAGACAAACGTGATGTAGTTGTATGAGTACGTGCTGGGCTGATGGGAGCATGCCCAGTCTGCTGGTGGGCAGTAGGTTTGAATTTTAGTGCAACGACTGAAATAAAAGATACGTATAACCATAGTAATAGAATAATAATTCGGGGACTAGCCAAGTCTATACAATTATCTTAGTGGAAAAGTGTGTGTGTATGACACAAAAATTCACTGTCTATTTCTTTCATTCTCAAATTTATATGTGAGTCAATTCCATATGATTGGCACGACGGATCTATAGGCTTTTCGAGGCTCGCATGTGAATACTGCCAACTTCAGGCTGATTAATATACAAAAACTCAAGATACACATTTAACGTCTCAAAAGTGTCCTCAAAAAGAACTTTTTTTAAATCTCTTCAGTTTAGCCATTCCTTTTCGGATGACAAAATTTAAACACACGTTTATAAAGTACTTTATGTGGTGTTCGAATTTGTGTTTAGACAGTCAGATCTTAAGATTTTTATTTAAAGAGATATTTTTTAGGAAATAAGTGTCTGTGTTTTTAAAAATATCAATGTTCAGGTTACTGAGATTTATGAGGAATTCTTGACAAAATCATATTTGTAAATTTTGTTTACTTTTACTATGGTAACACTATATTCAAACTATCTAGAAATATAATAAAGTTAATGCTGGTACATACTGTCTACTCTCAAGTTTGTATCCTGGTGGACACGTGATTCTCTGACATCGATATCCTCCTCGAGTATTCAGACAGACTACACTGGAACCCTCGTATTGACCACCAGTGGCACAAGGAGCTTCACCGGTTTCACATTCGTCAATATCTGGAAATTAAAATTGTACTATAGCTTACGTGGTGGTGCAAAAGTAGTTATGCGCTTAAGAAAGCGTCAAGAAAAAGGTCTTTCCGCTATATTTTTTTCAGAAAGATACAAATAAGGTTCGCGTCTCCAGGTTTTATGATATAATATTAAAAATAGTCTACTTTCAGAGCTAAGAAAGCTGGAGTATATTATAATGTTAACTTCAACAACAGATTGTCTGTTAGAGATTGGTCGTAGCAATAAGACTGCCTTGCATGGCTTTTGTAATTTTTTTTGTGACTTACCTAAATTCTATGCTTTTTTATATGCAATAGACTATTTAAATAAATAAAACAAATGTGTTGGGACATCAACATACAGCACCATCAGTAGGGTGAGTCGCATGTTATAACTATAATTATTTCACCAAAACACTCTAAAGCTATGTCTAACGTCAGCCTTTTATCCCCTCGAGGATCGCATACAAGCCGGCGTGTACGATGACAATTGAATTCTTGGAAATTCGCACGGATTTTTTAGAAATTATCCTGGAGAGATTAATATGAAGAAATCACTGGAATTTTGAATCTCAGAAGTAATTTATATAATGCGTAAGACGTAATTACATACTCCGAATTTAAGGTAACTTGACATTAAAGTGGTAAACGTGGCTTTATAAATCATTCGCATCTGATTATAACTTACCAATACAACTTCTTTTGTCTTCAGATAGCCTGTACCCAGAGGGGCAGGAACACCGGTAGCTGCCGGGCTCGTTAAGACAGCGTCCAATACATAAGTTCTTGTGCTTGAACTCTGTGCATTCGTCTACATCCGTACAGGTACTGGTCAATAAGATCAACGATTTAACTATTAGTATTGCAGATTATATTATGTGAAGTTATGATTACAGGCATCTTTAGTAACACAGCAAAGAAAAAGTCCGGCAAATCGAATTAATATATGCGGAGAAATTGCACTTTTTTTTTTTTTGGACATTAACACACATCACCATCTAGTTTCATGGTAAGGTACGAGGCTTGTGTTATGGATATCAGATAGTTGATACCATTACACATATTATATAACTTTAAATACATACTTATTATAAATATAAACACCCACGACTGCAGTACAAACATTCGTGCTCATCACACAAATGAATGACCCCAGTGGGACTCGAACCCGCGACCGCTGGCATAGCAAGTAGGGTCACTACACGCTGAGCCAAACGTGTCGTCACACTTATTAAATACAATGCATAGATAATTTTCCAGTAAATTTTTAAATGAATTAAAATTGTTTTTGAAGTAAAACTTCTTTACACACGCTTGACTTGGGGGGAGCTGGTGGATGCGTTACGAAAAAATGTACGTACGTTTTTTGCTATGGTAACCGTTGTTATTGTCTGACAAATGATATATAATATTATATTCTTTCCTTAAATGATATTCTATAAATATATGATTGTAATATGCCTAATATGCGTTATTTTTAGTATTTCACCTATACTACTTATTTGAAACATAAATTGAATTTCATAAAGAGTACCGATAACCTACAGAAGTTTAACTTCTTGCGCGTGTACATACATACACGAACTCTTTAATTTTTTAAAGTAAGATATTTTTTACTACAAAAAGGTTTTTGTCAAGATAATAATTAAAGCATGACCTTACATCGTGCATAGTTAGGTAAGATATAAGGTCTTGCTTTACTTATGACTGGTTGTCAGAAGCCTAGACCTATTTCATCAGGCAACTGACCGAAGATATAATTGATTGGTATGTATAAATATCCTCTATCCATTAAGTAGATGTGTGAATTAAAATAATTTCTGATTTAAGATTAAGATATCATAAAGGGTAAATATCCTTATCTCCTCCATTTCCTCCATTTATGATTATAGTTAACATATAATTGACATTAAACTATAAATATTTACCGATTATCAGTCGGGTTTAACCTGTAGCCTCTGTGACAGGAACACCTATAGCCGCCCCAAACGTTGTTGCAACGATGCTGGCAGAGTGTACCGGGCCGTGACTCTGTGCATTCATCTACGTCCACGCATACCTAATAAGGCGAATTATTTAATAACAGCCATAACTTTGATGGAAATAAAAATAAAATCAGAAATATATTATGATCCGGACCATGAGTCTGAGAATAAATATTCTGTAACAATTTTTATAAGTAATGTAAAAGCTTGTAACGTTTTTTCAATTTTTCTATATTTTTTTTCTACTCTTAATAATAAAGTTAATTATATTTTGTTCAAATATTTTAGTAACTTAAAAATAAACTTAAAATAATACTATAACTTACTGTAACATTAACTCTATATTTATACTACCTTGTCATTAATTGGAGCATTCTTGAATCCTTGATGACATCGGCACTGATAGGATCCTACCGTATTGATGCAATCAGCATTTTGTGAACATATTGGCTGAAATTATCAATGGGTAATTTTATGGAGGTCTAATATTTCTTTTATGTCCATGTATTATTAACGGGATCTTAATTGAGTGACAGTGGTAGCCCAGTGGTAACGCGCTCGCTTGGGAAACCGAGTGAAGCGGGTTCAAATCCCGGGTCTCGCACCTCTAATATTTTCATGTGCGAATCATTTTCTAACTTCATTACCACTTGCCTTACGGTAAAGGAAAACATCGCGAGGAAACCTGCATCTCTGAGAGAACCTAGCAAGTTTTCGGAAGACATGTGAAGTCCGCCAATCCGTACTTGGCCAGCGTAGTGGACTGTGGCCTGATTCCCCTCGTATTAAAGGGAGGCCCGTGCCCAGCAGTGGGACGTTAAAAAGGGCTGAATACATACATACATACATACAAATTGACTGAACTATTTCGTTTGTATATGAACGCTTTTAAAAATAGTACTACACTGTCCAATGGAATATTAATATGTATATCTTACTATGCTTCCACCCAAGGCACACTCATCAACATCTTCACAAACATGATCTCCAACTAATCTATGCCCAGCGGGACAACTGCAAGTGTATCCGCCAGGTAGATTCGTACACACTTGCAAAGGACCACATAGGGCCTCACCTGTGGCACATTCGTCGACATCTGTAACAGGAAATTATGTTACCAAAATTATTTTTTGGAAATAAAATAAATTATAAATAATTTCTTATGGAACAAAATTTCTTTAATAAACAATTCATACTATACAGCCCCGTATAAATAAATGATAATTTTTAGTAGTTAGAACTAGCAAGAAATATAAGCGTAAGCAAAACTGCTGACAGAGACAAATTTTAAGGCTATGATAGATTTATCTGTGCGACCTTCACAAATCTTGTCGTCGCTTAGTCTGGTTCCCCATGGACATTTGTACACTGATCCTCTATCTTCAATTTGAGTAATTTCCGGTTCTGCTATTGTTTTTCCTTCTTTGGTGCCTGGTATTATAGTGTTTGGGTCTACCGGGGTATATACTATAATATAAAATGGAAAGTTTTTAATTGTTCAAATCATTAAAACTACTATAGCATCATTTAAATAAAACTATCTATCATGGTCACGGGAGAGACATGATTGCTGTAAAGCAATCGAAACGTCGGGAAACAAAAATCAAAATAAATCCGCGAAAAAATCCGAAAAGATAGTTTTATTTAAATGTCTAATATTCGCGTAAATCTAAGAAAGTATTATACTATAGCATCAATTATAAAACTAAGCTAATCAAAACAATGCGTTGTTTTTTTCTCCTTGTTCACCTCAAAAATCTGAACAAACCAGAAATACTGTTTCTATATTTCTAAAATAATAATTTCTTACTAAATATGTAACCTACAATACACTAGCCCTTTTTATTAATGATTAATATCAAGCTCAACTCAACGAGTAGTTTCTATAGTAGCTAGATGGGACGTCCAACTTTTCTGTATCATCTATAGGATAAAGTGTGGTGATAAAATGGGATGGTGTACTGTGGATACTTACTTACTGCATGTCAAATTGACTAATAGTGATTATTATTATGATTTTTCTTCAGTTCTTTTGGTTTTGAACCCAATAAAACTTATTGCAACAATGCAAGTAAATACTATGCAACTATTTAGTAGCAACATTAATTTATTAGTTGCTGATAAGATTATTTCATAAAGTTTTAATTTTGATAAATTGATGTTTCATTTTGAATTGAACTTTTTTAAGAGTTTAATAGGTAAATAATAATAACAATAATGAGCTCCCGACCGACTTCGGTCACGGTGGCCAGTTTTATTGAGTTTAGCCATCTGCGCAGGAGATATTATAGTGCACAAGTGTACGCGCAGACACAAGAGCATTCCTGTCACTCTCATACTCCGGTGGGATAACACGAGACACGACCGATAAGAGTTAAGGCGCAGGACTGACGGCTTCCCAATTTCCAACTTCCTAACTATTACTGAGACTTACTAAACAGAAAGACTCAATAACTAAACTTAGCTCGACCCAGGACTCGAACCCAGGACCTCTCGATGTACAGCCGTATTTGGTAACCACTACACCACCGAGGCAGTTAAAGATAAATATTATGACATTAACCGTACTCATAAATTATAATAGAACTGTTATATTTAGTGAGAAAACTATGAATACATTTTTGGTGTGTGAAAAACACTTAACAACTACAAGACCGGTTGTCGTGGAAATCTCTGGGGGAGGCCAATGTTCAGCAGTGGACGTGTTTGGGCTGAGACGAGACGACGACGAAAAACACTTCCATTTAAAAATGACTGACAAATACTTATATAATTTGTTTTAAAATCAATAGCAAACTAGTATAATAAAAATATCGAAACCTCATTCATAATATATGGAAAACGATAAAGTTAGCTTACTCGTAAAGAATCTGACTTATATTTTTATCGAATACCAACCTGGTATATTACCATATCCCGGAGGGAACTTGCCCGCTCCCCACACTTGTACACAACGGTTCCGATGTGGATCAAAAGTCCAATTTGGCGAACATTCGCAACGGTAACCACCTTCTGTATTAACGCAAATCTCTACTGACGCACAGGTAGCCTGACCATTTGTGCATTCATTGATATCTAGAACAAATATCGGCTGTTCATAACACGATAATTTATTTAAATATACTGTTTCTCTAAATTAAATTCTTATAAAACAGTTTTTAAATTATACAAAAAATATATATACTTATTTATTGAATACAAGCGACTCACCCTCGCTCCGCTCGGGTTCATTCCTACTTACGTTTTAACATTTAGTATAGATTTCTCGGAGATGAGATATTTTCCCGCAGTAAAAAATATCCTATTGTTGACCAGCTATCATCATACCAAATTTCATCAAAATTCCCCTAGTAATTTTTCCATGATGCGGTCACACACACATACAGACAGACAGACAAAAAATCTAAAAACTATAATTTCGGCTTCTGTATCGATAATAATGTTTATTTCAATAAGATTTTCCAAAAAATATTTAACGTATAGATTCGGTTTAGTTACAATTTTATTATATGTTTAGATATGTACTTGAAATTTTCATACCTTCACATTTTTCAGTCTTTGAGTTCAAATAGTAACCAACATCGCAGTTACTTCTTGGTCTAAACGGTCTTGAAGTGATTCGTTGGTCTGGAAAACCCCAGTAATAGTCTGGAAGACGAAGAAAACATAACAAATAATTGAAATGCCTTAGGAATATAAAATATCAAGATCAGTCTCTGTCAAAAATCTTAGAAGAATAATTGAGTTACTCGCTCATAATAAATATGGGTAATTAAAACAATAGCAATAACTATTAACTTTGTGTACTGGATGTAGTAGGCGCTGGAGTGGTGCTAGTGGTACTTGTAGTGCTCGTAGTTGTACTAGTACTACTTGTAGTGCTAGGTGTAGTAGTTGTAGATGTTGAAGTAGTTGAAGAAGTAGTAATCAGTGTACAAGCTCCGGTAGACAGAACTCTTCGAAAACCATATGCACAGTCACAAAGATATCCGCCCATTGTATTACGACATATTTCAGTTAAACCAGAACAACTATGTCGATTTGTAGCACATTCATCAATATCTGAAAACAATTTAAATTAATTTATTATTTTAGTCTCATAGATCGCTAACACTAAAAATCTAACAATAAAAAAATCAGTACCAAAACAAAAGCCAAATGAGTCTATTTCAAATCCAGATTGACACTCTGTTGGCTTTTCATTAATTATAGTCCATTCATTCTTTGGCATTTTCTTTGTGTCTACAACAACTGAACCATCGTCAAGTTTTTGTCCTTTCACAGTGGCAGTTTCTTCACCTGCATTTAATATTACCAATTTCGGTGAAGTCACTACTTCGGGAACATCTGTGACTTCACTAGCTACATAGGTCTTATCTTTTTCTGTAGGCTCAGGCTGAATTTTAGTAGATTCAGTAGGTTCAAATCTAGGTACAACATCATATGGTTTTATTTTTTCTGGTTGAGATACCGATGGCTCACTGGGTATGAATTCATTTGATCTATTGCGTTCTCTAAAAGCAGGTTCAGGTTGCTCAGATACATCAATAGCATTCGTAATTATGTCATTATCTAGTGTATTTTCTGTTTTTTCTGCTAGCCCAGATAAGTCAGAATTATTTATGTTCTTTTCCTCTGATCCGACTTTTCGTTCTTCAGGCAATGCTGGTAATATTGCAGTGGATGTAGGTATTGTAGTGGTAATAATGTCACTTACAGTTGTATTTGGAGATACTTCAATTTCTTCCCTGAAAATAAAGTTCACTATAATATACAATTGAATGAATAACAATAAAATTTTATGTTTTCTATTATTTATTTACTTGTTTTTGTTTCTATTACTTTTTTGTGATATGAAGAATGATATGAAGAAAATATGTCTTCTCATATCCACTCTGCCCGTATAAACTGTGTGTATATACTTTACTGCCATAAATCGGAAAGTGAGGTACTCTTAGTATACTATTATGCTTTAAAAATACTATGTGTTATCGTACCATTTTCTGTTTTCATTAAATATTAGTCATATAAAATTTTAATAAAATCTAAATCTATAGTTTATATACTGGTTTTTCTATTTTGTCCTTGGATAAATTGTATCATAGTTTAATTTGACTGTTAATAATCGCATCTCTCGTACCTTTGCCGAGATAAAATGCAATCTATATTATTCAAAGCCAATGAATGCCCGCCAATGAAAAATTCTTTTAATACCTTTCTAGTTATTTCTACGTTAGATCTAAATTGTGCAAATAAGAGTTTATTGTTATTGATATTATTGGTTGAGTATATATTTATGTAACAGTTATATAGAAACTGAAGATGTTTTTTTTTTATATTTAGAAATACAATTAAACTCACTCTGAGTCATAATATTCGTATTCATACTCAGGTACGGGTGCGGGGGTGCTAGTGACCCGTTTCTGACAGCGAAACGAACCTGGTATGTTAACACATTGATACTGAGGTCCAGCTCTATCACAGTTATGGGTTGCAAGGGTACATTCGTCGATATCTGCAAGATAATATGTGTTTTATTATATTGAAAATGGTAATGTAATAAAGATTATGCCTGCTATTGATTTATTTAAATATCAATGATTTAAAAGTACACCTTAAAAATTTTGCCTAAATACTACTATGCTACTACTACTTTAATATAAACTATTGGAACTAGTAGGTAATATAAAAATTTCTTGGACATTGAAATTCGCTATAAGACAGTTTTCAGCTAAAGTAGTCTTTATCGTTCAATCTATCTGTATATTTAAGTTAGTTCCAATAAAGATTTCGATTCTAGGTACATTTTACAGTCCAATATTGGAATAAGTTGGAAATTTATTATTGCTTCTTTTTAATCATCTTCAAAAAATATAGCTTACGTTGATGGAAATGTCTTTTTTTTGATAAAAAATCCTTTTGTAACAATTGAATTAGTTTTATTAAAACATTACCTTCACAAGTGCTAGAAGAATGATGTATGATGTATCCAGTACCGCATGACAGTAATCGAATGCAAAGAAACGAGCCTACTGTATTGTCACATCGCTGTGATTCAGGAATACAGTTATTTTGTTCTGTTGCACACTCATTTATGTCTTAAAAAAAAGAAATTATATTTTGTAATAATATTTAAAACTTAAACTTAAAATTTATTTTATTACTTAATAGTGACTCGCCCTCGCTTCGCTCGGGTTCTTCCCTAGGTTGCTTTCCGATACAACCATTTTCTTCCCCTTAAGGGATGATTTCCGGGATAAAAAATATCCCATGTCCTTCCTAGGATCTCAAACTAACTTTTTACCAAATTTCATCTAAATCGGCTTAGTAGTTTCGGTACAAATAAACTAAAATATATCTCTTTATAATATTAAGTATAGACTATATTATACTTGTATATTTTGTATGTATTCAGCCCTTGTCCCACTGCTAGGCACGTGCCTCCCTTCAATGCGAGGGGGATTAGGCCATAGTCCACCACGTTGGGCTAGTGCAGATTGACGAACTTCAAATGTCTTTCGTAAACTTGCTATTGCTACAAACGATGTTTTCCTTCACCGTAAGACTAGTGATAATCATGTTAGAAATGATTCACACATGATGAGAATATCAAAGATGCGAGACCCGAGATTTGATCCCGCTTCCCTCGCTTTCCCAAACGAGCGCGTTACCACTGGGCTACTACTTCCTATATATACCTACTTGTTTAAATTAAAATATATTTTGCAAAATGATTGTCCGATGTAGGTGTAGATTGCGATATCGAATCGTCTAGTCCAGAAAACACAAATATAAATACTAGAATCCTTAAAACTATTTATTTTTATTCCGTAGAGTGAATTAGATATTTTTAATAACACACCAACACAAGCCCCAATAGTTGAGTCCAATTCGAAGCCAAGCTTGCAGTGACATTCATGACTTCCATTAGTATTCAAACAGTTTTGATACGGATCGCATAAATGAGTTCCTTCCACACACTCGTCAATATCTGTAATAATAAATAAATAAATATGTTGGGACATTAACACACAGCACCATCTAGTTCCATGGTAAGCTACGAGGCCTGTGTTATGGATACCAGATAGTTGATGCACTACACATATATAACTTTAAATAAATACATATTATAAATATAAACACCCATGACTGGAGTACAGCCATTCGTGCTCATCACACAAATGCATGCCCCCAGCGGGACTCGAACCCGCGACCGCTGGCACAGTAAGTAGGGTCACTACACACTGAGCCAAACGTGTCGTCTATATAATATTAATATATAAGAAATTTAACCAAACATTTGAATATACTTAAAGAATATGACGAAACGTTTGGCTTAGTTTGTAGTGACCCTACTTGCTATGCCAGCGGTCGCGGGTTCGAGTCCGCTGGAGGCATTCATTTGTGTGATAAGCACGAATATTTGTACTTCAATCATGGGTGTTCATATTTATAATATGTGTATTGTATGTATTTAAAGTTATATATGTATATGTAGTGTATCAACTATCTGGTATCTATAACGCAAGCCTTGTAGCTTACCATGGAACTAGATGGTGCCGTGTGTTAATGTCCCATATTTATAATAATTACAAACATGATTTTCGAGTTTTATTAAAGTATGTCTAAGAATTCATATTTACTTTAGTACTAACCGTCACATACTTTTGTAGCAGGATTCAATCTCATTCCGTCGGGACATTTCGTATTTGACTGTCTATAAAAAATGATTCATAGTATTAATTAACAATATAGTTGGAAGCACTTAAAGTTACATTTAAGTTATTCTTGTACCTCAAGTTCATTTTTGGTTTGCAATCGTATTCACCAAGCACATTGACACAGATTTGATCTGGTCTGCATATATCTTGGCCATCTTCACATTCATCAATATCTGTAAATATTTTAATGAGACTTAAGTAAAATATCTCTTTTTGAATACTACTAATATTTTAATATGATGATTATAAAAACTTATTAATAGTTAAGATACCGTCACCCAGATAACCAGCTATCATCATACCAAATTTCATCTAAAATCTGTCCAGTGGTTTTCTCATGATGCGGTCACAAACAGATAGACAAAAATTCTAAAAACTAGATTCGGCTTCTGTATCGATAATAATGACTATTTCAATGAGATTTTCCAAAAAATATTTAATGTGCAGATTCGACTCAGAATTTTATTATATGTATAGTCCATGAAAATGTATTGAAACTTCTTTTGTATTCAATATTAAAAAAGGAACAACTTAGTTATGGCGATTGAATATACCTTCACACTTATTAGTTAGTGCATTAGTTTTAAATCCAGGTGGGCAGTGCTTAGATCCTTTATCTTGACAGTGGAACGATCCTCGAGTATTAATACAGAATTGAGATTGCTTATTGCAATCATCGTGGGCCAAGAGACACTCATCTACGTCTGGAAATCATTATTAAAAGTTTTGATAAACTTATCTAACGATAATAAAAAAATGTTAAGTCCGTTTTTATCATGTATACTAATATTTACCTTCACATTCTTCATTAATGCCACTCCTAAAGCCCGGTGGGCATCTATCTTCTACAGCTTTGGGCTTATTACCAAAATTGGCTGGATCACCAGAAACTCCGCCACACTTGTATCCTCCCATAGTATTCTCACATAAATAGCTCGGGCAAGGCGGTTTTGGTAGCTTGCACTCATTTATATCTATTTTGTAATGAAATTTAATAAAAATAGCGAGATTCGTTATTAACCCTATTACTAGTTGCTCAAGCTCAAATATCTATTATTACTTTTTTAAGGAAACAAAATAAAATATGTTAAATCACACGTTCAATAAACATTATAGTATATAACCTCAGACTTGTGAATAATATATACATATAATAAAACTTTTGCTAAAAACCGAGCCAGGAGGATGTAAGAAAAGAAATAGAACAAATCCAGTTTTTTTTTTATTTTTTGTTACTCTGTCTGTTTGTCTGTGTGTACGGGCTAATCTCCAAAACTGTTCGACCGATTTTAATTAAATATTGTATGGTGTTACCTACCTAATATACCCGGTCAACATTTTAGATACCTACTTTTTATACCGGAAAATTAAAGAGTTCCCGTGGGTTGTTAAAAAACTATAGCAACTTATACAGCTTAGTACCCAAAAACGACTGCAATAGAAGTGGTGGATGCCATGAAGAAAAATATATAGAAAAAGTCAAAGAAATAAAGTTATATGAATAAAATCCCTGTTTTTTAGATATTTACAAAGAAAATACGATCAATAAGATATGAATAAAACTTATAAAGTTAATCATTTAAAGATTAGTCAGTAGTTTAATAAGAAGATGCACCCCCCTAGAAATAATTCTGCCTCCGTCTATGGAAGTAATACTTAAAAATATTAATTATTTAGTCTGAATATATAACTCACCATCACACGCATTGTTTAGAAGGTTCTTAGCAAACCCTGGAGGACATTGGCCTTTTTCTAAGTTATTCTTTGGATGTTTTACTGGAATACATTTGTATGATCCTTGGATGTTATGGCATTGAGTATTCGGCAAACATACAGGTGGATCTAAGGTGCATTCGTCGATATCTGAAAAAAATGTTTACTTAACAATTTATAAAAAATGAATACTTACCAGAAATTATTTAAGTTATATATTTCACACATCAATTATACCTGCGGTTCCGTTCGCTGGCTTATTTATCTAATAAAACTTATCCGTAGTAAATAATCTTTGAAATAATACTAAATTAAATGAAATTTATACAAATAAACTGTTTTTCGTACCTTCACAAGATTTTCCGTCTGACATGAGCTGATATCCTCGTCTACAGGAGCACTTAACTTCTACTCCATTGTCATTGCATTTGTGCTGACAGGGATTGTGAGGTTTACATCTGTTTTTAGTTACCTAAAAAAATTTTGATAAAAAATCACAACGTAATCCTTTGAAATATAATTTACCTAAAACTATTATTCTTGCTGAATCTGATCAGTAAAATTTTCAGCTTCATGTAAAAAATTTAAACATAGTACAGGATCGGATGGCACAAAACCGTCTGTATAGGAAATTTTTGGGGAAGGCCTATGTCCAGCAGTGGACGTGTTTAGGCTGAGACTAACGAAATGAATAGAATAAACTTTATTCCATGCATTCAATTTAGTCAGATATTAACAAATGTTGTAAGTTTTTGTATAGAAATTATATTAAAAAAAGTCATTATTAAATTTGCTGTACCAGATTTTAATGATTCAAATATCGCACCTCTTTACAATTCCGTCCATCAGGCATAAGCATAAAACCTGGATTGCACTCGCATTTGTATGAGCCTGGTATCGGAATACAGTGATGTGCGCAAAGTTCATTTGGTGCGTAATCTTCACACACTGAAGGCATCGATGATAGAACTGCAAAAAAAACGCAGCCAATCTTAGAGGTTAGTCTTATGAGTATTTTGATTTCATTATTTATACACAGAATTTACTGGCTTTGTATTTAAATCGTTTGACCAAATCAGACCTATATTTAACTAGCGACTTACCCTCGCTTCGCTCAGGTTCGGCCCTAGGTACGTTTTGACGCTTACTATAGAATAGGTTTTTTTTTTTTCATTTTTTTTTTGTGAATTTTTTCGATGTTTTAATAGTTATTCTGCTATTCGGGATAAAGATAAATCCAATAAAACAAAGATCATAAAAATCGGTCTAGTATAAGTGTATACAAACCCGACTTTGTTTTCAATACATGTTATAAAACAAAGTCGCTTTTCGCCTTCTGTTCCTATATATGCTTATTGCTTAGATTTTTAAAACTACATAAAGGATTTTGATGCGGTTTTTTTTAATAGATAAATTAATTCAAGAGGAAGGTTTATATGTATAATACATGCATATTATAGTACGGAAAAGCTGAGAAATTCAAAGATTTGTATTTCATACTAATCGTTAAAACGTACCTACGGGCGAAGCCGAGCGAAGCGAGGGTGAGTTGCAAGTATATAATATATAGATTTGAGAAGACGATCGTATCGTGCTATGATTTATTACAATCTCTTCATATGTGAAAAAGTTGTAGTGAAGAAGCATATTAGAATATGAGTTTTTAAGAATTACTCGCACTCGTAGTAAAATAATTTCATCAGCTTTTTTTGTAGTGTTATTTAATTTTTTTTTCGTGCTCATATTTCGTCACAGATACTAAGATTTTAAGTACCTTTGATGAAATTTATCTTTTCTTTTAAATTATTGTGTATTGGCACCGTCCGTAATAACGATGACTTTTGAGATGCATTAGCTCTTAGTCTCCCACGTGACCAAGTTTGCTGTAAAGCTTTTAAAATATCGGGAAGAAAAAAATCACAAAAAATCCGGAAAAATAAAAATGATGAGATATAAATATGTAGTTAATTGAAATTTTCAACCGAATTCAAAAAAAGATAAAGTCCTCAAGTCAGTGTTTGTTTTTTAAGTTTTTTTTAAACTTACCTTTATCAGGAGGATTTGATACTGGCGCTGGATTTGGTTTTGATCTAAGTGTACTGCTAGCGTCTCTTGCTGCACTCTAAAATTAATATAACTTTAAAATAATAAATATCTCGCAGTTGTTCACAAAATATGAATATTTGTCAAAGAAAAATTCATTGATTTTATTTTTAATGCATGCATGCATTATTTAATTGTTTTTTTAATTGTATGGAAAAATATTCCGAACAATAAATAAATATAAAAAAAATTAATATGCATGACTTTAAATTTTCATTAAATGAAATTTTCATGAAATTAAATTAATTTCCACTTCATACCTACAGAACTGAAGATACCGTTTACAAAATTACGTTATTTATTTTTAAAATAAAGTTGATTAAATTTAAACAAACATTAAACATACTGATATATTTCAAAAGTATTGACTTCTTGCCATTGAAATAAAATTTAAGTAACAATTGATAACACTGGAACGATTTGCCTAATATCTTTCTTAAAATTGTACGAATATGATTTTTACTGAAAACATTTGTTAAAGTCCCGAGAAAAATTAACGTGTTTTTTTTTCTGTTTTGCATTTTATTTGTTTTTCCATTAGACTTAAATAAATTACCGTCTCTCGAGTCAGTATTTGGGGGCACGGAAGTGACCCCGCCAAGTTATTATTTACAATATTTATACCATAATATTTAAATAGATAATTTTATTAATCATAACCTTGCAGCACTGAGAGAAAGCGTCGCTAGCGAGTAGTTGCTCAGCACTTTTCCCCTCCACGGAGACTGCACAGGAATTGATCCCATTTGCCTTAGCCACTGTTGTTCCAGATTTGCATTGATCACAACATTTCTGTCAATAATATTGTTATAGCTATTGTATCCGTTTAGGACTAGTATTATAAATGTGAATATTTGTGTCTGTTTATGTAGGTTTATATATCCAATAATTTACTTCTTAATAAGTGTATTTTACTCATGAGTAAATTACACTAAAGAAACTTCGCACTAAAATGCCAATTTGATGGGTGAATATCTGACACGCTTGTTTACAGAACGCGTTATTAATGTTAGTAGGTACGAACTTTCTTTATAATAAAGGTAGCTACTTTCTATATAATATGTTATGCGTGCATGCATGAAATTCTTTAATTAGGTAACGTGGATAAAATATTGCAAATTTTTACCACTTAAAATTCCACAGAAACTTACCAAACTGAGCTGAAAAGTCAAACATTTTTACAGCCTAGGTAAGATTACTTTTGATCTTTTAAATCATAAAACTAAATGAATTTATGATCGCATAACAGTATCTCTGTAAGAAAATATACTAAATTAAAATAGCTCATTTTAATAACCTAATCGTTAATAATTCGTCCACGTAAAGTAATTTTGTATGTATGTATTCAGCCCTTTTAACGTCCCACTGCTGAGCACGGGCCTCCCTTCAATACGAAGGGTACATAGTCCACCACGCTGCCCAAGTGCGACCGCCCAAGCCATTATATTCGCTTCGATAGACCCCAAATCCTCGCGAAAGAAAATCGATATCGCCCTAGAATGATTCGGGAAGCCATAGAAATTAAAAAACATCCAAATTTCAATAGGGAAGATGGCTGGGTACTACCATCGTCGTGGGATCCTGTTATTAATATTATAAAATCTAATAATAAAATTAAACATAACAGACCGTTAGATGTAGTAAGTTCTTACTGTGTAGATCAAAATAACAGTATTTCAAATTAATATTTTACATTTGTAAATGTAATTCTTAATTAATTTTAATTTTCTAAAGTAGACATAGAATATAATAATGGTAACACTAAAAATATAGATTATTAAACAATAATACAATAATAAGTTTTCTAAAAAATTGAAATAATTATAATGATAATAGCTAAAATTATATAAATAATATTCCATATTACAAGTATAAAATTAAAATTATAAAAATGTTTAAAATTAAAATAACAAATATTGTAAGGTACATTGATGCTAATTTTCAAAATTTTGAATTCATTTTTGTTAATTGTGGGTAGGCTGTCTGTAACAACTATATAATGCTTTTGAGACATCTAACACCTTAGTCTCTCCCGTGACCATGATTGCTGTAAAGCAATCGAAACGTCGGGAAACAAAAATCAAAATAAATCCGCGAAAAAAACCGAAAAGATAGTTTTATTTAAATTGGGAAGAAAGTTTGTATTGGGAAGCAAGTTCGGGATGAACCCGAGCGAAGCGAGGGTACTCACCCTCCCTTGCTAGTAATAAAAAAAGTTTTTAAAACTTACCAGTATACTTATATGTATACTTATCAAACATTGCGATGTCTGTCAAAGACAATTGTTATTGCCTTCTGACATATAATAAAAATTCTTGAACTTTTAGCTTAAATGTACGTCTATCTACCAACAATTAAAATTAAATATGCCGAAACATTTACAATAATACTAATATACTGTCTGTTACCTTTTCACGATTAAACCGCTAAACAGATTTTATAAAATTTGGCAAGGATATAAATGGCATCCTGGGATCGGACATGTGCTACCTTGATCCCCACTTGATTATGGCGCGAGCAATGCCGCAGGCAATAACTAGTACCTACATACATATACAAGAAACAAATTAAAATTAATTTTAACACATTATAACATACGCAGTAATCAATGTAAATGTACACATATAAGATAATCAATTTGTGTGTATGTATATTTTGGTTATTGTTTGGAGATACGCCAATTACTAGCTATAAATTATTTATTGAATTGAAACATACGAGTAACTTTACTGATATGCGTTCTTACTGTTGACATTTAAAACAAATATTTAATTAAGTAAATATGAAAGTTTGATTGTCATTTGTTTTATGAACAAATAAACACACAAACCAGTCAAGAGCGAGTCGAACTTTTACACGAAGGCTTCCGTACAAGGTATAACACTATGAACTTTTTAAATAAGCTGATCATAATCAACTTTTTTTTAATTTGCATGGCGGCTACTTTTAAAATGCGCCGTCTTAGTTTGGTTGAAATACACACTCTGTAAAAATTTCAACTCTCTACCTATTATTGTTCATGAGATACAGCCCGCTGATAGACAGACAACGAACAGCAGAGGTTTAGAAATAGATAGTATTATGTGATCTGTCATAATAGGGTCCCGATGGCACCCTTCGGATGCGGAACCCTGAAAACGACTCAATTATTATTATAATACTTAATTTGAATTCTTAGTTATGTAATTAAGTTTAATATATATTATATACACTAGATATAATGTCATAATATAAGAAAATCGCAACTTATATTCTAACTAGTTAATATGGAACAGATTATTACTGCTACATTCACTTGGTAAGTAATTTGATGATATATAGCCTATAGCCTTCCTCAATAAACGGGCTATCTAATGCAAAAAGAATTTTTCAAATAGGATTAGTAGTTCCTGAGATTAACGCGTTCAAATAAAAAAATAAACAAACTCTGTCTCTTTATAATATACTTGCGACTCACCCTCGCTTCGCTTCGGGTTCGTCCCTAGACAAAAATAAATTTATCCCACGGGAACTGTACATTTTTCCGAGATGATATATAGCCTATAGCCTTCCTTAGTTAATGGGCTATCCAATGCAAAAAGATTTTTTTAAATCGGATCAGTAGTTTCTGAGATTAGCGCGTTCAACCAAACAAAAAAACAAACAAACTCTTCAGCTTTATAATATTAGTATAGATAATATTAGTAGGTAAAAATAATTTCTTCATTTCTGGTCAGAATCATCAAACACTTTAAGCTTTCGGATTTCTAATATGATTATTAAGCATCTGTTAAACCTATGCTACATTTACAAAACCTAACATTATTAATAACAAATGGTAACAAAAGTTTAATCTAGCTATTTACAGAGATAAGAAACACCTAATCATCTATGAGTACTTTATAAATATTTGCTTTTGTTATATTGTCTTTATGTATTAACTAGCGGATCACCCTTGTTTCTCTCGGTTCGTCCCTAGGTACGTTTTAATGGTTAGTATGGAATAGATATATGATATATAGCCTATAGCCTTCCTCAATAAATGGACGTACAGACATACAAACAAACAAACTCTGCCTCTTTATAATATTAGTATAGATAAATACTACCGACTCACCCATGCTTCGCTCGGGTGCGTCCTTAGGTACCTAATAGTAGCTTATGTGTTACCGTTTAGTACAAGCCATGGTCTATATGTATATTTAAGGGGTTTGAATATTTTTCCATGAAAGCTGGTATTATAAAACCACCATCATTTCATATTTATTTAGTATCGGTGCACAATGAAACTGGTAGAAATGGATGACAGTCAAATCTATATGTATCTATGTATGTACATATAATAAAATTGTAACTAAGCCGAATCTGTAGATTAAATATTTTTTGGGAAATCTTATTGAAATATACATTATTATCGATACAGAGGCCGAATCTATAGTTTTTAGAATTTTTGTCTGTCTCTCTGTCTGTTTGTCTGTCTATCTGTGACCCCATCACGGAAAATCCACTGAACAGATTTTGATGAAATTTAGTATGATGATAATTAATTATCCGGGTCAACATATAGGATACTTTTTATTGCGGGAAAATATCTCATCTCCGAGAAATCTATACTAAATGTTAGGATGTAATAAATAAATAATACTAGCAATATAGTGCTCTAAAATGTCCGGTTTCCGACAAATTAACACGATTTTATTAGCTTCACTTATATCTATCTAACGGAATATTTATTTGATTTTCACCCACTTCAAAACTTCGAATTGAACTGAAACATTTCACATTTAACAGGGACCAATGACAGTACAATCTATACTAATATTATGAAGCTGAAGAGTTTGTTTGTTTGTTTGGTTGAATGCGCTAATCTCAGGAACTACTAATCCGATTCGAAAAATTATTTTTGCATTATACAGCCTGTTAACTGAGGAAGGCTATAGGCTATATATCATCCCGGAAAATTATACGGTTCCCGTGGGATAGATTTGTTTTTATCTAGAGACGAACCCGAAGCGAAGCGAGGGTGAGTCGCTAATAGTGTATATAGTGCTAGATATCAGTTGCTATAAATATTTCATCGGTTTGATTTCTAATTTCTAAAAGTACAGTTAGTAAAAAATATTATACAAAACACCCCTCGCTTTTTGCACAATAATATTCATTCTCTCGTAAGTCACTTTATTCTTATATTAAAAATTATTTTTTATAATGAATACATACATACATAACCGTATATTATATTAAATAAACATAGCGCTACGACCTTTAGGCAAAAGCCACTAGCAAACGTTAATAATATGCCTAATATAAAACAGTGCTTATTAATACTCATATATTTATTTTGCATAGTTTTACCTTTACAGATTCTTTCGTTGAAGCACAAGTTTTTGCACTCGTCGCTATTTCGATTCCATATTCGCAGTCAGCTTTTTTTCTGAAACAAAATATTTAATTATTTATATTTCATTTTTATAAAATATATGTAGGTACTTCCCTCATACAAAATTTCATCCCCATTTTCACCCCCTTAAGGAATGATTTCCGAGATAAAAACTATCCTATGTCCTTCCTAGGGTCTCCATTTTCTTACCAAATTTCATCCATATCGGTCCAGTAGTTTCGGTCCTTATTCGATACAAATAAACAAAAAATATCTCTTACCTCTTTATAATATTAGTATAGATAATAAAACTTTTTATTATAAACCGTATAAAAACAAATAATGAAATACACAAAAAAAAAGATGAGTGAGGTACAGCAAGCGATTGAATCGCCAAAAGTGATCTCTTCCAGGGCAACCTTGAGGTAGACGAATGTGTGACAAAATGGTAGACGGTATATAGATTAGCTATAATATATAATTAATATTATTATTACATATACTCATACATACATAACTACATAATATGCAAACATATACATATGCATATGCATATGCAAAGTGATATTTAATTGAACTAATTTAAACATTGGTCAAAGTTAATACCTATTAGATTAACGAATAGTTCTAAGAAGTTCGGTAATTGGCAGAAGAAAATTATTTTGAGCAAATGGTAAGTTAGGTTACATAACAATTTGTTTTTGTGTTATTAAATTCTTTGTTTAGTTAGTTACTTGTATGTCTTAGATTAGAGATAGAAGTTTTATAAAATAGTGTGGTCTTGTGCATGTGTGTGTGTATGTGTGTATATGTGCGTGGACGTGCGTGTTTGGGCTTTTGGGTGTTTGTGTGTTTGGGTGTTTGTGTATGTTTATGTGTTTGTGTATGTATGAGCATGTGGGTGCGCTTGCGTACTTGTGTGTTTGTGTGTAAGTCGTTGGTTACAAAATACAAAAGGCACCTAGAGATGCACTCGATAAAACCAACAGCACCACCTAGTTCCATGATAAGTTATGAGCTCATCATACAAATGAATGCCCCGAGCGGGACTCGAACCCGCAATCGTTGGCACAGCGAGTAGGGTCACTACAAACTGAGCCAAACGTGTCGTCATAAGAGGATAAGTCGCTAGTAGGAAAATAATTCTGTAATTAATTGTAATTATCTATGTAATATTAAGCAAGGAGCTCTTTTCACAAGCTATTAAAGTAAACAAGTACTTATTAATAAAAATATCTTGCAATAGTGTAAAAATTAAAAATGTAAAAAAATACATTTCACCACCCTCAAAAAAAATCACCAATCGTGTACTGGAATACCACGAGATCGCTAATATCCTGTTATTCTACTTATGCTTCTGTTCAAAATGTAAAACATTTACTAATAACATTTTCTCACGTTCGTACTATTTAGAGCAATTTTCTAACTAAACCGCTATAGACTTACATATCAATATTTAAAGTTGTTTTGGTTTTATAATAAGTATTTATAGTTCCATTTGTTAATTCATCTCTAAATAATAAACAATACTTTGGCTCACAGTTACTATCGAATATAGCATATTCGATTCTCGTAAGTGACAAATATTTGCATTACACAATATTATTGTATTGACCGAATCTATAGTCATTGCCAGTTTATAAATATGACAGAGATATATAATCCTAGATATATAAGTCCTAACTTCATTTACATCTTCATGCTAGAAGGACGTTTTTGAAGTAAAACTTCTTTACGCACGCTTGACTAGAGGGGTAAGCTGGTGAATGCTTACTTGCTTTACTAGATGAAAATTATTTAGTACTAGCGACTCACCCTCACTTCGCTCGGGTTCGTCCCTAGGTTGCTTCCGAAAACAAAATTAATCAATTAATTTTTTTCGTGAGACCCTATTTTGTCTAAAATAAAAGTAGCCTAAGATACTCCTTATTACATCAGCTATCTGCCTGTGAAAGTCTCGTCTAAATCGGTCCAGCCATTTTAGAGATTAGCCGGAACAAACAGACAGACAGACAGACAGACAAAAATTGTAAAATATGTTGATTTGGTATATGTACTGTGTATTCATTCATATGCATTTAGTAAAAAGCGGTTATCATAATATTACAAACAGACACTCCAATTTTATTTATCTGTGTAGACGAATCATAATCTATACTATCTATACTATAATATTATAAATGCGAAAGTAACTCTGTCTGTCTGTCTGTTACCTTTTCACGCTTAATCCGCTGAACCGATTTAAATGATATTTGGTATGGAGATAGTTTGAGACCCTGGAAAGGACATAGGATAGTTTTTTTATCCCGGAAATTATCCCTTAAGGGAATGAAAAGGGTGATGAAAGTTTGTATGGGGAATCATTTCTCAAGTAAGGGATATATTTTTTTTTTTAATTTTTAAAGTAGGTACTTACTTTTCTATACCTATGTGTGTACCTACATATACATATATAGTTTATTCTATACAAACATGAAAACGTACCTAGGAAGCGAGCGTGAGTCGTTAGTATTCATATAAAGAAATATAATTTTAAGTAGGTAATTATTCGTATTTCCATTATAAACGGTGGATTTTTGAAGTTCTACAGTATGAAGTTAGTCGTTAACTTCCGTTAGTATGGTGTGCTGTCTATATTCAAGATATTTATTCCGGTATTTCTATATACACACCACGCGTTTTATATCGATAAAAATAAATATGACTCTTATGATATGGGTATCAAATGAAAGGGTTTGCTGAGAGAAATACGAATAAAATTAAAATTAAAAAAAAAACAAAAGAAAAAGGAATTAATAAATGACAAAAAAAAACAAGCTTTTATTTAAATGCTCTAAAAAAACCATGAAGTATAACTTCTTACGTGCATACTTAAGTACATACACATGTTTTTTTTCTTTTTCTTAAAATTTATATTAGTTCATTCGTTAAAGATTTGTTCCTTTTTTTTAAATGACTTTAATTAATGATCAATAATCATTTAAGGCTATGGAAATAAACTAGACCAAATATAAGTGATCATATACATTTCAATACTCACTTAACGAACTCTTTGCAGCACTGGTCCATTGCGAAGACGCACATGGAGGCAAAGGTTGAAGGTACATCAGGAGGCACTGACGAGGAGCAATCATCAGACGTGTGATTGCGAGCGAAAGCTGTTCCTTGGTTACAGCAGAGCTGCATCGTTTCTGACATTTGATCCATAAGGCTGCCTGAATTTAAAACAATAAACTAGTTAAATAACTTTGAATAAACTCTAATATTATAATGACAATATAGAAAAAATCCAATATTCAAATTATATTTTGGCTGATTTCAAAAAAGAGGAGGTAGATTAAGAGATTATTTTGATTATAATATACTATTCTTTCCACGAGAATTTCATAGTAGTAGATACAATTGAGGTTTGATAGGTACATATCGAAATGGTGATTGTCTAATATTTATTAATAACAGGTTGTTTTACGATTTAATCTTGAGATAATCCAACATTAAACAAGAAAAAATGTTTTCCTACAAAACACATGGATTGAATCAAATAGTTCCCCTCTCCGAACTTTTTAAAAATAACAACGTCATAAAATTTATTAATAACCGACTGATTTTATAGTATTTATTATTGAAAATATGCACAATTGAATGATCAAATCGCCCTACAAATAAAATAGTAAGATTTATCTGTCCTACGCTCAGATATTGTCTCCCCAACGGTGTTTTTTTTTTCATTTCATTCATTAATGACAAGCTAATTATAATCACGAAAACTCACGAATTTTTAGCTTATTATTAATCATTAAAAAAAATTTGGGGACTGTAGACCATTACCGCTCCTCAGTATTCCACCCCGATTCAGGATTAGCTAGCTATTAACATCGTGTATACTATGTAAAATTATATTATCTTCATAGAAAATAAAAACTTCTATGTTTTGGATTTTCTACTAGTTAAAATCTTCTCTAATTTTTTCGCGAGACTATGAAGTGTTACTTGAATAGAGCGAGCCAATAGAGCGAACGACGTCGCGGGCAAGAACTTGTCTTTAAAAAGACGCAGTAGCCACTAACTTATTAACTTAATGACGATGATCCAACAAACATTCAAATAATCGTATAAGTTGTAATTATGTTTATGTTTTTGACCTCTCCTTGTAAATACAAAAGGCCAAGGCATGACCTGCGTTAAAAATGAAGTTACTGTATTGTGCCTTCTTTTATTTTACTATCCTGTTATAGATTATTATCTACTACTTGAAGCAGTAATAGCCTAGTGGTAACGCGCTCGCTTGGGAAACCGAGTGAAGCGGGTTCAAATCCCGGGTCTCGCACCTCTGATATTTTCATGAGCTGATCATTTCCGACATGACTACTACTTATTTTAAGGTGAAACTTATTTTACAGGGATATCATGAGGAAACCTGCATGTCTGAAAGAACCTAGTAAGTCCGCCAACATGCACTTAATCCCCTTCTTATTGAAGGGAGGTCTATGCCCAGCAGTGCGATATTAAAAAGGGCTGAATACAATTATCTGCCTGATTATTCATCTGGTTCTTCTATCTAATTGGTTAGCATGTACAGGTGCAGATCCGAAAGCTTGAGTTACAAGTGAGATCAGTGTAAGGGTTTCCCACAAAATAGTATTTTCTGTTATGGTCATGTCAAATCGTCGTTTTAAGTTAATGACACGTAAATTGATGTTAATTTAGACTGATGCAAGAAACCTATAGGTGTCTTAAATAAAAAGGCAATGAAACGCAAAAAGGTTTTTTTTTCATTCGGACCAATAGATTCAGAGATTAGCGGGTACAAACAAAAATATTCAGCTACATAGAGGTACATATGTACGTACTAGTATAGAGTATTTATTAATGCAAAAGCAAAGACATTGTTTATAGATTTGTTTGTTGAATTTATATAATAAAATAAAATGTTCAATAAATCAGTTGGTCAACAAGTGATAAATCCCTCTGAAATGATGACGGGACGACAGGTGTGCTACAGGGTACAGCAGATGTGAGCGTATGAAAGTTATTGTTAAGATTCATGTGATTTATTAAATATAAACTCGCATGATACCCTTACTTCACTTGGCTAGTTATATTTTTTTTAAATTGTTAGCTACGATCGTATAATTTTGATGGAACATTTAAAATAATACTGTGTTAAATCATAAAATTCATATTTTTCATTTAATGTGTCTGTGTCAGTCAAAACTCTGTTCTAATCATATTTACTTTAACAAAAACAGTCAAAAGTATTATTGAATCAAGAGGTTGGTCTAAACTAGTTTTGATCCGTAAAACATTATAGTGGCCACTGTGTTTGCTGGATGTGCTGGAGTTTAGTCAGTTTTCATACCTCGAATATTATTGATAACCTCTCACTACGCCTTTGAATTTAATTTAAAATAATCTTTCCTTGAAATAGCTTCGCAATGACCATTAAAAATTATCTGAGCTAGTCGTTCGAAGTAGCAGGCATAGACATGAGAGGATTACTTCTCACATGGACATTCTAGAAGAACCAGACAGAACATCCACCAATGTGGTATACAAAGAAGCTATTTATTAAATTCTAATTGCCCGTTGGCTTCGTTCTTGTTCGAGTTTTAGTGGAGACTAAGCTAAATGAATATAGAGTGATAACATACAACAATGCTAACAAATTCGATATGACAATATATAAAATCAATGGATTGAAATTAAACAAATCCTTTAGTACACGCGAGCATAACCACATCATCTAGGATATAATATATATCATCTATAATATAAACTGAAAAACTACCAGTAACATTAAAAAATAATAATATGCCTATTTATTGAGGAAGGTTATTCATAGTTTTCACCATAAGTTTTACTATCATAAAGTTAGTAAAAATATATACGACTAAGTGCGAACTAAAGTATTTGTATGGACAAAGGAAACGAAATAAATAAAGAACATCTACGATAAAAAAGACAGGCGTAACAGATTCTTTATATAAAAGTTTCGTTCGACATTGACGAAGTACATAACAGTCGAAAACTAAGACTCGTGCTATTATTGCAATGAAAAGTTAGAAAAAGTTCGATTTATAATATTATGTAGGTTTAGGATCTAGAATTAGGTTCTAGAATTAGGTTTAGATACTACTATTTTATCTACTATTAGATTTAGGTTACTAAATTATTAACACTACATAGTATAAAACAAAGTCACTTCCCGCTGTCTGTCTGTCCGTATGTACGCTTTGATCTTTAAAACTACGCAACTGATTTCGATGCGGTTTCTTTAATAGATAGTGATTCAAGAGGAAGGTTTATATGCATATTATAGTACAGAAAAGCCGAGAAATTCTAAGATTTGTATTTCATACCAACCGTTAAACGTACCTAGGGATGAACCCGAGCGAAGCGAGGGTGAGTCGCTAGTAATCAGTAAAAGAACAGTATAATTCAAATATAAGCATTCAAGTTTAATTCACTAGAAATATTATTATATTTATTAAAATAAATGTTTATAAGACGACCATATGCAATCTCGTAATAAAAAAATAGATTTTACTTAATTTTTTTTTTGTTATTTTTTACCACGTGAATGAAGCCACGGTATTTTATAGTAAAGAAGAAGCAGATCGATAAACTGTGAAAGGGTTATTTTTCAATGATTTTTTTGTAAAAATTTTGAAAACTACTTGTAGCTTAGACAAAATATTATTCTACAATCGCTAAAGAATAGACATTTTCAAAATTCATAGAATCATAATATGTCATTCCCATATATTTTTACAGGCTTTTATTTAACTTGTAATGGTTGTATGTATGTTTGTTCGGGTCAAATCTTGCAACTGAATTTTAAACCAGTTATCCTCAAACGATTGAGCTGAAATTTTGCATACACGTTTAGTTTGGATGACAATGCATGCTTAGATAAGTGACGTCATTCTAAATCCAACATGGCGGACTCCCCAACGATGGCGGACTGTGTTTTTTATGCGCCACCCATGACAAGGACATTAAATGAAAGGGTCTGCTGAGAAGAATACGAATAAATACCTAAAAAATAGAAAAATAATCTTTAAATTAAAACAAACCTGTTTATTAACTACGCAATTTATATGGTATAAAAGCATGTTTAAAAAAATATATTTATTTAGCTTTCTATTCTTCAACTATTATAAAATAATATTTTGTTCTTAAAATAATTCTTGGCAACTAAACTAAGCTGATTTTAGCAAATAGTTTAACAAATTACTCTGGATTAAAAACTTCTTTTCAATTATTCATTCAAGACAAACAATCAAACATCACATAGAGTTTTCCATACAATGTAATGCATACATTTATAGGGAGATCATTTATACTGACCGTGAACTAATTAAAGTACGTACAAATAAGAAACCGCAGATAAAATGTTATGTAAAATAAAATGACCGCGCGACAGAAATATAAGTAAAATCGCAATAATATTATTAATGGGAAACTTTGCATATGTATGTATGTTTACAAGTAATGTGTGAGTATATGTGTGTATGGCTCTTTCAAACGGCTAGACGGATTTGGATGAAATTTTGTACCTGGCATAATAAAATATAGGTAGGCTAGGTACTTTTAGTTCTAGTAACAGAATTTGCTAAATATTTGCGCTGATTATTTACCAAAATCTTTGATGTTTTTTTTTAAATCCACAAAGGACGTGTCGAAGCGAAGTAAAGCTAAGTCTCTAGTATATGTATTTAGCCCTTTTTAACTTCCCACTGCTGGGCACGGACCTCCCTCCCTTCAATGCGAGGGGGATCAGGCCATAATCCATCACGCTGGCCAAGTGCGGATTGGCGGACTTCACATGTCTTTCGAAAACTTGCTAAGATCAGATATACGCTTTTCTCAGATATATGGGTTTTCTCACGAATCAAGATGTTTTCCTTCACCGTAAGGCAAGTGGAAATAATGTATGTAAATAAATAGTATATGTATGTATGTATTCAGCCCTTTTTAAAGTCCCATTGCTGGGCACGGGCCTCCCTTCAATACGAGGCGGATCAGGCCTTAGTCCACCACGCTGGCTAAGTGCGGGTTGGCGGACTTCACATGTCTTTCTAAAGCTTGCTAGGTTCTCTCAGACATGCAGGTTTTCTCACGATGTTTTCCCTCACCGTAAGGCAAGTGGTAATCATGTTGGGAATGATTCGCACATGAAAATATCAGAGGTGCGAGACCCGGGATTTGAACTCGCTTCACTCGGTTTTCCAAGCGAGCGCGTTACCACTGGGCTACCACTGCCTATATAGTATATAAATACCCTTAATTGAAAAGATACATATACATATTATATACTAAAAATCACTTTAGAAATAATTATTCCACCTTTCGGAGTGCAATTATTTCTTAAATTCAATAATTCATTCAAAAAGAATCATGAAAGTTGGTACATAATTACCAAATATAAATAATATCTTTGTCCTACATAACTGCAATATGAGGGGCACACTTGGCGAGCGTGTTGTCTAAGACGCTATGGCCTGATCATAGTCCATCACGTTGGCCAAGTGCAAGTAAGCATATCGAGTAACATAAACACACAAAAACATAAATTGAAATCCTCCTCCCTTTACTGAATTCCTTTTAATTTTATAGTTTTTAAAGTAATTTTATCGTACTGTATAATGAGAAAGTGTGAGTCGGGTTGCGTTACTTAATATAGAGCCATGATTTATTGCTAATACGACATACATACACATATAATATTTTGTTTCATTAAACAAAGATTTGTTCTTGGCCTTTTTAAATATATGTATACGTGAGCGGAACTGCGGGCAAAAATTAGTATTTCATATTTTAAAACTACATTTGCTAATATTTATCGATGCGGATATTTTTCAAGTGATTTCAATTAGCGCCAGTTAAATACGTAACTGTCCATTCAGGGTTAAACGAATTCTGCTACAAGCGTTGCAAAATTTTGCAAGAACATTCATGTCTAACTTAGGTCATCTTCTAAAATTGTCTTGTACGAAAAGTTCACTCAGTTTCAAGGCAAAATTTGATTCAATTAGAGTTAAATACTATGGAAAATTATACAGGAAGGCATTTGTTTATGGAATTTGGAGGCTTGGATAAGATGTGAATCATACAAACGTTGAAGAATAGAAAACTAAAAAGTTATATATTGGAATTACATACAATATTTCTATAATTAAAGTCATTATAATATGATTTTAAAAATATCTTGATATTGTACGATCACATCTTTTATAAGCTATTATCTATAGATATAATAAAATTGTAATTAAGCTGAATCTGTACATAAAATATTTTTTTGAAAAATCTAATTGAAATAGACATTATTATCGATACAGAGGCCGAATCTATAGTTTTTAGAATTTTTCTGTCTGTCTGCTTGTGGTCGCATCACGGAAAAACCACTGGAGGGATTTTGATAATTTTTATATGATGATAACTGGTTATCCGGGTCAACATTTAGGATACTTTTTACTGCGGGAAAATATCTCATCTCTGAGAAATCTATACTTAACGTTAAAACGTAACTAGGGACGAACCCAAGCGAAGCGAGGGTGAGTCGCTAGTATTAATTAAGATTGAGATTAGTTTTTGATATGATGACGTATTACGTCATCACACTACGGGAAAAAGTTATGATAATGACTTTCCCGTAGTAGATCAATACAAAGTAGCTTATACATATGTAATATATATTCTGAATTTTATTATTCAAAATATATTATATTGTTACAGCGTAAAAAATAACAACTGCATTCATAAACTTTTACGTTTTTTAAATTTTGATTTACTCTTGATTAAATAATATTAATTTCTCTTAGCGATTTCGTATTTAAATCGTCACATTTTTTCATCACCATGTAGGTACCTATTCTCCCTTTTATATTTCCCTTTGAACCCACGACCACAGTTGACTTTTATGTAATCCTACATAATATGTAGATTGAAACTTAATACGAATAACACAAGGATACAAAGCACTATAAAAGATATTAAAAGCATTTGACCCAGAATATTGTCCCCATTACCGAGTTCCCATTAACGCGACATTGATTTATGGCGCAAATAACATATTATCTGTTTTATTAATAACTCGTTGGTATGGATTATCCTCATACATATACAAAATTGGACTAAATTGGGCTGAAATTTTATTTTCTTACATTTACACGAGTATTTGACATTTTGAATTAAACGTATCTATGTTTTCGGCTTTTTGTCTGGTTTCAAAAGGGCTTGTAAAAATCTATTTGAATAAAGTGTATTTTGATTTGTTCAAAGTTCCTAGAGGCCGAAATTCAACCATAAACACTATTAAATATATTAATAGATATAACTTACTTATATAAAAAAATAGCAACTCACCCTCGCTCCGCTCGGGTTCTTCCCTAGTTACGTTTTAACGTTTAGCTCAGAGATGAGACATTTTCCCGCAGCAAAAAGTATCTCCTATATGTTGACCCGGGTAACCAGCTATCATCATACCAAATTTCATCAAAATCTGTCCAGTGGTTTTCCCGTGATGCGGTGACAGACAAACAGACAGACAGACAAAAATTCTAAAAACTATAGATTTAGGCTTCTGTATCGACGATAAAGTCTATTTCAATAAGATTTTCCAAAAAATATTTATTATACAGATTCGACTTAGTTACAATTTTATTATATGTATAGATAAATTTTCCAAACATTTGTTATAGATAACAATAAAACTCGTCAATAGCTACTACACAAAAAAAAAGAAAATCGGTCGACAAACAGAGGAGAAAAAGGAACTGAACTGTTTTGTCTTTGTCTATTTATAGATACTTTATTCCCGACGTTCTGAATTCTTTACAGAAAATATGGTCACAGCAGAAACTTGTATTTTAAATTTCAAGTCATAACTCCACCCATGAAATTATGCTGTTGTATTTATTACTATTTGGAACAAAAATGATCTTCTAATCCTCAGTTTGACGATACGTTTGGCTCAGTTTGTAGTGACCCTACTTGCTGTGCCAGCGGTCGCGGGTTCGAGTCCCGCTAGTGTTCATTTGTGTGATGAATGCGAAAATTTGTACTCCAGTCATAGGTATGGATTTGTTTTGTTTGTAACGAATAGGCTCCGAAACTACTGAACCGATATAGTTTTTATCCCAGAAATCATCCCTAAGGGGGTGAAAATTGGAAAGAAAGTTTGTAATGGGTAATCAACCTAGAGAATAACCCGAGCGAAGCGAAAGTGAGTCGCTAGTTACCGATATAGAGGCCGAATCTATAGTTTTCAGAATTTTTGTCTGTCTGTCTGTCTGGGAATACATGTCGAGAAAACCTTGGACAGATTTTGATGAAACTTGGTATGATGATAGCTAGTTATCCGGATCAACATATAGAATACCTTTTGCTGCGGGAAAATAGCTCATCTCTAAGAAATCTATACAAATTGTTAATACGTAACAAGGGATAGACATACTTCTACGGTAATAAACCATAAAATCCGTAATCTTCGTAACAAAGCTGAATCTAAAAAATTCTTATCACTATTCACGATTATCACTAAATAAACATTGAAATAGAACAGCGACCGGTCCATACTTTTACTATACTAGTTTTTGCCGCTGGCTTCGCTCACGTGGTTGCTAAGGTGGCTTTTAAAGGTCTATAGTCTATAAAAGTCTATATCCATACTCAGCATGACATCTATGTTCTTGCTATATTTTGTCGAAATCAGTTCAGCAATTTCATCGTGGAAAGGTTACAGATAGAGTTACTTTCACATCTTATATAGGTATATAAAACAAAGTCGTAATTGTTATAACACTTATAACTCGAGAACTTCTGGACCGATTTTTATGATCTTTATTTTGTTGGATTTGTCTTCACATCGAATAGCAGAATAACTATCAAAACATCGGAAAATTCATGAAAAAAATATCTTTTCCATACATCAAAAGGCACCTAGGAACGAACCTATATTGTACACCTATATTATATACCTATATATACCTATATATTTATAATATTAGTATGTATGGTATAGATTAAGGATATGTCCCGGCTTTGTCCAATATCTCATACTAAATCTCATTAGTCGTGCAAAATATTTAATTATAATAACAACGATACATATTTCACCGATTAATTGTAATCGTAGGGCTATTTATAATATTTACTAGTGTCCAGTGAAAAATTCAGCCATAAACAGTATTGGCTATTTGAGAAAAACATATATGTGTATAATTTACCTATCTATATAAAAATAACTGTGTTCAATATATCTATACTAATATTATAAAGAGGAAAGATTTGTTTGTTTGTTTGTACTGAATAGGCTCCGAAACTACTAAACCGATTTAGATGAAATTGGGTAAGAAAATAGTTTAAAACCCTGAGAAGGACATAGGATAGTTTTTATCCCGGAAATCATCCCTTAAGGGGATGAAAATGGGGATGACAGTTGGCATAGGAAAGCAATCTAGGGACGAAACGGGCGAAGCGAGGGTGAGTCGCTAGTTTTTAATAACACTAAAAGCTCATCAATAGCTAATAAACAAAAAAAAAGAAAATCGGTTGACAAACAGAGACAAAAAAGGGACTGAACTGTTTTGTCTTTGTCTATTCATAAGTATATTATGAAATAAACCTTTTTGATTTTGTCTTTAACATTTCATCATTCCCTTGATTAAATCTCTTATAGATATAAAATAATGTGAATTCCTGGACGTTTAAAACAAGTTAACGATGATTATAGTAGATGTTTTAATCGCTCGAGGCAGAATACGCGCGTTTTCGTTTTTTACTCGACCACGGCAAAACCAAATAAATGATTTTTAGAGTCTATTTATGTTTGTATTTACGTATGTTTTAGCTTAGCGCCTAAACTACTAAGTCGATTTTGATAATGACATAATATTTTATAAGAACAAATCAATGTGACAGTACATTCAAAGACAGAAAGTTTCTCAATTTTTTTAGCTATCTTATTAAATCGAATGTCAAATGAAAAAGAAGAAAATTTTGATTTCATAATAATCTATACATATTATATTAAAATTGTAACTAAGCCGAATCTGTACATTAAATATTTTTTAGAAAATCTTATTGAAATAGACTTTATTATCGATACAGAAGCCAAATCTATAGTATTTAGAATTTTTGTCTATCTGTCTGTGTGTCTGTTACCGCATCACAGTAAACCACTGGACAGATTTTGTTGAAATTTGGTATGATGATAGCTGGTTATCCGGGTCAACATAAAGGATCCTTTTTACTGCGGGAAAATATCTCATCTCTGAGCTTAACGTTAAAACGTAACTAGAGACGAACTCGAGCGGAGCGAAGGTGATTTGCTAGTTGTAATATAGGTGCAATATTAAAATGGACTTTGATTTATTTTAACTCGATATTCTTTCAAGAAACAGAGTTTTTTGTGATTTAGTCATCGTTTGTTTCGAGTGTTAAACATTAATTTCTCATTAGGTAATTTTGCTTAACATTATAGTCTAAGATCCCGTATAAGATCCCAGTCTAAAATCTATGAGGTAAACCCCTCATTCTTTTTCCGGCCGAAATATATTTTTTAAACTATAAAACATATTAACAAATACGATCCAGGGAGGCTGTCATCAATTCCAGGCTATTATTTATTAAAAAAAACCCCTAAGTGTCTCTGGTGGGTTATGTTTCTTAATATGTTTTATGGTTTAAAAATATATTTCACCTGGAAAAAGAATGGGGGTCCATCAACTAGATTGGGATCTTAAACTATTAAGCCGGCTATCTAAAAAGAAATATTGGTAATTTTATTTTTGTAATAATATATATTATATCTAAATGTTAATTACATGTTGGTATTAATTAATCAATTTTCGACAAAATATCCTACGATACTGGGGATTGTAGTTTTCTATAAGTGAAATAATACGTCCCTTTAAACAATTAAACAATGTTTTCCTCTTTATATATTACGTTAAAATAATCTGAATCCTAATAAGATGTAACGATTATTTTTTTGGTACGTATTATTTATTAGTACTGGGGCGACCGAGCTTCGCCCGGAGTTTTTGGTGAAAAGGACAATTTTCTTTTTAAATTGGCTTAAAAACAAAAAAAAACTTAAAACTTGAATAAATACAAAAAAAAACAAAAGTAAAATCTTTGTATCCGACAGGGATTCGAGCCCGGTCATTTGTGATAGTCAATCTTGCGCCTTGGCGGCTTGACCACGATGCATATAGCCGAGTGTGCGAAATATTAACATATTTTGCGTGGAATAATGTGAAAGAACACCGCATGAAAACTCAAAAATATGCGTTTTTCCAGACATAAGACTAATTAATCTAGATCGATTTTTCGCCCCCGAAAACACCCACATTCCAAATTTCAACGAAATTGTTAGAGTTAAATACTAGCGACTCATCCTCGCTCAGCTCGGGTTCGTCCCTATTTACGTTTTAACGTGTAGTATAAATTTCTCAGATATGAGACATTCTCCCACAGTAAAAAGTTTCCTATATGTTGACCCGGATAACCAGCTATCATCATACCAAATTTCAACAAAATCCCTCCAGTGGATTTTCCGTGATGCGGTAACAAACAGACAGACAAAATTCTAAAAACTATAGATTCGGCCTCTGTATCGATAATATTGACTATTTCAATAAGATTAAATAAATAATAAGATAAGAATTTTATTATATGTATAGACTAATACAATACGTCCGCGGCTTCACTCAATTTGACAATGAGTAAAAAGTGGTATTTTAAGGTGTAAATTTTCTCCCTTTCAATAAAAATATTCTTGGAAAAGAATTTGCGAAATATACCTACACAACATGATATACACCAGAATTGACTACATTCTCCTTTTTTTAAAATTAGTCAATAAAAAAACTATCTTTAAGATAAATAAATGCAAAAAAAACTATGCAAAAATAATAACATTTCCGCTTTATTATATTAATAAAAATAATATATTTTAGTAATCAATATTAAAAAATAAACAGAAGTGAAAATAAGAGAAATATTGAAGTATTTTTTTTTCTCTTGTAATTTTTCTGTGTATTTTCTGAGTTACTGTTATTTATTCTTTTATTGACTAAAATAATTTGATTAATTTCATCTACTTATAATAAAATTCTAAGCCGTAAAATTCGAATCTGTACAGTAAACATTTTTTGGAAAATCTTATCGAAATAGTAATTATTATCGATACAGAGGCCGAACCTATAGTTTTTAGAATTTTTGTCTGTCTGTCCGTCTATTTGTCTGTCTGGAAACGCAATATGAGAAAAACACTGGACACATTTTTATGAAATTTAGAAGAGTAAGATTGATGATGTTTATTCAGGTCAACATAAAGGATACTTTTACTGCGGGAAAATATCTCATCTCTGAGAAATCTATACTAAACGTTAAAACGTACCTAGGGACGAACCCGAGCGGAACGAGGGTGAGTCGCTAGTTTTAACTTAGTATTTATTTCCCATTAGAAAGGTTTGCTTGTACTAGTGCAGTCATTACTAATGTATTTTAGATAACCAATTCAAAAGTAGTTGTAAGACTCTATCAAACTTAAGATGTTGAGTTGATAAAAAAAACTCTTAATTTTTCCACGAAAAAACCTTAAAAGGCTTTATAATTTTAACGCCATTACTAAAAATATTTCTTTTTCTTTTAATTTAGTTAGTATTGAAAAATATTTAGTCACAAGATCTTACCATAAATTATTTAATAAGACGTAAACGGGATACGGGAGTAAAGGTTTTCCTTTACGTATCTATCATCTAATTAGATAGAACAATATATATACATACATATATAATAATAAATTAAAAATTAACTTAAAAACTTACCATCTGCATAAACAGGAAGGCCAAACAATAACAAAACAATGTACCACATGATCACAAAAATCGAATGATCCAGAAAAAGCACAAATTTTATCAGTTATCACCACATTTCACTCAAGTTCACGATATAAGTTAGGACTAAACAGTATATAAATATTCTGTGGGTCTTTTTCTCTGCGCAGGAGTGCGTTGCGTGTGCGTACACGCCGCGATCTATTTCGGTCGCCGTCTGTAACTGCCATCTCTGTCTTTACAAAGATTATATTGATTATAGATGCGTATATACATTAAATGAAATTGACATGTCCGTGTTTTTTAGAAATGATAACCGCTAGTAGATCATAGTTATATTATAACTATATATGTACCAATAAATATATATATATATATATATATATATATATATATATATATATATATATATATATATATATATATATTGTCTTTTCATCTGTTTGTTTGAAGTAATCTTTAAAAATAAATACCTATTTCAATGAGACTGTTAAGAAGTTAGAACTATATAATATTATCTGTAGTAATATTATAAAGAGGCAGTTTGTTTGGCAGTTACACAGGAAGCTAAGGTCAAAGTTAACAGGAAGTATATTTTTAATTAGTTCACTATTATAATTATTAATTATAAATTTATTCTTATCCACTTATAATTTAATGAAAGCCATATTTTCTCTTATTATTTTTTTGGCATGGCAAAATGGCATTTAATTATTGTTCCAACCACAAGGTCAATTTACTCGGGTGCGTGTCAAGATGACAGAGGCCTCTGTGCGTGCTACTCCAGGTCATGATACTCTGTGTACTAATTTTTACTCAAATTCATCTAGCCGTTTTTACAAACAACAACATACACATACATACAAAACAAACAAACATACATACACATACATACAAAGTTTTGCATTTATAATAGTAATCCGATTTATTTAATAAAAATCTAAGAATATTATTCAATTCAAGTTTTTAGTTCCGTGGTTTCTAGGAGTGCCTTTAGGCATTTACTTCGCCAATGTCGCGTAGAATGGAGAAGGCGTGTTATATATAGTATGACCGGTAAAAAAGGAAAAAAAACACTAATTTAATTACATATAGAGAGCTATAAAAAATTAAAATTTACAATTTATTACCATGGCACTTCTGTTTTTATTTGATTCTACAATATCCCTACCAGTCTGCATCTTAAGCAAGATGCTGCAGGACGAATAAGATGCCTTACAGTATGTAGAGCTTTGATAAATTCTGTTTATACTCGATGCTTTTGAAAGTTAAAACAAATGGATTTCTTGATTTTATTATGTGTTGAAATTTAAATCGCACTTGGATTTTTTACTATGGTACTTGTATTTATACTAGCTTTTGCATGCACCTCCGCTCGCATAGTTTATTTATATACAACTAGCGGCTCACCCTCGCTTCGCTCGGGTTCGTATCTAGAAAAACAAAAACCAACCTATCCCACGGGAACCGTACATTTTTCCAGGATAAAAAGTAGTCTATGTGTTATTCCAGACTATTATCTGTAACTGTGCCAAATTTCATACAGATCCGTTCGGCCCTTATGGCGTGAAAGAGTAACAAACATCCATACATACTCACAGACTGTCACATTTATAATATTAATACGGATTATTGCTTCGCTTCTAAGGAATATAGCGTCATGCTTATAACTTTTCTTAATAAATAGATTGTAGGTAAATTGAGAAAAGTGAAATTCAGAATGTTGAGTTTGAGTTCGAGAAAAAATCATTCTATAATAGTTGAAGAATAGATGTATTAAAAATTGCTTTAAAATAATAAAAATCGATGTGTCATCTTAATATATAAAATTCCCGTGTCACGATGTTCATCCGCGATGAACTCCGCAACTACTTATCCGATCTTAACTTATTTTTTTTTTAAATGTGTCATTTTTTCCAACTTAAAAGATAGTTTTTATTTTGATTATTTCCTTTTTTTTACTGTAAAACTAACGATTTTCATATCCGAAAATGGATTCCAGAGAGAAAACCTGAGAAACGGCTACCCTAAGCTGCAAATTCTATCCCCAGACAGCAATGCGTGGCCGAGTCTGCTAGTCTATACATATAATATAATTGTAACTAAGCCGAATGTGTACATTAAATATTTTATGGAAAATCTTATTAAAATAGATATTACTATCGATACAGAGGCTGAATCTATAGTTTTTAGAATTTTTGTCAGAATTTTTTTTTTAAATATAATATGTTATGTGATTTTTTGACTAACCTTACTTTTGGCTATCACTCACACTAATGCAAAGCTGAGCTTACACCTCGAGAACTGGTACAAAGCTTGCTACGTCAAATCTCTATCTTTAGTAAGGAAAAAAGTTGACGATTCAAAACTGCTTGTATAAGTTTAATTTCATTTCACTTTCCTTAAGAATTTCACAAACCGTGCAACGGTTAATAAAATAGCTACACTTTTTATTAATAACCTACATAATAATATATGGGTTTCTTTTTATTCACTGTTAGTAAATAGTACCAATGAAATTCGAGTATAAGATAAATAATGTAACAATAATATTATGCTCCATATATTTCAATGTAATACATATAATAAAATTCTAACAAAGCCGAATCTATACATTATATATTTTTTTGGAAATTCTTATTGAAATAGACATTATTATCGATACAGAGGCCGAATCTAAAGTTTTTAGAATTTTTATCTGTCTGTCTGTTACCGCATCACGAGAAAACTACTGGACAGATTTTGATGAAATTTGATATTCTGATAGTTGGCTATCTGGGTCAACATATAAGATATTTTTTACCGCGGGAAAATATCTCATTTCTGAGAAAAAAATACAAAGACTGCAATATAAGAGTATAGTAATATGTAAAACCTAAGAATTTTGTTTTTGGTCATCTGAACGCGGGCGATGCCGCGGACAATGCTAGTTTACTAAAATAATCTAAATATTCTAAAGAAGAAAAAAAACCTTGTTTTTATTTTTGTTTCTAAAAAAACTTTAAGTAATTTTAAGATCATTGAGGGAGCAAAAAGCCTAAGATTTAAAAAAAAATCGCCCACTCTTACATTTGGCTGAATTTTGGCTGGCACAACCACAAACAGTAAGAATAAGATATTCATTAAAAATTACAACTGATTACATTTTGTGTTAAATGTTCAAATTGTCTTTCACAGTTCATTATGCATAGACGACAGCGACGTAAAAAAATCCAGGTGGAAATGAAAAAAAACTTTTTACGAAACTTTTTTTTACTGTTTGTTTTTATTTCAGTATTCATTACATTTGAACTACTACTTAGATAATTCTGTAGCCCCGCTGAGGTTGGCGTAACCCGTCAAACAGATTAAAAATAACAAAGCAGTGCTTGCGCTCTCTTTCACATCACAATAAAAGCACAAGACAGGTCTTCATACAACGGTGTTTTTACCAAATACATTTTAAGTTCAATTTCTTTTTCAATGGTACTAAGGTACGGAGCCCTTAGTGCGCGAGTCCTAATCGCACTCGACTGGTTTTAAGAGGAACTCAGGTTGTTATTAAGTTATCTTCTAAATAAAACATTTTAAATTTTGTGTTTAAAAAAACAACCTAGTTTATTCTAATGCGAATTTCTGAAGATGTTAGTGGTTACGTCACCACTATTTTTTGCCTAGACTATCACTACATCCTAAGGTAGTTTTAAAAGTCGTAAGCAAATTTCTAGTTGTAACAATTTTACGACAGTGATTTTTCAAAGGGATTTTGTTTTTGCTACAAAAATAAATAAATCAACAACAATTTTAAAACAATAGAAAATGCTAAGAAAAAAAACATACAAATCTTACATTGTATGCTTTTTACATGACCTCTCTACACACATGCCAAATTTCATGCGATTTAGTAGAATGGTATTTAAATAAAATTGATTTGTATGATTGGAGTAGACAATTCTCCAAAAAAAAGAAAAGAAATCATAACTTCTAAACTATTGAATTTCGCGGAACTAATGTTTGTTTAACCAAAAAATCCTTGGACTATTATAAATGGACCACCCGTATATAATATTAATTTTCATTTCTACCATGTGTGAATTGCACACACACGCACTTTTTATAAGAGTTTTAAAAAGGAGTACATACTCAGTTCGGGTATATAATTTTTCCCTTTTTATTACTTTCATAATTTCCACTCTTGAAAGTGGAAAAATTACTAAAGGAATGACTTTGACCATTTTAGTTAAAAAGTATTTTTTGTTTTTAACTAGTACGTACTCTAAAAGGTCTCAAAACAAAGGATTTGATTCAATTAATGCAATGCACAGAATTACGCATTGGCTAGTCACGACTCACGTCTAACATCTCTTATCGTTTTATTTGTTGACGTTATCTCAGCCTTTCCACGAACTCGCTATGCCAATATAAACATAAATATTTGTATGTCTGTCCATAATATTTGTTTCATAGAAAACTTTGAAGATGATGGATAATGTTGAATTATTTTTATTCGAGATATTGTGTACAAACTAATTTTTTCCCACTTATTCGCTCTCTGCGGTTTAAAGGTAGCTCATATCCGTCCTCATGATGCAATGTATATCTTTACCAAAATTCATCGAAATTTGTTCAGTGGTGGTAAAAATGAACAGATACACTTATTTACTTTCATATTGGTAATATTTGTATGTATAAAATTCGATGTCTTGAAAGTCTATAATCTATATCCAATATATCTATATAAAAAAATAATGAGTTTTTTCTGTTACAAACGCTTTCCTACCATATGCATTTATCGAAAAGGATTTATGTACAATGTACATACATACATATTTACTTATTTGAATATATATATATATATATATATATATATATATATATATATATATATATATATATATATATATATATATATATATATATATATATATGTGACATAATATGGGATGGGCCCCTAGTTCTATGTGCATTTGTTTTACATGATGTATATCGATCTAACTATATATTATACTAACAACTCACCCTCGCTCCACTCGGGTTCGTCCCTAGTTACGTGTTAACGTTTAGCTCAGATATGAAATATTTTCCCGCAATAAAAAATATCCTATATGTTGACCCGGATAACCAGCTATCATCATACCAAATTTCATCAAAATCTGTCCAGTGGTTTTCCCCTGATTTGGTAACAGACAGACAGACAAAATTCTAAAAACTATAGATTCGGCCTCTGTATCGATAATAATGTCTATTTCAATAAGATTTTCCAAAAAAATATTTAATGTACAGATTCAGCTTAGTTACAATTTTATTATATGTATAGATCAGCTTTAAAGGGCTGTAATATTACAACAATAACAAATAAGACTTATACACAATTATTTTTTTCATTAATTAATTGTGTATTTTTTTTCCATTTTCCACATTAACAATTAAGGAAAGGAAAACTGACTTTACTTTAGTTTGTATAAAAAATCGTTTCTAGAAATATCTATCTCAGTGTTGATGGCATAAGTATCCAACACTTACGAGAACTTAGTTTTTTTACACCTAAATTATTATAAAATATATGTTTCCCATTTCTGTTATCCATATCCATACTAATGATATGATGAATGATAAATATGAAAGTGTCCTTGTTTGCTTGTTAGTTTGTTTGTCCTTTTTTCACGTCAAAACAGAGGATTGGCATATTTTTTTTGTGTGGAGATAGTTGGAGGGCTGGAGAGTGACATCGGTTACTTTTTAGTTTTTACCGCGGGAGATTATCTCGTTCCCACGGGAAAACACGTTATAACAGAATTACTTGAAACTTAGTATTAATGCTCTACAATACAATTAAACAAATACATACATGTTTTAGCATTTTTCGAAATTCATCCCATAAGGGGGTAAAATAGGGGATGAAAGTTTGTATAAAACCTACCTTTTTAAAGTTTTTTTATAGTTTTAGCGCGAGCGAAGCCGCGGGTTCTACTAGTTTTTCATAATATCGAAGTTTATAGCAGATTACATGACACACTTCCTCTCAAATACAGTTATATAAAGCTTTTTAGGATACAGTTTTGACTTTTTGACTACCGTACCCTAAAAGGGAGTTCGACGTATACTAACTGTCCGATCTTTATAACTAACTCTTAATGATTCCAAGAAGAATCACACATGAAATAAGTTTTCAAACAAAACATTATAAATTTTGAGAAGAATACCTTTGGTTTTCATCTTTTATTTGTGTCTGCACTGGCTGGTAAGTGAACTCGCGACCCCTGATCGTGCGCCTTACTGTTGACCTCAAGGTCACATGCACGTATCGCCATGATATACAACGCATGCAAATTATTATTGTCAATTATATTATTAAAATAGAGTTTAGATAAGGATGATTTGTTGAATGAATGCAATCAGTAGTTAGTCTTTATGGTTCTGTAGCGAAAAATAAAAGCCTTATAACTTTTGTCTGTCTGTTTGCCCCTTCATATGTCACAAATATTTTACTCCGAGATGATTGGTACCATATACATAGATGTAATTTAGAAAACAAGTATCTAATGACAACCGCTGGACGAGGCTGACGTCAGATATAGATAAGGACAGTCCTTATATAAGCTACTACATACATAAGCTTGTAATATATCTTTGAATATATTTGCAAAAAATAAATTGATTTTTTCCTTTTTTTAAGGCAATAGTTGTTATATTGTAAAAATTGTTTGAATTGAAACAAAATATTAGGTTTTAAATTAAATTTCCAGAAAAAAATTACATAATTCTTGATTTCACTCTAATCAAAGAACGACGCCGGACACCGTTGCTACTTTGTATATTAAAAATATCCTAATATAAGATATTTATCGCTATAATTTTTATATTCGACTTTCAAGATTTTACTAAACCACTACAGAAAAAATTTAGAATATCGACTTCAAAATCACTAAATAACAATTACTTCACTCTTAGGAGTGGAATTTTGACAAACAAAAACAGTCGAATAGAGTACCTCTTCTTTTTTAAAATCGGTCAAATACATAACTAAAATGATCAATACTATACCTATTCATACTATGGACTAAGGCTTGATCCCCCTTATATTGGAAGGAGGCCTGTGCCCAGCAGTGGGACGTTTTAAAAGGGCTGAATACATACATACATATTCATACAAATGGAACTTTTTGTTTTTGACTTTCCCAATCAAAATATTCCCATAGAAACAAGTCTCATGTTTAGGAATTATAGAATAAACGCAAGTACATATCATAAAAGCCTAGTAGCTCATTATTATTATTATCATTATTATGAGTAAGTGTCCCTCAGCAGGGCAAAGGCCATATTCTATCTCTACTTCTTCCTGTCTTCCACCATAAAAGATCAGATCCTCTGGAATAAGCCTTACCCATACCACCACCATGTAGACCTAATGTCCTCCTCCTGATCGATTTCGGCCACGGTGGCATATCTCGTTGAAACTAGTCATCTGCGCAGGATATATTTTAGTGCACAAGTTTGCGCGCCAACACAAGTGCACTCTCTATTCCTGTCACTCTCACGCTCGTATCCCGGCGGGACAACTCGACACAACCAGTGAGAGTTCAAGCGCAGGACCGACTCTGCGACACTTGACAGAAAAACTTAATAACTGAATTTTGCCCGATCCGGGATTTGAACCCATGACCTATGGATCTGCGAGACTACCGAACCACTGTGTACACCTACCACGATATTGATATATATATAGGTACTAACTACTAACCTATATGTACATATATTTACAATATATACTAATCATAGTCTTAACTTGTAGGTACCGGAAAATACAAGACTTCAAATTATTCATATATATGCCGTCACGTCTACACCTACATGTTCTCAGCATGTTTTTAATATGCTCGCTGGATTCCAGGACTGAGTTGACTTATTGATTTTGTTTGATTGGTTAAGGTCACGCCGTGGCTTGAATTATAATATAGGTATTTTTAAAACTACCTGTTTCCTACATATCAGATTCATTTAAAGTATGTCTTAATTGAATAATAATAATGTTTTAACTTAAAAGTTATTATCAATATTAAGGGGCGGTTTTTTTTAATTAAAACAAGCGACTTAACCTCGTTTCGCTCTAGGGGTGAATGATTTAGAAACGCATAGAGGAAGAAAATACAAAGACAATTTGTCTTTTTGTGCGCCAGCAACCTTCACAGGCGTTTGCATAAGAACTCTCTAAAGTTTTATCACAATCTCAATGAACATAGTACAAACATACAAAAAAAATATTTGTTATTTATATAGATTACACTAAAAAAACAAATTTGGATGGTCCCACATATTATTCTTCAGATAAAATCCATTAATTAAAAAAATATTTATGTCAATCGATTCATATCTGATAAAGTTATTTTGTATGCGCACAAGACATTTTTGAAATCGGTTAAAAATACAGTTCACCATTTTAAAAGCTGCAAGCTAAGTGGTATACGATGTCTGTCATGTGCGCAGACAGAACTTATCAATTCATTTATTCCGCTTGACTTTAAAAAAATAATTTAGCCTGTTCGTTTTTTTTCACCGACTTCAAAAGGTAGGAGTACTGTATTCGTCTAGTTTTACATGATAATATATTCACCAATTCTAAATCGATTTTCATAATTCTTTTTTTTTCCTTAAGGGTCACAATAATTTTAATAAAAAAAAAATCAAACCCATAATTCTTTTTTCAGTGTTTAATATATCAAGCCAATTTGATCTATACAGATAAATAAAATTGAAGTGTCTGTTTGTAATGTCAAAATAACAGCTTTATACTAAATGCATATGGAATTATACACGGTACTTATAAGAAAAATACAATTTTTAAAATTTATGTCTGTCTGTCTGTCTGTTTGTTTCGGCTAATCTCCGAAACGGCTGGACTTATTTTGTCGGGAATTTCACTGGCAGGTAGTTGATGTTATAAGGAGTAACTTAGGCTACTTTTATTTCAGTAAAAGAATTAGAGTTTCGCTCGAAAAAATTAAAACGTACTCAGGGACAAACCCGAGCGAAGCGAGGGTGAGTCGCTAGTATTATATAATATAAATGCTAACAGAACCCACGGCTGTGCCCTCAATCAATCTACAAAAAAACTCTTTGGCTCTATGTTATACAGCGGTTCATCATCGCTTCGCTCGGGTTCGTCGCTATGTATGTATGTATGTATGTATGTATTGATATAATATTGTTCATGCAAAAATACTAAAATTGCGATTAAAAAATGGAGGGGTGGGTAGGAGGGTGAAAAATACTTTACAACCTATTCTCATACCTACCAAATATACAAAAAAAATATCATTAAAATCGGTCGAGCCATTTTGAAGAAGTGCGACCACAAACACCGTGACATGAGATATTTATATATTAGATAATAAAGCATATTTGTATATTGTTTCATATTTACATATTTTTTTAATTTTTGACTAGGTATTTTGTTGAATACAATAATTGAATAAATAAGTAGACAACCAGACTGCGTGATGAAGTGTGAATTCATGAATAATATTAACTAAGTACCTACATTTGACTAAATTCATTTACTTCCTTTCGAGCTAAAAAAATACTTCATCAAACGCATTGCACTTCTTTTAAGCTTAGCCGAAAAACATTAGTTTAGACTAATCAATAAGAAAGATTTTAGAAACTGTACAGTAACAGAGTTTCCTATATTTTTATATTCTCTTTTTTTTACATTGGTAAATTGATTTACGCACACCATCTACATACATACAGATTAAGTGGGTCTCACCGGCCAAAAAAACCTAATACCTACTAAAACCGAACGAAACCTCCCCCGCCTTAATTAGGCGTCGCATAATCGTTTACGCATTCAACCACGACGCCCCGACGGCTGCCTGCTGAGGCAGACCACTACAACCAAGGAGTTGCTACCACGATCCACTCTGCTATCAAAGAAGTACCAGGAGCAAACCGCATGGTCTCTTGGCTTCGCTTGGCTACTTCCATCTACTTACAACGCAAGCAACGCTGCGCGAGAAAACTAGTATAATATAGTAAAAATTGTAAAAAAAAAACAGGCAAATTTAGGCCAGGGTTATAGTACATACATTATACAACATGTCGTAATACTACGATAGTAACATTTGAACGATATATATGTATGTAGGGAGTCGACTTTTATGATGATGACTATTTTTGACTTGACAACCAAATTAAATATTGGGAAACCATTAAGCCACCCACATGAAAAGATTTATTGCCTTCATGTTAATACATATGTCAAACTTTATAATTTTGCAACCTAGACTCCAAGGCAAACAGCAAGACAGTTACATCATCAGATAAAGTATTGTTATGTCAAATATTTACTTGGAAACGCTAAAAATGTACGAAAAAGGTGCTAACACCTACAACACGTGGTATTGAAGGCTAACGTATTTACAGCGGACGTCATTATAGCTATAATGTAACGATGGAGATTTATGTCCTACTAGTTTGGGCCGCGACTCCACTCACATGTGCAGCACATCGTTAAAAATACTAGGTACTATATGTCATTTAAGGACCTAAACTTAGGACCTAAGCATATTACACGTAGTTTGTAAAATCGCTATGGTGTAAAGAGGTAACAAATACACAGTCACTCAAAAACTTTTTATCTAAATACTATGACTAGCGGCTCACTCTCGCTTCGCTCAGGTTCGCCTCTGGACAAACAAAAACAAATCTATCCGGGATAGACTATCCCACGGGAACCGTACATTTTTCCGGGTTAAAAGGTAGCCTATTTGTTATTCTGATGTATGAACTATATTATTATAATGTTTCATTAAAATCCAAGCAGTAATTTTTGTATACTAAGCTGTATAATTTACTATAGTTTTTTAACTATCCCTCGGGAACTCTTTAATTTTCCGGCATGAAAAGTATCTAAAATGTTGACCGGGGATATAAGGTACTTGCAAAATTTTATTTAAATCATCTAACAGTTTCGGAGATTAGCCCGTACCTACAAACAGACAAACAGACACAGAAACAAAAAATTGAAAAGAACTGGATTCTTCTGGATGTTCTATTTCTCTTCTTACATCCCCCTGACTCGGTTTTTAGCAATATTTTTTTTTCTATGTACAGACATTCGACCTCTACAATTTTATTATATGTATAGACTAGCATTGCCCGCGGCTCCGCCCGCGTTCAGATGACCAAAAACCAAATTTTTAGGTTTTACATATTAGTATACTCTTACATAATATAATAATTTCATTGCGCATCGCATGCTTGGTAAATAATGGCAGTGATTGACTATGACACAAAGATCCCTCTGTTAATTTCATATTTGATTTAGTAATATTGCACTTTTTGTTTTAGCAATAACGTTTATAGTTTGTATATACTTCTGTTTTGTATGTTTGTTTAGTTTTGTGATATAAACTCTCAAGCTACTGAATTATTTTAATCATTTATTTACTAATAGACAGCTATTGATTAATTATTATTTAGCTGATTATTTAAATTACATAATAATAACTTCTCTTACCTAATGTTAATTTGTCGCGAAACGGTGATGGGTTAGCGCTAGTCTATACAGATAAATAAAATTGGAGTGTCTGTTTGTAATATTAAAATAACCGCTTTTTACTAAACGCATATGGATGTATACACGGTACATATACCAAAACAACATTTTTTTCAATTTTTGTCTGTCTGTCTGTCTGTTTGTTCCGGCTAATCTCTGAAACGGCTGGACCGATTTTGACGGGATTTTCACTGACAGATAGCTGATGTTATAGGGAGTAACTTAGGCTACTTTTATTTTTAAAAAAGAATCAGGGTTCCGCGAAAAAAAATTAAAACCCATAAAATTGTGAACAAAATCCGTGAACGGCGTACACACCCGAGTAAAACGAGGGTAAATCGCTATACAATTTAAATTAAATGAATATTTTAGGAATAGCAAGCTATTTATGTATACCTAAACGTAGCTAACCGTGAAAACGTACTAGCTAATCGCTAGTATATAATATAATTTAATCCCTATAATAAAATATTATAATTAATTTGAATATTATAAATGCGAAGGTTTGGATGGATGTTTGTTACTCAATCATACCAGAACGGCTGAACGGATCTGGATGAAAAGCACAGGGATAGCAAATTGATTATTTTTTAACCCGAAAAAACGTACGATTTCCGTGGAATAAATTTGTTTTTGTTTTACTAAAAACAAGTGCTCGACTATCTCAATATTCAATACTAGCGGCTCACCCTCGCTTCGCTCGGGTTCGCCTCTAGACAAACAAAAACAAATCTATCCAACGGGAGCCGTACATCTTTCCGGGATAAAAAGCAGCCTTTTGTTTATTCTAATGTATGAACTATATTACTGTAAAGTTTCATTAATATTCAATCAGTAGGTCTTGTGAACTAAGCTGTATAAGTTACTACAGTTTTTTAACTATCCCACGGGAACTCTTTAACTTTTCAGGATGAAAAGTATTTAAGATGTTGCCCGGGGATAAAAGGTACCACCATGCAAAATTTCATTTAAATCGCTTTAACACATTCGTAGATTAGCCCGTACAAACAGACAAACAGACAGAGTAACAAAAAATTTGAACTTTGACTTGGTTTTTAGCATTTTATTTCTATGTACAGACATTCGACCTCTATAGTTTGGTGTGCCCTTTTGAACGAAACTCATAGTTAGGTACACTCATTTTCTTCATATCTCAAGTTCAAAGCGGAATACGACAGTGAAACTCATATGAATCGCTTTTCTACATCAAGCCACATCACAGGTACAAACAAATAAACAAACAAAAAAGTCTTTGCTTTTTATAATATTAAAGCGGCTCACCCTCGCTACGCTCAGGTTCATCTCTAATCAAACAAAAACAGATTTATCCCACGCGCCTTACCCGCCCAACGCACAGTACCCGCACTATGTACTTTTAATGCCCTACGCACTTTACCCAAACTACGCACGTTACCCGCCCTACGCACTATGACCGCCCTACGCCCTTTGACCTCGCTACACACTTTGACTCCCCCACGCACTTGACCCCTACGTCCTTTAACCTCGCTACACACTTTGACTGCCCCACGCACTTGACCCCCCCCCCCCCTCACCCCCCCCCCCCCCTCCCTTACGCACTTCAACCGCCCTACCCACGTAGCCCGCACTAAGCACTAAACCGCCCTACGCTCATTACCCGCCCTATGCTTTTTACCCACTCTACGCACTTTTATGGCCTTAAGCACTTTTCCCGCCCTATGCACTTTACCCGCCCTATGCACGTTACCCGCAATACACACATTACCTGCCCTACGTACATTACCTGCCCTGCGCACAATACCCGCACTACGCACATACCCAGGATAATCTCACCGGCTCACCCTCGCTTTGCTCGGGTTGCCTCTAAACAAAAACAAATCTATCCCACGGGAACCGTTCATTTTTCCCGAATAAAAAGACGTTTATTTGTTATTCTGATGTATGATGTATAAAAACTATATTATTTTAGAGTTTTATTAAAATCCAATCAGTAATTTTTGTGTACTAAGCTGTATAAGTTACTATAGTTTTTTAACTATCTCACGGGAACACTTTAGTTTTCCTGGATGAAAAGTATCAAAAATGTTGACCGGAGATATAAGGTACCACCATGCAAAATTTCATTTAAATCGGTCCAGCAGCTTCGGAGATTAGCCCGTACAAACAGACAAACAGACAAACAGACAGAGTAACAAAAAATTTGAAAAAAATCTGGATTTGTACTATTGCCCTTTTTACAGCCTTTGACTCGGTTTTTAGCATTTTTTTTCTATGTACAGACATTCAACCTCTACTATTTTATTATAGTATAGATAGATTATTTATTTTAAAAAGGGTTGTCATTATTTAAAAAAATCTAAAAAAAATATAATATGCTTTCAAAGGTTACCTAAAACCTCGCTTTAGTTTTAAGTTTCTAGCTTTGAAGGTTTTCGAGATATACGTTTTTGAACGAAAGTCATAGTTACGCTCATTTTCTTTATATTCCAAGGTCAAAGCGGAGTACGACAATTAAACTCTTAAGAATCGCTTTTCTACATCAAGCCCTTATTGACACATAAGTTTCGATATAGGTTGCCATTAAGGGGCCAGTTCGCTATACTTATCCCGCTAAACCCTCTCATCTAAATCAGTCCAGTAGTTTCAGAGTTTATTCGGTACAAATAAATAAACAAACAAAAAAGTCTTTCCGTTTTATAATATTATAGCGGCTCACGCTCGCTTCGCTCGGGTTCACCTTTAGTCAAACAAAAACAAATCTATCCCACGGGAACCGTACATTTTTCCGGGATAGAAAGTAGCCTATTTGTTATTCTGATGTATGAATTATATTATTATAAAGTTTCATTAAAATCCAATCGTTAGTTTTTGTGTACTAAGCTGTATAAGTTACTACAGTTTTTTAACTATCCCACGGGAACTCTTTTATTTTCCGGGATGAAAAGTATCCTAAATGTTAACCGGGGATATAAGGTACCACCATGCAAAATTTCATTTAAATCGGTCCAGCAGCTTCGGAGATTAGCCCGTACAAACAGACAAACAGACAAACAGACAGAGAAACAAAAAAATTGAAAAAAATCAGGATTTGTTCTATTGCTCTTCTTACACCCCCCTGACTCGGTTTTAAGCATTTTTTTTCTATGTACAGACATTCGACCTCTACAGTTTTATTATAGTATAGATCAGTCCAGTAGTTTCAGAGTTTATTCGGTACAAATAAATAAACAAACAAAAAAGTCTTTCCGTTTTATAATATTATAGCGGCTCACGCTCGCTTCGCTCGGGTTCACCTTTAGTCAAACAAAAACAAATCTATCCCACGGGAACCGTACATTTTTCCGGGATAGAAAGTAGCCTATTTGTTATTCTGATGTATGAATTATATTATTATAAAGTTTCATTAAAATCCAATCGTTAGTTTTTGTGTACTAAGCTGTATAAGTTACTACAGTTTTTTAACTATCCCACGGGAACTCTTTTATTTTCCGGGATGAAAAGTATCCTAAATGTTAACCGGGGATATAAGGTACCACCATGCAAAATTTCATTTAAATCGGTCCAGCAGCTTCGGAGATTAGCCCGTACAAACAGACAAACAGACAAACAGACAAACAGACAGAGAAACAAAAAAATTGAAAAAAATCAGGATTTGTTCTATTGCTCTTCTTACACCCCCCTGACTCGGTTTTAAGCATTTTTTTTCTATGTACAGACATTCGACCTCTACAGTTTTATTATAGTATAGATAGATAGTATAGATTAACCGTTAAAATGTACTTAGTAACGAACCCGCGCGAAGTGAGGTCCTACGCTCCTAGCTAGTGTCAGATAAATAAAATTGGTAGTTAGTTGAAGTTGTGTTTCTCTTCATTATTTATGAAATTCAGCATTCATACCCGGCTATGTTCCGGTTCCGGCACTCCGGCTTCTTTATATTCGTAATAATCCTTCGATTGTAGAAGATGAGTCATGGCCTAAGGAACTTATAAAGTATAGACTAGACTAGACTTATAAAGATATAAGTCGATAGTCGCCTGTTAAGAAATAATTCTCTTTGGTGAAACGTTCGTCGAACGGAACAGCCCAGTGTCCCTGGATTATGCTATACCTTTATAGGTAACAAATTTAATATAAATTATAACTCGCTACACATCCTGTCTTTTTCTCTCTTGCTAATCTAAAAATCTAAATAATCAATGGGAGGGGACGGGACGGGACAGCACGGACCGTGACCGGACCGTAACCGGACCGTAACTGAATGGAACGTAACCGCAACGGAACCGGCACGGAACGAACCGTGCCCGGACTGTAAACCGGAACTTAACCGGGTCGTAACTGGACCAAGACTGGACCGTGACCGGATCGTAACCGAACCGTGACCGGACCGTGACCGGACCGTAATCGGACCGTGACTGGACCGTGACCGGACCGTATCCGGACCGTGACTGGAGCGTGACCGGAGCGTGACAGGACTGTAACCGGACCGTGACCGGACCGTGACAGGACCGTAACCGGACCGTAACCGAATAGAACGTAACCGGAACGGAACATAACCGTAACTGGACCAAGACCGGACCGTGACCGGACCGTAACCGGACCGTGACCGGACCGTGACTGGGCCGTGACCGGACCATGACCGGACCGTAACCGGAACGTAACCGGAACGGAACGGAATGAAACGTAACCGGAACGGAACGGACCGTAACCGGACCGTAACCGGACCGTAACCGGACCGTCACCGGACTGTGACCGGACCGTCACCGGACTGTGACCGGATCGTGACCGGACCGAGACCGGACCGAAACCGGACCGGAATGGAACGTAATAGAACTTTGAAAAGATGGAGTAGAAAAATATGCAAAAAGTTGCGGTAGTTGAGCTTTATATAATATTAGTTATAACATAAAGCAAAAAATTTTTTTATAGTCTGAACGTGAGTGAAACCGCGGGTTCTGCTAGTTAGTAGTATATTCCGAAACGATTTTCAAAAGAAGATGTTAGGGAAAGTGAGGGTTCGAGTAGTACATAATTAAGGTAAATAATTCTAAGCAAATGCTTTTTTTATATCGGCTCGGCGAATATGATTAAAGTCGTAAGCATTTTAGCGTCCTTTCAAGAAATGGTGTTAAAAAAACTGAAAATGTTGAGATATAACAGTTCCTAAAATACTTTTATTGAAAATTATCTTGCAAAATATAGTTTTCGTAGTTTTTAAGATATGCACTAATTTTAGTTACCTGCTTTGTCAGTTTAACAATCATTAACTTTTTTTCTATAAAAGTTAAAAAATAATATGAAATAAACTTATTTTTGCGGTCGATAAAATGACTAGGTATATTGTGGAAACGTTGTATTATTCGTATTTATTTTAGTGTTAACTTAGCAAAATACATACGAGTTAGAAAAATAACGAAGTATTTTGCTAAACGGAACTTTATAATACTGGAGTTGGACTTGCATTTGTCCAGTTTTTATATTAAAAGATTTACAGACATTAACATTATTTACTAAACAATAAACATTTACAAATATCTTCATTTGAAAATTGTTTCGGTCAACAAAATATTCTTATAATATGTTACTAATTTTGAACACAGCCGGGAATGCGCGTAATTTAGTAGTAATTCTAATAAAATCATAGAAACGTATGTATATATGTATATATTCCGTACACATTTACCGCCTACGCACATTAACCGCCTACGCATATTTACCGCCTACGCACATTTACCGCATATGCACTTTTACCGCCTACGCACTTTTACCGCCTACGCACTTTAACCGCCTATGCACTATAACCGCCTGCGCACTTTAACCACCTACGCACTATAACCGCCTGCGCACTTTAACCGCCTACGTACATTAACCGCCTACGCACTATAGCTATATAAGCTATATAGTTATATTATAGCGACATCAAAATTCCGATTCAGATTTCCGCAAAGAATATTTTTTATTACCTGTTTGAGTTATTACTTAGTTGAAATGGAAATTTTACTTATGAAATATTATCACCAATTATACAACAGACGTGAAAGAAGCTACTTAAACTTACTTAACCTACTGTGTCAAATTCTGTATTCATTATTTACATTGATATTATTTGAGGTGTAAATTTAAAAATATATATGTACACTTCGTAACGATTTCATCTACAACGATTTGTACTGCTGACCCTCATCCGCGTATTTAAAGAATCAGAACTAGTATTTTTAATGCCTTGCCTTTTTAGCCAACGGAGGCGAAGCCCAAAGGAGGGTTTGAGCTGTATTGTATGTATTTATGTAACTGCCTCGATGGTGTAATGGCTAGCATGTGCCACTGCGCACCCGGAAGTCCTGGGTTTTAGTCCCGGGTCGGGCCAAGTTTAGTTATTGAGTCTTTCTGTATAGTAAGCCTCAGTAATAGCCCTTAGTTGGGAAGTTGGCGGTGTTTAACCCTCCTGCCTCGGGGAGCACGTAACCTGCACCTTAACTCTCACCGGTCGTGCCGAGTAATCATCCCACCAGAGTATGAGAGTGACAGGAATAGACAGTGCACTTGTGTCTACGCGCACACTTGTACACTACAATATCTCCTGCGCAGATGGCTAGTCTCAATGAAAGTAATGGCCGCCGAGACCGGAATCGGTCTGGAGGACATTATTATTATGTAAGTATGTACATCCGACCCTATGTTCCCTCACAATAAGTAAACAGCTTAACCGATTTTGTTGATTCATACTCGTTAGATATGTCTTGATAACGTAAATGTCATAGAATATATAGATATAAATAAAAATCTAAATGGCAGATCCTAGGCGTCAATTTCTGTGTCTTAAAAAATTTTTTTTCGTCCGAATCATTCGAGTGGGGTACATGTACATTGTTCATGTTTTACACGAGCTGTGAGTCTTTCTGCTCGTGTATTGTAGGTATGTGCCTACGTATGTTTCTGACTGCATAATAGAGTGTTTTTTCGTCAATTTGTTCTCATCTTTTTAGTTCGCTTCTTATGGAAACGGGTTTTTTTTTATTTTTTGTAAATTATTTCTTTTTCATATAATAATCATTATTAATTCATCTGTCTAAAGTTTGGTTTTAGTCAATATGCATACGCAAATTAGCATTAATTAGCAATCAAGTAAACAAAGCCAGTAAGTTGGATCGTTAAAAGGTTTTTAATGAAATTAAGTCATAACATTTCTAACTAAAGTTTTTACTTTGATTTAATAGTTAATACTTAAATATTGCTTCAAACGATTTGATTTGTATAACCTAGCTTTCAAGACGCAATAATTATTCGTATTTTACGCGTGCACCAATAAAACGAGTGTGTTGATTATTTTAGAAGTGATTAAAAAATTCTACAAATGTTGATTGAATTTTAATTAAACCGTCAGAATATATATTTATTTTGATTAATTTATTTATATATTTAGTAATAATTGCTAGCCAACGTAAGCATTATAAAATTATTACAATGTCGTCCAATAATATTAATGTTATTGTATTTTTTTTCTATTGAAAACATAAAATATACTTCTTTTTAGTATACGTATTAAGTTTTAAAATATATTTTTGAGACAGTTTTAAAGCTAAAACATAATCATATGCACCTGTGCTTAATATATATTTAATCTGTGAGAGATAGACTTAAACTTAATCAAAAATCAAAATTGACAAACAAAATAAACAAATATTTGTTTTGTTAAATATTACAAAAATATCTTTTGATAAATGAAACTAACTTTATATTATTAAAATTATTATCATTTATGATAACATCAATGACTTAGTAATTTGAAAACAACAAAATATTATGGAAAATACGTGCCGATTATGTTTACTGCAATCGCCGGAAATTGTTGAAGAATTATGGGAAGGATGCGATATTTTGGATAAGTTATCCGTTTCTTTATCTCATTACGTACGTTTAAGTATAAAGTTAACATCATAAGTCTTATTGAGACAATTTAAATTAAATAATTTTAATATTCCAATAAAAAGTTAGAATAAACCTCAAATTACATTATTATACAGGTATCTTTAGCAGATGAATTGCCAAAAAACATATGCTATGATTGTATTAACAAAGTACACGATATTTATAAATTTCATCAGACAATCAGCCGAAATGAAATTATTTTGCAAAAAAAATTGGATAATATTACATGTAATAATTTAAAAGGTAATGCAATAAAAAAAGAGAATACATATGAAAATGATACAGACTATATAGATACTTTAGAAATAGATAAGCCATTAGAAGAAATAAATATAAAAACTGAAGTATTTTATTGTAAAGATAAAGGTAATGAGTGTACTACAAGATACAAATCAAATATTGACAAAATAAATAATTCAAATCAAATTAAAACAGAAGTAATTAAAGAAAATTTAACAGAATCTAAAAATATTGTCATTAGTATAGAAAAGCACGAGAAGCAAATAGAAGAAATAAAATTTGAAGAATCAAAGCGATTTACATGCCTTACTTGTTTTAAAGTATTTTCCAACCAACTAGAGCTGTTAAGACATTATCAAACGGTGGAGTTGGAGAAATTTAACAAAAGTAATACAACAAATAATAAAAATAATGAAAATGAACTAGTTACATATAAAGTTCAGGAGACAGACGATGGTGCTTTGGTTTATAAATGTGAAAGATGTTATAAGAAATATAGGAATAAAACTGATATTAAAAGGCATGTCGTAAGTCATGTTGAGACAAGACCATTTTTATGTAAATTATGTGGTATGAACCCAATTCTTATAATATTTGTTAACCATATCATAATATAGACTCCAAAATCATCATTAAAGCTTTTTTTTTTAATGTCATTGTGGCTTACTATACAATAGGCATTTCTGTATATTAAGCTATGTTACAAATTAAAAAAAAATTAAAGCCACATTAAATAAATATTTGATATGTTGACAAACAGATACTGCAATTTTATTTATTTGTATAGATAATAAATAAATTACATGGATTTTTAATTTATTTTAGGAAAAACCTATCAAACAGCATCAATAATTGTTGCTCATGGCAAAATGCATAGAGGTGAAATGTATAAGTGTTCATATAACTGTGGATACAGATCTGTTCACAAACATGTTGTTAAGGATCATGAAAAACGACATAGGAAAGAATATAAGGTAAATGTCTGCAAACTTGATCTTAGGTCTCTTTAATGACTTCTAACTTATCTTTGAACTTGAACTTATACTTATTTGATTAATTAAATTGTCCATAATGACTTTCCTGTTAATGAGTTCCCTAGATACATTTCAATTTTTTTGAGAGGAACCCTAATTCTTTTTCTAAAATAAAAGTAGTCTAAGTTACTCGTTACAACATCAGCAGCTATTTGCCAGTGAAAGTCCCGACAAAATCAGTGCAGCTGTTTCCAAAGTCCAAACAGACAGACAAAAAACTGTGTTTTTTTCTTATAAGTACCATATATAATTTCCTATGCATTTAGTAAAATGTTTTGTTATTTTGACATTTGAAACAGACACTTCAATTTTATTTATCTGTATAGATATACACTGTTAGTAGGGTTTTTTTTAAGTTTTTTTTAACTATTCTGTATTTTTATCAAAATGCTTTTTTTCAGTATAAGTGTGAAGCTTGCGGCAAAGGTTTCCAAGTGAAAACATGGTATGAACAACATCAAAACATACATAAAGGTGTTAAACCGTTCTCCTGTGAAATATGTGGCATGGCATTCCATTTACATAAGTAAAATTTTATTATTATTTTCACATAAAAATTGGCTATTTGACAATTCTAACGATAAAATATTTAATCTGTTGGAGACAGTAGCTTATGGGTCCACAATAATTATACAATATGTTTTTTGCATTAAAATAAATTGTAAATATTTTATTTTTGAAAAATAAATTTGAGTTTTTTTATCTGTGGATTACAAATACTGAAACGCTGGCGGCCATGTTTGTGCAGCGTGTGACGTCACCTTTCACATAACAAAACATCGTGTGTTTTATCGTTTGCACTTTGCTGAGAAGATCACTCTAAAATATTTTAATTAGTGCTTGTGAGAAGTTTAACGAAATGGAGCCGGGTTACACAAAAGCTGATAGTGCAAATTTACCAAAAATAGATTCATTTATGGTTGCAAATTTTTTTGCATGTAATCCTGACTTTTGCTCAGCCGAGTTTCGGAATGTAAAAACTTCCGTGTAAGTACCGAAATGAACAAAGTAATTATGTATAATTTATTGGTAAAAGTTAATGTGTATAGTTCTTAAGTCAAGTAGTAAAAATTTTATAAAATAATTTTAAATTACTTAAAGGTTATGTTGATAATTTTAGATCTTCGCGACAGTCGTATGGTGAATAATAAAAATAATACTTTTAAAATTAATAAAAATAATGTCATAAAAAGAATTGTTTTTATGACATGTTTTATGTACAAAATACTGGATTAAGTTTAATTTATTTTCAGTAAATCAGAGGCTAAATTGATTGCTTTTAAATACTTACATCGAAGTGATCTTCACAAAAAAAAATTGTAGATTTATCAGATGTAAAATTCAACTTTCAGCGTGCTAATTGTAACCACTGCTTTCGACGTTTAGGACATTTAGGGACGTGTATAAACAATTTGTCAGGATATTTAATTGTAGAACTTTTACACATAGGTACGGCACACGTCTTGTAGCTTGTCATTTTCATAAAAAATATTTATATTCTAAATATATATATATATATTAACTTATATGAGCTTGCCAATGAAAAAGCTGCAAACTTTTAGCTTAAAATATGTTTAAGAGTTGGAGCATCGTAGCATGGAAAATATATAACATGTTATATTCTCCATGCATCGTAGTTAGCTTTACTTAGTTTATTAAGATATGACGTCACAGCCAGGAATGTCACGTGATGTGCTGTTTTCGCGCGACTTTCAAATTACTGAAAGATTAATATATTTTTTTCCAAATAAATAACGCTTTTTTCAGAAAAAAATAATTGTAAGAGGTATAAAATGAACCTACGTATGTTTTAAAATATCTTTCCGAAAACTGTCAAATAGCCAATTACAGACAATGAATACGCATTAAAAATAATGTTTTGAAATTTTCGTTTTAATTTTTTTTAAATAAAATGGTACTTCAAATTCAAAATTTCTGTAAATGTATGTACACATAATGTAACATTTAAAGATATTTTAAAGTTGAGAATGTTTTTGAGGTATTTAAAACTTCCTGTGTCAGCGGTCTCGGGTTCAATTCCCGCTGAGGGCATACATTTGTGTGATGAGCACGAATGTTTGTACTCTAGTCATGGGTTGATATTTATAATATGTATATTATATTTAAAGCTATATATATGTAGTGTATCATCTATCTGGTATCCATAACACAAGCTTCGTAGCTTACCATGGAACTAGATAGTGCTGGGTGTTAATGTCCCAACATTTTTATTTATTTATAAATGTAATGTAATTCCAGATATCTAACAACCCATCGTAGTAACGTACACCCGCAGTCGTCGGGACGCAAGCCGTGGATATGCAAACTCTGTTCACTGCCTTGTGACTCTAAAAACAGCTTAAATTTACATTTAAAGGTATTTTTTTACTAACCGACTTTACAAAAAGAGGTATGTAATAGGGGTTGAGTTTCTTTATGTGTTACTCATATATTAAAACTCACGAACTTTACCTCTTTATAATATTAATGTTGATAGAAAACTATTATGTAGTTTCAGTCAATGTATACCATAGTGATATAGATATACAAGTACAATTATCAAAATTATGTTGCTGCCAATGATGAATTCGAAGCCATACATTACTACATAATTATATATGTATATATAAAATTATAAGAATTAATTATTATTTCCATATAATATTTTTGATAGAAACGTATACTTTACAGGAAAAGCATGGTGTAATTACTAAAAAATCAATACTCTGTGATATATGTGGCAAAGTGGTTCGAGACACGCAACAATTGAAACAACACAAAAGGGCTGTCCATTTACACATCAAACCGTATGTTTGTGGGTGAGATATTAATTTTTATAAATAAAGCTTATCTTATCCCGCGGGACTCTTTCTAGAGATAAATAGCCTTTGCCCTTTTCGCTTATATCTTTTATCCATCTGTAAAAGTTCCATTAAAGTCAAAATATATAAAATCGTTTTCGAACTGTTACAGATGTTTTAATTTTTTTTTCTTTTTTTTCTGATTTAGAAATACATTGGCATGTGAAAAAATATTTATAAACTATTTATTTGTTGTTTTTTTTAATTTAAAAAAGTTTATTTAAGATCTCGTCATGACTTTGCAGATTAATTATTGTACATAAATATTTTTTATATTTAGTATAGTATTAAATATATGGGAACAACCATTGTTAGATTTTTATGAAAAAAAAATTTTTTCTTTTGAAATGAAATACTCATACAGCTTAAAAGCTTTTATTTAAAAAAAAATGAGTAATATTTGTTTTTTTTTTCTTTTTGCTAAATGTTATCGTTTGTTATTCATTGTACTGCATAATTGCTAGATATGCCAAATGCTATTTTTTATATTTTTTTTATATTGTTTCAGTGTTTGTAACAAATCGTTTCCTAAGAAATTCACTTTAACAGTACACGAACAAACACACTCTGGGAAGCGCTACTCGTGTAACTTTTGCGATAAAATGTTTTCTAGAAAGAGTAGTCTACAAAGACATATTTTACGGTAAGAAGCTTTTTAATTTTTAAAACATTTATATATTAATATGTGAAGCAAAAGCTTTGAGCCCTTCTTTACGAAATATATACGTAAAAGTTTATTCAATTTAAAACAAATATTAGTTTATATAAAAATCGAACGTTTTTTTCCAGATTTCACACGGATTCAAAACATAAGTGTTACCAATGTGAAAAGTCGTTTACATCAAAAGTGAAACTTGCAACACATAAAAAAGTGTGTTCTGTAATTGTCAATCCACCAACCACAATTCAGGAAAATAACATAAAAGTTTAGAAATTATACTGTGATAGTGTGTAATATTAAATTTTACATTAAATATTTTTTCACAACTTTGTGTTTGAATTGTTTTATAAGCCAAATGTAGTGACATATACGTTTCGCTCGGCTGCATCCCCGGAAATGTTTTATTTTATATAGTGACATGTAAAAATTCTTAAGAACTGAGGATACCAAATGTTTAGCGAAAGGGGTTTATGGAAAGTGTTTTTGAACTTACGACATATATTTTAATACTTTGAAATAAACGATATATTTTTGTAAAATTTAATCGATTCTACTAAGTCCATATATCGATTTGTTATATTAATTCGATAATTTATTTTATATTTTATTATTACACTTACACCCATTGTTATTTACTTACTTTAGGATAATTCTACAAAATTATTGATTTATATAGCGAAAAATAATTAATTATACTTTGTCAGATTTATCGTAACCTGTAAACTTTTTATTTGTTTTATACTTATTTCATTACATATTTTATGGAAATTTTAAAATATATTATTATATTATATAACATACATTTGCTTATTCCCAGATCATAAGAATAAAGTTTATTACTAAAAGGTAAACTACAGCCTGTACTTATATCCCAATTACGAAATTAATTTTAATTAACAAATTCAGATATTTATATTGAAATTTTAATATCCTTCATTTATTATTGAATGTTGCACTCTTAGGTGTTTCAAGTAAAACGAACATAAAAAGTTGATTCGATATGACGGTTACCCATAATTCTTTAAAACATCGATTACTAAACGAATAAAACGATGTAAATTAACAACTGTCAATGTCAAATACAATACAAATTTATCAAAATATCGGAATGTTTATTTGTTTTGACTTCTCTATAATGTAAATATTGAATTAAAAATCTGTAAATTATTAGATAAATAATTTCTAAATAGAAAAATGGAAGATACTATAAAGAACAAGTTAGAGCATTGTTTAGGCTGCCTAAGTCTTAGTGACGAAATGAATTTACAATATTATAAGCTGCAAATTGAAAACTTGAAAACTTTATTTCAGGTATGATTGTGTTTCAATGGAATCGTAATTTTACTATTTTATTACAATTCATAAATTTTATATCCATAGGATTATACATCTAATAAATATTTTTTTAGGTCGACTGTTTAAAATTATGCTATATTTGTAAAAAACTTATGCGAAAGGCTGAATATTTCATTAAGAATGTTGAGAGTAATCAAATATTTATGCAGAACTTCTCAAATGTAAGTTTTCTTTCTCAAAGTATATATTGTTATTCAGTTACTATTTTAAGGGAGAATATGGGTTAAGAGTAAAAGCCTGTAGTAAGTTAAGACTTTCTTATCCAGTGGCAAAATTATCATATTTCTAATTTCATCTACACAGATAAATAAAATTCAAGTGTCTGTAATGTCAAAATAACATCTTTACTAAATTAATATGAAATTATATATAATACTTATAAGTAAAATACAATTTTTTAAAATTTTCTGTGTCTGTCTGTCTATTTGTTCTGACTAATCTCCGAAACGGCTGAACTGAAACTAGGGTTCCTCTCTAAATAATTAAAATATGCCTAGGGATGCACCCGAGCGAAGCGAGACTTAGTCGCTAGTTACAAGTTAATCTTTTTAAAAAGGAATTAAATTCTACTTCTTGTTGTTTATATTTAAAAAAAAATTAAATGCTATTATTATTAAAAGATTACAGATACAACAAATAAAACAGTGAAAAACAAGTATCAAACAACACAAACAGAACAATTAACATTAGATAAAAGTGAATTAAGTGATGAAAATGATATAGAAGAGCCTATTTGTACAGTTTATAGTCGAGGTGGGGATAATAAAATAAAAATTGAATTTAAAGAAGAAAGCATAAACGATTTGGAAGGAGATTTTACGAATTATTTAGGTAAGTGTTGGTTGTATTCAGCCCTTTTTAACGTCCCACTGCTGGGCACGGGCCTCCCTTCAATGCGAGGGGAATCAGGCCATAGTCCACCACGCTGGCCAAGTGCGGATTGGCGGACTTCACATGTCTTTCGAAAACTTGCTAGGTTCTCTCAGACATGCAGGTTTCCTCACGATGTTTTCCTTCACCGTAAGGCAAGTGGTAATCATGTTAGAAATGATTCGCACATGAAAATATCAGAGGTGCGAGACCCGGGATTTGAACCCGCTTCACTCGGTTTCCCAAGCGAGCGCGTTACCACTGGGCTACCACTGCCTTTGATTGTTGATGAAGTGTTGGTTATATCTATTTATATTAAAATTTTCAAGATTTGGCATATTTAATATAAATAATTAAGTAAACTAATTTATTACTACTAAATTGGTCAGTGTGGTGGACTATGGCCTAATCCCCTTCGTATTGGAGGGAGGCCTGTGCCCAGCAGTGGGATGTTAAAAAGGGCTGAATACAAAAAATTAATATTAGAAGTAATTAATCATCTAGTACTCTTATAAATTATAACTTATCTTTCTTCATAATTATAATATCATTCAATTTTTTAAAGCTTAATACTTTATGATACATTCAAATTATTTATTTAATATTAGTATTTTAAAATTGTACTTACTATTTTTCATTAGCTTTACCGGTAGCAGTGTAAAAGAAATACTGAAATATTTACAGGTTTTTGTTTTAAACACTGAATTTAGTAAGGTTTTTATATTTTATTTATTTACCCTGTAAAGAAAATAGTATAAGCCCATACTTACACACATATCCTTTAACAAGAAGCTCACCTTCACTTTGCTCGATCAACTATATATTATATTAACTATATGTTACTGCTCCACCCTATTGGGTAGTAGCATGATGATAAGGTTATAGCCTATAACCTTCCTCAATAAATGGGCTATCTAATGTAAAAATAATTTTTCAAATTGGATTAGTAGTTCCTGAGATTAGTACATTCAAACAAACAAACAAACTCTGCAAGGTATAATATTAATATGGATTTCCTTTTGTTTTAATGTAAATACTTTAAAATTTTTAACGGTAAATTCTTACACCATATATAGCAAAATACTGACTGAATATTGATAATTTTTATAATATTTTTCAGATATTCAAGACCAATCTATCAAAGGAGAATCTGATTCTAATGACAATTCAATAAAAGAAGAAAGTACAGAACTAGATGACATAAATTTAAATGAGTTGCGTAAAACATTGAAAAGTCATAAAGTTAAGAAGAAAGGACATAAAAGAGATAGTAAAAGTAACATAGGTATGATTATGTAGTAGTAATTTATGTAGAATCCGGGGATACCAATAAAAGCGTTATTGATGCACTAATCTAATATATTTAAACAAGCAATTCTTGTATATTTATATCTTTATTTATTTATACCAGCGATCTCGGAAACGGCTCTAACGATTTCTCTGAAATTTGATATGCGGGGACTTTGGGGGGCGAAAAATCGATCTAGATTTTATGCGGTTTTCTTTTGCACTATTCTATGCAGAATATAGTCGATAATTTCTTACATTCGATTACAAGCATCGTGGTCAAGCGGTCAAGTCGCAAGTTAGACAACACATATGCCCGGGATCGAGTCCCGGTCGGAATACAAAGCTTGTACTTTTGTTTTTTTTTTGTATTTATTCAAGTTTTTAGTCTTTTTATCTAAAAAAACGATATAACAAAAAAGATCCCCGAGAGATCGATCCCGATTAACTATTTATTACATTTAAATCATATAACACAATGTTCTTTTCGCTTTTTCATCTTCCAGTCCATTCCATTCTTAAAATTAAATAATACATCTTTTGTTCTTAATATATCATTTCACGCATACTCATCTCGCAAATCCCACATTTATATTCATAATCTCCTTGTCATTACCCAAATTACTCGGAGTCGGCGTAGTTCGACCATAGTTATAGACCATAGTTGCTTTATTGGTTTTGGCAAAAGGTTTCCGGCCGGCCATCTACCTGATGTCAACTTTCTTTGGGTATACTGTTGTTCTTCATTGAGCAAGGGACTCGAGGTACAATGTTTTTAGATCCTTTAGTTGTCTTCTGTGACACCTACAGAAGGAAATGGGGTAGCTCTATTCTAACCCGAGTGCTACAGTGTTAAAATTAATTATCTAGTAATTTATATTACATTTCGAAAAATTATTACACATCTGTCAACAATTTGTTATTCATTAATACAGTATTGTAAAACCATCTATCCATTCCATATTTACTCGTAAAGTGATGTAGGTTTTGAACAGTAATTAGTAAGGCAATTCGAAATTCATTCTAACTGTAAATAATAAATATGAAGACACAAATTAGTATTTTTCAATCTGTTTTTCAAAATTAGACTAGGAGTTGAAATTATTATTTGAGATTTTATTACTACACTAGCAATGCACCATCGCTTCGCTTCGGGTTCATCCCTAGACAAAAACAAATGTTTCCCACGGGTAACGTACATTTTTCCGGGAAAAAGTAACTTATGTGCTATTCCAGACTACAATCTATCTCTGTGCCAAATTTCATCCAGATCCATTCAGCCGTTCTGGTGTGATTGAGTAACAAATGTTCATCCAAACTTTCGCATTTACAATATTAATGGAATGGGATTAATATTGAATCATATTATGTGTGTATGTATGTGTGTATGTATTTGACGGCACGTTTGGCTCAGTTTGTAGTGACCCTACTTTCTGCGCCAGTGGTCGCGGGTTCGAGCCCCGCTGGAGGCATTCATTTGTGTGATGAGCACGAATGTTTGTACTCCAGTCATGGGTGTTTATATTTATAATATGTATGTATTTAAAGATATATATGTGTAGTGTATCAACTATCTGGTATCCATAACACAGGCTTTGTAGCTTACCATGGAACTAGATGGTGCTGTGTGTTAATGTCCCAACATATTTATTTATTTATTTATTTATTTTATGTGTGTTTTGGCACTTGAGCTTCATTCTCTTTGAATTCAATATGAGGTACAGATTGTAGATTATATTTCTTTTCATGTTTTATTTTACAGATTACAAAAACCCAACAATTAAAGAAGATAATTTTTCATTTAAAAACTTAGTGAAAGAAGAAAGTACTGAAATAAGTGATTTAAAATTAAGCAAACATAGAAGAAAATTGAAAAGGACTAAATTTAAAAGTATAAGTACTAAAAGTATAAACATATCTGATAATCTAGGTAAGTGGTATTTTTTTTTTGTATTTTTTTTTGTATTAGGCAATTGGATTAATATAAAAAAAATTAGTAAAATAAATTATAAAAAAAAACCCTAAGAGTGTATGTATGTACCTTTTTGATTTAAATGTTATATTTATGTGCATACATAATTTAGGCTGATTAAAAAAAAATGTCTATTTTTTTTCGAAAAAAACTCAGGGAGGTAAGAAAATATGAGAAGAGAATACTTTTAATGACTTTTTTTGTCTAGGAAGCACATTGTAGGATTTCCAAGGAAGATTTTTTTATTCATATATACAGATAAATAAAATTGAAGTGTGTGTGTGTGTGTATAATGTCAAAATAACAACTTTATACTAAATGCATATGGAATTATATACGGTAGTTATAAGAAAAACACAATTTTTAAATTTTTTGTCTGTCTGTTTGTTCCGGCTAATCTCCGAAACGGCTGGACCAATTTTAATGAGACTTTCACTGGCAGATAGCTGATATAATAAGGAGTAACTTAGGCTACTTTTATTTTACACAAAGAATTAGGCTTCGCTCAAAAAAAATAAAACATACCTAGGGACGCACCCGAGCGAAGCGAAGGGAAGTCGCTACTGCAATTGGAGAAAAATGAGTAATTATATTAGTGATGATTTTGATAACTTTCATTTTGAATAACTTTTTAATAAGTAAGTTTAAAAGTTGTTTAAATTGAAAGTTAAAACGGCCTAATACATATGGATTTGTATTTTCTATATTAATAACAAAAAAGAGACATAGTTTGTATGTTTGTTTGTTTGTTTGTTTGTTTGTTCGAACGCACTAATCTCAGGAACTACTGATCCGATTTGAAAAATTCATTTTGCATTATGTACTCGTTTATTGAGGAAGGCTATAGGCTATATATCATCACGCTACTACCCAAGAGAGTGGAGCAGTAATTATAAATGTCAACAAATCGGGCCGACTTCCATACATTATTGTAAAACCAAAATAACCAAACAAATTTAACGCGGTTGAAACCGTAGCACAGCTAGTGTATAATAATTATTAATTTGTTTTTATTTCAGATCTAGTCGTAGTTGCATTAAATATAACAAGGGAACAATGTATGATGGAGCGTTCTAAAATGTTGAAAGATCCAAAGTATATGAATTTGGCTTACAAATGTGAAGATTGCGTGAAGGGTTTTAATTTCAAAGGAGCTTATGAGAAGCACATGGAAAAACATAGTAAGGTATGTTATTGGTTGTTGATGAAGGTAAGAGGGCGTGGATATGGAGTGAAAATTTGGATGGTTTTAGATGGAGCATGCATACTAAAAAAAATTTTTAAAAGATAATTATATAGCAAAGAAAAAAAGCATTGACTTTTTTGTATAAATGACATTTAGTATATACGTGCGATACGGGTGCGTTTTAATATTTTTGAGCGGAACCCTGCCAGTTAAAATCCCATCAAAATCAGTCCAGTCGTTTCGAAGATTAGCCAGAACAAACAGACACAAAAAGTTTTAAAGTTATGTTTTTCCTATAAGTTCCATATATAATTTAATATACATTTAGTAAACTGATGTTTTGATATTACAAACAGACATTTCAATTTTATTCATCTGTATATGAATAGATGATGCTCAAGGATAGATATGATCTGGAGTTGTTTATGCATTTAGGAACGCACCCCAGCGACGCGAGGGTATTATGCTAGTATATAATATGTAGTACCTAGGCGATTTTCGCTCGGAATTGGCCAAAAGTACAATTTCCTTTTTAATTTGGCTTAAAAACAAAAAAGACTAACTAAAAACTTGAATGAATACAAAAAAACCCAAAAGTATAAAAATTTTTATCCAACCGGGATTCGGCCTTGCGCCTTGCGCCGTGGCCGCTTGACCACGATGTTTATGCCAGAGCGTGCGAAATTATCGACCATATTCTGCGACCATGTTCTGCGAATAATGCGAAAAAACGCACGTTTTCCCAGACATAAGACTAATCTAGATCGATCGTGCACCCCCGAATACCCCCACTCTCCCAAATATGAGAGACATATTCATAAAACTTGACAGTACCGATGAAGAATCTTCACAGATATAAACGTCAATCAGTCACTACTGTTGGGTTGTCTATAATCATACGCCCACTTCGAATAACAATGAAACTATTTTTTCGTAAATGTTCCGTAGATAGTTCTCACTAGTGAACCTCTGTCCGTTAGAATGCGATTCATGGACGCACCATGGCCCAAATCGGGACACGGACAATCTTCAAATTAGCCCAACGGGTGATCCTGTGATGTTTGGTAGCGATAGGACTCTACCGGTGGTAGGACTCTGTCAAGCCTGAGGAGTCCGACTGTATGGGGACCACCCCCTTATCTATTTCTGCCGCCAAGCAACAATGATTGCATTGTTGTGTTCCGGTTTGAAGGATAAGGTAGCCAGCGCAGTTACAGGCAAGAGGCATAACATCTTAGTCCTCACAGTGACAACGTACCGGCTGTTCTGCAGTTTTGTTACTTAAAACTTAAGTGCATGAACCGTAGGTGTTATGGGCGACAGGTATCGCTTTCCATCAGGTGGACTGTCTGCTCGTTTATCACTGAATACCATAAAAAAAAAGGAAATTTGAACGCAGGCGAAGCCGCGGGTACTGCTAGTTTATCATAAAAGTTTAATTATCTATACTAATATTATAAAGAAGTAAAGTTTATGAGTTTGTGAGGTTGTAGGGGTGATCTCTGGATCTATTGAACCGATTTAGATGAAATTTGGTAAGAAATCATTCCTTAGAAGGGGTGAAAATGGGGAAATGGGGATGAAATATTAAGAGCAAGGTAGGAACGAACCCAAGTGAAGGGATGGTGGGTCGCTAGTTTAATAATATGATTTTTTTATTGCATACCAGGAGATGGGTGAATATGAATGTGACATTTGCAAACAGAGAATGGCGACTATGGACAAACTAATGAGTCATCAACGATATCATAGAATGTGAGTGTATTATGTAATATATAGTAAATTGTTATTTTTTTTATTCAAAAAGTTCTTATATTGTCCGCGACTCCACTCACTTGGTTGAGTTATTGCAGCGTAGAAAAGTTTCAAATGCTTTGTGCGTTTGACATTTGGCATTTGCTTTTTTTATGTGGACAGTTAATCCATAAAAGAGACACTGTGAAAGTTATTTATTCATGTATCTTTTTAATGTCCCACTGCTGGGCCTTCCTTCAATACGAGGGGGATCAGGCCATAGTCCACCACGCTGGCCAAGTGCGGGCGGACTTCACATGTCTTTCGAGAACTTGCTAGTTTCTCTCAGACTGCAGGTTTCCTCACGATGTTATCCTCCACCCTAAGACAAGTGGTAATCAAATTGAAAATGATTCGCACATGAAAATATCAGAGGTGCGAAACCCGGGATTTTAACCCGTTTCACTCGGTTTCCCATGCCAGCGCGTAACCACTGGGCTACCACTTGTTTCTGTTATATATGTTGTTTGTATCATATTTTTATATACATTATAGATTTTTTTCTTAAATTAATTATTATATTATCTTTATATATTCTTCTAGACGATACAAATGCATAGAATGTGATCTAATACGAATAAGTAGGTTGACCATAAAGGACCACTACACGGCGCATCATTTGCAGGACACTTTCCAGTATAAATGTTCAAATTGTAATAAAACTTTTAAGTAAGTACGTTTTAATACTTTATTAGATTCACGCGAATATTTGATATTTTAAATAAAACTATTTTTTCGTGTATTTAATTTGATGTTTGTTTCTCGAAGTTTTGAATACTTTACAGCAATCTTGGTTATGGAAGTGAATAAGGTTTTTATCCCTGAGTGGTGCCTCCCCACAAAAATATATAAATTTGAATGAAATAGAATGGCGTCGAAAGAAATGATGAGTTACTTCGGTTTCATTTCCCTTGTCACAAAATGTCCGACAAAATAGAAATAATATTTTTTTTGCCTATAATCCACGTAATAAAGGATTGCACTGAAAATATTTTTTAAACTATTTACATTGCTAATACTTGGAGCTAAAGTACATTAAATTGCTCATAATATAAGATTTATTCTTTATCAGTATTACAAAAATAGCAAAAAACATGACAGAAAGACAAACAGACACGCTTTCAGATTAATAATGTTAGTTTGTATTTTAGACGGCAAGTGTCCCTGAGAAAGCATATCGCAGACGTACATAGAAGTAAGAAACGGCCACAGTGTAATTATTGCCAAAAAACCTACGCCAATAAAGAAATTTTGAAGACTCATATGATAAGGTGAGTTAATTTTGATGTCGAATAAAAAGTATTCATAACTAGTAACGCTCCTTCGCTTCGCTCGGGTTCGTACCTGGTAAAAAATGAAAACATATCTATCCCACGGGAACAGTACATTTTTCAGGGATAGAAAGTATCCTAAGTGTTATTCTGATGTGTGACCTATATTATTGTAAAGTTTCATTAGAATCCATTCAGTAGTTTTTGCGTGAAAGAGTTACAAACGTGTATAGACTCGGCCTCTGTATCGATAATAATGTCTATTTCAATAAAAAATTTCAAAAAATATTTAATGTACAGATTCGACTCAGAATTTTATTGTGTACAAATAATATAAAAATTCTTATTAAATTCTGTTCAGCCGATATCTAGGAACAAACGTGCAAACAAACACAAATGTTATTTTCAACATCAAAAATTATTTTATCTCAATTTATAAATAGTAATATATAACATACAAGTTTATCTTAATCTATCAAATCAAATTAAATCAAAATATACTTTATTCAAATAGACTTTTACAAGCACTTTTGAATCGTCAATTTTACATTTAAAATTTAAATTAAATGTCAGTGTAGTCAGTCCGTGAGGAAGCTACCACCGGCTCGGAAGGCAGTTCTGCTGAGAAGAGCCGAATCTATATTTTATATTATAAAGAGCAAAAAAAAATATCGTATGTTTGTTTGAAATGGATAAACTAAAAAACTATTGGACCAATTTTAAAAATACTTTTATTTATCAAAGCATGGGTCATATGTTATTTGCCAACAAAAAAAAAAAAAATTGAGATCCTCACGAAAATTGTAAATAATGTAACCTACGATACCAGAAATTTGCCTATAATATAGGTAGGATGAAGCCGAGCGAATCAAAAGTAAGTCGCGAGTCTTTTCTATTTAAATACATACATATCTATCCATTCCTTTGTCTATGGTACAGTAAACATTCATCAGAAGTAACATCAGGGGAAGTCCCGAGCAAAAAGCATGTTTGTTCGGAATGCGGTGACGCTTTCAAAGCTCCCTCACAGTTGAAGAACCACATGATAAAACACTCTGTTAATAGAAATTATTATTGTGTGGAATGTAATAGGTGAGTATTAGATCTTTAAGGTTTTATAACATTGCAAGTTTTTTTTTAAAGTCATATTTAAAATTAAAAATGTATCTGACTCAAAATGACTTGCAAAATACATACTTAAAATGGCTCGGTATATTTGGAATTATTTCACTCAAAATGGTCTTTTTTTTTTGAAATTTTAGTTTTTTTTTTAGAAAATTTATATGAATAATATTGAGTTTTATTTCTTTTAAGTAAAGAGTATTCGCAAATGAGAGTGAGTGAGATATTATTTTACAACAAATAATGTACACCAACCAACTTCGAAACCCAAAATTGACCAATTTTAAAATATGTTATTTTTCCATAATTTCTACCAGTGATATTTTTAATTTATGGTGGACCACCTTGAACTATAATAATTGAAAAAAATAAATAAAAAGAAATAATACTTTCTTAGATTTACGCGAATATTAGACATTTAAATAAAACTATCTTTTCGGATTTAAAATAAATCCGCGAAAAAATCCGAAAAGATAGTTTTATTTAAATACAAAGAATTATAAAAACGATTCACAATTGGCCAAAATATCATTTTATTATACTGTACTAGCGATTCGCCCTTGCTTCGCTCGTAATCGTCGTCGAATAAATGATACATAGGTATGATGAGTTGCTGTGGTTTGTGTTATAACGTGATTTCCCGTGGTAATGAGATAATGTCCCGCGGTAAAAGTAGCTTTTGTCACCCTCCAGCCTTCCAACTATCTCCATACAAAAAATTCGAGGTGAAAGAAGGACAAACAAACACATTTTCATATTTATAGTGTTAAGTATGGTAGTATGGATTTAACGATTTCAGTGTATCCTCTTTTTTTGAAGTCGGTCAAAAAGACATTTATTATTAGTCTCCCTTAAAGGTATAAGATTAATTTTTAAGCTTTTCTTTTTATCTTTTACTATTATTTATAGTACTTCAGAAGCAAGTTGGAATTCAATTTTTTTTTTATAGTTTAATATTTTGATTTTTGATTTCTACCTTTTTTTTCAGAAGCTTCAAATCGAACAATACATTAAAACAACATTTAAAAATAGCCGCCCCACATGTCAATTATATGGATCTGCCGTAAGTAATAGGTATTTTAGAGTACTTTTACTATAGTCCTTAGCCAAAAACTTCTAATCTATAGAGATAAATAAAATTGAAGTGTCTGTTTGTAATATCGAAATAGCAGCCTTTTACTAAAGGCATATGAAATTATTATATACGTTACTTATAAGTAAAACACGACTTTTAAAATGTTTGTCTGTCTGTTTGTTCTGGCTAATCTCTGAAACGGTTGGATCGATTTTGACGGGACTTTCACTGGCAGATAGCTGCTGTTATAAGGAGTAACTTTTATTTTGGAAAAAGACTAAGGGTGCCGCGCAAAACAAAACTATTGAAATTGTGAACAAAATCTGCGAGTCTAGAGATGAACCCAAGCGAAGCGAGCGTAAGTCCCTAGTAATAAATAAATAAATAATAATACGAGGCGCCATTTCTAATACCATTCTTTATTTGCACTTATTATAATAATCTTTTTCGTCACAGCTTCCAATGCAATCACTGCGAAAAGCGATTTAGTGTTAGACGAGACGTCGACCGACACATGAATAGAGTGCATCTAAATATCAAGCCTTATCAATGCGATAAATGTGATAAGGTAATGTATATTTGATAAAATATATATACTTGTTGTAAGATAATTGTAATTATTGTACGATTTATCGATTATTCACCATGTCGTGGTGTGAGAGCAGAGAAGGGGGGAGGGGGATGACCGGGGGGGGGGGGGGGCTACTTCGGTGGGCGGTGTACTGTATGGGTTGCTCCCGGTACTTCTCTGATAGCAGAGTGGACTGTGGAGCAACCCCATTGTTGTCATGGTAATTGGGGCGTCGTGGTAAGAAATAATGCGACGCCCCATTAAGACGGCAGGTTCCGGGTTTGAGTGGGTAGTACTAGCCTTTATGTAACCTGTAGATTGTATGTATGCGGGTGGTTTGCCTAAATGCGTTGTATTCAGCCCTTTTTTTACGTCCCACTGCTGGGCACGGGCCTCCCTTCAATACGAGTGGAATCAGGCCATAGTCCACCACGCTGGCCAAGTGCGGGTTGGCGGACTTCACATGTCTTTCGAAAACTTGCTAGGTTCTCTCAGACATGCAGGTTTCCTCACGATGTTTTTCTTTACCGTAAGGCAAGTGGTAATCATGTTAGAAATAATTCGCACATAAAAATATCAGAGGTGCGAGGCCCGGGATTTGAACCCGCTTCACTCGGTTTCCCAAGCGAGCGCGTTACCACTGGACTACCACTGCCTTTCTAAATGCATTAACCAACATAAAAAAAAAGTATAGTGATTGGTTTTTATATCTCCTAACAGTCTAATTTCCAACCAAATTATAAGAGTGACAAGAATAGAGTGAATATGTTTCTGCCGTATCCTTATGCACTATAATATCTCACAGTTGGCTAGTCCAATGATATAAATCGGTCAAGAGGACATTAGGAGTTATTGTTCTATTGAGGTTAGAAAAGTAGTAGATACACAATCCCATACAAAAGTTCTCTTAAAACAGTCACCAATTGTGTTTAGGTAATTATTCTGGTTGAAATAAATATACAACAATGTAAATTGAACCTTAAATGCAATACTTAAAGTTGTTTTTACACAGAAAAAAAAATTAAAAGTGCGCTCAAATGTTCAAATGAGCGCTCATTCGGTGAGGATATTTTTTGTCGTTGATTTTGTATCTACTTTTTTGATCGTTTAACGAAAAACAATGATTTCTCTCCACAGGCTTATGTGAACGCGTGGTCTCTTACGGAACACTCGAGGTTTGCGCACGAGGGATATAAACGTCCTTTGAATTTTCCATGTCCGCTCTGTGATAAAGTTTTCGATGTAAGTATTGATTTTAAACTAAATTTTTTCAATTTGAATCAACTTTTATGTTGATTCATTTCGTTTTTCCTTTATTATTTGCCATGTATATGTTTTAAAGTATGTTAATGATTTTTCTTTGCTTATGAGGTTTTTTTTTCAAATTTGCAACCTCTGAAAAAGAAGATCTATTTATATTTATAGTAAAAATGAGAACTTTTCGATAGGCTTCCAGTTTGTAGTATTGCTTATCTATACAGATAAAATTGAAGTGTCTGTTTGTAATGTCAAAATAACAGCTTTATACTAAATGCATATGGAATTATATACGGTACTTATAAGAAAAACACAATTTTTATTACTTTTGTTGGCCTGTCTGTCTGTTTGTCTGTTTGTTCCGGCTAATCTCCGAAACGGCTGTACAACTGGCAGATATCTGATATTATTAGGAGTAACTTTTCTTCTGGAAAAAGAATCAGGATTCCGCGAAAAAAAAACCATGAAATTGTGAAGAAAACCCGCGTACGGCGTACGTACATAACGTAAATCGCTATATAATTTAAATGAATATCTCAGGAGTAGCAAGCTACTATTTATGCATATCTAAACATAGCTAACCGTGAAAACGTACCTAGGGACGCGAGTCGTTAGTTTAATATATGTATGACGTTAGCGTAACGCAACCCGCAAATCTCACACCCGCACGCACACCGGCGAGCGCCCGTTCAAGTGCCCGCGCTGCGCCGCGCGCTTCGCGCAGGCCGGCGTGCTCGCCACGCACGTGCGCCTCGTGCACCTGCGCCTGGCGCGCGACGGCCGCCCCCGCCGCGCCGCGCTCGACAAGTGAACATGTTGCCACAGTACCACACGGTACCATCTGGCGCGCGACACTCGATAAGTTAATATGTTGGGACAGTACCATACGGTACCATCTGGTACCATGGTAAGCTGCGAGGCTTGTGCTATGGATACCGGATAGTTGAGACACTACACGTATATAACTTTAAGTACATACATGGCTGGAGTACAAATATTTACAGCGGGCGGCATTCATTTATAAATACAGCGGGACTTGAACCCGCGACCGCTGGCGCAGCAATTAAATTATAATGTAAGTAAAAAAGTCAATTTATATACTACTCCACGGGTAATCCCGCTATAAATCCCGCCGCAGCCGCACGATAGTTGATAAGTAAATATGTTGACATATTAACACACAGCACCATCTAGTTCCATGGTATGCTACGAGGCTTGTGTTATGGATACCGGATAGTTGTTACACTACGCGTATGTAACTTTAAATATATACGTATTATTAATATAAACATACATGGCTGGAGTACAGACATTCGTGCTTATAACACAAATGAATGCCCCCAGTGGGTCTCGAACCCGCGACCACTGGCACAGCAAGTAGGGTCACTACCAACTGAGCCAAACGTGTAGTTATAATATATGGTTGTATTATTTGTGTTTGTAGACAAGATGACCATAGAAATAATACACATAGAGTAGGCATCTGCCATTCAGTACTATAAATAATGCGTGGGGAGAAAAAGATAGAAAATATCTACCTAGTTTCGTCCTTTATTTCATGACGCATGCGCATTATTAGACTTTAAATGGCGTCTACCTCAAATAAAAAAAAAGTAACGAAGAATTAATAAAAAAAATCATTATTTTTGTAATAAATAAAAATAATATAAAGTTTTTTATACATAACCTAAATCTTTTATGTATTTGCACGTACAATTCTTATTGTCCGCAAAAAATTGTTAATTTATTATAGTACATTCTAATTCCATATTATAAGTCATTTAATTTACCACTTTCATGTTTTAAATGTGTAAAATAAAAAGAGATACAAAGGGGTCTGATTATCGTTTGTCCCTTTCTATCGGGACATCATATTTTTGATCGGCTTGCAAACTACGTGTATAATACACGTAGAGTATCCTCTAGGAAGGTGACAGGCATAACAGATGACAGGTGTCATATAATAATATCTGTATCTGAGAAGCATAACACTGTAACTCCGTTTTTTACGGGTTTGTGTTTTTTACAGTATAGTATGTGTCCTTTTCTATAATGGCATGGCACTGTAGCAAAATTTACTATCTATTAGATTAATAGAATAGTATACTGTAAAAAACACAAACTTGTAAAAAACGCAGTTACAGTGTTATGCTTTGAGAAGCATACATATAAGGTATATATAGATATATATGTAACAGCTATGTAACAATAAAGATCACGTCGGGTACTTCGGCCAGGTGTCCTCGGCACTTATGTACGCCTGGTACACCTGCGGAATAAACGTACGCCGATCAATACGTGATAGTATATGTGTACGGTTGTATTATCTGTGTAATATGTATGTATATATGTATAAAGTGACATCTGTCACTACATGACATGTGTCATGTAGCGACAGATATGTGACAGACTTTACATACGGCGCTTCGGTCAGAAAAATATTGTGGGAGGTCTGGTCTATAGTTGAAATAAATGTTAATTAAAAATATTAAAGTATGGTGACAGACAAGACATGTGTTTTATACAGATATATGATTGATATGCCATGTAGCACTTCGACCATAAAACCTTCCTTGTCACTCATATACTACTGTACACCTGAATGACAGATGGCCTAGTTTGTGTCATTAAATATACAACATTGTCTGTATGTGTATTTATAATTTGTATGTATGTGTATAAAGTGACAAGTATGATATATCATTATGGAGGGTAGAAGTAAAGAGGTGTCTCTATATGGGAGAGAAGCTAAAAAAGGGTCCACCTGTATGCTGAAAGTTGATGGCGCTGGCGTATGAATACTACGATATGAAGTGTGATGTGTTCAAGAATTTAAAATGTTTCATGACTAAAGTAGTTAATGAAATACCAGTATACAAAACCTCTATTTACGTAGTGTAAAATAATTTAGTAAATATAACCATTCTTGTTTATTTATCTACGCTACCGCAGCGCCACCCTTACTGGAAGCGTTTTGACAGATATTTTTGAAATAAAAATTATTGTATGACAAATGATATATAATATTATATTCTTTCCTGAAATGATATTCTATAAATATATGACTATAGTATGCCTAATATGCATTATTTTTAGTATCTCACCTATCCTAATTATTTAAAACATAAATTGAATTTTATAAATAATACCGATAATTTACAGAAGTTGTATTTTTTGCGCGTGTACACATTTATACACGCAATTTTTATTTTTTTTTGTCATCGCAGAGATAGTACTCCCTACGTCTACCCTCCATATATGTCTTAAAGTGACAGATACGTGACATATGTCATAATGACATATGTCATAATGACATGTGTCAAATATAGATATGCATAGGTCAATGTAGCTATTTAATTGTATGTTTGATTAATTTATTAAAATAATATATGAATTGATTATGCGTATTTTTATTACCATCCCATGAAAAACACCTAAATCTGACTGTCGCATATAATTAATATGAATAAATTGATAAGACAATTAATTTCAGTATACAGTATACATGACTTCCCAGAATGCGTTCCTTATTAGCAACACTATCGAATGGTGTAATTATTACAGTATGTGTTTTTTTTTTTCAAAATCAACAGGTTCGATTCCTGGCTAGGAAAATTGATTTTTCAAAAATCCAATGATGCAGTTTTAGATTTCATGAAAATCGGGCCCGAGACTCCTTTGAGTACTTTTCGCTATTCCTCATAGTTTCGGATTTAGCCATGCACGCCCACTTGAAAAATTCACCCTGTATATGTATACAACGTATATATTCTTTATTGCACAAACATGTAGACATACTTTCTAAGAATGTTGATGTGAATATTTGAAATTTTAAATAAAACTATCTTTTCGGATTATTTCGCGGATTTATTATGATTATGGGTGGGCACTGTCTGTAACAACCACATAATGACCTTTAAGACGTCTAAAACCTTAGTCTCTCCCATGACCATGATTGCTGTAAAGCATTCGAAACGTCGGGAACCAAAAATCTAAATAAATCCGCAAAAAAATCCAAAAAGATTGTTTTATATATTATTATAATTTTATACATGCATTTAGGTAGTCTAGAATTTTACATCATTTTTTAGGGCTTGGGGCATGTTAGGATACTGCGGCGACGGATTCCGCTGTGAGTTTTAGTGAGTATGAGTCTAGTTTCCCCAGCGAAAAAACAAATGAACTGTTTAGGATAGGGCTGCCAGATCGTATAATTGGATATAAAAATTTGTATAGTATGGTTATCTTATGTATCCAAGTTGTATAGTATAATCTACTATACCTTGTATAATTACCTACTATACCTTGTATAATTGGATACAAAAATGATTTGTCCCGTAAGTGTGGCAATGTTAAACAAAAAAGTATTGAGAGATCGAACGTTTTTTAATTGTAGATGGCAACACTTTTATTGATCTGTATAATAAGATTTGATTTATAATTTCAGTGACCCAGCGGTATAAAATAAGTTAGCTCTACTGGCAACCCTGGTTTAGGATAAGTAATATATAGGCCTTTGCGTCTATTCCAGACGACTTATGGTGCAATGTTGGAGATGCATTTCTTCTGGTGGCTGTATAGACCGATGCGAGAGCGACATGTTCTACCCCAGACCTGACAGGAAAACTTTGCGACGGATGGTACTAAGTCGCCTTGACGTCGTCTTTGTCTCTTGTCAGGAACCGCCGCGAACCCGGTCTCATCGCAAAACCTGCGACCCTCCACAATTTTACGCCAATCCGTTCGATTTTCCGCAAGTCTTTCCGAGTTTCGGTGATCAATTTTAGAAGCAGCCATGTCTCTTGGCGCAGTCTTTAAAGCGAAGCAGTGGCCTCGCTACGTTTCTTTTTGCGTTCGCAATCGCACCAAGAAATACACGTCGTGGTAATCGAAAAGATCCGATTCTGTGCACATGCCCAAGCCAGCTCAAACGTCTCTGTTTGAGAAGCGCGGTCAAGCTAGGCAGTTGTGCAATTTCTAGAAGTCTCTCGTTTGTCACTTCGTCTTGCCATGAGATGTCCAAGATTTAGAAAGGCAACGCATGTAAGAAGAGTTTATTCGACGTTCAAACTTAATTTATAATCAACAAAGATGGGAACAGAGATGGGATATTTGTATAATATATTGTATAAATACATCATAGGTATAGCAAAATTAATTGAATTGGAAGCGACTAAAAGAACATGTTAACGCCCATTCTGCGTGTTCCAATACTTTAGAGTTTTGACAAACATTTTGTATCCTATAAAAGCTAAGCGTCATATTTAATAGTTAATTTCTCTTAAGATATCCATTTTTTTTCTTTTTTTTATTCATTATAGATATTATATAGGCCAAATAAAGTTTAAATAGATATTTAAGCGGTTAATTTTAAATTTTAAAAAGCTCTAGATACACAATCCCATATAAAAGTTCTCTTAAAACTGTTGCCAATTGTGTTTAGGTGATTATTCTATTTGGAATAAATATAAAACAATGTAAATTGAACCTTAAGTGCAATGCTTAAAGTTATTTTCACATATATATTTTTTAGTTAAAAACGCGCTCAAATGTTCAAATGAGCGCTCATTCAACGAGGACATTTTTTTTGTCGCTGGTTATGTATCTAGCACTTTGATCGATGCATATTGTAATACATTTAAGGGTTTTAACCAAGTCACGAAAACACATTTCAGATGTGGGCGAGGAGGAAACACGGTAAATGAATTCTAAAAATCGTTGTTACTTCTGTTAAAGGATAGCGAAATAATGCCTAGAGATATAGAAATAATAGGTAGAAACCTATAAGGACATTGGATTATCACAATTCGGAGTATTTTCTTGGTCAAAATGGCCTAAATAGTCGATAGATAGTGCTTAACTCAAAACTGATGATTAACTTTTTTTTAGAATTTCACAGAAAAGTATCTACATAAAGAAAAAAAATAATGTAACATGTACAATTATTTTTTGATATAATCGGCAACTTTGATTAAAACGCCATCTATCGTCTATTTACTTTAATTAGAATAGACTAACTTTTAATAGGTAGTTTTTTTTAACGTTTGGCGGTAACGTTTAAGCATATCACCTGCATGCTTACATGTGGTTATGTGGGGCTCACGGGTCAGAAACCACCTGCTAGTGTATCTCTTGGCTTCACGCCCGGCTGAATTGCCGGATGCTAATGAGCCCCTACACCACGACACATCGGCGGTACACATCTTTACCCGACTGCATAATACTATGTTCCTTTGTCAACGTGTTCTCTTCTTTTTAGTTCACTTTTTATGCAGTCGGTTTTTTTTATTTTTGTTAATATATTTTTTAATGAACTTCTTCATGCTCCAGTTGACCAATTCGCTTTCGTTTACCTGAAGGTACAAGAATTTTTAGAATTCATTTGCTTTGTTTTCTTCTCACCCATGTCTAAAACGTGACTTGGTTACTGCGTGTTATCAATTTTGTCTTAAAACATACGTACATTTAAGGGAAATGTACTTCAATTATTTTGTTATTTTCATCTTTTTTTTAACTTACATTTTGTCCTCGGTATTGGGCGTGGACTTATTTAAAATAAAATATTTCTAATAATAAATACACGTCAAAACTCCTTTCTTTGCCTCAAATGGAACAATCATTTCATAATTTTGAATATAAATGAAATAAAAAAATACCTTTCGAGTACCAAAAAATACCTTTTTTAAAACATTCTCTGAAGAACCTATAATCGAATTAAGCTACCAATTAAAATATAAATTTATTTTACTAAAATTTTTGGCACATGACCCGGTCAAAGCTACGTTTTGTTTACTATAGGATGTGAAACGCAATAGGGGAGGCGCGTCCCACGGGAGTCGGGTCCATCCGCCGCCGCGCGGATGTGCTAGGATCCGGTGATGCACATGCTGTAATATGTTGGGATATATCTTAACAAATTTGCTATGGAGATTATGTTAAGTGTATTAAGTATTTTAAGGCTCCTTTACATAAAGATCAATTTAGATATATTAATTAATATACATATATCATTTCTCTGTCAAACTTTTAAAGTGTAGTCTTTTGAATCATGACAGAATAGTGGTTTTAAAAGATATTTAAATAAGCAAGACATAAAATTTTGGGATTTTCCTAACTTTATCGTAATATATACTTATCTCTAACTTCAAACTTTTAATGTATAACTAAAATAAAATAAAGGCTCTCTAAGCCTTTATTTTTGTTTGCAGTTGACATCAAAAAGGTAATGTCTCTCTTTACGGGCAAAATTAATACAGTAATAACAAAATAGCTTAAACTTTCATTTGCATTTACAGAAGTGATTAAAATGAAATTAACTGCACTTAATACACTCTCCACATTGTTTGTAGACGTACTAGTATAATGGTAAAAGAATTAAAAATTACAATTAGAAAGGAGACCTAATACTCAGCGAATTTCTAAGTTTTCTTACTTTCTAGAAATGTTATCCATGACAAAAATTAATAAAAAAATTCGCGGCATAGGCTTCCTATAAATACGAGGATTTGGCTAACCTCTTCACATGTCTTTCGAAAACTAGTTAGATTACTCAGACATTCCTTACGATGTTTTTACCGTATTGCCCAGTGGAAATTATGTTAAAAATGAAAACGCCAGAGGCGCGACGTTTATTTGGATTTTTTAAGTCATATAATAACTCTGGGTGCGTTTATTTTTATTTTTTTGCGTAAACTTTAGTTTTCACTGTTGGACAATGGACTGAAAGCAACTAGATTTCGTCCTCTCTAACTCAGCAACTTTAAAGTTACGGTTACTTTATTGGTACGGTTTTATAATTATGGAATTTACCTGTGGTTAATGATATCAACGAATAAACTTTAGCTTACCTAGGTTTTGCTCTGGTTTTATTTTTGACTCATGCTTGTGTTAGTTTCGTATTATCTATACCTACTGATATTAAAAAGAGGTGTGAGCTGGTTAGGTTGTAGGGTATCTCCGGATCCACTGAACCGATTTAGATGAAATTTAGTAAGAAGATAGTTTGAGACCCTGGGAAGGATATGGAATACTTTTTATTCCGGAAGTCATCCCTTAAGGGGGTGAAAATGGGGATGAAAGTTTGTATTGGGAAGCAAGCTTAGGATAAACCCGAGTGAAGCGAGGGTGAGTCGCTAGTAGTAAAATAACGTAGAATAGAATTGTTCTAGAGATATTTCTCTACAAACCAACATACAAATGTTTTGTGACAAAATTTTGTCAATTTTTTTTTTAAATAAATCCCAAGATTGATGTTAATCAGATCTATCCCACGATCATAATCTCGTGTGTGATGAACAGCAAGTGCGTTGTGCATTCACACCTCGGGAAACGATTAGATGGATACAGCGCACGCTTCCTATATTTCCTGGAATAAATTTAAAAACGAATAGGTCACTTTCAAATAGGTTTGCATATTTGTACTTTATCACAAAGTAATAAAATATTTAGTTTTTAACTAAAAAGTACACCGAATTTATAAGTAACTGTAATTTTTGCTTCCTTTCGAGTGATTTTTTTTATTACAATATAATTTTAAGGCCTTCATTTATTAAAAATGTGTTAAAAAATTGACAATTATATTTCGTAACTAGCGTCTCAGCCTCGCTCCGCTCGGGTTCATTTTATATATGTTTTATTTGATGTTTCGTATAGATTTCTCAGAGATGAAATATTTTCCCGCAGTAAAACATATCCTATATGTTGACCCGAATAACCAGCTATCATCATACCAAATTTCATCAAAATGTGTCCAGTGATTTTCTTGTGATGCGGTAACAGACAGTCAGACAGTCAGACAAAAATTCCAAAAACTATTGATCTGGCCTCTGTATTGATAACAAAGTCTATTTCAATAAAAATTTCCAAAAAAAAATTAATATACAGATTCGACTCAGAATCTTATTATATACCTATGATATAGGTACTTAGATACATTGAAATACTAACTAATATTATATAACAACACACGTTATAAAATAAACAAAAACTCTTAATTCCAAACAAACACTAGCATTATCAATCATCCTGACGGGGAAAGGAATAAAGGTACATGGCGTTTACCAAGGGAGGAAATTTCAAGGCCTGTATCGATCTCTTGACCTAGTTCCCATGGGGTCTTAAGGGCCTGATTATTTTGAATTTAATGGCACAAGAGACAATCTAAAAAAATTCTTTTAATAACCGCTTACTTTAAGTAAGTGCGTTTTTTATAGAAAAAGAACATGAGTTTTTTAAAGTACCTAGTACAATTATTTTAATTATTGTGCAAAATTAAACTGACGAAAGTAGAAATAATAGCAAGAACAGTTTGTGACTCATCATTAGATGTAATTATATGGTTATTAGGTACGTTTTTTACGGTCAGTATGAAATAGTTTTGCGTTTTCCCGTAGGAATGAGATAATCTCCCGCTGTAAAATAGCCTATGTCACTTTCCAGCCCTCCAACTATCTCCACACAAAAAATCACGTCAATCCGTCATTCTGTTCCGACGTGAAAAAACAAACAAACAAACATACTTTTACATTTATAATATTAGTAAGTATGGATCAAAGTGGAACCAAAATTCAAAATAAATCTGCGAGAAAATCCGGATCGAGGATAGTTTTATTTAAAATATCGAATATTCATGTAAATCTAAGAAAGTGTCAAAGTGAAAACCATTAATTTTGTGATCGTCTTCAAAGAGGGAAGGTACTTATTTCGATTGATTTTGTTTATATATAACATGAAGTCTGCACCAATCATAAACCATAATTTTCTTCCTTTTAAGAATATCAGGAAATATTTTACTTCTTAGGAAATTGGTATGATTAAAAGTGAGTTTAAAATCAGCTTCAGGTTTCAAATTAATCGTTTTTGGGCTTTAAGATGCCGGCTAACTAGAACATATATAGGTTAACGATACTTTACATGGATAACATGTGTATTGTGTAATTACAAATCCTCTAAAACAAACTTGTACGTTGAGTATCACTGAATTATGGATAAATATTATAAAGCTGAAGAGTTTGTTTGTTTGTTTGGTAGACGCGCTAATCTCAGGAACTACTAATCTGATTTGAAAAATTCTTTTTGCATTAGATAGCCCGTTAACTAAGGAAAGCCATAGGCTATATATCATCCCGGAAAAATGTACGGTTTGCGTGGGATAGATTTGTTTTTGTCTAGGGACGAATCCGAAGCGAAGCGAGGGTGAGTCGCTAGTTATGGATATAGGTAACGATAAAAATCTGTATGTATGGATCTGCTATTAGTTACGAAAAAAACCGTGAAAGAATCTACAAACCAACAAACAATTTTATAATATTACTAAGGATTTGAAATTTTATAGTATGAAATGATATATCTTGCCCTTAATGGTGGAAAAATGAAAAGCATTCGTAAGGTTTCAAAGGGCATATGTAAAATATAAAACATTGTACCTACACAAAGAAATCTCTTGCTAAAACCTATCCGCTCGTGACTCTACCACATTTTAACCGATTGAAAAAAAAGAGCTTTCATTCGAATTCCATTATAGTTTTTAATAAGGCATGTTTTTTTTTTTATTAAAAAGAATAGGAAAAGCATTGATTTTATAAGCTGTTATAAATATCTGCTTTAATCGCTTTCGCTAAGTCTACGTATACGTTAGATACCTTTGCACCTTTAAATTAAAATTAATTCTCAATACTATTGCTTAGCCTTAGACCTTAAGAGGTAACAAATAAACTCACATCATTTTATATAAATAAATAAAAAATTGTTACACAATATATTACATAGAAGTATATAGTGCATAGTCACAGACAGACAGACAGGCATAAATTCTAAAAACTATAGATTCGGCCTCTGTATCGATAATAATGAATATTTCAATAATATTTTCCAAAAAATATTTAATGTACAGATTCGACTCAGTTAGAATTTTATTATATGTATAGATTTCATTTAACATGTCGTTTTGAAGTTTCATGATGTAGACTTACGTTTTATTAGCTAGTGTTCGATCAGTAGTCGAAATTCGATCACAATAATCATTATTGAGGGGAAAACTTATGTGTATGAAGAAAATTTACCTATATATAAAAAAACTAATTGTTTCCAAAACAAACTTATTCTAATAATATTTTATCTTCAAAAAAAAATAATCTTACCTTCGAGTTATAAAAGGAAATGAAAACAGACTTGAATAATATTATATTATGTATATAGAATAAAACACGAGTCCACTAAACTAAAAGATGAATATTCATACTAAAACTAAAATATTATTTTAATATTTATATAGTGTGTGTAGTGTAGATAAAGTAAATATTCAGTGTGTTTTTATTTCAGGCCTGAAACGATGTTTTGTATACAATGCACGTGGAAAATTTCTTTCATTTTAATAATATACACTCGTAAGCTATATTTAATTTCAGTTTTTCAGCTGAAAAATATCAACACTGACATAACAACGCGGTGGCAGAGACAAATAAATCTTTTGATGCGCCATCATAACATTTGCATACTAAATACCAAGCAAGTGAAGAGTTTTAATCTATACATATAATAAAATTGTAATTAAGCCGAATCTGTACATTAAATATTTTTTGGAAAATCTTATTGAAATAGACTTTATTATCGATACAGAGGCCGAATCTATAGTTTTTAGAATTTTTGTCTGTCTGTCCGTCTGTCTGTCGGTCTATCTGTCTGTCTGTTACCGCATCATGGAAAAACTACTGGTGGGAATTTGATAAAGTTTGGTATAATGAGAGCTGGTTATCCGGGTCAACATATAGGATACTTTTTACTGCGGAAGTTGTCTCATTTTTGAGAAATACGAAAATAAATAGAAAACGGCAAAACGTAAGTAGGGACGAACCCGAGCGGAGGGAGGGTGAATCGCTAGTCTAATATAATATGTAAGACGACAGAATCTGTTAGTTTAGATGCTTCGGTAGTCTAGTGGTTAGCATGTTGCCTGTAGATCCGGGGTTGCAGTTTAGTTATTAAGATTTTCTGTTATGAAAGTGCTAAGTAACAGCCCACAGCTGGGAAGTTGACAGTGGTTTACCCTGGTCATCCCACTGGTGATTGAGAGTGAACAGGAATGGAGAGTGCACTTGTGTCTGCACACAGACTTGTGCACATTTGGCTAGTCTCAGTATAATTGGATGAAGAATGATTCAGTCATAAGAGCATTATATGATAACTTAACTTTTTTTTGGTATCAGAAGTATAACATAATTATATGTAAATATTTCTTAGATATAGTTCAGAATGTATTTAGACAACTTGCAAGGAACACTTTTGTCAGCTTAAAAATGTTTGAGAAAATATAAATTTAGTATGCGTATGTATAGTTAAATAAAAAAATTAAATACCTACCTATATTAAATTATTTCTTGTCTGTCTGAGTACGTAAAATCAATTGCTGTGTAATGCTATATACCTTAAATATTTTTTGGAAAATCTTATTGAAATAGACTTTATTATCGATACAGAGACCGAATCTATAGTTTTTAGAATTTTTGTCTGTCTGTCTGTCTGTTACCGCATCACAGAAAAACCACTGGAGGGATTTTGATGAAATTTGGTATGATGATAGCTGGATATCCGGGTCAACATATAGGATACTTTTTACCGCGGAAGATTATCTCATTCCCACGGGAATACACGTTATAACACAACCCAAAAAATATGTATGATCAGAATTTCTTGAAACTTGGTATTAATGCTCTTCAATACGATTAAATAAATACGTGTTTTAGCGTTTTTTGAAATTCATCACGTAAGGAGATAAAATAAGGGATGAAAATTTGTATGAAACCTACCTTTTTAAAGTTTTTTGTTGTAGTTTTAGCGAGCGAAGCCACGGGTTTTGCTAGTCTTGTATAAAATCATTAATTGTATAATAACCTTTAGCACCCAAACCTTCTTTAATATATTTTTTTTGAATTTGGCTATAGAAGCTTTTTAAATAATTTTCTGGGATTCTGGGATCCTGTTGTAAAAGCGTATATATTAACCATAAAAAGAATTACTGACTGTGTAAACGAGCCCAACGTACACGTATCATTGAAGTCCGAAAATGTGATACTTTTTTATAAAATAACGTAAAATTGACGTAAATAGAGTTAAAAATTACTTGTTTGTAGTGGATATAGGACGTTTTGAACTCTACAGTTCATCGCTATTACCAAGTTTGCAAATCTGGTGTGAAAGGAAATGATTTTCCTACACATTATGGAGATACTGTAAGCTCTATATTATGTAGAGCTTTCGTTGATAAGAAATACTAGGGTTGCGTACTCGATGTAGATATCAATTTAGTCTCTTGACGCTAGATAAAATGGGAGCTTTAAGTATTTTTCAACGTTAACTGGTGTACATTTTTTTTAGTATTATAGTTACGAATAAGTTATATTCATTCGTTTTAATCTACATTTTTATATATTCAAATAAAAACTTTAAAATATGTTTGTTTTATGGGTACTTAATTTTATTTTCTTGTTTTGTATGACTAACTTAATCCTTAAAAAAATCCTTAAAAAAACCAACTAAATAAAAACATATCGTATGAAATTCAATTCGATAAAGTATAGTAAGTAGGTAAATTTGATTTAGCTACGAAATTGCCTCATGTGGAATCGAACCCTGTTCTATCCTTATGCAAAACCCTAGACTAAAGCAAAGAGTCAAAGCACATTAAAGCATACGTTTATTAACACCACCACCGAATATTAAAATGAGTGGAAAATTTCGTTGAAAAACTTAGTAGGGTGTGGGATGCTGTACGCGTGCGCGCGATCTAGGACATTTCATCCCTTCAAATCGTCCTTTGTCTTACACCGACAGGGCGGCTGTGCGGGTGTCACCTTAAGAGCCTTTTGAAGGCGGGAAAAACGTAAGTATTTTATTTATTATTATTAATCCCATTAAAAGTTAATGTTTTATTGATACATATACGGAATAAATATAAAAATCTCGAAATTTTTAGGCCGTTTCTATAGAGTAATATTATTTGTAATTGGTAATAGGCGGGTAGCAGATTTGTTAGGTTTCTGTTTTGTGACTTTGTGAAAGTTTCTGAAATTCAATGTGAAATCGATATTAATTTTTTTAGGCATTTTATATTATAACTATAGCGACTTTCCGTCGGTTCGATCGTGTGTGTCGTCGCTAAGTTTATATAGATAAAAATCGTTAATTTTAATGTATCTTAGAAAATACACACTTGTGTTTTCGATTTTCCCGCTGGACCCCAAAATATTTCCCCAATAAAATATGCGATATATGTAGTTCTACAAACTCCTCTATCTTTCAGTGACGACTCATTACAATCGGTTAAGCCGTTCCAAAGATTATCCTGGACAAACAGAAAGACAAACAAACGGATAGACAAAAATTTTAAAAATGGTTGCTTAGGTACTAGTATCATAAAAACTATGTACTTGAGGAAAACATAGTTATTTTGAAATCACAGACAAACACTTCAATTTTATTTATACATATGTATAGATGTATCGATTAAATATCGTAACAGACGTATACACATACATACATATTTTGACTTATATAGAAAAATATAGTAAACTGATTTTAATATGATAAACTAGTGACGTACCTTCACTCCGCTCGGGTGCCTCCTCCGGCTCCTCCTCCGCAGGCTCGCAGGCCTTTTGCATTTATTACATTACGACCCGCACTCGCTTCGCTTGATGATTTGATTATATAAACCTTTCTACATATAATAAATCTAATACACGAGTATGTATGTTTATAGTTACAGTATACTTTTATAAATTAGTTTGAATTATAATGCAAAATTTATGTGTTTTTTTACGTGACATTGGCGAAGTAACCCATGCTCAATTAGCACGCTTTGAAGCCATTAATAAGAAAATTGAATTGAATTGAAAGTTTATTTATACGTATATATTTGTTCTTTCTTCACGCTGAAAAGGCTGGGCAGGTTTTGATGAAATTTAGAACAGAGATAGATTATAAACTGGAGTATAGCATAGGTTCTTAAATACCTAAGGACGCATCCAAGCAAAGCTGAGGTAAGTCACTAGCTATACATAAAAATCTTGTGGATGAAATTCTCTAAGCAACAGTGAAAACTTTAACTGAAGAACTGGCTTAGAAGTTAAAAGCAAACAGACGCGGATAAAGATTTGTTTTTATAGTAATTATAGATTATATACTGTTGTATGATATAGTAAATTAATACAATAACTAACAAAATCATGAAATAAGATAAAATATGAAAAATTAAGAACAAATTAGATAAAATAAAACATAACATATAGTTACTTATCTACTACGTCAAATTCGACTGTGAAGAGCTGAAATAACAGATTTTTCCTATAATAACAAGATCTACTAATTAAGCGTCAAGCTCGAAAAGGGCCAAAACAGACGGCAAAAGTATGGACAACATTTTCGGGTGTCAGATTAAAAATAAGCAGATGGGTATTTTTATTAGTAGCACTGGCTTGCTACCACCGTATTTAAATTTTTGTTACTTTATTAAAATACCTTTTTCGATATATTTTTTCCTTGGGAAAGGGGACGGGACCTATTGTGGGACGCTACATGCGTTGACACATTGGCCCCATCCCATATCAGGGAGACGTTTAAAGTGGGGGGCCGCGACGGAGATGGCTGAACTTCTTAAGTTACGTAAATACGCCTCCCTTAGTCAAAATTATGTTTTTATTCCATTTGCTGTAGACACCCTTGGCCCATGGAGTCAAAGTGCTAAGTACTTCTTAAAACACACTACACCTCATCTTATCGCCTCTACTGGTGACAGGAGGGATTTGTTCTATTAGTTCTTATAGTGTACAGGACAATTGCAGTCTTACAAATATAGTGGTTAAAGGTGGACTCTAATCAGATTTCAAAAAAGGCTTATGTTTGGTATTTAAAGATCCAATTGGATACGTAACTCAATTATGGGAGACAATGATCAAAATAAGTATTTACGAGTATTCCAAGACATAATAAGTATGGAAATAGAGATCATCGATTTGGAATGTAGGAAGACAATCTAATAAATATATGTAAATATATATATATATATATATATATATATATATATATATATATATATAAGTTCAAGTCTCATGTGTATACTTAAAAATTAAAATAGTAGGAAAAAGTAATATCTATGCATTCAAAATTCAAAATTAAGTAATAAAAGATTGTTATTAAATTCAAAATTAACTTATAGATACTTAATCAAAAGTTCAGCACGTGGACACTAAATCAAAAATAATATATAATATTGTTATACAACTCGCGGAAGAAATATTAAGATGAAGTACCGAGCTCATGTTTAGCAGACATTTTCTTACAAAACAGCAATTTTTGACCTATTTTCTGTGATTAAGACAAAAGGAAGCAATTATACTACACGAACCACTTTCTTTAGAAATGTTTTTCACATGGACCCAACAAAAAGATCAAAATGTCTAAGAAAGGTACAACCCCTGTACAAAGAGCAGAAGTTACATAAAGAGGGCCATATATTATTTAAAAAAAGTGCGTATGTGTGCAATTCACACATGGTAGAAGTGAAACTTCAAAAAAGTAACCTACGAGAGAATGAGATGAATATAGAGTATCAGAAGTAGGATAATTATAAGGTTTTTTTTTAAACTTATTTTACATTTTATTTGATATAAATATTATACATTACATATTATTCAGTAGTTAATTTTATTATTTTTTATTTCCTGTGTAATGCATATTAGGCATATTACAGCCATATATTTATAGAATATCATATACGGAAAGAATATAATATTATATATTTGTCAGATAAAAACAATAGTTACCATGGCAACATGTCAATGTAGTCTATCTCAGTCTTACGCCGGCTTAATCCTATATATTTATGTGTTTGTCTCTTTTTAGTGTCGCATTTTCGTTTCATCGAGTTTCAAATTACAACGATTCTAAAGAAGTTTCACTTCAAAAACTAAAAAAGAATTTAATGAGACTTTTCTTTATTAAATTATAGCAAAGTTCTTTAATAATGATGACTAACGGTGTTAGGTAGAAAGACATTCTGCAATCGCAAATATTAGTGCAAAATTTTCTAATAATTTCTTAAATTTATTTTCGTTATCAATCTTGTTATAATTAGTTCCAATACTTACAAAATATACTGTTTAAGAATACAACACAATAAAAATAAAGTATTGGAATAATCTCGTTTTGATATGAATAATTAATTTTCTCATTACACAACCAGACTTGAGCCACCATTCATTATTTGCACGTGGTAAATATGCTTTAGTCAGAAGCGTTACATGTGAGTTAATTTTCTCATGAAAGTTGGGTACAATTTCTGGTGAAACTGTACGTATATTAGCAACTACGAGTGTATACGTTAGGTTCGAATTTATACTACTTGTTTAATCAATTGAAATTCTAATTTCGTGTACGGCACTGACATCAAGTTGAGAGGAAATATCTCTTTGATACACGCTAAAATAGTTTTTGTGCTGCAGTTTAGTATATGGGATGCGGCCTTTGGATAAAGAGAAAATTTTGTAACTTTAAGTCCCCATAACTTTTGACTCTTGATCTCCCCACTATATAGAAGGTCCCCTATACAAAAATATTACCCACTCCTCCAGAGGTCGCGCTAAACTTGTGCCAGCTTTCAATATTAAAAAAAATATCCTGTCTACAATAATATAAAATACCAATACCAAGGTTACAAAAACTTTTAGCAGCAGTCCAAATTGGAGCATAGAAACTGAAGCAAAATTATCTCACTCAAATAGGGTTCGTAGAAATAATCGGCGATTTATCCACGCCAGCGAATCACGTTCCCGCGATGATCCCGATCCTTCCGGAGGGTCGCGATTGTGGAACAAGCAATGCTCATAAATTCTTTCAACGACTGACATTTGAAGGGTTCACATCTATATGACATCGAAGTGGGTGCCATGGTATTCGATGTTAGCACATTCGTGCCCAAGCATGTGGCGGGACAACACGCACCTGTCAAACTCTCCGCCGCCATATTGCCAGTTTTGACGTTTGTTTTTCGGGTGTTCGGATACTTGTACCGTGTTTCGTGTTGACAATGTTTTTTGAGTGGTGTGTGTAGTGAACGTTGTGCTGTGTGTGTTTTATTGTAAGTTTTATTTTGTTTCGATGTTTATTGCAGTATTTTTATATACAAAATCAGTAGGTACGTAAATCTGTAGATAGTAAATCGTATGTTTTCAATCTAAAACCATAATTGTCTAAATAATTACTTGATTACCGAATCAAATTCAAAAGTAATGTATCTTTGAAGTTTGAACTATCATTTCTATCTAAAATAAGGCATAAACTAAGTGTACATGTAAATATAGTTAATTTTACAAATAAGAGTGAAAAATTGGTCCGCATCTCTTCCAGTATTAGCTTTAAGGCAGGTATATCAAACCTATATCAACGTAACAAACTCAATTTATGTTGTGCTAGACTTATTAAGTTCACTTAACTTCACTTTGAAATTGTTCCTGCATCTATGTAAAACAGGTTGTACACATGGGTTAAATCACTGGCTCTTTAACTCTTTCCCTAGGAATCAAATTAAAAATTTTAGACTGACCTCAATTGTATAGCATATGGGTAAGCCAAATAAAATATATTTATTAAGTATTATAAAGCTACTGATTAGAATTGTGTACTTATATTACTTAATGAAGATCATGGGGCTTAGACAAGGTACCTCAAGCTTCAATAGATACTTAAAAAAATATTGGGATATTGTAACGATTGTTTGACAATTTCCTTATAATTTTAAGTTTTTTACTCTGTACTCTGATAGTTGAAAAGGATAAAAAACATATTTCAATTTTTATAATTATAAGGTAATTATAAGTAAGGTGTCAAAATACGGCGGGCTTTACAATAGTACAGACCAAAAATAAACACTTGTTGTACATTATAAAAATTATTTTATTCAAAGAAACATCTTGAGCAAGCCTTTAGGAACTTTCCAGAATTTCTTTAGTGTAATATTTTTATAATTTGATTTGATAATTGTAATTGTCAAAATAGTATCTTAATTGCATCGACATAGTTGTTATTTTCTAACAAAAGATTCTTTTTAATGAATATCACGGCGCTTTTAAAGCATTTATTAAGGAGTAAATTAAATTCCATTTTTTTTTTCTAAAATACAGTTAGCATTATTTATTTATGGCAATAATCTTAATCAATTTTATTGAATGAAAAGTTAAATAAAAAAAAATATATTTCTTCGACAAATATACGTTAAGAATCGTAGCTAATATTTAAATTTTAGTAAGAGGCACAATAAAAAACTGTATTAAAATCTAAAAAAAAATACTTAAATAAAATCGATATAAATTATACTTAAATCAAATATATTTTTCCAAGCACTTAAGTAGCATCGAAATTGAAATTCGTTTTATTGTAAGTGCGTTAAAAAGCTACTACCGAACGCTTACCACATAAATATAGTTCTCGAGCATCTAATGTGCGTACATTAAACAGTACATATTAATAAAAATAAAAAGGAAATGAGTACCTCCTCCTTTTTAAAGTTGGTTAAACGAAGAGCTACCTAATCTAACGAAAAAAAGTAGTCTAGAATATATTTCAATTCAATTCAATCCTCTTGTTAATAGCTTCAAAACTAGAAAATTAGTTTAAAGTATGACAAGTGCTATGTAAATGTTCAAAGCAATTATTGCTTACTACTGCCAATTAACTATATACAAAATCTATACATATAATAAAATTGTAACTAAGCCGAATCTGTACATAAAAATTTTTTTGTAAAATCTTATTGAAATAGACTTTATTATCGATACAGAGGCCGAATTTATAGTTTTTAGAATTTTTGTCTGTCTGTCTGTCTGTCTGTCTGTCTGTCTGTTACTGCATCACGGAAAAACCACTGGAGGGATTTTGATGAAATTCAGTATGATAATAGCTGGTTATCCGGGTCAACATATAAGATACTTTTTACTGCGGCAAAATATCTCATTTCTAAGAAATCTATACAAACCGTTGAAACTTAAGTGGCGACGAACCCGAGCGGAGCGAGGGTGAATCGCTAGTATTTTCAATAAAGTATGTACTAAACATACTTGTCAATTTATATATAGAGAAGATAAAGATAAGACACAGCCTTAGCCTTTAGCCATTTTTGATATAGTTTTATTAAATCACTTTATCGACCTATAAATACCAGAATTTACTATTATATTAAACTATGTATTCAAGTTAATTCAGCCCTTTTTAACGTCCCACTGCTGGGCACAGGTCTTCCTTCAATACGAGGGGATCAGGCCATAGTCTGGTTAGGTTCAATACTTTTTGCGTGACACGCGCGCATCGATTTCGCTAAGTTACTGTTTTATTATAATATGTATAAATTATAATAAAATAAAATAATGACGGGATCAAGTTGTGAATTGGTTTACAGAAAAAAGTAATGTAGTTTTTATATTTTTGTATGTGTGTCTGATTCATCGCGTATTACTAGATTAATAGATAAGAATACTATAACAGATTGACTAGTCAATATTATTATACTTAGTACTAGTTTTTGTTCCCGAGTCCGCTCGAGTAAGTCTATCGATAAAAGTTGCGTTTGTGTTATATACTATCTTTGTTCCAAACAATCTAATTCGTTAAAACGTTAAGTACATCGCGAAAATTTAACAGACTCCCATACTCACTCACTCACTAACTTACTCAATCAAACACATTCGCATTTATAATAAAAGTGCGATAAATAAATTATGACATGTAACATCCTTGTATCATCCTTAACTATGAGAGATCGGGCAATATGGGCCATTTATTAAATTACTTCTCTATTCATAGACTGCAGTGTCAAGGGCGAAGGCTAATGGACTGTGATTTTTCAGTCAATATCTTATTTCACTAGTAGTTTTTAGTTTGATTTGTTTGTGTTTTTGAAATTTAATCAAACTTACTATCGTTCTCCAAATAAAATTTAATTACATTGTAATTACAAGTATATGTACAACTAGCGAATAACTCTTGCTTCGCTCCGAATCGTCTCTAGGTGATTCTTTAAATTGAATTTCTTATTTATGAACCGATTAAAATAAAACAAAATGTTAAGTGAAGCACAATACATTAATGAAAATCGTACCTAAATTGGTTAAGCCGTTTCTCAGATGAAACGCACAGACACACAGACAAAAGTTCTAAAATCATTGTATTTTTATAGATTATAAAGAATGATCTACGTAACTTGTCAAAGTGTGTGCAGTCAAATTTGCTTGCGATATATTTGATATCTATATATCAAATATATCGCAAGCAAATTTGACTATTCACAACAGAAAATATTCCAGCTAAAGAGGAAAAAATCAATAATTCATAAATCAAAAATAAAGACGTTTTTATTTTTTTTTTCAAATAAGACAAGACTTTCTCCTTAAATAACGCATTTAGCATCTACTTTACACCTACTTTGGGATCGTGTGGAATTGAATTCACTATTGTTAGTTTGTAAGGTTAATCATGTCCCTAATTAAAAAAAAACCAACAATAGTTTTAGTCTAGAATACACGACAATAATCTTATAGCATGTTAGAACACTTCTGTATTCGTCCAATGGTCTGTTTGCATTCACTTTAGAAATCAACGCTCGTTATTCAATTAGTGTTCTTGAATTGATTTTGTGATCGTTTTATTTGAAACTAGCCTTTACTTGCTGTTTTTCATTCATATTTTAAATTTTTTATTTAATTTTTTAAAAAACAAGCTCAATTTAAGTAGTTTAGCAAACTATCAAATAACTTCATCTCAATGGGGATGCAGACAATATTACATTTTAGCGAATTATTGACACTATAATGCAGCGAATGGAGTGCTGCATCTGAAACTCCCCAATTTAAATTTATATTAAATAGTAGTATTTAAATTAACGACACGTTTGGCTCAGTTTGTAGTGAGTGCTAGCGGTCGTGGGTTCGAGTCCCACTGGGGACATTCATTTGTGTTATGAGCACGAATGTTTGTACTCCAGTCATGGGTGTTTACGTTTATAATATGTATGTATTTAAAGTTGTATATACATATGTGTAGTGTATCAACTATCTGGTATCCATAACACAAGCCTCGTAGCTTACCATAGAACTAGATGGTGCTGTGTGTTAATGTCCCAATATATTTATTTATTTATTATTATTTAGGAACATTTTGCCAAGGAAATTCCAGTTGCCTTTTTTTCTATTTACCTATTCGACGGCATGTCTGTTGTCTGCTGGAATATTATTCAAAAGAGAAAACTGGTCTCCATTTGTATCTCATACCATTATTGATAAAAGAAAAATGTTTAAAGTTAAGAAAGTCCCGTCACAACATTAATATATTCTAAAATCGATTTACTTACTAAAAATAGATTAGTAAGTAAATAATCAAAATCGATATTATTAAAATCGTTAATACCTTGTTTCAGATAGAGACAATAAAAGTTACTTATCTAGTCGACGTACTTTTATAAAAATGTTAATACAGTTTCCTTGACTGTTAATTCGTTAGCTGGTGAGGGAAACGTAGAGTGATTGAAAAGTCGTGAGAATAGAGTTTCAAAAAGAGTTAAAGAAAAAGAGACAGAGATGGACACAAAAAACGATGCCCGTGGAGATGACATCGAACTGAGTGTTCAAGGAGCCAGTAGTAAACCTAGGTAAGATAATAATAAAACAAAAATCTAGCCTTAAAGTAAATAAATATTTAATATTATTTCTTAATTATATATTTAATACTATAATTATATATTTAATACTATTTCTTAATTATATTTTAAAATTAGCTTATTTTTAGTTTTAATTATCCTTCCTTATCGACTCAATCATTAAATAAAGAGCTTTAGTAATATGATTTGATATTTAGTAATATGAATTTATTTTAAATTTTGGAGGTATATATTTTATATATTATTTTAGCGTGGTGGCAACCAAATCTGATTTGCCTGAGCGAGGATCTTGGGCCAGTAAGCTAGATTTCATCCTCTCAGTGGTAGGTCTAGCTATTGGTCTCGGCAATGTGTGGCGTTTCCCTTACCTGTGCTATAAAAATGGTGGTGGAGCCTTCCTCATCCCTTACTTCCTCACCCTGTTCCTTGCTGGTATCCCAATGTTCTTTATGGAACTGGCTATGGGACAAATGCTTACTATCGGCGGCTTGGGAGTATTTAAAATTGCACCGATTTTCAAAGGTATGTTCAAATTAAGACTATATAAAAAGATAAAACCTTGAAATAATTTCGCATTCAATTACTTTTATAATTTTGAAAATTCCTTCTTATAATTTTAATAGTAATGTATTGATTATTATTAATAGTATTATTTTGTTCTAAAATTAAGAATTATGGCTAACAATGAGACCCATCTGTTGCTTGATCTCTTTGGAAAATTACTTTAATTATATATACGAGCAGGCTTAACAACAAACCATTTGGAAATTTGATTGAATTATATTTTTCATTTAACTTATTGTGGCCATAAATTAAAATAATTATTAAATGTATTGATCAAAAAGTACTAGATCATCAATAAAAAATGTCTTCATCGAACAAGCGCTCATTTGAACGTTTGAGCGCGCTTTTAATTTTTTTTGTCGTGAAAACAACTTTAAGTAATGTATTTAAGGGTTCAATTTACATTGTTGTATATTTATTTCAACTAGAATAATTACCTAAACACAATTGGTGACAGTTTTAAGAGAACTTTTACATAGGATTTGTGTATCTAGTATAAAATCAAATTGATTGTGTATCTAGTATAAAATCAAATATAATAATTTTTTTATCATTTTTCATTTAGGTATTGGTTATGCAGCCGCCGTTATGTCTTGTTGGATGAATGTTTACTACATTGTTATTCTTGCTTGGGCCATCTTCTACTTCTTCATGTCTATGAGATCCGGTAAGTTATTTCTAATATTGATATACATGACTTTTTAAAAACTAATTTAAAAACAGCTCGTGTAAGTCAAATTATATCTTTACTTAATATTATAAAGAGGCAGCGTTTGTCTGTTTCTTGTTTGTTTGTTTGAACGCGCTAATCTTAAGAACAACTTATCCGATTTGAAAAAATCCTTTTGCATTAGATAGCCCGTTTATTAAGGAAGGCTATAGGCTATATATATCATCATCATAATAACCATTTAAATGTACTTAGCTACATAGGGACGAACCCGGGCGAAGCGCTAGTCTCTGATAAATTTATAAAACGATCACAATTTGAACAGAAAATAAATGTAGTGGTTATTATTATTATTTTTTTTATTTACAATAAAGAAAGTTACAAAATATACTTAATTATGTAAACAAAACAAATGTACACTTAGTTATTACTGTACAAGTCATGTCCGCGTGGAATAGTGGCAAGAATGTAAGAATGTTATTGGGATATTAACACACAGCACCATCTAGTTCCATGGTAAGCTACGAAGCGTGTGTTATGGATAAAAAAATTAAAATAATTTTATGTTTTCACAGATGTGCCGTGGCGTACATGTGACAATTATTGGAATACTGAAACTTGTGTGAATCCCTACGACAGAAAAAACCTTACTTGCTGGTCTAATATGGATATGACTACATTATGCACAATCAACGGAAAGAATTTCAGTAAGGCCATTCTCTCCGACCCAGTTAAAGAATTTTGGGAGTAAGTAGTAATTTATACTATCTTTTGTATTTCTTAGAGGAAAATCAGCTTGAAAAATTATTTAAAAAAATTAAAGAGTGCGTGTATGAATGTATACACGCGCAAGAAGTAACACTTCTGTAGGTTATTGGTGCTCTTTATGAAATTCAATTTATGTTTTAAATAATTAAGATAGGTGAGATACTAAACATAACGCATATTAGGCATATTACAATCAAATATTTATAGAATATCATTTAAGTACAGAATATAATATTATATATCATTTGTCAGACAATAACAACGAGTACCATGGCAACAAACGTACGTACATTTTTTTTGTAACGCATTCACCAGTTTACCCCACAAGTCAAGCGTGCGTAATGAAAACTTTTTACAGTGAGAAAACAAGGCAATAGGCGAATATCATTTTTATCTTTTTTTTTTTTTTTTATGGTACTCAGTGATAAACCAGCAAACAGTCCACCTGATGGAAAGCGGTACCTGTCGCCCATAACACCGACGGTTCATGCACTTAGGTTTTAAGTAACAAAAATGCAGAACCGCCGGTACGTTATCACTGTGAGGACTAAGATGATATGCCTGTAATTGCGCTGGCTACCTTATCCTTCATACCGGAACACAACAATGCAATCATTGTTGCTTGGCGGCAGAAATAGATAAGGGGGTGGTACCCATCCAGTCGGACTCCTCAGGCTTGACAGAGCCCTACTATCTTTTACACAAACACTCACAGTGAGATTGTATCTACGACCATATAAAAATTCAGTATTACTATTAATCGATTAACTGATTAGTAAATATTAAATATTTGTATGTATGTATGTATTCAGCCCTTTTTAACGTCCCACTGCTGGGCACGGGCCTCCCTTCAATGCGAGGGGAATCAGGCCATAGTCCACCACGCTGGCCAAGTGCGGATTGGCGGACTTCACATGTCTTTCGAAAACTTGCTAGGTTTTCTCAGACATGCAGGTTTCCTCACGATGTTTTCCTTCACCGTAAGGGAAGTGGTAATCATGTTAGAAATGATTCGCACATGAAAAATATCAGAGGTGCGAGACCCCGGATTTGAACCCGCTTCACTCGGTTTCTCAAGCGAGCGCGTTACCACTGGGCTACCACTGCCTATATTAAATATTTAAATTACAATATTTATTGTATTTATTAAATATGTATTTATTAAATATTTAAATTACAATATTTATTGTTATTTCAAAAAATATAATTATTTCAGACGTCGAGCTCTCCAAATCTCAAGCGGTATTGAACATATAGGAAATATTCGTTGGGAACTCGCGGGCACATTGCTTTTAGTGTGGATACTTTGCTACTTCTGTATCTGGAAGGGAGTAAGATGGACCGGCAAAGTGGTTTATTTTACTGCTCTGTTCCCTTACTTTTTACTCACTGTTTTGCTTATTAGAGGTAAGTTGTAATCCATACTAATATTATAAATGCGAAAGTAACTCTGTCTGTCTTTCCGTCTGTCTGTCTTCTTTTCACGCTTAATCCGCTGAACCGATTTAGATGATATTTGGTATGAAGATAGTTTGAGACCCTGGAAAGGACATAGGATAGTTTTATCCCGGAAATCATCCCTTAAATGGGTGAAAAGGGCGATGAAAGTTTGTATAAGGAATCATGTCTCAAGTAAGGGATATATGTATATATATTTTTTTTAATTTTTAAAATAGGTACTTACTTTATATATATAGTTTTTTCCATACTAACCGTGAAAACGTACCTAGGGACGAACGCGAGAGAAGCGAGTGTGAGTCGCTAGTAATTATTATAAAGTGACAATATCGATTATATTAATACCAAAAAGAAATACATTTCTTTCTTAGTGTTTTTTTAATGGACAATGTTTACGTTTTTACAATGGTATCCCAGAGAACCTTAAAAAACCTTCTGACGAAAATAATATGATCGTTTCCAGCTATAACAATGAGAGATAGATAGAGAATTATTGTCCTTTATACATACATAACAAAAAGTGTCTGTTTTTAATATTAAAATATCAGCTTTCTACTAAATGCATATGAAATTATATACGGTACTTATAAGAAAAATACGATTTTTTACATTTTTTGTCTGTCTGTCTGTTTGTTTCGGCTTATCTCAGAAACGGCTGGACAGATTTAGATGGGCCTTTCACTGGCAGATAGCTGTGTGCAGATGCTATATGGCAGATACATGTTATAATGTGTAACTTAGGAAATTTTTATTTTAGAAAAAGAATTAGGGTTCTACTAAAAAAATTGAAACGTAAGTCGTTAGTCTTTTATAATTTTATTAAGAAAAATGTTTCTTCCGTCAGTTCTCAAGAGTGAGATTTTTTTCCATACTAGTAGCGGAGATTTGACATTTAATATTTAAAAGTGTATTAATTAAATGCTAAATAAAATATTCGTAAATAAATTCTTTTGTCATATAATTTATATATGTATTTTATTTTATTATATCGCTATGTAATTACAAGTTTACTATTCAAATCTATTATTATTAGCATTAGATATAGTGAACGTTTTTATGTCATCAGGCGTAACTCTACCCGGAGCAATCGAAGGCATCAAGTTCTATGTGATGCCAAACATGTCGAAACTACTCGAATCCGAAGTATGGATAGATGCTGTCACACAGATTTTCTTCTCTTATGGTCTTGGATTGGGAACTTTAGTGGCTTTAGGAAGTTACAATAAATTTACCAACAATGTGTATAAGTGAGTTATATTTTTTTCTTTTTTATACTGATGATAGTGTTCTACATTTTGTTAACCACAGAAACCATTTTGCTAATAGTAATGCCAATATAGGCAGTGGTAGCCAAGTGGCAACGCGCTCGCTTTGGTAACCGAGTGAAGCGGGTTCAAATCCCGGGTTTCTCACCTCTGATTTACATGTGCGAATCATTTACAACATTCTTAACACTGGTCTTACGGTGAAGGAAAACATAGAGAGGAAACCTGCATGTCTGAGAGGACCTAGCAAGTTTTCAAAAGACATGTGAAATCCACAAATCCACATATGGCCAGCGTGGTGGACTATGGCCTCCTTTGTTTTGCTTCTCAGCTCGAGTCCAGCTATGGGACGTTAAAAAAAGTTTGAATACAAATAGATTTTTTGGTTTACATAACCACTTAAAATAAAATAAAAAACCCAATATAAGTAAAAAGTATTTAAATTTCTTCCAGGGACGCTCTGATAGTGTGCTCAGTAAACTCTAGTACATCTATGTTTGCTGGTTTCGTTATATTCTCTGTCGTCGGCTTCATGGCTCATGAGCAGCAACGACCTGTTGCGGAAGTTGCAGCTTCAGGTAACCTTTAACTGCTAAATCTATACATATAATAAAATTGTAACTAAGCCGAATTTCTACATTAAATATTTTTTGGAAAATCTTATTGAAATAGATACTTATTATTATTGAGAATTTTGTCTGTCTGTCTGTTACCACATCATGGAAAAACTACTGGAGGGATTTTGATGAAATTTGGTATGATGATAGCTGGTTACCCGGGTCAACATATAGGATACTTTATACTGTGGGAAAATATCTCATCTCTGAGAAATCTATACTAAATATTAAAATAGAACAAAAAGTAGGGACGAACCCGAGCTGAGCGAGGGTGAGCCGCTAGTAAATAATAATAATGTAAATTTTTTGTATATAATTTGATATAATAGAAGGAATGACACTTATTCGAAATTATATAAACTTATTGTATGAAATTTTAGTTTGAGTTATATAATTTGTTTGGTTGGTAAGTTATATCTGACATCATTATTAAAAAATATTTTAACAGAAATAGGTACACAAAATTCAATTTCATAAAATTCTCGTTTCTTTAAAACCTTTTTTCGTTTTTTATCTTTCTTTTTAATGTTAGTCAATACAGGATTGTAATAAATTTTATTTTTACAGGTCCTGGCTTAGCTTTCCTTGCTTACCCATCAGCAGTTTTGCAACTGCCTGGAGCTCCTCTTTGGTCCTGTCTATTCTTCTTCATGCTGCTTCTTATTGGTTTAGACAGCCAGTTCTGTACTATGGAAGGCTTCATCACTGCTGTTATTGACGAGTGGCCTAAACTACTCAGGAGGAGAAAGGAAATATTCATCGCCATTACTTGCGTTATATCATATTTGGTGGGACTGTCGTGTATATCTGAGGTAAGTTTCATGGCAGTTTAGATTAAAACTTTCATGAAAATCTGAATAATTTTTATGCATTTATTTGTCGGTTAAAAGTGATATTATAATTTTTATGGTAATATACAAAATTATAAATATTTAAAAAATAATGAATATAATGGTGGATTATTGTATGTATATATTGAAATAATATTTGCTTTATAGGGTGGTATGTACGTCTTCCAAATCTTGGACTCTTATGCCGTCTCCGGGTTCTGTCTGTTGTTCCTGATCTTCTTTGAGTGCGTCTCCATCTCCTGGGCTTTCGGTGTCAACCGTTTTTATGATGGAATAAAGGAGATGATCGGCTACTATCCTACTATTTGGTGGAAGTTCTGCTGGGTTGGATTTACGCCTGCAATATGTATTGTAAGTAAATTTAAACATTATAGTAATGACTGACTTTAACAAAAGATAAGCATAAAAATGAAAATATAAGATACTCAATGGTGGTAGCCCAGTTGTAACGCGCTCACTTGGGAAACCGAGTGAAGTGGTTTCAAGGCTGGGGTCTCACACCTCTGATAGTTTCATGTCTAAATCATTACCAACATCATCATGATTTGTCTTAATGGCGACGAAAACATCGTGAGGAAACCTGCATGTCTGAGAGGACCTAATAAGTTTTCAAAAGACATGTGAAGTCCGCCAACTCACATTTGGCCAGCGTGGTAGACTATGGCCTGATCCCTTTGCATTGAAAGTAGGCCCGTGCCCAGCAGCGGCACGTTAAAAAGGGCTGAATACAAGATACTAAATTTCACTGTCTACACCATAATATTTATTTTATTATTGCGTCACCTAACTCTACGTACGTATGTACGTACATAAATAGCAAATGTCAACTTATTTTGCTTAGTAAATTCGAAACAAATGGGATGTGATGATACTTATGAAGGCTTTTGATTATGAATTAGTTAAAATATAATACATTTTTAGATTTACACCAATATTTCATATTTTAATTTTTTTCGCGGATTTATTTTCATTTTTGGTTCCCGATATTTCGAATGCTTTTAGCAAGTTAAAACTGTATATTGTTTTTTTTTTCAGAGTGTTTTCATCTTCAACCTCGTGCAATGGAAGCCAATTAAATACATGACCTACGAATATCCATGGTGGTCACACGCTTTTGGCTGGTTCACTGCCTTATCCTCTATGCTTTGCATCCCTGGATATATGATCTATCTATGGCGTGTCACTCCCGGTACCAAGATGGAGGTAAGATATTCATATCATATGTATTTTTTTTTTAATTTTTGAAAAAAAAGTGCTTGTAATAAGTCTATTTGGATAAAACTTCATTTCAATCACTTACTTATACTTTAAGTATTCTTCAGTTATGTTGGAAATTAATGGTGTTTAATATGTACCTAATATAGTTATGGATTTTTTAATTTTTTTTTAATTGGAGATTCTGCTAAAATTTGGCAATTGAAAGTAATTATTAATTTTAATTCTAAGATAAAAAAGGTTTTATCGGTTATTCCGTTTGGGTGGTAAATTCTACGATAAATATTAGTTGACCAATCTTCTTTGCAGCTTCTCTATTCTACGTGACATTGGACATTAACTAGAATATTGAATTGTATTAAACTTTAGCTAATCTTTTAAATTCAGAATATAAACTACCTCCATTAGAATTTACATCAATTTCATGAAGTCATGAAAATGTTTAGAAATGCAAACATACTACTTACAAAATTTCAAATTTAAAATACTACTATGTTCAAATATATATAATTTTTACTACAGAAATTCCACACGATCGTACGAATCCCCGAAGACGTTCCCGCGTTGCGTACTAAAATGCAGGCCGAAGAGCAAGCGAAGCATGGGGTCCCATGCTCATCTTAAACTTAAATCTCAGTATGAGAATCGAGAACATAAATATTCAATTATATATGTAATTGTTAAAAAAATTTATAATAAACCTATTTTAATATGTGACGCACAATTTTAATAGTATCAATGTTTTGTGCCAAACTACTTGTAGTGTTAGATGTAAGACCAGTTACTCTTTATAGTTTAATTTATCACTAGTTATGTTAATTTGGTATTAATTGTTATTTTTTGTAATTAATAAGTCTGTTGTAAGGTTTTAGTCTCATTAAATTTTGACTTTGGGTGCGTCGCGACGCGTTCATGTACGTTTTCTACGTTACGCTATATTTCATAGGAATAGATAAATTATAGTTTTTAATTGTCTTCCATGTAGTCAATTTATATAAATATAAATAAATATTTAATCTTTTATAATATATAAACGCTTAAAGACATTCAAAATTTTTAATATTTGCATGTACAATTCGGTTGATGGAACATACTAAACTTGGGGGTTAGATAAAATGATATTCTATAATCGGAAGCGCTAATAGAAAAGTTAAGCAAGGACATGCTTGCTTAGCGATATCATGTGTCATTCTCATATTAAAAATTTTCTATTAGCTATATCGTTTGTAGAAATCAATTTGTCTAAAGGGCTTTATCGATAATTATCGCCATCCTTAAAGGAGTTTAGACATAAGTTATTAAATGATAATAATTCTTAGATTAGCAATTTTATTATATTTGTGTAAAACGCAATGAGATGCGGTTTTGTGTGTTAAAAATATCATTAGATGCTTTAAATGTTTAAAAATATATCTATTTACTTCGATGTATAGATGTTTATTGGATCGCTTAATTACCTATATTTTTAGAGTCTCGTATAGACTGATATTATTTTGTTTGGTTCAACAGCTTTAATTATATTTAAGTTTTAGCGTTCATTATTTAAAAACACTACACTGTGTTATAATTGAGACCAAATATAAATTCAAACGTGAATATACTGTAGGTTTTATAACAATTTCAGAATATTGGCCTAAATTTATATTATTTACAATGTATTTTTAAAGTGTTTACCAAAAATATATTTATGTAATCCCCTCTACGTTTTCACTTAATTCTAATGGAATGTGTGGAGTCCCAAAGAAACTAAGCGTGTTCAAATTTTTATCTCTATATCTAAATATATAGTCAATTTCTATATCGTTATATATAAGAATAGATTAAGTATATATAAATACTATTATTTTAATTACAATAATCGATACTTTTAAGATATTTTGTTGCCAACTTTGCGTTAAGATATGGTAGAAACTATTTAATTAATGTACTAAAAGTAGATTAATATATACTCATATCAATTTTAAGTGTAACTCATACAACATATAACATTCAGTATTGTGCTTCCATGTGTATTAAATGTAGATTATTTATAAAATTACGTGTCTATTTGTCTATGTTAGCTTTTCTATAAAACGAAACGAAATTTGGCTATTCAATTATACTATTTTGCTTTCAATAGAATGCTAAATTTTTTTTTAAATAAAATTATAAATATTTTACTTTTGGCATTAGTTTCGAATATTTTACTACACTACATAAAAGTGAGTTGTCTGTTTCCGAAATGTATGAATGTATAGTATTTATACAACATAAAATATCTTTATTTTATCCCATCTGAATAAAACTGGACTTTTTGTCTTATGTCATTTTTTTATTGTTACACGCATAATTATGTAATATTTTTGTCATACAATGTTACAGTAATGATATGAACTAAATATATGTTTGAGCCAAATTTGATAACAACTAGTTTTGAAATTTTTTGTTTATAGATTTCTTTTAACAACAACAACATAAGGTTTCGGCAACACAGTCAATTTGTTTTTGTGGTATATAATTCTTATATATAATCTTAATTTAAAAAAGTATTTACTTATTTAGTCCCCAATTATTGACATATCAAAATAATAATAAAAATGAACATTTGAGTTGTTAATTTTGTGTGCCTAAAGCTATGATAATGTAGTTTTACAAATAAATTTATTTATTTCATTAAATAGTTAATTGAATGAAATGTGTTTATTATTTTACCATCCATATTATTTTATTTTTTATTTTTATTTATTTTTATTTTTATTTATTTATTAAGGATCTCCAACAGAAGTACATATGAAAATACAATAGAAATACTAGCCTAGGACAGTGTTTAAAATGTACCCCCAATTACTGGAGAACACAACATGCACTAAAACAGTGTTAATATTTACACATTACTTTAAATCTGACAAATTGATTAACTTAAACTTAAACTTAAATTAATATATGACGATATTTAAATTAATTACTGACTAACAAAAATCATATTAAAAAATTATACAATTAAAAATTAAAAATAATTATACAAATAAAAATAAAATGAAATGGCGTAAAAATAATTTTGTTATGCGAAATATTTCATCACGAATAGAAAGCGTAACATTTCTTTTTAAATTTACTAAACGTGTCGAAACCCATGTCTGCTGTTGGTATTGCATTAAATAGTCGCGACATTCGTACTAATGGGTGACATTTTCCTAGATTAGTTCTGCTTCTACTCGTTTTGAGAAATCCACATGGATTTCGAGGTGGTTTGCATGGTACATTTATTTTAATTTTCTCAAGCAGACCACTATTATCGACCTCATTATGGAAAAGCTTATACAGAAAGATTAGGTCCAATATATTTCTTCGTACATGAAGAGGTTGCAATTCGAAGTACTTAAGCCGATCACTATAGCTTCTCAGAGGTACTCTCATACGATAAGATAAGTGTCTAACAAACCTTTTTTGGACCTTTTCAATGCGATCTATATATACTTTATATAATGGGGACCATACTTGACAACAATATTCAAGCTTACTCCTTACATAACAGTTATAAAGTCCAATCACGGTTGATATTTTTTTAAAGTCTTTAGATTGCCTGATAATAAAACCTAGCGACTTAAAGGCAGAAGTAACAATTGCATCAATATGAGCATCAAAGCGTAAATTGTTGTCAAATAAAACACCTAAATCACGAACCGTGTTGGTTTCTTTTAAACTTTCGTTGGAAATTGAATATGAGCTCATTATTGGTTTCCTCTTCCTGGTAAATTTTATAAAGCAGCATTTGGATGGATTTAAATGCATTCTATTAATTCGGCACCAGAGAACCAGATTATTTAAGTCTTCTTGCAGTTGTAAAACATCGGTACTTTGCTTAATAACCTTCGTAATTTTAAGGTCGTCTGCAAACATGTAGACGCGCGAGTGCTTTATTTCAGCTATAAGATCGTTAATAAATATTATGAAAAAGAGTGGACCCAAATTTGAGCCTTGGGGGACCCCCGAGGTGGCAATATAGGGGTGAGACTCATAACTATCGATAACGACTTTTGCCGACCTATTAGTGAGATAAGACTGACACCACATTAATAACGGATTGGAAATTCCATAATGTGTAAGTTTAAGAAGCAATAAACTATGGTCAACTTTGTCGAAAGCTTTCGAGAAATCCGTATAAATAGCATCTACTTGAAGGTTACTGTCAACTGCCTCTGTTAAGTCTGAAATGTAACTTAAAAGATTCGTGTTTGTAGACCGTTGCGGAATGAAACCGTGCTGATCAGTTGATAGAAAAGGCTTAACGTGGTGGAATATAAAAGGATATATAAGAGATTCGAACACCTTCGACATTGTTGACAAGATTGATATTGGCCTATAATTACGTACACATCCCTTATCTCCATCTTTAAATATTGGCACTATTCACGCTTCTTTCCATTTATACGGGAATACTCCCTTATGTAAAGAGGTATTATAGATAATTGCCAGTGGTAGTGATAGAGAATTTGCGCAGTTCATCAAAAATACAGGTGGAATATTATCAGGTCCCGCAGTTTGGTGTATGTCAAGTCTTTTTAATTTAGTTATAATACTTTCTTGAGAAATAAATATATGCTCCATTTCATTATAAAGTATCGGTTTGTTGAAAGCACCATGCGTATAACCACGATTAGCTTCAAATACGCTTGAAAAATGACGAACAAAAAGATCGCATATGCCTTTTTTATCTGTTGATTTATGTTCATTAAGTGACATAATGGATGGATAGTTGGAACTGTTTCTGTGTTTATTTTTTACGTGTGTCCAAAAGTACCTAGGGTTATTACCTATAGCGGACTCTATTGACATGATATAGTCGTTGTAGCAATGATGTATAAGTTTCTCACAATCATCACGAAGGTATTGAAATTCAAGGAGATCGAGAGGGTTTTTGTATAATTTATAACGCGTATGATATTTATGTTTCTGTTTAATGAGATAGATTAAATGGGAGCTAAACCAATTTGGATACTTCCTACTACAACGACCAGTTTTAGGAACATGCATTTGGATTACATTCTCCAGTATTTTATAAAACTTATCTATCATAGCATCAACGTGGTCGTAAGGAAGAAGCTCCTCTAACCAAGGTATTTCATCTAAAGCAGATATGATTTTATTGTAATCCGCTTTATGGAAGTTAGGCCTCTTAGTTCTGATGTCAGTCTTTTTCTTAGTCGAAGAAAACTTAACCAATATCTCTAAAGGAGGGTGATGAGCATCGACTTTACGTATTGGTGAGTCGCAACGTTTTACCTGAAGAGAATCCAAATCAGAAAAAATTAGATCTAGTATTCTGTTATTTCCATTAGTGATGCAGTTGAATTGGCGAATGTCATTCAACTCCATGAAGTCTGATAAAGTGCTATGGATGCCGCAATTAGAATTAATGTTCGGAACCATATAATAATTAAACTGATTTGAATTCCATATAATATTGTTAATATTGAAATCACCTAATATTAGAGTATATTTAGAAGCTTTTTCTTCTAGTACATCGTTGGCATAATCAAGAAAATCATTAAGAGATCTCTGGTTTATCGGTGGGGGTAGATATACAGCACAGATTTTTAAGAATTCCTTATGCTTGCCTGAATTAACTTCAACCATAATCCATAAGTCATCATAATCTTTACTACGTCCTGCGATCTTATATGAGGGCAACTGTGATGAGACCGCTATTAGCACGCCCCCTCCGAGCCTAGTACCTAATCTATCTGTCCTATGGATGGTATATCTAGCGTCGAATATTTCGTTGTCAAATATGGTGTTGTTTAACCAAGTCTCCGTGAAAACGAGTATATCGTAGTCTGTGTTTAAAATGTTTAAGGATACATCTATAGTGCTCGACCTAAGACCCCTTACATTTTGGTAATAAACTTTTAGAGAATTGAATTCAAAGTATTAAACTATTACATTCATATACCAAACTATATAACTAAAATACAAAAATAAATAAAATATAAAATAACAAACAACAGCAAACTATGTCTACTCCAACCTATCAATGGAGTCTTGATTTTTTATAAGTTTATGCTCTGACGACTCGTTTTTCCGTACGTAGATACGACCTGACCTGATCCAAACAAATTTGTAATTTTTAGCCTTCGCCTTGATCCTGGTAGCGGCATGGAGAGCTTTTAGAGTTGGTGACAAGTGCTCCATTACATAAATCGGACTTTTATCACCGGACATACCGATATGGCTTGTATTTAATTTTTCCATTTTATCTTTTTTCTTCTTGTTAAAAGACAAAGTGGCGGCCAAGAATCCATCTCGTATAATTGGAGAACTAAATTTCACTAGTACAGATCGAGGGCGTGACTTCGACTTGTCCAACTTCGATATGCGTGTACAAAGATGTATATCAGATTCACTTAGTTTATAATCCGTGATATTTGCTATTTGTTTAACTATAGTCACGAGATTTTCAGACTTGTGCTCAGGAATGCATTGAATCTCGACATTACTAGCCCTAGAGTGTTGTTCCATTTGAGTCAATCTAGCACTAAGATCTGAGACAGTACATTTCAATTCACTATTTTGAGATATCAAATTTTTTATGCATTCAGATTTGACTTTAACTTCTCGCTGAATTTCTTCATATTTTTGCTCGAAAAAATTCAATGAAGTGGCTAGTTGTTCTACCTGTCCTAATAGTTCTTTATTTTTGGATTCAAGCATTTCAAATATTTTTCTTTCAAAATTTGTGAGGAACGAAGTCAGTTCATTTTTCAATATGTGAGAAATTTCATTCTTAATGACATCAGATGTTGAGGCCTGTATACATTCTAACTCCGAAGAGTCTGACTCCGGTGTATTTAAAGTTCCATCCTTGAGAAATTTGTTTTTATTTTCGCGATTTTTGGAGCGACACGTAATGTTAGAAACACCTGTAGGTGACCGGTTAACCGTAGATTGACTTAGAGTGTCACCACCACGGCTGCTAACGGGGGTGTTTGTATTGTCACGTTTGGGAAGTTTGTTACGACATGCTTGACAGATCCATTTGTTTTTATTTTCTTTGGACATAGAATTAAATTTTTTGGGGGTCAAATTTGCACAGAGTAGGTCGTAGTTATCATTACATTTCATGCAAGTTAAAAAGTCTTTCCGTGTAATTGTAGAACAGCAACCTGCACATAGCTTCGACATCTTGCTTTAAAAGTTATTATAATAATTAACAACAAAGTTTGCCGATCGTTTAAGCAGCGCGAACACTTCGGCTTAACAAATTATTATTTCAATTAGCGAGCGTATTGCTAGCAGATAAGAACGCCTTTGCAATGCACAGGTGCGAGCGGTATGAATCATACGCACGTCTTGAGCTCAGGTCAGTGACCTCCGGTCGCAGCGGTGACCGCAGAATAGACGTTGTAAACACTACCAGTAATTTTTACGATTTATTTCTTTCGATAATCCCAAAGACATTCACTTTTACACCACAATATGCACATTACTTATAAGTATCGGTACTGAACTACACTTAGGTACAATTTTTACGGCTAAAAAGCTTTAATATAGTCACTAAATAAATTAAATTTCAAGAGAGTTACAACACTGTGGTTAAGCTTAGAGCGCGCGCGCGTATTGAATTTTAGACTTATTCTAAAAAAGCAGATGCTTAATTCGTGTTTTTTGATTTTTACGATATTTTTTTATATTTATTTTGCCCTTATTTGCCCTATTATTATGCCCTTTTTAATGCCCCATTGCTGGGCACGGGCCTCCTATTAAATACGAGGGGAATCAAGGCCATAGTTCATCACGCAGGCTAAGTGAGTTGGCAGACTTCATCTCATGTCTTTTGAAAACTTGCTAGGTTCTCTCATGTAGGTTTTCTAATAATGTCTTCCTTCAACGTAAGACAAATGGTAATCACGCAGAAAAAATAATTAAGTTATATTTTTCATATAAGTATCGTATATAATTCTATATGGATTTGGAAAAAAAACTGTTATTTTGACATTACAAACAGACACTTTAATTTTATTTATCTGTATAGATAAGTTTATTTAAATCGACTTCTGCTACTGAGACTAACATCACTAGTCAAACATTCACTCGTACGAAGTAGAATACGCAAGCTCTGACTTAATCTGCTTTTGTTATAATGTAATTATTAAATAATCTGTAAACGAAGAACTAATTGATAACATATTTCCACTAATCTATAACCTACAGATAATAAAATTGAAGTGTCTGTTTGTAATGTCGAGATAACAGCCTTTTACTAAATAAATATGACATTATATACGGTACTTATAAAAGTAGAAGTAGTAAAGAAAAGTACAATTTTTAAAATTTTTGTCTGTCTGTTTGTTCCGGCTAATCTCCGAAACGGCTGAACTTATTTTGACAGAACTTTCACTGACAGATAGCTGATGTTATAAGAAGTAACTTAAGATACTTTTATTTTAGAAAAAGAATTAGGCTTCCGCTAAAGAAAATATATAGTAATATTAATAAAATGGGTAGTGATTTAAAAATATAATAAATGAATAAATAAATATGTTGGGACATTAACACACAGCACCATCTAGTTCAACTACGAGGCTTGTGTTATGGATACCAGATAATTGATATACTACACATATAATAACTTTAAATATATACATATTATAAATACCTATAAACACCCATGACTGGAGTACAAATATTCGAGCCCATCACACAAATGAATGCCCCCAGCGGGATTCAAACCCGCGACCGCTGGCACTGCAAGTAGGGTACAAAATAATAATTACATACTTTCTAAATGAGCGTAAGCTAGGTATACAAATGTGCTGTGATCTTGCTCTTGGGCGAATCCACAACTCGGGGAATCCCCAAGTGCAATAAGATGAACAGGTTTCACTTGCGTGGCAATTAAAGCGAAAAATACTCTAAGTCAATTTAATTTTCATATTAATACCACAATATTAGTTATTTGTTTTAAATACACACATATGTAGTTTAACAAATAATTTGTAACATCTACATACTCGTATAATAAAACTGTAACTGAGTCGAATTTGTACATTAAATATTTTTTGGAAAATCTTATTGAAATAGTCATTATTATCGATACAGAAGCCAAATCTATACTTTTTACAATTTTTGTCTCTTTGTCTATCTGTGACGTCATCACGGAAAAACCGCTAGAGGGATTTTTATGAAATTTGGTATGTTGATAGCTGGTTATCCGAGTCAACATATAGAATACTTCTCACTGCGGGAAAATATCTCATCTCCGAGAAATCTATATTAAACGTTAAAACTTAACGTAACGTCTATTATAAAATAAACTTTAATAGTAATGGTTTTGTGTTTTTACACATTATCCTTTGACCCTAACATGATTAAATAAAAATTAAATACCATATTTTTTGACGACACGTTTGGCTCAGTTTGTAGTGATCCTACTTGCTGCGCCAGCGGTCGCGGGTTCGAGTCCCGCTGGGGGCATTCATTAATTTGTACTCCAGTCATGGGTGTTTATATTTATAATATGTATGTATTTAAAGTTATATAATATGTGTAGTGTATCAATTATCTGGTATCCATAACACAAGCCTAGCTTACCATGGAACTAGATGGTGCTGTGTGTTAATGTCCCAACATATTTATTTATTTATTTATTTATAATACTGTAACATAAACTAGGGGCATGCCGAAGTCAATGCAGTTCAAGTCCAAGTATCCTAAATGGTCATTGAATGAAATAAAAATGTCATTTCCGAAACGTATCTTATCTCGCAAAACAATAATGTTTGTACATGAATCATCTACATATTGTAAAGAGCATTTTGAGAGATAAGACTAAAGGTTTTTTGTATTTTTATTAATCTATTTGTTTAGAATTCCGTGGGTTGTTGATAATATTCATAATATCACTGAAAGTCCTGCTTCCTTTGATAACTTCGACCATCCCGTTTGTGGCAAAGATTAGTTAAATATAGACCGGTTGTTTAGTAAAATTAATTAATTAAATATTTTGTATATTATTTTTCGTTCATTTTACATCTGCTTCCGGTTATTTTTATTAAGTATATACTACTAATATTATAAACTCCAATATATGTTTTTTACTCTTTCACGAAAAAACTATTAAATAGATTTTGATAAAACTTTACACCATGTAGTTTTTACTTTAGACTAGCGACTCACCCTCGCTTCGTTCGTGTTCGTACCTAGCTTGCTTCCTAATACAAACTTTCATCCCCATTTTACCCCTTTAAGGGATGATTTCCGGGATAAAAAGTATCCTATGACCTTCCCAGAGTTTCAAACTATTTTCTTAGCTTTTAACTTCTTTATAATATTAGTAAAGATGAGAATGTTTTAGAGAGTTATTAGAGAATGATTTCCTTGAACGGAGCCGCGGAAAATCGCTAGTTTAATTATAACGTAAACGGAAAATTATTTTTTCGCGGATTTAATTTGATTTTTGGTTTCCGACATTTCGAATGCTTTACAGCAATCATGATCATGGTAAAAAAAGATAGTTTTATTTTAAACTAGCAGTGAAGCGACTTCGCCGGCGTTCAAACTTCCGATCGAAAGATCGCCAGAAATTTTCATCAAAATCGCTCTAACTGTTTTGGAGTCCATAGGGAACATATGTACACACACATCGATTTTCATACACATATGTAGATGTAGAATATTCGCGTAAATCTAAGAAAGTATTAAAATAAATAATAATAATCAATTCTTTGTGTACAGCTTTTACAGATAATAAAATAAAACATAGTCATTGAATGTGTAAGTGCCGTTTTATCAGTTCTTATAATTTGACGCATCTGGCCATCATTTACTCTTTCCATCGCAACTTACTAACGAATACAATATTTTAAAATGTACCACGTTCAAAGCAGGTTCTAGTTCCAAATGACGTCGAAAACAAATTAGTGAATTAAATTTATATTTTGTGTTGTTAAATACTTTAAAAATGTTTATTCGGTGTATTTTGTTTTTATTTTTTCTAGGACCTATTACTGCTGGTGAGTTTTATTTTTGTGTTTTTTTTGTAGATGTGATGTAGATTTGGTATTTTTGTTTTTTTTTTCATAATACTTAATAACGTATTTTATTATATTACTCCATTAATTGTATTTTTTTATCTTTGTTTTTTTTTATATGTAAATTCTACTTTAATTACTCATATCAACTGGCTGATAAACCTATTACCCTGTGCCTAAAAAAAGAAAGAATTTGGCGGGAAAAATAAAAGTTGTCATGTTGACCAAAGTGTTATAAATAAAAAAAGGAAACTCTAAGAAAGTTCGTATTAATATAGAGTAATAATTAAAATTAGTCATCATATAATTTAAAAAAGTCAATCGAATATTTATTTTAGTACAATAACAATATCTTTACATATTATTAGTTACTTATATTTTAGATCTATAGATTTTTGTTATCAAATCATGCAATATATTTTTATTATTTTATAAATAGTGCAAATAATATATATTTTTTTATTTTAAACAATTAAAAATGATTTTTTTTTAGTTTTTAGTTGTAAATTTTTATCAAATTATAGATGAACGTTAATCTAAACTGCTAATAAAAATATTAAATTATGCCATTAAATAAAAGAAAAACTTGAAAAAAGGAATGTTTGATATTGAAATTAAGACATTATTAATGGTACTTCATTTATGTAAAATATTAAAGTTTAATCGCGGCTGAGTGAGTGAGAGAGAGAGAGAGAGAGAGAGAAAGTAGATCTGATAGCTCGTCCTATAAAATTTAAAATAAAAATAATCTTTAGAAGCCTTGATCTAAAGGAGAACAGGACCCTCTTATTAATAAATAATTTCTTAAAATTATTATAATATAATATTAGATAATTAATTTTTAAGTCATTATAATATATGTATATGAATTAGTTAATTCTGTATTTAAAATTCGCTTTATTAGTGTTTTTTTTTTAATTTTGAGTTACCCTCTGAATCCCGTATTTGATACAATATTGCATGACACAGAGTTCTCTGTAACTTTACACCTCCACCAATTAGAATTATTAGATTAGATATATAAATTTAAAAAAATGTCTAAAATACACCCGAACATATTCAACACTAGTCGTAATACAAAGCAATTTCAGGCATCTTAATAAAAAAATACATGCTGAAATTCCACCCTTTGCGAGAACAAAAGAGCAAAAGTGACTCCAGTTTACGCTTGCCACCGTTATAAAACGTTAGGAAACGAATTTACGTATACCTGCACCTGCATACATACATACATACATACATACATACAGGTGGTTATGTATAGGTTTATAGGCTGCAAAAGCCAATATTAAAATAAATATATTTTTAAGATAAATATGTAATATATATTTTAATAAAACGCCTTATTTTTATAAGAGAATATATAGTAAAAATAACGTTATAATTGAATCTGTAACCTTCACAATTACACGCAGCTCAAACTCTTCTAATTGGAAACGACTAAAACCACTTTAGCTATTATTAATTATTTTATATACTTACTAGCAAGTTACCCTGGCTTCGCTCGAATGCTTTCTTATGTGCATTTTGCATTTACTATTATAATATATGTATTATGTTTATTATATACAGACAAAGCCAGATTTTTTAATAGTAAGTCTAAGTGTTATTGTAAGTTCGGATTTCAGTGAAGGACTAACAGACATACACACGTACAAACATTCCCTACTATGTAATGTACCTAGTATTTTTTTACATAACGTCTCTTCCGTCACCCGTGACCATGATTGCTTGTCGGTACCAAAAATTAAAAAAAAATCCGCGAAAAAATCCTAAATATGATTATTTAAAATAGTAATATAATTATAAAACTATATATAAGAGTTTTAAAATTCACACGCGTACATATTTGTAACATAAATATGAAATAAATAAGTTTTATCAGCCGGACGCACGCTCTTGACGGTTCGCCCTCGTGTCGGACTTCCGCGGACTGTGCGTGGGTGGTACCTTTAATGACCTCTATTAGTGGCATCAAATGTAATCAATTGGAATCATTTTAATTTTGCTTCAATATTATATTTTTCTTAGTGCTTCATTATATTTCACTTTTATCCAATTTGGGAATTTTCGTGTAATTCATTATTCGTGTAATTAATCATGGGGGGTAAATTTTTGAGGGTACGTATGTGTGTGTATGTATGTATGTTTGTATTTATGTCCGAAAAAGTTTTAACAGATTTTAAAGCTATTATTTTGTCTTAATTGTAAGAGAAGTGGGTTACGACATTTAAGTATGAGGTCGATGCCGTCGAAAATACGTTTAATATCAAATCAGCAGTTAATAGTATTTTTTAAAAGAAAAACTAAAATCAAATATTCAATAATGATAATGTTTTGATTTAATCAATAATTAATTAATATTTAAACATATATACCAATGAAAATATAATTTAAAATTGAAAAATTTAAATAAACAGTTGGTTTTTTAGTGTGATTTTAATGAGCGCATGTATTTTTTTCAGAATACCCCTTCCTTTCTTCGTCGGGATCTTGTTCTATACCAAAATTGAATAATGGAAGAGTCAAAGTGCGACAACGATCTCGACTCGTCAGGTTTATGTGCTCTCCCAGATATACTCTAGTTGGTAATAAGTACGCCACATGCAGAAATGGGCAGTGGGACGTGCAAATACCTGTTTGCATAAGTACGTTTGAGTTAGAAAATTGCCTTAAATCTTAACTTTTACACTAGTTCATAGTACTTTCTTAGATTTACACGAATGTTTGACATTTGACGACACGTTTGGCTCAGTTTGTAGTGACCCTACTTGCTGTGCCAAAGGTCGCGGGTTCGAGTCCCGCTGGGGGCATTCATTTGTGAGCACGAATGTTCGTACTCCAGTCATGGGTGTTTATATTTATAACATGTATGTATTTAAAGTTATATATATGTAGTCTATCAACTATCTGGTATCCATAACACAAGCTTTGTAGCTTACCATGGAACTAGTTGGTGCTGTGTGTTAATGTCCCAACATATTTATTTATTTATATTTATAACAACATATTTTAAATCTTTTCGGATTTTTTTCGCGGATTTATTTTGAATTTTAAAAATTTTGCAAAATTGTGGGTAGGCACTGTCTGTAATATGTATATAACGTCTAAAATCTTAGTCTCTCCCGTGACCATGATAGCTGTAAAGCATTCGAAACGTCTGGAACCAAATATCAAAATAGATCCGCGAAATAATGCGAAAAGATAGTTTAATTTAAATTTTTGTGAAGTAATTTTAATGTTTTTTTTAATGTAAAAAAATACATCTAAGTTTGTAACTAAAAAAATCCGATTGTGTAACTTTTAACTTAGGCAAATTTTGTTCAATTTTAATTTTAAAAAGTCGATAGTTATGTTTATATATATTAAATATATTAACAAAAATTTTCTCATTATCCTGGAATGATTCTTATGCCATTTAAAAGATGAATAGCGTAGATATGTATATGCGTCATGGTACACTGTCAATAAGGAAGGTAAAACAAAGTGGCTGCACACGATTTCCCTGTACCTACAATATGCTCCAACCAATTAAATGTAAACATTTTAATCATGCAGATTGTTGATAAGATTAATGCCCATCTACTTTTATATATATATATATATATATATATATATATATATATATATATATGTATGTATGTATGTATGTATATAATACCAAACCATTCTCCTCTTTAAATTCTTTAGAACTTTAGAGTTATTCACAAATATCTAAAAACCTAGATACACATTTCCTAATAAATATCTCTTCAAAAAGTGTCCTCGATATGTGACGTTAAGTCAAACCAAAGAAAAATTAAAAATCGAAAGTTCTCATTATCCTAACACAAATTCGAACTTAAGCACACCACATAAAGTACTTTTTTATACAAAACAAGGTGCGAATATGAAAAAAGCGCACATTTTCGAATTGTGCACTTTTTTTTGAGGACTTTTTTGATACGCTAATAGTGTAGCTTGAGTTTTTGTAAGTATATCAATAGAGTTGAATCCATTTTTGCGTTGAAGCGCTCATGTAAAGTGGACTAAAATCTGAGACTAATAAAATAAATAATATAATAGAATATGAAGCAGTAATTTCAATCAAAGAGAATTGATAAACTGTTTTTAATACTTTTTGATATAGAGCACATATTGCGGGTGGAGTGGTGGGATTAGTATTATAAATATCCCATTATAATACCACTTCAGGCTTCAATTACTATTTTGTACACTCTTAATTTATCTCATATTTTAATTTTAGACTAAAACAACTCCTTACTCCTTTTTTAACAATTTACAGGTACTGGTTGCCCATCTATACCACCTGTGAAAAATAGTATATTCATACCAAGTTATGACAATGCCTGGATCACATTCTTCTGTCTGCCAGGATACAAGCTAAAGGGTTCTGAATCAATCTATTGTGATGGAAGAAGGTGGAATACTTCAGCTCCTACGTGTGTTGGTAAGATTATTAATATGATATGTTGAAAAATTTTCGTCTAAAAAGCCGCAGTAGCAGCCCAGAGTTGGGAAGTAGATGATGTCTAGCCCCCGTGCCTTGGAAAGCATGTAAAAGCCAGGTCAGCTCAAGTTCTGGTCGTATCAATTTGTCATCCAACCAGGGTATGAGAGTATACACGATGTAAAAAATACTGTTTATTAAGGTAATATAAAGTTTCAACTAAAATCTAACAACTCATTCATTACAATAATTAATAATAGATTAGAATAACATTTTAAGCTTAACTTGTTTAGATCAAAAGTTATTTTATAAACAAAGCAACAAAAGAACAGAACAAATGACGTACGGTTTCGAAGTCAAAAGCGATATTTCAATGCAAGTTACTATTATAGCCGTCCCCCGATTGTCATATAAAAGTACGTGTGAAAGTGTGCCTCACCCCGCATTCCCTGTTTGATTACCTAACCGAAGACGATTGTATCGATTAGTAGACTGTAGTTATGTCTAATATATTTAAAGGAGCAATATTTGTACATTTATTTATTTATTTATACCAGCGATCTCGGAAACGGTTGTGAGGGTTTTCGGGGGCGAAAAAATCTATCTAGATTAAGTTTTCATGCGGTTTTCTTTCGCATTATTTCACGCAAAATATGCACTCGTGCATAGGCATCGTGGTCAAGCGGCCAAGGCGCAAGATGTTTTTAAGTCACTTAAAAAGAAAATTGTACTTTTGGCCAAAAACTCCGAGCGAAGCTCGGTCGCCCAGGTACTGCCAAGGCGCAAGATAGACAATCACATATGTCTGGGATTGAATCCCGGTCGGGATACAAATTTTTTACTTTTGTTTTTTTTTGTATTTATTCAAGTTTTTAGTTTTTTTTAATCAAAAAAATACGGTATAACAAAAAAAACCCCGAGCGAAGCTCGGTCGCTCAGATACCGTTTTATATATGTATACATAAACAAAGTTCAACATCACTATAAGATACATTAAAAAAGTACTAAAACAAGTTCGAAGCAAAAATATCTGCAAATACATCTGGTGTAATAAATTGTCACTTCACTCTTCATGGGAAATATCTTATTCTTAAAAATACGCAGGTTTTACCGATGCATCATTGTTTATGTTAGTTTTATGAAAACACGTTTTAATGTTATTGTAGTTGTCTTACATTTACATATTAATTACTTGTATTCAGCCCTTTTTAACGTTCCACTGCTGGGCACGGGCCTCCCTTCAAGACGAGGGGAATCAGGCCATAGTCCACCACGCTGGCCAAGTGCGGATTGGCGGACTTCACATGTCTTTCGAAAACTTGCTAGGTTCTCTCAGACATATAGGTTTCCTCACGATGTTTTCCTTCACCGTAAGGCAAGTGGTAATCAAGTTAGAAAATGATTCATACATGAAAATATCAGAGGTGCGAGACCCGGGATTTGAACCCGCTTCACTCGGTTTCCCAAGCGAGCGCGTTACCACTGGGCTACCACTGCCTTATTAATTACTAGTTACTAGTTACGTGGAATTAATTCCGTTGTTTATAAACATAGTAAATGTGTGATTTCCTGCTGGTCTAGTGGCTTGCATGTGTTCCTGTAGATCTTGAGATCCTAGTCCTGAGTTGGTCAAAATAGTTTAGCTACTCTATCATTCTATTCCTACCGGATTCTATTCCTACCGGTGGTAAGACTCTGTCAAGCCTGAGGAGTCCGACTGGATGGGTACCACCCCCTTATCTATTTCTGCCGCCAAGCAACAATGATTGCATTGTTGTGTTCCGGTTTGAAGGGTAAGGTAGCCAGCGCAATTACAGGCAAGAGGCATATCATCTTAGTCCTCACAGTGATAACGTACCGGCGGTTCTGCAGTTTTGTTACATAAAACTTAAGTGCATGAACCGTAGGTGTTATGGGCGACAAGTATCGCTTTCCATCAGATGGACTGTCTGCTCGTTTATCACTGAGTACCATAAAAAAAAAACATAAAAATAGCTTTTCTCTAGCAGCTGGGTATATGGGTACAGTGTTTCACTCACGTGTCTCCAAGAGCTGTCGGTACTGCCAGCCCTGAATTCACGCTAGTGCTCAGGGCGACAAATTTTCAGAGACGGCAAAATTCGAAGGATAAATAAAAATCTTCGAGTTATCGAAAATGTTCTTTTAGTTTCCAAAAAATGAATGACAATAAAAACTATTTTTTGGAATTTCGATAATAGGGCGGCATTTCTTACATTGCCCAGTGGCTGCGCTGAAGTTAATTCTTGTCCTTGCAGAATATCTTCTAAGCATGCTAGTCTCAGTTAGATTGTCGTAGTTATTATCACATCTCGACAGTCACTAACATGTAGCTTCCTCTTTATATAGCATCTATAATAAATCTAACAGATGTCACATGAAAATTTTAGAAACTGTTGTTGTCTTTGTATTACAACCTAAATTATCTCAAAAAATATAAATCGTTCAATTTTTAATATATGCAACGATGACAGCTAAAGGTAACATACAAATTGATTTTTAATTTCCAGATTCAAAATTAAAACCACAACTTAACTGCAGTTTTGAAGACCCTGACCTCTGCGGGTGGACCAACTCTGAACTCCACGATTTTGACTGGGAGCGATTGAATGAGGCAACACCAAGCTCGTTTCTTAAGACAGGACCTTCTTATGACCACACTTTCGGAAAAGGCGGATCAGGTATAAATATATCTGCTGAGCATGGGCCTTCCCTTAATACCCCTCGTATTGAAATACGATAACAATATCAGGCCATAGTCCACCACGTTGGCCCAGAGCGACTGATTTATCTGCCACATTTTTTCGAAAACTATATACTATATAAGAATATTTAAATAGACAGGCTATTTAAATAAAAATAATCATTATTAGTCGGTCCAAAAATATTTTTGTTATTTCATTCTTTGAAGTTTTTAGTGAATCAAAAATGAACTCATTCACCTTTCACCTCATTCATTAGTATCATTTACCTATAGTGCATACAAATGAAACCTTGCTACATGAAAACCTGTTTTTGTTATAGATTAAAAATTATAATCAAGATTTATATCGTTTTAGGTTATTATATGTACATCGAAACTACATCAAGATATGAGAACGACGCGGCTCGCCTCATCTCGCCGGTTTACGACCGTAGTCTTTTGAAAGATGGATGTTTTTCATTCTTCTACCACATGTATGGAAAGTAAGTATCATACCCTCCTGACCGATTTTGGCCACAGCGGCCAATCTCACTGAGACACAATGCAGGAGATATTATAGTGCAGAAGCATACACTTGTGCACTATAATAGACAGACACAAGTGCACTCTCTATTCGTTTTACTCTCAAGGTCTGTGGGATGACAGTTCGATATAAGCATTTAAATAAAACTATCTTTTCGGTTTTTTTCGCGGATTTACTTTGATTTTTGTTTCCCGACGTTCCGATTGCTTTACAGCAATCATGGTCACGGGAGAGACTAAGGTGTTAGATGTCTCAAAAGCATTATATAGTTGTTACAGACAGCCTACCCACAATTAACAAAAATGAATTCAAATTTTGAAAATTGGCATCAAAGTACCTTACAATATTTGTTAATTTTAATTTTAAACATTATTATCGATATAAGCAGTGAGTGATAATGCAGATCTAGAAGCTTTACATGTTATGCCTTGGCATGAAAATGAAGCACCGATTTGCAAACTTCGGACTGTTACTCAGTATTACGTCTAAGAAAAAGGCAGCAACTGTTTTGGGCCAACCCATGGCTCGAACCCAGAATTTTTTAACTATAACCTATTCATTGCAAAATTAAGTATCAAAATCGTTTTACAGTTGACGGAGGTTATGCGTAACAGATATAAAAACACACATGAATAGAGCGTATCTCACTCCTCCTTTATAAAGTCGGTATAAAACAGAAATTAATATAGTCGTATATTTTTTTCTATTTTAGCGCTACCGGTGGTCTGAAAGTGTACATAAAGCCAGATTACTTAGATTTAGAAAAGCTAACGAAACCAGGAGAGCTAAACAAAAAGTACAATTTGTTTGAAAAATGGGGAAATTTGGGTGATACCTGGTTCAACTCTGTGACTCCGTTGCCGGATGTTAGAGATAATTTTCAGGTATTTTTTGTTTTTGTAATTATTGAATATTATATTAGCTAATTTTTATTTACATGTTTAGCACTGGCTATTTACGTGTACCTATTTAAAACATACCTAGGACGAACCTGAGCGAATCGAGTAGACGACGAGCGAATACGTAGACCTTGGTATATTTTGTGTTTGTATATATTGAACCCTAATCCTTCTAAAATAAAATTAGTCTTAGTTACTCCTTATAACATCAGCTATCTACCAGATAAGGCCTCATCGAAATCGGTAAAGCCGTTTCGGAGATTAGATGGAACAAACAGATAGACAAGCAAACTTTTTTATTCTTATATCTCATAAGTAACGGATATACTTGTACATATTGTATTTAGTAAAAAACTGTTACTTTGACATTACAAACAGACATTTCAATTTTATTTATCTGTATAGATATGTAAATTCATAATGTAGTTTAAAACCTTTGTTATATAAAACAGATCGTAATAGAAGGTATTCGGGGAAGCAGTTTCACTAGCGACATCGCTATCGACGACGTCGCCATACTGCAGGGTAGCAACTGTACCTCTGCTGAAGTTGCCGCGACAACGCCACCTTCTATACCTATATGTGAGTAATAACAGAAAATGTTCAAAAAGCTTCTATCGCCAAATTAAAAAAATTTTTTAAAGAACATTTGTGTGTTAAAGCTATATAAAAAATGATTTTATAGAAAATATCACGCCTTAGGAATAAAGTGATCGCCTCCAGGCTACTTCAACTTTATAGAAATATTGTAAATTATAATTTAACTTTATAAAGAAGATAACGAAATAATATTAGTCCCGCTGAGTTTCTTTCGCCAGTTCTTCTCAGGTCTGAGGCTTCTTCTTTCCGAACTGGTAGTAGACTCATGACGTTCAGTAAAAAATTGTAATAATTTAATGCTGAATAAAATAATTTGAATTTGACTATGTATAGTTTTTAGGTTTATTTATTTTTTTATTTTGGATTATTTCAAATAAAACTCTCTTAGATTTACTCGAATATTTGAAATTTTAAATAAAACTATCTTTACGGATTTTTTCGCAATTTTATAATCGAATATGGAAATATTTCCATATTCAAATATAAATTTTACTAAAATTATAAAAAATAAAACTATCTTTTCGGATTTTTTAGCAATTTTATAATCGAATATGGAAATATTTCCATATTCAAATATAAATTTTATTAAAATTATAAAAAAAATTTACAACAAACAAATATTGTTAGGTACTTTGGTGTCATTTTTGTGTTTTTGAATTCATTTTATAATTTTGTAGGTAGACACTATCTGTAACAACTATATAATGACCTTTAAGACGTCTAAAATATCTAAAACCTTTACAACAAACATATTAACGGGAGACTAGTTTTTTGATGTCACAAAAGTCCTAGCTATTACAGGCGTTATTACAGACAGACTTAGAGCTTAAAATATATCGTTGTTTGGCATTTTAAAAGTTACCTCGGTCTCGTTTCAAGTCACAAATCAAAATATCAAAGGTTAAAGGTCATGAAAATCGATATTTTGTAAATAAATAAATATGTTGGGACATTAACACACAGCACCATCTGGTTCTATGATAAGCTACAAAGCTTGTGCTATGGGTACCAGATAGTTGATACACTATACATATATATCTTTAAATATATTATAAATATAAACACACCCATGACGAGTACAAACATTTGTGCTCATCACACAAATGAATGCTCCCAGCGGGACTCGAACCCGCGACCGCTGGCACAGCAAGTAGGATCACTACAAACTGGGCCAAACGTTTCGTCAAAATCCTAAATACATCACAAAAATTGTAAAGCATGAAACTCTACGTAGTCAATCTCACGCAATTTTACATATAATAATAAATCGTTATTGAGATAGAAAAGAGTGGGATGATGCTAGGTCAACTGTGTATTCCAGTTCACAGTATATTTTATTAAGTTATTATTAAAAATATTATTCGCAGAGTGATGCAAATTTAATCACAATCATTATTTAAAATTCGAGGAAAACATAATTGAATAAAATTTACCTCTTTGTATTCAGTCCTTTTTAACGTCCCTCTGCTGGGCACGGGCCTCCCTTCAATACGAGGGGGATCAGGCCATAGTCCACCACGCTGGCCAAGTGCGGATTGGCGGACTTCACATGTCTTTCGAAAACTTGCTAGGTTCTCTCAGACATGCAGGTTTCCTCACGATGTTTTCCTTCACCGTAAGGCAAGTGGTAATCAAGTTAGAAAATGATTCGCACATGAAAATATCAGAGGTGCGAGACCCGGGATTTGAACCCGCTTCACTCGGTTTCCCAAGCGAGCGCGTTACCACTGGGCTACCACTGCCTTTCCTTTTGAAACCTCTTTATCTATATAAAAAACTAGCCGTTTCCAAATTTTTTTTATTGATAACACTAAAGCTCGTAATAGCTCATAAACTGTTTTATTTTTGCATGTATTCAGCCCTTTTTAACGTCCCACTGCTGGGCACGGGCCTCCCTTCAATACGAGGGGAATCAGGCCAAAGTTCACCACGCTGGCCAAGTGCGGGTTGGCGGACTACACATATCTTTCGAAAACTTGCTAAGTTTTCTTAGACATGCAGGTTTCCTCACGATGTTTTCCTTCACCGTAAGGCAAGTGGTAATTAGGTTAGAAATGATTCGCACATGAAAATATCAGAGGTGCGAGACCCGGGATTTGAACCCGCGTCACTCGGTTTCCCAAGCGAGCGCGTTACCACTGGACTACCACTGCCTTCATCCTTATTTTTGCATATTTATATTATTTCTCTGTGATGTATTTTCTCGTACTTAAAGGACTCGCTACTTAATACTACCTTTCACATCCATGGGTTGACTGGAAGAAATCTCTTTAAGGGATAAGTCCAAGCCTTTGTCCTATAATATGCAATGACAATGCAATAAGTGCAATAAAGAATATATATGTGACGGAACACAATTTTTCTCTCACACATAGGCTTATAACATTTTGTAGCTTTTTCTTTGTATTATCTTTTATCATAGGCTTGTCCCTTTTTACGGTTCCATACCCGAAAGATACCAATGGAGCCCTATTACTAAGCCTACGCTGTCCGTCCATCTGTCCATCTCTCAGAGGGCTGTATCTCATGAACCGTAGTAGGTAAAGTGTGTAGTGTGAGAGTAGAGTGTGTATTTCTATTGCCGCTATAACAACAAATATAATAAAAAACCAAGATTGAGAATTTCAAAAAGGTTGCTATTCAAATTAAAAAAAAAGATTATGGTACGGAACCCTTCAGTTAGGAGTGCGACTCGCACTTGATCGATTTTTGGTGTAGGTACATATAAGTCTTAAAATGTCACATAGGCTGTTTTATACCTATAACACAAAATAGCAGATATACTTCAAATTAATTATAGAACGACACTAATAACACTTCGAGATATTAATTGCTTTGAATTTACGTGTTTGTACCTTTTAATTTTTTTTTAAATATATTTACGGCTAAGCCTTTATATACAAATGCTTTATACAAATTAGTCAAATGTATTATTTTTTTCATTAAAACGCTTTAAAAATAATACTATAAAGATATTACTTATACATATATTTGTATGAGTAGTACTAAGTCACTACATATTAAAAGATAAAGTCCACCGCGTCTGTCTGTCTGATGGAATAAACTCAAAAACTATCGAAAGGATTTTCATACGTTTTTCAAAGATGTCGGAAAAATCACACCGACTGGGAGCTTTACTAGCGTGCACCGCGTAAACCAATAGTTATATGAACACAATGTATTACGGAATTATTTCTCTTAAAAAGATGTATTAAATATGTATAAGTACCTAAGAAGTACTCGAGCGAAGCGATGGAAAGTCACAAGTATATTTATTAATTACAGCGGATTCCTGTGTGGGTCGGTGTCTAACAAACGACACTGCGGGCAGTGTCGGCTGCAGCTGCGCTACGAGTTGTTTCTTAGCGGACAAATGCTGTTTTGACTTCTTCGACGCATGCATTTTTCTACCAGGTAATATATTACATATATGTACTATAGATAAAGTAAACTTATAATAAAAATATGTTATACATAGGCAGTAGTGGCTCAGTGATTGGAAAACAAAATGAAGCGGGTGTAAACCCCGAGTCTTCTAATTTTCAATATGATTACTACCTTCCTTATGGAAACATGCATGTCTAAGAAGACTTAAGTAGTTTTCGAAAGACTTGTGAAGTCCGTCATGTAGCACTTCGTCTTTCGTTAGAATTTTATCTAGAAATATTAATTGTTTAACGTCTATTACTTTTACATACTTTTAAGTGTTTTTTAAGGTTTTTTGACATATTGTGACGAAAACTGTTATTACATATTATTATCAAAATAACGTAAAGCAAATAAACGTTTAAGCTTACGTATATATATTTCAAATTGAGAAGAAAATGCTCTCTGAATAATTTTGGCTTCAAGCCAAAGTGCAGTTTGCTGTTAAGATAAAAGTTGGTTTCAAAGAAAACTAGTATTAGCTTGCGACATTATTCTAAAGAAATTCAATAATATCAAATAAATAACTATGTTTCATATTTATTTCCAAATGTGACTTCATTCGTGTGTCACAGCACACATCAATTAAATGTAACGTCTTTTATTTACATTAGGAAATGCATTTAGACATATCACCTGCATTTATACAGATGGTTATGTAGGACTAACTGGCTAGAAAAACTAGTACTAACCGTTAAAACTCAACAAACACTCCCTCGTCTTAATGGGACGTCGCAGGATCGCTTACACACTCAACTACAATAACCCGACATATAAGAGAGACATGTAGTAGCTTTGAATTTAGTCGACTATTTGATATGTAACTTAGCTCTACAACTTACATATTACTTTAGATATATTAGAGTTAGATTTTTTCTTCAAATAATTAAATCATAACAAGTTTTATTTTCGTAGAAATCGATTCAGAAACAATTAGAGACAGTAGGGATTGACAATTTATGCATGTGAAAAGTTCATGTTCAGAAGATTTCATTCATGTAAATTTAAGCGGAATGGGGATCGGGGAGTGGGGATAATGTTTATAGAATACAGACATACATTCGTTTTCTTATGTAGACATTAGTGTAGGTCATTTGTCTCAACCTCTAGAAATGCGAAGAAAATTTAATAAGAACTTATGAGAAAATTTAATAAGATTCGCCCAGTGGTTAAATTTCTACCATATTTTTTTTATTGATAACATTAAAGCTTGCGAAAAAATTATCATGTAAATAGTAACATAATAAAAATGGGTCTGATAGAAAAAGATATAAGTCATACTTTCTATTTGGATTTATGCTACATGGTATAAAAGTTATGTTAATATTATAGAAATAATAATATTATTTTAAATGTAAGAGAAAATGGCTAGCCAGATTTATATTTAAACCACAATAGAGCGCAATTTGTTGAATAACTTAAGTTTCTCTATCGATTTACTTTAAGTAGGACAGGGTATTTATATAACTTATAAAATGAGAATAGTACACAGTATCCTAAATTCTACAGATAATCCGGGGGAGGCTGCGACAGTATCGGATATAGTGCCTCAAACACAAAAACTTATAGCTACTACGCCTGAAACCACCTCGACCTCAACCACGACTTCAACTTCAACAACTACAACAACAACACCAAAGCCAACTACCACTACAACAACTACACCAACAACTACCACTACAACACCACGTCCTACAACAAAAACAACACAAAAAACAACGACCATTAAAGCTAACACTAAGTCCACTAGTACAACTACACGAACACCGTCAACTATTAAACCAGTTGCAAAAACAACAAAAGCATCAATAAAAACAACACCTAAAATAACAACAATCCCCACTACAATAAAAACAACAACACAAGCAATCAAAACGACACCTTATACTACATCTACTACTTCTACGCCAATTCCAACAAAGTCTACAACCAATTTGCCATACGGAATCTCAAGAACCATAGAAAATCACAACGACTATCACGATATTTTGGAAAAGGCAAGAAAGGAAAAGGAAGTGGAATTAAGAAAAACTCTTCATTTACAAGCACACGGTGAGTTTTTATGTTTATTTTGGTTTTAGGACGTAATCATTAAAAATGCTTCAATAGTTAAGATTAGTCAATTAAACAGAATAAATTTTATAAGTGATTATATATATATATTTTTGTAAAAAAACAAGAATATTTACAAAGTATTAGCAAGCTTTTGAAAAGTTTGCAATAAGGGCTATCGTTCTAGCGGCACCAGTTGGCACTACTGACGAGTGAGGTCCTATCGATTTCGTTGAAACAGTACTTGTTAGCGCGGCATCGCCAATAAATTTAATATAACGCGTCATCAGTTTATCTTTATCAGGACCTTGTTTTAAATATTCTATACATATAATAAAATTGTAACTAAGCCGAATCTGTACATTAAATATTTTTTAGAAAATCTTATTGAAATAGACTTTATTATCGATACAGAAGCCAAATTTATAGTTTTTAGAATTTTTGTCTGTCTGTCTATCTGTCTGTCTGTTACCGCATCACGGGAAAACCACTAGACAGATTTTGATGAAATTTGGTATGATGATAGCTGGTTATCCGGGTTAACATATAGGATACTTTTTACTGCAAAAACATATCTCATCTATGAGCTAAATATTACAACGTAACTAGGGACGAACCCGAGCGGAGCAAGGGTGAGTTGCTAGTTAATATATAATAACCAAAAATATAAAATATTGACCTTTTCTTAACTCTTCTTTTAAACCAATAACATTTGTTGAGCCGTACCGTGTCTACCATAAATAATCAGAAATGGCACGATCTTTAAAATAATCATGTATATCAGTGAAAATTCGCGAAAAAAAAGCTCGCAAACAGTAAACTTTCAGTACTATTTGACATTTCTAGAGACCTCACTCTACACTAGCGCCCCTTGCGGCGAATTCAAGCGCGGTAACCTTCATTACGGAGGCTCTTAGGTAGAATTGCTTGCTATATTTACCTAGTAAATGTTTCGTTTTTGTTAAATTTTCACTTAAATCTAATACCTTTAAACGAACAATTCTTGTATATTTATTTATTTATTTATATATACCAGCGATCTAGGAAACGCTCTAACGATTTCGCTGAAATTTGGTATGTGGGGGTTTAGTCTTATGTATGTGTTTTCGAGTTTTTATGCGGTTTTCTTCGTATTATTCCCCGCAAAATATGGTCGCTTTCTTACGCTGGGGCATAAGCATCGTGGTCAAGCAGCCAAGGCGCAAGATTGACAATCACAGATGTCCGGGTTCAAATCCCGGTCGGATACAAAGATTTTTTTGTATGTATTCAAGTTTTTAGTTTTTTTTTGTTTTTAAGCCAAATTAAAAAAAAAATTGTACTTTTGGCCAAAAACTTCTTGCGAAGTTCGGTCGCCCAGGTATTGTTAGAATTTAATTAACTAATTTCAATTAATATTTTTTTAAATAGAATGGTACTTCAAAGTCATTCCATGAAGTAAATAATTATCCGTACTTAGGGGTGAAGTTTTCTTGAAATTTTCATTTAATTAAGTTCCATGAGGTTTCAAGGGATTTTATTTAAAAACAAAATAAAAATCTAAACAAATTGATTATATTTTGATAATTTTGTAAAATCATTTACTAATAAATTAATTATACTTATTCACAGATACTCAAAAAAGTGGTTCAAGTGGATGGAAAATACTCTTAGTAATAATAAGTATAGTTGCGTGTATGGGGACTGTGTCTTGGCTGATTTTAGTCGCGCGATCGTCGCGCGGTCGCGAGGCCATCGCGCGACTTCGAGGGCATATTAGCCACGACTCAGAAGTACGGTTTCTATCAACCGACGTTGATGATGATTGATAAATCATAAAGCCATATTTATATTATATTTTAAATTTAAAAGTGACGTGATTTTTAATAAAATAATTGAATATTTTGTTTTATTTCTCTTACTTATTTGTAAGATGTCACAACCCAAAGATTTAGGGTTTATCAATCGTTTATGCTGATTGATAAAAATAACATAGGTTCCTATTTATATTAATTGTTGTATTATATCATTTGTCAATCGATGTTGATGATAATTGATAATAAAATAAATAGTTTTCAATTTTTATTTGTGTTTTATTTTAAACTTGAATAGAAATATAATAATATTCCTACTTTAATTGGTTTATATCTTAGGAGAACATTTTAATTTGTTTTTTTATATATCAAAATCCTTCAGATCAAATCAGAGGAAAGAAAAACCTTCCTTTTTAAACAACATTTCTTTATTTTATAAATCTACTATTATAATTGCAATTTGTACGTTTGCTTGTTACTTCTTCACGCTGTAAAGGCTAAACGGATAAATATATAAAATTTCCAACACTTAATAAAAAAAGTGCTGAAAGGTGGTGCTTTGAACGGACTTGAAATTTAGTAAATACAAAGTCTTTGACCTAGGAAACACTTTAGGCACTGTAAGGCACCTAGGCCTGCATCCGAGCGAAGCGAGGCTAAGTTGCTAATATGAGCATATAGTATATAACAGATATAATCTATATGTAGTATATATAATAAAACAGTGTCGTGTTAGTTACACAATTCATAACTCAAGAACAGCTGGACCAATTTTTATGATATTTGATTTTTTGGATTTCTCTTAGTCCGGAATAGGGTAATAAGTATTAAAACATCAGAAAAATAAAAAAAAATTATATGGCTAACGCTGACAAATAACTATTTTAAATATCTATGTAAAACGTACCTAGCGATGAGCCCGAGCAAAGCGAGTGTGAGCCGCTAGTAACTATATAGGTAGACACTACATAAATATTAACACTATTTCCCACATACATGGGTTGACTGGAAGAGATCTCTTATAGAGGTAAATCCACCTTTGTCCACGTTATTTTCTATGTATTTTGTTTTCTTATAACTTATTTGTGCAATAAAGAATATACGTAAAATAATCCTAAAAATTATATTTCATCGAGATAATAACTGAAGTATTTAAACATTCCAAAGCCTCAAAAAATATTTATATCCATTAGTATTCTCATAAGTATTATTATTGATATCTAAAATAAACATTAACATCAAAGTCTAATAGGTCAACTCCGGATACCAATCTCACCATCATAATTATATCATAACATGAAACTTTTACAGATATAATCTATATATTCATAACTATACAAAGTATACATACTGTAACCTATACATATAATAAAATTGTAACTAATTAAATATTTTCACGACAAAAACACTAGACAGAATTTGATGAAATTTGTTACAATAATAGCTGGTTATCCGGGTCAATATATAGGACACTTTTTATTGCGGGAAAATATCTCATCTCTGAGAAATCTACACTATACATTAAAACCTAACTAGAAACAAACCCGAGCGGAGTGAGGGTGAGTAGCTAGTATTAATTAAAACCGCAAAAAATAACTTACTAAGTGCAGTTTTAACTTTAAGCCAGACTTATCCAAACACCAATGACATTGCCTTTGTTTCGCCACATAAAAAGGCTAGTATAATTATAAAAACAGCGAAATGTCGCTTTAAGTAATAAAGCGCTAAAGTAAGCGCTAATTTATACAATTTTCTTTATGGTAACACTGTCTTATGTCTGGCAACCTCTAGCGGAAACGCGGGCTAATACAAAACGGTGACCTCGTTTCTAAACATTACCCCGTTTTCACAATGTCACCCGGCATGGGGGCGCAGCTTAGACTGGTTGACTACTGCGCGCTTTAAAATATAATAATATAATAGCATCGTTGGATAGCGATTTATTTTTTTGATAATATATATACGTCATTGTGTAGACGTAATGAACTTAAAATAAGATTATTATGAAGTCGTTTTTATATCTATTTAAGTAACACATGTATATTTCAATATGAATAAAACGTTTTTGAGTTACATAAGATATTATTTTACAATTAACACGTATTAAGTACTTGCGAGACAAATATTCATATATAGTTATATATGTATCATAACATACTATATAGATATTTGTGTTTCACAAAAAAATAATACTATTGCTATAATATATAAGTATAACAATGCATTATTCAAACACACAAATGTAACATTCCTCTACTTATCATTATTAATTTTCAATAAAAATCCAATTGTGTAAACATTTTACATCAAAAAAACATTTGTCCTTGACTTTTCACATATCGCGAACAAACGCTTTCAATCGCTATATATCTGTGGATGGAGGCCTTTAAACCTTATCATACGCCACTATCGACCCAAAGCCATCGCGGGTGCATGCGCAGAGTATATGCGGACAAACTGACGTTTGCTGGGACCAGTTCGAATGTAGCCGTGTAAATAGACTGGTATCGTGAAAATTTGCTATGTTACCACACTGTGTTGAAAACTAAAACAGTAAGTCCTTTATCTTATCTAATTTATTACTTCCAACCGCTATTAATTTTATCCGAACTATGAATATTTATAATATATTTGATATTGTTATTTTTGTGGGTTATTTTCCATGTTAGTTTTACAAGAATGTTGAGTTTTATCAGAATTGCCTGTTTGCAATTAAGTGGTAATAAAACCTTCGTGTATCCCAAATTACATAAACGGGTTACGTCATATAGTAAATACATTATGTTCAATGAAAGATTCCATATGTATTTCTTAAATGGAATATTTTTGCTCTATTTATTCAAACTCATGTATTATTCAATCTGTTTTATTGTTATGTTCGTGTTTACTTAATCAAGTTTAAGCGAAGGTTTTCGAAATGTTTTTTAAGGTTTTCAATACGTTTAGACAACGTGATTTTATACTTCAAGGTTATATGTAGAGTCGACATTATAAATATCATAGAGACTTAACGAAAGGGTTGTTCAGTATCGATAAAATAATGACTCAGCTATTTGTATTGCTATTTCATTTTAAGTTAGTTATTTATTATTATAGTATAGAATTTACAATGGTTTTTAGTTATGTTATATGTACCCATCATGCCGGCTACGTGGGTTTACCCTTCAATCTTCTCAGCTTTATTTAATTATATAATAAGCATTTAAACGGCTATTTTTAGAATATTTAAAAACAAATTGTCAGTTACATAATATCACAAAAGTTAGCTGAATTAATAAAATATAACTCTATATAATACACACAGAGTAAAATGATAAGAAATAGTATCAATTAGCAGTTTCAGCCCATTTAACATTGTTTTATTGCTTTAATGTCTATCGTGTTAACCGGTTTCATTCTTGTTTCCGTAATATTATTCTTTTAGGGATTATTTTCAGGAAGGTTAAATTTAACCCTTTACGTTAAGTAACGATTTGTCAGTGAACCATATATACTTTTGATTTATTTTAACTTAATAGCAATGTATGGATGTATGTACGTATATAAATAAAATAAATAAATATGTTGGGACATTAACACACAACACCATATAGTTCCATGGTAAGCTACGAGGCCTGTGTTATGGATACCAGATAGTTAATACACTACACATATATAACTTTAGATATATACATATTATAAATATAAACACCCATGACTGCCCCCAGCGGGACTCGAACCCGCGACCGTTGGCACAGCAAGTATTACACTACAAACTGAGCAAAACGTGCTGTGTCAAAAAGTGCCGCATATGTATTGGATCATTAGTAAAGAATCGATTGCATTTCATCTTAACTTCTTAATATGTAACTTACTGGTTATTGCTAAGGGTTTTGCTTATTTTTACTTTATTTTACAGTTATTTCATGTCTTAAATCGAACTGTTATCTAATACTTTTTTAGATTGACGCGAACATTTGACATCTTACTGTTTTTCTCTTATAAAAACATGAATGTTAATATGTTTGTCCTCTAAACATTTCTAAATCATTAATCCGATTATGATGAAACTCTGGTGAGTTATCCTATATACGCCTAAAAAGGTTTCTGGTACAAAAAAAAAAGATTTTTTTTGGTCATTTGTCTTTTATGCATTCCTGAATCATTAAAACTTGAACAAGGGACGTACCCGAGCGAAGCAAGTGTAAGTAGCTAGTTTAAAATAAAACTATATCATCGGATTTTCCCATATTCATCTCTCATCTCTCAGTCCCATTACCATATTTGCTGTAAAATTCAAAATGCCGGGAACCAAGAACCAAAAAAATATCCGTGGAAAAACTCTAAAAATATTGTTTAAAAAAGTATCAGATTTTATCTTTTAATAAGTTATCTGTAAAGTAGAAAAGTTCTAACGATTTCAATGAACTTTATTTGTATGTCGTATGATATTGAACAGAAAGTTAGCTGACATGGAATTTATACGAGTATCACGTCTTGTTGATATGACAAGTGTTCATTATTAGTTTCGAAGATACCCGATATCTTTTAAGGATGAGGATGTATTATTTAGATATTAGATATAACCCATTTAAATGTCGTACGAAAATTGATCTCGTTACCTACTAATCGATAGTGTCTGAAAATATACTTTTGTTTAAAACGAAACTATCTAAGGAATGACTCCTGTGACCTCCATGTTAGTTATAACGCATTTGAAACGTCGGGAATCTATACAGATAAATAAAATTGAAATGTCTGTTTGTAATGTCAAAATAACAGCTTAATACTAAATGCATATGGAATTATATACGGTACTTATAAGAAGAACACAATTTTTTAAAATTTTTGTCTGTCTGTGTGTCTGTCTGTTCGTTCCGACTAATCTCCGAAACGGCTGGACCAATTTTGACAAAACTTTCACTGGTAGATAGCTGATGTTATAAGATGTAACTTAGGCTACTTTTATTTTAAAAAAAGAATTAGGGTTTCGGTCAAAAAAATTAAAACGTATCTAGGGACTCACCCGAGCAAAACGAGAGTAAGTCACTAGTTTAAATATAAAAGGAAATCATGACAAAATCAGAAAAGACTTTCATTTAAAACCCCTTTTCCTTTTTAAAATCGATCACAAAATAGCCCTCAGCTGTTTGGTAGTTTTGAATATAATTGATTCGATGAGGCTGCTCGATCCCATCGCTCTAATAGGGTGTAGTTCAGTGAAGAATCCTTGGATCTATTATTCAAAAGCTTTTATGTTCCCAACAAGGAAGTATGATCTCAAGTAACCTAGTTGATTTTGAAATGTAGTTGATAGAAAAAGGAGAGTATGAACGTTATTTCTTTTTTTAAATTTCATTTTTGTATATAAACTACTCTAATAAAAAGCTTGAATTTTAAAAAAGCTCTCTTTAAGATTTAAAATTTTCATTCCAAGATAGAGCTTTAGTGTATAGAATTTTTACATTTAAAAGTATACCTAAAATTACTAAATATTTTCGTTTTGCTCTTTAAATTTTTCTTTTTTTTTTGCACCTCAAGATCCATTTGCAATTACTTGTTCTTGTGTTCTACTACTGTACTTTATAAACTATGGTTTAAAAAAACATATCTTCGTTTTAAACACCGCGACCGTTATTGTCTTTAGTGACGTTCGCGTTCTTATATGTTCTCTCGCATAGTGCATTATATCTGGACACTCACATACATATTGATGTGTGTGTGTATGTTTGTTTTTTTGGATAAATTGTTTTGAATTTGGATAAAATTCGGTACACCGATAGAATATAATATAAACTAATATATAGGCTTCTGTTAGGTACCTAGAGACGCACCAGAGCGAAGCGCTAGTTGGGATATGTTATATATGTTATATATGTTGGGACATTAACACACAGCACCATCTAGTTCTATGGTAAGCTACGAAGCTTGTGTTATGGATACCAGATAATTGATACACTACACATATATAACTTTATATACATACATATTATAAATATAAACACCCATGACTGGATTACAAACATTCGTGCTCTTCACATAAATGAATAGCACCAGCGGGACTTGAACCCGCTGTCTGCTGGCACAGCAAGTAGAGTCACTACACACTGAGCCAAACGAGTCGTGAAATCGTTGAATATAAAAAATTAGCCATCGTCGCGGTCACCTAATATACAAAGGTATCAAATAGGAAGTAGGTGTGACATTTTAAGTTTAAGCTCTCTGTCTTTTACCTATTGAGTTTCAGTAAGACATCATTCCACAATCGTTGAAAAACAACTTAAAAATTCTATTGAATTGACAAAAAAAATGATATTTCATGTATGTATGTTCCCTATGGACTTCAAAAGGCTGGAACGATTTTGATGAAATTTCCAAGCAATCTTCAGATTAGCCCAACGGGTGATCGTGTGAAGTTTTATAGCGATCGGAAGCTTAAATTCACGCGAAGCCGCGGGTTCTGCTAGTAGACTCTAAAATATCATTCTCATATATTTTTTTAAGAATTTTTTTCCTTGACGAATATAGATTTAACTTGATTTAAGCTCCCACGTTTTAACAGTGATATATTATTACTATACTTACGTGTTAAACATTTCAAACCGATTTAAATCAGTCAAGAAAGCTTATTTTTACCAAATAAATTATAAACTTTATTTCACGAGCAAAGCTTGCGTGATAACTGATAAGCGTATATAAACCGTTAGTTTTAACAACAACATGAAAATAAATCCTACAAATATTGTAGATTTGTACATTTGTAACATAACTGGATTTAATATATAAAAATGTCACAAAAATAGTACATTTACATATATTGATTTGACCTTAAAAGTAGGCTTTATGGTTCTTTCAAGATTGATGAAAAGATTTAAATATAATTAGCAAACTGTAATAAAACATATGTTAATTTAGTATAACGACTTATTATAATAGGAAATGATCCTATGATATACATATGTAAAACATATATTCTAATATTATAAAGAAGAAAAATTTGTTTTTTTGTTTGTTCGTATCGAAGAGGATACGAAACTACTGAACCGATTTAGATGAAATTTAGTAAGACGACAGTTTGAGATTCTGGGAAGGACATAGGATAGTTTTTATCGCAGAAATCATCCTTTTAGGGGGTAAAAATGGGTGTGAAAATGGGGATGAAAGTTTGTATGGTGAATCAATCTAGACCAGTATCTTATATCCATACATCTTACCGGTGGTAGGACTCTGTCAAGCCTGAGGAGTCCGACTGGATGGGTACCACCCCCTTACCTACTTCTGCCGCCAAGCAACAATGATTGCATTGTTGTGTTCCGGTTTGAAAGATAAGGTAGCCAGCGCAATCACAGGCAAGAGGCAAATCATCTTAGTCCTCACAGTAACAACGCACCTATGGTACTGCATTTTTGTTACTTAAAACCTAAGTGCATGAACCGTAAGTGTTATGGGCGACAGGTACTACTTTCCATCAGGTGGTCTGTCTGCTCGTTTGTCACTGAATCTCATAAAAAAAAACATTCCGCTCGTTCAAAATAACTTTGTATAGCTAAATATATAAAAACAATTTGAAACTATTTCTCCTTTTTTAATTTTGTATTTTTTGAGATTTTTATGCGACAAAGATTGAGCTTCAGTAGTATTAATTAAAAAAAGGATCATTAAAATCTATTCATAATTAGCGTCTTCGTTAAGTATGAGCCGACTTTAATGATCACTTATATTTTTCTATCGCTTCGCTTCAGTATCGATCTGACGACACATCTCCGCCACTCATTTTGGAGTACATCCATTCGGTTCAAAAGACTGATACAATATTTTTGACAATTATCACTACACTAGCACTTTCTCGCGGCTCCGTCCGAGTCCTTTAATTTTGTAGAATTACTTCGCTCTTTTAGATCATAGCGTGATGTAAGGTAGCCTATAACCTATCAAGAAATAGACTATAAAAAATTCAAATCGTACCAGTAGAAGGAGAGTTAAACACGGTCAAACAAATAAACGAAGTCTCCAGCCTTATCTATAACATATTATTAAGTAGTACCTGGGCGACCGAGCTTCGCTCGGAGTTCTTTTTTGTTATATCGTATTTGTTATATAAAAAAGTAAAAACTTAAATACATAAATGCAAATAAAAAACAAAAGTAAAAACTTCGTATCCGACTGGTATTCGAACCCAGACCTTGATCACGATGCTTATACCCGAGCGTAAGAAATTATCGACCATATTTTGCGTAGAATAATAAGAAAACCGCATGAAAACTCGAAAACACTCGTTTTCCCAGACATAAGACTAATCTGGATCGATTTTTTGCCCTTGAAAACCTCCACATACCAAATTTCAGCGAAATCGTTAGAGCCGTTTCCGAGATCGCCGGTATAAATAAATAAAGATATAAATATACAAGAATTGCTCGTTTAAATATATTAGATAGATATATTGACAATTATGTTAGTAGTAATAATGGCACATTTATATTTTAAAATATTTTCTTTCAAATAAGTAATGGCTGAAAAGGGTCAGTTTTTGTATGAAATAAATTCGATGTAGACCCACACAAGTCCTTTCTCATTAACTCGGAGAGTAAGTCTTTAAGAAGATTAAGTCCTCACAGACGCAATGCGATTATGTAGAACCTAGCAATGAGTTCAAGGCGATTACACGCACTTCGTAATAGATATATGAAAAGTATTTACTCTATACACGTTCTCGTATATACCTAGTAGTAACCGACTGAAAATTCGGTGACGATTTCGACTAGTTATTTACTATTTAGTAAATAACTAGTCGAAATATATATAGTTAATATTATTTATATATAGTTATTATTTATAAATATTTATATATATAGCTATGTATAATTATATTATTTATATACTATTGACTCACCCTCGCTTCGCTCGGGTTCCTTGCCTTGCCTTAAATTATATTATTGCAATTTTCGTGGGGATATCTAATTTTTCAATAAAATATAGCCCATGTTACTCGCTGACCACGTAGCTTTTAATAGGTGAAAGAATTTTCAAAATAGTCCAATATTTTTTTTAACTATCCATTACAAACAAACATACAAACAAACATTTTTCTTTTTTTTATAACATTAGTATAGATATAGATAAATTTATAAATACAATATACGTATATTATAGTAATTTGTAAATCGTGTAGAAGAAATTACTAAAAAGAAACTGAAAACCGTAACAAAATTTCTTTGCTTAGTTAAGAAGAGCTAAGCGCAAAAACAGGCAGACGTAGATAATGATTTTGTATTTATAAAGTAAAGTAAAATACAATAGTATGTTAAGTTTTGCTTATATGTTTGACCGACTTCAAAGAGAATAAGGATACTAAATAACCCGTTGAGAGGTGCAGACACGCCGGCGTGTCAGTTAACAATTAATTTCTTAGAAATTATCCAGGAGGTGATAAATATCTTCGGAAATCTTTTTTCTAATGAATATCTCAAGGGTGGTTTCAAATAAATATGAAAAAAAAACCATTCCATTGCTAAGAGCGTAATAATTACTTTTAATTGATTTTATAATAGGTGTAAAAACAAAAAAAAAATTATTTAAAATACATAAAAGACTTAAAAAGATGAAAGAAGAAATAGAAGGAAGATAGTACAACAGGCGGTCTTATCGCTAAGTGAACGATCTCTTCCAGGCAACTTTTGGGTAGAGAGAAAGAAAAAGACCGGGAAGGAGTGCAATTAAACGATCTATTACAAAATAAAAGAAAAAAAAGTATAATAAATGTAGTATATAAGAATTATAGTTTGACTTAATAGTCATACATTTAGAGTGCAAAAATATGTAAAAAATAATCCTTTCAATTCAATTCAATTCTCTTGTCTTCTCTTGTCTTGAGCACAGAATATTATTTCGCGGATGTCACGTAGAATGAAGATGACATAAGGGAGATTGGTCGATTTTTTTTAATGTCTTGATTAAAAATAAAAATAAAATCTTGTTAAGATTCAGAAAATCAGTAAAGTACTAGAAAATATCATCTACCTACGAAGTACCAAGTTATAGTAGACCTAGAGATGCGTCAAAAGGCCTGATCTCAGCCCCTCACTTTTTCCTATATCATCATTCTATTCGTGCACGTTCCTCGAGAGCCCTTAAATGTTCGACCTATCGATTACTTTATTCATGAAAATTCTGTTCGAAGCAGTGTCTGGTTTTCTTAAATAAACACTTCATGATCGTATTTTTATGATGTAAAACGGGATATTTATCCAGATAGATGACTATGTTGCTTATAACAGTACAGAAATATCGGAAACTCAAAAAACATGGTAAATATTCCTCTTATACGACAAAATTTTTTGTCAGTGACACGCCCAGCTATGGGGTATAAAAAAACCCAGGGGAAAAAAGCCATAGTCCACCACACTGACCATTTGGTCAGCGTTAGCGTCTGATAATCCAGCAGAGCGCGAAGCCAATAAACGTACTTGGAGGCGGCCCACCTCGGTGGGCTTTGTGCCATGCGGCTTGCTTCTAGTACATCTCTGATAGCAGAGTTGACCGTTATAGCTACTCCATGACTGTTATGGTCTGCTTCGTCAGGCCTACCGTCGCGTCGGGGCGTCGTAGTTGAGTGCCTAAGTGATCCTATGACACCCCATTAAGACAGGGGAGGTTTTTTTAGGTTTTAGTAGTTAGTACTGGCTTTTCTAACCAGTGAGCCCTATATAACCACCTGCATGTATACAGGTGGTAGGCGTAAATGCATTTTCCAACATTAAAAAAAATGGACGTTAGGAAACTTCACACATATTCAATAACGAGTTAAGCCCTTTTGAATATTAATAGGATCTCAACTATATATGTATTAGGCATTCGCTAATAGTGATTAGTTCGTATTTGAGGTGAAACCAAAAGGGGAGTGTGGTGTGAGACCTAGGGTTGAACCCATTTTACTTGATTTACTAAGCAAACGTTTAACCAATGGGCTACTGTTCTTCAATAATGCATATTATGTAATATAAAATTTTATAGGAACTGATTTTTAATGAAAAAGTTATGTAAATTTTTTTTTAGATTTACACGAATATTTGACATTTTAAAATTAAACTATCTTTTCGGATTTTTTCCCGGATTTATTTTGGATTTTGGTTCCCGACGTTTCGAATGCTTTTCAGCAATCATGGTCACGGGAGGGACTAAGGTTTTAGACGTCTCAGACATTATTATATACTTGTTACAGACAGTGCCTACAAACAATTTTACAACTGATTTCAAAAATCATCTATACATATAATAAAACTGTAGAGATCGAACGTCTGTACATAGAAAAAATGATAAAATCCGAGTCAGAGGGATGTAAGAAGAGAAATAGAACAAATCCAGATTTTTCAAATTTTTTGTTTCTCTGTCTGTTTGTCTGTTTGTACGTGCTAATCTCCGAAACTGTAGGACCAATTTCAATTAAATTTTGCATGTCGTACCTTATATCCCCGGTTAACATTTTAGATACTTTTCATCCCGCAAAGTTAAAGAGTTCCCGTGGGATAGTTAATAAACCATAGTAACTTATACAGCTTAGTACACAAAAACTACTGATTGGATTTAAATGAAACTTTACAATAATATAGTTCATATATCAGAATAACAAATAGGCTACTTTTTATCCCGGAAAAATATACGGTTCCGTGGGATAGATTTGTTTTTGTTTATCTAGAGGCGAACCCGAGCGAAGCGAGGGTGAGCCGCTAGTGATATATAAACTATGCCATATACTATTCGTATATTCAAAAAATCGTAGAACCAAATTTGCACAATATTTCTATATAATAACATGAGATTTATATCATAAAATTCACACACGTATCTAGTGATTTTATATGTGCGTCCCTACATAAGGAAAAAAGGATGACCTTTATTCCGAATCTCGTTCGCACATTTGTTTTTAGGGGCCATTTATTTGGCTGTTTATTTGGTATGAAAACTACCCGCGATGTTATTTAAGAATACAATTTCCTTTTTAATAAACTGTACGCTTTAAAAATGTATATATGTATATATAAATGTATTGTTACGTTCTATAAGCTCAGGGATCGGAAATTAAAGTACGTCTATTGCACTATAGATGTTTTATTACTTTAAGAACTCGAGTCACTTCTGACAACACACAGTTTTGACTCAGTCTCTGAGCACTATTTTCACTCTCACAATCCAGTTACTCTTGCACTTTACGTCATTTTTTCTCATTTTTTTGTATTTCTTCTTAAACTTCTTTTAACTCCCGAATTTAATTAAATTATTTAAGATAGATAAATACGGTTTAACGGTTTAGTATAGATTTTTCAGAGATATTGTCCCGCAGTTAAAATATCCCATATGTTGACCCGGATAACCAGCTATCATCATACCAAATTTCATCAAAGTCTGTCCTGTAGTTTTCTGGTGATGCGTTCCCAGATAGTCAGACAGACGGTCAGACAGACAAAAATTCTAAAAAACTATAGATTCGGCCTCTGTATCTGATAACAATGATTATTTCAATAAGATTTTCCAAAAAATATTAAATGTACAGATTCGACTCAGTTTGAATTTTATTATATGTATAGACATGAAAATGGAAAATAAAAAATGTTTTGTTCTTCTTTTACACACGACAATTAACAATTAACTGTTCTTGTCAGTAATTGTCATACGTTGACATCTATCTAAGGATTTTGAACTATTACTTTTGGTGTTAAGACGTTATCTATAAAATTTGTCTCTTGTGAGAATCGAACTGCAACCCTTTGCGATCCAAAATATATGTATGAAAGTTATAAGAGAGATTAAATTCTCATACACATTTCCCTTAACTTATTACATTAGAAACGACCTTGAGTTTCATTATGAAATTGCTTTGACTGTTGCAAAACGGCAACAATGTAGCTAACAATATGACTTGCAAGGAACAATGTTGTAACTCAGCACTATAGCAATTTTGAATTTCGACTTTGAGAAATTAATTTTTATTTTTAAATTATCCCTATTCAGAGTAACATTGTTGTTCTATGCAAATATATGTGTATGTCATGGGTGTATATATTTACAATATGTAAGTATTTAAAGTTACATATGTGTAGTGTATCAACTATCTGGTGTATCCATAACACAAGCCTCGTAGCTTACCATGGAACTAGATGGTGCTGTGTGCTAATGGCCCAACTAAACCTACTTGCAAAAGCTTGAAATCTTTTCCTTGATTTTTTTAAATTATAATCTATTCACATCGATCAAATACGTACTAGTACTACACAATCCCATCCAAAAGTTCTCTTAAAACTGTCACCAATTGTGTTTAGGTAATTATTCTTGCTTAATTAAATATACAACAATGTAACTTGAACCTTAAATATAATGCCTAAAGTTGTTTTCACAATTTTGTTTTTTAATTAAAAGCGTGCTCAAATGTTCAAATGAGCGCTCATTCTCGAGGATATCTTTTGTCGCTGATTGTGTACCTAGTACTTTTTATAACGATGTCTATTCATTAAAAAGGACTATGAAAATCGATACACATAGAGAGGATATCGATTGTGATTTTTTATATATGTACATATGTATAGGTACGTTTATCTGTTTATTTTTCACTGTATACTTTAAATTACCTTTTACTAGCGACTCACGTCACCTTACGGGTGCTTTTCGTATTTAACATAATAGTACCTCGGCTACTGAGCTTGGCTCGGCGTTTTTTAATAAAAATATAAAGATTTCGTTTATTCCACCTATTTAGATAAACTTAAATAGCAAAACCTTATATAAATACAAAATTGGAACCAAATCGTTTGAGCCGTTGTCGAGATACACAATTACTTATTTAATATTATAAGATATTCAAGCCATTTGGCAAATTAAATTGTTTTCAACCTTTTGGACAATTTAACATTGTATTCAGCCCTTTTTAACGTCCCACTGCTGGGCACGTTCCCTTCAATACGAGGGGGATCAGGCCATAGTCCACCACGCTGGCCAAGTGCGGATTGGCGGACTTCACATGTCTTTCGAAAACTTGCTAGGTTTTCTCAGATATTCAGGTTTCCTTACGATGTTTTCCTTCACCGTAAAGCAAGTGATAATCATGTTAGAAATGATTCGCACATGAATATATCAGAGGTGCGAGACCCGGGATTTGAACCCGCTTCACTCGGTTTCCCAAGCGAGCGCGTTACCACTGGGCTACCACTGCCTTTTAACACTACCATTAGCTTATATTTACTAAATTTCATCCAAATCCGTCCAGCCGTTAGCACGGAGGAGTAACAACAAACACATATACAAACATACAAACTTTCATAGTAATATTATCCACTGCGTAACATTTTGATTAAAAAACGTATCGTATCATACTATTGATGTAAAACAAGGTGGCAAAATTATTAAACATATGCACACGACTTTATTCATATGTATATTATTATGTAGATATAGGTTAAAGCAAATTACCTCGCTAGTATAGTGGCTAGTTTGTATGGCTGCAGATTTGGGTTTTAGGTTCAAATCCTGAGTGGCTTCAAGTACAATTACTGAGTTTTTTGTCAAGAAAATTCTCAGTAACAGCCAGGAATTGGCTAGTTGCTGGCGCTACCCGTGCCTTAAGAGCTTGTAAAGTCAATACTGAGCCTTATCCCTGGAAGAACTCATTGATAAACAATACCGACAAAAACATACTAACGTATGGAGTACCTTTTCTTTTTGAAGTCGGTAAACAAAACATAGGGTACCATATATCATCTGGGGTAATTGGATAACACGAGTGTTATCTAAAGCAATATCTCCTGAATGACATCAAAGTACATGCGATAGTGCCTAATTAGTTTGCATGTCAAGGTATTATGGGTAATGAAAACGAAGGAGATTTTGTGAAGTGTTTTGCGGAACGGGTTTTTTTCTTTTTAAGTTTAAGTAAATATGTAGATATATAAATATAAATGCACAGGTAGCATAGTGGATACGTTCACTTGGGAAACTGAGTGAAGCAGGTTCAAACTTTGGGTCACACACCTCTGATATTTTCATGTGCGAATCATTTCCGATATAATTACCACTTGTCTTACGGTGAAGGAAAACATCACGAAGAAACCTACATGTCTGAGAAAACCTAGCAAGTTTTCGAAAGGCATGTGACATCCGACTCGCACTTGGTCAGCGTAGTTGACTATGGCCTGATCTCCCTCGTATTGAATGAAGGCCTGTGCCCAACCGTGGGACGTTAATACTACTATACATATTATGTATAAGTAAGAAAATATGTAATGTTTTCGATCGTCATAGAGTAATTTGGGTGTTTGTCGCAATGGAGACAGTTGGTACTGTCTCCGTACCAATCCATAAGAGGCAATTACTTGTTACGCATAGATATCGATTTGAGTTAGTTAGCAGTTGATAGACAATATTTACAAGTAATCGCACTACTACATATTATATATATGATTAGCGACACACCCTCGCTCCGCTCGGGTTCTTCCCTTGCTACAGTTTAACGGTTAGTTCTTCTTAAACTTTTTTTAACTCCCGAATTAAATTAAATTATTTAAGATAGATAAATACGGTTTAACGGTTTAGTATAGATTTTTCAGAGATGAGATATTTTCCCGCAGTAAAAAGTATCCTATATGTTAACCCGGATAACGAGCTCTATTGTCCAGCTCAGTCTAGTGGTTTTCTCGTGATGCGTTCTCAGACAGACAGACAAACTAAGGATTCGGCCTCTGTATCGATAATAATGACTATTTCAATAAGAATTTCCAAAAAATATTTAATGTACATTTTATTATATGTATGTATGTGTATTCAGCCCTTTTTTTAACGGCCCACTGCTGAGCACGGACCTCCCATTATTACGAGGGGAATCAGGCCATAGTCCACCACGCTGGCCAAGTGCGGATTGGCGGACTTTACATGTATTTCGAAAACTTGCTAGGTTCTCTCAGACATACAGGTTTCCTCACGATGTTTTCCTTCACCGTAAGGCAAGTGATAATCATGTTAGAAATGATTCGCACATGAATATATCAGAGGTGCGAGACCCGAGATTTGAACCCGATTCACTCGGTTTCTCAAGCGAGCGCGTTACCACTGGGCTACTACTGCCTGCCTATATGTATGGATTATGAAAATAGATGGGGCTTTGAAGAAGGTATTCCCCTTCATATTTTTTGAGTTGTCTTAGATGTACATTCTATTTATGTTCTGCCCCTCAAAGTCCCCCGTCCCATTGATGTCAATTATTCATTAAAATTTCTGTTTAATCCTCTGTATATATTTTTATGTAAATTATATTGGAATTATACTATAGATTAGCATTTTTCGTAAAATAACTTGAATATACTAACCACTTATTGTTAAATAAGTTTCTATGTACTAATTGTGCTGTCTTTTGTTCTGCAACAATCTTCGGATCTACGTTTAAAGTTTATAAAGGATCCTTTGATCTTATTTTACCGAACAATCTCCTTCGTGTCTTCTCTATTCTACGTGACATTGGCGAAGTAATCTGTGCTCAACTGGCACGCTTTGAAGCTATTAACATAAAATTGAATTATATGTATGTTTGTTACTTTTTCTTTGCCTGTATATAATATTATAAATAAGAAAGGCGACTAAGAATGAATCCAAGTAAAGCAAGGATAAGTCGTTAGTTAATAACTTTGAATAGATTTTTTTTTATACTTTTAAAAATAAATTAAAACTATGAGAGGTTAATATTCATAAAGGTTATTTTGAAAGAAAATTACAATTTTTTATTCTAATAACTACAATATTTAGTCCCACGTTTCGTGACCTTTAACTACTTTGAAAGTTAGTGAGGCATAGTAATCTCTTTAGCTATAGTTAAAATTTGAATTAAAATATTTTTTTTTTAAATGTTTGCCAAATTATAACGTCTCGATTTTTATTCATATAGGTACCTACATTAATTTACCAGTTTTCGCCAAGTGGTTGAAAATCCACCACAATCATTATTGAAAATTTAAGGAAAACTTACATGAATAGAATTTACCTATCTATACATAAAAAACCGGCCAAGTGCGAGTCGGACTCTCGCACGAAGGGTTACGTACCATTATCTATAAAAACGACAAAAAAATTATGTCTGTTTTATGAGAGCTACCCTTAATTATTTGTTTTATTTTAATTTAATTATTTATTTTTAAAGTAAATACGTAACTAAATATTACAGTGAATATTTCAAGCGTCTACCTGTTGCCGTTATCAATATCGAGCAAAAACGAGCAAAAAAATCATCTTTGTTGTATGGGAGCCCCCTTAAATATTTATTTTATTATGTTTTTGAGTATTTGTTGTTATAACGGCAACAGAAATACATCAGCTGTGAAAATTTCAACTGTCTAACTATCACGATTCATCAGATACAGCCTGGTGACAGACGGACAGACAGGCAGACAGATGGACAGCGAAGTCTTAGTAATACGGTCCCGTTTTACTCTTTGGGTACGGAACCCTAAAAATGAACTGTTTCCAAAATTATTTTACAAACTATAATATAGTTAACCAAAGTTTCAGCCAAATCAACTGAACAGTATTTATAAGCTTTTATTTAACTTGCCCTGATAGTATGTTAGTATGGGACAAATCTTGCGAGGTAAATTAGAACCACTTCCTGTCTTTAGATTAGGTTGAAATTTGTTTACTTACGTAACTTCCGTGACAATGCAACAATATGGTACCACGAAGCTGGTCTCAAGATGGAGTCGGAAGGTGGCCATAGAAACTCTTCAACTAAACAAGACAAAACCGTCGCGTTTGGACTCGTTTGAATAGTCTTGACAAGCACTCACGAGGAATAAAAGCTTATTTAAAAAAAAAAAAAATATTTACCTATAGCATTTCTTTTTTCAATAAATATTTCATGTGATTCTTTAAACTGACATAACTTTTTTTATTTATGAACCGATTGAAATAAAACAAATATTAAATGTTAAGTGAAGCTTACCACAATACATTTGTGAGAGCCGCACCCAAATAGGTTAAGCCGTTTCACACAAATATACATATAGACAAACAGACAAGTAAACAAAAATTCTAAAAATCTTTGTTTTGAGTTCTATAGCGTTAGTAAAGACCCCCAATAATAGTTTTTCTCAAATATCTTCCATGTACAGATAGCGATCAGTTACACTTTTATACATATGCTTATATGCTTATTATATATGCTTTTATATGCAAGTATACATAACACTAAGGCTCGATGCCGCGATGTATAGTCCCATATAAATTTCAATAAAAATTAAGTCGAATAATCACATTCAAAATCATCACTTTTTAAATGAGTAATACAAAAATAAGATAAATATAGTTTAACCCCTACAAATAAGTTTAGCATTCATTTTCTCTTAGGTATTAAGATTTTATACTCTTCCCTTTTACTGCAGAGTCCACTCATTCAAAAGTACAGAAAGCTCTAAGGTCACATAAATATAATTAAAATTACCGACAACCCTGACCAAAAAGCTTTTTTGCTGAGAAATTAAATGAAGTAGATAAATTTACTTCTTCAATTCTAAAAGCTAATTCTACATTATGTTAGCTAAAACTTTTTATAATTGACTGGGTTCTTATGTTTATATTTAACTACATTTTTATGGAAATTTACACGCATGTATGGTTTCACCGTGGCATAGATAGGTTAAAGTAGGTTTTTATCATTTGCTCGTTTTTTAACAAAGTAAAATTCTAACTTCTAAAAAAAGAAATCCCTTAAATACCTTTTTTAATAACTAGCGGCTTACCCTATCTTCACTCGGGCACCTAGAAGCCTTTTAATCAATTTTATTACTAAGAGTAGCCTATATACTACTCCAGGTCAGTCTGTCAGTGTACTAAATCTATACTAATATTATAAAGAGGTAAAGTTGGTGAATTTGTCAGTTTGTGAGGTTGTAGGGGGTAATCTCTGGATCTATTCAACCGATTTAGACGAAATTTGATATGAAGATAATTTGAGATCCTGAAAAGGACATAGGATACTTTTTATCCCGGAAATAATCCCTTAAGGGAGTGAAAATGGAGATGAAAATTTGTATTGGAAAGCAAGCTAGGGACGAACCCGAGCGAAGCGAAGGTGAGTCGCTAATTTCATATAAATCCGTCCAGATATTTAGCGTGATAGGATAAAAAACATACACACTCATATTATTATCTACTTTTATCATGTGAAAAGCTACTGAGAGTACATCTCGTACTTACCATATTTTTCATTTCATTATTATTTATGGGTTTTTCATGTTCCATTCAATTCTTATGTTCAGTGACTTCTAAGAGTGCCGTTTGGGCACACATTTACTTTTCCATGTTTTCACACTATTAAAAGCGACATGGTGACGTATACACTGATGTGTCAATACGACAGCACATCAGTGCCTAAATATCGGGAAAAATAATGAAACTAAACATGAAAATTGGAAAACTTATAAAATACATATTTTGTATTAATGTTCAATGTACCAGACATTGAACATTCACTTAAGTTAATCTATTACGCAGGCAAGTTAACTCATTCAGTGTAATAATATTTTAATTGACGGCACGTTTGGCTCAGTTTGTAGTGACCCCACTTTCTGCGCCAGTGATCGCGGGTTCGAGTCCCGCTGGGGGCATTCATTTGTGTGATGAGCACGAATTTTTGTACTCCAGTCATGGGTGTTTATATTTATAATATGTATGTATTTAAAGTTATATATGTGTAGTATATCAACTATCTGGTATCTATAACACAGGCTTTGTAGCTTCCCATGGAACTAGATGGTGCTGTGTGTTAATGTCCCAGCATATTTATTATTATTATTATTTATTTATTTATTTAATCTATTCAGTAGGCTGTATCAAAATTAAGTTAAGAAATAGTATTAAAACCACTTTTCCAAACATTGTATTTTAATGACTGTATTTAATTTTTAAGCGCAATAAACAATGGAATAAAACTGAAGTGTTATATTAAGCGTACCAGGCGTCGAGTTGAGATGGGATTGTGAAACCTTAGATGAAAGATAATTAGAACAAAGTCACTGTGACTTTCAAACTAAGAATTTGCTACGTCTAGAAATTTCTTATTGTCAAAATGGTGTTAAATGACTGAAATATAACAAACTGTATTATTATTTGTTTCTAAACTGTACTACTCTACTAAAGGCACTAAAAATAAAAACTAAACGATTTCATTAACACGTAGACACTTAAACAGATATTTTCGAAGTCGGTCTCAGTCAACAATGCTTTAAGATATGAAATATTTTACAGATAAATATCACAAGGTATGAACTAAAACAAAAAAAAAGTGCAAACAAACATAGAACCTTCTCCTTTTGGAAGCCGATAAAAATATCCTATATTACTTAGGAATCGATTTTCACTATCAAATGTACTTTGAAAATTGGTTGAATAATGGATAGTTCATGCAAATCTGTAACAAACAAGTATTGACTCGAACAGATTTCTATGGCGACAGTACTATCTCTATTGGGATAGACTGCCAAATTACAGTATGAAAATCGACAAATATTAAGCCCTTTTTAAAGCCTCTGAGGTGCGAAAGCTAGAAAACTTATTCTACCTAAAAATAAATAGTGTTTAATTACTTACAACAGTACAAATCATTTTTACGTATTAGTCTACGTACACGTAGATTCTCTTATTACTAAAACCAGCCTTTTTACTATCAAAAAACCGCATCTAATGCTGGAACTACACTCTCGCCATTTGTCACATACTTCAAATCTTAACAAAGGTGGTTAGGTAAAGGAGATGCAAGACCCGGGATTTGAACCCACTACATTCGGTTTACCAAGCGCGTTACCACTGGGCTACCACTACTTTATTATATATACGTATTTTAGTATAACACATACATATAATAGCAACTCACAATTCTTGAAGTCGGTGAACAATTGAAATAATATTACACCGAAATTGTAATCATTCAAAAGCCTTTTCAAGCTTTTTTATATATTTTTGGTAGAGATTAAGATTTTAAAACGATCTTTAACTAAGGGTCGCAGTAAAAACAAGGCAAGGGTTTATTTAGGGCACTCAAATATTTGCTTTGGAACCTTTTATATCTCAAAATGACTACAATACTTCGTCATTTTCCCTACTTGATTTTATATTCACATTCATTTAAACGTAAAGTATATTTTCCTTTTATAATTTCAGCTTTTGACTGTAGCCAGATGGAACATTTCTCAGCCAGCGAAGTAACATTAAAACAAATTACTATAATAATAAAGCAACACATAATTTTCCTTTAAGGGAGACGTAATTTCTTCTTTGCACAAATTACCTGTAATTTATTAATGCTGAGCATTTAAAGATGCTTAGGACTAAGAGACAGTACCGGCTTAATTTTAATTGAAAAATATATAATCTCTATACATAACAAATATAATAATAATATCTATACATATAATAAAATTCTGAGTCGAATCTGTACATTAAATATTTTTCGAAAAATCTTATTGAAATAGTCATTATAATCGATACAGAGCTCGAATCTAGTTTTTAGAAATTTGTGTGTCTGTCTGGAAATGCATCACGAGAAAACCACAAGACATATTTTGATGAAATTTGGTATGATGATAGCTGGTTATCCAGATCAACATATAGAATACTTTTTACTGCAGGAAAATAACTCTGAGTAATCTATACTAAACGTTAAAACGTAATATAATAGTAGGTCTATGTGTATAATATTATAATATTCCAGGTCATCTGTGTAGAACTATCTGTAAATTTAGTACAATTTCATCCAAATCTGTCAAAAAATTTCAGCGTGATGGAATAACAGACAAACTTTCATTGTATAGTTTTGAAGTGAAATTTACAACTACATAGGTCTAAATATTACTACTACTTTTGTATAAGCTATTGGAAGTTGGAAGTAGTATTAAATTAATACAAATATATATATATATATATATATATATATATATATATATATATATATATATATATATATATATATATATATATATATATAGTGTTTTAGGGGTCGCTGTAAATTTTTGAACGACTTTGAAAAGGTCTGTATATAAGTATGTGATATCCTCGCGAATTGTGGGTCGGTAATCATATTTATTTTAATTAATAGGATAGAATAGTTAATTGTAATTGATGATAAAAATGTCTCGCTCGATTAGTCGCACTAGTAATAAATAAAGTTATTAACATAAAGTTACTTGTAGAATTTCATTTGATAAGGTAGTAAGATTGTGCCATAGGTATATTTTGACGGTGTGTAGTTACTAAAATATATAAGGGTATAGCCGTAGTATCTCTCCACTTGGGTTCGTGGATGCTGAAGTGCCCTTTTGTAAGCGAGAGCTCTCACATTGCCACAGTTTTGCTCCACTATTTTAAATATTTATAATAAAATGACGTTGACGACTGAATTTTGACTGTAAATCGTCGTCTCAGTGCTTATTTATATAAACGGCCAATAATAAATAATAAATAAATATGTTGAGCACACAGCACCATCTAGTTCCATGGTAAGCTACGAGGCTCGTGTTATGGATACCAGATAGTTGATACACTACACATAATATATAACTTTAAATATATACATATAATTATTATACCCATGACTGGAGTACATACATTCGTGCTCATCACACAAATGAATGCCCCCAGCGGGACTCGAACTCGCGACCGCTGGCACTGCAAGTAGGGTCATTACAAACTGAGCCAAACATGTCATAAATTTTTAAAATATATGTATCTATTTAAGAACACTCAAAGAAATCTTGAATTTACATAACATTGCAAAATGGAATAGAAAAATAATAAAACGATTTTAATGAACGCCGTTGTAAACATGTATGAAATTAGCTTTCAAATAAATTTACGGTGTTCGTGAGCTTTGAAGTTTCGAAAGCTCGCTCCCACCTTTGTATGAAAAACAAGCTTTTGTAATATTGTCTTTGAACCGTAATATTGTGTTTTAGTTAATAATATTTACAATGCTTATAAAAATTGTGAACTAGAGTCTCAACTGTGCAATTGCTTTCAATTATCGTTTGCTTTCTAGGTTAGTAAAAAATAGCCTATGGGTTAATCCAGTATATAAAATGTCTCCATTTCGCCTTTCACTCAAATCCTAATTAAATATTTGCTAAAGTATAAAAACTTTTTTAAGAAAAAAATAAAAACCGACTTCAAAAAAAGCACTAAAAAGTAAATTATAACTGATTGGCGGTTTTCATTCACTATAGATACCTACCAGCCGATGCAAATCATAGCTCTAAAATCCGATTCTAACGTATTGGACTTGTTAAATTAAGCAAAATGAAAACTACTGGGTCGAATTGAGTACATACATAAAAGAAATACTAATCGAATTGAGAACCTCCTCCTTTTTGAAGTCGGTTAATGAAGAAGGAACAAACACACTATTATTTAGTTAATAAGTGTAGTGCCGAGATCGACCCTTTCTACATCGACCAGTTATGATCCTTTGCAACACGAACAAACTAACTCACTAACTCAAAAACTTACGAATGTATAATATAAGTGTGATATAAAGTATTTATTTTTAAGTCATTTTGTCTATATTAGAGCCGTACTTATACGCCAACAGATTTTCATGATTTTCTTAATAAATATCTCAAGGGTTAAACACCTTTGAGATATTTATCAAGAAAATTACCATGGTAATGGGCCTTTTACCCTTAATGACTTGATATTTTAGCTTTTTTGTCAATTCCTTATTATGCTAAAAAATGTCAACTTCCATTGTATAACATTATTTTATTTATTCTTAGGAATATAATCTGCTTGTGGAACAGACAGCTTTGATCACATTCGCTTTTGACAAATACTACTTATACACCCACCCATTCAACAATATTTCCTTTGAAAGCTTGTTTTGATTTCGAATTTTAAATTATCTCTACCATTCAAATAATGCTTAAATACGTATATACTATTGCGAAAATATATATTTTTCCGGTATAAAAAGTAGCCTATGTATTATTCCAGACTATAATCTATCTTTGTGCCAAATTTCATCCAGATCCGTTCGGAAGGTCTGGCGTGAAAGAGTAACAAACATCCATACTCACAAACTTTCACATTTATAGTATTTATACGTATACAAATATACAGTTTTTTTTTATTCAATTCTCTTGTGATGGCTTCAAAGCGTGACTGTTGAGCACAGATTACTTCGCCAATGTCACGTAGAATGGAGAAGACTTTTTTTTACTATGTAACATTAAAAAAATCACTAGTCAAAAGTTTCACAATAAAATATTAAAAAAAAATGTAAGCCCACTGAGTTTCTTTCGCCATTTCTGATGAAAAGCTTTTATTAGAAATAGCAATAATGACTGTAGTAGAAAAAATTATAAAAAGCAGTCATTAGAACTGCCGACAGAAGTGAAAACTTAAAACTATAAATAAAATGTTGTTATTTTTAGATATTCAAATTAATTGTTTGATCTTAAATTAAAATGTGTAAATTAACTGTTTACATTTATCTGGTTTTGATATCTATCGACACTCTTGTTAGCGTCGAAACCTTACATGAATTTACTTTTACCATTTTACCATTTACTTTATTTACCATCCAAATCTACCTATACAAGATTTATTTTCAAAAAATTTTGAATAATTTTAATGCTGAATAAAATTTAACGAATTTGTATTCGAGCTTATCACTTCTAAGTGCTTTATATTTGAAACTTAAAAATATGCTCTTATTTTTGGGAATTACAGAGCATATTTGAGAAAAATCGGATGCATTTTACAGCTTATTTCTTGAAAAGGGTGATAGATAGGCTATAGGATAGGCTACCTAAAATCACAATACGAAACTTCAGTGGGAAGCAATTGCATATAATTAAGCTATGCGAGCGGACCCACGGGCAAAAGCAACACAACACATCTATACTAATTTTATTTGTTTATTTGTTTGTTTGTTTGTACGTGCTAATCTCAGAAACTACTTATCCAACTTGAAAAATTCTTTTTGCATACGATAGCCTGTTTATTGAGGATCTATATCATCATGCTACTACCCAAGAGAGCAGAGCAGTATCATAAATATCAACAAATAGGGCAGACTTCCACACATTATTGTGTTGTAAAACTATATATATACATAGAGACGATATTATACAGATATATATTATACTAGTGACTCACCCTCGCTTCGCTCGGGTTCGTCTCTATGTTCGTCTCTACGAACCCGAGCGAAGCGAGGGTGAGTCACTAGTATAATATATATCTATATAATATTTTTACAAAAAAGTACATCTTAAGTGAGAAAGGTCTACAAAAGCGGCGTAATACTTAACAAGACAATTTATTAAGCCAATTTGTCCCCAAATTCTATCTAATTACAAGCTATTTTGGTCGAAATGTTGGTTATTAAGTTAATGTGTAGTAATAACGACGGAAATAGGCGGAAAATTTTGATTCTCCCTTAAGTTTTATTGAATGGAGGTTTTCTTCAATTGTTATTCATTAGACAATGATATGAAATTAATTCTAAATTCCTTATTCATAATTGATATATCAGAAAGCAGTGAGGCAATGGCAGTTCAGTGGTAACGCGCTTACTTGGGAAACTGAGTGAAGTGAGTTCAAATCCCGGGTCTCGCACCTCTGATATTTTAATGTGCGAATCATTTCCAACGTGATTACCTTACTGTGAAGGATAACATCGTGAGGAAACCTGCATGTCTGAGAGAACTTAGTAAGTTTTCGAAAGACATGTGTAGTCCATGAACCCGCACTTGTCCAACGTGGCGGACTATGGCCTGATCCCCCTCGTATTGAAGCGAAACCTGTGCTCAGCAATGGAACTTAAGGTTCGATAAAAACCATAAGCAGCACTTTTCAAGGAAAATTATTTATAGCATAATAGACTCTGGCATAGATACGTTCTTAAACATTTTTTTAAATCCAGTATTATTTTTTTAAGCATTTGATAATAATAATTATACCTTTAAGAAACAAAACTAGTAAGCTTATGGTTATTGTATGGGTACGTTAAGATAATCAAATGTGCTTAAATCCCAAAGTTTTACTAATAGCTGCTATTAAAAAGCTCTACTTTCCACCTATCATCTCCATCATACAAAATTTTATTTTAATTAGTTATAAGTTATTATTAAAACATGTTAATACAATTTGTTCCTAATATTGTAATTGTCAAAGTGTCTTTGAATGTTTTTAAGCTTCCAAAGTGTATAGGATCGACAAGATTCTTACCTATTATACTAGCGACTCACGCTCGCTTCGCTCGCGTTCGTCTCTAGGTACGTTTTCACGGTTAGCTATGTTTATACATAAATAGTAGCTTGCTACTTTTAAGATATTAATTTAAATTATATAGCGATTTACGTTACGTACGTACGTTATTGTGTACGCCGTACGCGGATTTTGTTCACAATTTCATTAGTTTTCATTTTTTTTAATAAAAGTAGCCTAAGTTACTCCTTATAACAGCAGCTATCTGCCAGTGATAGTCCCGTGAAAATCGGTCCAGCCGTTTCGGAGATTAGCCGGAACAAACAGGCAAACGGAACAGACAGACAAAAATTGTAAAAAATGTTGTTTTGGTATATGTACCGTGTATTCATCCACATGCATTTAGTAAAAAGCGGTTATTTTAATATTACAAACAGACACTCCAATTTTATTTATCTTTATAGATGAAAGAATACTTTGTATCCCAGCACATCAAGTAACATGATATATTAGTATATATATTTGCAAAAAAACAGTTCAAAGAGTAACGTGAAGCAGATAATATCTTAGTTAAACTTTTTTTAGTTAAAAAAACCTTCCTAAGATTTTTCCCGAAGGAACAGTTTGCTAAGGAATTATTACATAACACGTGATATATATCGCTATTTCCTCTACACGTTCCAATATCATATAATAATATACTCGTAATGTTTGATAATTTGTGATTAAAATCTTATTGGATTGTGTATGTATATTTTTTGTCCTTCACTCTAAAACGGCTGGACAATTTTCGATGAAATTTAGTACACAAATAGTCTATGACCTGGAGTAACACATAAGCCGCACCTAGAGTTGCTTCCAAGCGAACCGGGGCAAGTCACTAGGATGATAAAATATGGTAGTAATATTTATTAATTTGATTAAAATTTTATTTTAGGTTTCAATATTTAGTATAGTTTTCCCAGAGATGAGATATTTTCCCGCAGTAAAAAGTATCCTATATGTTGACCCAGAAAACCAGCTATTATCATACCAAATTTCATCAAAATCCCTCCAGTGGTTTTGCCGTGATGCCGTTACATACATACAGATGTATTCAGCCCTTTTTAACGTCCCACTGCTGGGCACGGGCCTCCCTTCAGTACGAGGGGGATCAGGCCATAGTCCACCACGCTGACCAAGTGCGGATTGGCGGACTTCACATGTCTTTCGAAAACTTGCTAGGTTCTCTCAGACATACAGGTTTCCTCACGATGTTTTCCTTCACCGTAAGGCAAGTGGTAATCAAGTTAGAAATAATTCGCGCATGAAAGTATCAGAGGTGCGAGACCCGGGATTTGAACCCGCTTTACTCGGTTTCCTAAGCGAGCGCGTTGCCACTGAGCTATCACTGCCTTTTTATACATACAGATAGACAGAGAAATTCTAAAAACTATAGATTCGGCCTCTGTATAATAATGACTATTTCAATAAGATTTTCCAAAAAATATTTTATGTACAGATTCGACTCAGAATTTTATTATATTTATAGATTAAATTTAAAATGACATATTTATACAAATAAAATACTTTTTTAGAAAAATATTAAGAAAAACTAATGGGAAAAAAACATAAGATCCAAATCTTTTGTGCAGTCGGTGCTGTCACGATTTAGTGTCACTCATCTATTTTTAGTTCGGTACAAAAACAACATGTCTTTATGAATCTTTGAAAGCTTCATTGCAAAAGAAAAAGCTAGTCCAAATGTATTGTGTCATTTTATATCAATGTGGATGGCTTTACTGTTTCCATCAACGGATGAAAAATACTCTTCGTGGTTTTTTTCACTGTATTATGATAAGAAGTCCAGAATATGGTCTATCAGTTTATCAATTTTTATCAAAATCTGTTCAATAATTTACGCTTGCTAATCTTCTATATCCTATATAATCTTAACTATATTATAAAAACTAAAGTTCATAATCCGTTCAGTAGATTTTGCGTTAAAGAGTCGTACAAGAACAAACATAATATTATGACGATATATAGATGTATCCATAAACTACTGAAAACCGCAACCGCAAAAACTACTGAACGGATTTTGATAATACTTTACAATAATATACCTTGTACATCAGAGAACCTTAATGTTAGGTTATAATTTATATACATAGATATAGTAATACTTTAGTGTATCACGTGGGCGGAGACTCCAGTCTATACAGATAAATAAAACTGAAGTGTCTGTTTGTAATGTTAAAATAACAACTTTTTACTAAATACGCATGAAAGTATATACGGTACTTATAAGAAAAACAATTTTTAAAATTATTGTCTGCTGTCTGTCTGTTACCGCTTCATGGAAAATCCACTAGAGGGATTTTGATGAAATTTGATACGATGATAGCTTGTTATTCGGGTCGACGTATAGGATACTTTTTACTGCAGGAAAATATCTCATCTCTGAGAAATCTATACTAAATGTTAAAACGTAAGTAGGGATGAACCCGAACGGAGTGAGGGTGAGTCGCTAGTTTATCATATTTTGCATAATCAATATATACATACAGGAAGTATATTGATTAGTTAAAATTTCACTATCTCTCTTGTTAGTAACAATAAAAATTATGACGATTTTTTGTTTAATAAAACAAAATAAATATTTTTATAATACACTAGCAATGCCCAAAACACAAAAAAATATGTGGAACACGTCATATTGTGTTGTTAAAAGTTGTTCAGTTATACAAAGTTCACGGTTGGTTTTTCCAAAGCTTTAATGTTTGCTGAGTAAATGAAATCAATTAGTTTTAAAAAAAAACTTTGATAATAAAAGCTTCTTGACCTATTTTTTTCTTTCATGATATTCCTAAGAATTAGGTTGATTTTATTATAAAAAAAATATTTTTCACCAAATATTTATTCAATGTTCTATGTTAACACTCGTTTTTGTCTGCGGCTCGGCTCGTGTAGATTTTTAAAATTTTTTGTATAAATTTATTAGTTAATTTATACATAAATTACGTACATATATAGTATATATATAATAATTATAATAAGAATCCTTCCTAAGTAAATAGGCTAAAAAAATCAAAAAATATTTTTTCGAAGCTGACTGGTACTTCCGGAGATAAGCTTGTTTAAACCAATAAAAAACAAATTTTGTAGCTTTATCATATTAGTAAATATTGATTTTTACTAGCGTTAAATCCATATATATAAGGCAAAGACAAAACAGTTCAGTACCTTTTTCGTCTCTGTTTATCAACTGGTTTTCTTCTTTTTTTTTTGGTTAGTAGCTATTGACGAGGTTAAGTGTTGTTAATAAAAAAAAAAAAAAACAATTATTTTAATTTAAATAATAAAAAATATTAATTTTTATTCTTTTTTGTTATTTTTGTTCTTTATTTATTTCACCTAAGCAAAGTGAGGGTAAGTCGCTAGTAGAAGTTCTTAAGCATATAAAATACCTATGTGAGAAAATATAACCGAAATTACCAAATCAAATCAATATAAAGGTACCATAACGGGAAAATAGGAAGCGAAATAAAAATGATCCATCCACCACTTCACTGCGGTACTATAATAGCCCTATTATGGGGCGAATAAATTGGATTTCTTTCATATTCCATACAGGTCTTGTCCTGTTTTTATATAAGATAACTCCTACGATAGTTCCTTTGTTAAATAGAACTCAATGTCATACGCCAGAGACCACATGTTATAATACCCGACTGTCTTAAAAAGAGGGTAATGTGTTATCAATAACTACAAAGTAGTAGTAAGAGTGTAGTATCAGTTGTGGAAGTGTCATAGCGTCTGTAAAACAAAAAAGAGTCTATGTAAGTATGGACAATTGCTTAATATCTATCTGTTTAATAATTTAATATTATCTGGCTGATAGTTCAAAGGCTAATCTTTGAAATTAACAGTCTGGATAGTCTCTCCCGTGACCATGATTGCTGTAAAGCATTCGAAACGTCGGGAACCAAAAATCAAAATAAATCCGCGAAAAAATCTGAAAAGATGGTTTTGTTTGAAATATCAAATATTTGCGTAAATCTAAGTAAATATTAATTGTTTTTTCTTTATAAATACATAATAAATACTACTTTAATATTTATTTAGTAAAAAGCTGTTATTTTGACATTACAAACAAGCACTTCAATTTTATTTGTATAGATGTACTCGTAGGTACACTTATTATCAGCGGTTCTACTTGCGTTTACATATCTACCAGCGACTCGTTTCGCTTCGGGTTCGTCCCTAGACCAAGACAGTTCTATCCCACGGGAACCGCACACTTTTCCGGGATAAAAAGTAACCTATGTGCTATTCCAGACTATAATTTATCTCTGTGCCAAATTTCATCCGGATTTTCTCAGCTGTTCAAGCGTGAAAGAATAACAAACATCCATCCATCCTCACAAACTTTCATTTTTATAATATTAGTATGAATAGAGACAGAAGATAATCGTAACCACTTTATACGACCAAAACAGCTCTCAAATCCGTCCAGACGTTTTCAAGTATTACATGATTTTTACAGACGTAAATACTAATGACTATTGAAAAGAAACAAGGTTAAGATTGTTTTGCAAAATTCTTGAGAGTTAAGAGTTAAGATAAAGAAGGGCTAACTAACACCAAGATTATTCAACACTGATTTTTTGCTTACCGAATACTAAAATTAGGTCAACACAAGCTCTGCTAAACAGTACTATAATATTAAATAAGCAATTCTTTTATATTATACATTTTATTTCGTGTATTTCGGAAACGGCTCTAAAAATTTAGATCATATTTTGTATTTCGAAAAATACGCAATTTTCATATTTCAAAGTGCAAAAGTTTCTATAGTTGTATGTATTTTTTTATACTTCTACGCGAAACAGCAGAGGGATTTAAATAAAAAGAACAAAGAAAATCCTGAAATACCTAAGCATAAAATAAGTAATATTTCTGAAAGGTGGTGCTACCTGCTATGTAGACAAAAGACATCCAGAGATGCATCCAAGCGAAAGGAGACTAAGTCTAATATTAAATACACAATTCATGGCTCGTACGTACAGGGTTTCGATACGGCTCACTGACTGATAAAATCAACTTGCCTAGCTTACTATGTGTCAACTGAACTATTCATCTGATATGAATATGTTTTGCTCAAAAGTTGTAGGATGTTTTTATTGAAAGATACCGTAGCTTGAGAAATCATTTATTGCACAGATAATACAATAGCTTTTTCACCTGCAAATATTCTCGTAAATCTAAGAAAGTATTATACTTGAACGGTTTATCCTTCAAAGTAAAGACTGCTTTAAATAAATCAAGAGTTTAAATAAGATTTGTACCTCAAAAATGGATTTTTTAGGGCTAAATTGGTTATGTATTTTAACTTTTTGAATACTTTGAATGGTTTTCATTAAAATCATATTAAGAGAAAGACGTGTGATGGAAAAATAGCTATAATACACTCGTGTTTCAGGCTTCTTGTGTTTCTGTTACGTAGGTAACGTTACGCGATAGCTTTGCCGATATTTATTACTTTTTTCAGAATTCAATATCTGCATTGGAGTAAGTCCCAATATAAAATTTAACCGGGTAAAGCTGGGAAAGATTGATAATATAGATATGTAATTTAAAAAATATTAAATTATTTTTTAATCGGTGGTCATAAATGGAAAAACATCATACCAATAAAAAAACCTACGCGTCGACTTGAACTACTTCTTTTTGTTTATATTGTTTTTTGTATGTATTCTATTGAAATATTAAAATACGTGCTTTTTAGACTGAAATTGATGTATCAAGATACACTTATAATTTTTTAAGTAAAAACGAAATAAATATTTTCCGTAAAAACTTTACGGCTTGCTTACGGGTTAAAATAAACCACACCTAAGCATAGTCACCAACTTAATTTTGAACGTATTAGTAAGAAGAGTTTAGCAAAAAATAGTAACGAAAACATAGGAGCTTAGTTACAAAGATTAAAAAAAATTCTTTAATTTTTCAATTTTCAGTTAATTTATTTTCTGCCATATACTTATTAATAAATTATAATGATTTGACTTTCTTAAATTACGAGAGTACTTAAAAAATTTTATAAAAAATTTTTGCTATTCTTTCGCTGTTTTTACTTTTTTGTTTTTGACGTTTTGTATGCTTTACAGCAGACATGGTCACGGCGGAGACTATACTGGATATATAATAAAACTGTAACTAAATCGAATCTGTACATTATATAGTTTTTGGAAAATCTTATTGAAATAGTCATTATTATCGATACAGAGGTCGAATCTATAGTCTTTAGAATTTTTGTCTGTCCGTCTGGAATCTTGATGAAATTAGGTATAACAATAGTTGGTTATCCAGGTCAATATATAGGGTACTTTTTACTGTGGGAAAATATCTCATCTCTGACAAATCTATATAAAAAAAATATGATGAGAGTCTGCACATGAGTTCTCTATCAATCCATTTTGTCAAGGTAGTGAGATTTAGTTTTTCTATTACTGATAATTACTTTTTTTGTTTCAGAACTAGCAACATGATCGATCCAAGCTCATCCGAGGAAGATAGTGAGGATGAACACAAGAAACAACCCGCAAAATTACCAGGTATAATATAATTGAATAAGGGAAATTATATATTTATAAAGAAAATCATATTATATATATATATATATATATATATATATATATATATATATATATATATATATATATCAATAAAGCAATTCGAAATAGTTCATAGGAAAGGAATCTGGAAGTATTCTTCACTTCTGGGATTCATCTTAATGGATCAGAGATCACGGGTTCTATTCCTTCTCGTAAAAAAAAGATCAGTAAAAAAAGTTATATTTCAATAAATGAATAAATTCAAATTGCTACATTTAAAAAAAATATTCCCCAAATATATACGGATAAAAAAATAATAATATAAGAATGTCTTCTTCCAAGTTCAATCACGAACGTCTGTCAGTCTGTCACAGCTTTTCATCTTTATACAGTAACAGATAGCTAGGGTGTGACCTATGGGACGAAATATTTAGTAGGTGGCATAGACACAAAGTGGGAGTTGACCTTTCTTTAGGATTGAAAAAAGCAGAGGCGGATAGCTATTTGATTAATAAGAAAACTTTTATAACCATATGAAAATACGTTGATTGATGTTCTGCTTTTCAGGCATGATATTCCACTAGATTGCGTATTCAAATTATTTTTAATCTTGGTCACTGTAACTTTAAAAATAACGAATTTTTATACAAATTACAACCCTTTTTTAACCCTTTATTGATTTTTTATAAATAGTTTTGTAATGAATACCTACTACGTAGGAGAAATTTACCTGCCATATTTAACCTACCAAGTTTGTGATATTCCTGTAACATCCTAATTATTCAGTGAGTGGTGTTTTGCTTTTATATATTCTGTGCTTTAGGTATTTTTAAATAATTTTTTATTTAACGTACATGCTCTTTTCGAAAATACAGTAAAATGGGTTCAAATTCTGTAAATTGCATTATCGATGTGATTACCAATAGCTAATATTAAGAGGTGAGTTAAAACTTTGTGAGGAAGTCTGCATGTCTGAGAGAACCTAATAATTTTTATAAAAAAAATATATGAAATCCGGATGTGGCTAGAGTGGGCGATATATCTTAAAGTTCCCTTCACATTATAGGAAGCTCATTCCCGGGAAAATTCTTGCGTAAAACTCTTCTGCTTACTTTTTTCGCCAAATAAAGAAAAATGATTTCCGTACTAGTTTTAAATTGTCCCATTCAGTATCTGACAAAGCAGAAAACTTTTCTTACACAGGAAGAAATTTCAATACTGACTCTCGCCGTCTCGACTACTCAGCAATAAATGTATGAAATCACTTGTTGTTCCATGATAAATAAGCATATCGTTTTTCATCTGGGACAAAACATGTCTTTCTTTATGAATTTAACATAGTCTACATAACTCTTCAAGTTTTCTACCAGCAATGAAAAGTGCTGTCAAGTTTGATATAGCAGTTATCAATTTTTACACGAAGATGGGTCCTAAAGTAACTGCTAAAATCATTAAAAGTCAATAACTTAAAAATATTAAATAAGAACATGTCATGAAAATTAATACATACACGTGTATAGTATCCTGTTTGTCGATCATTAAAAAAGGCTCTTAAAAATATTGGAAAAAATATGCGAGAGATTTTAAAGGATGCCTCAAATTCAACGAAGGGAAAGATGAAAGGCTTTCAATTGCTATCGACTCGCAATATCCCATAGCGTTTGTGGGGGTATATTTTCTATTTTTCTGTTTTAGAACGTTTGAAGTAGGATATGTACTAGACTTTCGCTCCAAAATATCATGTTTCCACTAGACATAGAGTACGATCAGAAAAGCTTTGTGGTTCAGTTTGCAGGTTATAACTAAACAACGATTTGTTTCGGTTTCATTTGGACCCTAAATACAGCCTTGGAGCGTTGTCGAATCTGTATTATAAATATCTTATTGAAATAGTCATTATTATCGATACAGAAGACGAATCTATAGTTTTTAGAATTTTTGTCTGTCTGTCTGTGACCGCATCACGAGAAAACCCCTGGACTGTTTTTGATGAAATTTGGTATGACTATAGTTGGTTATCCGGGTCAACATATAGGATACTTTTTACTGCGGAAAAAATATCTCATCTCTGAAAAATCTAAAGTCAATCATGAAGGTAGTCACTAATTAATAAACAAAAAAATATAAACGACGAAATTTCTTTATTTATCATTTGACTTTCACAACCAAATGATGGATTCAGGGACCATCAATAAAGCCAATTTGACATCATCAATGTCAACACTAATAATATTGTGTAAGTGAAAAATAATTATAACATGAGAATATAACTATGTTTTTGAAATGATGTATGAACAACAAACAGACATAAATTAAGCTGTCATGTGTACAAGACAAAAGCTTCCTGATAGCCACATTGTCATACAATATCACCCCTCATACTCTCATCCCCCAACTCCTTGAATACGTGTGGTATTCTTATCAGAAATTTTATTTATTTATTTATACTTTATTGTACACCACAATCATAAAGTAAATAGAGTTAACAAAAAAAATCTAAAGAAAAACAAAAGTGTGTACAAAAGGCGGTCTTATCGCTAATTAGCGATTTCTTCTAGACAACCTTTGGGTAAGGAAATATGGAAGACTATTCAGGGTGGGTGGTGTAAAAATTATATACAATACATACCTCAATACAACCTAATACTTAGAAATACTACACATATATCTATATATGTATATAATATATATCTATAAATATTGATAATTATAGATACTATTTCCTCTTTTCTATAATACTTGGCAAATTTTTGTTTGAGATTAAATTAGAATTTTTTCTTTAAAAAGTACATAATTCAGACAAAATTAAGTTAAGACGAAGACTGCTCTTGTAAAAAAGATGGTTCAAATCCGCAAACTTAGCATCGTACACTAAAAATATAATATTTAAGCGAAAAGCAGATTGATGGAAAAACTACAAAATTTTCTAATAATTTTAGGGAAAACATTAAACATTTTAAGAATCAGTTAGAAACATTGCTTTGAAGAGACAGCAGTAACATTTTTTTCATAACGAAATTGGTTACCAAACATACTTTAGTCAAATCACGTTGTTCCAAATATTCAGTATTTACGTAAGCGGAGTAAGCAGAAATCAATTTATATCTTAACTAGCAACTCACGCTCGCTTTGCTCGGGTTCTCCCTTAGTTATGTTTTAACGTTTAATATAGATTTCTCAGAGATATTTTCCCGCAAAAAAATATCCTATACGTTGACCCGGATAACCAGCTATCATCATACTAAATTTCATCAAAATTTCTCGTCATGCGTACCCAGACAGACAGACAGACAAAAATTCTAAAAACTATAGATTCGGCCTCCGTATCGATAATAATGAATATTTCAAAAATATTTTCCAAAAAATATTTAATGTACAGATTCGACTCAGTTAGAATTTTATTATATGTATAGATATGGAACGGAATATTCAATTCAGATTAGCTTTTGGGTAAAACCCACTCACGTTTATTCACTTTGTCCTTGGGATTATTTCGGGGCAAAACGTTCCATTTCATAATCCTTGTACGTGAATAATATAATCATGTGAATAAATTAAAATATTATGTAAACGTAATGATTAAATCAATTTCGCTCTCCAAAATTGCATTTTTGGAGATTCTTTTTGACCGACTACAAAAAGAGGTATTCAACACGTCTATATTTTTTGTGTGTATGTTATGTTACTCAATATCTTCACAGATTGCTAATCGATTTTCATAATTATTTTTTTTATGTTTTTTTTAAATCCTCTAATGGTAGGTAAGGAATATTAACTTTAAGAAAAAATTATTATTTAAAATAGTGCTATAGGTATAATATATTATTATTGAAATATACAAATTTGCTTTTTCATGGGTCAAGTAGTTTAGTTCGAAATATTAACTAAGTACCGCTATTGTATAAAATAGGGGAAAAATCAGAAAATATATGAGGTAAATTAAAAGCACTTTAATACATAATGCTCTGTTCTTCTCTATAATTAGAAGGCTTTTACCTAGTGTTTCACACTTAGTTATATGAAAGCTTAATATGTTTTGTTCGTCCACAGTGGTGCCGCCCGGGGGACTGGCAGGAGGGCGGCCATCAGTCAGGGGCAAACCGGAGCTTCCCAGGGGTTCAACAGCGGGATTACCAGGTATTAAATAAATAAATATGTTGGGACATTAATACGCAGCACCATCTAGTTCCATGGTAAGCTACGAGGCTTGTGTTATGGATACCAGATAGTTGATACACTACACATATATAACTATAAATACATACACATTCTAAATATAAACACCCATGACTAGAGTACAAACATTCGTGCTCATCACACAAATGAATGCCCCCAGCGGGATTCAAACTCGCGATACTGGCACAGCAAGTAGGGTCACTACAAACTGAGCCAAACGTGTCGTCCCTCCGTCGTTTATTGTGCTTAAATGTATAAAAGCACCCGCACACTAAACACTACAACTCGATAGTTCTGTCAAATCACATCGATTCCGTCGACAGATAAAAAAACGTTGGGCATTTTCTTAATAATTACATACTTAGTATTAAGTCCAAAGTCTGCAATATGCGGATATACTAAACATATGTACTTGTCAATTTTTTTTGATTAAAGAAACGAGTTGATAAAGATTATTATTTAAATTATATCCTTTTTCGCTAAAATAATTAATCTTAGAATATAACAGTATATTTGTTCATAGCTCAAAAGATATGTACCCAAGTACAGTCATTACTTATGTACGTGTCTGAGGCAACGTCATACAGTTTATAAAGACGCTTTATGTTTACGAAGAGGTTACAAGTAAGATTTTGCGGTAGGATTTATTCAAAATCTTACATATGGTTATAACTTATTTCTGACTTACAGTTTTTTAGTACATTGTTTTGACGTATCTCTTAAGGTTTAGCCAACGTTAACCATGTTTTCTACGTACGACTTGACAGAACCATCAACCAGTTATTGTGTTTTCCCGTGGGAATGAAAGATTTTCCTTTAGTAAAAGGTATCCTCAATATTAACGAGTATTAAGTTATCGCTACACAATTTTTGGTTAAAATCAGTTCAGATTTTTGCGTGAAATGCACACATCTGAGAGAAGAAATTCAGAGAGACAAGAAATTCAATAACTATTCTTTTGGGGTTTATATTATGTACTATACGTAAGAGACATTGTTTTAGAAAAAAATAACTTATGTACAGATTTACAGAAAAAAACCGTTTTTCTATTTTATTATATGTAGGTATATATATGTAATTTGAGATTTAAGGTCGTAGAAAGTTAAATCTATACATATAATAAAATTGTAACTAAGCCGAATCTGTACATTAAATATTTTTTGAAAAATCTTATTGAAATAGAGATTATTATCGATATAGAAGCCAAAACTATAGTTTTTAGTTTTTTTTTTCGTCTGTCTGTCTATTTGTCTCTCTGTTATCGCATCACGAGAATACCATTGGATATATTTTGATGACATTTGGTATGATGATAGCTGGTTATACGGGTCAATATAAAGGAAACTTTTTACTGCTAGTAAATATTTCATCTCTGAGAAATCTATACTAAACGCTAAAACGTAACTAGAGACGAACCCGAGCGAAGCGAGGGTGAGTAGCTAGTATGAATAATAAACTTCAGACTTCAGGAGCCAAAACAATATCAAGCAAATATTTCTTATTAGAGTACATTTGAATAGTTACATAAGTTCGTGAGGCGGAAAATCCTCTAATATTGAATAGATATAATAAGAAGTAGTAAATTACGTCTCTAGGGGTTTTTTTGCAACAGATTTATGTAACTCAGAACTTAATGTACTGGAATAAAAAAGTGGTCCACTTAGACCATCTTTTGCATATTAGTGCAAAAAATCCGATTTGTTTTAACGAATGACAAAAATAAATCATTGAATGAAAACTAAAAATAATAGAAATTGTAGTGGGTATATAGGCGACTTACCCTGACTCCGCTCGGGTGTATTCCTACATGCCTATGTATTACTCCACGTTTTTATCTATCTGTTTACTAAATTTCATGCAAATTTGTTCAGCCGTTACAGCATAAAAGATACACAAACATATACATATAGAACTTTCTTGATTATACATAATAGTAATAGATATTAGGGATATATATAATAATTTACCACATATGTATGTGGTAAATTATTTAGAATAATGATATCCGAAAACCCTTTTGAAATAGAATATAATGTCCATAATATATTAACCGCAACTACAGAAACTTTGTCCTATTTTGGTCGCAAGCGACATGAAAACACGATTATCGTCTAACTTTTCTTGATATGAGTTGATGGATACTTTTATTTGTGAACTTCCCCATCAAATATATCAACTACTAAAAAAATTGGTAAGAGTAGGGTAGTTCAGAACATTACATTTTTCTTCCAATATATATATATATATATATATATATATATACATATGCGGACATATAATAAACTATGACAAACAAACAGTACCTAACACAGTAAGTCCTAATAAGAATTAAAAAATTAGAAAGTCTTTTAAACACTATATACTAAATTTGACGATAGAAATAATTTAAAGTTAATATACAATTATATGTTTTTTTATTACTCCTTATGTATATAACAAGCGTTTCCTAGCTTCATATTATATTATATATAATAGGGTTACTACTACTTGGGTACTAGGGTTCGTCCCTAGTTACGGTTTAACGTTTAGTATAGATTTCTCAGAGATGAGATATTTTCCCGCAGTAAAAAGTATTGACCCGAATAACCGGATATTCTCATACCAAATTTCATCAAAATCTGTCCAGTGGCTTTCTCGTGATGCGTTCCCAGACCAACAGATAGACAGACAGGCAGATAAAAATTCTAAAAACTATAGATTCGGCCTCTGTATAATGATGACTATGTCAAAAAGATTTTCCAAAAAATATTTAATGTACAGATTCGACTCAGAATTTTATTATATTTATAGATTGTAGTTATGTTTAATAAAAACAAAACAAATAAATTGTTTTAATTATACGTTTTATGATGGCAACGCCCACAATCTTTGGCTTCATGCCACGCCTATACCCAATAACCAATAATAAAATGATCGAGCTAATAGCGCTTTATACGAAATTTATGGTATGGCTGAGATAAAATCTTCCTCATTAGGAAAGAAGAATCTTTGAAATTTAATAATAAAAACTTTTACGTTATTTCATAAAAAAGTTTGAGTTTTTACGTATTTTAATAATAGAAGCGTTCCAACACCTCGTGTTTGGAAATTTTCGGTCATTTTCAGCTCGTCTCGTTAAAAGTTTATTAAAAGCGTTTATTTTGACCTTTGATATTTAACATGTCAGGATTAAAGATTTTTTCGTTTATATAAAGACTAGCGACTCGCCCTCGCTCAGCTCGAGTTTGCCTTTAATTAGATTTTAATGTTTAGTACAGATTTCTCAGAGATGAGATATTTTCCCGCAGTAAAAAGTATCCTATATGTTGACCCAGATAACCAGCTATCATCATACCAAATTTCATCAAAATTTATCTAGTGGTTTTCTCCAAATGCGTTTTCAGACAGATAAATAGGCAGATAGGCAGACAAATCAACCACTGGACAGATTTTGATGAAATTTGGTATGATGATAGCAGGTTATTCAGGTCGACATATAGGATACTTTTTACAGCGGGAAAATATCTTATCTCTGAGAAATCTATATTAAACGTTAAAACGTGACCAGGGACGAACCCGAGCGGAGCGAGGGTGAGCCGCTAGTATTGCATGAAATAAAATATGTATGAGCACTGACTGAAGCAATTTCATTAAAAATTGATATTGAATGCCATTTTTTCCTTTTGAGTTTAACTGGTACGTACGGAATGTGAGCTTTTATTAATCGCTTCATAACAAAAAGTGTAGCTGCAGACCATCGCCAGACTGAGCAAGCCAATCAAATAAGACAATTGCGTATTTATTGAAAGTTTTTTATTGCATCCTATTGTTTATTTTTCAAAAGCGGACTTTAATTCAGGAAAGATTATAAATCACTCCTTTATTCAGGTAGTAATGAAACAAATTCATATGATTTGTATTTTTTTTATTAAATTATTCTTTGTTTTATTATGTTCATATTTTTGGGTCTAGAGAGTCGCATCATATGCCGTTCTTATTCGAACTCAAACAAATGGTTGAACCATTTGTTTGAGTTCGAAGTGCAATTAGGCTATTCAAAACTAATTACATTATACATAAATATTACTTACACAATACACTCTGATAAGTTACACAAAGTTTTTAGAAGAGATCTATACTAATATTATAAAGCTGAAGAGTTTGTTTGTTTATTTGTTTGGTTGGTTGAACGCGCTAATCTCAGAAACTACTGATCTGATTTGAAAAATTCTTTTTGCATTTGATAGTCCGTTAACTGAGGAAGGTTATAGGATATATATCATCCCGGAAAAGTGTACGGGTCCCGTGGGATAAATTTGTTTTTGTCTAGCGACGAGCCCGAAGCGAAGCGAAGGTGAGTCGCTAGTTAAAATTAAAAATTAAAAAAATACAACGCAATGACCTACCATTTCAATGAGCCTAAGCACGATCTCTGCAGTATTTACAGCGGCATCAAGCCCAGGATACCATATCATAGCAATGTCTTTGAAGTAACGGGATACCAAGTTTCCAATGAATTAGGTCTTTGGAAGTATAGAAAAGAGCTGATAGCTTGCACACGGCGAAACAAATTTCTTGATTTATAGAGCTAAGAACATTCTCGATTAAGTCACCTTTCAAATAAAAGAAAACTATATTTTAATTTAGTTGTTTTTTGTTTGAAAAAAAGGAATGTGGTTCGCCTAAAGGGATGAACGGATTAAAATCCGCTCCTTTGGTCGCTTCGATGACACAGACAGACACACATATACGGGGTTAAAAAGAGAGTAAATCAATAAACAAAATTGTAGTAGGTTTACAGTAGGATCATGTAACACATTTACCTACACTCATATTTAGACATAAATAATGATAGCAGTTTTTCAAAAAGGACGTGTATGCTACGCGATACCTTCGCCAAATAATGATTTTTATTATAATTTTTAACCGACTTCAAAAAAAGGAGGTTATCATTATGATTTTCGACACGCATATGTGTAGGAACTGCAAAATATTCACCGATAGCGAAAATATCTGTATAGGTATTTATAGTAAATGAAAACCCTCGTTCAGTTTTTTTTACTTTTTAGTATTTAAAAAAATATATGTTACACCTTAAAGTGATTTAATGTCAAACACAAAAGTTCAACCCCTAACAATAGAATAATTACACTTATGAATAATTATAAAGTCGGCATAGTTTTTTAATTAAGAAGTTATTATTGCTAACACACATGACACACTTGCATGTCCGTAATAGGCAAAGAACGAAAAAATATAGGTTGATTTTATTAATACAAAATTGGCTAGTTTCAACCCGCAGTTTCACCCGCTTTCAAGAAAATTTCATCAACACCTGATCAGCGGTTTAAATGTGGAAAGTATCACAAGACGGACGGACAGAGCTATTTATACATTTATAATATTAATATGGAATCGCTTGGACTTGACGTTCAAGTGCTTTGTTTGTCACGTCAACACCCCTTTTGTCTACAGTTTTACTGGGTATAAGTTTTAATAGGTTCAACTTTTTGGTCACTAACATTTGATAACTACTTAATACTTTCTTAGATTTACGCGAATATTAGACATTTAAATAAAAAGTAGGCTGTCTGTAACAACTATATAATGCTTTTGAGACATCTAACACTTTAGTCTCTCCCGTGACCATGATTACTGTAAAGCAATCGAAACGTCGGGAAACAAAAATCAAAATAAATCCGCGAAAAAATCCGAAAAGATAGTTTTATTTAAATGATAACTACTTGTCAATTATATTCGTATAATTCCATATAGCATCATGTCTTTTACTAGTGTATTTTGATGATGACGATGTCTTGGCCGATTTCAACCACAGCAACTAGCAGGACTGGATAAGTATTAGTGTTGTAAATTATGGTCCATTAATTAACTATAAAGAAAGATGGAATTATCCATTTAATTTTTTTTTATCTTCTTCGTATATCTGCAATCCATCTTCAACTATAAGCAGATTTGTTAAAAAGAAAATTGGCGTGATTGAGATGATCCTTCAGGAAGGATACCCCCTCCTTATAGTAAAGTTAACAAAAAATTTTTAATAAAATTAACAAAAAAAAACACATTTTAACACAATTATAAAATTGATTTCTTCTTTCTTCATTAATATAAACGCTTGTGAAACCTATTTATCTATTATTGTTTGAATCTCAAATACATGTAACACCGTTTTTTCCTCTTTAAGGAAAATCTATGAATTACTGATCTGAATCTGATCATTAAAAAAATAATCATTAAAATAGGTTTACATCGAAGCTATCGCAGAACAGAATAAAATAAATAGAAACACAAAAGATAATGGTAGAGGTTCTTAAATTAAAAAAATCTTCATATGTGATTATAACTTATACTACTATTACGTAAAACTTGTATGATTGTTTGTATGTTTGTTCTGGCTCGTTCGGCTGGACGAATTTAGATGAAATTTTGTGCACAGATAGTCTATGATCTGAAGTCATTTATAATAGATTTCTGTTAGTAATAAAAACTGTCAAAACGTCGCGCTGTCTGTATGTAAAGTATAAATATCTACTCACCCGAGCAAAACGCTGGTAAGTCGCATACCATAATTGAGGAAAAACCCAACGCAAAGAAATATTAAAAAGATTAATTAAATAACCATAAAAACCAGATCTAGGACTGGCGGTATAACAAAGAAAATTATTCCTAACATAAATTATGTACACAGGCGCAAGTCCTTTGACAACGGCCCCGCTTGCCGCCCCCCTACACCCCGCGACGCGTCAAAGGGAGGCCGCCGCCCTCGCACCCCCCCAGTGAGTATGCTGTTATGAAAAACCCTTCGAGCCTATTTAAATATTTGAAAAATCTTTATTTCACCAATATTTGTTCTAGATTTCGTTTTGTTTAAGATTTCATTTGAAAAAAAACGTGTTTTGGAAATAAATGTTATTTTTCAATCAAAGAAAATAGACTTAAATTACTCTTGTTATGTATTATAGATAAGAATTGAGATATTCAAAAATATATTTTTTTTAATTATAATCTATTGTTCTTGCTAATAACTTTATAATTATGGTGAAAGAAGTTTTTGTGATTTCATCACATAATGACTAACTTTCTAATCATTTTAGTCATCATAGTAAGAGATCCCGATCTATGTGGTGGACCCCTCACTTTTTTTCCAGACGATTTCTTTTAAACCAGAGGGGTTGGTACCAAAAATTTGCTTTAAGTTATTTTTATTAAAAAACCTCTAGTCTAGAGATATTTTGGTATAACAACGAATTCCGATATGAGCAATTACCTACTTCAATTTAAGTGTTTATACTCGGATGTAAGGTAATGTGGATTCGAAAAAGGCCGCTAACCGTATGATGGCATTTTCGACAAGTCTTTTACCCTTGATTGATACTAAGTTCACATAATACTTTCTTAGATTTACGCGAATATTTGACATTTAAAATAAAACTGTCTTTTCGGATTTTTTCGCGGGTTTATTTTGATTTTTGGTTCCCGACGATTCAAATGCTTTACAGCAATCATAGTTCCGGGAGAGACTAAGGTGTCAGCTATATAATGCCTTTGAGACATCTAACACCTACAACAACGAAAAGATAGTTTCATTTTAAATGATACCAAGTTGTCACAGAAAAAGAGTTCTTGTATTTTAAAAAAAATGTATACTTTTTTTTAATCAAAAATAGCGTTAAGCAATTTTTGGTGACAACTCCCCTAGGACGTGTTTGTTAATATTTTTATTGTTTAAAAAATATAATTCGCCTGAAAAAATAATAAGGCATCCACCACATAGATAGGAATCTCCTACTATAAGTCGCAACTTGTTAAACCATAATATGAAAAAATAAATCTCGTTTTCAGATTTATTTAACACTTAACAGTTACAAAGGTTTTAACTGAAGTTTTTGTAATTATACAACGTTGCTGTGTACAATTTCATACTCCTTTGAATTCTTTTTGTGACGTATTCAGGTTAAACAGTTAAAAGGCTTTTTAAAATTTAAATGAGCTCAAAAATACTCAAAAATAAAATATAGCTCACGACCATTTCGTTTCATGGAACATTGCAGAGGTTTGAGCAATATAGTACCTAATAGATACGTAAATATTAGTAATAGGTTATACAAGATTGTAGTTAGATAGTAACTAAATATAGTGTCGGTTCGATTCCGCTTAAGGTAATTTAGTATGTAAAGTAAAAATATTTAGGCCTATTTAAAGCCAGTAGCTTATATTTTTGTATGCTCTAGATAAAGTAGTTAAATATTGTAGAGAAACAAATAATGCTGTAGTATTTAATTATAGATATGGGCTTTCGCCTATAACTACGCAAACATGCTCGCTCGAACGGTCAATCAAAGTTTTATTAAAACCTGTCCAGCTTCCGGAAATTAAAGATTATAAAGGAATGGACAAAAAAATAAAATTACACTATAGTCTTTTTTGAAATCTCCAATAGATATTTAAAATATAATCACATTATTGACTTGAAGAATTTTCTTTTTGATTGTTTGTTTGTTAAACCTGCCAATGACTGGAATTAGTTTGTCAAACCTGCCAATCACAGTCAGCATTTTACTTTATGTTTATAGTTTATTTATTAAGAAAGATCTCGCTAGGTACAACCCTTATGCATGAAGAAATTATCTATACTAATATTATAAAGCTGATGTTTCTTTGTTTGTTTCGTTGAACGCGCTAATCTCAGGAACTACTAATCCGATTTGAAAAGTTCTTTTTGCATTGGATAGCCCGTTAACTGAGGAAGGCTATAGGCTATATATCATCCCGAAAAAAATGTGCGGTTCACGTAGAATAGATTTGTTTTTGTCTAGGGACGAACCCGAAGCGAAGCGAGGGTGAGTCGATAGTGTAATATACATATATTGACAAACTACAAAAGCAAAGCCGCGGGATGGAGCTAGTAAATTGTAATTATAGATGCTAATATATTTTCTACTTTTATACAGTAGTTTGTAATAAGTAGAATCATAACATAACCATACGTTTACACACACTGATATGAAAAGTTAATTCCAAAGAACATGATGTTTGGAAGTTGGTATTTCCTTATAAACTTTTATCTAAATTTATGTAAAGTACAGAATGTTTGCAAACTAACACCTGTTGTTATAAGTTACCTTTATTGAATTTCAACACAGAACTTTGTTTTTTTTTTTAAATTGAATTTTCAAAAATACTTTCTTAGATTTATCTACGCGAATATTTGATATTTTAAATAAAACTATCTGTGCCGTGACCATGATTTCTGTAAAGCATTCGAAACGTCGGGAACCAAAATTCTAATAAATCCGCAAAAAAATCGAAAAAGATAAGTAGTTTTATTTAAAATATTAAAAAATTAGTAAAATGTACATAATTTTACTAAAAAAATACCTTTTCCTAATAAATTATAAATTTCATATAAGAGAAATACCAAAATAACCTCTGAAATACATCAGTTTGTGTGAACCCAAATCACTTACATTGCAACTTAATGCTATAGATCGTTTAGATCGTTCTTGCGCAGGACGTCGACGGGCAGTGCGAGCTCCGGGGAAGCCCCGGCGCCTTCCCCCAGTCCCTCTGGCACCAGTCACTCTGATAAGGACCAAGACCCTCAGGTAAATGTATATTTATTTATTTATTTTGTAAATTGCAAAACAGACAACTTATGATATAAGCATCAAATGCAAAATACATCAGAATTACTACCCTTAGTTAATAAAGTTTCCACTTATACATAAACATAGCAGAGTAAACATACTAACAATTACACAGAAACAGATATAAATAAAATGTGTAGCTACAAAATAAAAAGAAAAATATAAAAATAATAAACTTTTAAAGTGTATTTAACCTCTACTTGTTAGGCCTGTGTCCCCACTCCAGCCAAGCAAGCAACGCAAGCATTAATAATAATAATCTCCTCGTAACTGATTTTGGCCACATCAGTCAATCTCATTGAGATAAACTAAACTGCCCAGGAGATATTATCCCATCCATACTAATATTATAAATTCGAAAGTAACTCTGTCTGTCTGTCTCCTTTTCACGCTTAATCTGCTTTTCACGCTTAATCTGCTGAAGGACATAGGATAGCTTTTACCTCGGAAATCATCCCTCAAGAGGGTGAAAAGGGGGGTGGAAGTTTGTATAGGGAATCAATCATTTCTCAAGTAAAGTATATAAAACTCATCATATTCGCTCGGGTTCGGGTGAGTCGCTAGTAATGCATAAATGTATACAGATACATATATGTAGGTTCTATATATATGTGCTCCCAAAATTAGCCGACAAAATATTTTTTAATATCAGAAATAATAGATTATATTTCATTGCTTCACACTCTTTATACGTATTATAGATATCAATACATATAATGAAATTCTAACTGAGTCGAATCTGTACCTTAAATATTTTTTGGAAAATCTTATTAAAATAGACTTTATTATCGATACAGAGACCGAATCTATAGTTTTTAGAATTTTTGTCTGTCTGTTACCGCATCACAGAGAAACCACTGGAGGGATTTTGATGAAATTTGGTATGATGATAGCTGGATATCCGGGTCAACATATAGGATACTTTTTACCGCGGGAGATTATCTCATTCCCACGGGAATACACGTTATAACACAACCCAAAAAATATTTATAATCAGAATTTCTTGAAACTTGGTATTAATGCTCTTCAATACAATTAAATAAATACGTGTTTTAGCGTTTTTTCAAATTCATCCCATAAGAAGATAAAATGAGGGATGAAAATTTGTATGAAACCTACCTTTTTGATGTTTTTTGTTGTAGTTTTAGCGCGAGCGATGCCGCGGGTTTTGCTAGTACAATATAAAAATAGATAAGTTAAATGTCCAAACAACTCTCACAGTACATATTATTCTACTTTGATTTAACTATGTACGTTTCGGATTTTTTCGCGGATTTATTTTGATTTTTGTTTCCCGACGTTTCGATTGCTTTACAGCAATCATGGTCACGGGAGAGACTAAGGTGTCAGATGTCTCAAAAGCATTACATAGTTGTTACAGACAGCCTACCCACAATTAACAAAAATGAATTCAAAATATTGAAAATTGGCATCAAAGTACCTTACAATATTTGTTAATTTTAATTTTAAACAGTTTTATAATTTTAATTTTAATTTTATACTTGAAATAAGGAGTAAATTTAAATGTCTAATATTCGCGTAAACCTAAGAAAGTATTAACTATGTACGTAATAACCAACCTTCTCCTTCCCCTTGATTGTACAAAATATCAGCAAAGTTCAACGCAATTGGATAAATAGTTTGAGCAAGTATAGAAGGCAAGGCAGTGGTAGCCCAGTAGCAACGCGCTCGCTTGGGAAACCGAGTGAAGCGGGTTCAAATCCCGGGTCTCGCACCTCTGTTATTTTCATGTGCGAATCATTTTCTAACTTGATTACCACTTGCCTTACGGTGAAGGAAAACATCGTGAGGAAACCTGCATGTCTGAGAGAACCTAGCAAGTTTTCGAAAGACATGTGAAGTCCGCCAATCCGCACTTGGCCAGCGTGGTGGACTATGGCCTGATTCCCCTCGTCTTGAAGGGAGGCCCGTGCCCAGCAGTGGGACGTTAAAAAGGGCTGAATACTACTAAGTATAGAAGACGAATGAAACATACATTAATTTCTCTCCTAAATGAGGATAACATACATTTGCCATTTATAACAGAATACTGTATGACGAAGTTTAATTATTATTTAGAGACAGTAACTATTCGCGTTGAACGATGTTCGTTTGTACATCTTGACACATATAGGCTGTCTCGGACGTACTATTAAAGTTAAGATGTAAAGTTGTCATAGTCTCTGTACATTAACCTCCTGATAGTTTGCCTAACTTAGAAAATTATAGATATAATATAATAATAGATAATAATAGCTTATTCTAACCAAAATTCATTCAGAGCGATCAATCTCACTAAGTTTAGCTCGCACATACTGCACATTTACCGGTATTTACCGGTGGTAGGACTCTGTCAAGCCTGAGGAGTCCGACTGGATGGGTACCACCCCCTTATCTATTTCTGCCGCCAAGCAACAATGATTGCATTGTTGTGTTCCGGTTTGAAGGATAAGGTAGCCAGCGCAATCACAGGCAAGATGCATATCATCTTAGTCCTCACAGTGATAACGCACCGGCGGTTCTGTATTTTTGTTACCTAAAACCTAAGTGCATGAACCGTCAGGTGGTCTGTCTGCTCGTTTGTCTCTGAATCTCATTAAAAAAAAAAACAAGTGAATGCGAATTAATGAAAGGTTTACCCCCTATTTCTTTATCAATCACATTTGATAAATACAGCTAATTTTAAGTTTTAAGCTAACTTACAGTAAATATCTAAAAATAAACATACCTTTTTATCCGCAGGAAAAAATTGAAAAACTTGAAGAAGATAAAAAACGACGTCTCCAACTTTATGTTTTCGTGTCAAGATGTATAGCACACCCCTTCAACGCGAAGCAACCGACGGATATGACGCGACGACATACAAAGTTGACTCCACACCAGTTGGAAACTATACAGGCCAGGTTTCAGGTATGGTAGAACATTTTTAACTACACAAAAAACGATTTAATAAAATTAAAACTATATTAATTTCAAATGCAGTAATGCAGATATGTCTTGTTGAGATGATAAAGAAAAAAAAATTAAAAATCAATAGGATATCTAACATTTAAATTTCTATAGGCTTTCTTGAAAGGCGAGACACAAATATTGGCAGATGAAGCCTTCCAGAATGCTGTGCAATCATACTACGACGTGTTCCTCAAATCAGAAAGAGTGGAGCAGATGGTTAAGTCCGGAGCATGCTCGCATCATGACTTCCGCGAGGTCTTCAGAAATAATATAGAAAAACGAGTCAGGTTTGCAAAATTCTTGCAGGTTTTTGTAATTTTTAAATATTTTATTGCGTAAACAAAATTATTGAAATTAAAATCAATATGAACCTGAAACAATTATACTGAATATTAAGAAATGGTTAATTCAACTCACATAGGTACACTTGATATAATCATATTATTCAAAGAACCTATAAAAGTACCTTTGCCTTCATTTTTAATTAAAGCTGTATAAAGTGAAATCTTAGATATTTATTCTTGTTTATGTACGAAAACATTTTACAAAAGGTTTATTTTAAGACTAACAAAATGAATTCGCCTAGCTTCTAAAAATAAGTTAAATCAATACGCTTCGAAACTCGAACATTTATTTTCATTCTCTAAAATTGGTACCTCTGAATTTATCTCCTGTTAAATACTTTAACTTTGATCTTATTTAAAAATACCCGATTTATTTGATATAACATATTAAAATTAAATTTCACTATCGTAACTTCTAAGTAAATTTCACAGGTCTTTACCAGAAATTGACGGTCTTAGCAAAGAAACCGTTTTAACAACATGGCTTGCGAAATTGGACTGCATTATGAAAGGAACGGGTAAGTTCTAGATATTGATACCAATTGACAATGTAAAAAGATATGAGAATTAAAAATTAGAAGGTACTAAAAGTTTTTGACTTAGACACAGGTAAAAAAGAAATTGGCAACTACGTTTTTTTAAAACGAACCTAATATAATCATATAAATAAATTAAATAATCATAGAAAGCAAAATTCTATAGATATACGTATAATCGTCTAACAAAGCAATTTTTTTTTCAAGTTACTCTTATTTAAGAACATATTTTTTAAAATTTATGAAAATTGATTGAGCTAATTTTCAAGATTGTCTTCGTTATTTTAGTTCTCATGTCTAGTATTCTAGATATTGTGATGAATAGCATGTCGCAATGTGCCAAGCATCGAGTGAATAGCTTCCGTCTGCAGCCTTTGAATGTGTGTGACATCTGTGTGCTCATCTTCCTTTTGTTTGTACCATAGCCTTAATATTTAAATTATTAGAATATTTCAAACGAGCACATTATTAACAAAACATTCACATTAAAACTAATTGAGCCTAAAGAAACAGATGAAATTACTACCAATTGTTTTAAAATAGAAATTGAAGCATTTATATTTGAAGATAAGTACGAGTAACTTCTAGATTTGCACAAAGTAATATGTCGTCGATCACGTAGCGTTGCCTGGTTATTTAGTGGATCTAAATTCTTTTTAACATATTTTAACGTACAATAGCTGTATAAGAAATGTTTGAAAACCTCTCTCCTAAATTGTAAATGATATGGAATTTTAATTAGGACAAAATCTTTGATCAAAAGAGTAATCAAGTCCAGGCCTTACAACATATGCTGACTTTTGGGAATGTGAAAAATATTATGTAATATTTAGTTCTTGCAGTGAAGGAGAGCTTCGTCTTAATAAGTTAATCAATCCTGAATGTTCAATAAAAAGAAGCGTAGCATAAAGTACAACATAATAGTACAGATAATACATTCTTATAATTACGCGAATATTTAAAATTTTAAATGAAACCATTGATTTGATTTTTCCGCAGATTTTATTTCACTTTCTTGTTATGACTCTTGAGACGCCAAGAACTTTACTTCGGTGACCATGTTTGCTACAACCATTTGAAACGTCGGAAACAAAAAAGTGAAATGAAAGCGCAAACAATCCGAAAACATATTTTTCTTTTTAATAGTATAAATTTCGAAATATAAGTCTTCAACGAGCCGCAAATTCATTGCATGTGGAATATTACCTATTTTATATAAAAGAAATAATAAACAATTGCAACAAAAGTTTTTTATTTTTATAAAAAAGTATAATCATTAAAACGCTCTCAACTGTAGATATTAAAGAAACTTCTCGTTAACAAACTAAACAATTCAAATAGACTCTTCAACAAAAGAAAGTACGATTGAGAATTAATTAATTATTAGGTATGTATGAAACTTTTAAAATAATTTTGGTAAACAATAAATTAATATTTGTATTTACTTTAGGAGCAACGTGGAAACAATGGTAACCTTTATTTAGGGATAACAATTGATTATAAAATTTACATCTTTTGATTTTCAACTTATTGTTTGGTTATGTTTAACGCAATACAGTTAGCAAAGTTAATTTATCAATTTTAGAACCAAATTTATCACAAAATAAACGTCTGCCAATTTATTTTTCTGACTGTACAGCCCGTGTGATTCATTGAATGTATATCAAAACTGTGTGTTGCTTGCATCTGTCTCACGTCTGTGTTTCTCTCCTTTCACACCTCCCAGGAATAACAGGTATCGCTGGAGAACGGTTCATTTTCCTTTCTACGACTAAGCTTATGTCTTGTGTCATTGCTTTTTTGTTATCGTTGTTAGATTTAAGGCAATTTTGTTCATCGTGAATACGTCTTTAATTTAAAAAAACTTGAATAAATTCAAATTACATCTTGTAATGGAAATAGCATCAACTCTTTAAAAAGCTCAATTTTATCAAAATATTTCATTAAGGCGTATTCACGGAAAAATGACAGAAAACACATACACAATATATAGCAATAATAATTATATATTACATATAGACATTAAATAAGCTGTATACTATGCTTACAACATAAATTTTTCAGTGCAAACCATTACACATTATAGTAGAATCATTGGAATACCTTTTTACGTAAAACATTTACACAATAACAACACAAATAATCTTTATTGCCAAAACTTCATAAGAATTCCTCACTTCGGCTTTTTTATTACGAAATGCTTGTAGAAGTTTGAATTCAATATTCTTTGCGTTCGAGTAAATACTTAGTTTTTGGTCAAGTTCTAAGTGCTTTAACCGAAGTTTTACTTCTCTTTCATACACTTTAATAACGAGTTTCCTCAACTTTTGTTTCAAAATTCTTTTTATTTTTAATAAATTGATTCTAAATTCAACCGATTTTGACATAATTATGTAATATATTACACATTATATCTTTGAAATATATAAAAATTTCTAAACTTATATTCACTACAGTACTTTACAGCACCAATCGAAGTAACAAATTTGGTAACAAATCAAATAATCACTTTTATCATTAAAACCAATTCTGATCGCCTAAATTAAAAGTTTTATCACTTTAGGTATACCCGGTGACGACGAATCCAAGAGACCATCGCGTGCGCAGCAGCAAAGTCTAAACGCAGAATGTATTCTGAGCAAAGAACAACTTTATGACATGTTCCAGCAAATATTAGGCGTGAAAAAATTCGAACACCAGTTGTTATTCAATGCTCTATTGGTAAGTGTATTACTTTCAGAGTATCCCTGTTCTCTTTCTCTATTACTTTTATCTCCAAATATTACCGGTTCGGTTTTATTATAAGTCAAATGTTTTTTTTTTTTTGGATGTACTTACGTAAAAGATTTTCCTGATCTGTTAAAGCAAACATGAAGTAGCTAATATAACTGAAGTTGTTGTTGACATTGCACATTATACTGAAATCGAGACCTTGAATGTCGCAACTTGTCTATCACGCAAGATTTTGAGGTCTAAATCTTTCAATTTATTATGATAATCAGTATGAAAATAAAATTAGAAGAATTTCTTTCTATGTATATGTTGTAATCTTGAAAGCTGACCTTATAAGCAAATTATTATTCCATTCTTGGAAGGATTCAAAAGTTTGTAAACAAAAAAACTTGTAACTTTAAGGGCAATCCCAAATATTTTAACACAAATTATTGAAAGTATATTTTTTAAAGTTTTTTTAACGAGTTAATTATAACGAATACGTTAGTTTAAGCATGTGAAATGTAAGTTCCAAATACCTCACCCGCTATAACATAACCTTGAAAAATTTATTACTCACATTCCTTATACATTTTTCCATTGTTTGTCGAATAAAAGAAACAGTTAAACCGCTATATTACCTTCACAGAAGTTGAATTAAAGTGCTGAAGAGAACGGAAAATAATGCAGTAATATTAGAGATATTACCGCTTCGCATTTCAGTCTAGAAACTTTATGAACAACTTTTATTTTGGAATGAATGTTCTTACTAAGAGTTGTTTAAAGGTTTTTCTTTTGAGATAAATCTGTACGTTAGTTTTATTTATGGCTAGTTCTTCTCTGAAAAGATGGCTGATTTCGAATATTTCTTTTTATATGCTTATGCATAGTTAGAAAACTTAGAAGAAAGTTAAAAAGATGTCTCAATTTGTTATTTAGTTGGACTCAGCGGACGAGCAAGCTGCAGCAATTAGAAGAGAATTGGATGGTAGAATGCAAAAAGTCAACGAAATGGAAAAGGTAATGTTATAAAGATATAATAATTTTTAACTTTCCGTTTCGATTGAAGAAGTATGTTACAAAAGCTAAGAAATTTTGCTAGTAAATAAAAACTCATGGCAAGTAAAATTAGAAGATCATTTAGTAAAATAAGAAGATCATTTACAAATGGTTATATGTGCTCTAAAATGAAGGTCGCTTATAATATTCCCATCGAATCTTGACGGATATTCAAATATCTTGATGAGAGAAATCTAACGCTGCTCTTAAGATAAATAAGTAGGTGTGGGTGAAGGTTTTTAATTGGAACTCATTATAATTACGTTACAAGCGTTTGAGAGATATACAGCCACCCATTTTCCCCCCTCAATCATCTTTTTCCGGTTTAATTCCACCCTATTTACCTAAGGTGGAATGATCGTCATTATTATTGTTCATCGTTAGTGACGTCCTCTGATTATGTTTCTTAAAAAAAACGTAAACACAATAATAGTTCTTCTTTTAAACTAGAACCGAAAACTGATGCCCAAGTTCGTGCTGAAGGAAATGGAATCCCTCTACATAGAAGAGCTTAAATCCTCCATCAACCTGCTGATGGCGAATCTGGAGAGTCTTCCAGTGTCTAAAGGAGGGACCGACTCCAAATATGGCCTGCATAAGATCAAGCGGTATAATCACAGGTCAGTACGCATAGAATTGGGCTTAAATATATATGTATTATAAATAATATATGATGAATCTGTTAGATATATGGACTTTTACATTTTTAATATAAAATCCTGACTTTAATACTCTATAAGTTAAGTGTAAGGTACGAAATAATTAATCCGAAAATTAAATCAAAATCTATCCGGCGAAATTATTAAAAAAAAAATCTTTCTGGTTACTAGAAAATACAATAAACATTTATCAGACTCTACAAAAAATCCTAAATGTTAGAACTTCACATCCCTTGTGCACAATTGGTGTTAGTGACTGTCTTTAACTACTGTTCTATAATAAATATACTTCTAGTACACCTGAACTGACCCCAGCATAAATAAGTATATGTGAACATAAATGTACAATAATTTATATTTAATTAGATCATCAAACATTAATTATTGCGCCAATAATTTAGATTTCTGGAAAACTCTTCTTTGTTTATAAAATACACTGTTTCACATCAAATTTACTTGACTAATCTATGACTTTCATAAAATATTTTAAATTTTGAAACAACAAACCATAAACAATATATGTTTGTTTTTTCAAAATTTAATTAATTTAAAGTAATATTAAAATTAATCAACACATATAATTATTTGATGATCTAATTATATTAAACAAAAATATCAATAGCCACCTACTTTCTACTGTTCATTTCTATGATTTTTCTGTCCCTGGCACAAATCTGGACGGTACAAAGGAAGTACAAGTAATGATTCCATCATATGATAATCAGCACGTGTCTTGTGTAGGAACCCACTGCCTGACACCAACAAAACGATCCTTCTGTCAATGTACCACTGTAGATATAGCTCGAATAGAGTAGAAAATATAGATCAACTAATGAAGATACAACACATGACAAACAAAATTACACTGACTGGCTTAGAGAAATTACAACACAAATATTGTTAAATAAGAGTATCAATAAAGCTAACTACAATAAATACTCAATTGGGTGCATAGATAATGTGGCAGCTAATTATTGTTTCTTCATCAGTTTAGAGTTTGTGTTACTTAACAGTACACTCGGTACAGCATGTGGTCTGACAGGAACAAAGGATAAAGGAATATAAAGCTTTTTACACGGTTTTAGGCTTTTACAATTAAAGTTTTAAAGTTAGCTATTTTTGCTAGAAAATAACATTTAGCTTTAAAATTAGTGTAATATAGAAGTTAGCGTTTTGAACACATGCAAAGAACAAATTCAGGCTTAAAGAAATAAAATCACGGCTTGTAACCTATATCCTTCACGTAATTTTTTCTTCCTCTCAAACTACCAATATATTTAAAGGAAGATCTGAACGCTTAATGCTCAAGTGCTTTGGCTTCCCAACCCATTTTTTACTCTTATTTCACCCACTACCCTATTTTCCTAACGCCTTAGATATTTACTGTGTGTGCCAAAAACTAACATTACTCATTTGCTATGCTTAATCATTCTTGGTATCGGTGATGGTTCCATTGTATGCCACCTTCCATGGGCCTGTGAATGTTACCCTATATCTGTAAATTTGCTTTGGACTTGCCAACTTGTGTGTTCCGTAACAATTTCCGTTCTATATTATTCCATATTACATGTATGTTTTCAATAATAACGTAAAAATTATCGTCAACCTTAATAACTTTGTTTATGTCAATTAAATAAATTGAGATTATTTAAATTTTGCTCGTGCTCAATCAACTTTTATCAAGAGATTTTTGATCAACATATCAAACTTGACTTCATGATTGGTGGTCGTATAAAACAGATCAAATGCTGGACCAGATCCGAGTCCAAGGTTGAGTAAGCAGCTATGTTTCAGATCGCAAGGATCTCTAGCGAACAAGCTGACCGGTGAAGCCGACGGTGGTGACGTTGACACGCAACTCACCAAAATGGATGTGGTTCTTACGTTCCAGATAGAGGTAACGATGACTTGTAAAATTCAAATATAAATCAAGAAATTTTCATAAACTAATCAAACAAAAAAAAACCTTTCATAATATACTTTAACGGTATTTAGTGCCGTTTGTTTTATTTTGATGTAATGTATGTAGGTGGTTGTAATGGAAGTCAAGGGATTGAAGTCGTTAGCTCCTAACAGGATAGTCTACTGCACTATGGAGGTTGAAGGCGGAGACAAATTGCAAACCGATCAGGCTGAAGCTTCAAAACCTATGTAAGTATAAATGTGAATGCAATTGATGTCATTATGATCATATCATATCTGAACCATTGACTACATAGACAAAATTCTCAATAAGACAGTGCTTTTGTTTATCTACATATTATGTATACATACTGATATAATACTAGTTGGCTTTATCTATGTTCATGTTACGCTCTAAAATACTTTATCTATGCTCACATTACGGCCTATTAAAAAATACTTTTACTTACATAAAGTACGCGACCATAGACACGGGTAAAAACTATGTTATATTATCTTTAATTATTCAGTAGAAAGATGGAATAACATAAATCCTTCATCAACAAAAATTGCTGCACTATTTAACAAACACAATATAACTATACGAGCTGTATTATTCACGCTTTGATATTATTTTTTGTTTAATATTTATCGTCTACAATAAAAGCATCTTTCATTTCTATTTTATTATTAAAATTTTAAATGAATAAGCTTTTTCATAGACTGATCTCTCATTTTACACAATTGATACACCCAGGTGGGATACACAAGGTGACTTCAGTACTACACAGCCCTTGCCCGCTGTAAAGGTCAAACTATACACTGAAAATCCTGGTGTTCTTGCACTCGAAGATAAAGAACTCGGAAAAGTTGTACTTCGACCAACACCTTTATCTAGTAAGGTACGTAAATAACAAAAGTACCTAAAATTGTGCTCATGCTCATGTTGATAAAAATGTAAAAAAAAAATGTTGTCCACCAAAAAAAATTTTTTTTATTTTAAAATTTATTTGAAGCCTTTAATTTTTTTTTGTGATTAATCTCTTGCAATTTTTTCATCTCCATTTATTTAGGCTCCTGAATGGCATCGCATGACTGTTCCGAAAAACTTACCAGATCAAGACCTTAGAATTAAAATCGCTTGTCGGATGGATAAACCTCTTAACATGAAGCATTGTGGGTGAGAAATAACTTTAAAATAAAACTGCACATTCTATGCACGTTTTAAATTTAACGAATATTAGAATTAAATGATGAATTGGAGTATTAGAACAATAATAATAATTAAATGATACAAAATGTACCAGTTATTATTTTTAATATCTACACGCTTAAAGAAATTTTAAGGCATATTCGCAAAACTGTATCCAATTTTTAGAAGTGACAACTTAGTACATTATTTTGGTATCCTCAAACTCTAGATATCTCCATGTCATCGGTAAGAACGTTTGGCGTAAATGGAAGCGAAGATACATGGTGTTGGTACAAGTAAGCCAGTACACTTTCGCACTCTGCTCCTATAAGGACAAGAAGTCTGAACCAGCAGAAATGATGCAACTTGATGGATTCACTGTGGACTATATTGAATTGGCCAGTGGTAAGAATGTTTTTTTATTTACAGGATATATGATTTTAAGGCTTATATAACGTACGTAAAATCGTACATAACAAATGTAAAAACATAAGTAAATAAGCTAACTGCACAAATATTTGCAAAAATGATTAATCGCCAAAAATACTTTAGAATAAACGAATAACATCGAATTTATTAAAAGAGAATGTAGGCACGTACTAAGTACGTCTTTATTTTTAACCCCCGACGCAAAAACGACGGCGTGTTATAAGTTTGACGTGTCTATGTGTGTATGTCTGTCTGTGGCATCGTAGCTCCCGAACGGATGAATCGATTTTAATTTCGTTTTTTTTTTGTTTGAAAGGTGAATTAGTCGAGAGTATTCTTAGCTTCTATGTTTGATGAAAATCATTCAAGATGGTCGGGGGTTTTTAATTTTTTTTTAATTTATCACTTGTAAGCAGATATATTTTCAGTTGCAAGATTTTTTTATACAAACTTGTAGACAGTGTTAGATGATACAACCTCAATTCTCTTTAACATCAAGTTGAACTTAGATTTATGAAGCCATATAACTTGACTAACTAGGAAAATTCGTAACACAATAATGAACAAAGTTTGCATAGTAAGAAAGTGTTAGTTGCTGTTTTGAAATTATGTCACCCAAGTACTGATTTATGTTAACACACAGCGCTATAATTTCACTTAACATAATTTTAGCACGTAAACTTCTTTTAATCAGAGTGAGTACTAAATTAAAAATGTTGATAACTTGTTTATGAACACGAAATATAAGATACTTTGTTTATCTATTTCAAACAAATTCTTACCGTTATTATTATTCCTTGTAATGAAAACTAAATATTTATGCAAAATAAAAAAATAACGTTTTAATGAATTTGCATTGAATTGAAGACTGACTACGACAGTTATTTGTTTAAACCAATTATAAGCTATAAACGGGAATCAAACCGGAAACACATCGGTTGTATTCAGTGAACGCTTAAAACGATCAATTAAGTGAAACCGTACTTTATTTATTTAAAAAAAAAATAAGATTAAGTATTATTATACGTAAATATTCTAGCCTTTCTCTCTTCATTTCAGCTAAGTTTTATTACATGGATATTATATTAAACTTATATGTACATAGATACCTAATAATTATTACCTTATGCTTATAATATTGCAGTAAGGAATATACAGTTATATATTCACACTAGTGGCTCACCCTCGCTTCGCTCGGGTCGCCTCTAGACAAACAAAAATAAATATATTCCACGGAAACCGTACATTTTTCCGGGATAAAAAGTAGTCAATTTGTTATTCTGATGTATGAACTATATTATTGTACAATTTCATTAAAAGCTTTATATTTTAAGCTAGTAGTTTTTTTGTACTAAGCCGTATAAGTTACTATAGTTTTTTAACTATCCCACGGGAACTCTTTAATTTTTCGGGATAAAAAGTATTTAAAAAGTTGACCGGGGATATAAGATGCCACCATGCAAAATTTCATTTAAATCGTTCCAACATATTCGGAGATTAGCCCGTACAAACATAGAAACAGATTAACAGACAGAGAAACAAAAGTATTGAAAAAAATCTGAATTTGTTCTATATCTCTTCTTACATCCCCCTGACTTGGTTTTTAGCATTTTCTATGTACAGACATTCAACCTCTACAATTATTATATGTATAGATTATATAAAAACATCTTTAACGAACTAAGGGAATAAGTAGAACTCATTGAAAAGTAAAGATCGTACTTATCAAACATTTTTAAACTTTCAGCGCAACTGATGGTTGGACAGGGTAAGTCAATATTTTGTTTTGAAAAACTTCAATGGCGCGATGCAAAAGTTTGCTCCGTACATTGCAAATCTAATTTAAAAATAAATTAAACGAGAACGAAGCTCTCGCAAAGATTAATTAGATCTTTTACTACCTTCAAGAACTTACTGTGTTTAATGCTTGTGAGAGAAAATCTAAATGAGTAGTATTTTTTATGATACTCTGATTCATATCCCTAAAACAATTCACAAAGCTCGTTTTGAATTAATTTTTGGGGAGGTTTGAATACAATACATACTTATATTTTGTTGGTTTTTGTATGAAGCAATTAGTAGTTTTGTTTAAATATTTTAATTTATTGAATTTTATTATGTTATTACGTTTTTTATTATGATTTAATTAATTTCAAGTGTTTTTATTATTACGCCAGACTTTTAATTTCAGAAAAAAGTAAGAACTTCTGGACGCAGTGGCATATTAACTCGCATCTCGGGCATCAAGCTCAAGGTGCCTTTCCAATCAGTTTGAGAATCGCTAGTCCGAAATTCTTAATATTATAGTTTGCCAGTGCATGATATTCAAAATTTAAAAAGTTTTTATTTCACCATCTTTGCAACCTTTATTTACTTAAAAGTTTATTTTCATTATTATTTTTTTCTTGTTTCTGACAAGTAAAATCAATTGAATAGATAGAGGTTGTATATATTCCATTAATCAGATTTGATTAATAAAATTCTGTAAGCCCTGTAGTCTAAACACCTTAGCCATATATCCTCAGAGCTTGAAGGAGCGAAGTACTTCATGAACGCCGTCCGTGATGGAGAATCAGTTCTAATGGGGGTCAGCGATGAAAATGAATGCCATTTATGGGTCATGGCGTTATATCGTGCCACAGGACAGAGTCACAAGCCAACTCCGCCTACGACTTCAGACACACACATTAAAATAATGGGAGGTATGTTGGTATGGAAGTATGATACGTTATCGGTTTGATAATATTGACTGTATATTAACTCGATTTGCTCCTATTTTAGGGTAACACGAGGTAAGGTTATTAAATTTATACTTAATTACAAGTTTGTCATTTACAGGAAAATAACAACTGTGTAAGTAAATAGTCTTAAGATTAACAATAAAATTTAATTATATTTTTATGTTTACAGATGCAGTATCTTTTGTCTAATCATTGTCTTTAATAATTAAACCTTGAATATAAATTCAGATGCAGACAAAGCTCGTAAACACGGTATGGAGGACTACATCCAAGCTGATCCATGTCAGTTCGACCATCACCAACTCTTCACAACGCTTCAGTCGCTTACTTTGAAATATCGTCTGCAAGATCCGTACTGCTCTTTGGTAATTGATATCTGATATTAACTATTACATTTGACTTACTAAAAGAGATTTTAAAGGCTTAAATATTTTGTGCAATTATTTATGTTCGCGCTTCTAAATGTTCTCGGATTATGATTATTTTATTAGTACTTTCTTATTGTACAGAGGAATATTTATTTTTTTAACAAACTTCCAATAATAGTCCGGTCAAATTAGACATAAAAATAGTGATCAAATAACAAAAACTCCGACAGAGCTGAATTTCGGTATGCAGAATGTTACACCTTCAACTTTTAGAATCGTGATATCTTAGGAATGGTGATAGTTAGGAAAAAAAGTATTATAAATATTTTTGTAGGTAATTTTATGATATACAATTTTTTTCTAACTCATATTTTTGATAAAACTTACGGTTTTCGAGAAAAATCCAAAAACCCGAAAGGTGGATGGATGGTGGAGGACCTTTGACCTTGAATAACTTTTTAGCACTCATGAGATCGATGGGTACTTTTGGCACTTTATCACACTCTATCTATTTGGCACTCTACTGGCGTACCAAAAGTCTCTATCAAAATTCAGCTCTGTCTGAGTTTTTGTTATTTGAAATGTCTGTTTTGACCAGACTATAAGGAAAAAGAGGAGAGATTAATATTAAAAAGATTTTTGATACGCTTAATGATGTTTTGAAACATTTATAACCAAGTAGAAGGTAACGGTCAAATATGATTTCTTTACAGGGTTGGTTCTCCCCAGGTCAAGTGTTTGTACTTGACGAATACTGTGCACGATATGGGGTTAGGGGCTGTTATCGTCATCTGTGCTACCTATCTGATTTACTGGATGTTGCCGAAAGTGGAGCACAGACTGTGGACCCAACTCTCATGCACTACTCCTTCGCTTTCTGTGCAAGCCATGTGCATGGAAACAGGTAAGTTCGATGTTGTGTTATATGTTTAGAAGTAAAAATTTTTAAAATCTGTATCCAAAAATATTTGCCCAGACAATTTCTCTTTAAAAAAATCTATTTGTTCTTTAAAAACTTTACCTAATTTCCTAAATGCAATGTTTATCCATGTATATATGTGCTTTTGTGTCTAACTTTCTACGCATACTAACTATCTTCGGGTGTGGAGGTCGCAATATTATCAAATAGTAACCAATTTCACTAATAAAGTCTACATTCTAAAATTGTTTTCTGACAGAAATTAACATAAAACTGACATGATTGACAGTTCTTTAGAAATAGCCTACTTATATCTTAGTAACAAAGTACATTTATCTGAAATTAATTTAAACAAATCCTCATGGGATATCATCATGAAATATGGCGGCCTCCACCCCATTTCCTGCTTCCACCCTACTAGAGTAAGCCAGCAACCCTTTCACAGTACGGCCACGTTGCCTGGCAGGCCAGACGGAGTGGGCAGCATTACGGTGCAAGAGAAGGAGAAGTTTGCCGAGATCAAGGAACGCCTCAAGACCTTACTTCAACACCAAATCACAAACTTCAGATATGCGTTCCCGTTTGGACGACCAGAAGGCGCTTTGAAGGTGATTAAGGAGTTTCCTAGTCTTCTCAAACTTGTAGTTTGTTGTATCAATAACTATTTTGAATTTTCTTAATTAATAATTTAGATTTCACACTTAGTGAAAATAAATTATTAGAAACATTTATGGAAATTATTAAATCAGATCATGCACTAGATTTAACGCTATTTTAATTGGCAAATATATTTAAACACTTGTTTGCGATTGATTGTAAGAAACCAATTTGGGTAACCGCCAAGTTACTTTCGAAAAATTTCTGTGAATGTTATCTGAAGCTTACATTCTATCATGTATGGCATAAATTGTCTTGTCATTTAAAATATTTGAATATTTATATGACGCGATGACGATGATATGACGGCTTAACTTTCAATTTAGATCGAAGCGATATGTATACGTATCTATGTACCGCATTTAAATGCACCGTACTCTTATATAATACTAGCAAAACCCGCGGCTTCGCTCGCGCTAAAACTACAACAAAAAAACTTTAAAAAGGTAGGTTTCATACAAATTTTCATCCCTTATTTTATCTCCTTATGGGATAAATTTCAAAAAACGCTAAAACACGTTTTTATTTAATTGTATTGAAGAGCATTAATACCAAGTTTCAAGAAATAAATATCAAAATAGCATGAACTCAAAATACTTGATATTAATTGATGCATATGATACACAAGCATACATGCCCTAACAATTATTCGAAGTAATCATTTTTAGGTTATTTTGGGAGGTCAAATATGAATCTATTAGTAGTTTTTTTGTAATTTTACATATTTCACGTAAACATTAACAATATTTCAGGCCACCTTATCCCTTCTGGAACGAGTTCTGATGAAGGACGTTGTAACTCCCGTTGCTCCAGAAGAAGTTCGTACAATGATCCAAACGAGCTTGGAGAACGCTGCTTTGCTTAACTATACAACTCTTAGCCAAAAAGCTAATATCGAAGGTAATTATTACATGTATTTTAAATATAGATAGATTGTTGTAGTAGACCATGAGAATGATAAGAAAGGTTGTGTTGATCTTAGTACCCTACCTACATGTAATATTAATAATAGTAATGTCCGCCTGACCGATATCGGCTTCGATGACCAATCTTATTGAGACTAATCGTCTGCGCAGGAGATATACGGTCCGGCACGGAGACTTCCTTATTTGAAAAAAATGGTAAAACAAAAGTATTGGAGATTTTATTTTAATACCTTTTTTTTAACATAGCCGTACATTTAAAGATTTTTTTTTATTTGAAAACGATATCTTGAAGGTGGCCTCTGCTCAATACATTGAGAGTCGAAATCTGAAGTTTTGGTCTACTTTGTCCAGCATTTCTATATCGATCTTGGCAATAGCAACACGAATGTTGTTCTTCAGCTCTTCCAAGGTTTTCGGACGATTAGTATACCTACACCAATTATGTATGATATACCCTTAAAAATAACAGGGTCTTAAATCTGGCAAGCGTGTTGGTCACTCTAAATCACCCCTTAAAGAGATAAGACTTTCGAGGAAGTGTTCACGCAAGAGTGACATGGAAATTTGTGCCGTATAAGCCGTGGCGCCATCATGTTGGAACCACACATCCCTTACATCCATTTTTTCAAGTTCAGGGAGAATAACGCTTAAAGAACTTCTAAACCGCCTTTCGCACTCTCTCGACATTTTCCGGAGTCCTGGTTGTTTTTGAAGGTCTCTGCTTTTTTTACATACACCCTGTATTATAGTACATAAACAGGTGATAGTGTATGTGCGCAAACGCAAATACTTAAAGTTCGATGAGATAACAATTAACTAGACAAGATCGGAGAGTGAACAAGCCAAGGCCAACATAAGTTAACGTGATCTACCAGTCACGAGGGTTATAACACTGCCATATTCTCAACCACGGGATTTTATTGAGATTTCTAACGAACGAAACGTTAATTCATAAATGCCTACATTATATCGACTTATATGTTTTTCTTACACTTACATCATTATTAAGACTTTTATTTTATATATTTGAATATCTTATTCGTAATAATAAAACAAATCAAATTATATGTAATTTCAGAGGATCTCCGCGGAGAAACTATGGTAACTCCAGCAAAGAAACTAGAAGATCTCATCCATTTGGCTGAATTGTGCGTCGACTTGCTACAACAAAATGAAGAGCACTACGCGGAGGTATGAACTTTTTTTAATTCATAAAAATCCAATGGGATTTGAGCCCACACTCTCGCGGGAATTAGTGTTATGAGATGTATCGCATTGAGTTGTTGTTTTAAGTGAATATAAATACGGTTGTTTGATTAAGTTATTAATAAAAATACCTTTTTATATTAAATAAATTTAATATATTATCATATTACTAGATAATATTTATTATCATTAAGTTTTTTTTAAAACTATCTACCTACTGAATGAAGAAGGTCGTAGTCATTAAAACCGAGTTTACGGAGAGCCTTCTTTTGATAGAAGATTTTTTTTTCTTTAATTATTTTTTATACTAAGTCGAGATTTTTATAATCTAACATAATATTTTTTAATACTATAACGCAATAAGATAAAATAATAGAAATTTTAAATTAAGTAAATTTATTGATCAAACAACTGATTTTCGGAATTGCAACTTATAAAATATACATGTAAGCAAATATTATTATTATCTTAAAATAATAATATTTTTACTAAAAATTTATTCTAAGTTACATTCCGAAATCATAGACGTATGTATGTATGTGTGTTAAATGTTGTTTTCTACGGTAAAGATTTTTAGGTTTTAAACCATCTGTATTATGAAAAACAGTAAAGGGTTCAATTTTTTTAAATTATACTTCGAAGAATTAATTGAATGGCAGCGATCTATTTAAACCCAAAATAACCCAATAAAAGCAGAAAAAGAAAGTTTTAAAATAGCAGAATAGCATAAGATTTGAGGTGGTTTAGTCTAAAAAAAATTACCGTACATCGTCAATGTTCGCTGGATAGCACCCTGTTCTCCTATCGCTATTAGTGTGGGGAATGAAGGCAGTATGTTTATTTTCCCTTAGAGCTGAACATAATATTATTAAAAAAAAACTGAAATAATAAATAAAAACTATAATCATGAATATAAAGTATCGTCTAAAGAGACGACGACTCAAAGGAGCCTGCTAGTAATATTTAGCAAGATTTTTTTAATGCTATCAAAATTAATTTTGTTATTAAAAATACATATTATACAGATAATAAATTTAAAAAAAAGGATAAAATTTACAAACAATAATACATAATATAATGTATTTTCAGCTCTACAAGTGCACTACGAACACTCTAAAGTTTATTCTTCGTAGTGTAACTGACTTGATAAATTGGCCAAGATGTTTCGTCTTTGGTAGTCTGTCGAGTGTCCTAGAAAATGTGACATTTTATTTTGTGAATTATTTATATATTATATATTATTATATTTTATGTCGCTTTACTTCTCAAGTGAATTTAAAATATTTTCCACCGTAAGAGAAAACACTTTTAGGATGCACGGAAGTTCAATGAGCCAAGTTTTCTTTGTTGTAAAAAATTAAATAATGAATAGCTAAAAATTCACTTGCGATCAGAAACGCAAATATTATATAACTTTTTTATATTCCACTTCTACTTTATTTTTTATTTCTCCGCAGGTTTATAACACAAAACCGGACTCTAGCGGTCAACAAAATGTAACTACTCATTTGATTGATTGCTCGTCTGATCGAATCACTTGTCAATTCGTTCACTCGATCTTAATCATTCTCACTCTGATTTGATCACAGATTTTTAAAAAGTAGACACGGCGTTACTGATAGTGTAAAACACTGGCTTTAATAGTTTTCTAGAATAAATTAAAAGGCATGCATGTTCCATTGAACGCATAAACATGCAGAAATTAAGCCTTATTATGATTTTAGTGCATAGTTTAAGTATTCTTCATCTACAAATTTACCTCGAAAAGTATAACATTATTTGTAGTTTGATCACCACAATGTCATAAAAGCTACTGTTATCAAAATATGAATAATATAAACATTTAGAATTTACAAACGTATATGCTTACTAAAGTTTATAAAAAAATCATAATTAGTAACGCTATCTGAAGCCCTTTTTATTTAAAAAAGAAGACAAATTCAAAATTAAAAGGAGTGATATCGATTATTTAAATCCTAGTGGTATTTCTTTAGCAGTTTATTGAGCATTACATTGATGACATTATTATACTATTTAGGCTTAAAAAGAACCGACGCTAGGTACATCTGAAAATTTATATATATTTACCACCCCAACATTAATTACATATTTACATACATTGTACATTTAAAAATAATCATTTTGATTACTACAAAATTCAAAATATTTCTACACTTTAATTGCTTGTAGATGGTTTTTATAAGCATTATGCTATTTCATCCACTATTTTGTTTTAATATTATTAATTATTTACTATATTATATCTTAAGTTGTTCTATTGAGCACATGAGATCTGTATTTCTTCCATCTTCCAGCACTTGCAGCCTAATAACGTATTAAAAGTAGATAGTTACATTGTTATTGCATGCACTTAAAATAAGCATAGTAAATAAGATTATGAAATTTGATTAGCATATATTATCAAATAGACGGACTTACGAAAACTTATCGGTGATATGAGTCGTATGGCCTTTACTATTTTTAAAAGTTTTCTAAATAATTACATTTTTAGTTCCTTTCAATACCGAATATTTATCTGTATTATAAATTATTTTATATTTTTTTTAATTTGACTGCACGGCAATCTTTCAGCTAGCTTCCAATGTTAAGAAAAAAATATTATTATTATTATTATTCAAAATATTTTAACTTTATAATATTATCAATAGATATACTGTTAAAATATTTGAATTTTGTTCAGGCGTTTGCGTGGTTCTCCGAGCTACTGGTGGAGCATGCAGAAATTTTCTGGGCTCTCTTTGCCGTAGACATGGATCGAGTGTTATCTGAACAACCACCGGATACTTGGGACTCGTTCCCGTTGTTCCAGATCTTAAACGATTACTTAAGGACCGATGGTAAATCCTGCCAAATTATAAGCGCAAAAGTTTGTAAAGATGTATGTTTATTACTCTTCTAAGCAAAAACTACTGAACACATTTTGATGAACCACAGCTCATAGTAATATACTTTAATATGCATCAGTAAAACAAAAGATATAATTAAATAAATAAATATGTTGGGACATTAACAAAGCACCTTCTAGTTCCATGATAAGCTGCGAGGCTTGTGTTATAGATACTAAATAGTTAATACACTACACATATTTATATAACTTTAAATACATACATATTATAAATATACATAAACACCCATAACTAGAATACAGACGTTCGTGCTACTCACACAAATGAATGGCCCCAGCGGGATTCAACTCCACGATCGTTGGCAAGTAGGATCACTACAAACTGAGCTAAACGTATCGTCTAGTAATTTATAAAGATATATAGTAATACGCGATATTTAGTATAAAGATATATAGTAACAAATATTCAACTACGCGGAAGGAGCTGCAAGGAAACTAGTATATTTATATATACATACTATAAAATGCATTTTACATATGTAAACAATAAATCTACTTTATATATGTTTGTATTCAGTCCTTTTTAACGTCCTACTGCTAGGCAAGGGCTTCCCTTCAATACGGAAGGGGATCAGGCCATAGTCCACTACGCTGGCCAAGTGCGAGTTCGCGGACTGCACATGACTTTCGAAAACTTGTAACGTTCTCACAAGCATGCAGGTTTTCTCACGATGTTTTGCTTCACGTTGGAAATCATGTTGGAAAAATATCAAAAGTGCTAGACCGGAGATTTGAACCCGCTTTAAGCTTATTTCCAAGCTAGCGCATTATCATTGGGTTACCACTGCCTTTTATATGTATATGTATTTAAGGATAAATATTCAAAATAAATTTCAGAAAATTTGCGAAACGGCCGATTCCACGAACACTTACGTGATACGTTTGCACCGCTCGTAGTTCGCTACGTAGATCTCATGGAATCATCTATCGCGCAATCACTTCATAAAGGATTTGAAAAGGAACGTTGGGAAATCAAAGGGTACGTGCAAATTATTTTTGTAGTAATTTAAGAGTAAATTAATACTGTTTAAACTCTCTAAACTAAACTTTAAAACTGAAAACAGAAATGGCTGTTCAACAAGTGAGGAACTTTTCTGGAAGCTGGATGCTTTGCAGTCTTTCATCAGAGATTTACATTGGCCAGAGCCAGAATTCCGTTCACATCTTGAACAACGACTCAAGCTTATGGCCAGTGATATGATGGAAACATGTATTCAGAAGACAGAAGCTTCTTTTCAGGTAGATTATAAGACCTCAAAAAATACTTTAAATTAAAGCTAAACACAATATTTAAAGTTCTTTCAAACTATTATACATATATTTTTCAGGCATGGCTGAAGAAGAGCGTCACCTTCATGTCAACAGACTACATCCTGCCTGCTGAGATCTGCGCCATGGTCAACGTAGCTCTTGATGCCAAAAATCAAGCACTAAAGTTGTGTGCAGTTGAAGGTGTAGACATCGTAAGTGTAACTTATTTTAGACTCATCCAGTCATCACCACGACTCATTGCAACCAAATGAATACAATCGCAGTCATACATAAAAACTATTATTTGGTATCACTGTTGTATTTTAAATTCCAAATAATATGTTTTTATATACCACTAACTTCATCCAACGCTGAATGCGCTGCTATCTTAGATAACATGTGATCACACACATCTCACGCAACCACTAAAAATAAGCAGAATGGGTATATTGCTATCATAAACTTTTATTATAATAATTCAAAGTATATATTGGTACAAGAATATTATGTAACTGAAAAAAACTAATTTAAAGATATTCAAACAAATTGTTTATGATAAAACTCGTGTGTTTACCCTACTGCTTACAATACAGTCAAAATTAATTGAATAATTTTTCTGATCTAAAATAGAAAATTGGCAATCAAGTCATATTTAAGGGAGTTGGATCAACTTTAAAGAAGTATTAATTTAGTTTATTCTTTATTAATTATATTTTACCTTTGAAGCATCTAAAGATAACCCCGATAATTTTTTAATAACATTAAGGCTTAATGGCACTAAAACATATAAACATTGTTTTAATATATTAAAAACTAAATTAATAAGAAAATAAAATTGATACGACTCCTAAACGATCAACGATCCCATCGTCAATGTTAACGCAAGAGCTACTGACATGAGAATGCGATTTTTGCACACCAAAGAGTTTTTATGTTTATTAACATTTTTGTGTGCCTGGTTGTACAAACAAATCATGGTATTTTACTCATTTCATTATTATATATAATGCAATGCCAAACTGAACGCTTTTTGCATGATTTTATTGAGAATGATATAAAATATATAGTTTTGCTTATTTATTTTATGAACATTGTGATCTAAAGTGTAATATACTTACATAGACGGCACGCATAGCACATATACATTTGTATAGAAAGAAAAGATGCTATCAATAGTTAATTTACAAATTGGTATTAAAAAATCAATATTATACTAAAAATAGATATTGCGACTAAAAAATTATTTTGTAAAATGCATTTAACATAACATTAAAATTGTAAATTTCGTTAACTGCAAGGCAGTATTTTAAGGCATCAGCACTTTCTATAAATACAAAGGCAATAATTACAAGACCTGCAGAACAAAGTGAGATTTGATATTAAAAATTATTTACTGATAAAATAAATTGAAAATAAAAAGAAGTATTTTATTTAAAAAATCTGGCATTATTTAAATAATCATACATTCTCCTAGTGCTTCTTGAGCGTTGGTCCGAGCAATGAGCATGGCATGTAGCGCAATGATATAATAACAACGCGTGAGAGGCACGCCAAAATCATCATCATATGATGACAATTGCAAGTGCATTACAATTGCACGTGCACGTAACACAGCGAAATCTGCAGGCATGTTAGTGGCTCTTGAAATCTTATCACATTCAGTTGCAATTCACTTAAACACAATAACACGTATCACACACTATCACGAAATACTTATCACGCGATTAAATACAGTATATAGCAATCTTTACACTATATGTATTATCGTACAAATTTAAACTTAAAATTAATTAATTTTACTAGACAAAACATTTATACATCAACACACACTGGACATAATTTTAATATGTAATTATTATATTCAAACGGTAAATAAGATGCAACTGAAAGTGATAGAGCACATAGTCCTAACAATTGAATGCACTTGTGGGGGTTGTCAGGCATGATTTGCAGAATTTGTGACGTCATCGCATTTGTAGTAAACTTCATTTTATTGCCTGTTATGAAAGTTTTGCATGAATTTAATATCCTTTGCTGACCGCAATTTTTGTTTTTTTTTTTTTTATTTGCACAATTCTGCAAGTTGTGCATGACATCCCTTTTTTGCCGGAGCATTTTCCACAAGCGTCAATGCCGACTTGAAGTTTGGGGAAACAAGAGCGAAGGTAATATTTGCTATGTGTTAAGCTTGCTTTAAGTGTTAACACCCGCAATCTCTCACAGTACCAGTACCATGCTAAAATGGATGCTCAGATCGAGGCGTGCCTGCAAGCCATGTCGACGGGGATGACGACGCGTCTGTCGGCGGTGTTGGAGGCCACGCTGGCTAAGATCGCGCGCTTCGACGAGGGCAGGTGAGTCAGCAAGGCGCCACATCCGTCAGCCTCATCGCTTCAGCTGCGACCAGGGATGAAGAGATCTTGCAAAACAAAAAGTATTATCTAAAGTTTATCGGTAAATAAAATTTACTCAATAGATAAGGAAACTTCTTTTTAACCTATTTATTCAATTATTTCATTGGAAATACTTGTATACAAAAATAGACCTCCGACTTCTTACTCACCCTACATCTACACTAATACATATATATGATACATTTTATTTAACATTATTATCATGCTAGGATATTATACATCTTGCTAAAGAATTTTCATTATTTTCATACACTATACCCTTAAAAATAAAACAAAGTAAATAAATACATTATGAACATTTTGTGAGTATTTTTAGAATTATTTTTACTAATTGTTCTGTTTCTAAGAATACCTAACACTAAACACATTATGAGCTTTAGTCATATTGCTACACAAAATTCGCAACAAACATCAACCACATTCAAACATACATTACACAAGCTTGCAGCGTTTGAAGCAAACGACTAACACAGATTATTACGTTATACTTATTAAGAATATTGTATGTGTATTTACAGTTTAATAGGATCCATTCTGACGATCGCCAATGTATCAGGTTCTGGAAAAGATATAGGTCAAGGCTATGTTAACTTCATGCGAAACTCTATGGACCAAATTCGATCAAAGGTATGTAATCCATCGCAATTAATATATTATACAGAAAAACTTAATACTTTAGAATATTAAATACATATAACAACACTATATTTCATAATATTTACTTAAAAATGTTTCACAGGAAAACAGGTAACATTATTGTTATTAATGTTAATAAGTAAGCCAAACATTTTGTATACATGTTACTAATTAATTTGTTTCATGTATCAAAAATTATTTCAGAATTATAATAATATATTTTTTTCAAAAGTAACGCAAAGTATAATTTTTATATATTTAAAACATACATATATCAGGTGACAGATGAGCTGTGGATCCTGCAATTATTCGAACAATGGTATGGGGGGCAAGTTGGACTTATTAGTACGTGGTTGGCTGAACGACCTGCCCTACATCCACAACAGGTTGCCTGCCTTTCCATCGTACTTAAGGTATAATTTGCTCTTTATTTTTTCATATTAAAAATAAATGAAATGTAAGCTTATTAAAAAGAAAAAAATTTCAGAAAATGTACAGTGACTTTGAATTGCAAGGAGTAATAGATGATAAACTCAACTCTAAAACTTATCAACAAGTCGCAGGACGAATGCATACGGAAGAAGCCACTTGCAGTCTACTTTTAGCTCAACAAGATCAAGGGTAATTTTTGTCCGTTCTTTTAAATTCTAATTTATTATTACTTATAATAATTTGTATAAAACTAAATGTTGCCATTAAAATTTACCTAAATCTTATTACGAGTATACTATAATAAATATAAACGTCCTATCATTAATCATGGAGACCTATTTTTAAGTACATTAAAAATATTTCCTTTATATTTTTAATTACTACACATGAAACCGCTTATTAGAAACTACTTCCTTTAAAGCTAAACATTTACTACCTAATATATGTATCAGAACTTGGCGCATAAATTTCCGTGCCCTCAATTTTTGTACTGTAAAATTAAACAATAGCGTTGTTATTTATTTTATTCGTATAAAAAAATAAAATATAAATTTTAAAAATAAAGCTTTGTTTTTAAAATAGAGGAAAAAACACTCCATTGTAAAGTACTAAAAATATTGGAAATTTGAACAAATAAGCATTAGTGCGTAGGGCGACAATATATGTATATTTTAAGAAGAAATTCTTACTTAATGGTGGAATTAGGAATGGCAAGTTTTAAAGCGATTCCGAAATCAAGGCAACTTTTTATTTAAAATGTAATTAAGTATTAATATTATAAATTTCAGTAGTGGCGATGATGGCGGCTCAGAAGAAGGCGCGAAAAGTGGAAAGTCAAAGTTAGAGTCGCTCACTGAAGACGCTAAGTTAGGAAACGTCGGAGCTGTAGTCGGCAAGGTGGTGTATAGTTTTTTTTTTTTATAATTTTCCGTAAATATTATTTTTAGTAATTAAAATATTTTGTATGTGGTAAAAAAAATAATTAAATAAGGTTTTTTAAATGTCCGCTTATGTGCAATATTGGCCGAAGCTAAATTACCAATTTTCATATTTGTAACTATTTAAGTTTTAAAGTTTTTAGTTTTTTTGAGTTTTAAGTCCCTTCTAAGCCTTCACCTTCGTTATAGTATAAGAACTTATGTGTAAAATTTCATTCATTCTTTAATAGCGATTTAGAGCTCTTTAGAGAAGTGTTATTGTATGGAAAGTCTGTAAATGAATCAGTAAATGAACTTAAGATTTTAATTAAATACGAGTAAATTGACTATTAAAACTTTTCAATATAGCGCCATCTATATTTGTATTCTCGTCCTTTATAAACGACCTCTGTTGTATAATCTAGACAATTTCATTTTAGTTTTTATATCGTACGCCAGATGGTAGCACATGATGGTTTTTTATAACCATTTTATAGTTAACGGAAATGAACAAACTTAAAAGACAGTCTAATATTGGGCCAAAATTTTTATTTGTATATAATATGTAGGTTTAACTAAAACTAACTAAAAATAGAATGTTGCGTAATTTCCAAAATTGTCCTTTGACCTTGCAATAAAAACCTTGTGTTGATGTAAAGTTCTTAATAAAATGTTATTACTGTCAAGTTTAATACTTTCTTAGATTTACGCGAATATTTGACATTTTAAATAAAACTATCTTTTCGGATTTTTCGCGGATTTCTTTTAATTTTTGGTTCCGACGTTTTGAATGCTTTACAGCAATCATGGTTACAGAAGACCGTGACCCGTCTCTCCCGAAATAATCTGAAAATATAGTTTTATTTAAAACTAGCAAAACCCGCGGCTTCGCTCGCGCTAAAACTACAACAAAAAAAAACTTAAAAAAAATAGGTTTCATACAAATTTTCATCCCTTATTTTATCTCCTTATGGGATGAATTTCAAAAAACGCTAAAACACATATTTAACCGATTATTTAATTGTATTGAAGATCATTAATACCAAGTTTCAAGAAATTCTGATCATAAATATTTTTTGGGTTGTGTTATAACGTGTACTCCCGTGGGAATGAGATAATCTCCCGCAGTAAAAAGTATCCTACATGTTGACTCGGATATCCAGCTATTATCATACCAAATTTTATCAAAATCGCTCCTGTGGTTTTTCTGTGATGCGGTAACAGACAGACAGACAGACAAAAATTCCAAAAACTATAGATTCGGTCTCTGTATCGATAATAAAGTCTATTTCAATGAGATTTTCCAAAAAATATTTAAGGTACAGATTCGACTCAGTAAGAATTTTATCATACATATGTATAGATGTCAAATATTTACGTAAATCAAAGAAAGTATTATTTAAACCTTTTTATAATTTTCTTTCCGTGACCATGATTGCTGTAAAGCATTCGAAACATCGAGAAACAAAAATCAAAATAAACCGCGAAAAAATCCGAAAAGATGATTTTATTTTAATTTTATATACAGTCAAATTAATACGGTCAAGTTAATAATAATAAGTAAATAATTCAACAAAAAGTGTTATTGTCATGCTGTTATTAGATGACAAAATTATGTTTCAATTGGATTACCTTTTCTTTTACTGTTAGACCCATGATGCTGAAGAAATACTTTTTTTTTATGATATTCATAATTCAGTGATAAACGAGCAGACAGTCCACCTGATGGAAAGCGATACTTGTCGCCCATAACACCTACGGTTCATGCACTTAAGTTTTATGTAACAAAACTGCAGAACCGCCGGTACGTTATCACTGTGAGGACTAAGATGTTATGCCTCTTGCCTGTAATTGCGCTGGCTACCTTATCCTTCATACAGGAACACAACAATACAATCATTGTTGCTTGGCGGCAGAAATAGAATAAAATACTTATAGGTTAGGTAGGTAGAGTTAAGTTTTGAGTTTAAGTTAGTAACAGTTATAATTTAAGTGTTAGTTATGTTAGATTTTTTGAAAAAAAAATATAGTAAAAATGTCCTGATATCAATCATACGATTATGAACCCAAAAATCACATACAAATTTAATTTTTGAACAAGACTAAAGACTGTTGAATTCTCAACTAGTTCTTGAATATATTATTAAAAAAATCATTTCTACGTGACATCCGCGAACTAATCTGTGCTAAAACGTTTTGAAACCATAATTGAATTGAATAAGAAACATAATTTCAAAATTTCAGATGGGCAATATGTTTGGACGCGGCATCGGCGAGCTGTCAACAAAGCTGGGCGGGGCATCTTCTTGGTTTTAGCGCTTCGGTCACACAATCAATGTCGTATTTTTTATTTGCCCTTGTTGATGTAATGATATGTGATTTCAAACTGCTTTCTGTTAAGATCCTACTGTGATGAAATCAGTTGCATGGTTAATCCGCCATTTTGTCATCACATCAAAATGGCATTTAAATATAAGCGCGTAGCTTAGAATTCTAGTATAAACGAAGTCTAGATTTTATTTTATAAAAAGCTTTATGTACAGTTAGTGACATTATTCATTTGGGGCGAATTACATATACTAGATGTGTATATTAAGGTTAGTATTTGATAATACGATTGATATAAAGAAAAATATAGAAAACGTATGTATTTATTACATGTAAACACAATGTTACAATAAGGAAACATATCGCTTTGTGCAAGTATTATATACGAGAAGGCATATAATATAAAAAATATTTACAAATTACCTACAGTATAATAGTCGGAAATGTACCAAGACAGGAAATTGATGAACGGCCACATTTGTTTTAAAATGACACTATTTTTCTTCTCGGCTTTGACTTTTCTATATATTTTTGTCCTTTTTCGTAAGAGGCTTACGCATGTTAATAATTGTGCTTGTACTTTGTTATTTGCTTTTTAAAGCAAGAATAACGCTATAAAAGGCGAATCTCAAAAAATATTATGCACTTCAAATCAATAAATTTAAAAATTCATTATATTCTTTCAATTTTATTTCATCAAAATAAATGTATTGTTAAATAAAATATTAAAAAAATATACATGGATAAGCCTCTTATCCCCTCTTATACTTACGAGTGTTAGTGTAGGATATTGTAGTGCAGTTTTCAATGCAACTTTTTCTAAACTAAAAGCAATACATATTTTTCTAATCTAATAACGTTACCTGTTTAATTATTGTCAGTTCATTACTGTAGTGAATACCTCAACCTAAGGATGACGCTAATTTCAAAATTTTTGTAAAATTAACGCGAAAATGAAATGGCAGTAAAATAAAGGCGGTTTCCGGAACATGTCGTTGTTGCCAGTTCAAAAAATATTGCGATTTATTTTTACAAAAATAATGACATCGATTAGAAACTGTTTTGATGTAGGATCTCTATAGCTCGAATGTTCTTTAGATTCTTCTTATAAAAGTCTATTCGGCACTAGACTTGTCACTTTACCTTGAAGTAGTCTTGAAATATTTAGGTAACTATAACTTTATATAAAGAATACTACTAACTATATTTGTTAACAAAAATATTCTTCTACGCTACTAAAATACAAATTTTAAACAACTAGTTGACAATTTTAAAGTTTTAGGTAAATTATAACTTTAAAAGGTTAGTTTGCGCTGACTCGCCTTAAAAAGACATTTCGAAGACGGCTTGCGAGGTGTAGAAATAAGTCCTGAACTTCAATCGTTTTCACTTTCATACGATAAATCTTCATCTAACCATTAGATTATTTATTTACATGTGATACAAAGCCGTATAAGTAATGTAATATAATCTTCAATAATAATTTTTATATTTAAATTTTATGTAGTGTCCGAGTGTCTGTAACCACTTGCATCTAAAATTACTATTACTTTCACTTTAGGAACACTTAAAAATATTAGCACCAAAATATCATAGCTCACTTAACACAGTACAAAATATCGCTCATTTATTGCATTAACTCTTTACACGACCTTTCTGAATTCAGTTCTCAATTCAATGGTATATTTTAACTTATATGCCAGCTTACAATATTAACTTTTTTTGTTAATTTTAATAGAAATAGTATATCTCGTTGTTTGTGCTTATTTTTTTTTTAAATGTTATTGATGGCTGTACAGCTGGCATTTTCATCTCACTCATAATTAGATAAAGCTCAATGGACGAAAGCGTAGAATAAGTGCATTAATGAGCCGACTGAAGTTACATAGACGTAGTTATTGCTTGTAAAATCTTCACATGGGATGACTCGCGATGGGATAAACTTAATTTGCTAGACACAGTGATGGCTTTAAGGTCTTCTCGCATTCTCATACTAACGTGTTGTTAAATAGACAATGGAGCTACTGTATGGTCATATGGTAGGTACCTCTTTTCGCTCTTAATAAGCATACTAAAAATATTTATAACGACTTTTAACTAAGCCGTCATTGGACCGACTTGTATTAATATAGTGGGTGTCTATGTTAGCAACTTGCTATTATCTGAAATAGAAACCTTTATTGCGACTTTATAATTAAATGCTTCTGGAACGAATCGTTAATTTAAATTGCCAACATCTAAAATGGCTATCAATTAAAATAATCCCTTGAGTTTGCTATTTAGTATATTTAATTATATTTTTTTAATAATTATCACGAATTAATAATAATATTATATTTGTAATTGTACTGTAACAGAACATCACGATACCTCACTTCAACCAGTTTTATTTAAAAATATTTTCCTTTACGTACAAAAGTTGAATCCCATTTGATAAAAAACCCATGTCTTTAAAGTTCTATTCCAGACATTAGTAAAAACATGTGCCTAACTTTAAGTGCTATAGTGTTTATCAAAATCAATAATCCTTGAGTTTTAGCTTCACATTCATAAAGATCATCGCGAGTGTCAGATGATACAATAAATAATATTTACAATAAAATAAAAATGTTTACTGTTCCTTCGCTGTTTTATTTTTTAAGTGTCTATTTACTATACTAGTAGTAGATATTATAAGTGTATTTAAAATAAACGAAAGTTAAGTTTGGAATATACGAAATGCATTCATATTTTTTATTAGGTATGTAGCATAATTCATTTAAAATGTTCAAAATACAATACTAGTACCAAGACATTGGAAATGAAATATGCTGTAGAAAATAAAACAAGTCATAAAACTTACAGTGTAACATTTTTGAAATTACGCCCCATAAAAATTTTAACCAGGTTTATGGAACCTTTCTTATTTTAATTTTGTTCGTGCTAGACTTTTTTTTGTTTTGTTTACATGGTGACATAGCATACAGCTGATAACTTTTGTAAGCTATACGGTAATTCTGTGTTATTTTTTATATTTATTTTATAACATACTTCAATGTCTTTATTAAATGTATAATATAATAGAAGTATTTTACGTTCACTGGTTTATTATTAAAAAGCACCATAACATCAATAAGCTTTATGATTTTAGATATAACAATTTTAAATCCTTTATGTGTTGTTTTGTTGTCAGCTCGAGGCTTACATAAAAGTGTACGTGTTGAAACTGGCTCGTATAAAAGTGCATCAATATAATTAAAGAGTTTAAATTACTCTCGCATTTTCCACTCGACTCCTGCGATGTGATTACAACTGTTCAGGACCGCGATGCGTGCCAGCGGGCATTTTTAAATATTTGACCTATTTTTAGTCACCGCTAATAATAATAAAAGGTAGGTAACGTGAACCTCTCAGCTGGCAAAGAAAACTGTCGAGTGCAAAATGTGGAAACGTGCTTTCTATCGTGGCAACATTGATTTGCATTTATATTATTAAAAACTCACAATAGCACTCTATAAATAATCGCAATAATGCAAAATAATAAATTTCGGAAAACAAATAGATATAAGAAAATGAAATTATTATTCATTATTTATTTTTGTTATAAACCTAAAAAACATATTGGGAAAAAGATTGCAGAGTCTAGCAACACTTTTATCCACAACTTGACAGATTGCAGTGCAGTGGTGTACACAGTGAACGTGTGTGAAGTTTAAACTTATTTATTTTTATGTAGTGCACAAAATTAAAAGCGTAAGTTTTGACTTAAACTTTGATATATTTGTATTTAATATTAAATTAATCGATATAACTATGACATAAATATATTTTTCTCTTATTAAATGTCCGCTTTACGGAAAACTTTTATAATTGAGTCTCATAAAATAAAATAAAAAAGCTTTGTGCCGTATCTGCTGCATTACGTGCATTCCTTTAGCATTGCGTCGTCCGGTGATAGCTGTTTTCTTTCACTTTATTATCCTTTTGGCGTATATCCATTTTTCTAATGAGATTTTCGGGCGCGCATTTAATGTTTCTTAAAATAGCTGAAGATGAGCAAACGTAAACGACTCAATAGATTTGTGTCAGTGGGTGAGGGTTAGAATACCTGAAATAAGATTTTGTTTTACCTTAGCCTGAATATTTGCGGACTTGAAAAATGTTCCCATTATATATTACCTAACTATTGGAATGTCTATTTTTAAAAGTTAAATATACTAACATCGAAAAATAAGTTTTGTTCTATTAATGTTGAGCTTTTATTATGTACATAATTAGATCATTATAATAGAATAACGTTTAATGAAAACAATGGTTTATAATTAACATGTAACATTTACAAATAAGTAAGATATAAATTACTTCAGTAGATATATCGTAAGTAGAGATTATTTATTCAATAGTATAATTTGTGTATCAGTAATGTCAGGCTAAGTGAAAGATAATGCCTCCATTAAGTACATTCTCGGGATAGCTACCGACCATGATAAGAGTCCAGTAAGTAATGAAATTAGTTAAAGCAAAAATTTAGTTCTAATTATTTAAAAATAATTCAATTTTTTAGTACATATGTATGTGTTAAAGTTGCATAAGTTAATAAAAGCTCTACATTATAAAACAAATATTTAGGAAATTCTAATATCAATACCATTGAAAATGATTAAGACTAAATAATATGTGCAATTCCGAGCATTAAAGTATAATATAAAATGTATGTACAAAATTAGAAAACTTTAAAGATACTATAAATAGAAGAAATTTTATTTTATTAGTTATTTAACAGTAATGTTTAAAGACGTATGTTAAATTCATTTTAGTTATAATATTAAATTCCTATTTACATTGTCATGTCACGAACATGCAAATTTTTTGAAAAAAAAAATTATGACAAAAAAACAACAAAAAAATATGAATACTTCACAATTTTTGATAAGAGCAAAAAATATTCCATATATTATAAATAGGTGTAAGTTTATTTAATAGTTAAAATAAAATGAAATTTAGTTTTATTCAATTAGATTTTTACAGTTCTTCTAATAGGAGCCATTTTATAACTCAGCACTTGCTCTTTTATAAATTCAATCAAAGAAAGATGTTAAGATTAAGAGCATGACAATAAAAAAAAAATATTTGAAACAGTTGTCTTACTGTTTTTTGATTTGTGTGTCACTTTAAATATCACAGACTCAAATAGATATAAAAATATGGCTTAAGGTATATAAAACTATATTGTAGTGATTCATATTTGTTATGTATGTTGCACATGCCATAATATGTTACTTTAAAACAAATAATATAATAGAACCCCATTCACGAAATAAAAAAATCCAGCATAAAACAACTTTATAATTGATTAAAAAATAACACTGAAATTTGATTTTATAAATAATTTAAATCTCTACACCTTACTCTGTTGATGTGTAAAAATATGATAAACAAACACATGTCGCAGACAGATACTAGTATTATAAAATACATAGATAACTAGCGATGTACCCTTGCTTCGCTTAGGTGTCCTAAGTGTCTAACAGTCACATACATATGTGTTACTCCACGTCATTGTCTATCTATATATATTAAAATCCATTCAAGAATCAAGCCTTTCCAGCAGTTTCAGCGCGAAGGACACACACGTACAAACTTTCGCAATTATAAATGAAACTAGCGCCACCCTCGTTCCTAATAATGACTATTTCAATAAGATTTTCCAAAATATATTTAATGTACAGATTCAGTTAGGATTTTATTATATGTATAGATAAAATAAAACTTTATTCAGATAGAGTTATTACAAGCATTTTTGAATCGTCAATTTAATTTAAAAAGCGTCAGTCAGTCCGTACATAATTATTAGTAGTCCGAATTTCTGTGCAAGTCACACGCCAAACATTAAATGCAGGTACATCAACAAAAACAGCAACTTGGCAAGAAAATTAATAGGCACTACATAAACGTATTGGACTTGTTTCAAATTGTCAAATTTTCCAGATTATTTTGCGTATTTGACTGGAATTAATAATTAATTATGTATGTATAATGTGTTTTATTATTGTAATTGCGCTTCTCCTTCACATTTTAATGCTATAATACGATATTTCTAAAAATGAATTTCTTATCTACCCAACAAATGTAGTAGTAGTAGGGGTGGGTACATACGTTTTCACTACATAGTATAAAACAAAGTCGCTTCCCGCTGTCTGTCTGTCCTTATGTATGCTTAGATCTATAAAACTACGCAACGGATTTTGATGCGGTTTTTTTAATAGATAGAGTGATTCAAGAGGAAATTTTATATGTATAATACATGCATATTATAGTACAGAAAAGCAGAGAAAAATAAATAAATACAATTCACTTTACAAACACAATTCAGTGGTTTAAATTCAACCATAACCATTTTAACCCTAAAACTCGTTAACATCTACTAAAGAAACAAAGGTGGTATAAATAAATTAAGATATAAATATTCAAGAATTGCTATTTAAATATGTAAGAATAAGATAGATTCCAGAGTGGATGACTTTCTTTTGTTAGTTTGTTAAATTATATCATCCCAAATAACACGCCTATAAACCACAGAACAAAGGATTGAACTGAATATATACATATACCTAAATAAATTTGAAATTTCAACTATCCAAACATTATAACAGTATTTTTATTAACAACTAGAGACTCGCCCTCACCGTTCGTCCCTAGCCCCTACGTTTTAAAGTTTAGTATAGATTTTTCCGAGATGAGATATTTAGCCGCAGTAAAAAGTATCCTATATATTGACCCGGATAACCAGCTATCGTCATACCAAATTTCATCAAAATCTGTTCAGTGGTTTTGTAGTGATGCGTTCTCAGACAGACAGAGAAAAACTATATAAATATAATATGTATAGATTTTTTAAGTAACTTTAGTTATAGCAAAATACTAAATTCTGCACATGACCTCAAGTTCGACACATCTGCGTATCATTGCAGAATATAAATTCACGGTATTTTCTCGATTCTAATCAAACTTCTATGAAAACGCCTTAGGCGTAACTTGATATATTTAGCCTTTCTATACCAATATTGTTAATTTATTTTTTTACACATATTGAATAAAACATATTATATTATATAGGTACATTTACTTGTTTGAACCTTTTAAACTGATTTTAAATGATTATTTTTTAATATTTATTTAAAACTAGCGAATCACCCTCGCTTCGCTCAGGTTCGCTCCTAGGTACATTTTTTTTAGTGGGACCCTAATTCTTCTACTGAAATAAAAGTAGCCTATGTTACTCCTTATAACATCAACTACCTGCCTTTTAAAGTCCCGTCAAAATCGGCCCAGCCGTTTCGAAGATTAGCCATAAAAACAGACAGACAAAATTTTTAAATATTGTGCTTTTCTTATAAATACCGTATATAATTCCATATGTATTTAGTAAAAAGCTGTTATTTTAACATTACAAACAGACACTTCAATTTTATTTATCTGTATAGACTTTAAAATGTCAAAAAATGGTAGGTATATTTAATTATTAATACTCTATTGTTAGATTTTATCACTTAAAAGCAGGAAACGCAGTTAAGAGGATATAGGACGAGTTATGTAGTTGCTACATGCACCATACAATTTTAATACTTATGATTTTTCTCGTTTACGTGACGGATAAGGTAAAAGTTCAGTAAAAAGGTACTAAGTAACTAAGTAGTATTCAGCCCTTTTTAACGTCCCACTGCTGGGCACGGGCCTCCCTTCAATATGAGGGGATCAGGCCATAGTCCGCCACGCTGGCCAAGTGCGGATTGGCGAACTTCACATGTCTTTCGAAAACTTGTTAGGTTCTCTCAGACATGCTAGTTTCCTCACGATGTTTTCCTTCACCGTAAGACAAGTGGTAATCATGTTTGAAATGATTCGCACATGAAAATATCAGAGGTGCGAGACCCGGGATTTGAACCCGCTTCACTCGGTTACCCAAGCGAGCGAGTTACCATTGGGCTACCACTGCCACTAAGCAACTAAACCTAACATTATTATTATAAAAATACGTACATATATAATTTTGTTTATTTACATATTTATGACTGAAGCCAAGCAATGCAGTTATTTCGATGATCATTACGTGACATTTCGAAGGCAATTGCCTTAATTGGTAACCATTGGCATTTCAATTGGGTCGGTAAGTATGTACGTTGTAATCAATTTTGTTTATACACGTCTTATTAGATTTGATGTGTGTCGGATTTGAGGTATGAAAAGAAAAATATTGTTTACGTTATATACTAGCGACATACTTTCGTGTCGCTCGGGCGCGTCCCTAGGTACGTGGGTTTTGTTTACAATTTCATGGGTTTAATTTTTTTTGCGCAGAACCCTAATTCTCTTTCTAAAATAATAGTACCTAGCCTAAGTTACTTCTTATAATATCAGCTATGTGCCAGTGAAAGTCTAGTCAAAATCGATTCAACCGTTTCGGAGATTAGCCAGACAGACGGACAAAAATAAAAAAATGTTTTTTGACTTTACAGACCCTTCAATTTTATTTATATAGATTTCTCGGTTGGCTGAACCCAAACGAAGTGAGGGTGAGTCGCTAATCCATACTAATGTATATATATATATATATATATATATATATATATATATATATATATATATATATATATATATATATATATATATATATATATATATATATATATATATATATATATATTTGTTTTAATTTTTAAAGTAGCTGTTTACTCTTCTAATCCTATGTATGTACATATTTACAGTTTTTTGTATACTAATCGTGAATAATAATAACCGTACCTAGGGACACGAGCGAAGCGAGCGTGAGTCGCTAGTACATTATAAATATTCAAATCGGAAAATATCAGTCGCTCCTTAATGAGAGTGGTTCCCTCTAAGAAGTCCTCGTTGCCTAAGAAATACATTTAGGACGAAGATGTCTTTAATTTTGAGTAACTTGGCCTGAAACGCAGGGCTACCTCCTAAAATTGCGAATAACATCCGATAGGAATTGAACTTGCGATCTCCATGTCAGTAGATAATTCCATTTAAATTATTACACTACAGTAATATATTTATCTATATATGTTTCATGTAAACGTTTCAAGAAACTTAGAGGAAGTAATAAAGCTTTCACTTAGAATTCAATTTGAGTGTCATCACGCTATCATAGACATGAACAAATTGACATGCATGTTGCAAATATATATTACTTTGTAATTGGATTCAGCGGCGTAGCTATGCCAATGCAACCAATGCGGTCGTATGGGGCCCCTGATTCAAGGGGGCCCCAGCGGGCGGTTCTTTTATTTCAAAACATTTTCCGTAGACGGCCCTCATAGAAATTAAAAAAAAACTGCAAGAAAAAAATGTCCCAAATTTCGGCATATTATTTTTTACGAGAATCATGAATATAATTGTACCTACGAATACGTTCTATAAGATGAATGGTCCTCTAAGCTCAGCTTTTTTATTTAATTTTACAATAACCATTCTTCAGTGACAGCGGTTTAAAAGAGTGAGAAAATCGAAAACTGTCTCTGTCTGTGGACTATATTCGTTTTCAAAATAGGCAAAGGGCCCCCTTCTATTTTTTTTGCATTGGGGCCCAAAAAGGCTAGTTACGCCACTGATTGGACTGTATGCGATGTTTTTCCTATATTTTTGTTTATATTTAGATTAATGACAAATACATAGATACAATTACAAAAACAACAACTAAGAATCTAAGTATCCTTTGAGAAGGCAAATTGAAACTCGAATCTTTTCTTCTCTTTCATACGATATCTTGGTCTTTAAATTAGTGATTTTCTTATAGATTATGTTATAGGTATAATTTCTCGATATTTTCTAGTTGATTCTAGTAGAGTCATTTTATATTGCAATGCGTGCATATGTGCATACGACGACATTTAAAAAACATAATAAGCATAAAAAAAAACTAAACGTGTTATCGACTTCAGCCTTAGACTGAAACTGAAGGAAGGGTTCTTTTTTCTAGACAGATGTTGACAAAGGACGCACTGTTGTGAGTTCCCGAGCTATTACTAAATTCCCGGAACTTAATTGCCAGTATATGTATGTATTTAACTTTTATTATATAAGCTCATACTTAGGTACTTATGAAGAAAGCTTTTGTACATCTAAATCTCAAACCAACATTTGAATAATTTCTTCTTCATAACTAAATGGCAAAAAGTTGCATAACTGTTTCTTTATGGTCCTTGGTCCTGGCTTTATGAACGTTTTAATAAGGTTTCACGTTATAAAATTAATAACTATATCTTTAATCTGTATAACCTACTAATATTATAAAGTATGCGAAAGTTTGTGAGGATATATAGATATTTGGATGTATGGATGTTTCGCGCAAAAACTACTAAATGGATTTTAATGAAATTTTACAATAATATAACTCATACACCAGAGTAACACATAGGCTATTTTTTTATCTCGGAATAAAAAAAAAGTAATATTGAGTGCGTATCTCTATTATTTAAGTCGGTAAAATTATCTCATTTAGTACTGCAAAGCCGTTCCGTGCTTGAACAGAAAACTCAAAAAACTGATAAGATTCAACTATAACACGTAGTTGGACTTATCGCTAGCTTTTTTTCATCCCAGGTGATTCACAAAGATATCAAAGAATCGTCTCTAACATGACTCATGGGACTTTAGGAACGTGTGCCAAACCATAACATATTCGTCACATTCATTTGTAACTGTAAACATTTTGCTACGCGCCAGTTTTAATGTACAGTTCGCCTGAGTATACTAAAAAATAACACTTAGTTTATATAATACTAGCTTCCCCATACAAACTTTCATCCCCATTTTCACTCCCTTAAGAGATGATTTTCGGAATAATAAGTATTAAATGTCCTTTGCAGGGTCCCAAAATATCTTCTTACCAAATTTCATCTAAATCGGTTCAGTAGAATCAGAAATTACCTACTACAACATCACAAATTCAGAAACTCACAAATTTTACCTCTTTATAATATTAGTTTAGATAACTAGCGACTCACCCTCGATCTGCTCGGGTTCGTCCCTAGTTACGTTTTAGGGTTTAGCATAGATTTCTCAGAGATATTTTCATCTTCAGTAAAAAGTATGCTATAGGTTTATTAAACCCAGATATCCTGAATATAGCTCTCTGAACATACCTCATTAAAATATGTCCTGAGGTTTTCTCGTGATGCGGTCACAGACAGATAGACAAACATTCTAAAAACTATAGATTCGGCCTCTATATCGATAATAATGACTATTTCAATAAGATTTTCCAAAAAAATATTTAATGTACAGATACGACTCAGAATTTAATTATAAATAATTTAATTATAAAATATTCACCGTAGAACAAGTGGTAATCATGGTAAAATTAAATTTGCACATGAAAATATCAGAAGCTAAGAAAGTATGTACGAGAGATATGAACCTGCTACCCTTGGTTACATAAACAAGCGCGTTACCACTTCGCTACCGCAGCTTAAAAGCACATAAGAATATTCATGTTCTGTTCCATAATATCACTGAATCTTATTTTAATATAGATAGAAAAAAACATTAACAGGTAATCGAACCTGTTACAGTAATTGACACAATGCCAATCAGAGGTCACGACAATCGACAGTTAAATTGTATAACAGTTTCTAACATTCAAATGTTTGCTTTCCCTTCGCAACTTATTCACTGATTGAGTATTGAAATTTGAGACTTCACAAAATGGCTTCCAAACTACTAATAATACCTAGTTAATTATCATTATTCGTAGCTTTCAAATTTACATTATGTTTTGGAGATCATTTTTTACTAGTATTATTCAAATGAAAGTAATTAGTAAAGTACGTAACAAAAATCTTAATCTTTTATATTACAATGACTTTTATGAACTTTCTTTGCATTAGGTAAGTTTAAAAAGTTTTTTTTTTAAGTTTTACTTCTAGGTACTGTTCTATATCAAGAGTTTGCCAGTTTCCAAAAAGTTTCAGTCCAAAACCTCACATTTATTTCATAAAACAGCGAATTTATTTGAATACTTAATTTATTGACTATACTAAGTCTGACACCGACTTCGAAAATATCTGATTAAGTATCCATAGTAAATGAAAAGTAAGTAAGTATTTTTTTTTCTTTTTAGTGACTGGAAGTCGTTTTTTTTTCTTTTTAAGTTTTTATTGTAGTTTATAGCTATATTAATTATTAATGCTATTTTGACTTGATATCTTGCAACACGCTTACTGGGAAACAGGGAAATGTTTATGGAAAGGCAATCACCGGAATCGATGCATTCATGTCGAAGTTATGCGTAAATTGAAAGTGATAAATGAAATGAGAACGTCGTCCTTTTTAAATTGATACTGTTAATATTTTATGCCCTTTATTACATTCCTACAGCTTCTCTTTGATCCCTTTGAACGCATCATTATAAGTACGTTTTTTTTAGTCTAAACATATAATAAAATTTTAAGTGATTGTGAGTCGAATCTGTACATTAAATATATTTGGAAAATTTTATTGAAATAGTTATTATTATCGATACAGAGGCCGAATGTATAGTTTTTGGAATTTTTGACTGTCTGTCTGTCTGTGACTGCATTACGAGAAAACTACTGGATAGATTTTGATGAAATTTGGTATGATGATAGCTGGTTATCCGGGTCAACATATAGGATACTTTTTACTGTTGGAAAATATCTCATTCTATCTGAGAATATCTACTATATGTTAAAACGCAACTAGAGACGAATGAACCCGAGAGGAGCGAGGGTGAGTCGCCAGTATATAATAAAATCAATCAATCTATATCCTATTATAAATCATTAAAAACTATTTATCTTTTTCTGTGGATACCAAATAAACAGTTCGTAGTGACTCTACTTGCTGTGCCAGTGGTCGCGGGTTCGAATCCCGCTGGGGGCATTCATTTGTGTGATGAGCACGAATGCTTGTACTCCAGTTATAGGTGTTTATATTTATAAAATGTATGTATTTAAAGTTCTATATCTGGTATTCATAACACAAGCCTCACAGCTTACTATGGAACTAGGTGGTGCTGTGTGTTAATGTCCCAACATATTTAAAAAAAAATTGTTCGCATAATATTAGTATGGATTAAAAAATATATCGACTAGAATGTACTACAGATTTATACTGGCTAATTTGTAACTTCTTATTAATGTTTGGCATCATAGTTACTACCTATCAACAGCCAACGGCTATTTTTCTAGATGTCGATGTGGAGACAAAATCTAAAAATAAGAGGAAAGCAAACATAATTGATTTCGTTATCTTAATTCAAATCGGTATTATGTTAGGCAGATGAGCACTATGTAGAAACAGACTTGTGTTTATAGCCGGCTTTTCTAGCAAAACTATTTATCAATGAGTAAGATAGAAAGAATGGCGAAATTATGTAAAAAATATTTATTTACTATAAAGGGTTAAGTGATGGACGTAATTACCCTGTAAACTCTGTTTCTGCATCCTTTAGAGTCACCTTAAGGCCTATGTACACGATGACTTTTTAACGCGACGTACGCGTCAATGCGCGTTAACCAACGCACTTCGTCTGCGCTTGTTCTGCGCTGATAAACTTAAAAGAGTATGCACACCACGTTTCACTAAATGCATCGACAACGCACGAGCACATATCATGAATGTCATCTTGTACGCATAATTTGTACTTACAAATTAAAAAATGCAGGATGCTTGCATTCGTATCGATAAAAACGCACAAGCGAGTCTTGATAGTATTCAGTGCGCGTCTAACGAACGTCGAACATACGCTGACGGTGCGTTAAAAAGTCGTTGTGTGTATAGGCCGTAATACTTAATTACAAAACTTACAAAATACCGAAATGACGTATGTATAATATGTAATTTCCGCGACTTCGGTTGTGGTGGAAACAGGGTGGGAATGAAATATAGCCTATGTGTATCCTAAGGATACAGTCTGCGTCTATTGAAACCTGTTCAGAGGTTTAAGAGTGAAAATGTAATAGAGAGTCAGAGATTTTTACTTTTACAGTATTATTATGGAAATTTTTAAAAAAGTTAAAACATTTAACTTTTACTTTTTTAATAAATAATCTATACATATAATAAAATTGTAACCGGGTCGAATTTGTACATTAAATATTTTTTGTAAAATCTTATTGAAATTGTCATTATTATCGATACAGAGGTTGAATCATAGTTTTTAGTATTTTTGTCTGTCTGTCTGTCTGTGACTGCATTACGAGAAAACTACTGGATAGATTTTGATGAAATTTGGTATGATGATAGCTGGTTATCCGGTTCAACATATAGGATACTTTTTACGGTTTTTTTGCGGGAAAATATCTCATCTCTGAGAAATCTATACTAAACGTTAAAACGTTGTTATAATATATGAAAGCTCGTTAACCCATAGATTAACATTTTTTTAATTACTAGCAGCTCACACTCGCTTCGCACGGGTTCACCTTTAAAAAAACAAATCTATCCGGCGGGAACCATATATTTTTTCCGGAACTATAATCTATCTGTGTGCCAAATTTCGTCAAGATCCGTTCAGCAATTCTGGCATGAAAGAGTAACAAACATCCATACATACTCAAACTTTCACATTTATTACATTAATACGGATCTACCCATTAGACCACCCTCGGAGAGGATAAAATTACTATATCGAATAGAACGATATCAGCAGTAGAAACATAACCATAAGACATGTACATATATTATGTACCAACTTATGTACTTTCTTGTTGAAATCACTATTTATCTATACTAATATTATAAAGCTGAAGAGTTTGTTTGTTTGGTTGAACGCGCTAATCTCAGGAAGTACTAATCCGATTTGAAAAATTCTTTTTTGCATTCGATAGCCCGTTAACTGAGGAAGGCTATAGGCTATATATCATCCCGGAAAAATGTACAGTTCCCGTGGGAAAGATTTGTTTTTGTCTAGGGACGAACCCGAAACGAAGCGAGGGTGAGTCGCTAGTAATATTATGTATATACGGTTAATATGGAATAGATAGACTATATATTATATGTGTATATACATCGGTATGATGAGTTGTTGTGGGTTGTATTATAACGTGCTCTCAAGTGGGAATGAGATAATCTCCCGCAGTAGAAAGTAGCATATGTCATTCTAAATATCTCCACACAAACAATCACGCCGATCTCTCACTCTGTTTCGACGTGAAAGAAGGACAAACAAACACACTTACACATAATATTAGTATGGATTTGGTGCAAGTAGCAAAAGTATATTTTTATGTAATATTTTTTTAGATTTGTGTAATTATTTTACATTTAATATTAAACTTTTATTACGCGGTTATATTTTGAGATATTTCCGACGCAATTCGTCAGGAAAAAAACAAAATAAATACCATACCATACCATAATATATTTTTATATACAGATTAAAAAAAATGTAATTAAAAAGCTGTCATTAAAAAATAGAAATTAAATATAATTATAAATGTAATATTATATTTATATACAAGTCACATCACTATTTCTTCATATTTACTTGAGGCGTTGTTGCGTAAAATCAACGGCCATTTTATCATATTAATCACATTATCATGATTTTTTTAACAGCTCATCTCAATCGTTTGAATGCCTTTTAGTTATTTGTGGTGAATTATTTACTGAGGTGTTGATAGGTCAATTAATAGATTTTTTTATCCACTAGCGACTTATCCCCGCTTCGCTCGGGTGCGCCCCTAAGTACACCGGATTTTGTTTACAATTTCATGGGTTGTAATTTTTTTATATTTGCATAGGCAGTGGTAGCCCAGTGGTAACGCGCTCGCTTGGAAAACCGAGTGAAGCGGGTTCAAATCCCGGGTCTCGCACCTCTGATATTTTCATGTGCGAATCATTTCTAACATGATTACTACTTGCCTTACGGTGAAGGAAAACATCGTGAGGAAACCTGCATGTCTGAGAGAACCTTGCAAGTTTTCGAAAGACATGTGAAGTCCGCCAATCCGCACTTGGCCAGCGTGGTGGACTATGGCCTGATCCCCCTCGTATTGAAGGGAGGCCCGTGCACAGCAAGGACGTCAAAAAGGGCTGAATATAAATACAATTTTTTTGCGCGTAACTCTAATTCTTTTTTTAAGATAAAAGTAGCCTAAGTTACTTCTAATAACATCAGCTATTTGCCTGTGGAAGTCCCGTCAAAACTGTCCAGCCGTTTCTGAACAGACAGAAAAAATTTAAATTATTTTTTTTCTTATAAGTACAGTATGTATTGTATTATTTGTTTCTATAAATTAAAGAAAGAAGCAGTCTTTCTAATATGGTTTTAAATACATTAAAATGTACTTTATAATAATAATGATGATAATATAATTCGTCTACTTTTCATGTGTGTACGTTTGTTACTATTTGTTACACTGAAACGGCTAGGCCGTTAGACGGTGACCTTGAGTAACCCATAGGCTACTGTTATAGAGATTGTCATTGTTTCTAATAGACGTCAAATCAATCATTCCACAACACTTTCACAACTATAAAAGAAATGTTATTACAGATCTTATAGTGTAAATCTATACATATAATAAAATTCTGAGTCGAATCTGTACATTAAATATTTTTTGGAAAATCTTATTGAAATAGTCATTATTACGGATGGACAGAGACCGAATCTATAGTTTTTCGAATTTTTGTCTGTCTATCACTTTGCCTGTGACCGCGTCACGGAAAAACCATTAGAAAGATTTTGATGAAATATGGTATGATCATAGCTGGTTATCGGGGTCAACATATAGTATAGTTTTTACTGCGGGAAAATATCTCATCTCTGAGAAATCTATACTAAAACGTAACTGCCAACGAACCCGAGCAGAGCAAGGGTGAGTCGCTAGTATAAAATTTAATTAAGAGCCAATTCAATCAGCCGAAGCACAGTCTTCGATTACAATCACATAATTGTGCCTTAAACAAATACTGTGCAAGCGAAACCGCAATCAGTTATTAGTATGTATTTAAATTTTAAATTAAATATTCTTGCTTTTAGATATTGTAACAAAATCAAAAATGCCTTTTACTTCTAACGTCATACTAATCTTTACGGACCTCGTGAGTTATGATTCAGCGCGCCTTTGTCCCGACTAAATGTTTTGATAACGAAAACCTTTGTGTGCGAGCAACAATGCAATCATTTATTAAGAAGTATTGAGCGTAATATCCTCAGTAAAGAGAGTCAATATAGCTTGTTTTAAACGATAACTTAGTAAAATACCTTCAAATAACTATTAATGTAATGGAATGGAAAAGGTCGTATATTTTGAAATGTAAGTGTTAAGTTTGAGCAGACTGTCAATTGCATTAAAGGCTGTGCTTGATTGCGAAAAGGGACGAATTAGGTATTTAAATGCCAACCCGCACTTCGCCAGCGTGGTGGACTATGGCCTGATCCCCCTCGTATTGAAGGGACGCCCGTGCCCAGCAGTGGGACGTTAAAAAGGGCTGAATACAATACAATAGGTATTTAAATGAAAACTTTAATATCATTGGATATTATTAAAAGTTTTTTTTTATATATATATTCTAACGATTCTAAAAAAATACGGTTCATGGCGCATATATGTACGTGTATATATTATAGCATTTATAACTTAACAACATTATTTTCCGTCACGCTTAATTATCGTATACAGATAAATAAAATTGAAGTGTCCGTTTGTAATGTCAAAATAACAGCTTTTTACTTAATGCGTATGAAAGTATATATAGTAAATAGGGTACTAATAACAATTTTTAAAATTTTTGTCTGTTTGTTCCGGCTAATGTCCGAAACGGCTGGATCGATTTTGACGGGACTTTCACTGGCAGATAGCCGATGTTACAAAAAGTAACTTATTTTAGAAAAAGAATCAGGGTTCCGCGCAAAAAGTCAAAACCTGTGAAATTGTGAACAAAATCCGCGTACTTACGGAATGCACCCGAGCGAAGCAAGGGTAAACCGCTAGTACATTCATATGTATATGAATTAAAAATACATTAGATATTTTTTTAAGTAGATATAAATTACACACCTTACTTAGTAACATTAAATATTTAAAGTCCAAAATTTTAACCAGAAAGCTTACGTGCATTGACCGTTTAACGACCTCATTTTTTTAATTGGAACAATATGCTTAAGACGGATCTTATCTGTAGCTTAGTTTCAAAGGCTATTGTTTGTACTGTAGTACGAGTTAATAACTAGATATGATAGCAGGTTTTTATATACTAATTTAATTTGGTATTGATAACCATCTGACATACTGGCAGTTAGAGGTCGGCAGTTCGATTACTGTACATTCATAAGGTAAAATATAATAGTGTTTTAGGTTTTTTATCTCGGTTTTTAAAGCTTAAATTAATTTCTTCAAAATCTATTTTTTATTTATCCGTATTAATATTATAAATGTGAAAGTTTGTGAATATGTATGGATGTTTGTTACTCTTTCACGCCAGAACGACTGGAAGGATCTGGATGAAATTTGGCACAGAGATAGAGTATAGTTTGGAATAACACACAGGCTACTTTTTATCCCGGAAAAATGTACGGTTTTCGTGGGATAGGTTTGTTTTTGTTTTCCTAGAGGAGAACCCGAAGTGAAGGTGAGCCGCTGGTAAACTCATATTTGCATACATAATAGAAATGATATTTACGAATGATCAATTCATTTGTAATTACTCTGTGAATTGTAAAACATTTCGTGTAAATGTTGCTTTCTTAGATAAATATTGATAAATATACTGGTACCTAATATAATTGTATTTAAAAATTTTTTTGCCTAAAAATGGGAAGAACTAAACACAGTCAAAAAAAGGAACAAAATATAAATTATATACTAAATATGATCATTTATTAGTAATCTATACTCATATTATAAAGCTGAAGAGTTTGTTTGTTTGTTTGGTTGAACGCGATAATCTCAGGAAAACTAATCCGATTTGAAAAATTCAATTGTCAAAATCAAAATCAAAATCAAAAAATTCGGCAAATGCATTGCCCGTTAGCTGAAAAAGGTTATAGGCTATATATCATCCCGGAAAAATTTGCGGTTCCCGTGGGATAGATTTGGTTTTGTCTAGGGACGAACCCGAAGCGAAGCGAGGGTGAGTCGCTAGTTAAAACATAATTTCCTACAATAAAATAGGCACTAGACGAATTGTTATATTTTTACGACTAGCGTCCAAGATACACTAAAACGTAACCCACATTAGTTTACTACTTACTCACTTTTTAAACAGGCGCTTAGTACTTCCTTTTATTATTATGATTGAAAATATTTTAATTTGTTTATATTAACACTAGCGACTCACCCTCGCTTCGCTTCGGGTTCGTCCCTAGACAAAAACAAATCTACCCCACGGGAATCTTATCTACATTTTTCCGGGATGATATATAGCCTAGAAGCCTTCCTCAATAAACGGGCTATCTAATGCAAAAATAATTTTTCAAATCGGATTAGTAGTTCCTGAGACTAGAGCGTTCAAACAAACAAACAAATAAATAAACTCTGCCTCTTTATAATATTAGTATAGATATTAAAAGTTTAACATATGTCAAGAACGAGCTAATTGTAGATAATATTTCAAATGAAATAACTACCTCAAGTTAAAATTATTGTATTTTAAATCCATATTAAATATATCTCAATTCCCGTTATTATATTTTTCCAGACTTTTTTTACGTAAAACGGTCAGATTCTAAAACACAAGAAAGGAGACACAAAATATAAATAATTGTATTTAAAATGAATCCGAAGTCTTTCGTTATATTTTTAGGACATTTTTGTCTAAAAACGTGAAGTGTTAAAACGCAGTCAAAAGTTTCAAATAAAAAAAAAACAATAGGTACTCTAATATACGAATATAACATGTAAATTAATATCTGACAGTAAAATGTCAACATGACAAAACAAAAATTGCTATCCACGATATATCGAGGCCTTATTTTAGATTCAAACATTATTTCATTTATATCAGCAAATTGTTATTGTTACGATTAGTAATACCTGACACATCGTTACTGCACTTTACCGAACTGCAACCAGGAAACAGTGATGTAGTGAGCATTGTGACATAACAGTATCTAAAATTAACCAAACGCCTGCGCCAGCGCATCGCAGTAAGTGTTGCCACTTGCGAATTTACCCCGAATTTCGGGTATTGAACTTTGGTAAAACGATAATGTTTTTGTTTATTGCCGTACATAAAACTATGTATAGTGTACCTACTATATGTGTATATATTATATAGAACACGCCGGTTTGGATTTTTCGGAAATAAAAAAGTTTGAACGATTTTGAGATTGTGGAAAACTATCTATTCTATCTGTTAAATAAAGACAGAACTGAGACTATTTTATATTAAAACGCGTTTCAGGGACATTTCTATTTAATACTCATCTAGATATACTAAAATTATAAAGAGACAGAGTTTGTTTGTTTGTGTGTTTGAACGCGCTAATCTCAGGAACTACTAATCGGATTTGAAAATTTCTTTTTGCATTGAATAGCCCCTTTATTGAGGAAGGATATATATAGGCTATCATAATGCTACTACCCAAAGGAGCGGAGCAGTAATCATAAATGTCAGCAAATCGGGTATACTCCCATACATTGTTGTAAAACTATATACCTAATATATTATGTACATACATAGGGACGTACCCAAGCGAAGCGAGAGTCAGTCGCTAGTGAATAAAACGTAGAATATTAAATTTTAACTATAAAAAATGCAAACCCGTGCAGATTAGACTTAGCTTGTTAAAAAGTAAAGACTAAATAACAAACAAATATCTTTTATATTGTTTGTCCATGTAGAAAATAGCCTGGTTATTGGTGTACATCGAATTGAATTAAAACGTGTATAATTAATTGTATTAGTACCAGTTGTAGCGTTGCACAATTTTTACGTTACATATTTATTATTATACTGTAGGAACTGTTTTATTTTCAGTAAACTAGTAGTTTGCCACATTGCGACTTTTTTGTATGTTTTTGCTGTCTATACTTGATGACAGTGGTAGCCCAGTAGTTACAAGCTTGGGAAACCGAGGAAAGCGAGTTCAAATCCTGTGTCTCGCACCTCTGATATCTTCAAGTGCGAATAATTTCCAACATGATTATAGCTTGTACACGGTGATGGAAACATTGTGAGGAAACCTGCATATCTTAGAGAACTTAGCAAGTTTTCGAACATGTGAAGTCCGCCAACCCACACTTGATGAATACATACATGTATCTTATTACTTATTATTATACTTATTTTTATCATACAATATTCAGTTGATGTAACAATGACAATATAAATCTATTTAACTATAGCTCGACAAAGTCCTACCTGCGTAAAAATGATTAGAAAATTATAGTGTGTTACACATAATTAAAATGTACCCTTACCTTTAAAAGTCGGGTAAAAACTATAGTCGATTTCACGTCGAACCGTTGCTTTGGAAAAGAATGATAAATAATAAAACACGCTATAACATTTATTATATACTAGTGGCTCACCCTTGCTTCGCTCGAACCGTACATTTTTTAGGTTAAAAATTAGCTTATGTGTTATTCTGATATGTGAGCTATAATATTGTAAAGTTTTATTAAAATCCATTCAGTGTTTTACGTGAAAAAGTAACAAACATCTATACATCCAAACATCCATACATCCTCACAAACTTTCGCAGTAGGATTAGTAAGCGTAACACCTGTGTGGGAAAATAAACCAACGCCAGAGATGAGATATGATGTGATTTAGTGATAATTACTCCATTTTCGATACCGTAACTTGTTAGGCGGAAAGCTTCAAAAAACATTTGACTCGTAAAGTTAAACACCGTATAAACATAAATATGAGAACACAGCAATTCGTAGTTATAGGCTTTCAGGAAAGTGGAATAATTGTGGATCATAAACAATTCATCTATTCACCCTTCCGGCGGTTAATTTTATCTGAAGGCATTTTGCCAAGCAATCCGGTTTGATTGTATTGAATACAATTTATTTGAATTAATCAAAATATCTAAATGGATAATATTTTAAACTGATACTTCTCGCTGTATAATTTACAAGTGACTATGTTTCATTGAGTAACTGCCTACGTACAGTCGCTAGCACGTACAGCTGCCGATCGAAGGTCCTGGGTTCAAGTCCCAGGTTGGGTCAAGTTTATTGAGTTTTCCTATTAAGAAATTCTCAGTAACAGCACGGAGTTGGTAAAGCGGTCCATCCTGCGTCTGATCACTAACTGGTGTCAAATTGTCAAAACATTTGGCAGTACTTTTTTTGCTTCTTTGTGTATTACGCGATCTTATCGCCAATAGTGAATCAATTTTCATAATTTCTTTTTTAATAAATACGTTATACCTCAAGGTCCCAGATAAATAAAAAAGAAATCTATTCCTAAAGTTGGGATATTTATTTTTTAATGATTTTGTTATTATATGGTTAATGCTAATCAATTATATATTGTATTTTCATCCTAATTTTGTTTATTTACAAATACTATCTACTATATATACCAACACAGGTAAAGACAAAACAGTTCAATACATTTTTCTCCTCTGTTTGTCAACCGTTTTTTTTGTTTAGAATCTGTTAATGATTTTTAGTGTTATCACAAAAAAATGATACAGGTTTTTTTTATAATAAATAAATAAATTCTATTCATATATGTTTTTCTTTTAAGAATGGTTGTCGTCGAATTTCGTCCAACTATAGTATTATCACGTGGACCCAGCAGCTTGAAATTATGATTAAGTATAGAAAATTACAATATTTAATGAAACTCAAAAATATTTTAGCCTTTGCCCTTATACTCTACACTGGTTAATTTTACTCGAGGCGGTCTGCCAAGTGCCCAGGTGAGAATACCATTCCGGCATACTTGATTTAAATTACCCACCATCCGCTTTGAACTACCAGTCGTTGCATTTCTGAGTTGGCTCGTACGAATTTATTATACCTAGCCTAGGTCTAGCTCTAGCCTAGATGAATTTCAGACTTTTAGTTTTTTTTAATTTAGATGGTTTGATAATACAAGAAAAAAATATTACTAGACCTAAAACTTCTAATTTTATAGCTAAATACAGTACTAGTATCATTAAAATCCATTTAGTAGTTTTTGCGTTAAAGAGTATTGATGATTGTTACTCTTTTACGCAAAAACTACTGAATGGCTTTTGATGAAAATTTACAATAATATAGCTCATATACCAGAGTTACACACAGGCTACTTCTTATCCCAGAAAAATTTGCGGTTCCCGTGGGATAGATTAGTTTTTGTTTTTCTAAAGGTGAACCAAGCGAAGCGAGGGTGAGCCGTTAGTAATTAATATATTTTCTTAGATATACGCGAATATTTGACATTTTAAATAAAACTATCTTTTCGGATTTTTTTGCGTATTTATTCTGATTTTTGGTTCCCGACGTTTCGAACGTTGCTTTACAGCAATCATGGTCACGGGAAAGACTCTCTGATCCGGATAGAAGAGAAGTAAAAATCCGAAAAGATAGTTCTATTTAAAATATCTAATAATAATTTTTCAAATATTCTTATGGTGTAAAACGGGATTTTTACTACGTCTTTAAAATTAAGTGATTTTTATGAGTTGGTCACGAGTATACGCCAGCAACTCATAAAAGTAAATGACAAACAAATATTCATTTTTACATCATAAAAATATTGTTAGTGGCTATGAAAGCTTAAAGATATTTAAGTAAACATACACAAGTCGTAAGAAAACTCGATGAACATATATAGGAAAACCAAGATTACCATTTGTTGAAAGTCAGTGATAGTGAGACGAGCAAAAAACTGGAATGCAAAATCGCGTATCTACACGCTTTCGCACAAATTAGTGTAATCGTGTCAATTAATTGCGTGGTATAAAAGATGGGTTTGACCGTAACAAGACCGCACCGCTATTTAATTAAGTTTTTCAAGTATTTAATGGAAAGGGTATGGTGTAATTATCAGATCTGAGAAGAGAAGATTACATGTCGGGAATTTGAATTTATAGATATAGGTAATTATTTATTTGTAGTGGTTTCATCAGTACATAGTATAAAACAATGTCGTTTCCCGCTGTCTGTTCCTATATATGCTTAGGTCTTTAAAATTACGCAACGGATTTTGATGCGGTTTTTTTTAATAGATATTTTAGATTCAAGTGGAAGATTTATATAATACATGCATAATATAGTAGAGAAACACTGATAATTTTAGAGGTTTCTAATGTAATGTCGTAAATAAATGCATTTTTTTTGCGCTTACATTGCAAACGCTGGCTGAACCCTACGAGATAGATCAAAATAATGTACTACAGTATTGTACACCTTAAAAAGGTCTACATAAAAGTCCGCGATGGCATATGTCTATTTCTTAAGGATAACATACTATATCCATTTTACTATATCTAAGCTAGGGACGAACCCGAGCGAAGCGAGGGTGAATCCCTAGTTCATACATATGTTACGAGTATGTAAATTTCACGGCAACAGAAATCTAAAAAATATGGAAATGATAAAAAAATTGTATGGCGTGACCCATGATTTAACAAATTTTTACATGTATAGGAAGGTCTTGCTCATGTCATGGAACAAATCTTATTTTTGGCAATCATATTATTCATCTCTGGTCACCACAATGTTAAGAGCGAGTCAAATCTGCCCAATCTCCTTTGTCATTTCAATACATACAATTTTTTGAAAATTCTATTCAACGATTGCAGAGCCCCATCTTGTCTAAATATAAACTGCTGGTTAATTCTATTAAAGAATTTGCAAAAGTTTTAAGTGTAAATAAAATGGATTTTTCTTTTATTGAAAATTATAAAACACCTATTGATGCAGTTCAATATTTCACATAGTTTCCGAAATGGCTTGAACTAACACTTTTGAAAATATATAGGAATCAATATAACGGAGATTTACAAAGTGGAGAAATTCCTTCGACGCGGTCCACCCACACAATCCAAATATATGTAAACAACGAAATTTACATTTTGGATACACGAGTCGGGAACATCGCAATGCGAATAGCTGATGTTAGAGACTATTTATAACTTTTTAATTCCAGCGACTGAAAGGTGTTGAAATTTGACTTGATTGTTGATTGAATATCTTACAGTGTAAGAATATCAGTGGCAATGGAGGTTTACCAAAAATATTTCATACGGAAAAATCCTACTTATATTATAAATGTGAAAGTTTGTGAGGATGGATGGATGTTTGTTACTCTTTCGTGCCAGAACAACTGAACGGATCTGGATGAAATTTGGCATAGTGATAGATTGTCTGGAATAGCACATAAGTTACTTTTTATCCCGGAAAAATGTATGGTTCCCATGGGATACATTTGTTTTTGTCTAGGTTCGAATTCGAAGCAAAGCGAGGGTGAGTCACTAGTTGGATAGAATTGTATCGTATGTACAATACATTAAATACATTATTTTGACTGACTTAACAGGAAAGCTTTTGAACTAGGTCAAAATATAAGTAAGTATCTAGGTAAGAGGAATTTATTCAGACAAAACACTATATAGCCTATGATTCCCTCATTATTTGGAGAGTCTCGAACTAAAGTGAACAATGTTAAAAGATTGACGAGACTGATGTGAGTAACCCATTTATTCACAGCCACAACTGTGATTTAATGCGATAAGCAATCACGGTACGTGGAAAATAACTCTGCCATGATTATGTTTTGTACCTGTGAAGTAAAGCAGCCGTTATCTTTTAAATACTTACACTGAATACTTCTTTGATGTTATGTTATTTACATGTTTAATGATATGGTAAAGGAAAACGTTTAAAAAAAAAGGTGCAAATTTGAACACTGCGTTGGTCTAAAGTTGGTCTCTTAAGACATAAGCTCATAGGTCCTTCGCATTACGAAGAGCTTCGTGCTTAGTTCAATAAGAGAATGAGACTCATTTTTTCCTTTTTTACTGTGTGGGGCCGTAAAAGGATGCTTATTAATCAGTTTAAGTTATTCTAACACAGACTGTATTGTATGCCTATCAAGACCTTACCTATATATTACCTAATAATTATATAATTCTGATCTATACAAATAAGTAAAATTGAAGTGTCTGTTTGTAATGTCAAATAGCAGCTTTTTACTAAATGCATATGAAAGTATATATGATACTTATAAGAAAAAAACATTTTTTAAATTTTTGTCTGTCTGTTTGCTCCGGCTAATCTCCGAAACGGTGAGACCAATTTTGACAGGACTAAATTTCAATAAAATTATATAAAAGTCTTGTATTACATAAAGATGGTTATTCTGGTTACACATAAATGAGGCGGTAGAACCTAAACGCAAGTTGTTTTTTTTGTTTTTCAGTGGCAAAGTTTTTAAGGTATTTTATAAATACAAGACCCTAGTATTACATATTTAGACTTAATTTTGTAATTCCAGCCAAGTTCTGGTACGATATGTTGACGGTAATGACATACATTACTACATATTGACAGTAAGTTACTTGGCTATGTTTGGTAAAGTATTAGTAATTAACTTAAAAGGTAGCTTCTCAAATCAATCATGTTTTTTATTTGCGAATACTTATATTGATTGGTAAGTAGTTTTTTTAATTGGTGTTATTACATATATTTTTATATTGGTTTAGGTTATTTTTCAAAAACCCGAACAGACGCAAAACATGCTTCTAAACTAAGTTTATTCGTGTTGTCAGTCAATATAAGAGTTGTAAAACAGATTCTGTCCTAGTGAATACCTACTTAGGAATTAGGTGTAGTAGCTATGCCCAAACGTGGCTGTGTCTTTTGCAACAAACTACTTAATGATTTACTGGAATAAAAATTGGCTGTATTATTGTATGGCTCATAAATTATCTATATTAAAATCATATATTTTTTTAGGTTATGGTTATATGAAAAAAAATTGAATTTTTATGAAACCAAATATTTCCTCAAATACATATAATACAGATTTTTATGAACGACATACATATATAAGTTTTTATATCATAGTATTTGTCTATGTAACCAAAAAAAATCAACAATATTATGTAACTCCAATAGTAAAATGGCTGTAGAGACGGACAAACAGAACAACAGAAACAGAAACAGAAGGGTTATCGAATTATAATGTTGAGAAACAAGTATATAAGTGTTGTTTAAAACTCAATTTATCACATTAGAACGTGAGATCAACTATAAGAATTTATATTAGCTTTGTGAAATTAGGTAGCGGCTCACCATCACTTCACTCAGGTTCGCCTCTAGAAAAACAAAAACAAATCTAACCCACGGAAACCGTACATTTTTCCGGAATAAAAAGTGGCCTATGTGTTATTCTGATGTATGAGCTATATTATTGTAAAGTTTCATTAAAATTCATTCAGTAGTTTTTGTGTGAAAGAGTAACAAACATCCATACATCTATACATCCATACATTCTCACAAACTTTTGCATTTCTAAGATTTGTAAGATTATTAGGATTATTATTAAACTCACAGTAAGCTTTGTCCAGAATAATTTCTTATAGAAACCGGCGTCATAACGGGTAAAAAGTTGCCAACGAAAATATTTTATGCTGTAAACAAGCACATTAACGTCCTACAAACTGGCATGTTTCATGGTGCGGCATCTAAAGTAATAAAGAAGGAAATTTTAATGTTACTTTAACCTATATTTAGCAAATTTCTTGAAATTCTTAAACATTTGTTCTACATTGAGTTTGGTCATGGTAAATTTTAATAATTCATCCTTTTTTTAAAGAAAATTATTCTTCCGAATGTTTTTCGCTGATATATTGCTTTTTTATTTACGACGTTTCGAATGCTTTACGGCAATCATAGTCATGGCAGAGACTAATGTTTTAGCTTAGACTTAGTTTTTTTAAGAAACCAAGTCAAGCCAAGAAGAAGCCAAGAAACTCTGTTTGTTTGTTTGTTACCTTTTCACGACTAAACAGCTGAACCAATTGAGATGAAAATTGGTATGGAGATAGTTTGAGATCCTGGAAACGAAGGATAGTTTTTACCTCGGAAATCATACCTTAAGGGAGGGAGTTAAAAGGAGGGTGGAAGTTTGTATAGGGAATCAATTATCCCTATCCCTATTAACCGTGATACCGTCCCTAGGGATGAACCCGAGCGAAGCGAGAGTGAGTCGCTAGTATTTAATATAAAAATATGCTATATATACGCCCAGTGGTAACGCGCTCGCTTGGGAAACCGAGTGAAGCGGGTTCAAATCCCGGGTCTCGCACCTCTGATATTTTCATGTGCGAATCATATCTAACATGATTACCACTTGCCTTACGGTGAAGGAAAACATCGTGAGGAAACCTGCATGTCTGAGAGAACCTAGCAAGTTTTCGAAAGACATGTGAAGTCCGCCAATCCGCACTTGGCCAGCGTGGTGGACTATGGCCTGATCCCCCTCGTATTGAAGGGAGGCCCGTGCCCAGCAGTGGGACGTTAAAAAGGGCTGAATACATACATACATATATACGGTTGCAGTTAAATCTGTGCAAGATGAGTTTCCAGGTATTCAGGTAGGCGCATTTTATTCCTTCGTAACTCTCCTATAAATAGGTTAGTAAAAGTCAACCGGCCGCTGAATCTAAATGCGTCTTCACACTATAGTTTCATTCAACAAATGTATAGAATTTCTTATGTATTTAAGCGATAGATAGGGACAGGAATTTAGTGTGAAAAGTTGTTTATATATTAAAAACTAAAACGAAATGAATGTAAAAGGATAGTTCTTTATTGAATACTAGCGGTTTTAAAACAAAAATTATCCCACGGGAACTGTACATTTTTCCGGGATAAAATAGGCTATGTGCTTTTCCAGACTATGACCCCATAGATATGGGGCACTTGGGGTTAGTGCCCAGGGTGGAGAAATTCAGAGTGTGAAAAAAAAACTATCTTAATGTTATCGAAAATTCTCTTTGTATTTTTCAAGAAATGTATTAACTAAAAAAAAATACTAATACATTTTTTGAAAAATTAAAAACATTTATCAATCAAAAACAAATCAATTTTTTGCAATTTTCAAAAAAAAAAATAATTAAAAGAAATTAAACTTTATGCAAAATTTTGATAATGGGGCGGCATTTTATAGTGCCCAGGGACGGCGGTAAGGTAGAATCCGGCACTGTCTATCTCTGTGCCTTTCATCCAGTTCCGCTCAGCCGTTCTGACGTAATTGAGTAACAAACATACAAACATCCATCCAAACTTTCACATCTATACAGATAAATAAAATTGAAGTGTCTGTTTGTAATGTCAAAATAACAGCTTTTTACTAAATGCATATGGAATTATATACGGTATTTATAAGAAAAACACATTTTTTTTAATTTTTGTTTGTCTGTTTGTTCCGGCTAATCTCCGAAACGGCTGGACTTTCGCTGACAGGTAGTTGATGTTATGTTATAAGGAATAACTTAGGCTACTTTTATTTCAGTAAAAGCATTAGGATTCCGCTCAAAAAAAAATGTACATAGGGACAAATACGAGCGAAGCGAGGGTGAGTCGCTAGTTTATAATATTAAGTAAGATTTTTGAAAATACATGATGAATAATTTTTATTTGTTTGTCCGTTTGTTTCGAATTTACTTAATATACTAATATAGATAGGTACTAACTGCCACCTCGTTGCTGTGGCTGAGTCTGGATAGATTTAGTGAACATAAGAGAATTATAGCAAAATAGTTAACGAGAAAATTATCTTCGTACTCAAATAAACGTAAGTGTTGTAAATAATTTATTGAATTATAATAAAACTAGCGACTCACCCTCGCTTCGATTCGGGTTCGTCCCTAGACCAAAACAAATCTATCCCACGGGAACCGTACATTTTGCCGGGATAATATATAGCCTATAGCCTTCCTCAGTTAACGGGCTATCTAATGCATAAAGAATTTTTCAATTCGGATTGGTAGTTCCTAAGATTAGCGCGTTCAACCAAACAAACAAACTCTTCAGCTTTATAATATTAGTATAGATAGGCGGTACCTTGATGAATCTTCATGTTTAAAAACATACCTATATATGTTTCAAATTTTCAAAGGAAATATTTTTTGAGGGTTTTTACTTTTTAGTTTTGTAGAAACGGTCATTTATACATATAATATAACAAGAGTATTAACCTAACAATATGCAGTTACCAATATAATCTGAAGTTATTGGCTTCAGTACAAATGATTTCAATAAACAAGGTTTTGTGGTTTTATGATTCGCTGTTATTTTCATATGTTTGTTTTCCTTATTAAAACGATGTCAAAAACACTGTCAACGTACGTTACAATATAAGGTATCACTACATAGTATAAAACAAAGTCGCTTCCCGCTGTCTGTCTGTCCCTATATATGCTTAGGTCTTTAAAACTACACAACGGATTTTGATGCAGTTTTTTTTAATAGATAGAAAGATTCAAGAGGAAGGTTTATATGTATACATGCATATTATAATACAGAAAAGCCGAGAAATTCAAAGATTTGTATTTCACACTAACCTTTAAAACGTACCTAGGGACGAACCCGAGCGAAACGAGGGTGAGTCGCTAGTTTTATATAATTGCGACTTTTTTATTTCGAAATATTTAAATACAAATAATACATGTTAGTGTAACTAATCAGAATGGGATGATGATAAACTGTCTGTACATGGAAGATATTTGAGAAAAACTATTCTTGGGGGTCTTTATTAACGTAATAGAACCCAAAACAATGATTTTTAGAATTTTTGTCTATTTGTCTGTGCGTTTGTGCGCGCTAATCTCAGAAACGGCTTAACCGATTTGGGTGCGGTTTTCACTAATGTATTGTAGTAAGCTTCACTTAACATTTAGTATTTGTTCTATTTCAATAGGTTCATAAATAAAAAAAAATTATGTCAAAGAACCACCTACTGCATAAATTCCGTACTTTTCGCATTCCAGACGTCACTAAGGCTAGATATTGATACCTACTATCCTTTATTGACCTACTTCAAAAAGTACCTACGATGTGGTGTTTTATGTGTATATTGCAAGATATCTATACCAATTGTAAGCCGATTTTAATAACCTTTTCTTTACATAAATATGAAAGTTTATACTACGGGACTTAACGCGTGGATAAGCGGCTATATACCTTGTTCCCGACGTTGACGGGCAGACTGCCCGTGACCACGGCTGGTGTAATCCAGTCGAAACGTCGGGAACAAGGTATATAGCCGCTTATCCACGCGTTAAGTCCCGTAGTATAAACTTTCATATAAATATGAAACGCGATAATTTAAAAAAAAAAAAAAAAATTACATAAATAGTTTATATTTTAAGTGTAGTCTACTTCTACACTTCTACATCTACACTACTATTATAAAGAGCAAAGATTTGTAGTTTTGTATGTTTGTAACGAATGAACTCAAAAACTACTGTACCGATTTAGATGAAATTTGGTAATAAGATAGTTTGAGACTCTAGGAAGAACAAAGGATATTTTTTATTCTGGAAATCATCCCTTAAGGGAGTGAAAATGGGGGTGAAAGTTTGTATGAGGAGTCAACCTAGGGTTATATATATTTCAAGGAAATCCAACCCTAAAGATGGAATGATTTGAAATGAATATTTAAAATGTTATTTTTTTGAAGTATAGTGTGTAATTATATTTTAGTTTAATTTTATTACAATATAATAAAGTGTGTAATGTGTATATGTTAAATTTATATATTACATATTACATAAAAAATAAGTATTATTTTTATTTAAAGTGTGATCGCGTGCAGTTATTTCACATTTAACAGAATCACTATTATAAAACACTTCGACAAAGCGATTTTATAATACGTACCATTATCGGTATTAAATATTACGAGCAGCTTTTTGGGATTTTTCATTAAATGACATATGCCAAGTAGTGTTCTTCATTGACTGGTTTAATTTAATGCTACACAAAATTAATCATTGGGTCCGCCATTTTACCTACAATTTCCCTAATTATATCCAAAATTACAAGAAAACCAGGTGATGCTCCCATAAATTTACGTTTCGGTGTTACAAATCTACATTATCTCAGAAAAATAGTGTCGCTTTACAAGATTCAATTAGGGCGCGGTATATATAGTTTTGTGTGGCCATTTGATGCCGGCTACATTCAAATGCCTATTGCCTATAAATAACCATGTTAACGTCTTGATTTATAACGGTTTTCACTAGATTTCATTATAAGGTATTTCGGATTTCCTTTATTGATTCAAACAGTGGGAAAATGTCAATGATATTGAATTAATGGTAATATTAAATTATACAGGTTACTAGTGAAGAACCATAGCTTCGTTCGGGTGTGTCCTTGGATGCCAAACAGTAGCTTATGTCTTACTCCAACTTATACTTTATCTGTGTACTAAATTTCATCCAAATCGGTCCAGCCATTTCGGCGTGAAGTACTAAACAAACATAAACACATACAAACTACTGCATAATTCTTTATTTTCTCCCATGACCATGATTGCTGTAAAGCATTTGAAACGTCGGGAACCAAAAATCAAAATAATGCGAAAAGATAGTTTTATTTAAAATGACAAACTATCACATTTATAATAGTCCAATTTAGATATAGATACAGTTGTTATTTTTGTCTTATATATATTTAATTCAAATAATACTACTTTCAGGACACAATGGCTACCACGATTGAGGCGTCGCAATCCCTCATCCAGTCGGAGTCCAGGGTCCACAGTTACCAAGAAGTGGTGACGGAGACACGACAGGTTAAGAAGAAGACCAAGTCTAGGAGGCATAAGGATGAAGGGTCCATATCTGTGGTATGTTACATAGTATTTTGTTATTAAGCTTTATTTATTGGACACAAATTAATAACCAACAAATCTTTCGTTTTTGTTTGTCATAGATTCTTAGTAGCTGCCATTATTAACGTTTTGGTTGTTTTTCAGTTTATTTATTTTTAAAGGACCTATTGGAGGCGTAAATACTCGCTTTAAAGTAGGTCCTCAGCTGCTCACGTTTAAAACTATAAGTGAGATGTTATTTTTCGTTATTGAGTGAAATACTCAAAATATTAATATTTTTGATGCTTTACAAGTCATCAAATTCTATATCTAAAATCAGAGCAAAGAGACTGTTACAGACGACCAAACAGAAAGTTTAATGCGCTGTTTTTAATCAGATGTACCGAAACCTAAAATTCTTGCCTATTTGGTATACCCTTAAAAATTACTTTTCCCGAATAATTTTTAAGGTGCAAATTGTATGGCTAACACATTTTTTCCTCCAGTGGAAATAGAACACGCACTGGGATTTCACATTAATTATTTATTAATCATATCATGTACTAAAGTATAAAGTTATATTACGTTCTTTGTCCGGCAATTAATAATAGTATCTGGGCGACCGAGCTTCGCTCGGAGTTTTTGGTTAAAAGTACATATTTTTTTAATTGGATTTAAAGACAAAAAAAAACTAAAAACTTGAATAAATACAAAAAAAAATTAAATAAAAGTAAAATCTTTATATCCGACCGGGATTCGAACACACCTGTGATAGTCAATATCGCGCCTTGGCCGCTTGACCACGGCGCTTATACACATCTGTGCGAAATTGTTAACATATTTTGTGTAAAATAATGCTAAAGAAAATCACATGAAAACTCGATAATACGCGTTTTCCCAGACATAAGACTAATCTAGATCGATTCTTCGCCCCCGAAAATCCCCACATACTAAATTTCAGCAAAATCGTTAGAGCCGTTTCCGAGATCGCTGGTATAAATAAATAAAGATATAAATATACAAGAATTGCTCGTTTAAATATATTAGATTGATCGAGTTTTAGTATTAAGTCAAAACAGCTTTATACACCACAAGTAAAGCGTGGTAGCTTCCGCTTTTAAATCGAACTGGCTGTTGAAGAACGAAAAGCGGTGGTAGAAATCTAATTGAATAAAGTCATACAATCCATTTTTATTTTTGGCTACCAGTTTGAGTATATTTTTAGATTTAGGTTTCAAACACTCTAAATAACTATGGTTTATAATTTAGGCATTCGGTTTGAAATTGGCGAAAATCTATACATATAATAAAATTCTATTTAAGCCAAATCTGTACATTAAATATTTTTTGGAAAATCTTATTGAAATAGACATTATTGTCGATACAGAGGTCGAATTTATAATTTTTAGAATTTTTGTCTGTCTGTCTGTCTGTGACCGCATCACGAAAAAAACACTGGACAGATTTTGATGAATTTTGGTATGCTAATAGCTGGTTATCCGGGTCAACATAAAGGATACTTTTTACTGCGGGAAAATATCTCATCTCTGAGAAATCTATAAACCTTAAAACGTAACTAGGGACGAACCCGAGCGAAGTGAGGGTGAAACGCTAGTATCATATAAAACAACATATGCCCGAATTGAGTTCCTTCTTATTTTTTTAAGTTGTTCAAAAATTGATTGTGTATATAATAAACAAATAACAGTATGCAATAAAGTTGTAAATCTACACAGATAAATTAAATTAAAGTGTTGAAAAAAAGGACCTAGTGACGCACCCGAGCGAAGTTAGCGTAAGTCGCTAGTTATAACTATTATATTAACTATTATATCTTTCTACCAGATTCTGGTTTCGTAAAACTTCCATATCCTGTGGAATTTGCTTCATAAAAATTTTGGTTTCCAATGAAAGTTGTCCCAGTACGATTTGAGAATTGAAATTATGTAGATGAAGAGCCCCAAACCTAAATCTACTGCAGTCAAACTTAAACTGACTACGAGATAGTGAGTGATAGATCGCTTCGTTTGTGCTTTTTAACCGACTTCCAAAAAAAGGAGGAGGATCTCAGTTCGTCCGTATATATTTTTTTTCAGTTATTTTTTTAGATATAGTTGCCATCTGTAAATGAAAATTAAAGAATATTCTAAAATTTAGTACTTAAATCCGAGGCCTATTTATAATTATGGCATTGCAATGGCATTCTTTTGACATCGTATAACTATGCATAAGCTTACCTCCCTCTGAGTTGAATCAGATATTAGATTTCTTCACACTGTTTTCTTTTAGCATGATAGCAAGAATCTTTTAAAAGATTCGCATATCAAAATCTCAAAGGTCTAGAGATCCTTTTTGAGATCTAAGGGAGTGACGAATTAATAGACTACCGTATAACACATCCTTTATACCAATTAAATACCGCTCATGTTACGTCGACAAAATACCTATATTTAGCTTTCTATTGCTGAAATAGATTTTTAGAATCATTAAGTTCTCTCAGAGATATTCATTTACCTCCAAATAACATATATTATTTTACCTCTTCTATACAGATAAATAAAATTGAAATGTCTGTTTGTAATGTTAAAATAACAGCTTTTTACTAAATATAATTAAAATTATTTAAGGTACTTATACGAAAAACACAATTTTTAAATTGTTTCTCTGTCTCTCTGGTTGTTTCGGCTAATCTTCGAAACGGCTGGACTGATTTTAACAGGACTTTCCCTGACAGATAACTAATGATATAAGGAGTAACTTAGGCTAGTTTAATTAAAGAAAAAGAATTAGGGTTTCGCCCAAAAAAATTAAAACATACCTAGGGTTGTAAGTAAGTCGTTTAAAATATAATATAGAATAATATAATCGACTTTGCTTAGTTAAGCAAATCGACGTAAATAAAACTAACCTTTGGCAACTGATTAAAACTCTTATATCTTGTGTTTGTAATACGGATTACGCATACTGAGTATTTATTTTGATAGTTTTAGTTGTCAAGTGTTTAATTTCACTATTAACGCTTGAATCTATCTATAGAAGTTGACTTTCTAAAATCGATATCGTTAACTAAAAAATATAAATTATGTAAATGACCACGAGTTTTCTATAATCGATAGCTATTACATAAGATAGAATTATGTATCAATTGGGATAAGCCAATTGATACATAAGTAATTCTATCTTATATAAAGATAAGTTTGTTTTTTTTTCTTATGTTGTACATAAGCAGATGGGCGACGGATGATACTATACCTACTTTAAATCTTAGATTAGTATCATTAACCCCCGACGCAAAAACGACGGGGTGTTATAAGTTTGACGTATCTATGTGTGTGTCTGTCTGCGGCATCGTAGCTCCTGAACGGATGAATCGATTTTGATTCTGTTTTTTTTTTGTTTGAAAGGTGAATTAGTCGGGTGTGTTCTCAGCTATGTATGATGAAAATCGGTCCAATGGTCGGGGGTTTTTAAAATTTTTAATTTTTAATAAACATTTTGATTTTCAAAAAATTAGTGGTCGGCCTAATTTGTTAACCTGCTAAGTCAATTTTTGAGCAATTAAACTTTTTATGCCGGTCAAAAGGTTCAGACGATTACATACTTTATGTTATAGGTATATCGACGACATCAATATAAAAATGTTAAAACAATATCAAGGAACCAACGGTATTTTCAGAATGTTGATTTCTAAAAATGAAATGATACAATTCAGTTTTTTCTTCGTCCTGTAAACTATACAGAAATACACTTAGCAGGTTCACGAATTAGACCGACGTAGTTAGGATATACATACATATACATATATAGCAGGCTGTAACTTCTTATACTCGTGCCCGTACTTGAGTACCGTTTTTCAATAAATCTGTACTAATAATATGAAATGAAATAAACTTTATTCAATTAGATTATTAGACTTATTACAAGTGCTTTTGAATCGTCAATTTAATGTAAGCGTCAGTGAAGTCTGTCCGTGAGGAAGCTACCACCGGCTCGGAAAGCAGTTCTGCTGAGAAGAGCCGGCAAGAAACTCAACAGTTGCTCTTTTAAATATCGAAATTACATTTATTTTATTAATATAATATGTAGATAGCCCGCATATGAGTCAATAATACTCAATTCCACACATTTTCATCAACAAGAAACTCTATGAAGCTGAAAAGTTTGTTTGTTTGAGGTTGCTAACCTCTGAAACACCTCGTATTTAATGTTTCTAAATTTGATATATTTTTCTGGGATAAAAAGTAGCCTATGTGCTATTCCACACTATAATCTATCTTTGACGTGTTTGAGCAACAAACATCCAAACATCTATCAAACTTTCACATTTATATTATTAGTGAGGTAAGATAATATTAGTAGAATTTATTTAGGAAAGTTATCTAAAATCAGATGAATAAACTATGCGAGCGAAGCTGCGGACAAAAGCCAGTATCTTATATAAACAGTATATAATATGGTTCTCACTTTATGAAGTACCAATGCAACAAACTGACTGACACAAACTGTGAAAATTCACAATTAGTAAGGAGGACTCTCTGTTTTATCTTTCTTTTCGCTGTTGACAATCATTTATTTGGTAATCAATTACTGATGATTAGGAACATATCTAATCTACATTTTACGGTAATTTATAATTTGTGCATCAACAAATTTAATTTAATGTAATACTATGAAGATTTTATGTTTTACTAATTAAGCACTTGCATAGTTAGGTTCCCACGCAGATTCAATATTCTAAAAGAATTTTGTGCGATCTTAGTACTAATTGTAAGAATCACCATGCAATTTCTATGAGATGAAAAAAATTTATTATGATGAACTAGCTCTTCCCGCTGCTACGCTCGCGCAGTTTTTTTTTTTTTTTTTTTGTATGTATAAGTGTTTTGATAGTACAAGTCGCAGGGTGGTATTAGATAACGTTCTTTAAGAATTGGGCCATCAAATGCAAAGATTTTTTAAATCAGAACTGGTAGTTCTAGTACTGAGATTAGCGCATTCAAATATAAAAACAAACAAACTCTTGTACTTTATGATATTAGTATAGTTGTATTATATAAAATTACTAGCGAGTCTCCCTCGCTTCGAAAGGTTCGTTTTAACTGTTAGTGTGGAATAGATCGACTATATATGATATATAGCCTATAGCCTTCCTCAATAAACGGGCTATCTAATGCAATAAGAATTTTTCAAATCAGATTAGTAGTTTCTGAGATTAGCACGTTCACACAAACAAACTCTACGTCTTTATAATATTAACTAGCGACTCACTCTCGCTTCGCTTGGGTTCGTACTTAGCTTGCTTACCCAATACAAATTTTTATCAATTTATTTTTTATAAATTTTAATTAATTTAGGGAAGATTTCTGAGGTAAAAGTATCCTATGTCCTTCCCAGGGTCTCAAACTATCTTCTTACCAAATTTCATCTAAATCGGTTCAGTAGATCCAGAGATTACCTCCTACAACCTCACAAACTTTACCTCTTTATAATATTAGTATAGATATAGATACTATACATGAAGTTTATAAGATATCCAATTTTTTGTCCATTCGTCACACTTAACCTTTTGAACTATAAATTCTATAGGAAAAAAAACCTATAAAAATTCCCAAATAGCAGTTATATTAAATTAGAAAACCTAATAAGATGAAAGTAAAAGGCCATATATATGTACGTGTCTATATCGGCGGTGTATTTCGAAGACCTTCATCGTGACGAGGTGGCCGAGAGGTTAAGGCGTTGGACTGCTAATCCAATGTGCTCTGCACGCGTGGGTTCGAATCCCATCCTCGTCGAAAGCTTTTCCTTTTTCTATTTTTTTTTTTAATTAATATATTTATTTTATCTGTCTAAAACATATATTTTTTTAGCTCTACATTATTCATCTATACATGTAATAAAATTGTAGCTAAGCCGAATCTGTAAATTAAATATTTTTGGAAAATCTTATTGAATTAGGCATTATTATCGATACAGAGGCCGAATTTTTAGAATTTCTGTCTGTCTGTCTGTCTGTCTGTGACCGCATCACGGAGAAACATTGGAGGGATTTTGATAAAATTTGGTATGATGATAGCTGGTTATCCGGGTCAACATATAGGATACTTTTTACTGCGGGAAAATATCTTATCTCTGAGAAATTTATACTAAACGTTAAAACATAAGTAGGGACGAACGCGAGCAAACCGAGGGTGAGTCGCTAGTCAAATATATCGGAACATTGATATAATGGCATTATTTACACTTCAACTAACATGACGCATAGATAAGATGACGCACCATCTTTGATTTGATTATGACGCCAAAGGAGATAGTTAAAGAAGAACTTAATTAGGTTCAATGAAGAGGAGTGTATAATTATAATCCTTTATATATTATGCTATGTTTCTAATAAGAACATTAAGTTCTTCTTAGAATTTACCTCAGTCATTTAGAGTTTTCTTTCCCAACTGGTTGTAGTCTTTTCTATAAGCGTTAATACAAACTCAAAGCAAGTTATATTGCCAGAACTCTAATTTGGATAAGAAATTAAAAGCAGTAAATTAGTTATTTGTAGATACTGTTGTTAAGTGAATAAGTTATATCTTAGTTAGTTATTTGAACGTTGATAATTATGTATAAGTTTATATATGATCTTTTGTGTCATAAGGTATGTAATATGTATATAAGTTTTGGTGGTGAAGTGGTGTATGTCTGATTTTAAGACTAAATTATTATATAGACGGACTCCGCCAAAATAAAAGTGGAAGTCAAAAATGGTAGCGTGATTTGCTGTTTATGCTACTATATGATTTTGTCGTACAAAATACAGGTCGCTTACTTTCTTTAAAGAATAAGGGAAATTTTATATAGTAATAGTTAAATTAATATACAATTAATATAAAATTATCTTTTCGGATTATTTCGCAGATTTATTTTGATTTTTGATTCCCGACAGATCAGAATAAATCCGCGAAGGAATCCCAAAAGATAGTTTTATTTAAAATGTCAAATATTTGCGTGAATCTAAGAAAGTATTAATATACAATTTTTGGGAATAAAATATGACTATAATCTTTTGTATTTTTAAGCATTAGTACTCTATCTCTTGCTCGTGTAATGTATTTATGTGTGATTACTATCCATCTGAACAAGTCGTACCGTGTTATTAGATAGCCTTTAATGTTTTTTAAAAATTGAGCTATCAAATGTAAGAAAGATTTTTCAATTCCGACTGGTAGTTTCATAGATTATCGCATTTAAACAAAAAAGCTTCTTTCTTCAGCTTTATTATATTCTCATATACTAGTGGCTCACCCTTGCTTCGCTCGGGTTCGTCCCTAGGTACGTTTTAGCGATTAATATGGAATAGATAGACTATATGTTATATGATATATAGCCTAGAAATTTTCAAATCTGATTAGTAGTTCCTGAGATTAGCGCGTTCAAACAATCAAACAAACAAACTCTACCTCTTAATAATATTTATATAGATAATATTAAGGTTATAAAAACGAATTAATTATTTAAAAACTCAACATTTCAAAGAAATGTAATATTTATATTTTCATTTTTGACAGTCGAAAAGCTCAGAAAAGTTGTGCAAGAAAATGAAAGCGGACAATGAAAACCCCACATGCGCTAAATGTTCCCGTCCAGTGTACGCAATGGAACGCATCAAAGCGGAGAAGCGAGCTTGGCATAAGGAGTGCTTTAGATGTGTACAGTGCAATAAACAACTCACGTGAGTAATGCTTTTTGTGTTATTTGACTATAGTATTTGTATGTATGTATGTAAGTATGAAACGCCTCAATGGTCTAGTGGCTAGCATGTAATTGTAAAGCTGCAGATCCAAAGGTCTTGGGTTCGAGTCTCGGTTCGGATTAAGTTTAGTTAATGAGTATTTTCTGTCAAGAAATTATCAGTAACAGTCCAGAGTTGGGAAGTGAACGGTGTTTCACCCCGTGATTCGGAGAGCACGTGTCACGACGGTCTTGCGCCTAATTCATGGGCCAAACATACATACAAAGTTTTGCATTTATATTAGTAACTAGCGACTCAAGCTCGCTTCGCTTCGGGTTCGTCTCTAGACAAAAACAAATCAATATTTTTTGCGGGATGATATATTGCCTATAGCCTTCCTCAGTTAACGGGCTATCTAATGCAAAAAGAATTTTTGAAATCGGTTCTGTAGTTCCTGAGATTAGCCCGTTCAACCAAACAAACAAACTCTTCAGCTTTTTAATATTAGTATAGATATGATTATCCATGCAAATAGAGAATGAGGAATTATGTTTTTTTATCTATACCGTCAGTATTAGAACAGTTACTAAAAATATTTCGCTAATAATAATGCTATAACTGTGTATTTTAGTTATAACGTTACGTTGTGAGAATTATCACGGCGAAGTACGCAATATAATCTGTACAACATTTTTTTTAAATAATACGAGTTTACAGATACTATTGTTTTTTTTTTTTGCGGTATTTTTTGGGTGGGAGAGAATGCGATTTTTTTTTGAGTGGGAAATAAACGTAGGTGACGCCATTTATGAACATATTTTTTATCTGTACAAATTATATATATGTAACAGTACTACAATTCTAGTAGCTTAATTTAAACGGTATAGTAGAAAGTAAGCAGACTAAGGATTTTAATTATTATAACTATTGACCCCTTTGCCTTTATACTTCTATGAAAACTTTAAAAAAAGTGCAATTTTCTTCGACTTCATTCACAAATATCATACCGGTAGCTTACTTGAGTAAAATGTATATAAATTATAGCCTTCCTTAATACTTCCTCTTTCTAATGGTAAAATTGTATGATAATTTATACAGTAGAGTTTGGAAATCAGGAAAAACCATGGATTGTGAAGTATGGTAACAGATTTAATAAAAAAAATTACTAACTTCTAATTGTCATATCAATTTGAAACTTTGCAAGTGTTTGTATTTTCGAATAGTGACTTACCCTTGCTTCGCTCGGGTTTGAATTTTAATTTAAAAAGTAGCCTAAGCTACTCCTCATAATATCAACTATCTGCCAGTGAAAAACCCGTCAAAATCAAAGTCAAGACAGACAGACAAAAAAAATATTTTTTTTTTATTATCAGTACCGGTATATAATTATTTTATATATATGCATTTAGTAAAAAGCTGTTTTTTTAACATTAAAAACAGACACTTCAATTTTATTTATCTGTATAGATGATAGATACAGTGATTTGTCTATAATATATAGTGATTAATTTTTATTCTAGGGTGGAGACATATCAAAGCGACCACACAGCATTGTATTGCAAGCCGCATTTCAAACAGCTGTTTGAACCTAAACCTGTCGATGGGGATGATGAGCTTGATGGTAAGTTCCTTAAATAAAATAGCCGTTCCAGGTTCGATTCTCAGACAAATATATAAAAATTTTCCAAAGGCTTTCTATCACGCCCGAACCATTGTTAGATGTATTTTGCTGATTTTTTTAACTGTTATTATTCGTTTCAAAATTTAGAAGTTCAAAACATATTGGTTTCTTCTTTGATCTACATTGTTGAAGTAGACAATAGAATATTTTTGTGCTATAAATAATCTATGCACTAATGGCCATTATATATATATATATATATATATATATATATATATTATAACGTCTGACGAAATCGTTTGTTACAGCTGCCCCCAAAAAGCATCAGATGATCATTTGCGAGAGTCAGCCGGTCGAATTACCTCCGGATGTTGTAAGAGGTATGTATATGTCGCAAATGGATTGTCTGCGAGTAGATAAAATCCGCTGTTTTACAAAACCGCTAGTTATTTTACATAACGGCTCCGTTAAGTAAAACAACTGAACGAAGTTCAGCTGAATTATCATTGCGCTACGTTTTACAAAACTGCTTATTTTATTTTATTTATTTATTACATAGGTCGCTAACAGAGCATACATTCTTACAATTGTACATGCTAATAAACAAAAGAAGATCTAGACTAAATGATGCCCTAATTATAAGCAACACTGCATTCTAATAAGACAACAACATAATACTTAGTACTAATAGTTTAGTGAGCAACAAAAAATTTTTTTAAATAAAAGTTAGTATATGTACTCAAACAAAAATATAAAAATGTGTTTTTTAGTTATTACAATAATTAATTAAGTAATTAAAGCTACCCACTGTTACGTATACAGTACGGAAAATAGAACTTATTGAAATTTTTTGTTTGTTTGTCTGTATGTCTGTTTGTCTGTATATCTGTGTGTATTTCATGCAAAAAGTAATGAACCTATTTTAACTAAATTTTGTCCTGTGATAACTTATTACTCAGGTCAACAATTAGAATACTTTTTACTACAGGAAAATCTTTCATTCCCACAGGAAAAATATAAATGGTTTTGTCGAGCTGTCATGACTAACGTTGGCTAAACCTAAAGAGATATTTAAAAACCAATGAACTAGAAAAATATAGGTCTTTAAAAAGGCTTATAGAAAAGTTTAAGTCTATTTCCTTAAATTCCCTCGTAATAACAATTTTTATCTATTTAAAATGTATGAAAATTCGCTAGTGTAAGATATTTTTTTATTCTTTATATTATAATTTAATGTTTACCTACATATGTCTGTTATTTAATTATGTAACATTTTAATAAGATAACATCCACACAGCTTCCGACAAACCAGACCTAGGTCTAGAAAAACTGATGTCTCTAGGCGTAAATCGTATTTCTTAAGTCCATTTTTTTTACAAAATATACGATATTTATTTATTTATGTATTTTGTTATATATTTAACGGTTAGTATGAAATACAAAAATTCGAATTTCTCGGCTTTTCTGTGCATCTATTATGCATATAAACCTTTCTCTTCAATCACTCTATCTATTAAAAAAAACCGCATCAAAATCCGTTGCGTAGTTTTAAAGATCTAAGCATACATAGGGACAGACAGACAGCGGGAAGCGACTTTGTTTTATACTATGTGATATGTTATGTTTTAATTTTGTTTATATACATTATATAAAATATCTTCCACACAGCATCCGACAAACCAGACCTAGGTCTAGAAGAGCTGGCGTCTCTAGACGTGAAGTCGCGTTTCGAAGTGTTCGAGCGCAAAGCGAAGCAGGAAGAGCCTGTCGCGCTGGAGCCGCGCGCGCCGCGGGAGAGGAGTACCGCTTTGTTGTCCAAGTTGGCTAAGTAAGTTTCATTTTTTTTATCATATTCAGCCCTTTTATTAACGTCCCACTGCTGGGCACGAGCCTCCTTTCAATACAAGGGGGATTAGGCTATAGTCCACCACGCTGGCCAAGTGCGGGTTGGCGGACTGAGCATGTCTTTTGGAAAAATTGCTAGTTTCTCTCAGACATGCAAGTTTCCTCATGATGTTTTTCCTTTACCGTAAGGCAAGTGGTAGTCATGTTGGAAATGATTCGCACATGAAAATATCAGAGGTGCGAGTACCGGGATTTGAACCCGCTTCACTCGGTTTCCCAAGCGAGCGCGGTACCACTGGGCTACCACTGCCATTTTAAATGCAATACTTAAATTAAATTAAAAGCGCGCTCATTCGGTGAGGACATTTTTTGCCACTGACTGCGAATCTAGTTAATAGTACTTTTTTGTTCGATATTTAAGTACATAGTTTTATTATATTTATATTTTAAGTATTTTTTCATTATTTTCTTTTTCAATTTTTATCCATACTCATATATGCAAAAGTATATTTTGGATTCCGTAGTCCATTAATCATATTATACATATATTTATGATAAACAGCGCATTTAAGTTATTAGACGTTACTGTTAATCCTCAATGTAGAGTTCCTTTGTAAAATACAAATATGTGAATAATTTTGATACTCGGGTATACCGGAACCCTAAAACTACAGATTTTGTCATAAAACAAATATATAACATCCATACTAATATTATATATATGAAAGTGTATTTGTTTGTTTGTTCTCCTTTCACGTCAAAACAGAGTGACGGATTGGCGTGATTCTTTGTGTAAAGATGAAATGTTGGAGGCTGGAGAGTGACATAGGCTACTTTTTGCTGCAGGAGATTATCTCATTCCAACGAGAAAACACGTTATAATGCAACCCAAAAAAATATTTATTATCAGAAGTACTTGAAACTTGGTATTAATACAATTATATAAATACGTGTTTCAGCATACTTCGAAGTACATCCCGTAAGGGGAAAAAGGGGGATGAAAGTTTGTATGAATCCACCTATACTTTTAAAGTTTTAGTGTGTGTGAAACCGTAGGTTTTGCTAGTATAGTATATTTAAAACTTAATTAATTGCAAAAAAAAATTATTTTTGTATTTTATTTCGTAGAAAATTATGATATATATATAATAAATCATAATAATAACTTTATATTTGTATCTTATAAAGGCTTAAAGATTCTTTTAAATACTTTGTGTATTTCCCAAAACAAATTATTAACAAACCCTACAATACATTATGTAAGGTTGTAAAAAATAAAAGATATTTATATTAAAATTAAAACAGTATATGCTGTTTTTTTTTATTTAAAATAAAAGACATTAAAACTAAAAATTTAAATGACACCACTTAAAATATCACAAATAAAGTGAGGTTGATTCATCTTTTGGCTTTCACCCAATGAATGAAATGTCAAAAAATATAAAATAGTACATTTCCAAGTATCAAATCATTCCAATCCACGTAGAATTGTGTCTAATATTTTACGTCATCGGACTATTTTTATATCCTCAATACATGTGGGCTAAGAGGGCATGTGGCTCTTATCATAGCATCAAAGCGACGTATACATTACCTCCTTCTAGTTTGTGAAGTATTAAGGGCAATGATTTCTAATGAATTACTATAAAATTTGCCTGAAGCAGTCGATATATATATATATATATATATATATATATATATATATATATATATATATATATATGCGTGTGTGTGTGTTTAGAAAACATTACTAAGACAAAAAAATATCCGCTCTACAAGTTTAGTTCATGATCTCAGATTTATTTAAAACAAGCAACATATCGTCGCTTCGCTCGGGTTTGTTCTTAGTGAAAAAAAGAAAAACAAATCTATCCCATGGGAACCGTACATTTATTTTTTAGGATAAAACGTAGCCTATGTGCTATTCCAGACTATCTCTGTGCCAAACTTTATCCAGATCCGTTCAGCCGTTCTGGCGTAATTACAAATATCCATCCAAACTTTCGCATTTATAAGATTAATGATGGGATCACACTACAATAATTTAGATATACATACATATATACGTAAGTATGTCTGTACACTTTTGCACCCTTAGTCCTTTCGTCTTAATTACACTTATTTATCCAAGTCACATAATACGTCGAATAAAATTCTTGAAATTATTCATAGAAGATAATGATGATCATGATGACATGATGACTTATGATGTATGTACCATCCATATATAAAAATATTTACTCAACAGACGTTGTTATGTCCAAATTTTAATAAATTTATTTTGTGTTTTTTAATTTTTCAAGTGTAGGACAGTTTTTTCCCAATTTTCCGGGCAACATTCCTATTTGTTCCTCTAAAAACCTTATTCAGATAATACAAATATCTATATTGAATTTCGACCAAGGGCGAACACTTGTTGAACAAAATAATCAACATCAGACTGATTTTGATTATTTTTCAGTAGTATTTCATATTTATTTATATAGATTGCATGAGAAAAACGCGCAATGTATCGGTCACAATTAAATAACGTCGAATTAAATTCAGATGATGAACATTTCCTTTTGTGATAACATCCTACATGACCGATCTAATATTTTTACTACGAATTTGAACCCTAATATAAAGTAATAAAGGTTACGTTATTTTAGTTCATTATAAATTTAAAGCGGTCGGTTTAAAAAAGAAAGTATAGGTCTTCCATCAACTCAGTAAGCGTTTCAGCGTGGAACAGTTGTGATACTTTGTTCTGTGAAAGTGAAGTTTTTTATTTAAAATGTATGGGTGAGTTTCAAATATTCTATATTTCAAATTTCAATAAGCAGGAAAAAAAATGTTAATTGGTGAAGTACGAGTCCAATTTGTTAGATCCCAAAAATGTGTATAAGTACTTTTGTTTCAATCTTTTTTATTATACGTAATTACACCTTTAAAAAATAATTAAATATAAAAATCAATAACTAAATGAAATAATAAATACATGTCCCTCGGAAATTTCGATCTAAGCCCCATATATCACTCTTTGGCCTGTGAATTAATTGTCTGTGAAAAACTACATTAAACTGTTCTAATTTGAAACAAACACTTCTACGATTATAATCGGGTATTTATAAGTAAACTTGCGAATCACCCTCGCTCCGCTCGGGTTCGTCGCTACTATTACGTTAGTACGTTTGGTACAGATTTCTCAGAGATGAGAAACCCGGAGCTATCATCATACCAAATTTCATCAAAATCCCTCCAATGGTTTTTCTGTGATGCGATCAAAGACAGACAGACAAAAATTCTAAAAACTATAGATTCTGCCTCTGTATCCATAATAATGTCTATTTCAATAAGATTTTCCATATACACACATATATACGTATACACCATGAAATTAATTATGAAACATATAAACACTGATTTCAGCACTAATGTTTAATGAAAGATTCCCGAAGAGAAAGAAATCATCTTTAAGCTTTAAACAATAAAAATAAAACATTAAAACAAATGAAATAAGACGAACTTCGTGTCTTGGCATGTGTTTAAGTAACACTCGCTCGAGCAGTATTGAATACTATTAGTCGTGGGTTCGATTCTGTAATATTTAGGGAAATATTTGTATTGAACGCTAGCTTTTACACGCGACTCCGTTCGCATATTAAGTTATAATCGATTCGCCCTTTCTGGAGATTGGTTGCTACAAAAAGTAACGATTTAGCTTTTTTGAAGTAAAACTTCTTTACGCACGCTTGACTTGGGGGGTAAGCAGGTGAATGCGTACGTTTGTTGCCATGGTAACCGTTGTTATTGTCTGACAAATGATTCATTAAATGATATTCTATAAATATATGTTCGTAATATGCCTAATATGCGTAATTTTTAGTATCTCACCTATACTAATTATTTAAAACATATTTTGAATTTCATAAAGAGTACCGATAACCTACAGAAGTGTTACTTCTTGCGTGTGTACATATTCATACACGCACTCTTTAATTTTTTTATGTCCTACGCTAGTAAAGTACGGCTTGGCAGACTTCACACGTCCTTCGAAGTCTGTGAAAATCTGACTCGTATTTTAGACATGTAATCTGCATTATATTCAAGGTTTTTACTGTCTTTTTTTTTGATACATCTTTCTCGAATCTCTGTCAAAAAGTTAGAAGTTCATATTAACAAATAAAAAATTTACACTCAGGGTTTTCTTTTTGCTAAGCAAATAGAAAAACATGTTAAAACACGTACTGTTTAAATAATAATGTGATAATTGAACCTCGAATCAAAATAATTATTTTTTAAAGTGTCACAATACTCTATCAGAACACTTCCGATGAGAATTATTACTCATAGTGTTGTTATTTGATATAGTAAATCAAATGAAAGCATAGTAAATGATTCATATTTGTAAACAAAAAGTTGACCAAATGTGTTTTAAATAAAACTATCTTTTAGGCTTATTCTGCGAATTTATTTTGATTTTTTTAGATTTTTGGTTCCCGACGTTTCGAATGCTTTACAGCAATCATGGTCACGGGAGAGATTAAGGTTTTAGACGTCTCAAAGGCATCATATAGATGTTCCTATTGGTGCACCGAAGGTTTCTTACTAAATGTACATATTTTATACTAGTGACTGGCTGGCTATTTTATACTGGCTTTGTACACTATAATATCTCGCACATGGCTAGTCTCATCGATGCCTGTTGTATCCGAACTCGATCAAAAGGACGATACGGTTCAAAAGAAAAGACTCGTCTACGTTAAAGGAGATAATTTTTCCTTAAGAACATGAAAATAGAAAAAATAACAGTATTATGTTATTATTTGTCATTAGGTTCAAGGCGAAGGGCATGGATATCGGTGTATCCGATGAGTATTTGAATGGAGTTCCCGTGGAACACAGCTCGAGCGAGCAGGAGGATGAAGAAGGTAAGAGAAGGAGGGAAGAAAATAAAGATTAAGAAGGCAAATAGGTGTATAAGAAGGAGTCTTAGGGGTTTTTGTGTGTCACTGGGTTTTCACTATAGGATGACGGGACACCTGCTTTTATTAGGCCAATGGTGTGCAAATATCACGTTTTTATTTTTTAGACGACACGTTTGCCTCAGTTTGTAGTGAATACTTGCTGTGCCAGCGGTCGCGGGTTCGAGTCCCGTTGGGGGCATACATTTGTGTGACGAGCACGAATATCTGTACTCCAGTCATGGGTGCTTATATTTATAATATGTACGTATTTAAAGTTATATATGTGTAGTGTATCAACTATCTGGTATCCATAACATAAGCCTCTTAGCTTACTATGGAACTAGATGGTGCTGTGTGTTTATGTTGAAAACATATTTATGTTTTTGTCATTTTAAATATAATCCATAAAGAATATAATCATTTTAAATAAAACTCTGAAAATATATTTCAGATATCTCCCCGGATTTTTTTTAATTTTGATCCTGACGTTTCGAACTTTTTACTTTTTATTTTTTGCCCATTTTACCTGTTTTTCCTCAGATGAAGACTCTGTCCTAAAGAAATCGTACGCACACAACACCATTCGGGAACAAACGGCACTCTGCGACATGAACGAGCTGGTCGGCCGCTTCGAGAACGGCAACGACAACTCGGAGCGACACAACCAGAGGAAGCAGGAGATACAGAATATACGTAATCGATTGTTTTTGGTAAGTGTTGTATGTGATGTGTGGACTTCAATTTAGACTAGTGTTGCCTGCGGTTTTGTCCATGTTGATTTATATGTAAACCGAAAAATCATATGTATGTCTGTCTATAGGTGTATATATAGCAGCAATGGCACAAGACTTCCATCAAAACTTATGATAACCATAAGATCCCCTTTGATTTGTTTTATTCTGTCGTAAATTTCTTTCTTAGCTGACATGTCCTATATACTATGTACCTGCCAAATTTCATATTCATTGATAAAGCTTTTAATTCTTGTTTCGCAGAGTTAAATGGAATCAAAAAAATTATTAATCTTGTATGTTCTACTGATTTACTAATTTGTTTCTGGCGGTAATCAAACCCCCGAACTGATTAAGACATTCGTAAATAATGGTCATGTTTAAATGGTCTAATTGCTTTTTTATATATTATCTATTGGCTAAGTTCATTTTTTTATTTCAGGGAAAGCAAGCGAAGATCAAAGAAATGTACGAGCAGTCAGTGATGCAGTGCGAGCAGAGTAAGATATTTGTTAGATATTAGTCCATACAGAAATCTTTTAGAAAAAAAAAGTTTTTCCCCAAAATAGTTTTTTTTGTGACATCTCTTCTACTAAACTAGCTGAGATGTCCAACTATCTTTATTTATGATATTATGTTGCACTAATATTATAAAAACAGACAATTATAAGTAATTCTATATGTTTCTTTCTTTTTCCAACTGCAAACGCTCAACGGATTTGAGTGAACATAATACGTTGTTAGATTTACGCGAATATTTGACGTTTTAAAATAAAACTATTTTTTAAATGGATATTGAATTGTCGGGAAACAAAGATCAAAATAAAAAAGAAAAGAAAAACTGGAGAGTACCGACAGAAGGAGATTTCTATATATTTATTACACTAGTGACTCACGTTTGCTTCGCTTCGGATTCGTCCCTAGACAAAAACTAGCTGATAATAAATAGCCTATTGCCTTCCTTAATAAACGAGTTATTTAATGCAAAAAGAATTTTTTAAATCGGATTAGTTGTTCCTGAGATTAGTGTGTTCAAATAAACATACAAAACAGACAAACAAACTCTGTATCTTTATAATATTAAGTATAGATATAGATGAGCGAAACCAGGAATAAAAATTAGTGGATATTAAAGGATATAAATATAAAGATTACTTTTATTTTTAGGTGTAACTTCAGCGGATAAAATAGCTAAGGAATTAGATTTAGATGCGGAAAAAGCTCGGATGATAAAGCAAAGGTTTGAGAACGGGGAGATTTTCAACGATGAGAACCAACCGCCCAAGAACAGGGAACTCGATGATCCATCGCTTTTTAATGAGGGTGAGTTCTATTTATAGTGGTTGCTTTCGTTATAGTATTTTTTGACCATATTTTTGGGAAATTTATGGGATTTTCAGAGGATCTTGCTGATGCTAATTCTGTACCGTTAGAGGGATGTTTGTGTTGGATCAATAATGATGACTTTTATATTTTTATTTTAATGCAAGATTGGGAGTCCCATGGGATTTCCCATGAATTAATAAATGAATTCTATAAAACCTTTTGATTCCCTATTTAACTTATTTAGAGTCTCGGTGGTCTAATGGTAGTGGTCAGATCATAAAGTCCTGTGTTCGAGTCCCGTGCAAAATTTACTAACTGGGAGTTTCTGTCATAAAATACTCAGCAGTAGTTTGAAATTGAAAAGTCGACGGTGAATTTGTACATGTTGTAGTGATAGAGAGAGAAAGAAAGAAAGAGAGGGAGAGAGAGATAGTGACAGAAAGAATAGAATGCACTTGTGTCTTCGCTCTCCCTCGAACGCACTACACTATAATACGTACAGTTGGTTGGTAGTGAGATTGGCTATTGTCACCGATATCGGTTCGTATTCAGCCCTTTTTTAAGGTCCCACTGCTGGGCACGGGCCCCCCCCAATACGAAGGGATGGAAGAGGATCAGGCCCATGATATCAATTGTTAGGACATAATTATTAACTTATCTACAGGATAAATTTTCAAACATCTCTTGTAGTTTTTAAAAACCTTAGATAGTGTATTATTTCTCAGTGAGTCAGTTTATGAGTTTATGATTTTAATAAGCAGATGCACTAATTTGTATACTTTTTTTTCAGGTATTGCCAAAAAGTCTAGATCCATTTTCTTGGAACTAGACGCGAATGCGAAGCACATGGCGCCACTGTCGCCGCCGGTACAAGAACCACCCAAAAGGAAGGAGATCGTAAGTATTTTTACTATCTCGCTTTTACTAGCTTTACTCGAATATATGTACTCGTAATTAAATTTTGGAAATCGATTTTAATTTACTTTTAATCAGGGTTTGAAATGTTAATTATCATTATAATAATAAATAATAATAATAAATATGTTAGGACATTAACACACAGCACCATCTAGTTCCATGGTAAGCTACGAGGCCTGTGTTATGGATACCAGATAGTTGATACACTACACATATAAATTTTAAATAGATACATACTATAAATATAAACACCCATGACTGGAGTACAAACATTCGTGCTCATCGCATAAATGAATGCCCCCAGCTGGACTCGAACCCGCGACCGCTGGCGCAGAAAGTAGGGTCACTACAAACTGAGCCAAACGTGCCGTCGATCATTGATCATGATATGATAATTATCATGAAATTTTTATCATGATATTTAATTAAATGATAAATATGGGTTGATAATTATTAATTATCTTTGATAAATATAATTGAAAATATTTATTTAATTTGCAACACTTCAAAATGTCGAAGCAAACTGAACTCTCTCAATCAGCTTAAAAGCTCAGTCAGCAAACTCAGTTAATGCAGTTGAGGAGGATGAGGATGATATTCCACTATTAAGATGGCTGCCCACTGCACCGTGTCATACCGTGACCGTGCTAGGAACGTATCACAAGCGACGCGGACTACTGTGCCCACTAGAACGTATTAACAACGATCATACCCGTAACATAACGGTTTTTGTGACTGTATCATCCGCGTATTATATATATATATAATACGTCAAATCGGTCCAGCCGTTTCAGAGATTAGCGGGAACAAACAGACAGACAGACAGACAAAAATTGAAAAAAATTTTGTTTTGGTATATGTACCGTGTATACATCCATATGCATTTAGTAAAAAGCGGTTATTTTAATATTACAAACAGACACTCCAATTTTATTTATCTGTATGGATTATTTTTTTGTTTATTTTAAAAACAAATATTTTTAAAAGTAAATTCTATTTTAAACTAATAGAATTGATATTTAAAATTAAAAATTCTGCCAGTAAATTGGCCGGACGAATAAGCACTAATATGACGATGATTCAGAATTGATTTGGTAACTAATAGTTGTAGCTCGTTTGTATAAAGCTTTATCTCTGCAGAGATATTCACTCATATTTTAATACTGTATTAAATACTGTAACGTACCATACTTTTTTTTAGATTTATGCGAATATTTGATATTTTAAATAAAAAAAAACTACATATCTTTTTCGTTTTTTTTTTCGCAGATTTAATTTGTCTTTCGGTTCCCGACATTTGTTGTCTGTAACAACTGTATTATAATGTTTTTATTTAAAACTAGCAACTAGACAAAAAATAAATTATCCTACGGAAACGGTCATTTTTCCAGGATGATATATAGCCTATAGCCTTCCTCAATAAACCAATTATCTAAAGCAAAAAGATTTTTTCAAATCGGATTAGTAGTTCTCGAGATTAGCGCGTTCAACCAAACAAACAAACAAACTCTGCCTCTTTATAATATCAGTATAGATGTCGTACACACAAAACATTCCGCCCCGCAGCCGTTCGTGCCCAAGGACGTCGTGCGCGCCGCGGACAGGCCGGAGGACGTGAAGATAGAGACGGCGGACATCTCCGACCGCTTCCGCTTCTTCGAGACCTACCGCCCCGCGCCCGCCGCCGCGCGCACGCCCTTCCGCATCACGCCGCCGCGCCAGGCGCAGGTGCGTCTGAGCTTCGGAAACTTTGTGTGAATTCGTCTGTCTGTGTGTGTGTATGTGTGTGGCCGCCTCCCTGTGCATTTTTTAGCTTCTTATCCGGCTGAACTGCCGGATGCTAATGAACGACATGACAAGGTGAACGCACGTTGGGAGGCAGATCGATCATGATCTGGAATAATACATAAGCTACTGCTAGGCACACGAATAAAACGAGAGTAATTCGTTAGTATTGAAAGGATTGTGATTTGTGATGTATTAACAGCGCGCGAAGTCCCCGTCGCCCGACGTGTACCACGAGCCGAGCGTGGTGCGCGAGGCGGGCGCGGGCGCGGCGCGCGACGCGGGGCTGGCGGCCGCGCGCCACACCGCCTCGCGCATGATCTCCGTCTTCCGGCAGATGGAGGAGCGCGTGGATGCTGAGCCCGTGGGTGAGGACACTTGCACTTGGATACAATACTTACACTCATACTTACACTCACATTTACACTTACACTCACACTTACGCTCACACTCACACTTACGCTTACACTCACACTACTTGAGGGTGTAAATATAAACTAACACCCTCATTCATCATCGATCATCATATAGACTATTTCTTTAGCACGCTTTGTTGCCTAAGCGACTAATTTTAGTCAATCGATGTATGTATTATGAATACTATGAAAATTTTACAGGATATATAATGATTATTAAATAATATCTGTTATACTTATAACGGAAAGATATAAAATATTTGTAACATGAGAGAAACAACAGATTTTTTTATATAATCATGTTTTTTTATTTATTTTTTTTTGTTTATAAGCTAACCAAAAACAGATAGCCAAAGTATGTAGTAGGTATATCTCGGACTACGAATCGAACGATTTCAATACTTGCAATCTCATTTACCCTTGAAATCATACTGACACTTTCACTTACACTCTCACTTACACTGAAATTATTACTTATAGTTACCTGCTTACACTTATACTGATATTTAACACTTGCGCTTGAATACATTTATACATATAAAACCACATGATGTTTGTGAACAAAGCGAAATCTATGTGAGAGCACTTATGTTTGCACTCAGGATTGCACTAGAATTAAATACATACACTTGTACCCACTTACGTAAATAATACTTGAACAATTTTAATTTTAAAATTATTATTTTTTAATATAAAAACTACACTGAACTTAAAATCACTTAGAATTAGGTATAGGGGTGGATTATTTTCTAAAAATGTTATCTATTCATTGAAAAATATATAAAAACTCTATTTTCAGTTTAAAATTCAAACTAAGTACTTCGCACTTAGAATTTGCTCAAATATGACATATTAACCCTCACTCAGGTCCGAAACCCTTGAAATGCTTCACACCCCCTCCCCCGGAGGAGGCGGGGCGTCACCTCGACGTGTCCTCCTCCGAGTACAGCGATAGTGAGGACGAACATCCCTACGGTAGGGACGATGAAGCACTCCGACAGGTATGACATTATAAAAAAAGTCCAAAAAGGTAATCTTAGTTTAAAAAAAACTCTAAAAAGAATGAAATTTTTTGCCATGGAATTGCTAATTGAACTATTTATTATATATCTCAATATATTATTACTAGCGAATCACCATCGCTTTGGGTTCGTCCTTAGACAAAAACAAATGTATCCCACGGGAACCGTACATTTTTAATACAATATGTAAACGATAGTCTTCCTCAGTTAACGGACTATCTAATGCAAAAAGAATTTTTCAAATCAAATTATTAGTTCCTGAGATTAGCGCATTCAAACAAAAAAACAAATTCTGCCTCTTTACAATATTAGTATAGATACGAGTATGTATTTCATTATTCATTACTGACTACAGGCACAACAACTAGCCCGAACTAAGTCGTTTCGAGACCGTTTCGAGCACTGGTCTGAGAATGAGAGGGAGGAAAGAGACGAGCGTCCGCCCTCCGTCATAGAGAGGTGCGAGGACGGAGAGTCACAGCTAGAGACTGCTAAGAGGTAAGCCCTCTGGAATACCTTTTTTTAAGACAGGTTGAATCAAAATAGAATGAAATTAAGTTATTAGAGTATTTGTATTACCAATTGATTTGTAATTTTTTGTGTGTGTAATTCAATGATAATTACAAGATGATTCAAGATTTATGATGCAAAGTATAGTTTGCTATTCAAATTTTTTTTTAGGAAATAATGTTGTTTATATTTATTTTAAGATCTCTTAGTTACTATGTACTTTAATTTAAGAAGTGCTAACGGAATACAAAGACATATTTCGTAAATTTAATTAAAAATACCTAATTTAATTTTGAAGCTGTAACTTCCAGTAGACACAATTGGAGATATAAAAATTCATCTCATATTAAAAAGTCTTTTTTTTCAGTTTACGTGAGAAATTCGAAAATATGAAAGTGCAAACGACGACCGTCAATAAAACGTTTGCGCCCAAAGTGAATAGATTCGTTGTGAGTATAATTTAAAAAAAAATACATTGAAATTGATTAATGAAAATATAAAAAAAACTTTTTCATTGTGTTTTATATAATACTACGTAATATAGTATGTCTACAACAGATAACATTTGGTAAAAAAAATATTTAAAATATTATTTTATTATAGTACATTTTCTGTCTAACAAACGAAGTACATCTATTTTTTATAATACTAGCGACTTTCCCTCGTTTCGCTCGGGTTCGTTCCTAGGTACGTTTTAACTGTTGGTATGGAATAAACTATATACACATAGGTATAGAAAAGCAGATAAGTACTTTAAAAATAACAAAAAATTATCCCTTACTTAAGAAATGATCGATTATAAACTCCCACCCCCTTAAGGGATGATTTAATCCTATGTTGTTCCCAGGATCTCAAACTATCTCCATTTCATCTAAATCGGTTTAGCGGATTAAGCGTGAAAAGATAACAGACAAACAGAGTTACTTTCGCATTTGTAGTATTAGTGCGTATCTGTAATTAAGTATTATTCTATTCCAGTGACCATCGAGTGGTAGCTTCGAACCGCCTCAAAATTGCCAAAGGATTTATTTAAACACAACTCTTCATTAAGAACCACTTGCCACTAACGTAAGGTCTTCGAATCTATTTCACAATTTCGATTGTATTTATTAAATATACTCATTTATTTTCTTCATTAGATTTTAATACTAATTTTAGTGGTAGTCGGTTTTGTGTTGATTCATATGAATCTCATCTGTAATCTCATTTATTACCAATTGATTCATAATTGATTTAATATTATTATAACATGATTCATCTGTAAGTTTTCTCTCATATTTAAGGGTGTCTAGTCTAATGTTAGTGACATTTCTAATATCGTGACATTTTTAGATTTTAAACGGCAAAATTAAATTTATATAAAGGACTGAAATTTCTGATTCTGGTGCCTTAAATGTACAATTGTATGTACTTTACCGTATATTTACAATAAATATATAAAAGTTACATATATATTCTTATTTTATTGATAAAAGAAGTAATTTGTGTTAGTAAAAGTTTTTTTTTTCATTTAAATTTGTTTATTTTACAGTAATTGTTGTCATTTCGCCAAACGGATGTTATATTGTAAGGAGCATGTTTGTTCCTCGGTGCTACAATTTGTTGTGAAAGCTCAAAATGCTAATATTGCCTTATATTCAAATAAATTTATTTAAAATATTCATTTCTTATATATAACAACAACAACAAGTATTGTTTTTTTAGTTATTGTTTGTAATCTAACTGCCTCGGTGGTGTAGTGGCTAGCGTGTACGGCTGCACATCCTGAGGTCCTGGGTTCGAGTCCCGGGTCGGGCCAAGTTTAGTTATTGAGTCTTTCTGTATAGTAAGCCTCAGTAACAGCCCGGAGTTGGGAAGTTGGCGGTGTTCCACCCCCGTGCCTCGGAGAGCACGTAAAGCCGTCGGTCCTGCGCCGACACTCTCACCGCGAGCGTCTCGTGTCGTCCCACTGGAATATGAGAGTGACAGGGACAGAGAGTGCACGTTGTGTCTGCGCTCTCTCTCACACTTGTGCACTATAATATCTCCTGCGCAGTTGGCTAGTCTCAATGAGATTGGCCGCCGTGGCCGGAATCGGTCGGGAGAACATCATCATGTTTGTAATCTATAACCCTTATTATTTGGACGTAGAGGACGAGTGGAAATGGATCCAGCCCCCGAAAACCCTTTTTTGAGTTACTGTCATAAATGGCACCTATATATCAACTTATATACAGAAAGAAGATAAAATATCCAATATTCAAGAGGAATATCAAAAAAACTTTTGTCTTGTTATTTTGATGTAACAATTTTACTAAAACTCCCTATTTTCTCAAAAGTATTTTTTTTTTTGTGGTTGGATCTATTTTGCATAACTACTTCCATTTGTTAATTAATAATTAATTCGAAAAGGAATAATTTCATACTAAAAACAGTCAATTTTTAAATAATAATTATTAATAAAAATTGTTATTCTATATATATGGGCCTAAATTTTTTTTATATTCTCCTACTTTATGTGCCATTGCCCAGATACATGAGCGTTTGCACAAAATTAATAATTCGAAGTATTTTTATAATTGAACGTATTTAAATTACTATAAGCATAATTACAATTGTAATTACATAATTACAATAGAATTAAAACTATTTATATAACATATTTTTTATTATTGCATGTTTATTGTAATCAAATATACTAGCAAGTTATGACTGAACTTTTTCATATTGTTTGTACTTAAATACTGTTGTGTCGGTGTTTTTTATTACACAAACTGCGATATTTATAAGAGTAATAAAGAAAAATATTTGAATTTATGCCTTTTATTTATTATTTTACTAGCTGACTTGTCCTCGCTTCGCTCGTGTGCGTTCCTAGGTTTTAGACGTCCTTAGGTTTAAATTTTTCGAGTGAAACGCTAATCCTTTTCCTGAAATAAAAGTAGCCTAAGTTACTTCAAATAATTCAGCTATCTACCAGTGAAAGTCCCATCAAAATCAGTTTAGTCGTTTCGGAGATTAGGCGGAACAAGCAGACAGCAGATAAATTTTAAAAAAAATATTATTTTTTATAAGTACCGTATATAATTTCATATGCAATTAGTAAAGAGCTGTTATTTTACCATTACAAACACTTCAATTTTATTCAAAAAATACATAGATTTTGTTAGTCACAAAGCCATGTTCATCAGCAGATTAGAGAAAAATAGGTCTAAGTAACAACATTTGTCTATTTTGTCTTAAAATCGTCATAGTTTCCAGCCAGCTGGTACTCACTGTACGTCAAAAAGACCATATGAGAATGCCATAAAAATATGACTACGGACTCGTGGTTACACTGTTTTGTTACATTTGTGTAACTACTGAGCATATCTATGACCGATGGTTACACTACGAATACTGAACATATGTATAATAAAAAGTGTCTATACTGGTGTAACACCTATGACCAAAGATTACACTAAGAAAACGATAATATTATTAGGTTAGTCATTGAAATTAATGGGGTTGCTCCACGGTGGTATCAGAGAAGTACCAGAAGCAACCCGCACAGCACACCACCCACGTGCCTTCCAACTCAGTCGCTCACGTAGTCCTGTAATGCGTAGCGGTAACTTCTTAACGCAATGAAATCCTCGGAACAATGAGGTCGCTCCGCGAAGCCTGTGAAGTTCCCAAGAAACTTGTGCGCTTCTGGACGGAGTTAGGCTGGTTGAACTAGCCAGGATTCGCATGAGATACAACGGACCAAACGCGAGTCTAAATACGGAAAATGAGCTCAATATACAATACAGCACACCACCCACCGAGGTGGGCCACCTACCAGTGCGTTTCTTGGCTTCACGCCCGGTTGTATTGGGGGGTCTCAACCTAAGTTATTCAAGTCGGACCTATCACATAATTAAAAAGCAAAACTTATCTAACCGTTACATATATGACAGTCTGTTTGCTTCAAACATATAACTAATAAATTGTCTTTGATGTAATAATGTGATCACCGGTCATAGGTATGCTCGGTTGTTACATTAGTGTAACCATCAGTCATAGATATGCTCTGCAGTTATACCATTGTAACCATGGATCCGTAGTCAAAAATATCTGTTGTCTTAAAAATCTTGAAAATAAAACAACACACTAATAGATTATTGTGAGTGCTAATAAGAAGTGACGAAAATTACTTCAAATAAAGCATTTTGTATCATTTAGCATATTTTCATTTACAATTATTTATATACATATTTTGCGGTTAAGCGACATCTAGTGTCTATGAAAACAAACAAAAATAACCCGATTTAGCAGTTCAATTTCTTTTCATGGGATGTGGCATCTGTTTTAAAACCAGTACATATAGTATTATCATTTACGTTTTGCCTAATTTACGGAACCGCAAAAATATATTTATTAATTTCACGTAATAAGAACGAATTTAACATCTAGAAATTTCTTTTGGAAGCCTTTGGGTACTTTACCCGGTTATCCTCCCATAAGTGGGGTTTTGATCACACATAATTGCGAATGTTTGTTACGTATTCACTCAACATCTCAAAGAGTTAAATTATAAATATAGATAGTTAAAAATTCTAAAAGCCCTCAAATCCCGAATATACCTCTCTTACTTTATTTTTTCCTTAAATATAATATTTATAATATGTATGTATATTAAGTTATATATGTGTAGTGTAACAACTACCTACCTGGTATCCATAATACAGACCTCGTAGCTTACCATGAAACTAGATGGCGCTGTGTGTTAATGTCCTAACATATCTATTTATTTATATCTTAAAAACATATACATAAAGGATAAAAGGGGGCAAAAATCAATAAAACCACAAAAAATTCTATCATAATCTATTTATTATTTTCAAAAAAAATATAGGAAACGTGAAACAATAATTTAACTTCTAAACTTAAATGTCAATCGCAATTTGAGACTGCACTGAACCTACATACTTACAATTCAACAGGACTTTAATATTTTGCACCTTTCATTAAGGTCTGAATTAGTAAATATATAAAAAACTTTGATGTATGTTTGTGCATGTCTGGTTGATAATTCAAAAGGTACAAATTTTAAAGACATTTGGATTTCAAAAATAAAGACACCATTCAAGATTGATTATAGCTTTAGCTACCTCAGATTTCTTTGATCTACATTCAGTAACCGACATTTTCATTTTATTTTATAATATATCTAAAAACTTGTAAAATACTTTTAATTTAGAAAGTTTAGGACGCTCAAATTTATTTTGTATACGAGTAATAAAAATTTACTCTTAAAAATAAAAATTGGTTCTTCGATAATGAAAAAATTTAACAAAATAATGTTCTCCTCTAACTGAGCAATGACAACAATGAGCTAAAAACCATGCACATAGACGAGTGGGCCGAGTGTATCTTTGCCAGCAGTCAGCTAAACATGGCGGGAAAGCGCGACAGAGACAGAACGAATGTGCGGCCAGAAGTCTTTTTTTTATGAGATTCAGTGACAAACGAGCAGACAGACTACCTGATGGAAAGCAGTACCTGTCGCCCATAACACTTACGGTTCATGCACTTAGGTTTTAAGTAACAAAAATGCAGAACCACAGGTACGTTGTCACTGTGAGGACTAAGATGATATGCCTCTTGCCTGTAAATGCGCTGGCTACCTTATCCTTCAAACCGGAACACAACAATGCAATCATTGTTGCTTGGCGGCAGAAATAGATAAGGGGGTGGTACCCATCCAGTCGGACTCCTCAGGCTTGACCTACCTTCTGTATTCATTAAAATACGATGAAAGAATATAGATATTTATAACCATTTTACATACCATTATAATATTATAATTTTCAATATTATATTTTTTATATTCCATTCATAAATTCAACTTAGAATAAAAGACAAGTTTTGGCCGCACGTTCACTTTCTCTCTTTCTAGAGTGTTCAATTTCAGAGTATCGCAGTCCGTCTATGATAAAAACCAACTCGAGACATTTGGAAAAGTTCTTACAAACACGTCACAAATTCGTCAATTTCAGATTTTTATTTGCGTTTTGTCACAATATAAAGATAAATTTTGTTCCAACGAAACAAAAAAAATGTCAGAAAATCTCGTTTTGAAAATGGCAAGTATTAATGGAAATGACATGACACACATGACGTTTGTTTGTTCATAAAGAAGGGTTGTCTTTTAAAAAATTGTACTTGGGGTTATACATTTAAATGAACAGCAAAGAAATATTGTAGATAGGAAGAGTTCCCAAAATTTTGTATAACTTAAAATTAAAATAAATAAAAATCGTTAAATTAATGTTTTATTATAATAAAAAAAAATAAGGGGGGCCTGAAAATATAAATCGTTAAGTGTTTTATTGAGAGGCAGTGGTAGCCCAGTGGTAACGCGCTCGCTTGGACAACCGAGTGAAGCGGGTTCAAATCCCGGGTCTCGCACCTCTGATATTTTCATGTGCGAATCATTTCTAACATGATTACCACTTGCCTTACGGTGAAGGAAAACATCGTGAGGAAACCTGCATGTCTGAGAAAACCTAGCAAGTTTTCGAAAGACATGTGAAGTCCGCCAACTCGCACTTGGCCAGCGTGGTGGACTATGGCCTGATTCCCCTCGTATTGAAGGGAGGCCCGTGCCCAGCAGTGGGACGTTAAAAAGGGCTGAATACAATACAATACAAGTGTTTTATTATAATAAAAAAATTAAGGGGGGGTCATCAAACTATTAATCGCTAAAATGTTTTGCTTTAATGAAAAAAAAAATAAAGGGGGGTATATTTTTATAAACGGGATAGGCTCAACAGAAGAAATGTTGGGAAACCATGAAATAAATCCTTCGGAATCACAAATGTTTAATGACTGTATGTAATATTAAACTTTATATAAACATGAGAGCATTTTTATTTATAATTATTATTGTTCTAAATATTTAGTTTGATTTTTATTGTTTTAAAAATTCCTTTTTTCATATAAAATGTCTGCTAAATTGAGTTGATGGGACGCTCCAACAAAAAAATACTGAAAAGACACACCATAATGGTAATGTTAAGTTTCATCGGAGCCTTATATAAAAAATATATTATATTTTATCAAACTTATATAAAAAACGTCATTAAACAGTCATAACACATTTCATATACATACAACCTAATTTAGCAAGCAAAATATATGAAAGAAAAAAAAATATTTACCGTATGTTATCCATACTAATATTATAAATGCAAAAGTAACTCTGTCTGTTTGTAACCTTTTATGACTATATGGCTGAATCGATTTAGATGAAAATTGGTATGGAGATAGTTTGAGACCCTGTGAAGAACATAGGATAGGTTTTACCCCGGAAATCATCCCTTAAGAGGTTAAAAGAGGGGTGGAAGTTTGTATGGGAAATCAATCATTTCTCAAGCAAGGGATATAAAACTTATCATACCTATGTATATACAGTCTATATATTCCGTACTAACCGTCAATATAAAAAAAATATGATTCCAAAGAACATATCCACAGCATTTCCCAAAATTTTATAGAAAAAAATAAATAAAATGAAAAATGCTCAATTACATAGTTTAACCCCAATCAATTAGAAAATATATTTTCTCTTAAATATACTTCGTTTACTCAATAAATATCGAGGCACCCTCCCGCAGAGGGACACCCCCTCAGCAATATGTCAACAAGGGACGTAATAAATAATATAATAAAAAAAATCACAAAGGAATTACACTAACTTATCTACATTATATCTTTTTACTCTTAGTGCAAGTTCTTTAGAAATATGTGTGAATAATTAATCTTTTCCACTTAAATTTTAAGTTATTTTTTTTATAATATTCATCGTCTTCATTAAAACTTTTACATCACAATCTGTACGCAGTTTTAGATATAGATTATATAAATAAAATATATATTTTTAAGTAGTTATCGGATTTGGAAATTTACAGTATTTTAATATAAAGAAAATTGATTCATTTTCATTTATAAAAATAAATATATATGTATGTCCATTTAACATTTTATTCTTTGAAGTTATTGATATTTCTTGTTCCAAATATTTTTTTAAACACATACTTTTGACAATAGACATAATCACAAAATTAGCTGTATAGAAATCATTAAAAAACTAAGTACAAATCACTGGTTGAAACTATCTAAAACTGCGTGTTCAATCATTCTCAGCATAGCCTCTAAGAGACCCTTAGTCTATATTTACAACAAGTTAAGCTATTACTGCTTTGCTTGGAGAAATTTTTATATTTTTGAACCTGGCACGGCTAAAAAACGAGATCAAAATGTTCAAAAAAAAAATCAATTAAAAACAAAATGTCTGCATTTTACTTACAGCTGTTAAGTTTTACAAACAAACGGAAACAATATTTCAAATTATTGCATATATAATTTGACTGTAATAAGGACTTGCCGATGTCAAGGTCCAACAATATCGCCAATATCGCATATTTTCCAAGCGAAAGCACCAAACAAGCTAATCAGGAGAACGATGGATCACTTGCGGTAACTTTTCACTTTGCACTTTATCAGAAACACTTGACACTTTATCAGATACACTTTGCGTCTTATCAGATACACTTTGCGTTTTGTCAGATACACTTTTCACTTCCTTAACCTCTTTATCTCTATGCTTCTCGTACTTTCTGTCGTCTGATTTGTGGTCCTTTCTATGGTCTTTATGGTCCCTTGAACGTTCAGATTTATGTGATTTATGTCGCGATGACGTATGTCTTCGATGATGGTCATGTTGTTTGTCCACTCGTTCAGACTTCTCTGGCCGATTGTCTTTATCTGTTCGGTTTTCTTTTTCTTTCTCAGTTCTGCTGTCAGATTTATCTGATCGTTCGGATCGGTCCAGCGTTCGATCGGATTTGTCTGATTTCTCTGTTTTATCTGTTCTTTCTGATCGGTCCGACGTTCTTTCGATTTTGTCACTAGTTTTCATTTCTGATTTATCGGATCTACTTTCTGTTCTATCTCTGTCCGGCCTTTCTATTCTGTCAGTTCTGTCAGGTTTGTCCGATTTATTTTCGGGTTTGTCAAGTTTGTTTTCTTTGTCTGACAGTCTTATTTCTGGTTTTTCTGATGATTTATCTGATATTCTATCTGATTTATCTGTTCTGTGTTTGTCAGTGTCTCTGTGCCGGTGAGTGTCCTTGTGTTTATCACTCCTCTGTTCGGTTTTATCACTCTTGTCTGACTTCTCGTGCCTTTCCGTTCGCCTCTCTTTCTTTTCATCGGGTTTATCTTTATTTTGGACTTCTAAACCTTTCCTGTTCTCTGATATTTTCAATTCAGCCTTTTCTTTAAATTTAGCGCTGAGTGCTCTCATTTCTATGACACCGAGCTTATGTTTTGTTGACGTTTTGGAATCTGTAAATAAAAATAATAATATTTACAATACTATTCAAAAAACCGACCAAATGCGTGTAGCACCTTGAGAAATGTAGGGTTCCGTAGTTGACCATCATAATAAAGCGGACTAAGAAGATGGTTATTTGTTGTTTCATAAAATGAATATTTAACGTTAACGGTTTTGGCGGTTCATAGTAACAAGTACATTTTACAAGTTGGTCGACTATTACTATTCAACGACACCCCATACCATGGGGTACACGAGAAAAAAAACATCCTCAATTTAGGTGTAGAATTTTTTTTTCAAGATTTTAATGACTAATATGTATATTCATGTCAAATTACAGCTTTCTACTACTAAGAATCTCTGAGCTAAGCTACGGATAGACGGACAGACATGACGAAATTATAAGGGCTCCTTGTTGGGTACGGGACCCCTAAAATCTATTAAAAATGAAACTAATAATAATAAAGCCATATAATATAAACAAAATAGAATTACCGCTATGATTGCTTGTGTTTTGGTCGGGTGGTGGCCTCTCTTCTGCAGGTGAAGAGGCCTCCGATGATGGGTAGTACTGCTTCAGCCTGAGATGCCATGCTGTTGGTACAGTGTAAATTTAATTATTTCAATACCCACTTATTATAAATGCTAGTTTGTATGTTTGTTACTCTGTATGTTTAGACAAAATTTAGTAGGTATATAAATAAATAAATAAATGTATTGGAACATTAACACACAGAACCATCTAGTTCCATGGCAAGCTAGATAGTTGATACACTGCAAATATATAACTTGTAAGTAAATACATATTATAAATATAAGCACCCATGACTGGAGCGCAAACAATCATGCTCATCACACAAATGTATGTCCCCAGCTGGACTCGAACCCGCGACTGCTGGCACAGCAATTGGGGTTACTACAAACTGAGCTAAACGTGTCGTCAATATAACCGTTATTATATGACCTGGATTATGAAAACAAAAGACATCTAGCAACACTGAGCGAAGATAATACTACAGTTTCTATATAACTCTCTGTTAGGGTAGCGCAAAAAGACCCGATATTTCTTTTCCTGTCTCGTATGAAAACATGTTCATTTTTCATGTTTTAAGAGAGCTATTTAACGATGAGCTTGAAGAAAAAATTTTAAGGGTCAACAAGGGAAACATCAAAAGCATACTTAAAATTGTTCATAAATTCTGAGCGACCTTCAAAAATCAATATATATATTAAGCTATAAAGTAACTTTGAGGACGTTCAAATTTCAGCCAGAAAAAAAACTTAACCATTTCTCAAAATCTAACCCTAAAAATCATATTTAGAGATGATCTTTAAAGAGGACTCTTAAAACATGAAAAACCAACATATTTTCATACGAGACACGCAAAAAAATGACGATTTTTTTGCGCTACACACTCTTTTAAAAAAAACTTTTTGTGTCACATTTTTACTCATATTTTTCAACAACAAATTTAAAACACAACTCACCAACAGACGTAACCGCCGAAACAGTTCTAAACTGATGTATGATGTTTCTGGGCAGGAAGTACACGTCGTCGGAGCAGAGCGGCAGGCGCGAGTAGCGCACTCCCTCCCGTCTCAGTTGGTTAAGTTTAGCTTCTTCTAACCTGGAAAATGTGTAAAATAAATTTTGTATTCAGCCCTTTTTTTAACGTCCCACTGCTGGGCACGGGCCTCCCTTCAAGACGAGGGGAATCAGGCCATAGTCCACCACGCTGGCCAAGTGCGGATTGGCGGACTTCACATGTCTTTCGAAAACTTGCTAGGTACTCTCAGACATGCAGGTTTCCTCACGATGTTTTCCTTCACCGTAAGGCGAGTGGTAATCAAGTTAGAAAATGATTCGCACATAAAAATATCAAAGGTTCGAGACCCGGGATTTGAACCCGCTTCACTCGGTTTCCCAAGCGAGCGCGTTACCACTGGGCTACCAGTGCCATGCAAAATAAATTTTATGTTAATATATTTCATATTATGTTTTTTTCTAAATGGTTACAATTCTTGTCCGTGTAACTGTATGGAATAGATAAGACTATATATTATACTAGAGACTCACTCGGGTTCGTCCTTAGATACGTTTTAGGGATTAGTATATGTAGATTTCTCAGAGATGAGATACTTTTCTGCAGTAAAAAGTATCCTATATGTTGACCTGGATAACCAGCTATCATCATACCAAATTTCAGCAAATCAGTCCAGTGGTTTTCTCGTGATGCTATCCCAGGCAGACAGAAAGACAGACAAACAGATAAAAATTCTAAAAACTATAGATTCGGTCTCTGTATCGATAATAAAACCTATTTCAATAAGATTTTCCAAAAAATATTTAATGTACAGATTCGACTCAGAATTTTATTATATGTATATAGATGATTGTTGACCGACCAAGTGACACACTGCGATATGGGCGGCTCGTACAGGTCGAGCTGCAGCAGCTGCACCAGCTTGTTGAAGTCGGCGGCGTGGAACGCCACCACGTCCTTGGTGATGCGCCCGCGGTCCGACTCGTCGCTGCAGTGGATCGCTTTCAGCACGCCTGAGGGATACACAAACATACTAAACTAGCGACTCACCCTCGCTTCGCTTCGGGTTCGTCCCTAGACAAAAACAAATCTATCCCACGGGATCCGTACACTTTTCCGGGATGATATATAGCCTATAGCCTTCCTCAGTTAACAGGCTATCAAATGCAAAAAGAATTTTTCAAATCAGATCACTAGTTCCTGAAATTAGCGCGTTCAACCAAACAAACAAACGAACAAACTCTTCAACTTTATAGTATTATAGTATAGATGACATAGACGACTTAAGAATTATTCCTAGAAGATATTTCAACCTATACTTTATGAGATATAGCCGAAAATTTGTAATGTATTATTTTTTTAAAGTATACTTTTTTTCAATGCGCGCGCACAGCGACAGATAAAAAGCGACGTGATGAAGTTAGCTGTAAGCGACATAATGACGTTAGCTGCATTCCTTTTATAAACAGAGAGCTGTGACATACGGGATGAAATCTTCAGCTACTTTTGTTCTGTTATGCCAAAGAAGTATAACTTCTTACGTGCGTACATAAGTACACACACACGTTTTTTTATTGTAATTAATAATCAACTGTACTTATTATTTCTTATTGTGCTCGCATTATTCTATGTATTATTTAATTGTGAAAACCTGATTGGTCGATGTTTTATTTTTTAACTACCTACGTTTTCACAGTTAACTATGTTTAGGTATACATAAATAGTAGCTTGCTACTCCTAAGATATTCATTTAATTTAAATTATATAACGATTTACCCTTGTTTTGCTCGGGTACGTAGGCCGTACGCGGATTTTGTTCATAAATTCATAGGTTTTAAATTTTTTTCGCGGAACCCTGATTCTTGTTCTAAAATAAAAGTAGCCTAAGTTACTCCCTATAATATCAGCTATATGCCAGTGAAAGTCCCGTCAAAATCAGTCCAGCCGTTCCGGAGATTAGCTGGAACAAACAGACAGACAGACAAAAATTGTAAAAAATGTTATTTTGGTATATGTACCGTGTATACATCCATATGTATTTAGTAAAAAGCGGTTATTTTAATATTACAAACAGACACTCCAATTTTATTTATCTGTATAGATTGTATTACATTGTACTGTTTGTTTCCCAAATAAAATAAAAAGTCTTATAAGGAGGTATTCGTTAATTACTTGAACTCAAAATGGACCACCCTTGTCCAGTAAAATGTCAATCTCACCAAATCTCATTTAAACTGAAGAGGGTATAATTGAAAATCTCACGTCAACTTTAAAACAAAATATATATTACACAGTTTAAAAAATATATAAAAGGAAGGGTGGCGGTAAAACCACATTTCCGCCTCCGAATAACGAAAAATTATGATGTACTACGGTTTAATCTTTTCTCTGGATATTCTATGCTCTAACTAGTAACTGGTATAATATTTCGTCCAGAATGAGAAATTTTCAGTAATATTTCATCTTTTTTCTTATATAGAGCGCAGGATGGAAGCACTATAATTTTTAAATATATTATCATCGATTAACTTTTTTAATATTACTACATCGAATAATATTATATCTTAACCTATGCTCATCGAAAATTATAACAGTTTGTAATATATTTAATTATAAATGGAAGAAGTTAAAGACGATTTAATAGAATTACGTAATTGCTCAAATATACAAAATTTTCTATTGTCTATATCTGATAAACATAATATTAATTTGTTTTGTGTTCATATCAACATAAGGTCAATGATTAAAAACTTTTCAAGTTTAGAACAATGTATAAACCTATGTCATAGATCTCCTGATGTCGTTGTTGTAACAGAGGTTAACATATCTGACTCAATAAGCAGTATGTATAACTTGGTGGGTTTTGAAATGTACTCAGAGTTGCGTAAAGCACGTAAAGGCGGAGGTATTATTATATACGTTAACAAAAAACATAAACTTACCAAATTAAAATCGCATACAAAAAACTTTGAATGCATTTTAGCTGAAATATCTACACCAAATAAATATATCGCAAATCTGTGTGCGGTTTATCGCCCTCCAAGTTTAAGTAAACACTTGTTTATAGAAGAACTCGAGCAACTTCTAAACAGCGTTAACGTATCAAATGATTTAATTCTGATGGGAGATATAAATATAGATTTGAAAACTGATAGTCCTGTAAAACATAAATACAATAACATGATGTATAGCTTGGGTCTTGTATGCGGGATTTCGGAGTATACGCGAATTGAACAATTTAATAATCAAGTTGTAAAATCATCTATAGATCACATATACGCGAGATCCCGCACATTAGATTTATACACGGCGACGCTTGACACGGTACTGGCCGATCATAGAATGATTGCGATAGCATGCGTCGGCTCAAACACTATACAGGCTGAACAAAAATATAAAACGATTATAAAAAATAAATATCTCAAACAACTTTTAAAGGAAATCGACTGGACTCCTGTTGACCGTATGATATGTCCCGATGATATGTACATGTATATTAAAAACCAACTAAATTACTGTTATCAAAATTCAAAAGCTAAAATCAAATTAAAAATCCAAATCGTTCAACCAATCATTGGGTGAACGAAAGCGTTCTTAGGGCATGTAAATATAGAGACGAATTATTTAAGGAATGGAAAGAAGATACAGGTAATATGATATTAAAAATAAAATATAACAAAGCAAGAAATTTCGCGAATAAACTTATAAATTTAACTAAAAATAATTATTATAAAAAAGAAATAAATAAGTATAAAAATGACCTCAGAAAACTATGGCAAATTTTAAATACTATTACAGGTAGAATACAAAAAAATTTAGATAATATTATATTAAATGCCTTTAATAAAAACTCCACCTCAGTAAAAGACATTGCTAATAACTTTGCGAAATCATTTCAAAATAGCATTGAATACATTACGCACACATGCACAGCATCACTTTTAGACAAAAATACCTATAAAAATTCCATTGATGTATCTTGTAGATATAAAAAGGCTAACACTTCTAATATCTCCAAAATAATCAAGTCACTTAATAATAATAAATCTCCAGGAATTGATAATATACGTACAATCGATGTTAAGATGCTAAGCGACAAACTCACTCCCATAATTGTAAAATTTATCAATGCGTGTATTACAACAGGAAAATATCCAACTGATCTCAAATGTGGCATAGTTAGACCAATTTTCAAAAAAGGCAAAAGAAATGAGTACGAGAATTATCGACCAATTACAATACTACCTGTAATCGACAAAATAGTCGAAAAATATCTTTGCCAACAAATCAATTCGTTCTATAAGCAAAATAACGTTTTGTCACATAGGCAATTTGGTTTTCAGCCCAAAAAAAGTACAACACAGTTATTATCAGCATTCTCGAGTTCTGTTAACAAACACCTAAATAATAAAAATCATGTGCTTGTTGTATTTATTGACTATAGCAAAGCGTTTGATACACTCCAGCACAACACCTTACTTGAAAAGCTAAGCGATAACGGTATAAGAGGTCCTATACTAAACTGGTGTCAAAACTATCTGACTGACAGATTTTTTAGTGTAAAAATTGACAATACGCTAAGCAATAAAATTCATACAAATAAAGGCACGGCACAAGGATCAGTTTTGGGACCTTTACACTATATAACCTACGTTAACGATCTCGAGAATGTTATAGAAAACTGTGAAATGTATCAGTTTGCTGACGATACTTGTCTTATGTCATCAAGCCGTAATATAGAAGAAGCAATCAAACTTCTCCAGGCAGATTTCGACGCACTTGCAAAATGGTCACATGATGTCGGTCTTATCATTAATGTCGCAAAAACTAAGTTTATGTACATAAGCTCAAGTCACAATAGATACAATGGTAGAATACAGCTAACCGCTCACAATCACGATTGCCTACACAACCACATAAGCCATGACTGCCAATGCCCACCCGTAGAAATGGTACAAAGCCAGCGATACCTCGGTCTAATAATTGACGATCGTTTTAAATGGAAAGCTCATATAAACAGTGTTTGTGATAAACTACGAGCCTTGTTATCAAAGTTTAGTTTAATAAGGAATAAAATTTCTTTTCCAATATTGCTCATGATGTATAGAACATTGGGTGAGTCAATAATTTCGTACGGACTAAGCAGTTACGGTCTTGCATATAAAACTCATATTAATCAAATATACAACTTACAGTTAAGACTCATAAAAACCATTGTACCTACAAAAATTAAACATTCGTACAAAGATGACGATCATGGGTTATTTAGTTATTGCAAAGTAATGCCGGTACATAATAGAACTCATTACTTGTTACTTAAAGAACAATATTTCAATACAAAATTACAAAAAGTCAAAAACAATGAAAAACACTTCCTAAGAAGCAATATAAATATTAAACTAGAAATTCCTAGATATAAAAATAACTATGGAAAACGGGTACTGGAATATGTAATCCCTTCTTTAATTAATAGCTTGCCTAAAACTCTAAAAGATAAAATTAACGAAAAAAATATTAAATATTTATTAAAAAATTTTATCTTGATCAGCCTGTATAGACAGTTGTATTACAAACCGGTTATACGCTAGTGCAGTGACGAGCTACTACCGTCTCAAAACAATTATAATCAACGCAAGCTGGTGATTTTCTTATCTGATTTTAATAGATGTATGTATAATTAACTATCGTGTATGAATCCGCAGTGCACAGATAAATCATACATGGTTTTTGTTGCACTGTTTGTGTTTAGATTAGTTTTAAAAAATGTAATGAAAATTTAAATAAAAAAAAAAAAAATAAACATACACATTAGCAACAAAAAATGTCCTCACCAGATGAGCGCTCATTTGAACATTTGAGCGCGCTTTTAATATAGTGAAAACCACTTTATGTATTGCAGTTAAGATTGAATTTACATTGTTCTATATTTATTTTAACTAGAATAATTACCTAAATACAATGTGTGACAGTTTTAAGAGAAATTTTGCACGAGATTGTTTATCTTTGACGACACGTTTGGCTCAGTTCATAGTGACTCTACTTGCTGTGCCAGCGATGGCGGGTTCGAGTCTCGCTGGGGGCATTCATTTGTGATCGGCACGAACGTGTGTTCTCCATTCATGGGTGTATATTTATAATATGTATGTACTAGCATTGCCCGCGGCTCCGCCCGCGTTCAGATGACCAAAAACCAAATTCTTAGGTTTTACATATTAGTACACTCTTACATTGCAGTTTTGGTATTTTTTTCTCAGAAATTAGTTATTTTACCGCAGTAAAAGTATCCTATATGTTGACCCAGATAGCCAGCTATCATCATACCAAATTTCATCCAAATGTGTCCAGTAGTTTTCCCGTAATGCGGTAACAGATAGACAGACAAAAATTCTAAAAACTATAGATTCGACCTCTGCATTGATAATAATGACTATTTCTATAAGATTTTCTAAAAAAATATTTAACGTACAGATTCGGCTTAGTTATAATTTTATTATATGTATAGATTTGAACTTACATATGTGTAGTGTATCAACTATCTGGTATCCATAACACAGGCCTCGTAGCTTGCCATGGAACTAGATGGTGTTGTGTTAGTGTCCCAACATATTTAATATTTCATTGATTTATTTATATACTACTACTTTTTTGATCGATGTATATTATGTAGTAACATAAGAACATTAAAAAAATATATAAAAAAGTGCCTCTTGTATGAACTCTATATAAGAAAAGGAATCAAAAATAAACAATAGAGTGTAACATGTAGAGAGTATAGTGGTAAGTGCGGTGGTAGTGGTAGGTGCGGTGGTAGTGGTAGGTGCGGTGGTAGTGGTAGGTGCGGTGGTAGTGGTAGGTGCGGTGGTAGTGGTAGGTGTGGTGGTAGGTGTGGTGGTAGATGTGGTGGTAGGTGTGGCGGTAGGTGTGGCGGTAGGTGCGGCGGTAGCGCGGCGCACGTACCGACTGCGGCGGTGGTGATGCGGTCGAGGCCGTGGCCCACGTGGTCGGCGTGCGCGCGCGTGCGGTCCTCGAACAGGAACTCGCGCGCCTCGCTCCAGCGCGGCAGGTACTGCAGGTTGCGCAGCTCGTTCATGCCCGTCCTGCGACACACACAGACACGCATACAGTGAGAGAGAGATAACAGATCCCACAATAAATCAATGGTAGAAGGTTAGAGAGAGAGAAAGAGATAGAGAGCCCACCATAAATCACATGTTATAAGATTAGGAAAACCGATAGTGTTAGAGTTAGACAGAGAAAGATAGAAACCACACGTGATAGCAATCACATGTAAGAGAGTTAGGGAGAGCGAGGTAGATTTCACCTTTATTTAACTTATCATATAATACACAGAATTTATTCTTTCAAGCAAAACTTTACAATAACAGCTTATACATCAAAGTAACACAGACTGTTATAATATATTCGATATGTTTATAGCCTTAGTTGTAAATGTTAAATAAAAAATAATAGGCTGACTCTTTTAAAAACTATATTGGCACACAAAATGTCTGTTAGTTAGTATGGAATAGACTATATAATATCATAATCCTCGCCAAACTTTTTGGCCGCCCTATGTACATCATATGTAACTATGTACATATATACATTATATATATAATGTATATAGATAAGTATGATGAGTTTTATATACCTTACTTGAAAAATGATTTGTTTCCCGATACAAACTTCCATCCCTGTTTTGACCCCTTAAGGGATGATTTCTTAGATAAAAACTATCCTATGTCCTTTCCAGGGTCCTCAAACTATCTGCATACAAAATATCATCTAAATCGGTTCAGCAGATTTTAGCGTATCCATTACAAACAAAAATACATTTTTTTTCTCTTTATAATATTAGTATAGATATATATACCTTCTCTTCTTAATGGGACTCTTGCCAAGCTCAGCGGTGGGCACAAGTTGCTCTCCGGGCCTGATCCATAGTATTGGACCATCGTTGGACTCCTGTGGGTCCATTTCCACTGCGGACATTGGACCCCACGGCATTGTCTATAAATAACACACATAAATTATATACTATTTTCTCAGATCTCCGCTTATATTTGATATTTTTCGGATTTTTTTGCAGATTTATTTACATTTTTGGTTCCCGACGTTTTGAATGCTTTACAGCAATCGAGGTCACGGGAGAGACTAAAGTTTTAAACGTCTCAAAGGTCATTATATAGTTGTTACAGACAGACAGTGCCGGTTACCTACGAAGTTACAAAATCATTATTTTTTAATAATTCGCCAAATCCGCGAAAAAATCGGAAAAAATAATTTTATTTAAAATATAAATTATATTCAAATGAATATTTCTTATTAGGATTTTTTTTATCCAAATCTTAAATTTTTCACATCTAGTCCCAAATGTAGCTGATAAAGATTATGAAAAAAAAAAAAACAATATCTTCACAGTTTATTGCCTGTATAAAAATTCATCTATCAATATTACATATTACTGTTTAAAAATGTAAATACACAATGCTCTAAACAAGTACTTCAAAAATAACGGATTTGATTTTCAAAGCATTTTGTTTAACAGTTGGGATTTTTGGGGATATATACTCTTTATGAAAATTCTTGCCAAATTTCAAGTTTAAAGCCAATTTCCAAGAAGGAGGAGGTTCTGTTAAATGTATGTTTTTTAACATTTACACTTCTTGAGATCGTTAATGCAAGTGTAGTGGCCAGCATGTACGTTTGCAAGTCCTGAGGTTTTGAATTTAAGTCCGGGATTGGAGCAAGTTTAACTATTGAATTTATAAAATATTTTCAGTAGCAGCCCAGAGTGGGGAAGCTGGAGGAGTTTCACTCTGTGCTGAGGCAGAGCACGTGTCGCGTCTTTCTCTCTCTCTCTCTCGACCTCCCTCCCTCCCTCTCTCTCTCCCTCTCTCCTGCGCCGCCACTCTCAGTGATCGTGCCGAAGTATCGTCCTATCGATCTTTGAAATTGCACTTGTGTCTGCGCGTACATTTGTGCACTATAATATCTCCTGCTCAGTTGGCTAGACTCAACGATGGTGGCCGCCGTGGCCGAAATCATCATCACTTTCTGAGATTTTATGTAATCAATAAGCAGTAATTCACATTTCATTATATATAGATATATAGACCCCCAGTAATCAGACAAAATTCCTTTACATCTCCTATTTAAAAAACCGCTCTAATTTCTATCACATAAGAATTAAAATAACTCACCAAATTAAGAAAAGGGCACTCGGCAAGCATAGACAGCATTTCGGGGAAGTACCCGCCCACCTCCTCGTGGACCGTGCCCACGAGGGAGATCTGGTGGAGTGGTCCAGATCTGAATGTACCTGCTGCGTAGGTTTGTTGCACCTGGGAATTATATTATATATAATAATAATTATAATCATTACTATACTGTAAGAATATAAAGATAGAAAGAACCTAACAAATTTTCGCAAAAGCTTAAAACCATCCACCAGCCACCAATCAACCACTAGCAAAAAAAAAATGTATGTATGTAGGTGTACTGTGGCCTGAGGGCTAAATACAATATAAATTCAAAATATTTTATTATTTTGTTAGCATTAAATTATTACATTTTTTTACTGAATGTCATGAATTCACCACCAGTTCGAAAAAAAAGAAGCTTCAGACTTGAGAAGAACTGGTGAAAGAAGCTCAGCGGGACTAAACATTATTATTTTTGTACCTTTATATATAATAATACGTTTAAGCGAGCAATACTTGTATATTTATTTATTTATATATACCGGGGATCTCGGAAACGGCTCTAACGATTTCACTGAGAATTGGCAAGTGGGCGTTTTCGGGGGCGAAAAATCGATCTAGATTAGTCTTATGTCTAGAAAAACGCATGTTTTTGAGTTTTCAAGCGGTTTTTTTTTTCGCATTATTCCACGCAAAATATGATCTTTAATTACGCACGCTCGGGCATAAGCATCGTGGTCGAGCGACCAAGGTGCAAGATTTATTTATTTATTTAATTAGACCACCAACAAAGTACAAACTAAACACATTATAACATACACAGAAAATAGAACAGATAGAGTAGTACCTTAATTATAGGTGATAACGACATTTACAAAAATGGTATATGTAAAGGCAAAACAACATTTAGGATATTAATAAAGAAAAAGTACCTTAAAGATTTACAGTTTTACATCTTATAAATAAAAAATAGTCTATGAAAATAATAACAGATTGATTATAATAACAAGTGTTCGGGTTCGAATCCCGGTCAGATACAAAGATTTTACTTTTGTTTTTATGTATTTATTCAAGTTTTTAGCTTTCTTTTGTTTGTAAGCCAAATTAAAAAGAAAATTGTACTTTTGGCCAAAACCTCGCCCACTTGTACTTAAAATTACAATAATTCTACAAAATTGAAGCAGCCTAGAGACAATCACATCACTCCCAGGTATACTATCTCTGCTGATTATATTCGCTAAAACATAATACTGTCTCGATACCAACTCACCCACTGATAACATCGACTAACAGTAGTAATCTCAATACCAACTCACTGAAAATATTGACTAACTGCAGTAGTAACCACGACACCAACTCACCCACTGATAACATCGACTAGCCGCCGATACCAACTCAAGTAGCGGTCATCTCGACAGCGACTCACCTGCTGGTAGTACCGACTGATGGTAGTGGTCTCGATGTCGGAGGCGCGCGCGAGCACGCCCGCCTTGACGGCCAGCGCGGGGTGGCGCGCGGCCAGGTGCTGCAGCAGGCACGGCAGGCGCGCCGCCGCGCCGCGCACCACGCCGCACACGAAGTGCGCCCACCCGTCGCTGTCCTCCGAGAACACCACCTCACCACACAAAATTTACATTTCATTATTTAAAAAAATGAGTGCAAAATATCGCATTTACATAAATTGAAACAAATCAATAATTAAATAAGGCATATTACAATCATATATTTATAGAACATCATTTAAGGAAAGAATATTATATTATGCATTTGTCAGACAACAAAGACGGTTACCATGGCAACAATTAATCATGTATTCTCTCTCATTCTCTCGGCGGCTTAATCCTATATTTTTATGTGTTTTTTTCTTCCTCGTGTCGCATTTTCGTTTCATCGAGTTTTAAATCACAACTATTCTAAAGAAGTTTTACTTCAAAAAGGCACACACACACTCGCTTGGGAGACAGAGTTAAGCGGGTTCAAATACCGAGTCTTACACCTCTGATATTTTCATGTATGAATCATTTCCAACATGATTACCACTTGCCTTACAGTGAAAGAAAACATCGTAAGGAAACCTGCATGTCCGAGAGAACCTAGCAATCTTTAGAAATGAGATCTCATAACGCAGAGATATCCCGTAGCCAGTAGCGGACATATCCAAAAAGGGTTTTTGCCCTTTTTTGGAGGAAGTACCCCTCCAATCAAAAACCCCGACAACAAAAAATTCTATAAAATCCTACAACCTCTATACCGAATTTAATACAGATCGGTTGTAAAATACAACCTGTAGAGGAGTACCAACAAACTGACAGGGGCAAGCAAATTTTGTCAGACTTTGACACACTTCGCTCGCTCAGTCAATTACGTACATATTTAGTGTTTGTCATTAATCAGAAATTACCTTAAGAAATTCCTTTGCGAGTGCATCTTGTTGCGTCGGGCCGAGCATGTCCACATCTTGCTGGTACAGATACACGACACTAGCGCCGCCGTTCGGATGTGTCTCCACACGCATTAGTCTGTGGAGAGAAAGTAATAATCCTTACATACGTATAATAAAATTATAAAAGAGTCGAACCTGTACATTAATTATTTTTAGGAAAATCTTATTGAAATAGTGATTATTAATATCGGTACAGAGGCCAAATCTATAGTTTTTAGTATTTTCACCGGTGGTAGGACTCTGTCAAGCCTGAGGAGTCCGACTGGATGGGTACCACCACCTTATCTATTTCTGCCGCCAAGCAACAATGATTGCATTGTTGTGTTCCGGTTTGAAGGATAAGGTAGCCAGCTCAATTACAGGCAAGAGACATATCATCTTAGTCCTCACAGTGACAACGCACCTGTGGTTCTGCATTTTTGTTACTTAAAACCTAAGTGCATGAACCGTAGGTGTTATGGGCGACAGGTACTGCTTTCCATCAGGTGGTCTGGCTGCTCTTTTGTCACTGAATCGCATAAAAAAAAAATTTCGTCTGTCTGTCTCTGACTGCATCACAAAAAAACCACTGGATAGATTTTGATGTTTAATATAATGATGGTTATCCCGGTCATTTAGGATACTTTTTACTGCGGGAAAACATCTCATCTCTGAGAAATCTATTCTAAACGTTAAAATGTAAAATAAAAAATAATTAACCACAATTTCCACCTGACTAGTAACGACAACCAACCTCACTGAGACTAGCCAAATACGCAGGAGATATTATAGTGCACAAATGTGTATACATACATAATGTGCTCAATCATTTCCATTCATATTATTTACGTACGTCCGGTGGGATGACAATTCGATATTAGTAGTCAGAAATCTGACATAAGACCGACAGCAAAATCCAGTAACTGTTTTGGCACGACCCGGTACTCGAACCCACCCAGAGCCACACGATCTGTAGCCTTTTTTGACTTTGAATTTTGACCCAATATCATTTATAATTATCCAAGTCACTTTCATGCATTTTTTTGTATTACTTGTTTGTGTAATAAAGAATATTATTATTATAATGTGTTTCTTTACCATGCTCTATATAGATAGTATAGACTCACCTATGGTATTTAAGGCCCTTCAAGTCAATGGTGTGTGCCAAAGGTCCCCATACAGGGCCAGTCCGTTCCCTTCTGCACTGAACTCCTATGGAACATCTCTTGATTCGAGCCCTCCTCCTGCATTGCTGGCAGGAGTGACGAGATGAATGAGATCTAGAAATGAGATATAAATATGTACTTAGACAGTGTAAAAAGAAAAAAATTATATGTGTGAATGTTTGTCACTCTTTTATGCCGAAATGGCTGAACTAAAATGGCTGAACTAATCTGAACTAAGCAAGGTGTTACATGTATTAAATAAAAAATCTAAAATTTAAATGTTATTTACACTATGTTATTAGTGTCATTAAAACGATACAATGATTATAAATAATTATAATGAATTACCCAATATTTATTAATATGTATATATTTATTAATACATACATATGTTTTATTATTTTTGAGCCAAACACTAATTCTTTTTCTAAAATTAAAGTAGCCTAAGTTACTCTTCATAAGATCAGCTATCTGCGAGTGAAATTCCCGGTATAATTAGTCCAGCCGTTTCTGAGATTAGCCACAACAACTGATGGACAGACAGATAAAAATTTTAAAATTTAGGTTTTTCTTATAAATACCCCGTATAATATCATATGCATTTAGTAAAAAGTTGTTATTTTGACATTACAAACAGACACTTCAATTGTATCTATCTGTATGGACAAAGTTTCATTATAACTATCTCTTTACAGCAGCTTTTAAATAACTTTTATAAGATATATCTACACAGCACAGATGACGGAATACTATACAATATTTTAAAGAAACTAGATGCCAGATCTAAGGCATCACATATTGATGTCAAAAATAGTTTTTTTTTTTTTTTTAAGAAGGTAGTTTCGAATTATGCACCAACAATTATTATCATGGGTAGTATTCATTTTACCGACAGTAAAAATAAGTTTTTATTTCATAGCAATGTTTATGAATTTAATATGACGATGAGATTTCATCGAGTTCACATAGAAAAATTAGTTGGAAAAAACAGGAACAAAAAACAATATAAATAAAAATAAACATGTAACTATTAAGAAACTCACCTATCCTTTTCCCTTTCTCTTTCCCTTTCCTTTTCCTTTTCCCTTTCCCTTTCTCTGTCCCTACTCTTCTCTTTCTCGCTTTCTATTTTTACTTCACGTTCAACTTTCACTTTGATGTCACTTTGCACTTTATCCTCACACTTAATACTTCTTATAGATGGATAATACTGAGCTGACGCATTTTCTTGTTTAATTTTTAATGGCAACTCCAAATTCCCGTAGCATGGTAATTCGCGACGTGGTGCCGTTTGGAATTTGATTGCTTTCACCGACAAACTTATGTGAGTTGAGAGACGTCTTGAAGTGGAAGATTCGAGAAGAACATTTGCTCTTGTCACCTTTGGATACTTATATTTGGACATGTTCTTTTGAAGATGCCCATTTATTATGCGAAGTTGACGTGACACCGATGAATAAATACGTTTAGTTAGATCATCTTGGGGTATGGTGTTAGCAAGTTGAGTTTGCTTCCACGATGCGTTGATACCTCCAAACAGATCTAGGTTCAAATCACTGTCTCTGTTAAAAAGAAGTGGATTTTTTGCGGGTTCTGGTTTTTGAAGTATGTGGAGAGAGAGCACTGTGTCTCCGAATCCTCCAGAATCGAAAACTGGCCATATCTTGCTGTATTTTGCCGGTCGAGAGTTCTCCCCCCATACACATAGTTCTTTAGATTCACCGCTTAACTTGCGCTTTCTCCCTGTAACAGATGGAAATTTTATTTATTATTTCCTTACTGTTTAATCCTTTACAAACAGTCATTGGAACATTTTAGTTTGTGTATCCTAACATACTGGACTAAAATAAAAAAAAAATCATAACATTTGTATATTAGCCTAAACTAGCGACTCACGCTCGCTTCGCTCGCATTCGTCCCTATTATGTTTTCACGGTTAGCTATGTTTAGGTATACATAAATAGTAGCTTGCTACTCCTAAGATATTCATTTAAATTATATAGCGATTTAAGTTACGTACGTACGTTATTGCGTACGCCGTACGCGGATTTTGTTCACAATTTCATGGGTTTTATTTTTTTCGCGGAACCCTGATTCTTTTTCTGAAATAAAAGTAGCCTAAGTTACTCCTTATAACAGCAGCTATCTGCCAGTGAAAGTTCCATCAAAATCTGTCCAGCCGTTTCGGAGATTAGCCGGAACAAACAGACAGACAGACAAAAATTGTAAAAAATGTTGTTTTCGTATATGTACCGTATATATATCCATATGCATTTAGTAAAAAGCGGATATTTTAATATTACAAACAGACACTCCCAATTTTATTTTTCTGTATAGATGAAACATGTAATAGCCTATAATATAATAGCACAAATTTCAAAAAACAATAGACTAGGCACTTTGACATTTATACACAAGAAAATATTTTCAGACATTTGATTTTATCTCTTTGCATAAGAATTACTTACGTGCAATATAAACTAATATCTCTAAAGTACCGGTGAATGATGATATTGGAATTTAGAATTTTTTGATTGATTATGGTAATCATGGTAAACTAGTAAGGTAATTTTTTTATATATTTTTTTCAAAATAAAATTTCACCACTACTAAGGATGACTTTTTTTTTAGTTGACTTCAATTTAAAAAAAAAAATTTAAGTTGAAGAATATATTTTTTTTAAATGTAAACGCGCTCGCTTGGGAAACCGATTAAAGCGGGTTCAAATCTCGGGTCTTCGCACCTCTGATATTTTCATGTGCGAATCATTTCCAACATGATTACTTGAATTACGGTGAAGGAAAACATCAGGAGGAAACCTGCATGTCTGAGAGAACCTAGCAAGTTTTCAAAGACATGTGAAGTCCGCCAACCCGCACTTGGCCAGCGTGTTGGACTATGGCCTGATTCCCCTCGTATTGAAGGGTGGCCCGTGCCCAGCAGTGGGACGTTAAAAATGGCTGAATACATAGCATTCAGATAGAATGTAAAAGTACTTTGGATCTTATTGACAGAATATTCACAGTAAAAACTTCAAATCGTGCGATAAGGTTTCAAGTCAAGTTAAACAGTTTAAAAAAGTTGAAATAACTTATTAGTAAAAAAAGAAGGAGAAGAGAAGAAGAACAGCCTGTTATGAGAGTATTTCAGAAGTACTTGTACCTTGGGTAGGCCAAGAAAAATTCGATGTAACGGTCAGATTCAGAGTAAAACCTCAAACAACATTACGAAAGGGAATGACATATTCATTATTTCATAAAACAAAACAACTCTTTTCCCGCTTTTTTTTCCACTCAACATGACAAGAAAACTCAATAAGTATTTTATATTAGAACTGGCAACTAATAGAACCAAATAATTATTGACAATTATACATATAAATCCTATCCATACTAATATTATAAATTTGAAAGTGTGTTTGGTATTAATGTTCTTCAATAAAATTAAATAAATACGTGTTTTAGCATTTTTCGAAATTCATCCTATAAGGGAGTAAAATAGGAGATGAAAGTTTGTATGAGACTACCTTTTTACAGATTTTTTTGCAGTTTTAGCGCGAGCGAAGCCGCGGGTTCTGCTACTTTTTATAAAATTATGATTTATATTATTACTATAGTGTAACAAGTCCTTAAATGTTTAACATTTACAAACAACAATTAATAGCTTAAGATAGGGCAGTTACTTTAAATTGGCCGGCGGACACTGAGTGGTATGTATAAATTTAAGATGGCTGGACCAGATCCAATATGTCACTATTAATTAATTAGTCAACCTAACTTTGTAAACATAAGTAAAAACAACATATATACATATATCAATGAATTTTATAGCAAAACATTAGTAATGTTTTGTTTACATTTTTATTAAAAAAAATATAATATTATGTTATGAAAAATATATTTTAAATACATATTACTAGATTAGTAGAAAATATTGGATTTTAGTGGCTTGTTAATTTAAATAGCAAAATGGTTTATTTTATTAAATATCTTATTTGAAGCATTAAATTATAATGCGCTTAAGTCAATGTTAATTCAATTTTGTAAAGAAGCAAGTTTTATATCTAATGTAATACATTAATCTATACAGATAAATAAAATTAGAATATCTGTTTGTAATGTCAAAATAAGTTTTTTACTAAAAAAAAATATCAGTCTGTATGTCTGTTTGTTCTGGCTAATCTCTGAAACTGCTGAACTGATTTTGAACTTTCACTCACTGATAGCTGATGTTATAATGAGTAACTTAGGCTATTTTTATTTTAGAAAAAGAATTAGTGTTCTGCTCAAAAAAATTAAAACATACCTAGGGATACACCAGAATGAAGTTAGTGTAAATAAGAGAGGTCATAATAAAAATAAAAGGAAAACTTCCCTTGATTATCTCACTCATATACAATATAAAAATATTACTAGACCTAGTTATCCTATGATTTTCCTTTATGTAAATGACTTGAAAAGAATAAAATAGATGAATTATGTGCAGTGGTTTGATTTTATTGCCATAATTCAGTTCGAATATTGTGTTTAGCTTGACATTACCACTATATTACTTTTTAATGTCGGAACTGTACATTTTTCCAGAATAAGAAATAACATATGTGCTATTCCAGACTATAATCTATCTCTGTGCCAATATTCATCTAGATTTGTTCAGCCGTCCTGGTGTGAAAGAGTAACAAAGATCCATCCATATTCACATTTATAATATTAGTATGTATTCAAAGTATTAATAAGTTTTATAATTCTCAATTATCCCTAAAAGCTGTAAATTCTATGAATTATACCTAAGATAGAATTTGATAAAACTTTGTAACCATTTTTGTATAAATACTATTCAGGTTTTGAATTATTTTTACTACATGTTTGGTTTGAAGAGAAAGAAGCTTTGAAATTTATAAAAACCTCAATTGTAACATTGTAAAATTTTATGTTGGTATTTTATATATTATATTTCAAGAAGATTACTATTATAATGATTAAATTCATCTATTCATCTATACATATAAATAAATTACCATTTAGTATTAGTCTCGCTAAAACTCAAAATGGCTGGACCAATTTGAATATATTTTTTGGTGTGTCAGTCGTGGTTTAAATATTAAAAAAAATATTAGAAAACCAAAAAAAAAATTGATAGAAAATCGCAAAGTTCATAACTGTTTATTTAGTTCATAAGTATATATAATATATAGTCTATCTATTCCATACTAACCGTTAAAACATATCTAGGGATGAACTCGAGCAAAGCGAGAGTGAATTACTAGTAATTTTATATATATTACAGAATAAGACAGTATACATTATCAAAAGGTGTGCTACAGGTACCACTATCAATATTATTAAATAAGACTTAAATATACTATAGTTTGTAGGCAGTGGTAGCCCAATGGTAACACACTCGCTTGGGTAACCGAGTGAAGCGGGTTCAAATCCCGGGTCTCACATCTCTGATATTTTCATATGCGAATCATTTCTAACATGATTACCACTTGCCTTACAGTGAAGGAAAACATCGTGAGGAAACCTGCATGTCTGAGAGAACCTAGCAAGTTTTCGGAAGACATGTGAAGTCCGCCAACCCGCACTTGGCCAGCATGGTGGACTATGGCCTGATCCCCCTCGTATTGAAGGGAGGCCCGTGCCCAACAGTGGGACGTTAAAAAAGGCTGAATACAATACTATAGTTTATTTTAATAAGTGTTTTGTTAAAATTAATTTTAAGATAAAATTTTATAAATAAAAACTTCAGGTTGTAGTTAAAAATTAAAATGTACATGTGTAACAATGAAGTAACATTTGAATATTACAAAATATAAGTTAGAAATTCCTCAAGACTATACCCATTCCTTTTAATGCACCTTAGCAAGGGGTGTTTATGAATTCCTATAAACTAGCATACTTGTTATACTAATATTATAAAGGTTTGGTTTAAAAGTTTAAATGTTTGGATTTATGTTTTTAACTCAATTGCACCAGAACAGCTGAACAGATCTGGATGAAATTAGGTACAGACATAGATTATAGTCTGGAATAGCACATAGGCTACTTTATATCCCAGAAAAATGTATAGTTTCCATGGGACAGATTTATTTTGTTTTTTCTAAAGGTGAACCCTTTCGCTAGTATTGTAATGCAAGCCTTAATTAATATTACAAATTTAATTCATAGCATAAGAAAAAGTTAATACAGACAGATAATTAGAAAAAATAATTATATTTTTTATTTTACTTGCTCAAATAAATGTTGGAAGGCACAGGAATACAACCAAATTACTGAATTCTTAAATTTAATTTTCAACCAAGGTAGCTGTAATAGGAAATATCTTGAAATAATGAGTAGAAAGTTGAATGCAGTCCTCAACAAGGTCAGCGCTGATGAAACTACAAGAGCCCCATAGCAATAATAAAAGTGACTCTGCTATAATGTCTAGTGATTTTTTGTAGCATGTTAGATCGTTTAAAAGAAAGAAAATATAACAAATGTGCTTGAAATGTTTATAAACAGAAATGACCTCCATATCAATGATGTAACTTAAAATATGATAGGTTAATGGTTTTCCCCCCAAAACAATATGCGTAAAAGATATTTTATCACTATATGAAGTGAGAACAAGTTTCACCGGCAATAAGAAATTGAAGTCTACTTACCTTTGAAATCAGTAGATGATGCGTGTTTCAAATTAGTTGGCACACTTGGATCGTATCCCAATTTCGAAAGTTTTCGATAGTCATGACTCACTCGACCACGTCTGTTGGCGTCACCGGCGTCCATTTCGCTGGGTGAGCTGTAGTAATCGTCCACGTTATCACGATTTTCACTAACTTTTACGTGGGATTCTATAGAATCATTCGACGCCATTGTTTTAGGGCAAAAGGTGAAACGTCGACTTAATAACCAGTAATCGTCAATGAAACATCGACGATACCAATGAAATTAATACTACTGACACGACAACATTCGAAATGCCACAGTAAGATTAGAAACACATTGATATCGAATAAAAAACAACTTGAGACGCCATTTACTTTGCTGCCTCGCACTTTTTTTGTTGGGTTTTTTGTGAATGTTTTGTTGCCTAGACATTTAGGGCAACGGCACGTTTGTATACAGCCACGTAAAATGTTTAAATATAACAAAAATAAAATAAAACTTTGAAATATAATTTTTTAGAATAATTTAAAATAGAATTTTTAAATTATATAATATTTAATTAATATTTTTAAGATTGGTAAGATTAAACGAATACCACTACTGCCATCTAGTATAAATTAGCCAAGTAAGAGAGCATCTTGTCTGTGGTTAAAGATTTTATTTATCATCCATGATTAAAACTTAAAGACAATAAATTTCTTTTATTTATGACTAGAGGGCGCATACAGTCATTTTAAATTTGAATTAATTTATGACAATGTAAAACGATTTTTGTTTTGTTTAAAAAAAATCTATTTTAATATATAGCACTTCAACGTTATTCAACCCAATCTATCCTATCTAATCTATACCTGTTGTTTTCGAAGTCCACTGACTCTTTGGTCTGCGTCTGGATCCCGTTCGCATTGTGGGGATGCCTGTGACCAACAGTGGAACATTAAAAGAGTTATTATTTTAAAAAAACCTTTTTACAATGAAAATAATGTTAAGTTTTTAATCACCGAGTAAATTATAGGTACTAATAACATTTGCAAGCAGTTTAGCAATCGTCAATCATCCGTGAGTGTGTTGGTAATCAAATAAGATCGATTTGACTTTTGCTAAACATATATGAACCTAGGTATCTAATACCTATAAATTTAAATAGGCTCACAATACCTATAAAAAGTTTATTTCAAGTTATCGGCCGTCTTCCGCTTATCTAGGCTCTGACTGACACCCAAAAGAAAGATGCACTGGGAAGCGATGGGTTGCTCCTTATCCTTCTTTGATATCAGAATGAACCGTAGGAGCAACTCCCTGGCTTTTATGGAAGAAGGGACGACTTTTGTCTCGGTAGCCCTGTTTAAAAACTCCTATAGGATCCCATCAAAAGCGGCAAAAGCCACATAGAAACCAATAAATATTTATCGGTCTCTATGTGGCTTTTGTCGCTTTTGATGGGATTTTATTGGAGTTTTTCAACAGGGTAGGCCAGCCGTGGAGGCGACGTGGTTAAGAGCGCAAGTGATCCTGGGGTCCTCTAGTACAGGCTTTTTTAACCAGTAATTCCCTACGTAATCATAACAATTCTCCGTGTAGGTGGTATGCGTAAATGCGTTATCCAACGTTAAAAAAGGCTCTTACGGCCGTTTTGTTATTGGGAGGTCAATAAGCGCAAGCGAACCTGAAATTTCCTATTGCACTGCGGTAATAGGGCAATAGCAGCCCAGTGGTATCGCGCTTGAAAAACCGAATGAAGTGAGTTCAAATCCCGAATCTTGCATCTCTGATATTTTCATATGCGAATCATTAGCACTTCGGTGAAGGAAAACTTACAGAATAGCACTACTACGCGGCCTGTGGTGCGCCTGGAATCATTTCTCCGTCCAATTTTATTTGACGTTTGATGTTAGTAATTTTGAAACTATTGAATATAAGTTGTAAAAAAACAAAATCATTTCAAATAAGTAAATAATAAACATTCGCGACTTATTTATATAAATAGAAAGTTTCTTTTGAAAACTTTATATTATTTTAAGAATCTCCGTTTTCAATGTTGGATAAAGATGGCGGGCGTAGAACGTGCCAAATTAGTAAAACATAAATGTCATTAGCTATTTGCTTTGAAACAACGTGAGCGACGATTCGCAAATAAAAACCTACATATTAACACGTACCCATGTATACCGTAGGGTGGCTACAGATTAAGATATTTATGAACCATTTCTTGAGATATTTAATGGTTAAATATTATGGAAAAGATATTTTAATTTTATAGAAAAGAGAAGAAAACAGAAAAACATGTTCTTATCATTTTTGATTACAAGACAAATGTAAACGTTTGCTGTTTATTTTACTATTGAAATTATACCATACCATGTGTCCAAAGGTTGACCAGAAACCCTTGAGCATGGGAAAAAAGTAATAATGAGGTGAGGTGTAAGTACAGACTATGTATGCGGTGACTTACATAATAATAATAATAATATTCTTTATTGCACACCAAAAAAATAAAAATACAAAGAAAAAAAAAACACAGAAAAGATGTACATCAGGCGACCTTATCGCTGGAAGCGATCTCTTCCAGGCAACCTTGAGCAGGAGGAGTAAATTTTCATAAAACGGTAGGCGGTGTACTTGCTTTACACGTTTATGTATATAAAGACTTATAGATAAATAGATATATATACGAATCCATACATACATGCATACATACATACATACATATATACATACATACATACATACTTACATACATACGTAAATAATAATTATTTTTTATAATCGCTCAACTCGCTCACCTTGCCTCGACTTTCTTTTTAAATATTTCTACATTCTGATCTAAACAGAAAATACGTAGGTATAAATAACTTCTCTAGCTTCATAACTGAGCCTTTTTAACATTAACATTAGAAAAGAAAGTTTTAACCAAATTTGTTCAGTGATTTTTCTCTAAAACTGTCTCCAATATCCATAATTTGTTGTCATCCTAATACATTCACACCAGCTTTTTTATGTATTAAATAATTTTGTACGCGTGTGCTAGGAAGGCGACGCTACGCATTTATTTAGACGAAATGACGCTACTTGGAACAAGAATTATCTGATGACATTTTTATTTAACTTTTTACTATACATATGAAACTAGTGGCTCATCCTCGCTTCGCTCGGGATCGTCCCTAGGTACGTTTTAACGGTTAGTATTGAAAAGATTATATATACGTATTACATACATAGGTATGATTAGTTGTTGTCGTCACTCCAGCCATCCAACTATCTCCACACATAAAATCACGCCAATCCGTCACTCTACTTCGACGTGAATGAAGGACAAACAAACAAACACATAAACAAACGAACGATTGAACGAACGAACGAACAAACAAACACGCTTTCACATTTATAATATTAGTATGGATGTCGTTAATGATTCTGACACTATTGTTAGGTACTTCACAAATAGTACGTAATAGGTAACTTCATATGTATACAAATATCTATGTTATGAATTTTCATATCTTATATATGGTGTAATGTATGTATAATGTGTTAAGCACAATATTTGCATTAGCTTTTAATAATAAAGCGAAGGTTATGAATTCTATTTAATATAAGTGTAAAAAAAAATTTACTATCATTTAAAAATCAAATGATATTTTTTATAATAGATTATATACACAGTTAAAAAAAGGTACTTACTGTTATATAAATGATTTAGTCTATGAAAAGCATGATAAAAAAATAAAGATGTAGACTTTAATAATATTTTTAAATAACTTATTTATGAGCGTACTGAAATAATAATAATAATTAATTAGTACCCATGGTCGAAAACCAAGTAGGAAGTGCGTCGCCACCTTAGTCTTGCCCACAGAGGATACAACGTGAATGCGAAAACATAATATTATTAATTATTATGTACTAGCTGACCCGACATATACATATGTATATGATATTTTGTCCTTTCAAGTTTGTTTGTGATCTTTAAGTTCATACAAAAAAAACGTTATAGGAAAAAAATACTTACCTTTTCCGTATTTCCCAATTTTAAAAGTAGGTACTTTTTAACCGACTTCCAAAAAAAGGAGGAGGTTCTCAATTCGACCGTATATATATATACCGTATATTCGTCGTTTATGGACCGATTTTGGTAATTCTTTTTTTGTTAGAAAGGAGATATCGCATAAAGTGGTACCATGATAAGGAAACCAGGATCTGATGATTGGATCTCAGAGAAATCGAGGGGAACTTTCGAAAATTGTAGCGGCGACTAGTGCGTTTGATAACATTTTCATTAGGTATTTTAAAGCACTACTATTTAATGAAGGTCTGGAGTCGATCTGATGATGGACCCGAAAGATAGTCGAGGGAACTCCTCAACGATTTACAGCAATTACCTGGTGTTTGGGCTTGATTAATTTGTATTGATGATACGTCTACACTAAAAATAGAAAAATAAAAACTTAAAAAAAATAAAATAAAAACCGACTTCCAGGCACTGAAAAGTAAAAAATAACTAAACGGGGGTTTTCATTTAGAATAAATACTTAATCAGATTTTTTCGAAGTCGGTGCCAGCCAATACAAATCAAAACACACCGACTAGATTAGACCGACGAGACTAGACTAGAGACAGACATCCATATGCATTTAGTAAAAAGTGGTTATTTTAATATTACAAACAGACACTCCCATTTTATTTATCTGTATAGATTACTAGCAACTTACCCTAGCTTCTCTCGGGCTCCTCCTTAATTAAACTTAAACGTTAAAACGTAAGTAGGGATGAACCCGAGCGGAGCGAGGGTGAGTCGCTAGTTTTAAATAAAACTATCTTTTCAGATTATTTCGCGGATTTATTTTGATTTTTGGTTCCCAACCTTCCATTAAATTTGAGACGTCTAAAACCCTTAGTCTCTCCCGTGATCAGGATTGCTGTAAAGCATTCGAAACGTCGGGAACCAAAAATCAAAATAAATACGCGAAATAATCCGGAAAGATAGTTTTATTTTAAAATAACAATATCGTGTTAAAAATACAAAAAATAATAATATGAATACGTAAAATGATTACTTTCTAAAATAAGAAAATCTTAAGTGTCGAAGCCAGGTAAAGCTTTGAAAGGAGCTCTGGGCTCAAATATTTGGATAGGACAAGCATACATTTTGCTTAGGATTGTTTATTTGATGTTTATGTTAAGGAATTCTTGTATTAGTGATAAGATAACTAACTATATACAATATTTTTGACTTGTCAGTTATGTAAGTTAAAGTTATGTACAACGTATTTAACGTTCGTAAAAACTCATAATTATTTAGTAATATGTAAAAGATAAAAATGGCTACTGTGGGTTATCCTCAGGATATAGACATAAAATACCATTGCCGACTCTTATATTGACCTTTTTAAGACATACAAAAGATATACAATCCCGTAATACATTATTTTAATATATCCCATAAGGTTTAGCCAGCGTTAGCAATGTAGCTTAGCCGGGCGCAAAGCTAGAAACGCATTGGCCATGCGGGTTGCTCCTGGTACTTTTCTGATGGCAGAGTGGACTGTGGACCAACCCCATGGTTGTCGTGGTCTGCTTCGGCAGACTTGCTGTCAGGGCGTCGTAGTTGAGTGTGTAAGCGATCCTGCGACGCCCCATTAAGACGGGGGAGGTTTCGTTGGGTTTCAGTGGGTAGTATTGGTTTTCTAGCCGGTGAGTCCCACATAAACATCTGTATAGAACAGGTGGTATGCATTTCCCAACATAAAAAAAAGCGTTAGCAATGTAACCGTACAAAAGTATGTTTTATACGAAATCATTTCAAATCTTTGAAATTCTTCGCATCTCTCTGCAATAATATGCATGTATTATACATATAAACCTTCCGGAAGAAAGTCTCTAAATGATAGTGAAAACTGTATCAAAATCCGTTGCGTGGTTAAGAAGTTACCGAAAAAACATACAGACGAAAACAGCGACTTTACTTAATACTATGTATAGATATACATTCGTATAGATGTGTACGTGCACTACTAAGTATGTACTAATATTTGTAGATTTAGACGACGAAAGACCACAAATTATATACATTAACTAGCAGAACCCGCCGCTACGACCGCGTTCAATCTACATAAGACATTTCATTTCCCTTTTGTTTTATGTTATACAGTACTATGTTGTTAGGTATATAATATTGTTCATACAAAAATACTAAAATCGCGATTAAAAATGTGGGGTGGTGGTAGGAGGGTATAATTTACGACCTATTCTCATACCTACCAAACATACAAAAAATCGTTAAAATCGGTCGAGCCGTTTCGAAGGAGTGCGACCACAAACACCGTGACGGGAGATATTTATATATTAGATTACTATAAAAGAACTTCCTTATTCTTCCCAAAAACTTAATATGTATGTAACATACAAAATATACGCAAATTTAGTTAGTCAATGGTTTTGCTAAAAGCGGACGAAGTTTTACATAAGTTATATATATCATATTATACAATATATATATATATATATATATATATATATATATATATATATATATATATAATTTTGCAGAATTCACGGACAATCTTAAACGTAGATGCGTACAGATTACTAATGAAGGCAAATTTTCGTGTGACGCAATAGATGCCATGTGAATGAAATATTTTGATAGATTTATTGTATGGAGCTTTAAATTTTATATGTTGTGTTAATAAAAATAAATAAATGTTACGTGTGTAATGTAATCCATATTTTAAAATCACGGCACGGACATGTTGGAAATGATTTGCACATGGAAATATCAAAGGTGCGAGGCCCGGGATTTGAACCCGCTTCACTCGGTTTTAAAAGCGAGCACGTTACCATTGCTTTGCTACGTGTGATTGTATTATACTTAATAAATAAATAATAAATAAATATGTTGGGACATTAACACACAGCGCCATCTAGTTCCATGGTAAGCTACGAGGCTTGTGTTATGGATACCATATAGTTGATACACTACACATATATAACTTTAAATATATACATATTATAAATATAAACACCCATGACTAGAGTACAAACATTCGTGCTCATCACGCAAATGAATGCCCCCAGCAGGACACGAACCCGCGACCACTGGCACAGAAAGTAGGGTCACTACAAACTGAGCCAAACGTGCCGTCAAACTTACTTAATATTAAGCTTTAAAAGGTGGTTGTTAGTCCTCCTTCATCCTTCTTATATGCAGTAACTAATTGACAGACCTCTTACAATTAAGACAATAGAGAACCTCTTAACAAATTGAAGCACAAAATTTGTACACAAAAATTGATGCTTGAAATTCAAAAAATAATTTTTAATATCTAATAAATTTAAACGAGCAATTCTTGTATATTTATTTATTTATTTATACCGGCGATCTCGGAAACGGCTATAACGATTTCGCAAAAATTTGATACGTGGGGGTTTTCGGGGGCGAAAAATCGATCCAGATTAGTATTATGTCTGGGAAAACGCGTGTTTTCGAGTTTTTATGTGATTTTCGTTCACATTATTCCACGCAAAATATATTAATAAATAAGCACACTCGGGAAAAGAATCGTTCTCAAGCGGTCAAGGCGCAAGATTGATTATCACATTTGTCCGAGTTCGAATCGCGATCGGATACAAAGTTTTTAGTTACGTTTTTTTTGTATTTATTTAAGTTTTAAGTTTTTTTTGGTTTGAAGCCAAATTAAAAAAAAATACTCTTCACCAAAAACTCCGAGGGGAGCTCGGTCGCCCAGGTATTTATCTAAGTATATACTCCATGACACTCGGGTTATCAAGACGATTCTAACGACGTGACGTGTAAATCATGAAAATTGATTAAGCGGTTTAGTAATTATAAGAGATTTATAGGTTACGCGTTACGTTTAGCATAGATTTCTCAGAGATGAGATATTTTCCCGTAGTAAAAAGTATCCTATATGGTACCCGGTACCCGGTATAACCGGATAACCAGCTACCATCATACCAAATTTCATCAAAATCTGTCAAGTAGTTTTCTCGTGTTGCGTTCCCAGACAGACAGACAGACAAAAATTCTAAAAACTATAGATTCGGCCTCTGTTTCGATAGTAATGACTATTTCATTAAAATTTTCCAAAAAATATTTAATGTACAGATTCGACTCAGTTAGAACTTTATTATATTAGATACCTATACATATATGTACGTGTACATTGTATACATATCTAGTCTATCTATGTACTGAATTTCAATCCAGTATGAAGGAGTAACAAACATACACATTACACACATACATACAAATTACAATACAAACTTTCACATTTATAATAGTACTGTGATACTCATGTTTTTTTATTGTTTGTATGGACATTAACACACAACACCATCTAGTTCCGTGGTAAGCTACGATGCTTCTGTTATGGATACCAGATAGTTGATACACTACACATATATAATTTTAAATACATATATAGTACAAATTATAAATATAAACACCCATGACTGGAGTACAAACATCCGTGCTTACACAAATTAATGAAACAGCGGGACTCGAACCCGCTACCGCTGGCAGCAAGTAGGGTTAACACTACAAACTGAGCCAAACGTGTCGTCAAACTCATAATTCATAACACTTAGTTTCCATGCTAATTTTAGGAAGTGGTTTTATCTATGTGTGTTACTTACCGTATCTTATCAGTTCGATCAGTGCACCACCTATTTGTTTGTTACCAAGGTTAATGTAACCAAATATTTTTATCATTTGCTGGTTGTTTTCTAAATTTTAATAACCAAAATTTATTTAAAAAAAAATGAATTGGTAGAAGAAAGAGTTTCTCTTTTATGATCGATTTGGAAAAGGAGTTGGTAATTCTTTTCTATTTACTCGACTGCGGCGAAGCTCAAAGGAGGGTTATGTGTTTGACGTGTATGTATGTATGTCCGGTCCTATGTTCCCTCGTAATAAGTAATAACTAAACGGCTAAACCGAATTTCATTATTCATACTTCGGATATACGGATAATATTAAAAAAATCAAAATTCCGGATTTTAGGCGTCAATCTATAAGTCTTGAGAATTTTTTTTTTGTTGAGTATCAAAATGAAAATTTTTAAGAGGTAAATATTGTGGGCATGTTACGTGAGGTCTTCAAAAATTGTGGATCGATTAAATACATAATTTTTTCTTACTACACCTAAGGGTAAAATAATTACTTTAAATGTTTTAAATGTAGCTTTATCTTTTTTGTTATAAGTCAATATTGTTAACCATGTTTGCAAAACTATAGATAATATTTAGAGTATATAAGACCTTGGCGTTTTTTCGTATAAACAAATAAAAATTAAAAGCACTTAAAATAAAAGTTACATACCTATTACAGGCGCATTACTAGTTTATTCTATACTGGTTTTTGCCCGCGGCTTAGCTCGCAATGTAAGTGGGACAGTTCAATTTACATTGTTGTATATTTATTTTGACTAGAATAATTTTCTAAATACAGGTGACAGTTTTAAGAGAACTTTTGCAAGGGATTGTGTATCTAGTAATTTTTTGATCGATGAATATTAGTAACATAGCTAAGTACTAAAGCGTAATGTAGTACATTTTAGTATAGCTTAAAGATAAAATCGTGTGTGCGTGTTTTGATAACACACTGACCGGGATTCAAATCTGTGTCTTCAGATAAAGTTTTTCTAAATATTTTATAAAGATAAATAAATAGCGATGCGAATATGAGTTGTGAATTTTATTTATATTAAAAACAATTATTATCTCGTTTAAATAAAACTATCTTTTCGGATTTTTTCGCAGATTTATTTTGATTTTTGTTTCTCGACGTTAATTTTTTTTTTATTTTAATTGTGGGTAGGCTGTCTGTAACAACTATATAATGCTTTTGTGACATCTAACACCTTAGTCTCTCTCGTGACCATGATTGCTGTAAAGCAATCGAAACGTCGGGAAACAAAAATCAAAATAAATCCGCGGAAAAATCCGAAAAGATAGTTTTATTTAAATGTCTAATATTCGCATAAATCTAAGAAAGTATTATTATCTCGTTATTATTTAGGATTGCTAATTATCGTTTATACTTATGTTATTTATGCGGAAATTTAGTTTCATTCAAATAGAAATATTTCACAAAGTACTTTTTATGATATTACATACATGTGTCGTTGGTATATTTTTTGAACCTATTAATATAATAGCTAAGAATAATACCTAAGTAATCTACATATATAAAATAGATGTGTGTATGTATGTTCCCTTTGGACTCCAAAACCGCTGGAGGGATTTTGATGTAATTTTCGGGCAATCTTCAGATTAGCATAGCGTGTGATCCTTTGGTAGCGGTCGGCAGTTTCAACGCAGGCAAAGCCGCGGTCACAGCTATAATGTGTAAAGTATAACTGCATCCTTATCGTAATTATTTTTCTTGGGAAAAAATATAGGTGTGCCTGCAAATAATTTCATACTATTCGTGCAGTAAGGATTTTTACATTTACATTTACAGCGAAATATGTTGATGTTTACAGTAGATATTTTTAGGTTACAAATAGCTCAAATATTTTTTTGTTCCCTAATTTTATATGACAGCTTAGGAGTTGGATCCTGAAGATCAGTGATAAAGTATTTATACTTAGTAACCACAACTAAGCTAACTGAAAATCAGTCTACAGCCTGCAGCCAGATCATAAGGAAGGCAAAATTTTTGCAGAAGCTCAGGAATAAATTTAAAAAAAATAAAACACTTATCGATAAGGTACTATATAAGCCAAAAGTGTTATGATACAAACAAAGTAAAAAGTATTGTTGAAAATAAACAAAAAAATATACATATATCCCACGGGAACCTTACATTTTTTTTCGAGGTAAAAAGTAATCTATGTGCTATTTCAGACTATAATCTATCTCTGTGCCAAATTTCATCCAGACCAGTTCAGCCATTCTGACCTAATTGAGTAACAAACGTCCAAACATCCATCTAAACTTTCACATTTATAATATTACAACAGCAAAAAGATCATGAGAGCAGTAGCTCATTTGTAACGCGCCTATATGAAAAACCAAGTGAAATGGGTTCAAATCAATGATCTCTGATATTTTTATTTGAGAATCATTTTTAACATAAATGAAACTTTCTAATACGATAAAAAAAACATCGTGAGGAAACCTGCACGTATGTATGAATCGAAAGATATGTACATATGTATATAATATCTATCAACTCGCATTTGTCCCACATAGTGGACTATGGCCTGATCGAGAGGCCTGTATTCAGTAGTGAGACGCTGAAAGAAATACTATTATTAACTAGCGACTCACCCTTGTTTTGCTTGGCTTCATCCCTAGGTACATTTTCACGGTTAGAATGTAGGTTCATATTCGTATACAAATCTTTGAATTTCTCGGCTTTTCTGTAGTATGATATGCATGTTTTATACATATAAATTATAAACCTTCCTCTTGAATCACCTTATCCACAAAAAAACCGCAACAAAATCCGTTGCGTAGTTTTAAAGATCCAAGCATACATAGGGACAGGCAGCGGGAAGCGACTTTGCTTTGTACTATGTAGTAATGTCGCAGTAAGAAGCTAGTTTACTTGATGTGCCTTAATTTAGATTTATTTATTAAACTGACATATTGACCCAATAACATAAAAGTTGAGCCTAAACAAATAAAACTACATTACATATTTGTATGTCGAAGCTCTTGTGTTAATTTCCGACAAGTTTTACGAACTGTCTCTCTGTATATATGTATGTATGTATATATAGAATGCCACTTCATTATTGTTTTTATTTATTTTGTGACCTTAACTTTAGTTTTTATACTAATTAATCCTAAGTTCATGAATTAGGATAGTATGTACTTTTAAATCAAAATAAAAGATACAGTCTTTAGCTTTCAACATCTTTAATTTTTTTTTATATTTAATTAACATTAACTTAGTTTCTTTTTTCTTTTTGTTTTTACTTAATATATTAGTATTTATGTTCATATTTTATAGTATATAGCAGGGGTGGTCAAGCACCTTGATAGTCCGAGCCATTTTTCAAAATTTTAAATTTTTCGTGAGCCGCAATTAAATACGTATTTAAAAGGTATGCAAAAAAGGTACTAAACATTTTTTTTTTACAGAAATTATATTTATAGAAAACATATCAATGAAAGTATAATATACATATATAAATATCATTCTTAACTTGGATGGAAATGAAATTTGTTATAACGTTGCACTTATTCTTTTATATTTGTCGTCAGTAATTTAAAAAACATTTTTAAACACATACGGCACCATAATATTTTTTTAAAATATAATAGCACAAAAATGAAAAGGTATATTCATCAAGAGCCATAAATAATCCTTCAAAGAGCCGCATGAGGCTCGCGAGCCGCAGGTTGGCTACCCCTGATATACAGTATGGTTTCCTATGATCAGGGTAGCTCTTAGAATGCAAAAGTCATCGCGTTAAAATGAAGTATGTATAATTGTTACCCAATAGGGAGCCCTAAATATTAAATAACGGATCTCCCTCGCTTCGGTTCGGGTTCAAAACAAAATCTATCCCACGGGAACCGTACATTTTTCCGGGATAAAAAGAAGCCTGTGTGATATTCCAGACTACCGTTCAACCGTTCTGGCGTGAAAGTGTAACAAACATCCATCCATCCTCACAAACTTTTACATTTATAATATAACTTTCGCGTTTATAATATTAGTAGGATTACTAGGTGTTATTTATAATCTCTTATAAATGGCTGTTCAGCTGGATGGCTGCCCCCATAGACAAAATCCTTAGCTACGCCAATGCACCTAGTGATGCACCCAAGCGTAGCGAGTTACGTCACTATTTGAATCATGCATTTAATTGAAAATTGATAATAATACTAACACGCCATCTTGTACTCGTAACTTGCAAGTCTTGTATTTCAAGATCAATCAATCCTGTTTGACAAATTTTATCTCTACACATATTTTTCAGGGTCAACTGACGTATTATTCACATAGAACCGGAATCGAATCTGTTGCCTACCACGCAATGAGAAACGTTGCTTCCATATTGTAGTAGATTATTCTTAGCAGTTTTTCTTTAAATACTTTTCTATATATATGACGGAAGAGGATTTAGTCACCTTTTTCTGCTATAAAACCTTATTATTATTTAAAATCACTATGTTATTTAGTTTAGTTTTTATTGCTTTTAAAATGATTTTAGGGCAGAGACTACGTCTAGAGCGGGGTCGAGGCGCCATCATGACATTCATTGAAGATACGTGGCTTAGTAATGTTGTTTGATTGTGATGGATCATAGAGAGTTATGTTTTGCTATTGTAGTTGAAAGTCTGATCGACGTCTTAGAATCCGCTGCTCCAATAAATTATTAGAATTACCGTTTCAAGTTAATAACATTGTGATTTTCCTGATTAAATTGTGTATTGAGCATTGAATACTTTATTATTCGAGCCCTGATAACGCCCACAAAATTAGTAACTACTAGAGATGTTCGTAGTATACGGATAACACGTCATATACCTATATAACTTTAAAGCAATAGTTTTAAAAGCAGTGGTTAGTGCAGTGTAACACACTCGCTCGCATGGAATAATGAATAAAGCGGGTTCATATGCTAAGTAATATATATATTTTATGTTTGTTCGGGCATTTTTTCGTCGTTTATGAACCGATTTTGATAATTCTTTTTTTGTTGGAAAGGAGATATCCCAAGAGTGGTACCATGATAAGGAAACCATGATCTGATGGTGGGACCCCAGAGAAATCGAGGGGAACTTTCGAAAATTGTAGCGGCGTCTAGTGCGTTTGTTAACATTTTCATTAGGTATTTTAAAGCACTACTATTTAATGAAGGTCAAGAAAGATAGTCGAGGGAACTCCTCAACGATTTACAGCAATTACCTGGTGTTTGGGCTTGATTAATTTGTATTGATGATACGTCTACACTAAAAATGGAAAAATAAAAACTTTAAAAAAAAACCGACTTCCAGGCACTGAAAAGTAAAAAATAACTAAACGGGGGTTTTCATTTAGAATAGATACTTAATCAGATATTTTCGAAGTCGGTGCCAGCCAATACAAATCAAAGCACACCGGGTGGACTATAATCTAGCCCTTTTTGTAATGTTGGGAAATGTATTTATGCATACAACCTGTATACATACTGGTGGTTATGTGAGACTCACTAACTAGAAAAGCCAACACTACCCACTAAAACTTAACAGATCCTCCGTCATAATCGGTCGTCGCAGGATCGCTTACGCACTCAACTACGTTGCCCCAAAGGCAGGTCTGCCGAAGCAGACCACAACAACCATGGGGTTGCTCCACAGTCCACTCTGCTATCAGAGTAGTATTAGGAGCAACCCGCATGGTACACCGCCCACCGAAGTGGGCCACCTCCCTGTGCGTTTCTTAGCTTCTCCACCCCCACCACCACGACAAGGTGAACGCACGTTCTGGGGACTATAACTATTCCTGATCCAACTCGCAATTCTCAATGCGAGGGAGTGCCAGTGTCCAGGAGTCGTATATTAAAAGGTCAGAATGAGAAAGGATAAATAATCTTTACTTAAACTCATAGAGAAAATTATTTTTTAAAACAATATAAAGAGATTTTATTCATATAATAACAAACATATATTACATAACTGTACCGTAAAAGCGAAGTTCAACTGGCGACATCGCGTCAAGCGAGGGGTAGCATTATTAAATGTAAACAATATTCAATACTTAATGTTTAAATTAACTGATTCAGGATCAATAAAATTTATATTAATTGGCTTGAATAAGAAGATGACCGACGCGACTGAATGAATAATAATTTGGTACATACTATGTATGGTAAAGCATTATTTATTTATTAAACTTACTTAGGAACGTCACAATCACTCAGCACGCATGTCCTAAAAATAGCGGAAAAAGATAATAATTTAACTAGTTCAAATATTTGTTATGTATATTACAGTAATAAGTTTTTATATTTTAACGAAAGTTAAAATATAAAAATCTTTGTCTCGAAACGGCTAAGACGACTAAATTTTATCCAATTCAATCCAAAATTTGGATAAGTGGATCCAAAAAGATTTACCACGCAATCACAAAGTATAACACGTAGGCTCAATGTTAGTTGTAAAATTTGGCAAGAGGTGGCGCTGTCTGGACTATGGTATTATGAGTAAAAAAAAACACCAAGAAATTAGGATGCACCCAAGCGTAGTACATTTACTTAACCACAAATAATATTATGAATAAGAAAATCTGTGAGTGTTTGTTATTTTTTTACTCTGCAACAACTAAACAAATATCAATAAACATCAGAATTAAAATAGTCCTTAATTATGTCCTGAATAACTTTTATCTTAAGCTACATTTTATCGGCTTAATCATTACGCAAGCGGAGCCGTGGCTAAGAACTAGTTTTATATATTATCAGTACAAAATGCTAGCTCGATCCGGTGACTCTGCATGAATCACTAACATTATTTTTAAGTTAAGCCATGCATAAAACCTTGAAACAACAAAGCCATAAACAACTTTATTACAATATGTATATTACCTATGCCTTTGTTCCCTCAAAATATGTGGTGTAGTATTTTTATTATTTAAAATTACAGTTTTAAAAGCCAATTGATAGCTGCACTAGTTAGATGATCATTGTAGCACTGTGGGTATGTGATCGGCATTTTTTACTACGCCGTAGGTCACTGGTTGAGTTTTCATATGAAGTTATTAATTTAATTACATATATTGGTGTATTGCTTTGTTCGGTTAAACCTTATCGTGGGTACTGATAAGTATAGAAATACTCACAGAAAATAGAAAAAGGAGTCATCACACTAACTCTCCTTATTTCGACTGTAACCAAAAGTGCGTGAAGATGCAAAAAATATACTTACATAACTTAACCACTAGTGCTAGCTTTCTATAGAATCATGACTCAACAAAGAACTCAGTTACTACGTCCATTTTAAATTCCGGGTCTTGTGGTTTTTACAAAATTAGTATCACTCACACGCTGAAATTGAAAAGTATAACTTTTTATATTATAGTATGAATTAAATGACTATACTTCAGTGAAAGTCTCATCAAAATCCATCAAGTAGTTTTAAAGATAACCGACAAAATAATCTTACATTCATAAAATTATTGATTCGCATAGACAATGTGTATAGCAAAACACATGGCATCATAGCTGTGCAAAATTAAAAATAAATCGTATAGGCTATGGCCGTCGCGTTCTACATTCGAAATAATAATTGTATTAAGGAAACATGAACGCCGCGCATGTGTTTGTTTGTTTGTTTACCCGGTGACGTCATATGTTTATTCTCGCGGGGAAGTCGGGGTTAGTAGGACGTGTTTAGAAACGTTCAATATTTAATACGATATTTTTCAACAGTAGTTATTATGAATAAAGAAACAATAACTTGTTATATTATTTTGTTTTGTTAATAAGACAAATCTCAAATTTTGTTATGAAATGCTTTTGAAACGTAATTTTTATGTAAGAGATTTTGTTTTAATCAATCAATGTGAACTATGATTATGCCAAAATTTATACTGATACGTAAAATAATTTTTCTAATTATGTATAAGATATAAATTTAAAAAAATAAATAAAAAACTGTATGTATTATGTAATGAAATTTATTTTTAACATTAAAATAGAAACGTACTTGTAACGTTTTTAAAATCGTTACAATAAATCCATCTAAAATTTCCAAAGTTTACAACCTATACTTTCTCAGGCTGAATAATAAAAGTCTTGTCCATTAAGACACGAGCAATTAAAAAGGAAGTAAGATGAGTGAGGATATGCGAGTCGGGCCGAGTCGCCCCTTGTTTACACACGCACACATCCCCGCTCACGCACACTCGGCCGCGCCCGTCGAGCCGCTTATTTAGGTATATTGTTGTTTATTTTATTCGGCGCTATGCTCTACCACGGGGCGAGCCTTTCGACTCAGTTTTAACGCGCACGTTTTATGAAACGACAACTATACAATGTTCGTCCGTCGTCATAATTATTCATATCGGAATCGATTCTAGTTACGAGAATAGCGACGCGGTAAACAAATTTGCCATTTTATTGGCCGGCAATAATCGTTCTTTTTTCTTTTTTTTTAATATTTTTTTTTTACGCCTCACTCGCATGTCGCTCGCCGGTGTCTCCGCGAATCTTAATAGCAGTTAATCATAGTTTATTTTTACCGCGCAACGTGTGCTAATAATTGTGTTGGGGCCTCGGCGTGTTTCTTTTATTTTGTTCTAGTATTTGATTGGATCGCGAGTTTTGCGGAAGTTGATACGCGGTATTATTTGCCAATTTTATGTATAACCAAACCATTTGTTAGTACGTTGAAATTGGGTGATAACGGTCGTGTTTGTTGTATTCAATTGACATTTCGTGTCGAAGTTCGAAATTTGAATGTATTTGGCGGGAACGCGGCCGGTGCTGAGTTTCTGGACCGAAAGTTTTGAAAAGTGAGCACTGAGTATACATTAGATGCGGCGAATGTTTTTTCAACGCGTTTTCGAGGCTAAGCGCTAGTTGTTTGAACAAGTGTGTTTTCTAATGGATTTATTTTGAGGTGAGTTTAAATTTACTTGTGTTGGTGTTTATATTGTTTGCTTTCTTGTGTTTTGTGTGCGTGTTCTCGCCGGTGGCGGGAAACTGAATACCTAGCCGGTTCTATACGTGTGTGCGTGTACAAACAATACGTATGTGTACGGACTTATTGTCACTTTATGTAAGAGGGGAACGAGGAGGGAGATACTTGTCATGTATTTAGGCGAAGACGAAACGTTGATGAGTTGACTTTTTAATTTATGTGATCCTTTAGCGGCTATTAACATAAGATATACAATGTCTACTTTAAATCTACTATATTACAACATGCACACTATAAAAATTAAAAAAAACATAGCAAATATTTTTAAATAATTAAATTATATTTTAATTTTTAATGTATAATCAACCGCAACATTTCTTTTTTTTTTTTTTTGGAGATACTTCTCAGTCATGTTTTTAAACAGCAAATGACAAAAGATAAACATCAATGTCTACTTTATAATATATACACTTAAAAAATTAAAAAATTACCATAATAAAAAAGATAAAAATAGTTTTAAATAATTAAATTACATGTTATCTTATAAACGGGTACAACAATTCTCATTTTTGGAGATACTTGTCATGTTTTTAGGTGAAGATGAAATGTGGTTGAGTTCATTTTTAATTTATGTGATCCTTAAATGGCTTTTGACAAGATACACAACAATTTACATGTTTAAGTGTGTACTATGATAATATGTAGGTACTATATTGTAAAAAGAACTAAAAAAAATAATCAACTTAGGAAAATTTACATTTTAATTACACTTTACTAGTAAACTAGAGGCGAACCGTAGCTTCGCGTCCAGAAAAATAAAAACAAATCTATCCCACGACAACCATACATTTTTCCAGAATAAAAAGGAGCCTATGTTATTCTGATGTATGAGCTATATTATTGTAAAGTTTCATTAAAATCCATTCAGTAGTTTTTGCGTGAAAAAGTAACAAATATCCATACATCTATACATCCAGACATCCTCACAAACTTTCGCATATATTTATTAGTAGGATATTATTGTAGATACATTTTTAATTTTGGCTATTTTTTAAAGCATTTATTTTTTATCTAGCCATATTGTCCAAACTATAAGTACTTACCACATTGTTATAATTACATTTGTTATAATTCATTCAGTCATTCATTCATTTTAAATAGTTAATGTTACGTCGCTTTCTATTTTCTAGCCGGCAATAGAAAGATAAGCGATCTTTCGCTAGTGGAAATATAAGGCTGAATAAACAGAGGAAGCATTACATGATCCTTGCCGTATTATATTTATTGTAATAAATGATTATGTAATTAATACAATATTACATTCATAATTTAATTTTGGCAAAGACAAACAGGTTTTTATCTATGAAAGAGCTTATCTAACAAATTGACTAAAAACTTTTAAAAGGGTTGCACTTTTTGTTTACCATTATATTCCAAACTCAAAGACCACTCATTGCCCAAAATTAGTAAGAATAGTGTTAAGCGGTCCATTGCGTATTGTATCTAATAGCTAACAGCTGTAAACGGACCTCAAAAATCGACAAATTCAGGTTGCCTGTAATCTCCTCTTCTTAAAATGAAAGTTACTTCATTTATTTAACAGACTACCTGTTAGTACAACACGTATTAATATTATAAATGTGAAAGTTTGTGAGTATGGATGTTTGTTACTCTTTCACGTCATAACGGCTGAAAGGATCTGGATGAAATTTGGCATAGAGATAGATTATAGTCTGGAATAGCACATAGGCTACTTTTTATCCCGGAAAAATGTACGGTTCCCGTGGGATAGGTTTGTTTTTGTTTTCCTACAGGAAAACCCAAGCGAAGCGAAAATGAGCCGCTAGTAAATAAATATAAGTAGTTAGTTTAAAAAAGGACACTGAAATACAAACGTAGGGCTTGTCGAAACAATTCAAATGAGTCGAAACTCGAAGATTTTACTAATACCCATTGAAAAGTTTCACTATCCACCTTCTCCTTCCAATCAGCTCGATGGTCCCAAAGCCATAGTTCCAAATCGATGGGACAATTGGCAGTAAGGTAAAATAAACTCTGATGATTTGATGTCATGGTTAGATTTAAGTGATACTGACTCTAATTCAATTTTGTTCAGTGGCTTTTAAGAGTGCTTTTTGGGTACAATTAAAAATCACACATACACACACCACAAATAAATCACACTGTATGTATGTACGTACATATGTATGTATATATATCCTAATATAAAACACACAAAAATTATATTTTTCTGTATTTGTTATATTCTTTTTCTAAATTATTTATCTGTATCATTTGGTTGTTTCATCTCAACTATTAAAGTTGAATTTTACTACATATTCATGGAAGAGCGAAATCCTCTGGCACAGGTTTTTATATTTAAGAGGATTTTAACCTTGTTGCTATCATTGCAATTGTTGCTAAATGTAATAAACTATTTATTTATTTTACTTAGCTAAAAACATAAGTACTTATAATAAATTCTGAGTTGAATCTGTAATTTAATTTTGTTTTGGAAAATCTTATTGAAATCATTGTTATCGATACAGAGACCGAATCTATAGTTTTTAGAATTTTTGTTTGTCTGTTTGTCTGTGACCGCATTACGGGCAACCCATTGGAGAGATTTTAATGTAATTAATTATAAGATACATCTAATTCTTGTATTTTTTCATTTCATTTTCATTTTCTGTATTTGCATACATCTTTACCGATTTCATCAAACTGGAATATTTATTTCCTTCTACTTTTCCTTTCGGATTCTTCATGTTCTTTCTCGTTTTCATTATTAACCTTAGTAAATAATCTAATTGTCAATTTTTATACATACCTATAAAAAGCTAAGCGTTCTTACTATTAATAAAAGTATAATAAATAATATTATTTAAAAAAGTTATAGGTACTTGTTATGAAATTCAATTTATGTTTTAAATAATTGGGACAGAAGAGATACTAAAAAGATATTAAAAAAGAAAACAATATTTTATTATTCACATAGTATTGAACATGGTGTTAAGATAAAATTTTATTTTCAATCAAATGTAAAAAATATTTCATATAATTATTTTATTGTAGTATTATACAAATATAAATTGTATAATACTGCAATAAAATAAATAAAAATTCAAGCATGCAAATTTTTTTAGTAAAAAACAAAAGAATTAAAATGTATAAAAAAATATTTCAAGTGAATATTTTTTTAACAAAATTCATTTAATATGATTCCATAGCTCATTTAAAATTAAATGAAAGACGTATTTTTTGATAAATATCTATTTTTATTTAATTTATTCTTTGAAATATTCATATGATAGTTTAAATAATTTTTAATTGACTATTTATTCACTTCCGTAACAACCGTTTCCGCTACAAAAATCGTAACGCCCGCGCCAATTCTTTTTTACCCTCTCATGGCGCGCCTATAGAAGCTTCCGTGTCACTTTGCGTGCTTTTTGATTAGCTTTTATCTATAATATTAACTAGCAGTAGCCGCGGCTTCGCCCGCGTACAAACTTCCGATCGCTACCAAACTTCCCAGACTCACCTACTGGACAAATCTAGATCTAGATCTCAGATTGCCTGAAAATTTCATCAAAATCGTTCTAGTCGTTTTGGAGTTAATAGGTAACATACAGATAGACATTCATTTTTATGTTTATATAGATAAATAGATACCGCCATCTTTTGACAATTTTTTACTTACATTAACGAATCCGTACAGTCGTTTTAACTTTAAATGTAAAGAAGTAATAAACATATGTATGTATATTCAAAATTCACACCCATCCCGTTAATTCATCTAGGAGCGAAGTAATTATCATTCTATCTCTATCTATTCAGCCCTTTTTTAACGTTCCACTGCTGAGCACGGTCCTCCCTTTTATACGAGGGCCATAGTCCACCACGCTGGCCTAGTGCGGATTGGCGAACTTCACATGTCTTTCGAAAACTTATTAGGTTCTCTCAGACATGCAGGTTTCCTCACGATGTTTTCCTTTACCGTAAGGCAAGTGGTAATCATGTTAGAAGTGATTCGCACATGAAAATATCAGATGTGCGAAACCCGGGATTTGAACCCGCTTCACTCGGTTACCCAAGCGAGCGCGTTACCACTGGGCTACCACTGCTTTTATTACAACAGTTATATTATACACGGAAGCAATTATACATAGATAAAATACATAGATAAACTACGCAAGTGGAGTCGCGGGCAAAAACTCCTTATAATATTAATTTCTCAATGAAGTCATTAAAAATTTTACTTTTGTATGTTTTATAAAGTTTCGTTAAAACAATAGTCATATAATAAATAACGAATTACAGTTATACTTGTACAATTATTTTGGGCGACTTATATTGTATTATATTTCGCCTCCTTAGACTAGAGGCAAAGTTGTATCTATGGTTGGAAATCGTGACGATCTGGGTTCGATTCCGGTTGGAGGTAAAAGAGGTATTGGGTTTTTCGGTTTATATATTTTGTCTGTAGTAGTCTAGAATATGCATAGGTATGTTTATTCTAAATTATGTTATTATTATTTTTGTTTTTCTTTCTTTCATGTTTTAAAATTCGTAAATATGTCTTTTATTTATTGAATACTAGTGATTTAGGTACCCTCGTTTCGCTTGGGTGTGATCCCTAGGCACGCGGATTTTGTTCACAATTTCATGGATTTTCATTTTATAAGTATAATATTATAAAAGTACTCCTTATAACATTAGGTATCTGCTTGTGAAAGTCCCATCAAAATTGTTCCAGTCGTTTCGGAGATTAGCCGGAACAAACACACAAACAGACTTCCAGACAAAAAAAAAATAAGTATTTTTTCTTATAAGTACTGTATATACTTTCATATGTATTATTATGACATTACAAATAGCACTTCAATTTTATTTATTTGTAAAGATGCCGTAAGTTTTAGGTTTCTAATTTCTATAGCGGAAGGGGCGTAAGCGTATGTAATCTGTCCACCTAGTTATGTACGTACTAAAGCTGTATCGTTCAGACCGTAACAGCTAAGCGATAATTTCTTTTCCTCAATAAAGCTATGATTAATAATAAAAGCCAATAACAATTATAGAGTTAAAAATCATGGAGTAAACATATATATTTCGTCAAATATATTATTTGTCATGGCAGCGGTAGCCAAGTGTTAGGGCACTCGCTTAGGAAAACAAGTGAAGTGGGTTCTAATCCCGGGTCTCGCTAGCTCCGGGAGAGGGCTCCCGATATTTTTATATGCGAATCATTTCCAACATGATTATCCTTTGTCTTACGGTAAAGCAAAACATCGTAAGGAAACCTTTACGTCTAAGAGAACCTAGCAAGTTTTCGAAAGACATGTCAAGTACCCCGCGCCAAGTGCGCGAAATGCAGCATGGTGGACTATGGCCTGATCCCCCTCGTATTGAAAGGAGGCCCGTGCTTAGCAATAGGTTGTTAAAAAGGGCTGAATATAATATTTATCGTACGGAACCTTCACACAGCAAACCTCATTCGCACTTGGCAGATTTCTTACGGTATTATTTTTTATATACCAAAGTTATAGTTCAATTCATTTATTTCAGTGAGCGGCAGAATAAAAGATAAATGTAAAATAAAATTAAATAATTACTTGTTTGCCACGTTAATTTACGCTCTACACAACAGTTGGGTAAAAAATAATTTCACAAATAATTTTGATATTTCATACTAGAGTTAATTTATAATTTCAGTTGCATGATTTTATATAAATGGAGTTCGGTAAAAGCAAAGATCTAAAAAGTACAAAAAATCCTACTAATATTGTAAATGCGAAAGTTTGTGAGGATATATGGATGTCTGGATGTATGGATGTTTGTTACTCTTTCACACAAAAATCACTGAATGGATTTTAATGAAACTTTACAATAGTTTGTACATTAAAATAACATATAGGCTACTTTTTATCCCGGAAAAATGTACGATTCCCGTAGGATAGATATGTTTTTGTTTTTGTAGAGGCGAACTCGAGCGAAGCGAGAGTGAGCCGCTAGCCGTATTAATATTACAAATGTGAAAGTTTGTGAGTATGTATGAATGTTTGTTACTCTTTCACGCCAGAACGGCTGATCTGGATGAAATTTGGCACAGAGATAGATTATAGTCTGGAATAATACATGGGCTTTTTAGCTCGGAAAAATCTACGGTTCCCGTGGGATAAGTTTGTTTTTGTTTTCCTAGAGGTGAACCCGAGCGAAGCGAGAATGAGCCGCTAGGATTATATAATAGCATACAAAATTATAAATGCCAAAGTTTGTGTGTGTTTGTTACTCCTTTACGGTGTAACGGCTGGACGGACTTGGATGAAATTTAGAACACATATAGATTGTAACTTGGGCTAATATATAGGTTACCGCTAGTAACAAAAGCTAAAACGTGGTGCAGCTTACAATATCATATGATAAACACACAAGGCATCTAGTACGCACCCGAGCGAAACGAGAGTAGTTAAGTTAAATAATCGCTCAATATATAAAGAAGTCTATAAAATTATGAGTTTATTTCCTAATTAGCTTTTCTTATAAACTACAATAGTGCTTGCGCATATTCGCAACCCGCCAACCCGCACTTGGCCAGCGTGGTGAAATATGGCCTGACCCTCCTTTGTATTGAAGGGAGACCCGTGCCCAGCAGTGGGACGTTAAAAAGGGCTGAATACAATTTATTGTATTCAGCCCTTGGAGTTTACTCCAATAGTGCTTGCGAGTATTCAAACTTTTCTTTCATAAATTCTTGTAAAAAAAAATTGCCTGCGTACTTGCTTTAACCATGTTAAATTTAAAAAAAATAAATGCAATAGTTATTGGTACAATTATTAAGGTTAAGGCTCTATATTTTAAAACTAGCTGTGCCCATGGTTTCACTCGTGTTAAATTTGTTTGATTAAAAACATCAGTTTTAAATTAGTGAATGTACTCGTGTGTAAGTCTGTCTGACTTGTTGACATTTATGATTACTGTCCTGCTGTCTTGAGTACCTTGTAACATGATGATATATAGCCCATAGCCTTCCTCAATAAGCAGGCTACCTAATGCAAAAAGATTTTTTTTTAATCATATTAGTAGTTCCTGAGATTAGCGCGTTCAAAAAAACAAACAAACTCTGTCTCTTTATAATATTAATATTAAGTATGAATTAGCTTTAGACTACATCTCCTTGCTCGACATAATAGACAAATTCATGTAAAATACTTTATCGAAAAGGATCTAGATATTAACTTTTTTCAGGAAGCTGTTGTTTAACACCACAAATAAATTGATTGTCGTAAAATTCAGTGATATACAAATAAACAAAGACAATACAGTTCCGTACCTTTTTTTCTCCATTTTGTGAACCTATATTTTTTTTCGTTAAGTAGTTATTGACTAGCTTTAGCGTTATCAAAAAAATATTTTTTTGGAATAGCTACTTTTTTCATATAGATAAGTAAATTCTATTTCAATATACCTACTTAAATCTTTTTCTCAAACTGTCAATAATGATTATAATCATAACTTTTTAATGAATAACTTCAAAATCCTTTAAAAATAATAACTGAACATATATTTTGCTGTAATATATTTAGTGCTTACCCTCGCTTCGCTCGAGTTTCAGCGTCTCTAGGTATGTTTTAATTCTTTTGAGCGAAACCCTAATTCTTTTTCTAAAATAAAATCCTTGTGATTTAACCTATTGATTAATAAAACAGTAATAAAAATTCATTCACAATTGTCGATCAAGCTAAATACATTTGAAATTAGGATATCTTTTAGCATAAGTATCCCTAAAAATATATAATTATGATGTCCTCCGGACCGATTTCGTACACGCTGGCTAATCTCACTGAGACAAGCCAACTGCGCAGGAGATATTATAGTGCACAATTGTACGCGTAGACATTAGTGCACTCTCTATTCCTGTCACTCTTACAGAGATCAGGCGCGGAATAGACGCGACATATGCTCTCCGAGGCATGAGGGTGAAACACCGCAAACTCCCCAACACCGGGCTGCTACTGAGACTTTCTAAGCAGTAAGATTTAAGTAACGACAATCGACTAACTCGACCTGACCCGGAACTCGAACCCAGGACTAGATCTACATGCTAGCCACCGAAACAGTAGAAAAAATGTATACATAATACATATATAGTAAATACAGACGCACAGACACTGCCTACACATTTTTATATATATATATAATAGAAACCTTGAACCGTAAACTCGTGTATATTTTTATTTACACTTATAACAAGTTAGTGTGAATATCATTGCGAGTGTATTTTTGGATAAAATATATTTTTTACACATTTATTTAATTTATATTAGCATAATTATTAATTATGTAATATGAATAGTTTTTTAATCAATCTTAATCATTTATCTCGTCACTAATTAATGTAAGGCAGAAAAGATTCTTTATATAGGTACAAATAAAAAGTATAGTACAATTCAATTAAACAAACGAAAATCTATATATAGGTACTTATTCAAAATGATATAATAAAACTAGCGACTCACCCTCGCTCCGCTCGGGTTCGTCCCTAGTCACGTTTTAACGTGTAGTATAGGTTTCTCAGAAATGAGATATTTTCCCGTAGTAAAAAGTATCATATGTATAGATAACTAGATAATTATTATTATACTTATATTTTCAAAGGTAAATTTAGAATTTGACTTGATTTGTATTATACATAATATGTATTTATGTTACTGTAAAAGCCCGTTTATTGGTAAATCTTAGGTTTGACTAGTATATCTTACGATTTACTAACATAAGTTGGTAAATGTAAATATGTTGGGACATTAACACACAGCACCATCTAGTTCCATGGTAAGCTACGAGGCTCGTGTTATGGATACCAGATAGTTGATATATCCTACACATATATAAATTTAAAGACATACATATAATAAATATAAACACTCATGACTGGAGTATAAACATTCGTGTTCATCACACAAACGAATGAATGAACACAGCCCCCAGCTGGACTCGAACCCGCGACCGCTGGCACAGCAAGTAAGGTAATTACGAACTGAGCCAAACGTCTCGACAAATGATGTCGTGTTGGTAAATGTAAGGATTTTATAACAAAGAGACGACTTTTCGAGCTTTTACCATCAAAGTTTTGTACGTGCTAGGTTTTACCAACGATGGTTGGTAAATGTTGGTTTATCTAAACACTTGTCGAGATAAAAGCTCAACTTGGATACTGTAGGTTGAGAAGCCCGCCTTAGTCTTCTCGTTTGATATTTTTTTAATTTCAAACCCAGAAACCTCAATATCATTAATGTTTTACCCAGCATCGTTGGTAAAACCTAATATGTACCAAACTTTGATAGTCAAAGTCCGCAATATCTTCTAATTTTAATAAAACCGTTACATTTACCAACTCATGTTGGCAAATCCCAGGATTTATTAGGTAAACCTAAGATATACTAATATACGGGCTTTTACATATACATACATATACTATATATTATATTTAATAGCTCTTATGGGTTTTTCGTATATTTTAAATATATATTGTAGAAAGTGTTGTATATAGTTACGCGAAAATTCTTATTATAAACGTGAACTAGCGGTAGTTTCTTTAAACGCTAAACAAATTTTGATGAAATTTGGCAAGAACATAGACGGCCTAATGGGGATGGTTTAATGCTTTTATCCCTGTTTGGCTCATTATGTAAAACGAACCGTGGCTGTAAAAATAGTTTACATGGGCTACAAAATATATTAATCAAAGAGCTATATAGTAAAACTATTTCAAAGCCAGATAGGCTTCTGAGTCCTTATAAATTATATATATTTTATATAATTTTGCAACAGTAAAAAAAATTATAAATTCAAAGAGTAATTAAATTATTTAGTTTTTATATTTCATTAATTTAAACTAATATATAAAGCGGTAAAGTAGGTACATATTTTTATTTGTTTAAATGAAATTTCTAATTCCATTTGAAAAATTCTTTGTGTTTTATAGTAGCGGCTTATCCTGGCTTCACCTGGGTTCGCCTCTACAAATCTATCCCACGGGAACCGTACATATTTCCGGGTTAAAAAGTAACCTATGTGTTATTCGGATGTATGAGCTATATTGTTGTAAAGTTTCATTAAACTCCATTTACTAGTTTTTGCGTTAAAGAGTAACAAACATCCATACATCTATACATCCAGACATCCAGACTTCCTATCAAACTTTAGCATTTTTAATATTAGTAGGATCCTATTTATTGAGAGAGCTATCACGCTATGATCTTTAAGCAAGCAAATATACAAAAAAATGCTCAGACAGAGCTTCGGGCGAACACTAGTGAATATATAACGGCTGCGGAAACGGCGGTCGGCGTATTTACTTTATTAGTTTTAAAATCGCATTTTTTCTACAAAAACTCAATTTTGAATTTATAATTACAACTAATTTCAAGTTTATACATTAGCAATAATTTAATACCTAGATCAAAACGGCGAATAGATTTTTTCTTATATAATTATCATGTATAATAAATTATGTCGTTATATATGAAAAAAATATTAAGTTGGAGGTTTTCGTATTTTTAATATTTTAAAGTGTGCTTTGTTTATGAACATAACCATAATCGAGTTATGAAAAAACATTATTTTAAACTGTTTGATTTAGATTTTTTTGCTATATAAAGGCTTTGAGGCATAACGACCGTTGATACTCAATTTTTCTCTAGATTTGTGTTTTTTTGTTACTAAGTTCTATCCTTAAACCTCATCATCTCTCAGTGAAGCAATACTAGAGCTTTATTTGTATTCAGCCCTTTTTTTAACGTCCCACTGCTGGGCACGGGCCTCCTTTCAAGACGAGGGGAATCAAGCCATAGTCCACCACGCTGGCCAAGTGCGGATTGGCGGACTTCACATGTCTTTCGAAAACTTGCTAGGTTCTCTCAGACATGCAGGTTTCCTCACGATGTTTTCCTTCACCGTAAGGCAAACATCTCGAGGAAACTTAGGAGCTTTATTTCCCTTGTCTAAATTGAGGGTGTTTTAGTGACGTATCGTGGCAGTTGGTTCATAGTATCTAAGGATCACCGGTTCGATTTCTGCTTGAGCTAAAAGCACACACAGACTATACAGATGTTTTTCTATATGTGAACTAGAAGGTATAAGAAAGATACGTACCTAAATATGCAGTGTGGGGAGAACAGTTACTACGTTTTGTTATTTTTTGATTTGTTTAACATTCTTATTCTTTGACATACTAAAAAATTCAGGTGGATAGAAAAAGTTTTTAAAGAATAACCTACTGACTGTTTGCTTAATACGTGTGTATGTACGTGCGTCAAGCATTTTGATGTGATTTTCATCCATACATAAAATATCAATCAAAGATTTATGTTAATTATTATTATAATTATATCTAATCCACTATTAGTACTTTTAAAAGTCATCTTTGTATATTTAATGATATATTTTCTTAGGCTTTCAAAAATTAGGAATAACATTTATAGAATATTAGCGGCTTACCTTCGCTTCTAGAAAAACAAAAACAAATCTATCCCATGGGAATCGTACTTTTTTTTGGGATAAAAAGTGACATATGTACTATTCCAGACTATAATCTGTCTCTGTGCCAAATTTCATTCAGATCCGTTCAGCCTTTCTGGCGTGATTGTGTAACAAACATCCAAACATCCATGTAAACTTTCACATTTATAATATTAGTAAGATAGTAAAAGCTTGTCCTTAATAAACGATATTGATTCGATAAAGGTTTGATTTTATCAAAAATTTCTATAAACCAACCGAACCCACATACATAAAGTACAGATGTTAGGCCGTTTTTAAACATTTCTATTTAAATATGTTAAGTAAAAAAGAGAAAGGCAAATAATGGGGAGTGTATAAAAATAAGGGCACTAAGCTCTAAGCACATCCTTTGCGTACATAAACAAATAGTTTATCGAATGTAGGGAGTTTTGTGACTGGTTGATACTTTAAAGCAATGGTATATAATAAATGATTTGGTAACTTGGTTTGGAAGCTAAGTGAAGCGGGTTCGAACCCCGGGTCTCGCATCTCTCAGATTTTCAGTTACGAATAGTTTTCAACAATTTTACTGATACTTTCTTAGATTTATTTGTGTGAATATTATATACTTTAAATAAAACAATTAAAAATGACAAATATTTGCGCAAGTTTATTCGCAGTATTATTTTAATTTTTATTTACTTGGGTAACACGGTGAAGTAAAACATCGTGAGAAAAAACTCTAATATATACGGTAAAGATGATATCTCCGAGATTTTAGATCTTAACCTCCTATTAAAATGTCGTGATGATTGGGAAATCTGTTCTACACTACTTATTATGATGGAAGTTACAGGTTCGATATTCGCAAATGGTTATTCCTTGTTTACATGCTTGTTCCAGCATGAAGATAAGCGTTAGCATACATTGTTACTATGTATTGTGTCTACCCAACTGTGCAAGAAAAACCCGCATAGATCTATATTTAAATTACTATAGTTTTTTATGCGTTTAGTGATCTCTTTCAATAAGTATTATTCAACTTTATTTTCTACTTTCTTGAATAAAATAGTCTTTGTAGATATGTCGACACGTTTGGTTCAGTTTGTAGTGATCCTACTTGCTGTGCCAGCGGTCGCGGGTTTATGTTCCGCTGGTCCCGCAATCCATTTATGTGATGAGCACGAATGTTTGCACGCCAGTCATTGCTATTTATATTTATAACATGTATGTATTTAAAAGTTATATATGTGTAGTGTAACAACTATCTGGTATCCATAGTATAAACCTCGTAACTTACCATGGAGCTAGATGGTGCTGTGTGCTAATTTCCCAAGGCTTTATGCTGTTAAAAATTATGTATGGATGTCTGCCCGATTTCTTGACATGTATGATTACTGCTCCGCTCCTTTGGGTAGTAGCATGATGATATATAAACCTATAGCCTTCCACACAACAAACGGGCTATCTAATGCAAAAAGAATTTTTCAAATCGGATAAATAGTTCCTGAGATAAGCGCGTTCAAACAAACAAACTCTGTCTCTTTATAATATTAAGTATAGTTAAATTTGCTTAAACTAGCGCTTATCATCTCCTTTAAAGTCGCTTCTGTTTCATAATTATGTATATAGGGAATAAATGATACATTTAAGTTTATTTATAAACTAATTTCGCATGTACGTACAGACTAGAATTTTATTACCATAAAATTACACTTTCAGTAATATAGCTCTGACGTCTTCTGGCGTGAATTTTAATCAACTTTTTATAAATAACAAAGTAACTAAACTAATCTAACAAAAAAAAAAAAAAACAAAAAATATTAAATACAGTTAGTTTTTAGTTAGTTTTTTTTAGTGTAAAATTAATGTGAGTAAGAAGTAACATCGACTCTGTCATAAATAAGTTAAGCTTTCAAAGCTCTTACGATTCGCCGACAGTTAATTTAATGAAATTAGTGTTATAATTTTGTCTTTCAGTAAGAAAGTAAATATATATATAACGGTATGTAAAAAAGAACAGCTATTTTATTTTAAAACGTATTCATCCTCGCTTCGTTTTGGTACTGGTTGCGAGATGACGTATAGTTTTTTTGAATTGTACATCATTTTTAAGCAAAATAACATATACCTACTACGTATTTAATATAATAATAATAATAAAAATGTATATTTTATTTATGTTTTTAATTTGTATTTTTTTTACTTGTCTATACTAATATTATAAAGAAGTAAAGTTTGTGAGTTTGTGAGGTTGTAGGGAGTAATCTCTGGATCTACTGAACCGATTTGAATGAAATTTGAAAAAAAATTAAGAAGATAGTTTGAGGCTCTGGGAAGGACATAGAATACTTTTTATCCCGGAAATCATCCCTTAAGGGAGTGAAAATGGGGATGAAAGTTTGTATGGGGAATCAACCTAGGGACGAACTCAAACGAAGCGAGGGTGAGTCGCTAGTTTCTTACATAATATATATATAGTTAAAAATTGAGAAATTATTGTGAAATTCTTGACTCATAAATTTTTATTATCTTATAAATCAGTACCTACCATGATTTCACAGAACGCTGTATTTACTATGTTTGTTTTTTGTTTGTAAAACAAACATGAGAGTTAGATAAGGCTTAAATAAACTTCCTTCTACTCAAGTTTAAATTTATGTAAATGTAGTTTGCTATAATTTTTTTATTAAAGGAGAACTTTGTTTTAATACTTAAAACTAACGTTACACAGTTCTTTTTTAAGGTCCCACTACTGGGCTTGCCTCGAATTAAATGACTAACAAAATACAGAGGGGCTTAGGCCATAGTCTATCACGCTTTTGCCCTTGTTTTTTAATGTTACAAAATTCATTTACGCATATCACCGGTAGACAAAAGCCAGTACTACCCAGTAAAACCTAACAAAACCTACTTCGTCTTAATTGGGCATCGCAGGATCACAGCACTCAACTACGACGCCCCGAGGGCAGGTCTGCCGAAGCAGACCAAAACAGCCGTTGGACCATAACAGATGGAGTAACTATGTGGTTTCTCCTATGATCCATTTTATCCACGCTATCAACGAAATACCAAAGATCTTACTAAAATACAGCTTGTTAGAGATTATGTATAAGGTATATTGCGAAAATTAGTTAATTTGATATGGTAAAGTTAATATTAGAGCTCATGTTAGTACTAATATATATTTGACAGCAAAATAAATATTATCATTAATACACTGTGGCTAGAAGCGAAGCTATGCCAACGCGACCAATGCGGTCGCATGGGGCCTCTGATTCGAGGAAACCTCAGCGGGCCACAAACGATTTTTAGTTTATTTCAAAACATTTTTCGAGGACAGCCCTTATAGGAGTTTAAAAAAAAACCGTAAGAAAAAAGTGTCCTACATTATCGCATATTATTTTTTACGAGGAATGTTATCGTACTTATGTTCTGTAAAACGATGAATTGCCATCTAATTGTAAGCACAGCTTTTTTACTTTAAGCGTTGAATAAAGCGAGAAGTTCGAAAACTGTATCTGTCATATTCAAGCATATAATTATTTTTTTTGGCATTTGGACCCAAAAAGGCTAGTTACTCCAATGATTGTGACTCTATTTTTAAAATGGATAAATAAAATGCCTTCTTATTATAAAAATAATCTACTTTTATTCACAGTTATTATATTAAAACTGTTATATTTTATGAATAAAATTCATTTACGTATTTCTCACAAGTATTTCTAACTTAAGTTTTTACTTCTTTATAAGAAATAATAAACACTAATTAATTGTTGTATTACATTACAGTTTGCTTGATTTGAGTATAAAAATGAGAATAGACGAGACAATCGTTGAGTAATAAAAATCTGAAAAATATATAGAAAATATAAGTATTAAAAATGTTTTTTTTTTAAGTTAAACGGTTTTATTGAAAAGAAGGATAATAATGATGTAGATAATGTTCTAAAGTATCCTATATGTTGACCCGGATAACCTGCTATCATCATACCAAATTTTATCAAAATCTATCCCGTGGTTTTGGTGGTGGAGAGACAAAAATTCTAAAAACTATAGATTTGGCTATATCGATAACTAGCAAAACCTGCGGCTACGCTCGCGCTAAAACTGCAACAAAACACCTTTAAAAAGGTAGGTTACATACAAATTTTCATCCCTTATTTTATCTCCTTTTGGGATGAATTTCAAAAAACGCTAAAACACGTATCTACTTAATTGTATTGAAGATCATTAATACCACGTTTCAAGAAATTCTGATCATAAATATTTTTTGGGTTGTGTTATAACCTGTATTCCCGTGGGAATGAGATAATCTCCCGCGGTAAAAAGTATCCTATATGTTGACCCGGATATCCAGCTATCATCATACCAAGCTTCATCAAAATCCCTCCAGTGGTTTTTCTGTGATGCGGTAACAGACAGACAGACAGACAAACAGACAGACAAAAATTCTAAAAACTATACATTTGGCCTCTGTATCGATAATAATGTCTATTTCAATAAGATTTTCCAAAAAATATTTAAGGTACAGATTCGACTTAGAATTTTATTATATGTATAGATTTCAATACAATTTTTAACATTTCTATTCTTCAACTATTCTAGGAAGTCATCTTATTAAAGTCAAATGATAGACTTGTAATATTAAGTACCCGGGCAACCGAGCCTCGCTCGGAGTTTTTGGCCAAAAGTACAATTTTCTTTTTTTTTTAAAACAAAAAACTTGAATAAATAAAAAAAAAACAAAAGTAAAAACTTTGTATCCGACCGGGATTCGAAACCGGACACCTGTGAATGGCTATCTTGCGCCTTGGCCGCTTGACCACGATGCTTATGCCAAAGCATGAGAAATTATATGTAACATATAATTTCGAAATAAGACTAATCTAGACCGATTTTTCGCCCCTGAACCACATACCAAATTTCAGCGAAATCATTAGACCAGTTTCCGAGATCGCCGCCGGTATAAATAAATAAATATACAAGAATCGCTCGTTTAAAGGTATTTGATACTCTAATACGTCTAGTAGCTACGATGCCCCAGACAGACATACAGACAGACCCAGCTCCATGAATAGACTTGTAATTTTATTATTCTTATACAAATAATTTTAGGAAACTTAGCAACAAACAAATTACTAATATTTCGAAGTGCGCGTAGGCGTGACGAGCGATAGCGTTATCGGCCGAGCCTTGCAAAAATATATAAGCATCCAGTATAAGCGACAACCACATATGCTGCACAGGTGTTCTTTTCTTTCCAAATTTAAATGAAAACTATAGAATTTTAGATTATCAGTGAAAATATGCCAAAAAATATTCATATGTAACTCATGGGGTTATTATTCAAAGGCAAGTTATTAAAAAGGCGTTGTTATTCATATGACAGAGGCGAGACACAGTAAAGACCAATGTACTAACAGAAGTTAAAACTATTGTATTTTAATTAACTTCTTCTGTACGTTTCATCGAATACAATAAGGTTTTTACGGATTTATAAAATGATGATGTCCTCCCGACCGATTTCGGCCACGGCGGCCATTCTCATTGAGACTCGCCAACTGCGGAGGAGATATTATCATACAAGTGTACGCAGACACAAGTGCACTCTCTATTCCTGTTACTCTCAAATTCCGATGGGACGACAATTCAACACGACTAGTGAGAGATCAGGAGCTAGCTTTCCGAGGCACGGGGGTGTAACAACGCTAATTTCCAAACTCCGGGCTGTTAGAGAGACTTCGTTAATAAAAAGACCTAATAATTAAACCTATCCCAACCCGGAACTCAAACCCATGGTCTCCGAATGTGAAGCCGTATATGCTACTGCTAGCCATTACACCACTGAGGTAGCTATAAATTAATAGACATAATGTGGATGTATAGTGAATTCGGTGGTTGCAAACTTAAGGGGATTACCTCGCTCACATCCAAGAAACACTGTAAGTTTAAAGAAGGTTGTAGATGGATCCTCTCGTGCGATTTCCATATCTTCTATATTAATATTATAAAGCTGAAGAGTTTGTATGTTTGTTTGGTTGGTTGAACGCGCTAATCTCAGGAACTACTAATCCGATTTGAAAAATTCTTTATGCATTAAGTAGCCCGTTAACTGAAGAAGGCTATATATCATCCCGGAAAAATGTACGATTCCCGTGGGATAGATTTGTTTTTGTCTAGGGACGAGCCCGAAGTGAAGCGAGGGTAAGTCGCTAGTAAAATATATATGGTTTACTTAAGGTTATCACAAATACATTTTATTGTTTTAAATTTCAATAAACTTTCCCAAATTTGGAAAAAAATATCATTAAATAGGGCCTTTTTCAACGTAAATTGTAAATGTTCTCTGTATCGGCTAAATAGTTTGGCGTGAGTTTTATACCAAAAAATATGTAATGACGTATTTCACAATTTGTATTGTTTTTTTTTCTTATTTATTCTAATATTTTTAAATAAAACCCGAAAAATCACCAGTACCCCCGCTGGAGCACCCCCGCTACGGCCTGTGACGCGTACTCGGGACGCGATACAACAGTGTCTCTCTCTCTTCAATCTTTTTAAGATTATTGATTTTTTATATTATACTAATTTTAGTCATAACATATTTCCTGTTCACTTTAATAGAAATTATGATGAAGGAATTTAATTTTAATCTTCCAAGAACGTGCCCTCGTTTTACTTTGGCCCTAATTACATGTTATATATATTTTTTTATCTATACTATTATTATAAAGGGGCAAAGTTTGTTTGTTTGTTTGTTTGTTTGTTTGCTTGAACGCATTTTTACATTAGATAGCCCGTTTATTGAGGAAGACTATATATATAGGCTATTTTATATTAACCGTTAAAACGATCCTAGGGACGAACCTAAGTGAAGCGAGCCGCTAGTATGTATATTAATATTTATTAGAACTATTTCATATACTATTATACATGTTACTGATGCCACTTCTAGCTATACTTGCTATATTGTCCTGTTGTTCTTCACAACAAATCACTTTTGTATTTATAGTATTGTTAAGGCAATGTTTAAAATCCTCATTAGGTATATAATTATAAATACGTAAGTTCGTAAGAATGACAGTGTGTGTATGTTTGTTATTCTGTCACACTGAAAAGGCTGTACGGATTTAGATGAAATAATATAGAATAGGTACACAAATAGACGATGATCTGGAGTAACACATTTGCAACTGTTAGTAATGTATTCAGCCCCTTTTTTACGTCCCACTGCTGGGCACGGGCCTCCCTTCAATACGAGGGGGAATCAGGCCATAATCCACCACGCTGGCCAAGTCCGGATTGTCGGACTTCACATGTCTTTCGAAAACTTGCTAGATTTTCTTGGACATGCAGGTTTCCTCACGATGTTTTCCTCCACCGTAAGACAAGTGGTAATCATGTCAGAAATGATTCGCACATGAAAATATCAGAGGTGCGAGACCCGGGATTTGAACCCGTTTCACTCGGTTTCCCAAGCGAGCGCGTTACCACTGGGCTACCACTGCCTATCAACTGTTTGTAATAAAATTTACCAAAAGTAAAGTAGTAAACTGCCTTGGTGGCATAGTGGCTAGTATACGGGTGCAGATTCGAAGGTTCTGTTTAGTTATTGAGTCTTTCTCTCAAGAAAGTCCCAAAGAAAGAAAATTTATTTTTTTATTGGGAGTTAAATGAATGTATAACAAACTGGTATTCGATTTAAGGGGTAAAAAAATTTCTCCTGATAAAGTCAGTACCTATCTATAGGTAAATATTTAGAAATACGTATGTTTTCTTTTTGAAGTCAAAACTTATATAGGCAGGTTTGGATGGGGTGTAAATTCATGTAAGTCGTCATCGACATGGTCACAAGACGTCAACGCTACCACTCAGTGCCGATAGATGTCAAAACCAGATAAATGTAAACAGTTAATTTACACATTTTAATTTAATATCAAACAATTGATTTGAATATCCAAAAATAACAACTGTTTATAGTTTTAAGTTTTCACTTCCGTCGCCAGTCCTCATGATGGCTTTTTTTTGTTAGTCGAAGAATGCATTACAGTTCTTTTAATAATTCTATTTAGTGTTGTTACATTTTTACAATATAAAATTATTTATTTGTATCACTTGAGACCATAATCATGATGTTATTATTAATATTTTTAATATCAAACTCTTAAGTATAAGAGCAACTTACTACATACATATACATTTTTTTTTATGACATTCAGTGACAAACGAGCACACAGACCACCTGATGGAAAGCAGCACCTGTCACCCATAACACCTACGGTTCATGCACTTAGGTTTTAAGTAACAAAAATGCAGAACCACAGGTGCGTTGTCACTGTGAGGACTAAGATGATATGCCTCTTGCCTGTAATTGCGCTGGCTACCTTATCCTTCGTACCGGAACACAACAATGCAATCATTGTTGCTTGGCGGCAGAAATAGATAAGGGGGTGGTACCCATCCAGTCGGACTCCTCAGGCTTGACAGAGTCCTACCATCGGTAAAAACGAAACGAAAACATACGAAAATGTTTGTATTAAAAATGGTCACTAAAATTATATTCGCTTCAAGTTAGTAAACTACTAGACTAAAGAGTATATATGATTGTTTTGTAAATGCTAGTTTCCAACACGAAATTGCGCCTTGCGACTGATAAAACAAAACAACCTAAATAATGAAGCGGCCTCGAAATCTAAATAAATGGCTATCAACCGTACTTCCGACCTCGTTATATATCCTAAGCACTCGACACGTGCCGTCGTCAGACAAAAATCTAGGTAATAATAGTCGAAATAAAAAAAAAATAAAATTGTTTTTAAAACATACGACGACGTACAAAATGACGACACGTTTGGCTCAGTTTCGAGTGACTCTGCTTGCTGTGCCAGAGATCGCGGGTTCGAGTCCCGCTGGGTGCATTTGTGTGGTGAGCACGAATGTTTGTACTCTAGTCATAAGTGTTTATATTTATAATATGTATGTATTTAAAGTTATATATTATGTGTAGTGTATCAACTATCTGGTATCCATAACACAAGCCTCGTAGCTTACTATGGAACTAAATGATGTTGTGTGTTAATGTTCCAACATATTTATTTATATTTCTGTTTTCTAGCATAGTGTCTGTCTCCTTTAAACAATAAATATAGATCTTTACATATTTGAAGGTGATACCTATTTTTCATCTTACCATACTTGAAAACACATTCTTATTTGAATGAACCTGCTATCTCCGTCATTGTGAAACTATGCCAGTTAGGCATTTGCACCCAGCTAATAGATAGCTAACAGATAACTAGTTTCATTATTTATTAGTATATAAAGTAATTAAATGTTAGGTACATTTAATTATACTACACTACATTTTTCATTCAGATAAAAAATAATTGTTTTTATTGATTTATTTTTTATCTCTAAGAATGTAAATTCTGTACATGTAATACTTATTCTGGAGGAGCAATAATCGCCTCATTTCTAGATATTAGTAGTCTTTGTGTAAGCAAAACTTGAAAGATCTTTTAATGGGAATCACTAACGTTGATAAAACTATACTCAAATGGATAAAATCAAAATTATCTTGTATGCAACTTATATGAACTTGAAAAAATGTTATACAAGTCACAAAACCTTAAGCGAAATATGAGAGATATTACTCTTTTTTTGTATAAATCACACTCGCACAACACGATATTTCCTTGCAATTCTCGTATCACAATGTCATAAGCAAGATTTTGCGTCTTGTGCGCTTGGAAAAATTAAAATACGGTTATCGTTTGCGAATGTTGCATGCGATTTTACCGTGCCAGTTTTTTTTAATGAGATTCAGTGACAAACGAGCAGACAGACCACCTGATGGAAAGCAGTACCTGTCGCCCATAACACCTACGGTTCATGCGCTTAAGTTTTAAGTAGCAAAAATGCAGAATTACAGGTGCGTTGTCACTGTGAGGACTAAGATGATATGCCTCTTGCCTGTAATTGCGCTGGCTACTTTACCCATCATACCGGAACACAACAATGCAATCATTGTTGCTTGGCGGCAGAAATAGATAAGTTGGTGGTACCCATCCAGTCAGACTCCTCATGCTTGATAGAGTCCTACCACCGGTAAAGTTCTCACCCCAAATCGTGCAATAAGCTCTCTCCATCTAAATGTGACTTTAAATATAAAAATAACTCATAAACTATGCTGGATTCAACCTTAGCGCCGCCCCTGGGCACTATAAAAAAAGCCACCTGATTATCGAAATTTTGCACATTGTGCATAAAGTTTCGAAAAATGTCAAAATTTGATTTATAAATGTTTTCAATTTTTTGAAAAATGTATTAGTATTTTTTTTAAATAATAATTTTTTGGACAGTATAAAAAAATTTTTCGATAACATTAAAGTAATTATTTTCACCCTCTGAATTTTGCCGCCCCTGAAAATTTCCCACCCTGAGCACTAGCCCCGAGTGCCCATAGTGTAAATCCAGTGCTGGACGCAATCTAATAACATATTTATATATTAGATATTTTAGTCGAGAAAAGTCAAAGGGACAGGCTATTGTTCAGTGAGATATAGGTACTTATTAACATTATTTTACAATAGGATAAAGTAATTAAACATAAACAGTAACAAGTAAATCTTAACCTTATCAGTGAATATTTGTGTTGATCATTTGATAGTTACTTAGTAGGTACTAGTATTAGAGATAAGATTATTAAGATATATTAATTACTTAATAACTAACAACTTATCCTTACTTCACTTGAGTGTGCCTAATCTATACAGATAAATAAAATTGGAGTGTCTGTTTGTAATATTAAAATAACCGCTTTTTACTAAATGCATATGGATGTATACACGGTACATATACCAAAACAACATTTTTTACAATTTTTGTCTGTCTATCTGTCTGTCTGTCTGTTTGTTTGTTTGTTTCGGCTAATCTCTGAAACGGCTGGACCGATTTTGGACGGGACGGGTTTTGCCTGAAATAAAGATTAATATTATATGTTTACTAAATTTTATACAAATCAGCTAGCCGTGTTGGTGTACACTTGTGCATTTATAAACGAAGACCTACAACCTAGTAACGCTATTTGTAACCGCTCTATTTTTTGCCGACGTTTATCTATATATTAATACGTGAAGCAAAAACTTTGTACCCCTTTTTTACGAAAATTGCGCGGACGGAGGAGTATGAAATTTCCCACACTTATCTATACTAATATTATAAAGCTGAAGAGTTTGTTTGTTTGGTTAATTGCGCTAATCTCAGGAACTACTGGTTGGAATTGAAAAATTCTTTTTGTGTTGGATAGTCCATTTATCGAGGAAGGCTTAAGGCTATATATCATCCCGGAAAAATGTACGGTTCCCGTGGGATAGATTTGTTTTTGTCTAGGGACGACCCGAAGCGAAGCGAGGGTGAGTCGCTATATTTTATATAAAGGAATGCAGAATGCAAATTTAAAAAAAATGCATAAAAATACATTAAATCAATAAAAAAAACATTACACACACTACCATGTATTTGACACATACACGCATATATACTCTTTTGTTTATTGTTAAGGTCTGTGGTCAAATTGAGAATAGATTAATATTGTAATATAACTGAATTATGGTTGATTTTCAACCGCGCGGCGATCGCTAGTATCAATAATTGACCCAATGACAACTGTATAAATTAAATAAAGGAATTATGATTTAACGGTCATAAATAAAATTAAATCTATTGCTAAATAAATTAAAATAAAGAGATTTTATTTTTATTCTATAATTCAAATAAATTGAGTGAAATTTAAAATAAGGATACCTTACCTTGTCTTACACTGCGTGTTGGATAGATTAAAATATAAGGTAGGTATTCATTCACAGTACCTTTTTGATTTTTATTTAAAACATACTTCTTAACAAGATCACAATATATCAAGAACTGTTGCAGTGACGTACTATAGCTACAATGAAGGTATTTCTTATCGACATAAAATATATTTTTTATATATACGTATATAATATCATATGTATGTATAAATGTATATATCATTTTATTTATAACTCTATTCACACCCCTTCCACTTCATTTTGCTATTTCCTACACTTAAAGGTTGCCTGGAAGAAATCGCTGTTTTACCGATAAGGCCGGCTCTCGTACACTTTCCTGTTATTGTATTGTTTTTGTCTTCTTTTTGTGTGTGCAAAAAAGAGTTTTTATTATTATTCTTATGTATTTACAACGCTAACAAAGCAACAGACAAAAAGTCTAGTAGAGCCGTAGACACGAAATAATTGATGATTGATAATATTTAGTATTTCATTATAGGTTTCGGAGAAATGCGCATACATACATACATACATCCATCTATACATACATACACCTATAAAACTTTGTATACTTGTTTGAAAGCTCTAAAAGATTATTATATGTGAATATTTGGCAGTTCCAGTACTATTACATATGTACATACGTGTCGAATTAATAACCTCCTTTTTATAGAAGTTGGTTAAAAAATATATTAATACCTTAGTTTTCAAAATGTTATATAATATACGAATATTTAAATTTTAGCTCCTAAGAGAGGTATATCTTACGAAAATATTGTATCTGTTATTACTTACTTGCCAAAGGCTCTTATCAATACAAACACTTTGTTTTCGTACTTGTTAGTATGACGTAAATATATATTATCTATCCCTTTTTAATATATTCTGTTAGAGGAAGAGATATAATTGGAGATAATTTAGTAAAAGAACAGAGCTTCTAGTACTCTATTTATAACTTAGAAATGTTCGGAAGATTAATTCACATTTAAAAACCTTTATGTACTTCCTTTTGAAACAGACTTCTTGACTTTATAATTCACTTTATAATGTTGAATTATATAAGTAATTAGGAAAATGTAGGTTCTTTATGACTTAATGAAATAAATCTGACAGAATAGTATCTATTTGAATAGTAAATCGAAGAATAATGATTAGAACATGTGTATTTACTGTACGTATGTCTGTCTGTATGGGTCGAAATCCGACCATAATCATTATTGAAAACTTCGGGAAAATATGTATATGAATAGCAAGAAATTTACCTATCTATATTAAAAAAAAATTAAAGAGTGCGAGTATAAATGTGTACACGTGCAAGAAGTAAAACTTCTGTAGGTTATCGGTACTCTATGAAATTCAATTTATGTTTTAAATAATAAGGATAGGTGAGATACTAAAAATAACGCATATTAGACATATTACAATCATGTATTCATAGAATATCATTAGGGAAAGAATATAATATTATATATCATTTGTCAGACAATAACAACGGTTACCATGGCAACAAACGTACGTACATTTTATCGTAACGCATTCACCAGCTTACCCCCCAAGGCGAGCGTGCGTAAAGAAGTTTTACATCAAAAACTAATTGTTCCTATTTTTTTTATTGATATGTAACACTAAAGCTCGTCAATAGCTAGCTAGTAGCTACTAAACAAAAAAAAAAAGGAAAATCGGTCGACAAACAGATGGGAAAAATGTACTGAACTGTTTTGTCTTTGTCTATTTATATATAAATATGAAATATTTAAATTATATTTCTATTTATTTCCTGATACGTTACTCAATTTGACGACACGTTTGGCTGTGTTTGTTTGTAGTTGATATTATTTAAAGGAAGGCATTTAAAATTATTTTAGGGTTCCTTAGCCAAAAGTCGAAAAAGGAACCCTTTAATTTCGTAATGACTACCTGCCCGTATGTCACAGTTGGTTTTCTAAGAAACTATTTTATTTCTTATGTCATACCTTTAATACAATGTAAAGTTTTATTTTAAATTGTTAAGTGATACCAAGGACATAGGTAACACTTCACGGTTTCAAACTAATTAAAATAAACATACATGCAGGTGTGTGGTTAGAAGCTTGTTTAAAAGCTTATATTATTATATAAAAAAATCATATAAAGAGTAATCCGTAACACTAATCGTGATATGTTTTTTTAAATGTTATTGTTAAATAAAAAATTAAAAAAAAAACAAGACAATAACCCATTCATTGAGGCCATTTCAATGAGTCTAAACACGATATCTCTGCAGTATATTAGTTAAGAGTTAAGTATCTTGTAGATTCCAGGCGATGCTGCAGCATCAGGTTAAGATTATCATATTGTTGCAATGTCATTGAAGTAACGGGATACCCGAATTGGGGTTTTCAACCATATCTGTAGAAACACTGCAGTGTGAAAAAGAAATAAATACATATTAAGTATCTTATCTTATTTTATATATTTAAACGAGCAATTCTTGTATATTTATATCTTTATTTATTTATTTATACCGGCGATCTCGGAAACGGCTCTAACGATTTTGCTGAAATTTGGTATATAGAGGCTTTCGGGGGCGAAAAATTGATCTAGATTAGTCACATGTCTGGGAAAACGCGTGTTTTCGAGTTTTCATGCCTTTTTCTTATGCATTATTCTACGCAAAATTTAATCGCGACATCTATACAACTGTTTCAGTAACACTTAGTCACTTAATGTAAAATTATTTTTAAGTCAAATTAAAAAGAGAATTGTTCTTATCGCGACATCTATACAACTTTCTCGGTAACACTTAGTCACTAAATGTAAAATATACAATCTTTCAAGAACTCCGAGCGAAGCTCGGTCGCCAAGGTACTTAATATTATAAATGTGAAACTTTAGATGTTGGGATGTTTGTTACTCAATCACCCCAGAACGGGTGAAAGGATCTGGATGATATTTGTCACAGAGATAGATTATAGTCTGGACTAGCACATAAAAATGTACAGTTTCCGTGAGATAAATCTTCTCGGATTTATTTTGATTTTTCGTTCTCGACATTTCGAATGTTTTACAGCAATCAATGGTCACGGAAGAGACTAAGGTTGTAGACATCTCAAAAGTTATTATATAGTTGTTACAGACAGTATCTACCTACAAATTATACAATGATTTTAAAGAAGTAGAAAAATGGTATCATAGCGGTATTTGCGTTAAACTAAGAAAGTATTACATATTCAGTTTCCAACCTAAATAGTTGGTAAAACTCTTATTATGCCGAACTCCTATATGGTCAGTTACTATAATTTTTATAATTTTTTCCTTTTTTTTGTTCACTGGCAACATTTATCGAGCTTTACATGCTTATTACATACGAATAATTTTTTTTTAATTTTTGTATGGAGCGAAAAGATACTCTGATAAGCTAATCTTAAATAAGGACACCATCAATAAATAACATGATATGGGTCAAAGGCAGACCTTTAAAAGAGGGAAGACAAACAAATCCACGTGGTAATCATAGTATCACTACTTAAATTGGTAAAAAACTTGACAATTTTAACAGCAGATACTTGAATATACTGAAACATATATAAGGAAAATATTAAATAATATGTTTTTAAACGTTTTCCTTATGAAATAATACTGAGGTGAAACGTATTCCGGTTCAGAATCAAGATATGCCTTTGTTTACTTAAAGATAGTAACCACACTTGCAAAACTGCACGCTTCCACCTTTGTGTTATTTGTAAAGGTGGGTTTACATTGTTTACATAATATTATAATATTAGAACCATTGTGAATAGATCTTATCGTTCTGGCAGTCTACATATCATAAAATATCTATGTTAAGTAGTCAATGTCAAGGGTATTCCCTTGATCTCAGGAAGTAAAGTGTGGATAGATGCTATTGGTGTTGCAAGCACATAATCTAATAAATATATATATATATATATATATATATATATATATATATATATATATATATATATATATATATATAAACCTAGCTGCAAAGCCACAGAACGCTGCGAATGGCCTTCTTGAAGCAATGTTACGGCCCTAGTTACGATTGGTAAGTCCATATGACGTCGAATTCTCGGCATAACTTTTTTAGAATATTAATTCAGACACTAGTTAAACAAAACTTACAATGTTCTTGACAGAATCGTTACTTTGACTGAGTTAAAATCCATCTTAAAATCGGGTAGAGTCTAGTGGTTCCAATAAATTATCAAAAACTACCCACTTTAAACAATTATGCAGGTGAAATACTCAAAAAATGTTTGTAAACAAATAAGGTAACACCACAATAAACAATCAGCTACTTGAGAATGCCTAAAAAATAAATTATCGCTAACGACGTCAAAAAAATCAAGTGGCCCTTATTTTGTTTTGACTAGTATATATATGTATATAAAGCATATAAACCTTTCCCATTGAAAAACAATAAGCGATTGCAAGGTGCTTGTGTATTTTGTACCTATGTAGCGCCTCTTTTTGGCAAATTTTATTACCAACAGTAGGTACTATATGTTTTATCCAGATCTATAAGTGTACTTAATTTATCCAACTTCGTCTAGCCGTTTTAGGGCGATAGAGTACACAAACATATCTGTATCTTTGTAGCCTATAAGTTACTTCAGGTCACAGTCTATATATATGTTTACTAAGTTTTATACAACAGTCTAGCCATTTTGGTGTACATTTGTAGAGTAACATACACTCAGACATACATACAGACTTTTGTACTTATAATAGTAATGTCACATAGAAACAGATAAAAAAATTGATATCTTTGTCTCAACGCTTATTTGTCCAAATGAACAATTTAAAGAGTTTTTAATATAATCTATACATATAATAAGATTCTGAGTCGAATCTGTACATTAAATATTTTTTGGAAAATCTTATTGAAATAGTCATTATTATCGTTACAGAGGCCGAATATATAGTAGTTTTTAGAATTTTTGTTTGTCTGTCTGGGAACATATCACGAGAAAATCACTGGACAGATTTTGATAAAATTTGGTATCATGATAGCTGGTTATCCGGGTCAATATATAGGATACTTTTTACTGCGGGCGTCATATCTGAGAAATCTATACTAAACGTTAAAACCTGCGTGATAAACCTTTGTTTTTAAAATAGAGAAAATCTCTATACTGTAAATTACAACAAGTATTGTTCGTTTGAAGAAATCTATACTATTTAATATTATAAAGCTGAAGAGTTTGTTTGTTTGTTTGTTTGGTTGAACGCGCTAATCTCAGGAACCACTAATCCGATTTGAAAAATTCTTTTTGCATTAGATAGCCCGTTAACTGAGGAAGGCTATAGGCTATATATTATCCCGGAAAAATATACGGTTCCCGTGGGATAAATTTGTTTTTGTCTAGGGACGAACACGAAGCGAAGCGAGGTGAGTCGCTAGTACGCAATAAGGCGATGATATATTATGAACGTATCTTAATATGTTGTTTTATATGTGTTATCCTATAATACTGTACAGTGTGTGTATAGTTTATCCGTAGTTAAGAAAGGCGAGCCATTTTCCCATCGCTCATTGTATTTCAGTTAACAAATAAACATTGCGTAAAGTAATATGAGATTTTGTATTGTATTCATGTTTATTAGAAATTTTAATCATTATAATGAAGGTCGTGGGTCGAATGTATCGAAAATATTAATAGAGGCCTAGAATAACTTTTTAATTTAAATATTATTAGTATAATTTATATAAAAAAAATATTTAATGGGAAATCAATATAAGCTTTTTGTACTCTGCATTCTACACATTTTAAGTTTAGTTTGTTCAGAGATTTAGTTAAAACTTAATTTAAAAAGTAATTCTATAAAAAGGAAAGAGAAGTGATTTCATTATCTAAAAGTCTTAAAATCTCGTCTTAAAATTTATTATTCCTACAATTATATAATTGTGGTATATGGTGCATGTTGTGACACCTTAAAATGTTAAAAAAAATATTTTGAGTTTAGTTTTTCGATACAATGTTATAATGTTTTTAACAACTGTGTCTTATTAATAAAAAAAAATAAATATAAATTAGCTAAGCTAAGCTTAGATTAATTTTAATTTAATATCAAAATATTTTAAATATTCCCTATTGATGAAGTAGGCTTAGTTTCAAATCAAATTAAAACAAACAAGAATTCTTAATATTGTTATGAAAAATATATATATGTATACACTTATTGTATATCGAATACTCAACTTTCTTTATCTTTTTATAAATATAGCACTTTTTATATAACAAAGTCAACATTAAAGTTATTTATGCCCCATAAAAAAAAGGATTTTTTTGCATATAGTTTTTTGTATGTATGTATGTATGTATGTGGCTTTTAATGAAATAAGCTAATAACTACTAGACTAAATTCGACCATAATCATTATTGAAAATTGATGGGAAACATATATGAATAGAATTTATCGACTTAAAAAATCAGTTTCCAATTTTTTTTTACTGATAACACTAAAGCTCGTTATTAGTTAATAAACAAAAAAAAAGGTAAATCAGTTGACGAACAGAGGAGAAAAAGGCACTAAACTGTTTTTTCTTTGCCTATATAAGATCTTCTTAATAGAAGTAGCAAAAAAGTCTTATAACATTACTTTTCACGATCGTATTTCTTCAAACTTTCTATAGAAAACTTTTATTATTTAACTGCCAGTGAATAAAATATGAGATTTACATTGTATAGTCAACGCTTATCTATATTGCTTCGTTGTAGTTTTATTTTTCTTTATTCGCAAACAGCTATTTAGATTACATAAACAAATGATAAGATTGTGAATTTTTAACTAAACAATTGTGTTTTATCTTTGGTATTGTAAAAACAACAATTTGTCTGTGAATGTGTGTCAGAGATATGTTTGGAGGTTATATGCTTTATATAGTGTAAATTAAAGTCATTGAAAAAAAAAACATTATTTTTGATTATATTTTTGTTCGTGGTTGCGCTCGCTTAGTAGATACTCAACGTATCAAAAAATAATGTTTCAGGAAATAAGTTGTCTCTATTTTGAATCTCACTTGTATTCTTTATGTAACTGTTACGGCGTAAAGTATAAAGCACACTGACTAAAAACTGAGTGATATTAACGGAATGAATTTCGTACAAAAATTTGCATGAAATTTTTATTAACTGGTTTTTACCAGTGGTTTCACTCGTGTGTTATGTATGGTGAAAAAAGTAGCCTTTATGTTTATCGAGGATGTAAGCTATCCCTCCGAATGTGTATTCACCTCGTCGTGGAGAGACCCAGTAGTTAGTAGCATCCAGCAATCCAGCCAGTGAAGTTAAGATATGTTCTTGGGACGCTGCCCAGTGCCCACCTTAGTTGCTTTCAGAAGGTGTAGCATGGGGGGTCGCTCCTGGTAGTTCTCTGATAGTTGAGTGGACTGTAAAAGCAATTCTCTGGTGTGAGTTTTTTTTTTCAATTTAGACTCCTCCCACCCTTTAGCGAGATTAAGTGAGATTGCCCCCCCCCCCCCACCCCCCACCTACAGTTACAGTTGTTGGACTACATTTATTTTTATACAGTATAAATATATTTTTCCAGGGGGTAAAATACAACACTTCAAAAGAAATGAAGGAAAAATTTAATATTTTATTAACTGTGTAATATATATTTTCTTTTAAAGTTAACGTGAGATTCCAATTAGCCCCAACAGTGTAAATGAGTTTTGATGAGATTTTACTGAACCCTCCCACCCACTTTTACACGGTGGCAGTGATCGGTTTATACAGCTGCATCAGTGTTAACCGATACCATTCTTGCCTAAAGTAAATATTTGCTACGCAAAACAAACGCTATCAGACTAATAAGACGAATCGCTAAGAGCCGTCACCTTATAATTTGTTCAAAACAAATTGACAAGTCAAAAACAATGAATAAAATGCAAGACGTATTTTTTATTCACAGTTTTTTACTTGCCCGTTAACATATCTATTTTGTAAATATTTTTGAATAAGCTGTTTGTCATAGCTTTTTGTTAGTATAAAAAAATTTGGATAGGACAATTTAAATTTGTTTTTATGCCCGTTTATATATAGAGTTACATGATAGAAAATATTAAATCGAATCTAAAATTATTTTCCCTTCTAGCAACACTTTTGTTAAGTTACATAGCCTATATTTTGAAAGATCTCATGCAAATAGCATCGCAGTTGAAATCCATACTTACTATTTTAAATGTGAAAGTGTGTTTGTTTGTTTGTTCTTCTTTCACGTCGAAACGGAGTGATGGATTGGCGAGTGACATAGGCTATTTTTTTACCGCGGGAGATTATCTCATTCCCACGGGAAAACACGTTATAATACAATCCAAAAAAATATTTATGATCAGAATTACTTGACACTTGGTATTAATGCTTTTCAATACAATTAAATAAGTACGTATTTTAGCATTTTTCAAAATTCATACCAAAATGGGGGTAAAATAGGAGATAAAAGTTTGTAAAACCTACCTCTATAGATTTTTTTTTGTAGTTTTATCGAGAGCGAAACCGCGGGTTCCGCTAGTACGTTATAAATTACAAAAATGTTAGTGTTGCAAGCTCAATATATTTTAGACAGATCCATAGACAATCTCTAGTAGAGGCACTTAGTTTATGATACGGTACTAATATCTAAAAATAACATAACGGACAATTGTAGACAAAGATCTTATGAATATTCAGCCAGCGCTGTTGACATTGCTTATTTGTTTCTTATTATTTGCTAAAGTTTCTTTTATTTTGCTTTCATAACGGATATACGTATATATATTTGTGTGGAAAAAATTATAATATAAATAATTATCTTTAAACAAAAATGGTTGACATTGATAAGCACGTGAGATTATTTTTATAAAATTTACTAACGACTCACTTTCGCTTCGCTCGGGTTCGTCTCTAGGTACGTTTTAACGGATAATATGAAATATATAGAATATATATTATAAGATATATAGCCTATAGCCTTCCTCAATAAACGGGTTATCTAATGCCAAAAATTATTTTCAAATCGGATTATTAGCGCCTGAGATTAGCGCGTTCAAACTAACGAACAGACAAACTCTGCCTCTTTATAATATCAGTATAGATTAGGTATCAACCATTATTTCGTAATGAGTCATTGGGAAATTTCGTATGTATATAGAAATTCTTCATAAGTAAATGTTGTATGATACCATTTATTATGAAATTGATGATTAGTATTACGGATAGAGATAAAAGTGTAAAAATATCATTGATTTTCTAAGTGTTATGATTTTATTGAAATTAATCTTGTAACTCGAGGTGTGGTCGCAGTCTAATCGTCATTGCCTAACACGCTAGCAGTCAGGAGGTCACTTTTTGGAACGAAGTTCTTTATCGCGCGTTGTGAAAGGGGGCTAGACGGAAAAAATTCTCACGAAAAGTTGTAACGACACTTTTTGCTATAGTAAGCTATTGTAAGCTGTGCGGCGTGCGCATGTTTCTCTGTCTGTCTCTCTCTCTCTCTTATAGAAAGCAAGCCAGATATTTTCATTTCTATTTCGCATTGAACAGTGGGGTGTCGCGACGATTATTTTTGTTGAGTGTATACAGGTTTTTTGTACATAATAAATAATAAAAAATAATAATAATAATGAATCCTGACAGTGTTTCTTAATCGAAAGGAACTTCGTTCCATCCGGATGTCCCTTGACACCTCTGTTTTATTAAATATGAGATATTGCCTTTAGTTATGTTGTACATAAAGCGATACCAGAATCTGTGAAGGAGTGGGATAAGTTAAAGGAAATTTCGGAAAAGGATTTTAGCATTTTTTTTTATTTATACATATATTAAAATTAAAAATTCTAACTGAGTCAAATCTGTACATTAAATATTTTTTGTAAAATCTTATTGAAATAGTCATTATTATGGATACGGACCGAATCTACAGTTTTTAGAATTTAAGACTGCCTTTCTATCTGTCTGGGAACGTATCACGAGAAAATCACTGGACAGATTTAGATGAAATTTAGTATTACCTAGGTGATAACTGATTATCCGGGTCAACATATAAGATACTTTTTACTGCGGGAAAATATCTGATCGCATAGAAATCTATACTAAACGTTAAAACGTAACTAGACACGAACCCGAGCGGATTTGAGAGGGTGAGTCGCTGGTTAGATATCAAAATTTAAATAATTGATTTCATCTTTAACATTAAATATACAAATAAATTTTAATATGTATCAATTCTATTAATTTTTTAATATTAACAAAAACTTTATTACACTCTTTAATTTAATACATTTTAAAATATATATTTTATGAACCACTAACAGCTCACTCTCGCTTCGCTCGAGTTTGCCCCTAGCAAAACAAAAACAAACCTATCCTACGGGAGCCGTACATTTTTCCGGGATAAAAATTAGCCTATGTGTTATTCCAGATAACCTATATCTGTGCCAAATTTCTTCCAGATCCGTTCAACCGTTCTGACATGAAAGAGCAACAAACATACATCCATACATTCTTACAAACTTTCGCGTTTATAATATTAGTAGGATTAATTCGCTTTGAAAATTTCATTCTACCTTTTCTAGTTCCTAAAGGAATTCTTCATACTTAGTAAAAGTTTTATACATTTTATTACAGCATACTAGCGACTCACGCTCGCTTCGCTCGCGTTCGTCCCTAGGTACGTTGTCACGGTTAGCTATGTTTATACATTAATAGTAGCTTGTTACTTCTAAGATATTCATTTAAATTATATAGCGATTTACCCTCGCTTCGTTCGGGTGCGTATGCCGCACGCGGATTTTGTTCACAATTTCATGGGTTTTAATTTTTTTTCACGGAACCCTGATTCTTTTTCTAAAATAAAAGTAGCCTAAGTTACTTCTTATAACAACAGCTATCTGTCAGTGAAAGTCCCGTCAAAATCGGTCCAGCTGTTTCGGAGATTAGCCGGAACAAACAGACAGACAGACAAAAATTGTAAAAAATGTTGTTTTGGTATATGTACCGTGTATACATCCATATGCATTTAGTAAAAAGCGGTTATTTTTATGTTACAAACAGATACTCCAATTTTATTTATCTGTATAGATTAGTCACAAAATAACAAGCTTATTGTTTTTCAGTAAAACAATTACTTCACTGAATCCTGTCCATGTATAGTCATGATTTACTTGAAATATTACAAATATTTTCATATTTTGCTATTCAACATAATATTTTTCAGCAGAACAAACGTTGCGCCCGATTTACACCATATTCATAGCCAAACAGCAATATATTATTTTGTGATATTTAAGTTTATACAAAAATCTTATGAAATAAACATTTTCAGTTTCCTTCATAATTAGTTGGAAGTTTTCAATTTTTACTCTAAAACACTTGTTGTTGGAACTATTACAAACATTTCACAGAAAAATAATTACCTAAATCGGTACAATTCTCAGAGGATGCGTTTGCCAACAAGATTTTATTTATCTATACAGATAAATAAATTTGGGGTGTCTGTTTGTAATATTAAAATAACCGCTTTTTACTAAATGCATATGGATGTATACACAGTACATATTTTTTTTTTTTTTTTTTTTTTTTTTTTTTTTTTTTATAGTTGGGGAATGCATTTACGCATACCACCTGTACCCCCAGGTGGTTATGTGGGGCTCACCGGCCAGAAGAGCCGGTACTACCCACTAAACCCCAACTTTCCCCTCCCCTCCGCCTTAGTGGAACGCCGCGGGAACGCTTACGCACAACCTCCGCGACGACACAGTACATATACCAAAACAACATTTTTTACAATTTTTGTCTGTCGACAGACAGACAGACAGACGTCTGTCTGTCTGTCTGTTTCTCCGAAACGGCTTGACCGATTTTGACGGACTTTCACTGGCAGCTAGCTGCTGTTATAAGGAGTAACTTAGGCTATTTTAATTTTAGAAAAAGAGTCAGGGTTCCGCGAAAAAAATGGAAACCCATGAAATATGAACAAAACGTAACTTAAATCGCTATATAATTTAAAAAATAATATAAACGATACTTAGTCATTGCTTATAACGTCACAGAGACAACAATTCAGCTTTTTGGGACCAGTGGTTAGTTGATAGTTCAACTTTAATCTATATAACTCCTGGTCGGAGGTGACATATATAACAAACTACATGTGAAAGACATTTTCTCCCAAATTGAAATGATTTTTCGCAAATCAATTTTCAAATGTATATAAAACTAGCGACTCACGCTGGCTTCGCTCGCGTTAGTCTCTAGGTACATTTTCACGGTTAGCATGGAATAAACTATATATATGTACATACATATAGGTATAGAAAAGTAAGTACCTACTTTAAAATTTTTAAAAAATATTATGTATATCCCTTACTTCAGACATGATTCCCCATACAAAGTTTCATCGCCCTTTTCACCCCCTTAAGGGATGATTTCCGGGATAAAAACTATCCTATGTCCTTTCCAGCGTCTCAAACTATCTCCATACCAAATATCATCGAAATCGATTCAGCGGATTAAGCGTGAAAAGGAGACAGACAAACAGACAGACAGAGTTACTTTCGCATTTATAATATTAGTATGGATACAATCCGAATCTTATAAGCTGGTATTTACTTTCATATTTTTCAAACCATAATATAAAATATGACCAAATCCCAACTCAAAAGTAACTTACATTAAAAAAAAAAGAAATCTGTATCCCAACAAACAGTTGTGAACTTACATTAATACATACCGGCTTAACATATACATCTGTACCCACACAAAGGCGCGTTCACACAAAATAAACCAGGAAACGTCTAGCGAAAAACAAACAAGGGTCTTTTGTTGAGTAAACAATTGAGCAACAGGCGTGACGGTGACTAACTACAGTACAGGCCACTTGGTGTAGGTGGCAGCGCCATGAAGCATATTTAGTTACATCTGTTTTAACTAGATGGCGTTAAAAGTTATATTTGCTAACTAAAAATTACAATTTAACACAAAAATGGTTAATATTGATTGATTTAAAACAAATAAGAATTATTTGTAAGTTAGATTTTCTTTATATTTTTTATGTTTTATGCGAAATTAATATAAGAAGAATAAAAGCACAGTTTACATAATACTGTAATAAGTTAAAGGTGAAGCTAAGTTTGGTTTAAATAATGGATTTGTAGTTAATTTGACACGAAAATTAAATTTATAAGTTGTGAATATTGTCATCAAATCAATCAATAAATAAATATTCATAAATTTTATTGTTACTTCATTTTTCATTTACGTAAATTATATAGATATCTACTATACATAAATGTACGCATGAAATAAAGGATTATATATATATATATAGAGATAAATAAAAACCAAAACAAAGTGGTATATTATTTATTATATATCATAAGAGTAGTGTGTGTAGATATGAAAAAAAATTAAACGTAATAATTATAATCTAAGAAAAAGAATATTATCAAAAAGAAATTTAACCGAGAAAGTAGTGCCCTCTAGTTTAAAAGATAAAAAGTACGCTACAATCTCTCACAGTTCGGAAACAAGGGTTGTTTAATAAAACCTATATTTAAATATTTATTAACTAGCGACTCACCCGGTGCTTCCTTTGGTACGTTTTGACATTAAGTATAGATTTTTTAGAGTTGAGATATTTTCCTGTAGTAAAATGTATCCTATATGTTGACTCGGATAACCAGCTGTTATCATACTAATAAAAAATTTCATCAAAATTTGTCTAATGGTTTTCTCGTGACGTGTTCCCAGACCGACAAAAATTCTAAAAATATTAATTCTATTTGAATTATTTGAATAAGATTTTCCAAAAAATATTTAATGTACAGATTCGACTCAGTTAGAATTTTCAGTTTAGTTAGATCATAAAATATTAACGTTGTTATTATAAGGACGAGACGTACCTACATATAATTTATAAATAAAAATTATATTAATATAGTTAATGAGTTGATCAAATTTATATAATACCGTACCGCTCTACCATATGGTAGATCCTAGGAAGCCTCTCTAGTAATAAAGATTAACAAGTATTAATGTCTAAAAATACATAAAAATAAGCAGATTTCGGTTTTTATACATTACTAACGACTTACCCTCGCTTTGCTCGGGTGCGTTCTATTCCTAGGTACGCGGTTTTTTTCACAATTTAATGGGTTTTAATTTTTTGCGCGGAACCCTAATTAATTTTTTTAATTAAAAGTAGCCTAAATTACTTCTTATAACATCAGCTATCTGCCACTGAAAGTCCCGTCAAAATCGGTCCAGCCGTTTTGGAGATTAGCCGGAACAAACAGATCGACAGACAAACATTTTAAAAATTGTTTTTTTTTCTCATATGTGCGTATATACTTTCATATGCATTTAATAAAAAGCTGTTATTTTAACATTACAAACAGACACTTCTATTTTATTTATCTGTATAGATTTCTTAGAGAGAAATTAGTTTCTGCACACATAGGTAATATTATTACTTATAGTAATGTTACTTCAAGGAAGATAAAGGATATAGCGATACCTCTTCTCATTTTCATAGTAACAAATACATAAGATCAGCTATATTACGTACTACGAATGAAACTAGGGACTCCGACTTCGGGCTGGTGTGAAATTTTTTCCTTTCATTAGTACTTCTCAGACCCGATTTGATTTCCGCATTGAAGATTTTTTAACTCAGCAATGGTATTTTAAACGTCATTTTTGATTTTGAGTTGACAATACCAACAATATGGCTGTGAAACGGTGTAATACTTTGTTTTGTATTAAACCAGTTTACAATTATACACATACCTAACAAAATTTCGTTCAAGGATTAAGTTACGTTTTGTTTAGCTTTACCATATGTATTGTTTAGGAAATGCGCCAGCGTGTCGTGAATAAACTTGGTGTCGTGTGACAGCCAAAACAAGAACTGTTGATGCAAATAACGTATATTGACATTAGGTCATTCCTAATTTAGAAATAGAAAGAAAAACATTCGTGACGTATAACATAAATGTCGGAATACTTTTCTTACATCTTTTATCACTTTAAAGATCTTTTGACTTTTGAATATGTAACAACTCCTTGGAGATCCTAGTATGATGATAGTCCAGGGTTTGATTTCTGGACGAGTCAAGTACGTACTTGTACTAACACAGATGAATTTTGTATATTTGTACAGAGTTGACTAAAAGTGAGGTCACTATAAACAAAAACATCTTGTCCTATATTAGGTACTTGGTTACAGTAGATTAATTTCTTAACCGTTTTTTCGTTTTTAACTTTCTCAAATAATATGAAAAGTACCTGGGCGACAGAGCTTCGCTTAGAGTTCTTGTTTGCTATATCATGTTTTTTTGATAAAAAAATAACTAAAAACTTGAATAAATACAAAAAAACAAAAGTAAAATATTTGTATCCGACCGGGATTCGAACTCGGACACCTGTGATTGTTAATCTTGCGCCTTGGCCGCTTGACCACGATGCTTACGTCGCATTAGTCGTAAGCAATCATCGAGCATATTTTGCGTGGAATAATGCAAAAGAAAACCGCATGAAAACTCGAAAACACACGTTTTCCAGACATAAGACTAATCTAGATCGATTTTTCGCCCCCGAAAATCTCCACATATCAAATTTCAGCGAAATCGTTAGAGCCGTTTCTGAGATCGGCGGCATAAATAAATAAATAAATATACGAGAATTGCTTGCCTAAATATATTAGATTATTACTAGCGACTCACCCTCGCTTCACTTCGGGTTCGTCCCTAGACAAAAACAAATCTATCCCACGGGAACCGTACATTTTTCCGGGATGCTATATAGCCTATAGCCTTCCTCAGTTAACGGGCTATCTAATGCAAAAAGAATTTTTCGAATCGGATCAGTAGTTCCTGAGATTAGCGCGTTCAACCAAACAAACAAACAAACTCTTCAGCTTTATAATATTAGTATAGATAAAAGCTTTTCTTACAATTATACGATTTTTACTGTAATGTATTCAGCCCTTTTTAACGTCCCACTGCTGAGCACGGGCCTCCCTTCAGTACGAGGGGAATCAGGCCATAGTCCACCACGCTGGCCAGGTGCGGGTTGGCGGACTTCACATGTCTTTCGAAAACTTGCTAGGTTCTCTCAGACATGCAGGTTTTTCTCACGATGTTTTTCTTCACCGTAAGGCAAGTGGTAATCAAGTTAGAGAATGATTCGCACATGAAAATATCAGAGGTGCGGGACCCGGGATTTGAACCCGCTTCACTCGGTTTCCCAAGCGAGCGCGTTACCACTGGGCTACCACTGCCTTATAAAATTTTACTGTAATAAAAACATTTAAAGTCAAAACCAGTTTATATTTAAACAAATCTTTAGTTTTCCTTAAGTACAAACTCTTGTTGTTTTAAGATATTTTAGTTTAGATTGGAAACTTCGGTTTTTAATAATTTCTTATAAGTTGCCTAAATATTGTGTATATACAATGTCAATGTTTGAAAATTTTCCTAAGTTATAGCTAATAAGGTCCTTTAAAATTAAAAGTAAGAACTGAATGGCGGTTTTCATTTACAATAGATAACCTAATAACATAATTTTGAAGTCAGTGGTAGCAGATGAAATAATATTAGGACGTCAAAGTTTTATGTCAATATTTTTTTAAGAACTGGTCGAATTGATTGTTTTTTTTTTAATTTAATGGAATGTAATATATTATTACTATTTTTCACATGAACATTGATGCTTAATATTAAGTATCTGTTTCATGTTGATTTTTAATTTTCTCAATTACCAAGACAAGAATATTAATTGTTTACAGTCAAAAAATATTATTAAATTTAAATTTATGAATCAATTCTTTTTTTCGAATATTTATATTTAATTGTATGTGATAATAATTACATTATCTTTTTAGTGCAATCCAAAAAATTATGTCTGTTCTAAGAAATTAATGCCTCTATAATACCTCTAAAGGTTTGTTTATACAAATATAAAAAATCAAGCTGTATTTCGTTTAATATCCATGAACATCTGCTTATCATAGGTAAATAAAAAGCAACCTTAAAACAAAGGAATAAAGTTGATTTAAGTTTAACGATGGATAAGTTAAGTCATTATAATGTCCTACAGTTTACGTACTTGAAACCACAGCTACTGGCAGCAAAGTTTATTATTGTTTTTCTGTACTGTTACAGATTGTATTCAAAACATAAGAAGGCGTACGCTCCAGTCATTTCAAGAGTAGATGCGAGGGGTGCCGCAGGGAGCTGCACACGGACCTATTGACTTAATATACTGTCTATAGAAGTGAAGTGGTTCAAGAAATTTTTAAATTTGTGATATCTGGATGTGTCTTCAACGGGACGACGATGGTTATTACATAGATGCGGCGGTAAGCAAAGCATTTTTTTTATTACAATGTGGTACTTTTAATTATTTTGCTAATAGTAAAAGTAAAATAAAATATAAAAAAAAAAAAAAATAGAAAATTTATTATGTTTTGTTCGTTAAGGTATCATTTTTATTGACTTTGAAAGAAGTACTTAAAAAAACAAAGATTATTGTTAAATGTTACACGGGTCGATTTCCTACATAAGACAAAAATGTCGCACAAAAAAAATGTAGCTAATTGTTAGATATATCTTGCTTTTATCAAAACCCAAGGTCGCAGCTCATTATGTATTATTTAAATACTAGTTATTTGTCATTTTTTGTTTAGCAATAGATATGGAAAGAAACAATTAGTCTATTACTTCACTGAAAATTTTAAGTATTCTTATTATGTTCTCACACTATTGTTTGTAGTAAGTCAAATAAATTGACTCTGTCGTGTACGGCTAGTACGGCTGTACATTCGGAGGTCTTGGGTTTGAGTCCTAGATCGTGCCCAGTTTAATTATTGAGTCTTTCTGTTAAGGAAGTCCCATTAACAGCCAGGAGTTAGGAAGTTGGCGGTGTTTCACCTTCGTACTTCGGAGAGCACGTAAAACCGTCGGGCCTGCTCTGATTTCTCATCGGTCGTGCCTAATTATCGTCCGATCGGTATTTGAGAGTAACAGGAATAGAGAGTGTACGTTGTGTCTGCGCGTACACTTGTGCACTATAATGTCTCCTGCTCACTTGGCTAGTCTCAGCAAGATTGGCCGCCGTGGTCAAAATCGGCCAGTCTAAAAATATTATAAAAAAGTGTAGACATGGCAATCTGAATTCATTTTAAAAATTTGACCTATGTTAGAAATTGTGTGATTAAATTAAACAACTATTAAGTAATAAAATATCTATATAAAGTTTTTATTTGCATAACATAGATATGAGGTTTTTGAACTTGTATTGATCTGCATTCTGCGCCAGAGTTGGCCGATTCGATTTCCGGTGGTAGCAAATTTTTGTACATCCAATACAATATTATTGGTTCTGCGAAACTATGAGAACAGCTATAAAACAGTGGAATCCTCTAAGTATTGACGTAATCATGAAGTTGTCTCCAAAAGAGGAGATTTTACCACAGACACTTCGCCTGTCACTTAGATTTTTTTATAAATTATCGAAGCTTTATATATCTAAAATTTAGTAATATTCTGCGAATGTATCTAGATTTTAAACCTAGTTTTGTTGCTAGTTGTAGATAAGTTAGAAACGTGGATAGTAAGAATAAATTATTTACATTTCCATTAAATATATTATGTTATTTTGATCCGCCGCGCTGTTATCTTTCATGGTATACTAATTACTTATTTTTGCATGTAAATAGCTCTTGCCCACTAGTTTTTTTTACAGTTATGAATTTACTTATTTCTAACTAGGGGTTGCGAATTAAACTTATTTAACATAGAATAAAAGTTTTTTTATGGGTAAATAACAATATTTAAAAATCCGTAATAATATTTTTTTCGTTCAAGTTAAATGACCACCATCACTTTTTTACCAAATCTAAAGGCATCATCTGCCAAATTATAAACTAGAAAAGATTCTAAGGCATATCTTATGGTATGAGGATAAATTAAATGTGTTCTTAAGTAGTTAGATATGTTTGAGCTTTAAAGTTATTAATACAGAATTTAAATTAACTATTTGTATCAGTTTATATAGGCTTAATATCATGAATTCGACGTGGTAACTTGGTATTCTGGTGTTTTTTCTTTGTCTTTGACTTGGTCATGTAAAGTTTTGAACTCCTATTATTAATAAAAATGTAGTCACATGTAAAGCTGGGGTCATGAATATTTAAAATTAAATATAAATAATAATTTCCTTTCGACTGATTCAAGTCGACACGTCACGGTCACAGTGGCCAATCTCACTAGCTAGACTAACTGCGCAGGAAAATAGTGCACTAATGTATGCACAAGTTCGCTCTCTAGTCCTTTCCCTTCCTAACTCCAGGGTGATGACAGTTCTACACGATCGCTGTTTGATCAGACGTAAGACCGATTGCTTTACATGTACTTTAGGCTACGAAAGTGTATCACTGCCAATTTTCTTATTCCAGGCTGTTACTGAAAACCGATAGAATAACTTATATATTTACTACCCTACCCGGGACTTGAACTCAAGACCTCCGGTTCTGTTGCTCTCAAGCTAGCCACTAAACCAACAGGGCATTTAAACAAACATACAGTTCAATGTAAAGCAGATACCATGAATATTATAAACCAAATATGCGCGTGGAAAGCCGCGGGCAGAAAGTAGGTACCTAACACTTAATAAAGAGGTCACTCAAAAATAGTTTTTTGATAGTTGTTGCTACACGTGTATAAAGCTGCCATCTTTATTTATAAGCAAAAAAAATACAAAATAAAACAAGTGAATATATTAGTAATTAACATATTAAATTATTTAAGTTTTTTTTTGTTGTAGGTACCTACTTATACATATATAAATTGCGAATTAATGTCCTTTTGTTTTTGAGGTTTTTTTTTATTGTTACTAAGTCTAGATATGAATTATAGTGTTTATGTATAATTAAGAATTATTATTTGGAACTTTTTAAAGTCTAGTATTTCCATTGATAGTAATAAAATTAGCTCAAAAAGAGGCGCTAATCGTTTGCCAGAATATGGACATACATTATTCATAAATCAGAAAAAGACCTTAGAGACCGACCGAAGCGAGGGTCAGTCACTATGTAAGTCAGTCAGTATGTAATTTCGTAGAAATCTGTCAAAGCTGCGAACAACAACTAGCGAAATCTTTTATCACTATATAACGTTACCACTATATAAATCCGAAAGTTTGGATGTATGGATGTTTGTTACTCAATTACACCAGAACGGCTGAACAGATCTGGATGAAATTTGGCACACAGATAGATTATAGTCTGGAATAGTATATAGGCTACTTTTTATCCCGTGAAAATGTATGGTTCACGTGGGATAGATTTGTTTATATTTTCCACTAGGGACGAACCCGAGCGAAGCGAGGGTGAGCCGATAGTTTTATATATAAAGTAAAATATTCTCTATTGCAAACCATTTCCTTATAGATAAACCACAGAATACTAAAATAAAAATATAGAATTTTAAATTTTAAAATGAATTTTAAATAAGAAACTTATGCCTATCAATAATAATAATAATATATAATTGATCTAACAAATATAAAATAAACAACAAAATCTATGTTAATTAAAAATTAAACTTCCTGGCTGTTTAAAGGAAAATTATAATATTACTGCCACTAGGCGTCCTTGGCAGCTTTTGGCAATACACGTGCTGGTAAGCGATACGCATAATTTTTAAATAATGTGAATATAAACACATTGAATGTAAATATTTAAGTCTAGAATATTTTTATGTATACATATATTTTTTTAGTATGTATATTTAAAATGGTCTTATTATTTCCTGGTTTAAAATGTACAAATGTTTAGAATTTGAATTGTATTATTTGCCACTAATGGAATGTAATGTAATGAAAAGGAAATGTGGGAAGCTTGACACTGTCTTACTATCTGGTGGAATATAAATTAATATGTTGGCACATTAACACACAGCACCATCTAGTTCCGTGATAAGCTACGAGGCTTGTGTTATGGATACCAGATAGTTGCTTACTACACATATATGTATAACTTTAAATACATACGTATTATAAATATAAACACCCATGACTGGAGTACAAACATTCGTGCTCATAACACAAATGAATGCCCCCAGCGGGATTCGAACCCACGACCGCTGTCGTGCAAGCAAAGTGCAAGTAATATACAAACTAAGCCGAACGTGTCGTCACCTTTCGACTCAATATTAAGTTGGTAGGGCGCTGGAAAATTGTCAACTAACCCTCCTTAAAGCAATAATACAAGTTTTGTTAAGTAATCTTGTTAAGAGGTCATTATTATAATTTCGCCAAAAGTCTATACTAAAATTGTAAATGTGAAAGTTTGTGAGTATGGATGTATGGATGTTTGTTACTCTTTCACGCCAGAACGGCTGAATGGATCTGGATGAAATTTGGAACAAGGATAGATTCTAGTCCGTAATAACACATAGGCTACTTTTTATCCCGGAAAAATGTACTGGGATAGGTTTGTTTTTGTTTTCCTAGAGGCGAACCTGAGCAAAGCCGCTAGTTAAGTATAAATCAATATGAGTAAGCCATACATGTAATGTGCTTTTAAGGTTCTTTTTGTCCATTTTTCTATCGTGAGAACGGATATTAAAATGTCATATAAGACGTTTCTTGACTTTTAAGGTCACAAATATATATTTTACTTTTTAACCGACGAAGAAAAGGAGGTGGTTCTCAATTCGACACGTATGTTTTTTTTTATGTTTGGCCACAAACTTTTTATTTACTGTTTTTTTTCAGCTTTTTTGAAAGCTCATTGAGTATAGATGTAAAGGTCATTCTTTTTATTTCTTTTTTATATATATACCTTTCTAAGACATACATTTCAATATTGTAGCATTAATCAATAAGTCACTCACTCTTATGGTATAAAAATGTGTAGCTTCTTATGTACATCTATACATGTAATAAAAGTGTAACTGATCGTTGTCTGTACAAGATATTTAAGAAAAACTATTATTAGGCGTCTTTATTAATGCAATAGAACTCAAAACAATGATTTTTAGTATTATTATCTGTTTGTCTGTACATTTGTGCGCGAATCTCAGAAACGGCTTAACCGATTTGGGGCGGTTCTCACAAATGTATTGTGGTAAGCTTCACTTAACATTTAGTATTTATTTTACTTATTATATCGGTTCTTAAATAAATAAGTTATCTCAATTTAAAGAATCGCCTAGGGATGAACACTAGCGAAGAGGGTGAGTTGCTAGTAATTAAAAAAAACTTTATTTTGTCTACGTGTATAACAGTATATATTTTCTATATACATAGTAGTAGTAAGGATTGAATAATAACCAAGGCTTCTGTCTCACCACACAATACATACATTTATGTGATATACATACATACATACGTATATGTATGTACCATGTATGTATGTTTATAAAATTGTAAATACGAACGAAATTAGTATGTTTCTCCGTACATTACTATAACAAATCGACATCATTTCTATATAGAGACAGTTTATGGTCCGAAGAGTAATTTGGTCTATTTTTACCATGCTTTTATTACCTCTACTTGTAATCAAATCTTGAAACTCAATTTTAACCTACTTCTAAATATGGTGGTTTCGAAACTTTTGTAAGTCTTTCTAATTCGGATGACAATACAATAATCTGATATCATCAAGCTGATCTCATGACGGAGTCAGAAGGTGAAGGATAGTGGTGCTCTTCAATGGCTTCTAATAAAAGTCTAGAGTATAGACTTAGTTTATACTAATGTATCCGACAGACTTTGTCCTGCCCAAATACGGTCTCCACCATATTTGGTATTCACCATAATATTCACATAAAATCCTAGAACCCGACTGTAGCGCCAAACCTATCGGGTCTATTTGTGAATCTAAATCATCCACACACCTACTTAAACATACACAAAAAAAATCATCAAAATCGGTCCAGACATTTAGAAGGAATTCAGTGACATACACACATACAGAATAATAAAGATTAAATTAACTTGACGAGTCTTATAATACAGCGTGTTGCTTTAGTTTTTTAAAACTATTAATATTTCGATTCGAAGCTCCTTTCTAAGCAGTCTGTTGCAAAAAAATACTTAGGAACGCTCACAAAAGCTAGATTTTTTGTTTTGTAAACATTTTTCCAAAATAAAATGATTTTTTTCGTATAAAATTATTAGGACGGTGCCGACAGCTCATGTTTAAAGGAAGCTTTTAAGAAACGATCAATGAGTTCGCAATTTTGTTATGACACTGCAAATTTCAGGAAAAACATATTTTTATCGGCTTTCAGTAATAAAGATAATTAATCAATATTAAAAAATATTTTGCTAGAACAAAGCTCGAGAATCCTTGCTAATGTTAAACATGTATAATCTATGTAACATGTAATAAAATTATAACTGAGTTGAACCTGTACATTAAATATTTAAAAAATTATTGAAATAGTCATTATTATCGATACACCGAATCTATAGTTTTTTGAATTTTTGTCTGCCTGTCTATCTGTCTGTCTGGGAACGTATCACGAGAAAGCCACTGGACAAATTTTGATGAAGTTTGGTATGATGATAGCTGGTTATCCGAGTCAATCTATAGGATTCTTTTTACTGCGGGAGAATATCTCATCTCTGAGAAATCTATACTAAACGTTAAAACGTAAACTTAGATGTAGACTTAGTTTAACTTTTGAGTGTGCTTTTTGTGTGAAAACAATTTCAAGCATTGCATATAAGGTTCAATTTACATTGTTGTATATTTATTTCAACTAGAATATTTACCTAAACACAATTGGTGACAGTTTTAAGAGAAATTTTGCATTTCATTGTGTATCTAATTCTTTTTTGATCGACGTAACTAAGATAAAGTACATGAAGATATTATATTATAATTTAATTTAAATAATTTAGAAAACAATGTATGATGTTTTATAAATAGCGATGGAACATAACGTAAACTTGCCAAGCGAGAAGAATTACTCTAAACAATATTTCATGTAATTTCATCGATTTTATAAACAAGAAAAATTGATTGGAAACAAAAATTTGACCGTATAGATTACATCAATGTATTCATATAATATATTACTTTATTTCGACTTTAATATTCTAATTACAAGTGGTAGCCCAGTGGTAACGCGCTCGCTTGGGAAACCGAGTGAAGCGGGTTCAAATCCCGGATCTCGCACCTCTGATATTTTCATGTGCGAATCATTTTCTAACATGATTACCACTTGCCTTACGGTGAAGGAAAACATCGTGAGGAAACCTGCATGTCTGAAAGAACCTAGCAAGTTTTCGAAAGACATGTGAAGTCCGCCAATCCGCACTTGGCCAGCGTCGTGGACTATGGCCTGATTCCCCTCGTCATGAAGGGAGGTCCGTGCCCAGCAGTGGGACGTTAAAAAGGGCTGAATACATACATACATACATACATACTAATTAATATTTTTTTATTTACTCATAGATTTGTGCAAGTTAATTTCTGTTCGGAGCCGTAACCCACCATACAATAACTAAAACATGAGTAGGGCAGGGTTGTGTGGCACCCGGGGGAGAGCTGACTCCTACCGGGCGTGTCCCCCAGGTGGCGGATTGGGGAACGCCACCCGCTTAGAGGGGCGGGTGGTACCGGAGAAATCCGGCGCGGACCAACAGCAGGGGGAGGGGTGCCTCTGGCCGTGGGCCGTCGAACGCGGTTGAGGCACCCCGGACGGTGCCGCTCTCCGTTGAGGCTTCGGCTTCCGGAGTTGCGGCCACCGGTGTGGGGGGGGCCCACTTAGGTGGGCAGGACGGGTGTCCATTTTGGTGGACCAGTTGGGGCCTCTCGTTAGTGGCTGCATCTGACGGCGTTGCGGCCACTGACGGGGGGATGGTGGTGGGTACCCTGACCGTGGGCCGTCGAACGCGGTTGGGGTGCCATGAGGATGGGGCCGCTTGTGCGGCCATTGGTGATGTGGACCCACTTCGGTGGGTGGCTTGGGTATCCACATTTTGTGGAGTGTTTGGGGCCTCTCTCTCGTCGTGGCTGCATCTGACGGCGTTGCGGCCACTGGTTGTGGGGTCGCTTTGGTGACCCCGCGATCGGATGAGAGGGGGGTGGACGTGGTGGGGCTGCAGGGGAAGAGGCGTGTTGGTGTTTCGTTGCCGCTCTCCCTGTCCTCTGCAGCCGAGGTAGTGTAGCCCACTTCGGTGGGCGGTGAGGTTTAGTGGGGCTGCTCCGGGTACTTCTCTGTTTTGCAGAGTGGACTTTGGAGCAGCCTCACTGGTTTGGTGGCCGATAGGCCTGCCGCCGGGGCGTCGCGGAAGTTGTGCGTAAGCGTTCCCGCGGCGTTCCACTAAGGCGGAGGGAAGGGGAAAGTTGGGGTTTAGTGGGTAGTACCGGCTCTTCTGCCCGGTGAGCCCCACATAACCACCTGGGGGTACAGGTGGTATGCGTAAATGCATTCCCCAACTATAAAAAAAAAAAAAAAAAAAAAAAAAAAAAAAAAAAAAAAAAAAAAAGGGTTGTGTGGCATCGCAGATCGCGTATCTTCCATCTTCTTCATATATTGTTTTGTATATAATATATATTTTAAATTCTACAAATTTGACTTTAAGTAAAAAAATAGATTATTTTTTATAATATAATATAAGTTTCATTGAAGTCTTTTTCTAGTTTCCAGACAGTCAAAGAGACAAAATCTATAAGCTCTAATTAATTATTATGTAAAAATTTAGTATGATAAATATTATAATCTTAATATTAATGAATATTCAACGTACAAACCGAATCACCGCTATCGCTTTTAACATATTAGTATAAATCATCTATACAAATAAATAAAATTGAAGTTTCTGTACTATATAGTGTCAAAATAGCAGCTTTTTACTAAATGCATATGAAAGCATTTGACAGTACTTATAATAAAAAATCGATTTAAAAAAAACTGTTTATCTGTGTCTGTTTACTTTAAATAATCTCCGAAACGGCTGGATCGATTTTGATGGGACTTTCACTGGTAGATACCTGATGTTATAGAGAGTAATTTAAGTTACTTTTATTTTAGAAAAGGAATAAGGGTTCCGTACAAAAAAAAACGTACCAATTTTAATAAGTAAAACAAATAATAGATAAAAAAATTGCATTTTAGCTCACTTACACGTGTCTCATAAGTCGATATCAGGAAATGTTTTTTTCGTTAATTAAAATTCTACTTGTTAGAATTAAAATTCATTCAAATATGTAGATTTTGCGTTTATTTTAAGTACATACAATTGCGAAAATCTCACGACCTTTACGTACAAATGTATCGTTTTAAATTAACAATTGTTTGTAAAACATTTATATCAATCATAACTAACTTAAGCTTGTGGTTTCGCCCTTGAAATTGTGTATTAAGCACTAGCAGAACCCGCGGATTCGCTCGCGTTAAAACTACAAAATAACATATTCTTTGGCTTTATGTTATAACTTATAAGTAATTAATACAGAAACACCCCAGCTCCCCCGCACCCCCTGCGCCATTCGGCGTGCACTACGCCCGTCTACCATACCGTGTAGAATTTTCGAAGCCCTATTTGACTCTGTTGGGGGATAATTTTGGAAAAACTGTGATACACGTGTCTCATAACTTTATTTAAAGAATGTGTGTACCAACTTTCGAGTCAATCGACCCAGAGAATAAAAAGTTTCACAGAAAATTCAACCCCCCATTTCACCCTCTTAGGGGTGAAGTTTAAAAAAAACTCTTTCTTAGTGGATACTTAAGCTTCACAAAGAACACACCCTCCAAATTTCCTGTCTCTAGCACCATCGGTTTAGGCTGTGCGTTGATATATTAGTCAGTTTGAACTTTGAATTTTATTTACATAGATTGGCAGCTTAAAGCTCATGAGCACAGAATAAAATAATTTAATAGGAAAATAAAAAAATTAAAAACAAAACCGACTTCAAAAAAAAAAAGTAAAAAAAATACTGATTGATAGTTTTCATTTACTATACATACCTAATTAGATATTTTTGAAGTCGGTTTGTATTGTGTATCGGCTGACCTGGACCTTGCTAATTATGTGATCGCCTCCAGGCCATTTCAATGCTAGGTGTCTATAGGTATATAGTACGTAAATAGGCAAAGATAGAACAGTTTAGTAACTTTTTCTCCTTTGTTTGTTAACCGAATTTCTATTTTTTGATAAGTAGCTATTAACGTTGACAGGCGCATACACACCCGTGTGTATTTTAACTTGATTTCCCGGAAATTCAAACGGAGGCCTTATCGACCTTTAGTGTTATCAGTAAAAAAAAAAATTATTATGATCACATTTCGACCACTGAGCTAACACTAATTATATATAATTTAATAAATGAAAACTAAGAAGATCTTATAGAACTAAATACTCTCTTAGATTCACGCGAATATTTGACATGGCGGTTTTATTAAATTTTATGTTTCCAACGTTTCGAATGCGTTACAACAAACATGGTCACGGGAAAGACAAAACGTTTTAAAACTTATTACGTACAGTGTCTACTCAAAAAATTATACATTATTAACCTTACAGTTAAAAAAAAAACTTCCGGATAAATAGTTTTATTAAGGGTCACTCTGGATTTCTATTGCCATTTAACCTCTTTATGAGATTACAATAATGTATGTAAAAACACGTTATAATACAACCCATAACAACTCATCATACCTATATAAATATTATATAATATATAGTGTATCTATTCCATACTAACCGTTAAAAAGTACCTGGGGAAAAACCCGAGCAAAATGGGGGTGAGTCGCTATTAAATAATAAATTATATTTGATACTAGCGACTCACCCTCGCTCCGCTCGGGTTCGTTTCTGTTTACGTTTTAAGGTTTAATGTAGATTTCTCAGAGATGAGATATTTTCTCACAATAAAAAGTATCCTATATATTGACTTGGATAACCAACTATCATCATACCAAATTTCATCAAAATTCCTCGAGTGGTTTTTCCTTGATGCGGTAACAGACAGACAGACAAAAATTCTAAAAACTATAGATTCGGTCTCTGTATCGATAATAATGTCTATTTCAATAAGATTTTCCAAAAAATATTTAATGTACAGATTCGGCTTAGTTACAATTTTATTATATGTATATAATGTTAATAATAATTTGTTTATACAATATGACGTATTACGCTTTAAATTCTTAACTTAAAGTTTTTACACCAGATAATTTTTTTTTATCTGCCACGTGCAACTGTGGTCAAGGATTAACATTATTAGGTTCAAAGATTTTGCCAATGTTTGTATGTGACCTTATTTGGTGAGATAGTTTGATCTCGTTTTAGTTTAATTTTTAAATGATAAATCAAAACAATTTGCCTAATATAACTCGTAAAAATTTAAAATCTTTTTAGCCGTTCTTCTTATATTTTCGATTCGGCGAAAACTTCTTTTTCTCAAAAATAAAAACGCCCAATTCTCTTGGGCATGTAAATTAGTTATGAGGAGAAAAGCGGTTACCAACAAATACTAATGGTTATTTTGTTGATTAAGTATAATTTAAATAAGTATTATATCGGTAAGATTTTTTAAACCACAAGTAGTCAATTTTCAATTTTTTTTATATTTACAAGTGACGTAGGATATTTGCCATCTTTATTTTGCCCCCTCGTCAAAATTTAAATGTAACGTGATAAAAATGCTATGTTAATAAAAAAAAACAATATTTAAATCTATACAGATAAATAAAATTGAAGTGTCAGTTTGTAATGTTAAAATAATAGCTTTTTACTAAATGCATATGAAATTATAGATGGTGTGCCCAATTGGCATTCCTGGAAGTCACTAAACAAAAGAATTGAATTGAATTATATACGGTACTTATAAGAAATAACATAATTTTTAAGATTCGTGACACGTTTGGTTCAGTTTGTAGTAACCCAACTTGCTGTGCCAGTGGTCGCGGGTTTGACTCCCACTGGGGGCATTAATTTGTGTGATGAGCACGAATGTTTGTACTCCAGTCATGGGTGTTTATATTTATAATACATCTATATATCTAAAGTTATATATGTGTAGTGTATCAACTATCTGGAGTCCATAACACAAATCTCGTAGCTTACCATGGAACTGGATGGTGCTGTGTATTAATGCCCCAACATACATATGTATGTACATACATACTTTTGTCTGTATATCTGCCTGTTTGTCTGTCTGTCTGTTTGTTTCGGCTAATCTCCGAAACTGCTGGACTGATTTTGACGGAACTTTTACTGGCAGATAGCTGATGTTACCAGGAATAGTTTAAGCTACTTTTATTTTAGAAAAAAAAAAATAGGGTTCCGCTCTAAAAAAACGCGCGTGCAAGCAAATCGAGAGTAATTCGTTAGTAATTAATAAAAATTTTTTTTGAAATGTAATTATTTTATCAAAAATAATTTTAATGATAATTGAGGTATTGTAAATGTATGTATTCGTAAAATTATAATTTATCCAGCCCTTTTGTTTGCACGTCCCTTTTGCATGCGTGTTTAGATATTTTATAGTAATTGTGGTCGAAATTCGATCATAATCATTTTCTTATTAATAACATAGCGCGTTAATAGCTATTAAAAAAAAAGAAACTAAGTTGACAAATTGAGGTCAAAAGTAGACAGTTTTGTCTTTGCCCATTTACATACATACAAATGACTGTTTAAATAAAGTCTTAGAATGTAGGTCACTAATTTAAATACCATTGTAAATTATTTACACAAACAATGAAGATTTTTTAGTTTTCGCGAACTGATAAGGAATGGGATCAAGGATTTTAAATCTAGTAGTAATATCTTTTTATTCTAAATTATTGATGTGTTTACTTTTAAAACCAATATTTAAACTCAGATTAAAATATTATATAAATGGAGTCCGACAAAAAAAATTCAAAGTCAATAATAGTAGCATAAACAGTAGTTTATGCTACTATTCTCAATTTTTCCAAATAGATTATTCTTTAAAGCATAAGGGAAATTTTATATATGTATCAATCATTAATTTACATTTTTTTTGAGTAGAAAATATAAATAATACCTAGAAATAATTCTATATTCTTTTGTATTTTTCCAGCAGTAATTCTTCTCTCCTTAAAAAAGAGATGGCATAGTAGTGAATTATTTAGAGGTTTTTTTTTATTATAATAAAATAACTTAACTATTTTTTATTTATTAAAATTTATTTACTCGTCACATATTAGAGTATTCTAATAATATTTGTGTACTATTTTATAATATTATTGTTAGGCTTCATGTTTAGTTCTATTTTATTCTTAGTCTGAATATTTAAATGCCAATTAATAAATTATATATTAGTTTTAATCCCGATGACTAACAAGTTTAAAGGCAGTGGGAGCTCAGTGGTAATAAGCTCGCTTGGGAAACTGAGTGAAGCGGATTCAAATCCCGGGTCTCGCACCTCTGGCTATGATATTTTCATGTGCGAATAATTTACCAACATAATTAACACTTGTCTTAAGGTAAAGGAAAACGTCGTGAGGAAACTTGCATGTCTGAGAGAATCTAGCTATGGTTTTCGAAAGATAAATAAAGATCCTCTGGATGGCCACCCCTGATCAATGTGTCAAGTTTATTATATATATATATATATATATATATATATATATATATATATATATATATATATTTCCTAACAGTGAAAACGTGGGATGAATCAAGGGCGAGTCGCTAATATAATAAAAATCAATATATTATAAAATATGTTCCTTCATTTGTTTCAGATACCAATGGTGCAATTACCAGTGCTGGTAAGAACCTACGTATTTAATTATTTTTGTCACTTTAGAAGTAGCTTAGGCTACTTTTATTTTAGAAAACGAATTAGGGTTCCGCACAAAAACATTGAAACGTACCTAGGGATGTACTCGAGCGAAGCGAGGGTAAGTCGCTAGTACTAATATATAATTGTGGACTTTATACTAATATTAATCTAAAATATTATTGTTTTTGTGGTAATTTGCGTGCATTTGCGTTCTGGTTCGGTAACTTAAACACAACATAAGAAAGAATTATTTTATTATATTTATAGCAAACTGTATTACATAGGTAACTTAATTAAATATTAATTAAAAAGAAAAATTAAAAACAAGCTTTTATTTAAATGCTCTAAAACGAAGAAAATCTCACCGATCTCTACAAAATTCCGTAACTCCAAGAGAGTTCTTGGGACTTCTTTAGATCCTGGATATCAGGTAACACAAGAGTCCTTGTCAAGATTATTCAAACGAGCCCAAACGCGACGGTTTTATCTTGTTTAGTTTAGGAGTTCCTATGAACACCTTCCGACTCCATCTTGAGACCAGCTTCATGGTACCATATTATTGCACTGTCACCGAAGTTACGTAAATAAACCAAATTTCAACCTAATTTAAAGACAGGAAGTGGTTCTAATTTAACTCGCAATATTTGTCCCATACTAACATACTAACAGGGCAAGTTAAATAAAAGCTTCTAAAATAGGAATAATTCAGGGACACATGAGTTAATTACCTGTGGTTGACTTAGACTCAATACTCATTCGAATGAATGAGTATATTAATAACATGATATATATATATATATATTTACCGCTAGGTACTCTATTGTCTTATACAAATATAGATCTGTGGTGAAATCAATCTTCTAATCATAAAATATTATAAAATACATTGAAATTACAATCATACTTATTTATAGTACAAGATTCATCGTTTTTTTTTTCGGAAGATATATAAATATTAGATTCTTTCAGAAAATACGCTTATACTATACTCGTAGATAAACTTAAAAAGCAAAACCTTATCTATACTTAATATTATAAAGCTGAAGAGTTTGTTTGTTTGTTTGTTTGGTTGAACGCGCTAATCTCAGGAACTACTGATCCGATTTGAAAAATTCTTTTTGCATTTGATAGCCCGTTAACTGAGGAAGGCTATAGGCTATATATTATCCCAGAAAAGTGTGCAGGTCCCGTGGGATAGATTTGTTGTCCAAATATAAAATTTGATCCAAATAGTTAGAGCCGTTTCCGAGATACACGAAATAAATTTATATATAAACAAAAATAGCTCATTTAATATAATATGATACAAAACAAATGTACCTACGCTTAATAAAATTATTATTACTGTACATATATATAATAAGTTGTGTACGAAAAATTCCGCTTATTTTTACTAATTACTAAGCAAACAACATATTTTTGTTTTGAAAACATCTATAAGAGTAAGGACATTTGCTACCAAAACACTCATAGTGGGTGTAAGAAAAAAAATCTTTGTATGGTTATGCCAATTTTTTTTAAGTAAATAAATAAATATAAATATGTTGCGACATTAGCGCACAGCACCTTCTAGTTCCATGTAAGCTACGGGTATGGATATAGTTGGTACACTACACATATATAAGTTTAAATACAACATATTATAAATATAAATTCCCATGACTGGAGTACAAATATACGTGCTCATCACACAAACTAATGCCCCCAGAGGGACTCGAACCCGCGACCGCTGGCACAGAAATTAGGGTCGCTACAAACTAAATCAAACGTGTCGTCAAAAAATATAACTGTACAAAATTAATTTGAATTTTAAAGTACCTACTTAGTATTATAAAATGAACAACAATTAAGAGGTCAAAGCTTTGCAAAGAAGCTTAATAGATCAATAAGAAAGTGATCTCTTTACCAAATAAGGGTTGGAACCCTTGATAGAAAAGATATTGCGTAAATACCTATCAAACAGTACTTATTTCAGAATAATTACTATATAATCAAGAGGTAAGTTCGTATGTTAGTACATAGCCCGGGATGAACTCAGGAACTACTAAACTTATACTAAGTTCTTGAAATAGTAAAAAGATGCACTTTATTTACTTAAGTTTTTCTGTTTACGTTAAAAATTATTCGAAATTAGCGAAACTTATACTACTATACTGTATAAGGCAGTGTTAGCCCAGTGGTAATGCGCTCGCTTCCGAAACTAAGTGAAGCAGGTTCAAATCCCGGATTTCTTATAAATTTTTCTGTGTGAATTATTTCCAACATGATTACCGCTTGTTTTACAATGAAGGAAAATATCGGGAGGAAACCTGCATATTTGAGAGAATTTAGCAAGTTTCGAAAGATATGTGAAGTCCGCCATGATAACCCTCGCTTTAAAGGGAGGCCCGTGTTCAACAGTGAGACCTTAATATGTTTTTATTTACAGCTTTTTAATTTTTGCCAATTAGACACTTGTAGTTATATTTAACAATTTTTCATCCCAAAATACTTTTAAACATATAAGTTGATATATTATCATAATTGCCTCTTAAAAGCCTTTATTTTGATACCCCACTCAATTGGTTTTGAAGGTTTTTTTAAAGTCATAAATTGACGCCGTAAATCCGCAATTTTAATATTTTTATGTAGCCTATGAAATTCGCGTTATCCAGACGAATCTAACGACGTATCAATACTCAAAATCGGCCTACGTCTTTGGTCTCTAGAGCACCACAAAGAAATAAACACACACACACATACATATGTACATACATACATACATACATACATACATACATACATACATACATACAGAATGATAAACACATTACTCTCCTTTGCGTCACGCAATCGGATAAAAAGGCCTGAATACATACATTATACTATGTTACTTTCCGTCTAAGACTTTCAGTAAGTTTTCACTATTATTTTCATTATATTTTTTATTTTTACTATTCTAATTTAAATCGATAGTCGGCCATAATAATTAATTATCTTTGCCATTCAAATAAAAACACTACTAAAGGATTGCTCGGCTAATCTCTAGGCTAATAAAACTCGTTTTTATTACCACCACTAAATCTAACGGTCTGTAGAAACGGTCCAGTAAGGCAGTTTTTTGATGGAGAAAACAAAGTTTATTGCTACACTTATATACTTCATTATATACATAATTTACTACTAACTGCGGATATATAAGTACATCTTTCACGTGGCCTCAGTGAAAAGAAAATTATCTATGTATTAATACATGAAGAAAATACTTTGAACCCCTTTTTAAGCATGTACGGAGGAGGATGAGCTTTGGAATAGTTAAAGTTTATATAGAGAAGGACTGCAGAAAGCCAACATTTATTCACTTTCTTTTACCCGCGAATCTGCTCGCGTATTTTATTTATATATAATTACTTCACTGCTAAAAGATGTAGTATGATGTTAATATTAATATAACCTTCAATATTATGCGAGTACTTACATAATATATAGATGAAAAGTTTATTTGTCTATACGTGCAAATATCTGAATCTATAGACCCGTTTGAAAATTCTTTTGGATTTTATAGGTTATGTATATAACTTTGAAAAAAGAACCTCAATATAGATCAAACTTAATGAATTATGGTTGATTTTTAACTACGCGGCGATCACTAGTATAGATTAATGTTGGTTGAGTGGTCAGTATTTGATCTGATTTGATTATTATTGAAAATTTGAAGAAAACATATAGTACCTAATAGAATTTACCTATTTATATAAAAATACTAATAACCTTACATATACATTTCTAACATGATTACCACTTGCCTTACGATGAAGGAAAACATCGTGAGGAAACCTGCATGTCTAAGAGAACCTAACAAGTTTTCGAAAGACATGTGAAGTCCGCCAACCCGCACTTGGCCAGCGTGGTGGACTATGGCCTGATCTCCCTCGTATTGAAGGGAGGCCCTTGTCCAGCAGTAGGACGTAAAAAAGGGCTGAATACTACTACTACTACTACTACTACTACTACTACTACTACTACTACTACTACTAATAAATATCAAAAATTATGTAAGTAAGCAGCAGAATGATTTTTTCTTCACACACGAAATCCAAAAATTCTTTCTTAGTAAATAAAAATCTAATAGGTAATAAATATCTCGTGTCACGGTGTTTGTGGTCGCACACCTCCGAAACCGCTCGACCGATTTTAATGTTTTTTTTTATATGTTTGTTAGGTATGAGAATAGGTCGTAAAGTATTTTTCACCCTCCTACCCTCCTACCCTCATTTTTTTAATCGCGATTTTAGTATTTTTGTATGAACAATATCCAAGTTATTTAATATTATATAAATACGTAAGGACAAACGTGAGTCGCTATATAACTTAAAGCAAAAGAGGTTTTTTTTGTGGATTGTACTAAAAATTAAAAAATAACTGATTCGTAGTATCGGATGAAATTTGGTATGGAGGTAGTTTGAGACCCTAAAAAGGACATAGGATAGTTTTTATTCCGAAAACATCCCTTAAGGGAGTGAAAGGAGTTTGTATGGGGAATCAATAATTTCTCAATTAAGGGATTTTTTTTATTTTTTAAAGTACCTACGTTTCTAAACATAATATATAATCTACTAGAGACTCACCCTCGCTTCGCTTCGGGTTCGTCCCTAGACAAAAATAAATTTATCCCAAGGGAACCATACACTTTTCCGGGATAATATATAGCCTATAGCCTTCTTCAGTTAGCAGGCTATCTAATGCAAAAAGAATTTTTCAAATCGGATCAGTAGTTTCTGAGATTAGCGCGTTCAACCAAACAAACAAACAAACAAACTCGTCAGCTTTATAATATTAGTATAGATTCTATATTAACCGTTAAATCGTACCTAGGGACGACGATGAGTCGCTAGTAATATAATATATGAACGTTTTATCCCATTTCTTAGTAAGTATTAATTAAAAAACATATACATATGTATGTATGTATGCATACATATATATAATACAAGTATATATCTACTTATATGATGTCAAAATACAAAATGTCCATTAACGCGCTGCAAGCTGTGTTCGAAAAGCAGACGGAACCTAGTAGATTATGCAGGACTGTAAACCTAGCACTCAGGCTGCTCCTCCAATTAAAAGATTTACCAGAAATGATATCAGGCTACTATTATATAATCGAAAGTTTGCCTGAACCGATTTAGATGAAATTTAATATAGTAATATAGACAATATTAACTAAGTATTTCTTGGAATAACAACTAGGTCGAAGAGTTGCTAGTCGAAAATAGTTTTTATTTTCATAGGGATAAAACGTAATATAAAGTTAACTAAACATTCTGTTCTAATAATTCGGACTGAATCCAATAATAAATTGTAAATTACGAAAGTAACTCAATCTGTCTGTTTGCTACATTTTCACGTATAAAATACTGAATCGATTTTGATCAATTTTGGTATAAAGATAAATGGGACCTTGGATAAGGACATAGGCTATTTTTTGTGGCGAAAATAAAACTTGATGGGGGTGAAATAGGGGTTAAATTTTTTTATGGGGAACCTAGAGTACACTCACGATGCCTATGGACAAACCCGAGCGAAGCAAAGGTAAGTTGCTAGTTATTATATAATAATAGAAAATCGCTGCAATATGTTAATACGTTACTGCATGAAAATAGGACAAGAAAACTAACACTGTCGCATATAATACTATACGTATAATACTAATAAAATGAACCTGCTATAATACTTATGTTCTGTGGTCTAGATATAGTTTAGCATCTATCTATATCTACAAATTGCCGCGTCTCGGCTTTTATTGTTCCTTGCTGGCTGAAGCGATTGCCGCCATTAATGAATCTAGCCCAGGAGGTGGCGAGAACAGTTTCATTAGAATACGAATACTCTGTCATTTCCATATAAAGATATATCTACATACATACCTTTATATTGAACTAGCAGAACCCTCGGCTTCGCTCGCGTTAAACTCATCAACTATTTTACCCCCTTGTGAGATCAATTTTGAAAAATGCTAAAACACGTACCTGTTTATTTAATCATATTGAAGAATATTGATACCAATTTTCAGGTAATTCTGATCATAAATATTTTTTGGGTTATATTGTAACGTGTTATTCCGTGCGAATAAGACAATCTTCCGCAGTAAAAAGTAGCCTATATCACTCTCCAGCCTTCCAACTATCTCCACACAAAAAATTACCCCAATCCATCATGCCATTTCGAGGTGAAAGAAAGACAAAAAAACAAACAAACAAACAAACAAACAAACAAACAAACACACTTTCACATTTATAATATTAGTATGGATATGGATTAATTTTAGTAATAAATTATAGTAATATTTTAACGAACACTACAGCAAATGTCCTGGGTTCGATTTCCAATATGACCACACACATGTGATATATGCTTAAAATAACCGAAAAGACTATCTCTATCATCTCTTTACTCACTCGACAAAGGAAGATGGAGAAATGAAGTAATATTTCAGCTGTGTTACAATTTTACCAAACGATTTCATACAAAACCTATTAAAATTTTCTATTTAATGTAACAAATTCCTTATTTTCGTGGTATAACATGAAAATAAATTAACGTAATACTAATCTCGGGTACTATAAGGCTATACTATATCAAGAATTCAGGCTCGGTAGGCGGTCGCTGTTCAGCGGGACTGGGCGTCGCTTTATAATGGGCGTTAACTCCGCCCCCGCTTATGAGCTACTAGCGTAGTTCAATCTTAATTAATGGGTTTTTTTGTTTAATCTAAGACACCATTACTTTTTTGAACCCGTAAGGAAATATATCATCTGCTTTTTTAAAAGTTTTTATACATAAAATATAGACTTTGTGATCTTTGGTTCAAGTGCGATTTTATTGTTGAAAGCAATATTATGTTTATTATTTGAAATAATAGTTGTTTCTATTCTAATTGAATGTTGTGTAGTAATTTATGAATAAAAATGCAATTTGTTTAAGTATTTTTTTTTATAATTCACATTTCTATTTCCTGCTTGTGCACTATATTTTTAATTAAAAAATTAAGTCATACACATATTTACGTATTAATTATAATGAGTTATGGAAGATATTTTTTACATAACATGATGTATATTGTTTCCAAAAAAATGGCACGAATAATTACAATCGAAGAACCTACATTACAATTTTATTATTATATCTTAATATATATAAATCTCGTGTCACAATGTTGGTCCGGGATGAACTCCGAAACTACTTATCCGATCTTAACGTTTTTTTTTTCAAAATGTGTGATTTGTTCCAACTTAAAAGATAGGATAGTTTTTATCCCGATTATTTCCTTTTTTTATTGCAAAATTGACGATTTTCATATGTGTGCCACAGCAACGCGTGGCCGGGTCTGCTAGTAGATATATAAAAATCAATTGCCGTTCATTAGTCTCGCTAAAACTCAAAAACGGCTGGACCAATTTGGATAATACTTTTTTTGTTTTATTGAGGGTGTGTCACGGGTGGTTAAGGTATTAAAAAAATAGGGAAAACTCAAAAAAAAAAAACAGCTTGAAAATCGAAATGTTCTGAATTGTTTATTTTGTACCTATGTATATATAATATATAATCTACCATTCCATACTAACCATAAATAAAAACATATAATATACACACTCTATATCACGTTTGACATAGAAAGAGTAACTTCAAGTGTTCCAAAAGAAGAGTTTCACAAAGTATGAAAATATAAAAGGGCGTGAACTTTTATAATACGTTAGAGAGATAATTCATCAAATAGACTTAGTGTCAGTAGATCAGACCCTAAATTCAAATTCTTCCGGACGAGAGCCGGCGACGCAATCGATAGCACCTAAATCATCGCCCAATAAAAATGTCAATGGCCTATCGCTAATGGATGCATATTACACCGAATATTTAATAAATTTTAGTATTGTAATTTTAATAAATATTTAAAATAATAGCTATTTAATTAATAGTGTCCGGGCGTTCGAGCTTCGCTCGGAGTTATTTTTTGTTATATCGTATTTTTTAGATAAAAAAAATTAAAAATTTGAATAAATACTAAAAAAAAACAAAAGTAAAATCTTTGTATCCGATCGAGATCTGAACCCTGACGCCTGTGATTGTTAACTTTGCACCTTGGTTGCTTGACCACGATGCTTATGCCTGAGTATAAGAAAATAATCCAGCATATTTTGCGTGGAATAATGCGAAAGAAAACCTCATGAAAACTCGAAAGCACGCGTTTTCCCAGACATAATACTAACCTAAACCGATTTTTCGCCCCCGAAAACCCCCACATACCAAATTTCAGCGAAATCGTTAGAGCCGTTTCCGAGATCGCCGGTATATATAAATAAATATACCTACAAGAATTGCTCGTTTAAATACCTTACATTTTAAAATAAAAGCCAGTAGTAGTAGAGTGATAACGCGTTCGCTTGGAAAACTAAGTGAAGAGAGTTCAAATTCCGGGTTTGACAAGCCTGATATTTTCATGTGATGTGTCGTTTTAAAAATGTTAACCTACATGTCCGAGAAAACCCGCACTTGACCAGTATGGTGGCTTTGAGGGTAGACCTGTATCCAGCGTGGGACGTTAAAAGGACTGAATGAGAATATTTTAAAATAAACCTTATATATATAACTTTTGAACGTTTTTATTATTAGCTGGTCGTAGATTTGATGCCCGCACAGAAGAAAACATAAAACAAATACACTGAATATAACGCCATCTATTGGTGGACGCGGGGAAACTTATGGTTGTTTTTACCATACAAATACATAATATATAGAATCTTTTACTTCTTTTTTCTTCTTTAACCTTAAAATATTTTTACGTAATATTAGTTATTTTTTGCTATTAAACATCTAAACTTTGCGATATATTTTAGTTAACGACGTGAGTAAACCTACTCCTGCACATTAGGCGTTAAGAATTGCTCGGTCAATACAAGACTAAAGCAACGGGACGTTCAGATTTTACCTTTTTTCTATTTTTAATTCTTATTTTTTCACTAGTATTATAATATTCAGTCTTCCACTACAGACTGTTAAAATCCTATACACCACATAAAAAAGCAAAATGTAATGGCTAGTTGTGTTTACTTTTAAGTTTTGATATTAATAAATCAAATAAATAATAACTTCAGTTTTACCCACGGAACGCCACCTGATGTTAAAAAAAATAACTTAATATAGATTTCATTGATTAAATCTAACACAATTTTTCTTGCATTAAAAAATACATTATTATTTTTAATGTATGTGTACATTTCATTTTTCTTTATGCGATTCAGTGACAAACGAGCAGCCAGACCACCTGATGGAAAGTAGTACCTGTCGCCCATAACACCTAAGGTTCATGCACTTAGGTTTTGAGTAACAAAAATGCAGAACCACAGGTGCGTTGTCATTGTGAGGACTAAGATGATATGCCTCTTGCCTGTAATCGCGCTGGCTACCTTATCCTTCAAACCGGAACACAACAATGCAATCATTGTTGCTTGGCGGCAGAAATAGATAAGGGGGTGGTACCCATCCAGTCGGACTCCTCAGGCTTGACAGAGTCCTACCACCGGTTAATTTCATAATACCTAGATTGAATAAAATTTGACTTCCTAGAATAATATTTCTGATACAAATTTTAGTCTTTTAAGGTTTTTAATTTATAAATAACAAGGTCACTAAATCGTTATTAAAATATGCATATTTCAGTCAATTTTAGAAGGAAAAAAATTATTATTTAAACTAGCTCAATTATCTATACTAGTATTATAAAGAGAAAAGATTTGTTTATTTTTTTGTACCGAATAGGTTCCGAAACTACTGAACCGATTTAGATGAAAGGTAAGAAGATAGTTTGAGATCCTGGGAAGGACATAGGATAATTTTTTATCCCGAAAATCATTCTTTGAGGGCGTGAAAATGGGGATGAAAGTTTGAATGCGGAAGCAACCTAAGGACGAAGCCGAGCGGAGCGAGGGTGAGTCGCTAGTTATATAATAAATTATTGAAATGAAAACTTCTTTAGCCGCGTTGAGCGATTTTTGGTAGGGGCAAAACTTATGAGTTCGCGTCACCGACATGCTACGTGTGACATGTGACGTATCGACACAGTCTGTCGCAGACTGGCGACACTCAGCGTCACATGTTTTGATTAATAAATAAACTATATCAATATGTAAATAATTTTATTACTCAGAGTAACAATGGATGTCAAAACCAGGCTAATAATAATTTCAATTTACAAATTATAATTATTCATACTATAATTAATTTACAAATAAAAAAAACACAGTTATTCCAAAGTTATAAGTTTCCACTTCTGTCGGCAGTCCCCATGACTGCCTATTTTTTTTTATTGATATAATTTGATATAGAAATATTTCCGAATTAATTTTTTTGCGGTGTAAATAGGGCCGTGCGCATGCGCGGTCTGCTCATATCGAATAATAATTGAAATAAATCCGTTTCAAACTCCCCGTGGGCTTGTTAGCTAATGTTCTCATCATAACTTTTCTACACCATTGTCCTTTTATTATAAAAAAAATATATGCGTTGGATACTTGCTAATTTATACTGTAATTATACAGATATTATTTTTATTATCAAAGGAAAATTCATGCAAGCTATTTTCGTAACTTTGTCTAGTAAGGTTTTGTGGAATTTCATTTTTGAAATTCAAAATGGCAGCGTTTCTGCTACAACCAAGACCTGCGTCGGTGTTGCGCCAAAAAATAAATATTTTGCATCGTCAATAACATTTTGCTCTTTCGGCCGCGCGCATGCGCGTTGACGCACACGCTCGCTCCCTGTCAGAAATATGCAAATTAATCTATAAAAAAGCGATTTAGGGAATCCACTACATACTTTAGTTTGTCTAATAAATCTATTCATCGTAATCATTCAACTACCGCCTAACACTATGTCTTTGAAAGTCTATAGTCAAAGAGTCGATGTCGCTTCGTCCCTGTCTGCGAGTACCGCGCATGCTCAGCAGTAATGTTTATATTATTTGTATTTGAGCTGTGTATCACGTAAACTATAACTACCACAGCCATAGCGCCAATACTGAGGGCCAGTGCCCGCCCCTCCCCGCTTCGGTAGTTAAATATTTCTTGCTTATTTCGACCTAGCATTGTTGTTGCCGCCGCGCCGAAGGCTGTTGTGCATTGTTTAGACGCGCGTTACTAAAGCAAATATATTATTTTTACATCACAAGTCAAGCATACGTTGACATTTTATACTGTGGTGGGATTTTTATATTTCATTTCGTACATGCACCTAGCTGCAATGTGTAAATAATTTGCATCAGGAACTGCATTCGGCTAGGAACTTATAAGTGGTAGTTTTTGTCGCTGTTCAGTGTTGGATTTTTTTGTGGTTTAATATTTATTGTTATTGTTTTATTTCTAAGTTTTAATGCGTTTGACGGTGTTTGTGTGAATTTCCACCGCGTTTTTCTGACGGAACGATATTATCGGTGCATTCGGTTTCGTTTAAATTTGACGGATATTATTTCTTATTAAATTGCAATTATTTATTTCATTAAATGTGAGCAGATCTACGAGGTCGTAAGTAGAAAACAATAAGAATATAATATTGCCAAACATAACGTATTTTAATTTAGAAAATACGAATTAGTTAAAAAATAATAACTATTACATTTAACACTCAACAAAACAATAAAGGATGCTTAATCTAACTTAATATAGAAAAGATGTAATTTCATACTTTATAAAAGCTTAAAGTCAAAAATATAGCACAAAAAGCTCAGTTAACTTACGTAAAAAGTTGCCAACTTTGTAACTTATAAGCACGTGGTGTGTCGCTGATACCGACCAATCAGCGTCGCTCATGAGCGGGCGGCCAATGGCAATGAACAGAGACCTGCTGATATATTCCCGCGTTCCTACTAATAAAATGTTTTCTTTTAACATTTTTGGATAGAAATTTTTCAAATTGGCTCTTATACTATAATATTTTGAAAAATGTGCAACATAGAGTCTTGAGCAACTATATTTTAAAATGCTCAGTGGAAATTACACTCGTTGATTTAATAAATTCTTACTAACGCTTGATATTGAGTATATTTTCTAAATTTGGCTTACTTTATATTAGAATATATTTAAAATCTTAAACATTACATTTAAAATCTTTTATAACAAATTAATTTATTTATATGAATAAATATTTTATTGACTTCTAATAATAATAAAACTTAAAAAAAACTAAAAAGAGAAAAGTATTTATTTCCCTCTTAGGGACAGCACTAGTACTCGAAATTTATATAAAAGCACTCTAAAGGTCTCAACCTATTTACTAAAAGAAGTGATTGTAAAAATCATGATACTCATAAAAACACATACAACCAAATTGAACTCCTTTTTTTTGAAGTTGGACAAAATGTATGATAACAACATGCAAATTGAATAAAACTTTTATTGATGTAAATTTTAATCAGTAATGAATTGATTGTTTTATATAAATAATAAGAAAAAATTTACACATATGGTGAAAAATCAGTTAAGTAGATATTTATTAAAATGACGCACAGTATTTCAGTATTTACCAAAGTACCGATAACAATAGTTTTAGTGATCTTTGCACTTTGCTTGCCAAAATACTATCTAATAAGATACAATATTTATAAACATATCAAATGAATAAAAAAATTCAAAAAAAAAAAAACAAATTTAGCTTATGATTTCATTGTTTCTTGGGTACAAAAGCAAAGGTCAGTAAGTATCAATTTGGCAAAAAAAAATTACATAAAACTTTAAGACAAGACAAAGCGCGTTGAACAAGGCTAAATAGTACCATGATGATATTAAATTTTCATGACGTTAATTTTAATTTTTTTTAATTAAAATTTAAATAATACACGTATGATATCTTACTAGGGTGGTTATTAACGAATGGTTAAAATCTATAATGTACTGTAACATTTACAAGTAAAGACGACGTCCTTAAAAAACCTTTTACATCAGACTGATAACCAGTCTAGGTCATATACAATTCAATGTTACGTGTCTAAATCCAATTAACATTTGTCTGTATTTATGGAATAAATATCGGTTGCTAATTAATTACTTTAGAATAATAAAAATACTAATTTGCTCTTACTTCCTTTTGTCTTTTACACATGAAGCAATAGGTTATATTGCAATGTAAAATAACATAATATGGTTATTTAAACACCAAACCATATTTTTTATTTAAAGACTTAAATGTATAAGAATACACTTAAAAAACTATGAAAATTAATATTTATTTTATTTATTTTAGAGAAACAAATAGTAATACAGGACATACAATTTACAATAAAAAAAGGCCCATTTACCATTTAAGTTTCCTCAAGAATAAAACACAAAATTAGAGTAGAATAATTTGGCTGAATTAAGTAATAAAGATTGACAAAGTAAATATATACTATATACAAAATTTAAAATACATGAAAATATAAAAGACATCGGACTACATTATTAATTAATTTCTTGAAATGTATGACAGAACAGTTCATCATATCTACAAGAACAATGATGTGAAATGAACAAATTAACTTTTGAAAGTTTTAAGTAGAATATAAGTGTTTATCTAGAGTCCAGGGATTCCCAAACTATTTTGGACAAGAGGCCCCTTTCTCAAAATGAACTGATACCTCAGACCCCCATAGCCAAATTACTTTTAAAATCCTATCTCTAGTTTTTTTTCTTATTGATACAAAATACTTACTAATTTAAAAACTTGTGTACGCTTATCGACTTGTTGAGTTTTTTTAAAAATACAACAATGATACTTCCTTCTAAAATATTAGTCATTCTTATAACGAGTTCGTACATGTAACACAACTTATACAGTATCTTGAAATTTTCAAATAAAGACTTGTGTTAATTAATAGGGATCGATATCGATCACTTTGGGAATCTCTGGCCTAGACCATAATTATTATTGAAAATTTGTGGAAAACATATAAATATATATGAATAGAATTTTCAATTTACCTATCCATTTAAAAAAAGTAACTGTTTCAAACCTTTTTTATGAATAACACTTAAAGCTCGTCAATAGTTAGCATACAAAAAAAAAAGAAAGAAAATCGGTTGACAAACAAAGGAGAGAAAAGCACTGAACTGCCTATTTATATATCAAATTGACAATTTAATAGTTTTTTCCAGTTTCCTTTCATGGATACACATATAAAATATATATGTCAAATGTTAAGAGATAACGTGTTTACAATATAATTGTTAAATAAAGTATATCTTAGAGATGTTTATTTTACTCTAAGTTTGTTATCTTAATAACTTGCGATTGATATGACTTAAGCATTTTTGCATTTTAAACGAGATTTAAACAAAATATAAAAATGGTAAATAACGATAAAGCAAAACTAGTACATTCATTATGTAAAAATTAAATAAAAGCTTGTAAAAAGCTTCTTTTCTCTATGACTTTATTACTTACATTATTTGTTTTTTGTATAAAAAACCTCAATTTCCAAATATTTTTCTTATTATATATAATTCTTGAAAGCTTTTTGAGTGTTTTTTTTATTGTTTGCCAAACGTATACCTTTTTCCTTTAATGTAAGTAATATATAAAGCCCAAAAAAGTTTTTTCTCAACATTTCAGTCACATATATTACGCATATTTTAATTAAAATATGTAACATCTGTTGAGTCTTTACTGCATGAGGAAGTTCCAAGCTCATTTAATTGATATGTGACTAAAAGCTTTTGGATTTTTAATTAAAACAATGCGTGAAAACGGAAAAAGTATACATTTGATAGATTCGATTTTCCTTTTTCGTAAATCTATCTGTACTAAACCTTAAAGAGACAACTTTTTGAATATAATAACAAAAAATAATATCTTAATCTTATCTTTCAGTTAAAAATATTTTTTTTAATGCAAAATAGCGATTTATAATCAGGTAAAGAGAGGGAAGGAATATAGTTTATTATTTAAACTTATCTATTAATTATTATAGTTCAAAATATAGTTAACGTTTAATTTATTTTAATAGTAATAATATAAACTAAATAACAAAATATTTATTTTATGTTGCAATTTTAATTAGATGGCTTTATGGAAGTAATAAAAATATATTATTATTTATAACTAAGTTATAATATAAGTCAATAGACTTAGTTATAACTTATAATAACTAGACGAGATAAAACTTACAAAACCTAATCAATACTACAATTTAATTAAAAATGCAAAGAGCGACACTTTTGCAAATTTCCTTTGTCTTTTACCATAAAATTTCAATATTGTGGTTAAAAAATAAAAAATTTAGAAGCAATATTTTTAACATACTGCTTTTTTCTTAGATTTCCACGAATTTTTAACATTGTAGTGACTATTGTTACAGATTTTTTATACATTTTATTTCAATTATTAGACATATGCCGTGACCATGTTTGCCTTTGGAACGCCGAAAATCGAAAATTATAGGTTTTATTTCAATAGAGATAGTTTATAAGTTGTTAATCTGTCGATGTATGATATAGCAAAAATAAGTGGGCACGCCAGCTAAATTTCAAATTTCAGGCCTAGACGATGTAAAGGGATGTTTATACTCATAGGTTTAAATATATTAAAATAATACGTACATGTTAATATTTATAGTATGTCTAAGAGATAATATTAAACAGAATCACTTGACAATATTTCTCAGGAAAATAGCAATTATGTATATTGCACGTTGTATAGTTTCTTAACTTGTAAGTTATAAATATAATTTTTGAGCAATTGAAAATATATTAACAGTACTGATGCTACGCCTAAACTAATTTATTTCCAATACTTACATGATATATTATATCATACATAAAAAAACACTATTATCTTATATATCTAGATAAAACTTACCTTATACATATATGTAGATAAAACCTAATTATAACTGATATTACTTTAAAACCAATTTTATTACTAAAATATTTCAAGATTATTTTTCGTAGAAAATACTCAATTTTTATAAAATTATCAAAATAATAAACGCCTCTTGTAATTATTTGTAATAATAATCTATTACAAAGAATCATAAAATATAACATAAAAATAGAATATTTAGGTAAATTGTCGGGTATATAATATTTTATGCTATAAAAGTTTCATGAAATAGTCTGAATGGTAAAGGCGTTTTCAGTGGGTAGGCGTGCCGCTGTACAGTGACGCCCCGCCGCTTTAGAGAGGGCGGGCGGACGCTTTTCAGGGACTAATGCTATACTAACGGTTTCAACTTTGTGTTTTATGTAAGTTACTAATATTATACATGAAAATATGTTAAAATTTGCATATTGTATTGTTTTCAAATTTAATAGATTATGATATATTTTGTACTAGCGATTAACCCTCGCTCGCTTCGAATTCGTTCCTAGACAAACAAAAATCTATCCCACGGGAACTGTACTTTTTTCTGGAATAAAGAGTAACCTATATTCTATTCCAGACTATACTTAATCTATCTCTGTACCAAATTTCATCCAAATCCGTTTAACTGTTCTGGCGTGAAAGTGTAACAAACATCCATCCTCACAAACTTTCACATCTATACAGATAAATAAAATTGGAGTGTCTGTTTGTAATATTAAAATAACTGCTTTTTACTAATGCATATGGATATATACACGGTACATATACCAAAACCACATTTTTTTACAATTTTTGTCTGTCTGTCTGTCTGTTTGTTCCGGCTAATCTCCGAAACGGCTGGACCGATTTTGACGGGACTTTCACTCGCAGATAGCTGATGTTATAAGGAGTAACTTAGGCTACTTTTATTTTAGAAAAAGAATCAGGGTATCCGCGAAAAAAAATTAAAACCCATGAAATTGTGAACAAAATCCGCGTACGGCGTACGCACCCGAGCAAAACTAGGGTAAATCGCTATATAATTTAAATGAATATCTTAGAAGTAGCAAGCTACTATTTATGTATACCTAAACATAGCTAACCGTGAAAACGTACCTAGGGACGAACGCGAGCGAAGCGAGCGTGAGTCGCTAGTTTATATTATTAGTAGGATGATATGAAATGTTTATTATCAACTGTTTTCGAACCAATAATTTGGTTTTGACAACTAATCTAATTGAGTTGATTTAAATACTATGAAATAAATGTAAATTTTCTTATTATACGCAAAATTATTATAAGTAGGTCAATGGTATATTGTATCTAAAGACTTCGTTTTTTGGGTTTGATCAAATTGATCTCTGACTTTTCTTGGGGTCAAATACGTACTCGTAGTTATAGATATGTATAATGTATATAATGATATTATTCTCTTATTTAAGAAATAAATACGTATTCACGTTTCTGTAAAAATAATAGATTTATTTCTTCTACAATTTAAAATAACACATTTAAAAAATTATACTAACATAACAAAATAATAGCTCAGCTGTAAAAATAATAGATACTACATTTAAAGCCTCTTTTTCAAATATCTTTATATCTCAACAATTACATGGAAAATCTTTCTATTTTAACAATTTCTTTAAAGAAAATTATGTAATTACACAACTCAATTATTTAATTAAATATCAAAGGCGAATTAAGTAATATACTATATATATATATACATATATTTGATTAAAATATATAAAACTATATTATAGCCACTAGTTAACTCTACCAATCATATATTTATTTATTTTATTTATTTGGAGAAGCACACTTACATCATACATACACAGCATTTTTAAAATTAATAACAATAATAATATATCTTATATGCATGTCATTTACAAGTGTGCATAGCATTTCTACATTCAACAATTAAAAGTACAAAAAATCATAACTGTAATAATATAAGAATCAAAAAATAAATCTAAATAATTTCATTTTATAATGGAAATAGATAATAATAATAATAAAAAAATATATAAAATAAAATAATCATCATGTACAAAAAAAAAAAATTATATATATAAGCTCTGAAATCATAATTGATATACATAACTTGCAAGAATAGCTTTATGTGCAAGCTTATTAATAATTCTGACACGATTTACGTAAAGGAAAAAATATATTTACTATAAATATAATTGTTTTTCACTAGACAATTTACATCCCTGTTTTAAATTTTTATTTTATTGGAGTATATATAATTTATTGAATCACTAGCGACTCACCCTCGCTCTACTCGGGTTCAACCCTTGTTACGTTTGAACGTTTAACTCGGAGATGAGATATTTTCCCGCAGTAAATAGTATTGTAAATGTTAACCCGAATAACCAGCTATCATCATACCAAATTTCATCAAAATCCCTCCAGTGGTTTTCTCGTGATGCAGTCACAGACAGACAGACAAAAATTCTAAAAACTATAGATTCAGCCCCTGTATCGATAATGATGTCTATTTCAATAAGATTTTTCAAAAAATATTTAATGTACAAATTCGACTTAGTTACAATTTTATTATAGATTACAACATTTGATTGAAAATTAAATTATATCTTAACACCATCTGTACTATGTGAATCTGTACTTAATATTATAAAGCTGAAGAGTTTGTTTGTTCGTTTGGTTGAACGCGCTAATCTCAGGAACTACTGATCCGATTTGAAAAATTCTTTTTGCATTTGATAGCCCGTTAACTGAGGAAGGCTATAGGCTATATATCATCCCGGAAAAGTATACGGGTCCCGTGGGATAGATTTGTTTTTGTCTAGGGACGAACCCGAAGCGATTCGAGGGTGAGTCGCTAGTAATAAAATACTGTTTTCCTTTTCAAATCGACAAAAAATATTTTTTAGTATCTTTCATGTCCCAATTATCAAAAACATTAATTGAATTTCATAAAGAGTACCGATGACCTACAGAAGTTTCACTTCTTACGCATGTACACATTCATTCACGCACTCTTTCATTTTTTAACTCTAGCTTTATTTAAAATAGACCGTAAGACTTTCTTAGATTTACGCAAATATTTGGCATTTTAAATCCATACTAATATTATAAATGTGAAAGTTTGTGGTTATGTAAGTATGGATGTTAGTTACTCTTTTACGCCAGAACGGCTGAACGGATCTGAATGAAATTTGGCACAGGGATAGATTATAGTCTGGAATAATACATATGCTACTTTTTATTCCGAAAAAATGAACGGTTCCCGTAGAATACGTTTGTTACTCTTTCACGCCAGAGCGGCTGGACGGATCTGGATGAAATTTGGCAGAGATATAGATTATAGTCTGGAATAACACATAGGTTACTTTTTATTCCGAAAAAATTACGGTTCCCGTAGGATAGATTTGTTTTTGTTTTTCTAGTAGTGAACCCGAGCGAAGCGAGGGTGAGCTGCTAGTAAAACTATATTTTCGATTTTTTTAAGAGGATTTATTTTGGTTTTTGGTTTGAGAATAACGCCTTTATTTCTTTTTAAATCACATTTATACCTTCTTGAGATGTTAATTATTTTGCCCACTGCACCAGTTTTGTAACAAACTATTAACTTTGCCAAATTTAATATTAGTGAAAATATAATAAAATTTTCGTTAAATATTCTGAATAATTTACCTATCTAATATTAAAAAAATAATAATCTCCAAATAATATTTCTTCACGTTATCGCCGAGTAGATAATAACCTAGTAATTTAGCAACAATTAACACGAAACAAAAGTCAGATTTGACTAAAAAAATATAGGTGGAAAATAATACTTTAAAATTAACAAAATATATCCAACACTAAACAGCCGTATATGAACAAAAATAAACAGTTATTATTATTTATGTAGAATAATATTATGTCGATATCATAGCAAAATATGAGAATAAACATAGTAATTAAAATAAATAACACCGATTATGACTGATTGCAAGTGTTGATCGACTCCGTGGCTCATAACAAGTGAACCGTGGTATATTATTGGATTTAAATAGAAGAAAATTTGATAAGTTGTGATGCTGTACGCTGTGAGACAGGTGAGTTTATTTAATTATATTGTTACTAGTATTTGCCTGTAGCTCTGTCTGCGTAGTTAAAAAATAATTGATTTTCATATATGTATATATATATATACATATATCGCACACCTACATAAAGATTAAAACAATTTAAAATATCTCTTTTCAGGAATAGAAAAAAACATTTTACTCTTTTTCTATTTGATATATTAAAAATAGTCTTATCATCAAATAGCAGTATCACTTGTAACCAGCTCAATATCAAACACTTGAAGATATTTATTTGTAACACCAACTAACACTATATATTAAACACCAACAATTCCAAAAATAAATTTTATTTTTTCGTGTTAAATTATTATTAATCATGACAAAATCATCAGAGTTTATGTAGCTTTTAACGCAGATTCCTATAACAGTAATAACTCGAATATGGATTATTTGGAGTTGTGCTACTCTTTATCTAGGTATGCGATGTATAGTTTCAACCCCCTTTTTACCCCTTTAGTGGGTGAATTTCTACAAATCCTTTCTTAGTGGATACATAGGTACTCCTATTCGGGATTTACCTAACAAATTTCAAATTTAAAACATAATGCACTTTCTGATACTTCATTAATCACTTAGTGGTATTTCGCTTTTGTGTTTTTGTGTATATAGATTTTAAAATTCAAATACATAATATTCTATTCAGCGTTAAATTATAACAGCTTTTAACTGATATATGGATGAATAAATTTCGTCATAGTGTAGGTTTGATTCTTGTTTAGTACAAATGGGTTACAAGGTTATTAATAAGGGCTGTTTCGTCAGATTATGGTTAGGTTTATCATTTATGGGGCGGGGCAATAGTTAAACTGAAAGTGATATAAGTTACTTATTATCCTGGTACATAAAGTGATTTTTTGGGTTTCTAAAGACGAGATTGAGCGAAACTAAGGCGGTAATTAAAATTACAAGGTAAGTTACATATGAGCAGTGGGTAATGGAGAATTAATTGGACAGTCCGTTAATACTTGCAACTCTCTTTCTTATTGGGACTCTCTCTCTCTTTGGTCTTATTAATTAGCAAAGCTTACTATGGCAATGGAAACTAGTAGTTAATTGCATGCTAATTTATAGTTAACTAGCGACTCACCCTCGCTCCGCTCTGCTTCAACCCTTGTTACGTTTTAACGTTTAGCTCAGAAATGAGATATTTTCCCGCAGTAAAAAGTATCCTATATGTTGACCCAAATAACCAGCTATCATTATACCAAATTTCATTAAAATCCCTTTAGTAGTTTTCTCATGATGCGGTCACAGACAGATAAAAAATCTAAAAACTATAAATTCGGCCTCTATTTCAATAAGATTTTCCAAAAAATATTTAATGTACAGATTCGGCTTAGTTACAATTTTATTATATGTATAGATTATTTTTCCTTTCTACTTTTTAGGTTAGAAAGTAAAGTAAATACAAGCATCAAATAGATCGAAGATTAAACTTAGGTTAGGCTCACTACTTGTTTGTTAGGTTGGCAAGCTGCCCAACAATGATAGTTAAGGGTACGATACTGCTTGAGGTAAAATATTATTGGCTTGTTGGTTACATGAATATTCAACGAAACAAAAATGTCCTTTTTTTTCACTTATAAATATATTTTTTCGAGCATATTCCGAGCTTTTACCTACTATTAAATTCAACATCCTGCACTTTATTTAATCTTAAACTAGTAGTCTAAAATCCAAAGTATGTTTGCTCGTCACCCATCTGTATACCGAATTTTTTTTCAAATATGATATACAAAAAATACATACATATTACATATTAATATGTATACCTATTTTGCACGAATAATCTACTGAAATGTCAAAATTGTCAGATCACAACAGGGCTCAGATTTTTATTACCTATAATAATAGAATTGTAAGGCCCATCCAAACAGAAAAAACTAAATAAGACAGATATTTATTATACTCAATGAGTTTCTATAAGCTTATATTAAATTTGTTGTCATTTTCAGAAAATTATAAGCATATCTAGTAATAAAATAATCAAATAAACTCATAACTTTACATTATTTTTAGAAGAGTTCATAGCGCGATAGCAGTGCCCTCTTTACTTCTAAATAATGTTAGCTAATTGATTGAAATAAGGCAGTGGTAGCCCAGTAGCAACGGTTCAAATCCCAGGTCTCGCACCACTGATATTTCATCTGTGAATCATGATTATCACTTGTCTTACGGTAGAAAACATAGTAGGGAAACTTGCATGTCTGAGAGAACCTAGCAAGTTTTCGAAAGACATGTGAAGTCCGCCAACCCGCACTTGGCCAGCGCGGTGGACTATGGCCTGATCCCCCTCGTATTGAAGGGAGGCCCGTGCCCAGCAGTGGGACGTTAGAAAGGGCTGGATACAATCCTAACAGTGAAGCAAGGGCGAGTCGAATTTTTGAAAGACATCTCAAGTTCGTCAACCCTCACTTGGGCAGCGTGGAGGCCTTATCCCAGTCATATTGGGAGGCCCGTCCCCAGCTGTGGGACGTTAAAAAAGGCTCAATACATACATACATACATACAGATAATTGATTAAACCTAGATATAAAATAATAGCATGAGTAATAAAAGTTAAAGACCAACAAGTATGAAGCGATGTTATTGTTACACCGCCGTCTCACGGAGTGTTTTTCGTAAAAACAAAACATGAAACACGATAGCATTACTCATGCACTGGCTTACCTGTTATTACTATATGATATCCTATATACATATATATTTAAAAATATGCATGTCTATACATTTACATAAAAAAAACTGTAACATTGTAAATGTTATACAATAACTAGCGACTCACCCTCGCTTCGCTTCGGGTTCGTCTCTAGACAAAAACAAATCTATCCCACGGGAACCGTACATTTTTCCGGGATGATATATAGCCTATAGCCTTCCTCAGTTAACGGGCTATCTAATGCAAAAAGAATTTTTCAAATTGGATTAGTAGTTCCTGAAATTAGCGCGTTCAACCAAACAAACAAACAAACTCTTCATATTTTATATTTTATTATATTTGTATAGATTAGATATATAATTCTATATATATAATGAATATTTTTGGTTCGGGAAGTATTTTTGAGTTCACCGTCCTAGCACATGTTTAGAGATATATTTAAAAACATTTCTAGTTTTTAAACTCATATAGTTTTAGTTAAATACAATAACTATTTCGCTAGCGATTGGGATAATTGATTTGTACTTGTGATTAAGCATCATCGAATCTATCTCAAAAACTCTAATGATGTTTTTTTAATTATGTTACGAGAAAATACTATACTGTATAGTAATGCTCTCTTTATTCCTTTTATATGCTATGAGCTTTAAATGTACCTGTAATCCAAATTAATTGAAACGATGTCGCATTAAAATATAACAAACAAATATACATACACAATTTTACCATTTAAAAAACATTAATAAGGATTACATAATAAAATTTTATTTACACTTTCTAAGAAAAATGACACTTCCGCAAAATAATCAAATTTAATAAACACATAGTATTGACGTTTCTTAGAAAGAAATGTGATATAATGTCACGTAACGCAGTCTATTTACGTGTACGTGACGTTTGAATAAATATGGCTAATATTGTTTATACATGTTTTGATCGAAACGTGTGTTCGCCTATCGGATGTCTCACAAATATTCGAAATTAAATGACGATGATGATTTTATTAGGTATATTTTCTTTAAGTGAATATTTATTAAAGTAGAATTGTTAATCTATTCATGTCTGTATATTTCTATACTATCACGCTCATATTCTACAATCGCCATCGTTAATAGAAAACTCATATTTTCTCTTTTCTATTAGCTATATTGCTAGTAGACATCTAAGAGCATGACCGAAACGTGAAGTGATAAGTGAAATCACAGAATATTCATAAGAAAACGTAGTAGTATAGTATAGCATTCAGCCCTTTTTAACGTCCTACTGCTGGGCACGGGCCTCCCTTCAATACGAAGGGGATCAGGCCATAATCCACCACGCTGGCCAAGTGCGGGTTAGCGGACTACACATGTCTTTCGAAAACTTTAATAGGTTATCTCAGAGATGCAGGTTTTCGCACGATGTTTTCCTTTACCGTAAGTGGTAATCATGATGAAAATTTCAGAGGTGCGAGACGCGGGATTTGAACCCGTTTCACGTGGTTACCCAAGCGAGTGCTTCACCACTGGGCTACCACTGCTTCAGGACATTAAGTAATGTATAGTAAATATTTTAAATATATTGAGGCAAGTTCGAAATCGCTGAGTAAATAGCGATCGTTTGGTTTGTTATAAAAATGGTCACATATAATAGTTTACATTGAACACTTGTTACATGTTTACACAAGTCGTCAAAACACTGAGCTCATAGTGCATGCATGCATGTTTATGTCTCTAGCCGCTGCCCACTTTAATAACATAATATCAAACTATTTTTTTAATATTCATCTTAAATAGGGTTGTAACTTATTGAAAAAGTTCTCTTTTACCCCAATGGTAGGAGTAAGGCAGTAGAAATTAAAGTCTTAGGTTCCAGTAATGGGGATTTAGACAAGTCGTTAATAAACGAATAAAAATCCAATTCAATTCAATTCTTACATTATCGCCAATGTCACGATGAATGGAGGAGCAATAAAAAAATTAAAAAATATATAGAAATGACATATTAATAACCCATGATTCTATGATATAGCGCTTAGATTTATCATTTTGATACATTTTTAAAAATTTCTATTCTTAAGCGATTGAGAATGTCATCTGGTTTAAGCACTCTGATTAGGGGCCTAAAAAAAGTGGTTGTGATTTTATAACACTGAATCGGAGAGTTCCCGGATGAGATGATAAAACTTCATATCGATAGTAAAATAAGTGAAATATAGAGTGAATTAGATATGGCTAGTCTCAATGATATTCGCCGCCATGACGTAAATTCAGTTAGGAGGACCTTATTTAGTAAAAATTTAAGTTACAAACTAAGAAGTACTTCGGCAGAAACGATAAGAATACTCAATTTAATTCAATGTAATAACCTAGAATATAGAATAATTAATAATAACCTAGAACATGGACGCTTGTATTGACAATACAGTCTTTTTCCTTTATCACTTGGCGTGTGTATGCGTTTAAAGTGAATCGTTCGCTTAGGGGTAAATTAAAATGCTTCAATTCTGAAGCATTTTAATTTAATGGATTACCATTTAGTTTTTTAACGTTGTTGGATATGGGCCTGCTTTCAATGTAAAAAGGATCACCATAGTCCACCATGCTGGCCAAATGCGGATACGCTTATTTTACATGTCTTTTTGAAGACTTAGGGTCTTTTAGACATCACGATGTTTTTCTTCACTGAAAGGCGAGTGTTAATCATGTTTAAATCGATTCGCACATGAGAAAAGTGGACGTTTCAACCTGCTTTGCTTGTTTTCCCGAGGGCTTTACCACTGGTCTACTGCTTTTGTTGTACCCCTAGCGACTCAGCCTCGCTTCGCTTGGGTTCGTCCCTAGATATATATTTATAACATATATGTATAGTTTTACAATAATGTATGGAAGTCTGCCCTATTTGTTGACATTTATGATTACTGCTCCAATCTCTTGGTTAGGAGCATGACGATATATATAGCCTATAGCCTTCCTCAATTAACGGGCTATCTAATAAAAAAAATATTCAAATCGAATTAGTAGCTTCTGAGATTAGCGCGCTCAAACAAACAAACAAAAAAACAAACTCTGCCTCTTTATAATATTAGTATAGATAATTCATAGCAACTTATTATTTTGAAGCATCTATTTTATTATATATATTTATATTAGTTACGTTATAAAGTTTTAAGGCGAATAAATTAATTTAAGTGCATTTGTTTCGGAACATACTTAATTATCTTGAATCATGCTATTTTTTCCCTGTATCGGGGATTTTACAAACACTGTTGTGAATCTCATCTTTGTTATTATGGAATTTGTTATTAGATGACAATACCAACTTAGTCAGCCTCTTTAAACGTTTTTTTTAAACATTTCGTTCGGTCAAATTAAAAAAAAATACAGTATTATTCTACTAATATACTTCTGTAAGCAGTAAGTAATATACTTGTCATCCTGCGAAAGGGTCAAGGTTCGACACCTTGCACAAATATTTGTATTTGCCATACAGTTTTTTACTTATTTCTAGAGAAAGTATCCAGTAGTTCAGTAGACTATAAGAAAAGTATTTTAAAAGACTTTTCTGAGCTTTTTTCTAACAAAATGTATATAAGCTGTGTAATTTTTGAGTCGACAACCCTAACGGATACAGCTGGTGTGGTATACACTAGTAATAAATATAAGCAAACATTATAAATTTTGTTCAATGTATAGCATTAGTTTAGAGTAAGATAATAAAATATATCGTAAAAAGCTATTTGCGAGGAATATGTCGAGTCATTGTTTACAATATCAATAACTAAAATATCTACTTAGATATTTTCTGATTTTACTCATTATAAGATTTTTAGGAGGTTCTATTTTACACCGCTGTTCAAAGGTCTAGAGGAATGATTGATTCCCGATACAAACTTTCAACCCTATTTTCACACCCTATCCTATGTCCTTCCAAGGGTCTCAAACTATCTCCATACCAAATTTCATCTTAATGGGTTCAGTGGATTAACTGTTAAAAGGTAACAGATAAACAGGCAGAGTTACTATCGCATTTATAATATTATTATGGATATGTAGGAAATTTATTTAGCAACTGGAGTGGACACGTTTTACCGGTTAATATAGATTTTTTAGAGATGAGATATTTTCTCAGAGTAAAAAGTATCCTATATGTTGACCCGGATAACCAGCTTGCATCAGCAGATTTCATTAAAATCTTTACAGTGGTTTTCTCGTGATGCGTTCCCAGACAGACGGACAGACAGATGGACAGAGAAAAATTCTAAAAAGTATCGATTCGGCCTCTGTATCGATAATAATGACTATTTCAATAAGGTTCTCCAAAAAATATTTAATGAACAAATTCAACTTGGAATTTTATTATATGTATAGGTTATATGAGAAAATTAATTTAATAGTTTCTTATTATATTTTATCCTAACAAGATCAAGGTCAAGATGCTTTTCGTAATATACAAAACTGAAAATTTAATATGTACATAATATTTTTCTTATTTGGTTAAACAAAGCAATGTTGATTTTTAACTAATTGGACTGGTAAATACATATACATACGTAAGTTATTAACAATGTGGTAAACCTTTTTGATATATTGAAATTTTATTTCGAAACTAGTCTCTACCTGTTTCTTTGTTTGCTTATTTTTCTATTTAGTTTATTAAACATGACATCTGCTTTATATAACTTCAAGCTGTCTTTACTTTTAACCGATTTCAAAATGAATTAGGTATACGATTCAAGTGTGTGTGTTTCTATAGACGTACCTGCTATATTTTCGCCAATTTTCAATTAATTTTCTTATTTTATTTATCGAATATTGCCGGACTTATATTTTAATTCATGTACTATGTAAATTTTAATAAAAAGTGCCGTAACAAGAGTGAATTAATTAGTTTAAAATAACTTTAAAAAAATTGAAATTAAATTAAAAGCTTTATTACTAAATATTACCTTTTCTAAGTTATAATATAGCATAACCTATGTATAATTAAAAAAAAAACAATCGTTATGACGGTTCATCATTAGTAAAGATATCGCGTAACATAAACAAAAACACACACCTAAATTCAGTACCTTTCACTTTTTAAGTAATATTACATTACTTAATAATCTGTACAATTTAATAAAATTCTTTATATTTATAATTATATTTGTCCTCAGGGTCCGGAGCCGGCATTGAATTCAAGCCCGGGTGGGGCAGCCAAGCCGCCGCCACTCAACGCTTTCGAGCTGGACCGCTGTTTGGATAGGTAATAATACCCAATAAGACCAAAAGCGTCCAAGAAGATATTATTATATATAATAATGTTCTCCTGACGGATTTTGGGCACAGTTGCTAATGTCACTCGAACTGACATGTCTATACGCAAGCAGTAGGTATTACAGTACACTGTCTGTTCCTTTCACTGTATGGTGGGATGGCAATTCGACACAACCGATGATCGTATTTAGCGTATTTATTCTTGAAAGGCCGGCAACGCATTTGCAAGTCTTGCGGTGTTGCAGATGTCCATGGGCGGCGGTAATCACTTTTCATCAGGTGAGCCTCCTGCTCGTTTGCCCCCTTGATCATATAAAAAAAAAAGAGATCAAACGTAGGACCGACGGCTTCAGGCGCTCTGCGAGGCACAGGGTGTAACAACATCCCAACTCTATGCTATTACTGAAACTTTCTAAATAGAAAGATTCAATAATTTATATACTGAGAGTTCTCTATCGTATACTTGGCTCGATTTTGGATTCGAACTCAAGATCTCTGGATCTAGAGCGGTACATACCAGCTACTAGATTACCTATTACCGGATTCCCACATTTCTCACTTCAAAAATTATGAACTTCTACCCATTATTATAGTATAACTTCATCCACCTTTTGATCCTTTTAGGGAATATATTTTTAAAATTTCGTCCTTAGAGCTCTACTTTTTTTAAAAATCTCTTGGACCAAGTTTCATTCTTCTAAATTTAGAGTTTTAAACTCTCCATTGCAATGTTTCATCTTTCTGAATCTAGTTCCAAGGTACTTTAGTCAGTTAGTTAGTGAGTTAGTTAGTTAGTTAGTGTATGAGTTTTATTGAGTGGATTTTGATATATTTTAGAGAGGAGACCCGGTGGGGTGGAGACGCCAGGCGTCGCAGGCGTAGCTCGCCTCCGCGACGCTCCCCGCCACCTAACAATGAGCCATTGTCACTTGCACGAGTATGTAATTACTTTAATTCTTGCATTTAATTATAATTAAATTTAAGTATTGCCTTGCATCTGAATATTTATCTATTTTATATGAATATATTAAATTTAAAGACGTCAGAATTATATAATTGTGTCGAATTGTTAAGTATCGTAGCGCGATATCTGGTTTATTTTCGTGTTGTTATATTGTTTTTATTTTTCCAAATATCGCACCGAATTTATATAATTTTAAAAATGTAGACTAAAGTTAAAGTTTTTTCTTACATTTAATTAACTAATTCTTATTACATTATAATATTGTATACATAATCATCGTTTTAATATAATGTATTATAATTAAAGTACTTTATTTTACGAATTAACTCTAACGATAATTAAATACTAGCATACTTGTTGATTTTCAAACGTATTTTAAACTATAGAGACAAAAGACAGAGTTTTCACTGTTTTCTCCAAAACATACAAATATAAAGTTATACCTATTTTATCTACTAATTTGCTTTTACTGCCATTTTATTACATAATACATAGTGCATACTAATAACTAATTATATCATCTCCTTAAATCTCATACTAATATCTAAACCATCAAAGGCAAGTGCCCCAACCTCCCCCACTGGAGGCTCAGCACAGTCCAGCCCAGCCCCGGTCTCCCCCGCGGGCAGCAACAGTGCTCCCCCACGCTCCCCACTTCCACTAGTGGCTCAAGATCTGCTAGCCATGCAGCTGCTGGACCAGCACTCGCAGTTGCAGGCACTGATGAAGCAGAGACTGTTCCATCAGCATCATATGCAGAAACAGGTGAGGTTTTGGGTTTATCTTTAATTTGTCTAGATGTAGTGAAGTTTGTTAGTGGTTTTTTTTGAAATTTCTTTGGATATCGAGTAGTGTATATCTTACATGTAATACCTAATACTCTTTGGAAATTTCGTCTGCACGTGTAATTAACAAATTAATGTTTCTAAACCTAACTAGTATTATAATTCAAACAATATAAAGTAAACAAGTCGTTCCATACTAAGATTTAGAAATATAATATTTTCTTAGATTTACTCGAATATTTGTCATTTTAAACCAAACTACGTATCTTCGGATTTTGTCGCGATTATATTTTGCAATTTTATTTGTTTCTTCAGTGATTATATATGCCGTAAAAACTTAATGAGACCGCGACCTAATCTGAAAAGAGAGTTTCATTAAAAAAATTAAGATTAAATTATAAAATTTCTATCAGCACATGTCATCGGAAGCTGCTAAGCGGCAGTTAGAACAATCACGGCTCCAGGACCAAATCAACTTGAATTTGCTCTCACAGTCCCATCTCCAGCCACCTGATAGTTCTCCGAGTAAGTGAATTATGGTAAAATGTCATAAACTACCCACTAGATGAGTACCGGTTCGATTCCTGTTAAAACATAGTACCATCATATCTTCTAATCTCCAACATACTATAAAATCTATGGGAAAGGTTGAAAGTATTATTAAAAGTCATTTATTTTTTTATGATTTAAATAAATAAAAAACATTATTATAGTATAGAAGACAGTGGTAGCCCAGTGGTAACGCGCTCGGTTGGGAAACCGAGTGAAGTCTCGCACCTCTGATATTTTCATGTGCGAATCATTTTCAACATAATTACCACTTGTCTTACGGTGAAGGAAAATATCGTGAGGAAACCTGCATGTCTGAGATATCTAGTAAGTTTTTGAGAGACATGTGAAGTCCGCCAACCCGCACTTGGCCAGCGTGGTGGACTATGGCCTGATCCCCCTCGTATTGAAGGGAGGCCCGTGCCCAGCAGTGGGACGTTAAAAAGGGCTGAATACATACATACATATATACGGGTGCCTCGGTGCTGGCCTTCCCGCCTTCCGCGGTCTGGACGGGGCCGCCACCGTATGATGGCGGACGCGGTGGGGCTGCAGGGGAGAGGGCTGGTGTTTCGATGCCGTTTCCCTGTCCTCTGCAGCCGAGGTAGTGTTGCCCACTTCGGTGGGCGGTGAAGGTGCCAGAGGGCGGTCGGCTAGGGGAGGTCGGCCGTCCGCTGTTCTGGCTAGAGGAGGCCGTCAGGGGTGGTCGAACATCTCAGCCCCTGACACGGAGACGGGCCTTAGCAGGCGCTCGCCGTCGGGGTCGCGGAAGAGTCTTTTTGGTACCCGCGGCCCCGGCCTTATGGCGACGAGGAGGAGTCTGGTCAGGTTTTTAGTGGGTAGGCTGCCGCACATCGCGGCAGGAGTCCCACATAACCCGACTCGCTTCCCCACTGGCGAGTGGGTACCCGTAACAGGGGTTTTCCTGACGGTAAAAAAAAAAAAAAAAAAAAAAAAAAAAGCGTGGTGGACTATGACCTGATCCCCCCTCGTTTTGAAGGGAGGCCCGTGCCCAGCAATGGGACGTTAAATAAGGCTGAATGCATAATAGCATAATATAATCTATACATATTAGAAAATTCTAAGTCGAATCTGTACATTAAATATTTTTTTGGATATTTTATTGAAATAGTCATTATTATTGATACAGAGGCCGAATCTATAGTTTTTGGACTTTTTGTCTGTCTCTCTATCTGGAAACGCATCACGAGAAAACTACTGGACAGATTTTAATGAAATTTGGTATGATGATAGCTGGTTATCCGGGTCAACATATAGGATACTTTTTACTGCGGGAAAATATTTCATCTCTGAGAAATCTACACTAACCGTTAAAATAAATAATATTAATTTTTATTATCAAATTTAACATTCTATTAGTAAAATCTTAAATTACTTTTAGCTATTACAGTAAACTTATAAGGGTGATAAATGTAATCATTGTTTTTTTTTTATGTATGTGTGTACATAAAAAGAGTTTAATTAGGCATATACAATATACATATGTACCCAATTACAAAAAAAAAACAAATTTAATTTTGAAAAAAATATGTTTTTAATCCGTCTTAATTATACTTATAACCGTTTAATATTTAATCTGTAAAAAACAAATGAATATGTGTCACTCCAGGTCATCTTTGCACTAAACTTAATCCAAATGAAGCCGTTTCAGTATGTAGGAGTTACAAACATACACACACATTGTGTATGTATTTCCGCATTTATAATATTAGTTATAGTTGTGTTATTCAAATTTTAAATAACACAACAATAATCACAACAACAGGCTCTCTACAACAACAACTGGGCGCGCAACAACAACAGCTCGTCCAGCAGCTGCAGGCAGTGCAACGTCAGTACTTGATGCATGCACCGCTTTCTGTACCGCCTAATGCACCACCGGGTAAGTTGTGGGTTTGATTTTTGGTTAAAAAGTTAGTGTGTTGAAAAAAAACACTTGTGATTTTTTTTTTCTTCAAATTTCGATTTTCAAGACATAACACAATTTTCGCAGTCAAACCTAGATGAGCATAAAATAAAGTTTAGCTCAATAGCTTTCATGTCTCAAAACTTCTGAAAGTTTTCCCAGAATTGTTAATTGGATTTTATATTTAAAATATACAAGAAAATTTAAAATATTCTTATATATTTTAAATTTTCTACAAGATATTTTTTTATCTACATTTCAATTTTTTTTTCGTTTGTTTAAACATTGAAATGTAAATAATGATTTTGATTTAAATATTTTTTCAACTTTAACTATTGATATACTGTAATATTGTCTTTTTTAACCTTTTGTTTGATTTAATTTTGTTTGTTTATATACCGGCATATATATGTTATTTCTTTCATAGATTTATTCGAATATTTGACATTTTAAATAAAACTATCTTTTATTTTTGGTGCCCGGCGTTTATGTAATTTTTGATTTTATTTTGTTATTTTGTGAGAAGGCTGTCTGTAACAACTATACAATGTCTTTGAGACGTCTAAAACCTTAGTCTCACCCATGACCATGATTGCTGTAATGCATTCGAAAAGACGGGAACCAAAAATCAAAATAAATCCGCGAAATAATCCGAAAAGATAGTTTTATTTAATAAAACAAATTAAATTAAATTAAAAGTAATTATTTAAATATGGCATATAGATATAATTGGACAACCATTTTAGCTTACAATGTTGTAATTTTTTTTTCTGTTTCTATCACTAAAAAAAAATACCCAGGTCTAATGCTATGGAGCAACGAGCTAGAGGAACACCCGTTATTCGGTCGCGGCGTGTGCAAGTGGCCCGGCTGCGACGCTTTGGCCGAAGACTTTCAAGCTTTCCTCAAGTAAGTAGCTTTATGTTATACTAGCGACTCACTAGCTTTCTAGCTTTAAATATTATTTATTTTATTTATTTGATTATTATAGTATTATACTAATACAGCATTTTACATAAGTGGACCCACAAAACTGCTTGCACAGTTTGTCTCTGGGATCAGAGTCTTACAATAGACTTAGGTTATAATATTATGTAATATAATTATATAAGGTTTAATTAAGTTAAACTGACCATATAATGGTTTTTTAATAATTTGGAAAATTTACTTTTATTTGATTCCCTATACAAAATTTCACCCCCTTAAGAGATGATTTTCGGGATAAAAAGTATCCTATGTCCTTCCCAGGGTTTCAAACTATCTTCTTACCTTTCATCTAAATCGGTTCAGTAGATCCAGAGATTACCCCCTACTCACCAACTCACAAATCTCTTTATAATATTAGTATAGATAAAAATACAAAATATAAAACTTATAAAATAAAATCCTTATCAATTTCAGCTAAGATGGTCAATTTTACTCAGAATAATTACATATGTATGTATGTGCACAGGATATAGTAATAATAATATCTTTATTGACTCAAATACAAAAAGGTTACAAGACATTTTTTTAATACTATATAATAGACTAGTATTGCCCGCGGCTCTACCCGCTTACAGATGGCCAAAAACCAAATTCTTAGGTTTTACATGTTAGTCTACTTTATAGTTACTCTTACATTGCAGTTTTTGTATTTTTTCTCAGAAATGAGATATTTATCCGCGGTAAAAAATATCCTGATAAAATGTTGACCCAGATAACCAGCTACCACCATACCAAATTTCATCAAAATCCCTCCAGTAGTTTTTCTGTGATGCGGTAACAGACAGACAAAAATTCTAAAAACTATAGAATCGGCCTCTGTATCGATAATAATGCTTATTTCGATAAGATTTTCCAAAAAAATATTTAAAGTACAGATTCGGCTTGGTTACAATTTTATTATATGTATAGATAAGATAGAAGGAAGATAATAATTAGATTAGTCTCATGTGTGGGAAAACGCGTGTTTTCGAGTTTTTATGCGGTTTTCTTTAACATTATTCCACGCAAAATATGGTCGATAATTTCACACGCTCGTAGTCAAGCGGCCAAGATTAATACAAAGATACCCGGTCGGATACAAAGTTTTTACTTTTGTTTTTTTTTGTATTTATTCAAGTTTTTAGTTTTTTTTTTAATCTAAAAAATACGATATAACAAAAAAGAACTCCGAGCGAAGCTCGGTCACCCATGTACTGGGTTATAACAATCTAAACAATTTTGAGATACTTCAACGTAGATAGTTATTTAATTTACTAAAAACATCTACCGTCATTAAGTCATTTTTAAGTTATGATTGAGATTGACTACTAAAGCTAAGAACTTAAGAATTAAGAAAGCTATAAAAAAAATACGTAAGAATTTTTTTTTTAACTTTTTCTATAGATAATTTTTTTATTATAGTGCGTATGTATGTATGTATGTATGTACTGTCAATTTTTTAACCCCCAAACTCCGGTGGAAAGACAATTTAGCTCTTACAGTGAGAGATCAGGTGCAAGACCGGTGGCTTTATATGCTCTGTGAGGTACAAGGATGAAACACAGTCAACTTCCCAACTCTGGGCCTGACCTAGGACTCGAACCCAGGATCTCCGTACATGCGGCCGTACAAGCTAACCATATCTTATGTTACATTACATTTAAGTTTTAAATCACATTATAAAACTAGCGACTCACCCTCGCTCCGTTCAGGTTCATCCCTATTTACGTTTTAACGTTTAGTATAGATTTCTCAGAGATGTGATATTTTCCTGCAGTAAAATGTTGACCCGGATATCCAGCTATCATCATACCAAATTTCATCAAAATCCCTCCAGTGGTTTTTCCGTGATGCGGTAACAGACAGACAGAGGAAAATTCTAAAAACCATAGAATCGGTGTCTGTATCGATAATAATGACTATTTCAATACGATTTTCCAAAAAATATTTAATGTACAGATTTGGCTTAGTTATAATTTTATTATATATAGTTTTATTTCTGCAATACATGTAAAGAGCTCTAAAAAACTGCTTTTTGCACCAAAACAGTAATAATATATCAAATGTTAGCTAAATAATACACCTAGAATAATGAAACAATAATTTAAACAGTTTCCTCGTTAGATTCAAGCTGTATTAAGAATATTTGAAAAATTAACCTCGTATTTTTTACTGTTCTTTATTATTTTCCTCCACTGTTAACATTAATAATAATAATAAACTGACCAATAACAAACACACTGATCCTAACTCAGACACCCCTGACACACCTCCAACAAATATATTTTTTTTAAAACCGGTCAGGCCGTTTTTGAGTTTTAGCGAGACTAACGAACAGTTGATTTTTATATATATAGATATTAAAGTTTGGATATGTATTATCCCACCAGACATCTGGAAGGCGCACACACCCTGGACGACCGCTCGGCAGCGCAAGCACGTGTTCAGATGCAAGTTGTGGCGCAGTTAGAGTTGCAACTGCGGCGTGAAAGAGACCGCCTCGCCGCCATGATGCGTCACTTGCACGCTGCACGCGACCATCACGCTAAATTACCTCATGGTGAGGTTTTTTTTAATTTGGTCACTTTATTCACATATATTAATGATTGTAAGAATCAATCAAAAAAATACCATGCACAAGTTCTCTTAAAACTGTCACCAATTGTGTTTAGGTAATTGTTCTAGTTGAAATAAATATACAACAATGTAAATTGAACCTTAAATACAATGCTTAAAGTGGTTTTTACAAAAAAAAATTAAAGCGCGCTCAAATGTTCAAATGAGCGCTCATTGGGTGAGGACATTTTTTGTCCTTGATTATGTATCTAGTACTTCTTTTGATCGATGCTTATATTATTGTAAGATACAAAAAAATGGAGAGGTATTGCGGGACACAAGTAGAAACACTGTTTGATCATCAAAATGATCACGAGTACTAGGGTATCATAAACATCAAACAATATAATATATAGTACATGTTGAAACTCAGCGAAGAAAGCCCAGTATTGAAGGAAAGCCCTCGCTCAGCAATGAGACGTTAAAAAGGACTGAATGAGACATAAGGAAAATAAAATTATATACTATGTTTAACATATATACATACTAACTTTATATTTCTATAGGTCCAGCAAGTGAAGGGGCTTCCCCGGGGCCGGTGCGACGTCGTGTCTCCGACAAATCTGGCGTCGCTATTGCTGGAGGTAACATATAAATATTTTAATATAAATATTTTATTATTGGAAATTTTTATGTATGTACATATAGTCAAGAAGAACTACTGTACGAGTTAAGTGTGTGTGAAATAGTATGAATCATCAATCAATATCCAATCTACGTACAACCACAATGACAATTTTCTAATAGAAACTAAAAAAGGATTTATTATTTTGATTTAGTATTTGCTTGGTAATATTTAACATAAAAAAAAACAATAGAGAACGAAGTGATATCAATTGATATCAAATTTTATCTGTTATAATTATTGACAGGTAAGTACTAAATAATATTTGATATTAGCAAAACAAAAACAAACCTATCCCACGGGAACCGTACATTTTTCCGGGATAAAAAGCCTATGTGTTATTCCAGACTATAATCTATCTCTGTGCCAAATTTCATCCAGATCCGTTCAGCCGTTCCGGCGTGAAACAGTAACAAACATCCATACATACATACTCACAAACTTTCACATTTATAATATTAGTATGGACTTATACCATAGACATAGAGAATGGACTGAGTGTATCTTTGCTAGCTGTCAGTTGAAAATGGCGGAAAGGCGCGACAGAGACAGAACGAATGTGCGGCCAGAAGTCTTCTTTCATTGAAATATGATGAATGAATATAGATATTTACAACCATTTTACATTCCATTATATTATATATTTTTTACATTCCATTCATAAATTCGACTTAGAATAAAAGCCAGGTATTGGCCGCACGTTCGCTTTCTCTCTTTCTACAGAGTCGTCAATTTCATGAGAGTATTGCTTAATACATACTTTTTTTTATTAATAATAATGGGCATACTTTTGACCTTCATCTTAGCTTGAAGGCATAGATAAGATCTACGATGTAGCGACTCTGCGTCAATGAGTTATAACAATCTCCTTCATATTTTATTCATTCTAAGTGACATTGGCGAAGTAATCTGTGCTCAAATGGCATGCTTTGAAGCCAACAAGAGAATTGAATTGAATTGATATTTAATAGTAATTAAAAAAATCTTTTATGTCAAGGTCTTCCTTATATGCTCGAAAGAGCTGGATTAGATGTTCAACAAGGTAATATAGTATTCATAATTAGCATTTCCAATCAAATACAGTGCAACCTCGATATAACAAATCGGAGGGGAACAAGAAAATATTCGTAATATCAAGTAATTCGTTGAACTGAGGTTTGTTATGTTGAGGTTCGATTGGTCTAAAATTCGTTATAAAGAGGTAAAAGAATAGTTTTATTCACCTCAATATTACGTACTTATCTTGTTATAGCGAACAACTTCTACTAATAAATGATAACACATTTTTATGAAATTACTATATGTATTTGCTATGTATTTAAAAACAATTAGGTAGATAATAATTTTTTTTTCTTACATTAATAATCAAAAACAATTAACAATGTGGTTATATAGTAGCTTAATCTCAATTTTGTTCATCGAGACATGAATCACATTATAAGATTAAGAGTTATATTATTGGTGGAAACTTTATATAAAGGTTTTGGGTTGGCAAAATTCGTTAATTAGAGGTATGAATACTTTTTCTTGATAGTTGAAAATTCGTTATAAAGAGGTTGTACGCAAAGAATGTTCGCAATGTAAAGGTATATTTTATATTGACTCTTATGGACAATTCAAGGGGATTACGAAGAATTTGTTAAATCGAGGAAGTCGTTATATTGAGGTACGTTATATTAAGGTTGCACTGTATAATGTTTAAAGAATTTTCCTATATTCCGTTTCTAGGTACCTATATTTTTGACCGACTTTCAAAAAAACGAAGTGCACAAACAGAATATTAAAGAACAATCGATATTATTGATTTTAATTAAAGTTAAAATATGTTACATAAATTGATGTACATATATATACATATATGTATTTCTATAGAAAACGATTTAGTTTGTTTTATGTTCCCTATTGTAATTGAAAAAATCCTGTTCAGTTATGTACCATTTTTTACATTATTTTTAGGTTTTTATATATATTTATATATAAAGTAAATTTAATGCATTACTTATATACTTACAAGTATTAAATACGAGTACGAATACTTTAAAGCTTAACTAGCTAATAAAATATGAATTATATTCTAGGCAATTAGGTCCCATTCTGAATAATGTCAGAATAAAAAAATGATAGTTCCAGAGATTAGCGCCTACAAACAAACTGTTAAACTTCATAATATATACATTTTACATATTATAATAATAAATTGCAGAGATTCAACGTAACCGTGAATTCTACAAGACCGCAGATGTGCGTCCGCCATTTACATACGCATCACTAATTCGACAGGTTAGTGTTATTTAATTATTGTTAATATTATTAACATGATTACAACTTCCTTACGGTGAAGGAAAACATTGTGAGGAAACCTACATGTCTGAGAGAACCTAGCAAGTTTTCGGGAGGTAATATGAAGTCCGCCGACCCGTTCAATACCAGCGTGTTGGACTATGGCCTGATCCTCCTTATATTTATTTATTTATTTATTTTTGGGAAACAAACAATGATCTTCTTTTAGAATGGTTGTTATTGTGATTCCGATTTTTGGACTTCGTCAAGCTAAACATGGAAAATCGTAAGATACATGTTTGAAAAGTAAATAAACTGTCTTGTTCGTCTAATGGCTTTCATCTAGCATTATCAGCTAAAATCCGGTGGTTCTGGGTTCGAGTTTCGGGTCAGTCAACTGTATTATCCCGGAATATTATCCTATCAGACTTTGAAAATGAATGGAATAGCGAGTGCATTTGGCTAGTCTCAATGAAATTGGCCACCGTGGCCGAAATTAGTCAGAAAGACACTATTATTATAAAAAGTATAGTTATTTAAAATAAGTTTCCTATATATAATTGATGACTTAGAATTTTTTTTATCTATAATAAACTATATTTAGTAAACTTTATTGTCATAATAAAACATTTCCAGGCAATAATAGAGTCGCCAGACAAACAACTCACTCTCAACGAGATCTACAACTGGTTTCAGTCCACCTTCTGCTACTTCAGACGTAACGCTGCCACTTGGAAGGTAAGAATTACATTTTAATACATATTTAAAAGCGATCACAAAAATTATCACTTAGAATCCTGATATGATTGGCTATTATAAAAATATAAAATATTTGAAAAAGTTCTGTACCTCTTTTATATGAAATTTTGTATAAAAAATTAAGTCATATATTTCTATATGATATTTACAATGTCATATTGTATATAACAACAACAACCTCATATATTATTACATATATATATATATATATATATATATATATATATATATATATATATATATATATATATAAAAGTTCTATTAAATTAAGTTTTGGAGGTACGGATCTTGAAAGAATACTAAAAGTAAGAAAAGCTAAAATAAATGAATACGTTAATACATTAATAAATTTTTGAAAAATTAATTGTACATTGCTGCAGAACTATAAGGTAAACTGTAGTTAGAATAATTAGAACTGTAATGTATAAGTATATACTTAACTTCCAGTTTTTTTTGAAAAAAAAAAATTTTAGTGAACACTAATATATATTTACTATTTTCAAGTACGCATTAAAATACTAATAATATTTTCGAAAATAGTAAATAAATAAATATGTCTTAACGTTTGTATAAAAAGTGTAAATTCAAGACAATAATGTATACTCTAAATTAAAAATGTTCTCGTACTTATATCAGGCTTAAAATAAAATAATAAAAATACCAATATTTCACTGTCTAGTAAAAGATTACTATGAATTATTTATTATATTATTCCAATGGGCTTAAGAATGACTGGAAGTAAATGCAATATTTGCCTTAATAACATAACAACTTGAACCTTCAGTAGTATTACTGTTATTAGTGCAATTAAATCGCTTTATAAGTCCATATTAATAAAGCATAAGTTAAACAAAAAAAAAAAATATTCAAATTTATAAGTCACTAATAAATTGATTTATAAGTCTTCAATTACATATATAACCATAGATCTTATTATAATTATAACTAATAGCAATACATTTTAGTATCAAATCGTCAATAAGAATACAATAGAAAAAATATATAAAATTTAGCATTGATAATAAACTGAATTTAATTAATTCAACTGGTGTAGGGACATATTTAAATTTTTGTGTCTGTTGTTAATTCACTTTGATAGATAATGTTTATTGATATTATCTAAAACCCAAAATCGTATTCTTCGAGAGCAAAAAAAAAAAGAAAAAACAACATACCTAAACCAAAAAGGTATCCTCTCTAAGTAATATTAAAAAAAACTATATAAAGAGTGTATAACAAACGAACAAACAAACAGAACGCGGTACGCCACAACCTATCACTTCACAAGTGCTTCATGCGTGTGGAAAACGTGAAGGGAGCGGTGTGGACGGTTGACGAGGTGGAGTTCTACAAGCGACGCCCGCAGCGAGCTCACGCGCCGCCTTTACACGCCGGGTACTGACCTGGGCAGTCCAGACCACTTCACGTTTACACTTCAGATACACTTTACACTTGCCAAATAACACTTTTGATTGGGTTTCGGATGATGATATTAATATAATAACTAATCGTTGTAAAGGTTACGGTGCTTACAATAAGGCCGCACGTTTAAGTTTGTAGTATTAAAATTGAAAAAAATCTTTTTTTGAAATTTTTAATTGGTCGTTTTTGGTCAGTGTTAATTATAAAAGATTGGAATAACTTGAAATTAAAAAAAAATCGAACAATTCTCAACTTTCACTATCATGTAATATGCTTATACATTGAAATCATTATTAACACTTTCAATAAAAACTAAACAGTTAACACTTTATCATTATTTTACACAAGACTTTAATACTATTCAAGACTAGTACAGTTCAATAATTCAAGACTAGTAACATTTTTATAACCACATACATACAAAGTTTTACTCTACAGTCTACACTAACGAAATACACTTGACAATTACAACAAAATATTGTCAATATACACTTATAACTCTTTCAATTTATACTTACACTTTTCAAAATAATACACGTGTTTCAAAGAACACTAAAACACTTTACAGAAACATTTCACATATAACACGTTTAGTCATAAAGACTATTCAGAATCAGACTTTTATTACTCTTACATAAAAATAAATTTCAACACACTATACATATGTAAACACAGATATTGACACTTTTTCAATATACAAACACTTCCATACCAACAATTCAATAAAGTATCAGCTTTCAAATAAAGGTTTAGTAAATAAAACCATTGAAATAATTTTAACAAGCAAAATAAGTAAATTTATAAAAGACATAAATATAACACTTTTATTACACTTTTACAGATACAGTAACTTAACACTTGTACAAATAATACACTTCACACATTAATCTCTTCTTAAATATTTTCTATCTAATCTAGTTATTAACTCTTATCGTGTAAATAAACGTTTTTCTCGTTTCAGATTTAAATTTTCATATTATTTGTGTAGTTGATTTTGAATTTTGTAAGTAACGGCTTAATCAGAAGATTATGTCGTTACCTTTGAACGTATATTGATTGTATTTAGGGTTGTGTGTGTTCGTGGGTTTCGGCGCAAGGATAACTAATAATCCGCTTGACCCATCCCTATCCCACCTCCATCTATCCTGCATGAAACTAACGACGATCTGAGCTTGACTTTCGTTTTGGAGGATAATAACTGTGATATGAAATGTGTTAAAGAGAGATGAATTATAGAACGCGATCCGGACCAACCTGTCTCTGCACAAATGTTTTGTGCGGTACGAAGACGACTTCGGCTCCTTCTGGATGGTTGATGATGCTGAGTTTGTGAAGAGAAGACATCTTAGTCGCGGCCGCCCTCGCAAGTACGAGCCCTCCGGCGCCAGCGCTCCACAGTAAGGGCCGTCGACGACCGTCCAACGAATGTGTCAACGCTTCATACATTTGTTATTCAGCATTCACATTTCTTAATGTGTTATGGTCTTATGTTCTACAGGCTATTTCTTTTTAATATCAAATCAATTTTGAACATAAAGACTTATTTACCATGTTTACTCTCCTCAAAGACGTGAAGTATTGAAATAATAAAAAAATATATAAAATACAAATTTAATCGTACCGCCTAAATAATTATAATAATCTGTGGAAAATAAAACTTCAAAAAAGCCATAATACATCAAGGACTCGTACAAGCTTTATGCTGATTAAGTATAGATAAGGAAGCCAAGAATATTACGTCACGTAAATTAGACTTAGCGCGTTGGCTTTAAAGTGAACTTAATACGTTTTTTAATCAACAAACTAGGTAAATGCTTAAAAATATGCTGAATCACAAATAATGATTAAGATTCAAAACGTTATTCTCAAAATCGTTTTCAAGATAAATGTAACATATGACGTCTAACGTAACAGCAATTGCCAATAAAATATTCCATTCTAAAAAAAGTAAAACAAATATCGTTGGACGATCGCGTCCATAGTGTATTTATGTATGTGAATGAACTAAAAATCATTATAAATGATGATTTTTAGTATCAATTAGTTGTTTCCGACTATAACGTACTGTGTATCCCTGTGTAAGCTTAGATATATTCAACATATTGTCATGTTAGTTTGAAACTAGAACCATGTTTATTCCAATATGATGATAGTTATTAATCTGTGAGTGTTTATTTATCTGTGGAAAGAAAGAAATAAAATAAATAAACCTTTACGTTACATCGTTTATATAAAATCTTTTTTAAAGGCAATCAAAGATGAAAACTTCTATCCCACGGGATTATTCATAAAAAATAATCAGCGAATAAAGTTTACGCCACAAATTATCCCACGGGATTTAAAACCTTCGACAATAATCATCAATTTATTATATATAAGATATATAAGCACTTAACGGTAACTAGAATTAGAGTGCGAAGCTATAATTTAATTGTTTTGCATTAGATTTTAACACAGTTCAATACAACTAATTAATTAGCTTTAATCATAATATGTTGCTCTACTTATACATTTTCCGCGAATTCCATGAAAATATACGTAAAAACTATTTATTTCGGTAATCACTTGCATGTAAAAATGAATTGTAAAGAAGATCGTCGTTGGATTTCTAAGTAAGATGTGGAAAATAACCCCTCATTGTGCATGTTACCTTATTTGGGTAAGTGGCTTAGCTTTGCACGTGCATCTTTGTCGCATGATATATATAGATATTTTTTCTAATATTTTTTCCATATTATTATGCTTGCCTTTTTTCTATTTTATTCTATTTATTATCTTTGACTTTTTACACGCACTCACTTTTACATATATTGACTCTTACATAAATTACTCGTACAAACTAATTGGTTTCACAAATTTCCAAATTCAACACTTCACAATTTTTACACTTGACAGATAACACTTTTGATAACACTTATGATTTGATAAATATGAAGAGGTCTGTGATGGCCGGGGTATGACTTTTTATTTTATTTTGATTTTTTAATTTGAAAAAGCAAATGAAGTACATTTAGTTAACATTTTAATTGGAAATTATAGAGAGATAAAGATAATTAAAAAAAATTATTTAAAGTTTTTTTAAATATATTTTTAAAACATTTGTTATATAATTATAAATTACTGCAGGTTTATGGGAGCGCAAAGTCCGCCGATGATGACTAGCCCTCACAGTTATAGTGAAGCACTCAAACGAAACCTTCAGGTACATAACTCCATTTAAAAAAAAAATAAAAAAAAACTTATTTGAATCTATTTTAAGATTACCTAGTCGAGTTAAGAAGTTGTTTTGGTCACCAATAAAACTATTTTCATGGCACCATATCTGTCAATTCTTAGTTTTATAGTGTGATATTTAAACACAATTTTCTTAGTCTCGCTCCGCTCGGGTTTGCCCCGTTTTCATACAGACAGACAGACAAAAATTCTAAAAACTATAAATTCGGCTTCTGTATCGATAATAATATGTCAATAAGATTTTCCAAAAAATATTTAATGTACAGATTCGACTCAGAATTTTATTATATGTATAGATAGCTTGATGACCAAATATAATAATTTCAGGGTATGATGGAAGATTGTAACTTGTCCTACATGTCCGGGGACGACCACATGATGCAGTCCGAGGAGTATCCATCTTCACATGAAGATTACAGGTGAGTTTCAATAAACATAATAAATACCTATATTTATATCTTAAATTTAAGTTAGTAAATGCCAGTGCCAATCCGCACTTGGCCAGCGTGGTGGCCTATGGCCTGATTCCCCTCGTATTGAAGGTAGGCCCGTGCCCAGCAGCGGGACGTTAAAAAGGGCTAAATACAAGTTAATAAAGTTAAAAAAATTACTAGAACTTATTTATAACCTTTTATAAACCGCGTGTGTTGAGTAAAATGTATTTCGCTGAAGTCTCTTAGGCAGGAGATGACATGTTCTTTTTATAAGTCCCATGGGATGTACTCGTACCATAAAACTATAATAATTATTGATATCTAAGTATAACGTTTATACTAGCACACACATACACACATAACGTCCCATTAACACTATTTCTGTAAGCAAATATTAATTTCACATACAATTTCAGTCGGCCACCAATAATGAACGGCTACGGGAGCAGCTCCTCCCACGAAGTGAAGGCCGAAGACCTCAGCGCCGGAGACACACAAGACATCAAACCTAACTTGTACGCCCTCAAGAATGAAATGCAAGCTTCTGATTATTCAAATAAAGGTACCTTGAAATATTCTAAAAATAATATCCCATTATATTATACTTGTTTAGATTTACGCGAATATTTGAGGTTTTAAATAAAAATAAAGCAATTATGGTTATGGGAGAGACACGTGACAATGATTGTTTTTTGATGTTGCAAGTGAAGTGGGTTAGAACCCTGGACCTCACCTTTGAGATCTGCAAATCATTTTCAATATATCATTTTGCTTATACGATAAAGAATTTAAGATCATCAAATTTTCATAGTACCACATTTGACCAGCCTGGTACACTACGACCTGATCCTCCTGATATTAAGGGAAGGATCGTACCATTTTATGTTACATGTAATTATAAACATTATATACTATATTAAAATAAAATAAAAAAGTTAAAACTATTTACTCTATCATATTTTCTCAGGAGATTACCAAAATTCCACAAAGGAATCGTCTAGCAACCGTTCTAGTGAGACCAGCCCTTATGACGATTACCGCGCAGACGACAGATACCGTCCGTCCATATCACATATCAAGGACGAAGCAGAAAACTTGTCTTTAAACGAACAGAGATCTGACAAATAAATAATAAAAACAATATAAGCCCATCTATACGAGAGGCTAAAACACAGAATCATAATCGTATTATGATTATGAACTATATTATGAGCTCGATCAGATTATGACTTGATTATGTGATCGATACGAGTTGAAACCGATCTCAGAATGGATATAAGATCGATCCCAGAATCGATCGGTCTGTGATTATATTCTGAACGTTGCAGTGAAATTATGAACTGAATTTATATATTATTATAGCAATACGAAGTGATTTGTGGTTATTATATTATGGATTGTAGCGTAGCGTAGACACAGTATATAATACGATTTATATTTACGGGTTTAGATCTACTTCAAGTTAGCGGACGGTTTGATGTGTTCACTGTTGGATTTTTATAATTAAAATAAAAATTAGGAGGTAACCAAATATTTTTTCAATATTATTTTGCCCGGTTTTAACGGGACCTTTGAAGTATTATAGGTTTACGATCGATTTTTTTTAATTATTATATATTTTTTTTAATTATTATTATTATGTCTAAGGTTAGCTAACGTTAAATATTTCGAATTGTTAGAGGTTATAATTAGATTAAGTGTTAATTAAGTTAGTTAATCGGTCAGTCAACGATAGTTAACCTTAAAAGGTCCATATCAATATTTAAAAAGTGTATAATCATTATTTGTAATAAGTAAGAACAATAAGTAGCGGTATCGGTTTGATGTAGAGTAAATGTGCGCATAGCGTTTTGGTTCGAAATTATTAGTTGGTTTTGATAGTTTTTTTTCATACAATTCACAGACTACTTAATGCGGTGTACCAAAAATATGATTTTGAAGACTTGATGAAGTAAACTGTGTCCAATTGACGCCTAAAAGCCGTAAGAAACAATTATAATAATTTGGAAATGAAAGTTGGAAACTATAGTATTCTTAATTATTTCTTTTTTCATAACTATACATTTTTAATTGTTTTAATAAATGATAAATTTTTTAATGACAATAAATTAAACTTTGCTACCATTTTTTTGCACACCGTACCGTATCTCCATACTTTTTATGTTATATAAAATAACATAATATGGCGTAAAGTCGATACTATTCTTATTTTAATCGCTTTTCACGCTGTTTTTTCAATATTTTACGCGATATTTACGCCATTTGTACGCAGATTTTCAAAATATTTTTCTAATGCGTAAATTATACTTAGAGGTCAGACTAAAGAACAATATAGACAGTGTCATGGAAGTAAACATAAAGCCAAACAATAATGTTTTAAAATATTCTATACTAATATTATAAAGAGGCAGAGTTTGTTTGTTTGTTTGAACGAGCTAATCTCAGGAACTACTAATTCGATTTTAAAAATTATTTTTCTATTAGATAGCCCGTTTATTGAGGAAGGCTATGGGCTATATATCATCATGCTACTACTCAAGATATCGGGGCAGTAATTATAAATGTCAACAAATCGGACAGATTTACATACATTATTGTAAAACTATATATATTAAATATAAATACATAGCGACGAACCCGAGTGAAGCGAGGTTGAGCGTGGGCGAAGCTGCGGGTTCTGCTAGTATATAATATTTAAAAAAAGTACATAAATGACAATTTTTTTACTGAGTGATAAGTAAATAATCAATAAAAATACTTAACGGTTTTTATATAATAAAGAAGAAAAATGAAATAAGCTAAATTATGCTGTCTCTTTATCAAGGGGAAGACAACTAATGCTTAAAAAATACAATAGAAATTGATTTTTTTTTTATATACATATTTATATTCATATTTCATTTTCAAAAATTATACATAACAAATATAAAATTTCCCTTATTCTTTAAAAAAATTGTCAAGAATAGTGGCATAAACAACAAATCAAGCTATTATTTTTGACTTTAACATTTATTTTGTTAGACTCCGTCTATATACTTTAGTCTGAGATATCAAATGTAGTCTCATATATATAGAAAAAAAAACACCTTATTCGAACAAACTCTTTTAAAGTAATTTTGCTATCGCTTTAGAATTTTAAATAAAAACAATTTCAATAATTTATTCTTAAAGCATTCATTCATGGTCCACTGCCCATGTTTTTATTTTATGGTGTAAAACGGTGTATGGTGTATTTACCATGCTTTTCACTTAATTAACATATAGCACTTACAACCACCATAGTCTTATTCTTAATAGACTTTAAAATAATATATTTTTGGTACATTGCTCTGCCAAGGACAAATTGTCGATCTCAAGTTTTTCTTAAAAAACAGCCAGAATGCTTTTATAATTAAGTACTAAACGTATACGGAATTGATTTTTTTTTGATCTGATATATTTTTTATTATAATGGTTTTTAACTCCACCGTGCCATAGCGATGGTAAGGTGTTGTGATCACATGGAATTGTTTTTTTTTAATATTAGGTTGTAAATATTTACAAGTGTCATGTAAATTGTTTGAAGTAGGCTTATAAATCATATATTAATGCATATTATTCATGTTGTAGGGAAATTAGAAGAAAAAAAAGGTAGTAGTAAAATTTTCACTGTAATAGATATATGTATGTATGTATGTATGTATGTATGTACTTTCTGAGAATTATTTTTTATGAAATATTAGCTAATTCGTTTAGAATTTTTAGTGTTTCATAAATATTATATTATTGTAAGGGGGTCGTTCGTAAAATACTTCACGCAATACCTTTTTAAGACTTCCTACCCCTCATCATGATATGTATGTCACATTTTTTGCGACCTATCAATATTGCGTCACGAACGATAGATCCATCCAAAAAAAATGCGAGAAAAATTAGTAAAATTGTTTAAGCGTAACATTTCCTTAGTCCCCCTGACCTCCCTTGTCACATCATGTCAAATTAAGTGATACCACCTCACCCCAACCTCCCCATAACCGCGAACGTATTTTATGAACGACCCCAAGCATTTATTAAAGTATTCAATAGTACGTGTTATTCCAATAATTGTAAAGGGTGAAAATAATCATATCACAATATGTATAGAATTGATGGCTTTCAAACTATAATATATTCGAATACGCATTTAACATAGTGTAGAGTGCACTGTATTTGTACGTACAAATAGATTGTCACTACGATTGTGTTATTTGAAATATTTTTCAAACGCTCTTCTATAATGTACTTAAAATAGTTGAAATAAAATTATTTCATACAAAATCGAAGTTTTTTCATGAATTCAATCATGGCTTATTATTTAGTTTACATGAAAAAGTTCTTACAATTGACTTGTTTAAATATTTTTGTTGTTATTAATTATATGTAATACGAAATAATAAGCTATGAGTTAAGATTTTCAAACAACTTCGAAATTATCAGTTTTAGTTCTAACCTATAATGGCGCCCAACGTGGGACGTTATATATACATTTTGATCATTGTAAATTATACTTAATTAGTGTTGTATTAAACCAAATCATTACAAATAATATTTTGTTTTATTTATTATCCATAAATATATTTATATAGTGATTTAAACTAATAAATATCTGGTAACATTTGGTCATTGGGCGAAAAATTAACCAGCTCCCCTGTCACCAGTAGAGGCTATCAAACGAAGTGCTATGACTTTTAAGAAGTGTTTAGTACTTCGACTGTCTATTTTACAACCCTTTTGAATCTGAAAAATAATTGTGCATGTCGTGTTTGCTTTAATATAGTTGTACATTTAACAATTGATTATTATATAAAATTAAAATCGAATGTATCAATAAATGTAAGGCTTGCTAGCAAACCTATTTAATAAAAAAAAATGTAGTACTCTACCTTCTATTAGTATTTTTTTTATTAAAATATCATGATATGGAAATAATTATATACAAAGATTAAATTGTCACGCACAGGCTCATACATGAATTGCTTTTTATTGTTTTTTTTTTTTAATATGTCGGAACATTAAAACACAGCATCATTTAGTTGAATGGTAAGCTACGAGGCTTGTGTTATGGATACGAGATAGAATTTTACATACAAGTTATCTTATATTTGGCTAATCACTTATAACTTCTTTATGCTATACCCAAGTTTTTATATTGTAAGGTCAACATGTCTCTCCTAAAAATTTGGTTTACTGGTAAAAACTATTCAAGTCAAATCTTGAACTTCAATTTACTCTAAGTTATCTACTCTGTGTAAATAATTAGAATGTTCATATTTATGAAGTTCTATTTTTAAATAGCAAATGCTGTTGTAGCAGAAAAAAAACAAGAAGTTGTGTTTTAAAATTTATTTCAGAATGTTGTATATTCTTATGAATAAATTTCAGGATTACCTACAAAACTTGGCACCCATTTAGATCTCAATTATTTTGTCGGCGAAATCGACAACCATGCATATTCTTAATATTGAACTTGGCTTCCATTTTCACATTTATGTTTTTAATGGGATATAATAATAAATGTACATAATAAAGATCCTTAGTATTGCAATAGCGTCTACCATATATTTAATAATAATACATAGATCACTCACCTGTTTTTTGAATAAAAAAATGTTTACTACCTATGGTATATATAACTAAAATACTTCCAGTTCGCCAAAGCCAAGAAAGTCATGAATTAAAGTGATCTAAACGGAAATGAAGTCTTATTTATTATACACGATATTATTTCATATTTGTCATATCATTAACATCACTCGGAAACGCATGCGCAGCAAATGTTACGGCCGTTGAGTCATCTGACTATATAATTATTGAAACAGCGACTCTATTAGTTTATTTCAAACTAATATACTGTAAGACTATCATTTAAGTCTGTTACGTTTTAACGTTTAGTATAGATTTCTCAGAGATGAGATATTTTCCCGCAGTAAATAGTATCCTATATGTTGACCCGGATAATCAGTTATCACCATACCAAATTTCATCAAACTCTGCATAGTGGTTTTCTCGTGATGCTTTACCAGACAGACAGACAGACAAAAACTCTATAGATTCGGCCTCTGTATCGATAATAATGAATTTCAATAAGATTTTTAAGTAGACAGGGGATATTAACTGATTTAGTTACCAGCTATAAAGGTGGATTTATCCTACATTCTACGTGACATTGTCGAAATAATTTGTGCTCAACTGGCATGCTTTAAAGCCATAAATAAGAGAATTGAATTGAAATGTGGATTTAATATTTAATTTAGTCGCAAAGTAAAATATAAATAGGACTATGTTTATTCTATATAATTTTTTTATTCGATATTATGTATACTAGCATTTGTTATGTGTTACTTTAATAAGATGTTGAGCTATGTTCATGGAAAGTTTTATCAAAATCCGAGTAATTTTTGTAAAACAGAAGCAAAAACTACACTTTTGTAGTTTAAAACCTCGGGTTTCACACCTCTAATATACTTACATGCGAATTCAATATTATAAATCAGCTTTCCACGAAGAAAACTATTGTAAGAATATATACAGGTTTTATATCAGGGACAATCTAACTAAACTAAAATAAATATAGTTGGTGAAATTGTGAAGTCCGCCAACCCACACTTGGCCAGCGTGGACTACGGCTTGTTCCTGCTCGATTGATGAGCTTCAACAAAAACACTTTAAGCAAATTTTAAAGAGGTTTTATGAAGACAATACGGGAATTGTGCAATATATGATATACTAGCGACTCACCCTTGCTGTGTTCAGGTTCGTCCCTAGGTTGATTCCCCATACAAACTTACATCCCCATTTTCACTCCCTTAAGGGATGATTTTCGGGATAAAAACTATCCTACATCCTTTCCAGGGTCTCAAACTATCTTCTTACCTAATTTTATCTCAATCGTTTCAGTAGTTTCGGAGCCTATTCGGTGCAAACAAACAAATAAACAATCAAATCCTTCCTCTTTATAATATTAGTATAGATGTACATGAACATCGTCACTCGCAAAAAACAATATTAAAACTAAGTAGAAACTAAGCATTGCATTATTACTATTTTATTATATTATTAGTATTTATTATATTATTTTATTATATTATTAGTACTTTACAATACAATATATTGTAGATATACTATTATACCTATATACAAACATAAAACACAAAGCAGTTTCAGGTAATATAAAAATCTCGTCTAATCTTTCAAAATCAAGTTGTAAAATCCATAAAAATCTTGTTATAACAGTTATTAAAATGAAAAACAAACATTTACACTATGTACGGCTGACGCTGTAATATCATCGATACCCGCTCACTCGCGCTCGCTTGATTTATAGCTGGAACAAGTGCATTCTAGAGATGGGAATATCGATATAATTGGTTCATTGAAATTAAATTTTTTTAGATTTGCGGCAAATATTTGATATTTTAAATATAAACTGTTTTTTATATCGAATTTTTCGCAGTTATATATCTATTTCGATTTTTTGTTGCCGACTTTTCGAACGCTTTGCAGCAAACATGTTCGCGAGATAGACTAAGGTTGACGTCTTAAAAGTTCTAGTTATTACGAGAAAATACTGATGACTTGCTTTAATTTAAACTATTCGAAACGTCTGGAACAAAAATCAAAATAAAACAGCGAAATAGTCCGAAAGTATAGTTTTTTCAATGATTGAAATGATAATATTCATTTTGACTATCAAGACCCCAGAGAGAGAGAGAGAGAGAGAGAGAGAGGGGGATATATATATTATTAGATGTGTTCATGAATTAGTTTTGAGAAATTAGGTGTTTATAGTCACTATAAATAATAATCTTTTGTTCACTCAAAATATGGAACAATATTACACGATGTACCTAAATTATTTTGAAATTATAAAAGTGTCAGTATATCTTAATGTAAAATTCTAAATTTCAGGATCATGAAAATAAAATTATAAAAATAAATAAAGTAAAATGACAAATTTTATTTTATTTTAAAAATATAATTATTCTAAATAAAAACAAAATAATATATAAATAAAATTATGATATCGATTATCAAGCTACACGCATCCCTATCGACTACGATCTACTGACATGTGGCTCTTAATCATATCGATCGTACAAAACTGCTAAACCGACAAAAAATCAAAAATAACTGTGTTTTTAATCCCGACCTGGTTACTGAACTCTACGGGACAAAAAATAATATTTTTTCACGCACATGTCTACGAATGGGTTGAATTTTTTCATAAAAGTGTCATTTCGATTCGAAATGGAAAGTTAGGGGTTAATTTAGTATTCCCAAACGCGCTTTAGTGATGTATTTTTAATTTTTTTTTAGTGATGCGACATGTGGCAATGATTATATTTTGTCATGCGACACACGTGAGAAACTTTTTTTTTCTAAACCTATGTTTTGGTTAAAACTGTGATACTGTAATTGTACTTATTTTTCAGATTTATATAATAGTATGTATGTATGTACATTATATTGATATCAGAATGGTTTAAGATTCCAAAGAAAATTTAATTTTTATGTTAGTGTTGTCTTTAATGATGTATCTATTTAATATTATTGAGTCAATCTTCATTTGAGAAAATTGAATAGGTATAACGTGTGTTTTCGTCTTTCTTTTCCTTTACGAAACTTATCACTATGCGAATTGAAAAATCCAACCCGCGCTATTTCGAAGAGAAAATAGTATCTTCACACTTGCAATGCTCTTTCAGTAGTTTTATTTCATGGAACTACTAATACATATATAATACATATATTAGATTTAGTCCGAAAAGATAGTTTTATTTAAAACTAGCGACTCACCCTCGATCCGCTCGGGTTCGTCCCTACTTACGTTTTAAAGTTTAGTATAGATTTCTCAGAGATGAGATATTTTCCCCCAGTAAAAAGTATTCTATATGTTGCCCGCTATCATGATACCAAATTTCATCAAAATCTATCCAGTAGTTTTTCTGTGATGCGGTAACAGACAGATAGACAGACAGACAGACAAAAATTCTAAAAACTATAGATTCGGCCTCTGTAACGATAATAAAGTCTATTTCAATAAGATTTTCCAAAAAATATTTAATGTACTGGATTCGACTCGGTTAGAATTTTATTATATGTATAGATGTCGAATATTCGCGTAAATCTAAGAAAGTATATAACTATATACTTATATACTATAGTTGTATATGGGTGAATGTATCCACTACGTGAGTAGAAGCCGTTGGAAAAAGTTGTATTAAATAAGATATTTACTATGATAACGTTACTATAGTAATGATTGAATAAACAATATCACGCCACGAGGCAACGTCCAATCGCAATCTTAAAATAAGATAAAAATTAAAATAAATAAACAATGAAAAACTGTTTTTTCTGTTACTTTTCAAACAAAATTTGTTTACAAATTTTCATATTCCAGATGTGTGGCACAATTACTTTCTATAATAATAGTAAAACTGAATTAATCCACCTTTGCAAACAAATTTAATTATATTTTCATACTGTATTTAATGAAAGTGCTTACTGTACATTTGCACATTACAAAATAGTATATATTCATAATAAAAACATATAACGCTGGCTACCTTATCCTTCAAACCGGAACACAACAATGCAATCATTGTTGCTTGGCGGCAGAAATAGATAAGGGGGTGGTAACCATCCAGTCGGACTCCTCAGGCTTGACAGAGTCCTACCACCGGTACTTGACAGAGTCCTACCACCGGTAACTATTTTTTACTGCAAATTGTATTATTAGTGTTATATTACAATCAAATGAAATTTAAATAAACAGAACTGTTTAACAGAAATCTAATAAAAGAAAAACAAGTTTTTTAAAAAAAATCTGAATACTCTATATTTCATAATATCAAAACTTCTATATAGTAGTATCATTTCAGTAATTGTAAGAGTATATGCTTGTAATCAGTTTGATTTATGTTGTATTCAGCCCTTTTTAATGTCCCACTGCTGAGCCTCCCTTCAATACGAGGGGAATCAGGCCATAGTCCACCACGCTGGCCAAGTGCAGATTGATGGACTTCACATGTCTTTCGAAAACTTGCTAGGTTTTCTGAGATATGTAGGTTTCCTCACGATGTTTTCCTTCACCGTAAGGCAAGTGGTTATCATGGTAGAAATGATTCGCACATGAAAATATCAGAGGTGCGAGACCCGGGATTTGAACCCGCTTCACTCGGTTTCTCAAGCGAGCGCGATGCCGCTGGGCTGCCTTAATGTTATTAAATCGGCTTAAAAAATCCTGATTAGCTTTCTTATTTACTGCGGGACAAATAAATAAAAAACAACACTGTGTCATATAGAAAGTGCGATTGCAAAAATTATAATTTTATATATTGCTAGCGACTATCGTTTTGCTCGAGTTCGTCCCTAGATACGTTTTAAGGGTTCGTTTATAATATATAGACTATATAATGTATATTGTATGACATATGTATAGCCTATAGCCTTCCTAAATAAACGGGCTATCTAATGCAAAAAGAATTTTTCATATCGGGTTAGCAGTTCCTGAGATTAGCGCGTTCAAACAAACAAACTCTGCATCTTTATAATATTAAGTATAGATAACTAAAGTAGTATTAAAGAAAGTTTATCTACAAAACTAAAACAAAATCAAGCTGTTTTTTTTAATCTGAAGACTACCTATTTCATAACATCAAAGCTCCAAAACAGTCGTTTCAAATAAAGTATAAAAACTAATTTGAATTATGTTATATCTAACTCATCTATATATATAAAACAAAGTTTTGTTAGTTACACCATTTATAACTCAAGAACGGCTGGACCAATTTTCATGATATATGATTTTTTGGATTTCTCTTAGTCCGGAATAGGGTAATAAGTATTAAAATATCAGAAAAATAAAATAAATATATTAAAATTTATATGGCTAACGCTGGCAAATAACTATTTTAAATATGTACCTAGCGACGAGCGAAACGAGGGTGAGCGCCAGTATATATTTCCTTGCTTAGCGTTACTAAATCATTTCAAAAATACGATCTCTCTCAAAATTCAGATTCGCTTTCTCACAACGGTACATATAAATAAAAAACAACATTGTGCCATATAAAAAAGTGCGATTGAAAAAATAATCATAACTTAGTTACAAAGAAAGTTTATTTATAAAGTTTTTCCATATGCCGCTGCGGGCGTGTGGCGCAATTACTCCTTCTGTATTGTATTTATTTCTGGTCTTTAACATCTGCGCGTGTCTCTAGTTGCTAACAAATAGTCACTCCGGCCCGCTTTCACGCTTTTTAATTATTCAGGATAAAGGATATATTTTGTCCTTTGACTTATGATTTTGGATATTTAGCTTAGTTTAGTTAATTTACTTAGTAGATACTAACTTATCATGATGCATCACTAGTATTAATTCCGTAACACATTGTTTGGTTTCTATTGGTTTCGGCGTACGGCAGTGAAGTTCGAATCGACATGATTTTTTCCGACATTTTCAACAATCATCGTCATATTTCGGTAAATTTACACAACACCATAATGAATTATACATCTAAACCTTTCTTGAGAATTACTTAAATAATTAGTGAAAACCGTATGAAATACGTTCGGTAGCTTTGAGTTCATCGCGTTCGGACAGACGGACAGACGTGGCTGGGGGACTTTCTTTTATCAAAATAAAGTGATACGTTATACATGTTTTGCATCAGCTATCACTATCTTAAATTTTCATAGAGATTTTTTTTTTTATTAAATCTGTCTTGGAAAAATTCTCGAGGACTCAGCGTGATAGTAATTGTTTTTTTTAAAAATGGCTTAGGGGCATGTGATGTTTAGGATTCAGGATAAAGGATATATTTTATCCGTTAAATTGTTATTGAGAATTGTACCTTAGTTTTGTTATTTTACTTGATGTACATTATTTAAAATTAGTAATTTTCAGTAATGTGATTGATTATGACGATAAAATTTGATAAAACTTACTTTTGGTAAGACGCTGGGTCAACAATATTCAACTTGATAAATATTTATGTAGAGTCCACCAAACTTTTTACCCAACCTGAATTGTTGTGGATTATGGCCAGATACCCCTCGTATTAGGAGACCAATGCCCAGCAGCACACATTAGCATTTTGCATATATTTGAATAGGTAACTATGTATGTTTTGTTGGTAGTAGATACTCGTATATAACTTGGGCAAATAAAACTTATTACATTTATTTATAACGAGTGATTTACTCTAGCCACCGGTGGTAGGACTCTGTCAAGCCTGAGGAGTCCGACTGGATGGGTACCACCCCCTTATCTATTTCTGCCGCCAAGCAACAATGATTGCATTGTTGTGTTCCGGTGTGAAAGATAAGGTAGCCAGCGCAATTACAGGCAAGAGGCATATCATCTTAGTCCTCACAGTGACAACGCACCTGTAGTTCTGCATTTTTGTTACTTAAAACCTAAGTGCATGAACCGTAGGTGTTATGGGCGACAGGTACTGCTTTCCAGGTGGTCTGTCTGCTCGTTTGTCACTGAATCTCATAAAAAAAAAATAGCTTTGATCGGGATCTCTATGTTAATACTCCAGGTAGTCTGTCTGTGTACTAAATTTCACCCAAATCCGTCCAAATGTTTTAACATGAAGGCGATAACAAAGAAACACACGTATTAACTTTCGCTTTGTTAATAGTATAATTATCCTTTATATTAATATTAAAAAAATATAATAGAATAAAATCAGATTGCGGGCCACAAGTTGACCAGCGGTTGCAGCGCGAGTGTGTTAATTTGGTGTACCACCGCGACGATCAGTGGCACTCAAACTTAAGCCTTTCTTTTAGTATTATTATTCCATTATAAGTGCAGTATACTGTTAATCTATTTATGTTTTTTTTTTAAATTTTCAATCAAAACAATAAAATATTTTTTTTAAATACAAGAAAAGGAGATTTTCAAAAAAAGTTTTTTGTACGAATTTTTTTTTCCATCAACAACTCAGGAAATGCATTATGAATAGCTATAAAAAATATATAGTACACTGTAGTTTGTTATCTATATATAATGTGTTTATAAATAACAGTGATTTTAAGGGATGATTTCCGGAATAAAAAATGTGCTGTCCTCTCTAAGGTCTCAATCTATCTTCAAACCAAATTTCATCTAAAACGGTCTAGTAGTTTTTGAGTTTATTCGTTACAAACATACAAAAATACAAATCTTTCCTCTTTATAATAGTAATGTAGAAGTGTAGACTGATAAACTTAATGTATAAAGACATAGAATCGAATTTAAGGCTAGAATCTAAAAATAATATACAAAACTTTGAGAAGCTCTCGTATCGGCAAGTGTAAGCATTTCTCGTTGCGTGTCCTAGATAAGAACAATAGTTAATTTAATACGTCCATTAATCATCTGCCTTAGCCTTGAGTTTCGTAATTACTTTTTTAAGAAAAAAATCTTGTTTTTTACTTAAGATGTTTCCTATTTTCAGCTAATTTGGACATTTACATACAATATGTAATCATTGTGTTAGTGATTTGTTTTAAGATATTTTTATCTTTATAAACTAAAGGTTAAAATAAGGTTTTCCACAAAATATTTAGGTAATGTACAAATTCGACTTAGAATTTTATTATATGTATAGATAATAAAATGCATAATAATTAATAATGTATAATGGTAATATTATAAAATTAAAACGTTTGTTTAAATTATTATAATTGTTAATATTTTGTATTTTTATAATCCATATACTGTGAATTTTTCAAGTGGGCGTGCACGGCTAAATCCGAAACTATGAGGAATAGCGAAAAGTACTCAAAGGAGTTTCGGGCCCGATTTTCATGAAAACTAAAACTGCATTATTGGATTTTTGAAAAATCAATTTTCCTAGCCAGGAATTTTATATATATATATATATATATATATATATATATATATATATATATATATATATATATATATATATATATATATATATATAAAAATCTATGTGTATGTTCCCTATGGAATCTTCAGATTAGCCCAGTGCAAGATCCTGTGTTTTTTTTAGCGATTGGAAGTTTGAACGCGGGCAAAGCACCGGTTTCGTCTAGTTCCTAATAATCCTTAGCCGTATGCAACGCTAGTTCTTCATAAAAAAAATAGATCGTAGTACCTAGTAATATAACACAACTGCACGAGTAAAACAGCAGCAAATCTTATATTATGAGTTTTATCAACATAAAACAAATCGAGCTTAAAATAGATTAATAATCCACTTTTTTCCTTTTTACTTAGCTTTCGTTGCAAGCACGTATCGTGTCAATCATTGGGAGTGGCGTTTGAAATCGTCTTGTTTTATTAAATGTGATATTACAGTTTAGCTTTTAACATGGATCAGACATAACGAGCTAGTAACTCATCTCGATTTTAGATGATTTCAAAGAACATTTTGAGTATAGTGTGAGTCAAGCCGAATCTGTACATTAAATATTTTTTGGAAAATCTTTTTTAAATAGACATTATTATCTTATATTTTTCGACATTATAATTACATATTCTTATATAAGTAATTTATTTACCTAAGAAACTAAGTAGTTCTCGAAGTCATGTGAAGTCTGCCAACCCGCACTTGATCAGCGTGGTCTGTGGCCTGATTCCCGCAATATTCGATGCGACGAAATGCTCATGCCCAGCAGTGTGACATTATAAAGAGCCGAATGACATGCGAGAGCATAATCGCGATTTTTTTCAAAAGAAAAGTAGCGTATTCTTTAACAATTGATTACAACATATAACACATTATTGATTGTTTTAATACAAAACATTATTGATTGTTTTAATTTAATTTATCAACAAATTATTTAAACTTATTCATCATTAAAAAAGCAAAATCAAAATACAAAAGATACTTCCTATCTTTAGGTTAAATATAAAAGAACATGTCTTTATTATTAACTAGTGACTCACCCTCGCTTCGCTCGGCTTCGTCCCTAGATTGTTTCTCCATACAAACTTTCATCCCCATTTTCACCCCCGTAAGGGGTGATTTTCGGAATAAAAAATATTATGTCCTTCCCAGGATCTCAAACTATCTTCTTACCAAATTTCACCTAAATCCGTCCAGTAGTTTTTGAGTTTTTTCCTTACAAACATACAAAAATACAAATCTTTCCTCTGTATAATATATGTAAGTGTAGACGTAGAAGGTAGTTTTCAAAAACATCATTCATATCATCTGGAGGATAGCGCATACTATTAACTCATTGTTACTGCTACTGCATCGGGAGTCGCGTTCACTAAACCTATTTGTATTAACATATGTATGTATCTGTTAAGAAGTAAATTGGCCAAGCCAAGTGTGAGTAGGATTCGCGTAAAGACAGATATTAAACATTATGGGATTTTAAAAGTATACGAGAACTTAACTTTTTTACTATGTCAAGTATAAGTAAAGCTCTATGTTGCGTGTTTAAACTCAGTGATAACAGAAAAAATGTAGGAGGAATGCCCAATTTTTGTACATTTTATTTGTATTTTTATTGTACAATGTACATCTTACTAATACGAGTATTATAAATGTGAAAGTTTAAATGTTTGGGTGTTTGGATGGATGTTTGTTACTTAATCACGCCAGAACGGCTGAAGAGATCTGTATGAAATTTAGCACAGAGATAGATTATAGTCTGGATTGGCACATAATAATATTCCGGGAAAATGTACGGTTTCTGTATGTTTACGGTCCCTTAATATGTAAGAATTATTGGTGTACTTTTTAAAGTTTGCATCAAAATGGGAGTTATATATGCTACTGGCCAAACCCAATTTTAGGCCGAACTAGTTTGTCCTAGACCAAACTGGTTCATCCAAAGTGACAAAATAATTTACTTTGGGCTAAATACCTTAGGTTTAACAAAAAGCTATTTGTTTATTTTATTTGTATTTTGTTTTACTAACATAGCTCTAAAGTAATTATATTGTACTAACAAACTATGAGCCTATGTTGCTTGATAATAAAAGATTTTTATTTATTTTTTATTTAACTAGTTTGGTCTAGGCTGAGCACAAATCAATCATATTGTGATTGGCGACTTACTAGCTTTTGTTTGATACTTAAGATTTTATACGCGCCACCTATTATGAGTTTATTTAAATTATCTAATGTTTCCTCGGTAATCGATAACCGGTCATAATCCTACTATATTATAAAAGCGAAACTTTACAATAATATAGCTCATACATCAGAATAACGCATAGGGTACTTTTTATCCTGGAAAAATGTACGGTTCCCGTGGAATAGATTTGTTTTTCTAAAGGCGAACTCGAGCGAAGCTAGGATGAGCCGCTAGTCAATATACAAACTGTTACATACCAAATTTTTTTATTGATAACAAAACAGAACAGATAACACTAAAGCTCGTCAATAGAGGCTAATAAATAAAAAAGGAGAAATAGCTCAAAGTAGTGTTTAAGACATTACACCTTTTTAGTGGACACTTGAAAGGAATCTATACTCATTTTAAATAAGTTGAATCTTGATATAAAGATTATTTTGTCTTTAAGCTGTTTTTATTTCATCGATCAATTCAATTGTATATTTACCCGCCGACGCGACCGTTAAATCATATCTATGCGTTGCACACGTGTCACGCATAAGTGCAACATGATCGTAAAATACAGCAACGTTGTTATGTACATGTTTCATATAGAATGGAGCTTTTAATATAGAATACCTATATACATGCTTCAGATCTACAAGGCTACAGGTCTGAAAGTCTTGGGTTTGAGTTCTACACAGATTAATGAGAGTCTAGACGTAGTCTATTAGGAGGGTTATTATTTGATGCTATGACAATTGACATTTAATATTGTCTGATCAACATCTGCCATAACCTATAACCAAATGGACTGCTTATGTAATTCAGATTTTTTAATTAATTTGTTCGCATTACGGGATCTTTAAAAAGCTGTAATTTGAAGGAAACAGCTGTCATGCATATATTCATGCATAATGTATTATATATCTTGATTATAGAAAACTCTGTATGTGCATCACTTGCTTTATAATAGATAACTATTAAAGTTTAGTAATCTGTGTGATTGGTCGTCTTCATTGAAGTCTAAAATGAAACTATGTTTTCGGATTATTTTGTGCATTTGTTCAGTGAAGTCGCTGGATATTTCACAGTCAATATGAAACACCCCACGTCTTAGTTATACTGATGTTATGAACTTTCATTTACTTTTATTTCACTTTGTTTTATCGACGTATTATTTGTATTAAAATAATATTATCTTTCGCATCTGCCTTCAATTATATTTTTTAAAGTAAAGTCTGGTAAATAGATCATCATTAAGTTATGATATTTTCGTTTAATTCAAAGTTTTTTTTTTTGATGATTCAGAACAAATTGTTTTCGGAGTGGGATTCTTTTGATTTATACGGAACAAAATTGTTTATTAAAAATCACAGGTACACCCGTATTGATTAGGTACCTACTTACCCCTCCTTTTATAAAGGTCGAGAGAGGCAAAAATTTCTCCATACTTACAATATGTTCATCTTTTAAAATTTTGTCTTGCAAGGACATAGAAACAGATATACTCTACTCATTTTTCCTTGTCAAGATATTGAATGTTACGGGAGTATTTTAGAAGTAGGTTGGCCAAGTAAAGTTTAATGCAATGGTACTTAGTTTTTTTTTTACAGTCTTACTCTGACTGAGTCTGACTGACTTACTGAATGAGGTTCATCATGTATTACGAAAATGAATGACGAATCTCATTTAATCAGAAAACAAAACGTAACGTTTTTCTCGCCCTTTTCCACTCAAGATGACAACTTAAGAAATCTTAAATATTTTATTATATCAGAATGACAACTTATAGAATCAAATAATTATTTTAGAATCTATACATATAATAAAATTGTAAGTAAGCCGAATCTGTACATTAAATATTTTTTGGAAAATCTTATTGAAGGATCTTATGGAAATAGACATTATTATCGATACAGAAGCCGAATCTAAAGTTTTTAGAATTTCTGTCTGCTTGTCTGTCTGTCTGTCTGTCTGTTAGCTAAATTTGGTATGATGATAGCTGGTTATCCGGGTCAACATATACCTAGAATAATTTTTACTGCGGAAAAATATCTCATCTCTGAGAAATCTATGCTAACCTTTAAAACATAAATAGGGACGAGCCCGAGCGAAGCGAACTTGAGTTGCTAGTTATAAATATAAATCTTATTTTTAAATAATAAATTAATTAATTTATATTATTATTAAATTTTAAAATGCATTTTGGGTGGCAGAGTGAATATTTTATGTCGATGACAAACAGAGTACCTACAGTGATTAATATTTCAACCTTTTCTCATAATACTGTTTTATGGCGTTTACTTTCAAACTTTGTAATGACTGTTGTAAATTATTTTTACAAGCGCATGTTAAATATAATGATTGCACTTAAGGCAGTTTTGGGAACGTAAAAAGAATCAATTATGAAATTAATAAGAAATAATACACTAGCTCCTGCCCGCAGTTCTGCTTGCGGAAATCATTTATGTGTGATTCTTTCGTTTTAGCTTGATGATGATGCAGTGTACAACCTTAAAAAGGCGATAGAATGTAATTTTTTTTTAAATCTGATAGATAAAGTTAGATAAATAGCTATAATAATAATAATGTCCACCGCACCGATTCCGGCCACGGCGGCCAATCTCATTGCCTACTGTGCAGAAGATATTATAGTGCACAAGTTTGCACACATACACAAGTGCTCTTTCTATTCACTAAGTCACTCTCATACTCCGGTGGGACGACTACTCGATACGACCGGTGAGAGTTAAGACGCAGGACGCAGACGCAGACTTCAAAACTCCTGGCTGTTACTGAGACTTACTATATAGAACAACTCAATAACTAAATTTGGCCCGATCCGGGACTGGAATCCAGGACCTCCGGGTGTGCAGCCGTACATGCTAGCTACTACACCACCGAGGCAGTTTATATTACTAACATAACTTATATAAGACTAATGCATAACTTGAACTAAGTTTTTTATGGCTATACTTCAACTTGAAAGACTTTAGGCAATGGACCGTCTTGGTAATTAAAAGACATTTTCTACCTTTTTGAAGTTATACTTCTTTTGGCACGTTTCGATGCGCGCGCACATCGACAGTCAAAAAGCGACGTAATGAAGTTAGCTGATAACTGTCTCTTTGGTTCCTGTGAAAACAATATTCAAAATAGTTTCTCAAATATTCATAAATTGTGATATGTGTTTTATATCACTGGAGATAAAAAATATATATATTTATTTTTATTAATTTATCATTCCTTTTACAAACAGAGTTTTGACATATGAGAAGAAATCTTTAGCAATTTTTGTTATGTTACGTCAAAGAAGTATAACTTCTTACGTGTATACATAAGTACACACACATGTTTTTAAAAAAATAGACAATCTTTATTTTAGTGAAACACAAATAATAGTAATCTCACAACAAATAATAATAATGCTCGCGTTCGTCCCTAGGTACGTTTTCACGGTTAGCTATGTTTATTCAAAAATAGTAGCTTGCTACTTCTAAGATATTCATTTAAATTATACAGCGATTTACGTTACGTACGTACGTTATTGCGTACGCCGTACGCGGATTTTGTTCACAATTTGATGGGTTTTCATTTATTTTCGCGGAACCCTGATTCTTTTTCTAAAATAAAAGTAGCTATCTGCCAGTGAAAGTCCCGTCAAAATCGGTTCAGCCGTTTCGGAGATTAGCCGGAACAAACAGACAGACCGACAGACAAAAATTTGTAAAAATGTTGTTTTGGTATGTGTACCGTATATACATCCATATGCATTTAGTAAAAAGCGGTTATTTTAATATTACAAACAGACACTCCAATTTTATTTATTTGTATAGATTATTTTTCCGTAATTCTTGCCATTATTAATATACAGACACTCAAGAGAAAAACATTAACTGAACACGTGTCAATTAGCAGAAGGAAATAATACATAATAAATTTCCTGTAACATAATATTTTTAAGATATAAAACTTTAAATTATATACTTTTAAATAAATATAAACAAGTGAATTAGTATAAACAAGATCGTTTAAGATCTTCGTTCCATTAATGATTAGACTACACGTGTTATAACTATTTACACATTATTAGGATAATAACCTCAGATTGCAACAAAGTGCGGATGCTGGATAACTTTGAACCCAGGTCATCTGTAACATGTCACTGAATTACGTCTAATAAGTCTATGATATAATAGGTTTCTGGAAAATAATTTAATCTATAGGTATATATAATAAAATTGTAACTAAGTCGAATCTGTACATTAAAAATTTTTTGGGAAAATCTTATTGAAATAGTCAATAGTAATTATTATCGGTACAGAGTCCCAATCAGTAATTTTTTGAATTTTTGTCTGTCTGTCTGTGACTGCATCACGAGAAAACCAGTGGACGGATTTTGATGAAATATGGTATGATGATAGCTGTTTATCCGGGTCATATCTCATTTCTGAGAAATCCATACTAACCGTTAAAACGTATCTAGGGAAGAACCCGAGCGGAGCGAGGATGAGTCGCTAGTGTATAATAAAATTGTATTGGGTTCAATATTGTATGTATATTGTATTAATAATTGAATTCAGCCGTTATAACGTCTCACTGGTAGGGTCTCCCTTCAATAGGAGGGGGATTAGGTTATAGTCCACCACGCTGGCCAAGTGCGGGTTGGTGGACTGTACATGTCTTTCGAAAACTTGCTAGCTTGTCTTAGACATGCAGGTTTCCTCGCGATGTTTTCCTTCACCGTAATACAAGTGATAATCATGTTGTAAATGATTCGCATATAGAAAAATTAGAGGTGCGAACCCGGGATTTGCACCCGCTTCACTCAGTTCACCAAGGGAGCGCACACAGGGCTACCACAGCACTGTATCTATATTGTTAATTGTGAATTTTAAAATATATTATTAGTATTTTAATATTTATTAGTATTTTATATTATAAAATATATTATTATTAGTATTTTATTAAATATTTTTTATTGGATTATAGTTGGATATGACTTTCTAAAGGCTAACGTTTATTCCGATCGAACGTGTATTTCCAGATACTGACCTATCTAGAATGTATTTCCTTATAAAAAAGGGTCATGTTCAGTGGTTTTAAAATCAACGAAACTATATATAAGTAGATAGTAACAATATAATAATAATACCAATAACACACAACTCTATCTAGTTCCATGGTAAGCTACGAGGCTTGTGTTATGGATACTAGATAGTTGATACACATACATAACTACACATATATAACTTTTAAAATACATACATATTATAAATATAAACGCCCATGACTGGAGTACAAACATTCGTGCTCATCACACAAATGAATGCCCTCAGCGGGACTCGAACCCGCGACACAGTAAGGGCAAGGTGTACGCATGTATAATAGAGTTCCACAATCGATTTAAACAATTTAAGTCTCAAATTAAAAATGTATTAGTGAATTATATAGTCACGGAATACTTCGAAGATATCAATGTGTGGAACTAATATCTGATTGGGTCTCACGTAGGATTGGATATTGTAATGTACAATTACAATATACAATTGTACACAAGTATTATTTTAAAAGAACAACTGTTGAGTTTCTCGCCGGCTCTTCTCAGCAGAACTGCCTTCCGAGCAGTACATTTAATTTAAAATGACTAAATCGACGATTCAAAAGTGCTTGTAAAAGTAAAAAATATTGTAATTTAAATGAGTATTTATTATGTTTGTAGGAATTTTCATGCAGACCGAACTAAGCCACGAACGCACTAGGCCACGACAGCACTAGGCCACGTCTCCACTAGGCCACGAACGCACTATGCCACGATCACACTAGGCCACGTCTGCACTAGGCCATGATCGTACTAGGCCACGAAGGCACTATGCCACGATTGCACTAGGTCACGAACGCACTATGCCACAGTCGCACTAGGCCACGTCTGCACTAGGCCATGATCGCACTAGGCTCCGACTGCACTAGGCCACGAATGCGCTAGGCCACGTACGCACTAGGCCACGAATGCACGAGGCCACGATCGCACTAGGCCACGAATGCACTAAGCCACGAACGCACTAGGCCACGAATGCACTAGGCCACTTGAAAACACGCTGGCACAGCAAGTAGGGTCACTACAAACTGAGCCAAACGTGTTGTCAACCGAGGGAAAATTTAAGATTTTTTTGGAAATTATGTACATATTGTTAAGAAAATAAAATGAGGCGCAAATTGTTATAATGGCATCCTCTATTAAACATTTAAACCGAAGACCTAACAATAAATGAACAATAATTGCTGAAATATTTGCTGTTTACATTAATATATTAACTAGCAGAGCGGACTCGGTAGGCAAATACCACTAGTATCATGCTCACAGATCTTGTTAGAATATGATATGGAGAAAAGCTGAGAGGCTGAAAATTTAGGATTATATTATGTTTTTTTATTTGAAAAATTCAAAAATAAAATTAAAACCTTTAATTGGTTCGGAAAATTTTAAAAATCTAGACTCAATTGCGCCACTTACTGAGTCTAACTAAAGCTAAGAACCATCCATTGTCCATCCAATCATGTCATTATAACTTAAGTTTTTTAGCCATATTTTTAAACACTGCACTTAAAAAAAATACTGGTTTGGCGTGAAACTGACATGGGGATGAAATCGTAACGTCAACAGAAGCGAGAAAAAATGTAAAAACTTTTAATAGCATGGGCTTTTTTTCTTCGACACGTGTTTTTATATTTCTAGTAGTAATGATTTTAAAGGACCTCGTTAAAATTAGTGTCACAAAAATTCTATTTTATTGCTACTCATAATATAATGGTAGAGTTTGAATGTTTATTCAATTTTAACTCACCATCACTCAGTAATAAAAAAAAATATTTTCTTGCACTAGTGTGCCTCACTAAGACACTGTCACCGTCATAGATTGACTAGAGATATAGATTTATACAAATATTTGAAATTTTAAACTAGGTACATTTTTATGGTATTTACTTATTTTCCCATACAAACTTTCATCTCCATTCTCACCCCCTTAAGGGATGATTTCCGGGACAAAAACTATTTTACTCACTCACTTTTTACATCATGAGATTTAAAAAAAAACTTATTTTAGTAAAAAAAATCTTTTAATTTCCTTCTATACAAACTTGTCCTGACAATAAATAACACAAAAAAAATTCTTTAATTTGGTGCAGTCGATCGGAAGTTATGCGCGTACTGTATACGTTTCGGTGATTCATTTTTATCAAAATACCTGTTATGTGACGTAGTCAGTTTGTCAATCTAATATATTTTTTAGGTTTCTATTATCGTCTTATTTATTTTTTTTTTGATTTTACAGCTATGCTTCATTAAGACCATACCAGATAAGCCGGGCGAGACTCTGCCTGAAGAGATTTCTGTAGAAATGTCAAATTTCAAGTTTTGTTCAGTAACGTCTGTGCAGAGAGGCCATTTTCAGCCTACAAATTAATATCAAGTGACAACGTCACAAAGCTCTAGAAATTTAGAAAAATATGTAATTATATATTGTCACAAGAATTACGAGTAGGTATATATACTTTAGGGAGAGAAAATAAATGTAAATTTTGATAACAATTAGTATTTTGTTTGTGCATATCTTGTGCATATTTCGCCCTTTTTTATTGCATATTTGCATACATATTTTGGCATTTTGATAGCGCATATAATCCGACGTCTAGTCATGACTCACGACATACGAAAATTAGAAAAACGGTTGTTATTTAATTATATTATTCACAATACGTATTAATCTATACATATAATAAAATTCTAACTGAGTCGAATAATATTTAAATATTTTTTGAAAAATCTTATTGAAATAGACATTATTATCGATACAGAGGCCGAATTTACAGTTTTTAGAATTTTTGTCTGTTTATCTGTCTGTTACCGCATCACGGAAAAACCACTGAAGGGATTTTGATGAAATTTGCTATGATGATAGCTGGTTATCCGGGTCAACATATAGGATATTTTTACTGCGGGAAAATATCTCATCTCTGAGAAACCTATACTAAACTTTAAAATGTAAGTAGGAACGAACCCGAGCGGAACGAGAGTGAGTCACTAGTTGTTACATATATTTTAGACAAAATAATGCTTAAATAATATGTTTGAATTTTTATTTTATTTTTTATCAATATAAATAACGTTTGCGTTCCTAATACTTAACAAAAATACGTGACCAAAAAAGTGCTGCAACTTTAGGAGAGACCAACGAGTACTTGTGGGTCTGTGAAATAAGGATGAAGTCGCTGGAATAAATCACTACGTAAAACAAATAGAACATCGATAAACAATTATTAATTACATGAATTCATCACATCAATTGCACTACTTGAGCACGAAAAAAAGAAATATATAAAAATACTTAATTATAACTGAGGTTTCTCTACAGACTTTATCCGCAAAAATAACAATAGCGTACTTCTATTACAAATTCTATACCAAGTAATTATTGATCACAAAGTGCCGACATTTTTTTATTAGACGTCTGCTTGGTAACTAATATAATAAACAAAATGAAACGCAAGAAGGTTGTTGACTTCGAAAAATTTTTTATCTAGTAAAACATAATAAAACTTCTCGTTACCTGAAAGACTAATGCATTTAAAATGAGCCATTCCAAAAAGAAACAAAACAATGTGTGAAATATGCAAAAAATATTAATAACCAATTAAGTGAAAATGGATTAACTATACTCTAAAACTGTATTATGGCGCCAAAAGAGACTAAAGCTTAGAATAATATTACTTACATCTCTTAAAACTTTGGCTGAACGATTTTGTATTCTATGCTAGTGTCAAAAGAGAGTTTAATCTGTGGTATAATGTTATATTATGATGGTGGCTTAAAACACATGTGTGGTATTGAGTATAGTTTTTTTCGCTATCCTAACAGCTCCTGTTATTCCCGATTGATATCCCAATCAGTGCGGTCGTGTTCGTGAGTGCACAGATAATGAAGACTAGTGTCAATTTGACAGCGCGCCATTTGTGATTTTTGAAATTGTGGAAATTAAACATTGTTTTCCTAAGCATAAACAAAATAATTTAATATTTGTTTCATTGGTGAGCTTTTTTTTTTTTAATTATTAACTAAATATTTTAAGCAATTTAAAATAATTAGTAATTACATATTTAATTGCATATTTTACAATAAAGTTTAATTTTGAAATCATATTAAATATATCAAAAACTCAAAAATATTTAATTATACAACTTAATAATTAAATAAATTGTGTTAAATAAATATCTACGTAAGCATAACATTTAAACTAGAGAGCACTTCCTTAGACTAATATAAGGTGGCGAAACAAACACGTGTTGCAAAATGTGTAATAACAATAGTAATTAAATTTATAATTCGCAGATGTACAGGCCACGCGAGACGTTGCTCGGAGAAAGTTTATTTTTACAATAATAGCAAGCCATATGCGGTCATATATACCACATGTCAATTTATCTACCTCTGTATCGGGATTACTGAACTTTGGGCGAATGAACTTATAACCATGGCAGATTATGACCTCATACCTTACAACGACGATGAACCATTTCAAGAGAGGAACGATAATGTCACAGACTTACACGCTTATTACATGTCTCAATTTAATTTGGAGTTAGAAAATGGTAAAGCTAAACCAAAAAATGATAATTTTAAATATGGAGTGGAAGAAAGTTTTGATTTTGAAGTTTTAGATAATTGGAATAATACTGAAAACAATAACACTGATTTCGAAATTATAGATGAAGTAATAGATAGTAATATTAATGATCAGAATATCAAAGAAGTTTTGTTAGACTTAGATAGTATAGAGTTCGACGATAGCAGCTTCAAATCCGATTCATGTGATGATAATTCTAAGAAAAATTCTTATTTCCAAACAAACAATGATTATATAGATGACGAATCTTTGATCGATGAACTTTGTAGAGAAGATAGTGAATCATGTCGGCTGACACCGGATGCATTTAACGAAGACTATTTAAAAACTGTCTCTAATGAAAATTTATTACCACCCATAGAAACAGCGTTTTCTAAACGATATTGTAATTATAACACGGAAGAATTCAATATGCAAGAGAATGTTTATAACACGAATGTGGTGCAAACACCCAATACGCCTATTATTAGTAGTTTAGAACATTATAGCTATCCAAATAATATATTATATAATTTGGATAATGAAAAGAAGTATATTCTACCCGATACTCCGACTAGTTGCTCAGAATTCAACTTTGATAGAAATTCTAGAAAAGTGTCCATATCAGATTCCATAGAAAGCGATGTACAAAGTGCGGGCTATTATGACGAGAATTCCGAAAATTTCGATGAAGATGAACTTTTTATAAATTTAGATGAATTTGGTTTAATATTTGAAAGAGATAATGAAGCTGCGAAGATTGATGACAAAACCGGACAAAATGAGAGACGATCGGAAAAAGACAAAACGCAAGGTAGATATAATCATGAAAAACAAGTTACAAAAATAGAGATATTTAAAAAATAAAATCATACATTTGTTTTTCAATATAATAGGTATTTAACCTATTATTTTATAATTACAATCTTTAAATTTGAGTTTTTACTTAACTTTAGTATATTCGTTCTTTTAAGATTTGAAAAGGTCACTCACCTGGTCTAAAACACCATAACAATCTTATCTTCAAAACGTCAGCGCAAAGTGAAATATAAATCAAATTTGTTTATATTATAGGTGAAAGGGTATGCTTATGGGAGCACTGTTTCGAAAGATATCCAAATCAAAATACCCTGGTGGAACACATTGAGAGGGCGCACGTAAACACATACAAAGGTAAAAGATAAGGATGTTTGTCTTTTAGACATTTTAGTGTAAACCTTTTAATGGATTTAACCAAACGTTTACGTGAATTGAATGTTAAAAAATATTAGTTCTTTCGTTATTTTTACAATGGTGACGTTATTATTAGTTCGTCCTTAGGTTAATTTCCCATACAAACTTTCATCCCCATTTTCACCACCTTAAGGGACGATTTCCGGGATAAAAACTACTCTGTCATTTCCAGGGTCTCAAACTATCTTCTTACCTAATTTCATCTAAATCGGTTAAGTAGATCCAGAGATTACCCCCTACAACCTCACAAACTCACAAACTTTACCTCTTTATAATATTAGTATAGATGTAGATTAAACATATAATATGTAATTATTTCACCATTTAAAAATATTAATAAATCCTGAGCATTTGCCCTACAACTAATCATCTAACTACCAATTAGCTTTGATTAATAACAGCATACATATATTATATGTATGTATGTATATCTGCTGTAAAATATTTTATAAAAGTATTAGTGTGTCAGACTCATTTGTTTCTTGTAACTATGATTCATTTTGTAAATTCCTCTGAATGCATGCAGTTTGAAATATGACGAATAGATCTTAATATAAAGTTAAAAAACTACAGGGCTTTTACATATGGTTTGAGTTCTGTTTAAATTTTTGATATTAATTTGATTAAAGACATACAAATACATGAATAAATGGCCATCACTTTTCAAATATACTCTTAATAAATTTAATTCGTCCGCTTAAATAAATATTCATATTAGGCTGAAATTTACATAAGACTTCTATTGATGTAGACCTAAGCAGATGGGCAGTAGTAAATTATTAGTATTTACCTACTGTCCGTGAACAGTAAGACCTAAGTAGGTGGCATGTCCACCACAGGCCGCCCGCCCATTTACCGCCCAAATTAATTTTCATTTCAAATCTTTTTTTTTTTAATTTGTTAGTTTTTTGTTTTATTTAATATTATTACTTCAATAATGTTTTGCATCTTCTCTCCTAACTTTAATATTTGTATTTTTGTAACATTGGGAACTGTTATTTGTTAAGTTTTATTATTGAATTTCTATTATATATTTTTTGTTAATACCGTAATATACAAAACTACTGGAAGGATTTCTATCACAAAAGTCTAAACATAACTAATGTTAAAATTGTGTATATAATAAATTATATATATTAAAGTTATATATTAAACTATTAATTATTCTTCATCACAAAACATGGCATAAATAAATAAAGGAATAAATAGTACAACAGGCGGCCTTATCGCTGGGTGAGAGATCTTTTCCAGGCAATTTTGGACAAAGAGAAAGACAAAGATCGGGAAGGGGTGAATCAATTTTTTTTTGAAAAACAAATATATATATAAATATTAGACACATAAATGCAACTTTTTTTTGGAAAACTTATAATAATTCATTTAAGCATCTTTACTTTTAAAATATGAGTCTATCTTAGATTTATAAATTATTTTTTAAAATTCCGCTTAGAATTATAATAAGTAATATTAATATACTATTATTAATAGCAAAAGAATAATTTATATGTTTCATTTTCTTTTTCAGGTGATGAATTCAGCTGTCTCTGGCGAGACTGCGCGCGCGCACGCCGTCCATTCAACGCGCGCTACAAACTGCTCATACATATGCGTGTACACTCCGGACATAAGCCGAATAGATGCCATGTTAGTTACTCATGTTTATTTAACACATTTCGCTTGGTATTCTCTGTTATGATGAAACTTGTATTAATTAATAGGTTATATAAAGTTAATAAAGTATTTAACAGAGGATATTTCTTCTGGAGCTTAATAAATTCAGTGAAAGGAATTTTCTTTCCTTTGAAGAAGTTTTAATATTTGAAAAATAAATATTATCATCAAAACAACGGATGTGGGATCAAAAAAATTGCATTTTACTTATAATAAACTCAAACGGATACGAATTATAATATGCTATTTACTATGAAAAAACACTAAATATGGTTGTTGAGAGAGTAATTTATATAATCTCCATAGGTATTTTTAGCTTATAAGAAAAGTACTGAAAAAAATAAAAAAAATTGACCTATTTGAAAATAATGATTCAATTACTTTATAGCATCCTGGCTGTGGCAAAGCGTTTTCTCGTTTGGAAAATTTGAAAATTCATGTAAGATCACACACTGGGGAGCGTCCCTACGCGTGTCCCGCGCCGCACTGTAGGAAAGCCTTCTCCAACTCGTCCGATCGCGCGAAACACCAGAGAACGCACTTTAATGCGGTAAGATTTTTTATAAATACTGACTAGCGGCTCACCCTCGCCTCGCTCAGGTTCGCCTTTAGGAAAACAAAAATAAACCTATCCCACGGGAATCGTACATTTTTCCCGGGTTAATAGTAGCCTATGTGTTATTTCAGATCATAATCTATCCCTGTGTCAAATTTCATCCAGATCCGTTCTGGCGTGAAAGAGTAACAAACATCCATACATCCATACTCACAAACTTTCACATTTATAATATTAGTATAGATTTATTTGCCGAAGCTTAGCCTAAAGTGTTAATAAACTATATTAATTTTCCTAACATTCAAGGTTTGGTATACGTCTATCTATTGCTAAAAACTGTGTGATAATTAGCCCGAATAGCCCGAATAAAAAAATGAACTGAGCGCCGCGAGGGACTTTAATTAATATTTTTTTTAAAGTTTAATGTAATTTTAAACTTGATATACCTTTTTTTTAAAGTAATTATTTATATAACAATTATATCTAAGCAATACTTTTTTTTTAATATTTTTATAATAGATCAGGAATTGGTCCCCGCGATGTACACCTATATTTTATCTTTTTGATTAGTCACAATATATATACTCATCCCCACTTTTATTTCCTTAAGGGATGATTTCCGGAATAACAACCATCCTATGTCCCAGGGTCTCAAACTATCTTCTTACCAAACTTCATCTAAATCGGTTACTGAACCTATATGAATAAGCCTGAATATTCTCCGAAACTACTGAGTTTAGGAGCCTATTATGTACAAACAAACGAACAAACAAACAAAAAAACCTTTTCTCATGATAATATTAGCCTAGAGTATAGATGAGCAAGCTGTGGTCTCCTATAATTGAAGGACACGTACTGTAATACATAATTATTACCTTTTCTATTTATAAATGTAAAACGTACCTTTTGTTGGGGATCCTAAATTTAAAAAAAACTACTATATTATACATAACACTTATTACAGAGGCCATACGCATGTGGCGCTATAGGATGTGGAAAGCGATACACCGACCCATCCTCTTTACGGAAGCACGTAAAGTCGCATCCCCACGTCACACAAGTGCCACGCACCTGCATACCCCCAACAAGACCAATACGACGTACAGAACAACTAGTACCAAGCTCACCAGCTAAGTTGGCTACTTTAAGATGTATACGAGATAAATTAACGGTTCCGAGATTGCAAAAACTATAATGTTTTATTTGCTTTTTTATATATATTTGCTACTAGAGACTCTCTCGTCCCTAGTTACGTTTTAACGTTTAGTATAGATTTTTCAGAGATGATATATTTTCACGTAGTAAAAAGTGTCCTATATGTTGACCCGGATTACCAGCTATAATCATATCAAATTTCATCAAAATATGTTCTGTAGTTTTCTCGTGTTGCGGTCACAGACAGACAAAAATTCTAAAAACTATAGATTCGGCTTCTGTGTCGATGATAATAAGTAATAACCATTTCAATAAGATTTTCCAAAAAATATTTAATGTACAGACTCGACTCAGTTAGAATTTTATTATATATATATATAGTATGAACTATACATAATTCTATTTTCGCAGAATTGGTTTAGACTTATGAGCGAATATCCTCAAATTGTCAGTTCTTTAAATAATGATTGTATCGAAATTTGTTCAGCCATTTTTTATTACATACAACAAGATACCTTATGAAATCTGGTATTTGCTGTATAATGATTTTTTTTCTACTTTTTAACATCGCTTTAAAATATAATTGAATATGGTGAATACTCTTGAATTTAGTTGATTAAAAATTATAGACATTTATTTCTAAACTTGACGTTCTATATTTTCACTTATTAATTTATATATAATTTTAGAATGTAAATAAATAAAACCACGATAAATTAAAGACTGGGTTTATGCTCAAATATTTTAGTTTTTAATGTATATTATAAGGGATGTGTTTAACACATTCCTGTTTAATTAGGTTATGGGACCAAAAACATAGAATAAGTTTGATGTTAATGAAAAAGCAATTACTGTTACATATACTTTTAATAATTTTTTATCATTTTTTTTTACTTTTATTGCTTTTCGTAGCACTGACAGACACAAAATTAAAAAAAATCTAAAAACATAGGTACCTACATATGTCTTATTTGCATGACTAGATATATCATAAAAAAAAAATAATTTATTGCAGTAAACATTTGCTTTGTATAATTTGACTTTTAATAAGAAAACTAATCTATATAAATAAAAATGAATCACCGAAATGTATGTATGTAGGTACACGCATAACTTCCGATCGACTGCACCAAATTGGATAATTCTTTATTTTGTGTTAGTTATTGTCAGGACAAGTTTTGTATAGAAGAAAATTAAAAGAAAACATTTTTTTTTTCTAAAATAAGATTTTTTTTTAATCTCATGATATGAAAAGCGAGTGAGTGAAATAGTTTTTATCCCGAAAATCATCCTATAAGGGGGTGAGAATGGGGATGAAAGTTTGTATGGGGAAGTAAGCTAGGGACGAACCCGAGCGAAGCGAGGGTGAGTCGCTAGTGTTTTTTAGATATATTTGTGCCAAACACGATTTTAAAAGACATTTTAATGTAATAGTTTTAAACTACAAGGAATAAGAAATAACCAATAATAATTGATCGTAGTATAATTCTTTTTAAAATAGGCAAACCTCAAAATGAAAGGTATTATAAGTAGTCTACTAAAAGTTTTATACAGTAGTCAAAATTGCTTAGTAAATTTCATTCTTAGGTTATTATTATTGAATTGGGCACCTAATATCGCTCCGTGCCCTATATTTATTTGTACCGGATTGGGAAAAACATCTGCATCAGATTTAGTAACAGTGTCCTTATAAATAATGCCCTACTTTCTAATACTCAATTTGAATACAATGAAAAAATGATGTTATGAACTTTAAGCCACCACGCTTTCCTAACAAAATTATTAATAAAACTGAGCTTCAATTTTATTGGTTTTTCTTGATCCTTTTAAGCTTAGTGACTCTTCCAATTACACCTACTATTGCTCAATTACTTTAAAAATTAGATCTATAACATTTATGTTGTAAGTAGATAATTTTATAAGTTATTATTGAAGCAAATACATTGTTAATAAGCTGTATCGCTCAATGGTTATGATTTTTGTAACGTTTTCTATATTTAATTTCTAGGTATATTCTTTAGTAAATAAGATTTATGCCGTTTTATAATGAACGTTACATCGTTAGTAATATGACTATCTGTTAAATGACAAAGCCAAAACAAATAGGTATATCATAATATTAATATTTTTTACCTTGTCGTTTGGGGGCTCATTAGCCTCCGGCAGTTCAGCCGAGTGCGAAGCCAAGAAACGCACTGGTAGGTGGACCCACTTCGGTGGGCGGTGTACCATGCGGGTTGCTCCTGGTACTTCTCTAATAGCGAAGTGGACTGTGGAACCACCCCATGGTTGTTGTGGTCTACTTCGGCAGACCTGCCGTCGGAGCGTCGTAGTTGAGTGGGTCAGCGATCCTGCGACGCCCCATTAAGATGGGGGAGGTTTTGTTGGGTTTTAGTGGGTAGTACTGGCTTTTCTAGCCGGTGAGTTCCACATAGCCACCCGTATTGACAAACAAACAAACAAAAATAAGGCTCAATGTTAGTTCAATCAGTTTTAAATAATTACAGAAAAATATAATCTATATGTTTATACCATAAATATTACAGTTTTTAGCCATATTTATATGAGAATGATGTAGAGTACTTTTTTGTATTAAAATAAGTGACGTTTTATGTAAACGGCGATAATGTACAAAAGTTGGATGCTTTCCAAAGAATCTCCTTTGTTAGTATTTTTTATAAGATCATTTCCATTTAAGATCTCCTTTTTGCTCATTTACTTAATATTTTTTCTACTTTAAGATAGGCTAAGACAGCTGCTGTCGAAGATATTGCTCATTTTTTAATAAAATTAATGGAAAGTTTTATGTGGTTTTCTTTTGTTATCCTCTTATTTTTAAGTTTTTTATTTAAGGCAATGATGACAAAGGACATATCAACTCAGACACATCCTTTTAATCTATACATATAATAAAATTCTAACTAAGCCGAATCTGTACATTAAATATTTTTTGGAAAATTTTCTTATTGAAATAGACATTATTATCGATACAGAGGCCGAATCTATAGTTTTTAGAATTTTTGTCTGTCTGATACCGCATCACAAGAAAACTACTGGACAGATTTTGATGAAATTTGGTATGGTGGTAGTTGGCTGACCGGGTCAACATATAGGATACTTTTTACCTCGGGAAAATATCTCATTTCTGAGAAAAAATACAAATACTGCAATTTATTATATTCTTTATTGCAAATTAAAACAAAAATTACAAGTATTTAGAGAGAATATGAGACAAAGGTGGACTTATCTCTAACAGAGATCTCTTCCAGTCAACCTAGGAGGTGAGAGAGATTGTCATTTAGCGGAGCAGAAAAGTGGAAGGTAACATGGAGACAAAGTTAAAAAAAAAAGAAATCACAGTATATATATAAAAAAAGCATACTACATATCAATACATAGCATACTACAGGACAATAGCGTACTACAAGTCTTAGTATAATAAATAATACAAACATACAAGTACATATATAAAATACATAGATAAGAATAATAATTATAATACATATATTTTATACCATACAATGTACTACAATATACATACATACAATACATATAATTACGTATTAAAATATAATGTTGATGACTACTAAGTGACTTTAGATAGAAAATATTCTACTTGCTTAGATTTACGCGAATATTAGACATTTAAATAAAACTATCTTTTCGGATTTTTTCGCGGATTTATTTTGGTTTTTGTTTCCCGACGTTTCGATTGCTTTACAGCAATCATGGTCACGGGAGAGACTAAGATGTTAGATGTCACAAAAGCATTATATAGTTGTTACAGACAGCCTACCTACAATTAACAAAAATGAATTCAAAATTTCAAAAAAACGTCGGGAAACAAAAATCAAAATAAATCCGCGAAAAAATCCGAAAAGATAGTTTTATTTAAAAGAAAATATTCTTTTAGACGATATTTAAAAGATGCAATTTAAGAGTATACTAATAGTACCTAAGAATTTGGTTTTTAGTCATCTAAACGCGGGCGGAGCCGTGGGCAATGCGAGTATTACCTATAAGTGAGAAAATTTGCTAGGATGTCTGGATTTCTAGACGTATAGATAAATGGATGTTTGTTACTCTTTCACGCAAAAACTACTGAATAAATTTTAATGAAACTTTACAATAATATAGCTCATACATCATAATAACACATAAGCTACTTTTTATTCCGGAAAAATGTATAGTTCCCGTGGGATAGATTCTTTCTATTTCTCTAGAGGCGAACCCGAGCGAAGCGAAGGTGAGACGCTATTACATATTATTTTAGAAATAATTGAAAGATTTCTTAACATTGCAAATCTTCACAAATAATAGGCAAAAACCCTAGTATAGTCTTACAAGTTGTATGAAAACGTGAAGTTTTTCCCATAACTAAGCAATCAATCGTCTCATCCCAGAATTGAACCTACAATCACAGTAATACTCGGTGTAATAAACGTGTCATAACGGTGATTATCATGATATATAATAATTCATGTATTTGCTATAGTTGAACTTTGAATTAATTATTCTAACTAGCAAAAACTCATGAATTTGCTTACATTTTAGAAAAAGATTAATCACATCGTAAAAAATAATGTAGATTTTAATTCGTTGATTACTTTTTGACATTAGATATGTTGAATCATTTAGGCTCTATTAAAGAAATATTTGGCATTTTTTATTACAAATTAAGATTCTACATGGTGTCTTTACTGTGGAAAAAAATACTTAGAACATCTGCTAATAATATTTGAATATAACATTCAAAAATAGTTTAATCTGTTAAATATATTTTTTTTTTGTGAAATTTTAGGTATTCCCGTAACTTACACACATACATATATATAAATATTTTTCAAATTATGTATTTTCTATGGTAAATGAGGTCCCGAGCGAAAATCTTTAGTAAGCATAACTTTTGAAAAACATGATCTAATTAATTTGCCAATCATACACTTGAGGTCATTATTATCTTAGTACTTACATTGTATCTATCGCCTAGGTCACACAATACACGTGTGCTTAAAGTATATAAGGGTTGATATCTATTATATACAACCAGAAGTAACGTTCTCCATCATCGACAGTAGTTGTTTTGGCTTGGATTGGCTTGTTACCAGCATGAAGATCTTGGTCCTAGCGGCCTTTATTGGTAAATATTTTTTTAATTTATTTTTTTATATTAATAATATAGTGCTAGTACATTAAATATATTGAAAATTTCGTATTTATATTGTGTATAATTAAAATTTATTATAAATAATTTAATATTTTTTGTTTAAAAAAATTTTTTTTCTTATAATATAGGTCTATTATGGAATAAAATATACTATTTTAGTTAATACTTTTCTACAAATCATAAAAATATCTATTAAAAACTAAAAAAATTTAAATATTAAAACCTAAATTTATAATTATTTCATCTTTTTAAACTTTAATAGTTATTAATATTATTTAGTGTTGATATTAGTATATGTGTAACCATAAAGCAAATTAAATTAAATTAAATATTGATTATTTATTTAAGAAATATTATTGTTTTATATGTAATTTAAAAAGTTAAGATATTAATTTTAAATGAGTTTTCTATTATCAGCTATTATTAGCAACGCTATTTAGTCTAGTCAACAAAATTTGGTTAGCCTTTTAGGTCTACTTTCTTCAGCAGTTTCAGATAAATATGAACGAGATGACGTTCGATTCGGAATGGCATGTAGATGATTTTTGAAAAAAAAATAAAAAAGGGGGTTTAGGTTTTTGCAAATATCTCAAAAACTAAATGAGATTTTTCAAAAAGATTTAAAAAAAGATTCAAGAAGACGAGGAAATTTCCTACTATTATTTTGTACTTCCCGGAACGGTAGTATCAATATTTATAATTTTCTCAGAAGGATGGAAATACGGTTTAAAACATATCAATAAAAAATATTTTAACATATTAAATACAAAATTTAAGAAATGAATAACATCAGGGGCTTACTGAATAGATAAATGAACAATAATCCGCCGGACAAAAAAAAAAAATCGCGATTTTTTCTATTAATTATGCATTAGTTAATTAACAATTTTTTTCCTACTTGAATATGAACATTGCAAGTGCGATAATTGTTAAAAAAACAAACCTAAGTTTATCTAGAATAATATACATTTTTCCTTTATGAAATTTACTTAGGTATTATAAAGCATATTATTTGGATTAATAATACAATTGACTTTTGAGCTTTTATATTTTTCACACATCCATCGTTTCGCTATACTTTTTAACTGAGACATTTAAGCTATAATAATAAAATAAAATTTATTATTTACATATTTTTTTTATGTTTACAATTTTGTTTGAGATATGAACCGTTATTGGTATAAGTAAAATAATAATCTTTATCAATAATATTTTGAACTATTTATAATATTAATAATGATAATGTTCATATATGTAATCGAAACCGTATCTCGTCTCTATGACCCAGTTTTATAATTTGACGTCATACAATATCATTAATTACCACGACACTACGTCATACAAAAAAAATTTGGAAAGTTCAAAATTGCACACCTCAATCTCTCATAGTAAAAAGTAAAATAAACAGTAATTAAAATGAAAAAAAAATTAAGGATTTCCGTTACTTGATTTTTTTTTATTTATTTACTATATTATAAAAAATATTATATAAATAAAATACTATATTTCATTTTGATCTCTGCAAATAAATAAAATTGAAGTGTTTGTTTGTAATGTCAAAATAACAGCTTTATACTAAATTCATATGGAATTATATACGGTACTTATAAGAAAAACACAATTTTTAAATTTTTTGTCTGTCTGTTTGTTTATTCCGGTTAATCTCTGAAACGGCTGGACCAATTTTAACGGGACTTTCAATGGCAGATAGCTGATAGATATTATAAGGAGTAACTTAGGCTACATTTATTTTAGAAAAACAATTATGATTTTTAGTTTTAAATAATAGCGAACTAAATTAAAAACATTATTCATAATTTTTTAGCTCTTTAAATTACATACATTTTATTTCCTTTATGTTTATAAATATAATAAAAGCCATACTAAATAAGATTACTAATTAATAATATTTAAAAAAATAATAATAATTATAATAATATGTTAGAGCTAAAATTAAATTAAAAAAAATTCCATATTCAATTATAAAACTTATTAAAATTATAAAAATGTTAATAATTAAAATTAACAAATATTGTAAGGTACTTTTGTATCATTTTTGTATTTTTTTGAATTCATTTTGTAATTTTGTAGGAAGACTGTATGTAACATCTATAATATAATCCTTAGAGACATCTAAAATTTTAGTCTTTCCCGTAACCATGATTGCTATAAAGCGTTCGAAATGTCGGGAACCGAAAATCAAAATAAATTCGCGAAAAAATCCGAAAAGATAGTTTTATTTAAAATATATGTATATGTATAGTAAATAAATATATCCAGAGTTACTCAAAAATCGATCCGAAAGGAATTAGTTATTAATAACTGAACGATTTTTGAAAATTTTCAATTTTCCTAGAGAAAAAAATATGAATGTAAGATAACAGAGACTCATTTCAAAACAGTAAATTACTAGTAACATTGATACCCCAAACTAAAAAAAAAGTATAATGATTTTTTATTTTAATTAATATTAATGTATGTATAGGTATAAAAAACCTCACAAAATTTCTTTTTGAGAACTTATTTATAGGTAATGTAAAAATTCTAAGAAGTAAGGGGAAAATTTTTGTCGATCTGTAAGCTTGAACTAAATTTAATCGGTCAACGGGTCAGCTACGGGAAAGCTTCCCATAGATTTGTATATCGGGCAAATAGTCGGAAAATACTAAATTTTAACCAAGATTTCAGATTCTATTAGGAAGTAATAAATTATAACAAAAAATGATTCTAAATCAATAACTAATAAAATAAATTTGGAGGAATATTTCATAATATCTTATTAATTTATAATATTTTTTTATTTAAAGTGGCCGTGTCCTCGGGCCGCCTCGGTGGGAGTAAAAGCGGTAAAGTAGTAGAAGGAGAAAAATCGCAATGGCCCTGGCAAGTCGGAACTTTGTATCACTACGATGTTGAAACCCACAACTTGGTTTATCTTCAAGAAAGTGCTAGTACTGGTAACTCCTTCAAAGCTCGTTTTACGGTCCGTGTTAAAGCTCCAGGATATCTTCAAGCTAAGCTGGAAGATCCTCAAAATGCTCTGATTCATCAAGAGCTTAATCTTCATGAGCCCTTGCCGGTAGACCTAAAGTATGAGCCAGTTCCAAAGCTTGATATGCCTTTCGAAATTTACTACGATGGCGGAAGAATACTGTCCCTCAATTTACCAGCTACCGTCTCACTGGCACATGAAAATTTACTAAAGGGTCTCATTGGAGCACTTCAAGTGGATTTAACTACAAAGCGCAATGTCCACAGCTCACATGACACTTATGATAAAGAAAGCCAGCAAGGTTTATTCAGGAAAATGGAAACTGACGTCACTGGTGATTGTGAAACTCTTTACACAGTATCACCAGTTGCTGCTGAGTGGAGGAGGGAATTACCCACCTTTACTTCTGAGGAAGATCCTATGGAAATAACAAAGAGCAAAAATTATGGCCATTGCCACCATAGAGTTGATTATCACTTTGGCGTACCTCAGGGTGCTGAATGGTCTGGTACTGTTCATAAACCAGGAAAGGAACAATTCATTCAAAGAGCTATGATCTCTAGAATCCTTGTAGGCAAGAACGGTCCAATTTACAAAGCTGAAACTACCAGTACTGTTAAAGTACACCCACACTTATATGGCAAACAAAAAGCAGAAGTGCATAGTAAGGTTAGTTTTTATTTAGTATCACAAGTGCAAGATTCAGAATCGGAGTGGCCACTGCCTGAAGGTGTTCGAGAAGTTCAAAATCTTTTGTACTCCTTGACACCTAAGCAAATAACCATCGATGAAGATAGTTCTTCTTCATCATCTGAGTCAGTAGAAAATCATGTTAACGTGCAAAAGTACAATCGCGAGCGTCGATCAGCGCGGCCAAAATCAGTTGTAGCAATCAACAAGGTTATTATCAAAAGGAGAAGCGAAGAGGCAAGTTCAGCGAGTTCCAGTGAGTCTGCTTCTGCATACGTTAACGATAATATACCTAAAATAAATGAACCAGCGTACGCCGCCTTGTATATGAACCCACAGCCTCATAATGACAAGAAACAAAATCCAATGAACGCACAAAAACTAGTACAAGAAATTGCACAGCAACTCCAAAATCCCAATAATATGCCTAAAGCTGATTTACTTTCTAAGTTCAACATACTTGTTCGTGTTATCGCCTCCATGAGTTACGGTCAACTTAGCCAAGCAAGTCGTAGCATTGAAATTGCCAAATCAAGTACTGACAATGTGAAATCTGATATGTGGATGGTTTATCGAGATGCTGTTGTGCAAGCCGGTACTTTACCAGCTTTCCAACAAATTAAATCGTGGATTCAAAGTAAGAAATTAGAAGGAGAAGAAGCAGCAGAGGTCATATCTGCTATGGTCAAGAGTCTGCGATATCCAACTAAAGAATCTATGGTACAATTCTTTGAATTAGCCATGAGTCCAGAAGTAAGCAGCCAGGTGTACCTTAACAGCAGTGCTCTCATTGCTGCGACCACTTACATAAATATGGGCCAAGTAAATAATGAAACTTCCCAACGTTATTATCCTACCCATATGTACGGTCGTCTGTCGCAGAAATATGATCATTTCGTAGAGCTAGAGATCTTACCTCGTTTAACAGCTGAATTTAGGTTGGCCATGGAGCAAGGAGATACTCATAAATCTCAAGTGTACATCAAAGCCATTGGCAATCTAGGCCACGGAGCTATATTGGATGTGTTTGTACCATATCTTGAAGGCAAAATCCCTACCTCAACTTATCTTAGAACGCGTATAGTTGAGAGCCTTAACGTTTTAGCTTACCAAAGAGACAACCGTGTACGTGCTGTATTGTTTAGTATTTTGAAAAACACAGCTGAACCTTATGAAGTAAGAGTAGCTGCTATACAAAATATCTTTATGGGTCGCCCCACTAGCGCCATGATGCAGGTGATGGCGTACATGACTAAAGAAGACCCAAGCAAGAATGTACGTTCTGCTCTTAAATCTGCAATTGTATCTGTTGCTCAACTAAAACATCCTCGCTTCTATGAAATGTACGTATACTAAAAATTATAAAATTATAATAATAGTGCTTAGTAAAAATAAAATAATAATTTATTTTTTTATTAACAGTGCAAAAACTGCTGAAGCAGTGAAGGATATGCTTACAAAGGAAGATTTTGGATTACAATACTCCAAGAAAAACCTAATGGAATATTTTGATAGAGATGACCAATATGGCTTAATGTCTATTTTATCAACAATAGGTAGCAAAGATAGTTTATTCCCTAAATCATTGAAATATTCATGGAAAAACAGAGTTTCTGGATGGGATGAAGAAGCGATGGTGAGTATTTGACTAAAACCTGACCTTCCAGTTAAAAAAATCATTATAATTAATATAAAAGTCATCCTTTAATTTTATATTTAATTACAGTTATGGACTGCTGCTTCTAATGGACAAAAGGTCGTCGACTATTTCTTTGATCAAGTTTTCGGAAATAAGAGAAATAGCAACGGTGAAGTTAATCATAAATATTCTGCTAAGAAGATATCTGAAATTTTAAATATCAATCATGTAGAAGAACCTTTGGAAGCATCCATTTATATGGACATTATGAATCAACAGCGTTATTTTGCTTTTAATGAACAAGATATTAAAGATTTTAGTGTCAAAGTTGGCCAGTACATATCAGATCTCATTAAAGGTGTCAACAAACACTATACGAAAATCGTAAACCGTAACCAGGTGTCAGTAATGTTCCCCATTGCTTCTGGTATGCCTTTCATATATAAATATAAAGAACCAACAGTAGTACACATACAAGCCAGTTCAAAGGGCAAAGTTGATTTTAAAAATAGAGAAGATTATGATGTGGTTATTGATAAAGACCTTTGGTTTACTTTTGCAACTAATAACGATGGAAGTGTTGGTTATTTGGATACTTTATCAAACCAATATCCTACCGTGGGTCTCGTCAGGAAATTCCAACTTCATCTTCCTATGAAAGTGCACTTTGAAACAAAGCGTGGAGAGGTTAAGTTAAGATTGGCTCCTAAAGAACCTGAACAAGACAGTACCGTTGTTCACTATAGTGTTTGGCCCTATAGCAGTAGTCAAAAGAAGGATACATTAGTAACTTTATCACAAGACCCCAACACGAAAGTAATAACACGGCCAAACAAAGTTGTTTCTTTTGATTACAAATTCGGACAGCAAATCGGCCAATTGTTCCAAATCCAAGGGTATTCTTATTCTAATGATTACAGAAACTTTGGCAATTTCTTAAAATACAACGATGTCCTCTCAAATATTGTTTCTGCATTTAGACAACAAGACATTGCGCAAACTCACTTCAACTTAAGATATCTTGGAAAGCAATCTAAAAACAAGGAAATAACTTTTACGGCTGTCTATGGTAATCATTTTGTTAATATATTTAATTTTTAATAATATAGAACACTACATGTCATTTTAATATTTAATGTTTTGATTATAGATACTCTTTACAACCAGAAGAATGAAGGTGAAATGCCCTCTGTGGCATCAGATATAAACGATGTTACACCTAATAGCCCTGTGCGACGACAAGAGCTAGTTAAACGTGTTACAGCTGGCATCAAGGCAGCAAGAAGCCAAGTCTTGGATTTAAGTCTTCAAATTGAATCACCGGAGAAATTAGAATATGTCCTGACATTTGTTGTTGGAAATAGTCAAGTAGATCGTAAAATTCAGTATGCCTTCTTCGCCAGCAAAAACTTAGGACAAACTTCAAATCAAATTAACGCCGTTGGTAAAGTCACTAAACCTTTCTTAATTAGCCCCATGAACTTCCAAGATGCAATTCAACAAGAACTGAAAATGATTTTCGAAGCAGATATCCATTATAATCAGAAAGAAAATATCCACATTCAAGGCACCGCCGAAAGAACAATTAAATACTCTGAGGAACTTCAGAAACATCCTATAGGTGTCCAATGTATTCGAGAAATAGAAACTGGTAATTACTACCAAAGAGCATGCTATAAAGCAATTATTATGGCACATGCTCCAGATAGTTTCAAATTCGCTGTCACTTACAAAGATGTCAACCCAACGGTGAAGAGCGTTTTCCACCAAATATATCGAATTGCCCAAAGTGTTGGAATTTGGCAATTAGAAAGTAATGATCAAAAAGTAAATCCTGTAGGAAAAATCGACATTAATGTAGATGCCTCATATTTAAGCCAAACATTATACTTTGGAATGAAATCTCCATTAGGTGAAATACTTTGGAAGAATGTTCGCATTCCAAAATCTTCTGCGGTTGCTTTAGCCACCTATTGGCCAATTAAGCCTTATGAACGAGTATGGAACTATTACACTAGTCATCAGTATCAACGTAAGTAGCTATTTTGTCATTTATTTATTTTAAGCTCTTTTTACAATTCTAAGTAATTTATATTACTCTTAGCATATAAAGTTACTAATACCTACTAGGAAATAATATTTTTTTAAATATTCTATAGAGTCTATAAACAATAATTTATTTAACATGTCATTTCATTCAAATATCACAAAATATTATTTACAGCTTACTGCAGTGTCGACAATAGCATGGTAAGATCGTTCAGCGATCGCAGTTACAACTATACATTGACGAGCTCTTGGCACGTAGTTCTACATGACGATAGAGAATCCAACTCCGATGTCTTGGTTGTACTTGCAAGAAGGCCAAACGAAAAACAACAAGAGATATACATCTCCTACAGGTATTGTTCACTTTAACATTATAAATCAAACAACCTGCCACGAGACTATAATATTGAGTATAAAATATGTATAAATCTTAAATTATTGCACACAGATCATACACCGGTATGGATTTGGAGATCGAATTGCTTCCAGTTCCAGCAGGACAGAAGAATCATGTAGTCAAAGTAAAGACAAATGCAAAGAAGGTTTCAGAAGGTGATCTTACCACATACTGGGATGACGTTGATCAAACTCCTCTACTTGAATACTACACTGAAGGAAATGGTGTTCTAGTTTTGAAGATTCGTGAAAATCGCCTTAGAATTATGTACGACGGAGTGCGATCAGTAGTCTTAGCCAGTGAAAAACGTAATAATATCAGGGGTGTTTGTGGATACATGAGTGGCGAACCTCGTGATGATTATTTAACTCCATTTGGCTTAGTCGATAATCCTGAGTACTATACAGCTTCTTATATCCTTATTGGTGAAAATAGCGAGCCGGTAGAAAAGGAAAGGCTAGAACAAGCTAAGAGAATAGCATATCAGCCACGTAAACGGTACACTACCATCCTGCGATCAGATGAAGAGTGGAAAAACGAGATTAGCTTGGCTTCTGAAGAGCCTTGGGGCTCACTAGTTATATACAGAGCGAGAAACTACCTTAAAGAAAAAATGCCCTGTGAAGTAAGACCCCAAGTCCAGTATTATGAGAACCAAGGTGAAATTTGTATAACGACTACTGCCTTACCAGCGTGTCAGTCGCATTGCAGCGGTGAAGGTTATGAGATTAGGCCGGCTCAGGTAGTTTGTAAGTCGAAGTTCGACCTACAATTCCGTGCAGTGCGGGACCAAATCCGCCTTGGCCAAAACCCACAGGTTAGCGGAGTTCCCCAGAATACCCAATTCAGAGTCCCTGTCTCTTGTGTAATGTAAAATTTTCCAATGTTATTTCAAAATTAACAACTTGGCGTTATTATATGGACTCCGAATAAATAATTATATTATAATATTATATTATATATATTTAATAAATAATTATATATTTTTATATAGCTTGTATAAAACTTCTGGCATTATAGCATATATGTATGAATGAAAAAGTATAATATTGATTGTACTAATTATTATTATTATTTATGGTTTATGTATTTATTTTTCTTTATCACTTATAGTATTATTATAAGATTAGAATAGTAGTAAGAAGCAATGTAAAAAATAACAAAAAAAAGCAATATATTGTTTTATACTTACTGATACAATTATGTTTTATTTCATAAGCATCATCATTTTAAATTAACTTAAAAAACAAAAAAAAAATATACATTTCACAGAAAACAACTCGAATACTTTAGTACAAAATCCACTTTTAGAATCTTTGAGAAAAGTCACAATATTTTTAATAAACACTGAAATAAATTTTGATATTTAAAAAAAGTTGTTATGTACTCAAAAACTCTATTACTAATTTTTATAAAATATTATTTTTTATAATTTGCCTTCAATGATATAAATATTAGTTAATCTAACTGCGTGAAACGAACACAGATAATAAATACGTCTCAAACCTCAAATATACCGCATCGCGTCAGTTATCAAATATCAGCTGTTTGTCACTTCGCAGCTTACCGGAATTTTGCAATTTAATTACAATTTGCTTAGTCAGTAAGTGTATGTAAAAAATGGCAGTGTAAAGAATATTGTAGTGCAAATAATAATAAGTATTTTTAGTTATTTTAAATTGTAGTTATTGCAAAGCCTTTTCCTGTGACTGTGCATAAAATCGAATTCGTGATCGTTCATCGATCGTGATGATTCGTTTTGAATTTCAAATCTCAGTAAGTGTTTTGTTTTTTTAATATAATACTCATAATATATTAAGTAATATATAAACTATTTATCTACCTACTCATAATCATTGCATATTAATTAAAAAAAAATTACAATCATCCATGACTATAAAATAACTAATGTTTTTATTATTTATAATGTATATGTTGCACTATTTTGACTTATAGTTTACTGAAAACCTTATACGATTTAAAAAAGGTGGATTCATCAATACATGTGTTTTTTTTAATGTTTATAATATGATACTCAATATCTTTGAACATTTACTAAGGACTAATTATCTTTAAACACTTGGGGTACTATCGTATCGAGAGGCGCGGGCACACCGGTGTGCCAGTTAACAATTAATTTCTTAGAAATTAACCAGGAGGTGTTAAAATAGTCTTATAAAATGAAGTCTAAAAAAGACATAGATAAAACAATACCTATATGTTTTGTATGTTCACATCCCTTAAAAGTTGAGGCCCTAGCTTCACAAAAGATACCTTGCTACTCTCGTTCCCTTGCAGCCATTACTTCTATACTGGCTAGTTCCTGAAAGTATTTAAGAATAGGATGAACCTTAAATTCGTCTCACATCCTCTGATGCTGTCAACACTAATAGTGCCAATAGCACACAGATAAAAAAAATTGTAGACATATTAGCATTTTATTGCCCGAATGGATTCGGCTAGATCATGGATTTTTGAAGGAAATTGATAAACTAATGAATTCTTACTTTATTTATTTGTTTATAGTCTATATGTGACTAAATATGTGTGAATATATTCTTACAATAATTAAATTTAAAAATACTGATATAAATAATAATACTATAGTATATATTTTATTTCTCTATGCATATATAACTTTAAATACATATATATTATAAATATAAATACCCATGACTGGAGTACATTTGTGTATGTTTGTATCTTTTTATATCATGTCCTCTTATAAGTACTATTGTGAATGCTTCAATTATATTGTTTCATAGAAGAAAAATGCTATTTGTAGTGAGCAAATTTCTAAGATAAAGATTTTATTCTTAATATATTTTACAATCAGATTTAATTTTAAAATTTTCATTATGTGCAGAATATTCAATTACTTGAGTCTGATTCTTACTTGACCATTTTTTACAGCAATCTTATTAATAGTATAATCAGTTACACTAATTTTATTAATAGTAGCATATTTATAATGATTTGTATCTATAATAAATTATCAAATGATTTATTATTCAACTAGCGAGGCACCCTTGCTTCAATCGAGTTCGTTGCTAGGTATGTTTTAATGATTAATACTGAATGATAGGCTATACATTATAATATATATACGTAGGTACAAAATAAACAGTTCTAAACATTTCGATTTTGCAGCTGTTTTTTTGGGTTTTCCCTATTTTCTTTTTATACTTAAACCACTCCCGACATACCCCCAACAGAACAAAAAAAGTATTATTCAAATTAGTCCAGCCGTTTTAGATTTTTTGAGAGACTTACTAATTCAGATGTCCTATGTATACTTTCAATAAAGTGCCTGCCATACTTTTGCAGCAGTGACTTAAACCAAGTTTGCTATAAAAAAATATCAGGCTTAAAAGGGAAAATCCATGAAAACCAGAATAACTAACATTATAACTTAATCACATAAATATTTTGAATTTTGACTAAATAATATACATACATATTATAAGAAAATAATTTCTTTCCCTAAAACATGTCAAGAGTGTTACATTACAATGCTACTTTGGTTCCACCTATTTATATATTTCTATTTTTAACCGACTTCAAATAGAGTGATTCTCAATTCAAATATATGGCCCTTTTTTTATTTATTTTATGTTATGGAGCGACTTCCAGTCTATATGTCATCTAGAAGAAAAAGCTAAATTCGTCGCCTTAGCTGAAACACTCCTAGACCTAAGCCTCCCCTGAAGATTTCCACGATTACCGGTCTTGTGCCATCCGCAACCAGTCGGCTCCAGCGACTTTGACCAAGTCGTCAGTCGATGTTGTGGGAGGCTGTCAGTCGATCTGTGGGACTCATGACTCCATGCCAACTCTTCACCTTTCGATGCGTGGTTGCCACTCGAAAACTCTTTGTCTCCAACGACGATATGCCCTGTCCTGTGTCCATTCGATTCCATCGAAGTTAAGTGGCTTAACTTCGAAAATCTCCAATTCAGCGGGCTATGTCGGTGACCTTGGTCTTTCTTATATTAAATCAAACGCAAGCAACGTATTAAAAGCCAAACTGGCGCCCAAAAAAAAGGGGAGTGCTCAATAGAGTGAAACAATATTTCAAGTCGGGACTTCGCTTTTTGCTCTATAAAGCGCAGGTTCGTCCTCTCATGGAGTATTGTTCTCATGTCTGGGATACGCCATCTCATCTCGCAATAACAGCTTCTTTAATTTGACTCTATCCTATGCAGCAGTTCGTATACATATTTAGATCACCTCAAGCGATTGAAATGATGTTGTTTTAATATATAACTATTGTTTTTAATGATTTGGTAGTTGAGGAAACTATTTTTGTCCCTAAAATTGCAGCAAATAGTCTGTGATAAATGGATACACATAAAAATCGGTTGCCATTGGCAAGGAATCGCGTTACATACAGACAAACTAATACTCGGATCGAGACCATAATTAATTATTTGCGAACTAAATGAAAACGCACACGCTAGTGTAACTTTGCAGGCGAAATTCTATTATTAACTAGCGACTCACCCTAGGGTTCGTCCCTAGCTTGTTTCCCAATACAAACTTTCATCTCCATTTTCACCCGCTTAAGGGATGATTTTAGGCATAAAAAGTATCCTATATCCTTCCCAGGGTCTCAAACTATCTTCTTACCAAATTTCATCTAAATCGGTTCTGTAGATCCAGAGATAACTTCCTACAACGTCAAAAACTCACAAACTTACAAACTTTACCTCTTTATAATATTAGTTAGATTAATAAAAAATATATTTTATTCGTTGACAGTGTCCATATTCATACTAATATTATAAATGTCAAAGTGTTTTTTTGTTTGTTTTTTTGTTTGTTCCTCTTTCACGTCGAAATAAAGTAACGAATTGGCGTAATTTTTGTGTGGAGATCGTTGGAGGGCTGGAGAGTGACATAGGCTACTTTTTTACTTATTACCACGGGAGATTATCTCATTCCCACGGGAAAACACATTATAATACAACCCAAAACGTTAAATGGGTCGTTCTTCTTTTCTTGTGACAATGAATTGGTGTTTCTCAGTTTTTCGAGTTTTTCAAGTAACATTATTTTTATTTCAGTGTTAGATATTTTTTTGTAAATGCATTTAATTTTCATTTGGATCATTTAATCTTTGTTTTCATGCCCGTAATGTTGTTTGTTTTGTGGCTATTTTCAAGAAAACACTGTGACAGAGTGGTTTTTTTTTCGGTAGGACATCACGACACTGTCACGGTATTTAATGAAAAATAAACACATGCAAAAAAATTATTGGCTACAGGAAGTTAAAGATTAGGTATTTAGTATTAAAAGGTATAAAGCGATGAGGATGTTAATTCAAATAATGAATATATTATAATCTATACTCTAATATTATACAAAATGACATGAGTGACAGATAATTGTCACTAAAAAAGGAGAACGACCACATATATGATCAGAATTACTTGAAACTTGGTATTAATGCTCTTCAATACAATTAAATAAATACGTGTTTCAGCATTCAAATTCATTAGATACAAGTGGTAAAATAGGGGATAAAAGTTTGTATAAAACCTACCTTTTTAGAGCTTTTTTCTAGTTTTAGCGCGAGAGAAGCTGCGGGTTCCGCTAGTATATTATAAATCATTGTATCTAATTGGCAATTGACGTCATTTATATATATGAAGGTGTGTTTTGTCATTAGTAGTTGGGGGATTTCAATTGGAGTAATCAAGCAAAACTTCGTTTTTCCTGTACACACCCACAGTAATAATGCTTACATTGATATTATAAATGTGATTGTTTTTGTGTGTTTGCTTCCTCTTACTTATATTTGACAGATTTCAAAAAAGAGGTGTTCAATTTGCCTGTATTTTTGTGTGTTACGCGATATTTTCGCCTGTTGTGAATGGATTTTTAATTTTTTATATCATCATGTAATGGTTACCTATGTTACAAGGTGTCCTATAATTTCCATTTAAAGTAAAAAATCGACCCCCTAACGGTAAATGATTTTAAAAAATGTAGTAAAGTGTTTAACATTTAAAAGTGCCGCAATATGCAATAGGTATATAGCGGCATAACATAGGCTTATACACTATCTAAGAAATAATTATAATTAGTAATAAAAATAGCAGTTAAATCTAAAAGGGAAAAATTAAAAAGAAACGAACAAAAAAAAAAAAAAAAAAACTCAACAAAAAAAAAACAAAAAAAAATATCACATTAGTTACATTAAGAGGTTACCGTGAAAACTTGCAAAGTATCTGAAGCGAAGTTGTTAATAAACACGTTTTTATAAGCAATGCCGGATATTTATTACAGAACAAGATCTTGATATGGTCGAAACTGGTCTCTATTTGCTATCGAAGTATCTACCTGTTTTCCACGTAGGTATCTTATTCTTCCTTATAACTTTCTATGGTTAATTATTTTTTTAAATGTGATCAGTTATTCTGGAAATGATTATTGATGACAGACAATTATTTTTTGATTATACTGCAGTTGGAATACAAACTTATTAACTGGATTTTTTTTTTAATATTTTGGTTAATTAATGCCTTTTATTTGATCTAAAGTTCTAAATAATATTATATAGATCTATAGATCTCACACTATATAAGGTGTTGCAATGTACCGATACATTGCGTCAGACATGCGTCAGCGCCGCGCCTCCCTATACTTATTCGTGATTGGTTGCACGCGACCTTCATCACGTAGACTGTTTTCTTGTTTTTGGTATTGACACATCATTGAAAATAATACATATATTACTTTCTTCGTATGCAATTATGACTAGAAATTAAAAAAAAATAAAAACCGACTTCCAGGCACTGAAAAGTAAAAATAACTAAACGGGGGTTTTCATTTAGAATAGATACTTAATCAGATATTTTCGAAGTCGGTGTGCTTTGATTTGTATCGACTGGCACCGACTTCGAAAAAATCTGATTAAGTATCTATTCTAAATGACAACCCCCGTTTAATTATTTTTTACTTTTCAGTGCCTGGAAGTCGTTTTTTTTTTTAATTTTTATTTTTCCATTTTTAGTGTAGACGTATCATCAATACAAATTAATCAAGCCCAAACACCAGGTAATTGCTGTAAATCGTTGAGGAGTCCCCTCGACTGTCTTTCGGGTCCATCATCAGATCGACTCTAGACCTTCATTAAATAGTAGTGCTTTAAAAATGATGAATGATTAAATGAAAATGTTAACAAACGCACTACTTGCCGCTACAATTTTCAAAAGTTCCCCTCGATTTCTCTGGGATCCCATCATCAGATCCTGGTTTCCTTATCATGGTACCACTCTTGGGATGTCTCCTTTCCAACAAAAAAGAATTACCAAAATCGGTTCATAAACGACGAAAAAATCCGCGAACAAGCATAAAATTCCTTTTTTTGGAAGTCAGTTGAAAAGGCTGTCTTTTCTTCATAGTAAGAGTTTAGTAAATGCATAGATTTTAATTTTGTAGTTGTTTTGTTATTCTACACTGTTTAGTGCAGTATAAGTAGATTTCGCATGTCGCGGACTTTATTTTTTCATTAATAAGGTTCAGGAAGTGGATAATTTAATTTTGCTGTATGTATGTATCAGTCGTTGCTTAATTTATTGTATTAATAAAACTGTATAATGTAATCTGTGTTACAGGGTCGTCCCTAACGGTTTGTACTTTGTAGAGTAAAGTGTATTGTAGCTACCCTATAATTTTTTGATTAACTTAAGTTAATACTTTCTTAGATTTACGCGAATATTAGACATTTAAATAAAACTATCTTTTCGGATTTTTTCGCGGATTTATTTTGATTTTTGTTTCCCGACGTTTCGATTGCTTTACAGCAATCATGGTCACGGGATATTCCATATTTCGAGTTAAAATTAAAATATTAAAAACGTTTAAATTAAAATTAACAAATATTGTAAGGTACATTGATGCTAATTTTCAAAATTTTGAATTCATTTTTGTTAATTGTGGGTAGGCTGTCTGTAACAACTATATAATGCTTTGTGACATCTAACATCTTAGTCTCTCCCGTGACCATGATTGCTGTAAAGCAATCGAAACGTCGGGAAACAAAAATCAAAATAAATCCGCGAAAAAATACGAAAAGATAGTTTTATTTAAATAACTTAAGTTACTTATTATAATAAAAATTAGATGCTGTTCATTGGAAATCAGCTTGGTTTGTTGGAATGAAGCGCAGTACGAGAACAGCTAAACTGATTTGGCCTTGTTTTTTCTTTAAATGATTATACTAGTAAGGTTTTTAGAGGGGGAACAAATTTAAACTTGACAGCACTACGTCAGTTGGGTCAGCTAGTTAATTATATAAAAATATATTTAATTGATTGTCCCCCGATAAGGCTACAACGTGACGGAAGGAGGAGTAGTATTTACTCAATTCAGGTTTTTTTTTTGGTATTTTACATATGATAACTTTGACCAATTGTGATTGATTTTCAAGACTTTTTCATTCATTTAATAAATAGATCAAGGCTAATTACTATTAAACTTTCAACAAAAATTATCGGCTACGTTCGAAACTTTTAAAGTGGTTTTGTCGGTAGATTATTATCTTTTTGTTTTAGGTTACTTCATTATTTCGGGGAATTACTTGATCTATTAGGATTTGTCCTTGCTTGAAACTACATGCATGTCAGAATTGACGTCACTATTGCCTAGGCCGTTTAGGGTAGACGTAAGTAACAAACACTTTATTTTCTCATTTTCAATACTAGGGATACGGGGTTGTCCTTGCAAGAATAGGAGGTTAAAAGGGACACTAAATAGCGAAATAGCAACTGCCAAGTACCATCTAAAACAAATGTATTGATTTATACTTTTTGTTTTTGACAAGCTTAACTTAAGTAGATATAAGGATATTTTAATAAAACATAGAAAACCAAATGTTTTAAGCCTAATGATTTACTATTTTATAAGAATACTAGCGACTCACCCTCGCTCCGCTCATTTTCGTCCCTAGTTACGTTTTAACGTTTAGTATAGATTTCTTAGATATGAGATATTTTCTCGCATTAAATTGTACCCTATATGTTGACCCGGATATCCAGCTATCATCATACCGAATTTCATCAAAGTCCGTCCAGTGGTTTTCTCGTGAAGCGTTCCCTCCCAGACACAGACAAACAGACAAAAATTCTTAGAACTAGGTATAGATTCGTCCTCTGTATAGATAATAATGAGGTTTTCCAAAAAATATTTCATTTACAGATTCGATTGAGCCAGAATTTTATTACGTATATGTATAGATTTCGATATTTTTTTTAGATTTCTATTTTTTAACGATCGATGTTATCGATTACCCCTTGTCCTTTTGAGAGGCGTTTAATTAAAATGTGCCAAATACTCTCAGCATACGCCTAAATCAGTTCCTATCAAACGTAACAACTAACCTTGAATCTTAATTGATGCGATTTTGTTTTGTACGCAGGGGACTTCATTGTTTTTAAATAAGATAGAAAAATAATGTGTAACTCAAAGTAATAAGGTCTATAATAGCTTCATCATACAGATATAATAATATGACGCAAAATAAATCTTGTTAATTTTATCGTGTCAAAGTGTTATAGAACAGTTAAATGGTCATATATCCTCATAACATTGACAATCAGTGCTATGGGGACTTATGGTAAAGATCAATGGGAAAAAACGTAATAAAGTTTAATAAGCGTTCGCCTTGTGGTCTAAATTCGACTATAATAATAATTCATTGCTAACTCTAAAGCTCGTCAACTACTAGAAGGGTTTAGCTACTATACACAAATTGACACACAGAGGAGAAAAAGGTACTGAGCTAGTTTGTCTTTGCATATTTATATAGATTTTATTCTTATGATGTTTTTACGAACATTTGATATTCTTAATGCGTAGGTATAACGTAAGTGGCACTTTAAAACTTGTATTATATTAGAAACCAACTTTAAAACAAGAAAAACATAGAGATTCCACTGTTTATTTATTAAAGTACTAACTTAAATAAGAAAAATGCTAGATATAAAAAAAATAATTTGAGACAATAAATGTCTTAGACGTATAGATGTGCTGCGAAAGTATCTTTAGAAATAATAATATGTTGGAATATTAAGACGGCACCATCTAGTTCCATGGTAAGCTACGAGGCATGTGTTATGGATAACATATAGTTGATACATAACACATAATATATAATTTTAAATACGTACGTATTATAAATATAAACACCCATGACTGGAGTACAAACATTCGTGCTCATCACACAAATGAATACCCCCAGCGGGACTCGAACCCGTGACCGCTGGCACAGAAAGTACAAACCGAGCTAAACGTGTCGTCACAATTCGTGTAAATTACTTGGTACATTTTAATACGAGTAGGTTATTATAAAAAAAACTTAAAAAAAAAAAAAAACCGACTTCCAGGCACTGAAAAATAAAAAATAAGTAAACGGGTGTTTTCATTTAGAATAGATACTTAATCAGATTTTTTCGAAGTCGGTGTGCTTTGATTTGTATTGGCTGGCACCGACTTCGAAAAAATCTGATTAAGTATCTATTCTAAATGAAAACCCCCGTTTACTGATTTTTTATTTTTCAGTGCCTGGAAGTCGGTTTTTTTTTAAAGTTTTTATTTTTCCATTTTTAGTGTAGACGTATCATCAATACAAATTAATCAAGCCCAAACACCAGGTAATTGCTGTAAATCGTTGAGGAGTTCCCTTGACTATCTTTCGGGTCCATCATCAGATCGACTCCAGACCTTCATTAAATAGTAGTGCTTTAAAATACCTAATGAAAATGTTAACAAACGCACTAGTCGCCGCTACAATTTTCGAAAGTTCCCCTCGATTTCTCTGGGATCCCATCATCAGATCCTGGTTTCCTTATCATGATACCACTCTTGGGATATCTCCTTTTCAACAAATAAAGAATTATCAAAATCGGTTCATAAACGACGAAAAAATGCCCGAACAAACATAAAAAAAAAGAAAAAAATATATACGGTCGAATTGAGAACCTCCTCCTTTTTTTGGAAGTCGGTTAAAAACATTTAAAACTTTAAATAAGTAAATATGTTTTATTCTTATATTATACAGTGGGAGACAGAAAAAAGTAATACAAAATATTTATTTACTAACAAAGTATTGTCTGTTTGTAACATAATAATAATTAAGCATTTTCCTAAGACTTTTTATCAAAGAAGCATGAAATATAAAGATATTCGTTTCTAAGCGCGATTTCTTATTTATAAAACTACTATAATACTGCTATAAAGGCAAACATGCATTTCTCCAGCGTGGTGGACTACGCCATAATCAGACCGGGAGGCCCGTGCCCAGCAGTGGGACATTAAAAAAGGCTAAATTAAAACTAACACACTACTAATGTCAATTCAAAAGTATATATATAGGTATATATGTATGTATGTATGTGTACTTGTTACTTTTTCACGCTGTAACTGCTGGCTTCGGATGAAATTTAGATCACAGATAGATGGATATTAGTTGTAGGTACCTGCAGTGGGTAGCACATGATACTGCTAGTAATTAAATATGCCAAAAGGTGGCTTTGATTGTATATAACATAAAAAGAAGTGGCATAAGCTAAGCGAGGATAAGTCGCTTGTTTTATTCTATAGTAGAGACTCACCCTCCCTCCGCTCGGGTTCGTCCCTAGTTAGTTAGTTAGTTTTAACGTTTAGTTCAGATTTCTCAGAGATGAGATGGTATGGTCCTTGCCATTTTGCAAGGTAAAGTTTAAGCGTGAAAAGATAACAAACAGAGTTACTTTCACCTGTATAATATTACTAGCGGCTTACCCTCGCTTCGCTCGGGTTCGCCTCTAGAATAACAAAAACAAATCTATCCCCCGTGACCCGTACATTTTTCTGATATAAAAAGTAGCCTATGTGTTACTCTGAAGTATGAGCTATGTTATTGTAAAGTTTCATTAAAATCCATTTAGTACTTTTTGCGTGAAAGAGTAACTAACATCCATACAGCCATACACACAAACTTTCACATTTATAATACATATTATAAGTATGGTATTATAGATAATATAAATTAAAAAAAAATTATATGGATATAAGTATCACTATGCAAAATAACAATTTTATTATACGAAACACATACCAATCTGTATGCTGTATCATAGCATAGGTACATAATGAGTACATGTTAGTGTATTGTAGCAGATGCGATCGATGTTACAGTGGCACTTTCCGCTTAGAAAAGCAAACATTTTGACAAACGACGTTCAGAACACATACAGGGCGTAAACATCTAGTAATAGATGATCCTAGAACAAATCAACTTATGAGATTAAGGTTACTGCCTCATCTAACTTTACTTGGAGTTCTTTAGCCAAATTATTTTGAAAGAGCTTTTTTTAGTCGTGCATACTTTATCGTACCATATTATTGAACTAATACATTTTGTACTTAGATTTTATAACAATATAGATATTAGTATTTTATTTAAATATGAATGTTCGCAAATATTTTTGAGGTAAAACTTCTTTACACACGCTTGACTTGGGGGGTAAGCTGGTGAATGCGTTACGAAATAATGTACGTTTGTTGCCATGGTAACCGTTGTTATTGTCTGACAAATGATGTATAAAATTATATTCTTTCCTTAAATTATATTCTATAAATATATGATTGTAATATGCCAAATATGCGCTATTTTTAGTATCTCACCTATCCTAATTATTTAAAACATAAATTGAATTTCATAAAAAGTAGGTACCGATAACCTACAGAAGTTTTACTTCCTGCGCGTGTACACATTCATACACGCACTCTTTAATTTTTTTTTATAAACGTTATTTTTATAGGGGAGGAATAGTAAGTTTTTGTAGTTAATGTTTACCACATTTGTTTAATACATTCCTTAATACGTTGATCTTTGTCCCATATAAAAAAGCGTCCCTAGGTAAATAGGTAAGTTTTTTTTTTGAGCGGAACCCTAGTTCTTTTTCTAATTAATTGTAAAATAAGTTATTCCTTGTAAAATCAATTCAACGTTTCGAAAATTAGCCAAAACAAACAGACAGACCGACAAAAATTTAAAAAATTGAGTTTTTCCTATAAGTATATATATTTTCATATGCATTTAGTAAAAAGGTGTTATCTGTATACATTACAAGTGTATAAATGTATACACTGAGGTACTTGCTATACGTAAGCATGTCACATGGTGGCTCGTTGAAGAAAACCGGTCACGTGTTTGTTTAGAGATAACGTTAAGGAAGTTATTCACAGAAATGATTTGCCATGACGAAAATATGTGCAATTTTATGAAATTTTTATCTAAATATTATATATAAATATTATATACTGCTTATTTCGACTAATTCATTAAGGCTCAAAAGCTTTGAAGTTGAACAAGTAACAGTCTATACTGACATAGGCTAACGCTATTTCCTCCCCAACGTACGTTCACTTTGTCGTGGTTCTCATTAGCCTCCGGCAGTCCAGTCGGGCGCGAAGCCAAGAAACGCACTGGGAGGTGGCCCTCTTCGGTGGGCGGTGTACTATGCAGGTTGCTTCTGGTTGTTGTGGTCTGCTTCTGCAGACCTGCCGTCGGGGCGTCGTGGTTGAGTTCGTAAGCGATTCTGCGACGCCCCATAACGACGGGGGAGGTTCTGTTGAGTTTTAGTGAAAAGTACAGGCTTTTCCAGCCGGTAATTTGCGTTATTAAAGGATTTTTGAAATTTATATCCATCAATAATGTGGCGAAAAAGAGTAGCAGAGTTAGTAATAATAAAAATTTAATATTTTGCAATCATTTACAATATAGAGATATGTTTAGTATTGCATGTAACGACTTCAGGCATTTTGCGTTTTTAATTGTACAGTTTACACTAAATAGCCTAAAAGGCAGTTCCGATTCGGTTTCCTTTAACCTTTACCTGATGACAACTTACTATCTGCTTCTAGGCTAATAATTGGTTAAAATACGCAGTTGTAGTTAAAAAATCATATAAAACTTAAATAATATACTAAAGTTAATCTTCGTAAAATTGTTGAAAATAGCACACCAACCAATGAGGTGGGCCACCTCCCAATGCGTTTCTTGGCTCCTCGCCCGGCTGGATTGCCGGGCACTACTGAGACCCCCCCCCCCACACATACACCATGACAAGGTGAACGCACGTTGGGGAGGATCGTTAAAAAAAGCCTAAATCAGCACACAGTTTTACAGCAAAAGTAGAATAACTTATATACATTACAATAAGATATTGTTTGCCAAATACGCAAGCATCAGAATGTACCAGCTACATATAAGTCAATAAAAAGATATCGAGATTACTTGGCAGAACGCGGTAAATACGAGTAAAATGTTTGGCACGGTATATTAAAACAATGTAACACTACTTACCTAGGCTTTTTCTTATTCTCTATCTTTCCTTGTTATAGTATTTAGCCCTCTATGCGCGTGGGATCAGGTCATAATGCATTTACAGGTGGTAGGACTCAGTCAAGCCTGAGGAGTCCGACTGGATGGGTACCACCCCCTTATCTATTGCTGCCGCCAAGCAACAATGATTGCATTGTTGTGTTCCGGTATGAAGGATAAGGTAGCCAGCGCAATTACAGGCAGGAGGCATATCATCTTAGTCCTCACAGTGACAACGCACCTGTGGTTCTGCATTTTTGTTACTTAAAACCTAAGTGCATGAACCGTAGGTGTTATGGGCGACAGGTGCTGCTTTCCATCAGGTGGTCTGGCTGCTCGTTTGTCACTGAATCGCATAAAAAAAATGTGGGGTGTTGGATTTCACATGTTTTTCGAAAACTTGTTATAGGTCCTCTTACACATGTTTCCACACGATGTTTTCCTTCACCGTATTGGCAACCGATATGATTCGCTCATGAAAATAACCGCTTCATTTTATTTTCTATGGCAACAAGTCCATTTTATACTTAATTTATTGGGATATAAAAGTAACCTTTATCACAGAGGTAACGAAGGGAGCTGACAATTACTAAAGCAATTTATAAGAACACTAACCGCTCGCATTGCTGGGCGTACGTAAATGTTTATTTTAGTTTATTTCAGAGACATTAATGTATATCAGGTTTTTCGCTTATAAATTAATTATTTGGGTATAATAAGAAAGTGAATAAAGTAACGTAAACGTAAGGAAAAATAGTAGTACCTCTTGTTTTTATTGGCGGAAAATAATGTTTATGTATGTAAAAAGAAAAATGATGAAGAGTGTTTAGTATTCAAAAAATGCCTGAAATCATCTATAATCTTCTATAATCATATATTTACGTGATGGCATGACAGAGAAAAAATCGTTTTCATATATATGTATAGATATCAGTTGTTCCGGAGATTATCAGTTACATCGTAACTCACTTACCTCTAATGTACAAACATATAAAGTTTTAGTATAGAAATAGACAGTATAATATTGTGGCATTCTTCTTTATTGAATTTCAAGCCGACTTTTGTTATAAAGAAACCGGGATATTATTACCATTTTGTCGTTATGATTACCATATGAAAATTACATTTCAGTCATTACTGTATGAATATTAGCATATTTAACTAAATTTTAACGTCATAGGATCACATTGTTATTTCCTACACCTAAGGGGTTGTATTCAGCCCTTTTTAACGTCCCACTGCTGGGCACGGGCTTCCCTTCAATACGATGGGGATCAGGCCATGGTCCACCACGCTGGCCAAGTACGGGTTGGCGGACTTCACATGTATTTCGAAAACTTGCTAGGTATTTTCACACGTGCAGGTTTCCTCACGATGTTTTCCTTCACCGTAAGACCTAAAGGTTGCCTGGAAGAAATCGCTGTTTTACCGATAAGGCCGGCTCTCGTACACTTTCCTGTTATTGTATTGTTTTTGTCTTCTTTTTGTGAGTGCAATAAAGAGTTATTATTATTATTTTATAAAAGAAATTTCTCTTCTCTTCTTTCTTTCAAAAGAAGGTATTACTCTATCACACGGGCCTTAACCAAGTGTGATAAAATTAAAAATTAATGTGACTGGAAGTATTAGAAATCGTTGAGGATGCTAGAAATTTTCGTGTTATTCGACAGGTGTTTAGTATAACGGCTTTTTGTAAAGTGTAAATTATGTATACCGGAATATTTATTATTTTTAGACTGTTTTCTAATGATTTAGGTACTACACCAGTAGATGACATTACAATTGGTAAAATATGCACAGTTTGGGCTTGCCATTGGGTTTTAATTTCTATAGCAAGGTCTTGATATTTTGACAGTTTCTCAGACACAGTGGCCTGAATATTGTGTGTATTAGGAATGGCTATATCTATTAGAAATATTGTTTTATTTTTTTTGTCATAAAAGGTAATGTCTGGTCTATTATAATGTACTGTTTTATCTGTTAATATAGTCCTGTCCCAGTAAAGCTTATAGTCACTGCTTTCTAAAACGCAATCAGGTTTATATTTATAATATGGCTGTTTTTTATTTATAAATTTGTAATTATATGCAAGGTATTGGTGAATTATTGACGCTAATTGATCGTGCCTATGCTTGTAGTCAGTTTGAACAATACTTCTACAAGCTCCAGTTATGTGTTGAATTGTTTCGGGGGCACTATTGCAATGTCTACATAAATCGCTTATCAGTTTGGAATCTTTTAATATATATTTTGTATAGTTACGAGTGGCAATCACCTCATCCTGTATCGCAAGCATGTAGCCTTCGGTCTCAGGAAACAACTCGCCCCTTCTAAGCCATTCGTTCGACCTATCTTTATCGACATGTTGCTGGCACAGGTGAGATCGGTGTCTCCCGTGTAAGGATTTTCCGGCCCATGACGATATTTTTTGATTCACATCTGTAATTTTTTCATTTATCTGCTTTTGTTTTTCGTGTAAATTGAGTGGTGTGAGTTTTTTGTCTGTTTCTATTGCATGTTTGTGGATTGCTGAATGTTCTGACTTAGAATAAAAATAATTTTTAAAAGTAGTTATTAATTTATTATGAAGATTACGTATGTCAATAAATCCTCTCCCTCCTTCATGACGCGGCAATGTGATCCTTTGAATGCATGATTTTGGATGATGTTTTCTGAATTTAGTAAGTAATGTATGTATCATTCGCTGTAGTTTTTGTAAATCTGTTTGTGACCAGTGTATTATACCAAAAGAGTACGTGAGTATGGGAATGGCAAAAGTGTTAATAGCTTTAGTAATATTTTTTGAATTTAAGTGGCTTTTTAAAATGAGATTTACACGGTACCTAAATTTATTAATGAGATCTATCTTTGTTTGTTTTACTTTGATTTGTTTAGATTGATGAAACCCTAAATATTTATAAGTGCTCAATTCATCCATTGGTTCAATCGTTTCACCAGTTTCGAGTATATATGCGTTGTTATTATCTATTACACCTTTATTGACTGAAAGAATTTTGCATTTGTCGATGCCAAACTGCATATGGATATCAGTAGAAAACTCCTGTGTGATGTCCGCTAACTTAAATAATCCCTTTCTATTAGAAGCATACAATTTAATGTCGTCTAAATACATTAAATGTGAAATAGTGCTATCGATCTGCGCGCGATTGAGTTTGTATCCAATGTTACTTTTATTTAGCAATTCTGATAGAGGGTTAAGAGCAATACAGAACCATAAGGGGCTTAAAGAGTCACCTTGAAAAATTCCACGTTGAATGCGAATCAGTTCAGTAGATATTGTCTCAGACAAATGGTTAATTTTTAAAAAAGTTTGCCAGTTTTGCATAGTAATATTGAGAAAGTTTATAATTTTAGGATTAATTTTATACAAATGAAGAGATTTGAGTAACCAGCTGTGAGGAATCGAATCGAAAGCTTTGCGATAGTCAATAAACATTGTATAAATATTTTGCTTATTTTTGCGAGCACTATTAATAACTATAGCATCTAAGGTGAGTTGCTCTTTGCATCCCTGGCTGTTCTTCCTACAACCCTTTTGTTGTTCAGTGAGTAAATTATTATCAATGAGGTGGTTGTAAATTATTTCGCTGATACATGATGTGATTATTTTGTAAATAGTTTGTAAGCACGTTATGGGTCGGTAATTCTCTGGATTTTGAGTTTCACTATTTTTTGCTATCATGTATGTTTTTCCTTGAGTAATATATTTAGGCATTGTATTTGATAAGAGAATAAATTTATTAATGTAAGTATGTAGATATGGGTGTATATATGTTAATTTCTTGTACCAGTAGTTATGAATGTTGTCTGTACCAGGAGCCTTCCAATTGTGAGCACGATTAAGGACTTTTAGTAACGTATTCATTGATATTTCAGTAAATAACATTTCGTCTACATGTCTGTCATTTTGAATGTCGTTAAGCCAGTTAGCATTAGAGTTATGCCGAACAGGATTTTCCCAAATATTTGCCCAATATGCATGAAAGTCATGTGCTTGTGGTGTTTGTGGTGCAAGGTTTGGAGTCTCTTGTATATTTTGTGAAAGATTTCTGTAGAAGCTTTTTTCGCTATTAATAAATTTAATGTTTTGTTGTTTTCTTGCGGTACAAGTGAGATATCTTTTTAACCTACATGAAGCTACATTTAATTTCTGCTTTAGAGTATCTAAAAGTTGGTTTGGTTCTGTATTTAAATGTTCATATTGAGAATGTTTACTATGCCTTTCTTTTATAGATTGAATTTTTATAAGAATTTTTGGACTTTGGTTACCAGCAATAAATTGTGTCAATCGGCCTATATCTGCTCTTAGTTGTTTAATTTTGTTTTCTAACCGAACTTGCCAAAAAGGCTTACCACCTTTTTTTACAGTTACATCAATCCTAAATTTTGTCCCATTAAGTAATGCTGATGTGTAAGCTGCTGTATATATAAGTGTTTGTAATGTGTCATAGTCTGTGTCTGTATTTAAATATTTAGGCAAAACTTTACTATTTATATAATTTACAATGGACGTTAGTTTTCTTGAAGTTTTTTGTTTTGGGATGTATGGTCTAGATGTAGGGTCTGTGTTTCTAAAAAGTATGAATATTCTGTTAAACTCTTCTTCAACGTTATCTTGGTTTATAGTGCTACTGCTTTCCGTATTTTGCGTATTTGATTGAAATATTACTTCTCTATTGTTGTTTTGTTTCTCATTCACTTCTACATCATCAAGTTCAGCAATTCCTGAGGCTTGTAAATGACTTCCACTACTGTTGAGAGCATTATAATTAATTCCTAGAGAGGTTTCTACGGCTTTTTTAATTTCGTTAATTTTTTGTTCGGTAAGCATTTTATTTCTAAGTATTGTTCTTCTTTGATCCGCAATACGTTGCTCTGAAATATGAGATAAATATGGATAATACTGTATAAATATTTGATGCATTTTTTTCCTGTATGCTGTCATATTTCTTTCAGCTTCAGTGGATTCATAGTATGCTTTAATTACTGCTTCATTTAATTCTTGTGACCACTTCATTCTGCCTGAAGCTGTAGCTACATTTGTTTGTTGTGCGTGTTTCGTTGCTTGTGTGATGTGAGTATGGTTATGGGTTTGAGGTATTGATTGGTTTTGTAAATATTTTTCTACTTCTAAACGAATTGCTGTAATTGTATCGGGAGGGAGTAGTTTTCTACGGAGTATAGCCCTGCGTTGATCGCCGATTCTTTGTTTCGTGATTTGCATTGTTGGAAATTTGTCGGTGAACGAATTATAAAGTGATGTTAAATAATCTCTTGTGTTTTTTTCTAATGAAGTGACTGTGAAATATGTACGCATAATGAATATATTCATTTCTTTTGTCCATTTATAACGCGTATTTTTTCCTACCGTGGTGGGACCAGGATTTTCAGCGATAGATGCCTCCTGTTCAACATCCTCGGTAGTTACTGTATGTGTGGTGATAGATGGGCTTGAAGATGATGTCAGTGAACTTTGTTGGGATAGAACTTCATGTTCTTCAAATGACGCACGTGATGATGGTATTGATGAAAATAATGAAGAAGTTGATGAGGGTGTGATTGAATGATTATCGGCTGTAGTATTTTCTTCGACTGAAGCCCGCCTGTTCAACTCCAAGTCGCCAACGGATCGCATGCTGTAGCACCCAGCGTTGGCTCCAGATGCGCCCCGGCGCCCCCCGGGCAGCGGCCGTAAGTGATATCTCTTATGTCTGCTGTTCATCGTTGTTTGGTTTTGGGACCGTTAGTTTGGGGGTATAACAAAGCTTATATTTTGTACTTTGGTCTTAGTTCCTCCCATTAGGGGTATTAGTCAAGATGGTGTGACTGTTTACTTAGTTCTCCCCGTAAGCCCCCCCACCACGACAAGGTGATCCCTTGGGGGGGTTATTATTATTATTATTATTTTTCAGAGCATTATGGCCTCTTTCTAGGAAACAGTTCGTTATTAAAATTAAATAACTTAGTCTTTTTTTTCTAATTATATGATAATATATAATAATATTTTTTTGTGCAATTTAGCTTTTTATTACCGTATTTTTTTTATATATTACTACCTCATACGTTAATGGTTGTTCCACATAAATATACGTTATTTTTTTTTTTATAAAATTTAGCGGAAATCCGCTACAAGCAAATTAAATAGAATAAATTAGCAACCAGTGAAAGATAAGTAGTGTACCCAAATTATTAAATATTGCATATTGACCTAGAAAAGATAAGAATATCATTTCGACGAACCTTACAATTTATTCTGGTTGCCGTAACTACAAGTCCACCAAGGTATTCTACTTTCTAAAGTATTAAGTCAATAGTAGCAAGGCGTAAGCGGTATATTGTAGGAATAGGGCGTTTTTTTGGTACAAAGAGAATTTATAGGCCAGAGTGATAAAGGCAATTTTTATGCTGCTACATATTTTTCTACTGGAAAAACTATAATATATACAAGCGACTTAACCTCGCTTCGTTCGGGTGCGTCCCTAGGTACGCGGATTTTGTTTACAATTTCATGGGTTTTAATTTTTTTGCGCGGAACCCTAATCCTTTTTCTTAATAAAAGGAACCTAAGTTGATTCCTTATAACATCAGCTATCTGCCAGTGAAATTCCCATCAAAATCATTCCTACCATTTCGGAGATTAGCTGGAACAAACAGATAGACACAGACAAAAATATTTAAAATTGTTTTTTTAATTATAAGTACCATGTATACTTTCATATGTATTTATTAAAAAGCTGTTGTTTTGACATAACAAACAGACACTTCAGTTTTATTTATCTGTATAGATCATATGGGAACTTTTGAATTATGTGATCGCCTCCAGGTTATTTCAATACTAGGTGTCTATAGGTATATGCTAGTTACTCAAGGATTTTAAGTCCTTGTTACTTCTCTTTGCAATTATAAGTGCCCAGATTGAAAAGGTGGTTAGTACATACTCTATTGGCAAGTCGCTATATTAATTTCGGTGGAATAAAGTCAATATTTAATGTGTGTACAATGCTTAAAAAATTGAAAACCAAAGTATCTAACAAAATTTAATAGCTCTTGGAAATTTTACCATTTGAGGCCATTATGTCAGTACCTCGTACTGTAAATTGTTTTTAATTCAGGAAATAACTTGGTATGGAATAAATGAGTGGTTTAATTGATAGCAAAGAAATTTTGCTTCTGTTATATTCTAAAACTAACCTAGATAAAAAAAAGAAGATAAGACAAAGGATCGGTTGACAAAAAGAGGAGAAAAAAATACTAAACTTTTTTGTTTTGGCCTATTCATATACAGATACCAGTGAGTTATGTTTTAAAGTTTAGTATCTCAGAGATGAGATGAGATATTTTGCCGCAGTAAAAAGTATCTTATACGTTGACCCGTATAACCAGATATCATAATATCTTTCATTAAAATCTGTCCAGTGGTTTTCTCGTGATGCGTTCCCAGGCAGACAGACAGACAGACAGAAATTCTAAAAACTATAAATTCGGCCTCTGTATCGATAATAATTACTATTTTAATAAGATTTTCCAAAAAATATTTAATGTGAAGACATTCGGCTCAGTTAGAATTTATTTATATGTAGGTACCTATAGATTTAAGGAGGCTACATATTATTACAATTAATATGGAACGGAATTAAAATTCACAAAAAAGTGTATACTTATGTCATAAATCTTAAATGCGAATGTATGTTAATAAGGCATACCAGTTTAGTTTGTATAAATATTAATATTATCTCGATGCGGAAACACTTCGTCCTTCAGAATTGGTTATCACACGTGTGTGAGTTGATTACAATCCTATAGAACTATAGTCGATCTTTTCTTACATTTCATCTGTCGTATTCAGTTCATTCTCTTTTTTAACGTCCCGTTATTGGCTTCTTTTCTTTAGGGATCAGGCATGGTCCACCATGTTATTGTGAACTTTACTTTTGGCAGCTATTGTGGGTTGGCGGATTACACATATCTTTTGAAAATTAGTTAGGTCCTCTCAGACATGCAGGTTTCTTCACGATGTTTTCTTTCACGTAAATATTGTTTACATCAGTTTGTGCTAAATCGCTAGTCTTCTGAAGTTTTCCCGATTGATATGAAATTCTGAAACGTGGAGCATTTACTTGGAGAAGGTTTTTACGTTAATCTTTTTTATATAATGTGCCACTAGATGGCAGCTCAGCAATTTTTATACTGTTCAACTGATCGCTAGGATTTGTACGTACTCACGTACGTTTCTTTCGGACTCATATACATGGGTGATCTGAAAAAATAATAGTGTATCGATATCCGCTTTGCTGTATATCGTCACTAGACTTACTTAACTAAGAACAAATGAAAAAATCACATGAGGCCAGTTTTTTTTAAATTTGTGCTTGGAGTGCTTTGTGAAATAACCCAAATCACTTCGGCTTTTTGTCTGTCTGTTATATGAAGTTATTTAGAATTATTATTTTAAGGTGACAGTTTTGGGAGATGTTGGGAAATATGAAAACGAAATAAATTATAGGTACTATATGTATAGACTGAAAACTGAATATTTATGTGTCTTTAATTTACCGTAGTATACTTTGTACATTATATGTATATTCGACGATAAGTTTTATAGCACCTGTTTATATATATATATATATATATATATATATATATATATATATATATATATATATATATATATATATAATAACGACAATATTTACATGACAAAATTCACTGATAATACCAAAAGTTAGAATAAACTGAATAATATGATATATGAATAATAGCTTTTTTATCAATTCCAATGTGTTATCGAAATTATCGACTACTAAAAAACACATTTTTCCTTATAAGAGTTTTTTTAGCAAGTTATTTATTTTATCAGCTCGTTTAAATATTTACACGTAACAATAGCGTATCTATCATTGTCAAAAATAACTAAAAAAATGTCTTTATATTCCATTTTCACCTACTTACGTAAAAGTCACTTTTCCTTCTAAAAGTTTTTATTTAAAAGTTATTGATTTTAATTGCAAAGTTTTTTTGTCTAAGATAAGTTAAATGTAACATAATGACTTTTTAAAACATTATTTAGAAATAACACGTTTATGTTTTCGCGAATGTTTTCGTTTCGTGTTAACTTTAAGTGCCTTTACTTAGCGTTAAAAGTTAATACTGAGCAGAGCGAAGGAATCAGTTAGGACCCAAATAACACTTTAAATAACTAAACTAAGTACTAGACAGAAATAGCGACATTGTTTAATTATCTTTATCTACTATATAAATAGACTACATGTGTAAGGCCTATGGATTGATTAGATTTAAAACGTGAACCATATGTAATTCAAATAGAATATTTTAGTCGTTGTCAAAATTACGCAACGATGACTTGTTTGTTTAAAATTAAACTTCAAACCGCTGTTTTCTGTGCAGTGTCATGCAATATCGTGCGCTTGAGTCGATGACGTCACGGAGGCGCGCTAATCTCGACCAATGAAATGCCAGCATTCCAGAGGCTTGGCGTAAAACACGACGGATGTGTATGTGCGTGACTAAGGGTCAGTTCACACTGTTGAACTACATTCTTCCAGCCATTAAGACGAAACAATGTGTATTTGAAGGGCAATAATATGCATTGTTTTAACTGCTTAGGAGAATGGACGCTTGTTATTTGATAGTTTATACTTTATAGTAACTTGATTAGTATTTGAAGTATTCTTAGTTTTAAAAGAATAAGTAATGTTTATGTCAATTTTTTTTTCATAGTTCATAAAAGTTTCTGTATTGTTTTTTTCTTATTATTACCTAAGATAAGTATTGTGACGAAACGTGACATGTGTCTGCATCTGTCATTGCTGCTTAACTCGGGTTCGATTCCAGAAAGCTTTGAAGCCATTTATAAAAAAATTGAATTGAATTGATTCCAGCAATGGGTGAATTTTCAAGCCAAACTTTCAACCGTCTTGCTTTAGACAAGATTTTACGCGGCGGGCGTTAAGTGTTGACTAAATTGTAATGCTATAGTTTAGTATAAAATTATAGTATGCCTATTACAAACGTATAATGTAAAACTAGCGACTTATCCTCGTTTCGTTCGAATGCGTGCGTCTCCAAGTAAGCGGATTTTCTTCACAATTTCATTGGTATTTTGAACAGACCCCTAATTCTTTTTCTAAAATAAAAATTCGTTACTCCTTATAACATTAGCTATCGACCAGTGAAAGTCCCGTCAAAATCGGTTCAGTCGTTTCGGAGATTTACTAGAACAAACAGACAAACAGACAAAAATTAAAAAAAATCTTTGAAGTACCGTATATACTTTTATATGCATTTGGATTGTTAATTTAACATTACAAACAGACACTACAATTTTATATATTTGTATAGATTACAGTCAGTGTCCACTACGCTAGGTCTAGGTAATTGCAGATTATCAGTAAGATTAGATATTATATCTTTTCATTTTTTGGCATAAAAAGATAACTAGCGGTAATCAAAATAAAATATGCTTCTTCACTCTATTATTAGGAAAAATCTAGTAGAAAAATCATTGAAAATTTTCGTCCAATACAGATTATTAAAGGACGGAAACAAGTGTGCATTGACCTCGAAAATCGGGGATTCTGTAACGTCATAAAATAGTAATATATATTATAATATGTACGCTGACCTTAAAATCTGTTTAAAAGTAATTATTTCACCGTTAGTGATGCTTTTTTTTGGGCAAAAAAAAAGAGTAATATTTGTTGGATGGCAACTCTAAACACGTTTTATTTGATTGGAATATAGTCTGTGCGTTCCAATCTCAATATCACCATTACTGAGACTTACTAAACAGAAAGACACAATAACTAAACTTGGCCCGACTCGGGACTCGAACCCAGGACTTCTCGATGTGCAGCCGTACTTGCTAGCCACTACACCATCGAGTTTAAAAAAGTTAAAAATTAAAACGTACTTAAGGACGTACCTGAGCGAAGCGAGTATATGTATATCGCTTGTAATATTATAAATCTATAAGACACCTAGTATTTTATATACCGTAGTTCGAGTTTCATTTTAATGATGACATCACTGAATTTATTACTTTGACGGTCACCTCTAACTGAAGCCTGTTATTAATTGAGATAAATTATCTAGCTGTTTTATTTCTTGGCAATTTCTTACCGGATTCTGGTAAACGAGCAAAAAATTGTGAATTTTATATTCAACATAAATAATAGTATCTTATTTTTTGCTTTATTACTTATTAGATAAAAAATGTATAAAAAACAACCTAACTTCATACATATTAATATTACAGACTAGCGGGTCAACCTCGCTTCGCTCGGGTTCGTCTCTAGGTGGTTCTTTAAATTGACATAACTTTTTCATTTATTAACCGATTGAAATAAAACAAATACTAAATGTTAGCTTCCCAAAGTTCATTTGTGAAAATCGCACTCAAATCGCTTAAGCCGTTACTGAGATTAGCGCGCATAAACGCACTGACAAATAGACAAAAAATTTAAACATCATTGTCTTGGGTTTTATTGCGTTAATAAAGACCCCCGATAATAGTTTTTCTCAAATATCTTCCATGTACAGACAGCGATCAGTTAGTTATACTTTTAATATATGTATAGGTACGATAATATTTTGCTTACCTACTTAAATTGTAATTCGTATGCTAATATATAAAATTGAATAATTTGTTTTTTTGTTTGAACGCGCTTATTTCTGAAAGTATCTATGTCATTTGTATTTTTTTTTTGTTTTGATAGCATATTTATTTAGGAAGTATATAAGGATATTTAACGTCATACTAAGACCTTAAAGATTATTATTTAAAAAATCAAAAAGGAGTCGCGGCAAAAACTAGCATTAAAATAAAATAAATCAAAGAAAAGGAAAAATAATAAAGAATACTCTCACCTATATTTTTTTTTTATATTTTCCAATTTTAATAAATCGATTTTAATTTATTAAATTTCGGTTTGTATACATTCTACATGGTTAGACGCACGTGCGATGTTTCAAAATTAGAGAGCTGCCTAACATTTAACTTGCGTGCGCGCACTCACGTAGCATTAGCGTAGTTAACCAGACCCCTCTGCTTTTAAGAGGCCTATTACATTTTCACTGTGATTTTTCAATTTAATGCCCATTTTTGACGTTCTTATTCAAAGAAACTGAAACTTTTCGACAATTTTGACTTATTGTATGGTGGAGAATAATTATTAATATAGTTCATAGCGGCCTCGCTTTTCGCAAATTTTCAGTATTAGGTGAAATAAAGCCAAAATCACGAAGTAAGTTTTTTAATAAAATGCGCGACGACAATTTTTCAAGCTCATGGATTGAAATACTGTACTAAGCAAACGAAATGAAAAATATATAATAATATCTCGTATATACTGGTTGATTGATGACTGTTTATAGCAGCCTCGGAATTTGAAAATATGTATTGGATTTCTATAAAAAAATCCTTTTCAAAATCTTCAAAACTACTAAAAACGTTCAGAATTAGCTGTAAATATATCCTTACAACATTAATATTATTAAGTAAAATTTACACCAAAATATACGTCAGTTCAAAAGAAACGTAATTACATACTTTTTTTAAAATAATTTATTATAAAACTTTACATAGAAGTAATTACAACTGCAGAAAATGCTTGAAATAGCGATGCGTCGGCCGCTCGAACTCAATACCATACAACTCAGTACATTTTGTGATAGGCCTCTTAAGCCAACTACAATTGCTAGCGGTAGCTTAAATAAAACGTAAGAGTTTATTGCTAACGTGAATACATATGTTACGAATTAATATTTTTTATTATAATTAATAGTTTTAATACAATTCGCGATCCGAATTGTATTAAAACTCTAAATTTTATATACATAGATACCTATGCTAATATAAATAAGCGTAAATGTACAACAATTAATACAAAATGAAATATCTATAGTATATATATCTAATGTAGCGCGATGATATATAGCCTATAGCCTTCCTCAATAAACGGGCTATCTAATACAAAAAGAATTTTTCATATCATATTAGTAGTTCCTGAGATTACCGTGTTCAAATGAACAAACAAATGAACGAACAAACAAACAAACTCTGCCTCTTTATAATATTAATATAGATAAAACCTGTTATGCTTTAGGAACTAAACAGTTTATTTCAGATCTCGTTTTTGATGCACGTGCTATAACAGTGAATAGTAATCAGCAGTGTAGGGCTTCTTTACGTAATGTACAAGTAGACGAAAATCTCATGATTTTATTTTCTATCTATCTGATAGGGGTGTGCGAATAATTCGAACTCACGAATTATTCGTTCCGAATCGAATATTTATATTCGATTCAAAACTCGAATCGAAAAGATCCCGAATAATTTGGAAAAAAATCGAATTATTCGAAAGATCCCGAATAATTTGAAAAAAAGTCGAATAATTCGAAAAATTCACGAATTATCGAAATATCACTGGATTTTCGAATTATTCGTCGAATTTTGAATAATTCGAAAATTAGAATTATTCAATTCGAATTTCGAATCGAATAATTCGAATGATATTCGCTCACCCCTTCTATCTGATTTATCTATTCTACATTTTTAATATTAGTTTAAATACAAAAAAATACTATACAAACATAAATGGAACGTTTTTCTGACTTCAAATAAGCAAGAGGTACTCTAAAAATAAAGAGGTAAGACAAACTGGAGGAGATAATCTTCGATTGTATGTGTTGTGTTTTTTGTGCGATATGTCATTTATGAATCGATTTTAAGCTCGAGTTCTAAGACTATATTTTAGTGTATTTAGAAACAAAGGGTCCTACTCTAAAGCAAAATAAAGTGAAAGGTTACAGCTAAAAAGAAAGTAATATAAATAGACCTTTTTATTTCAATAAGTAAGTAATCTTCTTAATAAATGTAAGTTATTTATTTTGTGTATTCGTTTTCGGGTTTTTTTTGAGTTAGCTTCTTCGTTATTTTTTTATTGAAGTGTAAACTTCTGTAGGCAGGTTTGGATGGGTAGTTGTCATGTAAGTCATCATCGACATGGTCACGTGACGTGTTAACGCTAACACTCAGAGTGCCTATAAATGTCAAACTTAACTTTAAACTAGCGACTCAATGCCTCCCCCCCCCCTCCTCCCTCTCCTTCACTCCCTTAAGGGATGATTTCCGGGATAAAACTATCCTATGCCCTTTCTAGGGTCTCCTATCTCCATACCAAATTTCATCTAAATCGGTTCAGCGGACTAAGCGTGAAAAGGTAACACAGACAGACACACAGATTACTTTCGCATCTATAATATTAATATGGACTTGCCAGGCAGAAGAAGAAGAATATTAGTATGGACTTCATTTGGCCACTTTAATATACTCAATGGTTAGCTTAGATTAAATCCTTTACAGAAATATCTAAATAATTCATTTTTTAGTATTTTACATTAATTATGGAAACTTTGTAAGTTTTTTTTAAAAATACATTCCATAGATAATAAATTATTTAATTAAAGTAATAAGAATTGCTTTTAGCTATAATCTTTATAATAATAATTATATAATGAACGGTGTTCATTCCCATAGTTTTTTTCCAGTGCGTATTACACTGTAAAATATTAAAAAAAGTTAACCAAACCAAGTTAATTAGGTCTCTTAGAAACCGCATCGTACGATCGCGACGCTCGACCAATCAGAGGAAAGGCAAGGCAACGCAGGCGCATCTACAAGAAAATAACAAAACAGCAACGTATAAGCGCTATAAAAATGCCTTGAATTAAACTTATGATTATAAAACAGCGAAGTTATGATGCAAATGTTAGGTTCTTTTAATCAACTGAGATTTAAAGCATAAATAAACTAACTGTTAAAGCGCTGAAGTTATGGAGACTTTAATGTCTTAAAGGTTGTAACTTGAAGCAGACCTTTAAAATTATCTAAGTTAGTTTTTTTTAAATAATTTCTAAAATACAATTTTTTTTTATAATACGAGTGGCTCACCCTCGCTTTCGGTTCTCCTCTAGGAAAACAAAATCAAGACTATCCTGCGGAAACCGTACATTTTTCCGGTATAAGTTAGCAGCATGCCAAATTTTATTAAATTAGGTGCATAAGTTATTGTGTACTAAGCTGCATAAGTTATTATAGTTTAGTTAACTATCCCACGGGAATTCTTCAATTTTCCGGAATAAAAAGTATCTGAAATGTTGACCGGGGATATTAGGTATCGCCGTGCAATATTTCATTTAAATTGGCTTAGCAGTTTCGGAGATTAACCCGTACAAACAGACAAACAGAGAAACAAAAAAATTGAAATAAATCCGGATTTGTGCTATTTCTCTTCTTACATCCCCTTGACTCGGGTTGTCGATTTTTTGTTTCTATGTACAGACATTAGACCTCTACAGAGTTATTATATGTATAGATTAGGGACTCACCCTCACTCCGCTCTGGTTCATCCCTAGTTATATTTTAACGTTTAGTATAAATTTCTCAGCTATAAGATATTTTCTCTCAGTAAAAAGTATCCTAGTTGACCCGCATACCCAGCTGTCATCATACTAAATTTCATAAAAATCTGTGCAGCAGTTTTCTCGTGATGTGTTCCTAGACAGACAGACAACAATTCTAAAAACTATAGATTCGGCCTCTGTATCGATAATAATGACTATTTCAATAAGATTTTCCAAAAAAATTTGAATGTACAGATCCAACTCAATTACAATTTTATTATATGTATAGATTAGGCACGTAGGCATAAAGTGATTTGCCAAAACTTTCCTAAGAAAATGATATTATTTCGATGCTACGTTAATGCACGTGCAGTATTGCGTTTCGTAACATGCTATGAAGTTTTTAAAATCATAGATAAATAATTATCTAATCTTAAATTGATTAACTTTGTCTCAAATTATTGTGTAATAAAAACTTCCCTTTTGAAGGAAGAGTTACGAAAATCATAAGAGGGTATACGTGACACCATTCCGATGACACTTTTGGCTCAGTTCTCTGTTGTTTGTGACCCTACTTGTTGTGCCAGTGGCCGCAGGTTCAAGTCCCGCTGATGGCATTCATTTGTGTAATGGACACGAATGTTTGTACTCCAGTCATGGGTGTGTTTATATTTATAATATATATGTATTTAAAGTTATATATGCGTAGTGTATCAACTATCTGGTATCCATAACACAAGCCTCGTAGCTTACCATGGAACTAGATGGTGCTGTGTGTTAATGTCCCAACATGTATTTACTTATTCCGCACAGGGGTGTTGAAGGCTTTGAAAGTACACAGTAAATTAGTATTAATTAATTATATATAATATAGTTCAATAAAAAAAATACATTTTTTTTGAGTTGAATTGAAAGTAATTATGGAATGAAATCCCGACATTTAGTACATCCATGATTATATAACATTCTAGCGACTCACTCTCGCTTCGCTCAAGTTCGTCACTAGCTTGCTTCCCAATAAATACTTTTATCCCCATTTTCACTCCCTTAAGGAATGATTTCCGGAATAAAAAGTATCCTATGCCCTTCCCAAGGTCTCAAACTATCTTTTTACAAAATTTCATCTTAATTGGTTCAGTAGATCCAGATATTACCCCCTACAACCTCACAAACTTTACCTCTTTATAATATTAAAACAGACTAGCGACTTTGTTCGCTAACAGTAGGCGATATGTTACAAATCATCATTTATCTATATATGCTGAATTTCATTAAAATCCGTCCAACAGTTTCCGCGTGAAAGAGTAACAAACATACACACACATACAAAGTTTTACATATATTATATACCAATTGTGTAAACAAAATCTGATTTTGAGTTTTACTACGTCTCTACCTACGTTACTAGCGGAAGTTTGTTACTATTTTTCCTATCATACAGGAACATAACAATGAATTGATATGTTTAGAATAATTTAGATATAGTTTCTAAGATATATATCCGGGATATATAGATAGATATGAACTACTGTAGAGTATCAGTCTAGTAGAAAGGAAAAATCTGGTGCCTCTAGCAGAAATATGTAGAGCATTATATTCTAAACTAGTCTGCCAATAACTGCATGTGCGTCCTTGTTCAAAGTCTTTCTAAAAGACACTTAATTCAGCGGACGCAATACAATGCGTCACTATACCTCATACACACATACCCACTTACGTGTATCTGTGTGAGTGACCAATGAAACTTTATTATAACTACGAAACACTCGTTTTTCAGACAGTTGATACCGGTCTATCAGTCGAAGCGGACGTGTAGGTGGTTTTATAATTTTACAAGTGTAGTGTCGTGTTAGATTTTCAATATCTGGGTGGTTGTCTGTCTGTTCACATTGATCATTGACCGTACAGAAATAAACTTTTGGCAGTCATCTCGTGTTCTACCCTTGAATTCGGATTTCTTGTATATTTTCGAAAATCTGTCAGTTGAGTTTTTACGAATTTAATGGACATAAAGGTAAGTTACATAATTATTATATAATAATGCAATATAATATTGTTTATTAATTGTTAGCAGTTTTAACAAATTCATTTAACTCTATATAGAGTCGATGAAAGTTGGAAAAATATATATTTTTTTTGAAATAAAATATATCTTGGAATAATTTTATATACCCCTTAACCTTTTACATATTTGAACATATTGATTTCAATTTTTCCATATTTCACGCTTTAACTTAAATAGGAAAAAGTGCAAAACAATTTAGTTCCACTCTAAAGTAAACCGTTATAACTTCGTATATTATTCTAGGTTCAAATTAACGTTAAACCTAAATTTAAGTCACATTATACATATCTTATCGTTTTCAAAATGGATATACTAAATTTATTGTACGTTGATTTCTTTGCAAATGTTATGCAAGATAGTTGTCATTTACAACCGTAACTCGTTTTTGCTTCTCGTTCGTTAGACCTGTGTAAGATACATTGCGGCTTTTTGAATAAATTACTATATGTTTGAAAGCGAAAACTTATAATGGAAATGGATCATACAACTGATACCTTTAAATTTTTTATTTGTCGGTGCCATTGTTTCTTACGCTATAATTGCTTGTTGATGGGGGCCTTACATAGAAACTATTATAATTATACAGTACACTGGCTGGTTGGTTTGCAAATTTGTTTTAACCTCCATACCTTTCTAATTGAACGTTAGTTTTTTTGCACGCCAAATGAATACTAGCCCAGTGGTAATGCACTCGCTTGGGAAACCTAGTAAAGTTGGTTCAAATCTATGGGGTCTCGCACCTTTGATATTTTCATGTGCGAATCATTTCCAACATGATTACCACTTGTCTTAACGTGAAGGAAAATATCGTGAGGAAATCTGCATGTCTGAGAGAACCTAGCAAGTTTTTGAAAGACATACATGAAGTTCGCTATTTCGCACTTGTCCAGCGTGGACTATAGCTAGATTCCTCTTGCAGTAAAGGGAGGCCTGTGCCCAGCAGTACACTATTACTAACTAAAATTATGAATGCGAAAGGATGTGAACAAATTTTTCCATATTTTAGTTAATAGACTCGGTGTTCTTTTAAATCCACTACATATCTTTCTTGGTATAGAACATATATTGAAATACGGCATTGGAGATGGTTGAATAATAAAATCGTCGTACGCAGTTCATAAATCACAGATACAAGTTATAAACTGAGATGCTTAAGTTGTTCCGTCACGTGGAACATGTGAACAAAGTCACGTGATTCAGCAACTTATTATTACAATTGTCTTTTTGTATTAGCTATTATCATTGAATGTATAAATTACTTTCAATCCACATGTTGTAGTTAAGTAGGTAGAGCATAATAGTAAAGCGTTCGCTTCCTGTATAGTGTAAATAGTTATTTATAAAAAAGATTATTAATATTTGTTTAGAGAAAGATATAATACATATCATCCAAAATTTTGCCTAAAGAAGATTAATTTTCACCGGAATCAAACTTAGGACTCTTACAGTAATGACTGAACAAAAACTTTATATTTATAATAATTATATAGAGTCTAACTATTAGAAATATAATTCGTAACAGTATGGAAAGATTTGATAAATAATTAATTATATTCGCGAATTGATGTAAGGTCAAACAACAGGTGTCCTTAAACCATTCACTTGCGCTGGTTTTATTGCACCTACTAATGTCATTATCACGTACAATACATATGATTATAATTCTTTAACTTGTATAATGTTACTTATAGTCACTTTGCTAGTAAAGATACTTCAGTAAGTTTATATTATTATCTATAATAAATATTCAAAGACAAAACAGTTCATTACCTTTTTTTCCTTTGAAACGGACGGCTTTGGATTAAGGGCTTTAGTGTTATCAATAAAAAAATTACCAAGGTCGAATTTCGCCCACTGGGCGAAAACTTCTTACTTTAATAATGTCTAATATTCTTCCTCTTAAACTATAACTACTTTGCTAGTTATATACTTCGTTAACGCTCTATGTAGAGTCGATGAAAATTTGCGAAATTATGAATATTTAATACAATTTTACTATATGATGTAAAAATGTTATAAATACAACGTATTCTTTTACATTGTTAGGAAAAATATTTCTCACTTCAATTTAGAACAATAGAATAAAACAAAGTAAATTACTTTTTCCACCTAATTTCTTTTGCGACTTGACCTTGACCTCTGCCATATATAGAGTCAAACTAAGAGTTCAAATTGTGTGGAAAATTTACGTCCGATTGAAATTAATACCTAAGTATTATGCAACAAATATTTAAAAAAAATACAATTATTATATCACAAAACCTGTCTTGAACCTAAGCCAATAATTTTATGAGTCTCCTTCAAACTCTTCACGCGGTTTTATTTTTTCTTTGGCTCTAGACTATTTATTTTTGTAACTGTTATATAATTTTTAAGTCATTTAAGAAGATAAGTTAAGCCCGCGCACGAGGTTCGTGACCATGGTTGCTTGCGACGAACTATTTTCATATTTTGAATGCCATCGATCGCGATCATTACATTAATATCTAAAATTCTATCAGAGTCGAATCTGTACGTTAAATATTTTTCGGAAAATCTTATTGAAATTGAAAGAGTAATTATTATCAATATATATCGACTGTCTGTCTGTCTGCGAACGCATCACGAGAAAACTGCTGGACAGATTTTAATGAAATGGTATGATGATAGCTGGTTATCCGGGTCACCATATAGGATACTTTTTACTGCGGGAAAATATCGCATCTCAGGTAAATCTATACTAAACATTCAAACGTAACACTAGTTATTTATATAAGTGCAAAGTTATTCTTATAATTAAAACAGAAATAAATCTATCCCTCGAGAAACGTTTATTTTTCTGGGATAAAAGTTAGCCTATGTGTTATTCCAGACTATAATCTATCCTTTCTACCAAATTTCATTCAGATCTGTTCAGCCGTGAATGAGTAACAAACATACACACAAACTTTCACATTTATACCTAATATTAAGTATAGATACAGATTAGCAAGCCGTTTCATTGCTTCATGCTGGGCACGGGCCTCCCTTCAATACGAGGGGAATCAGGCCATAGTCCACCACGCTGGCCAAGTGCGGATTGGCGGACTTCACATGTCTTTCGAAAACTTGCTAGGTTTTCTCAGACATTCAGGTTTCCTAACGATGTTTTCCTTCACTGTAAGGCAAGTGGTAATCATGTTAGAAATGATTCGCACATGAAAATATCAGAGGTGCGAGACCCGGGATTTGAACCCGCCTCACTCGGTTTCCCAAGTGAGCGCGTTGCCACTGGGCTACCACTGCCTCTTGAGATTAGTACAATATAATAGCAAATTAAATAGCAGAAGATATAATAGAAAACCATAGAATATATAAAGTGATTACCTAAAATATTTTTTAACTGTTTGTTTTAAAAATCCTAATTCATAACTACTTATCTATACTAATATTATAAAGAGGAAGGATTTGATTGTTTGTTTGTTTGTACCTAATAGGCTCCGAAACTACTGAACCGATTTAGATGAAATTTCGTATGAAGATAGTTTGAGACCCTGGGAAGGATATAGGATAGTTTTTATCCCGGAAATCATCCCTTAAGGGAGTGAAAATAGGGATGAAAGTTTGCATGGGGAATCAACCTAGGGACGAACCCGAGCGAAGCGAGAGTGAGTCGCTAGTCTATTATATAAATAGTAACCTTAGAAACTAAATCGATCCCGGTACCTCGAAAATCAATCACTTTTCCATGAACTTCATGTTTATTTTCATTTAATGGAATTTCCTCACGTATCTTTGTTTATTTTTTACACTCAAACGTGCCTTTGGTGATTATTGTTCCTACAAGTTAAGATTAGCTAAGATAAGCTGTTATCAGTCACATCTATCTTATTACTAAGTTTATTGAAAAGGTGGAAGTGGTTGGAAGCTCTGCGTTGAAATTAAATTGCTTTATATTATATGGTATTTTACCAAAAACTATACAATATTCAACACAGTTTTTATAGATTTTCACACAAAGATATTCATTTTTTTTTAATTTTTATTCACGTTACCCAAAAACAAAAAGTGAAAAAAAAATCTTTAAAATGCCAACACTATTATTTTTCTAAACTGGTTTTTTTAAATAAAAAATATGATAAGTGCTGTCTTTTGATAGTTGATTACACAATTCATTAATACCTACTGATCTGTCAATCAGTCTGGACCAAAAACAATATTTACATAACTCAGTCGGTATACAGTTTTAAATAGTAATGCAAATAGTGTGATTTTCCGCTCAACGTCTCATCTGGATGAATCTGCTCCATCAGTAACAACTCTATAATAGAGATACGTTTGGCTAACTTCAAAAAAACGAAGAGGTACATTAAGTAACTCTTATTTTTTTTGTTGTGAAGTATGTGCGTATATTTTTTTGTGTGTTTGCGAATGTTTAACTGATTATAAGTTCCTTTTTTGATGTATAGGTATATCTCAAGAGTGTTTGCAAAAAATTTCAAGAAGAAAGTTCCAAGTCGAGGCTTCGTATAATAATTGCTTGTATTGTATGTATTCAGCCCTTTTTAACGTCCCACTGCTGGGCACGGGCCTCCCTTCAATACGAGGGGAATTGCTTATGTAAGAAAAAAATATAAATTAAAATGTAGTTGTTTTGGTAAATAAGTATATACATAGCATTGTATTGGATGATGTAAAACATATTATGTCTAACTGGCACTACCCCTTACACCAAAAGTTCTCAGTTTGATTCCTACACAGGGTAAATAATTTTATTGATCATACAGATGTATGATATATTAAATATTGTAAATCAAAAGGGCAAGTGCATGTCTGTAGCATATTATTCAGCAAATTGGTCTAATTCAAGCTAATTTTCCTTTTATTGGCGCCCACGTAAGACTGTTCCCGTCGGTTATTGTCACATTATATATAGAATCTTCGAGATTGTTTATCAAATTTAAAATAATTGTGCATAGTTTAGAAGATGAGAAGAAAACTACGCTTTGACCAAATGTATGTAATTCTTCGATAAAAATCATGTCTCCGAACGCGAAGTTTTCACTGGTAGCCTTGAAAGTGATATCCTGTCCACCTCCTGGCTCCAAAAATAGATTAACTCGATGGTATCAAATTTTCTCATCTCTATCTCATTCAGCCCTTTTTAGTATCTCACTACTGGGCGTAAACTTCCCTTGCATTAAAGATTATAAGGGAGATAAGACCATAGTCCCTCACGCTGGCCAAGTTAATAAAACGACTATCCTACTCGTCTAAGCGACATGACGCTAACATGTGAACAAACAAAAGTATTTTAACATTTAATTTACACTTAAATAATATTTTCCTCACAGTAAAAGTGCAAATTACGCTAAAAAGCCTGAAATTGAATTGAATTGATTCTTTTGATTAATACCAGTTTTCATGATTTCGTGTTTGCATTATCGTAAGCGATATTTGAATGGACCATACATATTTATCTTCGACGGAAATTAATATAAAAATGGTTTGAGAACAATTCAGAATATATTATAGAAATTAGGACAGAAAAGTGGACTTGAAGAAATTTTCTTTTATATCGATCGATATTTTATATTATATATAAATAAATAAATATTTGAGTAAACTTATACATATTCTTTTAAAAGAGAACTTATTTTATTTCTATCTCTTTTTCTCTTCCTTGTGCTAATTTTATACATCGCGGTTAATGATTGTTGACAAAAACTTAGTGGTAAAAATATTGCTTATTTATATGTATGTAATATTGTATGTAGGTATATGAAAAATTTCCAGAATTTATACATACATGTATATATATATATATATATATATATATATATATATATATATATATATATATATACATATACAGATATATATATATATATATATTATACTAGCGACTCACCCTCGCTTCGCTCGGGTTTGTTCCTGGATGATTCTTTAAATTAACATAACTTTTTTGTTTCTGAACCGATTAAAATTAAAATAATATACATTAGTGAAAACCGCGAACAAATCTGTTAAGCCATAGATAAACAGACAAAAATTCTAAAAATCATTGTTTTGGGTTCTATTGCGTTAATAAATACCCCCAATAATAGTTTTTCTCAAATATCTTCCATGTACAGACGGCGATCAGTTAGTTATACTTTTAATATATGTATAGAATTAACTGTAATATAAATATATAAATAATAATCTTTTATCAAATCTAAATAAAATTTATATTTAAATAAATAAGGTAATAATGAAATGTGTAGTCAAATGCATGCATGTACTCTCTAGATGGAAAAATACAGTACATATGCACTTATACGTTCTCGAGATCTACAAGATCATTGCATCATTGCCTTTTGTTTTTAATTATGTGCTATAATAAGTAATTAATTTCAAGGGCAACCTCTAAAAGAATTTACTTAAATCATTTTCTTTGTATCCTAATAGGGTAGTTAGGAAGGCATAAATGTAAATGTTAGCGGTTTGTATTCAGCCCTTTTTATCGTCCCCCTGTTTCACGCGCCTCCCTTCAAAGCGAAGGGATTAGGCCATAGAAGTTAAATTTCATCATAATCTGTCCAGTGGTTTTCTCGTGATGCGTTCCCAAACAGACAGACAAACAGACAAAAATTCTAAAAACTATAGATTCGGCCTCTGTATTGATAATTTAATAATTTTTTAATTATGACTAGACCTAGACATTTAATAATGACTATTTCAACAAGATTTTCCAAAAAAAATGTACTTTGACTCAAAATATTATTATATGTATAGATTCATAAAATTAATTATCACGTGACAACAAACAAATAATTGTACTAGAAACAAATTATGCAAGACATTTTGCAAAGTGCATACTGTTGCTTGGGAATTATAATAAATATTGTTTTATGCTGCGTTCACACTTGCGACTATTGTGAAAATTTTCGAATTATGAATAAGATGTATATTGACACTAGCGAAAATACATTATGACGCTGACGTATATAGGAAGTATAGTAGGAATAAATAGCCTATATATAATATACAATAATATATAATATACAATAATATATATTTTATATATATATATATATATATATATATATATATATATATATATATATTAGGGTGGTCCTTATTCCTAAGAATTTTTTTTTTTTTAATTTCGCGGGGCACTACGTAATTTGATTATATACCATAAGAAAGTATTTCAGTATTTTTTTTGAATTTTTTAAATGACATTTAGAGGTCGCTACCAAGGTTTGAATTTTAAATAAAAACTCGAAATCTGAATTTATTAGATTCTTTTATTTTTGTAGCCAGGACATAAAAAATATTACAAAATTATTGTTGTTTTTATGAATTAAGATATTATGTAGATATTTGTACGTCTTATGGGTTATGTTTTCGATTGTTTGAACGGTCTAAATCTCGACGCGTCGGTACAGAAGAGAGGTCGAGGGAAGGAAGGGATAAGAAGCGATTGCTTATGCGAGTTTCACTTGCACGTAAAATGTGATATAAACACCTAAAAGAAACATTAATGAAACCATCATTTAAGCTGTCCTTCAATGCTTTATGTAAAAATTTTGACAGCTGGTAGCGACCTCTAAATCTTAACAAAAAAAAAACAAAAAGAACTTATTCCATATTTAGAGGTATATAATCAAATGAGAAAGTGCCCCGGGGATAATTCAAAAGTCGAAAAATAAGGACCACCCTAAAAAAATAATAATTGCAATTAATAAAAATGGAGATCAAGCTGTTAACATTTGCTTATCTAGTGATATAGAGCATAGCGTGTTTTATTCCACGAGATAATTTGAAATATAGTGTACACCCCTTTAATTATTTTTTTAATTCGTTTATTTTTTTTTATGCATAGACAGAGGCTGTTTCTTTTCTAAAAATAAAGTTAATCAATTTTGTCTGTAACTCTTTAAATTAATTATATTTAAACTCTCGTTAAATATAGTATTAATGCTAGGAAAGAACAGAAAAAATCGATCGTGTGTAGAAAGCCTAAACTCTTATTATTTTTAAATACACTAACGTATGGTGTTTTTGATGAAATCTGATACCATTTTTATAATGTTACGTCATTTTTGTATATGCAAGATATTAATCAAATGACTTTAATTAGATTGTCTACGTGTGTAGGTCAAATTTAAGAAGGTAAGCTTTTAAGTCGATATATCTGTCTATATTCTATACATATAATAAAATTGTAACTGAGTCGAATCTGTACATTAAATATTTTTTTGGAAAATCTTATTGAAATAGTCATTATTATCGATACAGAGGCCGATTCTATAGTTTTTAGAATTTTTGTTTGTCTGTCTGGGAACGCATCACGAGAAAACCATTAGACAGATAATGATGAAATTTTGTGATGATAGCTGGTTATCCGGGTCAACAAATAGGATACTTTTTATTGCGGAAAAATATTTCGTTTTTTTGAAATCTTTACTAAACGTTAAAACGTAACTACCTAAACAAACGTAACAACCTAAGGTACAAAATTTAATTTTCTTAAAAACTTTCGCCGTTCTTCTCGATATATGTATATTTCGGTAAAAAATAGTCATATCATACATGTTTTCAATAGATATATTATATGATATATAGCCCCTTTATGTCCTTCATACAAACAGACAAGCAAATCTTGTATACTTAATAAGTTAGAGTAAGAAGATAATTGAATAAGTACTTAAATAAAGTGCGAAAATTTCGATAACAACTCTATATTGAATAAAATTAGCTATTTAATAAACTAGTTCATAGTGGATATATCGCAGTAATAATTAACCTTAGCTTTCAAAGGTTAAAAACACGACATTTTCAGTGTTTTAATTCTAATACAGTAGTCTATACATATAATAAAATTGTAACTAAGCCGAATCTTTACATTAAATATTTTTTGGAAAATCTTATTGAAACAGACATTATTATCGATACGGATGCCGAATCAATAGTTTTTACATTTTTTGTCTGTCTGTCTGTCTGTCTCTATGTTACCGCATCACAGAAAAACTACTGGAGGGATTTTGATGAAATTTGGTATGGTCATAGCCAATACAAGTCAAAGCACACCGACTTCGAAAAACCCTGATTAAGTATCTATTCTAAATTAAAACCCCTGTTTTGTTATTTTTTACTTTTCAGTGCGTGGAAGTCGGTTTTTATTTTTCTTTTAAAAGTTTTTATATATGTATATTAACTAGCCGTCACTCGCCTGCTTTGCTGGGCACATGTTTCTTTTGGTCTTCAAATACCTTAATGTATATTTAGGGTATTCGCTTATAATTTAAATATTAAGGAAAGAAAGAAGAAGAAAAATATAATGAATAAAAATAAAAAATGGTTGCGTGTAACCTTTACGCGCGGTTGAAGTAAAACTTCTTTGGCAAATATCGCAACTAAATTAAAACATATCAATAAATTAAATAAGGCATATTAGGCATATTACAATCGTATATTTATGGAATACCATATATGGAAAGAATATAATATTAAAATCAATTGTTCAGTATCCAGTATTTTTGCCGTGATGCGGTAACAGACAGACAGGCAAACAGACAAAAATTCTAAAAACTATAGATTCGGCCTCTGTATTGATAATAAAAACTATTATTATATGTATTCACCAAGTTTAAAACTTATTTTAAATTTTATTCAACATAAATTACATAACATATTATTCAGTAATATTTTTCACTTCCTGTGTAATGCATTCTATCTCATTCTCTCGCCGGCTTAATCCTATATATTTATGGGTTTGTCTCTTTTTCTTCATTTGTCTCAAATCACAATGATTCTAAAGAAGTTTTACTTCTAAAAGTGTAACGTCCTTTGTTTTTTATTGGCTGGAAAAAATATTTACGAAAGTGAATAAAAAAGAAACGGGAAGGACTGTAGGAAATTAAAAAAAAAATAGCCTAAAAGCATATAGATATACAGAAGATCCCGCGTCGATTGTTCATAGTTAGTACAGTCAGCTTACGTTCAGTAGTTTCTACGTGATGGCGTGACAAAGAAAAATCGTTTCCATTATTTATATTGTTTTCAAATTACAATATTAATTGTATGTAAATCTTTTTGATTACTATGACATTTATCCTTATCCAGTTTAATACTTTACCGATATAAAATTATCTATATTCTATACAATAAAGTGAAAAACATTAAAATATTAGTTACTAGCAACTCAACCTCACTTTGCTTGGTTTGTAGGTTGATTCCCCATACAAACTTATATCCCCATTTTCACCCCCTTAAAGGATGATTTCCAGGATAAAAACTAGCATATGTCTCCCAGGGTCTCAAATTATCTTCTTACCAAAATTTCATCTAAATCGGTTCAGTAAATCCAGAGATTACTCCCTGCAACATCACAAACTCAAAAATATTACCGCTTTATAATATTAGTTGGTTAAGATTGAAAATAAGAGATAAATGTAAATGTAGATTATATTATATTGACACCTCAGTACGGTCATTTGAATTTAATCGCAAACTATGTAATGTATGCTAATTATCCCATAAATATTGCAATTGCAAGCAACTATACCAATAATGAGTAACTTTGACCTTGCGGTTAAATTTAACCTTTAGATTATAGCTCTAAGGTCACCCAAGGTCATTATAAATCACGGATCAACGAACTTGAATGAACGAGATGCCGATTGTAGACACCGCCGTTGATTGCTTAGATTCTTGTAGATGAAACTTGGTTCTTTTTAACTACATCATAGCATAAAGTTAACTTTTATTTATATGATATTGTTGTTATATTATATTGAATAGTTATACGATTAGATTCACTCAATAAAATGAAGTTATAGAAAAAATTAAATATACTTTAGTGTGTAACACCATTATTTTACATTATGTGGTTGAAACAGATTAAAGAGAAATAGTACAATAGGCGACCTTTTATGTGATCAAGGGGGCAAACGAGCAGGAGGCTCCCCTGATGGAAAGTGATTACCGCCGCCCATGGACATCTGCAAGCCTTGCGGTGTTGAAGATGCCTTGTCGCTAAAGAACGATCTATTCTAGACTAGACAACCTTTGGGAAGAGATAAAGAAAGAGAGAAGAAAGGGCTGCAAACAAAAGTTATTGTACCATCATCCATTCTTTCTACCTTTTAAGAACTCTTAGGATTTTGAAGTCGTAACCTTTGGTTATGAAATAACACAATATCACTTTAGCTTTATGAATTAACGTACGATATAATTCTTACAATTCTAATAAAATTCTATCTATACTAATATTATAAAGCTGAAGAGTTTGTTTGTTTGTTTGGTTGAACGCGCTAATCTCAGGAACTACTGATCCGATTTAAAAAAAATCTTTTTGCATTTGATAGCCCGTTAACTTAGGAAGGTTATAGGCTGTATATCTTCCCGAAAAAATGTACGGGTCCCGTGGGATAGATTTGTTTTTGTCTAGGGACGAACCCGAGGCGAAGCGAGGGTGAGTCGCTAGTTTTATATAATATTAGCGACTCGCCCTTGCTTCGCTCAGTTTTTTCGCTAGTTATGTTTTAACGGTTAGTATAGATTTCTCAGAGATGAGATATTTTCCCGTAGTAGAAAGTATCCTCTATGTTTATGGTTGACCCGGATAATCAGCTATCATCATACTAAATTTTATCAAAATCTGCCCAATGGTTTTTCTCGTGATGCGTTCCCAGAGAGACAGACAGACAAAAATTTTAAAAGCTACATATTTGGTCTCTGTATCGATAATAATTACTATTTCATTAAGATTTTCCAAAAAAATATTTGATGTAAAGATTCGATTCAGTTAGAATTTTATTATATGTACCCATAGACAAAGACTTACATAAATGATATACGTATGTTATTAAACAACGCAATAAAGAGCTTTTAAAATAGTTGAATATTTTACTTGTCACTAAGTATGCGTTGCATATTTCCTTAGGAAAAGTCGTTTAAAAATAACCAGTAGATAAAACAGCTTAAACTACATGAACAATACAATATATATAGTTTCGAGTTTATGTTTTAGTTCAAGAGCCTTATATATAAATAATTTGACAAATAACAAGAATACAAATATTTAAGTTAGTGCCAAATACTCTTGCCAAGACTGCTTGTGAGCATGATTATTCTACATCCATTCATAGAGAGGGACACTCCCTTAAAATTATAGGCGAAATTAATCTTTTAGGTAGAGTATTTAGATGTATAATGTGGTAAATAGGTATAAGGGCTAAATAAGCTTGAAGTTTTCAATATAATACTAGTATTATAAATGTTAGTTTGAGTGAAATGGGTATTGGAGAAGTATCCGTATTTCATCGTACCTGCGATACGAGCTCAGCCGTGGGCAATCTATCTACAGTATAAACTATCTATATCATCGATTCAAACTTTTCAGTAGGTATTATATTTCTATTTTAAAGCTCAAACGTCCGATAAATAACAAAAATATAAATAATTGGTTTCATTTTCATTCTGATTCACATTTTCATTCTGATCTGATTACAGGGCATTTGTTATGTTAAAATTAACACTTTCGATTCCTTCGTTAGCTGAATGTCTATGAAACCTGTACACTATATGATATACTAGAATAACTAGCGGTTCACCCTCGATTCGCTCGTGTTCATATCTCTCCAGAAAAACAAAAACCAATATATTCCACCGAAAGCGGAACATTTTACCGGGATAAGTATCCTATGTGCTGTTCCAGACTAAAATCTATCTCAGTGTCAAATTTCATTCACATCCGTTCAGCCGTTCTTGCGTGATTGAGTAACAAACATCTAAACTTTCACATTTATAATATTAGTAAGATTTAATCTGCCTAGTGTTTTTTTTTTTTTTTTTTTTTTTTTTTTTTTTTTTTTTTTTTTTTTTTTTTTATGGTATTCAGTGATAAACGAGCAGACAGTCCACCTGATGGAAAGCGATACCTGTCGCCCATAACACCTATGGTTCATGCACTTAAGTTTCATGTAACAAAACTACAGAACCGCCGGTACGTTATCACTGTGAGGACTAAGATGTTATGCCTCTTGCCTGTAATTGCACTGGCTACCTTATCCTTCAAACCGGAACACAACAATGCAATTATTGTTGCTTGGCGGCAGAAATAGATAAGGGGGTGGTACCCATCCAGTCGGACTCCTCAGGCTTGACAGAGTCCTACCACTGTAAGAAACTCTAATATGTTATATTATAATAAAATGATCAATACTTCTATACATATATTTTATTTCGTGTATCTCGGAAACGGTTCTAACGATTTGGATCAAATTTTGTATTTAGATGAGGTTTTACTTTTTAAATTTATCTATAATATAGGTATATTTTCTGAAAAAAACGCAATTTTTATATCTTTCCAAAAAAAAGGCGAGCCAAGCTCGGTCGCCCAGATACTGATATGTAAAAAGAAATATTACACGTGTTACATTTTAAGTTTAAAAAGTAATAGACATTATGTTCGAATTCATTTTAAATATGGAAATGAGGCCAGCTAATTACTCCGCCATGTTTGGCAATATCCCAGAAATTTCTGAACTCAATATTTAGAATATCAGAGATCATGTGATTTGATGAGTTGTTGGGGGTGTGGTGTTGAAAGTAGACAACAAGTTGCGACACTGTTATATACATATTACATATATTTATTATTTATCCGTTCAAAAAGAGTGGGTGGACTCTTTCGGTCGGTTCAGTTTTTTGTTGACCGAGTTTAAAAAAGGAGAAGATATTAAATAAAGTTAAGGGTTGTCCCAAACATAAAAAAACTAATGCAAAAACAGTCTATGAATATTAAAGACACAACAAGCTTGTTTTACTACCTACTTTGTATTTGTTATATATACATTATACATACCTATTTGACATTGAATATTAATATTAATTATAAATTATATTAATAATTGTGTCGATTCAGTTTCATTCAGCTAATTATTATCATTAAAATATATTCCAGCATAATCAAAATCATAAATAAATAGGTACACAGACTACAAAATTTTAAAAGACACTTGTAATTCCATAGTAAGGGTTAGAATTTTTCATATATTTATATGCAGCATCCTATGAAATTTGTGAAGATAAATAAATAAAATAAATAAATATGCTGGGACATTAACACACAGCACCATCTAGTTCCATGGTAAGCTACAAAGCCTGTGTTATGGATACCAGATAGTTGATATACTACACATATATAACTTTTAAATACATACATATTATAAATATAAACACCCATGACTGGAGTACAAACATTCGTGCTCATCACACAAATGAATGCCCCCAGCGGGACTCGAACCCGCGACCACTGGCGCAGAAAGTAGGGTCACTACAAACTGAGCCAAACGTGCCGTCATAAGATATTATAAAACATATTATCCTTCAATTATGAACTCGAAAATTAGAAAATCATTCAAACAATGGAAAATTGCCTTCACCATACCTGGCATTGACCCAGAGTGTTTTCTATACATGGCATACCAAATATCATCCGATTTGTCTAATTTTAATACCTTACGTCATACTGGGGGTGTGGTATTGGAAAACAGCCGAGGCATGGCATCTGCGCAAAGTTGTAGGTGTACTCACGTGATTTTGTTGTATCAAATTAATTGTTTACATTATGCTCGTATTATTTACTTAACGTGGTTATTTGGGTCGTCTATTCGTTATTTTGATCGATCTTCATGTTATTTTATATTAGTAATTAGATATTCTTTATGGAAGTATAGATCAGCGGTTCCCAATTGTTTATTGGCCACGGAACCCAAATTGATCATATTTTTTTTTACGGTTTAATTTTGATAATAACTAAAGTCATTGTGTTATAGTTAGAATAACTTGTTTAACTTCAAAGAACAAATCATAAACGAAAAATATTTATTATATCAAAATTATAACCTAACTATTGAATGTGATGAATGAAATTTTTTCACATATTTCTTTACAATAACACTAAAATTAGGCTTTATGTCTAAGAACGTTTTATTCAACTCTCGGATCGACCTCGGAACCCCCTGTGATCCTTCCACAGAACCCTATAGTTCTGCGGATCACTATTTGGGAACCGCTGGTATCAAAGTATTACCAGAATATAGACAATAATAAAGTTTGTCATTTTTTTATTATTTATTTTCCCCCGCTTCTTCCAGAAACAGACACTAGGAAAATCATAGATCTATAATTTTTGAATATTGCGAATTAACCATTTGTATTGGATGAATATATATAGGTAGACGACAATTTTAGCTCAGTTTGTAGTGACCGTACTTGCTATGCCAGCGGTCGCGGATACAAGTCCCGCTGGAGGCATTCATTTGTGTGATGATCACGAATGTTTGTACTCCAGTCATGGATGTTTATATTTATAATATGTATTTATTTGAAGTTATATACATATGTGTACTGTATCAAGTACCTGGTATCCATAACACAAGCCTCGTAGCTTATCTTGGAACTAGATTGGTGCTGTGTGTTAATATTCCAACATATTTATTTATTTAATTTTCAATGGACAGCTAACGAGTTTGCAAAGTCGTAATACTATTATATGGAAAGAAGGGTTAAGTTCCAACAGTTCACCTGAGATAAGCCACGCTTGAGACACGCGCTTGTATGATGACCACCTAATGGCGTGACAAGTAACCGCTTCCGATTGCTGTTGCGATCGATTTATAGCAGTTATTAAATTTATGTACGAGTATATATACATAGGTATGCGTCACTGGGGAACTTTGGAGAAGAAAAATAATAATATTTGCAAGATGACAAAAGATTATGAAGAAGAATGTACTGACATTATGGGGAATTACAATTTTACAGTTTACGTTACATTTTTTCTTAAAAATTTAATTGAATGTCGTTTCAAATATATCCTTAAAATCAAAATTAATTTATTACCACTACGTCTTATATCATATACACAATCAACTTTATATGGACAGACGGACACTCAGATTATCCTAATAATAATATAATAATTATAATTTTATTGAATACTTTTACAAAGTTATACTCGCATAGTATTTACAAAATAAATAACCAAGGACACAATACAATTTGGAACCTACCTGAACTAGGTTAACAATCTGTGTTTTCAGGTTATGGTTTTACCATGCATTTCTTACTGTGACAAAGGTTTAGAACAGAGCCAATTTTGACTCTTACATATAAGCGCATACTATAAATAGAATGACAAGTATCAAAACTTATACATCTAGCTAGACTTACATCTATGTAGGTATATGGATAAAAAATTATAATTAATATTATTTTAATATTTGTAGCGTATTTTCATTAACAGAATAATGATATCGGAAACCTGTATAAAATTTTAAAATGAACAAAATAAGTATCTAATAGTTTATAAATAAACTAGCGACTCACCCTCGCTCCGCTCGGGTTTGTCCGTATTTACGTTTTGATGCTTAGTATAGATTTCTCTCTGAGATATTTTTCAGCAGTAAAAAGTATCCTATATGTTGACCCGGATAACCAACTATCATCATACCAAATTTCATCAAAATCCCTCCAGTGGGTTTTCCGTGATGCGGTAACAGACAGACAGACAGACATACAGACAAAAATTCTAAAAACTATAGATACGGCCTCTATATCGATAATAATGACTATTTCAATAAGATTTCCCAAAAAATATTTAATATACAGATTCGGCTTAGTTACAATTTTATTATATGTATAGATTCTGCATCATTTGAAAGTAGCTAGAAGTAGATATTGGCCCAAGGTTGGGCGAAGGTAAGGTAATCTTCCAATTGATACAGCTCAGTCAATTGACTGTAAATCAAGCGACGGAAGCCCACACTTTGTTGTTCCGTGTTTGCTAGCTTGGTTGCCGTTGAAAAGCCGTTTTGCAAACAAATATAATTTTGACGTCTTATCACAATTCAAAGTTCATAGGAATTTTTTGGAATAATAATCGTTTCCGTTGATTTAGATTTTCAAATGAAAGATTCGCAAATGACGACAGTCGACACGTTTGGCTCAGTTTGTAGTGATCCTACTTGCTGTGCCAACGGTCGCCTGTTCGAGTCCCGCTGGGGGCATTCCTTTGTGTGATGAGCACGAATGTTTGTACTCCAGTCATGGGTGATTATATTTATAATATGTATGTATGTATTAAAAGTTATATATGTGTCGTGTATCAACTACCTGGTATCCATAACACAAGCCTCGTAGCTAACCATGGAATTAGATAGTTCTGTGTTTTAATGTCCCAACATATTTATTTATTTATTTTTTGTTTTCAAATATAAACTTACTCTGTTTGAAATATGAAGTGAATAAAATTTTCCGCTTTATATACTTTACATGTATGATGGGATAAGTACATTGTGTGCCATCTTTGTGTTTTCGTTGAATATTAAGCGTTTGTACCAAATATTATTATAGAAGCAAGAACAGGTTAATAATCTTAAGTGTATGTGTATGTATCCTTGAATTAATGATCTTTGACGTAACCTAAGACTTTTATTAATACTTAGTAAATAAAAATGTCATGCCTAAAAGCTTTAACCACAATTACAAGATGTAAAATATTTCGTTTTGTAAGAAAAAACCTCTTAAAATGACATTTTTTATAGATTTTACGCGTAATCAGGAGTTATCTAAGAAAACGTGCCAAAATCGTGGACAGTTGGCCTTGGCCCGTACCCGTGTCATAAAGTTCAAAGACGGAGCATATTTAGATACGTCTGTAACAAAAGTTATGTCTGTATTTTGTAGATGATGACTCACTGTGATAAAATTTATCTTTTTGCATGCATTTACGTAATATATGAACAAAATGAGTTCTGAAACATCAAACTTATTAACTAACTAGCGACTCACTCTCGCTTCGCTCGCGTTCGTCCCTAGGTACGTTTTCACGGTTAGCTATGTTTATACATAAATAGTAGTTTGCTACTTCTAAGATATTCATTTAAATTATATAGCGATTTACCCTCGCTTCGCTCGGGTGCGTACGCCGTACGCAGATTTTGTTAACAATTTCATGGGTTTTACATTTTTTTCGCGGAACCCTAATTATTTTTCTAAAATAAAAGTAGCCTAAGTTACTCCTTATAACATCAGCTATCTGCCAGTGAAAGTCCCGTCAAAATCCGTCCTGCCGTTTCGGAGATTATCCGGAACAAACAGACAGACAGACAGACAAAAAATTAAAAAAAAATGTTGTTATGGTATATTTACCGTGTGTACATCCATATGCATTTAGTAAAAAGCGATTATTTTAATATTATAAACAGACACTCCAGTTTTATTTATCTGTATAGATTTTTGTACAGTCGACTTGGATTGAATGGGATTGAAATTGGAAAATATTTATTGTTGGGACATTAACACACAGCAACATCTAGTTTCATGGTAACCTACGAGATTTGTATTTTTGTATTTGTGATATGGATACCAGGTAGTTGATATACTACACATATATAACTTTAAATATACATATATATTATATAAATATTAACATCCAAGACTGCAGAACAAATATTCATGTTCATCACACAAAATGTCTGAGGGACTCGAACCCGTGACCGCTGGCCCAGCAAGTAGGTCACTACAAACTGAGTCAGACGTGTCGTTTGTTATACAATCTAAGTCTTCGGAGACATGTTGGCTCTCTGTGTGTTTTTATCGTCTGTACAATGGAGAGTGTTCTGATGAACTTTTTGATTTGGTGCCACCGTCGCGCTTCTACCATCGCACCCTTCGCCGTCGGGTTGGATGTCATCCACACATTTTAGATGCTTGGCATCCTACAAATGTACGTGCATCTCGTGTTTTTTTACCTCGCACGTGCAAAATGTGGAATGATCTTCCTCCTGAGGTTTTCCCTGAGCGCTATAATATGGGGGTCTTCAAGAACCGTGTCTTCAGGTCCCTTAAAGGCCGGCAACGCATTCGCAACTCCTCTTGTGTTGCAGATGTCCATGAGCGGCGATAGCCACTTACCATCAGGTGGATCGTTTGCTCGTTTGCCCCTTTTTTCTAAAAAAAAAAAAAAACTAGAAGTAGGTAATTATGATTTAAATTTAAAACTATACATATTTACTTTACTTTTATTAGACAGTACTTGGGCGACCGGGCTTAGTTCGGAGTTCGTTTTTGTTATATCGTTTTTTTAGATAAATTTTTTTTTATTAAATTTAAATTACTAAGAACAGAAAACCGCATTAAAACTCGAAAAACACGCGTTTTTCCAGACATGAGACAAATCTAGATCGATTTTTCGCCCCCGAAAGCCCCCACATACCAAATTTCAACGAAATCGTTAGAGCCGTTTCCGAGATCGCTGGTATAAATAAATAAAGATATAAATATACAAGAATTGCTTTTTTAAATATATTAGATTCTTTATAAGTATAATATGTATATTTAAATAATTTTGTAAATCTTGAGCGTAGTCATATGTGGCTTCTGCAAGTACTTACGCTCTCGCAATAATACTTTCCAGTTTCCAGTGTATGAAATCTCTATACAAAAACTTATATCACCCTTTTGCTCTGATGCTGTGTGAAAGAAGGACAAACAAACTTTTACATTTATAATATTAGTAAGGATGATTATGATTTTTGAGATCAAACTTGAAAATCACGAGATAATCTGGAATAGATCGTGTTAGCTTCATAGGTACCATTTTTGTTTTAATTTACATTCTGAGTTCTGACGTAAGGAGACGTCACGTCCAATGTGAATGCTCTGACTTGGAACTTTTCATTCATGTACAGACAACATCATACAACGCATATTGTTAGTAATATTTTATATAGATTTTAAATATTCCTAAATGTATAATGTATATGTTATCGATATCGGAAGTAAATATTATTTAGGTAAATAAAATAACAAAATAATCATTTTTCTTAAACAAATATAATGAATAATTATCAATAATGTTATAATATCTTGCGAGACACGGGATTTGAACCCGCTTCACTCGGTTTCACAAGCGAGCGCGTTACCACTGGGCTACCACTGTCTTTTTATTTTACAAACTCTTATGTACGTACATTTAATTTTAGTGAGAACTCTTATGGCCCATTCATTCTACTATATCTTTTTTTTTTATAACATTCAGTGACAAACGAGCAGACAGACCACCTGATGGAAAGCAGTACCTGTCGCACATAACACCTACGGTTCATGCACTTAGGTTTTAAGTAACAAAAATGCAGAACCACAGGTGCGTTGTCACTGTGAGGACTAAGATGATATGCCTCTCGCCTGTAATTGCGCTGGCTACCTTATCCTTCAAACCGGAACACAACAATGCAATCATTGTTGCTTGGCGGCAGAAATAGATAAGGGGGTGGTACCCATCCAGTCGGACTCCTCAGGCTTGACAGAGTCCTACCACCGGTAGCCCTGTCCCTTAATTTTAATTGATGGAGACCCTTTAAGTGTTGCAAGAGTATATTTTGTGCCAGAAAGAGTGAGATGTCACTATATGTATGTTTCTTCGCGCGAAAAGAAACTTGTTTTTTTTTTTTTGCTAATGCTATCATGATTGGACAATTGATGCTAATCATTTGAAGAGGAATATGGGGAGCGTTACGTCGAACGAAATATTATTTAATTTGCACATCAGAATCGTGTGGGTGAACAAGTTAACTACTTAAATCGAGTTATAAACTAACATGTTTTCTACAATAACAAATAAATTCTAAAGTGTTTTTGTGTTGTTTCTATGAGTTTTATAATTTTGCATAAAAATAAATCGGTATTTTTTCACTTATTGCTTTTTTTTTAAATCGGTAAAGTTTTCAAAACTAATTAATTGTTAGTTAAACATAGTGTAATCAAAAATATCAATATATCTACTTAGAGTGGATTGGTTGTTGAGAGTAGATTGAATCTTTAAGTGTCTAATTATATTGAATGTAAGCCAATTAGACTTTAAGATTTATTATTAACTAGCAGAACCTGCGGCTTCGCTCGCGATCAAACTACGAAAAATACGAAATTTCATGCAAATATGTCCAAGGAATAAAAAGTTTCATACAAACTTTTATCCCCTATAAATCCTTCCTTAGTAGATGCCTTCGTCATATGAGGATACGTGTGCGAAATTTTAATTTTCTAGCCCTAAGGGTTTGGCCTGTGCGTTGATACATCCGTCAATTGCCTTTTATATATATAATAATAATATAATATATAAATATATATAAGAAGATAGAATATTCATCTATTAATCCCTGGAAAAAAATATTTTCTTTCCAAACTTTTAGTAAACTCAAAGTTTTAGTAAAGGATTATTACTAAAAGCTATGCACCTATTGCTGAATATAAAATTTGACTTTGGCTTGACTTGTATATGTCACCGTAAAATTGTAAGTGCCGCTAGATTGTAATCTATCTCGCGAGATTGTAAACTGTAGAGTCGACAGTTTACAATCTCGCTAGATAGATTGTAATCTAGCGGTGTTTACAATTTTACGGTGACATATATACATTTTATAAAAATTTTAAGTTGAGCAGAAAAAAAATATGCTTACTTTAACATTGTTACTATGCAACAATAAAGTAAAATTAGCAAAGTTTATTTTAAGAAATCATTACATATCGCTTACAGTGTTTTTGCATATCATATTACAATTCGTCATCATAGTCTCTTAAAAATGTTATTTGAACCTATCGTATTGTATCATTTAGTATTACTTTGGTTTTAAGAATCACTGCTAAAATTTTACTATAGTTTGCCCCCTATTATTAAATAAATAAATGAATATGTTGGGACATTAACACACAGCACCATCTAGTTCCATGGTAAGTTACGAGGCTTGTGTTATGGATACCAGATAGTTGATACACTACACATATACAGCTTTAAATGCATATATATTATAAATATAAACACCTATGACTGGAGTATAAACATTCGCGCTCATCACACAAATGAATGCCCCCAGCGGGACTCGAACCCGCGACCGCTGGCACAGCAAGTAGGGTCATTACAAACTGAACCAATCGTGTCGTCAACATTTTCAGGTCATGTATGTTTGACATACATTGCAATTTGCATATAGGGGATCCTACATGCTTCACGTGCTTTAATGCTTTGTTCGTTGCTACTCCTTGAATATGTCCTATTTGCACGATTATATGTTTTTTTTGTATAGTTAATTCAAACATCACCTTGATTTTCTTTTTTCTGGAAGTATTTCTTTAGAAAAGGCTTATCCAAGCTAAAATTTTATCCGCTTTGCCAATATATTCCGATTTGCTCCAGTGGATTTAAAGCATTGATCTTAAATAGTGGGATCGTTGTTTATACATGGCTTATTGATTTTTTGCTTATAATTATAACTGATAATACGTTTGATTTATTATTAACCCTATCCATATAAATAGGGAAACTTTGTAGTTAATGTTGTGAGGAAAATATTTCTCAAATATAAAGATATTGCAAAACAGACAGTTATGTATGCAAGTAATGAAGAATTGAATTGAATTAAATGCCATAGTATTGCAGCTGTTGTAGTTAAACACTTAAAAAGTTTGGACATTAACCATGTGAAAGTTAGTTTATAGTAAGAAAAATGTTAATTTTATCGTATAATTCTATAATACTTTCTTAGATTTACGCGAATATTAGACATTTAAATAAAAAGTAGGCTGTCTGTAACAACTATATAATGCTTTTGAGACACCTAACACCTTAGTCTCTCCCGTGACCATGATTGCTGTAAAGCAATCGAAACGTCGGGAAACAAAAATCAAAATAAATCCTCCTTCTAATTTATAAATCAAGGAAATCAAGGTTAAGCGTATTAAATTGTTTTGAATAAGTATAAAAGATAGATTTTAAATTACAATTAATTTGAAATTTTAATAAAACTATTGCCAACACTCAATCAAGTGATTTGGCCTAATATAATAAATAATAATGAATAAATATGTTGGTACATTAACACAGCACCATCTAGTTCAATGGTAAGCTACGAGGCTTGTGTTATGGCTACCAGATAGTTGATACACTACACATATATAACTTTAAATACATACATATTATAAATATAAACACCCTTGGCTGGAGTACAAACATTCGTGCTCATCACACAAATGAATGTCCCCAGCGGGACTCGAACCCGCGACCGCTGGCACAGCAAGTAGGGTCACTACAAACTGAGCCAAACGTGTCGTCGTATAATATTTATTATATGTAACTAGTGATCCTAGGGTACTTAGCATAAGGCAAATATCTCGTGGCGAGATTCTTGGTCGCTTATTCCTTTTCTTAATAAAGAGACTAAAAAATTCAAAAAGATTTTTAAATCATTCCAAAAATTATCGCCTATATGTATGTATGTATTCAGCCCTTTTTAACGTCCCACTGCTGGGCACGGGCCTCCCTTCAATACCAAAATCATCAGCTTTATATATAGGTACACTAGCGACTCACCCTCGTTCCGCTCGGGTTCGTCCCTACGTCGGTTACGTTTTAACGTTTAGCTCAGAGATCAGATATTTTCCCGTAGTAAAAAGTATGTATATATATCCTATATGTTGACCCGGATGACCAGCTATTATCATTCCAAAATTCATCAAAATCTGTCCAGTGGTGTTTTCGTGATGCGGTAACAGACACACAGACTGACAAAAAAATTTCTAAAAACTATAGATTTTCCAAAAAATATTTAATGTACAGATTCGACTTAGTTAGAATTTTATTATATTATAGATAAGTATATATATGTATAGTAGCGACATCCTCTTACTACGCTCGGGCGCTTCTCAATAGCCTGTGTGTTACTCTAAATCATAATCTATCTATGTACTAAATTTCATCCAAATTCATCCAGTAATTACAACGTGAAGGAGTAACAAACATACATACATACAAACTCACATTTATAACTAGCGACTTACCCTCGCTTCGCTCCGATGCGTCCTTAGCTACATTTTAATTTTTCTGAGCGAAGCTCTATTTCTTTTTCTAAAATTAAAGTAGCCTATCTTCTTACAACATCATCTGCCAGTGAAATTTCGTCAAAACTAGTTCGAAGATTAGTCGAAACAAACAGACAGATAGACAGACAAAAAAATAAAAAAATGTGTTTTTCTTATAAGTACCGTATATAATTTTATACTATGAGATATTAATAATTAATTCATTTGTTTCAGAACAGGGCACACAGGTGCCCCTACCACGCTGTTCCACACCAACGACACTGATCATAATGACAGGGCGACCCTTCAGGAAAAAGTTCAAAATCCTTAGCACGTACCTCAATACGTAGACTTTTGTTAACGTTATATTTATTTCAAGTGATAGTTTAGTTCCTGCTTAGTGATATTAGTTATAAGTAGCCAAGTGCCATAGACATGATTGGTTTAAGTGTATTTTTGGTGGCGTTGGGTGTGGTGGTAGGGGATAGAAGTCAGTTACCCCCGACGTGTAATAGGTAAGTTTATAGCTTTTATATTCGTGGCCAATACATTTACCCAATTATTATTATTTACGTGTCTCTTCCATTTTTTTTTTTTTAATTATTTTCACATTTATAATATAAGTAAGTATGGATTTAAATTTTAAACTATTCAAATATGATATAAATATGATAAATTGTCGTATAATAGACGTGAATGTTGGATACTAGTTTTTGATTGCAACTCTGCTTACCTAGCACCTGCGCTTAGTATGCCCATTTAGTTTCAGAGGTTATGCGTAGGAGACATACAAACAAAAAATAAATTATATAGTGTAAGATTTCTAGAAATCTAGTGTTGTTTTAGTTTTCTAGACACAAAAATAAAGGTAATCTATACACGTTAATAAAATATTATTTTGAATCAAGTACACAAAAGTCAGATATACCCTTGTTTTTAAATAGCATAGTAGTAGAAGTTATCAATAAATTAAACATCATAAAATGTCAATAAAACTATAAAACTGAACTGGTATTAAAAACTCGCTAATCGTAAAATCCTAAGATACTACAAACTAGTTTTTAACTGTTGCTTTGTCCGTAAGTACATTTTTATTTAGTTCACGGTCCTGGGTTCGTTTTCTGGTTAGGGCCAAATTTAGTTATTGTGGCTTTCACGAAGGTCACAGTCACAACCCGGAGTAGGCAAATTGGCGGTATTTCAACCCCGTACCACGGAGAGTACTTAAATACTGCGTGTTATCTGTTGTCGGTCGCGTTGAAAGGATTAGAGAGTGCACTTGTGTCTGCGCATACACTTGTGCACTATAATATCTCCTGCGCATATGGCTAGTCTCAGTGAGATTGGCCGCCGTGGTCAAAACCGATCAGGAGAACACCATTTAGTTCAATATAACCACTATAAGTGATCTCTGCTGAATATGAATGTACATAGAACAGGGAGTTCAAGTTGCATCTTTTGATGTACTCAGTAGATTAAAATAAATTGCTTTTAAACTAAAAATGTACATCCAAATATACTTATATATTCCTTTGAAAAGGGTTTGAAAGATTCCGCAAGGAATTTGGGTAGAATTTGGGTGCTCATACGTATATTTTCAAAATTCAATATTTTAAAACGGATTATTTGCCACGGCAAATTTTTATGGGTTCGTATTGGATTCACAATTTTTATGTATTTTTTATAGGGGAACTTCCTATTTGGAGCGTACTTTTTGGAAGAACGTCTATAGTTAATTCTATTTCGTCCAAAACACTTCACAACCCTGTTATTTACTTCATCATAAACTTATGGCGATTCTTTACCATAATTTAGTGATAAATTAATCAACGCATAAAAATAATAATATTATTTTTATTGCGTTATAATATATTTATTCATTCATACTATAAAATTATTACTTATAACAAAACAGTCAAAATTTTAGAAATATATTTACTATTCTATTTTATTATTTGTTTTCGTTGCCTAACAGGTTTTTCTTGTATATCATCAGTATTATTATAAATAAAAAAGTTTATAAGTGAGCGAGAGAGTGTGTCTGTTACTTCCTCATGATATCATGGCTAAAAGTACTTAAATAAAAAAAAAATAAGATTATGGAATGGAAATGATTCCCTACCGGGAGAAACTCACCATGAATCCCTAACAGTCGTCAACGGACTGTGCTATTCTTATTCACTCACTCACAGGGATCACACACTAAAATGTTCTCGTGGAATATATTTTATACCCAGAAATAACGATACACATCCTTTTTTTATCAATATATGTAAAAAATAATAATATTAAGGGCTATTTTTTAATATGCGAATTAATCAAATTGTTTTCTTAATATTAATCGACAGGTACGTTAAAAGTTAATGAAATTCAAAACCATTTTTAAAGTTATAGAACATATTTTGATAAGATTTATGTATCTATAAAGATAACAATTAACATACAGTTCAGAATTGCCGAAGATATCAAATCAAACATAAATTAGAATTGAATACTTTCTTCTTAATTAGTACTTACATTTGTATAAAGTCGGTCAAAAAACATTAGCAGGAACATAATATCATTGTGTCCGTAGAGGGCAAGTAAAGTGGACATGTCACGAATAGAATACATTTATTATTATTATAATTTGCTATAAAGAAAAAAATTATTATTACTAGAGATATAGGTAATGTAGTTCCGGACAGAGAAGTCCTTAAATGACTCGGGAGCCACCTGAGATATAAGGATAAAAATGAACTCACATTTTCGCTTTCGCATTTATTATATTAGTAAGGATATTATCTTATTCTAAAGTATATTTTCAATAGTCTCAAATGTGACTGAACTATGAAACTTTTTGATCATTTATGTTAAACTAAAAAATGAAACGTTGAAGTTTGAATATATTTTTTAATTTATATGAGCCACTCTTGAAATATAACTTATTCATCTATACTATAATCTATGCTAATATTATAAAGAGGTAAAGTTTGTGAGTTTGTAAGGTTGTAGGGTAATAATCTCTGGATCTACTTAACCGTTTTAGATGAAATTTGGTAAGAAGATAGTTTGAGACCCTGGGAAGGACATAGGATACTTTTTATCTCGGAAATCATCCTTTAAGGGGGTAAAAATGGGGATGAAAATTTGTATTAGGAAGCAGGCTAGGGACGAACGCGAGCGAAGCGAGAGTGAGTCGCTAATTAAATAATAAATGATGTAATACGATTCTCTGAAACATACACACACATACTAAAAAAATTAGCGAAATTAATTACCTTTTCCTTTATAAAGTCGGTTAAAAGTCCATTTTTATGCTTAATCTTAAAATAAGTAGTTAACTTTAATCAGGTAGTCTCACTCACGTGACTACTAGACTCATAAAGCATTTTGTAACCCGACACTGTAAAGACCAGTAGCTTGTGTTGGGAAACTGAAACCTACAGACGACCTTGAATTATAACATGCTTCATTTGAAACACAAAATATTATTCTATGTAAAATATTTTTCATGAGATATTTTAGTAAAACACACACACATATATCTTTGGTATGTAATATGTATATATACAGACTACTGATCAATTAAGGCTTTAAGTAGACAGTTAAAAAATTATTGCATCTCGAATTAGATTTTATGGTGACTTTATTTATTAATAATTTAATTTATATATAACAAAAAATTGCTATTTCATACGTATGTACATAAGGTACTTTTTTTGAAAAAAAAAAAAAAAAAACAGTCCCCTGGATATATGACAGCTACAACTAAGTTGTAGTTAATTTTCATAAAATGATCTATTGAATTTATAAACGTTTAGTAAAAAAACGTTTCAACATAAACTATAATGACAATGGGACAGACTATAAATACACTCACAAAAAATTATTCACTGATTGATGACTTTTCTGAGTTACATAAAAAGTATGTGTTAAACTCGAGAATGTCGTGACAATGCCAAAATTTTACTCAGGTGGGCTCATGCGTCAAACTCAGGTTGACAAACAGATTTTATAATATTTACTAGCGACTCACTCTCGCTCCGCGCGGGTTTATCTTTACGTTTTAACGGTTAGTACAGATTTCTCAGAGATGAGATATTTTCCAGCAGTTAAAAATATCCTAAATGTTGACCTGGATAGCCAGCTATCATCATCAAAATCAAATTTCATCAAAATCTGTCCAGTAGTTTTCTCGTGAAGCGTTCCCAGACAGGCAGACAAACAGACAGACAGATAGACAAAATTTCTAAAAACTATAGATTCAGCCGCTGTATCGATAATAATGACTATTTCAATGAGATTTTCGAAAAAAAATATTTAATGTACAGATTCGACTCAGAATTTTATTATACCTATGTTAAATATATAATAATATTGACGTTGATGTAAACTTAAACAGTTTTTATAAATATATCAGCGACTTACCTTCGTTCGCTTCGCTCGGTTGCGCCCTGGATACTTGAGGTCAGCCTATTTGTATAGAAAATTTCATAACAAATACATCATAACGAATAATGATAAAGTACATTACCAAAATTTCTAAGCTCTAGTGGCTTGACCTTAATGACGATGAATCAGTTTAGACCAACTTAACCTGTCGAGAGGCGCGGGCACACCGGTGTTCCAGTTAACAATTAATTTCTTAGAAATTAAAAAGGAGGTGTTAATAGATATAAATTAAATTATTAAATAGAATGATAGTATTTAAAGAAAAAATTGAGGTTTCTTTAAAACATTAAAACTTTTTGCACTCAGTAGGTATATTTTTTTTACTTTTACATATATTTTTTTTAATATAATATTATTTAATTATATATTAAATTAAAAAAAAACACTTGTGTTAGTTTAAAAAGTATATGATATGTCAAATATGACCGCAACACGACCTACAGTTTTACAGCATTATAAATCTCATTATAAAAGTATGTTTGTTGAGTTTATGGCTTAAAAAATATTTAGTGTCTGTCAAACTAATATCATAAGTGCGGAATTTTGTTAGTATGTGTATGTTGGTTAGTATACAACAACGTAACAACGTAGCAGACAGCAGTCTTTATATTATATGCAATAGCGGCTCACCCTCGCTTCGCTCGAGTTCGTCCCTAGGTACGTTTTAAGGAATAGATAGACTATATATTATATTACTGCTTCGCTTCTTTGATATATAGCCTTCCTCAATAAACGGGCTATGTAAGGCTAAAATATTTTTTTAAATCGGATTATTAGTTACTGAGATTAGCTCGTTCAAACAAACACACAAACTCTGCGTCTTTAAAATATTAGTACAAATAAGTTATTCTTTATATTAATGATGACATTGGAATAAATTACATAATTTTATTCTATATATAGTTTTTCATGCGCTTGCATTACAAAGAAAACAAAGCCGCGTGCGAATGTAATGCAATCATTGAGATGAAACCGGAAGTATGCGGCCTCGTCTAATTGTAATGCTGCTACTATGTCATGCTTGCGAATATATTATATTAACACTAATGGCTGTTTCGATTTTGTTTTTTTTATAATTAGGTGTATTTAAAAAAAACTTTGGAGCCTATTTTTGACTGCTGTAATCTATGGCATTTGTTATGAATGAGTCAAAACTCGAGGGTTAAAAAATTTACTCTTCACCTCCTGACTATAAAAAAAAGTAAAATTACGGCTAGTATGGCTTCAAATCGATACAAAAATAGGAAGTAAGTTAAAATCGAGTTCTAAGAAATTCCGAGAATTATTATCGATATAAATTGATTAACTGGAATACACTGTATTTTAGTAAAAAACCTGAAAACAAACCTTTTTGTCTTGTGTGGGCTCAAATAGAAAATCGCTATACATATACACGTAATGAAGTTGTTTGCCTTATAGTTATCGGTACAGATACATGATGCCAATTTGTATGACTTCTGGTGCTAATCTATACTATTAGATATTATAAAGCTGAAGAGTTTGTTTGTTTGTTTGGTTGAACGCGCTAATCTCAGGTATTACTAATCCAATTTGAAAAATTCTTTTTGCATTAGATAGCCCGTTAACTGAGGAAGGCTATAGGCTATATATAATCCCGGAAAATTGTACGGTTCCCGTGGGATAGATTTGTTTTTATCTAGGGACGAACCCGAAGCGAAGCGAGGGTGAGTCGCTAGTTATTTCATAAAAGCCCTCTTGCTCTATTTTATTTAGTACTAGCGATTCACGCTCGCTTCGCTCGCTTTCGTCCCTAGGGTACATTTTCACGGTTAGCTATGTTTATACATAAATAGTAGCTTGCTACTCCTAAGATATTTATTTAAATTATATAGTTATTTACCCTCGCTTAGCTCGAGTGCGTACGCCGTACGCGGATTTTGTTCACAATTTCATGGATTTTAATTTTTTTTTCGCGGAACCCTGATTCTTTTTCTAAAATAAAAGTAGCTTAAGTTACTCCTTATAACATCAGCTATCTGCCAGTGAAAGTCCCGTCAAAATCGGTCCAGCCGGTTCGGAGATTAGCCAGAACAAACAGACAGATAGACAGACAGACATATAGATAGACAAACAGATAGACAGACAGACAGACAAAAATTGTAAAAAATGTTGTTTTGGTATATGTACCGTGTATACACCCATGTGCATTTAGTAAAAAGCGGTTATTTTAATATTACAAACAGACACTCTAATTTTATTTATTTGTATAGAAGAGAAAAAAAAATTGCGAATTATTTTTGATGAAAAATAATTACGGCGTTTAATTTAAATATCACATCATGTCTTGATTAAGCGGAAAACTAAAATACTTTCTCTGTCCACTTTGCAAATAAAAATGAAGAATAACATACACTTTTCAAAATATCATGGTTATGGGAGGGAGACTCTGTATGATTGCTGTTAAGCATTGGAAACGTCGAGTACCAAAAATGAAAAAAAAAATATCAAAAAGACAGTTTTATTTAAAACGTTAACGTTTTTGTTTTTCACTTTTCAAATATTTTTCATTACGTACATTATAGTATATTTGTTTATAGATATTAAAAATATGAAAAATACATAATACCATTATAGAATTCAATTTACCTAACACTTTATCAAATAATTGAACATTGTTCCGATTTTTCCACCTTCAACTTACTAATATTGTAAATGCGAAAGTTTGTGAGGATGTATTGATGTATGGATGTTTGTTATTCTTTCACGCAAAAACTGCTGAATGGATTTTAATGAAACTTTACAATAACAGGTATAGTTCATACATTAGAATAACACATAGGCTGTTTTTTATCCCGGAAAAATGTACGGTTCCCGGGTGGGATTGATTTGTTTTTTTTCTTCTAGAGACGAACCCAAGTGAAGCGAGGGTGAGTTGGTAGTACTTCATATTTCTATTGAGCCATAGACGTATGGTCATTTCTCTCATATCGATAATTGCAATAACAACATGTTATTTAATACAATACTAATGGTGTGCCGCGTCTCCTCATTGTTATTTATTTTTTAATTTGATTCCGATACAAACTTTGCTGCCCAAATTTTAGCCTTTTATTTTTAGCGGTTTGTACGGTCGTCTATAATAAGTCAAGGCGGCAAATTATATGTACTTTAGCAATTATTTTTATCTATATGGAAATAAGTAAACACAAAACACTTCAGTATTATATCTATATATTAATATTATAAATGTGAAAGTTTGTGAGAATGGATGGATTTTTGTTACTCTTTACGCCAGAATGGCTGATCAGATCTGGATGAAATTTGGCACAGAGATAGATTATATTATGAAATAGTATATAGGTTGCTTTTTATCCCGGAAAAATGTATGGTTCCCGTCGGATAGATTTGTTTTTGTCTAGGGACGAACCTGAAGCGAATCCAGGGTCAGTCGCTAGTTATTTATAAATTTTGAATAATGATTATATGGTCTAATTACGACCCTTGGGCGAACACTATGTTTATGTATGTAAATAGTAAAATTTTCAATATACCAATGTTGTACAATCAAAGTAGATACTAAAATACGAACTCAGTCTTTGAATTCTTTTTCATTCGAAAATGACCATAAGGAAAAATTAACATATCATTATCTTAGTCGTGACGGATTTTTTATTGTATACGTAATAATAGGCTTTGATTCATTCCAATCCATTGTGACGGCAAACACCTTGTTGTACACGATATAAACCTTGTCTATACAAATAAATAAAATTGAAGTGTCTCTTTGTAATATTAAAATAAATGCTTTTTACTAAATACTTATAAAAGTATATGCGGTAAGTGCTATGTAAGAAAGAAATCGTTTTTTTTATCTGTCTGTCTGTCCGTTTGTTCCGGCTAATCTTCAAAATGGCTGCATTGATTTTGACGAGATTTTCACTTATTGCTCATATTATAAGGAGTACCTTAGGTTTCTTTTATTTTTAGATAAAGAATTAGGGTTCCGCGTAAAAAAATTAAAACCTATGCACCCGTTATCGTTATTCAATATATCATTAATCTGGTAATAATTATCTAAATTATATTAATAGGTTTTCAAGAAAACTTAGAGACAAGAAATAATTAGTAATGAAATATTTTTTTCAATTTTCAGTTTAATCTACTGCCATGGACCTCTCCTAGATACGGTCCAGATGGCTGGTCTTTACAATGACTCTAAAACTTTCGTGGATATGAAAATGAAACTCTCGCCGAATATAACAATGGAACATTTCAACGAGATGATGAGCAGGTACTTAATTTAACATTTAATCTATACATATAATAAAACTAGAGGTCGAATGTCTGTACATAGAAAAAAATGCTGAAAACCGAGTCAGGGGGATGTAAGAAGAGAAATACAACAAATCCAGATTTTTCAAATTATTTGTTTCTTTGTCTGTTTGTCTGTTTGTACGGGTTAGTCTCCAAAACTTTTGCCTAATGGTACATTATATCTCCGGTCAACATTTTACATACTTTTCATCCCAGAAAATTAAAGAATTCCCGTGGGATAGTAAAAAAACAATAGTAACTTTTACAGCTTAGTACATAAAAACTACTGATTGGATTTTAATGAAACTTTACAATAATATAGTTCATACAATAGGCTGGCTACTTTTTATCCCGGAAAAATGTACCGTTCCCGTGGGATAGAGTTTCTCTAGAGGCGAACTTATTACGAAATTTATTAACATTTATATACATTACGCTTGTTCGTCGTTAATCAAAATAATGACTGCTACTTTAAAATTAGTCTTGATTTTACAGTTTTCATTGGTATCTTAAAGGATTAGAGATACTTATTTTGTTAGTCTCTATTATTAAAAAAAACAATAGTTAAATATTCTCGTTAGGCCAAAATTCTCAGCAAAGGCATACCGTGTCTTTTCTTCTTCAAATCATATCAATTGACATTCTATGAGATAACTAATCGACGAATAGATAAGACACATGTGTATTTGCATTTGCATTTATTAGTGAAGTTTTTAATTATATGGATTACTAGCAAACTCACCATCGCTCCGCGCGGGTTCGTCCCTAGTTACGTTTTAACGTTTAGCTCAGAGATGAGATATTTTCCCGCAGTAAACAGTATCCTATATGTTGACCCGGATAACCAGCTATCTTTTTACCAAATTTCATCAAAATCTGTCCAGTGGTTTGCCCGTGATTCGGTAACAGACAGACAGACAAAAATTCTAAAAATTATAGATTTGGCTTCTGTATCGATAATAAAGTCTACTTCAATAAGATTTTCCAAAAAATATTTTATGTACAGATTCGGCTTAGTTACAATATTTTATTATATGTATAGATGATCATATTGGATTATATTTGAAAACAAAATATGGCGCATGTTACTCGCTGATAATGTAGCTTTTGATAGGCGAAATAATTTTTAAAATGAGTCCATTAGTTTTTAGTTTATTCATTACAAATAAACATACAGAAAAACTATTTTTTTCTCTTTATAATATTAGTATTGAAGTATATTAGTGAAATGATATATTATTTTTTCAGGACAAATTCAAGACCAACAAGGGCTGATATCCAGGAGTTTGTCAACCAGAACTTCGATCCTGAAGGTTCAGAGTTCGAGGAGTGGCGACCAACTGATTGGAAAGACAATCCTGGTGAGAAAAAAATCGAACTTTTTTGTTTACTAACAGACTCTTCAAACGTTTATATGTCCTTTAATAATACAAGTAGAAAGAGTGACTCGACCACAGCGCTATAACTGAGGTCGGTCTTGATTTTAATTTTGACACCAAAGCAACACAATATACACCTGTTGTTTCTAAGTATAGCTAAGAATTATCGTTTTATTAAACAATTATATAAAGTAAATAGGCATTATCGGTTAATTCTATATTATACGTAAACTACTAATACATATGAACTTAATAATATTAAGTATTAATAATAATAATAAAAACTCTTTATTGTACACACAAAAAGAAGTAAAAAACAATACAATAACAGGAAAGTGTACAAGAGACGGCCTTATCGGTAAAACAGCGATTTCTTCCAGGCAACCTTTGTATGTATTCAGCCCTTTTCATGTCCCACTGCTGGGCACGGGCCTCCCTTCAATACGAGGGGAATCAGGCCATAGTCCACCACGCTGGCCAAGTACGGATTGGCGGACTTCACATGTCTTTCGAAAACTTGCTAGGTTCTCTCAGACATGCAGGTTTCTTCACGATGTTTTCCTTCACCGTAAGGCAAGTGGTAATCATGATAGAAAATGATTCGCACATGAAAATATCAGAGATGCGAGAGCCGGGATTTGAACCCGCTTCACTCGGTTTCCCAAGCGAGCGCGTTGCCACTGGGCTACCACTGCCTATAGGCAACCTTTAGGTGTAGGAAATAGCAAAGTGTAAACTGGGGGTGTGTGAACACAGAGTTATAATAAAATTATATATATAAAATTACTCTGATAGGGCTGGACAGATTTAGATGAATTTTAGTAACCAGATAGACTATACTTGTTGTAACAAATAGGCTGTACTAATATTATAATTGTGATAGTTTGTGAGTATGGATGTTTGTTACTCTTTCTCGCCAGAACGGCTGAACAGATCTGGATTAAATTTTGCACAGAGATAAATTATAGTCTGGAATAACACATAGGCTACTTTTTATCCAGGAAAAAAGTACGGTTCCCGTGGGATAGGTTTGTTTTTCTAGAGGCGAACCCGAGCGAAGCGAGAATGAGCTGCTAGTTAGAAACATAATTTGCCAAAAGATGACGAAGGTAAATCGCTAGTGGTGAATATTTTATTTAAATTCATCTCGGATCAATTTATTTATATAGAAGTTCCATATTTTTGAAGTCAGAAATATAAAAATTGTAATATAAAAAAAGTATAAGCATCTGTAAATATTTAGAAAAAAAAATAAATAAATGCAGTTATTGTTACTTTTTAAAATAAAAGAATGTTTCCTTTGAGTAAAACTTGATAAATTCAATATTTAAGGTACATCTCTTCCACGCGCCATCCATTTGTTTCATCCTGTATATTGCTTGTGGGAAATCACATTGCTTGTACATGATATAACTAAAGATTAAAGGTCTCAAATATTTTCCAAATCATAGCAAGTACACAATAAGTATTTATTTGTTAATTGATAAATTATTTACTTTACTTAATTGTATTTCTCACAGTGTTTCCACTCTTTTTTATCTTAAACAAATGTAAATTTAAGTAATTACCCGACTCCAAGGAAAGAGTTATGTTTTTCGCGCCTATGTATGTTTGTAATATTCTTTATTCCCTCATATCTTCAAAACACTCGATGGATTTTCTTAATTAAGGTATCGCTAGATTTGTCTCATTAGTCCAAGTGTTATCAAATTTCTTAGATTAGAAAAAAAAAATGGGGGCTGCTAGATTTCGTTGTTTAAGGTGATTTTTTAAGCTTCTTTTTCTGCAATATATTCCAAAAAGGTATAACGTCCCTGTATTAGTTAAAATAATGATAATTGAAAACAACATTTAATTATTTTACTTCAAATGTCTTATTGGCAAAAACTAAAAAGCTGTAAATAAAAAAATATATTATAAAAATAAAAAAACCCGACTGCATAAAAGCTAACTAAAAAGATAAAAACAAGTTCATGAAATATAGTATTATGCAGTCGGAGACATACATACGAGTGTACATCTCGCGGCAATGATGAAACGTGTATGTCTTCGACTGCATAATACTATATTCCTTCATGAACTTGTTTTCATATTTTTTGTTAGCTTTTATGCAGTCGGGTTTTTTTATTTTTATAATATATTTTTTATCTTATCATGTGCATTGTATGCGGTGGTATAATTAGATCTTTATCTTTTTAAATAAAACTATATTTTTGGCGTATTTCGCGGATTTATTTTGATTTTTGGTTCCCATCGCTTCGGTGACCTTGATTGCTGTAAAGCATTACAGCAATCAAGGTCACCGGAGAGACGAGAGGAGAGAATTCAAAAATGCCACCAGAGTACCTTACAATATTTGTTCGTTTTAATTCTAAACATTAAAAAAAAAAGGAGTATAATTAAATACAGTAATATTATTTATTTAATTTTAGCTGTTATTATTATAAGTATTACAATTTTTTTTTAACTTTTAATGAAGAATAATATTTAGTGTTGCTTCTACTATAATATGTATATTATATAACCACAAAGAAAATTAAAAATTAAAAAATATTAATTATTTATTAATATATATTTTCTTATCTGTAAAGACAGCAATAGTGTTGCTTATTATTTTAACTTTAAATAATTCCTATTACTTAAAGTTAAAATATTAATCACTATCTAAATTTATATTTTTTTTTTTAAGTTACATATAAAACAATAATATTGCTTTAATACTACATTTACACAATGTCACAAAGCGCACTTGAAAACGTTATGTAGGTAAACTCTGATAACGTTTAAATTGTTTGTTGAGATATAAACCTAGTTAAAAGATTATGGGGAAAGTAAAATGTTGTATAATATATTTTTATCTTGACGTACTTTCCCTTGTGGGATGGATTCTCATTTCGCTTTGAATAAAATAAAAAAAACACATAACATGTTCGTTTAGAAAACCAAGTGAAGCGGGTTCCGAACCCAGGTCTCGCATCTCTTATTATTCATGTGCGAATCATTTTCAAAATGAGTATTACTCGGCTTGCAATATAGAAAATGATCGTGAAGAAACCTGCATGGCTGAGAGAATTTGTGTGGCCTAGTAAGTTTTCGAAAGGCACGTGATGTCCATCAATCCGCACTTGGCCTATGTTGAGAACTACGGCCTGATCCTCCTCGTATTGAAAGGAGGCCCGTGCCCAGCAGTGGGATGAATAGAAAGGGCTGAATACGTTTTTTTTAGGGGAAAACTGCCGAGTAACTTCTTATTGTACTAGTGGAAAAATAACAACAAATCAATCCCACAAGAACCGTATCTTTTTCCGGGTTAAAAATGCCTAGCTAAGGTGCTATTCCAGACTAAAATATATCTGTGTCAAATTTTGTCTAGATCCGTTCAGCCGTTCTGGTGTGATTGAGTAACAAACATCTATCCATCCAAACTTTCGCATTTATGTAGATTTTGACTGATGTTAAATATGAGAAGATATTTAATTCGGCTATATTTATTGTGGTACTGCCTCGGTGGTGTAGTGGCTAGCATGTAAGGCTGTACATCCTAAGGTCCTGGGTTCGTGTCCCGGGTCGGGCCAAGTTTAATTATTAAGTTTTTCTGTATAGTAAGCCTCAGTAACAGTCCGGAGTTGGGAAGTTGGCGGTGTTTCACCCCCGTGCCTCGGAGAGCACGTAAAGCCGTCGGTCCTGCGCCTTAACTCTCACCGGTCGTGTCGAGTAGTCGTCCCACTGGAGTATGAGAGTGACAGGAATAGAGAGTGCACGTTGTGTCTGCGCGTACAGTTGTGCACTATAATATCTCCTGCGCAGTTGACTAGACTCAAATAGATTAGCCGCCGCGGCCGGAATCGGTCAGGAGGACATTATTATTATTATTTATTGTGGGTATGGTACGCGGTAACTTCGCTAATTGTGAACCATTGTCATTTTTTTAATTTAATTTAAAATTTTAAAACAAAAGTTAGTTTTGCTAAACATTGCGTCAATAAGAAATACGTTTTCTTAGAAAAAAAATTAAAAAGTTAAGTTGGTAAAAACTAAAAATGAATTTAATATAATAGGGTAATTTTTCCGGGATAAAAATACCCTTATGAGCTATTCCAGAATATAACCTATCTGTGTGCCAAATTTCATCCAGACCCGTTCTGTCGTTCTGGCGTTAAAAAGTAACAAATATCTATCCGTCCTTTCATCCTTACAAACTTTGAGATTTATAATATTAGTAGGATTTTAAATAGATAGCATAAAGGATAACCGGTTCAATGTTGAATGAATCCAGTGCTTCAAGTGGAAATAGAACCGATAATGATCAGATTTATTTTATAAGTTCTTAATTTTAAAATTAGGTGCAAAAGTAAAAGTTTTTATCATTTTTGTTTCAGCATTTCTCCAAAAGATCAAAGATCCTTTATTCCACCAATGGGCGTCGGATCTCAATAGGCTATGGCTTCAGTTAGGCAGGAAAATGAAAAAAGAAGTAAAACAAAACCAAGAATTGTACTCAATCATATACGTTGATAATCCTGTTATTGTGCCCGGTAAGTTTTATTATTGTAGTATTTTATTTAGCGGAGTTATTTTAATTTAGTTAAATGGTAAATTGGTGGTTGACCATAAAAAAATCTAAACCGACTTTAATGAAGTTACTTATATTATATAATCATTGAGTGCGGATCGAATAGACTGGATTACATATACATGATCGTTGCTGTGCCGTTGCTAACGGAATGTTGCACCGGTGATTCGTGTGTATTGTAACATTTATTTAATATATATATATATATATATATATATATATATATATATATATATTATATATTATATATATATATATATATATATATATATATATATATATATATATATATATATATATAAGAAAGTTGTGTTAGTTACACTATTAATAACTCAAGAACGGCTTAACCGATTTGGCTGAAAATTAGTGGGGAGGTCGCTTAGAACCAAGAGACGGACATAGGATATTTTTTATCCCGTCCGACCGCGTTCCCGTGTGACGTGACATAAAACGTCAAAGAGAATACAAGTCACTGTAAAACGTGGTATAACAAAAACGTATCTGACATGCAATAACAAAACGCAAATGACAGCTAAACGTAATTTTGTCTATGTTTAAGTATTACATCAGAAAAATTCAAAAAAATATATTTAAATTTATATGGCTAACGTTGGCGAAAAACTATTTGAAATATCTATGTAAAACGTACCTAAATAAATAAATAACTAATTTTTCTTTCAGGGGGTCGTTTCAGAGAATTCTATTATTGGGATTCATATTGGATTATTAAAGGATTATTGTTATCTGAAATGCGTACAACTGCCAAAGGCATGGTTGAAAACTTCTTAAACATCGTCGATAGATTCGGTTTCATTCCTAATGGTGGTAGAATATATTATATAATGAGGTAAGATTTTATTTGCTTTAGTTAAATATTTTGGTTAAATGTGTGACATTTCACATGTGTTTGTCCGTCTGTGTTTATTTATTTTACTCAAAATGTCCTGGGCATAAGTAAAATATATATTAAATTGCAAATATCGAAACCCTTTAAATGCAAAATAGTGTACGGATTTCTCCTTCACGGGAATCTAACTCACAATTCACCAAGTGGTATTTTTAATTAATTGACTTAAAAAATGGAGATTTAAATTTTTTTCTTACATATGATTATGTCGAAATAATATGAAACTATTTTTTTTTCAGATCTCAACCACCTCTCCTTATTCCTATGGTAAAGTTAATAATGGAAGATTTTGGTGACATTGAGTTCTTGAGGCAACATATCGGTACTTTAGACCGGGAGTACGATTTTTGGGTCAAAAACCATACGATTGACGTAGAACATGAGGGTCATATGTAAGTTTAAATTTATGTGTATTCATTTTAACGTCCCACTGCTGTGTACGGGTTTCTCTTCAATATTAGAGGTATCAGGCCATAGTCCACCACGCTGGCCAAGTGCGGGTTGGCGGACTAAACACGTTATCCGGAAACTTGCAAAAAGTTCTCTCAAACATGCAGGTTTTGTCTTAGAAAAATGTTTTTCTTTCTAATAATAATCATATTGAAATCATGTTGAAAATGACTCGCACATGAAAATATCAGAGGTGCGAGACCTGGGATTTGAACCCGCATACCTTTGGTTATCAAAGCATTAAATTTGTACATATAATAATCATATTTGATAATAACCTTGAATAAAAAACTTTAGCAACTTCTGAGAGATAATAAAAAAATATCTAACTTACGTTTTGAAGTACCTTGAGGTAAAAACTATAGCGCAAGATTGCGAACTTCCTTGTTGTTTTGTACTGAATTAGAAAAAAATACTTATTTTTTTTATTAATAAAATCATATGTTCGTGTATATGTTTGTTTGTGTGGCACATTCTTAGTCGAAAAGCAGTTTAGAAAAAAATATTGTAATTTAATAAAAAAGTTTAATTGATATGGATCTAGTCGTGTTTTTTACTATTATTTTAGCATCTATTACAGTTTTTATTGTCCTTATTGCTTCTAGTTTGCTGTCTATATTAATATATACTTATAATATTATAAAGAGGCAGTTTGTTTGTTTGGACGCGCTAATCTAAGGAATCACTAACCCGATTTGAAAAAATCCTTTTTGCATTAGATAGCCCGTTTATTGAGGAAAGTTATAGGCTATATATCATATACTATGTAGTCGATCTATTCCATTCTAACAGTTAAAACTTACCTTGGGACGAACCCGAGAGAAGCCAGGGTGAGTCGCTAGTATTATATATATATATATATATATATATATATATATATATATATATATATATATATATATATATATATATATATATATATATAGTAATGGATATTGAATGATATTTCATTTCAGATACCAATTATCGAGATACAACGACCAATCGCAAGGCCCCAGACCTGAGAGTTACAAAGAAGACGTCGATTGTGCTAAGTAAGTGATTATTTTATGTTTAAATATGTGAATAGTATGAGTAATACTTTCTTAGATTTACGTGAATAGTTTACATTTTATATAAAACTATCTTTTTGGATTTTTTGGCGGAATTATTTTGATTTTTGGTTCCTGACGGTTCGAAATTCCAATGCGTTCGACGTTTCAAAAAATCAAAATTGACGACACGTTGGTTCAGTTCCTAGTGACCCCACTTGCTGCACCAGAAGTCGCGGGTTCGAGTCCCGCTAGATGCATACATTTGTATGATGAGCACGAATGTTTCTACTTCAGTCATGGGTGTTTATATTTATAATATGTATATATTTAAAGTTATATATGTGTAGTGTATCGACTATCTGGTATCCATAACACAGGCCTCGTAGCTTACCATGTAACTAGATGGCACTGTATTAATGTGTTAATATATTTATTTATTTATATATAAATATCTCCAAGTTTTATTAAATTTCATTCATCATTCATCTGTAATTAAAATTAATCCGCGAGAAAATCGGATAAGGTAGTTTTATTTTAAATGGTCAATAATATTTATATTAATTATTAATATATTTTTTGTATTTAAATATTTCGTAAACTTGTAATTTTAATATTATTTAAATTAAAAAAAATATCTTGATATTAAAATTTAACCATCTGTATTATGAAACTAGATCACAAGATCGTAATGAGTATGAGAAAAAAACTTCTAAATACAAATATTTACTTCTGACAAGAATTGAACTTGCCACATTTTTTTTTATGGTATTCAGTGATAAACGAGCAAACAGTCCACCTGATGGAAAGCGATACCTGTCGCCCATAACACCTACGGTTCATGCACTTAAGTTTTATGTAACAAAACTGCAGAACCACAGGTGCGTTATCACTGTGAGGACTAAGATGTTATGCCTCTTGCCTGTAATTGCGCTGGCTACCTTACCCTTCAAACCGGAACACAACAATGCAATCATTGTTGCTTGGCGGCAGAAATAGATAAGGGGGTGGTACCCATCCAGTCGGACTCCTCAGGCTTGACAGAGTCCTACCACCGGTAAATAAAATAAAAAGTGTAAAAATAATATAGAAAATAAATTTGACTTATTTTTTTAGACATTTCGACAACGATGCAAAGAAAGAAGAGCTTTATGCTGAGTTGAAGTCTGCTGCTGAGTCTGGATGGGATTTCTCATCTAGATGGTTCATATTAAACGGAACAAATAAAGGTATATTAATTACAATAAGACGCTTACGAGTATATTAGAACCTGTACTCACATTTAATATTTTTTGCAAAATCTTTTTTTATCTTATTTAGTCATTGTTATCGATACACAGGCAAATCTATACTTTATAGAGTTTTTATCTGTCTGTCTGTCTATGAAAGCATCACGAGAAAACCACTGGACAGATTTTGATGAAATTTAACATACCAAATTAAAAATATCCGGATTACCAGCTATCATCATATTGATGGTGGTAATCCGAGATAGTATCCCATACTTTTATACTGCGAAAAAATATCTCATCTCTGAGAAATCTATACTAACCGAACTAATAAAAAGAAATTTGAAAGTTAATAAGGTGTTACTTCTTTACGCTTTATAATCTTTATACTCTTTATAATAGTAGTGAAGACATAACTAAAATATAATTTTAAAATGATTTCTAGGTAATCTAACAAATCTAAAAACACGATCAATAATCCCAGTGGATTTGAACGCCATAATGTGTTGGAACGCTCAACTGATGGCGGAATTTCATGAACAACTGCAAAATGTTGAAAAAGCACAATACTATAGAGAAGTACACGCTAGACTCATGGAGGCCATTGAAAAGGTAATTTTTTTATTGTCAGCCCTTTTCAACGTCCCACAGCTGGGCACGGGCCTCCCTTCAATACGAGGGGGATCAGGCCATAGTCCACCACGCTGGCCAAGTGCGGATTGGCGGACTTCACATGTCTTTCAAACACTTGCTAGGTTCTCTCAGACATGCAGGTTTCCTCATGATGTTTTCCTTCATCGTGAGACTAAGCGGTAATCTAAAATAATGAAAATATCAGAGGTGCGAAACTTGGGATTTGAAGCCACTTCACTTGGATTTCCGAGCGAACGCGTTACCACTGTCTCTTTATTTATTTTTTAATTCTTTATTATAAATCTATATAAATAAATGTCAATTTGTTTGTGTAAAACCATAAATATTCAAACGTTCGTAGCAAATGGCATTGGAATTTTGTTTGTTGAATAAGTGTTTTATATAGAGAAAGTTTTTATGCTTTCTCTCTACTGGTGATACAGATCTTAATATGTGTTGTAAGCCAATGCTAACACGCTCTCTTGGAATACCTATTTCTTTAAAAATTGCTCGAATTAACATAAATATGTGATATAAATGTAATTTATAAAAAAATCTAAAAAAAAATCTAAATTATTGTATAATAATATGGGTAGAGTGTAGACACCGACTATAATAATTATAACTTTTGAAACGTCATGTCTTCCTTGGCCACGTTAGCTATAAAGCATTTGATACATCGGCAAAAAAAAACACAAAGAAGTCTGGAAAAATTGTTTGAAATAAAACCTCTTTTTTATTAAATCGGTTAAAAATAAAAAAAAAATGTCCCTCAGGTCCTCTGGCATGAAGATGTAGGAGCCTGGCTAGATTTCAGTCTAGAATCAGGTAGACGAAGGGACTACTTCTATCCGACTAACATCGCGCCTCTGTGGACTGGATGCTTTGATAAAGCAAGAAAAGAATACTACGTTAACCGTATTATCAATTACTTGGACAAAGTTAAGGTATGTTTATTTCATAAAACACACACACGCAAACGCGCACACACACGCAAACGCGGACACACACACACCCACACAAGCATACACACGTACACACACATTTATATACACACACGCACAAAAAAACCGATACTTCGTCCTTAAAAATTGCTTAAAAAGAAACATCCTTCCGTTAAGGGATGTAATTTTTTTATATTAGAAAAATCGTTAACAATCAATTTACAATTAGCGAATATATCTATTTATACATATAATAAAATTGTAGAGGTCGAATGTTTGTACATCGAAAAAAATATTAAAAACCGAGTCAGGGGGATGTAAGAAGAGATATAGAACAAATCCTGTTTTTTTTTTTTTCAATTTTTTTGTTTCTCTGTCTGTTTGTCTGTTTGTACAGGCTAGTCTCCGAAACTGTTGGATCGATTTAAATGAAATTATGCATGGTGGTACCTTATATCCCCGGTCAACTTTTAGGTATTTTTGTATTGTTTAAATTAAACAGTTCTCGTGGGATAGCTAACAAACTATAGTACTTTGTACAGTTTAGTACACAAAAACTATTAATTGGATTTTAATGAAAATTTACAATAATATAGTTCATGCATTAGAATAACAAATATGCTACTTTTTCTCCCGGAAAAATTTACGGTTCCCGTGGGGTAGATTTGTTTTTGTTTGTCTAGAGGCGAACCTGAGCGAAGCGAGGGTGAGCTGTACATATAATAAAATTCTAACTGAGTTGAATTTGTACATCAAAGTTCCATAAGATTTTCCAAAGAAAATCTTATGGAAATAGTTATTATTATCGATACAGAGGCTGAATCTAGTTTTTAGAATTTTTGTCTATCTGGCCGACTGTCTGTCTGCCTGGGAACTTATCATGAGAATATCACTGGACAGATTTTGATGAAATTTGGCATGATGATAGCTGGTTATCCGGGTCAACATATAGAATCTCTGCTAAACGTTAAAACGTGGCGAGTGAGAGTGATTCGTTTGTTACATACAAACAAACTAAGTAAATATTCAATACTAACTTCAGGTGGACATATTCGAAGGCGGTATCCCAACCACCTTCGAGCATTCCGGCGAGCAATGGGACTACCCCAACGCATGGCCTCCCCTACAATACATAATGGTCATGGGGCTGGCTGACACTGAGATGGCCCATGCTATGAGATTAGCTAATGAAATGGCTACAAAATGGGTTAGATCGAACTTCGAAGTGTGGAGGCAGAAGACCGCCATGTTGGAGAAGGTAAGCTGTAATTTTATTATAGGATATAATATTCTCTTACATATTTTATTGCCAAAAATTGTATATTAACTTAATACAAATGTAAACTATCTGTATGAAAAAATTGAGAATAGTGTATAGTAGCATAGATATCACATACAGGCTACTATTTTTTTTTTGGCGTACTTTGCTTATGTAATTCTTTGTTCTGAAATAAAAACATTAAAATACAAGTATATATAAATTTTCTTCGATTTATTTTTTCACACTATAGCCACAAATCACATAATACTACACTAGTACAGATGCCGCGTCCCATATAAATAAATCGGACAGCGCTAATTCGGGCTTTCTTCGGGTTATTTTTGTTTGTTTCAATAGATAATAGATGTCGTTGATTCGCAAATAGCTAAACTGTTTTATTTTATAAATATGTGTAAACTGTAAAATTCATCCTCCATTCGAATTAAAAAAATCAGTGATTTTAACAATTTTTAATTGTGATAAATATGTGAATATACACTACAAACCCATAATCTGATTGAATTGATATTTCAATAATCAGTAAAATTAGAATATTTTTAAAGCAATAATATACGTTTTTGGGGGGTTTTTTTATCTATTGAAATTTTAACACAACTTTAATAACAAATCGATACATGTAACGTCATCTATTGACATTAATTTGAACTAATTTTTCTTTGTTCGCGATGAGACCCAATGATATATGTAATAGGAATCTACACTAATATTATAAAGAGGTAAAGTTAGTTAGTTTGTGAGTTTGTTTGTAATGGATAAACTAAAAATCTGCTGAACCGATTTAGATGAAATTTTGTATGAACATAGTTGGAGACCCTGGGAAATTTTTGATCCCGGAAATCATCTTTTAAGAGGGTGAAAATTTATATGGGGAATCAATTGCATTTCTCAACTAAGGGATATATATAGTTTATAGGGAATATATAGTTTATCTTTTCCATACTAACAATAAAAACGTGCCTAGGGACGAACCCGAGCGAGGCGAGGGAGAGTCGCTAGTATATATATAGTATAGTATTTTGTTACAGTATGATGCAACTATATTCGGTGGGTATGGCGGTGGTGGAGAATATGTAGTACAAACTGGCTTTGGCTGGACCAATGGCGTTATAATGGCCCTACTCAACAGATATGGAGGTAAATATTGAAAAATATTGAACTTTATTATTATGATATAAGGTTCAAATTTGCATGGGTATGAGGTTTATACAGGCTGATTTATTTAGCTGTATATATATATATATATATATATATATATATATATATATATAGATACATAATGATTTTATTCAAATTAAACGATGTTTCAATAATTTTTTTTAATAATATATGTTACAAAAATGTTGGACATGACTTTTTGTTTACTTGTTTTACAAAAAAATTGAACAGATTTCATTAAAGCTTTATTGCGTATCGACTTTAACGATTAAATAAAACTATATAATCCAAATAATTTTTTATAAAGGAAAACCATTTCAGACAATATTTAGTAATTATCATGCTAATAAACATTAGTTTAACAAAAATATTTTAATTTAATATGATGTACATAATTTTTAATTCATTACATATTTTCATGTATAACCCTACCATATGCACTAACACGAAATATTCCTACTAGAGATATTAAGTTGAAATGTTTAAAGAATCGAATCTACGAGCTAATAATTTCATATTAAGAACTCTAATTAAACATGTAACTTTATTTTTATAAAATGTTAGTTTTAAATTAATTTTTTCATCGCCTTTTTATTTCATTAATTCATCATCGGTCAAGTTGGTCAACTAGGTATGTTCAAAATACATATTATGTATGTTGGTAGTCGTAATTCTTAGAAATATGGTAAACAGTATGTGTTACTGACATGTTGGGACTAATATAAATATTTTTTTTTTAATAATCATATTATATAATGTTCTTAAATCAGTTTTTGATGTTATACTTCTTTTGGCACGTTTTGAAAAACGTGATATATAATATGATAAAATTTTTACGATGCGCGCGCACACCGACAGCCAAAAAGCGACATGATGAAGTTAGCTGCATTCCTTTTACAAACAGAGAGTTGTGACATACGGGTTGAAATCTTTTGCTATTTTTGTTCTGTTACGCCAAAAAAGTATAACTTGTTACGTTTGTACATAAGTACACGCATACAAGTATTATTTTTAATTATGTACAAACATTCTTTATTTATTTGACTTATAAAAAATAGTATATTAAATAAATATTAAAAGTATTATTAGGGTTACTTTTTAAGAAAAGTTTTTTTTAGGTATAACAAAAAACGTTTGCATTTACTAAACTTTTGTGAACATACTATTAAATCAAATTATTTTTATATAATATTATTCTTATATATATGTATTATTTTTGGTCAATGAATATCGGTAACAGTACTGATTACTTTATTTTAAGTCATATCCGTACACTTGTTAAACATACACTAAACTCTATGTTGTTTGTATGGTGCAAAGTGTATTTTATTGTTTTTCTTTTTTAATTTAGAGTATTTAACTAAGGCTTCTTGATACTAATCTTGCACTGAAATGCTTGCACGTAATTTATTATGTATAATTGTATTATATTTATATATATTTATTTTCTTTTCTATTAATAAACTTTTTGAAGTAAAACTTGTGCGTGACTTGGGGGGTAAGGTGGTGAATGCGTTACGAAAACATGTACGTACGTTTGTTGCCATGGTAACCGTTGTTATTGTCTGACAAATGATATATAACATTATATTCTTTCCCTAATGATATTCTATAAATATATCATTGTAATATGCCTAATATACCTTTTTTTTAGTATCTCATCTACTCAAATTATTTAAAACATAAATTGAATTTCATAAAGAGAACCTAACCTACAGAAGTTTTACTTCTTGCGCGTGTACACATTCATACATGCACTCTTTAATTTTTTTTATATAATTATTTTATACCTTCCTTTTTATATTCTTATTTTATCTTTACATATATTTTTTTTTAAATTGTAATCGTATTGTACTAAATGTCAATTTTTAATTTTCTTTATTACATTTAAATGTAATCAATTTCATTTGTGAAAGTAAATATAATTTATGTACCATTTTTACAAGATATGTTAAATAAAACATATAATTTATATTCTTATTTATTATTGTTATATATAAATTATATTTACTATTAATATGTTATATTTTTGTTATTACTTTAAATATTTAGTTATAATATAATGCATGCGCTGTGTTGGGCATTCTAGACTTGAATGGGCTCTTAAGACTTTTTCTTCCTATGGTTTATGGTTAGATATATTATTTTCAAAACTGCACGTAGATATATTCTAGATGTTCGTAAATGCTTATGAGTGACTCGATTTTATTTACTTTTAAGTATTATTTTAAAAATTCACTATCAGTCTTAAGTACATTTGTAAGAAAAAAACATACGTACACACTGACATAACATAAACGATCCTCTAATTAAACTCATTTCTTCGCCTATCATAGCTTTTTTTTCAATGATATTGTTTTTTTTTTAATTAAAAAAAATCCAAAATTTTCCGAGCTTTTCCAATAAGCTTTATGTTGTTGAATTCCCATAAAAAACTGCCAAAAAGTCTAGAAATGCCACCTGGTGTCTCACCAGTTGGCTATTCGACAGACGGGTTGTGTGTAGCGGACGCGTTCGGCGAGGACGGCGCGGTGTACGGCGCGGGCGTCGGCATCGGCGGGGTGGCCACCACGCTTGTGGTCATCATGACGTCTATTGTGGCCGGTGCTTTGGGGTGAGGTATGTAATGGGTTTTTTTTTATTATATATTAGCTAATACTTTCTTAGATAGCCAATATTTGACATCTATACTAATATTATAAAGCTGAAGAGTTTGTTTGTTTGTTTGGTTGAACGCGCTAATCTCAGGAACTACTAATCCGTTTTGGAAAATTTTTTTTGCATTAGATAGCCCGATAACTGAGGAAGGCTACAGGCAATATATCATCCCGGAAAAGTGTACGGTTCCCGTGGGATAGATTTGTTTTTGTCTAGGGACGAACCCGAAGCGAAGCGAGGGTGAGTCACTAGTTTTAAATAAAACTATCTTTTCGGATTTTTTCTTCGGATTTATTTTGATTTTTGTTTCCTGCCGTTTAGAATGCTTTACAGCAATCATCATGGTCATGGGAGAGACTCTTCCGCAAGAAAATCGGAAAATATAGTTTTGTTGAAATTATTAGCTATTTAACGCATAGCATGGATTAGATAATCGATCACTTGCTCTGTGAAAAAAAAAACAAATTTATTCCATGGCATCCGTACATTTTTCCGGGATAAAAGTGACCTATGTACTATTCCAGACTATACTCTATCTCTGTGCCAAATTTTATCCAGATCCGTTCAACCGTTCTGGCGTGATTGAGTAACAAACATCTATCTATACTTTTGTGTTTATAATCTACCTACACTAATATTATAAAGACCACAGATTCGTATTTTTGTATGTTTATAAAGAATAAACTCAAAAACTACTGGACCGATTTAGATGAAATTTGGTAAGAAGATAGTTTGAGACCCTGGGAAGGACTTAGGATATTTTTTATTCCGTAATCATTCCTTAAGGGGGTGAAAATGGCGATGAAAGTTTGTATAGGGAATCGACCTAGGGACAAACCCGAGCGAAGCGAGGGTGAGTCGCTAGTATTATATAATATAATTAATGGGATAGGTCGTATACATTTTCAGAAGTTAAGGCTTTTCTTTTAATTACTTAACGAAAACTTGCTAGGTTCTCTCAAACATGCAGGTTTCCTCACGATGTGTTCCTTCACAGTATAACAAGTGGTAACCATGTTGTAAATGATTCGCACATGAAAATATTAGAGGTGCGAGACCCGGTATTTGAACCCGCTTCACTAGGTTTCTCAAGCGAGTGCGTTACCACTGGGCTACCACTGCTATTTTACTATATATACTATTTTATTATATACTATTTTACTATACTACTATTTTATACTCCATATTTGATATATAATTATTCGTTTGTTACAGATCCTTTTTGGTGATACATAAATTTTATGAGGCCCAGTTAAAGTAAGATTTTTCCATATTATAGTTTAATTTCAGTGAAAACTCCATATTAACTAAATAAATGTATTTCTAAGTACTTAATGAAAAAAATAACATTATTACTAGCACGATTCTTACTAACAATTATTGTAATTTTTACCCTGTTTTAATGTTATTTACAAGGTAATAATCAAAAATAGTTAAAAATGCATGTTAGTACAAGTATTTAGAATTACTCAACAAAGTAAGGTAAGGTTTTATATATAAGTAAATTTTGTTTGTCTTTACGTAAAACTATTTTTAACTTTTTTGGTTTAGTTTGTAGACTAAATTGTAGTTTGCGTATGTTATTTACTGTATGGTTCAAAAATAAATTATACTTTAAATATCGTAAGTTTTATGAGATACCTTTTTAAAACTGTATGCGTTTTAAATTATACTTTAAAATAAAACAAACAGGTTGTGCAGTAATTTTTTATTCTCTATTTTATTTATTCACTGTGTTTAAAGTGTGAGTCGTTTATAAATAAATCAATAAAAATTATAATGCAATAGTAATATTTTCCCGCCATTTATCTTTATTTTGTCAATCTTGACAATTCTGCTTATATTATCTGTGTTCTTAAATTTCGTGACGTTGGCAAAGTGATTCAATTGAATTAAATGCAAAAACTTTGAAGAATAAAAATTGATTTGAAAAAAATGAATTGAATTGAATATTATCCACAAATTAAAAATCTTTGTCACAAGTCAATTCTATCTCTTTTCTGACCAATCATGTTATGTTCTATTACATTATGACGTCAAAAATACAGTGTTAATTTAACACCCTCTATGTAGTAAGTGTTCCTTGGAAACCTTTATTTTGATATTCGATTCGAACCCTACGTGTCTTTATTTTAAAGAAATGTTAAATACATAATCATATGCTCATAAAATAATATACTTACATAAAAACAAGCAAACATTGGCTGTTACGGTCATACAGCTTCATAATTTATACATCAAATCCTGACACTTGCACCCTTGCAAAAAAGAGAATCTACGTTTTGCTGGACACATTGCATATTGAATCTTATTTTATACTAAAATATCTTAGAAATTAGAGCAACTGTTAAACGCTTTGTGGAGCTTTTCCTTTTAATTTCATACACTTAAAATATTAATATCCATACAAATTTTGCTACCCCTGTTTATTCCTGTAGTGGTCGATTATGATGAAATCCTTGCTTAGGGGTAACCTATATTATTATAGATTGTCTTTGATATATTAAATTCCATTGTACGTCTGTTAGTGATATTTCTCCTTAACTTGGCTAATTCGGATACAATTGTTGTATGGTACTTAACTATAGTTAAGCCCAGTAGCTGGTGCTGTTGTCAAGATCCAGTTTTTTTTTAAATTGTTCGGCCAATTTTTTTTAAATATATTTATTGGATTACTTACAAACAAAGCTATTATACTCTAAAATCTTGAAGCACAACACAAAATAAGACAAGAACCCAACCAGTTTTATTCAAACAAATTTACTTTTACATCACTAGCACAATCGCATCAATCAAAAATAATAGGTGAAACAAGTAAAGTCTTAGTCAGTCACGAGTGCAAGAAATCATAAATCAAGTCCCATCCAGATACAACCGCCATGACGGAACTCTCAATCTTGAAGTTTCCGTGTTATTTTTAACTAACCTTGGCTATGATGCATCGCGTTGCAATGATTTAAAGTAGGGAACTGTCCAGCATCCTTATTAAGAGTGTATCTTATGAAAAGAAATAATATCACTTGCAAGGAGCTGAAGAACAGAATTGTCCATGAATGTCCAAAATACCTATAATAGCTGTATAGATAGTACTTCAGTTGAATTATTCAAAATTTTATTTTTTGTTAAACTTTGATAAATGTATATGATTTTATTCTTCAAGCCACTAGCTCTTGTTTTATGTTTTCTCAAATGCCCAACATCCTGTATGTCTGTGGTAATTAATATTAGTTAATATATTTTAATGTTATGTTTATAACATTTAATGCTGTTCTGTGCCTACACTGCAAATTAACCTATTTTCACACTTCTGAAGGGTTTCTGGAAGAAATCTCTTAAAGAGATAAGCTATCCTTTGTCGACATTCTGTTACTTTAATTTTTATGACATATATTTTATGGTACATAAATAAAAATATAAAATAGAGACCACATATCAGACTCTTGGTGCAAAAATAGTTGGCGAAAAAAAAACAAAACTAACATGACTTAGTTCACTTATTAAAATATATAATGACAAAGTTTTGATTTTTCACCTGTTCATATAAACCTGCTTATGTAATTAAGTAATTTTATAGAGGTACCTACAATGTTGATTACATAAATAATTGTGTTAAACTGACGGCGTGACAAACAAAACCTATACAATATACATAAAGGCTTATCTACACGGTAATATTTTCTTACGTCATTATATTAATTCAAGAATTGTATGTATTCATTCAAGAATTGAAGTTGAATAATTACTAGTTTGTATTAAAATATAACGAGTGCTATTATTGTATGCAAATTTTGATAAGCAATATTTTATACCATATAGCAAAGTAACTATTAGTAAAATAATATTGAGACAGTGAAATCTTATTACTGTACACATAAAATTATTGCTTTAACATTATTGTATGCTACATGCGAGAATCGTATCAAGACTACCGGTGGTAGGACTCTGTCAAGCCTGAGGAGTCCGACTAGGAGGGTACCACCCCCTTATCTATTTCTGCCGCCAAGCAACAATGATTACATTGTTGTGTTCCGGTTTGAAAGATAAGGTAGCCAGCGCAATTACAGGCAAGAGGCATATCATCTTAGTCCTCACAGTGACAACGCACCTGTGGTTCTGCATTTTTGTTACTTAAAACCTAAATGCATGAACCGTAGGTGTTATGGGCGACAGGTGCTGCTTTCCATCAGGTGGTCTGTCTGCTCGTTTGTCACTGAATGTCATAAAAAAAAAAAAAAGATATGTCGATGTAAATAAGCCTTAACAACACATTTTTCCATTCATTATTTCATACCTAGCTAAAGCCATTATCTGGACAAAAGGCAGGAAGGCCAGTTTGTTCAATCAGTGACGTAGGTAGGGTTGCCACTTAATACGAACAATAATAATTCAATTAGATGCGATAGTTTACTTTGATACATGTGGTTCAGTGGTGTACAGTCTTTAAATTGTCACTGGTTCGGTTTCTAGAGGAAACTAAAATTGTTAGATGATTGTATGACCGTTTTTATATAATTTTCCATCTTTTTAGTGTTTTCCGAAGTTTGTATGGTCGTTGCAGCAAATTTAAATTATTATTCACTTCTATTTTAAATGAAAGTAAAATTTTTGTATATAATCTTGTTCGCGTTTTTTAAATACTCTCTTTTTTATTGCATATTTTTCGAATGTCCGTAAAAAAGTAGTATATGTAAAATGGGCTATCAAAGAAGTTCTTAATTACAAATAAAAAGTATAAGATATTATAATATTTTATAATCTCGTTACTATTCCGTTTTCTAGTTTTCTCGATTTCAAGAAATTTTATAAACCGTTATAACCATTTTCATAATCGGTTTTACCCTATATAATAACCAGAAAAAATGTTAAAAAAGTGCATTGCAAGTGCGTGCAAGTGCAAATCGGTCCAGTAGTTTCGGAGCTTATTCGGTACAAACAAACAAATCTTTCCTCTTTGTAATATTAGTATAAATGTGTATACTTTACTATCACTGTAACTGTAACCGTTCACTCAACCTTGGCTTTATTTTTAATCAACAAAACAAATGTTTGTTTTTGTAATATTCAATTCAATGCTAAAAGAGAAAAATATACATATGTATATTCTTAACTAGATACGCTTTGAAAGGGTTTTTACAACAATATCTTGATATATCTTATATTAACTCATGTATCTTTGCTATATTTATATGACAAATTGAATTTTCCTTCGAGAAAAGTTTCATTAAATCTTTTATAACGTATGAGTGAATCATAAGTGATGAAATCTGTTAAAATCTTAAGTTTTACTTAAAATGACATTATATGTATATATGTACATTGTACATATATAGATAACATACGTAATTAATATATATAAGAAGTGTATAGTAAAGTTATTTACTTTAAAGTTTTAAATTATTATTATTATTAATTACACCTATCTACTTTTAAAAATCTTAAATTAAGTAACTTATTAAATTCAATTCGGATTTTAATTAACTTGTTTAAAATGATACCTTCATTTTTTGTATTAATTATCAACATTCTGTATATATTACTGATGTTGTACTTAGTGTTGCAAAAAACTTTTTTCTATAGTGAAAAACAAACTTTAAAAAAAACTTGGGATGTTTTTTTTCAAGGGACAAGACTACTGTAGGTGACACTGATACTGAAAGTGGTACTGTTCGATTTGTAATTTTAGTAAAATGTAAGAAAACAGAAAACATACCTCAATAAAACATTTCAAAAAAAAACAAAGTCGGAAAAAAAATAATGGCACTAAATTTTTTTTTCATATTATGTAACACAGTGAAAAAAAACAGTCTTTTTTTTTCTGTTACATCACTAGTTCTACTCTAAATTAACTCAAAAGTCTAAGGTTTCTTCACGCTTTATGGTGTTTTAAGATACAACAACGTAGCTTATGTCATTTACGGATAAAAGCGTCATATTAGTATCAAAAAAAAAACTGGTTGGTCTAGTCGCTAGTACCTACTATTCCTGATCGAAAAAATCCTGGGTTCGAATCTCGGGAATTGTAACTAGGTTTTTCTATCGTAGGAAATATTCAATAGCCCGGAGATAAGAAATTGACGAATATGTATTATATACATTGTAAATTCCAGTGCCTCGGAGAGTATGTTAATCTGTCGGTCCTGCGCCTTATCTTTCACCTTTTTTCTATTCTGTGTTGAGTTGTCGTTCCATCCAAATGTAAGGTTTGTAGTTATAATGTACCTTTTTCTACGTACATATGTACTTGTGCACTATAATATATCCCGCATAGTTACTCTTAGTAAGATCGGCTCCCGTTAATAAAATATTATGTTAGGAGGATATTATTAGTATCATAATAATGTTCATAATATGATTTGTAGTTCTGAAGTTTATCTCTACATACATACATACATACTCTCTAAAATATGTATATTGTTAGTCTTTGTATTAAATGTAATGAACAAACAGCCTGTAGTACATTTTTATTTACGACGTAATGTATAATTATATGTAATCAGAAATTATCTCTTCCCAAGGCCGGTGTAAAACCAAGCATTATGTTGTTGAAACAATGATTTCGATTTCAGATAGACACTGTAAATATTATTGTTAGAACGTTAACTAGATAAAATGCTATTTGTTTGACCGCGTTTAAATCTGTCGTGTTTTTTAACCGACGAAAAAAAGGAGGTTCTTAATTCGATTTTTATTTTTTTATTTTTTTTATGTTTGACCACGCCTAACATTTTACAGTGTAGTCCGATTTCGATTAAACTTTTTTCATTAGATAGGGTATATCTCAAAGTTGGCCCCATTTGAATTTGAAAGAAATCCACCCCTAAATGTAGAAAATAGGGATTGATTTTGTACCTACTGAATTTTAAAAATACTTTCTTCTTACTTTGCTTCTCCTATGTCTACACTAAAAATGGAAAAAAAAAACCATAAAAACCCGACTTAGTAAAAAATAACTTATTACGTATATATTACGCGATAACTTCGCTAATTATATGAACTCATTAACTCATTGTTATATTTGCTAAATAAATTTACAAATCAATCCATCCATTCTTTTACTTAATCATACATATGTATGATCAATACAAACCTTAACATCGTGTGGATAACTCAGTCGAAGTTGCCTTAAGTTAAGTAACTAACAAAATAAGTAATTTTAAATTAATACGTGTAATAATTAATTGTGAAGACCTAAAAATAAAATCACTATCATATTTCGTATGAATCAATCATGTAAAACAGAACGACATATTATATATTATGTAAATGACGTCCCTAGGTGCTTTTAGCATTTAAAATAACATGGAAGCTCTTAGAAGCTCTCTTTTCTAAGTTAATTTACAAATATCTATTGACGACACGTTTGGCTCAGTATGTAGTGACCCTATTTGCTGTGCCAGCGGTCGCGAGTTCGAGTCCCGCTGGCATTCATTTGTGTGATGAGCACGAATGTTTGTACTCCAGTCTTGGATGTTTATATTTATAATATATATGTATTTAAAGTTATATATGTGTAGTTAATCAACAATCTGGTATCCATAACACAAGCCTCGTAGCTTACCATGGATCTAGATGGTGCTGTGTTAATGTCCCAACATATTTATCTATTTATTTAAAAAAAATATATATAATGCCGTTAAGTTTTTCCAAAATTGTTCATAAATTACAACCTTTCTATATTACCTCTCTTTCTATCCATGAAAAGTATGTGAATATCGGCTCAGTAGTTTCTGAGATAGTAGCCCGAACAAAAACAAACTCAGCGCGGTGGGTCATCTATTTTATAATATGTAGAAATATTGTTAAGACGCACGTCATCATGAAATCGGATGATAACTTCATACGTTTGACTTTGAATAGTAGAAGTAGAATTATTAGAATAGGGCCATTTTGTTAACTGACAAGGGGAAGCAGGGGACATAAAAACCTATAAGTAATACTCATATAAACTAAATAAAGCCCACGGTTTCTTCTGCGTATATATTTCTATTTTAGCTTTAACGACTTCATATTATAGTATATGAAACCTAGGATTAACGTAAACTGTATATTTCTATTTTTTTTAATATGGAATATTTCTGTATTAAAAAAAATCATTAAATTTCGCTTAGCTTTTTTTTCTCTCAGAGAACTAAAAAAATGATTTAGCCCTTATATTAGAACGTACAAACACATGCATTCGGAATGTAGATAGCTTGTATTCTTAATTAACATTATTTATCGACTTAACTACGACACGAGCGTAGTCGCGGGTGATAACTAGTCACAATATATGTACAATGTATATACTTATTACATGTACATATATAAATGACTAGCGACTCACCCTCGCTTCGCTCGGGTCCGTCCCTGGGTTGTGTCCATATACAAACTTTCATCCTCATTTTCACCCCCTTAAGAGATTATTTTCGGGATAAAAACTATCCTATGTCCTTCCCAGGATCTCAAACTATCTTCTTACTAATTTTTTTCTAATCATTCGTATCATATCAATCATTAATCGGTTCAGTAGTTTTGGAGCTTATTCGGTACAAACAAACAAACAAATCTTTCCTCTTGATAATATTAGTATAGACAGGCTTTTGACATTTTATCACCGTTCATGGGTTCAATGTCGGCAAAATTATTTCCATTTCCCATACAAAACTGGAGATTTTGTATGTCTCACTAAGCTTGAATATCTAGTTAGTAGTAAAGCGGTATACATATTTCTTACATGTATTGTACTAGAAATATTGTAAAGTTGTCTTTGTATGTAACGCGTAGAACACGAAAGTATGAAATTGCGCAGTACATTTAAATTGAAGCACGAAAAAACACTAAAATATAATTTAGGTATAATGTTTCATTAAAAAATCTATTATAATAAAAGAAATGAGTATTTTAAATGAGATATCTACATTAATATTATAAAGAGGAAAGATTTGTATTTTTGTATGTTTGTAACGAATAAACTCTAAAACTACTAGACCGATTTAGATGAAATTTGGTAAGAAGATAGTTTGAGACCCTGGGAAGACCCTGGGAAAGGGGGTGAAAATGGGGATGAAAGTTTGTATGGGGAATCAACCTAGGCGAATGAATCGCTCTCGCTAGTATTATATAAAAAGATAATCAAATAATACCTACCTATTTTGTACGTGCTTTTGAATATGTTTCACCTTCAATAAAATATATTTTAACAGCTTATGTCACAAAATCCATATTTACTCATACTTACTCAATATTACAAGTGGGAAAATATGTGTGTTTGTTTGTCCTTCTTTCACTTCGAAACACAGCGACGGATGGAAATATTTTTTTGTATAAAATATTTTGGGTGTTAGAGAATGACAGAAGCTACTTTTACAGCGGGAAAGTATCCTTATTTCAACGGTAAAGTACGTATCAATATAAGCGCTTATGAGAGCATATTTAAGAACGATGTCCTCAACATACATACAACACTTTGTTACTAATTGGTTGTGTATATAAAGATATAGGTACATAGGTACATAATTATATACTACTAGTATAGTATTATATTATTAGGCATATAACTATGCGCAAATTAAAGTTTTATACTAAGATATTAGACATTAGGAGTTTTAACGTTTGTTTCATTAACCGACTTGAAAAAGGGGGTACACAATTTCTGTGTATGTATGTTTTTTCTTCCTTTAATATTTTGATATACCCGCCAATTTGGTAAATCGATTTTCATAAATAAGCTTAACAAATTGGCGGTTTTTTATAGCAAGTTGAATTATTTGTTAAAAAGATTTTGTGCTACTACCTTTACTTATAGTTAAACTTCAATATGTATTTAACATTCAAGTAAATAAATACCTACTTACCTCATAATATACGTATATTGTATAGGTCTTCTGAAACTTCCTGCTTAGAGGTGTTAAATAAAACCCAAACTGTCCAAGCATTTATTAAATTAATACATATTTTTTACATACAAGTGAGTACGAACGACCTCGTAATTTGAAATAATTAGTTTGTATATTACCTAATGTGTAACCTTCAATGCGATAACGAAATTTAAAAATTATTTATTTAAAACCTTTAATTAATAAAAAAATTAAATGACCTTTTAATTCATTATCTCACAAAAGTATTCAAATTCCTTTTTTTACATTTAAAAGAGAGAACGGCTTATATTTCTAATATTATAAATGTGATAGTTTGTGAGTATGGATGTATGGATGTTTGTTACTGTTTTACGCCAGAACGGCTGAACGGATCTGCATGACAGAGATAGATTATAGTCTAGAATAGCATATAGTATGCTTTTTATCCCGGAAAAATTTACGGTTCCCGTGGGATAGGTTTGTTTTAGTAGTTAGTATGAAAATAAACAAGACTTCACACTATCTTTAAATCTACGTGTAACGTTAAAATTTAACTAAATAACCAGTTTCCATACGTCATTCTAAAAAAACATTTTATGTACCTCTAAATTAAACTAAAAAACGATTTGAAAATTTACAGATTAAAGATTCAATTATCGAAAAACATACAAATATATAGCTATTATATGAGATATAGTCAAACAGACGAACGGAAGTTTTATAAAAAATTTTGTATACTAAGCAAAAATTTTCAATCACTAATTACTGACCTTGGTTTAACTCAGATATAACTAAGTATAGAGTATTTTTTAAGATAGTCTATGTATATGATCTATATACTCTATGGGGCACTTCAGCAGACAAAAACAATCTCCTGACCTAGAGCGGAATCGAACTTATTACCTGACCCATATTTTTACTAGACACTTGCTATACCATCGTAGTTGACATTTTCCTATAAACTTATCTCTTTTTACAATATTTTTTTCAATACTTTCCTTATATTATTGAGAAAATTTAATAATATTTTACTAGTCTTCTGTTTTTCCTCAACATTTTTTCTCTTCCTCTAACGGTTTCCTGGAAAATAAGCATTTCTTATAGAACTACAGTTTTAAGAGCAATTTAGATTTGACTTCATACCTTCCGAAATGTTTTGCCGAAATATTTTTTGTCAAAGCCACAGAAGAAAAAATTGAATTCAGTATTATAAATTTTATAAAATGACTTAGCAAATATTTGATAAAATTTATAGCTATGAGCTATACATTTTTTGCTTGTGTAATTAAACTTTTTAATAATATTAACAGTGTTTATACCAAGGTTAGCAGGTTTAAATCTAAATTTCAATAACATTGACTTGGTCTAGTCAATAGAAATAAAAATCGGTCAAGGGCGAGTTCAATTTGCACACGAAGGGTTCTGTAGTATCGTACATGTACTTTTTATTAATATGACTTTTATTCTATGTAAGTAGTAGGTAGGTATATTAACTTCGTTGATCGATTATGATCGTTAAAAAATGTTTCTTTTATTTTTATTTTTTTATTTTTATTATTTGTTTTTATAACAGCAATAGAAATACATACTCTGTGAAAATTTCAACTCTATCTATTACGGTTCATGAAATACAGCCCTCTGACAGAAGGACAGACGGACGGACAGCGGAGACTTAGTAATAGGGTTCCGTTAGCACTTTTCGGGTATGGAACCCTAAAAATAAATGGTTAGAGTAGTAGACGATATTATCCCCACAATAAACCCTAAAATGATGCCTTTTTTTAAATCGGTTAAAAAGCGCCGTTAAAAGCTCTCCTCGGTAACAACCAACAATACTTTCATTTCTTAGTGATTAAAAAGTAAGTTTTACCTAAATAAATACGAGTTTCACAAGAGATATTTGGTTGTACCAATAACAATCACATGCAAATATTTTGCTGTTATGTTTGTGTGCTGATTATTATAATTCTTTTTTTAAAGAATAGATTATATCGCACGCCTAGATAAAGAGTAGCACAACTCAAAATATCTCTTTTTTCAGGTATAGAAAAAAACGTTTTACTCTTTTTCTATATAATCTAAAATTTGTTCTTGTATATATTACGAAGATATTTTTTGATCAATGGCTTATCATCAAATAGCAGTATCACTTGTTACCAACTCAATATCAAACCCTTGAAGATATTTATATGGAACACTAACTAACCAACTATACCAAAACACCAACAATTCCAAAAATAAATTTATTTTTTCGTGTTAAATTAGTAATCATGACAAAATCATCAGAGTTTATGTAGTCTTCAACACAGATTCCTATAACAGTAATAACTCAAATTTGGATTATATGGAGTTATGCTATTCTTTATCTAGGTGTGTGATTTATCAAAAGGGTGGTTCTATATTTAAAAAAAAAAACTACCCCTTAAGTTAATTAATTAATAACTATAGGTAATAGGTGATTTTAAAGTCGCCTTTCTTAGTTAAAAATAGTTGTTGTATACTTTCACAAACGTAATTTTAAAAACCCTAATAATGTAAAAAAAAACCTATCAACTGAAATTATGAAAATGATCGCTGACTTTGATTTCTCTAATTTAATTCGCTTAATGTTAAAGTGTAAAAATAGTGCAATAGTGTTTAAGTACAGACAAACAATTACATGACCAACGTTTATTTACAATTTAGATGGAATTTTCCTAGATTTACATCCCAACTTTTTCTTTGTGGAACTCTTGTGCAAGATTCAGTTCCCTTGGATTATTACTATATACTTCTTATATACTTTTATATATAAAAATATCTTTTCGGATTTTTCCACTGTTTTATTTTTATTTTTTTATTAACGACGTTTCAAATATGTATCAAACATGGGTATGGACGTTAAGGTTTCAGGTTTTTGGTGTCCCAAAAGAGGAAATGAATATAAAACCGGGAAATCCGAAAACACAATTTTATTAAAAAAAAAACAAATATTCGCGCAATCTAATAAAGTGTTATATTTTTATGAAAAAAAAAAAAACATTACCTTATATAATTATTGGTAAATATATAACACGTCTGTCCGTTTTGCCGGATAAGAGAAGACTGAATAAATCCTAGAATCTAGATGCGGTGTCGCCGTTTCAATTATATCACCTGTATATACACGGTGTCCTAACATTCACTATACACGTGTATTCTTACCTCTTAATTTGTTTTACTTAACTCGCTATTCCCGTGGCTTTGCTTGGGTTTATTGATCATTTTCATGGATTTTGTTTATCATTGGCAAGCAATCTATGGTCGTTAGGAGACAGTGCATTTGAATGTGAACTATTAATTAGATTTTATTATTATTTTTGATCTGAATATTATTTAAGCTTTACTTAAGTTCCTTAATTTTCAATTTCATACATATTGATATTTATTATCGGTACGTTTAGTTTCGAAAGCAACAATAAATAAATTAAAAGAAAATTTCATCCTATGTAAAAGTTAAAATTTTACGAGGTATAGTAGGCTGTAAAATAGACGGAGTAGGTGTTAAAATCATGTTAGGTCGTTTATATAATACTAGCTTTTGCCCGCGGTTTCGCTCGCGCTAAATTTTACTTTTAGACTATTTGTCATTTTCCCCCCAAAGGATTCTTTCTGAAAAATCACAATTGACAGGAGTAATCCTGCGAATTTTGATCATTATTCATTTTTCAATTTTATTTTTAATGGCTTCAAAACATGCCAGTTGAGTACAAATTAATTCGCGAATGTCACGTAGAAATTCGAATTGCTACATCTTTCTTACATGATTTCTTCATACACATTTTGGACCCCCGTTTCAGCCCTATAAGGGTTGAGTTTTCATAAATCCGTTCTTAGCAGATGCCTACGTCATAATAGCTATCTGTGTGCTTAATTTCAACCTAATTCGATCAGCGGTTTGAGCGTTGTAAGATCAATCAGTCAGTCAGTCAGTGAGTCAGTCACAATTTCCTTTTAAATAATCAGATTACACCTTATAAGTTTGTTTACATTAAATTCAATGTGTTAGTATTTTTAGTTAGTAAGTGTAAAAAATCACTACGTTTTTATAATGTCTATACTAACACTAATGTACTTATGAAGGAAAGACAGATACATAAATTATACAGGTACATTGTAGATAATTCATATGCATACGGGCTGAAACAGATAGGCTATTTAAAAGTTTAATTATTAGTTAGGTACTTTATGCAAATTTTAGATTGGCCTATACATTTGTATTATGCACTAGATAGTTTTAATTCGTTCAATTCATTAGATCTACATAAAATAGTATTAATGTATTCTGTTAGGTTGGTCTTGTAGTAAGCATAGGTGGGTCCTGAGTTCGTAACCTGGGATGTTGCTTGGAGAAATTCTTATTTACAACTACGCGGAAGTTGGCGGTGTTACACCTCCATTTGGAAGCACGTAACCTTTAATCTTTTACCTTGTCGAATTGGCGACACGTTTGGCTCAGTTTGTAGTGACCCTACTTGCTGTGCCAGCGGTCGCAGGGTACGAGTCCCGTTGGGGGCATTAATTTGTGTGATAAGCACGTTGTTTGTACTCCCGTCATAGGTGTTTATATTTATATTATGTATGTATTTAGTTATATATGTGTAGTGTATCAACTGTGGTATCCATAACACGAGCCTCGTAGCTTACTATGGAACTAGATGGTTCTGTGTGTTAATGTCCCAGCATATTTATTTATTTACTTTTAAGACGACGTATTCCTTGTGAAGTACTGAGCTTGTGAACTACAGAGTACTGACATATGCAGAGCATATGCCATAATAAAACATAAAAGTTTTATTACTCTATGACTGTTTGTTTAATTAATCTGTATGTCTTTCGTACATATCATCAGGGTACATGTTTATTTACACGTTTTTTATTAGCTTTACTTATAACGTCGTCTCATTGCTTATTTGCCCAAAAGATCAATTTACCGAGAGTTTTTAATACAAAAATTTTTGTTATATCTTTTACTTCTTTATTTATTTCTTGTGTGGTGTGCAATAAAGTGTTCATTATTATTATTAATTATGGCAGGCACGGTACGGCTCAACTAATGTTATTATTTTAAAAGAAGAGCTAAGAAAAAGATCAATATTTTATCTATTTGGTTATTATATATTAATTATTTAAAACAAAATCCTGATAAACTGGCGCCGCGGTAACAATATTATTATTATTATATTAAATTTATGGCTCTGCTGCACTAACAAATACTTTTTTTAACGACAGCGACATGCGACAGGACTTTACTCGCTAGTGACGCCAACTGGTGCCACCAGAAAGGATAGCCCTATGTCCCAAATCACTTGCATTTTTCACCTCGAGTTACGAGGAGTTTTTTAAATGTTAGGATAGTTTATTACTAGTCTTACACTAAAATACGCTGTCTCTAGTCTAAATTATGCAAAAATCTGGTTTAATATGAAGGAAAAATAAACGGAAAAGGAACTTACACAAGTACATATATTTTTAGTGGTTTAATATAAATAATAAAAACGGTATTTCGATGATTATTACCTTGTATCAATATTAATAACAAACAATATAAATAAAAAAATAGGTATTTTTTTTTAATTTTATCACACTTGGGTCCTCCGATATTTTTAGTATTAATTTATATAAAAATAATAAACATATTTAATATTGGGCATGGAATTAATTTCTGTATTCTCTTTACAGATTAATGATATACAGAAAACGTCGTGACTACGCGCCTCTTGTGAACGGTGAAGATTTGAAGTTGCTCGGGCGAAAGCCGTATACCGAGCTTAGAAGCCTGAATGGGGCATCAAACCCACGACAACGGTGAATGCAAACTACCTCTCGCCCTACCATTGCTGAAGTTACTGAAGTCGCTGAAGTCGACTTCAAAATGTAACTTCATTATAATATTAATTGTAGAATATTATAATTAAAACGCTGCAATATAACAGCTTAACTCCAACTAATATTACACTTATAGTGTTTAAACGTTGTTAGTTAATTGTACATAATGTGAAAAATATAAAAAAACATCTCGTTAAAAACAAACCTAAACTATTTTTTTTTTTGAAAATTGCTCAGTGTCTACGCTCATGTTCGTATACTCAATTATATTGAAGCAAATGGTGGGGCCTATTTAGTCAGTATTGGCCAAAGTTGCTGAAAATTTGAAATTTTCAGTGCTTGTTTGGAGTTTGTGTGGTACCAGTTCTTTGACGTGCTGTGAAATGAAACTCGTATGTATATAGATAGTTGATAAGCGAAATATTGCTTGTATTTTATCGTTTTGAATTTTTTTTGTTGATAATTTGGTGGAGAATTTGTATTTTATGTATAATTTACAACAGAAACGGTAAATTTCTTTGGAAATTTTGGATTTTTTTTAATAAATTGAATTTAAAAAATTCAAAAATTTTCATAGAAATATATAAAAATTTTGATATAAATTTTCCATCAAATTTTTAGAATAGTTATCAAATTGACCATATAATTGGTGAATAGGCCAAATCAAAAATGTAGGTAATTTTATTGAAACTGTACTAAGCAATAGGTAGTCTTGTTTTAATCGGTTTGAAATCACATTTTTCAGATATGACATTATTTGTATTATTTTTTTGACATTTTATACACAAAAATAGTTTGACTATGTAATGTTTAGAAAAATATTATTTTTTTATTATATTTTTACATAGTAATGGGCTGTTAATTGTTTTATTTATTGTAAATATTTATGTTTATTTTAGATTTTTAATTAAATATAAACATTTTACAAATTTCTGTTCCTACATTATTTTTACTAATTATTTCTCATACACACAGTATGTTTTAAAATGGGAAAGATATAAAATAATATTTTTTCGAAGATAATTGTTTATTTAAACCGGTTTTTATTAGCTTTTCTTGAATTATGTAATTTTAGAAGTCGATTTTAACCTTTCTTGTTGACGTATGAATTTGAAATTTTATATGTAATCTGGTTGACATTAAATACATATGTAATTTGGTACTTACCATCTGGTCTAACCTGATGATGAAGATTTGGATTTATATATATTTTATAGGCTTTCATTACGGTTCCTGTTTTCGGGCCAAAGGTTATGAATTCAAACTATACCTAATAATATACAATTAAATGACTAACATATTAATATATGTACATATATTTATTATATAATTTATATATTGTTTATATGGCTTCATATTTTATGAAAAAAAAAATAACTTGAATAATTTTCATTTTTTCATAAGTATTATATTTTTTTAAACACGTTTTCTTTAATAAAAATATATATCTATAAGAACAAAGTCGATAGTCACTGTTATTTAGATTTTAATATCCAGAGTATTATTAGATTAGTTGTTAGTTTTAGCTTTAAGTAGACAATTTTGAATGCGCTGTAAATATTTTGTATTTGCATTTATTGAAAATGTGATTTCGAATCGATTTTTCAAACGTCATTTAACTAACAAGTGAGAATGTTGCAAGTGAAAAAAATCTATATGTCCATATAAATAGTAAGTAAGATTAAATATAGGGATTGAGTGTTAAAAATCGTAAATATTATCAACATTTCTAAGAGTTTCGACAAGATGAGAGATAGGAATTCTACAATCGTTTATGATTAGAAATTTAAATAGTTTATTCGAATAACATGTTATGATTATATGACATAACGATTAAATCTTTACAAATAAATAAATTGAAGTGTCTGTTTGTCATTCCGAAAAAACAGCTTTTACTAAATGCGTATGAAATAATATACGGTACATTTAAGAAAAACACAATTTTTAAAATTTTTGTCGGTTTGTTCCGGCTAATCTCCGAAACGGTTGAACTGGTTTTGATTTTGACGTGACTTTCACTGGCAGATAGCTGATGTTATAAGGAATAGTTTATGCTTCTTTTATTTTGGAAAAAGTTGGAGTTCCGCACAATAAAATTAAAACGTATCTAGGGACGCACCCGAGCAAAGCGAGGGTAAGTCGCTAGTATAATAATATTGATAGAATTTTGTATTCGTGAGCGATTATAGAATATGGTCTTGTCTAAGCTCGCAGGATATATGTTTATTGTATATTGAACATTTATATAGGTAGGTACTATATTTAAGAACCTAAAATGAAAATTCACAATTAGTAATTTGATCTACTAGTAACTAGTTAAATTGTTAATCTATACATATAATAAAACTGTAGAGGTTGAATGTCTTTACATAGAAAAAAATGCTAAAAACCGAGTCAGGGGGATGTAAGAAGAGAAATAGAACAAATCCAGATTTTTTCAATTTTTTGTTGTGTTTGTCTGTTTGTACGGGCTAATCTCCGAACCTGTTGGACCGATTTTAATGAAATTTTGCATGGTGGTACCTTATGTCCCCAGTCAACATCTTACATACTTCATCCCTAAAAATCAAAGATTTCCCCGGGAAAACTATAGTAACTTTTACAGTTTGGTACACAAAAACTACTGATTGGATTTTAATGAAACTTTACAATAATATAATTCATACATCAGATTAACAGATAGGCTTTTTATCCCGCAAAAATGTATCGTTACCGCGGGATAGATTTGTTTTTGTTTGTGTAGAGGCGAACCCGAGCGAAGCGAGGGTGACCCGCTAGTATAAAAATATTTCTATCGTACTGTTTGTTTGTTCGTATGTCATTGCGTGTTAAATCGAAATATAGTTCTAAGTAATTCTAGCTCTCTCTTAGAAAAAATTGTAAAAAAAAATTACGATAAAGGCTAATAAATATAATATTTTTCTATAAATAATAACTATATTTTCTTACATGAATGCGAATTCATATTTGTTAGTTAACTGACGATGTAACAAAAGTGGTGTTTTATGGAAAAAAAGGAAAAAACCCGAAAAATAATACGTTGTTAGTTAATTGTGTAGCATATTTATTTATATATTTGTATGTCATCAATATCTGTATTATTCATTAATTGCAAAATAAAAACATATAAATGAAAAGTAATGTTATTTTGATTTATGTATTGTTCTTAATTTTCAGGTACATATATGTATATTGTATACCAAATAGTTTTACTAGATTAAAACTGAACTATATTTTTGAAAAATTCATGTCTGTCTGTTAGTCTGTAAATATTTATGGATTGAAATATATTAAAGTTATAAACACACTTTATAAACATTTATAACATATAAGACTTAAGGGATCGCCTTCATTTCACTCAGCATCTAATTCCACAGACTTTATTCAATTAGACCTATACAAGCACTTTTGAATCGTCAATTTAATTTAAAGAGCGTCAGTGTAGTTAGTCCGTGAGGAAGGTACCATTGGCTCGAAAAGTGGTTCTGCTGAGAAGAGCTAGCGAAAAACGCTATAGTTCATCTTTTAAATATTAAAGTTGCGTTTATGTAGCCAAGTCACCTATCGCCATACCCTATTCTCACAGCATTATAACACACAGCATAATCTTTATAATAGGTGATCGTCTTTAATTTAAACGTAAATGTCGCACAACATAAAACTTAGTATTTTTTGACTAAGTTTCCATTGAAATATATTCCTATATATTATTTTCTATATGTTAACGATTGTAGGATATCTACAATATAAAAGAGCTGTCAAAAAAATATCAACTTTTTGCCATGTAGTGGCAAATTACAGCAACAAACCGTCAACCTTATAGCGCCCCATTTTTGTCTCTCAAGGTAAGGACAAAAAAACATTATAATTTATATCCTAGATATATTTATATCCTATATACTTATTTGTATCCTATGTATTTCAACTTTTTTTAAAGTAGGTACTTACCTACTTTTCTATACCTATATATATTATATATATATATATATATATATATATATATATATATATATATATATATATATATATATATATATATATATATATGAGACTAGCCGTCTGCACAAGAGATATTATAGTGTACGAGAATGCGCCCAGGCACAAGTGCATTATATTCCTTTTACTCTCAAATCTCAGAGTCTGGCGATAGTTAGACTTTTTTTTTTCTGTAATAACTTAGCAAATTAGGAGCGCAGTAATTAGACACAAATAAACGCGAGCTAAGCAGCGGGATAGAGGTTAGTATGTATAGTACAAGAGTATGTGCAAAAAAATTTACATCGTAAAAAACCTAAATAAGACGCATTAGATCATTACCTTGAAGAGTCGCTAAATATTTTAACCTAGATAATATCGCTATGTACTATATTGCATGTTAGATTGATATTAAGTAAATCTGTCACACTCAAATGCTTAATCGCACTTTGCAAAATCTTCCAACATAAACACTTTTTTCTCAATAAAATTAATACAACGAAACAAATACTTTAGTATTGAAAATATAAAGTCCAAATTACATTACAACTCAAAACAATTTATTGTTAAAAAAAAAACCATTTTGTACATTTATGTAATATTTTACTTAGACTTTGACTGTGTTATATTGTTTTGTTTTTGTAATAAAAATGTTTTTGTTCATACTTCTTGTACAAATAACTTTAATTAACGCTGACCTTCATATTAACGAAACAACATATAAAATTAAATATATCTTAAACAAGTACAAAAACGATCGACACAAACGATGTAATTTAAATTTGGGCGAATTTTCAAAAATTGAAAATTTCGCGGAAAATACTATCAAAATTTTGGAGAAGACTGAAAGATATGGAGAATATTTGAAATATTTTAACGTTAGTGACTGCTGTTCTAGTGCTAGTGATAGTGAGTATAAAAAACAACACATAATTGATGGCTTTATAATTCATGATGAAGTTTCTGACTCACATTGGGAAGAATATAAGGTAAAAATTGTGTTAATTCGCTTATTTTGTATATATCCAATCTTAATTAAAACTGTAGTAAAAACAAAAAAAAAAAGAACAAAAAATTATATAAAAAAGTGTTTTACATTTATGTAAGCCATATTTCATTCTCATTCTATCATTCGTTAAAAAAAACTTTTTACCTACTTCAAAAATAGGTAAGAACGGCGCCTATTTAGGATATATTATCTTAATCTTCTATTAAAAAAAATATTAATAATTAATTTAATGTATTATTGCAAAAAACCTTTTTTAGATAGCCTATAATAAATTATACTCAAGTATTCTCCACGAAGTAACTGCTTTATCTACCTGGCGGGACAATTTAAAGCGTGTCGCACAACACAACAGGCAGTACCTTGCCGGGGAGCAAAGTTATTCATTACACTTAAACCATTTTGGAGACTGGGTAAGATATATTATACTCGTAGGATAAGTAAAAAGTAATTACGCACTATGTAGTGGGGTCTGGGAATATTATAATATGCGAAACTTTATATGGTCAGGGCCGAATCCTTATATAGACTTTTTATGCTGAAGTCCAGGGCCCCTAAAACAACGGACCCCCTGTCGATTTTAATAGATAATATTGTGTATTTCTAAAATAAAACATATACAAAATAAAATAAAAACATGACCATAAAAGGTTGAGAAACCTTGAGATCGATTAACCCTATATGCCTTACTTTTAGTATGTCACCTATCCTAATTATTTAAAACATAAATTGAACTTCATAAAGAGTACCGATAACCTACAGAAATTTTACTTCTTGCGCGTATACACATTCATACACGCACTTTTTAATATTTTTTAAATATTTTTTTTCAGTCAATAACAGCGTATATAAAACAACTGTTAAAATTAATAAAGACTATACCACTTTTCGATCCAGCGGAAGATCATAGGAAGACAGCGTACCGCGAGAGTCTGCATAGCAGAACACCTACAAAGGTAATTTTACGTAATGCTTTGAAATATTGCGGCTTTATTTAATATTTTAGTTCCCGACGTTTCGAATGCTTTACAGCAAAATATAGTCACAGGAGAGACAAAGGTTGTAGACGTCTCAATAGTTATTATGTACTATTGAAATTTCCGCTTTTCGAAATTCGTGTTAAATGTAGCAATTATTAAGACGCCCATCACAGAAATATCAAAGAGGAAAAATTCGTGTCGTGGCATTTTATGATATTGGAGTATACGTTGTGGTAATGAAGGAAAACCAGTCAAAACAAGTAGGTATAATCAGACAACAAGAGTGGAAGAAAAAAGTGTTCTCTTATAATCTGCCACATGAGCGGAGATGGGGGTAAAAAGTTTTATATGCTTTATAAAGCTTTTTATTTATGTTTATGCCAAGTATGTGGCAAGTAGGTTAAGATTTGGCCGTATTTTAACTAAAACTCCACGGTGATTTATAACTTCAAAAGTTAAATACTCGTGTGTTGTGGAATTCTGGAAAACTCGAGCACCATTTATATTATTTAAGTAGTAGCTTATTCACGCTGCTTTTCACGCGTAATTTTTAGGAAAGTTCATATATTTTATGTGTTTGTTTCACGCTATTTTCTTTGTGAGGTAACTTTAAATATTTTTTCTCCTCCAAGTAGTAAAGTAAAAACCGGTAGCAAGTGATACAGTTGTAATAACAGGGGTATTTCTTTAAAAGGGTAAAAATTGGAAAGTTGGGTTTCAGGCGTTTTTTTCCATCTGAACTTCCTTAGAAGGTATAGCAGAGATGGTACATTACGTGTTATTTATCTTGATATAGTTAATTTAAGAGGCAGGTGCTTACCCGATCGCGCCAGCTTCATACGTATTATATCAGCAAGATCCTCCTGCAAAAACCAAAATCTAATAACACATATTTCGACATCTACTTTATTAAATTAATACTAAAAGGCAATATGAGCTTAGTTTTTAATTGAAATTGGATGATTGCATGCAGCAATAGATCTTTTTAACAGCGTTTTATAAGTTAAATAAAATCAGAATTATATGTTAAACTAGCGACTCATCCTCGCTTCGCTAGGGTTCGTCCCTAGGTACATTTTGATTTTTTTTTAGTGGAACCTTAATTCTTGTACTGAAATAAAAGTAGCCTATGTTACTCCTTTTAACATCAACTACCTGCCAATGAAAGTCCCGTCAAAACGGCCCGTCAAAAGATTAGCTGGAATAAACAGACAGACAGACACAAAATTTTTAAAAAATGTGTTTTTCTTATAAATACCATACTATATAATTCCATATGCATTTAGTAAAAAGCTGTTTTTTGACATTACCACCAGGCACTTCAATTTTATTATCTGTGTAGATTTTGAAAATTCAAGTAATTTAATAATTTTGTAATTTATTTATTTATTTTTATTCAATGTTTATAGGTGGACTGGCGTTCTAAGGGTTTTAAACCACGGAGAGAAGAGCAATTTCAATGTGGGGCTTGTTATGCTTTCGCTGTCGCACACGCGCTGCAGGCGCAGTTGTATAAGAAACATGGTGATTGGAGTGAACTTAGGTATTATATAATACATGATATATGATTATATGTACATAGCTTACAACTGCCTGATTCACTTTTTTCGATACTTTTGAACTATATTTTCGGATATTGTCGCGGATTTATCCTGTTTTTTAGTTCCCGACGTGTTGAATACCTATGTTTTAATTATCTATATCTTCAATTTAATTGTAAAATCGATTTTATTCTTTTCATTCTTCAAAGACCGTTTTATCTATATTTAAAGAAAACATTGCAATTTTAAGGTGAAATAAGTACTTTACAGATTATTTTAAAGTAAGTTTAATTGTTAGGTATGTAGAAATCCTAATGGCTTTTATTCTATAGTATCTGTATTAGTATGGTTTGATAAAGAATCATCTATACAGATAAATAAAATTGAAGTGTCTGTTTGTTATATCAAAATAACAGCTTTATACTAAATGCATATGAAATTATATACAGTAGGCACTTATAAGAAAAACACATTTTTTTAAATTTTTGTCTGTCTGTCTGTTTGTTCCGGCTAATCTCCAAAACGGCCGGATCAATTTTAACGGGTTTTTCACTGGCAGATAGCTAATATTATAATAAGTAATTTAGGCTACTTTTATTTTAGAAAAAGAATTAGGGTTTCGCTCATAAAAATTAAAATATACCTAAGGACGCACCCGAGCGAAGCGAGCGTATGTCGCTAGTTAAAAATAAAATTTAGCTAATTTCAGAATCCCTTTCTGTTTCAATCGAAATAAAGATATTATTTTTAGCATTCCTTTAATATTTTTCAGCCCCCAGCAGATAGTAGACTGTAGTTTGAAAGATGGTAATTTCGGGTGTAACGGGGGTTCTCTACAAGCAGCTATGCGCTACGCAGCTCGAGACGGCCTCATGTATGAAACCTATTACCCTTATATTGGAAAGGTTAGGAATTACAACTACTATTATATATATATACGTTCCTGATACAGAAACCAAGTCCAGGAAAGTAAAATCCCCATAATATTACTACAAAAATATCATTTAACTCTTAACAAATCTAATTTTGATGCGACATAAATATGGATACTCTAGAAACATTCACACTGCTCACTGAGGGGTTGTTTTTGTTTTGTTTTCAGAAAGGGTTATGCCATTACAACAGTTTAACCACTCGTACTCGAGCCAGACGGTGGGCAACCCTGCCGTCAGGGGATGAAGATGCTATCGAAAAAGCTGTTGCTACTATTGGACCTTTAGCTGTAGGCATTAACGCCTCGCCATTTACTTTCCAGTTATATAGGTTCTTTATAACTTCTTTTTTAAATATACGCGAATATTTGACATTTCAAATAAAACTATCCTTTCGGAATTTTTCGCGAATTCATTTTGATTTTTGGTTGCTGACGTTTCAAATGCTTTACAGCAATCATTGTCACGGGAGAGTCTCTCCGTGAGATAGTTTTATTTATTACACTTACTTACTTTATACCTATACTTTAAATGTGAAAAATTTATTTGTTCATTTGAACGAGCTAATCTTTTGAACTACTAGTTTAATTTGAAAAAATCTCTTTTGCATTTTACAACCTATTTATTAAGAAAAGTTAAATAATATAGTATCACGCTTTTTATGTGATTTTTAGAAGTGGAGCAATTAGACTTAAGTAAATGTTGACTGCTTAATCATAATGAAATCAGATCACCAGGTCCTAGGTTCGAGTACTGCTCAATAACTAAACTTGGCCCGACCTGGGCCAAAAGTTCAGTTATTGAGTAGTTCTGTCAATAAATTCTCAGTAACAGCCAGGAGGTTGGAAGTTGGCTGTGAAAATCAAAAATAAATAATGCATTTGTGTATGCGCTCACATTTGTGTACTATAATATCTCCTGCGCAGTTGCCTGGTCTCATTGAGATTGACTGGAAATCGGTCGGGAAGAAATTATTATGTATATATTACTACGTGAAGAGAAAACTTTGAACTCCTTTTTAAGCATATTGCATGTACGGAGGAGGATGAGCTTTGGAATAGTTAAAGTTTATATAGAGAAGGACTGCAGAACGCCAACATTTATTGACTTTCTTTTACCCGCGAATCCGCTCGCGTATTTTATTTATATATAATTACTTCACTGCTAAAAGATGTAGTATGATGTTAGATAACCTTCATCAATATCATACGAGTACTTACATAATATAAAGATGAAAAATTTGTTTGTCTGTACGTGCAAATCTCTGAATCTATGGGCCCGTTCCAAAATTCTTTTGGATTTTATAGGCTATCTATATAACTTTAAAAAAAGAACCTCAGTATCGATCAAACTTAATTAATTATGTTTGATTTTCAATTACGGGGCGATCACTAGTTGAAGTTAATTAATACGCTGTGGTATTTTATCATATTATTCGTATATAATAATAAAACTGTAACTAAGCCGAATCTGTACATTAAATATTTTTTGGAAAATCGTATCGAAATAGATATTATTATCGATACAGAGGCCGAATTTATAGTTTTTAGAATTTTTGTCTGTCTGTCTGTCTGTAACCGCATCACGGAAAACCCACTAGAGGGATTTTGATGAAATTTGGTATGATGATAGCTGGTTAAAACGTAGTAAAAGTAGGACGAATCCGAGCCGGGCGAGGGTGAGTCGCTAGTTAAGTATAATAATTTATATTGTTCACTAGAAGTGGTATCTACGACGACCCATTCTGCGTGCCGTGGGGCTTAAACCACGCAATGCTACTCGTGGGATACACTCCCGAGTATTGGATTTTGTTGAACTGGTGGGGCAAGCAGTGGGGGGAGGATGGGTATATGAGGTAATGTATATATCTAACTATATGGCTGTATCTATATACTACTAATATAATAAAATAAAATTATTTCAATTAAAAGGGCATATTCATTTCAAAATTACTTTGAAAGTAGCGGACTTTTGCATTTAGAACCTTTTCTTTTAATTTATACAATTCATTAAATCCTTTTCTTTCAATAAATTATAGAAATCGGTTCATAATTTAAAAAAAAAGGAAAAATATATGCTCTAGATGTAGATATTAACTTTTGTTAGAACTTAGGTACCCTCCATTTTGAAGGTCGTTTAAAAATAACATAATAAACTGGCGGTTACTACAATAAGTTACATAGAACTGTATCTAGTTTTTAAAAATGTTAACTTAATTTTAGATAATAATGATATTAAATAATTAAAATATTTCCTATAGTTTGTAAATATTTCTTCTTTTTCCAGAATCCGAAGAGGTTTTAATATCTGTGGTGTTGCAAATATGGCTACATATGTGGAGTTATAAATACTTACTATTAACTTCTGTTCAATAAAAAAAGTAGAAACGTTGTTATTTATTTATGTCTTACTTAAAACATCCTTCGCTTAAAACATCTTGTCTTGATTACAACTTGAGTGTTAGGAAGATATAATTTATACACCTTTTTTTTTTTTTTTTTTTTTTATAGTTGGGGAATGCATTTACGCATACCACCTGTACCCCCAGGTGGTTATGTGGGGCTCACCGACTAGAAGAGCCGGTACTATCCACTAAACCCCAACTTTCCCCTCCCCTCCGCCATAGTGGGACGCCGCGGGAACGCTTGCGCATAACTTCCGCGACGCCCCGGCGGCAGGCCTTTCGGCCACCAAACCAGTGAGGCTGCTCCAAAGTCCACTCTGCAAAACAGAGAAGTACCCGGAACAGCCCCACTAAACCTCACCGCCCACCGAAGTGGGCAACACTACCTCGGCTGCAGAGGACAGGGAGCGCGGCAACGAAACACCGACACGCCTCTTCCCCTGCAGCCCCACCACGTCCACCCCCCTCTCATCCGATCGCGGGATCGCCAAAGCAACCCCACAACCAGTGGCCGCAACGCCGTCAGATGCAGCCACGACGAGAGAGAGGCCCCAAACCCTCCGGTTGCGGGACCACAAAAGCGGCCCCGCCCCCGGTGGCCGCAACTCCGGAAGCCGAAGCCTCAACGAAGAGCGGCCCCACCTGGGAGGTGCCTCAACCGCGTTCGACGGCCCACGGCCAGAGGCACCCCCATGCTGTTGGTCCGCGCCGGATTTTTCCGGTACCACCCGTCGTTGGGGCAACGGGTGGCGTTCCCCTATCCGCCACCTGGGGACGCGCCCGGTAGGAGTCAGCTCTCCCCCGGGATAATTTATACACCTTGTTTTTACCACTTACAACTTAGTACTTAGATAGATAACCTGGACACATAATAATCTATGCTAAGTAAATCACCGAAAAAAGACTGCTAAATTAAGCAACGCCGGGGTGGTTTCCTAGTAGCCATATAAAGGTTCCATTAAACCCCTAAAATTGTAAGTGACGAGTTTGAGATTGTTCGTCCCCTGGTACATGTTGAAATTGTGTAAACTTTTTAATTGGAAAATATTCACGCGGCGCTGTTTCATTGAGTCGAGATTGTTAGAATATTTGGCTTTTAGTTGGGTAATTGTTACCGCCGAAGTAATCTGTGACGATAAATTACAAACATGTCTGTTTTCTTATCTCGAATTTATTCGCTAATATGGTGAAATCCATATCCATTATATATTATAAATTTGAAAGTGTGTTTGTTTGTTTGTTTTTCCTTCTTTCACGTGAAAACGGAATGACGGGTTGGAATGATTTTTTGTGTGGAGATAATTGGAGGGCTGGAGAGTGACATAGACTTTTTCTTGATGTGCTTTTTATCGCGGGAGATTATCTCATTCCCACGGGAAAACACGTTATAATAAAACTTTAGTATTACTTGAAACTTTGTATTAATGCTCTTCAATACTATTAAATATACGTGCTTTAGCATTTTTCGAAATTCATCCCATAAGGGGGTAAAATAGGGGATGGAATTTGTATGAAACCTACTTTTTTAGAGATTTTTTGTAGTTTTAGCGGGTTCTGTTACTATTATGTATGTAATATTTGTACTTGAGCCTTTATAGATATGTAAATAAGTATATTTTAATTTAGTTCAAAACATAAAAATGCATAAAACGAAGAAGGGAAATAAGAAAATAAAACAATTTACATGACATGCCTTATCACATTTCTTAGACACTAAATGTACGGTTTTTTTTTGCGCGATAGCTTTTCGAGGCGATGTGTCGCTACATTTTTTACAAGTGCATTTAAAGACATTGAGCCGAACAGACGTACGTGGTCATTTAGAGTTGTTAAAATTATACTGTAACTTCAGTAATTAAAGTAGGTACTTCAAACTTATCAGTATTTAAAATTGTATCTATTAACAACTATATTATTTTATTTATTTACATCTAATTTGAACGGCAGTGCCACTTACATGTGTGTATATATATATATATATATATATATATATATATATATATATATATATATATATATATATATATATATATATATATATATATATATATATATATTCATCATAATCCCTTCAGCCGTTCTGGCGTGAAACAGTAACAAACATCCATCTATCCTCACAAACTTTCACATTATATAACTACATAATAAATACGAAACATTAGTGTTTTTGTAAAATTCGATTGAAATTTATTTTACTATTAAACCAAGCATTTTTTCTTTTCATGTGTAAACAAATAATTTATAAAATTAACTCTAATCCATGACGATTAACAATTTTGAAAATGTATTAAAAAATAAAATATCACAAAATATTGAATAACACAATTTTCCTTATTTTTTCCTATTCCCTATTTTTCCTGTTTACTTAAAAACAAATGCCAAAAAAAAATGCCAGAATAAACGAGTATCTTAGAATGTAAAAACCCTGACGTGGTTAAACCTTATTTCGCGAATACAAAGTGACAACTTGAGCCCACAAAGGAAACTCGCATTCCCCTTACAATTTATATAAGTATGGTGTGAAATGGTGTGAAATATTTAACCTACTTTAAGACATCAATGCCTTAAATTGAAATAAAAAAATAAATAAATAGGCTGTCATGGACTGCCGACAAAAGTGTAACTTTGGAATAACTGTTTTTGAAATAAAACTTCTTTACGCACGCTTGTCTTGGGGGGTAAGGTGGTGAATGCGTTACGAAAACATGTACGTACGTTTGTTGCCATGGTAACCGTTGTTATTGTCTGACAAATGATATATAATATTTTATTCTTTCCTTAAATGATATTCTATTAATATATGATTGTGATATGCCTAATATGTGTTTTTTTAGTATCTCAAATATCCTAATTATAAAACATAAATTGAATTTCATAAAAAGTACCGATAACCTACAGAAGCTTTACTTCTTACGCGTGTACACATTCATACACACACTCTTTAATTTTTTTTAAATTAATTTTAGTATGAATAATTAAAATTTCATAATTTGTAAATTGAAATTATTATTAGTCTGGTTTTCACATTCGTTGGCACTCCGAGCAATAACTATATATATATATATATATATATATATATATATATATATATATATATATATATATATATATATATATATATAGACATTCATATAGTTTATTTATTAATCAAAACATATGACGTTACGCGTCGCCAGTCTGCGACAGACTGCGTTAACACGTCACATGTCACGTAGCATGTCGGTGACGTGAACTCATGAGTTTTCCCCCTACCAAAATCGCTCAACGCCGTTAAAGAAGTTTTCACTTCAAAAAATGTCAAAACCTTCATGTGTCATGTCAAATGTAAACACTCGCTATGTGGTATAGGTTTATTTTTAACTAGCGATTTACCCTCGTTTCGTTCGTAAATGCTTAATAAAAAAATAAAAATAAAAGAAATCCGGTCATATTCTATCTACTTTCCTTCTTTACTAGATCATACATACATCCAAATCCGTAAAGGAGGAACGGACATACAATTTCACATTTATAGTAGTTTAAAGTTTCGCTATTTTAATTTATAATAAAACACTTGTACTTTTTGATAATATTTTACTCTATGTATGTAGTATATTAATTTCGATTCAAACGCTAAAAAATGTTTTTTGATTTTTTTTTATTTTTTATATATTTTTATTATTTGTTGGTACAGCGGCAATAGAAATATATAGCCCCTGAAAATTTCAACTCCAACTATTACGATTCATGAGATATAGTCCTCTGACAGACCGACGGACGGACGAACGAACAGCGGAGGCTTAGTAATAGGGTTCCGTTGGTACCTTTCGGGAACCCTAATAAAACAATTTATTATACTGGCCACACTGACGACACGAACGCACAAATTATACCTTTATGAATTAATAATTACGAGAATGGCCAGGTTGAAAAATATACAAAAAAATAAATTAGTAAAAAAATAAATAAAAAAGGAATTATTGTCGGTAAGGAGTTCACATGGGTGGATGGTATTTGAGATTTTTAGTTTGAGGAAACATAATATATTGTTGAAAAATAAGTGTTTTTTAATAAATTGTGAAAACTATAAGTATCTAAATCTGGTTATAAATAAGTTTGGAAAGTTATACAGAAGTTGGAAACATACACAGATAAATAATTTTATAGAGAATATACGAAAACAAGAAATTCCTTGTTGTAGTCAATAATTTGTTGATAAAGTACCGCCAAAATACCACAAAATAACCAAAGTTTTACACTTTTAAAAATCAAAGGAATATAGAAAAATATCTCAGACTGTTTTAAAATAATATTTTAAAATAACGTTAATACACAAATAGATTGTAATCTGGTGGAACATGTAAGCTACGTCATCTAGTAACGCAAACAAGCAAAGCATGGGTAAGGCGCTAGATTTAAAATAAATATTTAAGTTCCTAAGCTTAGTACTAAACGAAAACCATAGTGATAAGTCACTAGAAACCCACCTGGCATCGCCTTCCACTCTGTGAATAATGAGCTGCGTTACTCGTAATGTTGCCGCGTTGAAATATCGCGGAAAATTCACAAAATGTTAGGTGATTTTACTAGAGATTAATTTTGTAATCATTGTAACGTAAAAGTGGAGGGGAAATACGTGAATATATTTAGCAGGTTATTTTTACACGATGATAATTATATATATTACAATTTCAGATATTTTTAAGTGTTATTTTTTTCAGTAATTTGGAAAAAAATAAGGAAGCACACAATTCGGTATACCTATGTTTTTTTAATTCCATTTTTTAACGGTGTTCCCACATACATTTTTACTTTTCTGAAGTCGGTGTAGTTACATTTTATATGCATAATTATGTTATTCTGCCCGATTAAATAAATATGTTGGGACATTAACACACAGCACCATCTAGTTCCATGGTAAGCTACGAGGCTTGTGTTATGGATACCAGATAGTTGATACACTACACACACACACACACACATATATATATATATATATATATATATATATATATATATATATATATATATATATATATATCTTTAAATACATATATATTATAAATATATAATTAAAAAGACCAGAGGCGCGAGACCCGGGATTAGAACTTGCTTTACTTGGTTTCCCAAGTGAACGTGTTACCACTGGTTACCACTTCTCTGTCTTCCTGAGTAGATTATATGTAATTTGAAATTTTGCGAGTTTCGCTAAACTACTGAGAATTACTGACAAAATGTTACGAACAAGGTATAGTGAGATAAGGGAGGTTTTATTTACTTTTTAATTACTTTTTACGACTTTGTAAAAATGAATCTAGATAAAGTCGCTGTCTTAAGATTTGTTTAATTATGTTCCTTGCTAACGGGTATAAAAAATTATACGTAATTTAAGAAATCTCTAAGATTCAATGTAGGATATTATAAAAGGGTTTTTATTGTACTGGCGACTTACCCTCCTATTCGCGTGTGTTCTTAGGTAAAAATATTCTTCTGGAGTAACGCATATATGTACATACATACATACATATGCGTTACTCCAGATAACAATCTATCTGTGTATTCAATTTCATTGAAATCCCTTTAGTCGTTTTAGCGTAAAGTAATAACCGCATACACACACATACAAACATTCTTATATATCTATAATAGCGGTATGAATATAAAGACATTTATTATAATTATTGAAGCATTGAGAAAAATGAAGCAAGAGAGATGATAGAGAGATAAAAAACATCTAGTTTAGAAATCATCTATATCTAGTCATTTCTATCCATATCTCAGAGACCATAACTAGTTTTCAAAACATTTTTTTTAATGTTAGGAAATGCAATTAACGCATATCACCTGTATACATACAGGTGATTAAGTGGGACTCACTGGCTATAAAAGCCAGTAATACCCACTAAAACCCAACAGAACCTCCCTCGTCTTAATGGGGCGTCACAGGATCGCTAACGCACTCAATTACGACGCTCCGACGGCAGGTCTGCCGAAGCAGACCATACAACTAAAGAGTTGCTCCCATGGCTCTCTCTCCTTTCTGCTGTCAGAGAAGTACCAGGAGCAGAAATCCGCCAGCCTAAGAAAGTAAAGCGTGGTGTACTCTTGCTAAGGCAGGCCCGTGCCCAGCTCAGTGAATCATTAAAAAAGATTAAAATATAATTAAAACATATTTTACTTTTTTAAATTCATTGTTAACTTTTTTTATTTAAAAGAAATTCCCACGGATATAAGTGCGGGCAACATTTACTTAGCGAAATTTTAAATCATAAAATTATCGGTTAGGCATTAGCTTTACCATCACAACAAATTCATCCTACTTTAGACTCTACCACGTGGACTTAAAGTTAATTTTTGCACGCTCTCACATTTCATTTTAACGATAATCTTACATTTTCAGCGAAGTAATCCAGAATGCGACGTCGAAAATTCGGATTTTACGAGATATACAACTTGTTCTCCACATTATCATTTATAGCGGCTGTTTATATTTAGTGTTGTAAGAAAGAAACGACGGGAAATCCGTTGAATTGTCGAGGAAAATGCTTTTTTTACGTGCTATAAATAAAAACTGTTAGATATTTTTTGAGGGCTGCTTCTCATACTTACCTTCGCTCGGGTGCATTCCTGTTTGCTAAGCAGTATCCTATATTATGTTACTCCAGGTGATAGTCTATCGATATACTAAGTTTCATCAAAATCCATCCAGCCAGAGGAAAAAGGAAGGATACACACAGCAATGTGAGTAAGGAATAATATTATAATGTCTATTTACTTATTTCATACTAGTGACTCGCCCTCGCTTCTCTCGGGTTCGTCCCTAGGTTGAGGTTGATTCCAATTACAAACTTTCATCCCCATTTTCATCCCCTTAAGAGATGATTTCCGGATTAAAAAATATCCTATGTCCTTTCCATGGTCTCAAACTATCTTCTTACCAAATTTTATCTGAGTCGGTTCAATAGTTTTTGAGTTCATTCGTTACAAACATACAAAAATACAAATCTTTCCTCTATACAGAGTAATATTTAGTGTAGATGTAGATAAGTGTAGATTGAATAAGCATGGAGGCTGAGCATCTACGAATTTAAGTGAGGTCTTGGGTTTGAGCACCGCTTTGGGCCAAAAATAATAATTAATCTATACTAATATTATAAAACTGAAGAGTTTGTTTGTTTGTTTGTTTGTTTGTTTGTTTGTTTGTTTGTTTGTTTGGTTGAACGCGCTAATTGAGATTAGCGCGTTCAACCAAACAACAGGAACTACTGGTTGGAATTGAATTGAAAAATTCTTTTTGTGTTGGATAGTCCATTTATTGAGGAAGGCTTTAGGCTATAGAACATCACGCTACGACCAATAGGAGCGGAGCATAAATGAAAAATGTTGCAAAAACGGGAAAAAATGATTCCTTTTGAGAGCTTCCGTTGCGTGCGCCGCTTAAACGGTTAATGTTACGCAAAAATCGTGTATGACAGAATTGTTCCCCTTTAAAAGTTCTAAAAAAAAAGTCCACGACAGCATATGTCTATCTTTTAAGGTTGACTCAATATAACCCTTTTTATGATAATCAAATTTGTTCTAAAATAATGCATTACTTTTGAAGGTGTTTTTATAAACATGATATTAATCCTTATCCAAATAAACACGTTATTCACCACAAGTATATAATTTTGAACAAAATTACCTTTGACATCATTTGATTATAATGAATATCTTAGAAGATATCATAGTTTTAAAATATACATATTTAACTTCACGCGGACTATGGGTGAGCGCGCTCTCAGCCCGATGCAAGGCGAGGGCGGGGCGGTCGTGAGGGGGGAGGGCGCTGGCCGCCGCGCCGGTAGCCCTGCGAGCAGTCACTATTCCACGCGGACGAAGTCGCGGGCAAAAGCTAGTTAATTATATTATCCAGTCTTCAGTTAGAGCCGTAAGTTCTGATTATTGAAAAATTGCTTTATCTATAGAAAAAAATTGTGTATCGGCCTACTATTAACTATAAAAATAATATAATAGGAGATGAAATTTGTATGAAACCTAGGTAGGTTAAATCTAGGTAGGTTAAACCTAGGTAAAAAGGTTTTTAGAGATTTTTGTAGTTTTAGGGCGAGCGAAGCCGCGGGTTTTTGCTAGTATAAATATAAATTGATAAAATTGATCTATTTTAGATAGATATTTAAGAATGATAAATCCTCAAAATCGAATGAATAATATAATTTAATTGATTTTTTTTTAATAATCTATGTATAATCTATCCTAAACTATATCTAATAATGTAGGTATTTCCCTTTTTTGGTAATATTATATGTTAAACCATCGTTATAATGAAAAATAAGATGATCTCATCGCATCAGCGTTAAATTTATATCATTTGAAGACATTAAGCTAATTGTAAAACGTATATATAAAATGATTAATTCCAACGTCTATCTGTCTGGCGCAGTAATTAACTCGCTCGCGACTATCGAGTTAAGAGTTCTAAAATGGTTTTCACTTAAAAACGAGAAAAATATGAATTTTACGTTTCATAATAAACAGTAATAATGTTTGTTCGCCTAGTATCAAAATTCATCCACAACCATTATGGAAAGGGGGAAAATATTCACATATGAATAGAATTGACGTCTCTATATACCTAATATTAAAAAAAAACTAACTTTTTATTGATAAGACTAGTTCATTTTCTAATTCTAATTATTTTGTCTTTGCCTATCTATACATATAATAAAATTCTGAGTCAAATCTGTACATTAAATATTTTTTTGAAAATCTTATTGCAATAGTCATTATATCGATACAAAAGCTGAATGTATAGTTTTAGAATTTTTGTCTGTCTGTCTGTCTGGGAACGCATCACGAGAAAAACACTGGACAGATTTTGATGAAATTTGGTATGATGATAGCTAGTTATCCGGGTCAACATTCAGGATACTTTTTACTGTGGGAAAATATCTCATCTCTGAGTAATCTGTACTAACCGTTAAAACGTACCAAGGGATGAACCCGAGTGCAGAGTGTTTATTGTATATATAGATATTAGATATGCAATAAACATATTACCATATTACATAATACAGTTAGTTATAATGACAGAATAACCTAATGTGACAAATAGTATAATATATCTTATGTGATACCTTCACCAATTGTACATTCATTTTCATAATTTTTTATTAGGTAAATGATAATAATATTACGATTTAAAAACACCCAAATCGAATACCTCCTTTCTAAGTTAATGAAAAATATTACCTAACTTAAAGGAAGTGACATAAAAAAAGTCACAAAAAACTTCATTGGAGCATAAAAGCCAAGTTCCTGTAAACTTATAGAAGATAGTGGATAAAAATACCAAGTAAATATATCCTGTTTTTGTCGACACCTGAGCTGTCACGTGTGGACGCGTGATAAATGGTCAACAAAAAAATAACATTAGTTATTCTCTACCACCTGTCCTGCTTCGAATGAACGCGGCCGCTAATATTGTTATGTAATGTGTCACAGGCCGCGCTGGTTTGACCGACTTCAAAAAAAGAAATATTTGATTAGGATTTTTTATGTGAGATATTTTAGTAATTATTATTTGGATTGTGAACCAACTGTAGTATTTTATTTTCTGTATGGATTAATTTTACTTATAAGTTTTAAGAAATATATTGGGATAAGCATTAAATGTATGAAAATTTTCCCTATGATTCACTAGGGGTTTCCACTTGGGGAACTTCTAGGGGTTTATAAACCCAACTTTGATGTATGTTCATATATTTTTTCTTCAAATTTTCAAGAATGGATTATGTGTATTATATTTCGACCACTATCTAGGTGCTATCTTCATCTACCGAGATAAAATCTTATTCTTTCGGACAAGATTTTTTCGAATTCTTTTCCTTACTGCTTTAAAAGCCTATTTCGTACCTACGTGGACGGGCAGACCTTTTTCTGTCACAAACAGAGGTTTCATTGTACCTGTCAATAGCCCGGTACACAAACATTTGACTAATACCAAGCGTATGGAGAGTTTTAAAAATTGTATTTGGCTCCATACCTACTTTGTGTAATGCAATCACAGCGATTCGGTTCTGCTTATCACCCCACTCCATTTTGATATCACAAAATATTTTACAATGTATTGACGCGAAAATGAGAAAACACAATGTACAATCATATAAAAATGACAGTTTCCTCTTCAAATATAATATTTTGTTTATTTTTAATTAATATTATATTTGTCATGAAATTCAGAGCTTAATTTCAAAGCTTTGTTTGATGTTAAGGTCAAAAGATTTGGCGAAGATGGGGCGTGACAGAACTTGGATTACTTCTAAAATACTGTTTTCTCTCATTTATTAGGTATATTTTGATTTGTATTGGCTGGAACCGACTTCGGAAATGTCTGATTAGGTATTTATAGTAAATGAAAACAACCACTCAGTTATTTTTTTTTATTTTTAGTGGTTTTTTTTTGAAGTCGGTTTTTCTTTAGTTTTTTAAGTTTTTTTTCCATTATTAGTGTAGACAGACAGTTGAAAATTCAGTAAGTGAAAAATCAATTACCCCTATTTTCTACACTTAAGGGTGGATTTTTTTTCAAATTTAAATGGGACCATTTCGAAATAAACCTCTTTTGAACAAAAATGGAAGAATTTAACAAATCCATCTGTATATGATGGAGCTATGCTGGAACATACATAAAAAATAAACATCTGAATTGCGAATCTTCCTTTTTTGAAGTTTAAAATAATTGAATATGTTACAGCATTCGAAGTGCTTGAGCTTTTATTTTACTAAATAATAAGAAAAAAAAGTCCAGTAAATCTATGTTGTAATAACTTTTACTCAATTCGACAGCTGAATCCGCGAACATACTACATACAGTTGTATGAAGTATAAGCGCGGATTTAGCTGTCGTATTCCATAAGCGTTCTTACAAAATAAACCTACTGAGATGAAATTGAAATGAATGTGGTAATTAAATAACTGCATAAAGAACACAAAATATTATTTATTACTATATATTAGAATAAGTACATTTTTCTATTTTTATTTACGTTATTTTATTATAAATATAGGTACTTAAAATCTTAAAACATGTAACTATATCCATTATTTTTAACTAGATATTATATTCTTTACCTATAGGAATTGGTTGAGGCATATAAATAAAATATATATTTATGTATGTAATAACAATAATAAAAATGAAAAAACTATTAACTATACTAGCGAAATCTGTCCACGCTCCAACATGCGATGGTTCAACCTCCGTTTTCGCTACTTGCCACTTTGGCTGAATTGCGAAACTCATACGACTTTTTAGTACATAATCGTTAATTAAATCAATCCATAGATAGCATTTCCAAGTTCGTTTTGTTATTAAGTTTAGAATAAACGTCAAAATTATTGAAAATATAGTAATAATAATAGATGACCTGATAAAGAACAGAACTGTTGGAGAATTAGATCCATAGCGTGGTATGTTGTCGTCGATTGTTTGTAAAAAATTGAAATGGGCGTACAAACTTAAAGTTAGAAAGCTCAAACGAGCAGCTTTTCTTACATCTAAAAACATAGAAGACACTGTCATAGTACTTACTATGACTAGCGGGAACACCACCAGAGCTGCCAAACCTGTCGCATGTCTTTCTACAACGAATGTTAAATTGAACTTAATTGCATCTGTAGCGTTTTCTCCGACAGCGTAATCTACAATATCCCATCCAGATCCATATTCTGCTCCTAAAGCTGATATCCCACGGCCCTGATTAAAAGTGAACGTTACATTGTCCCTATTACTCTTTTTGATGCCAAAATTAAATGTGCACGTTTGGGAGTCGTAAGGCCAATCGTTTAATTTAGCAATGCACATAGTGTAAAAAATTACCCGAAGCACACACAAAACTTTGCCTGTGTTATCAACTTGACAATACGTATAGTGAAAGTATTCGCCACCATATTCGGTCACATCTCCTACATTATTTAAAATTCCCAATGGCGTCCATAAATTGACACTGTGTATGATAGTTTTATCTACTCCGCCGTAGTCACTTGCATTCCATTGAATCCTTGGATCTTCCCAGTGAAAAAACATCCAGCTATAAATACCAAATAGTTCTTCGTTTTCATCAAATTTGAAGTTTTTCAAAATGAATTTTATAGTTACAGTGGTTCCATTTTTGTTTGGTATTACAAGATAGTTGTTATCATTGAAAAACACGTCTTTATGGAGTTTTACTTCAAATTGCCTGTCAGAAGGCTCTGTGTGCAGAACACAATCGGAAGCAGAATGTTTTATAAAAAAAAGAATAAAGATAGCGATGAGTGACATGGCTGAATCGGTAATGAGAGAATAGTTAGAAACTCAATATGGATACGCCTGCTATGATAAATTTATTACGTAAACAAATTAATTACTAGACGAGCTTTATCAGGAATATCTATTATTATTTAGATCTATGTTTCATTTTGTTACTTTTTTAAATATTATTCAGTTTCGTTTCAAAAAAGTGGTTTTTAAAAATTTTCTGAATAGTTTCCAATTGATGCTGCTATAATAAAAATTCCAAAATCGAAGTACTCAATTTGGGTCTATATTTGCATCTATTCTAATGAGTATCATAACCATTCTTACCGATTTGCTATGTTCAGCTTTTTTTATCGTTGGGAAATATATATCAGCAGCAAACAATTGGTTATGTGGGACTCACTGACCAACCTCCCCAATGTGCGTTCACCTTGTCGTGATGAGATGGGTCTCATTAGCGTCGTGAAGCCAAAAAACCTACAGGGAGGTGGCCCACTTCGGTGGGCGGTGTATCATGCGTATTGCTCCTAGTACTTCTCTGATAGCAGAGTAGACTCTTGGAGCAATTCCATGATTATTGTGTTCTACTACACTTCCCAACGTAAAAAAAAGGTCTCACTGACCAAAAACCAATAGTATCCACAAAAACCCAATGGTAACTTCTTTGCAATTCAGTAGCTACTAAAAAAATAAAGGAGAAAAAGGTACTGACCTTTGTTTTCACGACATATATATTTATGTATATGTCGTGATATTGTGTATTTTATGTTCATTTCGTATTCGTAATACATATACTTTTTGTAAAAAAATGTAAAGAGCATTAAAATGAACTGTTTTATTTGGCAGACTCTTCTTAACAAGCATTATTTCTCTTCATTAAATTTCCATTGCTCAAAAATATAAATTATGAACGAAATGCTATTGAAATATTTTATTATTACTGCTATCAAAAATAATATGCATCGCCAGGAATCGAACCCGGGCCGCCCGCGTGGTAGGCGGTTCTACCACTGAACCACCGATGCTTACATAAATTGGGCAAAATTAATTTAAAATATATCACTGTTTTCGAGCACAAGTTTATTGAGGTATAATAATGAACGTTGAGAAAGTCATAGTACAAACATTGCTTTCAAACGATTTTAGTAACTAACCATTCAAATTATCTTTTAAGAACCCCAGTAACTATTTTGGCCTGACCTGTGACTCGAACCCAGGATCTCATGATCTGCAACCGAGTATGTTAGACACTAGACCAACGACTAACGAGACAGTCAAGGTTTACAACTCATACTACGCTTCTCTTTAAAGTTGATTAAAATAATATTTTCTTAGATATACGCGAATATATGACATTTTAAATAAAACTATCTTTTCGAATTTTTCGCGGATTTATTTTGATTTTTGGTTCCGAAAAATCCGAAAAGACAGTTTTATTTAAATTGATTAAAATAAAGCTACTGCGACCAATCGCAGACAACATAAGTTTTAATAAACTGATTTATTACACCTGTATAAATAATACTAGTGTTTTTAAATCATATTATGTACTGTAACATTTTAAAATGTACGTTTCTTTGAACTAATAGATAATAGCATCGGTGGTTCAGTGGTAGAATGCTCGCCTGCCACGCGGGCGGCCCGGGTTCGATTCCCGGCCGATGCAGTATTATTTTTATAATATATGTAACAATTGCTGCTTGTATTTCGACCTATTTGTATTTATTTCATCGGAGCGTAGGGAGCTTTATATCCTTTAGTGATCAAAATGAAATATGGTCCCGTAAATATTTTACACTACACATATTGATATACAATGTTTTTAAATATGAATGGCTACACATTAGCACCACTATTGAAATCCATATTGAGTTCCGTTGCCAGCAGACCTTTATACCAACATCGAGTCGAAAATATATTTTAATTTAATTTCTATAACAATTAACGTTTCACCCTTTGAGACCCTTGCTTCGCTTCGGGTTCGTCCCTAGTGAAAAACAAAAACAAATCTATCCCACGGGAACTGTACATTTTTGTGGATTAAAAAGTAACCTATTAATATAATCTATCTCTGTGACAAATTTCATCCAGATCTGTTTAGCCGTTCTGCCATGATTGAGTAACAAACATCCATCTAAACTTTCGCATTTATAATATTGTCGCTAAGTGGAGAGTATGTAATGTCATTAATAAGAATTAAAAAGGCACATCTGAAGCATGATTTATACATCCTAAGACAGTTTTCAACGCATGACAATTAACAGACAAGAACAGTTAATCGTAAATTGCCGTTTTAGAGTAAGAGAGGAACAAAACATTCTAAGTTACTGGAAAAGTTTCGAATTTTCGAATATTAGAATGTTCTTTGTTTATGTATATAGAAATGCCGGCAGTATGTCGATCAGTTTAATTTCGAGGCTAAGTGAAGACTGAGAAGAAGTACGAAGTGAAAAAAAGTGGAGTGAAGTCGTAATGGTCAATTTCTAGTGGTGAAAACTAGTTATTCAGTGACTGAATTAACCAGGATTATGTATATACTGCGCGTGTTAGTGAATCTCCATAAGTCACTCTTGTTAACCAAGAGCAATAAAACATCAGTAGTATAAAAGACGTGCTTTAATTTTCATTCCCCGAACTCGTAGATGGTAACAATATTAATGGAATAGTTGAAAAAAATATATTTCTATAATACACAGTACAACCTTTTCTGCTTTTGTCCAATAAAAACATGGTTAGTTCTGAGAAAAATTATAGTAATATAGCCTATAAAAAAAAACTTATGGTGTAATAAAAATACTTAAAAGCTACTCCATTTTTATTAACTAGATATCATACTCTTTACCTATAGGAATTGGTTGAGGTATATAAATAAAATATATATTTATGTATACAATAACAATAATAAAAATGAAAAAACTATTAACTATACTAGCGAAATCAGTCCACGCTCCAACTTGCGATGGTTCAACCTCCGTGTTCGCTACTTGCCACTTTGGCTGAATTGCGAAACTCATACGACTTTTGAGTACATAATCGTTAATTAAATTAATCCATAGATAGCATTTCCAAGTTCGTTTTGTTATTAAGTTTAGAATAAGTGTCAAAATTATTAAAAATATAGTTATAAGAATAGATGACCTGATAAAGAACAGAACTGTTGGAGAATTAGATCCATGGCGTGGTATGTTGTCGTTGATTGTTTGTAAAAAATTGAAATGGGCGTACAAACTTAAAGTTAGAAAGCTCAAACGAGCAGCGTTTCTTACATCTAAAAACATAGAAGATACTGTCATAGTACCTACTATGACTAACGGAAACACCACCAGAGCTGCCAAACCTGTCGCTTGTCTTTCTACAACGAATCTTAAATAAAGCTTGATTACACCTGTAGCATTTTCCCCTACAGCATAATCTACAATATCCCACCCAGGACCACATTCTGCTGTCTCGGTGTAAATACCACGGGTTTTATTAAAGGTGAATAGTAAATTTTCCTTCTTTCGTTTAACGATGCCCATATTAAATGTGCAAGTTTGGGAGTCGTACGGCCAATCGTCTAATTTAGTAATGCACATAGTTTCAAGGAATATTCGAGCAAAACACATAGCTTGGCCTTTAAAATCAACTTGGCAATATTTATTTGGCAAATAATAAATGTGACCAATGCCTTTAACTTCTTTATTAGTAATAGCTCTAAATGGTGTCCATATATCGAAAATATTCACGATAGTTTTATCTACTCCTTCGTATTCACTCGTATTCCACTGTAGCCTTGGATCTTCCCATTCCAAATACATCCAGCTATAAATTCTAAATAATTCTTCGTTTTTGTCAAATTGAAAGTCTTTCAGGATAAATTTTATGGCAATAGTTGTCAAGTTTCTGTTTGGTAGCACATACAATTCTTTATTTTTGTTCAATAACTCATTATAAAGCTTTACTTCAAGTTGTCTGTCAGAAGGCCCTGTGTTCAAAACACAATCGGAATGAGAATGTTTGATATAAAATATTATAAAGATGGTTATTAGTAACATGGCTAAATTCGTAATGAGTAAATTGTTAGAAATTCAATATGTATGCGCCTGCAATTGTAAATTTATTACGGCAATAAAAATTATTATTGCCAGATGAACTTTATCATAGATATTATTGTAATTCGATCTGTATATTGCATGTATTATTTAATATTAGTTATAATAAATAGTGTTTCTCAAAAATTTGCTGTTGTACACATTTTTTTCTTGAATGTATTTAATATTTTGATGGTGTTAAATATTACCGTCTACATAGGCCCATGGAACTGTAGTACTATAATTAGCATTTATGCTTTTAAAATAAATAAATAACCTGTATGACCTTTTTGCATGAATTGTCAGCGATGTCTTACACAGACTAATATATTACAATCATGATCTAAAAAGCTGAAAACAGTAATTAAAAATATAATATTTATTTAAATCTTATGATTATCTCCTGTCGCCACAATCAGAGATTCTCGTTCTTTGTTTTTCATAGTAAATATTTTCCTCCCCATTTGAGGTTGATAGGCTGAGGCTATGAGGCCTCAAATGCATTTCTTGCCTTTACATCCCGATGGAATACCAGGGAATATTGAGCTTTCCACCAATTGATAAATACAGTATGGGTATTTTATGCGCGCTGACCGTACGTAACCAAATATACAGGCTACAACTAGTTTAAACTTTAAACATAAAATAAGTATAGATTGTATAAAATGGGCTTCCCATTCAGTGGAGTTCATAAAAATAGTAAAAAACCAAGCACTTAGCTTAAAATCCTTGGCAATGGACCAAGTGTAAAGTAAAAGAGTGTAGAGCACTTACTAAGCGTCAATAAAGATGATAAATTGATATTTGACGCGATTTAATAAAATATCAAATTCTATTTATTAAGGTTGTGTGGTTTGTGTCTGTGTTGTTTTAATTAGTGTTTATCTGGGGTTTGATTCGAGCAGATACTCGGGTATATGTAATATACTGTAATAATATGTAAATATGTAATATAATGTATGGGTATCTATAATATAGATCAAGACGTTTTAATGTAAATATTTAATAATATACTAGCGACTCACGTTCGCTTCGCTCGCGTTCGTCCCTACTCCCTAGGTACGTTTTCACGGTTAGCTATGTTTATACACAAATAGTAGCTTGCTATTTCTAAGATATTCATTTAAATTATATAGCGATTTAGGTTACGTACGTCCGTTATTGAGTACGCCGTACGCGGATTTGGTTCACAATTTCATGGGTTTTTTTTGCGGAACCCTGATTCTTCTTCTAAAATAAAGGTAGCCTAAGTTATTCCTTATAACAGCAGCTATCTGCCAGTTAAAGTCCCGTCATAATCGGTCCAGCCGTTTCGGAGATTAGCCGGAACAAACAGACAGACAGACGGACAAAAATTGTAAAAAATGTTGTTTTTGGTATATGTACTGTGTATACATCCATATGCATTTATTAAAAAGCCGTTATTTTAATATAACAAACAGTCTCTCCAATTTTATTTATCTGTATAGATAATGGGAAATGGTAGCCCAGTGGTAACGGGCTCGCTTGGGAAACCGAGTGAAGCGGGTTCAAATTCCGGGTCGCACCTCTGACATTTTCATGCTCGAATTATTTTTTATATGATTATTACTCGCCTTACGGTGAAGGAAAATATCGTGAGGAAACCTGAGAGAACCTATCGAATTTTCGAAAGTCATGTAAAATCCGCTAACCCGCAATTGGCTACCGTGGTGAACTACGGCCTGATCCTCCTCGTATTAAAGGGAGGCCCATGCCCAGCAGTGGGACGTTAAAAAGGGCTGAATACATACTATAAGACGACGTTAATAAAACTTCGAGATATTCCTTGTATCTGTTTCTATATTCAGTACTTTTATAATCATCGGTACATCTGTCCGTGTGGAAGCTACCACCGGCTCGGAAAGCAGTTCTGCCGAGAAGAGCCGGCAAGAAACTCGACAGTTACTCTTTTAAAATAATGAGTTACATAGTTTTTTTTTTACAATCATTTTTGGTATTACAAACATTCCATAACTAAACACTACTGAGTGCTACTAACAACTCTCTCTAAAAAAGCGCGGGAAAATAAATTAATAACCGCGTCCTTTTTATTTTTTTAAATACATTCCTATCGGCCAAGGTCACATAACTAAATGCCTTAAATATAAATCATTACAAATTAATCAAATATTACATTATTTTTCATTAAAACGCTCATATTTATAAATACAACCTTACACTCGTCCATCCTGATAACGTGTATGACCTCATACACGCTTCCAGTTGGAAAACCTTACAATACATACATTTAATAATTATAATTATGCGTGCTAAAACTTTTTATGGACAATTTTATTAAGTTCCTACACTTGTTTCATCAATTTTTGTGTTCTACTAATTAATAATTTTTAAAGACTTTAAAAGAGGAAACAGTCATTTATGGCGCAATGTATAATAAAACTTATATTTAGTAAAACGATCGAACGAACGTGCCACTTAGATAATTTAAATCATAATGGTTTGAGATTCTTCTATTATTTTTAACCGACTTTAAAAAAAGGAGGTTAATAATTCGATATGTATGTATGTAATATTATTGAAACTGCTAAATATTCACATATAATAATCTTTTAGAGCTTCCAAGCATATATACAAAATTTTACAGGTATACTAGCATTGTCCGCGGCTCCACTCGCGTTCAGATGACCAAACACCAAATTCTTAGGTTTTACATATACATAAAGTATACTCTTACATTGCAGTTTTTTTATTTTTTCTCAGAAATTAGATATTTTCCCGCGGTAAAAAGTATCTTATATGTTGACCCGGATAACCAGCCATCACCATACTAAATTTTATTAAAATCCCTCCAGTGGTTTTTCTGTGATGTGGTAACAAACAGACAAAAATTCTAAAAACTATAGATTCGCCCCCTGTATCGATAATAATGTCTATTTCAATAAGATTTTCAATTTTATTATATGTATATATGTATTTTCTTATATATCGCTATTTACGATCTGATAAATATCGAATTTGACTACGATTAAGGCTAAGTGCTAACGCCCTGTTGTTTAAGGTACAACTGAGCAATACCATACAGAGAGCCGAAAACTACAGAGCCGTTTTGAGTTTACTTGACAACAATTTTAAAAATTATATTTACACTAGCAAAACCCGCGGTTTTGCTCGCGCTAAAACTACAACAAAAAAAACTTTAAAAAGGTAGGTTTCATACAAATTTTCATCCCTTATTTTATCTCCTAATGGAAAGAATTTCAAAAAACGCTAAAACACATATTTATTTAATTGTATTGAAGAGCATTAATACCATGTTTCAAGAAATTCTGATCATAAATATTTTTTGGGTTGTGTTATAACGTGTATTCCCGTGGGAATGAGATAATCTCCCGCGGTAAAAAGTATCCTATATGTTGACCCGGATATTCAGCTATCATCCAAATATCATACCAAATTTCATCAAAATCCCTCCAGTGGTTTTTCTGTGATGCGGTAACAGACAGACAGACAGACAAAAATTCTAAAAACTATAGATTCGGTCTCTATATCGATAATAAAGTCTACTCCAATAAGATTTTCCAAAAAATATTTAAGGTACAGATTCGATTCAGTTAGAATTTTATTATATGTATAGATTCTTACTTATCTATCTCTTTAACTCTGACCATTATGCAATATGTATGTATATCACTACAAAACTCGAATCCTATTTTAATTATATATATTATTATTTTATATTACTATAACTTAAAGAGTAATATATAATCAAAATACCTTTAGTTCTACGAGTATAAACCGAGATAGTAATAGAAAAAAAAAATATACGGTCGAATTGAGAACCTCCTTTTTAGAAGTCGGTTGAAAAGGGGCTTTCAGTTTATTATATCACCATTATTTTTTTTCAAACAATTCTTCAGTTACAATGTAACTGCATCCAAAATTGCATCTTAAACATGTTACCAATTTCATATAACATCACTTTCGAATGTAGTAAACTATCAAGTCCGGACTCCGGAGCAATCCCTCGACGGTTTCCCGTTAAGACGTTCACTATACAATTCCCTTGGCACACCATGTTCTATGTGTTATCTTTGTGTTATGTCTTTGTGTCGTCTATATGTTGCTATAGCAAACTACACTGACTAAGGTTATTATTACCAAACCTGAAGCTATAGCAAATAGATTGTAAGGGATTATAGCTTTATCTATACTAATATTATAAAGCTGAAGAGTTTGTTTATTTGTTTGGTTGAACGCGCTAATCTCAGCAACTTATCCGATTTGAAAAATTCTTTTTGCATTAGATAGCCCGTTAACTGAGGAAGGCTATAGGCTATATATCTCGGAAAAATGAACGGTTGCCGTAGGACAGATTTGTTTTTGTCTAGGGACGAACTCGAAGCGAAGTTTCGATTATCTCATGTGCGTCCCTAGGTACGCGTATTTTGTTCACAATTTTATGGGTTTTAATTTTTTGCGTGGAAAAAAAATCAGGGTTTTTTGTAATATAAAATTAGCTTAAGTTACTCCTTACAACAACAGCTATCTGCCAGTGAAAGTCCCTTCAAAATCGGTCCAGCCGTTTCGGAGATTAGCCGGAACAAACAAACAGACAAAAAAAATTAAAAATAGTTTCTTTTATAAGTAGCGTATATACTTTCATAAGCATTTAGTAAAAAGCTGTTATTTTGACATTACAAAAAGACACTTGAATTTTATCTATCTTCACATATAATAAAATTCTAACCGAGTCGAATCTGTACATTAAATATTTTTTGGAAAATATTATTGAAATAGTCATCATTATCGATACAGAGGCCGAATCTATATTTTTAGATTTTTTCCGACTGTTTGTCTTTTGTCTGTCTGTCTGTCTCCGTCTGAGAAAGCATCACGAAAAACCACGAAACAGAATTTGACGTAATTTGGTACGATAATAGCTGGTTATCCGGGTCAACATATAGGATACTTTTACTGCGGGAAAAAATCTCATCTCTGAGAAATCTATACTAAATGTTAAAATGTTCCTAGGGAAAAACCCAAACGGAACGAGGGTCAGTCGCTAGTTTATCTGTATAGATGGATCATCAAAATCTATACAGAATGTATAGTTTTTTCAATCTATAATTATTATTTACATTTGAATCACGCGAATGCAGAAAAATTAAAGCTGTTACATAAAAAAATTAGATTGTTTTGTCTGTCGGTATAAAAACAGTTGTTTTCTTAATGAATAAGTTACTTATAAGTTATAACCCAGACGGTAAAAAATATGCCGAAGAAAGTTTCTAGTACTACCCTCATACAAAGCAGAATATGTTCAAATATTCTATACTTGGTCCTTGAGCTCCAAAGCGAGTAATTGAAAAGGGGGAGTATCAAAATTTCATAAGCGTGTGGATGAGGGGATGATTTAATATTTATTGTGCCTTTCCTGCCAAGTTAATAGCGTTTTGTGGCTTAGTTTGAATTTTCAAGGGTTTTACGTGGTCTTTAAAGTAAAATTGAAATTTTATCGCTTGCTTCACCTGGTCGTAGAAATTACTACTTTAGTTTCATTTTTATTAATGAAATAACATATTATTTACTCAATTTTTATATAAGAACTGGATCTTTCGCTCCGTTCGGGTTCGTCCCTAGTTACGTTTTAACGTTTAGTATAGATTTCTCAGAGATGAGATATTTTCCCGCAGTAAAAAGTATCCTATAATATGTTGATCCGGACAACCAGCTATCATCATACCAAATTTCATCAAAATCTGTCTAGTGGTTTTCTCGAGATTCGTTTACAGACAGACAAAAATTCTAAAATATATAGATTCGGGCTCTGTTTCGATAATAATGACTATTTTAATGTAATCTTCCAAAAAATAATTAATGTACAGATTTGATTCAGAGTTTTATTATATGTATAGAGTATATAAGAAGTTCAGTGCGAGTGTGTTACTTCTCTTTCTGTAGGACTTAACCGATTTATTAAATTATTTTGAGTGTTGGGATTTTAGTATTCTTCTTTCATGTAATAGCGTGTTATATGTGTCACAGGAAAATTGTAAAAACCGTTAAATTATAATTTCACTAGTGAAATTATATCTGCCCGGAATTTGGTCAATCATCTCCTTTTCTTACCATATAACGGGACAATGTATATTATAAAGTCATATATTATTATGACGGTTTTTATAATTTACGTGCGACATATGCATAAATATTGATTGGAGAGTTAAGTTCTGTTAAGCTTAAAATATAAGGTGGTGATGAATTGTGGTGGATATTCCACATTCTATTAAAAGACTTGTCTTAGAATAGTATTCGGCATTTAAATAAAACTATCTTTTCGGATTTTTTCGCGGATTTATTTTGATTTTTGTTTCCCGACGTTTCGATTGCTTTACAGCAATCATGGTCACGGGAGAGACTAAGGTGTTAGATGTCTCAATGGCATTATACAGTTGTTACAGACAGCCTACCTACTATTTTACAAAAATGATTTTAAAAATTCAAAAATGGCATCAAAGTACCTTACAATATTGGTTGATTTTAATTCTATATAATATTAGTAGTAATTCTAATTAACATTTTTTATCTATAAAGTTAACAATAGTGTTGCTTAATATTTTAACTTTAAATAATAACAATCTAAATTAATATTAAACTTCTTTTTTAAACTACATATAAAACAATTATATTGCTTAAATAAATAATTGATATTTTAAAAAATGTTTAATAATCTTTATGGTTACAGATAATATAATAATAGCAACACTAAATAAGATTAGTAATTAATAAAGAAAATTGTAATATTTATTATAATAGCAAAAATTAAGTAAATAATATAGCTATATTTAATTATAATACTTATTAAAAACTTAAATTTTAAAATGTTTAGAATTAAAATCAACCAATATTGTAAGGTACTTTGATGCCATTTTTGAATTTTTAAAATCATTTTTGTAAAATAGTAGGTAGGCTGTCTGTAACAACTGTATAATGCCATTGAGACATCTAACACCTTAGTCTCTCCCGTGACCATGATTGCTGTAAAGCAATCGAAACGTCGGGAAACAAAAATCAAAATAAATCCGCGAAAAAATCCGAAAAGATAGTTTTATTTAAATGTCTAATATTCGCGTAAATCTAAGAAAGTAGTATTCGGCAATAATTTTCAAATAGTATAATTTTTTTTGTGTCTGCTTGTTTGTGTACTTAGTTTTTCTAAGCTTACCTACGGTTTTTGATACAGTTTTCATTATAATTTTATTTAGATATGTAAAAAATCGATAAGTACTAAATATAACCAGTCATATATATGTATGTATGTGTATGTTTGTTTGAATGGTATGAGTATCCATGCTAAGAATAACATATTCGATAAGTGATGTTCTAGTCAAATATATGTTGACCAAAACGGCTTAATACTCACAATACAATATATTGTTTTATCAAGAGAGTTAAAAAAAAAACCTTTTAAAGTATCTAGTGCTGGGCCCGGCCTTCCTCTCAATACGAGGTAATGGGGCATGGTCCATCACGCTAATCAGGTACAAGTTGGTTGTCTCTTTCTAAGTGTTAGCTTCAATACAAACTGATAGTCTGAAACCCATGGTTTTGATGATTTACCAGGTTTTCAAGCGACTCTATGTTTTAAAGAAAGACAAACCAATATAGTCTGCAAGCCTAGTAAGCAAAATGTAAAAAAGATCAATTTATGTTCTTCTATACAAAATTCATACACAAGTTATAACCAACAATTATCTATAGGTACATATAATAAAATTGTAACTAAGCCGAATCTGTACATTTAATATTTTTGGGAAAGTCTTATTGTAATAGACTTTATTATCGATATATAGACCGAATCTATAGTTATTCAGATATTTGTCTGTATGTATGTCTGTTACCGCATCACGGAAAAAGCACTGGAAGGATTTTGATGAAATTTGCTATGATGATAGTTGGTTATTCGGGTCAATATAGAGGATACTTTTTACTGTGGGAAAATATCTCATCTCTGAGAAATCTGTACTAAACGTTAAAACGTAAGTAGGGACAAACCCGAGCGGAGCGAGGGTGAGTCGCTAGTATAGAATATGTTTTACAAATGACCATGATAACAGTTGAAAACATTTGGCTTTACCTCTATTAAATTCTCCTATAACATCACTCTGAAAACTACGGATTTTAATGGGTTTTCAACATTTTCAGAGTATTGGCATTTCAGTCAGTATTTTGTTTTGTTTCACCGCACCGGTGTTTGTACTTGTGACGATTCAATTAAAAACCATTTACCATTGCGTTTTGTATACATTTGTGTCTATATACAATATGAACAAAATTGTTAAATCAGTGAGTTACATTTATTTATATTTAGAATATTGTTTTACTTAATGAAATATTACTATTAATTATTATCTAAAAACCCTTTGAGAAGTTATATCGTTGGTGGCCTCATTTCAAGGGGATTCAGGGCATAATCGACAAGGTAGGATCTCGCACGTCGTAAATATAATATAAATTAATAAAATAATTAAATAAAGGATATTAGGCATATTACAGTCATATATTTATAGAATATCATTTAAGGAAAGAATATAATATTATATATCATTTGTCAGACAATAAAAACGGTTACCATGGCAACAATCAGTTATCAGCTAACTTCATTATGTCGCTTTTTGGCTAGCGCTCTCATATTTTCTTCCAAACTTCAAAAAAGAAGTATAACTTCAAAAATAATTAATGAAAATTAATAAATTAATATCAACAAAACGGAAGCAATACCACTTACGTATTATTCATTCATTATGGTATCATTTATATTAACTCTGTTACGTTTTCATTTATACGGATTGCTGAGCCAAAGATCTATGCTGGAGAAAAAACATTCCAATACAAAGATTTGTACTCGTTTTACTGCCGGATCTCCTATTTTTTCACATTATATCCGGCCTTTCTTTCTAATGCGATCCGTATGGGACAAGCTTCAAGCGATAAGAGAAAGAATGTTAGAATGCTACTTATTTATGTACATACATACATAATATATTCATAAATGTATTGGTAATTATTCCAAAAACATGATACATTCGAACAACTTACTTTTGACAAGTTACATTCAGTTCAATTCAATTTACTTGTTAATGACTTCAAAGCGTGCCAGTTGAGAATACATATATACATATTATACAGAATACATACTATATAATACATACTATATAATACATATATAATACTTTGCTAATGTCACTTAGAATGGAGAAAACATGAGTGAAATTAATTAGTAAAAAAAGATTAATATACTAAATTATGTACATATAATTAAAAAAATTAAACCCACTTAAAAAAAACACTATAAAATAAAAAATAATTAAAAGGGGGATTTCATTTACTATAGATACCTAATCAGATTTTTTCGAAGTCGGCACCTTCTTTTTTTTGAAGTCGGTTTAAAAGATAATAAATTCTTCATGTTACATCAAATCAGCGGGCTTTTAAAGAATGACTAAGAAGTGTCTGGAGCAAATTTTAAGTGACAACCCTCCATAAGCGTTATCTTATCTATCTAATATATTTAAACGGGAAGTTCTTGTATATTTATATTTTTATATTTTTATTTATTTATACCCGCGATCTCGGAAACGGCTCTAAAGATTTCGCTGAAATAAAAAGATTCGCTGAAAGAAATAAAAAACGTTAGAAAGCATCTATTCTATAGCTTTTTAAACAATATATCAGAACCGAATCCGACATATTTAGAAAATATATGATTGCATACACTAAATATTCGTATTTACTTGTCTAAATATGACGTGGAGTAACACACAGGCTACTGTTTAGTTTAATTATCCAAAAGGTGATGCTGTCTGTATTTACATATTGTATTATTACAATGTCACTTAAGAACTCGCTAGAGCGAAGCGAAATTAAGTCGCCTAATATTTACTAATTTACCGTAAAACCGCCTAAGACTTAGATCCGGCAAGAATCGTCTTCGGTCACTGTTTATTGCGGAAAAACTAAAATCCATACAACAATTCTATTGTAAATGTGCGCTTCGGTACAGATACTACGATCTATGTATATATTTATTGTATCACATATTGACTTTTGACGGTTATTGGCAATGTCGTAAAAGAAAGTTAGATTTTTACCTTACTGCTTCAGAAAGACTCGATTGTATACATGGTTTATTGTGTTTATTTCTTTACCGCTGCCTCGCTAGTTTAGGTGTTAGCTTGCAAGAACGTAGGTCCTTGGTTCAGTCTCGGGATGAGCCGAATATTGTTATTGGGTTTTTTGTCAGTAAATTATCAATAACAGTATTAAATTAGTAGTGCATTATACTCCCATGCACGTAAAAGGCTTCGGTCCTGCATCTGATCTTTAGCACAGATTTGTGATCCCACGGAAGTTTAAGAGCGAAAGAAATAGAGTGCACTTGTGCTGGCGCACATACTTGTGCACTACATTATCACTTGTGCAGGTAGCTAGTCTCAATAAAACAAGGCACCAGGTCATTCTTATTTATTTCTTGGCTATAGCCAAATATATTTTGTTTCTAAATGGCTTGTTTTTACATCCAGTTTCATTTTTATCATAATTCTAGTATTAGAAACATAGAGTAAGTACGAATCAATAAAGAGTGGAAGAATAAAAAATATTTTCTTACTAGCGACTCACCCTCGCTTCGCTTTGGGTTCGTCCCTACACAAAAACAAATCTATCCCACGAGAACCGCACATTTTTCCGGGATGATATATAGTATAGCCTTCCTCAGTTAACGGGCTATCTAATGCAAAAAGAATTTTTCAAATCGGATTAGTAGTTTCTGTGATTAGCGCGTTCAACCAAACAAACAAAGAAACAAACAAACAAACTCTTCAGTTTTATAATATTAGTATAGATTGTAGCAATACGTGTATCACATAAAAGTCAGTAAGCAGATTTTGCAATTTCAAGAGGCAGTTCTTATAATATTTTACTGTTATTACACTTTAATGCTGTTATTTGACTTGAAATAAAAAAAATATCTCTGTCTATTCAGACTTTTTTAACGTCCCACTGCTGGGCACGAGCCTCTCTTCAATGTGAGGGGGATTAAGGCTATAGTCCACCACGCTAGCCAAGTGCGGATTGGTGGACTTCACATGTCTTATATTTTTCTTACTAGGTCCTCTCAACATGTAGATTTTCTTATGGTGATTTCCTTCAGCGTATTAGCAAATTATTTAAATATATTATTTATGTTGGAAATGATTCGCTCATGAAAATACTAGAGCTGCGAGATCCAAAATTTCAACTCGCTTCACTTGGATTTTCAAGCCAGCATGTTATCATTGGATTATTACTGTTATAATAAGAGTATAGTGTAATATACATATATTTATATGTACGACAGTCAATACATATTAATATTAGTACTTTTATGAAATAAAAAATAAGGATTTAATCCGTACGAGGTTTTTTAACACTCTTTTCTTATTTTTATTTAAAACTAAGGAAAGAAAGAAGATTTTTAGATTTCTAAAACATTTTTTAAAGTTTGTGAGTGAGGAATGCTTAGCTTTCAAGAATCTCTAAAAACAAAACATGAGAGCGTTAAAATTATATGAATAACCGTGCCAAGAAACAACAGCGGAAACTTTCTGGAATCTCAGAGAAATACTGGGTACTTATAAATCATTTTATATTATCTGTAGTTTTTGCTTTATAATATACTAGCGGCTCACCCTTGTTTCGCTCGAGTTCGTCCCTACTTAGGTTTTAACGGGTATTATGGAATAGACTATATTCCGGTAAAAATTAGCCTATGTCACTCTCCAGCCATCCCAACTATGTCCACACAAAAAATCACAAGCCACTCTGTTTCGATGTGAAAGAGGGACAAACAAACCAACACACTTTTTTCATTTTTATATAAGTATGGATGAACCTCTCATAGATCTCATGTTTGCTTACTATTAAATTATTTTTTTTTCAACAGTTATAATTCAAAAATATGTCTCATCTCCATTGACCTGCTCTAGAGTCTAGAGGTCTAAAGTAAAAAATCTGTATACATAAAAATAAATGTTTCTTTGGATGTTTGTTCTCTACACGTTCCTAAACTGTTCCTGCCCCAAAAAAAGATATTTTTTGTATGTTTTTCCTCTTTGTATTCCTCAACCATTCATCCCTAGGACCGTACCTGAACGAAGTGAGGGTAAGCCGCTAGTATATAATAATATATCCTTATGAATTTAAATTTTCATACAATTTTCCTGATGTTTTTCAAATTACTGTACTTTTCCTTTAAAATTTACATAAAAAATATTATCAAATCTAAAGTGTGCGTGATTTAAATTCGAACTAAACTTGAATCGCTAGATAGGTTTAGGTTTAATTATTTAAATATGTTAGTAATTGTAAATTACAGTTTCGTATACGCTTTGTATAATTGATCCTTAGGAAATAATAATTGCTTTTTTTTTAATAATATTATTTTTTATTTTATTTTTGGATGCAAAAGCGTGTTTCTTATTTTATTCATAGAGAAGTTCATTGAGTTTTTATAGAAATTTAAGGAATAGATTGATGAGTATCATAGAGACTTATAGTGCAGAAAAGGCTGAAGGGTACTTTTTATCCCAATACGTGACCTTAACCTTGAACCCATAGGATATTACTACAAAACGGCAGTAGGGAAATATTTTGCTCAAGAAAAGCATCACCATAAAACATTCACGTCTTGAAAAATAGAACATAGGATCAAAACAATAATATCTAAACCCACTACAACAACCATCATTTCTCTTCCCTTTTCATTTTAAGAAAGATAATATCTATAAAGAATAGTGGGGTGATAAATCTAGTATAAGATGAGTCATCATGACCCAATAACAGTACCAGAACTTATAAGCTTGTTTACATATTGGCTAAAGATTAAGCCTTGGGATTAAAGGCTTTTGGTCTTTTCAAAGTTGATAGATTTTCATAAATATTTGTAAAAATAAGAATTGTTAGTAATTTTATTTTAAGACTTACTTACGAATTAGTTTTATTTTATTACTTGGCTTGATTGACTAGATTTTTGCAGATAAAATGTCCGAATTTGATTTTTCATACAAACTTTCATACACGAATTTTCAATTTATATCCAAGAAACCTTTATAAAAATATTCATTAAAATTAAAAAGTAAGAAAGGATCGCCAAATCACAAATTTTGCAGCGTTTCTATCATGTCTACTTTATGCATACCAAATGAAGGGACGGTAATACATTTTTGAAGGTTACAAAATTGCAGCATGGAATTCATAATTAGATTTGTATTAGGTAATTCTGATCACGGCTAACATAATATTAGTAGTATAGTTATTCAAGGCATATAAGTGTATGTTAAAAAGCATTGACGACACGTTTTAACCGGTGGTAGGACTCTGTCAAGCCTGAGGAGTCCGACTGGATGGGTACCACCCCCTTATCTATTTCTGCCGCCAAGCAACAATGATTGCATTGTTGTGTTCCGGTTTGAAGGATAAGGTAGCCAGCGCAATTAGAGGCAAGAGGCATAACATCTTAGTCCTCACAGTGACAACGCACCTGTGGTTCTACATTTTTGTTACTTAAAACCTAAGTGCATGAACCGTAGGTGTTATGGGCGACAGGTACTGCTTTCCATCAGGTGGTCTGTCTGCTCGTTTGTCACTGAATGTCATAAAAAAAAAAAAAACACGTTTGGCTCAGTGTCTCAGTTACCTTACTTGCTGTGCCAGCGGTTGCGGGTTCGAATTCCGTTGGGGGCATTCATTTGAAGCACAAATGTTTGTACTCCAGTCGTGGGTGGTTGTTTATATTTATATTATATATGTTTTTAAAAGTTATATATATGTAGTGTATCAACTATTTGGTATCCATAACACAAGAATAAGAAAAATCAGTCTTAAGAAGTGGAGTACTCATTTCTTAGCGGCAATTGGGCAAAGCCACAAGATAAGTGTTATCCAAACCTTTATATCTTTAGAATTATTATAATAACAATTTCTTTGTCCATTAATTTTCGCCTTGTCATTTACATGATTAGACCTGCATTTTCCAATCTATTCTAGTAATGAAGTCCTTTGAACACTGCTCTTGTGTTTGACGTTTCAAAACGAATCTCCGTGCAGTGACTAAATTCAAAGAGACGACTTGGTAATTACAGCCTTTGATAGATACAGTAACCTGGTTTTGGAGAAAAAAAACTAGCTCAGCATTCGTCTTTTTTCGGCACATGTATGCGGGGTCAATGTTACTTTTGTTTACATGGTCCAGTGTGGTATTAGTTTTTAGTTTAGATCAGGGTCTATCGTATGGACATCCCTATTTATTATTTTTTTTCACCAAGAAAATATAATATACTGAAATAACAAGTAATTAGCCTATGCCACTTTAAACTGCTTATTGTAAGTATCTTTGCAAGCGTTGTGGAAGGATGAAAAAAAAAATATTTTGTAATATTAATTTAAAAAAAATCTACATTATCACCGTTACTAAGAATGTCATATACATACGGGATAGTGAATTTCCTTTTATCATTAATAGCTCTGATGGTTCTAAGTGCTCCCAACGCTCAGTAATAAAGGCTCAGTTAACACAAACTAATGCGAATATACATAATTTTACATATTATGTTACTTTCAAATGGGCGCAATAGAAGTATTACTCCAGTCCATTGTTTTGGTAGTGGGTTCGAAACCAAAATAGGATATGTGTTTTGATTACCGTTCAAATAGACTCTTTCTTCTTCTACTTTCTCTTATGTGATAGAGAAGAAGAGAGAGAAAAAATCATCTTTTCATATTTAGATATTTTCTTTTAACATGTTATATAACGCATCATTTAATTAAAACGGTTAAATGGATATGTTACAAATTAAAAAAATATATTTCTTAGCAAAGTTAAAATATTGGAAAACCCCAATACATTACACGAAAACTTACAGCAAAACATGAGGCCAACGATAAATTTAGATAAACTTGCGCATAACTCAGCCACTATCGACGCCTTCCTTTGATCTGAATACTAAAAAAAGTGATGTACATTTTATATATATAATTTTACTATATCTATTACGACTTACTTTTTTAAATATACATAAAAGTAAATTATTCCTTTGTAAATCTACAAACAAAGAAAACTATATGATAAAGATTTTTGGATTTATTTTGGAAAATCAATTGCTAACATTTAGTCATTAAAAAAAATTAAATTTAATATGATTGATTGCTTAAAACATATTATATGTATCGCTTTAATCATCTATATTATTATATATATATATGTATATATGAAAATAATGAATTCATACGTTTCGATAGGTGTTTCATGGTCAAATACGCTTAATCCACTAAAATAGGGCCTCCCTATAATACGGGGGGGATCAGGCCATATTCAACTCACCTAATGCAAATTAAAACTTATAGTATAAACTTAACGAAGCTCAATAAAATAACATTTGCTCGAGAATTGTATTTTTCAAACAATAAAAATATTATCTATTTACATGTACTAGTCTTCGCCCAGTGGTCGAAATTCAAGCATAATCATAACAATGCTTACTTTTTTTATTTTTTTTATTTGTATCACTAAACCCTTACAATAGTATAATAGCTACTGAGCAACAACAAAAGTAAATCGGTTGACAAACAGAGGAGAAAAAGGTACTAAACTGTTTTGTCTTTGCCTATTTATATATTGACGACAAGTTTGGTTCAGTTGGTAGTGACCCTAATTGATGGTCCAGCGGCCGCGGGTTCGAGTCCCGCTAAGGGCATTCGTTTGTGTGATAAGCACGATTGTTTGTACTCCAGTCATGGGTATATATATTTAAAATTATTATATGTGTAGTGTATGAACTATGTGGTATCCATAACACAAGCCTCGTAGCTTACCATGGAAGTAGATGGTGCTGTGTGTTAATGTCCCAATATATTTATTTATTATTTATTTATAGATTAGGAAATACAGCAAATGTGGTTGATATTTAATCAAATTGCCGTAATATTTTAAGAGAGAATTTCCTACCTCAATCTTAACACATTATTGCTCCACTGAACTGGCCCAATTAAAGTAATTTCGCCCTTGAAATTATGATGTAATTACTGATTACCCCATAATCACATTTCTTCGTTATCGAATGTTTTTTTTAATAGATACTGAAGAACGTTTGTAGTATCAGCAAAAAAATTCATAACTGTTTTTTTTTATATAGATAGGTAAACTCTATTCATGATTTCCTCAAATTTTCAGTGATAAATAGAATGAAATTTTCATTGTCGAATAACAACCAATAAGCGAAGATTAATATATTCAATTTTTCTTATCTGCATGGTTAATATGGCGTTACACTATTATGATTTTGATTACTCAGCAGATTATCTCAAAAAATCTGCCGATTTAAAAAAAATAATTTTTCTTAGTGAAGAATCGGTCTTTCTTAGTAGCTAAATAAGAAAATATGAAGTAATTAAGCTAAATGTGGCTTACAAACTTCTTTGCACTTAATACCGCACAGACTTCAAAACCCAGACATCAGGAATCAAAAGCACTGGATGAGCTTTATAACATTTATTTACACAAATAACCATATGGGACAAACAACAAATACGTATATATATTTTTGTAATCTCTATATCCAAAATGTTGCAGTTTTGTAAAAAAAAACCAAAACCATTTTTTTTTTTGAGTTTTTTTTTGGATAGAAACGGTTCAAATTGAATTCATAAGTTGATCTTTCTCTTAATATTGGAGACAATAATTTAAGGGCCTAACTTATAAAAAATCACTATGCAGAGAGAGAGAGAGAGAGGAGAGAAAAAACGTACAAAATTGTATAGCTTCTAATTGAAATACAAACATCAGATACCTCGTACAAGTGGAAGTACATAAATTAAAACTTTGGTAATAAAAACAACAACACAAAGTTTAGGTGATATATTGTAAATTAGGATAATTCAACACGTCCCGTATTTTGTTGAAACCTTTTAAAATATTATCACCCTTGTTATTTGGGGAATAAGGTTTAAATTTTAATCAAAATTATCTGTAATTATAATTGATATATATTTTATGTGTTTGAATTAGCCATTTGGACTTTTGTTGGTTTTTAGAAATGGCTTATATATAAAATATGTATAGGAGGACTTTTTTTGGATGTGTTATGCACCTATTCTTGCGTCTCGTGACTTTAGTCTATTTAAGGTTCATTTCCAATAAAGAACCGACTGAAATTTCTTCACGAGTTAGAATCGTATATAAGCTGTAAGATTTCATTTTTTAACGACTGCGGCCATTTTTATGGATAAAAAGTGTTCAAATCATCTAAAAGTGATGTAACAATTATTTAATCACATGACCATTATAAATTTGAAAGTTTGCATTTATATATGTTTGTTTTAACGGTTTTTTGTTTGTTTTTGACGGCACGTTTGGCTCAGTTTGTAGTGACCCTACTTTCTGCGCCAGTGGTCGCGGGTTCGAGTCCCGCTGGGGGCATTCATTTGTGTGATGAGCACGAATGTTTGTACTCCAGTCATGGGTGTTTATATTTATAATATGTATGTATTTAAAGTTATATATGTGTAGTATATCAACTATCTGGTATCCATAACACAGGCTTTGTAGCTTACCATGGAACTAGATGGTGCTGTATGTTAATGTCCCAGTATATTTATTTATTTAACCCCTCGAGGACCTCATACACGCCAGCGTGTATGATAACAAATAAATTCTCGGAAATTCACACGGATTTCTTAGAAATTATCCTGGAGAGATTAATATCCACGGTGAGACTGAAAAAAATTGTATATAAGTCAACTATGATGCTTTTGATTTATTTTCGCGTCACAAGAACGCGTACCCGTTCAGCCACAACACTCCGACGGCAGACCACAACAACTAAGAGATTACTCCCACAGTCCATTCTGTTATCAGAAATTTACCAGGAGCAATACTTGGTACACAGCCTACCAAAACCGCATAGATATAAATACAAAAGGATCCGACGGAAAGAAGTAAGATCCACCTGAGTGAAGTGACGGTAAGTTGCTAGCTGAAAATAATAATAAATCCAGCATAACACTTAGACAACATTAAACTATGTATAGTGGTTATACTAAGTAAACCTCAACGCCATAAACGTTGCATTAGCCAAATTCATCTGCAATAATACATAATGTAGTATAAGTCTGCAGAGTGAACGTCCATGCGGCATGCTTAATAGCTATTAAAGATAATTCGACCTAACCAACCGATATTTGAGCTTTGATAACATCTGTAATAGAAATTATTATGCTAGTTTCTCTTCTATATAATGATAAATTCAAAACTAATGTTAAGATAATTTTACTTTAAAATTATTCACCTGTCATTCCCCTGGAAAATTATGCGGGACAGTAATTATTATTGCCCGATACAGTTTTATGGCAAGATTTTTCTTCTAGACTGCTTGGTGGTCTTGCGACTGGAATGTGACTGTGATACTGTATCCGGAGTTCGAGAAGAAGAACATTAATTGGAGTTTTCTGTAAAAAATCTTCAGTGTCAGCCTGAAGTTGGAAAGTTGGTGGTATTACATTCCTGCGCCTCAGAGACCACACAAAATCGTCGGTACTGCGTTTTAACTTGTAAAGGTCGTATCAAAATATCTCGTAGGTAAAAACGTACTCAACTTACTGATATCAGCTAGGGTTCTGTGATCGGAAATTAAAGTACACTTGGATACTCCAAAGTGTCACTTGTGCTATATATGTTCTATTGGCACAGCTCCATAAAAATCACTTTTGCCTTTTGTGAACTGTGATTGTGCCATTCACAAACAGTTTCGGCCTATTCCAGTCCCTGGGCACTATTTTTCCGCTACAAAATTCACTTGTCGTCTTGGTATGTTTCAGGTATTACATTGATCTTATTTACGTGCAATCAAGTTTCAGTCTGTAATTTCTTTTCTTTTTACTGGTCAATCATCATCGTGTTTTCTCTAATCTATGTGACATTGGCGAAGTTAACTGCACCCATATGGCAAGCCTAAAAGCCCCAAGATCAAATAATAGTTATAGTAATAATTTCACTTACACTATCACTTTCTTTTCAACTATTCTTGATCCTGGCTTAGCTCCGAACTTAAAGTTGACACACTACTGCCCTTTTTTAAATGCATAAACAAAAAACATTCTAATATTCGAAAAATCCAAAATATTTCAGTAATCACAATTCTTTTCTGGAAGTGCTTTGTCTCTCTCCCTCTCGTGGCCATTGAGAGTTAACTATCCTTGTCATTGATTTTCATACGTTAACAACTGTCTTGCTGTTCTTGAGCATAGTTCGGGCATGCTATTTTGGTGTAAAGATTTTCTACACTATTCTACTATTTCTATACCAATATGACTAGATCGTCAAAATATCTTGATTTCGGGTGTGTTGGCGAAAATAGATCACACATGAATGAATACGTAGTATTACGAGACTATTTCAGAAGTAGGTCAGGTAGGCCAAGTAAAATTTCGGTGTAACAGCACATAGGTTTTATTATTTTATACAGAGTCAGAATAATGAATCAAACGACATTACAATCAAGAATGACGCCATTGCTAAAGTTATTTTAGAAAACACAACGCTGTTCCCGCCCTTTTTCCACTCAAGATGACGACGTCAGAAAAGTCAAATAAGTATTTTATATCATAATGCCAACATAAAGAATCAAATAATTAATTTACAATAGTACATATAAATCCTATTTTTATATAATTAATAACTTATATTATTATTAGTATAACAGTAGTTTCTCCGACGATAATCATTAATAGCGGCATTTGTAATTCGTCTTTTATTTTATTCAAAATAATATATTGTCTAACTCGTCAAATATAAGCTGGCCATTGCTTTGAATTAAGGTCGAAAGAAAAACTAGAGTTTTCCTACCGGCATTTTTAAAATATAATTTCTATACGTGATAATTAAAATAATCCTCATCGCCAATGGGATGTCAATGAAACAAGGAGGTGAAAATCTACCTGATTTAATGTTCATGTTAATTTACCCACATACAAAACAATCATAACATAATAATTTATGTATATACTAGCGATTCACGCTCGCTTCGCTCGCGTTCGTCCCTCGGTACTTTTTCACGGTTAGCTATGTTTAGGCATAAATAGTAGCTTGCTACTCCTAAGATATTCATTTAATTTAAATTATATAACGATTTAACCTCGTTTTGCTCGGGTGCGTACTCTGTACGCGGATTTTGTTCACAATTTCGTGGGTTTTAATTTTTTTTCGCGGAACCCTGATTCTTTTTCTAAAATAAAAGTAGCCTAAGTTACTCCCTATAACATCAGCTATCTGCCAGTGAATGTCCCGTCAAAATCGATCCAGCCCTTTCGAAGATTAGCCGGAACAAACAGACAGACAGACAGACAAAAATTGTAAAAAAATGTTGTTTTGGTATACGTACCGTGTATATATCCATATGCATTTAGTAAAAAGTGGTTATTTTAATATTACAAACAGATACTCCAATTTTATTTATCTGTATAGATAATACTAATAATGTTACGATTATCATATATTACTTAACAAGAAGATCTTTCTTATTTTATTAATCAGCTATAACAATAGTTTCAAAGTTCATTGGTTGTGATGTACAGTATAAGTTTAAAATGTTGGCTACGAAACTCTAATAAAAACGGGGTATGGATATCTCCTATATCAATAAAAAAGTTTTTATTATAAAGGCTACAACGACATCTGTCTAACGAGTAAAATATAAGTAAATTTCAAAATAAAGCGCATATTATGTATGTACGTATTAGCCGAAATCATTCAAAACACAATACATAAGCCTATCTGGACTGTTTCAACACCAGCGACCATCCTTAATAGATTTCGGGATGTTTAAATAACCATGAACGAGTTTAAGTGATTTACTTATGTCTGTATGTAGGTATGTACTTGTACTAAATATACTGTAATATTTGTGCTTGTACTTCTTCATAATGAAAGCATATAGAACGTTGAGCTAATTATAGTAGTAATTAATAAATAAAATTGGAGTGCTATTATAACTGTGAAAATTAAATGGGTGCATGTACAAATGCTCCCATATAAATTTTCAAAATACAAAATATTTTTTTTTTCAAAATTTTTATTTATTCATAATTCAAAATTTATTTGGGTGCATGTGTATGTTTGTTACTCTTTTACGCTGATGGTCGGATTTGGATTTTTAGAACACCTAGGCTACCTGATAGGTATCCAGGAACACACCCGAGCAAAGCAAGTGCAAGTCATTAGTAAAAAGTATTTTTTTAATATATTACCAGCTATTTGCGTTTAGTTTATTTACGTACGAGCTATTTATTACAAGATTATTTTTAAAACGTGGTAAACAAAAGTTTTAGTCTATACTATACTTTATACATAAAAGCAAAAAATCATCACTCACTTGCTGATTAATCATAAAATCTCAGAAAGTATATTATTATATAACAAATTTGAAATTCAGATTATAGGAAGCAGTTTTCCTCTAAAAAACTTGTTTCGGATATATATCTCATAAGGGGATATTAAAAGGCGTTAAAGTTATATGTTTATAATAAATTAGATATTTATAATTTTGACGACACGTTTGGCTCAGTTTGTAGTGTACTTGCTGTGTCAGCGGTCGCGTATTCGAGTCCCGCTGAAGGCATTAATTTGTGTGATAAGCACGAATGTTTGTTCTCCAGTTATGGGTATTTATATTTATAATATGTATGTATTTAAAGTTATATATGTGTAGTGGATCAACTATCTAGTATCCATAACACAAGCCTCGCCTCACCATGGATCTACACGGTGCTGTGTGTTAATGTCCCAACATATTTATTTATAAGCGGGCAGAGCCGTGGGCAAACGCTTGTATTTTTGATAATAACACATTTAAGACTCGAGACTCACAAAATTTGTGGATCGTCAAAAGTTATAAATAATATAGATTTGTACAGTAAATTTTGAACATGCATAGTAAATAGGCTGAATGTTGTCTCTACACCTGATAGTTTGTACTTGATAGATTACTATGTTAATTCATGTACCAGGCCTTACATAAACATTACAGTTTATGTTAGCCATTGTTTTTAGATTAAGAGCTTAATTAAATCGATTTTATCTATTAATTACATTTGGAACCTTTATTTATTACTAGTGACTTATCCTTGCTTTGCTCGGATGGGTCCATAGGTACGATTATTTTGTCCACAATTTTTTTTTGGCCGGAACCCTAATTCGTTTTCTAAAATAAAATAGCCTATGTTACTCCTTATAACATCAGCTCTCTGCCAGTGAAAGTCCCATCAAAATCCATCCAGCCCTTTCGAAGATTAGCCAGAACAAACAGGCACAAAGGCAGACAACAAATTTTACAAAAAATTGTAAAAAATGTTGTTTTCTTATTGTAACTCCAAATAATCTTCAAGAAAAATGACACGTGATATACGTATAGATAGACAAATAATAATATAAATATGTTGGGACATTATCACACAGCACCATCTAGTTCCATGATAAGCTACGAGGCTTGTGTACATATATACTATAAAGGAGCGACTCACGCTCGCTTCGCTCGCTTTCATCCCTAGGTACGTTTTCGTGGTTAGCTATGTTTATACATAAATAGTAGCTTGCTACTTCTAAGATATTCATTTAAATTATATAGCGATTTACCCTCGTTTTGCTCGGGTGCTTACGCCGTACGCGGATTTTGTTTACAATGTCATGGGTTTTAATTTATGTTCTCGGAACCCTAATTCTTTTTCTAAAATTAAAGTAGCCTAAGTTACTCCTTATAACATCAGCTATCTGCCAGTGAAAGTCCTGTTCAAATCGGCCCAGCCGTTTCTGAGATTAGCCGGAACAAACAGACAGACAGACAAAAGTTTTAAAAATTGTTTTTTTTTATAAGTACCATATAAACTTTAACATGCATTTAGTAAAAAGCTGTTATTTTGACATTACAAACAGACATTTTAATTTTATTTATATGTATAAATATAAACACGGTACACGTCAAATTAAATAAAAAAAAAAACGTGCAAAATCAGGGCAAGCTGCTTATTTAAAATAATTCCAGGATCAATTTTATTTTTTTCTTACGTTTATTCTTTTTGAAATATATTCATCCAATATGTTCTCTTATTACAAAGCGAGTCACGTGACGCAATAATTGCCTTAAGTGCTCTTTATTGGATTACGCCCTCCGAATATTCGTAATTTCCTTCGAGTACCATTATTTTTTGATATATGTATATATATAAAACGTCGTAGATATTTCTATAATAATGATTAAGTAACTGGCAATTACAAAACTTACTTAATTATATCAAGACTGCCTTGGTGGTGTAATGGTACGCGCGATTACAGGTCCTGAGGTTCTGGGTTCGAGTCCCGGGTCGGCTAAAATTTAGTTATGGAGTTTTGCTGTTAAGAAATTCTCACATACCACTTTATTTTTATGAAGCACTTAGTAAAGATCAACTTCCTGATGATCTCGATTAATTAAAATAACGTTGTTCAAAAATACTTTTCTGGTTAAAAAGATTACACAATTTCAACACGTTACAGAGGAGCGAACAATCTCAAACAAGTTAGTTTTGTTTATAAATATTTAATCGAATGTTTGCATATGCAGTCGAAATTCGTGGTCTAAAACTTAACAGATTAATATTTAATAGTTTGTGTATATTTCAAGGAAGTGTCCTTAAGATAACTATAAAGTTACTGTAATAGTTCGGTCATATTTGATATTTTAACTAACAATACTTCATATAGAGCTTAAAATTGAAACATACGTTAATATTACAAATAAAATATGATAAATTTCCATCGATCCACATCGACCAAAAAATATTCATGGTCGAAATTGTCAGTTCTATGGATTTTTTGGCAAACTGTAAGTTTAATCATAACAATATGACCGACAAAAACACGATGCAATTATCTACAAAAATTGTTCTATCACATTTTTTTCTAAAAATCAGCGTTATACCTTAATTTATGTATAATAGTGTACTCAACATCTGTATCATTTTTAGCTGTATGCGAGTTATTGTGAACTTACTACTACTTTTACGCTATATTAACCAGACTATAAGTGTATATTAAGCAAAAAAATTTTCCATCGGAATTAACGTTTTATTCAATCTAGGCTTATCAATACCTCTTATTTGATTTTCAATTTCCTGTAACGTTTTATCTTTAGTTTCATTTAGAATAAAATATAATATTACTATGCTAATAATCATACACGAACCAAATATTGCAAAGGTACCTTCGATTCCTGTCTTCTCTATCATCACAGGTGTAAATTTCATTACTAATATGTAGAGAATAGTAAATACTACGCCAGATGCACATAATCCAGAACCTTTATACTCCAATGGAAAGATTTCACCGATAATTGCAAAGCTAGTTGGTATGACTCCAACATTGATGACAAATATGTTCAGCAAAATTATTGCTGGAGTCAACCAATTTATAATACCAATATTGTTGCTATTAGTCTTCAAATACATAAGTAAACTTATTAAAAACATTAAACAAATAGACATAATACTTGTTGTAAATAAAATAGCACGTCGATTGAAACGTCTGATGATAAAACATGATATAGATAACGCGACCAATGCTAGTACATCTGCCCCAATAGTGCAGTATAATGCTACTGACTTGTCCCCAGTTATTTCTTTTAAGATTTGCACGATGTACGCCATCATGTAGATTCTTCCACATGCGTCAACAATTATTGTTAGTAACGAGACTATTATGAAAGGTTTAATAAAATCTCGCTTAAACATTTTCTTGAACTTTGTTTTTATTATTGCCACTTTGTTTTTGCTATTTTTATTTGCATTTCTAATTTCTTTTTGCATGGATATTAATTCTTCAATATCTCTTCTACTGTTCACAGTTTCTCCATGAAGCCATAAATGAGCTTTGTTGCACTCTTCGTACTTTCCTGACATAGCCAAGAAAGCAGGACTGTCAGGATAAATAAACGTCAAGAGAATAGAAATTGCGCATGGGATGATACCAAAAGCAGCAATTTGCTTCCAGGTCCAACATAAGGATGTAACATGGCATAATAAGGACCCAATTGCTATTGATATTTTCTTCAGTGTAACAAAATAACCTCTTCGTTTTGGATGAGCATACTCTGCTAATATTATTGGTGCAATAAAAACGGCACAAATTGAAAGGCCTTGGATGATTCTTGCCATGTATAGAGCTGTTACGCTTTCAGCTAAAGTAAAGATTAAAAAGCCTAATAGAACTACAATATTAAGAAAAACTTTCGTTATTCGACGACCTAAGATTTGCATTAGCGGTGGAACTACTAGAAATCCGATGAAGCCTGAAAATCCATGTACTGCAGCTGAAAATACAAAGGCAACTCTTAATTCCCCGTGTGATGTTCTTGACATGATAATTTTGTAATAATCACATGTTAAAAATTATTATTTGTCCATGTGTTACTTTATTTTAACGTCTTCTTTTTTCATATCATCAGCTCTTTACTCTTTATTTATATGTATGTAAAAGCTTATTGTTAGGTTTTTAGAGAACAATATTCTTGTGAGATATGATCGTTAAAATATAAATCTAATGATATTAAAGAGAAATCCACAAACGCTGATGAATACTTTACAAATATACACAACTTATATATATAATTAGATAGGTATAATATAATAATTATTTACCAATCCATGATGCTTGTTGCGATGTGACTGTGATATCTGTGCTGTTAGAAGAAATAATAGCTGGGTTCAGCACCGAAGGAAACGCTAACATAATACCAGATCCAATGGAGTGAAAACAATGAGCAAGGAGTACAGCAATCTAAAACAAATAATTTCAATATTCTGTTAGAATGTACACGCAAGGTAGCTGTCTCGTTGGTCTAGAGACTGGCATGTACAACTGCAGATCCAGAGGGCTTGGGTTCGAGTCCTAGGTCGAAGCGAGTATATGTATTGAGTTTTCCTTTTAAATAATCTCAGGGATTGCCTGTAGTTTGTGCTACGGAGATTTTGTTTTACGTTTGAACCTAATCCCTCACTTGTCGCGCCAAATTATCGTTTCATTGGACTTTGAAAGGTATAAAAAGCAGTTCTGTTCTGCACATACGTGCAGCACTATAATATCCCCTGTGCTATTGACGAGATCGCTGGTTCCAGTGAGATTGGTTATCGGCCAAGAATAAATATATTTACAGTATACACTCGAATCACAAGATGTAAAGACCACAAAATAAGTGTTCATTTATATTTTTCAGTCTACTTCACCAAAATTAAACTTTCTTAGATTTACGCGAATATAATAATATAAATAAATATATAACGTAATGAATTATGGTTGATTTTCAACCACGTGGCGATCACTACACACACGATTTTTTTTAATGATAACATACATAAAGGTTGGGTCGTAAATATGAAATTTATAAATATTAAAAAAACTGGCCAAGGGCGAGTCGGACTCGCGCACGAAGGGTTCCGTACCATTATCTATAAAAACGGCAAAAAAATCATGTCTGTTGAATAGGAGTCCCACTTAAATATTTGTTTTATTTTAATTTAATTCTTTATTTTTAAAGTGAATATATAACTAAATATTCTGTGAATATTGCAAACATCTACCTGTTGCCGTTATCAATATCGAGCAAAAAAATCACGTTTGTTGTTTGGTAGCCCCCTTAAATATTTATTATATTCCGTTTTTTTTTGTATTTGTTGCTATAGCGGCAATAGAAATACATCATCTGTGAAAATTTCAACTGTCTAACTATAACGATTCATGAGATACAGCCTGGTGACAGACGGACAGGCAGACAAACAGATAGACGGACGGACAGTGAAGTCTTAGTAATAGGGCCCCGTTTTACCCTTCGGGTACGGAACCCTACAAAAAACTTTACATCTTATATTTTCTTTAAAAAAAGTTTATTTCATTTCATTTCAAAAGTATATTGTCTTCAGCCCCTTTAATATCCCATTGTTGGGTACCCTTCCCCTTTAATACAAGAATCAGGTCATATTTAACCACACTGGCCAAGTTGGGTCGGGTCATGCCTTTCGAAAACTATCGTAGGTTTTCTCATACATGCAGGTAACCTCACGATATTTTCCTTAACCTTAAGAAAATGATTTGCACACGAAAATATCAGAGGTGCCAGACCCGGGATTTGAACCCGCTTCACTCGATTTCCTAAGCGAGTGCTTCACCACTGTGCTTCTACTGCCTTCAAAAAAAGAGTGTATCAATATTTTCTTATTTATTTTACTTATTGAATATCTTGACGACTTTTACTAAGTTCGAAGTCAACATCAGAAGTTCGGAAAACAAGCCCACCTAATTAACAAATTCGCCTGATTCGATAAGCCACAAATATACATATGTAGGCTATATTTAGCCAGGCAAACTTTCTTCTATCAATAACTACAGAAACAAAATGTTAGTACAATAATACACAGCACCATCTAGTGCCATGGCAAGCTACCTGGCTTGTGTTATGGATACCATACAGTTGATATACTACACATATACAATTTCAAATACATACATATTATAATATAAATACAAATGGTTGGAGTACAAACATTCGTGTTCATCACACAATGCCATTGTCACAAAGTCTCACTGAGGGGCAACGTATGCCCCTCAGTGAGACTCGAACCCGCGACCGCTAGCATAGCAAGTAGGGTTACTACAAACAGAGCCAAACGTGTCGTCGAATTGAGTTGCGTTTTATATAGTTTTACATTTTTTTTAGTTATTCATAATAAACGATAGCAATTTCATCATGACTTCGTTACTTTATATCGATTTATGCAAAAAATATATTCTTGACTATTAATTTCTTAGGAACAACCGACTGCCACAAATTATATTGTTAACAAGCGACTCACGCTCGCTTCGCTCGCGTTCGTCCCTAGGTACGTTTTCACGGTTAGCTTTGTTTAGGTATACATAAATAGTAGCTTGCTACTCCTGAGATATTTCTTTAAATTATATAGCGATTTACCCTCGTTTTGCTCGGGTGCGTAAGCACTTGTTCACAATTTCATGGGTTTTAATATTTTTTCGCGGAACCTTGATTCTTTTTCAAAAATAAAAGTTATCTAAGTTACTCCTTATAACATCTGCTATCTGCCAGTGAAAGTTCCGTCAAAATCGGTCCAGCCGTTTCAGAGATTAGCCGGAACAAACAGACAGACAGACAGACAAAAATTGTAAAAAATGTTGTGTTGGCATATGTATCGTGTATACATCCATGTGCATTTAGTAAAAAGCGGTTATTTTAATATTACAAACAGACACTCCAATTTTATTTATCTGTATAGATTAAAGGTTGCCTGGAAGAGATCGCTGTTTTAGCGATAAGGCGACAGATAGTGTTCAAGAGAACACTATCTGTTCTGTATGTATTTATTTTCTTTTGTTCTTGGTGTACAATAAAGAGTTTATTATTATTATTGTTATTAAACCAGATCATAAGACATATTAAAATTAGATAAATTTACAAATAGCATTGAAAGCACTACGAATTACTACAAAGTAAAATACTAAAAAAGTAAACCTAAATGAGTTAAATCTATTAAAATGCTGTAAAATTACTACTTTGCATGATGTAAACAATGCCTTATAATATTTATTTAGTGGTGAGTGATTTATGCTCAAAGCATTCATATCACTGTGTTTTTTATATCTTAATTATATTTCATATCCTTCATCAATATATTTTATAATATAGTTGAAAAATCATAAAAATATGACTAAATAATACAAAATATCTGACCTATCCAATTTTGTTGCTTTGATGTAATTGCAAATTTGCACCAAATTTTTTGTTTACTTATCGATATTTCAGTTCGTAAAAGCAAAAATTTGAAAAAATAAACATTCACGAGCCTGTAACTTTGTTGTTATTGATGATATGAAAAAGTTGACAAAAACTTTATATATATATATATATATATATATATATATATATATATATATATATATATATATATATACATATATATATATTAGGGTGTGCTAAACCTTAGGACATACCCTATATATATATAGGGTATATAAGTCCGGGAGAGACACCTATGAGGGAGAAATGCTTACTAAATTTAAACATTAAATTAATAAATTTTGCGTGATTCGGAACGCATCCATAATACGTCACTCGAAAATTAATGTCAGTGTGGAAGTGGCACGTTGGGGGCGAACCAATTAATATATTGAGCATCTAACCCCGAAATAGCATCTAACCCTGAAATATCATTGGGCATCTCTCTCGATCATTAGGGAGAGATGCCTATCGACTCTGAACACACTCTGAAGCATTTACAATACAAAATGGTGGATTATTAACAAAGCAAGATCATAATGTTACATTATGAAACAATTTAATACTATTTAACTGAAGAATTTAAGAAAAAAAAACTATTGCAAACTAACCCAAAGATTTTATTCTAACGTATATGTAGGATGAGTAAGATAGGTAAGAGAGAAGTTGTGGGAATGAGATAGGTGAATTGGAGTGTAGTGGGATACATATTAACTACACTTACCTTATTTTACAAATTAACACCAAAATATTAATTACAAGATACATATATATATATATATATATATTTATTAATAATGGGCATACTCTTGACCTTCATCTGAGCTCGAAGGCACAGATAAGATCTACGATGTAGCGAGTTTGCCCAAGAGAATCCTGTTAACACGCACCTTAAAGAGTTTCAGGTCGTACACTCTCGGAAAAACAGAGGCAGGCAGGGCATTCCACTTCTTGGCTGTGCGCATTATAAAAGATGATGCAAAGCGCTTAGTGCGAATGGTCGGAATGTCAACCAAGAAAGGATGGTATCCTGCAGTACGTCTGGTGTTCCGATAGAAGAATGGTGATGGCGGTATAAGACTATGGAGCTCGTGGGCACACTCTCCGAAGTACAGCCTGTAGAAGACCGACAGACAAGCAACTTGGCGACGGTGTGTTAAGCTGTGAAGCTTAGTTTTCATATACACACACATACACAAGAACTATTATTAATAATAATTAATAATTATAAGCCTAGAGGTTTGAGTGAAACGAGGGTTATCCGCTAGTGTTTTAATAATCAAAATTATAGAAATGATGAAAGTTGAATCAAAGGTTCGCAATATTCGATTTGTGTGTTGGCTAACTTATATTAAATTTCATCCTAAATAAAATCATCGATAAAATGTTACAGGAAATTGAAAATCAAATGAAAGGGATTGAAGATCTGGTTTGAATCAAACGTTATTTACGTTGTAATGGTTTTTAGGTTTAAATGATTTAAAAGGCGGTTATTAAAGTAAATGAGGTACAAAATAATTTCAAACATAATTCTATCGTAGTAAAACGATTCAGGACTATTTTGATTAAAATTAATAATAATAATAGTAGCCCGTACCTACTTGAACCTGTTATTTAATTCCAAAAACTGCAAAATAGATTACCATTAATTTATAAAGGAACACATTATTATGCAGCCGAGACATAAACGTAGCAATACCCGAACCAAGTTTAAATAGGATTAAGTTTAAAACATTGCAGAGCTTTTTATTACTGTATTTTTTTCACGTTTACAGTCAAGTGGAACATTAGTTAATTGTCCCAAATTTTATAAACATATAAGTTGTATATATGACATGTAATCAATGTATGCAATGTTAGTGTAAATTATTTCATTTTTTACTAAACGTTCTTTATCCAGTCTTTTTCATTGCATTTAACTGATTCACGTAAGAGTAAAAATATAAAGAAATAAGTATATTTAATTGAAAACTTAACTCACTAAGACATATATCTCAATGAAAATTATATCTTACTGAGAATATACAGGTTATATCTATACATTTAATTAAATTCTGAGTCGAATCTGTACATTAAATATTTTTTTCGAAAATCTTATTGAAATAGTTATCATTATCGATACAGAGGTCGAATCTATAGTTTTTAGAATTTTTGTCTGTCTGTCTGTCTGGGAACGCATCACGAGAAAACCACTGAACCGATTTTGATGAAATTTGGTATGATGGTAGCTGGTTATCCGGGTCAACGTTTAGAATACTTTATACTGCGGGGAAATATCATATCTCTGAAAAATCTATACTAAACGTTAAAACGTAAGTAGGGACGAACCCGAGCGTAGCAAGAGTGAGTCACTGGTACATATATAAAGGTACATTAACGGTTAGTATGGAATATATATAGACTATATATACATAAAAGTACTTTAAAAAACTTGTAATCATCCTCTATTTTTTATTTTTTACCAAAATATAGGATGTAATGATTGTTTTGTAAATAACTTGAGAAATGATTACCCAATCAAAATTTTGACCGATATTTCACCCCTTTCAAGTTTTATTTTTGCGACAAAAACTATCCCATGTCCTTCTCCAAGATCCTATCCCTCTCTATACCAAATTTCATCAAAATTGGTGCAGCAGTTAAAGTGTGAAAAGATAACAGACAGACAGAATTACTTTCACATTAATAATATTAATATGGATACATAATTAATATACTAAATTCACAGTACTAAACAAATGTAATTGGTTTTTATTCTTCCGTATCATACCGCATTAATCATTTAAGCACTTAAATCTCAAGAGCACTTTTTATAAAGTTTGAGACCATTGATAAATGGCCATTCTGTACTAAAACTTTTAAAAGCCAGATTTTTATTATTACATAACTGTGTAGAAAAGCTAAATGATATTAAAAATATTTAATTTATTTTTTACCACTTATGTATATAATATGATATCTTTTTTTCTTCATATTTTTTTTTTCTTATGTATTTTTTTTCTCATGAGACTACTACCTTCAAAGGTAGAACATTCATACAACTGTATGAACAACAATCGCGGATTTAGCTGCCTTTATAGAATAGCAGATCATAGTCTAACTGTGTAATCGAACCTAGGACCTCTGTTGTTCATACGAGCTACATTTACTAATGAAATCACAATCTGCAACATATGCTCTGTGCATATACGCCATATTAATTATTAACTTTACGTTATAGATCTAACTAACAATTAAACTTTAGTTACTGTACGGAAGTTGGAACTCTCAGAGCAAATCTCGTCAAACTCCTATGAACGCTGTAATCAATTGATTGATCTGGACCATTCCGAAATTGATAACTTATCTGTTATAGTTTGTTCGGTTATTGTTTAGAACATTATTCTAATGTATTTAAGTTCTAAAAGAAATAAATAAAATAAAATAGCCTTTAATCACTGAAATAAATTGATATTATACACTTACACTTGCATATAATTTTTTGAAGTTATACTTCTTTTGGGACGTTCGGAAAAAATGAGGGTAAAATTTTTCAGCTAAAAAGCGACACGATGAAGTTAGCTGCATTCCTTTTACAAACAGAGAGTTGTGACATACGGGATGAAATCTTCAGCTACTTTTGTTCTGTTACGCCAAAGAAGTATAACTTCTTACGTGCGTACATACATAGGTACACGCACACGTTTTTTTATATATATGGTAAATCATAACCATATATCAATCATTAAATAACAAAAATTGGCATCTTTCATAAATAAAGTGGTCTATGCTAATATTGTAAATGTGAAAGTTTAGATCTTTGGATGTTTGTAACTGAATCACGTCAGAACGGCTGAACAGATCTGGATGAAATTTGGCACAGAGGTAGATTATAGTCTGGAATAGCAAAAAACTACTCTTTATCCTGAAAAAATGTGCGGTTCAAAATGTTGTTAGTTACTTATTGGTAGAAAATTTTGTACAATAATATTTATAAAGCTGTCTTAGATTTGTGTGAATAATAATTAGTTTTAAGTTCTAATGTCCGCATCAAATCAAGCATAAAATGTTTTAAATGTGTATCTCCTCTCCTTGCCGAAGACGTGCTTAATTTTTTCGCATTAATAATATTTAAGATTTTTAAATGCCACAAGTAAGGAATAATTTTTTTTTAAATATTATAAGTAACCCATTCTCATATTGTTATTTTAATTTTTAGTTAGTGAGCCCCTTCACCATATTATATAAGGCCCTCCCTTTTTGGGATATATTAGTTTATATAGGTATTGTCTTAATACAAGGATATTTAACGACGACAGATTTGGCTCAGTTTGTAGTGACCCTACTTGCTGTGCCAGCGGTCGCGGGTTCGAGTCCCGCTGAGGGCGTTCATTTGGTGAGCATGAATGTTTGTACTCCAGTCATGAATGTTTGTATTTATAATATTTATGTTTTTTAAGCTATATACGTGCAGTGTATCATCTATCTGGTATCCATAACACAAGCCTCGTAGCTTACCATGGAACTAGATGGTGCTGTGTTAATGTAAAAGAAATACTTGGGATATATAAGTCTATATAGGCATTATGTTAAGAAATTTAGATCTAGTAAGCAATGGGGAACAACCTAACTTCGGATTTTATACTATTCGAGTTAAAGATTGATTATAAAGAGATATTTGCTCAATACAGAGATGAGCCCACGACCATATACTAAACAATGTCTGACCCATAATTTGTCCTTATGACTAGTTCATGTGGTTGCAATTTTTTGTCAATAAACACATATTTACCCTAAAAACCTTTTTTAAGAATAAAACAGATTACAAATAAAAACTTCCCTACAAATAAGGCATAAATAACTTAGGATGACAATTTATAAATTGAATATACACAGGGCCGTATTTGGGAATAGCATTATGTCCACAAATTCCAGAACTTCCCTTTTTTGGTGAGACGAAAATAAAGCCTTACATTCTTGTTCGCTAACAAAAATACTGTTGAAATTGGTTTCGATTTATTTCTTCATTCTTTTACAAATAAGTGTATCTTAAAGTTAATGACGGATTGAGATTTAAGAATACATTATATAAATTGACTTAAAGTATTTTAAATAAAACTATCTTTTTAGTTTTGGTCGCGGATTTATTTAGATTTTTGGTTTCGATTGCTTTACAGCAATCATGGTCACGGGAGAGACTGAGTCTCAGTATTAGTCAGGAAATAATAGTTTTATTTAAAATGTCAAATATTCGCTTAAATCTAAGAAAGTATTAATTTAAAGTAATAAAAATAGCATTTTCTTTTAGTTTTTACAATTATATATATAAAATTCACAATTTGATGAGTTTTAATCACTTATCTACGTAGTATCTTAATATTGAACCTAATTAACATTTAATTTTTTATCTAATTAATAATTTTTTTTAATATCTTAGTCTGCTCATCTACTGATGAGCTGTAATTTATGAAACGTATTTTTTTTTTTATCAAGAAATATATTATGCCATTTGTTACTCAAAATACAAAGGGACCAAAAAACTTACACATACTCCTTAACTTACTTATTTTCACTATGTCATTTCATTTAATATTTGTAAACGAAATAAGAAATTTTATTCATATTTATAAAAAAATAAAAACTAATATAAGAATAATATTATAAATGTGAAAGTTCAGATGGATGTTTAGATGTATGGATGTTTGTTACTCAATCGCGTCAGCAGGCTGAACGAATTTTGATAAAATTTGACACAGAGATATATTATAGTCTGGAATAGCACATAGGTTACTTTTTATCCTGGAAAAAAGTATGGTTCCCGTGTGATAGATTTGTTTTTTTGTTTTTGTAGATGCGAACTTAAGCGAAGCGAGAGTGAGCCGCTAGTATTAGAATAAATAAAAAAATATATGTATTTTATTCATAACAAAATGTTTAGAAATTACAAACAAGATCGAAATCGCCTTTTTAGTGTAAAAACACCTGTAACAGGCAATATCGTAGAATAAAAGGTATATTTGCAATTCTTTAGATCAGTAAGTTAATATAAATAAAAAAATATAGTTTTAAATACACATTTTTTACATGTCAATTATTTACATATATAAATATATAATTACCTTTTAAGTTAAATACAACAATTAATTTATTTAAAGATATAATTTACAATTTTAATAAAAACACTAATTGAATTAATATTAAAAAAAAAAAACATAAAAAAATTAAACATTTGAATGTATAATATATGTATTCAGCCCTTTTCAACGTCCCACTGCTGGACACGGGCCTCGCTTCAATGCGCTTCAAAGAGCGGATCACTTAATACTTTCTTAGATTTACGCGAATATTAGACATTTAAATAAAATAAAACTATCTTTTCGGATTTTTTCGCGGATTTATTTTGATTTTTGTTTCCCGACGTTTCGATTGCTTTACAGCAATCATGGTCACGGGAGAGACTAAGGTGTTAGATGTCTCAATGGCATTATACAGTTGTTACAGACAGCCTACCTACTATTTTACAAAAATGATTTTAAAAATTCAAAAATGGCATCAAAGTACCTTACAATATTGGTTGATTTTAATTCTAAACATTTTAAAATTTAAGTTTTTAATAAGTATTATAATTAAATATAGCTATATTATTTACTTAATTTTTGCTATTATAATAAATATTACAATTACAAAAGATTAGTAATTAATAAAGAAAATTGTAATATTTATTATAATAGCAAAAATTAAGTAAATAATATAGCTATATTTAATTATAATACTTATTAAAAACTTAAATTTTAAAATGTTTAGAATTAAAATCAACCAATATTGTAAGGTACTTTGATGCCATTTTTGAATTTTTAAAATCATTTTTGTAAAATAGTAGGTAGGCTGTCTGTAACAACTGTATAATGCCATTGAGACATCTAACACCTTAGTCTCTCCCGTGACCATGATTGCTGTAAAGCAATCGAAACGTCGGGAAACAAAAATCAAAATAAATCCGCGAAAAAATCCGAAAAGATAGTTTTATTTTATTTAAAAGAGCGGATCACTATAGTCCGACACACTGGTCAAGTGCGGTTCGGTTGCTAGGTTCTCTCAGACATGCAGGTTTCCTCATGATGTTTTACTTCAACGTAAGACGAGTGGTTATCATATTAGAAATGATTCGCACATGAAAATATCTGAGGTGCGAGACTCGGCATTTGAACCCGCTTCACTCGGATTCCCAAGCGAGCGCGTTACCACTGGGCTACCACTGCCTATCAAATGAATGTATAATATATAGAATGTATAAATAAATAGGTCGTTCCGCATGAGTCTTATTCAATAAAATATCAATCAACAAACTGGAATAATTACGAGTACTTTTGAAGTTATTTTAAAGTCCGTTTACCTTTTAAGTTAAAAATAATTATTAATCTATACTAATATTAAAAAGGAGAAAGTTTTTTTATTTGTTTGTTTGTATCGAATAAGCTCCGAAACTACTGAACTAATTTAGATGAAATAAAAAAAAAGATAGTTTGAGACCCTGGGAAGGACATAAGATAGTTTTTATCCCGGAAATCATCCTTTAAGGGGGTAAAATTGGGGATGAATATGCCAGTATTACATATCAGTATTTCTGCTTCAATTATGATTCCTGTTTCGAGGTAACTCGTATTTCGACTAAACCTAGTAAGGATTTGTGGTTTATCGAGTCGAATGTATTGGTTAGCTTAATAGGATGCTTGCACTTAGGTTATGTTCCTTAAGCCCAACACCAATCCTCTTTGTTAGATCAAAATTAGATGAGCTAGCTTATCTATACCTGTAACAAATTAACGACTATCTAGCACAGTGGATGAAGGATTTTTAGTCACGTTAAAGTCGTAGTTCGGTTTCTGTTTCTGACTGATCGACTTGGGACTCGAACCCTGGATTTGCGAAAGCAACAACGCAGTACTTGCTCATAAACTATCTCGTAAGACACTCTTCGTCCATAATTTATCTTTAAGCAGAACAATCGAGTCAATTTAGCATTTTGATGCGAAAATAAAGTGTGAAAGGACAAACAAATAAAAACCAATAAACAAACAATTTTTCATTAGTTTATTAAATATACTTTCTATTATTAAGGCCTTATATAAACACTTCTTCGTTGCTTTATTATTTAATATTAATTTTCATTATTATAAAATAAACATTTCGAATAATTTCACTCAAATATTTTAACAAGCGGTATAAAGCAAAATTAAATACAAATATTTCAATACGTCCCTGTATTTGAGGCATCGCAATCGAATGCTACTCCGACATAAGCAAGGCTGAGACAAAACAAAAGGCCGATTGGATTAATGCGGGTTCGATTCTCGACTTAACAAAATACGATCTCGATGTATATGGGATATGTTGACGTGAATTAAACGTTAAATAAAAGGTACATGTTAAGGCACATTGACTTATTTATTAAAACTGAACTGTACTTTGAATGATATGGATATAGGATTTTTAACCTTTTTTGCTTATGTTTGCTTACCTTTTAAATAAAATTATCTTTTCAAAATTTTTCGCGGATTTATTTTAAATTTTTGGTTCCCGACGTTTCGAATGTTTTACAGCAATCATGGTCAAGGGGGAGACTCTCCATTTAGATACAAACTTTTATTTAAAAAGTCAAATATTCGCGTAAATGTAAGAAAGTATTATATTTTTGATTATTTATGTTTGAATACGCTACTCTATAAAACTAGAAGCGAATTTAAAATAATTTTCTTGATAAAATTTATAAGTTTTCTAGCATTTCGCTATGACCCCTTAAAACTTACAAAAGATGGTTAAAAAACAAAAAAATTTAAACTTAGATTAAAATGACAAAAATCTTTATGTCAAAGAATCATAGTATATCATTCCCGTACATATGTTAAGATTTTTATTCTTCAAAGATTTTAGAATGACTATTATAACAAAGCAACCTTATTAGCGTGGACTAAAGCTGATATTTTATTGAACAAATATAATAGTAATATAGTTGGGAACTAATTAAATTAAAGATTTTAGGGAAGAAATGAGAATGATGGGAATCTATTAAAAAAAATTGTGAACACTCCCCATCGATCCCATGTGTGCAAAAAATTTTATACAAGTTCAAAGTTCGCAAAAATGGAGTTTTTGTTTTTTTTTTTTGTGAAACGGTTAGTTTTATTATAAAAATAAATCAGACAAAAATTGTAGATCATGCAATTGTCCACAAAAATTGTCCTTATACTTTTTCTTTTAAAATTCACTATTTCTGAGAAAAAGCGATTCTAAATCCCTAACGTTCATGTAAATCAGCTTCTTGGGAATTTATGCAAGGGTACCCCTATTTTTGGGCTAACTTGACCGTACTATTAAGACGATCATGGTTTTTGATATATGTATATTTCCTGAGTTTGTATTCTTGAGTAGTGTAGTTTTATATTTTGTAGCTTTTTCGAAACTCTAAATAATAAGATTAGTAGTCTCACAGATAAAGGGGACTGCTCAGATTTAATATATTTTTTTAATTAATTAAATATTTTGAAAGCTTAAACCGACTTAAGCATCTATGCCCACATAAGGTCTATACAAAAAAAAATACTAGGTAAGGGAAGTCGAATCCACAACTCTCTTCCATGTAAAAACGATATAATTCGTAGTATTCGTACTATTATAGTGATAGTTATTTCTTACTTTTTAAAGCTAAGGCTAGTACAGCTGGACAGATTTAGATAAAACCTAGTACACCGATAGGCTATAACCTGGAGTAGTATATTTGTTTTTTTTTTATCGTTGGGAAATGCATTTAGGCACGAGGTGTGGGACTACCCACTATAACCCAACGGAACGTCACCCGTCTTAATAGGGCGTCGCAGGATCGCTTACGCACTCAACTACGACGCTCCGATGGTAGGCCTGCTATAGCAGACCACAACAATCATGGGGTTGCTTCAACGGTCCACTGTACCGTCAGAGAAATACCAGAAGCAACCCACATAGTACACCGCCAAGCGAGGTGGGCCACCTCCCTGTGCGTTTCTTGGTTTCGCGACCGGCTGTATTGCCAGGCACTACTGAGCACCCCCACCACATGGGGGGGGGGGGGATATAAGGCACTTAGGACGGCACCTGAATGATGCGAGTATGTCGATGGTCCTTAATATTAATAAAGTATATTATTTAGTACAACTGCGACATATAACTAGTATTTAAATTATATCTAGACTACAAGTGTATGTATAAGCAATTAACTCAGTTAATAGCATATAAGCGTCAAGTTCAGACGCAAATGAATTAATTTCGCATTTCCGAATGCATGCATCGTACTTGTACATATTCTGGCGTAATATTATTTCAATATTTTAGTTTTTATATATAAATAGGCAAAGAGGAAACGGTTCAGTCCCATTTTCTCCTTTGTTTGTTAACCGATTTTTTTGTTTAACAGCTATTGTCGAGCTTTGGTGTTATCGATAAAAAAAATTTGGAAACAGTTTTTTCTTAATACTTTCATAGATTTACGCAAATATTTGACATTTTAAATAAAACTATCTTTTCTGATTCTTTCGTGGATTTATTATGATTTTTAGTTTCCGATGTTTCGATACAGCAATCATTTTGCAGTTTATTGTATTATTGTCCTATTTCAACAACCGGACTCGACTCGCCCGGTCAACGAGTCGAATGCGAACACTAGTATATATTCAAATAAAAGCTTTTTATTGAAACTAGAGAAGTTGTAAATGGATGGTACGAGCAAAAATAGAATTTTTGGACCGACTTAAAAAAAGGTACCTACCTACTCAATTCAATTAACCCATATGTGATAATTTTTTATGAATATGTTATATTAAAAAAATTTCAATATACATATATTTTCTTAAATACCCCTAACGATGAAATAAAAACATTCCATCCCTTATATAAATAATTCTAGCCATATAAAATATTTATTTTCGAAACAACCTTTTTTCTGTATCTTACTAAGATAAAGAAAATATCACAGAGTAGTTTAGTTTATAAAACTGCTATGCGAGAGATTCGTAGATAGCATTAGTTATTAGAAATTCCACAGCCGAAACCGCAATGCGATTGTAATAATAAAGTTCCAAGTTCCACGTACATACGTTTTTATTTACATTCTTTAAGCTTTTTCAAACTACCGTAGTTAATTAAATAGAGAGTGAACATTCTCATAGCATTTTCGGGTCTATCCGGTTTTTTCGTACACTATTTTTTTTTTTACCCAGAATGTGTGTGTTTTTTGTATAACGATGTTACTTGATATCTTCGGAAACTGTGGACGGCTTTAGTTTTTTTTTTAATATATACTACTTCAAAGTTGGTCTGATATAAATTTTAAGGAATAATTTTGAACTTCTTCTATTCATTTGTAATTTTTTTTTACTATTATTATATTATACACATGTACTAGCGACTCACACTCGCTTCGCTCGCGTTCGTCTCTAGGTACGTTTACACGGCTAGCTATGTTTATACATAAATAGTAGCTTGCTACTTCTAAGGTATTCATTTAAATTATCTAGCGATTTACCCTCGCATCGTTCGGGTTCGTACGCCGTACGCGGATTTTGTTCACAATTTTATGGGTTTTAATTTTTTTTCGCGGAACCTTGATTCTTTTTCTAAAATAAAAGTAGCCTAAGTTACTCCTTATAACATTAGCTACCTGCCAGTGAAAGTCCCGTCAAAATCAGTCAAGCCGTTTTGGAGATTAGCCGGAACAAACAAACAGGCAGACAGACAGACAAAAATTGAAAAAAATGTTGTTTTGGTATATGTACCGTGTATACATCCATATGCATTTAGTTAAAAGCGGTTATTTTAATATTACAAACAGACACTCCAATTTTATTTATCTGTATAGATATTCGAAAGTATATATAACTATATCTGGGTATGTTTGTCAGTACTCCTTCACAATAAAATGGCCGAACTGATATGGGTGAAATTTAGTACACAGATAGAGTATGACCTGGAGTAAAGCATAAGTTACTGTTAGTAATAAGATTTGCTAAAAGATGGCGCTGCTTGTATACAATATTAAAAAACAATAGGATGAAACTGAACAAAGCAAGGGCAAGGCCCTAGCTATTGTCATACAATATACTGTACAAATTGCAATTAATCAATGTCATGATATTGATTTGTGGCATTTTACTCATAATTCAAATATGCTTGAATCACTATTAATGGTAGTATTAAGCCAGTGTAGGTGACCTAAGTAATATAGTATGTTGTTAATCTTATCGACAATTAATATGCCGGTTACAGGATTGTATTGATTAAGTACCTATCAAAATAGGAGATGAATGCATTAATCTATATATATTGCATATAATAAATATTTTGTTCATTGTCTGCTTTATCTATACTAATATTATAAAAAGGAAAGATTTTTTTGTTTGTTTGTACCGAATGAGCTTATAAACTACTGAACCGATTTAGATAAAATTTGCTAAGAAGATAGTTTGAGAACCTGGGAAGGACATAGGATAGTTTTTATCCCGGAAATCATCCTTTAAGGAGGTATAAGTGGGGATGGAAGTTTATATGGGGAACTAACCTAGCGACGAACCCGAGCTAAGCGAGGGTGAGGCGCTAATAGTGCATAAAAAGAGAATAGAAATTGGATTGCAAAGACTTTTGAATGACCGCAACCCATATAGGACAAATAAAATACAAAAAATATTTACGTACGCAGAACAACTTTCGATTGTTTCATCACAATCGTATAAATGGCTTAGTACAAACACACAAAGAATCATTCATTATTATTTATGTACTAGCGACTTAGCCACGATTTGCTTGGATGCGTCCTTCAGCTTGAATGGTTTAGGAACATATAAAAGTCAAACTTCCAAAGAAAAATTATTTATGTTCGCCCAAAATCTTTGCAAGCGTATATAGAATAACTCATCAGAGTTTAATCACAATCGGACCAATGGCTTAGGAATATATAAAGTAGATTTTTTTACATAGAAGACTAGTGACTCACCCTCATCATCCCTACTTACGTATTAACATTTAGTATAGATTTCTCAGAGATGAGACGTTTTTCTTCAGTAAAAAGTATTCTATATGTTGACCCGGATAACCAGCTATCATCATACCAAATTTCATCAAAATTCCTCCAGTGCTTTTTCCGTGATGCGGTAACAGACAGACAGACAAAAATTTTAAAAACTATAGATTCGGCCTCTGTATCGATAATAATGTCTATTTCAATAAGATTTTTCAAAAAATACTTAATGTACAGATTCGACTTAGTTAGAATTTTATTATATGTATAGATACATATGTATATTAATTTATTCAAAACCACATATCGTCAACAGACATTTTTTTCCAAATATTTTATTTGTAACAAAGTACATACAAAAGTACACGAAATACCCTCATTTTCTGGTTAGTAATAACAAAATGAATCCTCTACTCATTCGGTTGTTAAGGGCAAAGCCACACACAATAAGAGGTTTAATAAAGGATCCCACGTGAACAGTCCCCTGGGATGCAAACCGGGATAAGCTTTTAAGGCAAATGACTAACAACACTAGATCTCTACCTGAGTTTGGATGATGGAGAATGAAATTAAATTACGTAGCTTAGTTATTCCAAATCTATAGGTACATATATTAAAATTATAACTGTGTCGAATCTGTACATTGAATAATTTTTGGAAAATCTTATTGAAACAGTCATTATTATCGATACAGAGGCCGAATTTAAAGTTTTTAGAATTTTTGTCTGCTTGTCTGTCTGTCTGTCTGTTACCTCATCACGAGAAAACCACTGGACAGATTTAGATAAAATTTGGTATGATGATAGCTGGTTAGCTGGTTTAGGAAAATATCTCATCTCTGAGAAATCTATACTAAAGGTTAAAACGTAACAGGGACGAACCCGAGCGGAGCGAGGGTGAGTCGCTAGTTTTATTATATAATAAGGTTATATGTCATTATTTTAAAAATAATATACAAACATGTTATTTAAAATTGATAGTCATAGGTTCGAATCTTTTGAATACTTGTCTTTTATAGAGATTGTGAGTGCACTCTTATTTAAACTTTGACTCCATTCCAAGAATATACTCTCGCGATATCTAAAAGAGGAGAAAAAGTTATATTATGTTATTAAATTCTCTCTGTTCTTTCGCAAAATAAATCCAGAGGTTTAAATTTGAAGGTAAGCGACGAAAAATCATATAGCGCTTTCATTTGCATAAAATGCTAATTCGATATAACGATATCTATATAATACTAGCGACTTACCCTCGCTCTACTCGGGTTCGTCCCTACTTACGTTATAACGTTTAGTATAGATTTCTCAGAGATGAGATATTTTCCCGCAGTAAAAAGTATCCTATATGTTGACCCGGATAACCAGCTATCATCATACCAAATTTCATAAAAATCTATCCACTGATTTTCCCGTGATGCAGTAACAGACAGACAGACAGACAGACAAAAATTCTAAAAACTATAAATTCGGCCTCTGTATCGATAATAATAACTTTTTCAATAAGATTTTCCAAAAAATATTTAATGTACAGATTTGGCTTAGTTAGAATTTTATTATTTATATAGATTTTTTCGTTATTCCAAAAAAGTACTAATTTGTATTTCCGAATAGTCAGATTTAATTGGGATTTCCTTACATGCTAAACTATCGAATTACACTAACTTCGCACCTACTGTTAATATTTTTTAGTTTTAAAAATTAAAAGTAGTAGGATGCTCCTGGTACTTCTCTGATAGTATAGTGGACCGTGGGATTGTCCCCATGGTTGTTGCGGTCTGCTTTAGCTGGTATCCATGGTAATATTTATATTCTATAGAAAATCTTGTAATCTCGTTATTAATTCAAGACAAATATCTTTTACTTCACAACAGGCCTTCGGTTAAGGAATCCTAATACGTATCTATACAAATAAATAAAATTGAAGTGTCCGTTTGCAATATTAAAATAATAGTTTTTTTACTTAATGCATATATGAAATCACGAGTATACCTATACAGTACTTATAAGAAAAAATATTTTTTATAATTTTTGTCTGTATGTCTGCCTATACGTTTCGGCTAATCTCTGAAACGGCTGGATCGATTTTGACAGCACTTTCACTGACAGATAGCTGATGTCATAAGGAGTAACTCAGGCTACTTTTATTTTAGAAAAAGAATCAGGGTTCCGCGCCATAAAATAAAACTATAAAAAACGTAAAGATTGTCTAATCAAGAGGAGTGTTAGCAGATAAATAACGAGAATTGTAATACTAGTATTTAATCTACACTAATATTAATTTAGTACCTCGACTACGACTTACCCTCGTTCCGCTCGGATGCATCCTTGGATAAGTTTTAAATAGTTAAAAATTGTTATTGTGATAAACTTTTCTGTAGATCTTTTTAAGGCCTACAATTTTTCAGTACATTGTTTTGATGTATCTCTGATGGTTTAGCCAGCGTTAGTTCCATGGTAAACTACGAGGCTTGTGTTATGAATACCAGATAGTTGATACACTACACATATATAAATTAAAATACATAGATGTAATAAATATAAACACCCATGACTTGAATACAAACATTCGTGCTCATCACACAAATGGATGCCCCCAGCGGGACTCGAAACCGCGACCGCTGGCACAGCAAGTACAAACTGAGCCAAACGTGTCGTCAAATGAGAGGTGTCACCGCACTAAGTTGTTAAATATGTTAATTTTCAACCCTGTTTCTAATACTTTTTGAAATTTTTATATGAAGGACAGCTCAGCCGAACCATTTATTGTGTTTTCCCGTGGGGAAGAGGTTTTTCCTAAAGTAAAAAGTATTCTATATGTTGACCCAAGTAATAAGGTATCATTATACAGAAAATAATTTAAATCCGTTCAATTCTTTTTGCGTGAAATTAACACAGATATACAGACAAAGAGGCAAAAAAATCAACAACAACTGTGTCTACACAATCCGTAATAGTCATGGTTTTAAAAAATATTTCATGTACGGATTTGACTTGTTACTATTTTATTATACATACATACATATTATGTATGAATTTAGTAAGAGTGTAAAATAAAATTCTAATTGAATCGAATCTGTATGTACATTAAATATTTTTTGTGAAATCTTATTGAATTAGTAATTATTATCGATTCAGAGGCCGAAACTATGATTTTTCGAATTTTTGGTCTGTCTGTCGGGGAACGCATAACGAGAAAACCGCTGGACAGATTTTGATGAAATTTTGGTATTATGATACCTGATTATCCGGGTCAACATATAGGATACTTTTTACTGCGGGAAAATATCTCATCTCAACACGAGCTGAGCGAGGGTGCGATATAACTTTATATACCTACATATTCCTCTTGATATATTGTTTCTATTCCATCTTACACGCATACTTGTTTATATATTTATTCGCACTAATAACTCTGCAATAAACACTAAAAGATATGTAAAGCCCCAGACAAGTGCTAGTGAAATAAGCTGGAAAATACTCTTTTCTCGAATTTACACCACGTGTAGGACGTATGTCATGCCAAAACCTGAAACAGGATTACGAGATTTGTTTTTCTTGTTGCGAGAAGGGATTGCTGTAGTATTCATGTATTCATACCATATAATAGTTGATGAGATTACATGAAGTGTTCCTAGTGTTGCGAACGTTTCTACTACATAATGTGTAGTAGTACCTTGTTGTTATATTGTATTTTATGCTGGATGTTGTCTTTCCTCAAAATAAAGTGTTATTCTATACATATGTATATAATAAAATTGTAATTAAGTCGAATATGTACATAAAATTTTTTTTTGAAAATATTATCGAAATAATTATTAATATCGATACAGAGGTCGAATCTATAGTTTTCAGAATTTTTGTCTATCTGAAAAGGCATCGCTAGAAAACCACTGGACAGATTTTGATGAAATTTGGTATGATGATAGATGGTAATCCGGGTCAGCATATATGATATTTTTTACTGCTAGAAAATATCTCATCTCTGAGAAATCTATACTAAATGCTGAAACGTACTAAGGACGAACCCGAGCAGAGCGAGGGTGAGTCGCTAGTTATTAATAAATTAGGCGAGCGAAAAGCTAGTTCAATTAATATTTTCCATAACATAAGATGTTCATATATCTAGTTAGTTGTTCTATAGAATCCAATAATCTATATCTATACTTCTATCTATACCTACAGATAAATAAAATTGAAGTGTCTGTTTGTAATGTCAAAATAATAATATTTTTTAACTAAATTCATATGAAATTATGTACGGTACTTATAAGAAAAACACAAATTTTGTAATTTTTGTATGTATGTGTGTTGCGGCTAATCTCCGAAACAGCTGGATTGAACAGCTGGATTAAACAGATGAACAGCTGATTTTGACGGGACTTTCACTTTCAGATAACTGATATTATAAGGACAATCTACGAGAATTAGGGTACCGCTGAAAAACGTACCCGAGCGAAGCGATGGTAAGTGGATAGTACTTATAAAGCTGATGAATTTGTTTGTTTGTTCGAACCCGCTAATCTTTGGATTTACTAATTCTTTTTTAATTTTATAGCTTTATTGCCTATTTATTGAGGATAATTATAGACTACCTAAGATCTCACTACAACTTACGATACGATTTTACAAAATCAAATGACTCGGGCAGAGCTGCGAGGAAACGCTAGTTTAAAACAAAGGTAGACATTTAAATAAAACTATCTTTTCGGATTATTTCGCGGATTTATTTTGATTTTTGTTTCCCGACGTTTCGATTGCTTTACAGCAATCATGGTCACGGGAGAGACTAAGATGTTAGATGTCACAAAACATTATATAGTTGTTACAGACAGCCTACCCACAATTAACAAAAATGAATTCAAAATTTTGAAAATTAGCATCAATGTACCTTACAATATTTGTAAATTTTAATTTTAAACATTTTATAATTTTAATTTTAAACTTGAAATATGGAATATTATTTATATAATTTTAGCTATTATCATTATAATTATTTCAATTTTTTAGAAAACTTATTATTATATTATTGTTTAATAATCTATATTTTTAGTGTTACCATTATTATATTCTATGTCTACTTTAGAAAATTAAAATTAATTAAAAATTACATTTACAATTGTAAAATATTAATTTGAACTACTGTTATTTTGATCTACACAGTAAGAACTTACTACATCTAACTGTCTGTTATGTTTAATTTTATTATTAGATTTTATAATATTAATAACAGGATCCCACGACGATGGTAGTACCCAGCCATCTTCCCTATTGAAATTTGGATGTTTTTTAATTTCTATGGCTTCCCGAATCATTCTAGGGCGATATCGATTTTCTTTCGCGAGGATTTGGGGTCTATCAAAGCGAATATAATGGCTTGGGCGGTCCTGACTATGTTTGCAGACAGCAGATGTTGTATTACGGCGGTGTTTCACGTCAGCTATGTGTTCTTTGACCCGAGTTCTAATGGATCGCTTTGTTTGTCCGATGTAAGAGAGTCCACAATCACAATCAAGTTTGTAAACTCCTGCATCTTGTAGAGGGATGTGGCACTTGACAGGTGGTAAGAATTGACTAATTTTCTTTGGCGGCTTGAAGTAAGTTTTAATTGAAGCTCGCTTTAGGATGTAGCCAATCTTGTCAGTGACTCCTCTCATGTAAGGTAGGACTGCAGGGACGCGCTCGACTGTGGCTGGTTTCACACGGTCCCTGTGACGTAGGCGCGGCACTTGCAGCTTGTTGTCTCGCAGAACTTGCTTGACATGTTGCAGCTCTCCGGCCAGGTGTTGCTCGTCACAGATCCCATGTGCTCTCTGAAACAAAGATTTTCCCACGGTAGCTAACTGTGAAGGGTGGTGGTGAGATTCACCATTCAAGTACCTATCTGTATGGGTCTTCTTTCGATACACAGTATGACTCAAGGTGTTATCTGGGTTACGTATAACTAATACATCTAAGAAAGCTAAAGAATTATTAGACTCCAGTTCCATTGTAAATTGTATTTTAGGGTTTATGGAGTTAAGATGTTCTAAGAATACAGATATTTTGTCAGATGGTAATATTGTGAATGTGTCATCTACGTACCGCTTGTAGAAACGAGGGGTCACAGGTGATGTGTTTAGAGCAGTCTCCTCGAAGGCCTCCATGAAGATGTCAGCTACAACGGGGGAGACAGGCGAACCCATGGCCACTCCATCCACTTGCTTGTAGAATTCATCATTCCACAATAGATAGCCTGATGTAAGGCAGTGTTTTAAAAGTTCAGTGTATTCTTCTTGCATATTATTGTCGAGTAGCTTTCTTGATACTATTTTGACACAGTCCTCCACTGGTAGGCTGGTAAATAGAGACTGTACATCAAAACTAACCATTGTTTCATTGTCCATGAGCTGTAGGTGTTTTATCTCATTAACAAAATGGTAAGAGTCCTTTGTGAACGCTGATGTTTTTCCTCTGAGTGTTGAGAGTACTTTCGCTACTAGTTGGGCCAATTTATATGTCGGTGTATCTATTTGACTGACAATTGGACGTAGCGGAGCGTTCGGCTTGTGTATCTTAGGAAGTCCATAAAGTTTAGGCGGCTTTGCACAAGATGGAATAAGGTTTTTAACATCAAGATTCAATGCATCGGAGTGTTTCTTAATTAACTTTTTAGTATTGTTTAAAACAGTGTTGGTTGGGTCTGTTTTGACTTTTTTATATGTACTTTCATCCGACAAAAGTTCTTTAATTTTGCCATTGTAATCTGATGTATCCATCACGACGGTAGCATTTCCCTTATCTGCGCGTAGTATGGTGATGTCTGACCTGCTGCGTAAGTTCTTCAACGCTAAATACTGTTGTTTATTGAGATTTGGTTTGGGCCTAGTACTTCGACGTAACAGAGATGAAACATCTTGACGTATGGCCTCCATGTCCTCAGGTTTCATAGCATTTTTGGCCAGGGCGTCTTCAACTGCGCAAATAATGTCCTCATAAGGTATGCGGGCCGGTGCTACAGCAAAATTTAAGCCTTTACTTAGTACTTGAATGGTAGGTTCGTCCAGTGTTTGTTTTGACAGATTGACAACTGCTTGACGTACGCACGAATTTGAATCTGTGGTAGGCGGGCGCGTTCCGTTATTGTTTATGATTTTCTTTTTGATGTTATATTTTTCAACTAATTTTTCGTATTTTAATATATGTTTGTTTTTGCATTGGTTAAATTTAGATGTTTCGCGCTTATTTAAAGTATCAATGCAATCAATGAAATCACTTGGTGTCAATACTGTCTTTATATTAAGGGACGTTTGTTCCACATACCGGTTGTTACTGCGTAGATCACGGCGGGTTTGACGAATTACTGTCCGTAACAACTTAAAACTTGCCTGATTAGCGATCTTGGCGCTTCCCCGTATGTTCTTTTTTGAAGATATTTTCACACACGTAGGGATGAGACGATGATCCCGACATCTCTTCAAGAATGTTAAAGATGTTAATAATCTTGCGCGCTTTGTCTTCAGATCTTCTAACCGGCGTATTTGATTTGCAATTTCCAGTCCGTACTGGTTTACATAATACTTTCTTAGATTTACGCGAATATTAGACATTTAAATAAAACTATCTTTTCGGATTATTTCGCGGATTTATTTTGATTTTTGTTTCCCGACGTTTCGATTGCTTTACAGCAATCATGGTCACGGGAGAGACTAAGATGTTAGATGTCACAAAACATTATATAGTTGTTACAGACAGCCTACCCACAATTAACAAAAATGAATTCAAAATTTTGAAAATTAGCATCAATGCAAAGAAATGCAAAGAACACATAGCTGACGTGAAACACCGCCGTAATACAACATCTGCTGTCTGCAAACATAGTCAGGACCGCCCAAGCCATTATATTCGCTTTGATAGACCCCAAATCCTCGCGAAAGAAAATCGATATCGCCCTAGAATGATTCGGGAAGCCATAGAAATTAAAAAACATCCAAATTTCAATAGGGAAGATGGCTGGGTACTACCATCGTCGTGGGATCCTGTTATTAATATTATAAAATCTAATAATAAAATTAAACATAACAGACAGTTAGATGTAGTAAGTTCTTACTGTGTAGATCAAAATAACAGTAGTTCAAATTAATATTTTACAATTGTAAATGTAATTTTTAATTAATTTTAATTTTCTAGATAGAATATAATAATGGTAACACTAAAAATATAGATTATTAAACAATAATATAATAATAAGTTTTCTAAAAAATTGAAATAATTATAATGATAATAGCTAAAATTATATAAATAATATTCCATATTTCAAGTTTAAAATTAAAATTATAAAATGTTTAAAATTAAAATTTACAAATATTGTAAGGTACATTGATGCTAATTTTCAAAATTTTGAATTCATTTTTGTTAATTGTGGGTAGGCTGTCTGTAACAACTATATAATGTTTTGTGACATCTAACATCTTAGTCTCTCCCGTGACCATGATTGCTGTAAAGCAATCGAAACGTCGGGAAACAAAAATCAAAATAAATCCGCGAAATAATCCGAAAAGATAGTTTTATTTAAATGTCTAATATTCGCGTAAATCTAAGAAAGTAAAGGTAGACATAATATCTTATTAAGTTATTTTATTTGTCTCCAATCGCAAAACCGCAGGCAAAAATCAGTTTAAACTTTATATACACTTTTTCCAACATTTACTGTGGAAAAACTCACCATAATTTTGTATCTCGCCATATTTCATTTGATGCAACTGGAAGAGAATAATTTCGAGTGTGAAATTTTCTTTTACTTTTTCCTTTCACGAATAAATTTATATTAAGTTTTTTAATATTTAAAGCGAGATACTCAAAAATCTAGACTTTAAATGAACTACTGTTTTGAAATAAACGTAGCTCACAACAAGTAGGTAACACAAATTGGTAAAACAATATTATTTCCAGCATTGTACTATTAGTGATGACACGTTTGGATTAGTTTGAAGTGGCCTAGTTGCTGTGCTAGCGGTCGCGAGTTTGAGTCCGGCGGGGGCATTCATGTGTGTGAAGAGCAAGAATATTTGTACTCCAGTCATGGGTGTTTATATTTATAAAATGTATGTATTTAAAGTTATACATGTGTAGTATATCAACTATCTGGCATCAATAACACAAGTCTCGTAGCTTACCATGGAACTAGATGGTGCTGTGTTAATGTGTTCTGTTTATCTGTTTGTATCCGCTAATCTCTGGAACTACCGAAGTGATTTTAACAGAACTTAGTGACAGGATACCACTCGATTGATTTGGAAGAAAATTATTTCGAGACGCCGTCTATCACTTGCCTTTTTACAAGGTTTTATTTACTTTGCAATGGTTGTATGTGTGTTTGTTTGGGTTAAATTTTGCAACTGTGTTTTAAAGCAGTTATCCTTCACCGATTGAGCTGAAATTTTGCAAACACGTTTAGTTTAGATGACAATGCATGATAAGATACGTGACGTCATTCCAAATCCAACATGGCGGACTTCCAAATATGGCGAAATATGGCGGACTCCCAAACCCGACTGTTTTTTTTTTATACACCCCAATGATATGATATCAAATGAAAGGGTTTGCTGAGAATACGAATAAATACCTAAAAATAAATTATAAATTACATCAAACTCATTTATAACACAATTTATATGATACAAAAGCTTGTTTTAAAAAAAGGTTTTTTTTTAATATTAATCTATTCAGATAAATAAAATTGAAGTGTCTATTTGTAATGTCAAATAACAGCTTTTTACTAAATGCATATGAAATTATATACGATACCTACTTATAAGAAAAACACAATTTAAAAAAATTTGTCTGTTTGTCTGTCTGTTTGTTCCGGCTAATCTCCGAAACGGCTGGACTGATTTTGATGAGACTTTCACTGGCAGATAGCTGATTTTAGAATTAGGATTCCGCTAAAAAAATTATAGCGTATCTAGGGACGTCGCTAAGTCGCTAGTTTATTATAATAGCACTTGCGTTGTCAAGACTTTCAACAGTGTAGAATTCATCAAAATCCGTTTAGCCGCTTACGATTTACGAGGGATATAAGGGCGGTTAAAATACAACCAGGTCTAATAAATTTGGTCTTTGTTGGGCGGATAAAAAGTGTTATGATGTTTTTCCTTGTATTTTTAATGTAAGAGGAAGTATTTATTTCGCTTTCCATCTCGTAATGCTAATAATGATTATGTATTTTACTCGAGCTAAGGAAAAATAGTGGAGTGTCATAAAACTAAACATGAAGCCAAAAAATAATGTTTTAAAGCTGCATACAAATATTAATAGAATATTAATTAAGAAATAACAATAGCTAAAAAAAATATTATAACGTTTAAGGTAGCCAGCGCAATTACAGGCAAGAGGCATATCATCTTAGTCCTCACAGTGATAACGTACCGGCGGTTCTGCAGTTTTGTTACATAAAACTTAAGTGCATGAACCGTAGGTGTTATGGGCGACAGGTATTGATTTCCATCAGGTGGGCTGTCTGCTCGTTTATCACTGAATACCATAAAAAAAATAAGTAATAAAATTAAAATAAGTTAATATTATAGTATCTTTCTTTAAAATGAAAGAGAGTTAATGCTTCAAATATACAAAAAAAATATAGCATTTTTGCAAGAAAAGCGATTTGGTATTGTAAAAGTGAACCAGCTCTATATATCAAATAAAAAGTAAAGTAAGTAAAAGGTATATTGTTTATGTATTTTTCTATTTTATTAAATATGACTGTAATACCATAAATATGAAAGTTTGTAAGTAAGTGAGCGTTCAGTAGTTTCGGAGCTTATTCGGTACAAACAAACAAACAAACAAAATCTTTTCTCTTTATAATACTAATATAAATTCCAATTTTTTATAAATACAATTAATATAGATTACAAATTGTCTCTCTTTACCAATTAATTTGAAAAATAGTAATAACTTATTTCATTGGGTGATGAAATAGCGAGGTTCTGGTCTTCAGGATTATTTATTATGAAAGTACCGTCTGCAGTGGTTTATGGGTGACCTAAATTCGGTCAGTGTTAGTGTGAACAATTAATATTGCTTCGGTGGAGAGAACGCTTCCCACAGTTTACTACAAGTAATCTATCTATATATGTACATAAAGGCAGTGTTTGCCTAGTGGTAAAGTGTTCGCTTGGGAAACACAGTGAAGCGGGTTCAAATCCCGGGTCTCGCACCTCTGATATTTTCATGTACGAATCATTTCTAACATAATTACCACTTGTCTTACGGTGAAAGAAAATGTCTGGAGAACCTAGCAAGTTTTCGAAAGACACTTGGCCAGCGTGGTGGACTATGGCCCGATCACCCTCGTATTGAAGGGAGGCCCGTGCCCAGCAGTGGGATGTTAAAAAGAGCTGAACACATAAATATGTACGTAATATGCATATGTTTGTGTGTCCCAAAGTATTGCTTAGGAAGTAAACATTTGAAAATCCTGTACATCTGGAATAAATATTTATTAGAAAATCTAACCTCTCTTTTTGGTATAAACATAGTCTTAATAATATAAAAAACTAAATAAAATATACACAAACAATTTTAGAAACTCTTCCTTTTTGGTAGTCAGTTAAAAAAATATATTTTTCATATAATAAGATCATTTTTATAAAACCAAAAAAACTCAGTGGAGCTCTTGAAAATATAAAACAAATGTTTATCAAAAATCTCCGAAAATTCTTTACTGAGTGCGTTGGACTTAGCTATTTATATTCTGTTACAATTTTATTATATGTATAGATTGTATCTTCTGATTAATATTTCTGCATAGAGTTACAGGTACCAGTAATTTAGTTCGGCTTTACATTGCGGTCGACGTGTTAACGCTGTGGTCAGGCTTCGGTGACTTGACAAATACAGACTGTATTCTGCAAACTAAATTAATTCTTATCTGCTACATATTTCTAATAGTTATCATTAAACGTTTTTATTATTTACAGACCGAAATTGACTATAATATATTTTTTTATTTAGCACGCCAATAGCTATTAAATAAAAAAAACGTATGTATATTTTATGTATGCACGTAAGAAGTTGTATTTCTTTGGTGTAACAAAACAAAAATAGCTAAAGATTTCATCTCGTATGTCACAACTCTCTGTTTTAAAAGGAATGATTGTCTCACGTAGGATAAATATATAATAATTATTATATTGTACACAATTATTATTTTAAAAGAGCAACTGTTGAGTTTGTTGAGTTGACTAACTACACTGACATTTAATTTTAATTTAAAATGTAAAATTGACGATTGAAAAGTGCTTGTAAAAGTCTATTTGAATATATTTTGATTTGATTTGAATGTAGCTAACTTCATCATATCGCTTTCAGCTAACTTCATCTTATCGCTTTTTGGCTATCGGTGTGCGCGCGCATCGTAAAAATTTTACTCTCATATTTTTTTCCAAACATGTCCAAAGAAGTATAACTTCAAAAATATTATGGTTGAATTTCGACTACTTTGAGAATACCAGTTCGTATAAATTGACTAGATACTAAGGTATTTAGCTAAGAACTAAGCCTAAGTACCCAAAACTAAAGCTAAGAAATGATACATATATGTAGGTAATAGGTATAGCGTAAAATTACTTGTCTCAATTAATTACTCAAGCACTCTCTTGGAGATGTTTTATGTAATGTTCAGGTCGCACGCAGTTTTAAAGACCTTTAAAGCTATAGATAGGAATATTTTATTATTATTTAATACGTTATAATTAATGTAAGTAAAATTAATTTGTAAAACTCGTAAACTTCGCCTATATTATTTAAATTTGACAACCTAAATTATTTGTGCTAAATTTCAAATAGCAAATCTTATTTTTTAATAAAAAAAATTTTGTTCATTTTATTATATGTAGTCAATTTATCAGGGTTCAAGAAAAATGATATTTATCATAATCGGTTTAGCCAAGAAAACCGTACAGAAAGATAAGCAGGCTTCGTTTGACCTTTAAAATCTTAATAAAGGTAAGTGATTTTTCCGCTAAGTTTTGCACTGTTTGATACATGTAATTTGAGGAACTCTTCACTTTAATTTGAGGAACTTTAACCATCCAGACCAGGAAAAGTTGTGTGATCGATCACGAAATTAGCCCACGCCCTTAAAACCCACTTTCGACACAATAGATACTCAAACTTTGATAATACACTTTCCTCATTCTAAAACTTTAAATAAAATGATTATATTTTTATTACTGATTTCTTATTAAATGTATTTTTCTTTTGATTTGTAATGCATTGTAATATTTCCTATAGATGGAATTTAAATTTTAATATTCCTCCAAGCAATAAAATTTTTGTATTATACAGTTAATACATATGTACTAATAGTCAAACTAAATATAATTATAATTATTTCAATAATAATTTATTAAGTGCCACTTTCAAAACATTCATAGGTGCGCATAGAATTTAATTACAAGCACCCAAAAGTGATTTATGTATTCGAAAAATACTTTGTTATTTTATAAATGTATCTTTGATAAACCTTTCCAGAATTACGTACTAAATAGAAGAAAAAAAACTAAAATAATAATGATTTAACTTATATCAGATTCGAAAATATTTTACGAATTTAAATCCATTGCGTTATAATGTTATATAGATTATATATTTTGTATAACAAGATAACTAGTAATGTTTGAATGATGTCTGTAATAAATAATAATATGTATTTTCTGTGCAATAAAAACATATTAGTTAAAATTTCCATTTATTTTTAAATTTCCTGTTTAAGCGACTTTGTTTTATACTATGTAGTGAAGATCGTTGGTATTGTTATCTATACAGATAAATAAAATTGGAGTGTCTGTTTATAATATTAAAATAACCGCTTTATAAGAAATGCATATGGATGTGTACACGGTACATATAATAAAAAAAAAACAACTTTTTTTAATTTTTTGTTTGTCTGTTTGTTCCAACTAATCTCCAAAACGGCTGGAACGATTTTGACGGGACTTTCACTGGCAGATAGCTTATGTTATAAGGAGTAACTTAGGCTACTTTTATTTTAGAAAAATAATCAGGGTTCCGCAAAAAAAATGAAAACCTTTGAAATTGTGAACAAAATTCGCGTACGGCGTACGCAATAACGTACATGTACGTTACGTAAATCGCTATATAATTTAAATGAATATCTTAGAAGTAGCAAGCTACTATTTATGTATAAACATAGCTAACCGTGAAAACGTACCTAGGGACGAACGCGAGCGAAGCGAGCGTAAGTCGCTAGTTCATCAATAATAATTAGACTTTGACTCGCATTGAACGTTAATTTCCAGGCAAATCATTGTAATTGGATGCTATCCAGGCACATTTGGCAAAGCTCGCTTAAGTTATATACTATTGTATATAATGGCTTAATCGATATATGTGGTGAGCTTTTATCTTAACTAGTATTCGCATTTTTGAAATGCGACCATAATATTTTATGGAAATTTAAGGAAAACATATATGAACAGAATTTACCTAGACAGAAGTTTTAAAAACTATAGATTCGGCCTCTGCATCGATAACACTAAAATGGCATATTATGTATGATTAATAAATCATCAATACATTCAGTTTTTCACATCGCGACTGTGCAATAGAGAGCTACTCATTTAACATTTGTCTTTATTATAATAATATTGTTACTAGTAATTGTCTACGGCTTTGCCCACGTGTATTGTTTTAAATAACCACTTTATATGGGTATTTGAATAGCGAGCACTAACTACCATATATCTGTTGAAAAGGTTGTTATTGTATCGTGTAATAAAATATTTATGTAACAAACTAAGTATCGATCTAATTAAGTTGTTTCTATATTTTTTATCTTATTATTAATATTTATGTAAAATATACGTTTTTTATCATGGCTACTTTTTGCCATGATAGCCAATTTTATTGAGCCTAGCCAACTGCAGGTGATATTATAGGGCTAATTATACGCGCAAACACAAGTGCACTCTCTATACCTTTTACTCTCAAAATCCGACGGGACGAGAATTCAACACGACTGTTAAATTATTTTTATATTGAAAAATACGCATATAACCTTTATACATATGGGCTAAAAAAATCCACTTAAACCCAACAGATTTAATTATTTTTATTTTATTAACCTCCTCCGTATTAATGGGGCGTCACAGGGTCGCTTACGCACTTAATAACGACACCCTGACAGCAGGTCTACCGAAGAAGACCCCACAACCAAGGAGTTACTCCCACGGTCCACTCTGCTACCAGAGAAGTACCAGGAACAACATGCATGGTACAATGCCCACCGAAGCGGGTCACATCCCTGTGTGTCTCTTGGCTTTGCACCCGGCTGGGTTGCCGGACATTAATGAGCCCCCAACAACGACAAATTGAATACACATCGGGAAGGACGACTCGACCTATAGCTTTACGTGCTCTCAAAGGACGAAGGTATAATACCACCAACTTCCCAAATACAGGCTGCTACTAACAATTTCTACATAGAAAAACACAATAACTACCTTTTTTATGTAGCGTTCATCGCAAAATACTGGATATTTTTTAAAATCTATTTAAACGAATGAAATTCAAATAGTATCCTTATAAAAGGTTAAGAATCTATTTAGTTCTTAAATTTCCATGTCTTTAACACACCCTTATAGAGTCAATAGTTTTGTAACGTCTTCAATTGATCTCTACAAACGTCTCTACAATTGTTTTCATTTAATTTTCTATCGCAAGAATGGAGCTAAGTTTAACTCTACGTAAGATATAGAGTTTTCTTTATATCTACTATAGAAAATTAGAATTTGGAATATACTTTATTTACTTTATATTAACAAATTTCATATTTATAATTTTCTTGTAAACACAAAGTGTGAATACGATCTAAGGCGTTCATAAACATATGCCTGAAGCAGTTTCTTGACACCTAAATTATGTTTAGATATGTTTATCATTCAAAACTTAAGCGAAAATATTATGTACATATATATAATATGTATGTATATCAACATGCGTTAAGGAATTTATTTTAAAGATTGACTATAATTTGGATATTTCATGTTATATATTTATGAAATTAGGTTTTTTTTCCAAATTTTCAAGTCGGTCAGTCCCACAAAATCACCTGTATGTATGCAGGTGGTATAAGTTGAAAAAAGGTGATAATTTATTTGTAATCGTAAAAATCAATTTCAAAGTGAAAAATAGATGTGTTATATATTAATATGGAAATTATATCTACGAATTATATTTGAGAATATTCATATCACTTGTATTATTTTCAAATTATTTGTTTTTTAGTGAGATAGCTTCCGTTATCTTCAACACCTTTAAAATGTACAAAATTGACGATTCAAAAGTGCTTGTAAAAGTCTATATGAATAAAGTTTTTTGATTTAATTTTCATAGAATAACTTCATTTTCATACATAAAGGTGTATTTCAGACACACTTTACCTGTCACTCGCAGTATAAATTGTTAGCTCAGAGCACCAACATTCTACAAGCGAATCCTCAATTTACTTGTCCCCAATACTGAAACAATGTTATTTTAGATCCTATTAATTCCCTACACACCATTGAGCGAGAAATTGTATTGTTATTATATATTACGTGTAGTTTATTTAGGATAGTGGTAGCCCAGTGGTAACGCGTTTACTTGGAAAACTGAGTAAAGCAGGTTCAAATCCTGGGTCTCGCACCTCTGATATTTTCATGTGAGAATCATTTCCAACATGATTACCACTTTCCTTACGGTGAAGGGAAAAATCGTGAGGAAACTTAGTAAATTTTCGAAAGATATGTATAGTCCACCAACCTGTACTTGGCCAGTGTGGTGGACTATGGCTTGATCCCCCTCGTATTGAAGGGAGGACGTTAAAAATAGCTGAATACAGATACATAAAGTTTATTTATGTATTAGATTTTAAGGGCCATAGTGTGAAGTTTGCTTATAACCTTTTTTAATAAGTAGATTATTAAATGAAAAAGAGTTTTCAAATCTGACTAATAGGGCCAGAGATTCTGTTTTAGAACATTAGTATATATAAAACTCTCTGTATATTTTAAATTTAATTTACGTATTCTGTCTATTTGTTCTTTGGTATGAATTTAATTTAGACAAAAATATTTTATATTGAAGAAATTGTATGAATTATTTACAAAAATAAAAAACCCGACTGCGTAAAAAGCGAACTAAAAAGATGAAAACAAGTTGACGAAAAAACATAGTATTATGCAGTCGGAGACGTGTGTACATAGCAAGGCTTACAGCTAGTATAAAACATATATGTATATGCATATAAAGAATATTACATACATACATACATACATACAAGATACGCGCGAAAAACAATACCCTTCCTTGGTAGTCGGGTAAAAAAGTGAGTGTGGATGGATAGTATTACATAATAATTTTATATTATATGCTCATTTTTGAGTACTTTGCAAATTCTTGCCTATTACATATATGTATATAGCATATAAATGAACATACAACGTGTCAATTAAAAAAATGTAGATATATATTTTTGATAAAGTCAATTACCGCTTTTAATAATTGTTTTTAATTTCATCTGTTTAAAAAAAACTCAATATAAAAACAATACAAAACTCCAATTTTTTTAAACCTTTAAAATATTCTAGTCAATGAAACCCAACTCCATACTACTTTGACTAAATTTTTACTTTTTAGTTCTATTTAAACCTATCCAGTAAACTATGAACGTTGCCGAAAAAACCATTAATCTCATTCAAATTCAAGTTTGCGACACCTAATGCGACACTATATCAGACAAGGAAGAATTTTTCAACCTTAGCTGTGCGGTTGACTGATCGTAGTGCCGCAGGGCAAGTTGTGAACCATTTGTCTCTCTTGGAAATTTTGACCTAAATTCGTTATAGTGGTAGCAAATTATTATTTTTCGTATGAAATGAAATATATGGCATACTCGCGACTTATTCTTGCTTCGCTCGGGTGCTTTCCATGGGTGCCTTTTGTGACTGAATACTAAACTTGTGCTTTAAGACAATGTTTCTCGCCAAATTTCATGATTCTAACTCAACGGGAAGTATCTCATAGGTTTAAATTCCCTTGTGAGTGTCCAAAACATATCACATAAATAGCCATAGCTTTTGATTGTGTTGACTTAGAAATTCAATTTTTTCACAGTTCCAAAGGCTTGCAGACCCTTGGTATTATTTCAACTTAATACCTTCACGCTTTTTTCAAAAAAGGGTTCTTGACAAATAGAGAGACAGAAAGACAGATGAATGGATAACGAAGTGATCCTATAAGGGTTTCTTTTGAGGTACGGAACCCATAAAAAATGCAAACAGTATCCTGTTACTGCAGTCCAGTACACACATTGATTATTATTATTTTTTTTTCTTTTTGGGACATTAACACACAGCGCCATCTAGTTCCATGGTAAGCTACGAGGCCTGTATTATGGATACCAGATAGTTGATACACTACATATATACAACTTTAAATACATACATATTATAAATATACGAATATATACATACATATTATTACTGTAGGCATATTATAGGCTACTGGAGAAGCACCCGAGCCTAGCGGTGTTAAGTTGCCAGCTTTTAATAATTAACTAAAATGCCTAATAAACTTAACATCAATCAATAAACTATCTGTATAAAAAATTACCTCGGAGAAGGACCGACTAAAAAAACATTTTCTTATTTATCTATACATATAAAAAATTGTACCTAAGCCGAATCTTTTATGGAAAATCTTATTTAAATAGACATTATTATCGATACAGATTCCGAATTTATAGTTTTTAGAATTTTTGTCTGTCTATCTGCCTGTCTGTCTGTTCCCGCATCACGGAAAAACTACTGGAGGGATTATGATGAAATTTAGTATGATGATAGCTGGCTATCTGAATCTCTGAACTGAAAATATTTCATCTTTGAGAAATCAATACTAAACGTTAAAACGTAAGTAGGGTTGAACCCGAGCGGAGTGAGGGTAAGTCGCTAGTAATTATATATTAAATTATGTTAAGTGAACATTTTATTATTTCAAGAGTATTTTTTTAGACCCAAGACTGAACAGATAAAACATTGATGATAAAAGATGCTGTTAACAAAGTGAAATGTTAGACACGACGTGATTTAACAAGTAGTACTTATCGTTCTAACAATAGATCGGAAAATGGACGTTGGGAGCAAGCACTCTTTGAAAATCTTAATGCATTATCGATCGCCATCTTGGATTGTTTACGTAAAAATTCTTCTATTAAAATAAACCCTTTACTGAAATTTATTCTAATGCTTATATATATTATACTACAGTGTTGTATAGTATTTTATATAATACCTCCTTATAGTAGTTTACAATAATTTTTGAGCATGCTTTTATTAGTTTCACTTTTAACTAAATATCTAATCAAAACGATAAAATAATAAAATCCCGGAATTTTAAATAAAACTATGTTTTCGGATTATTTCGCGGATTTATTTTGATTTTTGATTCCCGACGTCCACCAAAATTGGTACCTTACAACATTTGTCGATTTTAATTCTAAACATTTAAAAAAAATTAATAAGTGTTATATTTAAATACAGTTATACGAGTATAATATATTACAGCATCTTTACAAGCAACGCCAGTTACATTTGTAGTATGCACTAAGAGAGAGTCACGATCCACATGATTTATCTCCCGAGCTCGCGAGCGTCCCCGACTACGTTTTCAAGTACACTTGGTAACAAAGTTTCATGTCATGAAAATAAATTTAGCCACCAGCTTTTAAATATTATTGTATATATATGGGATATAAACTGGTTTAAGTCACTCGCAATCGTAAATTCGGTTCTCGCTTGAAAACTTAAAACAGCAACAACTTATAACAGAAAGTTAATTTTGTAGTTTATATTTTTGTTTATTTATTAACTTAATACTTAATTTTGTCTCTAAATATTACCATCCTTTTATGTGTGAGCTTTGATTTAGGGAGCTTTGAGCTTTGAGCTAACTTTAAATCTAATTGTATTCATTATCATTCATCATTATAACTTGATTTAAGGTTAGCTCGAGTAAACTTATCTTTGAATACATATATGTTTGTAGTTTAGGATATAACAAGTACGTAGAACATTTGTTTCGTGGCCACGTGATTAAATGAAAAGAAAATTAATAATTGTTAACTTTTTGACAATTTAAACAGTGTACATTTAAACAGTATGCATTTAAGTTAAAAAATATAGTAGCACTATTAGTATTTAAACAACCAATCAAGTTTCCACAAATATCTCATTCTTAGAAATTGACCAAACTATCATTTCGCAGTGTAATTTAAATATTATGTTTTTATTCTGAATCTGTTTTAAGAGCCTTATTTAGTTCATAAGAAATAAATCCAATGTATTTTTATAACTTTAAAAATGATGGTGCAATGTCTAACATGATATATCTATTGTAAATAAAACTATCTTTTCGGTTTTTTTCGCAGATTTATTTTGATTTTTGGTTCCGGGCATTTCGTATACTTTACAGCAATCATAGTCACGGGAGAGACTAAGGTTTCAGATATATCAAAGGTAATATACTTGTTACAGACAGTGCCTACCCACAATTTTACAAAATAATTTAAAAAAAAAATACAAAAATGGCACCAAAGTACCTTATTACAATATTTGTTGATTTTTATTAATAAGTATTATAATTAAATATGGCAATATTATTTATAATAAATCCGAAAATATAGTTTTATTTAAAATGTCAAATATTTTAAGAAAGTAAGGATTTATCTAATAAATATAATATATTAAAATACAATAATATCTCCATCATTCATGAACCATATTTATGTTTGTTTTTTATGAATAAATTTTTATATTTCAAAAATAAATTCCATCCTCAAGAGAGGAATAATTTTATAAGTGGTTTTTAAGTTATGTAACCTTTTTCATTGAAAAAATATTTTTGTTCTACTGTAGATAATATTAAAATTAAAAACATATTAAAAAAAATATGTAACTGTATACATACAATCTTCATATTAAATACTTATTAAATTTTACTTCAATCTATATACATCTATACTAATAATATAAATGTGAAAGTTTGTGTGTATGGATATTTGTTACTCTTTCACGCCAGAACGGCTGAACGGATCTAGATGAAATTTGGTACAAAGATAGATTATAGTCTGAAATAATACATAGGCTTTTTATCCCGAAAAAATTTACGGTTCCCGTGTCCCGTTTGTTTATTAATAATATATATTATCCTAAAAAAGATTTTTGTTATATTTTAACTAACATTAAGCAACTTGAGTGTGTGTCTGTACAACGATTTCACAGATCACTGATCGCATTCTCTAGCTACGATTATATTTCTATGACTAAACCCAATGGCTTTTTACGTTTTTGCGACAACTCAGCCTTTTCATGTTGAAAATCAGATTTGGCAACCCCACTCAAATGACATGAAATGATGAGAGAAGCAAAATTTTTTAAGAATTTAACGGGAAAAGTCTTTTTGTGATTTACATTAAGTTTTATTAAAATAAATTTATACTATAGAGCTTAAAATATAAAGAAACACGGATAGTTTCTTGTTTGAGACCCATATTATTATTATTTTTCTTTTTATTCTTCTTCATAAGGTGCCATCTTCGTCCGAAAAGCGATCAATAAAGCAATTTGTATTTTGGATGATCCTCCTGACCGATTCCGGCCACGGCGGCCAATCTCATTGAGATTAGCCAACTGCGCAGGAGATATTATAGTGCACAAGTGTACGCGCAGACACAAGTGCACTCTCTATTCCTGTCACTCTCATGCTCCGGTGGGACGACTACTCGACACGACCGGTGAGAGTTTAGGCGCAGGACCGACGGCTTTACGTGCTCTCCGAGGCACGGGGGTGAAACACCGCCAACTTCCCAACTCCGGGCTGTTACTGAGGCTTACTAAACAGAAAGACTCAATAACTAAACTTGGCCCGACCCGGGACTCGAACCCAGGACCTCAGGATGTGCAGCCGTACATGCTAGCCACTACACCACCGAGGCAGTAAAGTATTTTGAATACCACAGTGGTAAATGAATTGGTACTCTTACTAAAGCATTGGCATAAATTTTTCAGTTAAGACAGCCTCTCTCATAAGCGTCTGTTTTTTTGTCCTAATAATGTCTTTCCTATTTTGCTCTGAATTTTACAGCAATTTATGCTTTAAATTATTTTTGTTGATGATTGATGTTTTCTTTCACCGTAAGACAAGTGATATTATGTTGGAAATGATTCGCACATGATAGAGTTTGAACCCCCTTCATTTGGTTTACTAAGCGAGCACATTACCACTGTACTACCTTATTAATACCTTATTATTAATATACTAGCAGCTCACTCTCGCTTCGCTCGGGTTCACCTCTAGACAAACAAAAATAAATCTATCACATAGGAACCGTACATTTTTCGGGACAAAAAGTAGCCTATTTGTTATTCTGTTATATGAACAATACTATTGTAAAGTTTTATTAAAATCCAATCGGTAGTTTTTGTGTACTAAACTGTAAAAGATACTATAGCTTTTTTACTATCCCACGGGATCTCTTTAACTTTCCGGAATAAAAAGTATCTAAAATGTTGACCGGGGATATAAGGTACCACCATGCAAAATTTCATTTAAATCGGTCCAACAGTTTCGGAGATTAGCCCGTACAATTAAACCAACAGACAAAGAAAATAAAAAATTGAAAAAAATGTGGATTTTTCTATTTCTTTTCTTACATTCCCCTGACTCGATTTTTAGCATTTTATTTCTATGTACAGACATTCGACCTCTACAGTTTTATTATATGTATAGATTAATCAGAAAAAGAATAACGAAATTCGTATTATCGTATCGTAATTCGGTTAATAAGTTTATTTTTGGTGTGGAAATTCTTATTTTGAAAGCGTTTAAGGTTTTTGTATAATTAATAGCACCAGAAGTTTAATTTTCAATGACCACAATTGGATCATTTACAGGTCATTGATTATATTGGTCTCGTAATAAAATGTTTTATATAATTTCTCTTAAGCAATTAAAATTATTAAATAATTATTAAAATACTAGCGACTCACCCTTGTTCCGCTCCGTTCGGGATCGTCCCTAGAAACGTATTAACGGTTAGTGTAGATTTCTCAGAGATGATATATTTTCCTGCAGTAAAAAGTATCTTATATGGTGACCCGGATAACCAGCTATCATCATACCAAATTTTATTAAAATCTGTCGATTGGTTTTTTCTTGATGCGTCCCCAGACAGACAGACAAAAATCCTATAAACTATATATTCGACCTCTTTATCGATAATCATGACTAAATTATTTCAATAAGATTTTCCGAAAAATATTATATGTGCAGATTCGATTCAGATAGAATTTTATTATATGTATAAATAATAATTAATATCAAGATATTAATTATTATTTATAAGACAAGTCTTACAGCGAAGGAAAAGATCGTGAGGAAACTCATAAGTCTAAGAAAACCTAGCATGTTTTTTTTGAAAGACTGTGATGTTCGTTAGCCAACACTTGACCAGCGTGGTGGACTATGACCTGATTTCACTCGTATTGAAGGACCATGCCCAGCAGTGGGACATTAAAAATGCCTGTCACGAAATGCTGTATATGGCAGGGTCACACGTTAGATCTTAGAATAGGGAATATACATATATATAGGGAATATACATATATATATATATATATATATATATATATATATATATATATAGTTTTTTCCGAATATTTATCTATCGGACATCACATACCTTCTATTATTTTCATATATAATTATTTAATTGCATTTATGAATTTAAAGGATATTATTGAAAAGTGAAAAATATTGTGCATAATTATGTGTGAAAATACAAATACAAACTATACTTTTTACTCTCAAACCCCAGTGAGATGATGATTTAACACGACCGATGAGAGATTAGGCACAGGATTGATTTCTTTACTCACTCTCTGGCTCGGAATGAAGCAGTGCTACCTTCCGGGATTCGAACCCATTACCCAAGATTCAAACATTACTTTGTAGCAGAAATATGAAATAGTAACGATTTAACATAATTACTGGCTTTATTTTATACATTTTATTTATATTTTAATTATTATCTATGTAAAAATAGGCAAATACATAACAATTCAGTACCTTTTCCTCCTCTGTTTGTTAATCGATTTTCTTTTTTATTATTTAACAAGTTAACACTATAGTGTAATCATAAATTTTTTTGAACACAGTTTTTTATATAGATGAAATTCTATTTATCTATGTTTTCCTCAAATAATGATTACAGTCTAATTTACATCACAGAACGAATTATAATATTAATAAACATTCAATATATCACGTTTACATTATTGTACCTAGCAATTTTAAGATTTTTCCAAGGGCCGACAAATGGGATAAAGGGTCGCAAAAAGGAATTATTCTTCCCCAATAGAATTTTTTTATTGAAGGCATTATGAGATTCAAAGGGCGGTTTTTCGCACTCTCGGACGATCGCCATTCAATGAAAAGTCACGCTTGACCGCCCTACGGCTATAGAATGTGATCTATGATTGTATAACTTAATACATACTAGATACGATTTGCAATGGGTTTTTTTAAGAATTAAATATAAACTAAATAATAACAGTATTATTTAGGTATCCTGAATATATTTAAGACTAACAACTCATCCTGCTTCTTTTCGCTCATAAAATGTTTATCTTCAAAAATCCAGAATTAGCTCATAGTTATTACATTTTTTTTTATTTTTATTAGACACTAGTTCTTGTAGGTCCCTGGAAGTAGATGAAAAACTAGTACATGAAAGTTACATGAAAATGGCTTCAGCGATTTCAAACACTAGCTCCGACAAATAAAAGTAGATTCTATTTGTCCTTTTATTTGTTGGCAGAAAACAGATAGATAAAAATTAAAATATCGTTATTACGTATTGATAACATATAAATCTATACTAATATTATAAATGCAAAAGTTTGTGAAGATGTACGTATGTATGGATGTCTGTTATTCTTTCATGCAAAAACTACTGAATGGATTCTAATGAAACTTTACAATAATATAGCTCATACATCAGAATAATATAGGCTACTTTTTTATCCCAAAAAAATTTACGGTTCTCGTGGGATAGATATGTTTTTGTTTTCCTAGAGACGAACCCGAGCGAAGCGAGGGTGGGCCGCTAGTAGTAAATATTTTTACTGATAATTAATTTGTCTTGTGTTTTTATAAACTTTAACTATAGTTTTCATATATATCTAGTTCTAGCCCGAAGCTTTTCCCACCTAGTAAGAAAAACATAAAAGTTTCCATTGTAATAATCTAGAATAAAACATGTGAAAGTAACTACCATATATATACATATCGATGTGAAATAACAAAAAAAAACCTAACCCAAAAAAAAACGTCAATAAATAAATAACTTATATTTTCCACGACAGTGTGTCTCACGATTAAGGTACCTTTTTGTGAAATTAGATTGCACCCTTTCTATACGAAACCCTTTGCTTTTATTCCCTTCAGACCCTATTTACTCATCTAGTGTTGTATTGGACAGCCATTGTAAGTATAATTATGTTTGTTTCCAGTCAATATGAATAAGAATCGATTTAATGAAACTTTTTCTACATTTTTTTTATTTTATTTGTACTTATTTAACTAATAAAACATATTCGAAGTAGCTCGATAATAATACTTTCTTAGATTTACGCGAATATTTGTCATTTGAAATAAAACTATCTTTTTGGATTTTTCGCGGATTTATTAAGATTCTTTGGTTCCCGACGCGTCGGGAAACGTCGCGACGTTTCGAATGCTTTACAACAATCATGGTCACGGGATAGACCAGGGTTTTAAACATCTCAAAGACATTACATATATAGATGTTACAGACAGTGCTTACCCACAAAATTACAAAATGTATTCAAAAATATGTTTGTATCCTATCTATCCTAAATATTTCAAACGTAAATTAAATTTCATAAAGTGTATTGATAACCTACAGAAGTTTTACTTCTTACGCGTGTACACATTCATACTCGCACTCTTTATTTATTTTTTTCGTGAAATTTTCATGTTTTAATAGTAATTTTCTAATTCGGGACGTAGACACATCAAATCACTTAAACAAAACGTTAAGTCATGTTCATAGATGTTTTTTTTTTATATTACCATAATAAAAAAATAGCTATTGAATTAGTTATTAAATCTGAATACTATTTTGTTTTATTAAAATATGTGACAGACTTAAAAAAACGTATTTATGTTAAAAAAGGATATTTTATATTATTACTTGCTATGCTAGCGGCTTCACTTGCGAGGTAAGTAGGATAGGGATCAAAGATAGCCTTTGTCCCTCTCCAGTTGCCAAATTTTATCAAAATCTTTTCAGTAGTTTAAGCATAAAACATTGAACAGACAGAGTTACTTTTCCATTTATAATATCAGTATGGATGGATAGTAAACTACAGAATGGTCACCAATTTGGGGTACCCTAGCTATAGAAATAGAGTGAAATGAGTTCTAATCTCGCACCTCTGAGATTTTCATATGTGAATCATTTGGAACATGATTTCATCTAGCCCTTTTTAATGTTCAAGTGCTGAGCACAAATTAGGGTCAATACGAAAGGTATCAGGCCATATTAAATCTAATTGGAAGAACAAGAAAATGATTACCGCTAGCTAAGACGTTAAAAACACCGTGAGGAAAATTACGTATTTGAGAAAACCTTACTAGATAAGATTAAGTTAGGCTATATCTTAGATCATCCTAAAGCTAAATCTTAAATCAAATCTGAGTTATAATTAAAAAAAAAACTCAAAGTAAAACCTTCAAATTAAAAAGTAAAATAATATCACAATAAAGCATATTGTGATTAAAACATATATAAACACAGACGAAGTAGTAGACAGCAGTTAGTTTAGAATTTAAACTCGTACCGCTTAACTGTTTAATTCCATTTCACCGTATATAGACTTAAATCCGCCGAAAGGCATGTCAGTTTGAAAACAATGAAAAATACAAACTTACGTTTGATTTTCCATCTGCATAATGTCTGATCTATAAATGGATTTTAGTTTACGTAGCGCTACTACTTGATAGAACTATTATACTAGAATGTATTTATCTATATATGAATACTAGATTGTATATATTTATGTATGAATACTAGATTGTATTTCCCTATATATATGTATATATATGTATTCAGCCCTTTTTAACGTCCCACTGCTGGGCACGGGCCTCCCTTCAATACGAGGGGGATCAGGCCATAGTCCACCACGCTGGCCAAGTGCGGATTGGCAGACATATATATATATATATATATATATATATATATATATATATATATATATATATATATATATATATATATATATATATATATAGAAAAATACAATCTATTTTTACCTCTGTTTGTCAACCGACTTTCTTTTTATTTGTTTAGTAATTAATGACGAGTTTTAGTGTCATCAATTAGCGACACACCCTCGCTCCGCTTGGGTTCGCCCCTACTTACGTTTTAACTTTTAGTATAGATTTCTCAGAGATGAGATATTTTCCTGCAGTATAAAGTATCCTATATGTTGACACGGGTAACCAGCTATTATCATACCAAATCTCATCAAAATCCCTGACCAGTGGGTTTTCCGTGATACGGTCACAGACAGACAGACAGACAGACAAAAATTCTAAAAACTATAGATTCGGCCTCAGTATCGATAATAATGTCTATTTCAATAAGATTTTCCAAAAGATATTTAACGTACTAATACTGTTTAGTGACAATTTTATTATATGCATAGATTAAGTTGCTAATTTACAGATAAGCATAGTTAGTGGTCCATGAAAATTGATATTGCGAAATATCCCGCATATACCGTCTCCCGTACAAGGCTTATTTTGCACGAACTGACCACGTTTTATTTTAACAAATAACGGCAGAGTTGATTGCAAAAGTTTCGGGTGTGGACTGAAAAAAATATGGTAAGTGTGAAACTATACTTGTATAGTGGGTTTCCTCTTTTTAAAAATACAATTTTAAACTACTTTCAAAATACTTGATATATTTGATATTTTAAATGAAACTATCTTTTCGGATTATTTCGCGGATTTATTTTGTTTTTTTTTTGTGGTTAGGCACAATCTGTAACAAGAATATACTACCTTTGAGACGTCTAAAGCCTTAGTCTCCCCCAAGTCGGGAACCAAAAATTAAAATAAATCGGAGAAATAATCCGAAAAGATATTTTTATTTAAAGTGCTTTAAATATCTTATGCAATATAGCTTAAAATTCATTTCTAACATGATTACACTTGCCTTACGGTGAAGGAAAACATCGTGAGGAAACCTGCATGTCTGAGAAAACTTAGCAAGTTTTTGAAAGACATGTGAAGTCCGCCAATCCGCACTTGGCCAGCGTGGTGGACTATTGCCTGATTCCCCTCTTATTAAAGGGAGTTAAAAAAGGGCTGAATTCAAAGCTTAAGAAATTATAATACTTATAGATATTTGTTAGTTAAGATAATCAATTTTTTTGTCTATATCTTGAGACTGTCTTGAAGAATTGGGCGGTATTTTATCTTTTCTGGGACGGATATAACATCTCTGTGGTAAATATATATTACCTCATGAAGTAATCGAAAGCGTGACCTAGGCTCTTTCCACCAGCGCTTTCCAAGAATAGACTAAACTAATCTAAAATTATTGAATCACACTACAAATGCGAGTCTATATATGTATATATTTTGTAAATATTCTTGTTTACGCTGAAGCGGTAGGACAGATTTTGATCAAAATTAGTACACAATTTATCCCATCACTATGACCTTTTTTAATGTCGGAAAATTCATTTCCGCCTATCACCTTCACATGTACAGGTGATTATATAGGACTCATTTGCTAGAAAAGCCAGTATTAGCCACTCGTCAACGGAATCTCCCCCGTCTTAATGGGGCATCGCAGAATCGCTTGCAAACTCAACCACGACGCTGCGGTACCTGGCCTGTCGAAGCAGACCACAACAACTCTTTTTGGTTGCACCCACGGTCCACCCTGCTATCAGAGAAGTACCAGGATCAATCGCCTACAAAGGTGGACCACCTCTTGTCTTGGACTGGAATGCCGGACACCAAATTACCTGGCCTAACACATAGACAGCTGTTAGTAATAAAATTGATCAAAAGGAGGTACTGTAATGGCCTATATATAATATTGCACATACAACAGAGGGAAGTGAGAGTAAGTCGCTGGTAAGAGATAAATTGCTCATAAGTTTTGACATATTTTAAATAATATAAAGGAACCCTATAAATACGGACAGCGGCTGCATTTTCGTCACCAGAGACGAGTTTCATTTGCGGTTGCGGAATGTTTTCATTTTTCTCTAAAAACAGTGTCGGTTCGAATCCTGAAAATACATATAAAAATGTTTCACACTACGTATGTGTTTTGAATAATATTTTTATATTTGTCAAAAACCTATACATATTGTTATTACGTTATTTTCTCTATAGAAGTATCTAGTTTATGAAAGGGATAATGTACAAGTACTCTGAATATCACTATGCATATGTATTAAATACATTGAAATATATTACATGTAAACGTAAATAAATATGTTAGGAATGTATGTTCCGTGGTAAGCTACGAGGCTTGTGTTATGGATACCAGATAGTTGATACACTACACATATATAACTTTAAATACGTATATATTATAAATATAAACACACATGATTGGAGTACAAACATACGTGCTCATCACACAAATGATTACTCCCAGCGGAACTCGAACCCGCGACCGCTGGCACAGCAAGTAGGGTCACTACAAACTGAGCCAAACGTGTTGTCAAAGTTAAGTCATTTTTCTTGTTTCATACTTTTTAGAGAGTGATTTTTCAGTAAACAAAAACTCAACGGTTTCAAGTTTTTGAACTTGCTTTTTTACATTCCCCGAGTAATAGAGATATTAATAAAAATATCTTAATAACGGTCAGGATAAAAAAATTAATTTTAAAATTTTAAATGTTTATCCGTGATTTGACAAAAATATGTCGTTTTATTTGTATTTTTTTTTTGCATTTTGTAGTTTATTTATTGAGGTAATATACATATATACTATCACGATTACTTTAATGAATGGAGCAATTATCACTACATACGATAAAACAAAGTCTCCCGCAGCATCTGTTTGTTTGAACGCGATAAACTCAAAAACTACCAAACAGATTTTCCTACGGTTTTCACCAATGGATAAAGTGATTCTTGAGGAAGGTTTAAGAATATAATTCATTAAGGATTTGTGTAAATTAGGTGAAATATGACGATGATTGTTGAAGTAGTAGAGTTAGTAGAAACCAGTTGAGTTATATAAAAACATTGTATTACGGAATTCGTACCTAGAGATGTAACCGAGTGAAGCGAGAGTAAGTCCCTAGTACTTAATATATTTAGTGAAGTATATATATATGGTTATATGTAAGACTCCAAATATCTGAGAAATCCTAACCTAGAACATTTTGCTGCTTCTATCGCATTGTAGGGATTTCATAAAATGTCATTCTACAGATGTTGAAGAATAGTATTAAAAAAAATAGTTATGTCCACAGATATCGAGAGTCGATTGTTTCTTTACCGTCCGTAAAGTAAAATGGCAGAAAGGCGTGACAGGGACAAAATGAATGTGCGGTCAGAAGCCTTCTTTATTATTTAAAGTACGAATAATTTGAAGGTACATTATACTACTTTATTCCATTTATAAATTCAAATTGGAATAAAAGATAGGTATTGGCCGCACGTTGGCTTTCTCTCTTTCTAAACAGAGCTATTTTATGAGAGTATTGCTCAGTCGGCAGTCCATACTCTACGTCGATGGTTACGTCATAAAATCATAATACATTATATATATTATTTCTATATATTTTTTTAGGTTCCTTCAACTATTGTGGAATGACATCTTGGTTAAGTCTTCATTTTTTCATAGAAAGTCGCTAGTATAAGAAAAGAAGATTTTCTTTAAACTATATATAAATTAAAAAAACAATAAGAGCATAAGTGACGTCACATCACATATTGCATTTACATACATTTATATTTGTACGGTTAGCAAAAATATACTCCCTCTTATATAGAAAAGTGACCTAATGACATTCAACTATCATTTAATATATCGTAACAATTATTGGTTAAAATGAAATTTGAAATTATTAAAGCCATCTTTGGCATCTCCAAAGATGGCATAATTTTTTTTTTTGCTTTTTTATTTATTCTGAACTACCTTAGGATTACAACATACTACATACATGAGATTTTTTTTATTTTTTGAAGTTGGTCAAAATATTTTAAAAAAGTATTTATTAGCACCATCGGACCATTATCTATAAAAACGGCAAAAAAATCATGTCTGCTGAATGGGAGCCCCACTTAAACATTTGTTTTATTTTATTCTATTTTTTAGTATTTGTTGTTATAGCGGCAACAGTAATACATCATCTGTGAAAATTTCAACTGTCTAACTATCACGGCTCATGAGATACAGCCTGGTGACAGACGGACAGATAGACAGACAGACAGACAGACGGGCGGACGGACAGATGAGTCTTAGTCGTAAGGTCCCGTTTTACCCTTTGGATACAGAACCCTAAAAATGAGAATCGATTGACAAACAGAGGAGAACAAGGTACGGTACTGTTTTGTTTTTGCCTATTTATATACAGATCATTAGTCACAAATAACAATCATGGTTCTACAACGCATAGCTCGAAATTTACGTAACCAACATAAAATGATAGATTTTTTCGAATAAATATATTTCATTGCAAATACTTCATTTATCATAACATTTTTTTACTACACCTTAAATGTCTTAAGAAACAATGGTAGGTAATTTTAAGCACTCTATCACAAAGGTAACAGATTCGATACCTTAAAAAAACAAGTGTTTAAACAAAAGAAGTGTCTAAAGCTACGTTTTCAAAATGTTACGCTCAGCAAATTTATTTATTAATAAATAATTTATAATATTATATGATAAAAGCCTATTTGATTGTAATTTATGTGTTTTCATTTTAATCTATACAGATTAATAAAATTGGAGTGTCTGTTTGTAATATTAAAATAACCGCTTTTTACTAAATGCATATGGAGTATACACGGTACATATACCAAAACAACATTTTTTTCAATTTTTGTCTGTCTGTCTGTTTGTTCCGGCTAATCTCCGAATCGGCTGGACCTATTTTGATGAGACTTTCACTGGCTAGCTGCTGTTATAAGGAGTAACTTAGGCTACTTTTATTTTAAAAAAGAATTAGGGTTCCGCGAAAAAAAATGAAAACCCATGAAATTGTGAACAAAATCCGCGTACGGCGTACGCAATAACGTACGGACATAACGTAAATCGCTATATAATTTAAATGAATATCTTAGAAGTAGAAAGCTACTATTTATGTATAAACATAGCTAACCATGAAAACGTACCTAGGGACGAACACGAGCGAAGCGAGCGTGAGTCGCTCGTATGTCAAATATATTTAAAAAAATGTTCAGCGATTATAGACTAAATAAAAATACTAATACGGTTGAAACCATACGCCACAATTAGTATCCAAATGAAAAACAAATTAAATAAAAATCAAACGTACAGTTTATTTAACCAAAATTTTATTTGCTGACCGTAACATACGTAGCACGTGATTCATCTATGTATTTTTTATGCAAATATAACGACTGCCTGCATTATCGCAGCCATAAATCGATTTCGTCGTTTAAAGTCACACAGTGTTATCACATTTGAACTGTACGTGAGGATGTTAACAACACATCTACTTTTTTCAGGAATACATTAATATTATATATTTCCAATACATTAATTTGACATCACGTTTCGCTCAGTTTGTAGTGATCCTACTCGCTGTGCCAGCGGTCGCGGGTTTGAGTCTCGCTGGGCATTCATTTGTGTGATGAGCGCGAATGTTTCTACTCCAGTCATAGGTCTTTATAATATGTATGTATTTAAAGTTATATATGTGTAGTGTATCTACTATCTGGTATCCATAACACACGCCTCGTAGCTTACCATGGAACTAGATGGTGCTGTGTGTTAATGTCCCGACATTTTTTTTTATTATTTATCATTAATTTGTCATCTTATGAAAAATTTATGTATCGGATTCTTAACAAAGCTATGGTAATCTAGTTCATATAATATTATAGAGTATCTGGGCGACGAGTGTAGTTCGGCGTAGGCGTTCGTTCAGTAGGCATCATCCATTGGCGACAATGCAAGTACCACAATTTATCTTTGCCATCTCGGCAGTATGTCACATTGTCAGCATGACAACAAATAGTAAAAGATTCTAATAATGCTTATAAAATTTTATTATTTGGTTTTTTAAAAAAGTGTTTTCTTTTTTGCGAAAAGGTGCGTTTTAAAAAAAAGTCGTCTAGTTATACCCATAGGTAAACTTAAAAAGATAAACTTATCTCAATCGTTAGAACTGTTTCCAGGATACACTAAACTTACTTACATACATAATATATATGTATATACAGGAATAAATAATTTAATATTTTGTCCCTTGGTACGTTTTAACGGATATATGATGATTTTTCAGAGATGATATATTTTCTCGCAGTAAAAAGTATCCTAAATATTGACCCAAATAACCAGCTATGATCATATCAAATTTCATCAAAATTTGTTCAGTTGTTTTCTCGTGATGCGTTCCCAGACAGATAGACGAACAGACACACAAACATTCTAAAAACTATACATTTGGCCTCTGTATCGATAATAATGGTTATTTCAATAAGATTTTCCAAAAAATATATAATGTACAGATTCGACTCAGAATTTTATTACATGTATAGATTAGACACTACTACCATGCTGCATGATAAGATAAAGTAATAAACATCATACTTATATATGTATTGGACTATTATAATTTCGAAAGTTTTTATATGTAAATTTGTTGATTCTTTACAATAAATGGATGAGTAGATTTGGATGAAGTTTTGCCTTCATATAGACCATGTCTCGGAGTAACACATCGGAGGACCCGAGCAAAAGCAAAATAACAATAACAGTTTAAAATAAAAAATTGTTAACTACTAAAAATATAATAAAGAAGTACATAATATGTACTTCTATTATATATTATATTATTCTATAATATATTATGTTATTTTTAAGTGTTGTAACAGTAGTAGTTTACTCACAAAATGGCTGACTCTTTATATTTTAGTTGATTTTCAAGTACTTGATAAAGTGTATGTATGTATTCAGCCCTTTTTAACGTCCCACTGCTGGGTACTGGCCTCCCTTCAAGACGAGGGGAATCAGGCCATAGTCCACCACGCTGGCCAAGTGCGGATTGGCGGACTTCACATGTCTTTCGAAAACTTGCTAGGTTCTCTCAGACATGCAGGTTTCCTCACGATGTTTTCCTTCACCGTAAGGCAAGTGGTAATCAAGTTAGAAAATGATTCGCACATGAAAATATCAGAGGTGCGAGACCCGGGATTTGAACCCGCTTCACTCGGTTTCCCAAGCGAGCGCGTTACCACTGGGCTACCACTGCCATGATTGGGATCCGCCGCCTTGAGGGAAGCCAGTTGCCAAGCTGGTCTAAGTTGCGCACCCGTTCAGATGAAACTTCATGATGTAAATCATAAGTTTATATACATATGAGTAATGAGATAAAGTGTAGTTAAATAAAATCAATTTTAATTATGATTTTTGATTGATAGTTTTAATATTTAAATTTGTTATCGAATAAAAATAATATTTTATCACAAATACTCTTTCTTTTTTTAAATATACTAGCGACACACCCTACGTTGCGTGGTTTCACGCCCTTAAGGGATGATTTCCGGAATACAATTATCCTATATCCTTCCCAGGACCTCAAACTATCTTCTTACTAAACCTCTAAATCGGTCCAGTAGTTTTTGAGTTTATTGGTTACAAACATACAAATCTTTCCTCTTTATAATAGATCCTCAATCTGAATATCAAACTCATAATTTTAAGATACAACATTTTCGACATTTGTTGAATTACCATCTCCATATAGCTCTTGCTACAGTTTATCTTGTCAGTTGATGCGTCTGTCTGGCCTACACAATGGCTCCTTGAAGGCAGAGTCACTTCCAGGAGATAGCTGCATACTTAACGACCCTCGCTGGATAAGTGCGTGGTGTAAAATAAGAAGAATATTTCTTTATATAATTACGCGACTTCTCGAAAGAAAAAGATTAAAAATAACGATTTTGATTATTTGTCTCTTTGTTGAACTAATCTCGATGCAGTTTTAATTTTAAATTTTTCATTTTAGAGATACAATAAAGCTACTTTTTTATTCTGGGGGGAGAATATAATAATTCTAAAATTTATATTTATGTACAAAGACATTTTAAATAGAACTATCTTTTCAGATTTTTTCGCGGTTTTCTTTTAATTTTTGGTTTTCGATGTTTAGAATGCTTGACAGAAATCATGATCATGGGAGAGATTATCCTTACTCACTCAGTCTCCCGTGACCATGTTTGTATTCAGCCCTTTTTAACGTCCCACTGCTGGGCACGGGCCTCCCTTCAATACGAGGGGAATCAGGCCATAGTCCACCACGCTGGCCAAGTGCGGATTGGCGGACTTCACATGTCCTTTGAAAACTTGTTAGGTTTTCTCAGACATGCAGGTTTCCTCACGATGTTTTCCTTCTCCGTAAGGCAAGTGGTAATCATGTTAGAAATGATTCGCACATGGAAATATCAGAGGTGCGAGACCCAGGATTCGAACCCGCTTCACTCGGTTTCCCAAGCAAGCGCGTTACCACTAGGCTACCACTGCCGTGACCATGTTTACTGTAAAATATTCCAAACGTCAAAAACCAAAAATCAAAATAAATATACGAAATAATCCGAAAAAATATTCTTATTTAAAAAACTATAAGAGAATTCGGTTATTCATTTGAACTTATTTAGTGAATACAAATCTAAGTTATATTTGAATGACACTATTTTTATCGATGCATATGCATAAACTCATAGTATGCATCATGGACATTGTTATTATTCAGTATATATAAAATATACTAGTACCTACCAAGAGTTCTTTTTTGTATATCGTATTTTTTAGATGATAATAATCTATATAACTTAAAACAAAAAACTTGAATAAATATAAAAATAAAAACTTTGTATCCGACCGGGATTCGAACCTGGACACTTATGATTGTCAATCTTGCGTTTTTGTCGCTTGACCACGATAGCTTTTACCACCATATAGAATAATGCGAAAGAAAACCACATGAAAACTCAAAAACACGCGTTTTCCAGACATAAGACTAATCTAGAGCGATTTTTCGCCCCCGAAAACCCCCCCATACCAAATTTCAGCGAAACCGTTAGAGTCGTGTCCGAGATCGTTGGTATATATATAAATAAATAAATATACAATAATTGCTCGTTTAAAGGTATTAAAGATTATAAAACAGCTTAAATAGAAAATTAAGAAATATTTCGTAGATAGCAGAATCTTACTTGGACCAATCTTCCAAATGTCATGCTTATAAGTTATACATAACGCGTAAGGCGTGAAAAGAACTCTTGACTTTTGAAAGATTAGTCTTGCAGACAAAATGCTTCTTTACATTACTAATCTTTGCGAAACTAAGAAAGTGAGATATATTTAATTCTAGAGTGTGTAGGCGTAAATTTCGATATGTCTACTTAATAGTTTTTTTCGTTTAATTGTTATTTAATCATATAATAATAATTAAATTAAAAATTAAAAAAAAACAACACTAAATAATAACGGCCATCTTGAATTTGAAATTTATCATAGTGTATAGTATTCTACTAGTCAAGCCCTTTCATTTGATACCCATATTAAGGGAGTTGTGAAATATTATGTAATTCGCCATTTTGTCGCGGCGGCCATCTTGAACCGATTTTCATCAAACATAGCTAAAAACACTTCAGACTAATTCACCTTTCAAACAAAAAAACAAAATTAAAATCGGTTCATCCATTCGGGATCTACGATGCCACAAGCACACACAGACACGTCACACTGATAACACCCCGTCGTTTTTGCGTGAGAGGTTGATAAATTTGTAACTGATCGCTGTCCGTATATTAAAGATATTTGAGAAAAACTATTATTTAAGGTCTTTATTAACACAATAAAAACCAAAACAATGATTATAGAAAAATATATCATCTCTGAGAAATCTACATTAAACGTTCAAACGTAAAGCACGAACCCGAGTGGAGCTGGGTGAGTCGCTAGTATAAAATAAATATAAACAATAAAATCAATTTACTGCAATCATAACGAGAGTCCCGGCACGAGAAAAGCCAAGAACGAAACGTTAAATTAATACATACTATACACTAGTGCGTACCTCATCTAGTATTAAAAAAAATAAAATTGTTTTCAGAGTTTTCAAAAATTCGCATGCTATTTTGTTTTCGTCAAACACGTCTGTTGTATACGCTTCGTTTCAAGTTAACTTGTCTTTTTGCTGTCACGACCATTGAAAAGTTATTTTAACTGTTGCAACTTTTTTAATATGAAAATATTCGTGGAAAGAGGTAAAGCTGGGTTAAAACTTTACTTTTATTTCATTGAATTTATTATAATATTAAGGCCATTTAAGCTCTAATTATAACTATATTTAACGGGTCAATTAATGTTGTTTTTTTATTTTTTTATTTAATTATGCTGGATCTAAATAAATAAATAAAACACCTAGTTTTCTCCCATATATCTATTGTACTATATAATATATGGATTTCAATAGTAATTACTAAACCTATTTTGATGATTCATACAGCATTCGATTCGTTTTGATAACGCGAGTGTCATAGGGTATATAGATATCATTAAAAATCAAAATGGCGAATTCTAGATACCAATTTGTGTGCCTTGAAAAAAAAAATATCCGAATAACTAATTTAGTGCTTCACCTCACACAGAATGATATACTGACCATTTCACGCTTCAATGCTAGGCACTATCTAAAGTGAAAAAGGAAGAAATATGGGTAATTGTGAGTTTGGAATAGAAATTCTATTTGAACTTAAATAACCAATAGTTTTTATATAATCCTTTTTGTATTTAACTTTGTTAAATTTAAACTACAGAGTGGCTGAAAATTGAAATTTTTCATACTTCTACAGTACAGTTTAGATAAAAATGAAATAACAAACTATATATGGGAGATTTTAAATAAAACTATCTTTTCGGATTTCGCGGATTTATTTTGATTTTTGGTTTCCGATGTTTTGAATGCTTTACAGCAATCATGGTCACGGGAGAGACTTGTTGTTGAAATAATCCGAATATATAGTTTTATTTAAACGTCAAATATTCGCGTAAATCTAAGAAAGTATATATATATATATATATATATATATATATATATATATATATATATATATATATAAATTGTATCACCCTAAGACTTAGCGGAAACGTTTTTTGCAGGAGACAATATAGGTAACTCTACCCTATAACTAGGCGAAGAAAAAACAATTCAGTAACTGTTTTTTTTTTGTTTGTTTAACGATTTTCTTTTATTTTTGTTTAATAGCTATTGACGAGCTTTAGTGTTATCTAAGTAAAAATATAAGAAAAAGTTTTTATTAATAAACTAGCAGACAAAAAAATCTATCCCATGGGAACTCTTTAATTTTTCGGGATGAAAAGTATCTACGATGTTGACCGGGGATGTATCACCATAAAAAAAGTCATTTAAATCGGTCTAACAATTTCAGAGATTAGCCCGAAACAGACAAACAAAAAGACAGAGAAACAAAAAAAAAATGAAAAATAACTGGATTTGTTCTATTTCTCTTCTTACATCCCTCTGACTCGGTCTTTAGCATTTTTTTTTCTATCTACAGACATTCGACAATTTCGATAATTATGGTCGAATTTCAACCACAGGGGAATATTTATTTAAATCATTACGTCCCGGAATTAGAACATATTTTTCCTTATATTTTTTTAACTTCTTTTCTTTCATGACTGAAAAATGATATCTTGTCTAAGCCCTCATATTTAATATTAAAATAAAATATCTTGGGACCATAACACACAGCACCATCTAGTTCCACGGTAAGATACAAGGCTTGTGTTATGGATACCAGATAGTTAATACATTACACATATATAACTTTATATACATATTATAAATATTATATCTACAAAAGTATGGAGCACATGAATTAATTTTAAATATTTTTTTTTTAAATATCAGTAAGTACACCTTCTTTTTTGTATTTATAATCTTATTGTAGGTTAGATTTCGTGTACAGAATTCTGAGAAGGACGAAACTTTTTATAAAATGTGCCACAGACATATGAGATTTAACTAGAGCTTATCTCAGTCGTGAATCGAACCCAGAATCTCTGAGTTAGGGTGACATTTTGCTTTTAAGATAAGATACTCGTAAATACAGTACGGTTCCAGCTGTGTTTTGGGCTGTAATTGAAATATATATCCCTATTTACATTATATACTACATGAAGGTAATAGGTGTATATTTTATTGTTAAAACGTCATTATTCCTTATCTTTATGTTCTCCATAAATCCAATTAAATGACAGGAATCAATTCAAGTGTAAGTAAAAACCATATACTTGATACGCGACAGTGTTTTTATAGTGGAAGTCTTTGAATACAATTCAAGCTATATATATACATATAATAAAATTGTAACTAAGCCGAATCTGTACATTACAATCTGTAGTTTTTAGAATTTTTGTCTGTCTGTCTCTGTCTGTCTGTTACCGCATCACGGAAAAATCACTTGAGGGATTTTGATAAAATTTGGTATTATGATAACTGGTTATGCGGGTCAATATAGGATACTTTTTACTGCGGGAAAATATCTCATCTCTGAGAAATCTATACTAAACGTTAAAACGAGGGTGACGCGCTAGTTATATATATAAATAAGTCTGAATTATACTTAACAGTTTGTGTGTTAATATACATAAGCAAGCGAATCCGCATGCCGTATAACGGCATAAATATATATAAATAACAAATATTATCAATTAATATAATATTTTTAGCTTGCTGTTTTTAACCTATGTATATTTGACTTACCCTCGTTTCGCTCGGGTGCGTCCTTAGTAATGCGGGATATAGTTCACAGTTTCATGGGTTTTATTTTTATTACGCGGAACCCTAATTCTTTTTCTAAAATAAAAGTAGCCTAAGTAATATAAAAAAGTAGCCCTATATCATCAGGTATCTGTCAGTGAAAGTCCCGTCAAAATCGGTCCAGCAGTTTTAGATATCAATCGGAACAAACAGACAGACAGATATTTTAAAAATTGTTTTTTTAATAAGTACTGTATATATTTTCATAAGCATTTAGTAAAAGGCTGTTATTTTGACAAACACACACTTCATTTTATTTATTGGTATACAGATAAAATATATGACGGAGGAGAATTTAGTTGCCTTTTTCTGCTATAAAACCTTATTATTGTTTAAAGTCACTATGTTATTTAGTTTTGTTTTTATTTCTTTTAAAATGATTTTAAATTTAGAGCAGAGACTACGTCTCGAGCGGGGTCGAGAGTTGAGACGCCATCATTACATTCATGGGAGGTACGTGGCTTAGTAACGTTGGTTGATCATGGTGGATCATAGAGTGTTTGTTATGCTTTGATATTGAATGTGAAAGTCGGATTGGTGACTATGAAAACGCTGCTCCGCTAAATTAATAGGATTATCGTTTCAAGTTTATAACATTGTGATTTTCTTGATTAAATTGTATATTGAACATTGAATACTTTGTTATTTGAGCTCTGACAATGACCACAAGATTAGTAACCACTGAAGATGATTGTAGTATATGGATAACTTGTCATATATTTATTTGTATACATATTATAATATACAGGTAAAGTCAACCTTTGGCAAATTTTATTACTAACAGTAGCCTATGTTTACTCCACGTCATAATCTATTTTTGTACTAAATTTCATTCAAATCCATCTAGCCGTTTAACCTCTGGTAGTAACAAACATAGCACTTATAAAAGTAGTGTCATACATAAACATGTCAGATAATACTTATGATATATTCTATTTACCATCATAATTCACACCATACCTTTATTAATAGCACATGAGAAACATCCCCGAACAGTTAGGTCACGTATTTAATTCGCAATTTTTCACCCCTTCGCAGCCTAATTAAATGAGGGGTGAATCGTGCTCTATCTTCGCTTGGATCTATGTTCCCACGATTTAGGCAATGTTTGTGTGGGTATGTGTGGTTACATAAAGTATGGCCTACTTTTGATAAAATTCTAATTAATATGCTTTCAATTTTAAGGGTTTTGGGTTTTTTACTTACGTAGATATATATTACGTATATCGACGTACTAATAAGTTCTTATAACGCTTTGTGAAAGCTTGAAAATAATACAGTGTATTACACTTGTTTAAAATCACTATTAAATTATTAATAAATAAATAATAAAATTTTATACATTGACAATCTATTCATACGAACCTGTAGTTTTTGGAATTTTTGTCTATCTGTCTGTCTTTCTTTCTGTCTGTTTCATCACGAGAAAATTACTAGACAGATCTTGATGAAATTTGGTATGATAATAGCTGGTTATCCGGGTCAACATATAGGATACTTTCTACTGCGGGAAATTATCTCACCTTTGTGAAATCTATACTAACCGTTAAATCAATAGAAACATTGTGGAAACTTCATTTCACTTATCAAGCATACGCGTTATCATTGGGCCGCCTTTATTCACATCGATAATAATTTTTAGTAATAAAAGCTTATCAACATACATATAATGTAATGTCAGATGACCTAGTTTAGCGTTAAAGTACCAGTTTTAACATGTAACGTCTGTATGCGCCGACATTCACTCTAATTGTTCTTTAACTCAGGTCGTTTGTGGGTAGTACAGACTTGAGACAATTTTCATATTCGTATAAAATATTATAAGGAAAGTAATTAAAATAATCACCTAGTGGTCGAAATACGACCCTAATCATTATTGAAAATTTGAGAAAAACATATTTTGAACAGAAGTTACCTATCTATCTATCTATCTATATATGTATATATATTGAAAAAATAAGTAACTGTATTCAATTTTTTTTGATTAGCGACTTACCTTCGCTTCGCTTGCGACCCTGGGTACATGGATTTTGTTAAAAATTTCGTATGTTTTAATTCTTTTTCTTAAATAAAAGTTGCTTAATCCTGTCAAAATCGGTCCAGCCCTTTCTGAGATTAGCCTAAAAAAAACAGACAGACAGATAGACAGACAAAAATACTAAAAATTGTTTTTTTCTTATAGAAACCATATGTGTACATATACTTTCATATGAATTTAGTAAAAATCTGTTATTTTGACATTACAAACAGACACTTACATTTTATTTATTTGTATATTGATAACAATAAGCTCGTTAAAAGCTACTAAACAGGATAGAAAAGAAAACTGGTTAACAACAAGACAATAAAATGGTACTGACCTTTTTTTGTTTTTGCTTATATATGTATATTACATATAGAGTACTTGAATTACCGAATTTCGCTCGGCGTAGACACTCAATTCCACCCATGCAATGGTACATAAAAAATTACGAGATGGCTCTATAGAACATTGTCAGCATGAAAGCAGGTAGAAAAAGGTTATTTTAATTAATATAAACTTACCATAACAATAAGTTAGAACAAACATCAAGGGTGTTATGATTATAGGCATAAATAATAAAAAGATAGTGCGTGTGTGTGCAATTCACACATGCTAGAAGTGAAACTTCAGAAACGTAACCTACGAGAGAATGAGATGAATAAAGAGTATCAGGAGTAGGATTTTTTTTTTTTTTTTTTTTTTATCATATTCTGAATTAGTGCTTGACTACGCTCCACCTGATGGTAAGTGCTAGCGCAGTCGTAGATGGTAAGTCGCACTAATTCAGTATTTACATTTTATATAACATTATTATGCAATAACAACGGTTACCATGGCAACATGGCAATGTATTCTATCTCATTCACTCGCTGGCTTAATCCTATATATTTATGCGTTTGTCTCTTTTTAATGTCGCATTTCCGTTTCATCGAGTTTCAAATCACAACGATTCTAAAGAAGTTTCACTTCAAAAACACCAATGTGGGTCAGTAAATTAAAACGTTTTGTAACACCTTATCCATCACTTAGAAATAAGTATAGAAAATATTATTTTTTTGTTAGTTTAATCGATTGTCTGCACTAATCCTTAACCAAGCTGTTGTTAGATTATATGAGAACGTGACAGTTAATGAACCGTCTAGGTTTTACAGAAGTCATAATAATACGAACACACCACAATATTTTGATAATTACTTTCTTCAACACGACCATATTGGTGTTGTTACAGTTTGCTTGCGAGTTCGATTTCCGATCGGAGTAAATATTTTTGATTCCAGTCTTGTTTGACTGTTAGATGTAGTTAATTGGAATTTATCACTCAGATAACCAATTTGATTATCATGGGTTCGAGTCCCGTCGGGCCAAGTGTGTAAGGTTTTTATTTACGCAAGAAATATTTTTTTGGTCCTATGATTAATCTCTCACCGGCCATGTAGAATTGTCGTCTTAGGACTATGAAAATGAAAGAAATAAAAAATTCATTTTGTGTTTACGCACACTGTTGTAAACTATCACACTTAAGAGGCCTATCACAAAATGTACTGAGTTCTTTGATATTGAGTTCGAGCGGCGGACGCATCGTTGTTTCTAGCATTTTCTGGAGTTGTAATTACTTCTATGTAAAATTTTATAATAAATTATTTAAAAAAAAAGTATGTAATTACTTTTCTCTTAAAGTAACGTATATTCTGGTATACATTTTACTTCATAATACTTTTGTTGTAAGGATATATTTACAGATAATTCTCAACGTTTTTAATAGTTTTTAAGATTTTTAAAAGGATTTTTACTGTAGAAATCCAATACATATTTTCAAATTCAGAGGCTGCTATAAACTCAACTATTATATACGAGATATTATTATATATTTTTCATTTCGTTTGCTTAATATAGTATTTCAATTCATGAGCTTGAAAAAGTGCCATCGCGCATTTTATTAAAAACGTGCTTCGGAACTATGGCTTTATTTCAATTAATAACGAAAAATTGTGAAAAGCGAGGCCGCTATGAACTATATTAATAACTATTTTCCACCACATAATAAGTCAAAATCGTTGAAGAGTTTCAGTTTCTCTGAATAAGAACGTTGAAGATGGGCATTAAATTGAAAAATTACGGTCTCATTCATTAGAAAGTTTTAAATCTTCTGCGCATATGGCTTGTCTCAATGAGTTGGTCGCCGTGACCTATATTGGATAAGATGACTTTATTATTTTAAAACAGAATATTGTAGCTACTTGTACATTTTATATAAAATTTCACATAGAATTTTTATTACCAGCTGTTTTCTTTCCACTTTTCTTCTTTGCTCAGCCCCAAAAAATACTAGACTTTTCTACTGACTAAAAAGAAAATAGACGCAATAAAAAATAATGACGACTGATTTTCATTATTATTTTCTTATTTTTAATTCTTCCTTTAATTCCTAATTTTATAGTCGGTTTACGTTAAAAAGGATTTTTTTAATAAACTTTCTATACTTTCAATAGCCTCTGTCCTTTTTAATGTCTTTTCAAACATACAAGAATATAAGATAGAATATATGCAAGTATATATAAAAGCACATGACAATAGCCATCCAATTAAATGCCAAAAATCAAAAGTTCTGTTAAAAGGTGTTCGATAATTTCTCGAACCATTTACTCTGACATTGTTACAGTAAGTGGCCTTAACGAGAGTTTAAATAAAAGAGCCTAATGGACCAATGATAATATCTGACTATACGTAAGTGTAAGAAACATCTATATATATATATGTAAATAGGCAAAGGCAAAACAGTTCAGTACATTTTTCTCCTCCGTTTGTCAATCGATTATCTTTTTTCTTTTTGCTTACTTAGTAGGTGTTGACGAGTTCAATCAATAAAAAAATTTGAAATAGTTTTTTTTTATAGATATCTAAATTTTATTTATATGTATATGTTATGTTCAAATTTTCAATACTGATCTCTTGAGTTTTTTGGACAAGCATAAAATACAAATTTAAAAAAAAAACCGTCTGCGTAAAAAGCGAACTTAAAAGAAGTGAATCAACTAATGAAGGAAAATCCAAAGAATATTACGCAACCGGAGGCGTATAAGCTTTTTCATAGCTATGTATGTATATGTCACCGTAAAATTGTAAACACCGCTAGATTATAATTTATCTAGCGAAATTGTAAACTGTCGAAAGATTACAAAATATTACAAGAGGTAGATTACAATCTAGCGGCACTTACAATTTTACGGTGACATATGTATTACTAAAATCTTCTTTATATTATTTTCAAAATGAATTAAAGTAAACACTAAGTGGAGGTATGAAGAAAAAGATAAGAAATATCTGCAAAAACTAAGTCCTTCCTGTGTGATCAGCCATACATAATAGACATATCTATTTCACGCTATTAGCTTTTACTTCCTATATCAGAACTCGTTACAATAATATATATATATATATATATATATATATATATTAAGAAAATAATCAAAAATTATGTTCATCAAAATAACACCACAAAATCCTTATAAATAATTTGTTAACATTGTATGAGGGTTCGCGATATTTTCTTGCCGTGTATAATAGCACAGAGTAATGTGTAATCAGAGTCTAATAAATCGGACGACTATTACTAACGTGAAAGTTTGTTTGTATATGTTTATTAGATTTTCATGGCTTTAAGAGGAGGCTCCCTAAATTTAACGCTGATTTGCTTTCATATTCTATGTATACCAGACATTAAATCAATGCGATAATTTAAATGTATGATTTTTCAAACCTTTTTCTATAGATCAGAAAAAACAGAAACACAATTGGATGAAATTTTCTCGATAGTTTTATTTTTTTTAAAATATGCCTTTTTTAGAGATTAATGGATTTTACTCTTAAACTACTTCAGTTATATACGCAAAAAAAATACTCAGAGAAGGAAAATATAGTTTATTATCTTCTGTACGAAAGACATTTAAATTGACCAATTATTATTCTCATAATAAATTAAATTAGATTTGAGACTTACGTTTTTTAATTCTGTGCAAGAATAAGATCGATCGGATATTCGATATTCAACCTTGTTCGCAAGCAGCTAAGGTGCAACGGCGATAATGATTCAGTCGGCCGCTGGCCTTTGACGAGGTAGGACCTATGTCGCTTTTGCTCGCGCACAACCCCCCCGCTAATTCATCGAATTATTCATTCCTTGGACATAGTGTAAAAAAATCAACGTTTTTTGCTTTTTATACATAGCTTAGTAAAAACAACTTTAAGTAACACAATTAAGGTTGAATTTACATTATTGTATATTTTTTACACTAGAATTACCTAAATACAGAATACTTTTGCTTATGATTTTTTGTGTAATATCTAGTTTAGTGATCGATGATTCCGTTCTGTCGTATACTAAGGGTTTCGCGCGGCTATGCTTGTGATTAATATTAAATATGAATAAATAATATAATTAATAAATATAAATCATTTACTATGCGCGTTGTATGTATGTAAGTGTTTGTATATATAACATACATACATACATATGTACGCTTATTACTTTCGTACTAGGTACTTTTCTAGAGTTTACAAGTGTGTTATCAGTAGGTATGAACTTTCGTTTCGTTTCGTGGTGGTATAAGTAGGTATGAAAAGGTTTTTATGTGAGATGTTGATAATATTGTAATCTCTGGAATTAGATAAACAGATTATAAAAAGGCTTTCAATAATAGGAAGATATGCTTCACGCACCCAGAACCGCTTTTTTTCTAAAAGTCTATGTTACGGGAAGCAGACATACACACAAACACACTCTTACCGACTCTGCCACGACTTCATCAAGCGAGTGTACGCATAGGATTTGGACGCGGGTATCAAATAAATCTACATGTATCATACCTACCAAATTTTATAACCATAACGCGAACTTACCCGGGTAAAAAAATTTATATATAATTATATATACTTATATGTTATTATATATTACTTATATATAATTATATATTACTTACATATAATTATATATGATTATATATAATAATATATAATTAGATGCAGCATTTTTTAATAATCATATATAATTATATATAATGACATATAATTATATATAATTGCATATAATTATATATGATTATATATAATAGTATATAATTAGATGTAACACTTTTCCGATAATTATATATAATCATATATAATTCCGTATAATTATATATAATTAGATATAATCATATCTAATTTTATATTATTCAATAGAATTGTACAAAAGTTACAAACATTATTATATACAATTATATATAATGATATGTAAACTGATAAAAGGATTTATTAACTATTTAGAAATTTAATTTGTTTGAGACAATTTTTTAATTTTTTTTAATTAATTTTAAATAATTTTAATTATTTTTACTTTTGATTTTAAATAAATATTTTATAAATTGTATTTAATAAATAATTTATTAACTGGTAATAAATATCTATTAAATTTCATGATGTTGAAAAATCATTTATCAACAGTTAATAAAGCTCATTATAATATTTATAAATATAAACTGTCAACTATATCGATACATTCCGTACAAAATTTAATCGTTATAATTATCAAAATCGAATGAGTTAACAAAATGTGAATATAACATATTTATTTAAGGATATTTTCAAACTTTTCATACAATGTATACTTTTAAATAATATTTGCTTTCAATAGTTTCTATTTTCATAATTGACAATGATTAAATTTTTAAATTTATGATATTAAAATCGATTATTTTTGATTATACAGTAATCGATTCTGACACTAGTAAACACTAAACAGAACAGGCGGCGCTTAGCCGACAGCCGTTTTTAATGTTATATTATGTGAAAAGGAAATAAATATAGACAATTTATTAGAATCACGGTCTCAAAACCTACATATTCATCATGGCTTATCATTATGTTGTTACTGCTCAAAAGCCAACCGCGGTCACAGCATTTATAACAGGTAAATAAAGCTGGTATTTGTATGTTGAAGATTCGAGGTTAAGTCTAATAGTATAACAAAGTTATTTTCAGCCAATAGGATTATTTTTGTTATTGATGTCTGAAAATTTGCATTTTGTATGCCTTTTAAATTATTCATAAATATTTTGTGATGCATTTTAACATTAAGTCAATGTTAAAATTAAAATGTGTCCCATATATTTTAAGGTTTGTTTTATGTACATCTTTCGCAACGTTGTATTTATTTAGTAATACAAATGTTATGATGATACATGTAATGTTTAAAAATGTATATATTAGACCAAAAATTTAGTCTAAAAATGTCAGTAAATCATTTCCTTAATTTTAGGAAACTTCACATCACCCACGGATCTAAATTTGCTGGTAGCAAAGGTATCTCGTCTAGAGATGTACCTTGTGACTCCAGAAGGTCTCCGACCTATGAAAGAAGTTGGTTTATATGGCAGAGTGGCTAAGATGAAATTATTTCGACCTCCAGTTTAAGTGATAATATTTATTTATATCATTATGATGATGTAATATATCTTGAAGCTATATTTAATGATTTACTTTGAATTTCAGTATGAAAACAAAGATTTAGTATTCATTTTAACTGCCAGATATAATGCAATGATATTAGAATGGAGGACAGGTAGTAACGGTGAATTGGAAGTGGTTACCAGAGCACATGGCAATATTTCTGATAGAATCGGAAAGCCTTCAGTTACCTACAGTATTAATTATTAACATATTTAATAATGAAAAATGTGAAAATGAGTGCTGCATATATGCAAAATAAAGAGGATATGATTTAAATTAGACTTATTTTGAATACCAGCAACCCTTATGAAATAGATTTATAAATATTTATTCCTAATAATATCACAATATATATAATCATATATAACTTTATATAATTATATAGGGCCATTTTTCATATATAATTATATATGGTATTATATATAATTATATATAATTATATATAATTATATCTAATTATATCTAACTTTTTTTACCCGGGTAGCTAACCATAACTAGTACGGGTAAGTAAGTATATTATAATAAAACATAAGTTATGTTTGTCCCTCAAGGATAATGCAGATTTCTATCACAGAAATAATTTTCAAATCGGACTGGTAGGTACCTATCTACATATGTAGTTCAGCAGATTATCTTCATATTTATAACTTTACATATAAGTATATACGGGGCCATTTTAAATTTACTGAAGACCTTTTGTGAATATATTATTTACATCATAACATCGTCGAAGTTTTTTTATGTAAGATAAAGCAGTATGTAAAAAGTTAGTGTAAATATGTTATTTGAAGTGGCGCCCCTGGTGTAATAGGCACAGTGGCCAGTGAGCGCAATCAGCTGAGCGCGGGCGTCGAGCGGTTAGAAAGCCAAGCGCTTAGAAAAAAAAGCAAATTTATATTTATACAGATAAATAAAATTGGAGTGTCTGTTTGTAATATTAAAATAACCGCTTTTTACTAAATGCATATGGATGTATACACGGTACATATACCAAAACAACATTTGTTACAATTTCTGTCTGTCTGTCTGTTTGTTCCGGCTAATCTCCGAAACGGCTGGAGCGATTTTGACGGGACTTTCACTGGCAGATAGATAGCTGATTTTATGGGGTATATATAGTTGTAACTTAGGCTACTTTTATTTTAGAAAAAGAATCAGGGTTCCGCAAAAAAAAATTAAAACCCTGAAATTATGAACAAAATCCGCGTACGGCCTACGCACCCGAGCAAAACGAGAGTAAATCGCTATATAATATTTAATTTAAATGAATATCTTAGGAGTAGCAAGCTACTATTTATATAGGTATACCTAAACGTAGCTAACCGGGAAAACGTACCTAGGGACGAACGCGAGCGAAGCGAGCGTGAGTTGCTAGTCTATACTAATATTATAATATTATAAAGCTGAAGAGTTTGTTTGTTTGTTTGGTTGAACGCGCTAATCTCAGGAACTACTGATTGGAATTGAAATCCCATTTTTTTATCGTTTCTATGCCTTTTGCATATCTATACATATAAACAAATTGTGACTAAGCCGAATCTGCACATTAAATATTTTTTTGGAATATCTTATTGAAATAGACATTATTATCGATACAGAGACCGAATCTATAGTTATTAGAATTTTTGTCTGTCTGTCTGTTACCGCATCACGGAAAAACTACTGGAGGGATTTTGATGAAATTTGGTATGATGATAGTTGGTTATTCGGATTCCGGGTCAACACATAGGATATTTTTTCCTGTGGGAAAATATCTCATCTCTAAGAAATCTATACGTAACGTTAAAACGAGGGTGAGTCGCTAGTAAATAAATAAAAAAAAAACGATAAATGATAATAAATAAATAAAATACTTATTTCTTTGCATAATTGAAAAATGAATAATATTATATAAAAATGAGAAAAAGAAAATAAAATGACTACGCACGGGGAATCGAACCTACGACCTTAGAGTTATTAGACCCAGCTTTTACCGCTACGCCAACTCATACTTAGTATACATTGTGAAATAAGTGGTTCATAATCATAATCCTCGATTGCTTTTGATTATTATTTATTCAATACTACAAAAATTACATACTAATTTGTAAATTTTTAAACATCAAACTAACAAAAACATAAGTAATTTCCTGATAAAATTCCTAAATATGTATTTATATATTATGAATATATAAATACTTGAATAAAATATAATTTACATGTTCAATATCTACTCAAATTCATTTATTGCATAGGAATAAATGTCTTAGCTTTTCGCGATTACTAAATATATACGTATTATAATAAAATAAAATGTAATCGGATCAATTCCCGTATTTTAAATTTTAATAATATTAAAATCAAATTGATAAGTTGGCCTACTGCTTTAAGACGCGCTTGCGTACTCTGTGACACTTGACCTGTAGTTATGAGTTCACGCCGGCGACGTGAGCGCACAGCTCGCTTTGCGGGAGGGGTGGTAGCGTTAAATGCCTACTTCGCCCGGACAGCCTGGCCTTAACAGTTGGACGGATGTTGATGAAGTTTTGTACAGAGGTAGACTGTTCGGTATCTATTCGCACCTGATCGAAGCGAGGGTAAGTTGAAAAAAACAGCTTTTAAACCGTGAAAATACAATTCGTATAGACATTGTTTAAAAAAAATAAAGTGAAAAGTATCAGGAATATGCCACTATCGGAGGCTCTCAATAACCTATCTATAGGAAGTTTTAAGCTCGATAAAAATTGTGTCAAATCCCTATCATAAAAGAATTCTTATTAAAACTACAGATTATAAATGATTGGCATCTGCAATTAGAAAGTTAAAGAATAAAATGTTTTACATCAATATGTAGATTATATCATTGTTATACCACTGGAGTGGCAGGCGTGTAAATAGCCGTGCCCTCTTTTGCGGTGTGGGAACAAAACTACGATCCAGCGCGTGGAGGACGCGTGGACCCAACATTGTCCTTAAAAGATCCTTAAAAAATGTATTTAGCGGATGATGCAATAACACTAACTATGCGGGATAAAGCAAGTCGCTTACCTGGTGCAGCTCGCTGATTTTCTTGGTGGCCATCTTGACAGCTCACTAGCACTTCACAATTTAGTGGGCGAATAGGCACGTAAAAAAAGAGCGGTATATGGGCAAAAAGGCCGCGGTATATAGGCAAAAGCGGTATACAGGTAAAGCGCGCAGTATACAGGAGAAGAGAGAGTGGTCGCCGTGTCATTGCGGGCCCTTTTATACGTTATGAGCCGCACGTGCCGGCAACAGCCAATCAGAATAGCGCCACAACAAGTAGCGCCCTCTGCGGGATTGCGACTGCAACCCGCAAGTCGAATGCTATAGATCATCCCTACCAAACACATTAAGAAAGACAATCTATGGCCAGTGTTGTCCACACCAACCACTGTGTTTTTATCCATTAACACCCAAAAATCCCATACAAATCTTCATCATATTTTCTAGGATTCCATATTTTCTTTTTGACTACATATTATTTTTAGAGCATATTTGTAACAATACTACTTGTCGTCAATGTTTACAGTATTTATTAAGAAGTATCTATTAAAAAAAATACAATAATTTCTGATCGCTTCTACTCTGTACATGGTAAAATATTAACATATAAGCCTCTGATAATACCCGCGAGAAACTTTTGTATGAGCATAGAACATTTTGTATACTTTCCTTGTAGATTGTGTTCAAAATAATTTACACGTTGAATAGGTTCATAGTTTTACCTAACTTTTTTTTTAAACTAAAAAGATCAAAATAACAGTAGTTCAAATTAATATTTTACAATTGTAAATGTAATTTTTATTTAATTTTAATTTTCTAAAGTAGACATAGAATATAATAATGGTAACACTAAAAATATAGATTATTAAACAATAATATAATAATAAGTTTTCTAAAAAATTGAAATAATTATAATGATAATAACTAAAATTATATAAATAATATTCCATATTTCAAGTTTAAAATTAAAATTATAAAATGTTTAAAATTAATATTAACAAATATTGTAAGGTACATTGATGCTAATTTTCAAATTTTGAATTCATTTTTGTTAATTGTGGGTGGGCTGTCTGTAACAACTATATAATGCTTTGTGACATCTAACATCTTAGTCTCTCCCGTGACCATGATTGCTGTAAAGCAATCGAAACGTCGGGAAACAAAAATCAAAATAAATCCGCGAAAAAATCCGAAAAGATAGTTTTATTTAAATGACTTATGATATTATAGAATTTTGAAATATTGAATTTTCTTGTATACAGATTACTTGGCCAATGTCACGTAGGATGGAGACAAAGAAAGATATTGGTCGGTAAAATAAGGTTATTAAACTATGTATGTATGTATTCAGCCCTTTTTAACGTCCCACTGCTGGGCACGGGCCTCCCTTCAAGACGAGGGGAATCAGGCCATAGTCCACCACGCTGGCCAAGTGCGGATTGGCGGACTTCACATGTCTTTCGAAAACTTGCTAGGTTCTCTCAGACATGCAGGTTTCCTCACGATGTTTTCCTTCACCGTAAGGCAAGTGGTAATCAAGTTAGAAAATGATTCGCACATGAAAATATCAGAGATGCGAGACCCGGGATTTGAACCCGCTTCACTCGGTTTCCCAAGCGAGCGCGTTACCACTGGGCTACCACTGCCTTAAACTATATTAAATTATAATGTGTAAAAAAGAGAGTTAAGTCTTTTTAAGCCTTGTATCTACAAACAAACTGAGGCTAAATGTTCAAATATAAAAAATATATTAAAAAAATATTTTTCTACCTTCATCTTATTAATTACTACTGCTATTATTGCATTCTCAAAATAAAATCGTATTGTACATCAACTTTTTTTAATAAACTGAGTTAAAATAATATCAGTTGAAAAGACGTTTAAAATATTCGCTCAGCAATATTCAAAATTTAATATTTATATATTTAAATCTGTATAATGTTAAGTGTAAAATTAACTGCGAAATTGTGGTAACTGTATTTGGTGAGTCAAATAAATTATTAAAATTATAACTTTTACAATTATCTCAATACTGAGTTACAATTTTATTCTTTGGAAGTGTCAATACTTTAAATGCCAAAGTATCTCTGTTTCTTTCTCTTCTATAAGAAATCTTTGTAAAAGAAAAAAATAAATAGTTGAAAGAAATAATTTAAAAAGAATAAATATAAAAAAAAAACAGTACAATAATTGTAAACGAAAGGCTTACTTTTAAATAGAAATATTCATGATATTGCTAACATTTAGGAAAACTTGAATACACTGAAGCAGATTATGTGTTAATTGCAAGATTATACTAAACTTTAGCAGTCGGCCGTGATGGGGCTCTTGATAGCAGTAATTTTTTATTTTGATCATCTTCCCTCGGCTTGGAATTATTTTGTGTTTTAGGATAAGGGTTGAAAAGATAAACGAGTGGTAAGATTCTAAAACATAATTTAATGTAGGAATATAAATAGAGAGATAAGAAATTTTAGTACTTAATATATAATCTGTTACATCTATTACAAATAAATAAAATTGGATTGTCTGTTTTTTTATGTCAAAATAACAGCTTTGTGTGACAATGCAATTTTCAATACATATGAAAATATATACGGTACTTATAAGAAAAAGGTCTTTCTATCTGACAGTCTGTTTGTCTGTCTGTCTGCTCCAGCTAATATCTGAAACAGCTAAACCAATTATGAGACATATACTTAAAAAGCAAAACCTTATCTAAATACAAAATTTGATCCAAATCAATAAAAATATATACAAAAATCTCTGACTTATGGCGTAGTAGACCAACGATACGAAAGACAACAATATTGCGCAGGCAAATTTTTTAGAGTTAAAATACGGAGAAAACGATTTTTCCCAGATATGAGACCTAGCTGAACCTAAAAGTTTTTTGTAGTAGTTTTAGCGCGAGCGAAGCCGCGGGTTTCGCTAGTGCATAAATACACTGAGCGTAAAGCAGAATATTATATGATAGATAACTGACTAAAATTCTTAAATTAAATGTAAACATAAGTTTTCATATCAATTCCAATGGGTGACTTATATAATATTTGAAAGGCAGATACCTAAAAAGTAATGATAGTTGTTAGTTTCAAAACCTAAATTAATCTATACAGATAAATAAAATTGAAGTGTCAGTTTGTAATGCCAAAATAACAGCTTTATACTAAATGCATATGGAATTATATACGGTACTTATAAGAAAAATACAATTTTTAAAATTTTTGTCTGTCTGTCTGTTTGTTTGTTAAGGCTAATCTTGGCTGGACCAATTTCAACGGGACTTTCACTGGCAGATAGCTGATTAACTAGATGATAGCGGAGTAACTTAGGCTGCTTTTATTTTAGGAAAAAAAAATAGGGTTTCGCTCAAAAAAATTAAAACGTATCTAGGGACGCACCCGAACGAAACGAGGGTAAGTCGCTCGTATAAAATAAACCTAATTATAAATAAGCAAAGACAAAACAGATGGGTACCTTTTTTCTTCTGATAGTTAACAATTTTTTTTTTATTTGCTATTTAGTTATTAGCTTTAGTGTTTGTTATCTATAAATAGGTAAATTCTATTGACATTATGTTTTCCTCAAATTTCCAATAATGATTATTGTCGAATTTTGACCACTAAGCAAACACTATTTGATTTAAATTTTAAATATACCATGTGAATCCATACTAAGCCCTATAAACATTTTTTTTTATGACATTCAGTGACAAACGAGCAGACAGACCACCTGATGGAAAGCAGCACCTGTCGCCCATAACACCTACGGTTCATGCACTTAGGTTTTAAGTAAGAAAAATGCAGAACCACAGGTGCGTTGTCACTGTGAGGACTAAGATGATATGCCTCTTGCCTGTAATTGCGCTGGCTACCTTATCCTTCAAACCGGAACACAACAATGCAATCATTGTTGCTTGGCGGCAGAAATAGATAAACATAAAATACCTGGGCGACCGAACTTCGCTTGTTTTTTTCGGAGATATTGCGTTTTTTTTTTCAAAAAAGATACCTATATACGTAAACTTAAAAAGCAAAACCTTACTAAATCCAACGAATTTGATCCAAAATCTTAAAAACGTTTCCGATACACGAAATAAACTTATATACATGTACATACATACAAAAATTGTTCATCTTACATTATAAGATTATATATTTTATAGTTTCAAGGAAATAATCGCGTGCAACCGCGAGCTAAAGCTAGTTTAAAGAATAAATAATACAAAAGCTATCAATAATGAATCGTGGCTGGATTTGCAGTACTTGAATATATTTTTTCATTTAACTTTTTAGGTATGTGAATGAATAATTGTTTTACACGCACATGGCGTGGTGACATCCTACTTCAATTTGCCATCCAAATTTGCAATTGAAAATTTACGGGATAATTTTATACCGAAAAATCTGCATACTTTTTGCTTTAACTTAATTACGGTGTTTATTAAATCATTTCATATCTGTGGGTTTCAACGCTTTGGTGGAAATAAAAGTTCCATTATTTGTACTTCATAATATCACTAGCGACTCACCCTCGCTCCGCTCGGGTTCGTCCCTATTTTACGTTTTAACGTTTAGTATAGATTTCTCAGAGATATTGTCCCTCAGTAAAAAGATAGGATACTTTTTACTGCCGGAAAACATCTCTGATATATGTTGACCCGGATAACCAGCTATCATCGCACCAAATTTCATTAAATCTGTCCAGTCGTTTTCTCGTGATACGTTCCCAGACAGACAGACAAAAGTTATATACAGGTTTGGACTCTGTATCGATAATAATGACTATTTCAGTAAATTTTTCCAATATTCGTTCATACAACGCAGAAAATGTGAGACAAAACTTATCTATACTAATATTATAAAGAGTTTGTTTGTTTGAACGCGGTAATCTCAGGAACTAATAATCCGATTTGTAAAATTCTTTTTGCATTAGATAGCCCATTTATTGAGGAAGACTATAGGCTATATAATATAATATATAGTCTATCTATTCCATACTAACCGTTAAGGCCATGTTCGTCCCTAGATACGTTACATAGGGACGAACCCGAGCGAAGCGAAAGTGAGTCGTTAGTTGTTAATGAAATCTCGAAGCAATTACGAGATTTCTTTCTTTTATTTTTAAAAATGTATTTACTTAATCAGCCTATGTCGTTTATCAGACAAAAATACGGATTTTCCTCTATGCAAATGTGAAAAAATATATAAAGACTACTAAGAGTATAAAGAACTCGTTACTATAACGTTTGTATGAAAAAAGCTAACCAAAGCTTATTCTATTTGCCATTTAGATTAAACTTGATTGGGTGAAAATTTCGAGCCTGTTATAGTTTAACGAACCTAATCAAAGATTTTTGCGGGAACCGATGAAATTGTGTGTAAATATTTGAACAATAATGAAACGCAAAAATTTTCGTTATAATGAATTCGATTTCGAAATTGTATGATATTATGGTAGTTATGTTGTTTTTGAGGTGTTTTCATAAATGATGGAGTTTGTTTTCGCCATAATAATATTGTTTTCTTTATAGTTAGTGCTTTCGTTAAGGTAGGCTGATATTTTCCATTATTTCTTAAGTAGGTACATATTAGGATTCTAATATTCTAAATTTCATGGGTGAGAACTTGACATTTAGGGTTTCAAAATAGGACATTTAGATATAGGATTGGGAGAAGTTAATATTTTGTTAGCTTATCTGTGGTTCAATATCTGTGTAAAATGTATATAAGCAGGTAGCACGCGGTACTGCGATCCCCAACGTTAGAAAAATATAAAGGCTCCTGAGTTCAATAAAAAACATTGTAAGTATTATTGTAAATATATATATATATATATATATATATATATATATATATATATATATATATATATATATATATATATATATATATATATATTATACTGTTGTGTGAATACTTTAACTATTTTTCAATAAATCCCTTTATTACTATTATAAATGCGATAGTTTGGATGAATTTTTGCTACTTAATCATGCCAGAAAGGCTGAACGGATCTGAATGAAATTTTGATAGATTTGTTTTTGTTATTCACTAAGGACGAACCTGAGCGAAGCGAGGCTGAGTTGCTAGTATTCAATATACAACTTTGAGTACGTATTTTTTTTTAATTAATAGTATACTATTGTAATAAGGCATATTTATGTTACAAAAATTCGCTTAATTATGGTTTCATTTTGATTTAAAACGTGAAGCTTTCATTTAAACTCTGACAAGAACTGTCATACGCAGACATTTGACTGACACACGAGTTAACAGACAGACGTATTTAACTACTCTTATTTTAAGTGAAAATGTGATTTGATAAAAAGAGAAAGTAACACCATGCCATCCCGCTTTTCAATCTCATCTAATATATAAATATCTCGTGTCAGGGTGTTTGTGGTCGTACTCCTCCGAAACGGCTCGACTCCGAAATGACTCGATTATAATTTTTTTTTTTTTGTATACTTGGTAGGTATAAGAATAGTTCGTAAAGTATTTTTCACCCTCTATTCGGGGTGTCGTGGTTGAGTGCGCAAGCAATCCGGCGACGCCTCATTGAGACGGGGAAGTTTCTGATGGGTTTTAGTGGGTCCCACTTACCCACATAACCACCTGTATTGTCTACAGGTGGTATGTGTGAATACATTTCCCAACAATAAATTAAAAAAAAATGTTATTACAGATAAGTTCAACTTTGTCCACATTATTTTCTTTAAAAAATATTAGTGAATTTTTCACGTATATGTGAATAATATTGTGTATTTGAAACTAGGGACTAGGAATTTTAAATTTGCTGATAAAATATCTCAAACAGTTTAAATGCAAGTTTAAAATAATAAAAGCTATTTACGTATGTTTCATTTCATATGCTCAAAGAGATGTAATGACATCGCTTAAGCTTGAAAATAATGTATGCAGCTCCTTATACATGAATATTTTAAGATGTTGCGAAGTAACTGAATATAAACTATCATGGAATTAGTATTAAAAAAAAACAATTTAAAAAAAAAAGGTTATATATCGTATAAATTGTATAATGTAATAAATGGGTTTGATTTAATTTAAAGTTTTTTTTAGGTACTTATTCGTATTCTTCTCAGCAAACCCTATCATTTGATATCCATATCATGGGGGTACATAAAAAAAATGGCTATGCTCGGGGTTTCCCTGCGAGATCGAATCAGGAATGAGGAGATACGCAGAAGGACCAAGGTCACCGACATAGCCCACAGAATATCCAAGCTCAAGTGGCAGTGGGCGGGGCACATCGCTCGTAGAACGGACGGTCGTTGGGGACGCAAAGTTCTCGAATGGCGGCCACGTACCGGAAGGCGAAGCGTGGGCAGGCCTCCCACAAGGTGGACCGACGACTTGGTCAAAGTCGCTGGATCCCACTGGATGCGGATGGCACAAGACCGGTTGTCGTGGAAATCTTTGGGGGAGGCCTATGTCCAACAGTGGACGTGTTTCGGCTGAGACGACGACGACGACGACGACGACATAAAAAAAACACAGCCCGCAATCGTTGGGAGTCCGCCATGTTGAATTTAGAATGACGTCACTTATCTAACTATGCATTTGCATGTGTATGCAAAATTTCAGCTCAATCGGTTGAGGATAACTGCTTTAAAATTCAGTTGCAAGAATTGACCCGAACAAACATACAAACATTGCAAGTTAAATAAAAGCTTGTAAAGATATAAGTTGGTATACCTTTCTATTAAAAATATTTATTTGCAATATTGTCTAAAGTTATTAAAAACGTTAATTTCATTCACTGACCAGATACAGACCACGCACTGCTGGAACAGTGGGGTGTAGAAGCTTTAAAATTTTCACAAAAGCTCCTCATATAAAATAATTGAGGAAGAAATTTTAAAGGTGCAATCTATAAAGGGACTGTTTAAAGGTGGTTATTATATAGTCAACTTAGAAGTTTCTGTGTAATAAAAGGTTATATTGAAGCTTATGTTTATATTACCAATGAGAAATATGGGATCAGTACTTGAAAATAAGAAAAAAGTTTATCTCTGTCTTCTTCTTTCATGTTGCGTATCCACGAAACAGTAGATTTTTGAATGAAAATTGTGAACCAAAATATACATATGTTCTGCCTTTTATTCCAGTACAAGAAATAGTACCTAATTTACCTTTTTTAAATATTATAAAGTCATTAGTAAGAAAAATTGAGTTAGCTTACTCCGCGTATTCTTCCTTAGTCTTTTTTATTCTTAAAAAAGACCCCTTACATCTTACCCTACCTCCATTGGTCACGTAGCACGAATTTTTAAAAGATATTAAGCAAACTTTTAAATTTTCCCTAAGTACATTCAAGTAGACCATTACAGTAAGTTATACTCGTTTATTAAACTAGTGATAAGACGCGGCGTTGCTTGTAAATCTTCTTAATATCCCTTCTCGTAGTTAAAGAAGTAAGTATTAAATTGAACGTGATCTTAGAAAGGTATAGAAATAGCCTGATGCTATGAAATAACTTTACCGTTTATATCTCTATATATCTCACTATATCTTGTTCAAATTCGATATCAAAAATTCATATCAAAAAATGAGAAGATAATTTATTATTTTTCGTTTTATTTTTATTTTTTATTTAATCATCTATTTCAGGCAATATTTAAGAAAAGATCTAAAATGTGTAAACAGAGGCCCATAACATATCTATACCTTAAAAAACTTACATATATATATATAAAGAAAAAAAAAACTATTTAATTCGTAGTGTTGACGTAGACGTGTGTGCTGTGTCAGCGGGCAAACGACCTCGGAACTTCCGAAACACGACGCCCTGCGGCCAGAAGTCCTCCTTCATGAAGGTTGGCAGATGATGACACGACACTCATATACCACTTTACTATTATTTGATGATTTTCTAGGCCATATCTTAACTAAATGTAAGACAATTTGCATGATTTTTCTTACCTAGTTCGCTCAGTGGTCTTAATTCCATCATAATCATTATTAAAAAATTTGGTCATGATATCATATTATATATGTATAGAATTTACCAATCACTATGACTATATATTATAAAACAAAGTCCTTCGCCGCGTCTGTCTGTCTGTTCGCGATAAACTCAAAAACTACTGCACCGATTTTTATGCTGTTTTCATCAATGGATAGAATCGTTCTCGAGGAAGGTTTTAATGTAAAATTTGTTAAATTTTTGTAAACATTAGCTAAAATATAACGATATTTGTTGGAGGAGGAGGAGTTGTCGGAAAAAATAAGCCGTCTGGGAGCTTTTAACGAAAACGCTGCCTAAACCCTTTGAGATATAACAAAATATTGTATGGTGGAATTGTGTATCTTATATAGGTCTACAGAGGCCATCTAAAGCCGGCGAAGGCATATTACTATCTTTTAAGTATAGCATACTATATCCATTTTAATACTTTGAAAAATAAAAGTTTATATTAGGAAGCAAGCTAGGGGACGAACCCGAGCGAAGCAAGGATAAGTCGCTAGTGTATACCTATATAAAAAAATATATTTCAGAATTTTTTTGTTGATAACACTAAAGCTCATCAAATTACTAAACAAAAAACAAGAAAATCGGTTGACAAATAGAGGAGAAAAAGTACTGAAGAAGTCTTTGCTTGTTTATATACACATTGATAGATTATATCTTAAGGGTGGTCCTCTATACATTTTAAGAAACAACCCCCTCTTAAAGGCTAGAATAATTAATTTTAAAATGATTTGGAATATCCCTTCAATCAACAAATAATTATAAATAATTATAGATATAAAAGTATTTTGTATTGTATTATTGGGTCAATTGGCTGACCCCTAAACGCTGAGTAGTCGATAAAACAACCAAAACAAATAATAATTTGCGTATATATCGTCCTTAACCCGCATAGAAAATATCCAAGTCGATAAGGATTACGAAAACAAAGTTTTCCTCGTCATGGCTTATTTTTTTAGTATTTGCCTTGGATGCTGATACACCGTTGTTTTTTATATACACAGAAAGAAGTCTGCTAATTTAAGAAAAAAATCTCTAAAAATTTTCCACCCTTAATAAACCCTTTTTAATGGTTATCTGCTAGTCTTTGTAAGTACCAATGACATATTCATTGATCAATTGATAAAAAATTTTAGTCTTTTAGGTCCAGGGGTTTAATCTAGATGAAATTAAATCATTAGGCCTTAGCAACTTTATGTTATGTAGAAAAAATAAAACATAATACTCTTATTATTTTCTGCTATGAAGAAAAAAATGTTATGGTTTTACTAGTGTTTTTATTATGTTATCGTTTATTTGATAGAAACTTGATGAACATTCTGGCTTGGCTCGATCTCGGTAGGTATTATTAAATGAAAGCCATTGCTTAATTCGAAAAAACGTGGACTTATCTTTATGATATGAATATCATAAACATTTTTTTAATGTTTGGAAATGCACTTACTCATACCACTTGTATATATGTGGTGGTTATGTGGGACTCATCGATCAGAAATACCAGTACTACCTATTAAAACCCAACAGAACCTACGCACCTACATACGCACTCAACCACGACGCCCCGATGGAAGGTCTGACCACACAACCAGGGGGTTGCTCCCACGGTACACTCTGCTGTCAGAGAAGTACCAGAAGCAACCCGCATGGTATACCGCCCGCCGAATATACATCGAGGGGAAATATAAACATGACTCAACTTGAAATCGAATCGAATTACCACCTCAAATAACTAAAAATATTATAAACAAATAAATGATTATATATTCAAGCTTCAAATATACAACTCGGTGTGATACACACCCATCTTCCCTATTTTCCTCAGCAAATAAACAGCTCAATGAAAATTTCTATCATTGTCTTGTAGGATCTGGACGCGACAGCGTTTATCAAAATGGTAAAACCAATTTAGATAACCATCGAACTGACGAAGAGTTTCTAAGATGGTTTAGTAAACTTGCTTACTGTGTTGTTAGTTCGAATCCTTTACGAGGTAAATGATTGTGTCTGACTGTGACTGACTGACTGTGGACTAATCCATACTTAATATCTGTACTAATATTATAAAGCTGAAGAGTTTGTTTGTTGGTTTGGTTGAACGCGCTAATCTCAGGAACTACTAAACCGATATCAAAAATTCTTATTGTATTAGATAGCCCGTTAACTGAGGAAGGGCTATAGGCTATATATCATCCCGGAAAAATGTACGGTTTCCGTGGATAGATTTATTTTTGTCTAGAAACGAACCCGAAGCGAAGCGAGGGTGATCCTCTGTTGTGTTTATTTCTTTGTCCTTCTTTCAAGACGAAACAAAGTAACGGATTGGCGTGATGTTTTGTGTGGAGATAGTTGGAGGCCTGGAGAGTGATATAGGCTACTTATTATATACATAGACTTTCTTATTCCCACTTTGTAATACAACCCACAACATCTCATCATACCTATGTGTATATACTATATCTATATAATTTATCTATTCCATACTAACCGTTAGAACGTACCTAGGGACGACCCACAGCAAAGCGAGGGACAGTCGCTAGTATAGGTTAAAGTTGACCTTCAAAATTAACCTCTATAGTGGAAAACATAATATGAATCAGTTTCTATGGAAACGTATTTGCTTTTAATGATTGGATCTATTTTAAGTACATACCTACTATTACACTCAAAGACGTTTGTTGTATGTTTTGTTTAAATTAACTCGCATTGTTTGTTTTCTTAAGCCATTAGATTGTATACGTTGAAATCAAATAGGATGTTCTCAGAACACATTATATTGGAACATTGTTCAGCGAAAACTTGTGTAAGAACATTCACTGAATAAATACATAATCGCTATCGATCGCATCGCGTTCTTGAGTATTATATTTAGAGGACTAAAATACTATGTACAGAAAATGTTAGTACTCGCAGTACTTATTATAATAAGGCTATCTATATTCTATACATATAATAAAAATTGTAACTGAGCCGAATCTGTACGTTAAATATTTTTTTGGAAAATCTTATTGAAATAGACATTATTAAGAGATCGAATCTATAGAGTTTGGAATTTTTGTCTGTCTGTTACCGCAGCACGGAAAAATCACTGGAGGGATTTTGATGAAATTTGGTATAATGATAGTTTGTTACCCGGGTCAACAAATAGGATACTTTTTACTGCGGGAAAATATGTCATCTCTGAGAAATCTATACTAAACGTTAAAACCTAATTAGGGACGAACCCAAGCGGAGCGAGGGTGAGTCGCTAGTATAGATATAAATATAACATCGTTTTATTATTAGCAAAAATCTAGATGTAGTTTGAACTGCGCAAATTTCAATAATTTATATGATCTTTGGTTTTATAAAAATTGCAAAGAAAATTGCTTTTTCAGTCTCCCCATTTTACAGGCTATTTCTCCAATTAAAATAATAATAATAGCCAAGTAGATCCAGCTGTTCTCAAGTTATGCTGACCAACAGACAGCATTTAATTTTTATTATAAAAATAAATAAATATACTGGGGACATTAACAGGCTTGTTTCTTGTGTTATGGATACCAGATAATTGATACACTACCCATATAAATTTAAATACGTACATATTATAAATATAAACACCCATGACTAGAATTAAGATAATTGTTAAAAAACAATGCTGTATCCTACTAATATTATACATGCGAAAGTTTGTGAGGATGTATGGATGTCTGGATGTCTGGATGTATAGATGTCTGTTACTCTTTCACGCAAAAACTACTGAATGTATTTTAATTAAACTCTACAGTAATATAGCTCATACATCAGAATAATACATGGGCTATTTTTTATCCTGGAAAAATGTACGGTTCCCGTGGGATAGTTGGCTTTTTTAGAAGCGAACCCGAGCAAAGTGAGGTGAGCTGCTAGTTTTAAATAGAACCCAAAAAGAAGAGAATACTAAACTCATTTTAAAAGTCACAAACATTAAAGGAAATGATACAGTAAATATTATCATTTAAATCGAAAAGGTTGTTTCTTCAAAATATATTTTTTCCCTTACGACGGAAAATCGTGAGAACTCTGTTATCATTGAACATCCGCTGAGTAAATATGGTGTGCAAAATAAAATTGCCTCTAATTATATTTTTGACTTGATTCGATTTAGCAATAATTAATTAAAATATATTTAGTTCTTATCTATACTAATATCATAAAGAGCAAAGATTTTTTTTGTTCGTTTGTTTGTTTGTACTGAATAAGCTCTGAAACTATTAAACCGATTTTGATGAAATTTGGTAAGAAAATTGTTTAAGATACTGGGAAGGATGTTGAATAGTTTTTATCCTATAAATCATCCTTTAAGAGGGTGATAATGGGGATGAAAATTTGTATGGGGAATCAACTTAGGGACAAATCCGAGCGAAGCGAGAGTGATACACTAGAACCGTATATTTGTAAGTAAGACCATACCAGTATATGTAAGATTAAAACTTTAAAAAAGTTAAATCTGACTACTATTATAAGTGTGTATGTTTGTTAAACTCTCACGCCAAAACAGCTAAGCGGATTTGAATGAAATTTAGTATAGATACAGATACTCTATCTAAAGATACAGGTAAGTAGCATAAATAAAAGTTAACTAAAAAAATTATAATATTTTAAATAACAACTTGTTTTTCTGACGCTATTTCAAAGTGAACCGATCCATCTTACTAAAATTCCATCATTTGTCGGGAGATGAGGCGAGGAGGCCAGCGGCTAATCCCGTCTTATATACTGCATACCCTGCACTCATTCAAAATAATCCAATATTTTTCTACGTACACGCTGCTCTATATTTTTCAAAAGAGAGGCAAAAGCTGGCCTTACTTCGTAGCACCTATACGTCTAAAATGAATAACTTACTTATTATATTATTGATGTTCCACAGAATATTTAAGTACTTATTTATCTGTTTCCCATTTCCTCTTTGGTCTTATGCTAACATATACGGCTACAGATCTGAAGATCCTGGGTTCGAATCACGAGTTGCCAAGTACCAACCCGATGTTACACGCTCATGCCTTGAAGAGCACATAATGTCTTTGGTCCTGCACCAGATCTCTTACCGGTCGTATCGAATAACTTTCCACCGGTTTTTGAGGCTGAAAAGAATAGAAAGCACACTTGTATCTTGCACACATTTATTCATTATACATAATTTTTTTTACTATTTTTACTATTTAGTTTTGACGCCACGTTTGGCTCAGTTTGTGTGTTGTACTTGCCGTGCCAGCGGTTGCGGGTTCGAGTCCCGCTGGGGGCATTTATTTGTGTGATGAGCACGAATGTTTGTACTCCAGTTAAGGGTGTTTATATTTATAATATGTATGTATGTATTTAAAGTTATATATGTGTAGTGTATCAACTATCTTGTATCCATAACATAAGCCTCGTAGCTTACCATGGAACTAAATGGTGCTGTGTGTCCCAACAAATAAACATATATAACATATTATATTCTGCATTGGCCACTGCAGCTTAAATCAGTAAGAAAAACATAATATATTTTCACTTTCTTTTCTAGTTTCTGATGTCGATATCACAAAAGGAAAGAAATATGGTACCCCATTTCTTTTCATAAAAGTAATGTTGGTATTTTCTTAAAGACTATATGTATTAAATTGTAAATGGTTAATTAGTGTTTTGAATGTAATTTTCAAAAGTCACCAGTGAACGTTAAAACTTATCGCACCCGAAAACTGAACTCGCACCTAACCTTTCACTAAACGGTTACACTGATCTTCCTACCCAATCTATAAAATTGTAACTAAGCCGAATCTGTACATTAAACATTTTTTGGAAAACTTTATTGAAATAGACATTATTATCGATACAGAAGTTAAATCTTTTGTTTTTATAATTTTTGTCTGTCTGTCCGTCTGTTACCGCATCATGGAGGTAATGAACGTGAAAAAACCACTGGAGGGATTTTGATGAAATTTGGTATGATGATAGCTGGTTATCCGGGTCAACATATAGGATACTTTTTATTGCGGGAAAATATCTTATCATCATCTCTCTTAATATTAAAACGTAACTAGGGACGAACCCGAGCGGAGCAAGGGTGAGTCGCTAGTATATTATATATTTCGAAGAACCGAGCTGAACTACAGCTTCATATCTAAAGTTTTACAAGGATTACGTCACATAGTTGCTCCCTACCTGAGTGGTCGCTGTCTTGTTGATATACTCCTACTTTGTTGCTTTAAACTGGAACTAGCTGGATCGAACCGGTTGTGACCAGAAATACGTATACTTAATATTATATTACTTTTATACTAAATAGTTTAAATCGCCTCAAGTTAGCTTATTTTGACGTAAAACATCTTTAAAATCATAGCATACGGGTCGATATCAGTTCAGAAAAGTGGACTATAACTTAATAGGTTCCATGAAATAGGTTGCCATAATAACCGTTGTATTGTCTGAAAAATTATTTCCGTTGCTATCTTCAAAGATTATTATTTTTAATTTTTGTTCAATATTAATAATAGGAAGTTTATATAATACACTACTTATTTAGTGTCAGTATAGTATTAAAACAATTAGAACGAAGCCAATAATTTTATTTTCATTCCAATGTTTAACAATGAAAGTGACTCGCTGAAATAGACATTTCACGTTAAACCAACGGCAGTGTGCCCCGACACAGCCCCACCCGATTTCTTTTTTAATATTATGTATACTTTCTAATAAATCATTTAGTACTAGCAGCTCACCCTTGCTCCGCTCGGGTTTTCCTATAGAAACAAAAACGATTCTATCCCACGGGAACATTTTCGGGGATAAAAGTTACCTATGTGTTATTCTGATGTATGAGCTATATATTATTGTAAAGTTTCATTAAAATCCATGCAGTAGTTGTTGTGTGAAAGCTTAACAAACATCCATACATCCAGACATCCATACATCCTTACAAATTTTCGCATTTATAATATTAGGATAGAAGTATAGATTGTCAATGCAACTATAGCAATAACAATTAAAATTATAAAAATAAAATTGTAACTGAGTCAAACCTGTACATTAAATAGTTTTACGAAAAACTTATTGAAATATTTATTATTTATAGAGTTAATCTATAGTTTTTAGAATTTTTGTCTATTTGTCTGTGACCGCATAACGAGAATACCACTGTCGTCATGTGTTTTAAAACACATCCTACTATTAATTCGAAAATATATATATATATACAGATATGACCATTCTATAATTGTATTAAAATTATTTATTCGCGGCTCCGCCCATGTTTTTCAAATGAAAAGTAAAACGAAAGCAGTCCAACTTGCACAACAACGGTTCTGTTTTGTCAAATTTTCGCGTTTTCAATTTTAGCTTAAATGTATGAAAATTCGATACGATGACACTAAGATTGCAATACGAAAGGTTTTATGGTAGCAAACTATACAAAATCTTATACAAAATATTACAATACATATTATATATCATATCTATACTTACAATACATATTTAACTACTACTCTTTAATTTTTCTTACGTATTGTTAACTAATTAAAATAAAATACGAATTTACGTCTTCACAATATCAAAATGTTATTGATAAATTTGATTGTTTAATATAGTTTTTGTATGGATGCAATAAAAGGCAAGGAGATTTCCTTTCAATAGCAGAGCGTGGTTTCGATCCACGGACCTCTGGGTTATGGGCCCAGCACGCTTCCACTGCGCCACTCTGCTGATGTCTAGAGTAGTGAAAATAAGCTAAACAAGGTTTATAAAAGAGTGTATATAATGGAAATAAATTCGTTAAAGCAATGTTTAGAGTTAAAACGAGAAATTTCGGAAGGAGAAACGGTTCTAACGACTTGGATCAAATTTTGTATTAAGATAAGGTTTTGCTTTTAAAATTTATCTACAAGTTATATGTATAGGAGTTTTTTTCTAAGAAAACCCATTTTTTATATTTTGTTTATATTTTTTTTTAATATTCTAAGTTACCTCCGGTACCAGTCCTCTAGCTCTTCTACGTATCTATAATAATTAATAAATATGACTCTAAAACCTTAGTCACCCCCGTGATCATATTTTCTGTAAAGCATGAAAATTAAATCAGTAAATATATACGAAAAATTGTTTAAATTGTCAATTTGTTGAAAATATTCGAGAAATTTTAAAAGCTACACTAACATTTGATTTAAATATAAACTATTATTATGTATTAACTTATTTACTATTTTAATTCTGAAACCACATATGTAAAATTTAATTTTATTTCTTATATACATATTATTTCAAGTCAATGCTTCAAAACCTTTAAGGAATAGAATTTATTAGAGCAATTTCCAATATTCCGCAACAGTAGTCACATTATACTGACGTCATCCCGTAATCTTAACAGTGCAGGCAACCAATAAACGCCGAAAATTCAAAAGCAAAATTTATTGAATTTAATTGAAAGTGACTTATGAGACGCTTAAAATAGGCTTAGAAGGAAATAATGCACTGTATTTAATGTATTCACTTGCGATATTTTATGGTAGTAAAAGAGTTTGGATATAATAACTTCAAACAAAAAAATATTTTTTTATATAATATATTTGTTAAAAGATCCGTTAATAAAAATATACAATGCTCTATTTCCTGAGATAACTTTTATCATTATTCTTCTGTAGGAATCGAATCTCCAACATCTAGAGTACAAAGTAATGTCAGTCACATTCTGCAATCAATATCCTCCTACGCAATAGATTAAGTCTATCTTCTATACATATAATAAAACTGTAACTAAGCTAAATCTATACATTAAATATTTTTTTAGAAATTTTTATTGAAATAGTCATTATTATCGATACAGAGACAGAATCTATAATTTTTAGAATTTTTGTCTGTCTGTCTGTGACCGCATCACGAAAAACCACTGGAGAGATTTTGATGAAATTTGGTATGATGATAGCTGGTTATCCGGATCAAAATATAGGATCCTTTTTACTGCGGGAAAATATCTCATCTCTGAGAAATCTATACTAAACGTAAATAGGAACGAACCCGAGCGGAGTGAGGGCGAGTCGCTTGTACAATAATATAATAACATATAATTTCCGAATATAATTAAAAAAATGTATATCGTAGTCAGCCAGTTACTGAGATATTCTTAATAGAAAAATTCAATAATTGATTTTGACCCGACTTGATTCTATTGACCTGGGTATAACGTACCTAGGTATGAACCTAGGTACGTTTTAACAGTTAGTACGGAATAGATAGATTATATATTATATATACATAGCTACAGTATAAACAGTTATGAACTTTTAGATTTTCCAGCTGTTTTTTTTGTATGTAAACTACCCCTGACACACCCTCAATAAAACAAAAAACAGAATTATTGTAATCGGTCCAGCTGTTTTTGAGTTTTAGTGAGACTAACGAACGGCAATAGATTTATATATATATATATATATATATATATATATATATATATATATATATGTGTGTATGTGTAGATTATATATTACTCTTTAAATATTTTTTTTAACACCTTATGTGGTTAAGAGTGAAGCAACTTGAAATGTAATTAGTGATTAAAATGAATGTAATTACAACCACTCGATTAACAAAATGGAGTGCTTTTGGGCAATAAATCTTTTTAACTGACCGTTAAATTCCAAACAAATCGTCAATACGAGATTAATGAAAGCACTAACTGGTAACTATATTTTAACTAATTATCTCTTCGGCGAGTTTCAATGTTTAAGCTTTTATATCATGCGAAGCTGTTTTGTAGCATATTTTCTCAAATTCAAATGATGGTAGGTTCGATTTTCATTACATGTATTCAGCCCTTTTTTTTTAAGGTACCACTTTAGGGGGGATTAGGCTATAGTCCACCACGCTGGTCAAGTGCGGGTTGGCGGACTTCGCATGTCTTTCGAAAACTTGCTAGGTTCTCTCAGACATGCTGGTTTCCTTACGATGTTTTCGTTCACCGTAAGGCAAGTGGTAATTATGTTAGAAATGATTCGCACGTGAAAATATCAGAGGTGCGAGACCCTGGATTTTCACTTTCGACTATTTTGGTCTTGAAATGGTTTTTTTTTTTTTTTATAATAACATTACATCCACGGGCTTTAATTGCCCGTGCCCTTTTTATACATTTGTTTTTTTTATCTTTTATTTGGCGATTACATTTTTTTTTTATTTTATACTCAGAGCCAGCGGTATTTAAAGCTATAGATTAAATGACGTGGTCCGACACTGACTGGTTATTGATGATCATATTTTTGTTTTTTTTTTTTTTTATTTATTTTTTTTTTTTTTTTTATATAATTTTGTTCAGTTTTTTTTGTACAGGTAATTGTTATTGACTTATAATCTAGTGCTTATATCTAAGTACATACATATCTTACTAGTAACACTTATATCTAAATACTGTTTATTGTTTTATTTTTTCTTTCTGTTAGTTCCCCGAGGACCCTGCCCCACTCCGCAGTTGGGCTAACAACGCCTTAGTGACTTTAGTGTCACGTTTCTGGATGGACATTTTCAGATTGTATTCCAGGATGGTTTTGGTTGAGGCCCCCCTCGCTCGTCTAATAAACCTACCGATCGCATCATCACCGTCGTCGGTGTAGTAGACACAGGTTTTAGTGTGTCTAGTCACCGCGACTACCGCGTGTGGCACACTATCGTGGAGTCGGAGCCTCATGCTCTTTGTCTAGACGATAATGACCTCTCCGTAGGTTTGGCTTTGGGCTTCATGGATGGTCATGACGCGTGACCCTTCTCCGGTTCCGTATCCCTGGTCCATTAAGAGATTCTTTTCCTCCTGAGTATGGACCAGATATAGGGTTCCGTTTTGGGTAGATGGTATTTGGGCGTCTGTGTACCTTTCCATGTCGAGGGAGTGGATGGCTGGATTCGATGAATATATGCTCCCGTATACCTCGCTGATGGCATATGCGACATCCTTGGGGTTCCTATGCGTGCAAGACAACTCACATGTGATGTTTGTCACCAGGGTTGGCCAGCAATACCTTAGCTCGAACAGATTTTCTCTGTCGATATAAGGCAGCTGGTTTATGTCTCCGATGAGGGCCACTTCTTCTGCTCCTGACAGTCGGGCTGCCATAACTATGGCCCCAAAGTGGTTCATGAGGGCTTCATCAACCGTTAGGCGGTTGCAGGTCTTGAATTGGTTGACCCATACAATAAATATGAATGAATTACGTTTGCAGCAATTTGGTTAAAGTAGTTTATTAATTACTAGCGACTCACCTAGCTTCGCTCGGTTTCGTCCCTAAGTTGATTCTCAATACAAACTTTCATCCCCATTCCCCATTTTCACTCCCTTAAGAGATGATTTCCTCGATACAAACTATCCTGTATCTTTTTCAGGATCTCACACTGTCTCCTTACCAAATTTCATCTTAATCGGTTCAGTAGTTTCGGAGCCTATTCGGTGCAAACAAACAAACAAGCAATTGTTATGATTATGTTGTCACTTGTCACATCACTAACGCTGGTACTCGTGTCTCAGTCTGTCCAATATGGCGTCTTATAACTATAACTATTACTTACTTAATTACCTGTTATGTGGATCTCAGTGATCAGTACTCAATATTTTAATAAAAGTCTTAAGTCAAGTCTAATTAATTATTTATCATCATTAATGCACCTACCACTACTTGGTGTCAGAAGCGGTTCGCAATCTATATTGTGTTACACGTGTAAAAAGTCGGCGTCATGTTTCAAGAAAATCTAAAATCTAGGAAACTTTCTGGAATGTCCAGTCCGCAGCCCATGCTAATGAATGGCAACTTGGCACAGCAATGGCGAAAATGGGTGCAGTCTTTTAAATTTTATTTACGTGCGTCTGGCATGGATGAGGAAAGTGATAGCAGAAAGGTAGCTTTATTTTTACATGTTATTGGTGATAAAGGCGTAGATATATTTAATACGTTTGCAAAAAACGAGGATAACATCAAATACGACGAGCTCATTGAATTGTTTCAAAATCACTTCGCCCCAAAAGCTAACCTTACTTATGAATGTCATAATTTTTTCACATACAAACAAGGTGAAAATGAAACCTTAGATGACTTTGCTTGCACATTAAAATTGAGGTCACAAAACTGTGAGTTAGGTCAGCTACAGGAACGTCTGATTAAAATAATGTTTATATGTAATATGCACCAAAAGTATAATTACATTAGAGAGAAATTATTGCTTGAAGATAAGTTGGATCTTGATAAGGCCTTAGAGATGGCAAAAGCCATGCTAGCTTCCAGACATCAAACGGATGAATTGGCAGCAGAACAAAGTTCAGTCCTATATAACAAAAGTCAACCGTCACGATCAAGATCAAAGTCTAACTCAAGAAATGTAAATCAAAATAGTCACAGTCAACAGTCAAAGCAAGTTTGTACAAGGTGTGGTCAGGTGCATCGTCATAGGTGTCCGGCATTAAGTGTAAAGTGTAGAAAATGTGGAAAAGTGGGTCATTTTGCAATCTGTTGTCGGTCAATTAAGTCAAAGTCAGTAAAATATGTACAGTCAGATAATAATGCACAACAGGTACAGTCAGAACAAGATGAAATGTTTATAGGTCATATTCAGTCATCCAAGTCACTGTCAAGTGAATGGACAATTAATTTATATATAAATAATTCACAAATAAATTGTATAATTGATACTGGCAGTGATGTAAATATTATGTCAAAAAGTATTTATGATTCACTTAATATAAATGATTTATTGTGTAAAACTGATATAAAAATTAAGTCCTACACTGGTAATAGTCTAGAGGTACTAGGTCAACAAAATTTGGAATGTAAATATCAATTTAATGACTCCTATATAACAAAACAAATTAGTTTCATTATTGCAAATGTAAATTCTCCAACTGTGTTAGGTAAACTTACTTGCTCAGAAATTGGATTAATTAAAAGAGTTTTTTGTGTAGACACTACCAGTGTGCATACAACAGAAAGTGATAATAGTAATAGTAGTTTGTCTTTTAACATAAGTCAATATGAGTCAAATTCAAGTCAATTAATATGTCCCAAAGTCATAAACAGTCAGTCACAGTCATTACAGTCAAGTCAGTCACAAAATATAAATTTAAATAAACTTATTGAATATTATAATTCTGTGTTTACTGGTCTTGGTTGTCTTCCCGGTGAGTGTCACATAAATACAAATCCTGAGGTCCAGCCAAAAGTCGATGCTCCAAGGAAGGTACCATTTGCATTGCATCACAGACTTCAACAAGAACTTGAAAGGATGGAGAAAATGGATGTCATTATCAAGGTAACAGAGCCCACTGAATGGGTGAGTTCATTAATTTTAGTAGAGAAAAAAAATGGTCAATTAAGGGTATGTTTAGACCCTCGTAATTTGAATCAGGCAATTAATAGGACTCATTATCCTATACCATCAGTAGATATGGTCCGTACCAAGGTGGCTGGTGCCAGATTTTACTCCACCTTGGATGCAAGCAGTGGATTTTGGATGTGTAAATTAAGTGAAAAGAGTTCTTACCTCACAACTTTTAATACACCTTTTGGTCGTTACCGCTTTAAACGTCTTCCTTATGGAGTCAGCTGTGCTCCTGAGTATTTTCATAGAACTATGTCTGAAATGTTTAGTGACATACCAGGGGTAGCCGTATACAGCGATGATATTTTAGTAAGTGGTCAAACACTACAAGAGCATAATGAGCGTCTTAATATAGTTTTTAAAAGAGCAAAGGAATATAATGTTAAATTTAATAAAGAAAAATGTACATTTGCCAAGGAGAGTGTCAAATATCTGGGTCATATTTTTTCAGCAGATGGAATCACAGCTGATCCGGACAAAGTCAGAGCAATCAAAGAGATGCCCTCTCCTACTTGCCTAAAAGATTTGCAAAGATTTCTAGGCATGCTGAATTATTTAAGTCCTTTTATTAAAAATATGGCAGGTGAGACAGAAATTCTTCGTCAATTATTAAAAAAGTCTACTGATTGGCAGTGGACTGCAAACCATGAAAAAATATTTTGTCGACTTAAGCAATTAATATGTCAAGTTCCAGTGTTGTCACATTTTAATGTGCATGATCCAATTGTCCTACAAAGTGATGCTAGTAACAGTGCTGTCGGAGCAGTTTTGTTGCAAAATCAACATCCTGTATACTATGCTTCAAAGACTTTAACAGATACACAACAAAGAATGGCTCAGATAGAGAAAGAACTCTATTCTATAGTTTTTGCCTGTATCAAGTTTCATCAATTTATATATGGACAAACTGTAACTGTAGAGACAGATCATGCTCCTTTAATAACATTGTTTAAAAAGCCTTTAGTCGAGGTTCCTACACGTCTCCAAAGAATGATGTTGAAAATACAAGCCTATAGTTTAAATGTAGTCTATAAGAAAGGTAGTCACATGTACATTGCTGATACATTGTCAAGAGCACCACTTGCTGGAACAAGTTCAGATGAATTAGATGAAGACATCATTGTTCATGTAAATTTGCTGATTAAGTCACTACCAGTCTCTTCGGAACGTCTACAGTGGTTAATCAAAGGCACTAATGAAGATGAAAGTTTACAAATTTTGAAAAAATACTGTAAAGAAGGATGGCCATCGAGTAAAAATAAAGTTCATAAAGATGTGCATGAATATTGGCAGTACAGATTTGATTTACATACAGAAAATAATTTAATTTTTAGAAGCAACAGTATAGTCATACCTAAAAAATTAAGGCCGGATATTTTAAAAATAATACACAGTGGTCATTTGGGAGTTGAAAGGTCAAAAGCGTTTGCTAGAGGACATGTTTTTTGGCCATTTATGTCTACTGATATAAAAAATATTGTTCAGTCTTGTCATACTTGTCTGTCACATAGAAGTTCAAATGCTCCAGAACCACTTCATCCACATGATGTTACATTACTACCCTGGGAAAAAGTTGGTGTTGATTTTATGGATTATAAATCTAAAAAATACATAGTAGTACAAGATTATTACTCAAATTACATTGAGTTAATGTCAGTGGCAAGTATTAAGGCCAAAACAGTAATTGTTTGTCTTAAAAGTATTTTTAGTAGACATGGTATCCCAGTTGAGTTATTTTCTGACAATGGGCCTCCATTTAATTCAGCAGAGTTCAAGAATTTTATTTTTGAATGGGGAATGCATCATAATACATCAAGTCCATACATATCACGGTCAAATGGTTTGGTAGAGTCGGCAGTAAAGATATGTAAACGTTTTCTTATTAAGTCAGAGGAGTCTGGAACAGATCCATATCTTGCTTTACTTCAATTCAGGAATACACCTAGAGGAAATTTACCATCTCCAGCACAATTGTTAATGTCACGTTCACTTAGAACACAATTACCAACAGTCACAAAAAACTTAAAACCAAAAACAGTTAAATTTCATGAATATGTAAAAACTAAGGAAGAAAATAAAAATAAAATGAAGAACTATTACGACAGAAAAACAAAATCATTACCAGAATTACAAGAAGGGGATAAAGTTTATTTTAAGAAAATGCCAGATACTCCATGGATTACAGGCACAGTTCGGACCAAGTGTGATCAGCCTAGGTCTTATACTGTTGAAGGTTCAGATGGATTTATAGGAAGGAGAAATAGACAGCACATTTTGAAGCCTCCACAGTCACCTCAAAATGTAGCTCAAGATATATTACAAAAAAGTTCAAATATCAAGACACCTCCTAATACAGTGTCACCCTCTATTGAAGAGCATACAACTCCAGTTGAAAAGCGCACTAGGTGTGGAAGAGTCATTAGACCACCAAGACGGTTAGAGTTATAGAAGTTAATATTTTCTTATTAGTAAATATATTAGCAATGACTGTGAAAGACTGATTAATTTAGTTAAGTCTAGAATATATATTAAAGAGCCTTAGCTCAACAAATTATCTTATTTTTAATTTCTTAAAGAGTCTGTTGTCAAAAGTTATTGTTAATAGTTTGGTCAATAATGTAAAGTGTGTTAAGCTGTAAAATTATAATTATTTTATTTTTTTTTAATAAGGAGGATGTTATGATTATGTTGTCACTTGTCACATCACTATTTATATGACACATCACTAACGCTGGTACTCGTGTCTCAGTCTGTCCAATATGGCGTCTTATAACTATAACTATTACTTACTTAATTACCTGTTATGTGGATCTCAGTGATCAGTACTCAATATTTTAATAAAAGTCTTAAGTCAAGTCTAATTAATTATTTATCATCATTAATGCACCTACCACTACAGCAATCAAATCCTTCCTCTTTATAATATTAGTATACATAATTTTATATCAATAAGAGTAGTAGAGTGTAGATTGTAGACCTAAAGATAAAAATCATAAATAGCTAAAACAAATAATAATAATGTCCCCCTGACCGATTCCGGCCACGGCGGCCAATCTCATTAAGAGAAGCCAAATGCGCAGAAGATATTGTAGTGCACAAGAGTGCGCGCAGGTACAAGTGCATTCTCTGTACTTGTCACTCTCATACTCCGGTGGGACGACTGCTCGACACGACCAGTGAGAGTTAAGGCGCAGGACCGACGGCTTTACGTGCTCTCCGAGGCACGGGGGTGAAACAACGCCAACTTCCCAACTCCGGTCTGCTAGTGAGTTTTGCTATACAGAAAGACTCAGTAACTAAACTTGGCTCGACCCGGGATTCGAACCCAGGACCTCAGGGTGTGTAACCGTATTTGCTAGCTACTACACCACCGAGACAGATACAAAATAGGCTACAAGATAGGCCAAAACATATACTAAACGTAGTAGTATTTATATAGTGTAAGACTGAAACTAATCATTCGATTTGTCCTTGTAAATAATATATCAGTGTAATTGCGAACAGATGCTCATTTGTTCAAGACCTTTACAGACTCCAGAATTAACTATCTAGGAATACGATGTTTAATTATAAAACACTTGGCTAACTATTGAATACTTTTTTGTTAGTATGATGAGTTGAGATAAAATGGTATTTTGACTTCATATGGTTATTACATGGTAAAGTACAAGGATTAGCTAAAAGTTTCTATTTTTATGTTTGTACGGTGTCAAAGGTACTTCGCTAACGTATGTATGTATGTGTATTGTATATATAGGTCAAGGAATATAGAATATTCTTATCTCTTAACCATACGCGATCACGATGTTTTTCTTCACCGTGTTAGCAATAATCATATTGAAAAACAAAAACAAATCTATCCCGCGGGAACTCTATATTTTTATAATTATTATGTGTTATTCTGATGTATGAGCTATATTATTGTAAAGTTTCATTAAAATCCATTCAGTAGTTTTTGCGTGAAAGAGTAACAAACATCATATCATAACATACAGACAGATACATATTATTAAAAAATATATTAGACTTGCGAGTTATCCTTGCTTCGCTCGGGTACGTCCCTACTAGTCTAAGTTACTCCTTATAACAGTCAGTGAAAGTCCCGTCAAAATCAGTCCAGCGGTTACGGAGGTTAGCCGGAACAAGCAGTCAGACAGACGGACAAAAATAAAAAAAAATGTTTTTATAAGTAATGAATATAATTTCATATGCATTTAGTAAAAAGCTGCTATTTTGATATTACAAACAGATACTTTAATTTTATTTATCTGCATAGATTATATGTATGTTTCAACCATTCTTACTCTATGCGTCTTCAAAGTTTAACCTATTCCAAGGCATACGGAAAAATGTAAAAGAGGGATGAGTTTTCGCCACTCCATATCGCAACCCCTAGCCGTGCTTCACGCACCAATGCGTGGATTTTGGTCTCTTCAGCATCGAAGAGCCCTTGAAGTACCTAATGGTAGGGTTTTAGGGTTACCAATTATTTAACTTGGAGACGTTATTTGTATTTGTGTATGACTTTATACTTTTGGTTAAAAATGTCGTTCTAGGATGAAACATATACATACATATATTATGTATATTATTTATTACCATAGAGTTCAAAGTCGATTGAGATAGAAGAATCGAAGGGTCACATACCGATATTTGATTTAAATTGTAAAAAAATTTGAACATTAGTGATTCAGAAGTGCTTGTAAAAGATTCGATTTTATTTGATTAGTTTTATTAAAATAATTTAGAAAATAGTTGCCATTTAAAAAAAAAAGAAATAATTGCAACATCACTACCGTTCGTACATACTCGTATATACGAGTCTAAAATGTGTTAATTATCTATACAGATAAAAAAATTGAAGTATCTCTTTGTAATGTAAAAATAACAGCTTTTTACTTATGAAAACTAAGCTTAGGAAATTTGTACGGTACTTATAAGAAAAACTCAATTTTTAGTATTTTTTGTCTGTCTCTTTATTCTGGCTAATCTCCGAAACGGCTGGACTCATTTAGACAGAATTTACACTGACAGATAGCTGATATTATAAGGATTAACTTTAGCTACTTTTATTTAAAAATTAGGGTTCCGTTAAAAAAATTAAAACGTACCTACGTTAATTAATAAAACAATAATAAAAAAATATTAACAATAATTACTTTTAAGAACAACTTAGTTACTGATATTATATGAGCATAGACTAAATCTATAGTAATATAATAAAGAGGTTTTGTGTTTTTGTTTGTTTGTTCGTACCAAATAAGCTCCGAATCTACTAAACCGATTAAGATGATATTTGTTAAGAAGATAGTTTGAGATCATGGGAAGGACATAAGATAGTTATATCCGGCGGCGGTATATAAGGCGGTGAAAATGGGAAGTAAATAAAATGGTTTATTATCAAGATTGTTTTTATTTTGAAAGAGAGTTTTTACAAAGATTTTATAATTTTTTAAGGGAAACCCTAGATCATGGCTACAATATCAAATGAAACAGATGTATCGAGTCGAGTGTTGCCACTTCAAAACGATTGCTTCGTACGCGCGACGAGTGTTGAAAAGACTCCTTGTTTGGAATTCTCTTGGTATTTTATATATATATTTCAAGTTTGTGTCTAGGCAAATAGATTTTACCAAAGCCGGTACTTTTAAGGTTTAAAAATATTTTTCCATAATAAATTATATTTGAAACAATAATTTCTTTGTAGTTTTAACCTAAGAAATAAAATCTTACATGTAACTTTTTTTTATCATATATGCGAAAGAAACAGTAATATTTATAACTAACTAGCAGAACACACGGCTACGCCCGCGTTCTATCTACAAAAAAACTATCTTTGGCTTTATGTTATCAACAAAAACAAATCTATCCCACGGGAATCGTAATTCTTTTTTTCGGAATAAAAGTAGCCTATGTGCTATTCCAAATTATAATCTATCTCTATGAAATTTCATCCAGATCCGTTCAGCTGTTGTGGTATGAAATAGTAACAAATATCCATCCATCCTCACAAACTTTCACATTTATATATATACTAGCGACTCACCCTCGCTTCTCTTCGGGTTCGTTCCTAGACAAAAACAAATCTATCCCACGGGAATCGTACATTTTACCGGGATGATATATAGTCTTTCTTAGTTAACGGGCTATCTAATGCAAAAAGAATTTTTCAAATCGGATTAGTAGTTCCTGAGATTAGCGCGTTCAACCAAACAAACAAACTCTTATATATATATATATATATATATATATATATATATATATATATATATATATATATATATATATATATATATATATATATATATATATAAATAAAATGGATTTGAGAGTTAAAAGAAACGGAGTTCACTTATTTCTATACACTAAAATATCGCCCACAGATAGCTAATATCTTAGAAGGACCAAATTGAGGGAAAATTTGTCCAAATATTATTGTTTTTGCAGTTTTTGAAACTCATTTAGAAAAGAATGATAAAAGTGCAAGTTAATGAAAAAAAAAACAACTTTTGAGACTTTTTAACCCCACTTATACTGCCACTTAACTCAAGAATTTTTCATAAAAATAGCATTCTCACCCAAAAAAACAATCTTAACGTTTAATAAATTTAAGCGAATCAGTCACCTTTTCCTGACGGAACATTAATCTCCTTTTTGTAACTGAGTCGGTATAATTTATATACTCGGTTGTTTACTTGGTTACCTCTGGCTATGAGATGTAGTAAGAAATTTTCTGGATAGATCTTATAGTCGTTATTTTTTTTTAACATTCTTTTCAAAATTCGTCATAACGCAAAAGTGCTCGAGTACTATATACAACCACAAAACTTTATTAAACTCAAGCTTTAAAAAGCTTCCAGCACATAATCGTTTACGAAGATGGATATTTTAGTATGGGACATTAACACACAGTATCATCTAGTTCCATGGTAGGCTATGAGGCTTGTGTTATGGATACCAGATAGTTGATACACTACACATGTAAAACTTTAAATACATACTTATTATAAATATAAACATTCATGCTCATCACACACATTGGTACCCTCAGCGGGACTCAAACTCGCGACCGCTGGCACAGCAAGTAGGGTCACTACAAACTGAGCCAAAATTTTCTTAAAGACATCAGCAGTAAACATCAAAAACAATATTACCTAATGCCACATCTCACCACTTTACATCTAACAAGATTCAAGAAATGGGTTAATCTGATTAGAGTAATCCTTGCCCTCCTCAAAAAGATTGATAACAGCTTCTTAATAATGACAGATAAAAAGAACAAGATTACGGACCTTTGGCTACTTAATTTTATAAAGATAGATATGGTTGGACTTTAGTGTTAATATTTGCATTCTCTTTGCTCTAGTCATAGCTATACAGTATTGTCGACGTCAGATTTCTTATCATTGACTCTACTGCCTTTTGCATAAGGCGCTTTATTAAGTTTATTATATGGAGCCATATACTCATCCAATCAAACTACTCAAATTTTTTTTTTTTATGACATTCAGTGACAAACGAGCAGACAGACCACCTGATGGAAAGCAGTACCTGTCGCCCATAACACCTACGGTTCATGCACTTAGGTTTTAAGTAACAAAAACGCAGAACCACAGGTGCGTTGTCACTGTGAGGACTAAGATAATATGCCTCTTGCCTGTAATTGCGCTGGCTACCTTATATATATGGCGGAACACAACAATGTAATCATTGTTGCTTGGCGGCAGAAATAGATAAGGGGGTGGTACCCATCCAGTCGGACTCCTCAGGCTTGACAGAGTCCTACCACCGGTGACAGAGTCCTACCACCGGTACAATTTTGTTTCTCAAAATACAACTTTGTTTCTCACTACGTCAATCATACATCATCTACCTTCATTCTACTTCTTGCACACGACACCTGCACTACACAAGTAAAGATTAATTATAATTCAGTTAAAACATCCTAAAATCCTTGAGAAGATATCCAAATCTATCCTTTGTTCATAAATAGCCTGTGTCCAGTAGTGATATTATCATTAACGCCTCCGTGCGAATTTCCGGGAAATTAATTGTTAAAATACACACGGGTGTGTATGCGCCTCTCAAGACGTTAATATCTTTCTGACTGAATTTGATCACGGTGACCATTTTCAACACAGATCATCCAAACCGATATAAGAATTTCCAACTTTCTTTCATGAATCCTAATCGTAATTATGATGTACAAAAGAAACCACCGTACAGGAGAAAGGTACCTACTATACAGTATACTACATCTATATATATAATAAAATTCTGAGTCGAATCTGTACATTAAATATTTTTTTGGAAAATCTTATTGAAGTAGACATTATTATCGATACGGAGGCCGAATCTATAGTTTTTAGAATTTTTGACTGTCTGTCTGTGACTGCAACACGGGAAAACCACTGGAGGGATTTTGATGAAATTTGGTATGGTGACAGCTGGTTATTCTGGTTAATATATAGAATACTTTTCACTGCGACAAAATATCTCATCTCTGAGAAATCTATACTAACTGTTAAAACTTATCTAGGGACCAACACGAGCGAAGCGAGGGTGAGTCGCTAGTTTATTATATATGTGCTTTAGGTACTTTTCAGTGTATTATGACAAGGGACTATAATAAGCGTTATCCATCTTAGGGTGAGTTTCCTCATACGCATGCCGCATTCTCGCATTATGACCTATTTAGATAGTGGAATGTTTATTCACCTAAATGTCAGATGTGGAACAGTGGTTGGCGTCTTGGAAACTATAGGTTTAAACGCAGCTCCAGTTTTACTGGACTACTTTTTTGAAAGTACAAACTTACAGATTACATGATAACAAATAATTTTATCAAATACACTTTGTATTGGGTTTTTAACCGACTTCCAAAAAAGAAGAGGTTTTCAATTCGTCGGTTTTTTTAATGTATTTTCACCGATTACTCGAAGACGCCTGAACCGATTTGGAAAATTCTTTTTTTGTTTCAAAGGTTATATTTCTCAGGTGATCTCATTTTAACAAGTTTGAGGGTTAAATTTTAAAAATTCTATCTAAACAGTTATATCATTAAAATACGCTGATCTACGTATATTAATTCTACCAATACTAACTTACTGATTTAGCGGTTTGGCCTAACCAATGATAAATCAGCTAGCACAAGCAATTTCATATGCATAGTTTAACCGTGTGTAATGTTTCTTTGAATGTAATATGTTTTAAAAAACATATTAGGACATATCTATACTAATATTATAAAGCTGAAGAGTTTGTTTGTTTGTTTGTTTGTTTGTTTGTTTGGTTGAACGCACTAATCTCAGGAAGTACTAATCCGATTTGAAAAATTCTTTTTGTATTCGATAGCCCGTTAATTGAGGAAGGCTGTAGGCTATATATCATTCCAGAAAAATGTACGATTCCCGTGGGATAGAATTGTTTTTGTCTTGTTTTGAAGCGAGGGTGAGTTGCTAGTTAGTTTATAAGCAGTGAGCCCAATGAGATTTTTTTCACGAATTGCCATATTATTAATTCCTAAAATAAACCCCGTACTAACTTATATCAACTTTTTAAATATAAATCAAACATATATCGTTATTTAGCGCTTATCTACACATAGAAGTTAAATAAGAGAACATTATACAAAATCTTATGCTTCAAGAAGAAGCAATTTAGATGAAAAATGTCAATAAATGAGTCAATGTATACATCATCATGTCATCAATCATGATGAATGCTAAAATTAAAAAAAAAGAAGGATAAGTACTGTGCCATCATGAGATCTATACACATAAAAAGGTCTGCTTGTAATGTCAAAATAACAGCTTTTTACTAAATGCATATATTATGAAATTATACACGGTACCTACTATAAGAAAAAAGATTATCTGACTGTCTATCTGTTTGTTCTGGCTAATCTCCGAAACGGCTGGACTTATTTTGAAGGGGTTTTTAGCAGATAGCTAATGTTATAAAGAATAACTTAGACTTTTCTTATTTTAGAAAAAGAATTAGGTTTACGTTAAAAAATCGAGCGAAGCGAGACTAAGTCGCTAGTTAAGACTAAAATAAAATCGGATATTTATTCTATTGTCATGGGAGTGATATCGATTAACGCAATGTCAATGTTGATTGAGTGAGAAACAATTCAATTACCAGCCTCTTATATCTTTACACATATAAATTTTCTATAATAGAAAAGTATATAGAAATTATCTATTCGTAACACATAGATATATCATTTGATTATATTGTTTTAGCTTCTATTAGCGATCGCCATTATAGAATGACACCATTATCTAAAACGTACAAGAAGGTGACACATCAAGCTAAATAAAACCATTTAAAGATAGCCGTTTTGAAATTGTATGGGCCATTTAAATATTTATTCCTTATAAGGTAAAAGTTGTATTATTAAACATTGAATGAAATATGTAATACTAGCGACTCACCCTTGCTTCGCTTGGTTCATCCCTAGGTTTATTCCCCATACAAACTTTCAAGTTTCATCTCCATTTTCACCAGCTTTAAGGATGATTTTCGGGATAAAAACTATCCTACGTCCTTTCCAGGGTCTCAAACTATCTTCTTACTAAATTTCATCTAAATCGGTCCTGTAGTTTCAAAGCTTATTCGATACAAACAAACAAATCTTTCCTCTTTATGATATTAGTATACATATGAACAGGGCTCGAAATTCAAGTAAAACTAGAATAAAATATTTGCTTTCCAACGCTACCTTTCATAAAGATAATGAAAACACCTCCATGCGAGGACATCTCAATAACTCAGTAACGACAGCGCAATAAGTGCAAAAAGGTGTTCACCGGCAAATTTATGTTGCTGCAGATCGTTTTAATAGGGTTCCTTAGGAAAATAGGTTAAAACGGTTCTAAGTGATGTTTTTTTTTTTACTTACTAAGGAAATGTAACAAAAATAAATAAAGTATTGAGTGCAATTGGAAAACTGTTGAAGTGTGTTCAAATCTCGGGTCTTTCACCTCTCATACTCTTATCTGCAAATCATTTTCACGACGACGACACGTTTGGCTCATTTTGTGGTGACCCTACTTGCTGTGCCATCGGTCGCGGGTTTGAGTCCTGCTGGGGACATTTATTTGTGTGATGAGCACGAATGTTGGTACTCCAGCCATGGGTGTTTATATTTATAATATGTATATGTTTAAAGTTATATATGTGTAGTGTATCAACTGTCTGGTATCCATAACACAGGCCTCGTAGCTTACCATGGATGGTACCACTAGATGGTACTGCGTGTTAATGTTCCAACATAAAAAAATATATAACCCTTATGGTGAAGAAAAACATCATCTGAAGTACATGCCCAAGAGAATTTAACTAAGCGATAGATATGCGATATACTTATCCAGCATAGTGGGTTATGCCTCTTAGGTCTTTGGTGCTAAGTTAATGAACAAAATCGCTTTGTACAACATCGCTTATAATAAGAATATCTGACTATAATTCTAAATATAAGTATGTATTTGAATTCTTCTCACTTCTATTACCTTCTTAGTATCATCATTTACTTAATACTGAATAGTTTTGTACTTCTTTTAAAGTATATTGCGCGTACGGGAAGTATAAACTTTTGTATAATTTTAGTTTATATAGAGAAGGACTACAGATAACTAAAATTTATTGTCTTGCTTTTATATACATATATATAAAAGTAAGACAATAAATAAAAGTATATATATATATATATATATATATATATATATATATACTCGTATATATTATATATTATATATTCGTGAAGATTAAAAACTATATATGTCCCTAGCTTTTACAAAAAAAACCTCAATACCGTTCAAATTTAATGAATTATAGTAGATTTTCGACGACGGGATAATATAAGTCCAATTGAAAAAAATATTATAAGCCACACTAATATTAATAATATAAAAGCGAAAGTTATAAGTGAGTTGGCGTGTTTGTTACTTCTTCTTGCTGTAACAGCTCAAAGTATCTGAGTGGAATTCGTAATAGCGTTCGTAAATCCATATATGTATATTGAAATAATACATGCTTTTACAACAAAACAAGTACTTTGAAAAACTTTGACCTTCTTGCAATTTTATTACATGTATAATATATAGATATAAGATGCCTACCTAACAATGTTTCAAAATAAAAACAAGTGCTTCAAGAGGTAATCAAACCTGTGACTAACGAATTAGACTTTCAAGCTTAAATTGTTCATATTTTTTATAAAGAATAATATGATATAAGGAACCCATTTAACAATATAAGGCGCCCGCTTGTTAATTTTCTTCTCACAGAAGTTATATTCGCAGATAAAATTTTACGATGATCACACTCATTGCGATTGGTTTGCGGTATTTAACGAAAGCTTTTTTTTAAGGTAAGCATGGCTTAATATGAAGGATTTTTATATAGTATCAAGCCTATGCTTTACTTCAGGTAATGGTATATCTCCGGCAATCCAGCCGGACGTGCAGCCAAGAGTTGTACTAGGAGATGGCCCACTTGGATGGGCGGTGTACTATGCGGGTTGTTCCTGGTACTGCTCTGCTCCGGCACAGAACGTCATGGTTGAGTGCGTAAGTTATCCCGTGACACTCCTTAAGATGAGGATGGTTCTGTTGGGTATTGGCATTTCTGGCCATTAAGTCCTTCATAACCACCTGTATGTATGCAGGTGTAATTTAACAATATAAAAAAAGGTCATAGTCTCTATGTATCTACCTAATTTTATCCAAATTTGTTCAGCCATATCATAGTAACCAACATTCACACATCGAATCTAGGTACAAAAAAGTATCTAACGTACACAATTGATTTGAGGACACGTTTGGATGTTTGTAGTGACCCTATTTGCTGTGCCAGCGCTCGCGAGGTCGAGTCCCGATGGCGGAATTCATTTGTGTGATGAGCACGAATGTTTGTACTCTAGTCATGGGTGTTTATATTTATAATATGTACTATGTATTAAAAGTTATATATGTGTAGTGTATCAACTATCTGCTAACCATAATACAAGCCTCGTAGCCTACCATGGAACTAGATGGTGTTGTGTGTGTATTCCAACATATTTATTTATTTAACAATGTACATACATGTAAGCAATCGTATTTATATAAGAAATTTGATAGATATAAAAAGATATAATGCACAAACCGAGTATCGTGTCATGTTAAAGCAACTTCAATGAAAATACCCTCATGCTGTGCTGTAGATAAAGGTAGTCTATACATATAACTCAGTCATGGCAGTGGTAGCCCAATGGTAACTCGCTCGCTTCGATATCCGAGTGAAGCGGGTTCAAATCCCGGGTCTTGCACCTCTGATATTTTCATGTGCGAATCATTTCTATCATGATTACCACTTGCCTTACGGTGAAGGAAAACATCGTGAGGAAACCTGCATGTCTGAGAGAACCTAGCAAGTTTTCGAAAGACATGTGAAGTCCGCCAACCCGCACTTGGCCAGCGCGGTGGACTATGGCCTGATCCCCCTCGTATTGAAGGGAGGCCCGTGCCCAGCAGTGGGACGTTAAAAAGGGCTGAATACATACATATAACTCTAACTGAGTACATTAAATATTTTTGGAAAATTTTATTGAAATAGTCATTATTATTGATACAGAAGCCGAATCTATAGTTTTTAGAATTTTTGCCTGTCTGCCATTCTGGGAACGCATCACGAGGAAACAACTGAACAGTTTTGATGTAATTTGGTATGATAATAACTGGTTATCCGGGTTAGCATATAGGGTGTTACTGCGGAAAAATATATGACTGAGAAATCTACACTAAACGTTATAAAGGGACGAACCCGAACGGAGCGAGGGTGAACCGCTAGTATAAAATAAAAATGGGTCACAGAGGCCCGTCAAAGGCAGGAGAATAAAAAATAAGCTTTAGCTTGTCGATCGCGTATTTGTTTTTCGTTATTGTTACTAGAATTTCTGTGTTCCGAAAATTGTGAAAAAGTAACTTCGTTTCATATATTTTTACATTTCAATTTTTTGTTTATGTTATATGAATTTGATTCCTGGTTAAAGCAAATAATTATTGTTAAATACTTATGTCTATGGTGTATTAAAAATAAAAAAGAGTGGCAACACTGTGTTAGGATTAAATATAAGATGGATCGATTAAAGTCACCCCTTTTGGACATTCAGATTTCATTATCAAAATCCCGGACCCAGAAAAAATATATATTAAAACATGGTGTCAGAAGTAGGAAATAAACCCACACCCTCATAGAGGACCAGAAATTCAGTATATAATATTGTGTATCCATTTGCTTCATAAATACGCGTTATATAGATGTAACATAATATCAAAAGTAACAAAAGTAGTAATTTATCAAGAAAAAATATATAGGTATAATGAAACTAAAAATATATGTATTTAAATATATAGACATATGTACATAAAACCAAATCACTTTTAATCATTACCGTCATGTCCACGTGGAATTGTGGCAATTTTACTTGCTACATTCGTTGCTGAATGGCATTCCGATTCTTTGCACGAAAATACGAGCTCTCTAGTCAGAAATAAAGGCGAGATTATATCTGAGTTATAGATATACATATATCATTATAATGCACATTTTGACAATACTAGTGATCGCCCCGTGGTTAAAAATCAACCATAATTCATTAAGTTTGATCAATATTGAGATTCTTTTTTCAAATTTATATAGATAGCCTATAAAATCCAAAAAGATTTTGAAACTGGCCCATAAATTCAGAGATTTGAAGAGTCCTCCCGAACAATTTCGGCTACGGCAGCCATTCTTACTGAGACTACCCAAGTAAGTGTACGCGCAGACACAAGTGCACTCTCTATTCCTGTCACTTTCATACTCCGGTGGGACGACTACTCGACACGACAGGTGGGAGTTAAGGGGCAGAACCGACGGCTTTACGTGCTCTCCGAGGCATGGGGGTGAAACACCGCCAACTTTCCATATCGGGGTTCTTACTGGGATTTCCTCAACAGAAAAACTCAAAAACTGAATTAGGCCCGACCCAGGACTCAAACCCAAGACCTCCGGATGTTAGCCACTACACTTTCAAGGCAGTCAAAAGTCAATTATTACAGAGCTGAATAGCTAAAAAACACACATTCAAGATAACGATGTATTTTTAAATTATAGATTAATATTTTTGGGAATTTATATAAGTACTTTAGTTCTATAGAAAATAATGTTTTTATCATAGAAGTGTTAAAATGTTTTAAAATACAGCTTAATCACACAGACAGATCATAACGTAATCCAAGCACTTCTTTAAATTCAATGAACAAATTCAGTTATTTTACTACGTGTATGAAACAATAATGTTTCTATTAAAAATTAATTTCACTTTTCTGAATGATAACCACACAGAACATTGTTATTAAATTTTCACGTTATAGTTGAAACTCCAGCTGTAATTTCCCAGTTGACTATAGAAGGGGTGACTACAAAATTTAGACAATCTTAGTTTCACTTATACGATTAAACTAATAATGTAGCGCGTTTGCTAGAATGGGTGTAACAAACGTAAAGACTTATTAATAATATATAGATTAGGTGAACAGAAACCTCTTTGAAGAGGACTTCTCCAGTTTTTACGCCAATCAGTCAAAAATATACTGAACTGAAAAATCTTTAAAACGGTCAAGCTGTAAATCTACATTTATTAAAAGAAATAATCATTTTATAAATAACCAATCAAAAAAGCACAGACAACTCGCTCGTGGTATTTAGTTTAAAAAAATATGTACTCACATAAAAAAAAAACAACTTATAGAGTAAGATGAAGTATAGCGACTTACATGCATTGAGTGAAGACAGCTGTTTCATGGTAAGATCTAATCGTTATGGTTCCTCCATCCAGCTGAACGTTGTCGGATAATATTTTGATTTGTATTCAGCCCTTTTTTACATCCCCATACTGTGCACGGGCCTCCCTTCAATACAAAAGGGATCACGCTGGCTAAGTGCGGGTTAGCGGACTTCACATGTCTTTTGAAAACAAATTTGATTTACCTATTATAAATAAACCATGTAAAGAGATAGATTTGGCATTTTGGTTTTTGAGTTACTTGAGTATTCCTTAGATTGTATTTCTGGGATGCAATAAAAGTCCAATAAAATATATCTTGCTTTAATCAAGTTCAGCATAAATATCCAGTTCACGAATCTTTAGTTTGTGCTTAGCCTAATATATCCAAGTACAATAGCATTAAGAATAACATTTAATGTACCCTCTGGTAACATAAAGAGTGAAAGCTAAGGCAGTTTTATTTTCAATTTTTTAAGATGTAGTCAATTATTCTTGATAGAGAAATAAAGTGGTGGATTAAAAGTTATGTGAGATAAGACAAGATGTCATTATAACATCGTTGAAGAATATTCAATCGTTATGTTTATTGTCCCTATATTTTTAATGATTTCCATTCTTCAACGATTCTTGAATGACATTTTGTCTATTTACCCGACTGCGGTGAAGCAAAAAGAGGATTATGATTTTGACCGGTATGTATGTATGTACGTTCATCTGTTCCCACCTAACTTCTAAACTACTTACCCTAACAAACCAAATACATTCTAACAGTAATATGTGACCGTAAGATTTAAGGCAAAGTAATAAATAAATAAATATGTTGGGACATTAACACACAGCACCATCTATCTAGTTTCATAGTAAGCTACGAGACTTGTGTTATAGATACCAGGTGGTGGATACACTACACATATATAACCTTAAATATATACATATTATAAATATAAACACCCATGACTGAGTAGAAATATTCGTGCTCATCACACAAACGAATCTCGTCAGTGGGACTCAACCCACGACCGTTGGCACAGCTAAAAGGGTCACTACAAACTGTGCTAAACGTATCATTATTGGTCATTGATCATAGGCATATGATCACGGCTATTCTTTGAACATCACGATAAAAATGTATTAAATACATCACAATATATCACGTGTAAGTTGTTTATTTAAGAGACGATAAATGTTGAATAGTTTGTACATAACAATTTGAGATGAGAAAATTTTCTTGTTTCATAGTTTTAAGACCGTGATTTTTCAGTAGTCGGGTTTTAGTTTTTGAACTTGCTTTTTATATAAAGCTAACGCTCTTTCTTAGATCTTGTTTATCTATACATATAATGAAATTGTAACTAAGCCGAACCTGTACAGCAAAAATTTTTTGGAAAATCTTATTGAAATAAACATTATTATCGATAAAGGCCGAATCTATAGGTTTTAGAATTTTTGTATATCTGTCTGTCTGTGACCGCATTACGGAAAAACCACTGGAGAGATTTTGATGAAATTTGGTATAAGATAGTTGATTTTGACTATATGGATGGAACTATATAGATGTTGACTGCGGGAAAATATCTCATCTCTGAGAAATCTATACTGTAATTTAAAACGTAAGTAGGAGTGAACCCAAGCGGAGCAAGGGTGAATCGCTAGTTGTCCTATATTTACATTAAAAAATCAATATTACCTTATTATGTCATTTTAAATATACTATATTATTATTACATATATATATATATATATATATATATATATATATATATATATATCGCGTCACTTTAATGTTTTTTTTTGTATCTTTGGTAGGTATGAGAATAGGTCGTAAAGTATTCTGCACCCTCCTACTCATTTTTTAATCGCGATTTTAGTACTTTTTTATGAACAATATTTTATAAATAAATACACAATATGCATTATAACATAAAGACAAAGAGTTTTTTTTTTGTAGATTGAACGCGGGCGTAGCCGCGGGTTCTGCTAGTTATGTATAAGAATAGTGCTACACAGTATGCCCCAATTAAAAGCTAACTTAGCATGCAAATAATAATTAATGAAAGAAAAAATATTAAAAAACTTCATGTATATTCTAAATGAAAAAAAAAAAAGAAATTCTAAAAATGAAATTACGAAATACCTGTATAAAAAAAAACATTTTTTTTATAATCAAACTATGTATAAATCAAAATAAAAAAAAATAACAAAATTTAAACGATAAAAATAAATCTAAAAAAAGCGAATAGTCGATTATATGAATCGATACTGTAACGAGTTAATCGGAACACTATTGATTTACCAAGTTACCACCTAGTTAAGTATTCCCACATGAGAACATTATTGCGTTAGCAAATTACAAAGGACTCCCCGATCAATTCCCACGAGCCCATAGTAAAGACATGTCCTTTTCTACTGCTTTTTATATATTTAACTTCCAGTAAGAAGTATTTAAGTATCTGTGGTTCAATATAGATAGCCACCTACAAGTAGAAAATGGCTGACTATAATTTTTAAATTACACTAGCGACTCACCCTCGCTTGGGTTCGTCCTTAGTTACGTTTTAACGTTTAGTATTGATTTCTCAGAGATGAGATATTTTCCCGCAGTAAATTTCATCAAAATCTATCCAGCGGTTTTCCCGTGATGCGGTAACAGATAGACAGATAGACAGACAAAAATTCTAAAAACTATAAATTCTGTCTCTGTATAGATAATAATGACTATTTCAATAAAATTTTCCAAAAAACATTTAATGTACGGATTCGGCTTAGTTACAATTTTATTATATGTATAGATATAGGTATAATATACTTCATATTATACCTATACACTAATTATGTATAAAATTTAATAAAAATAGATATATTTTATATATAAATAGATGTCTTATTCTTTCTTCACTTTCTGATTACTATTCTGATTCCAACTACACTGACGATTCAAAAGCACTTGTAATAAGTCTAATTGAATAAAGTTTATTTCATTTCATCTCACAAGTAACACACTTTTGTGAAAAAAAAACTTTTGCCTCTTTATATTACTGTAGTTCCTTAACAGATGCGGCTGGCTTGACAACACCAACTAACCCATTTCCATAGATTAGCTGGTACATATTTTTACAGATTAGTTCGTGCTTACTCACATTTATCTCTTAATTATTTGTAAAATGTGAGATATAAAGATGCTGCTCGAGCTCTCTAATCATCGCAATCCTCTACAAATCGAAAGTAATGCTTAGTTGTAGTGTTAATACTTTTTGTGTGTAAATAAAATTTTAAGGATATGAGATGATGTACCTTTTTGTAAAAAATACTGTTATTCTAACGGATCCCAGAAAAATACTATTATTAGAGAAAAATACTATTATTCTAACAGACATCGGGATAAGAAATGTAATTGCTTTGCTTTATCCTCCCAAAATGAAATAAAAGCAATTAAATTGCTCTATTCTCCCAAAAATCCCGTCAACACTTGTTACCTGGTTTTAAATTTAAGTAAAAACAAACTAACAAACTTTAATTTATATTGTGATTCTTAGAATATTTAAAATGGCAGACGAAGTCTCAAACATGTAGTTGTATGCAAAAATAAACATACCTGCACTAATGAGTTTAAAAACAAAGATCGTTCTCACCGATCTTATATCAGAACAAAGCCATGCTAATTAAGGTTTAACGAGCATCCAGTTAACTGGCGATACATATGAGCCCGACTGGGAATCGAACCCGTATCGTCTTGGACTAATGGTTAATTAAAAGCGAAACCAAGTAAGCAAATTACTTGATTAGCTATTTTGAACCTTATACCTTTATGTTAAGATTTACAATTAAATTTGCAAGCATTCTCGTAAAAGTAAAGGATATTTGTTAAAGGAATTTGCCTGTTGTATGATTGTTACTAACCAATTAACAATATATGGATGTACTTACGTCTGAAATAAAGATTATTATTATTATTATATATCTTTTTTTTTACTATGTTGCTTGAATCATTAACGCGGGCTTTAGGCCAAACGTTAAATGACAGTATCATGGGGTAATGGATAAAAATTTGCGAACTATTCTACAGGTGTTGAGTATGGCAGCTTTCTGCATGAGGATGTACGTGAGTGGGTGAATTTGTAAAATTTTAAGGCTAATGTGTAAAGATTTAGGTATGACTCCTGTAGCTGATAGCACTATTGGGACTGTTTTAACTACGTTGACACGCCACTGTGCTTTAATCTCCACTTCCAATTCTTTATATTTGGTTTTTTTTTCGGTGTAAGTTGTTTGCAGGTTATGAGTATTTGACACGGCTATATCAATAAGATAGACAGTTTTAGCATGTTTATCATATAATGTTATGTCAGGTCTATTGCAATAAACGGTCTTGTCTGTTATTATGGTTCGGTACCAATAAATTTTATACTTGTCTGAATCTAAAATAATTTATTATTATAACTATAAGTTTAAAGTATACTAACTTTTCATGTCAGTGAACTTAGCGGAACATTGTCCAGCAGATCAAAAATAAATGAGAGTTCTATTCGCATGCAGCTGAGTTCTATAGTTCCTGATACTTTTAGAAATAGTTCTGGCGTTTTTACCTTAAAAAAACTCAGTTGACAAAATGATCTGCTAACTTCCCGTAGCAGATCATTTTGCAACAAATCAAAAAAAATGAGAAATATATGCACATGCAGCTGAGTTCTACAGTTCCTGATACTTTTCAGAAATAGTTCTGACCTCTAGTCCAAGTTCCAGTAGATCATATCCGGATTTTCGAAAAGTCGAAACATACCATTTTCATCGTTTCAAATTATTGTAAAAGGCTAGAATTCTTCCTTTTATCACAGATCTGTATCAGAACTGTAATCTACAACTCGGTTCGAGTCCAGAACTCACGTCCAAGTCCCAGCAGATCATATCCAAACTTAGAAAAAGTAAAAACAAAAAAAAAATCTAATTCTTTCAAATGATTGCGAAAAGCTCTAGCTTTTCGCAATAATTTGAAATTCGTTCTTACGTCTACGTAAGAACTTATTTGTTTATCACAAATCTATATCAGAACTACATTGTGAAACTCAATCCGAGACCAGAACTCACGTTCATGTGCCAGCAGAGTATACCAGAAATTTGAAAAGTTAAAAAATAATATTTAATTATTTTTAATTATTGAGAAAAGCTACAAGTTAGAACTCTTTTGTTTATCACAGATCTTTATCAAAACTACAATTTAGAAGTCGATTCAAGTTCAGAACTCTTTTAAAAAAAAAAAAATTTTTTAACTTTTTCAACTTTTTGGTATGCTGTGCTGGAACTTGGACGTGAGTTCTGGACTCGAATCGACTTCTACATTATAGTTCTGATAAAGATCTGTGATAAACAAAAGAGTTGTAACTTGTAGCTTTTCTCAATAATTGAAAATAAATAAATAAATATTATTTTTTAACTTTTTCAACTTTTTGGTATGCTGTGCTGGAACTTGGACGTGAGTTCTGGACTCGAGTCGACTTCTACATTGTAGTTCTGATAAAGATCTGTTATAAACAAAAGAGTTGTAACTTGTAGCTTTTCTCAATAATTGAAAAAAAATATAAATATTATTTTTCAACTTTTTCAACTTTCTGGTATCCTCTGCTGGAACTTGGATGTGAGTTCTGGACTGTCGCAGAAAGTGTCGCTGAAAAGTGTCGCTGAAAAAAGTGTCGCTGAAAAGTATCGCTGCAAAGTGTCGCTGAAAAGTGTCGCTGAAAAAAGTGTCGCTGAAAAGTGTCGCTGAATAAAGCGTCGCTGAAAAATGCCGCTGAAAAGTGTCGCTGAAAAGTGTCGCTGAAAAATGTCGCTGAAAAGTGTCGCTGAAAAAAGTGTCGCTGAAAAATGTCGCTGAAAAGTGTCGCTGAAAAAAGTGTCACTGAAAAAAGTGTCACTGAAAAAAGTGTCGCTGAAAAGTGTCGCTGAAAAAGTTTAACTGAAAAATGGCGCTGAAAAGTGTCGCTGAAAAGTGTCGCTGAAAAAAGCGTTGCTGAAAAGTGTTTCTGAAAAAACTGTCGCTGAAAAAAGTGTCGCTGAAAAGTGTTGCTGAAAAAAATGTCGCTGAAAAAAGTGTCGCTGAAAAATGTCACTGAAAAGTGTCGCTGAAAAAAGTGTCGCTGAAAAAAGTGTCGCTGAAAAGTGTCGCTGAAAAAAGTGTCGCTGAAAAGTTTCGCTGTAAAGTGTCGCTGAAAAAAGTGTCGCTGAAAAGTGTCGCTGAAAAGTGTCGCAGAAAAGTGTCGCTGAAAAAAGTGTCGCTGAAAAAAGTGTCACTGAAAAAAGTGTCGCTGAAAAGTGTAAAGAAAAAGCAGCGACACTTTTCAGCGACACTTTTTTCAGCGACACTTTTTTCAGAAACACTTTTCAGCAACATTTTTCAGCGACGCTTTTTTCAGCGACACTTTTCAGCGACTCTTTTTTTAGCGACACTTTTTTCAGCGAATGTTTTTTTAGCGACACTTTTTTCAGCGACAGTTAGTTTCAGAAACACTTTTCAGCGACATTTTTTTCAGCGACACTTTTCAGCGACATTTTTCAGCGACACTTTTTTCAGCGACACTTTTTTCAGCGACACTTTTCAGTGACATTTTTCAGCGATACTTTTCAGCGACATTTTTCAGTGACACTTTTTTCAGCGACACTTTTGAGCGACACTTTTCATCGACATTTTTCAGTGACACTTTTTTCAGCGACACTTTTCAGCGACATTTTTCAGCGACACTTTTTTCAGCGACACTTTTCAGTGACATTTTTCAGCGATACTTTTCAGCGACATTTTTCAGTGACACTTTTTTCAGCGACACTTTTGAGCGACATTTTTCAGTGACACTTTTTTCAGCGACACTTTTCAGCGACACTTTTTTCAGCGACACTTTTCAGCGACACTTTTTTCAGCGACACTTTTTTCAGCGACACTTTTTTCAGCGACACTTTTTTAAGCGACACTTTTCAGCGACAGTTAGTTTCAGAAACACTTTTCAGCAACATTTTTCAGCGACGCTTTTTTCAGCGACACTTTTTTCAGCGACTCTTTTTCAGCGACACTTTTCAGCGACACTTTTTTCAGCGACACTTCAGAGACATTTTTCAGTGACACTTTTTTCAGCGACACTTTTCAGCGACACTTTTTTCAGCGACACTTTTCAGCGACACTTTTTTCAGCGACACTTTTCAGCGACACTTTCAGCGACAGTCCAGAACTCACATCCAAGTTCCAGCAGAGGATACCAGAAAGTTGAAGAAGTTGAAAAATAATATTTATGTGGGAAACGGAACGTAAGAGCGAGTGAAAGGGACGAATGTATGGGAGAGAAGGGGACGAAGGATAGAACGGACGTGAGATGGAGGATTGTGTGCGGACGGTGCGAACGAGCTACAGGTTAAGAAGTTACAATAAATAATTACAAAGAAAATTCTGCTTTTACTTTGAGTAATTTCCCACATTTATATTTTTTTTCAATTATTGAGAAAAGCTACAAGTTACAACTCTTTTGTTTATAACAGATCTTTATCAGAACTACAATGTAGAAGTCGACTCGAGTCCAGAACTCACGTCCAAGTTCCAGCACAGCATACCAAAAAGTTGAAAAAGTTAAAAAATAATATTTATTTATTTATTTTTAATTATTGAGAAAAGCTAGAAGTTACAACTCTTTTGTTTATCACAGATCTTTATCAGAACTACAATGTAGAAGTCGATTCGAGTCCAGAACTCACGTTCTTGTGCCAGCAGAGCATACCAGAAAGTTGAAAAATAATATTTAATTATTTTTTTTTATTGAGAAAAGCTACAAGTCAGAACTCTTTTATTTATCACAGATCTTTATCAGAACTACAATGTAAAAGTCGACTCGAGTCCAGAACTCTCGTTCAAGTTCCAGCACAGCATACCAAAAAGTTGAAAAAGTTAAAAAATAATATTTATTTATTTTTTTTAATTATTGAGAAAAGCTACAAGTTACAACTCTTTTGTTTATCACAGATCTTTATCAGAACTACAATGTAGAAGTCGATTCGAGTCCAGAACTCACGTCCAAGTTCCAGCAGAGCATACCAGAAAGTTGAAAAAGTTTAAAAATACAATTTAAATTTTTTTTATTGAGAAAAGCTACAAGACAGAACTCTTTTGTTTTAAATCACAGATCTTTATCAGAACTAAAATGTAAAAGTCGATTCGAGTCCAGAACTCACGTCCAAGTTCCAGCAGAGCATACCAGATAAACAAATTAGTTCTAACTTGTAGCTTTTCTCAATATTTAAAAAAAAAATAGTATTTTTCTACTTTTTCAACTTTCTGGTATGCTCTGCTGGCACATGGACGTGAGTTCTGGACTCGAATCGAGTTCTACATTGTAGTTCTGATATAGATCTGTGAAAAACGAAAGACTTCTAGCCTGTACAGTAATTTGAAACGATGAAAATAGTATAGTCTTATTTTTTAAACGTTCGACTTCTGACATGATCTTCTGGAACTAGAACGTGAGTTCTGGACTCAAATCAAGTTCTACATTGCAGTTATGATACAGATCTAAAATAAACGAAAGATTTCTAACTTGTAGTCTTTTTCAATCATTTAAAAAAATGAAAATAGTATTTTTCAACTTTTTCAACTTTCTGGTATGCTCTGCTGGCACATGAACGTGAGTTCTGGTCTCGAATTGAGTTTCACAATGTAGTTCTGATATAGATTTGTGATATACAAATGAGTTCTTACGTCTAGCTTTTCGCAATAATTTGAAACAATTAGATTTTTTTTTTGTTTTTACTTTTTCTAAGTTTGGATATGATCTGCTGGGACTTGGACGTGAGTTCTGGACTCGAACCGAGTTGTAGATTACAGTTCTGATACAGATCTGTGATAAAAGGAAGAATTCTAGCCTTTTACAATAATTTGAAACGATGAAAATGGTATGTTTCGACTTTTCGAAAATTCGGATATGATCTGCTGGAACTTGGACTAGAGGTCAGATCTATTCCTGAAAAGTATCAGGAACTGTAGAACTCAGCTGCATGTGCATAGATTTCACATTTTTTTTTGATTTGTTGCAAAATAATCTGCTACGGGAAGGTAACAGATCATTTGGTCAACTGACTTTTTTTAAGGTAAAAACGCCAGAACTACTTCTAAAAAGTATCAGGAACTATAGAAATCAGCTGCATGCGAATAGAACTCTCATTTATTTTTGATCTGCTGGACAATGTTCTGCTAAGTTCACTGACATTAACTTTTCTCTCTTCCTTTGAATTTTATGCATAATATAAATAATAATAATTTAAAAATAATCTACCTTCTATACATACAATAAAATTCGTAACTGAACCGATTCTGTACATTAAATATTTTTTTTTAGAAAATCTTATTGAAATAATCATTATTATCGATACATAGTCCGAACTATCTGTATCTATCTGTATGTCTGTCTGTCTCTCTGTTTTGGGACGCATCACGATAAAACTACTGGACAGATTTCGATGAAATTTGGTATGATAATAGCTGGTTATCCGGGTCAACATATAGGTTACTTTTTACTCCGGAAAAACATCTCATCTCCGAAAAATCTATACTAAACGTTAAAACCTAAGTAGGAAACGTGAGTTGTGAGTGAGTAAGAGTTATACATAAATGCGAACGGAGCCGGGAGTAAATAGTTAGTAAAAAATAAAAACTTATTTCAACTTGTAGGTAAATCATCGAAGACACTAGAGAGTTTTAATTAAAAAACGTGTTGTTCTAGCTGAAAGCAGCGTCAGTTAATAAATATTTTTAATTATCGACCTCCTTTATCAACAACCACCCATTTGTTTCCAATCAGTTTTTATTATAACAGGAATAGTAAGATTAATGTTTTTATTTAAATAAGTCCTAGTACTTGGCTGAAAGGCAGTGGTAGCCCAGTGGTAACGCGCTCGCTTGGACAACCGAGTGAAGCGGGTTCAAATCCCGGGTCTCGCACCTCTGATATTTTCATGTGCGAATCATTTCTAACATGATTACCACTTGCCTTACGGTGAAGGAAAACATCGTGAGGAAACCTGCATGTCTGAGAAAACCTAGCAAGTTTTCGAAAGACATGTGAAGTCCGCCAATCCGCACTTGGCCAGCGTGGTGGACTATGGCCTGATTCCCCTCGTATTGAGGGAGGCCCGTGCTCAGCAGTGAGACGTTAAAAAGGGCTGAATACATACTTGGCTGAAAAGGCGACGTTATATAATACTAGTGGCTTAGCGGTGCTTCACTCGAGTACTTCTTTAGGTGCCCAATAGCCAATAAGTTTTTCTAGATTTACTAAATTTCATCACTGTCTCAGTGGTCTAGAGGTTAGCGTGTACGGTTACAGATCCGGAGATCCTGAGTTCGAGACCCGAGGAGGGCCAAGTTTAATTGCTAAGCTTTCTGTTTTTTATTGGTTATTAGAGATAGATACATTTTTTAGGACATAACATATATAACATAACATATAATAATTGTCTTCAATTCCTCCTTATCTCTAACTACTAGAGAAAAAAATAAATAAAAAAATATATATAAAACCTAAAAAATGTAACGATACCCTAACTGTTGGCACATTTTTAAGGCACTATTTTTCAATACCAAGGTCCAAAGTGGGATTCTTATCGAAAACCTTTTAAAGGCACGTCAACTTTCATCACGTTTTTGTAGAACATTAACGGGTGACTCGCAAAATTACTATGAGCAAATGAAGTGGAAAAAACGAAAATCCCCAATGACTTCTGAAATTCGGTCGAATGACCTGTCTTTTGTACCCATCTGGGAATAATGTTTTTTTTGTAAACTCTGTACGCGATAGAAAAAAATAGAAAATTCAAAAACATTTTTCGGATATAGATAGGATGTAGATAGGATATAGATAGATAGATAAAAACATCATACTTTACTCAGAATTTCGTAGATAATGCTATGCTAAGCCACGAGATTATAGAGTTTGGCTCTCTAAACTTTTTACTTATCTGTTAGAAAGATGAGTACCTGAATGAGAGGTGCATTAACGAGTTTCAGGTGATTTAGGCGTAAAATCTAGAACAACAGTATTACTAGTGAAAATTTTCAAAAAGATGTGTTTAATAACTATTTTTGAAGCCAACCGGGACTCGAATGTAGGACCTTATTACCTGCAACCAAACATAATTTTTGGGTAGGTACTGTCTGTAACAACTATATAAAGACCTTTGGGACGTCTAAAACCTTAATCTCATGAAAAGTCAAAATGTCATGAAAAGCATTCAAAATGTTGGAAACCAAAAATCAAAATAAATCTGCCAAAAAATCAGAAAAGATGTTTGTTTTAAAATGTCAAATATTAATTTAAGATTTTGAAAAAATAAGTATTAGCCATATGATCTGTGGCCAAACATAAGTTAGGCTCGGGTTTTTACAACAGATTAAATGTATAAAAAGATAGAAAAATTCAAATTCTATTTGCGGTTATTTATTTTTTTGAAGTGAAAACTTCTATAGGCAGGTTTGGATGGAGAGTAAATTCATGTAATCGTCATCGACATGGTCACACGACGTGTTAACGCTAACACTCAGATTGCCGATAGATGTCAAAACCAGATAAATGTAAACAGTTTCAATTTAGAAAGTTTTATTTAAGATCAATCAATTGTTTTAAATATCAAAAAATAACAACTGTTTGTTCATAATTTTAAGTTTTCACTTCTGTCGACAGTAGTCATGACTGCTTTTTTTACGTTTTTATTTTTTCATTTTTAGTGTAGACGTAGTAGTAGAAAGTAAGAAGATAGTATTTTAAAAGCAAATGTACGAGTCACTATAAAAAAATACCTACATCGCTTCAAGTGTGCCTATAAAATTTGAAGATTACCCCCCATTTTTCTAGGAACCTATCATCCAACTAATGACCATAGAACCACCTTTTTAAACAGAAAAAGAATTTTCCAAATCGGTCCAGGCTTCTTCCAGTAATCGGGTAACACTCATAAAAAATAAAAGATTCCAACGAATTGAAAACCTTCTCCATTTTTGAAATCGGTTAAAAAATAATACAAACTTAAAATATTATGAAAAATACAAAACGAGAGGCGTCAAGAGATAATCAAATTTGTTATTTCATCCGAATCGGGTGAATACCCTAAGTGACTAACTTGACCTACTTAAGTGACCTCTATCTGCTCTTAAATGTACCTCCGGCGGGAAAATGGAGAATATTATTAAATGAACAATTTACTGCTAAGGCGTGAGAATATACAGTATTTATTTATTTATATGGTTACTCAATTTACTGAGAAATTAAATACTAGCATTCTGCTCTGGTTTTTCTCTGGGTTTGGGGGTTTTTTGTCAGATCATTTTAACGTCCCACTGCTGGGTGTCTTCCTTTAGTGCGAGGTGGATTATGCTACATCCACCACGATGGCTAAGTTAACGGATTAGTGGACTTCACGTGTCTTTCAAAAACTTGCTGGGTTCTATGAGGCATGCAGGTTTTTTCACGATGTTTTCTTTCACCATAAGGCAAGTCGTAATCATGTTAAAAATGATTCGCACGTGAGATTATCAAAGGTGCTAGACCCGGGACTTGAACTCGCATGATTCAGTTTCCCAATCAATCGCATTACCACTGGACTTTCAGATTATAATTATAAAATTCGTTTCTATTGTTTATTTATGCTATTATTATTACTCTAACATATTTTAAATTAAAAAAAAAAAACTATTTTCATTTAATTAAATCTAAATTATGTATATTTTTCCCACAAAGCACCGTCCTTGTAAAGGAAAACCTTGTAATTTAAGTTCCGCTATTAAATAAAACAAATTAGTAAATATTAAATGCTAGCAACTTTTGGGGTCGAGATCTCTTTGACACATGACAAGGGCTTTAAGTTATTTAGTTCGCAAAGGTCGCACTGACCGGAATGCTGAAAATATTTGTAGGCTTACGCCAACGTATTTTGTTAGTATATACTTCTATTTTGTTTAAAAAAATAATAAGTACGTGCTCGTATTATAAAGAAAAATAGTGAATTTTTTTTACTTTATTATATCTTGATTAATTGTAAAAAAAGTGAAATTTTCGAAGTTATACTTCTTTTTGCACGTTTGGAAAAAAATATAAGAGTAAAATTTTTACGATGCTCGCGCACACCGACAGCCAAAAAGCGACAGGATGAAGTCAGCTGCCTTCCTTTTACCAACAGAGAGTTGTGACATACGGGACAAAATCTTTAGTTATTTTTGTTCTGTTACGTGTGTTTGTGTGTATGATTTTTCCACCTTCACTTCGACTGGCTGAACGAATTTTGATGAATTTAATATTTAATTTAATATTTAAAATAATATAATTTTATTCTATAACCTGAAGTATCTCATAAATTCGAATTAGTAATAAAAGTTACCAAAAGACGCCTAGTATAAATACAAAAGACGCCAAGGGACGAATCAGAGTGAAGCGAAACTGAGCCACTGGTATCCCAAAAAAAATAAAGTTTGCACAATAAATGTTAGTGCAAAAATAATTAGGAAATAAGTACCTAACCTATAAAAGTTATTTATCTCAATATAGTCCTAAAAAGGCATAAGTTTTGGGTAAAAAATATGAAGAGCTGGACAAAATGCAACGAAACTTTTATGAAGTAAATATTAATTTAAATAAAAAAGGCATTATACAAGGTAGGTACAGTTAGAGCTTACCTTTTGCTGCTGAAGTGCACCTTACGAACCTTTCGTTTGGAAAGATAGATAATTTTAATCATAAATATAATCAAATATTATTTAATTTGGATTGCTATTATTATAATTAAAAAAAATTTAAGCTTATATTTTAGGGTTGCTATCACTATATTTATAAATAAAAAAAGAACAAAATATTTATATCAATATATGTTAATATTACCATATATTTATATAAGAAAAAATTAAAAATATTAATTTGGATGACTATTTTTCTGATCAGTACACTGATACAGTAAGAGTTAACTACAGTATCTAAAGTACTTCTATGTTATTCAACACTGTATACAACAGGAATAAAAACACGTGTAAAGCCGCAGACCGATGCTAAATGCATGTGATATATGAATATCGCAGCATAAGATTTGCAAGGCAAGCTCGCGATAACGACTCGGTCTCGTCATCTGGGGCTACGCTTGGACCTTTGCCAGACCGAGTGGTTCGTAATAGGTTTCTTTAATGATATTATTATAATATGAAATATACGAATTTATTATATTGCTAGTGACTTACCCTCGCTTCGCTTGTTTTTTTTAACCCTAATTGTTTTTCTAAAATAAAACTAGCCTAAGTTACTCCTTATAACATCAGCTATCTACCAGTGAAAGTCTCATCAAAATCAGTGAAGCCGTTCAGAAATTAGCAGGAACAAACAGTGAGACAGATAAAATAATTAAAAATTGTGTTTTTCTTATAAATACCGTATATAATTTCATATACATTTATTAAAAAGCTGTTATTTTAACATTACAAACAGACACTTCAATTTATTATTTATCTGTGTAGATTAATATATAATAATTATCAATCATTTCTTCCGAATTATTATGCTAGTAGTGATTTACTTTTGCATCATCTGAGGGTTTCTAGGTGTCTATCAGTAGCCTATGTATTAACCCAGGTTCCGTGCCTCAAAGAGTATGTGTCGCGTCGGTCCTGCCCTTTAATTCTCATACTGGGTTCACACTGCGTGAATGGAACGCCAACAAGAAGAGCGTGTTACGTGACATGTCTAAGCAGCTGCTGGTGATATCACCGACCCCACTAGAAGGAGACGGGCTCGAAAACAAAATACTAGGCCTGCGTTGGATTTAATACTGGGGTTTAATACTTCGATGAACAGGGTTCCTATGGAAGTATGCACCCAGACCCATGCACCTACGAAGAGAGAAGCACTCAACGCGGTCATGTCTATATATGACATGGTCATGTCGAAGTACCATCCCTTTGAAAGTAAAAGGAATTTCTATTCCTGTATCATATATTAAGTGCACTTTCTAGTGCACTTGTGCTGGCACGTACACTCCCCAGTGCACTATAATATCTCCAAAGCATTTGGCCAGTCCCAGTGAGATTGGCCGCCGTCTCTTCAGAACATAATCTATCTTTGTACCAAATTTGATCTAAATCTGTCTAGCCGTTTCGGTGTGATGGAGTAAAAATTTATATTTTTTTACAAAGTTTCTTGAGCGACAAAGGTGAGCACTAAAGATATTTGAAAATTTATCCCGATAGAATTAATTTCATATTCGGAATTCATTTCATTTATGAAGTTCGTCATTTTTGAAGACAAAGATATGGAAATTAATGTTTAAGCTCCTGTTCATATTGACGGTGTAAAATCCCATTGGATACTGAATGTATCTGATATTTATGTAGGTATTAAGTATCGAAATTAAAAATATACGTACAGAAGTAAATGTTAGTTACTAATGTTATCGCATATTTGAAGAATAAAAATCCGAAATGATAGTTACTTTTGGTCTGATAAATCACTAAAACAATCAAATCTGAATATTACAGAGAACACACAAGCAAATAAAAAGAGACTTAAAATTTTTTATCTACCTTCTTAACTATTCCTAACATAACCAACCAAACTTTTTCTAAAAATTTCACACTACAAAATTAACCTTTTTCTTTTTAAATTCCGATGTGATAAAATGTACAAACCATTAAAATTTTATAATTTTCCACTATATAGCAAAATTATTAAAACCGCCGCTAGAGACGTCACCTAACAAAGTGACAACGTGGAATGGATACATTTAATAGGAAACTGCAATTTAAGTCCTGGCATAAATTCTGCGAAAACGCTAAAGTCCGTCGAGAACTTGTAACATTTGTCATATTTTAAGTTATTTCTAGATTTTTCTATGAAAGAATGAGAAAAACACGTTGATGTATCCTTACTTTAGAACTTTATTATAGATTAGCTTCTGCTTCACGGAAGATTTAAAGATAACGTATCTTTGTATTTATTATAATATTTTTTTAAATATTTGAAATAAGGACTTGTAATGAATGAATAAAGTTGTTCCTACCCCAAAAATATTTCCAGTCATTAAAAACCTGTGTTATTTTTTCTTAAAGCTTATTAGTTACTAACAAATCTATCCCACGAGAACTGTACATTTTTCCGGGATAAAAAGTAGTAGCCTATGTAAATTCCAGATAGAGCTATTCCAGACTATAATTTATCTCTGTGCTAAATTTCATCCAGATCCGTTCAGCCGTTCTGGCGTGATTGAGTAACAAGCATCCAAACATCCATCTAAACTTTCACATTCATAATATTAGTAAGGTTACCATGTTATTTTGTTCTGTATAAGACGTACATATTAAAAGTTTCCTTGTAAATAATAAATAAATAAATAAATATGTTTCGCCATTAACACAGCACCATCTAGTTCCATAGTAAGCTACGAGGCCTGTGTTATGGATACCAGACAGTTGATACACTACACATATATAACTTTAAATACATACATATTATATTATATACACCCATGACTGGAGTACAAACATTCGTGATCATCACACAAATGAATGCCCCCAGCGGGACTCGAACCCGCGACCGTTGACATGGCGAGTAGTGTTACTACAAACTGAGCCAAACGTTTGTACTCCAGTCATAGGTGCTCATATTTATAATATGTATGTATGTATTTAAAGTTATATATGTGTAGTGTATCAACTATCTAGTATCCATAACGCTAGCCTCGTAGCTGACAATGGAACTAGATGGTACTTTTTGTTAATGTCCCAGCATATTTATATTTATTTATACTTATATAGTTGATATCACTGAAAGGGACTAAATAAAACAATGAATGGATAAAAATTTATCCCTTTTTTTTAATTTAACAATCCCTCTAATCAATACAAATGAAAGAAAAAACCACTAATTTGCGGATAAAGATTCAAAGCGATCAGCTTTAAAAGGCATGTAGGAAAATATTAAAGTATCCGTTGAAAACAATGGAATTGACGTTAGTTGAACGTGTACACCCATTTCCATGGCGTCTGGATTCCTTCCGGTACCGAAATCCAATTAAAATTCAGTTTCAATACAACGTCCGTCTGTACATGTATACAGGTATTGATTTGAAGTGAAATAAAATTAAATGAATTTTTTTTCAATTAGACTTATTAAAAGCACTTTTGAATCGTCAATTTAATTTAAGGAGTGTAGTCTGTCCGTGAGGAAGCTACCACCGATTTCGAAAGCAGTTTTGCTGAAAAGAGCCGGCGAGAAACTCAACAATTGCTCCATGTTATATTTAAATATTGATGCAATGATCATTTTTGTTTTTTTTTAAACCCTATTCATATGAAAGCCATCTGGTGTCAAAGTATCTCTACGCTAAATTGCAAGAGAACAGGTCAAATTAATATAAGCTATTTTGCACAAATAGTGTTTATTCGTATGTTTGTTACATCTATATTATGTACCATCAGGAACAACTAGTAAATACAGAAATAAAATAAATATAATAATTATTATACTTTCTTTATGAAATCAATAGGAAGCAAATCAGTTCAAAAGTTGTTAGGAAAAATATTCCGTTAAAAAAATGTTTATCTGTTATTGGACTTTCGTTTGCACTCTGTCTGGCTTTGTTCCGGGAAATAAGTAAATATCAGAAATACAGTTATTCTCCAAATAAAATTTTCAGATTATATATTGTTTTTATGCTGAAATATTAGATTTTACCCTCTGTTATATTATAGTTGTACAAACTATTGTAGATTGCATGGTTCATTTTCTTCTTCATAGTACCAGTCGATGTCGATTTTTGATTGACTTTTTCGTTAATTGATAACCTATTTTCATTACTTATATTCGGAAAAGTTGAATAGGTAAGTACTCTAATAAAATAAAAATATAATATAACTAGTGACTCACCCTTGCTTCGCTCGGGTTCGTCCCTAGTGAAAAACAATAACAAATCTATCCCACGGTAACCGTACATTTTTTCGAGATAAAAAGTAGCCTAGGTGCTATTCCAGACTATAATCTATATGTGTGCGAAATTTCATCCAGATTCGTTCAGCCGTTCTGGCGTTATTGAGTAACAAACATTATCCTACTCTAGTATGGGTTATAATAATTAAAAACAGAATAACTTATACGTTTGAGTATATCTTTAATTTATATTTTATTATTTTTATTATTTATAATGTTAAATATTCGGGTAAATCTAAGAAGTATTAGTGCAACTTGTATAAGACCAAGGTTTGTGTTCGCATTTACTTGAATAAGCTAAATATAAAACGAAGCAACGTATAAAGTAGTATGCAAATGACATACTTTACTAGGGAAGCGTGAATATCAAGAGCTTAAAAGGTACTAACTTTTGTTTTTCTATTTATTTCTATATTTGCGTTTATTCTGGCTCTACCTGACTATAGTGCTGATCGCAGGGCTCAGATTCGATTCTCGTATAAGGTAAACATTATTACAATATTCAAACAACGTAGATTAATGATCAATAATATTAGTACCTACTAAATAATATTTTTGCGATTTTCCATTCTTTTAAATAGACTATGACAGATAGATTTGAAGATTTCTTTTTTTTTTTTTTCTATGGCTTATAGTTGCGTTAACAGACGCAATACATTCTGCCAGTGTCACGTTTTGTGAGGAAGACAGAAATGAGATTGAGCGGTAATTTTGAAATTTAGTCGCTTTAATATGAAATTAAAATTATAAATGAATGATCGGTCTACAGGAGTAACCTACAACAATAGAAAATAATTACGCAATACAAAAATGGCACAATGATAAAGATTTCTTAATACATATATGTTATTTTGCGCAAAAATTAAATATGATTGAAGCGACATAGAAAACGTGGATAAAAGGTCTCATCTCTCATAGAGTATCTATTACAGTTAAAGGGATGATGGTATTATAATTTTAAGTATATTTTCTTGTTAATTTTTAACTACAAACTTAAGCACGCGACGAAGTAGCGACTTCAATATTACTTATCGTGTGGATATTTTTCTTAAAATTTATATAGGATCACCTAAGAGGTGTAATCGATTATATAAAAAAATGAAAATAGACGATAATTAGCAGAAATCAAGCATAACATACACTCAAAAAACTTACACTTCAATTCCAAAACGTCGATAGTCAAAAATCAAAATAAATCTGCGAAAAAATCCAAAAAGACAAAGTATCTATACTTAATATTATAAAGCTGAAGAGTTTGTTTGTTTGTTTGTTTGTTTGTTTGTTTGTTTGTTTGGTTGAACGCGCTAATCTCAGGAACTATTAATCCGATTTGAAAAATTCTCTTTTGCACTGGATAGCCCGTTAACTGAGGAAGGCTATAGGCTATATATCATCCCGGAAAAATATACGGTTCCCGTGGGATTGATGTGTTTTTGTCTAGGGATGAACCCGAAGCGAAGCGAGTGTAAGTCGCTAGTTTAAAATAATCAGTCAAAAACAATTAACGTAATAATATCCTCTCTGATGGAAATTAATACATGAATAAGATTAATCGTAGCGTACAGTGTGTAGCTCTTTCTTCTAAAAGGTGCAACACTAAATGAAATGTTTAGTTGATCCCGTTAATAAATAACAACGTGGAGTTTGCGTGTGGGCAGTATTTATTGCGGCTTCGAACTTGCGATCTTCTGAATAATGAAACATGGCACGCGATCTTATTTTTTTTTATATCCAAAAAAATAATCTTTCAATTCAACGCCTGAATATATTTACTTAGCAAAATAACAGTGTTCTAGTAAGTTATAAAATTATGAATCATAGCCAGGGGCCCGTTAAGTAAGGAAAATATGTATGTACATAGTTCAAAACTAGATCTTTCGACTCTCCGAAATGACATACATAATATATATTATGTAAAGATTGAATCTATTTAGGAACTGGTTTATAATCGCATTCATTAATTGCTTTTAGCAATTGGTTTAGTAAAATGCAAATCGTAATTGTCCTCTAATCTTTTGATATCCTTTTTTTATTAGGGTTCCGTACCCGAAGGGCCAACGGAACCCTATTACTAAGCCTCCGCTGTCCATTCGTCCATACGTCTGTCAGAGGGCTGTATCTCATGAACCGTAATAGATAAAGAGTTAAAATTTTCACAGAGTATGTATTTCTATTACCGCTATAAAAGCAATGAATAATAAAAATAAAAAAATGAAAATACAAAAAATCTTTTTTTTAAAGTTTGTAACCGATCATCGAAATTAATATAATACATAAATAGATTAAAAGTTATATTAATAAAAAGTACATGGACGATGGCATGGAACCCTTCGTGTGCGAAATCGACTCGAACTTGACCGATTTTCAAGTAGTTTAATATATTTAACAACTTAGTGAACTTCTTGATGTTTTTTTTGTGTGCTTGAGAGATTCCCTGAATGATTTAGATTCACAACTGAACCCAGTAGGTGGCGCTGCAGTCGTGTTGTTTCCTGTCCGAATATATAAATATAATTATTACTCTGTACGAGTGAACATCACTGAACTCCTCATAAGCGGCTGAACTGATTTTGATGATGTTTTTGTGTGTTTGTCTCATAGTATTTTGTTTTACTACAGAAAGAAATCAATCTGTTTACATGAAGGGCAAGAATCATATCAAGAAAGATTATAAAAATATCTGTATCTTAACCAACGATTTCATTTTGTAGGCAATAACATTGACAATCCGCATATCGTTTGTTTACAATAGAGCTTACTAAATTTATCACCCCATTTAACTTTATCCGGTGACCACGGGACAGTCATTTAGTCGATACTAGCAAAGCGTCAAATTTAACTGTATATTAGACAAATAACCGTTTTGTAATGGTTTTGCGTGAAACTAACAGTCATTTTAACTAGGGTATATTGTAGCGGTTAACTGAACTGTGATTGGAATTTGTATACAGTTTTGTTATCTAAGCATATTTAAAATTGTATCGTGGTCAAAATTGAACAATAAATATTATAGGAAACTAAATTACTTTACAAATTTGCGCTTTGGTGCTAAAAAGTCAAAACAAAACTAAAAGAGTCTTTCATGAATAATATACCTACCTCTTAAGATATTTTTAAATTTGGTGTTAAGTAAAAATTTGCACAATGGTTCCTTATTTATAGTTAGCGACTTACTCTCAGTTAGTTCGGGTGTGTCCCTAGATATAATATGTTACGTTATTTACATTTTAATTTTCTTAGGATATATACTAGCAAAACCCGCGGCTTCGCTCGCGCTAAAGTTACATCAAAAAAACTTTGAAAAGGTAGGTTTCGTACAAATTTTCATCCCTTATTTTATCTCCTTATGGGATGAATTTCAAAAAACGCTAAAACACATATTTATTTAATTGTATTGAAGAGCATTAATACCAAGTGTCAAGAAATTCTGATCATAAATATTTTTTGGGTTGTGTTATAACGTGTACTCCCGTGGGAATGAGATAATCTCGCGCGGTAAAAAGTATCCTATATGTTGACCCGGAGATCCAGCTATAATCATACTAAATTTCATCAAAATTCCTCCAGTGGTTTATCTATGATGCGGCAACAGACAGACAGACAGACAAAATTTTAAAAACTATAGATTCGGCCTCTGCATCGATAATAATGTCTATTTCAATAAGATTTTCCAAAAAATATTTAAAGTACAGATTCGACTTAGTTATTTTATTATATGTATAGATAATAACTTAGTGAAGGTCATAATACTTTCTTAGGTTTACGCGAATATTAGACATTTAAATAAAACTATCTTTTCGGATTTTTTCGCGGATTTATTTTGATTTTTGTTTCCCGACGTTTCGATTGCTTTACAGCAATCATGGTCACGGGAGAGAGTCTCTCCCGTGACCATGATCGAAAAAATCCGAAAAGATAGTTTTATTTAAATCGCGAAAAAATCCGAAAAGATAGTTTTATTTAAATTAGTGAAGGTCAGTCGCTATTCCAATATAATTTAGGTGCTAATGGGGCTATAACTATATTGTAGTGGATCAAGCATGTTCGCAAAAGCTTGTACTGACAGCTTTAGTACAATCATGCGAAAGCGACGTGCCTCCATGATGCAGCGCATGCGTGACAGGACCAATGGCATTCTAAGTGCATTAGTAAACCGCTTTAAAAATTATTTGATACGTATACATATTAATATTTTATCAATAAATTGAATCTTTTTCATGAATATAAGCAACTATTTACTGTGGATAATTGATCTAAAATAAATACTTATTATTACTACTAGCGAGTCATCCTCGCTCAGTTACGTTTAACGTTTAGTATCGATTTCTCAGAGATGAAATATTTTTCCGCAGTAAAAAGTATCCTATATGTTGACCCAGATAACCAGCTATTATTATACCAAATTTCATCAAAATCTGTCCTGTAATTTTCTCGTGATGGTCATAGACAGACAGATAAAAATACTAAAAACAATAGATTAGGCTTCTGTATCGATAATAAAGAGTATTTCAATAAGATTTTCGAAAAATATTTAATGTACAGGTTCGACTCATAATTTTATTATATAATAATAAATAAATATGTTAGGACATTAACACACAGCACCATCTAGTTCCATGGTAAGCTACGAGGCTTGTGTTATGGATACTAGATAGTTGATACACTACACATATATAACTTTAAATACATACATACATATTATAAATATAAACACCCATGGCTGGAGTACAAATATTCGCGCTCACACAAATGAATGGCCCCAGCGGGACTCGAACCCGCGACCGTTGGCACAGCAAGTAGTGTCACTACACACTGAGCCAAACGTGTCGTCAAATTATTATAAGAAGAGGCTTCAAATCGACTTTAAATTTTATTCAGTTATATAAACAGGCCATGGAAGCGAAAGTAGGTTAGATCTAAAATGGACTCATGCCAAGTTACATACCCCTTGACATATCAAACAGCTATTACTCTTATTACATACGGTTCGGTATGATATTAAAGAGTCATTAGAGGGTGAAAAAATATTCTGTCACTTCAAGGCATTTTACTTCTAAGTTTTAGGGTTCCGTAGGTAACCTAAATATAAAAGAGATTATACTTCTAGGTTTTATGGTTCCGTAACATAAAGACAATAATGGAACCCTTACAATTTATGTTGTCCATCTGTCTGTATGTCATAGACATTTTATATATATTTCGGTATCACGTACTTGGCTGCAATGATAACTTTGTTTTTCATATAAATATGAATTACAATTATATGAAATACAATTTAATTTTTCCAATTGATAAATAAAATAATGTAGATGGGTTAATATTTTATTTTTCTTCTAATTTAATAAATAACGTATGTTGAGTCGTTTGAGGTCATTTCCTAAACTATACAGCCAAATGACACTTATTACTTTTAAACATTTCTGATGATATAACATATTTTATTTAATATAGATATATTTTACCTGCTATTTTGTGCGCGTTCAATATTTTTGCCAATCGTGAGCAGATTCTATTGATTTTTTAGTAGCTATTTAAAAAAATATTCAGATCAACATAGTACGTATGCCTCATAAGTACTAAAAAAGAAAAAAATCACCTCAATATTAATGTAAGGAAGAAAGGAAGTCGATAAAATAAAATGGTATTTTAAACAGTTCCGACTGTGTGTTCTCTAATCATATTATATCAAGCGCAATACAAAAAAGCTTTTGTCTTTTTTGTTCAAGTTATGATTATATATCATTTGTTAGGCCTAATTTAGTTATACCATTGTCAAAATAAATATAGCATATGAAAAAGAAAAACGTTCGCACAACCTCAAATTACTAAGTGTATACCATAATAATGGACTGTTAACTACGTATTTAAAAAGAAAAAATAACTGAGGCAGTAGTTTTAATAATCTACTTTGTTCACACCTGACCCTAGTTGTTGGTCAGATGATTTTTTTCACACACCATTTAGAAATACAAGGTTTAGTGGCTTCGTCTGCATGATGTTTGATTCAATATCGAAAATAGAATACTTTCATTTAAGGTTTTTCATTCAAAGTTTTGTGTCCCATTTCCTTTTACATGTACTGGTAGTACAGTGGCAACGTGCTTGCTTGGGAAACCAAATGAAGTGGGTTCTTATCCCGGGCATCGCACCTGATATTGTTATGTGCGAATCATTTTCGACATAATTACTTCTTACCTAATGGTGAAGTAAAACTTTGTGAGGAAGCTGCAAGTCTGATATAACCTAGTATTAAGTTTTCAAAAAACATGTAAAATCTGCCAACCTGCACTTGGTCAGTGTGGAGGTCTATGGCCTGATCGCCCTCCAAACGAAGGAAGGCCTGTACCTAGCAGTAGGACGTTAAAAAAATAATTTCCCGATCTTTTTAATTTAACGTAAATAACAAATACAAGGTTTAATTGATGATGAAAAAAATTATTAACTTAACTGTTCTGCTTCCATTATTATATCTAAAAGCTCATTATGCTAAAATCGATTCAAAAGCTAATGAGAAAGCTTTTAACATAACTTTCAGGTACAAATAAAGCTAAACGAGAATCGAAGGTGCGACATCAGATGCAGGTGTGATAGCATAGTTAGTTATTTAAATGTGATAATCTGTAAAGCTAAGCTTCCTTACTAATTACGTACGTTTGTATCCATTTTTGAAATAAATTCTGAATTATCAATGGTAAAACAAAGATATTATTCATATATACTTTCCTTGATGAAGAAATATTGTACCATAAAAGGTCTGATTAGCTACTTTTCAACAAGAGAACTAGGTTAAAAACCCCTTGTATTTTGAACTCAATTGTATTTTTCTTTCTCGTCTCTAAACAGCTTAATAGCTAAGCCAAATGTAATGAAATTTAGCATTCACGTAGATTGTATAAGAAAAAAGGGTATAGGCTCATCGTATGCTTCCCATGGGACATTAGAATACGCCAATGAAGCTTGTTTAGTTTAGTAGGATACGATTGAAGTACGGTTTTCAATGTTCTATATAAATACACGAGGTATTGGTTTTGTATTTATTACGTACAACTTATTAATAGCGTCACTTTTTGTAATTTTAACTGACTAACAATAAATAAAACTTAAGGCAGTGGTAGCCCAGTGGAAACGCGCTCGCTTGGGAAACCGAGTGAAGCGGGTTCAAATTCCGGGTCTCGCACCTCTGATATTTTCATGTGCGAATCATTTCCTAACTTGATTACCACTTGCCTTACGGTGAAGGAAAACATCGTGAGGAAACCTATATGTCTGAGAGAACCTAGCAAGTTTTCGAAAGACATGTGAAGTCCGCCAATCCGCACTTGGCCAGCGTGGGGGACTATGGCCTGATTCCCCTCGTCTTGAAGGGAGGCCCGTGCCCAGCAGTGGGATGTTAAAAAGGGCTGAATACATAACAATAAATAAAACTATCTTTTTGGAAATTTTCGCGGATTTATTTAGATTTGTCGTTCGTGTCAAATGCTTTACAGCAATAATGGTCACGGGAGAGACTAAAGTTTTATACATCCCAAAAGTTATTACAAACAGTGCCTACCCACAAAATTTCGAAATAAATTCAAAATATCACTGTAGTACCTTACAATATTTGTCAATTGTTATTGTATTAGGCCTATTATTATTACTCTCGATTATAGACTACTGTAACAAACACACATACACATATATAAACTTTTGCTTTTATAATAATAGTCCAATACACAAACTACAAAAACATTTACTAAATAAGGGAATCGAACTTATGACTTATTTTTATAATACCATTCCTATAAATACTGTGCCTTTACATTATATGTTTAATGAATTCTGTCATTTGTGCCGAATACAGTATTTAAATCCACATTCATATGAAAAGCTGATTTAAAAGTATGACACATAATTAAATGGTATTCTATGCCGCATTTCCCATTGTTGGCTTTGTTCTTTTGTAGTATAAATTATATATTAGTTGCAAACTAAAATACGTAGGGATGTATTTAGTTTTTAACGTGTAATGTACATGCATATATTTAACTTCTATTACAGTAAAGCCATAACGGCTTGAAGGCACGTTTGGCTCAGTTTGTAGTGACCCTACTTTCTGCGCCAGTGGTCGCGGGTTCGAGTCCCGCTGGAGGCATTTATTTGTGTGATGAGCACGAATGTTTGTACTCCAGTCATGGGTTTGTGTATAACTTTTAATACATACATATAAATATAAGCATCCATGACTGAAGTACAAATATTCGTGCTCATCACACAAATAAATGCCTCTAGCGGGACTCGAACCCGCGACCGCTGGTACAGCAAGTAGAGTCCCTACAAATTGAGCTAAGCGTGTCGTCAACATAAGAGCTAAAGGAATAGAAAATGCACATTGTGTCTCCACAGTCTACACGCACTGCACTATAATATCATCTGCACATATAGGTAGTGTCAGTGATATAGGCTACCTTTTCCGAAATACATATGTAGGGTCAGGAGAATTATATATGTACTTTATATAAATCAAAAAACGTGCAAAACCGAAAGCACAAGTTGTATTCAAAATATCGCTACGTATGTTATCGTCCTTAAATCCATGCAATCCTTTCATTAATTAACCGTCTGTTACAAATTTAATTGCAATTGTATTCCATCATAATTGGATTTTTTAATAAGGATGTCACGCTTCGAACTATAATCTGCTTTACCACTAACATGACAATTTCGCATACCAATTACGCACTTTTCAATATTTAATGTAGGAAATGTAGAGAAAATAATGGGATCATTAAAAATTAATATTCGTACATGATTTCTGTTGGGATAATGTGCATTTTACATGTTATGTGCCTCGATTTTCTAGTGGCAGAATGGAGGTACAGGGTTCGAATCCTGGGTCGGGTAAAGTGTAATTATTGAGATATTCTGTAAATAAATTTTCAGTAACATACAGATAAGTTGACCGTGTTAAAGCCGTCGGTCTTGTGCCTGATCTCTGACCGGTCGTGTCGTGTAATCGTCCCACTGGAGTATGAGAGTGACAGAAATAGAGAGTGCTCTTGTGTTTGCACGCATAGTTGTGCACTAAAATATTTCCCACGCACATGATTAGTATGGGTGAGATTGGCCGCCGTGACTGAAATAGGTTAGGAGTATCGACATTATTATTTTGTGTTGTTATTATTAATTCTTGCTTCTGCCGAATTGTTTGGTTAAACGCAATAAGATATTTTTAAACCATATTTAATTAAAGATCTTTTTAGTTTTTATTTATTAAACCTGATCGCACTATATGAGATCATGAAATAAGAATACTAACTACTACTAATGGTTTTTTTTTAAATGTCATTTTCTTAATTGTCAGAAAAAAAAATCTAAAAACTACAGATTCGGCGTCTATCGTTAATAATAACTATTTCAATAAGATTATCCAAAAAATATTTAATGTACAGATTCGACTCAGTTAGAATTTTATTATATGTATAGACGTGTAACTGTAGATTAAAAATGGGTATCTGTAAAAAAATAATTATAATAATAAGGTTTTATTGTTTTTTTTTTAACTCAGAAACATAATTAACAAAAAACACTAAGATTACTTAAAAATGACACTTATTTTTTGTATAATTTATTAAGAAGTTATTATGAAATAGATTACTTATATATTGATCAAATTCAAAGCTGGAATTAATACATTTAAATGCGTATTTTTTTTTAAATATACAAAAAATATACGTATTTGTTAACTTATCTTTCTTCCATATAATATAAAGAAAGTTATTATATACGGCATTCTTTGTTTTGAAACTTCTGAACGTAGCTTTTATGGGAAAAGTCATAGGCGTGTTTGGAATAAAATACATTTGGCATGCAAAGTACGTATTTGACCTAGTATTATTTTTCGATATCATAAGAATATTTCTATGGTTTGGGTTTTGTGGGTATTTTATTATTTTGAAGTATGTTCGGAAAGGTCAAATTTTTATTTCTCATACTTGCTCGTAAGTAATTAACATTTTTTTTTTAAAGCGGATGAAAACACTTGTAATGAATGATGCCTCACAATATGAGACTTCGTAAGCTTTGGCTTTATTTCGTAGGTATGGGAGGAGACATGCCCAACATATTTAGGGGTTAAAATAATTCGTAACACCCAGGAAAATCTGTTTCGGTTGGTACGTTTTATGAAGCATTTGACATATTTTTATTATCTTTTTTAATTTTGCTCTTTGTTACTCACAATTAAAAGAAAAACAACAGTCAAGTACGAGTCGAATTCTCATACGAAGGGTTCCGTACCATCGTACATATACTTTTTATTAATATGACTTTTACTCTATGTATATAGTATATTAACTTCGATGATCGATTACGAACGTTAAAAAATGTTTCTTGTTTTTTTTTTTAATTTATTTTTATTATTTGTTATTATAGTGACAATAGAAACACATACTCTGTGAAGATTTCAACTCTCTACCTATTACGGTTCATGAGTTACAACCCTTTGACAGACGGACAGACAGCGGAAGCATATTAATAGAGTTCCCTTGACACCCTTCGGGTACGGAACCCTAAAAATGAAATTCCAAAAATGATAATTCATTTATTTATTATACACGAGTATCTCCATATAGAATTATCTAAAATCCTTTGTATTTTCAAAAAGAAAAGGATTTTTATATGTTTTCTTTAAAGTCTTGTAAACTATAATTTAAATACTATTACCATAAACGAGCTCATAGTGGTTTGAGCTAAATAATAAAACACATGCGTACAGTGGCAGGAACTGGCTTGTTTTATAGAGCCTAGTACGAGGTGTACAAAAGAATATTTCGGGTCTAGATTAGAGATAAAAAGTAGAGGTCAATGGTATCGACTAATGCGTATCTCCGAAAGCATATTCCGGCTCCTTGGTACCAAAATTTGAAAAGCGTTTGCAAAAAAATATTTGTGTACTTTTTTAATATCTATACACATAAATAAAATTGGAGTGTCTTTTTGTAATATTAAAATAACCGCTTTTCACTAAATGCATATGGATGTGTACATGGTACAAATACCAAAACAACATTTTTTACAATTTTTGTCTGTCTGTCTCTCTGTCTGTTTGTTCCGGCTAATCTCTGAAATGGCTAAACCGATTTTGACGGGACTTTCACTGGCATATAGCTGATGTAATAAGAAGTAACTTAGTCTACTTTTATTTTAGAAAAAAATAGGGTTCCACAAAAAAATCAAAACCAAATTAATTATGTAATTTTGTTCTGGGAAGCAACCTAGGGACGAACCCGAGCGAAGCGAGGGTGAGTCGCTAGTACTTAATATTTTTGTTCTATTACATTAACAAGGCCAAGATGAAAATTTATAAAAGTTACGAAAACATAGTGTTTTGGACGTCTTTAACTCAAAGTATGGTATTAGTTAACATCCCCAAATGAAGCGATATCTTTTTTTTTAGCTTATAATTACCTTTTTGTTTGCTTAAATACATTCCAGAACGGCTTGAGATATATTAATGAAAATTTTTTTTTATTATTGAGTAAAAAGTAAAATTAAGTTTAAAATATCGCTGTTACTCATGTATCATTATAATAATCGGGTAGATATTTTTAAATACATACTAATTTTGTATGTAATAAGATCAAGCCAAAAACGTTGAATTGAAAAATAATTACATGTTGACATCCCATATATCCATATTAACATTACGTCTTTTATCTTTTCATGCTTTAACCACTGAACAGATTTTGATCAAATTTGGCAAAAATATAGATTACATCCTGGGAACGGACATAGCATACCTTTGATTCTTACCTCACTCAGACGAACGAAGCCGCGGTTCAAAACTAGATATAAAACGATAGGAAAATACTGTGGCAACACATCCAGATGTGAAACGAATAAAATAAGCTACGAAACTATGTAGTGCAGAGTTCGGAAACAAAATATACTAAGTAATATAGTAACTAGAAAATAATAACAAATATTAAAAAACACCTGAATTGAGAACCTCCGCCTTTTTTTGGAGTCGCTGGTAGTGACTAGTGTATAAGCTAGGCAAATAACGTTTTATAATATTTTTCTGCGGACGGTACACAGCATTAACTCTATTACAGCACAGTTTGGCTATACGCCTAATACTACGTCGGTATCTGCGCTAGATAGCCGGCCGTCTACGCTATTCTTATTTAGTATTTTTCAACACAAACAATTTTTCTGGAAAAGGACATATTTTTGGCAAAATTTTTATTATGTGGAAAAATAAAAACATTTCCAAATATTTGCATCAAATTCATTTGTTTTGAATAATAAATATATTTTTTAATTTAAAAAAAAATCGTTTTTGAGATGATAATAAAAGCCACATTAACAGTTAAAAAATCTATCCGTTCTATGGCATATTACCCGAAAACGCAAAATATGAATTGTAATAAAAAAAATTATGTAATAGATAATAATTAAATGTAAAACATAATACTAAACTTTTATTTTAATCGGTCGATTAAAACGAAAATTACAGCTCCTTCAGAGGTAGAAGCATCGTGTTGGAACGTTTCAAAAAAAAAATTAATTTAATAATTATAATTTATCATGCATTAATTATTACCATATAAAAAAAAAAAATATGTTTTTTTTTTATGACATTCAGTGACAAACGAGCAGACAGACCACCTTGTGGAAAGCAGTACCTGTCGCCCATAACACCTACGGTTCATGCACTTAGGTTTTAAGTAACAAAAATGCAGAACCACAGGTGCGTTATCACTGTGAGGACTAAGATGATATGCCTCTTGCCTGTAATTGCGCTGGCTACCTTATCCTTCATACCGGAACACAACAATGCAATCATTGTTGCTTGGCGGCATGTTTATAAAATAGAAGCAGATATCTCAGGTTATGGTTATTGTACCAAACCCCCTACCTCCTATGTGTCCACCTTGTCATGGTAGGGGAGGGAGCTCATTAGCATCCAGCAATGCAGTCGGGTGTCAAGCAAGAGACTGGAAGGTGACCCAATTCAGTGGGCAGTGTACACGCTGGTTGTGCCTGGTACTTCGCTGATCCCATCCCATGGTTGTTGTGTTCTGCCATCCCGCGACGTGTCAGCCGTTGGGACGTCGTGGTTGAATGCGCAAGCGATCCTGCGACGTTGCATTAAGACAGAAGGCCTATTTCTGCTTTAATGGGTTTGTGTGGTTTTTTTTGACCGGTGAGACCCAAATACCACCTATATATATATATATATATATATATATATATATATATATATATATATATATATATATATATATGCAGGTAGAATATGCATGTATTTAGCATTAGCCAACGTTTAAAAAAGTTATTATGTAAAAAGGTTATTCTTTGTATTTTTAGATTAAAACTAGCGACTCACGCTCGCTTCGCTCACGTTCGTCCGTTCGCTAGGTACGTTTTCACGGTACGGTACGGTTTACACGTTTTCATACTTCGTACAAAAATAATAGCTTGCTACTTTTAAGATATTTATTTAAATTATATTTTTTCAATCAATCATAATATTTAATTTTATCAATCAAACATAATATGAGGTTGCTGTGTTGTAAATTACTGTTCTTCCTAGTAATATCAGTCTTGACAGACTTAGTGGATGGTTATGATCTTCATGTCATACCTGGGCATGGTCAGGAGCTGTAATTATCATTATGTATTATATATGTACCATGTACATGGAAGAAATATATGTATGTAGGATTTAAATAAGCGTAAAATGGAGCGTATAGCAAGGATGATTGTGATTGGTTGTTTTGGAATGAGAGGGGAGTCAAGGGAGTATGGCGTTATGTTCGAAAGGTGTAATCGAGGCAGCATATAAGAAATTAAAAATAAAATTCGAGTAAGAAAACATAGCCTATTATTTCCATCCCACAACTTTTGGGGGCTCGTCCGGGATGGAAATATAATATGGTTAAAAAATAGAAGGCGTAAAATCGTTTTTTTTACCAATTGACCGGCACGTGCACGTGGCGTGGCGCGTGTAACGAAAGAAAAGGTGGAAGACGGATGGCGTAAAGGAGGTTCAAAAAACAACAAAGGTGAAATATAAGGTGATTGTAAGGTGTAGAAGGCGGAAGGGTGATAATAAAATCATGCAAGAGGAAAAAAGAGGCGAAGGTGAAGGAGGGCGTGGTCATGCGGCCAGCCATATGACGGCCGTGTGGTATGATGGATTGATCGGCCAATTTGACGGCACGGATAAAACTTTAAGCTCCTCAAAGTGGCTACAAGACATCGATGAAAACGCGGAATTGTTCGGCTGGACATCGACACAAAAACTTATCGTGGCACGGCGTTGTTTGACGGGGACGGCGGAGCTATGGGTGAAGTCGGAACGCGTATTTAAATCATACGACGATTTTAAGGTGGCGTTGCAAAAGGAATTCCCAGATAGCTGGAATGTTAAAGAAATCCACGAGCTAATGTCGGCAAGGAAGAAGAGAAAAGACGAATCATATTACGAGTATATGCTGGTTATGAAGGAGTTAGGCAAAAGAGGTAAATTCGCCGACTATATAGCGATTCAGTATATTGTGGATGGGATCGTCGATTACGAACCAAATAAAGCGATTTTGTATGGTGTAACTACATATCCTGTTCTAAAAGAAATTATTGGAAAAATACACAGCAATGGACATTTTTCTACCAAAAAGATGAAAGAACTAATTAACAAAGATTATTTTATTCCAAATGTTGATAGTAAAATAAGTGATTATTTGTTGTCTTGCATACCATGCATTCTAGGGTCGAGGAAGAGTGGAAAGCAAGAGGGATTTCTTAACCCCATAGAGAAGGAGTCATTACCGCTACAAACTTTACATCTTGATCATTTAGGACCACTGACGGCAACACAGAAACAGTATAATTATATTCTAACTATAGTGGATGGGTTTACAAAATTCACTTGGTTATTTCCTGTGAAAACAACAACTAGTAAGGAAACATTGTCAAAACTTAATATTATACAACAAATTTTTGGAAATCCAGATAGAATTATTACAGATAAGGGGACTGCATTTACAAGTAATGATTTTAAGAAGTACTGTGAAGATGAGAATATAGAACTTGTTGAAGTCACTACTGGTGTACCCCGTGGTAATGGGCAGGTCGAGCGCATTCATCGTATCATTATACCAGTGTTGACGAAGTTATGTATACAAGATCCAGGTTTATGGTACCGGCATGTCAGTAAAGTACAGAGAGCATTAAACTCTACATATCAGAGAAGTATAAATACTACACCCTTTAACTTGCTTATCGGAAGGAAAATGAAAAATAAGGAAGATATTGAATTACAAAATTTATTGCAACAGGAAAGTGCAGAAATATATTATGACGACAGGGAGGAATTAAGAATAAAAGCAAAAGAGCAAATTTTAAAAATACAACAAGAGAACAAAAATCAGTATAATAAGAAAAGGAAGGAGAGTATGAGATATCAGGAAGGAGATCTCGTGGCCATTAAAAGAACACAATTTGGACCAGGACTAAAGTTAAAATCAAAGTATTTGGGGCCTTATCGGGTAACTAAAGTAAAAAGGAAGGACAGATACAATGTTGAGAAAGCCGATAGTTCTGTGGAAGGACCTATTGTAACAACTACTTGTGCTGAGTACATTAAGGCATGGCCACAGGCCAACTCCATCTGAATAAGTAAAATAGGTAAATTTTAGTTTGCTTGTTTAATTTGTTTTAATTTTACTAATACTGATTTTAACATTCATTTAGCTGAATTCTGTAGGTGTTATAGGGCATACCACCTATAAGGGCAAAAATGTGTGTATATCTGCTGTTATCTTATTATTATACCACATGTTAAATTAAGTAGTTAAGTCAATGAGATAAGTTTACATTTTATTCATTAAACTAATACATTTTGTTTGTGATAAGGTAAATTACAGTTTAACTTAGCAGTACAGTGTATGTAAATCATTCTCTTTTGGGTTATTTTGTTTCTAAGTATAAGATGTTAAGGAAAGGTTTAATGTTAAATTAAGTAATTTAGTCACTAAGATAGGCTTACATTTTCTATACTAGGCTATTACATATTGTTTGAAATAAGGTTAATTTTTATTGATTTGTATGATAGTGTAACTATTTCAATTGTTTTCTCACAAAGTTTAAGAGGTTAAGGAAAAGTGTAGTTTATTTTAATTTAATAATTTGGAGTCTAACATATTTCAATTGTTAAGAGTTTATTTTCATAAATATTTATATTTGTATTAGTTTGTATAGGTAAGGGGAAGTCTGGGGTCAGACTTCAGCAGGATGACCGAGTCTGTAGGATTTAAATAAGCGTAAAATGGAGCGTATAGCAAGGATGATTGTGATTGGTTGTTTTGGAATGAGAGGGGAGTCAAGGGAGTATGGCGTTATGTTCGAAAGGTGTAATCGAGGCAGCATATAAGAAATTAAAAATAAAATTCGAGTAAGAAAACATAGCCTATTATTTCCATCCCACATGTATTTATGATTTAATTTCATATATTAATGCTATAAACAACATATTTAATTTAATTAACAAATACAGCAAAGTATTTGGATGTTCAATACCTAGGGTTTAACACGTTCACTGTCCCCATACAAAAGTGTAGGACAACTCAGTAAGTCCAACTTAGAACATACCAAATTTGTACCCTAAAATACAGTAGTGACCCATATGGTGGGTCATGGACTCGTGAATAAAAATCATCGTGACCCAATACAGGATAACGGACTGGTGATAAAAAACGGATGATCCAATTTTGTGGGTAGATTAATAATTTTACTCAATAGTTATCGCTATTGACTCACTATTACTGTTTGAACGCTTGAAGCGTTAGTGCGATATAGTAATTTTGATTTGTTTTTACTATTTTATCTGAATAAATTATTATTGCGCAAGATGTCTTTTTTACGAAGTGAAGGTATTCAAAGAATTTTTGAGAATAGTGATGCAGAAAGTGATATATCAGAGCTGGAAAATGATTACGTTTTTTTTTTTTTTTTTTTTTATGAGATTCAGTGACAAACGAGCAGACAGACCACCTGATGGAAAGTAGTAACTGTCGCCCATAACACCTACGGTTCATGCACTTAGGTTTTAAGTAACAAAAATGCAGAACCACAGGTGCGTTGTCACTGTGAGGACTAAGATGACATGCCTCTTGCCTGTAATTGCGCTGGCTACCTTATCCTTCAAACCGGAACACAACAATGCAATTATTGTTGCTTGGCGGCAGAAATAGATAAGGGGGTGGTACCCATCCAGTCGGACTCCTCAGGCTTGAACATTGTTATTTTGTGAAGATTTAGGTGATGAAGAAGAGACCATTAAAAATATTGAAACTATGGTAATGCAATTAAATGTAAGTCATTATCCTTTTTTCTTATTCTTATTGCAAAGTTGGCAATTTATTTATTCTGTTTTTTTTTAACTTTTTAATTGATCTGCCAAAATTTCCTGGGAAAAAGTCTCCTAGAGAAAGGTGTATAGGTTGTTACAAAAGGTTACTTGAAGAAGGGAATGCAACTTCCACTGCTTCAATTAGAGCCACAAAAGTATATCAACGGTGCAAGACCTGCTTTCGTTATAAATGTTTTGAAGATTACCATAAGTAAATGTATTTTTTACTTTTAGTATTTTATTAAAATTTATGGTTAAATAATAAAACTGTTGTTCCAATTTTGTTTTTTTCATGCAACTCCATAAAAAAAACCAAAAGCAATGCTAGGAATGTGTTTTTTTTTTTCATTATATGTAACTTTTTTCTATTAATAAGTCCTAAAATAGTACAACATGTGTACAAAATAGTACACAAGTGCAAGCCTAAAACAAGATTCAAAGTTGTATGCACTCCTTGATCCAAATGGTGTGTCACGGACTTGTCATCAAGTTGTGTGTGACCCAACATATGGGACACTGGACAGTGAACGTCTTAAAATAAAAAAATGAAGGCTGAAAATTATTATAACCGTAAGAAATTTTAAAAATGTTGAATTATTTCACATTTACCACTTTTAAACATTTGTATGTATACTAGCTGTTAATATAGTTGTTGGATGGACACGGACACGTGATTTTATGACTTAATTATTTTATACAAATCACGTTAAAATATAATGTTAATCCATAAAAAATATTTTGTAATTTAAAAATCAAAACCGATAAATAATGATTCAAAAATTAATTTGTCAAATTTTGATAAGCACTTTCATACTGATTTGGGATGACATCGTCTCTACGTAATGTTATTTTATCGAAGTTTAGTCTTATTTTTTATAAAAACGCTTGAAATAGATAGATAGAGATAGATATTAAAACAAATCCTGAATCGCGCTTACGAAGTTTTCAAATCTGCTTGATATAAATACGATTCGCGGAGTTGCGCAATGGGGAGGACCGTCTCTACATGGTAAGCCGGTCGAAGGTCGTGCCGGTTAAATACGACCGCCCATTCAGATGACTGTTCGATAATATAAGTTCAGTAATTTATTGTATCTACCTGTGATGATGCTGGCAAATAAATACAAGCGGTTCTAGGGTGTACAAATTGCCTTATAACCATCCACCACTACAGTAGAGAATTTGCCCTCCTTTTTTGTGGCTGAAAATAATAAAATATATTGTTTAGTTTCTGTTATGTAAGCAATGTAAACTAATATTATATATAAAGCGGCAGAGTTTGTTTTCTTGAACGCGCTAATCTCAAGAACTACTGATCCAATTTACAATACAAAAAAACACAACAATCAAACATACGGCCCGCCGGATGGTAAGCGGTTACCGTAGCCTAGGAACGCCTGCAACACCAAGGGCATCACATGCGCGTTGCCGACCCTTTAAAAACCTATTTAGGGAGTTCATTCCACAGCGGGATGGTCCGTGGGAGGAAATTCCTCTGAAACCGAACTGTACGGGACCATTTGGGATGTAGTGTACTTAGTAGATCGGCTTTCTCTTTGGCGCTATGGACCAGGTTGACGTTGGCATTTTTCAGTGGTGGTAAGGACGACAGACAAAAGTTCCCCTCGGCAGCTTTGGCGAGCGACCGCCTCGCCTCCCGGAAGGGTAACTAGCCAGTTTTTCGCCAATTCTTCCGATGAACTCGAATATAGCTCCGGCAATTGTTCATTTACTGGACCTCGAAGTAACATTTAGTGTGCGTTTCACACCGGATAGATTTGGATCATTATCTCTCCGAGCCGTAGTTCAAGCCCTGAACGCGGCTTGCTTATGGTATCTTGCTTCCTTACAAGGCCGATTAAACCACGGTCGTTTCTTTGTCCCGGCAGCAACTAGCGAGTTTGGAATAAAACATTTCATACTCTCCAGTATCGTGTCAGAGACAGCAGCTGCGCAGGTGTCGGGATCTTTTGATGTGAAGCACAGCTGATTCCACGGGTACTATGCATAGTATTCTCGCAATCCATCCTAATCTACTGACTTATACTGCCACATTCGCCGCAAGCTAGTTAGCCGAGATGGATCTGGGCGCACGCATGGTGCAAGAGTCCGGATGAGGCAGTGGTCGGACGAGCCGAGTGGTGCATCCACTGAGATGGAATATCCACCAGTCGTTGAGTCAGCAGAAGGTCCAGTATAGAGCTCGTATGGTCCTCAATATCTGGTATTATTGTTGGAGAATGTATCATTTGTGAGTAACCATAGGCCAGAGCAAATTCGTGAGTTCACCTCCCCGCATATTTAGTGAACCGAGAATTAAGCTATTCAGTGTGGTGGACGTTAAAGTCTCCTATAATCACCAACTCCGTAGAGGATTATTGCTCAAGAACTTTGTCCGTCGTCAATTGTAGGTGTTCGAAGAGTCGTATTGTATCGTTTCCCTGTCACCTCTATGAGACCTATATAGGCACGCGTAAACACGGGTGTGGCCACCGTATTCCACGAACACCCATAATATCGACAGGTCCCTGTTCTCTAAATGAAGGAGATGGTGACAGCAGATATTCTCCCGAACGAACATGCATACACCGGCACGTCTTAGTAATTTATGTTCCAGTTTGTAGCCGAGATAGTGTAGCTATGATGTGTCGGCCGGGCAAAATATCTGCGTCTCCGTAAGGAATAGCAAGGTTTGCTGCGTAGTCTCCAGATGATGATGGATTGCGCTAAGGTTTGCATGGAGCTCCCTGATGTTGCAGAAGTCCACTTGTATGGAGATGGGAGCCGTTGTGTAAAGCTTCCTTTTTTCTTTTTCCTCAGTTTTTTTCTTTTGGGAGGGGAGAGGTTATAGGTTGTTGTGAAGATTTGTTATCGGCGCAGCGAACCAGAGGGCCCCGAGTCCCCTCCCCCCCCCCCTCACTGCAACAACCGGGTCCACCTCGGTTTCCTTCTCCGGCACGACTGCAACAGCAGAAATTTTTCGCGCGTTGGCAGTTCAGCCTCCCAGGGCGGAGATTAAGTGATCCCTGGGTTCGGGAAGTCTACTGAATTTCGGGCGGCCAGCGACGAACTGTTTCACTGGGTCTCACTGACCGCTGCGCCCACACTTCGCACCTACACCGGCCGATGAGTGTGTCGTTTGCAACACTGGCCCCTCGCTATCAACACAACAAGTCCTCTGGAGCTCTGGATACCTTACTCACCGCAGGAACACAACACCGTCAAAGAGCAGCGTTATTTGGCTGCGATTTTCTGTAAGGTGGAGGTACTATCCCAGTCGGGCCGCTCCAATTTGAGTAGGGTATATACCCCACTATGCCCTACCTCCTTATAAAGCGTACGTACGTACGTTATTGCGTACGCCGTACGCGGATTTTGTTCACAATTTCATGGGTTTTAATTTATTTTGCGGAACTCTGATTCTTTTTCTAAAATAAAAGAAGCCTAAGTTACTCCTTATAACAGCAGCTGCCAGTGAAAGACCCGTCAAAATCGGTCCAGCCGTTTCGGAGATTAGCCGGAACAAACAGACAGACAAACAGACAAAATTGTAAAAAAATGTTGTTTTGGTATATGTACCATGTATACAATCCATATGCGTTTAGTAAAAACCGGTTATTTTAATATTACAAACAGACACTCCAATTTTATTTATCTGTATAGATAACTTTCTATTAATTCTGTTATCTAAGTTTAACTACAATAAAATAAATATTCCGCCATATGACTTAATAGATAAACAAATAAATACGTGAGCAAACCCGCGTAACACTAACTAGTTATATGACAATAAATAACAATTCGTATGATAAAAAAGCGTTAAAATAACTTCTCTGCGTAACGTATGGAGATCTTGTTATGAAACTTTTAACTCCACTCGAGTGGATAACGTTGAGATTCATTAGAGTTCGGAAAGTTCATACTGGGTCAAGCACTGAGATGTACATATTTTTCTGAAACATTACTATTATAAAATATTAGTTATTTTTCATACAAATGCGACAGTTTTATATGTGTATGTCTGTTACCTCCTTCTGCTGGACGGATTTGAATGAAATTTAGTTTACATATATAATGTACTCGCTCTTTAACTAAAAACTAAACTAACTTTAACTAAAAAGATACACAACATTGAAAATTACTTTAAAAGTTATTATTGCACCCTAAGGGTGGAGATTTTCATTTTTTTTTTTTTTTTTGGAACTACCCTTAAGATTCACAATATGGAGTATAATATACAAAGAATCGTTCGTATATTTATTCATAAATATAGCACCTTATTTCTGTAGCCCTCCAATAATTTTTTTTTTGTGAATTGTAAGGTGTTATTTACATGATTACCCAATTTTTTTGATAAAAATGCATGTATGAAGTATAAGAGAGTTTATATTCCACTATAACTTCTAAACGTCTCAATTAATTTTGATATCTAATGTGTCAGTTCTCGTTAGAAAGTTACATTTCACGTTTGTTGATGTATTTATACCCTTTTGTTTTCAAATTAATACTACTAATATTGTCAAGATTAGGCTCTTAATAGCCGATCTTCATATTTAAAGTAAACTTTTATAAGTTCAAAACAATTTAATAACTAACTGTATTTATCTCACATAAAATTAACACTACAAACTTTAATTAATCAAATGTCATAGTCCAGTACGCTAAATGTCTCGATGATACTATTTACATAATACATAGAGTAATGTTTATTACAAAAAATAACAATATTCTATAAAATATTTTTCATTTTATGAATCAAATTTCGTTCAATAGTTTGTAATAAGATCACATAGTATTATATATTATTTATCAGAAATATTCTAATAATAACTATACGTTAATAACATCAATTTAATTAATCTTATTTAGTAGTGACGATATTATTTCGTTATTAATTAACTTATATAAGCTACTAAGGCTTCATACCATGTTCGAATGAGAAAATATAAAGTATACTTAATGTGTATATCCCATAAATATTATAAATGTGAAAGTTTGGATGGATGTTTGTTACTCAATCACACCAGAACGGATAAAGGTATCTGGATGAAATTTGGCACAGATATAGATTATAGTCTGGAATAACACATAGATTAGCTTTTAGCCAGGAAAAATGTACGATTCCCGTGGGATAGATTTGTTTTTGTTTTCATTTAGAGACTAGCAAAGCGAGGGTGAGTCGCTAGTTTGACATAAGCATTTAAACTTTTGGGATGTCAAAAGCATTTCTCTCCAGTTAGTGACAATGTTTGCTGTAAAGCATTCGCGAATAAAAACTCAAAATAAAATTGCGAGAAAATCCGTAATAATATTGTTTATTTATAATATGCGATTGCGTTAATATAAGAAGTTTTTAACCCTTTTTTTTTTTTTTTTTTTTTTATAGTTGGGGAATGCATTTACGCATACCACCTATACCCCAGGTGGTTATGTGGGGCTCACCGGCTAGAAGAGCCGGTACTACCCACTAAACCCCAACTTTCCCCTCCCCTCCGCCTTAGTGGGACGCCGCGGGATCGCTTACGCATAACTACCGCGACGCCCCGGCGGTAGGCCTGACGGCCACCAAACCAATGAGGCTGCTCCACAGTCCACTCTGCTGAACCAGAGAAGTACCCGGAGCAGCCCCATTAAACCACACCGCCCACCGAAGTGGGCACCCTTCAATCGGCTGCAGAGAACAGGGAGAGCGGCAACGACACACCGACACTCCTCTTCCCCTGCAGCCCCACCGCGTCTGCCATCTAATACGGTAGCAGCCCCGTCAAGGCCGCGGGGGGCAGGGAGAACGGCGCACCGAAATACCGGCACTCCTCTCCCACCGCGGTCTTCCCCTCTACCGGTTACGAGCCTGATTTCACAGTCATGCAACCGGTCCCCACCCTCCGGTCGCGAGACCGCCGAAGCGGCCCCGCTCCCGGTGGCCGCAACTCCAGAAGCCGAAGCCTCAACGGAGAGCAGCCCCGTCCTGCCTTGGTCCGCGCCGGATTTCTCCGGTACCACCCACCCGAACCTGTGATAAGCGGGTGGCGTTCCCCGATCCGCCACCTGGGGACGCGCCCGGTAGGAGTTGGCTCTCCCCCGGGAGTTTTTAACCCTTTAAATTAATATGTTTTTGTATATAAATTCATTCATTATTTTTTTGCTTTCAACGTACGTAAAGTGCAGCATCGTCGTCGATCGGTCGTGATTCCTATTAAGGCCGTGACACAAAATTCTTAATACGCTCAGGTTCGTCCCTAAGTTAGACCACCATTGTCACTTAGAGGTATGAAAAATAGTTTACGTTCTATGCTCAGACCTACTGAATATACACAAAAAAAAACATAAGGATCAGTCGAACCGTTTCGGAGAAATTTTGTTACAAACACTGTAACACGAGAATTTTATATATTAGATATAGAATAAACATAAAATTGTCCTTATTTTACCTAACTTCTACGTTTACGTAATTTAAAAAAAAATAATAGATATGGCCATAAGTTTTAAAATTATTTCATAGATATTATAAATAAAGTTTGTTAATTAAAAAAAAAATTAGGTGTGGTTTTTAAAAATTACTGCAAATTCTTTGCTTTGATAACAATTTAGTGTAACATTGAATATAATTTTTCATTCAAAATGCGCTCTTTATTTGAAAACTTGCAATTCATGATAATGTAAATAATGTATCCGTAGTTCTTGGATATTCAGGAAGGTCTTAAGACTATAAATTTTATACAACACTTTTACCCGTGAAAAGAAATTATTGTCGATCTAAATATACAAATAAATAAAATTAACGTATCTGTTTGTAATGTCATAAAAGCTACTAAATGTTAATAAATGTATTCATATGTAATCGTAATCTGTACAGATAAATAAAATTGGAGTGTCTGTTTGTAATATTAAAAAAACCGTTTTTTACTAAATGCATATGGATGTATACACGGTACATATACCAAAACAACATTTTTTACAATTTTTGTCTGTCTGTCTGTCTGTGTGTCTGTTTGTTCCGGCTAATCTCCGAAACGACTGGACCGATTTTGACAGGACTTTCACTGGCAGATAGCTGATGTTATAGGGAGTAACTTAGGCTACTTTTATTTTACAAAAAGAATTAGGGTTCCATATAGAGGGAGGCACCCAAGCGCAGGGCGAACAAGTCGCTGGTTTAAAAAAAAAAAAAGGGGATTTAATGTCATTTTTTATATTGAAAAAATACTACATTTGCAAGTAACAGTATTCTAACCACAATACTAATAAGTGAATATAATCCATAGGTAAGGTCGAAGCTCCATTAGCACATCACTTTTGAATCTATTCAATAATATTATTTCAGTAATGATTCATTTAGGAAATAATATTGAACAATAAAAATTGATTTTTATTATACAACATATTTCCCTTACAGATTTTAATTTTGTTATCATGAATATAATGCACACAAATAGGCGAATTTTAAAACAAGTGTATTTATATTTATATCAAAACAATGTTTTTTTACATTTATATTGAACTACTATTATAAATACGAAAGTTTATATGTGCGTGTATATAAATAAATAATAAATATGTTGGGACATTAACACGCAGCACCATCTAGTCCCATGGTAAGCTACGAGGCTTGTGTTATGAATACCAGATAGTTGATACACTATACATATATAACTTTAAATACATACATATTATAAATATAAACATCCATGATTAGAGTACAAAAAATCGTGCTCATCACACAATCGAATGCCCCCAGCGGGACTCGAACCCGCGACCACTGGCGCAGAAAGTAGGTTCACTACAAACTGAGCCAAACGTGCCGTCAAATATCTCTTATTCTTTCACGCTGCAACCATTGGGTGCATTTAGATGTAATTCAATACACAGATGATGAACTGTGGAATAGCATTGAAGCTGCTGTTAGCTACCTAGATTGCAATATAAAGAAAATACTAAAAAAAAATTAATTGGCAATAATAAAAATATACAATAAATAAATTATGCTGACGGCAGAGCGGCTTGGCAAACAGTAGTTGGTATTAGTTTCATCTCGTTCACACCCGACTAATTTCACTGAAATAAGATTTTTCAAATCTAAATCTCCGTATTGACTCAACAGGATTCTCATTAAACAACTTTCAAGGTTTGGAAACTTATTAAAACTTTGTGTTGGCACTCGCCGACTCAAATGTCACATAGATGTATTCATGAGATACTACGTTTATTTCAAGTTTTAGCACTGAATTGTGTAATTTGGTCAAAGTTATTAAATTTCGTTCAAATCTTGCTTAAGATAAGAGATACCTATTATGAATTAAAACGTTCTATGACTTCGGACGTGACATTAAATTGAAATTTTCATAAAATTTTTATGATTTTAAAATATATTATGTTGACATCTTAAGATAATGTACACTATTAAACTGTACTAGTAAATATGGCTATAATTCACAACAATGCAATCATGATTCATTATTAACGTAGTGTAATATTGATTTGAAACGCTTTGATTATTTATGGCATATTATGGCCACTTAAGTTAGTTATACGAATTACATGTAACAGTTGAGTAACAAGCAGAGAAAAAAATATAGTTCCTAAAATATATTTTTTTTAAATATGAACTATTCAAAAACGATTTGCGTTGTTTTCTTGTGGTGCTTAGTTATAAATGTAATAGGAGTCGGTGAAAAATCTTTCCAAGCTTGTAAAAACTATGCACTAACTATGCTAGAATGCCACAATATTTTGAATCCTGAAAAGAGAGTACGCGTACCTATAGATTTGCTTCTCTATCCTCATATGACGCTCATAGGATTTCGCAAGAATAATGAAGATCAACCTTCTTGGAAATGTGGTGGAACATTAATCAGTGAAAAGTGGATAGTAACAGCAGCACATTGCATTGAAGACCCTGTAGAAGGTACAGCTAGTGTTCTTAGGATCGGTACTGCGACCTTTGAATTCGATGAAGTTGAAGAACTCGCACAAGAAAGAGACATTGACATAATCATTCCACATCCCGAATACAGACCACCATCAAAATACCATGATATAGCATTAATGAAGGCAAAACCAGCTTTCACTCTTAGTAGAGATATTAGGATAGCTTGTTTAAACCAAAATTATGATTTAGGTGACAAAAAACTTACAGCGATAGGTTTTGGTAAAACAGTATCCGCTGCGTCGACTGGTAGCGAAACTTTGATGAAAGTCGACTTAGATATTATTAATAGTGAAATTTGTAATCGATCAATGCGATATTTGATAAAGCGAAAAATTTTACAGTTCGGTATAACTGAAAATCAACTGTGCGCCGGAGATTATGAGAATGGGGGAAAGGATACATGCCAAGGCGACTCTGGAGGACCGTTGCAAATAATGGACGATGGAGTGGATTGCCTGAAATCTTTCCCCTTGCACAAATTAGTCGGAATTACTTCCTTTGGAAGAGACTGCGGGAGGAAGATGGCGCCAGGAGTATACACTAGGGTTTCCAGATATATAGAATGGATTGAAAACATAGTATGGCCTGATGATGAAATTCTAACAATTTATAAGTTTTATAATAAGTGAGCGATATTTGATAACTAATTTTTGCCTGCAGCTCTGTGCATGCCAGATACATCAATAAGGAGTATTGTACGTATTAATTAATGGTATAAACTACATATCATTTTGAATTTTACTTAAATCCGTTTAGTAATTACACCATTAAGAAGTAATAAACACGAAATATATTCTTGTAACACACTTATTGACAAATCTTCGCTTTTACAACTTTAATAATGTAATAAAGTATTATCAATCTCTATCACTTTCTTAGAGTTAAGAAGATATTTGATAGCTTAAAGAAAACTAGCTTTTAGGATCTTTTCGCAGGTTTACTTTGATTTTTGGTTTCCAGCATGTCCAATATTTTGCAACAATCAGGATAGTCTCTCCCGGGGTCAAAATAAATCCGCGAATGTCTGAAAATAGAGGTTTATCTAAAATTTTTATACAATCATTGTAAACAAAATAACTTAAAATATTATAATTTGAAATACTTGCCTAAATAATATCAAAAAATCTACAAAACTAAAACATGTAATCTGAATAATATCTAGGGATGTGCACTTCTACTTATGAAACATAACCTCAGAAAAAGGAACACAGCACTCACCTGAAATAAAAGGCAAACATAAAAAATATAAGGTTGTTGCCGCAGGGAATAGCAAGGAATTCATGCTAATGTTACATTTGGGAGAGTGTATGAAAATATGTTTACTGTTCTGTCAGAGTTTTTCATAGTTTACTAGTAAAGTGTAAATGATTAGAGTTGAATATTTATGCCTAAGATATTCAAGTATAATTTTCACTTAATTTAATTTTAATGCAACTGAGATTGTTAAATAGTAAAATAAATTACAAGGTCCTAACGAAAATGTAATTTTGGAAAATAATTAAGCAAGTGATGTTCTAGAATTCGTAAAACTTTGATGAATTCTCCATCCTATCTGTCTATTTTCCAAAGACGTTTGCAATAAGTAAAATATCTAAGGAGCAGTGAAGTCAGCCTACTAATTATAAAATATTGTGTCATAAGAGAATATGATGGAATGGCAATCTAACATGGAAACTAATAGATGCATCTTTAGGCACTTAAGCTAGAATTACTATAACTAACCTTAAAAAACTTGATCTTGATTAAAAAACCTTTATTATTAGCTCTAGCTGGGACTCGAACCCAAAATCTACTGAAAAGCTTGCTAACTAAAAAAGGTTTGCGGCGGCGAAAAGCTAGACCAAGTATGGAAATATTACAAAAAAGCTAAATTATAAAGGACAATTAAAGTTTATCATGAAGAACGAAGTAGTTTGAAGCATTCAGAGTAAGTTTTCCATAATGTAGTATCTGTTGTGTAAAAAGTTTGCTATATTTACTTTAACAGAAGCAATCATACTCGAGCTGGTGTAACGCTGAAAAATATACAATTAAAGTTAGCTGAAGTAAAAGTCGTCTTGTTATGAGAAACACAATTTATAACTTACACGGGATGTTTTATCTAAACTTTTGCTTTTGAACGTCAATTTTTTTCTTGAAAAGATTCTTACAGATAATATGAGACTTTAATTACTATATATAATATGATATTATACTATATTACTTATTATACGATACTAAGTAAATGAAGACTCAAAAAAATTTCAAACAATACTACTACACTAAACTACATCCAAAAAAATTTAAGTGAAAAAAATATTTAAAATAGAATTTCGTCAACTTCTTATGAATTATTTACTGAGTTACTCAACTTTACTGAGTTTTGCAATTTACTTAGTTACAAATATATACCTGTACCTGTGTAACTAAGTACACACACGTTTTTTTTATTTACATTTTGATTGTAAAATACAAAAAAATACAAATAGCCTTTATTTCTTATAATATAAATAAATACATGCTATAATAGAAGTGCAATAAAAGTGGATGCTATAATATCATTTTACAATATTATCATGCTATTGATTAAAATTATTACTTAAAATAGTTTTAATTATATTTACAAGCTTATCATTAACTTAATTATGTTTTATAATAACAATTAAATCTTTGATATTGGTAATTTTATTATCAGCTTGCCCTTTGACTTAGGCCTCCCCTAGGGTTTTGCATATTTCATTGCTTGCAGCAAAATACATTTTGCTAGAATGTTTTACATTATTAAAAAAAACATAATAGCCTTATCAATAAAAAAAGTAAAAAATAAATTAGAAATAATGATTATTTCAATTAATACAATTTTTCAAAAAATTTCAAGTTTGGGTTTTTTTTTAATCTATGGGAGTAGGAAAATTTTTCAATAGCGTAAATCCTCAAAATATCGATTTGAATGAGCTTTATAAGCATTTCTCCTCTTCTTTTGTCATTGATGAGGCAACCAAGCGAAGAACTATTACTAACATTTCAGCTTCATCCTCTCCTAGTTTATATTTTAGTCAATTTACAAAAAGTAATGTAAAGTTTACCGGTGGTAGGACTCTGTCAAGCCTGAGGAGTCCGACTGGATGGGTACCACCCCCTTATCTATTTCTGCCGCCAAGCAACAATGATTGCATTGTTGTGTTCCGGTTTGAAGGATAAGGTAGCCAGCGCAATTACAGGCAAGAGGCATATCATTTTAGTCCTCACAGTGACAACGCACCTGTGATTCTGCATTTTTGTTACTTAAAACCTAAGTGCATGAACCGTAGGTGTTATGGGCGACAAGTACTGCTTTCCATCAGGTGGTCTGGCTGCTCGTTTGTCACTGAATCGCATAAATAAAACCTTCGAGCGTTGGCAAGACAAACACGCCTTAGCCCATTCACGGCAGTTTTTCCGCATTAGTGGCCAGACGAAGCGTTGGGAAACGCGTTTGGCTGTAGCATTGGCGCCAGGATGGCTAAGTGAGTGAAGACAGTTAAGTACCTGCTGACGCAGTTATTAGGGAACGAAAGGTCTGGGTGTCGGTGTACTGACGTCGCAGTACAAGACAGTACGACTCCCAGGAATAGTCGTTTTTATTAGGCGAAGAGAAGAATCGCCTTTGAGATGGTCTGCCAGCTCTGGATCTATGGCTTAGAGCTTGGCCATCACTTCGAGATCGACTGGCATCTGCAGTTCATTAACGCGCGACAAAGTGTCGGCGACCAAGTTGTCTTTCCCAGCAATGTGGACGATATCAGTGGTGAACTGCGAGATGAAGTCAAGATATCTATACTGACGTGGCGAACAGTTACTTTTCCGCTCATGGAAAGCGTAACCTATTGGCCTATGGTCAGTATAAACCGTCACGTCGGGGTCACCAGTTTTGGTTGTTGAGAGATATTGACAAAGTAACACAAATAAAAGTCTATGTACGTCACTAATTAAATTATAATGGAGAAGTCAACACACACATAAAAATAGTACAGAAGGAATAGTTTAGGGAGATAAACAATAACACAAAGAGTAACAGTACGAACACAAGAAGTCCACATACAAAAATTCACGTAAAACGATTAAATTATAAAAGGCAAGTAACTCGCATAAGATCGTAAAGTCTCCTACAACAATTGACAATAAAGTTAATTTATGTTTGTAAAATTTGCTTATCGGATTCGTCATTAATGATAAACTTTTAGGTCATCGGCAATAAATTTAGAGTTTGATTTAATATTATTCCATAAATCATAACTAAATAATAAAAATTGCAATGGGTCAAGATGTGACCCCTGGGGAACTCCAGACGTTACTTCGCAATCTTCTGATTAAAACAACGAATGTTTACTAACTGCGAATGTTTATTATATTTAAGTACGACTCAATCCATCTTAACTATTTAAAGTTTATCGTGTTATGGATGACGAATCCGATTAGCTAATTTTACAAACATACATAAACTTTATTGTCAATTGGTGTAATTTAAATCATATGTATCTCAATCCTACGAATTGTTTCTTTTTAAAATTCTTGCGAAAAATTAATTCTGAACTAGTTACATATCATATTAATAATTTACCTACTCAAGAAGTTAGAAGTATCCGAAACCTGGGTGTTATATTCGATAGTTCACTGAGTTTCAGGCAATATTTTGATAATATAATCAAGGAAACTTCGAAATTATTAGGTTTTATTAATAGAAAACTAAAATTATTTAAGCAATCAAATATTAACAACAACATAGCAAAGAAAAGCTGCAAGCAGGAAAATATGGAAAACCCTAGGGAAGGCCTATGCCAAAGGGCAAGTTGATAATAACATTACCGATGTCGAAGATTGATTCGCTATTATAAAATATAATTTAACTTATATAATAAGTTTGTGAATTATATATAATAATACTTACTTAGATTTACGCGAATATCTATACATATAATAAAATTCTAACTGAGACGAATCTGTACCTTAAATATTTTTTGGAAAATCTTATTGAAATAGACTTTATTATCGATACAGAGACCAAATCTATAGTTTTTAGAATTTTTGTCTGTCTGTCTGTCTGTTACCGCATCACAGAGAAATCACTGGAGGGATTTTGATGAAATTTGGTATGATAATAGCTGGATATCCGGGTCAACATATAGAATACTTTTTACCGCGGGAGATTATCTCATTCCCACGGGAATACACGTTATAACACGACCCAAAAAATATTTGTGATCAGAATTTCTACCTACCTTTTTAAAGTTTTTTGTTGTAGTTTCAGCGCGAGAGAAGCCGCGGGTTTTGCTAGTTTGACATAAAATTGAAGTGTCTCTTTGTAATGTCAAAATAACAGCTTTATACAAAATGCATATGGAATCATATACGGTACTTATAAGAAAAACACAACTCTTAATATATTTTTTAAATTTTGTCTATCTTTCTGTCTGTTTGTTCCGGCTGATCTCCGAAACGGCTGGACCAATTTTAACGGGACTTTCACTGGCAGATAGCCGATATTATAAGGAGTAACTTAGGCTATTTTTATTTTAGAAAAAGAATTAGGACGCACCCGAGCGAAGCGAGGTTAAGTCGCTTGTTTTAAATAAAACTATCTTTACGGATTATTTCGCGGATTTATTTAAATTTTTGGTTTCCGACGTTTCGAATGCTTTATAGCAATCTTGGTCTCAGGAGAGACTAAGGTTTTAGATGTATCAAAGGCGTTATATACTTGTTACACACAGTGCCTACCCACAATTTTCCAAAAATGATTTCAAAAATTAGTTAATTGTTTAGTTAATTATTTTGTTAATCGTTTATAACTTTTGCAATTTTTACAAGCGGAAATTGTTTTTTTTTTTTAAATTATGTACATGCCATCCTAAAACGAATGACACCTCAATTATATTTTTCGGAAACTGCCGAAAAAAGTTAATCTAAATGGCACTTGTTGACTAGACTAATAGGAAATTAAATTAGAAGCTGTAGACTTACCGATGAAAAGCCATGTTGGTCTTTTACACCGATAATCGGTCTGATCAACTGATAATTGTGAAAATGGTAATCTGCTAATACGTTTCTATTTTAGCATTTGCTTTTAGTCCGAGGATAAATAAAATGATAAATATGATTAATAGTGTTTTGCCCGCCTATTTTTCATCAACATGCTGTACGCGAGTCGTCTGCGTGAGAGCAATAGTGCAAGAGGCCAAATAAATAATGATAAAAATGCTTTACCCATAAATAAAAAATATATGGAGATGTAAAACCCCCAAATGAAAAAAATTAAATAAAGAAGTAGGTATATTATTATATTGAACCGACCGAATAAATGAAAAAAAATATACCTAAGTAATATAAAGTTATAAAGTAAAAAAGCTCATGAGAATAATGACTAGGAAAGAAATATTATATTGTCGATAATGACATATTAATTTTATTATTAAAAAATTAATTTCAAACTATTCGCGGATTGACCAATTTACTTGCTGCAACTGTTTTTTTTTTGCAAGTAGGTACCAATAAATTATAAAAAAAATAGCCTTTAATTTCTGAAATATATTGACATTATGTACTCACACATGCATATCATAAATAAATATTTCTTATATTATTTCTTATATACATATATCTCTTTATGATTATCTATACTTAATATTATAAAGCTGAAGAGTTTATTTGTTTGTTTGTTTGTTTGTTTGTTTGTTTGAACGCGCTAATCTCAGGAACTACTGATCCGATTTGAAAAATTCTTTTTGCATTTGATAGCCCGTTAACTGAGGAAGGCTATAGGCTATATATCATCCCGGAAAAGTATACAGGTCCCGTGGGATAGATTTGTTTTTGTCTAGGGACGAACCCGAAGCAAAGCGAGGGTGAGTCCCTAGTTATACATAAATACATCGTTAGTAGCTTGTCAATAAAAACTATAATGTTATCTTAGATTTATGAGAATACTTAATTAACAATTTTGAATAATTTGTAATTTAAATAACCGTACATAAAAAATAACTTCCACTTTTATAAGCTTATAATTCCAATAAAGCATATAAACCAATAATATATTTTAGTATTAACTATCGCATAATAAATATACGTATTATTAATGCTATTTTTTAGTACTTTATTTTATCTGTTTAGTAAAATTTAGAAATTTTTGAAATGTCTTTTTTTCAGTTTGCCTATGGGCAAAGGCCTCCTCTAGCTCCTTCAGATGTTTTCTTTGTGTGCTACTTTCTCCAGTGTGGTCCTGCGGTCTCTTTAATCTCGTCCTTCTATCGTTTACTACCAGAAGTAGGTAATACCTAAAAAGATTAATTATAAAGATTTTTTTTTTATTTATCTTTGTTAGTAGTTATTAATACCTAGGTTTCGTAAGAACAATTTTATTTTTGAAAAATAGTATTTGATATTTATTGGTAAAGAAAAAATAAATTTAATTAAAAAAAAAGGATTTATTATTCAACTTATACATAAGAGTACATACTGTACATAAAATATTTATAACATTTTATGATGATTTTGTTTAAAGTGTTGATTAAAATTTTATAAAAAAATTTATTATGATTACTATTATCATCATTCTATAATACCTAATAAATTATTCATTTATATAGATATATTTTTGAAAATAAGTGTTATTTTGTAACTAAGTGTAATTTATATGTGTATTTTTAAATATTGTCTAATTTCTGTATTGATTAAATATTATATTACATGATTTTGTATATAGAATTTTGTTAAGAAGTATTCCACAACGTTTTTGACAAAACAAATCCTTTTTATTTATTTTTTTCAAAATGCCGAGGGTCACAGAGGAGACAGATATGCGTACATGAAGGTTATCATGAAAGGTCAGGGGGAAGCCCACTCGGGTAGTACGAGTGAGGATAACACGAATTCAAGTGTACCCAAAAGGTTATCTATCATATTTATTTGCTAGCTTCTAATAAAAGCTAAATTCGGTAAAGCAAATGAACAGAAAAAATGAAGGACGCATGGCGTCCGTTACTGCGTTCCGCGTCGTCGGCTCGACAACTCTGGACCATCGCGATATTTCTACATCTCCACATCCTCATCACGGCAGATCTCCAGCTACGGTACCAACAGTTCACAAAGCTGGGTTATACTATCGACGAGAATAAACCATGCCTGTTTGACTGTGTAGACGGAAGATGCAGAGCGGGAGAAAGTAGAGAATTGGTTCCATGCAGAGACAGCGGAGAATTGGCTCCTACCTTCCACACAATAAGGGAATCCTCACACGAGTATTGTTTAAGTAATTGCGGCAAATTCGGCACAGACTACGAGTGGTGCTACGTTGACTCGTACGACAAATGGGATTATTGCAGCAGCGTGACAGAAAACAAAATGATAATTGATAGATCTTTTACTCTTGATGGAAAAGCGTGCAGTGACGAATGCACTTATCGTGGTTATTATTATTTGTGGTGTAACACCATTGATGGCAGTTGGGGCAAGTGCGATCCGGGAATATATAGTTACGTTCAAGCATACACAGCAAGAGGAACTCCATGTTGGGGAAGATGTGAAAAACATACGGTTGGGAAACTTTCGAAACACGCATATAACGTGTGTGAAAGTTCAGCTAACATTGCCGAAGGTTGTGCTCCACCAGCTTTACCAGTCGCACAATTGAATCATATGCTCTCCTGTTTACCAGAAACTAATCAATGTCCAGCAATAAAACGGCGGCGCCGTAGAAATGTTACCCCCACCCATTCAGAATTAACACGGCGAAGCCGTAGGAATGTTACGTTTACCGAATGTGTGGATGAAGTAAGCGATAACTTAGCGCGAATCCCAATCATGTCTACCACGATCTTGGCTAATCCTACTAATCCAGTTTTCAGTTACACGGTGATACCAGCAGCATATGCAGGTCGTGCGACACTACCGGTCGTCGTAAGAGCTAGAATCACCCCGGACACTATTAGGGCAGGTCGTCGCCGAGATATGCCTTCATCAGTTTTAACTAACCTAAGAGCAATGGGTATGATAACTGTGGGAGAGAACAGAGACGAAGCTGGTCATCTAATAGGGTCGCAGTTCGGTGGTCTCGAGACAGTCTATAATGTGGCTCCGCAGACGAGAAGACTTAACCGTGGGACAGGACGATTTAATGATTATCCTCAATGGAGACCCTCTGTGTGGTATCATAGGGATGAGAACATAAGATCGTTCATTGATAGAACTAATGGTACTGCAGATCTGACAGTCACAGTACGATATGACTTGATGAGATCATTCAGACCAATAGGGTTCCATGTGAGGGAAATTTTGAGGAACCCTGACGGGTCAGTGGCTTATGAATGTCCTGATTTTTACTACTCCAATGACCCTGACCATGTCGAATAATAAGCATTAAAGAATGAAAGTAGTGTCTCAAATATTCGTATAGACAATTTATAGAAATAAATTTTTATTAGTATAAAAAAAAGCTTCATTAGAATTTTGTTTCTTTTTTTTTATTTAATAATTCACACCTGAATGACAACACTATACATCCGTTCATAACATGATTTTGCAACTGTATAATACAGTACATGCACCAGCATCGGTGCTCGAACCTGGGTCTGTACAGAACGCTAGTCTTCCGAAACACACAAACTCTAACACCACTAGAGATAACACTGTTTTGCTATATTTATATTTTATCATTCTTTGTGGAGTGCGAACTCAAGATAACCTTATCAAAAAATCAGTGAAAAAAAAGAGTTCATTTACTGTATTTATTTTTGATTATAAATATTACAATTCGCTTAAAGTAATTTATAGGCAGTGGTAGCCCAGTGGTAACGCGCTCGCTTGGGTAACCGAGTGAAGCGGGTTCAAATCCCGGGTCTCGCACCTCTGATATTTTCATGTGCGAATCATTTCTAACTTGATTACCACTTGCCTTACGGTGAAGGAAAACATCGTGAGGAAACCTGCATGTCTGAGAGAACTTAGTAAGTTTTCGAAAGACATGTGAAGTCCGCCAATCCGCACTTGGCCAGCGTGGTGAACTATGGCCTGATTCCCCTCGTATTTAAGGGAGGCCCGTGCCCAGCAGTAGGACGTTAAAATAAAAGGGCTGAATACATAATACACAGTAATTTATAGCTGCTAACTACGCAATCTCTTTTCTAGACTCGATGTGCTTTGATTTGTATCGGCTGGCACCGACACACCGACTTTGAAAATATTTGATTAGGTGTCTATAGTAAATGGAAACTACCAATCAATTATTTTTTTACTTTTTAGCGCTTTTTTAATTTTGAATTCAGTTTTTATTCTATTTTTTTAAGTTTTTTTTTTCTTTTTAGTGTAATAGCAAAGTAAGAAAAAAGGATTTTAATAAAATATTCGCTTAAGCCATTTAAGTTAGTTTGATGCCAATTTTTATATGAAGAATGTAAGGGTCCTAATGGACTAATGGTTTTATTGCCGTTAATAATAAGTTAGATATAAGACTAATGAGAGGCGGCTGTTAGCGGTGGGCTCGTGCAAGCGAGTGAGGCCGAGCCGCCACACCCCACCGTCCCCGCGTTCATTCCCGCGACGTGAGACCGGTTCCCCAATAAAGACTGACAAAGTAAAATTCGCTTTTATTAGTAACACTAAAAATTCTGGCTCTAAAATCCGATTCTAACGTATTGTGCTTATCAAATCAAACAAAATAAGCCCAAACACAAAGTATGTATCTACTATTAGCCGTTGAAGAGTTCCACCTATCCACCTTCTCGCCTTATCATCTGATCAGGTCGAAGATACCGAACCACTGCACTATCAACGGAAATAGAAACAATTACAAAGTTTCAAGTCAAAATGACAATTAGAAATAGGTTAAATTCATCATTAGCTATTTTTCCATCCTTGGGGTTTTTTATTTTTTTTTTTTTAATTTTAAATGGGACCAATCTGGTAGTATACACTTTCAAAGAAAACAAAAATTGCCCAAATTTGTTAATAAGTGACGGATTCTGAGGTAACAAACATAAAAAAATACAGCCAAAAAAAAAAACAGAGAACCTCCTCCTTTTTGAAAACGTCGGTTGAAAATTAGCAGGATTACTCTTGTCAATAAATAAATACAATACGGGCGCTTATGTACATCTCTTTTTTATGTATATTTCTAATTTCTATGCATTTCATGGGTTGTGTGCAATATAAAAACTTAAAAAAAAAACAATAACTGATTGGTAGTTTTCATTTACTATATAGATTCCTAATCAGACATTTTTGAAGTGGGTGTACCTTAATTTGTAATGACTGGCACCGACTGACAGCGACGTGAAGGGTAACAAACATATATAAACAGACTTTCATATTTATAATAGTGGTTCGACCTATCCCACGTTGATGGTGGTACCGTGGAACTTTCCCAGGCCAGCTTACAAAGGCTAACCAAATTTCAACATAATCTAAATATATAAATAAATAAAGGGATGAAAGGGACGTTACAAACGGACTATTGTGCAAAGGATTACATTCACATTGTATGTAACATTCATTTCTTACACCTGTTTACTCTGTATAGCTTACTTGATCGTATTCAATGCCTTTGTCAATGTTATCCGATAGTAGCTTTAATGTATGGAAACCAGACGACTGGCTATCGACAGGTCTCTATTGGAATGCTTTGCGCTATCACGGCGAAGGGATTATGATATGCCCATGTTTGTACACCTGCGGACAAACATATATGTATACTACTTTTATTATATACTAAGATTTTCCTGCAGTTTTGCATGCATTATAGCATTAGCTTCAGTTACCAAATAAAGATAACTCAATTTTTTATAAGGGGATGATAAGTGGTTAGTATATCGACTGCTAATACAAAGTGTGAATATATTTAACTCAACACTGTAACAGCTGGACGAATTTGGATGAAATTTTGTACACAGATAAGCTATGTATGGTCTGGAGTGGAGAAGATCAGTTTTGATTTACGTACCTAATTTCGGGAATATTTTTTTTTTAATTTTAAAATTAGTACTCTTGTTTAAAATTTCATTGCTGTGCGCTATGATTTCTCTTCTAACTATTATAATACTAACGTATTTATACTACTATCTTACTGGAACTAGCGACATTATAGTAATATACAGATATAAATGTGAAAATTATTAAATATATGTTTGTTACTTCTATAGATTATTTTTATCGATGCAAATGCATGGATAGAGCGGCGTACAACAGCTTGTATTCGTAATAATCAATACGTTGTACTCTGTACCACATTCAATGTTTCCTTTTGTATTGAATGAGTAACGTAACCTAGTTTAAAGTGATTTTGACGTTTTGCCAACCGATACCAGCTGGCAACAAAATATACTTATTTCCGTGAATATGAAATTTCGTTAGGTTTCTAAGCTCCCGAAATACGGGGGAAGAAACGTATCATAACCAGTCATATTTGGGTTTTTACATTATAATACTTTACATACACTACACATTTATACTACGTATTGGTAGCGAGGTCAAACCCCGGGTCGCATTTGATATTTTCATGTGTGAATCTTTTCAACATGGTTACTAAACGAAAACTGTATGTCTGAGGAAGACTAACTAGTTTATGGTAGTTTCGCTTGTATCTACCCCAAAAGCTACTAGGGATTCGATTTTAGGCTCATTTGATTTTTCTACCAATGTACGGGACATTATAGTCAGTTCTTATTTTTGTTAAGTATATTTCATTAACTATTTAAATACAGATACTTTTCATCTATACTTAATATTATAAAGCTGAAGAGTTTGTTCGTTTGTTTGTTTGGTTGAACGCGCTTATCTCAGGAACTACTTGTCCGATTTAAAAAATTCTTATTGCATTAGACAACCCGTTAACTGAGGAAGGCTATATATCATCCCGGAAAAGTGTACGGTTCCCGTGGGATAGATTTGTTTTTGTCTAGGGGCGAACCCGAAGCGAAGCGAGGGTGAGTCGCTAGTCTTCTGTACACACAGTAATGTCTTAACGGATTTCGATGTATTTAATATGCAAGCGGAGTCATGTTCGAAAAGTAGTGTTACATACAATAACTTAAAAAAACCATGCACTTTGGCCAAAAATGCAATGGACCTTTGGTATCATTGATTCAAATTGAATTGCAGCTACGATTTTATATGGAAACGAATAAAAGGCTTTGTGACTATCCAAGGATTATTCGGTGAACGCAGAGATTTGTATTATATATTATTAATTGATTGAATGTTGGCTATTTCATTCTGTATGGATCTGTCATCGATCACGGTTAATTTTTAATAAAAAAGTAAAAGTGTTATATAAGCTAAGACAAAACAGTACCCTTTTCTCCTCTGTTTGTCACCCGGTTTTTTTTTGTTTAGTAGATATTAATTATTTAGTGTTATCAATAAATAAATTTTGAAAACGATTACTTTTTTAAATAGATACTAGCAGAGCCCACGGCTTCACCCTCGTTCAATCTACACAAAAAACTCTTTGGCTTTATGTTATACAGCGATTCATACACGTACGTACCTATTTATAAAATATTATTCATACAAAAATACTGAAATCGCAATTAAAAATGGAAGGTAGGGGTAGAAGGGTGAAAAATACGACCTATTTTTATATTTACCAAATATACAAACAAAAAATTTCATTCAAATTCAATTTTAAATACTTTCGGGGGAGTACGACCACAAACACCGTGACACGAGATATTTATATATTAGATAGTAATGATCGAAGTTCGACAAGACTGGGTGAATACTAGTCTAGAACACAAATACTGATACACATGTATGTATACAGACTCTTACATATAGGAAGATATTAATTTGTGCCATATCGCAAGCATCAGCCACTGAGAAAAGATTCAATAACTTATCTTTTAGGGTGACCTATGTATGTATTTATTATTACAGTTTGTGTAGTTTTATTACTCGTTCACGCTGAAACAAGCTGTAAGAATTTAAATGAAATTTAGTTCATAGATATACTATGACCTGGAATAAGTAATATAGCTGTAAACTATAGAAGCCAAACACAAACGAGAATACCTAATTCAAAATATATCCTTATATTTTGCGTAATATAAGAACAAATGGCAAAAATTGCAGGTAAACATTGTAAATTTACAAAATTATCCAAACAAACTTAATTATTCGTCATTAAAAATGTATGTAATTATTTGTTCACCACATCAAAGTATTTATAAATCCTGCCAACAATAAAATGTTAATCATTTTATTACCGCCGTCCAATAATAGCGATTAAGCTTTAAGCCGACTGTTATTCGCGCAATCGCATTGCCATATTATGGCGACGTTGGATTTTGCTGTACATATATGTATATTTTTATATCAAATAGAAAATACGATTAAAATACCTCCATTAATTTTAAAAATAATGTAAAACAAAAATTTGTCTAGATTAGTCTCATGTCTGAGAAAACACGTGTTTTCGAGTTTTCATGCGCTTTTCTTTTGCATTATTCTACGCAGAGTATGGTCAATCGTGATCAAGCGGTCAAGGCGCAAGTTAGACAACACAATATGCCCGGGATCGAATCCCGGTCAGAATGCAAAGACTTTACTTTTGTTTTTTTTTTTTTTTGTATCTATTCAAGTTTTTAGTTTTTATTTTATCTTAAACAAAAAACGATATAACAAAAAAAAACCGAGCGCAGCTCGGACGCCCAGGTACTGAACTGTATGGGGAGAGTTGTATATCTGAGGGAACCTATTTGGCGACCTATTGCTGGGTATTCCCCAAATTCCAGGTGAACCATTATATCAATCACTACATAAAACCTAGTCGACACTTTTCTTATGATGAGGGTGTTTCCAATAGGTTGCTACTCTATTTTTATCGACATATTGTGTCCAAGCAAAAAGTTACCTTCTCTATGTCTATTATTTGGCTTATACATCTCTCATACATCTCTCACTAATGATGAAACATGTTTGTCTCCGACTGCATAATATTATGTACTTCTGTCAACTTGTTTTGATTTTTTAGGTTCGCTTTTTATGGAACTGGTTTTTTCTTTATTTTCTATTATTTTTTTATATTTTATTCGTAAATACAAGGTCTGTGTGGAACAGCCCTATTACGATCATCAAAATTCATAAATGCGTAGTGAATTATCGTGATAGACATGTCGCGTTTACACATATCGATTGGTATACTGATATTCAAATTACATATGCTGTTGAAAAAGTGCATCAATAACATAAAAAAGTACCCGATTTTTGTTAAATTAGATCTTTTTATGCAGTTAGTACTTTTAATTACATAATGTAACTATGAAGTTAGTATTTTAAGTACATAAAGTAACTAGTCGCTATTCACATCTGTTTGTTTGTGTGTTAAGTTTTTTAATACAAAAGGAAAATTTCCTTCCGGAAGGTTTATTTATATATATTATATCTAAAGGAAGCAAGTTTCGATCATAATATTATGACTTATAGACGATAGCATCTCTTAAATTTTCAGGTGCAAATTTTATTTTAAATATGATAACCCTATGTTAATATGGCGAAAGACATCTTTACCGCTTAAAAAAGTACGATAAACGAACAATATCAAGTCCACCAAACCACATTTTGTCAGAATGGTGTGGACTATAACCTGATTATGGAGGGATCCATTTAGAGGATGCCCGTGCTGAGCAGTTATATTCATCCTTTCTTAACGTCCTACTATTGGGCACGTTTCTTTAATACGAGGGGGATCAGACCATAGTCCACCACGCACGCCTAGTGCGGGTTGCCGGACTTCACATATCTTTTAAAAACTTGCTAGGTTTTTAGGCATGCAGGTTTCCTCACAATGTTTTTCTTCACCGTAAGACTAGTGGTAATCAGATTGGAAATGATTCACAAAATGAAAATATCAGAGGCGCGAGATCTGGGTTTTGAACCCGCTTCACTCGGTTTCGCAAGCGCGTTACCACTGAGCTACCACTGCCTAGCTCAACCCATCAGTGGGACGTGTAAAATGGCTAAGTTATACATATGTATACGTATATCATATACATACATATATAAATAAATTTCATCAAACACCATTACGTCTAAGACAATCACAAGGCATACTAAGTAGCATTTGCATATTTCCTGTTGTTTTAGGTTGTTGATCTTTCACCAGTTACTTGTCAGAGGATATTAGCAATGCACCTTCTGTTGACCTTAAGCATTGCCTTTGCTTCATTGAATTTCAACGTTCTCTGGAAAAGGAATTCTGCTTTAAGATTTTGTGGTAGTAAATTTATTTAGAATTAAATGTTTTATTTATAAGGCACTTATTAAGATTTCAGCTTAAGATTGCTTTTTCAAAGACAAATATTTTGTTAATCTCCTTTTATTTATATATTTACAATTAAAATTGTGACGAGCAACTTAGTTTTGTAAAGCCTTTGTTGTTTGTTGATCTATCAAGTATTATCTACTAGTACATTTTTTTTTATAAAATCTCCAGTCAAACATTTGTTTTTTTTCAAGTTTAGTTCAGACATTTCGAAGGGTAATTTAAATTTGTGGATACGTTTTCGCTAGCACTTGTCAAGTACAAGGTTTAAGAAAGACCTGCTTGATGAATAAATTAAAAAAAATAAAATTAAATAGCCTTTAGATATTTTATATGCTAAATCCTAAAAATTAAAAAAAAATAGTAACCGCATCTTATATAAAATTTCTTATATCAGTTTTTCTTTTGGCTAAGACCTTGTCTAACTTTCCCTATTGGGTCCTGTCCCTTATGTCTCTTTTGTACCAAGCCCACTGTCTTTGCTTGAAGAATTTATTTCTTAGTTATGAAAAATTATCCTCTGATTGATTTAATTCAAGGGAGAATTATGTACATTTGCCAATGGGGATAAAGAAAATCATGTCTACTGTTGCATTTTTTTACTCATTATCTATTTTAATCTATAAACCAGAATTTTATTTTAATTCTAGATAGATAAAAAAATAACTTTGTAACTACTAAAAGATCTGCAAAATATTCATTTAGTGCCTTATTTGCCCGACCTAACCGATAACCTATATTAATATTTCATCACACTGTTATTGAGTTGTGTAATCTTGTACTTACCTCGGTGACACGGTCCAACCGTGTCAAGCCAAAGATAAGCATCAGTACACCTTAGTATAACTTGATACCTTATAATATATATTCTAATATTATAGAAACATTAAATATCTAAATGTTTATAAAAAAATATGACTTCAGAATTACTATTAAAGTAATTTTCATCCTTAGGGTGAAACAACAAGTGAACTCTACACTTGTCGTGATGGGGGGCTATTAGTGGCCGGTAATCCAACCAGTCGCGAAGCCAAGAAACGCGCTGGGAAGGGCCCATCGTGGTCGGTGGTGTAACATAAGTTTTTATTGTATTTAATTTTTCTAGTATTAAGTAAACTCTGTTCTTTTTTGGGAAATTAATGTGTTTTTAAACCTAAAAAGTAAACCCTTTCATTTAAATTAAGCCATTAAGTATTTTTATACGTTTAAAATTAATTTTTTTCTAAATTTCAACATAAACATACTCCTCCATAAGTACGCAGCTCACTGATAAGATTTATCGTGGGCATAACCAACGGACGTTCCATGAATGTCAGCTTTAAAGTTAGATGAAGCTAAAATTGACAGCAAATGGTTGATGTGATTGATAAAAGCGATTACTACTCTTAAGGAATGGTACTAACGGAGATGCGTAGAGTTTAGAGTATCTTAAAATAATTTATATTAATATTTAATAATTATATACATTATTTTCATCATTTTTAATGTATATAATAATTTATATAATGAATTATATAAAAAGTACTTAATAAATGAAAATTATTGACCTAATCGATATACCTACTTCTAAAATACTTTTAAATGTCTTATAGGCGCTTATTACTTATTACAGAATGTCATATTAATTTTATGTTTCTCAAGATAGGAAAATATAGCACGACGTATGGATTTACGAATAAGGCTAAGTAGATCATTAATGTTTCAGTTCTGATCTCATCTCGCTAATGTTGTGTTATGATATACCTACCCATCTCGTTATTAAGAAATTTTACTTCAAATATATATAATACTGACATTGGTGGAATCATATATGGATTAATTAAAGTAAAAATATCCTTAAAGTGAATGTTTTTATTAAAAAAATTACAAAAACGTTAAATAATATTACAATTTTACTTTAAAAAAAATCAACAATTGCCGCCAAGCAACAATGATTGCATTGTTGTGTTCCGGTATGAAGGATAAGGTAGCCAGCGCAATTACAGGCAAGAGGTATATCATCTTAGTCCTCACTGTGACAACGCACCTGTGGTTCTGCATTTTTGTTACTTAAAACCGAAGTGCATGAACCATAGGTGTTATGGGCGACAGGTACTGCTTTCCATCAGGTGGTCTGTCTGCTCGTTTGTCACTGAATCGCATAAAAAAAACTTATTTTTGAGTCATATACAAACATAATACCCCATCAGCTATACTATTATATCGTTTTTTAACTAGCCTTGCATGATAAGCGGGACGAGAATGAGAAGCAGCCTTTAACCGTTTTCATGATGTAATTTTCAAGCTAAACTTCATTGAAATCTGTTCAGCGGTTAGAAAGAGACAGAATTACTTTCAGACTCACAATATAAGTATGAATTTTTCATATATATCTGTAATAATAATTCTTCTCGTAGACATCATAGTGATGAAATATTAATTCAGTCTTCCCTCTGTATCCATACTCCCTAATATTATAAATGTGAAAGTGTATTTGTTTGTTTGTCCTTTTTTCACATCAAATTGAATGACAGATTGGCTAGATTTTTGGCTAGAATATATATATATATATATATATATATATATATATATATGTGTGTGCGTGTGTGTGTGTGTACCTATATAGTTTATCTATTCCATACTAACCGTTAAAACGTACCTAATTAAATAAATTACATTGGTAAACTCGTTGTATGATCAACTTAAGCTCTAAGCCAAAATCAAATATATGACTTTGGTAATAGAAGCTTTGGACACTAAAGCTACATACCGTGACGATGGTTCTAGATATGTTTATGAGAAAATTAAGAAAAAGCAAACAAATCAACAAAAGCTATTTACGGAATAAAAAACAACATTAATAGGGAAACGACTTCCGGCGGAAGCTTAAAGAAAAACTGTTTTAAAGGAATTTGTTTACCACAGATAAGATTCTTCAGAAAGTTTGTATACACAAAAAATATTTTGAAATAAAGTTATTCAGCCATAATCCATACTTCTATACTTAATATATGCTATGGGCCTCTGTTTACATATTTAAGATGTTATTGTAAATATTGCCTGAAATAAATGATTAAATTAAAAAATTAAAAAAAAATTATATATTATAAGTGTGAAAGTGTTTGTTTGTTTCTTTGTTCGTCTTTCTTTCACTTCAAGACAGTGTGATGAATTGGCGTGAATTTTTTGGGTGGAGATAGTTGGAGGGCTGGAGAGTTCCAAGGTTACTTTTTAACGTGGAAGATTTTCTCATTCCCACGTAAAAAAAATTATAATGCAACTTAAAAAAAATATTTATTATCTTAGTATTAATGCTCTTCAATAATATTAAATAAATACGAGTTTTAGCATTTTTCGAAATTCATCCCTTAAGGGGGTTAAATAGGGGATGAAAGTTTATATGAAACCTACCTTTTCATATAAACTAAAACAATCGAATTACGTTTTGATAGTTAAATAAGGGATATCTATTATTTTAATTTTACTTTATCTATGTAATCTCTTTGTAAAAATTAATTTTACTACATAAATATTTAATGCTGTGCTCAAAAATTCTGGAAAAAAAAATAGTGACGTATAAAGATAATACTTGCTATAGTGAATTAAAATACTCCTATATTTTACCTAATGCTTTGCAACTTCTTTGGGAAATAGATGATTATAATCTATACATAAAATAAAATTGTAACTGATCGCTGTTTGTGCATAGAAGATATTTGAAAAATAATAATATTGGGGGTCTTTATTAATGCAACAAAACTCAAAACAATGGTTTTTTAGATTTTCTGTGTGGTTGTTTGTCTGTTAGTCTGTGCGTTTGTGCGCGCTAATATCAGAAACGGCTTAACCGATTTGGGTGCGGTTTTCACTAATGTATAGTGGTAAGTTTCATTTAATATTTAATATTTGTTTTATTTCAATCGGTTTATAAATAAAAAAGTTGTGTCAATTTCAAGAATCACGAACGGGATGTACCCCAACGAAGTGAAGGCTAGTATTTAATATGTAGTAAATACGCAATAACATATGTATATATATAACTATTAACGAGTGTTCGCCCTGTGGTCGAAATTCAACCATAACCATTATATGTCAAAAAACTGACTGTTTCCAACATCGATAAAAAAGGTACTAGATACACAATCAGCGATAAAAAATGTCCTCACCGAATAGCGCACATTTGAACATTTGAGCGCGTTTTTAATACATTTTGTTTTTGTGAAAACAACTTTAGACATTAAATTTAAGGTTCAATTTACATTTTTGTATATTTAATTCAACTGGAATAATTACCTAAACACAATTGGTGACGGATTGTGTATCTAGTACTTCTTTGATCGATGGTTTCCAAAAAGAAGAAAGATAACAAAAAGGCATGCAAAGGCATTAACAATAATTTACTTATCAAAGTTATGAATATTCTATTATTTATTATTGTATTCTACTATTTGGCTTCATGTTTAGTTCTGTGACAATCTATCTATAATATTCAATAGTCTAAGCTCAAAAGCCTCTTAAGTAATATTTTTATTGATTCAGTAATTTTAATAGATTTATGAAAATATGTTAAAGAAAAAGAAGACTAAATATTCGTACTAAAGTATTAAGTGATACCTAAAACGCCTCTTTAATAAATATAAGGTAATTTTCATTAAATTCGTTCAAAATACATTCACATGGAAAGCGCAAAGTTACGTTGCTTTGAAAATAGTCTGATAAATAGATTGAATTAATTAAAAAATTTGGTGAATTTCTATTTTAAACAATATTTTTTTACTTTAATTTCTTCGTGTATAGCTTAGTTTAGCGAGCTTATTAATTGATTTTTGAAGTTTTTATTTACTTAACAATTTATATATCTAGTAATTTAACTCTTATATAATGTACAAGTAATTTTCCGTGAAAAAAAATTGAGGTTCAAAAGCAAAAGTTTAGATAAAACATCCCGTGTAAATTATAAATTGTGTTTCTCATAACAAGACGACTTTTACTTCAGCTAACTTTAATTGTATATTTTTCAGCGTTACACCAGCTCGAGCAGAATTACCTCTGTTACAGTAAAGATTATGAACTTTGTACACGACAGATACTAAATTATGGAAAACTTATTTTAAATGTTTTAAACTACTTCGTTCTTCATGATAAACTTTAATTGTCCTTTATAATTTAGCATACTTGGTCTAGCTTTTCGCCGCCGCAAACCTTGCCATTAATGCTACTTTAGGCAAGCTTTTCAGTAGATTTTGGGTTCGAGTCCCAGCTAGAGCCAAAAATAAGGGTTTTTTAATCAAGATCAAGTTTTTTAGGTTAGTTATAGTAGTACTAGCTTAAGTCCACAAAGATGCATCTATTAGTTTCCATGTTAGATTGCCATTCCATCATATTCTCTTATAACACAATATTTTATAAGTTGGCTGACTTCTCTGCTTCTTAGATATTTTACTTATTGCGAACGTCTTTGGAAAATAGACAGATAGGATGGAGAATTCATCAAAGTTTAACGAATTCTAGAACATCACTTGCTTAATGATTTTCCAAAATTACATTTTCGTTGGGACCTTGTAATTTATTTTACTATTGAACAATCTCAGTTGCATTAAAATTAAATTAAGTGAAAATTATACTTGTATATCTTAGTATAAATACAACTCTAATAATTTACACTTTACTAGTAAACTATGAAAAACTCTGACAGAACAGTAAACATACTTTCATACACTCTCCCAAATGTAACATTAGCATGAATTTTTTGCTATTTCCTGCGGCAACAACCTTATATTTTTTATGTTTTCCTTTTATTTCAGGTGAGTGCTGTGTTCCTTTTCTGAGGTTATATTTCATAAGTAGAAGTGCACATCCCTAGATATTATTCAGATTACATGTTTTAGTTTGTAGTAGAAATTTGATTTTATTTAACAAGCCTATTACATTTGTACTGTGATTTTTCAATTTAATGCCCATTTTTGACGTTATTATTCAAAGAAACTGAAATTTTTCGACAATTTTGACTTATTGTATGGTGGAGATTAATTACTAGTATAGTTCATAGCGGCCTCGCTTTTTGCAAATTTTCATTATTAGTTGAAATAAAGCCAAAATTTCACCGGTGGTAGGACTCTGTCAAGCCTGAGGAGTCCGACTGGATGGGTACCACCCCCTTATCTATTTCTGCCGCCAAGCAACAATGATTGCATTGTTGTGTTCCGGTTTGAAGGATAAGGTAGCCAGCGCAATTACAAGCGAAAGGCATATCATATTAGTCCTCACAGTGACAACGCACCTGTGGTTCTGCATTTTTGGTACGTAAAACCTAAGTGCATGAACTGTAGGTGCTATGAGCGACAGGTACTGCTTTCCATCAGGTGGTCTGTCTGCTCGTTTGTCACTGAGTCTCATAAAAAAAAAATAACTGTTGTAGTTTTAGCGCGAGCGAAGCCGCGGGTTTTGCTAGTAAGAATATATTTCGTGTTTATTACTTCTTAATGTTGTAACTACTAAACAGATTTAAGTAAAATTCAAAATGATATGTAGTTTATACCGTTGTTTAATACATAGGCTACTCCTTATTGATGTATCTGGCATGCACAGAGCTGTAGGCAAAAATTAGTTGTCAAATATCGCTCACTTATTATAAAACTTATAGGTTGTTAGAATTTCATCATCAGGCCATACTATGTTTTCAATCCATTCTATATATCTGGAAACCCTAGTGTATACTCCTGGCGCCATCTTCCTCCCGCAGTCTCTTCCAAAGGAAGTAATTCCGACTAATTTGTGCAAGGGGAAAGATTTCAGGCAATCCACTCCATCGTCCATTATTTGCAACGGTCCTCCAGAGTCGCCTTGGCATGTATCCTTTCCCCCATTCTCGTAATCTCCGGCGCACAGTTGATTTTCAGTTATACCGAACTGTAAAATTTTTCGCTTTATCAAATATCGCATTGATCGATTACAAATTTCACTATTAATAATATCTAAGTCGACTTTCATCAAAGTTTCGCTACCAGTCGACGCAGCGGATACTGTTTTACCAAAACCTATCGCTGTAAGTTTTTTATCACCTAAATTATAATTTTGGTTTAAACAAGCTATCCTAATATCTCTACTAAGAGTGAAAGCTGATTTTGCCTTCATTAATGCTATATCATGGTATTTCGATGGTGGTCTGTATTCGGGATGAGGAATGATCGTGTCAATGTCTCTTTCTTGTGCAAGTTCTTCAACTTCATCGAATTCAAAGGTCGCAGTACCGATCCTAAGAACACTAGCTGTACCTTCTACAGGGTCTTCAATGCAATGTGCTGCTGTTACTATCCACTTTTCACTGATTAATGTTCCACCACATTTCCAAGAAGGTTGATCTTCATTATTCTTGCGAAATCCTATGAGCGTCATATGAGGATAGAGAAGCAAATCTATAGGTACACGTACTCTCTTTTCAGGATTCAAAATATTGTGGCATTCTAGCATAGTTAGTGCATAGTTTTTACAAGCTTGGAAAGATTTTTCACCGACTCCTACTACATTTATAATTAAGCACCACAAGAAAAAAACGCAAATCGTTTTTGGATAGTTCATACTTAAAAAATATATTTTAGGAACTATAATTTTTTCTCTGCTTGTTACTCAACTGTTATATGTAATTCGTATAACTAACTTAAGTGGCCATAATATGCCATAAATAATCAAAGCGTTTCAAATCAATATTACACTACGTTAATAATGAATCATGATTGCATTGTTGTGAATTATAGCCATATTTACTAGTACAGTTTAATAGTGTACATTATCTTAAGATGTCAACATAATATATTTTAATAACATTACAATTTTACGAAAATTTCAATTTAATATCATGTCTGAAGTCATAGAACGTTTTAATTCATAATAGGTATCTCTTATCTTAAGCAAGGTTTGAACGAAATTTAATAACTTTGACCAAATTACACAATTCAGTGCTAAAACTTGAAATAAACGTAGTATCTCATGAATACATCTACGTGACATTTGAGTCGGCGAGTGCCAACACAAAGTTTTAATAAGTTTCCAAACCTTGAAAGTTGTTTAATGAGAATCCTGTTGAGTCAATACGGAGATTTAGATTTGAAAAATCTTATTCCAGTGAAATTAGTCGGGTGTGAACGAGATGAAACTAATACCAACTACTGTTTGCCGAGCCGCTCTGCCGTCAGCTACTCGCAATTTAACACGCATAATTTATTACATATTCATTGTATATTTTTATATTGCCAATCAATTTTTTTTTAGTATTTTATATTGTATTGTATTTCCAAATTGTTTTAAAATTTGCTAATCTGTGAGCGTTATCTCCTTGACAACAAAAATAAAAACTGTAATGGCTTTATGTTGTGTAATTATAACAGTAATTTCTTATTGTTCAGTTTATTTTCTAATTTAAAGCATAACTAAAATATTAAATAAGCTTTATTGAATAGATACAAAAGTGATGTGCTAATGGAGCTTTGATTTAACCTATGGATTATATTTGCTTATTGTTATGGCAATGCTGTTACGTCGTTGCCGTTAAGTCATCTATTTTTTTTTAACTAGCGACTTGCTCTTGCTTCACCCGCGTGGGACTATAAATACGAAACCCTAATACTTTTTCAAAATCAAAGTATCCTAAGTTACTCTTTCTAATATCAGCTTTCTGCCAGTAAAAGTTCTGTTAAAATCAGTCCAGCCGTTTTGGAGATTAGCCGGAAAAAACAGACACTAACATTTTTGTATTTTAAAAATTGCGTTTTTCTGAAAAAATGAATGAAAAATTCTATTCAATGTTGCACTAAATTGTGATGAAGGCAAAGAATTTGCTGTCATTTTTAAAAACTACAGCTTTTTTTTTCTTCTCTCGTCTCGGCTAGAGAAGTTAGTAGAATAACCTTAACCTAAGCTAAAAGGAGGCCCTTCTATTTTGTGAATTATATTTAACTGCTTTTATGTAATAATGTTTTCCCTATCATCTATGCATATTGAATTATAATTATTAAACTAGCGGCTCACCCTCGCTTCGCTCTAGGAAAAGAAAAACAAACCTTTCCCACGGCAACCATGCATTTTTCCGGGATAAAAGTGCCTATTTGCTATTCCAAACTATAATCTATCTCTGTGCCGAATTTCATCCAGATCCGTTCAGCCGTTCTAGCGTGAAAGAGAAATAAATACCCATACTCACAAACTTTCACATTTATAATATTATAATACATAATATATAATTTTTTCTGCAAGGTTCCAACACGCTGCCATCACTTCTGAATAATGTAGGCTAGTATTTATGTAGCAGTAGGCTATGTAGGCTAGTATTTCAAAAATTTTAAAAATTATTTAATGAATAAATCATTTCAGTACACCTTACCTTGTTTCTTACTGTTAATTCATATAGTACAAATTACTAGTAAAATAAGTTCAACTTGTTTTATTCTAGTCAATAAGCTCTCATAAACAATCATCTCATTGACTTTTAATTTTCTCTCGTCATCAAACAAGTAAACAAATAGTCAGGCGGTTGTCAAGTAAATAATTTGTTCCGAATTTTGTGTCACAATTTAGCCATAATTTATTTTATTTTCGTTTCTAATCGTTTTCCTCATTTTTAAAACTAAACTTAAATTATTTGTATGAATATTATAAAAAAATATATAGATTACGTATATTTTGTGACAAACATGTACTTTTGAAATTAAATAATATAATATTTTTCTTTAATTTTATCCTAAGTACTAATCATATTTACGAACGACTATCGGTGTGACAGGGATAACGCTATACAACTTATATAGCGCTATTTCTTTTCATTTATAGGAGGGAATAGACAAATCATTAGTTCTGTCGCTTCACTAAGCAAGCTTAAAAAAATAACTATACTACGGGACGTAACGCGTGAATAAGTGGCTATATACCTTTTTCCCGAAGTTTCGACTGGGTTGCACCAGCCGTGGTCACGGGCAGACTAGTAGACTAGTTATTATATAAATATGAAACGCGATAATTTAAAAAGTTATAATCTTAAAACAAGCTTGCTTTTTAAAGGTCATAGTACGAATAAAAGTAAGAAGTAATCTTGAAACAAAACAGTCTTTAAAATAGGTGATGATAAGGCCACTGACAGGTAAACAACGCGTGATATGGTATAATACGCGTTGTTTATTTGATGCAGTTTCAGGTGTCAACGATAACCTTTCATGCAATATATATTCTGCTTCTGCAATTCAATCAATTACAATCTACATTTGTTCATCGAATAAAGAGCACACTGACGCCATGAAGACGGTTCTGCTACTGTTAGCCGTGTTAGCGATATTCGACGGTTGCATGCCCTGCAAAAACCCACCTAACTGCCTTACCGGTTTTTGTCACCCCGGCAATTGGCGCGATTGCTGTTGTCCCGCCGGATGTCTCGGCTTCATCGTGGGTGGCTGCTACGGTTCAGGAAGTAAAGACCTTGACGGCATTAACGGCGTCATGACCTACTCTATATTCAACGAAAACAACAAGAAACTGATGCAAGACACCCTGATACTAGACAGGTCCACTGTGGCTACCCAGGAACAGGTCGATAAAATCATCGCTCGCTTTGCTAATCAGACTCTTTACATGGACGCTCATATAGATCTCTATGACGTCGACGCTAGTCTGCCGTCCATTCATAAGTCGTGGCGTCGCTTCAAACTCAACTAAAAACAGAATATTGTTATTCTTGTTTTGATCGAAATAAATACACATATACTTATATATATGTATGTACTTGTTTTATTTACATTTGAATGGTTGAGTGCGTTCCCATAGTCTCGGAGCTTACTCCTCAGCTACACAGGTTTAAACATATAACTATTTATTTCCTGATAAACACGACCTGTTTAAAACATTGTTACTTCAAGACTGTTTTGTTTCAAGATTACAATAATCTTACTTTTATTGATACCATGACCTTTAAAAAGCAAGCTTGTTTTAAAATTGCGACAAAACGAATGATTTGTCTATTCTCTCCTATAAAAGAAAAGAAATACCGCTATATATTATATTATTTAATTTCAAAAGTACATATTTACCACAAATATATACGAATTCTATGTCGTTTTTATTCTATTTATACAAATACTTTTGTTTACTTGTTTGACGACGAGCGAATATTAAAAGTCAATGAAATGATAGTTTGTTTATGTAAGCTTTTAAATTAGAATAAAACAAGTAGGACTTATTTTATTAGTAATTTGTACTATATGATGGAATAATAAGAAAAAGTTAAGGTGTATTTAAACGTTTTATTCATTGAATAAAATTTTAAATCTATGAAATACTAGCTTTCATAGTTTCACGTTTTTTTTAATATTTTGCTATGCTTAGTTTTTGCAGCTGATAGATAGTTGGGTTTATACCCACTTTATATCAACAATTGGCTATTCAAATGATATTGCGAATTCACAAAATAGCCAGAAAAAAAATGCAAAATGTTTTTGGGTGTTTTATTTTAATTTAATCTGTACTAATATTATAATGAGGAAAGATTAGATTGTTTGTTTGTTTGTACCGAATAGGCTCCGTTACTACTAAACCGATTTAGATAAAATTTGGTAAGAAGACAGTTTGAGACCCTGGGAAGGACATAGGATAGTTTTTATCCCGGAACTCATCCCTTAAAGGGGTGAAAATGGTGATGAAAGTTTGTACGTGGAATCAACATAAGTACGAACCCGAGCGAAGCGAGGGTGATTCGTTAGTACTTAATATAACTTACATTATCATCACCTACACTTTTTTAATATTATAAAATTGTAACATTATAATATTTCAGCTGGGCAAACACAAAAATAAAATAGACACTTCAAAAACACTTAATAAATAATATTTAAAACTTTTTCTTTTGAATTGTAAGTGCTGCTTTTTTCTGAATCAGTGGAGAAAAAACCCCCACGTGACGTAACTCTCCTGTTGATCAATGATGTACTGTGGTTGATTACTGCTTTGGTACTTGAGTTTCGTTTATTACATATTTTGTTATTTTACAATTATTTAAGTAAATATTATATTATACATTTACATTATACAGTTGTTATAATTTGTTCTTTTAGGGTTCCATACCTAAAGGACTTATATTATACGTCTACAAATCTTTCCGTCTAATTTCTTATATGTATGTATATGCGAAAGTAACTGTCCGTCTGTCTGTCTGTTACCTTTTCACGCTTTTAACCCGCTGAACCGATTTAGACGAAATTTGGTATGGAGATATTTTGAGACCCTAGGAAGTACATAGGATAGTTTTTACCCCGGAAATCATTCCTTAAGGGGATGAATAATTTCTCAAGTAAGGGATATATATATATATATATATATATATATATATATATATATATACATAGTCTTGCCCTAAATATTGTTACAAAGAAAAAAACTTTTTTAGTTTAATACATTAATATAAAACCATTAAATATACAAAGCATATTCGAATTATTCTTATGCAGTACAGTCCTTTAAACGTTGAGGCCAGTTATCAATAGAAGCTCGCACTCTTTCCATGGAAAAATTCTTCACTGCCAATCGTATGGATTGTTTTGGGGACTCCATATTATCATGGCATTTAAAGCAAGCCATATTCTCTAAAACTGACCATAAATCATAATCCAGTGGATTAATATCGGGACTAGACGACGGCCAGTCTTTAGCTCTAATGAAGTCCGGAACGTGGGTTTATAACCAAGATTGCGTGGATCGGGCTTTATGAGCCGGTGCCGAGTCTTGCTGAAAGGACTATTCTTGGTTATTGAACATGGTGTTGTTAAGGGGCTTAACTATCATCTCAAGAATGGTATCTTGATACACTTGTGCCGATGTTTTGATACCCTTTTCACAAAAATATGGCTCAGTCACTCCTTCATAGTTAATACCCCACAAAACCATAACTGAAATCGGATAATACCCACGTTGTACTCGGTTGACTAATTGGGAAGCTTCCTTAGAGCTTTGAACATAAATACGGTCATTTTGTTAGTTAAAATATTGCTCAATTGTAAAAAAATTCTCATCTGTAAATAAAATTTTTCTATGACCACCCTTTGCGTACCGCTTAAGTAGTTGTTTTGATTTTACCACCGTATTATTTTTTTAAATTATCAGTTAAGAAATGACCAGTGCTCTTATAGGATGCAAGTCCTAAGTCATCTTTTAACATATGCGATGAGGTTTTAGAGGCTATCTTCATCTCCCGAAATAAAATATTTTGCTTTCGGCCAGGATTTCTTTGAATATTATAAATGCGAAAGTAATTAATACTTTCAGTCCGCTTATTATTCCATCTATTATATGGTACGTTTTCACACCTAAATCTTGATATTTTGTCGTGAAGGCAACAAGTAAAGCGAGTAGGGGGTCGAAAATGCTAAAGGGAAAAACTAAAATTAAAAGTACTAAAGGAATTGTTCAACGAAACGAGAAACAAAATTTCTATAGGTATTTTTCTTTACTATATTTCCTTCACATATGTAAATTCTCACCAGAGGTCTTGTTTGAGAGTGTGTTTTACATTTCTTATAATAGATAATGCTTAAATTCTTCTGGATTGAAGTCACAAAGGTCACATTCAAAACATAGCTGTAAACGAGATTTCGTGTACTACGAGCTGCGTTATCAGCTTTTAAAAACTTAAGTATTTTGAAATGCATTTAGGCATACCACCTGTAGACATACAGGTGGTTATGTAGGACTCATCGGCTAGAAAAACCAGTACTACTCACTATAACCTAACAAAACCACCCCCGTCTTAATGGGGCGTTACAGGATCGCTTACGCACTGACCTACGACGCCTTGACGGCAGGTTTGCCGAAGCAGACCACAAAAACCACGGGTTGCTCCACAGTCCACTCTGCTATCAGAGAAGTACCAAGAGCAACCCGCATGGTACACCACCGACCGATGTGGGCCATCTCCCACCGCCTACCGAAGTGGGCCACCTCCCTGTAAGTTTCTTGGCTTCGCGCCCGGCTGGACTGTCAGGCACTACTGCGACCTCCCCAAATCCCAATATCAACAGATTTACGAAAATAACAGGTTTTACTTAATTTATCTGGTACAATCAATTACCTTTTATATTATAAATTTCGAAAATATTTACAAGATTACTAATTATAACAGAAAAGTATGAATGTTATTTGTTAAAATTCACCTCATGGTACGAACTGAATGAACGATAATAACATTTTCTTAGTAATTTTGGTGTCGTGACGTCACAAAACCGCTAAGAAAGTAAGAATGTTTCAAGCTTACAATAACCTTGCTTTTAAGACGTCATGGTACGAAAACTCAAAGTAAGATTATAGTATTCATGCTATTAGAATTCATGGTAAAGCAGGGGCCTTACCATGAATTCGAACGGGGTTTACGGGGTTATTACGAACAAGGGTTCGTAAGAATAAAAGTGGATGGATAATTCATAGCGGAGAAAGACGAGTAATTTACAATATTTTTAAGTATTTTAAACTGTGCGATTTAAATGATTTTGATTCTTTTCTAATAAATACAAACGAAGATTCTAGTGATACTACTTAATATATTATTAATGGCTATTTTGATTTGAGATAATTAAGTTGTTTTTTTTTTTCATTTAACTTAATGATTTAAAATATATTTGAATTGAATTTTTACTCCACTATGAATACACCTTTACCCTGCAGTTGCACTTATGACTCACTATTTTCTTAACGCGAATGGACTATAATAAAACTCTTCCTTTGTAATCACCTAACAATGGAAATAAACTAGTAACTCTGCAAGTAGGGCTTTCATTTGGCTCCAATATATACCTAAATATACACTAACAATCTTAGTAGAAATGCAGTATCTCAATTTTTTTTATCACTTATGAAAAATCATGCTTTCTTCAAAAAAAAAACAAAGTTGTATGTGTGTATTGATACCGTAAAACTAACCGAATACAGAAGAGAAATTGCGTAGTTGGTTTCAAATTACTGTAAACGAATTTCATAATCAAAAATAAAGTTTATAAATAAACTCTTTTTTTCCACTACTTATTTGATAAGGTTAGATTACTTGATAAGGTTATCTGAAGAAAAATAAAACAAAATTATGACAAAATAATGTTGTCTCTAGTGGTGATAGGGTTGGTGTGCTTCGGAAGGCTAGCGTCCTGTACAGGTCCAGGTTCGTGCACCGGAGCTGGTGCATGTACTGGACTGAGTTCAGGATTAGGGACAGGAACGTGTACTGGAGCCAATTCCTGTTCAGGAGTGAAAAGCGGTGGTGGTCAGCGCTCTTGTACCGCAGAGAGTTCATGTAGTGGAAAAGAATCGGGAAGTGGAATTGGGACGTGCACGGGAATTACTTCATGTGGAGGTCCCAAAAGCGGTGGAGGCTCGGGTTCGTGTACTGGAGCTGGTTCCTGCAGAGGAGACCGAAGCGGCGGAGGCACGGGTTCGTGCACTGGAATTAGTTCGTGCAGAGGAGCCCGAAGCGGCGGAGGCACGGGTTCTTGTACTGGAGGAGGTTCGTGTTCTACTCCGGACTCGGGCAAGTGTGATATGTGTTGTACAGCTCCAAATTCATGTTAACTATGAACGAACGTTTAATGTTGTCATTCCGGTACCGAATTATTCAATAAAAATCAAAATTTTATGAAAATGTTTGTTTTATTACTAAACATTTTATTTTTATTAATTACTAGCGACTCACTCTCGCTCCGCTCGGGTTCGTCCCTAGGTACGTTTTATTTTTTTTGAGCGAAACCCTAATTCTTTTTTAAAATAAAAGTAGCCTAAGTTACTCCTTATAATATGAACTTCTGCCAGTGAAAGCCCCGTTAAAATTGGTCCAGCCGTTTCGGAGATTAGCCGGAACAAAAAGACAGACAGACAGACAGACAAAAATTTTAAAAATTGTGTGTTACTTATAAGTACCGTACATAGTTCCATATGCTTAGTATAAAACCATTATTTTGATATTACAAATAGACACTTCAATTTTATGTGTATAGATAAACACCCATGACTGGGGTACAAACATTTGTGCTCGTGACACAAATGAATACCCCCAGCAAGAATCGAACCCGCTACCCCTGGCACAGCACATAGGGTCACTACAAACTGAGCCAAGTTATATTAAGAAATATTAAAATCACTAACGACTTTGCTGCGCCCAGGCCCTAGCTATACCTACTACGTTTACACTGATGTTTTAAAATTAATCGTGAGCTATTACGACTAACACTTTGTAGGCCTTAGTTAATGGTATATAAATTATTTTTCTTAATGTTGGTTAAGTGAATGCGAAATTGCATCACGATTTTTTAAATGTTTTAGGCGACAATCAGTAACAAATAAACATACAAATAAGTTTATATAGAAAAGTAAATAAGTTAAAGAAATGTTCGTGTTCGCATATATAATATTACTAGTGACCCTCGATTCTTGGTTTAAAATGTTCTTGGATTATGTATAATAGCTGATATTTCAAACGAAGATAATGAATACTAAGATAAAAAGTAGCTTAAAGCACTCTCACATTATCTCTATGCAAAAATGATATTTTATTGGCATTTATAAACACTCTTTACTAGCAGCTATTGAAGAGTCTACTGTCCACCTCCTAGCTCCATCATCAGAACATCTCGATCGATTTAAATTATTTTATTTCCATCTGAATTTGATATTACCCACAAAATTGAATGAATGAAGTCAAAATTCGATAGAACACTTAGAAATAGCTCAAAATCGACTTTTACGATTTTATTACATACATACTTACAAGTGAGACGAATAAAAGCCTCTTATAAAAATAATGTCGATCTGAGATACTACCTTTTACCCGCAGCTTCGCTCGCGTCAAATTTGATTTTTAGACTCTTTAATACCTCTTTTCACCCCCTGAAGCGGTTGTTTTTAAAATATTTTAAAATATATATTTATTTATTTGTTGACAGGAGTACTGCTGCGAATTTTTAAATTGATACATCTTCCTTATATTTCTCCATGCAAATTCAAAAACCTCTTTTACCTTCTTACGTCATAATACTAATGTGTGCTTTTCAACTCAATCCGATCAGCCGTTTGAGCTACGCGTTGATAAATCAGTCAGCCAGTCCCTGTTTTCCTTAATGCATATATATGGACTAGAAATAAAGTTATCTTTCAAAAAATAAAAATTCAGGCTATGTCAGAACAATAAACATTTAACTTTCGCTACCACACTGTATAGGCCTACAAGTCAACCGATCATCAGTCACATACGGCGTATGATTTATCGTAGAAACGTACGAATATTTGGAACGATTTTGATCGGTTCCATCAGTGTATTGAATGGTAAAAACAATGCGCGTAATGTAAAGTTTTATATCTATATTTAAAATTTTTGGATTTGGATTATACCAGCATATAATTAGGCATCTGTTTTATTAATCATTTGAAATTTAAGGAAATGAAGTAACGCAATATTTTGTTTAATGGTTTCAAAAAAATTGTATCATCATGATCATAGTAGGACTCTGTCAAGCCTGAGGAGTCCGACTGGATGGGTACCACCCCCTTATCTATTTCTGCCGCCAAGCAACAATGATTGCATTGTTGTGTTCCGGTATGAAGGATAAGGTAGCCAGCGCAATTACAGGCAAGAGGCATATCATCTTAGTCCTCACAGTGACAACGCACCTATGGTTCTGCTGCATATTTGTTACTTAAAACCTAAGTGCATGAACCGTAGGTGTTATGGGCGACAGGTGCTGCTTTCCATCAGGTGGTCTGTCTGCTCGTTTGTCATTGAATGTTATAAAAAAAAAAATTCAGCCTGCTTTTGTCCACTGCTGGATATAGGCCTCTCCTATAGCACACTACTGAGCTCGATCTTCAGACTTCAGCTACAGTAAGTACAGATATATGTATATTCTTCATAATAGAGTCCCTTATAAAAAAACAGAGCAAGGCGTTATAACTCCTAATTATCATATTTTATTCCATTTGACACCAATGAAACTGACACTGAACTAAAATGGAATTCTAATAATTAATGGCCTGTCCAAGTGTCTGCATGTCAGTCATTTTACTGAGAGATTATTAGGGCTATATTGCTGTGACTAAAGTATATTTCTTTTACCAGTATGAATGATTTATTTTATATTATGGTAATTCTTTTTATTCTTATATACTAAGATATTGAGTGTTGTTTTGCAATCAAGCCCAAGCGAGATTATCGACAATTTTTTAATCTGGGTGTCATCATCGTATTTCTATTACCGCACCCTTCATTGTTAACTTGTCATCGATACATTTTTTAAGAAAGTCTAGGGTCTGACCTCATATTTTAAAGAAGAACCTAGGTCATCTAATTACTGTTATATTTCCGCCGCCGTTCTCGAAATCGGTCTAATTTAAGTACCTAGGTATATTATTATTATTATTTGTACCTTATATTTCTGTAATATAAAATAAAAAGCTCCTAGATCACTTCAAGTCATTAATTTTATTATTGAGTTTTACCTTATTATAAAGTTTCATGTATATAATTTTGAATAGAAAAGCCTTTTCCAATAAGCTATAGTGTACAAGGATTTCTGTTTATTGAATGAAAGGAAATCGAGTTAATCTAACCTAAATCACGAGATCGTCATGACTTCAAACATGCGTATTAATATGGGAAATACGCTCTACAAATGCCCTTAGCTTCAGCTCAATCAGTGTATCTATTATTTGTTTCGCAATGTTTAAACTACAATTAGCGTCTAATTTACTTACATTAATAAGTTTTCTCTCTCAGTGTAGATGAATGATAAGCCAATGCGTACTGCTCCATACTTATCTAATACTAGCGACTCACCCTCGCTTCGCTTCGGGTTCGTCCCTAGACAAAAACAAATCTATCCCACGGGAACCGTACATTTTTCCGGGATGATATATAGCCTATAACCTTCCTCAGTTAACAGGCTATCGAATGCAAAAAGAATTTTTCAAATCGGATTAGTACTTCCTGAGATTAGCGCGTTCAACCTAACAAACAAACAAACTCTTCAGCTTTATAATATTAGTATAGATTCACATTTTTAATCTATCTTTCACAATATGTTTTTTTCCCTTTCTTATCATTAAAAGTGTTACATGTTCTTTTTAAGTAAATCCATACTAGTATTATAAATGTGAAAGTATGTTTGTTTGTGTTTTGTTTATTTGGCTTGAAACTTAATATTAATGCTCTACAACTCTGATAGCAAAGTGGACTGTGGAACAACCCCATGGTTGTTGTGGTCTGCTTCGGCAGACCTACCGTCCGGGCGTCGTAGTTAAGTGCGTAAGCGAACCTGCGACGCCCCATTAAGACGGGGGAGGTTTTGTTGGGTTCGGACATAGTCGTTCTTACTCTGTATGTGTTGTTTGCATGCTCTGTACCCAAGCGATTCAGTGAAACCGCTCGAATATATACAGAATGTTCTATTATTTTCTTTAATTTATAGTTGAAAAACATTTTTTTTATAATCTTATATTTCAATTTAGCATGAAGTGTTACCCACATTTTACAATGTTTAAACAGGCTAATCTCTCAGACTAATAAAGGATTCATATATATATATATATATATATATATATATATATATATAAGGTATATATATATATATATATATATATATATATATATATATATATATATATATATATATATATATGAATCCTTTATTAGTCTGTTTCCTTTTCACGTTTGAACCGCTTAACATCGATAAAATTTAGCAAGGACATAAAGTGCACCCTGAAGGCTAACTTAGACTACCTTTGATCCCTGCCCAACATTCCATGCGAGCGAAGCCACGGGAAGAAACTAGTATATAATAAATGTAAATATTATAAAATAATACGATAGATAATTAATATAACGCCATCTTCTCAAAAGTAGGCTGTTGAAAAATCCCAGTAAGTATACTTAGGCCGATCCGGGCTAAACTAAGGACTTCTAGATTTGCAGTTGCACCTGTAGCCAGGCATTGAGTCAGTTACCGGAATACCTATAAAGTATTAATCCTACAGACTACATCCACACAAATACTCAACTTATGGGACAATTTAACCCGCTAACACCAACATAGCAGAAAGCAATTCCACAATTATCCACTCTGGCCATCAAGTGAACTCAAATGAAAAAACCAATCCCAAAAACACAATACTTCTATCAACAAGAATTAGTCCGTGAATCGAAATAATCAAAACGAGCAACAGTCTGAAACGAATCCCGGTAAATCCCGCGCCGGGATACTGCAATATAACTCATAATACTAAAACGGAAAACAAAAATTGAACGATGAGAATCGCACTAAAACATTTATTTCCAACACCCTTCAATATTTCCCGGGATTGCAGCGGGATTGTGCAGTTTTGGACGCTTTGACTTCCCTATTTATCTCAAAAGAAAAATGTTTCGCATTTTATTGTAGTTTTAGTTAAACGTTAGTAACATTTGAAGTTAAAATATGGCTGAGGTTAGTCAGAAGAGTATGTTGTCATTTAAGAAAATGCATGAGAAATGTTAATGTCTTATAGCTAACTGCATTTCTTTTTATTCTTTACTTACAATATATGTATTCAAAAAGATCATTGTTTGTGGAACGTTTATAGTGTAGGTAACAAAAGTATGTGTTAATTGAAATATATACTTTTTAATTATAAATGTAAGAACGGCTTAATGAGAGCTTTTTCTTCTTTTTTTTAATAATTTAAAACATATATGGTGACATTTTATTTGACCCTTCAAAGATTTACCATCGAACTTCAACAAGATGAATGGAAATGACAAATATATTTATCATAGGTCACACTATGTCATTTACATAATTTTATAGCTTTCTATTTGCGATATTGATCGTAGAAAGTCGATTCACTCGTTCAAAATAATGACAACATTTATATGTCGATAAATATAACTGTAGAAATTAGTGATATAGAAACAAAATATAGACACACAGCCTAAGCCGCTACGCTAATAGTAGATAGTTTAATAAATAATAAGTGTCCTCAACCCAATAAATATATGATCTATAGACGAGTCTTTGATAACAAAAAATGGGTGTCATTATTCATTTAATTACCACTATAAAATCCTATCATTAATTATTTATTACTATGGATAATACGCCGACTTGACGATGATTGAGTCAAATAATAACGCATCTACTAATATTATTACAGCTAATATACAATTCTTATCAGTGTTTAGTATATGATCACAGTATAAAAATTTTCCGATTTTAACAGAAATCCTACTAAATCTCACTAAAAAGAGTAACTAAAATATATTAATTTTTATGGCGAACAGTTTTAAAGTTAAAGCCCTATTTTTTTTTAGTTTTCAATTTACGCATACCACCTGTATACATCTGTATGTATACAGGTGTATACATCTGTATGTATACAGGTGTGACCCACATAAACACCTGTGTGTTTATGTGGGTCACACCTGTCATAAAATCAGTACTACCCACTAAAACCCAACAGAACCTCCCCCGTCTTAATGGGGCGTCGCAGGATTGCTTACGCACACAACCACGACGCTCTGACGGCAGGCCTGCCGAAGTAGACCACACAACCATCAGAGAAGTACCAGGAGCATCCCGCATGGTACCATACCCACCGAAGTGGGCCCTGTCAACTCTAAAGTATCATATTATAAGAGTACGAAGGAGAATCGGTAGCGTCTTACCCCGCACGTACCGTACTATTGCTCTGTCTAGACTACTGAGATGACTGTATGGTTAAGTAGACTGTGGTGTAAACACCTACGCATTGTATTAGATTAGTTTGAAATATCTAATGGAGTGAGTAATTGAAACAAGTCAATTAACTTTATGATTGTTAATCACAGTAAATAAATTTATGTATGTTATGGCAAAGTGATGTCGTGTTGGAATAGCGTTGGTAGGTTCTGAGTTCGATTTTAAACATATTTTTAAACATTGTTAGTTTTCAGTTCTTTATGTAATGTATACTAGCTGCTCACCCTCGTTTCGTTCGGGTTCGCCGCTAGAAAAACAAAAACCAATCTATCCCTCGGGAACCGCACATTTTTCCGGGATAAAAAGTAGCCTTTGTGTTTATTGTAAAGTTTCATTAAAATCCATTTAGTGAAAGCGTAACAAATATCCATACATCCATACATTACAAACTTTCGCATTTATAATATTAGTAGGATGTAAATCTACCTATGTAATTTTGATTCGCTTAGTTGCGTCTAAATTTTTGTTTATTTATAGTATTGACTAGCGACATTCCTTACTTCGCCTAATAATATCTTATGTGTTAATCAGGTCATAATAATAATAATAAATAAATAATAAATATGTTGGGACATTAACACACAGCACCATCTAGTTCCATGGTAAGCTTCGAGGCTTGTGTTATGGATACCAGATAGTTGATACACTACACATATATAACTTAATATACATACATTTTATAAATATAAACACCCATGACTGGAGCACAAACATTCAAGCTCATCACACAAATGAATGCCCCCACACGGGACTCAAACCCGCGACCGCTGGTACAGCAAATAGGTTCACAACAAACTGAGCTGAACGTGTCATCAAATAATCTGTGTACTAAATTGTATACTGAGGTGGACGTTAGTAGTAGTTAGTAGTTCATTCATACTTTTGTAATATCCGTTTAGGTGTTTCAGCGTGACAGAATGACAAACATACATACACATACAAACTTTTACATATATAATAGTAGCCCAATGAAGATGATTCTAATGCTGCTTTAAAATATTTATATAATTCAAATAGTTCGTATATTTAAAACAAAAAAGCTCACATAACTTGTGAAGTATGCTTTAGACTAAACTTTTACTGTAATAAAACTGAAAAGCATGTAAAAGAAAGAACGATAAATCGAGTATACTACACAAACTTTCAACTGGTGAGCGCTTTATGCGTACTATTGACACTTAAGATTATTGAAAATTTTCTATTCTTATTATATTATTTTTTATTTATTATGATAATGATTACTAGCGTATATTATATAGGGTTGCTACAATTTAATAGATATTTTTAACAGGAATAATTTCGTGATACATTTGTTTTCATATAACTCTATTGCTTTACGCGGCGCACGCCAGTAAAGCTCCCAGTCGGCATGACTTTTGCCGACATCTTCAACAGTCATCGTCATATTTCAGCCAATTTACACAAAACCTTAATGAATCATACTTATATTTATAACTTCCTTATGAATCTATCTGTTCATTTGTGAAAACCGTATAAACTCGTTCCGTCTATTTCAGTTTGTTGTGTTCAGACAGACAGACGCGGAGGGACTTTATTTTATAACATGTAGTGATAATTTTATGATATTATGATTAGTATTACGTTTTAATTTGCTTTACTTGAATATAGTTTTTACCAACACAAAAATTTTCAGCTTCACCTATTTATAAATGTGATTTCGACGACCATAAAATAATTAAGTGCTAATTTAATATTACAGAATTTAAAAGACTATAAGGCTCATATTGAATAGTGATTTAAACGCTTTAAGATGTACATGTTGAGTTTTGCTCGCCATTTCTTTTCAGGACGGAGGCATTTTCTTTTTAAATATTTGGTAGAATTATGATTTTTACTTTACCCAAACGAACATATTAAGAAAATCAAATTAAATATGAAAATCTAACCCTGGCCCTTCAGAATAGTATCTAGAACAAACTACATTTAGTTTTTAATGAAACTAGATGAATCTTAAGTAAACAAAAATTTTAAAATCACTCTCGAAGCAATTATCTTACTCTTTGGGATCGTTTTTTTTTTAATTTCTTCATGTTCTACCTGTATCTATTCATTAAGAATCATGAAAATCGGTCCACAATTGGCGAAAAAATGTACACCCGAATTAAGCACATTTACTTTTTAAAAGTCGGTTAAAATAGTTATAATCATAAGCTTTAACTTTGTTTGGACCAGATTTTCACTTTTGTTTCGAATAAATCAGCTGACATTGCAAGACTTATTGCGGAACAGAAAACATGCCAAAACAAGAATCAACTTTACTAGATTGCGACAAATAAAAAATCTATATTTAGGAACTTGGCACAAAGATATGAATAAAAATTAATCGTATTTTTAAATTTATAATAGATTATAAAATATATTTTTTATATTAGAATTATAATAAAAGTTGCTATTAACATAATAATTGTTTCCCAACTTCTTATTTAATATTGATCCTTGTCAACTCCTTTAACTGCCTCGTTAGTGTAATGGTTAGTACTGAAGTCCTGGGTTTGTGTCCCAGGTCGAACCTAAACAGTTACTTAGGTGTATCTGCCTAAATACTCAGTTGTAGCCTGAAAGTAAGAAAATGACAACGTGTAAATGACTGTCCCTCAAAGAACAGCTATCGGTCCTGCACCTTATCTCTATCGGTCATGTCAAATTGTTAAAACAAAGAGTGCAGTTATGTTTGCACACACACTTGTGCCGTGTAATATGTCCCGTAGTTTCATACTCTGGAAGGGAAATTGATTTAGAAGAAAATATTGATTTACAATCATAATCCATTAAAGATAAGAATCGCGAAACAAAAAAGTTTGTTTTAGTAATTATCTGCATATAAAGAAATATACACTTTTTCTATCCAATTTAAAAAAATATTGTAAGATTGCATTTAAAAAGCGTTAGGCGCTCCTTGACCAAAGTCAAAAATTCAATTCAATACTTAGGTAAATACCCGCGAGAGGAAGCAATTACTTTTAAATTATTTGAAAGTCATTGTAACTTTAATAAATAATAAATAATACTTCTTAAAACCACCACCAACTAACTTGAACAGGTCACAGGTAAAGAATATGGTAATTTTTTTCTTTTGAATTCTGTTACATGGCAATCTGTTTATAAACAACTAGCGGCTCATCCTCGCTTCGCTCGGGTTCACCTCTAGGAAAACAAAAACAAACCTATCCCACTGGAACCGTACATCTTCATAAAAAGTAGCCTATGTGTTATTCAAGAATATAATCTATCTCTGTGCCAAATTTAACCCCGATCCTTTCAGCCGTTCTGACGTGAAAGAGTAACAAACATACATCTATCCATTCTCACAAACTTTCATATTTATAATATTAGTATAGATAAGCCAATGGTGTTATAAGAATTTTTAATTCTTGTTATGACTAGTTAGAGCGTTGATCATCGTTGCGAGGGAAGCATCCGTTGATGCTTCCCTCGCAGTGTGGCTAGAAGCGGTCAACTAGACCCAATACACTGTGTCTTTTCAGACAAAAGAATTGTGCTCTTTCAAGCTGGAGTTTCAACGCTAATTCATTGATGTGGGCTGCAAAAGAACATGATGTAACAAAAATTATCTACACATACAACAAAATTCTGAGAGGAATGTGTACATTAAATTATTTTTTGGAAAATGTTATTAAAATAGTCACTATTATAGATACAGAGGCCGAATTTATAGTTTTTTTTAAATTTCTGCCTGTCAGTCTATGAACGCATCAATTTGGTATGATGGTAGCTGGTAATCCATCTCAACATATAGGATACTTTATACTGTAGGAAAATATCTCATCTCTGAGAAAACTATACTAAACGTTAAAACGTAACTAGTGATGAACCAGAGCGGACCGAGGGTAAGTCGCTAGTGTTATGTATGTATTAATGTAAAAACTGTGAAGATATAAGAACATTTTTAAAAAACTATCTAAATTATACAGTTCAACTGGAAAGAAATGAATAATTGAAATCCTATAGCGTACGCCGGAAATTGGCTGGAAATCGATTCTCTTCCGTTCGCACAGTTTTAAGTGAATTCTGCCAAGAACTGCAACAGTTACCTACTTTTAGAATTTAATAAATCCAAAATATAAAGTAAAATAATATTTTTTTATATTTTTCATCCCCAATTATTATTTATTATCTTTTTAACTGATACTTGGTACAAGAACACATTGATCGTGAGGTTCTATAAATAATACAAATAACTGAATGTAGTAGAGTACTAGAACAAGTACACATAATAATAGATATAATAATAATTACATCCCATTCAGTGGTCCTTCTGTCAGGGCGCGGGCTTTTCACTCAATACGCGTGTAAATGAATCAGGCTTAGCACGCTCACGCTCGGAAATCTTAAAAGCACGAGGCTCATGTTCGAACTTGCTTCTGTTGATTTTTTTAAGCGTGCACATTGCCAAAAAACTAATATAATATATAATCCTAAAAACATATATATTTAAATTAAAGAAAATATATAGAAAAATATATGTATTTTCACTCATTCAGTTATTACTTATTACGGATACTTACGTTGTCAGTCTAACGTGAATCAATAAGTGAATTAAAAAAAAATCACAAATTCACTTAACTTAAATATATTACAAAAAAGCAGAACTTTTGGCCACAAAAACTTATTATATAATTTTCGTATTCAGCACAAGCTTAATCGTCTGAGTGCAATGCTGTGTACGAACTCTTCACGTCAGAACTCCTAACTCAATTGTCGCGGGCGAGTTAATTGCCACGCCAGACGGACAGACAGACAGTATGAATTAAATACCTTTTATATTCGGAGCCACATTATAATGTACGTTTCATTTAATTTATTATAAATGGATTTAAAGGCTTAATTAGTCATATGAAGTTGAAATCTAGGAAAAGTTAATGGGAAAATATCTATTTATTTTTTTCAAATGTAGTACTAGTAGAAAGAAAATTGCTTGTAATCGTTTCTCTAATACATATATAAGCGTTAAACGTTATGGAGTGTTAAAATTAAGCCTCCTATGTTTCTTGCATATTTCAGTTGATTGTAATAAAAAGTAATAAATATGACCATAAAACTTCCATAAGATAAGTGATAAGGGTGGAATAAGTATCTTTTTGAGGAAATAAAAATTTTACCGCTACACAAATAATATTCATAACTGGCTGTAATAAATCATGTAAGTATTATATGAAACCTATTGAGTACATTTTGATTTGTTTACTGCGTTGTGAGTTTGATCGCCTCGTTAATCGAGTTGCTAATGTATGCATTAATACTGATTTGTAACGCTTGGAGAGATCAGATCTAGAGATCCTAATACCGAATCCGAGGTCTCGTCAAGTATGTACAATGCAGGTTACTCCTGGTACTTTTCTGATAGTAGAGTGGACTGTGGTTATGTGGTCTGCTTCAGTGTCGTGGTTCAGGGCGGAAGCGACCTGCTGCATCCCATTAAAACGAGGGAGGTTCTGTTGGATTTAACCAGGTAATACTAGCATTTCTAGCCTGTATGTATGCAGGTGGTATGCGTAAATGCATTTCCTAACATAAAAAAAGGTCTGGTCAAGCATAGCTATTGGGTTTTGCTGTCTAGAAATACTCAGCAAGTTGACCGTGTTTCACTTTCGTGCCTTGAAGAGCACGTCGACGGTCTTGCGCCTCATCTCTCACCGGTCGTGTCAAATTTTAGTGTTGATCAGAGTTTGAGAGAAGGAATACAAAGTGTACTTGTGTTTGGGCGCATAATTGTGCACTATAATATACGCACATGGCTATTCTCATTGAAATTAGCCGCCGTGAGCGGAATTGGTCAGGATAAATTTATTATTACTATCACTCAGCAACTTATTTTACTTTCTTCAACTCCACAATACGGAGTATAAATGAGTAAGCTCTAATAACAATATAAATATTAAATCTTTTAATATTAAATGAGCAATGCTATATGAAATTGAACTAACTGAAACAGCTCTAACGATTTGAATCAAATTTTGTTTTTAAAGTTTAACTATATGTATTTTCTGAGGAAAACGTAACTTTTTCGAGAAAACACCATTTCACAAAAAAGAAAAAAAGCGTCGATTATTACGTTTGTTATGAACAGGCATAAATACAAAGAGTAACATTGATCATTAAATAATCAAAGGGCGGCATTGCCGCTTAAACATTATTAGGATGTTTCTACTTGCCACGGAATTTCAGAATTTCGACTACATACAAGTTTAGGAAGGGTTTGTTCAGTCTAGCACACCTAATTGTACAGCCAGACAGAGGGTTGATGAATAAAATATGAATTGCAAATATTTTCAGCTACACTTCTCATTATTAGTCGAATATTTTATATTTGTGTTATTTATTTATAAGCTATTATTTTATTAAAAAGCTGAAAGCTGTAATTTGATTGTTATATTATTTTAGCAAGTCTAATTTTAACATATTACTTGCTTTTGCCCGCGACTCTACTCGTGTACCTACTTTATTTTTGTATTTTGTACCTTATTGCTCCACTCCTGATGCATCGTAGTTGGATGTTACATAGTCTATAACCTGCCTTAATTAATCCATATTAATATTATAAATGTGTCTGTTACTTTTTCACATGGTTAAAACCGCTGAACAGATTTTGATAAAATTTGGCAAGGACATACCGAGATAGAGAATTGCATCCTGGGATCGAACATAGGCTACCCTTCCTTGATCCTCATATTATAATAATGATCCTTACTGATTTCAGCCACGGCGGTCAATCTCATTAAGAATAGTCAATTGCGCTGGAGATATTATTGTGCAGAAGTGTGCGCGCAGGTACAACGTGTCTCTATTCCTGTCACTCTCATACTCCGGTAGGACGACTACTTGACAAAACAAGTGTTGAGAGTTAAGGAGCAGGACCGAGGGCTTTACGTGTTCTTCGAAGCACGGTTTTGCAATACCCCCAACTTCCCAACTCCGGGCTGTTACTGTGGATTTCTTGACAGAAATATTTAATAACAGAATTTGTACCGGCCCAGGAATCGAACCCAGGACCTATAGATCAGCGGCCTCACACGCTAGCCACTAAACCACCGAGGTAGTTATCTTTACCTTGTAAAGATTATCACGCGTGCAAAGCTACAAGCAGACTAGTAGTGTATAAAAAGCAAAAAGAATTTTCAATATGACTGGTACGTCTTATGTTATCTTTATAACGTGCCGTAAGCAACAAAGAATATAAAAAAATATTCAGCTTAATTAATTTAATAGAGATACATGCCTTTCATCTTTATTACTCATTTTATTCATTTTATACGTATGAAAAAAAATTAGGCAAATATTTAAGTGTGTTTTAACGTCCCACTGCTGGACACGGGCCTCTTCAATATGAGGGGGAGCAGCCCATAGTCCACCACGCTGGCCAAATGCGCGTTGGCGGATTGCACATGTCTTTCGAAAATTTGCTAGGTTTTCTCAGACATGGAGGTTTCCCCACGATGTTTTCCTTCACCGTAAGGCAAGTGGTAATTATGTTGGAAATGATTCGCACATGAAAATATCATAGGTGCGAGAACCGGGATTTGAACCCGCCTAGCAAGCGCGTTACCACTGGGCTACCACTATTTAAGTAATAAAAAATAATTCACATATTTGTATTGTATTACTTACACTTCAAAATAAAGAATACTATAAAAACTGGCCAAGTGCGAATCGGACTCGCGCACGAAAGATTTCGTACCATGATACAAGCTATTACACTGATAGATTTTTTTAATTTACATGGCGGCCATTTTGTAACTCGCCATCTTGGTTTTTTTATTATTTGTTGTTATAGTGGCAATAAAAATACACACCCTTTAAAAATTTCAACTCTACCTGTTACAGTTGAGTGAGATACAGCCCGCTTACAGACAGACGGACGGACGGCGGAGGCATAGCAATAGGTTAATAATTCCTACACCGAAAGTCATCTTGAGTGGTCGTGAACTAAATACAACAGCCTTTTAGTAGATTGTAAACAATACATATGAAAGCTCTACTAAGCTTTAGTATTTATCAAATTTGACAAACATTTGTCAATCCAAAATGAAATTTCAGCTTCACGATGAATCAACTTTGTTAAATAAATCTGAGGCTGTCGAAAGCTGACAAGCCGGGGATTTGATAAATTATATTAGACGCCTATTTCTGGTATTGTTAGAATTGTTGAAATTTTTTATTCATCGTGTTACTGTTTTTATATAATAATGTTTTTAATATTATGTGTATGTATACACCTACAAAGAAGTGCGTACGTACTAAGTACTAACGTAGTGGTATTATAGAGGGTGGAATAGATATATATATACCTTGCGTATTCAAAGCTACTTTGGGTTTCTTTATCGTTTTTAGCCGTACTTGAGCTGTTGCTACAGAAGCCGGTGGTCGGAGCCACAGTCAGCACCGGGGAAAGTTGTGGCATTCGTCACTGAGCTTCTCCATCGCGTTCCTAGCAGTATGTAGTCAATTTGATTCCTACATCTGTCACCAGGGGATATCCAGGTATATAATAGGTACTGTGTTAATTTTGAGTGTTATTATACGATCACTTACAGGGTTATAACCAAAAAGGCCAATCCTCTACTGCTACTGTCTTCTGTGCCCGAAAAATACACTGTACTTCCGAGGTCAGATGTAAAGTGGCCCCAACCTTTCCAGTGTGTTTCACTGAGCCCTAGCAGGTGAACGTTTTACCTCTGCATTTCATTTTCCACAATTTTTAGTTTGCAGTGCATATTCCACGTTCCGATTATTTTCTAACTTGATCACTTGAGCCTTACGGTGAAGGAAAACATCGTGAGGAAATCTGCATGTCTGAGAGAACCTAGCAAGTTTTCGACAGACATGTGAAGTTCGCCAATCCGCACTTGACCAGCGTGGTGGGCTATAGCCTAATTCCATTTGTCTTGAAGGGAGGCCCGTGCCCAGCAGTGGGACGTTAAAAAGGGCTGAATACAATTCCACGTTCCGATGCGAAGGGGATGGCGAGTTGATTTATAGGTATTGGATTCATCAGTAGCTGAATTTCCATGTAGTGCCTAACTAGTCGCACTCGCATGACCGATAGCACATTTCACACCACATCTCCCATGGAGATGGCGCCAGGCGTCAGCCGGATCACCAGACATACTATTTACTGTTGTTGTTCCTTTCATGCTGACTATAGGGCTAGTATTAAATATGCTAAAGTTTTTGTGTATGTTTGTTATTTTATGCTCAAAAATTGGACGATTTTTTTAAGATATTTAGAGTTTAGTCATTAAGATATTTATTTTTTATGTATTAAAAAGACTTATTTTTTAGAACAGAAGAACATAATTATAAAGTAATATATTATAAAGTATACTTCCCTATTTTTTTATTAAATATGGTCTGTCCAAAAACGATTAGTGTTTATTGTATTTTTATATTGTAAATTATAATTATATTTAAAAACACATTACCCTTCTTTGCGTCGCTCAGTCGAGTAAAAAGAGCAACTGGTTAGTTTCTCACTGGCTCTTCTCAGCAGAACTGCCTTTCGAGCCGGTGGTAGCTTCCTCACGGACACGGAGCATGTCGCTATAATAAAAATATATATGTACCGTTATAACTTTTAACTTAGTAATTTATAGGTAAAACATCGAAAATCCATCAAATAGTAAGGATTTACAATTAAAGACAAGCTAAAAAATACAAATGACAAAAATGACGTGTCCTCCTGAGAGTTAGAGAGATATTATAGTGCACAAGTGTATGCTAACTGCAAACACAAGTGCACTCTCTATTGATTTTAACTCTCAAAGTCGACACTACCAATAAGAGATAAGTCGCAAAACCGATGGCTTTTCATGCTCTCCGAAGCATGGAGATGAAACACCGCCACTTTACAAAAGTCCTTACTTACAGAAAATTTAGTTACTGAAAATTTCAATAGCTAAAATTCACCCGAGCCGGAGCTCGAACCCAGGACCATTTAAATAAGTCATGAACAACAAGACTTTAATGAATTTCCTACACAGTTCAACTTATCTTGGGTAGAAAATTCATTCTTTAACAAAACTTTTAAAAGAAAATAATATAAGAAGATAGTAAGAAAAATTACCATCGTTATCAAACAACACAAAGTTTAAATAACGCCAGTTGCAATACCTATAACTTGGAAATTAAACAGTCCGCTATAAAAGGAATAGACTATTAAAATAAGTTGCAGTAAAACTTCTTAATAACTCACCTCACGGCGCTTTATATATTTTGTAATTTAACCTTAATATTTAAAATTCTCTTGTCACGATGTTTGTCCGCGATGAACTCCAAAACTACATATCCGATCTTCACGTAATTTCTTTTAATATGTGTGATTTGTTCAAGCTTTAAAGATAGGATAGTTTTTGTCTCCATTATTTCCTTTTTATTTTGCAAAAGTAACGATTTTCATATATGTGTTACAGAAACGCGTGACCGGTCTACTAGTAATATATATTATATAATAAATACTAAAATGTTAGTTGCGTTTGCTTTGTCCCTTTACGCCACATTATACCCATACGTCATAGAACGACGAAATTTTTACACAGATATGGTTATTCTCATCTACCCTTTTTAACTTTCCCAATACTGGGCACGGGGCCTCCTCCTCATTGAATATTGCGATGAGGATCAGGCCATAGTCCACCATACTGGCCAAGTGCGGGTTTGAGGACTTCACATGCCTTTCGGAAACTAGTTAGGTTCTCTCAGAAATGTAGGTTGCGTCACGATGTTTCCCTTCACCGATAGGCAAACGGTCATGTCGAAAATGATTCGCACATGGGAATATTAGATTGCGAAATTGCTTTTTCCAACACGTTACTGCGAACACGTTACTACTGGGCTACCACTGCCTTTGGCCATTATTTGACATAGAAATTACTAGAAGTCGACCAATAATAATGATTTACAATATAACGAAACTTGAAAATCAGTCCAATTTTATATAACATTGTGGGTTAAATATTTAAATCCAACCATTATGGAGAAAAAAATAATTATATTATAATACGATATTTTTTCTTCTTTACACATTTTATTTGCATAAATAGCGTGAGAACGTCTCACTCCACACTCACTCCTTTTAACGTTTTCAGCTTATATAGAAAAAGTACCAAAGGAAAATAGAACCTATGACCCTATATGCTACAGGCAGTGTCACTCATATCGTAAAATTACTGGGACTAGAGTCATAGTGTACCAATAGTGCTAGCTACGAATCAATATGTTCAATTTACCATATAGCTGTATATAAAAGTAAGATGACCAAAGAAAAGGTACATTTTTTAAGTTTTGATGAACTAGAGTTGTTTAAGAATATTTTTTATTATCACAAAACTCGTTTTGCAAATATAAGTTATACTTAGTACGTTCCTTTACACTAATATTTTTATGGCATAATACATTTTTTTGGGTTATATTGCTAAAAGACTAAACTTCGACGAGCCATCTTTCTGTACGTTACTTAAAGGTGTAAAAATTTCTTTGGATAGGTGTTTAAAAATAAGATTATTTTTTTATGTCAAAAGTTGCCGAGTTATATAATGATGATTATTTATTTAAAAAATACATAATTTATTTAATGTTAACACGAAACTTTTAGTGCGCGATTCAGACTAACATTTGTCCAATTTTTCTATTTCTTGCATATCAATCTATAGTTAACTTAGATTAGAAAATCTTTATATTGTTCTGTACAAACAGTAATCAAACTAAAATTAATTATCATTCTTCTACTATAATGTAATTTTCAAATAAAAAGAAGCGTGCTTTCAGGATTTTGATTTTTTCATAGAGCTTTTTATCACGTGTCCCATAAAGAATAGTCGCTCCCATTAGATAAAAACCAACAATATGACTGTAACTATTAAACACTGGTACGTACTATATTAATTTCTATTCATGGCTATTAATAAAAGCTCCCATATCCACAACGGCAACTCTAATTAAAAGCTATAGCAAACAATGCTCTAACAATCGTCCGTTTGAAGCCGATTCGTTTCAAGTTATTGCATTTTTGCAACTCTCATATTTTTATTGTTCGCAGTCGTTTATTTTTCACTTTTATTAGTTTTATTTGGCGTATGAAAACTGTCAGAAACTGCGCCGATCGGATTTGCCTCTGTTTCTTTTGGTACTGTTTCCGAACGAAAAAATATATGGAGTAGATTAAAAAATTCTTATATTTTTTACGAAAGTCGAGGGTATTGTGTGACATTTTTTATTTTCACACTTATTTCGGAGAAAATATACAGAAAATATAGTTCCCGAGTAGCTTTTTTGGAAATAATAATTATCGCTTCTAATGAATATGGAACATGCAACTCCTATTATAGGAGCCCTCTCTTTTTGCTTGCTATTTACCCTTTTAAAATTCATTTTTATATATTTTGAACAAAAAAATTTAGATTTTAACAAAATAATAGACGACGCGTTTGACTCAGTTTGTAGCGACTCTACTTGCTGTGCCAGCGGGCGCGGGTTCGAGTCCCGCTGGCGGCATTCATTTGTGTGATGAACACGAATGTCTGTACTCCAGTCATGGGTGTTTATATTTATAATATGTATGTATTTAAAGTTATACATGTGTAGTGTGTCAACTGTCTAGTACCCATAACAAAGGCCTCGTAGCTTACCATGGAACTAGATAGTGTTGTGTGTTAATCTCCCAACATATTTATTTATTTACTTATCTTGAACTTGTTGTAGAACCACAAGCAAACTTACAGCCTTCAACTATCACAGCGAAAGGGTTTCGCTTTGGGTTTCAGTTCGTGAATCTCACATTCCCCGTTAAAGGCCAGCAGGGACCCCATTATGGGTTTCGACAGGGACATCAAACAAAATTTTTTATTATCAGTCAAGTTATATAGTATAAAACATAAATGTTTTTTTTTCCAATTCATCTCTTTGAAGTCACTAATTACTAGATATGGCCTACGTTAAGGAGCGTTCAAAAGATACTAAATTTGTATTTTCTTTGGTTTATTTTTTTTTTTTATTTCTTTAGGTATTTTCTTGGGTTTATACAAATATTTGACATTTTAAATTAAATCTTTTTCAGATTTAATCGCGGTTTTATTGTTATATTTTTTTGAATACTTTACAGCAAACATCGTCAGGGAATTAAGGTTTGAGAATTTTTTTACTATTAAGAACAGGTTTTTGACATAGCCATAGTTATTACAAACGGTGTTAATTTAAGAGGCTTAATGATCATATTATTGTTATAATTATTTAAAAATTTAACTACATGTTCAGTAATAATTAATTTATCGATAACTTCCATTTGCGTTTGAACCAAGTTTAACGCAGTTCCGTGGTGTAAACAAAGCTGGGTGACTCAACAGATAAATCTCATTTGTGCCTCTCTGACCGCTCTTCACTATACTCAATTAGATTACACGTTTGGTACAAGATTATTCGAAATATTAGTCATATTTTGAAGCAAAGTATTTTATAAAAAGAGTTTTATTATTAGCTATTTTTTTTTAAAACTAACCATGATTTATTGATACACCATGTATAGTTAATGACACTACAAAACTTAGTTTGTAGAAATCATTCGATACAAATTAAAGGATGGGATTGTACAGGAAAAAAAATTATCTTCTCTGTTTATCGTTCTTACGATTTTAATGTCTTCGATTCTTCATCATTTAGCAGATAATTGTATTTTTGGTATCTTCACTAATTTTGTGGGCAATTGTTGGTATTTACTTATTATTCGTTCATTCTACAAAAATAGTTTGCATATTTTCAAATACTTTGTCTATACATACTCGTATAGTAAAATTCTAACTGAGTCAAATCTGTACATTAAATATACATATTTTGTAAAATTTTATTGAAATAGTTATTATTATGGTAGTCATACAGAGGCCAAATCTATAGTTATTTATGTCTGTCTGTCGGTCTGAGGCCGCATCACGAGCAAACCAATGAACATATTTTGATGAAATTAGGTATGATTATAGCTGGTTATCCGGGTCAACATATAGGATACTTTTTGCTGCGGGAAAATATCTCATCTCTGAGAAATCTATACTAAGCGATAAAATGTAACTAGGGACTAACCCGAGTGGAGCGAGGGTGACTCGCTAGTTCTTTATATATTCGTTTCCGTATAGCTTCAGTAGGATATTTCAATAGTTCTAAAGATTCTAGAGATTAATAATAATATATCAACAATTAAAAAAGATAATTTTTATAATTGCTACATTAAAAAACTCAACAAGTCTAATATCTCTATTTACTTCAAGGATCTTAAGGATCTAGGGTTACCATGATTCTAAAGTATTTTTACTTTGTTGCAATAAAAAAGCATCGATTTATGTAGGTATAGATATTCAATTGCGATAGTATATGGGGCTGTAAATGATATGTGCTACTTTTTATGACATAACGGTCTTAGCTACTCTATGGTGAAAATTGGTAATATATATTATGACTACCATATGCCCGCAGTGCTGCTCATGTAATTTAAAAATAACAGATTTTTGTTTTAAGAAAATAAAAAATCCTGTTTTACCGAATACCTTTTCCTGTGAATTATCTATCTGACACAAGTTTAATTTAATTAACGAGTGAGTCACATTTCGCTTTTATATCCCCATAATTATATGTCTATATAGATAACTTTTTCCTAAAACTTATTATTAAATCTACATTGATCATATTTAAAAAAAAAAAGATTTGTGGTTTTGTATGTTTGTAACGAATAAAGTCAAAATCTACTGGACCGATTTAAATGAAATTTGGTAAGAAGATAGTTTGAGACCCTGGGAAGAACATAGGATAGTTTTTATCCCAGAAATCATCCCCTAATGGTATGATGAAAGTTTGTATGGGGAATCAACCTAAGGACGAACCCATGCGAAGTGAGGGTGAGTCGCTAGTATTTAATAATTTAAAACAATTATAAAAAACGAAATATACAAATACAATTTTCTTACTAAAAATAAAAAAAATTGATTTCCAATACCACAAAGTTAATTAACATTACGCCATTTCCCAACACTTAAGCCGTCTGACAAACTCAAATGAACGCTAGAAAATAGTTTTCCATTGGGTACGGACGAATGGAGAAAACTGGTATAAGCAAATTAAGATTTTAACTCTGGTGGACGCGACAGTTATACAAATTACGTACATTTCACTGTGCGGATGCAAGGAACGAATTTTAAGCCATTTGTGTTAGATTTTTGGTCATGTCTTCTGAATTTTAAATGCCTATACATAACTGATTAGTGATCTGATACGCGTCACTCGTGTTTATTTTATTAACAATTTTATAAAACATACATATGCATTGTATGGTTACTATACAGATAAATAAAATTGAAATGTTTGTTTGTAATTTGGAAATAACAGCTTTTGAATTTAGTAATTCATATGAAATTTTATACCGTACCTGTAAGAAAAATGCAATTTTAAAATCTGTTTGTTCCGGCTATTCTCCTAAAGGGCTGGACTGATTTTGACAGGACTTTCACTAGCAGATAGCTGATAAAAGTAATTATAGGCTTAAGCTATTTTTATTTTAGAAAGAGAATTAGGGTTCCGTTCAAAAATATTAAAACGTACCTAGAGACGCACCTGAGCGAAGTGAATCACTAGTCTTAAATATAACGTTTCTTCATTTTAGACTAGTTCGATTTACTTAACATAAATGTAAACATGAACAACTTGCAAATATTATTATTATGTTTTACTTCGTGGCCTCAACACCACAATCAATGGAAAAGACGTAGGTATCTAATTCTTCTCTCGTCCCAGATTCCGTGGAGCATCTAAAATAATCGATGTCATTCGATCTTTTGATATGATCGTTCGCTTCGTTCGTTTATTAGTGTTGTAGAAATTGAAAAATTAAGTATCTACAAAATTGGTTTGTTGGATTGATTGATTACAAAAGAGTATTTATCTATTTTCAAACACTTGATGTACTGGGAAGTTAATTGGGAAAGGTTGGAAATGCATTTACATGAATACAACAAGTAACAGCCATTAATAATTTCATTATTAGCTTAGTTTACATAATTTCGTTTTTTTTTATGAGATTCAGAGACAAACGAGCAGACAGACCACCTGATGGAAAGCAGTACCTGTCGCCCATAACACCTACGGTTAACGCACTTAGGTTTTAAGTAACAAAAATGCAGAACCACAGGTACGTTATCACTGTGAGGACTAAGATGATATGCCTCTTGCCTGTAATTGCGCTGGCTACCTTATCCTTCAAACCGGAACACAACAATGCAATCATTGTTGCTTGGCGGCAGAAATAGATAAGGGGGTGGTACCCATCCAGTTGGACTCCTCAGGCTTGACAGAGTCCTACCACCGGTAAAACGTAACGTCGTAACAACAAAAATGGGTTTATTAATTTCACATAGTAAAACTATTTTAAACCCCTCCCTCTCAATATCTTTAGTGGTAGTTCGGTTCATATGAACGCTTCGGAACTGCAGCCTCACCTAAATTCGAGTATTTACCCCCTATTTTATGTATAACTAGCAAATTTAACCTCGTTTCACTCGGGTACCTTTTTCTTTATTAAGCGGAACTCTAATTCTTTTTGTAAAATAAAAATAGCCTAAGTTACTCCTTATTACATCAGCTATGTGCCAGTGGAAGTCCCATCAAAATCGGTCAAGCCGTTATTGAGATATTTTTTTACAAACAAACACTTCAATTTTATTTATTTGTATAGAAATGTTCAGCGATTTTTAGTGGTTCGGTGCGGATTAGTCATTTGAATTTTAACAAATAAATATGATGTCAAGATTTAACGAAATTTTCTACTAAACTTTGCAAGTATCTAGCCAAAATATTAGACACACGATTGTGTTTTTATACCAAAGTAATCTAAAATGTATAATATAATAAATGATGGATTTTATTAGAATCTTCCAAGAATTAAAATAAAACGCGAAGATTATGAACAACTTCGGTAATAATTGAACAGTCATTTTTAACTGTCAGTTAAAATATTTTATCATAATAATTTTTAGAATTAGTTGTAAAAAAATATACTTACACCTTATTTTAAAAACTGTTCCTTTTTATGTAGAACTAGCAGAACCCGCAACTTCGCTCTTGCTAAAACTACCAGAAAAAACAGTAAAACTTTCATCCCCATTCATTTTAACCCCTTATGGGATGAATTTCGAAAAATGGTAATATATGTATTTATTTAATTACATTAAAGAGCATTAATACCTCGTTTCAAGTAATTCTGATCATAAATATTTTATTGGATTGTAGTAGGTATAACGTGTTTTCCCATAGGAATGATGTAAAAAATAAGTAGCCTATGCCACTCTCCAGCCCTTCAACTACCTCCACATAAAAAGTCACGCTAATCTGTCACTCTATTTCAATATTAAAGAAGTACAAACAAACAAACAAACAAACAAACAAACAAACAAAAAAACAAACAAACAAACACTTTCACATTTATCAGTGCACAGTCATTTACAGTTAAATGTCATTTGAATAGCACTAAGGCTTCATTTTAAATGCTTTTAAATAGGCCCGATGCTAAAATAATTAATGAAGACTTTATAGAAATTATAAATACTTACTTATAATAAATTGTTTATACTTTACTAATGCATCAACAATTTTTATTTACAGATACCCACCCGCGCTTATGGAAATAAAATCTGGCGTTATACATGTCTTAGGATCATGCTAAAAATATATTTTAATAGTGGAAAAAAATGTTTGTTACTCCCTAAATAGTTAGTTAAATATTAGAACAAATTGGGTATCAGGGTTTAAAAAATATAGATTCTAATTTATAACGCTTGTCTTGCTGTCAGGTGCATTAAAACCTAGCCAAGAAACTATGACTTACTTAATGCATCCCAAGCGAATCATATAGTTTAATGGCAGGTATAAGAATTGTGATGGATAAAATAAAATATATTTTGCAAAGAAATTCATTCAATTCTTAAATCTATTGCAGATTTTGTAGATATTTCCGTTAGTTTGTACGGATGTTCCTGCAGGCTTATATTATTTATTTCAATCTCATTAGATTGCCTTGCTACCTTTCTAATTATCTTTCCAATTAGAAATTATGGAAATCGATCATTGTATACACAAAGTTAATGTTACCTAGTAGAATAATTTCTGCTGAAGCTTTTTATTTGTATGTTCTTTTAAAATATAAAAAATGAAGCAAAAAAATGATTTACATTATAACATAAATAAAACTGACGGCTTATTTTTAAATTACAATGTAGTTACTAAAAATTGCCTTATTAGGTATGTTCAAGCTAATATCATTACCGAATAAAACTTTAAAAACAAATAATTACCCAATTAAATTAAAAATACGACTATACTTGTACTATAATGTCGTTTTCGGCGTATTCCTAATTTATCCGGTTATTTGTACTAGCTCCCTCTAGCGCGCGTGGACTCAAATCCCGCGCTAGCGGAAGATGGCCGTCGCGTGCCGATTGTTGCTCTGATTGTTTACTACGATTTAAAAAGTTTTTAACTAATTAAATAGATTTCTTGACAGTAAACTAACCCAAAAAGTTGTTTAGTATACATTTTTTGTGCTATAAAGTGCAGTTTAACAGTGATTTGTACAATTATTATCCCAAAAAGTGATACAACTTTAGTGTGCAAGAAGCTACAAGCAAGTTTTCTAAGGTTTATTGTGGAATGTTGTGATAAAATTCCGTTTGGATACTGTGTTTTAAGCAAAACTTTTGACTTGGATTAACTGCGTTTGTTCTAAAAGGTATGTTCTTGTCAAGTTTACGTAAATAGTGGTAAACTTCTGAAAAGTTTGTTTTGTTTACTTCTTAACTCGGTTGCGCATGTTCAGTTCATAATAAAGTTTTAATAAATCAAGCTTCGACCTCTTGAACTTTGTTATGAAATTTATCGGCATAAATATAAACTATATTAAGCACTAAATTGATAAATGTAGGAATCTATTTTAAGTATTACGGTATGAGATTAATAGTTATAATGCATCTGTTATTACACGGCATTTCGAAGCAGACAGTAGACAGTTTTGAAATGAGATGACTTCGATACGTAATCTCGATAATAAATAAGAGATGTACTTTACTTTTTTTACGGTCATTCAACCTGTTCGTGACCGCACCATATACAGCCTTCACTTCTGTCGTTTTCTAGTTTATCTTTAAACTAAGACTTAAGTATTTTAGATCATTTTATATTATAAATAGAATTAATAAAATTAAATATACAATACAAACTTCTTTAAAATTTTAATATTTGTACGTAACATTATTTGGTACCTAATTATTATATTTAATAATGATTTTACGGTTGCCTATTAGTAAATAACAATCGATATTTTTTTAATCCATCTATTTATTTCGACTTATAAATTATTAACACTACCTACATATTATAATAAATAACTTTAATGTTCCTGACAAAAAGCAATGTGCAGCTTTTTCCACAATCACTTCCTTACTTATTAATTTTGAGTTTAACCCTCAGACCAAGGAATGACATAGACAGTGTCATAGAATTAAATAAGCCAAATAATAATGATTTAAATTTATATAATGTGGTAAAACAATAGCAATAATAGAATACTCACTGCTGTTATAAGTAAAGAAATGTGAATAAGTGAAAATAACTAACAGATTTTGTTATAATGAAGAAGAAAAAAAAAGCTAATATTATGCTACCTATTTTCAAGGGAAGGAGATCTTGTTGTTTAAAAAAATATATTATATATATATATATATATATATATATATATATATATATATATATATATATATAATATATTTTTTTATATCCTACCACCACCACTATTGTATATTTTATATCCTACCACTCTGTAAATTATTTTAGTGGGTTCCACCTGTATATTATAGATATATTGTATTTTTATTATTGACTATATTTGTAGAGTGTGTACAGTACATATATACAGTAAAAAGTTTGTTTTAAAGATTCACTTTAATAAGTTTATCATTAATTTTTAAGATTACACTCTATACATTAATAACACAATATAAAAACTTTTAAAAGTATTATGAAAATTGAATAAAGTCATTGTAAGTGCAAGCTTTCGCAAACAATCCTGTCATAGTGAGTTTTATTATAATTTTTCATATACAAATAATAATTAATGAATATGATTATTTAGCAATAAATTAACTTTAAATAGAAATGTACATTCAAATAAATTTACTGTTTTAAGAAAATGTTAAGATCCTTCTCGGTTATTAGGTATACAGTTGAGTTCAGTCAATTACTTACTATAAGTATTAATTTTGAGATTTATTGTCTTATATATATCTAGATTATTTCTAAGATGTTTCTTAAACAGTACACATTTTAAGTATGATGCAAAAATAGATTCAATAAAGCAATATAAGAATACAATGAGTATAACTTAACAATTTAGTATAAGTAATTAAGTTTAACTTATTTTTCTAGTAATATATAAGAACATATTATGTTTTCAATAAATTAATTAAAAATTAGTTAAAAATTTGTATTACACAAACTACATTTTATATGGAGCTGGCTCATACTTCTTATAATTTTTAAATAAATTGATCTTATCTTACATACATATACTGAGATAAACTTGATAAATCTATTTCTATAATCTTATTCTAAAAATGCATTCATCAAGAGAAAGTTTCGATATCTTTGAATAATAATATATATTCTATGTGCAATAATTGCTTCATTAACTAAAACTAAATTGAATTCAATATCAATTGAAATTTAATTCTACGATCATTAAAGTTGAAATTATTAATCGGAATGTATGTAGAGATGTCTTGAGATATAAACCTACTTAAAAAAGGAGTATCGATTCATTTGCTGGAGACATAGCGTAACATGTACACATCTATACATATGTATAATAAAATTGTAACTAAGCCGAATTTGTACATTAAATATTTTTTGGAAAATCTTATTGAAATAGACGTTATTATCGATGCAGAGGCCAAATCTATAGTTTTTAGATTTTTTGTCTGTCTGTCTGTCTGTTACCGCATCACGGGAAAACCACTGGACAGATTTTGATGAAATTTGGAATGATGATAGCTGGTTATCCGGGTCAACATATAGGATACTTTTTACTGCGGGAAAATATCTCATCTCTGAGCTAAACATTAAAACGTAACTAGGGACGAACCCGATCGGAGCGAGGGTGAGTTGCTAGTTAAAAGAATAAAAATCCAACACCGAGGGTTCCAAAGTATGAAAAATTTATAAAGCCAAAAAAAAACCTTTACTCGTGCTAGAAGACATTGCTTCTTGCTAAATTGCATGATTCTAGGTCAACGGGAAGTACCCTATAGGTTTTGATTCCCTTGCGAGTATCAAAATATGCGGTATAAACGGCCGTATTTTTTGATTGTGTTGACTTAGACGTTTGATTTTTGAGATTTGGAATCCTAAAACCACGAAGCTTGTCAAAAATTAATAATTCGCAGTAATAAACCGTTACCGTACTAATAATCTCTAAATATGAAAATCAATTGCAGTTCGTTAGTCTCGCTAAAACTCAAAAACGGCTTGACCCATTAAAATAATTCTTTTTTTTTTATGGGATTGTGTCAAGGGTAGTTTAAGTATGAAAAATAGGGGGGAAAACCCAAAAAAAAAAAACAGCTGAAAAATTGAAAAGTTCAGAACTGTTTATTTTGTACCTATGTATATATAATATATAGTCTTTCTATTCCATATTAACCGTTAAAACGTACCTAGGGATGAACCCGAGGGAAGCGAGGGTGTGTCGCTAGTATTTGTATAAAATTAATAAATTATTTAATGCAACGCAATGCATCATGTCTGTATTTCTCCAATCCGTATTTCATACATAATTGACGAACGGCTTTCGTCGGTTCACTTTCGTACAGTACAATTATTGCTGTATATGAAATGTGGGTTTTAATTCGGTTGTAAAATGAACATAATCCTTAGTAATGTTATATTTATATTCGTTATTTACTCGAAAGTACTTTACATGTGATTGACCTAATTTTTTCCACAATAACTTATAGGTTGGAGAGCGATTTAGGCTTATTTTAAGCATGGTAGACTAGGGAAGCAACTTGCTTGTCATAAATAGGTATATTTAGATAATTTTAAATAAACCTATCTTTTATAATATGTAGGTGCCATTTTTGATTATTTTAATCATTATGTTTTGTTGGTATGTATTTTCTGTAACAAGTAAGACTGTAAGACGTCTTAAAGCTTAGTCTCTTCCGTGACCATGATTGCTGTAAAGCATTCGAAACGTTGGGAACCAAATATCAAAATAATTCGCGAAAAAGATCTGAAAAGATAGTTTTGTTTAAAGTGTCAAATATTCGCGTAAATCTAAGAAAGTATTATATTTAGATAATTTTGATATTTTCAATATGACAGCTAATTATATTACATAGTAATATATATATATATATATATATATATATATATATATATATATATATATATATATATATATATATATATATAATATGTAAGTACATAATGTGTATGGAGCTTAATTCAGGTTTTTAACCCTAATAAGGAAAACTTCAAAAAGGTTATTAGGAACCGGCATTAGGCATAGCATATTAAAAGGATGTCTATGGATCGAATTCGTTGAATAATATTGTTTATTTAAAGTTTTTAGATGTTATTTCTATAAAAGTGAATGTTTAAATATAAAATCAAAAGAAAACGTAAAACCCAAAATATAGTTATTATTTTAGTTCTGAATGTTCAATTGAATAATTTCGTAATAATGCCCTTAATAATTTGTTTTCGATACTTGTATATTAAGAATCCCGCATACGAGTTTCATCTTAATAATATGGGAATGAAAACATAAAAATAATTTCAATATGAATTATTTTTTGTCCCTTTCATTTCATATTCATAGCAAACACCAGTAATATTTCATTAGACACGCGACGTTCGAATAAATAAAATTTATTGCCCTATAAAAATATTAAATTATGGTATAATTCGTCATCTGCTCCTCCGTTGTTAGGGTTTCTATTTAATTCAATTAATTGAACACAGGGTAGCACGAGGCCCTCCCAGAGGTGCGGTTTTAATTGTTTAATTATCATGTAATCACGATTCGTAACGCCGTGATAATCTCTAAGTGGATATCATAAAGAGATCAAAAAAATTGATAGTACTGGCTCTTCTTGCAAAAATTTTATTGAATTACTAGCGGTACGTTTTAATGGTTAGTATGGAATAGATAGACTATATATTATACTAGCGGCTCACTCTCGCATCGCTCGAGTTCGTTCCTAGCAAAACAAAAACAAACCTATCCCACGGGAACCGTGCATTTTTCCGGGATAAAAAGTAGCCTATGTGTTATTCCAGATTAATGTATATCTGTGCCAGATTTCATCCAGATCCATACACATATCCAGCAATAAACATACATCGATACATTCTTACAAACTTTCGCATTTATAATATTAGTAGGATTATATAGTATAACCTATAGCCTTCCTCAATAAATGGGTTTAATAATTCAAAAAGAATTTTTCAAATCAGATTGGTAGTTCCTGAGGTTAGCGCGTTTAAACAAACAAACAAACTCTTTATAATAATAGGTTTATAAGATTTATTTTTATTAAGTCAAATGCAGATTGCAGGAAAATTTAGTTATTTGTCATTGTTTTTTTTTTAAGTGCTATAATTGCAAATGTTTTAATGTGTGTGCAATTTGAATGTTTGTTATCTTTCTGTCTTTTACGCAGAAACAGCTGGACAAATTTTGATGACCTAGATCTATGTTACATAGGCCATTGTTAGTAAGAGTAATTGACAAGAGATGGCGCTGCCTGTATTTAATATTATAAATGCTAAAGGCATCTATGGATGCACCTGAGTGAAGCAAGGGTAAATGGCTAAATGTTTTTTTTTGTTGCGGCGGTTATAGAATATCACTTATTGTGATCGCTGCTAGTTGATATGTAATATGCTAATTTTCGACCGCGACTCTACTTGCTTCCTATTTTTTTTTTAAATGTTATTGTAACTTAAGGACAGATAAGTAGGTACATAAATTCCTACTGAATGGTAGAATATTTTAATATAATTAGATAATTATACAATTGATCTATACATATAATAAAATTTTGAATCGAATCTGTACATTAAATATTTTTTGGAAAATGTTATTGAAATAGTCATTATTATCGATATAGAGGCCGAATCTATAGTAGTTGGAATTTTTGTCTGTATGGGAACGCATCAGGAGAAAACCACTGGACAGATTTTCATAAAATTTGGTATGATGATAGCTGATAGTTACTTTTTACTGCGAGAAAGAATCTCGTCTCTAAAACATCTATACTAACCGTCAAAAAGTTCCTAGGGACTAACCCGAGCGGAGCGAGGATGAGTCGCTAGTATATTATGAATATTTAGATTTAGGAACGTGTAACAACAAGTATAATGAATACATGATTTCTTTTAACTCACTTAAAAATATTAAGATGTTTCGCCGCAAAGAACGAGATAACGACAACGCACCTGTTATTAAAATTACCTATCCACAACCGGATATTATCGGTTATTAACTTTCGTATCGTAAATCTGTCGTTTTAAAATTGAAGGTATCTCAGATCTTTTAAATGGTTTTATAGTCTGATGTATAATTAAATTTTGTGTAAGACATTCAGTTGATGGGTATTCTGAGTTTTGACTTTACCATAAGGGCACAAGGGGCACGTGCCCATGGCCCCTAGCCTCACGGGAGCCCCGAAAAGACATCATTTTCGTTTACATTAAAATGATAGAATATCTATATTTAGTTTATAATACACTACACTGCATAATATTATGTTACTTCATCAATTTTTTCCATATTTTTAGCTCGTTTTTTTCACCATCGAGTTTTTTGAAGTGAAATTTATTTAGGATCGTTGTGATTTGAAACTCGATAAAATGAAAATGCAATATTAAAAAGAGACAAACGCATAAATATATAGGATTCAGCCGGCGAAAGAATGAGATAGAATACATTGCCATGGTAACCGTTGTTATTTTCAGACAAATATATAATATTATATTTTTTCGTATATGATATTCTAGAAATGCATGATATTAATATGACTAATATGCCTTATTTAATTGTTGATTTGTTTTAATTTAATTGCAATATTTGCCAAAGGAGTTTTAGTTCAAACCACCCATTTTTTTTATTTTTATAGTTCACTTAACTTTTTTATCATTTACATTTTTTACCATTCTAAAAGGGCCCTAAATTGTTGTGTGCCCAAGAGCCCCCGCATGACTTACGACGGCCCTGATACATATTTGTTTGTTTTTTATTTTGTACAATATCAATAAAATATTTTTTTTTATATTATACAACTCAAAAGGAAAATATGTAAATAAATTTTGAAAATATAAATGAAGCCTATAAATATTTAAGTAAAATATTAAAGTATATAAAACGCATGTTAATAATAATTAACATAATAAATAATATTTTTGATATAAAAACAAAAGAAAAAGCAAACTTTAAAATAGTGTTATAGATTATGTAAGTAAAACAGCTATTTGAAATTATGGAGCCTAAAAATAATAAAATTACGCTTCAATAAATAAGCCTAGACATGCACTCTAATATACCTAGGGATGACACGGACTGCCTATTACTACGATGTTAAGCAGAGCAAACGTCAGTCAACTGTTAGTATTTTAATGCAAACATTTTGAATGACTCATTGTTTGGTGACCAACATTATTTACCCGTGCTTTGTTTGTCACAGAACACTTATCTATGTTTAACTTTTATACACCCAAAACGACTGTTTAGTGCAGTGGTGGTTGTCTTGATATGAACTGTTAATTTGAATTGTTTTAAGGATTTATATATATATATATATATATATATATATATATATATATATATATATATATATATATATATATATATGTAAGTTTAGTTACATGTATAATAAATATTAAATATATAAGTATGTTTGTTCGTTCCACGTCATGTACCAATAATTTAAAAAGATTTTTTTTTGCGTTGAGATACCCTACGAGTCGGAGAGTGATATAATCTAAAATATTATTAAGTAAAATGTTATATCTTTAAGTAAAATGATTTGCGCATTTACACCCTATTGAAAAAATGCATCATATTAGAAGTCAATAAGGTGAGAAAATTAATCTAAACAGCGTTGTACAAACATCTGTATGTTCTATATTTTATGTTCTCCCCAAGGAGGAATTGAAATGGCGACCCCGATGCTGTAAGTAGTCCCTGTCTGATCCTTCAATACTACACTAATAATCTAGGCATTATAAATATTCGTATTATAATCCAAATATCATACATATGTTTATGTACTGTATGTGTATAGTACATAAGTATAACTTCTGGCGATCCCTTATGATATACCCAGTTAGACTATTATGAAGAAAGAAGTGATTAAAATGTGATTTACTAATAATATATTTCAATTTTCTCGTTTTTAGGGTTCAAAACATGAAGGGTCGATACGGACCCTATTACTAATGTTCACTGTATGTCCGTTTTTGATGCTTTGCAGAGTTTTATATTTATATTATTTCATAATAAATCTATTCATATTCTAAAATTCTAATCGAGTTGAATCTTATTAAATATTTTTTTAGAATATCTTATTGAAATGGTAATTATTATCGATACAGAGCCCAAATCTATAGTTTTTAGAATTTTTGTCTGTCTGACTGTCTGTCTAGGAACGCATCACAAGAAAACCATTGGACATATTTTATTGAAATTTGGTATGATGATAGCTGGTTATCCAGGTCAACATAAGGATACTTTTTACTGCAGGAAAATATCTTATCTCTGAGAAATCTATACTAATCGTTAATATAAGTATTACAGCAGATACCTACGCTGGCCAATAAAAAAAAGAAAAATGTAAGAAATTATTGTTCAAATGGATTAAACTATTTAACTTTGTTTTATCGTAATCGGTAATCAGTCTTATTTTAGTGTTAATTTTTAAGTATTATTGAGTTAAAACGTTTTACTTTTCGTGAAAATCGAACCTGCACCTCTAACTTGTTAAGACTGCGACTAACCACCGTTGTTATCTTCTATCGCAACGAACGGACCGGGTGCAATGTAAACTTTACCGATTTTCAAGCAGGCGTTTTGCAAGTTTATCTCGGAAGTTAAACGATAATGTATTTCAATGCAACACAACAAATGATCTTTTGATGTCGCCGCTGAATGTAATGTAAGACTCTGTTTCTATCTTTTTGTTGGGAAAAGAAAGCATTTGTTTTCATTTGTTATGGTACATTTATTTTCTTTGTTACTTTACCAAATCTTATGTGTGTTAATATTGTATAGGGATGGTATATTTTCCTATGGAATAAATGAGCTATGTATGGACGGGGTCTGTCAAAAGTTATGCTTATTTAAATAACAAGTTATACTTTAAAGGAGATCCTATATTTTCTTTACATTTCGTCCATGGACGTGGAATAATGAACTTTAAGTGAAAATTAAAAAATAAGTAAGTAATATAATTTTACTTTGTCAGTATCATTAGTGACTCACCTTCGCTTCGTATACATATATAATATAAATATATTATAATTTAATAACTTATGGAAATCTGCCCTATTTGTTGATATTTATGATAACTGTTTCGCTTCCTTTGGATAGCCTTCTTCAATAATAGGGCTATCTAATGCCAAACGAATTTTTCAAATCGGATTAGTAATTCCTAAATAAAATTTAAGGCCGGCAACGCATTTGCAAGCCTTGCGGTGTTGCAGATGTCCATGGGCGGCGGTAATCGCTTTCCATCAGGTGAGCCTCCTGCTCGTTTGCCCCCTTGTTGACATAAAAAAAAAAAAAAAAAAAAAAAAAAACAGTGGTACCAGTGCAGTAAGCAGTGGAAATAAATAGGCAGTGTTAGCCCAGTGGTAACGCGCTCGCTTGGGAAACCGAGTGAAGCGGGTTCAAATCTCTGGTCTCACACCTCTGATATTTTCATGTGCGAATCATTTCCAACATGATTGCCACTTGTCTTAACGGTGAAGGAAAACATCGTGAGGAAACCTGCATGTCTGAGAAAACCTAGCAAGTTTTCAAAAGACATGTGAAGTCCGCCAACCCGCACTTGGCCAGCGTGGTGGACTATGGCCTGATTCCCCTCGTACTGAGGGGAGGCCCGTGCCCAGCAGTGGGACGTTAAAAAGGGCTGAATACAAATAAGCACGTTCAAACAAACAAACTCTCTCTATATTAAGTATAGATAGTAAAAAGTAGCGTTATTTTCTATTTGATAAATATTTCATGTATCTACTTTAGATTAGAACAAGTCACTGACACTGTACCTATCTATTTTCTATTTGTATTTATTCTATTTTCAAGATAGTACTCAAGACTGATAAATGTATGATAAGTAATAACAAAAATATAGGTAATATGAAAATAATATGACCATTGAAAGAGATTCCATTATACCGATGTAATAATTTAATGAAGTCAAATTGGTAATAATTAACACGAAAATCACCTCGAGCAATTGCACAAAATTCAGTATTATTTACTGACTGGGGTAGTTTGAGGGGTTAATTGCGTTTCGCGGATAATTACTTACGAAATTATTTGTAAAGATATGAATGAAAAATGATTCCCAATAAATATTTTAAAGTAGCTGAGGCCAACCCCGACTGACTTTGTCTTGTGAAAATTATAATTTTATTCTGTTTTTTATTACAATTTTTGGATCTAGACAACAACGTAACCTTTCGGTTCAAGTATTGCTAAGAAATATCTAGATGACCCCATAAATAAAATAAATAATTAAAATTGGTCAAGCCTTTTAGGAAGAAAGCCGTCTAGGTATAAAGAGGAGGAGTTTGTTTGTTTGTTTGTTTATTGTTTGTTTGTTTGTTTGTTTGTTTGTTTGAACGCGCTAATCTCAGAAACTACTAATCCGATTTAATTTTTTTTTTTCAAAAATTACCATTTATTCTTTCTTTTAGTTTTATAATAAAGTTGTTTTCGTTTTCATGTCATACCTATATATTATTGCCAGGGATATGTCCTGCAGGTATAATCTCCGTAGTGGCTTTTGAACTATTTATTACTGCCATAGCTTCGCTAAAAAAGGTTAAAAGTAAAACGAAGTAGGTTGCGCGAGCAAGCTACAAAAGGCGTGTTTGTATAGCTCTGTCAACATTTGTGGTCTTTGGCATCGCGTCCGTTTGTTTTAGTTGCTCTCAGTGCTTCTTTATTCAAGGACTTATTTATTATCTGTGTAAAATATTTGATGAGAGTAAAGGCTAAACTACTTCTTTAAGATAAATTAAGAACTTTAGTTTCTATAATCGATTGATTGATTTTGATGAGCATTTTGAACAATTCTCTGATGTAAGGTATTGTAGCTTTTGTGATCTTGTTTGTGTGTTTAACTTGAATTGGGACTTGGTCTACATTTCACATTTAAAAACTAGTTATATTAAAATTTCTCGAAAGACTCGCGCGCCACCAATTGTATTACGATGATCAAAAACAACTCGCACTTAACTAAACAAAATTCCATCGTAATTATTTAAGCGGAAAAAGACTAAACACAAGTGAACTAAACGACAGACAAACATACATTATTTATATTATACTAAGGTACTATGTAGATAGTGTGTAACATATAGGTAAATCACTAATACTTTCGTAGACTTACGCGAATGTTTGATGTTTTAAAATAGAAACTATGTAATTTTTATTTTTTTGTATTTTACAATATTAAATACATTAAGTTATTAAAATGTTTTTAAATTAAAATCAACAAAAAATGTGACATACTTCACTGTCACTTGTCTATTTCTTCCAAATAATTGAATACTAGCGACTCACCCTCGCTTCGCTCGGGTTCATCCCTAGTTTGCTTCCCAATACAAACTTTCATCCCCATTTTTACCCCCTTAAGGGACGATTTCCGGGATAAGAAGTATCCTATGTCCTTCCCAGGGTCTCAAACTACCTTTAATTTTTTTTAATCTAAATCGATTCAGTAGATCCAGAGATTACCCCCTACAATCTCACAAACTCATAAACTTTACCTCTTTATAATATTAGTATAGACTAGCGGTTGATTCCCCATACAAACTTTCACCCCATTTTCACCCCTTTAAGGGATGAAATGTGTTTGAATACTGTCTGTAAGAACTATATAATGTCCTTTAAGAAGTCTAAAACCTTAGACTCTCCCGTGAACATATTTGGTGTAAAGGATTCGTAAAAAAATTCGTCAAAATATAAAATAAAATCGCGACGGAATCTGAAAAGATAGCTTCATTTTCAAATATAAAATATTGTTTCTTACTTTATTAAAATCACTCAATAATATTGCAGTTAAAAGAAAGTTACTATGTCTTGATAGATTTATTAGGAATATATCCATAAACTTTGCCTATATGGTTTTTAGGTCGTAAAAGGTATGTAAATAAAGAAATAAATTTTAAAGCGTGCTGGCATAAGACAGGCATAGTTTATGACTTACTAAGTGACTAGAATTATTGCTTAGATATTTAGATTTTTATATGTTTAATTTGCAATATTTGGGTAATCTATATATACATAGTATAAAACAAAGTCGTTGTCTCCGTTTGTCTGTTACTCAGCTTACTTCTAAACCATGCAGCAGATTTTAATGTGGTTTTCACTAATAGAAAGACCGATAAACGAGGAAGGTTTGTGTATATAATTTGTAAATATTTTGTACAAAATGATTGAATTTCGACGGTGTTTTGTGAAAAAGACTGTTAAGGCTGGCAAAACCATTAGAGATTCATCAAAAAATGTACCTACTAGAAAATTATTGGTCTTAAAAGGCCTAAAGAATTGGATGAAATTTAGGACAAAGATAGAATATAATCTGAAGTAACAGTATAGGCTACTTCTAGTAATAAAATTTGGTAATAGATGGCGCTGCCTTTAAGTAATATTTAATTAATATTATTACAAAAGACATCAAGGAACGCGCCGATGCGAAACGAGGGTAAGTCCCTTTTAATTTAATATAATATAATGAATACATTTTAAATAAGAAAACAACCATTGTTCTAAATTATATAATAAAGTTCCTATGTTGCTTTAGTATATTTTTTTTCAATAGCTTATCATACAAAAGGCCTAGAAAAATCATTAAATGCAACGAAGTGGATGTACTGCGAGGAACTTGTGTCAACATTGCGGTCGGTTCCGTTCTACGCTGCACTCATTACCGACTATTCTACACTATGTTGGAATGAGATAGTCCCATTTCTGATGGCTTTAACTGAGAGAATTTGTGATATTACTCAATTTATTTACAAAGTTTTTTTTTGTTGTACATTATTAAATAAACCAGAGACCATTATGTTTGTCCGTTTGTTTGTTGTGACCGGAATATTATAAATAATACTAGTGGCTCACCCTCGCATCGCTCGGGTTCGTCCCTAGGTACGTTTTATTATCTGTTACTATGGAATACATTGACTATATATTATATAATGTGTTTTCCCGTGGGAGTGAGGAAACCTCTCGCGGTAAAAAGTAGCTTATGTCACTCTCCAACTCTACAACTATATCCACACAAAAAATCACGCCAATCCGTCACTCCGTTTCGGACAAACAAACAGCAAGCAAACAAACAAACACACTTTCACTTTTGTAATATTAATATGGATATTACATAATACTTTTTCTATGGAAATACGTTATCTGGTAAAAATATTGAATTTAAATCGAAAGAAACATCGCTGTGAGTTTCCTAAGACGCTTAGACAGTGTGTGTACTTTGGCGAAGCTTAGTTAGGTCAGTAATTTATGTTACTAGTAATTTTAAATTCTCTAGGAATATTTATTGTTATATTTTCATCATAGTAATCGTTTTAGTATTGACTCCTTAGTATACGTTTCAAATGTATATGACAGAAATTAATTAAAGTTATGTTGGTTTAACATTTATAATTTTACTTCTTTCATGAGCTTTGGAAGCGTCCTTAACCGAAATCAGTTTATTACGAACTTTAAGCAACTTCTCGAGTGGTCCTTACATCTGGCTTGTGTCAACGGCTCAGTAGATTCCCGAGGATCTATTACAGGATGTAATAAGTTTTAATGGGACGAGTTTCAGACTCATTCGCTCTCATTTAAAGGGACTGTAGCAAAACTCAATATTTTGAGTAATTAATTGTTACTGTACTGTTTGTGATAAGGAATTTTAACTCGGCTATGTTACTTGCGTGGGGTCTACAGAGATGACCATTTTCTTAGAGAATTATTTCTAAAGATAACAGGTTTACATATAGTCGTTAAGGTATACTAATATGATGGAAGCGATAATTTATAAATAACAGCATGTGTCGTAGCAACCTTAATGTCTTGACTTTCTCAGAGTTTTATAATTAAATTCCTACAGGTAGGTACTTTAACGACGTGATACAAATTGTCTTTGTTCAATCAATAGAGTATAAGATTTTTTTAGATTTACGCGAATATTTGACATCTATACAGTTGTAATGTCAGAATAACAGCTTTTTTCTAAATTATATGTAATTACATACGGTGTTTATAAGAAAAACGCTATTTAAAAAAAATGTCTATCTGTCTGTTGGTTCCAGCTAATCTCCAAAACAGTTGGACTGATTTTGATGGGACTTTCACTGGCAGATAGCTGATGTTATAAGGAATAACTTAGGCTACTTTTATTTTAAAACGTACCTAGGGATGCTCCCGAAGCGAGAGTAAGTCGCTAGTTTTAAATAAAAAAAAAATCGGATTTTTTCCGCGAATTTCACAGAAGAGACTCACCCGTGACCATGATTACTGTAAAGCATTCGAAACGCTGCATCGGGAACTAAAAATCCGAAAATAAATCCGCGAAAAAATCCGAAAATATAGTTGTATTCTACTCAAAAAATGCGATTCAAAATAATTATCTGCGTACATTACATAATATAAAGATACATAAAGCACGGACGTCTGAAAACACACAAAAATAAACAAAGATATAAATATTAAAAGTAGCCATCGATAATAAATCAAATGTGTATATTACCATACTAAAACATCGAAACAGATCACGAAAGAAAATAACGTCAGTTTAATGATACGCCGGAATAACAAACGGCCGTAAGCGAAATAAAATTTCCTATTTATCGCGTGAAAATGCCAAAGTTTCTGAGACTGAAACATCAGCTATCGTTTCTCCGTCATCGCATTCATAACTCTGAAGTAACACAGTAACTACTCGTCTTAAAAAACTATCATCAATAACTCAAGGACGATTTTCTAAGGAATTCTTAGCACAAACTTTGGAGGCGTCTTCGAACTTGTCAATAATTTTTATTACTTATTGAAGCTTTACTTGTTTTATTATTTTTCTTCATATTTATTTGTTAGGTATATCTATACTAATATTATAAAGAGGCAGAGTTTGTTTATTTGTTTGTTTGTTTGAACGCGCTAAGGAACTAACTAATCCGATTTGAAAAATTCTTTTTGCACTAAATAGCCCGTTTATTGAGGAAGGCTATATGCTATACATCATACAATATAGTCTATTTATTTCATACTAACCATGAAAACGTACCTAGGGACAAACTAGGGTGAGTCGCTAGTGTTAGATATTTATAAGCTCATTCCACAATTCAGAGTTTTTTTTGTATTTTAGTGCTTCAGTACAATAATCGGTGTTATTAAGCTTAAAAGCTAAATGATTGAATAAGCAGAATTGTTTACACTATACAAGGAAGTGTAAATATTGTTACTTATCTATTCAATATTTAAGAGGCTATTTAACCTCTTAACGTAGCTTGAATACTCACTGTATTATGGAATTTCAAACATTTACTGGTATTTTCTATCCATGTTGCTATTTCTATCAGGGACATAAAGGCAATTACTGTCCCACATCAGTGCAAAGGCCAAACATTTGCATCGTTGCAAGTATCAAACAATTGTTATCACCACCCGTAGTCTTGTTTAGAAAGCAAAACATGCTTTCGACCCAGGTTTGAACTAAGGACCCTAGATAGTCTGCTCCCACGATGAAGCGCTAAGTATTATAAATTATAATGTTTCGAACACAAAAGTATATTATTTTTATTTCAATAACATACAGCCAAAGAATCTTTTAATCAAAAATCGTCCAATAAATATGAGAGTAAATGTAATATTTAACATACAATAATTCATACACCCAAATAAATTTTGAATCAACATCTGCATTTTCATAATCTATCCCCAAGTTCAGTAGCTGCAATAAATATTGCATATTATGGGGTAACAACACGCTGTTTGCCAACTTCACCCCTGTACCGAAATGGGGCTTCTTTCGTTTCTATTCATACGTCCAACATTTGCAAAAATATCACTTTACATATAATTTAAATCTTAATTCAAGAGATATAAGGTCTATTTTTGTTTTGCCGACAGCCGAAGGACTTCTTACCCCAGATTTATGTAGCTTATTACATTTTATACGCGTGAAATGAACACGATGAATAAAAACTACCATTTACAACTTTAACTCTAACGACCTAAAAACTATCTCTACTTCTTGACCGAGGCCTTTATCCAACCCCTTTTTCGTGAATACCATAAATTATCTATTTAGGTTTGCATTTGGCGATAAATTGCCAACAATTCTTTGTTCAAACATGAAAAAGTGTCAACAGCTTTTTAGATTGACGACGTAATATTCGAAATCAGTGAAACGCATATCACTGTTAACAAGTTAGTTGTTTTGAACTCTGTATAATTTTTTACGGGAATATGTATGTATAGATTCTATTTTATAGAGTAACGGATTGTGCCACTGTGTATTCACAAAAATCACTGAATCGTAGAAAAATATTCGTTTGAACGTTTCTATCTATACTGTTGTAGATAAAAAATCGTTTTAAAAAATAAAATGGTGTACTAAAATTTTATAGAGATAACATCGTTTTTATTACGGAGTACATATATTTGTCATCTGCATAAGCTTTGTTTCAAAGCTCTAATACTCTATAAGGTCAGATACCTATCAAAGGCATTTACTAATAAGAGGATTCAACGTAATTCCCTGTTCAAACATGTATTGGGCATGAATTCTCTGTATACTGTATGTAGAAATTCTCTCGATACCTGCTAATAACAAATTAGAGCAACGTAGGATCTTTTGGTGACAAATTGAAGGTGCAGATTCAATCCAAATGTTTTTCCATATCAAAATGTTTTTGTTTATCGTAAAAATATTAATCCTTATACCTATGGATAATACATTTTTAGCTGAATGAATAAAAATTCAAAACGAATTGGTACATACATTATGTTTAATCCTTACATTACAAGGACAAAAGCGTGAAAATACACTTACACTTTTAAACAGCAGATTAATGTTATTTTGCAATGCTTCTCGGAGCACGTTAAGACACCGATTTAAACGAGCGTTTATCTCAGTCATCAGATGTACAGATGTCGCTCAAGTGAAGTGCTTCCCTAATCTATACATTTACTATCTTGGGTCGCAGGTCAGGAGATACCGTAAGCGCGGAGCAAACTCAAGCGATAGTCAAATTTCGTTTCACCAGCGTAAAGCCAATTTTCCCATGACCTCCATTACAAACGGTAATGTAGTTAAAACCGATCCACATTTCGTTGAAGAGACCGTTTTAAAGAACTCCGTGTGGATCGACCTATTTCCGAACGTGATAGATGGTCCCTCTCATTTTATTATTGAAGCGTTTGATTGAATTTGTTCGTGAATTTTTCAACCTTATTACGTCTGAGTACGCAGGCTTACGAGTTCTTTGAGTTGTTGTTTTTTCACTTTACACAAAAATGTTAAAGATTTTTTTATAGTCACTTTCTCTCACTTTTCTTATACTAGAAAAATATTTTTCTATTTTTTCTAGATTGCGAGTAAAAATGTTTTTTGTGATAATAATTAATTGTGAGTGCAACTGGGGTGACGCCATTTTGCCCTTCGCGCTGGAATTTTGGAGTACGATCAAAGCGTTTGTTTGTAATGGTCATAATATATTATGTTATTCTAGTTTGTCCGCTAAATAACAAAAATTGGGATCGTCAGCCACAACGTTTCTACATATTATATCAATAAAAGAAATATGATAAAAGTGCTTTATATTATGATATACAGCTAAAACCTATAAAACGCTTCTTGTTATATATACTGGTTGAAAAATATCGAGAATAATAACTGAATTATCTATCGCCTTAGCAAGCTTATAATATTTATAATAAGCAGTATTTCTCGTTGTGAAGTGCTTTTGAGGGCATTGAAGACCTCTTAGCGAGTAACCGTTAGATACTTATCCAAATAAATAAGACGTACGTAATACGATATATTTAATATTTAACCAACCTTTAAATGATCTATTTTATCAGTACATAGACAAAAACCAGAAACCGAATGAATATGATATCTAATACACCCTAAGCAATTTACCGGAAATTGACTAAATAATTCGTGGATTAAATATTTGGCTTCCTCTAGTCGTCGAGTATTTCCTTACCATTTTCCGGTCCGTCACATCCGGTTGTCCAAACAATTAGCCTGCTCGTTTACCCGGCTTTGTGTTCTCCTTTGCATAATATCTTTGGAGCATGACTTAATTTTTGTAAGAGCAAACATTATTTTCGGCGGCCATTAAGATAAAATTAAAAAGAACTTTCTCCTTTGTTGGTCTTTCAAGATGTAATAGGGCTGGTATCGAGAAAATGAATACTTATGCCTACAAATGAAGTTTAAAACATGCGCCAATTTAAAATGAAAGTAAAAAAAGTATTGTAAAAGCTCAAGAGACAATAGCGAGACGAAAGACGTAGAAAGAGGGTAGTTCATTAAATATACCATTTAGCTAAAAGACGTTGACTTAATCTTCACTACAGAAGCTACATTTTTAATTTAGTATTTGACGTGTTCGTCTCGTATCGCTGAATAATGTATTTGGGCCATTAAAATCTGATCTGAACGCCCCTGTGATTCTAAATATAACAGAACGATGTTCTGTGACAGCTAATGTTTATTTGTGGGAATATTTTACAGGAATTTCGGAATAACCATGTTTTTTGTGGCAAGTTTCGTATAGAGTGAAGAGTCGGAGAGTTAAATATCTTTGAACCATTTGTTACTTTGAATGATTTCTTGTTTTTGCTTGAAAACACTAGAGTAACTAAGTAGTTGTAATAATTTATTATTATTTTTTTAGATTCATGTTTGTGTTTGGACAGAAAGTCTTACTTAAATAATTTTTTTAGAATATTTATGTTAATACGGTGCTATATTTATCAAGGAAAGGTATTTTTTAAATATGTTGGGACATTAACACGCAAAACCATCTAGTTCCGTGGTAAGTTGATACATTACCCATACATACTTTAAATATTTACATATTATAAATATAAACACCCATGACTGGAGTACAAACAATCGTGCTCATCACAAAAATGAATACCTCCAGCGGGACTCGAATCCGCGACCGCTTGCACATCAAGTAGGGTCACTACAAAGTGAAGCCAAACGTGTCCTCAGAGTCGAGTTAATTTCCAGTTTACACTTTGTTTTTATTACTCATTCATTAAATTTTGATTTTCAGGCAGAATTAGAGATTATTCAACGTGAGGGTTGAAGGCTATGAAGTAATAAAAGCAACAGATAATACAGAGAATTTTGAAACATGTTGATACTCTTATCGCATATTCATTGGTTTAAAGAGTACTAAACCAATATGGAAAAGATTTTACACCAGGCGTTTTATCTTTATTTACCCACTGATGGTCTTTCGGTGAACTAATAATAACCTTTTATTGGGGTTTGGGAATGTTAGAACAAACTTATTTTTATCTGTAAGCCAGCATTACACCTCCGCGTTATCTAAAAATAAATAATACTTAAGGAATACTAAAATTTTGAGTGACCACGAATGTAGGTGTCTTAAACGGCCCTCAAACTACATTTTATCATTCAAAGTGCTTTAATGCGTTTGTTTTTGAAAGTAAGTAAGTTTTGTTGCTCGTTGATTTTTGTATCTTAAAAACAGTAAAATATGTATGTCGTGAATCAACATCGTGGACTTAATATGATAATGCTATAACGGGATCGATTTTATACAAAGAATGATTTTTTCAAGTATTTTAGAGTACTAGTATTTGCTCAGTGGTCGCAATTGAACCATAGTAATTATTGAGTCGAGGAAAACAAATATGAATAGAATTTATTTATCTATATAAATATATAACTGTTTCAATTTTTTTATTGGTAACACTAAAGCTTGTCAATAGCTACCAAATTAACAAAAAAAAAATCGATTGACATACAGAGGTCTTTGTGTATTCATGTACATACAAGTAAAATTATATAAATAGCATAGTTTTATAGATTTTTTTGTCTTTGTTTACGTAAAATATCATAATATGTTTAAAATATTTTAATTATTAATTTAATATTATACATAATCAGAATGATTCGTTGGATTTTTTCGGGGATTTATTTTGATTTTGGTACATTATCCTATATACCTTGATTGCTGTACATTATCCGAAACATCGGGAGCCAAAAACAAAATAAATCCGCGAAATAATCCGAAAAGTTAGTTTTATTTAAAATGTCAAATATTCGCGTAAATCTAAGAAAGTATTATATACTTCAGCTAGCTTTTATCTATACATAATATAACAAAATTATAACTAATTTATATATAATTGCAAAAAATGCAGGCAAAGACAAAAACAGTTCAGTACGTTTTTCCCCTGTTTGTTAACCGATTTTCTTTGCTTTTGTTTAGTAGCTATTGACTACATTCAGTGTAATCAATAAAAAAAATGGAACCAGTTAGATTTTTTTACACTAAATATGTAAAAAAAACAAACATAATTAATTGTAAGATTTAATAATGATTATGACTAAATATCAATCTATCAAATCAAAAATATCATATCAAAAACAATCTGAATGGATCAAATATAATATAGTTCTATACAAATAATTACATCTTTCTATATCAAACAATATGTATGAAATATACATACAGTTAAATATTTATCCAATACGAAATGTTCTTTTAACAGAACCAAATAACCGGAACCGTCAACTGACGCGCACTTTATCTACGGTTTTATTTGACATCTGTCAAAGCGTAGTGACACTTCAAGTATGTTAAGATCACTAACAGTGAGGGACACGTGCCTTCACATCCCGAACAACGTGTATTAAACTACACTGACGCTTGGTTTTTTAACGTTACGTTATATAAGAAGCATAGTGTTTTAATATTTTTTGTGACGTTACGAGTTTGTTTTTGTATTGAGTGTGTATTAAAAGAAAAATATTAAAGGACATGTCCAAAAGTGAATTTTTATTCATACAATCTCTAACAGAAATAAGTTTGTCTAAAAAAGAATAACAAGTCTATACCACCCGGGAACCGTACATTTTTCCAGGATATATGTTATTCTAATAAAATAGCTTATATGTTATTCTAATATATGAGGTATAAATAAATATAAATATTGTAAGTTTCATTAAAAACCATTCAGCAGTTTTTGCGTGAAAGAATAACAAACATCCATACATCTATACATCCATACATCCTCACAAACTTTCGCATTTATAATATTAGTAGGATATATTCAGGCAGGTAACTCATAAATAAGTATTTCTCAATAAATTTCAACAAAACCAAATCTAGCCCATGAGAACATTACATTTTTCCGAGAATAAAAGTCACCTATGCGCTATTCCAGACTTTAATTCATATCTGTGCCAAATTTCATCCAGATCCGTTCAGCCGTTTTGTCTTGATTGAATAACATCATCCAAACTTTCACATTTATAATATTAATGGGATATTTTTTTCTTTTAAATAGAAGAGACCTAAAATGTTATTACAATAGGTGCTAGTTACAGTTTTTTATCGTATTTTTTTAGTATAATTTTGAGTTTGTCAGATTTTTAGAAATATATAATTATTAACGACCATACAAAAATACTAGTATTATAAAAACTATAAAAATAAATTATATTTACATATTACTATTTTTAAACACTTTTCAAATAAATCCACGCCCTCCCACATCAATATTTGTCTAAAACGTACAGTTAAATATATTAGAACACAAATACACGAAATGTTCACAAATTTATTAAATGCTTTGATCTGTTATTTCCACCAAGCAAAATACGATTTGAATAAACATTAAACTGGATTCACTAGAAAATAAATATCCCAATATTTCGTCTAAATTGTATATAAAATGTTAAAATGGCTAAAATATTAATCGTGAAGAGGCAATAAGAGTCCAAGAATCTTCAAAACACCTTAAATACCGAGCAGAGCTATTGAAATAGTTCCGAAACATACAAACTTGAGGCAATTTATTCGTTTGAAACGTTCACAAGTTTTAAGTAATAAGCCTCGCTTACGTTTTATATTAGTTTCTGGGTTCCCGCTTTATGAATACGAATTGAGTCAACTTTATTCGAAATTCACTGAGTTTAAACACGAGTAATGAGTGCATAAGTGAATTATTTTTGAACGTTACCGTCGCGTTTTTTTGGTTTGTTTTGAAATTTAGTTTTGTTTGGCTATATATTTGTGTATGTTGTGAATGATTTAATGATTTCAAATATTGTGTAGATAAAATTTTCATGTTAGATGTTAGTTATGGAAAATTATAGTAGAATAAAGTACTATATCGCTTTAAAAAAATATATTTTTACGCCAAAATTAATATAGTGTATAGGTATCATTCGAAAATTGATCCTACTATGTCGCATATGTTCGTTCGTTTTAGTCGGAATACGTCTACTGCTGAACATAGGCCTCCCCCAAAGATTTCCATGACAGCCGGTCTTGTGCCATCCACATTCAGTGGGCTCCAGCGTCCAGCGTCCAGCGACTTTGACCAAGTCGTCGGTCCATCTTGTGGAAGGTCTGCTCACGCTTCTTCTTCTTCTGTTTTCTTCTTCGGTCTTCTTTTATCTTTTTATATGCATTATGATGATTAATCAATTTCAGCAAGTGCTTGACTATCGCTAAAAAATTATTGGTAGTGCGTTTTAGTCTAATCTTTCGCGTTGTATGTTTCCTTCACAGTTGATGCAATGTTATTACTTGTTTAGCAACTCTTATTTTCATAAACTTATACAAGCTTAGTCAAAGTAATGAATTTTTAAATATAATAAATGTACTTTATTATCAAAAACGGTTGTCGTCTACGTTAATTTGTATTTACATTATGGGGATTATGTTTGCCTAAGGAAGTTTAGCCAAGTTGACTTTCTACAATAGATATCGCAATATAAAAAAAAATGGGGCTGGTAGAACGCTTAGATATAATTTCCATTTTCTATTTACAATAACGATCGCAGAATGTCATCTTATGATCAATTTCGAGTAGCTAAATAGTTAGTTTTATGACTTGTGTAAAATGTACAAATATTTTTTACTGATTTTAAATTGAATGATTAAGTGAAAAGTTTTAAAATTATCGCCTCAGAGTTATTTCTCAAATTTTAGATATAGAGTTACACCTATTACTAAATATCCCGTAACATACAAACAAATTGAGTACATCCTCTTTTTTTAAATCGGTTAAAAATAAATACAACTGCGTACGGTTCGCATGCAGAAATTAGTTAAGTAACACCACATTTAAAGGAACATAATACTTTGATATTACTTTGTTACGCGAAATGCAAATTCTACATGACAATTCTATTCTGAGACACGCTTAATTAACTTCTTCCTGGCGCACTTATTATATTTTACTAGCAGAACCCGCGGCTTCGCCCGCGTTTAATCTACAAAAGAAACTTTTTAAGTTTTATGTATATACTAGCGACTTACGCTCGCTTCGCTCGCGTTCGTCCCTAGGTATGTTTTCACGGTTAGCTATGTTTATGCATAAAAGCTTACTACTCCTAAGATATTCATTTAAATTATATAGCGATTTACCTTCGCTTCGCTCGGGTGCGTACCCCGTACGCGGATTTTGTTCACAATTTCATGGGTTTTAATTTTTTTCGCGGAACCCTAATCCTTTTTTTAAAATGAAAGTAGCCTAAGTCACTCCTTAAAACATCAGCCAGTAAAAGTCCCGTCAAAATCAGTCCCACCGTTTCGGAGATTAGCCGGAACAAACGGACAGACAAAAATTTTAAAAATTGTTTTATAACTACCGTATATAATTTCATATGCATTTAGTAAAAAGCTTTTATTTTGAGATTACAAACAGACGCTTAAATTTCATTTATATGTATGTGTGATTTCACGAGGATATAAGAAATACATAACATTCGTAATTTCAGTTTCATTGCATTTTTATGTGGGAATCATACAAAAGAACATAATATGTAGCATCATTGTTAAACTGGCCGATGCGTGTACAAAGGCGTAAAACGGACGTATAATGAGTATCGGCTTCAAAATTACAAGACATGCTGTTAATAATAGGGGTATTCAGGTATTGGGATTCCGCAAAAAATGCCTCGATAAAAACGTATGCACATGTTGAGAAATTAATTGCTGTAGATCGTGGATATGAAAAAATTAATAGTTTCTTACTTTTATTTTGGATAAGCGAATGAAATGAAAGGTTTCAATGTGGTGATTTTTTTTGATAATGCTAGATGGGTGATGTCATTAGGTTATGATTTCGCTTTAATAAACTTAGCGAACTGGTATGTATGGAGAATACGAGAATTTCTAAACAAAAATGTTCGAAGAGTAAGATGTTTTTGATTGTTATTGTGTTACAATGTTTGTAACAGAACTTCTCCGAAACGGCTTGACCGATTCTTATGTATGAAATTTTGTGTGTATATTCAGTAGGTCTGAGAGTAGGACGTAAACTAATTTTCATTCCCCTAAGTGATAGGGTGGTTCACCCAAAAATTCATTTTTTATTTTTTGGAAAAAAAACATATTTTAATTTTTTTATGATTTAGCATTAAAAAATACATACTAACCTAAATTTTCACTTGGGACAAACCCGAGCGAAGCGAGGGTGAGTTGCTAGTATTATTATAGATAGACGTACATATGAACATATAAAGGCTTGCCTATCGTAACGGTTATTGATATAAAAAATAAAATAACTAATTACTGTGAGTACTAAAAAGTGTTTTATTTTATTATTCAATACGGAACCATAAAGGAAATTTTGATTCCAAGTTAACCGGCACAATGTCCATCGGTTTCTTTTGAAGTTTTTGTAAAAATAACCCGAGGCAATTAAGGTTTTGTGGTCAGAGTTCAAGCTAAAATGTTGTTCTTTTGAACGTTGTTTTCCGTTGCGTTTATACTTTTTTGATATTTATAAAAATTGTAAAATGATATTGCTTTATTTGGTTGTATTGTAGTATTGTAATAATGGGTAATGTATAATTACAGTTTATAAGAAATGATATGTTACATATAACATCCGACTTCCTACTAATATTATAAATACAAAATTTTGTATGGATGTTTGTTACTCTTTCACGCAAAAACTACTGAATGGATTTTAATGAAACTTTACAGTAATATAGCTCATACATCAGAATAACACATAAGCTACTTTTTATCCCTGAAAAATGTACGGTTCCCGTGGGATAGATACGTTTCTGTTTTTCTAGAGGCCAACACGAGCGAAGGCTGAGTCGCTAGTAATATTACATTTCTATACATATCATTTTTACTATGTTATCATTTTATTTAAGAGCCTTAAAATGATAAGAAATCTAATTTTTAAATTCATATTTCGAATAACAAAAACCCATAACTTTGTTCATATTGAATTAAGGAAATTAAAATCTAAATCTTAAAAGCTCTTTAATATCTAATAAAGATAAATTATTATTTATTAGATATTAAAGGAATATTAAGTTTTTGTATTATTAGGACAAGTTTAATAGTTAATTAAAGAAAATATTATGTCCTACACAAACTTTTAAAATTTAAATCCATAAGACAGGTTTAAAACGTCTTCATATGTGTAATCAAGTGTATATTTACACACTAGCGACTCACGCTCACTTCGCTTGCGTTCGTCCCTAGGTACGTTTTCACGGTTAGCTATGTTTAGGTATACATAAATAGTAGCTTGCTACTCCTAAGATATTCATTTAAATTATATAGCGATTTACCCTCGCTTCGATTGCCGTGCGCGGATTTTGTTCACACTTTTATGGGTTTTAATTTTTTTCACGGAATCCTGATTTTCTTTTTCTAAAATAAACGTAGGCTAAGTTACTCCTTATAACATCAGATATCTCCCAGTGAAAATCCCGTCAAAATCGGTTCAGCCGTTTCGGAGATTAGCCGGAACAAACAGACAGACAGACAAAAATTGTGAAAAATGTTGTTTTGGTATATGTACCGTGTATACATCCATATGCATTTAGTAAAATGCGGTTATTTTAATATTACAAACAGACACTCCAATTTTATTCATCTGTATAGATAAGAAATGACAATAAAAGAAAATCTGTAATTAAATATTGTATTATATTATCTCACCGTAAAATTGTAAGTGCCGCTAGATAGATTGTCTCTCTCTATCTCTTTATTTTTTAATTTGTTAGATTTTTGTTTCATTTAATATTATTAATTCAATTATGTTTTGCATCTTCTCTTCTAACTTTAACTTCTCTTAACTTTTGAAACTGTTATTGCTTAAGTTTTACTAATGATTTTCTATTCTATATTTTTTGTCAATACCGTTTGTTTCAATAATAAATAAATAAATAATGTAATTTAGCGGTATTTACAATTTTACGGTATCATACATATTACAAAGGCTGTTAATCGTAATTATTATTATTTATTAGTTATTACTATATATGTATGTAAAATATATGTACGTCCATATGGAAAGTAGGTATGTAGGTACACTAGTTGTGTTCCCACGGCGCAGATTCGTCAAAAAGTCGGGTCAGTCCTATACGAAAAAGAAATCATTAGTTTATATAAAAAGACCATATTAAGTAAATGTATATTAAGTACATATTATTAATCTACATCGTAGTCATATTTTATTTTTAATGTTAGTGCTATGCAATGTATGTTTAATTATGTTTTATTTATTTTGAAATCCGTGAAAATGAAAAAGTTATTAATCTAAACTAATAAATAGTAAAAAAAAGCAAAAAGAATATTGCATCGGCCGGGAATCGAACCCGGGCCGCCCGCGTGGCAGGCGAGCATTCTACCACTGAACCACCGATGCTTATAGTTAGTTAGCTTAATTTGTGTGATATGTTTGAAGCTACTGTGAGATGAATATTTGAAAGTAATTTTTAAATGAGTTATAACATTTCTCATCATTGGGTTCATAAATATTAACTTTCCGAAGCAATAAATGAAGCGAAACGTATACGGCGGCTTTATAAACAAATATACATAGTTATTCAATTAAACGTTGTTCTTGAAAGCGTAGGTTGCTTATAAAAATATTGTGTCATGAACTAATTTACACAGTACTTTAATTAATTTAGACCTATGAGGCTCTGACTTATAAATTGTTATCATTGTATCGAAGTAAAGGAACCCCTAATATTATAAATGGGAAACTTGGTGGGAGTTTTTTTTCATCTCTGCATGCTGTATTTATTGGTTTAACAGATTTAATCAAAATTCAAGATTAAGAATGTTTTATACTAGATTAAAATATTGACAACTTTTTTTTTAAAGTAATTTTAACGCTAGCAGAGCTGCGAACTTTTTAAAAGTATTATAGCTATTTGAGAGGATTAGATAAAATGGTAATAGTATATTCCTTAGTAATATGTCGTTAGATTTAGACTTAACTAGTAATTTACCCTCGCTTCGCTTAGGTGCGTGCGGCGTGCCTATGTGCCTAACTACAGTTAGTCCAGGTCATCATCTATTTTTGTCCAAAATTTCATCTTACTTAAGCGGGTAATAAATATATACATACATTCCATTTAAAATAGTAGTCCAATTATTACAAGAATTGCTAATTTGGCCCGAACGGTATTTGAACTTGCTACCGCGGAGGAATACAGAGATAATCCATAATCTTAAAACATTCAATACCCAAATTGAAACAAAGTCAGATATCATTGAATTTATCTGAATGTTGCTCAGAATATTTTATCGCGTACGAAATATCTCATTAACTTGTTTTACTGCCAACATCTAATTTGCGAGTCCTCATTGTTGTCTTATCGACAAATAGCATCATGTGTTCGATATACGATGACAGCTAATCGGTAATCTTGAGACATGGTAAATGTCGGGTATCAGGTTTGTACTGCTATTGTTATGATGGAAATGCTTTATGAAACATTCTAATATAATTAATGTTCTTGGGTTATCATGTTTCATCATAAAAGTAATGTCGCAAATTGTATTAGTTGAAAGGTTCGAAGGTCTTGTAAGTTTTTGGGCATATCACGACACGTTTGGCTAAGTTTGTAGTGGCCCTACTTGCTGTGTCAGCGGTCGCGGGTTCGAGTCCCGCTGGTGGTATTTATTTGTGTGATGAGCATAAATGTTTGTACTCTGGTCATGGGTGTTTATATTTATAATATGTAAATATTTAAAGTTATATATATGTGTAGTGTATCAACTATCTGGTATAAATTACACAAGCCTCATAGCTTACTATGGAACTAGATGGCGTGTTAATGTCCCAAAATATTTATTTATTTTGCGGGCTTCTATTACCAAATTTTGAAGAGGCTGTTAAAAAACTCATAGCTATTGAGTAATTTTTTTATGGCTATAACAAAAGTTTACTAAGAAATTTAGTAATGAGTATGCTGTCATTTTGATAGTGTCCATTTGTACAGCAACTCTGCAAATGCAAGTCGTCTTATAATGTCCATGCTTTTTAAAGAATTTCTTTTCAAAACTTTGTTCTTGTCCTAGTTCTTGTAAGTGAATCGTTTAAATAGACTTCGGGAAAGTCCAGATTTTGTATTTTTAAATGGTTGTTGGTTTGTTTTAACTTTGTCATAAGTATCTCCCATAGCCTTTGCTTTGAATGGAACAATAAAATTAGTAACTTTATTATTTAAAGTATCAAATTTTGTATTTAGATAAGGTGTTGCTCTTTAGGTTTATTCCGAATAAAAACACAATTTTATCAAATTTATTCCATACTTAATATAATAAATGCGAAAGTAACTCTGTCTGTCTGTTTCCTTTTCACGCTTAATCCGCTAAACCGATTTAGGTGATATTTAGTATGGAGATAGCTTGAGACCCTGGGAAGGACATAGGATAGTTTTTATACCGGAAATCATCCCTTAAGGGGGTGAAAAGGGCGATGAAAGTTTGTATGGGGAATCATGTTTCAAGTAGGTAAGTAGCGACGAACGCGAGCGAAGCGAGCGTGAGTCGCTAGTTTGTATGATATTATAACATTGCACGAAATTATTAATTATTAATAAAAGTATTTAATTAATAGACAGCAGAATAGATTAAAGAATATTATTTATTAATATATAATTATAATAAACGCTTTTCGTATAAAAACCGTTATGTTACCAAATTTTGAATAACTCCGTTGTGTAACTAATGAAATCACTTTCCACATAAGCAAAGCTAATTAGATACATTTAGATGTATTAAAATAAAACTACCATTAATCCAAAATAATTCAGATGTAAGCATCCAATTGAGTGATCATTCATTATTTGGTCAATCAACGATAATTTCAGTTTGAATGGCGTCGATAACGTTAAATTAACGGTTTTGTTTAGTAAGCGTTTAAACCTCATTGAGGTGGACGTTTAACAGTTAATGTTCGGATGAATAGGCAACAATTTTCATTTACGCGGAAATGGGTTCTGTGGCTGGTTACTAGGATGCAACCGTCTTTGAAAATATTTAGTGTCCTGTACTTCATTTGATAGGTAACATGTCACTGATTCGATTTCGTTTGCGTTGCTTTTGTTTTGGTAATTCAATTTCTTTGGGAAGAAATGAGAATTTCTTTATTCTAGCTATTTTATCTTTGTTTAAAATAACAGATTTTCATACAAACGTCCAACCCATTCTGACACTTTGATTGGTTTACCAAAAATTCTTTATAGCACATCTCCTGCTCCATTTGAGAAATTTAGCTGTGAATTACAAGATTGTAGCACATTTTAAGATTTCGTGATTAATCTGTTAGTGGTATTTCGCTTTTATGTATAGATTAGATTAGATATTTAAAAGAGAAAACAAATTGTTAACATTTGGAGTATGGGAGAAATTAAAACCGAGTCCAATAGAATTTTTACATCAGTTTAATAATGTGTAAAACCTAACAATATAACATGGCGTGAGTCAACTTAACTTTTTCTTCCTCTATTTAAAATAGAAAAAACGAAACAACATATAAAAACTGTTTTAGTGTTTCGCCACAAACATCTATTTGTGTTAAATTTACTTCACACAATATAGAAACAATAAAGTCATTTAGCAGTACTTAAATAGCAATTTAAGTTTAATAAACGCTTACAATAATGTGTCAGAAAGCTCAACTCTAAAGCTGTTTATTCCGAGAATAATTCACACAAACCCTAAATATATTCGCCGTATTAACATTCTGAGCGCATCCCGCAACATAGGAATGTCTACATGAGTATATCTTCTTGACATCTTGATTTACATTGTATTACCGGGTTTAACCGCGGCGAACTGCGATCTCGAAATGCTGTCCGTTACGACGTATGTTATGTTGAAAAACCTAAAAATAACGAATCTAGTAAATTAAATCTATATATTATGGCAAAAAAGCAACCCCTATTTTTTGTCTGTATAAGAATAAGCACAAGACATTATAGCTTTAAGATAGTATAAGGAGACGCGGTCTTTAATACACAGATAGAAAGTAATGGCGTACTCAAATTATAAACAATATTGGGAAATAAATTTAGAAATTTGGAGTCTAATGAAAGAAATGAATGATAAAAAAGTATTTTTTATATTATAATATTTCGATATATTTATAAAAATTAGGTTTTTTTTTTAAATTCAGGTTTCGGTGAGTTGTGTGAGGATAAAGTCGTACACAGTCGAACTCACGCAAGTGTTGTCTACTTTATGTAGATATCTACTTTTACTCAATATAAGATAAATTTCAATTTAAATTTAAATTAATTTAATTAATTAAATTTCAATTTAAATTTCAATTCAAATTAAAATTCTTCTAGTTTGGTAATGTTAAAAACAATAACATGTGGTGACATTATTATTCTATTCGCATGAAATTTCAATTTATCATGAATAAATTAAAAATTGTAAAAAAAATCGAACTCATGATCTCTAACAAAGAAAGGTTATACTTATACTAATACTTATAATTAATCTATATTCTATTCTGTCTGATATTATAAAGAGGTAAAGTTTGTGATGTTGTAGGGGGTAATCTCTGGATCTACTGATTTAGATGAAATTTAGTAAAAAGATAGTTTGAGACCCTGCGATGGACATAAAATACTTTTTAATCCAGAAATCATTCCTTAAGGGGATGAAAATTTGTATGGGGAATCAACTTAGGAACGAATTCGAGTGAAGCGCTAGTTCTAAATAAATAAACAATTCTGGAACTCCACACCGGCAATCATGTACATAAAATTTCCTCTAAATCTAGTATCAAACGTGTTAAAATTAACGTGAGCAAGACTATTCGTCGGAAATGCAATCTCAAACAAACAGTGAGCACGCTCCTCAGATGTCAGTTCAAATGAGTGGACCGACTCCAATTATACAGCTCTATACGTCCAGGGCCCTCACGTTGAGAATAGATTTAGCACTATTTACACTGGCCTTGACTATTCGCTTTTCTGAAGGACTTGTCAGCATCTTTCTGAGAACTCTTACTCTTAAATTTTTTCTAGATATGCTCTTATTTTTGTGCGACAGTAGGCTTAAGTTGTTGTTTCGTTTTTTGTAATGCTATGGATGTCTAGACCACTTGCTGGGTGTTTTGGCTTGCGCACTGTTTGATTTTGATATGTAGCTTACATTTGATCCTATTTTTTTTGGGTCATTATCTACTGGACGTTCTTTAAAGTTGCATAAATTAATTCAAATATAAAGTAAAAGATAACTCATCATTGTTTTCAAAAAAATGTGACGTCACAAGCCATTATGGAGATTTATGTGGGATTTGCAAGGTTTGTTGAGTAAATATTGTTTTTATTACAGTATTTTGCTTAAAAAAGTGTAATTTTAGCATTATTTAGTATATTTTCAATTTTGGTATAATCTAAAATTACGACTTAAGACATATTACAGTATAAAAATCCATACATTAAGCGACCACCTTTGATGTTCCTTTGATTTTGACGCGAAAATGATGTCGAGTGCAAGGGTTGTCCAAAAATACCGAAGGTGTATTGGCGAACGGTTACTAAGTTAAAACGCTGTAGTACCATCCCATGGCAACTTACAGTTATACTCGTTAACCCTCAAGTTCTTTCCCGACTGTCTTATAAAATGAAGTATGCCAGTCGCCTCATCCACGTCTCCTTCCGCACACCCTACACGATTGCCCTGTCTAGATCCTTTCGTTAGATGACCTATATGACCGATATGGATTAGTAGCCTAATATAATTTCCAGCCATTTTTTATTTTAATATTTATCATATAAATTTTTTAATTAGCAGTTTTTTTCAATTCAAGGCAGATAAAAAGTATTTTTTACAGGTTGCTATCAACTTATATATATATAAATATGTTGAGACATTAACACACATCATCATCTAGTTCCATGGTAAGCTACGAGGCGTATGTTATGGATACCAGATAGTTGATACACTACACATAGGTATATAATAAATTTAAGTACATAAATATTATAAATATAAACCCATGGCTAGAGTACAAACATTCGTGCTCATCACACTAATGAATACCCTTAGCAGGACTCGAACCCGCGACCACTGGCTTTGTAAGAAGGCACTATCAACCGAGGCAAACGTATCGTATCATGAACATAATATGTGTATATAACATAACGATTGACTTACCTATTATTTTCTTTGTGGCCTATTAAAATGTTTCGCTTCAATATTTAACGGAGTCAACAACGTAATAAAATAAATAGGTCATTCATCCATGGTCTTGTCAAGACAATAAAAGCTTAATTATCTCAGACGGCCATACAATATTACTATTCTATGATTGTTTTTGGGTCCCGTCTCTAGAGGCAATAAAGGAACTGTTATGAGATTTATATGACTTTTACCTCCATGAAAATTGTGATGCGATCTGTTTATGTATATTTATTTAAATTGTGGTCTCCTAGTCGTATGTTTATTATGAGAAGCGCTATTATCAATTTATTTTTATGTGGCAGTTTTTGAGATATTAAGTGCATGTGTCTTAAAAACTGACAAATATGGATAAAACAGCGACAATGTGGAAAAAAGTAACAAAAATGGTTGAAAAATTTGGTTTCTATTACGTTAAACGCGTTTTTATAACGTTTAAAGGATTTGGTATGACAGAAAAAAGACAAGAGGTTGTCACTATATAATATATATCTATACTAATAATAAAATTAAAGTGTCTGTATGTAACTAAAAGATTTTAAACATTTACGTCATAAAAAAATGACAATTCATTTTGAAACATAACCAAAATACAATAGCTAAAATCTACGACCTTAAAGCTAGATGGAAAACTGGCTCTAATCTTTTATTTTTTTATGCTGGAAAAAATCTAGAATCTAGAATATATTTTATAAAATGAAATTTTTATTAGTATTCTAATTGCCCACTTACATTCCATCTCGACTCAAACCGTATATTACATCGAGCATAAATAACTTGATCAGAGCTAGATTAAATAGGTTTGCAATTCAATTTTCTTTTTATTTTATATGTTATATTAGATTTTTTATTTTATAAATAAAGTTATAAAAAAATTATTTTCATGTTTTTTGCACTAATATATTCACTTAAACAATACAAATATTGAGCAGTTACCTCCTTTGCAATGTTGGTTAAAATCACATTTATTAATAGACGATTAGATGTGTTAACAAGTTTAAATTGTATCAGTGTTAGCCTAGTGGTCGAAATTCCACCATAATATAAAACTGTTTCCATTTTTTTTAAGGTCATCATAGCTTCTACTATTCAGCCCTTTTTAACGTCCCACTACTGGGCACGGGCCTTCCTACAATACGAGGGGGATAAGGCCATGGCCAAGTCCACCACGCTGGCCAAGTGCGGGTTGGCGGACTTCACATGTCTATCTAAAACTTGCTAGGTTCTTTCGTACATACAGGTTTCCTTCACTGTAAGACAAGTCATGCTGGAAATGATTCGCACATGAAAATATTAGAAGTGAGACCCGAGATTTAACCCACTTCACTCGCGGTCTCAAGCGGGCACGTTACCACTGCGTTAAACTCAACAATAGATACTAAACGGAAAAAAGAAAATCGGTTGACAAACAAAAGAGACGAAGGTTGTCAAAACAAACACTCAACTGTTTTCCTTGCTTATTTACGTACGTACATATACATTACGACGTATTTAATGCATTTCCACAAGCGGAAAAACCGTAGCTTAAATTAGCTAATGTGTCCCAATTTTCCCGGACGCCCACAAAAAATGACAATTGCATTAAAAGTCCGCAGAAAGAATATAATCAAATTTCAAAACTCGGCGTAAAACTCGATTGTCGCAATTTAATAAAATTACGCGTCAAACACATTTTCAGAGCAATAGCAGAATTTAACGAGATTAAAAGTGTTTTGCATAATCGCAGGATTATGTACTGACAGTTGGTAATTATAGAATGTTTTTTCTTCTTTATTTTGCTCTTTGTACTAGCTTTTGCGCGTGGTTTCGCTTGGATTGTCGATGAAAACTAGGTTGTTACTGTATGATAGATACAGTGTATCTTTTATAAATGTTATTCATAGTATTTTATTTAAATACTACCAGAATCTGCGGCTTCGTTCGCGCTGAAACTAAGAAAAAATAAATTAAAAAGGTGGGTTTCATACAAACTTTCATCCCCTATTTTACTCCCTTATGGGATGAACTTCGAAAAATGCTAAAACACGTATTTATTTAATTCTGATCATAAATATTTTTTAGGTTGTATAATATTATGTTAACCCGTGGGAATGAGATAATCTTCCGCGGTAAAGTAGCCTATGTCACACTTCAGCCCTCTAACTATATCCACACAAAAATCACGCCAATCCGTCACTCTGTTTTGACGTAAAAGAAGGACAAACAAACAAACACTTTCACATTTATAATATTAATATGGATGGTAATTACAGAAATTAGTTTCAAATGTTATAAATAGTATTCCAAATATAGGTACCTAATGTTTATTAAATAATTTTTTTATTTAATTAATTTTTTATTATTTTTACTAAAAAATAGCTAACCTAGTAATCAAATTACCAGTCTAATTACGTGAGATAGAGCATTACGCAATATTTCTTGCTAGTACACAAGGGGAATCCTTTATTTCAGTCTGAGTAGACGTAATGAATGAAGTACTAACGTCTGTAAACAAAAATCATTTTGCCTATACCTACATAAAAATAGTAATAATTTAATTCAAGATATTACGTCTATATTTGTTAGTAAATAATAACTTTTTAAAAAAAAATAAAAACCGACTTCCAGGCACTGAAAAGTAAAAAATAACTAAACGGGGGTTTCCATTTAGAATAGATACTTAATCAGATTTTTTCGAAGTCGGTGTGCTTTGATTTGTATTGGCTGGCACCGACTTCGAAAAAATCTGATTAAGTATCTATTCTAAATGGAAACCCCCGTTTAGTTATTTTTTACTTTTCAGTGCCTGGAAGTCGGTTTTTATTTTTTTTTAAAAAGTTATTATTTTTCCATTTTTAGTGTAGACGTATCATCAATACAAATTAATCAAGCCCAAACACCAGGTAATTGCTGTAAATCGTTGAGGAGTTCCCTCGACTATCTTTCGGATGCATCATCAGATCGACTCCAGACCTTCATTAAATTGTAGTGCTATAAAATACCTAATGAAAATGTTATCAAACGCACTAGCCGCCGCTACAATTTTCGAAAGTTCCCCTCGATTTCTCTGGGATCCCATCATCAGATCCTGGTTTCCTTATCATGGTACCTCTCTTGGGATATCTCCTTTCCAACAAAAAAAGAATTATCAAAATCGGTTCATAAACGACGAAAAAATGCCCGAACAAACATAAAAAAAAAAAAAAAAAACATATACGGTCGAATTGAGAACCTCCTCCTTTTTTTGGAAGTCGGTTAAAAAAACAATTTAGCCTTAATGACTATATTTGTAGATGAAATTATGAATTGATTTATTTATTTATTTTTATATTGACTTCATTACAATAAATATTCTAAATTAAATGAAAAAATCAAATAATTTAATAAATTTTAATTAATTTATTAATTAAAAAAAAATGATTAATTTAATAAATTTTAAAATGAAAACGTCAAGTTTTTCATATTTTTATTTATAAACTAATATAATACCAAAAGTAAATAAGGCAAAAGGAATTTTGTCGGTATTTTTTGGTGTTTTTAGTATATTTTTGATAATACTAATCTGCTACTAATATAGGAATTGACACGTCCTAAGAAAAACAAAATAACTTAGTTAATTATTACATAATCGTTATATTATAGCCTTTTCTAATAAATAATGAATTTCTAAATAAAACTACCTTTACGCATTTTTTCGCGGATTTATTTTAATTTTTGGTTCCAGACGTCTAAAACCTTAATCTCTCTCGTGACTATGATTGCTGTAAAGCATTCGAAACGTCGGGAACCAACACTCAAAATGAATCCGCGAAAAAATCAGAAAAGATAGTTTTATTTAAAACTAGCGGCTCACCCTCGCTTCGCTCAGGTTCACCTCTAGGAAAACACAAACAAACCTATCTCACGGGAACCATAAATTTTTCCGGGATAAAAAGTAGCCTATGTGTTATTCCAGACTATAATCTATCTCTGTGCCAAATTTCATCCAGATCAAAGAATAATAAACATCCATACATACTTACAAACTTTCACATTTATAGTAACGGATATGGAATTTTCGCGTAAATCAAAGATAGTATTAAATAATGAGTTTTTAGGAAGTAAATGTGAGAGGAAATTTAAAAGTTAAATTTTAATTGACTAAGTAATAGATACCATCAAAACGCGTTAAGATCCCCCGACGAGAAGATTAATAGCTAGTACAAGTAAGACGCACAACGCTGTAACTGTCCCCCATGGGTGTACACGTCCTCCTATATTGTGTTATCACATCAATTTGACATTCCTTTGTAAGGCGATGTAGTCTTAACAGCTTTATTTAAAGTTTATTGTGTATTAAAATGACTTCCTAGCACAGTGGTTTTATACATACACTAGCGACTCACCTGCGCTCCGCTCGGTTACGTCCCTGCTTACGTTTTAACATTTATTATAGATTTCTCGGATATGAGATATTTTCCCGCAGTAAAAAGTATCCTATATGTTGACCCGGATAACCAGGTATCATAATAGTTCATCAAAATCCCTCCAGTGGTTTTTCTGTGATGCGGTAACAAACAGACCGATAGACAGACAGACAGACAAAAATTCTAAAAACTAGATTTGGCCTCTATATCGATACTAAGGTCTATTTCAATAAGACTTTCTATTATCTACGAGTATACATAGAATATATAGAATAGATTCATATTCAAAAATATTCCTATAAACAAACACACTTTTATACAAATTAACTTATGCAAAAATCGCGAAGATAATACCAGAAAAAGCACATAAAGCTACTAGTACTATATCATATAAATTAAATAAGTCACAGAAATAATTTAAATCCTTCCAACAAAGCTTGACTTAACACCTAAGATTGCTTCAATTCCTAACAGTCGTTTAAACGTCTGTCGTTGAATTGTTCAAAATGATATAGTGACTCACCCGTGATTGAAATTTATGGTAGCTAATCCCATGATTACATGGACTCTATGGTTCTCTTTGTGAATAGTTGAAATCATTTAAATATCAGTAGACGGTTAATTGTATCGATGTCAAATCGGCCTTGGAAGTGAACTCTGATTGCTCTGATATGTTTTAACCGACTTTAAAAGCGAGGAAGTACTCTATTAGGTTTTCTTTGGGTGTATGAAATATTTTCCATAATTGTTGTTTTAGTATATAGGTGCTATGTGAATTATAAAAAAAATTATGGTATTTTAAGCAATACGCTTATTTTTTAATTATATATTTTGTTAAATACTCTTGTCTTTGGTGGGTTAGGCAAATGACTAAGTACACTTAGTTTGGAGAGTGAGCCTTATTATTACGATAAAGTACAGATTTTTTTATAGGATGACTTATTTTTGACTTTAAAAGCACTTAATTTTTAGAGGTAACACTCGTTTATATCAAATCTTTTGCAATTATCTTTAATATTATTAAGAGGAAAAATTTGTTTTTTTGTTTGTTTGTTTATACCGAAATGGCTCCGATATTACTAAACCGATTTAGATGTTTAGTAAGAAGATAGTTTTTATACCGGAAATCATCCCTTAAGGGGGTGAAAATGGGGGCGAAAGTTTGAATGGGGAAGCAACCTAGGGACGAACCCAAGCGAAGAGGGGGTGAATCGCTAGTATATTATAAACTTACGTTTTATTTTAAAAAGTTATTTCAAAAATCTACTTATTTCATAATAAACGCCTATAAAATAGTAAGCTCACTTTTATTCTTTAGTCGCTAATATGAAAAAGAGTTATAAAAGCTGTTAAACAACACAGCCGCATATTGCATACCTATTTTATTAAAGAACATACATGTGGTAGAATTGTGCTATAAAATATATAGGTATGGTTGATATTGTGATGTTTCTGCTCTCAACTCGTCGTTATCAAGTTTATTCTACTTGTTAAGCTTCTGATATAGGTTTACTCATGTTAACATTGTTTTCTGCCTCTCTCCTGTATTAGTTAGGTATTAGTGAGAACTTGATTGGTTTATGTGTCGTTTTGTTAATGTTTATTTTGACGACACATTTGACTCAGTTTGTGTGCTACTAGTCTACTTGCTGTGCCAGCGGTCGCGGGTTCGAATCCTGCTGGGGGCATTCATTTGTACGTTTGTACTCCAGCCATGGATGTTTCAAATATTTATAATATGTGTGTATTGAAAGTTATATGTGTGTAGTGTATCAACTATCTAGTATCCATAACACAAGCCTCGTAACTTACCATGGAATTAGATGGAACAACTATATGTAGAGTTCTTAGATTCTTTTAGTTCTTCAAGTACTTTTACTTTAAATTTTTATGAATTTCAAATATAGTTTTTATAATAAAGTTGCCTCGCCTTTTAGTTATTACAAGATTGTAATGTTTGTAACGTTTTTTTTAATTTTCGTAAAACGTTTCTGAAATTAATTTTAGTACCTACTGATAGGTTGCAGATCTAATTCTTAATGGAGGTAATTATTCGAAGTAGATTCCAGGTGTTTCAGGGTTTTGGAGAAAGCTTGGTCTTAGATAAATTGTCACTTACCTATGATGAATAGAATTCGACAGAATAAAATCGTTACATTTTTTGCTTATAAGGAATACAGTTTTAAATGTATTATTAAAAAAATATTGTACATAAATTAAATTACGTACGAGTAGTTTTAAAAAAAATCTTTAACATATAAAATACAGCCGATTATTATGTTGTAAAAAAATATGTAATATCTATTAAATTCTAGTTATATTACTAGTGGCTCACCCTCGCTTCGCTCGGGTTCGCTTCTAGAAAAACATAAAATCTATCCCACAGGAACCGTACATTTTTCCGGGATAAAAAATAGCCTATGTGATTCTGATGTATGAGCTATATTATCATAAAGTTTCATTAAAATCCATTCAGTGGTTTTTGCGTGAAAGAGTAACATACATCCATACATCTATATATCCAGACATCTATATACCCTCACAAACTTTCGCATTTATAATATTAGTACGATACAACTGTAAGTTAAGCACAAATTGACTTATATTTTAACTTTTATATTCTTACTTCAAATATGACAAACTTCATACAAATATTTGTCTTACTTAGAGGTTATACTTTCACAAATCCATGATTATAAGGAACATAAGGAACTGTTGAAAGTTTCATACTTCTATAGCCAATGGTTTAGACTGTGCGTTGTCTGATAGTATGCGGTATTATGTAATAAAATACTTTTCTTTTTCATTTCAAAATGACGCCATTCTTATTATAGTACTTATGCTTGTAACGACGACACGTTTGGCTCAGTTTGTAGTGACCCTACTAGCTGTGCCAACGGTCGCAGGTTCGAGCCCCGCTGGGGGCATTCATTTATGTGATGAGCACGAATGTTTGTACTCCACTGTCATGGGTGTTTCTGTTTATATATATAATATATATTTATTTAAAGTAATATATGTGTAGTGTATCAACTTTCCGATATCCATAACACAAGCCTCGTAGCTTACCATGGAACCAGATGGTGCTGTGTGTTAATGTCCCAACATATTTACTTATTTATATAAAATTTTAAATAAATAAGTTTTTTATACGAATGAATATCAAGAAAATATTAACGGATGCACAAACATAGGAACACAGTCTTTTCATACGCATAGCAGTATAAATATTCCGTCATTACGCGAGTTACATTTCATTTCACAGAGTCGCTGGCTCGGATTATGTAAAAAGGTTTTTTCTCTACATGTATATATTATCATATACTATAAGCCCGTGTCATCTAAGCGGATGTGTTTTGACGATTTCCGCACTTTTCATGTGGTATATTCTGAAATTTACTCCTACCGCCTAACGCGTGACATGTAGACATCTATTTTTATTCCTTAATAAAAAGTTTCTTACTAAACCAGTTTTCTTAGCTTTATTGAATAGGCTGAAAGCATTCCAAGACTATCTTTAAAACAAGCACCACTTAGTACTTTAAAAATATAGAACTGAAGCGAAAACGTGTTTAGAATTTTGAATTCAGAAATTAATTCACTTCACTGTAACGTGGAATTAGTGGAGCGCAGCCCAAATGGGCACTAAGGCACGTATAGGCATTAGGCAGACTGCGATAGCTTTATAAAGGTTTATCTCAAGAAAATGCTCTTGATTCAGATGCGATGGTAATGATAAGATAACTTGGTCATATAAAAAATCTACGATTTTAATGTATAAAAGCTTATTTTGCTAAGTAAAAAGTAACTTAATCTATTTGCTATCGTTTTTGTAAATCCTTAAATCTGTAACATACAAAATACAAACATTAGCTCGTATTGAGGTCAAACTTGATAAAAAAGTAATTCTAGTTCAGCTAAGTTTTTTTCCGCCAGTTTTTCTCAGGTCTGAGGCTTTCTCTTTACGAACTGGTCGTAGATTAATGACATTCAGTAAAATATTATAATGATTTTTTTTGAATTTGTAATTTTTGGCGTGGCAGGTTGTATCTATCTATACGTATAATAAGACTGTAGAGGTCGAATGACTGTACAAAGAAAAAAAAAAATGCTAAATGCCGAGTCAGGGGGATAAGAAGATAAATAGAACAAACCCTGATTTTTTTAATATTTTTGTTTCTCTGTCAGTTTGTATGGGTTAATCTCCAAAACTGTTGAACCGATTTAAATATATTTAACTAATATATTTTGTTTTTGTTTGTCTAGAGGCGAACCCGAGCGAAGCGAGGGTAAGCCGCTAGTCCTACATATACAAAGTGTTATGATATCTCACTATAACATTAGTATAGAAATAATAAAGACTTCATTTATCCTGTTGTTACTACTGTACTGAAATAAAAATTAGTGTTTGTGACTCTGCCCATTATTGCCCATACATTTTATCTATGGAACAAGTCATTTTTATCCATGTCTAGGATAACGGAGGACAAACTAACACACTTTCCTAATAATAATATTAGTAATGTAATCAAAATGAAAGTACACTATACATGTACAGTTCATTATTGGAGTTGTGGAGTTGTCTTAATATAGAATGATTAATATTAACTAAATTGAGGATCAACCAGTGATATTCCAAGTTAAATATAACTCCCATCTAAACTGATAACATTTGTGGTTGACTGAAGATATTGCTTAGTTAAAGTGGTCCCGGTTGTACCTTATCTACTTAACCATTCTGATAACAAACAATACTCCTTACGTTATACTGACATCAGCTAGTATATATTTGAATAAGACGTTGATATTAAATAATTGCCTCAAAGTTTTAGTAGTTTCTGCCCTAATTGGGTACTGTTTTAAATTATAGACGAACTAGTGGAACTATGCTAATTTTTTTTGGAGATGGCAATAGATGGCGTTTTTTAAGTTCTGTAAATATGGAAATAAGCAGATTTTTAAATATAGCTTTTTAATGAAACTTTTAGCTTTCACTCATATTAATACGTGTACAGCAATAGGACGTTAAAATGGCTAAAATATCCAGCTACTAAAGATTCAATATAGTACATGCGAATACATGTCTAAGAACAATAAAACTATACAAATAAAGGACCTGATCAAAGTAAATTTTCAATTTATTTAGCAAATAATCAAAAATTGAGAAGAGTTTGAAAACATTTTAAAAAGCTACGTAGATGAAGGCGTGATTTAAAATGTATTATGCCTTCACTGGTAGGATAATACCGGTTTGTGCCTTAGTTTGAATACTGTAGTAGCGATGCGTGATCTTTAAAGGAAAATTGAAATTCCGCATGGGGCTCTGACGTGGATTACTGGAGTAATAATTTAGCGATGCTTTGAAATTTTGCCGTTCTGTGATATGTGACATCCTGTAACGGCTATTGAAAAGTTTTGAGAAGAGATGAATATGTTAGACATGAGTTTGGAATACTAACGTTTCTATAGATACTTTTATGAATAGCTTTTATTCTAATTCTAAGCTTATAGATTAATCTAATCTGGCTGGCTCTTATTTCGGTATACCTATTTTAATAAATAATAGATACTTGTCTTAAAATGTTTTTGTTTTAACTAAGGGGTGAAAAAAAGAATTTATGTTATTCAAATAGTAACGTCCCATAGAAATGTGCAAAAACAAAAGTATGTACAAGTTACCATTAAATAATTTTTATCTCTTACTAGAGGCTCACCCTCGCTCCGCTCGGGCTCGTCCCTTGGTACGTTTTAACAGTTAATATAGATTTCTTAGAGATGAGATACTTTCCCGAAGTAAAACGTATCCTATATGCCGACCCGGTTAACCAACTATCATCATACCAAATCACATTAAAAATCTGTCCAGTGGTTTTCTCGGAATGCTTTCCCAGATAGACAAAAAATCAATTTTAAATACTATAGATTGGGCCTCTGTATCGATAATAATGACAATTTCAATAAGATTTTCCAAAAAAATATTTAATGTACAGAGTCGACTCGATTATAAAAATAATTTTGTTTAAGAGGCCATTTACTAAAATTGAAAACATGCAGCACCATTTTAATACGTTCAATCTGAGTTTTAAGTAAAAGTTTGTATCTATTGCGTTAATTAAAGCTCGATTCACATAAACTTCACAAAAGCTGCTGAAAAAGCAATGTTTCAATGTATCGCTTTTAACAATTTGGTTATTTATTTGGTAAATTTGGTTGTGATAGTTTAAATCTTTCAGTCACGAATGCGATCAACTGAGATTAAACGGTTTAAAATCTATTGTAACATGTATACTTTTTGTGTAATTTTCGAATAAATGTGTTTATTTATTTTATTTTGGATTTCGTTGAATATATACTGAATATTATATATTTTATTATACGTTATATATATACGTTTTAATGTTTAGTATAGATTTCTCAGAGATGAGATATTTTCTCGAAGTAAAAAGTATCCTAAATGTAGACCCGGATAACCAGCTATCATCATACCAAATTTCATCAAAATCTATCTAGTGTTTTTTTTCGTGATGCGTTCCCAGACAGACAAAAATTCTTAAAAACTACAGATTCGGCCTCTGTATCGATAATGATATTCATTAGTTCTATAAGACTATTTCAATAAGATTTTCCAAAAAATATTTAATGTACAGATTCGACTCAGAATTTTATTATATGTATAGTTTACACATATGTATATGTTATTTCCCTAAAGAATAAGAATCAGTTAATTACGCTTAGTGAGTTTTCATAAAAATGTTTTGTGTTGGAATATTTATTTAAAAGTTTAAACGTGTACTTGAAACAGATGAATATATTTTGCGTTCTTTTTGGGGGGTTACCGAGAACACTATTATTTCTTTCACACACCACTTCCTGTTTACTAACATATGTACTAAATATGGGATGGATCTGTCTGATGTCTTTATCTTTGGTAAATATAAACATCTACATACGAGTATATCAATAATATGACCTGCAACGGAACTGAACCTGAGACCTCCGACGTTGTTTCTAGTGGCAGACTGTAGTTAAGTCGTCTGGAGTGAAAGAAATAGATTTGCGAAATATAGCAATTTCAGATATTATGGCGATAGTGTTGAGTTCTCGGCCTTCCCAACTGCAAATGACTTTATGCAAATACGCTTATAATAGTTCACACTCATTCGAACCAGCCATTACGAGTTTTAGGAAATGATTTCCTTTGAAATTAGTCACCGAAAGTTCTAGATGATTGCAAATTACCACCCTGTAGTTTTGTTTTAAAGTTCAAATTCGTACGGAATTTGTTGAACTATTTAAACTCAACCCATTGGTATAGTTATATGTCGGCTACTAAGCCGACAAAAACCGACGAAAACTTCTAAGTTTTTATGATTTTAGGAATAGTATGTAATGTACACTAATGCAACAATGTTTACGTAATATATAAAAAAACTGATTTTTATAATACATTAGGTGTTATATTTCTGCTTTTTTGATCTAGCAGTTAGCTTTTACACGGATTACTGCTGATTCAGGGGTGGTGGATGATTCAAATCCTAGGTGAAGCTAAATCTAGTTTTTGAGTATTTCTAAGAAATTCGGAGTTGGCCGTGTTGCATCTTAGTGCCTTGGAGAGGATGTAAAATCCTACAACTGATCACTCACCAGTTGTGTCGTCCCGTCTAACTATGACATCGAATGAAATAGAGAGTTGGGCTTGCGCACTTGTGCACTATAATACCTCCTGCGCAGTTATCTATGTAGGAATATTGACACGTTGTTCATGTACGATTTGATATTAAGGTACCTACTGAGTTCAAACCTTGTGTTAGAACAAAAGAGTATGCATAACCTTGGCTTGAACTATAACATCTGATATTAACATCATCATGTACGACGATTTTGTACATTATACCATTTTTATTCATTTCTTAATATTGTTTTTTTTTTTCTCATGTTTAAAGTCTCAGCTATAGTAGCAAATGAATAATACATTTTTATACTTTATTTTAAATAATCAACAGATTTAAAATATTATATATAATAAATATAGTAATCTGATTAAGTCATTAATGCCACCGTTCAACATAAAACCTTTTATAAAAGCATTTTATTATTCGGAGTAATTGAATTTTCTGTCCTTAGCCTGTCATACCCTTTGTTACAATTTCGGGTGACAAATTAAATAATATCTAGTAGGTATAATATATATTTTAATTATTAAAATATTTTAAACTAGCCATTCACCCTCGCTTCGCTTCAGTTTCGTCCTTAAACAAAAACAAATTATCCCGCGGGAAGGGCATTTTTCCGGGATAAAAAGTAAGACAGACTATAATCTATCTCTATACCAAATTTCATCCAGATCCGCTCATCTGTTCTAGCGTGAAAGAGTAACAAACATCTATCCATCCATCCTAATATTAATATGGATATAGATGGCTAAAATGTTAGTCCTTAAAACTTATTAAGAGTCACGTATTAAAATTTTCCTTATACATAGTATTTTTTACAATGAATAACATTAGTCATTCTTTTTTTACCTGCATACATACAGGTTTTTTTTTTTTTTTTTTTTTTTTTATAAGATGCAGTGACAAACGAGCAGACAGACCACCTGATGGAAAGCAGTACCTGTCGCCCATAACACCTACAGTTCATGCACTTAGGTTTTAGGTAACAAAAATACAGAGCCGCAGGTGCGTTGTCACTGTGAGGACTAAGATGATATGCCTCTTGCCTGTAATTGCGCTGGCTACCTTATCCTTCAAACCGGAACACAACAATGCAATCATTGTTGCTTGGCGGCAGAAATAGATAAGGGGGTGGTACCCATCCAGTCGGACTCCTCAGGCTTGACAGAGTCCTACCACCGGTCGATCCTACCACAGGTCCTACCACAGGTGGTTATGTGGCACTCACCGGCTAGAAAAGCCTCTGTCTAATATATTAGGTTAGTTAGACTGTGATTTCTTTAGTCTAATCCAACTTACCCACTCAGCCACCAGTACTTCCTGGTACTCCTGGAGCAACTGCCATGGTACAACACCATCCGAGGTGGTTTACCTCCCATTATGCCTCTTTGCTTTACGCCTGGCTGTATTACCGGACGTTAAAGAGCGTCATAAAAATTCCGAAAGGATAGTTTTATTTAAAATTGGTGACTTACAAGGGTAAGTTGTGACCTGGATAACTAGTTATCATCATACCCAATTTCATCAAAATCCCTCTAGTGGTATTACAGTGATGCGGTTAGAGACAGACAGACAGACAAAAATTCTAAAAGTTATAGATACTGCCTCCGTATCGATAATAATGTCTATTTCAATAAGATTTTCCAAAAAAATAAAAATAAATCGGCTTAGAATTTTATTATATGTATAGATGTTATATATTCATGTAAATCTAAGAAAGTAAGACATTATGAATACTTTCTTCTTCAAAGTCGCTTAAAAATCAAAGTAAGTAGATCGCACGTCATACCTTTATCAGATTTATTTTAGATAATTAATTGGACAAAAATTTTTTTTTTTTTTATGAGATGCAGTGACAAACGAGCAGACAGACCACCTGATGGAAAGTAGTACCTGTCGCCCATAACACCTACGGTTCATGCACTTAGGTTTTACGTAACAAAAATGCAGAACCACAGGTGCGTTGTCACTGTGAGGACTAAGATGTTATGCCTCTTGCCTGTAATTGCGCTGGCTACCTTATCCTTCATACCGGAACACAACAATGCAATCATTGTTGCTTGGCGGCAGAAATAGATAAGGGGGCGGTACCCATCCAGTCGGACTCCTCAGGCTTGACAGAGTCCTACCACCGGTGAAAAAAATGCTACTTAGCTTTGATAGTAATAACGAATCATGCTTTAGAGTCTCTCTAGTACTTTTATTGTACTTTAAAGTAACTTTATCTTTTTCGCGCTAATGCTTGCAGTAAAAACAACCAAAGTTTAGAAGTAGATTAAAAGATACCCCTTTTTTTACAAATAAGCTTAGAGGTAGTTAATAATTTCTTTTTGTCGTGTTATATAGCTACCAGCTATGTGATTAAAAAGGAATTTTTAAAATACGAAAATAGAATGTAGGTAGGCTTTTACCTCCCTTTTACCGGTCGTTGTGAAAACACATCCATGTGAGCGTAATATGGTAATGATGGGAGATAAAATATTACTATGCTTAAAATCTGAGATTACTAAAAGTATCTGGTGCAAATATTTAGTTTTTTAGACATAAGTAGACAACTTAGTTATGAAATAAGATAATTGAATGTTATTTTGTAATTATTAAATGATAATTGAATGAAAATTTAACACGTTTGTCGAAGTTTGTAGTGACTAGTTGCTATGCCAGCGGTCGCGGGTTCGAGTCCCGCTGGGGGCATTCATTTGTATGATGAGTACAAATGTTCGTACTCCAGTCATGGGTGTTTATATTTATAATACGTATATATTTAAAGTTATATATGTGTAGTGTATCAACTATCTGGTATCCTAAATGCAAAACCTCGTACTTTCTCTTACCATGGAACTAGATGGTTTTGTGTGTTAATGTCCCAACATATTTATTTATTATTTTATCTATTAATTAATACGTAAACAATCAATAAATTAGTAACTGCCCGTGGCTCCGCACGTGTGATAACTATTATTAGGGATAAAAATGTGTAAATGATGTGATGTTCTAAGATGTCTTTGTGTGCTTGACGCACGTTTCATCTAATCCGATCTGGGAAATGTTATATTATTTTATGTTTTAATAGTATTTCCGTTACTCTTTATGCCGACGATACATTTGCTTTTTTATGTCGAAAATATGCTTGACGTTATTTTTAATTTTGAATGATTATGATAATTATGAAAACTACCGTCTATCTAAATTATATAATATATTGTGACATTAACACTAAGTACCATCCAGTTCCATGGTAAGCTACGAGGCTTGTGTTATGGATACCAGGTAGATGGTGCACTACACATATATAACTTTAAATACATACATATTACAAATATAAACACCCATGACTGGAGTATATACATTCGTGCTTATCACGCAAATGAATGCCCTCAGCGGTACTCGAACCCGCGACCGTTAGCACAGCAAGTACGCTCACTGCAAACTGAGCCGAACATGTCGTCAAATTATTTTGAAAACAAAGCATATAATATATTTACCTAGTCCAATAAATATGTGGTTTCTCAGAACATGACGCACAAATTTTCACTTTAATTATCAATACTGTGACATTTGCTGAAATCGAGTATAAAAAATATATACTTAATTCTATTACAGCTCTATTTAATTTTAGAGTTATTTTCCTCAACATATGCGTAATTGGTTGATATCAAGCGGCCATCAGTAAAACGGCTAACGAAGGTCGAAAGGAAAATTAAATTTGTGAAAGGTTAGAATCCATTAGGTCCAAGATTTAATCAAGGGATAATGAGAAACGATCCTATTTCAACTGATAGCAAGATTTATGACAAATTGCTAACAAATTATTGGAATTGTCTGAAAATTTAGTGAATATAACGACGTCTTTTTGTTCCAGGTAATTATATTCTTCTAGAAAATACGTAATTTTGGGAGACTTTTATAGTAAAAGGAGACGACAAAATGGATGAGCGAGTGAAATCTGGGCCAAGGATAAAAAAAAGGTATTTTTTCTGTTATGTACTTTTGAATTAAGTTTTGCTCGCCTCTCAACTCGTTTAGCTACATGGAAAGTGCCAAGAATATGCAAAAATAAGAATATTGTATATGAAAATGACTTTAATAAGGTTTTAGCTGTCTTCATTTAGATGTTTTGAAGAGTATAACCTGGTAGCTGCTTGCTGTAAAATGTAAAAATTCGGATAAGCGTGAATCTGAGTTAAGCATTAAGGGTTCCTTACGAAAAACGATTTTTGTAATTTGTTAGTGTAATTAAAATATGTAGGTAATTTATTGATGTAAGAATAAGTAAAAAATACGATTAATTAGGTACATATATAATATTACTAGCGACTCACCCTCGCTCAGTTCAGGTCTGTCCCTAGTTACGTTTTAACGTTTAGTATAGGTTTCTCAGAGATATTTTCCCGCAATAAAAAGTATCCTATATGTTAACCCGAATAACCAGCTATTATTATACCAAATATTATCAAAATCTGTCCAGTGCTTTTCTCGTGATGCGATCACAGACAGACAGACAAAAAATCTAAAAACTATAGATTCGGCCTTGGCCATCGATATATTTAATGTACAGATTCATGAATAGTAGGTACTAAAGGTCAAAGTTAGGTCATTTTTACGGCTTAAAATGTTGTTTTTGAGCTGAAAAAATGAACATTTTCACGACTTAAAGTAAAATTTATTATTCACTCGTTTTAACTTATGTTAAATCATTACGTCTATTCTGGCTAAGCTATTAGTTGAATGAAATCAATTAATATGTAAACGTTTGTGAGGCTATATTTAGATCCCGGAGAGTTTTCGGTCTGAATATCCATCCTAATTGAGTTGAATTATGTTAGAGCAAATAGGAATCCTATTATAGTTAGATTGAACTAGCATTAATCAAATGTCTAAAATTTTCTCTTACTACATAAATAAGGTAATAGTTTATATTTAATTTTTATTATAATATAAAGTTGTGATAAGATTTAACATAGGGTAATGTTAATTACACTTCAAACTATATTTCAATAGCACTACTTGGTTCGCTCGTATGCCTGTAAATGCCTTTTGTTTTTATAATATCAGGTATATACACTATACAATCAACGCCACCTTTGGGCAAATTTTATGACAAACTAGCTACTCACCCTTCTTCGCTTGGGTTCGTCCCTATTGAAAGCCAAAAAAAATTATCCCACGGGAACCGTACATTTTTCCGGGATAAACAGCCTATGTGCTATTCCAGACTATAATCTATCTCTTTGCCAAATTTCATGCAGATCCGTTCACGCTCTAACAGAGTAACAAACATCCAAACATCTAAACTTTCATGTCTATACTAATACCAATATTATAAAGAGGCAGAGTTTATTTGATTGAACGCGCTAATCTCAGGAACTGCCAATCCGATTTGAAAAAATCTTTTTGCTATACATAATCATGCTACTACCCAAGAGAGCGGAGCAGTAATCATAAATGTCAACAAATCGGGCAGACTTCTATAAAATATTTATATGTTTATTTGTACTTATGACGCGGGCGAAGCCGCGGGTTCTGTTAGTTTATAATATTAGTAAGATGGGATAGTAGTCTATGTATTAAGTGTGAGACCAGGTCCAATCTATGTACTAAATTTTATCAAAATCCGTCCATTTATTTGAGCGCAGCGAGTAACAAATATACATACAAACTTTCGCATTTATGAGTAGATCATAAAATTAGTTTCAATAGAAAAGAAGTTATTCATCCGGATGTCTCTTATGCAAACGTTATCTTAAGTACCAATTAGGCAGTGTGCCTAATGGCTTTGTTTAATAACATATAGCTTATGGTTTATGGCATACTGTCTTAAAGTACAAGATTTACTGACAAATTGATTTAATGCAGTATAATTATAAATAAATATGTATGTTGGGACATTAACACACAGCATCATCTTGTTCTATGGTAAGCTACGAGGCTTGTGTTATGAATACCAGATAGTTGATACACTACACATATATTACTTTACTTGTACATATCATAAATATAAACACCCATGACTGGAGTACAACATTCGTGCTCATCACACAAATGAATGCCCCTAGCGGGACCCGAACCCGCTACCGCTGGCACAGCAAGTAGAGTCTACAAACTGAGCCAAACGTATCATGATTATAGTTTTACAATACGTATACATATATGTACATGCATATATTTAGGTTAAATGGTAAGATAAAGGAAGTAATAAGTGAGGGTAGTGGGACATTACTTTTCACTGCAGAAGAATAAATATTTATATACAAAAACATTTTATTATAAATACTAGTTTTTGTCCGCGACTTCGCTTGGGTGGTAAGTGGAGTGGGGATAAAAGGCAGCCTATGTCCATCTCCGGTATACATTTATTAAAATCTTCAGCGGTTTAAACTTGAAAAGGTAACAGAGTTACTGTCACATTTATGATATCTATATACAAATAGGTAAATAAAATTGAAGTGTATGTTTGTAAAGTCAAAATAACAACTTTTTACTAAATGCATATAAAAGTATACTGTACATACATATAAGAGAACCACAATTTTTTTAATTTTTGTCCGTCGATCAGTCTGTTTGTTCCGGCTAATCCGTTCTTCAGTCAGACTTTCACTGGCAAATAGCTGATATTTTAAGGAGTAACCTAGGCTACTTTTATTTCAAAAAACGAATTAGAATTCCGCTCAAAAAAAAAATTAAAACGTGCCTAGGGACGCACCCGAGCGAAGCGAGGGTAATTCGCTAGTATATTAACATGGATTTCTATGACCCATATACATATATTATATATATTATATACCTTTTACAGAATATGTGAACTCAGGCATCACGAGAAGAATAAAATTTTATTAGTTTAGTTATTATAACGTAATATTTTTCTATATAGACAGTATAAGTTTTGTATGATTTTTGTTTACTCTCTTCTAATGTAGATAATGTATATAATGTATAATGCTTTTAATTAACGCTTTGTTTCGCCTATCAATATCCCTCGTCCCTTTTCATTCCATGTCACAATGGCGAAATAAATACTCTTCAAAGATCTTGACGAAGTTGTTGGCTCGTGTTTAATAAATTAAAAATCGTTAACAAACCTTCACGAATAATTAAATTATAGAACGATTTGCAGTGACTTAAATATATATGTTAACAGTAAGTTTAAACATATATGTATGTACATATATCCTGTATGGATTTTCAAATATTTATATATAAGTATAATAAAATTCTGAGTTAAATCTGAACAATTAATACTTTTTGGAAAATATTATTGAAATAGTGATTATCGATACAGAGGCCGAATCCGTAGTTTTTAGAATTTTTGTCCGTCTATCTGTTTGTCTGAAAAGAAAGAAAATCGGTACGCAAACGGAGGAGAAAAAGTTACTAAACCGTTTTGTCTTTGCCTGTTTATATATAGATATAACTATGGAATTATAAAGTACAGCAAAATAACTTTTTGTCATGAAAACGAAAAATTTTACGTATCTAATATAGTAGGTACCTTTAAACGAGCAATTGTTGTATATTTATTTATTTATACCGGCGATCTCGAAAACGGCTTTAACGATTTCGTTGAAATTTGGTATGGGTAATGGTTTAGGGTATGGTATAGGTTTAGTAATGGGTAAGGGTAATGGGTTTTTGGGGGTGAAAAATCGAACTAAATTAGTCTTATATCTGGGAAAACGCGTGTTTTCGAGTTTTCATGCGGTATTCTTTCGCGTTTTTACACGCAAAATATGGTCGCTGATTTCGCACGCTCGCAAGCATCGTGGTCAAGCCGCTAAGGCGTAAGTTTGACCATCACAGGTTCAGTACAGGTTCGAATCCCGGTCGGATACAAAGTTTTTACTTTAGTTTTTTTTTGTATTCATTCAAGTTTTTAGTTTTAAATAAAAATAAAAAAAAGAAAATTGTACTTTCGGCCAAAAACTCCGAACGAAGCTCGATCGCCGAGGTACTATTGTTTCACTACACAGGAATCAAATATGCAATCTTGAGATTAAAGCTAGTGGTACTCACACAAAATACACTATCACGGGGTATTCATAACAGTTAGAAATTGAAAAAGAATCCTAAAATAACATGAACAGACGAATAATATTCATATAACATGGTCATGAATTTAAACAGCTATATACATATATTCGAATTCTTAAAAATGGTTGCATCATTGGAAATATTACACTCAGTACCATATGGTAATGTAGAAATGTAAATCCTTAGTTTTACGAGGGTCAATGCTACTCGACGGAATTTTATTCTTTTAAAAACTGCGAAATTATTCAGAGCCCCATCTATTTTCATGGTATTGCGAATTTCAGTCAGCATTTTATTTTGTTCGACCACAGCGATGTTTGAATCGCGTGCACTTGTCTCGGGGTTTTAATTAAAAAATCGATTCCCATTCCAGTTTTTCTTATTTACCAATAAATCATTATTTGCCTCCCGAAAAGCGAATGCAATGATTTAAATCTGATAGTCGAGTGATCATTGTTTCACAACAAATATGGGATGAAAATTAAACGTGCCGAAATTTTCTTATAATTAATTTGTGAATGTCTCTTCATTCATTTATAATTAATTTATCGTGTAGTTATTTTTTATAAGCTTCCACAAATATTGAAATTTCCTCTTGTATTCATATTCAAGGCTTAATTAACAATGGCTAACATATGCATTTTAAGCCAAATAGGTGCCTACTTTTGTATTAAAGTGACAAAAAAGACAAGATTATTTTAATATTATAAAAACATATAACCTTGCATTGTCCTGTTCTAAGTATTCCAAAAACTTAATTATACCAAAAACACAATATCATCAGTGGTAATGATGAAAATAACGTATAAAAACTAGACCTCAAATCGAATAATTTGCCAGATCTGTCACTGTCATACACAGTTAGAAACGATTATTTTATACCCATTGTTTATATTATAACATAAGATGTAAACGAAAATGAGCCTTATAAGTCAAATTTCAAAGTAGTTCCAACATTCGAGGTCAATCCCTCTACAAAAGAAACAAATTGTGAGAAATAGGTGTCGGAATAATTAGAGTTTGTGTGGTTTTACAAATAACCATGTGACGGCTACCGTGAAAAATGCATAACTACAGATGGATGGTTGCATGCGAGACTGTAACAGTATATTTGAGTTATATTTATAGTTTCTTTAAGCATTTGAACATCTTGTACTAATATTCTGTTAAACGTAGTTTGATTCAAACTAATCAGTACCCACGAATTAAGACAAACAAACAAACAAGCACACTTTCACATATATAATATAAATAATGTAAATTATATATATTTTGTTCTCAGATATGTACATACGAGTATATATTGTAAATGCTAGAATTTATGAGATTAATATACATTACTATCCAAGATTTTTTATATAATATTATTACCTATTCTAGAAAATTAGGCAGTTTTACGTTCCATAGTATATTACGATCTTCTTATATCACCAAGATACAATTTAACAGATGATTTTACTAACATAATATTCAAGCAAGTTTGATAACGCTCTGGTACAACTTAAACCCGATTCAACTATTTGTTCTATATAGGAACAATTTTCCAAACAATTCGGGACGTTCCATACATTTTCAACAACTGTCAACGTCTCGCGTAAACCGCTCCGTATCCAAGTTAACATATTCCGACAATGATGTTTATTACGTAGATCCGGTGCAGAATGCAACTAAAGTTATTGCAGTAACCACATGAATAACTATCATGTTCAACTATAAGACTTGATGTATCTTGTAGGTGGTTCTAGAATAAATATATGATGATGTATTGTAGTGAATTATAAAGATGCTAAATCTAAAGAACGATATTAGATGTACATATAACGATCAAAATCTTAAGTATACATCTATATAATAATTAGTACGCGGCAATAAAATTGAGCATTTTAGTATTTGTGTCTTTGTTAAATGAGTGTGTGACTTCTTTAGAATCGTTGTGATTTGAAAAGTCGATGAAACGAAAATGCCACACTAAGAAGAGACAAACATATAAATATAAAGGATTAAACCGGCGAGTGAGATAGAATACATTCCCATGTTGCCTTGGTAACCGTTTTTATTGTCTGACAAATATATAATATTATATTCTTTCCGTATATGATATTTTATAAATATATGATTGTAATATTCCTAATATGCCTTATTTAATTATTGATTTGCTTTAATTTAATTGCGATATTTGCAAAAGAAGTTTTACTTTAACCGCACGTTAAGGTTTTCTTCTACGCAAAATTAAAGTAATTGTCATATTTATTTACCTATTGGATGACACGGCTGCCTCAGTTTGCAATGCCAGCTGTGCCAGCGGTCGCGGGTTCGAGTCCAGTCATGGATGTTTATATTTGTACTATATATATATTTAAAGTTATACATGTGTAGTGTATCAACTATCTGGTATCTATAACACAAGCCTCGTAACTTACCATGGAACTAGATAGTGCTGTATGTTAATTTGCCAACATATTTATTTTATTTATATTGCGGGACGCACCTGAGCGAAGCGAGGGTAAGTCGCTAGTATAATATAAATATAAAGCTGCCACGGAATGAGAGTCTTATTTTTCTTCAACAGATTGAATAATATCCAATAGTTTTAACACTCATGTGGCGCGTTGTACTAATTAAACGCTAGCCATCATTAGTGAACAGACCGTTTTATTTCATCATACACTGTTCATTAAATCATACTTTATCACCCGCTACGCCTGGTTTTTGCACTCTTGAAATATAAAACTATAAAGTAAACGGTAGTATTAACCAATGAAAAGCAGTTAGGTGGTTTTATGTTCAATTTCCGGACAGCGTAAGTATTTATATACTCAGTGGGAAATATTTTAAACGCATGTTAATGGTGTAACGTTTTATTAGTTATTTTTATTTATATATATGTACATTGTAGACTATAAAAGTTAAAATGTTTAACATTCTGTTGCTGACTGCTGAGTTATTTATTTTGATAAAATAAGTGAATTTGTAATAAAGCCAAATACGCATTTGCTAGAGAAAACATAATATTATTAGCTGTGAAGTAAAAACAATTTGGCATGAGTCGTAATGTCTTAAATCTTAATGCCATATAAATCTTAAATGATATAAAAGAATGTAATGGATTTATTGATTAAAACTAAATAGTTTATATGTAATAAATAAAGTATATGTTAAACTTTCTTAGATTTACGCCAATATCTGACATTTTAAATAAAACTATCTTTTCGGTTTTTTTCGCGAAATTTCCCGTAATCATGAGTGCTGTAAAGCATTCGAAACGTCGGGAATAAAAAAATCTAATTAAATATGCGAAAAAATCGATAGAAAAGAAGATAGAATGATAGAAGAAGTGTACATAATCAGCTAAAAAGTCTTGAATACCTACATATATTAAATAATTTGAATGAAAATGAATATTTTTCAAAATTATATTTGAACCATTGTAGTTAAATCTCATAGTTTTCTGATATCTTTTATGTGGCTTAACGTGTTCTGATGATATTGCACTTTAGAAGTTATAATTCTTTTGGCGCGTTAGGCAAAAAATAATGAGAGTGAATTTGTACGACGTGATACAATTAACAGTACGAAGTTAGTCTTAAATCTCCCTTTAAAAAAGGTTACTTAACGAAAAAGTTCATGCTTTATCTGTATATATATAAAAGGCAAAAGTGGTTGACTGATGTATCAACGCACAGGCCAAACCCTTAAGGCTAGAAAATTGAAATTTCGCACACATATTTCTCATATGACGAAGGCCTCCAGTAACGAAGGATTTTTCAAAGTTTAACCCCCAAGGGGGTGAAATAAGGGATAAAATTTGTGTGAAACTTTTTATTCCTTGGACATATTTGCATGAAATTTCGTATTTTTCGTAGTTTGATCGCTAGCGGAGCCTAGTTCTGCTAATTATTAAAATATTTTTGAAGATATATACCTACATGAAACTAATTAACCAAACACAGTCACGTGAATTTGCTTGTGAAGTGAATGTAGAACAGCTTATAAGTATTTTACAAATGAAGGAGTTTCTACTCTCTTTAACTATCTGATCGGAGTGTCAAGATGTCCAATAGATCAAACTGATTAGACATACTAAGATGCATGAGGACTACGCTAGAAATAAAATTATCTCTTGATCAAGCATTTCACCAATGTTGCTATTAGATTTTATAAATTAAGATAAGTATCTATTACTTTTTAAATAAAACTATCTTTTCGGATTTTTTCGCGGATTTATTTTAATTTTTGATTCCTGACATTCCACAAATGACGTCTTGTACTAAACTTTCGTTTAGAAGAAGAAAACATTCCATCTTCGTTTAATGACGTTTATAGTGTTTATCTCTTAAAATCATCTTTTTTGTTAATAAGCTTCTCTACCCTAATCTATATATAATGGGTTCACATGTCTTGCTTGTAATTACCGTCGGTTACAGTTTTCGACCATATTTTATGGTACAGTGATCACAAATTTTGATATACTTAAGTCATAAGATTTGGCGGATCGATAAAAATGTATTATTACTAAAGTGTATTATATATTCCAAAAATATCACTCATATATGTATCTAATTTGTAAATTACTTTTACAATACATACTTTATATTAGCTAAAACCAATAAAACCATAAGTCCCGTCTTTTTAGAAATATATCTATATCAGAGCCTATTTGATTGGAATATTAACTGTATATAATTACTAAGTCAATATGGCCATTGTTTAAACTACATAGATTTTTTTATATTTGAATTAATTTAATATACGTTTATTTATATTAAAATACGTTACATCTTTTGACTTGGACCGTTACACTACACGTAGGCGGGACTTAACGCGTTCTAGATGTCGGAGGCGTGGAAGTAATGCCGGTTTTGATTAGATTTCTACAGTTTTTATATTCCTAATCTCCATTGTTGCCATTAGATTTAAGTTTTTTTGGTAGCCATGAAATTTATTCAATATGCATGTTGATTGAAATTGTTACGTTTTAAAATTATGTAGGGAAATTTTTAATTATTTTTGGCAGGTGTAGCCATAATTCAAGTTTCACTTGTTTAGATAAGCTTTTTTTATTTTATGTTGCTAAATGTGTACTTATTATTTACATATATATATGTACTTAAATGATTTGTTGTTCATTGTTTTATTTGTTATTCATTACTTAATGATGAGTTTTGTTTTTATTTAGTCTTTGATTTCTGCATATTGTTTTCTAATGTTATATTATAATAATTAAAAATGTTTACGGTCTTTTAGCTTTTTTTGGGTTCCGTATCTTAGAAAATGAAATTTTGAACGTTCTTTTGTGGTATGACTAACTGGAAACCTTTGATACGAATAACACTCAGTTTTTGAACCACTGCGCTACCGCCGGAATAATTTTATATATATATATATATATATATTCGTGAATATTATTTTGTATAAAGCTGAAGAGTTTGTTTGTTTGTTTGGTTGAACGCGCTAATCTCAGGAACTACTAATACGATTTGAAACATTCTTTTTGCATTAGATAGCCCGTTAACTGAGGAAGGCTATAGGCTATATATCATCCCGGAAAAATGTACGATTTCCATGGGATAGATTTGTTTTTGCCTAGGGAAGAGAACCCGAAGCGAAGCGAGGGTGAGTCGCTAGTATTTAAATAAAACTATCTTTTCGGATTTATTTTAATTTTGGTTCTCGACGTTTACGGTTACGTACGGACGGTTCTGAGACTAAGGTTTTAAACGTCTCAAAAGTCATATAGTTGTTACAAACACGATAGTATTAATTATTTTAAGACATAACAATACCTAAGCATAGATCTATAGCTAAGATTTATTGCCATTAGTATCGCAAACCGCTCTCATCTCAATGGGGGGAGTGGCCAGCTTGTGGTCGGGGCCTCTACATTAGACTGTGGTCACGCAGACCGAGCGACGACACCTATGTATGTTGCATTACTTAGAGAACGTCAAACTGTTTCCATCATATAGTCGTTTATACATCCATCATAATAATAATTGAGAATTAAACTGTTTATGTATTAGTGTTCGCCCAGTCGAAGTTATACCATATCCATTATTGAAAATTTGAGAAACATATATAAATAGAATTTACTTATATATATATATATATATATATATATATATATATATATATATATATATATATATATATATATATATATAAATAACTATTTCCAATAAATGTTGTTGACTAGCTACTCATCTCGCTTCGTTTGGGTTCGTCCCTAGCTTGCTTCCCAATACAAATTTTCATCCCCATTTTCACCCCCTTAAGGTATGATTTCCGCTATAAAAAGTATCCTTTGTCCTTTCCAGGGTCTCAAATCTTCTCCTTACCAAATTTCATCTAAATCGGTTCAGTTGATCCAGAGATTACCCCCTATAATATGACAAACTCACAAACTTTACCTCTTTATAATATAAGTATAGATAGCGCGTCAATACGGACTAAATAAAATAAAAGTCGGTTGAGTTGACAAACATGAGAAAAAGGTACTGAAGGCTTTTGCTTGTTTATATATTGGAGATAGACAATAAGAAAAAAAATTACTTACATTATATACGTCCATTATTGGATCATTTAACTCGACTACTCGACACGACCGGTGAGAGTTAAGGCGCAGGACCGACGGCTTCACGTGCTCTCCGAGGCACGGGGGTGAAACACCGCCAACTTCCTAACTCCTGGCTGTTACTGAGGCTGTTACTGAGGCTTACAAAACAGAAAGACTCATTAACTAAACTTGGCTTGACCCAGGATTCGAACCCAGGACCTCCGACTATGCTAGCCACTACACCATCGAGGCAGTTATCAGAAATATGATTGATTCTAAGGAAGTTGTTGAGGAAATATTTTTCCACAATTCTTTTCTAAGGACTATTCTAGGCTCTATCTAAATATTTCAAACTCAGTTTCGTTTTAGTATATCTATAACCATCACTTAACCTAGAATACAAAACAACTATGTCAATGTTTATAAAATGTTTAGTAGGTAATAAGAAATGCCTTGGTCCGGCAGTTAAACAAAATTACAATTTGCCCTCCTTCCATATAAACGCTTTATTACCCTACACTGGATGTGTTTTTTACTATCTGACAAGTGTCTACAATCGACTTTACGAAATCAAGTATTCGACATAAAAGCCTGTGTTACAGACTGCGTGCTTTAAACACCCACGTAATTTTTTATCAGTTAAATCAGAAATTCGCTGCATTGGTCAAACCCACGCAGATTTTAAACTACACAATTTTTATATATCCTGTTAAAGATTCCAGTTTAAAGAATGGTAGGTTCGTCAATTTATTCGTGAATATTATGTTGTATAAAGCTGAAGAGTTTGTTTGTTTGTTTGGTTGGTTGAACGCGCTAATCTCAGGAACTACTAATACGATTTAAAAAATTCTTTTTGCATTACATAGCCCTTTAACTAAAGAAGGCTATAGGCCTATAGCTATATCATCTCGGAAAAATGTACGATTCCCGTGGGATAGATTTGTTTTTATTTAGGGACGAACTCGAAGCGAAGCAAGGGTGAGTCGCTAGTTTTATATAAAACGAGACAGTCTCACCCGTGACCATGATTGCTGTAAAGTATTCAAAACGTCGGGAACTAAAAATCAGAATAAAACCGCAAAAGAATCCGAAAAGATTGTTTTATTTAAAACTAATATTTGCTTAAATCTATTATTCGCTTATATAAAGCTTTAGATAGTTTAGGTATTTACTATATTTTCAAAGACAAATTTAAGTTAAATGTATAATAGATGTAACCTGATCTACCGAGCTTCACTCGGGAGTTTTTGGCGAAAAGTACAATTTTCTTTTTAATTTGGCTTAAAAACAAACAAAAAAGTAAAAACTTGAATAAATACAAAAAGGAAACAAACATAAAACAAAAGTAAAACTTTTTATCTGACTGGGATTCAAACCCGGACACCTGTGATTATCAATCTTGCACCTTGGCCGCTTGACCACGACACTTACATATGCTTGAGCATAAGAAATTATCGACCGCAATCGCAATAAAATCGCATGAAAACTCGAAAACACGCGTTTTCCCAGACATAAGACTAATCTAGACTGATTTTTCGCCCCCGAAAACCCTCACATACCAAATTTCTGCGAAATCGTTAGAGCCGTTTCCGTTGAAAAATATTAGATAATGTATATAAAATAAGACTAAGTAAAGTTTTTTTTTATTTACACGCTGTTTTTGACAGATATACTGATTCACTTGAATTTATTCTTTCTGTCAGTTTCACAGAATGAAAGCCAAAACAGTACATTTTTGTCTAAAACATATGAGTAGTATATATTTAATTCGGACGAGAATCGAACGTACGACTGCCATTAAAAGTCTTTTAGATATGTATATTGCTCCAAGGCGATGTCATCAATATAAATTAGTCTTTAAGTACGTAATTACATAACTAATATCATTATAAAGTATAAAAATTATTCCCATTTAGCTTAGTAAATCTTACGAGAAGACGTGTTTTAAATATAACTACAATACTAGCGGCTCACTTTCGCTTCGCTCGGTTCGCCTCTGGAAAAACAAAAACAAATCTATCTCTCGGGAACCATATATTTTTCCGATATAAAAAGTAGCTGTGTGTTATTCCAGACTATAATTTATCTGTGTGCCAAATTTCATCCAGATCCGTTCAACCGTTCTGGCGTGAAATAGTAACAAACATCCATACATACTCAAAACTTTCACATTTATAATATTAATACGGATAAGTATACTTTAGTCTGAAGCAGAATCCCATTTATACTACTTAAAGTAGTTTATTAAGCTGGGGATCTTATTATAAACTCACTTCAGTTATAACTTTAATACACTTTATTATCTACCCAAGTGAACATAATGGGTTTATATTTTATTAGATAGGTGCATGAAATTTCCCATTAAGCCCCGTAGCTTGTTCACAGTTATCACGTTATTTAATCGTGCCATGATAGCGATACATGGACTAGGCGTAGCAACCTGTATATTTTAAAGCTTTCTATGTTCTGAATGAAATTATACTTCGAGCTTTATGTTGATGATGACTTTGTTTTTATTGTTACGTATATGTTACATTATGTAGGTGTTACGTGGCAATACTCTTACATGACATGAATAAAAGAATGGGTAACGAGGAAGCGAAAGACATTGTTTCTGAGGGGTATATTATATGGAATAAACAAAAATACCGATAGCTTATATGTATATATCTATACTATTTTAAGTACGGCCTGTATAAATAAAGCTTAAAAATAAAAGAACATCACTTAGGCCACAAAATTAAATCACAGCAATTTTTCCTTAATACTGTTATGTCAATTATGAAATTTCGACCTATATTGCTCTATGAATTCTAATATAATGGCTCTGCTAACTTACTCAAACCACTTATCAAATTTCATGCTGACTCTACCGATTTTATTAATTTTAATTTAAATATAAAAACATACGACCTGCCTTTATATTTTGAGTTTTGAATTTACCTATTGTAATTTTGTTCTATTTTTATGACCATTGTGTTATTGAAATATACCCTCTATTGTACTCTAAACATAAATACATATTATGTAATCATTATCGAAAATTTAAGGTAAACATACATATATGAATAGAGTTTACCTATTTGTTTTAGTTTACCTATTATTTATGAAAACTGTTTTCATAAATTTTTCTCGATAGTACTAAAGCTCATCAATAGCTACTAATCACAAAAAAATCGGTTGACAAACATAGGAGTAAAAAGGTAGTGAACCGTTTTGTCTTTGTCTGCCTATTTATATATAGACAGGCGATCCACCCTCGCTCCGCTCGGGTTCGTCCCTAGGAAAGTAGGTAAGTTTTGAGGGTTAGTATAGATTTCTCAGAAATGAGATATTTTCCCGCACTAAAAAGTATCCTATATGTTGACCCGGATAATCAGCTATTAACATACCAAATTTTATCATAATCTTTTTAGTGGCTTTCTCGTGATGCGTTCCCAGACAGACAGACAAAATCCTAAAAACTAGAGATTCGGCATCTGTATCGATAATAATGACTACTTCAATAAGATTTTCCAAAAAATATTGAATGGACAGATTCAACTCAGAATTTTATTATATGTATGTATCTAAGATATAGATTTTTCAATCTGTACATGACTTAATTCGAATATTAATTTTGGTGTAAAACCTAATGTTTTTCCGGGACCAAAAGTTTTGCAATTCCCGCGAGGACAACACGTTTTCAGGAAGACAAAAGCGACCCGAAATTATGAAAAACAATAATAATAGTAAAGTAAATAAAGGAACTATACAATGAAAAAAATACAAGTTAAAAGTTTCGAAGCTGTTTTAAACAAAAGAAGTCATTTTGGCGATGAAGATGTTTGCGGACTTCGATATTATCATTTTAAAAGAAGAAGTAAATTAAAATGGACGATCGATATCTTTTATTTTGTATTGTGTTCTGAAGATTTATTTACTACAACCGACTTACCGTCGTTCATTTTTCTTTATATTTTTTAATTTTATATATAAGCAGCCACCATACAGATCTTTCGGCAAATTTTATTACTAACTAGCGACCTTCGCTCCGCTCAGGTTCGTCCCTAGTTACGTTTTAAGGTTTAGTATAGATTTCTCAGAGATGAGATATTTTTCCGCAGTAAAAGTATCCTATATGTTGACCCGGATAATCAGCTATCATCACACCAAATTTCATCAAAATCTTTCCAGTGGTTTTTTCGTGGTGCGTTTCTAGACAGACAAAAAATCTAAAAACTACAGATTCGAACTCTGTATCGATAATAATGACTATTTGAATAAGATTTCCCAAAAAATATTTAATGTACAGATTCGACTCGGTTAGAATTTTATTATACCTTTGTATAGATTTCATTGTTCCAGGTAATAGCGCTCTGAGTTTAATCCAAATTCATCTAGCCTTTTGAATATGGTAGAGTAATAAATACCAGAATATGTATGTGTGTGTATTTATTGCTCCTTAACGCCAAATTAGCTGGACGGATTTGTATGAAATTCATTTTAACTACAAAAACTCACTCCTTAAGTTAAAAATTAAAATACATCGCTTCTGCACTCAGTTATTAAGATTACATACGATGCAACTACAGGTATACTTTGTAGGGTAAGTTATGTTTCACATAATTCAAGGCATATAATTTGCAATTATATAGTTTATGAATAATCTATACATATAATAAAACTGTAGAGGTCGTATGTTTGTACATAGAAAAATAATGCTAAAAAGTGAGTCAGGAGATGTAAGAAGAGAAGTAGAACAAATCCAGTTTTTTTTTTTTCAAATTTTTCGTTTCTCTGTTTGTATGGGCTAATATCCGAAACTGCTGGACGGATTTAAATTAAATTTCGCATGGTGGAACCTTATATCACCGGTTAACATTTTAGATACTTTCATCCCGGAAAATTAAAGAGTTCCCGTGGGATAGGTAAAAAACTATAGTAACTTATACAGCTAAGTACACAACAATTTATGCACCTCATATAGTAAAATTTGGCATGTTGATACCTTATACCGGAAAAATGTACGGTTCCCGTGGGATAGATTTGTTTTTGTTTTCCTGTTTATATGCAAATATAATCCTTGTAAAATGCCTATAACATACGGACAGACAGGCATGATGTTTGTTTTTTATTTTAACAAATCAACAAACATACTTTATGGTTTTAGTAAGGATATTTTTTACATTTACTAGTATTATTCACAAAGTAAGCTAAATAACAGTACGGAATATCTTGTCGCGTCAAAAGTTTATCTGTAAATCGCATTGATCTCAACGCAGCTCGGTAAGCGTTGCTATTTCGATCGTAAGACGTGATTTGGGATTCTCAAAATCCACTACTACAGAAGCGTATCGCAGCATCAGTCTAGAGATATTTAGTTACGTTGTTTTAGATAGTTATTTATTCGTATTACTAAAAGATTTTTGCGAAAAATATATATTTTGTAGTTTTTTGAATTTGGTTTTAGGTCACTTAATTTTTTATTTAAATATTAATATTTTAAACAGACTATTTGTTTGTTGCGATTAATTGTGTGGTTGAATTATAAATAACTAGCCACTCACCCTCACTTCACTTCAGGTTCTTACCTAAACAAGAATAAGTCTATTCCACGAGAACTGTACATTTTTTCGGTGTAAAAAGCAACCTAAGTGCTATTTCAGACTATAATCTATCTCTGTGCCGAATTTCATCCAGATCCGTTCAGCCGTTCTGACGTGAAAGAGTAACAAACATACATCTATTCATTCTCACAAACTTTCATATTTATAATATTAGTATGGATGATACAGGAATATATTAAAATTATAAGACTATTTAACTATGAAAGTTAAAATTTAAATTATAATTTAATAATAACTGGACCAATTTTTAAGTTTTCACCTTATTTCACAAGATGTAAATGCGTGATAAAGAGACAAGTGTAATATTTAAATAAGTTTCATTCCTTTATTTCTATAGGTATAGTACGTACATATGTTAGTGGACGGCTACCTTTAGATAAGGTAATAAAGCTGGAATCCTCTGAGTGTGGAACAATAAAACGTTAATTAGTGTCACCCTTTGACAGTCAAACTCAAATTGTTCTTAATTAATTCCACTTAAATGAATCCTATCAAAATAATATTATAAGCCAACGATTGTGTTTTTACTTCTGTATGTTATAACAGGTCGACAGATTTGAATGATATTAAAGATGGAAGAAGTTTTATTCTGCTATAGCAGAATAGGCAACTTTTTTTATGGAACAGGCTTGAAGGCTATAAGTCTCTTTTTATAGAAAAACTAGTATTGCCCCCGGCTCCGCCCGCGTTCAGATGTCCAAAAACCAAATTCTTAGGTTTTACATATTAGAATACTCTTAACATTGCAGTTTTTGTATTTTTTATCAGAAATGAGATATTTTCCCGCGGTAAAAAGTATCCTATATGTTGACCCGGATAACCAGCTCTCACTATACCAAATTTCATCAAAATCCCTCTAGTGGTTTTTCTGTGATGCGGTAACAGACAGACAGACAAAAATTCTAAAAACTATAGATGCGGCTTCTGTATCGATAATAATCTTTATTTCAATAAGATTTTCAAAAAAATATTTAATGTACAGATTCGGCTTCGTTACAATTTTATTATATGTCATAAAAGGTGTAAATGATCTAATGATGATAAGTAAATATTGTTGCTCATAAATTGATCTGTAAATTAAGTTGAGAATGCGTTGCCGGTCTTTAAGGGATCTGAAGGCACGACTTGAAGAGCCCCGTATTATATATGTCCAATTAATTTTTATTAACTTTTATTTATTCATTAAAACGTATTAGTTAAATGTAATTTAACTCTCTCTTTTAATATAAAGCTGAAGAAGAATTTTTTTTTTGAGCGAAACCAATCTTTTCAAAAATAAAAGTACCCTGAGTTACTTCTTATAATATCAGCTATCTGCCAGTGAAAGTCCCGTTAAAATTGGTCCAGCCGTTTTAGAGATTAGCCGGAACAAACAGACAGACAGACAAACATTTTAAAAATTGTGTTTTTATTATATATACCTTATATAATTCCATATGCATTTAGTATAAAGCTGTTATTTTGATATTACAAACAGACACTTCAATTTTATTTATCTGTATGGATAAACTATGCAGGCAGAACGTCGGGCAATACTAGTTATAAATAAATAGTAATGAAATATATCGTATTTTATCTGGTCTAAGGGTAGTATCCGGTAGTGCGAACTAATTACCTGAAATCTGAAATACGCCCTTTGCACAAAGGGCTAAGCATACGGAAATTCACTAAGCACTTACCAAAGGTATAATGAGAATAGCGTTACAAGTGTCGGCACAAACATTGTGTGGTAAAAGTTATGAGATAGATGAGAATTAAATATTTGTTGTAAGGTATATAAAACTAACTTTTAGGTGTAGTCTAATGGCTGGGATGTACTGGTGTAGAGCTAATGGTCTCAGGTTCGATGTCCAGATTGGAACAAGTATTTGTAAATATCGTTTTTTTTTTTAAATTTTTTTTTGTTGCAGTCCGCTCTTGGGAAGTTGGCAGTGATACACCGCCGTTGCTCACTGATCTAGTTGAATTATCATCTCATCGGATTTTAAAAATAAAAGACATAGAGAATGCTATACCTACCCTTCGCAGTTGGCTAGGCATAAAGACATTATATTAGGTAAAATATAAGGTACGCCATAGGCAAATATCTTGAGCAAAAAACGGTAAGGTAGCGAAAGTTAGCTCATCACAGTACGCAAGGACTGTCTGTTAAATGAATTACAAGCCCAGTCTTCATCTGCATAAACCAAAATAGTAAATTCCATCCACACCACCTCGATGTCCAGCATTCCACAATAGTGCGATTTCTTAGACATTTTCTGCCCCGCACAAACACTCTGTGGAACCAGCTGTCGCCAGCGTTCATTCCGAACCATTACAACCTGGTAACCTTCAAGAAGAGAGCGTATTCATTCCTGAAAAGCCGGCAACGTATTTGCAAGCCTTGCGGTGTTGCAGATGTTCATGGGCGGCGGTGATCACTTTCCTTCAGATGAGCCTCCTGCTCGTTTGCCCCCTTAGTAAAATAAAAAAAATCCTTAAAATCTACAGTGAGCAATCAAACCACTATTTTGAGAAGATTGTCGATTATTTTTATACATAATATTGAATCTTTCAACGTACTTCTTTTTATGTAATGTAGTGGAACAAGAATGGTTTACTTTTTAATTTTTTATAATATTACACACGGTATATTGTTACGTTAAAAAACTCAATAAATAATAATGTGTGCATTCAGACTGTTAGACAAATAAAAGCAACAAAAAGTACCTATATACAGATTTAGTGTATTTATTCAGCCAATAATAAACAGAGCCATACTGGTGATTATATTTGACAAGTGATTTCGAAAACGGCAACGTTTTTCAATTTCCTCGCCGGAAGATGTAAAATCGAGAGTACACTAAAGAATCGTATAATAGCTATAAATATACAAACCATTTAAATAAATAAGCAAACTCTTAAGTTTTATACCAAAGTAAAGGGCTTTCGCCCCAAGGCTTGGCCGCCTTCGCGTGTAATACGATTTGGATAGATGTTACAAAGAGCTAACCTAACTTGGGTCGCAAAGGCCACCTAACTAGTTTACTATTAACTTGGTGAAAAATGACGGAATAAAGCAGTTACTTCGCGGAAGTTGCTAAGTTTGACTTGATTATGATAAACTCATAGTTAAAGAAGATTGTTCTTAGTTTGCTTGAAGGTAAAAGGGATTTAAATATTATATTTTAGTATAGTTATTTTAGACACGTTATAGATACATGTATGATGAAAAAAACATACGAGTACATACTTATGCGTTTTTTTTTCATCATTATCGAGTAATAATAATTACAATGTCGATCATAGTACTTTATACACACCTATTTGAAATATATTTTTATTGTGCAATTAATTATTTAGTTTCTGAAAATATATCTTACAAAAACAAAAACAAATCTATCCCATGGAAACCATACATTTTTCTGCGACAAAAAGCCTATGTGCTATTCTAAACTATAATCTATCTCTGTGCCAAATTTCATCCAAATCCGTTCAGCCGTTCTGATGTGATTTAGTGACAAACATCCATCCAAACATCTAAACTTTCATGTTTATAATATGAGTAAGATTGTTTGATAACTGTGTAAAATAAAAATATGAAAAGAGTTTCTATTAAAACAAGATAAAAAGTAAAATAGCTAACGATTTCAAAGACAGGAAACCGGTGAAAGAGTATCAAAGTTTTACAATATTTTATCATTACCACGTTTCAAATCTTAGCTTTTGATGTCGCTTTATATTTTGTTGCTGTGTGGGCTATTTGGATTATTAAGTGCGCTTCAACCATAATATTAAAGTGCGCGCGATTTCATAAATGAGCTCATTGAGGCAATGAGCTAAGGAAATTGTTATTAGGTTGGGTATAATAAAGCTAGATCGTCCTTAGTTTTACAGTGAAACAACCCTTTTTATTTTAAACCGACTTTAAAAAAGGAGGTTTTCAATTCGATATATGTACACATACATACGGTATGTAATATTATTGGGATGGTGTTGATTTACTATAGATACCCAAATGCGAAGCAAAGCAAATCTATTTATCACAAATTGATGTATAATATTCTAATTATAATTATGTTTTTAATTCTTATTAATATAGGAATAAAATTATGGAAATCGAAGTGACATGTCTGTAGCTTTGAGTAATGGGTTTGAGATGATGGGCTCGATTCTCATTTGTAGCAAATATGAATACATTAAGTGTAAGAGTATTTTTTTTAAATCGGTCGAATTCGCACACAAAGGGTTCCGTACCATCGTACACATACTTTTTATTAATAGGACATTTACTCTATGTATGTAGTATGTTAACTTCGATGATAGATTACGAACGTTAAAAAAATGTTTTTTGTATTTTTATTTTTTTATTTCAATTTATTTTTATTATTTGTTGTTATAGCGGCAATAGAAATAAATACATGCTCTGTGAAGATTTCAACTCTACCTATAATAGTTCAGTACCTTCGGGTACGGAACCCTAAAAAAAAAAAGAAATGTTATAAATTTTATATTAATTGTTGATTACTTTGTAATACTTTAGTTTTATAACTAAGCGTAAGTACTTTATATTCAACAAAGTTTCGATACGCAAACCTCGCTTGACTCAAGAGTATTAAAAATTTACGAAGAACTATAAAATATGTGGAACTTTCATAAATCTCAATGGGTTTGTTGTAAAACTTATTTGTTTCTATCACACCGCCGATGTCGAGTCAAAGTTATAAAAGATCTTGGCGTAACTAAATATGATTGCAATTTTTACTAATATATCCTTCCGGGAAAAGAATTGACAATCTCCACGTGTATCGTACGAAACATACAATAGCACAAGAAACGCCTGATATAATAATAAATACGTTATTTGAAACTCTATAATAATATTAAAACAAAGTGAGAACTAAACAATAATTTATTCATACTCAACTCCGCATCAGACACGTCGTCAGAATTTCCGTCATAAATTGTCCCTAACGGCACTTCCGGCTTTACTATACTTTGGTAGCACAAGTCCTTAAGCTTATCCCAAATTAAACTGACATCTAATATCTGAATTGTTGCCCGTTGGTGACGTGTTTTTGCTTGTTCCTTGTATACATTTTTATGGAGTTTCGTGTTTATAGAAAATGGGCTATTGATTGGCCAAAACTTTGTGTTTGACACAATTCTGAACAAAACAGTCTCTGAAGAAAACAGACTTTATAGCTTGGTCGAACATAAACGACCCCTCAACTATAGAAAATAAATTCCCCACTCCTATTCCACGTCCGATCGATTATTACTATCGCATACAATTATTTCGTTCCATGTTTAATTGCTTTTGGACTCCTCGTTGTATTGCTAATTCAGCGTTAAAATGCGGCAGCCCAAGGGATAAGTAGCCCCAATGATGCTTATTTGAAACCATTGTTCTACAATCGTTTTATACAACCTTTTGTGTTCAGTCTTTAATTCACCAGTTTGCTGTAAATGAACTGCCGTTTAACTTTTACTACCTTTTGCTTTGTTTTTAACTAAACATTTCAACTCTTCGGTTTTATCTGTTTCTGAACGCGAGACTTTGTTGGCACTTTGCGGTTTTATTTCAGGATCTTCGTATTATTTGGTGTCTTATTTTACTTATGTGAGCCAAGTGGAGCAAAGTTTCTTTGTTTCGACCTTCTGCTGTTTTGAAATGTAAATAAGCGCTGTGTTACGAAATCTGTGATTCCTGGGAATACTGTAATATGGTTTTACGGTTCTCGGAATTTACTTATAATAAAATTTTATACATAAAATATATGATATATTACAGCGATATTAAATATTGAATGGTTTTAAGTAAATACGTTTATAAATTATTCTTACAATACAATTTCTATTATTGCTTATATATACTTATGTTTGTTATTTAAAACTAAACGTTAGGAACTAATATAAAGAATAAATTTTATATATTACTACCAATAAAACTTTAATAATAATTTTTATGATCAACACACACCAAATAAGCACCATCAACCCTACTAGCACTGATTGTAAAATAGACACTCCAAAATCCATTATGCTGATCCCTCCGATCTGTATGAAGATCGTAAAACATCTGCGACATAGGAATACATTTAATAATCCCCAAACACTTGAAAAGGGATTTCATATTTTGAATATAACTATGACATACACTCGAAAGATATTTTGATCTACTGACATTGGGGAATCGTTTTTATATGATAAATCTTTCAAATTAAAATGATCTTTATTCCATATAAAATAATGTCGATATACGATGTTAGATGAAAGTACGCTAGCCATATGCCATGTGTTACACAACTCACAAGTCAATCTCGTTGGCACGAAATATTAAAATTTTACAAAGCCGAATTTGTTAGTCGAATATTTGCATTGTTACTTTACGTGCTTAACTAAATATGCATAGTGCGGAATATTTACCTTTAAACAACTATTTAAATGTATTTAGCACCTTTTTTTACTGTTTTTAGCTATTTAGTAGGTACCTACTTGGCGAATCTAAAATATAGTTGACTGGTAGGTATATTTATTTTCTGTTAATATGTAAATCAGACGTAAGTATATACTTATGTCTGATGTAAATAATATAAATGTAGATAATATTATCTCCATTTTTAATTTCGTACGAGAGTAAAATTTCATCTTGTAAATGACACATTTTAGCAAAATAATAATTTCGAAGAAACTTCTTAAAGTACCTCATATTTTAAATATTAATGTAATTTACCCTAAACCGTATTTCTCGACTTTATGTTGTGGAAATAAAATGGGTGCTTGATGCCATTTACTAGACTTTTGACACTCAAATCCACAGTATTAATATTAAATCCACAAAAACTCATTAAAAATAACACTTCAAACTTATAATCGTTCAAAGTCGGCCCGGGGCCTATTTGACCCACCAACTTTAGATTAAACTTGTCACCACGCTGTTTGAGTGTTACTTCAGAAGTTTAAGAAAAAATGAAGTATGGTTTCCGCAAGATGTCATAGAAAAATATTTATATATCAAACTAACCTAACTCAATTTTTAACGTACCACTGTTGGGCACGGGCCTCCTTTCACTTCAAGGGGAATGAAGCTATAGTCTACCACGCTGGCCAAGTGTGGGTTGGCGGACTTCACATGTCTTTTAAAAACTAACTAAGTCTCATACAGGCAGGTTTCTTCACAATGTTCATCGTAAGACAATTTATACTTATAATATTTAAAAAAGATGTCAGCAATAAAAAATATCTTATAAGACAGACAAAGCCTAAATCTATATACTAAATCTAACAGACATATGTATGTAAATACACAATAACATACTAACATTAATTTCATCGTTATACAGAACCAATATTAATTTCAACTTGACTATAATAATCCAGCCTCACCTAATTGAGTTACGAAATTAAATCTATAATTGGATGAGCTCCAGATATCGTTTTCCTAGATATTTATTTCGATATTTGGGTGATATAGATATAGTGTACATATTACTTATATAAATAAAATTTACCGTCTGTTTGTAGCTTCTAAGTTAGATTAAATATAATATAAAGGGTTATATACGTTGAAAAGGTTTTGTTTGTTTTCAATTTAAGAAAATTTCGCTATTATATTGCTCTATTATTTATTTGTATTTTACTGATACATTCAGTACATCATTTTTAGGGTTCCCTACCCGAAGGGTGCCAACGGAACCCTAACTAACTAAGCCTCCGCTATCCGTCCGTCCGTCTGTCAGAGGGCTGTATCTCATAAACCGTAATAGGTAAAGAGTTAAAATGTTCACAGAGTATGTATTTCTATTGAAAAAAAATACAAGAACATTTCTTTAACGTTCGTAATCGATCATCGAAATTAATATACTACATACATAGAGTAAAAGTCATATTAATAAAAAGTACATGTACGATGGTACGGACCCCTTTGTGTGCGAATTTTTGAGAGATTATTAAAGAAAGTCAAATTGAAATATTTTTAATATATTTATTTTATTTTAAAGCAAGGGTATTGAGCCATATAGAGTCCACCATATGGGCCAAATGTGGGATGGTGGACTCAACATATTCTTCAAAACTGCATTATTAAAAGTAAGTGGTATTATAAATATTAATTATTAACATATAGCAAAAAGTTCAAAGTATAAACATAACTAAGGATTTTAATAAAATGTCCACTTTTTAATATTTAATATTACAGTTGGAGACGTAAATAAGGATTTTATTTGTATATTCCAACATAAATGAGATGCCAACCCTTAGGCGGAGGGGACCCAAATCAAAAATTTCGCAGCATTTCCTATCGCGACTACTTTATGCATACGAAATTAAGGATACGCGCGGTAATTCAATTTTTAAGATGCTAATAGAAGTGACATTACAGAGAATTTATGTGTGTGGTGTAAATTAACTTTTAGAAACTTTGATGTCGGTGGAAAGGAGTTCTAAGTTTGATTCATTTGTATAAAAGTTCGTGAGTTTGATTGTTGTTTAATGCTTTTATTTTTATAGGTGATATAGGTATAGATATATACGAATTTGAGTCTGTCATATGTATTTAGCCCTTTTTAACGTCCCACTGCTAGGCACGGGCCTCGTTTCAGTACGAGGAGGATCAGGACATAGTCCACCACGCTGGCCAAGTGCGGATTGACGGACTTCACATGTCTTTTTGAAAACTTACTAGATTCTGTCAGACATGCAGGTTTCTTCACGATGTTTTCCTTCACCGTTAAGACAACCTGCCTGCGTCGGTGTTTCCGTCCGATTACAATATGGGTGTCTTCAAGGCAAGAGTGAATAGGTGGCTACTGAATTAGTGCGACTTACCATCTACGACTGCGTTACCACTTATCATCAGGTGGAACGTAGTCAAGCACTAATTCAGAATAGTATAAAAAAAAAGTGGTAATCATATTGGAAATGATTCGCACATGAAAATATCTAAGGTGCGAGACCCGGGATTTGAACCCGCTTCACTCGATTTCCCAAGCGAGCGCGATACCACTGGGCTACCACTGCCTTTCATATAGATGTTTTAATTGTTATCTCTTGAGTGTATCTCTTAAACTTACATTTATTGCTGGCAATAGTTTGGGTATACTCGCAGTCTTTGCACAGAAATAACTTTTTAGTTTGGAACACAATTTCACTACTAATTGTTCCACAAGTATTACTTCACTTTCACTCTTAACTTCTTCGTATTACTTCTTAGACTTATTTTTATTTTGTACGTGTTCGATTTTTCCAATTATTTCAACTAACGTAGTCTTTATTGTACAATCTATAATGCAACTTTTCGGTTTGTTCCAATACCATGTTTTTTTTTTTTTGGATAACTGTTGTTAGTAAGAAAATCTGGAATAAAAGTTTCTATTTCTTTCTGGAAAGTATATTACTTTACAATAAAAGGTAAGCTTTTCTTTTCTGGTATGGTTAAGTTCACAATTTTTTTTGTCAATTACTTTAAGTAAAAACGATCACACTTGCAACTATACAATAAACAAGGTTAATTGGGAAATGCATTTAGGCACGAGGTGTGGGACTCACCGGCAAAGCCAGTACTACCCACTAAAACCTAACGGATCCTCCGTCGTTTTAATGGGACGTCGAAGAATCATTTGCGCACTCAACTACGCCCCGACGGCAGAACAGCCATGGGGTTGTTCCTATAGTCCACTCTACTATCAGAGAATCTATCAGTCTGCTATCAGTCCACAAGAACTTATTTTTACTAAGTTTATTAACAAAATATAATGTTTAGATGAACTATCGTTTTGAAGGCAGGCCCTTATCCAGCAGTAGGATGTTACAAAGGGCTTAATGCTATCTTTATATTACAGGCGTAAAAGTGCCTGCAATGCCTGCCTTCTCACCATATGCTGAATATTAAAAAAATCAAATTATATATTTTTTATCTATACCTACTTACTACTATTATAAAGCGGAAAGATTTGTATTTTTTTATGTGAAGAATAAACTCAAAAACTACTGGACCGATTTAGATGAAAGATAAGAAGATATTTTGAGACCCTAGGAAGGCCGTAGAATAATTTTTATCCCGGAAATCATCCCTTAACCCCTTAAGGGGGGTAAAAATAGGGATGAAAGTTTGTATGGGGAATCAACCTAGGGACGACACCGAGCGAAGCAAGGGTGAATCGTTAGTTGTAAATAAATTTATATTAAGGTAGCTGTCAAATTACATGGTTAATTAAATTTGATTGATTAGTTCCATAATTTAAATTTATATTTATTTATGAAATATGCTTGGAGTTTATTTGCTAATATTTATACCTTTTATTTATGTTATATGGTTTGGTAATATTTTAGGAAAATGTAAATATTTATTGATGGTTTTATTCTGTAATTATAAGCGGAAAATTCATTTCAAATAAATCACTATAAGGGAAAAGATGGCAGATGAAAAAATAATATAATCAGCTTATAATATTTTGTACAGAATTAATACTCAGTAACTCAATTTAATTTGCTATTGCCGTGGCTAGTCTGTTATAAAATGAGCTAAAATTAAGAATATATTTATGAAATACCAGCAACAATGTATATTCCTTAATCCCGAGTATAAAATTCAAAATATTTTGGATACATCGTCTAAGTTTTAATGCCTCGCACAAAATTAAAGCGAAATTTTGAACATCAAACAGGCCGCGGTTAATGGGATGCTTTATATGCGAAAGTTTGGCTTAACTGAGGCAAGTGTGAAAATTGCGGCTTAATCATGCACAAAAAGCGCAAAAACTTTATATTCACTCAGTTATGAATATCGATTTATCATTTGAGGTATAAAGAGTATGTTGTTTTGTTTGATCTTTGATCTTCAGTTTTGTATTTGTATGTGAATTCTGACGGCTGACCACGTCTGCCGTATGCCTGCAGAACTGTGGGCCAAAATTACCACAAATAAGAGCCCTGAGACTGGGAAGCTGCGTCGTAGCACACCACGAATTAGGTGGTGAAATGAATTAGGTGGTGAAATAAATGGATAAATTTGATCCGAGTTGGCCTATTCTTGCGCATGATTGCAAAACCTGGAAACGTACCCAACAGTGGGATGATATTAACTGTATTTTTATATAAATTCTTGTTTTTCGCAAATTACTTGTTTTTACACTATAATGTAAATCTGGAAATGTAAGAGTTAGATTTCATTCTTAATCATCACTACATATACTAGTATAAAACAAAGTCGCTTCCCGCTGTCTGTCTGTCCCTATGTATGCTTAGATCATTAACTACGCAACGGATTTTGATGCGGTTTTTTTAATAGATATAGATAGTGATTCAAGAGGAAGGTATATGTATAATACATGTATATTATAGTACAGAAAAGCCGAGAAATTCAAAAATTTGTATTTCATACTAACCGTTAAAACGTGCCTAGGGACGAACTCGAGCGAAGCGAGGGTGAGTCGATAATTTTTAATATTTTAAAACTTAACTTCAAACTGTTAACTTGACGATAAATTGAACAGTTGCTACTCATAATTATACAATATCACATTACTCTTTTATTTTATTTTTCCTAATTAATTTAAACTTTTTCTACTAACATTCAGTCCTTACGAAAATCGAACCCGTGACACCAGATTATTTGAAATGATAAGAAAATATTACTATGAATACAAATCATTCTATCATTAAAACAGAGTTTTCTTTATAATATGAAGACTACTTAATATTCTACCAAAATGTATGTGAATTTCTCGTATAACAAACAACTTCCGACTGCATTAATTAATTACTCGATCATTATAACACTTTCGTATCTTAATATGATGTATGTAATTAAAAGTAATTTTTATACCCACAGTTCCTTATTAACATATTTAGTTTATAGCATTCTTTGGGGAGTGAAATACAATTCTATTTTCTATTATCTGGATAGTTATCTTGTTTTTGATCCCCTTGCTGATAATTTCTCTATTAATGATGTATTTCCCTTGCTCTTTTAGCTACTCGAAGCTCTATTCCAAATCGCCATTCAATTATAGCCCTTATTGTAACTTGTTAAGGTGGATATTGTTTCATATATATTTTATTAGTTATCGACCCCTTATATCTTAAACAATCGCTTTGTCAAATAATCGTGTACCGATGACTGTTTGTTCATTGATTGATAAGTAGTTGTTGGATATTGGGTGTCTCTTATATACATATGTAATATTTTGATTCATTGAATCTTATTACTAGAACGTTCTTTCTGTTTCAATTTGTCGTTGTTGTTGTGATTGTATTTTTGATAATATGAGTGTTCGCCCAGTGGTCGTAATTTATTTTACACCATAATCGTTATTAAAAATTTGATAAAAATATATAAATAGAATTTTACTATCTATATAAAAAACTAATTGTATTCAATTTTTTTTATTGATAACACTAAGCTGGTAAATAGCTACTATATATATATATATAATAATAAATGGATGTTTGGGTGTTTGTTACTCAATCACGGCAGAACGGCTGAACGAATCTGGACGAAATTTCGCACAGCAATATAATATAGTCTGAAATAGCACATAGGCTTTTTATCCCGGAAAAATGTACAGTTCCCGTGGGATACATTTGATTCTGTTTTTCTAGAGGTGAAACCGAGCGAAGCGAGGGTGAGCCGCTATTCTTGTATTATAAGCAATAGATTTAGATTGAAATGGGATATTCTTAGGTATTTCTCGCATGCATCCTGCGATAATAAACATTATTGCAAGCTACATAATAAATTAATGAATACACGAAAATAAGAGAGAGCTTCGTACCTCTGTTTTACCTAATTCATTAACGAAATAACTTTAAGTATCACATTAACTTCAATATTAATTATGTAAATTGAAAGAGTTAATAAATGGCAATATTGATAATAAGGTCTAATACAAATCAACTGTCCACAAAAGCGTTCGCCAAAAACGCTTTTAAGAGCTTTTTATACTTGGCAAGCGTTAACCTATTCGGCGAAGGCGAAGATGAAACTAAATTGATTTCTTCCTTTGGAACATAAGAAAATGTAATTAATAATAATAACCTATTTTTATATTTTTTCACAGTTTTAATTGTACGATCTTGGTTGTGTTGTATTTATGTATGTATCAATAAGGCAGTGGTAGCCCAATGGTAACATAATCGCTTGGGAGTTCCAGTGAAGCGGGTTCAAATCCTGGGTATGGCATCTCTGATATTTTTACGTGCGAATCATTTCCAACATGATCATACGGAAGAAAACCATCGTGCGGAAACCTACATGTAAGAGAGAACTTAACAAGTTTACGAAAGACATGTGAAGTCCAACAACCCGCACTTGGCCAGCGTGGTGGACAAAGGCCTGATCCTCTTCGTATGGAGATGCCCGTGCCAAGCAGTAGGATGTTAAAAAGAGCTGAATACATAAATACATACATAAGTATTTGACTACCACTCGTCGTGGGAAGTGGAAGATTATACGTAAAGGGAATTTCTTAATAGAAAAAATCAATTATTCTTTTGACCTGTCTGGATTCTAGAACCTAGATTTTGGTCTGAAACTGTATAAGCTAAGTACTATGTAAATACGTAAATCGATAAAATAGTTGAACTATGTCATTATATACGAAAAGCTTATATTATTATTTATTTAACATATAGTAATATTTATTATCTATTTTTACAATAATTCTATCACAGTCGAAAAACGTATTTATTAAAACAGCATGACTTTTTCACTGCTTCAAAAACAGCGTTTTTTATATTCTCTTATGAAATTCCAATTTGTTTAAGAACCATTACCCGACACTCATGGTTTAAAGAGCGGTAGGGGGACATAGTGACAAATCTCAACGTTACGTCACTTTTCTGACTTTGTAAGTTGTATAGCTTGATTGTTTTTCTTTTTAATATATAATATTAAAATAAATGTATTTAAAATCCTTTTCCACCATACTGTCAAACATTATACACATTTTCTCATTATAAAATTTTTGTCATTGTCATAACTTTCATATATTCTAGAATCAAAGTCCTTTGAAAAGTAACTATGTCCTTGCATCTGACGTTCCAAAACGAATACATGCAGTGACTAATTTCAAAGAGACTTGTAATTACAACCTTTTGAATGACACAGTCATATGCTTTTGTCAACAAAGCTTTATCTATGGAAGGCTGGTTGCGATATATATGTGCTTTTTATGAAGTTTTTGGTTTAACCTACTAATATAATAAATGCGAAAATTTGTAAGGATGTATGGATCTCTGGATGTTTGTTAGTTTTCACGCAAAAACTACTGAATGGATTTTAATGAAACTTTACAATAATATAGCTCCTACATCAGAAACACTTAGGCTACTTTTTATCCCGGAAAAATGTACGGTTCCCGTAGGATACCTTTGTTTTTGTTTTGTTTGATATCTAGAGGCAAACCCGAACGAAGCAAGGGTAAGTCGCTAGTTGATAATATTTAGTATTAATTTTAAGCTGTAAAATTTTGTTTTATTTCTCTTTCTTTCTTAAAGTAATAATTGATTTAAGTAATGACTTACTTTAGTCACTTTACTTACCTATATAAATATCGAAAACTGAAAACGTTTTTTTTAAACCTCTTGCTAAAACATATGTGGATTTGGACATTATTGAGTTTAGTTTGGTAGAATAACTGATCTTTATGTCTCTGCAACAAAACGCTTTCATATAAACTTAGAATAGCCTCTAAACCCCCTTTAATTCGGCCCTGTCGTAAAATCCTTTTTAGCTAACGTCTACCTATAAACTTCCTACCTGTCAAATTGCAAATTTATAGGTAGTTTCGAGATGAGATTTTGTGATAATTCGGAGGAATTTATTACTTTATTGCGGCTTATCCTCTGAAAACTAGCAAATCTATCCCGCGGGAACCGAACATTTTTCCGGGATAAAACTAGCCTATGTATTATTTCAGACTATAATATCTCTGTGTCAAATTTCATCCAGATCTGTTTAGACCTTCTGGCGTGATTGAGTAACAAAGTGAGTGGTATAATTAGTAAGAAAAGATTTCCACCAGTACTACTATTAACTACCAGTTCGATTTGAAAATTTTACATTTAAAACCTACATAGTGAGTGAGGCTATAAGGCTCGAATATTGCGTTACAAAGTAGAAGTAGAACAGCTATACGGAAATAAAGGATGCAAGTGAAGCCGCGTGTAAAATATAGTTATACAATATACATATTATAATTTTGCTCAACCCGTCCAGAACGAAACCCCCATAAAAGCCAGTTTAATAAATTATGTATCAAATCGCGATCTCTTCACTTTAATCTCGGATAAGAGTAAATTGTTTCACTCCCTTGCAGGAATTAGTTTTAAATTCGTCCTTATAATGAACTCGCTGAGTCGTTAATTAGAGGGCCGGAGGCTGACCCTCCAAAGAATCTATAGCTAAGAATGAATTAGTTATAAGGGCTTTCCTCTGTGATACCTATTTGCTAAGGATGAAAAATTCATAGTTCTTGTAATATTATATTCTCTTAGAACTCTTGATGGATTTTTGTATTTACTTAACATTTTGTTAGGACATTACGGTAGCTTGGTTCGATGAATATATTTATTCTGTTTGTTTGTAAATGTATTTAGTTTCTTTTAGGCCTCGATATTCATTATAGAAGTTTATGGGATGGGGATAAGTTCACCTTTGCCTACCTCATTTAACATGGAAAGTCTGTATTATTTTCCATAAGTACAATGGTAACAATCTTCAGATTTTTCCTTAAGGAATTTCAGTATTTAGAGTTATTTTAACCTTGTTATAGTTTAGATTAACTTATTTCGTTAAAGCTGTAATGATATTCTATACCTATGTTTCCTTTAAATAACAAAAGCTATATATGAAGAAGCTTAGCTAGGTAATGCTATATAATACTATATTTACTGGACGATAAGGCTAATTGGCTCTTTTCCTTGGATGGTTTCATCCATTAACGCAGAATATTTTCCAAGCGGATTAGTTGAGTTTAGTAGAGGTGAGTAGTACAAAGGAAAACTGTTGTTTTAATCAGATGTTATAATGAAAATGTTAGGTTTTTGTTGAGTAGGTTCAACATTTTGATGTTTTATACAAGTTTGAGTTTACTTTTAAAATTTAAACTTTTTTCTTTGTAACTGATTTCTTTATGGTTTAATACGGTTTAGTTTTACGTTTTACGATTAGCCACCATTCCACTATTTCACGCGGACTTGACTTGTACAGTAATAATTAAGTGTTCAATTGTTTTGTATATATAGTTAAGTATATTTGCAATTTTCTTTATTGTAAATAAAGTGTTTTAAGTAAATTAAAACGTAGTACACCAATTAATTTAGTTGAAGTGTAATTCGTTTTTAAATATAGATAAAACTATTTCTAATATAATGTTTGTTATATGTATCAAACTAGCGACTCGCTCCTAGTAGCAGTAACCCGTAGTAAAAAGTATTCTATATGTTAACCCGGAAAACCAGCGATCATCATACCAAATTTCATCAAAATCTGTCGAGTGATATTCTTGTGAAGCGTTCACAGACAGACAGACAAAAATTCTAAAAACTATAGATTCGGCGTCTGTATTCGGCTTAGAATTTTATTATATGTATAAATTATAGTACTCTGGAAACAACCTAAAATGTACAGTGTTTTGAAAATATTCTATTTCAGCTTAAATTTTCAACGAGAGTGTAATTTTTCACAGTTTTCTATTATTGCTTGAAACAATGGATGGTTCCTGATTCTTTTAACAAAAAAAGATGAACGAGCTATCGTATGCAACTATGCAATAAATTTTGCCTTTAACGCTTTTGACCATTTATTCGGAAAAGCTGTACAAGTATGAGTTTAGACAAAACTTTAACTATTTCTATTTATACATATAGTATTTATACATGTAGTATTTATAAATTATCTAGTTATTTAAGAATGTTTCATTGTTATGTATGCAGCCCTTTTTAATGTCCAACTGCTGGGCACGGGCCTCCCTTCAATACGAGGGGGATCAGGCCATAGTCCACCACTCTAGCCAAGTGCGGGGTGGCGGACTTCACATTTCTGTTGAAAACTTGCTAGGTTCTCTCAGACATGCAGGTTTCCTCACGATGTTTTCCTTTACCGTAAGACAAGTAGCAACCAAGACCCGGGAGTTGAACCCGCTTTACTCGGTTTCTCAAGCGATCGAGATACCACTGGGCTATCACTGCCTTTTATTTTTATTGTAATCATGTATATTTTATTTGTAAATTAAATATTTATAATACAATAAAAATAAGTTTACCCAAAAAACAACGAAAGAAGAATTGCGATTTAGTGAGGGTGACTATTTACATAATTTATACAGTATTTACTAAGTGTATTGTTTGTTTATTATTTAGTTTATGTACTATTTTTAATATGAAAGTTTAGAAATTTACAAAAAGCTTCAATTAATACGTATTTTCTTAGATTTAGATTCATGCGAATATTTAACATTTGAAATAAAACTATATTCTCGATTTTTTTTTGCGGATTTCATTAGATTTTTGGTCCGCCAAAAAATCCTCGAGAAATTCCGAAATTATTACGACAAGTTATAAAATGGTCATCCATTTACTCCCCCATTTAGGACATCCATGTTTACAGTTATTCGATACTGCACTTTTGTCGTCAAAATACAGAGCTTTTTATAAGTTACAAGAATTCATAGCGTAATATTTGTAAGTTTTCAAATACTTTATGTTTATCTTATTACTTTAAGTATGTATACTACCTTTACTGAATAGTATTTATAATCACATTCTCACATTTGTTTTTCCAGATATTTTAGAATATTTGCGTTTTTTTTTCTAGTGTGGTATACCTATGTTTTGAATTGGATATAGGTAGTTGATTTTCAGTTTCCACTAACGTTTTAAAGGGAAACGTTGATTTTTAATATCGAACCGTACCATACAAACCAATCAAATATTACGTTAGTACTAGTATTCTACCTATGTATATTAATATAGTGACTATTTCCTCTGTCCATCCAGTGAGGAATATTGGTTGTTTTAATTTCAAAATGTATTGGTATTTTTGTTCAGCGACTTCCAAAAAGGAGGAGGTTCTATGTTTGTCCGAATGCATGTTTTTTTTTAAATTTTGAAATCGATAAACTATGTTTATTTTCTAGTTTAAATACAAAAGGTGACAAAATACCTCGAAATGTAGGTATAACAAAATACCTATAAATATTTTAAGCACACCAATATTTTATACGAAATTTTGTGAATGTGTTTGTTACATCTTTATGATGTAACGCCTCATTGGAGTGAAATCTGGAATGGAAATAGTTTAGTTTATTGTAGATTAGTACATAGAATAGTGTTGAAGAGTACCTACATATGTCAGGAGTGAAGCCGTGGGCAAAGATTAGTAGCAAAAGAATTACCTGTATTCAGCCTTTCTTAACGGCCCACTGCTGGGCATGCCTTCTTTTACTACAAGGGGGATCTGGAGCAATCCAATTTTAAGTTAGGAGTAATAGAATCCTAAGCTAATGCTTAAATTCCAAACTAAGTACTTTAATTGAGTTTGATGATTTTTTTAATTGTTCGGTGCCTAATGGTGACAGCTAAAGCTAAGTAGTTTCTCAGAAATATTAAGACATACATACATATGTAGTAGATGAATACACGCACAATAGACTAATATATATATGATTATTTTACAATTCCAATACTATTTCATTACATAAACGCAGGTCGAATTAATAACCTCTTTTCTTTGAAATCGGTTGAATTTTTTTTATAACTTTTACATTTACTTCTCAAATGACTATTAATTCACGTCCTACCCAATTTCATAAAATTTCATTTAACTTACTCCCGTAGCTTACGACTACTTTGGTAAGGGGTGCCTTGACAAATTTATGTGATAGCCTCTTAAGTGGGGGGATACTATTATGAGTTGTTATAGAGGGTCAGTGTCGCCTGCGCCTTGTTCAAATATGTCGATTGTCGATGCTTTGCGATAAGCGTATTTATGTAATTATGTTGACTTTCTATTATTTTATTTTTAACTACTACTATTTTGTGGATCCGCTTGCTTTAAATTGATTTTCGTTTTGTATTAAATATAGTTGAATGACAACGGGATACAAAACGTCGAGAACAAATAATAATCAAAATAAATTCGCGAAAAATCTCAATAGATTGTTTTATTTAAAATGTCAGTACCTGGGCGACCGAGCTTCGCTCGGAGTTCTTGAAAGATTGTATATTTTACATTAAGTGACTAAGTGTTACCGAGAAAGTTGTATAGATGTCGCGATAAGAACAATTTTCTTTTTAATTTGGCTTAAAAATAATTTTACATTAAGTGACTAAGTGTTACTGAGACAGTTGTATAGATGTCGCCATAAGAATAATTTTCTTTTTAATTTGGCTTAAAAATAATTTTACATTAAGTGACTAAGTGATACTGAGACAATTGTATAGATGTCGCTATTCAATTTTGCGTAGAATAATGCATAAGAAAAACGCATGAAAACTCGAAAACACGCGTTTTCCCAGACATGTGACTAATCTAGATCAATTTTTCGCCCCCGAAAGCCCCCATATACAAAATTTCAGCAAAATCGTTAGAGCCGTTCCCGAGATCGCTGGTATAAATAAATAAATAAATAAATAAACAAGAATTGCTCGTTTAAATATATAAGAAATATTCGCGTTAGTCTAAGAAAAGTATATGAATCATGTATTAACCGAAGATATAAACTAGCAGGATATAAGCAGTCCTACAACACAACATTGCACTGTGAGAATAGGCTCCGCTGTGGATTTAGATAGTAAAAACCGAACCACATTGTTATCTGGTTAGGTATTTTTATACAAAAAACAATGAGTACATTCACACTATCGCTAAGAGTAGAGTTCCGGTTGAAGCACACTCTACCAACGTTTCTTATATAAAGATATTTTATCAAATCAATATCCGATCGAGAACAGACAGTGATGGGCACTATAGTGTGCATCGGCTTTAAGAGTTCCACAGCGTTATCAAACAAAATGTTTAAACTACTATTTTAAGTAAAGAAGTAAGTCTCATTTGCTTACTTAATCACTCAACTTTTGCATTAATACTGTCCTTTTTAAAATATCATACACACGAACAAATAAATTTACTTGCTCACTTGTACTATATAAAATATGTTATTTTATTACGAACTAGCGACTCACCCTCGCTTCGCTTCGGGTTCGTCCCTAGATAAAAAAAATGTATCCTACGGGAACCGTACATTTTTCCGGGATAATATTTAGCCTATAGCCTTCCTCAGTTAACGGGCTATCTAATGCAAAAAGAATTTTTCAAATCGGATTAGTAGTTCCTGAGAGTAGCGCTTTTAACCAAACAAACAAACTCTTCAGCTTTATAATATTAGTATAGATTTAAAACGATAACGTATTAAAAGATTTGTCGAAACACCCATTTCACATTAAATATTTTCAAACACTTTATTGCCAATATCGAGCTAACTCATAAAACTAAAACGCTTAAATAAATGCCCTTGTATTGTCATAAAAGCTAGAAATAGATGACGCTTTGAAGTTTTATATCATAGGTTTATGGTTCGAGGTATAGGTACCTATTGAGGTAAATGGCAACGATTTTATTAATAAATTTATATAACGCGAGTAAGAATGGATTTAAATTATATTTTATTATCTACTTTTGTCTTCTCTATTCTATTTTACATTAGTAAAGTAAATTATGCCCCATTGTCGTACATTAAAGCAAGAGATATATATAAAAGTTATTACTTACTAGTTATCTATACTTAATATTATAAAGAGGTAAAGTTTGTGAGTTTGTAACGTTGTAGGGGGTAATCTCTGGATCTACTGAACCGATTTAGATGAAATTTTGTAAGAAGATAGTTTGAGACCCTAGGAATGGGATATTTTTTATTCCAGAAATCATCCCTTGAGGGGGTGAAAATGGAGATGACAGTTTGTATGGGGAATCAAGCTAGGGACGAACCCGAGCGAAGCGAGGGTGAGTCGTTAGTTCATAATAATTAGGTACGTAGTTTGATTGAACAAACGTATTATATATTTATAGGGGACTAAAACATATGCTTGCGAAATATGATATTTTTATATAAACTTAATTTCGCAAAGTATTCAGATTATAGAGGTAAACTTTTTAAAAATATTTTAGTTTATTAGTAAATAATCAATATTTCAAACAAGACACAACCGGGGACTTCCGCCTCGTTAAAGCTGTCAAAAATCACCTCCTTTGAATAAAAGGTACCTATAATGTTATGAGAGAACTACTGAACGAATTTGAATGCAGTTTTTGCTGTTTATCTAGAAAGATTTAGTGTATCTAGAATTACTATACAACTTTTATATGATAAAGTTTTTATATTTAAAAATATAGCATTTTATACTCAGATAGGCTTATTGCATTTATTTCAACTTCTATATTTTAATTCTTATAAAAAATAAATTATTTCGTCATTAGAATTAAAATATGCTCTTTACAGTTTGATATTTAGTTATAATATTAGGTCAAAGAGATAATTAAATTCAAAATAAACATAAGCTACTTAAGTCAAAGCAAAGTTATCTAGGGTTGCTAGTTTTAAAATCTAGAATTTTCTACTTTTTTTAGATTTACTAGTTTTATAATTTAGTTTATTTTAAGAAACAGCGAAAATATATCATTAATAGTATAAAAGGTGATTGAACTCTGCTACACTTCCACATAATTGCACTATTAATTGACATAGAAAGCTCTTAATGAAAATCGTCACGATTACTCATTGCATATGACGGATGAGTCACAATTGCAGCTATTATCGCACAAGTGCACAATATATTTATATTGTAGGTTATACCATTACACTACAGCTATATGTATACATAACTTCTTTAATTTTAAGTTATTTTGCAAAAAATCACCTCGATCCATGAAAGAATAAAACTATTTTATTTATGTTATTTTGTGTTTTTTCCTTATATTTTAAATGCTTTACAGCAAACATTTTAACGGAAAATCTCTATATACTTTAGAACCGTGAATAATTGATCCAAACATTAGTTTAATTTGAAATTTCAAATGTTCCCGAATAGCAAAATAACTAATAAAACATCGGAAAAATTCACGAAAAAAATATTGAAAAAATAACTATTCCATACAAAACGTCAAAACGTACCTATGGATGAACCTGAGCGATGGGAGGTTGAGTCGCTAGTCTTATCAAATAAATACTATTGAGCATTATTTAATTTGTTTAAACAAGTATTTTATATTGGGTACTGTCGTAAGGCGCGAGTAGATATCGACGTAAATTTTTATAAGAACATTAAGGCATTTTTATAATAATATATACTCCGCAAGGAAAAATGTGATATGGACATAAATAAATGGTCACGCAACAAAGAAGGGAATACTCCCTATTCATAATTTGTCCTTGTAAAATTTATTTATGATGACTCTTTATATCGCAAGTAAATACCACTCAGTATACCACTTTACGTTTCGGTACATAGAGTTTAGTGTATCTTATATCTATATTCTATATAAATAAATATGAATGTTTGTATGTTTGTTCTCTATGCCTTCCTAAACCATTGATCTGATTGTGATGAAACTCTGAAACTAAAAGGTTAGTTGCTAGTATATTATATAAATTAAAATCAATGCTTATATTTTATGTGTTCCAAACCGTTCATCCGATTATGATAAAACTTTGGTGAGTTATTCTGCTACGTACGCGAAGGTTTCTGCCCAAAATAAACATTAGTTTTTATACAAGCCGCTAGTTACTTAAAAATAATAGACTTTTTTGAGATATCAAAACCCCTAGTCTCTAACAAGAAATGAAAATAAAACCCCAACAAACCTCAAAAGTAGTGTTTTATTTAAAATATAGAAATAAAGAAAATTCACATTTAGTAGGAAATGTGATTTTTGTTCTAGCTAGTTAGCTCTTGGCAAAGGTCTAGTTTGCTATGGACGGTGACCAAGTATAGCGCCAAGCCGGTTAATCCACACCAGTAACGAGCCAAGTCAACTAGTAGCTTTGCCCAATTCAATATAACTATGTATTTTAGAAGCATATAATTATATATTACTATGTTTGAAACTTATATTTACTATATATTTTTTATTATATATTTTTTGTATAAAATTTTCAAGTTCTCGGAAAGTGTATCTCGGAAACGGCACTAACGATTTCGATCAAATTTTGTAATTAGATAAGGATTTGCTTTTTAAGTTTATCTATGAAAGTGTATTTTCAAAAAAAACACACGATATAAACAATTTTTATATGATACTCGAAGAACACCGAGCGAAGCTTTGTCGCCCAGACAGTAATTATAATTTTAACTATTAGTACCTAGGTGACCGAACTCATAGTATTGCAAATTTACAAGTTTATTTTATCAGAAATTCTAGTAGATTACAGTGATGAATTGGTAGTGGTTGCTTCAAAATGCATCAGCTATAATGCAAGGCCGTAAACTCGCATACTCGTGCTTTAAAAGCTATTTAGTGTTTAGTTGTTAGTCCACGCGCACACGAAATATTTTGTTTATAAACTTTCAAATGGATATGCTATTGATTTATTAAAATTTTAAATAAATATTATAATAATATGGTTTGACTTTAACATGATTTGACTGTAAAATCATATTTATTTATATTACAAATCTATCCCACGGGAACCGTACATTTTTCTGGGATAAAAAGTAGCCTTTTTGCTATTCCAGACTATAATCTATGCTGTCTGGACATTACAACATACAGACTCTATACATATCTCTATACATATAATAAAACTGTAGAGGTCGAATGTCTGTACAAAGAAAAAAATTGCTAAAAACCGAGTCTGGGGGATGGATGTAATAAGAGGAATAGAACAAATAAAGATTTTTTCAATTTTTTTTGTTTCTCTATCTGTTTGTACGGGCTAATATCCGAAACTGTTAGACCGATTTAAATGAAATTTTGCATTGTGGTACTGTATATCCCCGGTCAACATTTTAGATACTTTTCATCCGGGAAAATTATAGAATTCCCGTGGAATAGCTAAAAAACTATAATAACTTATACAGTTTAGTACACAAAAACTACTAATTGTATTTTAATGAAACTTTACAATTATAGCCGCTAGTTTATAATATAAGGAAGAAGTAAGATAGTAAGATTCGTTTTTGCTAAGAGATTCATATGAAATAGACTTCTGTTCCAACGACATTCTTGAGCAGTGCCATCTATTGATAAGTTTAAGTTTTTTTAAATAAAATTGAATTTGAACTTTTATCCGACGAAAAAGCTTTGCCGGGATAAAAAGTAACAACTACAAGATTTTCGTCTTGCTTTTCGTCTTAACATAATGTAAATTACAAAGCGTCTTTATAATTCTAGCTCATTCTTATTCCATTATATGTATTATTTGTATATTAATATTTAATCGTTCTTAAACATATGTAACCAGTCCTTAGTCAGCTCTCTGCGGTTTATTCTAGTCTGCGTTATTATACTGTTAAGAATGTCTAATGAAGTAGGGTGAAGGACTTTTTAGTGTATGAATAAATCTTCTATGTGTGTTTTATATTTATTTTGCTGGTTGTCTCGTACGAGAGCGATATGTTTGAATAGTGACGAAATTTATTTATTCTGCTGTAGAAAAATATTAAATAAAATTTAGCTCTTTTATTGTATGAATGTAAATGTCTCGATAATTTTGATAGAAACTAATTGCAGCCTATGACTTTGCCCGCTTATATATTTAACTAGCGACTCACGCTCGCTTCGCTCGCGTTCGTCCCTAAGTACGGTTTCACGGTTAGCTATGTTTATACATAAATAGTAGCTTGTTACTCCTAAGATATTATTTTTTTTTAAATTATATAGCGATTTACCCTCGCTTCACTCGGATGCGTACGCCGTACGCAGATTTTGTTCACAATTTCATGGGTTTTAATTTTTTTTCGCGGAACCCTGATTCTTTTTCTAAAATAAAAGTAGCCTAAGTTACTCCTTACAACAGCAGCTATATGCCAGTGAAAGTCCCGTCAAAATCGGTCCAGCCGTTTCGGAGATTAGCCGGAACAAACAGACAGACAGACAAAAATTGTAAAAAATGTTGTTTTGGTATGTGTACCGTGTATACATCCATATGCATTTAGTAAAAAGCGGTTATTTTAATTTTACAAACAGACACTCCAATTTTATTTATCTGTATAGATTTTAAAGAATTACTCCGCCTTGGTATTGCCGTATTGTGATGTAAGACAGGCTATAATAATCTTCCTCAATAAATAGGCTATAAAACGTAAAAATATTAAATCAGACCAGTAGATCTGGAGATTAGCGCATTCAAACAAACATTCTACAGCTTTATATAGTAGTATAGATTATATTAAAAAAAACATAATGATAATATATCCTATATAAACAACAAAAAAAATATGATAGATAATATCTTTAAAAAATTATCACTTTTTTCGTTCGAATGAAAATTCTTCATTAAATTCAAAGTAAATGTAAACAACGATTGCACAAATCTTTAGGGAATGACTGTACGTTGTCACGCCATTTGATTCAACCTAATATTTTAATGTAAAATGAACTGTAGCTACAGTTGTTGTGTTGTTATTTTAAATCCATTTTAATTAAAATTCTTGGTAATAGTAGCAGGCATGTAATTTTTTTAGTATATACTAATTATTATTACTTTGTTCTACTATAAACTAGCAATTTTATATATGTAATATAAGAAAAAAATATTTTTTAAAGTTTTTGTCTGACTGTTTGTTTTTTTATTTTGGCGGGACTATTACAAACAAATAGTCAATATTATAAGGAGTAACTTAGGCTACTTTTATTATAGAAAAAGAATTATCGTTCCGCATAAAAAAATTAAAACCCATGAAATTGTGAACAAAATTCGCGTACCTAGTGACGTACTCGAACGAAGCGAGAGTAAGCCGCTAGTTTTATATAAAATCAAAACATTGTAAAATGCTAAAGTATGTCACAACTAAAAGTTTACTTTAATAAAACAAATGGAAGCATGTTCTTTACAAAACTAATTACATAACGTAATGCAACACATGTTTTTATCGTGGCCATTGAGCAGATCAACCCTCAAACGCCGCACGCACTGCACGCCCCATTGCCTCGCTCGTTACTTTGATGACTTCATTTTTAAAGCTTTTTGCATCCCTTATGTTTTTTTTTTTTTTGTTTTGCCGTCTTTATTGTAAAATGTTTTATGTATTTGGTTGTGTGGTTCAACATTTGCTTTGTATTGCTAGAGAGTTTCTGGTTATTTTTTAAAAAGGTTGATATTTTGTTTAAGTCATAAAAAATTCTTAAGCAAATTGTGAAATTAAAGGTATATTTATAATACTAATTTTATAAAAAAAATATTTTGCTGCATGAGCGAAGTCGTACTCAAAAACTTTTATTCTATATTATAAAGTAACGGTATAAAAGCTATAATTGTTTTCGTTCATGAGCTTTAGTCACAAGTCCTTTTAATTAAGTCAAATCACTTTTAACAAGAAAAGATAAATTCTATATTTTTCTTAATGAATATTCTATTTATCCAAAGATTGGATGATCGGATTTCTTGTCATCTGAAACCAGGTGTTCTTTACTTATTTTCCTTTACTCTAAAAGAAGCTTTAATCTGTGAATGATTTCAAATAAATTTCAGTCATACAGACTTTACTAAACCTTTTCTTTTAACGTTGGGAGTTGCATTTACGCATTCTTGCATAACTACAGGTTATGTAGGACTCATCCGCTAGAAAAACCAGTACTCCCCACTAAAATCCAACTAAAACCTCCCCCGTCTTAAAGGAGCGTCGCAACCATGACGCCTCAACGGCAGGCCTGCCCAAGCAAATTATAACATTTAAAGGGTTGCTTCCACAGTCCACTCTGCTATCAGAGAATTACCAGAAGCAACCTACATGATACACCGCCCATCGAGGTGGGCCGCCTCCCAAGACATCACTGAACCTAACTTGAGAGTTTCTAAATTTTTTTTTCATAGCCTTACTGATCGTCCGCTTATATTCAACCATTCGTCGTCACGAATATTCAAATATAATATGATATTTTACAAGTGTTAAATTTACTTATTTTATTTTATTATTTTAAATACTTAGATCTACATAAATACAAAATATTTCTTTATTCGTGTAGGTAAGTTGCAATTTTCATTATAATCGTCATTTAAAATATTAAACTGAAAACCTTGGATAAATAGCAGCAGCAGCTTTTCACTTTATACGCACGTAAAACGTTAACAGATCATTGAGCTCGGTGGAAACATTAAATTTATGCCGAATAAAATATTTCATTTCTACAACAGCCCATTCCGTAAATGAGCGTTCAAGTGTCGGGTGTGGTTGTTTTGATGCTACAAGGTGGGCCGCGGGTTGAAAGCACCCCACGCTCGTAAAGGAAGGTTAGTTGTATTGTTCTTAAGGAAATTTAATAAAGGCTTCTTTTAATTAAATATAAATATAATTAAATATAAAAATAATGAACAGGTATGTTAATAATAATTATTTAGAATGCATTTAGGAAGTATTGTGTAGCATATTTAGGAATATTTTGTTTTTATTTAGTCTGTGTTGTTCAAATTTAGTTTTATTTTTATTTTCTGTTATCTAGAAGTCACTTAAAATTTAATTCTAAAACTAGCGACTTACGCTCGCTTCGCTCGCGTTCGTCCCTAGGTACGTTTTCGTTTAGCTATGTTTAGGTATATATAAATAGTAGCCTGCTGCTACTAAGATATTCATTTAATTTAAATTATATAGCGATTTACCCTCGTTTTGCTCGGGTGCGTACGCCGTACGCAGATTTGTTCACAATTTTATGGGTTTTATTTTTTCCGCGGAACCCTGATTCTTTTTCTAAAATTAAAGTAGCCTAAGTTACTCCCTATAACATCAGCTATCTGCCAGTGAAAGTCCCGTCAAAATCGGTCCAGCCGTTTCGGAGATTAGCCGGAACAAACAGACAGACAGACAAAAATTGTAAAAAATGTTGTTTTGGTATATGTACCGTATATACATCCATATGCATTTAGTAAAAAGCGGTTATTTTAATATTACAAACAGACACTCCAATTTTATTTATCTGTATAGATAAATCTGACTGAAATATTATAATTTAAATGCTCTCTACGCGCAATTACATTGCGATATTGTCCATTTTACTAGTTTGACTGCCATTTAATCTATCGTAAAAGAAACATAAATTGTAGGATGCATTACTCGACGCTAAGCCGAGTGGTGACATGGCTACAAATTCCCAATAAAACCACTTGCGTGATGCATAAATAACGTGCGCTCGCGGGTGAGGTTAGGGCGCGACTGACGTGATTTGTATGGTTTCAACAGCGCCATCTACCGTGATCTATAGGCTCTTGGTAAAGTAGATTGCATGTGTATGTTTTGAATTGCATCTAAATAAATAAAAATATGTTTAAATATTATATTATGTATGCATTTTGGAAGGATGTAGGTAATTTATTGGAGATAAATTTTTTGAAGTATATTATTTTATAGACAGTAAGTGTAACTTAATTAATTATTTTTTCTTCTAATTAATTAGATTTTTATTCTATACGTGTTTCTTACTTCCTTGCAAAGGAATTATGATGATTAATATATATACATTTTGATTATTAAGAACTTATAAAACAAATTTTAATTTTTCTACTTAGACCAGAAAACGAGGTATAGAAATAATTTTAGTTAGACAACTACGGGCTCAGTTATCTTGGAATTAAGACAATAACTGGAATCAAGATTTTTTTAATAAAAACTATCTTTTCGCATTTTGCCGCAATTTATTTTGATTTTAGGTTTTTCGAATGCTTTCCAGCAGTCATGAGAGAAAAAATAAATCAGAAATGATAATTTCATTTAAATGTCAAATATTCGTGTAAATCTAAGAAAGTACTATGTTTAATCGAGATTACTTGCTTAAGTAATAAAAATTCTAAAACGTTATTAATTTTTCGTTACGAAAGTTTTCAATTAACGTTACATAAATTGTGCAATGTTAGGGTGAAACATGACCCCTAAAGTTAGTAGTTCGAGATTACTTGTTATTCTTATTTTTATTTTATATTTTATGTATCAACACACAGGCCAAACCCTTAAGGCTAGAAAATAGAAATTTCGAACACGTATTCCTCATATTACGAAGGCATCCACTAAGGAAGGATTTTTCAAAATTCAGTCCCCAAGGAGGTGAAATAGGGGATAAAAGTTTATATGAAAATTTTTATTCGTTGGACAAATTTACATGCATGCATGAAATTTCGTATTTTTCGTAGTTTGATCGCGAGCGAAGTCGCGAGTTCTGCTAATATTGTATACTTTTGCTTAAATAGTGTGCTCGTTTTGCTGAATTTTGAGTTCAATTTCGACGTCTTCATAGTATTAAGAGATTCCAATACTTTAAACTCTAATAAACATGAACACGACACGAAAGAGGATCTTGGTAGCGTATATCTCAAGATAAATTAAGCACTCTCATAAAACTGATCCGCCATCCGACCCCCCAAGGGGAAAATCCTGTAATTTACAGTTGGAATGTAAGAGGGCAGTGAAAAGTGGCCGTGTTGCGGGGTTAAATGAAATTGGTATTTTCTATTTTGTTAAATTCCTAGAAAAAAATTACATTGTGTGTATACTTATGTACGCACGTAAGACGTTATACTTCTTTGGCGTAACAGAACAAAAATAGCTAAAGATTTCATTCTGTATGTTAGAACTCTCAGTTTGTAAAAGGAATGCGACTAACTTCATCATGCCGCTTTCAGTTAACTTCATCGTGTCACTTTTTGACTGTTAGTGTGCGCGCGCATCGTAAAAATTTTACCCTCATATTTTTTTATAAACGTCCCAAAAGTAGTATAACTTCAAAAATATTTATCGTTTCGATAGAAATAGATATTACAGACAAATTAGCTAAAAATATAACAAATATAATTGTTCAAACTTATTATAAAATCTAGACCATTTTAAATTAATTGCATTTTCTTTTTTCAGGTATGCTGTTCTGTTACTAGTGTCCAGTTTTCAGCACTATATATATAAATTCGGTAAGATTATTATTTTAGGGTATTTTCTGTGACATAATTAAATAAATTTTGTTTGAATTTTCTATGTTAGGATAAGCTTTAAAACTACTTTTTTAACTGACGAAAAAAAAAGATTCGCAATTGGACACGTATATGTTTTTTATTTAAAATTTACTTTTTTTTGACCGGTTTTAAAATTCATTGATTGGAAAATAGGCTTTATTTTCTAATCATACAGCTAGTATGATATAATAGCAGATAAGAAGACATATACATACCTACATATACAATATGTATGTAGTTTTTACTGAAGATGAAAATTTCTCTATTATATATAATAATGTATTGTATTGTAAATAAACAGATAAAAATTTTATAAGACGAAATTTTATTGGAACAAAAACGCTGAATTAGATTTTGTGTCACTTTTCTTTATTACTAGACACGTAAGGAACTCTTTGTTCAATTTATTGAAATGTAACGAATACCATTTTATTACTGTACAAATATAGCCATTTCGATTGCTCCTGACTTTTAGGTTACATTTTGAAACGGTGTATATTTATATATAAAATTCTGCTGTCCGTGTGTTCGTAATTCTTCTCCTAATAGCTTAACTGATTTTGATGATGTATATATATTTTTTGTGTACTTATGGAGTCATGTGGATTGTTCTTAGCCATAGAGTATAACTTGACTACATAGGTGTCGCTGTTATTGAGATCTAGATTTTTTTCCACCAAACGACATAAAGAAACGACATTGTCTGCTTATCGGTTCCGCTAATATGTATGTATCTATATAAATAAAATGAATGTTCATATGTTTTTCCTGTATGCTTTCCTAAATCATTGATCCGATTGTGATGAAACTCTGGTAGGGCATGCAGTATACATCTGCGAAAGCTCCTAGCGTAAAAAAATATTGGACGTTTATCTTTTATGAGTTCCTAAACTATTCAAGCTTAGGGACACACCTGAGCGAAGGGAGGGTACGTCGCTAGTTGCATATAATTTTTCATTGCTTGTGTATGTAGCGCGTTAGATATATAATTAATTAATATTATGAAATACCTTTATTACTTATAAAAAAATAAATATAATGAATCCTTTTATATCCTACCGTTAAAGATTTCTAGATTTGTCCTCCTTTCTCATAGCCTCGAAGCAATGAATTGACGCAATTTCATGCCCAAAGGTAATTTAGAGGTTGGATAGTAACATTGGCTTTTTATCTCTATACATTAAACAGTATCCCGTGGGATTATAGTTGGCTACAAAAATAGCTAAAGTCACCTGTATCTTATTTAAAGAAATGTTCAACTTTGAAATACTATGAAAATGCATAGATTAAATTGCTTGTAAAATCTATTATGTAAAAAATGAAAAGCTTTACCTAGTAAACGTAACCGCAAAAAGTCATTACAAATATCTTGCATGAAAATACTTCGATGTGCACTGTACTCGACACTTTATTTATAATAATAATTAATCTCTATACAAATGGCATTTCACTATGGACTGTAAAATATACTATAAACATATACTATAGGTACGATAAGTTCTTTACTTTTTACCCACATTATAATAATACTAGCGACTCACCCTCGCTTCGCTCGGGTTCGCCTCTAGACAAGTAAAAACACATCTATCCCACGGGAACCGTACATTTTTCGAGGGTAAAAAGTAGCATATTTGTTATTCTGATGTATGAACTATAGTATTGTAAAGTTTCATTAAAATCCAATCAGTAGTTTTTGCATAATTTTCCGGGATGAAAAGTACCTATCTAAAATGTTGATCGGGGATATAAGGTATCACCATGCAAAATTTCATTTCAATCGGTCGAACAGTTTCAGAGATTAGCCCGTACAAACAGACAAACTAACAGAGAAACAAAAAAAAATAAAAAAAAAACTGGATTTGTTCTATTTCTCTTCTTACATCCCCCTGACTCGGTTTTTAGCAATTTTTTTTCTATGTACAGACATTTGACCTCTACAGTTTTATTATATGTAATTAGAGATTTTATAATAAATTCTTCTATTCGGGGCGGAGACAAAAACAACAAATCAAAAAACCATGAAAATCAGTCCGGCAGTTCTCGAGTTATAAGTGTTGTAACAAACCCGATTTAGTTTTATATATATAAAGATGCTAATGCTTCATTTGGTGGTTTAGTACTAGAGTACCTCGGCGACCGAGCTTCACACAAAGTAAAAGTAGCCTAAGTTACTCCTTATAACATCAGCTAACTGCCAGTGAAAGTCCTATCAAAATCGGTCCAGCCGTTTCGGAGACTATCCGGACCAAATAGACAGACAGACATTTTTTTTCTTATAAGTACCTTATAATCTTTCATATACATTCAGTAAACATTACAAACAAACACTTCAATTTTATTTATTCGTATAGATTATAAATACAAAAGGCAGCTAGGGATGCGCCTGAACGGAGTAAGAGTAAGTCGCTAGTTTTCAAGAAATTAAAACATAAAGAATAGCTTTAACTATTAACAATATAGCGATAACAATTTGTAGAGATAAGTAAACGAAAAACTAATCTCCACTGTGCATACCAAAAACTTGAAGAGCGCAATACTTTCAACTCTCAGTATTAAGTACTTCGAACAAGCGCTAACTTTCTGCAATTCAAAAGATGTTTCTAAAGATTGTTGTGCAAGCTCTTGAGCATATTACTCTTTATAAAACGCCACCTGTGAACTTATTTACTGTGTATGTGAAAGAATATATGTAACGTGCTGTATGTTTATAATTTTTCTTCGAATATTCTATATTTAACTCATATGATTACGCATTTTAATGTGATGTAGTTAGTGGCGTAACTAGCCTTTTTGGGCCCAAGCCCAAGAGTTAAATTTCGTAAAAAAAACTGAGCTTAGAGGACCATCCATCTTTTTATAGAACATAGGTATGAGCACATTCCTCATGGTCGTGGTAAAAAATAATATGCGGAAATTAAGGAAACATTTTTCCTGCGTATTTTTTTATACTTCTATAAGGGCCGTCCTAGAAAAATATTTTGAAATAAAAAAATCGTTTGTGGCCCGCTGGGGTCCCCTTGGATCAGTGGCCCCATGCGACCGTATTGATTGCATTGGCATAACTACGCCACTGGTCATAATGTAACCGTATATTCAAGAAATAATATGGAAAATCTATGAAGAAACAGCGACATAGCATAAGAAGGAAGGTTTTCTCAGTTTTATATACCAATCAAAAACATTACTTTTGTGATTTTGTGACGTTATCCTTACTAAAAAATGATTTTAAGAACAAAAATGCATTTGTTAGTCTGTTTATCCTCCTTTCGAGTACGCTTAAAACAGTTCGTTAATATAATTTTTGGCAAAGGTATAGTTTATAGGGGAATTTGACATGTCATACCTTGATATGATGAAGTTTCATTGCGATAGTTTTCTGGTTTAAAAACTATCTTGGGAACTTTAGGAAAATATTTTATTATTTATTTAATAATATTCAGTTATTCATAAAGACGTTCATCAAAATGTATATTATATTTTCAGAATTATTTTGAAAGCAATTATTGTAAAGAGCACTTTTTTCGTAAATTATATAAAACCAACATTAAAAAATAAATTTACGACTAATTCACTAATTGTGAACGGTTCACAATCTATACTAATATTATATCTTCTATACTTATATTAAGCTGAAGAGTTTGTTTGTTTGTTTGTTTGGTTGAACGCGCTAATCTCAGGAGGTACTTATCCGATTTGAAAAATTCTTTTTGTATTCGATAGCCCGTTAACCGAGGAAGGCTATATATTATCCCGGAAAAATGTACGGTTCCCGTGGGATAGATTTGTTTTTGTCTAGGGACGAACCCGAAACGAAGCGAGGGTGAGTCGCTAGTTAGTGAATATAATGCATAAAATACACAAAATAGTTATATTCAATTGAATAAGCACCTTCTTTCTCAAAGTCGGTCAAAACAGGACATCAATTACATCCGATTGCTTCCGTCCGTACAATTACTCTGTCAAATTGAGTTTCTTACGTTCAATCCGTGCGTAACGTAACGGCTAAGTTTGAATCCGACTGAGTGCGTTTATTTACAGAGCAATGTCTACATACGTGTACCTATTATCTTATATATATATATATATATATATATATATATATATATACACATATATATATATATATATATATATACCGATGTGTGTATGTATGTTTCCTATAAACTTCAAAACGGCTGGAGCGATTTTCATGAAAATTTTAGGCAATGTTCAGATTAGCTCAGTGGATGAGCCTTTGAAGTTTGAAAGTGATTGGAAGTTAAAACACGAGCAAAGACGCGTATACCGCTAATGTGCTATAAATTATCACGTTATATTATATATACTATAAATATATAACGAATTTGCTGAAGACATGTAGTATGAATTTTTATTCCACGGGCTTTGATGAGTATTAGCCATTATATATCATGGCATTGATAATTAACTTCCTCTTAAAGCACTTAGGGAACCAAGTGAATCCTTTTTAACCAACAACTATAATACAAAATCATGTTAAAATTAATTACATGCGCACTGAAAGATTTTTCTTGAAAATTAAGGACCAGCCAGACTTAGGTATATACCTAGCTTAACAGAAACATCACGTTACGTACATAAACTATCTATACCAGTATATGCAACCGTATTGATTTCTCTTTTTTGAAGTCGGTTAAACATTATTACCTAATAAATCCCCTGTTATATTGCCTTATAAATTCACCATATCAGAATATTACATGACACCGCGTAAGATTTATTCTATTTCTAAAGCATTAAAGTCCTAAGCAAAGAGAAGCATCCAAAGCTTTTGTAATACAACAATAGTATTAGATGTTTACATTTAATTTTCCATCAACCCTAAATAATAATACTGGTATGTTAAGAAAATATTTGGATGAAGGTTTTTGTTTAAATAAGGTGGGCTATAGCTTCATTTACTAAAGTTTTTCTATGGAATAATAATTTTTAATTTCATTTTCAAAATTAAGCCTTGTTCTTTTTCTTGAGACGAATGTTTCTAAAAAAAACTTACTAGTGCTCTAAATATTTAATACAAGCGAGTCACCCTCGCTGCGCTCGGGTTTCGTCCCTAGTTACGTTTTAACGTTTAGATTTCTCAGAGATGAGATATTTTCCCGCAGTAAAAAGTATCCTATATTTTGACCCGGATAACCAGCTATCATCTTACCAAAATTTATCAAAATATGATCAGTGGTTTTCTCGTGATGCGGTCACAGACAAACAGATAAAAATTCTAAAAACTATAGATTCGGCCTCTGTATAGACAATAATGACTATTTCAATAAGATTTTCAAAAAAATATTTAATGCACAGATACGACTCAGAATTTTATAATGTGTGTTGATAAAATATTTCATTGGCCGATTCAAAACATCGATTGTAATATTTGTCTATCGAAGTATCTTGGATTATTCCACTTAAATTTGAGATAAAAATTTCTGTCTTAAAGTCACCGTAAATACTTTTTGGATTGTTTTGAACTCATTTTAACTCTTGTGTTAAAAAGTCATTACTAATTATGGCGGTAGTTAAACGAAACTTTTTGGTTTTACGTGAAAACAAAGATGGTGCACCTGTTGGCAAGCGGCCATTGTGTCCGAGATACCAAGGTTGCTGCCAAATGAGCTGTCATTCTAAGCTAAGATGTTGTACCACATGTTAGTAATTACGTTAAGTTATTAAGTGCTTACATGTATGGTGCATTGGGAATGAAGGAGGTTCCAAGTTCGATATATATATATATATATATATATATATATATATATATATATATATATATATATATATATATATATATATATATATATATATATATATATAATTTATACCTAATAAAATAGATCAGAAGTTGAGTAGTAATTATTATGATTAATATGTATTTATAATTATATTGTTTGTATTCTCTTCCGTTACCACGGTTGTTGTAAAAAGTATACACGCGAATTGTGTACCTTATTTTTTTAGAAATCGTGAAAACAAAGCTATTCTTAAAAGAATAAGTTAAAACTCTTGTATTTTGCTTCCCTTACACCTTATATATTGTGCTTAAATAGAGCCTTTAAAATCACATTATCGCCGTTACACCACTCCTTGCCATAACTCACGCCATGAAACATTTTGTTTTTATTACGGGAATCCCTCGGAAATTTATCGTCGTCAAGGATCTACTAATTTATGGTATACTCGAGATGGGTCGATAGAGTTTTTAGATTTTGTTTCTATCTAAGGATACAATTTACTGCCCTTCAAAAAATAAGTTTGTTATATTCATGATATTCTTTTAATTGATATTGTTGAGTTTGTAAGAAAATCTAAAATTAAACAAAGCTGGTGATCAGAGCATGAGTTAAATGAATGGAGAAAACAATCTTAACACATTTAACATTTATGTTAATTAAAAGACTAATAAATCAGACTGTACGGAGATTAGCAAAAAACACATAAATTAAGAACTTCGCCAGTAATAAAAACAACAACACAAAGTTAAGGAGTAACTGCCTAAATTGGGACGGTTCAACACGTTCCCCCGCGAACGTTCGCTTTTCCAAACTTTCGAATAACCCTTATATCTATCGCATTAGAATTCTTATTAGAACAGCTTTTTGTAATTGCGTATCGCACTTTTGAATAATGACACCCATTTGCTGAAATCAGGGAGAAATTTGCTTGTACATCAAAAAAAGTGGAGTGTGTTGGTACGTTTTTAGACCTCAATACGACCAAGTAAAAAGCAAACCGTAAAATTATATGTGGCTGACGTGAAAAAATGAGTTAGGTACTCGTTTTGTTGGATGAAAGTATAATATTTGGGAACTAGAGTAATATATTTGTTATCATTCTGACGTTATATTGCGAGCTTTTTAAAGGCTATTACAAAAAGTCGCTTACATTATCAAGAGCTTTCGGATTTAGGTACATATATGGTGTATGGTGGGTCTTTAAACTGTACATGCATATGCCTTAAACAAAAGATAACAAAACACAGTTCAAATGAGTTTCTTGAACCTATTCTCCTCAGGACTAAAGTAGTTACGAAATGAATTAATTAAACCAAAATATACTTCATTTTAATTTCATTTATTCAGGCACATTACTAGGTCTTTTTTGTGTGGCTAGTACAGTTTTTGTCAGTCAGTATATTATACTAAAATTTTACTTGAATATCTAGTTTACCTCATCTAGATGACACGTTTGGCTCAGTTGGTAATAACCCTACTTGCTGTGCCGGTGGTCGAGGGTTCGAGTCACGCTGGGGGCATTCATTTGTGTGATGAGGACGAAAGTTTGTATTCCAGTCATGTGGATTTATATTTATAACTAGCAAAACCCGCGGCTTCGCTCGCGCTAAGACTACAATAAAAAACTTTTAACCTACCTTAGGTTTCATACAAATTTTCATCCCTTATTTTATCTCCTTATATATTTCAAAAAACGTTAAAACACGTATTCTTTCAATTGTTATTGAAGAGCATCAATACCAAGTTTTAAGAAATTCTGATCATAAATATTTTTTGAGTTGTGTTATAACGTGTACTCCCGTGGGAATGAGATAATCTCCCGCGATAAAAAGTATCCTATATGTTGACCCGGATATCCAGCTATCATCATACCAAATTTCATCAAAATCCCTCCAGTGGTTTTTCTGTGATGCGGTAACAGACAGACAGACAGACAAAAATTCTAAAAACTATAGATTCGTTTTCTGTATCGATAATAAAGTCTATTTCAATAAGATTTTCCAAAAAAAATTTAAGGTACAAATTCGACTCAGTTAGAATTTTATTATATGTATAGATATAATTAAAGTAAAATATGTATTTAAAATTATATATGTGTAGTGTATCAACTATCTGGTATCCATAACACAAGCCTCGTAGCTTACCATGGAACTATATGGAGCTGTGTGTTAATGTTCCAACATATTTATTAATATTACTAGCGGCTCACCCTCGCTTCGCTCGGGTTCGCCTCTAGACAAACAAAAACAAATCTATCTCACCGGAGCCGTACATTTTTCCGGGATAAAAAGTAGCCTATTGTTTATTCTGTCTGTCTATTGTTTATAACTATATTACTGTAAAGTTTCATTAAAATCCAATCAGTAGTTTATGTGAACTAAGCTGTGTAAGTTACTACAGTTTTTTAACTGTCCCACGGGAATTCTTTAATTTTTCAGGATGAAATGTATCTAAGATGTTGCCTGGGGATAAAAGGTACCACCATGCAGAATTTCATCTAATTCGGCGTAACAGATTTAGAGGTGAGCCCGTACAAACAGACAGACAGAGAAACAATTGAAATTGAAAAAAATCTGGATTTGTTCTATTTCTCTTCTTACATCCCCCTGACTCGGTTTTTAGCATTCTATTTCTATGAACAGACATTCGACCTCTATAGTTTGGTTATGCCCTTTTGGACGAAAGTCATAGTTACGCTCATTTTCTTCATATCTCAAGCTCAAAGCGGAATACGACAGTGAATCTCGTATGAATCGCTTTTCTACATCAAGCCCTTATTGACACATAAGTCATAAGTGTAAAGCAATTGAAACGTCGGGAACCAAAAATCAAAATAATTCCGCGAAAAAATCCGAAAAGATAGTTTTATTTAAATTTCGATATAGGTTGCCATTAGGGAGCTGGTTCGCTATACTTATCCGGCTAAACCCTTTCATCTAAATCAGTCCAATAGTTTTGGAGCTTGCTCGGTAATAACAAATAAACAAACAAAAAAGTCTTTCATTTATAATTTTATAGCGGCTCATCCTCGCTACGCTCAAACACAGACAGATTTATCCTACGCACTTTACCCGCCCAACGCACAGTACCCTCTCTACACACTTTTATTATCTTATGCACTTTTCCAGCCCTATTAACTTTACCCGCCCTACGCACGTTACCCGCAATACACACATTACCTGCCCTACGCATATTATCCGCCCTAAGTAGATTACTCGCACTACGCACATACCCAGGAGTATATATAATCTTACCGGCTCACCCTCGCTTCGATCGGCTTTGCCTCTAAACAAAAATAATCTATCCCACGGGAACCGTTCATTTCTTCCGAAATAAAAAGGCGCTTATTTATTATTCTAATGTATGAACTATATTATTGTAAAGTTTCATTAAAATCCAATCAGTAATTTTTGTGTACTAAGCTGTATAAGTTACTATAGTTTTTTAACTATCCCACGGGAATTCTTTAATTTTCCGAGATGAAAAGTATCTAAAATGTTGACTGGGGATATAAGGTACCGCCATACGAAATTTCACTTAAATCGGTTCAAAAGTTTCGGACATTAGCCCATACAAACAGACAAACAGACATAGTAACAAAAAATTTGAAAAAAATCTGGATTTGTTCCATTGCCCTTTTTACACTCCCCTGACTCGGTTTTTAGCATTTTTTTTCTATGTACTGACATTCAATCTCTACATTTTTATTAAAGTATAGATAGATAGATTATTTAAAAAAAAGGGTTATTATGAAAAAAAGTCTAAAAAAATTTAATATGCTTGCAAAGATTACCTAAAACCTCGCCTTAGTTTTAAGTTTCTAGCTTTGAAGGTTTTCGAGATATGCCCTTTTGAACGAAAGTCATAGTCACGCTCAATTTCTTTATATCTCAAGATCAAAGCTGAGTACGATAGTGAACTCGTATAAACCGCTTTTCTACATCAAGCCCTTATTGACACATTATTCTCGATATAGGTTGCCATTAAGGGGCCGGTTCGCTATACTTATCCGGCTAAACCCTTTCATCTAAATCGGTCCAGTAGTTTCGGAGATTATTCGGTACAAACAAATGAACAAACAAAAAAGTCTTTCCTTTTTATAATATTATAGCGGCTCACCCTCGCTTTACTCGGGTTCGCCTCTAGACAAACAAAAACAAATCTATCCCACGGGAACCGTACATTTTTCCAGGATAAAAAGTTGCCTATTTGTTATTCTGATGTATGAACTATATTATTATAAAGTTTCATTAAAATCCAATCAGTAGTTTTTGTGTACTAAGCTGTATAAGTTACTACGGTTTTTTAACTATCCCACGGGAACGCTTTGATTTTCAAGGATGAAAAGTATCCTAAATGTTGACCGGGGATATAAGGTACCACCATGCAAAATTTCATTTAAATCGGTCCAGCAGCTTCGGAGATTAGCCCGTACAAACAGACAAACAGACAAACAGACAGAGAAACAAAAAAATTAAAAAAAATTAGGATTGGTTCTATTGCTCTTCTTACATCCCCCTGACTCGGTTTTTAGCATTTTTTTTCGATGTACAGACATTCGACCTCTACAGTTTTATTATAGTATAGATTATCTATCACTAATTAAGTCGAATTTTTATTGCAACATTTATCACATGTGTGTATTTAAACGACACGTTAGTCTCAGATTGTAGTGACCCTACTTGCTGTGCCAGCGGTCGCGGGTCCGAGTCCCGTTGGGGGTATTCATTTGTGGGATGAGCGCAAATGTTTGTACTCCAGTAATGGGTGTTTATATTTATGATATGTATGTTTTTAAAGTTATATATGTGTAGTGTATCAACTATCTGGTATCCATAACACAAGCCTCGTAGCTTACCATGGAACTAGATGGTGCTGACATGTCTTTCTCGATTGGGATTTATAACGCAATTAAATAAAAACCGACTTCCAGGCACTGAAAAGTAAAAAATAACTAAACGGGGGTTTTCATTTAGAATAGATACTTAATCAGGTATTTTCGAGGTCGGTGTGCTTTGATTTGTATTGGCTGGCATCGACTTCGAAAAAATCTGATTAAGTATCTATTCTAATGAAAACCCCCGTTTAGTTATTTTTTTACTTTTCAGTGCCTGAAGTCTGTTTTTTTTTAAGTTTTTTTTTTCATTTTTAATCATCAATACAAATTAATCAAGCCCAAACACCAGGTAATTGCTGTAAATCGTTGAGGAGTTCCCTCGACTATCTTTCGGGTCCATCATCAGATCGACTCCAGACCTTCATTAAATAGTATTGCTTTAAAATACCTAATGAAAATGTTATCAAACGCACTAGTCGCCGCTACAATTTTCGAAAGTTCCCCTCGATTTCTCTGGGATCCCATCATCAGATCCTGGTTTCCTTATCATGGAACCACTCTTGGGATATCTCCTTTCCAACAAAAAAGGAATTATCAAAATTGGTTCATAAACGACGAAAAAATCCGCGAACAAACATATATATATATATATATATATATATATATATATATATATATATATATATATATATATATATATATATACGGTCGAATTGAGAACCTCCTCCTTTTTTCGGAAGTCGGTTAAAAATCAAATATACTGTATAATATACATACATATGTATTGGGGTTTATGTACTATAGAAAATCGTTATTTGATTTATATCGTGTTACTACAAATGTATATTATAAATTATCACGGCCTTTCATATTTGGTTAAATATTTATTTATAGGACTTCATTTTCTATATTTACTGTTACGCTTTAAGAGATTGATTTTTTTTCGGATCTCATTAATTTTTTGTAGTACTTTTGGTTTGAAATTTACTTTGATATCAGAAAATGAGTTTTAAACCATTTATATATTTGCGCCTTTTTACATATGCCTAGTTACAATCAGTCATATGGATATGACCTAACTTCATATTACCTAGCTCTATCTAGCATCTATATGTTAAAGTACTATACACTAAGTAAAATGAAAGTTAACTATTACTGCCATTATTTATGGTTTTGTATTCACAGCTCTTTCTATTATTTGTATGCAGCCGTTTTACTATTTCACAGCTGGGTACGTGCTCCCCTCAATGCGAGGGGAATCAGCACATAGTCCACCACGCTGACCAAGTGCGGGTTGGCGGACTTCACACGTCTTTCGAAAACTTTTGAGACTTGATAGATTCTGCCAGACATGCTTGTTACTTATCTGTATACAATATATGAAAATGAGATAATTATCATAAATTTATATATATATATCGAAGTTTTAAAGTACGAGGGACTGGTCCCTCGCTAGTGGCCTCCAACCTCCCCTTATAGCCACCCCGAGCCTCGCTAAACTGGTCACTGTTCTGATTTAGTCATCAGTTGACTAATTTAATTGATTTCACTATACTTATCTCTATAGGATCAGGGGCCGACATCTTCCTTTAAAAGAAACAGCAAACTTCTGTAACACAAAACAACACTTTAATTATCACCAATACGCAATAATTAGCTTCACTTAGCATGTGCACCGGGCAACCGCCTTCCAACGAATGCCCCCCAGCCGCATTGTGTGCTCAGTTTTATAGTGTTTTGGTGGTGGGGGTTTGCCCGTTGCACGTGCCGTGCACAATCATAAATGGCGCGCCGACACGGCCATGCTGACATGCGCACGTCCTCGTGCGATTTATCTGAAACAAGTCGAGTTAACTGCGTAGTCCGTTCGCTCATCCTGACTTAATAATTATTATCAGCCTGACACTAAGATCATTTTGATGACATGGACTAACCAGCTAAGTGAACCGCTTCAGTCAACCTGATGAGGTATGACTAGGACTACACTTCAGCTAGACCAGTCAACTAGAAATATGAACTTAGATTATAATATTCTATCCAAAATTTGACTATGACTATACTTCACATTTTTAACCATCTAGACAAGTCAATCCCAACCAAGATGTGGCCTGGACGACACCTTTCGTCATTGCATACAGCCAAACAAGCCAATCTTAGTCGAAATGTGACCCGGACGACACATTTCGTCTCTATTACAGCGCGACAAGCCAATCCCCATCTAGACAAGTCAATCCCAACCAAGATGTGGCCTGGACGACACCTTTCGTCATTGCATACAGCCAGACAAGCCAATCTTAGTCGAAATGTGACCCGGACGACACATTTCGTCTCTATTACAGCGCGACAAGCCAATCCTTGGCCGGATATGACTCGGACGACACATTTCGTCTCTATTACAGCGGGACAAGCCAATCCTTAGCCGGATATGACCCGGACGACACGTTTCGTCTCACTTATAACTAGCAATCATCCAGGACAAGTCAGCCCTCCGAACAGACCCGACTCGGACGACAATTTTCGTCGGATGATGCTAAGTACATCACTGTGACAAGCCAACCCACTGCATGGGTGTGGCTCGGACGACAAATTTCGTCTACCCTCTGGGACTCAGACGTGTGCCCACCACCTAATCACTCTGGAATAGTTAGGACGACACTCTTCGCCCAGGCTCAACCATTTAGCAACAATTTCAAACCAATCGCCATATACGTCACACACTAAGTACCTAGCAGAAAGTCCAGTAAGCAAGCAGTACCTTCAGCTTGGGCCCCATCGTGTCCCACTTCTGATATCGAAGTTTTAAAGTACGAGGGACTGGTCCCTCGCTAGTGGCCTCCAACCTCCCCTTATAGCCACCCCGAGCCTCGCTAAACTGGTCACTGTTCTGATTTAGTCATCAGTTGACTAATTTAATTGATTTCACTATACTTATCTCTATAGGATCAGGGGCCGACATCTTCCTTTAAAAGAAACAGCAAACTTCTGTAACACAAAACAACACTTTAATTATCACCAATACGCAATAATTAGCTTCACTTAGCATGTGCACCGGGCAACCGCCTTCCAACGAATGCCCCCCAGCCGCATTGTGTGCTCAGTTTTATAGTGTTTTGGTGGTGGGGGTTTGCCCGTTGCACGTGCCGTGCACAATCATAAATGGCGCGCCGACATATATATATATATATATATATATATATATATATATATATATATATATATATATATATATATAATGTCCGTCTGTTTCAAGTTTTACATTGCAATTGTTTTTTACTAGGTGTGAAATACTTACAAGCAAGTGGTACTTGTTCTCTTAACGTTCTCTCGTAAGTTTGACTATTGATACTTCCCCGCTTCATTTAAATACTCTTTAATAATTACCTTTTTGCACTATCTTATTAATATATAAACGTATAGTAACAAGTAACCTATAGTAACACTTAAAGAACGGCCTATATTACTTCGCTCATTAAAATGATCTCTATATGAACCTATTGCAGCGTAAAGGAAGACATTATCAAATTGCATTTGTAATATTAATATGGATTCTCTATGAACATCGATAGCTGTATTGATCAATTATTTGAGGTTGTGTACATATATATAGAAATCTGTTCTAAGTATTATAGAAGTTTCTATCCCCGTTCTAGATATAGATTAGGTTTTGTTTTACATCAAAATTACTGGACATAAATATGACCATGAAGTATTAATTCTTTTTTTTTATTTTTATAATCATTAAAATACATAAAAATAGCTCACCGAGAAACAAAACAAAATCTATTCTACGGGAACCGCACATTATTTTGGGATAAAAAGTAGCCTATGTGTTATTGCAGACTATAATCTATCTCTGTGCCAAATTTCATCCAGATCCATTCAGCCGTTCTGGCGTGAAAGAGTAACAAAAATTCATACACACTTTACTTAGTATGGATATGAATATAACACTTCACATAAATACATAGATAGAAAAGATATTAATACAATTAAAGTAAAAAATAAAACGTAATCGCATTTTAAAGTAACAAACTAAGTCGATGTTAGGAGATCTTTTCATGGTATATTAAATTCTCAACTTTTTGTCTTTTTTCCCATGAAAGGCGCATAGCGATATCTTATTATATCTAATATCAAATGTATATAGTATATATACTATATACATTAGCTATAGCTAATTATCGAAGTAAGTACAAGAGCATAAACTCTTTAAATACTTGATAAATGCTATATAATTTCCATTCCTGCAAATTTTCGTCGCCCGCATCTTAAAATAAATAGACATTCACAAAGACTTCAAACTTACGACAACAGATTTGTATCTTTAGAAGTGGCATACAACTCAAATACTCGACGCTTGTCTCGTATACAAATTACTATATTAATTTAAATACAAGGTAATACGGGAAGCATTAGATGCGATATAAACTGCATATCTTATTGTCTATCTACACTACTACTATAATGAAGAAAGATTTGTATTTTTGTATGTTTGTAACGAATAAACTCAAAAACTACTGGACCGATTTAGATAAAATTTATTAAGAAAATAGTTTGAGACTCTGGAAAGGACATAGGATTTTTTTTATTGCGGAAATCATCCCTTAAGAGGGTGTAAATGGGGAAAATATTTCAGTAAAAGAAAATTATATCTACCGATCGCCACAACGTATATTTGGATGATATGAATATACGATAAGCTATTAATGCTGTACTTATTGTTACAAAACATATTTCTAAACACATCTTTTATTAAATAGAATCGTATTAATAGTGCTGTAGGCATCAATCGGCTATTTAATTCGTTATTTATATTTACTTCATTGCTATATTTAATTAATACTAAATTATATTTCAAATATCTTAAAATAGATTAGCGTTTTGTTTACGAACGGGTTTTGTATTATCTTTCCAATTCACTCGTGTGTTTTATTATTTTGTATAAATAATTACTATTTATTACAGTTATAAATTATTTGCATAATTACATATCCAATATTTAATTAATGTTAAACTTATATTCAATATTTAATAATATAACAGAATGTATTATTTCTAATAAGTTGCTTTTTGATCATTCTGGCGTGATTGCGGGTACTTGTATTTAAAGCCGTGTAATGGTGAAATCAGGGTTGAGTTGAATTTAGGCGGTGATAATAACGTTTTGCTATAACGATCCATAAGTGCTGTTCGCCACCTTCGTCTTGCTGTCTCGCTGCGCGTTTCATTATGTCACTAACCGCAACTAAACAAAAGAAACAAATCAAAAAATAAACAAAACAACTTCTTTAAAACACTTTTACATGTCACAAGTCCTAGACTTTCTACAATAACTTAAGTGCTGTTAATCGGTGTAATTTTCTTGCACGCTATGCTGATGGCGTTTAAAAATAGATATAATGAAGGAGTGCCCCATTCCAGTGGTTAGTTATGATCCATTTTAAATACTTTATGCTAATTTAGCCAATTTTTTCATTTTTTAAATATGAATTGTTTTATTATGAACCAAACTGTTATTGTACGTCTAGTGATCCTAGCTGAGGTTAAGTGTTATTTAAGTGTTTCTATGGTAGTTTATACTATGGAATAATGGAATTGTTGCCTCGTAATGATAGAAAGAGTCAAAATATAGAACTGGTGATGGGTACATACAGATGTAGCTATTAAATAAAAAAATAAAATGAAACATATTATCATAACAACTGTCAGCAACGTGTTGTATTATATAGTAATTGCGCGACCGAGCTTCGCTCGGTGTTTTTCGGTAGAGGTATAAAAATTGTTTTTTTTTTTTGAAAGACACCTGCCTAAAAATAAACTTAATAAGCAAACTTTATCTAAATATAAAATTTGATCCAAATCTGAACGGTTATTGATTAAGTTTGGCACAGAGATAGATTATAGTCTGGAATAGCACATATGATACTTTTTATCCCGTAAAAATGTCCGGTTCCCGTAGGATAGATTTGTTTTGTTTTTCTAGAGACTAAACCGGGAGAAGCAAGGGCGAGCCCCTAGTAAATTTATAAATTATATGTATACAAGAATTGTTCATTTAATATTGTAGGATAATATATGTTACGTAATGAAATGACAGATAGACCTTTTAAAAATCTTAAAACATTAAAAATATGCTGTAATACAGCTTTATTACATGTTATTTCTTCGACTACAACACACGTAGACGTTAATAAGCGAATGCCATAATTGTAAGTGCACTTTAATTAGTTTAAAGCGGAGGTAACGACTTGGGATGAGCAAGACGGTTGTTTCTACGCGTCGTCTTGTCGTGGATAAAATTAAAAAATTAAAAATAATATACAAGTACAATTTCATTTGTGTGTATGTTTTTATTCAGACTAAAGATTTATAGAGACGGAGCTCGCCAAAAAATGTCAAAATCAAAAATTATAACATGATTTTGCTATAATAGTCTCAATTTTGCCTTACAGATCTTACACTTTATTTAAAGATTAGTAAAATAAAAATAATACTATATTGTATAGTATTTTAAGCATTAGTTGTCTTCTTCTTGAAAGAGAGATAGCATAATATTAACTTATTCATTTTTTTCTTTATTATAATAAAAATCATTAGCTATTTTTATTTTTAATATTTATGTGCTTATTACTGTAATGATTTTTCTATTAAAATTTGTACGTCGTCTCAGCCCAAACACGTCCACTGCTGGACATAGGCCTCCCCCAGAGATTTCCACGACAACCGGTCTTGTGCCATCCGCATCCAGTGGGCTCCAGCGACTTTGACCAAGTCGTCGGTCCACCTTGTGGGAGGCCTGCCCACGCTTCGCCTTCCGGTACGTGGCCGCCACTCCAGAACTTTGCGTCCCCAACGACCGTCCGTTCTGCGAGCGATGTGCCCCGCCCACTGCCACTTGAGCTTGGATATTCTGTGGGCTATGTCGGTGACCTTGGTCCTTCTGCGTATCTCCTCATTTCTGATTCGATCTCGCAGGGAAACCCCGAGCATAGCCCTTTCCATTGCTCTCTGTGTGACCTTGAGCTTTCTTATCAGGCCCATCGTGAGCGGCCACGTCTCTGTGCCGTATGTTATCACTGGCAACACACACTGGTCGAAGACTTTTGTCTTGAGACACTGCGGTATTTGAGACGTGAGGATATTGCGTAGCTTCCCGAACGCTGCCCATCCGAGTCTGATCCGTCGATTGACCTCTTTCCCGAAGTTGGACCTACCTAGCTGGACAGTTTGCCCTAGGTATACATACTCGTCAACAACTTCGAGCATAGAATCACCGATAAAAACTGGAGTGGTTGCAACATGGACGTTTGACATAATTTTCGTCTTATCCATGTTTTTTTTTTTTTTTAGACCAACTCGTTCGGAGACTCCATGGAGTACTACTGTAAAATTTGTACTACTGTACCGTTTTAAAACATTATTGTTTGGATTCATGTTTAGTTCATTACACTCTGTTCATATTATCCCTTAGTTTTTTTTTGTAAAAATGTAAAGTATAAAAGCTATTAAATGTTGATCTACTTACTATCAACATATTGTAATATTATACACTGCATGTCTTAGAGCAAGGGTAGATACAACGCATTATTTAGTTTATATGTAGCAATAATTTAGTTTCCAATGTCATTAAATATACTTCATATGGTTTGTAAAGTATTATGAAAGTGACTTAACTCACTAAAAGTGTAAAATTTTTAGAAAAAACATTGAAAGTAATGGCATTTTGTGGAGTAATTCTTTAATCATTTTACTTAATGTGACATTCGTCAGTATAATATAAAAAAATATAATTGTTCTACGTTTATGGGTGGAAAGTCTTTCTTGAATTTTATCTTCTACTTACTATTGGGGTCACCTTCATCAAAATCGATTCAGCCTAAGAATCCAGAAGATACATTCATACTTAACATGCACAAACAAGTTGTAGAGTTGTAAAAGACAAAAAAAAGATACAATAATCTTGAAAAACCTGTAATGTAATGTAACGTTTCAAAATACTAAAATGTTAATAAAATATGCACTGTAGAGAAATTAAAATTAAAGCAACGATGATGATTGAGATGCCTAACTTTGTTAACACAGTCGATGTAATATCATACGATCCTTACCAAAGGATATATTCTGGACCAATATTGAATTGCATTTGACTTCATATTCATATCGAATATATTGTATTTCTAACGACTTACCCTCACTTCGCTTCGAGCTCGTCCCTAGACAAGAACAAAGCTATCCCACGGGAACCGTACATTTTCCGGGATAAAAAGTAACATATGTACTATTCCAGATTACAATCTATCTCTGTGCCAAATTTCTTCCAGATCCATTCAGCCGCTCTGGCGTGAAAGTGTAACAAACATTCATCCATCCATCCTCACAAACTTTCATATTTATAATATTAGTATGGATAATAAAAGTTACCTGTGTGGCAGAAAGCAAATCATATTTTTAAGCGAATACTGTTTATTCAAAATTAAAGCATGAGTATGAATTTCTATATCTAATTTAAATTAAAGTAACTTTTCGAAATATTTTGCGGATTTATTTTGATTTTTGGTTTCAGATTTGTCTTGTGGCTACCTTAATCAACATCTAGGGGTCCATATAATTTTTAATTGACTACATAAATAACAGAATCCCACGTCAATGGTAATACTTAGCCATCTTCTCAATTCAAAGGATGACTTTTAAAATTTCAGTAGCTTCGCGAATCATCTTAAGAAGATAACGGTGTTGTTATATATAGTTAGTAAATTATATTCCATATATATATATATATTCTTAGAAACAATCCTTCTAATTAGTATTGATCACGCACATCTATGATGTCGACAGTGGAAGCGAATATGAAATAATCCTTTACTATCTCCTTGTGAACAAGCTTATTGGCATGTCAATCAATTCTAAACAGTTGCCATTTACATATATCTAACAATTGATCGTATTCATTTGATAGTGATTAGGAATTTCTAGTTATTTGATTCGTACATACTCCATATGTTGCACTAATTAGTTATAGCCGATCGATAGTAGTTTAAAGACTAAATATGACATTTTCTCAAATTTAGGGCTGATTCACACTATAGTGCCGATCACAGTTCGTTCTCGGTCCGATATCGGTCTGATAAAGTTTTTTTTATACAAGAAACGTTGCTGGAGTGTGATGAGACCGGAACGTGACTCTTACTGATAGTGTGAATGCACTCATTGTTTTTTGTATCATAATACTTTACCAGACCAATATCAGACCAAGAGCGAATCGTGATTGGCACTATAGTGTGGATCGGTCCTTAAGATGGAATGTTCTGATACAAAGCTCATAATAATTTATGATTATATTTATAATAAAATTCTGCGAAAAACAGATACTTTTCAGGTATATAGTTTTGCTAAATATATCTAAACCTTGAATACATAAAAATATGAATAATCATATTGATAATTTTTCGTTTAAATGTTTTAAAAATATTATTAATAGTTTAAAATTATAATTTTAACAATTATTTGTATTGTTTACTCACGATCTCTTTCCAATCCCTCTTAAGAATAATGGGAAAACACATAAAAACAAAGTAGGCATATCCTTTGCATAGTTTTAACAACACATATTAAAAATATGGTTCAAGAAATATGAAAAGAAGCGCGGTCAAGAGTCTAAAGGGTAAAGTAGCTTGTTCTGTTAGGTCACCTACTAACATAGCGAGTCCTAATTTTCATATGTATTGTGGTTCCAAAATATTTTATTCATATGCTATGTTCATTGTTTTTTTTTTAAATATTTAGATCTTGAAATTAAAACTGAATGCAAATTTGAGGATTGTATGCATTATTCTAATTATCTTTGTTTAGTGTTACGTAAATAGCAGTATATGTAATATAACGCAATGGTAGCCTAAAGTATTATTAATGATTGTACATATGTACGTATGTATGTATAGTTAACCTTTATTTTTAAACGTTTTTAAAAATCATTGGTAAAGATGTAGGTATACAATAAGTATTTGTAATCGGTTTACTATTATGGGAAAGTTTGTTTGTGTGTATGTTTTTATCCCTTTATGCTGAAATGTCTGAACATATTTTAGAAAAAATTAGTACATAAATAGGCTATAATCTGGAGTAACATGTAACACCGGAATAATGCATGAGAAACTCAGTATTATGCTAAATTAATTAAATTGTAATGCCCTAGTTATACTTAAGAACAAAAATTTAGTTTCTATTAATTTCTAAAACTTCACACTACAAGTACAGGGTATGCTCGAGTTTCAAGCACAATGCTCACACATGCTAACATAATGAACATTTCAGTAGCTCTTAATCTTAAATCTTAATTAAAATGTGAAAACAACGGTGACGGTGTATTTCAAGTGCAGCTTAACTGCGACTATTATTATTAAGGTAATTTTGTATTGTTTTATGTTGCTTTTCTTTTATTTTGAAGTTTTCTATATAGACTTCAAATTTAAGGTCAATTTGCCAATTATAAACTGGTTGTCACGTTATCTTCTATAAATATTATAAAATTGTAACTAAGCCAAATCTGTACATTAAATATTTTTTGGAAAATCTTATTGAAATAGACATTATTATCGATACAGAGGCCGAATCTATAGTTTTTAGAATTTTTGTCTGTCAGTCTGTCTATCTGTTACCGCATCACGGAAAAACCACTGGAGAGCTTTTGATGAAATTTGGTATGATGATAGCTGGTTATCCGGGTCAAGATATAGAATACTTTTACTGCTAAAAAATATCTCATCTCTAAGAAATCTTTATTAAACGTTAAAACGTAAGCAAGGACGAACCCGAGCGGAGTGAGGGTGAGTCGCTAGTTTATTAAAAATAGGTAATAGGAAATAATATAATATTATAAAGAGGTAAAGTTTGTGAGTTTGTGAGGTTGTAGGCGGAATCTCTGGATCTACTGAACCGAATTAGATGAAATTTAGTCAGAAGATAGTTTGAGACCCTGGAAAGGACATAGGACATTTTTTATCTTAGAAATCATCACTTAAGGGGATGAAAGTTTGTATGGGGAATCGACCTAGGGACGAACCCGAGCGGAGCGAGGGTGAGACGCTCGTTATTAATGTATTATAAGATAATCGAGCGCTGTTGAGCTGTAATAAACTTTGGTACTGTACTTGGAATGGGCGATATGGCGTAAATACTAAAAATACCTGCTGTTTTATTTCAACGTAGCTTTAATGCTAAATAAATAAAAATTATAAGTGAACATTTCCAACGCTGTAAAAAATAACACAAAGTCGTTATGACAACGGTTTATTTAATTTTCAAGCACACGTTTTAAAACTCACAATATAGTAAAAACAGATTAGTTCAGAGCCACTAACTATAATAAAAGTTACATAAAATGTTGAAGCGGAAAGTGGCGCCCAACGTGGGGCAGTTTTAATTGCAGTTTTTGCACGAACCGTTGAATTGACCGACTGCTACTAAGTGTACAATATTCTGTTGAAGTAAATAGCATTTACTTCTGTTTATTTTTAAATGTATGTGAGTTGTTTGGCGTGCACTCTAAATAAAAAATACATGTTATGAAACGTATGTTAATTTCATATCCAATAATATCTTTATATTGTTGAATACGTACCTATTGATGTACCATCTAAACCATAATATAAGACATAGACGAATGAAAACAAAGATTCTATATCTGTTTTTTTTTTTGTTATTAAAACTAACAATATAATTATTTTAACCACAATTTTATCTACAATATGTACGTATGCTGCCACCTATATATTTATTCGAATCCATTTCTACATTACCCATTATCCAGATCCACTAAAAGAGTGCCCGATATTATGAAAACTCAAACTGTGGTACATTACTTCGTCCTTCAACACTAATGTGAACCCCATGTAACAGAATTTTATTAGTTTATGAAACCAATATCGTATTTAGTGTTGTTACGTACACAACTTATTCGAAAAAATATAAGGCACAATTTTTTATTACGTAATGTAGTAAAGATTGGAAGATTGCTAAAAAGTAAGAACATCAAAATTTGGCAGAACTACTATTTAATTTGAATTACCAAAAAGTTTTTACATCCCATTAATTATAAATTAAATGCAAAAGTTTGGATGGATGTTTGTTACTCAGTCACGCCAGAACAGCTGATAGGATTTGGATAAAATTTGGCACAGAGATAGATTATAGTCTGGTATAGCACATATGTTACTTTTTATCCCGGACAAATGTACGGTTCCCGTGGGATAGATTTGTTTTGTCAGTACTAAATAAGCTTCTAGGTAAATATTGTTTACTTCACATAACAAGATTGTATAACATAGTCCAGTTTTAATATAAGACTAGAGAATATATTTATTTAACTGCTCAATTGTTTTTCTCTGAAACTCCATCAGCATAATAAAAGCTCAATAATAACATTAAAGATAGCAAAACAAACAAACGTATCCTTTTTACAATATTAATATACATAAAGTATGTTTGATGGCTCATAAAAGCTATCAGTGATAAAATAAGTGGTATACTTTTTCTTTGATTATTATACTTTTACAGAAATCGCACTTCATAAAATTGGTTTAATCTACTTTGATACTTACCGTTTTTATGGGGGAAAGAATTATAGATATTTGCTTTGGAATTGTATTTTATTCAGCTTTTAACCTAATAGACTAGTTATAAAAAGTTCGTTCTTTCCAAGATATGGGATAAGGCATCAGAAACGTCAGACTGGCCCTCTTAGACATGTTGAATTTCTACAATCGTTATCGCTAATAGAAATATAATAAAAATATGAAAACGATATACACGACTACAAGATTTATGTGCCATTCTATAGATTCACTAGCGACTCGCCCTCGCTCCGCCCGGGTTCGCCCCTCGCTACGTTTTAATTTTAAGTATAGATTTCTCAGGGATATGGTATTTTCGCAGTACAAAGTATCCTATATTTTGGCTCGGATAACCAGCTATCATCATACCTAATTTCATCAAAATCGGTCCAGTGGTTTTCTTGTGATGCGTTCCCAGACAGGCAAACAGACAGACAGACTATATATTCGATTCTACATACTATATATTCGGCCTCTGTAATGATAATAATTACTATTTTAATAAATTTTCCAAAAAATATTTAATGTACAGACATTTCTCAATTTTGAAGAAAACCATTGATAAACTACATGATCGAACTGTCGGTTACAGTTTTAATAAACAAAATAGAGATTGTCGACATTCGATAGATTATCCCGTCAAATATACCCCATCCCGTTTGACATAATAAGATAACGATACCATACGAGCTCTGTTTTGATATGAATCTTATGTTCAATATAATATATATTCATAGGTACATTAGCGAATATAAAGCAATATTATAATTGGTTATTAGTAATATATTATTATAGAAATTGCCTCGTTGGTCTAGTAACTAGCATGTACGGCTGTAGATTCAGAGGTCCTGGGTTCGGATCCTGGCAATGTGTCACGATGAGAGTAAGTAGAATAAAGACTGGACGTTGTGTAAATAAATAAATATGCTGGGACATTAACACACAGCACCATCTAGTTCCATGGTAAGCTACGAGGCTTGTGTTATGGGTACCAGATAGTTGATACACTACATATATATAACTTTAAATACATACATATTATAAATATAAACACCCATAACTGGATTACAAACATTCGTGCTCATCACATAAATGAATGGCCCCAGCGGGACTCGAATCCGCGACCGCTAGCACAGCAAGTAGGGTCACTCAACTGAGCCAAACTGTCATCGTGTGTGCGTGTACACTTGTTTACTATAATATCTCCTGCAAACATCACGTCATAATCGAAATTATGTCTGTTATATATATTCATATATATTCATGCTATAAAAAAATATAAAACATATTACGTATGTATGTATGCATATGGTTTAAGACATCTCGAAAAAAATTATGTAATACATATGAATGAAAGTATATATAGATTATAGATCTATGTATTAGAAGTGTCTCAGGTATTAAACACCTTATTTTTTTACACTACAATCTCATTTGAAACCAACATTAATTATTACCAGAAACAAAAATCTAAAAAAAGAATGTTGTACTTCCCCAAACATAAATTTTAGGTCGCAAATACGTATTGCCAGATATTAGAAGAAATAAAAACTGCTAATTTCAAAAGAGATAAGTGAAAGATTAAAATATCTACATAGCTAAAGTAAATATTAAAATTTAGTATAGTTATTTACATATATATCATATTTGTTAGTATGAAAGTTGTAAGAATCTAGTCGTTGTATGCCACGTGTATCGTCGTTATTTATACTCGTAAGTCAATTATGTGAATTATTTTGATCATACCTTTTGTAGTCGAAGCCTACGAAGTTATACAATAAACATGTCTGTTGCTATGCTAACAATGTAAGAGGTATAATATTTTATTACAATCATCTTGTGTATAGAACGTTCCCGATCCCGAGACACTGGTATATTGTACCCACAATGTACGAAATGTAATTTGGAAGAAGGAAATTTGTTTATATCAGTTGTTTCCCTTAACCTTCTTTATAATAAATATATTCTTTTTCTTAGTAAATGTCGTTACGTATAATATATAATGATTATATGTTTTATTAAATAAATTTTAGAACGGCTGGTTCGATTTGGCAAATATTTTAGTGGACGTTGGGAGTAGTTCGGGTCCTTACCCGGTTCTTAGATAGAAAAATCGGGAAATTTGCCCGTAAATTGGAAAATAAAAAAAGTATGATAATTCTTATTTACTCATGAATAGAGTTAATCTAAGGGGCTTTGGAAGGCTAATGAGAACGCGTTTATTTGGGTAAACGGGTGATGCTGGTTCGAATCCCGGATTTTGGCAATATCTTATGTTCAAAACATTTTTAGTATGATTATTACACAAAGAGAACCAAGCTAGTGTTCGAAATACCTGTGAAGTGAAAATAAGTAATAACTTCTTACTACTTAGATTTAGCACTTCTTATGCTAAGAGTCCAAAAATATACAAAGGGTGTTTCTCCTGTCTTGTCAGTTAAATAAGAAAACTTAGTGTCAGCTTCTTATAAGATAATACCTCTTAAGTGGTTTTATCATATATTTTCTTAAATTTAAACAATAAACATCTACATGCACAACATATTCACTTGCAATATTCAAACCTTGACCTACGACGCAATATGCCTAACCAATCAAATCCTTTTACCACTGTGCCACGAAGCGATGATCTTAAATATATAAAATCAACTAGAATTTATTTCCTATCAGCAACTTCTTGTTATCATATAATATAGCCAACAGCCAATAATAAAGATTGTAAAATCCAATATACATGACTTATATAGGAGTCTATTCTCCGAAGTACAATACCATAGCTATGCTATACAGCTAACCATGTCCTTCCCATGGCATAAATACTCTACACTTTATAGCGCAGATGAATCGTGTAAATGTGGTGTGTTCCAAAGGTTATGGCGGTCAACTCTCTGTTGCTCTCTTACAAAATAATTAATGCGCGTCAATATCGTCATTACGACGCTCTTAGTACAGCTCGCTAAAAGCTATTTAAAGGGGCGTTGTTAGTAAGGGACGTAGCGACGCGGTTTTAGAGTTTTTGGAGTTACTAGTAATGTTCAAATTTTTGATCGACTTTAAAAAAGGAGACACAGGGAATTTGACGGGTTGCATACAAACTATCTATATTTGTGAATATATGATCAAGTAACGAAATAATAGCAGCATTTTTAGTAGTATGTTCGCTAGTTTGATGTTCTCTAATAAAACAATAATGGTAGTGCTATTCTGTAACAGCAGAATGAAGTATGTTTACGGATTCAGCTGTCGAGTTACAAAAAAATTCTTACGAAGAAATATTGTTGATAATGATTAAAACGATACTAATAAATTGTCATTCCTGATGTTTGTATATTTTAGATATCAATACATTATAATCTTTGTTTTAGAATCGACTGTGACATCTTAACGACACGACATATTTCTTCTACAAGAATTTCATTTATTCGGAGCTTTTAGGTAAAAACACAGATAAGCTCCAAAATCATTCCACATTTAATCCTCACACAGCACGACGCTTAATTTACAATATTTTTTAATTACATGTGCCATTCACAAACGTGATTATCATTAATCTTCCGCTTTACCTCGTATCATGTCCGCACCCGCCGAGCCCCACGCCCGAGCGATAAATAACCCGCTCCTCCCATTACACCGGTACATAGCGTCGGGGAATTTATGCGGAACTTTATAAGCGGTTGCTGTTTATTACTATATTTTCATGTCTTATTTATAATAAATTTTGGAAGTGTTGTGATGTAGTGGTTAGTTCTGGATGTGATGGTAGAGGTCGGGAGTTTAATTCTTTTATAGGATATTGCAAAATTAGGTACTTGATGTGGTAGCGAGTTGCGGATAATAATAGTAGAAAAATTATTTCTTTCTTTTTATATCGAGTTGTAAAATATGAAATATGTACGATTAGCGCGATTCCGCGACTATTCAAACCACTATGTCGCACCATTTACGATTTTAACACAATCAACACTTGATACAGGTGAAAGGTAAAATTTTGATAAATCTTCTTATATGAGGAGAAAATCGTCATTCTTCTTTCATTTGCGGGAACAATTGGTTTCCCGTTTTTGAAAGACGCATGAGTCCGCCAACCCACGTTTTTTCAGCGTGGTGGACCAAGATCGCTTCCACGTAGCTCGTATCCTGACAGAGGATATCAGAAATAACAAGTGAACTTTTTTATTATTTTCAGCTGCTCGCATGTAGCCAACATTTACTTAATGCTAGCTTATCACAACCACGCAGCTCTTTTTCTGCCAACTCGACTCACTAATAGCGGCAATGCTCAGCTGTTATAAGTGCTACTGCCATTTTCTAATATATTAATTTTTTTTGGAGAAAAGCTCATGACTGCTAAAACCGTATCCATATTCGTTCAGTTGTTCTTGAGATTAGCGTACCCAACTTCCTTTCAAATACGTAATTCTTAATAGGTACTATTGAACTTATTACATAGCAGTAATAGGTTTTTGGTTTTTTGTTTTTTTTTTGTTGGCAGTGGTAGCCCAGTGGTAACGCGCTCGCTTGGGAAACCGAGTGAAGCGGGTTCAAATCCCGGGTCTCGCACCTCTGATATTTTCATGTACGAATCATTTCTAACATGATTACCACTTGCCTTATGGTGAAGGCAAACATCGTGAGGAAACCTGCGCGTCTGAGAGAACCAAGCAAGTTTTCGAAAGACGTGTGAAGTCCGCCAACCCGCACTTGACCAGCATGGTGGACTATGGCCTGATCCCTCTCGTATTGAAGGGAGGCCCGTGCCCAGCAGTGGGACGTCAAAAAGGGCTGAATACATACAATACAATAGGTTTTTTTTTTTTGTTTAATAATATTATATAATTTTTTTCGTGAATTTTTCCAATGTTTTAATAGTTATTCTGCTATTCGGGGTGAAGACAAATCCAACAAAATATAGATCATAAAAATCGGTCCACCCGTTCTTGAGTTATAAATGGTGGAATTAACCCGACTTTTTTTATATACATAATCTATAGATTAGCCTTAAATATTGTTAAAACAAAAAATCACTAAAGTTGTATACTTTTCATAAACATTTCAATTAAAGTTAGTACCAACTTATACTATTCTACAAAGCATTTTCAGGTACTTACAAAGTAGGTACGTCTCCACTTTATACGGTATCTTTTATACAACAATAATACTTGAGATAATATAGTCTGAAAGCTTATAGAGGTATTTCGACAAAATAAAAGTGAACACAAAATAGTGAAACGCTTTTATAGATGCTATGAAGTTGTTATTCTTGCATTTTAGTATATTTAAAATAAACTTTATTTTAAACTATCTTTTTAAACTTGAATACAGAAATTATTCTATTTTAGTTTCTAAAAGTATTTCTAAATGTTAGTCGAAATTGGGGGGTTGCAAGTTCATTTGAAGCGCTTTTTTAGATATAAGTATGTATAATATGGATGTTCTGACATATTTTTTTTTTGTTATATCTTATTGTATATCAATCCGAGCTGTAGTTTTAATAAAAAAATACGTAATCATTTGTCTCAGTTTACTATAAAATTTTTATATTAAAATAGATTTAAAATTGTTTAATTAATGTTTGTTTAAGTAGTATATTTTTAATAAATACCTTATTTATTTTGAACTTTAGAGTTTAGAATATCAGGTATTAAAATTTGTCTTCGCGAAGACCTAAACTAAGTTTTATCAACCAGTGCAAGCACATTTATGTATACCTATTCTCAAAAACGGCTGGACCGATTTGAATCATTCTTTTTTTTGTTTTGTTGGGGGTGTGTCATAGGTGGTTTAAATATAAAATAAATAAATAAGGAAACCCCAAAAAAACAGCTGAAAAATCAAAAAGTAGTAGTCTATCTATTCCATATTAAGTGTTAAACCGTACCTAGGGATGAAGCCGAGCGAAGAGACGGTAGGCCGCTAGATGTCTTATAAAAATCAATTACAACAATCGGTCTTGCAATATTCTCTAAACAATGGCAGATAACAAAAAAATGACACTTGTGTTTCTACATAACTATTCATGAATCAGTTGTCAATTAGTACCATCTCGTAAATAAGACTTCAACGACAAGCATGTGACCTTAGAAAATCGACTCACAATTCCTCATGACATATTTCAACTCGGTAATTATATCAATAATAGATAAACAATCTTATCAAATACTTCGAAAATGAAATTTTAAGCGATTTTCAATCTTCATCCAATAATAATAAAGCATATGGTATAATGTAGCGAGAAATAGTATACAATAATTTTCAATCAGTGTCTTCAAACGTATGCGCTTTTAACAGTCTCTATGACAGTATATATTAGGTTGGTTTTCATTATATATGAGTTATGGACCGTAAATAATGAATTTGAACCGTTTGAAGCTGTCAAGTAGTGACAACTTTGATAAGATAACAATATGTGATTTGGTATGCGCGGGTACTTGCCTTCACGTTGATGGGCAAGTTTGGTGTTTTTAAGTTTTATTCAAGGGGAGAGGCACTTGATTCTAACTGTTGTTTATTATGAATTACGACTAATGAAAAAGAAAACAGTTATTTTCTTCGTAATATCATTAAAAGTTAAGTATTGATGATAGCCATTGAAATAAAAGTTTTTATGTATTTAATTATAGAAGTTATCTTATGTATTTAACAATGTATATACGTATATACAAAATATACACCAAAATGGCGTATCTTCTTCTTTTGAAGTTGGACAATAAGTAGAGAACCCGAATTGGTGTAAAATAATTATTAATTAAATTACTGTTTGTAGATTTTATTGAATTAGATTAATAGGATGTTATTATAACCATGTCATTGTACGAGTATGTTTCCCTAATAAATAAATATAACTATATATTTTTTAAAGTTAGAATCTTACGTAAGTTAAAAAGAACTAGTGCAAAACTGCCGGCAAATGCTTGTATATGTATATAATTTAAAAACTTCACACTATCTATATTCTCTGAATAAATATTAAATACATATGTTATGACATTAACACACAGCACCATCTAGTTCCATGGTAACGAAGCGGGACGGGACACATATATAACTTTTAAATAGATACATATTATAAATATTTATGAACACCCATGGCTGGAGTACAAACATTCGTGCTCATCACACAAATGAGTGTACCCAGCGGGACTCGAACCCGCGACCGCTGGCACAGCAAGTAGGGTCACTACAAACTGAGCCAAACGTGACGTTGAATGCTGAAATATATAAAATGATTAAGTGTATGAGAACGATTGTTGTTACAATTTTATTGCTCTGTTGCGATATTATGAAATGTAGAGGCTACAAAGAAGACACATGGGAACATTTTCCTAATGGGTAAAAATAATAAGGAAAAAGGCCTTATATATTATTTCGTTTATAATTTTACTTGCGTTTTTGCTCGCGGCTTCCAAAGTCTTCTTTCTATTATATTGTCTCAATTATATTTAAGAAACAGATTGAAATTTAATTCAACATTTAACTTCAGCCAAGGAATTAGTTGTACAATAAAAATATTTTTCTTAAAATTGGCTTGTTGGCTACAGCTGTGTAATCTATACTTATAATGTTATAAAGAGGCAGCGTTTGTTTGTTTGTTTGTTTGTTTGAACGCGCTAATCTTAGGAACTACTAATCTGATTTGAAAAATTGTTTTTGCATTAGAAAGCCCGTTTAATGAGGAAGGCTATAGGTTCTATATCATATAGTATATAGTCTATCTATTCCATACTAACCGTTAAAACGTACTTAGGGACGAACCCGAGTAAAGCAAGAGTGAGTCTCTAGCATATTTGTAAAGATAAACATTATTTAAAATGTTATAAAAGTTTTATTATATTTGAAGTTTTATTATACTTAATATTTGATATAACAAAATAAATTCTTGAAAAGTATTCAATGTGCAAACAGATATTTAAATATTAAAATTTCAGATTCATTTTTATTTGAAGTGTTACAAAGCACAGATCCTTTGCATTTTTCTTTGTCTACCGAGAATCTTTAGATATCAGAATATATTTTTTAAGAATATTTTTAAGTCAAGAATTCATGTAGATATATAAGCATTAAGCATATGTATATACAAATGTATGCATGCATTTGCAAAATACAATATACATACATATGTCTTTCATTTACGTTTTTTTGAAAAGGTGTAAAGGAAGATGTAAGTTTTTATGGGGAATCAATCATTTCTCAAGTAAGCTAAAATAAAACTCTTTGGGTAAGAAATAAGTAATATTGGACGTTTATGACCAACCAAGGTAAAACAGGAGATGATTACAAGTTTTTTTTAAAGTACTTACCTACTTTTCTATACCTATACATAGGTACTAGCGACTCACCCTCGCTCCGCTCGGGTTCGCCCCTATTTACTATTTCACGTTTAGTATAGATTTCTTAGAGATGAGATATTTTTTCACGGTATAAAGTATCCTATATATCGACCCGGATAACCAACTATGACCATACCTTTCATCAAATTCCCTCCAATAGTTTTTCTGTGATGCGGTAACAGACAGACAGACAGATAAAAATTGTAAAATCTATAGATTCGGCCTCTGTATCGATAAAAATGTTTATTTCAATAAGATCTTCCAAAAAATATTTAATGTACAGATTCCGCTTAGTTAAAATTTTATTATATTTATAGATAATCTATCTTTTCCATATAGTGTGAGTCGCTAGTATATAAAATAAAAGCAATCAGAACCATCCAGCTGGAATACCGCATAATGTGAGCCTCGGGCATCATCTAAATCATAGAACGGTAACCATGACTAAGTCGTGCAATTCCTGGGCTAGATTTAACCACAAATAAATTTCACTTAACAATAAAAGGCATCTGCCAATACAGTACGGACTACGGAGTGGGCCCAAGATCCCGCTAAGATAATCAGTGCCTGCAAGCGCTTGAACTTATGGTATTCGTATAACGGTAAAGATAACATGCTTATTTATCTTCCCTTGGCTAACTTATGGAAAATTTATGGGTGTTGATTGTATTTTAAGCTTTGCATGCCTATTAATAAGCATGGTGTTATGCAAATGCGTTTTGGTTATTGATTTTTTTTTTAAATATTGGAGATTTGGGTGTTGGCGTAATAAAAAACTTAAGTTACACTGGTATTGTATTAATATTAATTAGGTTTTTTATTATCAAAAGACTAAGAGATATGCTTTTTTTTGTGTAACACAATCATAGGCAAGTGTACGCAAAATAGATTGTTTTAAAACAGTTTTTCAATAACTGCAACCAAAGGCCATTTTTAATATGCAGTGTATACTCCTAAATCATCAACTACCTGCCAGTGAAAGCCCCGTCAAAATACCCAGAACAAACAGGCAGACAGACAAAATTTTTAAAAGTTGTGTTTTGTTTCTAGCTTTTATTTCGATATTACAAACAGACACTTCAATTTATTTATCTCTATAGATAAATCTTGTTTTTGTGCTTAAATCTAGTCTAGAAATGGCATGATTCTGATACAGTTACCCGTTTTATTATTTGGATGATGCCTGAGGCTCATTATGCGGTATTCCAACGGGAAGATTGTGATTGCCTTTGTTTTACACATAAGTAGAAAGGGCCGGTTTCCTTTTGCAGCTGTTATATCTAAATAAAACGTCTAAGTTAACCAACATTAGTTATAAGTATTTAATTTACAAAAAAGCAGTGGTAGCCCAGTAGTAACGCGCTCACTTGAAACCCAATGAAGCAGGTTCGAATCCCGGATCTCGTACCTCTGATATTTTCATGTGCGAATCATGTCTAACATGATTACCACTTGTCTTACGGTGAAGGTAAATATCCTGAGGAATGTCTGAGAGAACCTAGCAAGATTTAGAAAGACATATGCACTGTCCAGTCCGCCAACTCGCACTTGGCCAGCGTGGTAGGCTATGGCCTGATACCCCTCATATTGAAGTGAGGCCCGTCCTCAGTAGTGGGATGATAAAAAAGGCTGAACGCATTAAATTTACAGTTTTAAAATTACAAGAAAATTGTAAAGTTAGAAAGAATTTTGATATTATATTCTCATTCGAATTCAGTGTGTATAAAAGGATTTATGTGTATACAAAACTTACGATGCAATTTAAACTCTAGACCCTGAACTTAGATAAATATAACAAGGTATGAGTAAAGCGAGATAAATCTAAACCTTTGAAGCGGTTGCTTGCTTTAATATTTTTTCGTTTTGTGAAATTCCTTTGCTAAGTTTTTTGTCATTGTTTTATCTGTTATTTACTATAAAAGTGTATATAGCATATATATATACATGCTACGTGGTTTTTCTGCTTAGGGTAAAGTATTGGTAGAGAATGCTAGTTTATGTGTTAAGTTGTTGTTTTCATATTTGATGCAGAAAAGATTATTAAAAAACAGTACTTTTACACTAAATAAGTCGATTTAATATATTATTTTCCCTCTTATACTCTCTTTCTTTCTTTTTTTATGGTTATCTAGATAAGGTTACTGCGATGAACATTCAAAAGATGTTTATTGATCTATTTAAAGTAATAAATATGAGTGCAAAGAAATGTCAACGGAACTGTATCAACAATTAATCAACTGATTAAATTACGGAATTATTACGGAATAGAGGCAGAATTCTGGCTGCATTCCGCGCTGAACCGTAATGCGATTCTTTAAGCGAAAAATGAGCTAGCCTTTTTGTTACCGTTAGATTCTAAGGGCTAAGGCTTAAGACTGGATATAACTAGAGTAGAAAAAAAATCAAGTGTAAAATAGTACAGTTAATATTGTTATTATGGACTAAAGATATGCTTTACATATGATTCATGTCAATAAAATTTTTTACTTAAAGACCGAAATTAATAAATGAGTTTTGAGATCTTAGAGTTGGGAAAGATTGCCTTATAAAATCTAAATTAGAAGCAGTTACGTACTTTTATTAAGACGGTCAAAATAATCAACAAAAGCACTTAGGCATTATAAGAAGAAACTGTTTCCGATAAAGATTTGTTAGAAACACTAAAGCTTGAAAATGGCTACTAAAAAAAAAAAAATATCGGTTGACAAACAGAGGAGAAAAAAGTACTGAACTCTTTGTCTCTGCCTATTATACATATATATATATATATATATATATATATATATATATATATATATATATATATACTCGTAGATATACATGTATTTTTAATGTTATATAAATAAAAATAAAAATTAGTATTATATTTAGAAAGGAATAGCGTAAGAGTATCTAAAGATGCGCGGGCGCCGTGTCAGTGACACTGCCTCTGTTAGGGTGAGGCTTTGTGTAGGGAAATTATAGTGCGTTTTACCTTAGTGAGTACTGTTATATGTGTTATTGTTTCATTTTTAATATAGTTTAATAAGTATAATATTCGCGAATATATTATACATAAGTGAAAATCAAAAACAAATCTATCCCACGGGAACCGTAGATTTCTCCGGAATAAAAAGTAATCTATGTGCTATTCCAGACTATAATCTATCTCTGTTCAAAATTTTATCCAGATCCGTTCAGCCTTTCTGGCGTGATTGAGTAACAAACATCCATCCATCCTAACTTTCGCATTTATGATATTTATGGAATTCTAGTTATAGTGTCAAAGATCTAGTGTAGTGTACTTCAAAATAATTACGATTATATTTGTATTAGACTTATAGATTTTTAAATGAAGGAAGACGAAAATTTAGTATTTTAATAATACACAATATTCTGAAGTTTTATTTCATTCTTAAACATAAAAATTATTCATTACCTTACTGCAAGTTAAACATATATTTTAAAAAATCAGCAACAATATACTTCACTCCTGAGGATAACTAGTGAAAACTATAAAACGAAATGAACATACGTTTTGTGTGTGTAAATGTATTTATTATATGTATGTATGTATGTATGTATTGTATTGAGCCCTCTTTAACGGCCCACTGCTGGGCACGGGCGTCCCTTCAGTACGAGGGGAATCAGGCCATAGTCCACCACGCTGGCCAAGTGCGGGTTGGCGGACTTCACATGTCTTGCGAAAACTTGCTAGGTTCTCTCAGACTTGCAGGTTTTCTCACGTTGTTTTCCTTCACCGTAAGGCAAGTGGTAATCAAATTAGATATGATTCGCACATGAAAATATCAGAGGTGTAAGACCCGGAACCTAACCTAACCTAACCTAACCTAACCTAACCTAACTCCTGAACTAGATACTGTGTTTCAGGAGCTTATGTCTTCCCATATTAGACCTACATATTCAATGCATGAAATCACACGTTATAATTGTATTCAGCCCTTTTTAACGTTCCACTGCTGGGCACGGGCCTCCCTTCAATACGAGGGGAATCAGGCCATAGTCCACCACGCTGGCCAAGTGCGGGTTGGCGGACTTCACATGTCTTTCGAAAACTTGCTAGGTTCTCTCAGACATGCAGGTTTCCTCACGATGTTTTCCTTCACCGTAAGGCAAGTGGTAATCAAATTAGATATGATTCGCACATGAAAATATCAGAGGTGTAAGACCCGGAATTTGAAAGCAGAATAATTCTAGTCTCACATTTTTTATTTAACCGCAAAAAGTTCAGAAAAGCTTCTAAAATATTGTATATTCATTCATACATTGTGTACTCAGTCTTATTTCCAACGCGCACCTTCGCCTAACCGGTTACTATAAGAATTTGTATCATTCTGTCTAAGTGTGTGTTTTGATTTATAATACGTTGATTTCTGAAATTAATTTATGTATTATACTGCTTTCTTTATAATTTCAATCAGAACATGATTAAAAAAATCTGCCGATTTATAAAAACACTTGTCTTAAGATTAAAAGCATATTATACTATAGTTATATACCTATAATAAAAAATTGCCTTTAAATGATATCGACTTTCTAAGTCTACCTCTAAGTCTTTAATTTTATCTAGCTGTTTATCATTATTTCTATTATAAAGTAGTGGCTAGCATCGCTCGGATGCGTCCCTAGACACATTTTAATTTTTTTGAGCCGAACCCTAATTCTTTTTCTAAAATAAAAGTAGCCTAAGTTACTCCTTATAACATCAGCTATTTGACAGTGAAAGCTCTGTCAAAATCAGTCCAACCATTTCGGAGATTAACCTAAACAAAAACACAGATAGACAGACAAAAATTAAAAAAAAAATGTTTAAATTAGTTATTTTGACATTACAAACAGACTTAATTTAATTTATCTGTATAGATTAATAACTATTGTAGCTTTTGCAAGTTATACTGTTTTATTTTAGAGTAACTAATAAAATGTTAAATTGCGCTATGAAAGTTTTATAATGATTTACTAAACTTTAAGTTTTGGAAGAAAAGAATGGACTAAAGTTATAATTCCGATACGCGTTCTTTTTAGCCAACTTTCAACCCTTGTCAGTGTGATAAATAACCCATCAAAACAAATGGTATTTACCATATGCCTTCACCTTCAAAAAACCTAGTATCTTATCTTCGAACTGTTATCGCTAACTATTTTAGTTCCATTAGTATAGATAACAAAGCTTTTTATTCTTTTGACAAGTCAGTCGTCGGTAAATTGTCAATATGATCATTTATTAGTGGTTTACCCTTGCTCTGCTCGGATGTGTTTAAGGGTGCCTTTATATTTATAATATTACTAGCGACCTCGCTTCGCTCGGGTTCGCCCATAGGTACGTTTTAACGGTTAGTGTGGAATAGATAGAATATCTATACTAATGTTATAAAGCTGCAGAGTTTGTTTGGTTAAACGCGCTAATCTCAAGAACTACTGATCCAATTTGAAAAATTTTTTTTTTCATTAGATAGCGCGTTAACTAAGGAAGGCTATATATCATCCCGGAAAACGGTACGGTTCCCGTGAGATAGATTTGTTTTTGTCATGGGACGATCCCGAAGCGAAGCGAGCGTGAGTCGCTAGAATATTATATTACTGCTCCAATCCCTTGGGTAGTAGCGTGATGATATGGAGTGTTCAATCTTCCTATTGAGGAAGATTAAAAAGATACAAAAAGAATTTTTTAAATTGGATTAGTAGTTCCTGAGATTAGCACGTTTATACTATCAAATAAACAAACAAACTCTGCTTCTTTATTATATTAGTATAGATAGATATACAGCCAGCGCTACCTTTTGATATTTTTTATTACTAGTCGTAGCCTATGTGTTGTTACGACAGGATAATCTATTTATTTACTTAACTTTATCGAAATCCGTTCAACCGTTACAGCGTTAAGTAATAACAAACATACGCACTTACAAAATTGTTTATTTTTAATAGTAGTGTCATAGCGAAACAGAATCTAAGCGATTTTTGCATAGAATATTCATTTTACGCGACGGAATGTATTAATATTGTAAAAAATTAAGATGAAATAATCAAAACCACATAATAAGATATTGAATGAAAATTTGCGTGAAATAATGAATGATATCATTTAAAAAAAAATGTCTATTAAACTTTATTAAAAACGCATTTACTTTTGCAGAATCAGTCAAATACTTATATCACGACAGTTCTGCCAAAGATATAAATTGTGGCATAGTAAATTAATTGATTCTTGTTGTGGGCGTTATTTATTGGTAACGATCTAACGCGGCGTTCCTTAACGTTTATTACAATAAACAAATTTAATTTATATGGAAATGGGTTTGTATTTTATCATTATATCAATTATATATAAATGAATAATTTTTGTATCCAAAATGTTAAATACTAAAAATATAAATAATCTATACATATAATAAAATAATAACTGAGTTAAATCTATATATTTTATAGACAGACAAAAATTCTAAAAACTATATTCGGCCTCTGTATCGATAATAATGAATATTTCATTAAGATTTTTAAGAAAATATTTAGGTAATGTACAGATTCGGCTTAGTTACAATTTTATTATATGTATAGGCTATAGATAGAAATCGGACTATAACTTATAAGTTATCTAGAAGTAATGGAGAGGTTGAAATGTCGAGTTTACCTAATAAAAACACATAGTATAGATTTCTCAGAGATGAGATATTTTACCGCAGTAAAAAGTATCTTATATGTTTACCCGAATAACCAGCTACCATCATCCCAAGTTTCATTAAAATCTGTCCAATAGTTTTCTCGTGATGCGGTCACAGACAGACGGACAAAAATTCTAAAAACTATAGATTCGGCTTCTGTATCGATAACAATGTCTATTTCAATAAGATTTTCCAAAAAATATTTAATGTACATATTCGGCTTGGTTACAATTTTATTAGGTATATGTATAAAAGATAAATAGATTAAATTTAACCTTATTATAAATGTTTATAGATAAATACACATACTATTACTGCCATAATATACTATCTACTAGAAATACATTTTAACTCCACTTAGTCAAATGTTAATTTAAACTATCTATACTATAATAAAACTGTTGAGGTCAAATGTCTGTACATAGAATTTGAACCCGCTTCACTTAGTTTTCCAAGCAAAACGCGTTATCACTGAGCTACTCCTGCATTCATACCTACATATTATGATATTTTATTACGTAACTTAGATATTTGTGTGAAGTTACGTAAGTATACCTATATATGTTCACACAAATATCTAAATTTAGCCATCATTATCCCGAATACTCGAAGTGATTACGATCCTATTCTGTTACTGAATAACGATCCCGTATTCCGGAATACTTCATGATGTTAGATGTATGCAATATATTTAAATGTATTTCTCGAGTGAAGTTAACTGTTTCTCTAATTTACACACACGTTGTTGATGGCCGCTTCGAAAGCTTAGATAGATCTCGTATGTTTTTATTCTTCGCATTCTCATATATTTCCATTTGAGAATTATTATTTACATTAGTTTTATTTAAATAATAAGTGATGTTTTCACGTTTTGTATAGTTTTCTCAGAGATGATATATTTTACCGCAGTAAAAAGTATCCTATACGTTGACCCGGATAACCAGCTATCATCATACCAAATTTCATCAAAATCTGTCCAGTGGTTTTCTCGTGATGCGTTCCCAGATAGACAGAGAGACAAAAATTCAAAAAAATAGATTGGGCCGTTGTATCGATATTAAGATATATCGATACACATGACGGTTCAATAAGATTTTCCAAAATATATTTAATGTACAGATTCGACTCAGAATTTTATTATACTTATGTATGGGCTGTCATATTTTTCAATACTGTATTTTTATATTATTTCCACAATAAAAATATCTTAAAATACGAAATTGCCTGTAATTTAATTTTATTTATATTTACATGTATTATTTATTTTTCAGGTAATTACAGAGAAACATCTACTGTAAAATGAATGAAAAGTTTATGTGTTAAAGTAAGTATGCCTATTATTTTTACCGACTTCAAAAGGTAAGGTACTTGAGTCGGTTGAATATTTCTTTTGTGTGATACGCGATACCTCTATTGATGATAGCATCCTATGGCCCCTATGTGGGGCAAAGGGCGTCAACAGTACTCCGCCATCGTGTTCGGTCTTGGGCTATGACCTTTGCTTCTGACCATGTGAGCCCGATTGCTTTCAACTCCACAGCTACTGAACGTCTCCAGGTGTGTTTAGGACGGCCACGTTTTCTCTTCCCTTGCGGAGTCCATTCCAGAGCTTGTCTAGGGATGTGATTGGGAGCTCTTCTGAGAGTATGGCCGATCCATGTCCACTTCCGGTGCTCCTCTATTACATAATTATTTTTTAACTAGCGGCTCACCCTCGCATCGCTTGAGTTCGCCTCTAGGAAAATAAAGAAACCTATTCCTCGGGAACCGTTACTTAGGTTTTAGTAAGTATCCCTAATCTTTTCTAGCAATAAATATAGCCTATGCCACTCAGGGTGAATGTAGTTTTCCAATGGTGAAAGAATTTTTGAAATAGGCACAGCAGTTTTTGAGTTTATTCATTACAAACATACACACAAAAATACAAATCTTTCCTCTTATAATATTAGTATAGATGAACAGATAATTTATGCTTTCTTACTCGTAGATTTAAGCGAATTATGTTTGACATTTTAAACTTTTCGGATTTTGTCGTAGTTTTATTTTATACTAGCGACTCACGCTCGCTTCGCTCGCGTAGGTCCCCACGGTACGTTGGAGAAATGATTCTCCATACAAATTATCATTGCCTTTTTCACCCCCCTTAAAAAATGATTTCTAGGATAAAAACTATCCTATGTCCTTCCCAGGGTCTGAACTATCTACATACCAAATATCATCTAAATCGGTTTAGCGGATTAAGCGTGAAAAAGTAACAAACAGACAGACAGAATTACTTTCGCATTTATAATATTAGTATAGATTTAGGTTAAGCATCGGGAAAAAATACTTAAAATTAAACCGCGACAAAATCCAAAACGATAGTGTGATAGAAAAGGTTATACCTTAAGGTTGTAATATCACATTCAGATAATTTTGAAGTCAGTGATAATATTAGTTAAAAAGTCACGTCAAGTAAAGTAAAATCATATTTTTAGTACGCTTTTTTAGGTTTAAAACCCAACTAATGATTTCTTTTAATACATTTTATTATTATTTTTCATACTATAGCCAATATTTCATTAAGAATATAAAAATAGATCCCCTGTTAATTCTGAAAAGATAAATAATACTTATGCCAATCCCCAATGGGTAATATACGCCGTTTGTAAGCCACTCGCGTTACACGACTTCTTGGAGTTATCGACGAGTTACAGTTTGGATGATGTTATGCAAATGTTAAGTACTAGAATATACTAACTAATATTTACAAAAGTGATGGAAATGTTGCAAACTATGCTCTAAGAATAGTACATATATTATATATGTAAAATATTATATACATATTTGGCTCAGTTTATATTTCAATACAATATATTTTCGGTTTAAAATGACTATGCTACCATGTGGAAAATCCCGTACAGTCTCGTAAATATATTTGAACTGAAAATATTACCTCAATCGTTCTACAAAAAAATGAACTTTAAAAATAAGGCTTTTAATATATAAATTTCTGTTAAAACATACACTTTATTTAGCCAAGTAAAATATATAAAGTAAAACAGATAGAAGTGTTTTATTATTCATCATTGAAAACGTAAGCTTTATTCAAAATGATTTCAAAACCATAATATAATATTTTCTTTTAAGAACCCTCCATATATACATATGTTGAACAAACTGACCCCTAATTTTGTATGAAACATTTTTCCTCATAACAATACGAAACGGTACAAACATTTAACCTCTTGTCACTAACCGTCATATGATCCCACTTAAATAAAACACACAAAAAGGTCAGGTCGAAATCCTAAATAAATAATTCAGTGTGGTGTAAAGTCGTCCATCAATATTAACATGGCGGCGTGACTGTCGCACAATATGGGATTACTCCAGACGTTGATCTCGCGGTATCGCGACCTTAGTATAGCGCTTTATTTTTATTTCTACTAATAATCTCTATGTAATATAAATATTACTTATATCTTTATGTTTCTTGTAGATATTTTAAATGGAAATTAAAGACAAACCTATCCCACGGGAGCCGTACATTATTCCGGGATAAAAAGTAGCCTATATGTTATTCTTGCCTATAATCTATCTCTATGCCCATCTAGATCCGTTCAGCCGTTCTGGCCTGAAAGAGTAACAAACATTCATACATCCATACTCACAAACTTTTACATTTACAATATTACTCGCAGTATAGATGTGCAATAAATGATAAGGTTTTTACCATTGTTTAGTTTTTAGTTTAGGGAAAATTGGTGTGGAAAACATAATCTATAGATATAATAAAAATTCTGTGTGAAATCTGTACATTAAATATTTTTTGAAAAATCATATCGAAGTAGTCATTTATTAGCAATACAAAGGCCGAATCTGTAGTTTTTAGAATTTGTCTGTTCGTCTGTATATCTGTCTGAGAACGCATCACGAGAAAACCTCTGGACAGATTTTGATGATAGCTGATTTATTTATATACTAGCGACTCATCCTCGCTTCGCTCGGATTCGTTCCTAGCTTGATTCCCCATACAAACTTTCATCCCCATTTTCACCCCCTTAAGGGATGATTTTCGGGATAAAAAGTATCCTATGTCCTTCCTAGGGTCTCAAACTGTCTTCTTAGCAAATTATATCTAAATCGGTTCAGTAGATCCAGAGATTACCCCCTACAACGTCATAAACTCACAAACTTTACCTCTTTATAATATTATAATGCTTAATACCTGTTTAAAAGAACGGTTTTTAAATGAAGATTACCTTAAATTATATAAATATTTCCTGTCAAAAGATATCTTAAAACGGCGAATAAATCAAGACGCATGTCGAATTAAAAGTAAAAAGTTCATGATCATATCATAAATGAATTATTCGTGTCGCGTAAGACCATCCATCAATATTAATATGGCAGATTGGGAGCGATTCGACGTTGTCCTGAGACCCGACAGCTGCTTTGATAAGGCTAGAATTATTTATTTTTAAGGAAACGCTTTTTTTATTTTGTTTAAATAAGTGTACACTGATAAGTTTTTTTTATTAGACTAAAAAAAAAGTGTTGTTGTATTTTAACTAATCCGGCGGAATTGAATCTACGATCTACGTTGTTACTAGCTGTCTAATTCCTATTGCTCGAACTAACCTTATATATAACTGGTACCAAGAGCGATCGAGTTAAGCTTCGCGAATTTGGGAAAAGATAAAAAATCATTTTTTTTAGAAAAAAATTAGATATTAAAAATCTAAATACAAAATTTGATCCAAATCGTTACAGCCGTTTCGGTGATACACGAAATAAATTTATACATATGTATACAAAAAATATTTATTTAATATTAATCTAGTGATCGCTGCGTGGTTGAAAATCAACCATAATTATACATAACCTATTATATCCAAAAGAATTTTCAAACGGGTCTATAAATTCAGAGATTTGCACGTATAGACAAATAAACTTTTCATCTATATATTATGTTAGTACTCGTATAATATTGATGAAGGTTATCTAACATCATACTACATCTTCTCGCAGTGCAGTAATTATATATAAATAAAATACGCGAGCGGATTCGCGGGTAAAAGAAAGTCAATAAATTTTGGCGTTCTGCAGTCCTTCTCTATATAAACTTTAACTATGCCAAAGCTCATACATAAAGCTCGTACATGCAATATGCTTAAAAAGGGATTCCAAGTTTTCTCTTCACGTATTAATACATAGATACAGCGTGTAAAATCTCACAAACTTTCACAATTCTAATATTAGTGGGATGGGACAAATCTATCTTTTACTATTTTTCATCCACGTTTCCGCTCGAGTGATAGTGGATTTTTTTAATTAGTGAAGCCAAGAAATTCTTAGTAGTAGTTAGGAGTTGGGAAGTTGTGGTGTTCCAAATCTCGTACGAGAAACTTACCGTTCATATAAACGTGACGACACTTTTGGCTCAGTTTGTAGTGACTCTACTTGCTGTGCCAGCGGTGGCGGGTTCGAGTCCCGCTGAGCGCATTCATTTGTGTGATGAGCACGAATGTTTGTACTCCAGTCATGGGTGTTTATATGTATAATGTGTATGTATATGTGTAGGGTATCAACTATCTGGTATCCATAACACAAGCCTCGTAGCTTACCATGGAACTAGATGGAGATGTGTGTTAATGTCCCAACATATTTATTTATTTATATAGAATTTCCTTCTAATCAGACAGACAGAGAGTTAGAGAGACAGAGAGTGAAGGAACAGAGTGAGAGAGTATGCTTGTGAATAATAATAATTTTGCATTTTATTGGTCTTTTTTGTATTTTATTTATAATCTATTCTTGATAAACAGCAAAAATTATGAGTTACGTTTAAATGTTATTTTTTCTGTGTGTATGTTATGTTACATGTATACATATCTTAGAAAATTTTGAACAATAATCATATTTTTAAATAAATGGATTCTTTTTTCGTATTTCAATAAAAAAATCTATATCAATGGGTGCAATAATTAATTTTAAAGTGATTTTAATACCTGTATACTTTATTAGTCAAAAAGCAACAAATACTAGATAAAATATCTCCCCAAGGTACTTTGCACGAAAATAAATTAATTCTTCTGCGGGTGCTTCATGCTGTATTACAGGAACTTTGACCGCGATCAATCTTATCGGGGATTACCGGTTAAGTCGGGGATTTACACAATTTTCTGGATTTTATCCTACTTCGACAATACCCTTTTTATCCCGACCTATTTTGCTAATTATATTTACTAGTAGACCGCCTAGTGGTCGAAACTCGACCATAATATTTTTGAAATTATACTTCTTTTGGAACGTTTGGAAAAATTATGAGAGTAAAATTTTCACTCTCTTAAATGATATTCTATAAATATAGATTGTCATATGCCTAATATGCATTATTTTATTAATTTATCATTCCTTTCACAAACAGAGAGTTGTGACATAAACACACATTTTTTTATTACATTTCATATTACATTTATTACATATTATTACATACATACATTTTAATACAAAGCTTATCAATTCCCACTATACAAAAAAAAACGGTTGACCAACAGAGGAGAGAAAGGTATTGAACTGTTTTGACTTTACCTATCCATATATAGATTGAATATAAAAATAACATGTCGGTACTTGTTCCATATCTAAGTAATACGTACATGTATTGTTCTTGAAGTTATATTTATTTTGGCACGTTTGGAAAAAAAAAATGAGAGTAAAATTTTTACGATGCGCGCACACATCGACATCCAAAATGCGACATGATGAAATTAGATGAAAGCGACATGATAAAGTTAGCTGCATTCTTTTTACAAACAGAAAGCTGTGACATACGGGATGAAATCTTTAACTATTTTTGTTCTGTTACACCAAAGAAGTATATATACCTTCTTACGCGCGCACATAAAAACACACACATTTTTCATTTAAGTAAAACTTTATAATAATATGTAGGTATGCACATTTAAAAGAAGAATGCAAAAAGTAGATAGGGATTTTAAATTTTCATTGCATAATTTTCCGGATTTTATCTTACTTCAACTGTAAACTATTTATCTCAACCTATTTTGTTAATTACATTTTTGAAATAGTGTAACAATGAAAATGAAAATAGCATTTCAGTACGTACCTATCCCATTTCTAAGTCATGCTAACATGTCTTGTTATGATATACGTATCTAAAATTATATAATAGACTTACGAGAAGACAATTTATCAAGACAAAAAATAAAAAGAGATTTATCTGAACCTATTTTTAACCGACTTCCAAAAAAAGGAGGAGGTTCTCAATTCGACCGTATATATATATATATATATATATATATATATATATATATATATATATATGTTTGTTCGTGTATATATTGCATATGTTTGTTCGTGGATTTTTTCGTCGTTTATAATTTTTTCGAAGTCGGTGCCAGCTATAAATCAAAGCACACCGACTTCGAAAAAAATCTGATTAAGTATCTATTCTAAATGAAAACCCCCGTTTTGTTATTTTTTACTTTTCAGTGCCTGGAAGTCGGTATTTTTTTTTTTAAGTTTTTACTAATGATATTTATTGGATGTTATAAGAATAAATACAAAAAAATCTGCCTGTATCTGTACCTATTCTATATCTAACATTAAGCTCAACTAGCAATATTACTGTTTATGTTGTGCTTTCATCATTAGGTCGCTTCTAAGAAAAGCTCTCTGTAATAATTATATGTTATCTCCAGGAGAGTATTAAAATCAAGTGACTGTACATCACTCGTATGAGTGCTTTTGAAATGTAGTGGTTTTTTTCTATAAAATAAAAAATATACAGTTTTTTTTCTAACATAATACTAAATATAGGGTTATGTTACTTAAACTTACCTATCCATAATTTATTATGTTTTTTATAGATTTAGTCATTTTTACCATTATACAAGTTTATACCACTACTACTATTACTTTTACTTTACTAGCGACTGACCCTCGCTTCCAAATACAAACTTTCATCCCCATATTCACCCTCTTCAAGAAGATGCTTTCTGAGATAAAAAGTATCCTATGTCCTTCCCAGGGTCTCAAACAATCCATCTAAATCGGTTCAGTAGATCCAGAGATATTTTAAATAAAAAACTCTTTATAATATCAGTATAGATGTAAGTTTTAGTACCCAGAATAGAAAGGCTGTTAAACCGTTACAGAGCAAAGAAGTAACAAAGATATACTCACAATTTTTCTCATTTATGTATATACCTACTAGCGACTCACCCACGCTCCGCTCGAGTTCACCCGTAGGTATGTTGTAACGGTTAATATAGAATAGACTACATACACATAGGTATGATGAGTTTTACATACCTTACTTGAGAAATGATAGATTCCCCATACGAATTTTCACCCCCTCAAAGGATGATTTCCGGGATAAAAACTATCCTAAGTCCTTCCCAGGGCTTAATATCTCCATACCAAATTTCATCTAAATAGGTTCAGTGGATTAAGCGTAAAAAGCTAGCAGACAGACAGACCGACAGAGTTACTTTCGCATTTATATTAATATTAGTATATTAGTATGTTTGTATGTACGAATACGTATCTGTCATCACCAAGAATGAAGTTGGTCCAATCTAAATATTTACAAATTCACTCATTGTATCAAACCACTAAATAAAACAAAATCCAAACCCTAACAGTCTGTTCACCATCACTCACATAAAAGGCAAGCTAAGATGTATTACAGCTGTGCAAACCATTTCAGCGTTACATTTAACATTTAGTATGATTTGTAACTTTGCACAATGACAATTAAAACTTGCATACACCAGTTTTAGCTATTTCTATACAGTTTGGCTAACTGAAGTTTGAAATTTTAGTGCGAGACACGAGTTTCTGCTATTGAAGTAAAAGTTTAATAATTTCTTTCACTTGAACAGGTGTAATTAAATATAAATGTGAATGTGACCATACAGTTAAAAGTTTAAGTACTTAAACTTTTGAAAGCTCTTTTAAACTCGTTGAATTAATTTTAAGAATCAGTGTAGTTAGTCAGTGAATACACTTAGTGTTTATTTGTTCTTAATGCTAAATTTGAATGTGTTGGTCAGTTTTTGTTTTGGCCTTCTTTCGTACAGAGGTTTATATTTTTGTGGGTCGGAGTATTTTTCTGCATAACATTTTATTCCAGTACACTAAATAGTTTTAGTAGGTTATTAGTAGGTTTTTGTAGAAGGTTACTGAGTGATGTGCTTGATAAAAGCTGAGTGTGTATAATTTTGTAAGGTCTATATGCCTATTTATATGTTGTATTCATGCCCTTAGCAGAAAAAATAATACGCGTAAAAAGTACCTACCGTATACATGTTTTAACCACAAAATTTTCATTAAATTATTTACCCATTTTTTGTTCATATTATCTTCTTTCAAGTCTTTAATAAGTTTTATTTATAACATACCTAGCGGCTCACCTTCGCTTCGCTCAAATTCGTCTCTGGGTACGTTTTAACGCTTATTATGGGATAGTTAGATTATATATTATATACATAGGTTTGATGATTTGTATTGATATTGATTGTTGTGGGATATATTATAAAGTATTTTCCCGTACGAATGAGGTTATTACTTAACGTAACGTAGCCTGTGTCACTCTAATCCTCCAACTATCTTCACACAAAAATTCACGCCAATCCGTCCCTCCGTTTCGACGTGAAAGAAGGACAAAAAAACACAATTTCACATTTATAATATAAAAAGTATGGATAACAACATTCAAACCCTCAATTACATGATAAATTCTGAAGTAGATCTTTCTTTCAATGTAATAGAATTACAAAGCTTCCATTGCATCACTTACGCTATACATCAAAACAATTCCAAAATAACTTTGTTTTGGACGACGCTTATGATTGCTGTCCCGCTCTGGGGCGTTTCCGGACCGCCTTGATTGTTCCCTAAGGGTTTAGGATGATGATAAAAATTTTCTCTGTAAAACAAACAAGTTTATTATAAAATTAGCTCCCGCTTGCAGCTTTTTTTCTTATATACATGACTCTTTTTAATTTACCGTCTCCAGTTTTAATAATTTTACCTTAAAATTTCAGATCTACTGATTTGTAAACAGTATGACTTCAATATTGTACAATTTGACGTCGAAATTTAATGTAGATTTATAAATAAAAAAAAATAAAAAGTTTTACAATATAAACTAATTTTAGTGTTAGTAGTTATTGTGATAATTAAGATAGTTAGATGTTAGTAATTTTTAAAGATACGTTAAGAAATATTAAATAAGTATTCAGCCCTTTTTAACGTCCCACTGCTGGGCACGGGCCTATCTTCAATACGAGGGGAATCAGGCCATAGCCCACCACGCTGTCCAAGTGCGGGTTGGCGGACTTCACATGTCTTTTTGAAAACATGCTAGGTTCTCTCAGACATGCAGGTTTCCTCACGATATTTCTTTCACCGTTAAGATAAGTAGTAATCATGTTGGAGATGATTCGCACATGAAAATATCAGAGGTGTGAGACCCGAGATTTGAACTCGCCTCACTCGGTTTCCCAAGCGAGCGCGTTACCACTGGGCTACATCTGCAAAGTTTAAAAAAAATTATGAATAAATCTATTGCTCTGCAAGAACCCCTTTATAGATGAAAGCCTCTTCCAAAGATAGCTAGACTTCTCTGGATTTAGATGTTTGAACCCAGCTAGGACCAGCTGTCTTACTGCTCTCATCTTCCCATCGACTGTAGGGTCGTCCCTTGTTTCTTTTTCCTCGTGGACCTTTCCATAATGTCACCCTTTTAGTCTACCTGTAGTCTTTAAGACGAATCATATGTCCAGCCCATCTCCATTTTAATGCCAAAGCCTTCTGTAGACCATCAGCTGCCTTGGTGATTTTTTTCTTATTTTTTTATTACGTATATTTTTTTGAAGTAAAAATTTAAAATATCCAAAAAAAAAAAAATACGTTGACTGATACATTCTAATTATTTCTAGTCTGGCTTCAGAAAAAAACAGCAATAAAGAAAAAATGATTGTTTTGGCTTTTTGGGTTCCCATTTTTTTTTTTTTGAAGAATTTCCACTTTTTTTAATATTCTCTATTTATCTGTTTTTTATATATATATTTATATGCACTAGTGCAAGTGATTCTTAAAAATACCTTAAAATTTCGTTATCGTCCTCTCTTTCAAAGCAAGTAGTCACGTATAAAGAAAACGATCATGACATGCATCATACAACACTTCTTCTCAACCGTTTCTTACCTAAAGGTACGTGACATCACGTATTTTGTATAGCATCTTTGGCTTAAAGAACCTTTCTCTGTATACGATATAAAGTTTTATTTTGTCTTTCAGTAAAAATCTAGATTTTTATTCTAAAAATCTAGAAGATTAGATCAGAGATCGGCAAACATCTTGAATTGTGACGGTATTTGCGTTATAGTGGATTTTTAGTCCTCTGTAATGTTTTGAAGGGAGTTTCAATCGCGCTAGTACTTATATATACATTTAATTATTGGGCGCTTGCTTTCGTAATGCGTGAGTTAATTCCCTAAATGATATTTTAAAATCAAACGCATATCAGCTTATCTTATCAGCTTTGAAATCAAGCGTAGCTTTGAATCTGTTATTCTTTCTAAGTTCTGCTCTCTTTCTAAGTTATCTATTTTCTTCTTCTGTTCTTATTGCTTTCATTTTATATAATTTAACTAGCGACTTACCCTACTTTCACTCTGTTGCATTTCTAGGCACTTATAGTCGATAAAAGTTTAAAAATATCTGTTGAAGTTATTGTAATTTCTTATAGTTAACTCTGTAGCACTCGGCGGTAAGAACTCGGTAGCACAAGTATTTTCAGAAACGCATTCGTAGTTTCAGAGATTACCCCTACAGAAAATTAAACCTGTTTATAAAATTAGTGTAAATGAGAAAAAATGTCCTTTATATTATTATTTATAAAAGAAATTGAATAAAATTAAGCATATCATTCGAAAATTAATAAAAATTATATGAGTACTAGCGACTCACTCTTGCTCCGCTCGGGTTCGTCCCTATGTACGTTTTAACGGTTAGTATAGATTTCTCAGACATGAGATATTTTCTCATCTATCGGCAGTTAAAAGTATCCTATATCCGGATAACCAGCAATCATCATACCAAATTTCATCAAAATCTGTCCAGTGGTTTTCTCGTGATGCGTTCCCAGACAAACAGACAGACAAAAACTCTAAAAACTATGACTAAATAATGACTATTTCAATAAGATTTTCCAAACTATATTTAATGTACAGATTCGACTGTGTTAGTATTTTATTATATGTATAGATACATAATTTTTGAAAAACTTTATGGTGTATTCAATAAAATTAAAGACTTAAAGCTTGATCATCATCGAAGTTGTCTAACAAATACAATAGGTTAAGGTGAGCAAATTGACCACAGATTGTACTAGTAATTATTAATTAATCAAATCCACAGTATTAATAGGTCATAGACATGACCTACATTGAATTAACTGAATGGCCTACGTTTTCGCTAGCTTAGAGACTGTACAAATACATCCATCTTAATACAAATAACATTTTCAAGATAAAAAATGTATCACACTGCTGTTATTTAATAAAAATTGTATTTGTATGTTTGTTTCTCCTTCTTAACTTTATATATTTATAACTTAAAGTAACTTATAGGGTACTTCTAGTAATATTGGCTATTGCTATTAATACACTTAGGCACCCAACCGAGCGAAGTGGAATCAGTCGCTAGTCTATACAGATAAATTAAATTCATTGTCTGTTTGTAATGTCAAAAAAACAGCTTTTTACTAAAAGCATATGAAATTACATGTATTCAGCCCTTTTTAACGTCCCACTGCTGGGCACGGGCCTCCCTTCAAGACGAGTGGAATGAAATTACATACGGTGCTTATAAAGAAAACTTAATTTTAAAATGTTTATCTGTCTGTCTGTTTGTTCCGGCTAATCTGCGAAACGGCTGGACTGATTTTGACGAGACTTTCACTGGTAGATAGTTGATGTTATAAGGAGTAACTGAGGCTACTATTATTTTAGAAAAAGAATTAGGATTCCGCTCAAAAAAATTAAAACGTACCTTTGGACGTACCAGAACGGAGCGAGGGTAAGTCGCTAGTGTTATATAAAAACAAATAATATCAACAAACCTGCTTTAACAATGTTTTAGTCAAGTCTGTCGATCCCTCTGATTTGGAAGCTTTCCGTACCCGTCTTGATTGCGCCCTCAAGGGTGTAGGGCGTTAAATAGAATTGCAACGATGGATTGCTCAGTGAAGCGATTCAACGTTTTGATTTAATAGTGAAGTACGTACTTTAAATTTGAAGAACGTATTATATTTTTGTATTTTATTTAAAGTGTTCATATATTATATTTGTATTGGATTTTGTACTATTAATATTAATAATAAATAAATAAATATATTGGGACGTTAACACACAACACCATCTAGTTCTATGGTAAGCTATGAGGCTTATGTTATGGATACCAGATAGTTGATACACAATAGATATTATATAATTTTAAATACATACATATTATAAATATAAACACCCATGACTGGAGTACAAACATTCGTGCTCATCACACAAATGAATGCCCTCAGCGGTACTCGAACCCGCGACCGCTGGCACAGCTAGTAGGGTAACTACAAACTGAGCCAAACGTATCGTATACAACTAAACTATTTATATTAATGTAGAACTTTAAACCAAAGCTTTAAGCTGTATAATTATTATCCTGCTAGTGTTTTCCCGTGGTTCTGTTCATGATAGACACATATATACAAACTTTCGCAATTATAATAGTAGATGGACTAACGAGTTACCCCCACTTTACTCGGGCTCTATCAGTATGTATTACTCCAAGTAAGTATCTGTGCACTAAATTTCATCCAAATCGGTCTAGCTATTTCAAAGTGAAGGTGTTAAAAACATACACACATCAATTCTATTAGTAAGAATACCAAATATTGATTGATTGCAATGTTCACTTGAAAATATATAGTAGCGTGAAATCACTTACGTCAGAAACAGATCGCAACGAGGCAAAATGGCTTAGTCAAATAAACTGCATTCCCATACATATCTTCTAGCGACTCACATCGCTTCACTTCGGGTTCAATCTATTTAAAACTATCCTATGTCCTGCTCAGGATCTCAAATAATCTCTATACCAAAACTTCATCTAAATCGGTTCAGCGGATTTATCATGAAAAGGTAACAAACAGACAGACAGAATTACTTTAGCATTTATAATATTAGTAGGGAAGTATGGATTTGTGAGTTGGTACATTATGGCATAACTAGGTTCATAGAAAAAATAAGCTAATAAGAAAGGAATTTACTTATAAAGTCGAGGAGCTCTATAGTCAAAGAATAGATAGCCTGAGAAGTTGACTTAACAATATGAATTTTAATATGGTTCAATCATTTCGTTATAAAGGGATCTGGCTGACTTTGCTTATAAGGATAAAATATTTTTGATCCAAATAACTTGAAAATATATATTGAAAGCCTTAAATGCTACTAATATTATAAATGTGATAGTTTGTAAGGATGTATGGATGTCTGGAAGTATAGATGTTTGTTACTCTTTCACGCAAATACCACTAAACGGATTTTAATGAACCTTTACAATAATATAGCACATACATATATCACGTAGCCTACTTTTTATTCCAGAAAAACGTACGGTTCACGTGGGATAGATTTGTTTTTATTTTTCTATAGGCGAACCCGAGCAAAGCAAGGGTAAGCCGCTAGTTAGTAAATATGGAAGATTTATTGTTTACTTATTTAATAAACTGTTTACAATCTGTATCATTTGTATGAATATATTTTCACTAATATTACACTAATAACTAAAAATGTGTTTGTTTGTTTGTCTAGCAACAAAGTATCGAAGTGATTTTTTGTATGGTTATTTAGTGGGGAGTGAAATGAGCTAAAAGCTATCTAATACAGTTTATTCAGTGTGAACTACACTGATTAAACTGTACTAGATGTACCTTGCATGGGGAAAGCCCGTGCAAGCTGAGGGACGTTAAGGAGATAGGCTGAATAATTTTAAACAAATATTGTGGTGGTATCATATTAGTTAGTTTGAAGTTAATAGTAAATTATATAAATAAGAAGTTCTTTACAATTACTACTCTGCAATTATTACCTAAAGGAATTACATAAAAATCAAACCCATGACCCTAACAACAAACAAAGAATCTCCTTCTTTTTGAATTCGGTTAAATAAAGGAATATCTTAACCATATCGTTCAGTTTCTTTGCTTTTCAGCTGAATGTTTCGTAGATATTATCAACTACAAATAGCACAAATAAAAAGACCAATACAAATAGGGCATAAATAACACAGAATGACAATTTATAAATTGAAGGTACAGGGCCGTATTTATACGCTTTCATACCAAAGTTTAATAACATTTTTTGATTTGCAAATACATTATCTGAGGATATTGTGATGGGATTTTCATTATCATTAAGAAAAGTATATTTTTTTATATTTGTATGGTTGTTTCTATGTAAATTTAAATGAATCTTTCTAGAAATAGTCTTTTCGGATTTTAAAGCGGTTTTATTTTATATTTTCGAAACGTCTGGAATAAAAATATAAGAAAAACCGCGACAAAATCCGAAAACATGTTAATTATAATTAATCTGAAAAAAAAATTTGAGGAGTTATCGTCCAAAATCTACTTATAAATATACACATTTTTAAACAACTTGTAATAATGAGATAAAATTCTAAACTTAAATATATTTAAATGTCAGATAAATGAAACTTCGTGCTTTTATAAGATTTAAAACTTTATTTTAAACTTGATTTAAAACGTTTTTATATTTTCCCTACAACAACTATTTATCCTTTGAATACATCTCTGCACGCATAAGAAGCAACGATCGCAATTGAATGGTCTGACATAAATAAGCCCAAGACAAAACAAAAGGCCGATTGGATTAATGCCGGTTCGATTCCCAGCTTTAAATACAATATACCATCGATATATGGCATTGCTTGATATTATGAATGTAGAATAAAAAGTATAATTTCTTAAATTTATACTGCCTTAATAAAACAAAAATGATGGAGAACATTAATTTATTAAAGCGATATTATAGGTACTGTTTTAGAACTTTGAATTCAAGGATTAATAGTAATATGAACAAAATCAAATCTGTGATAGATATACTATTGTCATTTTTGTGCTTATTTATTCAAAAGACCAATACATATTGTATTTTACAGTAGAGAGTTTTCTTTCTATTTTAAAAACGAAGCTTTAATTATCTATATATTTATAGATAAAACTAGATGATTTTTTAAATTGACATAACTTTTTTATTTAGGAACCGATTGAAATAAAACAAATATTAAATGTTAAGTGAAGCTTACCATAATAAGTGAAAACCGCACCCAAATCGGTTAAGCTGTTTCTAAAATTAGCGCGTACAAACGCACAGATAAACCGACAAACAGACAAATAGACAAAAACTAAAAATCATTGTTTTGGGTTCTATTGCGTTAATAAAGATAATAGTTAATAATAGTTTCTCTCAAATATCTTCCGTGTACAGACAGCGATCAGTTACAAGTTTATTATATGTATAGATATATCTTTTCAGTTTTATTAAAGTTAAAATTTGTATTTTATACCAATGGAATTAAAATTTTAAAGTCAATGATTCTGTATTAAAAAATTGGTTGTTTGGACAACTAAGCACTGAGATGACGATATAGTAGTGTAAGATGGTATACGATGTTCACTTAAATCGTTGCAAGTATTAACGTTAAGGGTTTATCAATGAATTGAGTCGTGTCTTATAGTAGTGATCCTATTACAAGGGGAAAAATTATTTAAAGTATAATTTTTTTTCTAACTACATAAAATCGAAATCGATTATGTGTAATATTCATTGCCAATCAGGTACGAATTTCTCTGACTGTTTGTTATTATATATCTAATACTAGAGGGTTCGCCTCTAGAAAAACAAAAACAAATCTATCGCACGGGAACTGTACATTATTCCGGGTTTAAAAGCCTATGTGCTATTCCAGACTATAATCTATCTCTGTGCCAAATTTCATCCAGATCCGCTCAGCCGTTCTTGCGTGATTGAATAACAAATATCCAAACATCCATCTCAAACTTTCACATTTATAATATTACTAAAATTTACGAAGTAGTATATTGCAGGCGAAAAATGTATTTACTGTAATAAAATGCAACCTATATTACTGTTCAATAATATAGCCCACGGCGAGAGAATTATTTAATTTGGTTCAATAGTTTCGGAGTTTATTGATTACAAACAAACAGACATTCTTATACATACAAAATACCCATTTATAATATTGATGGACTGATGATATAAATAAATTATATATCTTTTAATCCGTAAAGCTATGCCTAGGAATGACTGACGTCAAACAAAGAGATTTTGAACTTATAACCTCACGACTCAGAAAGTCGTCAATCTGTATAATCTGAACCCATTGGACCATTATCTTAGTATGGAGAGATTATATCTTAAAGAATAGTAACAGGCCCTATAATATGAATTGTGAGGTATCCAATCATTTGCCTATGGATTTTTTTTAGATATACTCTGATACTTGACATCTAGGTACACATATAATAAAAGTCGAAAATTAAATATTTTTCTAGAAAATCTTACTGAAATAGTCATTTTTATCGAGACAGAGGCTGAATTTATAGTTTTTAGAATGTCTTGTCTTGTTTGTCTGTCTGTCTGGAAAAGCATCACTAGAAGACCATTGGACAGATTTTAATGAAATTTGGTATGAAGATAGCTGGTTATCCAGGTCAACATGTAGGATACTTTTTACTGCGGGAAAATATCTCACCTCTGAGAAATCTATACTAAACGTTAAAACGTAAGTAGAGACGAACCCGAGCGGAGCAAGGGTGAGTCGCTAGTATAGTATATAATAATAGTAATAATAATATACGTTAATATTACGCATACTTGTTTAAATAAAACATTCCACAGGTAAAATAATAAAAAAATAATATTTATGGAAGTCATTATAGAGACTCGATTATAAAGTCTGAATCTGACAGGCGAAGTTAACCGCCTCAGGTGCTGTAATCACTTTACATGTAGAGTACTCGAATCTTCGGTACTAAAACTTTTAATATGAATATTAACGATCATAAATAATATGTAATTAAAGTTATTTATAATGTACTCCTATTAATTTCAATTATCTCAAGGCTTGTTTAGTTTGAGTTTATTGTATTGTCGTGTTCTTTATTTTTTAATATATTTTCTTGTGAGTTTAATGTAGTATAATGTTGAAATGTCCTGGGTTTGAGTCCTAGGTTTGGTAAATATAGCTATTGAGATTTTCTTTGTTTTATTTTATCTGGTCTACTGTAATCGATGCATTTCGAGTAAGAGTAACCCATTAAACCCTACCGCTGCATAAAACTGCAGGATTTGCTTAGAGATACAGTCACTGATTTCTTTGGGCCTAGAAATTGTTTCTCAAGATAAATATTGCACTTGTGCATTAGAGGTCCACACTACACCAGAAAATGGAGTGGCGTTTCATCTGTCCTGATACATCTTCTACTGGTTTTGGGGTCACTCAAGCTGAGATTGAACATGTGCTCGTTTAAGCAGCAGGGTCCTGTGAGAACTCAGTTTCCTGTTCAGCACTAGAACTAGGATATTGATTTTTTCTGTTAAGAAATTCTCAGTTGCAGCCCAGAATTGGGAAGTTGATGGTAATACACCCCCTTTCTCTTATCGTCCCATGGGGCAGACTGAACGATATAGAGTTCATTTGTGACCGCGTACACTTGTTTTAAGATTGACCGCCGCGGCCGAAATCGGTCAGGTGGTTATTATGTAATTAAGTATTGGAATCCCTTTTTTTTCTTATTATTGAGTGTGAGAACACACCAAAGACAACATGATTGTCCAGTTTTAAACTTTTTTAAATTTTGTGATTTTAAATGTAAATAGTTATCTTACATCTTGTTCAAGATTTTAAAGAAATTCAATGTCATAAAAATGACTTTTTAAGTTTTTTTAATGTCAGAAATTAACCTTAGGAGCCAATTAAGTAAGTGGAACCCCTTGTTGAACCATTGGACTGTTATGAGAGTAAGGACTCTCCGGCTAAACTTTCAGATCATTTGATTCGTTTTGACGAGCCCCATAATTTATAATTACATAGTTGATTTTTAGTTTTTTTTAAACTATAATTATCTAAAAAAACCTTGTTTAAACGGCTATTTTAAAAAATCTTCTAAGCTGACGCTATCTTCTATACGGTAAAAGCCAATAACCAGCAAAACTATTAAAGAAAATCCTCTACTAAGGCTAGTATTATTAAGAATAGGCAAGCTGTTTATTCGCCATAATCGTAGATGCAAGTCGATGCAAATGAAATACGCATTGTGTAATTTAATTATGTGCATGCATCATACATGTGGTGTCGAACTTGGAATATCTCTTAGCATTAATGAATAATGTTTAAGAGACTCGTATAGTGCGTTTGCATGGTACAGCCAACTACGTCGTTTGGTACAGATTCGATTTTTAACAAATTGCGAATTGTAAAAAATATGTTTTTATCAATTTATATAGAACGATTTCCCAGGGTCTCAAACTATCTCCATATCAAATTGCATCCAAATCGGTTCAGCGCATTTATTACATTAGTATGGATTAATCAAACATATTTCTTAGCTGTTGCTCTTTTGAACACAGTTGCTTTCTTAAAAAAATACTTTATTTAATTAAGTACTTCTTAAATATGTTATACTTTACAGTGTTGTCGATTTGATTTAAAACATTTGTATACAAATGATGTGTCAGTCTAGTAGCTATTTGCCCAGACTAATTAAAAAAATAGACCAAGCATACATCATTGTAATTTTAAGGGTAAACTAAATTAATTATAACAGTATAAACTATACATTACATATTTTTCACCTTAAGAATTTAATTGTATCATAAATATTATAGGCAAGGAACCAATTACATACTTTCATTTAAATCTTATACTAAAATATACTTAAAAAATTACATACATTCTTAACTTATTTAAACACTCCTAATATTTTTTAAGAGAATCTAAATTAGCCAGATATATTAATAGCGACGCACCCTGACTTCGCTCGGGTTCGTCTCTAGGTACGTTTTAACGGTTAGTATGGAAATCCCTTGCTCTGTGAAAATCGAAAACAAATCTATCCCGCTGGATACACTTATACGGGATGAAAAGTGCTATATCTATGTGCTATTCAAGACTATAATCTACCTCTGTGCCAAATTTCATCCAGATCTGATCAGCTGTTTTGTTGTAACTGAGTAACAAACATACGTCCATCCAAACTTTCGTATTTGTAATATTAATGGGATTATTATTATGGGATTAAGATGCTCCCATGAATTCAGGTTATGGTAGCAGGCTTTACAGGGCAAAAATAACTTTGGTTATTATAAATTCCTTGTTGCCGAAAGTAGGAAGTGTTCTAAGAATTTCTCAACTTATGCGGACCAAATATCTGCTAAAAGTTTTAAGTACATATCATTTTTGCTTTTAACCCTTAAATATTATAAAAGGTAAATAATTCATGACGTAAATAAAATGTTAAACTTGAAAGTTATTGTTTACCTAAAGTTAATATAATTAGTTATTTTTTAAGCGGTACAATAATATCTTTTATTCTTCTCTGCTCTAGATTGTCGGTTCGATTCTTGCTTAGGGCCAATATTTAAAACAAAGTTTATATATTATTTCCCAGAATCCCCGTATAAAATTACTTGTTGTTGTAATTGGCCTCAAAGAAGCTTGGTGTGCTCAGTAAGGCGAGACAGTACTTCACGTCGCGTCAGCGCCTTAATCTTTATAAGGCGCAAATTCGGCCCCACATGGAGTACTGTTCTCATCTCTGGGCGGGAGCTCCCCAGTACCAGCTGCTTCCATTTGACCGCATTCAACGTAGGGCAGCTCGAATTATCGACGATCAAGCTCTTTCCGATCGGCTTGATCCTTTAGCTCTGCGTAGAGATGTTGGATCACTCTGCATCTTCTACCGCATTTATCACGGGGAATGTTCTGAGGAATTGTTCGGACTGATCCCGGCCGCAGAATATCACCATCGGACATCGCGCCAAAACAGTAAATTCCATCCACACCACCTCGATGTCCAGCGTTCCACAACTGTGCGTTTTCTTAGGCACTTTCTGCCCCGCACAACCACTCTGTGGAACCAGCTGTCGCCGGCGGTCTTTCCGAACCGTTACGACCTGGCAACCTTCAAGAAGAGAGCGTATTCTTTTTTGAAAGGCCGGCAACGCATTTGCAAGCCTTGCGGTGTTGCAGATGTCCATGGGCGGCGGTAATCACTTTCCATCAGGTGAGCCTCCTGCTCGTTTGCCCCCTTGATTACATAAAAAAAAAAAAAAAAATACTTAGGAGCCATGGGGTCTTTTGGTCACTTCTAGTAACTCACTAGTTCTATTGAATCACTTACTGGAATCACTAGAATAAAAAGTTGCCTATCTCATTCTTCATCCCATAAACTACATTTATGATCAAAAGCATGTTAGTTAAATGTTTTGCCTTGTTCCTGCTTGTATTAAGAAATATGTTTTCTTATTTATGATATTAGTTAGTTTTTTACAAAAAAAATTTACAAATATATAAGCTACCCTTTATCTTCACGAGTAAACTTTTAACTTTATGCAAACCTTTTCATTAAAAAAAATCATTAAATCGAAATCAGAAGTGACAAAGATATTAACTTTACTTACATGAATAAAAAACAGTCGCATTCAGTTTCTCCTCTTTTCAATGCGGTTGTTGTTTCAAAACGAAATATATCAAATTCCTGTGTCACGATTTTGGTCCGCGATCTAAACTCTGAAACTACTTATCCGATCTTAACGTTTTTTTTTCTTAAATATGTTTGTTCTAACTTAAAAGATAGTTTTAATCGCGATTATTTCCTTTCCTCATTGTTAAATTAACAATTTTCATATCCGGATAGAGATTCGAGAGAGTGAACTTGGCAAATTAATTATTGACATTAACTTACGAAGTTATAAGTGTGCCACAGCAACGCGTGGCCGGGTCTGCTAGTTAATTATGTTTCATTATTAAGATTAGATCATAAAAATTGATAAATCATATTAAATACTTATCCATACTAATATTATAAAAAGGTAAAGTTTGTGACGTTGTGAGCTTGTGAGTTTGCGACGTTGTAGGGGGTAATCTCTAGATCTACTGAACCAATTTAGATGAAATTTGGTAAGAAGATAGTTTGAGATCCTAGGAAAGACATAGGATACTTTTTATTCCAGAAACCATCCCTTAAGGGACGAACCCGAGCGAGGGTGAGTCGCTAGTTTAGTATAAAGGAAAGATACAGAAATTACAAAAATACTTAATTACATACTTAAATACAAAACAAATGTTAATATTGCTCAATTGTTAAAAACTATGTTTTATTATAACGTTAAACCCGACATGGGAAATAGCCTTCATTAAAACAAATCAAGCGATTTTCAAAAAAACAAGGGCAAAATATGCAAACAGCTCCGAAGCGCGTCCCGCAGTAAACAACTTAGAATCGCTTCTCCGTTTTACGGACGAAAAAGGTTTGACTCCATCCCGGATAATAGAATACCTAAATTTTGTGCTTACACCGAAACAAACGTTTGTTTTATTTTTTAAATGTACATATGTATGTAACTTGAGGGTATAATATTGTAGAAAAGAACTTAGACATAATGTCACTGTATAATCGTCAATGAATAGAAATCTTAAAGGTACATAATATACTACATATTATATGACTCACCCTTCCTCCGGTCGGGTTTGTCCCGAGAAACTTTTTAAAGTTTTGTATAGATTTCCCAGAGACGTGATAATTTCCCGCAAGAAAAGTATCCTATACGTTGACCCAGATAACCAGCTATCATAATATCAAATTTCATCAAAATCAGTCCAGTGGTTTTCTCATGATGCGTTCCCAGACAGACAGACAGACAAAAATTCTAAAAATATAGATTGGGCCTCTGTATTGATAATAATGACTATTTCAATAAGGTTTTAGGTTAGCGGATATTTTAATATAATGAAGCAAAAAGCTAATATTATGCTATCTCTCTTTCGAAGAGAAGTAATGCTTAAAAATACATAAGATTATGGTATTATTTTTATTATTATTCATATTTTCGCTATCTGTTTGGCAAAATTAAGAATATGTAGTAGCATAAACACTAAATCACGCTACTATATTTGGCTTTGACATTTTTTTTGGCGGACTCCGTATATTTTTTAGTCTGACTTTTATCTCCACTTGAGCTAATATTAAAATTATAAACCACTATAATAAATTAGTTTCGAGCGATAATCTTCTGTAGAAAATATAGCTTTTACTTGACAGCTAGCGATTATTGTAAATTATGAGTATTATCATTGTTTAACTGCTGTATGTTTATTTCTACTTTATTGATGATTTTTTATAAGTGTCGTAAAAATATATCCAAGTATTATATAGGTGTAATGTACATATCTAGAAAATAGTGATATTTTTTTTTCTCTTTAATGAAAAGAAAGAATATTTGGGTATCCCATCTTATTTAGAATTACCTGTTCCTTTTCCAATACTTGATCGATTAAGTATTTTTTAATATTTTTACTAGCTATTTTTAATTTACTAATCAGTGATACACCTTTATTGAGATAGTAATCTATTGGGAAAAGATCTACGGTATAAAAAGTAATCTATGTTTCGGTACATATAGTAGTCTATTGGTAAAGTTCTGTTCCCAAAATGTTTTAAGCAGTAATGGATACCAAAAAAAAAGAAAGAGAAACGACACTATGTTCTTTCTGATAATGATCAGAAAGAACATAGTATATAAACATAGATTACTTTTTATACCGTAGATCTTTTCCCAATAGATTACTATCTCAATAAAGGTGTATCACTGATTAGTAAATTAAAAATAGCTAGTAAAAATATTAAAAAATACTTAATCGATCAAGTATTGGAAAAGGAACAGGTAATTCTAAATAAGATGGGATACCCAAATATTCGTTGAATTTGTTCACCTTCTAAAGAACCTCATGAAAGCATGTTAAAAGTAAGCTTTCGACATTTTACTGCCTCTCTGATCTAGTGGTTAGCATGAACTGCTGCAGATCTGGATCCTGCGGGATTCGATTTCCGTGTCGGAACTAGAATAGTTTAGTTAGGCCCTGCTTTAACTCTCACCGTTTCGAAGTTTCGTCCCATCGGACTATGAGTATAAAAGAAATAAAGAGTGCACTTTTGTTTAAGTTCTTATTCACTATAATATCTCCTGTGCATATGGCTGGTCTCAGTGAGATTAGCCATCGTTGCCAATCTCGAAAGTGGTCAGAAAGACATTATATAAGCTTTACTAGTTTTTTTTTTTAAATAGGTTCATATTTCTATTCCTGTTAAGTACATATTTCTTCCCATACGTAAAAATTACATGTTACCAATCGAATCAAAATCAAAATAATATGATACGGTGTAACAAGTGCTGCATTATGACGTTTGAATACGAAACACTGTTCCTTAATCTCGATAGCTACGCATCAAGAATCGATTAACCAAAATGCAAATTTCCTTTCTTCTGAAAACAGCGAAGATGGTATCTACCAAAATTATTGGATAACAATCTTTTACTCAAACTTTAATATGTTCGAACACAGTGTTGGTAGTTTCTCTAAATTGTTCTTTATTATAGCGTGCATGAACGTTAATGGGTTATGTGATGAAAATATATTATCGGTTACCGATATAATAGTTGTCTGAAGTCGTTTATTTCCCATATTCGAGATGGGTGTACTGATTTGAAAGTTTTTAAGTACATGTGTTTCGTGGTATGCTCCCAAGTCGACTTTTTTCTGGGTTTTTTGAAGTGAAACTTCTTTAGAATCGTTGTGATTTGAAACTCGATGAAACGGAAATGCGACACGAGAAAGAGACATAAATATATAGGAGAAAGCCGGCAAGAGGATAAGATAGAATATATTATACGCTGTTATGACTGATTGTTGCCATGGTAACAGTTGTCATTGTCTGACAAATCTATACTATAATAAAATTGTAGAGGTCGAATGTCTGTACATAGAAAAAAAAATGCTAAAAACCGAGTCAGGGGGGTGTAAGAAGAGCAATAGAACAAATCCAGATTTTTTTCAAATTTTTTGTTTCTCTGTCTGTTTGTCTGTTTGTCTGTTTGTACGGGCTAATCTCCGAAGCTGTTGGACCGATTTGAATGAAATTTTGCATGGTGGTACCTTATATCCCCGGTCAACATATAGGATACTTTTCATCCCGGAAAATCAAAGAGTTCCAGTGGGATAGTTAAAAAACTATTGTAACTTATACAGCTTACTACACAAAAACTACGCATTGGATTTTAATGAAACCGTACAGTAATATAGTTCATACACCAGAAAAACTAATAGGCTACTTTTTATTCCGGAAAAATGTACGGTTCCCGTGGGATAGATTTGTTTTTGTTTGTCTAGAGGCGAACCCGAGCGAAGCGAGGGTGAGCCGCTAGTAATATATAATATTATAGTCCATATATAATAAATATCTCTACAAATATCTCCATATATATGGCTTCGCTCGCGCTAAAACTACAACAAGAAAACTTTGAAAAGCTAGGTTTCATATAAATTTTCATCCCTTTATTTTATCTACTTATGGGATAAATTTCAAAAAACGCTAAAACACGTATTTATTTAATTGTATTGAAGAGCATTAATACCAAGTTTCAAGAAATTCTGATCATAAATATTTTTTTGGTTGTGTTATAACGTATACTCCCGTGGGAATGAGATAATCTCCCGCGGTAAAAAGTATCCTATGTGTTGACTCGGATATCCAGCTATCATCATACCAAATTTCTTAAAAATCCCTCCAGTGGTTTTTCTGTGATGCGGTAACAGACAGACAGACAAAAAATCTAAAAACTATAGATTCGGCCTCTGCATCAATAATAATGTCTATTTCAATAAGATTTTCCAAAAAAAATTTAAGGTACAGATTCGGCTTAGTTAGAATTTTATTATATGTATAGATTGATTTGTTTTAATTTAATTGCGATATTTGCCAAAGAAGTTTTACTTCAACCGCGCATAAAAGTTACACGCTCCCATTTTTTTTTTGTTTTAGTAATATGTATTTTTATTGACTCTTGATTAACTTACAACTTTCCTAGAAATCAATGAATTTGTTTAGAAACTAAAAAAAACATTGGTTGATAAGGCATTAAGGAAGTAATTTAATTATTTTATATATTTATCTCGTTTATTTTTTTGTCTTTGACATATTCGTATTTTTAATGTAATTTTTGACTTAGGCATTTTATAATTTTTAAAAATGTGGGGAACCAGAAACCAAAATAAAACTGCGATAATATATTTTAAGTAAAACTATCTTTTCGGATTTTCGATGATTGCTGTAAAGCAATCGAAGCGTCGTGAACCAAAAATCTAAATAAATACGCGAACAAAATCCGAAAAGATAGTTTTATTTATAATGTCAAATATTCGCGTAAATCTAAGAAAGAATTATGCGAAGATATAGTTTGTTTTTTCAAATATCAAGCATTCACGTATATCTAAGAAAGTATTATTTGATGTATTTTTTTTTATTTTTGAGTATATGCATTTTATTTTTACTTTGCAGCTCATACAAAGCCTCGTTCTCCTTTTATAGAATAGGAAAATTATTGTTTTTCATACAGTTGATTTTTTTGTAATTTTTGGAAAATAAATTTATTTAAACATAAAATCTTACTATATGATATAAACAAACGATCTTGATCATCTTATTTCTTATCTTACAAATATTACAAATGTGATAGTTTAGATGTTTAGATGTTTGGATGTTTGTTACTCAATCACGCCAGAACAGCTGAATAGATCTAGATGAAATTTGGCACAGAGAATAGATTATAGTCTGGAAGCACATAGGCTACTTTTCATCCCGGAAAAATATACGGTTCCCGTGGGATAGATTTGTTTTTGTTTTTCTAGTAATTCGTATAAAATAAATGTTTCTAAATTTAATCAGAAAATTATTAAAACATTAGTGTAACAAAATAGTAAATAAATTTATAGATTTCAAATTTACGAGTTCATCGTCTCATATTCAGTTCGTAAATTAAACACCGTTTCGCTTGTGAAATTGCAATTTGTTGGAGTTTTCAGCGAAATTCGTGCATATGTAAATGAGCTATTAGCTCGCCAATCAGTTATGTGGCAGATATTCGACTTTACATTTTTACATTTTTAAGTTTATAACCTGTCTGATCGATAATAATCGTAGTCTTTATTGTACACCATAAAAGCAAGCAAATACAAAGGAAATCTGTACATGAAGCAGATATCTCTTGTCTTTTTTCTTTTTTCAATCTTTTCTTCCATTACAGTAAAAGAAGTAAAGCTTGAATAAAGGAGGAAAAGGGAAAGAAGAAGTAAAAAATAGTTTTTTTTTATTCCTAAATAACACAATGAGACCACTTAATTTGGGACCTCCTGCTTTTTTAAATTTGATTAAAAATCAAAACAATAGCAAAGAAAACAGTGGCAAAGGACTTAATATGAAAACTTATAAAAACCCAACTTAAATTATTGTTAAATCTTATTTGTTGATAGTTTCTATAGAAAGTATTATATTAGATATATTACAGTAGAGTCCGATATAAATAAGCGAGATAGTGGCTAGTACATTTATAATGATATCCTGGAAATAGACGATGTCTTATAACTTATTTAGTATTAAACCTCTTAATGCAAAGCTCTAAGAGTGTGGAAAATGATTATTTATTCAAACTACCGTGTGCCTGCGACAGTTAATTTGTAAATACAGGAAAGATGTGGTTTTGTTAGTATTCTATTTACACTCGCTGTAAAAAATATATATAAACATACTTAACATATAAATTACAAACATACTTACATAATAAAAGTATTTATTAACATGATAAAGCGATAATGTTATTTATTTCTTCGACATCCTAATATTTTTTTAAGATATGGTATATACAATAAAAATTACAGTAATAGATATATTATTAATCTAGCGGCTCACCCTCGCTTCAATCGGGTTCGTCTCTAGACAAATAAAAACAAATCTATCCCACGGGAACCGTATATTTTTCCGGGATAAAAAGTAGCCTGTTTATTATTCTGATGTATGAACTATATTATTTTAAAGTTTCATCAAAATCCAATCATTAGTTTTTGTGTACTAAGCTATATAAGTAACTATAGTTTTGCAACTATCCCACGGGAACCCGGGAATAAAAGGTACCACCATGCAAAATTTCATTTACATCGGTCCAACAGTTTAGGAGATTAGCCCGTACAAACAGACAGACAGAGAAACAAAAAAAAAATTAAAAAAAAATCTGGATTTGTTCTATTTCTCTTCTTACATCCCCCTGACTCGGGTTTTAGCATTTTTTTTTCTATGTACACTGTACAGACATTCGACCTCTACAGTTTTATTATATGTATAGATTTAATCGTAACTAGTTCTTATAAGACATGTGAAATTCACTAACCCGCATTTGGTCAGCGTGGTGGACTATGGTCTGTAACTCCTCATATTAAAAGGAGGCTCGTGCCCAGCATTCGTACGATAAAATGGCCTGATTATGTAAATGTCCTCTGAAACATCTAAGATCTCTGTGACCAGAAGAACTGAAAGCTTTGAAAAACGTTCTTTTACTAAAGATATGAATGTATTTATGTTTAATTTAAAAACAATCGCCATATACATATATTCTTTAATATAATAATAGTAAATATATTCATTTAGACAAAGTCTGTATACCTGTACAGTGTACATATACATACAAAAATAACTGTATATTACAACTAGCGACTCACCCTCTCTCCGCTCGGGTTCGTCCCTAGGTACGTTTTGACGGTTGGAATAGATTTCTCAGAGATGAGATATTTTCTTGAGTAAAAAGTATCCTATATGTTGACCCAGGTTACCAGCTATCATTATACCAAATTTCATCAAAATCTTTCCAGTAGTTTTCTCGTGATGCGTTCCCAGATAGACAGACAGACAAACAAAACTTCTAATAACGACAGATTCGCCCTCTGTATCGATAATAATGACTATTTCTAAAGATTTTACAAAAAATATTTTATGTACAGATTCGCCTCAGAATTTTATTATATGTATAGATAAAACAAGAACCAATATAAAATAATAGCAAAATATATTTCACTCTCTTAAACCCCATATCAAAGCCCATCGATATCATATTATGAATATCGGCCTCATATTCGTCTTGAAAGGCTTCCACTTTGTATACATTTTATCCTGTTGGCTGATATATTGTTCAAAGGCTCTAGACTTTTGTGATGCAGTCAAATTGGCCTGCATTTTATCTTTCATACAAAAGCTCTGTTCATTCATTTTCAATACTAGCATTTTATATGACTATCTACTTTTTCTTATATTATGAGATAAAAATTGATAATAAATAGAATAAAATATTTTTTTTAAACATGAAGTGAGTTATAAACTCTCAAATATACGAACATAATAATTTTATTTACTTTTCTAAAGAAATTTATCATTTTTGCACATCTGTTTCTAAATTTCCTATATCGAAATACTTGTAAAAGCAATCTGCAAATAGGCTTTAGTGGATTTATATTGAAACTATCGACTCACCCTCGCTTCGCTTCGGGTTTGTCTCTAGATAAAAACAAATCTATCCCACGGGACCCTTACACTTTTCCGGGATGATATATAGCCTATAACCTTTCTCAGTTAACGGCCTATCAAATGCAAAAAGAATTTTTCAAATCGGATCAGTAGTTCCTGATATTAGCGCGTTCAACCAAACAAACAAACAAACAAACAAACTCTTTAGCTTTATAATATTAAGTATAGATGAGTCAAGCGAAGATCGCCTTTAGCAGCAATTATGAAAAAAAAAAAGAATAAAAAATTATAAGATTGCGCTGGACACCGGAAATAGAGCAGAGTAGATGAAGATAGAGGTCTTTGCCCAGCAGTGGGACACAAAAGGCTGAAAAAAAAATATTGCGCTGGTCTTCTGTTATTTGGTCTACTAACCTAGGAAAAGTGTTGTCATTACTCTCTTTAATGACAATTTCATTAACTTTACGTGTAAATTGATAAGCAATCAAATCTTGGTTGGTTGATTTTATCATACAAATGGTCGAATCAATATAAAACTTTATAAGAATACACAGATAGCATTGTATTGGAATCATCTGAACTGATGATTGAAGCTAGGAAGAGGATAATGGACTTCTTATATAAATAGTAAAACTTTTAAGTTCCTATTTCATTTTAAAGATTTTTTTTGATTTATTAAAAAAAATAATTAAATACTATGTAGCATCGATTGAAATATATAAACAAATATTAACTTCACCGATAAATTGGTTGAGAATCATCTCAATCCTTTTGAAATCCAATACTTAAGAGTAATTCACGTAACTCGTCCCAAAACACTCTGTAAAGCCGTATATGGAGATCTGGTATTATCGTTTTTATTCAAGTAAACCCCATAATACGTTAGTGTAACTTGTATTCTTATATCTATTTGCGATGTTTTTCTACATTAAAATATAAAAACTGTCCATCTGTTCGTTATTTAGGTAAATTATGTGGGAATTTATATTAAGAACTAACAACTCACCCTCGCTTCGCTCGGGTTCGTCCCTAGGTGATTCTTGAAATTGACGTAACTTTTTTTTTATGAACTGATTGAAATAAAACAAATACTAAATGTTAAGTGAAGCTTGCCACGATACATTAATGAAAACCGCACCCAAATGGGTAAGCCGGCAAACAAAAAATAAATCTAAAAATCATTGTTTTGGGTTTTATTGCATTATTAAAAACCTCCAGTATTAGTTTTTGTCAAATATCTTCCATGTACAGACAGCGATCAATTAAAACTTACACTTTTACTATAGATATGTATAGCTTGTGAGTACACTCGGTGCATTAATTACGGTGGTTATTTGATGTATTCTAAATACATGAATATTATAAAACATGCCGTCTGTTTGTCCCTCTGATTATAATGTACCTTATAACGTACTAGCGACTTACTCTCACTACGCTCTGGTGCATGCCTAGATACCTAATAGTAGCCATGTGTTAAGTAATTTCTTTTGTAATATGGATAATATGCTTTGAATCCCTTACTTCTTTTCATAAGGTTCGACGTGAACGCCGTAAGATTTAGCAATGTCTTATGTCATTCGAAAACTAATTAGATTCTCTTAGATATACATGTTTCCTTACAAAGTTTTCCTTTACCGTAACAACAACACAAACAAACATACAAACACGTAGTAATTACGAAAATGTGCAAAATACATGAAAATATAGTAGCTACGAGACCCGGGAATAGAACCCGGTTCTAAGTGTTTGCCAAGCCAGCGTGTTACCACTGTGTTACAGCTGCCAACAGTTAGTCAGTCAACACGTGTAATTTTAAACGTACAAAATATTATTTATTTTACCCAACGAAATTTCTAAATTCGATGCATCGGTTTGAAATGGCGCAATACATAATATAGTAAAGCACAAATACTCTGCACCTAATAAATTATTGTCGTTAATTTTACGAGCACAGCTCGAATTCCAATCATTATTTACAGCTTGTAACCTTATAGGCTTTTTGAGATAAGAACAATGCGTTTTGTACGTGAATGTTTTTATGGTATTTTATTTCGTTCGGAGAATGCTTTTTACCTTTGATGACTCATTTGTGTTTTCTGTTTAGTTGATGATGTCGATGCTGAGTTTTTTTTTTTTTTTGGGATTAGCACTGTATTTTAAACCAGAGATCCTTAACTTGATTTAGTAGATATTTGTACTGCTTTACAGCAATCATTTATATGTCAATAGTCTTAAATTAAAGAAAATAAGAGTTATATTATTATCAAATACTAGGGGTTCACCCTCGCTTCGCTTGGGTTCGTCCCTAGATACGTTTTAACGGTTAGTATAGATTTCTCAGAGATAACACATTTTCCCGCAGTAAAAAGTATCCTATATGTTGACCCGGATAACCAGCTATTATTATATAAAATTTCATTAAAATCTGACCAGTGGTTTTCTCGTTATGCGTTCCTAGACAGACAGACAGACAAAAATTCTAAAAACTATAGATTCGACCTCTGTATCGATAATAATGACTATTTCAAACAGATTTTCCAAAAAATATTTAATGTACAGATTCGATTCGATTCGTCCATAGTCGTCGGTATCATTTGATATACCTACCTATATCTCATAAAAACATATAACTGAATTGAATACCTCCTCTTTTTTGTGGTTGGTCAAAAATTATACATACAGATAGACAGTTTTCCTAAAATCTTGACTAATACATAAGATTTACATAGAAATGTAAGACGTTGCCATGGAATAGAAATTTACCTTTAACAATATTTTCAAAAAAAATTAGTAATAAATATCTCAATAGGTGGCGTTGCTCAATATTTTTAAAAGAAAACACAAAGTAAAACCGCAAAAGTTACAAATCAGTAAAACTTGTAAATAGCTACGTCTTTGTACCAAAAATACAAAGCCAATCAAGGTGTTTGTTATATTTCAAATGTCGGCCTGTTTGGAAAAAGGTGATACTCGTACTGAGGGGTTGGAGACGCTGGGAGAATTTAAAGTGAACATCCCTTAGCGGGAGACATTCGCCCTACGTACATATTTACACTCGAATATGTTTATGTATCGAAAGCTTTTAGGTTCGATTCCTGTTTACTGAACATTTCTACAGCTTCTGAACAAGTTTTTTACTGAAAATTTTTATTAAGTTACCTCACTTTTGGTTTAGTTTTTGTTTTCTACGTAGCACTACCATTATAAATACGCAAGTTTAATAATAGTAATACGTTTGTTGGTCTGCTTGTTACTTATTCACGCTGAAACGACGGATCTCAATGAAATTTAGTACACAAATAGATGACCTGGCTGGCTGAAATTAGGCAAAAGGTAAAATAAAAAAACAATATATATATAAATACAAAAGGCACTTAGAGAAGAGAAATTGTTAGTCTGTTTATATAAATATAAATGTTTGTCTGTTTGTCTGATGTTTTGGCAAGTTAGGTATTGTCTATAGGCAAGCTTGATATAGTGCCACAGGCCTTAGAGCCTTACCCGATTGCAACAGGTATATTATTTTACTATTATTAGTCACAATTTTAATTAATTTAATGTCGCATTAATAGCATTATGCAAAAAATCTTTAGGGCTATGCTTATTTAGTTCAACGTTAAATATTTGTATTTTCAATCTGCTTGCTTCTGTTATAATTCTGTAGTATATTATCTCTATTTCCTGTGTTAATGTAAAATACTGATGATTTTTTTTATGGACTTCTAGTCCGAAATAAACGTTTAATAATTTAAAAAAATAAATTAATAATTAGCCCTCAAGACTTTAAAAATAAATTTTGTGGGTAGTTTAATATACATAATACATGTATTATGATAAAAGCAAAATGGTAAGAAATTTCATATTTATGATCAATAATTTTACTAGGTACTTTATAAAAAAGCGAAATAAGTTTCTTCTAGTCTGCAGTATCATATGCAATAAAATTTATTCCTTTATCATTATTGAGTTTATGTTACTACATTACTTTGAAATTTTTGTCCATACTATTAAAAAAATAGACTCGATCTCGACATTTTTTGCTTATTTATTTATACCGTGGAACAGCAAGTAGATAAAGTATTTAGTTTATGTACTTTGCAGATCTTCGCGCGACACTAAGATGTTCCTTTGCAGCGCGTGCTTAGATTAGGAGTTTGAAAGTCTGGTTTGAGGTCGCCATAGTAATAAGCGATAGCGATCTCTTTCAACTATATACATTTTTATTTGCAATATTAACTAAGTAACTAAATAATCTAAAAAAAAATATATATTTTCTTATACTTTTACTAGCGAACCCGACAGACGTTGCTCTGTCCAAACATATCAATAATTCTTCTATATGTGTGTTTATAAAAATTAAAATCTCAGAACTCAACTGCAGCGCCATGTTCCGGGTCCAGTTGTGAATCTAAAACAGTCAAATACAAACATTTTCTTTTTCTTAATATCGATCCAGAAGGAATTCGTTGAGGTATAGAAGAAATATATTTATACTAGCGACTTAACCTTGCTTCGCTCGGGTTCGTCCTTCGGTGATTCTTTAAATTGACATAACTTTATGAACCGATTTAAATAAAAAAAATACTAAATGTTAAGTGAAGCTTACCACAATACATAAAACAGAACCCAAATCGGTTAAGCACAAACGTACAGACAGACTAAAATTCTAAAAATTATTGTTTTGAGTCCTATTGCATTAATAAAGACCCCCAATAATAGTTTTTCTCAAATATCTTTTGTGTACAGACAGCGATCAGTTACACTTTTATTATATGTAGGTATATTGTATATAGACCAAAATTTTAAATAGCGATATATCCTTTATCCTTGCTTTTCACTGGTAAGCTTTCCTAAATGCTTCAGACAATCATCGGATTAATGGTTTAAGAACGCATAAGGTACAAACATAAGAAAAAACGTCCAATTTTAATTAATATTTATTTCTCCGAAGTATTAAATAGCAATAAATGACTTACGACTGTATATAATTTAACTTATTTAACTTTAATATTAGATTTTAACTATTAAGTAACTCGCATTAAAACAACATAAACCTACCTAAATCTTGGCAATTTACACCACGAATTGGACGTATGTCATCTCTAGAACCTGAGTTTGGATTATAGGATTTGTTATACTTGTGAAATACTAATGCTATTGTATTCATACATAGCAATACTTGTATTAAAGAATCTTGGGTATTTCAAGGACCTTTTTCAAGTAACAATTATTGTCTAAATTAGTTAAACCTCGTAGAGTGCTTGATACTCTATTCTCTTTTATTAAGTGTATACGTGTTTCGAATTCTTATAACTCCACCCTGATGTATTTCTTGGTTAGTTGTATGTATTTAGGTTTTCACGTATTGGCCCTTCCGAAATAGACAGCTTGATTGTAGGGACTTCTCTCTTGACCTTTCGCTTTTAGTACACTAGTTTGTTAGAATAGTCTCAAAATAATTAATCGTAGTACTATTGAATCTGTATTTTTATATATTTGAATGACTTTTGATATGCATGTCAGTTCTTTTTTACTTTTATTATTGTATTGAATTGTTTTAACATGTGTATTGTAAGTGTGCTTAATAATGAATGAATTAATTAATTAATTTTGCTATATTATATAGGGCGTTTCAAAATTTCATAGTTATTACAGAATTCTTACAAAATTCATAGTTATTACAGTTATTACGGGTCTAACAATAAATTTAAAAAACTCCCTACCCAAAAAATACTTATAGTTTAAGGAACAACCCTTAAAAAGTAAATAATTTTGGAAAAGAGGTGATACTCTTACACTGCTGGACCGATATTAACCAACTCTAAGACAATCGCAAGGAAACTGGCTTTCAAGTAAAAAAAAAACCACATCGAAATCGGTCCATCCGTTTGAGAGCCACAGACAGATACACACACACACACACAGACAGACATCGACGTCAAACTTATAACACCCCTCTTTTTGCGTCGGGGGTTAAAAATAGCACCGAAGTACCTACCGTACAATAATTTTTAGTTAATATTGAGTTTTTGTTTTAGATAATTTGGTTGCTTTTATTATCATTAATAAAAATAATTTTCATTTGCAATGTTTTTCCTTTTGAGACGTCAAAAAGTGTAATCGCTCCCTGTAAATCGTTCGAAATGTCGGGAACAAAAAACCAAAATAAAACCATGAGTAAATTCAATAACATAGGTATTAATATAATTAATTTAAAAATGCTTAATTATAATACCGCTGTATTTAATTATAATACCGCTGTATTTAATTGAAACGAGACTGCATTAGAACAATTTTACGTGTGAAATATTTGCAGCTACTACTTCATTTTTTCCACAACGACTAAACGGTTCATATTAAATTTTAGAAGCGAGAAAAATACGGCTTCGAATGAATTCAGGCTTTGAAAATAATTACTATGAATACTTGACTTAGTTTAATAATATAATTTAAATCGGTCATATGCTCAAGCACTCTCACGTCACAGTTAGTTATACTGAAAATGTTCAAGAGGTTAGCTTTTTGGTTGTTTCAGAAAAATGAAGCTTGAATTTCAGAACTTTTTTTTTCGCAAACAACGCTATTATAAAATGAAAATAGAATTGAAATGAAATTTTAGTACTTGGGCGACCGAGCTTGCTCGGAGTTGTTTTTGTTATATCGTATTTTTTAGATAAAAAAACTAAAAACTTGAATAAATACAAAAAAAAGCAAAAGTAAAAATTTTGCATCCGACCAGGATTCGAACCCTGATACCTGTCATTGACAATCTTGCACCTTAGCCACTTGACCACGATGCGTATGCCAGAGTGCAAGAAATTGTCGACCATATTTTGCGTGGAATAATGCGAAAGAAAATCGAATGAAAACTCGAAAACACGCGCTTTCCCAGACTAATCTAGATCGATTTTTTGCCTTCGAAAACCTCCACATAGCAAATTTTAGCGAAATCGTTAGAGCCGTTTCCGAGATCGCCGGTATATATAAACAAATATACAAAAATTGCTCGCTTTAATATATTTGATAGATAGATAATATCTGCTTTTACGTATTTAATAATGAATAGTTTTATATTGTGACATGCATTTGCCCGTGGATATGCTCGCGCGGTTTGTTTATGCATATTTCTCGTATATTTCTTCTTCCCCGTTCCCTCACGGATGATGATCGCGATCACTTATGATCGGTTCAGCGATGCCTGGACTGCGGCATGGAGAATTGTGCCCATTGTCTTCTTAATCGCATACGACCACCTAATAGGTCCTTCCCCGAGCGCGTTTATGTATTTATAAATATAATAAAACTGTAGAGGTTGAATGTCTGTACATAGGAAAAACATGCTAAAAACCGAGTCAGGAGGATATAAGAAGACAGATAGAACAAATCCTCATTTTTTTTCAATTTTTTTGTTTCTCTGTCTTAACATATATGTATATCTGTCTTAATATATACGATTTAAATGAAATTTTGTATGGTGGTAACTTATATCCTCGGTCAACATCTTAGATACTTTTCATCCTGGAAAATTAAAAAGTTCCGGTGGGATAGGTAAAAAACTATAGTAACTTATACATCTTAGTACATAAAAACTACTGATTGGATTTTAATGAAACTTTACATTATTATAGTTCATACATCAATTGTTATTCTAATAATAGGCTACTTTTTATCCTGGAAAAATGTAGGGTTCCGTGGGATAGATTTGTTTTTGTTTGTCTAGAGGCAAACTCGAGCGAAACGAGGGTGAGCCGCTAGTCTCGAATATACCGCATATAAATTGCGTAGTTTTTAAATAATTGCTAAGTTTTCAAGGATGTTAAATACGGTGATGCTACCTTTAACAAATGCATCCATAAAATACTAAAATATTTTTTTAATCTGTTATTTTCATAGACAAGCGCGTTCGAAGTAAAAAACAAATATCAAAGTAGGTACAATTATGAACCTTTACTACCTTGAATTACTTCTATGAATAAGATTTTTATAAGTAAATCATTCAGCATTCATTTAACGTTCCCACCTGCGGTTTTTTTTTATAAAAACAAGTATTTTATCTAATATCTATCTAGTCTTAGTTTGAAAGAAAAAATATACGTAATTTTTCTAAGAAACTCACTACAAGACTGATAACGTTTTAAAAGGAGCTCGTATTACCAACTTAAATTAAGTTCAATTTTATTACAGCGCATGCACGTTCAATCTTAAAAGAACGCGCGAGAAGCATTCGTTTAGATAAAACATTAAATAACTTATACGGTGGTGTTTATTTTATAACTTACGTGTTAAGTTTTTACACTATGCTATCTTATTTGTCTAGGGATGCTGTGTGGGATTTGTACAGATTTCTAGATTTTTTTATCTCTTTTTTAAGTAGTTAAATATTTATTTTTAAAGTTAACTTTTATTTATATGTACTTTGGTACTATTTCTCCTTTTTTTCCAAAATAATATATGATTTTGTGGATTTATATTGATTTTTGGTTCCCGACGTTTGAACTATAAGACGACTTTTAAGATGTCGAAAACTTTAGTGTCTTTTTTAGATTTCTTTGAATCATTGGTAACGTCGGATATCAAATATAAAAATCAATCGCGTACCGTTAGGTGTATTAAATAGTAAATAAATATTTTTTATCAATCTCTAAAGGGCTAAAATATATAGATTTAGGTAAATGAGATTTAAGTTTAAGGAAATAAGTTTTTTTTGATAATATTAAACTAACTATGGTGTATTCATGTCTAAATAGGCATATATGCTATAAAATAGATAGCCAAAGACTTGTAGTTCAGAACCTTTTTCTTCTCTGTCTGTCAATCGATTTTAATTTTCTTTTTCTTTTGTTTAATAGCTATTATCGAGCTTCAGTGTTATCAATAAAAAACTATGATCGAATCCTGGACCACTGTATTTATTATAAAATAAATAGCTTTCAGATTACATATTTCTAAAATATTTGGTTTAATAAAAATTTCTGCGTAATATTCCTCTAGTATAATAATTATTTTCTAATAATCATGTTTATAACTGTCAAAATATCTAGTTAAAATTCGATAACACGCGAAATAATAATACATTTTACATTGTAAACGTACAATTAGTACCACACATCTGTGCCCACCCATTGTGCAAACCGAAGTACAATAAAGGGTATTAGAGTTTAAAATAAGCTGTTAAACAAACGATCCTATCAAGTTTCGACAATTTAAACTAATTTAAATGCAACCACAAACAACTTTATTACCAAACGCATAAGGACGATAGTTATTAAATGCGAAAATGAATTCGAAATAGCCCCTAATACCGCATTGATCAATCAGAACCCCCAAAATTCGTCATAAAAATATGATATTCAATAGATTAGGGTACGCCCTTCTGTATAGTAAGTGGATGAAAAAACCATTGTAATTGCCGAACTCATGGGACCCCATCTCTTGGTAAAACGATCGATTACTAAGGGACCAGGGTCGATACATTCATGGCGTTTGGTTGTAAATTAATTTGTGATAGATAATAATAGGTTTTTATGGTTTCATATGTTTTTAATTAAGCGAGTTTCTGTATTTTTTTTATATTCTACTAATATCAAAAATGCGAAAATTTGTATGTGTGTATGTCTTTTACTGCTTTACGCTTGAACGGTTTATCGGATTGGGAGGAAATTCAGTACAAAACAAAGCGAGTGTAAGCCGCTAAAAATATATAAAAGTTAAAATGAACAAGATTAAATACCGGCACTCCTCTCCCACCGCGGCCTTCCCCTCTACCGGTTACGAGCCTGTTTTCACAGTCCCGCAACCGGTCCCCACCCTCCGGTCGCGAGACCGCCGAAGCGGCCAAGCTCCCGGTGGCCGTAACTCCGGAAGCCAAAGCCTTAACGGAGAGCAGCCCCGTCCTGCCTTGGTCCGCGCCGGATTTCTCCGGTACCACCCGCTCCTGTGCTAAGCGGGTGGCGTTCCCCGATCCGCCACCTGGGGACGCGCCCGGTAGGAGTTGGCTCTCCCCCGGGAATCTCAGGAACTCCTAATCCAATTTGAAGTAACCTTTTTGCATTAGATAGCCTGTTTACTGAGGAAGACTTTAATGTATATGTCATATAATGTATAGTCTATCAATTCCATATTAACCGTTACGACGTACCTAGGGACGAATCCGAGCGAAGCAAGGGTGAGCCACTAGTATTTAATATTTGTGAATAAATTATGATTTATTTTACATACAATGTGTTAGGATGTGTAGCGACATACGTATTATCTTATTTTGTTTCAACCATATACTAAGTTTAAACGTTAGTGTTGTTCAGTGTCTCAAACTATCTTCTTACCAAATTTCATCTAAATCAGATTAGTACATCCAGAGATTATCCCCTACAACGTCACAAACTCACAAACTTTACCTCTTTATAATGTTAGTATAGAAAAATAAGGCGTCATTTTAGAAGTTTCAAAAATATAAGCAATAAATATCTATTTATAAGCTATCCATGAATCTTAGATTTTTCTGGAAAAATAGTGTTCATTTAAATTTATAGTGAAGTAATAAAATGTATATATAGTATATACTTACCTATTCAATGTTTTATTCGAAAAATACCTTTAAAGTACTAAAACAATCCAATATTCCGCAAAAGGTAGATGCGGCATGCGCCAATTAAAACTAAACGGGTTTTTCTCATACCTTTTGTGACATAAAAGGAAATTATAGCCAATTTTGTCACTGGACATTTTAAAACTTGCGTTTTTAAAAGAAAATTGTTGTTCACTTAGATAATAATTCTGCTGTCACAAACATATGAAATCATTTTTAGGGATAGCAGAGTCTAAATTAAAGTTTTTTTTTAATTAAGAATATATATAATAATAAGTATAGAACTATACTTATATATAATTTGAGTCGATTATAATAGAAGGCTTTATTAGTATACGTATGTATAGTGCCAATAGTAACAAGTATAGCCACTTACTACAAATTGACATTAAATAAATGATATTATGTCAAAAAGCACGAAATCTTAAAAAATATACTGAATAAACATACAAAATATATACAAAGCTTAAATCGGTGGGTCCTAGTTTATACCCATGAGTTTCTTAAATAATGTTATGTACATAGGGATAAAAGTTTGTATGGAAATCTATACATAGGTATAATAAAAGTGTAACTGATCGCTGTCTTGCACTTAGGAGTTAATTGAGAAAAACCATTATTGGAGGTCTTTATTAACGCAATAGAACCCAAAACAATGATTTTTTAATTTGTCCGCTTGTCTGTGCGTTTGTGCGCACTAATCTCAGAAACGGCTGTACCGATTTATATGCGGTTTTCACTATTGTATTGTGGTAAGCTTCACTATACATTTAACATTTGTTTTATTTTATTCGGTTCATACATAAAAAGTTATGTCAATTTAAAGAATCAGCCGCAATTCAGTCGCTAGTGTTATAATAAATTTTGAAGCTTTGTTTATATTGGTGGAAGGAAAATGTTGGGTTCACTTGTAAATTTGATATTACATCTTATCTAATATTAACAAGGGCTACGATCTATGGTCGATCGAACACTGAATAAACGTCTACAGTACCTTATGAACAGTTTGCCCGCTGATATCAGACATGAATCAAATAAAAGTAAAGCCAAATTATTAAAAAAACCATTATATGGACAGTTTAACAATTAAACATAGTTTACCAAGAAAGAAGCCTTAAATATTATAACCTACGTTTATCGTGAGATTCTGATCCCGTAGACAAATTGTGCAAACAGTTTTGTGGGTCCACTTATGTTAAAATGCTGTATGAGGACATACTATAATAATCAAATAAATAATAATGGTAGTGATAGCGATAGTAGTGATAGTAGGTGATAGTGACACATCACATAGTTTGTAAGGATACTTTCTCAAACAAAACGACCTTGACGTCATTTCTTCCAAATGCTTCTTAACCAAAAATGAATTCAAATGATTCATGTATAAGAAAAAGCTGCAAATTTTATTGTATGAAATAATTTCAGCGAAATGTTGTCGATTAATTGGCGGAGAATGTCAATTCATTGCAAATTAAATTCCACTTTTGATTCAACGCTTTTTATTTTGTTCTACTCGTTAGTTTTTACTATGACTCAATAAAACAAGCTTTTGTATTCTTAAAGGTTACTTTTTGTATGCATTTTTATAGGTTTGTCTGACGCATACGGTGCTTTAATAAATTACTCGGCGATCTGTTAACTTGTGAATATGCATATGAATAAGTATTAAAGAAATGTACGCTTGTAATTTTTTTGTATTATTTCGAAAATTTTTCTTCGTAGGTTTTTCCATTGGCTAATTATACTTTAACTATCTGTATGTACTTTAAGTATTTATATGATGTTTTTTTTTTTTTATGAGATTCAGTGACAAACGAGCAGACAGACCACCTGATGGAAAGTAGTACCTGTCGCCCATAACACCTACGGTTCATGCACTTTGGTTTTAAGTAACAAAAATACAGAACCAAAGGTGCGTTGTCACTGTGAGGACTAAGATGATATGCCTCTTGCCTGTGATTGCGCTGGCTACCTTATCCTTCAAACCGGAACACAACAATGCAATCATTGTTGCTTGGCGGCAGAAATAGGTAAGGGGGTGGTACCCATCCAGTCGGACTCCTCAGGCTTGACAGAGTCCTACCACCGGTATCGTAAACGTGTCTAAGCAAGTACAGCCTATGGTTTTATGAAAACTTAATCCTCCACCTCAAGGTTGCCTGGAAGAGATCACCTCCAGCTATAAGGTCGCCGGCTGTAAATTTTTTCTTTGTGTTTTTTTTTTTGTATTTTTGTTTCTTTTTTGATGTGCAATAAATAATATTATTATCTAATATATTTAAACGAGCAATTCTTGTATATTTATTTATTTATACCGGCGATCTCGGAAACGGCTCTAACGATTTCACTGAAATTTGGTATGTTGTATTATATTGTATTGTATTATATTGTAGTTGTTGTTAAGTATGGTAATTGGGGGTTTTTGGGGGCAAAAATGGGTCTAGATTAGTCTTATGTCTGGGAAAACGCGTGTTTTCGAGTTTTTATATAGTTTTCTTTCGCATTATTCCACGTATAATATGGTCGATAATTTCTTACACTCGGGCATAAGCATCGTGGTCAAGCGGCCAAGGCGCAAGATTGACATTCACTGGTGTCCGGGTTCGAATCTCGGTTGGATACAAAGTTTTTGCTTTTTTTTATGTTTATTCAAGTTTTAATTTTTTATCTAAAAAATACGATAGGTATAACCAAAACGAACTCCGAGCGAAGCTTGGTCGCCCAGGTACTTATTATTTAACGCCCGAATTGAGTTTCGAATTAATTTAACACACTTGGCCTGCGTGGTGGACTATGGCCTGATTTGATTGTATTGAAGCGAGGCCCGTACCCCGCAGTGGGACGTTACAAAGGGTTGAATACATACATACATTGTTAATGTAAAATTCATCAACCTATTTTGCATACATTCAGCCCAATAGCTGTAACCATGACAGAGCCGCGGGCGAATACTACGCACGAATCAAAAGGTACATTAGGTTTGTAAACCGCTAGCCTGTATGAACACATTCACGTGATCTGATGTTTGATGATATGAATATTTATGGCGGATTTTGTGACTACACCATGGCGCATCCTAACATTAGAAACTAGACAACGTTGTGCCAGGATTTATCAATATGGCATGAAATTCAGGTGAACTGGTTGGTTTATGTAGGTTTGTCTGAATCAATGATTATAATCAAATTTAGTACACATATAAACTATGACCTGAAGTTACACATAGCTACTATTTGTATTAGTAAAATTTGCCAAAAGGAACTGTCTTGTAAAATATCCTAAATTCAAAAGACATCTATTTATTTATATATTTATAATATGTATGTATTTAAAGTTATATACGTGTAATGTATCAACTATCTGGTATCCATAACACAAGCCTCGTAGTTTACCATGGAACTAGATGGTGGTGTGTGTTAATGTCCCAAGATATTTAGACAGGGATATGCGCCAGAGTGATGCGAGGATAAGTCATTAGTAATATATAATTATTAATTATCTTTGAGATTACTTCAGCTGAATCAATATCAATAGCTTTTGTATTTATAATATTGATATAGATATTAATACGTGCGGAAGAATTGGCAGTCAATAAAAAGTCCATCGAAATCCTTTAGAGATTTTTCCCCATCATTTGATATTCTGTATTACCATAATAAGAAAAGGGATTGTTGGACCATGCTGTGAAAACGTATTTGGATCTTGATTATTGCCAAAAAATGGTAAATGAAATAAATTTTGATTTTTGTAGCTTCAGTAAGATACTGTTTCTTAACAGAACCATTTAAAACGTATTTTTTTGATTTCTTGTTATTTCACACAACTACTGCGTGAAATTCATGAGTTGAGTTGACTCAACCTTAGTTTTTGCAGAGATATGTATGTAATTTAAAGAGGCATAGAATTACTTTATTCCAAGAGGTATTTCAAATGCTTTCCTTTGTTAAGAAAATACTTTGAGCTTAAAATAACCCAAAACCTTAAACGTAATTACTGTTAAAATAAATGGCTAATTACATTTAAGGCTTTTTGTTTTACGAAATATTTACGTCCAACAAATCTCATTACATAAAAAAAAGGAAAAAAAAGCGTGAATTGATTGCATTCTTTATATCTAACGTCAATCTTAAAATTATTTAGAAAATTGAACCTGTAACCCCACTTCGTATGTACTCTAAGTTACCACACGGGAATAACATGGTATACAAATTATCATATCCTCTAAACAAACAAGACAACCTCTAAATTTTATACAGCCCACTGACCAATGAATATCTAATGGGAGCTTAATGTCGAGGCAATTACATCAGCGAAATCAGTGATTTATATTCGCCACAAATAATTAATAATAGTCTGCGTCGTTTCGAATTGTACTACATTACCCCGAAACGCCTATACGATAATTTATTTCAAATTAATATATAGATAGTGGTTTGATTTGGTGTTTAGTTGTATATCACAGCGGTTATCGTCAGTTCGATTTCAGTTTAGATTTTTTTGGGAGAAGTGAGCTTAACTTCAAATGAACTATTTTTGGAGGACTTTCGTAGTTTTATCTAGATATTTGGTTCCTGACATTTAGATTTTTATAGCATTTTTGGTCACGAGAGAGATCCTCCTTAAAGAGTAAAAAAATACTAATTATTTATCTTTTTTTTTTTTGTTTCAGGTACACATAATTTTACACACGTAGCAGTATAAGTACGTAGCTGTGAAAAAACCCTCTATAAAAATAAAGATTAAAAAAAAAAGTACCTAGCTTCGCTTATTTAGTACGTCAATACTGTGAAAAGGATAAACAACTTATCTTTTAATACCAATTATTTTTTGACGACACATTGGCTCAGTTTGTAGTGACCCTGCTTGCTGTGCCAGTCCCGCTGAGGGCATTCATTTGTGTGGTGAGCACGAATGTTTGTACTCCAGTCATGAGTGTTTATATTTATAATATGTATGTATTTAAAGTTATATACATATAATGAATCAACTATCTGGTATCCATAATACAACCCTCGAGCTTATCATGGAACTATATGATGCTGTGTGTTAATGTCCCAACATTTATATTCATTTATTATTTCTGTACTTTAATAGTTAATAAGTATTTTAGATTGTTGTAAGAAAATGCTTTATTTAATTTATAATAATCATCAATTAAAGCTTATGTAATAGATTTAGGTGTGGCGCGGAATGAACTGCCTAAAATAATTACAAGGGCCACTGCCTTGAAGAGATATCTTAAAACGTTAGGGGCTCACGCACTTATGAAGAGCTCGAAAGTGCTAGACAGGACAACGTTTCTAATTAAATAATATGGACTCTTCGAACATTATTTACGTTTATAGAAAAAAATAATATTTTTGTGATATTATTATTATCAACGTTATGTAGATAGTGTTATAATTTATTTTGGACCACAGTTCTGCTCGTTAGTGCATTATAAAAATATTCTAGGCTACTCATACACAGTGTAGAACCGGTTCAAGTGTTCAAGAATAAAAAACAGTTTAGTTCCTTACAATATTATATGATAATTGCCTATATATACCCACAACTATTTAATTATTAAAAGTTAGTAAAAAAATAGTTAAAGTTAACACCATAAGTTGTGAGTTTGATGTTTACTATTCGTCATTCATATCGTTTTCCTTACTGGTACTCTTAGTCGTACTCTTATTACGTACAAATCTCTAAATAATATTATTTAATATCTAAATATAATATCTTATAAAAAATTACATTAATAGTAAAAGCGTGAGAAGTTTTTAGCTTATAAAAAACTTGTGATTGTTTATTCGAAAGTTATATTAAAATTTAATTTTGAGCACTTCTAAATAATTAAAAGCTTCAACAAATTTTAATTACAAGCATTCGTACCCGAAGGTGATTTATGTATTCAAAATGTACAAGAAATTTGCTCTTTTGTAAATATATCTTTGATGAGCCAACCCTTCTTATTTTCCTTATTTCTCCGTAATGTTTACAAAATTAAAAGTTTTAATTAAAACACGAGGTTCGTGGAATATGGCCTCAGGGACACAAACTTGGACAACTACCAAATTTCACTTTCGAAAAACATAAAAAAAAATTAATATAAAAAACAAAGCTCTAACCAAACCTGAAATTAAATACTTTAGTATAAAATATTCATCATGGTATATACATATGTAAGTATGTTTCAGTACATTTTTTTGATGTATATTTTAAATTATTGGAAAGTTTGGTCTCGTAAAATAAGTATTATATCTTTATTAAATTCCCTTTTTTTTAAACTTAGTTTGTTTTTTTTTAATATTTTGTATTCATGCTATAGGCACATCTCTTATAAAATTAAGAGAGAGTTATAGATCTTTACTGAATTTCAGTTTTTTTTCTCTTGTTTTATTTTGGTAACGATGGCAACCTGCCACTTCGTTGCCTATATGATTCAACTTCCTTTCAGTAACGCAAAGCACTTTTAAGTTTAATTACTAAGGAAATAAATTGAATTTTTTTGCATTCATTTCTGAATACAGTTATGTGTATAGGTACGCCCACTCGTATCAAGCGATATGCGGTTATATATTCGCCCTCGCTCCGCTCGGGTTCGTCCCAGTTACGTTGTAAGATTTAGTATAGATTTCTCAGAGATGAGGTGTTTTCCTGCAATAAAAGTATCCTATATATTGACCTGAATATCCAGCTATCATCATACCAAATTTCATCAAAATCTGTCCAGTGGTTTTCTAGTGATGCGTTCCCACACATACAGACAGACAAAAATTCTAAAAACTATAAATTCAGCCTCTGTATCGATAATATCTATTCTATTTCAATATAATTTTCAAAAAAAATATTTAATGTACCGTTTCGACTCAGTTACAATTTTATTATATGTATAGATATAGATTTAAAAAATCTCATAACTATTATGATCTCAGATTAAGTTTATTTTTATAAGGTTAACATTGAAAATTTCATAGGTATTTATTTTTTATTTACTTGATTGTATTACATTAAATAAATTGTATGTCATCTTGAATAGAAATATCCCTTAAATAAATAAGTAAAAATAAAACTCATAATAATCGGTATTCATTATCTCAGTGAAAGCTTAAGATCGCGCCATACCTGGCAAAGTTGAAAATAGAGCAAAAATACTGACCGCCTGTTGCCGCCCTGGTACTTTTATTTTATCCATGTCCGCGATTTTTAGTGCTGATATGTGCTTATATCGATTTGAATATTTTTAATATTTTTTTATTATTTATTATTATATTTTATTATTTATTTTTTAATATTTATAATAATTCAGCCCTTTTCAATTCAAGGAAGATCAGATCAATATCTACCACGCTGGCTAAGTGCGGGTTAGAGGACTACACATGTCCTTTAAGTCTAGTTAGGATATCTTATACATGCAGGTTTCCTCAAGATGTTTTTCTTTACAACGAGCATCATGAGGAAACCTTCATTTAAGCGGGTCAAACCTCAGGTATTTTCATGTACAAATCATTTTCATTTATTTGTTTATAAAATTAGATAAGGCTAAGTAACTTGTTAGTTTTGTTTGAAATAGTCTTATCTCGAAAGTGGGCAAGCCAAATTAAAAAAAAATCTTTTCGCGAGTATCACGATACGACTTTAGTTGCGAAGTAATATAACATAACTAAGCTACTTAGGCGGAGCCGCGGGCAAAGTTAGTATGCTATTATAATATTTTTTGAGTTACGTTGTACTTATATCTGACTAGTGACTCACCCTCACTCCGCTCGAGTTCGTCCCTACTTACGTTTTAATGTTTAGTATAGATTTCTCAGAGATGAAATATTTTCCCGCAGTAAAAAGTATCCTATATGTTGACTCAGATAACCAGCTATCATCAAACCAAATTTCATCAAAATCTCTCCAGTGGTTTTTCCGTGATGCGGTCACAGACAGACGAAAATTCTAAAAACTATAGATTCGGCCTCTGTATCAATAATAATGTCTATTTCAATAAGATTTTCCAAAAAATATTTAATGTACAGATTCAGCTTAGTTACAATTTTATTATATGTATAGACAATTTTCAAACTCTAAATCATCTATATTAACATAAAAAAATGTTACATCGATATTAATAATGTCATCGCATTAAAATTACTAGAAATAAACTGCCTCTGACGGTAAAAAGTGAAGAGTCTTTACAGGCTGCTTCCTTTGTCAGTTTATAATCGATATTTTAATATGCACGCCACTCAGGGTTCATCTGCAGCTTATTGTCTAGATTTTTATTGAGAAAATTGAAAATTCTAATTTTTTTTTAAGTTGAAATCCTTTTTTAATTTTAATTACGTAAAGCTCTTTCTATGATCGATTTTAAAGTCAATGAATTGGGAATTATCAATTTATTTAAGGATTTCTTTCTTTAAAACGTATTATGTCGATGTTATAACACCCCATCACTTATTCAGGCGTGCTCACGGCTGCCACTGTGGTTTATTGTAGTCGACTAATTAGTTGCTGTACAATGTCGTGATCAACCATTTTACATGCCTTACATAGGAATATTTACATGACATCATAAAGGTATCAATATAGATTATGTTATTTTAACATTTACCTTCATTTAAGAAGACTTAATAATGTAAATTCTTGATACTTTACGAAAGTGTTGTTACATTTTAAGTGGTTATTCTTGATACTTTATGAAAGTATGCCTACTTTTTAATTGGTTATTTACAATTTTTTATCAAGTAATTACCAATGATAGAAATAAAACGATCCTTTCTTCTACTACATATCTGATTTTGAAGCGAAGAGAGATAAATCATTAGACTTTGACTTTTGGCTTTGATTTTGACTAGTATAAGAATAATGTTTAATCTATCTATTAAATTCAAACGAGCAATTCTTGTATATTTATTTATTTATACCGGCGATCTGGAAAACGGCTCTAACGATTTTGCTGAGATTTGGCAAGTGGGGGTTTCGGAGGCGAAAAATCGATCTAGATTAGTCTGATGTCTGGGAAACCGCGTGTTTTCGAGTTTTCATGTTTTTACTTTTGTTTTTTTTTTGTATTTATTTCAGTTTTAGTTTTTTGTTTATCTAAAAAATACTAGTAACAAAAAAGAACTCCGAGCGAAGCTCCGTCGCCCAGGTACTAAATATTAACTTACTTTCTTATATTATTTATTTATTAATATGTACCAGAATTTACGTAAATTTGTTTACAGTAAAGTATGTAAAGTACTTTTACATTCGTAGAAAAATATTTCCAAAAATAAAATAAAAAATTTAAATATATAAAAAAATATAAGGGGTTTCCCTCATATTTCGCAAATAAATTATTTAAATAAAATTATGCAGAATGTTTAATTCAATTAAAAACGTTTTTATTGTATTGTGATTTGGAGCTTGGCAAGAAAATAAAATTTGTGACAGCTAGCTGACTTAACAAATTTCACACTTGGATCAAAAACAGCGTATAATAATAATATAATTTTAAAATATTCTATGAACGGACCATGTCCATGATATTGCTATCGCTACGGAATACACGACTAAGTCATTGTAATCAATTAATTAATTCTTAGAATCGTGATCAACATTTTTTCCGGAAGTCGATGAACTTATTAATTATATGAAGTTCTTATTACGCATACTTTTTATTTGACAGTTGGTAAAATCTGAGTTCTCATCTTGATTTTTTTTATATTTAAATTTCTAATATAAGTATATCACAAATTTATTTTGTCACTTAAAAGTTATTTTCCAGTTTTTTTTGCAGTTTATAAACACTTGCGTTTAAAAGACAATTAGAATTTAGTTTGCAATTAAATTAGATTAAATGGCATTATAGAAATAAGTATATTATACTCGTGAGATCTATATAAAATGATATTATATTCAAGGCATATAAATATTTACAAGGAAAATATAAATATTTTACATCTCAACCGGAAATCGAACTTGCTACCGCCGTCTGAGCTGTGTATCTGTTAGTACAGATAATTAAAACACTACCCCAGCGGCTGCTATATTCATGTTTAATTTATATAATAATAATCTCACTAATATTATAAATGTGAAAGTTTACATGTTTTGTTTGTTACTCAATCACGCCAGAATGGTTGAACGGATCTGGTTCAAAATAGTCTGGAATAGCACATAGGCTCATTTTACTCCCGAAAAATGTACGGTTCCCGTGGGATAGATTTGTTTTTGTTTTGGGTATCGAGCGGCTAGTATTTACATAAACCAGTTATTAATTTTATCATTACCCTCGCTTCGCTTCGGGTTCGTCCCTTCCTCAGTTAACGGTCTATATAATGCAAAAAGAATTTTTCAAATCGGATTAGTAGTTCCTGAGATTAGCGCGTTAAACCAAACAAACAAACAAATAAACAAACAAACTCTTCAGCCTTATAATATTAGTATAGATTAAAAACAGCACTGTCAATACTTGTAATTGAAATGAATTGTAAAATATTGTCAAAATTAAAAATAAATGAAGTACCTAAATTAGATTTACTTAACCTCATGAATCTGACTCACGATAATATGGAATGCCGCTATGGCATTGAAGTTAAAAAACAACGTAGAAAACACAGTATTTTTACGAATTCATTTGTTAAAAGTATCGAATCTGCCTCCACCGTAAATAAAACTCTGAAAATATTAAAAATGCCAAATCACATCATTTCTATGGTGGTGGTGTCCCATATTAATTTTAATTAATCAAATTTTAAAAGTCACTTAAAAATAATTCATCTACTCTTCGAAGTGTTTTATTTAACTTATATAGGACCCTTAAGGTACAACCTATTTATTAAAAATGTATTAAGTTATGTATTTTTTCAACTCAATCCTAAGGGTGACTCCTTTCTTGAAATTACATTCGGCTTTTAAACAATTAACAAAGATCACGTACAATCCACAAAAAAACATACTGAATTGAGCAATAAAAAATAAATATGTTGGGACATTAACACACAGCACAATCTACTTTTTTTTTTTTTTTTTTCATCCTTGGGGAATGCATTTACGCATACCACCTGAACCCCCAGGTGGTTATGTGGGGCTCACCAGCTAAAAGAGCCGGTACTACCCACTAAACCCCAAGTTCCCCTCTCATCCGCCATAGTGGGGCGCCGCGGGAACGCTTGCGCATAACTTCCGCGACGCCCCGGCGGCAGGTCCGAAGACCACCGTCTGGTGGGACCCCCTAAGGAGCCCCACTACGGCTGCAGAGGACAGGAAAATGGCATCGAAACACTAGCCCTTTCCCCTGCAGCCCCACCGCGTCCGCCATCATACGGTGGCGGCCCCGTCCAGACCGCGGAAGGCGGGGAGGCCAGCACCGAGGCACCAGCGCTCCCCTCCCACCGCGACCCGCTCCTCTATCGGTTGCGGGCCTATTAACACAGTCCCGCAACCGGCCTCACCCCCCGTCCGATCACGGGATCGCCAAAGCGGTCCCGCCACCGGTGACCGCATCGTCGTGGCTTCGCAAAAGGAAGCCTCGTCGAGCTGCCCCAATCCGCCCACCGAAGTGGGAGCACAATCTACTTCCATGATAAGCTACAAGGCTCGTGTTATGGATAAAAGATAGTAGACACACTACACATATAACTTTAAATACGTACATATTATAAATATAAATATAAACATATGACTGGAGTAGAAACATTCGTGCTCATCACACAAAATGTCCCCGAGCGCGACTCGAACCCGCGACCGTTGGCACAGCAAATAGGGTAACAAACTGAGCCAAACGTGTCGTCATTTTATTTTTTAATGCACCCATTATTAAATGAAAAAAGCTTCTTTAATCTATATAGAAATAGGCAAAGACAAAACAATGTTTTTTTCAACGTCGTTTTTTAACGACGTTTTTTGTCAACGATGTTTTTTTAAAACTATGGACAAGCTTTAGTGTTATCAATACAATTTTTTGGATACTTTTAGTGTTTTTATATAAATTCTATTTGAATACCTTTTTGTTTCAAATTTTCAATAATGATTACTATCGAATTTTGATCACAAAGCGAATAATAGATTTAATAAAACAGTTTTAACTAAATTTTCACTAAACAAAGGTAATTAATCTATAACACAAGTTAACATACTGCTGTATCCTCATGGGGCATTAACGAGCGATAGTTAGACTGTAGACATCCTGTTTGTAGTTAACCTAAATTACGCCACTGTGTATATCGATTAGAATACATGTAGTGATTTGCATTTTAATATATATTAATTTAAAGTTATTGTACATGTTTGGTTGTAAAGTAGTAAAAAGTTCCCCCATTCATCTTCTGGCTCCATCGTCACATCAGCTTAATTATATCAGATCGTTGTGCTGTGATACAAATGTCACCTATATACAACCTTTGTTTACGTCACTTTGTATGTATATATTTTTTTGTATCAATCGTTTAGTTAGTGCAATAAGGTTTTTTATTTTATTTTAAACTTTTTGGTTAGGTTTGCTTATATAGTAGTTTCAATTTTTTTATTTGTTAGAGTTCAATAAGAGGTTTAAATCGATACACGATCCCCTGTCTAAAAGACAAAATTCTCAAAACTGTATGTATCTATACAGTACACTTACAACACGATTCAAGAACTTTCAGTATAGGTGACAAATAAACATTGAAAAGTCCCACATATGATTCCCAAAGCGGGCGTTTTTTCATCGATCTGATAAATATAAGTTCTACTTTTATAAAAATAAAACGACACATTTGAAGCAAACACCCAACACGCAATTCCAAAATATAGGAAAACAGCGAGTCCCTTTTATATGTCGACCACCCACAGTACCTATACTTTAAGCTTTTATTTAAAGACGGTTTATTAAACAAACTTTGCACAACAAGTGTTGAAGTAAAATATAAAAATACTAAAGCATGTTACTACAGCGATTAACCTCAATTAAGAGTATAAATATCTATAGAAAACCGGGATAGTGATTCCGGGAGTCGTGTCGTTTATATTTAGATATAAAGTTTTGTATCTCATGACATCATTTCGTATTGGATTTGATTATAAGAACATTTATTATTCGTTTTTATATAGCGAAGATGATGACAGGATTGATCTTAATTTGTTAGCAGAGCAAAAAGTATGTTATAAAAGTTATTATCAATTTCATAACGAGAATACGATAGAAATATGTAGATAATTGAATGAAAATATATATTTAATTGGGCAAAATGTTACAAAATTTGTCGTGTTTTTACTTACCTTATTTATATCAAAGCATGTACATACATGCTTTGATATAAATAAGGTGAATAAGGTATACGTGACTGTTTTTTATTCGAATGTATGTCTCATATTTCAAATTATATGGACTACCCTTATAATAACATATATATACAGATCGTTGAATCGCAAAATCTGTGCGTGAATTGAAAGCGCGATCTTAAGGCCAGGACGACTTATTTTTAACTAGCGGCTCCCCCTCGCTTCGCTCGGGTTCGCCTCTAGAAAAACAAAAACAAATCTATCCCAGAGGAACCGTACATTTTTCCGGGATAGAAAGTTGCCTATGTGTTATTCCAAACTACAATCTATCTCTGTGCCAAATTTCATGCAGATCCGTTCAGCCGTTTTGGCGTGAAAGAGTAACAAACAAACATCCATACATCCATACGCACAAACTTTCACATTTATAATATTAGTATAGATTGCGAGTATTTTTAAGTTTACACATTACAGCTATATTTCCACTAACAATATGATCAACCAGCTTCGATCTAGTACTTCGCTAGGTGCGTCACAGTAGGTAATTTGTTACTGAATATATGTATATCCGTATACAAAATTTTATCCAAATCCTTTAGCCGTTTCAGTTTATTATTATTTTAGATTAATTTTTAGATTTTATTAGATTATTATTATTATTATATTATTATTATTAAGGCGTAACAAACGTACACACATACAAACTTTCGCATTTATTATAATAGTCCGATTAATGTCTTAACGATGTGAAAAATGAATGTATACGTATAATCGATATATCGTTTTGTTTTAAAGTCATATAATTTTACTCACCGCCGCAGGCAAGAGCTCTGGAATCGTAATTAAAATATGTAGGTGGGAACTTTAAAAATATAACATGCTATATTTTTTATGAATAATTAATTAATGTTTCATTTTTCCATGTGAGGTCTCTACTTTATAATTTTTATCTAAGGTTTATTCTATACTAGCGGCTCACCCTCTCTTCGCTTCGAGTTCGTCTCTAGACAAAAACAAATCTATCCCACGGGCACAGTACATTTTTCGGGATTTATAGCCTTTCTCATTAAACGGGCTATCTAATGCAAAACGAATTTTTCAAATCAGATTAGTAGTTCCTGAGATTAGGGCGTTCAAACAAACAAACTCTGCCTCTTTATATTAGTTTAGATACCTTATTTGGTTTTTAAATGATTTTAAGATAGAGCAATACTAAATTTGACTGTTTATTTTGGTGTATTTCTGATATCTTCGCTAATTTTTAGACGATATTCTTAATTTTTTAACTCGAGCGAAGCGAGGATGAGGCGCTAGTATAAAATAAATAGCATGTAAAAATAATGAATTAAGTATGTAAAAATCAATGCTAATAATAGAGACGATGGTTCTTTTATTATTAATTTAATTAATCTATAGGTACATATAATAAAATTCTGAGTTGAACCTGTACATTAAATATTTTTAGGAAAATCTTATTGAAATAGTCATTATAATCGATACAGAGACCGATTCTATAGTCTTTACAATTTTTGTCTGTCTGTGACCGCAATACGAGAAAACCGCAGGGCAGATTTTGATGAAATTAACATATAGGATGGTTTTACTGTGAGAAAATATCTCATCTCTGAGAAATCTATAGGTACTAAACATTAAAACGTAGTTTACCTAGTTTACCTACCCTAGTTATTTTATATGTCCGCTACTTCTTTACTGTGATCTCTCTTGATTGAAATATTAAATTGTTATAAACAAACAAACTATTCATTTAAATAAATATTAGACTTGACACTTGATACTTTGTAAAACACGCAATTAGGTGTAGCAAATATGTATTTATAATAAATGTAAAAGCTTTGTGAGACAGTTTACTCTGTCAATATTGACTTCCTTAATAACTTGTCAAGTAAACAGAAGTTATACTTCACGCTGTTGTAATATGTAATAATAAGGTACTTAATATTCTAAAGGAATATTATGTACACAGTACAAGACCGTTTTTTTAATGTTGGGAAACGCATACTACGAGTACCTGTAAATATACAGGTATACCCTGTATATGTGTACCCTGTATACACTAAAACCCAACAGAACCTTCCCCGTCTTAATGAGGTATCTTAGGATCGCTTCCGCACTCAACCACGACGCACCGATGGTAGGTCTGCCGAAACAGACCACACAACCAAGGGGTTGTTCCCACGGCCCACTCTAGTCAGAGAAGTACCAAGAGCAAACCGCATGATGTGTACATCTCACCGAAGTGGGCCAACTTCCTGTGTGTCTCTTGGCTTCGCGCCCGCCTGGGTTGCCGGACGCTAATGAAGCCTCCCACCACGACAAGGTGAACAGACATTGGGTGGGATGGCACTAAACCCTGCTGTCAAATTAATATAGTTTACGTACTATTCCATACAATATAATTAAATTGAACAAAATTGACTAAATACATAGTACAAGAGTCGGACACACCACGACCTTCACCGATCTGTTAAACATATTTACTATCGGTTAAAACAAAATACGGCTGGTTAACAGAACGGTGAAAATTAAAAAAAATATATTTTAATTAATTTATAAATAGCCTGGTCAGGATTTCGATAGGCTAGTTATTTTAGACATATTTATCTATTATTGAAACTTTATAAAACATATGTTTCATCTGGTTAACAGATTGGTGAAGGTCGTGGTGAACCCGGCTCTTTGACCATGAGCGATAATTTCGCCAAATGTTAACTGATATTGAATTTACCTCATGAGTGGTCTCATGCAAAAAAAGTGTACCCTTAATGATGAAACAATTAATTACAATGAAACAGGTAGATGAAAGGTATTACATTCAAATACATTTTCAAGTCAGTAGTAGTTAAAAGGTATTAACGTTTAAATAAATTTTCAAGTCAGTATACCTTTTTAGATAAAATTAGTAATTTTATTTGGCAAGAGAAAGAAGGAAGGAAAATACACATAAAATGTATTTTCTCTTTAGGCTCTGCAATCTACATATTTTTGTTCTTGCAAAGTAATTTGACTTAACTTCTGAACTTCGCATCTCCAACAATTTCCAGTGATTCTCGGCCACGAATAGATTGAGTTGTTTGTCGTAAATATTATTTGAGGTATATTATCGCAAAAGTGGCATAATTTTTGTGGAAAAAATTGAGGCTCTTTCTATATTTTAGATACTTTTATTACTTTAACTGACAAAGATTTAGAAACAGATATTTTATTTGTTTAATGGAAATGGACCATGTTTATGACTTGACATTTTTTTAATAATTTCAGTTTAGTACTCTTAGCTATAGGTCTTTAGATATTTTTCGATCTTAGACTTATTTGCCCCCGTTAGATGAGTAGAGATTCTATAGGCGATATTAATAATGGATAATTATAAAGTATATGTTGGGAAATGAATTTACGCATATCACCTGTAGACATACAGGTGGTTATGTAGGACTCACCACGACAAGGTGAACGCATGTTGGATTAAACATTTTAACCATTTGATGTAACGCTTAATTAAACCATTTCTATACATTTTAGCAGTAGAAATTAGCAATTTTATAATGAAAGTCAAAATGGAAAAGTGAACGGTTGTTATAACTTATAAAAGTCGTCTTAAACCCACAAAAGAATATGATTTTACTTAAATAAAAAAATATCAAAAATACTGATAAGTTCAAAGAGTTAAGAAAAACCAGATAAATGTAAAACAATCCTACTAATATTATTAATGTAAAAGTTTGTGAGGATGGATGGATGGATATTTGTTAGTCTTTCACGCGAAACAGCTGAACGGATCTGGATGAAATTTGGCACAGAGATAGATTATAGTCTGGCACATAGGTACGGTTCGCGTGGGATAATTTGTTTTTGTCTAGTGACGAACCCAAAGCAAAGCGAAGGTGAGTCGCTATTAGTTTATATTTTAGTTAAGTCGTTAAATAGTAAAATATACATTCATCTATCAATCTATAAGTAGACTTCTACTATATAAGTAATAGAAATAGTAATAATAGAGAAGTATTCAGACAGAGATTACCAAGTCAATGTTATCTCAGCTAATTACTTTGGTAATCAAATACTGGGCCCACTGTAGGTATAGCTGTGCTAAGCTAAGCTCGATACTTGTTTAGTTTTGGAAATTAATAAATCTTACAGTGTGTTATTCTTTTATGATTTACGCGAATATATACAGATAAATAAAATTTAAGTGTCTGTTTTTAATGTCAAAATAACCAATTTTTATTAAATGTACATGAAATTATATACGGTACTTATAAGAAAAACAAAATTTTAAAATCTTCGTCTGTCTATTTTGTACGACTAATCTCCTAAGAGTTTTATATCTACTCGTATTTTAGAAATCGATTTTTCTTAACTTTCTATTATTTTAATAGATAAGTTTTCAATTTCCTTATAGACCGTAAAGTTCAAAGTTTATGTAACTAAATGTGATATGTCCCTGTCTTGCAGTAAATTTAGAACTACCCTAACAAATTTCTACTTTATTTGTTTTGTCTAATGTTCATTTTAACTCTAGGCTCTCGACACATTCCTGAATACGCGTAGGAATGTAGAATTACGACGTGAAGTATTACAATAGCTTCTTGATTGTCTTTAGATTGTCTTGTACATATTCTGTTTTCTTGTTAAAATATAATTATACTGTATTTTTAGTGGCTGGTACATATGGCTGTTAATTCAAAGGTCCTGGGTTCAAATTCCGAAGTTTTTGTAAAGTCCGAAATTCTCAATAGCTGTACGTATGAGGATTTGGCGGTGTTTCTACCCCGATCTGCACACATGGCTTCTTAGTTCTTAGTCTTAGTGAGATTCAACATGGACGAAATCGGTCAATAAGACGTTATTATTATTAAAAAAAAAAATGGAGAAAAAAATATATTAAATAGACGAGCCTAATCAAAGAATATGCATGAAATTAATATTAAGACTAAAATGTTAGCCAAACAAATTGTACGGGACAACTTTATATCATATCAAAGCTCCTATTGAATATACTAAAAAAAATCATTAAAACATTTCACTATTAGCATTTCTTTATTGGCAATGATGAAATATAATATATAGCATTCATAAATAACACTACTAAAATAATATTTTACCAATAAATGATTAACATCACAATCTTATTACCATCCGGTTATTTTGTCTAAATGTTATTGTAGAAACATAAAAATTAATTTATTGCCACCAAATTCGTCTCTTTTAAAATAAACAAGTCTTAAGTAAGCAATCGATTTGCATATGTCTAACAGGCCATTGGATCTGATCGCGTGCCTCCATATAATAATTCAACAGTTAATTGACAAGCCTGTCCGTCTGTCTGCGCATACGCATCTCGATAACTACTGACGAACGTCCGCTTTGAGTTTTTTACCCGCAATGTTTTCTTTGTGAAGGCTGTACAGTGTACACGTTTGTATGTAGATTGGGTTTATCTTTTGCAAAGGCTTGTTTTTTTTTATGTAGTGTTACGATATTTCGTTTCTGGATCGGGTTCGAACCTGCGGCTTATTAACAGTAAGTTGTGAATTTATTATAAATGCAAAATTTATGTGTATGTTTGTTTTTCCTTCAAGTTGAAACGGCTGGGACGATTTCAATGCATTTTAGGACATAAATAGATCAGCTACTGTCAAACATAACACACCTGTAAATACAAAAGGCGCATAGGGATATGCACGCATTCAAGAGAAGTAAGGGTATGTCACTAGTAGTTAAATATGCCATGATCTGAGCTTTTTCCTAGGCGTCTATTTTTAAAAAAAGTTAAACAGCAATTTCGTTTAATTACACAAATTATGCTTTGCGAAAAATTCTTGTATTTATACAGTTTGTTATTACAAGTATTTCGGAATCTTTTGTCTTTCTGAGTACCAACTTTCAAACTTTGGATCGGCATTCACCCCGGCCTGATCCTCGAAAGGTTTAAAACTTCTGCCATATCTTTGGATCAGAAGCGTCTGACTTGGGCGCGGTTACTGGAATTAATCGTATTATTTTGCGGTGAAACGATCTCTGGCATTCAACCTGATTACAGATTTAGCTAACCGTTTTGTAACTTATGGCTTTACGAGATATAGTAATGTGAAAATTTGTAAAGTCCATACCACATTGGAGGTGTTTGTCTGTTGCCTTTTATTTGTATATTTTAAAATTTTTACTATTATATATCATCTGTCGTTTTTTCTTTCAAATACTGTGTAGGAATCGAACGTGGGACCTTCGATTTGACAAGACTCAAGTGGTGGCTCTAGAAAACAACGCCTTTGACCTTTGATTATGTCATGATTTCATTTACATTATAATACTAAAAATTTAAAACAAGATATGTTTTGTGCAAAAAAGTATAATAATAAACAAACTATGTGAATGCAATTTTGGTGTACGGTGCACCAAATAACTCATTACTCGCTTCTAAGCTTTCTATTTATTTTTGCCTTAAGTGAAAATCGAATCCTCGATTTTGGACTAAGAAGATAAAGTTGAATAACAAACTTTTTGAGTTCATCACTGAGCCAATAAGCTATTAAATATTTTAAAATGATACAAAAAATTCTTCATAAATTATAATGTAATTAAAGCGATAAATACAACGTCATGAAAAACAAATTCGAACATGTTCTTTAACCTTAATAAATATTCCTTATGGCTGTTTCATTTTTTTGGATTCTTTAAAAACATAACTTTATGTGATGGAGATAATTTGTCAGGTCTAAATTATTGTTTTAAGTTTGTAATAATATTTTATTTTGTATTTATTTTCCGGTATAACTAACAACCACTTTTTTTTAACATTGGAGAATGCATTTACGCACAAAGTGTGGGACTCACCGGCAAAGCCAGTACTATCCACTAAAACCCAACGGAACCTCCCCCATCTTAATGGGGGCGTCACGCATTCAACTACGACGTCCCGACGGCAGGTCTGCCGAAGCAGACCACAACAACCATGGGGTTGCTCCATAGTCCACTCTGCTATCAGAGGAGTACCAGGAGCAACCCGCATAGCACACCACGCACCGAGGTGGGCCACTTCTCAGTGCGTTGCCAAGCTTCACGCCCGGCTGGATTGCCGGGCACTTCTGAGACCCCCCACCAAGACAACATTATTAGTACAGTTAGACATTAGGGTGTATAACTAACAACCCTAGCTTAGCTCTAGTGCGTTCCTAGGTGACTAAAACCTAGAACCAAATTACACTTTTAGAATCGAATTATAGTGAAATACCAAATTTTTGAGCAATTATAGTCTAGTAGTATATGCGCTCGCTTGGAAAACCGAGTGAAGTGGGTTCAAATATCGGGTCTCGAACCTTTGATATTTTCATGTGCCAATCATTTCCAACATGATCACCACATATGTATGTACCTTAACGGTAAAGGAAAACATTATGATGAAACCTGCATGTCTGCGAGAACCTAGCAAGTTTTGAAAAGACATGTAAAGTCCGCCAACCTACACTTGGCCTGATGTCCTGATCTCCCTCGCATTGGAAGAAGACCCGTGTCCAGCAGTGGGACGTTCAAAAAGCTGAATACACACACCAAATTTTTATTTTTATTTCAGTTTTTTATACATATGAAAAGTATTTACACATATTTTAATAACATATAAGTTTAAAGAAAATTTGCAAAGGCAACCTTGAAGCGAAATCTAACAAGAAACCGTAATAAAAAAATCAAATATGTAAAATAGCAGAAAGCTGCAGAAGGTATTGCTTACTTAAAATTAATATATGTATAACGAGCAACATAATCACTATTTTACGATCTATATCATACTAATTTTATCATTATAATATATTTATTATAAGTACATATGTATATTTTTAGATTTAATTTAATAATGCTTATATATAATATACGTATTTTCTATGTTAGATGAATTTAAGTACTGACAAGTAAGTTATAACACCAATCATACATATGTTTGACCTTCCATACTAAGTTCCCATATTTTTAGATAGGGAAACACTGATAGCACTGACTTTATTCATCATCCAGCGAGGTTTTCTTCACAATAATCGCGCAATAACATTCATTTGGCCCCCGTCCAAAGCGTCTCGAGCTATTTAGATTTTATCGTGACCGGAATGAAATACAGGAGAGGAAATCGCGAGATTAACGCTTGCAATTTACATCGCAATCTTTGTAGAGCACTACGCTCGATGTAAAGCAAGTTGGGAATTGTGAAGGAACTGCTTTAAATGTGTTACGATCCCTGTTCGCAAAAACCGGTGAATCGATTTAAATTGAGCTCTCCTATTTTGATAGATGCTTTTTTTGGATATATTTGTTTTGTTCTTTGCAGATTCTCTTACAAGTGTAAATGAAACCTGATATTTATGTTTAACTAGCGTTATTATTTCGTAAATAACAAAATTTTGTAAAAGTTAATAAAATAACATTTAATGATTGTAAAACAATGTAAATGTATGTTTTAAAGCATTTATTGTACGTTGAATGATGTCGGCTTTTTACATATTTACGGTTTAACAAATAAACGCGTATACAATGGTGTATTGTTTACATAATTTGGGCGAGCTCTGCCAAATGTTCTTGGCCACTATCCAAAGGCACTGATAGGTCTATACTGCAAGGACCCAATATGTAGAATAAGTTGTGGAAGCATCGATTGAGATCTTTGATTATTCGTTTCCGTGTAAATATTGAAAAATAAACTTTAAAAATATTTGGTTTGGTCTGGTATTATGTATTCCGGCGGTCGCATGTTTGATTCTAGGGTGCAGTTAGAGTTGATTATACTGGCGTTATTATTTTTGGACATTCCTTCAAATTCGTATGTTATTTTACAAGAAAATTTATAGGTACATATGTATCAAGTATCCATGTTTTTTTTTCCATTATAGCAAAATAAGTATCGAATCTGCTATTAACAAATATGTCAGTTGAACAAGCCACTATACCTCTTAATTATATCGCAAATCTTAAAACAAAATGAAATACTAAAACTGTCGTGGATACTCATCTTTTTAGGAAACTTGCACAAAGCATGCACACACCACATTACCTGTACCTACTTGATCGAGCGTGCATGAGAGTTGCTCTGACGTTGATTGATCAGCGCAGCATCCGCACAGATGAGATAACAGAAGTGGCACCTACATAAATGGTTACGGATTATAATAAGATAAATTTTATAAGTAATAATTTCATGTTAGATTCAAAGATTTATAATTACTATAGACCAGATATGACCTCCCTTACATGGCTTCTTTACCTTAAAAATGTTAGACAAAATATAGCGGAATAAAACTTAGCCTATACCACTCATAAACTATTTGCTAAACCTTAGGTCGATCCATTGCTGTTTTGGCATAAAAAAAATTAACAAAGGGTACATAAGGGTATTGTTTTAATGGTTATCAAAATTTAATAAAAAAAAATCGCAGGTACCACATCTTCAAATTACTTAGACTTTTTAACTACAAACATTATTCTCGTGGGTTGTCTATCAATATACATATGTCCCTATACAATATACATATATAGAAACTTGACTAAACAACATCTTTATCTTAATATTTTTATTAATAATAATACAAACAACCCTTGCTTGCTTACCCTTGCTTTCCCTTTATATATGTAAAATATTAAATACAGACTTTTTGGCAAATTTTACAACTTACCATATGTCGCTTGACTGAGCATGAGCAATCCATCGTTGCAATTCTATTTAAAGCCCTTAAAGGGTTATCCTTGAAAGCGTAATCTAGATGGGTCCGGAAAGGTCCGGGATCGACTGACATGACTAAAACATTGTTAAATATAGTAGGTTTGTTGATATTATTTGTTTTTATATAACACTAGCGACTTATCCTGCTTTGCTCGATTACGTGCGTAAGTGAAAATTCTAACAGGGCTAAATGTTACTCCAGGTCGATAATCTATCTATGTACAAAAAAAAATCCTTATTCCGTCCAGTAGTTTCAATGTGATGGGATAACAAACATACAGATACAAACTTGTATTTATAATACTTATAAATAAAATTTTATACACTTAAATATAATATTTTATATTTTTGTAGGTTAATATATTTCTTTTTAAGTTTACGTTTTTTTTGTAAGTATAACCTATCAAAAATGTATTGTTATTATCTTAATATACTTTTATATGACCTCTTAAGCAATATTAATTTAACTCAGTTTTTTGGGTGGAAACGCATTACGAGAAAACCACTAGAGGGATTTTGATGAAATTGGGTATGGTGATAGCTGGTTGTCCGGGTCAACATTATGGATACTCTTTAGTGCGGGAAAATTTCTCATCTCTAAGAAATCTAGGTATACTAACCGTTAAACCGTAACTAGAGATGAACCCGAGTGCATTGAGAATAAGTCGCAAGATCTGGTTAATACTAAGCACGTATAATTGTTTAAACAGCTAAGAGCCCTGTATGTTTAGTAAATAAATAAATAAAATTACCCCAAACAGTAAATAAATGCCCTACCTCTGAGTTAATTAGAAAAGATAAGAACGCTACCATTTCTACTTTTTATCCTATTCAAAGTTACACTAATACCACATATGATATTAGCTGGCACCTTCGAACTTACATTGAATAAAGATGAAGCGATTAACAAATTCCCAATAATAAGCCCTACGTCAATTAATTTAAGAATCAAACTGCTTTGACGTTATCGCTTTTCGTTCGTAAACATTTTATTGTTTTTTGCAAAAGAAATAATTTCTATCATGTCCAGAGTTAATGACGATGTTAAGATCGAAAAGATAAGTATTGGATGTTTGTTTAAAGTTATTCTTAATTTACTGGTGGTACAAAGATCGCAGGAATTTAATCTTTAAAGCTTTAAATTAAAAGCTCAGCCTGTGTGCTTTTTTTATATTGGAAATTATATTGATGTGATTTAAAAATAACGGAGCTTTTACCTTTTTTTTTTGATTTCGTTCACAAATACAGGTATATTGTATAGTCGGAGCTTTTTATAAAAAATGTTTGCCAAGTTAAGGTTCGCTAAATTAAATCAATTTTTTTTTGGATACAGTGCCAGTCTTCGATTTACGCCAATGTATAATGTTTTAAATAAAACTAACTATATTGATGGTCCCTTGACTATGATTTCTATAAAGCATTCGTTGGGAATCAAAAATCAAAATAAATCCGCGAAAAAATCCGAAAAGATAATAGTTCTTTTTTGAAAAGAAAGCACTATTATCAATTTAGTTTTGTTGTAAATGGTTTAGTAAAGCAAATTATTTCAGGCCATCTCGGAATTAACTCTAAAAGATAGTTTTATTTAAATGTCTAATAGACAGTTTACTCTAGCAGTATACCTTTATATAAAATAAATAAAAAATCTTTTTTTTTTTTTTGAAGTTTGTTAAACATAACCAAACCTATAAAAATCACACTAACAAATTTTTAGAATATATTTTATCTTTTATATTAAAAGATAGTTAAAATTAATATACTATTACCCAAATGACCGAGCTTTAGATAAGACAATTTCGAAGCTATGTGTCCCGTGATTGTGCCGTTGTAAGCGCTAAGTTAGTACTTAATCTATTTGAACTTTACCGTCTCAGAACTATACCCTCGAGTTTTGCAGTTGATGCTCTTTCGTTCTTACTTCTGAATTAGGTGCAAGTTTACTACATTTTGACACTTAATATGAGTAATAATTTAATACTTTTAATGGTTTTTCTTATATCTGATAAAATTTATGTATTCAGCCCTTTTTTAACGTCCCACTGCTGGGCACGGGTCTCCCTTAAACATGAGGAGTATCAGGCCATAATCCACCATGCTGACCAAATGTGGATTGGCGGACTTCATGTCTTTCGAAAACTTGCTAGGTTCTCTCAGACATGCAGGTTTCTTCGCGATGTTTTTCTTCACTGTAAGGCAAGTAGTAATCATGTTGGAAAATGCATCGCACATGAAAATATCAGAGCTGCGAGACCCGGGATTTGAACCCGCTTCATCTGTTTCCAACGAGCGCGCCACCACTGGGCTACCACTGCCTTCAATAAAGTAGTAATCCCTTTCTTATTTTTTTTAATTTACTTATGCGTTCATTTTTTTAAGCTTAATGTAAAATACTCTGTAACTTTTATCATCTATTCCTACATATAATAAAATTCTGAGTCGAATCTGTATATAAAATATTTTTGGAAAATCTTATTCGAATAATCATTATTATCTATACAGACGCCTAATCTATATTTTTTTGGATTTTCGTCTGTCCGTCTGTCTGTGAAAAATCTATAGTAAACGTTAAAACCTAACTAAGAACGAACATGAGCGGAGCGAGAGTGAGTCGCTAGTATTAAATAAGCTATTAAATGCAAAAATAATTTTTCAAAGTGGACTGACAGTGTTCAGAGATTAGCGCGTTCAAACGATTAAAATAAAAGCTTTAGCTTTATATATTAGTATGGATTAATAAAAGCTCTTTGTATACACACTGGTTTTTAATCTCATAGAGTTATTTTGACAAATTCTAATTCTTATGTTATAACAGTTAACCTTCTACAGTTGAGAGGTTGCTTTTAAAATAAAGAACAAATAATCGATTCCATGTAGATATTTAATGTATAGTTTTATTTTTGTAATGGTTGCAATAATATGTAATACTAACAGCTCACCCTCACTCCGCTTCGGGTTAGTCCCTACTTTATATTTAGTATAGATTTCTCAGATATTAGATATTTTTCCACAGTAAAAAATATCCAATATGTTGACTCGGATATCCAGTTATCGTCATACCAAATTTCATCAAAATCCCTCCAGCGAGTATTACGTGATGCGGTCACAGGCAGACAGACATATAGGCCAAAATTTAAAAAACTATAGATTCGACCTCTGTCTGTCTGATAATAATGTCTATTTCAATAAGATTTTTTTTAAATATTTAATGTCTGTACATAAAATATTTTTCTTTCGAATTTGTATTCGGCTTAGTTTCAATTTTTTTATACATTTAGGTTAGGCAGAGCTACCGCATTTATAATATTATAAAGGATAAAGAAATATTATTTTATAGCCTTAATATTAAGGCTGTTGACAATAAGTACTACTTAATTTGCATGAACTTTGTCGTATCGTAACTACGCCCTTAGTTTTGTGAAGGATGCTCATTAAACATTTAGCTCAAAGTTTAAAATTGACTATAAGTTTTGCACATTTCTATGTGCGAGTATGTTCTGTGAAGACATTTAGTTTTCTTTGTCGCACTGAATAATTATTTTCTAACAATATTAATTATTATCGAAGTTATATATAAATTATTATCGAAGTTAGGTTGCCTTCGGCCAAGATATTTACTTAGATAGATAATATGTAGATAATCAAGTAGAATTAGGTACATGACAGCCTATTTTAGCAAATTCTTTAAGATTAATAAAATTGGTAGCTTATAACTATCTTATAATTTTAAGTATATTCTAATTTTGATTTATACGAGTTTGCAGGTATACATTTTGTACATCTATACTAGTCGATACTAATATTATAAAAAGGCAGAGTTTGTTTGTTTGTTTGAGCGCACTAATCTCAGGAACTACTAATTCGATTTGAAAAAATCTTTTTTGCATTAGAAAACCCGTTTATTGAGGAAGGCTATAGGCTATATCACTATGCTACTATCCAATAGAGCTTACCAGTAATATAATATATATTCTATCTACTCCATACTAACCGTTAAAACGTATCTAGGGACGAACCCGAGCGAAGCCATGGCGAGCCGCTAGTAGGTAATAAAATTGACACGAGGCGATGATAATACAAATGTGTATTTAAAATTAACTAATGTTCTTATTGAAAAGGTTTCCAGCTTTAGAGGTGACTTTTCTTATTCATTAAAAACATACCGAATAACGAGTAACATACACAAAAACACACAGAGACACCCGAAATAAGCGTTTCCACTTTTTGAAGTCGGTCAAAAATGTTACCTAAGATGTCAAATAAACAGCCTTTATAAAATAAATGTTATGGCGATTTAATGCAAGCAAGAATTGTTATAAAATAAATGATCGTTTAGTTCAATTTATACCAATTGCTTAGACTCGTAACTGAGTTGAATTAATGAGTAAGAGAAAATTTTCATATTTTCTATCGAACTTGGTTGTATAATTAATACAATTGTCCCAAGAATTAAATTTCTGGTCCTCGGTTCCCCGCCCTTACTGAATATTTATCGTCGGCCGGACCGGCCCTTCTATAATATGACGAATTTTGATTTTCGCTTCCCAAGTTTTGTTTTATTATCAGTAGATATTGCTCCTGTTTTATACATGTGTGTATTCACTGTAATATTAATACTTTTTTTTAACCTACTTCAAAAGGAGGTCCTGTATTCGACCCCGTATGTATTTACGTATATTTGTACTTGATTTTCTCAGAAACTACTGATCGGATTTGGACGGGAAATTGGTTAGGAGGACATTATTATTATATTTATAACTAGCGGCTCAGCCTCGCTTCGCTCGGGTTCGCCTCTAGATAAACAAAAACAAATCTATACCACGGGTACCGCACATTTTACCGGGATAAATATATACCCGTGTTATATTCCGATGTATGAGGTATATTATTGTAAAGTTTCATTAAATTCCATTCAGTAGTTTGTGCGGCAAAGTGTAACAAACATCCATACATCTATACATCCAGACATCCTCACAAACTTTCGCATTTCTAATATTAGTAGGATTAGTAGGATAGTGACCTCGCTTCACTCGGTAGTGTCTTTGGGTGCCTAACAGTAGCCTATCCATAGTATACTCCAGGTCATTTTAAATTCATTCAAAGCCGTCGAGCCCTTATAGCATAAAGGATTAACAAGCATACACATATACAAATGTTCACATTAATAATAATTTATATGTTATCCCGATACTTTATTGCACAAATATTTGATATTTATTACCTACTAGCGACTCACCCTCGCTTCGCTCGCGATCCTGTCTAGGTACGTTTTAATTGTTAGTATGGAATAGATAGACATACATAGGCATGAGTCAGTTTCATAACTCTTACTTGAGAAATTATTGATTCCCCATGCAAACTTTCATCCGTCTTTTCAATCCCTTAAAGGATGATTTCCAGGATAAAAACTTCGTATGTCCTTCCCAGGATTTCAAACTATCTTCACAGCAAATTTCATATAAATCGTTTCAGTTGTTCTAGTGATTACTTCCTACAAACAAACTCACGAACTTACAATATTAGATTAATATCCAATATCATTGAGGTAGGAAAGATTTTCAGTTCCCTCGCTTTGCTCAGATGCGACCGTCGATAATTCTATTACTAACAGTAACCTGTGCTATTCCAGCTTGTAGTCTATCTGTGCGCTAGATTTTATCAAAATCTGTTCAGCGGTAAAACTGACATACATAGGTACTTTCGCATTTATAGTTGTAATTTTAGATTCAGTAGACAATCCTTCTATAATATTATAACCGCGAAGGCTTGTTAGGATGTATGAGAAAGTATAGCTACATATATGTTTGGTACTCTTTCACGCAAAAACTACTGAACGGATTTCGTTCGAACTTTACAATACTATACCTTATACATCAGAGAATATATAAGATATAATTGATAAAAATGAAGTAATATATTATTGAAAAACTTAGCAGAGCCGCGGGCTAAAGGCTAGTACATAATATATTCAAGATAAAGTTAAGCTTTTTAAGATTTAGTTAATTTTAAAACGTTGTTAGTCTACGTGTTTATTATAGCGATTTATATTTAACAATCAACGATATTTTTAAAAACATTTGTCTCGCTAAATGGCTTTTTTCTTTTTCAAATCTAAAATCCTATTTACGTCCTGCGTATGAAGTGCCTATATATATGGTAATCAGCTTACTGTTCTAGCTTTATACGGCTTAAATTCTATCTATACTTATAGCACTTGCTAAAGTGGCTATCGGAGATTAATAGAAGCAATATTATAAAAGTTTTGCTCAAAAGCTCCAAAATGATAATCTATACATATTATAATAAAATTGTAACTAAGCCGAATCTGTACATTAAATATATTTTTTTGGAAAATCTTATTGAAATCGTCATTATTATAGACACAGAGGCCGAATCTATAGTTTTTAGAATTTTTATCTGTCTGTCTGTCTGTTTGTGACCGCATCACGGAAAAACCACTAGAGGGATTTTGATGAAATTTGGTATGATAATAGCTGGATATCCGGGTCAATATATAGGATACATTTTACTGCGGGAAAATATCTCGTCTCTGAAAAATATATAATAAACGTTTAAACGTAGGCACATGTAAATTCTTTTTTTTTTTTTTTGTCATTAATAAAAATGATGGCAATTATAAAAAGATCTTTCATAATATTTTTAACTCATTTTACTTGCTTGAAACTATTGTAATTTTCAACTGTTTATTTTGATTATGTTAGGTATGTACTAGTAACTTACATTCGCTTTGCTCGAGTGCGTTTTTAGCAGTTTAATAACGTAAATTAGAATTTTGTATAATTTTAATCGGTAAAGCCGTTTTAACATTTTAAAAAGGGTTGTTTAGGTACCGGTATCATATCATTTACATAAATAAATCTTTATATGTACTTGAGAAAACATATTCAACATTGTTATTTTGAAATCACAGGCAGACATTTAAATTTCACATATACGTATAGATATTGTTAAATGCGAGTGTAAATTTCACCGAATTATGGTTTAATATATTGTATATTTATTTATTGTTCCCCTCGTAGTGAATGGAGGCCCGTACCCAGCAGTGGAACGTTAGCAAAAAAGGGCTGAATACATACATATTTTATATTCGACAGAAAGCATAATGATGTCTTATATATTTCGATTAATTCAGCCCATCATAATAATTATAGCAAATATGTATGAGTAATACAAATATTTAATCCTTTTTTTTTATTTTGAAGCTTACATTTCTTTTTGCAAAAGGTAGCAGTAGCCCAGTGGTAACGCGCTCGCTTGGCAAACGCAGTGAAGCGGGTTCAAATCCTGGGTCTCGCACCTCTAATATTTTCATGTGCGAATCATTTTTCAACATCATTACTACTTGTCTTACGGTGAAGGAAAACATTGTGAGGAAACCTGCATGTTTGAATGAACCTAGCAAGTCATTGGAAAACATGTGAAGTCCGCCAACCCGCACTTGGCCAACGTGGTGGACTATTGCCTGATCCCCCTCGCAATGAAGGTATTGCCGCGCTCAGTAGTGGGACGTTAAAATAGGGCTGAATACATTTATTTCTGTTTATTTATAAAACAAGTGTGTGTGGTCGATTTCAAATATAAATCTTAATTATAAATTGGCAAAGTTACTTGTAGCATTTACTATATGTACATTTAATTATGTTAATTAGAAATCGATTAACATAATCGATACGCAGAGCTTAGCCCTCATTTGCACTGCACCAACAATTACTTTAAACCCTAATTGAATATCGATGTTATATGCAAATCGACTGCTCTCCAGATTAAAGTTAATTTCTTCTTTGTTTATGGACTTAACTTCTGCGTCCCTTCAGAAAATCTAAAGCTGCCATTTTTATTGAAATTTATTGCTTTATTAAGAAAATACAACAGCATTTACAATACTCGTAGTTTTATGTGATGTTTTAAAATGAAATACAGAAATTGTGAGGATATTTTATTTATTTTATATGTGAAGTTGTTTTTCTGCAGTTCTTTCATTTTTATAAGTTTCTTTTATACGTTTTTATTCTCGTTATAAAACCTTATTGTTAAATACCTAAATATAAAGATTGGAAACAATTCAAGCAAATATTTTTTTAAAAATATTAGAAAGATTAACAGAATTTACTATAAACAAACGGTTTACCCTGGCTTCGTTTTGGTACGTCCCTAGTGAAATACAAATACAAATCTATTCTACTGCAACCGTACATTTTTTCGAGATAAAAAGAAGCCTGTGTACTATTCCAGACTATAATATCATTGTACCAAATTTCATCCACATCCGTTCAGCCGTTCTAGCGTTATTGAGTAACAAACACTCATCCATCCAAATTTTCGCTTTTATATAGTAATAAGATTCAGGTAATATTTTTTCATCTCTTATTTATCTTTTATAGAGGTAATTGTTTAATAACCTATAATCGTAGACGATTATTCGTAAGGACCACGTTGGGCGCCAAACGGTACCCTCATAAATATGCAGCGGGTAAGAGGTCCAAATTGCTATACTTACACGAAAATCTAGATTTATTAACCATTAACTGTCTTTAAGTAGTAAAAAATGGTAATATTTACATTTACTAACGTTTTTTCGTCATTAATATGTTGGGACATTAACACACAGCACCATCTAGTTCCATGGTAAGCTACGAGGCTTGTGTTATGGATACCAGATAGTTAAAACACTACACATATTTATATATTACTATACTATAGTAAAATTATAAATATAAACAATATTATAAATATAAACCAGTCATGGGTGTTGTTTATATTTATAATATATAAATATAAACAACACCCATGACTGGACTACAAAATTGATATTCATCACACAAATAAATGCTTCCAGCGGGACTCGAACCCGCAACCGTACTTGTACTTTCTTTGGATATGACTAAACTTACAATATATACTTAATATGTATATATGTATTCAGCCCTTTTTAACGTCCCACTGCTGGGCACGGGCCTCTCTTCAATACGAGGGGGATTAGGTCATAGTCCACCTCGCTGGCCAAGTATGGGTTGGCGGACTTCACATTCTTTCTAAAACTAGCTAGGTTCTCTCAGACATGCAGGTTTCCTCACGTTGTTTTTCTGATGATGTTGGAGGTGCGAAACCCGGGATTTGAAACCACTTCACTCGGTTTCCCTAGCGAGCGCGTTACCACTGGACTACCACTGCTTTTTGTATATATGTATATACCTAATAATAATGTCTAAATTATAATTTTCTAACACAAATAATTGTAGATATAATTCCAAAGGTATTAGAAAATACAAAACCTTAAGTTTAAAAAGGACGAAAAATGTTTTAATAAAATAATGGTATTACTGTCATATAGAAGCTTTAATATAAGTACATATTTCTACGCTTAAAATGATAAAGTTATAAATTAATTTAGATGTGTTGTATTAAAAATGTGTCTCAACTAAATCATAAAAGAAATTTTTACCTATAAATCTGGTACCACAAAAAGTATTTGAAAGGGATATAATTTATCCTTAATCTCAAACATATATTATACATGTATATATTGCAATACAATAGTAATATGAATAGAGTAAGTACTATATATGTGTGCTAAGCCACTATCCTGTTACCTAGGCTTCCTGCCGGTAAACTTTAATAGGTTTAAACTAATCCTGAACGTATTACTAACAAGCAGTCACTGGCAAAAGGTAACTATGCAGTCTAATTTATTGAACCTTAAAACATTTTATATTATTAGATACGCTGCTTTGTGTTATATCTATACGTATAATAACATTCTAAGCCGAATCTGTACATTAAATATTTTTTGGAAAATCCTATTGAAATAGACATTATTAACGATATAGAAGCCGAATCTATAGTTTTTAGAATGTTTATTTGTCTGTCTGTCTGTGACCGCATCATGGAAGAACACTGGAGGGATTTTGATGAAATTTGGTATGATGATAGCTGGTTATCCGGATCAACGTATAGAATACTTTTTACTGCGGGAAAATATCTCATATCTGAGAAACCTATACTAAACGTTAAAACGTAAGTAGGGACGAACCCGAGCGGAGCGAGGGTGAGTCGCTAGTTCAAATTAATATTTTTTAAATCCTTCATATTTGTTCAGCGGAGGCCCCATTATAGTACTGTACCAACCTTACTATACATATTAATAAATACATATATGATATATGATTATGGGCGCCTGGAGGTGAAGGAGGGGGGGGGGGGGGGGGGAGATATACTCCCCCATGCCTTGAAGGAAACATGTAGAAAATGTTAAAGAAATAAAATTGTATTAGTAAACTCCATTTAAATTTAGGTATCTCGAAAAAACTATAGGCATATAAACTTTCGTATTTATTATAACATTCTGATAAGCTACGGTTAAACCTTTAAATCTGGTATTAGTCTCGACAAAATGAGACATTGTGTCAAAATAATTATACAATTCAGGATAACCAGTAGCTTATATCCTTCTTCGAGCTTTGAACACTTACTTTATTCACTATATTTATTTACTGCGCTATTTTATATACATAAATGGAGTTATCACATATTGTAGCTAAGAGGACAAGATACGTTTGTCCTTATTTACGTAACACAAGCGAAATTTAAATCGAAAACGTGTAGTTGATACTCAAAACGCTTGAACTCAGTCTGCTACGGCTAGAGATATACACAAATATTAAACTACGAGTATGTGCAGACAACTTGATCGTATATAAATATAGAGTGTAGAAAAATTGATTAAAATATATATGACCTAAGAATAAGTGGAAAACGTAGTTGTAAGACAACTCAATTGATTTGTAAAGCAATATATATAGATTCACATAATTTTTCATGCTCGACAAGTCGAGAGAATAAGGTGCTTATAATTTTATCTTAATCAGACTTAGAAATTCTATAGATAAGCTGTACTAGTTAGTTATATGTGCCACCTAAGTCTCGTAAAATCTATACTTAATATTATAAAGCTGAAGAGTTTGTTTATTTATTTGTTTGGTTGAACGCGCTAAACTCAGGAACTACTGGTTGGAATTGAAAAATTATTTTTGTGTTGGATAGTCCATTTATCGTGGAAGGCTTTAGGCTACATAACATCACGCTACGACCAATAGGAGCGGAGCATAAATGAAAAATGTTGCAAAAACGAGAAAAAATGATTCCTTTTGAGAGCTTCCGTTGCGTGCGCTGCGTAAACGGTTAAAGTTACGCAAAAATCGTGTATGACGGAATTGTTTCCCTTTAAAAGTTCTAAAAAAAAGTCTGCGACAGCATATGTGTATCTTTTAAGGTTGACTCAATATAACCCTTTTTATGGTAATCAAATTTGTTCTAAAATAATGCATTACTTCCAAAAGTGCTTTTATAAACATGATATTAATCCTTATCCAAATAAATACGTTATTTATCACAAATATTTAATTTTGAACAAAATTGCCCTTGACATCATTTGATTTCAATGAATATCTTAGGGGATATCATATTTTTAAAATATACATATTTAACTTTACGCGGACTATGGGTGAGCGCGCTCTCAGCCCGATGCAAGGCGACGGCGGGGCGTTCGTGAGGGGGAAGGGCGCTGGCCGCCGCGCCGGTAGCTCTGCGAGCAAAGTCACTATTCCACGCGGACGAAGTCGCGGGCAAAAGCTAGTACAATATAAAAGTGAGCTCGATAAGAAAAAGGAATGCATTAATAATATGATTTAACATAATGCCCAGTTGAAGACTTAGTGTGAAATAGTAATAAGTAGTTTAAAATTTCTCATGGCGACCTTCTAATTCTATCAGATCAGCTCTATGATACCAAAATGTTTCAATGTAATCAAAGGTAGTGCCTAAAATATAAATTAGATATTTGTTTATTCAGGAAAATGTACAGCTTTTGTATAAAAGTACCCAGGCGACGAACCTTCGCTAGGAAGCTTCGGAAAAGATATAAAAGTTGCCTTTTTTTCAACAGACACCTATATAAATAAACTTAATAGGCAAAACCTTATCTAAATACAAAATTTAATCTAAATCGTTCGAGCCGTTTCCGAGATACACGAAATAAATTTATATACGAGTATATTCAAGAACCAAACTCAATTAACTAAAATAAATAAAAATAAAACACATAAAACCTAACACATAATAAAACTTAATTATGAGATAGAAAATATTTTGTTAAACTGGAATGTGAACGAAGTACGTTAAGTGAAAACTTTTAGATTTTATTAAGTGTTAATTTCAAGAGAGAGACTATAAATTATATAATTCTATTGAATTATCATGTATAGTTGAAGTCGTCTAGACGATGAATGTAATATATGTATAAATAAATCGCTTTAAAGTATGAAGGGAGAAAGTTATTATTCTGGTTTTTCGCAATTTTCGTTTTTGATAAGTACATTTACATGTATCTATACATATAATAAAATTCTAGCTGAGTCGAATCTAATCTAATCATTAAATATTTTTTTGCAAAAGCTTATTGAAATAGTCATCGTTATCGATACAGAGGCCAAATGTATGGTTTTTAGAATTTTTGTCTGTCTGGGAAATGAATCGAGAAAACTACTGTACAGATTTTGATGAAATTTGGTATGATGATAGCTGGTTATCCGTGTCAATATATAGGATACTCTTTATTGCGGGAAAATATCTCATCTCTGAGAAATTTATGCTAAGCGTAAAAACGTAGCTAGAGACGAACCCGAGCGAAGCGAGAGTAAGTCGCTAGTTGTATTATATGTTTCATACGTTTTTAATACGTGAAACGTTTACCTTGTTAGTTTTATTCTACTATTAGTTTCATTGACACATGAGTAATTACGTATTATAAATATATTTAATAACACATCATGTTCCATATTTTTAATTAATTTTCACTTTAACAATGCGATGATATCGACTAGATGAAAATTCTAAAATTGTTAGGCACTGCAGTGCTCGCTCTTTTTTCCAATTTTTGTGGATAGACACTGTCCGTGATAAAGAAGTCAAAGTGACGTCAAATCTTCCGTGACCATTTTTACTGTAAAACATTTGAAATGACGAGAATCAAAAATTTAAACAAAAACGTATAGAAATAGTTTTTCTTGATTTTCAAATATTCGTATCAAGCTAAGAAAAATTTGAGTATGAAGAATTTGAGATTTAAACATCATATAGACTCTTTAACGCATCAGAAACCATCTATAAGAACTAGTACACCATGAACTTTAAATGCGACATAATAAATCCGCTAGTAAATAATAATTTAACATATAAATTATTATTTATCATAATTTTTGATCCACTATAACTCTTTTTCATGGTCCATTTTGCTTCCTGTAGAATCGAAAATAAAAATGTAGATATGTATAATATACTAGCGACTCACCCTTGCTCCGCTCGGGTTCGTCCCTACTTACGTTTTAACTTTTTTTATAGATTTCTCAGAGGTAAGATCTTTTCCCGCGGTAAAAAGTATCCTATATGTTGACCCGAATAATTGTCATCATACCGAATTTTATCAAAATCCCTCCAGTGCGGTCACAGGCAGACGACAAAAATTCCTAAAACTATATTCAGCCTCTGTATCGATAATAATGTCTATTTCAATAAGATTTTCAAAAAAATATATTAATGTACAGATTCGGTTAGTTACAATTTTATTATATGTATAGATGACATTGACTTTAACAATCGCATTATGTATATCCATATAAATAAATTTAAAAAATGGAAAATAACATTATGAGCCTAAAAATTCTTGAAAAAATGTTTGAATTTACTGTCTGACACATCAATTTTATTTATAGTTATAAGTATCTTATAAACTATACTCGATATCGGGTATCGTAAGATGAGATGTATCAGATTAACATCGTAATAGCCGATATAACGGATACCATAAATATTCATCAATCAATCGATAAAAGTTCAAGAATGTTATACTAATTAGTAAAATTATGTAAAAACGAGCAAAGCGAGGGTGAGTCGCTAGTATAAATTATATTTATAATGACGATGGTTGGTGTCGTGGGACACCAGGTAGGAACGAAGTTCCTTCGGCTAATGTAGAATTGACACAACTTGCAAATTACGTAAAATAAAAAAAAATCGTAATTCAAATTATCAACTAAAATAACAAAATATGTCTCTTTATTTTTGTTTGACAACATAAAATTACATAGAAATAGAAATAAATACAAAAAACGAAAAGAAAGAGGGAGAAAGAGAAAGATATTATACACTACTCGCTTGTGTATACGACTGTCGCGCCTGCGCACTTTTATCTTACGCACTGTTCATTACGCTCTTTTTCTTACGGTTTTACTATCACATTTTTTTCAGTTCGGTCGCGCAGCAAAATCCCTATCTCCTCCAAGCCTGCCGTAAGGAACTTCGTTCCAAAAATATACGTAGCTTAATGCCTTAATATTTAACTCTACATTAACTTAGAATCAGATTCCTTCAATTATATTAGAAACAAGCGACTCGCCCTCGCTTCGTTCGGGTTCGTCCCTAGTTGCGTTTTAACGTTCAGTATAGATTTCTCAGAGATATTATTCGCAGTAAAAAGTATCCTATATATTGACCCGGATAATCAGCTATCGTCATATCAAATTTCATTAAAATCTATCGACAGACAGACAGACAAAAATTCTAAAATCTATAGATTCGGCCTCGGAATAATGATTATTTTAATATTTAATGTACAGATTCGACTCAGAATTTTATTATATGTAGAGAATTTCGGACGTACAGCTGTTTCCTATAAATGTTGTACATATAAATGTACACTAAATCCCGTATCTCCTGATGAGCTCTGCTTTCCTATTACAGTAAAAACTCGTGCAATCGTTGATTTACTTAACAAAAAAAATAAGCTCAATTTGAACTTTATATCTGTGGGATAAGCTTTAATGAAAGAGCATGTGGCTTAAGAAAAAAGGGACAAGACGCAGGTAGAAAAGTGAATACAAAAGATGCGTTGCTCGCGCTATACTACAAGTATTATTCTTCCTACAACATTATTTATAGACTCTATTGTCATATAAATATGGTTCATATTCGTTTGACAATCTATTTGCTGAACGCAAAGCTTTTTAGTTTCGAGTTCTATACTTCGTAGTGGCGGTCAAATTTTTATATCAGTAAATGTATTAGGTTAGTTTATGTTCGATCGTGTTTAGAGGTTATGCTGGCGTTGTTTTTAGTGTAATAATTAGTGTTTTGATGTCAAATAGTGTTGTGATGATAGTGTTTTAGTGTATTTTTGTGACTTGGATTGCTCAGGTTTGTGTCGACCTTGATTCGAATGTTTGAGCTTAAGGTTATGTTTGTAACTTGTTTTTTGTTACTTGCGAGAGCTTTTTTATAAATATATTATCACGTATTTTGTGTTTCGTGTATAGTTTTAAAGTTTGTGTTAATTTTTGTGTATTTTCATACTTGTTTTTTGTGTAGAAATATTGTTAAAAACTAAAGTTTTTAAAAAGTGAGGTTAGGTTGTTTGGTTAAAATACGTCATGTACGAGTATATGTATTGTAAAAGGTGCTTGACTCTTGCTTGTAATATTTAACTTCGAATTTGTACTTTAATATTACTTTTAAAACACAAGAATAAGTTCGGTATAATAATAGAATACTTATTATATTATCGTTGATTGTAAAAGTTTCATTTCATAAGATCACGTACATTCAAATTTTCAATTTAAATTTTCATATTTTCAAGTGAGTTGCAAGAAGCCAATTTTATTATAAAATATAAATGTCTGTCGATACGAAGCTTAACTATTATTAGTCTTGTAAAATATTTAGTTTAAGTGTACGTTATATACTTTTGTTTACTTGACAAAAGTGTGAATTTAGAAATGAACTAGATTTTGTTCGCGATTCCGCTCGCGTACTTTATTTATTTATAATAGTTCCTTTCCTAAGAGTCTTATTAGTATTCAGCCCCTTTTAATGTTCCATTTCTGAGCACGGGCCTCCCATCAATAAGAGGGGGATCAGGTCATAGTCCAACGCGCTTTATAAGCAATACATTTCTAAATAAGGCAAAAAGATTTTTTCTGATATGAACCTAATTCGGACTGACAGTTCCTGAGATTAGTGTAAAGAAACAAAGTAGATGAACACTCTACATCTGTTAGTTAGTATATAGTGTAGAAAATAACAGTCGAGTAAATAGCTGTTATTATTTTAACTATTTGAAAGTTGAAGTACCTATTCTAGTATCAAAATAGAAATGGATGTTTCTTAGTTATTCGCAGATTCCCAAGAAGGCAGGAAAGGCTTAACGATCAACAAAAATAAAAAAGTGCGAGTCGAACCTCATTATTGCGCCTCGACTTCGTTGCACAGAAATAACGAATCTGTTTTTTCAGTGAAAATATACTATTCAGGACAAATTAGATATTGGGATGAGATGGAAAGTAAATGATGAAGCGGTAGAATTTCTTAGATACTTGTTAGGTTTTATTAACTAAATCAATCTATGTTTAAACAAACTAAGTATATTTTTGACGACGTTTGGCTAAGTTTGTAGAGAACGTACGACCGTACTTGCTCTGCCAGCACTCGCGGGTTCGATTCCCGCTGGGGGCGTTTATTTGTGTGATGAGCGTATTTATAATATGTATGTATTTAAAGTTATATATGTGTAGTGTATCAACTATCTGGTATCCATAATACAAACCTCGTAGCTTACCATGAAACTAGATGGTGCTGTATGTTAATGTCCCAACATATTTATATTTATTTATATTTATCGCTTTTTAGTGTGAGATTCTATACTATATTGTATTGAGTAAACAAATAGCTATGAATTGTTCATGTAATGAACACTAAAATAATCATAGTGTTTAGGGGGTTTGTATCTATATAAATAAAAATCAGTGGTCGTATGTTTGTCCTCTATGCGTTCCTGAACCATTCAAGCTTAGCGACGCACCCGAGCAAAATTTGTAATATTATTATTATTTATTATAATTAAATATTTCTGAAATATTTACAATTTTTAATAAGGATAGAATTTTAAATAACAAAAAATTACGATGTCTATTTAAAAACTTAAATACGAATGATACAAGTTTTTAAGCTTTAATGGTAACTATGCATAAGGTATGGTGTTTCACTTACGATACCCGAAACTATGGCGCTTGTAACAGTCTTGGAATATTAAAAACTTATAAAAGTACGTGAAAAACGTAATAAATATACTTTTTTCCATCATATAACTAAAAAATAAGAAGATGTAAATAATTTAGTGCTCTATTGCTATAAATAACACGAATGTTCCAAGCGGCGGGTTAAAGATAATGTAAAATTTAAATTATACGCCAGACACATCCTTTTAAAGTTTTATTCGTGATGCTTTCACGTTTTCATTACTTCAAGTGTAATGTAATATAAGAAAGTTTTGTTTTATCATGAGTATATAGTCTCTGCCAGTTGAGTAGCTAGAGCTTAATGATTTATATTTATTTCTTTACTTCTAAATAAAACTGTCTTTTCGGATTTTTTCGCGGACAAACCACATTTTTTTGGAACCAAGACCTGGTTTTTGGGAACCAAAAATCAAAATAAATCCCTGGAAAAAAACCGAAAAAATAGTTTTATTTAAATGCGAATATTCGCGTAAATCTAAGAAAGTATTATTTCTTTACTTAATAATGTTTTTTTTGTGTTTTTAGTAATCAACTAGCTTACCTCAGCTGTAATCTCTACATATACATATAACAAAATTCTGGGTCGCACCTGTACATTAAATATTTTTTGGAAAATCTTATTGTAATAACCATTATAATTATCGATACAGAGGCCGAATCTATAGTTTTTAGAATTTTTGTCTGTCTGTCTGGGAATGTACCACGAGTAAACCACTGGACAGATTTTGATGAAATTTGGTACGATGATAACTGGTTATCTGGGTAAACATATAGGATATTTTTTACTGCGGGAAAATATCTCATCTCTGAGAAGTCTATACTAAACGTTAAAATGTATATCTATCTCTTTTCAGATGGCGGAATCGAGATAACGCTAACTCGTAACATGAGCAAGATCTGGAAACGTATGATGGGGAAGCAGGATTCCAGTTGGCGTAGAGTGTTAGTGTTGTGTGTGCTTGTGCTATGTGATAGTGTTAGTGGTAAGCAGATGAGTGAGACGCTGCAGAGGGCGTTGTCGGCGGTGAGAGGACCGAGCCCTGGAGCTAAGAAACTCCTTAATATTCCTGAGGATGGAGGTTGGTTGGTTTTTTTTAATTATATTGATCTTTTTCTCTTTAAAGGGAAATTTTAGAAAATAACATAATTTGTATAATTTTTAATGAGGCTTAGTGATTTGTATATTATGTTGTGTTTTTTTAACGTTTTAAGTTTGTATGTGTTATAGCTACGTTCAAAGGTATTTACTTACGGTGAATCCCAGTATCTTATCCGTTTGTAGTTCTTCTTGCTAGAGATAGGAATTCAATATATTTTATACTAAGCTCACCCTCGTAAAACAAACACAAATTGTCCCACGGGGGCCGGACATTTTTTCGGGATAAAAAGTAGCCCTGTGCTATTTCAGATCTATCTCTGTGCCAAATTTCATCCAGATCCGTTCAGTCGTTCTGACATTATTGAGTACCAAACATCCATCCAAACATCTATGGCTAAGGAAAACCATAGATAAGTGTTTAATATTATTCGGTCATATATTATATTATTAAGACAATGGACGATTATTAGACAGTGACCGGCATGAATTATATATTAGTACAGACTACTTAATAGTGAGAGTATGACAAATGACATTGACGTTTACATAGACTAATTAGTACTCATAACATCTCCCTTTTTCTTTTTTTTTTTTTTTTACATGACAATTCAATAGACTTATTATGACTGACTGATTGACAACTAACAAACTTATATAACGCTTATATAAAATTTATAGACTGACAGACTTAACAATTAAATTTAATTTAAACTTAATCATACATACAATCTTGAAATCTAACTGGGGGTTTGACCTGTCTACCACTTAGTGTTCTCTTAATTCCCTCAACGTTACTTTCTTCACTATTATTATCTTCCATTCTCATTTCCTTCCTTGAACTAACATTTTGACTACTTGATGAACTTTCTATTTTCTTTTCTAATATTTTTTCTTTAGTTGGACTAGAAGAATGAGAAGATAACAAGTGTTGACGATTTCTTCTGTATGTAGACCCATCTGGAGCTTCAACAATAAAAGATCTAGGCTGTTCACATTCCTTTATAATTTCTTTCTGTTCCCATTTTGACATTGGTGGATTGACATTTCTGTGTGACAAACAGATTTCACAATTTTCGACACACTGCTGTATATCATGTGACATTAATGGCCAATATACAACTCCTCTTGCAAAATTTTTAGATTTTTCTATGCCTTGATGACCACTGTGTATAATTTTCAAAATTTCTGACCTTAATTTTGTGGGTATTATAAGACTATTACTTTTAAATAATAAATTTCCGACTGAATGGATTTCATGACGACAGTTCCAATAAGGTAAGACTAATTTATTGACTTCTGACTTTTTATCTGGCCATCCTTGTTCATAATACTGCTTAAGTAGCTGTAGACATTCATCATTTTCTGTAGCTTTCATAAGCCACTGACGACGTTCTTCTGAAATAGGTAAGTTTTTGACAAGCATGTTGACATGAACCTTGACATCTTCATCCAGTTCATCTTCACTGCACTCAGGTAAAGCTGCGCGTGATAATGAATCAGCTATGTACATTTTAGTACCAGGTTTGTATTCAACCTTTAAGTCATATGCCTGTATTCTAAGCATTAGCCTCTGTAGACGTGTTGGAACTTCAGCTAAAGGTTTTTTAAATAAAGTAATTAATGGACGATGATCTGTTTCAACAGTGACAATTTTACCATAAATATATTGATTAAAGCGAATACATCCAAAGACAATGGCATACAGTTCTTTTTCAATCTGTGCCATGTGTTTCTGACTCAACGTTAATGTTTTAGATGCATAGCAAATTGGATGATTATCTTGAAGCAAGACTGCACCAACTGCTGACTGACTTGAATCAACTGACAAGACTACAGACTTCTTGACGTTATAGTGTGATAAGACTGGTACCTGACAAATAATATCTTTTAGACGTGTAAATGTAGCTTCGTGACTTTCATTCCATGACCATTTACTTGACTTTTTTAATAAAAGACGTAGAGGTTCAGTTTCCTCTGCTAAATTCTTTATAAATCCTCCTAGGTAATTTAAAATACCAAGAAATCTTTGAAGATCCTTGAGACAGACAGGAGACGGCATATCTTTGATAGCTCGGACTTTATCTGGATCAGGTGACACTCCATTTTGTGAAAATATATGACCTAAGTATTTTACTTGTGTATGACCAAATTTACATTTATTTTTATTAAATTTTAGGTTGACTTCTTGAGCTTTCTTAAATACTCTTTTTAAATTTTCATCATGTTCTTGACGACTCTTTCCATAGACTAAAATATCATCAGCGTACACCATGACTCCAGGTAATACACCAAATGTTTCTGTCATAATTCTATGAAATATTTCTGGGGCACAGTTAATACCAAAAGGTAACCTTTTAAATCTATAGCGACCAAATGGGGTGTTAAATGTACACAACATTGAGCTTTCTTTATCCAGACAAATAATCCAAAATCCACTATTTGCATCAAGAGTAGAAAAATATGACGCACCATGAAGCTTAGACCGTACTATGTCAATAGTAGGTAAAGGGTAATGAGATCTACATATCGCTTCATTTAAGTTTCTTGGGTCAAGACAGACTCTAAGTTGACCATTTTTCTTTTCAACTAATAAAAGTGAACTCACCCATGCCGTTGGCTCAGTAACCTTGGTGATCACATCCAGACTTTCCATATTGTCCAATTCCTTCTTCAGTCTATCATGTAATGAGAATGGAATTTTTCGCGGTGGATCAATTTTAGGACGAACATCAGTATTAACAGTGATATGACACTCACCAGGTAGACAGCCCAATCCATCGAATACAGATTTATACTTAGACAATAGACTCTGTAAATTATTATTATTTTTATTAATATAATATGACTGTAAATGTGACTGAACATGATAATTACTTTTATAAGACTGTTGTGACTGTTTATAATAATTATTATTATTAATATACAACTCTGACATACTTTGATTATTATTTATATTATATAACTCTGACTGGCAATCATGACTATTGACAAGACAATTATTAAACTCTGAATTGTGACTTTGACTTTGCAAGTTTGAATTATAATTCTGACTAAAACTTTGACAACCACTTGAATTTTCAATATTATAGACCCTTTTAATAAGACCTAGCTCTGAACAGGTATTTTTACCAATAACAGTTGGAGAAGACACATTTGCAATAATAAAGTTAATAATTTTTGATTGAAGTTGACTATTTATATATAAAGTACATTTAAGCTTTTGTTGACCTAATATTGGTATGCTATTTCCACAGTAAGATGTAACTTTAACATTACAAGGTGAAAAGTTTTTATTAACATTCAATGATTGAAATAAATTATATGACATGACATTAGCATCACTTCCTGTGTCTAAAATACATTGCACATTTATGTTATTAATTATAAGATTAACACTCCAATCTGAATTTGTAGACTGACATGAATTTAAGTGTCCGATGAACAAATAATTTGAATCTTTACCTTCACAGTTAAGATTGTTCATATTATTATGACTTAATTGTATATATTTCACTGATTTCGACTTGCATAATGCCTGATAATGTCCTAGACTGTGACACCGTCTGCACCTAGCCTTTTTCGCAGGGCAGGTATATCTATGAATGTGTCCACACCGAGTACACCTGTTCCTATCTTGAGACTGTGACCTTGTTCCTGACTGTGACCTTGTTCTTGACTGTGACCTTGCCTTTGACTGTGACCTGGTTGAAAACTGAGACTTAGCTGAAGACTGAGACCTTGACTGATTGAATGATTGATGTTGATAGAAGACATTTGTAGACTCTTTAAACTCTGCAGCATGAGATCTAGCTGAGACTATTGTTTTAGACAAGTTTCTAGCCTTTTCTAGTGTTAAATCCTCTTCAAGTAATAGTTTCTCACGGACATGTTGAAAACTTTCATGCATATTAGTTATATAAATGTCTTTAATCATTCTATCTTGTAAGTTTCCGAATTCGCATGACTTGCTTTTATTAATTAGTGTAGTAAGGAAATCTTCTAGACTTTCATCAGCTTTTTGTTTAGTTGTAAAAAACTTATAGCATTCATAGGTTATGTTTCTTTTAGGTACAAAATATTCTTCAAATTTAGTAACCAATTGACTGAATGTAATTTTTTCCATGTCTAAATTAAATGTATTGAATATTTCGAGACATTCTTCGCCTATAAAATGTAATAAGACTGCAACCTTTCGTGCGTCCGACTCTTCGTATATGCCACTTGCCTTGAGAAAAATAATGAAAGTTTGATGCCATTTCTTCCAATTCGATGCTAAATTTCCTTCTAAACTCATTGGCTTTATGTTACCTCCGATGTTAAGCCTTTTTGACGACGACATCTCCAGCTCTTCCCGTTCACCACGTGGTTCGACTTTTTTGACTTTGACCTCTGGCATTGTCATTGACGATATATGCGTAGTTCTTACTTTTAAAAAATAAAGACTACTTCAGGCACCATGACTACTTCTTACATCACTTCTGACACCATGTTTAATATTATTCGGTCATATATTATATTATTAAGACAATGGACGATTATTAGACAGTGACCGGCATGAATTATATATTAGTACAGACTACTTAATAGTGAGAGTATGACAAATGACATTGACGTTTACATAGACTAATTAGTACTCATAACAATAAGATCATTGGAATCCACCATAAGTTGCTGTAAATTACGATATTTAAATCTTTTAATAATCAAATACTTTAACAACTATAAACAAAGATGGAATGTTTAAATCCGAATGCGTAATACTTTAGTATGATTAATTGATAAGTGTTTTGGCTCAAATTCTCACAGTTACTTCAAGTTAGGGGCAATTAATTATGAAGAAATATATAAATATTTTTTATGTGTGTAGTAGAATATAATTTATCATTATACTATGTATAAAATAACTTTTTTTTTCAAAATAACTTTAACAAGTTATCTATACTAACATTAAAGAGGCAGAGTTTGTTCGTTGGTTTGTTTGTTTGCTAGTTCGATTTTTTGAACGCGCTAATCTAAGGAACCACTAATCCGATTTAAAAAAATATATTTGCATTAGATAGAATGTTTATAATTAAGGAAGGCTATTGGTCATATATTATAAAATATATAAACTATCTATTCTATAATAATCGTTAAAAAATGCCTAAGGACGTACCCAAGCGAAGCGAGGGTTAGTCGCTATTTTTTATACAAATAGGCAAAGACACGATAGATCAACATATTTTTCTCCTCTGTTTGTCAAACGATTTTTTTTTTCATTTTGTACTTGTTATTAACGAGCTTAAGTGCTATCAATAATTTTTTTTTTTTTGGAAAGAGTTATTTTTTTATATAGATAAATTCTATTCATATATGTTTTCCTTAAATTTTCAATAAGGATTATTATTAAACAATACCTACTGTCTTGAATTGCATACTTCATAGGTATGATATCTGTATCGTAAAGTTTTATGTACGGTATTAAAAGATATCTTAATCAAGTTTGGAGCACTACTCAATATAATTAGTAGTTTCACTAACAAATTCGCAGGAGAAACCATTCTTGCTTTTACTCTTAATCAATAGATTTGTAGACGTGAATGTTACTGTACTTTATTACTTCAAAAAAACTCACAAAAAAGCCTGTTCATCCAACTAATGTTAGCAACTCAAATTATCTGAAAACAGCCAAAAATCTTACTAAAAGTTTCGTTTATGAACAATGATTGTGAAAAAGGACGACGTTTAATTACTCAAAAACTTCGCCCTCCACCATTATAAAAGATCCCCCAACTTCGTCGTTTTCTCTGTATCATGCGAAGTTGGTTTTCAACCCGACTCGAAGTTAGTCTGGGGTTCTTATTAATTAACATGAACCTTTAATTGTAGCCTTCAGGTGCTTTGTCATTCCCTCGATATGACTGCGAAAGAGTTTTTGTTAGTTATTTTGAAACTTCGTTAAAATTCTTCTGTTACTAAAGTTTAGAGGTTTGGACAACAGTTTTTGTTTAATCAGGTAGCTAAAGTTAAATGTTATGGGTTGATTTATATTAGCGTTGTGAATTTTAATGCAAACTAGTAACTTCTTCACGATGTAACGGCTAAACACATTTTAGTGGTATTTGGAAGGGAGATAGGCTATGTTTGTTCTATGTGATTACGCGTGTGAATTATGGAAAACAAATTAGTATAGTATGTTTAAATATATAATTTCTTTAGTATAAATGATAGTATAACTTTCAATTTACATAATTGTAAGAACTTTATGAGAAGGATAGATAAAGAAAAGGACTTATTAAGAACTTCGACTACGCTTTTTTTTAAGCGGAACCCTAATGTTTTTTCTAAAATAAAATTAGCCTAAGTTACTCCATAAAGTCCCATCAAAATCAGTCCAGCCGTTTCCAAGATTATCTCGAACAAACAGATAGACAAAAAATTGTATTTTTATTATAAGTACCGTATTTAATTTGATATGCATTTAGAAAAAAAGCTGTTATTTTAAGTTTACAAACAGACACTTCTTCAGATTTATTTTATAATGTCTGAATGTGACATGAAAAAATATTAATTCCTAAAAAATAACAGTTAAAAGAAAATTTATAGAATTTACTCTCCGTTATGTCAAAAATAGAGGGCCATAGTAAGTGAAGGGCCAAAAGTGGACTTTTTATCGCGAGAGACTGATTGCCCCGAATTATTCAGCGTATTTTTTCGTACCACATTTATATTTCGCTCCGACCGAGCACCATTAATGTGCATAGATAAAATACGATTGATGCGGCTTTTTCGCTTTAATCAAGGCTGAATTAGTAAAATGGAAGTGTTTTAAACGTTATTTTTGTTATATTCCCAAAACATGTAAGTTTTAAGCTTGATACTGCATGTGATAATTTTATAAGTTTTCGTGGCTTTTCATTTTAATATTGTAAAATGGTATGTGTATTCTACACATAATAAAATTCTAACCGAGTCGAATTTGTACATTAAATATTTTTTTGGAAAATCTTATCGATATAGTCATTGTTATCGATACAGATTTCGAATCTATAGTTCTTAGAATTTTTGTCTGTCTGTGTGTCTGGGAACGAGAAAACCACTGGACAGATTTTGGTATGATGATAGCTGGTTATCCGGGTCAACATATAGGATACTTTTTACTGCGGAAAAATATCTCATCTCTGAGAAATGTTACATACGAAATCTTAGGGACGTACCTGAGTGGAGCGAGGGTGTGTCGCTAGTATACGTTATACGTATATATAATTCAAAGAAACACTTTTATGTGAAATTATGTCGATCTTTTTCTACATTTTTACACACAAGAAAGGTAAATCATTACACACTTTAAAATGTTATTAAGAATTATAAACCAACATCGTACGATATCACTATTTTCACTAAATCCCTTAAACGAAAAAGTGAAAAATTATATAAACAGTAATATTAAGTTATATAATATAATTCTATCACTGTTTCGCCTTCTGTTGAAATCCAACTAAACCAGTGCCATTAGTTCTATAGTAGTATCACGTAGTCCCATCAAAGATGCCATGGATTAGCTAGCTTGGCGTTAATGGATTGAATATAGTTCGATCCATTTTAGAATTTATTCATGTATTAATCTATTCATATCACGAATGTTGAAATACGTTATAGTTAGAAGTTTGTTTGTTTATTTATAAAAAAGAGATTTATTTATACTGATATTATAAAGAGGCAGAGTTTGTTTGTTTGAACGCGGTAATCTCAGAAAAAATCTTTTTGCATTAGATTGCCCGTTTATTGAGGAAGGCTATAGGCTATATATCATATAAAATATACAATATACATAGTCTGTCTATTCTATACTTACCGTTAAAATGCACCTAGGGACGAACCCGAACAAAGCGAGGATTAGTCGCTAGTATCGATTCAATTGATCTCTATAATTATTTACTGATTTATTTTATTTTCTTGTATATAAAGTTATACTGAGATTTCTGAGTTGTGTCGGTTATTTTTTTACTAACGTATTATACAAACGGAGCTGAAGAAAAAAACTAGTTAGAGCAGTGTTAGGATTTTGAAGAACTTACCTACCTACTCTATTTTTACATTACACAATACTAGCAATATCATGAGTTTTAATTTTTTTTTGCGCGGAACACCCTGATTGTTTTTCTAAAATAAAAGTGAAATATATGTAGCCTAATTTATTCCTTATAATATTAGCTAATTGCAAGTCCAAGTCTCGTCCAAATCAGTCATGCCGTTACCGATATTAGCCGAAACAGACAGAGAGACAAACATTTTAAAAAATATTTTTTTCTTTTAAGCACCGTATATACTTTCACATGAATTTAGTAAAGAGCTGTTATTTCGACATTACAAACAGACACTTCTATTTTATTTATTTGTATAGATTATTCAGTACATGAGATTGATATTTTATCGACGTTAATACAGTTAAAGAGGTACGTTATATAAAATGTGAAAACAAAACAAAGAACCTATTATAAATGCACAATGCTGTTCTCCCGTCTTTAAGAGCATGCGATAAACACTTTGCACTATAATGTTATTTGAACACACGTGCTACAAGAGTTTTTAATCAAAATAATATTTTATGTTATTCTGAAAGTTAAGTTAATATATTGGGACATTAACAAACAGCACCATCTAGTTCCATGGTAAGCTACGAGGCTTGTGTTATGGATACCAGATAGTTGATACACTACACATATAATAACTTTAAATTCATACATATCTATACTATAATAAAACTGTAGAGGTCGAATGTCTGTACATAGAAAAAAAATGCTTTAAACCGAGTCAGGGGGGTGTAAGAAGAGCAATAGAACAAATCCTGATTGTTTTCAATTTTTTTGTTTCTCTGTCTGTTTGTCTGTTTGTCTGTTTGTACGGGCTAATCTCCGAAGCTGCTGGACCGATTAAAATGAAATTTTGTATGGTAGTATCTTATATCCCCGGTTAACATTTAGGATACTTTTCATCCCGGAAAATAAAAGAGTTCCCGTGGGATACTTAAAAAACTGTAGTAACTTATACAGCTTAGTACACAAAACTAACGATTGGATTTTAATGAAACTTTACAATAATATAGTTACATCAGAATACCAAATAGGCTACTTTTTATCCCGGAAAAATGTACGGTTCCCGTGGGATAGTTTTCTTTTTGTTTGTCTAAAGGTGAACCCGAGCGAAGCGAGCGTGAGCTATATTATAAAACGGAAAGACTTTTTGTTTGTTTATTTGTTTGTACCGAATAAGCTCTGAAACTACTGGACCGATTTAGATGAAAGGGTTTAGCGGGATAAGTATAGCGAACTGGCCCCTTAATGGCAACCTATATCGAAACTTATGTGTCAATAAGGGCTTGATGTAGAAAAGCGATTCATACGAGTTTAATTGTCGTACTCCGCTTTGACCTTGGAATATAAAGTAAATGAGCGTAACTATGACGTTCGTTCAAAAAGGTATATCTCGAAAACCTTCAAAGCTAGAAACTTAAAACTAAAGCGAGGTTTTAGGTAATCTTTGAAAGCATATTATATTTTTTTTAGATTTTTTTAAATAATAACAACCCTTTTTAAAATAAATAATCTATCTATACTATAATAAAATAGTAGAGGTTGAATGTCTGTACATAGAAAAAAAATGGTTAAAACCGAGTCAAGGGTTGTAAGAATGGCAATAGAACAAATCCAGATTTTTCAAATTTTTTGTTACTCTGTCTGTTTGTCTGTTTGTACGGGCTAATCTCCAAAATTATTAAACCAATTTAAATGAAATTTCATACGGTGGTACCTTATATCTCCAGTCAACATTTTTGATACTTTTCATCCCGGAAAACTAAAGGGTTCCCGTGAGATAGTTAATAAACTATAGTAACTTATACAGCTTAGTATACAAAAATTACTGATTGGATTTTAATAAAACTCTACAATAATATAGTTATTATACATCATACATCAGAATAACAAATAAGCGTCTTTTTATTCCGGAAAAATGAACAGTTCCCGTGGGATAAATTTGTTTTTGTTTAGAGGCAACCCGAGCGAAGCGAGGGTGAGCCGGTGAGATTATATATACTCCTGGGTATGTGCGTAGTGCGGGTATTGTGCGCAGGGCAGGTAATGTGCGTAGGGCAGGTAATGTATGTGTTGTGGGTAACGTGCGTAGGGCGGGTAAAGTGCATAGGGCGGGAAAAGTGCGTAAGGTCATAAAAGTGCGTAGAGTGGTTAAAAAGCATAGGGCGGGTAATGAGCGTAGGGCGGGTAATGCGTGTAGGGCGGTTTAGTGCTTAGTGCGGGCTACGTGTGTAGGGCCGTTGAAGTGCGTAAGGGAGGGGGGGGGGGGCGGGGAGTCAAGTGCGTGAGGTAGTCAAATTGTGTAGCGAGGTTAAAGAACGTAGGGGGCAAGTGCGTGGGGGAGTCAAAGTGTGTAGCGAGGTCAAAGGGCGTAGGGCGGTCATAGTGCATAGGGCGGTTAAAGTGGATAGGGCGGTTAAAGTGGATAGGGCGGGTAACGTGCGTAGTTTGGGTAAAGTGCGTAGGGCATTAAAAGTACATAGTGCGGGTACTGTGCGTTGGGCGGGTAAGGTGCGTGGGATAAATCTGTTTTTGTTTGTTTAGAGTTGGACCCGAGGGTAGCGAGGGTGAGTCGCTATAATATTATAAAAAGGAAAGAATTTTTTGTTTGTTTATTTGTTTGTACCGAATAAGCTCCGAAACTACTAGACCGATTTAGATGAAAGGGTTTAGCCGGATAAGTACAGCGAACCAGCTCCGTAATGGCAACCTATAACGAAACTTATGTGTCAATAAGGGCTTGATGTAGAAAAGCGATTCATATGAGTTTCACTGTCGTATTCCGCTTTGAACTTGAGATATGAAGAAAATGAGCGTACCTAACTATGACTTTCGTTCAAAAGAGCACAACCAAACTATAGAGGTCGAATGTCTGTACATAGAATTAAAATGCTAAAAACCAAGTCAGAGGGGGGGGGGGGGTAAGAAGGGTAATAGAACAAATCCAGATTTTTTTCATTTTTTTGTTACTCTGTCTGTTTGTCTGTTTGTATGGGCTAATCTACGAATCTGTTAAAGCGATTTAAATGAAATTTTGCATGGTGTAACCTTTTATCCCCGGGCAACATCTTAAATACTTTTCATCCTGAAAAGTTAAAGAGTTCCCGTGGAATAGTTAAAAAACTGTAGTAACTTATACAGCTTAGTTCACAAGACCTACTGATTGGATATTAATAAAACTTTACAGTAATATAGTTCATACATTAGAATAAACAAAAGGCTGCTTTTTATCCCGGAAAGATGTACGGCTTCCGTGGGATAGATTTGATTTTGTTTTTCTAGAGGCGAACCCGAGCGAAGCGAGGGTGAGCCACTAGTTATAAATATAAACACCCATGACTGGAGTACAAACATACGTGCTCATCACACAAATGAATGCAACCCAGCGGGACTCGAACCCGCGACCGCTGGCACAGCAAGTAGGGTCACTACACACTGAGCTAAACGAGTCGTCAAAGTAAAAAAAAAAGTATTGATTTATCTTATTTTTCTTACGTTTTCTTCCACAATTTTGTTGTGGAACTTACAAATTCTTTCACTTAATTATATCTTTGGCTGTCAGCATTCAATTTTGCTTACTATCTTCTTTAGAAGTTTTTCTTTTGAATGTTACAAATAAACTTTCAAAATTGATTAACTATTAACTAAGCTATTGTGTAACTAACATACACTCAAAAAAAATTGCTAAATTAAGTAATTCCCCTCCTTTTGTATGATGATTGGTGGTTTGATTAGCTTAGTAATATTTTTGGTAATTTAACTGTACTCATGTTCCAATGGTTTAATATTTTTTTTATGGTGTTTGAATTTTTTGTATTGTTCACACTAAAGTTCGTCAATAACTATTAAATAAAAAAAAACGTTTGATAAGCAGAGGGGAAAAACGTATTGAACTGTTTTGTCTTTGCCAATTTATATATAGATATTAACATTATATCAATCAAATGTAATCAACTGATAATAAACCGATTATTTCCATGTTACTTAAATTATTTATTATTGATAGAAATGCTACCTGAATAATAAAAATGTACCTGAATAATAATAAGGTCTGGCCAAAATGCAATTTCTGCTAAAGCCAAATACTTCTAACAGCTGTCGTAACTTGGACGATTTCATTTCCATGAGATTTCTGAAATCTGCATAACTTGAAGACGAATGATACGACTCTACCGGGCTTAAACTACCGTTTTGCATATAAACGAAGAACATATAATGGCCATTTGGAAGGTTTACATCGCTGTTTTATTCAACCCGCGGTAATGTTTCGCTAAAGACCACGGTTACGTGTAATGATGTACTGAGATGATGTAAATTGTAATGCATGGTGATGGTTTTAATTAATTTTTAACTTCATTATGTTGATTTTTTTTGATATTTGGTTTAGTAAGTATGTACTAAATAACAGAGAAGTTTAAATTATTGCTATGTTCCTTACTAGTGATTTATCCTCGCTTCGCTCGGGTGCGTACGTACGTACATTTTTAATTTTTTTGCGCGGAACCCTAATTCTTTTTCTAGCTAGCCTAAGTTACTCTTTATAATATCAGTTATCTGCCAGTGTAAGCCCCGTTAAAATTGGTCCAGCCGTTGCAGAGATTAGCCGAAACAAACTGACAGACAGACAAAATAAAAAAATATGTTTTTCTTATACCGTATATGAATGATTCCATATGCATTTAGCAAAATTTAGCTGTTATTTTGACATTACAAACAGACACTCGAGCTTAAGAAAATAACAAAACCAAAATAGATCTCGCTATTTCGTAAAATTTTACTCTTTTATTGCACTACTTTAAAACCAACCAAACGTATCTAAATTAAACTAAAATAAATATAACTTTCTTTGTGCACGTTGCATTTCTCTTTCTATGCTATCTCCATAATCGTGACTGAGTCCTGAATTTAAGTCTTGAATTATTTTAAAAGATAGCATATTTTTTACCTGTACTTGTTCCACTTGAAAGCGAAAAAGACTATTTTTATTTAACTTTTTGTACCAAATGCGTATATATTGTATCTTTACGAGCTCTTATCCATGGCTTCACACGCGCCATAGGTAGGTTTTGCTACTGACGTATCAGTTGAAGAAGTTATTTCACTTAAACTCGTTTTGTAGTTAAAATTTTAAAATTTCAATAATTCTTGTAATTGTTTTAGAAACTGTAGAGTGTCATTCTTTAAAGTCAATTAAAAGTTGTGAACAAAAAATTTTTTTCTGACCATTATTGCATTTTTAAAAAAGTTTAAAAAATTTCATGTTACTTTTTTTGTATTTTTTTATGGTATTCAGTGATAAACGAGCAGACAGTCCACCTGATGGAAAGCGATACCTGTCGCCCATAACACCTACAGTTCATGCACTTAAGTTTTACATGACAAAACTGCAGAACCGCCGGTACGTTATCACTGTGAGGAGTAAGATGTTATGCCTCTTGCCTGTAATTGCGCTGGCTACCTTATCCTTCAAACCGGAACACAACAATGCAATCATTGTTGCTTGGCGGCAGAAATAGATAAGGGGGTGGTACCCATCCAGTCGGACTCCTCAGGCTTGACAGAGTCCTACCACCGGTACAGTACAGTTACAGTGAAAGCTCAGTAGAAAATGACTATATTCATCAATTCTTGAATGTTTTCAAAGATGATCATTTAAAAAAAATGTTTCATTCAAACCAAAAATTTATTTTAGAAATCAGTTTAAAATGTTGAGTAAAACATTTTTTTGTCAAAAATTTTGTTTTTTTTTCATAAGCTACAAATTCTACCCCCAAGTTAAGAAAAAAAAATTTTTCGCTCCACCCTAACATACATATATAATTAGAATATGAAATATAGTTGGAGTTGGAGAGTGACGTTATTTTTAGTGGCTTTGAACCTAATAGAAAAACACACGAATGATCATCACCGCGAGGTAACAGTTAGTAAAAACATAATTAGATCACGTTTTAAAATTATATGGCTATTGTGTTAAAATTGAAATTTCCCTACCAGCAAGCTATTTAAATGTATTCGACACATACTGTAAAATTTGAATAACTCGCAAATTATTTCACACGACCATACAAACCCATTGTTTCTGTTAAAATTAGGGGTCCTTAGTAAGTCTACTGCATTTCATTTAAACTGCAAGCGTGAGCGGAATTCGGCTTAGCAGTTTGCCTGATGAAATATTTAATACATAAAATTGTTCTAGCTCCTCGACTACGAGTACTATGTTTTGTACTTACCGCACAAAATGGGCTACTTTTATTTCCTCCTTACCTAGCTTTTGTTTTCTCTTGAAAGGTATTTGTTTAATCCGGATTTTAGTTTTGCTTTGTTTTTATTTTGGATTTTATTAAGTATAGCGCTGTTTCTTAGGTTGATGTTGTTTTCGTATGTGGTTATAGAATTTACTTGATTAGAGTTAGATTATTAAAGGGTCTATAAGACCATTAAAAGATGTGCATAGTAAAAAAAAAACAGATTTTATTCAAATAACACAATGGTAACAAACGCAAACAGCCCTAACTCCTGAACTAGAAACTGTGTTTCAGGAGCTTACATATGTCTTCCCATATCAGACCTACATATTCAATGCATGAAATCACACGTTATAATAAGGTAAGTTAATGTAAACAAAAAAAGAAAAAAAAACTTTTAACTTACAAGAGAGAAAAAAAAGTGTGTATGTATTAGTGTGCGTCTGTGATTGGGTTTGGTTGTATGTTTTGGTGTTGTCTGGTTGTTGCCTAGTAATGGTGGTCGTTTTTTATGAGAAATCATAAAATTAATGGATACGAAGGTTGTACCTTGAATTCATCATCGAATGTCCATTTGTTGATCTTGTTCATTTGCTACAATCACCTTGTATATCGATTTCGTCATCTCCGGCGTACCTGATGACTAGTGTCAGTTGACAGACAGACAGATGCATATTCAATACGTATGTATATCGTTTTGATTTTGTCCTACTTAGATGAAATAGTAAATTTAGGTATTAGTTTAAGCCAAGCCAAATAGTAGTATTTAAATATGTCACCGAACGAGACCCCCTTTCCATATTTTCTGCAAGTTAACAAATCTATAGTTTAATATTTTAGTCTTCTTGATATTTGTATTCGTAAATGCTTATTCAAAAGAGCATTTTCGAAGAAGCCATTACAGTTAGTATTGTCTTTACTTGCCTTAAAAGGTTTAGCCGGTTTTTATAAAGAAATTAGCCTAATTCGTACTACGTATACTACGTGTTATTAAGCCAATGGACTTTGAACTCAACAGTAACCATTTTAAAGATTAAATTCACTTAACAGAATCCAATAATGTTCTCAATGGTCTTTGAGCATCGACTCCAATCGTACTCTACAAACGAATATATTTTTTCATTCAATTTTCTATCGTGGGAACTACAGTCGATAGTAATAGTGTGTCGCTTAATTGAAAATAAACTTTATCCCCTTTGTTCAAGATACAATTCGGATAAATAGCTTTTTGTTTAGTTTTATATACGTTTTTTTTGGTGCTTTCTCCAATATTGTCTCAACAATTGTTCGGTTTTGATGAATGTTCGTTTGTTACGTTCGTTTGATCGATGGTAGAGCGTACAAAGAAGAGAAGTGGGTCGACTTAATGTACTAACTCGGCCACTATCATGAATCATACTCTAGGTTAATTTGTTAGCGCCTTTACCAAATTTTGTTATAACCGAAAATTATATATATATATATATATATGGGTATTTACTTTATATTCAAATATTTTATATTTCATGTATATTTCTATATCTATACTTGATATATAAAGCTGAAGAGTTTGTTTGTTTGTTTGGTTGAACGCGCTAATCTCAGGAACTTCTGATCCGATTTGAAAAATTCTTTTTGCATTTGATAGCCCATTTATTGAGGAAGGTTATAGGCTATATATCCTATAGTATATAGTCTGTCTATTCCAGACTAACCGTTAAAACCTACATAGGGACGAACCTGATCGAGGCGAGGGTGAATCGCTATATACCTATAATTAGTAAAATCAAATCTTTTTTAATCAAAGAATATTTCATTACAACCATAAATTTCCCCTAATAACCGAAATGAAAGGATATAATTTCTAGATCACTGAGATACCGTTCTCTATGTTTAACGATGTACGTGAGACAGTAATTAGTAAGGTCATGTTAATAGTATGTACTTCAGTTAAATTACTTCCGGTGTTTAGAAGCGGTGAACTAAACTCGCATCGCGGGCGAGTGATTGATGCCAGAACTGCCTTTTTGAGCTTGTGTTACATGTTTTTGTATGTTTCACTAGCGACATATCCATACTTTGCTTCGGTGCTTTTATATCAATGATCTATACTAATATAATAAATGTGAAAGTGTGTTTGTTTGTTTTTAAGACTATCTCCCATGTTAGGTTGACTGAGAGAAATCTCTTCTAGGAATAATTTCATCTTTGCTTTCGTTATTTAACATGCAATATCTGTATATGTGTGTGTATATATATATATATATATATATATATATATATACACACACATATATATCTGTTCTTAATAATATAAAGAGGAAAGACTTGATTTTTTGTTTATTTATTTGTTTGTTTGTAACGAAAAGGCTCCGAAACTATTGAACCGATTTAGATGAAATTTAGTAAGAAGATAGTTTGAGGCCCTGGGAAGGACATAGAATAGTTTGATCCCGGAAATCATTCCTTAAGCAGGTGAAAATGGGGATGAAAATTTGTATGGGGAATCAACCTAGGGACGAACCCGAGCGAAGCGAGTGTGAGTCGATAGTAATAGATAACGCCATCTTTTTAGTACTAACATATGTTAGCATATGTGCTATTTAAGGTAGGTATATCTGTTCGAAATTTCATCCAAATCTATCTAGTCGATTCAGTTTTGTACTGCATCTAGTGACGAATAATATGAGACTGATCAGACGCTAAGAGGTATTCAAAATTAATATATATTTAAATTAATTTATTTTAGGATGTCTAGAAATATAGCAAAAAGTTCGTTTCCCGTAGTAAATTTAATTTTAGTGACCATAAAAGCTTAAAAGCTTATAATATATTTATATCGCTCTGGGTAGCGTTGGAGTGAAATTTTGTTGACTTTATTATATTTACACGGTGGAAATAATTACTTTTAAACCATAAAGACAGTTTGAGTTAAATTCACTGTAGAAATATTATAATATCGCCTTTAATTTGATTATCTATACTAATGTTATAAAAAGGAAAGATTTTTTTATTTGTTTGTTTGTACCAAATAAGTGCCGAAACTGCTGGACCGATTTAGATGAAATTTGGTAAGAAGATAGTTTGAGACTCTAGAAAGGACATAGGACAATTTTTATCCCGGAAATCCTCCGTTAAGGGGGTGAAAATGGGGATGAAATTTTGTATGAGGAATCAACCTAGGGACGAACCCGAGCGAAGCGAAGTTGAATCGCTAGTTTTATATATAACGAATAACCTTTGTGGTATCTATACATTAAAATTAGTTTATAATTGACACATTAATAGACACAGAAAAAACTAATACTCAGGTTTAATACTTCTTTCTTTGAGAAATCGGTTAAAAATATGGAATTACTTTAGATTGCTTTGAAATCAATAGCAATATAGCAACGTTTTTTTTTAAACTACTAACATTTAGTACGTTTAATAAATTTCCCTCAGACAAATTGTCAGTTTGTCAAACTAAAAGTAATAACATGTAGTCCTGTCGTAATATTTTTGTAAACAAACAAAGCAGTTTGTTGAAACCTTCAGTTTCTGTATATTGTGTTTATCATTCAACACTCACAATCAGTTTAAACTAAACAACGCTTGTTTCGTCTGAACGGTACAGCGGTTCTAAGTGTTTGAAATATTCCTTCAAAGTAAATATATATGTGATATTGATAGATTTCAGTTAGAAATGAGAACTTCTAAACATTTTCTTTAGTTAGCTCAAGGTTCTTGTAACAGTTTTTGTTAAGTAACAGCTTTGAATGGAAAATGATTGGTGAAAATCATAACTTACTAATTAAGATATTATGTATGAAGGTTGTCTGCTTTCTATATACACAATGATTAGGCAATATCACGCATTTCAGAAATAATTTTGCCTTTTTGATGTTTTTATCCGATTTTAGCGATGCCAAAAAGGCGGGTTATGACTGACTACGTATGTCATAATGAGTAATTTACAGTACTAATTTACTTAGTTTACTTAAAATATACTTGCTTTTCTTCTCAAAACCCTATATATACGATACAATATGTGTAAAATTATTTGCAGACATCGCTAAGGACTCAAATCCCTTAGGCTAGTCTCTACAGAAACATTCACTTGTCCCAACAACTTCATAAAGAATTACAAAACAAAGCAAGGTAACAAAAAAATGAAAGTGCCCTAAACATTAAAGCCCTTTTAAAAACGGAAAACAGAGTTTTATTTACTTAGAATTACATTGGCATTTGTAAGTACAATTTTGTGTTTACAAATTTAAAAGTATAAATAAAACAGTGAAAATAAAACAGTAATAGTACATTATAAAAGTATAACAATAATAATGACGACACGTTTGGCTAAGTTTGTAGTGATCCCACTTGCTGAGTCAGCGGTCGCGGGTTCTATTTCCGCCGGGGGCATTCATTTGTATGATGAGCACTAATGTTTGTACTCCAGTCATGGGTGTTTATATTTATAAAATGTATGTATTTAAAGTTATATATGTGTAGTGTATCAATTACCTGGTGGTATCCATAACACAAGCCTCGTAGCCTACCATGGAACTAGATGGTGCTGTGTGTTAATGTCCCAACATATTTATTTGGCTATTAAATCAGCTATCTCGATTCTCTAGTGGCCAGCATGAGTGTAAATTGAAGTCCTAGGTTCGATGAAATAGCACTTGACATTTTTATCGTGGCTAATGGAGATTATTCTTAGAGTATACTTTATTCCGTTCTCACTTATGTAATTTTTTTCTCATATTAACTATATGAAATTATAAATAATCATTTAATAATATCTGCTTTCACTTTGTTCATGATAACATATGTATATTTTAAACATCATAGATCTTTAATGCAAAATACGGATAAGAACAGAAAATCAAAAAATATAAGAGTCCGTTAAGCGACAATAAACTCAATACGGTCAGACAAACTATATGAAATATATATATATATATATATATATATATATATATATATATATATATATATATATTGTCGGACTGTATCTAAAGCAAATTGATAGCGTATACGTAACTTAAACCTTACAAGAGAAGCATCCATCCCGGCCTCAATTTACCTGTTCCCAATATGTTTGTACAATGTTTTAGATCCAATTAATTCGTGCAAACCAATTAGAATAGTCGCCATGTCGTCGTGAAACTAAATTGTTTTTGTTGTAACAAACTTTAAATTGTTTTTGGTGTTATTGTTTTATGTATGTTTTGTTTTTCTCTTTTTGTTTCATTTTAAATGTAACGTTTTAATTTGTAAAGGTTAATTTGATAGCAGGATTAGTATTGAAAACTGTGTAATTAATACAAATTACTTGCTATTTATTGTTTTAAATTTTACAGTTTATCTAATTATGATGGTGACTTATAATTATAATGGTGACTTACCCTCGCTCTGCTCAGGTGCTTATCAGTAAAAAAAACCGGTGTTACTTGAGGTCATAATCTATCTGTATACCAAATTTTATCCAAATTCGTTCAGCCGCTTCCGCGTAAAATAGTGACAAACATACTCATACAGACATTCTCATTTATAATAATAGCCCAATTAGCTTTTCCCGCTGTTTCACTTGCTATTGTTACGTCAATAAAAATAATGTAATATGTGTAATGGATAACAAAAAGCCGTTATAGATTTTCAGGAAAATTACAGAACATTGAATAGAAAGTTTTCAAGCGGTAGAACAACTGGTCCCGTCTCGTGCCAGTTTCATTCAACACAATGTATATCGTTGTATTTGTACGCTCTAAAATACCTATAGGCGCCTCTCAAAGCTATAGCAAACAAACAAAGCGAATGGTTGAAAGGTGGCGAGTATTGAAATAGTGACGATTTGGGGTAAACTATAACCACAGCGGTGTAGTTTCGTCAAAACGATCCAAACACTTAAATTTATTGGGTCTGATACCGCAATTGTTTCTTAATATTTTGCTTTTATCTATACTAATATTATAAAGAGGAAGGATTTGATTGTTTGTTTGTTTGTTTGTTTGCACCGAATAGGTTTCGAAACTGCTGAACCGATTAAGATGAAATTTGATAAGAAGATAGTTTGAGATCCTGGGAAGGATATAGGATAGTTTTTATCCCGGAAATCATCCCTTAAGGGAGTGAAAATGGGGATGAAAGTTTGTATGGCGACTCAACCTAGGGACGAACCCGAGCGAAACGAGGGTGAGTCGCTAGTATATGATATTTTGATACGTAAAAAGTCCCTTGAATTTAATCATTCAAGGGTCTTTCATCACTAAATATGCTTAAGAGTTACTGATTATTTTTAATCTTAACTGCCTCGGTGGTCTAGTGGCTAGCATGTACGGCATGTAGATCTTAGAGGTCCTGGGTGCGAGTCCTAGGACGAGCCAAGTTCAGTTATTGAGTATTTCTGTCAAGAAATTCTCAGTAACAGCTTGGACTTGCCGTGCCGTGGAGAGCACGTAAATCGTCGGTCCTGCGCCTTAACTCTCACCGGTCGTGTCGAGTAGTCGTCCCACCAGAGTATGAGAGTGACAGGAATAGAGAGTGCACTTGTGTCTGCGCGTACACTTGTTCACTATAACATCTCCTGCGCAGTTGGCTAGTCTCATTGAGATTGGCCGCCGACGCCAGAATCGGTCAGGAGGACATTATTATTTTTAATCTTTAAAAAGAAGAGGCAATTTAATTTTGTTTATATAAAAATCGTTATTATCTTAGTTGAAAACAGAAACGCGTAAAAATATGTTATACAAGTTAAGACTTGTATAACATATTTTTACAGACATAAGTGTCTATCTATATTTTTTTCTTACTCTAGTAATTATTATTATTCGTAACAAAATCTCACATGACTGTTAGATGATAGATATTCTAACACTTCCTTATCCTATGTAAAATTCATAGTAATACATATTATAAATGTGAAAGTGTGTTTGTTTGTCCTTATTTCACGTCGAAACAGAGTGACAGTGGCGTTTTTTTGGTGTGGAGATAGTTGCAGGGCTGGAGAGTGATATAGGCTACTTTTTACCGCAGGGGACCATTCCATTCCCACGAGAAAACACTTTTGATGCCCACAACAACTCATCATATCTATGTATAGGTATATAATAAAAGTGTAACTGATCATTGTCTGCATATGGAATATATTTGAGAAAAGCTATTATAGAGTTTCTTTATTGACGCAATGGATTCCAAAATTTGTATATTTTTAATAGTAATTTTTAGAATTTTTGTCTCTTTGTTTTTGCGTTTGTGCGCGCTAATCTCAGAAACGGCTTAACTAATTTGGGTGCGATTTTTACTAATGTATTGTAGTAAGCTTCACTTAACATTTAGTATTATTTCAATCTATACTAATATTATAAAGCTGAAGAGTATGTTTGTTTGTTTGTTTGTTTGTTTGTTTGGTTGAACGCGCTAATCTCAGGAACTACTAATCCGATTTGAAAAATTCTTTTTGCATTAGATAGCCCGTTAACTGAGGAAGGCTATAGGTTATATATCATCCCGGAAAATGTACGGTTCCCGTGGGATAAATTTGTTTTTGTCTAGGGACGAACCCGAAGCGAAGCGAGGGTGAGTCGCTAGTAGCTTCATAAATAAAAAAGTTTTTATCAATTAAAGAATCGCTAGTATATAATATATAGTCTATATCTATTCCATACTAACCGTTAAAACGTACCGCTAGTATTTCATATAAATATTTCACACGCATTCTTCTTAAATAAGCTCGTCCTATCCTTTATACAGCGTTGAGTGGCCGTCATTTATCTCATTCAAATTCTAGTTTGCGACACCTAATGCGACGCCGCATCAGAGAGGCGAATTTTTCTCTATCTCTTGCCCGATGTGGTTGAGCGATCGAAGTGCCTTAGGCTAACTTTAGAGTCGTTTGCGTCGTTTCGTAGAAATAATTTTGGGCCATAACTTGAATATATTGAGGATATTGTTATTTTTTTTATATCATTTGGTTATTAAAAAGTACTAAATGACTTTTTTGGAATAAAATATACTTTTATTTTTTATTCATTGTTGATCAGAATTCTTTAGTATACAATTATAGGTTGCGAGAGAATGAGTTATAAAACATGAATTATTACGGCTACAGCTGACACTTCTATTTTTATATCTACCTCAAAGCTTATGTATTTTAGGAAAGAAAGGAATAATGAATGAAATATGCCCCTGGACCCTTAATTATAGCGCTCATTCATCAGCTATCGGCACAGAAATGGCCGAAACGTGTGGAAGGTCGAATAAAGTATGCGATATGTCTATGTCGAAAAGCAATCTGGTCAATACGATTTGGGTCAACTCTTTAAGATTGATACAAAAATTTCATTGAATATAAAATAAGTTGAATTCCAATGATATAAAATAATCAAGTTTTGTATTATCTTTATTTTCGAACTAGCGACTTGCCCTCGCTTCGCTCGAGTTTGTCCCTCTTCATACTTTTTGTCGTTTTGTATGGAATGTTTAGACTATACATATATACATAGGTATGATGAGCTTTATGTCCCTTACTTGAGAAATGATGCATTCCTCATACAAACTTCCACTCCTCCTTTTCAACCCCTTCAGGGATGATTTCCTGGATAAAAATTATCCTATGTCCTTCCCAGGGTCTCAAACTATTTTCATACCAAATTTCATCTAAATTAGTTCAGCGGATTTTTAGTTTATCCATTACAAAAAAACATACAAAAAAGATTTTTTTTCTTTCAATATTAGCATCGATTCATAAGTATATAAACTCCATTATCCAATTTCATTTTTACCATGAACAAACACTAATTGAATAAAATCGATTACAAAACGCAATACAAAAACGTCTATTTCTTTTTTGATTAATCTCAGTCACATTCGTAAGTTTTCATTGCCACATGTAACTCGAGAGTCATGAAACCCGACTCTTCACAATTACCAATCGGAGTTCCAACAAAAAGTCCAAAATAAGTCGTAAACACAATTTTACGATGTCGCTGATTTCTTCAAAAACAAACACTCTAGAAACTTGTACCGAACAATAGGCCAGCAAATGGATTCACTAAGCGCCCTCAACAAATCTTAATGCATTTTCGATTGGCTGCAACTGTTTGTACGGTTGTATTAAAAATTCTAAAGCTAACGCAATGAAACCTTTCTGTTGTCTGATCTTGTTTTGTTCTTAAGGGAATTCTGATTTTGTTTGTTGTTTTTTTCTTTATATTTACCATTGTTTATGGTTGTGATAGCTCTTTAAATATGTTATTACTAGTTTTAGTCCTCAGATCTCTCTGTTAATGTGGATGGGGAGAGGGGGTATAATAAATAATGTAGTAGCTTTTGCCTGTAGTATCATAAACAGTATTTGTTAAATATTAAAAAAATAATGCCACTTCTATTGATTTAAATGAGAATAGTACATTATGTTGTCAGATTACAGATATTAATGAAACGGTACAATATTACACATTAAATATAGTTAATTTTATACTAGATAATAACAGTCTATGCTGAATTAAGGAATCATAAATAAGCAATATTTCGTTTAATTAAATGTTTTACGTAACCCTGAAGTATAATTAAGATTGGATTGCAAGTGTTTACTGCTAGCATTATAGTTGAGCAATAAATCCGGCTCGAAGGACCAATAAAGTGTTTGCGAGAAAGCGGGGAAATGCAAGCCAGTATTAAAACGTAGACAGAGTTCCGTACAGACTTGGACGAAACTGAAAAAGTTTGGACTTGGAGATTTTTCTTCTATGCAATTAGGGGAAAACTAATCTCGAGTCTCTAATAGTGTGATTCAACGCTATAATTGCAAGACTTGTTCGTTTAAAGAAATTTTAAAATGTATTTATGTATGTCTATTTTAGATTTTGTTAGAATATTCTAGTTTAAAATATATTTTTTAAACATCTACATATAATACATACAATGTACCTCCTTTATTTACCACCTAACTGTTCCCCGCGGATTCACCCGCGTTAATCAATATTGCTCCGTTCCCTTGGGCAGTAGTATGATGATATATAGTCTTGAGCCTTCCCCAATAAACGGGCTATTTAATGCAAAAATAATTTTTCAAATCGGTTTAGTAGTTTCTGAGATTCGCGCGTTCGAACAAACATACAATCTCTGCCTTTTTATAATATATTAGTATAGATATTTGTTTCTAGATAATATTGATTGATGGTGTGGCGTATCGTAAGATAGGGTAGCTACGACTGCGGTTTCCACATGAAACAAATGTTTGTATTGGCAATGCAAATGTTTGTCGATTTGTTTAAAACTAACCGCCGCGCAACACGGTATTTCTATAAAATAGATAAGGCCGTACAGAACATTGTTTTCTGATTTTATTTTCACGCTGGGGTTATTTAACTTCAAAATTAATTTTAATAAAAAAAAATTACTGCTTTGATAAAAAATTCATAAATGTAAAAACACTAATTTACCTGGATTCGTCCTTAGGTACTTTTGTATTTATAATATTATATACAACTAGTGCCATCTTTTGGGAAATCTTATTACTAACAGTAGCTTATGTGTCAAAGTCATCATAGTTTATCTATATGCTAAATAAGTTAGTGTGGAGGCACCTAGGGACTAGCGAAGTGAGGGTAAGCCGCTAACTTCTATATAATTATACAATTGAAGGCCACTTAGTCTGTACAGTATTCAAGAAATTGTGAATACTTGCATTATGAAGTGTTTGTAGCACCTTTAAGTAAATATTTCACTGACTTTATGTTACGTTTCAATGTGATTTAATCGTATTTGTTATTATAGTGCTTTGTACAACGGTTAATAATTATGTTTATGGACGGTTTGGCGCAGTGAAGTTAGGTTGGTCTGGGTTCGATTTTAGGTGGTTATATTATTATGTTTTGCTTAAGATACAAATGCTGTAAACAGCCTAAATACAGTTACTAGTTCTTCTCTCTCACAATTTAATAACTTAGCGTTATATTACATGAGTTACCACATACTATATGCTGTTAATCGCGGCTCCGACTGCGTAATTGATTTAAGTGTATAACTCATATTTAAGTTATCGTGAAGAATATTTTATATAAAATTACGATTGCTGTTTGACCCCCTTATTCGGTTATCTCGAAAAATCTGTTGTCAGCTTATGTCTCCTTCCTACCTACAGCTTCAAAGGTCTAGTAGTTCTCGAGATTTCGTGTTTAGAAAGTGAGTGAACGCGTGAATGAATGAATGAATAACTCTTTATTGTACACCCAAAAAGATTAAAGAAAATATACAAAATATAGAAGAAGGTACAAGAGGCGGCCTTATCGCTAAAAAAGCGATTTCTTTCAGGCAATCTTTAGGTATAGGACATAGTACTAAGAAGGGGCGCTAATCTACACTAATATTATAAAGGGGAATTATTTGTATTTTTGTATGTTTGTAACGAATAAACTCAAAAACTACTGGACCGATTTAGACCAAATTTGGTAAAAGAATAGTTTGAGACCCTGGAAAGGACATAGGATATGTTTTATCCCGGAAATCTTCACTTAAGGGGTTGAAAATGGGGATTAAAGTTTGTATGGGGAACTAACCTAGGGACGAACCCGAGCGAAGCGAAGGTTAGTCGCTAGTAATAAATAACGAGACAATAGAAAAAGTATATATTTATACATATGCGTGATTTTTTACTTTTATACATTATCTGGATTTTATTTACGTTAGTACTTAAAATAAAAGTTTCTTCTGTCTAGCAACATGTTTATCTTGATAGAAAAACGAATATTATAGTCACATTTATAATTTACGCACCAGTATTAATTAATTATTTATGATAGACCAGTATTAATTAATTAATTATTACAGTTCTTAATAGTAATTAAGAACTGTAATAATTAATTATATAAATTTATTGTTTAAAATAATATAAGTTAAGTTAAGACTAAGAATTACATTTTGTTATTTTAATTTTTGTTTCTTTTCAAGAAATGAAATCTTATCCAACCTCGTATCTTTAAGATCAAGTTAGATCCCAACTTTAAATACATATTTAGTGATAGGTATCATGTTTCATGATATAGCTATTCTAAAAACCCGGTTACGAATATCCTAAAATTATTGAAGCATAAGCCGAAAAGAATTGAAACATTTGTTAAGACTTTTCCATATTAAGAAACCGGTTACCGATACAGCAATTTTTAAGCTCAATGATCGAGCTGCAATTTCAATTATATCTTTGATTATCTTCAATAGCAACGTTTTGTGAGATTTAACCGAGCTTACCTTATTCATTGATTGGTAAAAGTAAAAAGTATCCATCGTGGTATGGTTTTTTTAAACTCGTAAGGCATGCTTCTTTTAATCAAATAAACAAATATATTGGCTAACACGAAAATTTAATATTTTTAACTAAAAATCTAAATACTAGTTTTAACTAAAAAAATACTTAATTTTTTTATTGAAATTTAAGTATATTAAAAAAGTTCTAAAAATCAGTTCACAAAAATCAAATATAATAAATACATCGCATAATGTTTACATACAAAAAGAACATAAATGAAATGAAATAAAATGAAATGAAATAAACTTTATTCAATTAGACTTATTACAAGTGCTTTTGAATCGTCAATTTAATGAAAGCGTCAGTGAAGTCTGTCCGTGAGGAAGCTACCATATGTACATATTATATCCGGATCGAGCAACTTCTTTTTTGATCCTAAATACTGATCATACACGAAATATAAAATTTCTTATACAACATCCAATATACGTAATACTGCGGCACCCAAAACTTGTACATTACCAAATGAAACAATAGAATAATGATCAACTTGGTAACTCGGGCCAGTTTTTCAGTTGTCGCTGCGTGTTTCGAAGTCGCCCAAACTTGTCCGAAGTCGTCGCAACACATCTGCTCCACGAAGACACAGGATCGAAACTTTGGAGTTCACCAAGTTTCTATTGCCCGGCTACACGGCTGCTAAAGCTATTTTCGTCAACTTTTTCACAATATAGCCCTGTCGTCTAATGGCATAGACTTTTCTACAGCAAACGTTTACGGAATTGTTTTGTACAATCGTTTAAGTGCAGTACAAACGTGTAGTGTTTGGGAACTAAGTTATTGGTAATCAGGTAAACGGATTTAAGAGAGTACTTAACTATATATATATATATATATATATATATATATATATATATATATATATATATATATATATATATATATTATAATAATAAAATTCTAATTGAGGCGAATCTGTACAATAAATATTTTTTGGAAATCTGATGAAATAGTCATTATTATCGGCACAGAGGCCGAATCTATAGTTTTTAGAATTTTTGTCTGTCTGTCTGTTTGTCTGGAAACGCATCACGAGAAAAGTATCTACTGGACAGATTTTGATGAAATTTGATATGATGGTAGCTGGTTATCCGGGTCAACATATAGGATAATTTTTAATGCAAGAAAATAAATCATTTCTGAGAAATCTATACTCACCGTTGAAACGTATTTAGGGACGAAACCGAGCGGAGCGAGGATGAGTCGCTAGTTTATACTATAAATATTTATGGCTCTAACCTTGATCAAGCTTAAAAATACAATAAACTTAGAAAACAAATCTCTTAAGTGTTTATTTATATTAGTGAGGATATGTATTTTGAAGACAAATGCAGATTTGATAGTTGTACGCAAAATTTGCTACATAATGTGTGTCCATATGTAGATACATACGATCGTATGTAAATATTATGATTTAAACTAACATTTCTTAGGCAACATTCCAAATCAAACTCGATTCCCTCGAATGAAGCCAAAGCAATAATTAGTCTTCGTTAAAGCTTTTAACCGGGAACTCTTAATTGGATGATTAATTCATTCCAGAGGCGAGTAAGCCGTCTGTGATTTGTCTCGCTCAAAACAGTTAATTTATATCATACGTATGTGATTTATTGTCATTTTGGAAATGATATAAGAGTTTCATATGTGATGAAGAATTATCTTTTAATTTAAAGTCTTTTTATAGGTGTTTTTGTTTGAAATTGTTATTGTAGATGGTCCTATTATAATGTATCGCTGATTCGATTCTAGTGTCATGACGTCTGTTCTAGATTTACTTATTGATTTGTTGATATCATTAAAATAAAGAGTTAATCCTAAAATAGTTATAATTAATAATATCATTTCTACGATTATTTCTTTTTTTTTTTTTTTTTGTTTTCATGTTCAGAGACTTTCCCATTGTACCTTTTTCGACAGTTACGCAGTATTTCCTATTCCGCGAAAACTTTTTTCTTTAACAAAATTAACCGTAGCTACAATTCTTACGTAAAACCTATTCGTCAGTGAAAGTTCTGCTAACATCAATTGAGCCGTTCCAAGTATTAACCATGTAATTTTTAACAACTAGAACATTGATCAGTCATCAATAATTACAATTACATTTATAAGTATTGTTAATACAATACATAAGTCGACTTCATTAAAAAGGCATATTATTAATGTCAGTGATAAAGTTAACTTGAACAGAGTTAGTATAGTGCCAGTACAATAGGTCGTATATCATAAGCGTCTAATTTATTCCAACAGCTTCGGATTCTAGGACCATTAGAAGTATATTAGAGAACGTATAACAATACTGTTTAATCAATAGTGAAACAATGTGCTCGTGCTTTATATGATTTCAAGATTTCATTGAATATGTATGTGGAATATTAATAGTGTTCTTAGTTAAAGTTATAATTATTGTATTTGTGTAGATTCAAGATGAATATTATTGTTTGTTTTTTTTGTTTCTTTCTAAAGAACACTAAAATTTCCAGTCGATTTTGATTTTTTTTAGCATTTTACACCCTATTTATTCTGGAAGACTGAAAATATCACGCGATCATTAGAAGCGGAGTTATTATGCAGAAATAGTTTATTTGTTTTAGTATTGTGTGAGTGGAACTGCCTGATAGAGTTAGTATATTTAGTGATTGATTTTTTTTTGCCAATCTTTGCCATGTGTATTTAATTATTTTTTAACATTTAGCATTCCGATTTGAATTCCAAAAAAATCCTTACTATTAAGAAAAAAAAGTTTTAAGTTATTATATAGTCTGTGTACTTTTTTGTTAAGAATTGAAATTATTTTATTACCATGTCTTCTGCTTTCTACGCGATATCGGCGAAGTAAATTGTGCCCAAATGGCACGCCTATAAGCCAAAGAACAACGAATATTGAATTGATTATTTTATATAGAGATAGTTCCGAGTTGCTTCTCCACATCATACTAAAGTTTAGTCGAAATATTCAATTTCACGTTCATTTGATTTTCACTAGGCACTAAAAACAGTTCATTTGCAAAATTCTCTAATACTACAACAACATTAAAAGGCTTTAAAAAGCATTAGGTAAATATACATGCGTATTTCGAAAGTTAAAGGATTAAATCGCTTAGAGTTATGAAGGAAAGAGTTGTTATGAGTTTAGATACTAGGTCTTCTTGAAAGTCTTCTGAAAATTACGTACTTTTCGTTTGTTTATAATCTGTATAAATATTATAAATGTAAAAGTTTTTGAGTATGTGTATGGATATTTGTTACTCTTTCACGCCAGAACGGCTGAACGGATCTGGATGAAATTTGGCAAAGAGATAGATTATAGTCTGGAATAACACATAGGCTACTTTTTATCCCGGAAAATATACGGTTCCCGAGGGATAGATTTATTTATGTTTTGTAGAGGCGAATCTGAGTGAAACGAGGGTGTGCTGCTAGTATACAATATTTTACTATCGTCTTTGTTCGCATGTGTTTTTCGAATGCATTTTTCACGTCAGAAAGTCGTAATTTTTACTTGACTGCTTGGAATGTAATGTGTAATAATACTTAGATTTACACGAATACATGTTTGACATTTTAAATAAAATTAACGGATTTTTTCGCGGATTTATTTTAATTTTTGGTTCCCGACGTTTCGAATGCTTTATACTTACAGCAATCATGTTCCCGGGAGAGACACAGGTTTTAAACGTCTCAAAGGTCAAAAAAACAAATATCATCTACCCATAAAATTATACAATGATTTTCAAATCTAAAATGTAACACCGAAGTTTTATACAATATTTGTCATCTTTTTTTTGTCATTTTTTTTTTAATAATTTTGATAACTTGTGTAACTCAATATTTTATATTATTTACTTAATTTTAATTGTTGTGATAATAATTATAACAATTTTTAAATCATCCATACTAATGTTATAAATGCGAAAGTAACTTTGTCTGTCTGTCTGTCTCCTTTTCACGCTTAATCCGCTGAACCGATTTAGATAATATTTGGTATGGAGATAGTTTGAGACCCTGGAAAGGACATAGGATAGTTTTATCCCGGAAATCATCACTTAAGGGGATGAAAAGAGCGATGAAAGTTTGTACGGGAAATTATGTCTCAAGTAAGGGATATACATACATACGTGCTGTCTGTAACAAGTGTGTAATGACCAGGATGTTTTCTAGTAGCCACATTAATTGTAAGCATCAATATATCTAAGAGGACATATGTGCTTATTACATTTAGCCCTAAGACAATGCTATTGTATAGAATTTGGTTGTAATTGTCACTTTATACAATACTCGTGTGAAGTCGTCTCTTGTTCTTTTATTTAAGGACTCTGATCTCTGCTCTCTATGTAACTTAGTTATGTGTGGAATTATAGAGTGATGTTAGCATTAGCTTCTTCTATAAGTGACCTATGAAAGAAATGAAAAAAATTCGATCTTACTCGTACTTTTAAATATTTTTCTAACAAACAAGATCAAAGTAAAGAGCTTTACATATTAACGTAAACTTTAAATTTTTAAAGTTTATATTTGTTCCAGTCGATTTAGATTATTACGAATGAAAAAATATTTTCTAGCTATTTTTTATATCTGAAGTATCTTTAACCAAGCCATCTGACATTGAAACCAACTCGAAAATCCTTAAATCAGGCGTTCAAGTTAAATTGTGTATTGTTTAACAGGCCGTTAATAATCTAATTATAGTACTCGAATGGATATTAAACACGTTTCTGCTTCAATTGAGTATTCTGATAACTATGTTAAATATTGTATTGTCGCTGAGGAGAAACAGAATATAATGAAATATCTAAAATGATAGTCTTTCTCTTTTCGATACTAGCGACTTACCGTAGCCTCGCTCGGGTGCGTCCGTAGGTGGATGTACCTACCTATATGTACCTCTAAGCCCTAGAGGAAAATTTAGACCTAGAGTCTAGGTTATTAGTCTATCTAAATACTAAATGTCATCCAAATTGAAGAATCCAAAGGGAAAAAAGAAGGAGTAACAAATATACATACACAAACTTTCACAATTGTTATAGCAGCCTGAGCCTATGCGAGTCTTATTTGCATACATAGATATATATCTTACATAAAGGTTTTTCATAATAACACTTATAACGAGAGCCTCGACGGATTTGAGTGATATTGGGAAAAGAGATAGATATTCTGGATCAGCACAAATGCTATACTAGCGACTCACCCTCGCTCCGCTTACGTTTAACGTTCAGTATAGATTTCTCAGAGATAAGATATTTTCCCGCAGTGAAAAGTATCCTATATGTTGACTCGGATAACCAGCTATTATCATACCAAATTTCATCAAAATCCCTCCAATGGCTTTTCCGTGATGCGGTAACAGACAGACCGACAGACAAAAATTCTAAAAACTATAGATTCGGCCTCTGTATCGATAATAATGTCTATTTCAATAATATTTTCCAAAAATATTTAATGAACAGATTCGGCTCAGTTAGAATTTTATTATATGTATAGATTTTAACAGACGTATATTTTGCTCTGTACGTTTTAGTTTGTATATTTTTGTAATATATCTAATATTAGGGATAATATCTAAACATACATACTGTATACATAAAAGTCACAAGATCTATTACCACATACATGAATGAAATCTGGTATCCACAACACAAGTCTCGTAGTTCACCATGGAACTAGATGATGCTGTGTGTTAATGTCCCAACAAATTTATATTTTATATAATACCATAAATATTTTAATTCAAACTGCTATTATATAGACCTGCTTTAATTCAACATTTTTCTCTTTTAAAACTGATAAGAGCAATTCAAAAAGGTTTTTTACGAGAAGTATCTGTAAATAGGATCAAAGGGGCGAAAATACAAATTATTTTCTCAATACAATTTCGTTGTATAGAAAAAATGTAAAGGGTTCCTTTTGTAGATTTTCTTTGCAAAAATTAACTCGAGCTGCCGTTGTATACGCGTAGGTGTTAATTTTACTTTGAAATGCTTTTAAAATAAAATAATATTCTTCATTTACTTAAGGAAAGGACGAGAGTAAAAATTAAACTTTTTGTATGTCTTTATGTAAGAGAAAAAGTTACCTATTTACATATTGCCATATAGTACCTATATGCTTGTAAAGCTTTTTGCAGTGCGCTTTTTTTACCAAACAATATCAATTTTAAATAAAACTATCTTTTCGAAAAAAAATCGCGAATTTGTTTAGTTCTTTTTTACGACGTTTCATGTTTAATGCTTTACAGCAATGATTTTTGAAAAATCTAAAAAGAAAGTTTTATTTAGAACTAACGGGTCTACTAAAACAACAACAAATCTATCCCACAGGAACCGTACATTTTTCCGGGATCTAGACTATTCCATCTATGTTCTATTCCACAATATAATCTATATTTGTGCCAAACATCCAGATCTGTTGAGCCGTTCTAATTGAGTAACAAACATCTAAACTTTCACATTTATAATGTTAGCAAGATGTCAAATATTTTTTCGACCAATCTACGAAAGTATTATGCAAACAATATTAACATCTCGACAAAATTAAATTTAACATGCAGGTTTGTTGAATATCATAATAATGTGGTACATAAATATTTCTCAGACCATTAAATCTATAATTTACCTCACAAAAGGGCTTCCGTCGCCCACAGCAGTGACTTACACGATTAAGGTCTTTTTTGGTTAAATTAGATTGCACCCTTTCTATACAACCCCTTTGCTTTTATTCACTTTAGATTATATTTACCTATCAATGCTGGTGTACCGGACGGCCATTGTTAAAGAATTTTGGTGTATAATAGGATAGTATATTAATTACGATTTGTGTGAATTTAATATTGTGGTATCCGTGAAGTCCATCAACCCGCACTTGGCCAGCGTGGTGGACTATGGCCTGATCCCCCACGTGTTCAACGAAAGGCCATGCCCAGCGGTGAGACATTAAAAAGGGCTGAATACATTTGTGGCATGTGCAAAATTAACTGAATCTTTTTTTTTATATATATATATTTTTTCTAAAATTAATATTTATCTAGACATCGCGTTCAAAACGCACTTTTGAACCCTTCATCGGTTTTTCACGATTACCTCCCTAATCGTTCACTTACATGCAATTTTATCGCGCGATAACCCTATAAATTAACTTAAGTTTTTATTTACTAGAGAGATTATTTAGTAGAATTAGGCGTTCTGGAGATAATGAAAACAACGCGTTTTTCGCGATAGTTGCGCCAGCGCCCTCCAAGCGACCCCTCAAAATTGGCTTAAGGCTTAGAAAAGGCCCCTATATCGAATGGCATTATCACGGAAACTGCTTTATTCTATGTATATTTCGCCGTTTTATTTTCTAAATTAACTGGACTACAAGTGAAATCACTTCGCTTGTTTTTTTTTAAAAAAAAAGATAAAAGTTAGTCATTAACCCCATAAATCATTAAACGTAATGATCTATATCAGTGTTTCTTCTATAATGTACACAATATTCTTGTATACGAGAATTTGAAGTTTCTAATCAAGTATCATATAGCTTGAATATAAACTAGAAGGAAGCTTTCAACAATCACTAGAAATCTGTAGTTGTAACATGTAATAGTAGCATAAGTTTATAACCGTGTCGCGTTACTGATAGCTTAAAGTGCCTCAAGGCTCTTCAAATGGAAAACAATGGTTTCCAATCATATGAACTTGTGTATAAATTTAACTTCGTTCTTCCTGTATAGGAATGTTATTTGACATATTTTGTACTGAAATATAATTTTTGTTTGTGTGAACGAATTTTGGAAATGAAGCGAATTTTCTCTAATGACATAATTTGTAAATGAATTTGGAACTCTTAACGCCGAATAAAGCTAAGATGTAATGAAACAATATTTTAATACAAGTTGTAGAGAGCCATTTTGTTCTAAGGAATTTGTCTGAACGCGAAAATCAATTGCTATTGTTTATATTAACTCAACATGTTCCATACAGTCACAGCTTACGATTCTATTACATCTCAATTAAAGCTCAGAAGTATTTAGCTTAAAACAATAAAAAACTACATACATTGTTAGTTAATGAAAAAGCAGGTATTTGTTGAAGTGCATCTTGATACTGTGTTTACTTTGTTTTATAAGTGCTTAAACGTGCAACTCTAAGAACAGTTTACACTACAGGCAATCAATGGTGCTAGTAAATTAGACGTTAAGTTTGTAAACAGCTTATACGTTTCATACTGGTGTCATGTTAATGTGAGTCTAGAATCTAGATGTTTTATACACAGTGAGTGATCTTTAGTTTAATTTTTAACCTTTTTCAAAACAAAAAACATATGTACTTACGTCATTTTTTAATAAACTATATGTTATTTAATATCGAAACTACTAAGTATATAATATATATGTATAAGTAAGTTGAGTTATTTATTAAAACTTCCATCGATCTAAATCACGCGTCAGTTGTGCAATATCAGAAGAAAATTTACATAAAATGTTCTTCGAAAGCGTCAATTTTCGCCAGATTTTCTCCCTTTCGTGAGATTTTAAAAGTTTTCCCGTTTACAGAGCTATTGGCAAAGTTGGCCGAATCCACGCGTTGACATCCTTAATTGCACCGATACCGAGGTATTGCTTACCTAAGCTACGAGTATGTTCGGAACCACTTCGCGTTTCAACGCTTACTAGTTTATGGGGGAAAGTTTTTGTTTGAACAAAATTTTTTGGAATACGTGCTATACGTATGTAAATTTGCCGGATCGGGTGCGGCGTAACAAAAGGTTTTATTTAAAATTAAAATTTTGTTATTATAAGAACGAGCAGAAATATTTGACGACACGTTTGGCTCAGTTTGTAGTGACCCTACTCGCTGTGCCAGCGGTCGCGGGTTCGAGTCCCGCTTGGGGTATTAATTTGTGTGATGAGCACGAATGCTTATACTCCAGTCAGGGGTGTTTATATTTATAATATGTATATATTTAAAGGAATATATGTGTAGTGTATCAATTATCTGGTATCCATAACACAAGCCTCTTAGCTTAGTATGGAACTAGATGGTGCTGTGTGTTAATGTCCCGACATATTTATTTATTTATTGGAAATAAATTTTGAAAATATCCGTGTAGTTCAGTACTTGGAAAAATGTGTCTTGATGAAACTTGAATGGAATGTAATTTAATATTTAAATAAATATCTCGTGTTACGGTGTTTGTGATCGTACTGCTTCCAAACGGCTTGACCGATTTTAATGTTTTTTTTTTTATATTTGATAGGTATGAGGATAGGACGTAAAGTATTTTTCACCCTCCTACCCCCATCTCCCATTTTATAATCGCGATTTTAGTATTTTAGTATGAACAATATCCAAATAATTTAATATTATATAAATATTCGTAGGTACATAGAAACGAACCCGAGCAAAGCGAGGGTGAGTCGCTATATAACATAAAGCAAAAGAGTTTTTATTTGGTAAATTGAACGCGGACGAAGCCGCTGATTCTACTAGTAATTTATAAAAAAGTGGCCTAGACATAAATTAATCGTGATTATTATTTATAGAAGTGCATATAAGGCCTACATATCACACAAAGTAAACGGTAAAGGTCTGATCAAATAAACAGATGTGAGTCAGAATTATCCGTAACGATAGTGATGGGGCATCACTTATCGCTAACAAATATTTAACTTTGATACATTTATGAAAAAAATAGATAACGTAAAAGTAATAGTGACAAAAAAAGTGGTTATATTAGTTAAGTTTTATTACAATACTCGTTTTGACTTACGGTTCCGCTCGCGTAGTAGATAAGTCAATAAAAATCTCCTATATGGTAAGATATGTGATATGTTTTATAAAAAAACTAGTGAATAACTCGCTTCTATCGGAGGTGTCTCTTGGTATTTAACAGTATTGTATATGTAACTCCAGTTCAGTCTATCTGTATGCAAAGTTTCATCTAAATACGTCCAGCCATTTCAGCGTGATGACATATACATATATGTAGATTGTAGGTGTAACAAACATATTCTCCTACACACTTATTTTATAAATATGAATGTAGTCCGATTAATTATTCTTATGAGTTATGACCTATGGTGTATCTATACATAATATAATAAAATTTTAACTGACTCGAATCTGTACATTAAATATATTTTTATAAAATCTTACTAAAATAGTCATTATTATCGATATAGATAGAGGCCGAATCTATAGTTTTTAGAATTTTTGTCTCTCTGTGTGTCTGTCTAGGAATGCATCACGAGAAAGCCACTGGCAAGATTTTGATGAAATTTAATATGATGATAGCTGATTATCCGGGTCAACATATAGGATAATTTTTACTGCGGAAAAATATCTCATCTCCGAGAAATCTTATGCTAAACGTTAAAACGTAACTTGGGACGAACCTGAGCAGAGCGAGGGTGAGTCGCTAGTAATGCTATAATTTTATCTGAGAACCGAAAAAAATATTAAATTGACATTTAACTTAATAAATGTACATGTCGACATTACAAATTTTCCATAAATCCATATTTTGTACAAATGTAATGTTTGCTCGCCTAGCCTTATCTCTGGATCGATATACATATGTATGCATGCTGGTTTTTTATATAATAAGAATATTATAATAAAGAAGAACATTAGCAAAATATTTATTGCGTACTTTTAAAAAAATATTTGATTATGCCTTCAAAATTCTTGCTTATTGTAAGTTAATAAGTAAATTTATTGAAGGCAAATATTGTTTATAAATATATATTTGTACTAGCGACTCACCCTCGCTTCGCTCGGGTTCGTCCCTACTTACGTTTTAACATTTAGTATAGATTTCGCAGATATGAGATATTTTTCCACAGTAAAAAGTATCCTATATGTTGACCAGATAACCAGATATCATCATACCAAATTTGTGTGATGCGGTAACAGACAGACAGACAAAAATTTTAAAAACTACAGATTCGGCCTCTATATCAATTTAATTAGATTTTCTATTAAATATTATATGTATGTTAGAATTTTATTATATGTATAGAACATTTGGTTATAAAAGAAAAACAACTAGTTTTCTTCATGCCGTAAAACAACTTCATTAGTACCTACATTTCTAAATGAAGTGCATATTTGAGTAATAAATCACCTCGAGTACAGAGTACACGTGTTACGACGCTTCAGACTTATCTATATAGAATCGGTGCGTCTGTCTGGGCTACACAATAGCTCCTTCAAAGCAGAGTCACTTCCAGGTGGATATATAGCTGAATACTTAACGACCCTCGCTGTATCTGGGCGTGGTGCAAGGTAGAAACTAGAAGACATTAAAAAAAATCGTTAGCCATATATGATTTTTTTTTTATTAAAAAGGTTTACTTACTTCAAAATATTTTTAAAAGGGTTGGATATTCTTCTTAAAATTTATATAAGAGCATAAAATTTCTAAAAATAATCATCATAGTCGATTCACCGGTCGTGTAACATACACTCAAAAAATTGAACAAATCTTTCTTTTCAACAATACTCATGCTTAAACTTCAATAAGTATAATCTTCTAATATTTAAATATCTGGTTTTACTGTTATGTGGTCGCACGCCTCCGAAATGGCTGGACCGATTTTAATGATATTTTTTTGTATACTTGGTAGGTATGAGAGTAGGTCGTAATGTATTTTTCACCCTCTTACCCCCCATTTCCTATTTTTTAAACGCTATTTTGGAATTTCTTTAGGAATAATATTATATAAATACATAGCGACGAACTCGAGGGTGAGCCACTTTAAAAAGAGTTTTGTTTTTTGTAGATTGAACGCGGGCGTAGACGCGGGCTCGGCTAGTTGATATATAAATATTTAATTATCAAATAATTTCTGTTTATCTAAAAGGTTTCTAACTTGGAGTCACTACAAACAACCCTATACTAGTAACGCGTGAGGGTGAAAAGAACCGTTGACGTCGTATTAAAGATTAATCTTACATGGATATTGTTTTTTTTAGGGTTTTTTTTTTCACTTTTTACCCCACGAGTGGTAGATTACAGATACTAAGCAGATACTCATGGTGTATACTTTCATTTTATAATAAAAGCGATTTGCATCAGTTAAATTCGATATTTTTTATAAGGTTATAATATTTTTATATTTTACTACCGACTTCCCCTCGCTTCGGTCGAGTTCGTCCCTAGGTTGCTTCCCAATACAAACTCTCATCCCTAATTTCATTCTCTTAAGTGATAATTTCCGACATGAAATCTATCCTATGTCCTTCCCAGGGTCTCAATCTATCTTTTTACCAAATTTCATATAAATTGGTCCTGTAGTTTCGGAGCTTATTCGGTACAAACAAACAAACAAAAACCTTTTAGTATAGATAATATTTCACGTTTTCTTTTCTTGTCTCTTCAAATATAAAAATCGCGTGATGAGATTTTCTACACTCAAGGTTGTCTACCAACTTTCCAATTTCGGGCTTCTATTGACAATTTATTTGTTGATGTAAACAACCCAATATAACTATACCTACTTGACTTTTATTCGCCTTAGACTCAAAAAGTCAGGGCCTTTAGATATGAAGCCCTACACTCTAGCCGCTAGACTGATGAGGCATTTTGTTTGGATATATTACGTTTTAGGTATAAGAAATATTTTTCAAATTTTTTATCAACCATCAAACAAAATTTTTAATTTTAGAACAAAGTAATGCTTAAGGCAAATTTCTTTACGGCTTTGTATCTATTAACTGTTCTGGGTTATGAAGGGTTTTTTTATAAAAGGCTATCTGCTTAAGATACCGTGTCTACGTGAAAAATGTATTTAATATTGTAAAAATGTGAAAAAAACGTTGTTGTGTATAAAATAATGTAATAATCATTGCTATTTCTATAAAACTTTGTAAGAACACTAGCGGCTCACCCTTGCTTCGCTCGGGTTCGTCCCTGGGTACGTTTGAACGGTTAGTATGGAATAGATAGAACATATATCATATTACTGTTCCGCGTCCTTAGGTAGTAGCATGATGATATATAGCTTCCTCAATAAACGGGCTATCTAATACAAAAATATTTTTTTAAATCGGATTAGTAAGATTAGCGCGTTCAAACATACAAACAAACAAACTCTGCTTCTTTACTACTATTATTAAATAGTACTTTACTATTATTAAATAGTGTAGATTTATATTTAAGCTACAAACATTATAATTATATACCCATATGCATGTATTTATATCATAATAAACTAGCGACTCACCCTTGCTTCGCTCGGGTTCGTCCCTAGCTTGCTTACCCATACAAATTTTCATACCCATTCTTACTCATATTTAGGGATGATTTTTGGGATAAAAACTATTTCATTCAGTCACTTTTCATAACAAGAAATTTAAAAAAAAACTTATTTTAGTAAGAACTTTTTTTTGTTTTTTTTTATTTTCTTCTATACAAAACTTGTTCTGACAATAAATAACACAAAAAGTCGATCGGCAGTTATGCGCGTACATACATTTCGGTGATTCATTTTTATTTATATAGATAATTGTAAAATAAGTTATGTCAAAGCAAAACGCGACAACAGAACCCAAATTCAACGCTTAAAATAATAGAATGTGGCGGAATAAATCAAAGTATATCTAACTTCCGTCTTTTAGAAAGCTCATGAACGTGAACTTTAAATTCAACGTTTACCTGGTCCTTATAATTTTAATTCATCATATAATTTTGAAACTAACAATTCAACAAAACTTCTAACTTTTGTATTAGAACTTTTACTCTGATTTTAACTTCTGTAGTTAGTTGTAGCAGAATTGAGTTGAAAAACTAAACTGGATTCGTAGAAAAACAGCCAGTTATTTGTTATGAAAAATTATTTTATTGAATTTTGTGCCATAAGTTTGATCGTCATTATATCTTTTTTTGAACAGCGACTGATATTAAAAAAGTTTTTGTTAGTAAAGCTGTTATGGAACTTGATAAAATGCGGGTGGTATGATAAAGTATGTATTTGTACACAAACATCTGCCGTCCTTCGTATGGTCGTCATGGTAACGTACACTGTTTACATAACTCTACTTCGCTTTCTAATGTCTTTTTAATTTAAATATTATTTTAATACTTTCTTAGATTTACGCGAATATTAGACATTTAAATAAAACTATGTTTTCGGATTTTTTCGCGGATTTATTTTGATTTTTGTTTCCCGACGTTTCGATTGCTTTACAGCAATCATGGTCACGGGAGAGACTTGATTGCTGTAAAGCAATCGAAACGTCGGGAAATAAAAATCAAAATAAATCCGCGAAAAAATCCGAAAAGATAGTTTTATTTAGATATTAAATATTATTTTGTTAACTTTGGGTTGTATATTTTATTTTGATACTAGAGACTTACCCTCGCTTTGCTCTACGGCGTCCCTAGATACGAACATATAACGTTGCTACAGTTTAAAAGGAGATAAAATTAATATAAATATCTTATTTAATTTATTTATCGTAGCTCCCGAACGGATGAACTGATCTTGATCTCATTGTTTTTTTGTTTGAAAGGTAAGTTATTCGGGAGTGTTCTTTGATATGTTTGATGAAAAGGTCGAAGATGGTCGGGGTTTTTTCTTAATTTTTAATTTAATTTTTATTTGATATGAATGAAAAAATGACTTATCCCTTTTTACATTAGGATGTTGCTTAAAATTTAATTTTACAATGGAAACTCTAATATTTAAAAATTATTATGTCCAATATATGTATGACAATATCCACACTATAACAAATTAAGGTCATTTGTCAAGGAAGCCATAACGCCATCCGCTGTCCTTTAACTATCCCCAATATATTACTATGAAAATATGATTTTGACCAAATAATTTTCATGTGAAAATTGCTATAATTGGGTTATGTTTCATTTGGTATAATAATAACTTTTGTACGCAGATTTACTCGTGTAAATGAAAGGTCTAGATAGCTGGAGTTCGATATAAGTTCGATTTCTGAGTCGGCTCAAGTATAGTTATTGGGGTTTTATGTCAAGGAATTACCATATCGCTTTGCACAAATGAGTAGTCTTATTGAGATTTACCATTGACGAAATTAGTTACGAGGACATATTATTGTTTCTATAAGTGATATTCATGTCACGAGAAAGTTTAAACTGTATTTTGAATTAGCAAAAATTGCAATTTAGCTACACTTTTTAAATATATATGACGTTCTAATGCTTAAGTATCACGTACAATCCTTACTATCACTTAAAAATATATCAAAATAACAAAATTCTGAGTTGGATCTGTACATTAAATATATTTTTGGAAAATATTATTGAAATAGTCATTATTATCGATACAGAAGCTGAATCTATAGTTTTTAAAATTTTGATCTGTCTATCTGTTTGTCTGGGAATGCATCACGAGAAAAACACACTGGACAGATTCTAATGATATTTGGTATGATGATAACTGGTTATCCAGGTCAACATAGGATACTTTTTACTGCGGGAAAATATTCCATCTCTGAGAAATCTTTACTAAACGTAAAACTAAATTTAATCAAAATCTGTCAAGTTATTTCAGCGTGAAGAAATACCAAACATATAAAATTTCGCACTTAAAAGTAGTTCGAGGTAAGAACTTAACTATGATTAAATAAATTAATGAGAATAATAGTGTTTTAATATATATGTGTAGGATTCGATCGAGCTGCCGCAACACAGTAAATGGATAGTAGACGGTATATCGGTTTCCTCGACAAATGGGTATAATTTATAGCGGCGGCAGATACTGTCACGGTTACACTTACACGTTATACAGCTTTCATTACTTTTTTTTCTTCTAATGTATAATTTTTAATTAATAAATCTCTTATATATAATGTGTATTATATATGTATTTGAATAGATGTATGTGATGGGAACACTTTTTGATGAAGTTTCTTTAAAATAATAGATTTACCTCATATTCTTTACTCGTTTGCTATTAAAGTAATTTATTTTTCTAGGTTTCTTAGTATGTTTTATGTGTTTTGTCATTAAAAATTACTTATAGTATCGTGATTATAAACATTAACAGTTATATAGATATAGCAAAGTTCACCACTCAGGATTCGAATCCGTGATCTCAAGTAAATGATGCAATATTAGATAGACTTCTTTTACTGATTTTATTAATGCTTTAAAATTTTATGCCTTTGGCTCTGCTCGCATAGTTTATAATATATTATTGGTCGCTCCGCCCTTAAACGTGATGTTAGATAGCCCATAACCAAAGCAAATCTGAGGATTTTTAATTTCAGAGATTAGGGCATGGACAAATAAAATATGTCTTAGGAGCACTAATATATACTACTAACAACTCACCCTCGCTTCACTCGAGTTTTTCCCTAGGTTGCATCCCCATACATACTTTCATGTATTAATAACTAGGATAAAAACTAAGGATAAAATCTATCCTATGTCCTTCCCAGGGTCTCAAACTACCTTCTTATCAAATTTCTTCTAAATCGGTTCAGTAATTTCGGAGCTTATTCGGTACAAACAAACAAACAAAATTTGTTTTCATACACCTATAAATTTTAAGGAGAGAAACCCGCAAGACAGACTAGAGTATTTTATTAACTTCTAATGTATTCCAGTAGATAGCTATAATAATGCTTGAAAATTGCACTTTATGAGAGTTATGGGTAACTGGTAAATTCATTTTAAAATTTTGTAGAATATAACAACATGTTAACGAAAACGTACTACGAGTTTCTCACTCATGTTTCTAGCTGTAAAATTATAAGCTATACTATTTTAATAACGCTTTTTCTCTTAAGTATGAAGATATAACGACATTGACACCACTCTATTTAACATGTTGTATCTATTTGTTTTTTTTACAATCTTCCTTTGTCTACTTGTTCTCATGTTCTTAATTCGCTTTTGGCGCAGTCGTATTTTGTACAATATATATCAATGAATACCCAATAAAAGTTACCTTATTTTGTAAATTTTGTGTTGTCATTTTATTATGAAATTTTTAATTTATACTGATATATATTTAGTTTAATTTATAATGATATATGTTTAGTTCGATTTACAAAAAAAAACTCTTTAGCTTTATGTTATACAGCGACTCACCCAAGCTTCGTTTGGGTTTGTCGCTATAGGTATATTTACATAATATTGTTCATACAAAAATACTAAAATCGCGATTTAAAAATAGGGGGTGGAGGTAGGAGGGTGAAAAAATATTTTACGACCTTATTCTCATTTCTACCAAATATACAAAAAAGTCATTAAATTCGGTCGAACCGTTTCGGAGGAGTGCGACCACAAACACCGTGACACGAGATATTATTTATACAATATATTAGGTTTAAAGTGTATTAGATTTCAGGTAAACTTTTTCATGTTTAATTGATAAAACTCCATTCAAATTTATATAAAAGCTCTGCGGTCCTTTGCTTTCGAGTAGCTGTCGAACGTAATACATAGTAGTGGACACGACTTCACGATCGAAATTAAGTTATACATTTTGTATAGTTTCTTTATTATAAATGCCGTCAATGTATTTTAACTTGCTGTATTTAACATGTCGTTAATGTTTATATAATACGTTTATATGTAAAACGTTTTATTTTAAAATAATAAATATTTTGGGACATTAACAAACAGCACCATCTAGTTCCATGGTAAGCTACGAGGCTTGTGTTATTAATACCAGATAGTTGATACACTATACATATTTAACTTTAAATACATACATATTATAAATATAAACAGCCATGACTTGAGTACAAACATTTGTGTTCATCACACAAATGTATGCACCCAGCGGGACTCAAACCTGTGACCTCTGGCGCAATAAGTACTACAAACTACAGTACAAACTAAGCCAAACGTGTCGAATCATAATTCATAATGATACCAATTATATTTAATTAAAACTATCTTTTCGGATTTTTTCGCGGATTTATTTTGATTTTTGGTTGTCTGTCTGCTTGTCTGTCTGTCGGACTGTCTGCTCCTTGCGGCAAATCTCCGAAACGGCTGGACCGACTTTGACAGAACTTTCATTGGAAGATAGCTGATGTTATAAGGAGTAGCTTATATTTTAAACCCCATGAAATTGTGAATAAAATCAGAGTATTTAGGGGCGTCTTTCTTCTTTAAGTCTTTAGTATATTAATATAGATCTATAATTATATAACAATTTGTTGCGGTTTTATATTAACCGTCCCTATTACGTTTCTAATTTTATGGTTGAGTTACATAGAATGATATACTGTCTTCACGCATCAGTGCGAGTTCATCCAAAGTGAAATCGCAAAGTACTTTTAAGATGTCCGAAATTTTATTTACTGCTATTATTTTATACGGTCTTTGAAAGAATAGTGCAGTGAATGTCTTTGATGGTATTGACTCATATGTAGTAAGTTCCTGGTTCGAGGCTCGGAGTTAATACGTAATAATTCTCTTTCGATACTGCTTAAGCTAATACATACCTAATTTCCTTCGTAAGAAAATAACCTAGACAGAGTTTTAAAATCGATAAGGTTTATATGTTTTTACGTATAAAACAACGTCAAAAAGAGCATTGCTCTATCTTTTTTTGTCTTGCATTAGTGATAGCGGTTATAGAATATCAGGTAACAAAGCTAACAAAGTTAGGTTAACATATTTTTTTATATAGGTACATACTAGGTGCTTTGCTCGAGAATCGAACCGATAACCATATTTTTGATAGATATTTTAATTTACCAAACCGGGATAGTTTGTCGAATATATATTACGGTCTGTTATATTATAAAGCACATATCTTTACGTATAACATTAAAGCTGCAATTACTCCTTAGTGAATACATTCATACTATACAATTTCTTTGCAGGAAAGTAAGTAGAAATAAACCGATCCGTTCATTTTCAATGCAGTGTCCATTGTGTGATATTCCTTTGACACGTTCTTTAAAGAACATTCAGAATTTATGGATGGGATTCTTTTTATTTCCAACAGCTGGCGGCTTCTAGTAAAAGCGAGTTTTGATACAAACTAAAAGCACTTATTACTGTCTGTGAATCTAAGGATTTAGTATGAGAATTAAGTTTAAAATGTTTAGTATTGGTTTTTATTTAATAAATACGATCAATATGTGGTATAAAATATTGTAGATAAGTATAGTAAATTATGCTACTGGTTTTCTGGGATGTGTTTGTATTGTAGTTGTCATTCATTCATTCATGTTGATCCGGCTGGACGGATTTGGATAAAATGTTTTGCACAAATAGATTATAACCTGGAGTAACATAGACTACTATTAGAAATCTAGGAACGCGAGCGAAACAAGTGTCAGTCGCTGTTAAGATTTAGATACCTACATATATGTATATTATATACTTTTGATATATGTACGTATGTATGTTTCATGTGCGAATCCTTTGCAACGTGATTACCACTTGTCTTGCCGTGAAGGAAAAGATCGTGAGGAAACCTGCATGTCTGAGAGAACCTAGCAAGTTTTCGAAAGACATGTGAAGTCCGCCAACCCGCACTTGGCCGGCGCGGTGGAATATGACCTGATTCCCCTCGTATTGAAGGGAGATCCGTGCCTATCAGTGGGACGTTAAAAAGGGCTGAATAAAATACAATATGTACGTATAAGGAAATAGAGTCCTAATATTTGTTAAGTTTTGCGGAAACACTCGACTGTGACCGAAATCGGTCAGGAGACGAACAAAATGTTTAACTAAACCGTTTTTCCAATAAAGTAATTCTCGAATATAAAATAAATAGTGAAATTGTGCGCTCATTCGTATTTTGTGGACCTACTTCCATTTCATAGTTGTTTTTCTTTATAAATATTTATACTCAGTTAATAACGTGTCTTTGTTTAACTTGAAACAATGTTTACCTTTATATCGAATGTATTTAATTTTCCAATTTTGCTCCACTTTTGTCTACTTTTTACTGCAATTTGTATAGACGATGTTTAATATATTAAAATAAATATTTATTAAAATACAAAATTATATTTTAGTTAAATGAAAATAATAAGTATAAATATATAAATATGTTAAGACTTTAACACACAGCACGTTTGGCTCAGTTTGTAGTGATCCTACTTGCTGTGCCCTGTCGCGGGTTCGAGCCTGCTGGGGACATTCATTTGTGTGATGAGCACGAATTTTGGTACTTCAGTCATGGGTGTTTATATTTATAACATGTATGTTCCTATTTAAAGTTATATATTTGGTAACCATCACACAAGCCTCGTAGCTATGAAACTAGATGGTGCTGTGTGTTAATGTTCCAACATATCTATTTATTTATACTTAATTAATACGCAGTATTATTAGAATCATATATATAATATTAAAAGCAATAACAGCTCATATATTATGTAATAAAATCCTACGTGTTGTATAGAATATAATATTTTTTTTATGGGACACGTAGTAACGCCTATGTTTCTTATTCCATCGTAATATCGCCGATGCAATCGAAATCGAGATTGGCTATCACTTTCCCATTATATCAGATGTATGATCAATCTGGTACTAAGCGTACACGCAAAAATGGCATCAAATTTTCGTTTACACATAATAAAATGCGTTAACGCGGTCTTCGCTCACACCGTTGGGAGTTGTATAGTTAAAATATTATATACTGTGAAAATAACGGTTTTATATTGTTTATAGTTTATTTATTTTACGGTGTTTATTGAGGATAGTTTTTGAGTCGATTATGTTCCTTCTTTTTATTTTTAATATTGTTATTTTTTAGTGAAGAACAAATTGATTGATAGCAATAGTGATTGATGTATATCCTTTTGTCTTCGCCATGAAGAGTTTTTTGTTCTTTGAAAACGCTAAGTGCAAGTTAATCGAACCGAAAGCCATCGCGGTGTAAATAAAATCTGTTACTAATTTTTAATTTAATACATTGTCACTTTAGCCAAATCCTATCAACAATTCGGGATGTACTGCGCCGACCCCAAGTAATTGGGAAATGGGCAGGGAGATGATGATGACATTGTCATGTAATAAAATATTCCCATAACCTATATTTTATCTAGAGAAGTATTACTAGAGATAGTTTACATAAACTGTATATGTATAAATATGTTAAAATAAATTGCTAGTAAGGAGAACCTTAGAATTATTGTCATTATCTACAAGTAACACATTTATGTTAGACCAACTTTAAGAAAAGTAATGTGCTATATACGAATGTATGTTTTTTTGTATGTTACGTTATATTTTCGTCAAGAGTGAACCGATTGTCATAATTCATTTTTTATTAATAAAGCTGGATGATAATTTTTAAATGATATTAGTAACGAATTTTTATATATTTATATTAAATACTAGCGACTCACCCTCGCTCCGCTCGGGTTAGTTCATTTTTTCACGTTTTAATGGTTAGTATAGATTTCTCAGAGATGAGATTTCCCGCTGTAAAATGAATTATTTATGTTGACCCGGATGACTAGCTATCATCATACCTATTTCATCAAAATCTGTCCAGTGGTTTTTTCGTGATGCGGTCACAGACAAACAGACAAAAATTCTAAAAACTATTGATTCGGCTATTGACATTAATAATGACTATTTCAATATTTTCTAAAAAATATTGAAATAGTTATATTAAGGCTTTTAATAATGACTATTTCAATATTTTCTAAAAAATATTTAATGTACAGATTCGACTATATCTATATATATTAATACTATTAAATAAAATGGCGATATGAATATGTCTAACATAACAGTGTAACGCATTGCTATACAAGTTACAAGTAGAACGAAGCAATCTCTCCTCAATTTTACACGCATTTGAACGTAACACGATCGCGATGGAAGCTCTGAGATCGGATTGGACTCTTGAACATAATATATTAGATAGCGATTTTATTATGGAAAAGCTGATGTAGAATCGATTTGTTTATGTATCGCCTCATGGTTTCCGTTTTGTGATTTGAATGCAATATTGTTACATACATTACTTATATATATTGTAGTGTATGATCTTATTTACGTATAAGATTATATAAGGTACGTAAATAACGTAGGTACAAGTAATATTTATGTAATGTTTTTAATCATTACTATGTATCCACTATATGTTATATAGTGGATACGGATGATGAGTTTTATAGACAAAAGTGATTGACTGATATATCAACGTACAGGCCAAACCCTTAGGGCTAGAAAATTGAAATTTCGCACACGTATTCCTCATATGACGAAGGCATCCACTAAGGAAGGATTTTTCAAAATTCAACCCCCAAGGGGGTGAAATGGGGGATAAAAGTTTGTATGAAACTTTTTATTCCTTGGACATATTTGCATGAAATTTCGTATTTTTCGTAGTTTGATCGCAAGCGAAGCCGCTGGTTCTGCTAGTCTAAGTACAGTACTACCATGCGACTACCAAAATTATCTTAGCTAAAAAGAATGAATGTATGGGAACTTAGCTATATGTAAGTCACTTACTATAGTAAAAATAATAATAATTCAGCCCTTTTAATATCCCACAGCTGGGCACAGGCCTCCCCTTAATACGAGGGTTATGAGGTCATAGTTCACCATGGTATCCAAATGCGGGGCCGCGAATATTACATCATAAAATAATTGTGAATCTGTAATTTTAATATGTATACAATGTAGTTCCAGAATATGTGAAAAAACTTATTTTAAGTCTTTATAACTATTATAAAATAAAAAATAAACAATTTTGATGATACACTTACATATTTTACCTAATATTTTGATTATTAATATATTGAATGTTACATTGTTTAGTTCAAAGAGAAATAATTAACAAGTATTTAATTTAGTGTTCTAGTAGTGATTTGCCGAATTAGTTAAAATAACATGAATTCTATTAAATTATTGTCATAATTTCATATTGACGGTAAAACAATTTGGGTTATTTTATAAAGTAGGGATATTAAAGAAGATGTACATCTAACATTTTCTAAAACCTGTTTTTATTAGCATACTAGCGACTTACCCTCGCTCCGCTCGGATTCGTCTCCAGTACGTACGTTTTAACGTTTAGTAATGATTTCTCAGAAATGAGATATTTTCCCGCAGTAAGAAGTATCCTATATGTTGACCCGAATCTGTCTAGCGGTGTTCTCGTGATGCGTTCCCAGACAGACACACAGATAGACAGACAGATAGACAGACAGATAAATATTCAAAAACATATAAATTCGGCCTCTGTATCGATAATAATGACTATTTCAATAAGATTTTCAAAAAAACATTTAATATAGAGATTGAACTCAGAATTTTATTACATGTGTAGATTTATTATTTTTTCATTGACAGACAAATATAGTCTATTGTCCATCCCCACGATGCAATCTACGTCTTTGCCAAATTTCATCGAAATATAATATGTTCAGCGGGTTAAGCGTGAGAAATAAACAGATAGAGTTACTTTTACATTTTAATAATTGGTATGGATAAGAGATCTCCTCATATGTTTTTTGAATGGACTTGGGTTAAAATACTTGAATTCTAATATTAACATTTGATCGCGAATAATTTTGTAAGACGAATCATTCTTCTAAAACCAATCTCCATGCTAAGCTGATACGGCTTTATTAAATGGATACCATACCATATATGGATTAGTGAAACGTTTTTCCGTTGAAAATATCTCGAAACAGTGTATTTTCACGTATTTATCGAAATTTCTACCTAAATTCCAGCATCCTTTAATTTTTATTTCGAGTGGCTTCTCGAGATCTAAGAAAAATTAAAAACCCCGCTAACCCATTTTCCCAAATATGATTTTTTAACCTGATTCGGTATTAAAAATGAAACGTGTTTCAAATAGTAAGTTGAAAAAGCGCATATTTCGGTTCGAATTCTGGTTTGAGTGTATTTTTTTTTCAAAAGCGAATGTTCGGAGAGTGGAACTTATGAGTTTTTTAAAGCACCATTATGACTGTTTAATACGCTTTTAAAGCGAATTTATTTAAATCTTTCATACATTTGGTCTTATATTGAAGTGAATTTTAAAGGCTGTCTGGTTTTGTGGTATAGATATCAGTGTACGTTTAAGATCACAGGTTCGAGCCTGGCTCTTGAAATTTTTTTAACTTATCTATACATATAATAAAATTATAACTGATCGCTGTCTGTACATGGAAGATACTTGAGAAAAACTATCATTGGGGATCTTTATTAACGCAATAGAACCCAAAACAATGATTTTTAATCTTTTTGTCCGTTTGTCGGTTTGTCTGTTTGTCTGTGCGTTTGTGCGCGCTAATCTTAGAAACGGCTTAACAGATTTGGGTGCGGTTTTCACTATTATAATGTGGTAAGCTTCATTTCAAATTTAGCATTTGTTTTATTTCAATCGGTTCATAAATAAAAAAGTTATGTCAATTTAAAGAATCATCAAGGGGCGAACCCGAGCGAAGCAAGGTTGAGCCGCTAGTAATTTATTAAGCTTATGATTGCATGTTTGAAAAACAAACATCATACGACAAAAAATCTTAAGTTAAGTATATATTTTAATATTTAATAAATCAATAATGTGTAAATATAATAGAATTTTATTTTGTTCCAGGTATGACAACTGATATTGTATCTATAAAAAAATTTATGAAGTGAGTTAATTATCTCCGATCAAACTACAGTTGACTGCCTCTAAGCTGGAGCCATTTTGATATTTCTAAAGTAAAATGTCATCTTAAGTATTTTTAGCATACCTAATTAATCCTAATTAATTCAAGGACGAGTTCCGACATCATATTGCGAACCATCAATTATACTCAGATTATTTTTTTTTTTTGACTCAAGTCATAAGATATTTAGTCATTTCTTTTTTTTTTTCAATATGCTATTATTACTATAGATTATATATTGGTAACTAATATGAAAAAATGTAAGGAATCGATTTTAACTCATCTGAAGTTGTATCGATTTTTTCTATTAAGCTGCGTGAATTATAATATGCTATTCACGCCAATTGGCAAAGTAGGTACGTACAATTTAAAAACCAAGCGAGTTAATACCTATTTCTCACTAGATCCGGGATCTCTGATACTTTCATATGCGGGGATATGTTTTTGATAACTACTTGTTTTTTGGTCAACCGTCATCTGTCAAACCGATAACAATAGTTTCTAGACAAACAAAAATAAATCTATCCCACGGGAACCGTACATTTTTCCGGGATAAAAAGTAACCTATTTGGTATTCTGATGAATGAACTATATTATTGTAAAGTTTCATTAAAACACAATCAGTATTTTATGTGTACTAAGCTGTATAAATTACTATAATTTTTTAACTATCCCACGGGAACTCTTTAATTTTCTGAGATGATGAAAAGTATCTAAGATGTTGAACGGGGATATAAGGTACTACCATGCGAAATTTAATTTAAATCAGTTCAACAGTTTCAGAGATTAGCCCGTACAAACAGAGAAACAAAAAAATAGAAAAAAATCTTGATTTGTTCTATTTCTCTTCTTACATCCCTCTGACTCGGTTTTAAGCATTTTTTTTCTATATATAGACATTCGACCACTATAGTTTTATTATATGTATAGACATACGAATTTCACATATAAAGTTTCCAATATATACGATTATTTAAAGCAGATTAAAATCCACTTTTATTATATAATTTAATAATTACAATGAAACTAATAAAGCTAATAAAATACTAATAAAAGCATGTAAAAAATGCCTAATTTTTTTCTACTTGCGCCACTCAACTAGTCCAGCTAGATGGAGATTAATTGTTCCAGCAAGCCCCGTAAGTCGCCTAATGCGATTATCTTGTAGCCAGAACAATGGGACCGTTGTAATTTTTATTTATTACAAGCCTGTGCCTTTGTCCTTGTTGTCGATAAGTTATCTTCGGATAGCTGTAACGATATCTCGGGATAGATTCGTTTGAAGATCTACGGTCTAGCCTTTAGTCTTTGGTTTATGCTGCAGTTTATTTGTGTATTTAGATGCGGAACGATTGATATTGAAAATAATATCGTGTTCCTTATTGTATGGAATGTACAGTTAAATTATATTTATTGCAAAATATTTGCATATACTGTGTTTGCTCGCGGCTTTGCTTGTGTGTTATTTACATTAACGACGGTAAAAATGGTACGTGCTAAACTAGTATTCTAATTTTATTTTGAATTGAATTTTAACAATGTGAAGACAAAACAAACAGCCTCACCCACAAACTTCCGTATTTATAATAAAAGTGTGGTTTCATAGTCGAGAGGCAGCGGTAGCCCAGTGGTAACGCGCTCGTTTGGGAAACCGAGGTAAGCGGGTTCAAATCCCGGTTTTGCTCCTCTGATATTTTCATGTACGAATCATTTCTAACATGATGATGATGAGAAAACCTGCATGTCTGAGAGAACATAGCAAGTTTTCGAAAGACATGTAAAGTCCGCCAACCCGCACTTGGCCAGCGTGGTGGACTATGGCCTGATCCCCGTCGTATTGAAGGGAGGCCCGTGCTCAGCAGTGGGACGTTAAAAAGGGCTGAATACATAGTATAAGTCTTATGATCGTAATTAAGACTATTTAGTCATTTTCACTTACGCCATTTTCAATTTCAATTGATAGTTTGGATAATGCATAATGGGATATTAAATTTTCAAATGGTTAAAATTTAATATTTTTGTAGTTGCTTTTTTATATATACCATAATTTGTTAAAGAACACCAATGAATTTTAAAATCGTATACGGCTTTGTTTTTAAAATTGCAGAAAATAATATATAATTTATCAACTTTACAGTTTAAAGGTTCTGTCTTGTACAGCAATAAGTTGTTTTTCCAGTAAAAAGTACAGGCAGAAATCAATTACCAATGTCAGTAGCAAGACTGTCTAATCTTACAATCTTCGCCCACTCGTCGTTAATCACGCATGTTGTCTGTCTCACTGCGATCTAAAACATTGCGTACCTGATTTCTATTGACGCTTTTTCTGTTAAATTTAACTTGAGAATTATAACTGTTTTTGTTTAGTTTAAATCTGTACATATAATAAAACTGTAACTGATCGCTGTCTGTACATGGACGATATTTGAGGAAAACTATTATTGGGGGGTCTTAATACTACGCAATAGAGCCTAAAACTATAATTTTGTGAATTTTTGTCTGTTTGTCGGTTAGTTTGATCATCGCAGAAACGACCTAACCAATGTGGGTGCGATTTTCTCTAACGTATTGCGGTGAGCTTCTCTTAACATTTAGTGTTTGTTTTATTTCAATCTGTTTATAAATAAAAAAAATCTGCCAATCTAAAGAATCACCCAGGGGCGAACCCGAGCGAAGCGAGAGTGAGTCGCTAGTATTTGAATAAGTTTTTATTAAATTAACTATACATACAATTTTACTTTAACACGATGTAGCTTAACTCATAAATAACTATGAAATAAAATCTTAGAAAACGATTTTAACCTAATGTATTTGTCGTATAGTGCTTTAGGATGTATCCGAATTACAATACAGTAACTTCATATCATCGAGTTGATCTAAATTGAGTCTGGAGCTAGATAGTGGAACTCTTTATAATATATTCATGAATTTTATTCAATTTTTTTTTTAATTTAATTAAATATATATATATGTATATATATATATATATATATATATATATATATATATATATATATATATATCCGACTGAAAATGACTGCAGCGAAAATGTTTTAGGGTTTATTTATTCACAAGCAACCCGATGTAATTTCTTATCAGTGAAAATTACTTTACTTTCACGCAAGCTTTCATTCTGTATATATTCTAACTGTTGTATGGGATGAAATATCAAAAATATTGTCTTAGAGCTTATTTTTAGGATATAAGAAATTCATGTAAAAATTTCATGCCCTACGTTTCCTGTCAAAAAGTCAGATTTGAAAGTCTTTTGTTTAAGATTTTAAAAGAAAAATTCTGAAACATATTCACATAATAATGAAATTATTTTATATAAAATCTATAAAATATTTCGTTTATTAAACCATTAGTCCTACTTGTTTTACGATTTTTTTATAAGTCATTTCAGTAGAGTCATGTCGATTTTTGAAAACTTCTAAGCGAATAATGGGAAAGTTACATAGAATAAAGCATTGAAAATACATAATTAATACGTATATGAAATTATTTAAGGTGCCATTTTTGTAATTTTTGAAATCATTTTGTAATTTTTTGGGTAGGCACTATCTATAACAACTATATAATTAGTAATTACTAATTACCTTTGAGACGTCTAAAACTTTAGTCTCTCCCGTGATTGATTGATGTAAAGCATTTTAAACGTCGAGAACCAAAAATCTAAATAAATCCGTGAAAATATCCAAAAAGCTTTTATTTAAAATATTTAAGGATTTGTTTTTATTAATTTAGGTCTAAATTAAGTAGAAATCTTACATAGACTTCATTAATATAAATCAAGTTCCAACGAATTTGGAAAACAATATATCATTAAACAATTATTCATTCTGCCGATAACTTTGCTAATATATTATAATAAGTTATAAATAATTCTTACTTTGTCATTACTTGTAATGGCTTTTACAGATAAAATATGATCGACCAAGTTGAGAGTGTCATGTCGTTCTTGACGCTTAATTTGTAGCTCCCACGTTCTGTGGTTGCTAAGGAATGTTAGGTACAATGAGAAAATATTGCTTAAATAATTTATATATGGCTTTGTGTACATTTTGTGAAGCTTAAACTTTGTCTTATTTGTCTTACTAGCGATTCACCCTCGCTCCGCTCGGGTTCGTCCCTAGTTACGTTTTAACGTTTAGTATAGATTTCTCAGAGATGAGATATTTTCACGCAGTAAAAATGATCCTATATGTTATCACTTACCATTATATCAAATTTCATCAAAATCTGTCCAGTGGTTTTCTCGTGATGAGTTCCCAGACAGAAATTTTAAAAACTATAGAGGCCGAACCTCTGTATCGATAATAATAACTATTTAAATAAGATTTTCAAAAAAATATTTACTGTACTCAAACCAGGATTTTATTATATCTATAGACTAGTTACAGTTTTTGGCTTTAGCCATGTCCGTGCTACTATCTAGATTTTTATTTTTAATCGAATCTGAAGGGAGGTGTTTAGTTGGATCATACGTTTTTTTGTTTGTGTGTGTTATGTATTGTTTTCGCTTGTAGTTGACCTATTTTAATAAAAAATAAATAAATATGATATAGGTAACTCGAGAGACCAGTATAAATTTGATAAATATATATACATTTCGAAAAATCCATTTGTTAACGTGGCTTATTAAGTACTTTCTAACAAAGTTTGTTTGAAGTTTAGTTAATTTTTTACTTAGGAGAAATTATGTGTTAATATATGAGAGCGTAAAGTCAGGAGCTTAAGTTGTATGTTTTTCGACCAAATAAATAACATTTATACACTTTTTCAACTTAAAAGTTCGTGAGATCTGTTTTCTAAGAATTCAACTGCTAGGCAGTTAAGGAGCCGAATTTCGTATCGAAAATATGTATCTCTTAAAAATTTGGACGAAGTCACGAAGAACGGCTAAATTTATATGAAAATATTAGTATATAAGAATTATATTCTAGATATTTTTTATTAAAGGTAATTTGCTTCGAACGACGTTTGATCTATATTAATTTTAGTTCTACAAAAAGGTTCTTTGAGATATTTTCACAAAAAAAAATATTTCTAAGTTAAATATTTGTATTTGTTGTGCGTATTTTATTTAAAAATGTACCTATAAATATTAATTTTTAATATATTGATAAAAAACTTCAAAGATGTTTGCTCTTGATGTTTATCAAATCTTTTAAGATTATACTCTTTATTAAAGTTAAATCATCTAGTTTTAGTTTAAATAAAAAATAAATCGTGAAGAAAGATGCACGGAGTATATTATATGGAAGAGGAATACAGGCTACTTTGTAACACAATATGTTAGTCTTTGTATATTTACAATACTAGCGGCTCACCCTTCGGTCGGGTTTGGTGAAAAATAAAAACAAATCTATCCCACGGGAACCGTACATTTTCCGAGATAAAAAGTAGCATATGTGCTATTCCCAACTATAATGTATCTCTGTGCCAAATTTCATCCAGATCCGTTAAGCCGTTCTGGCGTGATTGAGTAACAAACATCCATCCATCCAAACTTTCGCATTTGTATAGTAGTAAAAGTAAGATAAGATTCTTAGCCCAGTGGCCCACACTCGATGGAATATTAAGTGAAGTGCGTTCAAACCAGGTATCGCACTTTGTGACTTTCAAGTGTGAATTATTTACAACATAATTACCACTTGCCTTATGGCAAAGGAAAATATCAAGGGAACTTGACTAGTTTTAGAAAGACATATGATCACCAGCCTGCATTTGCCCAGCGTGGTAGACTATGGCTTGATAGTTGATACCTACTCTTCGTAAGACACTTCGTGCCCAGCTGTGGGACTTTAAAAAATACTTACTTAAGTTTTTAGTCAAAAAAAAAATTAATCCGAAAATTTATTTTAGAAGTCTATATTGAAATATATAAACTCGACAAATTTTAAAGGACTACTGATTTAATATGGCAGTAAAGTCAGATAAAAGTGATAGTGAATAAACGCATTGTGAAATAAATAAGACAAATGATACTTTGACTGCGCACTGTCATTGCGCAAGCAAGTTATATTGCCGTGTGATTTATTTGCTGTTGGTCTTAGTTATACCATGTTATAAAATTTAGGCTAGTTTCTTGGATATGTATGAATCATTTCTATTTCTATGTGTTGTCTATGTATTAAAGTGAAATACCATTTACTCGTTGATTGATTTTTCGTTAAATTCTAAAAAATATTATTTATTATTGCTATTGGAAATTTATATTTTTAGAAAGAAAGGGGTTGATTTTGTTTGTTTAATTGAACGCACTCATCTCAAAAACTACTAACTCAAAAATTAGCTTAATCATGTAAAATAAAGTTATATTATATGCTATTATAGATGTGATGTTTATTATTTTTTTAATAATTTCGTTGTAGCTGTATGTATAGTCTTAAACAAAAAAGGAAAATTACACCTCTCAAAGTGGAATAACAAAATTACTTTACTAGTTTTAATTTATCAAAACCGTACATTTTTCCGAGACAAAAAGTAACTTACGTGCAATTCTAGACTATAATCTATCTTTGTGCCAAATTTCATCCAGAAACGTTCGGCCGTTCTGGCGTAATTGAGTAACAAACACCCATTTACCCAAACTTTCGCATTTGTATTATTTATGGGATAATAGTATATCTTTATCTATTATATGTTATAGATAAAAAATGATATATTTCATTACATAAATTTTGATTCCCATAAATATTTACTGCCTTTAAATGCCGTATGTACAATACACAAATATTTAACGATAAACTCTGCTAATGACAGCCGCTGGCATAACAGGGTTAGCTTTTAATTAAATTCTACACGTGGTATTTCAGTTAGTATTTAGGAACACTAACGCGACTAAGTCCAACTATTCCAGTACTGTTACTATAGAACTAATAGTTTGTATAGACGTTAGCGAGAACGTATCTTACTTTAGTTGACAATTTTTTTTTTCTCAGTACATTAAGTGATTTCGATAGTGTTAATATATTGCAATAAGGACAGTCCTTCATATGTTTTTTTTAAATCTAACGGAAACACGCAATATTTTATCCTAGGAAACTAAAAGGCTTCCAAAAGGAGGAGACTGGGGGTTTTGAAGTGAGTGCGCAAGTGTATCGGTGTTGGTATTGGGTCTCACAGTACAGTACTACGAATACTTTTATGTCATTGGGGAAACCCGATTTTGGGGAAAACAATGACATAAAAAAGAGAATTTAAAAAAAATAATCTCCAGGGAGGCTTATAAAGTTTATTAAATTCAACCTTCTAAATAATTTAAATGTTAGTGTTATGTTAATAGTAGGGTTAAAAATATACATAATTAGGCAACCCAATGGAAAAAGTATATATTTTGTAAGAAAATAAGCCATTTTCAAAATAAAAAAACATGTGTACCTACTTCTGCACGGACGTAAGAAGTTATACTTGTTTGGCGTAACAGAACAAAAATAGCTAAAGATTTCATCCCGTATGTCACAGCTCTCTGTAAAAGAATGCAGATAACTTCATCATGTCGCTTTTTGGCTGTCGGTGTGCGAGCGCATCGTAAAAATCTTACTCTCATATTATATATTTTTTTTTTTCAAACGTGTCAAAAGAAATATAGCTTCAAAAATAAAATAAAATTAATAACTTAGCTGCTATAGTTAACTATAGTAAATACTATAGCAGACCTTGGTTTCAATCCAGGTGTATTCTATTTGTGGTGGCGTCAGACATGCTTCAAATGAATGCAGTGAACTATTTCTTTTTAGTACTTTGAACATTATTGTACTTTACGGTTATATGTTCTTCGACTTTCTAAATTGTCAAATTTTAAAGATATTTTAGCTTTTATTTATTCAACTATTTTATCGTGCCTGCCTTGTTATTGTGAGTTCAATTCTCTTTTTATTCTTCTACTAGCGGCTCACCCTTGCTTCGCTCGGGTTCGTCCCTAGGTACTTTTTTATATACATACATAAATACTTAGTTATTAGCCAGCTTTAAAACCATGTACATTTAAAAAAAAACTATTTTTTTCGGTGTTTTAATCCGATTTGAAAAAATCTTTTTGTATTAGATAGCCCGTCATCATGCTACTACCCAAGGGAGCGGAGCAGTAATCATAAATCGGGCAGACTTCCACACATTATTGTAAAACTGATGTTTATAATCAAATTTAACGCGGGTGAAACCGCGGGACACAGCTAGTACTAAATATGTCGCCAAACCATCGCTATACCATACAGTTAAGTCACGTGCTTTCGCATTTTTCCCCTTTCCCAGCCTAATTAAATGAGGGGCGAATCGTGCTCTATCTCCACATACATACATATATGAGAAGATTTAGTATACGCTCGGTTTACTTAGGTTCGACTTGTTATAAAAGATTATTTTTGATTATCCATTTAATGAAATATTATTATATTAGTAAAATCTCCATGGAATAATAAAATTTTGAGTAAATGGCACTAATTATATAAGGGGTTAAGTGTTCTTTTTTATTTTACCAACATCAAAAGGAGAGGGTTCACTTCTACAGTGTGTATTTTTTTGTTTTTGTATGTTAATTGTTCTTCGCTTATTGTGGATTGATTTGAAAAAAAAAGTTGTAAAATGTTTAACTAAGAAGTGTAATAACGAGTTTTATCTTTTACATACACCATTTATCTTTTTATCTATATAACATGTATATGAATCTTAAAAATAAAGCTTTGTTTTAGAAATAGAGGAGTCTCTACTGTAAAGTACAACAAGTATTGGTAGTTTAAACAAATTAGTTTGTTTATTAAATATTTTCAATATAACAACAAATGAATAAGTTTTTATTCTCAACTTAACCTTTTCACCCTCAGAATGAGAGGATTTAATACAGCCATTTTATTTTGATCACAGGTTGATTACGTGCTTACTTTTTACTGTTCTTCGTTAATCAGTTTTCTTATATTATATTACGTAGTGTGCTGACACCAGCCTTTTGTTGTACGAACGTGCAGACTAATGAGCCGTCCGCTTTTTATAGTAGTCATAATTTGTTCATACGTGTTTCTAGTTTCATTCGCTGTGCGAAATAAAATGTTTGTGGCGACTGAATTTTATTACCTTCTGTCTAAGCTTCTATATGATTATTTGCAATAAAATTTAAAACACCCTGTGTATATAGATACTTGTGAAGCTTAGTTTTGAACATGTATTTTTAAGTTAATTTAATATTGTATGCGCTCTCGCGTACTGCAGATTTAGTTTTAGTATAGACGAATTTATAGTTATTATGAAGATTTACGGTACCATTTTTCGGTATTGGACGATGAGAAGTTTTTATATCTGATACTAGCGATTCATCCTCGCTCCGCTCGTGTTCGCCCCTAAGTCAGAGTTTAGATTTTTAAGAGATGAAATATTTTCCCGCAGTAAAAAGTATCCTACAGGTTGACACAGATAACTAGCTATCGTTATAACGTTTTTATCAAAATCTGTCCAGTGATTTTCTCGTGATGCGTTCCCAGACAGAAAAAAAATAAAAATTATACATTCGATATATTGATAATAATGACTATTTCTATAAGATTTTCTAAAAAATATTTAATGTACAAATTCAATTTAGAATTTTATTATATGTATAGATTTAAATAAAATTTTCTTGGCTAAGGACTACTTAGATCAATGACAAGTAACGGTCAACCAACTCATAAGTCACAGACATGAATGAGTACCCTTAGGAGCTTTCAATTCAATTTAAAAGTACAATAAATAAATGTAAATATGTTGGGACATTATCAAAAACTGCCATCTATTTAGTTATGGATACTAGATGGTCCATACATTACACATATACAACTTTAAATACATACATGTTATAAATATAAACGCCCATGACTGGACAAAATGGACTCGAACCCGCGACCGCTGGCACAGCAAGTAGGGTCACTACACACTGAGCCAAACGTGTGGACAGTAAATATAATGTTTCTAGCTTTCTTCGAAACGAAATTCCTCACTTAATATTCCCAACGAGAATAAATGAGTTTTATTTAGCCTTACACTTAATGCTTACACATTGAACTTCTTAACAATGAACTATTTGCGTACGCACTTTGAGTCAATAAGACAAAAGAATTGACGATGATGGATCATTCGTTTACCTATAAGTTTAATATGTTGTCATTACACATACAATACACTTTATTAAGTTAGTATTTATAAACAAAACTATCGACTCACTCTCGCTCCGCTTGGATTCATCTCTAGATAGTAGTACATTTAAAGGATTGATATAGATTTTTTTTTTAAATGAGATATTTTCCCGCAATAAAAAGTATCCTGTATACTGACCCGGATAACCAGCTATCGTCATACCAAATTTCATCGAAATCTGTTGTGTAGTTTTCTCGTGATGCGTTCCCAGACAGACCGACGTACGAAAACTATAGAATTTTTTCTATAGAGAGAGATTCGGCTTCTGTATGGATAATAATGACTATTTGAATAAGATTTTCCAAAAAATATTTAATGTACAGATTCGAACCAGAATTTTATTATATGTATAGATTTATAAATATGTTCTATACTAGCGACTTACCGTCATTTTACTCGGGTGCGTCCTTAGATACCTAACAATAGCTCATGTGTTACTCCAAGTTACAATCTATCTCTTTACACAATTTCATCCAAATCCGTCCAGCAGTTTCAGTATGAAGAAGTAACAAACATACATACACATTTTTTTTTTTTTTTTTTTTATGAGATTCAGTGACAAACGAGCAGACAGACCACCTGATGGAAAGCAGTACCTGTCGCCCATAACACCTACGGTTCATGCACTTAGGTTTTAAGTAACAAAAATGCAGAACCACAGGTGCGTTGTCACTGTGAGGACTAAGATGATATGCCTCTTACCTGTAATTGCGCTGGCTACCTTATCCTTCAAACCGGAACACAACAATGCAATCATTGTTGCTTGGCGGCAGAAATAGATAAGGGGGTGGTACCCATCCAGTCGGACTCCTCAGGCTTGACAGAGTCCTACCACCGGTATACAAACAAGCTTAGGCATTTATAATATTAATTCAATTAAATTACATATTGGTACAAAATATGTATGTATGTATGTATGTATGTATGTATGTATGTATGTATGAAGACTGTTAGGAATAATAGGCATAGGTTCCATTTGTGCAAGGTGTATATAATAAACTAGAAAAATATATAGAATCCTTGAAAATAGGATCTGAAGTCTGTGGGTACAGATGGAATAAAAAATTCAAAACAAGAAAAAATTGAGTTTCTTAACGGATCTGGATGAAATTTGGCACTGAGATAGATTACAGTCTTGAACAGCACATAAGCTTCTTTTTATCCCGGAAAAATGTACGCTTCCCATGGGATAGATTTGTATTTTGTTTTTCGAGAGGCAAACCCGAGCGAAGCAAGGGTGAGCCGCTTGTCTAATTATACTAGTTTTCGCAGTTAACAAGAAGATTTTGCTATAAAATTAACTTAAACAGAAATCGAACCCACTAGGATTATAAATATACGAGCTCTCTACCATTCACTTAAATGCTTTAATTTAAAATTACTCACAGGTTTCGATGCGGTACAAGAATGTATGCAGTCATGTTTTAAACAGTCATTGTTTGCATAAGTTAATAGATTTGGCGAAATCCTTATGTTATACGTATGACTAGCGTCTTACTCATCAGATGTGAGTAAAATATTTTATTATTTTCTTAGAAATTTCACTCAACGTTTAGCACTTAAATGTTAACTTTCTCTATATTTATTTTCAGACAAGCTGTGACTGTGGTTTCTTTTGCGTGTTTTATTATATTTTTATTCATGTAATAAAAAGAATTTGTAATTTAGTAATGTATATCATATAAGTACATATATTATTGTAATATCGCTTTTGCCCGCGACTTACCTTGCCGCGACTTTATTTATTATATACTAGCTTTTCCCGCGACTTCGTCCGCGTGGATTAGTGACTGCTCACAGAGCTACCGGCGCGGCGGCCAGCGCCCTCCCTCCTCACGATCGTCCCGCACTCGCCTTGCATCGGGCTGAGCGCGCGCTCACGCATAGACCGCGTAAAGTTAAATATGTATATTTTAAAACTATGATATCTCCTAAGATATTCATTGAAATCAAATGATGTCAAGGGCAATTATATTCAAAATTAAATACTTGTGATGAATAACGTATTTATTTGGATAAGGATTAATATCATATTTTGAAAAACATCTTCGAAAGTATAGCATTATTTTAGAACAAATTTGATTACCATAAAAAGGGTTATATTGAGTCAACCTTAAAAGATAGACATATGCTGTCGCGGACTTTTTTTTAGAACTTTTAAAGGGGAACAATCCCGTCATACATGATTTTTGCGTAACTTTAACCGTTTACGCAGCGCACGCAACGGAAGCTCTCAAAAGAAATTAATTTTTCCCGTTTTTGCAACATTTTTCATTTAAGCTCCGCTCCTATTGGTCGTAGCGTGATGTTATATAGCCTAAAGCCTTCCTCGATAAATGGACTATCCAACACAAAAAGAATTTTTCAATTCCAACCAGTAGTTCCTGAGATTAGCGCGTTCAACCAAACAAACAAACAAACTCTTCAGCTTTATAATATTAGTATAGATTTAGCGACGTACTTTCGCAAGTCTTGGATGCATCCCTAATGCAAGCCTAACCGTAGTAAATACTCGTAGGTACGAGTATGTTACTACAGTCCATCTGTCTGTCAACTAAATTCCACTAAAATTTGACCAGACAGTCACAAACTTAAAAAAAGAACCGGTACTGTTTTTACCGTAACCGATAGGATTTTTTTTTCTACTAATTTTAGCCGTCGTACGTATCCACGCGAGGAAAGCTGCAGGCAAATAGTAGTTGGTATTAAATAAACACGATTAAATTACGTGTATTCTTGTAGCAAATTCTTTATGGGCGTCGCCTAATGTATATGACCTTTTCAAATAATATTCGACGTGGTATTGATGGTATCGTGAATCGACTCAAACAATGTTCAACGCATTCAGATGCTCTATAGATACATAATGGATTATAAGTTTCCTTGACATTGTTATTAATTTTGCTTGCAATACAGTACTATGTTAAATTAGTTATTGCAATAATTTGCAATATATGATATTGCAATTATTAATATAAAGAGATTGTTTATTTTGTTATTAAGAGGTTATTTATATTTTATTAGTGATGTACCCTCGATTTGCTCGGGTGCATCACTAAGTGCTTAACAGTGGCCTATGTGTTACTTCAGGTCCATAGAATGTATTCAGCCCTTTGTAACGTCCCACTGCTGGGCACGGGCCTCCCTTCAATACTAGGGGGATCAAGCCATAGTCTACACGCTGGCCAAGTGCGGATTGGTGAACTGCACTTGACTTTAGAGAACTTGTAAAGTTCTCTTAGAAATGCAGGTTTCCTTACGATGTATTCTTTAACCGCAAGACAAGTGGTAATCATGTTGGAAATAATTCGCACATGAAAATATCAGAGGTGCGAGACCCGGACTTGAACCTGATTAAACTTAACTCCGATTAAAAACTAATAAAAATTATATTATAAGAATGTAAGCAAACGCCGTGATGGGTTAGTCGTAATTCGTAACTACCTACTAGCAGCGGCATTACTTCCATACTTCTATCTTTAAAAGTGAAGGACAGGAAAAAAAGAACAGTAGAAAAAATATCAACAATCAACATCCTTCTCAAAGAAGGATGTTGATTGTTGATATTTTATAGGTATATGAATCTCACTGCTGGGCACGGGCCTCCCTTCAATACAAGGGGATCAGGCCATAGTCACCACGCTGGCCAAGTGCGGATTGGCAAACTTCACGTCTTTCGAAAACTTGCTAGATTCTCTCAGACATGCAGGTTTCCTCACGATATTTTCCTTCACCGTATGACAAGTGGTAATCATGTTGGAACTCATTCGCACATGAAAATATCAGAGGTGCGAAACCCGGGATTCGAACCCGCATCACTTGGTTTCCTTAGCAACCATGTTACCACTGGGCTACCACTGCCTTATGAATCTCGTTGTTATTATTATAAACGCGAAAGTTACTAAGTTAGCTGTTCACGTTACGGCTCAAAGGTTTTAGGCGAAATCTGGAGGGGGCATAAGCATAATGCTACTTGTTAATATCAGTCAAAAGTGATATTGACCAATATTTTCTAGTCAAAACTACTTTTGACTAGAAAAGTGCAACATATATGAAACATGTATGTATGTATGTACATATATACTGAGATAGTTATTATCTTAATTATAATATTCATATGAATTAATAGTTTTTGCTTGAAAATATTTTTATTAATTTTACGATAATAAATGAGTAGTTTCTACTACAACTAATAATAGTAATCAATCAAAGCCATATACAATTATATATAATAACACCTCGGGGTAGTTTTCGATATGGAATACGTTAAAGTTTCCAACTGAGTTTCAATATCTATTATACATAGGTATAACATATTACTCAGAGCTTAAGTTTGAAAGGCTTCTATTTCTAATTAATAAATTGTGCAGTTGAATAGTGCGGCTTATATTTTTGCTATTTACTTGTTGTCTAAGGTTTTACGTATTTTTTTTATATCTATATATAAATAGGCAAAAACAAAACAGTTCAGTACCATTTTCTCCTCTGTTTTCCAAGTAATTTTCTATATTTTTTTTGCTTATCGGCTATTGACGAGCTTTAGTGTTATCAGAAATGATTATGGTCGCATTTTGACCTCTGGTTGTGAGAGAACACGAGTCATTGTAAATGTACTATTAAAAAAAAACATGTTTTTATATTTTTATTATTATTGTAGCAATGAGAAAGTTTTAAATAAAACTATCTTTTCGGATTATTTCTCGGATTTATTTTAATTTTTGGTTCCCGACGTTTCGAATGATTTACAGCAATCATGGTCACGGGAGAAACGTCGTTGGGAACCAAACATCAACATAAATCCGCGAAATAATTCGAAAAGATAGTTTTATTTAAAAAGTCAAATATTCGCGTAAATCTAAGAAAGTACAGTGCGAAAGTTAATGTTTGTTACTTGAAATTTGAGATAAGATTGTTACTGCATTATCAAATTAAACGTGAGCAATACCGCGTGCGAAGACTAGTTTTTATAATCGTGCGTTAATCAGACGGAGTCATAAGTAAACCCTATCTTTTTCTTTAAAAAAAGCACGACATTTCATGATAATGAAAAATATCAGTACAAAGGACTTTTATCCTCTTTAAAAAATTTTACGAGGAGTATAAAATGTAGATGTGACATATCTATAAATATAGGTATATATATAAAATGTAGATCTATTGCACTTAGTAGCACAGAACTAATCCGTTTAACATGAAGGAGGTCACAGGTTCTGGACTCTTGGATGCACAAAACTCTATGGTCGTTGAAGCAATATAGCCTTACTAGCAACTCACCCTCGCTTCGCTTCGGGTTCGTCCGTAGACAAAAACAAATGTATCCTACATCCTACATCCTACATCCGGGATGATATATAACCTATAGCCTTCCTCAGTTAATGGACTATCAAATGCAAAAAGAATTTTTCAAATCGGATCAGTAGTTCCTGAGATTAGCGCGTTCAACCAAAAAAACAAACAAACAAACTCTTCAGCTTTATAATATTAGTATAGATTATTGTATTCTATTTTAAATTAAAATTCTTGTATATAATTATGCTCAAATTTTTAATGTATCTCCTTTTTTTGTTATATATTTATTTGAATATCTGTCAAAACGTAATTTATAGGCACATAAAACAAAATTCTAGAAAATCTTATTGAGATAGTCATTATTATCAATACAGACGCCGAATCTATAGTTTTTAGAATTTTTGTATGTCTGTCTGTTTGGAAACGCATCAAGAAAAAACCATTGGCCAGATTTTGATAAAATTTGGTATGATGATAGTTGGTTGTGGGAAAATATCTCATGTCTGAGAAATCTATACTTAACATTAAAACCTAATAAATATATATTTAATAATAAATAAATATAATGAAATAGCCTCCCAGAATTATAGGACAGAATATAATGAAATAGCCTAAGGACGCACCCTCGCTGCGTTCACTTGTTGAAAAAGCATGGTCTGTATACTAAATTTCATCAAAATCCGTCCAGCCCCTACAGCGAAAACGAAGACAATATTATTTAAATTGTTATATTATTAAAAATAATTGATTTAAATTACAACATCCTAATTTTGATATACGTGCGTCGGATCGAAAAGCTACTTACTGGCTTTGTTCTGGGTTCATATCCAAGCTTTCGGTTATTAAATTGGAATACCTCAACTAACTGCCTCTGGCTTTGAGCTCTTCTAACCCAATATTAGCTGATGCCAATATTTCATAATCTGCAAAGAAATTTTTGATTTTAACCAAACGAGGTCAAATAGAAATTCCTCTTTCAAATATTAGTTCATTTTGCACACTTTATTACTTAACTAGTATTTAATTTTTTTTTTTGTATATCAATTACCTTTTCAAAGCCTATTCATAGTTTGTACAGCCTTTTTGTATGGTTTATAATATAAAACACATTCGCTTTTCACTTTTTCTGTTAGCGAAATATAAAAGCCAGAGCAAAGAAACGTTTGAAACATTTTTATAAATTCTTTATATTTTAAAATGATATTTAATTCAATGATTATGCAGTTTCTTTCCACTGCGTTATATAGAGATTACTGCAATATCCTATACTATTAAACTAGTAATTATTGTATATATATTTGTAATGACCTTCTCGAAAACGGATACAACGATTTCGATGAAATTTGCAATTTAGGGGTTTACGAGGGTGAAAAATCGATTTAGCCATGTCTCTTATTTGAGAAAATTCGTTTTCTTCGTGTTTTCATTCAAAAATATTTGCCCGTGCAACATGGTTTGTAATTTCGCCGTCGCCACAGCCATCTGAATAGCCTTATGGTTTTAAAGCGTTGGCCTACCTAGCGTGTATCACGGAAATAGCTCTAACGATTTGGATTTTATGTTGTATTTAGATAACTTATGTTTCATATCGCAACTTGGTGTATTAGGAATTGGCGGCCATTTTAACGACCGAGTATCGTTCGGTATTTTTTTCGGAAAAAATAGACACCTATGTATATAGATCGATAAACTTAAAAAGCAAAACTTTATCTAAATACAAAAGTTATAGTATACACGAAATGAATAATATTATAAAATTTAATATTATTAATAAGTATTACAAGTTGGGTTAGATTTTTTTTATCGATTAGTATCGTTTGCCCTTAATTAAGCCCTCGACAAGAACAAAGCCTTCTTCGAATGCCGTCGTGACGAATAATTGCACTATTGACCTACGAACTTACGATTTTGCAACGCATCGTGAGAATATGGCCTGATTGCTAATTCAGTTTGCATTTTTGTAATGTTTTTTTGTCAAGCATTCTATTCAATTAGACCCATTACAATAAAACTTGTTAATATTTAGAATTTAAATAGATTTTAAGTTTTTTTTTTAATAAATTAATGAAAGTTTTGAGATAAAAATTGATTATTTGGGTTCAAACTTAAGTTTTTGCATACGGCTTGTTGATGCTTGCTAAGAATGATTGAGTTGGATGATCCAGAGTTCAAATCAGAAACAATCATATTCCTAATTATACGTACATATATGTATCGTATGTACAGTAGTGTTCGAAATTTGAACTTAATCATTACATAAAAAAAAACTGTTTCCAAAATTTTATTATTGACTAGCGACTCCCCCTTGCCCCGCTCGGATTTGTTCCTAGATACGTTTAGCGGTTGGTATATATTTCTCAGTGATGAGATATTCTCCCGCAGTAAAGAGTATCCTATATGTTGATTCGAATAACCAGCTGTCATTATAACAAATTTCATTAAAATCTGTCCTGTGGTTTTCTCGTAATGCGTTCCCAGACAGACAGACAAAAATTCTAAAAACTATAGATTCGGCCTCTGTATCGATAATAATGACTATTTCGGTAAGATTTTCCAGAAAAATCTCCTTTGCAATTTTATTATATGTTTGGATAACAAACACTTAAGCTCGTCAATAGACTTAATAAAAATCGGTTGACAAACAGACGAGAGAAAGGCATTGAACTGTTTTGTCTTTGTCTATTTATATATAGGTAATAATGTTATTATTGTGGAAAATCATCGTATTCCACACCTACTTGTTCTATATTTCCTTTGTATTCCTGAGAGTGTTATGATAAAATATACCTTACATCAGTAACCAATTAATATTGACACATTCGTTATCTAGATTGACACAAACAGACAAATAAACATTGCATAAGTAATTCTGATAGACACATAAGTATGTATTTGTTACTATGTAGATGAAACCTATCCGACCATGAGTACTCAATACACTGAGTTATTTCAACCAAAGGCTGAGGTCATAGGTCGATCTCCTTTCACTTTTGTCTTGCGTCATATTAATATAGTATGGGATGTGCGTTTGCCGATGATTTATTGACTGTGCGTTGTAACGTATTCTAGTGAGTTGTCTTTGTTAAAATTATGACATGGCTCAGTAACTAATGGATTTTATGTTGGTCGAAATCATGTTACTCATTCGCCTTGATATCGGTTATGTAAGATTTCTTATATAATACTAGCTACTAACCCTCGCTTTGCTTGGGTTCATCCCTAGTGAAACAAAAACAAATCTATCCCACGGAAACCGCACATTTTTTCGACATAAAAAGTAACTTATATGCTAGTCCAGACTATAATCTCTGTGCTAAATTTCATCCAGATTCGTTTAGTTGGGATTGAGTAACAAACATCTATCCCAACTTTCGCTTAAATATAATATTTATGGGATGAATAGTTTTTACTTGTGAGCGTACTAATTTTGTAACAATATGAATATAGAAAGTCTGGTGAAGAGAGAGTCAACTCAATACTATTTTCTTGTTAATGGTTTGAAAGCGTGCCATTTGAGAATATTACTTCGCTAATGTGACGTAGAAAGGAGAAGACACGAATACAGTAATATAAGATCATTAAACTACATTAAACTATAATGTGTAAAAGGAAGTAAATCCTTAATAAACTTTGGATCTACAACAAAAGACAGCACAAATGATAGAGTTTAGATGTGGTAGCTCTAAGTAAGATTGAAGCAAGTCAAAAGATTTTTGGCGATTTAGTAACTATTTTGCTATTTTTATATTAACTAAACACATGAAACGTAATATTCTGAAATACAAAAACATATTTTGTTTTTTACCGGTTTCAGTGTTCGATTTTTTTACTTTTATAGTCTAAAATTGTCCAATGCATTTGAAAATAGCAAAAAAACACGGAATAGCTGTTACTGTTGAAAGCAAAGTGACATAAATTTTGAAAGCAATATTTAAAATAGTTACTATTTCTGTATTGTATATATCACTTTGTATATGAATATGTTTGAAGGCAGTTCCGTACCCAAAGTACGGAACTCTTTTGTTACATCATTTTTGTTAGGCTCAAAGGATTCTGTGAAAAATGTTCATTCAAAATATACCTGCCCTGTAATTTTGTATGGAGTCTGAAATGAAACTTGAGTTTTTGTGTACTCTTCGGTTTTTTATCTTAGGGGAAATTATCTTGTTTCATTACTTGGCTATGTAATGGGTACTTCTATTGTCATTTACTTTTCTGTTTTTGTCTTTATTTTTGTACTGGGGCTATGTAGGCTATGCCCATTTGGCTTAAGCAAACTGAATACATTTTAGATGATGTAGATTATTGGTATTTAAAATTTGCTTAGAGCGAGAATAGAATCCTAAAGAATACTTGAGGTATTTGGCAGGCCGTGTTTTATGTTACACAACATTTATGTAGCTGTCGAGTGTCGGAGATAAATGGATTTACTATTACATTGTAACATAAAAATAACATCACGCAAGGTTCTTTACGTCATTGCAAATTATTTACAGTTTGTTGATCGTTAAATATATATAAAAAAAAAAAAAAATAATTGTTATCTACAAATTTTAAGGAAAAATTAATGCAACAATATTAAGAGCCATTCAAAGTCATACGTTCAGAGAGTGATAATTATCCAGTGAATGAAAATTATATATTTTTAATTATGTTAAAATAAAAAAATATGTTTTGGGACATTAACACACAGCACCATCTAGTTCCATGGTAAGCTACGAGGCTTGTGTTATGGATACCAGATAGTTGATTCAAATATAACTTTAAATACATAAATATTTTAAATATAAACATCCATGGCTGGAGTATAAGCATTCGTGCTCATCACTCAAATGAATGCCCCCAGCGGGACTGGAACCCGCGACCGCTGGCACAGCAAGTAGGGTCATTACGAACTGAGCCAAACATGTCGTCTACAAAGATAGAGAATGCCATTAAAAATTATGTAATATTATTTTGGTCCTTTATATAATGTGTAACGGTCCGTAAACAATAGAAATAATTTTCCTCACTGTTTTAACAAGTTAATTTGATAATTCACTAAGCTCTCATAATGATAGGAGGTAAATTACCTTCAGAAATGTAAACGGGTGTTAATAAGTCATTATAATTGTAACATTTATGTATATAGGGGAGTCCTGAGGGAATCAAACCTGTTGTCTACTGAAGGGTTACTATTGTAGTCAGTTTTTTGAAAGTAATGACTATATAAGGCATTTAAGATTTAAAATTATGCAATACCATGACATTGTCTTATTGACTTATTGTCTTATCATGGTGAAGTAAAAGTTCTATCAAAATTACTCTAGCTCTTTCTAAAATTCACCATATAATTAAATGATGATTTAAAAATAAACGTTTTAAAGGTTAGTATAGATTTCTCAGGGATGAGATATTTTCTCGCAATAAAAAGTATTCTATATGTTGACCCGGACAACCAGCTATCATCATACCAAATTTCATCAAAGTATGTCCAGTGGTTTTCTCACTATAGATTCGGCCTCTGTATCCATAATAATAATGAATATTTCAATAAGATTTTCCAAAAAATATTAAATATACATATTCGACTCATAATTTTATTATATGTATAGGACAGATAATATATTACACTTTATAACTCTGCATTTCTGAAACTTTATTCCTACACTATTCATAAAATGCAACAGAATATCCTGTCGTTCCAATAGTGCAGATCATAAATTTTATTTAGACAAATAATTTAGTTGCAAATGTACGGTCTGGTCCGAGCCCCGTATGAATAAAGATTGACCTCATACCTCATGCGGTTAAGACGTTTCACTTATGAGGGTAGTTGTAAATTTTCTTTATGTTTCTGTATAGTTAAAGGATTTTAAACCTTAACTCTAGCTATGAATGGTTATATTTGTTTAATATCAACATTTGAACTAGATGGCGACGTACGAATAGTTCTTTTGAAGAATTATTCTAATTTACGTATCTTTGTATGCTTTTGTACTTGGTTTCGGGTATTATTAAAAAATTTAAATGTATTAAGCAGGCTTTCAGGAACACTAACTCAAATAGCCGTATTTATTAGTATGTATTTTGTGTATTCTAACACTTATTAATTATTCACTGAATTCCCACGGAAAACTATACATATAATAAAATATGTCTGTATATCTATCTATACATATAATAAAAGTGTAACTGATCACTGTCTGTATATGGAACATATTTGAGAAAAGCTATTATTAACTCAATAGAACCCAAAACTTATATATCTTTAATAATAATTAATTTTCAAAATAATTTTTGGAATTTTTGTTTCTGTCTTTGCGTTTCTGCGCGCTAATCTCAGAAACGGCTTAACCGATTTGGGTGCGGTTTTTACTAATGTATTGTGGTAAGCTTCACTTAACGTTTTAAATTATACAATACCATGACATTGTCTTACTATGGTAAAGTAAAAGTTCTATTAAAATTAGTCTAGCTCTTTCTAAAATTCTCCATATAATCTGAATCTAAATGATAACTTAAAAATAAACATTTTAACGGTTAGTATAGATATCTCAGAAATGAGATATATTCCCGCAGTAAAAAGTATCCTAATTGTTGACCCGGAACCAGCTATCATTTTACCAAATTTTATCAACATCTGTGCAGTGGTTTTCTTGTTATGCGTTCCCAGACAGACAGACAGACAGATAGACAAAAATTCTAGAAACTGTAGATTCGGCATGTGTATCGATAATAATGACTATTACAATAAGATTTCCAATAATATTTATTGTACAGATTCGACTCAATTAAATTTTATCATATGTATAATGTATAGATATATAAGATATGTATGAAAGAAATGCCTGTTAACAATTCATTCGAATAAACAAATTGTTATATTTAGATATTTTCTTCTTCCATACCAATTATTGTAATGTTTTGTTCTCTGTGCCAGCGGGCGTATCAATAACATACGTTGTTTCCACGTTTGTATTCCCTAATTTGATGTGAAGTGATTATCCTGCTATATGATTTTTTGTACGAAATAATACCATTTTGTTCGGAAATTGTGAGGTAAAAAGGTAATTTCTAGAATTATTTTTCTCATTTAGGTAAATTTGTTTGAAATTCATACTTATCTATATTAATATAAAAGGCAAAAGTGATTGACTGATGTATCAACGCACAGGCCAAACTCTTAAGGCTAGAAAATTAAAATTTCGCACACGTATTCCTCATAAGGATTATTCAAAATTCGACCCCCAAGGGGGAATAAAAGTTTGTATAAAGCTTTTTATTCCTTGGACATACTTGCATGAACTTTTGTATTTTTTGTAGTTTGATCGCGAGCGAAGCCGCGAGTTCTGCTAGTATTATATATATGCGAAAGTTACGCGGTGTGTAGATATAGTGACATTACATGAAAATAAAATTGAATGACGATGTTATTAAGATGTTCTGGGCTTATGTTATGTTAAAACCAAAAATTCAATACATTTTAACACAATTTCCATACAAACACGTTCCAGTCAAGCACATCTGCGCTACATGTTAAAAGCCGTGCAAATAGATGAAACGTTTCTCCCTGATAAACTCACGAGGTGAGATGTTTAATATTCATGACAACTAAATACATTGTTAAGAAACAGTCAACAGTAGTAGTGTTGTGTTAAAACAAATAATTGAGTTTGAACTTAAAACAGAAAGTACAATGGCAAATGAGAGGTCGCATATTCGATTAATATTTTAAAAAAATATTTAAGATTCTATCGTACTGGCTTTGAAGAGAGGTGTTGAAAACTGTTAATAATTGTTTCAGTAAGCTACATCACAATATAAATAACATTAGAGAAAAAGTGGCATTTTTGCATAAAAAAGCTTCCTAAGGACGCGAGCGAAGCGAGGTTAGTTTGCTAGTGTCCAATATCTATCAGGCGAAAACACCTGCATTTCTATATAAATAAAAATGAATGTTTGTACGGTTGTCTTTTATGTATTTCTAATCTATTTATCCCATTATAATGAAATTTTGGTAGGGTCTTCTGAGGACGCCGACAAGGATTTCTGACCAAGGAATTCAACTTTATATGTTTGACTTCTATGTGTTCCTAAAAAAATTATCTAACAATAAACTAGGGCCACGCTTAGACAACCACGCACCCCAACGAGGGTAAGACGCTGGTATTATATATAAAAGTGTAAGTAGGTATTTATTAGTTTGCTATCTTTTTGAGTATAAATAAAGCTCTTTTTTCCATTGCATTACTTGTTGTTGTTGCATTAGTAACTTATGTAACAAAAAGTTAATGAAGAACGTGCAAAGATAGCTACTGAGCTATAAAGGCAAAGCTTAAATTAAATATTTAAAAAGCTCTGCTCTATATCTCATTATGAAGATAAAACAGAATTACGATTTTTCCGTTTATCTCTAAACCAGTGTCCCGAATCGTAAATCCGAACCCTATTTCAAAGAAAGTATCACCTATATTTATCGCCTGATTAACATACCCTTGGTTTTGAACACCTGAAGTTTGTCCTTGAACTCTACATACATTATAAAGACTCTACAGTCTTGAAATAGAGCTCAAATTGTAAAAGCAAATCTGTTTGAATAATGAGGTAGAGCTTAGTACGTCGTATTAAGGTTCGATATTAAACGATCAGTAAATAAGTTATATCGAAAAGTTTTTAAGCATGTGACATCTTGGGAAGAGAGTTTTTATTAGGTCCAGATTTGATTGAAATTGATTTTGTATATAAAGAGCTGAAAGGATTTTTTTTATAAACTAACAGTTACGATTTGTCAGTAAAAATAAAAGTGAGGAAACCTGCATGTCTAAGAGAACCTAGTTTTCGAAAGACATGTGCAGTCCGCCAACCCGCACTTGGCCTGCATGGTGGACTATGGCCTGACCCCCTCGTATTGAAATGAGACCCGTGCCCAGCAGTGGCACGTTAAAAAGGGCTGAATGCAAATTGTTATTGCATTATATTATATTTATGTATTATAAATATTATGATTTTTGACAGTAAACACATTATTATTGGAATAAAAAATTGCACTCGGCGGTAACATAGCTTCACTAATAGTGAAAGAATTTTCAAAATCGGATCAGTAGTTTCAGAGATTAGTCCCTGCATACAAACTTACAAACTTTACCAATAATTTTACTGTAAATAAGGAAAAACAAACTCATCATAACTAATAAATGTTTAAGAACTTAAAAAAAAATCTAATCTTCAGAGGATAAAAGTTGCTAAATTAAGAAGAGGGCATCTTACAGCTGGTTCCAAACAAATATTAGTATTGAACAAACATCTTGTGCCAATACATTTATTAAATAGAACTCAAGGAGATTTATTTAACCCAGTTCCAAACAATGTTATAAAAACGACATTTGCTGTAATTAATTTGAGCAAGAGCCCTGAATAATCGCAGTTCTTTTAAACTTCGTTGTAAAAAGTAAGTAAATCAAGGTAAAACGGGTTAGTGGTTGAATTAAGATTTTGTCTCCCGAGGCTATAAAATATATTTTTTGTCAGTCTCAAAATTAGCATATAAAGCGACATTTAACCGGATCGGGGAATTGACTCAGGACTCGTTTTAGGGCCGAGGTATTAAGAAAATATTATACCCAGTCGAGATGGTTCAGTGGTTATTAGTATGCTATGCTGAAGATCGGTAGTTCAATTCTATAATAAATTAAATATGTAAGAACGCAAGAAGATTTTAGTCACAATGCCTAAAATTACTGTACTGTAACATTTTTTGTTTTTTTTTTGTGATAAATATCTGGAAGTGTTGAACCTATTTAAAAGTGTACTCTAGTTCCGGCCTGTCATATATTATCTAATACTTAGCTATGACATACTACGTGAATAAAGTCGTGGGAGAAAGCTAGTAAAGTGATATATTAAAAAAATAAATAAAACCTAAATAAAAAAATATATTAAAAAAAAATCCTTTTTCCTTTTTAACTAAAGGTTAGTATGGAATAGATAGACTATATACTATATGATACATAGCCTATAGGATATATGTTATATAGTATTTAGATCTTCCTCAATAAACGGGCTATCTAATGCAAAAAGGATTTTTTTTAATTGGGATTAGTAGTTCCCGAGATTAGCGCGTTCAAACAAACAAACTCTGCCTCTTTATAATATTAGTATATATATTATTCTCCGCATGCTTGATAATTTAGTAATAACGTCTTATAAGATGTTTTAATTATGTATGTTATACAGTAATTGTTCTGAAACTTCGGTGCTTGGATATTGTGTGGCGTGTTTTGGTCGTAATACTTTATTTTTATAGTCTGCTATTGTCTTTATGCAGATAGTACTGCAATAAAGAAAATAGGTGAAGCGTACTGCTCTAGGAAATATGATTACGGCGGTCTTTCGTTTTTTTTTATCGTTGAAACCCAAATATTGGATTAGTAGTTACAAAAAAAATACATATAATAATAGATTGAAGAGCTCACGCTTTACCATTTTGTCCTTCCAATGTTTAAACCTTACTTAAAGTAATTTCAGGCCAATGTATGATACATTAGTTGAAAACACAAAACAAAAGTATAAAACCCAAACTCGTTAAATACTACAATAAACTTTATTTACACCGTTCGTATATTTCGTTAAATATCAAACACATTTCTAAGTCAACAATATTTCGGATTCCAGGCAATAAAGCACGATACCTAAACAACAATACACGTAAATTATGTCGGCATTCATGGCGACACGTCACTAAACACAATTTAAGGGGAGGCGCGGGTATATGGGGCACGCGTACTCAACTCATAAATCAATAATCCGATATTAAATAAAATTCTCTACCATATATCAACATGGTATCGTATTATGTAGAAAAACGTAGAAAACGACCAGTATACCATGAACCGGGGACGCCATATCGCTCCCTCCATGAAAAGAGAAATGGGGGACCAAATAATACAATTTCCACGTTTGTCAAAGCGGACTAATGCTTTTATTAGGCGAATACTTACTGGAATTTATTGAATTGTTTTATTTGATCGTCTGTTTCGACTTCTTGTACTAATGTAGTGAAATAATTCTCTAAGTTTCGACTTTATTATATTTATTCTTCTATTTCTAAGCTGTGAGTGTTTTTTTTATTTTATAATTAAGAATAGTAAAATTGTTATCTATTTTTCTAACTGAACATCGTAACCATCCACTCGTCCACTTTAGCCATCTTTTTGGTTGTTCCAAGTGACTGTTGTTTACCAGTTCGAAATGCCACGCTTTGTATATGTCCTGAAATAAATATAAATATGTATAGTAAAATACATACGTCATACATACACACGTTATAAGAATCAAATCTGTGGAGTAAACATTGACTTACTTATTTCTATCTTTATATTTTTGTTTGATAACAGAGAACATCTTAAACTAACATCAAATTCCATTACAATATAATACATTTCTTAATATAGCTATTTATAAAAATCATACGCGTCGAAATAAAAAGTAAGCGGCCGAATATTTCTTTTGAAATAGGCAATAAAATAGCTTCATACAACCATTCCCGATACGAGGTAACCATTTCTCGAGTCAACAGTACAAAATGGCCCCGCAAGATAAGTAATAGGCCAATATACTCAATCTCTACGGGGAGTGTGAATATATAGTGTATATGTGTACACTATACAGGTGTAAAATTTGGTTCCATTTTCGTCAACCCAATACAAACATGATGACAATACGTGCATTTTATAACTGAATATGGTGTATGTTATTGTATTGTAGCCCTTTCGTGTGACAGACTAATAAATGGTTATTTTTCACTTTGTATCATAATTTTCGATGACAGTACTCGATGGATTTCTTCCCATCCCCAAAAAAAAAAATTGTTTAGTTATTTTTTTTTGATTTACGCGAATATTTGACGTTTTAAACAAAACTGTATGTACGGATTTTTTTGGGGTTTTATTGTGTTTTTTTGTTTTGAATTTTTTAGACAAACATGTTCACGGGAGTATTTAAGTTTTTTGATGTCTCAATAGTCATAGTTTTTATAGACAGTGCTACCCAGAAAATTATATAAAAATTTGGAAGAATAAAAAAAATGGCTCTGTAGTAGCTTAAAATACTTTGTTAATTTTAAACATTTTTAAAAGACAAATTAAAAAGAAATTAAATAAAATGTTAAATTCTGAAATTATACTTTTATTTAAATTGTTGTATTTTGCCTCGTTTTCCTCTTACAGAGTTGATTTTGGGACATAATGTTTAATATTTTGGTTACTAGGTACCTTAGAGGATATGATACAAAACACATATTGACGCGATGTATGAACATTGATACATTTGGGGCTTTTAATATTGCTGATGTGGTCGGTAAATATTATTGAACTATGCCTAAGTCGTTATGCGAAATGCTGAAAATGTTAGCCTAATTATCCGTTATTTAACGATCGCGGTATGAGAGGATTTGAAAATTGTTCTAAAATCTATCTAGACATCGCATATTATATACGTTTAGAAAGTACCTGCTTCGTTTAATACCTTTTTTAATATATTACATATAATAGAAAAAAATTATTACGTGTTGTTAATTACGTGTTATCTTTTAGTTGAACAATTTTTATGTTTTATGTGGATCATATAAATAACAAAACAAAAAAATCTCTAAAAGTACTGAAGTCTGTTTAAAAGTAATTTTGAAGTTGGTGTACATTTTTATATAAAAACCTAATTATCAATACAATTGATCGTGATAGTACAAAAGTGTTGTGACCGATAATTTTTATTGTAATTTCATTGAGTATATTCATTAAGTATATAGTCTTATATATCTTTACATATTAACAGATGTATAGATAAAAATGGAAATGTTATATCAGTTACATATAAAATTACATAATATAGTTATGACGACACTTTTGGCTCAGTTTGTAGTGACCCTACTTGCTGTGCCAGCGGTCGCAGGTTCGAGTCCCGCTTGTGGCATTCATTTGTATGATGAGCACGAATTTATAATATGTATGTACTTAAAGTTATATATGTGTAGTGTATCAACTATCTAGTATCCATAACACAGGCTTCGTAGCTTACCATGGAACTAGATGGTGCTGTGTGTTAATGTCCCAACATATTTATATTTATTTTATAAGTTTCATTTGTATTAAAATTTCACATTTTTTGAAATCAATTTATAAGCGTGGTTTGAAGTATTTTTGCGCTGACAGGCTGATATGTAGATAAAGTTATTATATGGTCGATAGAAATAGCCAGAATACTATACGCCACATGTTACGTCGATATGATTTATCGTTAGATGGGTGACCGGCAGCATTTTAAAGGCATTCGTAACGGCTATTATTCATCACTGAATATAAATTGGACATGAGTGTTAGCTTATAAATTCCATCAGTCGTTTGAAATCAATCAGTACTTAAGCACTGTTTAAATATGATAATGGCTTCTAAGCCAGAGGGTCGTCTGTTTGAATCTACTTGAAGCAAACATACTAGTTTCTGTCATCAGGTTCTCTGGGCTATAAAATCGTAGCTTTCTTAAACTTGTATGGAAGTTAATATAATATAGAAGATAAAAAAAAGTTGTTAAGAGGATCAACCAACCTGAATCTAGGTATTAAGAATGACGATTCCAAATAACCGAAGGTGTCGCACATATAAATAATATAAAAGGAGGCCAATTTAGTAAATTTAGTAATGTAAAAACGTACTATGAGTATACCCGTGACCATGGCGCTTGTAACAGTGCCGAAATATCGGAAACTCAAAAGTGCTAAACATAGTATATATCCCGTTTAACATTATAATAATATTATCAGTGACCATGAAAATTTAAAGATATACTTTCTGTTATAGTCAACAGTTTTTTTTTTTTTATCTAGGTACATTACCTATCTATTACAAAATCACGGTAACTTTAATAAATTAAAAAGTGATAAACTATCAAACACACTTACCGCGTTTATAATATTAGATCATAATTTAGTCCTTTTTACGTTCCACGGTTGGGCCTTCAATTAATGCGAGGAGGAATAGACCAAATTCAACCACATTGGCTAAATGCGAATAAGCGGAATTCACACGCCTTTTGCAAACTCGTTAGGTTCTTTCAGACATGCAAGTTTATACGTACTGATTTTTATCAATTTACCAAATGTTTATCGTGTTGTAAATAATTGACATAAGGAAGTGGTAGCCCAGTGGTAATGCGCTCGCTTGGGAAACCGAGTGAAGCGGGTTCAAATCCCGGGTCTCGCACCTCTGATATGTTCATGTGCGAATCATTTCTAACATGATTATCACTTGTCTTACGGTGAAGAAAAACATCGTAAGGAAATCTGCACGTCTAAGAGAATCTAGCAAGTTTTCGAAAGACATGTAAATTCCGCCAATTCGCACTTGGACAGCGTGGTGGACTATGACCTAATCCCCCTCGTATTGAAGAGAGGCTCGTGCCCAGCAGTGGGACGTTAAAAAAGGGCTGGATACAAATGATTGACATATTAAAATCTCCGAGTTGTAAGATCCAAATTTGAAACTAATTCCCTTTGTTTTGCAAGAGAAAGCGCTATCAATCAGCTATCACTGATTTCAGATAAATATTAGATATAATACAATAAATCATATAAATTGGTAAGCAGATCCGAGGGAAACCGCTAGACTATTATTGAAAGCAATTTAAATATTTATTCATCGTTTACAAGTTAAAAAAATCTCGTTTGTTTATATAACTTAATATATGATCTCATCTGCATGTATTAATAAATTATGAAAAGTGACCGCATACAACTACATCATAAGTGGAGTCATTTGTATTATTAACTTGAATTTTGTAATAAAAATGGAGATGTTACATGTTTGATTGTCTTGACTCAAATATACTTAGTTCGATTGATGTGTTTATTTGGACCCATGGACTCCAAAACGGCTGGAGCGATTTTGACGAAATTTTCAGGCAATCTTCAGATTAGCCCAGTGAGTGATCTTGTGAAGTAAATAAATATATAGGATTAAGACGACGAGAGAATGAGATAGAATACATTTCCATGTTGCCATGGTAACCGTTGTTATCGACTGACAAATATATAATATTATATTCTTTCCGTATATGGTATTCTATAAATATATCATTGTAATATGCCTGACGTGTCTTCTTTAATTATTGATTTATTTTAATTTAATTGCGATATTAGCTTAAGAAGTTTCTCTTCTACTATGAGTGAATTGCATACGTGCGCACTTTTAATTTTTTTTTTTTCAACTCCGATCGATAGATACTAAGATTAGCACGGGCAGGAGCAAACTTATCAGTTATATATGGTGATATAATTGATCAAGGTTACATATAGTCTCATCATGCTGTAGATTTTTGAAGCAGAGTGATTATACTTAAATCTTAGCTTTCCGCAGTCCTTCTCCATATAAACATTAACTATGCCAATGCTCAAAGTCCTCCGTGCGCGCTATATGTTTTAAAAGGGTTATTAATTTTTCTCTTCACATAAAAATTTTATACTAACCATGTGAACATGTTCATTAACTAGCGACTCACCCTCGCTCCGCTTGGATTCGGATTTAACGTTTAGTATAGATTTAATATTAAAAAGTATCCTATATGTTGGCCCGGATAACCAGCTATCATCATACCAAATGTCATCAAAATCTGTCCAGTGGTTTTCTCGTGATGCGTTCCCGACAGTCAAAAATTCTAAAGACTATATATTCAGCCTCTGTATCGAGAGTAATGACAATTTCAATAAGATTTTCCAAAAAATATTTAATGTACAAATTCGACTCAGAATTTTATTATATGTGTTAGGGGAATGTACATATATAGATAGAATGTATTATCTATGTAAAAAAAATCTGTTTCCAAATTTTTTTATTGATAACACCAAAGCTCATCAATAGCTACTAAATAAGAAAAAAAAATCGGTTGACGAACAGAGGAGAAAAGGATTACCGGCTGTTTTGTCTTTGCCTATTTATATATAGACTAGCGACTCACCCTCGTTTCGCTTCAGGTTCGTCCCTAGACATAAAACAAATCTATCCCACGGGAACCGTACATTTTTTCGGGATGATATATAATCTATAGCCTTCCTCAGTTATCGGGCTATCTAATGCAAAAAGAATTTTTCAAATCGGATTAGTAGTTTCTGAGATTAGCGCATTCAACCAAACAAACAAACTCTTCAGCTTTATAATATTAGTATAGATATACCTTATTTTACAAATACACCTATCAAGTTACATACCGCTTTATTCTATCATGTATTCGTTCGCGGGGGGTCTGGACATTAAAATTCTTTAAAGCTATTAGATATTTACATTTATTGGAAGTTTATTGTAATGTATTAATTGATGGTAATAATAACGATGGGTTCAGATTGGTTTTATGCAAATCTTGTGATTTTATTAGTATTTATATTTTTCCCATTATTTTGTCTATAAGTTCCGCCTGTAAGCTGATGTATTGTATTTAGCCCATTTTAATAATCCACTGGTGAAAAAATTTATTAGATTATAATTTTTACGATGCGCGTGCACATCGACAGCCAAAAAGCGACATGATGAAGTTAGTTTCCTTTTACAAGCAGAGAGTTGTGACTATACGGGATGAAATCTTATATAGCTATTTTTGTTTTGTTACGCCAAAGAAGTATAACTTCTTACGTGCGTACATAAGTACACACACACGTTTTTTTTTACATTTAAAAAGATTTAAGCGTACAAACAGTCAGACAAAAAATACATATTTCTCTTATACTGCACAAAGATTCACTTAGAAATCATAGAGCTAAAACTATAAAAATTTATATCGATAGTAAAATATATCTAAGTACTAAACGCCTCCATAAAAGGCGACGGTCAAGTTTCATTGGTTTACATTACTGTCCATCATAGCCCTTGGGCATGGGGAGGATCAAGATATCTTCCTCTTATAGAACCTCTATAATGTTTTCAATTGGTTTATATTAAATTATTTTTTATATAAGTATTTGTGACATGTTACATCTATACTTAATGTTATAAACAGAAAAGATTTGTTTGTTTGTTTGTATCGAATAAGCTCCCAAACTACTAAACCGATTTAGATGAAATTTGGTAAGAAGATAGTTTGAGATCCTGGGAAGGATAAAGGATATTTTTTTTCCGGAAATCGTCCCTTAAAGGGGTGAAAATGGGGATGAGAGTTTGTATGGGGAATTGAGGGTGAGTCGCTAGTTTTGTACAAAGATAAATATTAGAGCGTTTCATGTGCTAAATAATGTAATGTGCTACAATTTTAACCCATTTTCGAATGAGACTTCTGTCACAGATGAAAATAACATCATTAAATAATTAGTTATATGTACTATTCAGCTTTTTTTAACGTTTCAATGCTGGGCACGGGCCTCCCTTCATTACCAAAAGGTCAGGCCATAGTCCACTACGCTGGCCAAGTGCGGGTTGACAAATTCCATATGTCTTTACGCAGTCTCAGATATGCAGGCTTCCTCACGATGTTTTCCATCACCATAAGACGGAAAGACGAAGAAGAAGTAACTAACAGAGTAGACAAATAACTGCTAAAATAATTCACTTGTGAACATGTCAAAGAACGAAGAAGAAGTTCAAATACCGAGACCCGGTATTTGAACTCGCTTCAGTTCTCATTTCCAAAGCAAGTGCGATAACCACTGAGCTACTACTGCCTATTAAGAATTGAAGCGTTTTTATTGTATTCTTTAATATCTTGTAATCGGTTGGCTGCGATATTAATTATTTAACAGGTCTGCATGACGTATGCTGACAACCCATTTCAATTTGAATGGCAAATTAGCGGTATAATGCCGTGGTCTCCGAAAATCTGCACACTTTTTGCCTTTGACTTAATTGCGGTGCTTATTAAATCATTTCATATATTTGTGTTGAATTTTAAATAAATTCGGTTGACTCGCGGTTCTTATTTGATTAAAAAGCTGTGGTTTTTGTGTAATAGTTTTGTATATACTAAATCTACGGTATATAGTACCAATTATGATCACCCTACTATTATGAATAGATAGTGGTAGCCCGGTGGTAACGTGATCGCTTGGGAAACCGAGTGAAGCGGGTTCAAATCCCAGTCTCACACCTTTGATATTTCCATGTGCGAATCATTTCTGATATGTCAGATACTCTCGTATTGAAAGTGCCCAGAATTGGGACGTTAAAAAGATACCTATATTAAAAATACATCATAAACGTCTTCAACGATTATGGGAGTTCTGAATAAGTTTTCTGAACAGTTTCACTATTAATTATAGAATTTATCGAGCAAATTGAAATCACTGCATAAAACACAAATGTTCTGGGAAATGATAAATTTGTTTCAAGGTGTTTCTTTGTTCCAAACGCTTGCAAATTATTAATTTCTGTATAAATTTTTTTATTTTTGTTATAGTACAGTATGTGTACTTCTTTAATAACAAGTTTTTACGTGTCTAATTTGACCGATGTTAAAAAAGGAGAGATATTTTAATGTATGTTTTTATATGTATGTCACGTAATATCTTTGATAATTATGAACCGATTTTCATGTTTTTTTTAAAGAATAAATTGGAATTCTATGTTCTTCTAGAAGTAGAATAATAATTATTTAAAGGAATTTTGACGTATGAATATTATGTATTCATGTTAAATAAAAAATATTATTTAGGTAGATACTTATCTAGATCTTATCAATTCTTTTGTCATCGAAGTCGACAACCACGCATGTTCTTAATATTGAACTTGTCTCCTATTTTCAAATTTATGTTTTTGATAGGATAGATATTTATATATATTTTTTTTTCAAATTCAAATATAAGAAATATATTTGTAAATACTTTGTCTTATATATTTTTGAACTACTTAACATAGAATGCTACTTATATAGAGTGCTTTAATTTAATTTTTAATTTATATAACAGGTTTTTTCGTCGTAAGTTTTCGATTATCGTTTCTTAGTATTAAAAACTCAGGCTAAGAAACAAAATAGACAGAGCGTTATGCGACTAAAGATGAAGCCAAACTTTAATGTAAAGTGTAATTTTAAAATAGTTTACAATTGATGATTTGTATACTAAGTGATACTTCGACGGCACGTTTGGCTCAGTTTGTAGTAACCCTACTTTCTAACCAGCGGTCGCAGGTTGCAGTGTGATGGGCACGAATGTTTTTATTCCAATCATGGGTGTGTTTATATTTATAATATGTGTGTATTTAAAGTATATGTGTAGTGTATCAACTATCTTGGTATCCATAACACAAGCCTCGTAGCTTACCATGGAACTAGATGTTAATGTGTGTTGATGCCCAACATATTTTATTTTAAATGATAAGTAAATAAATAAAAATAACTAACGGATTTTATTATAATAAAGAAAACAAAATTAAGAAGCTAATATTATGCAATCTCTCTTTCAAAGATTAAAAAATACAAAAGAATAGTATACTATTATTGTTATTATTCATATTTTGTCCTCAAATATTGTAACATTATTAATTTTACTAATACGTTATATAGAATTTCCCTTATTCTTTAAAGAAAATAAACGATATATATGGCAAAATCGAAAATAGTAGCAAATACAGCAAATCACGCTTCTATTTTTGACTTTGACATTTATTTTGGCGGATATCTAAACATATAATAAAATTCTGAGTCGAATCTGCACATTAAATATTTTTTGGAAAATTATTGTCAATACAAATGCCGCATCTATAGTTTTAAAAATTGTTGTCTGTCTGTCTGGGAATGCATCACGAGAAAACCACTAGACAGATTTTGATAAAATTTGGTGTGGTGACAGCTGGTTATTCGGGTCAACATATAGGATACTTTGTAATGAGGGAAAATATCTCATCTCTGAGAAATCAGAATTATTAAAAATATCGCTTCACTAAATATTTATGACGTCCATTGAATGCCAATTTTGGTTTCCTTAAATTATGTTTTATTACATTGTTGCCTTATTCGCAGTTAATTTTTATGATTGGTTGTTATTTTCTTATATTGAGTTTCTTGATACTGTTGACTCATAATTAGGTACTCTTTGGCTAAGAAGGTACGACTTCAAAGACACTTCAAAAGGTTTTATTATATGTCCATATTTATTTTATTACACTTATGTATATGTATACTTCTGTTGTCGATGTTTCGAATGCTTTATATTAAATATGATTACGGAAAATACACTTCGTTTAAAATCTATACATATAATAAAATTCTAACTGAGTCGAATCTGTACATTAAATAACTTTTGGAAAATTTTATTGAAATAGACATTATTATCGATACAGAGGACGAATAGTTTTTAGAATTTTTGTCTGTCTGTCTGTGACCGCATCACGAGAAAACCACTGGATAGATTTTGATAAAATTTGGTATAATGATAGCTGGTTATCCGGGTGAACGTATAGGATACTTTTTACAGCGGGAAAATATCTCTGAGAAATCAATGAAAATACTAAATGTTAAAACGTAACTAGGGACGAACCGGAGTGGAGCGAGGGTGAGTCGCTAGTGTACAATAATTGCTTTGAATTCGTTATTATGTAGTTCTTTCTGCACTAACTTAATTTATTTTAGTTCAAATCTTATTTCTATTATCTAATATATTTAAACGAGCAATTCTTGTACATTTATATCTTTATATATATTAATTTTTACCAGCGATCTCGGAAACGGCTCTAACGATTTCGCTGAAATTTGGTATGTGGTGGTTTTCGAAATATCGATCTAGATTAGTCTCATGTCTGGGAAAACGCGTGTTTTCGAGTTTTCATGCGGTTTTCTTTTGCATTATTCTATGCAGAATATGGTCGATAGTTTCTTATAATCATATAAGAAACTATCGACCATATTCTGAGCATCGTGGTCAAGCGGTCTAGGCGCAAGTTAGACAACACATATGTCCGGGATCGAGTCCCGGTCGGAATACAAAGGTTTTACTTTTGTTTTTAGTCAAGTTTTTAGTTTTTTTTTTTTTTTTTTTATCTAAAAAATACAATATAACAAAAAAGAACTCCGAGCGAAGCTCGGTCGCCTAGCTTATACATTATTTTACCTATTATGAATAAAATAAATTTTGTTCATTTAGAAATGTCAAAGCGTTCTTGGAATAAACAATCAAGAGAGGATTTACTACATTTTATATCGTGAGTGTAGATTTATAATAGTCAGAAAGGAACATTCAATTCATTTTAAACACCGATTTAAAGAAACTACGATTATACGCTTTAGAAGACAGTGGTAGCCCAGTGGTAACGCGCTCGCTTGGGAAACCGAGTGAAACGGGTTCAAATTCGGGTCTCTTTCTCTGATATTGTCATGTGCGAATCATTTCCAACATGATTACCACTTGCCTTACGGTGAAGGAAAACATCGTGAGGAAACCTGCATGTCTTAGATAACTTAGCAAGTTTCGGAAAGATAGTATCAGCATGGGATGTTAAAAAGTGCTGCATACTGACATGCACTAGAATGTTTGCTAATTACATGTATTTTGTTTTTACTTAAATGATTATTTACTGTATATTTTACGTATACAGAAAATTTATAGTTTCAGAGTTAATTATAATGAGCGGTTATTATTTATTAAAAGTGTTTGGTTTTTCTAATTTGCCTATCCAAAAAGAAAATCAAAAAAATTCCGATCGAATGTACTTACAGCTTCATTAAATTATGTCCAAATTGATTATTGTACTAAAATAATCAATAAAATATAAAGAAAGTATCGACTTATCAAAACGTGTGACATCGAATGTGTAATTTCAAATACAAAAAACCGAATTGCCTACATTAAAAATACTTATTACTTTTTAAACAAACACATAAAAATGTCGTAAAGTACACGTATCACGTTTCTGATATATTTGACTGTCGGCTGCCTACGCTTTAGAAAGCTTACATCTCATAAACAATTCTTATGAGAAATTGATTAGAATTAACGTCTAATGATGCTATTAAAAATCATTACTGGTATAACGGTTTTTGTGATTGGTTACGTTGAATTTAATAGAAGATTCTTTAGGGCTTTATTTTGTGAGATGTAAAATGATTATGTTTTGTAGTATTATGTGTATGTTAGTTATATATCTAGCGGTGAAAATGAAAAAGTCGATATTCGGATTTTCATTTATATATATATATATATATATATATATATATATATATATATATATATATATATATATATTGTTAAAATAAAAAAAATGGCTTATACGTAATGTGTTATACACAATACAACTATTATATTTACGTAAGGTATTGAAGTTGTGACCTTTTTAGTAGTGGGCAGTGTGTGTTACGCCGCCATTGTACCTACGTAAAAGGTGTGGGGTTTAGCTATGCATCTTATAACAATGTGTGACAATAAAACGTTTATTCATTTTTGTTTACAGCTTTTGGGACATATTAGTTGAGTTTATTAGATTTTTTTATGGTAAATTATAGTGTTTTAGTTTCAATTTAAAAAATCTTGAACGTATGTCAATACAGATTAATAAAAAGTATAAGTAATATCTTTTTACTAAATAAAATGAAATAATATAAGAAAAACACAATTTTTAAAAAATTTGTCTGTCTGTTTGTTTGGGCTAATATTCGAAGCGGCTGGACTGATTTTGACGGGACTTTTTCTGACATACAGTTATAAGTAGCTTAGGCAACTTTTATTTTAGAAAAAGAATTAGGGGTCCACTCAAAAAAATTAAAACGTACGTGATTAAAGCGAAGGTAAGTAATAAAGGCATAAAGACAAAATTGTCAAACAATATTCTTGAGAATTCTTAATAGTAAATCACTTGAGTAAGCACTCAAGATGCTGGCCGAGGGGCGTCGATTAGTGACGATCGACTATGGTCAATTCCAGTCAATCAGAACACACATGGTGGGCTAGTGCTTCTCAAACTGTTCTTTTTTATTACTATTCTTCTATTATATTATTTTTAACTGACTTTATAAATAGAGGTTTTTTTGATTTAAAGCATAATATGTATATTTGTGGCCATTTTTTACCAAAATAAATATACATATGTATTTATTTTTGTACCAAAAAATACATATAAAATTGAAAACAGATACCATGTGTACTTAAGGATGACTCTTTTTAAGAGATCTCCAGTAATACACACTATAAATAGTGTATAGACCAATATGATTTCACAATAAGGTTGTGACTTTCAAAAATATGTACGTATACCGTAGGCTTCATTTCAAATTCTGTTTGAAATGTTTGGTTAGATGTAATCTCTCTTTTGTCAATGTTTTGTATGATTTTTACTAGAAACGTATATAAAGGATTCTATTTAAATCCGCGCTTTGAATATTACTATATAATAGTAATAACTAAAATGGTCCCAATGCAGAAATCTTTACTGTAAACCCAATATAAAAGGCTACGTATTCAAAAACTGTATAAACTTCTAAATAAATCACTGGTTTATTTCACTAGAACTATTCTAGCTTTTCAGCAAGTTGCCAAGCAAATGATCTCGCTACAGGGTTTCGAAGGAACCGCATTAGATCAATGAAAGCGATAAATGCACTACCGGAGAGGCGCTAAGGTGCTTGATAGATTAAGGCTTTCACGGCATCGTATAATTAGATTTGTTAAGGTGGAAGGAAGTTTAAATTAATTTTCTACGCTATTTTACGTCGCCTAGCGAAGTGTTAATGCTAACTGGGTTAAGATATTATTATGTTTTATTAATAACTAGTTTTTACCCGCGGTTTCTTTTTGTGGTTCTGCTTTATAAATAGTCTATTTGAAGGATAGTGCAATTTGTCATTATTGAAAGAATTTTAAGTTCCGGTTCGGTTTTTCTAGGGATTATTCAATGCATGCTTGTAAGTTTTGCCTCTTATAATGCCCCTTAATAATTTTGTAAGATTATTTTATATTACATAACTGGCTAATTATGATGTATTTTAGTTTTAGCTTTATTTAGAATTTGTCGTTACATAATATTTTCGCACATAAAAATTCCAGAGGTGCGTGGCCTGAGTGTTGAACCCGCTTCACTCGGCTTCCCAAGAGAGTTGTGCGAATAATTTCCAATACTATTATGACTTGTTTTACGTGGTAAAGGAAAACATCGTGAGAAAACCTTCAAGTCTGGGAGAACCTAGCAAGTTTTCGAAAGACATGTGACGTCCGCCAACCCACATCTATCCAGCGTGGTAGACTTGTCTTTTTTTAACTAATTTTAATAGTTTAAAACCTTCTTTAAACTATAATAAAAAGTATAAAGATCACAACTCTAATTATAAGGAAGTATAAAATCCAAGAGCAGAGATATTCCACAAACCGAATAATAGCGGAAAGCAATAACAGTTTCACGGAATTCCTAACTCAGGATTGTTAACTGCAACTAATCGAGTTTCGATCACTGAATATTACTCACAAACCATTCTATTTCAGAATTTAAATTAGTCACATGATACGAAATGATATCCTAATTGGTTTGGATTTAACATGTATGGCTCAGAAGATGCTGACAGATACAAAGGAACTGTGTTAAGATATACTCCTATTTATTCTATATTTTTTTCTTTTAGTTTAAACAGATATTTTGTTCATTAGTCTATGTTTGGAGAATTGTATACTATAAATAACAAGTCTCAAGACGTTTTATAAGTAACGAAAAAATGGTTCTGCAAAATAGAAAATTTTTCAGCTTATAAAGCCATTTAATAATATTTTAAATATATTCAATATTTTTGCTATGTAGGTATACTATTTGGATCAAAAATACGTTTATTGATAACTATTAGATAAAATCTATTAGTTATTTAAATAGAAACTAAACACTGTTTTATCAATTTATGAAACTTGCCCCTTCAACTTCATATGAAGTTTGCATTATCGATGAAACTTTGACAAGCACTGTCTCGCGGGACGTCAAATTGGCTTACGATCTTGTTACGATCGAGTAGTCGACTATCAACACTTTCTCTCACAAGGCATTTTGTAGCTAACTTGTATTCTTGTCTTCCTGATTATAGCTAAATTATAATTTATATGATCTCATACTATGCAGAATTCTACTTTACTAAATACGCTAGCCACTCACCCTCACTCCGTTCAGGTTCGTCCTTTTAACGGTTAGTAAATATTTCTCAGAGTTAAGATATTTTCCCGCAGTAAAAATTATCCTATATGTTAACCCGTATGTCCAGCTGCCATTATACTAAATTTCATGAAAATCTATCCATTGGTTTTCTCGTGATACGTTCCCAGATATACAGACACACAGACAAAAAATCTAAAAGCTATAGATAATAATGACTGTTTCAATAAGATATTTAATGTACATATTCGTATCAGAATTTTATTATATATGTAGATTTTATATAGCGATATTTAATAAAGATTATTTTTATGAGATGAACTTTTAAAGCATGGCTTTTTATAGGGTTTAGCTTTTATACAAAAATTTTAAGCTAATATATTATTCACTGAATATTTACATATTTTTTCTTATATTTTTTCTGTCTGTTTTTCACAATACATAAAACATAGTATTATTACGCTGGAAATATGGTAGAAAAATTAATTTCATAAATCGATGCAACTATTCCTAGTCCATGGCCACTGCAAAGAACATCATTATAACTCAATATTCTGGTAATTTTAAATGAGAATTGTATAGAATAGTTCAAGGTTTTAAATATTGAGTTACAATGTTGTTATTTATATATTACTAAATTGAATACAAAAAAGTTATTATATGATGTACTTTGCTCGGATGTGCCTCGTTCTTGCCTTTTGTAATTATAACAACCAATAAAATGACACCAATTAATAGCCTATCTGCTTTATAATATAGTCTAAATTTTATCAAAATCCGTCCAGCTTGAAACTGAAGGATCAACAAACATAGATTTGACGACACGTTTGGCTCAGTTTGTAGTGACCCTACTGACTGTGCCAGCGGTCTCAGATTCGTGTCCCGTTGGAAGCATTTACTTGTGTGATGAGCACGAATGTTTGTCCTCCAGTCATAAGTGTTTATATTTATAATATGTATGTATTTAAAGTTATATAGGTGTGGTGTATCAACTGTTTGGTATTCATAACACAGGCCACAGGCTTACCATGGAACTAGATGGTGCTGTGTGTTAATGTCCCAACATATTTATTCATTTATTTATAAACACGCTAACTTTTGCTTTTATAAAAGTAGCTTTGAATAATATTTATTACATATAAGGGACTATTCCTATCTATTTATTGAAAAGTTTGAACATTGGTGACAATGAACTTACTAACAAACGAGTAGTTGACGCCCGTCACTTATAGATGTCGCGTTGAGAGCTCTCGAGGCAATTTTCAATGATTTTTTTATTGAGTCGAGTGTTAGTTATAGTTTGGGGCTTTTTTATTTTTTTTTTTATTAGACCGTTTTTAGTCCATTTTTTTGAGTTTGAAAACTTAGTAAGTACTTAAATGGGATCATTTTTTTTAATTGCTCTGCATTTACCAATTTTATTGGCAGTAGGTAAATAGAATAAAACGGAAGAAAGTAAACAGTTATATGAAATCTAACAACTACTTAAATATCTGTTTTATACTTATTATATTGAATTATCTATTCTTATATTATAAAGAGACAGAGTTTGTTTGTTTGTTTGAACGCGCTAATCTCAGGAATTACTAATACGATTTGAATTTTATTTTTTGCATTAGATAGCCCATTTATTGAAGAAGGCTATAGGCTATATATCATACTCATGCTACTACCTTAGGGAGGGACTTCCATACATTATTGTAACACTGAAGTTTTTATCGAAAGTCTGAACGCGGGCGAAGCCGCAGGCACTGCTGGTATACAATATTTTAGTAAAAGATTTAGGAAATAAATCTTTATTTTTAAATTATTTTCATATTTTAACATCGCGTAATCAAGTCACGCCAATCCCCAAGTCAGAGTTGAGAGGTGAACAAAGTTTTAGTTTATGGTTGAGAGTTTGTTTGATAAATTGGATTATTGTCTCAGCGGTGATATAAGTAAGAAAAGTAACGAATGTTATATTAATACAAGTTTCGTTCACGGTTTTACTTAAATTTCAAAAGAAAATATAAGAGTCTTTTAAAACCGTCTTTACATGGCTTTTTGTTATGTTTTCTATCTTTTTTTTTTCTTCTTTTTCTGTAGCTTTCTTTTGTATGTGTAATAAAGTATTTATTTATTTATCTATAATCTGAAATCTATTTTTTTTTTTGCGCATAATCGGATCTATCTTTTTCGCAATGTTAAGTTGTATAAAAGCAAACTGTAAGAAAAGATGAGCACAATTGTATAGAATCTATACTATAATATTATAAAGCTGAAGAGTTTGTTTGTTTGTTTGAATGCGCTAATCTCAGTAACTACTGATCCGATTTGAAAAATTCTTTTTGAATTTGATAACCCGTTAACTGAGGATGACTATAGGCTATATATCATCCCGAAAAAGTGTACGAGTCCCGTGGGATAGATTTGTTTTTGTCTAGGGACGAACCCGAAGCGAAGCGAGGGTGAGTCGCTATACTATATATAACAAATAGGTAAAATATCAAATATTAGCGTAAATCTAAAGTATTATAATAATAAAATAATATTATTATAGGATTATTCCTAGCGAAACTTGAATAAATCGCTAGCTTTCTGTGATGACTATCGTGCTAAGTAGTCGCGCAAAATTGTTAGCGATTTTTTTCATTAGTAACAAAAACGATATGACCTAGATATGTTACTTTTTATAAACACAACACCTGTTTATATTGGACTTGACATTTATAAAGGTTAATGCTATTAAATTGTAAATCTTCTTTTTATTTAAATTTATATACGCTAACTACTTCATAATGATTTATGTTTGAGTATTTGTAGCAATTTAGTAAAAAATAATTAATTAGTTTTTTAAATAACTCTTATCTATACTAATACTAATATATTATTAAAGAAATAAAGTTTGTGAGTTTGTGAGGTTGTAGGGGGTAATCTCTGGAATTACTGAACCGATTTAGATGAAATTTGATAAGAAGATAGTTTTGAGACCCTGGGAAGGACATAGGATAGTTTTATCTCGGAAATCATCTTTTAAGGGGGTGAAAAGGCGAACCCGAGCGAAGCGAGGGTAAGTCGCTAGTATTATTACAAAGATCTAATGCCGTTTTCAGTCAAAGTAGGCTACCTATATAAGGCAAACTCAGTGCTAAGTGGCAGCATCTCACCAGCAGTCACTACGTACATAATATAGTGATAGAGTAAAAAATATATTAGTTTTGAATAGATGCGTTTAAGTATTTATTAAAGACGAGAGAGATCGATTATAATAATTGTTAGTAAGGATAGTATACGTTTTTTTATATAAGGTTCTTTTCGCTTTCTTCCCAACCATAACCTAGAGACAAGTGTTATGATTCATTAATTTTAGTGCTAATATTGTTAGACATATTTAAAGTTACCTATATTTCTTGTAATTAACTAAAGTTTCAATGAAATTATGTTTTATATTTTAAGTATGCTTTTATAAATTAAATACATTAATTGACTACTATGATTTAAAGATTACGCCGGAAGTAGTTGAAGTTACATTAAAATTATTAAAAAAGGCGGGTTGATTGAAATTAAAATTAATATATAAGGAGTGCTTTCTATGATTGGGATTCATTCTTGTTCAGGAAGAGTTACTGTGTAATTATGCTGAAACAGTGTTGTGTAAATTCTAGTATAAAGCAGTGATATATGCAGTGTGTTGTAATTCTTATATGTAAATCAATAATTATTATACGTTTGAAGTGTACGCTGGTGGTTTTCTTCACAATCAGAAGGGGAACACAACCCAAGAAAAAAAGGAAACAGGAATGTTAATGTCTTTGACAATTATTTTATTATGTTATATTTTTAATTTTATTGAAGAATTATTTATATATATATATTTTTTTTTATAATTATAATTTATAAGTTACGCCCACGTGAAATTTTTAAGCGTCATTCAGGACGGTAGTTGCGTAAAATGTCTGGTCGGGGCAACTCTCTGACGATGTTATGCGTAAATTGTGTTTTAATGTGCGAGAATGCTTGGCCAGGGCAACTCCCTGGTAGTATTTCTACATTATAGCATAATATGGACATAGTGCAGGAAGTGTCGGTGCGTGATCGGGGCTACTCTCCGATAGCATCCACCACGTTTTTGTCTATAACCAATTACTATAACCTACTGTGTGGCACTTAATTATTTTATTATGAAAAATGAACTACAAAGTATATTTATGTTAATGATGCATTTTTATTTTATTTATTTTTACGTGAGTATCATTGTGAGGTATACATGACAGGATACTATGTTACGTCTTTTAATACAATACGTGTTGTGTGTGGTCAGGGCTACTCCCTGGTAATGTAACACGTAGATTACAAGATAACGTGAGACTTCATGTATTTGTCATGATGCCCACAATTATTTAATTTATTAATTCATTTAATTTTTATTTTATTTTTTTTGTATATATATACATCTATACATTAATAAAATTGTAACTAATCCAAGTCTGTACATTAAATATTTCTTTTTTTGGAAAATCTTATTGAAGTACGTTTTTTATCGATACAGAAGCCAAATCTATAGTTTTTGGATTTTTTTTGTCTGTCTGTCTGTTACCGCATCTCGGGAAGACCACTGTACAGATTTTGATGAAATTTGGTATGATGATGGCTGGTTGTCCGGGTTCAATATGTAGGACACTTGCTTGTTCCTATTTTAAGTAAAGTTTTTGAGAAAAATAATTTATAATGCATTGAATGATTTCTCCGAAAGGAACAAATATTTACAAAGGATCAATTTGGTTTTCGTAAAAACAAAAGTATAAATATGGCTGTTTATAACTTTCTTTAGTTATGACGTGTCCTTTATTTATGGACTTAACGGAGGCTTTTGATTATGTTGATCATAATATCTTATTAAATAAATTTTTCACTATGGTGTTGGAGGAAATGTTTTAGAGCTCATGAACAATTTTGATAAAACTAATTTAATGTTCTTTCAAAAACAGGAAAAATAAGTTAAATGCTTTGGATATCAATTTTGAGGGTAAGGAAATAAAGCAGGTGGATGTAACAAAATTTTTAGGTCTCAATATTGGTAATAATTTAAATTGGAAAAAGCATATTGAGGAGGTAAGCATAAAATTACGACAATTTTCTTTTGCACTCCACGTGTTTGCCAAAACGGTCAATGTTTCAACCTTAATAACTGTGTATCATGCTTATGTTGCTTTAAGGTGTTGTATTTTTTTTTTTTTTTTTTTTTTTTTTTTTTTTTTTTTTTTTTTTTTTTTTTTTTTTTTGGGGTAATTCGGTACATAAATTAGCATTCGAAGCAAATGTATTCGAGCAATATTTAATTTGTGAATAATAGAAAGATGCAAACTATGTATTTGGAAATTACAATATAATGACGTCACCAAGTGTGTGCATTTGTGAGACTATTATTTATGTTAGAAATAATCTATATTTATTTGAAAATTGTTATGGTATAAGACATAGGGCCTTACTTCGCCACCCTCGATGTGTGACTCGACCTTTTCTCGAAGAGTATTTTCTGTACTGATAATCATTTACTTAAATGTATTCTGGAGGTTAATGAAGTTAATATATTTAAGCAAAGATTGAAGAAATTTTTATTAGAAAAGACGTATTATTCTATTAATGATTATGTTTTGGATAAAGTCGTAACATGTAATTTTGGGTATATTGAATTTATTGTAATTATTATAATGAATTGTTATTAAATTGTATTGTTCCATGCTCTAAGGCTGAGCTTGGCTGGTTGAATTTGAACTTTTAACTGCGGAAAAATGTCTCATCTCTGAGCTGAACGTTAAAACGTAGTTACGGTTGGAAACGTTTATTATATTTCACATAATGAATATTAGTATGATGATGATGGTGGTTAAAAACTTAAAACGTAGTTACGGTTGGAAAAGTTTATTATATTTTACATATGGAATATTAGTATGATGATGATGGTGATTAAGAACTTATGAAATGTGTTGTTTATCGTTTTTTTTTTTTAATACATGGTTTATATTTAATACCGAAAGTTCTAGGCTGGTGGCCGCTAGATTGATAGATGGGTTGGCTGGCTGGAATGAGTGATCTATGTTTTACCACTGGATTGAGTGGTCTATGTTTGATCACTGGATTGAGTGGTCTATGTTTGATCACTGGATTGAGTGGTATATGTTTGATCACTGGAATGAGTGATCTATGTTTTACCACTGGATTGAGTGGTCTATGTTTGATCACTGGATTGAGTGGTCTATGTTTGATCACTGGATTGAGTGGTATATGTTTGATCACTGGAATGAGTGATCTATGTTTTACCACTGGATTGAGTGGTCTATGTTTGATCACTGGATTGAGTGGTCTATGTTTGATCACTGGATTGAGTGGTATATGTTTGATCACTGGATTGAGTGGTCTATGTTTGATCACTGGATTAAGTGGTCTATGTTTGATCACTGGATTGAGTGATCAATGTTTGATCACTGGACTCGATTGGAAGTGCTTCAATTATGACCCAAGTAAGTATGCCTGGATAACGTAAATGACTGTATGATACAGCCATGTATGTATATATGTGTGCTGTGGTAGCCATGTATGTTGACCTTAGATACTGGACATATAGGTGTGCAGCAGTAGTAATGTATTAGCATTATAGCGATAGTCAAGAAGGTGATGTGTGATGTTAGTTGACATGTAATTTTAATACCTCGGTGGTGTAGTGACTAGCACACCCGGAAGTCCTGGGTTCGAGTCCCGGGTCGGGCCAAGATTAATTGTTGAGTATTTCTGTATTGTAAGCCTCGGTAACAACTAGAAGTTGTGAAGTTAGTTGTGTTTTATCCCTGTGCCTCGGAGAGCACGTAAAGGCGTTGATCTCCCACCGGTCGAGTCGAGTAGTCGTCCCACCGGAATATGAGTGGCAAGAATAGTGTACTTGTGTCTGCGCATACACATGTGCACTATAATATCTACTGTGCATTTGGCTAGTCTCAATGAGAGTGGCCGCCATGGCCGGAATCGGTCAGGAGAACATTAATTTTTATAGTGTTATTTTAGTGTATTGCATTAAGTTATTTTAAAGTTACAAATACCCTTAATTTCAAATATTTTCTTTAGAGATATATAGTTAAGATTAAACATTAGCAGAGGTTAAGATTAGAAGCTTAAGTAAATTTGATATCTATATCCAAGTATGCAGTTGTAAAGACAGATTTTACTGCGTTATAAAAACAATCCTCTAGGTGACAGAGATGGATCAGAGGGCTTTACTCCAGAAGGGCCCAATCGACGTCGAAGGAGGTCATCTTCTGGTGATGCTGAAGTACCAGCTAAAATTAAACGATTATACGATTACCTAACAACCGAAGACCTGAAGAAATTTATAGCAGCGCTTCAGATAATGCAAGTAAGACTTCTACTAATGTAGTTCCGGAATTTCATCAAGATAATAGATCACAAGATGTTGAGCGATGACTAAAGAAAGTTAACGAATGTGCCGTAATTTATGAATGAGATAGAAATTAAGTTATTCTTTCAATTATATGAATCTTTACCAAAGCTCAAAAGTTAGTTAAAATTAGTAAGGCATTCCCGAAAGGTGAAAACTTGAGAATATTTTTATGATAAACTTTCATTATTAAGTAGATATGATATTGCTGGACGAAAGGCAGTTGATTGTATTATTTTCGGAATAACTAATAACTCTGTACGTAATAGAACTCAAGCTCTTAAATGTAGTGAACCAGAAGACTTGTTAAATTATTTAGCTTCACCACAGTTTAACCAGATTAAAGAGAACTCAAGAAGTTCCTCGCTTATAAATAGTATACCTTTATGAAACGAGATTTTAGAAATGGTCATAACATTTTACCAGGTAATACAAATGGACAAAATAACTTCACGTGTTTTAATTATCAAGAACTAGGTCATACATATATGTAATAATTATACAAAACCTATTGTGAAATGTAAGTAGAATAGGACATAACTTCGATGATTGTTCTAGAAAACCCCTTCTTACGCACGAAATAAGTAGTCAAAATGAACAGAACCCAATTAAGATGTCAAACAGAGAATTTGAATCTAGTGTTAGGTGAAGTGATTTCGTAAACGCTAAACGTAATTGTGTGGAAATTGCATCTAAAGCGAAAAGTATATTTGCTTATTAACATTAAAAATGTGTGTGGTATATTAAATTAAAATTAATGTCAAGTTTTTGAGTGCATTTATAGATTTTGGTATCATAAAATATTCTATTGCTAATGTGCTGGACCTTTAAAAAGTAATGAATATCTGCCCGTCATTAGGGGCTTTGGTAGTTATATAATTATTTAAGTTATATAATTAATGCAGTTAGAAAAATTAAAAACTTAACGGATATTAACACTGCCCGACTTGTATATTTTAGTTATTTTCATAGTATTTTATCGTACGGAATACTTCTTTGGGGCAGTGCCGCACAAATTAATTCGGTATTTATTCTTAAAAAAAGACCAGTACGGGCTATTTATGATCTAAGAGCTCGTGATTCGCAATTATACTGTGTAATATATTATTTGTTCGCAAAAATCTAAAGATAGACATACAAGAAACACTAGGAATAGAAATAAGTTTGTTAGACCTAGACTTCGGCTCCAAAAGGTGAATAAATCCTTCGTGGGCCTGACTATACGCAGATATAATAAGATTCTACAAAATATCCTAGATTTATCTTTTCAAAAATTTAAAGATATAATTAAAAATGTTTTATTGGGCAAAGCATATTACACGGTTCAAGAGTTTCTTGTTGATGAAAATGTGTGGAATTGAGTATTATTGACTCGTATACGGGCTATCTACATGATATATTAATAAAATAAATGTAATTTCGATATTTAAAAGAGCAACTGTTGAGTTTCTTGCCGGCTTCTGAGCCGGTGGTAGATTCCTCACGGACAGACTTCACTGACGCTTACATTAAATGCTTTTGAATCAAGTCTATTTGAATTAAGTTTATTTCATTTCATTCTATTTAAACTAAGTTAATATTAGGGTTAACTAAATCGATGCAGAATTTATTAGCGGTATTAATAAGTGGCAATAAAACAATAGTATTCGTTATATTATTTAAAATGATAGATGAAGGGAAGTTTTAATCCCAAAATTTATTGTTTCATATAAAATCTCTAACTATGCTCCCGGTTTTAGTACCATGAGATATGAAAGCGTTTCGCATTCAGGCAATAGTTGGACAAATCTTCTGGTTCTGAATACAGCTCCTCAAGCTCGGAGAACAGTGATACTGAAAAATAAAAGTATTTAAGTTTTATCTAGTGTAGTATAATTTGGTTTATATTAATGTAACGATATATTTTTTTGCTTGTATTACATGCTGTAATTATTAATATTGTTTTGAAATAATAATAGAGAATCATGAACATACCTTACGCCGAGTGTTGTGAGATTTGCGTGCTCCGGAGATAGCACGCATGTCGATGGCCGAGTGTTATGATTCATTAATTTTAGTGCTAATATTGTTAGACATATTTAAAGTTACCTATATTTCTTGTAATTAACTAAAGTTTCAATGAAATTATGTTTTATATTTTAAGTATGCTTTTATAAATTAAATACATTAATTGACTACTATGATTTAAAGATTACGCCGGAAGTAGTTGAAGTTACATTAAAATTATTAAAAAAGGCGGGTTGATTGAAATTAAAATTAATATATAAGGAGTGCTTTCTATGATTGGGATTCATTCTTGTTCAGGAAGAGTTACTGTGTAATTATGCTGAAACAGTGTTGTGTAAATTCTAGTATAAAGCAGTGATATATGCAGTGTGTTGTAATTCTTATATGTAAATCAATAATTATTATACGTTTGAAGTGTACGCTGGTGGTTTTCTTCACACAAGTAGTCTTTCTATAATAAATATCTTTAATAGTTAGGGTTTGGGAATTTTCGACATTCTCAAAGTCCTGGGACCCAAACCCTTTTTTTTTTATGACATTCAGTGACAAACGAGCAGACAGGCCACCTGATGGAAAGCAGTACCTGTCGCCCATAACACCTACGGTTCATGCACTTAGGTTTTAAGTAACAAAAATGCAGAACCGCAGGTGCGTTGTCACTGTGAGGACTAAGATGATATGCCTCTTGCCTGTAATTGCGCTGGCTACCTTATCCTTCAAACCGGAACACAACAATGCAATCATTGCTGCTTGGCGGCAGAAATAGATAAGGGGGTGGTACCCATCCAGTCGGACTCCTCAGGCTTGACAGAGTCCTACCACCGGTAAACCCACCGGTTAACCCTACTAATAGTATACCAAAAATCTAAACATGTGATATACAATTCTATTTAGACATGCTTAATTCTTCACTGCTAGTCACAGATCTCCCTTCAATGCCATAGTCTACTACGCTTGATAAGTGGTAGGTAGGTAGGTGAACTTAACACGTCTTTCGAAAACTTGCTAAGTTCTCACAGACATACTCTTTACCTCACAATATTTTCCATCACAATATTATCAAGTGATAATAATTTTGAAAATTATTCTCGCGTTACAATACCAAAGGTACAAGAGCCGGTTGAACCCGCTACACTTGGTTTTTCAAGCGAGCGCGTTAACACTGGGCTACTACTGCTTGCTTAGGTCATTTTGATACGTTTTTTTATTTTTCTACTAGCCATAATGAAGGCAGAATGTGATTATGTCTATGCCCGCAGATTGTTAGACACCATGCCAGTCAAGAACGGGTGTTATTAAGTTTAATTTAAGGAATTTTATTCTCGAAAAGACAAAGTCGCTTACATGAAGATAACATTATAACTTAAAGTGAAAATATACAGATGGTCGCCATATAAGCATGTACTCAGTTATAGGATATAATTACAAGTGTATATATATATATATATATATATATATATATATATATATATATATATATATATATATATATATATATATATATATATATATAATATATGTATATTAAACGTTATTAAAGCGGTTATTTTCCAAAATATATTGTGAGAGCTGAGATTTAAATCCGTTAATTGAGCTTACATTTTTAAAGTAGATGGTAATTTGTTATAAAGTTGTGCGTGCTCCTTTAAATGTAATATCTTTCTTTCGACGTCGACGGGTCGACGGGTGCTACGCTTACTAACATGTTTCATAAAATATATTGATTATGTTGATGCACAATTATTCTCGCTTGCCTATGAACTTGGCATAATCAAATTATAATAAATATTTTAAAAACCGCCAACACGAAAACGGCTGAACTGATTTTGATAAAACATCTAAACCACCGCTAGAAAACCTGTTTTTAAGTAAAAGAAATCGCATCCAATTCGGTTCACCCGTTTAAGAGCTACGGTGCCACAGACAGACACACACATAGCGTCTCTTTTTGAGTCGGAGGTTAATAAATACAAATTTGAGAAGCTGTCAGCGAAGTTACTATAATGAGTTTATTCTCATTTTGTTTCCAAAATTTTGTTGCACACAAATATTTGTCGCATTTCTCTTAACTGTTACAATCTAATTATATTTTCTTTAACAGATTCTATAAATTTTCAAAATATTTCATTAATTGATTGTTGTTGTGTTTTTACTTCTATACTATTCTTCTTGTGGTATATAATCCAAGGTAATGTATTTAATTTTGTTGTGTTCCGCCTTTTCAACGTCCCACTGCTGGGCACGGGCCTCCCTTTAATGCGAGGGAGATCACGCCATAGTCAGCCACGCTGGCGCTGAGTACGAGGTTCTCCTGACATGCAGATTTCCTCACGATGTTTTCCTTCACCGTAAGACAAGTGGTGGTGATGTTGGATTCGAACATGAAAATTCACTTCTGAATGATCTTCTTCTTCTTCACTCTGTTCCTCGTGCAAGCGCGTTACAATTGGGCTACCACTGCCTTTAATTTAATTTTACAAGTATTTTTATTTACACCCATTTGTAAATAACTAATATTATATGCATCTGTCTGCTCTTTATACTTATGTATTATTTAAATACGTTAATATTTTTTCCTGTAATCAACTTCGCAAATCTGCCTTAAGGTATAAGGTATAAGTTTTTATTACGTATTATTTTATATATATATATATATATATATATATATATATATATATATATATATATATATATATATATATATATATATATGCTTTCACAGGTGCATTGTGCGTTAAAGTGCTATGAAATATATGAAAAAAATTGTCAAAATTATCATAGTTATTACAAATGGCAGGTACCTTCACACAAAATTAGGTAATAATTTGAAAAATAGAGAGAAATGATACCGAAATATTAATTATACTTCGTCTTTCTATCAATTTTTAGCTAATACAATAATATAAAAGCTCTATGCGGTTTCCAAAACATTCTGTTAACTTGTTTGTTTTATATAAACGTACAAATCACAAATTTTAATGGAAATTCAAATCTAATTCGATTCAGAGGGCTTAGACAAGTTGAATAAAGCACTCAAAAGTTTCCTTTTTGCAACAAAACAATAAGCTATTTTTAGATTTTTAACTTATAAATTGCGATTAAAAGTTAAAATTGCGATAATCAACAAATAAAGTGATATTTATTTAGACTTTTAAATAGAAAAATAACTTGTAATGTGTCAAGTAAAATTGCTATAATAATATAGATTTCTTTGTCATATATCAAAGATGTAAACAACGCAATAAAAACTAATAGAAACTTATGTACTTGTACTTATTTAGACTTTTAAAATTTTAGTTTTCTTCAAATAGGCCCTAATTGTTTTGCCAGTCAATAACCATATTGCTCTTCTACCATATTATTTAATACTAATAGGCTCATCCTCACTACAGTTCGCCTCTAGACAAACAAAAACATCCCACAATCTCATAAAAATCTATCCCGCGGGAGTTGTACATTTTTCCGGGATAAAAAGTAGCCTATTTGTTATTTTGATGTATGTTTACTATAGTTTTTTAACTATCGCACAGGAACTCTTTAATTTTCCGGAATGAAAAGTGCCTAAAATGTCGACCGGGGATGTAAGGTACCACCTTGTAAAATGTCATTTAAATCGGTCTAACAGTTTCGGAGATTAGCCCGTACAAACAGACAGAGAAACAAAAAATTTGAAAAAATCTGGATTTGTTCTGGATTCTGGCTGTCGCCCTGACTCGATTTTTAGCATTTTTTGCAATGTACATTGTACAGACATTCGACCTCTATAGTTTTATTATGTATATTATAAATATGTATGTTATAAATTGTATGTGTGTGTATCTTTGTTACTCCATCACGCTGTCCTGGAGTAACATTTAGGCTATTGTTAGACACCTAGGGTTATGGCAAGTCGCTCGTTAATATTGTTTATTTTTACGTACAAAGAATTTTATTATTATCGACATTTCTTTCTATTAACGCAAGTGTTAAGTGTAGCTGAAGATACGTAATGTACCAAAGTCGGTTAAAACTTCGCCAAGTACTTCCAAGTGGACCATTTAGACATAACTTATACGTCGTTTATTATTATAACGATCTAGCGTATACTTGTTTGTGTCAATACTTATCCTTAGGGAATCATAAAAATTTATCATTTACTATTGTTTAACATTGAAAGCAGTGGCAGCCTAGTGGTAAGGCTTGCCTCTGTATCGATAATAATGACTATTTCAATAAGATTTTCCAAAAAATATTTCATTTACAGATTCGACTCTATTTTAGAGATTATTTTTGATAAGCTATAAAAATTGCGAGCTGTTCTTTAATAGTAAAATCGAAATAAAGTAAGGAATGATGATCTAAATCTCCCCTACAGTTAAATAGGAAGAAATAAAATAAAACTGAAATAAAGCATGAAAATAAATACATTATTCGATAATGTAACGAGTTAACACAATGAAATATCTCGTGTGCGATATTAGCGAGAATTTAAGTGACATTTTTCAAGAACTGCCGACGACAGTGTTAAATTGCAGGGTTGTTACCACCCTCGATACAGCGGAACTGTTTCGAAAACGTTACATGTGTTTTGGGGTTTAAAGTTGTAGTTTTTATTGTGTTTCAAGTTTTCTTATATATGTTTTTGAGGTTTATTTCTATTGTTTATGAATTGATATTATAATAACCCTATAATATGATAGATAAACAATTTTTAACTCAAATGATACAGCTGATGTAAAATCTCATTAAAAATACCCTTATATCCTCCCTTACTGGTGTAAAAATACTTTTTTTATACAAATGCAACTATATCTGCTTGAATACACGAGAACATTTCTGTATATATATTAGAGGTTTCTACGAATGTGGCATAATTGTTATCGAGTTTTTTCCAACCGTTTACGCTTATCAATAAAGCAATCAAGACTTGCTTTTTTATCGACTTGACTCAAAATTACTGTCAACGCTCAACTCTTATAAGTGCTAGAGCATTATAGAACACACTGAAAAATCATTGAAATATTTCTGGAAAAAGCACACCACAATAGTAAAAATCGCATCAAAATTTGTTCATTTAGACACTATGGCGATTTTCTTTCACAGGTGTAATAATAAGTCAAAACCTAATTAACTCTTTAAAAACCCGGCACAAATAATCCACGGGACAAAATAAAAATATGGAAATTCATAGTAAAAAAAACTATAATTCATAAAATAAACTCGCAACGCCATATCACAGGGTAAAAGCATATTATATTCAAGCAAATAAACATTTCGTTATCTAAATAGGTCATTACGCGAGCGAGAACGCGGTATTCGTATGAGGAAACTCGGTCTAAGATGGATAGCTGTGGTGTATAACCCTTTGTATATAGTAAAGGAAAAGACGTACATGAATAATTATTTTTTATATATATGTATCAGTTTTTAGTCAAATATTTTATAATATTATGATGTGCTTGCATTTTGGACCTATAATATTTTAAAGGAGTTAAATAAATAACTTATGTTTTAGATTTGTTCAAATTTCGCTGGTAGAAAAAGCTATTTTAGATATTAAGTGTAAAATTAAATCATTCAATTAACTTAATCTATTTCTATACGTATACATATAATAAAAACTAGTGACTCACGATCTCTTCGCTCAGGTTCGTCCCTAGGTACGTTTTCACGGTTAGTATAGAATAAACTATAGATATGTACATTGTACATATATAGGTATAGAAAAGTACCTACTTTAAAAATTAAAAAAATATATATGTATATCCCTTACTTGAGACATGATTCCCCATACAAACTTTCATCGCCCTTTTCATCCCTTAAGGGATGATTTCCGGGATAAAAACTATCCTATGTCCTTCCCAGGGTCTCAAACTATATCCATACCAAATATCATCTAAATCGGTTCAGCGGATTAAGTGTGAAAAGGAGACAGACAGACAGAGTTAGTTTCACATTTATAATATTAGTATGGACGTATATATAAATGTTCCCTATGAACTCTAATAGGCTGGAGCGATTTTGTTAAAATTTTCAGGCAATCTTCAGATTAGCCCAACGGGTGATCTTGTTAAGTTTGGTAGTGATTGGAAGTTTTAACGTGTGCGAAGTCGCAGGTACTACTAGTATAGCATATTTCCTGGTATGAAGTGTTATGAACTATCTGTGTGTGCGTGCGTTCGTCTGTGCGTGTGTGCATTACACATAACGAAAGCTGAGATTATAAATATTTACCCCATTTTATACCCAATCCATTAAAGAATAACATCCAAAATACTTATTACCATAACATAACAGATTTTCGCAGCGAAATTACAAAGGAAAATAAAGCCTAAATAAGAATTTACAATTTTAACGATATTTAGCATACATTTTATGATCCTATCTCACAATGCAAATTTTCATGTTGTTTTTATAATACCTCTTGTAAAATGTTATAGCTGATTTGTTGTTAATATTTAATTTTATGGCATTTTGCTTATGTTATATGGTAAATACAATTTTCACAGATTTGATGGAATTTTATAGTAGGTATAATTTTTTCATCTTTATAGTTTGAGTAATAGACTAGCATGTCTTCTCTGCTGAAAGTCAATAATTCGAATTTTGCGTATGACAACATCTTTGTACTTGAAATAAATCGGTAAAAAAGCGGGAAGAGTTTGTAGATGGTTTTCAACCACTTAAATATTACAAAAGGTGCTAAAAGTACAGTACAGCTCACACAGTATCGCATTAACTTAAAACCAAGTGAAGTGAACAAACTAAAAGTAACCCCACCCCGGGTTTTGCAGATATGAGATTTTCTTTGAAATTGAAATTGAAATTGAAATTTGGTAAGAAGATAGTTCAAAATCCTGGGAAGGACACAGGATGCTTTTTATCCCGGAAATCATCCTTTAAGGGGGTGGAAATGGGGATGAAAATTTGTATGAGGGAATCAACCTAGGGACGAAGCCGAGCGACGCGAGGATGGGTCGCTAGTCGTATATAAAGAAAGAACATAAAATTGAAATAATTTTAGTAAACTCATACAAGTATGTATAAACATCTCCAAACCAATATAAGTCACATCCACTAAAAACAGTTTTACGGTCAGAGGTCGCCAAGTAAACAAAATCGTAGTGGAGCGTAAAAATCACGACGACCAGACTCATAACGAGATTAATGTTTCGCCTTCGATAAAATAACTAGAAGTGGTTTGTTGTTAAATTTTTTTAGAAAATATTCCTTATACTATAATCAAAATATGTATATTGAGACTAAAAAATCCATATTTTAAATGTTAAAGTGGCTTGTTTTTTTTCACGTCGAAACAGAGTGATTTTGAAGGTAGTTGGAGGGCTGGAGAGTGACATAGGCTACTTTTTACCGCGGGATACTATCTCATTCCCATGAGAAAAGACGTTTTAATACAACCCACAATAACTCATCAACCGTTAAAACATACTCAGAGTCACTAGTGTTTTATAATTTTTTACCGAATTTAAAAAGGGCACTCTGCTGTCGGTGTAGCTTTTTAGTAAAAATATTAATTTCAATATGTACATACAATATTTATAGTTTTTTTTTAACATTTTCTTTAGTATAACGCTGACGTTAAAGCAAATTCATGTCTAAACATACAAAACGGAAGTTGGAGTTCAGGCATCAGTGAAGTGAGGGTCGCAAAGATAGCTACAGTTGACATTGCGTACCAAGACTTTCATCTGAGCGATAAGCTTCAGGGCAACTTGGAAATTGTTCTCTATAATTCACACTTCACCTACTTAGAGAAATGGAAAGAATTCAAAGCTAAGAAAATTAGCATGCGTAGATTGAATTGTCGAAAAAGTTCCCCGAAGCTTGCCTTATGCTAATTCTGATGGAATCCGTCTTTTTCGACCCCAGTTTTGTAAGACGTTTATTATAAATTACTTTGATATTTTTAATATAACAAGTATTGCGGAGATCAGTAAAATGAATGACGTATTGTAAGTAATAAGATCTCTTTGTCCAATTAACTAGGAATAAATAAATACATTTAGCTTAAATAAGCGTTTGTAGAGAAAATAAGTATAAATATAGACAGCTAACGTGTAGAATTTACCTTTTATGTACGTATGTCAGAAAATAGTTTTATGTTTCAAACCTATATGAATTAAATATTATATAGTCTTTATAATAATATAAATAATGCAGCTCTTTGAACGTTCCAATGCTCCTCTCAATAAGAGAGCGATCAGGCTAATGTCCACAACGCATGCCAAAAGTGTGTTAGTGGACTTCATACGAGTATTTCGAAAACTCTATACTGCCAATTACGTTAATTTCCTCAAAATATAATTTTTCACCGATTTAGCAAGTGGTAATCATGTTAAACATGATTTACACATGAAAATCTCAATATGCAAGTACCAGGTTCGAACTTCGAACCCACAAACTAACTTGGTTTTTCTAAACGAACCCTTTACCAGTAAGCTACCAGTGTCTACTATACCAGTCTTTAATAATAATAATCAAAAATTAAACATTGAAAGCGATACATTCTAATAAATCTCTTCTCTTCAATTTGCTCACATTCAGTTTTATTTGCTAATGAAAAACCGAATGGTCTTAGCTAAGCCACAAATGACGCAGTAATTTGGACATCAGGTATAAAAACAAGTCACTAACAAACGAGGCTTTACTGCCCGGGACCTAAAGCTTTAGGCACACTGAGGGAATTCTTAATTTTTTAATAATAGTGCCTAAGCGAACGAGCTTCGCACGGTGTTTCTTCGGAAAAGATATAAAAAAATTGTCTTTTTTAAATACAAAATTTGATCCAAATCGTTAGAGCTGTTACCGATACATATGTACATATGTATATAATTATATATATATACCTAATATGTTATGTACATATATATATACAACAATTGCTGATTTAATTAATATTATAAGATGAAATAATTTCGCTGTTCGTGTCTGTCTATTTGCGTGTTTAGTTTTCCTGAACTACGCAATGCATACAGCTCTCATACATCATACAGATTTATATGTAATATATATTATTTAATTACATATAAGAAGTAAAAACAAGTCGATGTTTACTCTATGTGAAACGAGGGCGGGTCCCTAGATTTGACTAACAAGTAGAGAACAGTTGTAGTATGTCGATAAGAATGATACTCATGTATCGGTATTAAAACTAGGCTATATCACTTTGCCTAGTACATAATCCACGAACAAACCAACACACGTCACATTAATACTATTAGTAAAACTATTATTATATGAATATCGTTACATACGTACATATGTATGTCTGTAAACGTAGTATACTACTCACTTAAGACCATTCCATACAATAATTCTGTCATAAATTTTCACGTTTGACCATTAACCTGTTGGACCCCCAGCAGATATTCCGGAGGACGGGTCACTCAAGATTGAGGTTTGCAATTCTATTGCTAACGTTAAATGACGGTAGGGTCCCACAACATTTATTGGAGTGTTACGATTGATATTGTATCGACGCGGTTTGCGATCGGAATTAGAGGGACTAAAATGTGCCCCTATTTACTGTTATATTTTACTAATAGTTCCAATTTAGTTAATGTAGATATTCATTTTGCTAATAAAATCTATTTTCTTATGTATTTATATATTTTCTAGCCGATTTTGATTCGTTTAGTTTTATAATGCAAACGTTAAGGGTGATCCTGTATAAATTTCAAGATATTTTTTTTAATCTTTAACTTGTAATGTTATTATAAAAGTAAAAAAATAATTAAGTCCTATCTTTGTTCGGGAAAAATCTTTATGATATATTTGAATTGCTTTATATGGTTGACTAAAGACTTACCCTCGCTTAGCTCGTGTTCGTCCGTAGGTTGCTTCCGCATAAAAATTTCATCCCCATTTTCACCCCCTTAAGTTATGACTTATGGGGTAAAAACTATTCTATGTCCTTTCCAGGGTCTTAAACTATCTTCTTACCAAATTTCATCTAAATCGGTTTAGTAGTTTCGGAGCTTATTCGGTACAAACGAATAAACAAAAAAGTCTTTCCTCTTTACAATATTAAGTATAGGTAGGTGTAGCGACAATATACTACTTGTAGTTGTTGCTCTATCACTCTATTTAGATAAAATGGAACAAAGATAGATAGAAAGAAAAACCAACAAGTATTGCAATACTTTTCATAATTTTCAGAAAATAAACACACAAAAACAGCATAAAAATATATTTTTATAAAATATAAAACTGGGTTTGTATTAATTTAAAAGTAGGGTGACCTTTACTTTTTTCTATAACGTACCGCCATAATATGAGCTTCTATATTTTATTTCACAAAGAAATATTACAAAATGTTAACTTACAAGTTGACATCATAGCTTTCTCATTACCTTATTTATCTAAAGTCAGTTTTTCTTTTCTTTTTAGGTAAGCTTGGTGTTCTGATGTGGAAGTGTATGCAGTATGGTAAAGTAAAGAGTATGTTTTGTATTTTTACTGCATATATATATATATATATATATATATATATATATATATATATATATATATAAGTATACGTAATTAATTTTTATTAAAGCTTTTTGTTCCAACTGAACCGTGTAAATCTGTACATATAGTAAAATTGAATCTGTACATTAAATATTTTTTGTCTAGTCTAGATACTATATAATACTATAAGTCTGGGAACACAACACGAGAAAACCACTGGACAGATTTTGATGAAATTTAGTATTATGATGACTGGCTATCCGGGTCAACATATAGGATACTTTTTACTGCGGGAAAATATCTCATCTATGAGAAATCTATACTAACCGATAAAAAGCAGGGACGATCCCGAGCGGAGCAAGGGTGAGTCGCTAGTTATGTATAAAATGAGAATTTTATATACAATTTCAATAGCCAAAACGGTAACCCTACCATTCGACACCTCGAGTGTACTTGAAGGGGAGATCTGAATTCGAACGCAGCGACGCGTGTGCTACGGCTTAGGGGTACAAGGGTAACATATGGGTAGGCGAATTTTGTACGTTTGGATCTTTTCGTTTCTTTTGTATAGTATTTTAATGGTAGCTAGTAAGGGTATAGATTTTTAGGCAACATGAAAATCACATATTTTTTATTACTAGCGACTTACCGTCGCTTCGCTCAGGTGCGTTTCTAGATGCCTAATGCCTATGTACTACTCCAGGTCGTAGTCTATATGTGAGCTAAATTTCATCTAAATCCGTTCAGTCTTTTTAGTGGAAGCAATTTAGCGCCTATAAACTAACACATAAACATACAAACTTTCGCTAAGTATTTTTTACCCTCCTAACGACACGCTCCATTTTTAATCGTGATTTTAGTATTTTTGTATGAATAATATCCAAATAATTTAATTTATAGAGATATATAAATATAACCTAAAACAAAAGATTTTTGTTGTTGATTGAACGCGGGTGAAGCCGCAGGTTCTGTTAGTATCATTTATCAAACAAGCTAATTGAAATATGCGTGTAATTTTTTAACATTTCTACATATATAGATTTTTGAAGGCGGTAAAAAACTATCAACTTGAAAGTTATCGGTACATCCCCGTTAATTTGTATTTAAAAGTTTTTTTTAAACTCTAATACCTTAAATATTATTTATTCAAATAAACTTTTCCCGTACTTTTGTTAATTTAACATTTAGGTACACTAAAAGTCTATGATGTTAGCTAGCCGCGCAGTTACCACTGGGACATATTTAGTTAGAGCTCATAATAGCCGGCAAGAAACCTAACATTGTCTTACTTACAGTTATTTAATATAATTAACATAACATAAAATTTAAGTTACATTACCTGTATTAATAAATTATTTGTTATATTTATAATATTTATGTATTTAAAAGTAATATATGTGTAGTGTATTAATTATCTGGTATCCATAACACAAGCCTCGTAGCTTGCTATGGAACTAGATGGTGCTGTGTGTTAATGTCCCAACATATTTACCTATATTTGTTTATTTTATTAACTAGTGTTCGCCAAGTGGTCCAAAACCGACCATAATCATTATAAATAAATAAAGCTAGCTTTTATTTATTTTTTTATTGAAAACACTAAAAACTAACTTTGTAAGTTGTCAAACGTAAGAGAAAAAGGTATTGAACTGTTAACTACTAAGAGATGAAGCGGGATGTTAGACAGCCTACCAACTTTATAGCCTATAAACTTATTTTCATTGTTAAATAGCCTATATATAACCGTAGTTAATAGGCAAAAAAAAAACATTTTTTTATTGATAACACTAAAATTCGTTAATAGGTATTAAAAAAAAGAAAATCGGTTGTCAAACAGAGGAGAAAAGGCTACTGAACTGTTTTGTCTGTGCCTATTTACATACATAATATAAAATACTCCTTTGTTACGAGTTGTAGCGGGATGTTAGATAGCCTTTATAAACTTAATTAATAAATGGGCTACAAAATAAAAAAAAAATCAATTAAAACTGATAAATTTAGAGATTAGCGCGGTCAATCAAACAAGAAAATGAACTCTTCAGCTTTATACTAAAAGCATAAATTACACTATCGCCTTCAATTCGATTAAGCTCTCACACTATATTATTCGTATTTTAGTAACTTTTTACTACAGGAAAAGTACTCGAGATCGGAATAAAATGGTACTTTTCAATAGAAAAGTATACTGAAGTCACTTTTAAAGTAGTTATTTCACTCTTAATCGTTCACAGTTTCTAAGTCAAAGATCTTGTTTTGTATATCTTTCCTTTTTTCAAAGTTAGCCAGAAGCTTTCATCCTATTGAATGGGCAATATAAACAATAGTATTTTATTAAAATCGACTTATTTTCATTGTTAACTTTTTGTTATTACTATTTAAATAGAACTATCTTTTCGATTTTTTCGGAGAGATTGTCTCTCCCGTGACCATGATTGCTGTAAAGCATTCGGGACGTTGGGAAGCAAAAATCAAAATAAATCCGCGAAAAAATTCGAAAAGATAGTTTTATTTAGAATCTATACTATATATTAATATTAAAAAGCTGAAGAGTTTGTTTGTTTGTTTGGTTAAACGCGCTAATCTCAGAAACTACTAATCCGATTCGAACAATTCTTTTTCCATTAGATAGCCCGTTAACTGAGGAAGGGTATAGGCTATATATCGTCCCGGAAAAATGTACAGTTCCCGTGGGATAGATTTGTTTTTGTCTCGACACGAACTATTCAAAATAAATTCACGTTAAATATTCGCGTAAATCTAAGAAAGTATTATATTACTATTTAGTTGAATTTAAATAACAAAAGCGTAGACAAAGTCGCGTACTAAATCTTGTCAAAGCATATTCTAAATAGAACTATCAAAATAACACGTATATCAATAGTGCATTTATTTTGAACTGTAACATAACCCTATATAAGCCGCAGTGGCAACACCCTTAATCACCCTTTTCATGTCAAACCTTATTTTCTCGTATTGGCAACACATCGTCGCTTTGTAGAACAATTGGGGGCGTGTCTAGAGTTGTATACGGCCATTACTCATTTGCTGAGAAAAAGAAAGGCTAAGATATTTTTCCTTTAATGTTTTGTTTTGTCGTGAAATGTACAGACAGTATTTAATTTAAAGTTTTTTATTATTTATTTTCAAGTTTATATATAAAATAATTGTATGTACAGTAATATTTTCATAGTAGATGTCTAAATACTAAAAATTTTGCCTTTATAGTACTATAGTGTGGATTATGCACTATATATATAAATATATGTTCTAAATAAAGAATTTTATTTCTAGTAATAATTTAGTTCATTGACATTTGTTTATAACTTTTAAACATTTTCTTTATAGTTTATAAAAAATCAGGAAATATTTACATTTTTTACTACTAATACAAAAAAAATAAGAGTTAGTAAAATTGCATAGCGATTCAAAAATAAGCTTACCCTTCAATATTCATTTATATTAAACTAGCAAAACCCGCGGCTTCGCTCGCGCTAAAACTATAACAAAAAAACTTTGAAGAGGTAGGTTTCATACAAATTTTCATCCCTTATTTTATCTCCTTATGGGATGAATTTCAAAAAACGGTAAAACTCGTATTCATTTAATTGTATTGAAGAGCATTAGTACCAAGTTTCAAGAAATTCTGATCATAAATATTTTTTGGGTTGTGTTATAACGTGTATTCCCGTGGGAATGAGATAATCTCCCGCGGTAAAAAGTATCCTATATGTTGACCCGGATATCCAGCTATCATCATACCAAATTTCTTCAAAATCCCTCCAGTGGTTATATATTATAAATATAAACATCCATGACTGGAGTACAAACATTCGTGCTCATCACACAAATGAATGTTCCCATCGGGATTCGAACCCGTGACTGCTAGCACAGCAAGTAGGGTCACTACAAACTGAGCCAAACGTGTCGTCAATATCCAATATCCGCTTGTTAGATTGTTTTATTAGAAAGAGTGAAGTTAAGGGCGTAAACTAAGTATTTTATTTAGTCTGACATTACTATTTGCACTCCCCACTTTAACGACTGTTAGTAAGCTCAATCGTTTGTTTCTATTGACGGCTCGTCCTAAGTAAAAGCTCTGTTGAAAAGATTTATTACTTTCAAGAATACGATTGTCTTCAAATGAGTTTTCTTTAAATAAATTGGTAAGTCCTGGTCACCTCATCACTATGGAGGTAAACGTATTTTCTTAGTGAAGTAAAAAACACCTTTGTGTTTCTAATAATGATTTCTTCTTTGGCGTAGGTAATACTCAAGTAAGAGGTAAATATTATGTATATTAAAGACTATTTTTTCCCCCATATATGTGATCCTTGACGTTGTAGTGTGGTGTTAGAGAGCCTTTAATTTTGCTCTAGAATTGGACTATCAAATGTAAAAAAGATTTAGAGTGTTGAAACAAAAAAAACAAACTCTTCAGTTTTATTGTACTACTATAGATATTTTGATCTGGTAGAGATAGGTCCAGTGGAAAGCCTTTTTCGTAATTTTGTTATGATTAGAACAGATTATAAAATCTGACCGCAAGAGCTGTACCGAAAGATAAAACACATAGGAGTAAAGTTTATTTGTAAAATATATGAAGTGTTTGTATACGTTCTAGTTAGTGACTATTTCCCACAATTGCTCCAGCTTTGTTAAACCTTCACTGTGAAAGGATTTATTAAAATATGGAATTATATTTCTATTCATTTCAAATTATTCTATTGAAAATCTACTTGTTTTCTTATACACCAGAATACGTACAAAAAGAATTCAGATTAAAAGAAATATTGTAAATAGATATTTGCTTACTTACTTACAAATCTGGACCACGGGATTCTTACATTTTTCCGGGATATAAAGTAACCTATGTGCTATTCCAGACTATAATAATCTATTTCTGTGCCAAATTTCATCCAGATCCGTTCAGCTGTTCTGGCGTGATTGAGTTACATCCATCCAAACATCCAAATATCTAAACTTGCATATTTATAATATTAGTAAGAATTTATTAATTTGGGGGATTAGGGATATTGATATAAAAAATTTCTAATTTTGTTATTAATCTTGGACAGGATCTATATATGTACATATATATGTATATGTTAAATTCAATTACATCCGTTCAATACTTTTCTTATTATGATAACGAAGCAAACATCTAATCTAACCAAAATTTCCCATTTCTATTGACAGATGTGCTTATTATCATGGCGTTAGGCACTCAACAAACTCATAGATATAAAAAGTCTCATGTTGTTAAGGAGTTTTTTATCTACTCCGGAACGAAGTTGGGTGAAAATATATAACATATCTCTATATAAAAATAGTTCCAAGATTTTTATTTTAATACTCTTCGGTTTGTAAATGTTCCACTGAGTAGACAAACATAGCAATAATAACGGTTTAAAATAATTCAAAAGTCTGAAATTCCTTTACCAAACTTATATTTCAGTGTAAATCTTTTAATAGCGATAAACGGTGCTTGGTATTTCCTTCTACAATTCCTTGAATTTAAATTTTATTCAAGACGAAAGATACATCGAGCTCTAAATTAGAGCAAGTCTTGAAAAATGGGGATCCTAACGTCGCCACTTCTACTGTAATCCGATATCTTGGAATGGGCTCACGGTTTGTTTCACTTCGAGCCAATTTCAAATTTCAATATTCTATTTTACGATTATAGTTGAAGCATATTTCAACTAAGTTCTACTAAGATTCCAGGTTTGGTTCTCGTACGAGGTAAATATGATTGTGTAGTTTTTAAATAATCTCTCTATATCTATTAAATAAACGAAATATTCTCTCGACAACGAAATATCCTAATGTCGCGTATTCTTCTAATCTATATCTTGGAATGGAAGTTTGTTCAAATCGGAATAATTTCTGGCTTCTATTTTTTGGCTATTGTAATAGTGTATTATTGTGGTTGAATTTGTTAGATTCTAGGGTGAGGATTACGGGTTTATGGGTTTTATTCCCGTATGGAGTAAATGCGTATGCTTTATCAAAGCACTCTTTAAGATGAAATTACTTATCATGCAATAATAACCTTTTCTTTCTAACAAGTTTCTCTTTCTCGAAGCGTTTAGTTTTTACGTAGAGTGTCACAGATTCAATATTGGATCGAACCATTTTTTCCCCTTAATTATTTTATGAAAAAGTATGGTTCTGGTAAAACATATGTACAAAAAATATGAATAAAAAGAAGTATTTTGAACGCGGTACGGATTTTTTATATTGTATTTCATCACAAGATACGTTAGACCATTCTTATCAAGGTACTTAAAAATAATTAGATTATATTTTGAACGTTACATTATATTCATATGAGAACTTCCATTCTGGAAAGTTTTTATACGACGTGGGTGTAATAATAGTGTAACGAAATGTATGTATTTTATGGCTTTAGGGCATTGAAATTGACTCCATAAAAAAATGAGGTTCTATGTTCGTCTGTATGTATTTTTTAAAACATTGATTGTACAAAAGCAAATTTCAGTCTGTTGGTACTAGCAAGTAATATATAATTTAATTAGCTTCTAAATTAAAGTATATATGGATAAATTAAATCATAATTAGCTTTTTCTTTCCGAACTGGCTTTTTATTTCTTTTTAATGTACGTTCAGTAAAAAATTGTAATAATTTAATGATGAATAAAATATTTTGAATTTAAACTGAAATAAAAATATTAAGCAAAGTTGAAAGTGAAATAAACTCTTGAGCCCGCTGGACCGTTCGCTCGTGTGATGTCCACTGAATCCTTTCAGGTCTGGGCTTGGCTTGGACTTTAAATTAACTTCTATTTTCTATACACTTGATATCTTCCAAGTAGATCCGTGAAATTGAAAATCAAAGTTGAAATAGGTTGCGTTGATTTATTTAATGTTATTTCAACATTTTTGTTAAGATTATTCAATAATTTCTTAATGAAATTATATAGAAAGATAATAATTTTAGAGTTATATTACTAAGCTGTGAATTAGTTAATGTTTACTTTATAAAAAAATGTTGTTTAAAGGACTCATAATAGCTTTTTAGCTTGTGTTTTAAAAGATAATTCCTGATACAATGCGTGTTATGCAGAAACTCGTGGGTTCGGTTTTCGGATGAGGCTTAATATCGGTATTAAACATGCATTAGACTCGATGGTCTAAGACAAAACGTAGAACTGTGTAGTGTTTAAAAATGTTATCACACTAATATGATGAAAGATTGTATGTGCGTATGTGTGTTCGTTACATCTTCATGCCTTAATGATTGAATTTTAGTGAAATTCGTGAAGAAGATAGCTTTTTTGCTAGAATGACTATAATATGTTAGTACTTGTCGATGCAATAAACACGAGAGCAGAACTGCGTGCAAGAATTTTCGTAAAGGTTTCATAATAACAAATGGATTTTTTCTATTTTATCTAACTTCTTACTAATATTATAAATGTGAAAATTTAGATGGATGTTTTGATGTTTGTTACTCAAGCACGCCAGAACGGCTGAACGGATCTGGATGAAATTTGGCACAGAGATTATAGTCTGGAATAGCAAGGCTACTTTTTATCCGGGAAAAATTTACGGTTCCCGTGGGATAGATTAGTTTGTGTTTATCTATAAGCGAACCCGAATGAAACAAGGGTGGGCCGCTAGTATTTTATATAAAAGGTGAGCTATTTTTAAACTTTGCACGTAAATGTTATGTTGCTAACTAAAATATCTTTTAAAAATCTGAAGCGTTGTTGCTTTTCAGTTATTGCAAAGATTAACTTTCAGTATAAACTGGAAACTTAGTGTGAAACTTCCGGCACAGCGAGTTGAGAGTTACGCTTCACTCTTCAATGAAGACAGTAGATGTGTATATAATAATTTAAAAGAAAAAATGCTAAATCTATACTTAAATATTTATTTATATCAAATACTTGAAATACTATGTTTTTGTTAAACATTTAGTTTTTTTCGTTCTGGATTCGAGTCCCGGTTCGAGTTAATTATAGTTATATCAAAAAAATCTCAGCCACAGTGTTAGCCAGCAAAAAGTAGAAAAGTTTGTATTTTATCAGTATATCGGGTAACACGTAAAGCCTACTGCTGTTACTGTACTGCTGCACATGATCTCACTCCGGTTGAGTATATCAGATTACTGTTTTAACGGACTCTAATTGTATCCTTGTATTACATAGATTGATAAAAAAAAATTTAAGATCCGCTAAGTTTGTTTCCCGTTCTTCTCAGGTCTGAGTCTTCTTCTTTCCGAACAAAATCGTTATAGCCGTTTCGGAGATCGCTGGTATAAATAAATAAAGATATAAAGATATAAATATACAAGAATTGCTTTTTTACATATATTAGATTTTAGATATTTGCCAACAAACCACGGTCTTGATACAAATTCTGCACACCGTTTCTTCAAAAGCAGCACAAACGCGTGTTAAATTGCAAGAAATTGTCGTGTTTCACGTTTAATTTAACACGTGTGTCGCCGCAATATTTTAAAAATGCGGCTGAGATTTAAGTGAATCGAACTGTTTTGTTTAAAGATTTTTAAAATTATATAATTTTTGTTAAACTCTTGTGAAAGTCTCAAGTACTTATTGATATTTAAAATATTTTTTTTAATTATGTAGGCTTAATAATATCTTTGGTTATGAAGAATACAATTTTATTACTATATTTTCCCGCGGTAAAAAGTATCCTATATGTTGACCCGAATAACCAGCTATCATCATACCAAATTTCATCAAAATCCCTCTTATAGTTTTTTTTTGTGATACGGTAACAGACAGACAGATAGACACACAAAAATTCTAAAACCTATAGATTCGGTATCTGTTTCGATAATAATGACTATTACCATAAGATTTTCCAAAAAATATTTAATGTACAGATTCGGCTTAGTTATAATTTTATTATATGTATAGATTAATCAATAACATAATTATTAAATTTATTATTTAAAAATAGTCCCTTTTAAGAAGCCATGTAAAAAGCTTTAAGCTAATATAGAGTTTGGGTTTTAATATATACTTATTTGATTATAATCATCATGAGGAGAACAGTCGAGTATATGTATAAAATTTGTTTTAAAAAAAACCAACTCTTTTAATTTTTTTGTATAGATAACACTTTCATCAATATCTACTAAACAAAATAAAAACATTTGACAAACACTAGATAAATGTACTGAACTGTTTTCTGTTTTGTCTTTGCCTATTTACATTACATAATTAAATCAAATCAAGTGATATAAAACTTTAAGTAGACTTCATTTAATAGAACTGGTATGTTGAAAATGTTCAAATAGAACCGCTACATTTACCTTTTAACGTGTATTGGGGTGTGAAGACCAAATTCGCTTTGGCAGCCTACCTCGTCGATTTCGGTTCAGGGAACGTCTTTGTGACGCCTTGTTTCGAAATTTCCTTTTTGTTCGTTTTATTTTAATTACTCGAACGTAACTGCCAAGAATAATAAAATTTGATAGTAACTAGCATTGATAGCTAGCTTTAGACTAAGACTTTTCACGCTCGCAACTATAAAAAATCTAATGCTTTCCTATTAATGAACGACTTTTTTGATATCAGTATGTAAGGATTGTTGAAACAACTGATTAAATCAAACTGGCGTTGATATTAGGCCATCTTATAGACTTATCGATGAGAGTGAATCCACGGTTAATAACTAGGATAAAACTTAAAACATTGTTACTCGTATATAGTGAATTATATTTCAGTATCATACTCGTATTTTTATTTTCCAGCCACACACTGTACACTATTATTCAAGCTAAAAGCTTTTCAATGAACAATATCAATGAACAATAGGTGGTTCTTATAAAAGCGTATCAAGTTTCTATATTTTTAATTTATATAATCACCAGCGACTCATCCTCGCTCCGCTCGGGTTTGTCCCTACTCAGAGATGAGATATTTTCACGCAGTAAAAAGTATCCTATATGTCGAATCGGATAACCAGCTATCATCATCATACAAAATTTCATCACGTTGTAAAGTGTACTCTATTTTCCGCACTTAGACTCATAGTTGGTCCGTTGTGCGTCTAGAATCCTGGCTAATTTAGCCAGCCCAGCTCCGCCCAGAAGCGCAGAAGTGCACAGGCTTCGCGGAGTGACCTCACTGATCCGAGGATTTCTTTGCGTTGATGAGCCACTGCCTCACATTCCAGGATTACGTGGGTGACTGATTCTTCGGCACTGAAGCATCCTCTGCATAGAGGACTATCAGTGCCGCCGGTTATGAATAGATGTTTGTTTAGGTGACAATGGCCCGTTATTGTCCCTATCATTATTCTTAGGTTGGTTCTGTTGAGACTTAGTAGTCGTTTTGTCAGTCGCAGGTTTACTGCAGGCAATGCTAGTCTAGATTGTCTACAATCTGTGGTTTGCGACCATCTAAGGTTATGTAGTTCTGTAGATCTTTGGCGGATCCAGGATCGAACTTGTGAGAAAGGAGAGTGAGGAGAAGTGGGTACGGGCCGACCACTCTCATCTCAGATCCTCTTTTTGCTAGTTCATCTGCTGCGTCATTGCCTAGAGATCCACTGTGTCCCTTTATCCACTGGAGAGTAACTCGATTAGTCGAGGATATTACGTCCAGGGAAAGTTGACACTCACTAATTAGTTTGCTGTTTGTTTGTTTGCTTTCTAATGCCGTCAATACAGCAGCGCTATCAGACAGGAGTTTTATACAATAGTTTTCCACCCCTCGTCTGTGCACTGCTCTTGCGGCTTCTGTTAGGGCGGCACATTCGCATTGGAAAATAGAGCTGTATGCGCCTAGCGGTAAGTGTATGTTGATGTAGAGGTCAAGAGAATATACCCCAGCTCCTGATCCATTTTCAGTTTTGGAGCCATCAGTATATATACGTAACTCATTTGTGGCTGATTGGTCACGTTCCTCTTCACTCAACTGTATATGATATTTTTTGTTGAAAGTAAATTGGTTAGGGATTCTATCACACGGGGCAGCTATGAGTGGTTGGTACTCTATTGCCCTATCCAGGATGGATGTGTGTGGACTGTGGTGGTTTTTGCCCCATAGTCCTAAGTGCATAAGCCTGATAGCAGCCATTGTTGCTTCTTGCTGTATGTATAGGGTGTGATTTTTGAGGCTACTTCCAATGCTGCTGTGGGTGTTCGTTCCATCCAGTGGTTTTTCCGCGATGAGGTCATAGACAAACAAAAATTCTAAAAACTATAGATTCGGCCACTGTATCGATAATAATGACTATTTCAATAAGATTTCCCAAAAAATATTTAATGTACAGATTCGGCTTAGATACAATTTTAATTATATTTATATATACATAGGTATCAGGTACACGATGTTTTTAAAATTAATAAGTTGTTATTTCTCATCGAATCATGTTATATTATGTTTTAATTTAAAAAAAATATTTAAAAGGGTATGAATTGCTAAAAATAATTGAAAAAATGGGAGAACGATTTTGAATACCTTTTACGTCTTCCATAGCCGCGGAGAATAACGAATAATAAAACAATAAGGAAAAGGTAGTAACTTAAAGAATTTCTAATCAAATGAAAATATTAATATTTCTGCTTTCATTTCTAATTTAATTATAAGTTAATAAACGTCAGAAACCATACTAATATCAAAATTATTAGATTGTGTTTGTTCTCCCTTGTTTTACGCCGAAATGGTAGGTAAGATTTTTTGTATAGAGATAAGACTATTTGTTTAGCTACCTAGGGACCAGAGCGAAAGCTAGGGCGTGTCATTAGTATATAACATGCAACGTCGAAATTCCTACATGCGTATAAAGAAATCGTAAACTGTACAACCTCGTAGTTACTCAACTCGTGATAACGATCGTTGATAAAGGCCATTGCTTAATACAATTTCGATGATTGCTTTAAACTAATTTATCTTAAAAGATCTACTTATTCAATGAAATGTTATATCTGCAAGTGTTAAAATAACGCAATAGGTTAATCATTTAAAAATATTAATCGATCTCAAAGGTTAGGTAAGACGTGTTTTGGAAATTTTGAGTTTGCAACAATTAATAGCAATCCCGCTCTCACCTCGACCACACCCTTAACTGCCGTGTGCTACTTAGGTAACTTCCTACAATAACTATTTAAAACTAGCAACTAACCCACACTTCGCTCGAGTATATGCGCTAGTTTTGTATTTATAATGTTACTAGTGACTCACCCTCGCTCTGCTCGAGTTCGTCCATTGTTAAGTTTTAAGGCTTAGTATAGATTTCTCAGAGATGAGATATTTTCCCGCAGTAAAAGTATCCTATATGTTGACCCGAATAATCAGCTATCATAATATCAAATTTCATCAAAATCTGTTCAGTGGTTTTCTTTTGATGCGTTCCCAGACAGACAGACAAAAAATCTAAAAATTATAGATTCGGCCTCTGTATCGATAATAATGACTATTTCAATAAAATTTTCTAAAAAATATTTAATGTACAGATTCAACTGAGTTTAGAATATAGAGCCAGCGCTACCTTTTGGTAAATTTTATTACTTAACTAGCGGCTCACCTTCGCTTCGTTCGGGTTCGCCTCTAGACAAACAAAAACAAATCTATCCTACGTGAACCGTACATTTTTCCGGGTTAAAAAGTAGCCTATTTGTTATTCTAATATATGAACTGTCAATATATTATTGTAAAGTTTCATTAAAATCCAATCAGTAGTTTTTGTCTACTAAACTGTTTAAACTACTATAGTTTTTTTAACTATCCCACGGGAAATCTTTAACATTCCGCGATGAAAAGTATCTAAAATATTGACCAGGGATATAAAGTACCACCATGCAAAATTTCATTTAAATCGATCCAACAGTTTCGGATATTAGCCCGTGCAAACAGACAAACAGACTGACAAAGATACAAAAAATTTGAAAAAAAAAATGGATTTGTTCTATTTCTCTTCTTACATGACTCGGTTTTTTGCATTTTTTTTTTCTATGTATGTCTACAGTTTTATTATATGTAGAGATATTTAAGTTTTTTTTTTTTTTAATTTCTAGAGAAAATATCCCATTACTAAAGAAACCGAGGGTGAATATAATAGTTATATTACAATAAAGTAGCATTAAAAGCAACTGCAGCCAGGACTGTATAGGAAGAATATAACGCTACGACCTTAATGGATAAATATATCATACGGCACTCTTCACAGACTAAATTACCTAACTGATATGTGTGAAAGGTTACTTGTTTAAATCAGAACACACTAAAACTAACTCTATTTCACACAAATAGAGCTCATTTTGCTATAATCTAATAAACGAGTACATCAAGATGACCAACCCATAGGTTTATTGAATATCATACCTTATTTTATAGATAGTAGATATTGATATCGTATGTGATACGTAAAGGCGAGGCAGAGCTTAAGGCTAGTATCACACCTTTGACCTATTGCCTAATGGCATCTAAATTGCTAAATATTTCTAATGGTACGTTTAATGCATTAATTGCGGATTGTGATTGCTCAGACAGGTGTTATGAACAGAAACACAGATTGAGAAATACATATGTATATGTGTTTATTTTGTTAACTAATATTGTTTTGTAGGTTTGTTTGTATATTTTTGTACATGAGTACGCTTATACTGCTAGATATAGGTTTAGTGTGTAACTACATAAAACATTTCAATTTTAAGTTATTTTAGGATACCTAAATAGAGTAAAATTATTAAATATTTCTTAAGAATTTTAGTAAATGTACATATAATACATGTAAATATTAAAATGCAAATTTTGAGGTTATTTTGGTCAAAAAAATATATGTTTTTCCTATACTTTATTTAAAAAAAAATTGCAAAAAATGTAAAAAAAAACATATTTTGCTTTTAAAAACTACGATTATGATTATTCAGAGAAGGAAGCGCTCAAAATTTGATTCCTATTAAACAACTCATTGGTAAACGCATAAAACGTCACAAAATATCAACGTACTATTTGTATTAGTGAAACGTTTATGAATAGAATTTACCTATCTGTATAAAAAAAAAACTATCCAAAAAATATATATTTATAGCATTAAAGTTCGTCAATAACATTTAAATAAAGAAGAATGGGTGCGTGTAATCTGTACGCTTGAAGTAAAACTTCTTTGACAAATATCGCAATTAAATTAAAACAAATCAATAATTATTATAAGGCATGTTAGGTATATTACAATATATATTTATAGAATATCATATACGGAAAGAATATAATATTATATATTAGTCAGATAATATCAAAGGTTACCATGGCAACAATTAGTCATAATAGCTTCTATAGATTCAGAGATTTGCACGTACAGATAATCACACTTTTTATCTTTACATTATGTAAGTACTCATATTATATTGATGAGGGTTATCTAATATTATACTACATCTTTTAGCAGTGAAGTAATAACATATATAAGTAAAAAGTAAAAATAAATATATAAATAAAATACGCGAGCGGATACGCGGGTAAAAGAAAGTCAATAAATTTTGGCTTTATGCAGTCCTTCTCTATATAAACTTTAACTATGCCAAAGTTCATACTCCTCCGTACATGCAATATGCTTAAAAATGGGGTTCAAAGTTTTTACTTCACGTATTAATATATAAAATATTTGCAAGTACAGATGATTATGTTATTACTCTAAGAAAATGTGCACACTTTTGGTCAATTTAGAAAATTGACAGTTCATAATATCAACAGCGTCGATGCGTGTTCGAATAATCAAAAGTCATTGTGTCATGACACGTGTCAAATCAACACGTATAATGGATTGACTAATTTTGATCCTTTGTGTTGTCCACTTTGTGTAATGATTGATGTATTACGAAATTTAATTTGTTATGAATTATTTTTTTTTGTAATTCTGGATATGATTTTTTATGATAGGATATGAGATGAAAGAGTGAAGAAGATTTGAGTCAGTAAACATGTTGAGAAAAAGAGTGAGTGTGAGACTATTGTATGTCAACGTTTATTTAGTACTCTAGTTTCTAACTCATTTACAGTATAAGATGTTCGTCTACTTATACATTCAATTTCTACTTAACTGATTCAATAAAATCATCCACGAATTGAAAATAGAGCCCCGGACAGTAACTAATAATATATAAAAACATCTTTAATATATATGTATATATATATATATATATATATATATATATATATATATATATATATATATATATATATATATATATATATATATATAACTTTAATATTAATATATATTTTATTTAGAATTCTATCTAAAGATTCACATTTCAACTTAGTACCTATATATTTTATTAATATACACCGTAAATTCTTTACATAATTTCTTAATACTTTCTCAAAGGCAAGTGCCTGTATTTAATAAATAATTAAATATTTTATTTTTATTTTATATATAAGGCTAGTTTTATTTTTAAATCTAAAATCTTGACAAAAAACTTTTTACTACATCAAAGGTAACTTGAATTAAGAGAAAATTTAATCTAAATATATTTGGATGATTAAAAGACTCTGATTTAGTTCTTTTGAACGAAGCGTCAGCTAAATTTTAAATTATCATAAAGGAGGTCGTAATGAAAGAATTTCATTTTGTCATGATTATTTTAAAATTGTTATTTGTAAGACGATTTTTATTTATTGTGGGTGTGTTTTAAAGTATTTTAGTGTCGACGCTAGTTAAATCTTATATATTTAAACGAGCAATTCTTGTATATTTATATCTTTATTTATTTATTTATTTATACCGGCGATCTCGGAAACGGCTCTAACGATTTTGCTGAAATTTGGTATATGGGGGCTTTCAGGGGCGAAAAATTGATCTAGATTAGTCACATGTCTGGGAAAACGCGTGTTTTCGAGTTTTCATGCGTTTTTCTTATGCATTATTCTACGCAAAATTTAATAGCGACATCTATACAACTGCCTCAGTAACACTTAGTCACTCAATGTAAAATTATTTTTAAGCCAAATTAAAAAGAAAATTATTCTTATCGCGACATCTATACAACTGTCTCAGTAACACTTAGTCACTTAATGTAAAATATATAATCTTTCAAGAACTCCGAGCGAAGCTCGGTCGCCCAGGTACTTCAATCAAAACTCGGTAAATGTGTAAAGATAGAGTACAGCTAAATTTGTCACATTAATATTATTACTATGTTTGTTATTCCTACACTCTGAAACCGAAATTCTATCGAAATCTATTAGGTATATAAATATCTCATTTCGCGGTTTTTGTGGTCGCATTCCTCCGAAACGGCTCGACCGATTTTAATGATTATTTTTATATATTTGGTAGGTATGAGAATAGTTAGTAAAATATTTTTCACCCTTCCTCCCCCACCCCCCATTTTTTAATCGCGATTTTAGTATTTTTGGGAGAACAAAATTATATAAATAGATAGCTGTATAACATAAAGCTATAGTGTTTTTTTTTGTAGATTGAACGCGGGCGCAGCCGCGGGTTCTGCTAGTACTATATAAATACAAAAAAACACCACTTGCTAATTCAACAATTCACTCGGTACTTTACTTATGTATAAATAGATAATAATAAAGATAATGTAAAGCTTTTTCGTAGTCCCAGCACTAATTGTCTTAACACAACCAGCATGTGGAATGTGGATAATAATATAAAGGCAAACTTATGTGTCGTCATATTAATGAAAAACTTTAAGCTATTTATTACTAATAACTAAATTAATTTAATATCAATCAATATAGACTAATTGTGTATATCATAATTAGTCTATATGCTCTGAAAAAGACAAAACCTTTTTAAATAAGAATACGTTTTCCAATAAAGATTTAAAAGAAAACGTTGTAATCCAAAGTAGAGCTATATATACGAGTTTACTATAAAAATAACTAGTATTCTTGAAGTCATATTATCTTGAATAACAAGTAAAAAAGCAATCCTTACTAATGATTTATTCATAATAAATTCTTATTATAAATCCTTAATGTATTTGCCATTTTCTATCAAAACAAACAACGTTCTTAAAGAGAAATGGACATTTTATTAGTTCTTCTCCAAAGAAAATGTTGTATTTTCAAAGTTCATTGGTTGCCTGCACTACTAAGATTGCGGGATGACGACACTATAATGCGAAAGGATTGTACCGGAATATTGAATGTTGTGATTCTAAATATTTTCTTTCTTTAAAACTGACATGTTACAGCATTTTAAAGAATCTCAGCAATATTATATATGTATATCTATAATATAATAAATCTAAGAGTTTGTTTGTTTTTGTGACTTTTTGTGTATGAAATGCGATAAGTTTGATTTGAAATTGTGTTTTTTTTATTTAATAACCTATTTATTAGTGAAGGTTATATTATTTAGAATCTCGCTAGGACCCCTAGAGGTAAGGCAATTTCATATGGAAATAAATTGCTCAGACAGTAATATTATTTGAGTTAATCAAGTAGACAGTATAAAAATTAAGGTAAATCTCCATGCTCCTCCATTCTACTTGTTCTATGTATATAAAGTCTGGTCGTGTATATAGCAGATACACGAGCAAAACCGCACGTATAAACTAGTATATAACTAAACTCTTAATCTTTAAATAACTACATCTGTCGGGGAAAGTTATGAAGGACATTTAATTAATAATTTAATAGGACACGTTAAGGTGAATTTTAATCAGTAAAGTTTAGTGGCAATTTGATACATATAATTAATTTGAGTTTTTTATACTTTTTAGCTTTATTGTTAGTTTCATTTAAATAACTAATATTATGATTACACAAATTGTATCATGAAAATAACCGTTATTTATACTCATTTGTATTCATTGTATTAAACATATGTTGTTGTCTAAAAGTACCGCCCCCTGTCAATAGGGTTGGTCCTTCGAGCCGGATCATATTAGGCTCGCTGTGGGGTACATTTAAGTAATAAACTTGTTTCTAGGTTTATTTACCACGTAATATAATAATTGTTAATAAATAACATTTATATTGATTTATACATTATATTGTGCGTTGTTGTTTAGTGTGGTAGCCCAGTGGTAACGCGCTCGCTTGGGAAACCGAGTGAAGCGAGTTCAAATCCCGGGTCTCGCACCTCTAATATTTTCATGTGCGAATCATTTCGAACATGATTACCTCTTACGTTACAGTGAAGGAAAACATGTGAGGAAACCTGTATGTCTGAGAAAATCTAGCAAGTTTTCGAAACACATCTGAAGTCCGCCAACTTGGTGGATTATCACCTGATCCCCCTCGTATTGAAGGGAGGCCCGTGCCCAGCTGTGGGTCGTTAAAAAGGGTTGAATACAATACACATTATATTTATGTTAGTTTGTGTGTCACACAAAATTTCTCAAAATTTACTTTGATGTTCATAAATATTCTAATAAAGTTTGATAATCTATCACAAAACTAATAAATACTCGTACCTCTTGAATATTGCTTCCGCAAATGCGATTCTTTCGTCCTAATTCCCAATAGTTATCACGTAACACTTTCTTACTTCGCAATATTGCAGGCGCCCGAGCGGAAGTTGCAAATGAAAAATGTTGCCGAACTGATAAATATAGGGAACTTTACCGGATATTTTGGTTTTGTGTTCCCGAGTGATGCAACTAACAATATATCTCAAACTTTAATGTCTTGGTGACAACGCCTAAGGGAGTTAAAGTTCTGTTTCAGGTGGACTTTTTGTTCATTTTATAGATGAGATGATAGGTTCTAAGTCAGAAAAACATTTTACAATCATTTTTTTTTCTTAGTAGGTATACGTTTGTCTATTTATTCTGTTAAAGTTTTGCTTAGCATAAAAAATAGATCTTATATCTTAATAATAAAACTAGATTGTGCGTAGGTACAGTATACTAGCGATCTGCACCAGCTTCGCTAGGAAATACTTTGCTTTGTTTTACAATAGAAAAATATTCATTAACATACAAGTTCTGTCTTCCCATTTGACCCATATTAAAGGTATATTACAATGAAGCCATTTATAGCTGTGTTAATAGGAAAAAGCTGTTAAAATATCAGCTGAAAGCTGATGCTTAAGCGTTGATGTATTAGTCAGGATGAGCAACCATTTTTAAAAATGATAGACTAGCTTATAGATTATTTTCTATTTAAACGTTCTCATTTTTTACTTATCTAGTTTGAATTCTCAAAGATTCTCTATTAGCGGTTACTTCTGTCGCTAAAAAAACAAAACCTTGTTTAAATTACAGTGTACGTATATGTAAATGTAATGTATCACGTTCTGCAAGTTTTGCAAAATGACAAGAGTGACACGCACGATAGCTTACTCGCGATGACATGATAGCAATACGTGTTAAGCTTTACAGAATGTCATCTCATGGTCAAACTCTGTTCGTGGTGTAATTCTAGTTGTCCATTTAGTTTTTTTTAGGAATGGCGTAGTTAGATAAGGGTTGTAGGTTTGATTTGTATTCGTATTCTAAGTATTACATTTTTGACTGAAGTGCCGCTGTTTTAACAATTCGTGACTTCTTTCTTGTTTTGATTATTTCTTTATGTTGGCTTGCAAAAATTATAATTATTCGTTTTTTTTTAATAATTAAATAAAAATTATATGTAAAAGTATGTATGATAGATATATGTTTTAGTTAACAAGGTTCGCGATTGACTCTTTAGAGTAAAAGAAATAACAAAATAATAAATTATTTCTAGTTATAATGTACCTATAGTTGATCTAAGCGAATATTTACATAGTTATTTAGTGTATAATGTATATAATATACCTGAAGTCATCCATATTAAAGTTTCTATTCTCAAAAAGATCAAATAGCAAAAGTTTTGCTTCAAAACATGTCTAAAGATGAACTTCAAAAACATTCAATTCCTAATCAACTAATTAATTTTGGTCCAAATAATTTCCACTCAGTGAGCTTAAACGAGTGAATAGTAAGCAGCCGAATTGAAAGCAATCAATTGAAATGAATAAGTTTAATAGTTCAAGCGGTTTAAATTGTGAAACTGGAAATTGACCGTGGTTTTATCGCTTAGTAAATAAATAAATAAATATGTTGAGACGTTAACAAACAACATCATCTAGTTCCATGGTAAACTACGAGGCTTGTGTTATGGATAACAGACAGTTGATATACTTCACTACTATGTGAAGTCTGCCAACCCACACTTGGCCAGCGCGGCGGACTACAGCCTAATGCCTTTGCAATAAAAGGAGGCCCGTGCCCAGTAGTGGGACGTTAAAAAGGGCTGAAGACAATAAAATTCTTTATATAGCTATTTTCAAATTTTTATTTTTAACTTAATTTTATAACTATGACACATTTGTCATATTTGTGCAGTCTGCCTCGAATGAGCATGGAATCTATGAAATATTTTAGACGACTTATGAAAGGTCATGTTTAGTTTATAATATATATAATATAAAGAAAGTTGATTTAACCATATATTTTAAACTTAATTTATAAATCTAATATTACGTTAGTAAAATCGTGTGCAGTGATTGCATGCACTATATAAGACGGGATCAGCCTGTGGCTGCACGGCTGTGCCTCATCTCCTAACAAATGACGGAATTTTAGCAAGATAGATGAGCTTTGAAGCAGAGTTACTGGAACAAGTGAACTATAATAGTATATTAATTCTATGTACTTAACATACTTGGGTACTTTTCTTTAGTGATTAAAGCGGGTTTTAGAGGTTTATGTATAATTGCATAGTTGGTTGGGTTTTAGTTAGAAGTAATTATGTTAGTTTTTATTTTATATAAGGGTAGGGTCGTGGGTTCGATGCCTTTTCATGATATATATCTTTTTCTTAATGGTAGGAGAGCTGGTGAACCTTTTAGTGTTTTTGAGGCACTACGGAAATTTTGGTAACTGTCCTTGAAGGATCCCTAAATAAGATAGTCGAGGTATGGCTAACGGGTAGCGGCACCCTAGCAACCCGTATCTATACTTAATATTATAAAGAGGCAGAGATTGTTTGTTTGTTTGTTTGATTAAACATGCTAATCCCAGGAACTACTTATCCGATTTGAAACATTCTTTTTGCATTATATAGCCCTTTTATTGAAGAATGTTATAGGTTATATATCATCATGCTACTACCCAAGAGAGTGGAGCAGTAATATAATACATGTCTATCTATTCCATACTAACCAATAAAACGTACCTAGGGAGGAACGAAAGGACCTAGGGACGGACGAAGAAGTAAAGAAATGTATGTTTATACATATATGTATGTATATTTCTAACATGTTTCATATTAAATAATATTTATTTTTGAAAGTTACTCTCAATCTATTTTCATAAGAGCAACTTACACATTAAATGTAATATTTGTATGTTACAAATACCAAGTTTATTTGCTCAAATCCATTGAGCTTTATGGTATAAATCCTTTAAGCTTCTCTCTTATTTATATAACCTATTATGTACAATAAGACGAATATGTACCTATGTATATCTACAATCATTATTATTTTTACTGTTATCTGTGATTGTTAATATTCTTTTTTATGTATGATTTTCACATGTAACTTTAAAAATATCTAAAACTAGCGACTCACCCTCGCTTCGCTTCGGGTTCGTCTCTAGACAAAACCAAATCTATCTCCCGGGACCCATACACTTTTCCGGGATGATATACAACCTTCCTCAGTTAACGAGCTATCAAATGCAAAAAGAATTTTTCAAATCGGATCAGTAGTTCCTGAGATTAGCGCGTTCAACCAAACAAACAAACAAAATGTTCAGCTTTATAATATTAGTAAAGATGTGCGATTCGATTTGTATAGAATTTTCAGAGATTGAGAGCTGTATTCCTAACAAAATTTTATTAAGACGGATGTTTGTATAAAAATTATTTATAATGCTTTAAAACGTATAGTAACCATTATTTTTTTGTTTCAGGTACGTATTAGATCATTGAGCGAGATGCAAGACTTTATTATAGTTAAAAACTACCCTTACCCTTGCTTAACTCGGGTTCGCCCTTAGGTACGTAAACAGTATTGCTACAGTTTAAAAGATCTTTTTTAGGGGAAATAATTCTGTAGTACATTGTTTTCATATAACTCTATATCATGCAGTCGGCATGATTTTTTTCGATATCTTCAATAATCATTGTTATATTTCAGTCAATTTACAGAAAACCTTAATGAATTATACAACTAAACCTTCGTCATGAATCACTCCGACAAACAGATAGACATGATTTTAAGTAGAAAAAAAATAATCTATTAGTCAATCATCTTTTATAGTTAGAAACGTGAAATGTAAAAATTACTGCTTAGACTGCCCTTTGTAAGTTCCTGAGTTTGTATTACGAGTAATAGAAATTATCATTTTAAATATTAATATAACGACAAACTCAGTTTTGCTTTAAATATATGTAATTTTTTTGTAATGTTATTTTTTATAGATTTACATCTCATTTACATACTTAATAATGTAATATAATGGTTTTTTTTTAATTTCACGGCACGTTTGGCTCAGTTTGTTGTACGTGTTGCGCAAATGGTCGCGGTTTCGAGTCCCGCTGGGGATTTGCGTGATGAGTACAAATGTTTGTACTCTAGTCATGGGTGTTATATTTATAATATGTATATATTTAAAGTTATATATGTGCAGTGTATCAACTATCTGGTATCCATAACACAGGCTTCGTAGCTTACCATGGAACTAGATGGTGCTGTGTGTTAATGTCCCAACATATTTATATTTACATAGCAGTGTGATATTAATATTATTATTATTATTATATAATACAGACTATGTATATATTAATCAAATGCTAGATTGTCTAAAGATTATTAATACCTAAATATCATAATAGCAACTCAATATCTAAGACACAAGGTTCAAAATCACTTAATCCATCAAATTCCGTTGTGATTGTGACAGGTATAAGATGCTACTGCTCTTGATGTCTTCATAAACCCTACAAATGTTATCAGAACTTAATACGTCTAAGGATTAATTATAGATGGCATTGTTATGATACATCTGTAGTGGATTAGCTTCTATGATAATATGGGTCTGTTCTATCGAACGTGGTCGTTGAAGGGTTTATAGATAATAGATGATTTCTGCTTCTGGTTGGTTTTAATTAGTTTTGATCTTTGATGTTTGGTTTTAATGTTTTTGACGGACTAAGAAAATGATTGGGTACTCGATTCTGGGGTATGTGTTTTTCTGTATGTATGTTACGTTGTTTCTCAAGGTTAAAGGGTATATGTACATATATATTACAAGAAACAATGGTGGTGGGTGGTGGAAAACGTGGTGGTAGAAGAATTATTTTTTTTAATTATTATTATTATTATTAAGTTAATATTAGTCGCTGTAGGTTTTTAGTTTAATATGAAATAATATACCTATTTCGTTTTATTAATTTAATAATTTTTTAACAAACTAAATTTGCTTCATTATAATACTTGATGTGTTACTTAAAGAAATGGTGTCCAAGCAACATCTTATTTTGTTTAAACCAAACCAAGGTCACATCTGCATGGTCGATACAAGCATGTGACCTTTGTAGACATCGAATCTGCGATATTTAGCACTAAATATTTAATATCTGTTGCCTTGGTACTCTAGCACCTTAAAAGTTTTATTGAATACTAAATGAGATTTATTTCCTTCTTATTTAAAACATATAGCAAAAGCTATAGCTTAAAGTAATTAGATTTACATACATCTTTTTTAATTTTATCTACGGAACCCTAAAAACCAGGCTCTTTTACCTGATTGTTAAAGCGGCTTAGTCTTCATGGCTGTCGTTACTGGGGAAATTAGTCCGTTAGTCTAAGCAGATATTATCTAAGGAGACACTGATAAAAGTGTTCATTGAAGTATTTGTTTGTAGAGTGGAAAATATGGGAGGACCGTCTTACACCGTAACGTGGCCATTTTTAATTTTTTAAAATGACATTTTAAATAGGTATTATTATAATTGTAGAGGACAATGTAAAACTTACAAAATCGTAAAAAATAGTTAAGTTTATTGGTATTCAGCCCTTTTTAAAGTCCCACTGTTGGGCACAGGCCTCCCTTTAATACGAGGAGGATCAGGCCATAGTCCACTAGGCTAGCATTGAACGAGTTAACGGACTTCAAATGCTTTTCGAAAACTTGCTAGATTCTCTTAGACATGTAGGTTTCCTCATGGTGTTTTTCACCGTAAGACAGTGTTTAAAATGATTCGCATATGAAAATATCAGAGGTGGAAGAACCGGGGTTTGAACCGTCTTCACTCGGTTTCCCAAGAGAAAAAGTTACCTTTGGACCATCAATGCTTTATTTATTTTAAATAGTTATATATAAAAATAAATATTCCCGGATGTTTATATTATAGCTCTAAAATAATTACTTTTCACTAACAAATTGAGTTCTTTATTTTTGAAGTCCAATAATAATATAAATTGATCTCTTTCATCTCTTCCATACACATTACACAGCATTTTTATTATTAATTTTCTGTACGGTGTAACGCACGGCTCTTGAAAACGGGCGAAGAAACGATGACTAGAGGAAAATCTTTGTTCTTCACAAATTTACATCGAGTGGTATTTTCCAATATCTGGGGTATATATCTGTATGTATATACATTAGTAGGTATATATATGATAAACTAATAGGTTATTTATTTTTTGAATTCCATACAGTCTTCACCGTTTTTTGTTTTTTATGTACTTTCGTAAATATTTTTTCCCGCCAATAAAAACAAAAGACGTTACATATTTTTTTTTAAACTTAATATTTAATTTATAAGCGAAATATAAATGACTAGACTCAACTTTGCTCCGCTCGGGTTCGTCCCTAGATACGTTTCAACGGACAGATTTCTTAGAAATTAGATATTTTCCCGCGATAAAAAGTATTAGTAATTTTCTCGTGATCCTTTCCCAGACAGACAGACAAACAAGCAAAAATTCTAAAAACTTTACATTCGGCCTCTGTGTCGATAATAATGACAATTTCAATAAGATTTTCCAAAAAAATATTGAATTTACAGATTCGACTCAGTTAGAATTTTATTATATGTATAGATTTCTATTACGATGGGGCCTATTGTTAAATCAGATGATATTTTTACGTAGTATTCTTTTGTCAAGTGACTCTTACTCTAAGTTTCATGAAGCCAATATAATAATCCTACTTACTGTTTTCCGTTACGGCGGCCAACCTCTCTGAGACTAATTACTGAGGAACTAATGTGCACAAGTCTATGCGCAGACACAAGTGCACTCTCTATACCTTTAACTCTCACTTTTAAGACTGTTGAGAGATACGATACGGCAGTGTAAACACCGCCAATTTCCCAAATTCAGGCTGTTACTGAGAATTTCGTGAAAAACTATTTAGGCCAGACTAAGGACTCGAACCCAGAACCTCTCCTCTTCAGCCATACATACTAGCCACTACACCAACGAAGCAGTCAACGTAATACTTATATACGCGTAAGAAATGTCAGTTTTAGAAAAACTTTCCGCAGAACTTGAGAATTAATCCACGAAACTTATCAAGAATAAAAGCTCACATTGTGTACATATGTGTTTTAATGGTTTTGGAAAATTTTAAATATCTTGTGAAGTAATTTCTAAATATATTTATAAAGTTCGTTAGTTTGTTCGTCCCTAGTTATGTTTTAACGTTTTAAAATGTATCCTGTATGTTGACTCGGATAACCAGCTATCATCATACCTCATCAAAATCTGTCCAACGGTTTTCTCGTGATGCGTTTCCAGACAGACAGACTTAAATTTTAAAAACTACACATTCGGCTTCTGTATCGATAATAATAACAATTTCAATAAGATTTTCCAAAAAATATTTAATATACAGATTCGACTCAGAATTCTATTATATGTATGGATAATTGCTTAAAGTCCTAGCAAAATTGCGTATTTGAATGAATTAACGACGTAAAGTTCTAGACTAAGAATAAAAAACGTTCTAAAGTTATGCACCTTTTGGAAAAATTACCTTTTTCCATTTCAAAGTAAAATGATATTTTGTATTTGTCGAAAGTACAAAGTGTGCAAATAATGCCGTTTGTCTGACTCAAAGCGGGATGAAGTATTCCGAATGTTTCTTTTTACTATTTCCCTCTATATATGAAAGTGTTTTTTCACTTTACTCTTTTAAAATATGAATTTTTAGTTTTAAATTTTAAAATAAATGTAAGTAAATTGTTATATTTATAAGGTGTTTTTAAATGTTTCAAACTAAGGAAAAATATTGCGATATTTTATCTCAACACGTACGTTACTAGTGACACAACCTCGCTTCGCTCGTGTCCTTACCAGGGTCTCAAACTATCTTCTTACCAAATTTCATCTAAATCGGTTTAGTAGTTTCGGAGCTTATTCGGTACAAACAAACAAACAAAAAAATCTTTCCTCTTTACAATATTAGTATAGATAAGTAGCATTGCAAAATAAAATATAATAATATTAAACGATCTTAATCGTCTAGGAATCATCAAGACCGCTTAAAAACAATTTTTTATAAAAATTGCTATCTAAAAGGTGCTAAGTGTGTATTTCTAATAGGCAAGGTGTATATTGTAAGACTATTAGGTTAATTAAACACTTGTACTAAAATTAGATTGAATAAGTTAAATCAAATCATTTTACTTTACTGTCTATTGAGACAGATGGATAAATTTAAAAACATTACTTATATCATAATTAAACTACTAATTTGAAGCTACAAACCATTAGACAAACACACAGACTCACATGTATAAAACCCTTGATTCTTCGTTGGAGCCTACTACGCAGTAGTTCACTCTAAACATAATGTAGTACTTTCTTAGATTTACGCGATTATTTGACATATTAAATAAAATTATCTTGTCGGATTTTATCGAGGATTTATTTATTTAAGTTTTGGTTCCCGACGTTTCGAATGCTTTAGAGCAATCATGGTCACGGTAGAGACTAAGGTATTAGACGTCTTAAAGGTTATTATATGTATATTTTTTACATACAGTAAGAAACCAAACTAAAAAATTCAAATAAATCCACGAATAAATCCGAAAAAATAGTTTTGTTAAAAACACTTGTACTCGTAGGTTAAGATCAAGTATGAAACTGAATCATTTTCAACATGATTACCATTTGTATCACGGTGAAGGATAACAGCGTGAGAAAACCTGCATGTCTAAGATAACCTAACAAGTTTTCAAAATACATGTGAAGTCCGCCAACCCGCACTTGTCCAGCGTGGTGGACTATGGTCTGATCCCCCTCGTATTGGAGGGAGGCCCACCCCCAGCAGTGGAACGTCAAAAAGAGCTGAATATATACATACATGGAACTGAAAATTCATTAAGACGTTTTCTTTATAAATATCACGAACAATAAATATTAGGTTCATAAACAATAGATGCAATATTTCATAAGTCACAAGTAGTTTTGGAAACGTCGAAAATATTAATAGAGATTTGGGCTCGATATATGAAATTTTCTCTCACGGGAAATCCGCCCTCGGCCTATCCTTGGATCGCGTATTGTGAATGTAATGTAATATTTAAATTGCTATGTCAAAATTGATTAAATTATAACTGATGATATTATATTATGGTTACTAACATCCATACTAAAAATATAAATGTGTTAGTATGTTTGTTTGTTTCTCTTTCTTTCACTTTGGAGCAGAGTGACGGATTGTCGTGGTTTTTTGTATGGAGATAGTTGGAGGGCTGGAGAGTAATATAGGCTTTTTACCACGGAAGATTATCTCATTCCCGGTTAAAAACATAACCTACAACAACTCATCATACCTATGTATATCATACTTATGTGTATGTATAATATAGTATATAGTCTATAATATATAGAAGCGAGGGTGAGTCGCAAATACAAAATATATAATTTACTAGCGACTCGCCCCCGCTCCGCTCGGGTTTGTCTCTGCTTACGTTTTAACGTTTAGTATATCTTCTGGGATAATCGGTTAAATTATAAAAATCATAATGTTTGCACATATATATACTCTATTCTATTTCTATAAATATTTAAGCAAAGTTAAATAAATAAAAAAGATGAATCCTTTTCTATACATGTAATAAAATTATAACTAAGCCGAACCTGTATATTACATATTTTTTGGAAAATGAAATAGACATTATTATCGAAACAAAGGCTGAATCTATAGTTTTTAGATTTTTTGTCTGTCTGTCTGTCTGCTACCGCATCACAGAAAAACCACAGGAGGGATTTTAATGAAATTTAGTATAGTGATAGCTGGTTATCCGGGTCAACATATAGGATACTTTTTACTGCGGGAAAATATCTCATCTCTGAGAAATCTATAGTAAACGTAATCTATACTAAAAATGTAAGTAGGGACGAACCCAAGCGGAGCGAGGGTGAGTCGCTAGTTGATTGATATAACTTATTTGCATGGTCGATTCAAAGTGTACTTTAATTCCATAATCTTCCCTGTCTTTACTAAGCAAAATACAGTTTTTATAAATAATTACTTATAAAGTAAGCGTTAAACAAGACCATGAAACAATTCTTTTGCGTAAATTAAATTTTTTTTATAAAGTAAATTTTTCATAAAGTTTAAGTGCGATTTATGAATCTCGCCCTTCATTGGTAGTGGCAAGAACTTCTGTAAATTAAAAAGTATGAAGAATGATTTTTTATTACTAGTTACGTACTTATTTTACTTTTAAATATAACAAAGATGGGAAAAATCAATCTTTAATAAGACATCATCCTTTTATAATAATTTAAAAATATTTAAACTCATTCAAGCCCCTCCATGAGCAACAACCTTTTCGACCCTACAAAGAAGAAACCGCGTAAAGTAAACAAGAGACCTATTGAAACAGCTCTTTACCTCTTTTATAAGAAAATGATCTTTAAGTCGTGGAATACTTCAACCAAGTTATATTCCTGGTATGAATGAGCAATTGAATAAATATTGAATGTAATGAAGTAAGAAAAAATCAATTTTGTTCTATTGTATTTTTGTGTATTTACGCCAACGTCACGAACATTTGTTAGTACAGATTTTTATACAGTTTATTTATTAACATTATTGTTATTAGTTTCACGTGAATATGTTGGGACAGTAATACACAGCACCATCAGTTCCATGGTAAGCTACGAAGCCTGTGTTATGGATACCAGATAATTGAAACGCTACACATATATGATTTTAAGTACAAACATATATAAACTAACGACTCACCCTCGCTTCGCTTCAAGTTAGTCCTTAGACAAAAACAAATCTATCCCACAGGAACTGTACGTTTTTCCGGGATAATATATAGCCGATAGCGTTCCTTTGTTAACGGGCTATTAAATGCAAAAAGAATTTTTCAAATCGGATTAGTAGTTCCTGAGCGTAGCGCGTTCAACCAAACAAGCAAACAAACTCTTCAGCTTTATAACATTAGTATAGATAAAGACACCTATAACTGGAGCACAACAATTCGTGCTCATCACACAAATGAATGCCCCCAGCGGGACTCGAACCCGCGACCGCTGGCACAGAAAGTAGTGTCACTACAAACTGAGCCAAAAGTGTCGTCAAACTTGTAAATCTCCTGTCTAAAAAGTCGATATTAACTTACTTCTAATTATCGTATCGATTCAAAAATTCGTAACAATGTGCTATCGATGATAATTCCGTGCATTTTCTTGTTAAAGGATTTAAAACGTGCCAGTTGAGAACAGATTACTTTACCAAAATCGGTAAAATAATAATAGATATCAATAAAATAGTTCAGTAATATAGAAATAATATGGTAACGGAGTTAGAATTTGAACAGTAAACTATTACACGTTGTAGTCCATATCATAAAACTGCTGTACCGATTTTGATAATAGTAAAGATTTTAATCTTTACTATTACTAAGTTTAAATAAATGGAAGCAAATAAAAAAAGAATGATCACGATCCGTTGATTAGTGTCGGAAAAATTCGTGGACAAATGTGATATGATAACGGAGTTGGAATTTGGACAGTAAAACGCTTGCATATTAGTAAAATTTTCCAGGTTGGACTTTTATTTGGTACTTGAGTTTTAATTGGTAATCAAAAATATGATTGATGATAAGCCCTTTGTAGCCCTTAAGTGAAAGCTCTAGGTAACAATACATACTTATTAAAAAATAAAAATAAACTTTTACATATGAAGCTCAACGTTAGCTTTTATAATTAGTAGCAATATACATAGGTCTCAAAGCTACTTGAAATTTTAATTTCCACTAAGCACGAATAGGCCCACGACAAATCACTACATCGATGCACGAATCTCGCTCAATTATAATTTCATTACATGCCGTCATAGCCACGGGTCGTTAGTCCGGCATTCAATGTCTGGATTGTGTCGCTAATTTCACGCTTCAAAACATTCGAATTAAGGCGTTTTCAATATTGATCGGTTTTGGGCTAATCTATTCTATCAGTTATATATATGAAAGACATGACATAATTATCTACTATTATAAAGATCATATGTAGTGTATAGGTAAGGAGGTGTATGTATATGTGTAAATATGTTACTCCTTCCTGATGAAATGAAATAAACTATAGACAATGGCATGGTGTAACAAAGGGTATTAATAGATACCTTGGGACTCTAGTTGCTAGTTAAATATAACCAAAAAACCAAACTTGGGTGATAAAAATAAAAGTTCTTGTAGATTCTACGATACCATTAAATACGTTTTGCCGTCTTTAAAGATCTTTTTTTCTTGGATTATGCACACAAGCAAAACCGTCGGTAATAACTAGTTAACAATTTGAAGGAATCGATACTATTTTCTAGACTTAGACCACCCAATGAGACCCAAGTGGCGGATGTGCTATAATCTTTCATAATGTTGCCTATTTCTTTGATTGTGGCACATCCAACATAGTAGCTATTTAATGACGTTGAATAGATCAGAACGTACTAATGTCAAGTTTTTTTGAAGTGAAAACTTCTATAGGCAGGTTTAGATGGGGAGTAAATTCATATAAGGCTTCATCGACATGGTCACGTGACGTGTTAACGCTAACACTCAGAGTGCCGATAGATGTCAAAACCAGATAAATGTAAACAGTTTTAATTTACAAATTTTATTTTAATATCGAACAATTAATTTGAATATCCAAAAATAGCAACTGTTTGTTTATTGTTTTAAGTTTTCACTTCTGTTGGCAGTCCTCATGTGTGCATTTTTTTTTTAATTTAGTTGATGTCGAATACTTTAGGATTGTTTAGCGAATATTTAATTTTTGTCTTTTGTTGAAGCAAGTTTAATTTTTATGGTCCCGTAGCCAAAAACAGATTTTATCATTCCGTCTGAGTGCACATAGGCACAGACATAATTAGATCGCCCAAAATACTTTCAAAGAATTTTTTTATATGTATGATATGGAAAATTTGCGGTCGGCCGCAAAATAACTTTGTTTTTCAAAGTACCTGTGAAGTACAAACTTATTTGTGCTAATAGAAGGTACTAAAATTAATATTGTTGAGCAATTTTTTGTGCTAATACTAGAATTTTAGATTTACCTTTATGCTAGATTTAATGGTGAGTCCCACATCGACAAACCGACATACCGCCCTAAAGGAGCGGGGTAGATACCTCGTGGTATGCGTAAACGTATTCGATATGCTACAGCGTAAATTACATATACTGTACTATATATAGCTTAATAATATTCGAAGTTAATGATTTCATAAAAAAAAACAACAAAGATCTACATCTTTTTAATACTTTCTTAGATTTATGCGAATATTAGACATTTTAAATAAAACTATCTTTTCGGATGTTTTCGGGGGTTTGTTTTGATTTTTGGTTACCGAAGTTTCAATTGCTTTACAGCAATCATGGTCGCGGGACTGACTGAACTACGGGAGAACCAAAAATCATAATAAATACGCGAAAAAATCCGAAAAGATTGTTTTATTTTATTTAAAAATCCAGTTCCTCCATAATAAAATTAAATAGGAATAGAACCGTGTTAATATATTCACCTGGTTTTGTTTAAACCTATCCTACACTACACACGGCTGGCTGTTCGCCAAAATTTTGAGAAATAACCACTGCCTTTGGGTATTGTTGATTTTGTTGTTTTTACCCGTCAAGCGGAAATGAAAAAGATTTATCTGCACGCTCTACAATTTAGGATAACGATGGGTTTTTATATTTCTTTTTGAATTTCGTAAATGTATTATCGTGTGGGTAGTAGGTAAACGAAATTGTGTGCCAGTAGAGGGTAATCAATATCTGCTAATTTACCTAACCTATGGCGTACATAGGTGGCGCGTTCGATTCCAGATGGGGTAAGCGATTGTAGCACCCTTATGTGTGTTTTTTATGTGTGTGTTTGTTTGTATACTCTGTAAGGGCTAAATGGATTTGAGGGGAGCTTGTACGAGTGTTTTAGATTAACAAATGGGTACGTGACGTCACGGGCGAAACGTATTTTTGTGTCTGCTGTTGTAAACTTGTTGAGACATTTACAGAAATCCTAGAGTAAATGTTGCCATTTGGTAAATATTACATGAATAAATTTTATTCATATTTTAAAATGTAATGCCTAGCAAAAAATATGGCCACCGGATGTATAATGTAAATTTTCATTGAAAGCATGCTCTTCTTTGTTGTTTATTTCCTTACAATACAACAAATTAAAAAGAATAATATATTTTTGTAACAATTTAAATAAGTAAAAAAAAAATAAAAACCGACTTCCAGGCACTGAAAAGTAAAAAATAACTAAACGGGGGTTTTCATTTAGAATAGACACTTAATCAGATTTTTTCGAAGTCGGTTTGCTTTGTTTTGTATTGGCTGGCACCGACTTCGAAAAAATCTGATTAAGTATCTATTCTAAATGAAAACCCCCGTTTAGTTATTTTATACTTTTCAGTGCCTGGAAGTCGGTTTTTATTTTTTTTTAAAAAGTTTTTATTTTTCCGTTTTTAGTGTAAACGTATCATCAATACAAATTAATCAAGCCCAAACACCAGGTAATTGCTGTAAATCGTTGAGGAGTTCCCTCGACTATCTTTCGGGTCCATCATCAGATCGACTCCAGACCTTCATTAAATAGTAGTGCTTTAAAATACCTAATGAAAATGTTAACAAACGCACTAGTCGCCGCTACAATTTTCGAAAGTTCCCCTCGATTTCTCTGGGATCCCATCATCAGATCCTGGTTTCCTTATCATGGTACCACTCTTGGGATATCTACTTTCCAACAAAAAAAGAATTATCAAAATCGGTTCATAAACGACGAAAAACTGCCCGAACAAACATAACAAAAAAATATATACATATATATATATATATATATATATATATATATATATATATATATATATATACGGTCGAATTGAGAACCTCCTCCTTTTTTTGGAAGTCGGTTAAAAATCGCCTGCGGCGGTGTCAGTGAGTCCAAAAAATCAACGTGCGGTCGAGGAATAATTAATATCAGCCATATTTTCAATGGTGAAGACACTTTTCAGAACTTTTGCTGATATGCGGTCTAGTTTAATTAATGGTTTTTATCCATTTATAGTATAAAAGTGTTACAGATATATTTACCACTAGCGACTCACCCTCACTCCGCACGGGTTCGTCCCTATTTACGTTTTAACTTTTAGTATAGATTTCTCAGAGATGAGATAATTCTTCATAGTAAAAAGTATCCTATATGTTGACCAGGATAACCAGCCATCATCTTACCAAATTTAATCAAAATCCTTCCAGTGGGTTTTCCGTTATGCGGTCACAGACAGACAATAATTCCAAAAACTATAGATTCAGCCTCTGTATCGATAGTAATGTCTATTTCAATAAGATTTTTCAAAAAATATTTAATGTACAGATTCGGCTTAGTTACAATTTTATTATATGTATAGATTTGTGTAATATATTTAACAATTTTGGCCACGGCATTCAATCTTATTGGGACTAGCTGACTGCGTAGAAGATACTATAGTGCTGTGCGTGTGCGTACAGACACAAGCGCACTCTCTATTACTGCCACTCTTATACTCCGACGGGCAACTACAATGTTCGACAATTTGACACGACCAGTGCGAGATCAGGCGCAGGACCGACGGTTTTGCGTTTTCTCCGAGGCAAGGGTATGGAACACCTCCAATTTCCCAACTCCGGGCTGTTACTGCGACTTTATTAACAAAAAATTGTTGTTGTTGTCTTGTTGTTGTTGTTGTCTTATTAGAATGCAGTGTTGCTTATAATTAGGGCATCATTTAGTCTAGATCTTCTTTTGTTTATTAACATGTACAATTGTAAGAATGTATGATCTGTTAGCGACCTATGTAATAAATAAATAGAAAAATTTAATACAGCTAGAATCATATACGTATGTATGTACAATAGAGATCATATTTAGTATTTTTTTAATTAAATAGAAATACCAATTCTAATAATGTTAGAAGCAGTTATGAAATACTAGTTATATTTATTTCATAGAACATTTTAAAAATTCAAATTGTGTACGTACACTCGGTTTCATTTAAGTCTTATTGGTTAAATCTTCGCATCGCGTACATCTGATGCTCGAGTAAGTTCAATAACCGCAGATATCTAACCTTTTTCAATATTTGCTCCTTTTACTATTTATAAGGCATATTTTTGTAATGCTAGCGCAAAAAATCGGTTGAGTATGTAACAAAATGTACATTTGGTATCATTTGTTTTTAATAATAAGACCAGAATCTTCTTCTTTATAAAATCATCTCATTTGTAATTGATATAATTTACTTCTCAAACTTATTTTAGTACTAGGTGTTCTTAATAGTATGGAAAACATTTGGTGCGTGAATTGTATCTGTGACTTCCGATGTAGAAGGCTGGTTCGATTAAGTTCATACCGCAATCCGCTTTACTACACAATGGTCAGTTGGTATGCAAGTTGTTTTACAATGTGTTTTACAAAGTGACATTTAATATGTTGGGAATTTAACACACAGCACTATTTAGTTCCATGGTAAGCTACGAGGCTTGTGTTATGGATACAGATAGTATATACTATACATAAATAACCTTAAATATGTACATATTATAAATACTAGCGACTCACCCTCGCCTCACTCGGGTTCGTCCCTAGGTACATTTTAATTTTTTTGAACGGAACCCTAATTCTTTTACTGAAATAAAAGTAGCCTAACTTACTCCTTATAACATCAACTACCTGCGAGTTAAAATCACGTCAAATTCGGAGATTAGCCGGAACAAATAGTCAGATATACAGATAGACAAAAAATTTAAAAATTGTGTTTTTCTTATATAAATACCGTATATAATTCCATATGCATTTAGTAAAAAGCTGTTATTTTGACATTACACACAGACACTTCAATTTTATTTGTCTGTATGTATATCTGTATAGATAAGCACCCATGACTGGAGTACAAATGTTCGTGCTCATCCCACAAATGAATGCCTCCAGCGGGACTACAAACTACAAACTAAGCCAAACGTCTTAGTCAAATTAAAGTATGTGCCCGTACCTACTGAAAAAGTTTGTGTCCTTTACTGCAACGCTTATTTTTAGATACCAAATAATATATTAATGTAATTTTGTGCGAAGAGATAGCTAATGAGCTGTAGAGAGATATAGATTATTTCAAACTTATGTACATACATACATAGAATTGAACCTCAAGAATAATATCTTTTTTTTAACGTTGGTAAATGCATTTACCCATACACCTATGCAAGAGCTATGAGTAAATGCATACGTTTGCAAACATACATTTGTATGCATATACAGGTGGTTATGTGGGTCTCAGCAGCTAGTAAAATCAGTACTACCCATTAAAATCCAACGAAACCTCCCCGTCTTAATGGAGTGTCTCAGGATCGCTTACGCACTCAAACACGACACCCTGATGGCAGGCCTACCGAAGCAGATCACAACAACCAAGGGGTTGCTTTGACGGCCCACTCTGGCCGATAAGTACTAGGAGCAACCCGCATGGTTCAGCTCGCACCTCCCAGGGCGTCGCCCATCACGAAGAAACAAGAACATTGTTTAATACTAAAAAAGCTGCGCATGCGCAAAAACCGCTGGCCGAAATTAGAAGAAAATGTATTATAATTTATTCCTATTCAACAAAAGATATTACAATCAAAGTTAATAAGTATGATAGCCAATGTACGTGGGAATTTTTACTTTTCATCATGAGCATTGACCGTCACGCCGCCTCTGAATAGAGTTATTATGTTTAAACGCACGTAATACACGACATTGTGTTTTTTTTAATGAATATTTGGGATTACTCATTTTGTTTTTGTAATGAATATGTTTCGTAGCTTAAGTTTTTATAGTTATATGTAAATAGGAGAGTATACAATTATTGAAATCTATACATACATATAATAAAATTGTAACTGTTCGCTGTCTGTAAATGGAAGATATTTAAGAAAATCTACAGGAGGTCTTTATTAACGAAATAGAATAGAAAACAATGATTTTTAGAATTTTTATCTGTTTGTCTGTGCATTTGTGCGCGTTAATCTCAGAAACAGCTTATGTATTGTGGTAAGCTTCACTTAACATTTAGTATTTCTTTTATTTCAAACGGTTCATAAATAAAAAATGTTTTGTCAATTTAAAAAATTACCCAGGGACGAACGTGAATGAAGTGAGGGTGAGTCGCTAGTTTTATACATGTACAAGTATTTATAACTTTTAATTAATGACAATAACACTGTTCATCGAGTATGCCATGTGTACATATTTGTATATGTAACTACACGTCGAAAGAACTTAGTTCGAGGTTTTTTCCTCTATCTAGAAGACACAGGTCTCTCGTGGAATCAATTTTTAATTTATTGCATACTTAATCAAACCGTTTTTTTTATAATTTATACAATTAAAAACTAATTTAGTATAAAATAATAATTGTGCAGATTTATTATAAATATAGATCCAGCCGAAGAAGATAAAAAAAATATATGAATTAAATATAAGCGTCATACACTATCTTTATTGCTCTATAATTAGTTAAACAAAGAATAATTTTATGCACATACGTAATATTATATTATTACTAATATATTTAAAGTAAAATATCTACACATATAATAATAAAATATAATAATAATCTATACATATAATAAAATTCTAAACGAGTCGATTCTGTACATAATTTTTTTTAGAAAATTTTATTGAAATAGTTATTATTATCGATAGAGAAGTCAACTCTATAGTTTTTAGAATTCTTGTCTGTCTGTCTGGGAACGCATCACGAGAAAACCACTGGACAGATTTTCATGAAATTTGGTGTGATGATAGCTGACTATCCGGGTCTACATAAAGGATACTTTTTACTGCGGGAAAATATTTCATCTCTGAGAAATCTATACTAACCGTTAAAACATACCTAAGGACGAACCCGAGCGGAGCGAGGGTGAGTCGCTAGTTATTTTTATATTTTACATTACATTATTATTTCAAGCGTGAAAAAAGTATATTTATAAATTTTATTTTACTTCATTTAAAGTTAATTTCCTTTGTAATAAAACATTAATAATGTACAAAGAAAAATTTTAACTCTAAAATAGAAGGCGCCTAATTAATAATAAAAACATGAAACAAACTGGATTCATTACGAAAGTGAACCATCCCAAAGTTCTATGGTAAAAACTTGAATATATATACATAAAATATTATAGTGTCTGTTAATTTAAAAATATTATAACTATACTTGATGTTAAATATCATGATTTATGAGTATAATGTATTATATATGGTGCCTTGGCGACCGTGCTTCGCTCGGCGTCTTTTATGAAAAATAGCGTTTTTTAAAAAAAGACACCTATATTGAAAAACTGGAAAACCAATACTTCATCTAAATACTAAATTTGATCTAAATCGTTAGAGCCGGTTCAGAGATAGGAATTAACACGTTTGGCTCAGTTTATAGTGACCCTATTTGCTGTGCCAGCGGTCGCGGGTTCGAGTCCCGTTGGGGGCATGCATTTATGTGATGAGCACGAATGTTAGTACTCCAGTTATAGGTGTTTATATTTATAATACCTATTCAGCCCTTTTAACGTCCCACTGCTGGGACGGGCCTCCCTTCAATACGAGGGGGATCAGGCCATAGTATCACCACGCTGGCTAAGTGCGGATTGGTGGACTTCATATGTCTTTCGAAAACTTGTTAGGTTCTCCCAGACATTTAGATTTCCTCACGATATTTTCCTTCACCGTGAGACAAGTGGTAATCATGTTAGAAATTATTCGCACATGAAAATATCAGAGGTACGAGAACCGAGATTTGAACCCGCTTGATCCGCTTGAAGTATGATACCACGATCGCTCGCTTGAACTGAAAAGATACATAAATAATTAATTTATGACAGTTTCGTGAGAATTTTTGCATGTTGAATTAGTATAAAAAGAGCCACAGTTGTAAATGAAAAGATTTTTTTCTCGTAATGTATTTAACACCACCTTGCCTGTTTTTGAGTTATTTTAAAATGATATTTTTTTATTAAACATTGGCTTATACTCTTTCAATTGACGATTTGACTGTTATTATGTGATAGATTTTTGATTGGTTGTCTGAAAAGGCTGGAAGAGTCCTCTTAAAAAAAAACCATCTTCGCGTTGGAATCCCTCTTCGCGGTCTCTAGGAATATTAAGTTAATTAGTAAAATTATATGTTGCGTTTTCCCCACTTCTCGTGACGAAACACATTAAAAAGCACAAACTTGTATGTGTGCTACATACAAAATATATGTATTTCATTAGTAAAGTGAATTGCATCGAAAGAAAATATAACAAAAGCTTTATCTTATTGATAATAGAATATAAGCAACACCGGATACAAATACGAGTGTACAAATAAAAACAATCTGCAACTGTTCCTTTAGTATTTTGGTAGTGAAATGCTATAGAAATTTCAACTTTATGCCAAGGTGATAAGGCAGCTCATTGTTTTCTTTAATGACAGAATGAAGTAACAGCAATTAGGGTTACAATACTTATCCGAGGCGAAATTGCTTTCTTCTGATACGCTTTTGTGATCTGTTTGAACGTATCCAAGTGGGTCGAACTGAATAAAAAAACAATTGCTTTGGTAAGTGACAGTTATAAAATAGTATTTTATTTATAACTAGGGACTCACCCTCGCTTCGCTCGGGTTCGTCTCTAGCTTGATTCCTCATACCAACTTTCATCCACATTTTCACCTCCTTAAGGGATGATTTCCGGGATACAAAGTATCCTATGTCTTTCCCAGGGTCTCAAACTATCTTCTTACGAAATTTCATCTAAATCGGTTCTGTAGATCCAGAGTTTACCCCCTACAACGTCACAAACTCACAAACTTTACCTCTTTATAATATTTGTATAGACTAGCAATAGCCACGGATTCGTCCGCGTTCAAAGTTCCGATCGCTACCAAATTATTTTACTTCAATATTGTGCTTCGCAAGAAACATAAAGGCATAATAATGTAACATTATATAAATCTCATTGATTTTTAATGTTATATTTATTTAAAAAAAATATGTAAAACTTTTATTGATAATAAAGAAAAAAAAACTTACTGGACTATTCTGTTCTAACCTAGAATGAACCAAAATAATATATAACTTTTAGTGTAGAATCATACTGGTAAACATAGAAATGGTTTTCTTCCTCAGATTTTCTGACCCTGATTTCTATGAGAGGCAGAAAAGGGCAGGGTTCAGAGGGCAGAATTCTATAAGATTACATTAAACGGAGCTACAACGTCGCGATAGTGGGACGTTGTAGGATCGCTTGCGCATACACTACTCATATGTGATTATAGGTTGGCTCGACCAAAGAGTACCGGAAAAATATTAATATAAAGTGGCAGTAGCCATCTTATTGATTTTGAAGAGTGAGATTTGCTGAGGGAAAGTATTAGATTTCTTTACTAAGAACAGCGTTAATTTCTGCTAGTAACTAGCATAGTTTATTGCTTAGTAGCTGGCACGCACTAAACGGGTCTTACCCGTGTGTCCACGCTCCGTTGTCTGTTGAAATTACCCGGTTATGCTCTGCTCACCCTTAACTGCAGACCGTGCGGGGAATGCATGGGTGTACTTAACCGACTTATAATGAGTGAGGTTAAATGAAGAATTGTTTTTTTTTTTACGCAATAATTTGTTTTTTACTAAAAAATTGCTAGACTTCTAAGTTTTCTTAAAAGCTTAGATAGATATTTAAGTATAGGAATTTAAGTTGTATTCGAGATAAAGACTATTTATTAAATAAACTATATTGGAATTTATGCACCTAAAGAAATAATTCGACGTCCTTATTGCTATTAGCAAGGTAAGACTTAAAAGTTAAAAGTCTTGAGAAATGTGTATGTTGGCAACATGTATATAAGAAAAAAAAAGTGCGTGTGTGTACAATTCACACAAGTGTTACAAAACATATTTCTAAACACATATTTTATTAAATAGAATCGTATTAATAGTGCTGTAGGCATCAATCTGCTATTTAATTAGTTATTTATATTTACTTAATTGCTATATTTAATTAATACTAAATTATATTTCAAATAATAAATAATATAAAAATATAAAAATAAAATAGATAAGCGTTTTGTTTCCGAACGGGTTTTGTATTATCTTTCCAATTCACTCGTGTGTTTTATTATTTTGTATAAAATAATTACTATTTATTACAGTTATAAATTATATATGCATAATTACATATCCAATATTTAATTAATGTTAAACTTATATTCAATATTTAATAATATAACAGAATGTATTATTTCTAATAAGTTGCTTTTTGATCATTCTGGCGTGAGTGCGGGTACTTGTATTTAAAGCCGTGTAATGGTGAAATGGGAGTTGAGTTAAATTCAGGCGGTGATAATAACGTTTTGCTATAACGATCCATAAGTGCTGTTCGCCACCTTCGTCTTGCTGTCTCGCTGCGCGTTTCACAAGGTAGAAGTGAAACTTCAGAAAAGTAACCTACGAGAGAATGAGATGAATATAGAGTATCAGGAGTAGGGTAATTTATAAGGTTTATTTTTTTTAAATGTTTTTACCAAATTATTTTACATAAATAATAAATATACATTACATAATATTCAGTAATTAATTTTGATATTTTTCACTTCCTGTGTAATGTATTATATCTCAAATAATTAAATAAGGCATATTAGGCATATTACAATCATATATTTATAGAAAATCATATATGGAAAGAAATGTTTAACAAAATATTTTTAATTATTATTATTAATTTAAGCGAAAACAGGGTTGTTCATTACTTCCCAGTGCTTTGATGTTTAAAGTAAAAGAGTAGTATTTTTATCCATGGATTATATGTATGATACTTTTAGATATACTTTGTAAGCGAGTTCTCTATAACATAATTGGCGTTGTTACGTCGAACGCGCCTAAACAAATTAATTTAACGTATATTGCCATGTTTGAAGTAAACATGAAATGGCATCGGCCATTCATGTTAAACTACGGGGTCACGCACTACGTACTTTGATGTATGGGCCGGGTGGGTGATTTTTGTTGTCATACATTATTGCAGAATTTATTTATAACTAGCGACTCACCCTCGCTTCGCTCGGGTTTGTCCCTAGGTTGATTCCCCATACAAACTTTCATTCCCATTTTCACTCCCTTAAGGGATAATTTCTGGATTAAGAAATAGCCTATGTCCTTCCTAGGGTCTTAAACTAATTTCCTACCAAATTTCATTTAAATTGGTCTAGTAGTTTTTGAGTTCATTCGTTACAAACATACAAAAATACAAATCCTTCCTCTTTATAATAGTAGTGTAGAAGTGTAAATAAAGGAAATTACAAATATACTTAATTATATATACAAAACAATTGTACACTTAATTATTACTGTAGAAGTCATGTCCGCTTGGAATAGAGGCAAGAATGCTAGCCGCATTCCTCCACTAAATGGCAATGCCGATTCTTTGGGATATAGCATTTCGTCTTATCGCCTCTACTGGTGATAGAAAAGATGACTCGTCTTTCGCCGATATTATGAAATGTATTTACATAAAACGTACTAAAAAAGTTGTTACTTGGATTGTTTTTTTTTTTTCATTATCAGTGATCCCCGCTTTGCTCAGGTACGTCCCTAGGTCCTACTCCAGGTCATACATAGTTTATCTATGCACTAAATTTCATCAAAATCCGCTTAGCCATTTCAGCGTAAAGAAGTAAAAGACACAGACACAACAAAACACACGCAAGATTTCGCAATTATTATTATTAAAATCTATTAGAATCTGTTATTAGAAGTTCAATATCAAATACTCACGTATGTATGTATGTATGTATGTATGTATGTATGTATGTATGTATGTATGTATGTATGTATGTATGTATATCTAAGATAATATTATTACAATTTCCTTCTATTAAACATTATGAGCCAACCCGCACTTGTTCAGCGTGGTGGACTATAGCCTGATCCCCCTCGTATTAAAGGGTAGCCCGTGCCCAGGACTGGGACGTTAAATAAAAGGGCTAAATACAAACATTATGAAACATTTTTTTTATTACCCATCTCTCACCGTTTAACATAGGACATTCGGTTAGTCAACTGCTAAGTACTAATATTTAATCGATTATATTATCAGAATGCAGCATAATTTAGCAAATGTACTTTTAAGAGATGTTACAACACCGTACAGTTTGAATATAACAAAACCCCTAATGACAGTTTCTCTTCGCAGTTTTCACTCTGGTATTGTTATGATCTTCGAAGTAAAGGGTTCCTTAATGTTAATGATTATGAAATTATAAGAAAGTACTTGCCTTTCTTATCTTAGTTAATTATAATTATATAAAATAATCTATCTGTCTGTTTATTTCCCTACTAGACATACATATTTGACATTAAGTCCTACTGCCGCTAGAAATATTAAAAATAGCTAGGTTATTGGGATCCACCCAAACTTTAAAGTACGGTTATTGAGTGGTAATCAAACTCACAACCTCTGAATTTTAATAATGATACCTTTATAGCTTCATATATTACCTATGTCATTGAACTTATAAATTTAATAGCCATGTTTTTTCTGGCAATATCTATTACGATAAAGCTTTTGATTTTTATCTCACAATCAAATTTAAGCTAACTTTGTATTAACGACACAAATGTCTCCTTGAGACAAGCGAACAGTCTACAGATATTAACTTCATCGCGACTAGAAAACTAATAAATACTCAGAAATTAAATATCTAAGTGTTGTCATGGAATACCTATGTGATATAATATTTTACAGTTTTCTATTGTTGATATCTATCATAGAAAGTTATTTTGAGTAAGGGGTTGGTTTAATAAGTATATAAGATTACCAAACTTTCTTTTAAAAATGCGAAAATGTAAAAAGTCGTCATCGAAGAGCGTCTTCTTTGTCGGTTTTGCATAAACGCACATTTCTCGTGACACAGAGAAAAACGACGAATCACGCCTTGAATAATTCATTACATTCTAAAAGGAAGAAAGCCCTTTAACGATTGTCGTTTGCTAAATAACTTGATAAGATATGGCGGAAAGCTCGGAATGAAATAAAAATACGTGAAGAAGTTAACCGAATTTAAAACGGCTGATCCTTTTTGGTAAACTAAAATAGCCCTTCGCCACTTTACTGGGTTGTATTTTTTTTTATTAAAGGTGTTTTTTTTAATTGTTTATGTGTATTTGTATAGCTCGGTTTTGGTATTTTGGCTATTCTAAGGTAAAAATTGATTCATAACCTAACCTACATACGTATGTATATATATATAGTAAATATATGCATGTATATCTATTTAAAACTTAATATCAATATAAATATAGAAAAGGTTTACTATTATTATTTTTTAATTTCAAGAACTACCTGTCAGATTTGAAAAATTCTTCTTGCATTTTATTGTTCAACTCTTAGATCTTGACCTAAGAAGCAATTTTATATAATTAATACAGTCTACGCGGGCTGAGCCGGAGGAAAAAACCTATATTTTGGGACATTAACACACACCATCATCTACGAGTAGTTCCATGGTAAGCTACGAGGCTTGTGTTATGAATACCAAATAGTTCATACACTACACATATATAACTTTAAATACATACATATTATAAATATATATATATATATGTATATATATATATATATATATATATATATATATATATATATATATATATATATATATATATATATATATATTTATTGTAAAATACCATAACGTGTATTTATATAGTATTATTTATATTAACTCTGCGACGCTGTCTAACTTTCTGCGGTAGTTCTTTGTTGTTAAACAACAACGAGACTGTGAAGATGTATGTCAATTATACAGTCTTATTGTTTATAGTTTCTCCTAAGTTTTATGACATATCATCTATACATATAATAAAATTGTAACTAAGCCGAATCTTTACATTAACCTTTCTCTGTACAAAACTCTTTGAAAGCTACGTACAAAATAAGTTGAAATATTTTTCCTCTTCGGCCTATTCGATGAAAATCTAACTGGAGCTCTAATTTATTAGCCAAGACCTAGTCATAATATTATTTTAGACCAATTTATAAAAGGAATAAGTTCTAATAGATTTGTAAGGTCCCTCTTTTTAAAAAATAAGTTTTACTTCAAGCCTTGTCCTTGGATTTCATGGAAATATCTACTGTTAAAAAGGAAAAAATATTTTTAAAATTATTAGGTCGGTGTATGTACCTATGTAAATATTATGTTCTTTTTAAGTTGAAATGAAGTATTAATAGAATCGCGTCTCTAAAGCTCGTCTTTGAATTGTAGATTCAAAGATTTCCTTTGATCGGTTAGATCTTAGCAAAACTAGGACGTTAAGAGATTTTGCATACAAGTTGTCTGCTATGTATTTTCTTGTCGTTTGATGACTATTCACTCGTGAAAATCGGTGTGCTTAAAGGAACTGAACTGAATCTACACTCGAATGCATTTTGTATCTCGATCGATTGTATTAGCTCAGATCACGCATGGTAGATCTAGGAGTCTTGAATGTAAATATGTTAAGGAATATGGAAATGGTGAATGTAGCTCAACTATTGGAAATAGGCAGTGTGGTGGTTTTTAGCATTAGAACTAAGGTCGAAGGTTTGGTGTTCGTTTGTAGTATTTGTAATAGCATAATACATATAAACCTTCTGTAAGAAATTCTCTAAATATTTTCTTTTTATTTATGAAAATCAATCGCGTGCTTTAGGAGAATAACATGTACAAACAAATAGACGTGGCAGCTACTTTTTACTGAATGAATGAAATGAATGATAAAGTATTTACTGTATATAGAAATTAATACAAAACTATACAAATATTTAACTAACATTTTCTACCTGTAAGTACAAAAATTATGAACTTAACACTATCAAAAATATTATTAAGTCCCCCTTCGATACCTTCTGCCATATTTTGTCCCAAGCTTACCAAATCCAGTTTAGATGCAAAAATAATATTATTTACTCGTAAATATTATTTCGCCTACTCCATAAAGTATTTTTATGAAAATAGTCGAAATGTACGTCAAAATATAGTTACGAAATGCCAGTTCGGCCTTTAGAGGCACCTTTCTCCCTTGTCATGATATTAAAAAGGGTGCCGATGTCACGTAGGCAAGAAAATTTGGACGTGATGTTTTCTTTTTAATTTTAAGCCACAAAATGTAGGTACTTGAACATATTTTATTGAGTCTACTGAAGTGTTATGGGAATGTCTTATACAATGTGTAGAAAAACAAAAGTTAATTGACAAATGTGTTCGTAATATATATAAAGGCTTTTTCTTTACAAATATTATGAATATATTTATCTTATAGGATAAGAATAATCTTACTAATACCTATTATAAATGTGAAAGTTTAGATAGATGTTTGGATGTTTCGATGTTTGTTAATCAATTACGCCAAAACGCATGAACGGATCTGGTTGAAATTTGGCACAGAGATAGATTATAGTCTGGAATAGCACATAGGCACATACTTTTTATTTCAGAAAAATGAACAGTTCCCGTGGGATAGATTTGTTTAATATTTACGAAATCTTTCATAATATTATTCTCCCTTTTTTACGAGGGGAATCAAGCCATAGTCTACCACACTGGCCATGTGTAGGTTGGCAGGTTGGCAGACTTTTCAAGTGTATTTTCGAAAACTTGTTAGGGTCTGTCAAACATACAGGTGTTTTCACGAGGTTTTCCTTCACCATAAGAAAAGTGATAATGATGTTGATGATGAAATGAAAAATGATTTGCACATAACGATATCAAAAGTGCGAGACCTGGGATTTGAAACTACTACACTTGGTTTTCTAAACGAGTGCGTTATCACTGAACAACCTCTAGCTTACACTGCCTCCTTTTTAAGAACGTGTCTTAAGTACGGTGCGTGTATGCAAATGTAAATAGCCGACTTGAAACGATTAATTAATATTAAATATACACTGTCGGTACTTTAAAATGCTTTTTCTGTGTACATATTGTCATTCTTATCTTAAAATCTTCAAATATTTGTTTATCAAAATACCTTCTCCAAATTTTATTATATCTTTTTTTTTTCAAGAATATCGACGTGTCTCAAGTAATAGACTATTTCATCCTACTTTGGCAATTCTGTACGCAGATTTTTAGAGCGAATAAGTTATAATATTTATAACAGTTAAAACTTTACATAATATGTAGATTTAGTTACAACAGGTAAAATTAAACGTATGTTGAGAATGAAAACTATACTCGTGTGCAAAAGAATTAAAAAAAAAGAAGATACGTGCGCTTGATAAATTATCCTTTTGCTTTAGAAACACTGTGTCATTGGAACGTAAATCGGACGTTGTAGGTTCGATTTTCGTAAAGAGTAAAATAAATAGAAATGGCATACCGTCAAAAGTTATTTATAGGTTAAAGTATAACAAAAGGAAACTATAAATAACTTTTTTTAATGTAATAGTTGTCAGTAAATCGAATATTGTAGGTTCGATTTTCGTAAACGGCAAAATAAATATAATTTACATACCGTCCAAAGTTATTTATAGGTTAAAATATACCAAAAGCAAACTATAAATTACATTTGTTTGAAGTTATTATCTTTTTGTTTAGCCTTATTGTCGTCTAATTGATAGATTAAGAAATGTACTAAATAAATATAAGATATAAGACACTTGTACAAGATAGAGAAGTATAAGATGTGATTCTACCTTTATTTATATTTGACTGTAAGCAATTTATTGTCAATATTATTGAAAAAATATTAATATTTATGAAAAAGCAATCTTCGAGTTGGCGTTCAAAATTATGATAAAATCTATCAATTTTGTATCGAGCTTTTATTAAAGTCTTTTTTATTAAATTTCACCGGACCGTATACAAGACTAACCAAAGCTCAGAGACTAAAAATATCTTAAATATATAAAAATATAAAAGTTTTGAGTGTAAAATAAACAGACGGACAGAAAGTGTTATTAAAGATTAATACAATTTCAATACTAATTATTTATCTACACATGGTTTTGTTAATTGTATCTTAAGTCTCTGGATTAAAAATCTTAACATACCGCAATATCTAGAAGAAATATTACTGAGGCATGAAATTTTGCTATTTTTTTAAAGGTTTTTTTAAAAATTTGCCTAAATTATTTCTTTTGTATTTTATTAGTAGGTAGTAAAATGAATAAAATCGAGACGAATAATTTTTTGTGTACATGCTTTTCGCAACTCTTATTAAAAGCAAGAAATTCGACGAAAGCAGTGATGTATCTATGTATGTATTCAGTCCTTTTTAACTTCCCTCTGCTGGGCACGGGACTCAGTTCAATTCGAGGGGGATCAGGTCGTAGTCCACCACGCTGCCCAAGTGCGGGTTGGCGGACTTCACTTGCCTTTCGAAAACTTGATAGGTTCTCTCAGACATGCAGATTTCTTCGCCATGTTTTACTTAATCATAAGACAAGTGGTTGGAAATAATCCTTACATAAGAATATCAGAGGTGCGAGACCCGGGATTTGAACCGGCTTCACTCCATTTCCCAAGCGAACGCATTACCACTGGGCTACCACTGCCTTTTTGGTAAATAGTAGTTATAACAAGTTAAAATATTATAAAACTAAGTATTATTATTAGCATTATAAATAAAAGTATAAAGCGAATTTCAAATTAAATAATTTGAAATTGAAAAAATAACCTTCAACTATCTTTAGCTTCAGTGTGTGACCCTCGCCTGAGTATTTCTTCAAAAATATTTTATTTTCCACGTTTATTAGAAGTCTTATTAGGTACGAGTATGATCATTTTATAAAGTTCTGATAATAATTTCGTGCAGACGTAAGTTTTTAACTTATTTAGGAACTAGCAACTCACCCTCGCTCTGCTCGTGTTCGTCCCTTATTACGTTTTAACGTTTAGTATAGATCTCTCAGAGACGAGATATTTTCCCGCAATAAAAGGTATCCTATAGGTTGACCCGGATAAACAGTTATCATCATACCAAATTTCATCAAAATCTGTCCAGTGGTTTTTCTGTGATGCGGTAACAGACAGACAAAAATTTTAAAATCTATAAATTGGCGCAAAGCCAAATAACGCACTGGCAGGCGGCCCACCTTGGTGGATGGTATGCCATGCTGGTTGCTCCAGGTACTTTTCTGCTAACAGAATAAACCGTGGCAGCAACCCTATAGTTATTGTAGTCTGCTTCGGCAGACCTGCCGTCGGGGCGTCGTGGTTGAGTGCCTAAGCGAATCTGCGACGCCCCAGTAAGACGGGGGAGGTTTCATTGGGTTTTAGTGGGTAGAGATGGCTTTGCCGGTGAGTCTCACATGACCACCTGTATGCATTGCGTTGATATCTCTTTTAATGATAATATTTCTTTTATTAACTCTTTAAGGACTGGTGTGTGAAAATGTACAGAAAGAAAATATAAAATTTTATACATATATGTAAATTTCTACACGTGTATAATTAAAATTTTCTAGTAAAAGGTAACGAGGTGCGCACCTAACTTACTTTAGGCCGTTTAAGAGATCCTTAGCATTAAGAGTTAAAATCTAGACTCGGACTTTGTTGGAACGGTAATGAATTATAATTTTCATACAAAAACATAATTTATGTATATTGAACTAACGAACTGTTAAGTTGAAAAAGCTTTAACTATTATTATAAGAGGGATTTGAATGAAATATTTCTTTTCAAATTCAGTAGAAGTGCTTATCTAAATTAAGTTTTCTATATTTCATATTATTGCTAGGGGATAGCAATTTTATAAGTTAACTAGCGACTCATCCCTGTTTCGCTCTGGTTCGTCCCTGTGTGATTCTTTAAATTGACATAACTTTTTTTTATGTATGAACGATTGAAATAATACAAATGCTAAATGTTAAGTGAAACTTACCACAATAAATTAGTGAAAACCCCACCCAAATTGTTAAAGTCGTTTCTGAGATTAATACGCACAAACATACAGGCAAACAGGCAAAAATTGTAAAAATCATTCCTTTCGGCTTTATTGCGTTAATAAAGACCCTTAATTTTTGTCAAATAGTATCTTTCATGTACAGACAGCGATCAGTTATACTTTTATTATATGTATAGATTAGTTCTAGTTACTAGGCAACTAAGTATATGAAATCAGAGATACTTCATAAAAATATATTATTAATTTTTTTTTCTAAAGAAATCCTTGGCTTTAATAAAAATACTCAATAAAACATAATATGGTATATATAATGGAAATAAAAAATACTATTACGTTAAATAATCAGTAAACTTTATTATTTGCCATTTCTTTTTAGTCGCTATTTTATTATACTTATATAAATTTTAATGTTGACAAGATATTCTCTTAAACAATAATAATTGTATCATTATCTCGTATATTAATTTTGAGAGAGATATTTATTTTAGATTTAGAGGACACGGTAGCCTCTCAAATAATGTAAGGTACTTCGGTCCCTATTTCTTCCAAATATTTGTATAATTTTAGGTTATATACCGTTTGTCTCACTTTTTAGGACGTCTAAAACCGTAGTCTTTTTCGTGACTTCTCTCGTGTTTGCTGTAAAGCATTTGAAGACTCCAGAGAACTGTACTCTAGACGTTTAAAAACAAAAAAAAACGCAAAAAAATCCGAAAAGATAGTTTTATTTAAAACTAGCGACATATCCGGGTGCATCTCTAGGTACGTTTTAAATAGATATAAATAGTAATAAGTTTTATTAGTTATTCTGATGTTCGGGGCGGAGACTATCCAACAAATCAAAGATCCAGCCGTTTATATATATATATACAAGTAAAGTATTAAATAACATTATATTTGCTACCTTATAATAATTATTATGTGACTGCTTGAATCTGAAGTTTCCGTTAGATTCGGGTCATGTAATACGTCTACACTTAAGTCATAATTAAGGTAATAACTTACGCTTAATTAGAGCGTGAGTTCAGAACTTAGTGACGTGTTTCAGAGAAAATAAGTTCTAGATTATTTATACATATATAAAATTGTATTGTTTGTAAGTCTTTTGTACGTTAAATCATTGTATTATAAATTATTTGTTTTAAAAGAGATTTAGGGACAAAGAGAAACTAAAATTTATTAGATTTTTGGCAAGATTGAAAGATTTTTGAATTTCATTGGAACGTTTTGTCTACTTTTCTATAATAGAGGACGCTTTGTTAATGAGTTTAGTAAGAATAGAACTGGCAATGACTTTGTAATTTTTTTAAAAGCTTAAAACTTCAGCAACAGCTTGAAATACGAAATATTCTTGAAAGAAAAAGGTACTGAACTGTTTTGTCTTTGCCTATTTATATATAAATGCACGAGCAAAGCCGCGGGAAAAAGCTGATGATGTTATATTTTCCTTGAATAAGCCTTTATAATTATAATAAACTAATAGAGTTACTGCATAAGCGTTTTATAGTTAAGCTATGTCACTCTACAATTAGCTGATATGAAAACCGCCACATGTTTATATCAATTTGTTTAATAACCACTGCGTTTTTTTATTAATATTACCCAAAATAAATGCTTACTACGTGCGATGTATGAGAAAGGGCTGAAATATTCGTGGTGTTACTCAGGGTTGATCATCGGGACCGCTACTATAAGGACACGAAGCACGAATAAATCATTTCATATTAGAATAATCGTTTAATGCACACCAAATTAGGGCGCAGTCTTAAAGCTTACCGGTGGAGACTTAATGATGATTACTTTGGTCAAACATGGGGGAGTGATCGCAGTTTAAGCTTTCGTATTATATACTGTTGGTATATTGATATTAAACTGTATGTGTATTGATTATCGGAAAAACTTAATTTGTTTTTCTTTAGTTTTAGAGTTACTTATATACTAGCAACTTACCCTTGCTTCGCCTGCGTACTTGGATGTGAATAATTCCGTAATACTTTTATATAAAACATATAAATAACTAATAATTATCACCTCCAATAGTATTCACTCAAGCAAAAACCTATTTACAACAATCAATTTTAATTCAGACAGTCAGATAGACGCGATGGGGGAACTTTGTTTTATAATATGTAAATGTATAAATAAATAAAACTTTTAATGTATGCGTTACGTTCCTTAATACAGGATACGAGTTGGATGTTTAATTTGCAATTAGTAACTAGGCTTATGTTAAAGTAGATTTTACAACTAACCACGCGTGAGCGCAATAATTATAAATATATTACTCATATATCTTTCAAGTCAGTGTACCTTTTTATTAAAAGTAATAATTTTATGTGATAAAACGTTTTTCTCTAATTATATATCTTAAAGAGCTTTTATTTCTTAGAGCTTTCAACAAACGCGTAGTTGTATTAAATTCATAATTCATATCATTCCCTTATACTTTATAATAAACAAGCTTAAGAAGCTTGTTTTGTAAATGTGTTTATTATAAAGTATAACGATCTCATTAGACACTGCAATAGGTGTAATATTTGTACTAATAATATAATATAATAACAAAGTATTTGTATGTATGAATTGGTATACGAGATAAAGTATTGTATTCAGCCCGTTTTTTAACGTCCCACTACTGGGCACGGGTCTCCATACGAGGGGGATCAGGCCATAGTCCACCACGCTGGCTAAGTGCGGGGTTGGCGGACTTCACATGCAGGTTTTCTCTCGATATTTTCCTTCATCGTAAGGCAAGTGATAATCATGTTGAAAATGATCCGGAATTAGTTGGTTTCTCAAGCGATCGGTTCACAACTGGGTTACCGTCGCCCTACGAGATTAAGTAATAGGTAGATATGAAGAAGTGAGTTTCTCTCCGAAAAAAAATATTTCAAGATCTTTTCATTATATGATGAAATTATTTTATCAAAAAGTCGAAATTGTCGTTTCTAATTTGATGAAGATAAACAAAAACACGTGTATCCCATGAGAACTGTACATTTTTCCGGGATAAAAAGTAACCTATGTGCTATTCCAAACTATAACAACCACACATCCATTACACTATGTTTTGGAGCAACACATATGCTACTGTTAGACACTTAGGCATGCACCAGAGCGAAGCAAGGCATACATACAAAAGGTATAATCTATACTTAATATTATAAAGAGGCAGAGTTTGTTTGTTTGAACGCACTAATCTCAGGAGCTACTAATCTGATTTGAAAAATTCTTTTTGTATTAGATAGCGCGTTTATTGAAGAAGGCTATAGTATACATATATTAATATGTTACTACCCAAGGGAGCGGAGCAGTAATCATAAATATCAACAAATCGGGCAGACTTCCATAAAAAGCCAATGAGTTTTTTTGTAGTTTTACTCCGAGGGAAGCCGCGGGTTCTGCTAGTGTAAATATAAAAGTCCAAAGGTTTTCATAATGTTTATTTAACTACACTTATTATTTCCTCTCACGCATGCTTTGTTTTAGGGTATTTGTTACCGTCAGACGCGATATATGACGCTATTACGATCTATTAAAGGGTGTTTAAAAATAACACCCTGCACTGCTGAGATACGCGCCGTAATAGCGGGCCATTTGTCATGTGCAGAGTTATATAAGATTATATGACAATGTATGTATGTATGTGTGTATATTAGGCATATTATGAGGTATTGATTCTTAATGTGATTCTTGTTTCAGGTGTGATTCTATACAAAATTCTTGTCAAAAATGATTTTTCTAAATAAAATTTATAAAAAACACACATATAGACTGATAAACACATTACACTCCTTTGCGTAGCGCAGTCGGGTAAAAATCCACCATCTGAGAATACTTTGTTTTTTTAAATATTTGAACATTCTCAGATCTGTGTTATGTATGTATGTATGGTGTAAAACATAAATAAACTACGCGAATAGAGTCAGGGGCAAAAGATAGTTAAGTATGAAATTCGGTATAACTTTAGTCTTGTTTATAAAACATTTATAGATGTTTCAAAATTCGCAAAATTTAATAAAATTACTGTAGAGCGATGCTATATTCTTTAAAATGGGAAATTATGAAAGACGTAGCTTATCTAATTTGACAGAAGCTATCTAATAAGTTAGTTGCTATATTTGTTTCATTCAACTTTGCTGTTAATCTTAAGATATTATTTAAGTAAAATCATGTTATGCTAAGTACTGTTATCACAAAATAAGGTTTCGAAATAGAAGAATGTATTTCATTTGTCTCTTTTTTCACATAAGATTCTTAGAACTTTAAGTTTTTTTTTATAACAGTACTTTCTTATATTTACGCGAATATTTAATATTTTAAACAAAACTACTGTCTGTATATAGTTGTTATATAATGGCCTTTGAGATGTCTAAAACTTTAGTCTCTTCCATGACCATGATTGCTGTAAAGCATTCGAAAAGTTAGAAACCAAAAAGCAAAATAAATCTGTGAAAAAATCCAAAGAGATAGTTAATATATCTTTGGACTAAGCAGGAATCGAACTTGTTACCTAAAATTAAGCTTCAGTGGTTGTCTTTTACATCAATAATTTAAATTATTGATTTCAAAAAATTATTAGTTTGATTAAACAAAGAAATAACGTACCCATATTAAAAAATCTCTTTTAGTTTTAAAGTCGGGTAAAACTGTTCAAATCTAATTGATCTTACCAACGATCGATAATACAATATCTTACTGATTTAATTTACGAGTAAAACGAACAAACTTTAAAATATTATAACTTTATACAATTATGTTTGGTTACGCGAGTATTTTATTCAGTAAAGTGTGTTAATTCACTATTAGAGTATTTACAAGTGGTTTTTTACACTTTCAATGCTCTACTTATGTTCTGTCTCATACTTATTTATCATGAAATTGATAACACTAGCGGCTGATCCTCGCTTCGCTTGGGTTCGTCCCTAGGTACGTTTTAACGGTTAGTATATAATAGATAGACTATATATTACATGATATATAGCCTACAGCCTTCCTCAATAAACGGGCTATCTAATGCAAAAAGAATTTTTCAAATCGGATTAGTAGTTCCTGAGATTAGCGCGTTCAAACAAACAAACGTTGCTTCTTTATAATATTACTAGCGACTCACTCTCGCTTGTCTTCGGGTTCGTTCCTAGACAAAACCAAATCTATCCCACGGGAAACGTATATTTTTCCGGGATGATATATAGCCTATAGCCTTCCTCAGTTAACGGGCTCTCTAATGCAAAAAGAATTTTTCAAATCGGGTTAGTAGTTCCTGAGATTAGCGCGTTCAACCAAACAAACAAACAAACAAACTCTTCAGCTTTATAATATTAAGTATAAAAGTATAGATTACTGTTATAAATGCAAAAGTTTTTATGTGTATGTCTGTGTATATGTGTCATCCAAATCCCGCATGAAGGAGTACATTCAGAAATACAAACTTTCGTATTAATATAGAAGTTCGATGTTAAATATGTATAATAAAATGTCGAGCTTTAACAGCTATGTTCTATTATAATTGGTGAATTTGCTTCTTTAGGACGCTCATCTCATTATATTTTCTGAGTGAAATAGAAGTATAAGGAGAGTCGTGCATTTACTAAAGCCTCGAATATTTTGTTTCACAAAATACTAGGCATGTCCGTGTCATCAAGATAGTAATCCTTATTTGGGTTTTGTCAAATTCTTTTTTTCTTTTCCAGGTAAAAACCGTTTCTATTAATGAAATTGTTTGTTGGAATAATGAAATTTGGTGCAGCGATTCTGTTGTACCACATTTTGTATTTTTCACTTTCGCTGCATATTTTTTTTTAAATATCTTAAGAATTACGAGTCTCAAATGGTTTTTTTTCTTTTTTTTTTTGTAGTAGTAGGAATTTTGTTTAAGAGTTCACTTTTCTTCTACATATGTATGATGTATAAGGTAATGAAGCTAAATTAATTTAAAGTATGTTCTTATGATACGTTTGGTTCAGTTTGTTGTACTTGCTGAGCAAGCGGTCGCGGGTTCGAATTCCGCTGGGGCATTCATGTGTGTGGTGAGCACGAACGTTTGTACTCCAGTCACGGGTGTTTATATTTATGATATGTATTTAAAGTTATATATGTGTAGTGTATCAACTATCTGGTATCCATAACACATGCCTCGTAGCTTACCATGGAACTAGATGGTGCTGTGTGTTAATATCCCAACATATTTATATTTATTTATAAAGTATAAACATCTTGAGGAAACCTGCGTGTCTAAAAGAACCTAACCAGTTTTCGAAAGCCATGTGAAGTCCACCTACCTGCACTTAGCCAGCGTGGAGGATATCAGCCTGATCCCCCTTCGTATTGAAGGGAGGCCCGTTCCCAGCAGTGGGACGTTAAAAAGGGTCGAATAGTTTTGATACTATTTTTTAGTTAGCAATAGTTGTTAAATAAATGAGGAATATCTAAGAATATTCAATGTATCCATTATTTATCTAGTTGCAATTACCTATTTAATAGTGTAACAATTAGTTATAGTATTAAATATGGATATTGTAATAAAATTTTAGTGGCATGTATACAACGCATATATTTGAATATGAAATTTTGGAATTACATCCATACTTAATATTAAAAATGTCAGTGTGTTTTTGTTTGTTTGTTTGTCCTTCTTTCATGTTGAAACAGAGCGACTGATTGACCTATTTTTTTGTGTGGAGATAGTTGGAGGGCTGGAGAGTGACAAAAGCTACTTTTTACCACTGGAAAACATGACAAAAAGTACCTAGAAACGAACCGGAGCGAAACGAGAGTGAATCGCCTAGTATGTATTTAAAATACAGCAAATATAAACATTTCTAAGACATACAATAACACTATTTTAATATCTCTAAAGTAATATTTTGTACTATAGCATAGCATTTTACAGGTTTTATATAAGCCTTAAAACACCAATAAAACCTTCTTCAAATAAATGTTATATATTTCGTTTCCAAAATTGTAATTTCTTACATCCATTCTGTAAACATTCTTGTTACATTTCGGAACATCGTTATCTCCCACCGACACAAGATCCGCCCCCGGCGTTTCTCGCAACGGTGTCAGATTCTACACCTTAGGTTTTTATCTCGCCTCTCACGATTGTACGAGGATTTACATTTTATTGAAGTGCCTACTTGCCTTAGCTTTTTTCTTTTCTTATGGAATCTTTAAACTTTTCTTTTTAAAGATTTTTTTTTAATTTGTTAAGAAAGACGAATTTATCTACTGCAATCTATATTCGTGATGTGTAATCCTGGATTTCTATGACGCAATATAACGTACATGTAAAATTTTTATGTATTCAGAAGACTTGATACATAACTTAAGTATATCTAAAAATAAAACAAAAGATAAAATTAGTTACTTAAGAACATTATTATGTATTTATAGTTTTTGCCTCATATGTTTTAATCTATGTATAATATTATGTTATTAACTTAACGATACTGTTTTCAACTATTATGTGGCACAGTACTACCGAAGTTGCCCTTGAGAAATATTTTGATTTAGACATAATAAAGTATCAACAGAAACCAAGGAAGAGAACCACTTTTCATACGAAATGTAAGGTTTTGTCCTACTTAACAAATACGAGGTTAATAGCTAGTTTATAGAAGTATTTTGTATGCTGAAATCGTTCCTTACCGCTAACGTTTTATACTGTAGGTAAAAAAGAATTGCCCCATCCCTGCAAACATATCTCCACCCCGCAATGAGAGTGTGCACAATTTAACAGATAACATCGCAGGCTTCAGGCGAAATGCCTCTTGCCTTTTAAATGATTCAAATAAAATCTGCAAACATCTGCGATTGTAAATTTCGCTTAACATCCACGCCTATGGGTGGCGTTCAATCATTTCTGATTAGTGAGATTATTTGAACCCTTGTTTGGTGTAATGTTGCAATCCTAAAGTCCCAGGTTCGAATTCCGAGTGGGGTCAGATATAGACATTGGGTTTTTCTATCAAAATTCATAGTAGCAGCCGCATTTTGTGAAAATAGCGATGTTATATTACCCTAAGCGTTACTCTATGTATCATGAACATTTCCTTCTTTAATAATGTGTTTTTTTAACTAACATATGGTATTTCAACGTGTAATATTCGAACAGAACCGCGGTTCGAGCATGTATTTGTTCAACGACAATTTATAAGTAAGTGTTTGCATTTATATTTACTCATGCGGCAGGTGTAATTGTAAGACAAAGGAATCTCTTTCCATGTTGAGATAATACTGTTTATTATTTCAGCTCGACCTAATATTTATAATGTGAATTTAAGAAGAACGACGAAATGTGTTTAATGGGAAGTAAAGAGGTTTAACTTGTTTTATTTAATCGTTCAGGAGATAAATGGTGTAGTGTCTTTAAGTAATGGTTTTTGAGACTTATAAAATAATAATGGTGAAGTTAAAAATGGTACTTTTCAAATTAGGTATGTAGAGTGAAGATCTTGCATTACTATTTTTTTTATTAAGTTATCTATCAGTGACTCTATGTTTTTTTTTTAAAAGCAGGTGAATCCTGGTTATTATCTATTTAAAATATTCGTCACTTAATATACTTATATTCGTTTAATATGTTTTTTTTATAGCATCCCCTTGCTGGGCACAGACCTCCTTTCATTTAAGGAGCCTTTAAACCCCCTCTCTCCTCTGTCTCAAAGGGACTCAAACTTCAGTCCACCATTGATCACGGGTTAGCGGACTCCACATGTCTTTCGAACATTTTCGTTTAGAAGCTTTCCACATGATGTTATAATAAACTTTAACTAAAATATTTTTGCTTATCAAGATATTTATATTTGAATTTCAAATCATTATTTAATATTTTCAATTAAACGTTTGTCATTAAATAAATGGGCAAAATTTTCCAGCACAAAAATATTATTTTTACATTCTCTATGTTATTTATTAGACATTATTACTTTGATTTTCAATAAAAATAGGATTTAAAAACAAGAGACTTCAGACGACTATAAGCTCTTGGAAGTTAGAAGGAAGTGCCCTGGTTTACTTGTATTGAACGACGTCGTATGTTCCCTACAAGGAAATAGGATATGAGCCTCGGCAAGTTGTTTACGAATAAATAACTGTGAAACAACATTGTATTGTCACGATAGGTAATTTTCCGCGGCAAAATAGATGTTTCAAGGTATTTCTATTTCGATTTGCTACACTTTTTTACACTTTCATTGCCCTACTTATCTGTCTCATATTTATTTATTATACGCTTCGCTTCGGATTCGTTCCTAGACAAAACACATATATGCCACGGGGACCGTATGTTTTTCCAGGATAAAAAAGCTAAGTGCTATTCCAGACTCTAATCTATCTCTGTGCCAAATTTCATCCAGATCCGTTTAGCCATTCTGGCGTGAAAGAGTAACAAACATATAACATATGATTGCTTGACGTTATTTTATTTTTTAACTTATGTATGTATTCAGCCGTTCTTTTACGTCCTTTTGCTGGGATTTGGCCGTAGTCCACCATGCTAGCCCAGTGCGTCATTTTTAGTTTAGTGTAATTACACAGTGATAAACTGGCGATACTGGCGTAAAACGACAAAAGAATCAATATCTAATTCATCTAATATATTTAAACAAGCAATTCTTGTATATTTATATCTTTATTTATTTATACCGGCGATCTCGGAAATGGATCTAACGATTTCGCTGAAATTTGGTATGTTGCTCTCGGGGGCGAAAAATCGATCTAGATTAGTCTTATGTCTGGGAAAACGCATATATTTGAGTTTTCATGCTGTTTTCTTTAGCATTATTTTAATAATAATAATGTTAATAATTTCGCACAGTTGTGTATAACCATCATGGTTAAGCGACTAAGGCGCGAGATTGACTATCACAGGTGTGTTCGAATCCCGGTCGGACTTTTATTTATTTATTTATTTTTTGTATTTATTCAAGTGTTTAGTTTTTTTTTATCTTTAAGCCAAATTAAAGAAAAATGTACTCTTAACCAAGAAGTCCGAGCGAAGCTCGGTCGCCCAGGTACTAGTATTCTATTTATCATAAAAGGAGTGCACCCCATGAGTAAGTACAAAAATATAGGTACAGTATTAATTCCATCGACATATTAATTTGTATTTTAAGAATATTTTGCTATATAAAGAGCTGCTTTCTCAGCAATTACCTACAAAATATACAATAAATCCCTAATGTACAGATAACCCTTCATCATGTATAATTCAGTCAATCTTGAGGTTATTAAATTGAAGTTCAAAGTGGAACTACCAAGGGACCCAATGAAATTACAGGGTATTCAATTTACGTCTCACTGCGCACACCCTCGTCATAGTGATGAACATAATTATATAACTATGACAATAACATTATATTTATATGTATATAGGTCTTATTCTAAGTCAAAGTTATATGCTATTATACATTCTATATATTTTTTGTGGAAATCAATTTAAAAAAAAATAATTAAAAAAAAATAAAAAAAAAATACTGGGACTTGACTATAAGAACAGATAAATATTAAATCTTCTATGTATGTTGTTTTTGTATTTTTTTCATGTAAAGATTAAAACATTCGAAAGCTTAAAAAAGCTCAAGTATTACATATTATGTAGTATTTAAACTTTTTGGAAATATGATATATAGATAAAGAATAAATAATATTTCTCTTCTTACTATTGAAACAGCTCAGAAGGATTTTCTAAGGAAATAATATTTGGCAAATAACAATTATATTTATTGCTTTTCTAAATACTCGTTTAACATTTATATTAGAATGCGAATCCCCGATTGTCCACTTGACACATCAAACACTGTCGACTCACCGTCGTTTCGCTTTTGTTCGTCCCTAGGTACGTTTTAACGGTTAATATTGAATAGATAGACTAAACATTATATGATATATATAGCTTATAACCTTCCTCAATAAACGAACTATCTAATGCAAAAAGTTTTTTTCAAATCGGGTTCAAAATTCCTGAGATAAGCGCGTTCAAATAAACAAACTCTGCCTGTTTATAATATTAGTATAGGGTATCGAATAAAACAAATTGGACAAATGCGAGTCTGACTCGCACATCGAGGGTTCCGTAGCGTGAAACATTAAAATAAATTTATCATTGCAAAGAAAAATATTTTCTTTTGATATAACTACATATTTACGGTTTTCGGATTTTTCCCTTTATTTGTACTATAAGACTTTGTTTCTTGCCAAATTTCATGATTCTAGGTAACCGGGACGTACTATATGGTTTCGATTTTCTTGCGAGTATCAAAATATTGATTTTTTTCACAGCTCCAAGGTATTGCAGACAATTAATATTTGATATATTTTTAACTTAATACTTCCGCGCATTCCTGAGAAAAAGGGTCTAGACAGACATACAGATAGACAGACGGACAACAAAGTGACCCTATAAGGGTTTCTTTTTTCTTTTTAACGTACAAAACAATAAAAATAACTATTTATTATACTATATATAACTACAGCTCAAACATATTTCATTTGAACCGGAAATAAGGTTACTTGTAAAAGAAATTTAAAAATGTAACGTATCGTTCGAAATATATTAAAGCATTCACTCAATTCACTGAAAAACTAATGCATCAAGATCTCAGAGCATTGCCTTAGTTACAGCTGCCTTTGAAATTCAAATCGGATCTCGCATCATGAATTCATAGTTCCTACAGTAAGAGTGAAACTATACAAGTTGGTGAAAATATGAACGGCGATTAGAGAAGGGTTAAAATTAGATCATAGTTATAACTAGTGACTCACTCCTGATTCCTTTAGGTTCATCCCTAGATATTATAAGCAATATTTTGATACCTTAGGTTATATTATTGAAATTTTTGTGGGGATCCCAAACTTTTTTGTAAATGAAATATAGACTAGCTACTCGCTGATAATATAGCTTTTGATAGGTGAAAGAATTGTTAAAACTGGTCCAGTAGTTTTTTAGTTTACAAACAAACATATAAAAAAAACGTTTTTTTCTCTTTATAATGTTATTATTGATAACTAAGGCAGTGGTAGCCTAGCTCGCTTGGGTAACCAAGTGAAGCGGGTTTAAATTCCGCGTCTCACACCTCTAATATTTTATGCGCGAATCATTTCCAATATGATTATCACTTATCTTACGGTGAAGGAAAACGTCGTGAGGAAACCTACATGTCTGAATTATTTACGCGAAACGATTGTAAAAAGTGAAAACCGAAGTTTTTTTTCTTTTTATAAGGTCTCCAACTCAACAACAACAACAACAACAACAACTATACATTTCATACATACCCAAGAGACCATATCTATACTAATATTATAAAGCTAAAGGGTTTGTTTGTTTGTTTGTTTGGTTGAACGCGCTAATCTCTGGAACTACTCATCCGATTAGAAAAATTCTTTTTGCATTAGATAGCCCGTTAACTAAGGAAGGCTATAGGCTATATATAATCCCGGAAAAATGTACGGTTCCCGTGGGATAGATTTGTTTTTGTCTAGGGACGAACCCGAAGCGAAGCGAGGGTGAGTCGCTAGTTAAAGATACAATTATAAAATGCAAAGCCACTTCCGCGTAAACACAACACGCATAATTTAAATATAATAATTAGACGGTAAAAATACATAATTAATAATGCCTAAGTCAAAAAAAAACAGTAAATATTAAATTTTATACCGTAATATGGTTGCTAATACAACTTCATGCCAATTAGGCTAAATATCACTTTCACCCGTAATATAATTTCAGTATACTCTAAATAGTTTTATTTTTCCCATTGAAGTAAATCGCATTTATTCTCTTCTATTTGCATGCATTGCGCTTTAATGTCGGACCGCACGTCCTACATTTGCTTTCGACACAGTTCTATTGACTTTATTCACGCTTTTTATATGACATTTGCGAATTTCTTAGTTGTATTTTTTAGTTTTATTTTATAAAAGCATGTTGAAAACGTAATTTGTACTCATAAATAAAATTCAAGTATCATTCTACGATTTTATATATGTATGTATGTATTCAGCCCTTTTTAACGTCCCACTGCTGGGCACGGGCCTCCCTTCAATACGAGGGGAATCAGGCCATAGTCCACCACGCTGGCCAAGTGCGGATTGGCGGACTTCACATGTCTTTCGAAAAATTGCTAGGTTCTCTCAGACATGCAGGTTTCCTCACGATGTTTTTCTTCACCGTAAGGCAAGTGGTAATCGAGTTAGAAAATGATTCGCACATGAAAATATCAGAGGTGCGAGACCCGGGATTTGAACCCGCTTCACTCGGTTTCCCAAGCAAACACGTTACCACTGAGCTACCACAGCCTAGATTTTATATTTTATATTTTATATTTTTATTCTCTTGGGCAAACTCGCTACATCGTAGATCTTATCTGTGCCTTCGAGCTAAGATGAAGGTCAAGAGTATGCCCAATATTAATAATAAAAATATATAGTTAACCTGTATTGAGTGGTTGATAAGTGTGGCTTTTGTGGTAATACCAGGCGTAATAATAATTGAGCGTTAAAAATTCCAAATAAAACTATCTTTCAGTCTCTAGACAGTTTTATTTAACGCTAGCGACTTACCCTCGCCCTGCTCGGGTTCGTCCCTATTTACGTTTTAACGTTTAGTGTAGATTTCTCAGAGATAAGATATTTTCTCGCTGTAAAAAGTATCCTATATGTTGACCCGGATACCCAGCTATGAATATACCAAATTTCATCAAAATCCGTCCTGTGATTTTCTCGTGATGCATTCCCAGACAGACAGACAGACGGACAAAAATTCTAAAAACTATATATTCAGCCTCTGTATTGATAATAATGACTATTTCAATAACATTTTCCATAAAATATTTAATGTACAGATTCGACTTAGAATTTTATTAGGTATATGTATAGATCGCTATATATCTTATATTCCTACAGAGTAAATAGAGTAAAGAAATAAATATTTAGTTATAGTTAGGTAGCTGTAAATATTTAATTAAATAGATGACCTGATGTTTCAAAGTAATATTAAACTTCGCTTATTATTAATTTAGATTTAATTCCGTTTCGCCTCGGGTGTACTTCTTTGTGAATACCGTTCAAAAGGCCGTAGAATAAATTATCATAGGCTTAGTTAGACAACGCTTATATGTAAAAAGAAAAGGGAATATTTAATATGTTATATACAATCATTTCTCGTTTTCTTAGAAGTAAGGGAAAATAATAACGTCCTTTATATGTTTTATTTAAATTGGAGTATCTTAAAATAATTATATAGGTAAATAGGTAAATATTTCTGTATTCTATCTCTGTATTGTACAGACAGAATTATTTTTCATCTTTGATTTTTAGTATTGGTTATTTTGTTTTATTCTATTGTATGTTAGACTATGGCTTATCCCCCTCGTATTGAAGGGAGGCCCGTGCCCAGCAGTGGGACGTTAAAAAGGGCTTAATACAATATTAGACTTAAGCCACGGCTTGACTTATGTAAATAGATAAAGCGAAAATATTTTATATAAAATGAACATGTTCATGGCACACATGCGTATTTAAGCTTAATGGCCTGGTAGCCACTATGCTCTGCTACTTTGGTCACTACATGTAGTATATCAAATGAAATATCTGCTAGAAATGATTGATTCCCCATACAAATTTCCATCCCCCTTTTCACCTTCTTAAGGGATGATTTCCAGGATAAGTACTATCTTATGTCCTTCCCAGGGTCTCAAACTATCTCCATACTAATTTCATCTAAATCGATTCAGCAGATTAAGCGTATAAAGCTGACAGACAGACAGAGTTACTTTCGCATTTATAATATTAATATGGATTATTCGCTACAGTGATAGGTAGTCCTTTAGCTAAGGTCTTACGATTAGTTTATGTAAGAATTTTGGATTATAGTTTTTTCCATTAGTCTACACTATAACTTATATAGCTTTTTGTAAAACAAAACCCTATTACTGCCACCATCAAAATATATTCGTTCTCTGGGAAAGTATATTGGACCAGAAACATTCCTGAACCTTTCATTAGTCAATGATTTAAATATCAAAAGAATACATTTCAACGCGATTCTCGTTCATTATGTATACCGGTTTTTATTTTTTCTATCTAAATCGTTTATACAGTTTCGCGCTTTATCGACTGAGAGGTTTGATTTTTTTTTTATTTTAAAGGGTGATTTTTTTTAGACTTCTCCTTTCTAAATTCTTACTTATGTATTATGCTTTTAAGGTACTTTACTTCTTTTCTTTTTTATTAAAACTTGTAATTTTATTCATAAGTGTTGTGCCAAGTCTGATTAGATTTGTTCAAGCACATACAGTACAGGCTACAGTTTACTTTTAATTTAATATCTTTTTACGTACTTAGATGTTATCAGTAGTTAATATTGTCTTGAGATTGCCATCTGTTATGTTAAAAAATGGTGGTTGTTAATGAATTCTATGAAGCATTCCATCATGTAATTAACAAACAAACAAACTTTTTCAATTTTAATTTCCTTAATTATACATATGTATATACTTAATTAACTTTAACTAAAATGAATCCTGTAGTGTCACCAGCAAGACCGAGTTATATAAGAGAAAATATACTTTTACATACCACAGAACGTTAACTAGGGACTAAAATAATTTGTATCATGACTCAAGTAGAGTGCTTGGAGCGAGTCAGCGCTCTGTAATTGGATGAGGTGAAATGAGCGAGTCGGGACCGAATCATTGTTGCTTTTTTAATAATATCCTAGTACAATTCTGTGAAGAAATACCTTTTTGTTTATATACTAATGATGTACCCTCGCTTTGCTTGGATACTTCCTAGATGCTTAGTACTCTATGTGCTACTCCAGGTCATAGACTATCTGTAAATTAAATTTTATCCAAATACGTCTACCCAGTTTCATCCAATTTTTAGTACGAAAGATTCGCACTTTTATAGTAATAGGTCTGATTTTAATTGACATTTTTGTGTTTAGTACGTTATAGAGGTGTGATACATAAATCAATAGCTATTACAGAAAAATAAAATTGAAGAGTCCATTTGTAATATCAAAATAGCAGCTTTTTTATGCAGTACTTATAAGAACAAATTAAAAATAATAATGTTTAAATTTTTGTCTGTCTGTCTGTTTGTTCCGGCTAATCTCCGAAACAACTGGACTAATTTTAACGGGACTTTACTGGCAGATAGCTAATATTATAAGAAGTAACTTAGGGTATTTTAAAAGAATTAGGGTCCGCGCAAAAAAATTAAAACCCATGAAATTGTGAACAAAATCCGCCTACCTGGAGACCCACCCGAGTAGAAGCGAGTGTAATTCGCTAGTCTATACGTACATATAATGAAATTCTGAGTCGAATCTGTACATTCAATATTTTTTAAGAAAATTTTATTGAAATAGTCATTATTATCCATACAGAGGCCGAATCTATAGTTTTTTGATTTTTTTGTCTGTCTGTCTGGGAACGCAGAACACAAGAAAACCACTGGACGGATTTTGATGAAATTTGGTATGAGGACAGCTAATTATTCGGGTCAACATATAGGCTACATTTTACTGCGGGAAAATATCTGATGTCTGAGAAATCTATACTAACATTTATCAAGTATCTAGGGACGAATCCGAGCGGAGCGAGGGTGAGTCGCTAGTTAATATATAAATTAGTTGAGCACACAAAATAATTAAATATTTAAAACATTTTAAAATTTTCACATACACACAAAAAGAAAATTTTGAGTGAGGGGCTTTCATCGTTTGTAGAATAAATTTATTTTATATCATCAGTCTGCAAATATTTGAGTTAATTATTTAAAATTATCGTTTGCCGACGGTAGCTTAGCGTAATTTACAGCAAAGGACCGAGAGTCAGAAGTCAAAAGGTCAAGCCGGCTAGTCGTTGAAACACCGTTACTAGTTAACGCCTTTATAAGCGAAATAAGCTTGTCTTCTATTTCAAATACATGCCCTAACATATAACAAACACGGTCTAACATAAACTTAATTAACAACTTGTAGATTTCCCATGGATTTTTTTATAAGTAAAAATATCTGTTATTGTATTATTTTTTGATTTTTGATTGCAAAGGCCATAGATTATTTCTATGTAGAATATACGAATAAAATAATAATACAAGTAGACACAATTACAATGTTTTTAGCCCTTTTTAACATCGCTGTGAGCCTTCCTTTAATGTGATGGGGATCTGGTCATAGTCCAACACGCTGACCAAGTGCGAGTTGGCGGACTTCACACATCTTCCGAAAACTTGCTAGGTTCTCTTATACATGCTGTTTCCTAACGTTGTTTTCCTTTGCCGTTATCAATATTTTTGTTATATAACATCAATATAAGTAGAAAAATATATTGCCCAGTTAAATAAATAAACTTAACTACTGTGCAGGCTTTTATTCAGAATTTCTCGACAATAAATTCCGATAGCTGTGCTTGACCCGACCCGGAACTCGAACGTGTCCTGCGTTCATCCTCTGAATGTGCAGCCGTATATGTTCATATAATAATGTAAAATTGTATATACATATGTATTTTACATAATGTTAGAATATTTATATATATGTATTATGTACATATAATGATACAAGTGACTTATCCTCATTTTGCTCGGGTGCGTCCCTGGATACCTAAATATCGTAAAACCTGTATTTCTCCAGGTTGTAGTCGTGTTGTGAGTCGTCGTGTGGTTGTAGTCTGTGGGCTAAATTTCATCCAAATCCATTCAGCTGTTTCGGAGTGAAGGAGTAGCAAATATACACACACATACAAAATTTTACTTTTATAGGTAATAATAGGTATGTAGGTATGTTTAACTATATTTCTTTAACAGATAACGTAAATTCTACTATATTATGTTCTTGCCAAAAATCTTAGATACGCAGTTCTTATCAGTAAGTAATTCATCCACTACTTCGCCTCTTTCGTCTATCACATACGATGATGTACTGTCAATCTTGCTACGAGGGTCGAGTATGTTCGATATTTATGGCCTGAGCGATAATAAATAATGTATTGGGCCTGAATTCATTATTGATTATTATATATATTTATTGATATACTAGTGACAGATGGTGTTAACTTAAACCCGTAAGCAAAGTTTTAGGCAATACCTAAAATATACCTAAATAGTTTAGCTCTTTTTAAATAAACCTATTTTTTAGATTTTTTTCGCGGATTTATTTTTATTTTTGATTCCTGACCCTTCGAATGCCTTATAGTAACCTAATAAATCCGAGAAAAAATTCGAAAAGATAGTTTTATTTAAAACTAGCGACTCACACTCGCTCTGCTCGGATTCGTCCCTACTTACGTTTTGTTAGATATTCTCCCGCAGTAAAGTTGATCCAAATAACTAGCTATCATCATACCAAATTTTATCAAAATCTGTCCAGTGGTTTTCTCGTGATGCGGTCACAGACATACAGAAATTCTAAAAACTATAGATTCGGCCTCTGTATCGATAATAATGACTATTTCAATAAGATTTTCCAAAATATATTTAATGTACAGATTGGATTCAGAATTTTACTATATGTATAGTATACATGTCAAATATTCGCGAATATCTAAGAAAGTATTAATTTAGCTCTTTTTTACGTTTCATTGCTGGTATCGATCTCTTTTCAGTGCTTAGGCGATAGTCCACTACCCTAGCCAAATGTTATTGATAAACAATAAAGTGAATCTTTTGAAATAATAAGAAATTATTTCTTCTTAGAGAATAGAGACCTAGGTATCGTTTTTATATAGATATGTGATTTGGCATAGTTACAGCGTATCTGATATGTCTATTGAATCATAAACTATGAGTTAGTTCCACGAATAAAGAAAACTAGAGCACTTATTATTTATGACGTTGCCTTCGACTTGACTGAGATGAAATTATTGCATTATCTTCTATGTCATTCAAACAGAGTCGCAAATCGTAAGTCGATACTCATTATTATGAAGTGTTAGTCGTGACATACTAATATGATTAATATACAAAGAATTTCTCTGTCTGTTTGTTACCTTTTTTATACATACATAGATACGGACATAAAATTTATGTCAATTATACCTTGGGAACTTGGAAGGCTATGTTTCTTTTTATCCTGTGCTCCTTCCTACGTTTTCAAGCCATGACCAAGAGAATTGAATTGAATTCTGTTTACCGACATTAAAATGCAAGCAGAGCCATGAACTAAAACATGTATAGTATAAAATATATTATATTGTTTGTGAGCCATTCTCATAAGCTTATTGTTTAAACAGCAAAGATAATGTTACTCTCTAAATTATCCATTTTAAACGCAACCGTAAGTTTTGTTGCTGATTTTATGCTACCACGAGTACATAAGTTTAATTAACTGCGGTCCCCTAGTGTGATATGAATTATCCTCCATAAAGACCTATGCAAACTGATATAACTAAGTATTTTTCCTATAAATTTAGTAATAAACAGTTCAGTATGACATTTTCAATTACACATTATGTATTTATTTGTACAGACTACAGTAAATTGTCATTCTTTGTGTTTTTAATTTTGCAGCTTTATTATTAGTATATTTAGTGTTAAATTTTACCCACAGGAAACATTGATTTATTTAAAAAAAATGACAATAACTGTATTCAAATTTTAAAGAAGTTTTTTTTTTACATTTTTAGTTGGTTCGATTACCGGTTCAGGTAACATCTTTAAAAAAATACAGTTATTCTTATTTTTTTAAATTAAATAATGCTTCTTTTGAGTGAAACTTGATATTTTCGTTATTTACAAGTAAGACACTTTACTTCTATGTCCCATACATTTGTTCCACCTGTGAATATATATATATATATATATATATATATATATATATATATATATATATATATATATATATATATATATATATATATATATATATATATGTCGTAGTCTTTTCGCAGAATTCGTCATTTCATGAAATACCTAGGCAACTCGTGTATACACAATCCGACGCATAGTCATTGCGGACAGTTAGGCTTTTCATGTAATGCCTGTTATATATATGTTTACATTAAATAAACTAAAGTGTAACATTATATCCCGGAAAAAGTTGTTGTTTTAACTGTTCTAACCTAACCTAACCAACCTAGAAGATAAGAAAAGGTTTTGTTATGGCGTCGATTTATCATAATAATGCTAATTCTGACATTGACATTTAACATAACCAAATTTTTAAATAAGGATATAAGGATTTTTTTCCTTTCTTCAACGTGCCACGGTGTATATAACAGGCATTACATGAAAAGCCTAACTGTCCGCAATGACTATGCGTCGGATTGTGTATATTGGCTGTAAACACGAGTTGCCGGAAGTGCCTAGGTATTTCATGAAATGACGAATTCTGCGAAAAGACTACGACATATATATACATCAAGCAAAGTCATTAGCAGATGTTAGTATATACAAAAAACAATATAAGACCACCCACATACATTTTTAATCGCATGTTATACTGTAGCTTAAACGGAAGCGGTCGGGATTATTCGACAACTAACTGTGGGGAAGCCCTTAAATATTTTACCATAATCCGTAACCATTGGATTGACGTTTTAACTCCGTTGTTGGGATCGATTAACGAGTATTTAAACGTTTTGATTTAACATTAATTAGGTTTTATTAATTTTACTTACTTTTGAATTAATCTGATTGATCTAATATTATAAAGAGATAAAGTTTGTGAGTTTGTTTGTAGGAAGTAATCTCTGAAACTACTGAACTGATTTAGATGAAATTTGGTAAGAAGATAGTTTGAGACTTTGGGAAGGACATAGAATAGTTTTTAATCCGGAAATCATCTTTTAAAGGGGTAAAAATGGGGATGAAAGTTTGTATGGAGGATCTACCTAGGGACGAATCCGAGCAAAGTGAGGCTGAGTCGTTAGTATGTATATAAATATATACTTATCAAGGGTAAGTGATTTGTAAAATCGACTTAAAAATATTTGATTTTATATCAATAGGCTTATCAAATATAAATATTAAATTAAACCTATTTTCTAGCTTACCTTTTTTAAATATCCTGTTATGAAAAAAAGTTTAGAATTAAGAATATAAAGCTAAACAGAAATTTCGTACCCATTTGAATTTCACAAGTATCAAAATTTAAATGCAGTATTTACGACAGACTTAACTTCATTTATTATGAGGCAGACGGCAAGAATACTATCGCAATGTCGATGGATAAACATAGCGTGAATAATAAGTTAATTTTCATTTCGGATTCTCTGGAAGGGAAGAAGGAAGAATTTGTTTTCTTTATACTGTTTATCTTTTTGTAACGCTTGCATATTTAGGCTACCCGATTCAGATGTAACTTTGGTAAATTATTATGTATGTAAGTAAAGGATCTAGGGTACAGGTAATAAGTAATAATAATATGTTGGGACATTAACACGCAGCACCATCTAGTTCCATGGTAAGCTACGAGGCTTGTGTTATGGTTACCAGATAGTTGATACACTACACATATATAACTTAAAATACATACATACGTATTATATAAACCCGCGACCGCTGGCATAGCAAGTAGGGTGTCTACAAATTGAGCCAAACGTGTCGTTATATACAAGTAGAAAATCAGAATATCTCAGAAAGTAATTCATGTATATATGTATGTATATCATAATTTAACACCTTTTCTAAACCAGAGAGAGACTACTATTGTAAATGAGAAATTTTGTATGTGTACATGTTTGTTACTTTTTTACGCTGTAACGACTGGACTAATTTGATGAAATTTAGCACATAGATAGACCAAGACTGGAATAACATATAATATCTTGGCTACTGTTAGTAACACAGTTTGCCAAAGAATGGCGTTGCGTGTATCTGTATCTATAGACTAGCGACTCACCCTGGCTTCGCTCGGGTTCGTCCCTAGCTTGCTACCCAATACAAATTTTCATCCCCATTTTCACCCCTTTAAGGGATGATTTCCGAGATAAAAGATCTTCTTACCAAATTTCATCTAAATCGGTTCAGTAGATCCAAAGATTACCCCCTACAACCTCATAAACTTTACCTCTTTATAATATTAGTATAGATATATAAAGTTATGTTTCTTTGTTTGTTCGTACTCTAGCGTGCTAAAACGAAATATGATGAAACTTTGGTGAGTTGCGTCGCGTACGCCCGCGAAGGTTTCCGGCCCCAAAAAAAAAATATTTCTATGTTTTTCCCCTATGTTTTTCCCTTTTTCCCCTATCTTAAACCATTTATCCCTAGGGACAGACCCGAGCGTTGCGAGGATAAGTCGCTAGTTGAACTTTGAACTTGTTTTGTTTGATCGCTAAAATATTCAGAATTCGAAGTTTAAAAAAAATACAAGAGCCACAACAATACGTATTATAATAGTATTCGCGATTTCCCTAACGGGTTCATAACTGCATTGTGCTCGCAATATCATTCGTTGCACTCAAACTGCGCGATAATAACATCTTCAGCCTTGGTCTATGTTATGCTAGATGTTACATATTAGTAATAAACTATATTATTAATGCGAAAGTTTGTATGTTTCTATGTTTGTTACTCCTTTCTAAAATGGCTGTATGGATTTAGATGAAATTTAGTACACAGAATGTGTATAAAACCGGTTGAAACCGGTTTTGAATTGGTTTCATGTTCTCCATAGAGATTTTATTCAGTATTGAAATTAAAATTAATAAATTAAGGTTTCACCCGTGGTTTTGCTCGCATATTATGTACATATGTCTATATAAAATTGTCGTTTTACGTATTTATAAAGGACAAGGCATACATGTATTCCGATTTTCACTCGATTTCGTCTTATCTTTTGAGTGTAAAGCAACAAGCATAACTATAAACTTTCGCACTTAAAACATTAATGTGATATTTTTCCAAAAAAGATATCTATGTAGATAAGCTTAAAAAGCGAGACCTTATCTAAAAGCAAAATTTGATCCACATCGTTAGAGCCGTTTTCGAGATACACGAAATATAATTTACATACATATTATGTATACGCAAGAATTGCTCATTTCTACATACTATAATAAATATTATAATAAGTTATTGTTTTGTATTAAATATATATTAGTATCGTATTCAGAATTTCAACATCTGTGACTTTTGTTTTAGTCGAGCCACAATGAGTTTCCGGATCCGCTCTTTATATTATATACATTTCAGTTTTAGATCGTCGCTTTGCTGTTTCGAATTAAATTTTGGCTGGTAAGATGATTGTAATGTTGTATCTATAGCGAGAGGTTGTAATTGTCTCGGGTGTCTTGATTAGTATTTCCTTTAATGTCATCGCAACGCAAAATGATAAACTTTTTAATAAATTAATCTATATATGTTTATGGTTTTCTATACATATAATAAAATATTGATTGTGAGTTATATCTGTACTTTGAATATTTTTTGGAAAATCTTATTGAAATAGTCTATATGATCGATACAGAGGCCGAATCTATAGTTTTTAGAATTTTTTTTTCTGTCTGTCTGTCTGGGAACACATTACGAAAGTCAGTGGACAGATTTTGATGAAATTTGGTATGATGATAGCTGGTTATCCGGGTCAACGTTTAGGATACTTTTTAATGCGGGAAAATATCTCATCTCTGAGAAACCTATACTGAGCGTTAAAGTGTAAATAAAGATGACCCAAACAGAGCAAGGGTGAGTCGCTAGTGTACAATAATCTAATATATTTAAACGAGCAATTCTTGTGTATTTATTTATACCGACGATCTCGGAAACGGGTCTAACGATTTCGCTGAAATTTAGTATGTGGGGGTTTTCGGGGGCGAGAAATCGATCTAGATTGGTCGCAAATAGAGTTGCCAGCTATTAAAGATTTTTTTGCTGCATTTATACGTTCATGGCATATATTAATCATTTATATATTCAAATTAAAGCTATTTTTTTTCTATGCATGATAAAATACCTCTGCCTATGTAAAAGTGGCTACAAATAAGGATTACTAGCTGTTAAAGATAGATGAAGCGCGCTAACTCTCTTTCACTTTAATGAACGTATAAAATAAACAAAATATTACCTGCTTACACCTGGCTGCGAAGAGGTTGCGGCCAAGTGCGCAACGGCAGCTAACACTCTTCAAGTTCTCTACGTTTATCTCTGTGAAGTGGAGTATAATTTATTTTAATAACAAGTACAACGACTTTGTTACAAAAAGTCAATTATTATAACACATTTAAAAATACTTGCGTGCACATTTTAATAAGCAACCCGGCTATAACATATTGTCCCTTTTATTATTATATATAAAAATTGTTTTTAATTAAAAAACTCCATGAACGTAGCAATCTTGCCTCCGGATCTTAGGCTATAATAGTTGTTACGTAACACAATAATATTTACACAGGCCCATTAATAATTAAGGCTGTTCTAATAAAAACAAGTAAGATTATTTCAAAGCAAAACCAATTTTTGGAGGCAAACTGACCTCGCGGTCTCTCTGACACATGACAAGGGGTTAGAGAATTATTTAGTTTGTTATTACGACACACGGCTATGTAGATAATTATACCCATATATTTTTTTGGATATTTAATAATTATTATTAAAAAGGCGAAAAGTCTTCGCTCCGATGAAGCTCTAACTATAACCTGTATTTTTTAGATAGTGATAATATTCCATTCTCGTCTATACCTTATAAACGATCCCTACGAAAAAAAAACAAGTCGGTCTGTCGCTTTATGGGCCCATAATATTAAGGATAAATATACTAACTAATACGCTTACGCATTAATAATATAGTTTTAGCTATATACCCTGCAACGCCATCTCTTAGCAAAACTTATTACTGATAATAGCCTATTGCCTGATCCCACTCGTATTGAAGAGAGGCTGTGCCCAGCAATGGGACGCTCACAAGGGTTGATTACAATATAGTATAGTATCATATTATATAACGTATTACATCAATTTTTGTGCAGCCGTTACAGCGTGAGTACTGAATATATACGTCATACACACATTCAAACATTAACGTATGTCGCTAAGCATAAATATATGTATGTAATATCCTCCTGACCGATTCCGGCCACGGCGGTCAGTCTCATTGAGACTAAGCAACTGCGCAGGAGATATAATAGTGCACAAGTGTACGCGCAGACGCAACGTGCACTCTCTATTCCTGTCACTCTCATACTCTGGTGGGACGACTACTCGACACGATCGGTGAGAGTTAACGCGCAGGACCGACGGCTTTACGAGCTTTCCGAGGCACGGGGGTGAAGCACCGTCAACTTCCCAACTCCGGGCTGTTACTGAGGCTTACTATACAGAATGACTCAATAACTAACACTTGGCCCGACCCGGAACTAGAACCCAGAACCTCCGGGTGTGCAGCCGTAAATACTAGCCACTACACCACCGAAGCAGTTAAATATATGTATATAGGCGTGAGTACGTATATTCATCATTTTATAATATATTTATATTAGTCGATTATGATTATACAGTGTAATAAATTCAACTCAAGACTCAATACTATAGCAAAAGATCTACTTGTTTTTGATCTATTAGTTTTATAAATCTCTATACCATTCTTGGCGTTTCTATGTACGCATTCGCGTAACCGCCGCCATCCAATGTTTTTGTTCGATACAATAAATTATGTGAGGTCGGTATTGTCTTTTGATACTATCTTAACTTAGTGGTTCCATTTGTGAGACCGCGTATTTATAAATGTCTGCCATTGTTCTTACTAAAACGGCCCGTTTTGGACCGGAATTAAACGTTTCCCTCCAAGGTTCTTACGTTTCAGTCCTAATGACTATTTATAAGATCTTCTTTAAATAAATTATTTAAGATTGCTTCAGTAATGCTTTAGTGTTATTATAATTGAAGTATTTGTAGCGAATGTGGCTTAAGATGGCGGCAATTAATGGGACTTTTGTTATCTATATATAAATAGGCAAAGACAAAACAGCTCAATACATTTTTCTACTTTGTTTGTCAACTGAGTTTCTGTTTAGAGTTCTGTACCTCAAAAGGAAAGAAGGCACCTTTGTAGGATCGTTTCATTGTGCGTCCGTCTGTCTGTTTGTCTTTCAAGACCCTTTTTCTCAGGAACGCGTGGAGGTATCAATATGAAATAAATATACAAATACTCAATTCTACAATCCGTAGATGCTGTGAAAAAATCAAACTTTTATGTCAACGCAATCAAAAGATACGGCCGTTTATGCCGCATATTTTGACACTCGCAAGGGAATCAAAACCTATGGGGTACTTCACGTTGACCTAGAATTATGAAATTTGGGAAGTTATGAAGTTAAGGGAAAAATCCGAAAATCGTAAAGTAAAATGCGTATTTAATACTATTTATTAGAATTGATATTTAAGTCTAATGCTTTATTAATAAGTAGTTCTTTCGGTAAATTATTAAGTAAAACTTATATATATATATATATATATATATATATATATATATATATATATATATATATATATATATATATATATATATATATATATATGTTAAGAGTCGCGGCAAATCAATTATTATATATATTATATATTAGCGACATTGGCCATACATTCACACATGTACATACATATCATGTACATAGCTTACTATACTGTCGGTTTTTAGATTTATAATATACTAGGTTTTGTCTGCGGCTTCGCTCGCGGGGTAGGTGAGGGCGGGGATCAAAGGTGGTCTATATCTTTCCCCAGGATGCCATCTATGCTCTTGCCTCAGACAAGAGTTACTTTCACATTTATAATATTAGTATGGAATATGGATATAATTTATTCTATATATTTTGTTATTTTCCACGAAATAACACTTCTTTTCCAAATAAATGAAACCACGAGGAATATAAAATAATAACTTTATTAATAATTACACCGTTTTTTATGCATGTAATGAAAATATAAAGCGAATGTCGAATGTTTAAAAACTGCTTTTTATTGGAAACGCCCTAATATTTTTTTCAATAAAAATGAGTTTTTATTACAATATTGCAATACCTACTATTATAGACAGCTATTAAATTACAATATTTATTGTTTTTTTCTATTAGATAGTACTTATTATGGCTTTACATGCGAGTCGATTTGCATATATATAGAAGAGGTAGAATTTACTCAAATTAATAAAAGGACACCTGTTCAAATACATTTTATAAAATAAATAAAAAAATTTAAAAACCCCTTACGCAAAAAATACTTATAGTTTAAGGAACAACCCTTAAAAAGTAAATAATTTTGAAAAAGAGCTAATACTCTTACACTGCTGGACCGATATTAACTAAACATAGCTAAGAATAACCGCAAGGAAACTGGCTTTCATATGAAAAAAACCGTATCGAAATCGGTTTATCCGTTTGAAAGCTACGATGCCACAGACAGACTCACATACAGACAGACATCGACGTCAAACTTAAAACACCCCTCTTTTTTCGTCGGAGGTTAAAAAATACAATAAACTGCAGAATAAAACTAAACAATAAAATATCAATTTAGCGGCTTTAAGCAAACAGACTAAGACAGAGTCCACAGTCCTACATATGTGTATACTAGCAGACCCGGTCACCCATTGCTATGGCACACATATGAAAATCGTTAATTTTGCAAGTAAAAAAGAGAATTATCGGGATAAAAACTATCTTATTTTTTAAGTTAGAACAAATCATACATTTTGAAAAAAAACGTTAATATCAGATAAGTGGTTTCGAAGTTCATCTCGGACCAACATCGTGACACGGGAATTTTATATATTAAGATTATAGTATATGTATTTATGTATGTATTCAATAAATAAATAAATGTTGGGACATTACCACACAGCACCATTTAGTTCTATTGTAAGCTACGAGCAGCATGACTGGAGTACAAATATTCGTGCTCATTACATAAATAAATGCCCCCAGCAGGACTCGAACCCGGTGCCGTTGGAACAGCAAGTAGGGTAACTACAAATTGATTCAAACGTGTCATCAAATACAGAATTCTTACAAAAGATCAATGTACAAACATTACGACGTTTCTAAATATATACATATATACATAATCATGTAGGTCATTCGCCTACTGCAGAACGCATAAAAAATAAAATTTATTTACATTCTGCACTAAAAACACTATTGACTTTTACTTACCTTTTATATTAAGAATATTTGCTTTAAAAACCTCTATTTTATGTCTTCAAAAGATTCTTAAGAATTTTAAAAGAGAGTTTCTATTTGATATGTTATGTTGTAACTTATTTACTTCTGATAAATAAAAAGAATAATATCATTTATTATAAAGCTAGCAGAACCCGCGGCTTCGCTCGCGCCAAAACTACAAACAAAAATCTCTAAAAAAAATAGGTTTCATACAAACTTTCATCCCCTATTTTACCTTTATTTTGGACGAATTTCAAAAAATGCTAAATTACGTATTTATTTTATTGTATTGAAGAGTATGAAGTTTCAAGTAATTCTGATCATAAATATTTTTTGGGTTGTATTATAACATGTTTTCCCGTGAGAATGAGATCTCGCGGTAAAAAGTTGTCTATTTCACTCTTCAGTCCTCTATCTCCACACAAAAAATCACACCAATCCGTCACTTTGTTTTGAGCAAAGAAAGACAAACAAACAAACAAATACACTTTCACTTTTATAATATTTGTATGCGATTGAATATTTCCTTCAATTGGAAAGCACTTTGATGAATATCAAAAATAGTTTTTATAGTAGAATAAAAGAAATGCTATAAAGTACTTTTTGAAGTCGGTTAAGAAAGAACCAAAAACTATAATAATGTGAAATTTAAATATATTTTAAATAAACCACTTCAAAACTAGTTTCTTTTTAAATCCAGGATCGTCGAAAAACAGAAATTGTAAATACAATGTAAAATAAATGTTCAATGTATTGAAGAAAACAGCGATGACAGCGAGAGAAGAGCTTATTATTTTTCTTTACTGAGAATTGGAATAAAATATTTTCTAAAGTTCAAAAAAGGTTAAATGTTTTTTTTTTTGGTTATATTATAATGATTTCATATTTTTCATTTAACAAAGAGGTTATGTAATTCTGTATTATTGGCAAAGCTTTCAAGCTCATTAGGGTATATAACCTTATATATAAACAAAAAAAACATATAAATTTTTAAACTTTCATTAATTCTCAATCATATTCTTTTTGCGCTTTATTTAGGGGCGATTTTTTTTTATTTTTTTTTTAATTAAATGATTATAATCAGACATATCGCTAAAACTATCAATAAAAAACATACATAGTATTTACCTCTTTCTTTTCGAAGTCGGTTAGGTATTGAACTACACCAGGGTGTTTTAACAATATAAGTTTATATGTATAGTATTTGATGACTAAAAATTCTATGCTTAATAAAATTTTATAACTTTGATGTTATATACATATATATTATAATTCTATGGACACATGAAATGAAACAACATCAGAAAGTACCAATATTTATATATATACATATATACATATATATACGTATATATGTGTAGTGTATCAACTATCTGGTATCCATAACACAAGCCTCGTAGCTTACCATGGAACTAGATGGTGCTGTGTTAAATGTTTAATGTCCCAACATATTTATTATTTAACTACAAAGTAGACTATTTGAAGTAGATGAAAGTAAATATTTTTATACATACACTAAAAAACTTTAAGAAATATAAGAATTGTATATAAAATTTTAATATCAAGAAGTAGGGCTTGCTCAGGACATGTAAAGCATACTGGCGATATCGAGTCGGCGTCATCTGCGGCCACTCGCGGTTTGGAAACACGCCAGTGCTACTTTAATAGCCTGTTTCTTTAATAAGATTGCTTAGATATTGTAAATGATGGGTTTTATTCATAATATTCTTGGGGGTTTTCTAAGTTTTATGAAAAATTGATTTATTGTATTATATACTCAAATATATGTGAGATTTTTGGGTCTGTTATTAATTATTTTGTTATGTTACTTAGAAAGTAGATTTCTTTTAGTGAAATAATGTTATAATAATCAAAAGAGTAGTTTTAGGGATAATCTACCAACAGACAAAGAAATATTTTACTTCTATATAATAGTGCAAGATTTCTTCTTAAGATTATTCTATATAGATTTTTTTTCTCTAAGTAACATGCCCATGCTGTAAAACTGTTCAGGAATTTTAGTATCGGGTTTCTATTATATTTGCTTGTTACTCCATCACTTTAAAACGACTTAACCGATTTGGATGAAATTTAGAACTCAGATAGACTATAACCTGTAGTAACACATAGGTTACTTTAAGGCATCTAAAGAGATAACCGTACGAGGATAAATCAATAGTAATCTACACTAATATTATAAAGAGGAAAGATTTTTTTATTTACTTTGTTTGTGCCGAATAAGCTTCGAAACTACTGAACCAAACTAGATGAAATTTGGTAAGAAGATAGTTTGAGACCCTGGGAAGGACATAGGATAGTTTTCATCCCGGAAATCATCACTTAAGTGGGTGAAAATGGGGATGAAAGTTTTTATGGGGAAGCAATCTAGGGATGAACCCGAGCAAAGCGAACCCGCTAGTCTTAGATAAGAATCTGTGTATTCAAGACTTAAATTTGACTCTGACTCTGTTGGATTATTATAGCAAGTACTTAATTAAATTCAATATAAATAATATAATTATTATATTAGCAGTTCAGAGAATTTCCACCATATAAAGTGTCATAATGTAATAGATACATTGAGCAGGAAACTGCAATTTATGCGCGCGTCTTCGCATATATTCTGCGGAAGCATTAAATCCGTACACATCTGTCATATTATATGTTGTGATTTCTGTCCTTTGTAATTAGATACTGTTAAGAAAACGACAAATGTCTCTAGTTTATACTATTATTAGTTTATTGGATACTATTGACTCACCCTCGCTTCGCTCGGGTTCGTCCCTAGGTTGATTCCCCATATAAAATTTAATCCCCATTTTCACACCCTTAAGGGATGATTTCCGGAATAAAATATTCTATGTCCTTCCCAGGGTCTCAAACTATCTTCTTATCTCATTTAAATCGGTCCAGCAGTTTTTGAGTTTATTCGTTACAAACATACAAAAATACAAATCTTTCCTCTTTGTAATAGTAGTTTAGATAGTTTTGGGTTGATTTAGGACTTTATTTATGAAATTTAACTGAGCAGATATAACCATAGCTTATTAAGTTTAAAATATAACTGTTATAAAAAGTTCTTGAGTTAAAAGCGATTTGATTTTAGCGTTTAGTACATTCCAAACATCCACTTTTTTTTTTAATTATATGTATGTACTTAATGCTTTGATCCCCATATAAAATTATAAATATATTATAAGTAGCAAACAAGAAAACCATTGATTGTGGAGGTGTGCTATATGCTAAGAATACTTACCTATGTTATATATTTTGACCGAGTTAAAAAATGAGGTATATTTGGATTTGTTTTATTTGTCTTAACGCGATTTTTAATGAATACATTTTACCGCAAGGTTGTTACTTTATAAGTTTTAAGAAAAATTCCGCCCTTTACAGATGGACTTACTGAAAGTATTGTAGAAATTGGAGTACTTTTCTAAATTAAACTGTCTTTTCGGATTATCTGGTGAATTTATTTAGATTTTTGGTTTCCGATGTTTAAAATGCTTTACAGCAACCGGTCATAGGAAAAATTACTTCTACTTAACTTTAAAAGGCAACGTGATTAGTAAATATTTATGAAAGATTACCATAAATACTATAAAGCTAGTAGATCACTATCCTTATCGCTTCACTATAAAACTAAATTCCTATCAACTCTCATCTTTCCACTTACTTGAAGCCTTTCGCCGACTAATTTTCCAAGGCATTTGACGATTTCATATTTCATCTCTCGTACAGATAACATCAGGTTCGAGGAATTTTCTGTTATTTAAAGAAGTGAGGCTTCTAATAATAATGTATTCATTGGATATGAAGAAAATTTGAATATGACTTATTCATTTTATATGGAGATGTTAAGCTTAACTATTCTATTACATAATAAAGAAGTAAAACCTACCGATTTTAGAAGATTTCTTTGTCTGTTAATAGCTTGTTAATATTGTAATCTTATATATTCTTTACACTAAATTATTTAAATCTTGTATTAACATAGATCCTTAACATTAGTATTATATAGTTTAAAAAAGTATCACCCACTTAATCACAGAATATGCATATGCGAAGAAGCGGGCCATTCCCAACACAAGTATCCTCGGATTACTTACCGGGAAGACTCGAACATTATCATTGTAAAAATGATTAAGAAATAAAAACTATTTTATTTATTTATTTTATAGCTCATTAGTTCGCCAACACAAGTACCTATACATTATTTCTTTCAAATTCCAATTGGACAATAATTATACACGTCCTGTGAAATTTTGTGATATAAAACTAATAATACTTGTCTGAGTCGAGACTCGAACCTAGGTCATCGATTCTGTTACTGTACATGCTAGTTATTTAATAAACGAGCCGCCCAAATATCGGGTTGGCTTAATTGTGGACTAATATAAATAGGAAACACGCATAACTGTTGCAATGATAATATAATATCTATACAATTATAATAGATAAGGCAGAAATGCGCTCGCTTGGGAACCCTCTTATATTTTGATATGCGAATCATTTTCAACAATTATACCACTTGTCTTACGGTGAAGGAAGACATCGTGGCGAAATCTGCATATCTGAGAGGACCTAGCAAGTTTTCGAAAGACATGAAGTCTGCCAACCTGCACTTGGCCATCATGGTGGACTGTGGCCTGATCCCCCTTGTATTGAAGGGAAGTCGTCGATGGCCAGCACTGGGGCATTAAAAAAAGCTGAATACATACATAATAGATACGATTCATATATCTTTGTATGTATTAGAACATAAATATCGTGATTTTATACCGTAAAGTATCCGCTTTATACCGCAAAGTATAACAATCCGCTTCTTCTAATTTAGAAGAGTGGTTGAAAAAAATAAACCATATTTTCACCTATAGAAAAGCAGCATCCGTGTTTTCGAACAGTCGTTTGCATCTGAATCTCATCAGGATGCACAAATACAAACACAAACAATAATCTGCAGAGATTTATTCACGCGCCGCCTCACGCAATATGTAGTGAGGGATCCAACTTGCGAGGATTTGTTGACAATACGATAAAATTGCAATGTCCTTTATTTGTTTGACCCGATTTTGCTTAGTGGCTTGTTCATTAACAGACACTATAGTAATTATAGTAATTTTGCTGTTAACTGATAACTATTTAGTCCAATATTGGGGGTCGGTTTTGTACTTGGAATTGTCGCGTCGATATGAAAGTTAGATTAGAGTAACGGATTGGCTTTGGTGGTGACTGGTGTACTTTTTGCCGCGAGAGATTATCTAATTCCCACGGGAAATACACGTTATAATACAACCCAAAAAAATATTTATTATCAGAATTACTTGAAACTTGATATTAATGCTTTTCAATACAATTAAATAAATACGTGTTTTAGCATTTTTCGAAATATAAGAGCCTTTACCTTTTTAGAGTTTCTTGTAGTTTTAGCGCGAGCAAAGTAGCGGGTTCTGCTAATAATATTATATATCATTTGTCAGATAATATCAACGGTTATCAGCTAACTTCATCATGTCGCTTTTTGGCTGTCGATGTGCGCGCGCATCGCAAAAATTTTATTCTCAAATTTTTTTCCAAATATTCCAAAAGAAGTACCTATAACTTAAAAAAACTGATATCCATATATTAATATATATACATAAAAATGCGACAATACTATGTTATAATTTTGTTCCTTATAGATGTCGAAATGAACCCTAAAAGTATCTGATGATGAGACTGATGACGGATGAGAGACCATTTACTTCCCATCTTTGGGAATCTGTTACTAAGAATTATTTTAATAGGAAACCTCAATTTATTTGGTCCGACCAAGACTCGAACCCAAAAATAACTCTTAAATATTTTAATATCCTATTAAAATATTTAAGAGGTGTTTTTGAGTACTATTTTTGTAGGTAACATAAGACTGTTGATATTAAGCCTTGTAAGGATTAACCTTTAGAGTTATGTAAGTACAATCTGTAAAATAATAAAGCCATATAAGTGATATAACACCTGATCTTCTAAATAACTTCAAAGTTCCAACTAATAAACAAACATACTTTCTTTATTAAGTTATGCCCTCAATAGGATACTTTTCGTTTCTTTCGTGTGTTTATTTCTTTTTGTTTCTATATATAATCAAACCACGTACAGACAAACAGATCGATTTTGTTATAACATCTGAACGCACTTACTTACGTAGTCAACAAAGTTAGCGCTCAATAAATAAGCCTCGGTGAAAATGTTTGCAAAGTGCAATAGAGCCTTTCAGTTTTTTTTAATTAAAATATTATATAATATACTTTTTCTATTGTGTTACTTTGACCGACTTCGAATATAGGAGTTATTTAATTTAGGCTTTATGTAGTGCTTGTTGCACCATAATAGAATATATTGGGCTGCCAAAAAAATATAATGAGAATCGACTAAAAATGAACATAAAAATCGATTTATTTATGATTGAATAATGATTTGTAAAAGAAGGCCATACGTTTTTGAGTTTGTTCAAATAAAGGCATGTAAAGCCACGAGTAAAACTTAGTGTGTTGTAACAATTGAAAGATTGATAACAAGTGATTAGTGCGGTGTGCGTAAATGGAAAAAATAACAAGTTCTTAGGATTGCATATGAATCTAGGTCTATATGAATCTAGGTCTTAGAAGTCGTATGAAACTCACGCTTATTGAATAGTAATTAAAATAAACTTTAATTTTTCTTATACTTTAACCTACTAGCCTTTCACGGACGAAATTTGACGTAAATCAGTTTCAGGTTTTTTTTTTATTGACAACATGAATGATACTCAGAGTAGCATAGATTATGCTACTTTTAGAGTATCTCTTTGAAAAAAAAATAGTAAAGGGCATTTCATAGTTGAAAAATAAGGAGAAACAAATATACCTTTTTTATAGTATTTTTACGATTTATAAGGATATTATTTAGTATTTTATAAATATTTTAATATTATTTGCTAATTCTTATGGTTCATAGGTAGTGCCGTCATAGCTTCGCGTCGTTATGCTTCGTAAATTTTAAATATTCTGTGCCCAATAGCTTAACTTAGCTAGACAAAGACGTACTAATAAATAAAATAAATAAATATGTTGGGACATTAACGCACAGCTCCATCTAGTTCTATGGTAAGCTACGAGGCTTGTGTTATAGATACCAGATAGTTGATACACTACACATATAATAACACCCATGACTGGAGTACAAACATACGTGCTCATTACACTAATGAATGACCTCCAGCGGGACTCGAACCCGCGACCGCTGTCACAGCAAGTAACTACAATCTGAGTCAAACGTGTCGTCAAACTTTCGTCTCAAGCTTATTCTTTATATGTAATTTGAAACATTACTGAGATTTAAGAAGATTTTTCATGGTTTGTTATGACTTATTAAATAGATTTTACATGTTTCTTTACAAAAAATGTGTTTAATCTATTTGTTTGTTGATCGGTAAAACCCAATTAGGTATTGTCATTGGAATTAGAAATATTCTGATAATTAACATAATGGATACATCGAAGCGCCGATTAAATACTCTAAATTTGAACAAACAGGCATCAAATATTTTTGTACTATATGGGATTGTTTTTTATAGCTTTATGTTAACGAAGTTAATAATAAAATTTATTGGTGCCATTACGTGTGATTATTGAATCTGTCGATTGACTGTTTTTGGTGGAGTAATAAATTAAATTTTACGATCCCAATAAAATTATGGAAAACAGTCGGTCATAATAGAAAAATACTACTATGTAAGTAAATAGTTTTTTTTTTCTTTCGCAAAGAAAACTAAAGAATTATTTGTTATGATTATAATGAAGTAATGTAATCTATACAGATAAGTAAAATTGAAATGCATGTTTGTAATATCGAAATAACAGCTTTATACTAAATGAATGGTGAATAATTATATACGGTACTTATAAGAAAAACACGATATTTGACCGTCTGTCTGTTTCGGCTAATCTCCGAAACGGCTGGACTGATTTTGACAGGACTTTCATTAGCAGATAGCTGATATTATAAGGAGTAACTTAGGCAACTTTCATTTTAGAAAAAGAATTAGGGTTCCGCTCAAAAAAATTAAAACGTACAACACAACACAGCAACACACAACGTCGACAACGTCGACGAACGTTGACAACTAGTAGAAAATAGTACAAATTGTATTGAAGACCACCATCTTTGTTATAATGGGTATTACTATAGTAAATACTGTCAGGAAACACAATATACTTTATTTTGAAAGGAACTGGTGTAAGAAAGCCAGCGAAATAAATTAGAAAGAACTAGAATAAGATGTTATTCTACAATCATTGAAGAATAGAAATCTTGAATTATATATGTGAATGAAATATATTAGTAGGAGAGCCCACGATGCTATATGTTGATTTACTCGAGCATCGTAGGGACTTATTGAATTTCAAAGATTGGATGATAGAAAGAAAAAAAAGGTTGTATGACGTATACCCTATAGCGACTTTTAAAAGTTTAAAAAAAAAGTTTAAAAAAAGTTTTTAAAAATATTAAAAAAAAAAAACAGCCAAATAGAAATATTCAACTGCGTCAAGTATTGATAGTGGATATGCCCCACCAGTTTCTGATAAGGGAGTAGCTAATGTGCTAGTCTGCATGGTGGGAGTGGTAGTTAGGAAGGGTAGAAAATGGAAAAAAAAATATTCCAGATCGCCAGATATTTAACGAGGGGGTTAAGTGAACCCGAAAGAAGCTATGATACAAAAGACTATATAGCTTAACGATTGTATTGGTTTTTCTAATACAATTTTTGATTATTCTATTTTTCATCGATTTAACAAAAACATCTTACCTATTGTAAACCCCATGATTAGTCATGGGGCTTACAATAGGTAGATTATTTATATATTTTTTTTATTAGCGGTTAGGAAAGTCAGGCAGCTAACAGATGTTAATACTGCTAGACTTGTTTATTTCAGCTACTTTCACAGTATCTTGTCTTACGGAATTTTGTTGTGGGGTAATGCAGCCGATATAAAATCTATATTTATTCTCCAAAAAAGGGCTATTCGGGCAATTTATAACATCGGAGCTCGGGATACTCTACGAGATTTGTTTAAGGAAATTGGTATACTTACAGTTGCATCGCAATATATATATTGTAATATTATGTTTGTCCGACAAAACATTCATTGTTATTTAAAACGCAATGATATACACAAAATAAACACTAGAAATAAGGAAAAACTGGTATCGCGTAGCTTTCGCCTTCAAAAAGTAAATAGATCGTTTATGGGGCAAGGTGTACGCATGTATAATAGAGTTCCACAATCGATTTTGAGCTTGCCATTTGAACAATTTAAATCTAAAATTAAAAATGTATTAGTGAATAAAGCTTATTATACAATCACGGAATACTTCGGAGATATCAATGTGTGGAACTAATATCTGGTTGGATCTCACGTAGGATAAATATATAATAATTATTGTATTACAATATTGTACACAGTTTTTATTTTAAAAGAGCAACTGTTGAGTTTCTCGCCGGCTCTTCTCAGCAGAACTGCCTTCCGAGCCGGTGGTAGCTTCCTCACGGACTGACTACACTGACATTTATTTAAATTTAAAATGTAAAATTGACGATTCAAAAGTGCTTGTAAAAGTCTATTTGAATAAAGTATATTTTGATTTGATTTGATTTGATTTGATTAACAATATTTAAAAGAAATTAATAATATTTTTCTTTTTATTTCAGGTAATACATTGGTAGATTTTAAACCGGATGTTTTTAAACCTTGTAAGTAAAGTGTCCATACAAAGCCATAGAGAACTGTCTCTATATGGCATAAGTAGTCTACCTAATAGGGTCGTATTTTCGCTGTTGCTACAGTATATATTGTAATAAATTATATGAGGATGTCTGTCTGTTCTTCAACTTGTTTTAGTTAACATTAATTTAAGAGGCGATGATTAACGATTATTATATTATGTGATCAAGCTTGTGGTTGTGTAAATTCCATCTAATAGTCGAATATTAGTTTTTTTATGACTTTGGCTATACAAGAATAATTAAGAAATAGACTTGAGTTAAATTATATATGCTGTCTCTGTCATTTCCATTAAATAAACAAGAGAGATAAAATAGCTATGACAAGCTGTTAAGTAAAATAGAATGTCACAAGAAGAAATAATGGTGGCATCAAAAACCTTTTTAGTAAGTAACTTGAGAGGGTCATAACAGTATATGAAAGGGGTATCAGTGCATGAGGCGTTGTGTTATATTTTTTAACCCCCGACGCAAAAAGAGGAGTGTTATAAATTTGACGTCGATGTCTGTCTGTCTGTGTGAGTGTGTGTATGTATGTCTGTCTGTGGATTCGTAGCTCTCAAACGGATGGACCGATTTCGATGCGGTTTTTTTCATTTGAAAGCCAGTTTCCTTGCGGTTGTTTTTAGCTATGTTTGGTTAATATTGGTCAAGCAGTGTAAGAGTATCAGCTCTTTTCCAAAATTATTTACTTTTTAAGGGTTGTTCCTTAAACTATAAATATTTTTTGCGTCGGCGTTTTATTTAATTTTTTTTTTATTATAGCATACATTAATAAAAAAAAACAAGTAATATACAAATGTGAATCATCCTAAATAGCAAAAACATACAAGTGTAATTAATTAATGACCGCAATGTGCTACTCAAACTTCGTCAACAAATCCTTTGTCTCGGTAAAATATAAATTTTACCCACAAATTATTTCATATTACATAATTATAATTATAACATGTTAAAATTGTAACATAATAAACGTATAATATTGTTAGGATTGTGTGTTTGGATTAGTCATAATTTTTGTCTATTTTCTACGAAACTGGTGCACTGTAAAACTCGAAGAGTTTATGATTGCACCTTAAATTTCAATTCTTTTTGTATTGTACTTGTATGAACTATTTAATAAAAAAAACTACACCACAGATTTAATTTGAAAATATATCCCTTATCAAACAAATCAGTAGTAAAATAATAGTGTATGGAAAACTTCCAATTTCAATCGGAACTAGGCTACATGCTTATATACCTTATATGTACATTATTTATTACATACCATATTTATATTATATCCATGTACATGATTTTTTAATAAAACAAGTATAGCAATATTTGTTTTTGTTGCATAAGTTAATTTTAAATAACTGGTGTATAACAAAATATAAGGCTATTCAAATATACCGAGTTCGATTCCTTTACGAAGTAAATTTTTGCACCGACCACTGACAATGTATTTGAATCAAAGTCTTGATACTAGCAGAAAATGAAGAATAAAACCACTAACTTCTAACTGTATTAGGTATTTTGCGACGTAAGCATCTTTACTTGATTGTGTTTGAACAACGCTGTGCTCAATTTTCGTCTTCCAATAAATAAAGAGCAATGCTTCGTCATACGATGTATACCTTAGCAAACAATGGATATATGTAGTATTCATTTGCTATAGTTTATATAAGATTTTGTTAAAAAATAATTTGGTTACTAGAGAGTTTGAAAAGAATTTGAAAATAGTTGAAAAAACCCTATAATAGGTTATTTTTCGTGTGCAATAAAGTAGATCAGTCTAATATGGCCCTTAGCTTTCGACGTGAAGAGTTTCCTGAGAAAACTTAGTGTAAAAATAGACTGTCTATTATTAATATTAACAATGGTGTAGTTTATATTAGTTTTGTTTTTAGAATCATTTAATTAAGAGTATCCCATACATTATTCCCAACAAACTTCATTTAATAAATAATACAGCAATAGCTTTTGTTTCTTTTTGAGAGTAAACTGCTAGTCATCCTTCCTAAGGATATAGGAAGTGGGGAAAAATCTTATACACTCTTACATATATTTCTTAAACTACCGAATAGTGTCAGTACCAAAAAACTGTAAAAGGAGCTCTAAATTTCTCACATCTCATCACTATTAATCACGCTGTCAGTTCCGGTCGAACAATTCGAATAAATCACGCCAACAAAACATCCTCAGACGCATTCCCTAAAGCCTATAACGAAATTGGCCGGAATTCCGTATATTATACCTTAAACTATCATTTGCCAATACCCCCTTTTGTTCCATACTGTGTTACTTGAATGTGTAGCCACGACGTGTAGCGAAATACATTGCGAGTTTTGTTTTACGTGTGTTTGGTAGATTGTAGTGTTAAAAGAGCGATGGATTTGTCTTATTTTGCTAACTTCTAGTATTGTCGAGGAAAATAGGTTATCTGCATAGGACTGATATATTGGGACAATTACTATTGGATGTTTGGTGATGTTTATGTTGATTATATTCTATGTGACACTTTGGGTTTTTACCGAACAACAGTTTTCTTTTAGTCATTCTAGGGATAGTAGATGTTTGGTATGTGAGTCGAATGTAAATTATTCTTCGGCAGTTCTCTTACTTAGTCTTTTTGTATAAGTATAAAGATATGTACATAATATGTGTATTTGTTTGTTTGTAACGTATATATTCCTAATCTAATTTTGTAGAAATTGGTCTTCAAAATGGATTTTAGTTTAGACTAGCTTTAGGTTACTTCCCAAAACAAACTTTTTTAATATTTTTTTTAGTTTTTTTTTTTTTTTCGTGGAACCCTATTTTTTCTGGAATAAAAGTAGCCTAAGTTACTCCTTATTACATCAGCTACTGCCTGTGAAAGCCCCGTCAAAATCGGTCTAGCCGTTTTAGAGATTAGCCAGAACAAAAGGACAGACAGACAGACAAAAATTGTAAAAAATGTTGTTTGATATATATACCGTGTATACAACCATATGCATTTAGTAAAAAGCGGCTATTTTAATGTTACAAACTCTAATTTTATTTATTTGTATAGATTTTGTCATATGCTTTTACATATGCGTTTTATGATATTTTGCTCATATTAAGCAGAGTATAATGAATTTTTTCATCAATTATTGAATAAACAATAACTAAAACCTGCACCCGAATAACGTAGAGTAGTATGTTTACCTTTTTGAAGTCAGTGGAAAATCCAATACTCTCATTCCGATGCCAAGTTTGAAAGAATAGGCGTTTCGTTTGTCGCAATCTCTACAAGTTGGCATGTTGTAACCTTCTGCAACTTTTTTAGCAGCGAAGGCAGTTTTGAGACTAATATTAACTAACTTTATAAAATAAGTCTTTGAAATAGGTTTTGCTCGCGACTTTGTTCACTTAATTTATGTGTAACTAGCGACTACTTGCATATTAAATACTAGCGATTCACCCTCGCTTCGCTTCGGGTTCGTCCCTAGACAAAAACAAATTTATCCCACGGGTACTCTACATTTTTCCGGGATGATATATAGCCTTCCTCAGTTAACGGGCTGTCTGAGGCAAAAATAATTTTTCAAATCGGATTAGTAGTTCCTGAGATTAGCGCGTTCAATCAAACAAACGAAACTCTTCAGCTTCATAATGTTAATATAGATATTCAGTTTTTCTAGCATTTTTTATTACTTGCAATAGTTCGTGTTACTCCAGATCATAGTGTAACTTTGTACTTAATTTCATCCAAATCTGTCCAGCCATGTAGTATGAAAGGATATCAAACATACAGACACAAACTTTCGCATTTATAATATTAGTGATTTATCTTACTAATACGTATCTATAACATATTTTAAGTTCTTTATGACCTACCAGTGTATTCATAGTATGGATTAATAAATTAGTACGATATTACATTATATCGCTATTATTTTTTAGTCGGATTATAATCTAACATGTCTTTGGATGTGATCAAAATATATTAGTTGGTTATACTATGTATTATAAATGGGAATCCACATGAAGTTAAATTGCACTTTATTTATCTGCCTTAGTGGCGTGTGTCGCGAGTGTATGTGCCTGTATTTTTTTTTAATTTTCACGCTATAATAGCTGTTATAGATTATATACATTTTACATGCTTTCAAGTTTCTCTGAATATTTGTAATTTATGTTTTTAATGTATATATATGTATATATATATATATATATATATATATATATATATATGTATATATATATATATATATATATATATATATATATATATATATATATATATATATATGTGTAGAAGTTTATTTTAAGAATTTTTATGAACTAAATTTCATCCAAATCCGTCCATTAAAACCGTCATAAAATAAAAGCTTTGAAGGAGTAACAAACAGAGATAAATTACAAAAATTTGCTATTATAATAGAAATTAATGAGAGAAAGCAAATGTTTATAGATTTTTATAAAATTTACATATATACAAGATCTATAGGTACATATAATAAAATCGTAACTAAGCCGAATCTGTACATTAAATATTTTTTGGGAAATTTTATTGAAATAGATATTATTATCGATACAGAGGCCGAATCTATATATAGTTTTTAGAATTTTTTCTGTCTGTCTGTCTGTTACCGCATCACGGGAAAACCACTGGATACATTTTAATGAAATTTGGTATGGTGATAGCTGGTTATCCGGGTCAACATATAGGGTAGTTTTTACTGCAGGAAAATATCTCATTTTTGAGAAATTTATACTAAACGTTAAAACGTAACTATATATATGAATAATATTTTGCGCATGTTCAAAGTTTACCAATCACAATACAAATATTTACACGCCCAATCCGATCGCTATACATTTGTAGGTCACTTTGGCACTAATAACTAAAACCGACGGGTTTATTCCACTCAATTCGATTTGCCGAATGCAATTGAATCGCTTAATAAATACTTTCATTGATGAGGTAATAAGCAGCGTTACACCGGAATATTATTAATGTTTATATTTATTTATTTAGACATATGTATTTGGCCCATTTTTTGGCAAGTAGGTACATGATCCTTATCTGTGTGTTCAGCCCTTTTTAACGTTCCACTGCTTGGCACGGACCTCCCTTCAATACGAGAGGAATCAGGCCACGCTGGACAAGTGCGGGTTGGCGGACTTCACAGGTCTTTCGAAAACTTAGTAAGCTCGCTCAGACATGCAGGTTTCCTCACGATGTTTTCCTTCTCCGAAAGACAAGTGGTAATCATGTTGGAAATGATTCGCACGTGAAATTATCAGAGGTGCCAGACCCGGGATTTGAACCCGCTTCACTCTGTTTCTCAATTAAGCGCGTAACCACTGGACTACCACTACCTATGACCCTTATAGTTTCCTGAATATTACTTATTTATTTATTTATTTATTACGTTAGTAATAAAAAAATAAATAAATAATAAGTAATATATATATATATATATATATATATATATATATATATATATATATATATATATATATATATATATATATATATATATATATATATATATATATATTATAATATTATATTTTTTATATTATTTATTTATATACATATATTAATATTACTTATTTATTTATTACGTTAGTAATTATACAATTTTAATTGTGAGTATTATTTTAAAGCTTTCTTAATCAGTTTTGTCGATGAATTTTGCAACTCCTTTATATCTTATGTTCTTGCCAAATTTTAGGTTTCTATGTTTAGCAGAAGGTTTCCTTATGGCTAAATTTAGTGAAAAAAGCATTATTTTTATTTAGACTAGATATTCATATAATTCGATTATTACTAAAAAGTTTACTAAATATTGTTATCTTTACAGATAATACTTTCTTAGATTTACGCGAATATTAGACAGTCTGTAACAACTGTATAATGCCATTGAGACATCTAACACCTTAGTCTCTCCCGTGACCATGATTGCTGTAAAGCAATCGAAACGTCGGGAAACAAAAATCAAAATAAATTCGCGAAAAAATCCGATCTTTACAGATAAATAAAATAGAAGTGTCTGTTTGAATACACGGTACTTATAATTAAAAAAAAATATATATGAATATTGTTTGTGTGTCTGCTTGTTTTCGCGGCTAATCTGCGAAACAGCTGGACCTATTTTGACGAGACTTTTGTTGGCTTCGTTCTACCTGATATGATAAGGAGTTACTTGGCTACAAAATCCGCGTGCCTAGGGACGTACCCAAGCGAAGCGAGGGTAAGTCGTTAGTATATAATATTATTGATCGTGTAATTACTTAACGGTGTGATACGCGGCGTGATATATTGGTATGGCATTAGTCTAATTTTGATTTTGATTTGGTGAGGAATTGGAAATTTTCGCTGGAAATAATTAATAAACTTCTGTTTTCGTGTTGCCTCACAATTTTGTAATTGAATTTAATTACCATACCTACTCTATTATTATATAGGAATAAGGGGTTTTAATTCATAGTCGAATGTATCGAGTACTTCTCTTTGAAATTGTGAATTTATATTTATGTATAAAATATATTTTATACGATACCCTTTAAAAGTTTTAAGATTTTTTTTTTAATTTTTAGGGTTCTGTAGCTGAAAAGGAAAGAAAGATTTTTTTATTTTTTTTTTACTTTATTGCCTCGGTGGTGTAGTGGCTAGCATGTACGGCTGCACATCCTGAGGTCCTGGGTTCGAGTTCCGGGTCGGGCCAAGTTTAGTTATTGAGTCTTTCTGTTTAGTAAGCCTCAGTAACAGCCCGGAGTTGGGAAGTTGGCGGTGATTCACCCCCGTGCCTCGGAGAGCACGTAAAGCCGTCGGTCCTGCGCCTTAACTCTCACCGGTCGTGTCGAGTAGTCGTCCCACCGGAGTATGAGAGTGACAGGAATAGAGAGTGCACTTGTGTCTGCGCGTACACTTGTGCACTATAATATCTCCTGCGCAGTTGGCTAGTCTCAATGAGATTGGCCGCCGTGGCCGGAATCGGTCAGGAGAACATCATATATATATATATATATATATATATATTTATATTATTATTTTAGATTTTACTTACACGTGAATGTACTGTGCGTGATTAAGGTCAGTAGATAGCGCTATCCACATGCTTTATGCAAATATTTAATTTTTGAATAATTTTTAAAGGAAACATTAATTCTCAAAACATATATAGGTTATTTAGTAGCGTGACGCGTTGTTAGTAGCGTGTATAATTATCAAATTAGCAAGTATAATTATCAAAATGATATCTCAATTATTAATTTTGATAAATTATGAAAAATGATATGGCGTACCCATAAAAAATATCTTTGAGAACTAACATGTACATATTTATTTGTAATAAGTTTTTTAATAATGTTTATTTTTTACATATATATTTTGTTGTATGTATGTACAGTATAGGGTTTTCGAGTCCCGTTGGGGGCATTCTTTTGTGTGATAATCACGAATGTTTGTACCCAGTCATGGGTCTTTATATTTATATTATTTATGTATTTAAAGATATATATGTGTAGTGTATCAATTATACGGTATCCATAACACAAGCCTCGTAGCTTACCATGGACCTAGACGGTGCTGTGTGTTAATGTCCCCAACATATTTATATTTATTCATTGTTATTTTTGATGAAAATAGGAATATTGACTTTAAATTCACCTTTAATAGGCATTTTTTAATTAAATTGAGATAGTTTACCTTTTCTACTATATTAAAAAAATTGAAATCTATTGTGAAGGTATCGCGCAACATACAGAGGTGAAAAACATACACCCAATTCGAATATTCGTACTTCTTTTGTTAAATAGGGTAATAAAAGAATTGATCGCTAATACGAAAATCTTAAACAAGTAATAACGTACTAACAACTAGTATTTATATCGTGTGTTATTCATTATCACAGGCTTCTGACATTGAGTATAGTCAACATCCAATTTGCATTCGCCAACTGAAAGCTTCATTTCGCCTGAAATTCGTATTTTAATAATTCATTTTACAAAGAATTTCACCTTCGTAAAGTGCCAACGAATAATTTATTATAAATCTTTTATAGCACTTGATTTTAAAAGCATATAAATATGTAGGTTTTTTAGTTATATACAAAGTATACTCTAAACTTATATAAAATAAATGTATAATGTATATAAATAATTCGCTAGTTATGACAGAACTCCTTAGGTAATCTGTTTGCTACAATACTTCTTACACATCTTACACACATTAAAGGAAAAATATGCTGGCCTCCTTCAACACGTTGGAGATAACTAACTCAAGTCAACCTGCAATGGCTAACATGGTGGACTATGGGCTGATCCCCCTCTTATTGAGAGATAGTATAGAGAGTCTATGTCTTGTATGGAGAGTCCCGTTACGTGGGATGTTAAATTGTAAGTCATAGGTAGTATTTTACTATCTACACCCTGTTTTCCATGTAGATATTGCAATTGAGTTAATTGATATAAGAATATCGATCATAAATATTAAAAATAATCATACTAAGTAGGTACTACTTAAAAACTGTTCAAACAAATCGTTAATATATTTTTTTTAATTTAATTTTTTAAGTTAACTTTTTGTTTTGTTGTCTGTTTTCCGTTAATTTTGAAACTTTGGATGCTGCCAGTAAATAACGATTTTCCTTAGTCCACAGCATTTTCATTATAGCATGTTGCGTGTGACAGCTGTTGGGAAGTGACAATATTCAATCAATTTTATCGATAAAGATTTTCAGACTGAAATCTCAAAGATAAATATTTTAAAATATTGTTAATATCAATAAAACATTTAAACGTAACTCTCTCTTGAGATCAAGTATATGTTAATAGGGGATAGATGATCAAAATACGGTTTCATCAGCCACGTTGGTAGGTACGTTATTTATTTGTTTTATTCTTTAATTATTATTTTAAAAAAACAAACAAATATTTCAATAACACACAAATATACTTCAGATATAATTAATATCGACATTCATCGCTCCAATAATGTCCGTGACCATGATTGCTGTAAAGCAATCGAAACGTCGGGAACCAAAAATCATAATAAATTTGCGAAATAATCCGAAAAGATAGTTTTATTTTGTAATGTCTTATCACTAAAACGTTACGTTATATGCATAATTCTTTTTTATATTTTGAACTAGCGGCTCACCTTCGCTTCACTCGGGTTCACCTCAAAGTAAAATAAACCTATCCCACGGAAACCGTACATTTTTCCAGGATAAAAAGTAGCCTATGTATTATTTCAGATTATCTATCTCTGTGCTAAATTTCATCCAGTTCCGTTCAGCCGTTTTGGCGTGAAAGTATAACAAACATCCACTCACAAACTTTCACATTTATTATATTAATACGGATTTGCAAATCATAGGAATTATTAGTGAAAAGGAACGGTTTGATTAATGTCATCCGCACCATGCTACAGTCAAAATAGTATAGCTAATATTGGGTATAGTTTACATAAAAGATTGCATCGAGAAAGAATCAAACCCGCGACCTTTACAATATATTAGTTACAAGATTTATTTTACGTTGTACTAAATTATTTTACTGAATTTCAACTACTCGTACTTTTTTTTCATTTATTTAAGCAATTCTAATATAAACCTTTATTTTTACGTGTGCAATGAGTTTTTTCTATTTACATGTTGTAATTAAGTATATAAGTAATATTTCTAATATTTTAATCATTCTAAAATGTAGAACTCTGAATAGACGTCTTAAATAGACGAAGAGCAAAACGAGCAGTCAGCGACGCTAAAACTATTCGTACGTAACGTAATACTGAAATGCTGATTTAGAATCGAATCTAATTTATTCAAATGAAATTGGATATGCGATCTATATTTATATTATAATAATGTAAATGAGTATTTTGTCTATTACAATAAAGTTTTCATAAAAAATATTTTTACAGGTATAAAGTTTTTTATAAAATTTTATAGTTATACAGTTTTTAATAAAAATATTTCTTCGGACTTACTCACGGTATTATTTTTCTTTTTGGATCCCGGCATTATAAATGCTGTACAGCAAATATGGTCATATGGTCTCGGGTCTCTCCTACGGGAGACCGCGGGAAGAAGACGTGAAATCGCGAAAAAATCTGAATAAATATTTTTCAATGTTTTCAATGTGATTTAGTAGTTAATAATTAGTTTCTGCAAACGAATATAAATAAATTAATATAAATATGTTGGAACATTAACACACAGCACCATCTAGTTCCATGGTAAGTTACGAGCCTTGTGTTATAGATACTAGATATTTGATACACTACACATATTACTTTAAATACATACATATTATACATATAAACACCCATGACTGGAGTACAAACATTCGTACTAATCACACAAATAAATGCCCTCAACGGGACTCGAACCCGCGACCGCTGGCATGGCAATTAAGGTCACTACAAACTGAGCCAAACGTGTCGTCGTCTTATTTTTGCTATGTAATTTACATCATATTAATAAATATTTTTATGTAAATAAGCAATTGTTAATTCCTTGTATTTTATCTCTTGTTGTAAACAATAAAGCGTTTCACATAATTTCTTAACTTTTTACTTTCTGTTAAGTTTGGAAAATGGGTGTTGGATAGTGTCCTTCAATATTTTACTTAAAATTGCTAACAATATCTATCTCAATTTATATTTATTTGAAGTTTATTGCCATAAAACGTCGTTCTTGACAGCGCCATGTGGAAATAAATATTTTTCAGAATTTATTATGTTGCGAGCGAAATAGAGATTTTTGGTAAGTTTCCACTTTATGACCAAACTTAAACCTCTTTCGACGCTTTAGTTATTTTGAAATGTTTTATGCTATCGTTAAAACTTTTTACCATCCACCAAAGTTTGGGAAACGTTGATAGTTTTTGTTAATGCTTATTGAATGTCGTTTGAAAATTTTAATTACCTAAATTTAAATAAACATTGGTAAAAATAAAATCCATCGTCATAGAAAAAATAGAGTTAAATAATTATTTGCAAAATCAGTAATATTATAATATACTAGCGACTTGCCCATGCTTCGCTTGGGTTCGTCCCTACTTACATTTTAACGTTTAGTATAGATTTCTCAGAGATGAGATATTTTCCCGCAGCAAAAAGTGTCCTATATGTTGACCTGGATAACCAGCTATCATCATACCAAATTTCATCAAAATAATATAGTGGTTTTCTCGTGATGCGGTAACAGATAGACAGACAAAAATTTTAAAAACTATAGATTTGGCCTATGTATCGATAATAAAGTCTATTTCAATAAGATTTTCCAAAAAAAATTTAATGTACAGATTTGGCTCAGTTAGAATTTTTTATGTGTATACGCATATTAATTGTTAAGCCTCACTCAATTTAACAGTAATATGTTTTAATAAATATGTTTTTTCAAGAATCGGTCATATTAAAATGCCATTAAAGTTTTTATTTTTATTACTTTCGCGTGTTTTATTGTTTTTTTTTAGAACTTAAAAATGTTTATGTTAAGTCTAAAGCTTAGAAGAAAAAATATACAGACTACAGTGTAACATAATCATTTTTGTTGCCTGCGACGTCGCATACGAAGGAAATCGTCAGTCGAGCTTACTTATATCTCTTTCATATTACAATATAGGGATAGACCCAGATGGAGCGAAATAATGACAATACATAAATTCTTTTTCGCTTATCGCTATTGAGACAATTTTGTCGTTTTTTTTTACCGTGATATATGTTAGGTTAAACAAATTTGTTCCTTATAGGTATCGAACCTGTTATAACCATCGTTATAAGCAGTACATACCTTTAAAAATTAAATACTAAAAACTATATAGAGTAGCAACCCTAGAAACCGCTTGCGAGTTAGCGGGTTTTCTTGGACTTGGATTTATCGTTTCTACTGTTTTTACATTCGCCATTCAGTTTTACAGCAGAGAAAGTTTAGCTAAGCGAGTTTAGCTTCTTGCCAAATAATATACCCTTATTTATACCGTGTAAATGATGCGAAACTCGAAACATTTGCTAAGAACAGAGATTTTGTTATTTTTATTATTAATATTTATTGGTTTTTGGGTCTGTGTGTATTATATATATATATTTATTTCGTTATTATTTGTATAGAAATAGTACCTAATTTCATTACTTATTTATTTGTCTGTATTTTAAGTGATGTTTTCGACAATTATATCCGATTTTTATATTTTTTTTCATAAACAGATTATACTTCAGGATCACTCCTGAAATCTAAAAATTATCATAGCATATTTACCCTATGATATGATGATTTTTAAGAATTTAAGCTTAATTTCTTTTTAAGTGATTTTATATCAATATATTGTTAGTCAATACTGTCATTTTCTTAAATTTACTATAACTAAATGTGAGAAAATATGTTAACACTATCAGAATGATGTTATTCTGCATCGATGTTATTCAAATTTCAAGCCTAACACGAGACAAGTAATCTGGGCTCTTAGTTACAGGTGTAGCCTTAGAACGTTTAAGTGATGAGAGAACGTTTAACCTCAATGCTCTTTGGTTAAAGATACGAATATCGGTTTGTTTAAGTTGCAGATTTAGTATTTAAATTTGAAAATACCATATATGTATGTGATATAATATAACGGAATTAGAGTTTCAATAAAATTTTGAATTTACCCCCACTTTCATCCCCTTAAGGGACGATTTCCGGGATAAAAAGTATCCTATGTCCTTCCCAGGGTCTCAAACTATCTTCTTACTAAATTTATCTGAATCGGTTTAGTAGATCCAGAGACTACCCCATACAAGCTCACAAACTCGCAAACTCACAAACTTTACCTCTTTATAATATTAGTATAAATAATTAAATTTTTTATCTTTATATAAATTTAAATAAAAGACTCTATGGTAAAATAACTTTTATTAAAATTAGTTATTTGATAGTTAAATATTATGCAAAACATATCTACGTATTTTGTGTATAATATGTAATAAATTTTATATAGTAGGTATATCTCGGAAACAGCTCTAAAGATCAAAATTTTGTATTTAGATAAGGTTTTGCACTAAATTTATCTATATAGACTTTTTTTCTGAAAAAAATCAAAAATTTTATAAGTATTTAATAGTAATGTACATAATATATTATTTCTTTTAAAAAAACGTAAGTAGTATAAAATTTTTCGAGACCATCGGTTAATAACCATCTGGCTAATTCCAGTACAATGACACGAACAGATTAAAATTCATCTAAGATTTTAAACACCTTGCGAATGTGTGTCAACAACTGTCAGGCATTCGGTTTGCGTAGTGATGCTGGTTTAGTCGCGTGTTGGACCTCACATTCTGTATGAGTTCAATCACCTTCAAATCAAGCTTTATAGGCTTTTAATTTAGTAAAAGCTTTCTATGGAATAATACTTCATTATGACAAAATGGATTTTTCGACCTAAATGTATGAAAAGTGAGCTGTAAAATAAATTTTAATAAATATATTATATAATATACTTTAACTTACTGATATATGAAGTTCACATATTGTTTCAATAAAAAAATAAGATTTAGCTTATAATAATATTATTTATTATATAATTATTTATAATTTAACTAAAAAATGTAAAAGATCAGATTTATGTGAAAAAAATGTATAAAATAAAAAGCTTCTAGGATGGTTTGAAATTTTTTTCAAAGAATAACACGGGCTTTTTACTGTCGTGTAAATTGTGTTTTTCTTGTCAATTTTATTCGAACAATCAAGTTGGCGCAATCAAATTGTGTTTCGTGTCCGTGGTGAGAATCCGAAGCGAAGTGGTAAGTCAACGAACTATATTTGCTTCGTTTGCTTCTATTTTTATATCAAATTCTTGAAATCCTGTGAAATTTTCATATTAAATCGCAAATTTTTTTTAGGGTCTGTTTAATATATACATTTTATATATTAGATAGTAGATGCTATCATTTTTATCAGATCGTGGAATATTCAAAGTAAATTTCAGAGGGTGATAGGATCAGTTTTGGTTACTTAATTAATAACTACTATTAGGTATTAGGTTACGCAAGGTCCACAATTTATTACTGCTTTTTCAGGCTATCTATAAAAAACAATTTACAAACTATATATAAAATATTTTATTTGGACATATAATACATGCCATAATGAATGTCTCCGAAATGAAACTCCGTCCATTAGTTTATATTGTTAGTAGTCAATTTAGTTTATATTGTAATAGTTTATTTGACGACACGTTTGACTCAGTTTGTAGTGTTTGCTGTACTTGCTGTGCCAGCGGTCGCGGGTTCGAGTCCCGCTGGAGGCATTAATTTGTGTGATGAGCACGAATGTTTGTACTCCAGTCACGGATGTTTATATTTATAATATGTATGTACCTATGTAAAGTTATATATTATGTATATGTAGTGTATCAACTATCTAGTATACATAATACAAGCCTCGTAGCTTGGCATGGAACTAGTTGTGTTGTGTGTTAATGTCCCAACATATTTGTTTATATTGCCTTGCCATATAGAATAGAAATAATTTATTTTTATTTTTTTATAGATAATACACGTGTATTAAATTACTTTGTAATATTTAAGTTTCATCATAACAAGTACAGTAATATCAATGGTCAAGTTTTAAAGCAAAAGAGATTCAAAATAACCAGACTCGATTCAAATGGCTAATTTTATTATTCTGAGCATTGATGACGGAAATAGGAAGAGCTTTCAAACTTCGTTAAGCTTATATCAAAATGTCACTTAGTAGATATTATACTATTTTTGATTCATATAAAAGATGCTTATCTACTTTAAAGAAGTATAAAAACTAAAAAGTCCTAATAATTTATATAGAACTAACGACTCAACCTCGCTCCGCTCGGGGTCGTCCCTACTTACGTTTTAACGTTTAGTATAGATTTCTCAGAGATGGGATATTTTCTCGCAGTAAAAAGTATCCTATATGTTGACCCGGATAACCACCTATCATCATACCAAGTTTCGTTAAAATCTGTCCAGTGGTTTTGTCGTGATGCGTTCTCAGACAGACAGACAGTCAAACAAACAAAAATCCTAAAAACTATAAATTCGGCCTCTGTGTCGATAATAATGACTATTTCAATAAGATTTTCCAAAAAATATTTTTGGAATTAACTATTTAATGTACAGATTCGACTCAGAATTTTATTATATGTATAGACAAGTTTGGTATCATTTGCATATCTAATGTTCGATCGTTATCAGAGACTAACTGATTATTATCATAATAAAGTATTAAAGCGTTTGTTTTTTTTGTTTGTTAATTTGAAATAATTGCTATAATATTCTTATGAGGTGTAAAATAACGTAAATATTCAGGTCTATGTGTGTTTTAATAGAAGTTGTTAGAAATGTGTGATTTTAAAATGTACGAATTTTTTGGCCATGCAAATCATAACATTCTTTAGATTGTTCCTACTTGCTGTGCCAGCGGTCGCGGGTTCAAGTCCCGCTGGGGGCATTCAATTGTGTATGAGCACGAATGTTTGTACTTCAGTCATGGGTGTTTATATTTATATTATGTATGTATTAAATGTTATATATTATGTGTAGTGTATCAACTATCTGGTATCCATAGCACAGGCCACCATAGAACTAGATGCCGCTTCCGCCTACTGTGCATCGTTTATTGTTTTTATCTTCTTTTTTGTATATTTATTTGTGGTGTACAATAAAGTATCTATTAATCTATCTATCTAGATGGTGCTGTGTGTTAATGTCCCAACATATGTATATTCGTATTAAAATATGTGATTTTAAAATTACGATTTTTCGGTGCAAAATTCACTTAAATATTCTTTAGATTATTTTGCATTGTGGTTTATTAGAAACCGTTTCGTTTTAAGCAGATTGGGAATAATTGAACGAAACCTATGCAAAACCTTGTCCCTTACGGAGTAAAATCCATGTTTTGTGATATAATAGGTCAGATTAGGTTAAGAATATGGCCCCGATATGTGTTCACCTTGTCTAATAGGGACTTCCGTATGCAGGTGGCATGTGTAAATGCATTTGTCAATGTTTAAAAAAAAGTGAAAGTAGAAGAGGGCAGTGTAAAAAAAAAGTAAAAGTAGGGCAGTGGTAGCCCAGTGGTAACGCGCTCGCTTGGAAAACCGAGTGAAGCGGGTTCAAATCCCGGGTCTCGCACCTCTGATATTTTCATATGCGAATCATTTCTAACACGATTACCACTTGCCTTACGGTGAAGGAAAACATCGTGAGGAAACCTGCATGTCTGAGAAAACCTAGCAAGTTTTCGAAAGACATGTGCAGTCCGCCAATCCGCATTTGGCCAGCGTGGTGGACTATGGCCTGATTCCCCTCGCATTGAAGGGAGGCCCGTGCCCAGCAGTGGGACGTTAAAAAGGGCTGAATACATACATAAATACAAAAGTAGAAGAATATGATTTTTTTTTGTTGTCATTCATATACCATCACATAGTTATGATGAAACCTATCTATGGAAATCGATTTAAAATTGGCCAAAATATCACGAAACTTCCACAAAAATTGAGTGACTCGCATTTTTCAAGTCGGTTAAAAAGCAAAAGAGGTACTTGATACAAATTATAATGTAAAGCTTTCGTATCTTGTCCATATAAATGACGATATTTTATTTAATTATTTAACATTAGCTATCCACTTTAGTCTTGATAACAAATTGATTACGAGCCGTCACCACTCGAGTCAATCATCTTCAAAGCTACCGGCGTCTTTAATCCCGTACGAAATGAATAATTAATACATACCTTATATAGTAGTAATTAGCGGTGAAGCGAGAAAACTGTATTTTACGTTATCGAAGAATTTTTATGGACCTTTTCAATGGGATTATGTATTATTAACTAGTTTCTACCCACGGTTTCACTCGTGTGTGTTGATATTTAATATTAAATAAGATAATACTTTCTTATATTTAAGCGAATGTTTGAAATTTAAATTATGCTATCTTTTCAGATTGTTTTTTTGCGGATATATTTTGATTTTTTCTTCTCAATGTTTCAAATGCTTTACAGCAATCACAGGGACGTGTGAGACTCTCCGAAGAATCTATCCCGTGACCATGATTGCTTTAAAGTATTCGAAACATTGGGAACCAAAAACAAAACTAGGTTTTTGTGAGCCCCCGCTTTTATATTTGTTTATGTTGGAAGTTGAGGTCAAATTGTAATATTATATGTATATGTTATATTAGGTCGATATGTTTTCAGATAAGTTAAGCGGTATATAAAACCCTCTAGATTAAATAACAGATACGGGCAGATTAGGCGCAGGACCGGAAAACCTTAATGACTATTCCAGGCAATGTCTGGAAATCGAACCCAGGACCGAAGTGTCCAGCCATACGCGCTAGAAGACCATAACGAAGTCTTACATCTTGTACGTCTAGTATTTTATATGCGAAAATGTATTTGTCAGTTAATATGGAATAAATAATCTATAAATACATTATACATAGGTATAGAAAAGTAGGTAAGTATTTTAAAAAAACTTGAAATTATCCCCTATTTTACCTTGAGTGGACATAAACGCCGAATATTCTTTATTTCTTATCAAGAGTATAATTATGATGAGTTTTATATCCCTTACTTTAGAAATGATTAATTCCCTATACAAAGTTTTACTTCCTTTTTTACCCCCTTTATTATTCCCCCCGAATTGTTTCCAGAATAAAAACTATCAGACCGACAGACAGATAGAGTTATTTTAATTTATAATATAGTATGGATTGCATTGTCACAATGTAGAAAGAAAGTTATGTGTTTCTTTGTATAAATATTTGGACCAGAGATAGTTTTATTGGTACTTTTTATTTTTATTTTCAGTACATGATCATAAATAAATAAATAAATAAATAAATAAATATGTTGGGACATTAACACACAACACCATCTAGTTCCATGTAAGCTACGAAGCCTGTGTTATGGATACCAGATAGTTGATACACTACACATATGTATATAACTTTAAATACATACATATTATAATTATAAACACCCATGACTAGAGTACAAACATTCGTGCTCATCACACAAATGAATGCCCCCAGCGGGACTCGAACCCGCGACCACTGGCGCAGAAAGTAGGGTCACTACAAACTGAGCCAAACGCGCCGTCAGATCATATACAAACTAACCTTGCTATTAAAGCTACACGACAAGTCCACACAAAACAATTCATAGAAAGCCATCTAACCGTATCATAGAGAAAACTTTATGAAGCATATTTGCGACACCCTCGCTCCGCTTGGGTTCGTCCCTACTTATGCTTTAACATTTGTTATAGATTTTTTAGAGATGAGATATTTTACCGCAGTAAAAAGTAATAATAATAATAATAATGTCCTCCTGACCGATTCCGGCCACGGCGGCCAATCTCATTGAGACTAGCCAACTGCGCAGGAGATATTATAGTCGATGTGCGCGCAGACACAACGTGCACTCTCTATTCCTTTATACTCCGGTGGGACGACTACTCGACACGACCGGTGAAAGTTAAGGTGAAACACCGTCAACTTCCCAACTGCGGGCTGTTACTGAGGCTTACTATACAGAAAGACTCAATAACTAAACTTGGCCCGACCCGGGACTCGAACCCAGGACCTCAGGATGTGCAGCCGTACATGCTAGCCACTACACCACCGAGGCAGGTATCCTATATATTAACCCGGATAACCGGCTATCATCATTTTAAATTTCATCAAAATCCCTCCAATGGTTTTTTCGTGATGCGGTCACAGGCTGACAGACAGACAAAAATTCTAAAAACTATAGATTCAGCTTCTGTATCGATAATAATGACTATTTCAATAAGATTTTTCAAAAAATATTTAATGTACAGATTCAACTCAGAATTTCATTTTATGTATAGATGGATTTAAAAATCAGTTCAAATCTTATCCTGTATGTGGGAAAATTAATATTTTCTGCAAATTCCCGTCGACTTTAAAATTTAATATTACTGATTTTATAAAAATATTTTTATTCTCACGCTTTATAGGAATTCCCACGTGAGAAAGGTGGAATAACGAAGTTCTAGCATCTGAGAAGCGAAACTATTTCACTTGTTACGAATTCATATATGCATTTAGCCTTCTTTGGGTTTAAAAATCAAATGAATGTATTCAGTCCCGAAATCAATAGTTGTAATATAGTATATTATGTTAGTTGTATTTGTTGAATACTTTGCTTAGAAACTTAGTGGGTCTACTTGATTTTTAATCAAACTTTCATAATTTAGAGCTTAAAAATTATAATACATCCTGAACGATTCGGCCACGGCTGGCCAATTTCACTGAGCCTAGCTATATTATGGTGCACAAGTATGAGTGTCAAGACAGGTGGTCGAAACACCCTCAATTTCCCAACTTCAGGCTTTTCTGTGGAACTGAAGATTACTTTACAGAAAACCCAATAACTTACTTGAACCGATCCGGGACTCGAATACAGGACCTCCAGATTAAGCCGTAGTACCTAGCCAATAGATCAGTGAGGAAGGAATTCATGCCTGAAATACTGTCTTTTAAAAAAAAATTATATCCGAAAATATAAATATAATAAATGCAAAAGTTAAAAGGAATGGATGTTTGTTACTCAATCACGTCAGAACGGCTGAACGGATCTGGATGAAATTTGGCACAGAGATAGATTATAGTATGGAATAGCATACAGGTTTCATTTTATCCCGAAAAAATGTATGGTTTCCGTAGGATAGTTAGTTAGTTTTTGTATTTCAGGAACTCCAGCGAAGCGAGGGTAAGTCGTTAGTCTCTAATATAAGTGTTAACGAAATCGGTTAAATAAGAGGTATTATTTCAGCTAATATACAGAAAATATATTTATAATCGAATCCCTCACCATTTGTCTATTGGAAATAAACCACTGCATTACATCGTTATAAAATATTTAAATACAATATAGATGTTCTCAATATATCGCTTTTATATAAAGATGGACACTGACAGCCGGTATTACTGACCGACTCAAACCACTTTATGGATAAAATCAGCGCTCCCCCGCAAAGCGCTAGTTGACTAGAGCCGTCAATTACGACACAAATTGCTAGCTAGCCGCCAATCCTACCTACTGGTTTGTTACCTGTTCGACGTTTTATTTTTATTTACATGGTTTTTTTAAATAATTTCTTAGATTTACGCGAAAATTTGACATTTAAAATAAAACTTTCTTTTTGATTTTATCACGGGGGATGTCACGGGAGAGACTAAGGTTAGATGTCTCAAAGGCATTATATAGTTGTTACAGACAGCCTACCCACAAAATTTGTTTTTTTTTTCGTACATAAGTTACTTTTTATACTTTATTTTTTTGTACCGATAACTGTTTTATGAATGTTATGTTTCATTTTTTTTTAAAGTCAGTGATTTTTTTTCATGATGTTAAGAAATTGGAACAGTTTAAGAACTTTTTATTTTGTGACAATAATTGAACTAAAACAAATTATCGATTTACTTTTCTAATTAAAAGTTATAAGTAGTACAATACACTTAATGATAATTTAATTTTGTCTAAAATTTATAAAATATATTCAACCTCACTTTAGACGAGTAGGGAATACACCTATGCGTCCTGGACTGCACAATCCCGCTGCAATCCCGGCAAAGTATCTCGCGAGAATGGTTGGAAATAAATGTCTTAGTGCGATCGCATCGTTCAATATTCTCTCTCGTATTCAGTGTTATGAGAAGTTATATCGCATTGAGTGCGGGATTCCTCGGGATCCAAGCATTGGTTTTTTATTACTTTGATTTTTCTCAATACTATTTAACTGAATGAAAAATAAATGCTTTGTTGATATTTTGATGTATTTAATAATGAAGAGTGATTTATTTGGGAAACAAACAGTTTTTAGTTACATAAAATCGAAAATCAAATAAAATGTTAATATGTATGACAAATAAGTCTTTACAACTTTTTACCTAAGGGGGTAATGTATTTTTTTTTTTTTTATGACATTCAGTGACAAACGAGCAGACAGACCACCTGATGGAAAGCAGTACCTGTCGCCCATAACACCTACGGTTCATGCACTTAGGTTTTAAGTAACAAAAATGCAGAACCACAGGTGCGTTGTCACTGTGAGGACTAAGATGATATGCCTCTTGCCTGTAATTGCGCTGGCTACCTTATCCTTCAAACCGGAACACAACAATGCAATCATTGTTGCTTGGCGGCAAATTTGGTATGTATGTATGTATGTTTGTTCCTATGTGGCATTCTAGAGACCAAACGTGCAGGCCGATTTTGATGATTCATACGTCGTTAGATTCGTCTTGATAACGCGAGTATCATATATAGGCTATATAAAAATAGTTAAAAATTTAAATGGCGGATTTCAGGCACCAATTTGTCAAGCTAATAAATAAAATTCTTCCAAATTAATGGAATGGGGTATCAAAATAAAGGTTTTTAAGAGGGCATCACAAAATATACACAATTTATATGTTTAAAAGTAATTTAGGGAAAAAAATTGCTAAATAAAACTCCGAATGTCTAATTGGCAAAAACTAAAAAGCTGTAAATAAAGAAACATATTATATAAAAATAAAAAAACCCAATTGCATAAAAGCTAACTAAAGAAATGAAAACAAACTGACGAAGGGATATAGTATTTTTATATATATGTATTTTTTTTAATCTTATGAAAAGGGTTACCTAAAGCCACAATTAATTGGTATATTTGCAAAAAAAAATGTTATTTCAGTTCAATGGAGTCAACTGAGGACAAGATAAGTCTCTTAAGGACAGAAAAAATCCTAATGGTTTCTCCTCTGTGACAGCTGTCACATGCAAATGTTGAAGGGAACTCGAATTAATATTTAATATGACGGATGCCTTTGAAGACGTCGTTATGAAATTATTGTACTTTTTTTTTGTTTTACAACCGTTGATAAATTTTTGCTTTCTAATAAAAATGTATAGTAATAAATAACTCCTTATAACTAAAAAGAATGACTTCAAATTAACTTTAATATTGCACTCTTAGAGGTCGATTTTTTTCTTATATTTACCTTTAAGATATAAATAACATACACTCAAATTGGCGACTCTTTTGTTTTTGTTTAAAGTCGGTCGAAAGAGAAAAAGAAATAACACTGAGATCTCGAAAACGTTACCTATAAAATAAATAATGAATAACTATTAAATAAATAACGCAAGACATACATATATTGTAGTCTTCCTTTCAGTTATAAAAATTATTTATCTCATACAAATATCTACCTCGACAATGTACATGTGCTATGTAGCCTTTTTAAATATTTAGGCATATTATATATAAATATTTTAAAAACGTTTTTAAACACTTTAAAATGCACTCGTCCTTTGATGAGAATATTCCTTTAAAACATAGGTGGTTTCAGCGAGGTGACGAATTTAGTTCCCAACCGGGAATCCCCGTCATTCAAAATTTATCCTCCGAGAAGTGGTCAATTGTACGTCACTTACGCTATATAGCTCTGTTTAGTCTTCGACAGAAATGGCGACACTAATGTCTGCGCTCACTTTTGTTGAACGGAATTTATGTCTTTTTTTTACCGTTTAATATAGATTTCTCAGAGATGATATATTTTCTCGCAGTAAAAAGTATCATATATGTTGACCCGGATAATCAGCTACCATCATACCAAATTTCATTAAAATCCCTCCTGTGGTTTTTGCGCGATGCGGTAACAGACAGACAGACAGAAATTCTAAAAACTATAGATTTGGCTTTTGTGTCGATAATAATGTCTGTTTTAATAAGATTTTCCAAAAAATATTTGACAAGCATTGTTCAAATTATTATCTACAATATTTTTGTTCTGGAAAAGCGTGTTTTATTTACCTTGCTATATTTATTTTTACTAGAAAACTATTGCATGCCTACCGGATCTGTGTTTAAGTATAATCCATACTATATATAAAATAATGTAATGTACTATATATAAAATTTATAAAATTATTAATAATTTTATATTATAAATTCGAAAGTAACTCTGTTTGTCTGTCTGTTACGTTTACGCGTCTAAACTGCTTAATCAATTTTGACGAATTTTGGTATAGATATGGTACCTCGGAGAAGGACATGTTTGTAGTCTCAAAAAACTTGAAGGGGGTGGATATAAGGGTTGAAAGTTTGATTTGGGAATAAATCGACATAAGTATTCGTTATTCGTTATATCCTATAATTTTGGCGTTTTTGACCAATCAAGGTAAAACAGGGGAAGATTTCATGTTTTTTTAATACTTAGCTACTTTTCTATACCTATGTATGTACATATATAGTATATTCTATATTAACGGTTAAAACGCACATAGGAACGTAAGTCGCTAGTTCTTTATAATTTTGAATGACGTTACATGTTTTTATAACATGTCCTTATTGCCAATTTTAAAATTAGTGTCATCTTGAAGAAACGTCTTAAGAGGACGTGTTGTGTCCAAACGGTAGTATTAAAATACATTAAATAAAGTAAATTTCATTCGCCCCACTAAACCACAGCTGTCATAAATCGATTCTGCCTGTCTGCCAATAAATAAGCATCAGCCTGAATCTCACGTCCCTACCTAAGATATATTTAGACCTTTGTACTCCATTTATTCTATTTGCAGAGTAAATGGAATTGTTTTCCTTTACCTCGTGTCACGTAGTGGAATATAAATTTTCATTTTTAATAAGATACTACTACATTTGAAACTGTTATTTAATTTTGTTTACGATGTTAGTTGGTTATTTTTACTTTTATGTATCTGTACTAATATTATAAAGAGACAGAGTTTGTTTGTTTGAACGCGCTAATCTCAGGAACTACTAATCCGATTTCAAAAATTCTTTTTGCATTAGACAACCTATTTATTGAGGAAGGCTATATATATCATCATGCTACTACCCAAGAGAGCGGAGCAGTAATCATAAATGACAACAAATCGGGCAGACTTGCATACATTATTGTAAAATTGATGTTTATATCGGACGTTTGAAAGCGGACGAAGCCGCGGGTACTGTAAGTTATACATCAATTATGTAGTACTAGCGACTTACGCTCGCTTCGTTCGTCCTTAGGTACGTTTTCACGGTTAGTATAGAATAAATTATATATATGTACATACATAGGTATAGAAAAGTAAGTACCTACTTTAATATATATATATATATATATATATATATATATATATATATATATATATATATATATATATACGATGTTGATCGGGGATATAAGGTACCACAATGCAAAATTTTATTTAAATCGGTCCAGCAGATTCGGAGATTAGCCCGTACAAACAGACAAACAGACAGAGAAACAAAAAAATTGAAAAAAATCTGGATTTGCTCTAATGCTCTTCTTACATTAATAAGCGAAATCTTTCGTCGCTTTCGACGCGACATATTATACATACGAGTACATAAAGCTCAAGAACTTGAGCTTAAAGTACACAAGGTAAAGTAGAAATGTTAAAAAGGGGTTAGGCGAAGCTTGAAAGGGCCCTCTCCTATTTTTGGCCTCTTGAGAGTCAAGTGCTCCATACAGGAGCGTTTAGATTTGTTGTATTATTAGTAATAGTAAAAATTTTTGTGCATATTTAGGTATGTGTTTGTCATACTAATATTAATTATAATTACGAAAATGTGTTTATTAATGTGTCCTCCTTCCACGCTTTAACTTAAGAATCTGTACCTACATTAAATATTTTTTTGGAAAATCTTATTGAAACAGTCATTTTTTTCGATACAGAGGCCGAATCTATAGTTTTTAGAATTTTTATCTGTCTGTCTGTCTGTATGTATGTCTGAGAACGCATCACGAGAAAACTACTGGACAAATTTTGTTGTTTGGTATAATGATAGCTAGATTATCCAGGTCAACTTTTAGGATACTTTTTACTGCGGGAAACTATCTCATCTCTGAGAAATCTATACTAACCGTTAAAACGTATCAATAGACGAACCTGAGCAAAACAAGGGTCAGTCGCTAGTATATAATATAATAAAAACAAGTTTTTTTTTATCTTTGTACATCGAGTGGTTGTGACAGGATATTAGTGTATTGCTATGTATTTAAGGTTGCGGTCTTCGTATTAGGTACTCTAATAACTTTGGATGACTCGTTTTACTCCGATTCCCAATAACCTTACAATCTGAAGTTTTCGTAACTAGTGATAGAAACTCGATATAAGTTAGTAAGGAAAACCACAAATACATACATATATTATTGGGAAGCATGGTTAATCGATTTTAACGAGTTCTTTATAAGTCCTTACTTATAACTTATAACTTTATAACTTACTTATTTACCTATATGGAAATAGTTTAATAAAATATGTTTTGGATTTTATATTAGCTATTATGTAGCACGATCCATGTATAAGCCTTATTACTTTACAAAACTCGATCATCAGTCACACACGGTGTTTGATTTATCGTACGTACGTATTTGAAACGGTTTCTACACGTTCGCCTACACTCCGCCTATTATTAAATTGTAATGCATCAGTATCTATAGTTTTTTTACAGAAAAATCATAGGTAATTTATTTTTAGTTTTTAGTAGTATTATTTTAAATCACTATAAATATAATGTTTTCTAGTAAGTAAGTAAATAAATAAATATGTTGGGACATTAACACAGCACCATCTAGTTCCATGGTAAGCTACGAAGCTTGTATTATGAATATCAGATACACACCATACCATATAACACATAAATGTATAATTTTAAATATATAAAATAAATAATAAATAAATACATATGTGGGACAGTAACACACAGCACCATCTAGTTCCATGGAAAGCTACGAAGCCTGTGTTATGGATACCAGATAGTTGATATACTACACATATATAAATATATACATATTATAAATATAAACACCCATGACTAGAGTACAAACATTCGTGCTCATCACACAAATGAATGCCCCCAGCGGGACTCGAACCCGCGACCACTGGCACTGCAAGTACCACCTCAGTACTGAGATGTATAAAAATCTGTCCATATAAATAAAGTTGAAGTGTCTGTTGAGGTTTCAAAAGGGACGCACCTGAGCGAAGCGAAGTCACGACTTACCCTCGCTTCGCTCTGGTGAGCAAAATTTAAAACAGCGAAAGATGTAGAGCGAAAAGGTTAGAATTTTTCCCTAGTAGTTTGTAATAAAATTATTATCAAATATTTGATCATTTATTAGATCTAGACATAATAAGTATTCATTGGAAACATAATACAAAACATATAAAATGTAAACCTTGGTTTAAAATTAAACAATTTTTATTATCACCGGTGGTAGGACTCTGTCAAGCCTGAGGAGTCCGACTGGATGGGTACCACCCCCTTATCTATTTCTGCCGCCAAGCAACGATGATTGCATTGTTGTGTTCCGGTATGAAGGATAAGGTAGCCAGCGCAATTACAGGCAAGAGGCATATCATCTTAGTCCTCACAGTGACAACGCACCTGTGGTTCTGCATTTTTGTTACTTAAAACCTAAGTGCATGAACCGTAGTTGTTATGGGCGACAGGTACTGCTTTCCATCAGGTGGTCTGTCTGCTCGTTTGTCACTGAATCGCATAAAAAATAATAATTAAAATCACTCAAAATTTAAAGCTAAAGAAAAATCTACAATAGAGCAAGCGTTTTGTTATTAGTTACTTCTCGCTATGATTTCACACAATGCGTTTCTGATTTCAATGAACAGTAAGTCTATTTAGCGATGAAAGGATTTCATAAATGTTAAAAAAGCCATGGGAAATGAATCCCTTTGAAGATATTGCACTCTGTATGAGCGGGAACATAATTTATTGTAGAAAATTTACGTCGTATTGACATACTAATATATTATTGTCAAGTTATATAAGTATTATTTTATAAAGTAAAACTAGTATCTTACTAATATTATAAATGTGGAAGTTTAGATGGATGTTTGAATGTTTGACTCAATCACGTCAAAACGGCTGAACGGATCTGGATGAAATTTGGCACAGAGATAGATTATATTCTAAAATACATAGGCTATATACTTCTTATCCCGAAAAAAATGTACGTTTGCCGTGGAATAGATATGTTTATGTTTTTCTAGAGGCGAACCAGAGTGAAGCGATAGTGAGCCGCTAGTCAATTATAATTTAATAAAGTAGTAGATTTTGTTTTTTTTAACACTTTATTGTTTGGTCTAAAAAAATGTTGCATGATATAGTTTTTCAGGAAACTAGAAATAGTTATGTAATGTAAATCTGAGTATTATCTCTAATCTGAGATTTATTTTGATTTGCTCTCCGTGACCATGATTGCTGTAAAGCATTTGAAACATCGGAAACCAAAAATCTAAAAAGATCCGGGGAAAAATCCGAAAAGATAGTTTTATTTAAAAAATATGGTTAGTTTATGACGACGCTATAGTATAACTTTTATTTCTTCAAATACAAATTTTGATTTTCACTACGTAATAGTTTCTACTAGCGACTCACCCTCGCTTCGCACGGATTCGTCCCTCTAAGTACGTTTTAACGGGCAGTATGAAATACAAATCTTTTAACTTCTCGGCTTTTTTGTACTATAATATGCATATATTATACATTATATAAACCTTCCTCTTGAATCACGCTATCTATTAAAAAAACCGCATCAAAATCCGTTGCGTAATTTTAAAGATCTAATCATACATAGGGACAGACAGATAGATACCCGTGATATATTCTAAGCTATTAGTGACGTACGTCTACGTCATGATTACAAAATTTGTATCATCTGAGACTCGAACCTTTTAAGAAATATGTGAAGCAAACACTATGTGGTTAACTTACATAATAACAGTCACTAAGTAGATTCACTCAACCAAAATTAGTGCGGTTAAGTTATTTTAACAAGTAACTTGTTACGAAAGCTGTCAGCGCCAACTACTGAGGCCCATGTTACGTGCCAGACACGCACTTGCTCGATTTTTGTATGTAATACATATATATGTTTGAAATATATAAGGTATATATACTAGCGACTTGCTCTGGCTTCGCTCGTACGTGCTACTCGAGGTCATATTATTGCGATAGTTTGTACGTGTGTTTGTGTGTATATTTGTTACCTTTACGCTCAAACGGCTGGACGGATTTGGATGAATGTTTAGTTCATAGTTTGTTTATATATTTTGTTTTATGTTTTTTAGGATCGATCTATACTAATATTATAAAGCTGAAGAGTTTGTTTGTTTGGTTGAACGCACTAATCTCAGGAACTACTAATCCGATTTGAAAAATTCTTGTTGAATTAGATAGCCCGTTAAATGAGGAAGGCTATAGGCTATATATCATCCCGGAAAATGTGCGGTTCCTGTGGGATAAATTAGTTTTTGTCTAGGGACGAACCCGAAGCGAAGCGAGGGTGAGTCGCTTGTATTGTTTAAAACAATAGCTTTAATACATGAAACCGTATGAGCTGTGATCGGTGGGTCTTCATTGGATAGCTATGCAACATCACGGCTAAGGGATTACGATGAGTTCGAATTTGTTGTGTTCTATACACGGGACAAAAAAACTGTACGTAGGTACAAATGAATAAACAAATTTTAAATTATGTATAGCTAAAAGTCACTATAATTAAAAAAATATTTTAGTATATTAAATTTTCTTAGCTTATTTCAAGGTATAAACTTAATCTACTGGTTAGAGCACTACTGTGCTGTACACAGAATCACGGATTCAGCTGCCGAGATACATATAGAATAGAAAGAAATTCTTAGAAAACAACAACAATTTGAAAAAAATGCCCCAGTTCTGAAAGAACTGGCAGAAAAGAAATAAGTTAACTTTTTTTATATAAACCTATATCTAATACTTATAATATTTTTTACAAGTTTGAAGATGAAGACGTAGTTTTCAATGTAAATAATTTTCGAAATATATCTAACATTCAGATTTTAGAAAGGCAGCATTGCTTATTATGCCACAGGTCGCGAGTTCATTTCCTACTTGCGATATTTGTATTGATCATGCAGATGCTTGTCTTCGTTTGGTTGACGGTTTTGGTTAAAAAAAGAGTGATAGATCATTGTAATCTCTTTGTACCTGCAAAAGGAAAATTAATAAAGATAAATACTTAATTACGTACTAGAATTAAAAATATATACAGTTTTTTAAAATAAAACTACCTTTTTGAAAAGAAAGTATTATAGACTAGCGACTCACCCTCTCTTCGCTCGGGTTCGTCCCTAGCTTGATTCCCCATACAAACTTACATCCCCATTTTCACCCCTTTAAGGGATGGTATCCAGAATAAAAATCCTATGTCCTTCCCAGGGTCTCAAACTATCTTCTCACTAAATTTCATCTAAATCGGTTCAGTAGATTCTGAGATTACCTCCTACAACGTCACAAACTCACAAACTTTACCTCTTTATAATATTAGTATAGATACGGTTTTATTGATTTAATTACTGTATTACTTATATTAATGAAATAAAATGGGTTTTTGCTTCGGGATGACTTAACATTATAAAGTTTAGCAACTCGCCTAAACTTCGCGTATCTCTAAGAGGCCGCGCTGTGCCGAGGACGTTAAATAATGAACGGACGGTAAACTATATTATTTATGCAATATTTCTAAACTAAATTAATGAGTTACTTTAAAATAGAAATAAATATATAATAATAGGTAATATGTGAAAGTGTATGTATAATCACCGGTGGTAGGTCTCTGTCAAGCCTGAGGAGTCCGACTGGATGGGCACCACCCCCTTATCTATTTCTGCGCACACTGGATAGATTTTAATGAAATTTGGTGTAATGATCCGGGTTAACATATAGGATACTTTTTTGCCGCGGGAAAATATCTCATCTCTGAGAAATCTATATTAAAAGATAAAACGTAACTATGGATGAACCCGACTGGAGCGAGGGCGAGTCGTTAGTAATAAATAAAATTGGTTTTTAGAATATAAATCGGAATTATTTTAATAAAATTGTTCGTATATATTATGTAGTAATATAAGTAATGCATGTAATATGTTGTCTGCTTTGTTATATCGTAACAGCTGTGGTTATTGGCTGGCAAAACGTCAAAATCACTTAAAACTAGGTCATGTTGTTAATACACTTCGGCGCACACGCGACCTTGTTTAATAAGTTTTTCTATGTTGTTAAAAATGGTTAAGATTGATTAAGGAAAAATCAACTGTGGTTGTATGGTGCTTATGTGGGACTCACCGACTAGACAAACCAGTACTACACACTAAAACCCAACGGAACCTCCCCCATCTTCATAGGGCGTCGTAGGATCGCTTACGTACTCAATCATGACGCCCCAACCGCTAGCCTACCAAGGCAGACTAAAACAACCATGGGGTTGCTCCCATGGGACACTCTGCTATAAGAGAAGTACTATGAGATACTCACATGATACACCGCTCACCGAAGTTGGCCGTCTCCCAATGCGTTTCTTCGCGTCTCGCCCGGCTGGAATGCCTAACCCTACTCCCTAGTGAGCCTTCACCAAGACCAGATGGTCCACACATCGAGGTCCCTTTATAGCCTACACTAAGCTATTTTTTATAGGCGTAACGCGAGTTAATATTTTTATTTCTACAAATACCTACTTGTTATAACAGTCGGTTAATACATTATAAGCTTTAAGCAAATATAACTCCAAATATTTATCATAATAACAAATTTATAATAATTAATTTCATTATAATCGAAATGTTATATACATTAAAATGGCCGCAAGTGTAAAGGAATTTGTTTGCATTGATTTTAAATTGAATTGCATCAGATATTTTATGTTAAAACGAAATGAATTAAAAGCCGTAAAATAGATTGCAGGATTATTGAGCACTAAGTTAATTGGGATGTATCTGTCTTAATGGAAGGGAAACCTAACTATATAAAAACTACGTAGGATTATTTTATAATGTATAGGTAAGTTATGTAGGAGTTTTAAAGAGTGCAGTGGCAAGTGTCTGTCAGTGCTAAGGCAAAGTTCAGGAGTTCGATTTCCATTCAGATTATAGACGCTTAGTGTAGTCGAAATGTAAAGGACGTGAAAATAAGCGACGATTGTCTGAATGAAGTTACTAATAGAATTTATATGTAGATATCGAACTGTTTTGAGTGATGGGCGATAATACAGATGTATAATGATGTATGTATATTCTAAAAGTTTTGTCTCGGTATAAATTAAAAAGCTGAACCTCTCTTAAATCTGTTACATTGTGAACTTGAATTCACTCACTCACTAAATCACTCACTCACTCATTCACTCACTTACCTATTCACTCCTTCACTCACTCATTAACTCACTTAGAAACTTAATTAGATTAGTGTGATGCAAGTTTAAAGTTATTAATTAACAAATTCGATTATGTGTCTACATGCCAATATTATGTTTACTTTATTTAACATACTCGTAATTTAAGGTTAGATAGGTCTTAGGCACACTTATGTAAGTTACGAGTATTAGCTTTCGCTAATATTGTGACGTGACTTGTCGGCGTTGCGCGTCTTATCCCGGATTACATAGTATATAGAATGGATTATGATGAAATATTGAGTATTACTAACATCCCGCCCAGGGTCTGTCCAGGTTTATAGCATCATATGACAAAGGCTAACTTTCACTAAGGAAAGATTTTTTTAAATTCAACCTCCAAAAGGGTGAAAAAGGGGATAAACGTTTGTGTGAAATTTTTTATTCCTTGGACATATTTACATGAAATTTCGTATTTTTCGTAGTTTGATCGCGAGCAAAGCCGCGGGTTCTGCTAGTGTAGTCACTTGTCAAAATTATTTGTTAGTAGGGGGAAGTCCCCTAGTGGCGGACACCTAAGGTTTTCAGAAAATAAAACAAAAACTACTACAAAAAATGTAACTTTATTTATGAATTACTTAAGTCAACAAATTATAAAATTAAAATAAATTAACAAAAACACAATTTCTGCATAAACATTTTCAAGAACCTTCAGTAAGTTTTGGTAAAATACAGCACAATTTTTGCCATTGGCACCTAGTACCGGACAGACTTAGCTTCGAACCTCAAATGCCGGATATTATCAAAACGTCATGCATTGATCACACATAATATAAGAATCTCCATATTCAGAAATGTTTGCACATGTTTCATGAGCCAAATTTAGGCAGCTGGAGCATTGTATCAAGTCTTTACCGTGTTCCTCTAAGCATACTACTGGTACTGCTATTGGTTCATTAGTTGATTTTCTTTGAGGGTCTGTTGATCCTTCTGATATAAAATTATTGGAGAGTTCTGTATTGCAGAATGTAGATAAGCTACTAAATGATGAGAGATCTTCATAGTTTCACCAAATCTAATGATCACTTAGGAAACTCCTTTTAATGGGAAAGGAGTAGCGGCAGCGGCAGACATCAGAAGTCGGACTAATTTTTTACGTGGTCCACTAAAACTTGCTCATATTCGGGTGAGAAGGTATTAGTGAATCTACCGATTTTTGGTTGCAATGTAGTGCGCTTTTTGGAATGTTGTAGGGCGTTGAAAGTTTCCTTAAACTCATTTTTTTTTGACAAAATCTCATCTATTGTAATTTGTAAACTTTGTTGGTGCCATTTTCCTTTCTTTTTCTTCTTCTCCTTTTCGACAAGTCTCTGTTTTGCTAACCCTAAAACAAAATACAATAACTATTATAATAACTATATTTGCTTAGTTAAAATAAACTTGTAAACTGTCCGGTCTTAAGGGACATCTTAGTGTCCGGTACTAGGGGACAAGAGATCCCCAAAAATGACATGTTTTATACTAAAACTGTAGAAAACTAATAAAAACCTTTACCGTCTACGAATTATAATGGAACTTTATCTTTGTTAACAACTAACATAAACATTTAAAACACAAAACCAAAGCAGTAATACTCACTTGAAATTTATGTGATGCAGCCCTTTCCCGACAAAAACAGCAATCTTTCACTCTCACCGTGGCTGCTTACGTTAATATCAAATTGCACCCCGTGACCCTTTATCGCTAAGTCCTACCGCACCCCTTTTATCGATTTCCGAATCTATCACGTTGTCACTTTTTGAGATAATGCGAGTGTCCGACGCTAGGTGCCGTCCGGCGTTACGGGACTTCCCCCTATATGTTTTTCAACACATTAGGAAATGCTTATCTATGTTTTTATATAGGTATATATCAATAAACCATAACTAAATAATTGGTTAAAAAAAGAAAGAAACAGACAAACCAAAGAATATTTTTTATATATTTATTACTTATTTTGTTTATTATATGCTTCCCAAATTGCCTGTGCCTTTGATGTTTTTTTGTACCTTTATGAATATTTTTTTCTTTAACTTCTTAGTTATTTATTATATTTACATTATTTTTTATACGTTAAAAACTTATTTCAATAAGATTAATGTATATTTGAAGGTGATTGAACTCGTACAAAGTTTCAGGTCCAACACGCGACCAAATTAGTATCGTCCGCAAACCAAATGCCCGACAGTTGTTGTCATATTGACAAGGTGTTTCTAAAATCACAACAGATTTTGATATTTTTTGTTATGCGGAGTGTAATAAAAAACAGGTGGTTAGGTCTTCTAACAAATATATTTTGGGGTTTTTAGCCAAGATTTTTATAATACGCAATTTTTTTTATATATTTCTTATTAAATTAGGGCTATTGAGTTACTGCCTACTTTTTCAGATTATTGCGGTATATTTATACTTAATTATACGTATACAAATTATACCTATTCCAATTTTGTTGATACATAGTAAGTATATAGAAATAGTCTTCTCAAAAAAATTTGATAGATACATAGATTGATACTTTATTGTACACCACAAAAAAAATATACAAAAATAAGATATCAACAATAGTGAAACCTCAAAATAGTCCATAATAGACTAATGATAAGTTTTAAGTAACAATAACTTCCTTCTCCTGACCGATTTCGGCTACGGCGGTCAATCTCTGAGACTAGCCATGCGATGAGGTATTATATGCATAAGTTTGCTTAATATACATAAATAGGGTGAACTTTAAAGAGGATTTCTTGGAAAACATCCCCTAAACAGTAAGATGATGAGTTTGAATGGAAATCATCTTTGAAAAATCAAAGTTAGGTAAAACAATTGTGTTTTTGTTTCTTATATTATCTATTTGTCCAATTAGTTGTTTATATTCAGTTTTAGTAATTTTAAAACAAAAAAACCATACTCGTAAATTAATTCTTAACGTCGCGTCGCCAAAAATACAAAATGATGAGAAAATAAAGAAGTAATGAAAACTTCAAAAATATCATCCAGCGTTCAATTCAGTGCCTCCAATATGAACACCGATAAAGCCAGGGTTTAAAAATAGGGGAGATTTAAAAAAGCTCTTTCAATCCAAATACTCGTATAAGTATCCCGAACAGATGATTGAAAAAGTTTGAATAAGACAGTTTGAAAGACTGATAAGTAAATTTCGGATTGGAAATCTAATTAAATGTGTCAAGGTCTTTGAAAATGTTTATTGAATTACACGAGGAAAATTGATGTATGTAAAAATGATTATATACATAACTGGCGATCACTCGCTCACCCTCGCTTCGGTCGTCTCTAGGTTGCTTTCCAAAACGACTTTTAAATTTTTTTTGTTTTTTTTTTTTTCGTGGGACCCTATTTTTTTTTTACTCCTTAATAAATGAGCTATCTGCCAGGAAAGTCCCGTCAAAATTGGTCCAGCCGTTTCAGAGATTAGCCGGAACTTACAGACAGACAGACAGACAGACAAACAGACATACAAAAATTGTAAAAAATGTTGTTTTGGTATATGTACCTTGTATATATCCATATGCATTTAGTAAAAAGTGGTTATTTTAATATTACAAACAGACACTCTTATTTGTAAAGATGTATAGATTTAAGGTAAAAGGTAATTTATTTAGTGTTGTCTTTGCTAATATTATAATGGCTGGTTTGTACGTCTATCTGCCATTGACTCAGCAACCTATTGATTTCTGTTAATGAGTCTGAAAGTAATTTAAGGAGCTCCTGTTAGATGTTAGTATAAAATATCGCTAAACAAATAAAGATACGTGAAACCGGTTCAAATCCCGGGTCTTGCACCTCTGATATTTTTATGTGCGAATCGTTTCCAACATGATTACACCGTAAGATAATAATTACAAGTAAAGTCCGCCAATCCGCACTTGGCCAGCGTGGTGGGCTTTGGTCTGATCCTCCTCGTACTGAAGGGAGGCTCGTGCCCAGCAATGATTAAAAAGGCTTGGATACACATAAAGTTAATGAAAGATACCCCAGATGTAATTGAGGCGGCATTAAATCGTAACGAAGTTAGTATAAAATGAATAATTAATAAAAACTAAGGCATAGCTTTCGATTTTATTCTATTAGCTATCAGCTATTGGTATAGCTGAAATGTATTCAAAATGTTTCCAAAATGTCGCTAAATATGTCCAATTAAAATTTTTATCGTGTTTCAAAGTAGGGGCATAGGTTTGGGGTAACTCGGATAAGGGATGATTAAACCGAGCTATTTCATTAACTGTTGATCTTTGGAATTCATTCGGAATCCCAACAGGATCGTGATGTTCGCGCGTAAAAATATTTAGGGTAGCACCTGAGAAAATCGGAAATCAATATACTCAAAGATGTTCTGTAATGGTATTTTAGTACATTTTTGTAGCCTTTTTTAATTGTGAAATCTTTGTCATTTATCGTTTTTTTTATGTTTTACTAGCGACTCACCCTCGCTCGCAAATATATTTAATGAATAGATTCCATTCAGTTAGAATTTTATTATATATAATAAGTTTAATTATTTATTATTTTCTAAAAGCCCTAGCCTAAACTTATGCTTATTCAATTGTATGGTAGAAGTTATATCACTTGTGTGTTATCGAATGATAAATTTTTAATATGTGAACAGAATATAACGAAATTATGTCTAAAAAGTTTTTATTTCTATAAAACTTTGTTGAAATTTCCTTTTTCATTTGAAGTACTTAATCTTTTGTTGGCGAAATAGTTTTTCCAAGCTTTTCTAGACGTTTAAACTTTCTCTTCGCGCGCTATGTTATACATTTTTTTATAAAATTGCGCGAAAGCAAACTAAGTAGCAAAAGCTATTTGTAGAATAAAGAAGCGACGGTAATAGAGAAACGACTTCCGGCGGAAGCTTAAAGAAAAACAGTTTTAAAGTAATTTGTTTACCACAGATAAGATTAAGATTCTTCTGGAACTTTCTATTACAGCCTCATTTTAAATTTCCTTGAATTACTCTAACAACGGGGTGAATTATTTTGATGAGCTTCTGTATTTGTTACGTCATTTTAAATGTATTCCTTGAGGGAATTTATCTCTTATGCAACAATTATTATTCTTACTAATGTTTGTTTGTAAAGCTACTCTTTGTTTTCGTACAACAAGTAGCTCTCATGGGCATTAAGAAAAAGATATTTAGTAAAAGGGCCTGATTATTTGTACACATGGTTATAAAAGTATGAAGAACACTTTCTCGTATCTATTTATGCTAGTGAAGACAAAAGCTAGTGACATATAAAATTGATATTGTATCGATCACCATCAAATAATCTTTATTAAAATTAAAGAAACACAATCTCACTATAAAGTTATAACATACCACAGAAACCCTTCATCCATATTTCATCAATCCAATACCGAATATTTTAACGAAAAACGAAGAAAAACATCGATATTGACACCCGTAAAAAGGGGAGTAAATAGGTTTCTGAAGGGTCGGCAACGCGCATGTGATGCCCTTGGTGTTGCAGGCGTCCATAGGCTACGGTAACCGCTTACCATCAGGCGGGCCGTATGCTTGTTTGCCACCGTCGTGGTATAAAAAAAAAAAAAAAAAAAAAAAAAAACTATGAACAGTCTCAATTCGAAGAGATCCCAAACGTAGCATTTACATGTATTTTTTTTTATTTCCTCCAGTCCCTTGCGGCTTCTCCTTGACGTTTTTCATAGTGGATTTAACTTTTGTTTCAGGTAAGAATCGTTATCCTTTCGAGTACTTTGGAAGTAAAATTGTGGATTGAAGCGTTATTCAAATAATAAGTATTGGTAAGTATGTTATTTATTAAATTATGTATGTTGAGTATATCTTTATTTACCAAAATTATTACGATGTGTGTATAAAGAAAAATAACTGATTCAATTTTTTTTTCATTGATAACACTAAAGCTTGTGAATACCTTAAAGCTCGTGAATAGCTACAAAACAAAGAAAAAGTAAATCGGTTATCAAACAGAGAAGAAAAAGGTACTGAACTGTTTTGTCACTAAATATCTACTTAAGCTTTATTTAGTTTGTTTTTTGCAACTTGCAAGTTTAAATAAGGCAATTATATCAAACACCATGAAAATATCATGATGATATTATTGTCTTGACTAATTTTGATAAGTTTTTTTTTATAGATAAGCAATATCGCTTGGCAAAATAATATGAAAATATTTTATTTACGTTTTTATTATAAATTATTCCGTTATTTATTTTAGAAGTGTACTACGGTTGTTTATAATAAACTGTGTTCTAAATCATTTATATTAATTTTAGGAACACTTTTAAAACAATTAAATCTGTCTTCACTTCTAAAGATTCACTTAAAAGACGTTGACAAATGCCTTCAGCCCAATTAGAAAACAAAAGTAATAAGTTCCTGTTATTAAGTAGGTCTCTTATTAAAAACTTTGTATTCAATGACAAATAGCATTGTTTATAAGTGGTAGGTATGTTTGTTAGATGAGTTTAGGTAGCTGGTTCCCCATACAAAATTCCAACTCCTACTTCACCCCCTTCAAGTTTTATTTTCGCGAGAAAAAGTAGCTTATGTCCTTCTCCAAGGTGCCATCTATCTCTATATCAAAATTCATCAAAAGTGGTTCAGTGGTTTAGGCGTGAAAACGTAACAGACAGGCAGAGTTACGTTCGCGTTTATAATATTAGTTCGGATTTGCTATTTCATTGTTCACTTTATAATTTTTATTAAAATTGTTCCTCTAAAATCTTTAAATAGTAGGTATACAATAAAGTAAATTCTATATCTGTATCTGTTTGTTTGTGCGTTTAGTTATTCTAACCTAAAAAACTAATTATAATGGTGTTTTCACTATTAGATAATTCCTTCTAGAAGATTTATGTATATACTTGCAACTCACCCTCGCTCCGCTTGGATTCGTACCTAGTTACGTTTTAACGTTTAGTATAGATTTCTCAAAGATGAGATATTTACCCGCAATAAAAAGTATCCTATATGTTGACCCGGATAACCAGCTATCACCATACCAAATATCATCAAAATCTGTCCGACACAAGCAGCAAGTGGGTCACTTGTAAAATTTTTGCAAATTTAAAGAACATTCATTAAATTAAACTATGATTTTTAATTGATATGAAAGGTTTCATGTACCTATAAGTAATTTCACAAAAATAAACATACATACATACATTATACAAAGCATTTCTTAGAAACAACTCAAGCTGCATAATATTTAATGGTCAACGCGTTAAAAACTCATAAAGAACGTTGGTGCAACAAACATTCTTAGAAGCGGAATAAAGTTAATCTTACTACTATAATATGTAAATAAAAGATGAAACTCATTAGTGACATACAAATGTACAGACAAACGCTAAAGGAGAGAAATTTAAACTTGAATGCAATATTCTTTTAGCTCTTCTATGCACTAATTTTTTTAGAGGTACTCGTATCAACATCAACGTCATATATATATATATATATATATATATATATATATATATATATATATATATATATATATATAATAATAATAATATATATATATATATATATATATATATATATATATATATATATATATATATATATATATATATAATTATAATTAAAAAAATTGGAAAATGTAGATTTTTATATTTATAAGTAAATATATATATGTATGTATGTTTTTTTTTCCAAATCTATACTAATATTATGAAGAGGTAAGGTTTGTGAGATTGTGATATTGTAAGAGGTAATCTCTGGATCTACTGAACCGATTTAGATCAAATTTGGTAAGAAGATAGTTTGAGATCCTGGGAAGGATATAAGACTTTTTATCCCGGAAATCATCTCTTAAGGGAGTGAAAATGGGGATGAAAGTTTGTAATGGGAAGCAAGTTAGAGACGAACCCTAGCGAAGCGAGGGTGAGTCACTAGTTTTCAATAATTATTATAGTCGAATTTCGACCAATATGTGAACAGTAAAGAACTAGTGCATATAATATATGTCTACATTCGGTAACAAAAACTAATACTTTCTAAGATTTACGTTTTATTTACATACTTTTTGTTAATTAAAGCTTTCGATGAAAGCGTAAAATAAAACATACATGAAAATTTTGTGCGTCTATTTCATTCAAAATTTTTGTATAAATAGAGTACCTCCACTATTAGAAGTCGGTCAAAATGAACACTAATACCATAAAATATAATAATACAAAGAACAGGACAGCGTGATATTGATTTGCAACGCTAAGATGGATTTTACGACATACTTCGCAATATTAATTTAGCGAAGCGAATTATTGATAACATGTAGATGACGCTCGCATATAGAGAGAAATGCAGAAATAAGTACTGTAATAAAGTTTTCTAGGATAAATGAGCTTTTTTTTTCAATATATGGTGGGAAGTTGTTATATAGGTGCTAGTTTAGTAGCATATAATAAAACTGTAGAGGTCGAATGTCTGTGCATAGAAACAAAATGTTAAAAACCGAGTCAGGGGGATGTAAGAAGAGAAATAGAACAAATCCAGATTTTTTTCATTTTTTTTTGTTTCTCTGTCTGTTTGTCTGTTTGTACAGGCTAATCTCCGAAACTGTTGGACTCTTATATCCCTGGTCAACATTTTAGATAATTTTCATCCTGGAAAATTAGTTAAAATTATAGTAACTTCTACAGCTATACAAAAACTACTGATTGGATTTTAATGAAACGTTACAATAATATAGTTCATACATCAGAATAACAAATAGGCTACTTTTATCCCGGAAAAATGTACGGTTTCCGTGGGATAGATTTGATTTTGTTTGTCTAGAGGCAAACCCGAGCGAAGCGTGGGTGAGCCGCTTATTTATAATATTTTATGCAAATCATCAGTGCAATGTCACCATTTTTGCTTTAGTATTTAATAAGTATTGTTTGTGGTTTCGAACGAGTGTTAAATACAATCTATGATTTTTAAATAAGACTCGATTTGTATAAGAGAACGAGAATTTGAAGTTGTTTATATCGGCGCTAACGTTTGATATAAAATTTTCCAGTATTTTTAATTACTTGAACAATAAAAAGTTCTATCGGAACGCGTTCAGATAATTTTGCATATTTAAACATATTGACTAGCGATGTGTTGTTGGGTAATTAGAAAAGCTCTAAAATGCTTAAATTAGCTCATAACATTAGCGCATGTTACAAAGTTTAACCGCGATCAGGTGATCCATTAAATGAGCCAGGATAAAAGTTTTATTTATTATTTTAAGTTTCAAACTGCATGTGTACTAAATTACATTGTAGTTGATCTAGTAGTTTAAGTCAATATGGAGGTAAAAGCGTAGCAACATACAGATAGATAAAGCGAAAGAGTATATTACAATAATTTTCAATTTATTTGTATATTTGGTGTATATGCATTATATCTTCAATAATCGTTAATCAATTTTCATAATCCTTTAAATGAATATTTTATAATATCACTAGCAAATCGCCCTCGCCTGGATTCGTCACTAGTGAAGAACAAAAAAAAACTATCCCGCGGAAACCAAAATCTAAGTGCCAAATTTCTATCAGATCTGTTCAGCAATTCTTGCGTAATTGAGTTACAAGCATCCATCCATCCAAACTTTCACATTTATAATATTAATGGGATTATACAATTTCATAAAGTGTTTTCAAATAGTTAATGTAGTTTTACTTTTAACTTTTTTTTATATGTTAGAAATTACTTTATACGACGTAGGACAGACTCGTTATAAAACCAAAAGAAAATAATAAATTTAAAGTACTAGTTTAAAGCGAACTGTGTCAATATGGTGATTTAGTTGAGAGAAATCTTATTCCAGTGAAATTTGTCGGGTGTGAACGAGATGAAACTAATACCAACTACTGTTTGCCAAGCCGCTCTGCCGTCAGCTACTCGCAATTTGACCCGGGTGTACTTTTATATAGGGGTGTCTAGGTTTTTGCAGTAAAAATGCTATTTTTATGTAAAAATTATTTAAATCTGTAGCTTAAAATTATTTCATCAAGCTTCGGATGTATGGGAGAGGTCTTATTGTATTAAATACTAGCGACTCACCCTCGCTTCGTTTCGGGTTCGTCCCTAGACAAAAACAAATCTATTCCACGGGAACCTTACATTTTTCCGGGATGATATATAGCCTATAGATTTCCTCAGTTAACGGGCTAAATAGCTAATGCAAAAAGAATTTTTAAAATCAGATTAGTAGTTTTTGAGATTAGCGCGTTCAACCAAACAAACAAATTCTTCAGCTTTATAATATTATTATATAATAGTATAGATGTTTTTTTTTAATTTTGAATATAAAATTGTTTGAGAAGTGTTTTGCAATACATTGCTTAAAATTTTATTTGTCCAAATTATGTGCAATTGCACGTTCAAATATTCTGAACATGGTGTTTGAATGTAACTTTTTTATAAAGCCTTTATATACAGCCTTGATTAATATTATTTAAGTTAAAAATTTCATATAAGATAGGAAAGAAATGTCTATAGTATTTATAGGTGTCTTGTTTGTTTGCTTGCGATGGCCTAACACGCATAGAATGTCTGACTCTGACTCTGTATACAATACATTATTACACATTAGTAATATCTTGTTATTTTCCTTTATCTTAAAAAGTTAAAAAAAAAATTAAAAATTATCCGAAAACATTCTGAATTGTGGTCCTCGTACGTATTACATACCCATGAAGTGCAAGCTTTCAAATAAAGAGTGCAAATCTGAAATAGAAATATTCGCTTCGACATTCCTTGTGTGGAGACTGCATTATGCGGTATTAGCTTAGAGTGGCTTTTATAGTAATAAATTATTTTACTTACATACATTTATATATATTTAATAAGAATGTCATATACATTATACAAAATAAACAAATTTTGTTTGAGGTAGTGTAAAGGAGAAAAATATACATATATTTGATTAGAATAATCTATACAGATTAATAAAATTGAAGTGTCTCTTTGTAATTTAAAAATAACAATTTTTACTAAATGCATGTAAAAGTTGACACTTGATGTTATAAGGAGTAGCTTAGGCTACTTTTATTTTAGAAAAAGAATCAGGGTTCCGCGAAAAAAAAATAAAACCCATAAAATTGTGAACAAAATCCGCGTACGGCGTACGCACCCGAGCGAAGCAAGGCTATATAATTTAAATGAATATCTTAGGAGTAGCAAGCTTCTATTTATGTATAATCATAGCTAACAGTGAAAACGTACCTAGGGATTAACGCGAGCGAAGCGAGCGGGAGTCGCTAGTGTAAACTAATATTCTAACATAAATGACAAACAAAATTATTAACATGTAATACAATTTTGCACACAGTTATTTTTTATCTCACTTTTAAGTTTATTTAAACTAATTGCTCATATCCTTTTAGTTCATAGTACACCTTTACCAATCAATCAATTCGTCACAGAAACCTGCAGACAGATTTTATTATTGTAGATGTACTTAAGTTGTAATAATTTATAGTTAAGATAAGTTCATAAAAGCGACAGAACAATATTAAAAAACAAAAACATGATTTTATTTTTAGTTGCTAAAATTTCAAATCCTTTGCATCAAACATGGTCATGGGGGAGTGTAGAAGTGTCAGGAATCAAAAATTATAATAACACCACGAAATAATCCGAAACAAAAAATTGAATTTTAAATAAAATATCAATTATTTGTGTAAATCTAAGAAAGTATTAAAAAACCGTGTATTTTAAGGGTCGTGGACAAGCAAAGTACTGAGAGGTAAATCAATTGAGATATATAACATTTCATCATTTAGTTAACACAGTTTCCTTATGTTGTATGTATGTATATGTGCATATAAGTATGTATGTTTATTGTGTATATATATGTTCCGTTCAGATATGTAAAAATACAATAAATAAAACTAATGTGAAGGAGACAGGCTATCTGGTGCAGATAGCGCGAGGGCTGTATTAGGAATGTGGCCAAACTGCACACTTACAACGTTAATATACGGTACTGTAGGAAAAAAAATTAAAGGCCTGAAAAGTAATGTTCTTCAATCAGTACTTGTGTATTCTTTGATAGAAAAAATAATTGTTGTAAAAAAAGTAAAAATAATAAGCGTCGGTATATTGTTTTTTTTTTTATTTGTATTTGCAACGAATGGGGTTCGGCAAAACAAGTCAATTGAGCCTAAGCTGAGAATTTCACTTACAGCTTTTAAAGAGTTCTACTATTCACCTACTGGCTTTATCATCAGACTAGCGGCTCACCCTCGCTTCGCTCGGATTCGCCTATAGACAAACAAAAACAAATCTATCTCAAGGAAACCATATATTTTTCCGGGATAAAAGTAGCTTATTTTGGTATTCTGATATATGAACTATATTATTGTAAAGATTCATTAAAATTCAATCAGTAGTTTTTGTGTACTAAACTGTATAAGTTACTATAGTTTTTAACTATCTCACGGGAACTCTTTAATTTTCCGAGATAAAAAGTATGTAAAATGTTGATAGGGGATATAAGGTACCACCATGCAAAATTTCATTTAAATCGGTTCTACAGTTTTATAGATTAGCCCGTACAAACAGACAAACCGACAAAACAACAAAAAATTTGAAAAATCTGGATTTGGTCTATTTTTCTTCTTACAACCCCTTTATTCGGTTTTTAGCATTTTTTTCTATGTACAGACATTTGACCTTTACAGTTTTATTAAATGTATAGATTAGATCGTTTGGGTTTCTTATATGTAGGTAGAGACAAAGTTTCACATCGATACGACAACAAAGTCGGTTAAAATCGAAAGTTAAAAAGACAAGAAAAATGGTGTAATGCCAAAAATATTTATTGTTACTTTAATAACCGTTCCACAAAAAGAGAAGGAAATACATTATCATTAGTTTTAAAATAATGAACTTTTATCAGTATGAAATGTTCAATGCTAAATGTATTTTTTTTCATTATCTTATTTATGTTACAGCATTTATTATAACCATGTTTAATTTCTTGCTGTAAAATCTGTTAGGTTCAACTTCAGTGCAAGAGATAAGGTTTGCAGTCAAAGGATAAATCGCCGTACAATTTTAATAACAGCATCCTTTTCCAGGCATTTGCTACAAACAGTGTACTTGTTAAATATTTCTGTTCTTTGTATTTTTACAAATGTTTTAGTACATTATAGGCGAGGACCAAATAAAGAAATAATGGTACACGTTTTATTTCAAATTTATTTTGTTCTACTTACGTACGCGAGTATTGCTCGCAAATAATTTTCTCAACAATTTTGCGGAAAAATTCGTGCGACGAAAAATAATTAATCAACGCAAATTTTGGTATAAATGCGAAACCATCGAAGGGGAATAATTAAATTTGTTAAGTTTTTCTAAAAGCGAATTTCGCGTTGGACCGTTATGTGTCTATATAAGTTAGTTTTAAAGTATGATTTATCGAATTAACGATTTAAGTGTGTTGTTTATTAAGATGTAATTTAACACTGACTAGCGACTCACCCTCGCTCCGCTCGTTTAGTATAGATTTCTCAGAGATGAGATATTTTCTCGGTTTAAAAAGTATCCTATATGTTGAACCGGATAACCAGCTATCATATACCAAATTTCATCTCAATCTATCTAGTGTTTTTTTTGTATGCGTTCCCAGATAGACATACAGACTAAAGTTCTAATAATTTTAATAAGAATTTCCAAAAAAAATATTTGATGTACAGTACAATCAGTTAAGAGTTTTATAGATTAGAATTTTCATATGTTTCATATGTATAAAAAATATTTAAAATAATAATCTAAATAATTTTATATGCTGTCTGTACTGCTATTGGAGGGCTGTCTGAATATGCTATTTGAGATAGCTACAAGTTAATAGTGTTGACCTCTATACACTATTCTATACCAAATATGTAAGGAACTTTTTTAACAAAACTTATTTTTGTGATTACACCTTATAAGCAAAGTAGGCCAAGTACATGTCCATTTAAATCTGTCTTCTATGTAAAAATTTTAGACGTGACAATTTGTGATAATTGCAGGTTTGATTTCTGCTCGAAGCATATATTAGTCGTATTAAAATATCTGAAGGTTCTACCAAGTACTATGTTTGTCATATAAACTCAACTAACTTAAATAATATTATAATACAATACAAATTCTTCTTAGCCGTTCACTCTTGACAGAGTGGTCGTGGTCATGTCTCGGTCGAGTCTTGCTCCACCGCTTCTCTCGTGATGCGACGCCATGTAACTCTGTGTTTGGCGGCTTGGGTGTTATCATACATGCTGGAGTGGGTCACAGATTTTATAAGGTCTGTCCACCGTGTTTGACAGCGCCCACGAGATCTTTTGCCCTCGACTTTCCCTTGCACCACCAAACGTGCCATGGAGTCCTCGTTACGGGTGATATGCCCGAAGAACTTGAGGATTCGTATTTGCACAGACGACGATAATCTCTCTTTGATATTGAGTTCTTTTAGGATCGAAACGTTGGTTCGGTGCGCGGTCCATGGGATTCTGAGCATGCGTCTCCAACACCACATTTCCAGTGCATCAATCTTGCGGCGGTCTTGGATCCTCAGCGTCCACGTCTCAGCTCCGTATAGAAAGATTGGAAATACCAGGCATCTCATCAGTCTAACCTTTGTGTTTTTGGTTATTCTGCGGTCCTTCCAAATCTTTGTGAGTTTTTCCACTGAGGCTCTAGTTATGGCGCAACGTCTCTGGATTTCATCTTTGCAGCCTCCAACGTTGGTGATTGTAGAGCCCAGGTATACGTAGCTCTTGACAACCTCGCAACCCCCTATATTTTGGACGTCTGGTTGGTTGTTGGCAGCACGATTCACAATCATCATTTTTGTCTTATCGCGATTAATTGCAAGACCAATAATATATTAATTGCAAATACAATACAAATACAATATATCAATACCTAAATTTTGGTATAATTTTTACATCATTGCGCAACATTTTTTTTTTGGAAATTTTGTGTAACATTTACATAGTAGGTAGTGTTAAAAAATTTCCATTGTGAAAAATTTATGATCTGAAATTTATGATCTAAAATATGAACATATTGAGATTAAGATTTATTTTCTCCTTTTAATACATAAGTTCAAAACTTTATGACGACACGTTTGGCTCAGTTTGTAGTGACCCTACTTTCTGTGCCAGTGGTCGCGGGTTTGAGTCCAGCTGGGGGCATTCATTTGTATGATGAGTACGAATGTTTGTACTCCAGTCATGGATGTTTATATTTATAATATTTATGTATTTAAAATGTGTAGTGTATCAACTATCTGGTACCCATAACACATATGAGTACCATGTAGCTTACTATGGACCTAGATGGTGCTGTGTTAATATCCCAACATATTTATTTATAATGACAAGTACATAAACTATACAAATAAAAAGTAATATACTTTATAGTACACTGTTTTTTCGCACACTGTTTTTTATTTTTCTCTCGTTAGACCGCATCATAAGCTCCTTGGGTCAAATCTACATCACAATGGCGAGTTAGCTGAAAACAAGTTTTATTTCTATAGCCTAGCATTTGAATAAAATTATCTTTTACGGCCATTATTGTGTGGACAGACAGACGGGCTATTTTAGTTTCAGCTTTTTGTATATAAATATTTCTGACACAAATCATAATGCTATTTGAATGTGCTTTATATTTTAAGTCAAAACATTTGCTAAATATTTGACTTGGTAGATGTGTTAGTTTTATTAAGTATTAATGCCTAATGTACGTAGTTTTTTTTTTAAATTTAATTCGAATATTGTAATCAACAAAGTGGTAATGGAAAACGAAAACATGCCTATGTCGCTCTCGAGTCTGAGCTTGAATGGGTTTCCCATACAAACTTTCATCTTCTATTTTATAACTTTTAAGTTTTATTTTTGCGACCATATTTTATCATACTAGTCTATATGACCTTTTCCAATAAAAATAATAATCATTTATTTCAGATATTATCCATAATATAATATTGTTAGTAGATCACAATGTACCAACATTCAACAAAATTTGTATAGCGTCTTACGCATACAAACGTAACAAACAAACAGACAAAGTAATTAAAAATATTAGTTTAGTTTTAGTACTTTTGTGGAAATCAATAACGTTTTTTTTGTTATTTTTTTTTACTTTAAATATTTAAGTAGTTGATAAATCTTTACGCTTTACCTTATTAATTTATTTATATATTTAAATTTGCATATTTTACAGTGAAATGATGTTAATAAATTGTAATTCAAATAAAACAAAAGCTGATTAATCTGACAGTATAAAATAATTATTCAGAATAACATTAAAGGTAATTAACCAACTATGTTTAACTTCATTATGTATTAAAATGAGCCGAAATTGTAATTTTTATGTCTTAAAATAATTTAAGCAAGTGCTAAGTTGTGTTGGATCTTAGATCGTGACTGATAACGTACCTATAGCATATAATTTACATAGCTCTACGCCATTTTACTACAATCTGGCGAAAAATATATGGAAAATTAGTATAAACAGAGTAAGAACTTGGTAATATTACAATCAGAAAGCTCAATGGGAGTTCCTATCGGTATTATACAAAGAAGCTTAAACGATGTTTCTTTATTTAAAAAATGGCGAGCTTTCATGCAAACTTTTATCTGCTAACTAGCGACTCACCCTCGCTTTGCTTCGGGTTCGTCCCTAGACAAAAACAAATCTATCCCACGGGAACCGTACTTTTTTCCGGGATGATATATAGCCTATAGCCTTCCTCAGTTAACGAGCTATCTAATGCAAAAAGAAATTTTCAAATCGGATAATAATAGTTCCTGAGATTAGCGCGTTCAACCAAACAAACAAACTCTTCAGCTTTATAATATTAGTATAAATTAACTCTGTTAGATGCTGAGTTTCCGAAATCCTTCCTCAGTGCTTATCTTTGTCCCATAAGGAAGTTTTAGGGCTAGACCCAGCGGTAATGCCTATACCGTTGGGTCTGTCTATCAGTCATTTAGTGTTATAGTTTTATTACATAGATTATATATAAAATGATTTACATATATAAATGTAGCAACTACAGTTAAACCAACTAAAATGAATTGAAAATATTAAAGCGACTTCAAAAGATATTAATTATTCTACCATAATAACATAATAAGGGTGAAATTTTCCCTACAATTTAAAAGAAAGGCGATTTACCATTGGAAAAAATCTATAAAGGTGTACCTACAATGGTCGCAAACACAATCTTTTGTATGTCTTATACATACATACAAAAATGAAGTTTACTGGAAAGCTCCTTTTTTAATTAGTTTAAAGCAACAAAGTCTGGATATACATGTGACTTTATGTACGATGTAAATATTGCCTGTAGCAAAAATAGAATTGGGGACCTGTGTCAGACACACAAAGCACTTAGAGGGCTTAAACAAGGGACTATACTATAATTGTTATAGAATTGAAATTTTTAGAATTATATTACAATGGCAAAAATCGTTATCATGATATCGTGATATGTTATACCTGTATATTTTTTAGATAAATAATAATAAATAAATCAATATGTTGGAACATTAACACACAGCACCATCTAGTTCCATGGTAAGCTACGAGGCTTGTGTTATGGATACCAGACAGTTGATACAATACACATATGTGTCAGTGGTCGCGGGTTCGAGTCCCGTTGGGCGCATTCATTTGTGTGATGAGCACGAACGTGTAAACTCCAGTCATGGATGTTTATATTTATAATATGTATGTATTTAAAGTTATATTTTAGATGTCTATGTTTTTGTTTTTCTTCAATGATAGTAGAATGACATCTTATCTAAATTCCCAGACAATGCTAATATTGTTATTGTATAGTATTTTATTTTCATTTTGTTATTTATACTTATAATAAAGTTCTGAATCGAATCTGTACATTAAATATATATTTTTTTTAAATCTTATTGAAATAGTCATTATTATCGATACAAAGGCCGAATCTGTGAGTCTGTCTTTCTGGGAACGTATCACAAGAAAACCACTGGACAGATTTTAATGAAATTTGGTATGATGATAGCTGGGTCAGCATACAGAAAAGATACATTTTACTGCGGGAAAATATCTCATCTCTGAGAAATTTATACTTAACGTTAAAACGTACATAGGTAGTTAAAAATAACAAGTCCGAGCGTAGCGAGGGTGAGTCGCTAGTAGTAAACTAAAAATGTAAGTTTAGTATTGTATATAGTATAGAAAGTGTAACAGAACTAATTCTTTACGAATACTCCCCATTGTTTTATGGCATTGTAACGACGGATAGGAAATAGACCATTAAAGGTTTCCTGTCACAGATAAACGTTTAATAGGCGGGACAAAACGTTTAACAATATTAATATCTTTGATTTGGAAGATCTATACCGTAGAGAACTATGCTTCTGCATCTATTTTTCTTTATTTTGAATGTGTTTGAAATTGATGGGGGTTCATTATGGCAAAAATATTTATATGTATTTAGGGAAGGCAATAATTTCGTAATGTTGGTCTGTCCGTATGTTACAGCCATTTCAGTAGAAAACTATATTGCTTTTTAATAAATAGGTGGCTCATGCGAATCGTCTGTGGTAAAATATAATTTTAAAATATGGATGACGCTCTATATATGTGAGGGGTAAAAAATATTTTAACTCCGCATACCGCATAAGCGTATACATATATCTGGTAAATATATGCATCTGGATAGTTATGAATTATATTATATCATTTTAAATAGTTCATTTTGTTACCATGGGAATTGAGAAAAAATCAAATTACTCATATTTAGTAGGAATCATTTTTACGTTTTATGTAGGTATTATAAAAAAACCATTGCCATGCGTGTGTTTGTCTATTTGTCTGTTTTAAAGACTAATTAAAAAAACTTCGATGGATTTCTTTCTTGTTGAATACATCATTTAAACACGTTGTAATAGTTACAATAGGTAAAATAGGTTACGACTTAAGTTCCATATTGGGAAAAAAAAAACACGTCGCAGTGTGGGTTTTCAAAGACGATCGTTGCTTAGGGCTTAGCTATGGCGTTAGCGCTTGAACTAGGCGATCTACTTATTACTGGATAAGCTATTTTAATTAACACCTCCTGGTTAATTTTTAAGAAATTAATTGTTAACTGGACCACCTATGGCTCGGCGGTCGTTGACCGGTTAAAAATATAACTTTGTATCCACTTGGGTCATTAACGAACTATTCTATAGTTTTTAGTAAAACCTTAAAAGTTTGAGCTGATTTGATTTGTTTTAATAAATCCTGTAAAGTTAAATAAAAGCGTAGTTTTTTTACTTTTATTTCAAGTTATAATAATATTAAGCCACGAGTATGAAATAGTTTTCATAGAACTTGTGCTTTTGTAGCCTATTCCATTAAATCATTCTACCATAGACCACCATATTCCACAAATAATCCATGGGAAAGCACAGCGGACTCATACAATATTCATTAGACGAAAATTTCATATAACTGTTGTCACGTTACATATGTCTTATAATATAATGTGCTACGGTAATTAATTAAAGTGTTTTATTTTTCCTTATATTTCTGTTTGGCTCAGTAGAAACATTTGTGATTTTAAAACTGGTGGTCGTAGGTTTGATATTGACGATGAATTTATATCTTAGGTATACATTATGTTTTATGAAATGTACTATATGCCCTGTCGGACTTAATAAATATAACTTTATTTAATTAGACCTATAGGAGAAATATTGGATTGTCCGTTCAATTTAAAGAGAGTAAATGTTTCAGTTAGTGAGTAAGTTACCATCGGCTTGAAATCCAGTTCTGCTGAGAAGAGCCAGCGAGAAAATATAATTATTGTTAAATATTGTGGTCGATTAACATAATAAAGATTTACACCAAATGGAAATATCGAATACGTAAATGTCCATTTGATATAAATAAGAGAGGTTTTCAAATGATATCGCTAAAACTAGGAGCAATTTATATTAGAAATTATTAATTAAGTTTGTTTTAAGTTCACTCTTATAAGTTGCCAGTCGCTTTAGGCTGCTGTCTCATCCAGACTTAGCTAAAGTTATTTTGCTAGAGTTCAAAGAACTAAATTATTTGATTATAATCTAGACTGAGTTAATTTTGCTTAATGGTGTAGAGGGATTTTTCAAGTTTCAAGTTTTAACCTTCAGTTGATATACACATTTATATGGCAACTAGCGGGAGAAAAACAAAAACAAAAACAAATCTATCCCACGGCAATCGTACATTTTTCCGGAATAAAAAGTAGCCTTACGTTTAATCCCGGAAAAATGTACGATTTGCTATTCGAGACTATAATCTATCTCTGTGCCAAATTTCATCCAGATCCGTTCAGCCGTTCTGGCGTGATTGAGTAGATAATAAACATCCAAACATCTAAATTTTCACATTCATAATATGAGTAAGATATCATTAAAATATTTTCACTGACTTCAAAAAGAGCAATTTCAAAACAATCAATTCAATTGTAAAGCGATTTTCATGATTATTTTTTAATTAATACGAGTAAATAAGGGTCGTGAGTAAAATAGGTGAATTTAAATGAAACTATCTGTTCGGATTTATTTAATATTTTGTTTCCAACCACATCTCGTTAGTATCTCCCGTGTAACTGCCTCGGTGGTGTAGTGGCTAGCATGTACGGCTGCACATCCTGGGGTCCTGGGTTCGAATATAGTAAGCCTCGGTAACAGCCCGGAGTTGGGAAGTTGGCGGTATTTTACCCCCGTGCCTTGGAGTGCACGTAAAGCCATCGGTCCTGCGCTTTAACTTTCACCTGTCGTGTCGAGTAGTCGTCCCACTGGAGTATGAGAGTGACAGGAATAGAGAGTGCACTTGTGTCTGCGCGCATACTTGTGCACTATAATATCTCCTGCGCAGTTGGCTAGTCTCAATGAGATGTCTCAATGAGAGGCCGCCGTGGACGGAATCGGTCAGGAGAACGTTATCTCTTATGAACATGTTTAAAATAAAAATAAAAGCGCCACAAAATGTGAAATGATTGTATCATTAAAAATACACAAATATTCGCGTAAATCTAAGGAAGTATGGTAATAACTAAAGAAATGCCACTCCTAATGTTAAAAAAAATTGATGGTATCGGTATATTTTATAGTTAAAAAATAATTATATACCTATGACGTGGAAATACATACATCGTACAGTGTTAAAATTGCACGCCATTTATTTTCTTTTCTAATTTACATATTCAATGAACTATCAACTTGCAGAAGTAAAATGTAAGGTATTTTATAATATTTCAGCCCTATAATTTTGCAAATTCTAATATTACCACTACAAATACCATGTAATCATCTTGACAAAAACAGAATATGGACATGCTTTCCTAAAAAAACTTATTTACTTGTCCCATAAATAAGCGTGAGAAAAGGATAGATGATAACAAAGTCTTGTATAGAGCTTGATTGAATTTTCTCTGTCTTTTTCTTCTATGCGGATAAATAAAATTGAAGTATCTGTTTGTAATGTCAAGATAACAGCTTTTTACTAAATGCATATGAAATTATTTACGGTACTTATAAGAAAAACACAATTTTTAAATTTTTTGTCTGTCTGTCTGTTGGTTCCGGCTAATCTTCGAAACGGCTGGACTGATTTTGACAGGAATTTCATTGGTAGATAGCTGATGTTAGAAGGAGTAATTTAGGCTACGTTTCTTTTAAAAAACGAATAAGGGTTTGCTCAAAAAAATTAAAACGTACCTAGGGACGGACCCAAGCGAAGCGAGGGTAAGTCGCTAGTTTGTAATATACTTGTATATTATAAACTAAATAAAATTCAATATTTAAGGTATTAAGAATATCCATATTTGTATAGCTTTTGTACCTTATTCATGCTGTCACAGTAATTTTACGTGTGAAAGGAGACAGGTGTCTAATTGAAGCAATCATTTGCGGTATCTACAAATTAATATATTTTTTATTAACTCTACCGCATGTCGTATGTCAATTTTGTATAGTTTTTTCGTCTTTTAACTTTTAGTGTCGGCTTGTAATGATATAGTACGGTCTTATCAACTATTTTCAAGTAATTTTTATTTAAAAGTAATGGAGTAACATTGATTATTTAAATGTATTGAAATGTACTTAATAAATATGCCTTTTCATATGAAGCTTTCTGTTGAAAGTAAATGCGGCTTCGCTTAGCTTTAACTTAACTCCGTGCATCATTCAGTAACTTCATAATATCAGGATTTAACTGCTATCCTTTAGTATAATATAAATGTTGTATGCACATAAACTTTCAAATAGAAATCCACTAAGAGCTTTGCAAAGTTTTAAAGTACTAGTATTCGCTCAGTGGTAGAAAGTCGAGTCGAGAATTTTTTTTTTATTGATAAATTAGTGTAAGCGCGTAAATAGTTACTAAACAAAAAAAAAATTAAAGAGTGCGTGTATGAATGTGTACACGCGCAAGAAGTAAAACTTCTGTAGGTTATCGGTACTTTTTATGAAATTCAATTAATGTTTTAAACAATTAGGTGAGATACTAAGAATAACGCATATTAGGCATATTACAATCATATATTTATAGAATATTAAGGAAAGAATATAATATTACATATAATTTGTCAGACAATAACAACGGTTACCATGGCAACAAACGTACGTACATTTTTTCGTAACGCATTCACCAGCTTACCTCCCAAGTCAAGCGTGTAGCTATATTATCTTTGATAATTATGTATATATATATATATATATATATATATATATATATATATATATATATATATATATATACATACATTAAGAGGCACATTAAGAGGCATAAACAAACAGACAAAATATCAATATTTCCTAGTGTAAGTCTACACTTGTGTAGATCTACATAGTGATAAAAATCTTTATGTTGTAGAAACATAACACATATGTTATTTCTATACATTTTTTTAATTTTCTATCCTTCAACGATGATAGAATGATGAAAGAGTGATAGCATCTCGTTAACGACTAATAGCTTACTTGCCTATTCTCAAAATAGGCTTCAATAATCATTCTGTCTTATTACTATGTACTTACTTTACATTATGTAAAATTGTCTAAACCAGTCGACCCCATTATTGTAACAACGTATTGTAAATACTTATAAAACATATTTCATTAGAAGCATGTTATATTATTTTGAGTTCAACCACTGTTTAGACAAAACCGCTACCATATAGCATCGGTTAACTGATCATTTCCATCACGCAAACCGTAACAAAACGGTCACGAAACTCTACTATTGGTAAAAAGCTCGATATACGTTAGCGAGCGCGTAAGATAATTACGTCACAAGCCCTACAGTTAACTGTTAGAACTCAAAGCTATACGTTTGTGACTATAGTAAAATTAGAAGTAAAATAACTGTATTGACTAATAGTTATCTGTCTATATGTAGTTAAATTTGACATTTTGTTTGTTTAACAGCTGTTCTCTGGTCACGGTGGTCGAACTTTAATGGTCTTATAAATTTTAGAAAACTATTAATTTCGTGTTAAAATTATTATGTGGTCTTGTTATTCACGTTTGATTTAGAATATTATTAGTACTAAATATTTCCTTTGTCGGTTTTATTAACCGATTTAAAAGAGAGATATTTGTAGTTTAACTGGGACTTTGCCTTTGTGCCTAAGGTTGCGAGTTCGTGTCCGGGTCAGGTAAATCTTTGGGGTGTCATATGTATATGTACATGATACTGTCTCTCTTTCTCTCTATCTCTCTCTTTTGGTCTTATTCTTTATGATAATCAGTAATTCCCGCAGTAAAAAATATCCTATATGTTGACCCGAATAACCAGCTATCTCCATACCAAATTTCATCAAAATCCCTGAAAGTGTTTTTTCCGTGATGCGGTAACAGGCAGACTGACAAAAATTCTAAAAAATATAGATCTGTATTGATAATAATGTCTATTTTAATAAGATTTTCCAAAAAATATTTAATGTACAGATTCGGCTTAGTTAGAATTTTATTATATGTATAACTTAATTTGGTCTTAAAATAAAACTACATTAAGACCAAAGTACTTAAATAATCGCATCTATGACCTAGTATCAAAACATTGTTCCTAATTTTATACATTTTATCTATCCGGTATTATAAAGGCGATGTAAAAACAACTTTCATAGAAAAAAAGCCGTTATCAGTAGCGTTGTGCTACGGCGCGGAAAATGAAAACTAAATAAAAGTGTGCTGCCACCCGTTCAAATATTGGAGCATCTGCTATCAAAACTTTACGCGATCCTCAGGGAGACACGGATAGGATGTCAATGGATAGGCTTGTTTTTTTTACTATGTTTTTGTTTTTATTATATACATATGTTTTAATATATACATATGTTTTTATTATATGCTATGTTTGTTTTTGAAGTTATACTTCTTTTGGCACTTTTGGAAAAAAATATGAGAGCAAATTTTTACGATGCGCGCACACATCGACAGCCAAAAAGTGACATGATGAAGTTAGTTGAAAGAGATATGATGAAGTTAGCTGCTTTAGTTTTATAAACACAGAGTTGTGACATACGGGATGAAATCTTTAGCTATTTTTGTTTGCATAAGTATAAAGGCGTAGGTTTGTACTTTGTAGGGATGGATGTGCAGAGTATGCCTTACTCGCACGCAAACTCTACTGAACAGATTTTGATAAAACTATACAGTAATATAGATTATACATCAGAGTAACATATAATAGATAGATTATAATTAAGAAAGATATAACAATATATAAATAAACGCGATCTCTAGGTGGTAGTCCATATAACACGATGTCATTTAATTTTTTTTACATGTTAGTTATAACGTAGTCTCATTGTAATAATGGTCGCAAATTCGATGGTCGCCTTAAGTTACTAGTTTTTGGCCATACTTATTACTTATACCCTTGTCTAGTTGATTGATAATTTTATAATTATTATTAGTTTGTACATAATATTGTCTTTTAGATACGAAAGCAATATACCCACCTCTTAGGTAACAGTTTCCAACTCCACATTTTGTTCAGACCCGACGGAATATTTTACTGATAAAATAAAAAAAATTGCCTGCACAGAAATCAAACCTGCTACTACACGATGCAAATATCAATTTATTTCCACAATGCACACTATACGAGCGAATTTGAAATAACATGATCGTTTATATATATTGGTTTTGTTCTATCTAGTTATTACTATAGTCTTGTAAGGGCCCACGTGGGTGCTATTGGACCAGTTATTGGTTGGAGGAACTTGAAGATTTTTTGTTATTTTTTCCGCGGTTATGACGTGAGACGTCGTTACACTGTGTCGACATGATTGTTCGCTTTATACCGACAGTATTGCGGCGATACATTTTAATATTTTGTAAAGAAATCCTTGTATTTTCCTATGGAACAATGAAAGAATGGCTTATATATTGAAGAAATGTTTGTTTCAAGTGTAGATGTAATACGTACCTACGATATTCAGCTTTGGTTGGAGCAAACGATTTCGTTTCTATTACTTTTTATATGCTTAAAAGATATATATTAGGTACATACTCGTATTTGGCCAGTCCCTGGGTAGGTTCTGACTTACTTGTTTCTAACGCGCCTCCCACTCTATCTCATGGTGGTGCGGAAATGATTAAAGAGCGGAAGTATGTATAAAGTAATTGATGTTACTGAAATACTCTGAAAATTTAGCGATTTTACAAATTGTAAAAATTTGTTAATGTTGACTTTTCTGTGTTGTTACTCCTGAACTATTTATTTAATCAAAAAAATACTTGCCATATCTTCCTACAAAAGATGCAGGAAATTTCATGTTCTATAATAATTTTTATAATGACTTTTGACAGAATATACTCGAAAAACTGGTTTTTGATACCATTATCCAATATGTGAGGGCGGTGCGAGCGGCGGCCCCTAAAGGTTATAAATTTGAAATATTAATTAGGTCAACAAACTGTAACACTGCCACATTAGAACTCTCCTTGACTTTTTGTAGCTAAAGCCCCGTTTGATGTCTTCAATGACTAAACTATATCTAATCATTATAGGGAGTAATATAAAAATCATAGTTATTTTTGACAAATTTTGATTTCTTTTTTTTTATATTGTAAATATAAAAGTTTGTTAGTATGTTTGTCACTTTTTTACGCCGCAATAGATCAACGGATTTACATGAAATTAATACTAGTGATGGCTATTATCCTGGATTTACTCGTAGAATTAAATATTTTTATAACTTTACAGTCGGAACTGCCAACATAAAATAATAATTTATGATAATAACAAAGATTACGCAATATTACTGATTGACGAATTCTTACCCTTGTTTCGCTCGAATTGCCTTTCGCTTCGTCCCTAGGTGCCTAAAAGCCTTTGTGCTACTAAAGGTTATAAATTGTCTATCCGTATACCTGTTTCAGCGTAATATCGTAACAAATATGCACATATGCAATTTTTTGCATTTATATTAGTAGTCCAATTCGTATTCTTTAACGTTTTTTATAATTATAACTTGCTACTCACCCTACGTTGTATCGTTTAGTATAGATTTCTCAGAGATAAGATGAAATGAGATTTTCTCGCAGTAAAAAGTATCCTATATACCAAATTTCATCAAACTCTATTATTCCGTAGTATCTATGGTTTTTCCGTGATGCGGTCATAGACAATCAGACAGACAGACAACTATAGATTCGGCCTCTGTATCGATAGTAATGACTATTTCAATAAGATTACCCAAAATATACCTATTTAATGTAAAGATTCGACGCAGTTAGAATATTATTATATTTATAGATATTAAAAATGTCTTCGGCTCTTCATTACATTCTACATGCAGAGGATATTAAAGTACACGCATCCACATTTAAAGTACAATGAGTGCCATTAAGCCGTCATCTTGTGACAGACAAACTGACAGTCATTAGGGTCAAATTATTTTAAAAGTTTACGTAAACAATCACAATTTGTCTCGCTTAAGGTTTATTAACTTTGTGTTTATGTAAAAATTGTTTTACTTGACACAGTAATGTAGCCCTCGAGCTGATGTGTAATGAGTTGTGTGTTATCAGTAATTTTGAGTGTAATTAATAAGAATAGCATAATAACATAACAGTAATGGTTATATATATGAAATTATTTCTATTTGCTCGCGGCTCCGCTCTCTTAGTGGGTACGACGACAATAAATAGCATATGTGTTAATTTATGCTACTATAAAAAGCTGAAGTTTTTGTTTTTTTGTTTGAACGTCGTAATAACTGGAACTAGTAGTCTGATTTAAGAAGTATCTATGCATTTGAAAACTTGGAGCTGGTTATGATCCTTGCAAAGGAATAGTTTACGCGAGTCTACTGTCTAGGGTTTAAACTGTCTCCATTCCGATTATCACTCAAATTCTTTACAGTACTTAGAGAGTAATAGTAACAAACACATACATTCACTTATAATAATAAATGTCAGAATGTATAATGTTATTATGTATTTTTACTTAATCTTGGTTTTACTTAATATTAATAACTTAGTGTGTGATTTAGTTCGATATCACTTTACAAAGCTCCAGTTAGCGAATTATGTAACGGGACTCAAGTAGGTAATTTTTTATTTATTTAACCTGTAGATAAGTAAAAAATTATTTATTCTTACCAAAAAAAAATCGAATTCGTAACCCAGTAGCATATTAAATAGTGTGAGCTAAACCACTGAACCTATAGTTAAAATCTAACTTAGCATAATGCTTAAAATCACGATTTTAGCCCCCTTTTATCTATAACCCCCGTTTATTATTTCAACCATTGTGTCTTCACATTTTCCGTATAAAGTAGTACGCAAATGGTACATTTTGATATAATTGATTGCATAATATAACGAAAACAGGAGCGCTTCGAAATTTGATCGCGCCCTCTTCCAATAACATTTACTGAGGGCGTTTCTGTACACTATTGTTATACACATAATATATTGACGAAACGTATGGCTCAGTTTGTAGTGACCTTTAGTTGCAGTGACATACTTGCTGTGCCAGCGGTCGCGGGTTCGAGTCCCCCTGGCGGCGTTCATTTGTGTGATGAGCACGAACGTTTATATTCCAGTTATGAGTGTCTATATTTATAATACGAGTATGTATGTATTTAAAGTTATATATGTGTAGTGTATCAACTATCTGGTATCCATAACACAAGCCTCGTAGCTTGCTATGGAACTAGATGGTGCTGTGTGTTGTTATGATATTGATGTTATGTCCCAAAATATTTTATTATTATTATTATTATTTATTCTAGAAATTAGAAGATAGCAATTATTTTATGAAAATTAAATTTTGCTTGCATACGTAAAATAAAAGTATAAATCATGGTTTCTCCCGTGACCATGATTGCTGTAAAGCAATCGAAATCCGGGAAAAAATCCGAAATAAAACAAAAAAATATCTTTATTTAAAATGTCAAATATTCGCTTTAGAAAGCATTTTCTAATGCTGAACTAGTTATAAGTTAGTTTATATTATATATCTCCTTAGTTTATATAATATATACTAAGGGGAGTTTTTTAAGTAGCTCAGGCTAAGTTACTTGATTCTGAAACATCGAATCTCTGTTCCATCCATAAATATAATATGCTTGGTATTGTACATAATATAATTCTTCTCGAAGAATCTAGAAGAATCTAGTTCCATGATAAGCTACGAAGCTTGTGTTTTTGGATACAAGATAGTTGATATACTACATACATATATAACTTTTAAATATATACATGTTATAAATATGACCCGTACCCATGACTGGAGTACAAACATTCATGCTCATCACACAAATGAATGCACCCAGGGGGACTCGAACCCGCGACCGTTGGCACAGCAAGTAGGGTTACTACAAACTGAACCAAACGAGTCGTCAAACTGAGCCAAACGAGAGAAGAAACATGTTTTTAATTATACAAACTTTCGAATGTACAAAATATGTACAAATTGAAATACACAAAGCTGGAGTTATTAACGTCTAGTTCATAATTAATTACTAGCTTTCATTATACGCCACTATAGTAAGGTTTTATTATCGTATGATATAGGACGGAGTGTTATATATATATATATATATATATATATATATATATATATATATATATAACGTTTTCTTGCGGATTCGCTCGCGTCTTTTCATAAAATTATTTAGCTCTCGTAGGTCCTTCCTTAATAACTAGGCTATAAAAACCAAGGGATGTTTTTTAAATCGCATCAGTAGATTGGATCAGAGATTAGTACGTTCAAACAAACAAACCATTCAACTTTATATAATACGAGCGACTCACTCTCGCTTCGCTCGGGTTCACCCTAGGTACGTTTTAACGGTTATAAGGAATAGATAGACTATATATACATAGGTATGATGAGTTTTATATCCCTTACTTGAGAAATGATTGATTCACGATAAAAACATCCACCTCCTTTTTCACCCCCTTAAGGGATGATTTTCGGGATAAAAACTAGCCTATATCCGTCCTAGGGTCTCCAGCGGATTAAGCGTGAAAAGGTAACAGACAGACAGGCAGAGTCACTTTCGCATTTATTATATTAATATGGATGGATAATATTAGTATAGTGAGTAGAGGCAGTGGTAGCCCAGTGGTAACGCGCTCGCTTGGGAAACCGAGTGAACGGGTTCAAATCTCGGGTCTCGCACCTCTGATATTTTCATGTGCGAATCTTTTCTAACTTGATTGCCACTTGCCTTACGGTGAAGGAAAACGTCGTGAAGAAACCTGCATGTCTGAGAGAACCTAGCAAGTTTTCGAAAGATATGTGAAGACCGCCAACCCGCACTTAGCCAGCGTGGTGGACTATGGGCTGATCCCCCTTGTACTGAAGGGCTGATTAAAAAGGGCTGAGTACAATATTAGTATAGGTAATGTGTGTAGAAGTGTTAATATGGTTAATTTAATTGGTAATATTTTTGGTGAATTAGAAATTATTTCAGTACTAAAAACCCATCGAGATTATTATCAGGTTTACTATTACTTTTACAAATGCTTTAGGTAAAACTCATAATTTAATAATAACATACTACTTACTCAAATTTAAAATGTGTTTTTGTATGTTCGTAATAAAATACTCGTAGTTTCATTCATTTAAAAATCAGAATACGACATAATTATTATTTTGTCCATCTGTTTGTGTTCATACTCGTAGTTTTATTTGATTTAAAGCTATATTTCCTTCTATTTACATCTCAGATTCATCTGTATTCTTTAACTCTCCGGAGTAAACTTTTTGGTTATATTTTTGTGATATTTTTAATTTGACACTGAATGGTAATCAAATTGAAACTCTTGCCACCCATTTTTACCTCTTTGGGGTTTGAATAACAAAAAAATCATTTTTGGCCGCTATTATTGGTTCAAAAACATTTATTTTATCAAACTCGCGTGCAGCGACGAAGGCAAAAGCTAGTTTAAAATAAATTATTTGATATCAAACGTTTAAACCAACTTTAAACAATACCTGACCTTTGTCATTTTGACATTTCAGCCCGACAATTGTGTACTGAAATTTAATTTAAATATTTACTAAGCTCAATGTTCATTTACAAGACAATGTAATTGGATCGGTAGGCACATCTGGCAAATTTTAACAAATAACACAATCATTCAGCCTAGCCAGCAAATTAAAAGTAAACAAAGTCGAACAGCGAGCTAGTTTGCTAGGGACAAGCCATAATAGAGGTGGATGATTTTAGAGGGCCCTCTATTGACCTTGGGGGTATTAAGCACAATATATTACGTTACGCGATTTGTTTTGGTATTGCAACCGTTTCTAGGATTATGATTTATAGGGTTTTTGGGAAATCTTTTTATGCGATGATACGGCTTAGTTGCTGGCTTACATGGTTTTTTGTTTTATTTCATCGATTAATAAAATAAAACTCGAAAGGGTCTAATTTTTAATTTTTGAAATTTTAAGTTCACGTAAGCACACATATGCTTTGAATATACTTTTACTATGTGGAGACAGCTTAAATAAAAGGAGGACGAAGTTGCGTGTTTTACTAATTTAGGTATTTAATTTATTTAATATATATACATTATACATACATACATCCATTTATTCTCGCTGTGGGTATCCCTTGCGATAGAAACTAGAGAGATTGTCTAGTATAATTTTATTATCGTATTTAAACGTAGTAACATTATACATATATGTATGTATATTGTGTATCTTAGCTCTGTAGAATATTCTAGTAAATTAATACTATAGTATTTAAACATGAATTCGCTGATGCCCAATTAAATATTAATTTACTATGTCCATAATAGGCAGACAGGTCACGTATTGAACGAGTCTGTGGTCGCGTCAAATCAACTCAATTGCAATTGTCAATCAGCCGGCTAGAGATGCGGTTAGAAGGAATGCCCAGCGAATAAGATAGCGGAAGATAACCCATATAATGAAGGCTATGTGATTTCATCAAACTCCAAAGAAGGCTGTACAAAGGCAATGGACACAGGTTCAATTATCTTTTTATGTTTGACGTAAATGTTTTTAAGTTAACTTTTATTGAATCATTTTAAGGTGACTGAGTTCTGCGATAGATATTAGTATCTCAGATATCTTTTACTGTATGAATAATTTAAACTTATGAATATAAATATATAAAAATAGAATGTTATAAATGCGAAATGTTTATATAATACATAAGTGTACGTGAGTGTGTTAGTTACTAGTCGCTAACGATCTAAATATATTACATTCGAAATAAATAAAATAAAGTTGTTCATTTTATTTATTACGAATACAAGAAATAATATAAAGTAAAACGGAGCTAGCATTCGTCTAGAACCTAATGTGATTCCAGCAGAATGAATACTATTGTAATTTAGTGCCTCGCCCGACGCTGTGCGTCAGATTGTGTATTGTTTGCTCGCTAATGACCTTTGGACCGTAGCGTGTCACATTCACCGATGCTATTTTACACTATGGACACGGGATTACACCTAATTCTGCTTACGTGAAAGTAAAATATATGATAGAAGTCACTTTTCTATTACTGAATGAGTTAAAATTAACTTTGATAAACTTATTGTTTAAACTAGCAACTCACCCTCGCTTCGCTCGGGTTCGTCCCTCGGTACGTTTTCATTATTTTCAGCGGAACCCTAATTCATTTTCTAAAATTAAAGTAGCCTAAGTTACTCCTTATAACATCAGCTATCTCCCAGTCAATACGGTACATATAAGAAAACACAATTTTAAATTTTTTTGTCTGTCTGTCTGTCAGGCTGTTTGTTCCGGCTAATCTCCGAAACGGCTGGACCAATTTTAATTTAACTTTTTTTTTGTTTGAATGAGGGCATGCAATCGCAAGTGTTCTTAGCTATAACTCAAGAAAAAGCATACAGACGTTTGAAGGACATCAGCTCTTTTCTAGACGGTAAAAGGATATGAGCAACTTTCACAGATCTAATCTATTCGAAACTTAGTATCTAGTAGTTACTTTAATGAAATTGCAACGATATGGTGACCTAGGCCTGATACTGCAGTGTCACTTGGATTTTGCAAGATACTCAACTCTTAACTGAAATACTGCAGAGATGTCGTGTTTAGGCTCATTAAAAATCCCCAAAGAATAGGTTATTGTGTAGGAGGTTTTTTAAATAAACTTCAATTCAGACGGTGTCGAGCTTTATTCATCTTCTATACATCAATACAGATAAATAAAATTGGAGTGTCTGTTTGTAATATTAAAATAACCACTTTTTACTAAATGCATATTGATGCATACACGGTACATATACCGAAACAACATTTTTTACAATCTTTGTCTGTCTGTCTGTCTGTTTGTTCCGGCTAATCTCCGAAACGGCTGGACCGATTATGACGGGCTTTCACTGACATATAGCTGATGTTATAGGGAGTAACTTAGGCTACTTTTATTTTAGAAAAAGAATCAGGGTTTCGTGAAAAAAAATTAAAACCCATGAAATTATGAACAAAATCCGCTTACGGCATACGCACCCGAGCAAAACGAGAGTAAATCGCTATATAATTTAAATGAATATCTTAGGAGTAGCAAGCTACAATTTATATATACCTAAACATAGCTAACCGTAAAAACGTACCTAGGGACGAACGCGAGCGAAGCGAGCGTGAGTCGCTAGTCTATACTAATATTATTAAAGTGGTAAAGTTTGTGAGTTTGTGAGGTTGTAGAGGATAATCTCTGGATCTACTGAACCGATTTAGATAAAATTTGGTAAGAAGATAGTTTAACACCCTGGGAAAGACATAGGATTAGACTTATATACTTATAGACTATAGACTTTTTATCTCGGAAATTATCCCTTAAGGGGGTGAAAATGGGCATGAAAGTTTGAATGGGAAATCAACCTAGGGACGAACCCGAGCGAAGCGAGGATGAGTCGCTAGTATGGAAAGAAAGTGAAATAATGAATTTATCTATAGTGATCATTATAATCGCAGAGTGCAGGGATTATTAGAATTATTGGAAGTTCACGTTTTCGAAACGCATCGAATCACGCGATTCACTCCCATCAATAGATTTGATTGCGCGGTTTTCGCTGACTGTTCCGTTTAAACCATAACATATATGAACATAATATGTTCGAAACCGATTGGATCTTTAAGCGAAAATTTGCTAAATTCTGAAAGTTAATGGTGGTAATATAAAAGAATTGGATTTTTATGTGAAATATCTAAAGATGTGCTTATGTAGAAAGTCATATTTTTACAGGAAATAAAAATAATGATGATTTTATTATTTTAAAGTATGAATAGTTATGTTAATTCTTAAAAATTAAGTTTTTTTTTAAGGAGTAATAAGGAGTAATCAGACGGAATCCAGAGTTTTTATTTCAAAAATACTTTCTTTCCCAACTCTGAAATGTAACTAAAACTACAAATAAACTGTTACAGAAGAGCCAACTGAAAAAGTAAAAGTTCTAAATTTGTATTCTTTGTTATTTATGAGTTTTATAGTTTTCTTTTAAATCAAATTTTACCTCTAAAAGTGAAATTATTAATTTTAAGATAAATAAATCTTTAAAAACCTATCGACCGTTAAGAATACAGCGCTGAAAAATGGCAAAAACTCAAGAACTGATTTAAAAAAATATATTAAAAAAAATTTATTCATTTTAATTTTCGTTCAAATTAAAGTAGAAACACACACTCAGTATAAATCATAAATATAGTAATGATTGGCCATATCCCTAATATGTTTTTTCTTTTATCTGAACTTATCCTACCCATCTGTATGGCATAAATAAAGAAAATCCGAAATTAGCTTATACAAGGACTTTTTTTTTCTTATGTACTTTCTATTTCTGTATATAATTCTGTATAGTTATATATTAAACTAAACCCACAGCTTAGTTTACATAAATAAATTAAACACAACCAAACCCCAAAACATAAAATCAGTTTCAAAATGATAATCTTATTTTAGTTTAAATTTCTCTTAATAATTTATTTGTCCTCAGAGATAAAATAGAGGGGATATAAAGCGGGGTTGAGTCTATGATTGGATTATGATTGCAACGGTGCCAAATAGCCCAGTAGCGGCAATATGGCACATAAATATACTAGATAAAGCTTTTGTTTAAAGCAGCCTTTGATACTTGTACAATGCGTTACATGACTTCGTATATTATATATTATAGTAACTACTCACCCTTGCTTCGCTCCGGTTCGTTTCCTAGGTTGATTCCCCATACAAACTGTCTTCTCCATTTTCATCCTCTTAAGGGATGATTTGCGGGATAAAAATTATTCTATGTCCTTACCAGGGTCTCAAACTAGCTACATCTAAATTTCATCTACATCGTGAAAGGTGACAGACAGACGGACAGACGGACGGACTGACAGACAGACACACAGAGTTACTTTCGCATTTATAATATTAGTATGGAATATGGATAGTTATGGATAACACCCAGTCGCCTACACACAACACTAAATTGAGAAATATATACATACATATCTGTAAAGCTACGATTATATGTATAATTAGCGGCTCACCCTCGCCTCGCTCGGGTTCGCCTCTAGAAAAACGAAAACAATTCTGTCCCACGGGAACCGTATATTTTTCCGGGATAAAAAGCAGCTTATGTGTTATTCCAGACTATAATTTATCCCTGTGCCAAATTCATCCCTTAAAGGGGGTTAAAAGGGGGAATAAAGTTTGTATTGGGAATAACTAGTAGGTTTGTATTATGAAGATTAGTCGCTTTAACGAATGTAGAACTCAAATTTCATAGTAAACTCGTGCATACACTATACTTCTTTTAAATTCATATTAAAATAGATAGATCAATATAAAGTCAATGTTTCCGTTTCGGAAAACGTTTTGCGGTCAGTCCAACAGTCGTTAGCGTCCGACCGCACTCGATTATCTCTTACGGTTTTAGATCTAGCTATGACTGTGTGGTTACGAAATGATCTAGGAAGTAATACATTTGATAGCAATATCGCAATGGCATTGTGTCTAGTATTGTTCTTTATATTACAGGTAGAGGGTTCGATTTTCGTTAATGGCTTATGTAATGTTGTTTTTATGAGCATACTTTTTTTTTTTTAATAAATGCAATTTAAAATATTATTTGGCCTTATTATATAATTCCCCTTGTATGAGGGGATCCGTTCCCAGCTGTGGGACGTTAAAAAGGACTGAATGCGTACGTACATACATACAATATAAATGTAAATAACGTTATAATCTTATATCTATCTTAATAATATAAGCATTTGTTTAGTTAACCTATAATTTTATTTATGGAGAAAACGTTAACAGTCTATACATATAATAAAATTGACTAAGTCGGATCTGTACGTTAAATATTTTTTGTAAAATCTTATTGAAATAGTCATTATTATCTATACAGAGGCCGAATCTATAGTTTTTAGAATTTTTGTCTATCTGTCTGTCTAGGAACGCATCACGAGGAAACCACTGGACAGATTTTGATGAAATTTGGGATGATGATGGCTGGTTATCCGGGTCAACATATAGGATCCTTTTTGCTGCGGGAAAATATCTCATTTCTGAGAAATCTATACTAAACGTAAAAACTAGAGACGAACCCGAGCGGAGCGAGGGTGATTCGCTAGTTTATTTCATTTGAACAAGAAAATTTAATATCAAACTCTCATTTCCCTTTAGTTCCTCGAGAATTGAATTAAAATGATAAAATAAAGAGTCAAAGAAGCCGTTTACAAATAATTAATTTAACCAAAAATACAAAAGCTTAATAAAATTGCGTCAAACCAGTATGAAAACTAATGAAGTATGAGTATCTAGGCCACCTGTATCCCTCGCGGGGCTGTTATACCTGACGTGCATACATACGACATCAGGACATACGATTAGTGGGTGACAGGTCAGTTTGCTTAAAATTGTCGGTTAGACTGTATTTATGGTAAAACTTTTAGTATTTACTAGATGTAGGTGTATAATAGACTAGTAATTTACCCATACTTCGCTTGGATTAACTGAAATTGAAACTAGAAGTTGTAAGGTTAAATATTTATAAAGAAGATATGTTCTAGTGTTGCTCCAGGTCATCTATCTATGTACTGAATTTTATCTAAATCCGTTATAGCATGAAGGTGTAATAAATATACATACATACATATAATATTTTATATTTATAGTAATAGTTTGACAATTGTGTAAAGGCATATGAAACGAGGATATTCGGTTTACAGATGCTTTATTTCCCAGAAGAATAATATTAACTTAAATAACTTAAAGAGAAAATTTATTATTAGGTAGTTGAATATTATTTATATTGTGATCTTTGAGTAACGTCTTAATACAAAGCAAAAAATATAGTATACTTACACTTACACCAAATATGAGCTAATTATGTAGGTATAAGGATTAATACAAAATATATTTAGCCAAATAATATAGTTTTTACATAATATTGCGGGTAGAGAGATGTTAAAAGCATTTATTGATGTTTTTTTTTACATAATATTGCTTTCTTTATGGTTTTTTTTAAGTATTAGAAAGATTTTCAAATAAACGACCTATCCATAGACATAATAAGAATTTTTAAATTATACCATAGATTTTTTTTATTTTAATGGGCAATTTTTCCAACACAATACAAACTTTAGTTTCATAGTTATGATGTTTTTACAATACATACTAATACTTAATATCTATAAATAATCTTTAATTATATTACAGCAGGCTTACTATGCATGAAGCTGTATTGAATAAAACAGAACTTGTAACTCATCTAGTATTAACCCACTGACATGCGCGGATATGGTTTCATCTTATTAGTTTGTGGGACACTATCAGATAGAAATACTATGTACGTACCCATACATTTATAGTTGAATATATCTATATATAAACACCCATGACGAGTACAAACATTTATGCTCATCGCTCAAATGAATGCCCCCAGCGACGAACCCAGACTCGAACCTGAGACCACTGGCACAGCAAGTAAGGTCACAACAAACTGAGCGAAAAGTGTCATCAAAATTGACGACACGTTTGCCGTTGGTTGAAACTATTATATTTATGACTTTAAGTCCTGGAAAACACATAAAATATTCTTTATCGATGTACTTATAAGTCATCGATCCTTTTATAGATTTTTAGGTAATAATTAATTAAAAATAAAAAGCAAGGGGAATTTGAATCGGCGACCTTTGTCGTAGTGGATCTTAAAAATCGAATATATTTCATGACGTTTTTCTATAATGAAGAAAATAACCATTTGCTCCAGCTCGAAAACAAGTGTTTTTAGTAGACAATTCATTACCGCGGTAATAGGAGAAAAACGGACAATTCTCTAAAGAAAATCTTGTCTGGTTCAGGCTTTTCTTAAAGTGAATAATGTTCTGGGAATTGCAGTTTGCGGCTAAGATCTCTTAGCTCAGTAGGTTCTTTTTTTTCTTAGATTCTTTATAGCTTCATCTTTTTGCCTTATAGAGTCATTACAGGCGCGGCATGCCAAGCGTTTTGTTCACTTTTTTCATCAAGCAGAGTTTGTTTGTTTGTGTGTTTGTTTGTTTGTTTGAATGCGCTAATCTCAGGAACTACTTATCCGATTTGAAAAAATCTTTTTGCACCAGATAGCCCGTTTATTGAGGAAGGCTGTAGGTTATGTATCATATAAAAAATAAATTCTGTCTATTAAGCATTACCTAGGGACGAACCCGAGCAAAGTGAGAAAGAGCCTCTAGTCTATATAAAATGCTCATTAAGATCTATTTGATCGTACATCATTGCACTTAATTTATACTTAAGTATACTAATTATTTGTTAAAAATTCTTGTTTGAAACTTTATACCGTAACAAGCTTACTTTTTATATTCTATTTAATTGGTGTATTTATATTTTTTTCGCTTATTACCGATTCCAATAACAACCGTAGTATTTAGGCTTATTAGAAATAGTTCAAACAACTTAAATATTAATATATTTTTATACTAGATTTTGCTCCCGGCTTTGCTCGCGTGATAAGCGGACGGGGCGCAAAACAAGCCTACCACTAAAAATACCAAATAAAGAGGAAAGAAGATAGTGTGGTTTTTTGTTTGTTCAAACGCCTCTTCTTCTTCTTCAAATTTCTGGAGCTTCAGAAAGCTCTAGAAAAAATGTTTTTTTTTTTTTGCATTTTATAAGGTAAATATTCATTATGGAGGGTTATAGGCTAACTAACTAATATCACGTGATAAACGGTGTTAGCGGATCATACATAAGTAAATTACACGAGCAAAGTCGCGGACAAAGCTAGTAAGTATATATAAGCTCAATACTCTTTTTAGTTCAACATTACCGTTGCTATAAACAACATACTTTTCAGACATTTTGCTAATCGCAATTACTTGGTGTAATCTAAGACGCACGACCGTGCCGAATCGATTTAGTGCGGCAATTCTTAAAAAGGAAGGAAATTCATTTGTTTTCTTTTTGTGTTAATTTATCAAGATTTTGGCGTCCCCCCCCCCCCCCCCCGTTGTCATATAATTAAAGTAAAAAATACTAGTCTTTGGCTTAATGCTAAAGGCAGCAAAAAAAATAGCACCAATTCTAATTTAATTTATATAAGACTAGTGTCTTATTAGACATTATTATTCTAGGTCTATGTACTATATATCTAAATCCGTTTAATCATTATTATCGTGAAGGAGTACCAAACATACACTCAAATATGAACTTTGGCATTATTATTGGTAATGCAAGAGTAAATTTGTTTGTTTATTCGTCCTTTTTTCACGCTGTAACGGTTTTTGACATTTTGGCATGATAGATATTGATTTTTGACGAAACAATAACATAAGAAAAAATTATATAGGCCAGAGAAAGCCAGGTAAAGTTGTTAGTTTTATTAATATATAACTGCTTTTTTAACCAATATGTTAGAGTAAAAAATATCAATGGCTAATCACATATAAATATATACTTCCACAGAGAAAGATCATTTAAAAAAGAAACTGAAAAAGTATTTTATAACTAAAGTATCACGATTCCGATTTAATATTTATCACGAGCGTGTCGTGATTGCTTTTTGTGATGCACTAGTACTTTTTATGGTGACTGCACTCACTTATTCTGAGGAATCGATATTATTTCCATCGTTATTATCGGTAATAAAATCGATTTTTAACGTATCAATGTTATTTAAATATATAACAAATACATATACATATAAATATTGTATATGTATCTTAGAAATGTTTCTTTTTTTTTTGAGCCTATTGTGTTTTCCAGAGTAGTTTGATTTTTTCAGGGTAGTAAGGGTTATAGACAGTTGTAGCCCAGTGGTAACGCACTTGCTTGGGAAACTGAGTGAAGCGGGTTCAAATCCCGGATCTCGCACTTCTTGTATTTTCATGTGCACATCATTTCCAACATGATTACCACTTGTCTTACTATATAAATATTTTTTATGTAATATTAGGCCAGCTTCACGTATTATATATTTTATTATGGTTTAAATATCAAAATTAATATACAAATATAATAAAATGAAAAAATCTAATAATACTTTTATGCTATTAATTTATACGATTAATTGAGATTTTGAAAAAGTATTCCTTTTATAATGAAAGTGAGCAAAAATAAAAGATTTTAAAGAGACTTTTCTACTAAACTGGCCAAAGTAGGGTGAAAGTTTGTATACAAGCTCGTCATTTTTGTAGTTAAAAATATGAAGATTTATGTACAAACTAGCGGCCCACCCTCGCTTCGCTCAGGAAGGTCTCTAGGTACGTTTTAACTGTTAGTATGGAATAGATAGACTATATATTATATTACTGCTCCGCTCCCTTGGGTAGTAGCATGATGATATATGTATATATCAACAGGCTATCTAATAAAAAAGAATTTTTCAAATCGGATAAGTAGTTTCTGAGATTATCTCGTCCATACAAACAAACAAACTCTGCCTCTTTATAATATTAGTATAAATAAATTTCTATTTATATTGCCAATGGGAAAACACCCGGCATCATTCCTTGTAATATCTATTATGAACAAATACAAAAATCAGTTAATCTGTCAACAAACCAAAGACTAAGTTGTTAATTGGAAAACAAAAATAAATCCCAATTGAAGAATTCTATTGACATGGCAGTGTCAGTCTGTTCAAAACCCTCGGCTTTATACGCATTCAGTCAGGCACCATTTTGAATTCTTCCACACCTCATAATCGAATCGAAACGCGATCCTTTGAGTCCGAGATCTCACCGTTCGCAAAATTCTATAATAGCTTATTATTCGAACCAGCGTGTAATATTTCAGCTTTAATATTTTCAAATTAACAATATAATTGGGCACTCACAATGCCCTTTCATACATCTGGTGTTTCGAAAAAATGGGCGGATATGCCGAACTGGGTTCAATAGAGACGTATCCTAAAGGCACGTATCGTTCATGTCTTAAAAGTCGTAAGAGTTGATGAGATTTTGTATGAAAGTTATCTCTATTTTTAAATAAAATAAGGTTGATAATTGTAAAATATTGGGTCGTTTAAAATATTTTTTTGATATATGACTCGTTGCATCTGAACATCCCTTACAAACCTTGTTCATTGACAGTGTATAGAGTAAGAAGGTCGCATGTTATATAACGGTTAAAGTATTTTGGACTTTAATTCTTATTATTAAATTTGTATTTTAATTGTGTAAATATGAGATACAGAGAAGAAATAAGGTCTTACCCTTTGTGAATGCTAGGCGTACCGTATAATTAGTGATTTTATGAAATTGTTAGGTAAATACGTTGCCTCATATTTCGTAACAAGTTAACTTTGTTTAGTTGCATGTCGTTACGGGACGCTACTGCTATCAACGTATTTGTTTATACAAAGATTCCATAGAATAATGTAATTATTGCTTAACTTCGACTTCCAGCTTCCTTAATACACCTTTCTATGGTGTCGATATGTTCTATACAGTTTTTTTTTCATTCTGTGGATACAGATTAGCACATTTGCAATACTATGTCAAGCCACACAACTGCCATTTTGAGAAAATTGAGTACCTATAAAGTTTTTATACCTCAATATATTGAATTTGATAGTTTAGTATTGATTATTTCGGATATGTATACGTTGAGTTATCTTTTTTGATGGCGCTATGTGTTTGCAAATGTAAATCAAGGAACTTGAATTATCTTTGTAAAATTATTAAAAGAACATTGTGGTTCAACATTTTAAAAACGTATGAGTTTTTATAAAAAACACGGGTTATTAGATTTAAAACGTTATTGCAAATCGTTCTTAGATCAAAATGAGAATGGGTTTGTGATAAAAATTAATATACTTATTTTTGTGGGTTAACATGTTATTGCATATTTACATCCGCTTACAGCATCATCAACTTTGGGTTTCTCTTTTTTTTCATTATGATATATTTCCTAAGGAAATACATGATTTTGTGGGTAGGCACTGTCAGTAACAATTATATAATCTTTGATACTTTTCTAAAACTTTAGTCTCTCCCGTGGCCATGATTACTGTAAATCGTTTGAAACGTAGGGAACCAAAAATCTAAATAAATCCGCGAAAACGTACGAAACGATAGTTTTATTTATAATTACATAAAATGTTAATTATATATACCTACTACACTATATGAAGCTTTGGGTTAGAGAAATATAATATATTTTCTCATAAGTATAAGTTTAATTCGTAAGGTCTCTATCTATCTTGTCATTTCAGATACTAATTTTACCTGAAAATGAACCCGCGACCAAAGCTACCATTAAAATTAAGCAGCGAAATTATATTATGTTTACAATTAGTAAGCAATGTAAATCAAATAATTCTTTAAATAATGTAATATTTATTTACGTAAAAAATATCCTTAATAAGTTATGAAAATATCAGAGGGTTTTTGATAGTTTTTTAGTTTATACTTCTTTATAAAATAGGGAATTACTGTGGTTTTTCATAGAGATGGTTTATGGGTCGGATACACCATGGTGCCACTTCCTATGCCTGACGCTCCTATGGGATTACTAGTATAATAAATAAGGTTAGTTTTTGTCAGCAACCGGGATCGAACCCACTACCTATGGTTCTACCTACAATTGCTTTTACATTATAGGTATCATTTTAGTATTGGTGCAGAGGAAGACATCTAACGTAATTGTTGGCTCATTTTGCTGACGTCTTATTTTCTCCTTTCGTATTACTTGACGTGGAATTCAATTTCCGTGAAATGTTGTATTTTTTTATAAATCTTTTCCCTATATTTTGTATGTAAAAGATTTTAGAAGTTTTAATTTAAAAAACGTTAGAAATAAATAAAGCATGTTGTAACCTGTTTTTTATTTATTGATGTTTAAATTATAAATAGCTATTCAAATGTATTGACTGACTTTACGAAAAGAGGTATATGGTACGGTATGTGTATTATATATAACATTTTTTTTTAATGAATTTATTATATCTCAAAAGTTTTAAGTTTAAAAAAAGAGCCTAAAATAGGTACAGAATATTACAATGAAATAGAATATAACAACATTTTTAGTGATTTTAATGTCAGTGTATTTTTTTTAATTTAAAATAATTAGTGTTTTTTTCCCTCCTTTTTTACCGGTCATTCTATATATAACGTGCCTTCTCCATTCTACGCGACATTGGCGAAGTAAATTGTGCCTAACTGGCACTCCTAGAAGCCACGAAACTAAAGAATTGAATTTAATTTAAAATGTTTTCAATTTGTATTTAATGAAAACGTAACTCATTTCACGCTAAAACGGCTTCACAAATTTGGATGACATTTAAGCAGCCCCGTACACAGTCAATCTGGATCGCGATCACAGATCACGGGATCGCATCTCAACATTACACGTACACTCTTGATTTCGTCAGACCGTGTATCGTTACAGCCGCATTAACACCTGTCGTCATAGATTTACACCTATAAAATAAATAAAATTTAAGCGTCTGTTTGAAATGTCAAAATCACAGCTTTTTACTAAATGCATATGAAATTATATACGGTACGTATAAGAAAAACGCAATTTAAAAAATTTTTGTCTGTCTGTCTGTTTGTTCCGGCTAATCTTCGAAACGGCTGGACTGATTTTAACGGGACTTTCGCTGAGAGATAGCTGATGTTATAAGGAGTAACTTAGGCTACTTTTATTTTAGAAAAAGGATTAGGATTCCGCACAAAAACATTGAAACGTGTCCGTGCACCCGAGCGAAGCGAGGGTAAATCGCTAGTTTTACATAAAGTTAAAGCTGTAGTTTTGTTTTGGCCCTTATCTTGAATTAAGGATTCGATAAAGACGCTGGGTTAAACAGTGGTCACTCAAGAGTATTTTACACTCATTTAATTGTACTAAAAAATTTAACGCTTTATTTGTTCTTATAATAATCAACCGGGCATTCCACAGCTCTGGTAAAGTTTCTAAAAGGGTGATGAAATCTTATAATTGATGAAGTGGAGGTGAATTCGCCGGTTCAATCAGCGGTGGCGTACAACGTTGAATGGTGCGATCCTGCGCTTACACGTTCATCAATCCATCTGGATCGCGATCATTGATTTCCATCTCGGTTCACGATCCAGATTGACTGTCTACGGGCTGCCTTATAGGTATATAGTTAGATTATCTGGGGTAAAATATAGGTTAATAGTTAATACTGTTAGGTATCCAGGGCGAAGCGTGAGGGCTAGACGTAGTGGCTAGAGGAAGCGTAGTGAGGGTACCTATACAGGTATATTACATATTGTTTACTATTTCGACAACGACCAAATAAATTATCAACATTTTTCTAAAGCAAATATTAAAATAAAATAAGTAATAAAAGATTTTAAAACCAATATTATAACAATATAAAATTCCATTGAAACAAAACTTAAGTAAAGTCATTCTTCAAAGAGTGAAATCTGTAGCGGAATGCTTTGTTGAAAGTTTTCTTAAACGCCCTATAACTTGAAACTTGGAGCCAACTTCAACTTCATTTACTTTTATGTATTATCAAATATTTTTTAAACGATGGTGTAAAAAGGGGTAAAAGCGAATTAGGTAAATTGTATTTTGAATCTGGATGTCTCATGCACATAATTTATCTGTGGTAATATTATAAAGAGGAAAGATTTTTTGTTTGTTTGTTTATATAGAATAGGCTCCGAAATTACTGAACCGATTTAGATGAAAATTCATAGTTTGAGACCCTGCGAAACACATAGGATAGTTTTTATCTTGGAAATCATCCCATAAGGACGTGGAAATGGGGATGAAACTTTATATGGGGAAGCAACCTAGGGACGAACCCGAGCGAAACAAGGCTGATTGGCTAGTTTGTTTATAATTAGGCAAGCCAACGCAATATACAATGTGACATAATAAAAACATAAAAAATATTTGAAAAGTATCACATAGTAAATCACACTTATAGGCTAGCTCAACAAACTATGTAATAACGATAATGACTTATTCTTTATTTTAAAAGTTACATCTGTTTCAAGAACACTTACTAATTTAACTCTTAGTATGAAATTAACTAAGAAAATGTGTTTATAATAGGCGAAGCATCGTACGTAAGTAACATACTTACACAAAACCAAAAATTAAAAATATGCAACGAAGTGAGTAGGTATTTCTTCTTTTTGAAGTCAAAAAGTCCACGTCATATAATACACTTAACAAAAGCTTTTATTTTTTAATTGAACCTAAAAATCTGAATTCCCTAAAAAGACCGTCCGCATTTGGTTTATAACCCTATATATAACTAGAATTCAACTTTTGGGACTCATTTGTAGCGATCTGTATTGACTGACGGTGAAGCCAATCAAAATCAAATCAAAACATACGTTATACAAAGAAGACTTTTACGATTATTTTAAAAAAGTCAATTTTACATTTTAAACACTGTAACAAGTGTAAGTATATTATATTATATCTTTTAATTTCTTCTATTACACGTTAAAATGGTCATTATTAATTGAAATTTTCTGCATTTGGTCACAGTGTAACATCGCAGTATAGAGTTATGTTATGTAATTGTCATGCAAGTCTGCGTCATATAGTTATTTATTATTTCAAACATACGCTTGAACTGATGTCCTATCAAGCGAAGAACTCATAACCTAGAGAATAGAAACAGCTGTGCCACGTAATATTTATCATGATATATTGTTACAAAACGACATTTAATAAATAGTTACTTTATTACATTAATGTTAGATATAAATAGTATATTTGGTAGTTTGTTTGTTGACATCAAAAAATATTGTAAGCCTTGTCCACCACCAGAAAGCTTTACTACCCTAAAGAACACGTTATTTGAATCTAATAATAATGTTATTAGCCGTAAAACGTGTATGTGTACTTATGTACGCACGTAAGAAGCTATATTTCTTTGGCGTAACAGATCAAAAATAACTAAAGATTTCATCACGTATGTCACAACTCTCTGTTTGTAAAAGGAATGCAGCTAACTTCATCATGTCGTTTTCAGTTAACTTCATCATGTCGCTTATTGGCTGTCGGTGTGCGCGCGCATCGTAAATATTTGACTCTAATATGTTTTCCACACGTGCCAAAAGAAGTATAACTTCAATAAAAATTAGTATCATAAATAGGCTATGGTTTTATCAAGCTGTGAGAGTCTAAGAGAATGTTCACTATCAATCCTCGTCCGCGGGGGGCCGGCCTAAACTAGTTGTAACTTATTACGGGAGGTCGCACTATTGGTTAGACGTAGAGAGTGACGTTTTAAAACGTTTATAGCGGTTATTTTCTTCTTAATTCTAACTTTCTATAATATTTGTTAGTTAAAAATAACCTATGTTGATAGTTTTAAATTATAATTATTGTATGTTTTAGTTAAAAATGAACTATAGTTTTTAAGGGACAGAATAGGATGAATTTCCATTAATATAAGATTTTTTGGTTGGTTGGTTTTAGTGATTATATCTACATATAAACAAATTCTACCTCGTTAAAATGATACTAGCATTTGCCCGCAATGTCGTCTGTACATATGTAATTTAGGTCGTCTGTACATATGTTCTTCAATGAATAACCTATAAAATGCAAGAAAAATTTTAAATCTGACAGTTTCAGAGATTACATTGCATTAAAACAAACAAAAACATACTTTTAAGCTCTGTATACTTATTGATAAGTTTAAAATTTAACGTTTATATATTTCTGCAATAAAGTATTCTTAAGATATCAACAGACATTTTAACTTGTATACTTTTTTATTTATATATTTTTAACGAAATTGTCATCCATTCTAAGAGGACATAACCCTACCATTAACAACTCTCACTATTTTATGCCCGTCTTTAACTATTTGTCGAGTCACTAAGCTTGAAACTGTTTACTTTACATCGTCGGCATAATTGATAGCTTGCATTTAAATGTTAAATATAAATACTCTAAACGTGTAGCCATTTATAATCTATGTTCTTAAATATCTCCCTAGAATAATAAATAAGTTGTATTTAGTTGGACGAGTGTCGTGCTGTGCCACGGCGGAGGTCAGGGGTTCAACTCTGCAAAGTGTGATTTGTATTAATTATGTGCATGCTAAGTCTAGTTGCATCACGTAGGGCAATCACGGAGACTTACCGAAGAATAAAGCTTAAAATATTCCGATCGAACGTTTAATCCGCTTGAGACGTATAAGGTTACTCCGGACATCTCGCGTCGTTTCCAGGTCTTCGTCAAACTCCGCCAAATTCTCGGTGTATACTGGCCCTAGAACATCTCACATCTCCAAGGAAAATCTGTGGGAGCGCTACAATGAGATATTTTTTTTATTAAATAACAAAAAAATATATTATAGCAATAAATAACAGCATGTGTGATTAAATATTGTGACGCCATTTTAGAAGTAGATACTTTTTATATGAGAGCGTTAAAAATGAAAGCTCTGGCTTTGGTCTTCTCTTTTGTATTTACGTAGGTTAAATATTATAAACTTACCTACATTTGGCCAGCATGGTACATTTGAGACCTATTTCCCTCTCATTGAAGGAAGGTCCGTACCCAAAAGCTTTATATATATATATATATATATATATATATATATATATATATATATATATATATATATGTATGTATATACATATTTTAACTTGAACTATTGACTTTTTTATTTTCTTGCTATAAAAAGTCCCGTTGAAACTCGTCTAGGCATTCTCAAATGATGTGCGTTAAAAGACAAATAAAAGCTATTTGCAAAACTTTTTTATTGATAACACTAAAGCTCGACAAAAGCTACTTACTATAGAAAAATAAAGAAATTCAATCCACAGACTGAGGAGAAAAAGAACTGTTTTTTCTTGTTTATTTATATATATGAAGTATTGATATTCATATTCTACCGACATCATCTTAGGGGTTATGAATGTTGTGGGCATCATCAGTAATATAATAAAGTATCCAATGCTCAATACAAAATAATGAGGGAAATCACAATGTTATAAACTTGAAATAATAATTCTAATAGTTTAATTGAGCAACGGGTTTTCGATACCGACCTGACTTCAACAGACAACACTTTAATAAGCCTCCACGATCAACCAACGTTACCAAGCCAAATATCTCCAAGGAATGTCATGATGGCGCCTCGATCCCGCACGAGACGTAATCTCTGCTCTAAATTTAAAATAACTTTAAAAGCAATAAAAACTAAACTAAATAACGTAGTGATTTTAAACAATGATAATGTTTTACATTCTAGCAGAAAAAAGTAATTAAATCCTCCTCCGACTTATAGATAACTAACGACTCACGGTTTGTCCCTAGGTTGATTTTCCATAGAAAATTTCATCCTCATTTTCACCCCTTTAAGGGATGATATCCGAAATAAAAAATATCTTATGATCTTCCCAGGGTCTCTAACTTACCAAATTTCATCTAAATCGGTCCAGTAGTTTTTAGTTTATTCCTTACAAAGATACAAAAATACAAAATCTTTCCTCTTTATAATGTTATTGAAGATTGGAAAATATGGTCGCCTATACTTTATAACCTCTAGTCATAGATACTATCATGTGAATGAATAGAAGATATAACTTATATACATATTTAACCTTCAAGTAAAAGCAGTGTATAGAAACTAAAATTCAACGAAGAATTATTAAATTCACCACATTACTATTCACAGCCCACTGGTTTCGTAATGAGAAAACTTACCAAGTTTTGCGCCAAATTATGAAATTTCTCAAGATCTTCCATTTTGATCGGCTTTTTATATTTTATATCACGAAAAATGTAAATTTTATACTTGAATTCTAAAGAAAAAATAGCATCAATTTTATTTAAATCAAACTAGAAAATGCAAGTAAGCTAAAATACGAACTCCTAATAGGATCACTTGCTGTCTGTCAGTCCGTTTATAGTTCAAATTTTTATATATAAAAGCATAGATTTTTATAAATTAACTAGCGACTCACTCTCGCTTCGCTTCGGGTTCGTCCCTAGACAAAAACAAATCTATCCCACGGTAACCGTACATTTTTTGGGATGATATATAGCCTATAACCTTTCTCAGTTAACGGGCTATCGAATGCAAAAAGAATTTTTCAAATCGAATTAGTACTTCCTGAGATTAGCGCGTTCAACCAAACAAACAAACAAACAAACAAACTCTTCAGCTTTATAATATTAGTATAGATATTCGTTCATTTCGTTTCAATCAAAACACGTCCACTGCTGGACATGGGCCTCTCCCAAAGATTTTCACGACATCCGGTCTTGTACCATCCGTATCCAGTGGGCTCCAGTGACTTTGAACAAGTCGTCGGTCTACCTATATGAATTATATTATATTAATACATAACATAGTAAATATTCTTCGCAATATAAATATTTGCTTCAAGCGGATATACAACCTACTACTACTTCCGACATCGCAAGCTACTATACTAAATATTCGCCTATAAAACTTTTCAATTTCATTCTTTTGTAAATAAGGATATTTATCAAACACATTAATCTTTCGCACAAAAAGTTGAAAGGACAATGGGTAGATGGAGGTCAAGCGAAATGGATCAGCTGTTCTGTTTGCACGTCTTAATGCTTTGTGATATACCGTCCATATGTTATACATACTACAGTATTTTTTGCAGCTTTATTTGCTTGATAGTATAATGGTTTTATACTTTGAAACTATATTTTGATAAAATATAGTACCTAAGAAGAATTTCTAACAATAAATAAATAAATAAATAATATACAATAAATAAATAAAATACCAGATAGTTGATACACTACACAGTACACATATATAACTTTAAATACATACATACACCCATGACTGGAGTACAAACTTTCGTGCTCGTCACATAAATGGAAACCCCCAGCGGGACTCGAACCCGCGACCGCTGGCACAGCAAGTAGGGTCACTACAAACTGAGCCAAACGTATGGTCATAATCTAAGATAATCAGAAATTGGTCTAAAAGAATATTATGTTTTAGATCAACTCCTATTTTCCTATTTCATATCTAGGCAGAGATGACTATTAGCACTTCACTTGTACTAGAAAACTTATTTTAGTAGCCTCATTCCCAAAGAACTTTTGAAGTATTTATTGTTAACAAAGTTAGATCAAAAGTTCGAGGTTCCCCGACGAGCATGTATGTAGTGAAAGATGACAATTGGAGAAATGAAAAAGAATTCTATTTAGTATGGCTGTCCCGTATATAACGTACTAGCGACTCACCCTCGCTTCGCTCGGGTTCTTCCCTAGCTTCCCCATACAAACTTTTATCCCCATTTTCACCCCCTTAAGGGATCCGAGATAAAAAGTATCCTATGTACTTCCCAGAGTCTCAAGCTATCTTCTTACCAAAATTTTATCTAAATCGGTTTAGCAGATCCAGAGATTACCCCCTACAACGTCATAAACTCACAAACTTTACCTCTTTATAATATTAGTATAGAAATAGGGATAAAAACATACATACGTATAGTATGTATATTTTATCCCTCGCATATACTAATATATTACATAATAAATATATTCATAAAATAGTCTTAAAACCCAGTTCGAGCGGAAATGAACCCGCACTATTTGTTATAGAAGACATATACCAATATCCATCCAGCAAGACTCATCACTTTTACCTCTTGACAATATAGCTATGAAGTTAATAATCTAATACATTTTATGGCGTGTTATATTTGCTCGAACATTTCAAAAGAACCACAGGTTTATTAGTTATATAAGCGTTGACACCATTAGTTTAGATAACGATGCTAAGATATTTCTAATACTTTAAGAGCTGTGGTCTGAAATCGTTGTAAATGACAATGTCGAATGTCGATGAGTGCCTTTTAGTTAAAATTCTATATTTATTATATATAGATTTAATATAAAATTTTAATAAAATCACGGTGTTTTCTGTTCATAATTTTCATCTAGGTATTTTTATTATTAACAATAAAATGAACAAGTTTTTGCCTCGGGCTTCGCTCGTGTGATATGTAGGGCGGAGATCAAGGCTATGTCTGATCCCAGGAGGCAATCTTTGTCCTTGCCAAATTCTATAGAAATCTGTTTAGCATAAAAAGGTAACACACAGACTTATTTTCATAATTTATAATATTAGTAAGGTTTGTTACTTACCTATTCTCTCAATTCAAATAAATCTTAGACTAATAGACTTATAGGAAGCTTAGACTAATAGGAAGCTGAATAAAAGTTTTCTTATAATCAATTATGAATTTCTGGAGATGATCTTACCTTATACAGAGCGAAACGAAGCTAAGACAGAAGGATTTATAGATTTATCTATAAAGAAAATAAGGCCTTACGTTTTTATCAGTAAATAAGTACAAGTATAAGATTTCTGTAAATGTCGAAGTGTATCCGATAGTGCGAAAGGCATGCTCGAGAGCGTTGGTATGCGATGGGTACGTCTATTCGCATCACTCGAATGTTTGAAACTTTGTAGAGTTACGGGATTTCATCGAGCAACAAGCCTGAAATACCATACTGTATTTATTGTATGTTATATATAAATAACACAACTTAATAAAAGTTCTTATTATATAATATGTATGTGTGTTTTTAATAATATCTACAGGTTTCTATACGATGTAAGTTGTTTTCCATAGGATGCTGCAAAAGCTCTTCAATGGTGTGTTACACTTACCTGAGTAAAACAAAGGAGGGCCGCTAGTTAAGAATTAATCATCTTAAAATGCGAACAGTCTCTGTACCAAATCTTCCTGAACTCTGTGAAGACTTAACTATTACAAACTTTAAACTAGGAGTAATGTGAAATATATGTAAAGAAGATATGTTAATACTAGCGTTATACTTCGCGTACATGTGTGAGAAGGATAACAGTCTTTGTGTTACTCCATGTCATAGTTTGTCTGTTTACTTCATCAAAATCTGTTTAGTCGTTTTAGCGTAATAACGAACATGCACACATACATTAATATTATAGTAGTCGAATTATCGATACTAATATTATAAAGAGGCAGAATTTGTTTATTTGTATGTATGTTAACGCGCTAATCTCAGGAACTGCTAATCCGATTTGAAAAATTCTTTATGCATTGGATAGCCCGTTTATTGAGGAAGGCTAGGATAGGATGAGGAGGACTAGAAAAGGCTTATATATCATCATGTTATTACCCAAGGGAGATGAGCAGTAATCATAAATATCAACAAATCGGGCAGACTTCTATACATTATTGTAAAACTACATATATAGGAATGAACCCGAGCGAAGTGAGGACGAGTCGCTTGTTATAAATATAAGTACATGTATGAAATACTTGCTACATAATTTCTCAACAATGCACACGTCACTGCACGTTGTCCTAGAAAAGCATTCGATCTTAACCGCTAGATATACATATGTATATATACATATATGTATATAGTGACGGCTTTTATGTTTAAAGAGTTTAGTTACACGACGTAAAATCTTAAAACCTTGTGGTTATATATAAATATCCATACATAGGAGAGGGACGATATTCAATATTTTTTCGTAGTTTTATACTATTTCACCTAGGTGTCTTAGTTGTTCTTTGCTTTTTTTCAAATAACAAAAATAGGTAGGTATGTTTTCATGTATGAAATCGCCTTAGAAGTAATCCGATTTTAATGATTCATATTTCTATTAAAATTGATTTTATTTAAATGATCTTGTATTTATTGCATGGATATTTGTTTGGTTAGTTCATTAATTCTAACATTTTCATGTATATTTGGCGACATGTTTGACTCAGTTTGTTGTGACCCTACTTGCTGTTCCAGCGATCGCGGGTTCGAATCCCACTGGGGGCATTCATTTGTGTAATGAGCACGAATGTTTGTACTCCAGTCATGGATGTTTATATTTATTATATGCATGTATTTAAAGTTATATATGTGTAGTATATTAACTATCTGGTATCCATAACACAAGCCTCATAGTTTACCATGGAACTAGATGCTGCTGTGAGTTAATGCACCAACATATTTACCGGTGGTAGGACTCTGTCAAGCCTGAGGAGTCCGACTGGATGGGTACCACCCCCTTATTTATTTCTGCCGCCAAGCAACAATGATTGCATTGTTGTGTTCCGGTTTGAAGGATAAAGTAGCCAGCGCAATTACAGGCTAGAGGCATATCATCTTAGTCCTCACAGTGACAACGTACCGGCGGTTCTGTATTTTACCTAAAACCTAAGTGCATGAACTGTAGGTGTTATGGGCGACAGGTACTGCTTTCCATCAGGTGGTCTGTCTGCTCGTTTGTCACTGAATCGCATAAAAAAAATATTTATTTATATTTATTTACTTACTTACATATTGTTAAATAGTCAACAGGTTTATTAATAACTAAAATTTCACTTAAATGTACAATTGAAGATGTTTAGCTTATCTTATACTCAAGCTCCCAGTGTCTTTGAAGTTTTATTATAGATAACTGCCGCCGCCGTTTTATAGCCGCCAAGTGGTCGGAATTCGACAATAATCATTATTGAAAGGAAAATGTAACATATGAATAGAATTTACCTATCTATATAAAAACTGACTTGATAACCCTAAAGCTTGTGAACAGTTACAAAACTTAAAAAAAAAAGGAAATCGCTTGACAAACAGAGAAGGCAAGAACAGAACTGTTTTGTCTTTGCCTATCTATATATATAATAAAATTGTCATTAACATTATTATCGATACAAAGGCCGAATATATAGTTATTAGAATTTTTGTCTGTCTGTCTGTCTGTCTGTCTGTCTGTCTGTTACCGCATCACAGAAAAGCCACTGGAGAAATTTTGATAAAATTTGGTATGGTGACAGCTGGTTATCCGGGTCAACATATAGCATACTTTTTACTGCGGGAAAATATCTCATCTCTAAGAAATCTTTACTAAACGTTAAAACGTAAGCAGGGACGAACCCGAACGGAGCGAGGGTGAGTCGCTAGTTTATATATAAATAACCAAAAATCCTTTCACAAAAATCAATACAATGTCGCATCTGTAGCAAAATATTAAACGTATACAAGATAACGCAAACAACCCATCACAGTGCACAGCGTCCTAGAAAGCCAACGTGATCTGAATAGAGTGTATCTTGATTTTAAAGGTTGAAATTATCATGAAAATTAATGCATTTAAATAAGCGAATGAAACATTACTATCATTAATGTATTTTGTTTTTTTTTTCTCTTTACTTAATAATCGATTTTCTTATTTAACATCAAAGTTTTTTTAGGTTTTTGCAAAAAATAGTAATAATGAGATATTATGAGTGCATAAGTTATCTATACATATAATAAAATTCTGAGTCGAATCTCTACATTATATATTTTTTCGAAAATCTTATTGAAATAGTCATTATTATCGATACAGAAGCCGAATAAGTATATAGTTTTTAGAATTTTTGTCTGTCTGTCTGTCTATCTGGGAACGCATCACGAGAAAACCACTGGACAGATTTTAATGAAATTTGGTATGTGATAGGTTATCCGGGTCAACATATAGGATACTTTTTACTGAGGGAAAATATCTCATCTCTGAGCAATCTATACTAAACGTTAAAACGTAAAATGAAAATTAATTATTTAATAGGTAAGTAAAGGCAGAAAGAAATAGAAAATGATCTATTCTTTTTTTAATTAGGTATATTAAAAGTAAGTTAACCGGTACTAAAATTATGGTAAATATTAACAAAAAAACACAGTACACACACACCTCACTTTCAAAGTACCCTAGCCTTGAACCGCACATGTCACCTATATTTTTTAAACATTTTTTTCCCATATTTTTTAACTAAAAGACAGTTTTTTCTCACAGCAACTGGTCATCACCTGCCATGCTTCGCTATCATGTTACAGCACTTCACAGGGCTCTCTATCAGCCTGCCGCGGCACGGGTTCGATTTCCCGGATAAACTTTTTACACGGACTTTTATGTATGGTTCACTGATTACCAACGGCTTTAAAACTACTTACTAATGTAACATACCATATATCAAGTAATGTTTGCTTGCTTATGTATCAGTCGTCTGTCTGTTGACTTTAATTCGTTTAAAATGGGTGACTTTCCTTTATTTGTAATATTAATTTAATTATAGTGAAAGATATATTATTATAAATATGAGTTTGAATGTGTGTTTGTGTATGTTTGTTACGCCTTTTCGCTTTAATCGCTGGACGGATTTGGATGAAATTTTAGTACATAATATGTAGCAATACATAAGCCACTGTTATGGCACCTAGAGATGGAAGAGAGCGAAGCGAAGATTAGCCGCAATATAATTTTATTGTAACATAATCATCACAAGTAATTGAATGTTATCTATACATATAACAAAATCTAACTAAACCGAATCTGTACATTAAATATTTTTTGGAAAATCTTTCTGAAATAGACATTATCATCCACACAGAGACTGAATCTATAGTTTTTAGAATTTTTTGGTTGTCTAGACAGACAACCAAAAAATTCGTCCGGAGACAGACGTCTGTCACCTCATCACGTCAAAACCACTGGATGGAGTTGGATGAAATTTGGTATGATGATAGCTGGTTATCCGGGTCAACATATAGGATACTTTTTACTGCGAGAAAATATCTCTGAGTCGCTTATAAATAATATAAAATTCAATTAGACTTGATTGTTATATTACAATACTCTAATTAAATTTAAAATAAAACTAATCGATACTTATGCCAATCATTAGAATAAATTATAAAAGAGTATTTACTTTGATAGTTAAATCTATATATATAATAGAATTCTGAGTCGAATCTGTACATTAAATATTTTTTGGAAAATCTTATTGAAATAGTTATTATTGTCGATATATAGGTTGAATTTTTAGCATTTAAAATTTTTAGAAAAATAAATGACAAATAAAGAAGTAAAAGAAGATAACTATGAACTATAATAAGAATGAACTGTTTTCATTCAACAGGAAATACATAAAACTAATTTTAATCACTTGATACTCATGTTATTCAACAACAACAAATATTTAACCGTTCTTTCTTTTGCAAAATTACAGTAAACATATTTCCGAATTTACATCGTATGGGAATCGAACCCACAATATTGAAGGAAGAAGTGAAAATTTATCAAAAGATTGAATTATTCGTGGAATAAAAAAATCAAACAATTATAATTGCGAATAAATCCCAGTACTGTAACACTTAAGTCGTTAAGAACGGTGTTTAAGCGAAACAAAAAGATTTCCTTTACAGATCTTAATTTCAAACTTCGTCCATTCATTACAAGTCGAGTTCAAGATTCCGCATTTTAAATTAACTGAGATTAACCGATTGTCTTTGAAAAATTGTACGTTATGACCACGACGTCTGTAAAGCCTTCGTTAGAAAAACGTTTAGTATTCAAATTTTCATTGTTCGATCTTTTATTGTAATTTGTGCATAGTAGAAACGATGTCAAGTGATTTTTTTTATATTCGGTTAGGTTAACCTATGCTTGGTGCGATGGTGCTGTGTGTTAAGGACATTAACACACAGCACCATCTAAGTAGTTCCATGGTAAGCTACGAGGATTGAGTTATGAATACCAGATTGTTGATACACTACAAATAAATAACTTTAAATATATACATTTTATAAATATATTACAAATATAAACACCCATGACTGAAGTACAAACATTGGTGCTCATCACACAAATGAATGCCCCCAGCGGGACTCGAACCCGCGACCGCTGGCACAGCAAGTAGGGTCACTACAAACTGAGCCATACGTGTCGTCAAATATATTTATAATATTAGTATGGATGTATGTATCTAGATACTAGATAGTGTTCCTAAGGCCTGCACCATTTTTCAGCTCGATGCATTTATTGTAAAGTAAAACGTCTGTATTGACGGACTACTATTGAATTTTGATTTAATATAATGACAAAGCCCATTAAATTTCAAATAATTGCGGCAAAAGTCAAAGTACATGATTAGTGTGAAAGAGGAAGCGGGTTTTAAATACATTTATCACTAAAATGTATTTTAAACTTACTTGAAAGGGATTAAAGCTTATTTTTGAATGACTAATTGAAATTAGTATTGGAATATTTTAATTTATTGTGCCGTCGACAGAGTTTTTGTTAACAAAAAATCCTGACCCTCGTTTTTGAACATAATCTTACTAATACAATACTTTACTCAATATGTTCAAGAAATAAACCGTAATGCAAATAAATAAAGTTCAGTTTTAAGTAACAAAATTAGTGCAAGAAAAAAGGGAGCACCTTAAATTTTTTTCGAAATGAGATATTTTGTTGGTCCAAATGTCCCTTCAATTTAACGGTTCGCTTTAAAATTTATACATCAAATAAAATGCTATCGGAGATATGTTTTTTTTTCTAAGTTCTAGTTGTTAATATAAAGTATATGTTTACATCATAACTAAGAAGTTCCTCTAAGCTTTTTTTATATATTTTTTTATAAAAGTAAGTTTACTTAGGTAGGTACTTTTCGTTTTTCCGCATACTATATTCACAAGGCAGACTAAATATTTAAAATTTAAAGCATTTGTAGCTTTCTTTTTTTAACTCCCTTTGTAGCGTTCGGTTGCAATTTCAGTCTTGTATATATAAAAAACTAGCGACTCACCGTCGCTTCGCTCGGGTTCATCCCTAAGTTGTTTCCCCATACAAACTTACATATATCCCCATTTTCACCCCTTTAAGGGATGATTTTCGGAATAAAAAATATCCTATGTCCTTCCCAGGGTCTCAAACTATCTCCATACCAAATTTCGTATAAATCGGTTCAGCGGATTAAGCGTGAAAAGGAAACAGACAGACAGAGTTACTTTCGCATTTATAATATTAGTATGGATAGTCTGTAAAAATCCTAAAATATTTTTTTTTAAGAAATTCACCGTGAATTCGTGACTATATAATATGCATATTTTATTGTTACACTATGTACCCTAATGTATGCAATTTCCCACACACACCATGTCGCCGTGTAGGTGCCACGCTGTTCTCAATATCGGAACTGCAATCGAGCGCGTATTATGCGAAGCCACGAAGTTAGAATATAAATGGACGGCGCATTTACATGAAATAAGGTATTTTTATTAGAAAAATAGGTTTGGCCGTCTGTTAAGTTTCACTTCTATAGCTTATCAGCATGTGAAAATGTGTGGGTTAAAAACTGGATTTCAATAATCTTTTATTAACTCCCCTTGTAACTGATTTATCTTATATTAAATGAGCAATTCTTGTTTATATGTAAAATACATACATATATGTATTTATTTCGGGTATCTCAGAAACGGCTCTAACGATTTGGATCAAATTTTGTATGTATTCAGCCCTTTTTAGTCTTTTCAGTCTTTCGAAAACTTGCTAGGTTCTCTCAGACATGTAGGTTTCCTCACGATGTTTTCCTTCACCGTAAGGCAAGTGGTAATCATGTTAGAAATGATTCGCACATGAAAATATCAGAGGTGCGAGACCCGGGATTTGAACCCGCTTCTCTCGGTTTCCCAAGCGAGCGTGTTACCACTGGGGTACCACTGCCTAAATTTTGTATATAGATAATTTTTTTTTTTTTTTAGTTTATTATTAAGTTTATATTGCCTTCAAGATCATCCGATGTGGATTTTTTTTATATTGGACCACCCTCGAGGTATGAGTGACTTAAAATTGATCCAGAATAGGCGAAGATATCGCATTACAGACACACAAAATAAAATAAATTCAAATCAAGAAATTCATCCTTTTTTGATAAAAATCTTTTTGGATTTTTTCCCTGATTTATTTTAAGTTTTGGTTCCAGACGTTTCGAATGCTTCAAAATAAAAATAAATCGTGAAAATATCCGAAAAGATAATTTTATTTAAAACAAGCGATTCACCTTCATTTTTTTGTTTACGAACGATTAGTATAGATTTTTCAGAGATGAGATATTTTCCCGCAGTAAAAAGTATCCTATATGTTGACCCGGATAGCCAGCTATCATCATGCCAATTTTCATCTAAATCTGACCAGTGGTTTTCTCGTGATGCGTTCCCAGACAGACAGACAAAAATTCTGAAAATTATAGATTCGGCCTCTGTATCGATAATAATGAATATTTCAGGCAAGATTCGGCTCAGTTAGGATTATATATATATATATATATATATATATATATATATATATATATATATATATATTGATTGATTGAAGTGATTGACTGATGTATCAACGCACAGACCAAACCCTTAAGGCTAGAAAATAGAAATTTCGCACACGTATTCCTCATATATCGAAGGCATCCACTAAGGAAGGATTTTACAAAATTCAACCTACAAGGGGGTGAAATAAGGGATAAAGTTTGTATGAAACTTTTTATTTGCATAAAATTTCGTATTTTTTGTAGTTTGATCGCGAGCGAAGCCGCAGGTTCTGCTAGTATTATATAGATGTCAAATATTTACGTATATCTAAGAAAGTATAATCTCCTCCTTATTTGAATTCTGTTTAAAAACTTAAGCAAAGCTATAAAACGACCAATATAGAAAGATTACAAGCGATATTTAGGTCAGATGCATTTTACGACATTTTAATGAGTGCTGTGTCGGTGGCATTCTATGAATAGGATATTGTAGAAATTGTAATAGAACGATAAAAGTTTTTTAATTAATATAATAATGGTTTGCCTACAAACGATTTAATACAGTAGCATAATTTATACGACGTAGGTTCACGACGTATCAGTTCGATTCTGGGTTGACGAAATATTTCTTATATTATACTAGCGACTCACCCTCGCTTCGCTTCGGGTTCGTCCCTAGACAAAAACAAATCTATCCCACGGGAACCGTAAATTTTTCCGGGATGATATATAGCCTATAACCTTCCGCAGTTAACGGGCTATCTAATGCAAAAAGAATTTTTCAAATCGGATTAGTAGTTCCTGAGATTATCGCGTTCAACCAAACAAACAAACAAACTCTTCAGCTTTATAATATTAGTATAGATGTACATATTAGGTCATTGATTAATTTATTAATTGTGTATACTGCATAAGCTCTTCTTAATGTATATTATATAGAAAACGTGTTTTAAAATTCTACGTTAAGGTTTTTTAATTTCATAATATGTACTTATTTTGATTATACACATTCTAGTAGTTTTTAGGGTTCGGCACCCGAATGGTGCCAAAGGGTGCCAATGGGTATTACTGAGTCTCCGCTGTCCGTCCGTCTGTCTGACGTTGATAGACAGACGGACGGACAGCGGAGGCTGTATCTGATGAACCGTAAAAGGTAGAGTTGAAATTATTAAAGAGTGTGTATTTCTTTCTATTGCTGCTATAACAAAAAATAATAAAAAAACCAAGATGGCGATTTTCAAAATGGCCGCCATGCAAATAAAAAACGATTGGTACATACATAGTTTTGTATCTTATACGATGGTACGGAACCCTTCGTGTGCGAGTCGGATTCGCACTTGAATTATTCTATCTAATGTTGCCATCGCCATCATAGTACACTAAATTTATTATAACACTCATAAATTTCAACAAAACAAATAAGATATGGGTGGCGTAAAGTAATAAACAAACATATTAATACAATAAAAGGAAGTGGTAAGTTATAAAAAATGAATAATTAAAGTTACACCGCATCCGTGTCGTAGTACCGTGGGGTGAAAATAACTCACCTAACCTTCCGGATCATACGCCTGAGATAACCATTCTTAGAACTTTGTTAGGACTTATGTGAAAGATCTATCTATCGGATTTACTTACTTATATATCTTTACTAGCAACTTCGTCCCTAGAAATAAACAAAAACAAATCTATCCCACGGGAACCGTACATATTTCCGAGATAAAAAGTAGCCTATGTGCTATTCTAGACTATAATCTATCTCTGTATCAGATTTCATCCAGATCCGTTCAGCCGTTTTGGCGTGATTGAGTAACAAACATCAACAACATATGAACGGGATTAATAAGGATTTAGTTCGCGAAGTGTTAAAATAGTGACATAAAGGAAAGCAGTATAATGAGGAATTCTAATTTTTTGATCTATTTTAAATGAAGGCACTCTAATCTCAAGAAAATCTCGAAATCTCTGTAAGAAAATATTTAGGACATCTATTTATAATCCTAAATACTTTTACATAAATACTAGTATTTTAAATGTAACTGTTTGTCAGTCTGTTATCTTTTCACGCTTAAATTGGTGAACAGATGTCGATGAGGCAAGGATATACATATATAGTACGCGTATCATGGGGATGGAAATATGTAGTTCATCCCCGTCCCACTTACCATGCGAGCGATGCCGCGGGCAGGTTCAATAAAACAAAAAGAAAAATTTAATGTTACAAAACTTTGTCGACCATAATTTTAACAATGTTAATTTATTTTATGTTTGCTTGTGGATTTTTGGTTGCTGATTTATTTTACTTTAATATGGCTCAAATTTATAATATTTACTAGCGACTCACCCTCGCTTCGCTTCGGGTTCGTCCCTAGGCAAAAATAAATTTATCCCACGGGAACTGTACATTTTTCCGGGATGATATATAGCCTATAACCTTCCTTAGTTAACGGGCTATCCAATGCCAAAAGAATTTTTCAAATCGGATCAGTAGTTCCTGAGATTAGCGCGTTCAACCAAACAAACAAACAAACAAACTCTTCAGCTTTATAATCTTCTTCTTCTTCTGCCTGGCATTTATTAATCCCGGCTATTGCCAGGGTCTGCCTTCCTGCTAAACCTACTCCACTTTGCACGGTCTTTCGCGTCATCCTGTGTAAGTCCATTGGCTCTCATATCCTGCTTCACGACATCCAGCCATCGCTTTCTTGGGCGCCCGGGAGGTCTTGTTCCAGGGACAAATATATCAAGGCACTTTCTTCCAACATAGTCCTCAGACCTACGCGCGACATGACCATACCACCTCAGACGACGCTCTTGGAGCTTATCCGCTACGTCACGGACCCCGAGACTGCCTCGGATGAACGTGTTGCGTATGCGGTCAGCCCGCGTTACGCCGCACATCCACCTCAGCATCTTCATCTCCGTGACGTGAAGCTCCTGAGTGTGCCGAGACAGCGATGGCCAGCACTCGCTTCCGTATAGAAGGACTGGTCGGATGATGCTCTTGTATATCTGTCCCTTGAGCTTGGGCGGTATTCTGCGATCGCAGACCACACCTGTGACCTCCCGCCATTTGGCCCAAGCAGCTCTAATACGGGCTTGAACGTCGTGATCGATGCTTCCGGACTCGTGCAGGACGGATCCAAGGTACCTGAACTTCTCCGACTTAACGGCTGGTTCAAGCCCTATTTGGATGGTGCTAGAGTCCGGACTCCCGCAAGCCATGTACTCGGTCTTCGCCACATTTAGTTTAAGACCGCCGTTCTCAAGCGTACCCTTCCACAGGTTCACTCTACGCTCCAGCTCTAGACGGTTCTCATCAACGAGCACTATGTCATCGGCATACATCATCAACCATGGAGGCTGGTCCTGGATGCATGTCGAGACAACATCTAGTACTACGTTGAATAAGAACGGGCTAAGAGCGGAGCCCTGGTGGACCCCTACAGTGATTGGAAAGGGCTCGGTATCGCCAACAGCGGTTCGAACCACGGAAGCGGAATTGCGGTACATGTCTCTGATAATGTCAATATAGGTCTCAGGCACGCCTTTGAATCGCAACGCCCACCAGATGCATTGACGAGGCACACAGTCAAAGGCCTTCTGCAGGTCCAAGAATGCCAAATGCAGAGTTCTCCTTTTCTCCCTGTAAGCCTCAATCAAAGTTCTGAGGGCAAAAATGGCGTCCATGGTGCCCGATCCTGGCTGGAACCCATATTGACACTCAGAGACAGAACACTCTTGGCGGAGCCTGAGGTCGATCACGCGTTCGAAGAGCTTCGTGGTGTGACACATGATTTTGATCCCTCTATAACTACCGCAATCTTGAACACTGCCCCTGCCTTTGTATAAAGGGGTTACAAAGCTAAAGCGCCACTGGTTTGGCATCTTTCCAGTGTTCAAGATGCAGTTAAAGAGATCAGTAAGCATGAGCACACCAAGAGAGCCCAACGATTTCCACGCCTCGATCGGTATGTCGTCAGGTCCCACCGCTTTTCGGTTCTTCATGCGGCGAAGACAATCCCGAGTTTCGTCAGGTGTTATTGGGGCAACAAGTCCGAGGTTAGGGGGCGGTTCGGGTGGAAGACTATATGGGTGCTGGTTGTTCAGCAGCTCGCAGAAGTAGTGTTTCCATCTCTCCTTCACAGAGGCATGGTTACAAAGCAGCGTGCCCTGGGAGTCCCTGACGCAAAGACATTTTGTGATATCTTGCGTCGCTTTATCCCGGGCACGTGCCAGCTTGTATATGAGCTTTTGCCCCTCCGCAGTTTCTAGCTTATCATATAATGGTGATAAGCTATCACTGCGGGCTCTGGCTACAGCTCTCTTGCTGGCACGTTTGGCTGCATTGTACTCTTCTCTATCTTCAGGAGAGTTGGTTTGCTGCCACTCTTTAAACGCAGTCTTCTTTTCTCGAATCGCCCCCTGTACCTGGTCATTCCACCACCATGTCTCCTTGTCGATGACTCGTCCTCCCTTAGAAACGCCAAGAACTCGCCTTCCCGCCGCGGTAATTACCGACTGTGCTCGATCCCAAGCCTCCTGGGCGGTTTCGGTGTGAATCAATAGGTTTTGCTTCTCAACCTCCGCCAGGAAGTCAGTCCGCATCGGCCCATTCAGTAACCACCACTTGATTCTAGGTTTGCGTTTCTCGGCTAGTTTCTTTTTCGGGGTAAACAAATAGTCCATGACAAGGAGACGATGTTGGGCCGTCAGGCTTTCACCCGGAATGACTTTGCAGTTAGTCACCGTGCCGATATGACACCTTCTGGTCAGCAGATAGTCTATTTGAGTTGAGTGGGGCCCGCTCTTATACGTGATAAGGTGCTCAGCATTCTTTTGGAAGAACGTGTTCACGATGGCCAGATCAGACGCAATACAGGTTCTTAGAATGTTTACTCCCTCTGCATTGCGACGACCATAACCAAAACCACCGTGGACACGTTCATATGTCTCAGCTGCCTTACCGACGTGACCGTTTAAGTCCCCCCCAACGACTATTACTTCGGTAGTCTGTATAGCGCGTAGTACCTCTTCAAACTGCTCCCAGAAGGACTCCTTCTCGGCCTCACTACAGCCTGCCTGGGGGGCATAGGCACTGATTAAGTTCGTGGCAACACCCTCAATCAGTACCTTTACCCGCATCAGCCGGTCGCAGCAACGGTCAACTTCTAGGAGACCATTCCGAAGCTCTTCAGAAAGCACTACCGCTACACCATTTTTACCTGAAGGTGACCCAGTGTATATAAGCTGGTAACCCTGTCCGATATTACGGGACTTATTGCCCTTCCAGCGAGTTTCCTGAAGGAAAGCACACTGGACCCGACGTCTCATGAGTACATCTGCGAGTTCCCTGCATCGTCCTGTTAGAGAGCCAATATTCCACGTTGCAAAGCGGAGTTTCCGTCTGGGTACTAACGTCTTTAACCGTGCCCGTTCTTGACACGGTAGCCCTTGCCCACTTGTCGCAGGTGTAGGGCGATGTGCCTGCGCGTCGTTTAGCGGCGACGCCCTAGCCGTACCCAGCATTTCTGTTTCTGTCCTCATTTACATGGCGAAATTGGTTTTAAGTGGAGCGATTGCCATCTGACCTCCAAAAACCCCACATATTGTGGGAAAAAACCAGGGTAAGGAGTGGGTCAAAAAGGGAGGTAGGGGGGGGGGAGCGGGAAGGGGCCAGGAAAGAGGAGCAGGAAAAGGGAGGAGAGGACACCACTTTCACGGACTGGATGAAGGTATGATAGTGGTGGCTCGAGGACCCGGGGTCGCGTACCCGTATGCCCTGAAACAAATATCGGACAGATATTTGGCAGGACACCCTCTGGGAACTTTCAGCTTTATAATATTAGTATAGATTAATATCAAGAATTTGTAATGATAAGAAAAAATGACGTTATGGTAAGTGTGAAAAGTAAATAAATAAAAAGGGCCCGTCGAATTTTCTTAGACCATTTTTAAGAGGCTCCCTGTTCTTAGAGAAAGGAGTCCAATATATTTATTGTTTTTGCGACTTCATGTTTGTAAATTTCATAGTTTTAATCTAATTTATCTATAACTAGCGACTCACCCTCGCTCCGCTCGGGTTAACGTTTAGTATAGATTTCTCAGAGATGAGATATTTGCCCGCAGTAAAAAGCATACGTTTACCCGGACAACCAGCTATCATCATATCAAATTTCATTAAAATCTCAGTCCAGTGGTTTTCTCGTGATGCGTTCCAAGATAGACAATAACAGACAGACAGACTAACAAAAAATCTAAAAGCTAGATTCGGCCTCTGTATCAATAATAATGACTATTTCAATAAGATTTTCCAAAAATATTCAATGTACAGATTCGACTCAGAATTTTATTATATGTATAGATAATAAATAGTTTTAGTTCCGATTTTAATAAAACACTATTTTTAAATAAATAGTACGAATGAATACAAAAGTAACGTATCTCATTCACTGCCAATAAACATATTATTCAAACATTATTCTTATGGCGACCTTACGTACCGAATGTGAAGAATCTAAATAATATTCACCGGGGAGAGGTCTTAGCGACGTAAATGTACTTTATTACAGTCTCTAAGCACATGGAATGAGAACGTATGGTATTCTACTGCGCTTTTATGGTTTTGTCAGTGATATTATTACATGGTTCTCTTTAGATTCAATTCTTACACTGTTAAATGAATAAATCTTTAGTTATGTTTTATATATTTTTGTATGATTTACTAGCGAGTCACCTTCGTTTGAATGCGCCACTATAATTATATTATAGATCATATATTAAACAGTACTCTACATATGTGTTGTTTCAAGTCCAAAGTACTAAATTTCATTGAAACCCGTCCAGCTGATTCAGAATCAAAGAATTAAAAACATACACACATACAAACTTCAATCTATACAGATAAATAAAATTGAAGTGTCTGTTTGTAATGTCATAATAACAGCTTTTTACTAAATGCATAAGAAAGTATATGCGGTAGTAATAAGAAAAAAACAATGTTTACATTTTTTGTCTGTCTGTTAGTCTGTCTGTCTGTATGTTTGTTCGTTCCGGCTAATATTCGGAATTGCTAGACCGATTTTGAAGGTACTTTCACTGGCAGACAACTGATGTTATACGGAGTAACTTTGGCTTCTTTAATTTTATTTTTTCTAAAATAAATGTAGCCATCAGGGGTTGCGCGCAAGAAAATTAAAACCCATGAAATTGTGAACAAAATGTGCGTAGTTAGGGAAGCATCCGAGCGAAGCGAAGTGAAGTCGCTAGTTTAAATTTATATATTTTTTAGTAGTTTTTGTATTCTATATCCCAATAGAATAATAATATGTTCCTACCGCTGACAACAGTACCTACTTACACGTGATAAGAAAATGACCTATATTAATAATATTTTCTTACTTCCATAGCTTCATATTAGATTATGATTTCGAAATTATGTCTTAAATTATAATTAAAATATTTATAATTCAAAACGTCTTCTGCCCACGTGTTTGAAACTTCAGATGGTGGGCAGATACTCTTATTACCACTTAAAAAAATACTGAACCATTTTGGGTGATATATTAATATGGTTTTAAATTGCAACTCTAATATTGTTGAAATAGAGTTAAAAATTGATTAAAAATAACTATTGAAAACACAGTGTTTACAAAACAAATGACCGCAGGGACGAAACTTTATAGCTTCTTAGAAGGTACCTTACAATGCTTAGGCCATCTATTGTGCTTAATTGTAATTTTTTTGTCCTCAAAAAGGAGCTGATTTATTGTATATATCTTTTATTTATAAGGATCGTTCGTGTATTGAATTGTTTTTAAGCGTGACATCGTAACTCTGTATAAGTAATTAGTTAACAAAGGAATTTTGTGGAAGTTAATTTAACATGAATGAATTTTTGACTGTATTGCTTAAAATTTTATTTCGAAAGCGCTTAGTATGAAGTTTTGTTATTTTATTCGTAATATGGATGAAGAAGCTGATTTTTGATATTATTTTTACAAAACAAAAACAAACCTACCTGGGATAAAAAGTAGCCTATGTGTTTTTCCAGTCTATAATCTATCTCTGTGCCAAATTTCATCCAGATCCGTTCAGCCGTTCTGGCGTGAAAGAGTAACAAACCTCCATACATACTCACAAACTTTCACATTTATAATATTAATAAGGATTATAATATTAGTACGGATTAATATTATTATATATTCTTCTTCAATTTATTTTTTAAGTAATTAAAAAAATAAATTTAAAGAAAATAATAGAAAAAAAAATTCTTTGTTTCAGGTAACATATCGCAGCGATTTGTAGCACTTTGAGATACATATGCGTGCGTACTTAGTATAGTACCTATATATATATAAATTGTAAGTTGAGAAAACTGTATTAGTATTTTTACCTGTAAAACAACTTGACGCTGATTAACCGACATCAAAAATGTAAGTTAACTTAATTCAAATGATTTCTATTTTTTTATATAGATATCTTTTTTTGTATAGATAAGATATCTTCGCCAATTTTAAAAAGACTTTCAGTATCAAGAAAAAAACTACAGCTAGCCTGGATTTTTAATATGACGGCACCGAAGCGACGTTGAGTCGCTAGTTGGTAATTGTGTGTATTTAGCTCTTTTTAACGTCCTTAGCTAGGCATGAGCCTCCCTTGAGTAAGAGGGGGATCAGGGCATAGTTCACCACGTTTACCAAGTGCGGATTGGCGGACTTCTGATGACTTTCGACTTGAATGAACTTGTTCGGTTCTCTCAAGCATGCAGGTTTCCTCACGATGTTTTCCTTTACCGTATTATGACAAATGGTAATCATATTGGAAATGATTCGCATATGAAAATATCAGAGGTGCGAGATCCGAGATTTGAACCCACTTTACTCGGTTTCCCAAGCGAGCGCGTTACCACTGGGCTATCACTGTAATTATATGATCGTTCATTTTCGTCTCCAACCATAAAGCATGAGTATGGGAGTGTGAAACTGCTGTTGTTCTGTAGATACGTGATAACTTATCTTGTGTATTCAGCTGTCATAATAACGGATTAGTTCCTGTAATAATTTCGAAGCGGTTAGGACTCAAATTATATTTATGGAGACTAGTTAATTAGTATGACAATGTCTCGCCGGCTTTCCGTATTACGGTGCAGTTCGCGGGTTCGAAATTGATTTAAGGTAAATATTTGTAAGTAATTGTAAAAAATATTAGGTTATTTATTTATTATTCAATTAACGTTATTTCCTTTCTAGCTTCAAAATATGAATCGAAAATATGAATAAAGGTTTTATAATATTCATTCTTTTCTATAGTGACATTGGCGAAGTAATCTGTGCTCAACTTGCACGCTTTGAAGCCATTGACAAGAAAATTGAATTTAATGATATTAATAAAAAATATAGCTGTATTGAGTACCTTTTTCTTTTTTAAGTCAGTCAAAAGTGGTAAAAATGTCTTCTTTTGAGTCAATAATCATTATTGACAATTTAAGGAAAACATATATATATATATATATTTATATATATATATATATTTATATATATATATATATATATATATATATATATATATATATATATATAAATATACCTGTCTACAAAAAAAAAGTTTCCAAAATTCGTTTGTTGACAACACTAAAGCTTAATTAATGGCTACTAAATAAATAGAAGAAAATCGGTTGAAAACAGAGAAGAAAAAGGTACTGAGCTGTCTTTGCCTATTTATATATAGATATTAAGTTAATAAAGTGTTAAATTAATTACATAAATTTTAATTAACGTCGTACTGATTGCCAACTTCATTCTTCGTATGAATAAAGCATTTGTAATAATGGCCTGGTAGATCGTAATTAGATGAGCGTCACATGCAAGTGAGGGTTGTCGTGTAATTAACCGACTTGAAAAAGGGGGAGGTTCTATGTCCGTATGTATGTATGTTTTTTTATAAACTTATTAGTTCATGTACTACATTATGTTTTTTGTTCTGTACTTGGTGTTTGGTGTGTACTTAAGTTCCTAATAATAGCCTATATGTTACTCCAGGTCTATTTCATAAATATATATGAAATATATAAATTTCATTAAAATTCGTACAGCCGTTTCAGGGTTATGGACTAACAAAGATAAAGAAACATACAAACTTTCACATTTTTAATAGTAGTTCGATAGTTTAAAAATCGTTTTAAGTTTTTAATATGTACATTTTTATTAAAATGATATGATATAATTATAGGTACTCAAAAAAAAAAAGATAGATTTAGATACATATATTAGATATCACTTTGACCTACTCGAAACTCGAACCTACGACCTACGTCCTCATGCTACAATATCAGCTAGTAACTCAGTTAATAAGGCAAGTTTCATTATAATTAGTATATATGACAACCCTGAACATGTATCAAGTATGTAAGGCCGTAATCAAATGTGAGGATTGAGTGATTAACATTTGTAGGTAATAACGACGTAATTATTTAACCCAATAGTGTCCAAAATTTTGATATTAAAACTATTGACTAAACCAAATTATCACAAAATAGTTATTTAGGTTTTAGACCTAAACATATTATCATTATCTCATAGTAATAAAAGAAAGACATTGGCAGCCCAGACTTGCTGGAAAAACCAAGTGAAACGGGTTCAATGCCTGGTCTCGCAACTCTGATATTCTCATGTGCGAATCATTTTCAACATGATTACCACTTGTCTTACGATGAACCTAGAAAGTTTTCAAAAGACGAAGTTCGCCAACTCGCACTTAGCCAGCGTGTGAAGGGTGGCCCATGCCCAGCAGTGGGACGATATCATTATATATAAATATATATATATATATATATATACACATATATACACACAAATGGTATACCTAGTCTTTATTACTTAGGACGTGTCTTGGAATATAAAGCTTTTGGAGTTAGAAAATATCCATGTTTTAGTTTTATTAAAATATTCTTATAGCAACGTACTGTCACAAAGTTTTTAATAGTAGTAGTACTTTAAAAATATCTGATTTAGACTACTAACCTATTGTATTAAAAAAATACCTTCTTAATGCATCTATTTACTGCTACCTCAAAGGCAGACAAACAAACAGTCACACTCACACGTAATGTTAAGTATTTCTATATCAAAGGATACAATTTAATCAAACACCTACCTGTAATACCGGTTACGCATCAAAAGTGGGGTCAAAACAGTCCTCTAGTTAATGCAAATGAGCTCTGATGTGTCCAATTATGGCTATAGGTACGCCTCTAGCGAATAAAGTCGACTGCACGCCAACCGATTTGTAAAGTTAAGCGGAAACGCCTATACGCTCACCTATAATAATTTTTTTTAATATGAACATACGGAAACGGCAAAAATTTCCGTTTTTCATGTAATTTGTATTACTGTGAAATATTCTGATATTGTGTTTTTTGGGACTCAAAATTTTCTATATATTTTAATTTTTTGTTTTTTTTAGGTGGCATACTTTGAAGTTTTGATATACAATATAGTAGAGGTGTTTCGTTTGGTCTCGTATTTAGGTGAATTATTGTAATGCTGCATATTAAACTGTTAAAGAGGTTAAAATGGTTATGTTAATATGTGTATTTAGCCTTATATTATATGATTTTGTTATTAAATTAGTTTCCTTGTTTAGAAATAACACGTTTTTGCCCACGACTTCGCTTGCCAGTGTCTCAGACAAGTAGTGTAGGTTAAAAATTAAAGGACGAAAATATTTTACTTACCTTTAGCTAGAACACATCTTCGTAAGCAAAAGTTCCCATGGTTCGCATATGTGAGAACTATAATGAAATATCTCGAGCTATACCTGGCGTCGACATATTCCACAATTTTTATGCTGTCTTTAAAAAAACGCTGATCATCTATCGCTGAGTTCTCATTTATATTGAAAACAATATATACCCTTTTTTCCATCTCAAAGTTTTATATGTATGTATGTATTTCTTGATGGGTCGAATACGAAAGCGATCCCGTGGCCCAATCTTTTGTAGTAGGGATCACCGTGGTAGTTTTAGAGGGTAGTCTGTCGCGTTTCACGTGACAGGAATCCCACATACCCCGCGCGCCCCCCGCGCTTGAATCCGCATTATCGCACCCGTTAATGGGGTTTCCCCAGGAATAAAAAAAAAGGTATTTCTTGGTGAATGTTATTTATGTACACTTGTTATTGATATACAAATCAGTGAGCATGTTACTTTTTATATAAATTAGTGGTTTAATGTTTAATAGTTATACATATTTTACTGTGCTTATGAAATAAATAAATGAAAGAGTTTTCATCTATATATTTTACAAATCTATACTAATATTATAAAGCTGAAGAGTTTGTTTGTTTGGTTGAACGCGCTAATCTCAGGAAGTACTGATCCGATTTGAAAAATTCTCTTTGCATTAGATAGCCTATTTATTGAGGAAGGCTATAGGCTATATGTCATCCCGGAAAAATGTACGATTCCCGTGGGATAAATTTGTTTTTGTCTAGGGACGAACCCGAAGCAAAGCGAGGGTGAGACGCTAGTAAGTACATAAATGTCTGATTGTAACAGTGAGAATATATATATACACTACATAGTATAAAATAAAACAAAGTCGCTTGTTGCTGTCTGTCTGTCCCTATGTATGCTTATATCTTTAAAACTACGCAACGGATTGTGATGTGGTTTTTTTAACAGATAGAGTTATTCAAGAGGAAGGTTTATATGTATAATACATGCATATTATGGTATAGAAAAGCCGAGAAATTTAAAGATTTGTATTTCATACTAACCGGTAAAACGTACCTAGGGACGAACCCGAGCGAAGCGAGGGTGAGACGCTAGTAATAAATATAAATTAAAGCTAAATCGTATATCTATCTGTAGGTACGCTGCGTTAATCTTGACGTAGAGTAACTTTAGCCAAGCTTATGTTGTTAGAGTAGAGTGTAATGAAACACCCTCGTTTCGTGAAGGGGTAAGCTAGACAACCCTTTGAATTTTAAAAGACCCTAAATTTTATAGTGTATAGCTTTTTACATGCACATATCATTAGGAATGCCAGGATTTAGTGTCTATATGTATAGTCCATACTTGTGTAAATAGTGACTATATGTGGAGACCTAAGGGATTACAAATAATTTTAGTATTTACAATGTAAATAATCTATAATTAATTGCATTATTTGCATAATTAAGTGCAAGTTAGATCCTTTATTGCAATGTTTTGGATGGTGGGTGAAAATCTAAACATCATCATAAATTCCCACTGTATTCATTGAAGGATGCAGGGGCTATGTGGTACATGATCATGGGACCGTTTCCTTATGTTTATATAAAAGTCCAGTTTACCATAATCGAGAATTGAATTAAACACATATATCTAGTATTTTTTATAGCAAGTATATTGCTATAATTTTTTTAATATTTAATTTGTCATTATTTATTATAGAAGTATATTTCATTAAAATTACCTAATTAAATCAATATATTTCATGTTTTTGAAGTTATACTTCTTTTGGCACGTTTGGAAAAAAATATGAGAGTAAAATTTTTACGATGTGCGCGCACACTGACAGCCAAAAAGCGACATGATGAAGTTAGCTGAAAGCGACATGATTAAGTTAGTTGCATTCCGTTTATAAACAGAGAGTTGTGACATACGGGATGAAATCTTCAGCTATTTTTGTTCTATTACGCCAAAGAAGTATAACTTCTTACGTGTTATAAGTACACGCACTCACTTTTTTTTAAATGTCTTCCTTTCTTTTATATGTATTTTAATCATTTATATTCTAAAGCTGTTAAGTTAATTTAATTATTAATGTTATTATGTTTAAAATATGTGATTTAATCAATGTATTTTTTTAATTAGCTAACTACTTTAGGTGTAGAATGAAAAATCGACATAACATACGTTAGTTTGTGGGTCGCCTTTATGTCAAATTTCTAATTATCCACCGTTCTCCATAAGGGCGTCTGTCCGTTTGTCCGTGTAAGGGATTTTGATTGCAAATCCTATGACATTCGGGTATTACGCGCGTGCCCCTAGGTTAATTGTTAACTGGAATGTGTCGCATACTGTATGCATTATGTTCTAACACGGTTAAAATGAGTATGTACTATCGTATTTATTTATAGAGTAATTTTAAATTTGAAGCCTTACATTTTCAGATAAATTGAAACGTTTCTATCTTTTATATATATTTATCTATTGGACATTATAGAATATTTTTCATCGATGTACCAAGCGAACGAATCCGTAGGCCAATGCTAGTCACACTAATCGGACTTATTACAAATGGTAAAGTTGATACGTGTGAGTGTGTGTTTGTTGCTACCTCAGGGCTGGACGGATTTTGATGAAATTCAGTTCACAAATAGACTATGATCTGGTCACATAGCTAGCGTTGTTATTAATAGAATTTGTCAAACGGTGCGAGCAAAGTGAGGGTAAGCCATTAGTATCAAATATGTAGGTATGTTGTTTTAGTGAAACCACAGGAGGCCTTTCTCATAAAAATAAACATTGAATACACAAAATTATCAACAATGTTGATCAAATATCGAAGACCGTTCGAAAACATCTTATTAATAATTTATTTATATGTTTGACATCAAACGTCAAATGATCAAAACTACTTTTAAATGAGAGATGACAACGAGATAATTATAATTAGTCAGATAGGCATCGAACCCTTTAATGTGAATGCGTAAAAAATTAACCACTAATGCGTAAGGCGGTTACACATGGAGATAAGATAAATTTATATTGTTATTATATAGTTAGGCTACTATTATTAATACGGAATTTTTTATGTCATATGTGGGTATGTTTGTGACTCCTTCCCACGGAAATGGCTGGATGGATTTGTATAAAACTTAGTACACACTGGTATTACTAGGAGTAACTAGACTTCAGTTAGTAAAAAAAATTTTCAAAAGGTTGCTCTACCTGTATATAATATTAGCGACTTACCCTCGCTTCGCTCGGGTTCGTCCCCAGGTTGCTTCCACATGCAAACTTTCACCCCTATATTCACCCCCTTAAGGGATGATTTCCGGAATAAAAGCTATTCTATGTCCTTCCCAGGGTCTCAAACTATCTTCTTACCAAGTTTAATCTAAATCGGTTCAGTAGTTTCGAGGCCTATTCGATACAAATAAACAAACAAAAAAAACAATTTTTCCTCCTTATAAAATTAGAATAGATTATAATACAAAAGGCACCTAGGGACGTACTCGAATGAACTGAGGATAAGCCGCTAGTAAAACGATCGTTTTGAAATGCTATAGTAATTTCGAACGTAGCAAAGCTTCTAAATGTTATATTTTTGTAGGTACTTTTAACTTAACAATTTAGTTGATTTGCGTAATTTTTTTAATGGCTTCGGCTATATATTCGAAACAAAAATTTATTATTTGGTACCGTCCGTCAATGCTCACTTCCTCTCAGCACTCTTTAATACTAGCAGCTTTTGTTTGAATCATTTAGCTTATCATAAAAAAGTCTTGCACTTGCTGAATATGCTCTGAAATGATTAAGTGTGATTTTTATTTCTTTAAATCATATTCAACATCGATGAACTGACATACTCTACGTACGTTTGTGAGAGGATATATAAATTCTCTCGTTATATTCTCTTCTACATTATACTTTAAAGTAATTATATTCTAAGTTAACCATACAAACATTCAACCAAGTATAAGTTTAGCGTCTGACGCCAAAAGTGACAAAAGTCAAAAGTAAACAAAAGTTAAGAGTCATAAGTCAAACAAAGATGTCCCAGTACGTTCATGGCCTAAGAGATTTCTATCTCGAACCGTTTCAACGTGCACATAAATACACCGGCATAATTGTTCTAATTAATTCCACAAAACTTCGAGGTAGCAAGAATATTTGCCCTTGGCTAGAATAAAAGGAAAACTTTAGAATATAAGGGTGGTGTTGTCTGAGGGCTGTGCTATAGCTATGAATTAACTGATATTTATCCTTATGTAAAGTAATTAGTTATTCACTAAGTAGGAAGAAAAACTTTTGCAAGATAGAGATAATGTGGCGAAACTTTATTATTCTTTTCATTGTATTTTTAGAAAATCAATACAAACTAATAGTGCGGCAGCCAAACAATAACAAACAATGTTGACCCAACTCTTAATAACTTTCGTTAGTAAAATTCTAAAGTACTTGCCTAATTAAAAATATATCTACTTATTTTTCGAAACTGGTAGGACGCAGTTGTCATGCTAGCGACTAAAAATTTTACATTATGTTTTATATTAGATGTTACATTAAAAAAAACTAAAAAATTTGGTCTAAAAACTACAAATAATCAGGAATATCCACAACAGCGCCAACTACCGGGTCCTATAAGAACAATCCAGGTGACCTTAAAAGTACATAAAACAAATTTAATCGAATTCGGCGAAGCCCTTTAGGAGAGAAAAATTACTAAAGCACAACAACAAACAATATAGCGGATATTGTAATATAAAGATATAAATAAAAGATAAACATATTAAAAGAAAGCTATAAAATAGCTATCGCTTCGCTTACGTTTATAGCAGCGAACTTTAAATATTATATTTAATCTATGTATGATTTTTTCGCTGCGATATCCCGTGGACATTCTCGACGCGACCCAAACCTATTGTTTACCATATTTACTTTTTTCGTGCTGACTCCAAAATTTTAATCGTCTCACAAAAAATATCCTAATTATTTATTATATAGATGCCGGCTTTATGAATAAAATATGTTCAATTTGCTTTCAATTCAAATACCTTTGTTATTTTTAACATTTCGTGTGTGAATGTTTTGTCTATTTTTTGAATAGTTTTCTAAATATTTTTTAATTCTTTGGTATAACTCTAAATAAATCTTTTATCATTATTTTATCTTAATATAAAGATTCTTTATGGGCCAAGTGCATATATTTTATCATTATCTAGACAATTAAGTCCCGGGCAAGCCCTGGCCTGCTGAAGCATGTTTTCTCCAATTTCCTATACTAATCTCATTAATATTATAAATGCGAAAGTTTGGATGGATGTTTGTTACTCAATCATGCCAGAACGGCTGAACGGATCTGGATGAAATTTGGCACAGAGATAGATTATAGTCTAGAATAGTACATAGGCTACTTTTTATCTTGGAGAAATGTGCGGTTACCTTGGGATAGATTTGTTTTTGTCAATGTATGAATCCGAAGCGAAGCGAAGGTGAGTCGCTAGTTTTATGTATAAAATTTCAAACATACAAACAGTTGTTATATTAATGTCAATGATGAGCCTTATCTTACGTCAAATAAAAAACCTTTTCTTTACTCTATGGCGGCTGTTCTCTTTTAATGTGAAAATTTTCTATAATTTATGGATTGTATAGCTTTAAATAATATTGTTTATGGTACTCATAAATATTTAAATAGGACATTAAAATGAATGTTATAGTTAATACTCTAATAGATTGGATGTGATAAACAAACGTTGGGTGACATTTGCGGTTAGACAAAAACGTTAATTTTAATTAATAAACGATATTACTTGTATGCTGTATCTGTAATAAATTTTAGACGTGTATATGTGGGGTATTTTATTAAAAAAAATAAATTAATCAGTCTGTTCAGACATCTTTGTTGTTTTTAATGGTCAAATTAAGTTAGAAATAGGTAATAGGAAATATGCTCTCTTCTATAAATGTATGTATGTATGTATGTATGTATATATTCAGCGTGGGCACATCACATAATCAACCACTTCACGCCGACCAAGTGCGGGTTGGTGGACTTCACATAACCTTGGAAAACTTGCTAGGTTCTCTCAGACGTGCAGATTTCCTCACGATGTTTTCCTTCACCGTAAGACAAGTGGTAATCATGTTGGAAATGATACGCACATGAATATATTAAAGATGCGAGACCCGGGTTTTGAACCCGCTTCACTCGGATTCCCAAGCGAGCGCATTACTACTGGGCTACCACTGCCTTCTATAAATATTCATTAACAATTGTATGATATTTTCGTATTATATTAAATTGAAGATCTTAAAATTATCAACGCACCTATAACTAGAATAAAAACACAATACACCCACTCAACTCAATCCAAATACGCAATTCTAGCTCTTATACGCAAAACAATAGAAAGTTTATTTCTATAAATAAAGTATTTGAAATATATTCTGTCAACCAAACTTTGAATACAATGTAAGAGACAACAATATAATTTTTTTTTTGTTATTATAAATGTGTCATCTCGTCCTTGCTTCTAGTTCATTTAAATTTTTAATGATGATTTGATGTCTTATGTTTATATTTATTAGTTGTAACCCTGTTCTTCTTCGACTTCATTCGCGTGGATCAACAATGACAAAATATAAAGTTTTTTTTTTTATAAATAAATCAACCCCTCTTTTCCCCCCTTGCAAAGTAAAAAAAAAGCATTTTCTCAATAGGGCCTTTTCATTAAACAAACTATCTTCTGAACCAAAGTTTATAGCCCTGCTTATATAGTTTTTTAAAATTTCGTCATCATTATATTATATATCCTGAGGTTTATTTCGCTTCAATATACATGTATGTATGTATGTATGTACGTATGAATACATATAAAACTTACTCTCTTACTGTTTATACATGATGATTATGAATGAATAAGAAAATAGATGAAATGGAGCTTTTAATGTAACCTATCTAAAATTAATATTTTGACAAAAAAAAATATATCTCCGTTAAAATAATTTTTGATATTGACAGTTAAAATGAAATATAACGTATCGCAAGGATAATTAGTTTATAAGGTAGTCAATAATAATATTTAATAGATGTATTGTATATCAAAAGACAAATTGTAAAAAAACATTATTTACATGAAATTAAATTATACAAACTAACTGTACGCAACAAACATTTGAAATTCAGTACATGCCATCCTTTTTAGTAACTAAAGAGACTTTCCATACCACTACAACATCCCTCAGTACATACATAAGTTAATTGCAAAATATTCTAAACTGCACTCCGTAGTCCTTACCCCACTTCTATTGATTAAATATTTTGTGTACATTTAAAATAAAACTGTTTTGCATTCATAATTAAATATACAGTGGGACCGACAACTGGTCCTCCGAGCCGGATAATTAGAGCTAACAAGCGACAAACTATTTAATTCTATTCGTGTTTCGGCCTAGATACGAATATATGAAATTTAATGTACTGAATAGCAAATTGATCACGAAATTGCTTGTGATATTATTTATATACGTATTTTAGTTTATCGAACTAATGACATTATGCATTTATATGATTATATAATATGATTCGCTTATTAATAATATTTTGATGTTTAATATTGAGGTAATTTAAATTTCGCAAACATGTTAATTCTGTAACGAGTAATTTCATACACAATTTGTGTGGCAATGCATTTTAAAATTGTCCGTTAATTCGAAAATAGTTTAAAAAATAAATATTAAGTAGGGTGTATGAGTATATATAAATATTTTTTATAAAGTTCGGGTTCGTCCCTGGGTACTTTTTAATGGTTAGTATGGAATAGATAGACTTTATATTAGGTATATACATAAGTATTATGAGTTGTTGTGGGTTGTATTATAACGGGTTTATCTGTGAAAATGAGAATCCTTTGCAGTAAAACGTAGCCTATGTCAATCTCCAGCCCTCCAACTATTCTCACACAAAAAATCCAATCCGTCGATCCGTTTTGACGTAAAAGAAAGAGAAACAAATAAACACACTTTCACATTTGCAATATTATATTAATTATATTCTATATATTCTAGATTCCATTGAATATTCTGGATTCTAAGGCAAGGATTAATAACAGAATATACCATGAAATACACTGTTATCGAATGCCATCACTTTATATCCTACGTTGACTAAATTTAGAACAGACCACAGGTATTGAACTAATTCTCTCACGGTCGCAGTTTCACGTTATAAACTACGTAACAATCCGAAACTAGTTATGCATCGTATTAGAGAAGTTTTATTAGTGTTCGTGCATCAAATGTATTTGCTGATACTCCTGACATTTGATAACTAAGTGGTAATACTTATATTTTTAACTATAATTAGCCCTGTCTTTGCCCATATCGCTAACTCTACATCTACATATAAAGCTTTTTGGGTGATGATACTCTTTTATTTTGTCTGAGTAAGATACGAGCGACTCACCCTCGCTACGCTCGGGTTCGTCCCTGGGTTGAATCCCCATACAAACTTTCATCCCCATTTTCACCCCTTTAAAGGATGATTTCCGGGATAAAAACTATGCTTTGTCGTTCCTAGGGTCTCAAACTATCTTCTTACTAATTTTCATTTTAATTGGTTCGGTAGTTTGGGAGCCTATTCGATACAAACAAATAAACAAAAAAACGATTTTATTCTCCTTATAATATTAGAATAGATGTGTATTTAGGGCCTCGTAGGCCTTGTATGCCTTTATTTGTTGTACTTTAGGATAAAACTCATGTGAAATAAGCTAAATTCTACCATAATGGGATCTGGCATTAACTAAATTATGTTATTTAAAAATATATTTCCTTCAAAGATACATTTTGAAAACAGAGAATAAAAATCGAAAGGTATCTCACGATTTAAATCTGCGTCTGTTCATAGAACATATAAATCATTACCAACGCCGTCCTCGAACCTTAATACAAATTATTCAGAAACTCTATAGAGACGGGGCTCTATCAATCGATACCTCATTGCATATTCCCATTTTAAATCGCCCCGGCCCCAGTATCCAATAAAACGCCGCCGAGACGTCTACACGGCGACTTGGCTAGCACAATAGTGATAATGAAACATGTATTACACCGCCTTTTATACTTCCCCCTCCACGTGCTCTCTTTAGTGAGCTATTCGTGTCTTACAAATTTTCAATTCAAAATTTCTCTGAGGTATGTTGATTTTCTATGAGATCTTTGCTTTATAATAAAATGAGTATATTTTTGATATGTTAATTTAATTTGGCTCGAAACTTTTTCGAAATTTAGTTGAAATTTCATGTTGTAGTAGTGAAATTTAATTATCTTCTATATACTTTATAAGAGTCAAAAGCATTTCTCAACTCGTTTTTCCACGAAGGATGCCTTCTGATTTTTTTCTTCAAACACCATACTCCAGTCTTATTCCAATTAATTATATTACTTTTTTAACATAGCCCCATAGCAGTCTATTACAAGTCAAAGGTGAAATACGAAATTTTATTTCCATTTCTCACGCAGAGTGGCATCTGTATGTAATTTGAAGGGAAATCTCGTTTTAATATGAATTTCTAAAGAATATCTCATAAGTATAGTATACCTGATGTTTACCGTCTACTGAATTTATATGTTTTTCTCTGTAGAATAGCAACTCGGGCTTAGGTCTGAAACGCAACGAAATGTCTGCTTATTTGTTGTTATTAAATTAGTCTCTACACTCATGTACTGTAGTAATGGGCTTCTCTAATTCAAAGATAAGTTAAACACCATGTGTGTTTTACTTAATGAATAAAAATTGCAGCGAACAGGAATAAAACCTGCTTAATACTTTTAAGTATATTTTATTCACAGTTATAATAATTATAATGCTAAAGTGCTACCAAAATAAAGCAAGATTTGAATTGAAGAGTTAACTTCAATAAGAACTCATTTACACTAATATTATGAAGAGGCAGAGTTTTGTTTGTTTGTTTGTTTGTACGCGCTAATAAAATATGAAAAACTCTTTTTACATTAGATAGTCCGATTATTGACGAAGACTATAGCTATAAATCATCATGCTACTACCCAAGGGAGCGGAGCAGTGATATAATATATAGTTTATCTATTGAAATGTACCTAAGGAAGAATCCGAGCGAAGCGAGGGACAGTCGCTAGTTTGAATATAAGAAGATATTATGATGTAAAATTTTGATAGCAAAATGTAAAACCTTAAAAATGAATATAATACGATTTTATTATCAAAGTTCATTAGTTATAAGAAATTTTACACCGTTTTTATGACTTTACTTTCCTTTATAACTTTATTAGGGTTATTATATTGTATTAAAGTATTAGACTACTAATGCATGTTTATTGTATTTTTAGGGCTCCGTACCCGAGGGGTGCCAATTTAACCCTATTACTAAGCCTTCGCTGTTCATCCGTCCGTCCATCTGTCAGAGGGCTGTATCTCATGAACTACGTCTTTACGTACGTACGTACGTACGTACGTCTCAACTCTCTAGTTGAAATTTTCACAGAGTGTGTCTATTGCCGCTATAACAACAGATAATAAAAAACTAAGATGTCGAATTTCAAAAAGGCTGCCATAAAAATTACAAAAAATCGATTATGGTACGGGACCCTTCGTGTGTGAGTCCGTCTCGCGTAGTATATCATTTAACTGGAGATTTTGATAAGTTTAAACAAAATGTAACAGAGACTATAGAATTACGAAAAAGAACTTAAGTATTTAGATTTCTGTAGAAGTTTTGACACTGTTATTTATGGAATTTATATTATACTAGCAACTCATTCGTCCGTAGATACCATTTAACGGTTAGTATGGAATAGACAGACTATATATTATATACATACATACGACGAGTTGTTGTGGCTTGTATTATAACGTGTTTTCTCGTAGGAATGAGTTAATCTCCTGCTTTAAAACGTAGCCTATATCACACTCCAGCCCTCTAACTATCTCACGCCAATCCGTCACTCCGTTTTGACGTGAAAGAAGGACAAACAAACACACTTTCACATTTATAATATTATATATAATATATATAGTATGGATTTTAAGCACAAAGAAATTGTTACAAGATTAGAACATTGTACTTATATTTATTTTCAAATTTTAATAAATCGCTCTTAGAGCAATAGAATCTGCAATTTTAATAGGTCTTCTTTTTTCATAAATAATAGTGTGGAATAAAACAGCTTCAGTTTTTCTTTTAGTTTAGTTTTAATCGTTTAAGTAATACTTTTTGAGGTACTCGTTTCCCTCGCCTCTATTCAAACAGATATTTCAGTCTGGTTTAAAAAAAATACAACCACGATAAACGTGATACTGGTATTAGATGGCTTTGACACACTTTGACTAATAAAATATTACTAAATAATATAAAACTCACGATACTTCGTTGGATTTGACTGATATGTTTTATCACATGATTTTTTTTATATGAAATGTAATAAACTTTATTTAATTAGTCTTATTATTATATATAATGCACTTTTAAATAAATAAATATGTTGGGACATTAACACACAGCACCATCTAGTTCCATGGTGAGTTAGGAGGTTTATATTATGGATACCAGATAGTTGATACACTACACATATATAACTTTAAATGTATACATATTATAAATAAAAACACCCATGACTGGCGTACAAACATATGTGCTCATCACACAAATGAATGCCCCCAGCGGGACTCGAACCCGCCACCGCTGGCGCAACAAGTGGGGTACAAACGGAGCCAAACGTGTCGACTTTTAAATTATCAATTTAATTTAAAGAGCGCCAGTGTAGAGCGTCAGTTAAAAATTGTAAGGTGTTACTTCTTTTTTTCTTTTATTATATATAATTTTATCGGTAGATATCGTCTGTTATATTTATAGAATAATTTTTGAAACACCAAAAGCCTTAGTCTCCTGTGACAATGATTGCTACAATTGCAAGGTCAGGAACCAAAAATCAAAATAAATCCGCGACAAAATTCTGCGGCAGTTTTATTTAGAACTTATGATATCAAAAGTAATGCTAATCATACATGATCCTATGACGCCTTGTTAAGACTTTGCAAGCAACTACAAACATGTTAAACAAATAAGTAAATAAACACATATGTCGTCAAATATATTACGTAACGATATTACAAATATTTTATCAAATTTTATTTATTATATGTACACTCTTCTCTGAAATCATTCAATAGTCCAAAACCCTGGTCAAAATTTTCTTCAAAGAATACATTTTTTTTATTGAACCACTAAAGGAGTTTTTCATTTTAAAAAAGAGTTGAAAGTATTTAATTGAGTTAGTGATAAAATAAAAATATTTGAAATTTGTGATGTCAGCAGATCTTCGCGAAAATCTAATGCTTAACCGATCTTTTATCACGTGAGGACCGATTTTGCAAAAAGCAATTTCTGCAAGGTTGAAGCTATTTAACTAGCTCGAGTGTTGAGTTTTGCACGTGTATAGTAAATGTAACTGGATTAACCTGCGACTTTATTCACGTAGATTTTATAAATACGTTAAATGTTTTAAATTTTTAATTAATATTGTGCCAAGGTTTTGTAGTGTTAAGTTTTGTAATATTATATATGCTGTGTCTGCAGCTAAAAAAATGCTGTCCCGTGTGTCTGTGACAGACGGACAAAGATTTTAAAAATATATTCGGCCTCTGTATCGGTAACAATGACTATTTCAACAAGATTTTCCAAAAAATACTTTATGTTCGACTCAGTCAGAATTTTATTATATGTATAGAATTATTTACACATTAGGGTTCCGCTTTGACGTGGATTTTATTAACTAAGAGCTTTAAGAACTCTGCTCATTGAAGGCTGTTTCCCCATGATATGGGTATTCAGCGAGAAAATAAAAAGATATCACGCCCTACGCGGGAGATATCAGAGTGTATTAGTATGTAAATATACACAAATAATGTTTTCTGCATCACCCCTATATGGCCTATATTAGGTACTTATCTGTCAACTATAAAAAATAATTTGATCGAAACCCCGTATTAAATTTTATCTCTAGAAGGTCAAAGAACGATAAATTATTTATTAATTATTTTAGTTTGTAATAGAGTCAATAGGTCCGTAGAGATATCTGGCACAGAAATGACGGTTTTAGGGACCTACGATTCATACATAATACCACGACCTTTGAACTGAACAGAAATTAATGATAGGAAAAAAATTACTCTTTTGTAAATAACATTATTTATATATTAAGCAAATAAATATTTGTATAATAAGTAAATAATATAAAATAGCAAATTCCGGAATAAATAACTCCACCGGAAGGAACAGCTTAATGTCAACAGCAACGTATTAAATGTGCCGTCATCTAACGCTCGTGGGAAATGATTTGGTTGATCATTAATTCACAAGTTATTAAAACATTCCTTTATTAATTGCATGTATTGATGTTAGTATTTCTTTTATAATTAAAATATTTTATATATTTGTGAATTTAAAATATATCGATTTATGGATTTGGACAGAATTATTTTGAAAATCTATACATATAATAAAATTGTATCTAAATCGAATCTGTACATTAATTTTTTTTTGGAAAATCATATTGAAATAGACATTATTATCGATATAGAGATCGAATTTATAGTTTTTAGAATTTTTGTCTGTCCGTGACCGCATCACGAAAAAACCACTGGAGGGATTTTAACCAACCATAGGATGCTTTTTACTGCGGTAAAATAACTTTTCTCTGAGAAATCTATACTAAACGTTAAAACATAAGTAGGGACAAACCCGAGCGGAGCGAGGGCGAGTCGCTAGTTTTGTAATAAAAATAACTTAGCCTTTATTAAGGGTTGTGCAAAACTGTATTAGAAGAAATATTTCAGTCACTTTTCCTGAAAAATTGAAGTAAAGCGAAAAAAAATTGCCTCATCATATGTTTACGTACACATAGGTACTATTAAGCCATAGGTAAGCATAAATTAGCAATCCACTATTATTTATATAATAATTCTTCTTGCCGTAGGAATTGATGTCTAAAAATATATACAATTAAATGTATCTAAAACAAATAACATAATTAAAAGTGTAATACTTTTAATTATGTTATAAATGCTATTTTTTTAGAAAATAATACAAACAAAATAAACTGAACTTGAGTAAATTAGTCCCAAATGACTGTTATAGCAAAACTATCATTCACCAAGAATCCATATTCAGCATATAATCTTCAATCAATAAACCGACCATCGAAGGCCTTTAGATCATTTGCGGGTAGCTTAACCCTCCTGTTATTATGGTACTCCATACTATTCCAAATAAACTCTAAAAGCGATATCACGTTTCTGCCTATCGACCCATTGCTGCTCCAAAATTTTGACATTCAATTTTTTTAAAGCAAACTCAGCAATGGATAGTGCATGAACGTCTATTTTGCAAGGTATTTTGGGTAGATCATGCACTTGTTATAGGGTGACTGTTCCGATATGACCGCAGGCATAGGCGGAGGCCTGTATTACAAATTGCTTCGTTAGATTACAGGTTTCGCGGTTAAGTGATATCTTCGAATTGATATTAGACGAATTATTCAATCGTGAAAATTAATATTGAAATTGTAATAATTTATAGCTCAAAATTAGAAATTCAGTTATGGTTTATATAATCGATTTTCTTAGTTAACCAGAGATTTTATTGCTTTGGCAGGGGAGCATTAGAAATAAAAACCTCGACTCTAGGGTTCCGCATATAGAAAAATCATAATTGAGGTTCATTCTATGGTTTTCTGTCTTTAAACCGTAGTCTATAAAAGTGTAAAAGATTAATACTTAGATTTACGCGAATATTTGACATTTTTGATAAAACTATCTTTTTGGATTCAGAGACTGAGTTTCTCTTGTGACAATGATTGCTGTAAAGCATTCGAAACGTCAGGAACCAAAAATCAAAATAAATCACGAAGAAAACCGAAAAGATAGTTTTATTTAAAGCGTAATTGTTTGTTCTATTTAAGAGCAAAAACTTTAGTTTCTAAGAACTCCAAGTATAAGCCAGCATTCTGCTTCTTTCACTGTTCCGTATAAAATCGTTATTTTATTAAGAATAAATTCAAAATACAGAACCACATTATTCAAGACTCGAAAGGTATCAAAATAAAGTTCATAGTCGAATTTGAATTAATTTCAAAAACAAGGAAGAACACAAGTCTGGTGTACTTTTTTATGGTTATTTTTTGCGATATTTTGCCAATTTACTAGGACTGCAATAACATAATATATTTCGAACACCTATTTCAAGCATTTTATCAATTATATTTGCTCTATTTTGTACATAAAATCCTCAGACAAAGTCGGTGCATTACCCACAATACCATAAAATAAAAAAAACGAATTCTCTTACGTTTAAAACGCATACGTCGTTTCAAACTGTCAAGTGAAGGTAATCCAGGGTAACACTACTGTACTGTTCCTTAGGAAAAGATTTCCTTCAGGCTTTGTGGCGAGACAGGTCTTTGGTCCCACGATAGTATAAAGCTTGGCGCAAACGAAGATATATAGAGCTTAAGTCTACTTCAAAAGCTTACAATACTTTGTGCTTAATCATAATTTCATATTCCTTGACTGACTTTCTTAAAAATATTATATTAGATGATATGGTGTTATTAGAATTATTTAGGCGTCATTGGGGCTTTTTAATCATACTAGGTTCTAATATAACTGTGAAAATATGTATGTATGTGTGTGTGTTTCAGTAAGTTTGTTTCTCCTTTACGCTGAAGGAACTGGATGGATTTGGATGAAATTTAGTAATACTAATATTAATACTATTATAACTGCGAAAGTTTGTATAGATGTTTGTTACTCAGTTACGCCAAAACAGCTGAACGGATCTGGATGAAATTTGGCACAGAGATAGGTTATAGTCTGGAATAGCACATAGGTTACTTTTTATCCCAGAAAAGTGTTCGGTTCCCATGGGATAGATTTGTTTTTGTTTTTCACAGAGCAAAGGATCAACTATCTATTATCCATACTAACCCATTACCTAGGGACGAACCCTAGCGAAGCGAGTTGCTAGTAGACAAAAAACCTAGGATAACACGTAGGTTATTGTTAGTCACCTAGACTCGCAACCGCATGAAGGTTGAGTCGAGTTTAGTATAAAGACTGTGTTTTTTTTAATATATGAAAAACAGTATAATATGCAATAATACACGATGTTATGCACAAAGCTTTAAATTTTGAAAGATATATCCGTCTCGCCCTCTCGTACACCCCTTGGAGGAGATTTTTAGTAATTAAGCTTCTACGGGGTTAGAAAGGGATTTGAAACTAAACGCTACTAATCCTTACAGACTACAGATTGGCCCTTATTACTGAGTGAAGCTGTATTTAAGGCAACATTATAACATTCTAAAAGGGGGATGACAGCATGTTGCAGGTACATCAATACATAGTATAAAGCCAATTCGCTTCCCGCTATCCGCCCCTATATATGTTTAGATCTTTAAAACTACGCAACGGATTTTGATGTGGTTTTTTAAATAGATAGAGTGATTCAAGAGGAAGGTTTATATGTATAATACATGCCTATTATAGTACAGAAAAGAAGAGAAATTCAAAGATTTGTATTTCATACTAACTATTAAAACGTACCTAAGGACGTACCGAAGCGAGGGTGAGTCGCTAGTACATATTATGGTAAATATTGAATAAATATGATTTATTTGTAAATGTGAATATGAAAATTCTCCTATATGACAAACAAAGCCAGGGCAAATGAATAGTTTATTGAATATAGTAGATTTCTTTAAATGAGAGTGACATAGGCCATTTGAATAATGTCGATTTTAAACTTTTTAAGTAATTAATATCTGAATGAGAATATAACAATTTAATACAATGGTAGGCTAGCCTTAATAATAGAGCCTAGCCTGAAGTAGAGCTTTGCCATGCTTTGTATACTAATAAAATTTTTGAATTTGGGCTTATTTGATTAGTTTTGAAATACGTTCGGTGTACGTTTATATTTAAAATTTTAAAGTATAATGAAAGTGAAGCAAGTATAATAAATAAAATAATTACCTACGCTACAACTATACCTTCGATTTTCGGTATACATATTTTGGTTTTGATTCCTAGCATTTCGAATGCTTTACAGCAAACAAGCTCACGGAAGATACTCAAGATTCTAAGGTTTCAACTGTTATTTTATAACATACTAGCTGTACCCGCGGCTTCGCCTGCGTTCAAACTTCCGATCGCTACCAAATTTCACAGGATCATTCACAGGATCTGCTGGGCTAATCTGAAGATTGACAGAAAATTTCATCAAAATCACTCCGGCCGTTTTGGAGTGGGAACATACATACGCACATCGATTTCAATATACATATAGATATGTAATTATCACAGACGATATCTGCCCACAAAAGGTAGTTTTATTTCAAAATGTCAACTTTTCGCCTAAATCTGGGAAAGGCATATTACATAATTTTATTTTCTATTATTTCGTTTTTGTAGTGTAGTATGCAGACAGCCTTGCTATCAGCCGCTATTCAGTGTTACGTGAGCGAGATCCCCGGATACTCTAAAGTGATTGGTACATCCAACTCAGACGTAGTAAACAAGCCATTTGTCATTCAGTTTTTTTACATTTCTCTAACAGTGACACCGCGCTTAGATTTAGTCTAGATCTATAGATCTCCGATATAGCGGACTAAAAACCATTTTCACTATAGTATTTTATTTACTCTCATCGACGATTTACTTGACGTTTTTAAATATTATTACATGCTAGGTTTGTTTGCCTTCTATATATATTTTAAGCCTTCACGTTATTGTAGTGTAATAGATTGAATAATTACTGGTTCGATTCCCGCTCAAATCAAATATATATTTTAGTCACATAATCGATTGGTTTACGTGTGTACAGGGATTAATTTGTTATTTCGACTTTGTATTGTCACCATGGTACGTCCAATCCGACCATGGCTAGGTATAATACGATGGTATGATACTATAATTAATTGATATAGTAAGAATATTCTATGAAATATGATAATAATATAATTTTCCACTTTACTTATTTCGTAAAAATTTGCATGGTATTTTTGCAGTATGAATAATAAATTTAGGTTGCGGATTCAAAGCTGATCCAAAAAACGCTAATGAATTATATGTTTTTCTGTATTATAACGCTCTTACTAGACAGAGTAAAAGAAATATTGATGTACACTTCATGGGATTCGAACCTGTGATTAGAAGTTTTGTTCACCATGCCCCAAATAATGCTTAAAACAACACATAGTTATATCAAGACTTTAACATGCAAAGAGGTTGTTAGCTCAAAGATTGTTTAAACTATATGGCAACTTTTAAGCCATTCACTTCAATTAACAACATTAATAGGTTTCAAAGTTTTAATTGATTTTAATACTTAAGTAATGCATAGAACGTGCAGTTGTCGTAAAGTAGCATTACGATTAGATGAAAATTTCATACTGCAAAATAACGTTGGTGAACACTTTCAAAGAAAAACCTAAGTTATATTTATATAGTTTTGTGTAAGTATCTGGTATATTACATGTATTATTTCTAACTAGTGACTCATACTCGTTCCAGTCGGGTTCGCTCCTAGAAAATTTCTAATGTTTAGTATAGATTTCTCAGAGATGAGATATTTTCCCGCAGTAAAAAGTATCCTATATATTGATCTGACTAACCAGCTATCGTCATATCAAATTTCATCAAAATCTGTCCAGTGATTTTCTCGTGATCCCTTCCCAAACAGAAAGACAAACAGACAAACAATCCAAAATCTATAGATTCGACCTCTATATCGATAATAATGACTATTTCAATAAAATTTTCCAAAAAATATTTAATGTACATATTCGACACTAACTAACTAACAGTAGATGGAAAGACACATTTTCTTATTTATAATATTCATGTCCTACCGATTTCAAAGGGAGATATTATAGTGCAAGTCATATGTGCGTAAACAGTACATTCTCTGTTCTATTAACTCTGGTATTTTGGTGGGATTTTTGACTCGACCTGTGAGTGATCAGGCGCAGCATTTGACGGCTTTACGTGCTCTTCGAGGCTCGAGGTTGCACGAAATACTCGATATTATAATAAGCACGAAGAGTGAAACTGTATGATGTACATAAGTGTGCACATTGTGCAAAAAAGTTGGGCTATGTTTTGTTGTTGTATTCAGCCTTTTTTGAACGTCCCACTGCTGGGCATGGGCCTCCTTTCAATATTTTCATACTTCTTCTAAAACTTACTAAACCGATAGAAAGTCTGCAGTGTGCGGAACTTCTTAGTGTTAGATGAAAAGAATATTGTTTGAAACGACTAAATCTTCTATTTATTGCTAAAGCAAATAAGCATTTTAAGCCCAGTGTTGTTTATCAAACCGAGATGTTCCAGCCTCCAACTCATAACAATAAACTTAGGAGAATATTTCTAGTACCAAGTTGTAAATTGTTCTTTTTGAAATATTCTTTAATTTAGATGGCAATATAATTAAATAAGTTTAATTAAATTTTACTTAGAAATAATTAAATCGTATTATATATATCTATACTAATATTATAAAGCTGAAGAGTTTGTTTATTTGTTTGTCTGTTTGGTTGAACGCGCTAATCTCAGAAACTACTAATCCGATCCGAAAAATTCTTTTTGCATTAGATAGCCCGTTAACTGAGGAAGGCTATAGGCTATATATCATCCCGGAAAAATGTACGGTTCCCGTGGGATACATTTGTTTTTGTTTAGGGACGAACCCGCAGCGAAGCGAGGGTGAGTCGCTAGTATTAAATATAGGATTTTGGAAAATTAATTTATGAAAATTAATGTATTTTAGGCAGCGTACTAGTATTTTGCGACTAACATTCAATTTTTATATTTTTTTAACTTATAATTACAATAGCTTCTCACCCTCGCGTATGATGATAGCTGGTTATCCGGGTTAACATAGAGGATACTTTTTACTGCGGGAAAATATCTCATCTCTGAGAAATCTATACTAAACGTTAAAACGTAAGTGGAGACGAACCCGAACGGAGCGTGAGTCGCTAGTATACGTATAAGGCATATAAGGGGGCACGTTTAGTATTCGTGTAAACAAACCACCAGACAGACCATCGACGAGAAATATGCAATCTATGCCGACATAGTTATTTATCATGATCAAATTATTTCATTTACGCATAATATTCACATAATAATGTATCGATATTTATGCCAAATATGTAGATCGTATTTTGGTTATAGCTTATATTATGGAAAACAAAGTGAATTATTTTAACATGATATTATTGTTATAATCGAGTATCTATTCGTCCGATAATCTGATTAATTAAAAATACAATAACCGTATTATTCATCCGACTATTGCCGCTTTTTGATTTAAAAAAACAATCGTAACGTATCGTATTCCAGACTATAATCTATCTCTGTGCTAAATTTCATCTAGATCCGTTTAGCCATTTTGGCGTGAAAGAGTAACAAACATCCATTCGCACAAACTCTCACATTTATAATATTAGTATGAATATGGATTAATTAGTTTTTAGTACATTTCAATACTATATAATTACACTTTCCAATATCTACAGTTATGCGTTACACATTGGCTTGTGGCTTAAATATGAAAAAGCTTAAATATGCGTGTGAACTCCACAGTTTTGTATGAACTATAAGTAATTTTAATCATTAATTTTTAACTGACTTTAAAACAAAGGAGGTTATCAATTCGACACGTATGTATGTTATGTCATTGGAACTGCAAAATATTCATATATGATAATCTATTAGGACTTCCAGACAAATACCTATACAAAACTTTATAGGTGTATGTACATATGTATGTTTGTCCACGCATTTCTCCGAACTAGTAATCAGATCGTGATAATTATTTTTTTTATTTTCTTACATATATTTCAATTTAGGGGATAGGAAAGATTTCATCAAAATCGTTCCATTAGTTTTTGTGACATGGACTAAAATTTGTAACGGCGTTACTTATTGATAAGATTACGGGTATGGTAAAACATATCAAAATCCTGGTCAAATTTTACTGCGCAAGTAAGAAAAACTATTTCAGTTTTTACTTATAAAATAACGAAATAATTATTTTTAATGCCTAATAATATGACCTAAATAGATATATTTTCTCAGAAGCCAGATACACAAAGAAATATCGAGTATTTCTTATCATTAATTAATATAGGTCACCAGATAACTTCAAAGAAAAGAATAAATAAAATTTCCGTATAACTACAGTAGACTAATTAGCACGTGGGAAATAAGTATAGTTGATAATAATTATCATTAATACATATAATTTGTTATTTTTGAACTTTATGCCATTGTTCCTTTATGTAGTTTGTGGGTTTTTTTTAATCTTGCCAATCTTTCTCTAGACTGAAGCTCTTTCTTTCCGAACTGGTAGACTCATGAAGTTCAGTAAAAAAAATGTGTCATTTTAAAGCTAAATAAAAGTTTTTTAATTTAAATATGAAACTGATAAGTGCTGATTGATTCATTTGTAACCTATATTACGATGTTCTTAACGGAATAAAATGGGAAAATCATATTTTAATACATGTAGATGTCATGGAATGTGGATTTTAATTACCTATACAAAGAGAATGGTTACAATTTTTAAAACTTTTCTTATTTTTTTTTTTTTTTTTTTAAAGATGTTTTGCAATGTAATAGTGAGTGTTTCTGACTGCTAACCTCGAACTAGTTTAAAGAAAATAATGAATTATTTTATATTTAATAATAGTCGAATCTATCGTTATTTTAACCAGATCGAAACAAGCAAATGCATGGTCAATAAAAAAAATGCCCATGTGAGAATTGAACCCGCTCAATGGCAGCTGGATGGATATATTTGCCATAATAACATTTACTTTGCCATAATAGACATTGAACTTCTTTATCTTTATGACTGGCAGTCAAAATTAAAAACGTCTTATTCAGCCCTTCTTAACGCCCCACTGAACAGGCTTCCTTTTAATACGAGGTTGATTATGCCATCGTCCACCACGCTGGCCTAGTGCTTGTTGGCGAACTTCTCATGTCTTTCGAAAACTTGCTTGGTTCTGTCAGACATGCGGATATTCTCAAGATGTTTTCCTTCATCGTAAGACAAGTAGTAATCATGTTAATCAAATGATTCGCACATGAATATTTCAGAGGTGCGAGACCCGGGATTTGAACCTGCATTATTCGGTTTTCCAAACGAGCGCGTTATCACTGGACTGCCACTGCCTTTTATTATTTTTTATTTTATTAAAAGTAGCGCAGATCATGAACGGGTGTGGTTGGTTGGTGACAAATCCGTAAGCTAAAGCTATAAAAATGTATCACGTTAGTGTATTTAATTATAAGTGAATATTAATCCAGATCAATCAAGAAACACAATTGATAGAGACTTCACTTAGGCTTAAGGAAACCTTAATAATACCATTTCAATATTATAGGGAATTATTTCTGTGGTATTTCTGCGTTGAATAATTATTATTATCGAACTGTATGCTATCGTTAAAATAAATAAATATGTTGAGACATTAACACACAGCACCATCTAGTTCCATGATGAGCTACGAGGCTTGTGTTTTGGATACTAGATAGTTGATACACTACACATGTATACACATACATAAAATAAATATAAACACCCATGACTGGAGTAAAAACATTCGTGCTCATTACACAAATGAATGCCCGCGGCGGAATCAGCGGGACTCGAACCCGCGACCGCTGGCACAGCAAGTAGAGTCACTACAAACTGAGCCAAACGTTTCGTCAAAACTTTTAGGTACGTTGGCTCGTTGGATGAACTTTCTGACTGACTTATTATTTCGAAAAATTATTCCAAATAAGTAGTTTTACAATTTATCTATTACAAACAAAGAAACAAATGCCTCGCAACGCAAACAAATGCACAAATAGATGAACCGACAAACAGACAATAATTCTAAAAATCATTGTTTTGGATTCTATTACGTTAATAAAGACCCCCAACAGTAGTTTTTCTTCCATGTACAGAGAGCGATCAGTTACATTTTTATTATATATATAAATATTAAAGCATACAGCTATTTATTACCTGTCCCTGTATTGGCTGTCTTTAAACAGAATATTGAATTACATGCATATTTTAAATATTATTTTACATTATATGAATAAACTGTTTATTAATTATGATAGATAGAATCTGTTTATTAATTATTATAGCATAATTTAAACATATTAAGTTAGCCTTTGATTGGAATATATATTGTAAATTTTTTACTTATTATGAACTAGCGGCTCACTCGTGCTTCGCTCGGGTTCGCTTCTAAAAAAAAAAACAAAAACAAATCTATCCAACAGAAACCGAGCTTTTTCCAGGATAAATAGTATTTCAGGCTATAATCTATCTCTGTGCCAAATTTCATCCAGATCCGTTCAGCCGTTCTGGCGTAATTAAGTAACAAACATCCATCCAAACATCTAAACTTTCACATTTGTTATATTAGTAAGAATTTTAAATGAGTTACTTTAAGATACTTTGTACATTAGGTTACTTTGTATATTAAAATTAAAATAAACTAAGCAATATTTAATGTCAATTGTTTTTTTTTTGTTCCAGGTAATACAGAGTATTGAAGGCGATTATCTAAAATAATAATTCTGTCTAAATATCTACGATGTATCATATCCCCGAAACTATTTAATCTAATCTTATCGATTATATTCTATATTTTAACATAAGATTGTAGAAACATTAAGATCATAAATTACTATTTTCTCATTTTGATTATAGTAATTTTTTTTATAATCTACTGCCGGTCGCTCTTTGGCTTTGTGAACTTGGCTCACATACTGCCGTGTGTCTAGATTTACATATTTATTATTTTTTCTGATTTTTATGAATATCGCTAGTGCTCATATAAAGGAACGTACGTTATAAATAACGTAAACATTTTTAATATCACCTATCTATAACTCTACATTATGACACTAGCCTTCGGATCTGTGCGATTTAACATATAATATCGGGATCTATTAAACTTAGCAACTAAACCACTAAGCTTAAAGCTGCAAAGTTTGACTAAAAGTTTGGTGGATTATGCATAATACGCGAAAATACACGATATTAATGTAATAAAGCAGAAGTTTGTGACTTTGTTCAAAATAATCAAGGTAAGTAAGCTTATTTTCAAAATCTGATAAGTTGGAAATTTTCTTGACTAAACTGTAGAAAACATATATGAATGCAGCTATAATTTTTTGGTATCAAATGGCTCTATTTTGAAAATCAAGTCGAGTACTATTGATTGCCTTTTAGAGGTTTCTCATCGACGTATTATATATTGTTATTTAGTAGTATGTATGTATGTATATTGTTAATAATAAAAATATAGAAAAACTTATAAAACAGTGTAATTCCTTAATAAAAGTTTTGTTATTAAATATTTTTATAACATATTTTTTGTATACTATGTTATTAAATATTGTTGTTTTCTGCTTACCGGACAAAGAATTTTTAGTATAATTTCTATTGCTCGATTGATTACGACTATGACCGAAAAGAAATAAATAAATGTACATAAAACTCATGTCTAAGTATAGTAATGGGGCTTGGACAAGACGACAAGACAAGTTAAAAAAGTATGGAAACGATAACTACGCTTAGTTATTAGCGATATCGATTGTAGAAAGTGAACTTGTTCAAGTTACTAGTTGATTTCATTAATAAATTAATATTAAAAAAAAAACATTTTAAAACAAGCTTTTATAACATATAAATTGTGAAATACATATAATAAATTTAATTTAAATTTTATATTTTACTTTTTAGTTATTTATTGGTATTTTGATTATGAGGGGTGCATAAAAAAACATACTTCGCCATCTTTGGGGGTCCGCCATATTGGATTTGGAATGACGTCACTTATGTAACCATGCATTGTCATCCAAACTAAACATGTACACAAAATTTCAACTCAATCGGTCGAGGATAACTAGTTTAATATTCTGTTGTAAGATTTAACCCGTACAAACATTCATAGAAATATTGTAAGTTAAATAAAAACTTGTAAATACTTGTACTTAATATCTATTTATCGTTATTGGAACACAAACACCCGTTATTTTTTACTTTTAAGATTTTTTCCATAGATGCCTTCTACATCAGTCTATTCGAGTGGACGATCAGAGTTACGTCTCTCGGGACGAGGGCTTTCGCAGTATTCCGCAGAAAAGCCGTTTGGATTTATGTGAAAATATTTTTATTTTTATCAAATTTTTTGATTGTCTGTTTGTATCGAAGATTTTTAATTCTATAACAAAAGAACAAAAATTATAATTTGACGACACGTTTTGGCTCAGTTTGTAGTGACCCTACTTGCTGCACCAGCGGTCGCGGGTTCGAGTCCCGTTGGGGGGCATTCATTTGTGTGATGAACACGAATGCTTGTACTCCAGGCATGGGTGTTTATATTTAGAGTGTGTATGTATTTAAAGTTATATATGTGTAGAGTATCAACTATCTAGTATCCGTAACACAAGCCTCGTAACTTACCATGGAACTAGATGGTGCTGTTTGTTAATGTCCCAACATATTTATTTATTTAATTAATGTAAAATTAGTGAAATAAAAAATTAAATTAAAGATTTGAAATAAAACATTAAAATCGGTTTATCCGTTTACAAGCTACGAAAGGATACACTGATACGGGTTAAGTGAGAGAAATGACCCAAAAAGAAGTTTCATATAAGAATTGAATACAACAAAGCCGTGATAATTTAATTTCAAAATGATAATATTTTAATACAAATATTCATTTTTACTCCTGTTAGTTTGTTAATTTACCTATTGATCATATATTTTTATAATAAAAAATATTTATTAATTCTTACCTGAGATTCGATTCTCGGTTGAGGCCAATATTTATTTAGCACATTCCACTTCCTTGTTGTCAGGTGTGAAAATGAAACATGTAAAGACCCGCACTTATTTTTTTGTTAGAAGGGAGAAACAAAATAAACAAAGTGTTTTCATCACGTTTGAAAATATGCTTTAATCCCTAATATTATAAATGGGAACGTGTGTTTGTTTGTCCAGGACGTGGTCAAATGGTGTTAGGTAATTTTTTGCCTAGTTTGGTGGCTTATAGGAGGTTATGGAGAATGTGACAGTACTTTTTATTTTTAAGGATATGGGATGTAAATATTAGGTAAGAGAAAATATCACAAAAAGCGTAACTTAAAATACTTATTATATTAATATTATATCAATACGTGAGTGAGACCACTCAGAGTGTTTAGCTGGTTCTTCATGCTGGTTAGTTTTTTATTGGATTTAAGTTAAACTCATAATTTAGATAGCTTATGTCTTATCACATAGGTAAGTATTTATCGAAATAACACGTGAGCGAAGAATGAAATGAAAATCTTTATATTTTGTCACTTTATATCTTGAAAATATTTAAGGTTATAAGAAGAGCATCTTAAGTAACATAGTTGTATTTGAAGCATATACTTATGAGTGTAATAAAGTGTTTAAACCGTCCCAATAACTAAATTCTGAATAGGTCCCGAGAATCAAGCCAAAGTAAACAAGTATAGGTGGCCGTGTAAATACGCTGGGCATCCACGGTGATGTTTCAAACGAAAATAAACGATTCAAACCGATACTTATAAGATATAAGTAAAGCAAAGCTTATATATATATATATATATATATATATAGTTGATTTGTATTCAGCTCTTTTTAACATATCCCACTGCTGGGCACGGGCCTCCCTTCAATACGAGGGGAATCAGGCAATCAGGCCATAGCCCACCACGCTGGCCTAGTGCGGGTTGGCGAACTTCTCATGTCTTTCGAAAACTTGCTAAAATCTCTCACAAGATAAATGTTAATCATGTTGGAAATGATTCACCCATGAAAATATCAGAGATGTGAGACCAGGAATTTGAACACGCTACACTCGGCTTCCCAAGCGAGCGCGTTATAACTGGGCTACCACTGTCCAATGCCAAATGGTTGATTTATTTTAGATTTTTATAAATTAGATATTAAACTCTGGATATAATTCCTTTTACCCGACTGCATGTAGCAAGATTCGTAGCGAGTATAAAACATGTATGTATGTCTTCAACTGCATAATACATACATAATACTCCTTAGTCAACTTGTTCCCATATTTTAAGTTCGCATTTTAAGCAGTCAGGTTTTTAATTATGATCAAAGAAAGTATGTGAATGAGAATATTTGCTAATTTTTTAACGCTATAACAGGTTTTAAGTGAAATTTGTGATGCTAATATTATAGATAATTATAACATGGGCTACTTTTCATCGACGTACCTGTCAGCGAGCAAAAACAAGATAGGTATTGAATAAAATATCAGATGTCTAGAAATCTAAGTATACCTTGCATTATACTAGATACATAACTTTATATTGTCTCTGACTGACGCAAAGTTCGGGGTTATTTAAAACTAACTGTAATAGAATATTAGTATGTTCTACGAAAAAATAATAGGACAAAAATACAAAGTGAATTTTTATTTATAATCACCATGTAAATTAAATTTTAAGGGGAATTAACTCATTTGTTTCGCCTTGCTTTATACCGTCAAGATTCTTTTTGGACATTTTTACCTGAGTCAGAGGCATGCACAAACAAGATCGCTGTAATTAAATTTCAATCTTAAATCGTTAAAGTTACAGCTCACATTAGTTTAACACTCATTTTGAGAAATTTAAAAGCCTTTTTAAATAGATACATTACGATTAACTCGTACATTTCATTAACTTAGTATTTTAGTTTATCAATTGATCTAACATGTGCATTCTTTTGACTTGTATTATTTATTAAAGTCTAATAGTTATTTTTATACGTTTTATAAAACCAAATGGTAAGGCTTATAAAACATAATTACATACTTACATATTTTTGAAAATAAGTTTTCATATGTTTTAATTATCTTGCGTGCAACCTTAATTATTTTTCTTAAATAAAAGAAGCCTGTGTTACTCCTTATAACATCAGCTATCTACCATTGAAAGTTCCATCAAAATCGGTCTACCTGATTCGGAGATTAGCCTGAATAAACAGACAGTATAAACGGTACTTTTTTTGTCTGTCTGTAATGTTTTTGTCTGTCTGTCTGTTTGTTTCGGCTAATCTCTAAATGCATTTAGTTAAAAGCTGTTATATTGACATTACAAACAGGCACTTCAATTATAATAAAATATGTTTCTCTAATCAAATTGATCGATTAAATAATTTCAAAACGGCGGATGAATTTTGTTTATTTCATCAATGTTTAATATATTTTTTTTCATTGAAAAAACCAAATTCCGATCCACTAACGTTGTCTTGTCAACAAAAATACATAATTTGACGGTTTACTTTTAACGTTTCTTTAATAAAACATGACACAAATGTTGTTACATCACACCCCGCATAAATCGACATTCCTAAACAATTTCTTATAAACTTGTAAACCGGTTTTTAGTAACGTTTTAAATAAAAAAACGCCCCTTTGTGATTTCTGTCCGTTTAACCGTAAACCGATACAAAAACAGGGGTAATACGATATAGGATAGCAAAAACTGTAATCGGCTTAGAAGAACATTAAAAGGATTTTCGTAATGGACAATACTCAAACAGATAAGGACGCTATGGTTTTTTTTAATCCAATATGATAATAAACTTAGTAATATATAACTGGTGATTATTGGTTCGATTAAGATTGTCCCATGTAGATTTCATCAGAATAATATCTCACGGTAATAAATTCCTTAAAGACGAAAATAATTTCTATGCAGAGAAAAACGTGTGTGTGTATTTATGTACGCCCGTAAGAAGTTATACTACTTTGGCGTAACAGAACAAAAATAGCTAGATGTCATCATGTTACAACTCTCTGTTTGTAAAAGGAATGCTGCTAACTTCATCATGTCGCTTTCAGCTAACTTCTTGTTATTTTTTGGCTGTCACTGTGCGGAAATATAAGAAAAAAATAAGAGTAAAAATTTTACTCTTATATTTTTTTCCACACGTGCCAAAAGAAATATAACTTCAACAAATCTAGTCATTCTATAGTTCAGTTAAATCAGGATAGTCTAAACACTTTAGAATTTATAATGTTCTTAAAAACGCGATTTATCAATTAGCTTAGGGGACTTTTTCTGGTTTAAAATTCAATGTTATCTACAATCGGTCGACACAAACCCTGCTTTAAATATATATTACATAGATCGTTTTGGACTCCATAAGACGTCAAAAGACATCGCGGTAGACCTAGACGCAGGTGGAGGGATGACTTGGATGCCTTTATAAAAGACTAGCAGGTACATCATCAGAAATAGAGCAGAGTGGAAGGAGAAGAGACTAGTCTTTGTCCAGCTGTGAGATAGTAATGAAAAAAATAATTTCATAGACCAACAAAAGGGTCCTTTCATCAGAGTTTGAAAGTGAAAGAAATAGAGGTTGCTTTTATGTTAGGACGCATACTTGTGTACTATATCATATAATATTGAGATTAGCCACCACGACCATCAGATGGACATTAATTTACGCTTTTTTATCTATTATATATAGATAAAAGTTTGTTTGTTAGCTCATTAGTTTTGAATTATGCGTGAATAAATCACTTATTTCTTTTTAAGTAGTGTTTGCCTTGTGCTCGATATTTGACCATATTTATTATTGACAAACTATATATATATGAATAGAATTTACTGTCCCAACATATTTATTATATTTATTAAAACAAAACGAAAAACAAAAGTTCAATTTGACTTAAAAAGAACTTTAGTGAAAAGCTAGTATTCAACCCTAAAGCTTTGCACTACGTTACTAAAAATCTGGTCCTCATTACGAGACAATCTGCCCGTTTGAGCGTATCAAGTTAAATATTTGAACTGACGAAAGGGCGCTTTAGAGTGTGCGTCTTCGTGCACCGTTTGCATTTACTAGATTGTACAGTGTATTTATTATTACTTGTGTTTACCTTGTGTAATTATCGAAATTTATTGAAAATTTGAGGAAAACATATATGGATAGAATTTACCTATCAATAAAATGAAAATGTTTTCTTTTTTTTTAATATTTCACTCTTAAGCTTGTCAGTTGCTACTAAACAAAATATCTTAATTTCATACTAATATTATAAATGTGTAGGTGTGTTATGAGGATAGATGGATGTTTGTTACTCTTTTACGACAGAACGGTTAAACGGTTTTGTATAAAATTTGGCACATAGATAGATTATAGTCTGGAATAGTACAAAGGTTACTTTTATCCCAGAAAAATGTACGATTCCCGTGGGATAGATTTGTTTTGGTCTAGAGACGAACCCGAAGCGAAGCGAGGGTGAGTCGCTAGTAAATAATAGTCTTTCTTATCTATAAATCAGTATTAAATCAACTTTTAGCTTATTTTTAAGCATCATAAAAATATAATGTAATCATATTTTAATGTTTTATAAAAAGTAATAAAAAAAAGGCATAGGTATATATAAATAATAAAAGTATGTATCAAATGAAATATTTTGATACGAATTATTTTTTGAGAGAAAAAACACACACATAAAGACGTATTCATGTTTAAAGTTATTTATAAAGATTTACTTTATTTATTCATAAAAAAATAATGCTACTGGTTCAGACATCGATGTAAACGAGGCATCAGGTTAAACTAAGCTTCCTAGTAGTTTGTACTTTTGCTTGAGGACGAGAGGCTGATCTTAAAGTCCCCTTGACGGAGACGAATTAGGTTCGATTCACACTAGCGTGCTTTTAAACCATTTATAAAATTTAAACATAGCAAATACGATACGATATTCTATACATTAAATTCTGAAGTAAAAATGTTATAGTATATTATGGCTTATTGTATTTCATTAAAATAATTATTGTCGTGAACGAAAACTCAAAATAAATCAGTGAAAAATAAAATAGTTTTTTTTTAAATGTCAAATATTTGCGTAAGTCTAAGAAAGTATGATTATTATTGTTTTGATATATTGTAAATTATTATTATATTTTAAAAGAGCAACTGTTGAGTTTCTTGCCGGCTCTTCTCAGCAGAACTGCTTTCCGAGCCGGTGGTAGATTCCTCACGGACTTACATACTGACATTTAATTTAAATTTAAATAGACGATTCAAAAGTCAATTTGAATAAAGTATATTTTGATTGATTAACTTTTTAAATCACTTCATTTTTTTGCTAAGATTAAGACAAGAAGCCAAATTAACAACTTTTTTGTTTTACTTTTTTTCTGTCAGTTTGCTTTTCTCATGAACATTGAGATGCGTTCAGTCATCTACAGTTATTGAAATTAAGTTCTGTCAAGTTTTATCGTTACGGATTCAATAGAAATCTAATTAAAATTTAACCGACTACATAATCAGTAATTAACAACAACAATAACAACAACAACATTAAAAGGAATTCCGTAATCCACATTTAAGAATATTTAATACTTTCTTAGATTTCGCGAATATTTGACATTTTATATAAAGCTATATTATTTCTTTAAGGATTTTTTCGTAGATTTATTTTTATTTTTGGTTCCCGATATTTCGAATGCTTTACATCAATCATAGTGACGGAAGAGTCTCTCCTGAAAGTAATAAAAGATCTCCGAAAAGATAGTTTTATTTAAGAATATTTATTTTGTTCTAGCATTATAAGTATACATACAGACAAAGTTTCAAGTTTGACTTGTAATAATAATACACTGTATTGTATTTTATGAATAGAAAAATATAAAAGAGAATTCTCAAAATAAGATATGCACAACATTCTGCAAGCGAATTTTATTACATCAAAGTCAATGAAACTTACTTGATATCTTTTTCATGGTAAAGAAAACGAAGTGATTCGTCCTTTTTTCAGATTTTCTTCAATTTTTGTAACTATATAAGTAAATAACGTGGTAACATGCTCGCTTGAGAAACTGAGTGAAGCGGGTTCAAATCCCGTGTCTCGCACCTCTGGCATTTTCATGTGCGAATCGTTTCCAACTTGATTACCACTTGTCTTATGGTGAATAAAAACATCGTGAGGAAACCTGCATGTCTGAGAGAACCTAGCAAGTTTTCGATAGCCGATCTCCCTTTCATTGAAGGGAGACCCATGCCCAGTCAGTGGGACGTTAAGAGAACTCAATAGATGCATAAATAAATAAAATGTATACACACCTGTGACTTTAAAATTGCTCTACCCTATATATTGCATAATTTACGACAAAAAGGTCAAACAACCGTTATAAAAATAACTGCGACCAATGAGTCTTGTGGCTAGCATGTAAGCCTGCAGATCTGGAGGTCCTGGGTTCGAGTCCGGGGTAGGACCAAGTATTTCTGTTAAAAAAATCTCATTAATAACCCGGAATAATCGTCTTACCGAATATTGTGATTGCAATTGTGTTTGCGCACACTAACTGTTCACTATAACACAAGAAACCGGTGAAGAGGATATTTTTATAATAAAATTGTCTGTCGGACCGTCTTTTATTTATTAACGTCCTTTGACTAATTAGCAAAGAATTTAGTCAAAACTGACATTCACTTTTTACATAGAAAAAGGACAAATGGATTGAGCTTCATAAGAGCTTTTGGCAGGTTAAGGGTCAAGTTTTTATAGATTTAATATACAATACACGTTTAATATAGACAAGATTATGAGCTTTAGATCATGACAATGTAAACAGAGCCTAAAGCTTCCCACATAGCAGCCACAGAGTGTGTTATTAATGGCAGGCCCATTGTAAGGTTAGAACTGCACGCTTGATTATTGTTACGTATTTATTGATAGATCTATATTATTTTGTAGTTTAAAGAATGGTTTATGTGCTTTCAGGTTCTTTTGTATCAAAATCTTATTTAATTTAAACGTTTTAAATATTTTTAATAATATTTAAGACATGGAATACAAATTAAGCATTAAAATTTGATAATACATTTACAATGTTATTTATGTATGATTTGGCTTGTAATTGTTTTAAAGTATACAAAATTGCCTTAGTCAAAATATCCATCGTCTGATCTTCCTAGTAGGAGTAAGAACTTTTTAGTACTTTTATTGTTCTATAAGAATTCTTTCTTAATTTATAATTGAAGGCTAAATAAATGAGTTTTATTTCATAAACAAAAAGCTTGGCTTTAAGTAAAAACAGAATTATTTTCCCTTCGTATTTTCTTCATTCTCCGTGACATTGGCGAAGTAATCTGTGCTCGTCAAGAAAATTGAATTGAATTGTAAAGTTTTTTTCCTTTTTTAATACTATGCTCTTTAAGGAATTAGATGCCTATACATTTAAGTACATTCTCTTAGACCTCATAATAACCCTATATGATGAAAGAACAGATAATATACAGAAATATGCCCAGACTGTCTAAATACTATATGGCCAAAAATAAAATAGGTCTGGACTTTCGGCCTAGATATAAATATTTCGAGTACTAACGTAGTGGCTTCTGATTTTTTTTGTGTTTTGAATTTCTTGTATGTAATAATTTTTCTTTTTTCATGTCTTACTAAAGGAAAAAAAGGTAAGTTTAATACATAATATGCATGTAGGTATGAGGATTTGAATACACTGAAAATTCTTTCTCCATAGAAAATCTTCTATTACTTTTTTAAAATAAGTCTTTATCAATCCTGAAAATTTAATGCTTTCTTAAATTTACCCGAATATTTAATACTAGCGACTCACCCTCGCTCCGCTCGGGTTTGTCCTTAGTTACGTTTTAACATTTAGTATAGATTTCTCAGAGATGAGATATTTTCCCGAAGTAAAAAGTATCTTATATGTTGACCCGGATAACCAGCTATCATCATACCGAATTTCATCAAAATCTGTACAGTTGTTTTCTTGTAATGTGGTTACAGACAGATAAAAATTCTAAAAACTATAAATTCGGTCTCTGTATCGATAATAATGACTATTTCAATAAGATTTTCCATAAAATATTTAATGGACTCAGAATTTTATTATATATATATATATATATATATATATATATATATATATATATATATATATATATATATAGATTTGAAATAAAACTATAGTTTCGGATTTTATAATGACCTTTAAGAGGTCTAAAAACTGTCTCTTCCGTGGCCATGATCTATAAAGCATTCGTTTCCAAAAATCAAAATGAATCCGTGAAGACCCCTGAAAATTTATCTATACTAATATTATAAAGAGGTGAGGTTTGCGAGTTTGTGAGGTTGCAAGGGGTAATCTCTGGATCTACTGAACCGATTTAGATGAAATTTGGTAAGTTTGAGACCCTGATAAGGACATAGGATACTATTTTACATACATTTTATCCCGGGAATCATCCTTTAAGGGGGTGAAAATGGGGATGAAAGTTTGTATTGGGAAGGAAGTCAGGGACAAACCCGAGCGAAGCGAGGGTGAGTCGCTAGTTTGAAATAAATTAAAGCAAGCTATTTTCGAAATATTTTTCTTTCAGTACGAAGACGTCCCATTTCTTTCAATTTTCTTGGCTTGCGCTGGCATTTTATCATATTGCATACGACATCACTTCCTATTTTAGAATATTTTATATATTTTTGGTATCCGGTAATATCGAATGTAGGATTTTGTTGAACTAATACGAACATAAATTGGACTAGTACTAAAACGTGAAAGTTTGTAGTATATGTATGTTATCCTTTACATTGATACGGCTGGTTGAATGTGGATGAAAAATTCTATTATAAAAATTTAAGAAAGGACCTACCTATATAATTTAAAATATTTAACTATAGGTAAAGCAGTTTCTAAACCAAGTCTTCACTTTAATATCAGATCTGGACATCCATACTAATACATATTATGAATGCGATAGTAACGCTTTCTGTCTGTCTATTACCTTTTCACGCTAAATCCGTTGAACCGATTTAGATGAAATTTGGTATGGGGATAATTTGAGATCCTGGGAAGGAGAAAGGATAGTTTTTATCCCGGAAATCATCCCTTGAGGAGAGGAACTCGGGGGATTGGGGTGGGTAGAGGTGGAAGTGTATATGGAAAATAAATCATATTTTCTCAAGTAAGGAATATAAAATTCATCATACTTACGTTTATTATAGTAATAAATCAAATGAGCTTAAGGATAATTTGACTTCCCACTTCGATAAAATTTCCCACTTGTAATTTGTAATTGTTTTTCTTTTCTTTTTATATGAAACATGTATTGGAATTATCTGGAATGTATGAATGAATAAATAAATAAAAAAAAATGCGAAAGCTTAGAATATTACGAGATGGATCCTGAATAATTACTATCGACACAACACGTAAGCTCGAGCTGCGTGTGAAAACTAGTTTTACAATAAAAGCTCGGCATATGGTAAGCATGCAGGGAAATTAGCTGATTCATGTCCATACATTATACAGAATGATTCACAATTTACTCGTGATTTAATTATAATATTTAAAAGGGCGATTATATCTGTTAAGATTATTACATTATATATGCAGTTGTCGAGGAAGGTGTAAAAATAATAATTTTCATGCCATAATGGTCGGAAAACCTGTGTTTACTTATAAGTGACATATCGTAATATCTGTATAATTATTATAAATGTGAAAGTTTGTGAGTATGGATGTTTGTTACTCTTTCATGCCAGAACGGCTGAACGAATCCGGATGAAATTTGGCACAGAGATAGATTATAGTCTGGAATAACACATAGGCTACTTTTTATCCCGGAAAAATGTACGGTTCCTGTTGGATAGTTTTGTTTTTGTTTTTCTAGTTAGCTAATATTAATGTCCTTCTGACTGATTTCGGCCACGGCGGCCAATCTCACTGAGACTAGCCGTCTGTGCAGAAGTTATTATAGAATATAGTGCACAATTATACGCGCAGACATAACGTGCACTCTCTATTCCTGTCACTATCAAAGTCCGATGGAACGATACTACGGCACGACCAGTGAGAAGTAAAGCGCAGGACCGACGGTTTTACGTATTCTCTAAGACACGGGGGTGAAACACCGCCATATTCTTAACTACGAGCAGTTACTAAGAATTTCTTGACAGAAAAACTCAGTAACTAAACTTAGCCCGACCCGAGTCTCGAACCCAGGACCTACGAATTTGCGGCCGTACATGATAGCCACTAGTCTATCGTAATATTATAGGCTGGTCTGGGAACTTTATCTAGTAACAAATAGAATCAATGTCAGAAGACAAAACTAATACTATTAAATTTTCATACATTTACATAAAATTTTCATTTAACTAGAATAAGAGCGTACTGTTCGTGACTTCATAGTAGTAATTAGTACGTACAATGTATGTACATTATATAAGTAAAATTTATATTTGTGTAGACACATGCAAAAAAAATATACTTCAAAATTTATAGAGTAATGAATATCGATCGTACATAATATGGTTTTAGCAGTTTTACTTGTTTGTCTGCTTGTTTGTTCAACTGTTAGAAACATTAAGGGTCTAAATTAGGCAACTACCACAAAAACCATGGTCCTTGAGCATGAGGACCATAGCCACGACCGCATATTGGTCGCGCGGCGCACTTTATAGAATGTAACTTAAAGTAAATAATTGGTCGTTGGCGACCATAGTAATCGCCTAGTGCATAAGCGGGATGCAAAGGATTTTATTAGAACTATTGATAAAAATATAACTTTTATTTCAATCGACTAAAAAGACTTAAAAATAAACGCTTTAATAAACTATGTTATTACGTTTAGGTTTAAAAGTGATAATAATTAATAATTTGTGTAAAAAAGCTATTGAGTGCGTTATAGTATTATGTAAGTACTATACAAAGGAAACTTTTAATTGACCTTGTTAACAAATACTACGAGTATTTTATTTAAGTTGCCTTCCTTCAATTTTATCTTCGTTAATATTAAAAGAGCAATTCTTGTATAATATATATATTTATTTCTTGTATCTCGGAAACAGCTCTAACGATTTGAAATAAATTTTGTGTTTAGATAAGGTATCTATAATATATCGGTGTCTTCTAAAAAACGCAATTAATTTTGTATGTTTACCGAAAAAAAAGGCCAAACCAAGCTTAGTCGCCCAGATACTCGTATAATAATATATGGCCTACTGACGCACTCGAGCGATGTAAGTCTTAGTGACTTAGGTAAATAAAGTCAAAATAAACACTAAAGCACAAAACAAAATATTTTTAAAGCAAACTCTTACATTTAAAGTAGTTCAGTACGCCCCAGAAACATATTTACAAAATCAAACAAAATATGTAAAAATAAAATTTCAAAGTCGTCAGAAAATTTAGCCTAATTACGCCCGACGTTTTCATAAAAATATTCAAGTGTAACAGAAAAGTTTGAGAATGCTGAAAAAAGGTTCATGCCTTGTGGCCTCTTTAAAGTTAGGAGTTCTTTGATTCAAACGAACGGCAAATAACTTTTATAGCTACTTTTTAACGAATATATCATTTGTGATATTTTAAATTGAAATAATACGTATGAAATATTTTTTTAGTCTATATCTGTAGAGAAAATAATAGTTTTTCTTATAAATATTATAGTGTAATGGCATAGTTAATAGTTATTGAATTTATATTGTTATTTATGTGTTATGTAAAAAGTAATTTGAATCTTGCTTTGTCTTTGACTGAGAGACTGAATGAGTGAGTGTATGTGTTTGTGTGTGTGTATTTTTGTGTGAGAGAGCGAGAGAGACAGAGAGAGAGATCATTTCTAACGATACGTACATACATTTATATCTATACTTAATATTATAAAGCTGAAGAGTTTGTTTGTTTGTTTGTTTGTTTGGTTGAACGCGCTAATCTCAGGAACTACTAATCCGATTTGAAAAATTCTTTTTGCACTGGATAGCCCGTTAACTGAGGAAGGCTATAGGCTATATATCATCCCGAAAAAATATACGGTTCCCGTGGGATTGATGTGTTTTTGTCTAGGGACGAACCCGAAGCGAAGCGAGGGTGAATCGCTAGTGTACGTATAAAGTTACAATAACGATTTTACCAACTAAAATTCTTAGTCGTTTGATTTATTCCGTTATTGTGTGCTTATTTTATCGTATGGCTAATGCAAGCAAATAAAGCTAACTAATATACATTAGCTGTAGGTACTCACTTTTATGTATAAGTTTTAGTTTTAGAAAGAAAAACTAAAGCTTAGCTTACGTTAAATTATAGAACAAAAAATTGCCATATCAACAAAAAAACTAAACAAATTTTAAACAAATATCTGTGTTTCCCAGAATACAGTGAATAGACTGAGTATGAGGAACAGTGTTACTATTTACTTTACATACGTACTCGTATTACTTTAGTTGTACGTCAAAAAGTTTTATTAAAACACTAATATTTAGCGTTTTAATAAAACTATGAATAATAGATTTAAAAACTAATATCATAACAAACAGATACAGAAACTCATAAAACTATAATATTACAATAATACTAGCAGAACCCTACGGCTACGCCCGCGTTTAATCTACAAAAAAACTCTTTAGCTTTATGTTAAAAAATGGGGGGTGGGGGTAGGAGGGTGCAAAATAATCATTAAAATTGTTCGAGAGATTTCGGAGGAGTGCGACAACAAATACCATGACACAATATATTTATATGTTAGATTAAAACATAACACTTATTATAGTAGGTAATATTAACGGCTAACTTATTTTTCAATCCATTAAAACGGAAAAAGCCATAGAGACAACGGAAAATCGAAAAACAAGGGATTTTAAACAGTAAGATAAGCCCGTTCATTCGATTTTGTACTTTTGTACAGTGAGCGACACAAGTTAAAAATATTCCAGTAATCTTTATTTTTAAAAATATTTGGCAAATTTGAAAAATAGTACATTATTAATAACTCATTTTGGTGTAAGCTTTGTTTTTATGGGTTTTTTTTTAAAAGCAAGTACTTAGAAATGCGTTTCATTCAATGACGTCAATAGTTCGTTACTCATGCACTTTCGTTCTGTAACTGAATTATATCCTCATATGACTAGTATATAAGTAATATACAATATACATAATATGTATATATAAATAAGCAAAGACAAATCAGTTCAGTACTTTTTGGCTTCTGTCTGTCTACCGATATTCTTTTTTTTTTTAGTAGTCATAGTAGCCATTGACGAGATTTAGTATTATCAAAAAAAAAAAATTGGTAAATAAAGAGCAAAGATTTGTATTTTTGTATGTTTGTAACAAATAAACTACTGGATCGATTTAGATGAAATTTGGTAAGAAGATAATTTGAGGCCCTGGGTAGGACATAGGATAGTTTTTATCCGGGACATCCCTCGAGGGGGTGAAAATAGTGATGAAAGTTTGTATGTGGAAGCAACCTAGGGACGCTAGTACACAATATACATGTAATTTTCTGAAATTTTCAATAATGACTATGGTCGAATTTCGATCAGTGGGCGAATACTGGTATCAAGTAAATCTCACAATTTTCACATTTAAAGGAAGAAAATTTTTTGGATGAAAATAGGAAATAAGAAGCATTGATTGACTATTTAATATTAACTAGTTTAACTAGTATTAATAATAGAAGAAGAAGAATCATATAATAAGTTCAAAGACCAGATATTTAGTTGAGTTGAGTTTATTCGATTCTTTTCGCATTTGACCAGCGTTTTTGAAAATGGTCTGATCTTTTTCGCATTGACAAGAGGTCCGTGCCTAACGGTGGCTGGGGTACTTACAATTTTAATAAATTATATTTGACACTTCAACGTCACATTTATATGTAGTTCTAAAGGAAAATCTCGCTGTCTGATAGCACTAAAATATACTTTTAAAAATATACCTTGTCGATAATTTTCAAATGATGAAAAAGTACATAATATAACAAACAAGGTTAAGTTTGAAAGATCCAAATAAAGTAATAAGAGAGGTAATATTTTAAAACTTTTTCCTGAAAACAAAAACTTCGTTCAATAACAAAGTATAACGGTTTAAATGGATACGGATAAAGTCGCCCACCGTACAGTCTTTCGAGTCAAATAGATTGAAACGAAATGCAAAGAAATGTTCATTCGCGTTCTGATTTCAAAAAGAATCAAATGTCCAACGAAAATGTTTTCTTTCGGATTTGCGTTTTTGATTGGCCAGTTGTTCTCGTAAACTGTAAAGCTAATCGTTTTTAAAAACTGGTCAAGTGCAAATCGGACTCGCACCTGAAGGGTTCCGTACCATCGTACAAGATATAACACCATGTACTAATCGATAATTTTTTCAGTTGCATGGCGGCCATTTTGATATTCACCATCTTGATTTTTTTTATTATTTGTTGTCATAGCGGCAATAAAAATACATACTCTGTGAAAATTTCAACTCTGTACCTATTACGATTCATGAGATACAGCCCGCTAACAGACAGATGAACGGACAGCAGAGGCTTAATAATAGGGTACCGTTGGCACCCTTCGGCTACGGAACCCTAAAAACTATTCACATTTGATTTATTTGTACATTGGCTATATCTTTTTAATGGTCAATGGTGTTTGGCAAATATTACTAAAATGACTAACGTTAGTATATTTCAATACTAAGGACTTATTCTCGCTTCGCTTGAGTGTTTCTTTAGGTGGCTATTGTATTTATAATATCACGTACAGGTAACCTTTTGATGTTACTCGAGGTCATAGTGTACCTGTATACTAAATTTTATCCAAATCCGTCCAGCCGTTTGAGCCGAGAAAGAGAAGCAAACGTATAAACTTTCGTATATTTAAAAGGAGGTCTATGTTAATTCTACTTTATGGTGTAGATATAGCAAAAGTAACTTTTAAATATTTTTTTAACGCATATCATACAGAATTGAGAACTTCAGGTAAAAATAAGTAAAGGGCCCGACAGTAGGTACCTATACGTCAATTATGTATTCCTAAATTAAAAAATGACGAATGTCCGTACGATTTTTTTAATTTTCTGCAATTAACTTCTTTAGGTTCGATTTATATATTACTAGCGACTCACCCTTGCTCCGCTCGGGTTCGTCCCTCAGTACGTTTTCATTGTTTTAAGCGGAACTCTAATTCTTTTTCTAAAATTAAAGTAGCCTAAGTTACTCCTTATAACATCAGCTATCTAACCAGTGAAAGTCCCGTGAAAATTGGTCCAGCTGTTTCGGAGATTAGCCAGAACAAACAGACAGACAAAAAATTTTAAAATTGTGCTTTCTTCTATGAGCCGTATATACTTTCATATGTATTTATTAAAAAGTTGTTACTTTGACATTACAAACAGACACTTCAATTTTATTTATCTGTATAAATGTTCGTCCAGTGTTCGAAATTCAAGCAAAATCATTTTTTTATACAACTAAAGCTCTCCAATAGCTACTAAACAAAAAAAAAAAAGAAAATCGGTTGACAAATAGGGAAGACAAAGGTACTGAAATGTTTTGTCTTTGTCTATTTATATATAGATAATAATTAATATACGTTTAACTTGTATCGCGTGTGAGTAACTCATTGAATTAATTTAAAGGCTTTATGATGTAGATGTTTGCTTTGATTACATTTATTCAAAATTAATTTAAATAATTATTCTTTTAATCTATTTGAATGTGAAATGTTATATTACTTCACTAGTTAGTCCCTGCTCCTTTTACTTGTATTCAGCCCTTTTTAACCGCTGGGTACGGGCCTCCATACAATACGAAAGGGATCAGGCCATAGTCCACCACGCTGGGCTAATGCAGGTTTGCGGACTTCACATATCTTTCGAAAACTTACTAGGTTCTCTCAGTCATGCAGGTTTCCTTACGATGTTTTCCTTCACCGTTAAGACAAGTGGTAATCATGATCGATATGATTCGCACATGAAAATATCGGAGGTGCGAGACCTGAAATTTGAACCCGCTTTACCCGATTTCCCCAACAAGCATATTACCACTGAGCTAGCACTGCCTTCTACATACATATTTATATTTAATGCATAACAATAAAGCAGTGTAGTATAACCTCTACGTATGGAAGGGTGCGGTAAGAGGGTGTTGAATTTTATTGTTATATTTTTAACCAAGAGTTAAGTTTGTTAACTAATTAGTTATTATATATATTGTAAAAAAAAAATGAAATGTTTAAAATATGTTTATTTTACTGAAATTGTTGAATTTATTATATTACTAATAGCACTGGGCTCAATGGCCTGTATTTTTACGCGTTTTGAACTTAAATTATGCATATTTCCATTAAAAAGCTTTTTATACCGCTTTATCGTGTTTTTGCGAATCTATTTTATAACCAGAGTAATTCGTCCGTTTAAATTATTTCATTTGAAAACTAAATATTTTTTTCGTAGTTACTATTCTGTTATGTTATTTAGATTTCAGTGTGTATTTCAACGTAAAATCAACGTTTTAACTATTTAATATTATGAATTTATAAGTGCCTGTAAAATCTATTCGAATAATGTATATTTTCGTTTAATTCTTTTAAGAAAGTATTTATGTATTGCTGTTTTCAGAATTCATTTCGAAAAAACTTAATAAGTATTACAGTAAAATATATGTAATTAGTTTTATATCCTAACCAGCATTAGCTCGAAGCTCTACCCACTGTACTTAAAAAAACACAGTATTTTAAAGGTTCCACCCCTTTTTGACCTCTTGGAATTGAATTTCGAAAAATCCTTTTTTGTCTTTTTTATATAAACCTGTCAAATATCAAGCTTGTAGCATTTTGAGATTTCGTAATTAAACGTTGAGTATTATTTCATTTTTATGTATCAGTACTTAAACGACCGAGCTTCATTCGGAGCTCTTTTTTGTTATATCGTATTATATTTTATATCGCATTGTATTTATATTATTAAATAAATTCATATTAACTAAATGTAGAGTAATATTATAGTTACACTTAACAATTACAGTAGTAAATAACGTATAATGCGAATCGTTTGGCTCAGTTTGTAGTGACCCTACTTGCTGTGTCAGCGATCGCGGGTTCGAATGTTTGTACTCCAGTCATGGGTGTTTAAGTTTATATTTATAATATGTATGTATTTAAAGTTATATATTATGTATCAACTATCTGGTACCCATAACACAAGCTTCATAGCTTATCATGGAACTAGATGTTGCTGTGTGTTAATGTCTCAACATATTTTATTTAATATTTAAATAAAAAAACTTATACCTTGATGAAACATATTTCTTTCTTAGATTTACGCGAAATCATATTATGTTTTCGGTTTTTTTCACATGACCATGTTTAGTGTAAAACATTCGAAACGTTGGGAACCAAAAATCTATACGTATAAATTGGCAAAGACTGTTCAGTACTTTTTTTTCGTCTGTCCGTCAACCGACTTCCTTTATTATTATTAGTAGCTTTTTAAAAACAACTGGAAGCAGTTAGTTTTTTGAATATAGATAGGTAAATTCTATATTCAAATATGTTTTCCTCATTCCTCAATAACACAAGTCAAAAATTAATCCGCGAACAAATCCGACAAGATAGTTTTATTTTGAAACCATATGTACATATTACCATATATACATATTTAGTGGCAGTGGTAGCCCAGTGGTAACGCGCTCGCTTGGGAAACCGAGTGAAGCGGGTTCAAATCCCGGGTCTCGCACCTCTGATATTTTCATGTGTGAATCATTTTCTAACTTGATTACCACTTGCCTTACGGTGAAGGAAAACATCGTGAGGAAACCTGCATGTCTGAGAGAACCTAGCAAGTTTTCGAAAGACATGTGAAGTCCGCCAATCCGCACTTGGCCAGCGTGGTGGACTATGGCCTGATTCCCCTCGTCTTGAAGGGAGGCCCGTGCCCAGCAGTGGGACGTTAAAAAGGGCTGAATACATGTACATATTTATAAAGGTGCTCAGTTCTACCTGTTATTGAACACTTGAGATGCTAATGAAGACGATAGACAACTATTATCTGTAAATGAAACGAAATTAATTGCAGTCATTTAAAGCAATCTATACACGCTCGTATAGTAATTATGAACGTATGACACGCAACTACTCTGGGAATAGATGAGATTGTATTGTAATTATAGTTATATTTGTTTATGTTTTGTAAATAAGCATAAATTTTAATTTTTTAGAGATGGTAGTTAATATATTTATTTGGTTTTGCTTTTTCAAAGGGAATGTGTTCGTTTTTAACATCTTAACTCCTTAACTGAATCAAATTATATCTGTTATTAAACTCGTATGCGTAACATATTGGATGGCATAAAATCCTTCTCCATGTACAAATAATTCTAATAGTTGTGTTAAAAAAATTTAATAAATTAGAAAAAAATTCAAAAGAATTTCCGGAGATTTGAGGAACACAAATAAATATTATTATTTTTTATTATTATATTCGCAATGTTAAATATTTATTTTTACGACTTTTTATAAGACATTGTCAAGTTAAATGGCTGCATATGGAGCTATGGAGCTTTAAAAGTCTTGAGAAGTTCCTAAAAGTTTTATTTTGTGTGAAAAGATGTTTCTTTAACAATTACTTTTGATTTTTTTAAATAGAAACCGTTTATTGCACTAATATTATAAATGTGACATTTAAATCGATGTTTGGTTGTTTGTTACTCAATCACGCGAGAACAGCTGAACGGATGAAATTTAGGACAGACATAGATTATAGTTTGGAATAGCACATAGCTACTTTTTATCCATTGTAGCTATTTTTATTTATGACATTATATTATTTTTAAAAATGTACAGTTCCTGTGGGATAGATTTTTTGTAGCCGCTAGTACATGTATAAAGGCTCTAAGTAAAGGTCAGAGGTCATTACTAATAAATAAAAATATCATTGATATTAATCATAAGATACAAAAGTAGATAAAATATAAATAGATAAGGATAATAACAGATACAATAAAACGAGCATATTATAAACTAGCGACTCACGCTCGCTTCGCTCGCGTTCGTCCCTAGGTATGTTTTCACGGTTAGCTATGTTTATTCATATATAGTAGCTTGCTACTCCTAAGATATTCATTTAAATTATATAGCGATTTACCCTCGCTTCGCTCGGGTGCGTACGCCGTACGCGGATTTTGTTCACAATTTTATGGGTTTTAATTTTTTTTGCGGAACCCTGATTCTTTTTCTAAAATAAAAGTGGCCTAAGTTACTCCTTATAACATCAGCTATCTGCCAGTGAAAGTCCCGTCAAAATCAGTCCAGCCGTTTCGGAGATTAGCCGGAACAAACAGACAGACAGACAGACACAAAAATTGTTAAAAATGTTGTTTTGGTATGTGTACCGTGTATACATCCATATGCATTTAGTAAAAAGCAGTTATTTTAATATTACAAACAGACACTCCAATTTTATTTATCTGTATAGATATAAAATCAAGTTATCCATAAACAATTTAAGGTGATTCTCAATAACCTGTCTATTTGACGTTTTTCTCTCTAGAGATAATAATGTGACACAAACTTCACACAAATTACGTCAAACTATCGCTAGTATGGTAAGAAATAGATAGGTAGGTTATTGGCATTCGACGTTAAAGCGCTTTGGATGTCATAAGTTAAGGTTTTCTTTTCCTGGAAGCCACTGAACAAAAGAATTGAATTGAAGATTTTCTTTAATCAGAGTTAAATAAAAATAATTTCATCATCTAATAATCGAATCCACGTCCAAATAAAGGTATATGCACACTGTATGTTAAATTATTACTTACGCTCAATTATGCGTGTGTGCACCCTAACGCCACATGTCTGCCTCGCGTGTGTTTAATGGTTATACTGTACGTCCGCAAATTGCAATCGAGTAGGGTGTCTAAACTAATGATAATATTTGACCAAATGTTATGCAGTGAATCTATACTTAATATTATAAAGAGGTAAAGTTTGTGAGGTTGTAAGGGATAATCTCTGGATCTACAGAACCGATTTAGATGAAATTTGGTCAGAAGATAGTTTGAGACCCTGAGAAGGACAAAGGATACATTTTATCTATTTACTACAACAAATTGATAAACAAATAAACAAATATACGCTATTCGCCCCTTTTTAACGTCCCACTGTTGGGCACAGGCCTCCCTTCAATACGAGAGGGATCGGGCATCGGATTGACGGACTTCACATGTCTTTCGAAAACTTGCTAGATTTTCTCAGACATGCAGATTTCCTCACGAGGTTTTTCTTCACCGTAAGGCAAGTAGTAATCATGTTAGAAATGATTCGGACATTAAAATATCAGAATGCGCGACTCGGGATTTGAACCCGCTTCACTCGGTTTCCCAAGCGAGCCCGTTACCACTGAGCTACCACGGCCTGATAAGAAATATACCGTTAGTTATAAATAAATAATACTGAGTTTACTAGCTATTGCATTTTCCAACGTTTCAAAGTAAAAGATGAACTATGACCATACCATACCATATTTACGTACATTTTAGTCGTGATAAAGTACGAAACACAAACCCACTCACAAGTTTTATTTATAATACCTATTAGTACGATGATATATATAGCTAATGGAGAGTTTTTAACAGCGTTAGTTACTGTTGCAAATCGATATTATTGCACCTATTATTATGAAAAATCGGGTTATTCTGTCGATATATTAATGGTGCTTTTACTTTCTATACTACATACTAGCATTCTCTCTCGGCTTCGTCCGCGTACATCATTGTAATGCTATATCTTTATAAATTATTTAGATCGATAATAAATATGTTAGGACATTAACACACAGCACCACCTAGTTCCATGGTAAGCTATGAGGCTTGTGTTATAGATACTAGATAGTTAATATACTACACATATGTATATAACTTTAAATACATACATATTATAAATATAAACACCTATGAGTGGAATACAAACATTCGTGTAACACACAAATGAATGCCCTCAGCGGGACTCGAATCCGCGACCGCTGGCACAGCAAGTAGGGTCACTACAAACTGTGCCAAACGTGTCGTCTTTATTATAATAATAATTGAGATAAAAATCCGTTCATTGGATTTTGATGAAAGAATAACAAATATCCACCCACCGTCACAAGTCTTCGGGTTTATAATTTAAGTAGGATTAGTAAAAGTAAAAGATTAGTTCTAGTAGTTAGTTTTTTTAAGTCTGTTTAATACGATTAATTATAGAAAGGGTTAAAACTTAAATTGATTAATCTATACTAATATTATAAAGCTGAAGAGTTTGTTTGTTTGTTAGTTTGGTTGAACGCGCTAATCTCAGCAACTACTTATCCGATTTGAAAAATTCTTTTTGCATTAGATAGCCCGTTAACTGAGGAAGGCTATAGGCTATATGTCATCCCGGAAAAATGTACAGTTCCCGTGGGATAGATTTGTTTATGTCTAGACGAACCCGAAGCGAAGCGAGGGTGAGTCGCTAGTTAAGTATATTTTTATTCTCTTTATTTTAAATTAAAAAAAAACGATTTTGATGAAACTATTACAAAAATAGATATTCTATTATCAAATATATAGTTTTTATTTTAAGACAATTTTGCCAAGACAACGAACTTATGGACACCGTATGAAGGGGGCATATTCTGGACGAAGATTTGCGGTTATCTTCCCAAGCAAGTTAATGGTTTAAATTATAGGTTTAAGAAACTAATATATATCCACATTCAAAAATAAGAACGATTTACACTGTGTTATTGTTATAATTACTTGTTGTGTATGAAACAGTGGCATTGCAGTTCCTTGAACCTGTTCCTTATTCTTCAAGCTGCTTAAGGCTTCGCCCACGCTTGTATTTCTATTTATTGCTTGCAATGTAAAGCCCCCGTTTTAAAAATAAAGCGATCTTTTGATTTATTCAATATGTTTAAATTCATCTTTTTTGTTTCAAAACTAGGTAGATTCCCCATACAAAATTTATCTCCATTTTCATCCCCTTAATGATGATTTCCGGGATAATAACTATCCTAAGTCCTTCCCAGGGTTTCAATCTATCTTCTTACCAAATTTCGTCTAAATAGGATCTGTAGTTCCAGATATTACTTCCTACAAACAAACTCACACACAAACTTTATCTCTTTATAATATTAGTATGATATTCAAACGCACTAATCTCGAATATTATAAACAACAAGGTGTATTTTTGTCACTCATTCACGCTGAAACGGCTAGACCGATTTGGATGAAATTTAGTACATAGATTGAAGTCTAGAATTTTTATGGTAAATTCTTTATCAATGATAAGTTATTTTTCATCATAGCGCATGTATCGTTAAAACGTAGTCTAATAAAGCTTTATGTAAAAACTAGCGACTCACCCTCACTCCGCTCGGGTTCGCTCCTAGTTACGTTTTAACGTTTGAAATAGATTTCTCAGAGATGAGATATTTTCCCGCAGAAAAAAGTATCTTATATGTTGACCCGAATAACCAGCTATCATCATACCAAATTTCATCAAAATCTAGCCAGTGGTTTTCCCGTGATACGGTAACAAATAGACAGACAGACAGACAATAATTCTAAAAACTATAACTTTGGCCTCTGTATCGATATTAAAGTCTATTTCAATAAGATTTTCCAAAAAATATTTTATGTACAGATTCGACTTAGTTACAATTTTATTATATGTATAGATTAATCTTAAATGGCTTTAAACTAATATGAATGTTAGCCCTTTATGAAAGTTGAAATCAAATAAACACATTTCACACGTTCGCCTTAGACTAGCATTGCCTGAATCGGGAATGAACTCGTGACATCCAATTAAGACTTCTCGTCCCTTGGCCTATCCTTATATGCGCAAACTTGAAATGTGACTCGACTATTTACATCTTATATGGTATTTTGTATGGGAAAGAGAGATTATTCTTTAAGCTTTCACTGTATCGTTATGGTGATAAGTCCGCACCATAGTTACTTGAATTGTATCTTTAGAAACCGCTTGATGCAATTCGTTAAAACTTAGTGCACAGATAGACTATGGAGTAACACATAGGCTACTGTCAGTGATTATTAAAAAAAATACCAAAAGGTGATTGAATATATATTATAAAGAGGCAGAGTTTGTTTGTTTATTTATTTATTTATTTGTTTTTTAGTTTGTTTGAACACGCTAATCTCAAGAACTACTAATCCGATTTGAAAAATTATTTTTGCATTAGATAGCCCGTTTATTGAGGAAGCTATGTATAGGCTACATATTATATAATATATAGTCTATTAATTCCCTACCTAGGGACGAACCCGAGCGAAGCAAGGGTGAGTCGCTAGTTATAAACAGAAAAGGCACATAGAGTTGCATCAGAGCGGAGTGAGGATAAGTCGGTACTATTATTATACACAAAAAAGTGTATTTCTTCCTCACACTGTAATAGTTCAATGAATTTGAGTGAGAATAGAAATAGCAATTGTCTTGAGTTAATCTATAAACTTTAATTAATATTATGTATGTTCATTCTTCACGTGGGCGAAGCCGCAGGCATAAACTAGCTTTGTTTTGTCTATTGATTTTAACCAGACCAATTAAAACTTTGTATAGAGCGGAGAACGCAGTGATGAGAGATTTATTGTATAAGTTAGCTTGTACAAGTTAAATGAAATACCCAACCTGTCACACGGCCTATTGAAGTATTATGAAAATGTTATCTAAAAATGCTATCTTTTTAAATGTTTAAAGTATATCTTTTTTAAGATCATAGTACGTAGTAGTAAAGATTGTGATATATTCCTACACAGATACATACATATATTATCAAGGGAAATCCCGCGACTCCGCCTCCGTAGTTCAGTATTACTATATCTAGTTAAATTAGTCTGTGTATTACATTGATCTATAAGCTGTATTACTGTAGAGTTTCATCAAAATCAATTTAGTGATTATTGCGTAAAAGAGGAACAAACATACTTACATCCTAACAAACTTTCGCATTTTTTAATATCTTCCCTATCATCAGCGTGATAAGCTTTTTGTTATTTGATCATAATTGCACATTACACGTATGTATATATATGGGCGTCTCCATATCTGCGGTACTTCTGACCGAATTGCAATGTAATCAGAGCACGTTTCAGTTAAATCAATGTATTAAAATAAATGCACATTCGAATGTTAAAAATTCACTCGGTCCGAAGACCGGTCTGTGGAAGTATTATTTTGGTTTCGTAAATAGTTATTTGTTACAGTTCCCAGATGGATTTTAGAAAAGTTAACTTTTTGATTAGGAAGGAGCTTTAAGCTTTTTTAAAGTATAACTATATGTGTCTAATTTGTCTACTTGTTTTGTTGTACATAATTTAATTATTTCATGTTTTCTAGTTTATATTGGATTTATTTGAGAAATTCGTATTAATTGTGTGTTTTGTAGTTGAATATCTTTTATTAATTAGCAAATTCCAATGCTTAAGTAAAATCTTCATAAATTTCTAAAGAAAATATGCGCGTGTAGTATGCAGCCCTTATTAAGGTCTCACTGCTGGGCAAGGTCCCCCCTTATACGAGAGGGATCAGGCCGTAGTCCACCACGCTAGCCAAGTGCGGATTGGCAGATTTCACATGTCTTTTGAAAACATGTAAGGTTCTCTCGGACATGCAGGTTTCCTCAGGATGTTTTCCTTCACCGTAAGACAAGTGGTAATCATGTTGGAAATAAATCGCACATGAAAATATCAGAGGTTCGAGACCCGGGATTTGAACACGCTTCACTCATTTTCTTTTCCAAACGAGCGAGTTACCACTTTGTTACTGCCTTAATGCACGTGTATTATAAATAAATAGCCAAGAAATCAAAATGTCAAAATAAAATATAAACTTGAAGTCATACGAAAACGAAAATATGAGGCGATCGAACCATAAAAATACTTAAAACTTTTAACGTGAGCATATCGAATGGTCGAGCTTTTAAAATAAAAGATACGAAAAAGTTTTATTAATACATATCATACAAAAAGAGCTTTATCTCTGTTCGCCACTTTACTTGTATAGTGAATTATTTAAATTTTTACATAATCGTATGCTTTTTTCTCCGAAACCCAAACGAAATCGGGTTAAACTTTTGTAGTTCAAACGTTTATTGGGGTGTACCTAAAAATATTAATGCCAATAAAATGCCATGAAATTTACAAATAGTTTTTGATGAAATTAAAAGCTTCTTTTTTTTGAGTTTGAAAAAAGTATATTTACAACAATTATGCTTTATGCTACTATTAGTAGTATAATTGTTAGTTTTTACACAAATTGGTAGTTTAAAAGATAATGAGACAGCTAAAATTGGCTCAATTACGCAGGGGATAATAAAATGCAGGCGTACGAACATATAATAGGCTCACACAAGAACGTTGCAGAAGCCATCTAGCCCAATGTGATGGGAGTTCTACATGCTTAGAGAAAGAGAGGGTGTGTGAAAAAGAGAGAACGAAATATAGAGATCGGGCTAAAATTATTCTCTATATTATTCTCGGAGTCATGGGGTAATCCGGTATTCCCGATTCTGAGCAATTGCTAGCCTCTTGAGGGAAAAGATTATTGATCTAAAAAACTTTATAGCCTTTGAAATAGAACCTGATATGACGTCAGGATATCTAGTTGCAAGCTTGGTGCTTTTTTTTTTTTTTTTTTTTATCCTTGGGGAATGCATTTACGCATACCACCTAAACCCCCAGGTGGTTATGTGGGGCTCACCGGCTAGAAGAGCCGGTACTACCCACTAAACCCCAAGCTTCCCCTCCCATCCGCCATAGTGGGACGCCGCGGGAACGCTTGCGCACAACTTCCGCGACGCCCCGGCGGCAGGTCCGAAGACCACCGTCTGGTGGGTCCCCCGAAGGAGCCCCACTACGGCTGCAGAGGACAGGGAAACGGCATCGAAACACCAGCCCTCTCCCCTGCAGCCCCACCGCGTCCGCCATCATACGGTGGCGGCCCCGTCCAAACCGCGGAAGGCGGGGAGGCCAGCACCGAGGCACCAGCGCTCCCCTCCCTCTGCGGTCCGCCCCTCTACCGGTTGCGGGCCTATTAACACAGTCCCGCAACCGGCCCCACCCCCCGTCCGATCACGGGATCGCCAAAGCGGTCCCGCCACCGGTGGCCGCATTATCGTGGCTTCGCAAACGGAAGCCTCATCGAGCGGCCCCAATCCGCCCACCGAAGTGGGCACCCTTCCCACGGCTGCAGAGGACAGGGAGAGCGGCAACGAAACACCGACACTCCTCTTCCCCTGCAGCCCCACCGCGTCCGCCCCCCTCCCGTCCGATCGCAGGATCGCCCAAGCGACCCCGCAATCAGTGGCCGCAACGCCGTCAGATGCAGCCACGACGAGAGAGAGGCCCCACACCCACCACAAAATGTGGCACCCAAACCACCCACCGAAGTGGGTCCACACCACCAATCACCGCAAGCGGCCTCATCCTCTGGCGCCCCAACCGCGTTCGACGGCCCACGGTCAGGGCACCCACCATCATCCTCCCGTCAGTGGCCGCAACGCCGTCAGATGCAGCCACTAACGAGAGGCCCCAACTGGTCCACCGAAGTGGACACCCGTCTTGCCCACCTAAGTGGGCCCCCCCACACCGGTGACCGCAACTCCGGAAGCCGAAGCCTCAACGGAGAGCGGCCCCGTCCGGGGTACCTCAACCGCGTTCGACGGCCCACGGCCAGAGGCACCCCTCCCCCTGCTGTTGGTCCGCGCCGGATTTCTCCGGTACCACCCGCTCCTGTGCTAAGCGGGTGGCGTTCCCCCATCCGCCACCTGGGGACGCGCCCGGTAGGAGTCAGCTCTCCCCCGGGAAGCTTGGTGCTAAATGTGCTTGTAAATCAACGAGGGTATTCATAAAAAAAGTCATAAGTAGGGAGATAAGGCTAAGTAAGCCCAGGTAACCTTCACCTAGGTCTTAACCTAATTAGAACGTCACCTTGGCATAGCATCAAGACGGTACTTGAAAAAATTTTTTACGTCTAAAGTCGTGTACGTTTATGGCATAAGGAAAATGTTTTTTAAATATATACTGAAGTTTATTTTTGAATATATATTTTTTTGCGGTTTTGTCAGTTAGGGTCATCTGTAGTACCTATATAAATCCAGTCACTAGGCCAGAGGTAGTGGGTTTTAATCTCGTTCAGTATAAATTGTTCCATGACCTTTATCAAGACTACTTGTTCTAGCAAACTAAATCCGTAACGTGACCCATTTCTACTTACATATTTTTTGTAACTTATCTATACATATAATAAAATTTTAACTAAGCCTAATCTGTAAATTAAATATTTTTTGAAAAATATTATTGAAATAGACATTATTATCGATACGGACGCAGAATCTACAGTTTTTAGAATTTTTGTTTGTCTGTCTATTACCGCATCACTGAAAAACAACTGGAGGGATTTTGATGAAATTTGGTATGATGATAGCTGGTTATCCGGGTCAACATATCGGATACTTTTTACTGGGGGAAAATATCTCATCTCTGATAAATCTATACTGAACGGTAAAACGTAAGTAGGGATGAACCCGAGCTGAGCGAGGGTAAGTCGCTAGTATACATATAAGTGTAACTTACTAAATCAGTATTTTTTTCTAAATCATGGACTACAGATTTAACTCTCACGCAAAGTGAAAAGAAGCGATAAGGCTGTATAGTCATATATTCAAGGTTGGTATTAATTTCGGTCATTAGCTTCAACCGGTTAATAGCATAATCATAATAAAATCGACTTTAAGTAACAGATTATGAAGTGTAATAATGGGTTCCATAAAAGAGTTCGCTCTCCCATCACCTGAGTCGTAAAAACAACATAAAATAAGATACGTAAGCATGTTTTTTAATCAATTTATAAAAATAACTAGCGACCCGCCCTCGGTTTGCTCAGACGTATCTTTAGATAACGTCGCGCTTTATATTCGTTTTTCTTTGTTTTAAATTATATATCCAAATGAAATACTGTTACTGGCATATTTTGTCTTTATCAAGTGTTCGCCGAGTGGTGGAAATGCGACCATATTAATTATTGAAAATATAAGGAAAACATATTTATATGTATATTATTTACTATTGAATCTGTATAAAAAACTAACTGTTTTTAAAAATTTTTGATTGATCGAATTGATTGACAGGTAATTGTGATTGATAAAACTAAAGTTCGTCTATAGCTACTAAATAAAAGAAAAGAAAATCGGTTGACAAAAAGAGGAGAAAAAGTTACTGAACTGTTTTGTCTTTGCCTATTTATATATAGATGAAATAATTTATTCTGTATAAGGATTAAAATTTAGACATAAAATTAATAATCTAAATATAACTTAGTCAATAAAAGTTTTTAAAAAGATAAAAGGGTATATACCTATCTGCTAGAATATAAAAGTTTGATAGGTTGTATCGTGGAGTTTTGATACTCCTTAGAGCTACATATTGTCCATATACATTTTTACGTTTTCATTTTAAAACTTTATACAAATTCGTTCAGTTGTTTTCGATATTAGCGCGTACATACGTACCTACAGACAAACACTAACGGCCGAATTCCTTTCACATGTATATTGTATAGGGATGTTATATGTAATGAAATTTAGACGGCACGTTTCGCTCAGTTTGTAGTGCTACTTGCTGTGCCAGCGGTCGCGGGTTCGATTGCCGCTGGGTTCATTTGTGTGATGAGCGCAAATATTGTACTCTAGTCATGGGTGTTTATATTTATAATATGTATGTATTTAAAGTTATATATGTGTAGTGTATCAACTATAATATAAAATATATCTGGTATCCATAACACAAGTCTCGTAGCTTACCATAGAACTAGATGGTGCTGTGTTAATGTCCCGACATATTTATTTATTTATTTATAAAGGCCTTAGTTCCAACTAGCTTTAGCTCGCGGCTTCGCACCTGTATATTTCATTTGGTTTGATTTACACCAACTTTGATCCCCTCTTTATATGGGTGCACAGTTAATTACGTAGAGTTTATATCTTCGAAATCCACTCAACAGATTCAAACAAAACTTAGGTGTATTATGTGAGATAGTGAAATGGGTTTATTGAGATCTATTAAGGTATTTCACGTGTGCATATAAAACAAGCTGGGGTCCTGGTATCGGAAATTAATGCTGTTTCACTATAGATAGTTTATAGCTTTTATGTTCACGAGTGTCACTTATAATATTAAATGAGTAATTCTTGTAGATATGTATGTATGTATGTATATATAAATTTATTTTGTCTATCTAGGAAACAACTCTAACGACTTGGGTCAAATTATGTGTTTATACAAGGTTTGCTTTTTATGTTTGTCTATTTAGGTGTCTTTTGTGAAAAAAAAAACAATTTATATTTATTCTCTAACCACTGTATTTCTACATTAGTTCCACTACCGCTATTTACCATACTTCAATTACTACTTCTTTCTGCTTCCCTCAATCGTCCTTTGATTCGGTTTGTCCGGAAAGTTTTCTGTCTCTTTCCCGCGTACGGCGACTTTCAATTAACTAACTGTCCTTGTCATGAATTAACAAGTTTACAATACTTTTAAGCATGGTTCTGTGGTGCTATGTTGATGTGAAGACGTTCTAAACTTACAACTAAAATATTTTTTCAAGCTTTACCACTTTTCATTATTTTCTAAAAAACATGCAATAGCAAAAGCGATTCCATTATGTGCTACCTTATTGTATTATGTTTTAATGTATAGGTTTTTCATTTTATATCAACATGTAATTTATGTTATAATGTTATCTGTCTATCTAAATATTGAAAAATATATGAATAGCAATATAAGGGATATTGTTATTTGTTTTATTGGATATTGTTAGTTGCTAAGTTAAATTTCCTTCTGTTTGAACGACACTAAAAAAGACGTGGGAAATTGTATATTATTTAACATAACATGAAACAAAAGAGTAAAATTCGCAAAACTAAAGGTTTAACTTAAAAAAAAAAACAGTTAAATTTCCGTATGTTTTACTTAATTTTTAAGTTAAACCATATTTTGTTATTTTTCTTTGTTGTTTTATATTGTAGAAATATATGTGAATAACAATATCTCTTGTTGTTAAGTTAAATTTCCTTCTGTTCGAACGACACAGAAGAAGACGCGGGAAATTGTATATTATTTAACATAAAATGAAACAAAAGAATAAAATCCGCAAAACTAAAGTTTTAACTTAAAAAAACACAAAAAAACATGGTAAATTTTACTTAATTATTAAGTTAAACCATATTTTGTTATTTTTCGCGCCATTCATATGGGTCCATAAAGGTGGGCTTAAAGATTGACAGGCCTTATCCGACATTATTATGGGTTTCATAATTAGTTAAAAAATGCTAATAACATAGGCTCGATTCGCATGCAGCCGTCAAAATTGACGCACAAAGTGTGAAATTGGGTAATGAGGACGTACCTTGATTGTAGGGTTGATATGGAAACGCGAATATATTACGTACTGAGTTTATATTAAAAAAGATAAAAAAGGTATCTCTTATATATGACAAAAGCCATAAATGGTGTTTTTACAATACTAACTTTACCCTAATATGTTAGAATTTTATGATTACTTAGGTAATATTAAATAAACTAAAAAAAGTAATGTCTTAGACTTTGCACAGCGGTTTTAAGTATGAAATCAAACATTTTTATGCAAAAGCTTTCGAATGTTTTTCTCTTATGTTTATCTCTATCCTAAAGTTGCATGGAAGAAAAGAGATGGAAAAGCTCACTTGGCGATATAAGATGTTAGATCTTGTAAAAAGTGCAGAATCTTGTTTATTTTACTTTTTGACTATTAATTTTATCCATACTAATATTATAAATGTAAATATTTGTGAGCATGAATGGATGGATGGAAGTTTGTAACTCCTTCATGACAGAACAGTTGAACGGATCTGGATAAAATTTGGCACAGAGATAAATTATAGTCAGGAATAGTACATAGGTTATTTTTTATCCCGGAAAAATGTACAGTTCCCGTGGGATATATTTGTATTTGTTTTTTTCTAGGGACGAACCGGAACCGCAAAGGTGAGTCGCTAGTTATATTATAAGGTCTTAATTGATTTAAAGTCGTAAAAATGTACACTATGTCCAATAATATTTATCTTATTAATTTAATTCATAGTAATATCAATAGGAACGAAAATTATACAAGCTATAATTTTACTCAGGAAGTGTTTTCAGTGTATTGTAACCGTTACACGCAAGTCATCGGCCTCTACTGACCACACTGTGATGGGGGTCCGCATAAATGGCCTATCAATAATACCATATAAAGTAAATTTAGGTATTGAAATAAATAAAATGAGCTTATATTATTTATGACTAGTGACTCACCCTCACTTCGCTCGACTTCTTCCCTAATAACTAATATCTAAACTGTGTATTCATAGATAGGTATGATGAGTTCTCTATCCCTTATTTGGGAAATGATCGATTTCCCATAAAATCTTCCACCCCCTTTTAGGGAATGAAAATTCATTATCTTAAAGGATGCTTTCCGAGATAAAAACTATCCTATGTCCTTCCCAGGGTCTCGAAACTATCACCATACCAAATTTCATCTAAATCGGTTCAGCGGATTAAGCGTGAAAAGGTAACAGACAGACTGACAGTTATTTTCGCATTTATAATATTAGAATGGACAATAAATGACATAAAATGATACTGGAAAATTTAGTATATGTATTAATATATTAATATTTAACATATCTACATGTATCTAAATGCAGTCATGCACAGCCTTCTCCTCTAAAGTACTACAGTAAGTACGATTCGTAATAAATCCGCTTCGCGAGCTTTTTAAATGATTTGTATTAATCTTTCAATATTAATGTTTTTATTTTATTTTGTTACTTTGTCGAAATCGAGAGAACTAACTAAACTTAAAATAATCATCTGAGAAAAACATTAGTGGGCTAGGACGAGTATGAAACTGTATGGGGAATATTTTTTTATAAGTGTCTAATCAAAAATATCACTCGAACAAAGCAGGGATATGCTACTAGTTGTTAAATATTAAGATTAATTACCAAAATACAAGCTGTCAAAACACGCATTTCTGCCATTTTAATAATAAACAAAGCCTTTCACAGGTGTATAGGAACAAGGGAATTTAATAAGTCGTACATCAATCTTGATAAAGGAAGTATAATATGAGTACGTAACGCAGATTTCTTCTCATTACCTCACGTCATGGAGGCGTTAATCAAACTCCATTTGTTTTAAGTTTCAGTAAATTGAAGGTTATATGAAAAATGATATTATTATATAACGATTAACTTTTTTTATGTTGGGAGATTAACACACAACACCGTCTAGTTCCATGGTAAGCTACGAGGCTTGTGTTATGGATACCAGATAGTTCATACACTACACATATATTACTTTAAATACGCACATATTATAAATATAAACACCCATGGCTGGAGTACAAACGTTCGTGCTCATCACACAAATGAATGCCCCAGCGATCACGGGTTCGAACCCGTGACCGCTAGCACAGCAAGTAGGGTCACTACAAACTGAGCCATACATGTCGTTTTCACTAAATATAGATGGTTTGCCTTCGTACAGCTTAGGTAATAACCATCTGAATCGAATATCTTGCACTATTTTACTACGCCATAGTAATATTCTTAAGGAACAAATAAGTATTCTAAGTTCTATATATGTACTTTATATATTCGCTATGTGAAAGAAGAAGTCAGGCGTAATGCTAAAGAGACTTTACGTCCTTAATTTTGTCCACACCCGGGATTCGAACTCAGAGCACCTTGAGACTTGCGTATTCAGCCCTTTTTAACGTTCCACTGCTGGGCACGGGCATTCCTTTAATACGAGGAGGATCAGGTCATAGTCCACCACGCTGGCCAATTAAGACCGTATGACAAGTGGTAATAATGTTGGAAATAATTCGCATATAAAAATACCATAGGCCGAATCGGGATTTGAACCCGTTTCACTCGGTTTTCACTCGGTTACCACTGGGCTATCACTGCCTTCTCCTGAGTTTTATAAACGTCCTATTAGACGGATGGAGCAGTCATTAAGATATTATGAACTAAATCTATTCAACTATGTATTCTACGGAAGTTAGTACGTATCGTAAAAATGTCATATCACATTAAAGTGTCGTAGTTGAAACTTTAGACAGATTGTATACATACTCCGGTCTGATGGCGTTACAGCTATCAAGCTCAAAGTTGCTAACTTATTTACCCAAATTTCTGTGTAAAATTAAATTAAACTTTGCACCAGTTCGGAACAAGTCGCTACAACTTGCGTGATACAGTTATTTTTGTTTATCATTTTATTAAGCATCGAATTAGCATGGTAACTACATAAAATACACATAATATATATATATATATATATATATATATATATCATTTGAAAACTCAACTATTCATTTACATCTCTACGTACTCGTACAAGTAACAAAAGAGCGCAGCAGAACTCCTAATTTTACATATTTCAAAGTCTGTTTTAAAGGGAAAATGGTCAGAGCTTTATTAAAAAACACAGTACTTTTCGAATATGATCTTATTAAAGTACGTAAATTGCAAATATTTATACTTTTATTACACAGACATACATACATATGTAGTTTGTTTCGGACTCTTGCTGACGACGAATTATCTTCATTATTGGTTGAATAATAGAAAAACAAATACTGGAAAAAAATTTGAATAAAGCTTTCTATAATAAAGAAAATGTACAGCAATTCTTTGGCTCCATAATGTATACAGTCCTGCATGTAAATAGATAGTTTCATTTAAAAACCGCAATTATGACATTTTATTATAAAAAAATCTTAAACAACGTATATTTTTCATATATGTTATGTAAACTTAATGTTTTTTTTTTGTAACAGTCAATACTTTTTATTAAGTTGCATATCGTGGGTTCAATATTCGTGAATTTTTATTTTATTATATTTATTTTATATGATTATTTGTACGTACATATGTATATGTATTATTATTTTAATAGCCTTCATGTAACGCTCTTTGTACAGAAACTGATGTCGCGGTCAATACATGCAATTCTGTTGACGGCACAAAAATAACAACCCTACAATGTTTTCTAGTACACTCGTAGTACTTAGCTCTCTTGATTTGTTTGATTGTTCTATTCATTATGACGAGGGTTAGATGACTGAGTTAGAAGATAAAAAGGATTTTTTTATAAGCACACCTATTTGTAAGTTAGCTATGTATACTTGTAACTATGTAAAAAAACTTAAAAGTTGGTTTTTAGGGTTCCGTATCCGAAGGATGCCAACGGAGCCCTATTACTAAGCCTTCGCTGTCCGTCCGTCCGTTCGTCTATAAGAGGACTGCATCTCATGAACCGTAATAGGTAGAGAGTTGAAATTTTCTCAGAGTAGGTATGTATTTCTATTGCTGCTAAAACAACAAATAATAAAAAAAATAATACAAGAAACATTTTTTAACGTTCGTAATCGATCATCGAAGTTAATATACTACATACATAGAGTAAAAGTCATTTTAATAAAAAGTACATGTTCGATGGTACAGAATCCTTCACGTGCGAATTTGACTCGCACTTGACCGATTTTTACTTTACTTACAATTGACATATTCAAAATTTTCTGAGTATACTAAGTTCTCAGTAAAATGCCGAATCACAGTTCCTATAAACTACGGAACTCTTACTTCTGTTCGACTCACACTTGACTATATTTTTGCTATTATAAATATAATACGTTTTTATACATTTTATTATTAAAATATTTACTGACAAAGTCTTAGTAGTAGCTAGTATTAAATTCATACCGCTTCACGAATAGCCCATCTAATTGTGTAAAAAAAGGTTTAAAAATGTTATTTAGTCGTCTGTTAATGTACTCGCAGGAATCCTATTGTTGAATATCAAAAGGTGTCTATAGTTGGTAAAATGAGTCATATCATTTGTTTTCTGTCGGTTGTAACCACAATGAATATGAAACACCGTAACATAATATTTTTTTGATAGAAAAAAATGCATTAAAAACTTAATATAAAAATACTAGCAGAACTTGCGTTTACAATATAAAAAAAACTGTTTGGCTTTATGTTATACAGTAACTCACCGTCGCTTCGCTCGTTTCGGTTCAGAAAGCTTATTTCTAAGCATTCCATAATTATTAATGTTATAAATGCGAAAGTTTTTGATTGATTGTGGGTGTTTTTTTGGGTTCCGTACTTAAAGAGTAAAACGGGATCATATTACTGAGACTTCGCTGTCCGAGCGTTTGTCTGTCTGTCCGTCAGTTACCAGGCTGTATCTCATGAACCGTGTAATGACAGTTGAAATTTTTACAGATGATGTATTTCTATTACCGCTATAACAACAAATACTAAAAAACAGAATAAAATAAATATTTAAGGGGGCTCCCATACAACAAACGTGATTTTTTTGCTCGTTTTTGCTCAATATTGATAACGGCAATAGGTAGATGCTTGAAATATTCACAGAATATTTAGTTATATATTCACTGTAAAAATAAATAATTAAATTAAAATAAAACAAATATTTAAGTGGGGTTCCCATACAACAGACATGATTTTTTGCCGTTTTTAAAGATAATGGTACGGAACCCTTCATGGGCGAGTCCGACTTGCACTTAGCTTGTTTTTACGTCTTCACACTGTAATGGCTTATTTAAGTAAAATTCCGAATAGAAATATCCCGCATTACATATCCTACTTTCGTAAATAGTTCATATCAAGCGAGCGAAGCCACGTGTACGAGTATATACAAGTACATAATGTACTAAAATTGCAACGTGGCCAAGGTACATTTAATAGTTTTTGTCGAACAGACCGCACGAGTTGATCGCACGTCACTTCAAAATTGATGAATGGGTTTCGATGGGACTTTTATTTTATTATTTTAGTAATAATTAAAGTTAAGATCAAAACAATCGTCCACTTTTCTATGAAGCTGGATGAAAGATGTTATTTTTGACTACCGACTAACCGGAAAAATTACTTAGCCAAAGAGCGAGAGCTATTTATAGGTATGGAAATTTTGGTAAAATTTTATCATAAACGTTACGTTTTAACGTTTAATATAGATATAGTATGTTATCCTTTAGAGATAGACATATGCCATCGCGGAGTTTTCTGTAGACCTAAGTATATAAGATACACAATTCCACCATTCTATACGTTGGCGAAAACAGCATGAAAATCGGTCCAGTAGTTTTTGAGTTTATCGCGAACATACGGACAGACATACAGACGCGGCGGAGGGCTTTTTTTTATTATATGTAGTGATAGCGGACTTCTATTACGTAAAGTAAATACGAAAGTTTGTATGTGTGTACATTTGTTACTCTGTGCTGAAGACGGATTCGGATGAATTTTAGTACACAGATGACGTAGACTAGACTCTAGAGCAAATAATATAGACTACTGTTGCACCTAAGAATGCACCCGAGCGAAGCGAAACTAAGTTAGTACCATTTTAAATAAAACTATCTTTTCTGATTATTTCGCGGATTAATTTTGATGTTTGGTTTCCGATATTTCGAATGCTTTACAGCAATCATGGTCACGGGGGAGACTAAGGTTTTATACTAAGGTTTTATAGAGTTAAATATTCGCGTAAATCTAAGAAAGTATTAAGTTAGTACCCATAAATACCTCTATACGGACCTAAATTAAAGACATTTGATATAATATAAAGCTGTAGCAAACTAATTTATATTGCACAATAACATATAAAACAACTCAGTACAATTTTTATAAAACTATATATATAAATTCATACAGCTTTTCCTTATTGTGGGCAATATTCGTATAATTAATTAAGCTACTTGCTTTAATAATATAGTTTGTGATAGACTACTTTTGGCCGCGGTTCTGCTCGTATATTAAGTAAGGCAGAGACAAATGGTAGCCTATCTGTCTTCATGATGCTAATTGCCACATATGCATTTATGTAAGTTTGATTAAAATCAGTAATTTCGGAGTAAAAAGTTAACAAACAGACAGATTTACTTTCATATCTGTATTTTATTAATATTTCTCACAAAATATTTACAACATACTTATCTTAAGGCTAATATTGCACTGGATCCTCTTATTGGGATGAAAAGCAACCCCTCGTAAAAAATAGCCTATGATATCTACTATATAATGTAGTATATCTATAATAATAATAATCTATATATAAATGAAAATGGATCACCAAAATGTATACATACGCGCATAATTTCCGATCGACTGCACCAAATTGGATAATACTTTTTTTTTGTGTCAAAACAAGTTTTATATAGAAGAAGATTAAAAGAAAATTTTTTTTTTCTAAATTAAGATTTTTTAAATCTCATGATATGAAAAGTGAGTGAGTGAAATAGTTTTTATCCTGGAAATCATCCCTTGAGGGGATGAGAATGGGGATGAAAGTTTGTATGGGGTAGCAAGCAAGGGACGAACCCGAGCGAAGCGAGGGTGAGTCGCTAGTAATAAATAAATATGTTGGGATTATTATCTATAATATAATGATAAAGATTATAAAAAAATCTATATTTGCGAAATGTTTTTTTTTATAATTTGCAACTTTTTTCAATCAGCGTGTTACTAATAGTACAATATTGCCAGTCAGTATTTTGTAAATAAATAATGCCAAAAAAAATGTTTAGCAGTAATCGAACGCGGTACCTTTTGCATTTTTAGTATGAAATACGATATTCACATTGATGTAAATCTTCATAATAATCTACGAGCACTGTAATATTTTTATATTACCGAATATATTACTGAGAACGTGTTTATAATAACGCGGTAAAAACTAAATATTATACTCATTTCGTACCTATTTTTTGCTTAAGACTGCGGTTAATGAACAAAACCCCGAAACTGTGTAAAAGGAAAAAAGGAACAATAGCAGGTAGCAACCGTCAACTAATTGAGTATCCCCGATGCTAACGCGCATAAAATTAACTCTTGACTGTGTTGTTAATCCGTTTGTGTAGTATAAACTACTTATGATATTATTATTTATATTATTCTATTAGCGATTCGTCCATAAGTTGATGGCACGTTTGGCTCAGTTTGTAGTGACTCTACTTTCTGCGCCAGCGGTCGCAGGTTCGAGTCCCGATGGGGGCATTCATTTGTGTAATGAGCACGAATGTTTGTACTCTAGTCATGGGTGTTTATATTTATAATATGTATGTACTTAAAGTTATATATGTGTAGTGTATCAACTATTTGGTATCCATAACTCAAGCCTCGTAGCTTACCATGGAACTAGATGGTGCTGTGTGTTAATGTCCCAACATATTTATTATTTATTTATTTATAAGTACGTTTATGACGCTTAGTATGGAATAGATAGACTATATAGATATGATGAGTTTTATATTTTTTACTTGAGAAATGATTGATTCCCCATACAAACTTCCACCTCCCTTGAGGGATGATTTCCGGGATAAAAATGATCGTATGTCCTTTACAGGGTGTGAAACTATCTCCATACTAAATTTCATTTAAATTGGTTCAGCGGATTAAGCATATAAAGGTAAATAGACAGACAGATAGACAGAGTTACTTTCGCGTATACAATATTAGTAAGGATAAATAATGTTAAATATTAATTTAATATGTTTTTGAGAAAGCTCTAAAATGTTGTATTATACTTATGTGGTAACGTAAAGCTTTACAAAAAGCTCGTATTATTAATCGACTTAATTATTATTTTACAGCAATATTATCGATTATTATTTTTATTATTAGATTAATTTTAGAAGTTATATAAAAGAAAACAAATATGCAGTTGTTCTCTTGTTCCTAAGAAAAACTTATTTCTATAGTATTTCAATCTCTTGAAATATTGTTCGCCGATAGAATCGTTGAAGCATTCTTTCTCTATCGAAGCTATCACTCTTTCATACAACTTTAAACTTTACTATTTTCAAGTTAAATTCATTTTGCTTTTAAGAAAAGGACAGTTTTTTGTGTCGATGGTCGAAACCCTAATGGTTGACTTTAACATCTTTTTAAGTTTTATCGCTTTTTTTCTCTGTTGGAGATTCAAGCTAATGTTTTAGGACTTCTGTACTTTAACTTTCGACTAGATTTCATTTAACTAATATATTTTTTTATGAAATAAGTAATGTATTGTGTGAAATTTTTGTATGTAGAGTTAGCTTAGTTAATTTATTATTATTATATGTAACTTATATTTTTTATTATTACTTTTTTGACAACTTAAGAGTAAAATTTTAGTGCGATCGTTAACTTTGGACTTAATATTTGCAATTAATTAACAATAACGTCACGTTCATATAAAAAAATACAAAATCAAGTATCGAATATCTAATGTAGAGTAAGAGTAGAGATACTAATTTTACTATAGTAAAAAACAATTCCACTTATTTCATTTAAATATTTAACATGTTTTCGTATATATAAAGCAAAGCTTTTTGACACCATCTATACTAATATTACAAATGTGAAAGTTTGAGTGTAGGGATGTATGGATGTTTGTCACTCTTTCACGCAAAAAGTAATGATTTTAATGAAACTTTACGATAATATAGCTTATACTTCAAAATAACACATAGGCTAATTTTTATCCCGGAAAAATATACGGTTCCCGTGGGATAGATTTGTTTCTGTTTTTCTCCCCAAACGAAGCAAGGGTTTGGCTCTAGAAAATAGTTTATAATATTGTTTAGATATCACTATCGCAGACATGTCTCGAACACTGTTTACCGTTTCATGCAGACATTTTAATTTACTTTAACCTGACCTAGGCCGGTAATAATTCACACGCACCTATTTACTCTACGATAACCATCCATATAAAATATAAGTTGTAATTTCAATGAACGTAGGCTTAATCACCGTAATATATTGCGTTCGCGAATCAACGCATATTTAAAACGGTTTTGTATTATAAAACTGATTAATCTTTCGTATTGAAATTCGCGTGAAATAAACTTTTGAATGCAATTCGGTTTGATATTTCTAAATCGGAGGCATCACGCCGGTACGGTTACCTGTTTTTTTTTAAGTTATAGAAAGAGATAGAGTAAAGAGAATGTGTTCGACAATGCGTCTCTACCTACGGAAAGCGGCTAAGACCCAGTACGACGCTACTCACAATGCACGAGTCTATCAGGTTATATTATGCTGCTAAGTGCAAATGTCGTGGGATCGCTTGGATGGGTTGTTTTCGAGCGGCTCTACATTTTAGACGGTTAGTAACCCGAGCGTGGCCGGTGAGGCAACCATGCGCCGCGCATTCTTGCTTCTTCACCAATCCCGACCAACTTCAGGCCAGTTTCGTCGTAACCGTCGAACAGGACGGACCTGTGACGCTCGTCTCCGCAAATTATCGTACAATACAATACTTTAACAGTTTGTAGTGACTTCAAATTAATTTAAAACTGTGCTACTGACTGTATTTCGCCGTGTTAGTGATGGGACGCGACGAAAAAAAACCAAATAACTTGCTTCGACGATGACAGAAAGTTTTAGTTGGGGAATAAAAAGTTGTCCGAATGCACTCGGCTACAAAAAAAATTATGTGCTCGTAATAGTGATGGGATCGCAGTGCGACTGATCGTGTAGCTAGTGATGTGCTGTGATATAAATTATAGGCGATCGCGTAGATGATTGCCATTTTTGTGTGTGATAATATTAGTTTATTAGTTACCAAAGATTCCTGATGATCTTGTACATTAGTTTGTGCTTCATTTTAGTAGTTTTAGGTGAGTTTTTTTTTTAAATATTAATTGTGATTTTTTTATTATTATTATTTCTCGTAATACAAATTTGTTTGCTTATCGGTTAATATTTATGTAGTCAATGAATGGTGCAGTGATAAGTTTAATATTTATGAGATGTTGCATTCAACAACGACTTTACATTCAAAACAATGCCGTATCTGTATTTCATTGAATCAATGGATAATTCATAGTGAATTAATAAGTTACGTGTGCAAAGTCATTAAGCTTACTGTAGGATTTATGTCAATTTCATTTTAAATAAAACTATCTTTTGTTTTTTATTTTGATTTTTGGTTTCCGACGTTTCGAATGCTTTACAGTAATCCTGGTTACGGGAGAGACTAAGGTTTTAGACGTCTTAAAGGTCATTATACATATATGTACTTGTTACAGACAGTGCCTTCTCACAATTTTACAAAATTATTAAAAATTCAAAAATTGCACCAAAGTACCTTACAATATTTGTTGATTTTAATTCTAAAATATTTTAAAATGTTTGATAAGTATTATAATTAAATATGGCAATATTATTTATTTAATTTAAGTTGTTATTATTATAATATGTATAACCATAAAGAAAATTAAGAATGTTAATTATTTATTTATTTAAGCATTAGGCGAGCAAAATAAATCCACGAAATAATCCGAAAAAAGATAGTTTTATTTAAAATGACAAATATTCGCGTAAATCTAAGAAAGTATTATGTAAATTGAATTGATAACAATATGTAAAATCTTAGTTCAAAAACCAGTAACTCCACAAATATACTGAACTTAGTTAAATATTTATATTTTAAGTATAGTTTTTGTTTAGGCCAAAGAGTTAATAATAACATCTCGCGTTAATCAATGAAGATGATAATGAGAGTATAATTTAATTGAAACATTTATCTAAACGTCCGAAGCCCGCATAGTTTCTAAGATAAAGTAAATAGTTCAAAACGTTTCTGTTCGTGACTCAAACGATTTTACCTAATTTTAGTTCTGTTATGTTTACTATTAATTAGAGAATCGTTAAATAATGACCACACATGCTTATAAAATAAAACTTTCGACAGCTTAAAAGCTTATACTAAAGTTACATTAAAAGTTGTTTTTGAAAGCTTATTTTTTTATTAAAAAGCTACAATGTAAGTTATAAAACTATATAAATAAATAAGTAAATATGTCAGGACACACAGCACCATCTAGTTCCATGGTAAGCTACGAGGCTTGTGTTATTGACACTAGATAGTTGATTCACCACACATGTATAACTTTAAATACATACATATTATAAATATAAACACCTATGACTGGAGTAAAAATATTCGTGCTCATCTCACAAATAAATGCCACCAGCGGGACTCGAACCCGCGTCCGCTGGCACAGCAAGTAAGGTCACTACAAACTGAGCCAAACTTATCGTCTATACTATATCTATATATATTAATGATAGAAGTAATTGCAACATAGTTATTATAACAGAAAATAATGTATTGAGTCTGGTTTCGCCTATTACCCAGAACACGTCTTCCGATATAATAAAAAAGACATTTTAAAAGGAGCTGAAATCGTGCGACCTGGTCACGTTCACATAATTTCGTTTGCCACAGTTTGTCTGTCCACTTTCTAAAAAAATATCCCGATTGAATGTGGTGCCCACTAGTTATGTCGGAATTTTCAATTTATATAACACTAAGTCCTTGCTGCGTCTTCGCTCGTAAGGTATGTTGATTATTAGTACATAGTACACCTGATTATTAGTGCGAGAAAATCAGAATAGGTTGAATGTTTCGAATGAGTTAATGAGATTTCATATAAACAAATTGACAAATCAATTTTACGTTTTTAACATATATTTAAAAACACTTAGTTTACCTGTCTAGATGAAAGAGTGGCAAAAAAAAGTGTGTTGCAAATTTAATAATTAGTGCAAATATTTACTATAAACAAGAATCGAAGCGGCAACCAATGTTAAAATACTCTAATCACCATGTGAAAGAAATAAGAAAACCTTTAAAAATTTAAGCTTAGTAGAATATTATCATCATAAATAGTATTACTAACAGATTCAAACAAAATAGGTGTCATCTAAGTAGAATAATTCTATAGAAAACCACCATACATAACCGTTAAGAAATTAGCAGACCAGTTAATATGTTGAGGTCAATTATATAGATATGTTTGTGAGTAAATTATGGAAATGAACTACTTGAGAGTTTAATTAATTTTAATAAATCGATTCGTATCTCGAAAGCTTTCTTATTTGCATATCTTAACAATCTCACTATCTTTTTTTTCCATCGAATTAACGGGGCTTGGATTCTTTCGCTTTGCGATGAATCGATTATTATTTAATTGTTGTACGTTAATTAGAATCGGTTGTTACGATTTTTTTTAACCTTTTTAAACGATTAATCAGAGGTAGGTTTGTTTTTAAACCGTTATTGGTAATTATTTTTAAAAGTTAACCGATGACAGATGTTGTTTTGACTAAATATATAATTTAATTTGAATAAAACATGTGATGTACTGTTGTATAAGAAAATTATACAAATCCGTTTAGAAGTTCTCATATGAGCTTCCAAACGAACAGTATCTCATTTTTATTTATATATATTTCATACAATATTAGTTTATTAATAACAAGCGACTCACCCTCGCTCCGCTCGAGCTCGTCTTTAGTTACGTTTTAACGTATAGCTCAGAGATGAGATTATTTTCCCGCATTAAAAAGTATTTAATATGTCAACCCGGATAACAGCTAACCAGCTATCATTATACTAAATTTCATCCAAATCTGTCCAGTAGTATTCTCGTGATGCTTTCCCAGACAGACAGACAAACAAAAATTCTAAAAACTATAGATTCGGCATCTGTAATAAGATTTTCCAAAAAATATTTAATGTACAGATTCGGCTTAGTTACAATTTTATTATATGTATAGATTAATGCTTAATAAAATTATTAGTCTGTTTTTATTAAATTTAACATTATTTTAGATTATAATATAAATTATAATGGTTTGGATGGACAATTCGTAAGGAAATCCATGATTTAAAAAGTTTTTCGTCCTTTTAAAAATAACATTTAAATGTATATAATGAAGATTGTAGTTAAGAATTTATTCCCAACAAACAAAGAATAACAAAACAAATTGGTTGTAACTTTTATAAAATGGTTCACTTAAATATATATATATATATATATATATATATATATATATATATATATATATATATATATATATATATATATATATATTAAATTTACTTAACTGTATAATTTACTGTATATAATCTATAATATTAATATAAAATTAGGTATTAAATGATATTTATATGTTTATTCAATCGATTTCGACTCAATAAATTAAATTGTGAATAAATCACAGATCAATTCTTAACTCGTCTATACAAGACATAACACACGACCGTAAAGTTTCATTCCAGTCATACTAAAACTGTAAAAATGTTCACTTCAAACGTTATTTTGTAACTTCTCCTAACTTAGCTAACAACGTCAGCGTAAACACCTGCTGTTTGAATCTCTTTAACTAGGTCTTAGAATACGAATGCATGTAAACGCAAATAAAATTTAAATCCTAGATGATTTATTTTAAATAAAATCCTTTTATACATATATGTATATGAAAGCTTAAAAAATATATTTAAATAGTAATAATACGGTGAAGGAAAATATCGGGAGGAAACCTGCATGTCTGAGAAAACCTAGCAAGTTTTCGAAAGACATGTGAAGTCCGCCAACCCGCACTTGGCCTGCGTGGTGGACTATGGCCTGATTCCCCTCGTATTGAAGGGAGGTCCGTGCCCAGCAGTGGGACGTTAAAAAGGGCTGAATACATACATACAATACATACAGTAATAGTATATTGACACCTAAAAACAACAATCTTAGTATTATATTTTTTTTAGTAGTTATTTTTGTGTACATTTTTACTAGAATTGATTGGAAAGCAAAAAAATGGTTAATTTTCAAATAATGTTTGATAAGATATTTCCAATATGTTATATACTTACTTAAGCTTTGCACGTAAGTTCAAGTTAATGCTACCGGTAGCGCCATCTGTTGTCGAGTAGAGTTAACACACTCTTGAATGCTGTACAAAAAAGGAATATAACTTAATTTATAGATTTATGGTATTTATATTTCTTTATTTTTTAATAAATGTGCTTGTATCATAATTTAAGCTTCAATTAAATATAATATTTAGTTTCATTTAGTAATTCTATTTCTTTAGAATTTCTAAGTCTAAATGTGTAACTTAATATTGTGTTAGTGGTAAAGTCAATACCTCAATAATATGGTAAATAAGAAAGTTTACAAGTATTTAATTTAAAAATAATATGTAAATACGCAAATATTTGCATTAACCATGTAAGCATGTATTTTGTCGTATTTCTTTTATCGCTTCTAAGTTTAACTGGTAGAGAACGCTATTTTTAGTGTTAAGTCCGCTTTTTTAGTAATTTTGTGCGCTACAGATATATAGCCTGGATTATTAATATAAGAAAATATTTATAAAAGATAAATAAAATAATAAGCTTTGAAGGAAACTAAGCGATTTGTGTGGTCCGAAATCAATAACGATTTTATCGATAGAAAAACTAACAATGGGTCACGTTCCCTGTAACTATTAAAAAGTTACTGCTTCCTCCCTAGTACAGTAATTATGTCAAAATAAACTTAACCATGTGGGGCCTTATGGGTACTTAGAGTTTAAAAGTTAGAAGTTAGATAAGTTTTTTTTTATAGCAATACTAGCAGACCCGGCCACGCGTTGCTGTGGCATATGAAAATCGTTGATTTTGCAATAAAAATAGAAAATAATTGGGATAAAAACTATCCTATCTTTTAAGGTGATACAAATCACATATTTTTTTTAAAAAATACGCTAAGATCGGTTAAGTAGTTTCGGAGTTCATCGCGGACCAACACGAGAATTTGATATATTGAGATGTTAGTGAGTGACCTTTGTTGTTAGTGAGTGTTTAGAGAGTGACCATTCCTTTCAATTTATTTTAAAGCTGAATTTCCAATCAAGAAGACTTTAAGGATGTTTTTATTTATACACATGTAATGTTTAATCACATTAACTATCATAAATATGTACCTATATGAAAATTTGGAAAATTGATTTTGTATGTATGGTTACAAAAAACCTTTTCCGCACAACATTCATTTAAAACCCAAAAAAAATATTATTTATTAATTTTTGCGTTCTTTTTGTTCCACGCTTTTTATTAAGTCCCAATGGAACGGCCGAAAAATATTTCATATGTTTCTTGCTTTTTTGTAAATGGCTGAATATGACAGATCGGATGATATTTACTTTTGTGGAGAGATTTATATATGATGAAAATATTTAAATTATCAAAGGTTTTCCTTTTATACAAGCTACATGCTTCAAATGAAATGATGGCTTTTTTTAAAGTTACAATTTATATTATCTGTATTTTATATGTAAAACTAGTGTCTTCCCGCGGCTTTGCCTGGTGGATATGTATTAATGTCCTATATTTTGGTCCAGGATATAAGCCTTCTGCATTTCTCAATATGCTATATGTGCTATGCTAATAAAGTTACCAAACACACGCATACACTTAACCTACTCACTCTCAAAGTCTCGCATAAATAATATATTTTCACACAAAGTTAGGTGTACTGTTTTATGTGTTATATGATTAATATTTCCTTTATTTGCTAAATATTGACCTTTTCTATAAATATAATAAAATTATAACCAAGTCGAATCTGTATGTTAAATATTTTTTTGGAAAATCTTATTGAAATAGTCATTATTATCGATACAGAGGCTGAATCTAAAATTTTTAGAATTTTTGTCGGTCTGTCTGTCTGTCTGTGACCGTATCACGAGAAAACCACTAGGCAGATTTTGATGAAATTTGGTATGATGATAGCTGGTTATCTGGGTAAATATCTCATCTCTGAGAAATCTATACTAAACGTTAAAACGTAACTAGGCACTAACCCGAGCGGAGTTAGGGTGAGTCGCTAATATATTATTTAAAACGTTTAAATTTCACATGAAACTAATTCAAAAGTATCGATATTTATAGATCATTATTTATTAAGCTATTTCCAGTTTAGAATTTCACATGTTAACTTAAAGGCAAAGGGTAGTTAAGAATAAAAAATCCTCCGAACGTCTTTCATGAAGACAATCTATCAGTAAACAATATCTAATAGTCCTTTAAAACAACCAACACGTGTTTAACTCGCACTTAATCTTCTAGGTTAAATTTAACATAATAGGATGTGCTATTACTGCGATGCTATAGATAAGCTATAAAAATCGTGGTCTGTAGTACTAAAATTACCTTATATTAAAAAAAACCGACCGCTTGAAGTTAAAGTAAATATGGTAACTTTGAGGGTGGATTTGTATTTTTTTTTTAATTTATATTTATAACCTAAAAAAATTATATTGCATAACAAAAATTATAGTTGAATTTAGCATCAATGATCGACAATCTAATCTGTGACTTGCAATAGATTAATACTCCTTGAATCAAATTGAGTTATTGGTCTTTAGGTGTAAAATGTAGTCCGCGTCATTTTCACCTTCAACTACTAACTACGTCTTTCCAAAAAATCACGAAGGACGAACTAACGTACACATTTATATACATATAATTTTAGTAAGGACCGGCGTATTGTACTTTATTGAATATTAGAATTTATTTGCCCACATTGAACCCGTTACCTCTTGCACAACACACAAATTCGACCTATCATTTTGCTACGAGATATTATCGTATTATAATCAAGCTCAATACAAAACCAACATATCCAATATTAGTTTGACAGCCGGAAGTCTCAAACCTCGAATGACGTCCATAATCGAGATATCTCGATTTCGATAATCGATTTATTTTCTCAATCTTACTCGATGATAATAATTAGTTCCGAGTGCATCATGCGGCCGAGTTCTAAATATAAACTATTTCTATAATAATATATGTACGTAGTACGTATGTATGTACATATATAATGAGGTTTTCTCTATATTATTCATATATGTATTTAGTAAATTCTAAACGCTGCTTGACTTATTAATTTTACGCTTTGAATGAGTTTGTTTATGAGTAAGACACTTAAAATTTGAACAATTTATTATTCCTATTATACTATACGTACTCTAAGCTATGGCATGTTGAAAGATTTTAAAATTGACTCCTCAGTTGTTATTATCGATTCAAAGCTAAAAAAAATGCATCTACTTAAATATCACTTTAAATTAAAATAAATTAACCTTTTTCGTTATAACTTCATATTAAAAAAAACGCAACATTATTTACAAATTAAATTAAATATTTTTTTTTTTAAATAAAATATTCTTTCGCTTTCTATAGCTTCACTAAACGGACATCAAGCTTAAAATTCACTGGTAAAGTAGTATCGGCTTAACAAGCACCCTTTGCTGTCGTAAAGAAAGTTTATGGCGGTTCTATAAAAAGCAAATAAGTCGACGCGTTTCATATGTGTGAATGAGTTTGATATTAAATAAATTAACTTTCTTCGGAATTTCGTGCTAGTACCAAATTCCGAAGAATGTATTAGTTAGCTAATTATTATTAGATGCTTTACCGACAGATATGGAGTTTTGTGGTAAGACTAAGTGGTTTAGTAAAATGTATATCTGACTAGCAGAACCTGCGGCTTCGCTCGCGTTAAAACTATAAAAAAAACTAAAAAGGTAGGTTTCATACAAACTTTCATCCCCTATTTTAACCTCTTAGGGGTTGAATTTTTAAAAAACGCTGAAATACGTAACTTATTTTTTGCTTACTCAATTCATACGAAATTTCATGCAAATATGTCCAAGGAATAAAAAGTTTCATATAAACTTTTATCCCCTATTTCACCCCCTTGGGGGTTGAATTTTGAAAAATCCTTCCTTAGTGCATGCCTTCGTCATATGAGGAATACGTGTGAGAAATTTTAATTTTCTAGTCTTAAGGGTTTGGCCTGTACGTTGATACATCAGTCAATCACTTTTGCCTTTTATATATTATACCTATATAATAGATTTGAGAGAAGGTGCTAGTTTTTGGCGTGATTGAATAGTTTTGAAGTTTTGAATATGACTAGATTATCTCTTTAAATATAGTTACTTTATAATACAAAAAGTAAATGACTTCAAAATTATTTAACAGTAATTTTTATCACCATAAAAACAAAAAACTTGCTATTCATATAACTATGTTCTAATTAAATACGATTATAGTCAATCATCAAAATTAATAATCTCCTTCCGACCGATTTCATTTCATTGAGACTAGACATCTGCGCAGAAGATATTATAGTGCACAAGTGCACTCTCTATTCCTGTCACTGTCATACTCCGGTGGGAGGACTACTCGACACGACCGGTGAGAGTTAAGGCGCAGGACCGACGGCTTTACGTGCTTTCCGAGGTACGGGGGTGAAACACCGCCAACTTCCCAACTCCGTACTGTTACTGAAGCTTACTAAACACAAAGACTCAATAACTAAACTAGGCCCGACCCCGGACTCGAACCCAGGACTTCCGGATGTGCAGCCGTGCATGCTAGCCACTACACCATCGAGGCAGTTAAAATATAAAGAATAACGCCCACATGAATAACTTCCCACTTAAAATTGTCACGCTAACTTAATGTAACTAAAATCACTTAGAGGAAGGACCGTCTATATTTCTATTAATAGTAAACCATAACTTATGCGTATCCGGGTACGAGATTTTACTGAAAAAATATTTTTAAGCACTTTTGATATATGAACGCGGAAGGCGCGGATAGAATGTGTTTTCTTTTATCAAGATGCATGGAGATTAAAGCAGTAGATTAGTTTTAAGATATGTTACTTAACTAGTGACTTATCCTCGCTTCGCCCGTACTGTACCTATCTTAATCTAATCTCTGTGATACTAAATTTCATCCAAATACGTCCAGCCGTTTCAGCATGTGTAACAAAGATACATACATATATAAACTTTTGAATTTATAATAGTTATATAAACAATCTTATAGTTTGAGATGGGTTCGATTCTCGTTTGAAGTTTTTTTTATTGAATACACAATTTTCTTGCATACTCTGATTGAGACGAAACATGTCTCGAGTTTTCTTCATCCATACCGTAAGGGATAGTGCATGAGGTAAATAAAAATAGTGAAATTACTAAATAAATCAGTCTTCATCGGGAAAACGTTTCGCTAATAGCAAAATCCTGTACTGAACGTAAGAACAACACTCAGTATCTAGAGTCTCATTCAATACGAAGACGCAAAACAAACAAGTTATTTATCTTATATATAATCACGATAATAGAAATAAGGGTATGGTATTCTTAAAACGTTCATTTAATTGTATTAGCTACATATGTAGATAACATAACTACTATGCATAGACAAGATAGTTCAGTACCTTTTACTTTTTGTTTTATTAAAGACTAGCGACTCACCCTCGCTTCGCTTCGGGTTCGTCCCTAGACAAAAATAAATGTATCCCACGGGAACCGTACATTTTCCCGGGATGATATATAGCCCACAGCCTTCCTCAGTTAACGGGCTATCTAATGCAAAAAGAATTTTTCAAATCGGATCAGTAGTACCTGAGATTAGCGCGTTCAACCAAACAAACAAACAAACTCTTCAGCTTTATAATATTAGTATAGATCTTCTTCTTTTTTTTTAGCATTTGACGAGCTTTAGTGTTATCAATGACAAAAAATGGGAAACAGTAAGTTTTTTTTTTGTATAGATAGATAAATTCTATTCATGAATGTTTTACTTAAATGTTTAATAATGAATATGGCTCAATTTTGACGGCTGGGGGAACAAAATTAAAAAAAATTACTTGCAATAGTGATAATTAATTTATGAAGTTGATAAAGGTTAATACAAATTAGAAATGAAAATATATCTTAAAAAGGTAGATTGACTTCAAAATCATGTTTAAAGTAGGTAATCCCATACTTTCTTCCTAAGGGGCAGATTATTCATTGAAAAATGAAATCTAACTCATTGCCACATAGAATAAATTATTAAAATAAGACCTATTCAGATTTCACTTAACTATGTCTGGAATCGTCCAGACATAGTTGACTGAACTAGATAAATAGAAAAAAAATCTGTTATAGAAGCTTTAAGGAAATAGACAAGATGACAAACGCGATTACTAATAGAAAACATAGAAATATGGGAATATGTCTCATCATAATATAGTACTTACTTAGAATATGATATTCACAGTTCACAGTTCACAGTTAAAATCGCTAACAGACTTAAGTGCTAAATAGTAGTTTATGTGTTACTTCAGGTCTATCTGTGTACAATATTTTTGACGACATGTTTGACTCAATAAGGTCACCAGACCATACTTGCTGTGCCAGCGGTCGCGAGGTCGAGTCCCGCTGGGGTATTCATTTGTGTGATGATTACGAATGTTTGTACTCTAGTCATGGGTGTTTTTATTTATAATATGTATGTATTTAAAATTATATAGGTGTAGTGTATCAGCTATATTATACTATTCTTTATTGTACTTAAAAATAAACACAGTACTGTTATCTATAATACAAGCCTCGTAGCTCACCATGGAACTAGATGGTGCTGTGTGTTAATATTTCAACATATTTTATTTATTTAAAATTTCATCCAATTCCGGCCAGTCGTTTCAGCAAGGAGTAACAAACGTGATGATGATGATGATGATGATGTCCTCGTGATTGATACTTGCCACGTCAGCAATTCAAACTGATACTAGCCAACTACGCAGGAGATATAATAGTACACAAGAGAAACTGGGTTACAATATTTTTCTTTGCAGATGTCGATTAATTTTTCAAGAAAATAGACAAACCTTAAAAAATCTAAGGTTTGTCCTTAAATATAAACTATACACGAAACGAGGTTAAAGTACTAGTATTTATAATAAATACGAGGTCTTTTGTAAAATGTTTCAACATTATTAGGATCGATTTGAATGTGCAATGTATTTTTTATATAAATCGCTTGACCAGTTTTTGTGGGATGCACAAAAAACGACCTTGTTAAGTTATATTTCATCAAAATGTAGGTCGGAGTCAATTGCTCAAATTAGATGAAATAAAATATAATAATATGGCTTTCTGGCAAGTACTCTTCATATCAATCCAAAACTAGTTGTTAGGAATTACTTGTTATGAAGCCTTTTATTTAATTCTAATCAACATTCTATTCTAGATCAGCTTTCTGTATGAAATTTCTCTTTTTAAATTGCCTTCGGAATAATGTTTTTTTTTAATTTTTATTTCTTTAACAAGCGACTCACCCTCGCTTCTCTCGGGTTCGTCCCTAGATTGATTCCCCATACAAACTTTCATCCCCATTTCCACCCCCTCAAGGGATGATTTCCAGGATAAAAAGTATTCTATCTCCTTTCCAGGGTCTCGAACTATCTTACTAAATTTCATCTAAATCGGTTTAGTAGATCCAGAGATTACCCCCTACAACCTCACAAACTCACTAACTTTACCTCTTTATAATATTAATATTGATTAGAATCATGTTTTTCCTTTTTTATTTCTTTAATAACGACCCTCCCTCGCTTGGCTGAGGCCATATTCCAATAACTTGTAATTGTCGATGATCATATAACGTATATATTCAATGTATGTCGTTATAACCTATCTTGTCAATTGGAATGTACCCCACAGTTACCAAATGATGGACCAGGAAAGTGCCTCGGACTGCTTTTATAAATACGAAAGTCTGTACGTGTATGTTTATAACTCTTTTCCTTAAAAATTGGTTGGAATGATTTGGATGAAATTTAGTGCACAAATAGACTGGAGTAGCACATAAACTACTGTTAGGTATCTAGGGAGTAGGGACGTACCCAGCGAAGCGGGGGTAAGGCGTTAGTTTGTAATAAATAAACTATAACTATAGCAATGTGAAGTTATGCCCAATGTCTATCCCGGAATTTATATACTATACGATCAATACATATAGTTTTGCGCACTAAACATCGATGTACCCTGCCAGTGAATATCCCAATTCCGTCTTCAGATCCCGTAATTTTTCGCATCACTAGCTTCAAGGTTTCAAATTTGCATTTGTTAGTCTTAGCTATGTCATTTATTGAGTGGGAGGGTGTAGCTATTTTTTGTTTGTTTTCGCTTGTTTATTAAATATTGTGACAGATTGACCTCTTAATATTGTTTTGTTTGAGCAATATTATGAAAGAAAGGAAATTGAATAGGGATTAGACTGTTTTACGTTTGTTAAGATTGTATAGAATTTATAATATCCTATAGAGTACCTAATATACTAATATAATGTATATATCTACTTGTTTCTATACATACAGACGGATACAGTGATTAAATAATATAGTTAATAAAAATAAGTTTTATATAATAATAAGTTTTGCAAACTAGCAAAATTATATTTTTTTTTTCTTTTCTATATATATAAAATATTCGTATGTAGATATGTACCTTAAATTCAAATTTTAAATCAATTCGTATTGTTTAGCATTCGACCCGCGTGCGTCCGGAACACTTAATTAAAACTCAGACTACCGTTGAGTCAGTTTTTGGTAGCGCAACTCACTTATAATAATATTAGAAATATGAATATAAGTTAGTTATTTTATCTATTAAGTTATTTTTCTGTTCCACAAAAAAGGAATGATTAATGTTGCTTTGAGTTTCTTTTGCTAGTTCGTTTCAGACTGGCTGAAAGACTTGCTGTTTTTAAGTTATACCTAACAACTGTCATCCCAGGTGTTGTGATTGGACAAATTTTGCCGAATTACTCATTGATTTAATAAATCGATTTGTTTTTTTTTATTTCAATTTCTCTAAGACGGAACAAGGGAAAAGTTTGGGAAAGATCGACGACGTCAAAAATGTAAATAAACAACCAATTAATATATAAATAACAAAAACAAATAAATAACACGAAATTTAATTATAAATTTTATCATAATCAACAATTTGTACTATGATTGATTCATCACTATGACTCATGCGCAAGCGCACGGCCTAACCGCATTCGACTGAATCATCGATACCTAACGTTCAATAATGATTTTACCTGGTTTTTACTGTAATTTTTTCAAGGAATACTGTTTTTTCGTGCTGTACTATCGTTAAGGTCAATTAGACGTTCGTTATTAAGACCCAGTTAGCAAGGTTGTATTTTGAAATATTAGTTTGGAATACTTGTTCTTGAGTGTGGCTTTTCTTGATCAAAGTGTATTTTTGTTTAGAAGCAAACAGTTCATATATGAGCTGCTTCAACCGTGCCACATACGAGTGTGGTGTTAAAAATATTGTATTCAAGATAAATATTGAAAATAAATATACTTACTTCTTTATTTCTAATCTATATTTATATTAAAAAAAACGATGTGTGTATGTAATGGATGAATAACATGTTCCCTATGGACTCAAAAAAGGTTAGAGCGATTTCGATGAAATTTTCAGGTAATCTTAGATTAGCCCAGTTTTGTTAATGCTAGTTTTATATAAATTAACTTAAACAAAATAAAAAAAATATGCTTAAATTATTATTTAACTTATATGTAGTTTAAGGAAATACATCTTTTATGAAAAAGTTTTATACAGTAAATTTTTTTAAAAGTTAATTTGAATCTTTCATGACACGTATGGCTTAGTTTGTAGTTTTTGTACTGCCTTACTTGCTGTGTCAGCGGTCGCGGGTTCGAGTCCCGCTGGGGCATTTATTTGTGTGATGAGCACAAATGTTTGTACTCCAGTCATGGCTGTTTATATTTATACTATGTATGCATATATGTACTTAAAATTAAATGTGTGTAGTGTATCAACTATCTGGTATCCATAACACAAGCTTCGTTCGTAGCTTACCATAGAATTAGACGGTGCTGTTTGTTAATGTCCCAACATATTAAATACAAATAATCTCAAGAATTTAATAAGGGAACAAAAGTACTAAAACAATGTCAGTCCATCGACTGAAAGGTAATTATTATTAGAAATGTAAACGACAGTATAAAAAAATCATTATTTTATGAAATATTCTACGTCAAATCCAGTAATAATAGCACAAGAGATATGTCACCGTTTATACGCTTGATCGATCGCAAAATTCCTTTTGCGCTGCCCTTTTTACTTGATATTATGTAGAAAACTGTTTTAGCTATTCACTTTATCGATAACTAGGTTTTATTAGAATTCTATTAAACTGACAGCCTTTGACAGTATTGTCTTTATTAGAGCTTTCCAGAAAATATTTTTATTTTTATTCACTTTGTATGTCGCTTAATTGTAGATTCGCTTTTCAAAATGTCTGTTCGTAATTACGGTACATTTGACGACACGCTTGGCTCAGTTTGTAGTGGCCCTACTTTTTGTGCAAGCGGTCGCGGGTTCGAGTGTTTGTATTCCAGTCATAGGTGTTTATATTTATAATATGCACGTATTTAAAGTTATATATGTGTAATGTATTAAATATCTGTTATCCATAACACAGGCCTCGTAGCTTACTTACCACGGAACAAATGGTACTGTGTGTTAATGTCCCAATATATTTATTTATTATTTAGTTCAAAAGGAAGAAGTATTATAATTTACTAATGATATATCTATTACCTACATCTTCGCTTCGCTCGTAATCTACTTGATAAAAACTAAAATTTTGGCAAACGATCAGCGACAAGTAAATTGAAGGTTGTAAGATACCTATTAACCAAGCGAAGCGAGGGTTAGCCGCTTGTCCATACTCGAAGTAGTCCTACAAAGAATCATCTTCAAATAATATTTTCAAAAGTTAAATATAATATGAAATATGTATTTATATTATATACAAAACCGTTTCAATTTTCCTTTTATCTATTGTCTAATATTCTGCGAAAGATAGGGATACAGATTTCCTTCCAAACTTTAATATACGGCTTAATCAATATTAAAGATTTAGGTTAGTGGCATTGTGTCTCATAGACCGAAGGTTATATCGGATTCGATTCCGTATAGAGCAAATATTATTATCACAGATTTTGATATAGAAGATTAAAAAAAGAAGTAATATGAAAATCACATATATGGACAGTGGAGCCCTATGGTAACGCGCTCGCTTGGAAAACTGATTGAAGCGGGTTCAAATCCCGGGTCGTATCTCTAATATTTACATGTACTTACGAATCATTTTTAAGATGATTACCACATGTCTCACGGTGAAGAAAAATAAAGAAAGCAAGTTTTCGAATGTGAAATCCGCCAACCCGCACTTAGCCAGCATGGTGGACTATGGCCTGATCCCCTCGTATTGAAGGGAGGCCCGTGCCCAGCAGTGGGATATGTTAAAAAGGGCTGTATACATACATATTATACATTACGAAAGTCATAAATATTAATTACACTACTTAACATTTTGAAAAAAAAAAGAGTAGTGTACTTTAGTAAATTATTTAAACAGCATATTTTTTGCTAAGTTAATTTGAATCTCAAGAATGTAATAAGGGAACAAAAGTACTTAAACAATGTCAGTCCACCGGCTAAAAGGTAATTTTCATTCAAACTTTGATGCGACCAAATCACAAGTTAGGCTACAGTCGTAACGTGAAATTAAATTGAGTTACCTACTGTTATAACAAAAGGTATAAAAGCTATTTATTAGTTCATCGGACCGTTTTAAAATTGGTAATTAAAAAGTTAAATTGAAAGCTGAGCTTGGAAATTCTTAATGAATTTTTCTGACAGCTTTCTAATAACTAAAGTGCATTGCTAGTAGCTGCTATAAAAATTCTTAAATTCTATAGATTCAGACTTCAAACTAAACAAAGTCTTTGAATAATATTGTTTAGAAAGGCATTTTATATTTTGGATTAATTGGCTTTTTTTTGAAAATAACTTTTTGAGGCGAGAAAATCTGCGGGCAAATTCTTGTACATAATAGTAATTATATATATAATGAAAGCTATTTATTATAATCGAAAAAGGGAGAAAATCATAAAGGTGCTCTCCGTCTCTCTCCGTCAACTGAAAACTGGCTAACTGAACAGTAGTAGGTACCTATTTTGTTTAGAGATATTATTTTTCTAATAAAAATCTGATTTTTATGTTTTATTTCATAGCTTTCAATATCTTTTTTATCGCTGATATTCAGAGAGTGACTTAACTCCAAGAATATAATAGAAGTAGGTCGGTGAACAAAGCGACTTGTTTACATGTTCCGTACGTAACGAAATACTTTTGAGTTAACGTTTTTAATAACAATGGTCTTTATCTTTCTACAGAACCCCGAATTTGATCGTGGGAATATAAATAGAATATGACACGTTTATATGATCTTGTTGCGTGTGCAATGTTTTGTTAATTTAAATATTCTAGGAACTCGACGGCGAGGTTTAGTATTATATGTTTAACCGACTTCCGTTATGTGAGGTTCTCATTTTCTTATCTTGATGCATGCTATGTTATATGCTATAGTTTTTAAAGAACATAAAATTAGCAAAAAGGTATGTATATTTTAATTATAAGAATATATTAAAACTAACAAAACCCACAACAAAAAAAAACAAATGTATCCCACGGGAACCGTATATCTATTATATATATATATTTTTTCGGGATAAAAAGTAACCTATGTATTATTCTGATGTATTAGCTATATTATTATAAGGTTTCATTAAAATCCATTTAGTGGTTTTTACATAACATTAGATCCATACATCTATACATCTAGACATCCATACATCCTTATTAACTTTTACATTTAGGTATAATATTAGTATGGATATGGGTAATTATGATTACTTCACGACTTAGTGTAAATTAAAATATATCTAAATGGCAAAGTCTTCTGCAAAAGAATTTCGTAGGGATTATTCTAGCATGTAAATATTTCTTTTGACTATATTTCTCTCGATTCGACGAATTGTTTTTGTTCAGACTAATCTCTTAACCTACTGTACAAACTTTCATAGGTTTTCACATAATGATATTTGTTAAATAAGCCGGAAAAAATCGTCTTTTCTAAGAACTTTGTAATATTATAAATTCGAAGGGCATAAAGGGACACTAGTTAAATATAACTAATCAAAATTATTGTTTTTGTTTCAGCGGACCCTTTGCCCGGCAAGCATGTACCACTCGAGAGCTACGAGAGTGAACTGGAGAGAGAGCACGCGCTGCCCACGTCCGTCCCGAACGCAGACATACTCAAGACTAATAATAATCCCACCTATCACAAGCCCAGGTAAGTTTTGTGTTCCTTATTTAAAAAATATTTTTTTTTATTTTTTTTATTTGTGTAAAGTGTATATTTTGACAGCTCAGGAATCAGACTAAATAGAAATATTTTTAATGTTTTTATGGTTTAGTATTTGTTTATTTTAACTATTTACAATGAGTAAATATGTACATAACTTTATTTACACATACATAACCTACTTTATCAAATCGAAAATTCTTTAGGGAAATTTGCAACCAAACCTACTAATTGCAAATACTAATGAGAAACTAGGGACCATATCATATAAGAATTCATTTATTAAGTATATAAGTATAAGTAAAAACATTGAGTAAATCAATACGGATAAAAAATTACTTCAAATCTTCTTCAAACTTCAAAACTTTCCTATACAAAACTAAACAAAAAGGGCTGTTTTTAAAGTTAACTAATCCACACTAAATATTATAAATGCGAAAGTAACTCTATCTGTCTGTCTGTCTGTCTCCTTTTCACGCTTAATCCGCTGAACTGATTTAGACGAAATTTGGTATGGAGATAGTTTGAGACCCTGGGAAGGACATAGGATAGTTTTTACCCCGGAAATCATTCCTTAAGAGGGTGAAAGGGGGGATGGAAGTTTGTATGGGGAATCAATCATTTCTCAAGTAAGGTATATAAAACTGATCATACCTACCTATTATGTATTCCATACTAACCGTCATACGGTATCTAGGGACGAGCGAAGCGAGGGTGAGTGTGCAATAATGTAAACAAGCATTATACAGCAGTTTCATATCATCAAAAAGTACGTGTCTTATACACATCTCAATGCTTAAAGAAAATTTGATAAAATTTGACATGTACATAGGCTATTATAATAAGAAGGAAGGTATAGGTTTATATCTAATGAACCTTTATGTAATTCTCTTATAATGTAAGTCTTTACTAAGTTCTCTGAGAGATTCAAAGTTAAGTAAAATTAAGCCCTGAATACGCCAAAACCGTAATAATAATCTATACATATAATAAAATCTTGATTCGAATCTGTACATTGAAAATTTTTTGGAAAATCTTATTGAAATAGTTATTATTATCGATAGAGAAGCTGAATCTATAGTTTGTAGAATTTTTGTTTGTCTGTCTGTCTATCTGCCTGTGTGTTTGGGAACGCGTCTCTAGGAAACCATTGGACATATTTTGATGAAATTTAGTATGATTTAGCCGATTATCCGGGTCAACATATAGTATACTTTTTACTGCAAAAAAATATCTCATCTCTGAGATATCTATACTAACTGTTAAAACGTGCCTATGGACGAGCGTGGGTGAGTCGCTAGTAAGTAATAATAATTGTTATAAAGAGAATAAAAATAATAAGTAATATTTACTAGGATTTTAGAGTCCATATATATTTTATTAGCGCCATTACAAGTTAGGAAAGCAATTTTCCAAACAATCGTGAACGAAACGAAATTAAATCGTTAACGTAAATTTTAGTTAGTGCCTCTTAAAGTTAAATATCGTTTACTGAGTGTAAAAGTTTCATCCCTTTCATAGCTCAATATATAATTATACAAAGTATAAAAGGATTATTGGAAGTGGTATAAGCGGTTGTTATTGCGTTTTGGTTATTTTTACAGGTGTTAGTTAGTTTTAGATTAAGTTCTCAATGGTTTTTTTTTAGTTTTAGTTCAATACTACGTAATACGGTCACGCGTTTGGGAAATCAAATGAAGCGACTTCAAATCCCGTGTCTCGCACCTCTGATATTTTCATGTGCGAATCATTTTCAACATAATTACCACTTGTCTTACGGTGAAGTTGAATATCGTGAGAAAACCTGTATGTCAAAGAGAACCTAGCAAGTTTTCGAAAGACATGTGAAATCCGCCAACCCTTACTTGGCCAGTGTGGTGGACTATGGCCTGATCCTCCTCGTATTGAAGGTAGGCCCGTGCCCAGCAGTGGAACGTTAAAAAGGGCTGAATACATATAAACTAGCTTTTACACGTGAATATGTCAACATTTTTATTAAATTTATACCTGAATTCTTGCTACATTTTATTACTTTATTTACGACTAAAATATATTTTTATTTGAATATGTATGATTTATTATAGAAGAACAGCCAAACATTCCATGCCTATTCGCATTTTTATTATCATTATACCTATATTTACAAAATTATGAAGTAGATACATCTATAAAAACATTTTATGCCACTTCTAGTATATTTTACTTTTAGACATAAAAAAGTTATTATTGCCTCCGGATCAGTTTAAGTTTAACTGTTTTTTTTAACAATTGAAAGTTATTCTTAACTTTCAAAATTGGAAAAATGATGAGAGATAATCTTTGGAAGCTCTAAAATATATAAAATACATATATACTATTGGCAGTGATAGCCCAGTGGTAACGCGCTCGCTTGAGAAACCGAATGAAACGGGTACAAATCCAGGGTCTCGCTGATATTTCCATGTGCGAATCATTTCCAACATCGATTACCGTTTGTCTTACGGTGAAGGAAAAAATTGTGGAGAACGCATGTCTGAGACCCTAGCAAGTTTCCGATAAACATGTGAAGTCAACAATTTTATTTATCTATATCTATACTAATCTTATAAAGAGATAAAGTTTGTCAGGTTGTAGGGATAATCTCTGGATCTACTGAACCGATTTCGATTAAAATTTAGTAAGAAGATAGTTTGAGATCCTGAGAAGGACATAGGATAGATATACATTTATCGCCGAAATCATCCCATAAGGGGTGAGAATGGGGATGAAAGTTTGTATGGGGAAGCAACCCAGAGATGAACCCGAGCGAAGCTAGGGTGTTAACTCTAGTAAAATATAATATGTAGGCTGTTTGGCCTTTGGCATTGAGTTATATATAAATATTTATTAAAGAAAAAAAAATTGCTAAAGAACACGTTAAAACTTAAAAAACAGCCGTCTTCAATAGCTCCTCTTTATGAAATCTGTCGAAAATACAAAGCAAACATACATAATATGTAGATCGACGAAATTTTTGCATTTATGGCGTCGTATAATAACAAATAATTTATCCAATTGTATTTATTAAGCGAGATCAAAAATTGATTTTGCACACAATTGTCGATAAGTTGTCGATACATTGTCGATAAATTGCCGATTAATCATTCGTTTATTAGTTATTATGTAATCGGATTTATTTGAAAGTGAAGCTAAATAGGTTTACGGTATTCGATTTGATTGATACAAAGCCGTAGCCAATACACATCGGATGAGGCTTGCCGAATTGAATTTATTTATTTATGTACCAAAAAAAAACATATTATAAAATAGAAAACAGATATCATGTGTACAAAAGATGACTTATCTCTTTAAGAGATCTCTACCAGAAACCCTCGAGCGTGAGAAAAAATAAAAATAAAAATGAGGTGTAGTGTAGGTATAAACTACAAACATCAATTATTATATAAATATATACATATACAATACATACATACATATATACATATTACATACGTACATAAGATGCATACATACACATACTTCAAAAAATATTTTTAATATAATATTTATTGTTTGCAGGGAAAGTTTTAATGTTATATTTTCCTAATGAAACATGTATCTCTCTGCTTACTTTTCCGGAGAGTGTGGGTTCGATTTTCTTATGAGGACATTTTTGTATTGACTCTAGATAGATGTATAATACACAGAGATAACTGAAGATGTACGTTTTGTTGCGAACTTTTAAATAGTAAAATTCTTGAAGTTAATTTCAAGTTTTAACCTAGTTCCCATTATTATTGTATCGATTTAAAACTTTGTATCGATTTGTGAATGTTGTTTTTATCGATTTTTCAATATAAGAATTTGATAAGTATCTATCGAGCTGATCAGATGATGTATCGAGTAAGTAAATGGTGGAAAATTTCAATGGGTGCTAATAAAACCTTTGAGTTCGGGCTAATTTGATTCTTTTTGACGAATCTCGTACACTACTATGTATCAATAGTGGTTTTCTTAATTTTTTTAAAACTATGTATATATAGGTATTTTTAACCTACAACTGTTTTTATAGATTTTGCCGATTGAAACGAAAGTCTATGTTTATTTAATATATTTTTTAAATATCTGAACTAATTTCTGTATATACATAGTTATGACGATAGTGGAGAGTAATCTATCACTAAATAAAGAGATAAAAGGCTATTTATAAGGCTCTATAACGAAAATATCGTCTTTTTTTAGGGTTCCGTACCCAAAGGGTCTATGTACCCTTTGGATACGGAACCCTAAAAAACAGAGTGCAGGACCCTATTACTAAGACTCCACTGTCCGTCCGTCTGTCTGTCTGTCTGAATGTCACCAGGCTGTATCTCATGGACCGTGACAGTTAGACAATTGAAATTTTCACAGATGATGTATTTTTGTTGCCGCTATAACAACAAATACTAAAAAACAGACTAAAATAAATAATTAAGGGGACTCCCATACAACAAACGTGATTTTTTTGCTCGTTTTTGTTCAATATTGATAACAGCAACTGGTAGATGCTTGAAATATTCACAGAATATTTAGTTATATATTCACTTTAAAAATAAATAATTAAATTAAAATAAAACACATATAGGAGCCACACAACAGACTTGTTTTTTTTTTGCCCTTTTTATAGACAATGGTACGGAACCCTTCGTGCGCGAGTCCGACTCGCACTTGGCCGGTTTTTCTCTTTTAATAGCGACGTTCGTCGAAATCAAGTATCGCTTTCATAGATCTCACTCGCCTCACCTCTTGTCTTTATGATCTAAAACAAAGAGAAGCCACTTTTCAAAAATACAATACATATTATTATAAGATTTATATCACGTAAACGGACCTATAATAAAATCGATTTTTAAACTCTAATAGCAAGTAGCAACCATTTTAATCTTTATTTCTATAATATTACAGTATTTTTTCCCCTGCACCATAACTGTGTAGGTAGTCTCCCACGCTTTAATTATTATCGATAAATAATAATTCGAAAACATTTACCTGTTACTAGATATAGAAGTATTTTTTATATTCGGTCATATAAATCATATAAATAATTTAAATAGAATTAACTAAGAAATTTTGAGCTCAATCGATCTATAATATACATATTATGAACATAACATCTTACCAGAATCTATACAGATAAATAAAATTTAAGTGTCTGTTTGTAATGTCAAAATAATAGCTTTTTACTATATGGATTTTAAATTATTGTATACGGTACATACTTATAAGAAAAACTTTATTTTTTTATTTTTGTCTGTCTGTTTTTTTTTCGGCGGGTAGACGCGAAAGTGTATAGACGTGTTTTTATGAGCTCTACATTATTTAATTACAATATTATATTATAATATATATGTGCTAGATCTTGATTACCTGTGCTAAAGTTAACTGTGACTACATTCTCTCACACACTTTCAACACAATGGAAACACCTGTTGAACAACTGTTGAAAAGTATGGAAGAGCTCTCCTCTATGTTTACCACCAGAATGGGTGAGTTTGAGAAAAATCTTTCTCAACCTGGCTCCACTGTTCCTAACTTGACTGTGAAAGCTCTGGCCGCTGAATTCAATGCATTTAAAGCCTTTGTTTGGAAGTCACTCGGCATTTTGAAGTCCCAGGTTGAACTTGTTGCCCTTGGATTAGATCGCTTGGAGACGCAGTCCCGCAGGAAGGTTCTTCTGTTCCACGGAGTTAAAGAGGATAAAGAAGAGGACGTGCTGAAGAAAATTCTTCACATATTGTCCAGTCAAATGAAGATGTCAGATGCTAACTCTAACGCAATTGAATCCTGTCACAGATTAGGTGTTAAGAGAGATTCTGCTCGACCAATTCTTGTTCGCTTTTGCAATGGCCAACTACGTAGTCATGTTTGGAAGGCCAAAACTGCACTCAAGGGTTCCAAGATTACGCTGACAGAGTTCCTGACTAAATCCAGACAAGAAGTTTTTATAGCTGCTCGCAATCATTTTGGTATGAAAAGATGCTGGTCTGCAGACGGTGTGGTTGTTGTACTTCTTCCTGATAAGTCCCGCATCAAGATTTCATCTTTACCAGAGCTAAAACAATTAATTTCTCAACACCCTAAAAATCCTGGACCAAACAACGACGCATAGTATTATGTTCTCACTATTTTAATTTAGTCGGGTTATATTTGAGGTAATGTAACAACTTTAGGGTACTTTAAATTCCACAATCCGTTTGTTTTGCTACTTAAAATTTAAAATTATATCAATAACGTTCTAATTTCCATATGTCACTCATTTATATTTGTTAAATGTCAGTTCGAACATATGACTTGCGAACTGTCAACGTTGCGTTTAGTTTTTGCATACATTCTGTGGTTTTTGTGACAGATAATGTTATAAATTTTTATTTATGTTTGTATCTGTGCTGTCAGTGTTGTGTTTACTTTGTTTATTTTTTTAGTCTCACAGTTAACTTATGCATGTGGATAGTGTTAATTGTATTTTATTATTTTTCTTTGTTTGTGTTTATTCTAATTTATTCTTTTGATATAATTATTTTTTCTATATTTATTTATAGGTATTTTTATTATATCATACATTAATTATTATGTTAGACGATGATTATTTTTCGTGCTCATCAAATGATTATGAAAGTGCTGGCAGTAACAACACTTCACTATCTGATTCAGAACCACTTGCAGATAAACTTACTAATGTTTTTGACAATAGATCGGCCTCTCTTTCCTTAGTGCATATCAACGCGCAGAGTATACTTGCTCATTACAATGACTTTCTCGCATCTTTTAGCACCGGCGTGGTTGACTGTATACTCATATCTGAAACCTGGCTTAAACCATCCCTACCGTCTACTAGTTGCTCTCTTCCAGGTTATAAATTATATCGTAATGACCGCACTGGCCGAGGTGGAGGTGGCGTAGGTATCTACCTACGTTACAGCATTTCTGCTAGTGTTGTGTCGTCATCCCACCCACATACTTCAGGGTCTCTCGAGTATCTCTTTTTAGAAATCTTAGTAAATCATAAAAAAATATTACTTGGTGTCCTTTACTGCCCAAGTGACAAAATTAATTATTTCACTGATTTAGAGTTTTTATTTAACAGTCTTCTGCCTTCATATGACCAAGTAATTTGTATGGGTGACTTAAATACATGTTTACTAAAAAACGATACGAGAGCCCAAACTTTAAGTGCACTAATTGCTTCCTTCAATCTACATATTCTCCCCTTGTCTTCCCCCACCCACTATTTCCCTAATTGTAGGCCATCTCTCATTGACCTGATCTTTGTCTCTAATCCTAATCTTGTTATATCTCATGGCCAGATGTGTGCCCCCTTCTCCCATCATGACTTAATCTACCTTGCATATAAGCTGCGTTCTCCAAAGGTTAGAGGCAAGATTCTTTTCCAGCGCAATTTTAAGCTCATGGATCTGGAACGCTTAAGAGAGGATGTGAAGAAATGCAACTGGTCGCTAATATTTTCTTCCAATAATATTGATTTTATGGTCGAATCATTAACTTCTGAACTGATTAGATTATACGATATTCACGCCCCGGTAAGACCAGTTCGCATGAAACATGCTCCAGCTCCCTGGATAACACCATTGATCAGGAGAACGATGGCTAAACGAGACAGGGCAAAGTCTAAAAACAAAAAATATCCGTCTAAGGATAATCTTTCAGCGTACAAAAAACTTCGTAACATCTGCAACAGAATGTGTAGGGACGCTAAACGTCGCTATATTCACTCTACAATTCGAGATCTCTCCCAAGCGCAAGTTTGGAGATTTCTCGAGTCGCTTGGCGTGGGCAAACCTCCGACTTCTGGCGAAGTCTCGGTTGATCTAAACAAGCTTAATTACCATTTTACTATCCCTCCTTTAACATTAAACTCACAATTAAAATCTGCTACCCTTACACATTTGTCTAATATTGTCCCACCAGACTCCTTCTCTTTCTCTTTCGAACCAGTCTCAGAGGATGCCATCAAGAAGTGTATCCGCTCCATCACTACCAAAGCCATCGGTAGTGACCATCTCAGTCTCGACATGATTCTTCCCGTGTTGGATTGCATTGCTCCAGTTTTCACTCACATTGTTAACTATTCACTGGCTTGCAATGTTTTCCCAACTCAATGGAAGAATGCTCTTGTCATACCCGTACCTAAAACCACAAATCCCACCTGCCTCAATGAGTATCGTCCTATATCCATTCTTCCTATCCTATCCAAAGTCCTAGAATCTATTGTACACAATCAACTTTACTCCTACCTTGCCTCGTATAACCTACTATGTCCTTACCAGTCCGGTTTTCGTCCCTTTCACAGTACTATTGGTGCGTTGCTGAACATCACGGAGGACATTCGGTTTGCTATGGATAACACCAAGCTCACTGCAATGGTACTCCTTGACTTCAGTAGTGCATTCAACTCTGTAGACTTCGACATTCTTCTTGGCACTCTTCGCGCAGTAAATGTTTCTCCTGCGGCTATTGACTGGTTTCGCTCATATCTCTTCGGGCGCCGCCAGTGTGTGAGAGCTAATGACACTTCGTCAGTGTGGTTGGATCTCACGGCTGGGGTCCCCCAAGGCGGCGTTCTTTCACCCTTACTCTTTTCTATTTTTATTAACAACATATCTCGCGTCATTTCTTCTCCCTACCATCTGTATGCAGATGACTTACAACTATATCGCCATTTTGAATTAACTGAGTTACCCGATGCTGTTGAAGCATTAAATAATGATCTAGTCGCTATACAAACTTGGGCCGAATCTTACGGACTTTTAGTTAACCCTAAAAAGTCTCAAGCCATAATTATTGGCAGCAGCAGGCTTAGGTGTAAAATAGATTGGCAATCAGTTCCTGGGATCATATACTCTGGGGTCCAAATACCATACTGTGATAAAGTAAGGAACTTGGGTCTTATCTTAGATTGTCACATGACTTGGAAACCTCATATCAATGAAGTTAGTAGGCGTATGTACTTCACTTTCCATTCTCTAAAGCGTCTCCAATACTTTCTCCCCTTCAAAACCAAACTTATGCTTGCGCAATCTCTTCTACTACCCATACTTGATTACGCCGATGTATGCTATTTGGATGTGACGGAGGAGCTACTGAACAAACTAGAGCGTCTTCAAAATCTCGCCATACGCTTTATCTATGGTCTGCGTAAGTATGATCATGTTTCCGACTTTCGAGCTCGTCTTAAATGGCTCCCTATCCGCCTTCGCCGGGATATGCACATCCTTTCATTTCTGTTCAATATCCTTCATAACCTCAATTCCCCCTCTTATCTTCGTTCCCGGTTTACCTTTCTTCCCCCTTCAACGCGTTCCAGGCGGCCCTGCATCACATCAATGCTTGAAATACCGAGAAGCAACACCAAGTTTTTCCAAAACTCATTCTCGGTACACGCTGCAGTGCTATGGAACAGACTTCCCAAAATCCTACAGGAGAGCCCTTCTAATGATGTATTTAAAATCAATGTAAAAAAGCACTTTCTAGCTCAGAATTGAAAAATATACATCTTTCTGTTTTGTAATAATATAAGTATGTCTATATAATATATATATATATATATGTATATATATATGTATGTTCTGGTATTTTATTTATTCTCTCTAATGTTTATGTAATGTTTATAATACATATTTGTATTTATGTATTTATGCTTATATGTTATATATGGAAATATAGTGTGTATATATATAATTATATATTGTATTTATTTTGTTTTATATATTTTGCTTATTCTTATATATTTCCTTATCATTCTTTGCACTTTCTCTTTCTGTCCCGCTGCGTAACACTATTTCCCACATACATGGGTTGACTGGAAGAGATCTCTTATAGAGATAAGTCCACCTTTGTCCACGTTTTTTTTTCTATGTATTGTTTTATTTTATACTTATTTAGTGCAATAAAGAATATAATATATATCTGTCTGTCTTTTGTTCCGGCTAATCTCCGAAACAAACGAACGAAACGGCTGAACTAATTTTGACGGGACTTTCACTGGCACATAGCTGATGTTATAAGGAGTAACTTAGGCTACTGTTATTTTTGAAAAAGAATCAGAGTTCCGCTTAAAAAATTAAAACGCACCTAGGGAGGCACTCGAGCGAAGCGATGGTAAGTCGCTAGTAACTCAAAAAGTAATAAATCTTTTGTTCGTAATTATGAAGAAAACCTACCTACTTTACTTTTTTTTTAATTTAATGTAACCCAAATTGTTAACCCCTCAAGGCCTGCGGCTTCTACAGTAATTTCTGATTCTGAGCTTTACGTTGAAAGAAATCATCGTGAGCAAAGCTACTACATGTCTGAGAAAACCTAGCAAGTATGCGAAAGTCATGTGAAGTTCGCCAACTCGTACTTGGCCAGCGTGGTGGACTATGGCCTAATCCCCCTCTTACTAAGGGAAGGTCTGTGCCCAGCAAAGGGATGTTACAAAGGGCTGAATACAAGTAATGTGGATGGATAATATTTAATAAATAATCAGATAAATTATACGTATATTATGAATCGATAGAATTCATTGCTACTGTCAGGCTTAATCACCCCACTGCGGGGCAAAAGGCTCTTTCTATGTTTATTGCGGTCTTGTAGGCCAGAATTATATGCTGTTTTGCTCTATATCGGCAACCCATCTATCTTTCACACCACGTCAAAGTAGCTTAACCAGATCAATAGTTGCTAAAATAGGCCACACCACATTTAAATAGAAATACAACTATAAAATAGAACCACGAATGCAACGGGTTCGAAACCGCTGGTTTTTAATTAGTTTCGCCACAGCACGCCAGCTTAACAGAAATGGATAATTAAGTTCAAATCTAAACAGTGTATGAAGCGCATAACTTTAAGCTCAAACATTTATGCTTTTGATTTTACTACCTATTATGATGTTTGTTGAAGGGTCGTCTTTTCGCAAATATACAAGGTAATATGTTTTTATTGCTGTGTATTGTACTCGTTTTTGCCTCCGACTTCGCTCGCGTGCTGCTCTTATATGTCGAAAAACGTTAGTTCAAGGTTCGCTCTTAGAAAAAGTTATTAGGATTAGTTTAGTAGTTCACGAGATTTTTGCAAACAAAAAAGTTTTTATATTAGTTAATATGAATTATATGTATTAAATTCTTTTCTGAGGTTCACATCGTCTTAAAATATATGGAGAACAACAAAAATTTAGAATTTAGCTAACTTTTTTAGTATTGATATCAATTTTTGAGATAGTTTTACTTATTACTAGATACTATTTGCAATTTTTTGTCACTATATTTTTTATATAAGGGTTACCGCAGTTACTAATTTTACTTCGGATATTTTAAACATTCGGACAGCAATTCGCAAAAACTTGTATGTATATATGCCTTGCCTTGTATATATGTCTTATGGTAGCCGTAACCGTAGTCTGAAACTAATATATAAAAAATTTCGAGTTACTCTTACAAATGTGGGTAGATATTCACTGTCGTGTATAATAATGCAAAAGAATTGCCATAAACGAGTATCGAACCCATAACCATTGAAGAGAGCCTCAACAAACTATATATAGATTGCACGACTGTTGGAAACACTTCCGTAAAACAATCGTGACAAGTAAACAAGTGTACGTCTCGTGACTACTTTTCTTTCGAAGGTACAGCTTATGCAAATAAAAATTGCACATCGCATCACGATTCACGAAGTACTGGATGCCCGTCGTGTCTGAATACCACTTAATTAAAAAATTATGTTAATACTAGTGTTCTCTTGCGACTTCACTCGCCTACTGGGTACTAGATTTATCGGTGAAAAAAGCTTATATGTTGATCCATATCTATCTATACTTAATACTATAAAGAGAGAAAAAACCGTCTTTTTGTATGTTTGTTTGTAATGGATAAACTAAAAATTCGCTGAACCGATTTAGATAAAATTCCGTATGAAACTAGTTTGAGACCCTGGGTAGGACAAAGGATAGTTTTTAGCCCGGAGATCATCCCTTAAGAGGGTGGAAAGGGGGATGAAATTTTGTTTAGGGAATCAGTCATTTCTCAAGTATGGGATATAAAATTCATCATACCTATGTATTATTTACTCGGCCCAAGGTATCTTTTGTATTTATAATATAACGTACAAGCAGCGCCACCTTTTGTCTAATTTTATTACTAACAATTGCATATGTGCTACTCCAGGTGACAGTCTATCTGTGAAATAAAGATCCATATCCATCCAGTCATTTCATCTATACTATAATATTATAAAGCTGAAGAGTTTGTTTGTTTGTTTGTTTGGTTGAACGCGCTAATCTCATGAACTACTAATCCGATTTGAAAAATTCTTTTTGCATTAGGTAGCCCGTTAACTGAGGAAGGCTATAGGCTATATATAATCCCGGGAAAATGTACGGTTCCCGTGGGATAGAATACTTTTTGTCTAGAGACGAACCCGAAGCGAAGCGAGGGTGAGTCGCTAGTCTTGAATAAATAAACATACTCACAAACTTTCACGTTTATAATACTTGTTTCTTGACAGAAATTATTACATAAGGTCAAATCGTGTTTTGTAAATACTAATTTTTGACTCTGGTTTCGAAAGAGTTTGCTTTAATATTGGATCCTCACATTATGTGGGGTCGCATAGTGTTGATACGTAGTCATTACTGATTAATGCGAAAGTTAGAAGATTTTTTTTATACTCTCTGTTGATATTTAAGTGGAAATAAAACTTATATTATTCACAATATGTATTTATTGTTACATAATATATTTTAGACAACAGTGACAGGCAAAGGAATAAAAAGGAATTGAAAAAGTGTCCTTAAATACTATTTTTGAATTTTTCTTTTTCTTTTTTACCAATATAATAATAACGTTTACGTTCCTAATACTTAACACTTTCGTGTTATACGGTGGATGTTGATGAAAAGTACATATGCCATATATGCCATATATATATATATATATATATATATATATATATATATATATATATATATATATATATATATATGGCATATGTACTTTTCATCAATACATCAATATATATATATATATATATATATATATATATACTATACATATATATATTTACTATACATATATATATTTATACTAGAGTATGTATACTACAGTCTGTGTATACATTTGTCAATCCTTCACGCCGATATGTCTACATTAATTTGGATTTACTGGCTTTCTGCTAGTGATAATAGATGCAAAAAGGTAGCGCTGTCTGTCCATAATATTGTAAATGCAAAGGTATCTCCCTAGATATAATATAGGACGTATGCGAGCGAAGCTAGGCTAAGTGGCTAGTCTATTTTATTATTTCATACCAGAGATTTTTTTTATTTACGAAGCCAGAACTTGCAACCGCCGTTAAATTAGATAAGTACAAAAAGTACTCGAAAAACGGATGGTCGTTGCAGACGAAGAGTTATCGAGTGACAGGTACCGAAAGGCGAAGCGTGGGCCTCCTACAAGGTGGACCGATGACTTAGTCCAAGTCTCAGGAACCCACTGGATGTGAATAACCCATGACCGGCAGTGATGAAAATCTTTGGGGTAGACCTATGTCCAGCCATGTGCGTGGCTGAAACGAGTACAAAAACCAAAAATATTACAGAAACAAAATGGAATAATCAAATTAATGTCTTTTTAATAGGGTAAAATTACACAGCGTTTATATCAATCCTCGGATTTCCGATTTCCGAGGCAGACAGTTTTGCTCCTTAAGCATGATTGAAATAAAAATGCCTTGCTGTCAAAGTATATAAATCCCCGTTTCAAAGTATGGCTTAAGCGGGATAAATATCGCGTTTTATCATGAAACGTTTATGGGAATTATTTTTCATATCCATTTTAACACTCATTAGATTACGGGGGTTGAATTTTCTATAAACTCAAGAATTTCGTTTTTGGTTGGTTATAAATAAACGTATTTTAGCAAAAGTGTTTTACCTTTTCTTCTTAAGACATAAGATGGCGATTATTTGTACTGTTTTTATACGGGAGATCGTGGGTTCAATTTGCGTATGAGATTTTTTTTCATACATACATATGTATTATATTCGATAAAACAAATCGTGATGTTGAAAAAGTAAGAACGAATTAAGCTTTTATATTACCTTAATATTGTGCTACGTTAATAATGTAAAGAAAAAAATATGTGTGTACTTATGTACGCACGTCAGAAGTTATACTTCTTTGGCGTAACAGAACAAAAATATCTAAAGATTTCATCCCGTATGTCACAACTCTCTGTTTGAAAAAGGAATGCAGCTAACTTCATCATGTCGCTTTCAGCTAACTTCCTCATGTCACTTTTTGGCTGTCGGTGTGCGCGCGCATCGTAAAAATTTTACTCTCATATTTTTTTCCAAACGTGCCAAAAGAAGTATAACTTCAAAAAACAAGTAAAGCCACGAAACAACTCTAGTTTCTCTCGATGCCATCGTCCTCTTGATATCCACTAGACGGGGACTTTAAAATTTAAATAATCGTTTATAACATGTACCGCAGCCAAGGGTGGATATTAGACGAAAAGTATTTCACAGCGTCAGAACGCTATCATTAATCTAAAGCTTTTGTTTAAAATGTAAGGCAGTTTATATGCGTTGTTCTTAAATTTGTACATATTATAAGTGTGGAGCTTTTTGTTAAGTTTATTTTTTGATATTTGAAAATAAAATATTTTCTCTGTTTTATACCAAAAAAAAATTGCTTTTTTCAAAAAATTTTGAATATTTGTATATAAAATACTAGCGACTCACCCTCGCTTCGCTTGGGTTGCTTCTCCATGCTTTCAAATACAAACTTTTATCCCCTTTTCAACCCCTTAAGGCATGATTTCCGGGATAAAAACTATCCTGTGTCCTACCCAGGGTCTCAAACTCTCTTCTTATAAAATTTCATTAAAATTGGTTCAGTAGTCTCGGAGCCTATTCGGTATAAACAAACAAACAAAAAATCTTTCCTTATTATAATATTAGTATAGATTACTAATAAAGAATTGGTAACGTTTGACCAACTTCAATAATATTAAATGTAAAATAAAATACTCTAAATGTCCGCCAACCCGCACTTCCAGCGTGGACTAAGACCGGGTCCCCCTCATATTGAAGGGAGGCCCGTGCCCAGCTGTGGGACGTTAATCTGTTTACAATTAAACAAAATGTCGCGTGAAAAACTTATAAAGACATACCTACATCTGAATTACTTCTTCTTTTTTAAGTCGGTCAAAAAATTTTATATAGTATTTTTTTAATACTACTAATTTTAATTTACTAGAATTTTCAAGGGATCGTACATAAGCGTATAATTATCTAAACAGTCTTACATCATTTTTATACTGTCTTAATCTTTATCGATACCTACAAGGAATAACATTGCAACTCAATGTTGTAATGGTTTGGAATATGGATTTGGAATATATTATAAGAAAATAATTTTATAATTAAATTATCTCTTAACTTTTACAATATTGTTCTTTCGATGTGTCGATATTTTGACAGGTACATCTATAGAAATAAATAAAATTAAAGTGTCTGTTTGTAATGTCAAAATAACAGCTTTTTACTTAATGCATATGAAATTACATATATACGGTACTTATAAGAAAAATATAATTTTTATAATTTTTGTGTCTGTCTTTTTGTTCCGGTTAATTTCTGAAACGGCTTGACTGATTTTGACGGGACTTTCACTGGCAGATAGCTGATATTAAAAGGAATAACTTAGGCTACTTTAATTTTTGGAAAAAAGATTAGAGTTCCTCCCAAAAAAAAACCTACCCAGGGACGCACCCGAGCGAAGCGAGGGTAAGTTGCTAGTTCATATATAAATCGAGCCATATATTGAAGTCTGAATCTCAGTCGCTTATGCCTTACCCTCCATTATTCTGAATATTTTCCCAAAGTATACCATGACGGCTACGCGCGGAACCATTAATCTAACTGCTATTGTTTCTCTACACTTGCATTATATGCACCCCTATAGGGCCCTCATTTATTTTATTGAAATTCCGCTTTGAAAATACCCGTTATTTTTTGTTCAAAAGCTTAAAAAGTTCTCGTTTCGCTTTTTTGCTTATCGTTTTTATCTATACATATAATAACATTCTGAGTCGAATCTGTACATTAAATATTTTTTGGAAAATCTTATTGAAATAGTCAATGTTATTGATACAGCGGCCGAATCTATAGTTTTTTTAGAATTTTTGTCTGTCTGTCTGTAACCGCATCACGGAAAAATCACTGGAGGTGTTTTAATGACATGATATTTTTTTAACCGTTAAAACGTAAGTAGGGACGAACCCGAGCGGAGCGACGTGAGTCGCTAGTTTATTTTATATAATCTACGAAGATAGTTTGATGCCAAATTATAATCATTGGAAATTAAAATTGTAGGATAGGTTTCTACTCTACTAAAGCACAATATTATTTAAAACAGAGTATTTAATGTTTGTGTATAAAATGTATAACATAAATAGGCTATTTATTTATTATGTTTTGAGAAAATTTTCGACAAAATCGATTAGGATAATTCTTTAAATATGTATATCTCATAACGCCATCTAGTGTTAAGTAGTGGAAGTATCGTTTTCTAACCAAAAAGTGTAAAATAAAGTTTTTTTAGAAATAATAAATGAAAACTCTAATAATTCGTAAGTCATAGAGTATAATAAAATATTTTTTATGGGGCAATAAAATCTGACGCCTTGAAGTAGTATTGGGTTTCGTAAATTTTACTGAATTACTAAATACTTTGAATATAAAAATTATAATTAGTATTTTAGACATATAATATACCACTGGCAGAGCGTATCTAGATGAATCTATAAGGTTCTACCCCTCGCATTTATGAGACTACGAAGTCTGTCGAATTATGTCGAAGTATCATATACCGGCGGGTTTTTTTAGCAAAACGTTGATAAAATCTAGCCTATAATCTTCCTATGTAATTAATCTTTCTATAAATGAAAATGTATGATAATCGGTATAGTGGTTTCTGAGATTAGCTTGAACAACACACAAAATCGCGGCGGGAGACTTTGATCTATACAGATAAATAAAATTGAAGTGTCTGTTTGTAATGTCAAAATAACAGCTTTTCACTAAATGCATATGAAAAGTATATATGTTAACTATAAGAAACAAAAACAATTTTTTAAATTTTTGTCTGTCTGTCTGTTTCTTCCGGCTAATCTCAGAAACGGCTGGACACATTTTGACGGGACTTTCACTGACAAATAGCTGATGTTATAAGGAGTAACTAAGGCTACTTCTAATATTAGAAAAAGAATTAGGGTTTCGCGCAAAAAAATGAAAACCCATGAAATTAATACTTTCTTAGATTTAAGCGAATATTTGATAATTTAAATAAAACCCATGAAATTGTGAATCCGTGTAACTAGGGACACATCCGAGCGAAGCAAGTGTAAGTCGCTAGTTATTTTTATGATGTAGTGTAGATATATTTAATTCTGTCAGCTTTATTTAATCTTTTGTGAACTTTCTACACTTTTAATACAGTTTCGCCGTCGAGCGGGTCATGGATCTTGTAAATTGGTGTAATAACTTACGTTTGGACGTGTCACATTATGAGGTCCGCAAACTTTTTGAAATCGTCTTCCACGACTGGCATTATAAGTTTTGCAGTCTAACTTATTTAACTTTTGTATGGAATGATGGTTTTGGGATGAGCTTTCATGTTTTTTTAAAGAAACCGCTTGTCCTTTAATAACTTGAAAAGATGAGATTTTTGATGATTTTATCGATTTGTAAAAAGAGCGTTTATTCGGGTGTAAGCTGTTTTTTTTGGATGTTGCTACGCTATATCTTCGACAATTGTCAAGGGATTATTATGATTATACTAGCGACTCACCCTCGCTCCGCTCGGGTTGGTCCTTACTTACTTTTTAACGTTTAGTATAGATTTCTCAGAGATGAGATATTTTCCCGTAGTAAAAAATATCCTATATGTACCCGGATAACCAGCTATCATCATACCAAATTTTATCAAAATCCCTCCAGTAGTTTTTTCATGATGCGGTCACAGACAGACAGACAAAAATTCTAAAAACTATTCGGCCTCTGCATCGATAATGATGTCTATTTCAATAAGATTTTCCAAAAATATTTAAGGTACAGATTCGGCTTAGTTAGAATTTTATTATATGTATAGATTAGCGACATACATAGCGTGTAACTGTTACTTCTTCATACCGAAATTGCTGGACCGTTTTGGATGCAATTATTTACAATAATATACTAATTCAAAGAAGCAATTAAGATAGACTATGAAACTGACACTACACATAAGCACCGTTTTATGAAAATTTACTCCTCCTGCTCAAGGTTGCCTGGAAGAGATCGCTTCCAGCGATAAGGTCGCCTGATGTGCATCTTTTCTTTGTTTTTTTTTTTCTTTGTATTTTTATTTATTTTTTGGTGTGCAATAAAGAATATTATTATTATTATTATTATAAGCATCTTAGGCACCCAGGGACGTACCAAAACAAAGCGAGGGTGAGTTGCTAGTATTAACTATTACTATAAAGAGTAATTTAATGACACTGCCAGTCATATTGCCATATACATAAATCACGACATATAAAAACACTAAACAATGCAACTTTCTATTGTTGCAAAATACATTTGACTAATTAAAGATCACGCATGCGTAAATTTTACATAGAATAAGCAGACCGTGACATCTTTATAATATGCCATATGGATCTATCAAAGTCAATGACCTATATTTCCGTTTTCACTTTCGATTTTTTAGCCAACTTCAAAAAAAGCGGAGTTCTTGATTCACCCTTAGGGTGGAAATGTCATTTTTAGGTTTGTGTCTGTGTATTTTGTAGTTGCCAGATAGTTTGACATTTAAGTTTTTTCTTTACTGAAACAGCAATGTTTTTTTGGCTATTTATTTTTTTAATTTTTTTTTTTTTTATTGAATAAGATGGTAGATTCTTACGTTTAAGCTGTAAAAGGATATTGAAATACAGTTTACATTTACATTTTTGATAGTAACTAAATAATTTACGAACAAACAATTAGATAAACACAATACATAATATTACGAATGTATTATTATTTATTACCTATATAAAATATTCTAATCTACATTGTACAATAAAGATCTGTATTTATTAAACATAACCGCGTGGGATCCATTAAAACGCGGTTAGTGCGGTGTGAATACAGCGAATAGCATGGCTAGGCGGGCACGATGCCAATTTTTACCACCAACCCCATCACGAAAGACCCCTGCTTCCATACTCCACATATACATTTGGGGAATCAAGCTAATCTGGACAGCGATAGAACCCAGAATGCCATACACAGTGTACCGAATGGCAGGTCAAGTTATATCAGCCGGCCACGGGTCACTGACTTTTGCTAAACTTGTATGTCCATGCGAAATCTACTTAGAACTAGAATTTGGCTTTCGATTGTATTTGGGTTGTCTGATTTGGCTTTGATTGTTATAACCTAAATTGTTATCGTGAAAGACAAGCTGACGCCCTCGATATCGCCTGCGTTTATGCGAGTTATATTATTGTAAAGTACTTTAATGTCAAAAATTATTTTTACTCATTGACTATCAATATAACTGGATCTTAGATATATTTTTGGTTGTGTCTGATACAATTTTTCTCTCAAAAATCACAGATTCAAACTAATGAATAAAAATTCTAAAATACAATAGATATATATAATAGATAAAAACAAACCTATCCCACGGGAACCGTACAATTTTCCAGGATTATATATAGCCTATAGCCTACCTCAATTAACGGGCTATCTAGTGCAAAAATAATTTTTCAAATCGAATTAGTAATTCCTGAGATTAGCGCGTTCAACCAAACACACAAACAAACAAACAAACAATCTCTTCAGCTTTCTAATATTATTATAGACAAGGTATGTTTATAAGGAAAGTCAATTATATCTAGTTTGCTTACGCCTTATGTTAATCTAACAATTAGGTACCACTAACTGCATATTCTCGTAATTACTGTATCTAATCAATACATAATTAATTATTTCAATCAATGAACCGCATATTCAGATTGCCATTATATATGCCATGATGTACTCGTATCTATGTAGAAATCCAAATGTTACAAGATCTGGTTGGAAAACCAAGGGAAGCAGGTTCGAACCCAAATATCATAGATACCTCTGAGATTTTTATACGGGAATGGCATTTCCAAAGAGATGGATATTTTTACTTTGTTGATACATCTGCGTGTCTGAGAGAACCTAAATAGTTTTTGAAAGTAATGTAAAGTCATCCAACCCGAATTGGGCCTGCTTGGTAGACTATGGCCTATAACCTGTTATTAATGGGGCCTTTGCCCAGCAGTGGGACGTTCAAACGACTATTTAATAAAAAAAGATAAAATAGTAAAAAAAAAAAATAGACTAAAATTAAGTATCTGCCAGAATCAATGAGTACTTCGAACATGTTATATAGGCTATTCAGTTATCCCATGGGGTTCATTTGATGGACGGGTATAAAAATGGTATAGACTACACAATATATATGTACGTGGCAAATTGAATGAATAAGGGCAAAATAAGGTTTAAAAGTAACATTTTAACACCTGGAATGGCAATAAGTACTAAATACTATTTTTTTTAAGTTTTGTTTTTTTTTAGTTTCAGTATTTTTTCAGTTTTGTTGTTGTTGTATTTGAAATGATGATGATGAATGATTTTCACCAGCAGGAATGTTATAGGCTAAATATACAAATAAATACAAATAACTACTTTTTACTGAATACATTTGAAATACTTGTAAGAAAAAGATAATTTTTGAAATTTTTGTTTTTAACTGTGTGTCTGGTTGTTCCGACTAATCTCCGAAACTGCTAGACTGATTTTAAAAGGACTGTCACGGGCCGAAAGCTTTTGTTATAAGGAGTAACTTAGGCTACTTTTATTTTAGAAATGGATTAGGGTTCCGCGTAAAAAAATTAGAACCATATGAAAAATTAGGAATAGAGATTGTCAACAAAATCTGCGAACTTCGGGACGCACCCGAGTTCAGCGAGGGTAAGTCGCTAGTTTATTATGGCATGGTGTGAACATATTGCGAAAATAAGCTACCTACAAAGCTCATCCCTATAAAGTTATTATTTTTTTATATTCAATAATAATTAATATTATAACGTAAAGTTTCTGTAAAAATATCGTATTTTTTCTTTTTATTATTTTTTTTTGATACCAATTAGTCTTCCAGTTTACAAGAGAGTAAGTACTGACTGTAATACACACAGAGACACAGATAAAAAACTCATAGGTTTCAGTGACATTTCACTGTGAATTGTATTTCTATAGAAATAAACTTTCTTTTCGCTTAAAAAGATCAAATTAGTAAAAGAGCTTAAAGCACGATATTTCAAAACTAAATCGATAACTTAATTATATACATATATATCGAAAAATATATTAGCTCAATTTGTTAAACCGATTTAATTTTATATTTAGGGCATGTGTCTTACGTAGAAATATATAGGTATATAATAGGTACCAAATATATGGCTACAAATGCACGTTATGACATCGGCTTTAATCGACTAAATTCACGTTTGTATTATTAAAACTAATTTGAAAATTTTATGATAGACTAACGACGTACTCTTGCTTCGCTTGTGTTCGACTGTACGGATTTGAATGAAATTTAGTATACAGGTAAACTATGACATGAGACACATAGACTGTTAGGCGTCTAGTAACTGCCTCGGTGGTCTAGTGGTTAGCATGTACGGCTGCAGATTCGGAGGTCCTACGTTCGAGTCCCGGGTCGGGCCAAGATTAATTAATGAGTTTTGCTCTTAAGATTTTCACAGTAGTAGCCCAGAGTTGAGAGCACGTAAAACCGTCGGTCCTGCGCCTTAACTATCACCGGTCGTGTCGAAGTATCGTTCCATCGGACTTTGAGAGTGACAGGAATAAAGAGTGCACTTGTGTCTGCGCGTACACTTCTACACTATAATATCTCCTGCGCATCTGGCTATACTCAGTGAGATTGGCCGCCGTCGCAGATATCGGTTAGGAGAATAAACATTATTATAATTATTAGTAACTCCAGCGATGCAACAGTCGTTTCCAGAAATAAAACATTCTCGAGATTATCCATAGACGTTCTCACGGACATAACATCACAAAGGGATAAAGGTTTTTAATTCTACCCGCGTACTTCGCAGTAAGCGCGTGCGTTTATTGAAATTCGCATTCTGCTGTAGATTTACGGCCTAACGTTGCATTGTTGCCGTATACGACGACCGTTTTGCCTTTACTACTTATTATTCTCTGTCGCATGTCTAAATTGTAAACCACTTTGCAGCATTGTGTATGGAATTTATAATTATCAGTACGTACTAATAAAACGCGTAAGGCTGTCTGTCTGGTTTTCACGGCTGAGCCGGTTTTATTAAAGTTTGGTTTGGAAACTCAAAGATTTAAATGTCAGAAATCATATTTTTAAACTTGAGAAATTTCATATTTCTTTGTCGAAATAATTATTTGTTATTATTTTAAATATAGTCAAGCTAAGCCGGGCGTATTGCTAGTATACTATAATACTAAAATTTGTTATTTGTATTTTTTAAATTACAAAATAAGTAACTTGCTTCCTCGCGTGGCTATACCGAGAGCCGAGAGAAGCGAGGGTGAGTCGCTGTAAAACATAAAGCCAAAGAGTTTTTTCATACATTGAACGCGGGCGTAGCCGCGGATTTTTTAAACATAGGTACTCGAAGTCGGTACATTTTTTGTCGAAAATAATTATTATAATTTACAATAGACGTATTATGTACCCATAGTATTTTAATTTTCTTTTATGTTTTTTTGTTTATAATATAAGACAAGTGTGTGAAACATTTTTCACACACGTACATATTTTATGTATTTTTTTTTAATTTACCAAATGCACATCCTTATTATAAAACAAGCCAAGATATAGACGTGGATGCGGGTTCGAATCGTCCGGAATTTTAATGTGAAATTTACATTCAAATTCTCACCACCTTTATAGGAATGTATACGTAAAGTAAATAAGGTCGGTGCCTTGTTATGTTAAAATCATACTATTTTATAAAATATTATGCGTTTTGTATGTCTGTTTGTTTGTTCTTTAAACTGTAACGGTTTAGTGAATTTGTGTGTTTTATACCATAATTAAATAAAAAAAAAAACAACGAAAAATAGCAGATAAGCAAGGTATTGAGAAACAGATTTTTAGAAACTTTAAGAATGTTTAGATTATTTATATTATTAGTTAATTAAAAACGATTATAATTTATATAATATACTTTAATTATTCACACCACTTTCATTCAATCAAACATACACTCACCCTTCTTTCTCTTGTTATTTTTTTTTGTTTATATTAGCTTACCTTATTATAACGTGTAGTTTAATATATAAATAAATATAAATATGTTGGGACACTAACACACAGCACTATTTAGTTCCATGATAAGCCACGAGGCTAGAGTTATGAATACCAGATAGTTGATACACTACACATATGTAATTTTAAATACATACATATTATAATTATAAACACCCGTGACTGGAGTACAAACATTCGTGCTCATCACACAAATGAATCAGCAAGCCCCCAGCGGGACTCGAACCCGCGACCGCTGCGCAGCAAGTAGGGTCACTACAAACTGAGCCAAACGTATCGTCAAAATGTGTGTGTGTTTAATATGTACAGGTACCAGCTCCTGAAACACATTTTGTTACCATTGTCTTAATTGAAGAAGTCTGATTATTTTTATTTTGTATATTTTTTCCTTCATGTTATTCATATGTGTGTTTATTTTAGGCCTCCCGCCCACCACGGCGCGGCTCTACTGGCGGGTGTCGGCGCGGTGCCATCGTACGCGCCGCCCGGACGCGCCTTCTTCACGCCGCCCTTGCCGCCCGAGTACCGAAACCCCTTTGCTGATAAGCCGACACTTAGAGGTACTAAAATATATTATTACACTACATATATTATAATATATAAACCTACACAGTAAGCTTACTTTTGAACGGAAGTGCTGTTAAGGTATGTCTAAAAATACCTAATGATATTCATACGAACGGTTTTGAAGTTAAAGCACTGCAATGCCATCTCGTAGTAACTGTTGTGTAAGTTACCCTTCATCCCAATATGCAGCGATCAGAATAGATGAGAAATGGTCAAAGTAATACTTATATATAGCCGCAACAAAGAAATAAAAAAATTGGTTCGTGTAACTTGCTCGGTTGAAGTAAAACTTCTTTGGCAAATATTGCAATTAAATTAAAACAAATTAATACATAATTATATAAACATATTAGGCATATTACAATCGTATATTTATAGAATATCATATAGGGAAAGAATATAATATTACATATTTGTCAGACAATAACAACGGTTACCATGGCAACGTGGCAATGTATTCTATCTCATTCTCTCGCCGGCTTAATCCTATATACTTATGTGTTTGTCTCTTTTTAGTGTCGCATTTTCGTTTCATCTTGTTTCAAATCACAACGATTCTATCTTTAGAATCTTCTTAACTAAGAAACTTCACTTAAAAAACAAATACTCTTCATCCTTGAAGTCGTTTCCCGATTGTCTTTTAAAAGAACGTATGACAGTTGGGTAAGTCTCCCGTACACGTCCTACCGGATTGCATGTTCGTTGCATATGATTTCGTTAAAAGTCTATAGATTACTATACTGTGCATATATCCATTTCTTAATAATTCTCTTTGTATCCAACGAATTAAAAAAAAACCTGTAATACAATGTATCTACATCCAATAAAACTCGAATCCATGACCCCTTGAGCGATAGTTAAACTCAATTTATGCACACTATCGTCCCTTTCCTTTGACTATTATCCTAGCAGGTGTAGTTGCATTTGCATCGCTATTGACAGAGTAATGTGTTAAATACCCACTTAGCATGCAATATTGAATTTCGCTCGAAACGCCAAAGAGCTAATCTCACATAGCGCTTGCTAGCTCCTTTTTCATTAAATTTAGTTTTTCAATGTAGCTTAGAAATAGATGACATAAACGTTTTAATATTTGCTACTAAATATTACTTTTAATATTTGATTTATGACATCAGAAACTTTTACTAGCGATTTTGATAAAATTGCGATAACCAGGATCATCCATGGTAAAAGAAAGCTTCTGTTACTAAAACAAACTTTCATTAATACAAATGCCTCTTACAGACATGAACCTGTGACCTCCGCCGTAATAAACAATACAAAGCATACATTGTGCCAGTTGTTTTACAATAGACGTACAACAAATCATGATTAACCCTTTTTCCTTGGCTGAGAGCTTCTTGGCATACAGTCAAGGAGGCAAATGCCAATAAAACGAATATGCTATTCACCTCACAGACTGAGATTTAAAATAGAATTTTATTCAATAAATCCTCATAATAGGATGTCTGGAAACGCATATAAAATTCCTTCTAAGAAATCAGTAGGGTTTTTTTTTATGTAGGTAGTGTATTTTTGAGGAAATTATGTGTAGACTAGCCACTCACACTTACTTCGCTTCAGGTTCATCCCTAGACAAAAACAAATCTATTTCATGGGAACTGTACATTTTTCGGAATAAAAAATAACCTATGTTATTATATTATATATTACAGGCTATAATCTATCTCTGTAGCAAATTTCATCCAGATCCGTTCAGCCGTTCTGGCGTGAAGGAGTACCTAATAAACATCCATCCATCCTCACAAACTTTCATAATATTAGTATGAATACTTCATACAAAGGTTGCGACTCATCGGAATATTATTATGGATATGAAAGTTTGTGTATATATTAGTTAGATTTGGATGGAAAAACTAGGGATGTGTCCAAGTGAAGTCAGGTTACGGTGATAGTTTAAAAAAATGTCTTACCAAAAATGTGTTCTAGTTTAAGGTAAACTTACTTAGGTAACTTAGACGTAATATATCCAAATATAAAAAAAAATATAAAATCAAACACACAATATATGTATTTTTAGGCATGATTATGTTATACAATAATACCTACCAATTATTTCCCCTTAGAAATAATTGGTATGGACTTAGCGTCTCGAAGTTATAAGTTCTCTAACTTGTTCTTTTTAATTAATTATTTGTTGTTGTTTCATCTCCAGGCACAAACACAGATGGGAACAGTTATCTCAACCGGCGGCCTATCCCTCCTCCGTCCCTCGGGCCTGGTCATGAACGGATACCAATCAGACCACCTGGACAGGTACTTGTTATACCAAATTTTTCCTGTACACTTACATAAATCTGATTATCAAATTTTATTGTGATAGGTGTTAAGAAAATTGTAATTTAGTTACTTAAAAGTATATATATATATATATATATATATATATATATATATATATATATATATATATATATATATATATATATATATAAATCAGAGGCAATGGTAGTCTAGTGGTAATGCGCTCGCAAGAGAAACCGAGTGAAGCGGGTTCAAATCCAGTTGTCACACCTCTGATTTTATGTGCGAATCATTTCCAGCATGATTAGCACTTGTCTTACGGTGAAAAAAAACATCGTGAAGAAACCTGCATGTCTAAGAGAACCTAACAAGTTTCGAAAGACATGTGAAGTCTGCCAACCCGCACTTCACCTGCGTGGTGGACTATGGGTTGATCCCCCTCGTATTGAAGGGAGGATCGTGCCCAGCACTGGGACGTTAAAAAGGGCTGATCATATACAAATATACTTTTCTCATGTCTTATGTGGGTAAAGAACAACGTATATTGAAACGAACTAATTCATACGATGGCGAAAGTGAAATAAAGCATAAGTGAAATTGTGATACCAACTCCGTAGTAACGATAGTAAAATGAACCGGACAAATAAAAGTGTGACAAAACAAAGCACACCAATTGCCTTTTAAAATCCACTCAAATAGCAAATTTCCCAATTTTCAGGAAACGTCCTCCCCACAAGTGCCGGCGCCGCCGCCCTTACCGCCTGCGGGAATCGAACCGCAGAAGAAAAAAGCACTCAACACACCCAGTCATAAGGTACAAATTTCTTTATCGACCAACTTGATACTATTGCCAATATTGGTAAAGTTTGTAATTTTAAGATTTTTCTTTCTAAAGTTTGATGTACGTTATGATCGTTAAATTGAAAGTAGCTGTTAAAATTCAATTATTAACTTTTAAACTTCTTAAAGTATTTGATTATTTTTGTATTAAAATTTTTCTTTTTTTCTATTTCAGCCTGATGAATTAGATGACAAGCATGGCACTGACCAAGCCAACTTCACAGACTTTGTGCCAAGTTCTCTCAACATACCAACAATTTCTAGGATATTATCTGGATCTAATGGAAGAAAAGAAGATATACCAGATGTCCTTCTCAGGACTGTGACGGCCAAACCTCAACACAACCAGGAGAAAACGTCGAAAAGTGACACGCATGTGACAAAAGATGTAGTAACCATGAGTGATAACAGAGAATCGTCCACGGAAGGTGTATTAGCAGTGCTCGACCCAGAAATGAACAATTTAGATAGACCGCTTATTATAGAACAAAGTGAAACTAATACAAGAAGGAACTTACAATACGCAACAAACAAACAGACAGACAAAAATGACACCAAAAAAGACGATATGTACACTCCAGCTACGACCGTAGGGTTCGAATTGAGTGATCCCGATATGTCGTCAGATAGATATCATAACTTGGCCAACGTGAATTCTGATAAGAAAGTCAGTACTAAACACGATACCAAAAGTGTTGGGCCAATGCAGGAACCAGACGATACTTGGCCGTTTTTGTGGAAATGTCACATAGGTTTGATGGTGATCATGTTCACAGTCTTGGCTGCTTACTCGATTGTTAAAATCATCCGCTACAATAAATTCACTCACATTTTTTCCCAATGCTATTTCATGACGCTTCACTTGTTCTTAGTTCTAATATGTATAATAAGAATTTTCTACATATGCTACGATCCTTATAACATCAGTCATTCATTGCCAGTCTTCTTAAATGCAATACTGTTGCATGTACCAGAAATATTCTTAAGCATAGCCTTTGCTTCCACAATTTTATTTCTGCTAAAACACATCAATATAAGAACAGCTTGTTGTAATTTCCTATTTCGTGCGAGAACTATTATAATAGGTGGGACATTACATTTGTTAACATGTATAACTTTACATTACGTTGAAAACGTAATTCAAACTCCGAATGGGGCCGAAGTAAGAGTGCTAGGTTTAACTTGTCAGGTTATATTTGTCATTGCGTGTTTTACACTAGGGTTGCTTTATCTGTATGTGTATAAAAGTCTCAGAACGGTCTTACAAACAAAAAGTCACACATATACTAATGGTCAAAACCTAAATCAAGTGATTCGAATAAATATGGCCACTGCGTTACTGTTCATTGTGATGGCACTCCTTCAAATAATAGGTATATTCACAGTGAATCCGTCAACTAAATTCGGTTGGTTGAAATTCGGTTATCATTTTTGCTTGTTAGTTATCGAAGTTAGTATAGGAGCTCTTATTTCGTGTGTTATCAGTTGGACAGTGAGTCCAGCCGGGTCTATACCGCATGAAAAAGCCGACGGTCATAAGATCCCTGTGCTAGGCCATTTTCCTTGCGCGACAGGTTCCAGTAATGAACAATTTGAAACTGATTACCCGGCTAACTGTAACGCTAACACAAACTTACACACATACACAATGAAAACGGGGAAGCCGATATACGAAACGGCTGGCCACCACCCAAACATCCCAGAACAGTGCTGTGGTCCGATAGATCATCAGAGATTTCAATTAAACACGCTCGCTGGCGCTTTCGACACTAATTCCGGTACAGAAAACTATTCCGGACACAGTTCAATCGCCAATGCCGGACATAGCAGCTCGACAGAATCTAGCAATGCAACGTCTAGTCAAGGAGTTACTAACCATTTGATCAAACATCACCAAAATATCGGCTATAATGGCATTGAATCTGCATCAGATGACCATTACTCGAACTGCGATCCAACTATGCAGTCTTTACAAGGCGACGATCCGTTAGACCATGAATATAACGTAATACAGTATGGCAGTAATAGTGACTTCATTAGGGATATCAAGAACCAAAATTATAACGCCAATTCGAATCGTAGCTCGCACAATTTCAAACATATGTCCTATGAAAGAGTGTCGTCTAGAACAAACAGCAATCCACGTAAAAAGCAAAGAGTAAAGAACATGAATGTTCAAAATATTATGACTATGGGATATGATCCAGCAATGAGTCACCATTACCATCAACCCCACATAGATGATTATGGGAATTATAACGCTGAAAACGCGTCGTACCATGCGTCTGGGATACAAACTCTGAACCCAAATAGAAGTTATGAAGGACAACAAATAAGAGGTTCCCAACGTCGCAACTCACCGTCTACTTCGATGGTCAATTCGAGCGGCAGTCAGAAACGTGGCAAAAACAACGGGTTCCCAGATAGACCTAAATCGACGGATTTGTACGGGTTTTCCGAGGAATCTAATAACTATCCAATAGGGACTCCTCAACCAGCGCCTAGGAATTGTGGTTACGAAGCATATTCGCAACCGCAAGACGAAATAAACCCAACCGAAACCGGGGCAAGTATGCTAGTCGCCCAAGACGGTTTCGTCAGGTTTAGACCCCTAGAGGACGGCCCACAAACCTGATTCACCATCAACCTGTCGATTACGGCAGATGACCTAAATTTTTAAATCAAATGTCGATGTTACATTTTGTATATTATATGTATAGATAGGTATTAACGGCCTCCTGTAAATAGCAACATTTCGGGCCTCGTGTAACATAAGTTTTATATTATCTCGAAAATCATTGCCATTTTTTTACATATTTAATTATTACTAGTATTACGGTTATCGACCGACTGGCTGTTTGTTTAGAGGATCAAAAATGATCTTTCCGAGACAAACTTTTTTTTTAATTTTAATGGCTCCTAGCTATGTAAGGACTCGGCAAAGCAAAGATATCAAAGTGTTGCCACTTTTTTACACGTGTCTGTTTTTGTATTGCAAATAACCAACTACAAAATATGAAGATGCGTCTGTAAATCAGTCATTTATAATTAAATGACAAAATAAATATATGTGATATTGTTCTACTTGGTTTCCCACACTAGATTAAGATATATACGTAATGGATCTATAAACTTGCCAGTTAATGTCTAAAATCTTAGTAAAAATTAATTTCAACGGAAAATATTTGACATTTTAAATAAAACTTTCTTTTCGGATTATTTCGGGGATTTAAACTGCGTCGGGAACCAAAAATATAAATAAATCCGCGAAATTATCCCGAAAAGATAGTTTTGTTTAAAATGTTCAACGGAAAAATTGATTTTCAGGAGAAAATTTCTATTTTTCAACCCAAAAACGAAATTGATTTTCGACATTTTGGAAAGTTTATAGAATAATTAATCATTTACCCACTGTTTTAAATTTCATTAAATTTATATCAATAGATTTAGAAATGTTTCACACGTTACGACTGTTATTTATTTACTTGGAGTACGAAATTTATATTGCAGTTTACTGTGTTGCCATTCGCAAGAACAGTGTTACCATATCAAATCTTTTGTAGGACAGACTAGATCTGAAGATTAATTAACAACAATTTTGTTAAAAAATCTATCGAATTTAAGATATATTTTTAAAGCAAGCGTTTTTATTTTAGAAGTGAGACGGCTTGGGTTTTTACTGAGACACTTCATTGATACACAATTATAAAACTAGTCACATTCAATATTAATTCAGCCTTCGCCAATAATTACGCGAATCTATCACATTTTAGCGGGAAATTAGAAAAGCCACAGATAAATTATACAACAGATAATATATACAGAGCTAGGCAGATTAAAAATTGTCATAAATCAAATCATTTAAAATGTAGGCTCTGGATATTTAAGTGATAGGGATAAGGATAAAAAAAATCATTTTTCTTTATTTTTTTCATCAATTTCTCTAGATATCATCCCTCTATATATATTATCTGTATGACATACGTTTAGAAACAGGTGTAATATTGGCACTAATAGATAGGTAATAAATAATTGTGTAAAATAGAAAAAAAAATATTTATCGTATTTTATTCATTGTGGAATGATCACTTTTCCTATGTAAATATATTAAAGTATGCAACTTTTTTTCCTTTGAAATTGTACATACGGGATACATAAGTACCCATTAAAATTAAGTGATTATACCTGTTTTGTTGTAAATTATATTTTTTTTAATATCTTCAAATCTGTACCTACTTTTATCATTTAACAAATGACATTTAATATGTATAAATAAAAAGATAATGAAAATTTTGCTGTTTTATTTAAACTGTCCTATTGGTTGTTTTTTTTTTTTTTTGGAAATAAAGAGAAAAATGTGAAGTATTATGAATTATGATTATTATAACATTGAAACAAACATTTTTTTTATATGTATCGATTGATATTTATGTTTGTGTAAAATTAATAATTAAAATAAATACCCCAGAAAGATTTATTTTGGATAATAATGTAATGCACTCATGATTTAAATTTGCGTAGTAATTATGGAAAATGAGTAGAAAATATGAGTTTGTATGGCATATTCATAGATAGTGCTATATATTATTAAATACATATTTAGTCACAAAATTTGTTTTATTGAAATGCACTTGAGTTTTGTACTATTTTATATATTCTTTTAGTACATGTTTTTAAAAATAATTCTTTCGTCAGTTTCCCGGTCAACGTCATCTATCGTTTATTCTTGCAAACAAAAATCACGTAAATATTAAAATAAAAACCTTTACTTCAGATAACAAAATACTTAATGGTTAAAAATAATTAATCACTAAAATTTATTTTATTAAATGCATCTTGAATTTTGTAATATTTTACATATTTTTAGTACATATGTATTTTAAAATAATTTCGTTCGTCAATTTTCGGGTCAACGCCATCTATCGTCTATTCAAGCAAACAGAAATCCCATAAAAACAAAACCCTTACTGCATGACATTACTATACTAGTACAAACCCATGCAAAGAAATTGAACAGCACTAATTCGGGCTATTTTTGTTTACTTGAATAGATGTCGTTAATCCGCAATCTGTCAAGCTCTATTATCATTACAGATATATAAAATTGAAGTGTCTGTTTGTAATTTTAAAATGCCAGCTTTAAAAGCAACAAAACTAAAGAATTGAATTGAAAATAACAGCTTTTTACTAAATGCATATGAAATTATATACGGTACTTACAACAAAAATACAATTTTTAAAATATTTGCCTGTCTGTCTGTTTGTTCTGGCTAATCTCCGAAACGGCTGGACTAATTTTGACGGGACTTTCACTGGCAGATAGCTGACGTTATAAGGAGTAACTTAGGCTACTTTAATTATTGAAAAAATAATTAGGCTTCCGCTCAAAAAAAATAAAACGTACTTAAGGACGCGCCCGAGCGAAACGAGGTTAAATCGCTAGTAATAAATACATATATTTAAATCAAAATATGATAGATATAGCAAAATTCATTCAAAAATTAATTTAACGAATCTGAGTGACTTTCTGAATGTTTAAACCGTAGTAAAAAACTTATAGAAAGTAAAAGCACATCAATGAATACGTACGATAAACCTGATTTCTGGTATTTTAATAATCACTAAAATCACGTACATTTTTTATATCGATGTCATTATTAGTGTTGGAATTAATAAACACAAAATATTTAATTGTAATTTTCTGAATGAACAGCTCTTTGTTAACTTGTAGCGGTTGTGTGCCTACTTTTTTCTTTTCTCTTTAAAATTGTCATGTTTCAATGCCATTGTAAAAAGTATTACCGGGCAATAAAAGTTGTTAAACTTAACGTTTATTATAATTGATTTTCTACAATTGTTGCTAAGAACTTAAGAAATAAAGGAAAATGATTATAAAAATGAAAGAAACTCGCTCCAAAGATAACCATTTAGTACATCAATCACAATAACAGTCTAAAATGAAAACTATTCATAAAATTTAATTATTTATACAAAATATTCAATATTTATAACTACGAATTAATAACTAATAACAAACACTTGTAAAGTCACACCTCTGTCATAATAGATGTAAAAACCTTTAAAAAACCATGAAATTCGAACATGGAGTTTAGAATTAAAATTGATTCCTCAAAAAACACATATATATTTTTAGTCAAAATCAAATAAACAATGTCTTAATCAGTCTTAAACAAGTATTCGTAAGATCCACACAAACATTATGCACAAAGGGATTCGAACCCGCTACCTCCAATCGAAGTGGTCAATTAATATTTAAATAATAACATAATAATTTACTAAGCAAAGTCAAATATTACAACCATATACATAGTGTACAATTGCTACTTATATAATATGTATGTATAAAAATCACACCGTCTTCAAGTTCATTGCAACCAGTACAATCGTTAAAAATATATATACAATTTATAAATTATTGTCATATTTAAAATAAATTAATTAAAAATTATAATTCTACTATTTTTGTATATAGTAACAATACTTACCTAAGATTTCTTTACTTTTATTGGCAAATATGTCATCATTTAGTGTCAAAAACATAATATAATAGATGGCATCATAAAGAAGGCATTTAAGAGATATATCTAAACCATATCCATTATTATTGACAGTAAGAAGTAAAATAAATAAGTGCGAATTATCGATCACTAATAAAAAACTAGATACATCTATCAAAAAAGTACTAAATACACAATCCGATGCAAAAGTTCTCTTAAAACTGTCACCAATTGTGTTTAGGTAATTATTCTAGTTGAAATAAATACACAACAATGTAAATTAAACCTTAAATGTAATTCTTAAAGTTGTTTTTACAAAAAAAATATTAAAAGCGCGCTCAAATGTTCAAATGAGCGCTCATCCGGTGAGGACATTTTTTGTCGCTGATTGCTTATTTTTTGATTGATGTAGATACACAATCAGAGACAAAAAATACTCTCACGGAACGAGCGCCCAGTTGACCACTTGGGTGCGCTTTTAAATTAGTATCTTTCGAACACTGAAGGTAAACATGTCTCTGTGTTCGTTTAAAAATTGTCAAAAATCACACATCTAGGACGCTAAAAAAAGATGGAGTTTCATATTTTCGGTAAATTTTATATAATTGTTATTACTGTACTGTAAATACTGATATTTTGACAATAAATCATTGTAAAAAACAGTTTTTAAATTAAGTTTCAATAAACAGCAGGAGTTATAAAGCACCTGAATTGTAAACACTCTTAATAAACTTATTGATCATACTATTGCATGCCTCCTTAAATTGTTCGGGTTATGTAATTTGATTGACATTAAGACATGCGTGTAAAATTGAATTTGTTTTGATGTATCCAGCCAGTCTCGGTGGCAAAAAAATTGCTTTTTGTACATATCTTTGTGAAAACAACTTTAATCATTGCATTTAAGGTTTAATTTACAGTGTTATATATTTATTTCAACTAGAATTACCTAAACACAACTGGTGACAGTTTTAAGAGAACTTTCGCATGGGATTGTGTATCTAGTCTTTTATTAGTGATCGATGGTCCGAATACATACTTATTCGCTACTCAAATCAACATAACTATCTTTTTTATTTTTCTTCACTGAAAACTGTTCGCCTAATAATTTCATAACCTCTGCATGAGTCCGACCCTGTTTTAAACTTCCATAATTTTCTTTAACAAACAATGCGAAGTCATTCAAACCGCCTTTCTTAGCTTTGGTAGAAACTATGACGCCATCTTTATTTTTCTTGTTCACTATAATTTCAAACATGCCTCGACAGTAGCCACAACATTTTTTCGTTGTATCTATTGATTTTGAATGTCGTTTTACACTGGAAAAGAATATATTATTTAAAATAAATGATGTGTATCAAAAATACTGTGATATAAGCAGGTTTAAAAAAACCGTTTATTTCGGAATGTAATCCTTAATGTATCGCTCGCCCTTTACCGGTTATATAACTGGCAAACCGAAATAATAATGGTTAACGGTTATTCTTAGAGAACGGTTAGATTTCGGTTTTCATACCGAAATAAGCAGGTTAATTCATTCAAAAGTAAAATCCCTCCAGTGGTTTTTCCGTGATACAGTCACAGACAGACAAAAATACTAAAAACTAGATTCAGCCTGTGTATTGATAATAATGTCTATTTCAATATAGTAAAAAATATTTAATGTACAGATTGGCTTAATTACAATTTTATTATATGTATAGATAAGACTATAGCATTATAATTTTACCTGTAACCACATTTCATACATTTGTATGTATACTTATAGTGTATCTCCATATCGTGACAACGAGATATTTCACCCAGTTCAGGAAACAGTTTCAACGATTTCTTTGCCCTGCAAATTAAATAATAAATTCAAAATATTATCTATTTTAAATAAAATAAAAATAATCAAATCATGAGTCAATCAAATGTTTAAAATTAAAATCATCAAATATTGTAAGGTATTTTAGTGCTATTTTTGTATTTGTTTAATTATTTTGTAATTTTGTGGGTCGATAATAATTATATAATGAGTGATGACCTTTGAAACATCTAACACCTTAGTCTCTCCCGTGACCATAACTGCTGTAAAGCATTCGAAACGTCGGGAACCAAAACTCAAAACAAATCCGCGAAGAAACTGTCGAATCTATACTTACAAATATTATAAATGTAAAAAGTCTGTTTTTTTAGTATTTTTTTAGTAGTTGCTGTACTCAAACTTCAGTTGTCCTCAAAGGGTCTTTTGATTACATTAAAAATAAGACCGTTTGACAACAAAAAATATTTCGAGTTAATTAAACGATTTTCCGTACAAAATGTATGGAAAAATTTTTTTGGCTCTGTCATTTCTAGTACTCATACCTTAAATGGTCCCAGTCTTTTGATCCCTACATGAAATAAGATCGATTGACATAAAAAATTTTTTTTGGTATTTCAGCATTTTTCTCGCTGACTGTACATTTTATCCGAAATCTGTGAATGCAGTTAAGAATATCTCAAAAAGTTATGTGTGGTCCTAGGAATGTTCTCCTATAACTATAGCAGTTAAGGTACCTGCCCTTACTGTCCCGCCTCAAAAACCCTGTATATAAGTTTCTAACACATTAATAATACCATTTTTTCCACAAAGGCCCGTGTCCAGCTCTCATCTCTCCATCAATCAACCACGTGGCGGCGTGACACAGCTCGTGTATGAGAGTGTCGCGGAGTCTTTGCACCGCGTCCAATACTTTGGTCGACAACTTTATTATAGATGCCCTTATCCTGCTACCGTTTGATGTTTTTATTAGACGGTTTGTTGTTGTCCTGGAAATTATGGGGAATTTTATATAATAATATGTAGTTTGTAAGGCAGTGGTAGATCAGTGGTAATGCGCCGAAACCGAGTGAAGCGGGTTCCATCCCAGATCTCGTACATTTGATATTTTCATGTGCGAATATTTTTTAACATGATTATCACGTGTTTTATAGTGAATGAAAACATCGTGAGGAGACCTGCATGTTTGAGAGAACCTAGCAAGTTTTTGAAAGATATGTGAAGTACGCCCGCACTTGACCAACGTAGTTATGGCTTATCCCCCTCGTATTGAGGGGGGGCCGGTGTCCAGCAATGGGACGTTAAAAAGGAGTTGAATACAAGATTTATAACATAAAATACATATATATAAATCTTAGAAACTTTTGTTTTTATAATAGAGGAAAAATCTCTACTATAAAACACTACAAGTATTTGTCATTTGAAACAAGTACTAAGAAGACAATAAAGATGAGTTATTCTGGTTACACATAATGTCTTCCTAAACGATATCGGCCACTAGCCATCTGCGCAGGAGATATTATAGTACAGACACAAGTGCACTCTCTATTCCTGTCACTCTCAAAGTCGGATGGGACGTTACTTCGACACGACCGGTGAGAGAGTCGGCGCAGGACCGACGGCTTTACGTGTTCTCCGAGGCACGGGGGTGAAACACCGCCAACTATCCAACTCGGGCTGTTACTGAGGCTTACTAAACAGAAAGACTCTGTAATTAAATTTGGCCCGACCCGGGACTCGAACCCAGGACCTCCGGATGTTCAGCCGTTCATGCTAGTCACTAGACACGCCGACGTAGACATCTAATTACAATATAAGCAGAGTCGCAGGAAATAGTAGTTATTGATATCCTTACCCAGCCGTACTTCTTAATTTTGTATCCCATATGATAGGCAGATCAGCATCCATGGCATCATCAAATATAACTTTGTTAAACTCTTTGTAAAGTCTCCTCGCCAGCTTTTCCCGTAATTCTTTGTAATTGTCATGGTATTGAATAGCTTCGGGATGACATCTCCATGATGGGATGTTCTCTGAGGAACAAAATTCTCAAACAATCTACTAATACTAGGCAGTGGTAGCCCAGTGGTAACGCACTCGCTTGGGAAACCGAGTGAAGCGGGTTCAAATCCCGGGTCTCGCACCTCTGATATTTTCATGTGCGAATCATTTCTAACATGATTACCACTTGCCTTACGGTGAAGGAAAACATCGTGAGGAAACCTGTGAGCATGTCTGAGAGAACCTAGCAAGTTTTCGAAAGACATGTGAAGTCCGCCAACCCGCACTTGGCCAGCGTGGTGGACTATGGCCTGATCCCCCTCGTATTGAAGGGAGGCCCGTGCCCAGCAGTGGGACGTTAAAAAAAGGGCTGAATACTACTAATACTATTGTATGTTTTAAATAAATAAAAACATAGTTAAATTATTAAGAATATATTTAAATTATTTTTTTTTAATTTAATTCATATACTGTTCTATTACATTTTTTTATTATACACATAATAGTGATTCACCCTCGCTTCGCTTCGGGTTTGTCCTTAGACAAAAACAAATCTATCATATGGGAACTGTACATTCTTCCAGAATAAAAGTAACCTATGTATGTGCTATTCAAGACTATAATCTATCTCTGTGACAAATTTCATCTAAATCCGTTCAGCCGTTCGGGCGTGAAAGAGTAACAAACATCCATCCATCCCCACAAAATTTCACATTTATAATTATATCAGTATGGAAGTACCTGCTAAAGACGCAACAAAACTGAGCCTATTCACATCAGTTTTTGGTGTAACATTGACATTTTGAGCATGATTCGTTAAAACATTAACATCATTTGTCATAGTTCTGACCAATTCAGTAACGGACATCCCTTTTTTCGTTGAACTTTTGACATTTCTTGGCCTTTGCTTCGGTAAATCTGGTGTACTTGGTATTTTCTCGGTATACAATTTCTTTTTGGATTTCTTCTCCTCGAATGAATCGTTTCTTCTTATCTTTGTTTCCGATTTGGTTAAATATAATTCCTTATTACGTTTCAAGTCACTTCGAATATTTTCTTTATCACTTTCATCATCATTGAAATACAATTTTTTTGAAACAACATCTAAATTCTCATGTTTTTGTTTTATTGATTTAAACAGACTAGGTATTGATTTCCATGTATCACCATACAGATCACTAAGCAATTTTTGATGGGAATTTTGTATTTTCTTCAATGAACACTGTTCTAGGGATTCATTAGTTTTGTCCTTTGGTGTTGTTGGTATTGTATTGTGTCTTGGTGTAGCACATATTATATTTTGATGAGGCGACCATCCGTCTATACTAGGTCTAGATTGTTCATTTGATGGAGATATAAAATCCCTTGATGAAAATGACACCTGTAGTAATAAAATACTGTTTTATTTATACAGCTTATAACATACGTTTATCACAATAATCTTGCATGGAATGCATTTGTTTTACTTCTTACCAGTATTATCAATCTGAATTAAAATGGTTAAAAAATCACTTACTTTTTAATAGTAACTTACAATTTTAACCTTAACATAGTTAAACTTAAATGTTAACTAAGAATAATCATGAACTTAATATCAAAGTTTGGTTTGCAATGTGCATGTATGTATGTATTTTAGTATAACGTTAAAAAATGGAAAATCTATCTATCTATACTATAATAAAATTGTAGAGGTCGAATGTCTGTACATAGAAAAAAAATGCTAAAAAACGAGTCAGGGGGGTGTAAGAAGAGCTATAGAACCAACCCAGATTTTTTTCAATTTTTTTGTTTCTCTGTCTGTTTGTCTGTTTGTCTGTTTGTACGGGCTAATCTCCGAAGCTGTTGGACGGATTTGAATGAAATTTTGCATGGTGGTACCTTATATCCCCGGTCAACATATAGGATACTTTTCATCCCGGAAAATCAAAGAGTTCCAGTGGGATAGTTAAAAAACTATTGTAACTTATACAGCTTACTACACAAGACCTACGCATTGGATTTTAATGAAACTTTACAATAATATAGTTCATATATCAGAATAACAAATAGGCTACTTTTTATCCCGGAAAAATGTACGGTTCCCGTGGGATAGATTTGTTTTTGTTTGTCTAGAGTCGAACCCGAGCGAAGCGAGGGTAAGCCACTATAATATTATAAAAAGGAAAGACTTTTTTTTTGTTTATTTGTCTATACCGAATAAGCTCCGAAACTACTGGATCGATTTAGATGTAAGGGTTTGGCCGGATAAGTATAGTGAACTGGCCCCCTAATGGCAACCTATATCGAAACTTATGTGTCAATAAGGGCTTGATGTAGAAAAGCGATTCATACGAGTTTCACTGTCGTACTCCGCTGTGACCTTGAGATATGAAGAAAATGAGCGTAATTATGACTTTCGTTCACAAGGGCATATCTCGAAAACCTTCAAAGCTAGAAACTTATAACTAAGGCGAGTTTTAAGGAAACCTTTGAAAACATATTATATTTTTTTAGATTTTTTTTAAATAATAACAATCCTATTAAAAAAAATAATCGATCTATCTATCTATACTATAATAAAAATATACAGATCGAATGTCTGTACATAGAAAAAAAATGCTAAAAACCGAGTGAGGGGGGTGTAAGAAGCGCAATAGAACAGATCCAGTTTTTTTTTTTAATTTTTTTGTTACTCTGTCTGTTTGTCTATTTGTACAGGTTAATCTCCGAAACTGTTGAACCAATTTAATTAAAATTTCGTATGGTGGTACTTTATATCCCCGGTCAACATTATAAATACTTTTCATCCCGAAAAATTAAAGAGTTCCCGTGGGATAGTTAAAAAACTATAGTAACTATACAGCTTAGTACCCAAAAATTATTGATTGGTTTTAAATAAAACTTTACAATAATATAGTTCATACATCAGAATAACAAATACGCGACTTTTTATTCCGGAAAAATGAACGGTTCCCGTGGGATATGTTTGTTTTTGTTTAGAGGCAAACCCGAGCGAAGCGAGGGTGAGCCGGTGAGACTATATATACTTCTGGGTAAATGCGTAGTGCGGGTAATGTGTGTAATGCAGGTAACGCACGTAGGGCGGATAAAGTGCATAGGGCGAGAAAAGTGTGTAGGGCGGTTAAAGTGCGTAGAGTGGGTAAAGGGCATAGGGCGGGTAATGAGCGTAGGGCGGGTAATGCGTGTAGGGCGGGTTTAGTACTTAGGGTGGGCTACGTGGGTAGGTCGGTTACAGTGCGTAAGGGGGGGGGGGGGGGTGTCATAGTGCATAGGGCAGTTAAAGTGCGTAGGTTGGGTAACGTGTGTAGTTTGTGTAAAGTACGTAGGGCAGTCAAAGTGCGTGAAGTGGTTAATGTGCGTACGGCGGACAATCTGCATATGGCGGTCAAAGTGCGTAAGGCGGGTAAAGTGCGTAGGCCGGGTAAAGAGCTTAGGTCGGGAAAAGCGCGTAGGGCAGATAAAGCGTGTAAGGAGGGTAATGTGCGTAGGGCGATCAAAGCGCGCAGGGCGGCTTAAGTGCGTAGGTAGGTTAAAATGCGTAGGTCTGGTAAAGTGCGTAGGGCGGTTAAAGTGCTTAGGGCGGTTAATTTGCGTTGGGCGGGTAAGGTGCGTGGGATAAATCTATTTTTGTTTATTTAGAGTCGAACCCAAGCGAAGCGAGGGTGACCCGCTATAATATTATAAAAAGGAAAGACTTTTTTGTTTGTTTATTTGTTTGTACTGAATAAGCTCCGAAACTACTGGATTGATTTAGATGAAAGGGTTTAGCTGGATAAGTATAGGGAACTAGCTCCCTTATGGCAACCTATATCGAAACTTATGTGTCAATAAGGGCTTGATGTAAAAAAGCGATTCATACGAGTTTCACTGTCGTATTCTGCTTTGACCTTGACATATGAAGAAAATGAGTGTAACTATGACTTTCGTTCAGAAGGGCATAACCTAACTGTAGAGGTCGAATGTCTGTACATAGAAATAAAATGCTAAAAACCGAGTCAAGGGGATGTAAGAAAAGAAATAGAAAGAATCTAGATTTTTTTCAATTTTTTTGTTTCTCTGTTTGTCTGTTTGTACGGGTTAATCTCCAAATCTGTTGGACCGATTTAAATAAAATTTTGCATGGTAATACCTTATGTCCTCGGGCAACATCTTAGATCATCATCCCGAAAAATTAAAGAGTTCCCGTGGGAAAGTTAAAAAATATAGTAACTTATACAGCTTAGTACCCAACAATTACTGATTGGATTTTAATGAAACTTTACAGTAATATAGTTCATACATCATAAAAACCAATATGCTACTTTTTATTCCGGAAAAATATACGGTTCCCGTGGGATAGATTTGTTTTTGTTTGTCTAGAGGCGAACCCGAGCGAAGCGAGGGTGAGCCGCTAGTAGTAAATAAAACATTTAGTATCTTATATTTAGTATCTAGAAACCTTAAAGCTATAACAATGACTTTTAACAAATATCAATCATTTTTAGTTTTTCCACAACTAAGAAAAAAAATTTAATTAATTAACATTTCTATACTGTATTTCCTACATCTGATAAGAGTTATAACTAGACTATACTCAGACTTTAGATAAAATAAAATTAAAATAGAATTCTGATAAGGCTAGATATATTATTACCACAAGACTTTCTAGTCTTGTGGTAATAATATATCTAGGGCTAACTATTTCCGATTAAATATCTACTATACAAATAAATAAAATCGAAGAGTCTGTTTGAAATGTCAAAATAACAGCTTTTTTGCTAAATGCATATGAAATAATATGCGGTACTTATAAGAAAAACACAATTTTTAAAAAAATTGTCTGTTTGTTCCGGCTAATCTCTGAAATGGCTGGACTGATTTTAATGGTACTTTCACTGACAGATAGCTGATGTTATAAGTAGTAACTTAGTTTACTTTTATTTTAGAAAAAGAATTAGGATTCCACTCAAAAAAATTGAAACGTGTCTAGGTACGAACCCAAGCAAAGCGAGGGTAAGTAGTATTTCAATAAGAAACAAATGAGTAAAAAGAAGACTGTTAAAATATATGTACCTACCATATAAATAAAATTAAAGTGTCTGTTTGTAATGTCAAAATGAAAGCTTTTCACTAAATGTATATGAAATTATATATGGTATTTATAAAAAAACACAAATTTTAAAATGTTTGTCTGTCTGTTTGTTCCGGCTAATCTCCAAAACTGCTAGACTAATTTTAATGGGACTTTCACTGGTAGATAGCTGATATTTTAAGGAATAACTTAGGCTACTTTTATTTTTTTTAAAAAGGAGGGTTTTGAACAGCAAAAGAAAATTAACCTAGGGACACACCCAAGCAAAGCGAGGGTAAGTCACTAGTCACAACATAGATTTATAAATTGTTTCTAGCAAAATAATAAATTAACTTACATTTCCATATTTACTAGGATCTGTGCTTATACAATCAAACTTATCCTCATTTATATCATCACATGAGTCGTTAATTACTATTGGGGAGTGCACCTTAGGTTTGGATTTGTCCTGTAGACAAAGTACAATATATTATTATTATGAATTAAATAAATTAGTATATATATAAAATAATTCATAAAAACTTATTTAGAATTAAATGCACCAACCAATCTCTTTTGTGTCTTTTAAATTTTATGTGACATTGGAGAAGTAATCTGAGCTCAACTGACACACTTTGATGCCATTAACAAGAGAACTGAATTGAATAGAATTTAATTTCAAAGAATTTAAATAATAATTATTGACTTTTTTAGAGTTTTAATAACTTTTTATATAAGTTTTCATTATTACATAGAAATTCTATATACTAGTTGTTAAATAGTATATGATATGCAGAACATGTCTTATAGAAAATATCAATCATCAAGAATAAGTCCTATACACCCATTCAAAATGTTCATTACAAGTTGCTAATAAAGAATTGTAGTATAATTTTACATTTGATAGTCAAGTCTGCAATGGTTTTAGTTAGATTTTTATTTAAAAGCAAACTTTGCTCCAATTATATTTGGTATTCAACTAACATATAATAACTAAATATAAGAATACATAACAATAACTATATATAAGAATACACCAATAATACAAATAATTTAAATTTTAAACAGATAATAAAAAATATACGGTTAATTTCCTTACACTAGCAGGCTGCATGACAAAATAAGACACCATGAACATACTTACATTATTTGAGTATTGGGACATCAATCTATCGAAAGAATCGTCGATTACCATAATATCAGAGCTTCTTTTACATTTCTGTGTATCTTTTTTATCATTTCCCACATTTTTCTTTAAAGAAAGCTTAAGGAAACCTAAAATAAGTTTCAACTTAGTTCCAAAAAGATCTCATTTTTATCTCACAATATTTATATATACTTACGGTTCTGCTGATTAGTCTGTGTTTTTTTTGCATCCATCTTATTATTTTGTGGTGATTAATAAAATTAATTATATATCATATTAGTTTCATTGTCGAATATTTTATTTTTTAAATAATAAGCAACCGTTACACTTGCGCGGATAGTTTGACAGTGTGGATAAATTTGACAGTAAAATCTGACTGACAGATTTTAAATCATGTTTTAACTACAGATTGTCTAGAAGTTCCAAATATTAATAGCTATTTTTATTATTTATCTATGACAAATAATAAAAATAGCTCTTCTTTTTATGTATACTCAAATAAAATAAAGAGTCATATCATTATTATTATTATGGATAAATTATTTAATGACAAGTTTAATATTAAGTGGGTCTATCAAGTAGGTGTAGTTGATACATATATCCATGTATGTTACTTGCATTACTTTAGCCTGAGTATATGGGTAATAATATTCAAAAATATAACATTATCACGAGATAAATGAAATATCTGAATAAATAATCCTATGAACAAGTTTATTTTACTATTTTAGTATGTTTACTAAATTATATTTTAAATCGATCTTATGTAGGTACGTACTTAGTTATAAAAATAAATTTTATAATTATTATTATCCAAGTAAGATTAAATTAACATATCAAATAAAACATTTGTAGGAACTGTTTAAATATGTAAATATTCACAAACTCATTGCCACAATACATTCTGGAAATAATTTTACATTTACTAATTTAAATTTTTACTTGCACATTTAAGTTAATTACCGCAAACCTTCGTAGATAAAAGCATACCTTTCATTACTTTTTACTTTACGTAAGCAGAGCGTTGAAGTATAACTAGGTCAAGATTTATTGTTATGCTTTTGAAAAATTTCACATAATAATTCCTTATAATAACAAAATCAATGGGATACCATTCATATGATAAGTTAGTTATATTTGTCTATATTTATTTATCAAATATAAAAGATTAAATTAAAATTACGAAGTCACATTCTGGTCGTGGGTTGGGTAAAAAGAATTCCCTGATTATTGGTATTTTCTGCTAAAGTCCAAAAATATATTCAGTAGCAGGGGCTTGAGAAGTAGGTAAAACACAGAAAGTCATGGATATAAGCTGGAAGCCGTTGGTCACCTATATATATGGTATAGTGGTAGTAAGATAAAAATAATAAAAAACTTAATTGACCTGAAAAGTCTAAGAACATTTCGCGGATTCGATTCTTGCTCTAAGTAAAAAAATATTTTCATGTTTGGTTTGGCTAATATAAATTATATATGGAATTGGAAATTAATATTAAACATTTACTATCTAGATATCTAATAAAATTTTATTTAACGAAGTTTCAAGTCACTGCAGACTACGCCATCAGAAAAAAGAAATTAAGCGTGTCATGGTTTAGTTTTTCAAAAAATATTGTTCAACTGTTTCATTTTAAGGAAACGTTGTTAATATATGTTATTTTTAAACGAATATGTTAATTAAGTATTATTCTGTAAGAAATGCGTCATAGCGTGTGAGTACTAAAGAATAGTGTCACGCATGAAAATGATAAACAAAAGAAAATAATAAATGTTTATTCTGTAAATAATATTTGCTGTATGTAGGAATACAATACTCATGAATATTAAACTGCTACAGTCTATTCTTGAAATAATGTAATGTGTAATTTACTTAGGTTGTTCTATTACTGTTCAAAGTTACACGACTCTAATAAAAATACATTATTATTTGAGTCGTGAAAATAACTTTGAAGTCGATAAAATTGTATTCAGTCTACAAAAAAATATCATTTCATTTATTATTTTTTAGTTATTCTTAAGTAAGTAGTAGAGAGGGATAGTACCTAAGTTACTGTTGTGAGTTTCAAAAATCGATGCCAGGAAAATTTTATTGACTCATACATGCATTTTTAGGTTTATTTATAAACATAACAACGGTTTGCTTTTGCTTTGTTCAAGACGTAAAAGGATCCCGTGTAAGAAGGATCCAGTTCAGTGCCTTTTCTTCTCTATTTGTCAACCGATTTCCTTTTTTCCATCGAATTTTCTATAATGATTTATGGTCGAATTTCGACTACTGGGTGAACACTAGTATGCTTAAATATAGACACATAATATACGAGTACCTAAGTGATTCTTCTATTAGGAAACCAACAAACAACCACAACATTAATAACTATGTTTGAAATTTTTAAGCCTAAATTAAAATTATTTCATTCAATATTATTAAAGTGAAAACTTCTGTAGGCAAGTTTGGATGGGGAGTAAATTCATGTAAGTTGTCATCGACATGGTCACATGACGTGTTAACGCTAACACTCAGAGTGCCGATAGATGTCAAAACCAGATAAATGTAAACAGTTTTAATTTACAAATTTTAATTTAAGATCAAACAATTAATTTGAATATCCAAAAATAACAACTGTTTGTTTATAGTTTTAAGTTTTCACTTCTATCGGCAGTCCTCATGACTGCTTTTTTATTTTATTTTATTTTTTTACCGACTGCTTCCTTCGTTATCTCACGACTTTGGTGAATTTAAATAAATAATATTACTGTCGTAGGATCTGTTTGAAGCTTTGCTAGAGTATGTTAATATTTTAGGTGTTTATTTAAAGCAGCGGTCGGCAACACATGGCCCGCGGGCTGCATGCGGCCCGTGAGCTGGCTCCATGCAACCCGTGACTGTTTTATAAATAAAACTTGTATTGATACTCTTTTTGCGAACTTTACTTATTTATGCGAACAAACTTTTTTAATCCTTAATGACCGAAAAAAATTATATACTTCTCGTTTCACAGATGAGTATTTAAGAGCCATTTTACGAATTGTAACTACATACTAACATGAAAACTAAAATACTTACAACAAATAACCGCTCAAATACAGCCTCAATAGTCACACTGGAGTTTGTAGTTATATATTTTGTGGTATATGTTTATATTTTTTTGTTATTTTTGCTCATTTCTTTAAATAAAATACAAATAAAATATTTTTTGGTTATTAATATCACAAGTGCGGCCCGCTTTTACTAGATATTGCTAACTTGTGACCCCTGCTTGCTAAAAGGTTGCCGACCACTGATTTAAAGGATAGAAAAATATCTATTTCTGAAAGTTTATCCTGCAATGTGCATACGGAATTCCATGAAACTTTTTTTATTGTGCAGGTAATAATCAAAAATGTATATAGTACATCAGTACATAGCTTATATTTAATGTTCCACGCATTTATGTAAGATAAAGTGACCATCTTAAGTGGTTGTGGAGAGCAACTCAACAAGCAAGCACGCAGCAAGAACTTTTGTTTGTCTGTCTGTCTGTTATCACATCTCGGAAAATCCACTGGAGGGATTTTTATGGGTATGATGGTAGCTGGTTTCCGGGTCAACTTATAGGATACTTTAAAAAGTATCCTATAAGTTGAAGTTATAAGCTGATCTCTCAGAGATAAGACTAAAGGTTAAAACGTAAGTAGGGACGAACCCGAGCGGAGCGAGGCTGAGTTGCTAGTATATGGATATAAAATTTCATATTAAAACGTATCTCGGAAGCAGCTGTAACGATTCGGATCGAATTTTGTATTTAAGGTTATGTTTTTTAAGTTTATCTATATAGCTCTTTTCTGAAAAAATCTTCTAATATTCACCTATAATTTACTAGGCTAAACGAAGCGAGTTTTATCATTTTTTTGGCTGTCGATAATAATAAAAAATATGTCTCTTTTAGTCATGCTAACATTAAATACTAAGTACTAGATTAAATTTAAATACTTAAAGTAAACTTAAGTCTTGTAAAGCTATAGAAAATTTATATAGAGATCAATAACGATGCTCTCTACTGATATCGGCTATGGACGCCAATTGCACTTACCTTAGACAAGTGTGTGTAAATATAGGTGACCTCTCTATTTCCTCATCTTCAAACTGCTTATATGCACAGCTAGCATTAAATATTATTATAATAATCTACACTAATATTATAAAGCTGAAGAGTTTGTTTGTTTGTTTGTTTTTTTGGTTGAACACGCTAATCTTAGGAGCTACTAATCCGAATTGAGAAAATCCTTTTGCATTAGATAGCCCGTTAACTGAGGAAGGCTATAGGCTATATATAATCCCGGAAAAATGTACGGTTCCCGTGGGATAGACTTGTTTTTGTCTAGGGACGAACCCGAAGCGAAGCGAGGATGAGTCGCTAGTAAATAATAATGTTTTTTAATTTCAATATTAATAAAGAAGGTTATTATATAAAATTTAATAATTTGAACTGACGCGGAAATCGAACCCTAGGTCTAAAAACCTGCAGCTTAATAACTACTGTTACCAATGAGATATTAGTATTGTAAAAACTTTTTTAAATGAATAACATTATTGTAATAGTATTACTTATTTTTTGTTCTCGTGCATTTTATCACGTATTGTTGCAACTTTTTTAATAAAAAAACTATTAAATTGAATATTAAAATTACATTATTTCTATAGGCAATTATTGTATAATGCAATAACGGAGCCTATGTATAACATTTCTTAATCGTCGTTTACTTTTTAGAATGTCTGCAGGTAATAAATTACAGATGACATAAGCACGAGTATATTACGAGTGTGTACTCGTACGAGTACGTAATATGTTTATGATGTATTTTTTTTTCTTTTCTATGGCTTAGAGTTGCGTTAACAGACGCAAGACATTCTGCCAGTGTCACGTTTTGTGAGGAAGACACAAATGAGATTGAGCGGTAATTTTGAAATTTAGTCGCTTTAATATGAAATTAAAACTATAAATGAGATGTATTTTTTTGATTATTGACGTTTCCCTTATGGCATAAAATATAGTGACACATTGGCAGATCAAAGCCAGCGCGCTTGGTTGAATTGTCAAGTCAATACTGCTAATAGTTTATACGGTGGTCGGCAAAACATTGGGAAGAAACTTGCATGTTTTAGAAAACCTTACTAATTTTCGGAGCTCGTAATTAGCCACAGGTCTTTCGAAAAATACTTAGGTTGAGTATTTACATTATATGGCATTTTGTTTATGGGTATATTTTTTTTTATAACAGCTTTGACATTCCGTTTTATTCCAATGAAAATTGGAATATTATTTCTAGTATATTTATTTCTTGCACAATATTGCCCGTTGACATCTTCCACATCCAGGGGTTGACTGGAAGAGATCTCTTTCAGAGATAAGTCCACCTTTGTTAACTAAGTTTATTGTTTATTTTTTCTCTGTATTACATTTAAAGTGCAATAAAGAATAATAAGAGAATATAATAAATTAATCAGTTAGTAGAGCACATTTATCCTTAGGTATATGTACTTATGTGTACCTTTTTTTTACGTTGAAAAATGCATTTACACAAACCACCTGTACATATAGAGATGATTATGTATGACTCACCGGCTTAAGAGAAGCCAGTATCCTATCCACTAATCAAAATAAAATTAAATCAAAATATACTTTATTCAAATAGACTTTTACAAGCACTTTTGAATATTCATTTTAAATTAAAATTAAATGTCAGTATGTAAAAAAATAATTAAATAATAATTGTTTACAATATTGCAATACTATAATTATCTACTTATCTTACGTTCTAAAACCCAACAGAACCTTAATGGGGCATCGCAGGATCTCTTACGCACTCAACTATTGTGCCCCAGACCTGCGTCTGCCGAAGCAGACCACACAACCAAGAGGACGCTCATACGGTCCACATTGCTGTTAGAGAAGTACCAGGAGCAACCCGCATGGTACACCTCCCACCGAAGTGGGCAACCACCCAGCTCTCTTGGCTTCACCTTCGGCTAGATTGTCGGACGCTAATGAGCCCTCCCACCACGACAAGATCACATCTGGGAACCTATGTGTACCTGCCAAATTCATGAATTGGTCTATAGATCTTTTTACTATTTAGTTTTTAATTCTAACAATATTATGATATTATAGCAATAATATATGTACATTCATAAAATAAGTATATAAAGAACTTTAATTTATCATATTCAAATGGTTTACGGTATAATTTATTGTAATTAACATATTTTATATGGTATCAACTTATTCGTAACGTCTGGTAACCAGAGTAGTTGGTATTACGTATCTCATTTTATTACTAGCCTGAATTATTAGACGTTATATTCTATGCAAATTTCAAGGGTGCTAGGTCCTTGTCCTTAAATGTCTCACCCTTGCCCTTCTAACCGCGCATGCGCGAACACCTACATTAAAATGGCGTCCAACCATCAAATATTTTCCCCTTATAATAAAAATACTGTGAAATAAAACCTTAATTCAGTCTCTATTACAAGTGATTGACCAGTATTATAAGACCGATTAATGATAGATCGTTTTGGACGTTCAAAGATCATATTACGCTAGTTAGATGATTTCGAAAAATCGAAAGTTGAGTTTTTCAATTCAGTTTGACGTCAGCTCTTAAACAGTGCGGACGGAATATAACAGCTATGTAATGGTGAGTGAGTGATAGTGTAGTGTATTGCAACTGTAGTATAGTGCATCGGAATGCCCAGAGTGCTTTAGTGTATGCACCACCTTGGATGAAAGTGCAAATTGCACCACGTGTCTTTAATGTTTTTTAATGTCAGGTGTTCTAATCATTGGTGGTTGATATTTTCTATATTTTCTCATATTTTTTATCATAATCTATTTGTATAGTTAGATGTTATAGCAAAAGCATTATTGATTTTTGTACAGTTTAAAAAAAATACGATTTCCTTTTATATTTTCTATTTTCTAAACATATCTAATTTTAGTATCGACGATAATAGTTAATATCAATGTTATTATACTAATGTGTATGTTATGTTTGACTATTTGCAATTTAAAATAAAATAAAAATAAGAACGGCTTAACGTATTTCACAAAATTTCGTAATAGTTTTTCGTAATACATAGTTTATATTGATAACTCTATATCCAACCGTATCAATTGTCAAAATTGATTATTATTTCTATTACATGGCTTATAGTAACAGTGACGCTTTATTTATTTTTTTATAAAAAAAAGTGTCTTTTTACTTTTAGTCACAATGAATCTTTTTAAAATAGAAGTTAGATAATTTTCATTCATGTATAAAAAACTAACAAAGGCATTACTTAGGTCTTTGACTATTACTAAAACTATCTTTTTTATGTACCATAATATGTTTTTTTATTAAAAATTGGTATAGGGTACGTCTTGTTAATTTGACTAAACCACGTGAACCAATTTTCTTTCAATAGAACCGTGACCCAAATCTTACCGATATTGGATGTTATAATTACATTAAGTAATAGAGAATAATATGCTGACGTTTATTTGGCCTATTTACTTTTAATTAATTGCAGACATTGATGTGAGTTTAAAAATAATTAGTTGTATAAATAATTTAAAAATATATAACCTACTTGATATTAACGCTCTTTGGTGGAATAGACTGCGTTTTTTGCCAATATTGAGACGATGTGTTTTTAAAAATTAACAAACAAAAATGAGTCTCAATAGACTTTAAATAATATATTATTAAAAAACTGACCATATCTACTTCTGTCGATCTATTATATGTATCTATTATATGATTGTGTGATGATGTTGATGTATTGAGTTCTACATGACATTGGCTAAGTAATCTATACTCTGGGCTCTTTGGACAAGAAAATTGTATTGAATTAAGAGTAATATGATAAATTATTTAATTAACTAATAAATAAATACTAACTTAATTGATAAGTAAATACTAAATTAAAAATATTCACTTTTTACAATGAAGTAGCTAATATTCCGCAAGAACTCTTTAATGTCTCAATCTCAAAAAAAGCAAGGTTTGAAAGCATTAACAAGAAAACTAAATCATATACATATAATAAAAGTATAATTGATCGCTGTCTATACATGGAAGATATTTGAGAAAACTATTATTGAGGGTCTTTTTTAACGCAATAAAACCCAAAACAATGATTTTCAGAATTTTTATCTGTTTGCCTGTGCGTTTGTGCGCGCTAATCTCAGAAACGATTTAACTGATTTGGGTGCGGTTTTCATTAATGTATTGTGGTATTTGTTTTATTTTAATCGGTTCATACATAAAAAAGTTACGTCAATATAAAAAAAAAAAACTACGTACGACCCGAGCGAAGCGAGGGTAAGTCTCTAGTTAAATAATAAAAGGATTAGTAACGTAAATATGTAAATCAAAGTTATTTACTACGTCAAACCTCTTCCAAATGTTACATTCCAACAATTAAATGCAAAACAAAAATTCTGCGAAAAACTTAATATAAGATTGTATTTGATTATATTTATTTAAATTTAACTTTTTTATATAGCAAAAAAGATATAAAACACAAAAACTTAGCATAATTAATTAACTATTAGGAATAAAAAAGGAACACCGTTGATTGTTATTATAAATATATCAATCCATCCAGTTTTTCTGATATTATGGTACGTTTGAAGCGTTATTTTATTATACACTACTCATTAGACAAGTTTTCTTCTATATTTGTATGTAAAATATTTTTAACTATTTTTAATCAATGCAAGGTTGACATTATTTTATGTTGTGAACTTTAAATGTCTTATTAGTGCAAGAATTATAAAAAAAAATAAAAAGAAAATGTCAAGCAGATGGACGACACGTTTGGCTCAGTGTGTAGTGACCCTACTTGCTGTGCCAGCGGTCGCGGGTTCGAGTCCCGCTGGGGGCATTCATTTGTGTGAGCGTGAATGTTTGTACTCCAGTCATGGGTGTTTATATTTATAATATGTATGTATTTAAAGTTATATATGTGTAGTGTATCAACTATCTGGTATCCATAACACAAGCCTCGTAGCTTACCACGGAACTAGATGGTGCTGTGTGTTAATGTCCCAACAAAAAAAAAATGACGGTAAATGTTAAATAAAAAAGGGCACTTATCTATAATAATAAAGAGATATTTTAAACTAATGAGTAATGACAGAAAATGTTACAAGTAATAATATTTTTTTTTGATATTTTTCTAATGCTTACTTAGTTAGTTCATGAAAAGAAAACATAAACATTATAATTTTTAGTGTAACTGTAAGTTAATATACTTAATTATGTGATATGCTATTTAAATTTATGCAATTTTTTCAAGTAAATTTTACTAGAATTTTAGGTAGTATGTTAAATTTTGGCAGATGAAATTAAGGTTGTCTACCTTACCTACCCCATCCGTGTTCGCATCGCGTAAAAACTGTGATGTATTTTGATGATTTTTTTATTATTGTTATTTTATGCTTTAAGAATTAGGTTTTAAAATATTTCTTGAGTATTCTATAGTTCTTATAAAGGGGCGAATTATGCAACGTTATAAAAAAGTTAGGTAAGGGTCCTACGGGTAAATAGCACTTAAGTACCGGAAGTAGAAAAAAGCTAAGCAGCACTTTTAGAACTGTAATAAAATTATTAAAAAAATCTCTAATATAGAGCAATATAATTTAGGTATCTTATATTCTTTACTATATTACTTAAAATATTCAAACAAAAGAAAAATATAGGTACGTAATTAGAATAAAAGCATCACTCGTATTAAATTCTTAATTAGATTTCGTCTTAAACATGAGCATTAAGGAGTTTCGGGTAAATGACCCCTAAAACCTAAATTATATCTTTAAACGCTTTTGATTCAATTCTGTTCTCTTGTTAATAGCCATTAAAGCTTTTGAAGAATTTAATTTTCTAAGTTTTTAATTTCAAAATATCTTTTAAAAGTCATATTGAAATACTAGCTTTTTAGGTACGTAAAAGGTACGTTTTCACGGTTAGTATAGAATAAATGATATATATGTAGGTACATATATAGGTATAGAAAAGTAAGTACCTACTTTAAAAAATAAAAAAAATATATGTATGTATATCCCTTACTTGAGACATGATTCCCCATACAAACTTTCATCGCCCTTTTCCTCCCCTTAAGGAATGATTTCCGGGATAAAAACTATCCTATGTCTTTCCCAGGGTCTCAAACTATTTCCATACTAAATATCATTTAAATCGGTTCAGCGGATTAAGCGTGAAAGGGAGACAGAGAGACAGACAGAGTTACTTTCGCATTTATAATATTAAGTATGGATTAATACTAACTCTGTACATTAATATTAACCACTACGGCCTACGCTTCCTTCAGTAAATTATCATACTGGTGCCCTGTAAAATTTAATTCAGACATTACAGAGCTATTACGCCCATTAAAACATTCTGTTGTTATAGAAAAATGACTATATGAGCAGCAACTAGAAATGTTATTAGCTGTTCCTTAATTAGGGCGGACTAAGGCAGTGGTAGCCCAGTGGCAACGCGCTCGCTTGGGAAACCGAGTGAAGCGGGTTCAAATCCCGGGTCTCGCACCTCTGATACTTTCATGTGCGAATCATTTCTATCATGATTACCACTTGCCTTACGGTGAAGGAAAACATCGTGAGGAAACCTGCATGTCTGAGAAAATCTAGCAAGTTTTCGAAAGACATGTGAAGTCCGCCAATCCGCACTTGGCCAGCGTGGTGGTCTATGGCCTGATTCCCCTCGTATTGAAGGGAGGCCCGTGCCCAGCAGTGGGACATGAAAAGGGCTGAATACATGAATACAAGCTAAGGCATACCCGAATTCTTAACTAATTTCTAAAATATTGTGTATATTGTCGGCTGGCATCGACTTTGAAAATAATTGATTAGCTATCTATAGTAAATGAAAACCTTCAGTTGTTTTTTTTAATTTTGTAGTTTTTTTTTAAAGTCAGTATATTTTTTTAATACACCATGACCTTAATTAAATGTCTGTACGACTTTATTTGCATTATTTTTGTTTATCTTTAAAAAAATAATTGGTTACGATAACTAGTTAATATGTGAGCAGTGAGTACTAATTACTTTAATTAATTACTTTAATTAATTAATTTAAAAAAATTAAACACGATAATAAAAAAAACTGTCTGATCCGTTATCAAGTAATTGGATGTGAATTCGGTACTTTAATAAAACTAAAATGATATATTTTATCTATATATGTGTATTGTATGTAAATCTTAGAAATTCAACTTTATTTTTAAAATAGAATATAGTCATTTATAGTTTGAGCAAATAAGTACTAAGGCAACGTACGGCAAGTTAAATAGTCTTGTTATGATTAATTTATTTTAATATTAATATTTAAAGATAAATATCTCTGGTCCGATTTGAAAAAATCGTTTTGCTTTTTATAGTCTGCTATCAGTACCCACGGCTTCGTCCGCGTTTAAATTTACGATCGCTACCAAACTTCACAGTATCACTCTGAAGATTGCCTGAAAATTTTATCAAAATCACTCCAGCCATTTTGGAGTCCATAGGGAACATACATATTTTTATATACATAAATTTATTCGCTCTCTATAAATATATAACGCTACGACCTACAAGAGAGATAATTCTACAAAATTAAACGACGCGGGGAGATCCGTGAAAAAACGTTAGTCTTGCCTTATGCATGCAATTACACATGAATTCGCATTAAAACTATCCAGTTCAAATTTCATGGTTGTTATAAGTGATGTTGTTTAAAGCGGCCGCCATTTTCATATTTTAAATATCATTGTCAAGCGGAAATCGTGACGAATTACTTACATTTTGTAATTTTTAATAAAAAAAGATCCTAGTACTTTCTTAGATTTACGCGAATTCATTCATTTAAATAAAACTATCGTTTCGGATTTTTTCGCGGATTTATTTTGATTTTCGGTTCCCGACGTTTCGATTGCTTTACAGCAATCATGGTCACGGGAGAGACTAAGTTGTTAGATGTCTCAAAAGCATTATATAGTTGTTACAGACAGCCTACCCACAAAATAACAAAAATGAATTCATAATTTTGAAAATTGGCATCAAAGTACCTTACAATATTTCAAAAACTAGGTTTTCTAAGACATGCAGGTTTCCTCACGACGTGTTCTATAACTGTTGTAATATTATTAAAACTCGCATATACTCGTACCTATAATAAAATTATGAAAACACAGTAATAATGCATACACTTGAAATTCTTTAATGAATAATGATACAAATAGATAACTATATTTTCTATATTTTTTTTCTACTTGCTTAAATAGATCTTTTTATATTTATAGATAAAAAAGTCTTTATCAAAATACTGTCATAACACTGTCAAATAGTTTCTTCGTTTTGACTCATTATAAGTTCTAATAACGTATTTGCTCAAAACTTTTTGCAGGCGCCAAATTGTCTTGTAATAATAATCAATATACATACTATAATGTTATCGAGCGAGTTTAACATTATAGTTATTATGTATATAATTTGTTAGAAAATAATAAATTATATGTGATACTATAGAATAAAATAAAAAAAGAAATAAAGTCAAAGCAAAAAGTTTTTGGCAGCGGTGGGATTCGAACCCACGCCTCCGAAGAGACTGGTGCCTTAAACCAGCGCCTTAGACCGCTCGGCCACGCTACCAGTTGAATGAGAGAATGAAATTATGTTACATATTATTAAGAACATTAGTTTTATAAAAAAACTTTTATTACAAATATTTTCATAATGTTCGAAATCATATATTATAATATTATCTTAAAATGATTTAGGTTTTAAATAAATAATAATACGTAATCATAATAAACATATTTTTAGCACAAAATTTGTTTAAATTAAAATGATATCATTTAAATTTTTCAAAATTTATTGATAATTATAGATATTATTGAAAATTCACATTTTAGACTAATGTTAATTTTTAATTTGTCATTTTAGTTCCAACAAAAATTTCAGTTTTATATGAAAAATTTATTCATTGTAAAGTATTATCATTTATCACCGATTCTAAAAATATTCAGGAATATACTTAAAAAATATCATTCGTGAAATGTCAACAAAAGAATTAAAGAGACAATATTTTTTCTTAGCAGTGAACCAGAACTTTAGTTATTATATACGTCAAAGTAACGTTTAGAACTAGGCTCGTTCTACTTACGGTTTTTATATTAATGGTATGTGGCATGTACGGTAGCTCTAGATTTTTTACCATAGAGGTTGTAGGAATTGTTCTTTAAAAAACATGTGAAAGTAAATCCTCGCAAAAATCCAAAAAGATAGTTTTATATAAAATGTCAAATATTCGCGTAAATTTAATAATTGAAGTTTTATATAGCTTGAATATATTATTAACTTTATTGTACTTATGAAAAACAATATGTATATCGTATGTTAAATAGGCAAAGGTAGAAGTTCTTCCAGTTAACCCATGGACGTGGAAGGTAGTGTCGTGTAACGAATCAATTAACTGCCAGAAGATGTATGAAAGAAAAAAATGTTACATACAGAAGCCTTACAAATTAATACAATCGTAACATATGGATGTAAATAATACATAATACTAGCGATTCACCCTCGCTCCGCTCGGGTTCGTCCCTACTTACGTTTTAACGTTTAGTATAGATTTCTCAAAGATGAGATATTTTCCCGCAGTAAAAAGTATCCTATATGTTAAGCCGGATAACCAGCTATCGTCATACCAAATTTAATCAAAATCTCTCTAGTGATTTTTCCGTGATGCGGTCACAGACAGATAGACAGACAAACTATAGATTTGGTCTCTGTACTTATCGATAATAATGTCTATTTCAATAAGATTTTCCAAAAAATTCGACTTAGCTACAAATTTATTGTATGTAGGTATAGATATACTACTTATACTATGAATAAAAAATACACATATATTATTTGAATTTCAAAATTTTATTTTATGTAGAGCTTCTTGAACGGAGGTACCGATTTAAAAAAATAGGGTTCAGTAGCATCCAAGAATTCGGCCGGGCGTGATGTTAAGAGATATAGAGAGGAAGAGGGTAGCTCCTGGTACTTCTCTGATAGCAGACTGGACCGTGGGAGCAGCTCCCTGGTTCTTATGAAGGACAAGAGATCTGCCTAATAATAGTTTTGCAAGCTGATGAGTCAACCCATAACCATCTTTTGTGCAGAACAGACAGACAGACAGAGACAGAGATAATAAAAGGGGTAACCCCAGTAAGCAATTAGATCATGAAGTTATACACAAAAAATCACTTATAGCTTGATGTCACTTCATAAATTGCGACGGAACTTTCCACGTACTTTGTTTTGTATTTTGTATCAATTAAAAGTATTGGATTAAGATTGATTACTCTGATTCACTTTATCTTTGGATTCACTTGAAATAAAATATTTATCGTTGAAAAAATAATTAATTAATTATAATATACATAATAATCCTGTAATGTAATACCTACTATTAATTATTGTGCCGTAAGTACATATGTACGTACTATAACGGCTACGATAAAGAATTTCAAAAGTAATAAAATATCACTATAGATAAGCTTGCATTCATTGAAATCTATACATATGATAAAATTGTAACTGATCGCTGTCTGTACATAGAAGATATTTGAGAAAAACTATTATTGGGGGTATTTCTTAACGCAATAGAACCCAAAACAATAATTTTTAGAATGTTTATCTGTGCGTTTGTGCGCGCTAATCTCAGAAACAGTTTAACCGATTTGGGTGCAGTTTTCACTGTATTGTGGTAAGGTTCACTTAATATTTAGTATATGTTTTATTTCAATCGGTTCGTAAATAAAAAGAATTGATTAATTTAAAGTTAAAGAGTGCTCCTGAGTTTGCAGTCACACTAAGTCCCAACTTAGGTTTATTGATCGACATCAAAAATAACAGATATTCAATTCGTTTGTAACTTTTGTAGGTACTATGTTACACAATATCGCCAATTGTGAATGATAGATTATATATAGGTCAAGTTTTTGAGGGCAGATCGATATAAATTTCATTTTTTTTTTGAAGTCGAAACAGTGTCTGGGATTAGCCTAAACAAACACAAACTCAGCGTGGGTAATTTTTGGGGTTCCGTACCCAAAGGATAAAACGGGACCCTATTACTAAGACTCCGCTGTCCGTCCGTCTGTCTGCCTGTCAGTCTGCCCGTCCGTCTGTCACCAGGCTGTATCTCATGAGCCGTGATAGTTAGACAGTTGAAATTTTACAGATGAAGTATTTCTGTTGCCGCTATTACAACAAATACTAAAAAACAGAATAAAATAAATATTTAAGGGAATTCCCATACAAAAAAACGTGATTTTTTTACTCGTTTTTGCTCGATATTGGTAACGGCTAACGGTAGGCGCTTGCAATATTCACAGAATATTTAGTTAAATTATTCACTTTAAAATATATTTATTTATTTATTGCTGGTCTAAATAATATAATAAAATAAAATACATCATTTTATTCACATGCACATATCTCACGTTTCTTTACATTTTCCTCAACAGTGATTTTAGTTGTGTTTATATACATGGTAACGCGAAAATTACAATAAAAGCGTGTCATAAGAAAATTTTCATGAATAATGTTATATTTATCGTTATGAATAAAAATAAAGTAGTATTTAAAATAATCTTTAATTAAAAACAATTTTTGTATGTATAAAGCTAAGTTGCACCAATGAAAAGTTTGGATAGTAGGCTTGACCAAAAGACTAGCTCGATGGTATCTAAACATTATAAATAGGTATATGTTGGGACATTAACACACAGCACCATCTAGTTCCATGGTAAGCTACGAGGCTTATGTTATGGATACCAGATCGTTGGTAGTTGGTACACTACACATATATAATTTTAAATACATAGGTACATATTATAAATATAAACACCCATGACTGGAGTACAAACATTCATGATCATCACACAAATGAATGCCCCCAGCGGTACTCGAACCCGCTGGCACAGCAAGTAGTACTACGTAGTCGTCGTCAACTTATGCAGTCATCCGACTAAGAAAAACACCTTTTTTTATTGAAGTTGGTAAAATTAGTCAGATCAAGAGTGTTCGAGGCGCTTCATATTAATAATTATAATATTAATAAAAATAAGATTATAGCATAATAAATTATAAATAAAAATGTCAAAACAAAAATAATCTTCAAAATATATGTATGTATGTAGATTAACTTACGTAATAATTGAATCAAGGTATTATATATACGATAAAAGTTTCATACTAATTTTAGGATTGATGTCATAATTATTCGAGATTCAGATCTAATTACCATTTCAATTATGTTTTGCATAATACCACAAATATTTATTTAAGAAATGTTTTAGGTAAATGTTATTATGCGGTTTCTGCTGTTATTATGATATTATTATAAACTAGCGAATTACCCTCGCTTCGCTCGGGTTCGTACCTAGGTTGATTCCCCACACAAACTTTCATCCCCATTTTCTCCCCCTTAAGGAATGATTGTCCGGGATAAAAAATATTCTATGTCCTTCCCAGGGTCTCAAACTATCTTCTTACCACATTTCATCTAAATCCAGAGATTACCCCCTACAGCGTCACAAACTCACAAACTTTACCTCTTTATAATATTGTATTCAGCCTTTTTAACGTCCCACTGCTGGGCACGGGCCTCCCTTCAATACGAGGGGGATCAGGCCATAGTCCACCACGCTGGTCAAGTGCGGGTTGGCGGACTTCACATGTCTTTCGAGAACTTGTTAGGTTCTCTCAGACATGCAGGTTTCCTCACGATGTTTTCCTTCACCGTAAGGCAAGTGGTAATCATGTTAGAAATGATTCGCATATGAAAATATCAGAGATGCGAGACCCGGGATTTGAACCCGCTTCACTCGGTTACCAATAAATAAATTTGTTGGGACATTAACACACATCACCATCTAGTTCCATTGTAATGTACGAGGCTTGTGTTATGGATACCAGGTAGTTGATATACTACACATTATATAACTTTAAATACATACATATTATAAATATAAACATCTATGATTGGAGTACAAACATTCGTGCTCATCACACAAATGAATGCCCTCAGCGGTACTCGAACTCGATTATTATTTTTATAGTAATGTTGATATTGGGATAACCAATACCAACCCGCACTTGACCAACGTGGTGGATTATAGTCTGAACCCTCTCATATTAAGGCAAGGCCTATGCCCAGCCATAAGACTCTGAATTAACTGACTTCTCCTTCTCCCTACTACCCCTTTCCCAACTTTTTTGGGGGTCAGACCTTCTTGTAGTCAACAGTGGGTTATTTTGTTTTTTAAGGTCTCTATCAACAGTGGACAGCCACGAGGCTGTTCGTAGCTATCTCTTTACCTAGTACAGATTTTTAGCACTTTTTTCACTGAGTAACTCTCATCTCGCTTCATTGCATGGCCGTATCACCCGATTCTGCCCTCTTCGAATGCCCTCTTACTGTTACTAGTGATACTTTGAAGGATCTTCCCATATTTTGTTTCGTACTCTATCTAAGTGCGTCACGTCATCTGCCCAGCGGTGATGGCCAAGTGGCGTGACGGGACCAAATGGGCACACTATTATTATAAACAAAAATTATTATGGATATCATTAGTCAGATCTCTTTTTAGATTTACGAAATAAACGACGGTGAAGTATCAATATGTATAATAGGTATAATATAATCTATACATATAATAAAAATCTAATTGATTCGAATCTGTATATTAAATATTTTTTGGAAAATATTATTGAAATAGTCATTATTATTGATACAGAGACCGAATCTACATATAGTTTTTAAATTTTTTTGGCTGTCTTTCTGTCTGGGAACGAGAAAACCACTGGACAGATTTTTATTAACTATTTAGAAATTTGGTATGATGGAAGCTTGGTTCAACATATAGGATACTTTTTACTGCGAGAAGATATTTCATCTCTGAGAAATCTATACTGAACATTAAAACGTAATTAGGAACAAACCCGAGCGAGGCGAGGGTGTGTTGCTAGTAAATCATATTATATAAAAAGACGATAAATTAATACAAAGTATGCGTACGTGATGGGAGTTATTTATTTTTCCAGTCACAATTGAAATGTCTCAGAAAGGTGTTAAACACGAGTACAAGAAAATGCTAAATACCTGTAATTAATTAAACACTCGCACGTGCTCAGAATTACTGGCTTTAACTTATTAATTAAATTGTATTTTAGTGTACTACTTTAAAACTTGATGCTTAGATAAGCATATAATATTATATTTTAGTTAGCAAGTTATTTATTTTAAGTTAGTTAAGCAGCAGCAAAGTTCCTTACTTTTGAACTTGTTGGTAATTATGTAAAGAAAATACTTTCTTAGATTTACACGAATATTTGTCATTTTGACATTTCGTGGATTTATTTAGATTTTTGGTTCCCGACATTTCGAATGTTTTACAGCAATCATGGTCACGGGAGAGACTCCCTGTGACCATGATAGCTGTAAAGCATTTGAAATATAATATAAAGCCGCGAAAAAATCCGAAAAGATAGTTTTATTTAATATATGTAAAGGAAAAAGAAATATTTCGCGACAATTTTTGCGATAAATTTGCTAATAGATAAATAATTACAGTCATGTGACACAGAGGCGCTATTCAATTTGTACACACTGTACACACAATGTAACGTGCTCGCTAGAGACTATCGAGTGCACACATATGAGTGTAAGGGTCGGCAACGCGCATGTGATGCCCTTGGTGTTGCAGGCGTCCATAGGTTTCGGTAACCGCTTACCATCAGGCGGGCCGTATGCTTGATTGCCACCGTCGTGGTATAAAAAATGATGCGATAAATCGATCGATAAATCGACTTTTAATGACACATTGTTTATTACAGAAAAACTTATCTCGCTTATCCCTATTTAAATACATAAAAGTAAGATTAGCTAGTCAGTATGATATGCATTTTTGTTTTGTAATGCGCGATAAAACACAAACACATAAAATTTGATTGATATGTAAAGTCTAATGACTCATCTATTTAAAACTAGCGACTTACCCTCGCTTCGCTCGGGTGCTTCCCTAGGTACGTTTTAATTTTTTTGAGTGAAACCCTAATTATTTTTCTAAAATAAAAGTAGCCAAGATACTCCTTATAATATCAGCTATCTGCCAGTGAAGGTCCCGTTAAAATTGGTCCCGCTGTTTCGGAGATTAGCCGGAACAAACAGAAAAACAGACAAAATTTTAAAAATTGTGTTTTTCTTATAATTCCATATGCATTTAGTATAAAGCTGTTATTTTGACATTACAAATAGACACTTAAATTTTATTTATCTGTATAGATGAAAATTTTGATAAAATTTATAGCGTCCTATTTGGGAGGGAGGGTTTTTGAATCCCCGAAAGAGGGAGGATACAATTTTTTTGTTGTTATTATTAAATAGTAGTTAGTAGTGTTTTCGGGAAAGATATAAAAATGCGTTATTTCAGAAAAGATAAAAACTATAAATTTAAAAATAAATAAATAAATTATATAAATAAATTTTATAAACTTAAAAAGCAAAACCTTATCTAAATACATCCGTTTAATATAAATATAATAATTCAGCCGTTTAATACAGATTAAAATTCAACATGAAATAATTATTTACCCTTACAACACATTGCATGTATGTCCTACAATATTTTGCCATGTCATATGCATTGCATGCACGCATTCAGCCCTTTTTAACGGCCCACTGCTGGGCACGGGCCTCCCTTCAGTACGAGGGGGATCAGACCATAGTCCACCACGCCGGCCAAGTGCGGGTTGACGGACTTCACATGTCTTTTGAAAACTTGCTAGGTTCTCTCAGACATGCAGATTTCCTCACGGTGTTTTCCTTCAGCGTTAAGACAAGTGGTAATCATGTTAGAAAAGATTCACACATGAGAATATTGCAGGTGCGAGACCCGGGATTTGAACCTGCTTTACTCGGTTTCCCAAGCAAGCACGTTACCACTGTGCTACCACTGCGTTGCCATGTCATATATTCTACGGAAACAACTACATGTAATAAATACAAAAGTAGCACATATTTGACACGTCTGGCTCAGTTTGTAGCGACTCTACTTGCTGTACCAGCGGTCGCGGGTTCGAGTCCCGCTGGGGGCATGCATTTGTGTGATAAGCAGGATTGTTTGTACTCCAGTCATGGGTGTTTATATTTATAATATGTATGTATTCAAAGTTATATATGTATGTGTAGTGTATTAACTATCTGGTATCCACAACACAAGCTTCGTAGCTTACCATGGAACTAGATGGTGTTGTGTGTTAATGTCCCTACTCCCTACATATATTATTAACGTATATCACTACATATCATAATCATACTCGTGTCACTATTATAACGTGTTTTGGAATAAAAAATTAAAACATTCAAATGTATAATACTAGTTTATTATACCTATTAATATTTAATATTTCATGCACGTTGTATTTTAAATTTTGAATTTTGAATAAAAAGCTAGCAAAGTTGCGAAAAAAGAGTAGATAAATAAAAACTCATTATGTAGAACACAAATGTTTGTCAATTAACTCCCTGACATAAATAGTCATATTTACAATGGAGATTACTTATCTGTAAGGTTTTGAATGAGTACTGTCACCTCTAATAAAATTGTTTTTATAACATAAGCTATAGTATCTGGGTGACCGAGCTTCGCTTGGAGTTCTTTTTTGTTATATAAATGTATTATATAAAAATATACTAAAAACTTGAATAAATACAAAATAAAAACAAAAGTAAAAACTTTGTATACGACTGGGATTCAAACCCAGACACCTGTGATTGTCAATCTTGCACCTAGGCCGCTTGACCACGATGCTTATGCCTGAGCGTAAGAAATTATCGACCATATTTTGAATGGAATAATGCAAAAGAAAACCGCATGAAAACTCGAAAATACGCGTTTTTCCAGACATAGGAGTAATCTAAATCGATTTTCCGCCCCCGAAAACCCCCACATACCAAATTTCAGCGAAACCGTTAGAGCCGTTTCCGAGATTGCCGGTATAAATAAATAAATATACAAGAATTGCTCGTTTAAATATATTAGATTAATCTAGATTTGAATCCCAAACCGGTAAAAAAAATATTTTCCGCATTTTTAAAAGATAGAAGTATGCTTTAGGCTAAAAAAAAATTATTATTATTGTACTTACAAATTTTAGTGCTCTATAGAGCATGAGAGTGTAACAGTACTAGCTCCTCAATAATGTGTTGCTATTAAGAATGTCTAAACAGAAAAATGCAATAACCATTCATGCCCCGATCTGAGATTCAAATCCCGAACCTCAAGATCTACAACCGTACATACTAACCACTGGACCAACGGGGACTGTTTAACATAAATAATTATTATAAAGTATATACTATAATAATATTTCAAAATTTGATCAAGTTAGTATTGATGTTCACACGTTATAATTGTTTTAATAAACATAATATTATAATGACAGTATAAACATTATTTTAAGGCCATACAATGTTTTGTTAAGCCCGAAATAAGGCGTTCGATAGGAAGTATGCAGTTTGCGAATGTTCCTAAGATTTGTGATTTACTAGCAGAACCCGCGGCTTCGCTCGCGCTAAAACAAAAAAAAAATGGTATTATGTATAACGTGATTTCCCGTGAGAATGAGATAATCTCCCGCGGAAAAAATCACCTATGTCACTCTCCAGCCTATCGAACTATCTCTACACAAAAAAATCACGCAAACAAACAAACAAAAAACACACTTTCGCATTTATAATATTAGTATGGATATGGATTAATATGGTTTTAATTTATTTGATTTCAATCATCGTATGATATACCATCTAAGCCACATCTAAGTTGTCACACACAAAGCCTACACCTAACTCCTAAGTTGTCTATTATCTATAAAAAAATATATGATGAAACGGGATATTTCTTATAACTTACAATTCATAAGCGATTACAAAATGATACTACTCTGTCTAAGTCCACTGTTATTCTTTGGTTTGATTTAACGTCACATGTTGACACCACTTTGAAGATGTATTTGTTAGAAAAATCGTTTTTATATATCAATGTTAGTTGATAAAAATAGTACCTATTAATAAAGTGAAGGAAAATATTTAGATCTCGTAGATATAAATTAGTAACGAATGGGTTATCCTCTAAATTATTTATTATACGTACGTGTCGTGAATATTTCAATGTTTATTACAGGGAATTTACTTATTATCATATGCCATCTCAAATTAACCCGTTTACATTATGTTATAGATAAAAAATATTAATGTTTTTTACTTCGATCAACAATACTATTATAACGTGTCACATACAAAATTAAAACTAAATTCTGTCCGCGCGAATATATACAGCTACATTTGTATACTGACGAACCAAGACAAAGTCTTATAATAGTTTTATTTTTAACCTAATCAACACCATAGCACCTTGTAATAAAGATGTTGTCGTCGTTGTTGCTTTGTGAGCTAAATCGTTGTTTTATTTTTGTTTGCTTCTTTAAATTTCGCCAAACGTTCTTAGCGGATTTAAAATTGTTCAAAATTTCATTTTTATATTATTTCGTAGGTTAAATCTTAAAATATTGACTTAATCTATATGTACTTACCGAAAATAAGACACTCCGTCGTAAAAAATTCTTCTTCGCGCATTATTTTTGCAACTTTTAAATACACATTGCGGCATTGTGAACGTGTTTACGCTTGCAGTGTTTCAATACAACTAAGCGAAATATACGCTCACTTTTTAAGTGAGCTGATATTTACCGAGACAGATTTTTGACGCCGACCCGATATCTAGTAGTATTGTTGATCGAAGTGTAAAAAGGATGAAGAAAACAAGGTGAAATTTAACTAGCTCAATTGGTTTTGTTTATGACAGTGACAAATGTCTGTAAAATTAAAGTAAATATTAATAAAAAAAATGTTGGGACATTAATACACTGCACCATCTAGTTCCATGGTAAGCTACGAGGCTTTTTTTATGGATACCAGATAGTTTATACACTACGCATATATAACTTTAAATACAAATATAAAATTATAAATTTAATACCCATGACTGGAGTACAAACATTTGTGCTCATCACACAAATGAATGCCCCTAGCGGGACTCGAACCCGTGGCCGCTTACCCAGTAAGTAGGGTCACTACAAACTGAGCCAAACGTATCGTCACATTGGAAATTGAACATATAGATGATTTATTAGAAAATATATGAATTTAAGGTATAATTTGACCCTTATCGCGTGAGACATATTTTAAAATTATGTTTTTTTCGGAAGTTTTCGTAGCTTTTTTTGTTTCTCATATGGATTCGGGAGCTAAAATTACCATGATATGGAGTAGCATATAGGGTACTGATAAGCACCTAGAGACACCCAAGCGCAAAGCAAGAGTTAGTTGCTAACGTTAAATATTCGCGTAAAAATAAGAAGGTATTAGATATTTAAGATTAAATGAATAAGTGTAAACGGATCGTTGCACTTGTTTTCCTTAAATCGTGCTCAGCATATCTGACCAACTATTATACTGACATCATATAATATTCATGTATGCAGTTACTCTAACCACAGCGTGGATTCCCCTGTAACCAAAAACTGTTTTATTACTAGCACTATTGTCAATTAAACATGATTTCTAACTTATATAAAGCGCTAAAAAAGGGAAGCTCAAGTTCTTCCTCTAGACTTATTCATTGCAATAAAAATTGGTTGTTTTTCATTTTAGTATGAATATTCCTTTAGAATTTTGTATATGTATGTGTAATATTTTAGGGTTCCGTAACCAAAGGGTAAATCGAAACCATTATAATTTGGTCTAATCAGTCTGTGTATAGTAATAGGATGTATGTACGTCACAGCTAGTTGAGGAGAAAAGGAGTAGGAATGAGGAGTGAAGAAGAATATTAGTACTATAATGAAATTTGGTAGGTAGTGTCTTGTTCGAGCCGCTATATGATGATGTAGTTAGTTAAGTTTCGAATACACATATAGACCTACATATGTAAGTAATGGGTGAAAAAATAAAAACTTAAAAAAAAACCGACTTCCAGGCACTGAGAAGTAAAAAATAACTAAACGGGGCTTTTCATTTAGAATAGAAACTTAATCAGATATTTTCGAAGTCGGTGTGCTTTGATTTGTTTTGGCTGGCAAAAAAATAAATAATATATACGGTCGAATTGAGAACCTCCTCCTTTTTTTGGAAATCGGTTAAAAATGTAGTCGGTTGAATTGTAGAAGCGTATGGGACACATAACTTATATTTGGATAGGTCTTTGATATGAGATGCGTTTTTAAAATTTTCTTAAATTAGCAATCGAATTAAATGCTTCTAAAGTGGTAATTTTGTCATCTCCAGCTAATTTTTCATATACATGTGATGAAAGCTCTCAAAAAATGTTAGAAAATTGTTTTGGAAAAGATATGTATATGTAGTTATAATAAATATTGTTCACCTTGCAAATGTGTACATGCTTTAAATCTATACATATAATAAAATTCTAACTGTCGAATCTGTACATTAAATATTTTTTGGAAAACCTTATTGAAATAGACATTATTATTGATACAGAGGTCGAATCTAAATTTCTAGAATTTTTGTCTGTCTGTCTGTGACTGCATCACGGGAAAACCACCGAACGGATTTTGATGAAATTTAGTATAAGAATAGCTGGTTATCCGGGTCAACATATAGGATACTTTTTACTGCGGGAAAATATCTCATCTCTGAGAAATCTATACTAAACTTTAAAATGTAACTAGGGACGAACCCGAGCGGAGCGAGGGTGAGTCGCTAGTATCTTATATAATCACAATAAAAACGAATTATCCTTTAACTCCAAAATAATCAAACATAATCGCCTGATTATGTACTTTTATAAGCAACAGGTATAAAATATTTTTTCTAACAATAGTATAGTAATTAAATATCTACCTTTAGTAATAGATGAGTAAATCTGTGGTTAAATCAATATTGTAATACGTGGTCACCTACAACTATGATATCAAGTACCACACTACTGTATTATTTCATGTTTTATTCATTGACCACATTAGGGATAAACCTAAAGAAAAAACACAGAAAATGTGATTTCTTTAAGCTAGACCCTAACCATGGTTTATCAACTTTATAAAAAAAAAGCTTATTAAAAATGTTTGACTAAATGCAACTTTGATGGCTTATAGATAGCACTGCGTAGTTCCGTACCTAATTATTTTAGTAACTATCTTTATATGGTGCCCTCATAAAGAAAAAATAGTTCCAAAAAATATCAATAGACGGTGTTATATGGATCTAATTGTCAATGGTGTTTGTGTATAAAGAAGAAGAACAAAATATATCATAAAAAGGGTCTATTTTGGTTTGAAAAACACTTTATGTAAAGGAAAATTAACTAATGCATTTATAAAACGTATTTGCATAATTTAAATGATTAGTGATTGAAAAATTTGCAAATTATTACGTTTGTACAGCGTTTTACTACAGATTAATTTATTAGTTAATCTGTGGTAAAACTTTCCGTAAAGGAAAGGTAAAGGTACGGAACGGAAATGTTTACATTATGAGTGGTATACCACAGTTAAAGAAATGTTTTATTAAATGCAAAATCAATTTTGCTATATTTTACATATTTTTATACTTATTTAGATAACTGTTTATAAAATAAAATAGTACAGCAGTTTACCAATTAACGACATCTATCGTTTATTAAAAAAAAAAACTTTGTATGTGTTAGAGCATCTGAGGACTTATCAGTTATGACCAACCAACATCGCGATTAATTTCTGATTCAGTTCAGTATTTCAATTATCTGTAGATCAATAATAAGATAACGTTGTTTATTTGGTTCAAAGGGATAATGCACTGTATTGTTTAAATTGATTCATTTGTACTCGAATTGTTCATGTTTTGTTATTGTATTTATATAAAATCTAAATTGTTGTTCTATTATGAACTACCTGTTGTGCTATTTTTTTTTAATATGTATGTATATAATTTTGTAGTGTGTAATAAAGAATATGTGAATAGATTTAAATTATATATTACACTAGCTTGTGCTTACAGCGTTGCTTGTCTGAAAATTTTAATTTATTTATATATATTCCTATTAATGAATAATATTTTTTATGAAGAACATACACTGCTGACCTTAAAATTCAACACATTGATTTTCTCTTGTTTATATAAAACCATTATTGAGATGTAACTGTTTTAAAACGTTTTTTTAAAGGCCAAAATTTTTAAGGTTCGCTTGTTTTTTTAAAAATTGATTTGAGAAATTCATTTAAAAAGTCACCCGAGCGAAGCGAAAGTAAGTCACTTGTAGGAAATAAAATCCAAGAAAAAGAACATCGTTTCTGTTTATTAACTACTAGTCTTGCCCGCGGCTCCGCCCGAGTTCAAACAACTATAAACCTTTCTGTCCGATAGTGATCGGATACAAAACTCCACAGGAACCCCCACCTGAAGATTGTCTCAAAATTGCATCAAAATCGCTCCAGCCGTTTTGGAGTTCATAGGGAACATACATACCTACACACATCAATTTTTATATAAACATTTTAGGGGTTTAAACAAAGCAATTCATTAAATGGGATTTCCCAAGTCCATTTTTTTGCCTGCTATTATAATTTGCAAAATCAATCAAAAGGATGTTTGGTATAAAAGCAATTATTCATAAAAAATATCGTGTTTTATTTAATAGTGTTATTAAACTCGAAACACTCCTTGCTTAAAAAAAGGGGAATTTGGCAATATGACGAACTAGTTTTCCGTTCGAGGAATCTCATGTGCGTCACAAAAAATTCTGTATTACTTTTCCTAAGTCCAGATTTCTTTTGCGAAATACTAGAATCGAAGAAAGAAATAGAGACTATTTATTAAATTTTAAGGAACAAATCGTAACTTAATTTCTTATATAAGATTAAGTATAATAGGGAAGATATATGCGTGTGATTGAAATAAATGTGAATAAATAAATAAATAAATATGTTGGGACATTAACACACAACACCATCTAGTTCCATGGTAAGCTACGAAGCCTGTGTTATGGATACCAGATAGTTGATACACTACATATATATAACTTTAAATACATACATATTATAAATATAAACACCCATGACTAGAGTACAAACATTCGTGCTCATCACACAAATGATTGCCCCCAGCGGGACTCGAACCCGCGACCACTGGCGCAGAAAGTAGGGTCACTACAAACTAAGCCAAACGTGCCGTGAAATATATATTCTTTTTATAATTTTTATTGCTTTTGAATTAAGCTTAAATTAATATTTTTTAATTTACCTAATTTCTTTTTGATTAAGAAAATAATCGCTAAAATTGTTTAAATGTAGCTTAAAAGAATTTTATCTAAGTCACTCCACATAATTTCCTTATTATATAATATATTTCTTAAAGTATGTACGTATGTAATATGTATGTATGTATATATGTATGTTTATATAATATAGATATAATTGATGTTTGTCGTTTGTACCGCACCTTATTATTATAATTTTTGTTTCTTACGCTCGAGTGTTTCTGGTAAAGATCTCTTAAAGAGATAAGTCATCCTTTGTACACATTATATGTGTTATCCGTACGATGTTAGCTATTGTATAGAAAAAAAAAAAAATCACGCATATTTCCTATTCTGATTTGTGGAAAAATTGTGAACGATAGAGAAAAATAGAGAATACAGTAAATCTCTCTCGCTCTCTCTCTCTCTATCTCTATCTCTATCTCTATCTCTATCTCTATCTCTATCTCTATCTCTATCTCTATCTCTATCTCTATCTCTATCTCTATCTCTATCTCTATCTCTATCTCTATCTCTATCTCTCTATCTCTATCTCTATCTCTATCTCTATCTCTCTCTCTATCTCTATCTCTCTCTCTGTCTCAATGCATCCTGTTATAATATACGATCGACGCACTCTCCCTCCTATTAAACAACGTACTCGTACATAGCTAATAAGTAACAAGATATATAGACACGAGTATTTCTAAAATAGTCAATGGTGATCCCACTATTATAATTATAAACGCGAAGGTTTGTGACTATGTATGTTGTTACTCTTATACACGAAAGTTACTAAACGGATTTTGATAAAACTTTGCAATAATATAGCTTATACCTCAAAGTAATATTTAAACTATAAATTATAATGATATGGATATCCTAAATAAGTAAGCTATGTTTAACCAATATATTATATACAGCCTTATTGTATTAAATTCGAAATAAAGAAAAATGAGTGAGTAAAAACCTGACCTGACGCAATGAAATAAGTGGATCATTAAAATTGATTACGTCAACGAATAAGGGCTTGCTGTCAATTAAGGTATTTTAATTACAATGTGGGTGATATTACAAACTGATATACGGTTTTTCACTTTGTTGCTTCTACGCTTGAATCTTACAATATTAAATACGGAAACGGCTCTAACAATTAGGATCAAAAAAAAAGTTTTGCTTTTCACAAGCTTCTATTTGACTTGTTATGTTTGTATGAATGTTTGTTCGGGTCAAATCTTGCAACTGTATATTAAAGCAGTTATCTTCAAATGTGCTGAAATTTTGCATACACATTTGGTTTGGATGATAATGTATGGTTAGTTAAGTGACATCATTCTAAATCTAACATCTCGGACTCTCAACGATGGTGAACTATGTTTTTTAAGCACCCCCATGATATGGATTCCAAATGAAAGGAGTTGCTTAGAAGAATACGAAAAATTACCTAAAAAATAATATTTTAAATTAAATTAAACCCATTTACTACGTTACACAATTTATGTGATATCAAAGCTTGTTTTTAAAATTGGTTTTTTAATATCAAAATATTAAGTTTATCTATATAGGTGTTTTTTCTAAGAAACCGCATTTTTTATATCTTTACCGGAAAACGTTGAGCGAAGCTCTGTCACCCAGATACTAGGAATGATAATGCCACACGCATCAGATGCTGAAACCAGTAATATAGTATGTAGGTGTATTAACGACTTATTCTCGTTTCGCTCAAATGTGTTATCTTAATATATAAAATTACCGTGTCACGATGTTTGTCCGCAATGAACACCTCAACTACTAATCCAACATTAATGTTTTTTTAAATGTGTGATTTGTTGAAATGTTTGATTTTCCAACTTGAAAGATAGGATAATTTTTATCCCGATTATTTCCTTTTTCTATTGAAAAATTAACAATTTTCATATCCGGAGGGAGAATCCTAGAAAAGGCTACAAATTATTTTTATAAGTACAGCAACGCGTGGCCGGATCTGCTGGTATTATTATAAGTACACAGGAAGCGCAACCTTATGAAAATGTTTAAAATAAATAAAATTTAGTAATAAACAAAATTTAGTATTATTACTAACAGTAGCCTAGGTGTTCCTTCATATTACAGTCTATCTAAATACAATCCAAACCCTTCTAGCCTTTTGGAGTGAAAGAGTAACAAACAACACACACGCACGCACAATACGTGTATAATTAATTGCGCCGTTCCTCAATGTCGTAGCTTTGTTAGATAACTTATAATCTCTCAATAAATAAGTTATAAAATGCAAAAAAAAACCTTATCTGTCTGGCAGTTTTAGAGATTAACGTGTTCAAATAAACAAAAAGACAATCTTTTCAGCTGTATAATATTAATTAAGATATAGTGAAGCACACGTAATATATCATATAATATATAGTCTATCTGTATGTATGTATGTATTCAGCCCATTTTAACGTTCCACTACTGGGCACGGGCCTCCCTTCAGTACAAGGGGGGTCAGGCCATAGTCCAACACGCTGGCCAAGTGCGGGTTGGCGGACTTGACATGTCTTTTGAAAACTGCTAGGTTTTCTCAAACATGTCGGTTTTCTCACGATGTTTTTCTTCACCGTAGGACAAGTGGTAATCATGATGGAAATGATTCGCACTTAGGGAAGAACCCGAGCGAAACGAGGGTGAGTCGCTAGTAATATATTATACTATAGTCTTACAATAATGTATGAAAGTCTGCCCGATCTATTGATATTTATGATTACTGTTCCGCTCCCTTAAGTAGTAGCACGATGATGATATAGTCTATAGCCTTCCTCAATAAACGGGCTATCTGATGCAAAAATAATTTTTCAAATCGGATTAGTAGTTCCTGAGATTAGCGCCTTCAAACAAACAAACTCTGCCTCTTTATAATATTAAGTACAGATAAAACATCTAATAGATATAACATATAGCCATCGTATTATTTTTATTAACAATAACTTTAGACTCTTTTTTATTTAAAATAACTTCTCAAATCTTCCACCAGTTTCAAAACATCATTCCAATTATGTGTTTATTCAAATGTGTGCATTTATTCTATTACTTCATATTATAAAATAACATTTTTTCATTACTGTTTTTAATATTATTGACTCCTTCCTGCGAATTTCCGGGAAATTAACTGTTGACATACACACGGGTGTGTATGCGCCTCTCAACGCGTGATTGAACTAGCGACTCACCCTCGCTCCGCTTGGGCTCGTCACTACTTGTGTTTTAACGTTTAGTATAGATTACTCAGAGATGAGATATTTTCCTGCAGTAAAAAGTATCCTAAATGTTGTCCCAGATAACCAGCTATCATCATACCAAATTTCATCAAAATCCCTAAAGTTGTTTTCCCATGATGCGATCACAGACAGACAAAAATTCTAAAAAAATAACAGATTTGGCCTCTGTATCGATAATAATGTCTATTTCAATAAGATTTTCCACAAAATATTTAATGCACAGATTCAGCTTAATTACATTTTATTATATGTATCATGTATAGAAAAGCTGAAAGAATACTCTTAAATATAGAATCTATCCAAACGTATGAGTCTATTGTACCATGTAAAAGACCAAAGCAGGATAATATCTAGCAGCTAATTTACATGTCGCCATTTTGAAATCTAATTCTAAACTATAAAATATCATAGGAAAATACACTTTTCCTTCCTCCTATTCACGTAATTTTCTATAAATATAAAATATAAATTAATTTCTTAGGTTAGGATACTACGCGGTACCAATAAAAAATCAATTTAATTAAAAGGAGTGCCTCCTTGAAGCCATTGAACAAAAGATTTGGGCACCATTTACTTTGCCAACCAACAAAAAAAAAAATGAAAAAAATATTTAAAAAATAAAAACACGTCTGCATAAAAAGCGAACTAAACATATAAAAATAAATTGACGAAGGAACATAGTATTATGCAACGGAGATATACACACACGCAGCTATTATTAAACATCTTTTAACTCTCTTTTTATGCAGTCAGGTTTTTTTAATTCTTGTAATCAATTTTTATTTATTGATTTTCAGCATTTCTCATACCAAATTACATTTAAACATATAAGCTGTATAAATTGTGAGCCATTTATAAATTGATGCCATTGATACTCATAACAAACTCAAACATAACCCTCCTTCTGGCGCAGTCGAGTAATCAAAGCATACATAATTATTTGACAGATCCATGAAAAATTGAAATATATGATGCATTTACTACATTTTATGCAATACAATTTATGTTTATCTTAATTAGGTAAAATTTTGAAGAGGTCAATATTATAACTAACAATTATGAAAGAAAATACTATGTACGTTGAGTTTAACATATTTTCTATAGGTGTATGCGTAAAATAGTACATATGCATACATCTAAATTACTAAGCGGTTATTCATCTTGTATTCTGAGTAATAAATCTCAATAGGTATATCTGGTATATGTCTCACGGCAGCCATATTGTACATTGATGATACCTCCACTATTACAGTGCAACAAGGATCATTTGTCACGTGGCCGAAATCGGAAGTAACACCGCCATCTTGTAAAGCGTGACTTTTGAGAGAAAATGGAGTTGATGTTTGTTGTGGATATTTCGTGTTTTTAAATTTAATTAAAATATTTCGAAATATGAAGTGTTGCTAGAGAGATTAGGAGTTTTTTTTTTTATAAAAGAAAAACCCTAATTTCACATCCACGCCCTCATGTCAATGTCACCTTATAGAATCGCGATATCTTCGGAATGATTGTTAGGAAAAAAAGTATTAGAACTATTTTTGTAGATAATTTTATGATCAACAATTTTTGTCTGGACACTATTTTTGATAAAACTTACCGTTCGAAAAAATCGAAAGGTTTGACCTTTGAACTTGAATAACTTTTTTAGAACACATAGGATCGATGGGGGCTTTTGGCACTTTGTTTCTACTAGTGTACTCAAGGTCTCTACCAAAATTCAGCTCTGTCGGAGTTTTTGTTATTTGATCACTATTTTTATATCTAATTTGACCGGACTATAATTATTGTTAGTTTTATACAAATACAACAGCAAAACATGAAAAATTTATGTACAAATGAACCAATTTCACACAATACTGCGTATTATCCATTTTAACCAAGTAAACAACGATTATCTACTTTCTATTATTAATCTATAGATAACTGAAATAGCTACAGTATAGTTTAACCCTCGTTATGATCATTTTGATTTGTGGTACGCGTATCTTTAACTATAAGACTATTTTTAGAAATTCATTCAACATCCAGTAGATAACATATAGAGTAATAATTAAGATTAGATACAAGTATAATTTTTCTCTGAAATAATAATAAATAATAATAATAATTTCTCTAATAAATAGTAAGTTTCAGAATATATGAAACTAGCAAAACCCGCGGCTTCGCTCGCGCTAAAACTACAACAAAAAAACTTTAAAAAGATAGGTTTCGTACAAATTTTCATCCCTTATTTTATCTCCTTATGGGATGAATTCCAAAAAACGCTAAAACACGTATTTATTTAATTGTATTGAAGATCATTAATACCGAGTTTCAAGAAATTCTGATCATAAATATTTTTTGGGTTGTGTTATAACGTGTACTCCCATGGGAATGAGATAATCTCCCGCGGTAAAAAGTATCCTATATGTTGACCCGGATATCCAGTTAACATCATACCAAATTTCATCAAAATCCCTCCAGTGGTTTTTCTGTAATGCGGTATCAGACAGACAAAAAATCTAAAAACGATAGATTCGGTCTCTGTATCGATAATAAAGTAATTTCAATAAGATTTTCCAAAAAATATTTAAGGTACAGATTCGACTCAGAATTTTATTATATGTATAGATTAGTAATTTAAACCGAAAATTCAGCTTTTATACTCTCGAACGTCTCGAATAAAAAAAAATCTTAAAAAGTATGTGTAAAAAAATATTTTAAAACAATTACACCTCAATAGTGGTTTTATAATCATAAACAAGAAAAATTAAAAGGATCGTAAAACTTATTTTAAAGTCAGTTTAATATTTTTTTATGATAAATATCCACTATATTTATCATCTATACGTATAATAAAATTGTAACTCATCGCTGTCTGTACATGGAAGATATTTGAGAAAAACTATTATTGGGGAACTTTCTTAACGCAATAGAACCCAAAACAATGATTTTTAGTTTTTTGGCTGTTTGTCGGTTTGTCTGTGCGTTTGTGCACTCTAATTTTTGAAAAGGCATAACCGATTTGGGTGCGGTTTTCACTTATGTATTGTGGTAAGCTTCACTTAACATTAAGTATTTGTTTTATTTCAATCGGTTTCTAAACAAAAAAAGTTATATAAATTTAAAGAATCATCTAGGGGCGAACCCGAGCGAAGCAAGGGTGAGCCGCTAGTAAAGAATATTATAATGAAGAGTTAATTAAATTAAAATATTTAGACAAGCAGCGCTGTGAGCACAAGCTAGTGTAATATATAATTTAGTTTATTAAGTATAGTTTATTGATATCTAATAAACTGATAATAATTATTATAAGTTTTGTATAAACATGAACAATTTAAGTACCTACAAATGAACCAATTTTACCTTTTAAACTAAATAAACAACGGTTATCTTATTAATTATTATTAATCTACAGATAATTGAAATACCTACAGTGCATTGCCCTACTGTGATCATTTTTATTTATGACTAGCGACTCACCCTCGCTCCGCTCGGGTTCGTCCCTACTTACGTTTAAAGGATAATTCGTTTTTATTGTGATTATATAATATACTAGCGAGTCACCCTCGCTCCGCTCAGGTTCGTCATTCCATTTTAACGTTTAGTATAGATTTCTTAGAGATGAGATATTTTCCTCCAGTAAAAAGTATCCTATATGTTGACCCGATATTGGTTTGTGGTAGGTACATGCTATGTATCAGAGATGGCGCTGTATGTGAAAAAAGATATTCCCGCCTTTCTGTTGAAATATTTTCCTGAATTTTCTTTGCTATAAACCTCACGGAGCCCGAGACCTTTCCAATGAATGCAAAACCGTGGAAATCGGTTCGTGCGTTCTGGAGTTATAGCGTCAGGAAGGAAAACCCGACTTATTTTTATATAGTAGATTATGGACTCACTCTGGCTTCGCTCGGATTCATACCAAGGTTGATTCCCCATACAAACTTTTATCCCCATTTTCACCCCCTTAAGGGATTATTTCCAGAATAAAAACTATCCTATGTCCTTCCCAGAGTCTCAAACAATCTTACCAAATTTCATCTAAATCGGTTCAGTAAACCCAGAGATTACCCCCACAACGTCATAAACTCAAAAGTACAATTTTTCTTTTTCTTTCACTAAGTGTAACGTTTTTTTTTTTGAAAATATATTTTAAATGCGATATTTCAGGACCTCACAGGGAACTAATATTTAAATTAGACCGAAAATTCACCCTTTTTATAAAATTTTGCTTATTTTGTTTTATATAAAAATTAAAAAGATAACCAAGTAAGTTTTATTAATCTCGCTAGAGTAAAACAAAAGTAACTTACACGAGAATCAAACAGCTAAACACTTCATTCGCTTTCATTCTTCGTATAACTTACACTCATTTGAATATAGGTTCAATAAACTTACATTCACACACAAAGCCTTTATTAGTCAGAGGTGAAGTCCCTATCTGAGGAGGAAAAATGTAATAAAGCCTTCGGCATACTGATTCGCTCGAACCTTGAGTTACTTTGAACTTTAAAATTCCCCTTTAACACTTGTTACATTTTGTTTTCATTTTAGTGTCTTCTGTATTAATAATTCAACAATCGTTTCATTTACGACAGGTAATGAGTTCTATTTCCGTGATAATCAATACTAATATTATAAAGCTGAAGAGTTTGTTTGTTTGGTTGAACGCGCTAATCTCAGGAACTACTAATCAGATTTGAAAAATTCATTTTGCATTAGATAGTCTGTTTATTAAGGGAGGCTATAGGCTATATATAATCCCGGAAAAATGTACGGTTCCCGTGGGATAGATTAGTTTTTGTCTAGATACGAACCCGAAGCGAAGCGAGGGTGAGTCGCAAGTGTGATATAAAAACTATTGAAAATATTTGTACGATCAATGCATGCGTTGATATACAAAAACTCAAGATGTAACACAATTAGGTTCTCAAAAGTGTCCTCAAATAGAAGCGCACTATTCGAAATTATGCGCTTTTTTTTAAATCTCTTTTGTTCATTGCTTTTCGGATGCCAAAATTAAAACACACGTTTTTTCGTTTAAAAAAGTACTTTAGGACCACATAAAGTACTTGTGTTTGGACAATTAGAACTTTCGATTTTTGAATTTTATTATATGGTTTGACTTATCGTCACATATCGACGCCACTTCTTGAGATATTTGGTAGAAAATATGTATATATCTATGTTTATTATATATATATATATATATATATATATCAATGGATCAATGCATATTTTTCGTCGACGGAAAATGAATATTCAGTTTTACATTTAGATTTCAATTGATGAAATTAGACCGCAAGTTCGCTGACGTGGTACTAACACCAGGTACTTAGATGAAAATTACTGTATGTTTTAATCCACGATATATGCTATCTTTATTTGGAATGTAATTCTATCCGTTAAGCCTTTACATCATGAAGGAGTAAACTCGCATGCACACTGCCTCACTGAGAATTAATATGACAGTTATATACGTAATATTAAATACGTAATTCTTGTAAATATGTAGGTATGTATATAAAAAAATATTTTGTGTATTTCAAAAACGGCTCTAACGATTTGGGCCAAATTTTGTATTTAAATAAGGTTTTGCTTTTTAAGTTTATCCACATATGTATGTAGGTGTATTTTTTAAATTTTTATATCTTTTTCGAAAAAAACACAAAAAACGCCAAGCGTAGTTGAGTCGCCCAAGTACTCTACATTGCCACCGGTAGTAGTCTTCATCCAAATTCGTCCGCCATTTCATCATGGAGTAACAAACATACACACATACAATATTTCACACAGTACGTATTGTGATTATGTCAACCGATCAAATATCGATAATACATTAAATAGTAAAAATATACAGGAAATCTCAATCACTGCTTTTATTTATCAACTTTAAACTGATTTACTTATCACTAAGACTTCATATTGCTCAGAAATAGACAAATGTCATGTCATATCATTTGAATGATAACTTTTGCAAGCGTATATCTGTTTAAGTATACCTCTTGCAATACGAGTTCTCGTTTGTGATTTGACTCTCGTGTGGGAAGAATAAGAAATTTTTGTATGATTTTTATACTATTACAGTTTCGTAAATATTCTCTTTAATTGTTGTCTATGGTAGTATTTATTTTATCAGAATCCGAATAATATCCGAATATACTTTACTGACAGCAGAATTTTTTGTACTACATAATATATAGGTAACTAAAGATTCAACCTCGCTCCGCTCAGGTTCATCCCTAGTTACATTTTAATGTTTAGTATAGATTTCTCAGAGATGAGATATTTTATCCACAGTATAAAATATTCTATATGTTGACCCGGATAACCAGCTATCATTGTACCAAATTTCATCAAAATCTGTCCAGTGGGTTTCTGGTGATGCTTTCCCAGTCACACGGACAGAGACAAAAATTCTAAAAACTATAAATTCGGCCTCTGTATCGATAATAATGACAATTTCAATAAGATTTTAATAAAAAATATTAAATGTACAGATTTGACTCAGTTACAATTTTATTATATGTACATAGTAGATATGTTATAGAATTTACTTATGTATGTACTTTATATATTATTAATTACATCTAAAAATATAATAGCTAGGCAGTGGTAGCCCGGTGGTAACGCGCTCGCTTGGGAAACCGAGTGAAGCCGGTTCAAATCCCGGGTTTCGCACTTCTGATATTTTCATGTACGAATCATTTCTAACATGATTATCACTTGTCTTACGGTGAAGGAAAACATCGTGAGGAAACCTGCATGTCTAAGAGAACCTAGCAAGTTTTCAAAAGACATGTGAAGTCTGCCAACCCGCACTTGGCCAGTGTGGTGGACTATGGTCTGATCCCCCTCGTATTGAAGGGAGGTCCGTGTCCAGCAGTGGGACGTTAAAAAAAAGGGGGCTGAAAACATGTCAAAAAACAAAAAAAATGTAAAATATAAAATAGCTTTTCGGACTTAACTTAGGAACAGCACAAAACTTTAGTAAAAACTATTTATTGACCTTTGAGACATCTAAAACCTTAGTCTCTCCCGTGACCATGATTGCTGTAAAGCATTCGAAACGTCGGAACACAAAAAACAAAATAAATGCGCGAAAAAATCCTAAAAGATAGTTTTATTTAAAATATCAAATATTCACGTAAATCTAAGGAAGTATTATATAATATATCTTAAATTAAAAATTTAAAAACCCCTATCATAATAACTTTTTCATTAAGGCCATTTCAATGAGCCTAAATATGATATCTCGCCAGTCTTTTAGCAAAGTAAAGTATTTTGCAGATTCTATGTGACGCTGCAGTATCAGGCCTAGGTCACCATTATTGCAATGTTATTAAAGTATCGGGACGCTAAGTTAAGAATCAATTAGATCTATGGAAGTTGCTCCTATTTTTTACCATCTAGAAAAGAGCTGATAGCCAGCAAACGGCTTAACGGATTTTCTTGATTTATAGCTAAGAACATTCTCGATCTTCGAGTCTCATTTCAACCAAAAAAAAAGCTAATAAAATCGGTTCATCCCTTTGGTCTCTACGATGCCACAGACAGATACAAAAACCCACAGACACATACGTTATACTTATAACCCCACTCTTCATGCGGAGGGGATTAAAATATAGAATGTTTAGCCATTTCCGAGAATTGTCATATGGTCTCGAGAGGCTGAAAATCACCCCCAACTTCAAGTGGACGTTTACATTTAAAAAAAAAATCGTTCAGTTTTCAGATATGACTCATCAAAAGATTATTATAAAAATAAAATAAAAAAAAAAACAAGAAAAAATTAAAAATCGAGTTTTTGAGGTTATTATAAAAATGTCGTCTATAAAAGTTGTAGATTTTTATTAGACCTACAACTTTTGCAGAAAACATTTTTCGATAGAACGTCACCGTAAGTCAAAAATAGAAAAAAAAAAAAACTATTTTTCAATGCTTTGCGTTCCCCCATTCCTCGGGGGTAGCTAGGCATCGGGGGTATTTTACGAATTTCTATTTCTTATATACCTGCTAACATTTTAAAATCATAAAACTTTAGGTTTTCAATATTTTTTTTCTCTTAAAAATAAACGGATTCCGATTGGTCTATTATGGAAAGAAAAAAATAATAACAGTAAGTACATACAACAAAGGAAAATACAACAAAGTCCATCAAAAAATAATTAATTTTATTATCCTTTCATTATCAATTACTTGCTAGTTGCTATTCAAGGAAAGGTTGTATTGTATCAGTCAATACTATTTAGGATAATAATATAATTGCTTATTATGCAAATGCTAGTTGGTAATTAGTTTAAAAACGCTATCACCTCTCGACCTACAACTTAAATATGTATATACTGAAGAAAAAAGCCTAAATTTACATAATTTGTCTGTAAATCTATCCAAATGTTCCGAATTTCTTCTCTTTCCGGTAACACTGAATTGACTTATTTTACCTTGATACACGTAAATTTATATCACTATGTTTTTTTAGAACTAGAATATTTAAAAAATGTCGTTCTACGATCATTTAAGAATAGTAGTGTACAAAATTATTTCAAACTAGCGACTCACCACACAACGCGACAAGCGACAAGTTTTAAGGATAATATAGATATCTCAGAGATGAGATATTTTTCCGTAGTAAAGAGTACCCTAAATATTGGCCCAAATAACCAGCTATAATCATGTCGAATTTCATCAAAATCTGTGCGTTCAATGCGTTCCCAGATAGACAAACAGACTTACTGTTTCAATAAGTTTTTTTTTTTTAAATATTTAATATACAGATTCGAATGAGTTAGAATTTTATTTTATGTATAGATGAAACCTTTATGTTATAGAATCGTCGTATGCAATACTCTTATATAATTTTTTAGATTTCTTTTTACTTCTCAACGATCGTAGAGTGAAATCTTGTCCAAATTTTGATATCCTCAGATCATCCTACATACAAATAGACATATAACCAGTTTATTATAAAATACATAAGTAAGTATATATGTATGTACTATGTATTACTTCTAGTTTAGATAAGGTAAAACCAGGAAATAGATACTACCCAATACACAGTCTTAATATTGGCAGAAAGTAAAAAACGGAAAAAACCTATCATCTCGTGACGAAAAAAAACCTTCTGCAATTTCCTTCGTTTTGTCGCTTCCGCATTTACTTTTGTATAACATAAAGGCGACCCCGAAAGTCAAAATTAGGTATGTTAGGTCAAAGAACTTGGGCATCATTTATACTTAAGTCGGAAAACTCTGTTGTATCACTAATGGTCACCCATCAAGGAAGTGACCCTGGTGAAGTTTGACTTACGTCATCTGTTAAGATCCTCATTTAAATGAAGAATTCCGGGAAAGTTAATTAGATGTTATTTAGGAAATTCATCTATTTTTATTTAATATATATTTTTTTTTCCTACTAATATATGTACATAATTTAATTTGAAATTGACTTAGTCTAGACTTTTTCTTCTGACCGTGTAGATGGCAATGTTTTAGAAAAAAATAATTGTATTCACCTTGCATTTAGCCGTAGGCTGGGTTAGTTTTTTTTTTTTTTAAATATTTTTGTATTATTTAACAATAATTGGCTTATGTAGAAATGCTTTGGATGTTAGCGTTTTAATTAAATTAGTAATTGGTTACAGGATTCTAAATTCCAGGTAAATCTTCTTCAAAATTTTACATCTGTATTTATAGTATTTTTTGCTAAATAAAAAAGAAAACCAAAAAACAGCGTGCTTTTGGTGAATATGAATATTACTTACTAATTTATTTCAGTCAAGATTATCTTTTATTGAATGATGGTTAATATTATCCTCACTCAGAAACTGATTTGAAGGGCATTTTTAGAAGTAGAGGACTTTTAGAAGTACGAAAAATTGTATAATATAAATTCATGGGATACTAGTACCTGAATGAATATGGACACCATGTTTCGGCCAACGTTTAAATAGTTATATAATTCTACATTCTCTTTTATTAATAAAATTTTTGTTTATCTATACATATACTCGTAATAAAATTCCAACTTGAGTTGAATCTGTACATTAAATATTTTTTGGAAAATCTTATTGAAATTGTCATTAATATCGATACAGAGGCCGAATCTATAGTTTTTAGAATTTTTGTCTGTCTGTCTATCGTCTGGGAACGCATCACGAGAAAACCGCTGGACAGATTTTGATGAAATTTGGTATAATGATAGCTGGTTCTGCTGCTGCTGGTCAATATTTAAGATACTTTTTACTGCGGGAAAATATCTCATCTCTGAGAAATCTATACTAACCGTCAAAACGTAGGGACGAACCCGAAGCGAGGGTGAGTCGCGAGTTAAATATAAATATTTAATTATTGAGTTAGAAGAAACGGGAAATCCCTAGTGAATGCACAGGCTCTCCATAAAAGTCGGTTAACAGCTTTACTGTTGATTAAATATTAACAGTTATGGACACGAGCTACAGTCGAGTGGTTTGTTATCGTAATTGTTATCAGTTATTGATACAGTTGCAACAGTCAATTAGTTTGATAAGTGGGTTTTTAATCTTCTAATTGGTTTTACAATGAAAGAAATTGCTCTATTTCCAATGTGAAGTTGTTTTGAATGATTCATTTGGGTATTTGTAATCTTGGACATAGTGCTTTAGTTATTCATAAACAAAGTTATGAGTACTTTTGCATAAAGTACTTTAATGCAGATATCCTTGTCTGATGTATGAACAGATGACGTCATTATATTATACTATACTACATATCTTATAGATTCCCCAACCCATAAATCATACTTGTACCAAAAATTTAACAGCCCTTATTCAGGCTATTTGTTTTGCCGGAATAGACAACAGATGGCGCTTACCAAAGATCTGCTGTATTATAAGGTCTTATAAAAAAATATCACTAAATAATTATAGCCATATGCAAAAAAAATGGATGACTATTTAATAAATTAAGAATCCGTTTTTTAAATTTTCTTTCGCTTAAGCTAATTTTCAATTGGAAAAGACATTTTAGACCATATCTTTTCTTTTATAAGTTTTAAATATAACCAATAACATTTACATCTACACTTATTACGCCATCTATTGACATTTATTGAAACAATATTTTCATTCCTTCTGATATGCACATCCTTTTGATATGACTATAGGTAAATGAGTATAGTACTTTATGCCCCTTTCTCGCGCCTACGTGGTATTTTTATTGCTTTAAATAGAAACTCTGTTTTCTTCACTTTAGAAATATCGTATGCCAAGTTAATTAAGGCCAAGTTCTGTCCTAAATAGATTTCTATATAAATAAGAATGAATGTTCGTATATTTGTTCTTTAAAGATTCCTAAGCATTGATTTGATTGTGATAAAACTCTAATGGATTAATCTGTATACACCTGCGAAGGTTCCAAGCGAAAAAAAAAACTTTAGACATTTGTCTTTTATGAGTTTCTAGACTAGACAACCAAAGAACATTAGGGACGCACCCGAGCAAACCGACTGTCAGTCACTACTATCTTATACTGGTTATCTTTCACTTTAAGGTAATTAATAATGTATGAAAAATTATTATTGAAGGTATCTTCATCTATTGATAGTATTATTAGTCCATATATTTTACGTTTAAAAAGCTGAATCTATTGAAGCATAAAAGTTTTCAGTGACAACAAACGTATGTCTTAACGAATACGGTAATAAATAAAAATAAAGTAAAAAATAAAAATGAAGGGGTCTCCATACTAAAAACGTGTTTGAAAAACTAGTGTTCTTTTGCTTTATTATAAAACCTGTAATACATTCCAAGAAACTTGGCGTGATTACAGTACTAACTCTAAAAATAACTGGCAAGTACGAGTGGGAGACTCGCGTTAGAAGTTTCGACCACTATTCAATAAAAGGTCCTATTTTATTACATACATCATTTCTAACTTCAAAAATGATAAAATTGTATATAATCTTTCATTCCCTTTTAGGCTTTTAATGTATAAATATATATTAAATAAATAAATGTATTGGGACATTAACACACAGCACTAGTTCCATGGTAAGCTACGACGCATGTGTTATGGATACCAGATAATTGATACACTATACATATATTATAACTTTAAATACATACATATTATAAATATAAACACCCATGATTGGAGTACAAACATTCGTGCTCATCACAACAAATGAATGCCCCCAGCGGGACTCGAACCCGCGATCGCTGGCACAGCAAGTAGGTTCACAACAAACTGAGCCAGACGTGTCGTCTAAAAATAATTTTTTTTTTTGGAAAATCTTATTGAAATAATCATTGTTATCGATACAGAGGCAGAATCTATAGTTTTTAAAAGCGGAACGAGGGTGAGTCGTTAGTTCTATCTATACTTAATATTATTATTATTTTATTATATAGCTATTAATATTATAAAGCTGAAGAGTTTGTTTGTTTGTTTGTTTGGTTGAACGCGCTAATCTCAGGAACTACTGGTTGGAACTGAAAAATTCTTTTTGTGTTGGATAGTCCATTTATCGAGAAAGGTTTTAGGCTATAGAACATCACGCTACGACCAATAGCAGCGGAGCATAAATGAAAAATGTTGCAAAAACGGGAAAAAAATATTCCTTTTGAGAGGTTCCATTGCGTGCGCTGCTTAAACGGTTAAAGTTACGCAAAAATCGTGTATGACGGAATTGTTCCCCTTTGAAAAATTAAAAAAAAAAAGTCCGCGAGAGCATGTCTATCTTTTAAGATAGACTCAATATAACCCTTTTTATGGTAATCAATTTTGTTCTAAAATAATGCATTACTTCCGAAGGTGTTTTTATATACATGATATTAATACTTATCCAAATAAATACGATATTCATCACAAGTATTTAATTTTGAACAAAATTACCCTTGACATCATTTGATTTCAATGAATATGTTAGGAGATATCATAGTTTCAAAATATACATATTTAACTTTACGCGGACTATGGGTGAGCGCGCTCTCAGCCCGATGCAAGGCGAGGGCTGGGTGTTCCTGAAGGGGGAGGGCGCTGGCCGCCACGCCGCGCCGGTAGCTCTGCGAGCAGTCACTATTCCACGCGGACGAAGTCGCGGGCAAAAACTAGTATGATGATGATGTTCTCCTGACCGATTCCGGCCACGGCGGCCAATTTCATTGAGACTAGCCAACTGCGCAGGAGATATTATAGTGCACAAGTGTACGCGCAGACACAAGTGCACTCTCTATTCCTGTCACTCTCATACTCCAGTGGGACGACTACTCGACACGACCGGTGAGAGCTAAGGCGCAGGACCGACGGCTTTACGTGCTCTCCGAGGCACGGGGGTGAAACACCGCCAACTTCCCAACTCCGGGCTGTTACTGAGGCTTACTATACAGAAAGACTCAATAACTAAACTTGGCCCGACCCGGGACTCGAACCCAGGACCTCAGGATGTGCAGCCGTACATGCTAGCCACTACACCACCGAGGCAGTTAAAAAAAAAACTAGTATAATATACAATCTATGAATCAATGCGAAAGTAATCAAGAATTATTCTTGCGCTATTAATAGGTTACCCCATATATAATATATATGGGGTAACCTATTAATATATTATGTTGTGTTTGTGTATCAGTAAGAATGGGTATATAGAAAAATATTGCATCAAATGAGAGTCGAACCAACTACCTGATGTCGCAATTGTGCTAAAAGTATAAAAATGTCTAATTTTAGATAATAATTCACACACACGTGCCTCAATCACATACGTTTACAGATTTTTATCAATTTTATGCATATCTTATCAATTTGCTGTCATCTATTGATTTATAGCTGCCATTGGTGTTATTTTGATATAACTTAAAATAGAAATATTGATAATAAAATTTTGAAGTTCATTGCGACATAGTGTGCAAATAACGCTGTTATAATAGGTTTGATTTTAGATAAAATATGATTTTTTCGGTCTGGTAAAGTGTTATACATTAGTATTAACTCTGACCACTTTTTAAAATTTTTAATTATATTATATTGTTGTAGATGCTACATATCTATGCCAGTTTTATAAATGTGAAAATATTTCTGTGGTCTGTTTGCTTGGTTTTAATGAATAAATTATTGATTTTTAATCTGTAACCATGGAATGGGACTATTTAAAAAATTAATATATTACAGCCTTATATTATTGGGTAAGATTTGTATTACTGACTTGCAATTGTAAAACTTTGAGATTTCGCCTTTCTATGTTAAAATAATTCATTAAATTCAAACAAATTAAAGATTTACGTGAATATTTGACATCTATACATATAATAAAATTCTAACTGAACCGAATCTGTACATTAAATATTTTTTTGGAAATTCTTATTGAAATAGTCATTATTATCGATACAAAGGCCGAATTTATAGTTTTTAGAATATTTGTCTGTCTGGTAATGCATCATGAGAAAACCGCAGGACAGATTTTAATAAAATTTAGTATAATGATAGGTGGTTATTCGGGTCAACATTTAGGATACTTTTTATCACGGAAAATATCTTATCTCTGAGAAATCTATACTAACCGTTAAAACGTACCAAAGGACGAACGTAGGAAGTGAAGCGAGGGTTAGTCGCTAGTTTTAAATAAACCAATCTTTTCAAATATTTTCGTGAATTTATTTAGATTTTTGGTTCCCAACGTTTCGTTCATATATTGACCTTTGAAACATCTAAAACTGTAGTATCTTCCGTAGGCATGATCGTTGTAAACAAATGAAACGTCGGGAACCAAATATCAAAATAAATGTGCGAAAAAATCCGAAAAGATAATATTATTTAAAAAGTAAAGTGGGAGATAGAGTTTCATAACTAATAATCTCGTAATCTAATAAGAGAGATTAAGTTTACAAACAAGTTATATTATGCTAAAGGTATTTAAATATAGATATATTAATATCTCTGCAGATGCATTATGTGCATAATGGCGCTCTACACTTGGGCCTTCAATAACGGGTTAAAGACCTTTGAAACGAGGCGACGCGACGTTGCCTAGGTCATGGATATCTTACGCTTAAATTATAATATGTAGTTAAGATATTTTTTACAACTTTGCCGTTTAATTTATACATATAATAAAATACTAACTGAGTGGAATCTGTCTGTACATAAAATATTTTTTGCAAAATCTTTATTGAAATATTCAAAAAGTTTTAAAAATTTTGTCTATCTGTCTGGGAACGCATCACGAGAAAACGACTGGACAAATTTTGATGGATTTTTGTATGATGATAGCTGGTTATCAGGGTCAACGTAGGATACTTTTTACTGCGTGAAAATATCTCATTTCTGAGAAATCTATACTAAACGTTAAAACGTAACAAAGGATGAACCCGAGCGGGGCGAGGGTGAGTCGCTAGTTCACTATAATTTTAAAGTAATTTATAAAGTTCTTTTATTTACACTTTGAAATATTTTCATAGAAAAATGATACAATTCAATCTCAAGACGATGACATATATTGATTGAGTCATTATAGAAATTAAAAAACTATTAGCTATAATAAGAAAATAATATTCATATAAGTTAATGTCATAAATGTTCAATTTAGGGCGTGATTTCATTTTCAAAAACCTATTTGTCAACTAAAATATTGCATTTGCCCGCGGTTCCAAATCACGTAATTTATGTATACTAATATTATAAAGGGGAAAGATTTGATTTTTTGTTTGTTTGTTTCTTTGATTGTACCGAATAGGCTTCGAAACTAATGAACCGATTTAGATGAAATTTGGTAAGAAAATAATTTGAGACCCTGGGAAGGATATAGTATTAGGATTAGTTTTTATCCCGGAAATGATCATCATCAATCATTAAAGGGGTAAAAATGTTGGTGAAAGTTTGTATGGAGAATCAACCTAGAGACGAACCCGAGCGAAGCGAGCGACCATAATCAGTATAGCGAGGAAAATATATGAATACAGTTTAAGTATCTATATAAAAAAAGTTATTGTTTACAAATTTTTTACAAGAGTTCGCCAATAGCTAATAAATACAAAAAAACAGAGGAAAAAAGGGTACTGAACTGTTTTGTCATAGGGTGTTAGATAACTAACTCATAATGTTTTTCAACAAATAAGCTATAAAAGGCAAAAACATATCTTTTTAATATGACTAACAGTTTTAAAGATAAGTGCGTTCAAACAAACAAAGAACTCTTCAGATTTATTACTATCTGTCTGAAAGAATCTAGCAAGAAAAGGCTTGTGATGTCCGCCAATTCACGTTTGCCTAGCGTGGTGGGCTATAGACTGATCCCTCTCGCATTAAAGACCAGCAGTGGGACTTTGAAATGAATCAGCTACACTACAATAACTATTATTACTATGTATAAATATTTTATTTCGATACAAAGAACGGTACTTAAAATTTATTTCGCAGACGGTATGACGACGTGTATGCAAAAAATGTCTGCCCGTCTGTCACTGGTATTGTTTTATTCGCATAGCTACTAAACCGGTTTCAAGGAACAAATCTTCCGTGAGATTTCAGTAGGGTAACCATAATGGCCTTTCATAATTTTATAAATAAAATTTAAGTCGTGCTCAGTGTGACGTCTGTTTAAGTGGCATTGACGTTTAAGGGCATGGGTTCGATTCCTGTTTTGGGTACATATGAATGTACGTGAAAGGGTAGGTTAAGTCAAAGCACGACTTTAAGCATCGCTAGTTAGTAAATATGGTTTTGAATATATTGTCTCAAATTACTTTATAAGATAAAGTTTTAATATAATATTCTCCATATAGAAGTTCCATTTTTTGAGCATGTTACTGTTTATCGTGACATTTATTTGAGATTACATAGTGATGGAATCTTAGGCTAAAGATATTGTTACTACTAGCGATTATGTGTTGTACGAATCGTATTGAAACTTAGCAAATTTAATACAAAAAGATAAAAGTAAGCTTTGTATTAAAATATTCCAATAAAAATTATCATCATCATTATCACACCTCTTCTATGGCACGCCATTGAGCTCGGTCTCGGTTCATTTTAACTCTTTTTTGAAGTAAAACTTTTTTTACGCACGCTTGACTTGGACTTGACTAAGCTGGTGAATGCGTTACGAAAAAATGTACATACGTTTGTTGCCATGGTAACCGTTGTTATTGTCTGAGAATAAATGATATATAATATTATATTTTTTCCTTAAATGATACATATTCTTTAAATATATGATTGTAATATGCCTAATATGCGTTATTTTTAGTATCTCATCTATCCTAATTATTTAAAACATAAATTGAATTTCATACAGAGTACCGATAACCTACAGAAGTTTTACTTCTTGCGCGTGTACATATTCATACACGCACTCTTTAATTTTTTTAAATTAATTATTTGACCCTTCAAATGTCGATTTCCTCTGGCCTTCGGAAGAGGAATCAGAACATATTCCTGTTAGCCGAATTCAAATAAGTGAGAAAAAATCAATACAAATCCATACTAAGTTGTCAGCTCAAACAGATAAAAAAATAATTCACTACATCTATATATATAATAAAATTGTAACTAAGTCGAATCTGTACATTAAATATTTTTTGGAAAATCTTATTGAAATAGACATTATTATCGATACAGAGGCCGAATCTATAGTTTTTAGAATTTTTGTCTGTCTGTCTGTCTGTTACCGCATCACGAAAAAACCACTGCAGCGATTTTGATGAAATTTAGTATAATAAGAGCTGGTCATCCGGGTCAACATATAGAACACTTTTTACAGCAGGAAAATATCTCATCTCTGAGAAATCTATACTAAACCTCAAAACGTAAGTAGAGACGAACCCGAGCGGAGCGAGTCGTTAGTATTTATATAAAGTAAAGAGTAAATAATATTTTTTTATATATTATTTTGAAATTAAATTTAATTCGAGCTTTTTTACATTTCATATATTAAATTTCATTTTAAATTCGCTTTGTATATAAAGACATAATATAATATATAAACTGATACTTGATTACGACTGTTACTAAGGGATTATGTTACTTTTGTTTTCATATCAATCGATTTGCGACTCTATTTAACCAAAAATAAAGTTTTAATTTATTTAACGTATGTATCATTAAGTACAGAAATGCCTCTATTAAATATGACCTTAAGATACGCTCTATCTCAGTGACTTTCGTTGTAGTTCACAGGTGCTATTCCTGTTTGGCCATTTTCCATTTTCATTAGCTAAAATCTTACTTTTCCCAAGCAAACTTGAAGTACTCGACTTGTCTTTCTAAGATAATAATAAATCGATATTTATGTACAGAGAAAGTGTATTAGAATGAAATATTCTACATTTTTTTATCTCGGCACGTCATTTACAGTCATCTAAAATTTATTAAAAAAAAAATAATAAAAAAAAATTCAAACAAAGCTAAATTGCTTGACTAGTCTTCCAATCCCTGTTGCTACCCGCAAAATGACTTGTGAGGTCTGAGTGGTAAATTGGTGTTTTATCTCTTGCGTGTCGCGTGTCGGCTATGCGACACCTGTTATCTTTAATAACATGAGAGTGAAACCTTTGATCTCCCTTATCGAAAGGATTCATGTTATTTTTAACCTTTGGACGATATGATTGGTTTTTAAAGATGCACAGTTATTTTTTTTTAAATAATACTGTTTGGTTATATGTTATTGTGATTGTTGTTGGCAGTAAAAAAATTATGATTATAGTCGTTTCGTTTTTGTCCATAAATAAACGATAAAAGTAAATAGAAAAATTGAGCGCAGTTAAATAATAATAAAAATTAAAAATAAATAATTTCGAAATTATGCAGATATCTGTATGGCAAAAGAACTTTTTCAAATTTAAAATTATGACACTTGTCGTGATTTAGGTAAATAAAAAAAACTAAAAACTTGAATAAATACAAAAAAAAAAACAAAAGTAAAAACTTTGTATACCGACCGGGACTCGATCCCGGGCATATGTGTTATCTAACTTGCGCTTTAACCGCTTGACCACGATACTTATATCCGAGTGCAATAAATTATCGACCATATTCTGCGTAGAATAATGCAACAGAAAACCGCATGAAAACTCGAAAACACGCGTTTTCCCAGACATGAGATTAATCTAGATCAATTTTTCGCCCCCGAAAGCCCCCATACCCAGCGAAATCGTTAGAGTTGTTTCCGAGATCGCTGGTATAAATAAATAAAGAAATAAAGATATAAATATACAAGAATTGCTCGTTTAAATATATAAGATTTATAAGTCTATCCCAGTCCTTATCAGGACTGTATAAAATTAAGTATAATAAATTGCTTCTCCATACAAACTTTCATCCCCATTTTCACCCTCTTAAGGAATGATTTCCGGGATAAAAACTGTCTTATGTCCTTCCCAAGATCTTAAACTATTTTCTTACTAAATTTCATCTAAATTCAGTCAGTAAATCGATTCAGTAGTTTCGGAGCTTATTCGATACAAACATACAAACAAACAAAAAAATATTTCTTCTTTATAATATTATTAGTATAGATATGCGATCACTTCTGAATTAACAAAATGTCGTAAATATAAGCAATTTATCTTGAAAGTAAACTTTAGACTTTAGTATTGCCATGAATGTACCGGCTTACCGGGGAAGTACCCCATATACATGATACGGTTTAGCTAGCGAGGACGCTAAACTAACCGTGTACTCCCTAATCTTCTTTTCCATCTATCTTAGATTAATGCGAATGTTTGACATTTTAAATATAACTATTTTTTCGGATTTTTCCGCGGATTTATTTTGATTTTTGGTTTCCAACGTTTCGAATACTTTGGTGATGGGAGGGAACGTGTTTGTTGTAAAATAATAATAATAAATATAAATTATAAAAAATAAATCAACCAAAAACTCCGAAAAGATACTTCTATTTATAATGATAAACACTATAATTAATGGTAACAATGAGCTGTATACATAACATACATATATTACGGATACAACCCATGGTAAGCCAGTTAGCACATTATATGCTTATTTACTACAAGTGACCCACCTCTGCTTTCCTTAAGTAACTATGGTCTCTAAGTGGTATTTCATTTATTTCAGCGATTTACATTGCCAATTCATCATCATATCTTTCAAATTGATTATTGAAAAACCTTTATATTTTAACGGAATAATATACAGTACAAATATATCCATCTTATATATATAATACTTGCATGTTATATTACAGAAAAGCTGAGAAATTCAAAGATATGTATTTCATACAAAACATGTATAGGGCGAAGCGATAGTGAGTCGCTAGTTCTTAATATTGTTAAAAGAATTTTTGAAATCGGTTAAGTAAATTAAGAGATTACCTTTTACATTAGAACTTATGTATGTTCATCTGTTTATAATATTAACCATAGCTTGACAATATGGTAATCATGCTTTGAAAAAAGATCTAACATCGATTTTAAGTAAAACATAACTAATTTACTGTCATACAGAGTTTTGATTCTTACTAATAAAATTCTTAGCATATAATAAGTGTTATTTTTATAGTTAGCGTTATTAACCTATAAAATAATAAGCATCCTGCTAATATTATAAATACGAACGTTTGTAAGGATGGATGGATGTTTGTTACTCTTTCACGCAAAAACTACTGAACGGATTTTGATGAAACTTTACAGTAATAGCTTACACATCAGAGTATATGTATAAAATACATAGGTGTATACTTTTTAGATACAGTAATATATAATTGAAATACCTGTGCCGTGGGAAAACGTTAGTGGGTCATAATTTTAAAGGGTTTACGTATATAAGAGAAAACAACAGTAAAAGCTTGAAAAATATTAATTACTAACGAATCACCCTCGGGTTCGTAGATACGTTATTACGGTTAGTATGGAATATATTATATATACAGATTATGTTTTTAATTTTATTGTATACAGTTCTGAACTTTTCGACTTTCCTGCTGTTTTTTTTTTTGGGATTTCCTTAGTTTTTTATACTTAAACCTGACACACCCCCAAAAAAAAAAAGATATTTTTACAGCCGTTTTTGAGTTTTAGCGAAACTAACGAACGGCAAATGATTTTTATATATATAGATTATAATAATATTATAATAATTTTACCTGTGGCTTATAATTTTTATTGGGATTGATTAGATTAGATTAGATATATTAGAACCACTTCAGTATTTTTACAAATTATTTTACAACTAAAAAACAACAACAAAGTAATTAAACATTATTTTTTTAATTTAAGATTTTAAAAAGTACTTTAAACTTATCGTGAAACAACAACAAATGGCCATAATAGCATAAATAACATAAAGACTTGATTTATTGTATTTTAGTATTATTGTAATTTTTTACATTTGTGTTAAATGCTCTCGGCCATAAAAAAAAAATTTATAGAAAGAGTTATATGGCTTTGTAAAATAAGAATAACATAATAACTTACAACTAGCTATATAAAGAATCTTATAAATATTGTAAACGTGAAAGTTTGGATGTATGGATGATTGTTACTTAATCACGCCAGAACGGCTGAACGTTTCTGGATGAAATTTAGCACAGAGATAGATTATAGTGTGGAATAGCACATAGGTTACTTTTTATCCTGTAAAAATTTACGATTCTCGTGGGATAGATTTGTTTTTGTTTTTCACAGAGCAAGGGATTGACTATCTATTCCATACTAACCGTTAAAACGTACCTAGGGACAAACCCGAGCGAGCGAAGTGAGGGTGAGTCGTTAGTATTTTTAAACACAATAGATTATAAATAACATTTTTTCAAAACACTTTATATATTTTACAGGTATGGTATCGCTCGCATAGTGAATCAAATCAGACAGCTGTATTGTTCATACAAACCCATAGGTATATAATGTAGTAATTTTCCTCATATACATATATACATATGTATAGATAAATGAGTTACGTACCTTTGTTTCCTTTGTAAAGGAAGATAGTCTTTTTTTTTGTTTAGTACCTAATTATTGACGAGATTTAAGGTTATCAATGAAAAAAAATGGAAACAGTTTTTTTTTAAACAGATAGATACATACATACATATATATCTATACAGATAAATAAAATTTTAGTGTCTGTTTGTAATATTAAAATAACCGCTTTTTACTAAATGTATATGGATGTATACACGGTACATATACCAAAACAACATTTTTTACAATTTTTGTCTGTCTGTCTGTTTGTTCCGGCTAATCTCCGAAACGGCTGGACCGATTTTGACGGGGCTTTCACTGGCAGATAGCTGATGTTACAAGGAGTAACTTAGGCTATTTTTATTTTAGAAAAAGAATCAGGGTTCCGCAAAAAAATATTAAAACCCATATAATTGTGAACAAAATCCGCGTACGACGTACGCACATGAGCGAAGCGAAGGTAAATATAATTTAAAGGCGCTATATAATTTAAATGAATATCTTAGGAGTAGCAAGCTACTATTTATGTATACCTAAACATAGCTAACCATGAAAACGTACCTAGGGACGAACGCGAGCGAAGCGAGCGTGAGTCGCTAGTTTATAAATATTTTCAATAATGATTGTGGTCAAATTTCGACACCTCACGACACGATCAAAGAGTATTTTTTCAAAACTAGTTTCTTATTATTGATGATATTTTTAATGTAAAAGCTGAAAGCAAATGTAGAATAATGTTGTTTTCTATTGTGTTGTATCTGATGACCAATAATATTCAGGTTTCTTTTAATTTTCTTTCAATAAACGAAATTATTTTTTAATGATTTCCCTTCATCCCTCTCATCCATTTGCATAGAGAGTGCTTTATTTCTGATAGATCTATAATAAAACTCTTTGGTAGGTTACGTCAAAGCAATTGATCGTAATTGATCAGTACATAATTTCTAACTCAAAATACACAGATCACATTTAGATTTTAAAAGTTGGCTCAATTAAAAATAAGTAAATATTTTTTCAACAATACACAAAAATCTGTATAGTGTCAGTTTGATTAAAAAGTAGAGTTTGGCGTAATTTATTTGAATTCTTAACCACCTTAAAAAAATGCTAATGTGAAAATATGAGTGTTAATCTCTTTTAGTAAGTAAGCTTTATATTCATTTGTGTTTAATTTTTGGTCCCATTTTTCTAGTAAAATTTTTACTAAAGGTTAAACAAATTATTTTTTTTAAGTTATTTTGAATTCGGTGTAGTTTTTAGTATAGTTAAAAGGTTTTTTAACTATATTAATATTTTATTCTCATAAACTTGAGGCAAATTTTGTATCGAAATGAAGATTGGCAGAAACAATATAGAGATTGTCATTATCAGTGAAGGCATACAGTGATTTACGTTTAAACGACACTTCTTCTTCTTTTCCTTTGCTCATTCCCACTTTAGGTGGGGTCGGCTCTCCTAATCTTCTCGCGCCAGGATAATCTGTCGAGGCTTGTCGGGTCAGGCAGGTTTTCTTTCGACACAAGTCTCGTCATACTGGACCACCATGTCGACGGGGGTCGTCCTCTGCCTATCTTTTTCTCCGGCAGGTTTAGAGCTCTCTTGGCAACGTACTCCTCATCTCTACGCATCACGTGGCCATACCACCTCAGACGACTTTCGGTAAGCTTTTCGGCTATCGGTGCCACCTTGAAGCTGCCACGGATGTATTCGTTTCTCACTTTGTCTAATCGCGTAACTCCTCCGGCCCATCTGAGCATTTTCATTTCGGCTGTATGTAGTTTTTGCATGTTCGTTTCTTTGACAGGCCAACACTCAGCCCCGTACAACAGCGCCGGTCTAACTGCCATCTTATATACTTTTCCCTTAGTACGGACGGGCATATCACATATGTGTATCGCACAGTACTCCAGTCAGCGATCGCCACTTTTGCCAGCCTACGTTGACTCTATGATTCATGTCCTCTTCTATGTTACCGTCCTCGGTTATAAGTGATCCTAGGCACTTGAAACGTGTCACCTTAAACCTGTTTAAACGACACTATATGACGACATATAAATCGCGACAACAAATCACACTAATATATGCGAAATTTTTTGAGTGCGTTTGAATACTCTTCAAAATGGTAAACATTTACATCTAAGATTATCATTTAGACTACTTTTTATTAATGTGCCTACCAATACACTAGAGTCGCGAGAAAAAACAAGTTAAAAATTCACATTTTACCTCTCAATTACGCAGTTCACTAATACATATGTATATGTATAAGTGGAATTTAACTCTATTGAGATCCAGTTATTTTATTGAAATGAATATCCTATCCTAAAACTTGTTTAACATATAAATTATTTATTTAAAAACAGCTTCTGTTATCATTTTAGGGTTCCGTACCCAAAGGGTAAAACGGGACCCTATTACTAAAACTCCGCTGTCCGTCCGTCTGTCCTTCTGTCACCAGGCTGTATCTCATGAACCATGATAGACAGTTGAAATTTTTACTGATAATGTATTTCTGTAGCTCTATAACAATAAATACTAAAAAACATAATAAAATAAATATTTAAAGGGGAGCCCATACAAGAAACGTGATTTTTTTGCTCGTTTTTGCTCGATATTGATAACGGCATCAGCTAGACGCTTGAAATATTCACAGAATATTTTGTTATATATTTACTTTAAAAATAAATTATTAAATTATAATAAAACAAATATTTAAGAGAGGCTCCCATACAACAGACATGATATTTTTGCCGTTTTTATAGATAATGTTACGGAACCCTTCGTGCGCCAGTCCGACTCGCACTTGGCCGGTTTTATTATATTATAAAGTGAAACATAAACATCAGAATAGGTGGTTAATGAAGATAAAAAAACAGGTCCTTTAAATTTATATACAAAAAAAATTATAGATAAGAAATGATGAGCCTAATTTGATTTTCTAAATAATATTATGTACTTATTATCTACCTACTTAAGTAAACATACAATATTAACATAATCATTAAAATGACATACTACAACAAACTTATATGAGCTTAGCAAAATTTAATAAAAACAAAACAAAATTGAATTGCGAATTTCATTCAGACAAAAAGTCAGACAGACATATTTATTAGTCTAATCAATCCCTAACACATGGTGACTCTACATCCCAAGCAAATTTCACACGCAAGCGATCGTTGACCGGTGGGCTTCCAAACCGGTCCAATACGGAGTTGCTTGTAGAGACCCTACGATTCAGCCGAAGTGACGCCGACTTGTATTGTCAACATTATCACTGATTGAGTTACACCTGATATTAAAACCATGAAGACAGACTCTATGACAGACGACAGTACGCTTTCAGCCTCCGAACGTTAAACACCTGTTATTTACTTCGTTAACAGCTACGCGCGAAAAATGTAATTATCAAAATTAACTGACTATATGGGGTAAAACTGGCCAGTGTATATAATTGTAAATAAAGTGTTTTTTTTTGTGTAAATAATATTAATTATAAATCTATAAAATCCTGTGATATTAGAAATAAGCGACGAGGAGACGCAAGTAAGTATTTTATTTAAATTTTTTTTTAGCTACTTTTTTATAACTTAATGTAATTTGTATATATATATATATATATATATATATATATATATATATATATATATATATATATATATTTGGTACTTATTTATTATGTATTTACATTGTACATAGTTAAAATTGATAAGTGATTAAATCAAAAATGATTACCATCATTAGGTATATGATGACATATTTATTTACGAACAAGGTTGGTTTTAGCTTTACATTCTCTGCTTGCTCTATATTTCCGTCCTACATAGAGCTTGTCATTCATAAAATGTTACTATAAAAGTAGTTATTTTTTATAAATCTAGGAATAACTTTGATGTCATATCCTTTAGATATTATATATAATATGAGTTTGTTAAACTCAAATAACATTATTTAATAATCATCGTTTTTTGTAGAGTTTTAAGTTGACGTTAGGTTATTTTACAATTGTATGTTACGGACGTTCAATTTTAACTCCAAAATCATGATGGTTGACAAATAAATTTGTATTTAATAGCAGTTTTATTCAGTTTTATTTAAGGTACATATTATAAATATATGAATCAAACATAACATTATTAATAACCATAGAGTCATGGTGTTCATAAATTCTTATTATTATTGTAATTGCTTCACATAAAAAGTATTTGAATCAAAATTGTAAAACTGCATGCGATATATATTATGTTATCTATTCTATTTCAAAGAAGACACACAAAACATCAATAGCTAATCGAAACTTATGAAAGATATTGTAAAAGCTCTACGAGAGCTTAAGATTTCATTGATATTTTATAATAAACAACAATTTCAACTACAGTGATATATTACAGTAACATTATAGTTTACCTTAAATTATAGAGTTAATGTTATTTCAAAGAATTTGAACATGGTTTTTATAATGGCACAATACATTTGTATGTGACAATAATGGAAAAAATTGTATGATTAGTGCACACAGTCACATAACGATAATATAGAACCCACGACCTCTAACAAGCATTTTCTTGTAGTAACACTATCATAAAGCCTTTTTTACTTAGAAACAAAATTAGTTATATGTATATGTTTACAAAGCTTTTCGGCTAAAACTTTTTATCATTTTATATGTTCGTTTATAAGTTCAACAATAACTTGTAACTTAATAATGTGAATGATCAAGTAATAAATGAGTAATTTAACCGCCTTTTTAAATGAAATATTCTAATTGTATATAGCTAATATTATTGTAATTGCAAAATAAATATCACAAACAGTTTAGGAAGACAAAATATTAAGTATGTATGTTTGTATGTTGGTGTTATTGACATAATATTTATTACAATTTTTGAATACGATCACAATATTTATTTAATTGATTGCTTAATTATCTTTTAAATTAAAGAACAAAAGAATTATTATCAAAATAGGCTTAGTAGTTTACGAGGTAAAGGCTGTTAAAGAATTTTTAATTAGTGTCCCAGATTTAGAAAATTATAAGAAATAAATCTTGCCCTGTATGCAGCCTTTTTTAACGTCCCACTGCTGGGCACGGACTTCCCTTTAGGGATCAGACCTTAGTCCACCACGCTGGTCAAGTGCGAGTTGGACTTCACATGCCTTTCGAAAGTTTCTAAGTTTTAATATATTTTAATTCTATCTGATATATATTTGAAAACATTTCACATAAAAAAATCTAAATTACAGCCAAATACGTTGCATTTACGCAGTACCTACCTGTAGACATGTAGGTGGTTATGTGGGTCTTACCGGCTAGAAAACCCTATATAAAACAAAAACACACTTCTACATATCTATACTAATATAATAAGGAAAAAAGAAGAGTTGAAAAATGCGAATTTAAACGAAAATAATACAATCTGAATTGTTCTCAAGGTTTTAAAAGCATCTAAGAATAGTTCACAATAAACATTTTTACATTTTATTTAAATTTTCGCAACAAACAATGCATTATGTATTAATTTAGATTTAAATACACACACACACACACACACACACACACACACACACACTTATATATATATATATATATATATATATATATATATATATATATATATATATATATATATAAGCCATTACAAATATAATCGTGTAATACTTTGATTAACATGTTTTCAATGATTAGTTAGTGTATCGGACACGTGATGAGGCTCATCTGATACATGAACTGTGAGTGGGAACACAGTGACAATGTGCTTTCTATCTTGCAGTTTCATATTGATTAAAACGAACATATCACGATTTATATCTTTTATTTGCGCTCGATGATAAAAAGACCACCTATTTTGGGTTATGCTCAGATTAAGTTAACACATTCAAATATATATTTTTATATGTACATATATAAATATTCTTTTATTATATTATTCTAAAAAAAAACCTAAATAAATACAAGTATCAGGCAAAGCAGTGGCTTATTGTTGTGTCTAACAGATTGTCGCGATGCAGAATAGTTAATAAAAATTATAATATTAATATTTTTTTTAAATCTGTTTTTTTATATAGGTATTATTGAATTTATTTACTGTGTATGTCTAAATAGGACTTTTAGTGTGTATGTATTATACTTGAACAGATGCACGGATTTAGATGAAATGCTACTAATATTAACGTTAAATTAAATAGAAATATAGCACAACGCACTAGCCGAGAGAGCGAAATGAGTTGTCCGCGGCGACGTCCGTCGAGTGCCATAAACAACAAGAACTATAGCGACTCGTATTATTGCAAAAACCCTATCTTTTCCAGTAAGACTGGGAAATGTTTAGGCAATATCCCTAGGGTTTTCACGAAAATTCGAATCATCAAATCTTCTTACGACATACATTTATACCAAATCTCACAACTCTGATATTTTCAAGTGAAATTCATTTTCAACATGATTACCATTTATCATGCGGTAAAGGAAGATATCGTGAGGAAATTTGCATGTCTGACAGAACTTAGCAAATCTTCGAAAGACATGTGAAGTCTGCCAACTCGCACTTGGTCAGCGTGGTGGACTATGGCCTGATCCCCCTCGTATTGAAGGGAAGCCCGTACTAAAAATGGGATAATACTTTCTTAGGTTTACGCGAATATTAGACATTTAAATAAAACTATCTTTTCGGATTTTTTCTCTCCCGTGACCGTGCAATCGAAACGTCAGGAAACAAAAATCAAAATAAATCCGCGAAAAAATCCGAAAAGATAGTTTTATTTAAATAAAAATGGGATGTTAAAAAGGGCTGTATACAATATTTAATACTTTATTACTTTACTCTTTTAACTGGAGTAGGAAATTTTAGTTTTAGCACCAACTACAATAAAATTTCCCATAGATGTAAAAACCTTTTTGTACTTTTAATACCCTCAAGTACATAATTGAATGAATAAAGAAAATTCTACTTTACAATGTCGAAAGCAATATAATTATCATTATTTGCTACTGGGTACTAACAGAACAATAGAAGCAAGTTAATTGCATTATTGAAAGTTTACTTTGGTATTATTATACGTCAAAACTAGATGATATTATCTAAGCGGATGTAATGAAATATTGACAGATAATAAATAGCTACTGCGTTTTTACGTTACGTAGTATTAAATAATTAGTCCTTTTAAATCTCATACAATACGTTTTCCCGCGGCTTCGCACGCGTAGTTTAAACATATATAACAATATCTCTGAAATCTGTTCAGTAGTTTTTGCGTAAAAAAGTAACAAACAAACAAACAAACATACATACATACATACATACATCTATTCTCACAAACTTTCGCGTTAATGGTATTAGTAGAATAGTATTATACAATATACATATGTATGTATAAGTTCGTAAGTAGTCTAGTCAAGTACAAGGACATTCATGTTTTTACTACCAAATGTTTCAAATTTGATAAAAAGCTAATTATAAATTCCATCTTATTTTTTGAGCAGAAGATAAAATTATGAGAGATGTCCGTAATCTCTTAATTTAAAAAAATATATATAAAAATCATATCATTAAATGTATAAAACTACTTTTGATTTTGAATAATTTATTTTGAACTTAAAAGTTCAATGTTGTTGAATTTAAGGTTGATTTAACAAGCTTTTTTTTATTTAGGAAATGCATTTGCGCATACCACTTGCCCAGTAGTAACACGCTCACTTGGGAAACCGAGTGAAGCGGGTTCAAATCCCGGGTCTCGCACCTCTGATATTTTCATGTACGAATCATTTCTAACATGATAACCACTTGCCTAACGGTGAAGGAAAACGTCGTGAGGAAACCTGCATATCTGAGAAAACCTAGCAAGTTTTCGAAAGAAATGTGAAGTCCACCAATCTGCACTTGGCCAGCGTGGTGGACTATGGCGTGATCCCCCTCGTATTGAAAGGTAGCCCGTGCCCAGCAGTGGGACGTCAAAAAGGGCTGAATACATACCACTTACATATATACAGGTTGTATTGAGACTCAGAATCTAAAAGACCCAACGTAACCTGCCCCGTCTTAATGGGGCTGGGTGATTTAACTACCAAGCTTAACTAAAGATAATGAATGATAGGAAAAATGGTATTTTGGCATTTCATCAAATCAAAGAACAAATCGAAAAATGTATTCTTCAATAGTTTTATCTAAATTCAAGTGACGCGTGCCAAGATATCATACTTATTGATATAAGTGGCGCAGATGACAACATCTCACTTTTAAGTCTTGTAGGTATATAATAAAATTGGTACTAAGCAGAATCTGTACATTGAATATTTTTTTGGTAAATCTAATTGAAATAGACATTATTATCGATACAGAGGCCGAATCTATAGTTTTTAGAATTTTTGTCTGTCTGTCTGTCTGTGACCGCATCACAGAAAAACCACTGGAGAGATTTTGATGAAATTTGGTATGATAATGAGTCAACATATACATACATACTTTTTACTGCGGGGAAATATCTCATCTCTGAGAAATCTATATTAAACGCTAAAACGTAAATAGGGACGAACCCGAGCGGAGCGTGAGTCGCTAGTTAATATATTAGTCGCAAATGACAACATCTCACTTTTAAATAAAAGATTATACGATTCTGTATTTCAATAGTTGGCGCTTTATTACGCTGTAACCTATTGGATTGTTCTCATACTAATTATATCTTATATTTATAAAGTGCTTTTTAAGTTTTTTCAATATAATGCATGTAAAATCAAAATTTGTGCGGTTTTAAATAAACTATAGTATAATTTTTTATTTTGCAGTTAGGTACTTTCTTAAATTTACGCAAAAATGACACTTTTAATAAAAACCCGTAAGCGTGTTTGTTGTAAAACATTCGAAACGTCTGAAATAAAAAACTGAAGCGGGAACAAAAAATAGATTTATTTTATAGGTCTACGGTTATGAAAAACAAGAGAGTTAAGTTGTTATTTCTTCTTATTAGATTCGGCTCATCTGTGTTTAAAGTAACTTATAACAATCTGAATTGACATAGATAACTATTAACTGTCATATCTATAATGTTACCGATTAGTACCAACTTGACAATAACAAGTAACACGAAATTAATCAAGAAGTACCTGTAAATCTTTTAAAATGAAGCATTATATTTTGAATTTTAGTTCATACAACACGTTAAGGCAGTGGTAGACCAATGGTAACACGCTCGCTTGGGTAACCGAGTAAAGCGGGTTCAAATCCCGGGTCTCGCATCTCTGATATTTTCATATGCGAATCATTTCTAACTTGATTGCCACTTGCCTTACGGTGAAGGAAAACATCGTGAGGAAACCTGCATGTGTGAGAGAACCTAGCAAGTTTTCGAAAGACATGTGAAGTCCGCCAACCCGCACTTGGCCAGCGTGGTGGACTATGGCCTGATCCCCTTCGTATTGAAGGGAGGCCCGTGCCCAGCAGTGGGACGTTAAAAAGGGCTGAATACACAACACGTTAAGTCGGTCTCCGTTACTGTTATTGTACACATTGTACCTATAGCTACAGTTGATTATTGGATATTTCCACTTTTACAGCAATTTATCAGATAAGAACATATTTTATTGGTACATTGTTAGAGGATAACACTTATTTGTCATGTTTATTATAGCATGAGTGATTTTATTGGCTTATGTATCAAATTTTATTTGTTATAATACAATAATACAATTTTTGATAAAACGTAAATATTTTTACTGTACGTTTAATTTAGTCGATAAAGTCTATCGCTTTGTATTAGATTGCGTAGTTCAGAGACGTTCAAATAGATAGGAGCTTAAGAAATTCATACATTACTAGCGAGTCATTGCTTCGCAGTACAAACTTTCATCCCCATTTTCACCCCTTTAAGGGATGATTTCTGGGATAAAAACTTCTCAGGGTCTCAAACTATTTTTTTAGCTAATTTCATCTAAATCGGTTCAGTAGATCTAGAGATTACTCCCTACACTACTATATCACAAACTCACAAACTTTACCTCTTTATAATATTAGTAGTTACAAGGAAAACAGCATGAGGAAACCTGTATCTGAGAGAACCTAATCCCGAGTTTAGGCGTTCTCGATAAATTTGTGAAGTCCGCCAACCTGCAACGACCAGCGAGGTGGACTATGAGCTTATCCCTTTACATACCTTAATGAGGGAATAAAAGAGGAGCTGAATGAGAGTCAGTCAAGTTATGAACATATTTGCAACTATAATAGAATGAAAATAATTCTAGACGATTTCCCGTAGTGTCATTTTTATTTTATATCTAATCTAATATATTTAAACGAGCAACAATATTTATATCTTTATTACTATTATTATTATTAAACACTTTATTGTACAATAAAATATCTTTATTCATTTATACCGGCGATCTCGATAACGGCTCTAACGATTTCGCTGGGAGAAACCCATTTTTGGGCCCTGATAACTAGGAACCAAATGTATATCAAAATAAAAAAACATAATTTTTTTGATTATTCCATTAAAATCTTAATTTTATTTGCAATGGCCAAGTTAAGAAAAAATGAATTTTTCGATATTGCTTAAATCTCCTATAAAAGTATATTATTTAATTGTCTTATTTTATAAAACGTCAATGTCTTTAAAAATGAAATGATTTTAAAGAACTGTTCTATTAAAAATTATGATCAATTTATTTGAGAATTGGTGCTGTGCGGTTTGCGTACATTTTTGTAGAATTTAAGCTGAATTATATTTTAAGTTTAACATTAAAACGAAAATCTAAAATTTGATTTATTTTTAAACTTTAAATAAAAACCTCCTTAGATATTAAATATCTGAATACGAAAATCGTATGACATAATATTGCCATTTGCTTTTCATATTTGTACGCAAGTAAATGTGTTTTAATCCGAATCCTAATCTGTACCGAATTTCTTGTACCTCTGCACATATGTTTTTTTTACGCGATTCAGTGACAAACGATCAGACACACCACCTGATGGAAAGCAGTACCTGTCGCCCATAACACCTACGGTTCATGCACTTAGGTTTTAAGTAACAAAAATGCAGAACCACAGGTGCGTTGTCACTGTGAGGACTAAGATGATATGCCTCTTGCCTGTAATTGCGCTGGCTACCTTATCCTTCATACCGGAACATAACAATGCAATCATTGTTGCTTGGCGGCAGAAATAGATAAGGGGGTGGTACCCATCCAGTCGGACTCCTCAGGTTTGACAGAGTCCTACCACCGGTAAAATATGTATACCGATTATTATTATTGATTGCATACGTAATAAGTAATAACTTAAATATCGGCGTAGAATGCAATTCCGACCAATAGATGTCAATACAAATAATTTAAAAGATTTTCCTGAGTTATGTTATAGTGATGTAATTCTTGTATTGCTATAGAAGTACACAGGGAGGTGAAGAGGGGGTTATTACAGGAGCTGTCTATATCTGAAACTACAGGGTTATTAAGAGGAAGAATAAAATCAAGACATATCTATACTAATATTATAAAGCTGAAGAGTTTATTGTTTGGTTGAAAGCGTTAATCTCAGGAACTACTGATCCGATTAGAAAAAATATTTTTGCATTTGATAGCCCGTTAACTGAGGAAGGCTATAGGCTATATATCATCCCGGAAAAGTGTACGGGTCCCGTGGGATAAATTTGTTTTTGTCCAGGTACGAACCCGAAGCGAAGCGAGGGTGAGTCACTAATAAGCAATAAAATATATTTTGTTTATATTTTAGTTGACAGCTCTTTAAGTGGGAGAAATACAATATTGCAATATTAATGTAACTGTATTGAGGGGAAAAGAACAGTGGGTTGCTGTGCCTGGAAGTCGGTTTTTATTAAATTTTTTTTCAAGTTTTTATTTTTCCATTTTTAGTGTAGACGTATCATCAATACAAATTAATCAAGCCCAAACACCAGATAATTGCTGTAAATTGTTGAGGAGTTCCATCGACTATATTTCGGGTCCATCATCAGATCGACTCCAGACCTTCATTAAATAGTAGTGCTTTAAAATACCTAATGAAAATGTTAACAAACGCACTAGTCGCCGCTACAATTTTCGAAAGTTCCCCTCGATTTCTCTGGGATCCCATCATCAGATCCTGGTTTCCTTATCATGGTACCACTCTTGGGATATTTCCTTTCCAACAAAAAAAGAATTATCAAAATCGGTTCATAAACGACGAAAAAATCCGCGAACAAACATAAAAAAAAATACGGTCGAATTGAGAACCTCCTCCTTTTTTTGGAAGTCGGTTAAAAAGAATTCCGAGCGAAGCTCGATCGCCCAGGTACTAATTATGAAACGCGAGAAATTTAAAAGTTATTCACTCCACTTTATGTTGTTTTTTTTTTAATAAAAAACCGGAAGTAGCCAAATTGGCTACCCCCTACTTTTTGAAGGCAATTGTTGAGATTCCACTTTAACTGCAATAACGATTGTTAATATACAAACTTAACGTTTACTGTTTTATAATACAAGTGTTTATAAATAGATAAGTCGACGCGTGGTAATTTTTATGAGTCAGAAAAGATATTATAAGTATTTATTTTTTGGATTTAATGCTCATTTACACGATGTTAATTTTATATGTCATGCAAAACTGTAGTTATTATTAATAGGCAAATTATAAATAAAAAATCGGTGAAGGAAAACATCGTGAGGAAACCTGCATGTCTAAGAGATCCTAGTAAGTTTTCGAAGACATGTTTTTGAAGTCCGCCAACACGTGCTTGATCAACGTAGTGGACTATGGCCTGATCCTACCCTCGTATTTATGGGAGACACATCAGCCTTTTTTAACGTCTCACCTCTGGGCAAGAGTGGGACGTTAAAAAGGGCTGAATACAAAAAAAATAAACTTTGTAAACATACTAGCCATGGTCCGCGGTTCTACTCGTTTAATTTGTATATGAATTAATTTACTACTAAGGCTATAGTCTTTTAGTGAGATATGTCATTGCCCTATACTTAATACTGATAATTTCTAAGATTAGTGCATTATAACAAAGAAAAATATCAAATCTATATAACTTTTATAATGTTTGGATTTAGTAGCAATAATTATATATTTATCAGCTAACTTAGTAACATAGGTCACCCACACCTACAATAATTACATCAAAGTGAATTCTTATTTACAACATGTAAATAATCTAACTAAATATATAAAAATCTATGTGTGTTTGTATGTTCCCTATGGACTCCAAAACGGCTGGAGCGATTTTGATGAAATTCTTGAGGCAATTTCAAAGCACGAGTACTGCTAGTTCTTTTATATTTTTGAATATTTCCATATAATATTAGCTAATTTTTATACAATAAATTATTACGGTATAAAGAGTCTAGTCTCTAGCCTACTTTAAGTATAAGACATAATAATAAAATTATAATGATGTTAATCTTTCCGTACACGAAACGAATTTTAAGATTTTTGAAAGAACTATTTATTGGTTTTCCGCTCACGTTTTTAAATTGTATAATCAATCAATGTACTCGTACGTTGTAAATCTTTGAGACATTTATAGTAGACTATTAAATGCATAAGCCCACCTTTTATGCATTTTGAATTAAAAAAAGCAAAATACAACACCACACGTTCATGTTAACCATAATATCACATCGAATCTTTTTCTGAGAAGCTCCACTCACAGGAATCCCTTTTTAAACCAAAAAAAATATACAGAATTAAGGCGTAGTCATGGTATAGCAAATAACTATTGAATAAGTATAGACAATTCATATCGCGTAGTTAAATACTTTTTTCTACCTTACCCCATAAGTGACAAAAAAAGACGTGTACGTGTCGGGTATACGTCTTTTCCAAGGCCTCGCTATCATGCTTCATTAAGATTTGCATATATGTAGGTAAGTTAATGTAACAAACGTTCAAACATTTTATATATTAGTAGAAAAAGAAGAAGAATAAGAGAGAAGTTTTAACCTCATTATTTTTTCTAGCCTCCTATATAAAAAAATATATTCACTGTGGCGATACTCGATTTTAGTTATTATCATCATTATATGTAGATAAATATGATGCTTAATTCAAACATTTACACTCTATGGAAATCGAATCTGTTCCCTCTGCGGTATCAGAGCGATATTTCAGTCACACTAAACAATACATCAAATCGAAATATACTTTATTCAAATAGACCTTTAAAAGCACTTTGAATAGTCATTTTACATTTTCAAATTTAAATTAAATGGCAGTATGTAAGTCCATGCGGTATCTACCACCGCCTGAGAAGGCAGTTCTGCTGAGAAGAGCCGAAGAGAAACTCAACAGCTCTTTTTTTAAAATGTAGCCCAGTCGTAACGCACTAGCTCAGGAAACTGAGTAAAGCGGATTCAAATCCCGGGTCTCGCACCTCTAATATTTTCATGTGCGAATGATTTCTAATGTAATTATCACTTGTCGTACGGTGAAGGAAAACATCGGAGGAAACCTATATGTCTGAGAAAACATAGCAAGTTTTCTACAGACATATAGAGTCACGCCAACCCGCACTAAGCCAGTGTGATGGACTATGGCCTAAACCCTATCATAATAAAGGGACGTTAAAAGGGCTGAAAACATACACACATTACACTCTGAATTTAATAATACCTACATACAATTATGTTCAATCTTATGAATGTACTGTTGAATAAACAATTCATATTTTGTGTCATCACGCAATCAGCATCAAGATTTTCGTTCATATTCAAAAACAGTTTATATTAAATTATATATGACTAAGTATTTCCTGTCTTCACATAATAGCGCTTCAAATGCAATACTTTACGCACGTCATTACGTCGTATTATTATGGGCCGATTCACACTTTAGTGCTTTAGATTAAATCAGAGTTCGTGCTCGGTCTGATATCGGTCTGGTAAAATATTCGGTCTGGTAAAGCATATTTGTACAAGAAAAGTTGCTGGAGTGTGATTTAACTTTGACTCGGTACTGAGAATTTTTGATTAAATAACCCAATAACTATAAGTGCTTGACTCGACCCGAAACTCAAACCTGGATCTGTAACCGTACATGCTAACCAACAAACGAAAGAGGGTAGTCCTATCTATACAGATAAATAAAATTGAAGTGTCTGTAATGTCAAAATAACAGCTTTAAACTAAATGCATATGGAATTATATACGGTACTTATAAGAAAATAACAGTTTTTAAAATTTTTGTCTGTCTATCTGTCTTTCTCTCTGTCTGTCTATTTGTTGGTTGTTCCGGCTAATCTCCTAGCTGGACCTATTTTAATGGCACTTTCACTGGCAGATAGCTAATATTATAAGCAGTAACTTTGGCTACTTTTATTTCTGTCCCGACTCGTGGTCACACCAGTTTGTAACTCATTAGAAAAAGAATTAAGGTTTCACTCAAAAAAATTAACGTACCCGAGCGAAGCAAGGGTGAGTCGCTAGTAGTATTATAAAATATCCCCTAGATATACCTAAAGTTAAAGTAAAAATTAAAGTTTTATAGTTATTCTTTTAAATAATTTACCAGACTAATATCGAACCTAAAACGAATGGAGGTCGGCACTATAGTGTGTATTTATATATATATATATATATATATATATATATTCGAAACGTACGCAAATCGACGCCTTACGATATATATGTATGTATTCAGCCCTTTTTAACGTCCCACTGCTGGGCACGGGCCTCCCTTCAATACAAGGGGAATTAGGCCATAGTCCACCACGCTGGCCAAGTGCGGATTGGCGGACTTCACATGTCTTTCGAAAACTTGGTAAGTTTTCTCAGACATGCAGGTTTCCTCATGATGTTTTCCTTCACCGTAAGGCAAGTGGTAATCATGTTAGAAATGATTCGCACATGAAAATATCAGAGGTGCGAGACCCGGGATTTGAACCCGCTTCACTCGGTTTCCCAAGCGAGCGCGTTACCACTGGGCTACCACTGCCTATATATATAAATATATATATCTACATACATACATCTATCTATATTCTATACATATAATAAAACTGTAACTGAATCTAATCTGTACATTAAATATTTTTTTATAAAATCTCAATGAAATAGTTATTATTATCGATACAGAGGCCGAATCCAGTTTTTAGAATTTTTGTCTGTCTGTCTGTCTGGAAACGTATCATGAGAGAACCACTGGACAGATTTTGATGAAATTTAGTATGATGATAGCTGGTTATCCGGGTCAACTCATCACATCATTTCTCATCTCTGAGAAATCTATAATAACCGTTAAAACATACCTAGGGGCGAAACTGAGGGTGAGTTGCTAGTATAATATAATCTATACATGATAGACATATATATATCTCAAAATGTACAAACAAGGTCAATAGGTACTTCGAAATATGCAAATATATGCAAATCCTAATCTATTATAACAAGTGTTTTCTTTCGAAAGCTGTCATTTTTAATCTATAACTGTCATATTTATCAACATCTTCTGCGGTGCTACATATATTATATTCAATAAAATCAATTTTCTTGAATGGATATTATCACTATATAGATTGATAGCTTAACCACTTATAAAGATATAAATACCTGTGTTTGATCATGCGTGTTCCTGGAAATATTTCACAAAAGTAAAATTTCATATATTTTTTGCTTTTTGCGGTTTGTTTAGACCCTTGCCTCCGTTACGGTTACTTTACAAGGACTTGTAATATTTTAATAATAATATTTTCCTAACCGTTTTTGGTCAAGGCCGCCAATGTCATAGGGTAGTCCCATCTATGTATCTGTGGAGATATCATAGTGTAGAAGTGTGGACGCAGAAATAAGTAGATTCTATTCCTCTTAAAGCCCGGTGGGATCATTTTATTTTTATTTTATTTATTTTTATTTATTTATTAGACCACCAAGAAAGTAAACACATTATAACGTACACAGAAAATAGAACAAATAGAGAGAGAACAAATAGTACCTTAAATTATTATAGGTGATAACGATAATAAAGAAATAGTATATGTAAAGGCAAAACAACATTTTGAATATTAATAAAAGTACCTTAAAGATTCACAATGTTACAGCTTACAAATAAAAATTAGTTTATAAAAATAATAACAGTCAAATATATTATTAAAAAATTTAGAAAAATCTAAATTGAAATAATTCTGTTAAGAGGTGAATTATAATTATAAGAGGATAATTCAAGACGACTGGCAAGAGATCAGGTTTGGCTTGCTTTCCGAGGTACGGTCATAGGTAATATCGCTAACTTCCACGCTTTTATTGAGAACTTTTGAATGAATAACCCAATAACTTCTTGACCGAACCGAAATTCGAACCCGAGACCTCCAAATCTGTAATTGAACATTTAAACCACCAGACCAAAGAGGCAGACATATATTACCACACCGTATCCTCTAAGAAAGTGGACTATATTAAGAAAATAGGATCGTACCAGTACTTCCGGAAATTACTTTTGACTCCAAACACACAAACTTCATCTCTAACTAAAGTGTACATAAATGAAACATAATTACAGAGTATACATTAGTCATTACACATAATTAAAGTTTTATGGTTATTTTTTACTTAAATTTTATTTTTTAACACATTAATAAAATAAGTAAATATATATTATATAGCTATTAGAAATAAAAATATACATAATAAATGCTGTCGCATAAAACAAGGATTCCTCGTTAAAATAAAAGAATAAAGTTTCTACTAATTTCTAAAAATAGTGCTATATTATAAAAAACATATTTTACCAGTAACATAAAGTTAGTTACAGAGATTGGCGTGTTCAAAGAAAGAAAAAAAAACAAACAAACAAACAATTTCTTTAGACGACACGTTTGGCACAGTTTACAGTTGACCCCTGTTTGCTGTGCCAGCGGTCGCGAGTTCGAGTACCGCTGGGGGCATTCATTTGTGTGATGAGCACGAATGTTTGTACTCCAGTCATGGGTGTTTATATTTATAATATGTATGCATTTAAAGTTATATATGTGTAGTATATCAATCTGGTATCCATAACACAAGCCTCGTAGCTTACTATGGAACAAGATGGTGTCTTAACATATTTATTTAGCTTTATATTCATTGTTGACTTTGTAATAAATATTTTCTATCTTTCTCTCAATTAAAAACACACCAAACTCGTGCGCCAAAGCTATGTTATCGACATACTAATTGATCGTTAAATTTATTTTAGCTATCTCTGTTATAGACATTCACGTGGTGCAACTATAAAATAATACGAACCAAATGACGTTTTACGTTATATTATGATTATAATTTTAGAACTACAATAGAAATAGGCTCCCACGCGTGAATTATTCGTTTTTTGAGATATTTTTTTTATTAATTATTAAAAAAAACTAGCAAATAGCTCGGATGCTATTGTCATATTTTATCTGTATAGTCATACAAATCTGTCCAGACACTTCAGGGTTGAGGAGTAATAAACTTACACACGTACACACATGACATTTCTTATTTATTTAGCAGCTCGACTGTTTTCCTTTAACTTTCTTACATGTATACTTTCAAAAGGTTTATAACTAAACAAATTTCAAAATTTACTCGCAAGTGAATTTTGTTTCGCGGAGGCCGATTGAATCTAGCCATTTGTTAAGGACAAACAGTGGTAAGGCGCTTGTTTAAGAAATCAAGTGAAGCGGGTTCAAATCCCGGGTCTCGCAACTCCGATATTTACATGTGCGAATCATTTTTAAAATGATTATTTGTCTTGCGGTGAAGGAAAACATCGTGAATAAACCTGCATGTCTGAGAGAATCTAGCAAGTTTTCAAAAGAAATGTGAAGTCCGCCAACCCGCATTTGGTCAGCGTGGTGAACTATGGCCTGATCCCCTCGTATTGAAGGAAGGCCCGTGCCCAGCAGTGGGACGTTAATAAGGGCTTAAAGCAATATAATATAATGGATTTTAAATAGTTATCTTCCAGCTATTTATTGTGTATACGATTTTATTAAATCGATTCTTATATCTGTAAATTTAAAACATGCTTAAACACGCTGTGCATTAACGAACCTAGAACGTTCCGTATACAATTTTGCATTCTCAGACTAAATCATTGTATAGACGGAGCTTACTAAAAATGTCAAGGTCAAAAATAGTAGCGTAATTTTGCTCTTTACGCTATACTATTCTTGATTTTGCCATACAGGACGTTTATTTTCTTTAAAGAATAAAGGGATACTTTATATAGGTATTAGTTGTTAATTAATAATTTTTGAGAAGAATATATTGTTAAACCACCTCCTTCGTAAAAATAACCTTTTAGTCTAAAACTGCACAACACTTATTATCCAGCACTACAATTTATTTTATTAATGTTTTAGATTAGTATTATAATTAAAGAAGATTTATATTATCAATATTATTTATTTGTTAACACCAATTAATTATTATTTCGTATCTCCGCCACGAATGGCTTCTTTTCCCGATCTCCATCTTACATTTTTTTAGTCAACATACAATCTATATTCTTAATAAAATAATTATTTAACTCTAAGCGAAAAGTCAATTGAAATACCAAAATATTTATAATATATATAGTTTCGTGATACCAAAATATTTATAATACATAATATTGTACAATATCTAAAGTCGGTAACAACTCGGCCATCCGAAAGTTTTACGAGTCCCTCGTAATAAATATGGATAACAATAAAAACATAAGAGAACCAAAAGATAAACCAATTCAATAATCGATAATTAATCTAAACGATACTAAGTACATATCTTTATCAACAAAGCTACACTTTCATTTTAATCAGTTTAATTCTACTTCAATTTTAATTCCTCAACTTAAAATACATAAATATATTCTTAGTAAATCTTTTACAAATTTACAAATATCTGCCCGATTATCATGACTCTAATCAATATAATTCCAAACCATTTCATTCGAAAGATCCATGACATTGATCTTTCATACTTGACTATAAAAAAAAAAAAACAAATATATTTTGGTGATCCATGACATTGATCAACCTTTATAGAAAAGACGGAACAATAACACATTAGTCGATCCTTGACCTTAATCAACCAATATGCCTCTGATACGACCCATGACGTTGGCCATCTCAGAGATGCACAAATCCATGACGTTGATCTGTACATATCACGCCGTTACTTTCCTTTACATTATAACATTTCATAATAATTATAACAACAGTTCATACGAAAAGACGGAACAATAACACATTAGTCGATCCTTGACCTTAATCAACCAATATGCCTCTGATACGACCCATGACGTTGGCCATCTCAGAGATGCACAAATCCATGACCTTGATCTGTATATATCACGCCGTTACTTTCCTTTACATTATAACATTACATAATAATTATATCAACAGTTCATACGAAAAGACGGAACAATAACACATCAGTCAATCCTTGACGTTAATCAACTAACATGCCTCTGATACGACCCATGACGTTGGCCATCTCAGAGATGCACAAATCCATGACGTTGATCTGTACATATCACGCCGTTACTTTCCTTTACATTATAACATTTCATAATAATTATAACAACAGTTCATACGAAAAGACGGAACAATAACACATTAGTCGATCCTTGACCTTAATCAACCAATATGCCTCTGATACGACCCATGACGTTGGCCATCTCAGAGATGCACAAATCCATGACCTTGATCTGTACATATCACGCCGTTACTTTCCTTTACATTATAACATTACATAATAATTATATCAACAGTTCATACGAAAAGACGGAACAATAACACATCAGTCAATCCTTGACGTTAATCAACTAACATGCCTCTGATACGACCCATGACGTTGGCCATCTCAGAGATGCACAAATCCATGACGTTGACTTGTACATATTACGCCGTTACTTTTCTTCTTTACATTATAACATTACAAAATAATCATAACAACAGTTCATGACATCGGACGAAGTTATTATTTGTTGAATTAAGATTATTAGTAACCTTATATAGATTTATTTACTCGATAACTTTTATCAATTTATAAAACATTGCAACTTAGTAATTATAGTAATAAGGTAAAGTACCATAACATAATTATAATTTATTATTTATTTTTCTTTTACACTGCTAACAACATTAGATACATCTACATCTATCTCATCATTCATGGATTCACTATCAGAAGAGCTCTCATTATATTCGATCACAAACCTATCATTCGGGAGAAGCTTTTTAATACGATAGGGATCCTAACATTTTGGCTCTAATTTTTTTGATTGTTCTTCGATACCAGTAGGTGCCCTTACCCTTATAGTTTTTAAATATTTAAGAACTTGTTCCGGTTCCGTATACTCTACAGCTTGAGCGCCTAATCGGATACCCCTATCTTCGATACCGAAAATTAAACAGTCCACGGCCCGCTTACCTTTAATACCACAACGATTTAAAAGGTTCATTTTTGCGTAATAATACAATTCAAGCGATTCACCGTATCGAACTTTCTTTCCTAACATTTCGGTAAGAAGTTCGGCATAATTTTCTCGTGATGGGAAAGATTCTTTAAGCTTAAATTTCCAGTCAGCCCATGATAACAAAAGCGATGACAACCCCTGATACCATGACTTCGCAATCCCTGTCAGTTTTGGCAAAGCATAATGAACGATTTGCTTCTCGTCCCAGCTATATATTTGAGCACATTCTTCTATTTTATGAATCCATGAATCAATTGTTTGTTCTTTACATAGTGGATCAAATTCAGGTACAACATTATTAAGAACTGGGAATTTGTCACGTTTCACAGTACCTTTGTCCTTAATACCTTGCATTACATTGATAAACTGTTCGAAAAATAATTGCTGAGCATCTGCATACCTTGATTCACTTGTGAGGTCCGTAACAACTGAAGTCACGCCTGGTGTAGCAGCAGTCTGCGCCACACCAGCCGTATTCGCCACGCCTGTGGATGCCTGGGCATAACAGGAGTGTTGGACCTTGCACTCCGCGAGCGTCGTGACTGTCTCGTTTCGACGCGACCATGATGCCTCGAACGCCTGGCACCGCTACGACTACGGTGCCTTGATCGGTGACGCCTGCTACTCTTGCCACTCTTTGTACGCCTACGGTGACGAGAGTGACTACTACTTAGTGAAGAGTCACTCTCAGTAGACTGTGTCCTTTTCTTTCGTTTAGGCATTGCCGTAGTTAACACGTCTTTTTTTATAATGATGTGGGCAGAGAGGGATCACACCGAAATAATATAATATAATATATTCCAGTGGGATCCCACTTCTGAGATGTTAAACCACCTCCTTCGTAAAAATAACCTTTTAGTCTAAAACTGCACAACACTTATTATCCAGCACTACAATTTATTTTATTAATGTTTTAGATTAGTATTATAATTAAAGAAGATTTATATTATCAATATTATTTATTTGTTAACACCAATTAATTATTATTTCGTATCTCCGCCACGAATGGCTTCTTTTCCCGATCTCCATCTTACATTTTTTTAGTCAACATACAATCTATATTCTTAATAAAATAATTATTTAACTCTAAGCGAAAAGTCAATTGAAATACCAAAATATTTATAATATATATAGTTTCGTGATACCAAAATATTTATAATACATAATATTGTACATTTCCGCTTTATTAAATACTAACAATATCTAAAGTCGGTAACAATATAAATAACTAGCGACACACCCTCGCTTCGCTCGGGTTCGTCCCAAGGTTAATTCCCCATACAAACTTTCGTCCTCATTTTCACCCCCTTTAGGGATGATTTTCGGGATTAAAAGTATCCCACTGTAAAGCTAGTTTACATATTTCATTTAGACTGTGTTTACATTATACATGATACATAGTATATTATATAGTAAAGTCTGTTTGTACTTTTCATCCTGGAAAATTAAAAAGTTCCCATGGGATAGATTTGTTTTTGTTTGTCAAGAGGCGAACCCGAGCGAAACGAGGGTGAGCCGCTAGTTTTTCTATATAAAATACATCAGGAAAGTACTTATATCAACTTTATACAACTCTTATAGTTATTTCACTTTTATACATTCAGAATAAGAAAATATTGTTACTCCATTGTAACACACGTGACCTATTTCTATGATTATTTGTTAATTTAAATGATCTTTATATAAAATTATTTTCAGATAAAACCACTTTTATCTAAACATTAATGGGAATTACATTATATTTACATTTTTTTTTATTATCTGTGATTTCTAAAGCTATTAGTAGAAGTAATATGTGTTAGCCGCTTTTGTTAATGACCATTTAAATGTTACAGTAACTTTAAATTATTTAGTTTTTAGATTGATATACGTTTTTAAAAACATGCTCAAGCAAAATTGAATACATGAATAGTAAAATAAAACAGTAGATATGCAAAAAGATATGCAAAATAGTACTATAAGTACATATGTTGTGTTTTAGGCTAACTTATATTGAGGGCGATTAGCATCGACTGTATTTGCCTGCTTCCTTGGTCTAGTGGTTCCATCTAGTTGGGTTCGAGTCCTGGGTCGGACCAAAATAATTACCTGACTGTCCCATGAAATACTTAGTAGCAGCCCGGAGTTGGGAAGGTGGTAGTGTGTTCAACTTCACGTCTCAGGAAACATGTTAAGCTGTCGGTCGTCTTATCTCTCACCGATTGTGTCGAGTTGTTCTCCTATTAGAATATGAGAGGTAAAGTTTAGAGACATATTACCCACACACTTGGGCATTATAATATGTCCCGCGCAGTTAGCTAGTCTCTGTGAGGTTGACCGCCGTAGGACTTAAGATAATACTATTATCATCGGCTGTCACATTATTAAGATACTAGTGGCTCACCCTCGCTTCGCTCGGGTTCGTCGCTAGGTACGTTTTACCTATATAAAACGTATAAAATATCTATATAATTATAATAGTTTTTTGCCAGCGTTAGCCATATAAATCTTAATATATTTTTTTGAATTTTCCTGATGTAATACTTAACCATAAACAAAATTACGTGTAGCTGTCATTTGCGTTTTGTTATTCCATGCCAGATGCGTTTTATAGTGACATGTATTTTCTTTGATTCAGTTTTTCTGTTAACGCTTTTCAGTAGCCCGGTTATGGTAAGTTGGTAGTGTTACACATCGTGCCTCAAAGAACATGTAAAGCTATAGGTCTTGCGCGTGATCTCTCATTGGTCTTGTCGAAATATTGTCCCATCAGACTTTCGAGAGAAAAGGAATAAAAAGGGCATTAATGTCTGCGCGAACACTTTTGCGCTATAACATCTCCTGCGCAATGGCTGTTCTTAGTGAGATTAGCCGTCGTGACCAAAACCGGTCAGGATTCATCCATATTGTTGAATCATGAATGTAGATGAACAAATTTAATTTTGAACTGAGCTAAAGATTACGTCTTGTTGTTAAATTCTTATTAGTAAAAAAAAAAACAAGAAGAATATTCGAGGAAATTAAAGCGTTAATTTTAGTTATCTGTTGATATTTTTTCCTTATATCTGATTCTGGGAATTTAATTAAATTGCATCAAATATTTATAGATCTACATTATAAATTATGACATTTTATCGTCTCTGTTAGTTAATATATTTTTATGTATCCTGCTACTTAGCAATCTGTTTGTTCAAAACAATAATCTAATATACTGTCAGATTGTCAACAGTAACGCTATGTCCGCCATATTTCCCTGCATATTTTTTTTCTCGCATTTCTGTAACTCATTGAATCTTACAGGAGTAGCCGCACTTGTGGTTAAAAATTCACTCGGGAAAAAAAACCCTGTGATTTGATGCAAATTGAATGCGATGCGGTGCGGATTTCTTAAGTTCGTGAATGGGTGAATCCAATGTTCTTGACATCTTTTGATAGCTCTGTCACCCTGCCGCCGCCGCCGTCGTAGTATTAGCTATTTTTTTTTCTGTTATTCATTTTAAAACTTTCTTCTCACCAGAGAACTGCATCGAACAAAAATCGTGCGAAATTTTATTCGTAGTGCGTAACGAGTATAATTCCGATCACGGAATATAATACGCGAGAATAAAAATCGCACGGTGAAATATCACAGTGCGGACAGAGCCTAGATGTATGTTCAGCAGAGGCGTGTGCCCAATGATATAATCCTCATCTTACCTATGTCTGGAAATTCAGTCGCTATTCCTGATATACTATTTCTCTTTTTTTTCTTTCTTTAGTACTATTTCTCTTCAGTTTGGCAACTAATTCGTTGATATGTCGGTCCAATCTGGCTTGATAATTATTGCTGTTTGACTCAATTTCTTCCTTCACTGTTCGCAGATTTAAATCTAGGCTCACATATTTTATCTGTATAAATATTATAAATGTGAAAGTTTGTGAGTATGGATGTTTGTTACTCTTTTACCCCAGAACGGCTGAACGGAACCTTTTATCCCGTAAAAACGTACAGTTCCCGAGATCCCGAGATTTATGATCCCAACTTTCAATAAGCCAATGCAATCGTTCTTTATATATTTTTTTACATCACTTAATATCTAATTTTATATCGTTTCCATCAATTACATCATTCCAACTTTAAAAATGTACCTGAGCACGTTTCTATTGAAATTATCTTAACAGCTTTTCTTGGTACCTCTTATTGCGTTAGTAAACTTGTAATTGTGTTTGATAAAATAACATATGCATAATGTTTAAGTTACGTAATATCTAAGCCAATATTTCTTTAGAAATCATATATTTTCATTATCAAGGTAATTATTTCTGTAATTTATCACCGAAGCGAATGAATTGGACCAATTCTTTGTGTACCAGCGCTTTACGCTACATTATAATTAAGTAGGGTATTAGTCAAAAATGACTTAATAGCACTATAAAGGACTGTTTTCAAAATATTTTCAGGTTTTTTGTTTTTGGGATAAAATTTATATTTGTTTTTTTTTTGTTTTAGCTACGAGAGTGCGATAAACTTTATATGAATTTCAAATATTTAATATAAATTTTATAATAAAAAATCCGGAAAGTGCGAGTCGGACTCGCACACCAAGGGTTCCGTAGCATGAAACATTAAAATAAGTTTATAATCCCAAAAATATGATTCATTTTGTGATGTAACTACAAATTCACGGTTTTCGGATTTTTTCCCTTTACTTCTGCTATAAGACACTGCTTCTTGCCAAATTTCATGTTTCTAAGTAAACGGGAAGTACCCTACAGGTTTTGATTCCCATACGAGTTCCTTAATGAGTGTGAAAATATGCGACATAAAACGCAGTATCTTTTGATTGCGTTGACTTAGAAGTTCATTTTTTAATAGATCCCTAATCCCTAGAATTGGAGATATGAGTATTTGATATTAATTTTATACTTCCACGTGTTTCTGAGAAAAAGGGTCTTGACAGACAAACAGTCAGATAGATAGACAGACGGACGGCCGGTTGGACAACCAATTGATCCTATAAGGGTCCTTTTTTCCTGTTAAGATACGGAACCATAAAATTAAGTAAGTAATATAAAAAGATATTTTTCCATTCTTTGAAGTGGGTTTTTTGCATCACCTGTGCTGTAATCAGGAATATCTGTTCACGATTGGTGAGGATATCGCGTAACGTACAAACATACAAAAAATATGCACTTGAATTGAATATCTTTTTTAAAGGCGGTTATAAAGGTATTTTATTATATATGAAATTCTTTAAATATTAAAATTTAGTATCCGAAGAAATCCCTCGGGTTCAATTAATCAAAGAGATTCATACAAGATTAAATATACATATCTCCATATATTATAAGTTATAACGTAAATGCCTAGTTTCATCATAAAGATAACAAACAAATTGAACATACTTTGGTCTTTTTACTAGTAAAATATGAACAAAGTAGGATTCGATATAACAATAAATAAATATTATGACGTAATAGTTTAAATATAACTATTACGTCATAATAAATTAGTTATAACTAGGTTTAACTTGCATTAATTAATATCAATACCATTAATTTAGTCTTGAATTGATTTATTTTTTTATTTTAAATAATAAAAAATATATAAATAATTAAAATAAATAATATAAATCTACCTAATATATGTCAAGGATTATAATTTATTTATTTATATCATAAGTACATAAAATTCATTCATTCCAAGAACTAAGATACTTGTTCTATGTTAATTTCTATTACGAGCATCGTGCTAAAAAAGGTGGACTACCAACATTATTATTCTCATGAATGGGATGCCGATTTAAAATTAGTTAATAAAATTTAAATAAATACATATATAATAAGTAATAAATTAGTATAATAAGTATCTAATAATCTTTATTGTACACAAAATATATAACACTAGCGATTTACCCTCGCTTCGCTCGGATGCGTCTCTAGGTACATTTTTTTTAAGCGGAACCATAATTCTTTTTCTAAAATAAAAGTAGCCTAAGTTAGCCTCCATATAAAATTAGCTATCTGCCAGTGTAAAATCAGTCTCGTCAAGATCAGTCCAGCCGTTTCGGAGGTTAGCTGGAACAGACAGACAGACAGACAGACAAACATTTTAAAAGTTCTGTTTTTCTTATAAGTACCGTATATAATTTCATATGCATTTAGTAAAAAGCTATTATTTTGACATTACAAACATACACTTGAATTTTATTTATCTAATAAATTTAATAGATATAAATAGTTATTGCCAATGTACCTTAGGAGATAGTCATTAGACTATTGCGGACTTTTCTGTAGGTCTTTTTAAGACCTACGATTTTCTAGTACATTGTTTTCATGTATCTCTTAAGGTTTAGCCCGCGTTAGACATGTAAATTTCTAAGGACGACCCGAACCACTTATTGTGTTTTCCCATAGGAATGAAAGATTTTCCTATAGTAAAAGGTATCCTAAATATCGACTCGAGTAATAAGTTATCACTAAACAAAATTTAATTAAAATCGATTCTGTACTTTTTGAGTGAAACGCGCATATCGATTTCGCTACGTAACTGTTGTATAACATGTACCTATAGATTTTAAAAATAATTAATTATAAGTGCAACAAATATGTATTAAACAATAATCTTATAAAAAACTAGCGGTTTACCTTCACTTCGCTCGTGTGTGACCCTGGTGTGTGGATTTGGTTCACAATTTCATGGATTTAATTTTTTTTTACGCGAAATTCTATTTCTTTTTTAAAATAAAAGCAGCATACTAATTATAACATCAGATAGATGCCAGATAAAGTCCAGTCAATATCAGTCCAGCCCTTTTAGAGATTAGCCGGAACAAACAGATAGACCGATAGATAAAAATTCTAAAACTATAGATTCGGCCTCTGTATCGATAATAATGTCTATTTTAGTAAGATTTTCCAAAAAAAAAATGTATGTACAGATTCGACTCAGTTAGAATTTTATTATATGTATGGATAATAAATAAAGTACCTATACGAAATTATTTAATAAAATGTGAGTCAAGTCCTTCCTCAGTTTCCTTCTAATTTTAGCAAAAAAGAATACTTGTTTTACTGCTAAGTAAATGTTAAGCCTACGTATTTATTAGGTTGGCGACTATCCAAGTTGAGTCGTTTCATACTTTCAACAAGGTCGTATTGCAGTAATTTTGAAATTTCAAAGGTCGTTTATGTGTTTAGATTTAGTCAAACTATAGATTTCCTATTGCTTTTTTGTTGTTCTTGTCTATTATTATTTAAAAAATCGTTAAGCGCAAGTGGCATACATGATCCAAACTTAAAAAAAAGCTGACCATACAATCTAGTAGTAGGTAGATGAGATAGATAGATAGTTGTTTGTGGTCTTGATACTGGAAAATGAAACGACGTAGTAGCCTTGAAAAAAATACGTTAAAAGGACGTTGCACTATATTTATATATTTACTGCTTCGTCGATCCAAAGTCCTAAGTTCGAATCGAGTTTCGATCAACGAGTTTTTCTCTCTAAAAATTCTCCTGAAGTTCGGAAACTGGTGGTTTTATTTTCCTATGCCTTGGAGAATATATAAAATACTAGCGACTCACCCTCGCTTCTCTCAGGTTACATTTTAACGTTTAGTATAGATTTCTCAGAGATGAGATATTTTGCCGCAATAAAAAGTATCTTATAAGTACCCGGATAACCAGCTATCAACATACCAAATTTCATCGAAATCTTTCCAGTGGTTGTCTCGTGATGCAGTCACAGACAGACAGACAAAAATTCTAAAATCTATAGATTCGACCTCTATATCGATAATAATGTCTATTTCAATAAGATTTTCCAAAAAATATTTAAGGTACAGATTCGGCTTACTTAGAATTTTATTATATGTATAGATAAAGCCTTCGGTTTTTCATTCAATTTCGGTGACTTTTAGTCGTGTCATTAGACTTTGAGAGTGATAAGAATAGAGAGTACTTTTTAACCGACTTCTAAAAAAAGGAGGAGGTTCTTAATTCGACCCTATATATTTTTTTTGTGTTTAACTCATACACAAACGTACAACAACATACGTATGTACAATAATAACTCCTATTATGCGTGAATAAGTGTCATTTTAAAATATCAATTAATTGTCTACGACCAAATTGCTCGTAGAAATATCTTGATTGATATATTCCTTAATATTTTTATTTGCGTAATAAAACCGACTAAGTTTTAATAGTAATCTGTTAGCACTATTAGAGAAAAATAATATCAATGCTTATTGATAACATCGAGAATTTCTAGATTGTTTAGTTTTAAGATAACATTATACATTCTTTTTAGATTATGATCAAAAAATTGCGACGTCGTTAAATTATATAATCAAAATTGAAATTCTAATCATACTTTTATTATTTGAAAAAGAGGTAAAATTGCAAAGATCTATATATATAATAAAGCTGTAGAGGTCGAATGTCTGTACATAGAAAAAAAATGCTAAAAATCGAGTTAGGGGATGTAAGAAGAAAATAAAACCATTTTTTTTTGTTTCTCTGCTGTTTGTCTGTTTGTACGGGCTAATCTTCGAAACTGTTGCACCGATTTAAATGAGATTTTGCATGGTGGTATCTTATATTCCCGATCAACATTTTAAATACTTTTCATCCCGGAAAATTAAAGAGTTCCCGTGGGATAGTTAAAAAACTATAGTAACTTATACAGCTTAGTACACAAAAATAAATAAATATACAAGAATTGCTCGTTTAAATATATTAGATAATATACAAAATGTGTAGACTAAGTATAAATGTTTTTCTAAAAATTGATTTGGAAAAACGAGCTATTAGTGCATGTAGGAACATACAGGTTGAGCCCACTGTTATAAGAAACTTTTGTCCTAATTAAATCCTGGGTTCAAGTCTGGATAGACTCATTTAGATTGGCTATCGTAACCGAAATTGCTCAGTATAGGGTACCTATATGTACCTATTGTATTCAGCCCTTTTTAACGTCCCACTGCTGAGCAAGGGTCTTCTTTAATGCACAAGGAATAAGACCATAGTCCACCACACGGCAGATTTAACATGTCTTTTAATGACTGGCTAGTTTCTCTCAAACTTCGTTCTCTCATCCGATCAATGTTTGATGAAAAAAATCCTTTTTCTTATATAAAACGAATCACGTGGAAAATATAATACATAACTAGTGATATTGCACTAAATATCGCTAATGGATGAAGGTACAGCAACTAATTTCAAAATAAGTTTTGCAATTTAAATAGGTTCTATAGAAATGCTACTATTAAACTTAATAGTCTTTTGTCATTTCAATACAACATTTTGTTTACATAGAACTGTATGTAAACAAAAAGTTGCCCTTATTTCAACATGATGTGAAAGCCACTTAGGTCACTATTCATTGGACCGTTACATTACTTGTTCGAGTTAGCAGAGTAAGAACTATTGGTTAGGTGTCTACTGGATCGATTCCCGTGCTGTAGTAGTATCGACTATGATTCATTTTTTTTTATGGTAATCAGTGATAAACGAGCAGACAGCCCACCTGATGGAAAGCGGTACCTGTCGCCCATAACATCTACGGTTCATACACTTAGGTTTTACGTAACAAAACTGCAGAACCGCCGGTACGTTATCACTGTGAGGACTAAGATGATATGCCTCTTGCCTGTAATTGCGCTGGCTACCTTATCCTTCAAACCGGAACACAACAATGCAATCATTGTTGCTTGGCGGCAGAAATAGATAAGGGGTGGTACCCATCCAGTCGGACTCCTCAGGCTTGACAGAGTCCTACCACCGGTAGGACTCTGTCATATCTTTACCGTATTCTTCACAACTAAAATAATCTAATTATAGAAGTATTAATAGTTATTTATTTGTTCACTATGGTTCATTTTTCTTACCTAGATGTTTAAATCCATACATTAGCCATATAACTTACATAGAGCGCTAGAAAAAGCGAATTTAACGGAGATGTGAGAGTTCACTCACTCTGTTAGTAAACAATAGTGTAACACAGTAGAAGTACTTACTATTCGTTGTTTTCATTTTGATTACAAACAGACGATAAAAACTTGCCACGAATTAAACTCACTTTTACTACTTAGTCAATAAGATCTTGTCTAAGCAAGAGGTTTAAAAAAAGTTGTGGAATAGATATTTTAAGAATTGTATTGAAATGACAAATTTAATCGATATGTCATAGAATAATATTATGTTATTTCCTTTTTTTTTTTTAAATTTCTCTTCGTTAACGACTGCAGAATGTCATCTTGTGTTAAACCCTCGCAAATATATATAATAGCCAGTCTCAACTATCTATCTATACATATAATAAAATTCTAACTTAGTCAAATCTGTACATTAAATATTTTGTGGAAAATCTAATTAAAATAGAATTTATAATCGATACTGAATCTATAGTTTTTAGATTTTTGTCTGTCTGTCTGTCTGTTACCGCATCACGGAAAAACCGCTGGAGCGATTTTGATGGAATTTGGTACGATGATAGCGGGTTATCCGGGTCAACATATAGGATACTTTTTATTGCGGGAAAGTATCACATCTCCGAGAAATCTATACTAAACGTTAAAACGTAAGTACGAATGGGACGAACCCGAGCGGAGCGAGGGTGAGTCGCTAGTTGATAAATAAAAACTTGCTTTAAAAAGATTTTATGTTATTTTTTATTTAGTTAAAAATACTATTATGGCGTGTCTTAATAGCATATCTTACAAATAGTGGCAGTTACATATTTCACAAAGTACTAAAATAAAGACATTAAATTTTATTACAGTAGATAATAATAAATAAACATATTAAACGATAAAAAAAAATAACATCTTACCGTGAGACATGATAATATCCAAATATCATTGACACAATAAATCGATTCACTAGAAAAAACATATACCTACCTGAATAGAGTATATCTTCCTTTTTGACGTGAATCGAAAAATTATAGTTTGACTCACGATTTTGCTTATGCATATTACAATATCAAGTTAATTACATATGATTCAAAAATGATAATCAGTGTATTGGGAATACCTAAGTCTACCTTTTATTCGATAGGTATACGTTTAGTTACGATTGATCTTTTTGTCTATCCACTTGTGACTCAATTTGAGATAAGGCGTAAAATATAAACTTAATTTAAAAAAAAAAACAAACCGTGTAGCGGTAGCTCAGTAGTAACGCGCTCGCTTGGGAAACCGAGTGAAGCGGGTTCAAATCCCGGGTCTTGCACCTCTGATATTTTCATGTGCGAATCATTTTCTAACTTGATTACCACTTGCCTTACGGTGAAGGAAAAAATCGTAAGGAAACCTGCATGTCTGAAAGAACCTAGCAAGTTTTCGAAAGACATGTGAAGTCCGCCAATCCGCACTTGGCCAGCGTGGTGGACTATGACCTGATTCCCCTCGTCTTGAAGGGAGGCCCGTGCCCAGCAGTGGGACGTTAAAAAAAAGGGCTGAATACAATACAAATCGTGTATGAGTAAAATAAGCTGATAATTTGAAGTAGCGACCACTTACATATGATGCGGTGCCTCATTACTCACAATACGTATAACATCATCATCGTCACAATCGAACCCTTTTCATCCACTGCTAGACAGGCCATAGAGCTCGATCATCGGTACGACGCCTTTGACCGCTACCAGCCACTTTATCTATGCCGAGCCATGGTTACGAATCTCGAATCGATTGTCGGTGCGAACAATATGTCCAGCCCAATGCCACTTCAACTTACCATTTTTTTGAACTATGTCGATACCTTCAATTTTCTATCCCCTCATTTCGAATCCTTCAGACAAAATCTGAGCATAGGTCTTTAGATTTTGTCTGAAGGCCACAACTCGCTGAGCGATTTGAAACTGTAAGTCATTTATAGATAAAATAAATCGATGTATTAGACAAAGAATATCGAATCTAGGGCATAATTTAAAGAGGTCATTTTGTCATCATTTTTTATATTACCTACATCAAAACCCTACAAAAGCATAAAATGAAAATTTTGTGTCTTATAACGCCATTTACGTAAATATTTAGTAATCAAAAATATTTATACTAATAATATTAATATAAAAAACTGAAGAGTTTGTTTGAATGTGCTAATTTGTCAATCTATTAGTCTAATTTGCGAAATTCTTTTCGTATTTTAGAGTCGTGTTATATAGATTTTTCAGAGATGAAGTATTTTGCCGTAGTAAAAAGTATTCTATATGTTGACCCGGATAACCAGCTCTCATCATACCACATCAAAATCTGTCCAGTGGTTTTCTCGTTATTCGGTCACAACAGCCAGACAAACAGACAGACAAAAATTCTAAAAACTTCAGATTCGACCTCTATATCGATAATAATGACTATTTCAATAAGATTTTCTAAAAAATATTTAATGTACAGATTCGACTCAGTTAGAATTTTATTATATGTATAAATGACTGTAGAAGGTAGACTTTAATCACACTACGAACTATGAAAGTGGTGTAATTCTTCAAAATTAAACGATATGTGTAAAGTCGCAAGAAAATGCTGGTCTTAAATTTTTTTTAATACCAGTTGACCTGAGTATTACAATAGTTGTTGAGAGTAAATTCGCGAAGTTTCGTGATCAGTCACCTAATGACAACATAATAATATAGAATTTAACAACAACAATGACTTGAAGCCATTTAGATTTTGGTCATTAGAGAAGAATATAATCTTCAAAAAGATCTCAACCATTATTTTTGATAAAGCATTAGAGAGATATGGCGTACTGACAAAATACCTTATACCGAAAATCATAGTGCTAAATACTTATTATAAATGCGAAAGTTTTCATGTACATATATGTAAGTGAATGTATGTTTGTTGAAACGATTTATTAGAATTAAATTTAGTAGGTACACAGATAGACTAGGTATAACTTCAAACGGCAAAAAAATAGTGGTGTCTGTGCCTATATAATATGTGGGACTTACCGACAAAGCCAGTACTATCCACTAAAACCCAATGGAACCTCCCCCGTCCATGACATGCACAACCATGACACACAGACGGCAGGCCTGCCGAAGCAAAACACACACCAAGGGACTACTCCCACGGTCCACTCTGCTGTCAGAAAAATACCAGGAGGGCCACCTCCCTGTGTGTTTTTTGGCTTCGCATCCGGCTGGGTTGCCGGTCGCTAATGAGCCACCACGACAAGGTGAAACACATCGGATAGAGGATATGGCATGGTATGACATGCACTTGAGCAAAGCAAAGATAATATTAATTATCATTATGATATATGCATAAAGAATTTATTAGTACAATAAAGGTGACGCAGTGGAAACTCTGGCACCACTGAATACTGGTGTGAATTTATCACGAATTCGATTTACGTGCGATAAAATATTATTTTATATTTATAATAATTATTACACACTTATCACCACTACTACTAGATTTGGAAAATCGTTTTGAAGAAGACCATACAGTACCTATACAATATACATAAATACGCGAGCGAAGCTACGGAAAAAAAATTGGAAACGATTTTTTTTTTATATAGATAGAAACATTCTAATCTCATATGTTTTCCCAAAGTTTTCAATAATTTATACGGTTTAATTTCGACGTATTCGTAAAAATACATATTTTATACATATTTTTCAGCTTTCATGAACTAAGCAGTTCAAAAGGACCCCCTATTATCTGTAAAGACGTAAATGGACTAATCAGACGTGAGAACGATTCGCAGAGTATCATATTCTTCGTGTTAACAGGGAAATTGAATGTAAGGTCATGACGTTGGTTTTTTCTGTGGCTCGAAATAAAACGGATACATAGTTCCTCTAGGAAGCATTCAAGTGAAATATAAGAGTGAAGGGAGTTTCTGTTGATTATTATACCAAATTGGATAATACTCTTATTGTATATAGTTCTTAAAAGTGCATAGATTGAGTTTCTCTAGCCATTTTGCAGCGAAATTACACTATAAGACAGTGCTGACTCAGTCAATTATTTTACTGAATCATACTAACACACAGTCCATTAATCCATACAGTCGTCTCACGGAGGCATCTAGACAGAACAAATCGTGTGGCGTACGAGGTGAGATGCAAGTCAGTCGCACCCGACTGTCATAACTCATATCTTTTATATACCAGTCGGGAAACGGCTGTAGGGTTGAAGGGTTTTGCTGTAACTTGACACGAGATTGCGCAACAGTGCTTCTAAAATGTTAGCCATAAAAATTAGTATTTTATACAACCCTGCAAGGGCTTGACTGCCATTTAATCAATAGGATTGAAGATAATAATTGATTGATAGATCATATACTTAGATAGATATTGATTTGCCCACTAAATGGATTTTAATACTTTGCTAATATGTTACAAATATAATCGCAAAAAATTATGAATTTAATTTGTATGTCTTGTTATTGCTTTACGCTGTAGCGACATTCTAGATTTTTTATCGTAAAATACTATGTGAGCGGCGCCACAGACAAGAACTAGTTAAGTATAAATATAAAAAATGATGATTTAAAGAACTTTAAAGGGCTAAAAATATTGTATTGAATGAACAAAGTATCGGTCTTTGATTTTATTCTTGTGCAGGTCAAATATTTTAATTTGATTTATATATTATCTTCTTTCTATTACACGTACCCTAAACTAATTAAATCAAGAATTGCTATATTTTTTACTATGAACGTGAACATATTTCATGTTCTGAATCATTTCCAAAAAATCCTATCAGTCTCGTTGTAAAAATTAAATAACGTTAAACCGGATACACGATAACAATATACTTTATCCTTATATGATCAATAATTAATACTCCTAAATAATAAATTTCCATATAAATCAAAACATAAATAAACATTTCACAATCTCAAATAGCTATTTATGATAACACAATTAAGATATGTAAATATCTGTATATATTATGTGCATATGTATAATTTGTATAGTATATATATATAATGTGAAATTTTGTGAGTATGGATGTTTGTTACTGTTTCACGCCAGAACGGCTGAACGGATCTGCATTAAATTTGTCACAGAGATAAATTATAGTCTGGAATAGCACATAGGCTACTTTTTATCCCGGAAAAATATACGGTTCCCGAGGGATAGATTAGTTTTTGTTTTTCTAGATGCGAACCCGAGCGAAGCGAGGCTGAGCCGCTTGTTCTGTAATTAATTTGATACCAACGCATTATTATGCGCAAAAAAGCAATTCACTAGAACAATAGTTCATTGATTGTGATTTGGAAAAAAAAATGTCATTGTTTTAGAAACAAAGTTTTATCTAAATCTTGATAATAGCAATTGTCGTCACGATATGCATACGAGTATGTAATAACTAACAAGTTTTACAGTTTACATATGTGAGGTAATAACCTCGCCCGCGTGACAGGAAACCATGACCGCGACCATCTTCGTCAAATAACTAGTTATGTTCAATTGAGTGCCTCGTTGGTCTAGTGGATACGGCTGCAGAGGGTCTCGGATTTGAATTCCGAGTCGGACCAAGAATAAGTTGTTGGGCTTATCTTTCAGCAACTGTTGAGTTTCTCGCCGGCTCTTCTAGACGCGACGCTCTTTAATTGAATTAACGATTTAAAAGTATTTATTATAAGTACAATTAAATAAAGTTTATTTCATTTCATTTCAAGAAATTATCAGTATCTACCCGGATTTAGGAAGTTGGCGCATTCATGCCTCGGGGAGCTTATAAAGCCGTCGGTCTTGCACCTCATCGGTATTATTAAATTGTCGTTCTAGTGGAGTTTGAGAGTTACAGATATAGAGAGTGCACGTTGTTTTTGCACTATGATAGCTCCTGCGCAAATGTCTAGACTCAGTGAGACGTAATTGCATGGCCGAAATCGGTTAAGACATTAATAATTATGCCCAATTATGTGACCTGGTCTAAGGGACAATTTTGACTTACCTTTATCATTAAAAATAACACTTTTTTTTTAACATAGTATTGTTAGTGAACTTAAAATATTAGTTATGCATATAATAATATTAAGTACAATGTTTTATTTAAATTGCAATGTTTTTTGTTTGGGACAAATCTTACAACTGAATTTTAAAGCAGTTATCGTCGTCAACCGATTAAGTAAAATTTTTGCACGTTTAGTTTGAATGACAATGCATAGTTAGCTAAGTCTTCGTCATTCTAAATCCAATATGGCTGACTCCCAAAGATGGCGGACCATGTTTTTTTATGCACCCCCATGATATGGATATCGAATGAAAGGGTTTGCTGAGAAGAGAATGAATGAGTAAAAAATAAAATAATTGTAAAAAAAACATTTTTTAAAACAAGCTTTTATTTAAATATCCTAAAAAGAAGAAAATAAACTTAAATTTTAATCAAACATACCAATCATTTATCTATATAGGTAAATCTCGCGACATGCTTTTACATATATCATATAAATTGTGTAATGTAATAAATTCATGAGTTTGATTTAATTTTCAGTTTTTAGAGCATTTAAATAAAAGCTTGTTTTTAAAAAAAAAAACAATCGATTTTTTTCCATTCACTTAGGTATAACCGCAAAATCAAATAATATGATAAAAAAATCAAAACATTATTTTTAATGTTTCATTCTATTCCGAAACGACACATGTCACTTACAATTATTTAATATAAAAATAATATAATTAATTAGTATACCTAAATGTAATATTATTTTTTTAAATCTTTAGATATAGACGCGATACTATTATATATACTAGTTAACTGTCAAACTTTTTACTCATAATCTATTCATTAGGACATTTCCTGTCCTTTGCCTTGTACCCTTCATACGCTAATATCATAAATGTAAGAATGTGTTTGTTCGTCTTTTACTCAGCAACTGATACTATACTACTCCTTATATAAAGTAACTCCTACTAATAAGAGAGTGCGTATAATTAAGAAAATATCTAACATTTTGTTTTTTTTTTTGTTTCAGGCATGGTTGGTGCACCCGATGTCGTTAAGCCGTCAGACAAAGTTGAAGACTACTCGCCTCACGTCAACGGCAACCCAATTTTCACTATCAGCGGTAATTGAATATTTTTCTGATATACATAAATAAATAAATAAATAAATATGTTGGGACATTTACACACAGCACCATCTAGTTCCATGGTAACAGCGAGACTTGTGTTATGGATACCAGATAGTTGATACACTACACATATATAACTTTAAATACATACATATCTATACTAATATAAAATATTATAAAGCTGAAGAGTTTGTTTGTTTGTTTGGTTGAACGCGCTAATCTCAGGAACTACTAATCTGATTTAAAAAATTCTTTTTGCATTAGATAGCCCGTTAACTGATGAAGGCTTCCGGAAAAGTGTACAGTTCTCGTGGGATAATTTGTTTTTGTCTAGGGACGAACCCGAAGCGAAGCGAGGGTGAGTCGCTAGTCTAATATATAAGTATCTCGTGTCACGTTGTTTGTGGTCGCACTCCTTCCAAACGGCTCGAAAGATTTTAATAATGATTTGAATGATTTTATGTTGATTGAACGCAGTCTTAACCGCGGGTTTTGCTAGTTATATATATACAAACACATAAATAGTATAGGATAAAAAGTAGCCTGTATTATTCCAGACTATAATCTATATCTGTGCCAAATTTCATCCAGATCCGTTCAGCCATTCTGGCGTGTAAGAGAAACAAACATACATCCATACATTTTTACAAACTTTCGCTTTTATAATATTAGTAGGATTATGTTGTCAGTTTTGATACACATGTTGTAGTACAAAAAACTATATCGTAACTTTTAAGAAGTCTAAAACTTTAATCTCTATAAGCCCACGAAAAAAATTCGAAAAGATAGTTTTATTTCAAATGCCAAATATTCGTGTAAATCTAAGACTTTCTTAGATTATCTTATTAGTTTCTATATCCCATTCAATAGATTTGCCGCTGCCCAAATTGCCGCATAAAATCTGCCATTTTGGTGTTTTTATAATTTTAATAAAGGGTATAATATGACACTCACATTTTCGAGTCGAATCTTAGCATGTATAATTCAATTCCACCGTTTAGGAGTTATGAGGTAAAATCGTAATTATAACAATAATTCCGCCATTTTGGTATCGCGATTCTAAGTACGCGCCTCCCTTATACCTGGCCTATCTGAGAAGAATTAGGCCCTAGTCCACCATACGTTTTTCGACAGCTAGGTTATGTTCCCTCAAACGTGTTACATGCATCTGGTAGGTTACCTCATGGACTAAAAATTATGAACATGAAAATCTCAAAAGTTTCGATCCTACGTTACTTGTCTAAACTTAATTTAATAAATCCATACTAATGTTATAAATGCGAAAGTGACTCTGTCTGTCTGTCTGTCTGTTACCATTTCACGCTTTATCCGCAGAACCGACTTAGATGATATTTGGTATGGAGTTAGTGTGAGATCCTGGGAAGGATATCGGATAGTTTTTATCCCGGAAATCATCCCTTAAAAGGGAGTGAAAAGGGCAATGAAAGTTTGTATGGGGAATCATTTCTCAATTAAGGGTATATATATTTTAGATTGAATCCCCATTACGTGTATATATAGTGTTTATATGAATAATATTATTTTTTAAAGTTTGTACTTACTTTTCTATACCTATATATGTACATATATGTGATTTATTCTGTATTAACCGATAAAGGATTAGGTTTCTGGCTCTCCCACCGAGCAGAACACTACGTTGACATTCTGTAAAAAAGCAATATGTTCTCTGATATAGCTCTGCGCTACTATTTAAAAAAGATTATTTTATTTTTCTTTTATTCTTTACTATTTTGTGATTATTACAAATAAATAATTCATAATAAATAATTGAATTGAATTGATAGTTCATTATCAAAAAATGATAAGCACGCGCGACAGCCACTGTCAACTCTGTATCATATCTTCAATCGTTGGACTTTTATGGTACCGTAGCCAAAGGTAAAAACGGAACTCTTATAATTTCGTCATGCTCGTCTGTTCGCATGTCATAGCTATTTTGATTCAATACTAAAATACTCAAAAGATATTGTGTTGAATAGGTACCGGCGACAAAATTAACTTTGTTTTTCATTGAAATACTAGAAAGCGCAAACTAATTTATGTTGTCAATAAAATAAATATTATAGATTTTTATAACTAATTTAATATTTCATACTATGGACTCTTGGTGTGCGAATCATACTTACATTGCTACTTGCTTGCTCGATTTTGTATTCATAATTTTCATCTTGATGTCATCTTTAGTTTTAAAAATATTAAGTAAATATTTATATAAATATAAAAAATATATTAAATTAATATGTTTTATATGTTATCAGAATGTTTTATATCAATAAGAGATAGATGTGAAATTACATCGATCAGGTACATATGTTATCATTATAATTTCATTTCTGTCTCCATTTTTTGATATACATATTTCTATATTGATGTAATAGATAATTGGATACGACTTGGCGCATGGCACTTAACAATTTTGTCCATGTCCATATCAATAACGATGTTTACACAAAAACAAATTCAACAAAATTTGTAAAAAGAAATGATAACACGTAAATAATTTTTTCTTTACCATTTTTATCTCATTGTTTCAGCCCCTTGAAGGCTTAATTTGGAAATAAGTCAAAATACGTGTTTTGTTGGGTAACGCATACAATTTGTACCTACAATTAGGGTGGTTATATGGTGACTGGTGACAGACTAGCTAGAAAAACCATTACTACCCTCTTTAGTCTTCCCCGACATAATGGTATGTCGCAGAATCCCATAAGCAAACAACCCTCGGTCTTGCTAGGCATACTACAAAAACCAAGGGATTGCTCTCTCAGTCCACTTTGCTATCAGAGAAGCACTAGGAGCAATCCTCAAAGCACAGCTAAGACTCATAACAGTGTATCTCTTGATTTCACGCCCGGCTGGATTGCCGGACGCTAGTAAGCCACGTACCACCACCACAACATCTACGTCAATTTGTTCCCCTATTTTTAGTTCTCATTCTAGGCAGACGTGTTTTTTGGTTTTTGTAATAATATTATTTTATGCGGTTAAACATTAGAATGTTTTAGATTATTATTACATACATTGTCACCCAAAAGCAAATCGTATAACTAAATAGTACCTGGGCGACCGAGCTTCGCTCGGAGTTCTTGAAAGATTGTATATTTTATATTAAGTGACTAAGTGTTACTGAGACAGTTGTATAGATGTCGCGATAAGAATAATTTTCTTTTTAATTTGGCTTAAAAATAATTTTACATTGAGTGACTAAGTGTTACTGAGACAGTTGTATAGATGTCGCGATTAAATTTTGCGTAGAATAATGCATAAGAAAAACGCATGAAAACTCGAAAACACGCGTTTTCCCAGACATGTGACTAATCTAGATCAATTTTTCTCCCCCGAAAGCCCCTATATACCAAATTTCAGCAAAATCGTTAGAGCCGTTTCCGAGATCGCCGGTATAAATAAATAAATAAATAAATAAATAAATAAATAAATAAATAAATAAATAAATAAATAAATAAATAAATAAATAATAAATAAATATATAAATATACAAGAATTGCTCGTTTAAATATATAAATAAGATAAGATGTCAAGTTCAAAAACAACTAAACGTATCTTCTAAGATCTCAATGCACGCCATTTTAACATTTTACTTTCAGAAGAAAGAAAAATGTTAAAATGGCGTGCTTTTTCTCTCTTACTGTTTATGGCCTACAACTTTTGTAAAAAACATTTTTCTCTAAAATCAATATTTATTGCAATAAACGCGAAAAACATTGTAAAATAACTAGTATTTCGAATGTATTCAGCCCTTTTTTTAGCGTCCCACTGCTGGGCACGGGCCTTCCTTCACGACGAGGGTAGTCGTTATCAGCGCGTCGAAGTCCATAATATGTATACCAAAATTTAGATTAATCGGAGGTATGGGCTATTCGAAAGTTTTTTCATATACTTTATTCAAATAGACTTTTACAAGCACTTTTGAATCGTCACTTTTACATTTTCAAAATTTAAATTAAATGTCAGTATATATGTCCATGAGGAATCTACCACCGACTCGGAAGACAGTTCTGCTGAGAAAAGCCTTTTAAATATAATAATTGCTCTTTTAAAATAATATGCTCGTTTAAATATATAAGATTTGTGTACAATATTATAATACAATAATTATTATCTACTTAGAGATCTACTCGTAAAAGATGGACATCTTATTTGACATCCAATTTCAAACATAGCGCGTTTAGACAGGATATACATAAGTGATACAATCTCCAATTGTTGAAGAATAGTTAAAAAAAATATATAAATATTATATATATATATATATATATATATATATATATATATATATATATATATATATATATATATATATATAAATATATATATTTTTTAGATATCCGGATTCTTCATGAGTGTAAAAAGACATTGTCTCCATGTATATGACATTTAATACCCAATCTGTAAAGATTCACGATGGTTAGTTGTTAGTTTTCCATATGTTTCATATTGCCTACTACTGAGAAAGCACGTTTGTAATTGATACAGTTAATGGGTTTGTCCCGGTTTAGTAAAGGCTAACTTTCGCCTGTAGCTGCACTCGTGTGCCTATTATATATATGATGATAAAAACAGCCTGTCATACATATACTCTAAGAAATAATGTATTTTAGGATCGTTTCAATAGCGACTATTGCATTTGTTAATTAATTCCTGTTGAACATTTAGGTTACATTTTAACGTTTAGTACAGATTCCTCAGAGATGAGATATTTTTCCGCAGTAAAAAATATCCTGTATATTGATCCGGATAACCAACTATTATCATACTTATCAAAATCTGTCCAGTGGTTTTCTCGTGATACGTTCTCAGACAGACAGACAGACAAAAAATCTAAAAACTATAGATTGGGGGCCTCCTATCGATAATAATGACTTTTTGAAGAAGATTTTCCAACAAATATTAATTAATGTACAGATTTGACTCAGAATTTTATTACTATATTTCATTGATCTTATTTATTTGTATTCAATTTATATGTGTCAATAAATAAAATTCTTTATCTCTTTATAATTACCTAAATTGTAAAATAATTAATTAAGTATTATGATGTTGATTAATGACGATCTTTACGGCTGACGCCTAAAACCTAAGCCGGTTGAATTGAAATTTGGCACAGCTCATGGAAAGATTATGGGATGTATTTTACCCCGGTTTATCATACAATTCTCACGGGATTATCTCCCACACTTTACCATTAACAATTCGAATCTACATCTGATTTAATCTGATACTCGCCTACTGCGTCATCCTCCTGACAATAATATATGTCGTTAAAGATTTAAGATAATTATAATAGTATAATGTATTGCTGTACAGATAAGTATTAAGTTTAGATAATGATATCGATTTATAATCAAATTTTTTTGCAAAATATGGTTTATATTGTGAATACATTTGGGCGTAATAAGTTAGATTTTTTGTGAATTGGATAGTGCACGCACGCAATGTAACATGGTCACGGTAAATAAGATTAGTAAGTGAATCAAAATTGTTCTTAAAAATATAATTTTTGCTTTAAGCAATTTTGTGGTTTCGTATTTAAGTGTTTTTTTTATACAGCTTTAAAGATTTGCCTGTCATTCAAATTATTATTATATCATGGGATCATAGCAGGAAGAAACAAAATTAAAATGTAAAAAAAAATTGATTAATTAAAATAAATGTCAATAGATGGCGTTGTATGTAAACTTGAAATGTTAATATTGTTTTAAAATTATTTTATATTCTACATTTACCGTTCAATGCAATCCAGCTGTTCTCGAGTTATGCCAGATTCGACATTTTTTTTTTATTATGTCTAGGCACTGATATTATTTTTATGATGGGATATTTTCCATATTAAAATTTTAAAAAGTCTATTTAAATCCCATTACAAAAATTCCCGTTACATTTTTTGTTTTAATATTATTACCGCTTCAACCGCTACAACTTTTTTATAGATAAATAATGAAATTATTATTTTATTGTGATATTAAAATTCAATTATTTTTATCAAATACGCTATAAAAATTAAAGGAAATTTTTGTTTATGGTATTTGGTAATGTAAGGTGCTATAGTTTGAGAAAAGTTCATTGATGTCCACTTTCCAAAATCCTGTTACTCTATTTGTAATTATTTATTTTTACAAAAATATGCCCAATAATTTTTCTTTTGCTTTATTATTTCAAAGATGATTCGTGTCAAAAAGAGAAGAATTGTATTATTGAATGTGTTAAAATTTTGTTATACGTTTTTTTAAAGAGCTTAGCTTTTATCTAAGTTAAGATAATAATACACTAAGCACTTTTTATGACGCACAATACAAATGTGACTTGGAATCGCAATGATAGCTACGACTAAGAACAGAAAGATCGAGTTTTAATCATTATTAGGGATTACTTGATAAGTAATTTTAGCAAAGAATAGCTTAGAAGTTAGAATAGAAATGAAGACACGTTTGGCTCAGTGTGTAGTGACCCTTGCTGTGCCAGCGGTCGCGGGTTCGAGTCCCGCGGGGGCATTCATTTCTGTGATGAGCACAAATGTTTGTACTTCAGTCATGGGTGTTTATATTTATAATATGTATGTATTTAAAGTTATATATGTGTAGTGTATCAACTATCTATATAACTATATTGCACACACAAGAAAAATACATAAAATCAAAGAGAAAGACATATAACAAAAGGCATGCAAAGGCGGTGTTATCGCTATGAGCAATTTCTTACAGACAACCTCTGGTGAAAGGATTAATTTAACCGTAAGTAGGACGGTACAATAATATTATATAAATATACAGTATATAAATAGAACAAATATACATATACATATATAATAATTACACATATATATATATATTAGAGTCCTGCCCTCCTCGAAGTTGACTCCGTACTAAATAAAAAATAATTATAATACAATCTAATCTGATTATAAAGAATTCATGGGATTTTATATCCACCATTACCTACTATTTTACTTTAATTACGGTGTAAAGCATCTAAAACGTTGGGAATCAAAAACTTAAAGTAGTACGCGAAAGAATTCGAAAAATAGTTATGTTGCAGAATTTTACTTATACTATATTTTGCTGACTCATAGACAACAATGCCAAAATATTTATATGTGTATTTAGCTTGTATTAGATATAGTCCAATTTGCTCATAGGTATTTTTAGACAATATCTAATATATAAATATCTCGTATCACAATGTTTGTGGTCGCACTCCTCCGAAACTGCTCGACCGATTTTAATGTTTTTTTTGTATTTTGGTAGGTATGAGAATAGGTTTTAAGTATTTTTCGCCCTCCTACCCCCACCCCATTTTTTTAATCGCGATTTTCGTATTTTTTTAAACAACATTATATAAATAACATAAAGCCAAAGAGTTTTTTTTGTAGATTAAGCGCAGCCGTAGCCGTGGGTTTTGCTAGTATGTATATAAAAGTTTGACCACTTATAATAATTTTATTATGACATTTAATAAACCTAAAACAAGCAGTTAGTCTGATATAATTCCCATAAGTAATAAAGACAAAAGCTTTAACCCAATTTCCATAAGTATTATTATAAAAATTACAGATTATGTTTCATTTAATCCCTTTAAAGGATGAAATCTCAATTTTTTTTTATGTTCACTTTGTATAAGACGCGTTATCTATACCTACAGATAAAAAAATAAAGTGTCTGTTTGTAATGCCAAATAACAGCTTTATACTAAATGCATATGATATTATATACGGCACTTATAAGAAAAACTTTTTTTTTTTTTTTTACAAAGTTTGTTTGTCTGTCTATTTGTTCCGCCTAATCTCCAAAACGGTTGGACTAATTTTGACGGGACTTTCACTGGCAGATAGCTGCTATTATAAAAAGTAACTTAGGCTACTTTATTCAAGAAAAACCTACCGGGACGCACCCGAGCGAAGCGGGGGTAAGCCGCAAGCCGCAATAAAAAAAATCAATTTTCTAGACTCAAGAGCTAGACCTAATATGTCAGTCGATATTAAAGTTTATTTAAATACATCTTTGTTCATATAAATAGATGAGAATATTATAAATACGTCTCTTGCATAGAAAATAAACTAAAGAAAACAAACATTGAAGATAAACATCAAGGAAACGAGTATTTAAATGGAGTTTTCTACGAGTATTGTCATTAAAGTAATTTTTAAATATGTATAAAGATTAAACAACAATTATTACCGTGGTAATTTTAAAAAAAAAAACAATTTACCTAATTATTATCTATTAAATAATGAAATAAAAAACCAAATACCTAAATTGTGTTTTATGAAAGGAAATTGAAAATTTTTATCAAAGAATATATAGAAAATTTGAGCTTATCTCCGCCCATTGATAATTTTACCTATTAATTATATGTACTTACATATAATTAAAACAACTCTCATTGTTTAATGTTTATAGTCAAATTTGACCTATAGATACGACAGCGTATCTCATTATCCTACGCCTAGACCAAATCTCTAGACCTGAAGTACTGAGCTTTTAACAACATATTATGTTTAAAATAAAACTAGCGACTCACCCCTAGTGAAGAGCAAAACCAAATCTATCCCACGGAATTTGCGAATTTTTCCTGGATAAAAGTAACCTATATGCTATTCCAGACTATAATCTCATCTAATCTATCTCTGTGCCAAATTTCATCCAGATTCGTTCAGCCGTTATGGCGTGATTGACTAACAAACATCCATCCATCTATATTTTCGCATTTATAATAAATAGGATGGGATAAGTTTGGACAGAGGTAAAAAAAAAGGTAAACTGTTCTTCGATTTTCATGTAATCCTAATATGCGACATTTTTATTAGTCAGACCGCTAATGAATGAGATTAGATATATGATTAATACAAACATTCTTCTCGTATGAAAATCAATGCCTTGATTTCTTTCGTTATAAGCGGTGTCAGTTCAGATAGGTATAATCTATACTAATATTATAAAGCTGAAGAGTTTGTTTGTTTAGTTGAACGCGCTAATCTCAGGAACTACTGATCCAATTTGAAAAATTCTTTTTGCATTTAATAGCCCGTTAACTGAGGAAGGTTATAGGCTATATATCATCCCGGAAAAGTGAACGGGTCCCGTGGGATAGTTGTTTTTGTCTAGGGGCGAACCCGAAGCGAAGCGAGGGTGAGTCGCTAGTAATAGATAATAAAGATATTATAGTGCCCAAGTATGCGCGTAGGCACAAGTACACTATATTCCTATTACTCTCATATCCTGGTGAGACGACCACTCGAGAACACCGGGGATGGATCAGTCACAGGAACAATGGCTTTACGTGCTATCTGGACTATTACTGAGAATTTTTTAACAGAAAATCTCAATAGCCTTACTTGACCCGACTGGGGACTCGAACCCAGGACCCAGGATCTGAAGCCGTATATGACCATCACTAAGGCAGTTGGTAGTTGGATAGGTTTTAATGGTATAACTAGTATTATTAATAACTGGTATTATTGAATGACTTTTGTGCGGGCCAGAGAGTTATCAATCATTGCATGCCCGGAGCCACTTACAATCACATAATAAATAGCATCTTGAGTGAGGCTCACTGTCCCAACACAACTATCATTATATTAATTGGGAGAAGGGGTAATGTAAACAAGAGTACAATGGAAAAGATTTTAAATAAATTGCAACAATTAAACATAAATAAGATTTTATTGTTTACACTACCTTATTTAGCGAAATTGCCTCAGGAAAATAGATTAAGATATGACATTAATAATTTAATGCACACAATAACTACTTGTAAGTATTTAAATTCAAATATTAAAAAAAAAAATATAATTGATGTTATTGACATTAATAATTTATGGAAAAATAATAATTATATACTGACATATAGTAGGCTTAGCCTATCATATTTTTTTAAACGACAGATAGCATCTGTGCTATCTTATTATATACAAACTGACATAGCCAATGTTTTGGTTACTCCGACTTTTGCTCCTATTGAGCAAAATTGTAATATGACATTTTTTGATTTGGAATCCGTTCCAAATAGCAATTTAAATTAATAATTAAGACAACAGAGGATGCCTCTGGCACATTTATAAGTAATGACATTAAATCAAATAAATGTCATAGTAAAATACCACAAAATGCCCATAATTGTAAAAAATTAAAAACTGTAAACCTGGTGCACCAAAATATACAGGGCATGATAGGTAAAGATCTTGAACTGGAGTTATTTATGAATGGTGAAAATATTCATATTTTATGTTTAACAGAACACTGGCTTTCTATTTCTCAGTCCATATTTAACTTCAGCGGTCACCAGGTAGCTAGTATGTTCAATAGAGAAAAAACTATACGTGGGGGCTCTTTAATAATAATAAGTAAACTTTTAAAATATAAAGAACGTAAAGACATTGTGAGCCTCTCTGTTGAGCAAACTATTGAACTAGCCTGCGCAGAGCTTGAGCACTTCATTGTTGTATGCGTATACAGACCTCCTAATGGGTTATATGAGTACTTTGAGAAAGTATTAGAAGAAACTTTGTTAAAATTAAATAGTTCTAATAAATTCATTGTTGTTTGTGGTGATTTTAATATAAACTTATTAGAAAATTCCACTTTAAGTCTCAGATTCAAATCCATGCTTCTATCATATAACCTAAATAATTTATTTCTTGAACCAACTAGAATCACTGCTACCAGTGCTACATGTATTGATAATATATTTACAAATTATAAACCATTCTCTAAATCTATTATAAACAAGTTGAGTTCAGACCATTGTGGTCAGTTAGCTTCATTTTCTTATACTTTAAATGACAATAAAAATATGTTAAAAAAGACTTTTGTCCCCATAAATACTACACGTATGGAGAAGTTCAGAGGTAATATTGTAGCAAAACTTCCTTATTTATCTTACAATAATGACCCCAACTTCTTATATAATTCTTTGTTTAAATTAATAAAAACAGAATTTTCTACAATATTTACTTCTAAAACAGTCAATTCAGGGGGTCTCTTGTCATTTAGTGAATGGGCAACTCCTGGCATCTACAAGAGCAGGCAAAGACTATATGAATTGTATGGTGAAAAAGCTTATAATCATAGTACATCGTTTGCTTCTTTTGTAAGTGCCTACTCAAAAATGTTTAGGAGAGTATGTTCCATGGCAAAATCTTTGTATATTAAAGACAAAATAAAAAATGCACATAATAAAGTAAAAGTGACATGGAACATAATTGCTTGTGAAAGTGGGAGAGTCACAGATCGCAGCTTCGATTTTAAGTTGAATATAAACAATAATTTTATTACTTCAAACCAAGAAGTTGCATCTGAGTTTGAAAAATTTTTCACTGACATTCCAATTTCAACAACGCAATCACTCAATTCATCTCCCGCTATTGCCGAATCTTTACTTAAGAAACATGTTAAAGAATGTAATGTAGTATTTAAATTTAAACCTGTATACCCCAAAGATATCATTGCTGCCTTCAAAAGTTTGGATCTCAAGAAAACCGCTGACCTATGGGGTATATCTGTAAAAGTTATTAGCTCGGTAATTGATGTTGTTGCACCTCATTTAGCTACTGTATTTAATAGCAGTATAGAGCATGGTGCGTTTCCTGATCTAATGAAACACAGTAAAATTATTCCTATTTTTAAATCAGGTAGTACCTTAGACCCTAATAATTTTAGACCAATTTCGGTACTGCCAACGTTTAGTAAAATTTTTGAGAAAATCATACTCGCGCAAATGTTAACGCATTTCAATGCACACAATCTACTTCATAAGAAACAGTTTGGATTTACGAAAGGCCGCTCCACGGCAGATGCTAGTGTTGAGTTAGTAAGAAATATTTTTGAGGCTTGGGAAAGGTCACAAGATGCACTTGGGATATTCTGTGACTTATCCAAGGCCTTTGATTGTGTGCATCATGAGACGCTGATCAAGAAACTGCATCATTATGGTATTAGAAATAAGGCACTCGACCTTTTGAATTCGTATTTAAATAATAGAATACAGAGGGTTGATGTTAATGGTAAGAGATCTCCTGGAGCTCCGTTAGATATGGGGGTTCCGCAAGGGTCTATTCTCGGCCCCTTTCTTTTTCTAATTTATATTAATGATTTGCCATCTTTTGTACAGGACAAACATGAGATAGTATTGTTCGCTGATGACACTTCACTTATTTTTAAAGTGAAGCGAAATTTGCTTATGTACGACGATGTAAACGATGCTCTCTCAAAGGTTGTCTATTGGTTTGATTCTAATAATTTATTATTAAATAATAAAAAGACAAAATTAATAAAATTCACAACACCCAATGTTAAACTTGTTGATAATGGTGTAATATTAAATGGGGAAATGTTAAAACCGGTAGAGTCCACTAAATTCCTGGGTATTATCATAGATTCCAAATTGCAGTGGGGCCCCCATATTGAGGGACTAGCGAGTAGACTCAGCTCTGCAGCGTTCGCGGTAAAAAAAATTAGACTTCTTACTAATGTAGATACAGCTCGCATAGTATATTTTAGCTATTTTCATAGTATTATGTCGTATGGTATCTTACTCTGGGGAAATGCAGCAACTGTTAATACGATTTTTGTACTGCAGAAAAGAGCTATTCGTGCAATTTATAGTTTAGGTCCTAGAGCGTCATTAAGAGATAAGTTTAAAGAAATAAAAATATTGACTGTTGCTTCTCAGTACGTGTACGAATGTGTTATGTATGTTCGTAAAAATATACACGAATTTCCCAAGAATTGTGACATGCATAACTTTAATACTAGGAGCAAACACAAACTTGTAATGCCTGTAACTCGTTTAAAGAGAGTCAGTAATTCTTTTTATGGACAATGTATACGCTTGTACAACAGGATCCCAAAAAATGTTCAAAAAGCTTCTATCATTAAATTCAAAAAAATTGTTAAAGAACGTTTGTGTGCTAAAGGCTATTATACAATAAATAATTTCATAGAAGATAGCACGCCTTGGGAATGAAGTGATCGCCTCCAGGCTACTTCAACTTTATAAAAATATTGTAAATTACAATTTATTAAAAAAAAATATTAGTCCCGCTGAGTTTCTTTCGCCAGTTCTTCTCAGGTCTGAGGTTTCATTTTTCCGAACTGGTAGTAGACTCATGACGTTCAGTAAAAAATTGTAATAATTTAATGCTGAATAAAATATTTTGAATTTGAATTTGAATTTAACAAAATTTATTTACCAAATCAATATAATCCTAAATTTTAGTGAAGTCTAATAATAATCCATACATATAATAAAATTCTGAGTCGAATCTGTACCTTAAATATTTTTTGGAAAATCTTATTGAAATAGACTTTATTATCGATACAGAGATCGAATCTATAGTTTTTAGAATTTTTGTCTATCTGTCTGTCTGTTACCGCATCACAAAAAAACCAGTGATGATAGCTGGATATCCGGGTCAACATATAGGATACTTTTTACCGCGGGAGATTATCTCATTCCCACGGGAATACACGTTATAATACAACCTAAAAAATATTTATGATCAGAATTTCTTGAAACTTGGTATTAATCATCAATACAATTAAATAAATACGTGTTTTAGCGTTTTTTGAAATTCAACCCATAAGGAGATAAAATAAGGGATGAAAATTTGTATAAAACCTACCTTTTTAAAGTTTTTTGTTGTAGTTTTAGCGCGAGCGAAGCCGCGGGTTTTGCTAGTAGCTTATAAAAAAAAATCGTTTACATTTTGAATATTTTCGAAATGGCAAGCTAAATGTTGTCATTCCACTCACATGCAAAACTTATAATAAATGTCATTAGATTTTTTATTAAGCAACCAAATTTAATATAACCGTTTACTTTATAATTCACCTTTAAGCAGTATCGTATTAAAAATGATCGAATATTACTTAAAATGACAGCTGTATGACATTATATATTATAGTAAAATTTATTAAGATACTGCTAATTAGAAATGAAAATTCATTGACGAAACAAGTTTTATCGCCTTGTGACTTTATCTGAATACATCATAAGGTCCAAGCAAATAGAATTATCATGTATAAACATATTCATAACGAGTGTAACAAAAATAATGATTAAAGAAGTTAATGCATTTTAAGTTCACCCACGGTCTTTAGTGCACGTATCAATATTTGGTTCATATATTAATATGTAAAATGTGACTTTATTAAAACAAAGTGCTTAAATATATATATTTTATATATTTATATATATTATAAAAAGTTTTGACCAGTTGACGGCGCCATTTGATGGATGTAAAACGTTTTTCAATAGGAAATTGTAGATTATATCCGCGTTTTTATCTTGTGATCACAATCAGTGCTACTTCTGTGAAGAACGATTGGCTTTTTAGTGTTTAAAATGGCGAATTTTATGAGTGCGAATTTAGAAATGATACTAAGAAAATATTGGAGGAAAATGGATGGATACACGATGATCGGTAAATATTTTACGTTTGTATAGGTTGCGTTATCTTAAAAAAATTAAATACTTGCGATTTACCCTGCCCGCTCGGGTTTGTCCCTAGGTACGTTTTAATTGTTAGAATAGATTTCTCAGAGATGAGATATTTTCCCACAGTAAAAAGTATCCTATACGTGACCCGGATAACCAGCTATCATCATACCAAATTTTATCAAAATCTGTCCAGTGGTTTTTTCGTGATGCGTTCCCAGACAGACAGACAGACAAAAATTCTAAAAACTATAGATTCGGACTGTGTATTGGTAATCATGAATATTTCAATAAGATTTTACAAAAAATATTTCATGTACAGATTCGACTCAGTTAGAATTTTATTATATGTATAGATTTAGTGAGAATTTAAAAGAAGTTGCATCAAAATTCGCTTAGCAAATAAAAAATACACGTATTTGTATACCTATATAGTCAGATTACCTCTTACAAAGGAATCCATGATATCTGGTACAACAACAAGTAATCGAACTTTCAAAAAATCCACTTTGTATTGCCCTGAATTCCTTTACATAATACACAAGTAAAATTTTTAATCTATACATATAATAAAATTGTAACTGATCGCTGTCTGTACATGGAAGATATTTGAGAAAAACTATTATTGGGGATCTTTATTAACGCAATAGAACCCAAAACATTGATTTTTATTTTTTTTGTCTATTTGTCGGTTTGTCTGTTTGTTTATGCGTTTGTGCGTGTGCTAATCTTAGAAACGGCTTAACCGATTTAGGTGCGGTTTTCGCTAATGTATTGTGGTAAGCTTCACTTAACATTTAGTATTTGTTTTATTTCAATCATCTAGGGGCGAAGCCGAGCGAAGCGAGGTTGAGCCGCTAGTATTAAATAATATTAAAACCACCTTAATTACATAATTATTTGATCATACTTATGAATATGAATATGAGAGTATTACGTATTTGGTTTACACAGTTGGTTTAAGCCTTTCTAGTTTCTTCTTTGTTCTATCAGTTATTTAAATTAATTATCAAAACAAGTGATTGTTCTCTTGAACTTGAAGTTACTGACGACAAAAACTTAATGAAGACATGAAGATTTACCAATATATGTATATAATTACAACATATTATGTATGATTAATGATTTCAAATAAGATAAATACCAAGCAAGTAAATACCTACCAAGAAAGAAGTGCTATCGCCTGCTGACTATTTATTTTTACTTATATTTTAATATAAACACTAACGACTTGCCTACTCTCGCTTCGCTCGGGTGCGTCCCTAGATACGTTTTATTTTTTTATAACCGAACCCTAATTCTTTTTCTAAAATAAAAGTAGCCAAAGATACTAGTTATAACATCAATTATCTGCCAGTGAAAGTCCCGTCAAAATCAGTCTAGCCGTTTCGGAGATTAGCCGGAACAAACAGACAAACGGCCGGGAAAATTGTGTTTTTCTTATAAGTTTCGTATATAATTGACATTACAAACAGACACTTCATTTTATTTATCTGTATAGATGTAATTCTCGCTTAGGTTCTTTCATCAGTAAAATGTTCTCTTACATTAAGCAAATCTCTGAGTTAAATATTGACATATAGTAACCAAGAAATTGAACATTTTAATTTCTACGTTGAAGAAAAAATGTGTACCTTGACTTTAAGGTCATTATGACGTAGTGGGCATTATTCTGACTTTCTACATACCTACTATGCGTTTTAGATCAAATAAAACATTGCTTATCAGAAGAGTTATATGTTTTGGTTTTATCACCTCGTCCAGATCAATCACTAGTACTGTCTTATTAAGGGACCAAACTAATAGTTTATATACAAACTGACAAACTACTTGTGTATAAAATTAGTATAGATAATTGAAATCCCATATTTTAAGAAACATGTTTACACTGGATACGTTCTTACGTCATGAAATCATTATTAGGGTAAAGATTTTTGTTAAAGCTCAATAAATTAGAATTTTGAATTTGATCAAAAATGGTCTATTAATAATAATTAATTGTAAATTTTGGCGCATTCATTAATATTATATACTTAACCTTTAAAGAACTCGTATGCGACTTATAATTTTGCATAAAATAGAAGAAATATTTTTTAAAATGTCCGTTAGACATGAAATAAAAGTGTATAAAATTTTTTCCAGTCAAATAAATAAATATGTTGGGACATTAACACACAGTACCATCTTGTTCCATGGTAAACTACGAGGCTTGTGTTATGGATACCAGATAGTTGATACACTACACTTATATAACTTTAAATACGTATATGTTATAAATATAAACACCCATGACCGGAGTACAAACATTCATGCTCATGACACAAATGAATGCCCCCAGCGGGACTCGAACCTGCGACCGCTGGCACAGCAAATAGGATCACTACAAACTGAGCCAAACATATCGTCAAATAATATAGTATATGTATATTATATTATATATTGGAGGACAATAGGTTATATAAATTTTGTCTGTCGAAATGAATTTCACATATTGTCTAAATCCTTTATGGATCTTATGCGATCTTATATAAAAACTTTTTTTGAAGTCGGTTTTTATTTTATTTTTATACTTAATCTTTTTATTTTCCCATTTTGAGTGTAGACATAGTAGAAGCAAAATAGGAAGAAAGTATTTTAAAAACTTACTAAGTGAAAATGAGATCAACTATGAGGTACATATATCCTAATTAAAAAGAATCATCGAAATCGGACTACACTGTAAAAAGTTATGTGTGGTCAAACATAAAAAGCAAATACGTCATAATCAAATTGGAAACCTCCTCCTTTTTTTGTCGGTTAGTAAAATTTGACTGATTATTGCGCGTGCGCAACACCAAACAAAGATAGGTAAAATAATTGATAAATGACGTAATTTGTTGCAAAGTCGTCAGAGAAATTACAAAATCGTTTGTCAATATGCAGCTGCAATGACCTTTAATTTAACCGTTCACTTTTGATAGCATATTTCACTTTATATAGATACTAAATGTATGAGTCATTTATGCATTAAAGTTATTATATAATTGACCCGATCTTGCTTCACTTAGTTCGTAAATAATATACATACATACAAACTAACATTCATACAAGTAAATATAGATACTATGGAAGGATATGTACTCAGCCCTTTTTTTAACGTCACCTTGCTGGGCACGGGCCTCCCTTCAACAGGGATATCTACCACGCTTGCCAAGTGCGGGTTGCCGGACTACACATGTCTAATAAATAGTCCACATGACACAATACATACAACATACAAAAATCTATGCCACATTTTTTAAAAAACACACTGACAACGCGTGTATATAAAATTAAAAGGACCTATGCCCATCACGTTACATATACTCACTCGGTGACCCACAACGCGCGTATCACAAGCGTTCCTTGTCTTTACATTCTAGGTTGATTACCACAAAAAATGCAGATTACTTGCTTTTTTCAACGCAAACACATCTAAAGCGTACTCACTGAGCGTCGAGCACGAGTCGTGAAGTCGTAATACTGATATTCTTATAGGGAATCTTACATATTTATTTCATTTTAAAATGTTTTGAACTATTTTATTTAATCCCATAACGTACGTTAAGGTGAAAAGTTAAACCTTAAAATCTTTTTGACTAGACTAGAGTTAATAAAGGGTCCATTAAATGACACAAACCTTTTGCACGCTATTTCAGTCTATATATATATATATATATATATCCTATATGGACATCAAGATATCCCAAAACAATGTAGATATATGGTCGGTCTTTCATATTTGTTATTGGTATACAAAATACATAGGTTTCAGTAACTTATAACTTATTTATCGATATGGAAAGTATGTATATATATATATAGAACATCTCATAGAATATGTATTAGAGAACAACCGTTCAAGCGGAGAGTACATTAAAGTCAAAGTGTAGGTTTACGAGACGAGAAGGCACTCTAAAAAACCTTTCTCGAAGCAAAGAATTGAAATGGAATATCGATTATGTTAATGGAAAAGAAAAAAAACTTATCACTTCTCAATCTTTTCATTCGCATTCAACCGCAAAGACTGCATTTGACATACACAGACAGCTGGTGTGGATATTTGCATCTTAGATAACTAGATAGTAGTCATCTATCTTAATTAGATCGAGGCAAGTATTTATATGAGTAATACAATTATATATTTATACCTTCGGGAATTAACTGAAGTTCTAATCAAATTAATTAATTGGAAAAGGACCTTGTCTTGCCTTAGCCTTCTCCCATTTCTAATTAAGGCCGTATAAATAGATAACTGTTTAAGATAAAGATTAAAATACCCAAGCGAATTAAGAAGAGTCTGTAACCTATACTGGCATTAATAATAACTAAAGTTAGTATCTAATATTAATAAAAACTTTCCTTTTCAGATGAAATTGGTAGTCCAGACAGTGGATTTACTATGGCGTCGATGAATTCAAACGGGGACTTAAAAAGTATTGGTGACCCTCCAGAAAAGAAGATCGCAGAAGCGGATGCTGAGAAACAACCATTATCTGGAGTGAGTATTATTATTGTTATCATCTGGTACAGATTTGCTCTCGGAAAATCTCATCTCCTAGAATTCAAACCGAAGATCTACTTTAATCAAACTAATTTTGTAAGCTATTTTTTCATAACGTCTCCGCAAATTTCATTAACATGACGTGCTATAGCAATTTGTCGGACCAACAATTATAAAAAAATTGCAAGTGTCCCATTCTTGCTTAGACCCTCAAAGCTCTCGTTTGTTAATTACTTTTGAGTGGCTCATTTCTTATAAGTAAATGATTCCTTTTAAAGATTTTAATACAGCAGCTATTGAGTATCTCCCCAACTTTATTCAGCAAACCTGCATTCCTGAAGGTTGTAAGAAGCTCCCTCATAATTGACTTATTTGCAATCAGTCGTAAAATTATTAATACGCTTAATTGACATTACATGTTTCTTAATCGGTTTCGGCGTGAAGGAGTAACAAACATATGTACCTACACATACAAACTTTCACAATTATAATAGTACTAGCGACTCACGCTCGCTTCGCTCGCGCTAGTCCCTAGGTACGTTTTCACGGTTAGTATAGAATAAACTAACTAAATACATACATAGGTACAGTCCTCGCGCCTTAAGCTTTATTTTTATGTGATGTTTTGACTAACCTTACTTTTGGTTATCACTCACACAAATGCAAAGCTGAGCTTACGCCTCGAGAACTATATACAAAAGTAAGTACCTACTAAAAAAAAGATTTATTTATTTATTTTCCGGGAAACAAACAGTGTAATAATCCTTAAATTTAGTTAAACCTAATACATTTACACACCGGCATAGTTTCCACCTGCATAAAGCCTTTATTTTTCTAACAAAATTTACTGCTCGCTGCCTCTACAGGAAGCTTTTCTTAAATTATCCTTAATTACATTTATAATCTTTAAAAAAGCATAGCTAGATTTTACCATTTCAAATTTATGATTCGTAAAACGTTCGTGAAAATTATATTTAAATGGCACATTGTTACCTCAACAGAGCAAAAATCATTATTCATTTTATAAATTGAAGGAAGTTTTTTATGCAATTGTAAAGACAATTATAACAATTATTGTTCTGTTCGAGATAAAGAAATGATTAACTTAAGTTAAAGTAGTTAAATTAAAAAAATCTAAGTGAAATATGTTTGACTGTACTTTATTTTTGTATCTTACCTTCATGGTGTTGTTTCTCATTAATTGTTAGTACGTGTCTAAAGGGAAAATTTAAACTATTGACCGATGAACTGAATCTAAAAACGCTTTAATTCGTATGCTACGGTGGCAAGCAAAGCTGTGAGCTAAGACTAGTCACTATTTATTATTATAGATACGAAAATGTCACTGTCCTAATAGTAGAAATAATTCTAATTGTTTATCGTATGAGTGCATTTTTATAAAATTCATGAGACCACTTGAGGTGATTATTAGTTACTAACGACTTACTTCGCTCGGGTGCGTTCCTAGCTTGCGTCCCCATACAAACTTTCATCCCCATTCTCACCCCCTTAAGGGATGATTTCCGGGATAAAAACTATTTCACACATTCACTTTTCATTTTCATGAGATTTAAAAAAAAACTTTTGATTTCCTTCTATACAAAACTTGTCCTGGCAATAACAAACACAAAAAAAAAAAGAATTATCCAATTCGGTGTAGTCGATCGAAAGTTATGCGCGTACATATATTTCGGTGATTCATTTTTATTTATATAGATAATATAATTATTGAAAAATACAGCAAACTTGTTCCCTTTCCCCTCGTCTTGAAGGGAGGCCCGTGCCCAGCAGTGGGACGTTAAAAAGGGCTGAATACAATACATACAAAGTTTGTGAGTTTGTGAGGTTGTAGGGGGTATCTCTGGATCTACTGAACCGATTTAGATGAAAGGTAAGAAGATAGTTTGAGACCCTGGGAAGGACATAGGATACTTTTTATGCCGGAAATCATTCGTTTAGAGGATGAAAATGGGGATGAAAGTTTGTATGAGGAATCAACCTAGGGACGAACCCGAGCGAAGCGAGGGTGAGTCGCTAGTGTAGTAGGTATAATAGGTGGTTGACTTATGGCGCTTTTGTGATTTATTTTAATTTTATCTTGTACAGAAACTTCAATATCTTGTTTCGAAGCGTCTATCTTTGTCCGAATAATACATATTATTTTTAAGGATAATTGAAGTAATTAGGTACTTAATTATTTCATTTTATCGGATTATTTTATTACCATCATCATGATGAGAAATGATAAAAAGTAAATCAATTTTCCAGCTAATAGATTATCTTTAGTTCTATTTTTAAATTGTTTTTTTAACGTTTTTTAACCGACTTCCAAAAAAAGGAGGAGGTTCTCAATTCGACCGTATATATATATATATATATATATTTTATGTTTGTTCGGGCATTTTTTCGTCGTTTATGAACCGATTTTGATAATTCTTTTTTTGTTGGAAAGGAGATATCCCAAGAGTGGTCCCATGATAAGGAAACCAGGATCTGATGATGGGATCCCAGAGAAATCGAGGGGAACTTTCGAAAATTGTAGCGGCGACTAGTGCGTTTGTTAACATTTTCATTAGGTATTTTAAAGCACTAATATTTAATGAAGGTCTGGAGTCGATCTGATGATGGACCCGAAAGATATTCGAGGGAACTCCTCAATGATTTACAGCAATTACCTGGTTTTTGGGCTTGATTAATTTGTATTGATGATACGTCTACACTAAAAATGGAAAAATAAAAACTTAAAAAAAAAAATAAAAACCGACTTCCAGGCACTGAAAAATAAAAAATAAGTAAACGGGTGTTTTCATTTAGAATAGATACTTAATCAGATTTTTTCGAAGTCGGTGCCAGCCAATACAAATCAAAGCACACCGTAGCACAAGTAAAATTGGAGAATGCCATCTCGTCTTACCTCTCTGTGTTTTTGACAAAATGAGCCCAATGCCACGATGGTCATCATAACAAGCAAATATTCGACATAATATAAAATTGTTTTTACTGGCGACTTACCCTTTCTTCGCTTGAGTGTAGTGTGATCATAGTCTATGTGTGTCCAGCCAAACTTTCGAGTTTCGCATTGACAAAAATTATCCTTATACTTTTTTTTTCTATGGCTTAGAGTTGCGTTAACAGACGCAATACATTCTGTCAGTGTCACGTTTTGTGAGGAAGACACAAATGAGATTGAGCTACCATTTTGAAATTTAGTCGCTTTAATATGAAATTAAAACTATAAATGAATCCTTATACTTATTTTGCACTCTTTATTTATGCAGATAAATAAAATTGAAGTGTCTGTTTGGAATGTCAAAATAACAGCTTTGAAAAAACACATTTTTTTAATTTTTGTCTATTTGTCTGTCTGTTTGTTCCGGCTAATCTCCGAAACGGCTGATCTGATATTGACGGAACTTTCACTGGCAGTAACTTAGGTTACTTTTTTTTAGAAAAAGAATTAGGATTCCGCTAAAAAAAATTAAGACGTACCTACTGGACACTTCCGAGCGAAGCGAGGGTAAATAGCTAGTTAATAATAATAAAATATATATTTATTGAGAGCAAAAAATAAGCAAACACGTTTGTATATATACAGTCGAATACATCAATTCCATTGTTATGACGTCGGTTCTGGCGACGTGTGTCATATAACATAAATAAACATGTATGGAATATAAATAATGAACATTTCATATTTCAATAGGGGCTTTTTTACCGACTTCAAAAAAGCCGCAAAATGATACTCAATTCGACTGTAATTTTGTGTTTCTGTGTGTGTTACGGAATATCTTCGCCAATTATCGAGAATCGATTGTTATAATTAGTTTTTAGGGTTCCATACCTCAAAAGGTAAAAAAGAACCCTTATAAGATCACTTTCTTGTCCGTTTGTCCGTCTGTCTGTCCGTGTGTCATCATCGATTTTCTCAGGAACGGGTGGACCTAGCAAGTTAAAAATTATACCAGACTGAGGTCTATAATCCCTATTAGGTGTATAAAAATCAAGGTCCTGAGTCAACACCATAAAAAAAACTCGATGGGCAAGTCCGACTCGCACTTGTCCGATTTTTTTTATTTAAAAGTTATACCATAAGAGTGGTTACCATTAGTTTTAAATTATTTTAAAGCCGGGTGTATTTTTTAATTCGTTACTTGTTTAGTTAGCGAATATTTTAATTTGCACTATTTAGGCATTATATTCTGTAACGCATCTCTTACTTCTTCAGTATTCTCATCATAGAAGCGTAATTAAAAAAAAAAAATCTTATTATTGGTCTTCTCTTCTTTAAGTTCTATCTTTTTAGTTTTAACTTTCTTGCTTCAGCAAACTAGACTACGCATTAGTCTGTCATTATATCTGTTAAATAGATAAAGATATATGTACTTATATAAAGTATTACACTTCTGTAAACAAGTAATTAAATAATTCACATGTCATCCATTACCAAGTTGCAAATAATATAAGATGTAATGATGAACCTATATTCAATAATTTTCCTATAAATTAATATTTTATACTGTACTACAATATATTCAACTTTATTCGTTTAAGTCTTACTGCGCACATCTAAATACATACGTATCTTTTGCTAATTTATTAGAGTCTTCATACACTACAGTGTAGTATTGAAGAAAAATAATGGCTGAATTATATACATAAATTTACATATGCTGATCGGACTACTATTAAATATGCGAAAGTTTGTTTATTTGTTTGTTTGTTTATTTGTTTTTGTGTGTGCTTGTGTGTTTGTCAAGCTATGACGGCTGAACTGGTTTGGGTGAACTTTAGTACACAGATAGATCTGGAGTAGCACTTAGTCTGCTGTTAGGCTTCTAAAGACGCAAATGAGCGAAGCAAAAAATTAACGGTTGATAAGAAAATTGGGGAAAACGGTATACTTTATATTAAATATCGTATTTAGATTATTTACTAATGTCAAAATGGAATATAAAAACTATGTTAGCCTAAATTGTGAGTAAAAACTTTTTAAGTCAATTGACCTTATGTCATTTATCAGTCATTGTCATTGAAATATATCGACTGTATGTTTAATGTTGAATTATAATTCGATAATAATCGTTTATTTTATGAATTATTAAGCGGAGAGTAAGAAAAAGTGACGACTCACTATGACATAAATAGAAATATATAAATTATATTTGTTTTTTGAATTATTCATAAGAAGGGAAATAAGCTTGTGTACTGACTACTGATAACAGGTTCTATTGCAGGACAGGCAATAAAGTGTTATTCATTACTGGCTAACATATAAATATGGATACTTTTCTATTTACTTGTATTATAAGGAAAATGCTTTTTTATATCTAGCCATTTTTCTCAATCATATATAATATTTTATATAGATAAGTTTTTATTTTGTATTTTATAGTATATTGGACTTACAAACCTTAAAACAAAATAAGCGAATGGAGTCGCGAGCGAAAGCTTGTATTTTTGAAAAAATGGCTGCTCAGAGTACCTATAGGTACTCGTGAGTGTAGTATAATATTATATTTAATTTATTATATGTATGAGCTCGAAAAAAATAACCTTTTTTTTCATACGATTGTTTATTTTTTCATTTATAAAAACACAAAAACAGTATGAGCTTTGAGAGAGTGGCGCAGTGTTATATCCGCAGAGAGGTCGCTGTTCGAATCTCGTTCAGGGCAAATATTTTTTCTTTCCTGAATTATTTTCATCTCATAATGTAAAACCGCGAAAATTATTTATAGTTATGATTATTTTTTTAAACGTTACAAGATGGCTGTTAAGCATTAACCTTTTTTATCATTAATAATGACTTCGGTAATCAAAATAACTGAGTGTTATCTTATCCTTAACATATTTTAATTGTCTTTGGTAATATAGAATTAAATATTTTAATCAAAATAACAAACTGCTAATCCTTTTGTATCTTTTTCTTTATTGCTAACTTTGTAAGTGGATAATGTGTATACTAATAACCTTTAATATATTGCATTTTTTAAGGTTTTTGACAAATTTTTTGTTCTTATTTTTTATTTTAAACGTTATTTTTGTGTTTAATTAACATACTTATTATTACTTGTGTACCATAAACAAATACTTTATCAGTAAAGGACGTTTTAAAACAATTTTAAAAGACTTGATTTACTTGTAAGTAATAAGGTAAAAAGTACAAATAATTTTGAATTCTATTTTGTTAGACGATTTTTTATCTACTATTAACAGGATTGGCAGCTGTGTGGGAGTCACGAGTTCAATTTCCGGACAAGGCGAATCTTATGATAAAAAAATATCCAAATGAAAGTGCTTTAAAAACTTACCTCGGGTAGAGAACGAATATCGGAGTATCTTTCCTTCCTTTATTTATATTTTTTATTTTCTATTTCAATTGATAAATACAGAGAGCTTTTATTACAAAAGAAATATTCTACTGACCTATTATATACCGTTATAATTTTTTTTTCTACATGGGAAATGCATTAACACATACGTCTTCCCTGCGTGAGGGTTGTTTGATCCCGTTTACCGGACAAAACTGGGATTTACCTTTAAAACCAACAATTCCAGGGATAAATTCATATCAACAGGTCACGACCGAGCTAAATTCAGAAACGAGGAAGCCCCATGACAATGAAGAAGAAGAGACCCTACTAATTATATTGCCAAAAATTAAAAAGTTCTTTGAATTAAAGTATTATAATATAAAGTAATTTGAACCAACAAAAATGGGTTAATGTCACATAAAAATCAGTATAAAACAACTAGAAATTTCCTTTGTGGGACCTATAGCGCTATACCTAGTTCATTAATATATGGTGTTCATATTTATGTATAATTTATTATATATTCTCTATTTTACAGAAAAAAGAAGAAAGATGGTGGAACACCTTGATGCAGGTCGCGGTCCCGTTCTTCATAGCCGGCTGTGGTACCATCGGCGCGGGATTGGTTTTGGGGACAGTCAGGGTAAGCTATATTATTTATTATTCTTCTTCTTTAATTAATTTCTATTTTTACTTAATCTTAATATAGTATTAACTGACTGACTAACTGATTTACTGACTAATTAAATGAATAATTACTTGATTGATTTACTAACAAACTAGCTGATTAAAAAACTGACTAATTGATTGATTAAATAACTACCTCATTGATTGATTCACTAACGGACTGACTAAATAATAGCTGACTGACTGAAAGACAATAAACAGTGTAAACTGCTGGGTGAAGCAAAAAATATGACTTATTGTTAGTAATAACTAAATAGGGTGAAGATATTTGAAAATTCTTCACCTAAATGAGTTGAATAGAAAATGAAAGTTTGTATGAAAAATTGTCGTTTTTGAAATTAGATATAATTGGCATTTTTGAAATCTATAGGTACGTATAAAAAAAATCTAACTGCATCCAATCTATACATTAAATATTTTTGGAAAATCTTATTGAAATAGTCGTTATTATCGATACAGAGGCCGAATCTATAGTATAGGTAGTTTTTAAAAATTTTGTCTGTCTGGGAACACATCACGAGACAACCACTTTGATGAAATTTAGTATGATTATACCTAGTTATTCGGTTTAACGTATAGGATGCTTTTTACTGCGGAAAAATACCTCATCTCTGAGAAATCTACACTAAACGTTAAAACGAAATGAGGGACGAACCGACCGAGCGAAGGTGAGTCGCTAGTTAGATATAAAGGTATTGATATTAAATCTTATGTTTGTATAACCGATAGGAAATAACATCGGGTTCACTGCGTGTTATTTATAAAATCTAAAGTCAACTTATTTAGCCAATGGCGTACATATTTACCTATCTATAAGAGTTTACCTACTGCAGAATATTAAATTGTTGCCATGAATTAAGTAAATTAAATAATTTTGATTGAAAATCTAACTTAAAAATAATAAAATAATACATATAAAATCATTTTCTATTCACCATTATACTAAAGAATATGGTGTCGTAAGGAAAAATTAGTCGTATTTTAACAGCTATAACACATATTTTAACTTTGAAAAAGATATATTTATCCTGGAAAAGATATATTTATCTTTTCCTACATCACTTTTTATATTTTCTCTTAACCAATTTTGCTAAGCGCCTGCGCAGTAAACAATACCTTATACTTTTACAACATCTAGGGGAATTCCCAGTAACGGTTCGCTTCTTCTTAATATAAATACAATGCTAATCTAATTGATGTATAGGATTACGGTCAATGGAAGACGTAATTAAACCACAGACCAATGGTCTGAATAGATAGTTAAAGAACAATGAGTAGTTTGGATTTTCTTAGTTATTGAATTACAATTTCCATTTAAGGCAAAGGAAGACTGTTTATTATAATTTATGTTTTTATGTTTGTTGCTTTGTTTTACTATTTTCTGATTTTAATATCAGGATATGGCAAAGCTTTGTTACATCCATCATTTGGTTGAATAGTTTCGATCGTAAATAGAATTAGTGACCTTCGACTATTGGCTTTAAACACAACTAGATGAAGAATATTATTATATTAGGTTTTAATTAAAAACTACATTAAAATTAGTACAGACAGACATTAAATAGGCAGATAGGCATGAAACTTATAACTTATTCTAATTTTTCATTAAAAAAATTCATAAATGATTATGCATTTTTGGCCGACTTCAAAAAATAAGTAGCTTAATTCTGTTGAATGTTTTGTTGTGTATATTATGCCAAATTTAAAAAGCAATTCCACTCGGGTGGGATAAATAAAAATAATAAGTGCTTTTAACGTTTGTGCAATATTTTTTTGGACTTAAAAGAAATATTATATATTTCTAATGACTGAATGAAAATTATATATTTCTATTGACTTAGTGGTCATAACAGCCTTTACCTATATTTTAGATCTTAACCTAATACCCCACTCTACTTGCGGTTGACTTGACTTTGACATAGACATTTTGTTGGGCGCATGGTCAAGTACTTGCTATACATTACTGACAAGTTAGTTACAATTAGGCAGTGGCACCCCAGTAGTAACGCGCTGGCTTGGAAAAACAAGTGAAGCGGGTTCCACCCCGGGTCGGGCACCTCTAATATTTTCTTCTTAGTCTTACGGCAAAGAAAAATATCGTGAGGAAAGCTGCATGTCTGAAAGAACCTAGCATAATTTCACATGTGAAGTCTGCCAACCTGCACTTGGCCACTATGGCCTAAACCCCCTCGTATTAAAAGGAGGCCCGTGCACAGTAGTAGAACGTTAAAAAGGCCTGTCTGTATACGTAGTTACAATTTTTAAAGTAATTGCTAGATCGATCTTAAAAAAATCCTTCATATTTTAAAAAATAGATTAACGAGTTTTAATCCTTATTCATATTGTAAAACCCAAAAGTGTGTGCTAGTTTTTTTTTATTCTTCCTTCACGCAGCAGTATAGAATCGATTTTATTTAATTTTTCGCTCAGGTATAGTTTTAGGCCAGAAAGTATCGAAGAGTAATTTTTATTATGATCAAGTTGTACTTCCTAATTTATATTTTATTCAGTTTTCAATCACATTTATTTATTTTTTAAATTCTTATATATTTTGTAGCTTATACACTAGATATACGACCGTTTACATAGGAATTATAAGTAAATAATAATTATATAATCACTCTAAGCAAATCATAAAACTAATCATCCACTAAGAAGCAATTAAACAATAAATACAAGTAATAATTATGATAAAATTTCTTTCTTCCTTCCGCCATTTATCACAGAAGGATTTAATTTAACCTTGTGATAGTAAAAACTATTGTGTATAAGTGTACTGAAATAGTGTTTGTCATTTCAAAGAAATTCTTATCTAGAAGAGAGTATAACAAGTAAATTAAGACAGTGGCAACGCGCTCGCGTGAGAAATCGAGTGAAGCGGGTTCAGATTCCGGGTTTCGCACCTCTGATATTTTTCATGTGCGAATCATTTCCAACATAATTACAACATGTCTTACGGTGAAGGAAAATATCGTAAGGACACCTGCATGTCTGAGAGAACCTAGCAAGTTTTCGAAAGACATGCGAACACGCACTTAGCCAGCGTGGTGGACTATGGCCTGATCCCCCTCGCATTGAAAGGACACCCGTGCCCAAAAGTGGGACGTTAATAGGGTCTGAATACATAACAAGTAAATACGTACTGCGTTTCTTAAACACTATAAGTTATTTGTAATTTACTTAATAACTCTTTAATAGATACGTAGGTACTAGGTACCTCTGAATTGAAATCTTCATATACTCGTAAGTAGTATGCAAGAATTACCTGTTAATGATATGATATTAGCTTTAATACCAAAGCTTTATGTAACAGTGTAGTCTATTCATGCATTATGTGCTACCACTTGAATAAATCTTTTGTATGTGAATAGTACCGCCTATTAAAGGCACAGTTCTCTTGAATAACCTATCTGTAATTTTCCTTACTAAAGATACTCCATATAAATTATGTCTAATCCCTATCATTAGAAGGTTATTGTGAACCGGCGTAAATAAGTAGCGCAACTTCGATTCTCGTTTGAAGCATGTTTTATACTATAACGGTAATTGTTGACAAGTTTTAAATGGATGTAAATAATTAAATTTGAAACTCATCTTAAATCTTGATAGTTATGAAAAAAATATTATCTTAGACGGAAATCAAACTCAATATAAATGAATACTAAAGAACAGCGCTTTTATATAAATTTTTTAACAGAAGAATAAAGGTCTTTAGAAGAAGATTATTACAAAAATTGTCTTCACTTCATATCTGTGGTATGACGATGAACGTCACCAAAACGTGTACAGTTAATTGGTCAAAATATTTTGAATGAAATTTTGTGTGTATGTTCACTTTATTACGCCATATATATGTAACTTGTCAAAGCTGTAGGTAAAAAGGCATTAAAATATTATAATTTTTATGTATAGCATTTTCCATATTAAGAATTGAAAACTTTAAAATAACTAAATACATTTTCGTTTCTTTACAGAACTGGGAAGTCTTTCTTGAAGTAAACGCCATATTCGTCTTAGTGCCATCTCTATCGGGATTAAAAGGTACGTAAAATATTTTGCTCGTATTTTTTATCGACATCAAAAAAGGAGATTCTCAATTCGGATTATATTTTGTTTCTGTATGTTATGCATTATCTCTGCTAATTATGAACCATTCATAGGTATATCTATAGTAATATATAAGAGAAAAATTGTTTGTTTGTTTGTACCGAATAAGTTCCGAAACTACAGAACCGATTTAGATTAAATTTTGTAAGAATATAGTTTAAGACCCTTGGAAGGATATAGGATAGTTTTTATCCCGTAAATCATTCCTTAAGGGGGTGAAAATAGAGATGAAAGTTGGTATGGGGAAGCAAGAACTCGAGCGAAGAGAGGGTTGAGTCACTAGTTTTTTATAAATACGTTTTACCTCAATGATGGTGCCAATATAATATCTTTGGATCTACCCTATTTGTCTCGATCCTAAGATACTTTTTATATATCTCTAATATAATCAACGTTATAAAAATACCGTTTTTGTCAGTTCATTGTGTCACTGTATGCGCACACGCAACAGAAAGTCTAAGGACGTTTTTTTTTATTTCAATTCTTACCCAAAAATCAAATTAACATTTTCTTATTTTTTTATATGTATACAACGTTTCTAATTCCATCGTCATAACTCATAAATAAACCTATATAAAATATCTGCGTAGTCCATACTATACTTACGATAAATATTGAACCTGTTATCAGTCATACAGTGAGCAATACTTTTGTCATAAACGACGGCGTTACAATTACTCAATTTTCCACCACAATAGCAAAGAATTATCTTTTATGTTAAAGCTCAATAAAACGTACACAATGTGTAATTCACAAGGTGAATGTACAATTATTATTTATTAGTACCTATTTGAAGCTGTTTTTATTATGTTTATGGTAAACTAATCTTTGCCTGCGGTTCTGCTCGCGTTTTTTAGCTTATTTATGAAGTAATTTCCTATTTAATCTATATTATATATATAAATTATAAAACAAAGTCAGATTTCTTACAACACTTATAACTCGAGAACTGCTGAACCGATTTTTGTGATCTTTGTTTTGTTGGATTTGTCTTCACCCCAAATAGCAGAATAACTACTAAAACATTGGAAAAATTCACGAAGAAAAAAAATTGAAAAAAAAATCTATTCCATACTAAGCGTCAAAACGTACATACGGACGAACGTGAGCTAAGCGACGGTTTGTCGCTAGGAACATTATATATATTTTTTAATTTTTATAATAAGGACGCTGACTTTAGAATCATTTTAAAAGTACTTTTTCTAATTGGAATTTTATTATGCTCACTCTTAATTAATTTATTTTTTTAAATCATGAAAATGGACTATGATATCGCGTAGTATTCGAAATAAATAAGATTTAGATAATTAAAAAAATTAGAGACGACACACACAAACGAAATAGTCCGGTGGTTTGGTCTACGAACGTTCATCCTAGAAAAAGTTCTTGCGTGTGCACTGTGCACCAAACACGGACATTGGTATCTCACACGCTCGGGTCTGGTTCGATTTCTTGACTGACCAGCGCTCTCGAAACTTTTAAGTACTTAAATACGATATTTAAAAAATCGGCCAAGTTCGAGTCGGACTCTCGCACGAAGGGTTCCATACCATTATCTATAAAAACGACAAAAAAGCATGTCTGTTGTATGGAAGCCCCACTTAAATATTTGTTTTATTTTAATTTAATTATTTATTTTAAGTGAGTATATAACTAAATATTCTGTGAATATTTCAAGCGTCTACCTGTTGCCGTTATCAATATTGAGCAAAAACGAGCGAAAAAAATCACGTTTGTTGTATGGGAGCTCCCTTAAATATTTAGTACCTGGGCGACCGAGCTTCGCTCGGAGTTCTTGAAAGATTGTATATTTTACATTAAGTGACTAAGTGTTACTGAGAAATTTGTATAGATGTCGCGATAAGAACAATTTTCTTTTTAATTTGGCTTAAAAATAATTTTACATTAAGTGACTAAGTGTTACTGACAGAGTTGTATAGATGTCGCGATTAAATTTTGCATAGAATAATGCATAAGAAAAACGCATGAAAACTCGAAAACACGCGTTTTCCCAGACATGTGACTAATCTAGATCAATTTTTCGCCCCCGAAAGCCCCCATATACCAAATTTCAGCAAAATCGTTAGAGCCGTTTCCGAAATCGCCGGTATAAATAAATAAATAAATAAATAAAGATATAAATATACAAGAATTGCTCGTTTAAATATATATTTATTTTATTCTGTTTTTTAGTATTTGTTGTTATAGCGGCAACAGAAATACATCATCTGTGAAAATTTCAACTGTCTAACTATCACGGTTCATGAGATACAGCCTGGTGACATACGGACAGACAGACAGACAGAGTTCTACGACTCAGAACATAATGCTGACGTCACTAGTTAAGGGGTTGCACATTCAGCATTATCCCTTGCATAATTAGGGTCTAACAGGACGAAGGGTCCCGTTTTACCCTTTGGGTACGGAACCCTGAAAAGAATTAAATACATACCACAGGGTTTACCTAACCTTAAGTGTAAAGTCTGTATGGTCACATGGTATATTTAGACCCTAGTGTATAAACTACGCCGGATGACCCGAGTCGAGTCTCGGTAATGACTCACCTCTACTTTCGTCTTGTAATTCCTCTCTTTTACAAAGAATCAAAATATGTAAAATATACGATTTTTTTTCTACGTAGTTTATTACATTTATCTATTTTATCGACATATTTTCAATAGAGTTTATCATTATCTACGTAGTAATAAGCCCGTCTTCATGTGTTCATGGTTTTTCATTTGTAATTATATAGATAAGTGACATTAGGATGATAGATAATATGTATCTTTCTTTCGATGTTTACTTAACGTATCTTGTTTGTATTGTATGTATATTTGACTGCGTCGGTGGTGTAGTGGCCAGCATATATGGCTGAACATCCGGAGGTCCTAGGTTCGAGACCCGAGTCAGGATAAGCTTAGTTATTGACTCTTTCTGTTAAGGAAGTACCATTAAGAGCTCTGAGTTGGAAAGTTGGCGTTGGCTTAGTTAATGTTTTTTTTCCTGTTTGCAGGGAACCTCGACATGTGCCTCGCATCACGCCTGTCCACTCAAGCAAACCTCGGGAACATGCAGTCGCCGCGGGAAGTCATATCCATGGTGGTTGGAAACATATCATTAGTTCAGGTTAATATTTATTTATTTACTAACTATGCCTCGTGGTTTTACATGTTTTCAACCGACTTCCAAAAAGGAGGAGGTTCTCAATTCGACCGTATGTATGTGTGTTCGCAGATTTCTTCGTCGTTTATGAACCGATTTTGATGATTCTTTTTTTTTGTTGGAAAGGAGATATCCCAAGAGTGGTACCATAATAAGGAAACCAGGATCTGATAATAGCATCCCAGAGAAATCGAGGGGAACCTTCGAAAATCGTAGTGGCGACTAGAGCGTTTGTTAATTTTTTCATTAAGTATTTTAAAGCACTACTATTTAATGAAGGTCTGGAGTCAACCTGATGATGGAGCTGAAAGACAGTGGAGGGAATTCCTCAACGATTTACAGCAATTACCTTGTGTTTGGGCTTGATTAATTTGTATTGATGAGAAATATACACCTAGATGGGTTGTGACTGTCATTAGGGGTCTGAATAAATGGCTTAAACTAATATGTTTTTAAAAATCTTTCTTCTTACAAATTACCGACTTCCAGGCACTGAAAAGAAAAAAATAACTAAAGAGGGGTTTTTATTTAGAATAGATACCTAATCAGATATTTTCGAAGTCGGTGCCAGCCAATACAAATCAAAGCACACCGACTTCAAAATATCTGATTAGGTATCTATTCTAAATGAAAACCCCCGTTTAGTTATTTTTTAATCTTCAGTGCCTAGAAGTCGGTTTTTTTAAGTTATTATTAAGTCCTTAATTAGAAAAAAACACTAGGATATTTTATGTTTTTCTTGAAAATAACCTCATAATTGTAATTACTATTTTATGCGCAAACTGAAGCTTATTATTATAAAAGATTTTAATTTGACGACACCTTTGGCTCAGTTTGTAGTGACTCTACTTGCTGTGCCAGCGGTCGTGGGTTCATGTCCCAGTAATAGGAGTTTATATTTATTATATGTATTAGTTTAAAGTTACATATAATGTAATGTATCAATTATCTGGTATCCATAGCACAAACCTAGTAACTTACCATGGAACTAGATGGTGCTGTGTGTCCATGTCCCAACATATTTATTTATTTATTAGAAAGTAAACTAAAGTTATGATTTCCATCAAATGTATACTAAGTATTATGTAATTTTTCAGGTGCAAGCAATAGTAGCAGCTACCGTGGTGGCAATGTTTGCGATCATCGTCAACACTATCGTGGATAGGGCTTTCAATGGACACTACGTGCTTCTGCTTATCGCCTCAGCTATATTCACGGCTACCACCACTTGTTTCGTATTAGGTTAGTTAAATTATTATATTATATGATCATTTTATAATATTAGTGTCTTTCTAAACGATTTTAGTCACCGCGACCAATCTCACTACCATCTGAGTAGGAGATATTTTTATCCCAATTGATTTTTTTTGCCTTTAACCCATTTATTGAGGAAGTTCTAGGCTATCTAATATTAAGCCACAAATCTTAGTAGCGGAGCTTTTATACGTAAATTAACGCAAGCGGAAGTGCCAGTAAAAGCTAGCATATTAAAGTGTTTCATCAGTCACGTTCGTTTATTTATGGGTTAGTCTAAATAAGTATAAATGCATACATACAGTTGATATTGTATCATACATAACCTACAACTAATAATTATTACCTAAGTGTTAGTTTGTACTTACATTATCAAACACAACTTCACGCTGTAGTGTGTTATATTAACGCATCTTCACGCTATAATATCTCTTGCGGGGTAGGCAGAACAATATTGATTGAAACTTTTTTTTCAGACTTCGTGATGGTAATGGTGATTTTCGGGTCTCAAAAGTTCAAAGTGAACCCGGATAATGTGGCAACACCCCTCGCCGCGTCCATTGGCGACATTGTAAGCAACTCCGTACTAGCTGTCACCGCTCAATACATGTTCGAACAGATAAGTGAGTATTTATAGCTATAAAAAACCCAACTTAAGAGAAAATAGAAAAAAAACTTTCTGTTTTTTTTTTAATTAAAATTAATTAATGTTATCAAATGTCTTTATTTGCGATACTTAGTTTAGACACCATAATTATTATGTTATATTTAGACAAAGCACACAAAATAAATAAAAAATATTCCATTTTTTTTTCAGAAATATCCTTATGGCAACCCATCGCTCTCCTGTGCGTGTACTACTGTCTCCTTCCCGTGTGGGTGTACATTGTGTACAAAAATAAATACACTAAGAAAGTCTTAACTACGGGCTGGACCCCTGTTATTTCTGCACTATTTATTAGCGGGTAAGTTGTATTTCGTATTAATATTTGTATTCATGGCCTAGAAAATCTTAAAACATATAGCGTTAATAGGTTTTAATTTTTATGTAATTTAAATAAGACAGCTAAAATTAGGAAGCGAGGTTTCGAACCCACGCATTCATTTCTTTTCATGCCTAGCCTACAATTATAGGCATACAGCGACTATTGTTTTTTAACTGTTATTAACGCTTTGATGTCGCTAAATATCCATAGGAGCTTATTATGAAGCTATTCTGTTATGACGTTTTCCATTTTATTCATAAACATAGATTAAGCCTCACAAATATTTTTTTTTTCATCTATCCAGTATCGGTGGCATCGTTCTTGACCAGGCGGTCGACAAATTCCAAGGATATGAAGTATTCCAGCCCATTGTTAACGGTATTGGTGGTAACCTGGTGTGCGTCCAATCTTCGAGGCTGGCCACCCATTTGCACCAGACCGCCATCCCTGGTATCTTACCTGAGAACACGAGAATCATCGAGTGGCCCTGGAAAACATTGTTCCATGGAAGTGAGTATTTGACGGATAATAAATTAACTTTGACAGATGTATGTATGTGTATACATAGATAAAAATATAAGAATATGTAACAGATTGAATTTCAGTAAGCTTAGTAGTCATAAATAAATCGCAAGAATGGGACGTTTTATGGTTGTGACGAACGGTTTTTTTTCTATTAAATAAAAAATAGTACTTTTATTCAATTTCATTTTCTTCTTAATGGCTCCAAAAAGTGTCAGTTGAGCACAGATTATTTTGCCAATCAAATAGAACGGAGAAGACACAAAGGAGAATAGTTGGTTTTTTTTTTTTAATTTGAACATATGCTAATGTTATCTTTTATTTTCAGCTACTGCCGCTAAGGTGGCGCGCATGTTGTTGGTGCTAGCGTTGTGTGGTCAGATCGTGTTTATGGTAGTCGCGGACTTCGTGTACCGAGGTTTTGTGTCTTTAGAGTTCGCGTTTGGAATTACTTATCTTTTATGCTCTCTTGTACAGGTTCGTTATATTTTGTTTGTTTTTAGAAGTAAGTCTCTTGTTTTTTTTTTGTTATGTATAAGAATAAATAAATAATATGTCACAATCTCAGACTAAAGAATTCAAATAAAAAAAAAAAACAAATCAAAATAAATTCGCGAAAAATTCAATAAATGTCAAAATTCTCCTCCCCTTGAAAGAGGATAGCATAATATTAGCTTTGTTTTCCTTTATTACAATAAAATCCGTTAGCAATATACATTTATTAACATTCATTTAGGTATTTATCACAGTAACGAGTTATACTTTTATTTAAAACTGTTTTAGTTTAAAACATTGTTTGGTATCATGTTCTATAACTCTATGTTATTCCTTAGTCTGAGGTCGCCATATAATATATATATTTATATATATATATATATATATATATATATATATATATATATATATATATATTAGTATTTAGAAATGATATTCCAGGTATACCAGCAAGCTTTATTATTAGTAACCGCTGTGCAACCCTCTCTATTTTGTATTGTATCGGGATAAAAAAATTAAATACAAAAAAATAATAGATTCAAGGCTCTGTTACATTAAATTATTTAAAAATTTTAGTAGTCTATATATAATATAAAATTTTGCTTAAGGGCTGCTGAAATTTGTTTTTCCTGAATCTGATGTACAATAAATAATAGTGTTCATTTACTGATTCATATGCTTATTATACATTTTCTTTTTCACAGGTTATGGTTCTGTTGTACCTCGCATATATCCTGATTCACTTTATGTGGAAAAAGAAGAAGGACCCTGACAACGCGGCCATCCCATACCTCACCGCCTTGGGTGATCTATTAGGCTCTGTATTCTTAGGTTTAGCATTTGTCATACTATCGATTTTCGGTAAAGAATACGGCAACAATGTATCCGATTAAGTACTTAAACATGTGGCTTAAAAACCAAAAAAAAGCTTATAATTGTTATGAATTCTAATATCGATCTGATGGAAAATGCTCTTTGCATAGTTATCATGGCTTTTGCACAAGACAGCATATAATTTCCATGAACGTCAACGTATACGTTATACGTTTACGTTAAAACGTTTGCGACGTATTAGATTCATTAATAGCTAAGTGTCATATCAGTATTAGGCACGTACATACGACTGCTTAACTATTTTCGGTGCCAATTAATTTGGAGGATATTTTAATATTGCGATATGTAAAGCTATTGCAACGACTATTTTTAAACGTAAAGTATTATCATAATATAAAAGACACTTGCATAAGGCGCACTGTAATAGTTCGCCATCTGTGATATGTTCCAAAAATGTGATTAACTGCAATTATTACCTTGTATCATCTCGTCTCATGGTGGACAATAATATTGACTATGTCACCATCAAAGGGACATAACGCTGTAACGCAATGGTTATGCTTTTAACGATGTTATTTTATTAATTGTTCGGTTTTCGACAGCTAAATCAATTGTTTTATTGGATGACCTTAATTGTGATATGGATTTGGAAAACGTATGAGATATGAAATCATCTCTGTACATGTAAAATTGAATGATCATGTAGATGTTGTTACTCTATGAATCATGTAACTTTACTATATTATTATGTATTATATATATATGTCCACTGTTTAATGAAATATTAAAATAAATTGACATGTGATGTAGTTAGCTCTTTTTATTCTATATATCATTCCAATAAATACATAAATCTCCATTCCGTGATAGTTTAGTTAGCTGTAATGTTAGCTGTTACCTTAGAAGAACGAGTACAACAAAGCAATTTATAGTATTAAGATGACTAATATAATTTATTAATAGTTATAAATTAATCAAATAGACGATTGAATGAGACTTTTTCAAATGCAGACCTAGTATACTTAATTCGTGGAAGATCTCGTGACAGCAAAGAATGTTCGCAAAAAAATTATTTCTTTGAAATCTACCTCTTTAACAGAAATTTTGAAAACGATATCGATATTTAACAAATCATTTTTAGCAAATATTCGACCAACCGATTCTATATTTTGCATGTTGACGCCGTTTTTACATTTTTTATCGAAAATATTTGGTTTCATTTTACGTTGAACTTTGGTGGTTACTATTGTAGTTTAGGGTTAAAACCAAATGCGTCACAAAACTAACGTACGCAATAGTCTTAAGATATATATTTGAATGAATGATGTGATACAATTGAGATTTTAATATGTATGTATATAGTTGATTGTTATGTAGTATGTAGGCCAAATATTGCCGTAATATTACTCCGAATATTCATCAATTATTGTCGGATTCTATGGAAGTTTTAATATAAAAAGCACAATATTTATTATAACTTAAAATGAAATACAGTAAATGAAAATTACTATGGATTTTGTTTGTTAGTAATATGTCCCGATCCGACAATAAATACACACGGTAGATAGATTCCCAACGAGGGACACGAAAATTGTTACAAATAAACAGTATTTCAATTGCAAATGATAATTGAATGTTTAAAATGTATTTTTTTTAAATTAGGGTATTTTTATTTTTATTAAAAATACTATGAAATCAATTGATGTTTTTGAATATGCCTGTTTTCGGACCATGTTTGAAGAAATGTTTTAGGAAAACGTGTAGTGCCTATTATAAGACCTGTGTTATCGTGCAAATGATCTCTATTTTCGATGTTCCAATGTATATAATTTATATGCTATTTTTATTGATTATTAATCGATTAAAGATATAACCAAATGCTTCTCTTTTGATTTTTACAATTCAAAGTTCCTTTTTTATTCTGTTACTCGCGACTCACCCTCGCTCCGCTCGGGTTCATCCCTTCTCACGTTTTAACGTTTAGTATAGATTTCTCAGAGATGAGATATTTTCTCGCAGTAAAAAGTATCATCCTATATGTTGACCCGAACGACCAGCTATCATCATACCAAATTTTATCAAAATCCCTCCAGTGGGTTTTCCGTGATGCGGTAACAGACAGACAGATAAAAATTCTAAAAACTATAGATTCGACCTCTGTATCGATAATAATGACTATTTCAATAAGATTTTCCAAAAAATATTCAATGTACAGATTCGACTTAGTTACAATTTTATTATATGTATAGATATTCGTATATTTCCTTATCCAAAGAAATAGGCTTTTCATTTTATATATGAAAGTAAGTTTATCTGTTTGTAACAACTTCTCGACGTTCTTCCAATTTTGTAACATGTAGCCTATAGCAGAGAATAAAGGTAACCTGTCATTAAATTACCAAATGTCAAAAAGATACTAATGGCATGACCTCGCTTCGCTTGGATACATCCTAGGGGTGTTTGGGAGTGTATAGAGAACAAACAAATATAATTACAAAAGAAAGTCCCGCCAAAATCGGTCCAGTTATTTCGGAGATTAGGCGGAACAAACAGACAGACAAAATGTTTTAAAATTGTTTTTTATTATACTCGTAAGTACCGTATATATTTTCATACGCATTTATTAAAAAGCTTTTATTTTGACATTACAAACAGACACTTCAATTTTATTTTGTAATAATAATGTCCTCCTGACTGATTTCGGCCACGGCGGTCAATCTTGTTGAGACTAACCATCTGCGCAGGAAATATTATAATGCAGCGCGTATGCGCGCAGAAATAAAAGAGAACTCTCTATACTTGTCACTCTCATAATCCGGTGGGACTAGTAAAAGTAAAGGCGCAAGACTTTACGTACTTTACTTTGTACGTAGAAGGCTTTACGTACTCCGAGGCACGAGGTGAAGCATCACCAACTCTGGGCTGTTACTGAGAATTTCTTGTCAGAAAATCTCAATAACTAGACTTAGCCCAACCCGGGAGTCGAAATCAGGACTTCTGGATCTGTGGCCGTACATGCTAGCCACTAGACCACCAAGGCAGTTAAAATGAGTAATTTGGGTTTAAAGGGTATCAGCAAGTAGTAGATACAATGAAGCGTGAACATTATAATAAATATATTCCACGGGGACGGGGGACCACTGCAATAAAAATATTATAATTAAATAAAAGTTCCCAGTCCATTTCAGTCCTCAATTTTGACTTAGTTGATATTATATTAAACTTGGAATATTTCAATAACTTACTACATTGAAACACAATCCTATTATCAAGCGAATCTGGCGATGAAGCCAGGAGGAAGATAGTAGAATTCTTCAGTGGCTACTAATAAAACCGGAAATATTTTGGTTCATATAAAGCGTCATTATAAAATTACAATTTTAAGTTTATTCGACAGATTGATATAATGAAGTACCTGTAGCTATGTTTTTACCTGACTACCTAGAAAAGGAATGTTACGTATTGAAATTGTATTAATTGCCCAAACCAATATTCCCTCGCACATAGATGAAACGATTTCCGACTTAATTCTTGTTCACAAATATCATCATATCAATAGATTGTTTTTCCTATAATCCTTTCTACGTACCTAAACCCCTTTCCATCAGTGTAAAACGTATCAAAATACGTACAGTATTTTCTGAGAGTAGACCGATCAAACAAAATCCACCTTCAATTTATAATATGTAATGACTTCAATGGTAAACTAATCTAAAAATCAAATTCAAATCAGCGCAGCCAATCTCTTGATTTTACGCACAGACAGATACAAACCAAAATACACAACAATACAACTTTGGTCTAGTTATTATTATTGATAATATTTCCTAGACAGTATATTGAAATTTAAACCAATTCCTCTATCTGGAGTTATCAATATGCATAGAATACATGATGAGATTCCGATGCGGTAGTAGACTTTATTTTCGTAGTTAGAACCATATTTCCAAAGCTTATGCCACACTATCAGGCAATTTAAATATTAATATTTTGTCAAAAAGCTTTTAAGAGTTATTAGAAAAGCTATTTCAAAATCCATGGATTTCCTTTTTTGAAACAAATATTTGAATGATAAATCCAATCATTTCCCTCATTCGGTAATAGGGCAAGCGATCTTCAACATAGGGACTATAGGGTAATAAACCAGACTCTAGTGGAATATATTATATAAGTCAATAAATAGCAACGACCTTGCATATTTACTTACAGTTATAATGTGTCCCTAACTAGCATTCTCCCCCGGCTTCACTCTGCTATGTTTTTTTTATAATTTGTTGTTTCGGAATCTCCTAAATCATTAAAAGATTAAAAAGCAAATAGTGTCAATAATTGTGTTATTTAACAATTTCTTACATTTACGCGAATATTTAAAATTGTAAATAATAAGGCGCTGTCTTTAACAAGTATATAATGACCTTTGAGAAGACTAAAACCTTAGTTTCTCCCGTGACTGCTATAAAGTGTAAAGCATTCCAAACGTCGGGAACCAAAAATCAAAATAAATCCGCGAAAAAATCCGAAAATATAGTTTTATTGACCAGAAAGATACTATTATTGATTTAAAATTAGAAATATTTTTTTAAATAACGATTTAATAATGGTAATAACATCTTGTAAAATATTGAGCTGATATAAAGAAAAAAGTGCCTGGGCGAACGAGCTTCGCTTGGCGTAGGCGCTCTTTCAACACAGAAAAATTCCTCTCGTACCACAAAAATTTACGAGATGGCGCTATATCATTGTCAGGAAGAGAGCAAATTAAAAAAGGCTCTAACAACTAGATATTTTTAAAAATTGTGTTTTTTTTAGGAAATACACCTATATAGATAAGCTTAAAAAGTAAAATCCGATCTAAATACAAAAATTTTGATCGAAATCGTTAATACCGTTTCCGAGATACATGAAATAAATTTATATACAATAGTTATATACTTATTTAATATTGTATTCAGCCCTTTTTAACGTCCCACTGCTGGGCACGGGCCTCCCTTTCAAAAGGGATATTTAATATTATAAGATGCTTATAGCACTAGCAGTACCCGCGGCTTCACTCGCCTTCAAACTTCCGATCGCTACCAAACTTCACAGGATCACCCGCTAGGCAAATTTGAAGATTGCCTGAAAATTTCATCAACATCGCTCCAGCCGTTTGGAGTTCATAAGAAACATACATACGATCGATTTTTATATATATTAAAACGACAGAGATAAAACAAACACGTACACACTTTATGCAACTTATGTTTATTAATTAACACTATACAAACTGGTAGAGTTTTTACTTATTTCGAGGCTTACACAAGAATAATCAAAGAAATTAACAATCTGGGCATTTATAGGCTCTTCCTTTTGGTGGTATGATGTGACGTCACTCCGAACCGGCAGACAGTTAACGAACCGGATGGCTTTGGCTTTGGTTTAGCTTCGCTTGGCTGTGGCGTGGCGTCATAAGGCTCGGCTGTACAATGTCGTATGGCGTTACAATATAGAATTATTTTTTTAATATAATCTAATGGATGTGAAGCTAAGAAACACAGTGAAATTCTTATATTAAATTAACTGTACCAGTGAATTTAGTTTATGGAAAAAAAATATACATCGCACCACAACCGTCGTTAGTAAGCAATATAAATGTATATATGTATAATTTAATGTGTTTTTTCACCCCTTATAGGAGGTCAAACCGTCGATCTCCGTAGAGTCTGGTAACCTGCCAAATGTAACGTTGTCTAAAATGAAGTCTGGGCCAAAAATGGCATCGAGTTTCTCTGCTATTTGGAGTACATATCTGGATAATGATTTTTGATATGAATAACAATATAGTAAATAACTTCAAGATATATTTCTAGATGAGTACTTCTACTGTATATTTATTTCTTTATTAATACTAGAAGTTATTATTACAACAACGAGTTACAACTCGAGTGTTGTAATAATTTAAAATATGGGCTGAAAGGCCCACTTTCATCAATATTCTAACTTATTCACATGTGATATGTAATATATTATCAAACATCAAACGGTATAATTTAATATTTGCTAAAATTATTTAAATATGTTTAGCAAATTTCGTAATAACGGCAGTTAAATGAAATTAGGAGTTTGGTTAAGCACTTTAAAGTGCCCTACAAAACTGTTTTGGGACGAAGCGGTAGAAAACTCCTCACCTATAACGATAACAACTTAAAAAAAATACTACCAAATTAGTAAATAGTATAAGAAAGCCAGTGGTATCCCAGTGATAATACGTTTGTTTAGGAAACTAAATGGGTTCATATCCCGGGTCATACCTCTGATATTTTCATGTGCATTTTCAACAAAATTACCACATCTTTCTCTCCCGTGATCATGATTGTTGTAAAGCATTCGTTCGAAACGTCGGTAACCAAAAATCAAAATAAATCCGCGTAAAAATCTGAAAAGATAGTTTTATTTAAAATAGTAGTCTCAAATTGAAACTTCTAATACTTTCATGGCAAAAAATAACACAACTAATACAAACACTTGACTTTTATAACTTTTACACTAAATATCTCAGCTTTACCAAAGCTTCTGCCATAGTCATAGTGACATGTGTATAGAGTTTTTCCACGTTTTGACATTCTCCTATGGCAGGTGCATTAAAATTAGCCTTGGGTAACCCAGAATATGTGTATTCAGCTCATTTTAATATCCCACTGCTGGGCACGGGCCTCCCTACAGTACGAGGGGGAGCAGGCCATAGTCCACCACGCTGGCCAAGTGCGGGTTGGCGGACTTCACATGTCTTTCGAAAACTTGCTAGGTTCTCTCAGACGTGCAGGTGTCCTCACCATGTTTTCCTTCACCGTAAGGCAGGTGGTAATCAAGTTAGAAATGATTCGCACATGAAAATATCAGAGGTGCGAGACCCGGGATTTGAACCCGCTTCAGTCGGTTTCCCAAGCGAGCGCGTTACCGCTGGGCTATCACTGCCCAGAATATGGGCTATACCCATTTCAAATCTCAAATTCATTAAGTCATTACGACTTGAAGATGTAACAAACACACAATCACTCAGAAACTTTCTTATTTATATTAACAGTCATTCGTCAGTTATATTAAAAAAAAATCTAAATAGTTTTATTATATAAATAAACGTTCAAAACGTTTTTATTCCTAACATTATTGTGATGGAGGTGCATACAATAAATGTTAGATACCCTCGTCGTAGAAATATATTAGCTAGAGTTCCACCAGTGATCGATCATATTTTTTTCATTGATAACGCTAATACTCGTCCATAGCACAAAACAAAAAAAAAATGTAAATAGGTTAACAAATAGAGGAGAAAAAGGTACTTCACTGTTTTATCTTTGCCTATCTATATATAGATATTTATAATGTAGTTTATAATTATATTAATAAAAAAATACGTAATAAATTTACGAAACTTTGCAATTACATTGTAGTACAATCATATTGTAATAATTCCATAATGAGCATACATTAAAAATTTTATAACTTTATTGAATGGAACCGAAATAAAAACTGATCACTTCACTTATTGTTATATAACGGAACTGTACGGGCCAGTACATAATATTTGTCGCGTAAGCACATTACGCCATATTAATAGAGGCTATATATATTCGAATGAATGGTCGTAGTCGTAGTCGTCGCCGTACGCGCTCACGGGTCGTTCTATCATTTTTTTTTTTATGAGATTCAGTGACAAACGAGCAGACAGACCACCTGATGGAAAGCAGTACCTGTCGCCCATAACACCTACGGTTCATGCACTTAGGTTTTAAGTAACAAAAATGCAGAACCACAGGTGCGTTGTCACTGTGAGGACTAAGATGATATGCCTCTTGCCTGTAATTGCGCTGGCTACCTTATCCTTCATACCGGAACACAAGAATGCAACCATTGTTGCTTGGCGGCAGAAATAGATAAGGGGGTGGTACCCATCCAGTCGGACTCCTCAGGCTTGACAGAGTCCTACCACCGGTATTCTATCATTTTTTTTTTTTTTTTATGACATTCAGTGACAAACGAGCAGACAGACCACCTGATGGAAAGCAGCACCTGTCGCCTATAACACCTACGGTTCATGCACTTAGGTTATAAGTAAGAAAAATGCAGAACCACAGGTGCGTTGTCACTGTGAGGACTAAGATGATATGCCTCTTGCCTGTAATTGCGCTGGCTACCTTATCCTTCAAACCGGAACACAACAATGCAATCATTGTTGCTTGGCGGCAGAAATAGATAAGGGGGTGGTACCCATCCAGTCGGACTCCTCAGGCTTGACAGAGTCCTACCACCGGTATTCTATCAATATCATTCTATCATTAAAACTATGGTTAATATACAATTAAGTTTATCTTGGACTATCATTTATTAATAAATGATTTCTATCGGTAAATAATTATCAACCAAAGACTGTAGGGGTTTTCGTCTCAGCCCGTACAGGAACTATATTGGAGACATATGCAATTACACTAGCCGTGGTCTCAGCAGACTCTGCCTGTGACCACGGCTGGTGCAACCTAGTTGAAACGTCGGGAACAAGGTATATAGCCACTTACAAATTCACTTATTAAGTCCCGTAGTGTATGAAACGCGATAATTTAAAAAGTTATGTATGCAATTACAGATTAAAAACATATAAGTAAAACATTTTATTTGATATTTTTTTTGCCGCGTTAATTATTTCCAAAATCGCCCAAACAACGTGTTTTTTTTCTCGCCAAATTATTCTTGACTTCTTAACTAATAGGATTTGAAAGTGAATGCACGTTAAATTTAAAAAGATCAGAATAACAAAAATTGTGATAGATAGATAAAAAAAAATAAGTAGTGATTGAGAAAGAGAATTTCCACTTGTGATGCAGATCTATATTATGTTCTTAATTATATCTATAAATATCATCTATAATAAATCTATCTATAAATATAAAAAAAATCAAATTGAGCCGAATCTGTATATCAAATATTTTTTGGAAGATCTCATTGAAATAGTCATTAGGTATCGATATAGAAGCCGAGTCTATAGTTTTTAGAATTTTTGTCTGTCGGTCTGTCTTTGAACGCATCACAAGAAAACCACTGGACATATTTTGATGTAATTTAGTATGAACTGGATAACCAGCTATTAGCTGGTTATCTGGGTCAACAAATAGGATACTTTTTGCTGCGGGATAATATCTCGTTTATGAGAAATCTATACAAAACTTTAAAATGTAACTGGGGGTGAGTCACTAATATACATTAATGTAAATGCAAATAACATTTGAAAAATTAATTTTAAAATTATATATAAATAATTTAGACTTTTTTAAAGTCCCACTGTTGGGCACGGGCTCTCTTCAGTAAGAGAAGGGAAGACTTCACCGTATATGCAAGTCATGTTGAAAATAATAAGAAAATGTAAATGCCAAAGGTGCGGGACCTGGATTTGAACCACTTGATTTTCCAAATGAGTGCGATTTCAATGGACACCCATTACCATTTTAAAAAATATCCTTACTTATTTCGACTTTGCCTAAAAGCATTTTAGCATTTTTTAATATTTTCAGAATCAATATTTGATTTCTATATTTTGATACTTGAAGCTTTATTTTAAATTGAAATTAAAAATTAAAAGAGTATTAACAACAAGAGTATTATTTCTGCGGAAATTTATAAGTTCTGCAGAACGAAATGATCATTGGTGTTTATTGATTTCATTATTGCGTACGTATAGTATAAATATGTTTTTTTGTATGTCCATTTATAACATATACACATATAAACTATCCATTACATTAGGTTGAAACTTTTTTTAAAATTAAAGTGTGCACTTCTACGAAGGTTTCCGACATAATGCCATCTATGAACGATAGGTGACACGTAAGTCGTACTGTATATTTTTATATATTATATGATTAAGATGTATACGAGAGCAACGCCAGGCCGGAAGGCTTGATTTAATTAATTAAATGTTTTTATAATTTACTAGCGACTCACCCTCGCTCCGCTCGGGTTCGTCCCTTCTTACATATTAACGTTTAATATAGATTTCTCAGAGATGACATATTTTCCCGCAATAAAAAGTTATCCTATATGTTGATCAGGACCAACCATTATACCAAAATTTATCAAAATCCCTCCGTTGATTTTTCCATGATGCGGTAACAGACAGACAGACAAAAATTCTAAAAACTGTAGATTCTGCCTTAGTATCGATAATAATGTCTTTTCAATAAGATTTTCCAAAAAATATTTAATGTACAGATTTAGCTTAGTTACACAATTTTATTATATGTACAGATTATGAAATAGATGAAAAAAATATAAAGAACATGTCACCTTTTGTTACATTCCATTCGAAATTAAAAACGAAAATTCGAAATCGAATCGATGAAATATAATTTGAAAAACATCACTAACTTCAGCAACTAACCTATGAATTTCCTATAACCCACTCACAATTTTTCATTCTAATGACTTGACACACAAAATTCTTTTAGAAATATTGCCTCTTGTCCCTAGCCGACAACGGATTGAAGTCTGTATGGAGGCGGCAATATATCGCTAAACATGGGGTGTGAGGGAACCCGCCCCATTTATTCATGCCACTTAAAATTGTGTTTGTAGAACAGTGGATTACGCAAACCGTTAACACTTAATGACCTAAATCAGATCAAAAACGGTATACCCACAATTCTGAAACGTCCTTCACAGTCTGGGTCTGGAGTCTCGCTTCGATTCTCCTTCGAGTTGGTAGAGTCTGAAGCCGTGGTCACACCTGTTTTGGAACAAGTGATAGGACGGACGGTTCGATCGTTACGGACAGAGTACGCGTGCGCCACGGAGCCCGAGCCAACGTCGGCAGTCGCACGCGAGCGGGCAAGACACTCACCCGCCCGGACACGGCCCAACACCGCATATAAAAAGATCCGAGACGCGCATGCGAATATCGATCGCACTCGAAATGGTACCCTATCTAGGTTAACCGGCTAAAATTAAAGGTGCGTTCCAAATTCAAGGTTGCAACCGCCGCCGGCGCAGCACTGAAATAGCTATTGTGCATGGAAAAATGGATAGCTTCGGCGCGTAACGCTCGCGCGTAGGGGCGGAATTCCCGTGTCGTCTCCATGATGGCGGATAGAAATTATGTAAGATTCGTGCGTTATTGTTTCACTCGGAATTAATTCCGCGTTAGGGCCAGCCCGACTTGTTCAGATCGATAAAACGCGTGTGACGGTGGTTTTCGATTTTTGGGAGTGTCTCCGTCAACCGGTCGGTAAGCGTCAGCGTTTCGCTTCTAAGATATATTTAAATTGAGCTAAATGTTCCCTCGCTAAATGCCAAGTGGTCGCTTGGTAATCGCATATTTCAAACAACTTCCCCCAAACGTTGCCCAACTGTTTAATTCACAGTATTATATTCATTCAGTACTGTCCTACATCTCGTATATAACCCCCACAAGATGTGACATTTTCCTACCCGTGACTTTGAATCGTTCCCTATTTATAGCACTAAATCTTAGCATCCCATAACAAATGTTCATATAAAAGATTATAAATTAAAATATGTCGAACTCTATAAAGTTCTCTAATTCAATTCCATTTTCTTAGAAAAACATTGATTTGGAAAATTCATGACAGATGTCGCTAGGGGTCTATTGGCTATTGACTTTTTTCAAGGCAAACGTAAAAACGTGGACGTACGTGCGACGTGAAGGTTACTATAGATATATTAAAACCTCATATCATTTGTATCAAGATATTTTTAATTTTCCTTGAAATTGATTCATTTTGGCTTCTGTTTTTCGTAGAGCTATATTTTATCAGACATATATATTTTTTTAATTACTCTAACATCTTAGATATTTCTTTTTCTGTTTAATTTTAAAGAATATCTCTAAATGAGTAAAATATTCCATTAAATATAACAAAAAATTGAGGTTTAAAATATAATTTTTACTTGTAAGCCATCAATTGTTTCAAAATTTTAGTTTTACATATTAATTAGGCTAAATATGTAAGTCATATTATATGAATCATGTGGTACATGTGTTTTATTATATACCAAGACATATTTTATTTAAAACAAAACCTAGAATATGCATTATTATATAAATCTAAATCAATTAGCTTTTTATTAGAGACAAATTAGAATTTATGAAAATAATTATTTACTGGAGTAGCAGAATTCAAAGTAATTATTTTATATATTATATACTAGTGACTCACCCTCGCTTAGCTCGGGTTCGTCCCTAGTTATGTTTTAATGCTTAGCTCAGAGATGAGGTGTTTTGCCGCAGTAAAAAGTATCCTATATGTTGACCTGGATAACCAGCTATCATCATACTAAATTTCATCAAAATCTGTCAAATGTATTTTTCGTAATGCGGTGACAAACAGACAGACAGACAGAGAAACAAAAATTCTAAAGACTATAGGTTCGGCCTCTATATCGATAATAATGACTATTCAATAAGAATTTATACAAAATGTACAGATTCGGCTTGGTTACAATATTTTTATATATTTAAATTAGCAGATTTAAATGTACTAGCCACTTTCTTTCACTTTCGTACTTCCTTGTTTTCTCAGAGAAGAGATATTTTCCCGCAGTAAAAAGTATCCTATATGTTGACCTGAATAACCACCAGCTATCATCATACCAAATTTCATCAAAATCTGTCCAGTGGTTTTCTCGTGATACGGTCACAAACAGACAGACAGACAAAAAATCTAAAAGCTATAGATTAGGCCTCTGTATCAATAAAAATGACTATTTCAATAACATTTTTCAAAAAAAATTTAATGTACAGATCCGACTCAGTTAGAATTTTATTATATGTATATAGATAATATACAAGTACCGCCCCGCCACCTTTTGGCAAATTTTACTACTAAAAGTAGCCTATGTATTATTCTAGATTTATTTATATACTAGACTCTATCTTTATGTTCATAGGCACTAAATTTGAACCAAAACTTTACCAACAAACAAACAGTCGCGCTAATTATTCTAGTGGTATACTGTGTGATACTTACAGACAGACACACAGATACAAGCATCAAACTCGTAACAACCCTCGTATTTCATCAGTCTTTAAATAAAGATAATAAAATTGGTACATAATCAAATATTTCGCATACTTCACATACAGTCTTTAATCCACTTTGAAGTCATTAATAACGCGTTATTGCATAAAGAAATATCAGTGTAAAACTAAAATATTGAAGCCAAAGCAATTAAAAATCATTCAAAAAGAATTTCTTATACAATACAGAAGTAGTTTTTAGGTCGTATGAATAAAACACTGTAACGTAGATATTGTGCCTGACTTTTTTAACGTCTTTTCTACAATTTTAGTTTTTACACTATATAGAATAGATGACGTTCTCGTTAGTCGCTATCTTTACAACTAGACCCTCAAAAGATCGAATCTTAAGTCAAGCCAAAGATGTCTTGTATTTTTATTTCATTTGGCTTTTGATAATTACACTGAGCTTAGCAGAGCTTATAAGCTACGTCTCTTATTTCAAATTATTGCTGATTTAATTCCTAAGCAAAACCACTTTTCAATAGAGCAAAACAGTGTTATTGAGTTAGTTGAATTCTAATGGTAATAAAATGTAGAGCTACGTTTATATATTATATTCTGCTTCAAAACTCTTACACAAACTGACAGACAAGATACAGCCTTAACTAATGAGTCTATCCAGTCCCACTTTACAACATAATATGTAAGAAGTATGACAATAAGTTTGAAAATTCATCCCCTAAAAGGCTTATGTACGAGTAGGAGATCAAAAATCGTATTAAACATCATTTTTGAAGCTGTAAGTATAATTTCTTATGCCAAAGAAGAAATTATTCTTTGTGGTATATTTATCTATTGCTAATTTATATTAGCTCTATAACTAAAGGAAAGTCATATTTATTCTTAAACGATTACAGAGAGAATTGAAATATATGAGTATGTATCGGGCATAGACTGGAATAGCCCGTTTTATATACATAATATTTATAAGCCACGTTTGTATGAAGAAAATTCAACTTTACACTTAAAATTTTCTAATTTTTAAAATTTCAACTACACGTTTGTCTCAGTTTATAGTGACCGTACTTGCTGTGCCAGCGGTCGCGGGTTCGAGTTCCACTGGGGGCATTCATTTGTGTGATGAGCACGAATGTTTGTACTCCAATCATGGTATTTTATATTTATGTATTTATGGTTATATATGTGTAGTGTATCAACTATCTGGTATCCATAACACAAGCCTCGTAGCTCACATTAGAATTAGATAGTGCTATGTATTAACATCCAATCCCCACATATTTTAAAATATTCTCACATTTCATATGAAAGCTATAACTACGTAATTGACTTGAAAATTAATGAAATTTAAATAGAATTTGCTATTCATTTGTTCAAGATTTGTTAGAATATTATAGTAATAAGTGTTCCGCAACGGCAAAATTATATTTCATTATATTAACTATTAAATATTAAGAGCTGAAACTTTATACAGATGCCTTTTATATAAATTGTTTTGTGTTTTTGTTTTAATTTTGTAGTGGCTGTGTTTATAAAAACTTTCTCTATTAAACCTCGTATTCTTAATGCTCTATTCAAAAAAAAATGGATTTAATATTTATAAAAATGTATTAAACACAGTACTAAATTAAATTTCATATTTACTTAATCGACTCGTATTAAGGAGGTTATATGTTTGGCTGATGTTTTTTATATTTTTGTTTCGTTTATAATTTTTACTAGTAGTATTATTAATGTTATAATGTATGGAAATGCTGGTTACAGAATCACGCTTAAACGTTTAGCAAGCTTGCATGACACTTCTCAAAAATATTTTCGCAAGAAAATATGTCAATAAACAGTAATAAACAGTCCTAATAAATAGAAATTCCTAATTTGTAGATTTTGTTGCCCAGGGGTAACGCGCATACTTGGGAAACCGAGTAAAGCGGGTTCAAATGAAGTCCATCAACCCACACTTGGCCAGCGTGGTGGACTATAGCCTAATGCCCCTCGTATTGAAGGGAGGCCCGTGCCCAAAAAGGGCTGAATACAATTCGTAGAAAAGTTAAATTGGCTAAATCAACATTGGAATAAGAAAAAATAAATTGTTATCTTCTTATAATATTTCTGTTGATTTATTAACCATCTAAATTCATTTAAAGTAAACTTAACTAACAGCAAATTCAAATAACCAATCTATGGTGAATAATTACCATTAGACTTACTATCAATAGAATTTTGACATCATTTATATGGAGCGTGAAATATCTATCTCTACTAAGGGCAATTTCAGACAGATAGGCAGATTATTAAAAAACGCCGTTAGTAAATACATAAACTTCTTTATTCACTTTAAAATTTAATATAACTAAATAATTATCTTGATATTTCATTTAAGAATCTGAGAAAACAAAGCAATATATATTAATCGATTAACCTAGAAGTACTCCATCCCTGTACCACGCTGACCTCCTGACCCGTCAAATGTCAAAGGTCGCCCAACAATTAATAAGGCTTATAGTTTTAAAAAATTAATTGCCCTCTTCATTTATCTACTAATTTAAAAGTGCTATACAGTTAATTTATAAATCTTCTAATTAGGAACGTTTGTTCAAAATATCATAATTATTTATTTAAAACTACCTTTATATAGATTTATGTAGAGCGGCTCACCCTGGCTTCGCTTGGGTTCGTCTCTATTGAAAAACAAAAACAAATCTATCCCACGGGAACCGTACATTTTTCCGGGATAAAATACTTTTTATTAGGCTACTGCCTATGTGCTATTCCAGACTATACTCTATCTCTGTGCCAAATTTGATCCAGATTCGTTCAGCCGTTCTAACGTGATTGAGTAATAAACATCCATCCATCCAAACTTTCGCATTTATATAGTAAGTATCCAAGAGTTTCGCTTCCATCGGAAATGAATAACTCTTTCTTGAAAAATTCTTTTTCTATAAGATTTTTCTTAAACTATGACTGCTGGAGCAGATAGTTAGAAATATTTTGTAGAAATACTTAAATATTACAGTTTTGGTACATTGTTCTTTAAAACTATATGAACAAAGTCGTCTTACCGCAGACACCTTTCTTTTTCCGGAATAAAAAATATTATGTTAAATGTCAACTCTTCTATACATATAATAAAATTCTAACTAAGCCGAATCTGTACCTTAAATATTTTTTGGAAAATCTTATTGAAATAGATATTATTATCGATACAGATGCCGAATCTATGGTTTGTAGAATTTTTCTGTTACTGCATCATGGAAAATCCACTGGAGGGATTTTGATGAAATTTGGTATGATGATAGCTGGTTATCTGGGTCAACATATAGAATACTTTCTACTGCAGGGAAATATCTCATCTCTGAGAAACCTATACTAAACGTCAAAACGTAAGTAGGTAATAAAGCTTTTTCGAGCGGAGCGAAGGTGAGTCGCTAGTTATAATATAAATTAAAAGACATATAGCAATTTTCGTGCCTAGTACCTATACTAATGTATTCGACATTATATTTAAAAAAAAAGCTAAATAGACTTAATATTTTGCTATCATTTCATACACGTGTAGATTATGCTTTGAATTATCAATACAACAAAGTTCACATAACCCGCTTAAAGCTCTTAAACTTCGATATAGCTTAAAGCTCTTAAACTTCAAAGTAGTCTAAAAAATATCGATAGTTTATTTTGGTATATAGAAAATGTCAGGAAATTAGCGTAAGTAATTTTTTATTTTTACAAAATAGCTTATAGCTTTTAAAAGTCGTAGCGTAAAGTTAGGTCTATCCTTTTTCCTAGTTCCTATCCTAGTTAGATACCTTCCTCAAGAATTGGACTATCAAATACAAAAAAAGATTTTTTAAATCCGACTAATAGTTCCAGAGATAAGTGTGTTCAAACAAAAGAACAAACAAACTCTTCAGCTCATAAAGCTACAATACTAATAAGTATAGTTTATAATATTTAATAGCAGTACCGATTAGCCAGACCATTTAGAAACCTACCTGATATAATTTAGGTATGTTCGCATATTTTTAACCGACTTCCAAAAAAAGGAGGAGGTTCTCAATTCGACCGTATATATTTTTTTTTATGTTTGTTCGGGCATTTTTTCGTCGTTTATGAACCGATTTTGATAATTCTTTTTTTGTTAGAAAGGAGATATCTCAAGAGTGGTACCATGATAAGGAAACCAGGATCTGATGATGGGATCCCAGAGAAATCGAGGGGAACTTTCGAAAATTGTAGCGGCGACTAGTGCGTTTGTTAACATTTTCATTAGGTATTTTAAAGCACTACTATTTAATGAAAGTCTGGAGTCCATCATCAGATCGACTACCGAAACTGAGACCGAAAGATAGTCGAGGGAACTCCTCAACGATTTACAGCAATTACCTAGTGTTTGGGCTTGATTAATTTGTATTGATGATACGTCTACACTAAAAATGGAAAAATAAAAACTTTTTATAAAAAAATAAAAACCGACTTCCAGGCACTGAAAAGTAAAAAATAACTAAACGGGGGTTTTCATTTAGAATAGATACTTAATCAGATTTTTTCGAAGTCGGTGCCAGCCGATACAAATCAAAGCACACCGACTTCGAAAAAATCTGATTAAGTATCTATTCTAAATGAAAACCCCCGTTTAGTTATTTTTTACTTTTCAGTGCCTGGAAGTCGGTTTTTTTTTTTTTTTTTTAAGTTTTTATTTCTTATTGAAAAAAACTCTTGCTATTTAAGGTAGTATTTTTTTGTCTATAAGTAAATCAATTTTATTATTATACTAGCGGCTCACCCTCACTTCTCGCTTCCAGACAAACAAAAACATATCTACCCCACGGGAACCATACATTTTTCTGAGATAAAAAGTAACCTATTTGTTATTCTGATGTATGAACTGTATTGTTGTAAAGTTTCATTAAAATTTAAATAAGTAGTTTTTGTGTATTAAGCTGTATAAGTTACTATAGTTTTTTTAATTATCCCACGGGAACTCTTTGTTTTTCTGGGATGAAAAGTATCTAAAATGTTGACCGGAGATAGAAGGTACTACCATACAAAATTTCATTTTATCGGTTGAACATTAGCCCTTACAGACACACAAACAGACAGCGAAACCAAAAAATTGAAAAAATTAGGATTTGTTCTATTTCTTTTCTTACATCCCCCTGACTCGGTTTTTAGCATTTTTTTTCTATGTACAGACATTCGACCTCTACAGTTTTATTATATGTATATAATATAGATATTCTGATTTTGTTTCAAACGGTTCGGTATCAAAAAGTCTAGCTAGGAACCTTATTACTGAGCAAGTGCTTGGGGTATAGATAAAAAGCTACAATAATCAGTTTTCTCTTGAAAAAAAAAAGGAAATTGACTTCAAAATTACTTAAAACTAATTATAATATATATATGACGTAGCATGAATGTAAAAAAATCAGCACAATAAATCTCCTGTTCGTTGAATTCTATGAAAAAAGGCACATAATTATACTGTTTTTCGCAATGGTTATCACCGACACAAAATCCACTAGTGGCACTAAAATTAAAAGCATTCCACGTCTTTTTTAATGAATTTATTATTTCTACATTTGAAATAAATCATTACTAAAATGTCTGAGAAAACATTATAGATACTATGTATTGAGTCGATAATAAACACTATTGTTAAAAACAATGTATACAAACGAAAACGTATTAGTACAGTTGCATTAATCTTGGCATCGCTGCAATTTTGTACCTCGATGGCAGTTCAGCTTATTTTAATTTTGTACATTTCAATTATTTATATCCTTCATATATTATTATCTGTACGTTTGCACTTCCAAATCTCCAAAATGGTTAAACCATTTTTTAAAGTACATTGAAATAAGTATATATTCTTTATGTATAATCCTTTCATCAAAACATATAATATAACTAGCGACTTACCCTTGCCTTGCTCGGGTGTGTTTCTAAAATAAAAGTAGCCTAAGTTACTCCTTATAATATTAGCTATTTGCCAGTGAAAGTCCCGTCAAAATCAGTCCAACCGTTTCGTAGATTAACCGGAACAAACAGACAACAGACAGACAAAAATTTATTAAAACGAATTGTGTTTTTCTTATAAATACCGTATATAATTTCATATACATATAGTAAGTATTTTGACATTACAAACAAACATTTCAATTTTATTTATCTGTATAGATAATTATTATACATGGCCGTATAATTTATAAAATTACTAGCGGCTCACCCTCGTTTCGTTCGCTCGCCTCTAGGAAAACAAAAACAACCTTATCCCACGGGAACCGTACATTTTACCGGGGTGTAACCTATATGTTATTCCAAACTATAATCTATCTCTGTGCCAAATTTCATCCAGATCCGTTTAGCCGTTCTGGAGTAAAATAGTAACAAACTTCCGCACAAACTTTCACATTTATAATATTAACACGGATAAGACCTGGTGATTTTATATTACTATTTTTACAGTTTTTTTTTTCTAATTTTGGTTTCCAACAACAGTAATGTGTAACTAATAATTCTATTTTTATATGTGATTAGAAAATATATTAGTTTTACTAATAATATAATTCGTATTCTGCAAATAGAAAGTTATGATAATTTGAAATAACATACAAATAGATAACAAACAATTACATATCTATACATATAATAAAATTCTCAGTTGAATCTGTGCATATATTTTTTTTGGAAAATCTTATTGAAATAGTCATTATTAACGATGCAGAGGCCGAATCTATAGTTTTCAGAATTTTTATCTATCTGTCTGTCTGTCTGGAGAGATTTTAATGAAATTTGGTATGATGATAGCTGGTTATCCGGGTTAACATATAGGATACTTTTTACTGCGGGAAAATATCTCATCTCTGAGAAATCTATACTAAACGTTAAAACGTAACTAGGGACAAACCGGAGTGGAGCGAGGGTGAGTCGCTAGTTTACATATAAAATCGTTTTAAACATAAAACTAAATTAATTTATTGCACACAATCGTTTAACACAACTTCGACGGCGATACTATCCTATTAAAGGCACTACCATTTTATGAAAGCCTCTAGCTATCCCTTCGTTCACTAGAGAAGTGTATAGATCTAAAAGTGGGTGGGGGTCTCTGTGGCTGGTCGGTGGAACAAAAGAGATAGTACAATTGTTTATCGTAGTACCGACATCTAGCCACTTTGAACGGCCATGTAGGGCGGTAGATATTATCGTATACTGCAGCAGGTTTAAGGATTTTTCAAATAAATAGAAATGAATAAATATTTATATTTAATATTTTTGTTAAAGTATAGTTCATAAAAAAAAGGGAATAGAATATACAGCTAAGTAATGCGATACTAGTGTTTCTTATTACACATCAAAAAAAAAAAATTAATAACTAGCGACTTAGTCCCTAGCAGTTTAGAAACTTCAATTCGAATTTTGCGTCATTTTAATTGATTTTTGATATTCGCGCGAACCCTAACTATTGATTAAATAAATGATTACACCGTTGTAAAGATTACCCGGGATAAAAAAGAAAAATTAAAAAAACGGTTATTTAGGTACAGTTATTTTCTAAAACGAAACGCTACACTTATACTGGTGACTTGTGACTTATACGTGAATTACGCAAATAAGAACGTGAAGTAATAATCAAGAATTAACAAAAAAGTTATTTTAAATCTTTCCAAATTGGGGAATTTTTGGTAGATTCCAAACAGATCTATCTACATATTTGTCCCTACTTGCAAACTAAATCCGAACAAGGCGAAATTTATTAAAAAAAAAAAACTTTTATCCTGAAATACGTGTATCCTATGTAATTATTATATCATACAATAAAAAAATACCACCGACATGCACTAAAGCTATTTCCGTGTACGCAAATGTCGTCGTAAAATTCCATAAAACAACCATAAAGTTTAAACAATTCGAATTTAAAACAGAAAATATACATATAAATTAATAAAAGTGAATATTTATCGTATTTAAAAAAATATATTAAGTTTACCGAAATTTCATTGTCTCTACTGTGCTAATAATGTATATTAATTTTTCTTTTCCAGGTAAGTCCATGCGACGTTACGTTTCTCACGAAATTGGTAACTAAAAAGTTTATTTTTATATATATATTTTTATATATATCTAAGTAGAAAATAATAGTCGAACAAAAAATATAAATTATAAAAGAAAATATAATGAAAATGTTTATAATATTTGTAAGTATTTAAAAAAACATCTAAACTGCATCGATCAAAAAAATACTAGATACACAATCAACGACAAAATATGTCCTCACTGAATCAGCGCTCATTTGAACATTTAAAACAGCTTTTAATTTTTTTCTGAAAACAACTTTAAGCATTGCATTTAAGGTTCAATTTACATTGTGGTATATTTATTTCAACTAGAATAATTACCTAAACACAGTTAGTGACAGTTTTAAGAGCATTTTTGCATGGGATTGTGTATCTAGTACTTTTTAACCGACTTCCAAAAAAAGGAGGAGGTTCTCAATTCAACCGTATATATATTTTTTTTATGTTTGCTCGTGGATTTTTTCGTCGTTTATGAATCGATTTTGATAATTATTTTTTTGTTGGGAAGGAGATATCGCAAGAGTGGTACCATGATAAGGAAACCAGGATCTGGTGATGGGATCCCAGAGAAATCGAGGGGAACTTTCGAAAATTGTAGCGGCTACTAGTGCGTTTGTTAACATTTTCATTAGGTATTTTAAAGCACTAATATTTAATGAAGGTCTGGAGTCGATCTGATGATGGACCCGAAAGACAGTCGAGGGAACTCCTCGACGATTTACAGCAATTACCTGATGTTTGGACTTGATCAAAAATGGGAGATTGAGGGACTAAAAATGGAAAAATAAAAACTTAAAAAAAGAAAAACCGACTTCCAGGCACTGAAAAGTAAAAAATAACAAAACATGCCAGCCAATACAAATCAAAGCACACCGACTTCGAAAAAATCTGATTAAGTATCTATTCTAAATGAAAACTCCCGTTTTGTTATTTTTTACTTTTCAGTGCCTGGAAGTCGGTTTTATTTATTTTTTTAAAGTTTTTATTTGATCTATGATTAACTGTAATAGAAAAACCTACGACATATTTTACCTATTTTAATTAATATTTTTTTCATCAACTTCATAACGAGTGTTTTCAGCAATGTTATATTTATATAAAAATATACAAATAATGCTGCTAAATAAAATTTACTGAATAATGGGATTTATTTAGAAAAATATATTTCTATGTGTGTGAGTTTTATTTTTATTTGAATGTGTACACACGTCTACATACATACGTCTTATACTTCAAAGGTCCCATATAAATATTGAACGTATTCAAAACATGCTTAAAAGCTACTTTGAAGTTATTTCAAAAAAAAAGCCTTTCTTAATTTCTACGAAAGTTTTAGTTTTACAGAGCTCAATTGATCTTTTAATATTACATTTTATGCTCTACATTTGATTTTCTTTCACTCTCACCTTGCCCTTTTAGGAGCTTTGCTCTTATAGGACTTTCAGAATATTTAAAATTAGCTCGACTGAAATAGATATAAATACGTAATGTAGGTTGACATAATTTTCAAAAAATAAAACTAAAGGGAAATTAAAATATAATGAATGATACTATTTTTTCCTTATACTCATATCTTTCTTAGCAAATGTTACCTGACGTATTACCCCTGTTTGATCGACAGTTAGTAAATAATGGTATAATCGTATGGAACATCGTAACCTAAATCTTCGAGTAAAGGAAATATCAATCAATACAAAATGTTATTTTTTTATTATATCTGTATTTGTTGGCATCTTCATTTTGATTTTCGTTTACAATTTGTTCTCTAAATATCTTTTTATTTGCTAAGGAGGTTCTGAAGGGAAAAAATGGAGTAATGTGCGATGATCATTTTTTTCAAATAATCTAATCTCTTTCAAAATAACAACTCTGTAAAATATTCGTATGTATTTAGCCCTTTTTAACGTCCCACTGCTAGGCACTGGCCTCCCTTCAGTACGAGTGGAATCAGACTATAGTCCACCACGCTGGCCAAGTGCGGGTTGGCGGACTTCACATGTCTTTTGAAAACTTGCTAGGTTTTCTCAAACATGCAGGTTTCCTCACGATGTTTTCCCTCACTGCAAGACAAGTGGTAATCATGTTAGAAATGATTCGCACATGAAAATATCAGAAGTACGAGAAAATATTCATATAACCTATAAAATAATAACATCGTCATAATAATAACATTATACCCGTATAACACATATTCTTAACGTGCCTAAAGTATCAAAGTATTTGGCTTAACGCTCTATCATGTTCTAATCTTCGAGATTTATGGACCACATCGGACCGAAACGAAATTACCTTCGGTTTCGGTCCGAAAATGTCAAACTATATACAATATTGAATATATCATAGAATTAGCACTTGTCGGTCTTTACGTATCTAAAATATAATAATAATATCCTTTTCCAAAATATTATTTCTTTTACAAGGCACATTAAAGTTGGAGCAAAATTCCTTATGTGGTATGCAACTTTCGTAGATATGCTCACACCATCTTACTAACGCATACACGAGGCAGCCTTTGACGGTTTTTGTATGGGGTTTTGATCCTAGTGTTTTTAAAATGGCAGGAACATGAATAGCATAGTGAAAGTATTAAGTCTGTGTTGTTTATAGAAATGAGACTAAAACATTGAGGTTGGATTAAATACATTTAATTATTTACTTGGTAAAATCTGCTGGTAATCCCAAAGTGTGCTTCCTTACTCAGAGGATAAACTAAGGTATTTAAAGAGGGAATGTTAGGATGTTGGGTACTCTTCCTCTCTACAGTAATATAGATGAAAGCTTTGATATATTTAATACATATTTAGTTTTACTGTGGCCCTTTCAGATTTTTAAGTTAGATACTTGGATATTTCAATGGAAATTTAAAAGCTCTTTATTTATTTTCCGATTAATCATGTTATTTACTAAAAATGACGTTTTCAGCAATAAAATATTATTTAATAGGTTTTATAAAGATATGATGTTAATGTAACAAAAAATCGTATCCAAATGTTAGTAAGGGCAATTAAAGCGGTCGAGTGTCGCTAGAGTTATTTCTGCGCGCGAGCTGGATTGGAGCCAGCAGACGGTGAAGTTGTAGGGTTGAGAAGTGAAAATATTTTTTAGGTTTATTTTATGAATTAATTTTTTTATGATTTAGACTTTAGAGTCCAACTATTTTTTTTTTTTGTTTTTTTTTTCTTTATGTGAGAGCCAAAAAGATGTTAAATTGTTGAATAACAATATTAGTGCAAGGTATTAATCCCTCCAGGTTAATTGCTAAGAAATCCGTGCGAATCGATTTTTTTTTATGACATTCAGTGACAAACGAGCAGACAGGCCACCTGATGGAAAGCAGTACCTGTCGCCCATAACACCTATGGTTCTGCACTTAGGTTTTAAGTAACAAAAATGCAGAACCGCAGGTGCGTTGTCACTGTGAGGACTAAGATGATATGCCTCTTGCCTGTAATTGCGCTGGCTACCTTATCCTTCAAACCAGAACACAACAATGCAATCATTGTTGCTTGGCGGCAGAAATAGATAAGGCGGTGGTACCCATCCAGTCGAACTCCTCAGGCTTGACAGAGTCCTACCACCGGTGAATTTTCGAAAATTCAATTGTTATCATACACGCCGGCGTGTATGCAGTCCTGGAGGGGTTAATTGTGTTTTTTTAACAACAAAAAATTTTTTTACAAACATATAATGTCAAAAAATATATTTGTCTAATATTATTGGAATTCATCGTATAATTTGAGTTTTGGAATCTTATAATAAAATTTTGTGTCGTCAATAAAATAAATCATTTTTTTAAAAATTTGACTACGCTACGTTACGCTATATTATTAATTTTTACCATATAAATTAATGTTTTAGATAACATATTAAAAAAAAAATTAATAACTTCGTTTTCTGGTTTTTCTACCACAAGGAGATTTATATCAAACTTAAAATAAGGTAATTATAATGTATGTATGTAATACAGTATAATAATTTAATTGCAAGTTTATTTTTGAAGTTACACTTCTTTTGGGACGTTTGGACAAAATATGAGAGTAAAATTTTTATGATGCGCGCGCATATCGACAGCCAAAAAGCGACATGATGAAATTAGCTGAAAACGACATGATGAAGTTAGCCGCATTCCTTTTACTATCAGAGAGTTATGACATATGGGATGAAATCTTTAGTTATTTTTGTACTGTTACGCCAAAGAAGTGTAACTTCTTACGTGCGTACATAAATACACACACACGTTTTTTTTTCTCATAAATTACTATTCTCAATTTGCAATCATTGCCTTATTCTATGAAAATATTAACTGATAAAATAGGGTATAAGATATCTACGAGAAAGTTATTATGCATGTGCACTGCCGCTTTTCAGATCATTTCCTTAAGAAATTTCAAGCCGTACCAGAAGCAAGTAGAGTAAGATTTGAAAATTTAAATTTTAATATCTAGAGAGTTTATAGAATGGAGCTCTATTTTTTATTTGAACTCTAGAAAATAATAACTTTGTTTTTCAATAGTTGTTTGGAATCCAAAATAAATCGAAAGATGAAATTATATAGCAAGATCAAGTAATATAGTTACGAACTCAAATTGAAGTTTTTATTCAGTATCTCCTATATTGTTAGATTCATAATAATATTAGAAATACAAAAATAGGTTTTATATAAAAATAATTTTGTTTTTAAATTCCGGTGAATCTAGTATCATCCATGTGATATTAATAACTATATATATATATACACATACATATGTATAGTACATATATACTATATAAATACTTACATACGTTTTTCTTCTAAATAAAAACTTCTTGTTTAAAAGTAAACCGAAAAAGAGTTAGCAATAATATAAAAAAAATTTGGTCAGAAAAGTAACTCTTTGTCACAATCATTGAAAAAAAATGAAATAATCAAAGTATTTTACACTAATTTCAAAAAATATGGGATAATATCGGGTAGGTATTTAAAGGCCGGCAACGCATTTGCAAGCCTTGCGGTGTTGCAGATGTCCATGGGCGGCGGTAATCACTTTCCATCAGGTGAGCCTCCTGCTCGTTTGCCCCCTTGATAACATAAAAAAAAAAAAAAAAAAAAATTTCAAAATAACAGCTTTATACTAAATGGATATGGAATTATATACGGTACTTATAAAAAAACTCAATTTTAAAATTTTTGTCAGTCTGTCTGTCTGTTTGTTCCGGCTAATCTCTGAAACGGCTGCACCAATTTTAACGGGACTTTGACTGGCTGATAGCTGATATTATAAGGAGTAACTTAGTGAATTATAAATACTTATGTCAAGAGACAACCCTATTGAAGTATTTTGCAACGATTCACTTGATGCTAGTCACAAAGGTTTCCGCATGGAAAATGGCTGTGATCTTCATTATGTAACTATTTAAATATAACAATTGTCATACAAAATAATATTTTTATGCCGCTATGTGTTTTATAAAACATTTAATATTTATTTTTATATATAGTATACACTTTGAACCTATTAAGATAAATTTTTGGTAAGTTATTGGGAGGTTTTTGATTTATTTTTTGTAGTATCAACAACGTATAATAGAGGGCGCGTGAATTATATTGAACAATAAGTAATTAGTGATTTACCGGATTTTACCGGTGGTAGGACTCAGTCAAGCCTGAGGAGTCCGACTGGATTGTTGTGTTCCGGTTTGAAGGATAAGGTAGCCAGCGCAATTACAAGCAAGAGGCATATCATCTTAGTCCTCACAGTGACAACGCACTTGTTGCTCTGCATTTTTGTTACTTAAAACCTAAGTGCATGAACCGTAGGTGTTATGGGCGACAGGTACTGCTTTCCATCAGGTGGTCTGTCTGCTCGTTTGTCACTGATTCTCATAAAAAAAAAATATTAAACATCAGACAATCAGCAATTATATAAAGTATATTTAACATTTATATATAAATTGTGTATAATATTATGTGTTTGGCTTAGTTTGTAGTGACTCTACTTGCTGTCGCAAGTCGCGGGTTCGGGTAAAGCTGGGGACATTAATTTGTGTGATGAGTACAAATGTTTGTAATCCATTCATGAGAGTTTATACTTATAATATGTATGTATTTAAAGTTATATATGTGTAGCGTATTAACTATGTTATATTCAAAACATAAGCCTCGTAGTTTACCATGGAAATAGATGGTGCTGTGTGTTAATGTCTCAACATATTTACTATATGTACCTATATCATATATATGTACTATTTACATTGTACACATCCTAAGGCGAAGGCGTGAAAGAGCGGAATTAATCGTAGTAGTTTTTATATCCAATAAATCCTTATCTCGTATAAATTTATTTAACCAGGTAATATAACAGCATTCTAACTTAGCGATAGTGGGTTCTATTTTCTCACAAGTCAAACATATATGTTGAATTATTTTTTATAGTGATTATATTATGTATTATAGAAAAAAGTACTGTAAAATATAGTTTAACTTATTCAACTAAAAGTTTTACTTATAAAACTTAAATAAAATTTGGTTAGACAAGTGTGATTTTATGGAACATATTACATGAATAGTCCACCTAACCAACCTAATAACCTAACCAACCTAGTAACCTAGCACGTTTTCCAAAGACATGTGAAGTCCGCCAATCCGCACTTGGCCAGCGTGGTGGACTATGGCCTGATCCCCTCGTATTGAAGGGAGGCCGTGCCCAGCAGTGAGACGTTAAAAAAGGGCTGAATACAATACAATTACAAGAATAAAATACGCGATTGGAGTCGTGGATGAAGCTAAGTATAGTTGTCTAAGATTGACACAAAAATTAATTTCATAGAGAGACTTCATTGAATATTCAGCCTTTTTACTAAAACTTCGATTTCAGCGCTTACTTGATTCTAGTTCACACAACTCTTTATTTCATAATTTCTGTTAACCTAATTTATTGTCTATTCGAAAGTAATATAAAACTAACGACTTACCATCGCTTCGGGTGCTAAGTACACGAATTTTGTTCATAATTTAAGTTTCGAGGTTTAATTCTTTTAGCACGGAACCTAAATTCATTTTCCGAAATAAATGTAGTCTAAGTTACTCCTTATAATGTCAACTACCTGCTAGTGAAAGTTCCGTTAAAATCGATCCAGCCGTTTTGGGGATTAGCCGGAACAAACAGATAGATAGACAAAAACTTTAAATTTTTATTTTCTCTTATAACTACCGTATATACTTTCATATATATTTAGTAAAAAGCTGTTAATTTGACATTAGAAACAGACACTTTAATTTTATTTATCTGTATAGATAACGAATGCTCTTTCAGAACTACTTTACGCGAAAACCTTTAAAATACTAAAAAACATCATGTATTGGGTAATTTTCCGTTATATTGTCTAAAACGCTGAATGGCGATCGTGTCTAAATTTAAGTACATACGTCTGTTTTTTGTTTAGACTTGTTTTACTGGTCGCATAAAACGCGATGAGACAGTCCAGAGCGCCTTTGTTACTAAAATAGCAATCCGTTTCGATAGACGATCGATCGATTAGATTCTTGTCGTTCAAGGTATTTTAATTTTTAACCGACTTCAAAAAGAAAAAAGTGCTATATTTGGTTGTTTTTTTGTTAATCTCAAACGATTTTCTTAATTATTTTTTTTAAATAAATTATATCATATCAAGTGTGGTCTATATAAAAAAAACATTTCTTTAATATTAGGTACTTATTACATTTAACTGATTTTAAAGTTCGTGGCTTTTCTTAGTTAAAAAGCAATTATATGTTTATTATTTTCAGACTATTTCTCTTTTTTAGGATTCCGTGGCCCAAGTGCAAAAACGAAAACCGTAAAATTTCGCTATGTCCGTCTCTCAGTATATCACAGCCACTTTACTCACAGACTGTCCAAATAATATTGCTGAAATTTAATAAGTAGGTGTCTCCTATAAACCACTAGACAATTTAAAAAAAACAATAGGGACATCTCTCTACACACATAACACAACACACATTATTTTTTGCAGTAAATGTAATTTGTTCCAACGCGAATGTAACAAATTACGTATACGTTACATCTATACACATAAATAAAATTGAAGTGTCTGTTTGTATCAAAAACCTCCCGGGTATGCTCTCAATAACTTACCAAAATTTTATCCTAATAGGTTCAAAGTGTATACTATATCTATACAGATAAATAAAATTGGAGTGTCTGTTTGTAATAATAAAATAACCGCTTTTTACTAAATGCATATGGATGTATACACAGTACATATATCAAAACAACATTTTTTACAATTTTTGTCTGTCTGTCTGTCTGTTTGTTCTGGCTGAAACGGCTGGACCGATTTTGACGGGACTTTCACTGGCAGATAGCTGATGTAATAAGGAATAATTTAGGCTACTTTTATTTTAGAATAAAAGAAATAGGGTCCCACGAAAATAAAATTGAAACCAAAAAAGAGTAAAAAAAGTTTGTTTTAGGAAGCAACCTAGGAACGAACCAGAGCGAAGTGAGAGTGAGTCGCTAGTACATAAACATAATGTTTCATGCTACGGAACCCTCGGTGTGATAATTTGACTATAATACTTGCCCGATTATAATATTTTACAATCCTTTGAATATGTAAGTAAGTTCGATGTTTCTATCAAGAACCCTTCCCTAAGACGGAGTGAAGGGTTTCAGAAGATTTAAATCAATTTAATCTATTAAATTAATAATTTAACAAAAGACCTTTCAACCTTAAAAAAAATTAATTAAAAAGTTTGTGCTAAAAACAAAATTTTATATTTCACTAGCGACTTAACCTCGCTTCTCTCGAGTGCGTCCCTAAGTTTGAATGATTGAAGAACACATAAAAAACAAACGTTTAAAGAAAAAATACTTTTTTTTGGATCAAAAACTTTCGCAGGCGTATACAGAAAAACCACCATAGTTTCATCACAATCGGATCAATTGTTAAGAACAATAGAGATAGATGACAAATATACTCGTATAGTTTATATAGATAGATAAATAGATTTGTGATTACATTTGTTGTTAAGCATTGGAAAAGTCGGGAACAAAAAGCCGAAAGGTGCGAAAAATCGGAAAAGATAGTTTTTAGTTAAAGTTATGTTTTATATGATAACTAGCTTGCTTCCCCATACAAACTTTCATCCGCACTTTCACCCCCTTAAGGGATTATTCCTGGGATAAAAAATTTATCCTATATCCTTCCCAAGATATCAAAGTTTCTTCTTACCAAATTACATCTTAATCGGTTCAGTAATTCGGAGCCTATTCAATGCAAACAAAAAAACAAACAATCAAATCTTTCTTCTTTATAATATTAGTATAGACTAGTATAGATATAGGTGATTTATTAACAATCCATCTCCACAAATGTAAAATGTATTAAAATAATATACATCTCATACACAGTTGTTTGGAGCTTTACAAATTATATGATTAATAAGGGAGGATGAAATTTTATTGACGTTAAATATTGTATTGAAATAATAAAAATCGTTGTAATCTAATTAAACATATGAGAGTGAGAGTGTTATGATTATGATGATAGCTGGTTATCCGGATCAACATATAGTATACTTTTTACTACGGGAAAATATCTCATCTGAGAAATCTATACTAAACGTAAAAACGTAAGTAGGGACGAACCCGAGCGGAGCGAGGGTGAGTCGCTACTTCATTAAATATATTTATTAAATATATAATTCTTATTTTTTTTATTGGATAGAGAGTAACTCTAAGATAGTTTCATATCAATCCTATGGTTTTTAACTTAATAAATAATAAATAAAATAAATAATAATACTTAAACACCATCTAGTTCCATGGCAAGCTACGAGGTCTGTGTTATGGATACCAGATAGTTGATACACTACACATACATATATAACTTTAAATACATACATATTATAAATATAAACACCCATGACTGGAGTACAGACGTTCGTGCTCGTCACACAAATGAATGTCCCCAGCGAGACTCGACCCCGCGACCGCTGGCACAGCAGGTAGGGTCACTACAAACTGAACGTTGCGTGTCGTCGTATTTAATTAATTAATTGTAAGTAGACAACTAATTTTAAGTGTTCTTTTGGCACCAATTTGAATGTTGTAAAAAGATTTTATCGCCTTTTTTCCCTAAACAATAAATCAAAAGAAAGTATTAATACAAATGCTTTATAAATTTTCGTGTACGTTTATTATCCGTCACTCACTGGCAAAAACAAATATATGTGTCACTAAGCTTTTGCTGTTTGTTTTGCAATAAAAATAGTCATGTTCTTAATGGTCTAACCTTTAAACAATTTAATCAAAATAATAAAATCTCCGAATTCTGTGTTCAAATATTTGAATTTTTGAAATGAAAACTTCTATAGGCAGGTTTGGATGGGGAGTTAAATTCATGTAAGTCGTCATCGACATGGTCACGTGACGTCTTGACACTAACACTTAAAATGCCAATAGATTTCAAAACCAGATAAATGTAAACAGTTTTAATTTACAAATTTTAATTTAAGATCAAACAATTAATTTGAATATCCAAAAATAACAACTGTTTGTATATAGTTTAAGTTTTCACTTCTGTCGGCAGTCCTCATGAATACTTTTCTTTAACCTCACAAACAATTATATTGATTTTAAATACAACATATATTTGGCATTAACTCGCTCGTTTACTTGGGCTTTTGGCATGCCTGTTTAAGTACTCGAAAACCACTGGTCTTTTAAAGAGATTTATATAATAAAATTCTTCTTCTTTATCCTTCTTCTCGTTTTCCTTATCCCATGCTGCAAGGGATAAGCACAACACATTTCTTTCTTCTACTTCCTTCTATCAACTGTCATCTCAACACGAACACCTTTTACACACATCTTCTTTCAGACAGTCTGTCCATTCGGTCTACCTTTATTTCTGCATCCATCAACATTCAACATTCATGCCTAATATCCTCCTACTTATATGACACTTTTCCTTTTTTCTTCTTCTAAGTTCATACAACACTAACCTATTTCTCTTTATCTTTATTATTATTATATTGTATAATTAATGATATTGTTCGTTTTAATTAGCTGATTTCATCAAAAGGTAGATGCAGTTTTAAGCTCTCCATTGTGAGCTTTTGAGAATACAATATAACTCAATCAATATATACAGCGATTGCTTCTATACGAGTATATTATATCCATATAATTACCAAAATTATCTGTCAAACAAGACTGTTAAAGTAATAAGTATTTCGTGCAGAATTACTAATTAATTTGTTCACGAAAGCTATATCAATTTACCGCGAAGTTTAAAGCTCTTTTCAATAAAGTTAGGTGTGGTTTAGTTGTTTTTGCGGAATGTTTCATAAATGCCTTGTTTGGTTTAATTTTTAACATAAAATTTTCGTTGTATGTGTGCGCTAGTTGGTAGTACGTTTTGTCATGAAAAAATAAGGAAGACTATTTTAATGTCTAAAATGAAAAAGCAAAAGTTACGTCTTTGCTTAACTTTAAACGGAAACTTATAGTCCAGTTGGAATCCGGTTTGTAAACAAAATATTGAAAACCTGAAGTTTTTTGATTTTAAAATGTTAGCAGGTATATAAGGAATAGAAATTCGTAAAATGCCCTCAATGCCCAGCTACCCTCGAGAAATAGGGGGACGCAAAGCGTTGAATAATTTTTTTTTTTTAATTTCTGTCTTTCTGTGACGTTCTGTCGTAAAATGTTTTTACAAAAATTGTAGGTCTAATAAAAATCTACAACTTTTATATATAGCACTTTTTACAATAAACTCAACGTTTTCGAGATATTAGTATAAAAACTCGGTTTTTAATTTTTTCTAGGTTTTTTATTTTTAATTTCTAGAATAATCTTTCGATTTGCATGAAGCTAAGGCAATGTAATTTTTAAAAATACATATAATAAATAAAAAAAATTGAAATTGAAATACATATTTAGCCATTTCCGAGAAAAATATGTTTGATGGTCTCAAGAGGCTGAAAGTCACCCCCAACTTAAGTGGACGTTTAAATTTTTTTTTGTTTAATTTTCAGATAGTGCTCATTCTTTTCGTCTTAAATTCTACTTTTTGAAGAAAAAAAACATTGTATGGTCGCTCTGTAAGAACACTTTTAAAAATTGTAAAAAGTGGAGAAATCGACAATTTTTTTATTGTAAACTACATATTATTTAATTATCATTGAAGATGTGTACTTTATTGACCAAATTTATAAACTGATTACACCAATGTATGTTTTGGGGGAAAAAAACCAATAGTATCCTTAAGTTTTTAATTTAATGCTTATTATTTATACAATGTCGCCGTAAACATTCCAACTTTGCAATTTGACGAGTCGTGAAAAAGTAATAAAAATTGGAATTCACGTAAAGTATACCATCTCTTTTGTATTTTGTCTAGTAGAATCTATATTATTATTTTTTTAAATTTATCAGTATTTTATTAATTTTTGATCGATTTCGGAGTTATATTTATTGATATTTTTCTGAAAAAATTATTTTAAGGTAAATATAGAAAGAAATAAATTCATTCATAATCTAATCTTGTTTATTCATAAGTTAAAAGTATAATTAAAAAAATTAAGTTGATATCTACAAAATTTAGTCATAGTTTTGTTAAAAAGCCATAAAAAATGTATAAAATGAAAAAAAAAAAATACTTTCTTAGATTTACGCGAATATTTGACATTTTAAATGAATCAAAATAAAACCGCAAAGAAATCCGAAAACTAAGTTTTATTTTAAAACTATTTTTTTAGATTTACCCTCGCTTCGCTTGGTTGCGTCAATAAATGGTTTTCGCTTGAATGGTTAGAAACACATAATAGACAAATGTCCAAAGAAAAAAATCTTAGTGTTTGTGCGAGGAACCTTCCCAGGCGTATACAGAATAACATCACAATCGGATAAATAATTTAGAAATGTATAGAGAACAAACATACCAAGATCAAGGTCATTATTATATAAATAACATATCGTTTATTATACTAACCAATCACATTTTTCTCACTTTATACAAATTCGGTTATAAAATCCTCAATAACAAAATCAATCGAGCTCCTCGCAAGCTGAGCCATGGACCCTACCACACTAGGGTAAATACATCCATACTCAATATTAGATATAATATACTAAAATCGAACTATGTCATGTCATTGCCACCGCTCCTATTTGTGTAGGTTTACATATTAGTTAGTTACAAATAATTCTTACGAAATCTGTTTAGTTTGAAAATAAATCGCGCACATCCACATGAAACAATTAGTATTGCAATTTCAACAAGAATATTGAGAACACTCGAATATGACGTCATGTACTGTGACGTCATTTGGCACGAACCGCCGTCACGTCAGAAAATACGACAGTATAGCCGATGAGGAATTATTATCTCGGTTTATGAATGCTATTTTCGTGATATAAAAAGAATAATAATTGAACGCCGTAATCGTTAAATCTGTTTTAGTTACGTGGATATTTAACGTTGATTAAATAGTGGTATATGAGTCAGTCCAGTTACAAGCATTGATGGAATATTTTTACAACTTCGTTTAACAATCATTTAAATTGTAAACTGTTTTTATTATTTAAAAAAAATGTATTAAAGTAACGATTTCCCCTTACTCCTGGTAGGTCCGAAAGTATCTCTTTGTCGTGGTAGCGGGGCTCATTAGTGTCCGGTAATCCAGCTGGGCGTGAAGCCAAGCAATACACTGAGAGATGGCCGACTTTGGTGGGAGGTGTACCATGTGGATTGCTCCTGGTACTTCTCTGACAGCAGAGTGGGCTAAGGAAGCAACCCCTTGGTTGTGTGGTCTGTTTTGGCAAACCTGCCGCCGGGGTGTCGTTGTTGAGTGCGTAAGCAATCCTGCAACGCCCCATTAAGACGACGCAGGTGTAGATTTTGTTAAGGCGGCGCGTCTCACATAATCACCTGTATGTATACAGATGATATGCGTAAATGCATTTTCCAACATTAAAAGGTTTCCCAAGATGCCTAGCAGTAGTAACTGCGAGTCACGGACCTAACCTCATTTTTTATCAGCGGATCAGGTCGCAACGTTACCACTACGTTGGCCAAGTTGCAAAATGTCTTTCGAAAAATAGTGAGAATCTCTTAAACATGCATTTCCTTATGATGTTTCCCTTCACTGTAGGGCAAGTATTACATTATTAATTGATAGAATATTATTAATATATTATAATATATTTTCCATAAATTGTGTTTTCTGCTATTGAGTGAAGCGAAAATCGCTAGTTGTTTATATAATTAAAACAAAACTGCTACGAGTATGTTTTGTTATAAAGCAGATAACTAAAAATATCTTAGCTATAATAAAAAACGTATTAAAAGTAACGGCCATGGTGTTTTACTATCGAATAGTGTAAACTTGCCCTTAAGGGCGGCAGTATTTGATAGTGATGTACCTTTGCCCTTCCATATCAGAAGATTCAATCTCATAATAAAACTGCAGTACTTTTAAATGGACGAAGGCTTGCCAGAGTTTTTAACCATAATTTTACATATCAAATATTTAATGTTTTTTTTATAGTACTATATAATATTATTCGGAATAAATGCCTCGGTTCTAAGAAGAACTGCCATAAGAAACTAGATTATACGTCTTTTTTTTTAACCTTATACGAGTGGAATAAAAAAAAGTGTGTGCGTATGCAATTTACTCACGGTAGAAGTGAAACTTCTTTGGCAAATATCGCAATTAAATAAAAACAAATCAATATTTAAATAAGGCATATTAGGCATATTACAATCATATATTTATAGAATATCATATAATTATAGAATATAATATTATATATTTGTCAGACAATAACAAATGTTATCATGGCAACAAATAGTCATAATAGCTTTTAAATGTTTTTTAGTAAATATTCATTTTTATTAGTAAAAGTTTAGTTTTTCTTACCAAGTTTAAAAGTTATTTTACATTTTGTTTAACATATATTATATAATAACACATTATTCAGTATTATTTTTGATTTCCTGTGTAATGTATTCTATCTCTTTCTCGTGCCGCATTTCCGTTTCAAATCACAACGATTCTAAAAAAGTTTCTCTTGAAAAAAAAATAAAGCTATTATATAAATAAAACTATCTTTTCGGAAATCATGGTCACGGGAGGTATCTCCCGTGACCATGATTGCTGTGAAGCAATCGAAACGTCGGGAACCAAAAATCCAAATAAATCCGCGAAAAAATCCAAAAAAAAAGATACTTTTATTTAAATGTCTAATATTCGCGTAAATCTAAAAAAGTATATAGTCAAATGCAATCATAGCTATTATTTAATAGTGTAGAAATTCACTTTATTTTTTTTTCAAGAGAAACTTCTTTAGAACAAATTATGTTTACTCATTATTTTGCTAATATAAGTCAAAATATCGATTCAATACGAGGATTACTATTTACTATGATGGTTATTGGTTTCTGTAAGAATCTCTGGTTTTCTACAAGGGGTTTACATCCTCTAGATATACTATACTAGTACAGATGCCTTGTCCTATTCCAAAAAAAATATGAACAGTCTTTATTTAGACAGTTCTTCAGGCTATTTTTGATATATACATTGTTAAAACAATGTATTAATAACCACTATAATTTCAAGACAAGGAAAATAAGAACACAGTAAACCAATGTAATAAGCTTTATTTTATCACTCTTTTACTTTATAAGTTTTATAATGTTACTTCAATTTTCGTATTTCCATCTAATATAACAAAATTCAATGTAATTTTAACGATCACTTTATGTTACTACTATTTAACTAATTACAGGAAAGCGCTTTATTTTTCACTTTTTACACATATTTTGATCAATAAGTTTCTCAACATAAATTTAATATTATTTTAACAACATACATATATGATAGATGGCGTTGATTGCAAACTGTGAATTTTAACTTTTAATATATTCTCAAATATGTGAAATATAGCAATTTAATTAGTATAGCACTTAGAAAAACAAACAGTGACGTTAACCATTTATATCCAATCGTGATAAAAAAAACTCATTAAATATTAACAGCGCCATCTATGATTACGCAGCACAAACTCATTACTTAGTTTAGTAGTTTATCATTATTTCTTAAAGTACCTACAATATACCTATTTCTGTACCTTTTTGAAACATATTTTTACCATTTACACCAAACATCAATAACACATTGATACATATAACGCCATCTATAAACATTTTATTAAACTAATTTCTACTACTAAATAGTCTAGTGGCTAGCATGGTACGGTTCTAAATCCAGAGGTCCTGAGTTCGAATCAGGATCGGGCCTAGCTCAGTTATTGAATCTTAGTGTTAAGAAACTGTCAGTAACATCAGCAATTGGCGTTTCATCCCCTTGCCCGGAAAGCACTTACAAGTTACAGCCGTCTATCCGGCGCCTGATTTCACACCAGTTATGTCTAATTGCCTTTCCAGTTTCAACTAGAATATGAGTGTAAAAGGAATAGAGCACTTGTGTCTGCGCTTAGGTACATTATAATATAGTACGAGTATTTCGTGCACAGTTAACTAATCTCAGAGAGATTAACTGCTATATGGCCAAAATCTGTCAAGAGGATATACATCATCATTCAGCTATGATATAACCTCACTGATCGCAAGGACCTGGATTTGGTACTGTTCCTTCAAAATGCTTAGTTTTAATTACATAGATAATTTTAATATGAGACGTTATTTAGCGATTAGGTACCTATATTTTTTTTTACTTTATAGTCTTTAGCCTAGATTCTTAAAAAGGGTGTAGTTGTAGTTGTATTTATTCAGTTTTAACGCTGTAAAAGTAAATAAAGAGTGACTAACAAAATTCTGGATGTACAGTGGTGTGAGTAATATTTTATGGCGCTACTTCTTAATGAGTGTAGCGCTCATAGTTTCTTCATAAAGTTCAGAGCACCTGTTCCTGTTGCCATGCTAAAATAACGACGCTTCAAAACTTCAATTAAGATACATTTATATATTTTAAACTGTCGATAAATCTAATAAAATTAATACATTAGTTTAAATATTTTATAAACAACTAGTGTTTTTTTAATTTCACCTGCATTCATTTAAAATAATCGATAATCACTCATTTTCTTTCTGAAATTTTAAAAATTTAATATGTATATTTATTCTCTTTTAATTTGTTCAAAGAGGAATCATAATAAATTGCTCTTTTAATAATTATAAAAACTACTTTCAAATCACTTTAAGCCATTATTCCATACTAATGCAGAAAATTTTACTTGGAATTTATATCAGACAAAATCAGTACATAGTTGGCGATGATATCCGTTAACTTACACAAAAAACATACAAATGAATTGAGAACCTTCATTTTTCAAGTTGGTTAAATAATCATGCTACTAATAAATGAAACATATCATGTGTGTATGTTTGTTACTATTTAACACTGACACTGGACGAGTTTGGATCAAATTCAGTATACAGATAGATTATGACTTAGAGTATGGAGTAACACATAATTATTAATTAGGCACGTATTCGAGCAAAGCAAGGGCAAGTCGCTTGTTAATATTAAAATCGGTATAATAATATTCAATAATAGACTGAAGAATTAAAGTTTATAATTAAACTATAATAGTTATTGGTTTCATTTGAAAGACGCGTTTGCGAAACCGCATCCCGCTAATCTATCACGGACGCGCGAAGCGTTGCGCCAGACCGCAACGGTACAGCACATATGTACATGTATGTATATATATTGTTCTCTTTAACAACATTTTCACTTTATATAGCTATCTAAAAAGTTCAAAATGGAATATTTACAAATACTCTTAATTCTTATATAATAATCTTCATCAATATAAATGAAAATGAATATTGATCCGAATGATCCGATAGTGATGAAACTCTGGTGGGTTATTTTTTATACGCCTGCAAAGGTTCCTGGTGCAAAAAAATTTTTTGGACGTTTGTGTTTTATGCGTTCCTAAACCATTCAATCCAATCTTAGGGACGCAACCGAGCGAAACGAGGGTAAATTATAATGTATGTAATAATACTTAACGTCTTAACGGCTAAATTAAAGGGACTATACACGTCTTTTGACAACAAATTAAGTTCTTACACACATGCCAGAATCTCCAATGATGATTCTCTTTCACTTGAATGCTTCTATTATTGATCTGCTCACCAAGAGAAGCTCTCCCTGTGCAATTTAATTAAAAAATTCTTTTATATCCATACCTAATCTTATTAATCTAGGATCAAAATAATTTTAGTCATAATACAATATTAAACAAGGTACTTAAGAAAAAAATATTCCAAAAAAAGAACAAGCAACTTATAAAACGTACTAAAAATATGACGTACCTAATAGTAAAATACAGTAAAAAGCTTACGAGTCGCAAAACTCGCAGCGAGTATAAAATATAACATAAAGCTACTCTTATGCGTCTTTGATGTTATGATCAATTAATTATTTTTATCGTATCAATGCTTATTTGTCCAAACGACTAATTTACCGGAACATTTTTAATACAGATTTATTGACTTTTATATGTCAACTAGCGACTCACCCTCGCTTCGTTCGGGTTCGTCCCTAGGTACGTTTTAACGGTTAGTATGAAATACAAATCTTTGAATTTCTCTGCTATTCTGCACTATAATATGCATGTTTTAAACATATAAACCTTCCTTTTAAATTACTCTATCTATTAAAAAAACCGCATCAAAATCCGATGCGTAGTTTTAAAGATCTAAGCATACAAAGGGACAGACAGACAGCGGGAAGGACTTTGTTTTATACTATGTAGTGATTCTATTCGTATAAAATACACATTTTACTTAAAAAAACATGTATGTTATCTATATAATTGTTTATTAAATATATAAATCTTAGAAATAAAACTTTTTTTCTAAAATAGAGGAAAAAACTCTAACTACTACTACTCTAAAACTATAACAATTATTGGGTTTCTAAGACGACGAAATAATATTTCAACATTAAAATTGCCTGAAATTGACTTCAACATTTTCATTTTACTTCATAAGTTAATGGAAACGCACTTGAATGCACGCTCAGGAAGAAGTCAATCACATTAGCGCGTGCAATTTCCGTATTCTTGCCATAACTTTGGCCCTGATATTATTAACTATAATAAAGTTTTCATGATATCTTGATCATTATATAATAACTGCCATAACTTTTAATATTATATTATGGTGAAGTTCACTTACTTAATATTATACTCCTAGTATTTTTGTTAGTTAACTTTTATTTTATACAGTAGAAGGCGACAAATCGATGTGATTTTTACATGGAGTCTTCTGACTAAAAGTATATGATAGACTGGCGTACAGAACAAAGTATTAATATTATTAGACAAAATTCCTGAAGCTGCGACCGCAATATTTGCCATAAGAAGCGGAGAACGAAGTAATTAAGCCGACTTCCATTGTAAAGGAAAACCTAATAAGACAAATATTAAAAATAGTTATATTATAATTACCATAATAATAACATTTTGATGACATAATATTCCTAACGGACATAGTATCATTTAGGTTCATTTACTAGGGTTCCATACCTGAAGGGTGCCAACGGGACCTTATTACTAAGCCTCCGCTGTCCGTCCGTCTGTCCGTCTGTCAGAGGGCTGTATCTCATGAACCGTAATAGGTAGAGAGTTCATATTCTTATTTTAATAAAATTCTAATAACTGAGTCGAATATGTACATTAAATATTTTGAGAAACTCTTATTGAATTAGTCATTATTATCCATACAGAGAGCGAATCTAGTGTTTAGAATTTTAGTCTGTCTGCTTGTCTGGGAATGCATCACCAGAAAACCACTGGACAGATTTTGATGAAATTTGTTATGATGGTTATCCGGGTAAATAATATTACAAAAAAATCCATTATATTTTGATGAAAACAGATGTGTTTAAACTTGAATATGTAATTAAGCTTATAAAAAATAAATTTGAATAAATTATTTTATATAAATTTATACAGTAAAATTAAATATACTAATATAAATAAAATAAGAAAAACGGACTCATATATATTTTGAAATCAACTAATTTACGCAAAAACTTTATTTTCATAGACAATTAATCTCTAAAAAAATGCTTAAATGTTTCAATTTCACATCCAATATATTTCGAACCTTAAATATTATGAATATAGTAACAAAATGTATGAAAATATGTTGTTTTGGAGGCCATAGAGTCTGGTCTAGCACGTCATTGAAATGCCGCCAAGCTGTCGATATTTAGGCCAAAAGAAATAAACACGGTACATTAATATTTGACCGCCGCGCCGTCATACAAGTGACGTACGAAATGATAATGACAATTCTCTATCAAGGTGCTCATAAAGAATTGTCTATCTATCTATCTTAAATACCTTCCGGGATTAATCCACATTAATCCCGGAAGGTATTTAAGCAATAAATGCGTCCTATTCTAGTGACTTGCAGGTAAGGGTCCTAGATTCGTATCCCTGGTCGGGACTACATAGGTTGTGGGTTTTTTCCGTCACGAAATTTTCAGTAACAGCCCAGAATTGAGAAGTAAGATGGTGTTACTCCTTTAGTGACAGTGGTAGCCTAGTGGTGCACTCGCTTGGGAAAACGAGTTCAAATCCCGAGTCTCACACCTCGGATAATCTGAGAAAACCTAGCAAGTTTTCGAAAGACATTTGAAGTCCGCCAACCCGTCCCATTAGTGAGACATTAAAAAGGGCTGAATACTCCCTTAGTGCTCTTAAAACCATCGATCCCATTCTTGATCTCCTACGTATTGAACGAATTAAAACAATATTTTAATAGCATTTTAGTCTTTTACCTCCATCAGATAGTCAAAATTCTAGACACTGTAAACTACACATTTTTTAATTACGTTCAATTTTTAATCCTTTATTTATCTGTTTTATTAAACACTGACGTATTCACAAATGGTTATACATATAATTTTACTTCGGGCCTACAGTAGAAGCTTTTACCTAAAGCACAGGTATCTTAATACTGTTGTAAGGCGAAATAAAGGAACCATGATCTCTCCTTTTGTTCCTTAAAGAGCACAAATATTGAAAAAGAAAACTGTCGCAATTTATCACTATGGAAACAATAATGTCCCTGCTATTATATCTTTCAACATACAAATACAACATATACCTAATATATCAAATAAGAAAATATTAATATTAATAATTTCTTCAGAAAATATAACAATAAGATGAAAACGAGTCACTTTATGAAAGCGTTTTTAATTATCCTGATCGTGAAATTTCGTATTCCCCGAAATGAAGCGATAACATAAATTGTAACTGACGTTAGTATTATAATTTAAACAGTAAAGCTACGTTTTAATTATTTGGAGTTAAAACAATAATTACTTTCAATTGTCCTTTGAATCTTTTTTACCTTTAACTAGTAACCTATGAAATTATATTTCAAATATCGATTAAATATCGGAAGAGTAGTTAAAGTCGATTTTACATTACCGTTGATAGTTTGGAAGCCAAAGACTATAGAAATTGTACGTTTGCTTACTTCAAGACTGCCCAGATGGGCGGGACGGTACATGGATAAAAAAATAACAATTATATATAGCCAAGCTATACTAGATATGTTAAAAATTTTAATTTTAATCAGTTACTATTATAAATGCAAAGTTTGTATGTAAGTGTGCGCATGTTCGTTAAAACTGGCGGATTAGGATGAAATTTAGCTCACACATTGGCTGTGCTGAGCTAGAAGAACACATAGGCTACTTTAGGCACCTAAGAAGGCACCTGAGCGAAATGAGAGTGACTCGCTAGTACTGTTTATAAAAGCATATTTTCTTATATTCACGCTAATATTTGACATTTTAAATAAAACTATCTTTTCCGATTATCTCGCGGTTTTATTTTGATTTTTGGTTCCCGACGTTTCGAATGCTTTACAGCAATCATGGTCACGGGAGAGACTAAGGTTTTAGACGTCTCAAAGGCGTTATATACTTGTTACAGATAGTGCCTACCCACTATTTAAAAAATCAAAATAGATCCGTGAAATAACCCGAAAAGGTAGTTTTATTTAAAAAGCAAATTTTTTTATTTTATTTCCTTTAAATAGAATAATCGTATTCTAACTACAATAAACGTCAATTAGACTTGGAGGCTAAATACGAAAAACGATAGGAGTAAATCGCTTTACTGACGCCATCCTGAGATTTAAGTCAAGGATGGTGCTAGATTCTTTAGTCAAGGACAGGTTGCCGACACCATGGCGCTGTGTCTGACATTAGTGTGCAACTTGATTAGTTGGCTTTTGAAGTACATTTTTTTAAAACAAACCATTTTATCTGAATTAGGTATTAGAAGGAAATAAAATAAATATTTTGCACTATATAGTATATACCTTCTGGGGTAGGAAGTGACAATATTTTTACTATCAATACTTTCCCTTATGCTTCTCCAAACGAAAGCATTTTTAAAGTATCCTTCAGAATTCTTGACTGAAAATTGATTCATTTGGAAGTTCTGAATAAATGAATATCCTAAAAGAATATTATATATTATAATTTTTAACATAGAAATCGGTCACATCGTCTCCCCTCAGAAGAAAAAGAAGTACATCGCCATAGCTGCCAAATCATTTAACTTTGGTTTAGTATAACATAACAAAATATAACAAAGAAGTTATGAAAAAGAATTTTTTCTACGCAACACTTTACTATTAATGTAAATTTCAATTAATTTAGCAATTATGGTGAACTCAAATGTGGCGCGTTTATTGATTCCTCGGTATTAAATAGGCGGAGTCCGTCAAAAATAATATCAAAGTAAATTGCGTCATTTGTTATTTATCCTACTATTCTCGATTTTACCATACACATCGTTTACTTTAAATTTTAAAGAATAAGGGAATTCTTATATACGTAACTATTAGTGTAGTAATAATTTACAATATTTAAGAAGAAATTCTATACTAATATTATAAAGCTGAAGAGTTTGTTTGTTAGTTTGTTGTCTCAGGAACTACTAATCCAATTTAAAAATTTCTGTTTGCATTAGATAGCCTATTTATTTAAGAAGGCTATAGGCTATATATCATCCCGGAAAAATGTACGGTTCCCGTGGGATAGATTTGTTTTTGTCTAGGGACGAACCCAAAGCGAAGCGAGGGTGAATCGCTAGTGTATAATAAAATTAATACTCTTTTGTATTTTTAAGCATTAGTTATCTTCCCCTTGAAAAAGAGATAGAAAATAGTTTTTTTTTTTCTTTATTATTATAAAATCCGTCAACTAATTCTTATTTATTAACATTTATATACTTATCACAGTAAATAGTATTGTATAATATTTATATAGATAATATTTCAAAACGTTATTGTCTGGCTTCATGTTTAGTTCAATGGCACTCTGTCTATATTATTCCTTAGTCTGACACTCAAACATGCTGCTTGATTGTCGAAACTATGAAGTATAAATGTTTACTGTAAAAGTATTATAAAAGTACGTACAATTAAATAAAATATAATACCATGAACTAGCGACCCTAGATAACTTACCGAGAAAGTCTAGATTTATTTTCAAACTAGCAAACTTTGTGCACAAGTTGAGATTTATTTTCAATTTTCACGATCTCGTAAACTTTATAAGCTAATGATATAATGTAAAGTGAACTTGTAACAAAATAATCGATTTTTATAAGGTTTAAAATCTTTAGTTCAAAGTCATCTAAATTTTAATTTAGAAAAAAATATTTTTTTTTTAAATATAAAAACAACAATAACTGATTAAAAATATTTTCCATACATTATAATACCATTTATACAATCTTATTCTTGAACCAAGCAACGCTTTTTCTGGCATCTGGAATCACTAATGTCATTAATGCTCAATTCCCATAAGCACTAGGTGCACTAAAATCTTCCTAAAGCACTGTAGATACAACAACCGTCGGCGAGTGTCTGTCTGTACCACAGGTACAGACAGACACTCGCCGGCGACTTCATTGTATGTAATCGCGGTGTAGATGTGTGAAAGTTTTTTTTTCCATTACAATTTCTTAGATTTAAGCGAATATTTGATATTTAAAAATATATATATTTTGTCTTAATTTGGAAATGCCGCCTCTGTACCTACCTAGGAGCGACATTTTTAAATTTCATTTCGCTCTGCTCGGGTTCGTCCCTAGGTACGTTTTAACGGTTACTATGGAATTGATAGACCATAATATCTTATATTACTGCTCCGCTCCGCTCCCTTGGGTACCAATACAAAAAGAATCTTTCAAATCGGATTAGTAGTTCCTGGGATTAGCGCGTTCACCAAACAAACAAATATACAAACAAACATTATTTGCCTCTTTATAATATTAGTATAAATTTTATATACAAAACAAACATTACAGGTAAATAGCAGTAATTTTATTTACTAAATTCATTTTAATGTCGGCACTCGAGTGAAGCTCTCTCGAGGGCGTGGACCGAGTGACGTCACACTCTTGTCGGGCCCACGGGTAAAAATACTTCAATAGGAAAGGGTGCTTTCTATTTTTACTTAATAAAATATAAAATAAAATGGCCTGGTTTTTACACAGGGCACATAAGCTGTTAGAAATCTTACTAGAATTATAAATGTGAAAGTTTAGATGTTTGTAACTCAATTACGCCAAAACGGCTGAACGGATCAAGATTAAATTTGGAACAGAGATAGATTATAATTTGTAATAGCACATAGGCTACTTTTTATCCTAAAAAAATGTACGGTTCTCGTGGGATAGATTTTTCATTTTTATTATGGTATTTGATAAAAGTTGAGTTTTAAAGTAAATACTTGCTCTATTTTTATATTCACTCATTGTCCGATTGTTATTATAATCCAATTATGTGTGATTATGATTAATTTTAATATAATATATATATATATATACATATGTAGAAATGCCCATTGCTGGGCACGAATGGTCCATAGTCCATTAGTGCGGGGGCGAACCTCTTTTGAAATCTCTTTTGAAAACTTGATAGGTTTTTTCAGACATTTTATTTATAAACTAGCGACTCACCCTCGCTTCGCTCGGGTTCGTCCCTAGCTTGCTTCCCAATACAAACTTTTATCCCTTTAAGGGATGATTTCCGGGATAAAAAGTAGGTATCCTATGTCCTTCGCAGAGTCTCAAACTATATTCTTACCAATTTCATATAAAACGGTTCTGTAGATCCAGAGATTACCCCTACAACCTCACACACTCACAAACTTTACCTATTTATAATATTAGTATAGATGTATGTATATAACATTCTAAAAACAAAGTAGCTTATCGTAAACAAAGCTTAGCGTAAACAAAGTAGCTCAGGGATATTACAAGTCACATTTGTAAAAGAATGTTACATTCAAACCCACAAACTTTACCTATTTGAATTTCAAAACTAAAATACATAAGCTTTAAATATATGAATACAGGCAGAATTAATATAGTTATAGGTAGTGCAGTGGTAATCTGCTCGATTGGAATACCTGGTGAAGTGGGTTTAAATCTAGGGTCCCTCATATTTTCAAGTATCAATAATTTTCAACACGATAACCACTTGCCTTACAGTGAAGGAAAACATTATAACACCTGCGTGTCCGTAACAACTTAACTAGTTAGTTTTCGATAGACATATGAAATCCACCAATCCGCATTTGGCCAGCGTGGTGGACTTGATTCCTCTCAAATTGAGAGAGGCCCATGCCCAGTAGTGGGACGATAAAAAAGCATGAATACTTACTTTCTTCCTCTATCTTGTTGTCTTAGTCTGAGCCTAACAAATACAATTTAAAACATAAGTATGAAAAATCCGTTTCATATTTTAGCTCACACAACTTCATACAAAAAAACACGCCAATCAGGAGGCCAAATTAAACACTAACGCTTGTAAACACATAAGAAATATTGATTATAATTTAGATATATAGTGTCCCAAAATTATTAATAACCTAGATAAAAGTTTACCTACTATGTACCTGCATATGTATATTTTATGTCGACGATTTGTGTCGAATATCGATAAACTTCTTAGGCCGCGCGCACTTTGGTGACGAATTTGTATCGTACTTAAACATATAATCATGGTAGTTTGAATTAAGTGCGCACATTGAATACGTTTTTCTTCGTCAAATAGGTAGTTCCGTCCATTTTTAATTTTCAACACAACTTCAAACTTTTTTGGGGTTTTAAAACACTTTCTTGTATTTTAAAATCTCAACCAGTTCGGATTATTTACTGACAGTCTGCCCCCATAGTACTTGAATAATCAGGATCATTCGTGCGTGTTCGTACGTGTTCGCACGAGTAAAATTCGGACGAAAACGTATCCAAAGTGCGCGCGGCCTTAGTCACAATAGTCGAAGTTGAGGTGTTATTTTAGTTTATGTAGCTTATAATTTAACATCGAACTTCTAAAAGCAATTGGTTATTTTCATAGTGTCTGGGATTTGACCTAAAATATATACGTAAGTCGTTAATATTATATCGAAGGCCGAAAGGTTTTCAATAATAGTTTTTACACTTCAATACAGCGCCTTTTATGCTATTTTTTAATGACAAAACATAGTTAAAAATCACTACAATTACGTAATTGTGATTTGTAATATCTATACTTAATATTATAAAGAGGAAAGATTTTTGTTTGTTTGTACCAAATAGACTCCGAAATTACTGAACCGATTTAGATGAAATTTGATAAGAAGATTTTATCCCGGAAATCATGCCTTAAGGGGGTGAAAATGGGGGTGAAAGTTTGTATAAGGAAGCAGCGTAGGGACGAACCCAAACGAACGAAGGTGAGTCGCTAATTAAGCATAAAATTAAACACAAAGCTTTTTAAAATCTGCTATTTGAAGTAAAATTAACAAACAAAAAAGCTACCAGTTTAGAATTAGAATTATGAGACACAACGCTCACCCATCCAAACCATACCTCGGGCAACATTGCTTACCTTTCATAAATTTCATATATATGAATATTATTTAACATCAATACCGATACTGGCGCCTTGGAATATATCAATTCAATCATACCCTCATGCATTTACAAACAATACTTTATAGCTTGCGTCGTTAGATATAATAACTTCCGGCTCATAAAATAACGTCGTTATTCTAACGGCCGTGATAACGGCATAATTTTGCCATATCTTATTGGAGTAATGAATATCGTTACTTTTATTGGGTACCCCATATTTTATATATTAAATATATGAGCAATTGCTTTTAAACGGTAGAGAAATTTATGATGTCTCAAAACATTTGCTTATTGAAAATTTCATGAGTTTTCGAGTAAATAAATAAAATGTAATTTCATGTTTTATAATAAGTATTTTTTTAATTAAATACAGTAACATTAGCTTAATCTACATTCTACATTATTGTCTGTTTGTACCATATACAAAGATTGCTGTTTATTATTTACCACTTTACAGCCGACGGATGCTAAGTCGATCTTGATAAAGTTTGGCAAAATAAATAAATATATTATAAAAATAAAAAAACCTGACTGCATAAAAGCTAACTATAAAGATATAAATATATATTATTATTGTGAACTTTGCCATCCATCCATCGTGAACTTGTTTTCAACTTTTTTGTTAGCTTTTATGCAGTCGGGTTTTTCATTTTTATAATACATATATTTATTTATTTACAGCTTTTTAAGTAGCAAAATTAACGAGAATGGTTGTTAACTAACTTTAAATCATTATATATCCTAAACTGTTATTTATAATGAAAAATGATGAGAAACCTAAGAATGATTTTTAAATACCTATTCAACGATACCCTACTTGACATAGTTCGTCGATTTTCATTTTGTTTCTTTTTCACATTATGAAATCTAGCAGCCCCCATTTTTTTATGTAACCTATCTAAGAACACTTGGACTAATGAGACGAATCTAACGATACCTTACTTAAGGAAATCCATCGAGTGGTTTGGAAGATATGAGGGAATAAAGAATATTACAAAAAAACATACAAAGGTAGGCGCAAAAAACATAACCCTTTCCTTGCAGTCGGATAAAAAGCTTACCATTATTAGATTAAGAAGGGAAGTGGAATATTGTATAAAAATAATCTAAAGTAAATTATACATGCCTATATTACATACAAATATAAAGAACAATAAATTGATTTTTACATATTTGAAATGAAAAGTAATTTAAATTTTTTTATACAATGCATAAAATCTAGGTTTCTTTGTTACTAAATAATAATAAAAAATTAAAAAAAGGAAGCGGTCAAAGTTTCTACATCAGTGGTGTTGAGAGCATCTCTAAACGGTCAAGTGCCAGGTTTTTTTTTCAAATTTTGGATCGTTTACGAACACATATAGAAAGAGAGAGTGTTGGCAGTTGTAAGGTGGGGGTAAGAATCAGCCCCCCGGTATGCTGAATTACTGTGTAGAAATGGACCACCCGTTGTATACACTTTAAATACGTTATTAGTGCTTAATGAGTTAAGAAACTTCGTTAGCGCGATTTAGGACTTCAATAAAAAATTTTTTTTTTTGTATATTTTATTTTTTGAGTAGGCAAATATACTCATTTTTTCATATTTTAAATTATAATATATTATATTGAATTTTTTTATAAAACACTCAATTCATTGAAAAAATATTCAATATACAACAATGTCATACATTAAGAAGAAAAAATATCGTAATTATAGTAAAATAATGAAAAAGCCCTGTTTAATTAAAACTTTTAATTTAATTAACTTATTTATTTTATCATAAGAAGCTAATAAGCTTTAAAGACCTCAATAATAATACTATTAATGTTTTACATATAAAAATAAATATAAATGCGCGTTTCTAAATATTTACATATTTAGTACCTACTAGCGACTCACCCTCGCTCCGCTCGGTTTCGTCCCTAGGAACGTTTTAACATTAAGTATAAATTTCTCAGAGATGAGATATTTTTCCGCAGTAAAAAGTGTCATATAGGCCCGGATAACCAGCTATCACCATACCCATATTTCATCAAAATCTGTCCAGTGGTTTTTTCGTGATGCAGTAACAGACAGAAGGACAGACAGACAGACAAAAATTCTAAAAACTATAGATTCGGCCTCTGTATCGATAATAATGTCTATTTCAATAAGATTTTCCAAAAAATATATTTAATGTAGGTACAGATTCGGCTTAGTTACAATTTTATTATATGTAGGTATAGATTAAGTATGAGTATGTAAATAAGAACAGACCCGCGACCCGAAGAAGCGCGTGACCCTTTTTAAGCAAATTACGTAATAGGCATAGTTAAAGTTTTTATGGGAGAGAAGCGCTATGGAAAATTTAATGACAAATTTTTGCTCGCAGATCCACTCGCGTAGTTTATTTAAGTAAAATTCTGTTCTTAAATAAGGAAGAACCTTCGTGAGTTTTATACAAATATACGAAGTTAAACAGTTTTAACTACATACAGGTCCAATTTGAAAGTTTTTTTTTTGCCTTTCATAGCTTATTTGTTAAAGAAAGCTATGTAACTTTGACAAGAGAACAATAATAGCATTAAAAATAACATCCAAATTTAAAAAAATTACGAATTATACTCGAATGCTGACTACTGGGCGTCCAATAGTTTCTTTTTTATTTTCTTCCCCATATAGATAACTAAGATTTTCTTCATCTACTTGGCTAATCTGAATATTAATATTTACATTTTAACTAAAAGAATACAAAAAGTATTATTATTATGAAATTTATATGGACCACCTTTAAAATATAGTTTACACAAATTACAACTAAATTTACCTCTTCCTGTTTTTAAAAGGCGATTCAAAAAAACTCTCACACTACAATTATTATGAATGCGAAAGTTTGTATGTTGGTGTGAATATGTTTGTTAATTATTCACGCTTAAACACGGATTTTGATGTAATTTAATACACAGCTAGAGTATAACCTGAAATAACGTACAGGCTACATCCATACTAATATTACAAATGTGTGTTTGTTTGTTTGTCCTTCTTTCACGCCACAACAATATGATGGATTTGCGCGATTTTTTGTGTGGAGATAGGTAGAGGGCTGAAGAGTGACGTAATTTTTACCGTGGTAGATTATCTCATTCCCACGGCAAAATACGTTATAATTACGCTAAATAATAACCGGTAAAACCTACCTTACTCTTGTCAAAGTTACTTATTGTTAGTAATATTATAAATACAAAATACATCCATTTAATAATAAAACTTATATTGTTACAGGCTTTCAAACGCGCGTGAGCTTCCGCCGGAACCACCCCTAACCGCCTTATATGGATCAGAAGGAGTATCCCACGCGTGATACGCGAAAAACACACACACTCGAATGTAGATAATAGCTCAACTCCACCGATTTTATTATTATCGGACTCACTGAACTTTAGGTGCTTTAAATATAATGGACTTGCCTTAATTTTTTTTTTCCAAAATGTGTTTCGCTGTATAGTATACTGCCATTAGACTAAGGAATTGAATAAATACAAGGGACAGTGTGTGTTTCGTGACGGTGGGCTGTGTGATGCGCCGTCAGCGATCCCGCGTCGGAAGGCTCATAGAAACGAAGCCTTTTACACTGGTCTGACGAACCGATAAGGTAAGTTATTTGCTATCTATATCTATGTATATGCAGGCCTATAATTCAGGGGTGCTGGGAGAAGGGTGCAAAGGGGTGCATTTGCACCTTAGTCATGAAGGAAAATTTATAGGAAAAGTTAAAAAATTGAAATTGTATTAGTATAATTCTTGTTTAAATTTAGATATCTGCGAAAAAATATTAGGTAAATATATGAATAAAAATTATAAAGTTAATCATTTCAAGATTAGTTAGTAGTTTAATTTGAAGAATCAAGAAGCAGACGCACCTCCCAGGAAATGACTCTGCCGCCGCCCATGAGCATATTATATATAATACGTCATTTTATAAACAACGCCGTCTGTTTGTAAACGATAGCCGTTATGTAAAATGACGAAGGCAACTTAATAATGCTAATAAAATGATGATTCGTTGACGATATGTATGCAGTATATGTACGTATATATTGACAATTTCCGTACTTGTACTAGTATTGTTGAGCAAAGTATTTTTGGGAATAAATATGAATTTCTAGGTATTTAGAACTTCAGTCAAAAAGAAATATAAATATAAGTAAATAATGATATTTTCTAAACTTTGATTATTTATTCAGATTTACATATACACAATAGCTATTATATATCAAAAAGATATATTAAAGAAAAACGGTGGTGAGAAATGCAAGCAAAATTGACAAAAAAATGATTCAATTTTCAAGCACGGTCATACTATAACAGAAAGGTTTAGATCGCTTCAATTACCTGCTATATATATTTTAATAACTTCGTAAAGGAAAAAACGTGAAATTAAATACATATAGTAAAATATGACATCAAATATTTAATGATTATAGGTGATTCTTTAAATTGACATAACTTTTTTATCAATAAACCGTTTGAAGTAAAACAAATACTAAATGTTAAGTGCAGCTTACCACAATATATTTGTAAAAACTGCATCCAAATCGGTTATGTTTCTAAGATTAGCGCGCACAAACGCACAGACAAACCAACAAAAAGACATACAGACAAAAAACTAAAAATCGTTGTTTTGGGTTCTATTGCATTAATAAAGATCCCCAATAATAGTTTCTCTCAAATATTTTCCATATACAGACAGCGATCATTTACAATTTTGTTATATGTATAGATAGATAAAATATTTTAATGTGTAATAAATTCCTAATATGCATACTATTAAATGTATCGTACATTTCAATATCACTCTAAATTCATTTACTATGCTATTCTTAATATATGTATGTACATATGCAGACTATATCCATCCCTCTCGTTCATGGTACAGTTCAATAAGCTAGATAGAGAAAAAACACTATTTAGGTCAGCTTTCATCGTCAATAGCAAATCTCGTAATTTTATTGACGCCAGGATTTACGGGAGAGCATTTATTTGTTTTGGTTCGTATACATAATTAATTGCAGATGGAATAGATAGGTTAATTATATTGATGTGTTAAGTGGACCGGCCTAGTGCATTGATAAGGCTTACCTAACAGATTATAGGCTATGTAAATAATAACACTAGATATATTGTTAGTTTCGAAGGGAATATGATAATAATCTGATTGTTTCGATTCTGAGTGTTTTTGACTCACCCTCGTGTGGGTGCTAAATACGTTTTAATTTTTTTGAGCGGCCTAATTCTTTTTCTAAAATAAAAGTAGCCTAAGTTACTTCTTATAACATCAGGTGTCTGCCAGTGAAATTTTCATCAAAGTCAGTGTAGGCATTTCAAAGATTAGCCGGAACAAACAGACAAGGACAAAATTTTAAAAATTGATATTTTCTTATCAGCACCATATGTATATACTTTCATATTCATTAAGTAAAAAGCTGTTATTTTGATATTACAAACAGACACTTCAATTATATTTATTTGTATAGATTTACTTTATGTCTTTTAAAACTTAGGCGCTTACGCTAAAAAACTAATATGTAATAGATCTTCCTTTATCATTTTTCTATTACTATCTTATTTTTAGACAAGCTAGCTACATCAAAACCGAGTGTCTCTTGACATTGTCACTTGATTGCACTGATTGAACACGTCGCTTTACGTAAAGCCAACCAAAAGATATCGAAAGATCTAGTTTTGTCACCGACTTTCCTTGAAACTATCTTCAGCACTTACAGTATGTAATAGAACAATGTTAATCATTTTAGTGTTCCATCAAACCATGGAATTGAAAAAGCTAAGACTGAGAATGATATAGTAAACTAGCAAAACCCGCGGCTTCGCTCGCGCTAAAACTACAACAAAAAAACTTTAAAAAGGTAGGTTTCATACAAATTTTCATCCCTTGTTTTATCTCCTTATGGGATGAATTTCAAAAAACGCTATAACACGTATTTATTTAATTGTATTGTAGAGCATTAATACCAAGTTTCAAGAAATTCTTTCTGATCATAAATATTTTGTAGGTTGTGTTATAACGTGTATTCTCGTGGGAATGAGATAATCTCCCGCGGTAAAAAGTATCCTATATGTTGACCTGGATATCCAGCTATTATCATAGCAAAGTTTTTCTATGATGCGGTAACAGACAGACAGACAGACAGACAAAAATTCTAAACACTATAGATTCGGCCTCTACATCGATAATAATGTCTATTTCAATAAGATTTTCCAAAAAAATATTTAAGGTACAGATTCGGCTTAGTTAGAATTTTATTATATGTATAGATCAAACTTAACTAAACTGCCAGCGTCAATGTAATTTTTAATTCATTATATTTCATTACTTCTATGATTATTTTTTAGATATTTTTCAATACGTTTCTGTTTAAGTTGTACAGTGTAAGTCGGCATACTTACTTTGTTTATTTTTACATCCTATTGTACAATGTACATACCGCGCGTAAAATGGAGAAAATTGTATTATAAAAAAAAAGCTAAATAATTATAATACCATTTCAGGCTTCACTAACTATGTTATGCACGCTCTGTCTATCTTAATTCTTTTATTCTAAAGAAAGTATTTGCAGAACACGTATATGCACTATAATATCTCTCCTCAAGGTTAGTTTAAAAATAAATTAATATTAAAAAAAAATAATTTTAAAAACAAACTTTTATATCATTATATGATATAAATTGTTTAATAAGTATAATAAAAGGGTTTGATATAATTTAAAGTTTTTATTTTTTAGGTACTTATTCGTATTGTATTCAGCCCTTTTTTTTTTAACGTCCCACTGCTGGGCACGGGCCTCCCTTCATGACGAGGGGAAACAGGCCATAGTCCACCACGCTGGCCAAGTGCGGATTGGCGGACTTCACATGTCTTTCGAAAACTTGCTAGGTTCTCTCAGACATGCAGGTTTCCTCACGATGTTTTCCTTCACCGTAAGGCAAGTGGTAATCAAGTTAGAAAATGATTCGCACATGAAAATATCAGAGGTGCGAGACCCGGGATTTGAACCCGCTTCACTCGGTTTCCCAAGCGAGCGCGTTACCACTGGGCTACCACTGCCACTTATTCGTATTCGTCTCAGCAAACCCTTTTATTTGATATCCATATCACGGGGGTGCATAAAAAAAATTGTTTGCCATCGTTGGGAGTCCGCCACGTTGGATTTAGATGACGTCACTTATCTAACCATGCATTGTCATTATGCAAAATATCAGCTCAATTGTTCGAGGATAACTGCTTTAATATTCAGTTGCAAGATTTGACCCGAACAAACATACAAACAAACATTGCAAGTTAAATAAAAACTTATATTGATTGGTTCGACTAAAAGTTAATTACGAGAATAACTAGACATACGTATTTTTAATTGTGATTGCTCCAGATGGAACCAAAGTTATATTTATTTTATAGACCATTCACCAAATCACAATCTATAGAGAATTATTTACGATTTATCATATCATAAAATATGGATGCGTAAATTTTTTATTTTAAACTTATTATAATAAATTTTCGTTAAAGCTACAATATGGCACATTAAATGTTTTATTGCTTATAAATTCTAGAGCTCAAAGTACTTACCTTTTAATGCCACATATTAAAGGAATAGGTACAATTGATAAAATTAATTCAGGAAACAGCTGTTATTAGAATTTTTAATCTGACTATGGCAAACATTTTCCAATTTAAATATTAATACTTTCTAGAATACAAAAAAAATATAACATTTGCCTAGATTTTAAAAAAATGTTAAGATGGCTTTGTTATTAATAATTATTTTCACTATTTTTCTCGTTATTAGTATGCTATTTGTAAGAATGCTTTTTTAATATTCGGATTTTAAAAAGAACTAAGTAGGACACTAGTTCAGCGGACACGCCGAGTGACTAAAATTTGAGAAAAACATGTACACATAGAATTCACCTATTTATATAGCAATCTCCTTGACAATGATTGCTGTAAAGCATTCGAAACATCGGAAACCAAAAATCATAATAAATCCGCAAAAAAATCCAAAACGATAGTTTTATTAAAAAAATCCAATTTTTTTATTGATAATACTTAAACTCGTCAATTGCTACTTAAAAAAAGAAGATCAATTGTCTAACAGAGGAGAAAAACGTACTGAAGTGTTTTGTCTTGTTATTAAAGAAATACACGCAAAGTATTTGTATTTAATAGGTACCTTTATAGACAAAGGTGTATTTCAATATACACTATGATTTTTTGAAGTATACTATTAGAGTAATATTTTTGATTAAACTGTCAAATATCTACAGAAATAACTAAAAAGCCCCATGGCTCGCGGAGGAATCCGAATGAATCGGGTTCAAATCCCAGTATCACACCTCTGATATTTTCATTAGCGAATCATTGTCTTAGGGTGAAGAAAAACATCGTGAGGAAACCTGTATGTCTGAGAGAAGCTAGCAAATTTTGAAAGAGAAGTGAAGTCCGCCAACCCGCACTTGACCAGCATGGTGGGTCATGGCCTGATCCCCCTCTTATTAAGGGAGACCCTTATCTAGTAATAGGACGTTAAAAAGGGCTGAATACACAAACTTCAACTAACGTTCAAGCATGAAACAAAACCTATATAATACGTTTCTTTTTATCACTTCCGTTACAGCGAATAATGTCCTAAATACTAAAAGATTCGTAAGATTCCAAATTAGCCTACGCATACAATACAAACAAATCTGCTCGATCGTAAAGAAATGATGACTTTCAGAGAACTGAAATAAAGACGATGTTGTAGCCATAAATCAATGGAACGTCAAACAGTATGAGCACGGTATAAGATTAGAGCAAAAGGCGTTTATAAATTTTAAATATTTTTAGATGTAAAGTGGTATCTTTTTATATTATGATCTACTCTGATTTTACTCTTGTCCTATCTAAAACTTGTATCCTTGAGTCCCAAAGAAATTAAATTAAACTAGTTATTTATAATATATTTCTATACAATAACGTTATTAACAAATATATTTTTTTGTTCATATTAGAAAATAAGAGGGAGAGAAAGAAGTGTCTTAAGTTTTTGAAAGTTTAACTGAAACATATATTATAACAACTAGATTAAGCTTCACTTCGCTTTGGGTTCGTCTCTAGTGACACACTAAAACAAATCTACCCCACGAAAACTACATTTTTCCGGGATAAAAAGTAACCAATGTGCTATTCCATACTATAATCTATATCTGTGCCTAATTTCATTCAGTTCCATTCAGCAGTTCCGGCGTGATTGTGTAACAAACATCCATTCAAACTTTCGAATTTATAATATCAATAGCTTATAATATTAATGGGATTCTATCTCATATATTTAAACTGGTTTTGTCTCATCGAAAATCCTCTACGGAACTCTAATCGCTCATAGCTTGAATCCAAGTAAATAAAGAACAATGCGCTTGATTGTGAGGGCGGAATTTTACGTGTTTCCATGTTTTCCTTTGTCGATATCCCGTTTCCAAGTAATATGGTTAGGTAGTTAAAATCTGATATCACAAAATTAAATTCAGTTTATGACTATGCGTACATCCACTTAATCTCAAGACATCGCTATTTTATATTAGGAAACATAAAAGATGTATTTATTTAAACTGTCGTCCGGTTACTGGTCGAATTCAGCCATAATCATTAGGAGAAAATTTGGAGAAAATAAATATTAACAGAATTTACATATATAAAAACTCACTGTCTCCAAAGATTTTTTATTAATAACGCTCGTCAATAGCTACTAAACAAAAAAAAAACAAAAAAAAGGTTGACAAACAGAGAAGAAAAAGGTACTGAACTGTTTTTTCTTTGTCTATTTATACGTATATAAATTGTACCTACCTCTTTGGCAAAGGTTTCTAAGCTGGAGCTCGAAGTTTCTATTCCTGCATACTTAAAATAGATTATTTTGGCCAGATATAGATTTGTCTCATTGTAAATAACTACAGAGAACAGCTACTCGTAGCTACAATGTATTTATAAGTTACTAAATTCTTTAAAATAAATAAATGATTAATAAAAACCTCGTTGTTATTTAGAGGCGTACACAGCGTAACTTAAATTTAACTTTAAAAATATACCTAATACGTAAAACTACATGAAAATTTTATTAGAAATTTTTGATACTTATGTATCGATTTTAACTTACACATCGTCTATTACGAAAGTAAAGTCGGCAATTAAGGACCTTCTTAGGCTTACGCAAATATTTGAAATTTCAAATAAAACTATCTTTTCGGATGTTTTGCGTATTTATTTTGATTATTGGTTCCCGACGTTTTAGGTATATCGAAAATCTTCACGGGAGAAACTGAAAGAAAGGTTGTCTGAAAGAAATCGCTAATTAGCGATAAGACCGCCTTTTGTACACACTTTTGTTTTTCTTTTGTTTTTTTTTTTGTTAACTCTATTTACTTTATGATTGTGGTGTACAATAAAGTTTAAATAAATAAAATAAATAAATAAAGAAGTGAGATTGGTCATGGAAGTTTCTTCTATAAAATATTGAAATTGAAAAATTAAACTAAAATTCAAGATAAATCTGTGAAAAAATCCTTAAAGACAATTTTATTTAAAATTACGGACCTATTTATTATAACATACGACGACTGCGATAAAATCTTAACCTCACTTTAATATTTAAATATTTCACATTTTCTATAAAAATACATATTTATCGTACACAATTCTGTTCTCAAATAAAGATGGCTTATATGTTACTGTAATGTAATGTTTATGTAATTTTCACATGGTACCTCCGTAGTTCTTCTTTTAAAAAATGTGCAATATTCGATTAATTATCGACTTTCAGTTGTTTTTTTATTCAGCTTAGACAAGAAAGATAAAGATATATCGAAAATTCGAGTGATATTTGAATACAAGTTCCGACGCGAAACTAACGAGGCAGAAACAGCTCGCAATATCAATGTTGCGTTTGGAGAGAGGACTGCTGATGAACGCACCGTGCGATTTTGGTTTAAACGTTTTCGTGATGGAAACTTTGATTTGAAGAACGAAGAACCACGTGGAAGACCGCCCACACAGGTGAATAACAATGAATTGAAAGAGATGGTGGAAGCCGATCCGAGCAAAACTCATTTGCGTCAAATCAATAAAATAAAAAAACATGAAAAATGGGTGCCTCATGATTTGACTGATCTGCAGAAAGAAACGCGTGTTGAAACTTGTGTTGCCTTGTTGAATCGATACAGAAATGAAGGAATATTGGATCGAATTGTGACATGTGATGAAAAGTGGATTCTTTACGATAACCGTAAGCGAAAAATGCAATAGCTGACTCCAGGTCAAACGCTGCAACAGTGTCCTAAAGCAAAGCTTAACAATAAAAAGGTAATGGTAACTGTTTGGTGGTCTCAGCATGGTGTTATTCACTATAGCTTTCTCCGATCTGGTCAAGCAATAACGGCAGATGTCTACTGTGCCGAACTTCGAACAATGATAGCAAACTAGCAGTGAAACAGCCCCGACTCATGAATCGATCTTCACCATTATTGCTCCATGATAACGCGAGACCTCAAACAGCACAAGAAACCGTTTTAACTCTACAGGAACTGCAATTAGAAACCATTCATCACCCTCTGTATTCGACAGACGTATTTTTTTCGCAATTTGGACAATTTTCTACGTGATAAAAAGTTTTCTTCTCAGGAGGGAGTACAAAATGCTTTCACGCACTATATCGAATCTAGATCACCAGAGTTCTATCGCAAAGGCATAAATGACCTTTTTATTAGATGGCAGCAATGTATTGATAATAATGGTAATTATTTTGATTAAATAAAAAAAAAACTAATTTTAATTTTTCAGTACAAATCGGCAATTTCATACTTTAACCCCTATTATTATTTGCGTGAAATAGTAACAATAGTACATACATCCATACATTCTCACAAATTTTCGCGTTTCAAAATCCAGAAGTGCTTTTGTTATTCATACTTATAAAATAAAATATGTACTCACAAGTATTAGAAAAATATTACATCAAATTTTCTTTTGTGTAACTTTATATATTACTAGCGACTCACCCTCGCTTCGCTTCGGGTTCGTCCCTAGACAAAAACAAATCTATCCCACGGGAACCGTACATTTTTCAAGATGATATATAGCTTATAGCCTACCTCAGTTAACGGGCTATATAATGCAAAAATAAATTTTCAAATCGAATTACTAATTCCTGAGATTAGCGCGTTTAACCAAACAAACAAACAAATTCTTCATACTTTATAATATTAGTATTAATTTTGAATGTTAAACACATCGTCATAAGTAGAAGCTAAAATATAACAGATTTTTATACCTAGTAAGGCGTTGAAAAATCTACGTAAAATAAAAAATGCCTTATTCATTCTCGCACATAGTTTATCTTGCACGATCGGTCTTTCAAAGTTAGGGTTGTTTAGAGGCGCGATCTGATATGATACCTACTAAATAAAAGGCTAGATAACGTCAGTGTAGGATTTACGTCTTCAGTTTTATGTTATAAGGAAAATATTAAACATAGTTATAACTATACCTCTTTTGTAATGCAAATTTATTCAGATAAATAAAATTGGAGTGTCTGTTTGTAATATTAAAATAACCGCTTTTTACTAAATGCATATGGATGTATACACGGTACATATACCAAATCAACATTTTTTACAATTTTTTGTCTGTCTGTCTGTCTGTTTGTTCTCCGATCTCCGAAACGGCTGGACCGATTTTGACGGAACTTTCACTGGCAGATAGCTGATGTTATAGGGAGTAACTTAGGCTAACTACTTTTATTTTAGAAAAAGAATCAGGGTTCTGCGAAAAAAATTTAAAACCCATAAAATTGTGAACAAAATCCGCATACGACGTACGCACCCGAGCGAAGCAAGGGTAAATCGTTATATAATTTTAATGAATATCTTAGGAGTAGCAAGCTACTATTTATGTATACCTAAACATAGCTAACCGTGAAAACGTACCTAGGGACGAACGCGAGCGAAAATATAATAGCAATACAGTTATTATCACACAAATTTTTAAAAGGAAATATTTGTAAGTTTGTTACTGCCCAGTCCTATGATTTATTTGTAATTTAGAACACAGGTAGACTTTGCCCGGAAATAACACATAATATGTAGGTGATATATTACTTGTGACTGCCTCGGTGGTGTAGTGGCTAGCATGTACGGCTGCACATCCTGAGGTCCTGGGTTCGAGTCCCGGGTCGGGCCAAGTTTAGTTATTGAGTCTTTCTGTATAGTAAGCCTCAGTAACAGCCCGGAGTTGGGAAGTTGGCGGTGTTTCACCCCCGTGCCTCGGAGAGCACGTAAAGCCGTCGGTCCTGCGCCTTAACTCTCACCGGTCGTGTCGAGTAGTCGTCCCACCGGAGTATGAGAGTGACAGGAATAGAGAGTGCACTTGTGTCTGCGCGTACACTTGTGCACTATAATATCTCCTGCGCAGTTGGCTAGTCTCAATGAGATTGGCCGCCGTGGCCGGAATCGGTCGGGAGAACATCATCATTCATCATCATATTACTTGTAATAGCTAAAAGGTGGCGTTGTCTGTATATAATATTATGTATACCTGAATACAAAAGGCACCAACACAAGGACAAATAACTAGTAATAACAGTTAAGAAATTGAAAGAGTAATTTAATTCCTGTTATTTTTCCTATTAAATTGTAAATGATATGTGTTATTCAATGCCTCTTAAGCAATTAAACAAATATGAAGCAAACTTTGCTCACAGATAGATCACATGGTTGGATATTGCTTATCCTGCTAATACGAGTACATTGTTGTAATAATATTTTAGTTATGAATACATCGATAGTTAGCTGCAAAAATGGTTAAAGAAAAGAAGGAAATATTTTTTGAGCAGGCGTTAGTAGAAACTAGTAGGTATATATATGTAAATATTTGATAAATTAATATGAAGTACGAAAAATCAATATAATCGTAACAAGGTCATTGATTAAAAAATGATGTTTGAATTATCCCTTATTTAATTTTATTTACTAATAAAGTACACAATGACTTCAAAATCACATTCCTAAAAATTACTGCAATATTTTATTTATTCACTTACTCATCCTTTCTTCGCTTGTTCGTCCCTAAGTACGTTTTAACAGTTAGTATGGAATAGGTAGACTATATATTATATATACATACATATATACATAAATATGATTCAGTATCATAATTCTTACTTGAGAAATGATTGATTCTCCATGCAAATTTTCATCCCCCTTTTTACCCCCATAAAAGATGATTTCCGGGATTAAAACTATCCTATGTTCTTCTAGGATCTCAAATTACCTTCATAACAAACTTACAACCTTTACCTCTTTATAACATTAGTACTAGATGTTAAATTTTTATCTACGAATAAATTGGTCGAAGTGAGCGATAAAGTGAATATAAAACATCTTAACTCGTGTCTTCCCCATTTTACGCGACATTGGCGAAGTAAATTGTGCTCAACTGACACGCTTAAAAGCCATAAAGAAAAGTATTGAATTGAAAAAAAAAAATTAAAACACGTTTTTCCTTTTTCACCGACTACTTAAAGGAAGACTCGATTGAGATGTAGGTTTGTTTTTTGTTATGCAATATCTTCGCTACGTTTAAGCGAATTTATAATATTCTTTTTTTAAAGAAATAAAAAAAAAGCTCAAATGTTATCTTTTAAAAAAATATCTCTAAGATTACAATAATGAGTTTTTATATTTTGAAATATTTAAAATATTATAGATAATATCTAAACTAAACTCAAAAAAAGCTACTGTGAAAAGATAAGACAGACAATGAATTTGGGTCACAAAGGTTATATATTTAAAAAGTTGTAATATTTTGTACTTAAGCTTCATTGGGTGAAACTTTTTAGTCATAAATCATAACCTTTTAACTTATTTCCTCTCTTGAAGCGAAGAATTTTATAACTCTAAAATCACTTTATTTCCCGCTCTTAACTAATTTTAAGCAGTGTCCCTTCGGTTAGTAAATTTTTATGTATTTATCCCATAATATACCATAACTATAAGTAAAATACAAAAAAAAAAAAACAAAAAATATTTTCTTGCAAGCATGGAAAGCAGTATAAACACATATAATTTTTTTTGTGATTTACTTTTACAATTTTACATATTTCCTAGAAAAAATTAAAGTTTTCCATCAAATATACGAATTGAAAATGGTGTGACCTTTCCAATCTTTTGATGGGAGAAGATAAAAAGGGTTATTTCAATATGTCTTTCTACAAAGAAAGTGCATTTTCGTATCCGTGGTTTACTATATAAGATAATGAAAGAAAAATATCTTGTGAGATTTATGGTTTTAAAATAATGTAACAAGTAATTGATAATAAATACACTTGAAAGTATAGTTTGCTTTTTTTAAATAATGCAAAGAGCTATATTAGAACTCCGTATTGAGATAATTTAAATATAGAAATTAATTTCTTATAGACCTATAAGTCTAGATTCAAAATGACTACTTTACTGATATACATAAGTTTCCTGAGTTCCTAGATTTGAGTCCTGGATCGGGCCTACGAAATAATAAACCATATCATGTAATATTTTAAAGTTAAGACGCCTATACCAAAATATCGACCAAACGCCCTCATCGCTTTTAAAAATCGTTTAAAACAGTTACTTAGGACAGCAGCTCCTACTGTGCTATTGAAAAATAAATTATTATAACACTAATTGAAACTTTACGAAGTCAAACGTTGTAAGAGAAAACACGAGGTAGAATGTGAATAAAAAAAAGAAAAATATTCAACGTTTTAGTGTAACTGGATTGTTTGTTATACAGGTCAATGGGACCGAGACTCGGTGTGTGAACGTTATAAGTTTTAAAATAAAATTTCATTTCGATGACCATCTGGCATAGTGGCATGAATTTTACTTGGGTAATTTCACTTGGAGTTCGAAATACCATATACGTTAAGTAGACTTCATTTTGATCCAAATCTAGGCTAATTCATATCATTATTTAAAAACCCTGGTCTTGATAATGTTAGGTAATTAATATTAGAAGTAAGAAGTAGAAAATTGTTTTTTTATCTATCGTGGGTAATATCATAAAATATGTTTTATATATTTATATCAAGATATATAATAATAATTTAAATCATAAAGTGTTTCTGAATTTATTTTTTCCACAAAATTCTAGAGACAATATTTGTAAAATCACATATACTAGACTTGCAAACCCCTGTGGTCGCAAAAATCCAACATTTAAAGTACGCCAAAATATTGAAAAAAATATTTTTGCTTGCACACGCGGATACGGAACCTACTTTAATATTGACATAGCATACGATTGGAAAAAAACTAAAATCGCAGTATGTTTTGAGTAATCTATTGAAATGTTTAGTTTTTTTAAACGAGGAAATATTTTTGGTAACTATAAATTCTACGTAGGCTTTTCTTTGCTTATGTAACTGTTGATCATATATTTTTATATTACTTACTTAGGTACTTAATTAAAAAAAAATTATAAAGTACTTTGAGCTCTTATCTACTAATAATTCTTATAGTCTGTTACCTTTTCACGCTTAAAGAACTGAACAGATTTTGATAAAATTTGGCAAGAATATAAGCTGCATCCTGGGAACGAACATAGGCTACCTTTGATCCTCGCCCCACTCACGCGAGCGAAGCCGCGGGCAAAAACTAGTAGATATAAATATATACAAAATTATCTATCCATCTGTCCGTTTGTTACTTTTGAACTTTAAAACGGAAAGAATACTTCAGGTCATGGTGGTTTTTTTTTACTCTTTTAGTATAAGAGAAATAGTTTCAGACGCCCGTCTAAAGGTACTAAAATAATATAAACTCATATGTTAACACTTTTTTACTACAATATTATAATTTTTTAAATTTTAAAAGACTGATATTCCTTTTTTCTAAAATTCGAATAAAATGAGAATTACACAGGAACATAATAACTATTTCATAATTAAAATCTGTGTTTTATTATGACCACAGATCATATAATACGTAAATTATTCAATTTCTGTAACGACAGGCTAATAAAGGTTTAAATAACATCAAACATGTAATATAAAGGTCGTGTTAAAATAAAAAAATAAAGTAATATGGCAATTTTGAATCTACACGTTAATCGCATGCATTTCACGGTTTATTATGTTTCAATTATTAATTTGACTAAGGGAGTATTTTCAACAGAACTGTCAAGTTATTTCTCCCTCTAATTCATCACAATTTCAATAATTATATTCTAAAATAGTTATTCTTGTAAACGTAATTTAAAATAAGTTGTGCAAAATTTAGCAAATTTAAACCCAATGATGTTAAATATACAGTAGAAATTCAATTATTGTCTTTCAAAATTTTAGGCCTGTTCAAAGTTGGCGCTCAAGAAATGAAAGCAACTCAATGATCTTAGTTCATATAGCATAAAAGCGCTGTATTAGCTGAAAAGGGCTATAAATATCGTCCATATAAATTTATGAAGCGCTTTAAAATTTTGCTCTTGGCATCGAGATAGCAATAAAGCGGCTGGATGTAGCTATACTAATTATTGAAAGCGATGAAAGCGCTTGAGAAATTTACTTTATTATTATAGAAGAGTGCTGCAGCGGCTGAAAAACACTAGTGGATCGATCAGTTGCGCGCGCCGTGATGACGTCACCGTCGCCGAGGTGCCCCAGGATTGAAAAAGCATGGACATTTTATAAATGTTTTATGCGTAACAATACAAGATATTATAAACTTATATATTAATAAATGAATCTACATTTAATTTCAGTCACGTAATTGTTTATTTAAAATTATAGAAAATTTATAGAAGCTTTGCTTTAGGTACCGGTATTAACATAAATGATTACAATTTCATTATGCTTTTGGGTGATATTTCGTATGTTTTAGCTAAATGTGTAAATTTATTATAATTAGAGGGGATAAAAGCCACTGTAAAGAAAAATCATGACAGGTATTAAGATTTGTTTTTAATTCCACAAATTATCCATACTTAATATTATAAATGTGAAAATTTGTGACGATGGATGGATGGATGGATGGATATTTGTTACTCTTTTACACCAGAACGGCTGAACTGATATGGATGTAATTTAGCACAGAGATAGATTATAGTCTTGAAAAATAGTATATAGGCACTTTTTATATCGGAAAAATGTACGTTTTCCATGGGATAAATTTGTTTTTGTTTTTTACAAGGGACGAATCCAAAGCGAAGGGAGTGCGAGTTGCTAGTATTAAATACTAATGAAAAAGTACCTATAACAAATTGAAACTCTAAAGGTTCTGGATGATAGTTGACAAAAACAAATCCTCATCCGCCTTACATCAATCAATATCAAAATTAAATATATTCTCCGTCTAATTTCATGATAAAAATCGCTTGCTTTTAATTTTAAGTATTATGAACTATCAATTAACATAATTATTGTATATATAACATGTAATAATAGATATTATATTGTATATCATATCTATTGCAAAGTAACTATCTAGAGTTATTTTATTTTTAAGCACATGGACGCCGGATCGTTCAAAAATTATAGGTATTTTAAAGTATTATAGTATTCGACTATACCTAAAATTATATTTGCAAATTTGAATGTCAATATTTTTATTTAGTACCTACTGGCCACTTACCCACGCTTCGCTCGGGTGCGTCCCTAGGGGCATTTTTGTTATAGGTACATTTTATTGCCTCATTTCAAACTATTTAGATCACGCCAATAAAGCAACTAAACTGCCATTTTTCTGACAATTTCAATTAGTTATTTAGTTTCCGACAGTAAAACCATTTTTATGGGAATAAATATAGCCTATAATACTCAGCAGTAATGTAGCTTACTATGAATGAAAGAATTTTTCAATTCGATCGGTAGTTTCAAAGATTATCCGCTACATAGGTACATACTTTATCTCTTCGTTATATTAGTGTAAATTACTAAAGTAATAATATATTCTTAATAAATTATTATACTTCAGGACGCTGAACAAAAATATTTTTGAGTTTTGGCCTGGCTGATAGAAAATGTTCTCAAAGAGCACAGTATCCTGATAAACAAATCTATACATATAATAAAACTGTAGAGGTCGAATGTCTGTACATAGAAAAAAAATGCTTAAAACCGAATCAGGGGATATAAGAAGAGAAATAAAACAAATCTAGATTTATTTCAATTTTTTTGTTTCTTTGTCTGTTTGTACTGGCTAATCTCTGAAACCGTTAAACCGATTTAAATGAAATTTTGCATAGTGGTACCTTATTACATACGTAGTACGGAAAATTAACACGTTCGGCCCAGCGGCCCCGTAAGAAGATTCACGCATCGTGACACACCGTTTTCCCATACAAATTGCATTGACGTTTATAAACGTTGTGCTTTTCATGTATGCAAGATTAATTTTTGATTCGACACAAACGTTGAGAGACGTCGACGTTATATAACGCTGCGTCGCATACAGTCAAATTAGGGTATAGAAACCATAGGTTTCTTAACGTAACGTTTAGTCACGTTGACGTTCATAAATGCCTGTTAGGTTAATTATATTTCTGGATCATAATCCTTGTCAGTTCCGTACTCTCCGTCATCACTGAAGGGATCAGGAGTAACTTCCCGGGACGAAGAATCTTCAAATACCTTCAGAAACCCCTTACTGCAGAATCGCTTTTTATCCATCTAAAACAACAGATTTTTGTTTACTTAATAACTTTTTATCAAAAAGGGTGTAAATAAATCACTTTATGGAATTATTTTTATTTACTTATTTATTATTTATGTATAAAGTAACAGAAAATCCACAAAGAATAAATTAGCTCTTTAAGATATTTCTGCCAGAAACCCTTTAGAAGTGAGAGAAATATATCAACTAATTATTATAATTATACAAAAATAAATATATATACGTGTATGTACACACTTATTTATTATTATTATTCAAAATAAACATATTATAAAAAACTTACGGTATATCGATCACTTCAATACGGTCGAGCAAAGTAAGCGCAGCATGCGCTTCTCTTGATGCGGCGCAGAACGACTGTAGCTAGCCGCGTCGCTACTCCCCGCGACGTGTATGAACGTTGTGTGTCTGCTTGTGTGAGCATATGTGCTTATGACGGATGTTAGCAAAACTCCACTAAAAGTTGATTCGATGCGGCAGTAGACTTTTAAAACTTCCAAGCGATGCGGCGCAAATATCTATTTAGTAGAATATCGTATTGCCTCCTGACGTTATGAAACGTAGTGCGAATAAATGCACATTTAAAGTAGACGTGACTAGACGTTGTGTTAATTATTAATTTCTAATTTTGACGTCATGAGACGTTGCTGGACCGAACGTGTTAAAGAGTTCCCGTGTGATAATTAAAAAACTATAGTAATTTATACAGCTTAGTACACAAAAACTACTGATTGGATTTTGATGAAATTTTACTATAATATAGTTCATACGTCAAATTAACAAATAGGCTACTTTTTATCCCGGAAAAATATACGGTTGCCGTGGGATAGATTTGTTTTTTTTTGTCTAGAGGCGAAACTAAGCGAAGCGAGGGTGAGCCGCTACGCCATAACCGCTAGTACATAATAATATTGGTGGTAGATTCCTCACGGACTGAGTACACTGACATTTAATTTTAATTTAAAATTGATGATTCAAAAGTGTTTGTAAAAGTCTATTTGAATAAAAGCTTTATTTTTTATTTTGATTTAATTCGATTTAATATTTGAACCATCTTCATAACTATTAAAAATTAATGATTCGATTCCGACGGAAAAGAGGGGTGTTATAAGTTTGACGTCGATGTCTGTCTGTCTGTCTGTCTGTGTGTGTGTCTGTCTGTGGCATCGTAGCTCTCAAACGGATGGACCAATTTCGATGCGGTTTTTTCTTTTTAAAGCCAGTTTCCTTGCGGTTGTTCTTAGCTATGTTTGGTTAATATCGGTACAGCAGTGTAAGAATACTAGCTCTTACCCAAAGTTATTTACTTTTTAAGGGTTGTTCCTTAAACTATAAGTAATTTTTGCGTAGGGAGTTTTTAATTTTTTTAATTTAATTACAATTATTGTTACATTAATTAGTATATTTTTTGATACTTAGACGTAAGCACAATGGCATTTCTCTATATTCGCACAAATACTACTCCACTAATGAGGTTAGCGTGATAAAAAAATAAAAATTAACTCGTATGTGTACTTATATACGCACTTATGAAGTTTTACTTCTTTGGCGTAACAGAACAAAAATAGCTAAAGATTTTATCCCGTAGTTTACAACTCTCTGTTTGTAAAAGAAATGCAGCTAACTTCACCATGTCACTTTTTAGCTGTCGGTGTGAGCGCGCGTCGTAAAAACTATATTCTCATATTTATTTTACAACATAACGTTATTATTACAATACTAGTATTTGTATCTTCTGTATTTATAAATAATTTTATTATTTACGATGTAAATTCCACTCACTTTTTTCTGTGTTACAATGTAATGGTACATGCTTAAATATATATGTATTAGATTTATCGAACCTGTTACCTTAGTTTACAGATTGTAAGCACATGCCTATCCCCGATGCGTTAAGACGAATGACTCTATTGAAAGATAGATGAGCGTGAATTATCTACTTGCGTACGATAGTGTAACTTACACGTGAAAGAAAACAACTGGTATGCGTAGTATTTAAAAAAAAAACTTTTAACTTTTTAAAATAGTAAGACGAGTAACTCAAAAGTTTATTGCTTGAACAATATTGTACCTATTATACCTGACGCCAGTTCTTCTAATAGCTGAGGCATTAAACATAAGTAATATTTGTTTTAACCAAACATTATAATTAAATAAAAACATTTTAACATTTTACTAATTAAATTGCTAAACAGTATTTTTTAAAACATGATAAAAATTGAAAAAAATCCTATCCTGCTGCCTCTGTTAGAGTTCCAAAAATCTAAAAACCAAAAACAGATAGATTCATACTGTACATGAATTTGAGAGGAAGAACCGTTTTACTATAGTCACAACGCTTTATCTACTTCCAAAAGAGAACAACGTGATGACAAAAATGAAATAGAAGGCATATAACGTATATGTACATATGTATATATGGTACATGTAAAGTTTTTACTTTTTTCATCTAGCAGATCGACATAATTCTTGCAGAATAATTCAAGAGATAGACTAATTTTTATCTCGGTACACGAGGAAAGAAAAGCTTGAGAAGTTACTAGTTTGACTGTAGAGCTAAAATGAAGCGGGACCATAGTAAATTATAGGTAAACACTACGCTGTAGTCAACAAACACGGTCAAGTATTGTCTATACCTAGATATAGTTTCTATCTGTAAATTGTTCCAACGCTGCAAACTACCGGCTAAATTGTATTAAAACGACAATGCGACATTACTTATCCTTATCGAGTTATCAAATTCGAAGATGTGCGTCAAAACCAAAATTAAATGCGTCAGCCATACACACTTTATCAACTGATCCTGGATTATAACATACGTTTGTATGTAGTTATCTTATTCATTACATTAGTTTCTTATAAAAAATATCTTATCTATGTACTGCCTACGGCATTGCATAAGTTTTTATTTGATTCTATATTGACGTAAGTACTAAGTTCTGAAGGAGACGGCGGAGAGGGAACGCGAAGCTAACGCCTTAGCAGACCCAATTCGTCGCCGTCGGCTGGGGCAGAGGAGGCGCCGTTATGCGCATCTTCTCCCGCCACCCTAGAGGAGCTACTGCGGGGGGGTCTCCCTGACTCCCCTGTACGTCATCGGGGCGGTCGGGATGCTCTGTGAATCGAGGGCATCCTGATTTAGGCGTGGCAGGCCCGCGAGGTACGGGCTGTCCGCAGGGGTGTTGTAGTGTATGCGCAAGCGATCCTGCAACGCCCCACTGCACTGCGGCGACGGATTCCGCTGTGGGTTTTAGTGAGTAAGAGTCTCACAGTACCTTACCCATTGACGGCCGGTAAGGTCCCCATGATGGGTTTCCCCAGCGTCAACAAAAAAAAAAAAAAAAAAAAAAAAAAAAAAAAAAAAAAAAAGTACTAAGTTGGAATCGAATTTTAGTCGAAGTATCGTATTGTGTGTCTTTTGATTAAAAGATGGAATTCAATCATTTCTTCAATTTTGATGATTAGTTTTACATTAAAAAATCCATTAGAAATACGTGCATCCATCTTTTAGTGGTACGCGACAGACATACAGTTACAACCACAGAATTGATGAAAGATTTACCTATTCGTGGTTACAACACTACACCTACAATTGTGTGTTCCTTGTCATATAGTTACAAACATACTCACCTATAAACTTTTGCATTTATAACAGTAGTGGGTTTAAATTAAAATCTTTCTATAAGGACAAATCCAGGATCAAACAGACCAGCGGCTCTCAACATTTTTTGTCCACGGAATCCTAATTGGTCATCATTTTATTAACTGATCATTTTGATGATAACTAAACTGCATATAGTGAGGTTAGAATACTTTCATGTTTGACTTGAAAAAATAAATCATAAATGAAAAAATATTAATACTTATCATAATATTTATTATACCATTATTACCTAGGTATAGCCTATATATGTCGTGAATGATTTTTTTTACATATTTATTTATAATAGCGCTATAATGAGGCTTTATGTCTGTCAATGTCTTATTTAATTCTCGAGCGGAACTCGGAACCCCTATGGGGTTTCCAACCACTATTTGGGAACCGCTGAAACAGACAAATATAATTAGAAAATTATATTTATTTAGACTTATAAAATGTCCTTTAAAGTAATATAGGTAGGTACACAGACACAATCCCTGACATACTTATTATTATTCTTATCTAGATATAAGAAGTAGGGTATCTAAAACATCTAAAAGCTAAAACAAATTATTCCATTAAACGCTTATAATTAAATATAAAAAATGACGTGGAGAAACTTCTCATAATTAAATTTAATCCCCTAAATTGGTATAATTTGAATTTTCTCTATTGTACCGCGTCTTTAAAAAAAATATATACGGTCGAATTGAGAACCTCCTCCTTTTTTTGGAAGTCTCTCTTGGTTGCTAGATAGAACAGACAGAAATACGAACAAACCCGTTAGCGAAAGTTTGTTAAAAAACACATTCCATCGACTACAGTAGAAGGTCAAAGATATTTTTTCATTTAAAATCTTAACGAAGAAGAAATATTTTGAATTTTGAGTGCGGCTTTACGGCTATTCCATTCAAAGGCTTAATTTTGCGTTTCCATTCGATAATATCTCTTTGAAAGCTTCGCAATTATGCACATTGCACATGTTTTATGTTTCAGTTGCATTGAAATCTCACATGAATATTTTTTCATAATACCACTGAATTATACTGGCGTGTAAAAATAATTGACAAGAAAAATGTGACGAGTCTTTTGATGTTTTACTTTCGGTGTGGTTGATCTCTTTTAGTGATCGATCGGTTTTTGGATTCATTAAATTGTGATAGGCTGAAATTTATTGATTTTTAACTGCTCTTGCCTCCCCGCATAACCTTATATAAGCCAATAACAATTTACTTTTTTAAGGTTGGTTTTTAAATAAAACTATCTTTTCGGATTTTTTCACGGATTTTTGGTTCCCGACGTTTCGAATGCTTTACAGCAATCATGGTCACGGGAGAGACTAAGATTTGAGACATCTCAAAGAAAGGTTGGTTGTTAAATGTTTTCAACTGGATCGTTTTGAAGCCATTAACAAGAGAATAGGAAATGTGCGTGTGATTTAAATAAAGGTGAAATATTTTATTTATAATCTTTAATTCTTTTAAATTAAGCCTATACTAATGTTTTTAATGTAATTTCTTTTTGATTAAGAAAATAATAATTTAAAAGTACAAATATTATAGTGGAAAATTCAAAGTAGTTGAAACGCAACGCCATTGGTCAGACCGAATATGACGTCAGAGTATATCGTAACAGAGCGATTAGCGATTTTGTCGCTACAAATTGCTTAAGCAAAAAAATCGTCATTTTTCTGTGTATGGATATACTTTGACGTCACGCCAAGTGCGCGAAATGGCCAGTGTTTAAAGTATTTGTATCGGTATGATATTTAAAAAAAAATATACAAAATTTTAGTTTTTTCAAGCTGGATATTTTTTTATAATTATATAGCGATGTATAAGCTATTGTATAAAAAATCACACATACTCTCTATTAAATTGAATAAAGTGTTTTATTCCTAAGAGTAAGTATCCGCTAAGAAAGGACTTTTAGAAATTGAATATCTGAAGATTAAAAATGGGTTGGAAGTATAAAAACCTTTTTGAGTTACAATAAACAAAACTGAAAATAATCCTCTGGGGATGAAAAATAGGGTCTACTAAATAGTTTACATATAATCTCTTAGCATGTTTTTACTTGTGTACGAGTAAGACACGGCTAAGAAGATCGACTAAGTAGAAAGGACTTTCGAATATAGATTTTAGAGGTTTAAGGCCATTCCCCGAGCAAACGACCTTCAACATTCGGCTCCTTCCTTCCCCACCTCACATCTAGAAAAAATCGTGATAATTACTATCGATATAATAGTTAAAACAATATTGCACATGTCATAAAATAACGACCATAGAATTTATAGAGGCGGTAGTGTAATATTTACCGTTGAACCGAAACAGAAATATTTTATTATTATTTTATTTATATATTTATGTTCTAACAATATTTATCATTAGAGAATGCACTCTATTATAGAATTTTGAGATGGAAAAATAAATAAATAAAACTATAAATAGTTATAATATTTTTATGCAACGAAGAATAGCCAAATTACAGTAATGCCAGTACTGATCAGGCGTTCTTTAAATATTACTGTTATTTAATGCCAATGAATAACTGAGTCACAAGTTATTGAAAGTGGCTGCTTATACCTATTATATAATATTAAAATTTGTTTTATAACATTGTTTATTGTATATGTATAATGTTTAATTTATTTATTATATAATATTATTTATTGTGTATGTCACTTCTATTACATGTACTAAAGTTTACAAGCATTCTTTTATCATAAGCAAAATGTCATAACAGCCGGAGGCGAACACGAACGATGCAAGTACCCCGCACTAAAGGCGGCTGCCGACTGCCGCCCGGCCCCGGCGGCCGGCCCCGCGGAGTATCTCACTAGAAAATTTTCTTATAATTTCTGAATATTGATCCAAAATAAAATTGAAATTGATCTTTTAAAAAAAATTGAACATGTAAAATATCTATTTTGAAATGATCTATCAAATGGTGTTAACTATATTTTTATATGAGTTGTAAATTCATGTGTTGATGCAGAGAATAAGAAAAAAAATTCATGATTACAGCAATACTTTAGAATTTTATTTCTTTAGCAGTGATGACCTAAAAAACTATATTAATCGAGTAATATGACCTCAAAATGTTGAAGATAGATATAATTTTTTTTATTATTTTACGTTTAATAAATACTGCCACATTTGCTTATAATTGTCGTCGTAAAACGCGTTTTGGTAGGGGATTGCCCTTAAAGTGATATTTTGTTCGAAAATTAGCTAAAAATAAAAATTCTTAGACCTATCACAAAATTTACTGAGTTGTATGGATTGAGTTCGAGCGGCCGACGCATCGCGGTTTTTAGCATTTTCTGCAGTTGTAATTACTTCTATGTAAAGTTTTATAATAAATTATTTAAAAAAGAAAGTGTGTACTTACCTTTCTTTTGAACTGACGTATATTCTGGTATAAATTTTACTTAATAATATTAATTTTGTAAGGATATATTTACAGCTAATTCTGAACGTTTTTAGTAGTTTTTATGATTTTGAAAAGGATTTTTTTTGTAGAAATCCAATACATATTTTCAAACTCCGAGGCCCCTATAAACTCATCCACTAATATATACGAGATATTATTATATATTTCTCATTTCGTTTTCTTAGTATATTTGTTTTTCATTTTGTTTTCTTAGTGTATTTCAATCCATGAGCTTGAAAAAGTGTCGTCGCGCATTTTATTAAAAAACTTGCTTCCGAATTTTGGCTTTATTTTACTAATAATGAAAATTTGCGAAAAGCGAGGCCGCTATGAACTATATTCATACTTATTCTCCACCATACAATAAGTAAAAATTGTCGAAAAGTTTCAGTTTCTTTGAATAAGAACGTCAAAAATGGGCATTAAATTGAAAAATCACAGTGAAAATGTAATAGTCCTCTTAAGTCAATACATATAATTTTATACTTATATTCAACATGAGATAAGAGTAGGCCAAACGAAAACCGATTGCAAGGGATTATATAACACCAATGGGCAGAGAGAGATTATTTGCTGTAAAAAAGGATATATTAACTTTTTTTTTTTAAATAGATGATAAGGAAAGAAAATAATTTTAGATGCTTATAATATAATATATTCATTTACTTCATATAAATTATATTAATTTTTAAGGATTATATATTTGTTTATATATTACCTACTTCATATAGTTGTTAATATATTTTTAATCGTTATAGGTAACCATGCTAGAAACATTACGAGATTATGCCCAACACTCTCCAATCAAAAACTATGCTTTTTGATGCAAAATTCAAAAAATATGCAGAATAATATATCAACTTTAAACAATAATAAAAAAATGAAATATGATTCTTTTACTTCAGAATTACATTTTGTAGTCACGAGCGTTGCTAAAGTCGTAGTTTTAATGCTATGTTATTATTTCAATAGGGCTCTAGAAATTATATTACACAATTTCCTCGATTTTTGTTCGTGAAGTATTTAATGCGTATTGTTTTATGTATACAAAGTTGTATATATTTTGTTCATTTTAGTCATCCTAAGAAACTTTGCCCTCCTTTCCTTAAAAAAAATTGAGTAATTCATTTGATACAAAGAGGAAAAGTCGCCTTTCACTCTAATCTGTAAACTTATTCTATGCAAAGAGACCTGTCAATCCATTGTTACGAAAATCAAAGTGGTACGAACAAAACAATAAAGCGGCAAACATAATTTCTCATTTATAATATTAGCTGGTATTAAGTTTTCCTCAATCTATGTGATAATAAGATTTTATTTAAAAAGAAAGAACACAGAGCTAAAAATCTTTTGATGTAAAGCCTTTAATCCCCTCTTTCTGTGATCCACTGAAACCTATATCCGCCTAATGAAATTCCGTTAAAATGAAACAGTCATTCTGGCCCAATGCTATTTTAAAATTACCAAAGATATAATAGTCTTAAAAGATATAGTAGTCTTAAAAGATATAGTAGTACTCCTGACCGATTTCGGCCACGGCGGCCAATCTCATTTTGACTAGCTAGATTCAAAGGAGATATTATAGTGCAACGCGTATACGTGCAGACTCAAGTGCACTCTCTATTCCTGTCACTCGCAGTCCGGAAGAACGATACTTCGACACGACCGGTGATAGTTAAGGCGCAGGACCAACGGCTTTATGTGCTCTCCGAAGTACGGAGGTGAAACACCGCCAACTTCTAAACAATACCTATATATAAGATGAGATCCTTATGCCTTTCAACCTGTATAGATACAGGTTATTTAAAACATTACTGTACCCATAAAAGTTCAAAGTAGACATCCAACTTACAAAACTCGATATGTTACTTAAACAAAAATTATACGTATTTCAGAAATTCTATTCAGCCTACTTCAGATAAAACAATACTATATAATTTGAAATCCGCATGTAAGTTACGTAGGTTACCTAAAAGGTCATAGGGTCTTTCACCTTTACACTCTTATTTGCATAAGTCACACACGTATTTTCATGCATAATTATAAAGAGAATTTCCTACATATATGAATATATCATACATATTATTATATTCTACGTACATATATACCCATATTATTAATTATTAATATATTAATGATTGGGTATCATTTATACATTTACTAGCGAGTAGCGACTGACCCTCGCTTTGCTTCGGGTTCGTCCCTAGACAAAAACAAATCTATCCCACGGGAACCGGACATTATTTCGGGATGATAGCCTTCCTCAATAAACTGGCTATCTAATGCAAAAAAGAATTTTTCAAATCGGATTAATAGTTGCTGAGATTAGCGCATTCAAACAAACAAACAAACTCCCCTCTCTATAATATTAATTTAGATAATACAATGTTTTTTTTTAATTTTTTCTAGCATATTTTAACGATATGAAAACATAAAATTTTTTTTATTTTCAATCCGTTAATAGATCCAAAAATATAACTTCCGTTTCCAATACCAATAGCAGATACAAAATCATTTCTAATTGAAAAATAATGGCTTGAATTTCACCGTAATCACGTTGAAAGTGATTCGCACATGAAATTATCAGAGGTGCGAGAACGGGATTTGCACCCGCTTCGCTCGGTTACCCAGGAGAGTTTGTTACCACTGGGCTACCGCGTTAAATAGTGATATTATATATAGTATGGTAGTAATACTGTACCTAATACAGTATTACTCCCATACTATATTTCTTAGTTTTTCTATTAACGAAATTTAAATGGTAAAAATCTGTAGGTAGACGATAATTGATAACATGTACAATCTTATTTCCTATTTATTATTATAAATTTAAAACTATATCAATATTCTTGTGTTGTTACGCAAGCCCACGTAAACCATCGAACGGATTTGCCTTCAAATTATTATTTAAGGCAATAATTTAGCCATCATACAGAATATTTTTATACCAACTGTAGTTCTGGACTTATCAACAGATACATAAATAAATCAATATATTGGGACATTAACGCACAGCACTATCTAGTTCCGTGGTAAGCTACGAGGCTTGCGTTTAGGATACCAGATAGTTGATACACTACATATAAAAATTTAAATACATACATACTTATTATAAATATGGCGAACGCTATATATCAATCTATAAAAAGAACATTATAAGAAAGATTTTTGATGAAAGATTTTTTTGAAACGAAAGCGTAGTCGGGTGCAGAAATTAGTATTAATTATAATTGAAATGTATGTCTGTAAGCCCTAATTAAGCTCATATGAACGGTAATAAAATAATACTTATGTTATTTAAATAGTTTACTATAATATTCAGGGCAGCCCAGTCTATATTAAGTATAAGCTTATTTTTATTGATTAAAAAACAGGTGATAGAAATACAAATATTCATTCGATTTTAAAGAAACTAACTAATCAAGAAGATGACCATTAATTGTTAAGATTCAAAGTTTTTTACACCTTATTATCCGGGAAAAAAGAAGGGATGTTGCTTAGAAATCTTAGAAGGGCTTAGGCCAGATAGACCCACTAGTCTTATTAGTCTTATATAGGCATGTAATAAACGAAACCCTATCTCATATGGGTCGTTCTTCTTTTCTTGCGACAATCATGTGTCCCTCATCTCGTTTTGTGTCATATTAGAGTATAGATTATTACATATTCATTGTTTGAATTTACATCCTCATCGCTTTATACCTTTTAATACTACCTAAATAATCTTTAACTTTCTGTGGCCAATAGTTTTTTTGCATGTGTTTATTTTTCATTAAATACCGTGACAGAGTAGTAATTCATAATGATGTCCTACCGAAAAGAAACCACTCTGTCACAGTGTTTTCTCGAAAATAAACAACAAAACAAACAACATTACGGGCATGAAAACAAAGATTAAATGATCCAAATGAAAATTAAATGCATTTGCAAAAAAATATCTAACTCTGAAATAAAAATATTGTTACTTGAAAAACTCCAAAAACTGAGAAACACCAATTCATTGTCGCAAGAAAAGAAGCACGACCCATATATGTATGTTAGTGGTTCAATGAAGTAAAAAGTGCAAATAATACATACAGAATTTTTATATATAAACACCAACCAATAAAATCCGAACATGTTCTCGGTTCACTGTATGACGTTACTAATTACATTTATCTATAGAGATAAATTATTTTTTCAAAATTGTTAAATGTTTATCTATGATTATCTGACGCGTGAAATTCTTTGAATCTTTTATTTTAAGCTATATCGATTCAAATTCAAATTCAAAATATTTTACTCAGCATTAAATTATTACAATTTTTTACTGAACGTCATAAGTCTACTACCAGTTCGGAAAGAAGAAACCTCAGACCTGAGAAGAACTGGCGAAAAAAACTCAGCGGGACTAATATTGTAATTGTATTAGGAAATAAAAACTAACATATCAACTGTACAAGGTTCTACTGTTCTAAGCTATCATGATCATCATCTTGAGTGAGGGCTCCAACCTTTTTGTTAATTAAATGTTCAATATAGATGATGATTTCACTTCAAACAGAATTCTTATTACTTTAATGATGTATTTGAAAAACAAACAAACTAAAATTATACTAAACCGTATACAAGAGACTGAGTCAAGATGTTCTTTCATCATTGATGAAAAGGAATTTAAAAAATATATATTAAAACGACTTTGTAATCGTTGTATTATATAAGTAGAAACATAATGTGCCATTCCCATTTCTAATATATCTATAATTAAAAAGGCAAAAACAAAACAGTTCAGTGCCTTTTTCTCTTCTTTCTCCTCTGTTTCGCAAGCGATCTTCTTTTTTGGTTTGTTGTGTTATCATCAATAAAAAAAGTTAAAAAAAAATCTTTCTTTTTTTAATATAGATAGGTAAATTCTATTCATATAGGTTTTCCTCAAATTTTCAATAATGATTATGCTCGAGTTTTGACCCCACGGTGTTTAAGCCCCAATATATATTATATACAAAGCAAAGGTATAGTTAGTAAATAATGTACAAGTCATGTCCGCGTGTAATTGTGGTAAGATTGTAACTACATTCCTCCACTAAATCGAAATGCCGACTCTTAGACAAAAAACAAGCTAGTTTTTTTGTCACCTTGTAATTATGTCATTTTCTGTTCTACCTGTGCTTTTGCTTCCATTTCTTCAACATGTATGTAGACAGATATAACTCAATATAGTAATTCTCTTAGCCTTTACCTTAAGTCCTCTTTTTTTACCAGATTCAAGAAATCAAAATTAAAAAATACCGGTAAAAGTAAAAGGGGTGGGCCTAATATTAACTTTATTTCAGTAAAAGAATCACTCCGTTTGCGTGTGGGATTAATTAACCAATATATTTTACAGACAACATTACATACACATACATACATTACATAAAATACAAACATTACTCCGTACATATATCAAACCCATTACCTCTTTCTTGATAAATAGGTCACTTATAGACATCTCTTACTATACTACAAGCATTTATAAATACATATGTATGTATGTATGTATGTATATAGTACGTACGTGATGATTTAAGCAAATGTCTACAAAAAACATCTAATCTTCCAATTTCGACTGTCTTTGAGCGAACAGCAAATATAATAAAACAAATAGACTGATCGACTTCGCTGTTTAGTCTGTGCATTGTTTCAGTCTATTTTCAAACGAGGCGACTTTGTTCAATAACGTTCAGTCACAAACGACGAATTACACGTCTTGAAGCTGAACACCAGTAGGTACGTTTATGTAGATGTTCTAAAAATATTTACTAATACTTTCTTAGATTTACTCGAATATTTGACATTTTAATAAAAACGATATTTTCGGGTTTATTTCGTTGTTTTTCGGTTCCCGACGTTTCGAATGCTTTACAGGCTACAGCAGTCATGGTCACGGGAGAGACTAAGGTTTTAGACGTCTTAAAGGCATTACATAGTTGTTGCGGACAGTCTACCCACAAAATAACAAAATGAATTCAAAAACTTCTTTTTTTTCAAAAAAAATTCTTAAACTATTATATTTATTATCAACTAATGACGGATCGCTTCGCTCGGGTGCGTTTTACATTTTAAATAGATATGAATAGTGATTACGAATGTACCTGAGGAGAAAGACATAATATTATGCTATTTCAGATGTTTTTGAAGGCCTTTTTAGACCTACAATTTTCTAGTACATTATTTTGATAAATAAGGTAAGTTCTCTTAAGGTTTTAGCTAGCGTTAGGCATATATATACCTAAATTACTAAGAACGACTCGATAGAACCAGTTATTGTGTTTTCCCCTGGGAAAGAAAGATTTTCCTATAGTAAAGGGTATCCTAAATGTTGACCCAAGTAATAAGTTATCACTACACAAAATTTGGTGAGAAACATGATTATCCTTTTCGATGTTTAAAATTTAAACATCGAAATGGATAATCATGTTAGATAATATTTTTATGTCTATATTTAAACTTTAAATATAAACATAAAAATATTATCTATTTTATTTCTAAGAGCACGAATAACATACTGGCTGTTTAGAAATTAAAACAGTATTGAAGCGTGAGTGGGGCTCGCCTCTAAACATTTCGACTTATAGACCAACATGATTGTCCATTACATAATTCTGATAACTCTTTTTCAGTCTACACTTGCTATTTATTTACTTGATCTTTTTTGTAACACTTCAAAAGTTTAAATGAATGTCGTAACAATATTTAACACTATTTTCCAAATAAAATGTATGTATTATATATTATGTACTTTGATAAATTTTTAATTTGATACAAAATACTTACTTCATAAAACAAATTGTAAAATATAGAAGAGAATTTGTCAAATATAATACGAATCTCTATAAAAAATGTCTCTCTTCTTAGTCACACATAAATCGAGAACAAACTACTATCGATTTCGATACCTTTAATTTTGTATGGGTAATAGCAAAAATGAATATAAGCATTAAATCAACAATGCAAATACATAACGAGTATGAAGTTTAGTAGTTATAGCTAGAAGTAAACACCCTCAGTGCCGTAGATATACATATTAAATTTAAAAAAATATGTGAAAGCGTAAACAATTTTGAAGTCATGACAATCGTTCTTTATTCCGTATTATCAAAGTTTTTCCCTGGTAGAGCTCACGGGTTCGAGTCCTGATTGAGACAATTTGAATGAATCTTACTAGAGTGAGTCTCTAAGTTACATTCTGAGTGTATGTCCATACGCTATATATTTTGGAACATAGTGTTAATTAGTTATTGCATAATTAATTTTGAAGGGCGCACTATCAAGGCTCAGCTTTAAATAGCTGCATTTAATTTATATGATTACTTCATTGTTCTACGCGCGAACACGTGTATATTTCGATCGTATTTTAACGTTGTTGCCATATAAATGCTTTTATATAGATAACAAATAAATTGCAAGCTCTATTGGATGTAAAACTACATGCCATTTTATTTATAGTAGACTTTGGTGTTTTAAAAGGCATAGTGGCAATCGAACATTTTTGTGCTTTTACTAATCTATTTATATCGTTACGCTATTTTTGTTTGGGAGTGGGCAGAAATAATATAGTTTCGTTACTCTTAACTTAGTTTGTGGTGCTATTCAAAGAAGTTTTAGTTTGTTTCAAAAAAAATATATCTTTGTTTCTAATTGATATAGCGTTCTTTCATTGAGTCGATAATTGAAGTAAAATTTTTATAATTTTTTTATAAAATTTAAGTTTCTCTAAAATATTGGTAAATTCCATAAAGTTGCGGTATTGCACGAAGTAAATATAAGGTTTGAGTGAAATTTAATTTTACAATTGATATCAATAGTAGAGAACGAATAAATACCTATATCATGGAAATGACATATTCTGAAACAACGTTTCGACATTTCATTTTCGTACATTTTTTAGTCGTCTATTAGCGATAATAGAATCTTATTTTGACTAAGCCTGTTGCCTATTAAACATAGACTTTGAATGAAAGTAATAAATGACAATTCGTTATATTATATCACTAACGACTCACCCTCGCCCCGCTCGGGTTCTTCCCTACTTACATTTTAAGGTTTATAATTTAGTAATAAGTGTAGTAATAAGTATAAATTTCTTAGAAATGAGATATTTTCCCGCAGTAAAAAGTATCCTATATGTTGACCCAGATATCATCATACTAAATTTCATCAAAATCTGTCCAGTGATTTTCTCGTGATGCGGTCACAGACAGGCAGACAGACAGACAGACAGACAGACAAAAAATCTAAAAACTATAGATTCGGCCTCTGTATCGATAATAATGTCCATTTCAATAAGATTTTTCAAAAAATATTTAATGTACAGATTCGGCTTAGTTGCAATTTGTAATGTATAGATGTAAAAATTAAAATATTATGTAACAATAAGTTTTCGATACGATATGCAAACAAAAAAAACTCTTCCTTCGTTACTTAAGCGAAAGAGGTTAAATAAATTGTTACTTATGTTATATAAATTAGGTTTTATATACAATTTATGTTAATTTTTTAAATATGTCTTAAAAGCTCGGTAAAAAAGGTTTATTTTATTGTTCCTGAAATGACTGCACAAAATAATATACAAGCAGCGCCCTCTTTTAGAAAATTTTATACACACACGTACACATATTATCGCATTTACATTAATAATGTAATCAGTGAAAACACCATAGGGTGAATGACCTGATGTCACCCATACTAGTCTACACCATTGCATTGAATTAACATTCCTACGCTATTTAATAATTATTAGACAACCTAGTTATTGATACGCCAGCCAATGATTTTATTCATACAATGCAATCGCTATTAGATCTATACTGTTGTAATTTAATTTCATTGCGATAAGCACTGACGCACGTCACTATCTCCGAAAGGTACTCGTAGGGCTACCTGTACATTGTTATGTTTAACTATACGTTTTGTTATTTGTTTAGAAATATTGATATTATTAAAGAGATTTTATAATTGTTAAATTAAGAAATTATTTTTTTTTTTAATCAAATACAGTTAAAAATAATAAGGAGCGCAGAAATAGAAACCAAAACCTAGCCCATTATACGCAATGCCCGCGTAGACAGAGTGTCATTCAAAATTTAAAAACAGTTATTTTAAATTCTATGTTATAGGATATCATCTCAAACACTTTCAAAATATTTTTTGTACAGATTATAATTAGTGTAGAAACCATCCTGTGACTATTTCATTATTTTCATATAATAATAAGTTTACCTAGAAAATCTGTTTATTATAAATTCAAACAATAAAGCTATATTAATTCCAAAAATATCTTATCAGCACATACTCTAGTATTTACAAACATTATAAAGGATAACCTTAAAATAATTTCTTCTGGGAACCCTGAATTCTGAAGCAACGCCTAGATAGTGATGTTTGATCACTAATCGCTTCAAGGCCTGTCGTTAATAGATTATGCGACAAATGTACACTTGTCAACACAGAAAAACACTATCAAACTAAGCAAATACGTTCAAAAAAAGGCCTTATCACAAAGTAATAGTGACTATGAAATGTTTACATAAATGGACGCACTTTTTGCGCCTAGATCACGTCATTTTTATTTAAGAGACGCATTTTTGATAGTATTTGATTTAGCTTGACGTGATTACAATAAAGTGCCAAATACGTGATTAGTATATGGATGGATGAGTTTTAAAATATTTTTCACCTTCAAATTAATTATTTTGTTGTAATATAATTCTTGCACCTCCTGGTTAAATTGTAATAAATCAATTCTTAACTGACACACCGGTGTGCCCGCGAAGAGTGGTTTTTACACAAGCTTACCTACCTGTCGAGAGCGACAGGTAAGCTTGTGTAAAAACCACTACATAATATAGGTAATCAATAATCATCGATAAGATGCGGAATCTACTATTGCACCGTGGTTGAAGCTTCGAGAAGAAAGAAAATTCAAGAAAATTCAAGAATTTTATGATACACATATAAGCATTATATGTTTCTTATCATTCGTATTTCAATATATAAGCATTTGTATTAACAATATTTTTTATTTAACAAGGAAATAAACTTCATGTATGGTTTAAACATTTTTTTTCAATATTACAAGAGAAGAAGAAATATATTAAGTAATAAATAAATTTAATCGAAAATTAATTCAAAAATTAAAAAAAAATACAAACAAACAAAAATAACTCTATAATTTTGTAGAACCTTTTAGTATCACCCGTGATCACGTTTGCTGTAAAGCATTCAAAACGTCCGGAACCAAAAATTCAGAATAAAACTCTGACAAAATCCAAAAAGACAGTTTCATTTATGTCAAATATTCAAGTAAATTCAATTGTAAGTATTACTTTTAATGTTTTTAACTAATGCTGTTAACATATTGACTAATTCTAAACACAGCTATCAGTGAAAACTAATCACTTCTAATATAATGATAATGATATATGTTTTTATCGCTGAGAAATAGCAGCTTCTCGTGAGAGTATAGGGAACCACTAGAAATGTCGATAATGCACACTTATTCGTCGACATTAGACGTCATGGGGTGCTTGCTCATACTACCACGATTTCCTACTGCCCTATTCTATTCTACAATATTTTAAAACCACTCAACTTCATAATCTATTTAGACTACTAGATGTAGCTACGTATACAATGATGGGTGGATAATAAGTTCAAAATGGATGGATATTGGATATTAATTCAAATTTATAATAATAATAACTTTAAGAGTTGTAATTAACTTGGATTAATTAATTTATGTAATAAAATTTTCAATAGCAACGATAAGTTTGGTTTTTTAAAGTACGTCAGAGGTCGTGAGTACGTTTACGTGTATGTACGTGTTTATATCAACCAATGTAAAGCGAAACCAAAATGACAAATTACCTTAGCACAACGTGGGATTTTTCAATATTCCAATTTTAGAAAATTAGGTACTTTTGCTTGAATCTATCCCGAAATTCAGAATAAATTTAAAAATATAAACACTTTGAAAAAAAATGTTTTGGCCCATTAAAACACGCGTAAGTTTTTAGGATATATGTTTGTTACTCTTTCATGCCAAAACTATTGAACGGATTTCGATAAAATACAGTAACGTACCTTAAATAATTTTTAAATATATAGTAGGTACATAATTAATAAAATACGCGAGTAGAGCCGCGGAAAAATGCTAGTTAGATATAAAAACATACCTATATGTATTTGTGTGGATTTTTTAAAATGTGGTCTTCCTTGAGCTTTAGGCTTTGTTAGAAATTAATTATTATATGAAAATCAACTGATACTCGTACGTCACAAAGAAATCGTGTAACACACACAAAAAAGACATACAGACAGACGTATTGAGCATTTCCTCATATTTTGACGTCGGTACATTAGTAATTACTGTACAAGACGTATTAATACTTGTGACTTGATAAATACTAATAAATATAATATACTGAAACAAAAAAAAAGTAATATAATCGCTTTGGAAAACAAGTCTTATGCTCATAAAGACTTGATATCATGTCAACATGTACATCACATAGTAGCAACAGAAAAGTGACTAATACAAAATACATAAGAATAATAAAGTATATAGACCTTTTGATAACAGTATTAAATACTTAACTTATATAATTTTTTGCCTTCATATGTCGCAGAGATTGGTATTTATTATTTTACTTGTATGCAGAGATACAATCTACACATGTAATAAGATTTTAACGTCATGTATATGTAGGTTCTTTGTATAATTTATTTTTTCGATAAAATGATGAAGACAAGATAATTGGGACCAAATAAAAATGGCTAGGCAAATTTTAATAGAACTATATTATACACATAATCAGTATAAAAAATATATATTATGTCTCTTTTAATAAGTTCGATAAATCTAAAGGTGTAATGCGAGTTTCCTGTTCTACCCACAACCGTTTAAAGCTTCGAGTTAAGTGGTCTAAATAGAATACATTATACAACATAGGCAAACTATATAAAAATCTAGTCAAATCTAGTCTTCTTAATATCATAAATGCTAATATGTGATTTTTTCAAAGACCCATTAAGCAACTGATCATGATTTTTGCTTATAGTTTTTGATTAAGTGACATAAGTTACTTTTTATCACTCTAGAAAAACTTTCCCGTGAAATATTTTATTTATTTAATTTACCTAAAAATGTTTTTTGTTTTTTTTTTTATCTAAAAATACGATATAACACAAAAGAACTCCGAGCGCAGCTCGTTCGCCCAGGTACTAAATTAAATATTAAATATGTGCTTAGCTCTTCACTGTCATACCATTTAGTAATGTGCTTTAAATCTTAAGAGGATGCATACACATTAAGTAAGACTGCTAAAAGAAAATGTAGTGAATGTAGAGTAAGGGAGTCCATTTGTACGAAAGCCGTTCTAAAAGGGTTGGACACATTCTTCCACATTTTTCTTCTTGCTTGGAATTTTCATGGAAATGGAACAAAATTGTGTAGAAAGGAAAATAATATTATGCTTTTTCTCTGTACTTAATCCGAAACAAAACGTCGTATCTCCAACACTTTTAATTCCTATCTCGTAAACTCTGTATATAGGTACGTTTATATAACAAAATTATATTACGCGTACAAAACAAGCGTAATACCGCATAAAAACTTTTTTAGGATCAATTAAAAAATGAAACAATATAATATAATCTGTATTTTTACTTACAAAGGAAACAACTTTTTAATTTTAAACTTAACACTTTCGTATTCCATTATTTCATTACTCGAAATTATAACATGCTTACTACATAAAATTATTGTATTTAGAGCCAACATAAACAAATAAAAGCTAAACAATAGCAGCGTTTATGAAGTCGATGTTAGAATGGTATTTAATTAAAGCTCATACAAATATTAATAATAATATGGAATGCAATCCGCCAACACGATGTGAATAAATAGGTTTTAATATTCAGACTATATGAGGCATTACTTATCTAGCACTGCCTAGTGCCTATTTCTTGGTAAGTCGCGTGTTTGATTCTACGTAATATTATGTCTTTTAATATTTTAGGAGTCCGCTAATATATGTACCGAGTTAAGAAGTAATATTTATTATTAAGTTAAATAATTTTCCTATTACTGAGTGAAATAAAGACCAATTGCAACATATTTAGTTCCACATTTATTTATTAGTCAGTCCGACCCACTTTCACCAGCCTCTTTTGTTATAATTTATCACTTTTCGAAATTAAAGATTGAATTTTTAAAATAAATTAAAACATAGGTGGCATGACATTTAGTCATATACAGCATTGATTTTTCTAAATAGCATACATCAAATATTAACAAAAGGCCCCTTTAACAGTGAACCGTCTTAAGTCACGATTATAGACTAGTCCAAAGAAAGGACATCTCCTTTATATAAGTAATTGTACTTTATTAATCTTCGTTATAAAAGATAATCTTATAGAAAGATGAGGACATTCACATACTATTTAATAGAGGTTACTATTTTACACTTCTGAATGTCTACTTTTCTTTACGTACTCAATAAAATAAAGTTATGTTATAGTTAGAGGATAATACGGCTTCTGCCTACTAACATTGCCCTTACGTTGCCAAAGCTTCACCCCTGGTGGAGGCTTATCTAAAGGTTACATACAAAAACGTGGCGTCAAAGAAATATTAAAATAAATGTTAAATGTAAGAGTGCGTGGGCAACGGTTTAACAAAGCTCAGTACTGAAAAAATCCATAGAAACCTTTACAAGCAGTTCGCCATGCAAATCGCTACTTGTGTACTCTAAATAATTAAAACATTTCCCTCTTACTATAGAAAATTATGTACATAAGTTGTATACGGAGCTCGTGCCTCGTATTAAGAATTACAATGTGTTGTAAACGACAAGCTTTTCGCATGCGCTGTGCACTTTTAGGTTACCGTACTAAATAAAAAAGCAGTAGCAGCGCAGAGTCCGTTCAACACATAATATTTCTTTTACAATCGATCGGCTAATACAAGCGCAGGGCTTGTCATTCACTGACGTCGTATCCGCGGCTCGACTGACGCATGCGCGTCTACCGCTCGTCTATCCCGCACAGATATAGATGACCGTTCGCTCGTACGGTTTTTCGTAGTCCACTGTAGTCTTTTCAACGCGGTCGTATTACTTTACGGCCGGTATTCACGTTCGGTTATCTCATTTTGTCGCACTGGGATATAGATAGCGTTGACGATAGTTAAATATTTTGTCAATTATGAGATAAGAGAATTGCTGTTGTTTTATTATATAAATGGAAAGTAAATTGCGACAAGAGCATGCCGTAGCTGGCGGATTGTCGTCGGGTGTGTGGTGACGGGCGAACGAGTTTCGGGCAGCGTGTGTGGCGCGGTGACGGGCTCAGTCACTAAAGCGGACTCAGACCGCGCGGACGCGCGGCGCGTCGGTGCTTGTAGTTTTTTAGTTTGACAGTTGGCGCGTTTTTCGTTTCTGTTAAATTAGGCATTTTGTGGAAAGCATAGATTTTAAGTTAGTGTAATCTGTGTATTTTCTGTTTACCCCTAGTGTACGACTAGTCATTTGTGTGTAATTCATTGCCGGCTGTGAATTGAGTGATTGCACGCCCTGTGTACTCTCGCCGTGTATAGTGCAGGATTTTGTGTTTTTTCGCTGGAAAACCATTATAACTTCATTTGACGTGCTGCTGGAAACGACAAAGGTAGGCCCCGTCCTATATCTTACATTTTCCATTTAACTTAATCGTATACGGGTGTCGGTTGGGCTATTTGGAGCGGTCGGTTTCACTCGCAGGCCTGGAAAACGTGTTCCAAATATAGCGAAACGGGCTCCGTTGCATACTAAGCGTTGGTGTTGCTCGGAACTTTCAATATTAAAGAAATCTTTAATGGGTATGGTTGTTGAAAATCATTTTATCCCTTGGTGGCCGGGCGAGACGATTGAGACAGCTGTGCATACGTAACGGGTAAAAATAAATACTCGAGCATTATCGGTAGCTAGACAAACCGCTTTCGTGGACAACGTATTATTAGTGCAAATTATACAATGTCTGTTATAATTGCTAGGTTAGGTTAGTAGGGCGTACAAGATTTTATAGGCATTAAGACTATTTAACATACATAATATTTCAATTAAATGTCTCTGTGACACATATTAAGTGAATCAGTCTTCAAGGGCACATGAGGATTGTATGTACTTAAAACATTTCTGAATAAGTAACACATATTTTAAATTACCCACAAAATATGTTTTTGTCATATGTATAATACACCATGTAGAATATACTAACTTATACTTGAGGTCATCGGTTGAAAAGACCATGTAAAATATACTTATAAATGAGGTCATGTGGCTTAATTGCTTGCAGAAATTAAATTGGCACAAAATAAATTAGTATTCAGCATCACTTTCAGATGTCTAATACCTTGATAAAAACTAGTTCACTAAGTCAATTAAGAATAACAAGTTAAGAAATATATGTAAAAATCAGGTATAAAATCTAAAATGTACATATATTATTCAATCATATTTAAACATTTTAATTTTCATACTTCATCAGTAACTTCAGTAAGTTAACCAAAAAAAAATATCTATGTTATAGTGAGCATTACTAAAAAACTAAAATAATATTTCATGTATCTTATTCAACACTTTTTATATATGGTCCTTACTTATATAATCTAGAAATCAAGCCCACTTTAAAAAGATTAACAAATACAAGCTCTTTTTACTTTATTATATAGCAAATTCTTTCACTCAAATAATAAAATGAATGAAAAATTTATTTTAAGCTGTGTTAGATAATATTTGTATTAATTTTGTACACAACTAATAAAATAAAACTGGCCTTGATTAAAAGCTGCTATAGTATTAAAGCTAAAGTATAATTAATTAAAATGTATAGCTGTCTCTTTCTAAATCTCATTTTAATACATTGATCCTATGACTACTAACTAATGATGTCATTACTTATTATTGCTATCTCTGACTGTCTGTGATCATGTTTATATTTCTGTTAGTATTATTCCACTTAATTTTGCTATCTTCATGTAAAGGTAGTAATCTTAACTTTTTAACTGGACTATTATACTTCTACTAGTTGCCCATGCCTTGCTCGGGTGCATCCCTAGGTATATTTTAGTAGCAGAACCCTCATTCTTTTTCTAAAATTAAAGTAGCCTAAGTTACTCCTTATAACATCACCTATCTGCCATTGAAAGTCCTGTCAAAATCAATCCAGCCGTTTCAGAGTTTAGCCAGAATAAACAGACAAAAAATTTAAAAATTGTGTTCTTCGTTTATGTACCATAAATAATTTTATATGCATTTAGTAAAAAGCTGTTATTTTGACATTGCAAACATACACTTTAATTTTATTTATCTGTATAGATAAAACCATAGTCTTTAAATATGAATAGTTTATTATTAATAACAATAATTTAAAATCTTAACCTCAGAAAAATAACTTCATTTCAGTAAAACTGAATCATATGTTCAATACATCATTTAAAATTAAGATAAAATATGTATGAATAGTATGACTTTACTATGAATATTATTCAATTTATAATTAAATAAAAACATCAAAAAAACTACATTACACAAAAATATATATTTTTTTATATCAAACAAAGTTATGATATTTCATTGACAAAATATTTGTAGGTCATGGCTTTGTCCCAAAATGTAATATGGATGTAGGATTTGTGGTTACAATTAACTATTCATTCTAAGCTATAAATCTTTTCTATTTTATTCATAAATGGTCCAAGAGCCTGTATTTGGCATTACTCCATTGAAAGCTGGCTCCTTTTATTATCTTGTGAAGTTAAGAGTAAGTGAAATGTAAATTAACGTTACATTTAAACTTATATAAGTAATATATACTTATTAATAACAATGTTTTATATTACAAAAATCAGTTTTGTTTTTTGAAGTGAAAATTTCTATAGGCGTATTGGATGGGGATTAAATTCATGTAAGTCGTCATCAACATGTTCATGTGACATGTTAATGGTAACACTCAGAGTGCCGATAGATGTCATAACCAGTTATTTTTTTTAAATGGTAAAGACTACATTATTATTTTAGTGAAGTGACATCTAATTTGAAACATTATTAAAATAATAAACAGTTTTAGCATAGTGTATAAATGCAGAAGAATAGCGTTATTTTATGGGTCATAATTTTGAAGACCGACTCTGACATTAAATTTTTTATCAGTAGGTATGTTTTATAATATTCCATACATTGGTTTTTTATAATGTTGAAATTAGGAATGAACTGTTATGATAAAATATCAAGTAAGTAAATAAGTATTTAAACAATTGCAAATTCAACGAATTTAATTACTGGCGTTGTTAAACATGGCAATTATTAATATTTGTGCACATCTCTTATTACATATTCTATACAGATAAATAAAATTTTAGTGTCTGTTTGTAATATTAAAATAACCGCTTCTTACTAAATGCATATGGATGTATACACGGTACATGTACCAAAATAACATTTTTTACAATTTTTGTCTGTCTGTGTCCGTCTGTCTATCTGTCTGTCTGTCTGTTTGTTCCGGCTAATTTCCGAAACGACTGGATCGATTTTGACGGGACTTTCACTGGCAGATAGCTGATGTTATAAGGAGTAACTTAGGCTACTTTTATTTTAGAAATAGAATCAGGGTTCCGCAAAAAAAAATTTAATCATGAAATTGAACCCATGAAATTGTGAACAAAATCCACGTACGGCGTACGCTCCCGAGCGAAGCGAGGGTAAATAGCTATATAATTTAAATGAATATCTTAGGAGTAGCAAGTTACTATTTATGTATACCTAAACAAAGCTAACCGTAAAAACGTACCTAGGGACGAAGCGAGCGTGAGTCGCTAGTACATTAATATAAGAGTATATGAATACATTTTTTACTATTTTGATGTCATGTCTTCTTTTCTAATAAAAGATTATATTATAATCTACTTTATTTTTTTAATTGGTTATCTCATATCCTATATTACAAATGCGAAAGTTTATATGGATGGATGTTTGTTACTCAATCACATCATAAGAGCTGAACGAATCTGGATAAAATTTGGCACAGAGATAAATTATAGTCTGGAATAGCTCGTAGGTTATTTTATCCCGGAAAATTGTACGGTTCCCGTGGGATTTGTAACAGTAAAGTTTGTAACAATTTAAGTTTAATGCAAAGTATTAAAATGTACATACGTATATAATGAACTGTTATGATTTTCCTTAATTTTATATTAATAATAATATAATACTTGTATGAGGTAATGTAAATGCCAATAATATATCTAAGGATGTTTGTTTGTTTGAATACCTAAGAATTTATTAAGCTGACATTAGAAAAATGTAACCTGACATGTGTTTTTGTAATTTTGCGTTATTCTAATTTATTTCCACACCTTTTACATGCCTTCATATATAAATTGTTTCTTTAAGTAACTTATAAGCCCTAGATAAATATTAGTAACTGTGAAAGTGGAAAAAATACTAACTCAGCATATATTATGTGTAGGCTGAACTAAGGTGATATAGGAAAAATTGGATTAACGCGAGTTAGGCTCGTGCATCGAAGTTAACGTACAGTTTCCTTTTTTGTAATATAATAAAGTTAATTTGGGCCTTTTTACGACAACAAAAGCAAAGAGAACCCTAAAACACGTTTGTTTGGGGGTGATCTCTTCTTGTTGCCCTTGCATCCTTGCATCTTGTTGCTCTTGTTGCATATTAGGGTTCCGTCTCATTACATAAAACGAATTATTATTTATTTAATCAATTTCTTTACCTTTTTATATATATTTTTATTAATTATGATATCTGTCTTAGCAAAATATTGTATCTATGTTAAATTAAAAAAAAATTAGAGCCTATTAAAGATAATTCAAAGATGAGTCGCAAGTTTAGCAGGTAATAGGGTCCTGACCCGACCTTTTGAGTACGAAGCCCTTAAAAGAAAAACTATAGCTATGAATATGTACGAAATACCTATAGATACATTGTACTGTTATTTAAGTTATGATTAAATACATCCTATTATGTTTGTTTAATTTTCCCAAGTTTGTAATATTTTGACAAGAGGTAGTTATTTGTAATAAGCTTTAAAGTTCTGCAGGGCTATAAGTATTGCTATTGCCATTATTTATCTCATTTTAACATTTATATAGTCTACTAGCGACTCGCCCTCGCTTCGCTTCTGGTTCGTCCTTAGACGAAAACAAATCTATCCCATGGAAACCGTACATTTTTCCGGGATTAAAAGTAACCTATGTGCTATTCCAGACTATAATCTATCTCTGCATTTCATTCAGATTTGTTCAGCAGTTCTGGCATGAAAGCGTACAAACATCCATCCATCCATCCTCTCAAATTTTCACATTTATAATATTAGTATGGGTATTGGATATGTATCATAATACATCGATTTTTCATTTATAAATCGTGTCATTAAATAAACTCTGCCAATGACTAACGACTAAGCATTACGTTTTTTTTTTTATTTCTATACTTTAATATATTTTTGCAACTACAACTTTAATGACTGTTAATATTATTGGAGCAAAGTGATATTATATAATATAGCGGATTTGTAGTAATGAGACTGACTCCGACACATACTGCGGGCGTTTTATAATTGTATAATATATGACCTAAATATGGGTTTACATAACCGTCGTCGCAGTGGGAGAGTATGGAAAGTAAACCGCGACATTCATTTTTGTGAAAACAATTTGGCAATGCCTCTGCATGTATCTGAGGGATATGCGACGATTACGACAGAAATATGGCGACTAGACGGCCGTTACCCCGTGACGATGTTCCAGATGCTATTAATTAGGCGATCGGTATGGGGTGAGGTATAAATACTTTGTAAAAAGAGATCGCGGACCATTCGCATCGTCACCGGCGCGTGCGTCACTCCACCACACGAATAGAAAAGTGGTGACCCTCGGAGTGACGTCACCCGGTATGCGTGACGGCTAGGCTCACGTTACTACCATGACATGACGGCCACCTATTTGATGGATCAAACATCAGGTGGCATAAAATTATTTAGTCACTCTAAATAAGAACATTTTAATAAAATGTTTTATTTAATTGGCTTAGTCTCCCCCGTGATCCCGCTGGAAACCAACCACCGCGAAAAAAATCTAAACGACTTATTTAAAGTGTCAAATATTCATGTAGATGTCAGAAAATTAATGTAAATTAAATAAGAAGAATTAATTTTAGTGTCCGAGTAATATTTTTCTCGTTATAGGATATATTAACAATGTCGGGGACGATAGCTTATTGTTATAACATATCGTAGTGCATATAATTATTTAATGAGTCATTTGACCATGAGGTCAAGGGTTAGGAATCAAAGTGACATCACCGTTAGCGTCATCACCTAACGATTTTATAAGGCCATGCCTTGAGAATGGGATCACGGTTGGAGACAATTAGCAAGGTTAGCAACCTTCTAAAATATTTTAATAGAATCAATCGTCACAGGAACAAAAATTGCACAATTTATAATATAGACGTTCTAGGTTCATATAGAAATGTGTGGGTATATAGATGACATAAAAACACATCAAAGATGATGAAGTCGACTTTATGAAGTTTTTTTTATACTAATATTATAAATGTGAAAGTTTATGAGGATGTATGGATGTATAGATGTGTGGATGTTTGTTACTCTTGTACGCAAAAACTATTGGATGGATTTTGATAAAACTTTACAATAATGAAGCTCATACATCAGGATAACACATAGGCTACTCATTATCTAGGAAAAAAGTACGGTTCCCATGGGATAGATTTATTTTTGTTTTTCGAGACTAGAATACATTAAATACACATTACATGTAAGACAGCTAAGCTAAAAGTACCTATACTCGATTAAAAACGTATATATATATATAGAAGTCACATAAATGTTAAGTAATTTGCAGCTTTTATTTTTCAAAACTTGGTTGACCTGGGAAATATAAGTAGAGTCCTTTAATAATTCAAGTAACAATGGCAGTTTTGAGGAAGTTTAACGAGGGACACTGGAAATAGTTTGGCAAAGGTCTCCGCATAGTTCTTGGCAGGGCCATCGACGGCTTAATTGATTAAAACGCTCTACTACAATTTGTGAACTGTGTGACTTTATCTTGAAGAGGTGAAAATTTGTACATATATAGTAAAATCGCTGTTTAGTTTAATATTTAAGTATAAATTTCTTCCAATGTATTTGTTTTATTGTACTAAATAAAAATAGCTGTAAAAACCGTGACTAATAAGTACTTAAAAATTGACCATGTTTGCAAATAAATCGGAAAAATCGTTTTTCTATACAGATAAATAAAATTGAAGTGTCTGTTTGTTATGTCAAAATAACAGCTTTATACTAAATGCATAATATAGAATTATATACGGTACTTATAAGAAAAACACAATTTTTTAAATTTTTGTCTGTCTGTCTGTTTGTTCCGGCTAATCTCCGGCTGGACTAATTTTAACTGGACTTTCACTGCCAGATAGCTGATATTGTAAGGAGTAACTTAGGCTACTTTTATTTTAGAAAAAGAATTAGGGTTTCACTAAAAAAAATAATAAATTTAAACGTACCTATGGACGCACCCGAGCGAAGCGAGGGTAAGTCGCTAGTTTTAAATAAAAATTTTGCTGTACCTATAAAATACAAAAGAATTGTTCTTTTATCCTATTACTAAACTGAGTTGGTGATAAAAGTAGTACAAAATGAAAGCACTGGACACCCACATGTATCGATTCACTCAGTAACTTGTCTAGAAACTAGAAAGTTCGTGCGGTATAATATATTCAACCTATCTCGTATTCCAATACAGACCCGCAACACTTTAGTATTCTACTTTCAGAATTATAAGGAAAATCCATCGTTCAAAAAAGCTCTAGATACACAATCAGCGACAAAAAATGACCTCACTGAATGAGCGCTCATTTGAACATTTGAGCGCGCTTTTACTTAATTTTTTTTTTGTAAAAACAACTTTAAGAATTACATTTAAGGTTTAATTTACATTGTTGTGTATTTATTTCAACTAGAATAATTACCTAAACACAATTGGTGACTGTTTTAAGAGAATTTTTGCATTGTGTATCTAGTAGGTACTTTTTTGATCGATGAGAAAATTTTAGAAATTGCTAAAAAGGTTAATTAGTTAACAGGTAGGTATTGTTTGTAAATAATCTACTATTTCTTTAAGGTTTAACTTTATATTTAATATGTTCATAATACTTAAGAAAAATTTCATTGTTCAAACAAACAATACGTTGCAGTTGGAAAGAAATATGATTGTAGTAAGATGCATTGAACGTTGGACGGGAACTAAGTGAGTTCAGTGTATTTAATGGTCATTTGTACCAGGATTTTGCTATTTGTGAGATTTTTCTTATAATAAATTATCTTCTTTTTCTAAATTAATTTCTACATCGGTATTTTCTCTTTATATTTAGTCATAGAACTAATATAAAGTTTCATTTACTAAGCATCTATATAGATTAATGATGTACTTATAAAATAGAGACATAATAGTATTATCTTAGCGTCTATAAACATTTCAATGCCATTCGTATTACTACTACAATTTTAATAATCCTCATTACAAATAAATATAGGGCTCGCTTTTTATACGTTAACTAGCGACTTAACGTTGCGTCGCCCTTGGACATGCTTAAGTTCCCAATGCTACTCCAGGTCACAGCCTATGTGTCCATCCAACCGTTTTAACACTAACGTAACAAACACACATACATATTTACATACATACATACATATAAAATTTCACATTTATAATAGCAACCCGATAATAGTAATAATGCTAACGCTAAGTTAACAAACTAATAGCTGACGCTGCTATATCTGAATTTTGAACGTACTTGCTAACTACTTGTTTATGTTACTTATTAACGCGATTTATACTTAAGAATGAGACGTACTCGTACACTCATTATCAATAGTTTATATTCTGGTCTTAATATAGTAAATAAGTTATCACGATTCGTTTCACGAAACCACCGTTTTTATGTATAATTTTAATGTGGGCAGTTCGCGTCGCGTGCGTGGGCGCATGACTCACGCTCAAAGATGGCCGCCAACAATTGGTAATTATCGGCAAGAGCGTCTGTTTGTTGTACTGTACGTATATTATCGGTTTTTTTATACAATAGCTCTTCACTTCCTGTGATAGTGTATTTTAAATCTGTTATACTTAAACATTCTTAAATATTTTCTACAGAAATTCGATTTACACTGCTTCCTGTATGCAGTTCATTAATTTTACAAAAATGTAGATCTGTTCGCGCTATAATAAGTTATCTGTATATAATAAGCAAGTTATTTAACATTTTTATTGTTGCTATAAATAAAAAATAATAGTAAATAATTGCTCCTCTCTACGGAATTAATATACCGCAATAAATAAGCATAATTTAGAAACGCGAAGGGGGAAAAGTTGAAATATGCCTATTAATCTTAGGTACATTAAGCCGTTGGACTTTGAATATCAATATTACTTTGAGTTGGTCAAATACCATTATTATTTATTACTAAGTTTGTAAAGCTGAAGAATTTGTTTGTTTGGTTGAACGCGGTAATCTCAGAAACTACTAAACCGATTTGAAAAATTCTCTGTGCCGAAAAAATTAGATAGCCCGTTAACTGAGGAAGGCTATAAGGATATATATAATCCCGGAAAAATGTACGGTTCCCGTGGGATAGATTTGTTTTTGTCAGAAGCGAAGCTAGGCTGATTCGCTAGTTAATTACAATAATGACTTTTTGCGAAATGAAATAATATATTTCTCTTTTTGTCTTCTATTTATAATGAAGCCTATGTTTTATATCTTTAATTTTTACTAAGTAAATGAAATAATTTATTTCAATTTTTAACTTCTATTTATAAGCCTTACTTATATCTTTATTGTCCACATCTATATTGGTATCGTATTGGCAAAAGTGTATATCAGTGCATCCCTAATAATACGTGTACAAAGTTATAGTAAAACTTAACAAAAAAAATTTATTTCTAAAAGATGATTAAGGATATTTCTTACATGTGACGGTTAGCAGGATGATTTTCTGCTTTTCTTAAGTAGCCAAGATAATTTAGATTCTAGACTATTTGATTATAGTTTCCATCTTCTCCCCCATCGAAGTAAATGACGTCGGTTATTACCACAAACTTGATAGGAATCGTTAACGTTTTAGTCACTTATAACTAACTTAAGTTATCGCCCTTAATAGCGTGCAAAATGTTGTATGGTGATTATTTTGAATTAATTTTCTGCGTATTATTCATTAACGCTATAATCCTAAATTCAAAGTTCAATACAAAAGTAAAACTTAAGTGAAAATTGAAACAATAAATTATCTTTATTCTACGAGTTTCCTTCTCTTCATAAATATTTCTACCACCATTTTCCTTACACGCGAGATGATCAATCATTTTTGTTCATTAATAACAAAAATCAACGGATCGATTAGACCTGAATTTTTCGTGATGATAGTTTTAAAACCCGTTTATATTTAGTTACTCACGTTTATCTTAAAGTAAAATCTTTGTTCTAAAATATTCAAAACCGTCATTCATAGACAGTCATAGATGACCAAAAAAGCATTGAGTAACACTTAAAAATCATTTAAATATACCCAAAGTTTTTAAAACTGAATTAACATATGGGTTTTGCAATAAATTCTACAAGCAATTCATTTCTTAACGCAAGCCACAAACAAGTGCACGTACTTGAATTTCTCCTTATTTATCGGAATGTTGCAATATACTGCATTGACCAACTCGATTCAACACGCACCATGTGTCCATATCGCGTGCCAGACCTGTGATGAGATAAAAAATATATATCTCAACTTCCCACGTTCATATATTATAATAAAGTCACCGGCTCGAGGTCGCCGACCATTACATCATGCGAAATTTTTTCAATCACCTCATTACCCAGTAACGTGCAAAAATGTTTAATTTAACTCGCATGCATATGAAAATCCATTGTGTCAACCATTGTGTGCTAAAGGCTATTATACAATAAATAATTTCATAGAAGATAGCACGCCTTGGGAATGAAGTGATCGCCTCCAGGCTACTTCAACTTTATAAAAATATTGTAAATTACAATTTATTAAAAAAATATTAGTCCCGCTGAGTTTCTTTCGCCAGTTCTTCTCAGGTCTGAGGTTTCATTTTTTCCGAACTGGTAGTAGACTCATGACGTTCAGTAAAAAATTGTAATAATTTAATGCTGAATAAAATATTTTGAATTTGAATTTGAATTCAACTTCATTCATAGTTTATAAGCATGCTATCCTGCAATGTATCGTGTTTTTCAATTCACTTTATGTATTCTCGTTAAAATAACCGTGATGCCATTTGGCTATTTTTTGCCATTTTTATACCGTCTTATTTAGCTGAATGAATTTTGTGGCGAGACCAGTTTAGTTACAAACAGGTATATGTTTAAATGAATTCGTTTTGTACCATCCCTAATAGTTTCAAGCTTTGTTTTAAAGTTATGTCTAAATCTATACTTACTAATATTATAGAGGAAAGATTTGTTTGTTTGTTTGTTCGTACCGAATAGGCTCCGAAACTACTGAACCGATTAAAATGAAATTTGATAAGAAGATAGTTTGAAACCCTAGGAAGGATATAGGATAGTTTTTCTTCCGGAAATCATTACTTAAAGGGGTGAAAATGGGGATGAAAGTGTATATGTGGAAGCAACCGGTGAGCCGCTAGTAATATATAAAATAAGTTAGCGGGATAAGTTAAGGCAATATATTATAGCAAAGTTTAAATGTACACCAAAACCTAGCATTAATCTATCACTGTCAGTGAACAATAAAACAACCAGACAGCCTATTTCTAAGGTTCCAACAAGGCAGTATTGTGCCTAACACTTTTCCAGTTTGATCCAATTCCTCTACTATATTGTACTGGGGTGTACAAACAAAATGTTTTGCGCAATTGTTCTCTCCACCGACTTCATACTGCAATTTTGTTGCAATTTCGCAATATTGAAAAAATCATACAGCTGTTCAATATTATTAAATAAGTAATCTCGCATTGGGTTCATAATATTTCAATTTTCAAGATATGAGAGTGTACGAAGCAATTTTCTTAACTGTATAATAATAAATGTATGAAATATTTTGATGCAGACGAACAACGCACACGTACTGGGCGTGCTAAAGCAAAAAAAGATGACAGATTATTGATGTATTGACGTAGTGTTTGGGGTCGAGTGCGAGCAAACGAATCGGCTATGACTTGCTGAAAACGGGTCGATGAGTTTTAATAATTACTAGAATGAGGTGAATATGGTGAAAGCGACAAATGATAATTTGAAGAATTGAATTATAAAACAATAAGCGCCATTTCTTTGAACAAATATTTAACTATCCTATAGCAACTAGCGCCGAGAATACAGTATATGAAACAGTTATTTACAATGAACTATAAGAAAATATGTTTCATAAGTAAATATAGTCGTCTTAGTATAGAAATATCTTATAAGTTCATTGGTCGAACTTCGTGTTATTGGTACTAAAAATAATCCGATCGCCTACTAAGTGATACATCAAAGGATTGCCTCATCTACTTGAACATTTCGTAGTTTATTTAACATCTTTGTTTAGGTTTAAGATAGCCAAGCGAATTTAAATTAAGCAAGTTTTATGACCATTGTACTACGATGACATAAACAGAGTTTTCTTAGTTTGAAAACTCACAGAGCAAAATATATTTAGAAGTTAAGTATTATTTGGAGCTATTCAAGTCCGAGACATAAATTATTCTAAGAAACGTTACAGCATTCATTTCGTGAAGTTTTCCTTTTTTTAATAGAAAGTAAAAAAAAAAACTTGGCATTCCGTAATATTGCGACTGCGGGAAAGCAGCATTTGGATCATTTTTATCGTACAATTGTCGGATGTGAAGGAAATTTATGCAGTTTCGAAACGTGATGCACTGAATCAGATTAAATTTTATGTTCGAATTATATTTAACACAAGTGCGTGATCGTGTTATAAAATGTAAAGGTATGTGGATAGAAAAAGTGAGTAAGAGTTAAAAGTGAAAGAATTGTTTTATCGAGTTATACATATATTTAAATAAAAAAATATACGTTAATTAATAATAAATTATTTAACAACATACCCAGGATCCGAAAGACGTTTTGACTATGTTAGAATATTGCCTTCTATTTTTTTTATATGTCATTATTTCTATGTAATTTTAATATATAATTTTATGTGAATTATATCTTCTAAATTAAATTAATATATTAATATTATTTTATGTGACCTATGTTACTATGCATTATTCTTAATTACAGTGCTATATATAAAGTGTACATACACTAATATCACTCGCAGCCTAAAAGCCACTAGATTAAGTTAGGGTAGAAATAATTATATTCCGACATACCCTCCAAAGACATTCTATGAATATGAATTAATATTCGTAACACAGTGGCAGTAAATAATATGATGTAACACGTTTTATTGTATAATTAAAACTTGCCTTGCTTGGAATGTTCTTTTTTATATTTAATGTTTCTATATAGAAATAGTAGGTACACCGTCTGTCCGTCTATAGATTTAATCTACTATTGGAGAATACTGCCTACTGGATCAATAAAATCATTTGATTTCAAGATTATGCTGTAAAAAAAAGGACTGACCAGCAAACGTTATTTTCAGCTGATTTTTTATGGCACATATTACAAAACTAGCGCTATGTGATTCTTTAAATTGACATAACTTTTTTATTTATGAACCGATTGAAATAAAACAAATACTAAATGTTAAGTGAAGCTTTTACCACAATACATTTGTGAAAACCGCACCCAAATCGGTTAAGCCGTTTCTAAGATTAGCGCGCAATCGCATAGAGAAACAGACAAAAAAAACTAAAAATCATTGTTTTGGGTTCCATTGCGTTAATAGAGACCCCGAATAATAGTTTTTCTCAAACATCTTCCATGTACAGACAGCGATCAGTTACAGTTTTATTATATGTATAGATTAAATAAAGAAAGTTGTTTAAAACGAAAATGTAAATAGTCGTTTTAACTCTTTATACACAGGTAGAAATATTTCTTTAATAAAAATGTTTTAGCTATGTGGGTTGAATATAATAATAAACTTCTTAAGTTTAGTTTCAACGCTTACATTCAATTAATCTAATAAAATTAGCAAAAGAGAATTCTAGGAATATTTTTTTGATACTCTGTTACGATCTCGTGATGTAAACAGAGACCACTAACAAAAGCGTCTATATAGTTAGTGTTACCTAGCTGATGGCGGTAAAAAGCGTAAACATTTCAAAACCATCCGCGTTCTACATCAGTCAGCTTGTCCAAACACCAAAGTTTGGTAAAACAAGTTATTCGGAGCCAACAAATTTCTAGCGATGATGAATTGGGAAATTGAGCGGCAGATTGCACTTATCACAGGTGGGAATATAGTTTTTACAAGTGAAATAAACGGAATTAGAAAGTTTTTGCTACGAAAAGCGTAATGTCTCTCGAAACTAGCAACTGCTAAAAATAGGACTGGCCCGGTTTGGTGAGATAGACATTCTAACTTCGGCGTTGATCAGATTTATTATAGTAACTTTAAAGCTAAGGCGTAAAAGCCATAAAATTCAAAGTGTATATAAAATATTGTACTTATTTATAATCTTGAGCCCGTCGTGTGTTATTTTAATAATTTTCCGTATTGCTGAAATAATTATATCAATCTACCACGCAAGAGTTGTTTCTGTTTTATTACGTTACTAGCGTGTGTCCGTTGCTCTGTCTATATCCTTAGGTTCTATGCATGAAGTTGACCTATATGTTCCTCGATAAATGGCAGTTTAATGCAAAAATAAATTAACTAATTTTTTGAATTAAGATCGGACTGGTAATACCAGGGATTTGGCTTTATATATGTATTTTAAAACAAATGGAAATTCATACTTGGAGCTGGGTAATGCTTAGATTTGGTAACAAAGTAATTTTAGTGTGTGTTCTTTTATGTCAGAATACTATTGTAATTTATAAGATTAAATATAAAAATAGAAAAAAAGTGGTACTGTTTTTACTACTGAAATATCTAGTTATTCAAAGTGTATGCACTCCATCCCTGCAGTCCACAATTAAGCCCGGAAGAATGCCATTACTAATTGATGGAGTACCGGCTACAACGTTTCAAGTGTTCGTTGTAGACTCTGCATCCAACGTTTTCTATGAAACTAGATGAAAATGGTACGAAACTTTACATGCAAATGTATATCTAATAACTAATATGCAACATGAAGTATTTCTACTACAAAATTCAATATCTTCTATAGATATTGATGAAATGTTAACAATAAGCAAACTACTTAAAAGGCGGAAAAAAATATGAATGTGACTTGAGTACCTATCTTGTCGATTCTGAAGTTAGTCAAAAGCTAAAATAAATAATTAAATTCTAATTTTATCCTTTTCAATAAATCACATTACCCACTTTAGCTATAAATATAAAGTGATCTTACAAAAACATCCGTTCACAACTCAACAAAAAATATAGTTTAGAATTCAATAGGGTCTGTCGGCTCACACATTATTAATATTGAATGTGAGGCACGACGAGTACACAAACTATTTGTATCCCGAGAAGTGAAGAATAAATGAAAATTATTAAGCGGCTATTATTTTTATAAAGCTAAACTAATATGCGTAAAATTTGATTATTTTTTACTTTAATGAACATTTACAATGTGATTGGGTGTTTTTTGAGTACTTTCTCCAATAATTTTCCATAAATTGAACATACAATTCCCAATCATAAAACAACAAGTAGTAAATTATTGAATTTTATTTAAATATACATTTATACTTAAACTTTCATTTACTAAAGTTCGTTATTAATTTGAATATCCCCCGTAAATAATACATAAACTAGTTTAAAACAAGTTAGCGTTGTTGGAATATTGCAAATCAGATTTATTGTAAACAAACCAAGTTGTGTATTGTAGTGCGACTTCGCGTGTCACACAATTCAATAAGTACCACCGCAATCCACTGAGCCCATTCATATCCAGTTAACAATCGAGGGGGACATCTACATATTGTACTAAAAGAAACTGGCACATCTGTACTGGATGATAAAATTACTGCCTTAGCCGATCAAATAATACCCGAAAATTATAACGATAGCTTAAGTTAGTAATAAATAGTTGAAACTGTAGATAAAATGAATAATAAGCTTTATTCGTAATACTAGCGGTTCGTTGCGCCCCTAGGTACGTTTTGAAGGTAAGTATGGAATAGATAGACTATATAATATTATATTACTGTTTCGCTCCTTTGGGTAGTAGCATGATGATATATAATATATATATTCCTCAATAAACGGGCTATCTAATGCAAAAAGAGTTTTTTTAAATCAGATTGGTAGTTACTGAGATTAGCGCATTTAAATAAACAAACAAAAAAAACTCTTTATAATATTAGTATGGATTAGCTTTTGTTATTCATATAGTGAACAGGATACGCACTTAACATTTTTCACACCTAGAAGACAATACTAATAATAAATAGAGAACCTTCTGGGTTTTGTTTAGTTCGCGTTTATATCAAAGTATTCTTTCTATGAATTTATTGAAATCTTTACATCTGTACAGATAAATAAAATTGAAGTGTTTGTTCGTAATGTCGAAATAAAAGCATTTTTACTAAATGCATATGAAATTTTATATGATAATAATAAGACAATTATAAAGAAAAACACAATTTTTAACATTTTTGTCTGCCTGTCTGTCTATTTTTTCCGGCTAATCTTCGAAACAGCTGGACTGATGTTGATGAGCCTTTTGCTAACAGATAACTGATGTTATAAGGAGTAACTTAGACTACATTTATGTTGGAAAAAGAATTAGGGTTCCGCTCAAAAAAAAAGCACCTAGAGACGCACCCGCGCAAAACGAGGGTAAGTCGCTAGTAATTATATATCTAGTAATTATAACATGACTTTTCAAATTAATTATGTTGATAATCAAACTCTTTGCAATATGTATCATAATAGTGCTTGGGAATTATTGTTACTAAAGAACATGGATAGATACTAACATGTCAAAAGGCTATTCAGTCATAGCTGTGTTATTTGTAGAAAATAACTTCTGCCTATTATTTCAAGAAAGGAATATGAAACTTTTAGAGAAAAGCAATTGTAGAAGGAGTTTTTGTTTTTAAATTATAAAGAATCTAGGAAATATATCGAATAATACGAACACTTGGGACCTTGTTCATTGTGTTTCTTGATAACATTGTTTCATCGTACCAATATAACTTAATTACGCAATCTACCTAGGACTCCATGTACAGAATTTATGATTGCAGAAATAAACGTGTCAAGATCGATTCATCGCTGAGACTGGCCTCGGTTTACCTGCGAATTAAACAAGTTTGAAGTATAGTTGAAAATAATAATGAAAATTAGGAATACTAACTACTAATACTAAATGTTAATAATATATTATATTTAATATTAGTCTTAAGTATTCGTAAAACATATATAATGATTTCTGCGCAATGCGCATTTTTTGTAACTTTAATTTAATTCGTACTAATATTATAAATGTGAAAGTTTGTAAGGATAGATGGATGTTTGTTACTTTTTTTCGCCAGGACGTCTAAGCGGATCTGGATGAAATTTAGCACAAAGATAGATTATAGTCTGGAATAGCATATAGGTTAGGTTCTCGTGGGATAGATTTGTTTTTGTCTAAGAACGAAACCGAAGCGACGTGAGAGTGAGTCGCTAGTCCATCATAAGCTTATCATTATTTACAATTAACCAAAACTTAAAATGACAAAAATGTCACTGATCATTGATTATAATTTGAGCATTAGTCGAATAACTTGCAAATGAGTAAATGTACTCAAATTCTAAAAAGACACGATAAAACTCCACCCATTGCTACGAGTTGGACCTGTAAATCGTGATTAACTTTAAACACTTATTTAGTAATTAACAAGGAATATATATTAGTACATAGAAAAAAACCACATTAACCTTAACAGTTCCTTAAAATGCTGCTTTCACGGTATTTATTAATCTAACAGAGTATGTTGAAATTGGCCATAACTGGATTAACACGTAGGTGAAGTCATTCGAAAAATTTTTTATAATTCGCACTCAGCACTGGAAGTGGCACAGCTAGCTCAAAAGAAAAAAAGATAAGAATGTAACTGATGGGAGTTGCAATTATCGTACGGTATTCCAGCTACGTCACTGTTCGAAATTTATAACGACACTTTGCAGATTAAAAAGTGAAACGTAACTAAATTTACTTTGCGTGATCTATGAAAATAAAACGGCTAGTAATGAAGCACAACGGTTCCTCGAAATGATTTTGGCAGGTGTATAGTGTACTCATGTATGTCATCCCACGTCCCGATATTGGGCTCATCAAGCTCATTATAAATTTAGAAAAAAAAAACATATAAATATAAATCCATTGTGTAGCTTTTTTTAAACTGTTATTCATGACACAATGTAACATCTTTTAATATCTGTTACTACCATTACGATTTTAAAAAGCTACTACATAATGTGATTGCTACAATTTGTGTTGGCATATTTTGCAAAACAATTTTCTTGATCGTAATCTATATCTATACATATAATAAAATTGTAACTGATCGCTGTCTGTACATGAAAGATATTTGAGAATACTATTATTGGGGGTCTTTATTAACGATATAGAACCCAAAATAATGACTTAAGAATTTTTGTCTGTTTGTCTGTGCGTTTGTGCGCGCTAATCTCAGGAATGGCTTAACCGATTTGGGTGTGGTTTTCACTATATTGTGGCAACCGTCACTTAACATTAAGTACTTGTTTTATTTCAATCGGTTCATAAATAAAAAAAATTTATATAATTAATAATTTATTTTATTTGAAGTGTCAAATATTCACCTAAGAAAGTAATAATTAATATTTTTAAAATAAAAAAATAATTTCAGTGACTAGAAAAATTTTACTTAAAGACTACAAGGACTAAGAAACAGAAAACCCTAGAAAATATGATTTGATATCAACATAAAGTGTGATAAAATGTAAGTGCTTAACTTTATGGGCTTACACTTAAAATAGTTGCCAACAAAATACCCAAAAACTGCAAATGAAATGGAATAGACCTTGTGTTTCTCTCTAGGGAGTGGTTGGGAAGCTCGTTACGTCAGCTTATATGATGAATGGTTGCCACTTGAAAAAGATACTCAAATTTCGCATTTTTTTCCTGATTTTATATTATAGAAAAAATATTTCTATTCTGTATCAAAATATTAATAATATATATATTTTAAAATACTAAATTTTATTGCTAAGACTGTTTTTTTATATTTTTTACATATTTGAGAGTACTCAAAGGAAATTCTGCTTTACCACTGAATTCTCCAGTGGCTGAAATTTGTTTTTTACATAATTTATGACATATATTAAGATATTTCTTTTTAAAATCGTTCCCTCATTAATGAATCCATGACCTAGTTTCGGGAGATAAAACCAAGTGACCCGTAAGATTATAAAATATTAAAGACCGATGCAAATAAACAATACACGAGTCGGAATATTGCACATATGGTGCCAAGTTTACGATTATAAAATTTATATTTACTAATAAATGATTACTATTTATATTTATAAACATGAAACGTAAATATACAATAATTATAAATAATGTTCAAAATATGAAATAAAGAGGTCAAACAAACCAGGGCTTACTTATAAACTATATATTTATAATAAATACCGGATCTAAATATATTAATTTAAAAATAATAATTTTGTGAACTAGAATTCTTCGATGATTAAAACAAAATGATAAGTTACCTAGTTGATTATATTTATTTATTGCACAACACAGCTTAGTTAGGAAGAAAAGAAAAATATTGAGCTGGACAGTTTATAGAAATATTAAAGATCCCTTTTTTTTTCAAGATTTTATCAATTGACTAGCGACTCACTCTCGCTCCGCTCGGGTTCGTCCCTAGTTACCTACGTTTTAACGCTTAGTATAGATTTCTCAGGGATAATATTTTTCCGCAGTAAAAAGTATCCTCTATGTTGATCCAGATAAACAACTATCATCATACCAAATTTAATCAAAATCTGTCCAATGGTTTTCTCCTGATGCGTTCCCAGACAGACAGACAAGAATTCTAAAAACAATAGATTCGACCTCTGTATCGATTATAATGACTATTTCAATAAGATTTTCCAAAAAATATTTAACGTACAGATTCGACTCATCACTCATTCTGACTAGAATTTTATTATAGTATGTCTAGATAATTCTCGTAAGTATCACATAATCACATACGTCGTACATACATTTTCGCGTTTACATTACTAAGGATTACTTATAAATTACTTAAATAGTATTACCTGTTTAAATTAGTGTTCATTTCTGCGGGCATGTAATCCAACTATGCCGAAACCAGCAGGTCAAGGCGTACTCCAACGTTCACCTTTTACGAGGCGAGCTCGCACACATCTTTACATACTTTAGCCTTTTATGAGAAACTGTTAGGACTTTACCGGCTTTTAGAGGTAAATAGAGGCTTCTAAAGGAATGCCTACGTTTCAAAATTTCACGTCGGAATGTACTTTCTTATTATAAGGTTAGGCTTTGTTTTTAATACTTAATTAAACTTCCTACTTAGTTTAAAGTGCACAATGTAATTCTTAATAATCGGACTAATACCTATTGTAAATGCTACAGTGAGAATGTTTGTGTGTACGTTTGTTACTCCATCACGCTAATTCGGTTAGAAGAATTTAGATGAATTTTAGTAAAAAAATAGACAATAACTTGTACTAGTACATATGCTACTATTAGAAATCTAGAGAAGCGAAGCGAGGGTAATTCCTTAGTATTATAAATTCGAGAGTCAAAGAGAGATCAAACCTAAACTAAATTTGATCTCCTTTCACGTAGCAAAAAAGCTGCGGATCGATGTAATTTTTTCAAGTAAAAGTAGCTAATCTTTTTTTCTCTGTAGGTACATTAAGTGGTCCCGTAGGATATTAGTCTTGCAAAAAATACTCAGGGACGCTAGAAATTTATATAAACGTATTATACAAATTAGGTTATGAATTTAGTAACTTTTTAGAAATCTTACTTAATTCCATTGAATTTTTCATATGAAAGGGCCTATTTTTTATCTACCTACACCTAAATAGTCACATTAGCCTTACCGGTCCTTATAAATTATTCTAACGATAAAAAAATATAATTTGGTCGAAGACTCTCTTAATAAACGTGTAAATGTATCAAGTATTTCTAGAAATATTTTATTTGTTATATAAAATAATTCTACTTACAATTAAGTTTATTATAAGTTATAACGTTTAATTAAGTGTCGTGGTCTAAATCACTTTTATTAGATTTGCTTGCATATTATCAACTAGCAACTCACCCTCGCTTCGCTTCGGGTTCGTCCCTAGGCAAAAACAAAACTATCCCAAGGGAACCTTACATTTATCCGGGATGAGATATAGCCTATAGCTTTCCTCAGTTAAAGGGCTATCTAATGCAAAAAGAATTTTTCAAATCGGATTAGTAGTTCCTGAGATTAGCGCGTTAAACCAAACAAACAAACTCTTCAGCTTAATAAAATTACTATTAGTATAGATTTATGAAATGTGGATAAAGCATTTCCATAAACGTTTTAATTTGTAATGCCTTATTTCTTTGTCGTTGGTATCCCAGATGCATCTCATTTATTTAATGTGATCAGGTGCCAAGACGCGCGTGTATTTTCTGTTTTAGGAGGTTAAACGGTTTCTGTACGAAACAAAAATGGGCTAAGAACTTGGAATGTATATTCCCTTGAAGTATCTCCAGTTATTATTACTATTACTTCTATTATTTTATTATACACTACTAGCCGCTTTGGAACGTTTTAAGTTTTTTGAGCAGAAACCTATTTTTTTTTTTCAAAAATGAAAATAGTTATTCCTTTGCTTCAAAAGCACTTGTAATAAGTCTAATTGAATAAAGTTTATTTCATTTCATTACAACATTAGCTATCTATCAGTGAAAGTTCCGTCAAAACCAGTACAGCTATTTGGGAAATTAGCCACAGATATATATTTTTTTAATTGTGTTTTTCTTATAAGTACCGTATATAATTTCATATGCATTTATTAAAAAACTGTTATTTTGACTTTACAAAAACTTAGTTTTATTTGTGTCTAGATTGTCTTTTAAGATATTTAGTCCATTGCTTAATTTTCGAGTTATACTTTTGTAAATTTATATAAATACTAGCAGAACCCGCGGCTTCGCTCGCGATCAAACTACGAAAAATACGAAATTTCATGCAAATACATATGTCCAAAGAATTAAAAGTTTCATACAAACTTTTATCCCCTATTGCATTCCCTTGGGGGTTGAATTTGGAAAAATCCTTCTTTAGTGGATTTTAAGTTTCTAGGCCTAAGAGTTTGGTCTGTGCGTTTAATTAAAACTTTCATCCGCTATTTTACCCTCTTAGGGGTTGAATTTTAGAAAACGCTGAAATACGTAACTCATTATTTTTACCGTACTCAATTCATACAAAATTTCATGCAAATATGTCCAAGGAATAAAAAGTTTCATACAATCCCCTATTTCACCCCTTTGGGGATTGAATTTTAAAAAATCCTTCCTTAGTGGATGCCAAATTTCAATTTTCTAGCCTTAAAGGTTTTTCCTGTGCGTTGATACATCAGTCAATCTGTTTTGCCTTTTATATATATAGATAGATATATTACAATTTTCATGTGCAATACATTTGATTAGGTTCAAGATATTTGCGTATATTGTCTTTTACTATTATGAATTATCTAAAGTGTAGAAAACACTGGAGACACTATGTATCATAATAATGTTTCACTAAATGTTCTTGGACAATTATAGGAAGATTTATTATCACAAGATTTCATTGCGACTCGGTAGGTCACAGTTACGTAAGTATTTGTGCGAAGGTTACCATTCGGTGTTGCGATCCAAAACTGAACAGTCGATGTTTTGTTCGACTGCGCGTTTACTAAGAATTTACTTATACTATAACAGCTAAACAATCAATGTAATCCATACTAAAGACATTTTAATTACACTGACCCAATTATAAAAAAAACGATACAAAAATGTACTTGGTATTTTAGAATAATTTTCAAATATACGTTGCCTTGAAAATTAGAAGTTTAATGAGTGCTATTTTAGTTTAAATAATACGTAGTCACATCGAGTGGCCTCATCGGAATGTAGGAAGTGCATGAGTGGCTGGTAACCTTGATGCACCAGCTGAGCCAGCGTCTGCCCGGGCCGACGTTCGATTTTCACTTGGAACATCAGTGCTCCCCTCTCACCCGGGTGGGCGTGGTCTACGGGCCGGTCAATAGCACGGCGTCGCGTATCTCGCTCCCACTCCTACGGAACCCCTATCTCCGTCTCGCGGGGGAGCGCCCCGGGGGATGATTGAAACGTCTCATGCCGCAAGCGCCCCGCGCGCCCCCTCGCCAAGGACGTTCAGTGAATCCGTCCCTCTCTGCCGCGATAGCACGTGTCCCCGTTACTATTTCATAATATAATGTGTGCCCCCCTGGTGCCGCGCGAAAATTCACAAGCAATTATGACTCAAGTGCCTGATGAATTAGGTGACCAATTTGTTGCGTGAAAGGATTTTTTAGGAAATCATGAAAAATCTACCCTTTAGTGGACTATTAGGTTATGGTGTAGTGATATGGAGTTAAGAGACGTTTCAGGGAACATCAGATTTTTGCATTTTCCGTCCTCATTCTCTTGCCTTACTTCTGCTCTCGAAATTTACTCAGGTATGTAAATTGTATCTAACTGTATGTCAGTGATCGACACGAAAAAATAGATTTTTGAAATATACCAATGAGAACTAATATTTAACCATTTAAAATACATAATTTTCAAAAATTGGTACTTTTCTCTAGAAAATTTTAATAACTTAATCTGGACCTCAACAGTCTTTACTTTTAATAATATAGCTGAACTATTTTAATTAATTTTAATATTTGCAAATATATTAGCCTATATTTTTTAAAATGACAGTAAAATAACCATATTTATAGTCTTAAGAGCTTAATTTATTAGCAAATAATTAACTTAGGGAAATGTCACTGCAGCATCATTATATTTCCATAGCCGCCGCCTGGTCGACGCCAGTTGTCTAGACGCGTAATAATTATATACCGAGCCAAGACGCAGCTTTAGATGTGAGTCACCCAAATTCGTCTCAGGATCGATCTTATGTCTCGTCCATTTGTCAAGAAGGTCAAAGTGTAATCGAATACGGTCTGTGTTTGCTTTGAAAGCCTTCGAATCCGATATCCAGTTTTTTTTTCTCATATTATTATTGGTTGTTGGTGAAAGACACTCTTGTTTATTAAGTGGTCTTAGTCTTCAGATTAATATAAATTAAAATCGATAGGAACAATGTAAAAGATTCGCGGTTTTACTGTGTTACCAAATTATCTGCAAGTCCTGATATAATAAGAACAATTCAACGTTCGCGTTTTCCGCTAACGGTGAGTTTTTTGTTACATAAGTTTTGTAGCCACTGGAAATAGGCTTGGCATACGATTGTAAAGACTAACTCCATTAATAGTTCCTACTTACTATGTTAACTTACGTAACCCACTGGTTACGATAACTTAATAGTGTAGTAAAGGGATTGTTTTCACAAGCCGTCTTCAATGTTGCTACCAAACTAGAACAATAAGGCTATAAACATGCCCACTTAATTAGGTTACACAATTTTTATATATAATATGTATAATGTACATACATTGTATGTACCATAATTATTAACTACTTGGCTTTTGTAGCTGCCATTTGTACTAGATCCTTTTAAACTTGGCTTTCCAGTAATGTATCTTTTATCAATATGGAATGTTACCTTGATAAGCAAAAATATTTCTGAAATGAAGTAAATACGTTTACTATATAAGTTGAGGGCGTTAATCATATAACGTCGCCTAGTGACATTTGCATGACATCACCGTCTGCTATTGCCTAGAGTTGATTCACTGCACGAACTATCAAAGTTTACTCTGCAAAACGAAACGTCATTCAGAACTGACACGCGCTAGATGAAAAAAAGCTCATTATCTTGCCTCAACGAAAGCTTTTTTCCGTAAGTACACTGTATAGTTTTTCTAATCAATTTGTCATAAATAATGCACTGGCAACTTTGTAAAACTATAAATTTGAAACGGTCATATTATAGATTTTTATATTTATTATGGCTATTAGGACTTATGTAAGTACATACTTAATGGTTGATGTAATCAATCATCACTTGATAACGTCACGTAAATGATCCTTCTTTTGTACAGGTTCAGTAATACATGTAATTTCTATAATTATTACCATCCTGACTTCAGTTTCAAGTTTGATCCCCTTTTTAATGACCCTAAGATAAATCTATAAAGATCAAAGTGAACGACCATAGCTAAAGTTTTCGCTTGTTAAATGTGATGAAATGGAACGATTTTTATTAATGTGGAAGTAATATATGTTTATTAAATTAGTTAATATGATTTTCTATATATGCATATTTTATCATCTGGCGTGTATATAGGAAATCAAGCGATTGTATTAGCATTGCCATCTGAAAACTTTTGATAGTCTTTGGTAATTCCTTCCAATATAGACAGTATAACTAGATTACCAAAGCTTAATTTTTTTTTATTTATTCCTCATAGGATTCCAAAAACTCTATAAAAATCCATTGCCCAAATGTGTTATGTAGAGACAATATATAATCTATACTAATATTATAAAGCTGAAGAGCTTGTTTGTTTGTTTGTTTAGTTGAACGCGCTAATCTCAGGAACTACTAATCCAATTTGAAAAATTCTTTTTGCATTAGATAGCCCGTTAACTGAGGAAGGCTTATAGGCTATATATCATCCCGGGAAAATGATGGGATAGATTTGTTTTTGGCTAGGGACAAATCCGAAGCGAAGCGAGGATGAGTCGCTAGTATACTATAATTGTTAAAACCAGAAAAAATTAAATCATGCCCAACAATTTTCTAAGCTTTTACTTAATACTTTTTTAAATGTCTGTTACATTGTATTTTTTTTTTTGCTTTTCTACTAATAAAATTACGTGACGAAATGGAGTTAAGTATGGCAGATATGAAATGTTCGTTATATTTAATTAGTTTTTATCTTTGAAGCAGGCTAGATGTTAACATGTAACTGGTACATATTGTTTAAAATTAACATTCAAATTAAATATAGTTGTACTTACTGATAACAAAAATATCGTGTCTCTACCTATTTGTAAAGCGATTATTTTGTGAATTACGTGTAATGTCACACGGAAATGTGCAAATGCCATATCAAGGGAGCAATCTTGATAACTTGAGAATGTTCGTCTTTAAAACATTAAGTCATTATAATATAGTTTACTCTAAGAGTCGGTCGTCTTTTTTAGTATAACTTTAGATATTTTACAATTGTGCGGATTTAGTTGTTGCGTACGTATAATAAAGTGAAATTAACAAAGAAATTACAGAATGTACAGACATAGAAAAAATAATTTTAAATAAATATACCTATATAATTGACTTAATATAAAAGTTTAATTTGAACTACTTCTTAAATAATTAATCCAACCATAATACTTAATTTCATATAGGTATAGTTTTTTTTTATTATTGGCACCATAAGTAAATTAGTCACGAAAGACAAAATTGATTTTGTGCAAAAACATGATATACGGGTGACCCAAGAAATATTTAAATTGACTTAAATATTTGTGTTACCCTCACGGCAACCTTTACAAAGTCAATGTTGATCGTCTTCTGTGTGGATTTAAAAATTTAAAACGAAACATATAGTGCTATTTTTCATATATTAAATTAAAACAATAATTAAAATAAAATTATTATTTTATGAATACTTATTTTAATCTTACTTATATTCGAAATTGGGCCATTAGTGTTTAATAACAATTGATTTTAACTGCAAACTGTTATCATAATCCTACTGCTGAGATTTGCATTAGGTTTGGCACTGATAGTTTGTATGGATTAAATTATCGCGTTCCATAATTATATAATAATTACACTACAGGACTTAACACGTGAATTCCTAAGTAGCTTGTTATACCTTGTTCCCGACGTTTCGACTGGGTTGCACCGACCGTGGTTACGGGTAGACTGACAAGGTATATAATGCCACTTAATTAACGCGTTAAGTCCCTTAGTGTAATTATTATACGGATCGACAGTATCAATGTATTTTATTATTATGTAAAGTAGGTGTGCATTTTTATACTATCTAAAAGGTTTTTTCGTTATTTCCAGGTCGCCACCTGCAGCATAATAGGGAGCCATACGCCGCGGCGGAAAGACGGGTGCGACACGCACTCGTGGTAGGTATATATAATTTTATCTCGCCCTTACTAATATTTTAAATCCCAAGGTCCTTTTTTTGCGTGAACTGTAAAATATGGAGCGAATAATACTTTTCATCTCGATAATTTCTATAGTATCATTACAAGTGTTGGTACCCCATTATGGGCATTCCCACTTTGAAAACAGTGTGAAGCTAATTTAGAATGGGATTAAGTGCGATCCCAGTTTTCATCATGATTACTACTTGCTAATATAGTGAAGGAAAAATATTTTCAAAACTTTAATTTTATTTTAAAATCTATCTCTAGTAGACTATCACTCCACATATTTCATAAGACCATCCATCTACTATATACATATAATTTAATACAGTATTTATTAAAAAATAGTTTTCATTCGGTTAGCAAATGGACAAAGGACGGATGGATAACGACCTTACTTTGGATCTTATAACATTATTACTAAATAATAACTAACTTTTAGATATATTAAACAACATTGAAATTTTAAGCTGAAACGTTAATATAATGTAAGCAACAAAGAATTCGTGGAATATATAACAATGTTACTTCACATCATTTATGTTGGTCAGGGATCATGTGTGTCACGTCTACTTACCGGATGAGGTGAACGTAAATCGAATTTTGTTGCTTCTAAATCCTCTTACTTCGATACTTCCTTCCCAATTCTAATGTGGTAAAACTTCAAAATATTTAAAAACTAGTAGAAAATTTTGGAAGCACCGCACAAAAATCTCATAACAATTCAAAATCATTTATTACTTGCATATCTATACTGATAATATATAGAGACAGAGTTTTTTCGTTTGTTTGTTTGATCGTGCTAATCTCAGGAACTACTAATTACGATTAAAAAAATCTTTTTGCATTAGATAGCCCGTTTATTGAGCAAGGCTCTAGGCCATATATCATATGATATATAGTTTATCTATTCCATACTAACGGTTAAAACATACCTAGGGACGAACCCGAGCAAAGCAAGGGCGAGTCGCTAGTGTTAGTAATAAATTTTAAATAATACTACAGAGATTCAGCAATTCCTCTTTACTTCGATCACTCAACGGAATGTCTTACAAAATGATTATCACAACTATTTAAACACTATATCCCCACCGTTGGGTGTAATGTGGCGCCACCTATTTTACACAGATTACACATTACCCCACGGTGGATGACAATACTTTTAAAATATTAATATTTAAAATTAAACATCAAATCAATAATATAAAATATTATAGTTAACAAAATATGAAGCATCAATATGATCTATAAATAATGAACAACAACAATCAATTGAGATACTCTTAAAGAATCAATTGAGCAACTATAACTAACACTAGTTATTTATAATTAAACTCTCGTTAGCTGCCGAATTTTCTGACAGTGACGTGTCTTACTTATCTTTTTGTCTAAATACTGAGTATGGATGGATCTCGTTATCAGGCTTTTAAAGTATAAAGCCGAATTAAATCATTTAATTACGGTCTAAGACTGTCACTGTAGGCTGACGGAATTTGAAATGAGGGGAACCGTCAAAGTAACAAGGTCACCCATATCAGTAGGAAAGTCAAATAATCCCAGGCCGAATTGCCGTTGTTTTACTATTATTTCGAAGAGATTACTGTTATTTAATTACATCATTTACCTGTTATTTAATATCATATATATGAAATTATAGTTATCAAAATTTGCTTATTTAATCTATTAAAGTATTATTCTTTACGTTAAGATTATTGATTATATTGATATATATTCTATATGAATAACTGCATTACTATGTACTGTGTATGTACGTAATGTACATGGATGATTTAGCACATCTTATCATTATATAGGTATAGTATTAAAACTTATCCATAGAATATTCATTGCAATCATTTACATTTACATAACAATGAACAAAAATTGACTTCAAAGGAAAACTTAGTTACATAATAAATTGTTGTAAATATTAGTTGAAATACTAAAGCTCTATAACATATTTATTGTATGTATTTAGAAACATGAAACTATAAATAAATAAGTTTACATTAATATAAAGCTCATAAAGGCTTACAATTTCCTGTTCCCAATCAATATGCCAGACGACAGATTTATACTTTCATACTCCAAAATTGGTAATGATATGTCACAAAGCACAGTACAGCTATACATATCTACTATTGGTGGACACGTCATGAATGCTTAATACCATCGATGATGGTAGAAACTGTAATGTATTCGGACCACAAAATGTGACCGCATCGCGCTGTTATGCAACGCAAGGATAAATCAACTTGCCAAAGTATTGATCGGCGTTCAACCTCAAATCTGTTTATCTGAAAAAAAATAATATATATTTACTAGATTTTCTGATTTCTATCCTAACAAGCCTTTTATAAAGTGCCGGCTATGATGACCTAGAACTCGCACAAAGAGAACGGTTATTGTTCTTTTCCAACATTTACGCTTCAACAAAAACCTTTAGCTGCACAATAGGTTCGAGTGAGAAAAAACGCTAATCAGGGTCCGGACATTATACAGAGTACGTTACGCTACATTACATTTCTGGACAGTTCGGTGAACCCACAAAGTGTTATGTAATTGTTAAACTCATTATCTTACAACTAAAGTAGTTTCTATTCCAATACCCAATATGATATTTTAGACTTAAATATTGTTGTTAGTATTAATTTAACTTTATAAATTACTAGCATAACCCGCGGCTTCGCTCGCGCTAAAACTATGAAAAAACTAAAAAGGAAGGTTTTATACAAACTTTCATCCCCTATTTTACCCCCTTATGGGTTGAATTTCGAAAGATGCTAAAAAACATATTTATTTAATTACTTATATTCAAGACCGTTAATACTAAGTTTCAAGTAATCCTGATTATAAATGTTTTTTTGGGTTGTATTATATTCACGTGTTTTCCCGTAAAAAGTAGCTTATGTCACTCTCCAGCGCTCCAACTATCTCCACACAAAAAAATCACGCAAATCCGTGACTCTGTTTCGACGTGAAAGAAGGACAAACAAACAAACACGCTTTCACATTTATTATATTAGTATGGATAGCCTATGTGTTACTCTGATATATAAGTTATTGTATAACTAGAGTTTCATTAAAATCTGTATAGTTATTTTTTCGTGGAAGAGTAACAAACATATGTATATATGTAGGTCAATACATCCTCACAAACTTTCGCGTTTATGATATACGTAAGTAGGATATAAATAATACTTTATAGTAATGAGTAATATTTTTTTTTGCGTTTCATAATTAGCAACGCAGAGTCTCACAAGCTTTTCTCTATTTTATTACAGCGATACCGGTATAAATGTGCCCTCTGGGAGGTAACCCGAATATAATTAGTATAAATAAATATCAGAGGTTAATCTTTAGGGACAACGTTCCCATAACAACGAGACCATATTGCGTAAGAATCCCTGCTTGTGTAAAGTTGGTAAAAAAAAATCATTTTAAAAATTTAAAAGACATTGATTTTTATAGAAGTTATATTTCTTTTGGCGCGTTAGGGAAAAATGATGCGAATGAATTTTTACGATGTGACACAATTTTAGACTATAGTATGAAGTTAATCGTTAAATCTTCCTTATATAGTGTAGTGGTATGCGTAAATGCATTTCCCAACATTAAAAAAAGGAGTTGATAGGTAGAAATCGACACGTAACGAAAAAAAGGTTACATAATAAAAAGGTTATGCTTTGTTATTTACTAAGAGCATCCCATGCGACGTCATCACAAGTACCAGGCAAGCAGTTAAGGAATAAGCATTCTTTGACGGTGCCCTACATATATAATGAGTACACCTTTAGGTATGTGGTCCCCTAGTACTCGTGACAAAAGTACTTACCAGGTGATCATAAGGTTTGAGGTTTTTATAATATAAGAAATTGTGCACTCTGTGCAAGCTTTTTTTCGATGAGCTTCAACATGTACAATATACGTTGCTCGATGTCTATGCTACTCTGGTACTCGTGACAGTGTGTATGAGCTGATGTATGAGCCAATGCCGGACAGCGAAAAGAACTTCGTTTCTATCGTGTCCCACAACACTGACCGTTTTTTTTTTGTATTATTGAGATTAACTGAGGTATGTATGTATTATTTTTTTACATTATTTATAAATTATTACATAATAAATAAATAATTTATTTTGATTATTTTTGGTTTATTATTTTCTATACATTCATGTAAGTAGCAAAAGTTCTTTTTGCTTTTCGGTAGCCATTCTGATTTATTAAATAATTATATTTTTTAATTGAACCCTTATTAATTGTATTTAATATCGTCGTTTCTAAAAATGTATACATAGTATTGGCACGCAGGATAAAAGTTCTGGAGTTATTTTTGTTTTGTTATGCCAATGAATCACTTCTTACAATCGTACATAAATAAGTACATACACACTTTTATTATCTGTCACCTATGTCTCAATACATGGGAATCGGGGAATCCCTATACGTGACCGTCGTCGAGAGCGACATTTTCTCTTATCTATTTTCAAATTGCATTATAGACCTTTTTTAAGTTGTCTATCAATAATTCTCTACGTTCCACTCACATGATTACAATTTCTTATTTATATCTAACCTGATTGGGCATAATCTCCAAAATTATTAATATATTTCAATTGGATTCCTTATTTTTTATCAGCTATTATTCCCGCTTTAGTCTACATGTATAACGACTAATAATATACACTATATCATCTGAAACTTTTATAATTATACTTACAATAAGCACATTTTAAGATATGGTCTTAATTTCCTGTCATTTTTTGACTAGAACCATGCATGTTCATAACATGTCAACTATGCTTAAAAGCTCGATTATTAATATTTTGTTTAAGATATTGGCTTAAACTCTACATCACAAATTAATATTGAATACTTGACGACACGCTTGGCTCAGTTTGCAGTGAAACTACTTGCTGCGCCAGCGGTCGCGGGTTCGAGTCCCGCTGGGAGCATTCATTTGTGTGATGAGCACAGGTGTTTGTACTCCAGTCATAGGTGTTTATATTTATAATATGTATGTACTTAAAATTATATATGTGTAGTGTATCAACTATCTGGTATCCATAATACAGGCTTCATAGCTTACCATGGAACTAGATGGTGCTCTGTGTTAATATCCCAACATATTTATAAAAAAAAAAAAAATATTAAAACTCTTCCACCAATAAAATTCTCTTTTGTTAAAACTTTAGCAATATGAACATAAGTTTTCAACTAATTTTCTTTTGGACGCGACCAAAATATTGTCGTTTTTAAAGACTTTTTTATAGATAGTATGATTAACCGCCTTTTTTTTTGGTACATTTAATTAATCGATCGTCCGCTGGGTAAAAGTTTTTCGCATTATGGACCACAATTACGCGAACCACGCATTGAGACCGCAGCGTAACTTTTAATGAAGTTTTTCATCTCATAATAGGAAAGGTTCGCCTTTTATACCTCCTTAAACCTTTTTACTCAAGTTTGATTAAATCGCCAAGTTATGGCTTGATTTTATCATTTAGCAATAAAAGAAACAGTATAATACATTCTAAAACAATTTAAAAAGTTCAATAGTATAGTACTTCAGACTAGTATTATACATATATTTGAAAGTTTGTACGTATGTCTGTTATTACTTAACGCTTAAACGGCTGAACGGATTTACATGAAATTTAGTACACAGATGTCTATCATCTGGAGGAGTAACACATAGACTATAGGTTTCTCACATAGAAATACAGAAGAGCGAAGCGAGGGAAAATTACTAGTTTAATATAAAAAGAATATATTATTTAACTAATCAGTACAAGGTATCTGTGCTATTTACCGCCTATATACTAGGTATTGAGCCGCAGGTCACGAGATAGTCTGATTAGTGGTGATACCGTTGGGGCGACGCTCGTGCAGTGAATATGAATAACCTTTCAGTATACACCAGCCGTTACCCGAACGCTTGATTACTTCGGTTTTCTCGTTTAGTTCTTATAGTAATATCGACTTGAATACACTGTAAAAGTTGATAATACTTCGTAATATGATTTTAAAATATGTATGAAATTTTATTTTAAACAAATACATAGTTGCAACGTTAAATGTTATGATAATATTTTTTTATTATTCTTAAATATATTAATTCTACTTTATAATCAAAAATATTTAAAGAACATTATTTCTTAATTCAAAAATCATTAAGCATCAATATGAATTCACCAAATAGATAATATTCAGATTTCATCATACATTTCTTCATCGCTTAACTGAACACATTGAATGCTTCTGTGAGATCGCATCTATATCCGATTTATATGAAAATATTCGTAAAATGTTACTTTTTAAACTTGTGCATTGATATGCGCTCGAACGCTGCCAGAATTAAAAAACTCAATTTTAACAACGACATATTTGCGATTTACATACATGTTTACATAATATGTATATGTATCCCCACTGTAAAATACTTTTACTTAAAAATCATGTTTAAGTAACTAAAGTTTTCGAAGAACTAATTTTTATAATAATATAATTATAATAAAAAAATAAATTTTTTATAATAATAAATAATAAAATCATAAATGATCGCTGTCTGTACATGGAAGATATTTAAGAAAAACTATTACTGGGGATTTTTATTAACGCAATAGAACCCAAAACATTGATTTTTAGTTTTTTTGTCTGTTCGTCGGTTTGTCTGTTTCTCTGTGCGTTTGTGCGCGCTAATCTTAGAGACGGCTTAACCGAATTGGGTGCGGTTTTCACTAATGTATTGTGGTAAGCTTCACTTAACATTTAGTGTTTGTTTTTTTTTCAATCGGTTCCTAAATAAAAAAGTTATGTCAATTTAAAGAATCATCTAGGGGCGAACCCAAGCGGAGCGAGGGTGAGCCGCTAGTAAAAGAATAAAGATTTCAGTAAATATATAGAAGTCAGTACATCGTATTCCAAAGTAAGCGAGCGAACGAACATTAAAATGACACCAAAAATTTACTAGAGATGGAAATTACCAAACCGTAAGTCGTACTCACGATTAACCATTCCTCGCACGTTTTGTTAACCCTATCCTATATAACAAAAATTTACTCCATTTTATCTAATGTACAGTAAAAATATAAAAAACGAATAGCCACACAAAGATTTTAAAATACAAACATACATCTGTACCTATGTATTAACGATATTTTTACTCTTTCTGCTATGACTCAATGTACTTAAATAAAACCGCTAAATTTATTTTCTCAATAATACTTATTATAGAATTTATTTCTTAGACCTGCAACATTAGCGACAGGCAGCGGTCTTCGGTTTCCTGAAAGTCTGCACTGGCGGTGCCAACCGCCTTTATCGATATTACAATTTTCAATATACTCTCAAAGAACTGGCTTTCTTTGACACTTCTTACCTTATAATTGAACCGTTTCTGAGTTTAATATTATTTCCCCTTCATTGAAAACACCTGTCATAAATCATCCGTTATTCAAAACCAAACTCTTAAAAATAAAAATCTATTTCAGACATCAAACTTGTTGATTAAATGTTTTATAAAGTGACATTGTGTCAAAACTATTTCTTATGAAAGGATTAAGAATATTGTCTTTCCATCTGACCTCGTTATTACTTCAACTTGTTTTATCTTACAAAATTATTTTAGTGAACTTTTGTATTATTCTAAATTCTTGAATTGAATATGAGCTGTAAATTGAGCGTAACTTACAGTACCCTGAGTTTCTGTTTGAATCAGTACCATGACAACAAGTCTTATTTTGTATTAGTTTGTAGGACTAGTGCTAATTGCCAGATTTTCAGCGATAGTGCAATTTGTTCTGACTTACTCTAACTTATTCTATTTCAATTACCTGGGCGACCGAGCTTCGCTCGGAGTTCTTCTTTGTTATATCGTATTTTTTTAAGATAAAAAATTAAAAACTTAAATGAATACAAAAAAAAACAAAATTAAAAACTTTGTATCCCGAGCGGGATTCGATCCCGGACATATGTAATTGTCTGTCTTGCGCCTTGGTCGCTATACCACTTATTAGAAATTATCGACCATATTTTGCGTGGAATAATGCGAAAGAAAACCGCATAAAAACTTGAAAACACGCGTGTTCCCAGACATAATACTAATCTGGATCGATTTTTTGCCCCCGAAAACCCCCACATACCAAATTTTAGCGAAATCCTTAGAGCCGTTCCCGAGATCGTCGGTATAAATAAATAAATAAATAAATAAATAAATAAATAAATATACAAGAATAGCTCGTTTAAATATATTTCTATTTCAATTAAATCGCTCTTGTGGAACTTATAACAAGATTGTTGTAACGAGCGTCACAGTTGGTGGGCAGAGTTTCGTTAGCTTAATGATGTTTAAGTACAGAATACTTGGCCTGCAAGAAGCAATTTGCTTATTTACTTTGAGCAATGTGATTGAGTATCTTCAACTTTATAATGAAACCATCTGTGATTTTTTGGGCCTTTATTGGTCTTAGGAATATTTTATTGTGCCACGAATAAGTTTAGAAGTGAAGCCGACAATTTTCATTTTAAATTTGGCATTAAATTCTAAAAAAAAACAATAATTCGTTTGGTTTTATAATAATTAAATAAGTTTGAATACCAAAATCTAGAATAAGAAATCTCAGCTATTAAAAATCTAGATATTTAATGAATTTATCGTATAGAGTATTAATTAGTGTTAGTACATTCTTTCTTAAACTGATATTTGGTACATACAGTAGGTACTTCGTTGAGATGATATATATTAAAGACAATTTAGCAAAGTAAGCGTAAAGGAGACTTCTTTATGTTTAAAATTATTCTTTTTTTTCTTATGACAGTTTTAGATCAAGATAATAGTAATTTGCCTGGACTAATATCTACAATTTGCGAAAAGCCAGGTGTGGCCGAGATAAGGCGGTTAAATCACGCGATTTGACTTTACATCACATCTATTAAATGGCTTTCGCGGCTAAGGTCATTCACTATTGCTAATTTAAAATCTTTTTTTACATTATCAAATTAAAACGTCAGTATTTTAATAAGTAATAATTTCACGAAAATAAATTATAAATTCAATGGGACGATAAATATTTTCTTAAATCTATACATACCTATAATAAAATTCTAACTGAGTCGAGTCTGTACATTAAATACAGAGGCCGAACCTATAGTTTTTAGAATTTTTGGCTGTCTGTCTGTCTGTAACCGTATCATGAGAAAATCACTGGACACATTTTGATAAAATTCAGTATGATGACAGCTGGTTATCCGGGTCAACATATAGGTTACTTTTTACAGCGGTAAAATATCTCATCTCTGAGAAATCTATAATAAACGTTTAAACGTAACTAGGGTCGAACCCGAGCAGATCGAGGGTGAGTCGGTAGTAAATACATATATTAAAACAGTAAACGTCTCCTACTAAAAATCAAAAGTTTTATGAGAGCTGCTAGAAAAATACAATTTTCAAATAACGATACTAAAATAGCTAGAACTCTAGACGTTTTATTTCATCACAATGAAACGGCAGTGAGGGAATATTTGCGATGTTATTCTTATAACAATAGTAAAACTGGTTTTTCTTACAATAAAAGCAATCGAGGTCCCGTGATTTGTAGCTTACGTTGAAACTGAGAATAAAGCAGATAGTATAAACCGATATTGTTATTCTGGAATTTACCTTTGTTTTAAAAGTTCAGTGGACGATTGCGTCATTGATATGTTTCAGATGTATTTCTGGATGGGAACGGTGAGTTCTGTGTCTATTGTAGATTTATTGTTTATTCGTACAATAGTTGAAATTTGTCCTTGTTCTGCTTTCGCGTAAATGTAATGGCACACACAGTATTAGATCGTTTCAAAATATGTTGAATTATGTCGGATTTGTTTATAAATAACTTTTGCAGATTCATCTCATTCACTGTTGGTTTTGTGTGTGTACGAATGTGTGCATAAAATATGTTTTTAAACATTGAAAAAGAAATAGTATTTTATTTTAATATTACATCTTTATCACTTCCTATCTAAATCTACTACTAAATGTATAATAAACTCATGTCAAATCCGCGTAACCTTTGGCCATCAATCCATCCATTACCTACGCAACTCGACCAACATCGATTAATCCCGCAATTCGGGACACCTTCAATCAAGATTGTTTGCGCGCTCGTGCCAAGTTTGTTGGAACACGATGATTGACCCATTTGCCCAACTTTGCTACACATGCTATAATACTAATGACTAGTAATCGAGTAATTGCTAGCTACCCCGTTGTTTTACGTGCATGTTTAATACTAAGGTTTGTTTAACTTGCAGTGTAAGTTATGCTTCATTTTGATATTAATTTATAAAGTTATGGTATTTAAAAATGTACGGCGTAATAAATTAAAAGATTGTTTATTCAATATGTCCAAGAAAAGTTCAATAAATCAGTAAATCTCGAAGGATCTGTTCTCTAACAGAGATGGGCACTCAGCCGACCTAATTGCCGACCGTTCAACGACACTCAACCCCATTGCTGCTTAAAGGAAGGGAGGAAGCTCTTGTCACCCTCCCCTATGTTAGAATAAATAACTAACAAGTACTTACATACAATTGTCCTTAAAGGATTATAGATTGTGAGTTTTATAACAAAATCATACTAATACAGGAGGATTAAACATTTTTTTGTCTGTTATTGTAAGAAGACTGAACATTGATGGGAAATTTTAATTAAATATTTATTATGAAAAATATTTTGGTTATTGAACAAAAAGTACGTCTTCAAATAATCAATTTGTATGAAATATCAAAACAGATTTAGTTACATTCTTACATATTAATATGTAAAAATGTCGCAATATAGTAAAGATTTTCCTAAAATGAAACTATCTCAGCGCACAACGATAGCAAAACGAAAATGTCAAGGTTGTCGACAAGCTTCCGCCGACCTGCCATAAATTCATTGGATTACATTTGAATAATCTCTTAGTTTCCAAGCTCGCTTAATCCGAAATTATTTTTAGTTAAGAGCTATCGCGTAAAAATATTTTAAATTATGTATGAAATTATCACGAGTATATTTATTTGAATATTCAACAAACGTAATAAAAGATAACTAGTACCATGACATACCCACTAAGTAAATGACAAATAGCATGAACTCAAATAACATCTTGATATTAATTTATTGACATTTGAGAACGAACCTTATACTTGATATATGTATCTACAATAATGTTAGTCTATACAATAAAATTCAAAGTTCTTTCACTTTAATGTTTTAGATTATCTTTATGGGATACTTCACCCCTAATAGTTTAGTTTTCAATCGCCTTCATGTGTTCTTGTTATCAAATACATGTATTTCTTTATTATTTTCATATTAGGTATATCTAAATTATTCTCTGCCAAATGTAATCATAAAGAAACGAAAGGTAATGAATATTAAGCTTATGTTTAATAAATTTACAAAAGAACAGTGTACTTGGAAGTTGTAAATATTTTAAATTTTATGCCTTTTACGAGTATATAGTGAAAGGATGACTGTTGATGAAAATTTGGCACTTTGTTGTAATGTGAGTGATGAAAAGAGTTCTATCACAGGGTATGTCGTAGAAATTCGAGAGAAAATATTTCGTTACATGGTATATTTAGATCTTATATTAAAAAATAAGAAGACAGATGTAGCGAAGAATAGACTTTTAGTTTCGGCCTTATATACTATACAATATGATGTTATTTATAATGTTGAAATAATAGTACGCTAAATCTATCCCATTTTTAACATTTCTAGCCCAATTTTGTAATTTACCCCTTTAAAAATATTCATCCCTAATAAAGAAACATGTAAAAAGAGACATTTGATTACGTAAAACTGAAATATGCACGATGCACAACATGCGGCACAGGTCTGTTTATGGGTCGTAAAGACCGCTAACAGGCTACAGGTGTGTTCTTGTAAAATTTTTGTTTGTTTAATTAACATTTGTGTACATGGTAGGAAATAATAATGAAACCTTTCTACGGGTTTCGTAGTTAAGAGGAAAGGTGCTGTGTCAGATTTTATTGGCAAGTAAATCAATAAAATTTTATTACAGTACGTTTTCACGGTTAGCTATGTTTAGGTATACATAAATAATAGCTTGCTACTCCTAAGATATTCATTAAATTTAAATTATATAGCGATTTACCCTCATTTTGCTCGAGTGCATACGCCGTACGTGGATTTTGTTTACAATTTCATGGGTTTTAATTTTTTTCGCGGAACCCTGATTCTTTTTCTAAAATAAAAGTAGCCTTAGTTACTCCCTATAACATCAGCTATATGCCAGTGAAAGTCCCGTCAAAATCGGTCCAGCCGTTTCGGAGATTAGCCGGAACAAACACACAGACAGACAGACAAAAATTGTAAAAAATGATGTTTTGGTATATGTACAGTGTATACATCCATATGCATTTAGTAAAAAGCGGTTATTTTAATATTACAAACAGACACTCCAATTTTATTTATCTGTATAGATTTTACTAAAGTACGAGTTATAGAAAATGTAAATACCAGAATTTTATTTTTTGACTAATGAATTAGGTTAATATTTAACAACTATTAATATTTTTTTTCAATTTATGGTAAGTACAACGAGTCACAAAACTGTACAAGCCATAGTAGCGTCGATATGATATTTGAAAATATTTAACGTCAAGTTAAGTCTTCTGAAGTCTTTTCGAAGATTTACGAGCTCCCTCTAATTGGATTGTAGAAATAATGTCTTTGTGACTGGTGATCGGTGATGCTGTGAAATAAACGATTTTGCTACCCTTGGATCCAATCAGGGAATCTAGTTTATTATTTTCCGAGTGATGTACGTCACTTCACAATTTAGCTCTTGTTAATATAAATTCCGGAGGTTTTAGTGGTCCCTTTATAGCGGATAGGGCTATAGTAATGTTTTTATCGTTCTAATTTTATAAATTCGAAGGTTTGTGAGGATGTATGGATGTCTCGATTTATGGATGTTTATTACTCTTTCACACAAAAACTACCGAATGGATTTTAATGCAATTTTTGCAATAATTTAGCTCATACATCAGAATAACAGATAGGCTACTTTTTATCCCGGAAAAATGTACGATTCCCGTGGGATAGGTTTGTTTTTGTTTTTCTAGAGAAAGAAATCTTTAATATTAAGATGAAACTAGAATTGCTCGTGGCTACGTCTGCATAATCTATTTATGTTATATAATTACTCCGCTCCTAAAAATCATAGTATAAAGTTAGATACCTTCCCACATAAATAGGGAAATTTCTGAAATCGACTAAACTTCCAGAAAATAACTCTGTTAGACTGTTTAATTGATCAGAAACTCATTTTAAAATAGTAGAAATAACACTTTTATTAGATAGTTGTATATGTACCTATTACAATATTGAAAATTACAAAATGTCAATAATTTCCTTTTCAGTCCCTCGGGCGTTGTGTGGGATGATAAGTCTTATCTTCGTTAGATGTCAAGTTATTTCCCCCTTATGCGTTCCTACCCTATTTAATTATGCAATGAGCGACAGTAAAATGCAATCGAGTTGATAGAAAACTTTACAGTTGAATGCCTCGATGCTATTGCAATTAAAGAGGTGTTGAATTATTCAGAAAATCCTCTCCTGAAGTTGTTTAGATACATGATTTAATAATGAAGTTTAATAACGTTGTTTTATAATTTATCAAGTAAATCTAATTCAGTACAGTCCATTAAATAAAATATTCGCTTAGATAGTGGTAATACGCTTAGAAAATAAATGATACGGTTTTAACCTGGGTTGCTAGCATCTCTGAGATTTGAATGTGCAAATTTTCAACACGATAGCCGCTTGCTAATATGGTGCAGGAAAACATCGTGAGAAACCGTGCATGAATGAGAGAACATAACCAGTTCTTAAAAAACGGACGAAGTCCACCAACCCTTTTAAAACTGTGGCAATTATGTAATCGTTTTTTTTAAACGATTACATAATTGCCACCAACCAAACCTGCCTTTATAAATATAATGAAATCACCTAAGTATTTCAATGATATGTAGGTTTTTTTTAAATAGTGATATAAAACGTGAGTTTCACGGCATCATTTAGTATAAAGTTATCTTACGTTATCGTTATTTTACGTCTTTTAGTACGAAATTACCATTCTAGCGGCACGAGTCCCTAATGTCGTGTTGAGAGTTCTGAGCTAAACTGCCAATTTACTTTTATTAAAAAAAAATCGTGAAAATCCTTATTTCTGCTAGGTATGATCCCTTTATAATAATGGTTTACAACATAATCATGTGACTGATGTTTAATCAGTTTATTACTAAGCTATTGTTAATATTAATTACAATGTCGTCTTGTGTCGGTTAGTTTGATTGTTCTGATGTCCTGGTTATAAAGCTAAGAGATTTGATATTTACTATTAATTATAAAATAGCGAGAAATCGCTTCACTTCAGTAGATCTCTAAAACAGTAGGCTATGTGTTAATCCAGGTCATTGTCTGTCTGAATACTAAATTTCATCCAAATCCATCTAGACGTTTGAGCATGAAAGAGTACCAAAAGGATCACACACACACAAACATGTTTTTACTGATTTTTGATTGATTGATGACTCTCTTACTCCTTGTTCCAGATCTAGAGGGTCGGGCGTGGTGCGGGCGGCGGCCGCGAGCCCGGCACCATGGCTACGGTGGAGGGGCGGCCGGCGCAATATGGCGTCACCCTTCGGCAGCTGCGCGAGCTGATGGAGACTCGCGGGGCCGAGGGGATAGCCAAGATCAACGCGCTCGGCGGACCTCAGGAATTGTGCAAGAAGCTGTACACATCGCCCACAGATGGTTCGTACCTTAACCACTTCTTAGGATCATTAGGAATGCTTTTGATTCTTTCTTTCAGCTTTGTGAAACTTTAGAGCAAAAGAAGATAAAAGATAAATTTATTAGAAAAATAACATTGTTTACTACAGTAAATTCAATTGTGATACTTAAATATTTAATATATAGGTTTTAGGAAAGTCATAAGCTCGTAAAAGTAACATATATGGCCTTCGCGTGTCCGAGCCCAGTTTCGTGAGTAAAGAAATATCAGCAAATTAACTTGTACGGAAAAAGTGGCCAAAATGTATGGTATTTATTAGAAAATAATACCTATAACATGTATAGTTAAATAACCTTAAAAAATTATTTACTTAAAACATACATATAAACGATTAGTAATCCAAGCCTTACCACGCACAACCGCATTACTAAACATTAGACACCCCAAAGGAATACGAAATAAATAGGCACACCTATTTTAAACGCCGCGCCGTCACTGTACAGTTATCCATTAGCAATTCATATCATGCGTCTTCTAAAGATTAGAATCGATAGGTGGAATATACTCGTACCTATTGACTATCAAGGCTTTCATTTTATGACAAACTAAATAAATTAATATTGAATATTTCATTCATTTGTATGGATAATATTTATTGATAGAATGACCTTTTATTATTTATAAAGTAGCTATGTATCAAAAATGAATATTCGCTATTATAAATTAATAGGTATCCACAGTTGTACTTATTTTTAAATGTGACGAAACTACCAGCGTATACTAAATTTTCATTTTCCAAATGAATTATTCGAATATTCATAAAGGTCATCCAAACAATATAACGTGCAATTTGTTTTTAACCTATTTGAAGAAACTTATCTGAAGATTGACTTAATGTAAATAAGTCAAGATTGTGCACCCAAACTCATCCAATACCCTAAGTTCGTTGAATTAATCAGAATAGTTTGTGAAGTGACGTGAGTAAAGCCCCTTAGCTTTATCCCGCACGTGGCGACCGGGGTCATGCGAGCTGATATAGTCTAGTTCATCAGTGTCGAACATAGAGATCCGTCTACAGGGAATTAGATGATGCTGCAATAAGAAATGGTGTATTCTTTGACGACACGTTTGGCTCAGTTTGTAGTGACCCTACTTGCTGTGCCAGCGGTTGCGAGTTTAAATCCCAGTCGGGGCATTTATTTGTGTGATGAGCACGAATGTTTATACTCCAGTCATGGATGTTTATATTTAAAATATGTATGTATTTAAAGTTATATATGTGTAGTGTATCAACTATCTAATATCCATAAAACAAGCCTCGTAGCTTACCATGGAACTAGATGGTGCTGTGTTTTAATGTCCCAATATATTTATATTTATTATTCTAAATTTTCTGTCAAAAAAACTTTAATAGAAAATTTCTAGTCATTAGCTCCCTATTTTATCTGACAGTATTGATTAGGTCTGTCCCGTAAAGTGTCTATACCATATTTGGTTCAGTCTTGGTATACCTCTAATTGACATTATCGGTTAAATCGTATTCGCGGTGAATGTTACGATCATAATCGCGGTGGGCACTGCTTATTTATTGATTTTGCCAAGTTGCCAATAAATAGCAATTTTAGTAGACATATCCGATAAAGTATTAGGGTCATGTTGAATTTAGTAATAAAATATTTGTAGATATTACATGAAAAGTTGAGTAGCCTTCTATTTTATTTAGGACTAAATAAATAAAAATTCTTCATTAATCTGTTAATGAGTTTTAGGTAATTGTCTTTAGGATGACAAACTTATAAAAATTAGAAATTAAAGAGCGTAAAAGAAATAGTTGATTCTATCAGAACCTATAAAATACTACTAAAGCTAGCTAGAAAAGTTAGTTTTCTCGGGTACTTGCGGAAAACGATTGCGGTTTCTCCCAATGGGCGAGATTAACATTTGTGAAGTTTATTCTCTCTGAGTTAATGGGACGTCGATAGATACAGTCTTACAGCTTTAATTACTCTTTTTATAATAGAGATTTTTATGGAAACAGCTGCGTAATTATATATTTCGTATTATTCACACTTAGTTCATCAAAATGTAATTAACGAAAAATGAAATCTTTATGAGTCAGGACTTGAGTAAAAATACAAAAGATAACTTTAAGCAATAAGGAATTTTATGGCGAGATTGCCTTCATACCTAAGCATTATACTGCTTTTCAACTAAAAAATGATAATGAAGCTTACTTTCCAAAGCCTTTAAAACAATATACATAAAAATATCTTCTTAAATATATAATTCAAAAAGTATAATGCCGTACAACGGTTGAGAGAAAGTGTTTTTTTTTTGCAACCAAAATTCAAGACTTGCTAAACGTTGTTTCTCAGCGCTTGTAAAAACTAGGCTAGCTAATAAAAGACGTAGCAGCTTATATGAATAGCTGTTCATTTATTAGAGACGTTGTTCATGATCAATTTAATTTTCGTGGCGTTGCTAGTAATTCTCCGGCGTTAGAATAGAGCACTAAGCCCGGTTCATCGAACCCTGATCGATACGGGAGGTCTTTTTAAAGGCTCAAATGATACCATGAACAGAACGTTGACTTTCCCAAATTAGGTTTTGCGCCCAACGTCGCTTTGATCGTTTCGTGTTCTTGAAAGTGAATTCACGGCGTATTCATATCGTAAGTGGGTTGAACGATATGTCAAGTTTCTATCACTTTTTGATTTTATATAATCACGAAAAATGATTTAAAATGATATACAGCTATATAATATCGGCCTTTATCTCTAAATAGTAAGATAACAAAGTCCACTAACTATATGTATAATAGCAAATTTTCTCGCTGCTTTTCTCTGAAAGATAAATCTTCCACTGAGTACTCTAATAAAGGAAAGCTTTCAGCGAAATGCTTTTATAAACACTTCCATTGTTTAGGTAAGATATAACTTTTAGATTTTTATTGATACCCTACAAAGATAGATACACTATAGGTTTCTGCTAACGTGCTTACATAAGTAAGTATATACACTAACCCCCTTTCTTAATCAGCTTCGATCAAACATGCATCGACTAACTAGGTCAAGTTCGGTGTTAAGGGATGAGTGAAAGGGTGGCTTCGTACTTCATGCTCTATTTTCATTTTACAAGGCGAACTATTGAGTGGATTCACTAAATTAGATTAATTTGATTTAAGGGTTTATTAGAACCTAATGGGATATCCGGAATTTAGAAATGTAAATGGCTCATTCAATATTTGAAATTGTGTCTGGGGAATGTACATTGATTTTCATACTAAATTGCATCGTCCACATATGCTGGAATTTACGAACGTTCTGAACATGGGCAATGTTTTAGGCTCTCGCTCGCAGATTGCGTAGATTTAATCGTTTATGCCATAGGGTGCAGCTGGAATTTGGTATTACTAAAGGATAAGATATTGCTTGATTTAAATATTTTATTATACATACATATAAGGCATAAGAATACGATATTAAAACGAAATATTTTTACTTCTAGCTTTTAGTTTATTTGAGGTTAAGTTAAACTTGATAAAACTCGAATAAACTTAACAATACCTTTTATAAAAATAAATACGTTATATTTACCTCGGTAAAATAACTTCGCAGTGACGAAGCTGAGAACAACAGTTAATATAAAACATATTATAAGTATAACCATGCGTTGTTCAGAATAATTTTCAGCAGTCACGCGAGTTGAGTTCCAAACGTAAATATTATTGCTTTATCGGAGCTTTTACAAATTAAAATAACAATTGCTGTAAACACGGCAATGTCCCAATTAATTCATATCCCCGTTAAATAAACTGTTTCTTCAAGCAATATTAAAGAATGACCTGAAATGTTTCTTCAAGCAATATTATGACAAATTCTTGTAAACTAATAAGGATCAGTTCGCCAAGCCGCACTTGGCCAGCGTGGTGGACTATGGCCTGTCCCCCTCGTATTGAAGGGAGGCCCGTGCCCAGCAGTGGGACGTTAAAAAGGGCTGAACACAATAAGGATCGGCTTACAGTTCACTTTAGACGTAATCATATCAAACTTGAGATGGTTTTATTTTCTAGAAATTTACTTTTTATAACTTTAGTATTACTTATTCAATAAAATAGATTAACGATTCCTTACTCTCAAAAACACACCCGAATTAAGTATTACTATTTTTTTCTAGTCAATCTAGAATAAAATGAAAGATTGGTACAATCGTAATGTTATTTCATAACTACTTACTATAGCTGGGTCGTTGATTAGATTTCAGTGCGATGTGATTTTGTATATAACTTGGTATCGCTACAGAAGACTTAGGTATAGTATCTCAGTTTTCGAAGGAATTAAGAATATAGGATGATTAAGCACTCAAGGTTCCCATTATATGCTGAAAGCTAAACTGAATGAAAATGCGAAATCAATAAAGAAAAAACAATTCTATTTAATTCATTAATTGTTGGCTGTTTCCAACGAACTGCTGTCATTATTACTGCATGTAATTGGTTATGGACAAATATGACTTCATACAAGTGGAACGCGTTAGTCTAATGCGTTTTTAATACTTAAGTAAGTTTTCCTTTCAAAAAGTATTTATAGGGCCAAATACTCTTACTCTTAAACTGAATCACACTTATGTTATCTCGCGACAAAATTGCAAATAAGTATTTATACAGGTGTTTTACAGCATGATGTCAGTTTCAACAAAACTATAAAGTGAAATTAGCAAGAAACATGCACAAGAACTCCAAAGAATGCTTTTGTAAACGATATTATAATTAAAGTTACGCCGTTTTCAAGCTGTTTTACTTCTTTTGTGACAGAATATAAAGACGTTGTTTCCTTGACGATTGTTTGCTTATACTTCGCCGGTGATAGATCGTTCCTGTCAACCGCTCGCCATAAAATGTTCTAAGCAAACGAAAAATGATCTTCGTCGTTTTCAGCGACGAAATAACGTCTTTATCTAGCACATAATGTCTTATTACTCATCTTTTCTCCAAGCTCGAACACTCATTCACCTAGATTAAAACTTCGGTGCATATTTTAAAAGGTGTGGCACAATGCCAAATATTCAGTTAATCGTTTAATGACTACGCGAAAGCAATTTTTGATTAGAAGACTTATTTACCTGATATTAAACAAAAGTTTATTCCGTCTGAAATAGAACGTTTTCCTTCAAGAGAAAAAGAAGAATACATAGTGACAATTATTATGGTTTTATCGCCTGAATTAAGACACTGTGTCAACTAGTGACGCATTTAAACTCCACCAGGCCAGTATTATTTACAGTACATGGTACTGTAAATAATACTGGCCATTCGGAAATTGAACCCACAACATTAGGCTTAGGAGCTAATTCCAGTTGGTTACAAACAATACGCATATACAACAAACACATACAAATTTTATGAATTGTCGGTAATTTTGTGTCTGCTTTATTTTACTATTTATATGGTGTTCGTAGTCGTCACTAGATGTTGTCACGTATCAAATTATGCAGGCCTTGTACTATAATTGAAATAAGTAAGATATGCCCGGCGTGAAATGTAATACTAGTGTGCGATCATCAGATTAATATGTTCTCAGCTGTAACATCTGGTAATAAAGGTCTTTATTTAAATACTTACTTGTACGTGTACAAGTAAGTACACGTCTCATAAATATTAAAAATCCAAAATGGATGTTTGTTACTCAATCACGCCAGAACGGCTGAACGGATCTGGATGACATTTGACACGGAGATAGATTATGGTCTGGAATAGCACATAGGTTACATTTTATCCCGGATAAATGTACGATTCTCATGGGAGAGTTTTTTTTCTCATAGAGCAAGGGATCGAATATCTATTCCATACTCCCCAACCCGTGCGAAACGAGAGTGAGTCTCTAGTATGTATATACTCGTATGAATATGAAATATTCGTCTCGCGTTTGTTTTTAATTCTAAATTGTTTAACCACAAAAAGAACGAACAAATAGAATCAATTTTGCAATGGAAATAAAGAAAAACTAACCAAATATTGCGATATAATTAAATTTATTGAAATAATTTACATATCGGTTTTATACTGTAAGTGAATACTTACAAAAGAACAAATTCCATTATCCAATATGACTTCCTAATGCATCCCAAACCAAGCCAGCACAACTTGACTTAACCGGAATAGATCTAGATAGCAAGGCTGGTGAAATCGCATTAGCTGGTAATCGGTGCACGATGCAACTCGGTTATTCTCGTTTTATTACTGCCATTCCAATAGCACTTGATAGAGCTTTTATAAGGGATCCGAGTCTCTAAACGTGTCTTAGCACGTGAATTAGTTTGTTTGATTTGATCATCGCTGATTCATTTGCGTTTTAATGTAATTGATTGTATACTTTGAACTCTGGATTAAATTTTTGCGTAACTAATAGAATGAGGGTGGTGTATTTCTGTGAAACATGACTGAATGATGAATTACTTTCAATATCCATACTAATATTATACTTATATGCAAAAGTAACTCTGTCTGTCCGTTACGTTTTCACGCTTGAACTGCTAAACCAGTTTTGATAAGGTTTTTGATAAAGATAATAGTACAGAGAGGGATGGAACCGTAGAGAAGGGCGTGTGGATTGAAAAGTATTGGAGACAAATCATTTCTTAAGTTAAGGACAAAAAATTCATTATATCCTATAATTTTGGTAAGATATAAAGAATATTTCGGCACTTATGACCAACAAAGTAAAATAGGGGATAATTTCAAGTTTTTCTTTAAAGTACTTACCTACTTTTCTATATCTATGTATGTATAGTCTATCTATTCCATACTAACCTTTAAAACGTACTAGGGACGAACCCGAGCGAGGCGGGGGTGAGTCGCTAGGGTTGTCTACAATAATACTAATTGCAACCTGATATAAATTCGTAACTATAATCTTATAAAAATTGTTATGGAATTCCTCATAATATTGATAGTTTTACTGAAAATTCGATATCAGTTTCTAAATTTTAATCCACTTGAAATACGTGTCATTACAAACAGAAAACGCTCAGAATAAAACCAGTCTCGATCGAAGGCCAACCGACGATGATAGCAATCACAACCGTGCAAAGCAAATGATAAAAACGTATAATCATTTAAACTTTTTTTATTTATTGACTAATCGAGCTAATCGGTGATGATAAGACACTGAAAGAGTGTTCCGTCAGAATATATTTACTTTACATATATTTATATATGTTTTTTTATGTATTTGCGCGCATTTTTAAAATACAATACAACAAAAAAAAACTATTAATAATTTAGCTTATTTTACCATTCCTCTGCTGGATGTAGGTTGGTAAGGTAATTAAATTGGTTTGCATACAAAAATATCAAAGATGAGAGACTCTGATTGATTTGAACTTTGCTTCACTTTAATTTACCAAGAGAACACGACATCAATTTGCTGTTAGGAAATTGCTTAGTTATATTAAAGCACTTAAGTTTTCAAAGAAATAATATCATATATTATCCAAATCCTCCTAAAGAAACCATTATAATGTAATTGCCACTAGTTTAAGACAAGCTTTATCTTCTATGACTTTCAAGTTTCTTGTTCCTTTATCCACAAAGAAACAAAGACTGAATATGCGTGCGTCGCTTCGTAAACTCAGCTTTTTCTTTTGCGAGTTACGTACTTGAAGCCGTTTAGCTGACATAAGACGCCATACAAAGTGTTTTAACGTGAATAGCTGAGTCTATTTCTTTATGAGGTATGGCGAAAAATCGAAAACTGTATCTTGTTGTAAATTACAATTAGACTAAATGAGATTTCGAGTTACTGTGTCGTAATAAATTCCATACAATAGTGGCAATAAGAATGTAATTCGCTTCGTTTACTATTTTCATTCATGACGCCTTATTTTTAGTATTAACAAGTGCTGACTAACATCATGATTACAAAAGATAATTTATTGAATTTAAACCTGCGACCTCTGGTAACTAGTAGGTAGGTAGATTTAATTGAGCACCTCACCACTAAAGGTAATTGTCATCGGACTATTATTATAAATGCGAAATTTGTATGTTTGTATGTTCGGAACTCTTTTACGCTGAAACGGCTGCACGGATTTGGATGAAATGCAGTACACTAATAGACTACGACCTGCGATAAAACATTGGTTACTGGTAGGCACCAAGGCGAAAGGAGGACAAGTCGCTAGTCTGTATAAATATTATAAATGTGAAAGTTTGTGAGTATGGATGCTCGTTGCTCTTTCACGCCAGAACGGCTGAACGGATCTGGATGAAATTTGGCACAGAGATATATTATAGTTTTGGTTTTTCTAAAAGCGAACCCGAGCGAAACTAGGGTGAACCGCTAGTTTGTTATAATTGTGTATTAGATTATTGATTTTTTTTTTAAATTAATAAATTTGCATATGCTCCAAAATTTATATATTATGTCACAATTATGTCAGATTATACTAATTTGATGGAGAATGCACTTTGTAGCGCCAATAAAATGTAGAATTGAAACAATATCTACTTTCGTTTCTTAAATTATCACGTTTATAAAAAGATAACTTTTCGTTATTTATTATTATTAATATACTATATACAATGCCTATGTTCCCCTTAAAAAACATACTAACGCAAAAAATCTACAATAGGTAACCCTGCTAACTGCTTGCTTTTGACAAGTCATATATAGATGGTCCCACGTCACGCCCACCCTACACGTGACCTGTTTTCGGATTAGCAAAAAGAATATAAGGAATAACTTTATGTAATGTCGACATTACGTGAAGTTAAATCGTATAGTATGCTACGGTAATAAACTACGTTAGCTTTAAGAGCTTTTATGAAGTAGGTATTAATATATTTGTTAACATGAAAAGCTTCTTGAACTAATCTAATTGAAATTTATATGTTTTTTAATATTATTGCATATTAACTAAGAAAGTGAAGTCGGTAGTATTTTAAAGCCTTACCACCACCATTTTGGTATTTCAACTCAATATCATTATCATTAACAAAGAAAACCTTTTAGACATCAAAGAGAACAGTGTGTTACATTTAAGTTTCTCGACAAAACCCAGCAATAGTATATATTACGGCTTACATTCATTAGTATTGCCTTTGTGAAATACAGCATTGTTCCTTATGTAGGAAAACAATGATTTTCATAAGCATTTCGCGTTAAAAGATTCTGAACAAAAGTGAATTCCACAATCACATGGCAAAGTATTATTAAATTATGTAGTTATTGTTGATCGGAGATATGAATATATATTATACTAGCGACTTATCCTCGCTTCGCTTCGGGTTCGTCCGTAGACAAAAAAGACAAATCTATCCCACGGGAACCGTACATTTTTCAGAGATGATATATAGCCTATAGCCTTCCTCAGTTAACGGGCTATCTAATGCAAAAAGATTTTTTTAAATCGGATTAGTAGTTCCTGAGATTACCAACCAACCAAACAGACAAACTCTTCAGCTTTATAATATTAGTACAGATTCTTAAATTCTTTCAATTTATACTGGATATACTGTTATGTACTTAGAAAGCTGTTTTATCTTTATAGATATGTATTTTCAATCAGTTTTGTTTATCAACTAAATCTATAATAATTCTACTAAAATAGAATATATCATGTTCTAATAGTAATCTATTAATTTGTTTTCCATAACAAAATAATGATTTTATTTTTTAATTATTATCAACCCGCTCTGGCTTCTTCCAGGTACAAATAAGGTTCACACCCCATGCAATATCCCGCACAACTCCCAAATCGCCTACTCTACATATATTAATAATATAATATGTTGAGACATTAACACACAGCACAGCATCTAGTTCCATAGTACGCTACGAGGCTTGTGTTATGGATCTCAGATAGTTGTACACTAGACATATATAAGTTTAAATACAAACATATTATAAATATAAACACCAATGACTGGAGTACAAACATTCGTGCTCATCACAAAAATGAATGCCCCCAGCGAGACTCGAACCCGCGACCGCTGGCACAGCAAGTAGGGTCACTACAAACTGAGCCAAACGTGTAGTCAAATGGTTAATGGCACTATCAGACAAATCTTCACTAAAGTTGTATCGCAAATGGTTAAGGAATATAAACGTTACAAATATGTTAATATATCACTTTTATTTATATTTATGTATGTGTAAAATAATATTGAAAATTCAGATAAAACTAATTGCAAATATGGCTCAACGCAATAGTGACGTGACACAGGAAACATTTATAAAGAATGACATCACCAAGCGAATAGGAACAAGGTTTGAATAAAATACTCAAGGTATATATGTACCTACACGTCTCGACACGTCACTAGTTAAATAATAAAAAGTAGTCGTAAGGTAAAACGTATTCTTATGCCATCTGTACTCTCTATTAGTTATTTAACCTTCAAATACCATGCGAAATAAAATCGTATTCTGTTTTGTGTGAAATTGATTAAAAGCTTCCCATGTATATATTTTATGTGAAGTACTGAAATTTGCGGGTCTATTTAAAAACTCATGTGTACATTAGATATAATGGTTTGTTACCAATATTTTTATATAATAACAATCGTTTTAGAATAACTTATAAAAAAATTACTAGTAGCATAATTTAATAAGTAAAAATTGATGTAACCCTTCGTTTTAATTGTAAATGCGGTTCCAATGCAGATATATATAAATACATAATAAATTCCAATCTGAACTTACAAATTATACCTTGACGCAATATTTGAACAATGTACATCTTTAAAATATACATAAAATCGATCAATTGAGCATTCTGTGCAAACAATACCTAATATATACATGCAATAATATAAGCACAATGTCAAGAAAAAGAACCACTACGAATAATACGTATTGATTTCACGGTGTCTGAGCTCCCATGGTTTCATGTTTTTAAATTGCCTTTTGAATTCTTGATTTACCAAATAATATTATACATCATTCAGTATTATAATTTTGTGATATTTTTAGATACAAAAATTCTAACAAAAATATATCTGTTCCATTAAGGTCTAATTTCATTTGCTAAGCTTCGTGTATCTTAATTTATGAGTTTTTTTTTGACAAAATAACTAGACGCTGACGGTTGGGTATGAATAAAGTAAAGACGTAAGTAGTAAAAACGTGACTAAGAAGAATAAAATATTCGAGCTGAAGTACGGTCAACAAATTAACAGGATGTCTGTGTTCCACTGCGTATGCTTCCGCTCCCATCTGTGCTTTTATCTCGAGCCCCTTTAGCGGTATGATCAATGAGGATCACGTGACCCTCTTGCCCAGTCTTAAAAATACCCCTAACCTTTTCAACATACTAGATAATAGAATTGCGATGAGGTCGAACTTATACATACATTGAATAGTTTAAAAAAAATGTGTTAATAGGATGTTTTGAGCCGTAATAAATGTCAAATCAACTTATTTTTAGCCATTTTATTTGTTTAATTGATCAAGTGATTTCATATCTATTTATAGTTGTATTGAAACGTTCATAGTTCATTAATTCCGGATTAAATAATAATGAATTATTCGAATAAAAAATGTAAAGCAAAAAGCGTGTTTTTTGAATTATTTATATTAAATATCATTAAAATTATATAATAAGTCCAAAATAGTTTCAAATGGCACTAATTCATAACTAGTTCCCGCGTATGTCACATAATATTACAACTTTCATATGTTAGTATTGAAAATCACTTTTAAAAATCCTATCTGTATAATAAATCCTTGCTTCCCGACGATTTATATCAACAAATCCGATAGAAAGCAATCCATAGATAAACTTGGAACTGAAAATATGTGAACAGATCAAAACCAAAGATATGTGCAAACTCGTCGAACAAATAGAGTATTATTTCGCCGCCGGTCGGCGCCGGCTTAGTTGTGGCCCCGTTTTTCGTTCCCGAATCAATTTTCAATGACGTCACCCAACACCCTGTCCCCTCCTCTTCCCAAGAGGGATATAGCTATTTCCCCTTACATCCAACGTCTTCCCATTGTGAGTAACATTGCTTCACGCTTACAGGAAATAGTCTTGATTTTGTAACATGACTTGAGGGAATACTACGTTTGCAGTTATGCTGTTCATTGCATTTGAAGTTAGTTCTATTTTACAAATCATTATAGAGTTTTAATGGCGGCTTTTAAACCTAACATGTTCTTTAAAGGCAGTGGTAGCTCAGTGGTAACGTGCTCGCTTGGGAAACCGAGTGAAGCAGGTTCAAATCCCGGGTCTCACACCTCTGATATTTTCATGTGCGATTCATTTCTAACATGATTACCACTTGCCTTACGGTGAAGAAAAACATCGTGAGGAAACCTGCATGTCTGAGAGAACATAGCAAGTTTTCGAAAGACGTGTGAAGTCCGCCAACCCGCACTTGGCCAGCGTGGTGGACTATGGCCTGATCCCCCTTGTATTGAAAGGAGGTCCATGCCCAGCAGTGGGACGTTAAAAAAGGCTGAATACAATACAATACATGTTCTTTAAAGTAGCTCAAACATATATCACGTATTTACTTTATAAAATAAGTTATAATTGGCATTAAAAAATAAAAACAATAATCTTAAATATTTAATATAAATGCAAATTGAAAAAGTTAAAAACCTGTTAAAAAAGTAATTCACAAAGAGTGTTCTAAAGTTTCTCACCACCTGTATAGTCTTGCGAAATAAGCTGTTAAGAAAGTTAGAACTCAGCGTTTAACTATTTTAAATCATACGTTATCACCATTAAGCGAAGTGACGAGATGTTATGAATAATTTTATGGGTAACTCATGTTCAATCACACGTGAAGGTGATAAGATTTATTTTACTGCATATATATCTATAATTATTAGGTTTTAAATAGGTTTTTAAAAATAGTTATTGAAAAATCAAACATTAAATCAAAGAAATATATCGCTCATAAATTATGTAAAATATATACATTTTGTAAATAATGAGTTAATGATAATTTTAGCTTTGTTTTTTCATTTTTGTGGCATAAATGTTATTTACAAAGCGTTAATTCTTCTTCTAACTAGAAGAGCCCGAATAAGTAAGGTAAAGCATTAGCTTAGCTTTTGTATATTAATACATACATGAGTGCTATGAGTGTTAGAAGGAAGTTTGGTAGTCGTTAGTGTTTCATATAAGGGAACTGCATATATTAAGGTAATTTGTAAATTTCATAATATTTAATATTAATTATTATTTCTGGTGCAAAATTAGTGCTATGCTATGCTAATTAATGCTATGATCTTTATACTTAAACATACATACGTTTTACGCTACATTCATTATTATAACTAAAATAAGCACTGTAGTCTTCAAAAGTTCTTTGAAGTCTCCCCCTATATCTTTTGTCATTTATTAATTTTATTTGCCAAAACAATCTTTCTTCATATATATAATGTTGCTAATTTTTTTTAATAGTAAGGACACAACTTGGATTTTTTATCAAATTATGCCTATGTAACCTGTCGAGACCGACCGGGATAGCGACGCACTGTAGACGCCCTCTGTCCCATCTCCCTAAAGTCCTAAGATAGGACCTTAATGATGATAATGATGAATCTGTCGAACAAATACGTAAGTTAAAGCAAAAAAAAACGTATCTTAGGAATCCTAAAACGCGTATAATTATGATTAAGCATTCATTAGGCAAGCGAGCGACCAAACGGAAACATGCAAGTAAACTGTATACCTAGCGAAGCTAAACCGTGCGCAACAGAAACAAACCAGGTATAAACGTTTTATGATTGAACGCTCGCAGGTATTTCTTACCTACTCATATTAATGTCGAGATTAAAATACATCGTAAGCCTCATGCACATTGACGCTAGATTAAAATCAGTATCCACATCATACTATGAAATCTTTTTCGTTGTCTTTCATATATATTAAGAATGTTTTTTTTTTCTATAAAATTGTTATTTCTAATACTACATGTTTGAGTTTCATTTACAAAATTAATGACTTTTTCTATTACTCCATATTTGAATTTCATTTGAAAATATAAGTGTCTTAACATTGCGATAACACTTTCCAGTTGTTGATGATAAATCCTAATCGTAAACCTATAAAACGTAACTTTATGTAGCGGTGTATGTGAAAGGTCTCTTATACTAACGAAAGACGGACGAGCGGCTCACCGGTGTTCGTCTAAAACAAATAACCAAAATGTTCTCAACACACGTTACACAAGCCCGTTATTGAGGTACTACATCATATTATTTACCGCTGTTACAGGTTAATGCGGTCGGAACAGTAAACTGAAGGAAACAATTGGTTATTTTTAACTTTGTTTATAATTTGAAAAAGATTTGAAGCTACATTCAACCCAGTACATATTATCTATAGTTAGTAATTTATTATGCTTACGTTTGCCATTAACAGTGTATTAAATTTTCATATCTGCCCAAGCCTCCGCAAATATCCACACTACTGAAGTATGAGATCTGATTATATTTTAATACTCTGATGATGTACGAGTTTATAAGTAACGCATCATGTACATCTCGATGACAAACTGATTGATTTATTTGCAAATTTTGGCAGTCGGCAATTGTTTTAGCGTAACTTACGTAACGACGTGATGTCACTCAAGGTAATATAAGGAATTCATTAGAATGCGTCATGTTAGAGACATAAAAACGAATACCAAACCTGTTTCTGGGTCTTGTGGATGGGTTATAATGGCAAAGATAATATAATGTAGATTATTTGAATTAAAATAAATACTTTATAATTAAATTACTAAGAAGTTTATAATATGGAATTGAGTCGTGGCACACGTTAAACCTGTAGAAGGTTTTTTTTACATTTAAATCATTAGTCACATGATTTTCTGATGTTCCCAGACACATAGAAACGAATTCCGAGACATGTTTTGCGACGGGCAGAAATAGATCTCAGCGGGTACTATGTGATCTCCCTGCGTGACGCCCGCCCAAGCTTCCGTCCCACTCTGTCTTACAACCTGGAAATATACCTTTCCTGTTCTTGCGCACTCACTTCATTGTTTTAAAACGTAGCTCCGCTAGCGGTGGACTGAAATAGGTTGGGAGCGTCCGAAACAGGCGGTTCATGATATCGAAAGCTATCACGAGGTCACTGCCGGAAAACTTTAAATTAGTATGGAAAAATATATCTTTTTAAACTAAATTATTTACCAGAGAAAATAAAAAAAAACTTTTAGGGCGCTAATTTAAACACGCCTCGTTTGGTTAAATTCAATACCAACTAGTAAGTTAATAAATGCTATTAATATTTATGTACATATGAACGGCTCACCCTCGCTTCGCTCGGGTTCGCCTCTAGAAAAACAAAAACAAATCTATCCCGCGGGAACCGTACACTTTTCCGAAATAAAAAGTAGCCTATGTGTTATTCTGGTGTATGAGCTCTATTATTGGAAAATTTCAATAAAATCCATTCAGTAGTTTTTGTATGAAAAAGTGAAATACATTCATACATCCAGACATCCATACATCTTCACAAACTTTCGCATTTATAATATTAGTAGGATTTCACACTTAATATGTTTTACCACTTTATTGAGCGAATCTATCCGTACATGTGGCTAATTATAATGTTTCACTCAACTAGACCTATTATATTCCCAGATTGGATTACTTAAGGTTGTAATAACCAATTTGGCGATTGTTTCCATAACATCGACTCCTACATTTCTATTGCCAATATACGCCAAGTTATTGTATAGCTGTAAGCGTTGTCGATTTAAGAACGTTCCAATAGCATTTTTTTGAAAGATAATTTGGTGTTACATAATATTTTCATTGTTACATCTATACGTATAATATGTAACTAAGCCGAATCTATACATTAAACATTTTTTGGAATATCTGATTGAAATAGACATTATTATCGATACAGAGGCCAAATCTATAGTTTTTAGAATTTTTGTCTGTCTGTCTGTTACCGCACCACGGAAAAACCACTGGAGGGATTTTGATAAAATTTGGTATGATGATAGTTGGTTATCGGGGTCAACATATAGAATACTTTTTACTGTGGTAAAATATCTCATCTCTGAGAAATCTATACTTAAAGTTAAAACGTAATTAGGGACGAACCCGAGCGGTGCAAGGGTGAGTCGCTAGTTTTAAATAAATCCTTACTTGCATATTATATAAGAGTCTAAATCATTTCTTCCTCGAAACATTTCAAGGATTGTCAATCTTTTAGATAATCCAATTTGGATTCTCGATTCACAAATTTTATGATTTTATCAAATTACCTTGATACCGTCTTATTCGCTTTCGTATCAATCTTATCTTCAGAAACATATTAATTGAAATCAGTATAGCTCTAGCCTTGGATTCTAATAATAGATTATTGAAGCCTCTTTTAATATAATTATTCTTGCTATATTTTAAAACTATCAATTAATTCTCAGTTATTTGTCCCTATCTATAAAAAGATAACTACTAAAGATATTTTAAGAAAACGCAAAAGGCAATATTTGGCAAGTTTCTTTGGTCGTACTGTACAGGCACTTCTCACGTGAGCCTGATCACGATTCATTTATTGTTAGCATATGTCACCCTACATTGTTACGACAAATCTATTTCTATTCCACCTATACTCGTCAATTCTACGTCTTGGTTTGTGACATAATTCAAGATCATATACACGATCATATACACGATTAATACCTACGTTTCAACACCCTAAGCCCAGAGATTCGACATCGCGTTGCCAAACTTCATTTACTTCGTCATATAACTACACACTATGTTCTAACATTTAGCCCTTTGGCAGGCGCTGTTGCCAGTACAAATAAAACCAGCGAGCGAGACCCCTGACAGTTCATTGGCTCGCAGTTACATAAATGTTTTGATTAAAGGCAGAAGGAAGCGAGGAAGATCTAACACCTTGGTTGATATAAAATTGGCACGCTTCTACCAGTCTGCCTCGATTAATGTTTTGTACAACACGCTTCTCTTACTGACTGTACCTATGCGGTATACGTATTGGTAAATAATTGTGGCTATTTATCATTCACTGCACGTTCCCGTGCCAAATATCCCAGTTGTACTTTTAAATAGGAATCTGAAAATTTGGTCATGTGATAAGAAACGTGTCGTAAAATACTTTGCAATATCAACATGAAGATATGTGTAAACAAATGATTATAAAAGCAAAATTTGCCCTAATTCGTTACTAAACAGATTATCTTCGGTGGTTGTATTGCAAGGAATTGGTCTTCTTGGAATCTTATAAAAACAGATTACAGGTGTGTTATATGATACTATTTGAGACCATAGACATGTTGGAGTTACTGGGCGATATAACTTACCTTTTATCTTTTAACGTGACGTCTTTGCAGTTCCGACGTTTTGCAGACGTCAATGTGACGTTAGGTTTCTTCCAGACGTACCTTCGACGCTTATGTTGACATCTCATACAATAATAATAATTATAAAATAGAAACTGTTTCGTCTGTGACGTCAGTTCGCGTTCAGCTGACTTCGTTTTTAGAGCGTCTGCTGAATTTATTATGGTATTATTAGAATGGTATTTATATGCTTTTCGTTTGAATTCTAATAGTTAACATTTTTTACTGAAATATTTTTTCGTATAGAATACTCGTAGAGTTTAATGCGAATAGGTAATTATATTTTTAGTATTTTGCCTTGAAGTAAGTGAAGCTACTTTGTTTTATTTTAACGAGATTATTGAAGTACTTTGTGAATAATAACTAAAATATCTTTATTGGACTGTATCATTCAATCATAGAACTATACCTAATTGCCCGCACCCAAAGTTGCATAAAGCTCTTCATATCAGGAACGAGTCCGCATATTGAATCAGTACATTTGTTTTTAAGCACCGGTCTTTCATTAAGGCACATCGAGCATTCGAAAAGCAATTTAGTTTCGTAACCCATCTCATATGGCTGATGGAGCAGGAACGCATTAGTAAAGGATTTGTTTCACTTACCTATAGAACGTATAAAGGGATTTACCTAACTCGGACTTTAGATATCATAACAGCACAGTGTCAAAGGATTTGATACTTCTATTTTAGGATGTTTGTATTGGTTCTCCATAAAGCTTTAAATTTTTGAACTTTAGCAGTGGATAGGTATATGAAGCGAAATTACAAACCGTTACTAATTATTATAAAATACTTATTATTATTTAATTTTTAAAAAAATATTTATAGTTATACTATATCGCTGTATCATATTTGGTAAAAATAAAAATATTTCCTTTTATTACAAACCATCAAACGTCATCATATCCTGTTATGAATCATATTTCTTCTGCAAATGCATATTCTCGTATGCGTCCATATTTCTCGTGTAAAAGATATATTTAGTTCCCGGCTTAAGCTTCCGCAATCTTACAAGTCGTTCAAAGGATCTCGAACTTCAGCTACTTCAGAAAAAGTTCAAATTAAATTGTGCCTGACGTGTATTTATCTTATATATTTAAACGAGCAATTCTTGTATATTTATATCTTTATTTATTTATTTATTTATACCGGCGATCTCGGAAACGGCTCTAACGATTTTGCTAAAATTTGGTATATGGGGGTTTTCGGGGGCGAAAAATTGATCTAGATTAGTCACATGTCTGGGAAAACGCGTGTTTTCGAGTTCTCATGCGTTTTTCTTATGCATTATTCTACGCAAAATTTAATCGCGACATCTATACAACTCTCTCAGTAACACTTAGTCACTTAATGTAAAATTATTTTTAAGCCAAATTAAAAAGAAAATTATTCTTATCGCGACATCTATACAAATGTTTCAGTAACACTTAGTCACTTAATGTAAAATTATTTTTAAGCCAAATTAAAAAGAAAATTGTTCTTATCGCGACATCTATACAACTTTCTCAGTAACACTTAGTCACTTAATGTAAAATATACAATTTTTCAAGAACTCCGAGCGAAGCTCGGTCGCCCAGGTACTATTTATTATATTAATATACTTACTTCTTGAGTTCTAAAATTATTTGAAATCATAACATAGTAAAAATGTGAATATTATATCCATACTAATATTATAAATTTGAAAATGTGTTTGTTTGTTCTTCTTTCACGTCGAAACAGAATGACTGATTGGTGTGATTTTTTGTGTCGAAATATTTGGATGGTTGGAGTTTGATAGTGACATAGGCTAGTCTTTACAGCGGAAGATTATCTCATTTCCACGGGAAAACACGTTATAATACAACTCAAAAAATATTTGTGATCAGAATTATTTGAAACTTGGTGTTAATACTCTTCAATACAATTAAATAAATAAGTGTTTTAGCATTTTTTAAAATTCATCCCATAAGGGGGTAAAATATGGCATGAAAGTTTGTATGAAACCTACCTTTTTAGAGATTTCTTTTGTAGTTTTAGCGCGAGCGAAGAGTTCTGCTAGTTATATAATAAATAAAAATTTCAGTATTATTTAAAATAAGTAGTAGTATGTATTAATTATCAAAGGCAAATATTAAGGCAGTGGTAGACCAGTGGTAATAATGCGCTCGTTTGGGAAACCGAGTGAAAACGGTTCATATCCCGAATCTAGCACCTCTGATATGTTCATGTACGAATCTTTTCCAACATGATTACCACTTGTCTTACGGTGAAAGAGAGCACATCGTGAGGAAACTGGCATGTCTGAGAAAACCTAACAAGTTTTCGAAAGACATGTGCAGTCTGCCAAACCGAACTTGGCCAGCATGGTGGACTATGACGTGATCCCCCTCGTATTCAAGGGAGGCCCGTGTCCAGCTGTGGGACGTTAGAAAAGGGCTGAATACAATCAGTATCATCGAATACATCACACCAATTCTAACCACGACCAAGAGTGCAGCGTTAGACATTATATAATCGACTCTATACCCGGGAGCTTTACCTGTGAATGAACAATTTATGGGTATAAAAAAAAATGACAAAACAATAGATTCGCTGCCGCCGTTAATTGCTTTTAGCATTTCACATTGCCTCTGGGAATATGTCATTTCAGATAGCAGCAAATATTATTAAATTACGTAGAAATGTTTATTGGAGCTTATTTGAATTGAAATTAAGTACAGAATTTATTCTCTTAACAAAATACCGGTAAATTGATTTTAAATAAATAATGTATGGTAAAACCATTAAATTCAATTCAATTCTCTTTTTAATGGCTTCAGAGCGTGACAGTTAAGCACATGCTACTTTGGCACAAGCAATGTCACGCAAAATGGAGAATACAAGAGGGAGATTGAGGGAGTAAATCCTTTGTTAATTTTGGACCTACAACAAAAGATAGTATAATTAAATGTTACTATATGATAATTTAATAATGTATATCACACTTACCCACATTGTAGGCAAAAGCATAATTTACTGGTTGCCCACGATCATGACCTTGGCTTGACATTTAAAACCTTTTATATATTAAAAGATATTCAAAGAAATTTGTTGACCGTTCATTTCTTCAATAATTCTATTCTTCCGCGCGCTAGCTAAAAATAACTTATTCTGCTTTCTATGAATTCACTGCTGCATTCCGACATTGTCCAATGTTGATTTATACTGTTCAGAAAAATTATATTATACTTTTTTTCATTTTAGACGCTAGAAGAAATTTTGAATTATTTAAATTTTCTCACACTATTGATTAAATCTTACAAATGTTTGTGACCTGTAATGAGCCGCAATTTAAGTTCGTCTCATTCAGCCCTTTTTAGGATTCTGTACCCAAAGATCTGGGTCTGTCAGAGGGCTGTATCTCATGAACCTTAATAGGTAGATAATTGAAATTTTCACAGTGTGTGTATTTCTATTGCCGCTATAACAACAAATAATAAAAAAACCAAGATGGTGAATTTCAAAAAGGCTACTGCAAATTATAAATAAAATCGATTATGGTTCGGGTTCTCACAGACATGTCGGTTTCCGCGCGATGTTTTCCACCGTTAAACTAGTTAAAATGGGTAATTCATATCTAATAATTTGAATTAGTTCATTTGGTTTTCCAAGTGAACACGCTACCACTGTCTGATAGATTATATAGTTTTTACGTTTTCTTTTCAAACGTTCACATCTACGTGTAAACTCTGCGTAACATCATAGATATTGTAGATATTTATTTCGGCTCATAAAACCTGAAGTTTCCTTTGCTCTGACTTTAATGTTGTTTAGCCTGTTATATTGTTCGTTTGCGCTTTGAATTAGTGTGCTTAATATTCTTTCTTGTGTCAATCAATAGATGTAAAGTTTGTTTTAGATACAATTTATTTTAATTTTTATTACTTCACCATATAAGTGATATGCATTAAATTCGTTGCAAGTTAGTATTTTTTTAATAGTTTGTTAATTAAAATATGTATAAAAAGCGTAATTTTTTTAGTCTTTAAAAATTATGATGTTGAATGGTTTTTACGATATCATTCTCTCGTTAACTTGCCCAGTCCAAAAATACAGTGATTGTAAAGTAGATAAGTCATCACATTAATAGCATAAATAAATTTAATACAAACTTAAATATTAGAGACAAGTATACGTGACTGCTTAAAAAAGAGATTAACTTTCTGAGTTAGTAATAAACTTGCGTTAAGAGTGGGTTCAATGCCCGTTGGGATCATTACGTAATACCTAACGTCATAGCCGTAAGTACTTCACGGAAACTTTAGTCTTTACTCGTGCCCTGTTTGCATTTTACGGTCTTTTTGTGATCTATTACCTTACTTTTATTATTACTATAGTGCTTCGGTTACAATTTTTAAATTAAATTGTATAAGTAACTGTTATTAGTAATTTGCAAACTGAAAACTTTCATAAAAGGTCATAAATGGAACTAAACATATGGTAGCCGTACAAATTATGCAGCTACAATGTAATCTATTAAATTAGTTTTTAACCGACCTCAAAAAGAAGAAGTTATTAAATCATTTTTTTGTGTAGGTATGGTACGAAATAACTTTGCTTTCCTTTTTTTTTTAAAATATCATTGTCAACCTTTCAAATTTAGCCCTTTAAATCTCCAACTGTTAGGCAGAGCCTCCCTTCTTTGCGATAACAAGACATAGCCCAGCGCAGTGGCCAAATGCGAGTTGACATACTACATGTTTCTCGAAATCTAAACAGGTTTTTTTTTTCACTATGGTACCTACTCGTATACGTTTCCTTTGCTGTATGTAGTAATATATTAAATAAAAATGCTACTTAGTGCTCTCTAAGTCTCCAAATTAAACTTCTAAAATCTATATTAATATTATAAAGAGGCAGTTTGTTTGTTTGTTTGAACGCGCTAATCTCAGGAACTACTCAGGAATCCGATTTGAAAAATTGTTGTTGCATTAGATAGTCCGTTTATTGAGGAAGGCCATAGGCTATATATCATCATGCTACTACCCAAGGGAGCAGAGCAGTAATCATAAATGTAAACAAATCGGTAGATTGAACACGAGCGATGCCGCTGGTTCTGCTAGTATTTGACACAACAAGCCATAATTAAGAAAGCGAAAGATTTTATCAATGATATAATAGCAAAATTATTTTATTAACGATATAATTTAAAGTTGTATGTAATACTTTCACCAAGAATTTTTACTTCACACACGAGAAAGTGCGACCCAGATTTGCTTACATTAAATAATTATATAAAAACTAGTCTTAGGCAGGATTATTTAGTACAAATATCTTGCCTTTAATTAATATAAATAGCTTCTAGCGAGGTAAATAGTATATTGTCAACTATCGTTCACAGTAAATCAAAGGGAAACTAGGTTATAGGTTTTTACAGAAATATAATCAATCAATATTGATTAATAATCAGTTTAGATGTATTTTAAATCAGATGATTAGCTTATTTTATGTACAGTTGAGTTTGTTTCGTTTTAACCTCTTAGACTTAATCTCACTACACTCCCGTGAGTCCCTAGGTTTTTTTTTTCCTTTAATTAATATAATTAAAAGTTTTACATATTTTTATAATAAATATAACATTAAAAACTACGGAGATTTATGTAAAATAGTGCCTAAGTCATAGTCAATTTGTGTATCTTTCACCCAAATCCGTCTAGCCGTTTCAGCATAAGTGACAACAAAACACACAAATACACACATACAAATAATACGTCACGTACTTACTTAGTTACCATACTTACTTACTCACCATTACTTTCTTACTTACTCCCTTACGTACTACTTACTAACGTACTCTCTTGCTAAGCGACCCAAAGTGGAGCTTGTTGTCCTCCGACACTAAATTTCACCTTGAGCAGCTTATAATAATAGACTGATAAATACGGAATACACAAGCCAAAATTAATTATTTCAAACATTTTTACATAGTCATATTAAACTATAGGTACCTATTATTGAAAATATAGTCGATAAATAACAATCGGCCAACAAATATCGTCATGTTACAGGACAATTTACATACAATATGACTTTCCATCGAGTGTTGAATTAGTTAATAATTATTATTGCTGGCATGTTGAATAAGTTACATTAATTTTATTAATAGCTTTTATAAATGTGGAATGAACGGGTTCTACGAATATTTGATTGCTTTAATTTGTTTTGTAGTTTTTAATAAAAACGTAAATATTCTTGACTTTTCCTTTTTTTTATTTGACCTTAAAATTACCATAATATTATGTAATATGTATAATGTATATAATAGTATCTTTTATAGTGGCAAATAAGAAACTATATTAGTGAACTAGCGACTTACGCTTGCTTCGCGCGGGTGCGTCCCTCGGTTAGTTTTAATTTTTTTGAGTGACCCTTATTCTTTTTTCTAAAATAAAAAAAAAGCCTAAATTACTCCTTACAACATCAGCTATCTGCCAATGAAAACAGACAATTTTTTTTAATTATTTTTTTAGTATAAGTACCGCATATACTTTCTTATGCGTTTAGTATAAAGCTGTTATTTTGACATTACAAACAGACACTTCAATTTTATTTATCTGTATAGATTATTTATATTTTTTTGTTATAATAAATACATGCAATGACAGTACATTATTATTTATTATTATCCTTTTATTCAATAACAAATTCGTTAACTGTTGAGTGACGCAATTAAATTGAGAGTTATCACCATCCGTTGACGTCACTCACATAATTGTTCATATCCCGTTAACTAAATTCCCTATTTACTTTTTAGGTGAATTAGGGCGAATTTAAATTGTTCATTGACTGTCTCATTTACACGACCATTTAGTGATTATTTACTGTATGGTAACCTATACATATAATAAAACTGTAGAGTTTCTCTGTCTGTTTGTTTGTTTGTACGGGCTAATCTCTGAAACCGTTGGACCGATTAAAATGAAATTTTGTATCTTACCTACCTTATATACTTACTACCTTATATCCCCGGTCAACACCTTAGATAGTTTTCATCCTGTAAAATTAAAGAGTTCCCGTGGGATAGACTTGTTTTTGTTTATCTAAAGGCGAACCTGAGCGAAGCGAGGGTGAGCCGCTAGTAACTAGTTGATAAATATAAAGAATACTTGTGCAGTTTGAAGAATTTAAAGTAATTTCGATAACTCTATCAAGTTTTGAATCCTACTATCCTACTAATATTATAAATGGCTACTTTTCATTTCGGAATTTACGATTCCCATGGGACAGATTTGTTTGTATAAAACTAGATTGTATTTAATCAACTAATATTAGTTAAATTATTAGAAAAAAAAAAACAGTAAGGTATGTCTTGATATAGTTTCTTTTTAGTCATATTTAATTTTATGCCATTATTATAATTTAATTATATTGCCGATGAAATTAAATCTCACTGACTTTATGCTAATTTGGTCTCGATTATTTAATTAAGTTAAATTCAGATGATTACTTTTATTCAATATTATTGTTATTGTATCATATTTTTTTTATTTTAGTTAAATGTAAAAATATTCGTATTGTTTTTGTTATTTTATAATTACTAATTTATATTTTCTTCTACTCAATGTAATTTTAGTTTGCGATTTATCTATAATAATTAGTTAATAACCCTGAGTTATTTGATTATTTAACACCTTGTGTTTTGACTGTTTTAAATGCACACTGTGGAATCCTGTTAAAAGAAGTTGATCTAAAAATTTAAACTTTTATTGGTTATTCGAATACGTAGGTAAATAAATAATAATTTACGTTTTTTACAATAACTAGGGACTTCCTTCGCTTCCCTCACCTAGGAACGCTCCTAGGTACGATTTAATTTTTTGAGCGGAATCCTAATTCTTTTTATTAAATAAAAGTGGCTAAGTTACTCCATATAACATCAGCTATATGCCAGTGAAAGTCCCTTCAAAATTAATCACCGATAATTAAGGTGGTTATTTTGTGTCATTAAAATGTGATAGGCTTATGTACTAATTTCAATATAGATATTTTTGTTCATGGATTTTAATTTTTAATTACATGTAATTGTTTTGATAATTTTCATCGCGCACGATTATCTAAATATAAACCCTGTTGTCAACCGAATCATAACAATTAGTAGTCGTTAACCCACCGCCAATTGAGTTAACGCTTCATACATTCGTACAAGCGATTAATTTGTCACAATTATTTGTTATCTGCCCTTCGTTTATTTAATTAATACTACTTTAGGACCACAGCTCCGCCCGCCTACTTTTAAGAGATAATTTTGATAAAAATGACCCTATGTGTAAATACTGTATAAATTTTCATCCTTTTTTTCGTAATTTAATCAAATCCGTTGAACTATTACAGTGACATATACATTATATTATAATTTTAAACTTTATATAAATATATATAATGCATATGATACGTAGTATATTTTTACTCGAACTAATACAATAACAATTTACAATACCATCAGTAATCTTATAACTGGATTTGTAGTGCAGCATCTTAATAAACTCAACTTCATCGCGATTTGAAATATTTTTCTAGAAGAGCAAAAATAAGGAAGGAAGAAGGCGGAAATAAAATTTCCATTTCTTATAAAAGTCCTCGCCTCGTGCCCTAACTACAAGGTCGACTAAACGGCGTCGCTCAAGGACGAGCGCCCTTCAATTTTAAACAATTACCTAACTATTTCTCTTCAATCGCTGGCACGAGATTATCATCAACGTTTTTAGTTTTTACTAAACTTTTAACTGATATATTTAGATTTTATTCTATTAGTCACAGACATATATTGACTTTGAACCATTATTTGTCTTACTTTCATAATCACTTGAAACAAAAATTTTTGAAACAAAAACACGTTTTGCTCAGTTTGTAGTGACCCTACTTGTTATGCCAACGGTCGCGGGTTCGAGTCCCGCTGGGAGCATTTGTGTGATGAGCACAAATGTTTGTACCTACTCCAGTCATGGGTGTATATTTATAATATGTATGTGTTGAATGCACTCTTGTCGTTATAATGTTTAGTCTAATAAACACGTTTGAAGGAGACACACGTTCTTTCTATTGGACCAGATACAACCAAGCGATATTCAACCTTAACTCAATATACATAGTGGTCAAATTGCGAGCCGGATCAAGGGTCATTAGCGAATACAAAAGAAGTCCAAGAACATTGCAAAAAATGTACATTCAATAGATAAGGATTACAAATCGACGTATTTTAAAGAATATTGAAATATAAACGTTGTATATTGCATAATACGATACTTCGAAGACTGTTTTTGGGAAGAAAACTATTATAAAAAATGACTACACCAGATCAAATGATTAGATTATTGGAAGATACTGCAAGTATATTACAAAAAACGCAAATAAATATTAAAAAATGTCCGAAACAAAGATTAACTTCAACTTATTTGGAAGCAAGATTAAAATGTATAGAAGATCATTGGAGTACGTTTATGGAAACTCATCAGAATTTAACGAAGATATTACCACGAGAAAAAAGAAGTGAATTACAATACTTCGCGAATGAAGATTATTTTATATACGAAGATTTGTACATATGCATGCGGACGGATATCAATGAAATGTTAAAACAAATGTCGTCTAGTGGAAGTCATTCGGAACAATCAACGAGTTCTACATGTATTCAAGATGTGAAGATCGGTCAAGTAAAGTTACCTCGCATTCATCTACCTACTTTTACTGGGAGATATGAAGAGTGGCCAACATTTCAAGATTTATTTATTTCGTTAGTTCATGATAATATGCAAATAAGTAATGTTCAAAAGTTGCACTATTTAAAATCGAGTGTTGCGGGTGAAGCTGAAACATTATTAAGACAAATACAAATAACGGAAAATAATTACTTACAAGCATGGAATATTCTTAAAAGCAGGTACGGAAATAAGCGTATTATAGTAACATCAGTTTTAAAAAGATTATTTACACAAAAGAAAATGAATTACCAATCGTCCAGTCACATAAAATCATTATTAGATGTAACAACAGAATGCATAAATAATTTACAAAACTTAAATATATCAACTGACTCTTGGGATCCTATAATAATATTTCTGATAGTGCAGAAATTGGACCCAGAATCACACAAGGACTGGGAAAATTTTGCATATAAAGAAAATTCGGAAGAGTTACCTTTATGGAGCGAATTAAAACGTTTTCTTGAAACAAAATTCCGTACTCTTGAACTTATCACACCTGCACCTGTAACCTCGGGACCAAGACAAGAAAAAACTCGGTCGTTTCATGCAACTGTAGAAAGGACGTGTTTAATGTGCAAAGACAAACATACATTGTGTCATTGCAAGCAGTTTACAAGTTTACAACCTTCAGAACGTAATAAATATATACAGAAGAATAACCTTTGTTACAATTGTCTCCACCCTGGGCATTCAGTAAAGAAATGTCGTTTACAAATGTCATGCCGCATATGCCACAAGCGCCATCATTCTCTTTTACATCAACAATCAAAGTCAAATACCTTGGATCAATCAGAGAAACAAGCACAGCCAACGGTATCAGCCTATGCAAATGTAGAAGAGTCAGAAGGAGAAGAAATCAATGCAATGATGACGTCACATTACAATGGAAGACAAAGTTCAGCAATGTTAGCTACAGCAGAGGTTAAAGCAAAAAGCGAAGAAGGTAATATAATCATGTTGAGAGCTCTAATAGACCAAGGTTCAGAAGCATCATTTATAAGTGAGAAGGCTGCACAACTTCTGAAACTTTCAAGACAGCCTGCAAGAGGTAACGTTGTAGGCATGGGTTCTACTAGAACAAGTGTAAATCAAAGGGTTCAATTACAAGTGTCACCAAGATGGGAATCACAATTTTCTATCCACGTTCAAGCCTATGTGATCAGCAAACAACTGACAAGTAAAATACCACACACTACAGTGAAGGGAATCAATTGGCCACATATCAAGGATCTTAATTTAGCAGATCCCAACTATTTTAAGCCTAGTTCAATTGACTTATTACTTGGAGTCAAGGAATATTCAAAAATACTAAATGAAGGGTTAATAAAAGGTGTACCAGGCACTCCCTGCGCACAAAATACAGAATTAGGATGGATTTTATTCGGAGAAATCAATACAAATCATAAAGAAGAGTCATTTCTTGTTATGCACAATCAAATAGACGTGGATGAAATATTAAAATCATTTTGGGAAATCGATACAGAATCGAAACGACTACTTACATTGAATGAACAAAAATGCGAAGATATTTACAACAATACACATAGAAGACAAGAAGATGGAAGATACGTAGTTAAATTGCCCTTTAATACTGAAAATCCACAATCAATACATGGTCACACTAGAGATATATCATTAAACAGACTATTACAATTAGAGAGAAGATTTAAAAAACAACCTAAATTAAAAGAAGAGTACAATAAAGTTATCGATGACTATATACAATTAAAACACATAGAAGAAGTACCTAAGGAAGAAATAAATAATAAATCAGTATACTTACCTCACCACGCAGTCGTACGTGAAGACAAGGAAACCACAAAAACACGGGTTGTGTTCGACGCATCCTGTAAAGGAACTAATGGAATTTCACTAAACGACGAACTCTTACCTGGACCGGTACTACAAGATGACCTGCGAAGTATAATTATGAGATGGAGAATGCATGCTATTGGATTTGTATCAGATATTCAAAAAATGTATAGAATGATATTACTTACCAAAGAAGATGTTGATTTCCAGAGAATCCTGTGGAGAAAAGATGATAATGAAGAAATCAAAGACTACCGTTTACTTACCGTTACCTTTGGCACAAGCTCGGCCCCGTATTTAGCAATAAAAACGCTCATGCAACTGGCTGAAGATGAAGGAGAGAAATTTCCAATAGCAGCGGAGATAATTCGTAATAATTTTTATGTTGATGATCTAATGGCTGGAGCTGAAACAGTAGAAAAGGCAATAGAAGCTAAAACTCAATTAATTAATATTATGCGAAAAGGAGGCTTTGAATTGAAAAAATGGTCGTCCAATAGTCTTGAATTTATGAAATCAATGGAACCTTCTGAAATATCATCTAATGCACATATTGATATTAATATTGACGGTTCCATAAAGGCTTTAGGAGTCCTGTGGAACTTAAAAACTGATCAATTTCAATACAGAATCAATCTATCACCTGCTAAACCAACAGTTACGAAAAGAACGATCCTATCTGACTTACAAAAAATATTTGATCCTCTTGGATGGATAGCACCCAGCATTATTTTAGCAAAATTAATAATTCAAAGACTATGGTCAGAGGGAGTAAATTGGGATGACAGAATTAGTTTAAACTTAGAAAGGGAATGGCTTAAAATAAGAACAGATTTCGAAAGAGTCAAAGAGATTTCTATTGATAGATGGTTAAAAACTTCAATATCCAAGAATCAAACAGTGGAGCTACATGGATTTAGTGACGCTAGTAACAAGGCGTATGGTGCTGTAGTCTACATAAGAGTAGTTGAAAATAAAAATATCTATACCAATATTGTAGCGGCTAGAACAAAGGTTGCGCCGCTGAAACCAATTTCACTTCCAAGACTAGAACTCTGTGGAGCACTGCTACTCTCAAAGTTATTGAGGAGTGTAAGTCAAGCTATGAAAATACCTTTATCGCAAACCTATGCTTGGACAGATTCATCAATCGTGATTTCATGGCTAGCTGGCGATCCTAATAGGTGGAAAGCATTTGTAGCCAACCGAGTCGTCGAAATAAATAACAATCTAAACCACAAAAAATGGCATCATGTGAGATCCGAGGATAATCCTGCTGATATAGCTTCGAGAGGAATGTTACTTGCTGATTTAAAACAATCTATAATGTGGTGGCACGGTCCTAAATGGATATCTGAAAAGGAAATAATATATACACAATTAGAGAATATAGTCACAGATTTAGAAAAGAAAAGGGAAATTAATATACAAAATAACCTACATATCGAAACCCACGATGAGGTAGATATATACACGCAGTTTGAAGACTTTGACACATTGGAACAACTTCTAAAAACAATTATAATATGTAAAAGATTTTTAAATTATAAAAAGAGTATAAAAACAAATTTAAATTTTACTACAGAAGAATATGAAAATTCATTAATAACATGCATACTTATAGTACAAAAGAAACAATTTACACAAGAAATTCAAGATATAAAGAATAAAAATAGAGTTAAAAGTATAAGCAAATTAAAAACCCTCAACCCTTACCTAGATAGCAACAATGTACTCAGAGTGGGCGGAAGAATAAAACATGCTAATATTAATGAAGACACAAAGCATCCCATAATATTAAATAAAGAAAATCCACTTACTACTTTAATCATAAAAGATGCTCATATTAAAACTTTACACGGCGGTATACAGCTGATGCTAAATTACATAAGATCTAAATATTGGATACTGAAGGTTAAGGGATTAGTTAAGTCATATATACATAAATGCTTGCTTTGTGCGAAAGAAAGGGCAACATCAAAAGTACAAAAAATGGGAAACTTACCAGCGGTCCGAGTGACCCCAGCTCGTCCATTCTTACACAGTGGAGTTGATTTCTGTGGACCCTATTTCGTATTGAAATCTAAAGGAAGAGGAAGCAAAACTTGTAAAGGTTACATCTGTATTTTTGTATGTATGTCTACTAAGGCAATACATTTAGAGTTTGTGGGCGACCTAACTTCTGAAGCTTTTATTGGAGCATTTAAAAGATTTGTGGCGCGTAGAGGTCGCTGTACTCACTTATGGAGCGACCAAGGTCGTAACTTTGTTGCAGCAAATAAAGAACTGACAGAAGCCTGGAAAGAAGCACAGTTAGAGTTTAACGACGTACTAGCAGCCAAACTCGCCAATGAAGGAACCCAATGGCACTTCATTCCAGCTTACAGCCCAAACTTTGGTGGCCTCTGGGAAGCAGGGGTGAAATCAATTAAATATCACCTGAAACGAATTTTGACAACTCACTTAACGTTTGAAGAGATGACTACTGTATTATGTCAAATTGAAGCTTGTTTGAATTCACGACCCCTGTGTCCTATGGATGACTCAGACTGTGATAATTTGAATCCTCTCACACCTGGTCATTTTTTAATCGGTGAGGCTCCTATCAACATCCCATCACCTGATTTAAGAAAAGCAAACATAAATTACCTTACACGTTGGCAATTCACACAAAAACTAATGCAAGATTTTTGGCATCGTTGGCAACAGGAATACCTCTCAAGACTACAACAAAGACCGAAATGGCTGTACAAGGCTAACGAATTAGAAATTGGCCAAATAGTTTTAATAAAAATGGAAAATTTGCCTCCTGGAAAATGGGCTTTAGGCCGCATCATACAAAAACATCCAGGATCTGACGGACTGACCAGAGTTTACAGTGTTAAAAGCGGAAATAACATTACTAAACGTTGTGTTACAAAATTATGTTTGTTACCAATAGATACTTAACAATACCTCTGTTAATAATAAATATGTATACTAAATATATTAATTATAATGTTCAAATGTTGATGCAAGTACAATTTTGTAAAACTAACTCGTATTAATTCTTTGTGAGATTGTTGATTTTTAAGTTAAATGTCCTAGATAATTTTCATTTTTATTTGTATAGAAAAAGGTCAAGGCCCTTTTTAGTGGGCGGTATGTTGAATGCACTCTTGTCGTTATAATGTTTAGTCTAATAAACACGTTTGAAGGAGACACACGTTCTTTCTATTGGACCAGATACAACCAAGCGATATTCAACCTTAACTCAATATACAGTATGCATATAAAGTTATATACGTGTAGTGTATTATCTATCTGGTATCCATAACACAAGCCTCGTAGCTTACCATGGAACTAGATGGTGCTGTGTGTTAATGTCAAAAAAAAGTTTCAAGCAAATATATTCACTTTTGCATCTCACATAACCTATTAATATGTCGCATTGTAGCTGTTTCGGTACGACACCAAAAATATTCTTGTACCATTCCGACAAATTTTCCTTCAGAACCTAGTGACATTTTTTTTCTATTTCCGTCACAAGAGAGGCTTTGAATTGTTTATGAGAACAGCTCCCAACATCGGTATCGATCGATATTCAGTTGATCTTTAAATGGAAATGTTAGCTAAATAAATAATATTGACGAAGAGATCTTATATTAAGGATACAAACATAATAATATCAAACAACAACAGTTTCAAATTGTTAACAGAGTATGCTAGTCTATACTAATATTATAAAGATGCAGAGTTTATTTGTTTGTTTGTTTAATCGCGCTACTCTGAGAAACTACTAATCCAATTTAAAACAATCGTTTTGCATTAGATAGCCTGTTTATTGAGAAGGGCTATAGCGTATATATTATATAAAATATAGTCTATTTATTCCATACTAGCCGTTAACGAATATACAAGATCAAAGAACTTATGCTCAGTCAATACTGCGTTCAAATATTAAGCTTCACTTGAAAATTACGAAAGAAAACAAACATGAGCTTATAAAAAATAGTGAAATCCAAAACGGAAGTCCGAAAATAGATCAATAATCGTTAAACTCGAGGAGTCATTGAACGTACTACTTACTACAACTTGTGAATTGAAACATCTTGATTTTAAAATGTATAAGTTTTTTATATACTTTTAATATTGAATAACTTAATAAAATTTATGTCAGAAAAACTAATATTTCATTACGACTATCAATTTTAAACCGACTTCTAAAATGGAGGTTATCAATTTGGCTGTATTTTTTATTGTATTTAAAGTACGCGACATTTTCATAATTTCTGTTTTTAATGAATAGGAATCGTAAATACTTTAAACAAATACCACTCCATAGTAAACAATTTGTTTTATTTTGAAATCGGCGTATTTATTATTAATATTAGGTATACAACATACATGAACTTTAGTTAAACTAATATTTTTTTTGTATTATTTGTCTACAGGTCTTAGCGGTTCGAAAGCGGACATGCAGCATAGGCGCGAGGTGTTCGGATCGAACTTGATACCGCCGAAACCTCCCAAAACCTTCCTAACTTTGGTATGGGAGGCGTTGCAGGACGTAACACTAATTATATTGGAAGTAGCTGCCGTGGTGTCGCTAGGATTGAGTTTTTACAAACCGACCGAAGACGCATCCGATATTGGTATGTTTTGTTTTATTTACGCTAACTAAACTAACCACAACATTTTGATAGGATCAACGAAAAACATGAAAGAGAATATGATGGATCATCACCTACTTACGTATAATGCTACAGAATAAAAATATTATTAATAACGTAAATGTCTACAAAGTCTATCTGAATATCATAAATGCCACCAAGGGCAGACAACGAATTTCTCATTCGCTTTGTTTGTTTCAAACGAGTATTGCTTAGACGTTTTTATTATTGTAATAAAATGAAGTGTTTTTATAAAATAAAAAACTTAATAAATATTCAGAGATGGTACCTATTTTCGTGACATTTTTATCTGACGATTGTCCTTACCGTAACTAGGGGCTTGTGTAAAACATAGTTATTGAGAGTATCATCAAACCAGCGTATTTTTAACTGATATCGAGGTTATATTATTATTTGACGTTAACACAATGCATTGTTTGAAAACTCATCAAACTCATCAAATTTCTCGATTTGCTATATCTGACACCAGTTACAATAGAGTTATTTGATTATCACAGGAAATTTTCATTTGTGTTAACTTTTCGTAAATTATCTAATATTAGCTCGCGCCTTTAAAACACACAAATCAGAAGGCGTTTTAGTGTTCTCTCCCGATACAGCATTAGTTTAGTGATTCAACAATTTTTTTCAAATTAAAATTAGCAGAGAGCCAGTAAAGGTAGAATCAATGTACATAATTGTAATTAATAAGTGTATTTTCTTTTTTCAATAACAATATGGAATCATTAGATGACCCTGGTAAGAAAATGTACATGTAAATAATGGTTTTTGTACCTCCTGCACCTTGCTCGTATCCTAGTGTGTGCGCATTGGCCAATAGGATAAAAACGTATTTGGTGACTGCAACAATTGTGTGTTCAGTTGTAGCTACAACCGTTACTTCCATCAATCCTCTGTCAATCCTTCAATTTTCTACCATGGTTTTTCATCTCGAATTCGTTTGCTTGTTAAGTTATAACGTAACATGATTAAAAGTTCCATCTTTAATTTTAATTCGAGATGCCATGGTTTTATAGGGCTTGTTTTATTTTAGTTGCTTCCAAAGTAGTTCACGTGTTAGTAGTGAATGCACCCTCGCTCTGTCCGTTCCAAGTTCATCCTACCCGCTTCTGCTAGCCATAAGCTAAACGGTCGTGATTTGTAAACGTTTATTAGTTTGTACGTGACAAGCTCTATTTAAACTGAATACGTGCGTATTCTACGTCTTTCCTAAGTGTGTATAATAAATAAAAATGTCCTTTTAATTATATGTTTCAAGGTTTTGCTCCAAGATTACACTGACTTATGGAAATTGTTCATGTTTAAATAATATGATATTAATATTTATTTAGGTTACACGAATAAACTGCTGCTAGTTATAACGCAACCTTTTCCCTATTTTAAAATACACGCAACCTTTCCTGTCGACTTCTTTCTTCAGTATTGGCATGATATAAAAAAAGTCCTTTTATTTTACTAATAAATGTTACTACTAAAGCATACATAGGTCTATGTGATTTTATTTCCATATTTTCAAGGGCAATTTATCATTGATAGTGGCAATGTTCGCTTGAGGGGACAAATACAATACTGGCTGAAATGGCCAGTATTACTGCAAACAGTTGATCATTTGGTTGAACAGATTGCCATCCGATATCGGGTCCGTTGATCCGGACTAATGCGCTAATATGAATTAAATACACGATAGCTTTTAATACGTTAACTTTATATTGAGGAGACAATTTAAATCAAGTATTAAATAAGTTATTTATGATTTTTACTATTTATTATATTTTGTCAGTGTATTGAAAATTAGTGCTGATGAAGGAGAAATTGATTTCAACAAAGGAATATAGTGTTTTTTTTTTTATGTTTAAAACTTTTTACTACCATAATAGTTATTGTTGACCATTAGTTAAAATGTGAATAGTAATAATAAGTTATTCAAATATAATATTTAGCTGACTTTACAGCTTTGAAAATATCGATGGCCCTGACACTTCTAAGATCTAACTGATGGATATCAAGGCAGGTTTCCAGCCCAAAAAACATTGTATGACTATTTACTAGTGCTTATTATTTTTCAGCGCACTTGGACGAAGAAGAAGGTCACTACCAATGGATCGAGGGTCTGGCTATCTTAATATCTGTTATAGTTGTCGTCATAGTCACAGCGTTTAATGATTACACGAAAGAGAGGCAATTCAGGTAAACTAATGGGAATTATTAGCAACTTCTATAGAATTGTATTAACATTTTACCATAAATTATAAATATATTGATTTGATTTTAAAATTAATTATTAATAAGGAAGTTCTAATTAAAAAGGAAAATCATAATGGTTTTATTTATGAATTTCATAGAATTTGTTGTATTGTTCACCTTCTAGCTACAATTTAATAGGTACATTATATTTTTTACACTGTTAGAGTACTTATGTATATATAATTAGATTTATCCTGCAAGAATATTTTGTTTCCATATAACTTTATTAATTTACGCGGCGCACGCCAATAAAGCTCACAGTCGGCATAATTTTTTTCCGACATCTTCTACAATAATTGTCATATTTCAGCCAATTCACACAAAACCTTAATGAATTATATTCCTAAACCTTCCTCATGAATCACTCTATTGGTGAAAACCGTATGAAAATTTGTTCTGTAGTTTTTGAGTTTATCGCGTTCAGACAGACAGACAAACTTTATTTTATAATATGTAGTGATGTCTTCGAATCCAAATTTTCATCATCCATCCCAATATTCCAGGGGGCTCCAATCACGGATAGAAGGTGAACACAAGTTCGCGGTGATACGAAGCGGCGAAGTGAAACAGATACCGATAAGCGATTTAGTTGTAGGCGACATCTGCCAGATCAAGTATGGCGACCTGCTACCAGCTGATGGTGTACTGCTGCAGAGTAACGACCTTAAGGTTAGTTTATAAGAACTTATAAACTAGCGACAGAATGATAAACAAAACCTTTAATAATCAAGCCTTCCAACTATCTCTATACAGAAAACCAAATCGAAATTCTCTGTGTATGTTATTATAATGTGTTTTCTCGCATTAAAAAGCTCCAAACGAGCCCTCCAAATATTTCAATTAAAAACAAACGATCACCCCCTTTGAAAAATATTCTCATTTGTTCGGTTAAATATTAAAATTGATTTTATAATAAAAACATTATAAACTCGAATATAAATAAATTAAAATAGGTACTATAATTTAGTATGGCCTATGTCCAGCAGTGGACGTGTTTGGGCTGCGACAGCGACGACTATAAATACGAATTAATGTTATTAATATTTATAATTATTTTCATTATTGTAATTTTATTGTTATTATTATTATTAGTTTTAGTTTTAACTAGAACTACTATTGATCAGTTCTAGTTAAAATTAATAATAATAATCTTCTATTCATTTTATTTTTCTACTATTGTTATCTGTTTTGTTTGTTTTCTTTTTTTTCATTGTCACTGCTTAATTAAGTGAAAACTTTACTGGTTTGTGTTTTATATATAATTGTATATTTCTATTAAAAAATAAAATAAAATGAAAATAAAATAATTTAGTACATTTTTGTAAGTGTGGAAATATATGCAATTTGCTTTTGATAAAATCTATACAAAAATATTAATTGGATACTAAAAAGTAGGCTAACAATCATTTTCGGTGGCATTTAATACTTTTAAACGCGCGGCCTATCGGTCCGGTAACGTAGATTAGGTTAGTATCGATATAATATTAGATAACCGATTTGTTTATCAGCCGAGCGAACTTTTGTTTTGACCGTATGACGTCAAACATGTTTAGCTTAAATAGTATAAATTTATATTATTCATATTATAATATGGAGTCAAATCTTATATATTTTTATTGACTTTATAATGGTCATATCATTTGACCATTATAAAGTCAACTTAGTTTTTTAAGATATTAGCGTCTCACCTTCGCTTCGCTCGGGTTCGTCCTTAAACTGATTTAGGAATGCATAAAAGACAACGTCCAAATAAAAAATTCTTTTTTTTTTTTGAGCTAGGAACTTTTGCAGGCGTGCGTATACTGAAAACAGGTGGAGTTTATTAGATAGAGATATTTATTGATAATTATAATAATAATAAGTATAATAAAGTAAATCATTTGTTAAAATTTATTTACTTTCGAAGTTGATTATGTAAAGCTTTCTTCTAATATACAAGGCCATGAGCTAAGTATGTAGTAGGTATATTTGTAAATGCGAGGAAAAGCTATTATGTTTCTGTTCATTATTTGTCTTACCTATACATGTGGGATTTGCAAGATGAGTATGCGTAAAATGATATATTAAGAATAAAAGGAGACGTATCTTAGAATTTTAAGAATGGAATGGAATGAAAAAGATGAATAAAAGAAAAGAAGGATTTTGTGTCATAAAGGCGACACGACGACGATACGCGTGAACATTGTGTTTTATAATTTGAATGTAATAAACAATTATTAGTGTGTCAATAACGCTTTTATTGGTATTCCCGGATCTTACATAAATATATATAAAAAAAATTGACTTTTGATTTGATTTAATATTTTTCGTGTAGCTTGCATAGCCCTTATATATGTAAAAAGTAGTTTCAGCCCCGATGGTAAGCAAGAACAGCCAAGTGAAGCGGGTTCATATTCGGGTCTTGCGCGTCTAATATTTTTATATGGACATCTTTTTCAAAATGCATTATCACTTGCAAATACGACGAAGGAAAACATGACACAAATCTGATAGAAACTAACTTTTGACTAACTGACGCATGAAGCCCGACAATCTGTTTTTTTGCAAGTGTAGACTCTAGTGTAGGCCTCTCACCTTCGCACTGCGGAGAGGCCCACAGTGGGAAGTACAAAGGCTCCAATTATTGTAACTTTAGATCTATGTATAGCCTTGGTCACATTCAGTAGTTGAAAACTAAATGAAAATACTCTATCTATATTATGTAATTATAATAATTACAAACATGTAAACGTGTTTACCTATTTGTCTTTCACCTCGTTACAAATTGCGTCAATTTCAAGTCCAGATAAGGAGATAGCAATACAGTGATTTGATAACGGCAAAGGGAATGCGGTATTTTTATCATATTATCTTTATTTAATTGTCAGTAATGTCGAGATTTTTTATATATTATTAAACTAACGACTCACTCTCGCTCCGCTCGGGTTTATCCCTAGTTACGTTTTAATGCTTAGTATAGATTTCTCAGAGATGAGATATTTTTCCGCAGTAAAAAGTAACCTCTATGGTGACCCAGATAACCAGCTATCATCATACCAAATTTCATCAAAATCTGTCCAGTGGTTTTCTCGTGATGCGTTCCCAGACAGACGAAAATTCTAAAAACTATAATTTCGGTCTGTGTATCGCGATAGTAATGACTATTTCAATAAGATTTTCCAAAAAATATACAGATTCGACTCAGAATTTTACTATATGTACAGATTACAATATAAGAAATGATACTTAATCAATCAAAAGGTCCTTTGCTAAAGATGCTCCCAATTTCTTCTGGGATTTCTGCAAGGGGCTTTATTGACTGTCACTAATATCAGGTTTTTCTATATTTAATTTTTTTTTTTTTGTTAAGTATAGTAAGTACTTGAGTTTATTTATATTTTACGGTTGTATTATAGTATAAAGAAGCTTTATCTTATTATATAAGAATTAGTATTCTATTTTAAATTTTACCACGGAAAATATACTTTCGCCAATTCATTTTAGTCATAAGAACGTCAATGGTGATAATACCCAGAAGTAATAAGTCATATTAGTTAAGAATGTATCTTCTTGATCTAGATAAGTCTAACTTAATCGCATTTAATACAAATATTGAGAACTAAGCTCTTCTCATAATGTTAGTCAAGATTTTTCTAAAATAATAAGGAAGTACTAAAGTTGTAATGCCTAAGTTTTAATGTTATAAAACTTAATAAGAAATAGTTTAAAGTGCCATCAGAATAGAAACAAATATTGTTTACTAAAGACTTATTTTTGCTTCGCTTGGATGCATTTTTGGGTGCTCCAAAATAACCACGGCCAGGTCACTCCAGGTCATAGACTTCAATGAACTATAATAGTTCACCCAAATCCCTCTAGCAGTTTCAGTGTGAAGAAAAACAAACATACACACATACAAATTTTCGTGTTTCTAATAGTATAATTTCCTCATAAAAACACAACAAAACCAGGTTTTTAAAGAAATCAGTTTGAATGGGTGCTGTTATTATTAATCTGATTTTTTTTCTTGTAAAGTGAATCCTAGCCAAATGTAAAGATTTAATGTTTTAGTAATGTTAGTGGTATCTTTTTTGTTTTTTTTTAAATGACTATGTTCCTGTTTATTGCAGATTGACGAGTCGTCGCTGACGGGTGAATCGGACCATGTTAAGAAGGGAGAATCTTTTGATCCCATGGTGCTATCCGGTACTCACGTTATGGAGGGTATGTCTTATTACCAATTTTTATCTACGAGCTATGAATAACAATATATTATGTCAAATTATCATTTTTTTCATATATTTTTTTAGTAAACACTATATAAATATTTTTTTTAATAATAAAAATAAAAAATGTAGATACTAAAGGCGGACTTAACAACCAATACTAGCGTTCTTTAATAGTCAACATTTAGGCCATACAGAAAATCCACATAGGTACCAGAATATTATACTTTCGTCTGAGAAATTCAAAACCGTAGGTATCGATGGCTCTTAAGGTTCCATTTATCTCTTTTTATATTTGAAATAAGTGAAAAATCATTATTATTGAAAGCCTTTTTTGGTTGTTCTTTTTAAGGAGATATTCTACACCCTTTTTTGAGGACCTAGTTCTTTATAAGGAGATATTATATAATCTCTATATTTGAAAATCCTATCTAAGGAAATAATATAGCGTGAAGTTTTATATGCACTCGTCACTAACTACAGGATCCGGTAAAATGCTCGTGACGGCCGTCGGTGTTAACTCGCAAGCCGGTATCATCTTTACTCTCCTTGGCGCCGCGGTAGATAAACAGGAGAAAGAGATCAAGCAGATGAAAAAAGGTCAGTCTTTTGTTATACAGCTAGTATTTGACTTGTTTTGTTTACGGATTCTGTGCTCCTTATTGAAAGTCTATAGAAAACAAAATAGTCTGTTTTTTTTTTCAATTGAAGACTTTCTATTTGGAATATTTAATCTGTAGTTACAGTGGAATATGTCATTTTCTGGAGTAATTTTGCTTTGGAATAAAAAATATTGTTTTTTTTTTTTTTTCAAATTGAACCAGAAAATGTATTCCCAATAGTATTATATTATGCAAAATACTAGTTAGTAATACATTGCTCATTTAGGCGTGTGTAGCTTTGATGCCTAGCTTGGATGCTTGTTTGTGTTCGGAAGTGGACCTTATGGTGTTGGGTTTAGAGTTGAGTTTAGCTTAGCTGGTTCTAAATGAGCATTGTACTGTTATGCTTGACTAGGGCGATTGTATGGTGATGACAAGTGAATGAAATATAAAACTATAGGTAAATATATATCATCCGGAAAACCTTAAATTTAAATAATATTTTTTTCTAATTATTAATTAAAATATTGTTCAATATGTGATTGTTTTTTTATCAAAGTAATACATTATATTAAAATATTATAATAAAAAATAATTTTACTATTTATATTTTGAGCATTAATTTAATATGTTAAAATTCAAAGTCACTTGTCAAACACCTAAGTGGCGAGTGTAGTTGCATAAACACATTGTAACATTGCCACCGCACTCCCATTACATTCCTAAGGGATGGTTTTATGCGAAACTGGTGAAATATTCTTATAATAATTATTTTTTTTTCCAAAATAATCCATTAGTACATTAGTTTAAAGCTCTTTTTTATATCTATGATAAGATCATTTATTTTCTAATCTGTTACCGTTTTTGTTTGTCATGGTGTTGTCTGTTTATTAATTTATATATGTATGTATTAGAGACTTATCACTTTTGTTGTATACGTAAAAACGTATTCATAAAATTCATATTGTCAATATTAACGTCACAAATTTTATTTTCACCAGTTTTGCCACTGTTATGAGATTATTTTATTTGTTTTTATTATAAAGATAATTTTCAATGATTCTAAACAGTACAAGGTCATCCATTGTACGGTCTTGTTGGACGTTGTTCGTTTTGTGTTTTTACTAATCGCCTGATATCCCAGCATGGTATATTACCCCTGTGATTTATCCCCTGTAGTAGTACCCCACATGCCATCCCCAAACATTATTGTTGATCATATGAAATAATCTCGTTTCAGTTCAAAATAAAAATAAAATACCCTAAAAGCATATCGTAAACGCAATTAGACGCAACGCCTGTGCATTTGAGCTAGAAAAAATATATATAATCAAATGCTTGGGCGTATAACCATTAGATTTAGCGCCACTACATATAGAGTGACCCGTTCAATGACATCCTAATTTTTTTTTCTCCACCCCCGACCCCGGCCTGCCGCACACCCTCCATCGTCGATGAAATTAAAAAAAATAAATAAATACAAAACATACACATTTAAATTGCATCGTGTATCTGTCGTGTTGACTGCATGATGTAAAAACAATGATATCGTTGTCATAAATGTGTATGCTTCATAATACTATTGGATAAAATCCTATGGAAATTCATCGAGTAGAAGCTAAAAAGCAGCGGAAGGGACAGCGCAAGAGCCTAACGGGTAAGTAACATCCTATGCTAAGCCCCGCTTTCTTTACTCCTTGTACACTTGAGGACAGAAAAAATGTAAGATTTTTTTTTTTAATTTAAACCATAGAATTTATCAGTTTTAGTAAATATTCTGTCTTTAAGTGTATTGTACTCTTCTTTAATACAACAATCTATAAATCATTAAAAATACTAAATGATTTATATAACAATTATATATTTTAAATTACTATTGAACTAAGACAAACTCTCATACAAAATATGACACTGCAACCCTAATTTTAAGAGCACTCTAGTAGAAATATGTATGTATGTATTAGCCTAGACTTTTCTCTGCACCAGTTTTGAAATCATAAGTCCAAGACGCTCTTAATTATTTTTGTTAGCACGTTTTACTTGAATAATTTTGCAACTAATCGATTTGTCTGGAAGTGTGTTTTGTTATTGTTTGGTATACACAGTATGCAAAATTGGCTTCAAATGAACTAACAAAGTGTTGTGATTGTGACATTAAAAATGTTAATATTTGACCAACTAAATTGGCTTAATATGTAATTGCTTCGCCTTAAATTAGCGCTTAATAATTTCGGCGTAAAATATTTAAAATTTACTTTCAAATATCACGTTGGTTATATTATTTGGCTTTTGCCGTGTACAGTTTTTAAGAATTTTAAACATAACAACGCAAAAAACAAAATCAACGAAACAACCGAAACACATACAACCGAAAATTACTCAACCATACAACCACAATAAATAGAAATACCAAACGGTAGCAATTTATGATCAAAATCATTAACAAAAAGCGCAACAACGCTAGGTGATGACGAACCAGCCTCCGGCAACAGTAACCACGCGCGAGTGGACGACAACCACGTGCCGGCGCCCTCTGAGAAACCGCCGCCCGAGACTAGCCACAAGAAGGAGAAGTCAGTGTTGCAGGCCAAACTCACGAAACTTGCTATACAAGTGAGTGTCGTATATTCGATGTATATTTACTAATACTTTCACAGATTTACCCGAATATTTGAGATTCTATACAAAAGTGTTTATACTCGAAACGTTAACAACCATTTATCGAAATAAAATGGCGAAAGAGTTTTTTATTTAAAATATATTTAAGTATGTAATTAAAAGAAATATGAATTTGAATATCTGAGAGCGTGTAATACAATTTAGAATCAGTTTAGCGTTAACTCTAGTAACGTAAGCTCTTGAAACGAGTTACAGAGAATATGTTATACTCAATAATATATTTTTATTTAAATTGTTGAAAGGAGAAATCTAAAACTTACATCTAAAACTTTGTGGAACTTTATTATTTATGGATTAATTAACGACTTACCTACCCTTTCCTCGTGTAGTATATGTTATTCCAGGTCACAGTATATCTGTGCACTGAATTTCATCCAATTCCGTTCAGCCGTTTCAATGTCAAGAAATAACAAACAAACATACATACATATAACCTTTCGCCTTTATACTTGTAATATTAGTCCAATTTGTACATTTTACTCTTTATTTACCCAACAGATCGGTTACGCGGGCTCAACAATTGCGGTGCTAACAGTGATCATATTAGTTATCCAGTTCTGCGTGCATACATTTGTGATTGAAGGCAAAATTTGGAAGGCGACATACATCAACAACTTAGTGAAGCATCTCATCATCGGTGTGACTGTGCTGGTGGTGGCCGTGCCCGAGGGTCTGCCCTTGGCTGTGACATTATCTTTGGCTTATTCCGTTAAGGTTGGTATATGTATAATAGATTAGCGACTTCACCTCGCATCGCTCGGGTTCGTCCCTAGGTTGATTCCCAATACAATCTTTTATCTCTATTTTTACCCTTTTATGGGTTGATTTCCGGGATAAAAACTATCCCATGTCCTTCCCAAGATCTTAAGCTATCCTCTTACCAAATTTCATCGAAATCGGTTATGTAATTCTAGAAATTACATCCTACAAACTAACTCACAAATTTACAAACTTTACCTGTTTATAATATTAGTATTAGATAATGAATGTTGGTGGAATATTTTAGGGCAGTGTATGAGGAATTAAAAGTGATTTGTTATTTAGAGTTTTTTTTTTAATTTTTATTGGAGTATGTGACAGATAAACATTTGTACTTAATCGAAGTTACCGTAATTTTTTTATGTTTAGTTGACAAAATTGCAATATTAAGTTTGATGTCCAAATTAAAAAGAATTGTAATCTATTGTTTTTGGGACAGATAGTGTGAAATGTAAACAAATATTTATCCATCATTTCATTTTCCGTCCATATACATATTAAATACCAACGACTTGCGTCTTTGGTGTCTAATGGTAGCTTGTATTACTCCTAGTAGTAAATTTTATCCAAATTCGTTTAGCCGTTATTGTGTAAAGGAGTAACAAACATACACTTTTTATTTATTATAATAATCTAATTCTATTATTAATTATATAAATAATTGAATAGAAAATGATGAAAGACAACAATCTGGTGCGACATCTCGACGCGTGTGAAACAATGGGCAACGCGACGGCCATTTGCTCAGACAAGACGGGAACATTAACAACGAACCGTATGACAGTCGTCCAATCTTATATATGCGAGAAGCTCTGCAAAGTTACGCCTAACTACAGGGATATACCGCAAGAGGTCGCGGAGACCATGGTTGAAGGGATAGCGGTTAATAGTGCGTTTACTTCTAGGATTATGGTGAGTTTAAATATTTGCGTCGACGCCAGATTTCCTTTACCATCATTCGTCGACCTTATTGCCCTTAACATAAGGCATTTTATTATGTTTTATTGTATGGCGTTATAGGCGACAGGTACTGCTTTCCATCAGGTGGTCTGTCTGCTCGTTTATCACTGAATCCCATAAAATATATATATATATATATATATATATATATATATATATATATATATATATATTCAACCAAACACACTTCTCAAATACAACTTCGTCACTGACTACATCAATCATACATCATCTAATACAACCCTCATTCTACTTCTTGCACACGACACCTCTACTACATGAATAAAATTTCATTGTAATTTTATTAAAACAGACTAATATAAAATTTTGAGACGATATCCAAATCTTTCTTTTGTTCTTCGCGAGAAAACTGTTTATGAAATTCCAATGTGGTACAAAATTTGGTTTTCATTTTATTTTAAAAAAATTGTAAATATTTAATTAAATAAATAGATGTGTATAGATATCCTAAAAGTACTATGGTATGCTAAGGGTCTTATTGCTCAAAACAAACTGTACCAAACAATTTTAGGAATCAACGAGACGGAGTAAATAATAGGTAATAATAATTACGTTGTGACATAAACACACAGCACCATCTAGTTCCATGGCAAGTTACAAGGCTTGTGTTATGGATACCAGATAGTTGATACACTACACATAATATATAACTTTAAGTATATACATATTATAAATATAAACATCCATGACTGGAGTACAAACATTTGTGCTCATCACACAAATGTATGCATCCAACGGGACTCGAACCCGCGACCTCTGGCATAACAAGTAGGGTTACTACAAACAAAGCCAAACGTGTCGTCATAACGTAGCTATTATCAATTCCACGTTAAAATTTTACCACATAACTAGTTTAAGTAGTTAACCTATAAAGAAAATATCGTTGTCTAAAAGTAATATAGAATCCATTTTCAGCCAAACCAAGACCCAACAGGACCTCCAATGCAAGTCGGCAACAAAACTGAATGTGCTCTATTGGGTTTTGTAGTAAACTTAGGTCAAAGTTACGAAGCAGTTAGAGAGCGACACCCAGAAGAGTCCTTCACGAGGGTATACACCTTCAATTCCGTGAGAAAGAGCATGTCCACTGTGATACCGTACAAGGGTGGCTACCGCTTATACACGAAGGGTGCTTCCGAAATTGTTTTAAAGAAGTGAGTTTAATTATTATTATTTTTTTTTATTTTAATTAAGATGGTACTTTAAGATCTATACGTATTTTAAAATGATATTGTAAAGCTTTGATTATATTTGAGATATGCAAACCATTTCATTTGAGGTCCATATCATGAGGGTTCATAAAAAAACAAAGTCCACCATCTTTGGGAGTTCGCCATATTGGATTTAGAATGACGTCACTTAGCTAATCGTTATATAGTAATGGCGGTTGCAAGATTTGTCTCTAACAAACATACATTGCAAGTGAAATAATAGCTTGTAAAAAAGCTTATAAAAATGTTTAAATAATAAATTAATATGTTGGAACATTAACACACAGCACCATCTAGTTCCATGGTAAGCTACGAGGCTTGTGTTATGGATGCAATTTGAAATACATACATATTATAAATATAAACACCCATGACTGAAGTACAAACATTCGTGCTCATCACACAAACGAATGCCCACAGCGGGACTCGAACCCGCGACTACAAACTGAGCCAAACTTGTCGTCACATTGGAAATTGAACATATAGATGATTTATTAGAAAATATATGAATTTATCGTGTGAGACATATTTTAAAATTACGCGTTTTTCGGAAGTTTTCGTAGCTTTTTTTTGGTTCCCATATGGATTCGGGAGTTACAAACTGTGCCAAACGTGTCATAATAAACGTACGTTCCCCAGATGCGCATTCATCTATGGACACGAGGGTCGGTTGGAGAAGTTCACGCGCGACATGCAGGAGCGGCTCGTGCGGCAGGTCATCGAGCCCATGGCGTGCGACGGCCTGCGCACCATCTCCGTGGCCTACCGTGACTTCGTGCCCGGCAAGGCTGACATCAACCAGGTGAGATGGCTGGCATGTACGGCTGCGAATCCGGAGGTACTGGGTTCGAGTCCCGGGCCGGGCTAATTTTATCTATGTGACACGTACGATTGGCCCGTGAGATCATCGAGACCATGGCGTAGCGACGGCGACAGCTACCGCGACTTAGTGCCCGGTAAAGCCGACATCAATCAGGTCAGGCGAAAACTGGCTTGGTAGTCTAATGGCTAGTATGTTCGACTGCAGATCCGAAGGTCTTTGGTTCGAGTCCCCGGTAGGGTTATAGCTATGCGACATGCAAGAGTGGCTAGTGAAGTCATCGAGGCCATGACGTCTGGCCTATTCACCATTTCTTTGCCTTTTTTTATAATATAAATAAAATAATTTAAAAATATGATTTTTTAATCATTTTTAAATATTCATAATTATTGCTTTACATAAAAAAAAAATAGGTCCGTGTAACCTTTACGCGCGATTCAAGTGAAACTTTTTTTGGCAAATATCGCAATTAAATTAAAACAAATCAATAATTAAATAAGGAATATTACAATCATATAGGTATTTATAGAATGTCTTATACGGAAAGAATTTAACGTTATATATTTGTCAGACAATGACAACATAGCAATATATTCTATCTCATTCTCTCGCCGGCTTAATCCTATATATTTATGTGTTGGTCTCTTTTTAGTGTCGCATTTTCATTTCATCGAGTTTCAAATCATAACGATTCTGAAGAAATTTCACTTCAATAATAATAATATTCAATACAATATTGTACTAATACTATTCAATATAATGTTAAACTTCAATTTTAATGTAACAGGTACACATAGACCAAGAGCCGCATTGGGACGACGAAGACAACATCGTAAACAACTTGACTTGCTTATGCGTTGTGGGTATCGAAGATCCTGTAAGACCCGAGGTAAGAAATATATTTAATTATATTCACTATATATATGCATTCTATATAGTTTTAATATTCTTAATAATGAAAAAAATATATGAAGCATATTTTTATTATATACATTTAATTTTGTTTCAAAGAAAACTAAAATATATATTTTTACATAAATGTTAGAACATAATAAGGCTACAATAACGACACTATTTCCAGTAAATATTCGTTTATTATTTCGAGACATCTTTTCGATTTAACCAGCTTACTCTTTCTCTCACTTACCTTTCATTTTTAATTTCATCTCTATTCATTTTCTTTACTTACATAGCTCTCTTACACTTACTCCTAATACGTTTTCACTTATCTACACTAATATTATAAAGGCGAAAGATTTGTATTTTTGTAACTAATAAACTCAAAAACTACTGGACCGGTTTAGATGAAATTTAAGAAGATTTGAGACCCTGGGAAGGACATTTTTTTTTTATTCCGGAAATCATCCCTTAAGAGGGTGAAAATGGGGATGAGCCGCTGGTAAATAATATTTATATGCTTCATTTTTTTTCCATTATTAAGAATGTAAGAACGTAACATTTTACATAAATATATGTTAAAGTATTATATATTTATTTTGTCGTCAGGTACCAGAAGCGATCAGAAAGTGCCAGAAGGCGGGTATAACGGTGCGCATGGTGACGGGCGACAACGTGAACACGGCGCGCTCCATCGCCGTCAAGTGCGGCATACTCAAGCCCACCGACGACTTCCTCATACTGGAGGGCAAGGAGTTCAATACCCGTATACGTGATGCTAATGGCGAGGTGAGATTGTTATGTTAGTGGTAGTCCTACTACAGCTTTGGTGGTCTTGAATGTATGGCTGTACATCCATAGGTTCGAGACCCGGATGGGGCTATGTACAGGTGTAGGGTTGGTCAGACAGAAACTCTCAATAACAGCATGGGGTTGAGAAATTGGCAGTGTTACACCCCTGTACTAAAGCAGTACATAAATCCATTTTTATTTTGTTAACATGATGATGATAATTGTCTTTCTGTCTGTCTGTCTGTGACCACATCACGAGAAAACCATATTGATGAAATTTGGTATAATGACAGCTGGTTCAACATGATATAGGATACTTTTTACTGCGAGAATATATCTCATCTCTGAGCTAAACGTTAAAATGTAACTAGGGACGAACTCGAGCGGAGCGAGTGAGTCGCTAGTATACTTAAATAAATAAACATTTAATAATTTATTTTTTTTTAAATGCTGTCTCCCAGGTCCAACAGCACCTAGTGGACAAGGTGTGGCCCAAGCTGCGCGTGCTGGCGCGCTCGTCGCCCACGGACAAGTACACGCTGGTGAAGGGCATGATCGAGTCCAAGGCGTTCGACACGCGCGAGGTGGTCGCCGTCACCGGCGACGGCACCAACGACGGGCCCGCGCTCAAGAAGGCTGATGTTGGATTTGCTATGGTTGGTCCCAAATTTACACTACGACACTATATTTTTTTTGAAGTTACACTTCATTTGGCACGTTTGGTAAAAAATATGAGAGTAAAATTTTTACGATGCGACACTGAAAGTCAAAAAACGATTTGATGAAGTTAGCTGATAACTGTCCGGTCAGGTTCCCGTGAAAACTCATGACTATATTTAAAGTAGTTTAATATTCATAAATCTGGTAACGAAATTATATTTATTTTTATTAATTTATCATTCCTTTTACGAACAGAGAGTTGTGACTATACGGGATGAAATCTTTAGCTATTTTTGTTCTGTTACGCCAAAGAAGTATAACTCCTTACGTGCGTACGTACATAAGTACACACACAATTTTTTTTTTTATAACTGCGACAATTGAATCTATACTGTTCACACTTTTACGAAATTTTAGTGTCTGTATATAAATGTACGGAAATTGCGTCCAAGATTTTTGCACTTCTTATTTCATTTATTCAGTGTTACTTTGTACGAGGTGCGCATTATTGAAAATGTCAAATCTATTGGAAAACTTTTCAATTACACTAGACACTTGGACACAACAAATTGGACAAATTTCACAATTAGAGACACTCGCGTTCACACAGAGTCACTCTGGGTATATGTCGCAGCCAACTAGCCGTTTGATTCGCTAATCAAGCCCTAGGCCTATCTTCTTAATTAAACGGCGCCGTTTAATTAAAAGGCCGAAATGATATCCAGTCAATGCGGATGCGGAAATATTATCAGACTGGCAGACGCTTAGGCCGTTCATAGAATACTAGTACAATGTATACATGAATATAAAGCATATCCCAAACATTCCAGGGCATAGCTGGTACAGATGTGGCCAAAGAAGCATCGGACATCATCCTGACCGACGACAATTTCTCGTCTATAGTGAAGGCTGTGATGTGGGGACGCAACGTGTACGACTCTATCGCGAAGTTCCTCCAGTTCCAGCTCACCGTCAATATAGTGGCTGTGATCGTTGCTTTCATCGGTGCTTGCGCTATACAAGACAGTCCTCTTAAGGTGTGAACCTTAGTCATATATAAACATAATATGCTATGTTTAGAGATGTTATAGTTTAAATTTATGATGTCATTAAAAATAAAGATGATATGTTCTTCTTAAAATAATCTCAGAACATATCTGCTAAAAGTAAATACTGCTTGGAGATTTCCTTATAAAACAAAAAAAAATTCTTCTTAAAAAATATTGCTTTTACATTAGGATATATCTCTCGTTGGTTTAAAGCAAAAAAAACAAAAAAAAACATCATTAATACCAATTATTTCTATGTAAAATTTAACCAAGATTTGTTCACAAGTTTGTTAGCTTTTTACTGACTTACTTCCAAGAGAAAAGGGTACTCAGTTCGAATTTGTTTCTTTAGGCAAATGTTTCTCATTAATGTTACTTAAATACATATATGACTATGTTACTTATACTCGATATAATGAATAATTTAATATCTATTTATCTATGCAATTGTATTACTATACACATATATATACAAACACTCGCACAATAAGTATATACCACCCATAGAACCTGACATTGGTAACTGGTATCAACATATTTTATTTACCTAGTGTTTATACATACCTACACAAGTATAATATACTAGCGACTCACCCTTGGTTGATTCCACATACAAACTTATACCCCTTTAAGGGAAGATTTCCGGGATAAAAACTATCCTAGGTCCTTCCTAGGGTCTCAAACTATCTTCTTACCAAATTGCATCTAAATCAGTCCAGTAGTTTCGGACCTTATTCAGTACAAACCTTTCCTGTTTATAATATTACTAGCGACTCATGCTCCCTTCGCTCGGGTTCATCCCTAGCTTGATTTGACAAACTTTGATCCCCATTTTCACCCTCTTAAGGGATGATTTTCGGGAAAAGTATCCTATATCCTTCCCAGGGTCTCAAATTATCTTCTTACTAAATTTCATCTAAATCGGTTCAGTAGATCCAAAGATTACCCCCACAACGTCACAAACTCACAAACTTTACCTCTTTATAATATTAGTATAGATAAATAAGTACATATATAAATGGCACTCGCAGGCCGTACAAATGTTATGGGTGAACTTGATAATGGACACGCTGGCGTCGCTGGCGCTGGCCACGGAGCTGCCCACGCCGGACCTGCTGCAGCGCAAGCCCTACGGCCGCACCAAGCCGCTCATCAGCCGCACCATGATGAAGAACATCCTCGGCCAGGCGGTGTACCAGCTGTTCATCATATTCACGCTCTTGTTTGTCGGTACGTTGTCTTATCTCTCTTTCTAACTTTCTCTTACTCTTTCTGTCTTTTATAGTAACTGTTTCTGTACTATAAAAGTGGAGAGTTTTAGACGTGCTAGTCTCTGAAACTATCAGTGGGATTTGAAAAGTTTCTATTTGGAGTTTTATAAATTGTAAAAAATAATTGTTTATTTTTAATAAATAGTTATTATCGTCTTTTGCGTGTGAAGATCTTATAAGACCTTTAAAATTGACAAACTTTTATTGCTATCGTTTTAATAACGACACGTAAAGCAGGAAAATCAAGATGTATCTTAAGAACATAAGAAAATAAAGTTATTTTTCACAGACTTCAAATTAAAAGTGATACTTAATACGGCTGTAATTTTCTGTATACATCACGTAATATCTAAGTCAATTGTAAATCGATCTCCACATTTCTTAATGAACACATTCAGTATCATATTAGTCTAATAAAAAACAATCACTAAACAACCCCAATCCCCCTTTCAGGTGATAAATTATTAAACATCCCCTCGGGACGAGGGCAGCAGCTCGGCGCAGAACCCACCCAACACTTCACAATCATATTCAATACCTTTGTAATGATGACACTCTTCAACGAAATCAACGCGAGAAAAATCCACGGTCAAAGAAATGTGTTCCAGGGACTCTTCACTAATCCTATCTTCTATTCTATTTGGATCGGAACTGCCCTATCTCAAGTGAGTTTGTTTTATGAGATTATTTTTAGGTTCGCATTTGAAATAGAATAAAGCGGGTTCGAATCCCGAATGGCAGTCTTGAGATTTTTATATGAATATTAGCGATTTGCCCTTGCTTTGCTCGAGTATGTTCCTAAATGTCAGACAGTAGTGTAAGTGTAACTCCTTTTAGTCTATATTAATTCTAAATTTCATTTAATCTGTCGAGCGGTATGAGTATGAAAGAATGATAAACATACATAAATACAAATTCGCTTGCATATTAGTAGTCAAAATTTTTATATGAAAATCTCATTAGCAACATAATTGACTCTCGCTAATGAGATGGAGGAAAACACGGTGAGGAAACCTGCTTGTCTCAGAAGGCCTAACTAGTTTTCGAGAGGCATGTTAAGTCCGCCAACTTACACTGGTGGACTATGGCATTATACCTATCAAAGGGAGTAGTGAGATGTTAAAACAAGGTCAGAATGAGATGAGATCGAAAGCGGCCTATAATGGTTTAATTAAAGCTGCGATATTATTAATTATTTATATAGTCTATTTACATAGTAAAAATACGAGAAACACCCAAATTCCAGGTGGTAATCATCCAGTTTGGCGGCATGGCGTTCAGCACTGCCGGCCTGTCGATAGACCAGTGGCTGTGGTGCCTGTTCTTCGGCGCCGGCACCCTTGTCTGGGGACAGCTCGTCACCACCTTACCCACTAGGAAGATACCCAAGAAGCTTTCGTGAGTATACCCTGGTGTATGGGCTCTGAGGCTTGGGAAACACTGACAATATTAGAACCTTATTCCCTAAAATTTTATATCTTAGTATGTCTTGGTGTATGGGCTCTAAGGTTTGGGAATCACAGACAATAGTAGAATCTTATATCTTAGTATACTCTGGTGTATGGGATCTAAAGTTTGGGAACCACAGACAATAGTAGAACTTATCCCCAAAAATCTTATATCTTAGTATATTTTAGTGTATGGGCATTACGGTTTGGGGATAGGCTTGAGAAACTTTCACCTTAGTAAGTTACTAAAACAGTTTTGTTGGTTGAATTGTTGTCATCGAAAAACGAATTGTATTAGTGGTTTTCTTAATATTTTGCTTTCATTCGTTTTCGAAACAAAAATGTTATTACTAGTATTCGATGTAATTCTTAATAGTTAATCTGGAAGAAATCTCTTAAAGAGATAAGTTATCCTTTGTCGACATTCTGTTACTTTTTGTACTAGCGACTTACCGTCGCTTCGCTCGGTTTCGTCCCTAGCTTGCTTCCCAATACAAACTTTCATACCCATTTTCACCCCTTTAAGGAATGATTTCCGGGATGAAAATACTATCTTCTTACAAAATTTCATCTAAATCGGTTCAATAGATCCAGAGATTACCCCCTACAACCTCACAAACTCACAAACTTTACCTCTTTATAATATTAGTATAGATAACATATATTTTGTGATACACAAATAAATAAATAATAATTGGGAGTTATGTTGAAATAAAAAAGTAAAACTTAAATCTGTTGAGCCTTTTATAGCTTAAAAAGTAACCGAAAATGCTCATTCACATAAACTTTCACGGTTATAATACTACTTTCAATGTATGTATTAAGATACTGTGAATGGTGGAAAAACAAAAAACCAATTCCCACTTCTGCTCCAAGACATTCCTCAAGTAACGTTGTGTCCACTTCTAGAAGCGCTAAAATGTGTCAGGATATTTCGTAAGTCCATGTGCAGTATTAAATGTACCAATTTAGCGCTCTCAATGATGTCATGGTTGAAGAGCTGGTGAACATTTTAGGGTAGATTCTTAAGGCGCTACAGAAAAAAATGTAATTATTCTTGAAGCACCCCTAAATAAGACAGTCGAGGTATGGCCGACCGGTAGCGGCACCCTAGCAACCCTTGAATTTTTTTTTTAAGGAAAATTTCTTTATTAAAAAACATTTAGAGGCGCCACACCAATCAGTCGGGCCTAAATGTTAACCCAACTGTTGCAAAATAGTTTTTTAAACAAATGAAAATATATGTTCTTGAGGCAGTTTGGTATTTTTTTGAGAGTAATATAGGTACTTATAGGCAAATAATCCCAAAAAGCCAGATAATTTGAAAGATTTTTTTACCTGCTATATGAAAAAAAATTCAAGGGTTACTAGGGTGCCGCTACCCGTCGGCCATACTTCGACTATCTATCTTATTTAGGGGTCTTTAAAGGATAATTACAAATTTTTTTATAGTGCCTCAAAAACCTACCCTAAAATGTTCACCAGCTCTCGGACTATTACTTCGAACTTAGTTTTAGTCAATGATATTAGCTTTATCATTATAATCGTATTTAGACCGAATTCAAAAAAGATGGAGGTACTTCGTTCGGATGTATACTTTTAAATGTGAAAATCTATAGGTTCTATTTATTGAAATGTTTGCTTTTTATATCTTGAGGTATTTGTAATAAACCACCATATTAGTTAATAATTAAATTTAAAAAATCAGTTGTAGGGTGTACTCGTTTATAAAAATGTTTAGAGATATTATAGAGATAATATGAGAGACAGAGATAATATGTTCGATTTTTGTAAAAAAAATGATGAAATAATAGCTTTGATTATCGACGTAGTAGAACGGAATTAAATTTATTACTTATTATGTATTTTTTTATATTAATATGAATTAAAAAAAAAGCAAAAAATAACCCTCTATAACCCGCAACAAACATATAAATCCCAGATGGGGCCGCGGACAACCCGACCCAGAGACCATCCAACCGGGACCTGATTACGACGCGGACCTGGACAAGAAGCCCCGAGCGGGACAGATCCTTTGGATACGCGGTCTCACGCGCCTCCAGACGCAGGTATGTGCCCGGGGAAGTGCGGGTGAGGGGAGGGTAGGGTGGGCTAGGGTTAGGGTGGGGTGTGGATACGTGATGGGTGACGGTGAAGGGTGTAGTGTTGTTTGGTATTTTATTATTATCCATAGTGGAAATGTTAGAGTATTTTGTTTGTTGGTATTAAGATGAATGCGCATTTTTTTTTTATAAATTCAGCGCAGTATGTAATGTAATTTTGATTATTTATTTGCATATTTAAATTTTAAATAAAAAAAAAATATGAATACATTAATAAAGTTATTAGTGTTGATTTCCTTTAGTTCTTCTTTATCTTACCTCTTTTTCTCTTAAAATATAATGTTATGAATGAAAACGTTAAAATAATGTTGTAAAAGTAGCTGTTTATTAACCATCACGTATCCATCCGTCAAAAAAAAAGCTTATGCGATTATTTCCATATTATATGCCCTTTTATAATGGCTGTTAATATGGCCGCGATATAATGCAATATTTGCTTCACAGAACCGAACTTGGGCTTAAATTTTGTGCTGAAAAAGCCATAATTGTGGGTAGATGTCGCAATCTTATGTATATGGGGGCTATAATAGTTATTTATTCACCATTTATTATAAAATTTGTTGTCTTAATAAATAACTATTATAGTTTTTTTTAATTAAATAATAATGTGTTGACTATTATTTGCAATAACCCAAAAGTAAAAAAAATAATAATAAAGACGGAATATGCAAATAGTAGTCAAGTCTTAGATGATGATCATGTTAAATTATTCTGTCATGATGATATCTAAGATCGAAAGGTGGTTACTGTACAAAGTTTACGTTCTCATACGATTGAACTATCAAGAAATAGTAGATTTTATACAGTAACAGAATGATAATGATGTGGAATGAAAATAATGATAATAGGAGTGGCAGAAAGTGTTCGTGCATATATATTATATATAAGAGGGATAAGTTTTGAGGTTACAGCGGTACGGATAGACTGTAGTCTGTCTGTACATTACCAACAGGTCAACACTGCGGATACCGTGGGCATCCTACGCTAAGTCGATATTATTGTCCATTTATATATTATTTTACTATTTTTGCATTTACAAGCCGATACCACCATTTTCAATACTATGCATTCATATATATATATAAAGTATTGCAGTAACCTAATTATGGGTTATGCTGTTTCTCATTTTGTTACACATTTTTGATTTATTGGTACAGAAAGCCGGATTATTCACAGTTCTGATAATATTATATATTATGACACAAGTTTATTGCGATAATGAATTCAAACTTTCAAACTGAACGGTTATTTTTTAGTTGTTTTTTTCATGTTTTGTTTTATTTTAGTTTCTTTTTTTTTATTTTCACATATCGTTGTTTTTTTTACTATCCTATACTTACTTTTCTCTTTCAATAGTTATTATTTTCATACCTACACAGAGAAACACTTTACAGAGTAATGTAGTTACGCTATTATTTTGGCCCATATTTAACGTAGTTTGTTTGTTCGCTCGCTAATTTCCAGATTTTTAAAATTTGTAAAAATAAAATAAAAATATATATATAATATAATATAAGGGAATTGGCAACCGAACAACAATAGATTTTATCTTTTCTAAAACTAATTAATTTGACGACCCGGTTTCCTGACATCCTCTTTTACCTTCTTATTTATCAAGATCTTTTATCTCTTTCTTTCAATCTGTAACTCTATCTCTATCTTTCCGGATGTCACGAGGCCAGGCCGACCCCTAGAAATACACTAGATAGCTCTAAACGTCGCGAGTACGGCCGTGCATGTTCCGCAGTACCGATATACAGTCTGACGCTTCCCAATAGATTTTTTTTTAATTTTATTTTTTTTCATAAAATACCCGAGTTGACCTTACTGCCCCAATCTCCCCACCCATTGGCATGATTTATGTAGGCTGTGACGAATGTACTTATCCCTCATCAAACAAACAGTCTCCATGACTACCCCGATAGATATTCACATAACATCAACCACATAGCGATATAAAATGACTATTTCTTTTTCTATCTATCTTTTATTTAGTCATACTGACTGTTTGTTTTTTTTTTTACTATATTTTGTGTTTTTTTTTATTATAATTATAATTTTGTTGTTTTATTTTTAATTAAGAATAGTGTTTTTTTGCTTGTGAAACGCCAACCCGATACATCCTCGCTACTGATCCAACCCGCTCGTTTGAATGAGTTTACGCCGAAGCCCGCTAGCAAGGCCGCACGGCGTACTAACAAACGTTACCGATGTCGATGAGCATTAATTTTCAATATTTTGCCCACTTTTAATTATTTTTAATGTATTATTTTTGTACCGGATTGTGTTCAGTTGATTAAAGGAACGTTAATTTGAGTGTGGAGTGGATTTTTCTTAAATTAAATATATAGAGCATGCCGTGAGTGCTCGCCGAACTAACACCCAGATAACCGTCGGTCGTACCTGTCTTTCCTTTGCCGTTGTACCGTCAATGTTATATGTTTTGTTTTGTTTTTGTTATGTTTTTTTTTGTATGTGAATGTTGTCCTTTCGAGCCGTGTTTTGGGGGTGTTTTGTCAGTCAAATGTAAGGGGTGTAAGCGTCAAACTGGACAGCGAAGAGTTGAATGTCCGTAGTGCATTTTGCCTTGCCGTTGGAAAGCCTTCATTGTGTTATTTTGCGTATTTTGTTAGGCTAGCTGTAGTGTCCGTATGTATTATGTATATAGTGAAACATCTAGGCGTGTCGGCGCTTGGTAAGTATATCTTAGAGAATAACACGTCCCAAACTAAATTTAACAAAAATTAACTAAACCAGTGAATTTGTGTAGCTTCCTAACAGTTTCGATATTACAATTCTGATAATTACCAAAAAGTAATATTTTTATGATGGACATGTTCATTAATTTTAGATTATTTTTTTGGTTGTATCATATTGTAAAATCGATGGAACTAAAATTTTGTAGGCAATTGTTCCTCCTTGGCTCCCCAAATTGGATGTTAAATACTAAAATTAAAAATGGCATGCTAGAATATAAGTTAAAATCATCAAAGATCCATACTAAGAACGTACGAGATAAAATGCGAGCCACCACCATAGAATCGTATGGAATTTGAATTAGATAGAAAATTTAAAATATGCTATAAATAAAAACATAAATAATACTTTGGTAAATACGTGTATTACGTTAAAGACATTGTGCTGGCATATTTTAGGTGTAACGGCGTCATTGGTAGTAACCCTGGTCCAAGCATCTATAGGTGTCTCCCTGCGTTGTGTAGGAGTAGTGTAGCCGTCTAAAGGGTAGCTAAGGCCTCGACTCGAATCCTACTTTTAGTTGTTTATCTTCAGTTTATCATTATTATTTTTGATTTGTTCTCATTTATGTCGGCACCTCAAGTCATATCTCCCACGCGACACAGGCTTCGGCCGCATACATGCCTCATGCAACACCAACACATTTATGTTTTTGTTCAATTACCAGCTCTAACCGCGTCCTCGTTCGCGTTATTGCATGTCTATACAATAATTATTTAACTTATTCAATATTTCTATTTTATGCTGTCGAAATCCCTGGCCGAATGTAACCTAACCCGAGGTTTCTATGACTAAACTGTGAAAAGCCGGTTGAAATAAATTCTTCGATTCACTAGACCTCATCAACCCCATATAGACAAACAGACTGACATTTTGTATATTTGTGTGACATCCTCGTTAGCATCGTTGACACTAATTGTCCCATAAACTTTCATGTACAGACACCGATAATTTACTATATTATATGTACTTTAAAGGGTCTTTTTTCCGTGTTGGCCTGCTTGTAGCTACGACAGATATGGGGACAAAAAATAAATATTTTTGGGACTGATCAATGATATACGACGTATTTTTGATCGTCCGGACGTCATCTGTTTTATAGATTTTATTTACCTTTATAATCTCCGCTACTATTTATCGGTTTCTTTTGATTAATCTTTGTTATTTTTTTTTAATAAAAATATTTATTTCAAATTCAAAATTAAGTTATCTTTTTATATTGTAACTTAGTATTGACTTTAGTGACCTTAGCTATAGAAATTTAACTAATTCGTTAAAGTATTTAGACAGTAGTTAAACTCAGTCATCTGTGAAATACTATTTGGTGTCGACAAAAAATAAATATTCTTGAAAATCGAGAACTAAATAAATTTAATGATTAATAAACATCTAATTCTTCTTAGATGAAATGATCATTTTGCTATATCTTAAATAGGTCTAACGTTTCCATTCACTTCTTATACACTAAATCCAAGCCTTTACCATACAATGGTGTTCATAGATGACGTCGGACGAGCAAATGTTGTCACTTCCGATGACATTCTTGTAGTACTATCACCTAGAAGGTGTATGAACTCTATGGTAGAGTAGATAAGATAGGTTTTTTCGCCCCATATCTGGGCGAGCGGTTGTGTAAAGCTAGGGCTGCGTGGCATAGGACGGTGTCGAATGGGGCGAGCCGCGCGTCGTAGAGAGATGTTGTTGGCAGCCCCGGCCGGTGTTGGAGACGGAGGTGTAGTGGCGGGCGCGGCGGCTGGCGGCGCGCTACGTGCGACGGACGCTCACGGTACACCACCCCTAGCCCTAGCCCTAGCCTAGCTCTAGCCTAGTCTAGCTTAGTCTAGCCTAGTCTAGTCTAACACGCCCGCGGCGAGTCACGACACTGTCGCCCTATCTACTTGTACTAGTTGCGTTGTTGTACGTGTGAAATGTTGTGGTTTCCACTCGTTGTAAGATGTATCACGATTTATCATTTTTTGCTTCACTAATTATAATTATTTTTTTGTTGCTTCGGTTTTGTCTTTTTTTTTTCTACATTTAGATATTAGTGTTCGGTTGTTTGTGTCCATTAGTTTACATGAGTTTTGATCATTTTCCTCAATCTTCGTTTGATCTGATTTTTCGTTTCGGAACATCCATCGAATGCTATAGCGCACACTCACATCCGGCAAGCGACAGTGTCGGTGACTCACCGGGAGCACTCCAATAGTTCTGTTCGTCTGTTTGCATCTCCCACGTTTCTGGCTGTAGATGTCGCCCTCATCTGGCACCGTCCGCCCTCGCACCCTGTCTCCACTCGCGCTATACTTCGACCTTAATCCAGCTTCGATCTTCACGAACCATCGAGGCCAGGATCTGTCAGTCACACCTAGTTTCTTTTGCATGGCCACCGGGCACAGGTGATCCATCGTCTGGCATGCGTAGATATAGCAAGACTCGTCGGCGGGAGCGCGCTTACGGAATCCACACCACACTCGTGTAAGCTTGTCGCGATCGGTGATCCGTCCGGGACCGTACGGGATCCGTAGGGGGTCTGTAGGGGTAGGCGCGTCGGGAGGGTGACGTCACGCGTGTTGTTGGTTGCAGCTGCGCGTGGTGCGAGCGTTCAAATCCACCCTGGAGGACCTGGAAGAGCGTCTGTCCGCGCACTCTGCGGCCGGGCTTCGCTCGCGGCTGCGGGCGGCGCCGCAGGACATCGCCTACATCGACGCGGACGACGTGCCCCCCGCGCACCCCTCACACACCCCCCACTCGCAACAAACCGCCCCACGCACCGAAACCACCATATTCTAACTTCAACCGTACTTAACGCGCCCCGAATCGGCTCAAGCGATTACTTCTAAGTGTTAAATGATTAGATCATAGCAATAATGTAGTTAGGCCGGACGTTAGGTGACACCGAATCGTGCCTGTTACCGCGCGTTTACGTTCCGACTCACACCTGACTAGAACGGGGAATGCTTTCATATTGATAGCGTCTAGTTTAGCCTCGGACCCTCGTAGGTCGCGCCGACTCCGAATGTAACGAACACTGCTACTCTATAGACGAAAATATATGTAAATAAGTTTGTAATTTTCTCGAACGTCTTTATATGTATATCAGAGCAGTGATATTTTGTATAGCTGTTACGAATTGAGATAATTTCTTTAAGTAAACTTTTTAACTTAACTCTAATAATATCTTAAATTTTACTACATTACTATTACTTAAAGAATTCTCACTAGTTTTGTGCGAGTAGTGTGGACGAGGGGCACGATCGAAGCTTAATTGAAATCGACGTGCTCCGATCGGCTGCTTTGGTGTTTTGTTTCATAGTAAATTTTGGGACCACTTTACCCCGTTTCTGCCTAAAACTGGGATACAATTAGATTCTACAATTATATGGATAACTATATGATAACTATATGTTATTTTATTCAGATTAAACCTATAGAAGAACACTGTAATCTTATAATAATAGCTGTATGTACCTTGTATACGCCAACCTGGAGTTAGTATGAATGAATGGCACTCGTCACACGACGCTCACATGTGAGAGCGAACGAACTATACTATAACTTGTAGAGTATGCGAATGTTACGAAATCTATTTACAATTAATAAATTTTCAAACAAATTCCATAGTATTTTCTTTCAATAGTATATTGTTATGGTGGGGGCCGCCCAGTCTTAGAACGAACGCTCTATTTCAGATGTTAACGGTAAGTTTAGATCTGACCGAGTAGGCCTCCTGCGAGACGCCGACATCACTCATAGGTACCCATAGGTATTACATACATAGCCTAGGCATAGTCTCTGTCTAGAATCTAGATCGGTATCAGTACAGTAGTCGCATGACGCCCGTGTTGCACGTTGTCTGACGTCTTCGGTACTTTCACGCTCTGGCTTAACAATTAAAACAAACCCCCGTAAACACGTCACCGATTAATAAGACGGAGAAGCAAGCCGCCATTTTGTGACTTGCACGTCTACAAAATGGCTGCCGCACTTAGATTGTAAGTACAGAGTAAATATTGAAGATGTATTACTTTTAACTTTGGTACAAATGTTGTTTTTTTGTAATTTTTTTAATGATTAATTTTTGCTTCGCATTTAAAGTGTGATCATGCTTATGTTACAGCGTTATGCATGTATACAGATGTCTGTGAGTATGCACAAGTTGTTTTTTTTTTTTTAATTTAAATTAGATGTTTGGTAGCGTATCTGATTGTTTACTGATGCTTTATATAAATTTAACTTATTATTTAAAGTTCAAGTTTTACATACTTATACGCAAAGAACGCCAGTTTTTGTCATTATTTCTTATTTCACCGAAATATTTAATATTTATCTATAATTCCATCACAATAACTACCAAACCTCTAACTTTAGCGTTTAAGAAGCTAAAAATGAAAAATATACATAAATAAAAATCCATTACTACACCAAAACTAGCGATTAAGTACCAAATATAATTTATGGTTACAAAACTTAAAAGCCTGTACTAATTTTTTTTTCTCATTTATTATTATTTTTTTATCTTTGACTCGGTTGTGTAAGTACTTATTTAATAAGTTGATTTCATTATCTTATTTTTGAGTTATATGTAACGATTACTCTTAAAATCAATTACTTACATACTTAACCGGCGTATAAACATCTTAATATTAACTCATTTAAATAAAAGTATTTATTTGAATTGTACCGATATTTCATTTGACCACCCGAGAACCGCACCGTCAGCGCGCGATAGCTCACATACCGGATTGTTTAAACTTATATCGTAGTAGTAGCTTTCCCACACGGTATTTTTTTTTCTATATTATATATATATTTTATATATTTTTTCATTGCTACTGGATGCCCCGCCCCAGCTAGTGTGAATGCCCCTATCCTAGATAAATTTAGGCACCTAATTAGTAACGAAACTGCTACTTTGAAATTTTTTAACAAATTTTCTATTAACAGCTACAATTTCTCACTTCTTGTAGTTTTGGGATTCTAAAACCAAAATGTTATAGCATCAATTCTTCCTTATCGTTTTACCAAGTGAATATAAAATTTCCCATTCACTACGACAAGTGTTGCCAGAGTTTGGTTTTGGAACGCCACAGCCCTTTTTCTTTTTTCGTATTGGCAACACCTAGCAGTTTGGTTACGTAGAGTAGCCTGCGCGTGCGCCGCCATTAAGCAACTGACGGCTCCGTCGTGTTGTTTTACAGCAAAAAGCGGACATATTGGCCGGCCGCAGGATATTTGTCAATAATTATTTGGCAGAGCACAGGAGGATCAGCGTACAGTCTGGCGGCAGCTTGCCCGCGCTCAGCCCGATCTCGCATCAGAGCGATGACTAATAAACAAAAACTAAAACAAATATACACCAAATATACAAACTTATACACCAAGACTCTAAACGTTTAATGTAATCTTTCGATGAAACATAAGCTTTTTATATATCGTGGTGATCAATATTAACTGCCAAGAAACGCCTGTTAAAAATTTATTCTAAATATATAATCTCCATTTTCAATATTCCGTAAAATCTCGTAAGTGTGAACGTAGTTTAGTTAAGACTTGAAATTGTTTACTAAAATTAGATTAAGCGATATATTAGAACTTGCAAAGTATAAAATATAACTATAGTTTTAAAATTATGGTGCACTGTTCTAAATCGAATACACTAGCGGTAAAGTTAAATATTCTCTTATAGCCGATAGTTAGTGAATCAGAAGCACGTTCATTTATTTTTTTACGAAGCGGTTATAGAAATAAACTTTCTGTAAATATCCATAAATACTTTTCCTTTTAGTTCTTAATGAATGTTCTATGACGTTGTTGTCTGTTTAGAAAATGTTGAAATTTTATATTGAAAATTTATTTTATTATGATGATACAATCCATGTGCCATGTTTATAAATGAATTCATAATTTGCTACCCAAGTGCTTATATAAGTATAGTTATAGATATTTAAATTTGCTTGATATTTTTCTTATTTTATTTATTGGATGCGATTTTAGATGTGATTTTGTGAAGACTTGGTGTTTATTATATTTAGAGACGGATTGTTTTGATGTTGATTGCAAATACCCTGAATGGGTTTTACAAAGTACATTTCATTTTGTGTGTCGGGATTCGAACCCCGACCTATAGAAATTTACTTTGTAACGTTGTTTTAATGTTTGAAGTATCGGCTGAAACGTGGGGCCTATAGAGATCATATATTTCTTCTTAATATATTTTTTTTCTTCTCTTATTAGACTACAGCTTTATTTAAATTTATGTGTTTAAATTAATGTCTTAAACATTGCATACTATGCATGTGGTAGAATCTTAGTAAGATAATTTTTTATGACTGTATTTTCTTTTTTTTTTTTCAAAGTAGTCCTACCATTGCTATCACACTACACTGTTCTACTCTTTAGTCTTCCAAACTTCTGTTTGTTTGTTTCTTTTTATTTCTCATACCGCAGGAGTCGTCTCAAGCAAATTTAAATATCCTGACGATGTGTGAGGATTTGTACTAGATAATATATTTATGTTAACTACGTTATAACGTTTACATGTAATTGTTTGACGCACTTTGTGTAGTAATCGCCTGCTATTAAGTTTTAAGGTTAGGAGTTAAAATATTATACTAAAATTCTAATTCGTGTTTGGTGTACACCAAGTGATAGTTATAAAAGTAAAACTTTTATCAAAACCTTTTTAATATTACGCTTATAGTGTTTTCCTCACGCCGATAGATTAACACTTAAAACATAGTGGCATGATTTTCTGCTACACGACCAACGAACGTGGTATAAACTGGTACTCTATTGATTCGTTGTTTCTACTGCTGCTTGTCTCTTAATAAACCTTAGTAATAAAGTATCTATATTCCAAAGTAACTTTCATTTCACCCCGTGCCTCGTTTGGAGCTGCATTTATAAGGTAACTGGCCGTCTACGAAATTGTATGTCCTTAATGTTGGCCAAATGTTTGATGTTGTCGTCCAAAGTTGGCCAGAATGTTTGTCGTACGATAGATCGATGTTAGAGACCGCTTAGCTTCATCTGTCTAGTGTAGCACAGCATGAGCTCTTAGATTTAGATTGCAGGTAAAATGATATTTGATAATTTACACATGATTTTCATGCGTAAGTTATAAATATTATATTTTTATTATATTTCGTCTCTATATGTGAGGTCACCGCTAGCTGTTTTATTTACTACGTGCTTCTTAGAATTAAGTACTTTTAGAATTTAGTCACTTATGACATGTAAATAGATTTATGTTAAAACCGAAATAAAGAAAAATCGGTTGTTCATTCATTTGCTGTCACTCTGCCCATAGCGCTTTAATATATTATTTTTACGTAGTAATAAATTTTATATTTTAGATAGATATCTGGTATGTGAGCAACTCCGTCGATACAATATGTGTGCTTATTAGATCGTACCGCATGGAGACCCGAAACTGTACACACGACCGTGTGTGCCTACACACAGACACACACACGCACAGATAATACAAAGTTATTAAAAATCAGTGTTAAAGCTTCAACTAGCATTACCTTTATCGAGAGCTATATGTTCATTTCAGATCAATGTTTCAAAAACTGTATTACCTTAATTTTATGATTTTTTTTATATTGTTTAATTTACGATTTAAAAAATGGATGTAAAGGAGCCCTGGATGGAATTGTATAAATATAGTTATTAAGTGCACAACCCATGAATGTGCTTGTTACGGTTATAGGAAGACCCTGCGTTATTTTAGTTCACCTACTCTATCTTTAATTTATCTTCTTCCCGAGACCTGTTCGCTTCGCGAGGCACTCCTAGGCTTCGAACAGTCCTAAATATATACTTTCTATTGTACACTGTAAATCTTTCACTGCTACGCTGTCGGACGCTATTCCAAATGTTTATTTACACCATTTAACCAATTTATTTTGTAAAAATGTTACATTTATTTATTATCTAAGTTTTGTATTATATACTTAGTTACTATTTTTATTTATGGTTATATTTTACACCAATTAGGCTTTCTGTTATATATATTTTTAAATTAACCTTTATTTTAGCGAATAGCGTCCGATCGTCAACACCGCAGTTGATTTAATGCCGCGTACGCCTCTACGTGTCGTGAATCTTTTACTTCATGTTCTTGTTTTGGTTTTCTTTTCCATGAATCCCCATTGCACACGGAAGGTCATAGGTGGCGAGTTACAAGAGCGCTTGATTCCTGTGCCCTACAGCAAGACTTCTACCGATCAAGCTGTAAGATTTCAAAAAGCCTGCTCTTTCACTCACCTCTACGTTTGTTTGAATTTTCTTTGTCCTTTGTTCCGTTCTACTGTTTACTATACTCTACAACTGTTTATCCGTTACTATTATTCCGTTTTCTATCCACACTGACCCTTTAACTTCACCCTTTCTCTTAACTTAGTATACGTTTTGTTTCCGCTTCTTTGACACCACTTTTAATGTAGATTCGATGGTTTGAATTTAATCGGTCAGTGTAGAGCTTGCATGCTTATCATCACTGGCATGGTTCCTGATGCATGGTTTCATGGCCTTAAAGGGTTCCGTAACAGGGTATATGACTTTTCATGTTTGTTGTTTTTGTGTCCCAAAATCCATTCAACGTGCAATACGTACACATGTAATAATATGTATTATATGTTCTAAATATTATATGTTAACTAATAACACAATTGATTTTTTTGGAAACATTGTTACTGAGTTTAATGTCGACAATCTTTATAGTGGGGGCTAAATTTTCATTTTATAATGTAAAAGTTTTAAGAGTTTGCTAAATATAGTTATAAGCATTATGGTAATAATAATCACAGTTTTTACTATATCATGTGTTGTTATGTATAAAAGAAAGTCTCAGATATTTCACTTGATTCATAATGCTTTTTAGAGAAATAATGCAGAGTTCGTAAGTATCTCTTTTTATCACTGAATAATTTTCACTTTTCAAGAAATTTTTAATCTAAGTTAGGCACTAAGTAGATATACGCGATCATTTCTAAGGAGCATACTCATTCATATTCCTTCGGGATGAAAGTCTTTGATTAACAAAAATTTTGTTTTCATCATTCATTAGTTGCTGAAGGTAGATTGTATATATTGTGTTGCTCCATTTTTGCACTGAAATAAAATTAAAAAATATATGAGCTCCATAAAAAATACCATAAATTGTCGGGGGATTGTCATAAAATCTTAATCAAAAGCTTTATCGAAATACATACATTCGACTTCATTTTAAACAAGCTTTTAGATAATTAAGTTTAGAAATAACGCTTCTAAGAATACTTAATATAAGGGGAATCTGGGAATATAATCACACGGGTTATTCAGCTTTGCTTAATGTTCGGATATCGGAAATGAAAACTCGATCGATGTTGCTTCGTATGTTAGCGTAAGGGCGTAAGCTTCGCATAGCTCATAGAGGAGGTCGATGAACTGCAGTCACAGAATAAATGCATGGAACCACAGAATACACCGACACGTCACTAACAAATGATACGACTGGGTGAAGATTCAAACTAATCTGATTATACTTCCGGTGTCATCGTTGTTAGAGCACAATATTTCAGAACATAATACTGTAAAAAAGACCTAAATAATTTCGCAACATAATTGCCGATATGAAATGATACCGAAATTATAAGATACGAAGAATCACCCACCTGATGTCTGTATACAGAGAAGGCAGGAGCAAGTAGTTCATATATCACTGCATGGCATGCGTGGGAGCGGCCGGCAGATCGCCAGCACCTCGACCTGCAATGGCGGACCGTCACCAATCTTTTGGAGATAGGGTCAAATTGACACTTAACTGAAGTTTTAGTTTAACTGACACAATTGTCACGGCTTTTTTGGACCTTTGACCCCATCTCCGGCTGCGCGTGGATTATCTGTGACTGGATTTTTGAAATACCTACCGCTTCTCGCCTTTCTTTTAATGGCTCGGTGTGCTTCTATTTGTTTTCCAACAAATGTACATTTTTCCATTTTATGTGACGGCGCACCCTTCTGATTTACACTCTCTCGTTTCCATGGCATAAACAAAATATTCAATTACTAATTCTCTATACTATATGCTGCTGTAAACAACAGCATGGTTAAAACCATGACAAACTAGTAGTAGTGACTAATCAAAAGGTTTCGCCATATATTTTTATTATGTAGCTCTGGCTCACAACTTTTTTAATTGTACGTAATGTGATACGTTCCTAGATGACATGTGCAAAATTGGTCCACCTTAGGAACGTATCTGTAAATTAAATGTACACTTCCCTTGCGCAGTACACTATTGGCACACCCTCTTGTAACATCTCCAAATTTCATATGTGACTGCAACTCCGTACAAAACTTATATGTTCGCTAATTCTTTTTATAAACGAGCATTTAAATGTAAATTATTCACATAAACCATTAATCTTGCAAACAATTATTTCGTCTATAAAAAGAGATAGTGCAAAGCGTGATTGCTATATGATACTCCAACATCTAGTAGCTTACCACAAATCTCTTAAACTTGTTGAGCAAACTTTTGAGCAAACTAACAAGTATCATATAGCAATGATGAGTGAGCCAGAGCTGGATATGATAACAAATGGGAGTAAAACTAAGCGGTCGGGTTGGGCGTTGGGCAGATCCGCGTGGTGAACGCGTTCCGGCAGGGGCTGGACTCGCGCGGCTCGCTGGCGGACGCGGCGCTCGCGGAGGCGCTGCGCAAGCAGACGGCGCTCTCCAAGCGCTACTCGCACTCCTCCAGCGTCGAGTACGCGGACGCCCCCCGTGACGCCCTCGCACCCCACGACCTGGACGTCGAGCGTCTCTCTAGCCACAGCCACACGGAGACCGCCGTCTAACCGCCGTCTCGCCGCCGCGTCGCCGCCGTGTCGCCGCCACATCGCTGCCATCGCTCCGACTGCGTAATCGATTGTGTATAGGATATTTTTTAACGAGCATGCACGTATTCGTTCCGACCGCGGCGAGCGCGGGCGGACGCGGGCAGACGCGGGCCTCGCCGCCGCCGACGCTCGAGCGCGAGTTATTGTTAACTAGTGTGTTTAATTATTCGATTGTTTTGAAAATATTTTATTATTATACGCGTCGCGCCAGTCGCGCGCGTCTGTTGAACGAATAAATATTGTCTAATGATTAATTTTAGATTTAAGCGCGAGGACGAGCGAATGGGCGTGTGTTTTTTGAAAATAAAAATAAAATTTTCGCGTAGCGTCGTGTCGTCTCTTACACGGAATGAAATGTTTTATATTGCTTTTGTCGAAGACATGTTGCGGTGCGTCTCGGGCAGGGGGAGGGGGCGGGCCGCGCGGCCTCGACTCATCTTTTGTATAAAGTTATTTCATTTGTAGCGCAGCATCATCGTTTGTACGTACGCCGAGTGATATTAGCGGCGCGTCGGCCGCCCCCCGCCCCCCGCTCCACCCGCGCGCCTCCTATACTTAACTAAATTATTGAAGTATTAGTTAAGGTGTTTGTTATAAATTTCAATAACTTTTTGTTTTTACGACCTTTTCCCTAATTCTAAGTATATATTTAAGTCATATCTCGAAGCGTAGACGCATCAACAGAAAAGTTTCTATACAAGAACCGATCTCCGCTTTCTTGTGTAAAAACCGACGTAGTCCACTTTGAACATCTTCAATATGTTTAAATAGAAATAAACATTAAATTGTATAGCTGAAGGTATTTATTTGTAATGCTAGTCTCTTATGAAACAAAATACTAATTATTCAATTATTATAATGTACTTATTGATTATCGATAAATACTTCAAGTTTATTCAACAAAATATAGTCTACGGTGTAACGAATTGATTTTGGAATATTTTCTCTACGAGCATCGTCGCGCCGCCCCGGCGCCTCCGACGGCCCTCGCGGCCCGCGTGGCCCCCGGCCGCGGACCGGCGCGGGGGAGGACGCGGCGCGCGCGCACATGCATAGGCGACGTAGGTTCGCAACAGTGGCATTTTCGAATTATAAGAATAAGACATGTACTTAATGGACCTAGTGACGAGTTGAACCGAGAGTCGCACGACAGCGGCCGACCGCTCGCAACCCACTTGTTTTAGTAATATGTAATGGTAATGATGATCGAGCGATTAGAATCGGCAATGTTCAATTTTGTATAGAACGTTTCATAGTAGCGGTATTGAGAGTTGTTACGTTTTATTTTGTGAGGTATGTAGGCGCGTTCCGTTGCACGAGAGCTGTTCCTCGCCTAGACGTAGAGCGACGGACGCCCGGCGCGATCACTACTAAATTATTAAACAATCTTGTAAGTAATCAAGTATTAGCTTCGAATCAATAAAGCCTTTTTAAAAAAAACTTAGTTAAAAATGAAAACTATTGAAAGTTCACATGTTTAAATATTAATATTAGTTACGGTTTCAGTGAATAGAGAGGTCATGGTAACGTTTTGTGTATAATATTGCTATATTTTCGTTGATATTCGTTACGTACAGTTTTCCGATGAAAGACATAAATTAGGAGTCTACTGTGTTGTAGGGCGCGGGCTGCCCGCCTCTACCTAACAATAAATTGTTTTTACATGACAGTCTGCCACTAACCATTTTAGGTGATAAGTCCCATTGTTGTATTTTTCGTCTCACAATAAATGAAAATCTATTTTATTGTTTTTAATGCATCGTTTTATTTAACACCCTTTCTATTTAAAAACATCAAATTTACTCAGAATTATGTAAGACTATCTATGATTTCTATTATAATTATCAACTGTTATATTTTTGTGAAATTATATTAAAAATACATATTTAAATATGAAACAACTAATATTATTGACACAAATATGATTTCTTATTCCATACTCGGAAACTGCTTAAATTTTATACATATAATATTATTATATGCTGTATTAAACAAATATTTATTTGAGAAGGATTTCTACTTAATATTATTTGCATAAAGATTAAAGAACATAAGGTTGTTTGTCTGAATCAATCTTTCTGCATAGAAAAGTTCAAAATACTAAATAATCGATAACACTTGCATAGATACATATAAAATATTACATTTATCTATACTAATATTATAAAGCTGAAGAGTTTGTTTGTTTGTTTGTTTGTTTGTTTGTTTGGTTGAACGCGCTAATCTCAGGATCTACTGGTTGGAATTGAAAAATTCTTTTTGTGTTGGATAGTCCATTTATCGAGGAAGGCTTTAGGCTATATAACATCACGCTACGACCAATAGGAGCGGAGCATAAATGAAAAATGTTGCAAAAACGGGAAAAATTAATTCCTTTTGAGAGCTTCCGTTGCGTGCGCTGCGTAAACGGTTAAAGTTACGCAAAAATTATGTATGACGGAATTGTTCCCCTTTAAAAGTTCTAAAAAAAAGTCCGCGACAGCATATGTCTATCTTTTAAGGCTGACTCAATATAACCATTTTTATGGTAATCAAATTTGTTCTAAAATAATGCTATACTTTCGAAGATGTTTTTCAAAATATGATATTAATCCTTATCCAAATAAATACGTTATACATCACAAGTATTTAATTTTGAATAAAATTGCCCTTGACATCATTTGATTTCAATGAATATCTTAGGAGATATCATAGTTTTAAAATATACATATTTAACTTTACGCGGTCTATGGGTGAGAGCGAGTGCGGGGCGATCGTGAGGGGGGAGGGCGCTGGCCGCCGCGCCGGTAGCTCTGCGAGCAGTCACTAATCCACGCGGACGAAGTCGCGGGAAAAGCTAGTAATTACATATAAGTATATTACAGCTCGTGGGGACAATATTTTATCATACTTATCTATATTGTGAAAGTGTCTGTCACGTTAATTCTCACAATAAAACCGCTGAAACGATTTTAATATCTACATATCTTGTACAGACACTGAACCCTGATAAAGGACAAGGAGTTGCTTTTAAAAAAATAACCTTTGAATTCTGAAATGGATTGAAATAAGATAAAAGAGCTTTAAATATAAAATTAATACATATTAGTATTTATCATAAAAGTAAAAAACCTAAATGTCTGGTTTTCTATAAAAAATATAATTGTTACGAGTTAAAACTGTAACTACAATGATTTTTCTATTATATTCTAAATGTAACAGAAGAAAAATTAAAGATTTGGCTATTATATATTTAAGAACGCATTATATATTTAATGGGTGGACATTGTGCAGAAATAAGTCTTAATAGCTTGTATCCGCTAACTGCATTCTTTTATAAACTAGTTTTCAAATAAGAAAAAATCACATCCAAATCGGTTCACTCGTTTAAGAGCTACGGTGCCACGGACACACGTAGCGGTCAAATTTATAACACCCCTCTTTTTGCGTCGTGGGTTAAAAAGCGTCAAACTTGGCGTGATTGTTCAATTGCGCAGTGCAACTGCTATGCAATGTTAGGCTCTACTATTTTATTGGAAAATACATGTTAAAGGAACGGGCTCTTTATGTTATAAAAATGTTTAATTTGAATGTAAATATAGCTACTCTGCAACTGTTGTAACTCGACATAACTTTATAGTAAAACCGTTCATGGAAAATATTAATTGTAGTGTGTTGTGTTTAAATAGTATCGAACAAACAACAAAAGTAACAGAATAAATTGTGTATAACATTATAAAAACTAAGTAATTTGTTTGTATGGGCGAAGCCTAAAGGAGGGTTATATGTTTGATCTGTATGTACGTTATACTACATTCCGTCATTAACTTGTTTTCATCTTTTTAGTTAGCTTTTACGCAGTCGGATTTTTATACTTTTTGTTCTTTTATTACTCTCTAACAATATGTATTCTTTTATTTTAACTGACTACTGTGAAAATTTCTGTATCTGCTATATACACTTGACGGAAAGATTCGAACCTGCGACCTGCGCCAGCGCCAAACTGTCGTCTCTTGAACGTAAATTTTATTATTTCTAACTCTCGAGTTTATTTTCATACATGCAATATATTCTCCCTTTTATACTTCTTTTAGATTTATGATACAGATGCTTTATTCTTGGCAAAATTTATTATTATCAGAAGCCACTGGTTACTCTTAGTTCATAGTGTATTTCCTCCCTAGGTGATAAAAACGGGGGCGTATATGTTAGGCTTTAAGGGGTAGGACTAGCTTTTCTGGCCGGTGAGTCACCATAAACTGTAACTATGGGAAATGCGTAAATGCATTTTCCAACATCATTTGGATACTAAACATCCAAATCCGTTCTGCCCTTTAATCGTGAAGTATCGTAACAAACAGACGTAAAATAAATTTACCATCTCCAGCACAATTGTTAATGTCACGTTCACTTAGAACACAATTACCAACAGTCACAAAAAACTTAAAACCAAAAACAGTTAAATTTCATGAATATGTAAAAACTAAGGAAGAAAATAAAAATAAAATGAAGAACTATTACGACAGAAAAACAAAATCATTACCAGAATTACAAGAAGGGGATAAAGTTTATTTTAAGAAAATGCCAGATACTCCATGGATTACAGGCACAGTTCGGACCAAGTGTGATCAGCCTAGGTCTTATACTGTTGAAGGTTCAGATGGATTTATAGGAAGGAGAAATAGACAGCACATTTTGAAGCCTCCACAGTCACCTCAAAATGTAGCTCAAGATATATTACAAAAAAGTTCAAATATCAAGACACCTCCTAATAAGGTGTCACCCTCAATTGAAGAGCATACAACTCCAGTTGAAAAGCGCACTAGGTGTGGAAGAGTCATTAGACCACCAAGACGGTTAGAGTTATAGAAGTTAATATTTTCTTATTAGTAAATATATTAGCAATGACTGTGAAAGACTGATTAATTTAGTTAAGTCTAGAATATATATTAAAGAGCCTTAGCTCAACAAATTATCTTATTTTTAATTTCTTAAAGAGTCTGTTGTCAAAAGTTATTGTTAATAGTTTGGTCAATAATGTAAAGTGTGTTAAGCTGTAAAATTATAATTATTTTATTTTTTTTTAATAAGGAGGATGTTATGATTATGTTGTCACTTGTCACATCACTATTTATATGACACATCACTAATGCTTGTACTCGTGTCTGTCCAATATGGCGTCTTCTAACTATTACTTATTTTATTACCTGTTATGTGGATCTCAGTGATCAGTACTCAATATTTTAATAAAAGTCTTAAGTCAAGTCTAATTAATTATTTATCATCATTAATGCACCTACCACTACAGAAACTTTTGCTTTTAAAAAGTAATTTGATTTATATTATAACCTTAAAATTAAAAATAAAATATGTAATTATAATTAAAAGATGATGTTTAATCATGACACTTATTAAAAAAATATACAATAATCCTAGAAAACGTTTTAACTTTTAATATCAGCAAAATTTTTAACTTTTTTCTCTAGCATCACTAGGCGGTTAATTTTTATTCGGTCCGCAATAGATTTACTATTTGTAATTGCAACTCCATCGAATTTCGTTCAGGCATGTTTCTCAGCACGGTTGCTACGTATTTGCCGAAACTTTCTAAGGGATCTTCTTGTTTATTTGCCATCGTTTGCAAATAGGATGATATGTCTCTTAATATTGGTACTATATCATTGAAGTCTAATTTTCCCTCAAACATTGAGCTGCTATTTCTATCAGTATCGTCGCTGCTGGAATCGTTTTCCTCTTGCTCAAACGCGTCCTGGTCAGGTTTGATCACCTTGTGAAAGACCTAAAAAAAGATTCATAAATAAAATCTTTAATATATCAGTTCTTATATAATATATTAAAGATACACATAGAACTCACTAATTGAACAATTATCATTAAAGGAGAGCAACCGACCACATGAACAAGGCTCTCATCATAGCAACATCTAGGTTTTCTAAATTAAATTGTTTTCTAAATTAACGTGGACTATAGTTTTATAAAATTTTATTTAAAAAGACCACTCAAATAAAAGTAAAAAAGTTGGCCGTTCCCGGACGGGATCTCGCCCGGCAGATGTGAAACATCTATGTTGACTATTCGGTGTTGCTTTCGTAATTTGTCCAAATAGCATCTATATTATTTACATATTAACATTCTGTATTTAGGTACGTACACGCTGTACATTTTGTTGAAGCAACCTGCTGTTTCTTCTACGCTCATTAATTTTGTGTCTATTTCGCTCTCGATAATTACGATTACGTTCAGCAGCGGTGGCAGGAATTGTCTGTGAAATATTTTGCTTGAGCCTACTGTCTCTTTTCCGCTTGTTTATTTCTTCTTTGTGCCTTTCGTAGTATCGTTTTTGTCTCTGTGTATATGAACTTGAACGTTGAACTTGTGCGTGAGTAATTTGTTCAATTAAGTTTATGTTCTGTATATTAGATAGATTATGGATTAGTTGTGACTTTTTTTTACGCTGCCTGTTTTCTCTTCTTCGCTGATTGATCTCTTCTCGGTGTCGCTCTCGATACAAACGATTACGTTCAGCAGGATTTTTGCCCACTCTAAATTACAAGTGTAATATGTTAAAAAAAAGTGGAAACATTACTAAATAAATATTTTCAATTATAAAATGTAAGATAAAAAAAATATCAATACCTCACTTGTATAATTTGATCCGAATGAGATGCATCTTGGTCATTATTGGTTTCAATCATAATATCATCTATCTCTTTCTTTGTTTGTCTACTGAAAAAGTAAGGTAAAATTTCATTAATTTTAATTTTTTATAAAAATAGATGCCATACACACAGAAAAAGGAGTTAAAACACTTTTTTTTAACGTTGGGATGCATTTAGGTACGAAGTGTGGGCTCACCGACAAAGCCAGTACTACCCACTAATATCCAACGGCCCTCCCCCGTCTTAATGGGGCATTGCAGGATCGCTTACGCATTCAACCACGACGCCCCGACGCGACGGCAGGTCTGACGAAGCAGACTACAACAACTATGAGGGTTACTCCACGGTCCACTCTGCTACCAGAAAAGTACCAGGAGCAACCCGCATAGCACACTGCCCACCGAGGTGGGCCGCCTACCAGTGCGTTTCTTGGCTTCGCGCCCGTTTGTATTGCCAGGCACTAATGAGACCCCCCAACAATAAAGTGAACGCACGTTGGGGGGAAGGAGTTAAAACACTAGAATAACTCAATCAACTACAGAAACTTTATAAACAAAGTACTGTATTTGCATTGTCTCCATGTACACGATAAGTAATTACCCTAAATGCACCGAAATTTAGTCTTAATCAAATATCAAGGTTAAATATGGCTTTACCGTGTCATATGTCACCATAATCTATACATATAATAAAATCCTGAGTTGTATCAGTACATTAAATATTTTTTCATAAATCTTATTGATATAGTCATTATTAACGGAATATTACGGTGAAGGAAAACATCGTGAGGAAACCTGCATGTATGAGAGAACCTAACAAGTTTTCGAAAGACATGTGAAGTCTGCCAATTCGCACTTGGCGAGCGTGATGGACTATGGCCTGATTCCCCTCGTATTGAAGGGAGGCCCGTGCCCAGCAGTGGGACGTTAAAAAAAGGGCTGAATGCAACGATACAGAGGCCAAATCTATAGTTTTTAGAATTTTTGTCTACCTGTCTGTCTTTACCGCATCACGAAAAAATCACTGGACAGATTTTGATGAAATTTGGTATGATGATAGCTGGTTATCCGGGTCAACATATAGGATATTTTTACTTCGGGAAAATATCTCATCTCTGAGTTAAACGTTAAAATCGGTTAAAGGGCTCAAAAAGCCAATATCTCAAGGTCAGCGCGTTGTTATTGTACATGCTGGTTCTGAGAGTGGCTTCATAACAAACGCGTTACTAACTATTAAATCTGGGTCAAAAGCGGGTGACTACCACAACAACATGAATTACGAAAATTATCAGAAATGGCTTCGAACCCAGCTAATTCCCAATCTTTTACCAAATTCAAAAATGTAAAAAGGGTAACATACTCTCTAGAACTCTATGCTCGAAATTTTTGATCGTAGGTATATTTTTGTGTGTATAAAATTATTATATATTTTATAGTTTTAACTGCAAAGTGCTCTAAATATCGAAACCTTAAATCCTAAAGTAACAAATAAGTTACAAGTCTGTAAATTCTACGGGAAAGAGTTAACGAACAAATCGTTGTTTATATTCTATTTTAGTTGATTGGGCCCAGAATCCAGATATATCTCGCGAGTCGCGTTTTTGCACGCATGCGCAAAAACATGTCAGCTTGTTGACATTGACATTTGACAGTGAAACTCATTTTTCTCAAATGGACATATATGTAATAAAATGATATAGTATTAGATAATTTACTACTAACCTTTGGTTTGAATCGGTAGATTGTGTTCCGTAAAGTAAACCTTGTGCACACGTATTAAATATTTTACTACAGCCTGCATTTTGATCATCATTGACTTTTTGTTTCTTTTTGGTCACTTGATCGTCACTGTCACTCATACTTCTCTATTCAATATTATTGTATCTGATTCAAAAACAATAATATTTAAAAGAAAAATACAAAGCGTGTATACTTACAAGCGGTAAACATGTCAAGTATCCTATAATCGGATAGAAACATTTTGCAGCTCAACAGCGAAGGAACAAAATGTATAACGCGCGCGCACACACAAGGGTGTCGAGAGCGGTGGCGTAGAACAGGCATGATGGCGTGACAGCGCGGCGTCACGCCATCATAAATCGTTTGCCGTCACGAGTTGGTTTTACTGCCAAGGTGCGCCAATAGATGTTTCACATCAATAGAAAAAAGGAATGAAACATTAAATAAGAAATACACACAAAAATAAAATCATTTGAAATCATTATTATAATGCATCATCATAACTCACTAGATTTGATTGAAACTTAAGAGCACTCAATTTTAATGAACATGATATAATGCTCCATAGATTTAGGTAGTTATTTAAAGATAAACAGAGCTCATGGGGCTTATCTTTTTATTACAAAAATATTATTGTGAATAAAATAACTGCACTTTTTATTATTTATTTATTGAATTCATCTACAACTATAATCAAAACATCACCAAAATTGGTTTAAACATGTATAAATTTATATACTTTTTATTTTTAAATTTAAATTAATGTAATATATTTAAATTTAAAAATATCTATATGGTATTTCATGTTAAATCATGTGAATAAGTTTGAATTATATGCTGTTGCTGGTATTTGCATCAACAAACTCTTTAGTTTTGGTAAAACAGTACTTATCCACTTCTCAAAATCATTTGTGTCCATTTCAAAATAAAAAAAAAATAGCTCTCCGGCTTCAACAAATCAATTGATAGAACTGAAACATAGTTTTAAATTATTTATTGATTAACTATCTTAGTGCAATGTTATATTAAAATGATGTATTCTTTTACTTAAAAAGTAACTATTATGGACTAGCGACTCACACTGACTTCACTCGGGTTTGCCTCTAGAAAAAATCAAATCTATCCCTATTATTATATCTCTTTTGTAACTAGTTTTTTGCTTCTATTGTGTTCGCATCTTACCTGTGCAATGTCTTACCAGCTGAAGGAAGAGGAAGAGGTGCATCCTGTGGTGGTCCTGACTGACTGATGGATCAACACACAACCTAAGCCACTGGTCATAGAAACTTGAAATGAGGAGGATGTATTCCTTATATGATGTAGGCATCTGATAAGAAAGGATTTTTCGAAATTCATCTCCTAAGTGGGTGGATAGGGGATTAAAGATTGTATGAAACTCTGTCATACTTAATGTGAAGTACATAGAAAGTGATGTTTAGGTTTAATATAAAAATAAAAAATATATTTATTTGATTTTTTCGGTATTCAACCCTTAAAGGGGTAAAAGGAGGTAATAAACTTTATATGGGCAAAGAATTATTTATGATCAGAATTACTGGAAACTTTGTATTAATTCTCTTCAATACAATTAAATAAATACGTGTTTTAGCATTTTTCGAAATTCAATCCCATAGGGGGTAAAATAGGGAATTACAATTGGTATGAAACTAAATAAATAATTATGTTGGGACATTAACACACAGCACCATCTAGTTCCATGGTAAGCTACGAGGCTTGTGTTATGGATACCAGATAGTTGATATACTACACATATATAATAATAATAATAATAAGCCCCCCAAAATCCTACCTTACGTCCGAGCTGAACATCTAGCTACGTGGGGGGCGGACACGCGTACAGTACTACTGTACTAAAAACTTACGCGGCTAACGAGGCAAAGGTAACCCATCAATATGGAGACGAGATCGAAAAAAGTACGTATATGGCCGCTACCCGAGGGTGATCGTCGGGGCGCACCTGGAGCCGATGCTGGGTGTCTCAGCATGCGACCCATCGGCGGTACGGAACTGAACAGGCGGGTTTCGACCGATAAAAATGTTACAGCCGAAGTACCCAACCAACTGACTTTTGACAATAGGCAAAAAATTAATAGTGTCCATAGTAGTAGATTGGTTACCCCAACTACATCAGCTGCAGATGTTTCACAGGGGACTTCTGTCCATCAACCTGTGACCACTAAGGCTGGAAAACCACGAGTGCGCATGAAATGGGACAGTGAAATAAATACATTTATCATGCGCACATACTTATACATAACTAAATTAGAAACAGACATGACAATGTATGGCAGTAAACTTTTCGAACAATTTAAATTAAAATATCCAGACTTAAACGTAACAGCACAGAGAGTAGCAGACCAAAGAAGGGTTATATTAAGAAACAGATTGCTATCAGAAGAAGTTATAAATAAATTGAAAAAGGAGATATCCGAGCAAATAAACTACGAGGAGAGAATGGCCAATACTGCAACACCGGTTACATCTAGTATAGTTAATTCTACTTTAGCACCAGTTGAAACTAACAGCAAAATAACAGAACCTAGCACAAATATACTATTTTCACTCTCTCAGCGTACTTACGTTCCTGAATCACAGGTTTCGTTGATGTCTTTTAATGTTAGCCAGGCATCAGTATCCACACAAACGGAAGTCCTAACTTCTGATTTGCTACAAACTACTGAATCGATAGCAATAGACCAGAATGAGTTTCCAAATTCATTAATCCAAGATTTGCACAATAAACTCGAAACTACCCTAATGTTGTATACAGGAACTGATCCGTCACATCGTCCTAAGCTACCAAAATTAAGAGAAAACAATAAATTATATGATTTAGTTCGGATATTTAATCAGATTGTTGTCAAATTTCATTCTGTAGATTCTGATATAACACAATTACATACATTAATATATTGCGTTGCGCTTGTAATTAGTAAGGAATTAGGCTATAAAACTTATTCAGATACGATCACGTACAAAAAAAGGTCTTTAAATAAACCAGAATGGCAAATTAGGCTTGAGAACGATATCAAAAAGTTAAGAGTAGATATTGGTAGGCTAACTCAGTTCATAAATAACAATAGAAGTAATAAATTAGTAAAACACGTCAATAAAATATTTTCGTCTTATAAAATACATTCATCCCATGAAAAAAATAACAGTAGACCGGAGGAATTTTTAGATACGTTAAAACAGAAACTTACACTTAAATCTCAGAGACTAGCACGCTACAAAAAATCACTGCAAAGAAAAGAAGATAATAAATTATTTACCAATAATGAGAAGGATTTCTATAGAAAACTTAACAATGTGCAAGACAACACTATACGGGAACTACCTGCAGAAAATGAACTCAAAGATTACTGGACCAATATTTGGAAAAAAGATAAAGATCATAATAATAGTGCCAAATGGATAGAAAAAGTAGAAGAGACTGCAAAAACTATTAAACCGATGGAATTTATCGATATAAATAAAATAGATATAGAGAAAGTAACAAAAAAAATGAAAAACTGGAAAGCTGCAGGTGTAGATGGAGTTCATAACTTTTGGTATAAGAAACTTGTAGTGCTGCATCAGGCTCTTGCTGTGGCTATATCAGACGTAATAAAAGGAACAGCAGAATTTCCTTCATTTTTAACAAAAGGAATAACATATATGCTACCTAAGTCAAGTAATACCACTGACCCCTCACAATACCGCCCGATAGCTTGCTTACCTACTATTTATAAATTAATTACTTCATGTATAGCACTAAAAATAAACACTCATGTAATTCATAATAATATTCTAGCTGAAGAACAAAAAGGCTGTCGACAAAATCATATGGGATGTAAAGAACAGTTAATAATTGATTCCAATATTCTAAAACATGCTACCACACATAACCGTAATTTATTCCTAACATATATAGATTATAAAAAAGCATTTGATAGCATACCACACTCTTGGCTAATCCGCATTTTACAAATATATAAAATTAATTCTTGCATAATATCTTTCCTGGAGGATGTCATGAGAACATGGAGAACTACGCTATTGTTAAATAATGGCTGCAACTATATAGTAACTGATGATATCCCAATATCTAATGGCATTTTCCAGGGAGACTCACTCAGTCCCTTATGGTTTTGCTTGGCACTTAATCCATTATCTTATCTTCTTAATAGCCCTAACTCTGGATATAAACTGACATCAAACACATATATTAGTCATTTAATGTACATGGACGATATAAAGTTATTTGCAAAGTCTGACAAAGAAATAAATAAGCTGATAGAAATAACTGCTGAATTTAGTAATGATATTAACATGACTTTTGGTGTGGATAAATGTAAAATATTGAAACTGAGATCAGGTAAAATTGCAACTAAGAGTAATGAACCGAACGATGATTATTTTGATGTTATGGGAGAGAACGAAAGCTATAAATATCTAGGTTTACATGAAGGTAGAACAATTAATCATACACAGATAAAAAAAGATTTAAGCAACGAATGCTTTAGTAGATTACATAAAATTTGTAAAAAAACACTGTATTCTAAAAATTTAGTTAAAGCTATAAATACATATGTCATACCAGTACTTACATATTCTTTTGGAGTAGTCAAGTGGTCAGCTACAGATATTAATAAATTAGAAATTAAAATAAGAACCACTTTGACCAAATACAATTATCTACATCCAAAGTCAGCAATAGAACGTATGACTGTGCAAAGAAGTAAGGGTGGTAGAGGGGTGATAGACATTCGAGTTTTATGGGAAAAACAGATCCAAAATCTTAGAAATTTTTTTTATAGTAAGGCTGAAACTAGCCAAATTCATTTAGCTACAGTAGAAACCGACACTAATTACACTCCACTTGATTTAAATAATAAAGTCCGCGAATTCATTTCAAGTCAGGATTATGAAGCTGAAAAACTAACAAAATGGCGCAGCAAAGAGTTACATGGCAGACATATTCATGACCTCGAACAAAACCACATAGATATACAAGCATCCAATCAGTGGCTTAAGCTAGGATACCTTTTCCCGGAGACAGAGGGCTTTATTATTGCCATACAAGATCAGGTAATTAATACGAGAAATTATAAAAAGTTCATTCTTAAAGATCCAACCTTAAAAAGTGATAAATGCCGGAAATTCCATCGCCAACCAGAAACCATACAACATATTACTAGTGCCTGTCCTAGCCTTACCCAAACCGATTACACTCATCGACATAATCAAGTAGTCCATATGATCCACCAAAAACTAGCCAGCAAACATAAATTAATACAAGGAAAACCCCAGCCATATTATCAATATACACCAAAACCAGTACTGGAGAGCAGCAATTACAAGATATACTTTGATAGAGCTATATTAACTGATAAAACTATCCACAACAATAGACCGGACATTACTTTAATAGACAAAATAAATAAAATAACTTATTTAATAGATATTGCAGTTCCAAATACACACAATTTACAAAAAACTATAACAGAAAAAATACATAAATACACGGAATTAAAAGAAGAAGTTATTAGAATATGGAAGATGAATAAAGTATATATTGTACCGTTGGTGCTTTCCAGTACAGGCGTTATACCAAAGTATTTGCTGTATTCTCTCCGCGTTATAGATTTATCACCTAACACTTTCATAAGTATGCAAAAAGCCACTATACTAAACACATGTCGCATAGTCCGAAAGTTTCTGCAAGACGATTCCCCTAACCATCAAAACATACCTAATGATGATTCTCACTTGGCGTAAGCCCGTGAGATTCATTACACCGAAATTATATATTTCGAGAAAAAAAAATAAACTAAATAATAATAATAATAATAAAGCCCTTTTATTTCCGATCTACAAATTATGATTATTACATGCATTTTATATATATTAAATATTAAAGTTTTCAATTATACATATATAATGAAATGATGCTAATATAACATGTAGTAAAGTAAAACTTAAAAAATATGTAAAATTATTTGCTTTAAGCGATATTGTTGCTGTTATCCTTATAATTAATCGGAACCCCTTCTCGGGTATAGGCCTCCTCCAGCTTTTTCCAAACCCCTCTGTCCATCGCTTTCTTTCTCCATTCGCTTCCTGCTATAGTTTGTATATCCTCTGTCCACCTTTTTCTGGGACGCCCTCGTCTTCTTATTCCTACTGGTCCTTCCCACCTAATTATCTCGGATGACCATCTTTTGTCTGTGCATCTTGCTATATGTCCTGCCCACCGCCACTTCTGTTTTAGTGCATAGTCTAATGCATCTATAACTTTCGTTTTTCGTCTTATTTGTTCACTTTTAACTTTATGTGTTTTATTTTTTATTTTTAGTACACTCCTTTCCATTGCTTTCTGGCATGTTACTAGTTTAGTTTTAATTTTTGTGTTATACGTCCACGTTTGGCATCCATATGTGAGAGTAGGAAGAACACAGGTATCTAAGACGATTTTCTTTAGGTGGAGGGAAAATTCTCCTTTTAAGATTTCCTTCAGGGACCAAAACTTTTTCCAACTCATGTTAATACGGCGCTCGACCTCTTGTTCATCATTTTTATCTTCGAACGATATTTGTTTACCTAAATATATGTAGTTTTTCACATATTCAAGCGGCTTCTTATTTAGATTTATAGCTTTAGCGTGACTGTTTGTCAGTACTTTCGTTTTGTTCTCATTCATTATTAGGCCTACTTTTTCGCTTTCTTTGTTTAAAGTGTTTATCATTTTTTCTAGTTCTTTCCTCGTTTCAGCAAATAGGACAATATCGTCTGCGAATCTGAGGTGAGTGAGTCGGTCTCGGTTGACTCTAATCCCTTCCGACTGCCAGTTGATATTATCAAAAATATGTTGTAATACTATTATGAATAGCTTGGGTGAAAGGGGGTCTCCTTGTCTGACCCCTCTACAGATCGGTATATCAGGACCTCGCGCCTCTAGTTTTACTTGACTTACGCTACCCTCGTAGATATTTTTCAGCACCCTTATGTATTTTTCGTTTATGTGACATTTTTTTAGTGCTTCCCAAATGGCATCATGAGAAATCGTGTCGAACGCTTTGGCGTAGTCGATAAAAGCAATATATAGTGGCCTGTTGAACTCCTTGTATTTCTCTATCACTTGTTGCATCACTTGTATGTGGTCCATTGTTGAAAATCCGGAACGAAACCCCGCTTGTTCTACCGGTTGGAAGATATCGATCTTTGGGCTCAGTCGGCTTTTTAAGGTTGATGTGAACAGTTTATACACACTTGAAAGAAGGCTAATAGGGCGGTAATTAGCAATATCTCGAGGGTCTCCTTTCTTGTATAGAAGGATTATGTCAGATCTTTTCCACTGTTCCGGTACCTGACCTGTGTTGAGAATCTTGTTGAATAGGTACGTAAGTGGGCGAGCTAGAAGAGCAGCGCCGGCTTTTAGGGCTTCATTTTGTATGCCGTCCGGACCTGGGCTTTTATCTGCTTTGAGTTTTTGGATGTGTTTGATAACTTCCGTTTCGTCCATTGGTAGTAAATCATCGATGTTTTGAGAAGTTCCCGCTATTTTATCGCTTGTATTGGTTACTACACATATATACATATTATAAATACAAACACCCATGACTGGAATGCAAACATTCGCGCTCTTCACATAAAATGCCCCAGCGGGACTCGAACCCGTGCCCGCTGGCATAGCAAGTAGGGTCATTGCAAACGAACCATACGTGTCGTCAAAACTCTAATTAATATGTGAAAAAGTACAAAAAATATTTAACTGTAGACGATATAAGAGCTTTTAAATCACCAGCTCACAATTTCTTCAGTTTTTGTCTTTTGGGAACAAATATTATCCATTTTCTTTGCATCCTGGCAATACACAATTTGACATTTTAAACAGCGGAAGATATATCATTATGTTAGAATGTATTAGAGAAACCAAAAACTATTTTTGTAAATAAAATATATTTATTGTTCTAACTCACCATATATTCATAGTTCTAACTCACCCTTTTTTGCTAATAAGCGATGCAATAAACTGTTTGTTTAATTGTAAATAAATGAAAATTATGAGATAAGTTTAGATTTACCCTAACCTTCGAATATATTTCAATAATGTTGATAATTTTTAAAATACCAAAATGAAAATACATATTTAAAATAAAAATAAGGCATATTACATTCATATATTAATAGAATATCATTTAAGGAAAAATATATCATTTGTCAGACAATAACAACGGTTACCATGACAACAATCAGTTATCAGCTCAGCTAACTTCATTATGTCGCTTTCTGGCTGTCGGTGTGCGCGCATCGTAAAATTTTTACACTCATAATTTTTTCCAAACGTCCAAAAAGAAGTATAACTTCAAAAATATTAAAATAAAAAAAATACATTTATTTTTGAAAAATAGTCAGTAGACAGCTATAACAACTTTAGATCAAAAGATAATAAAAAAATTAACAAACGCACTAGTCGCCACTACGATTTTCGAAAGTTCCTCTTTATTTCTTTAGGATGCCATCATCAGATCCTGGTTTTCTGATCATGGTACTACCTTTGGGATACCTCCTTTCCAACAAAAAAAGAATCTTCAAAATCGGTTCATAAACGACGAAGAAATCCACGAACACACAAAAAAAAGAAAACACATATATACGGTCGAATTGAGAACCTCCTCCTTCTTAGAAGTCGGTTGAAAATAAACTAAAAACGCAAAAAATCATTTGAGACGTAAGTTAACGATAAATGAATAACTATAAATAAGTATAGAATGTATAATCAAAAGTATTTGTCAATGAGGTTAGGCTACTTTTGCACTGACGCGGGAAGGCTTCAATACGTTTTGGATGTGCACAGTGCATTTAACGAAATCCCATAATATAATTTTATTTTTTAAGTTTAAATTAGCGACTTACCCTCGCTTCGCTCAGGTTCGTCTCTAGACATAATTAAATCTATCCCACGGGAACTGTATATTTTTCCGGGATGGTATACAGCCTATAGCCTTCCTCAATTAACGGGCTATCTAATGCAAAAAGGATTTTTCAAATCGGCTTATTAGTTCCTGAGAATATCGCGTTCAAAACCAAACAAACTCTTCAGCTTTATAATATTAGTTTAGACTTTAGATTATATAAATTTAAACCTTTAAATTAGGATTTATTTTTCGTCATTTCCGAGGGGGACGGCGCGTACGCAGTCCCCACTACCAAAAATTACGCGTCCGAGTTATCCGCATTAGGGATAATCGCAGAGGTCAACCCAGCCGCAGTGCAATGGAAGGGCCTCGCTCTGGGGGAACCGCCTTCTTGATCACGGTGTCCCCTACGCCAGGTAAGTATGCTTTTCAGCGCTCGACTCGCGGGTAGTCACTGTTCGCGAGAACATCTTGCCAGCGCGATTCAGGAATCGCTTTGAACAGAACAGCGCCATCTATTGCCTACTGAGTAAACTGTGTCTGCGTTTCATGGAAGAAATCACGCGGAATATTTTGGAACTACGAATTAATAAAGGCAATGACAAACAATGATAAAGACACTAGCGCTATCTGATCGCATTTCTTTCATAAAACACACTTTAGCAAGTGCTTTCCATAGTTATAGATACATTAAAGATTCTATAATTAGAATGTTGTCTTCCATTAACGATCTCTATTACTTAGGTTATCGACTTTAACAATAAAGCTATGAAAATAATATACTTAGCGCGAGAAACAAATTGCGATATATACAATTAGTAAATAAAGATTAACTTTTCTTTTTATTTCACTCCAATATAGTGTTACGGGAGTATTTCTGAAGTAGGTCAGGTAGGCCAAATAGTACCTATTCGATGTAACGGCACACAATTTTTATTTTTTTATATACAGATTCAGAGTAACGTCTCAAAAAACATTACGAAATGAAATGACGTATTGCCTTAATTTATAAAACAAAATAATGTTTTTCCCGTCCTTTTCCCACTCAAGATGACAACTTTAAGTTACTTAAAAAAACTCAAATAAGTATTTTAGATCAGAATGACAACTTATAGAATCAATTAATTATTTTACAAATATACATATAAACCTATTTTTATATAATTAATAATTTATATATATTATTATTAAATTGTGAAAATAGGTACTAAAATAAAACAATCAATCTGATAAATCCATATATTTACAATCTTGTCGTGTAACATTACTTATTCTTATATTACTTAACTGAATATCATAAGAGTGCAAATAAAAATTAAATCATTGATTTTCCTTCCAATCGAATTAAAACATCTATCACTGCTTTATACAATAATATACACACACTATAAAGGATTCTGAACACAGAGCAGAAAATATCAAGAAAATTCAGAATTTAAAAAACAATATGTATGTGATAATACCGGATCAGTTATATCAATTATCAGTTCACTATAATGGAGAAGTTTTTCGATTTCCTCATAATTGAAAATCAAAATTTAAACTGAGCATAAACATCGATAAAAAACATGTGCGTACTTATGTACGCACGTAAGACGTTATACTTATTTGGCGTAACAGAACAAAAATAGCTAAAGATTTCATCTCGTATGTCACAAAAGGTATGTAAAAGGAATGCAGCTAACTTCATCATGTTGCTTTTTGGCTGTCGGTGTGCGCGCGCATCGCAAAAATTTTACTCCCATATTTTTTTTCAAACGTGCCAAAAGAAGTATAACTTCAAAAATTGTTGGATATGTCAAAAGATGACGTAAATTTCAGTCGCCGGATTCGAATTCAGATCTATATTTTTAGTATAAATTATAAACATTTATTAGGTATGTTATTTTACGACATCTTCATTATATATACAACGATCCACACAATAAAAGCATACAGGGCACTTTTTACTTCTTAAATCTTGATTACCCTGTGTTCTAAAATAATTAGGCAGATGACACCATTAGCCAAAAATTCAAGAGCTCCTCTAAAAAAGCCAGTTTCTTTAAAAAAAAAAACCACTTTATTTTAGCCCTGAAACCCGATTAATTTTCAATTGCTTTTAAATCGATAAATAACTGTATTGTCAAACAGCTCTTAAAAACTATGTTAATTGATTATTTCTCTCACCCGTGACCACGATTTTTGTAGAGTTCGAAACGTCGGGAACCAAAAATCAAAATAAATCCGCGAAAAAATCCGAAAAGATAGTTTTATTTAAAATGTCAAATATTCGCATACATCTAAGAAAGTATTGATTATATTGGTGTCAACAACCCAATAGTGAACAAACAAGTGCGTTTAACTGGAACATTTTAAGACATTAACTAGACAATGGAGACGTTTCATGATGTTTTTAATATAATATTTAAGGCAATGGAATTATAATATAGGTCAAAACTAATAAATCAGTAAAAAAATTTGAAATCTATCAATAAATGACTGAAAAATTAATTTTTAATTTCAGCCGTTCGGGTCGTATTACATCATGACATTATTCTTACAAGCACGACTTTAAAAGTTTCACAAATTTTTCATTTATTGAGATATTTTAATAACTCTTTCATATTTTTGTTATATTTTTTATAATTAATATATTAAAAAAAATTGGAAACTTCTGCATTGAGTTGAAGTGTAATATGTCTGCGACAGTCGAAAGGCCTAGGTAAATTATTCTAAAAAATTTCAATAACATCAGGGCTTGATTTAAATTATCAGTGTAGAGTTGCTGAGGGGTCATTTCCCTTACATATATTTAATGACAAAGCAGTAACAAATTTAATTCTTACTACATACATATATAATTTTATAACAAAATAAAACTAATACTAAATGTTAAGTTAGGCTAACCAAAATACATTATTGAAAACCGCACCCAAATCGATTAAGCCGTTTCTGAGATTAACACGCATTTAAAACGCACAGACAAACAGACAAAAAATCTAAAAATCATTGTTTGGGTTCTATTGCGTTAACCCAAAAATAATTTTTCTCAAATACCTTTCACGTACAGACAGCGATCAGTTACACTTTTATTATATATAAATTGTAATAGATGTATGCGGTAAGATATATTATAATGTATAAAAAATATATTATTTTATACATTATTTACATATTATATATAAAATTATAATGGGCATAAGAAGAAACCAATATAATAATTTTAACACAACTAGTTCAAAAATATCTTTTTTTTATTTAAACTATCTGGTAATTATCCTATTTGGTCATGGACCATCACTTTTTATGTTTTTTATCACACACTGCAATTTTTTTAACGTGAACAGTTTTTATTTCTAAAGAACTTAAAAAAGTCTTTAAAATAAGATCACATCACTGTAGCGTAATGAGGCCGGGAGGGGGTTCGGGCGGCATGAAACCTGGCAGAGGGATGGAAGGATCTGAAAATTAAAAAAAAAAATGTATGAATTCCATACAATCGATAGAAAATGTTTAAGTAACATGTTGTTTTAATGGTATTTCAAAAGTAGCGATACCACTTATTTCACCTTTAGGGGTGAATTTTTAAGATTTATAATTTAGTAGCGACTCACTCTCGCTCCGCTCGGGTTCGTCCCTAATTACGTTTTAACGTTTAGTATAGATTTCTCAAAGATGAGATATTTTCCAGCAGTAAATAGTATCCCATATGTTGACCTGGATAACCAGCTATCATCATACTAAATTTCATCAAAATCTGTCCAGTGGTTTTTCGTAATGCGGCCACAGACAGACAGACAAAAATTCTAAAAACTATAGATTCGGCCTCTGTGTCGATAATAATATCTATTCCAATAAGATTTTCCAAAATTATTTAATGTACAGATTCTTAGTTACAATTTTATTATATACATAGATATGCACCTTTCAAAATACTTTCTACGAAAATTATATTGAAAAAGATATGTTGAGTCGTTTTTGGGATAGGAAATATTTTGTGTTTCACATCCTTGGCCGCAAAATTAATTTTGTTTTTTATTGTATTCTCACTCATGTTCTTGATAATGTGTATAAAATACAAACTTATGTATGTTGTCAATAAAATGAATATCGTAAATGGTTTAATATTTTATTTCACTTTTAACAAATTAGTATGTTGAAGTAAAACCAAATAAATATGTACTGCTACGGAACCCTCGTATGCAAATCAGACTCGCATTTGTCTAATTTCATACTGTCGTAGAGTACAGTGTACTAAAGCAATTGCATTGTTCACCAAACTTGACGATGTTGCAAAGTATATTATGCAATACTCACCAAATGATGGATAGTTTTATACATGACTTACCAAAAATAACCATATAAAGGGTTTATGCATGACCCTCTAGATTCAGATATATGAGGGGGAATGTATTATGCAACCACTAAACTTAGCCATGTGTGGTGGGAAAGGCAAAGTGTATTGTGAAAGACTCACCAATTAGCCATATGTGGGGGGAGTGTATTATGTAATAATCACCAAACTTAGCCACATATGGTGGTAAAGGCTAAACGTATACTGCCGTCATAAGAAGAAGGCCGTAACTAAATATTTAGTGAAAAATGCAGATTCGGAATCAACAAAAAAAAAATGCTACTTGATAGTCTTACTCGTAAAGCTAAATCTTATGAATCCGGAGACACCATAACCATTTTCATCGTAACTACGTCAAAACCAGTAGTAATTTTGACGTAGTAGTAAGACAAAACTTCAAATATCTCGAAATCAACTTTGACGAAGTTAGGTCCTGTCCGCACTGCGATATTTCACCGTGCGATTTTTATCCTCGCGTATTATATTCCGTCATCGAAATTATACTTATTACGCATTGCGAATAAAATTTCGTACGATTTTTGTCAGTTTAATGCAGTTCTCGGTTGAGAGTACGTCTCAAAATGAATAACAGAAAATTTTTAATTTAGCTGATACTACGGCGGCGGCGGCGGGGTGAGAGAGCTATCAAAAGATGTCATGAACATTGGATTCACCCATTTACGGCCTTGAGAAATCCGCACCGCATCGCGTTCAATTTGCATCAAATCACAGATTTTTTTCCCGCGTGAATTTTTAAACGCAAGTGCGGCTACTTCTGTAAGATTCAATGTGTTACAGAATCGCGAGAAAAAAAAACATGCGGTAAAATATCGCAGTGCGGACAGAGCTTTACAATCTTCTTTCTTATGACGGCAGAGTATAGAGAGTCGACGCGCCTCACCAAACTTGGCCATGTGCGGCGGCAGCAGCGCGCCGAGCGCGGACAGCGCGGGCGGCGCGCGCAGCAGGCGCGCGGGCGGCGCGGGCGGCGGCGCGGGCGGCGGCGAGCCCGGCGGCGGCGGCGGCGGCGGCAGCGCGTCCCACAGCGGCACGTGGTCCGCGTGCGCCGCCGGGCACGGCCACGCGCACCCCACGCGCCGCGCCTTCTTGCGCTATAACATAATATAACCCTTTATTCGTATCGTTTTAACTCTTAACCCTTCGAGAGTCGCGGGCGCACCGGTGTGCCAGTTAACAATTGATTTCTTAGAATTTAACCGGGAGGTGTTAACCCTTTTTATAGTATCGTTAAGAACAATGTATAATATACCCTTCACTTATATTGTATTAACTCAAGTGTTGTGAGGAACAAGCGGAACCCACGCGGCGCGCCTTTTTGTGCTGAGAGATATAACCCTTCAGTTGTATCGTTTAAACCCTTAACTCTTTTAAAAATATATGATTAACCCTTCACTCAAATCGTAATAACACTTTTATAGTATCGTGACTCACCACTCGTAAAGAACAAGCGGAACCCACGCGGCGGGCTTTCTTGCACTGCTAGATAATAGCCCTTCATTTGTATTGTCATAGCCCTTTTATGGTATCGTACAGAACAACGCTATGACATGAAATTAACCCTTCACTTATATCATATTAACACCTCTATGGTGTCATGAAGAACAAGATGTAATCCTTCATTTATATCGTATTATCCCTTTTATTTTAGTGTCACAGAGAAAATATAAAAAAAAACCACAATTTTCAAAATTTTTGTCTGTCTGTGTTCCCGCTTATTTGCAAAACGGTTGGACTGATTTTGACGGGACTTTCACTGGCAGATAGCTGATGTTATAAGGAGTAACTTAGGCTACTTTTGTGTTTAAAAAGAATTAGGGTTCCACTTTAAAAAAGCTACAAAATATTAAAACGGACGCTAGTAATATAATAAAACCGCTCACCCTCTTCACAGGCGGGTCCTCCACATCGGAGTCCTGCCCGGGCTTGTACCCGTCCGCGAAGCTGACGCGCTTCGAGCCGCGCGCCTCCGACACCGTACTGAACAGACGACAAATACAATATACATAAAATATATATACACGAAAATTTAAGACAAGCATTATTTATAAGTATTTGGTACTTTATTGAGCATAATATTGTTAAAATTATACAAAAGAACCTTCCAACAGTTCAAATTTACGAAAATAATATTAATACGGGACGGACGGAATAAAAAGGAATTAGAGATATTAAACGAAACCGGTTGAAATTTGGTACTCACATGTGCGAATATTTTTCCAAAGTGATAATTATGATGGAAATCTCGCAGTAAACCTACATATATGAGAAAACTTCAACAACATTGTGTCGAAGGAAAAAGAAATGAAATATGCGTGTGACTTAAATAAAGGTGAAATATTTATTTATATCCTTTTTCAATTAAGCCTATATTGATATTTTTTAATGTAATTGCTTTTTGATTAAGAAAATAATCATTAAAACGTGCAAATATAGATGGGAAATTCAAAGTAGTTGAAACGCAACGCCATTGGTCAGACCGAATATGACGTCAGAGTATATCGTAACAGAGCGATTAGCGATTTTGTCGCTACAAATTGCTTAAGCAAAAGTCGTCATTTTTCTGTGTATAGATATACTGTGACGTAATGGTATGATATTTAAAAAAAAACTAAATTTTAGTATTTTGGACCTGGATATTTTTTTTTTCAATTATATAACGATGTAAGCTATTGTATAAGTGACGTCACGCAACGCGCGCAAAATGGCCAACGTTTAAAGTAACGGTATAATATTTAAAAATCATAATAATACTAAATTTTAGTTTTTGGGAGCTGGATATATTTTTTTTTTCAATTATATAACGATGTAAGCTATTGTATAAAAAAAACAATAATATTTTATATTATAGTTTATGTATAAAAAATACATACGTAATAAGTATTCCTTTTTCGGGCGCGTCTTTGTCATTTTCACTTTCAGCCTCTTTAGCTACTTCTCCTAAAACTGCAAAACAAAACAATTATATTTGTAAAACTCAAATAAAAATTTAAATATAACTTCTTATGGGAGGGTAAACAGCTTCGTTACGTAACGCGTTATGGCGCCAGTCTAGCATCCCTTTCTCTCACGCATACGGCAGCGGTAGGTAGGCTCCATCTCTCTCACTCTAACCCACAACGCGAGCCGTATTTCGGACAGACGTTTCCGCTCTCTACTCAATGTTTACTGTTTAGTGTGCGATAAAATTTAAAATATAAAACGTATAAATAAAATAGATTAGTTTAAGTTACCACCTCTGTCAGACGTCCCGAGACGCAAATGTTTTTTTTTTAGTTTATTATGCAAACACCACAGACATTTTTCCCCTTTTTTATGAGGGTATTTGTTTTTTATTTTCTACTTTTTTATTTAAAAAATCACCAATACATAGATCCTTACATGTTGTTGTTAATTATATCATAAACTACTGAGATGACAAACATTGTAATGTCCATTCTACAGTTTATAGTTTATATCAAATATATTTTATAAATAAATATGAATGTCGATAAAATGAATGTTATATATAGGGGACAACTGGGGTACGTGGCGCGATACGCTTAATCCGCTGAACCTATTTAGATGGAATTTAGTATGGAGATAGTTTAAGATGCTAAAAAGGATAGGATAGTTTTTATTCAGGAAATCATCCCTTAAGGGGGTGAAAATGGAAGTGGAAATTTGTATGGGAAATCATTTCTTAAGTAAAGAATATTTTGACGCCTTAGTATGTAATAGATAGTCTATTTCATACTCACCGTCAAAACGTACCTATGTAGGGAGCCGCTAGTTTATATATAACAACTTACTGGTTTCCTTTAAAGCCTGGTCGATCCTCGCGTCCAGAGAGCTCGTCCTGGTCTCTTTATTTGTGGGTAGGTTTATATTATCTGTGGAGTCAGTCGTCACGTCTATATTGACTGAATTGTTTATGGTGTTCGTGATGAAGTCTGTGGCAAAGCAGTCGCCATATTGGAGACGGTCGGACGCGCCGTACATGTCCATGTAGGCTTCATCGTATCTGAAAATATTTTTTTTGGCCGAATTGGTATACCAGAGATAGACTCGGAGTAATTTATTATATATTATGTAGTATTCATGAAAACCAAATAATATTATAATCTGTCATTCTATGCAGAATCACGCGTTTTAAGCATTTTTCATCTAAAATGCCATACATATGCGTGTGATTAGAGAATCATATGTATACAGAACCCGCCAAAATAAATGTTTAAGTCCAAAATAGTAGCGTGATTTGCTGTTTATGCTACTATTCTCGTTTTTGCTGTACAGATCGTTTACTTTCTATAAAGAATAAGGGAAATTAACAAAAAAAATAATTATATCGGAAATTAAAAATTCATCGAGGTTTCAGGACTAAAATAAAATATTTTTACAGAAGTTTAGTCTTGGAACTCTACATTTACAAGTATACTATATACATTTATATGTATGTATGCACACCCAGTAACAGAGTCCATCCGATTCGCAATGCTCTGTATCTGGTAGACGGGCTGCGGCTTCTCCCGCTCGGGGAACTGCGCGCCAGCACCCGTCAGCACTATGTTCACTTCACCCGGCTTTAGTCCTGAAAATGTAAAAAGTTACTAAAAAACCAATCATCGGTACCCCCGTTCAAACTGTAACGGCTCGCCAAATGTATACAGATAAACAAAATTGAAGTGTCTGTTTGTAATGTCAAAATAACAGTTTTATATTAAATGCATATGGAGTTATATACGGTACTTATAAGAAAAACACAATTTTGAAAATTTTCGTTTGTCTTTTTTATTCCGGCTAATCTCCGAAACGGCTGGACCGCCGGTCTGGCGAGCCGCTAGTAGATGTAACAACACAAGCGTGTGGCCTCACCCCAGCGCGAGGGCCGCGGCGGGCGCGCGCGGCGCGCGGGCGCGGCGTCGTCGCCGGCGCGCCAGTCGCACTTGATCTCGCCGCAGCGCGCGCGCACCACCGTCTCGATGCGCTGCTCGCAGCCGCCCGCGCCCGCGCCCGCGCCGGGGGACGCGCGCTGGAACGAGACCACTCAATCAAACCATCAATACTTTAAGTGATACTTTTTGAAAAATTTATAACAGTAATTTTTTTTACGCTGCGCGCGCACACCGACAGCCAAAAAGCGATATGATGAAGTAGCTAACTTCATCATGTCGCCTTTTGTCCGATGACGTCTTATGGGCCTGAGCGGCCGGCAACTGAAATTTTCGCCATTTTTTGACATATCCAACAATTTTTAAAATTATACTTCTTTTGGCACATTTGGAAAAAAGTATGAGAGTAAAATTTTTGCGATGCGCACGCACATCGATAGCCAAAATGTGACATGATGAAGTTAGTTGAAAGCGACATGATGAAGTTAGATGCATTCCTTTTACAAATAGTGAGTTGTGACATACGGGATGAAATCTTTAGCTGTTTTTGTTCTGTTACGCCAAAGAAGTATAACTTCTCACGTGCGTAAATAAGTGCACACACACCCTTTTTTCTGATTATGATGTCCTCCTGACCGATTTCTGTCACGTCCAATCTCAGGAGATATTATATATAGTACACAAGTGTACACGCAAACACAAATCTGGATGAAATTTGGCACAGAGATAAATTATAACCTGGAATAACACATAGGCTACTTTTTATCCCCGAAAAATGTACGGTCCCCGTGGGATAGGTTTGTATTATTATTTGTCTTTAATAACATGTGTCAAACTTAAGAGGTTATAAATAAAAACACACCCCTAACATACTTCAATTCGGTAACCTTAATTTATTACTTTTAAATTAAAAATTCTGTGAAAGTAAGCTTTAAAAGACAAGCAGAAAAGCGAAGCGTTAACGCTTCGCTTTCCTTCGTCACGTTTCTTTTCAGGACTACCTTTTTTTTCCGAACTTCAGTAAAAAATGTAAAAATTTATTAAGTACAGTCTTTTTTAATTGAATTGAAATAAATTTATTTATCCATACGGAACCCTAAAACCGACTCACCTGACTGGCAACATCACTCTGATACGCCATAGCGAGCTGTTCATACATCTCATACGTCTCCGCCTCGTACGCGTAGTGTTCATCCCTTTCCGACTCTATTCCTTTAGAATAAAGTCCACTTTGGCTCGCAATCACGTCATTGAAACTATAGTTAGAATTCTGCGATGATGGCCGAAGGTGACTTTCATCTTTTTCGTATGTTGGTACTTCCTGTATACATATTATTTTGCATGTAGTGCTTTTGGAGATACTAAAATATATACAACTACCGGCTCACCTCGCTTCGATCGAGTTTGTCCCTACGTACTTTTTAATGGTTAGTATAGAATAGATAGTCTAATATATTAAATGATATGTGAGACTATAGTCTTCCTAAATAAACGGGCTATCTAATGCAAAAATGATTTTTCTAATCGGACTAATAATTCTTGACATTAGCGCGTTCAAACAAACAATCAATCAATCAATTGGTCGATCGGTCGATCAATCGGTCGACCAATCCGTCAATCAATCGATAGGTCAATATATCGATCAAACGAACAAACAAACTCTTGTAATAGATGGCTTACTTATTGAAAGCTAATATTGTACATAGTTAAAATCTTACCTTTACACTACAAACAGAGTCTTGTGAAGAACATTGAGACAAGTTCGACTCCTCGGGAATTGGCGGGGCCTGAGGAGCCAAAGGGATTTGAGGAGCCGGCGGCGCCGTTTGCGGGTAAGGAGCCGACAGAACCATCGGCTCCTCTGGAGGTGAGGGCTCTTGAGGAAGAGGAGCCTCTGGTTCAGGTGCTGGGGGTAATGGAATGTCTTCTTGACTTTCTTGACTCGAATCTGATGGTTCCTTAAATTTTAAATTTATCATACTTAATTTAATTTTCGAATTGCAATAAAGGAATAAATATACAAGTATGAGAGTATATATTTCTGAGTTTTATTAAAATTGTTAGCATCAATAACCTAGGTTAGGTATTGTATTTCATAACCAGATGTAGACTAAAGTTATAAGAGGGCATTCATAAATTACGTGATCTGTTTTTTTTTTCAATTTAGACTCCTTTCCCCCTTTGGTAATATAAAGTGAAATTTGGTGGGATGTGAGATGTAAATACAGTTGCTAAAAATTGCTAAAAATAATACGATGTTTAGATATTTTTCAGCGGGCAAAATAGGACACTTTAAAATAAATAAAAAACTTTTTTTATCCGTGTAATATATGTTTTCTTGTAAAGTCGACGTGAGGTTTTCAACAAACAGTTTAAATAGATTTGAGGAGATTTTACTGGGCTCAAGTCCCCCATTTTAAACTCACGTAATTAACGGATGGCCCGTAAGCTAAAAAACGGACATACAGAGACTTTATACTATATCTCTCGACCTTTCCTTCTCATCCTTTACTGTCCAAACATTCATAAGGCAAAAATACATAAATTTTAATATATAAATTATGTTTGCAGCTACTGTACAGTTGAAAAAAAACAAACAAAGACGTACTTAAATATTTACAAACCTTAATTACATGACTTTCTTCTTTGGAACTACTTTCAATATTACTAACACTGCCAATATCAAATACGTCGCTTTGAATCACTTCCTGGCTTTTAGGCTCATCTGTTTCCTTCTTTATATGTATATTTTCAACGAAATCGTTCTGTAACTCCTTAACATTAATTATTTCCCTTGGCTTTTGCCTTCGAGGTGAAAATTCCATTAATTTTTGACCTTTTTCATCATCTGTCAATCTTTCTGTCTTAATATTGTTTAAGATGTTGACATCAAATAATTCTTCGCTTTGTGACGAGTCAGAAGATGATCTACTTCTTTTTTTACTGATTTTCTTCTTTCCTGACTTATTCTTCTTTATTCTCTTAGATTTTCTGTCGCTTTCCGAATCTGACTCACTGGAACTATCCGAGCTGGAGGAGCTGGATGAACTGGATTGTTTTGCTTTTCTCTTCTTTTGGGCTTTCTTCTTTAACTTTTGCTGTCTCTTCTCCTTCGACTTTTTATCTTTCTTCTTATCTTAAATAAATAAAAAATATTTAAATACAAATTACTGTATTTGGCTCACAAATTAAGCTTTTTTTAAAGCGAAAATATTAAATTTTTTTTTCATTAACTTTGATTATAAAAATTAATTTATTTTAATTAGATTATTTTCTTATAAAAACAACTCTTTACCACTGTCGTCGTCATCTGAGTCCTTATTAAGTTTCCGTTTCTTTTGCTTCTCCTTTAACTTCTTCAACAATCTTCGTCCGATGCGTCTGCGTTTGGCCGATTTTGATTTGGTTTTCTTTAATGCCTAAAATATTTATATTGTTCAAAATTAAATGTAAATGCATCTAGAATAATCTTTTTTTTTTAGTTATACTTAAGAGAATGTTAATATATTACAAGGTTTTGTATAAAAAAAAATTATTTTACTAACTTCTACACCCCAAATATATTACAAATACTACACACCAAATACTACACACAGTTACTACAGACAGACAGACAAAAATATAAGGATGGTTTTTTCTTATCAGTATAGTATATATGTGATTTCATATGCATTTAATAAAAAACTGTTATTTTGACATTACAAACAAACACTTCAATTTTATTTATCTGTATAGACAAAAGCAAAATCAAAAAAAAAAAAAAGATTTGAAATCAAACCCAAATATTAATAAAAATATATCCTTTTCTAATATTACTTAAAGAAAATGTTACCTTCTTCTTAAGTGATTTCGTTTTCTTTCTAGAATCGTCGCTGTCAGAAAGAGACGAGGACGTCGATGACGGGGAGTGTTTCCGTTTGCGCGGCTTAGATTTCTCTTTGACCACTTTCATCTTCTTGCTAAAAATAATGCAAATAATATAAATTAATACTGTGGTAGCTCAGTGGCAATTCGCTCGGTTAGAAAACCGAGTGAAGTAGGACCAAATCTCTATGATATTTTGACGTGCTAATCATTTCCAACATGATTACCACTTATCTTACGGTGAATGGTTTCATCATCATACATCGCGAAACCTGCATGTCTGAGTGAACCTAGCACATTTTCGAAAAACATACTCAGTCCGCCAACCCGCACTTGGCCAGCGTGGTGAACTATGGCCTGATTCCCCTCGCATTGAAGGGCGACCCGTGCCCAGCAGTGGGACAAGTAAATACAAGTTTTTACCACTCGCTAGATATCATATGAATACAGGAATTACAACAAATATAGTTAAATACCTTTTATCGTTCTGATCCTCTTCTATATCTGACTCTTGACTCCATCCTTCACTACTCAATTTGATTTTTTTAGATTTCTTCTCTTCAGCATCTTTGTCTTCTTCTTTCTTTTTCTTTCTATATTCTTGTCGCACTGGTGTAGTGCTTCTAGAAGTTTCTGCTATGGATTCAGCTCCTTCTGGCCACACGGATTCCATAAATCTATGATATGAATTGACAATTATTTCAATACCCATTAACTTTAATAGAAATCAAATCAATTATTAAGATCTTTACCGTTATCAAATCATAGCAGTAAGAAGTGTTAAACTGGTTTAAAAATAATAACACACATATAAATAAATGTGTTTTTTTTAATATGTGGGGACTTTAACACACGTCACCATATAGTTCCATGGTACGAGACTTGTGTTATGGTTATGGATATCAGATGTTCGCTTTTTACGCCGTCGGTTTTTTTTTTCATTTTTATAAATTATTTTTTATTTACAACTTCTTAGTTTTGGTCAATTAGACATTTTTATTTATTTATTATATTTAGTTTTATTTAACAATTTCTTATATAAATTATTTTTATACATATAAGTTGTATATATATTTTTAATACTATATATAATATATATTTTAATACCCCACTAGATCGATTCGGACGATTTTTTTTAAGGCACAAATGTATATACATACAGGTCAAATACATAAACCTCCTTCGGGTTTTGCCGCAGTCAGGTAAAAAAAACGTAGTTAGTAGTTCCATCAGTAATCCAACTTCTATGATAAAAATATATACATAATAATACAACAAAATAAAACTCACCTCTGGTACTCTTTATCTAAAGACATCGCATCGCGCCTCTGAGGAGTGGCGGGAGTCCGACCTGGGAGGCCTGAGAATGTTTTGGAGGGCAGTGGTCTGAGGGCCTGCTGGCTATCCTCCGCCTCCCACTCGTTGGACAAGGGTACCGGGTTCGTTTCCGTCACGCTTAGACCATTCCGTGGGTACCAACTGCGTACTGTTGCGCAGTGGGAGTCTAATATCCTGAAATATTCGAATGATTTATATAACAAGTAGTTAAGTCATTTTTTTATTTTACAAAAATTCATGTTTTTTTATTTTACAAAAATTAATTCAAAATCATTTTATTAGATTTGCGCGAATATTTGATATTTTTGAATAAAACTATTGCAGATTTATTTTGATTTTTGATTCCCGATACAACAATCATGGTCACGGGACAGACAGTTTCTCCTGTGACCATGATTGCTGTAAAGCATTCGAAACGTCGGAAACCAAAAATCAAAAAAAAATTGCGAAATAATCCGAAAACATAGTTTTATTTCAAATGTCAAATATACCCGTAAATTTAAGAAAGTATTAAAATAACATCTTCATTTTAGATGTTATTAAAGATTTTCTTATTTTTCGAGGATATTTGATTAGACATTAGATTGATATTTTTGCATGATTTAATATTGTCAAAAATTGTTTATATAGATATCATACTTAACAAAATTAAATTAATTTAAACTGTTTTTTAGTTTTATTTCAATCCAAAGTATGACATGTGATTACACCCAAGGGATTTCACTCAGAAGATAAACTTTTTTTGACATTTTTATTCGAATTTCGATACAGTCTATAAATTAAACAAAATATTGTGTCAACGTCATTTTAATTATTCCAAATAAAAAAATAACAATTGACATGACATTGCCAATTAAAATTATATTTAAAAAAAAAGATAAATTAAATATTTTAGTCTCGCTGAGTTTCTTTCGTCAGTTCTCCGGACTTATGGTTTAGAGGTCAAAACATGGAAATAATTTAAAGCTGAATAAGAATTTGTGAAATTGAAAATTAGTTTCATCTAATATGGTACTAAGAATGGTGTGATGCATAAAAATATGGTTTTAAGAAATATATTGCCCTATTCACGAATATTTTGCAGATTTGACTGTGTGGTTAATTGATAATGAGGATGTGTTTTTAGAAATAATACTATTGTATTATAATAAATAATTATAATAATAGATAATAATAATTATTATTATTATTATAATAAGAATAATTATTATTATTCACACGAGGATAAGACTTTTGCAAATATTCTTACGTGTACAAATTAGCTTTTTAATATATATTTAAATATCTATATTTTCTATATTTAAATTTTCTGTTTTTGTTGCAAATTTGTTAACTACCCTGTTGAAAAAACTCCAATAGAATCCCATAAAAACGACAAAAGCTACATAGAAACCAATAAATATTTATTGGTTTCTTTGTGGCTTTTGTCGCTTCAACAGGGTATTGAGCAATTGTAGAAGTCCCCTTTAAATAATGTAAAATAATGTATATTTTAATTTATGTGTGATCTAGTGGCTAACATGTTCGGCTACAGATCCAGAGGTACTGGGTTCGAGTCCCGGGTCGGGTCAAGTTTAATAACTGAGTTTTTTCTGTTAAGATATTCACAGTAACAGCCCGGTGTAGGGAAGTTGGCGGTGTTGCACCCCCGTGCCTCGGAGGTCTGTCACGTCTCGCGTCGGTCCTGCGCCTTAACTCTCACCGCGAGTGTCGAAGTGTAGTCCCATCGGATCTTAAGAGTGAAAAGAACAGAGAATGCACGTTGTGTCTGCGCTCTCTCTCACACGCGCTGCACTATAATATCTCCTGCGCAGTTGGTTAGTCTCATTGAGATTGGCCGCCGTCGCCGAAATCGACCAGGAGGACATTATTTTAATGTGAGATGACGGACATAAGCAAGATATATATGTACGTACGTTGGCAAAGAAAAAGATAGAATAATGTATATTTAAATAGACTCTTGGTTTGATTTAAATTCTTACTATATACTTCTTAAGGTATAACAATTTCGATAAGATATATGATAAGATTATCTTATATTGTTTTTTCCTTTAAAATAAATAAATAAATAAAATTGTTGAGACATTAACACGCAACACCATCTAGTGCCAAGGTAAGCTACGAGGCTTGTGTTATGGATACCAGATAGTTGACACATTACACATATATAACTTTAAATACATATGATAATTATAAACACCCATAACTGGAGTAAAAATATTCGTGCTCATGACACAAATGAATGCCCCATGCGGGACCTAACCCCGCGACCGCTGGCACAACAAGTAGGGTCACTACAAACTGAGCCAAACTTGTCGTCATCAATTTGCAATTAAAAAGAAGGAAAAATAATTCATATTTAAGTTACTTTATAAACTAGGGGATATATTGCTCTTAATGGTAGGAATAGAATTTTTGTAAAATTTCTGCCATCGCAAATAAAATCATAATAATTATCGGAATATAAAAAGTAGGCTTTCTGTTGGATATAATAACAGACTCTTTAACATTTCACGATTTATCCGCGGCTATATATTACTAGCGTTTGTCCGCGGCTGCGTCTATAATTTTTCAAAAATCCTTTCTTAGCGGATACCTGCTCCAACCAAATTTTAAATTTACAAACTTATATTTACTGAAATTTCACGATTAATCAATGAGTGAATAAGCGATATTTCTTTTTTTATTTAAATGTTATTGTATATTGATTAATGGTTACTCACTGATCACAACCGTAGACTCGATCAACCAAACTCATCTTGCACATTTCCAACTCTTCGTAAACGATACTGCGGTCTTTCACACAAGTGCATAACTTCGGATTTGCTGTATACCAAATTTTCGGAGTCGTTCTTGTTTCTCTAGAAGAAAATTTTTATGAAAAAGACCATCCCGTGACTACTTATAATCAAAAAAAATATGTAAAATTTCAATGTGTAATAAATCACACTAAATATGTTACTTTTGGTTAGTATTTTTATATATAAAATTCCATTGTGCATGTTTGTTCATAATTCTTCTTCTCATAAACAGCTTGACTGATTTTGATGATTTTTTTGTTTACTTTCGGATCCCTATAAGTACACGAAAGTGGTTTTGTTTTCAAGATCCAGTTTTTTTTTTTAGTTTTTGAGGTTAGAGTCTGCCTAACAGGTACCCTACTTAATATACATGAAAGTTTAATGCAACATACACTTAAAAAATCAAAATGGACCAATCAAAAGTTTAAGAAGACAATGAAGTCTAGAAAAATGTAGGTGGTAAAAATTAAGTAGGTACATACTCACTTGTAACACTTATTTTTGTCGTGCCTAAACAAAAGTGGCTGACATATTTTAAGGACGAAACTCCATGTTTCTAAGGAATCTACGGTCGATTTGGACATTTTTGACTGTAACGCATCATCTAACTCTTTTTCCACAGACAATCTGTAACTATCCACGGATTTATATCCACTTTCGGTCGTTTCACTCGTTTTATAACTGTCTGATGATCTGTAACCCTCTGAATAATCACTTTTCTGACTTTGAGAACGCATTTTCTCCTGAATCTCAGGGGTTATGGAACCTCGTTTAGACCGCCTTGGACTTTCGTCTCGATTAGGCGATATATCATATTCGACCAGACCTTTATCTTGGCTATCATCACTAAGCTCGTCTTGTTTAATTTCATTGATAACAGATTCTAAGAAGGTGTCATCGTTCAAACTATCTAAAGTTGTGTCTGTAGAATTATTTACATTGAAGTCAACCACATTTTTTTCTGTTGCATCATACAAAGAATGTTTTTTTGTTTTCTTTTGCTGAGCATATTTCTCTAAATCTGAATCTTCGTCAAAAATATCTAGAACTTCATCGTCATTAGGATCTATTTCATATTTAAAAGAATCTATTACTGGTTGTAACTTTTCCATTTTGACGGGTATATTTTTCGTGGGACTATCGACTGCGCAGTTTTTCAACATTTCTTTCTTCTTCGCAATACTCGCCTTTAATTGTTCAGATGGCTCTATTACCTTAGTATCGGATGACTGCGACGATCGCTCTAGCCCTTTAGGGCTTGAAGTACTATTTTTATCATCATTGTCCAATGACCAGCTGTCACAAACCAAATAATCATTGAGATTTACATCTGTTTCTTTATCTACTATCTTCTCTTTATGCTTAGGATCATCAACTCCATCTTTGTTCTTTTCTTTTGTTTTATCTCTGTCTCTTTCTTTATACTTTGTTTCATCTTTCCTATACTCATGTCTTCTGGATTCATATTTGTCACTTTTACGTCGATCCTTGTCTTTCTCAGGCTCACTCTTGCGACGATCAGATTTACGTTCTTTGTCAAACTCCTCCTTCTTCCTTTGAAAAGGATTATCGTAATCGGGCAATAACTTCTGATAGTCGAATTTAAATTCCTTACCCTCTTCTTTTGCTTTCTTCGCTTCTCGGATAATCTCATCTACCTTTTGTGGATCTACAAAACAATAAATATAAGTTATATATTAAAAACCATTACAGACAAGTAAGACAATTCCAAATTTCAAAATTTTATTTTACACAAAATGCAGAAATAATTGAAAACCACAGTTGTTGACAAATTATTGTATTATTATATTTTCTAATAATAAGCATTTAATTTATGTCTAAAGGATCAGTACTTATTGACCTATTTTCGATCTGAATATGTGGCAAAATTTAAGAAAGAAAAATTAATATCCATCAACAGGATCGACTCGAATTGGTATTTCATCTTCATCACATTTTGAATGTAATCTCAACTTTGCTGTACCATTATTTCACTTTCCAGTCAAGAAAGATTAATTCAAAATCCTCAAAATAATCAAAAGGATATAATTTCAAAAAAGTAATTTTAAATTTAGTATTTACACTACTTAGTTCACCAGATTCCTAATTTTATAAATAAGATAAAAACAATATACATTTCGCTAAATCTTCTATTCTAAATAATACGACACTTACATTATATACAAGAAATACTGTTATTAATACAAAACTAATTGATTGTACTATATCACAACCAATATACATTTCATGAACCAAAAATTACCAAAACAACCATAAAGTATACATATATGAGTGATGAGTCTCTACCATAAAAACAAAATTTAAAAAAAATATACTATCTAATACTTAATAAGATAATAAATCAAGCAAACTACTTTAACATCTAACTTTAGTATTTGGAACTAATAATAATGTATCAACTTACACAATATACATACCATTATATACAGACAAAAATTATAATTTACTAAATATTTTGGAATAGCCATCTAAAATTGAAAAATCTAAAACCTATGTATTGAGCCATGTTTAACTTACAATGATGACTTCGCTTGCTACGTTTCACACTAGCGCTCCTCGGCTTTTGAGAGGTATAAACTCGAAAGCCTCTGTCTACATGCATTACACGCAACAAGCATATATAATTTAACACCTGGTCTATTTATAATTTATTAAATCTTATGTTAGAGATATATCAAAGAGACTTTATTTATTGTTTTTAATAAAAATATTCTAAAATCTATTGGATTTAAGAATTTCTTAAATGCAATAGAATTAAGAATATGTATTTTTATTTATTATAAAAAAATTACTAGTGTTAAATTAAAAAAAAAATGCATTCTTTACTGGGTGTAGTGCAGCCAGTGTATTTTAGTGCATTTTACTAAAAATAACCAAAGAATAAAGTATGAATAAAATAAAATAAAAAGTCTGAAAATAAGCAAATATATGAGTGATTCATAATAAACATTAACCAAAATAAAAAAAAATGTTAAATCATAAGATATAAAATAAGTGCGATAAGTCTGTCAAGTCCATTCAAAAACAATATATAAATATATAACACACACATAAAGATCACAAATGTGTTTGAAATAGATTAATAAATAAGTGAATAATCAAATAGAAAGATAAAATATAGTGATGTCTAAAAATAATTATCTTACATAGTTAAAAAAATAGTGAAACCTTAGAACATTTGATATATGTTATCCATTACTTAAGAATTATCATTAAGATTTCTGGTAACGAAGATATAATTAATGTGTAAGGCAATATCTTTTAATACAAATTGAATTTGCAAAATATTTACACCAATAAAGTTAATCTCTTCATATTTTTCTTTGCAGAAAATATGATATTTATTAGAGAATCTCTCAACAACAAGCGGAAATAAAGTTTAGGCATTTATTGTTAAGGTTGAAACCCTTCATTTGTACCCTTCAGTAATGTTCTGAGAATGCAAAGTGATTTAGGTTAATATTTGTGAAATGTATGTATTCATAGCATAATAATTAAGTGATAATTTTTAATATATATGCAGACTAAAAAAGGTAGAAACCATTCAATAAAATGAAAAGTATAATTTACCTAAAAATGATTTTATAGGTGGCATAGCTTTAGTTGGCATGGCTTTCTCACTGGTGGAAGTGGGACAAATTAGACCAAGTGGTATTCCGAGTTCAACTAATTCCATTTTACGCTTCATATCTTCTATCTCTGCAAGAGTTCTCTTTTGCAGATCAGTATAGGAATCTGGAAAATATAATAAAATTATAATGTTTATGAAGTTTTTAAAAATTCGTTTCTAAACTGTGTATATATTTATAAAGTTAACATTATTTTTAAAATATAATTCTTTAGGTAATGTACCCTGAAAAGATCGTCTAGATGTCCCAGGTTTAGGAGGTTTTGGCAGCTTTTTCTGTTCAGGATCTTCAACCTTAGGAGTTGTTTTTACACCACTCAGTTTACCAATTAATACTGTAGTATCTGTAAAACACATTACAATTTTATAGTTTTATTATAAAATATTTACATAAATAATTTATTTGAAAAGTTTTCATAAAATCTACTTACTTCCAGTTCCGACGGTTTTAGGTAAAATAATAGGTGTGATTGGAGTTTTCTTTTGTATTGAAAATGCTCTAAGCCTCTTCTTTGCATTTTCGACGCCTTTGCTCGACGAAAGCACTTTGGGTGTTAAAGGAATAGTCTTAGGTGTCACCGGATTTTTATCGAAAGTCTGGAAATAACCAAATATATAAGTGACACCAAATATTGACTATTTAACAATAAACTCATAACAAACATCAACCAAAATAAAAAATGAAATAGTTTGAAATTGTAAGATATTCATAGCATTTCACCTACCAAAAAAGATTCAGAGCCTGGGGGAGGTGGTTCGGTACTAGGACCTTTACTGAGCCCTCTACCTGGATCCATTTTAAAATTTTACACTTGCGTACTTGTGTTTATAACATAACCTAACAGAAGTGTTACTTAAAAATAATTTATGCTCAACTGCACTTTTTACTTGTTCGTTGAAAGTCACATAATTAATAATATTTTTTTATTTTCAAATAATAACTGACTCTATAATAACAAAAATTATAATTTGTAAACTATTTATTTGAAACCATGAAATGTCAATGTCATGTTGATTGTTGCCGATATTTCAAGGATATTAGATAATGAAGGTCACAGACTATAATAACATGTAGAAAAAAGAAACCATAAATCATAGATGAATTATAAACCAAATAAACACAGAATTGATTTGTTAATTACATTGCGTGACATGGTTTCTTGTGCCTGAAAAACTGATTACTATTATAATTTTCTATTAGCTATAATTTAATTTGTACATCTAGACAGTGGACATCTTTTGTTTTTATCACGTCTTGTTTTTGAGGTACATACTAATAACCATCTTTAAGCGACCCTCATTTTGTCCATATTAGTAAAATAAAAAAAAAGTAAAAAAAAACGTTATTTAAAAATAAACATTCAAAATTAGAATTAGAAAAAAAACCTGGGGGGCCCAGGCGTTGGTGAGCCCACAGATTAAAGAGACTAAAATATATTAATGTCATTTGCAATACCGACACTGGCGCGAAGTGCAAAATGCGAACCTTAAATACATTTCTAGTTTCCAGTTTCCACACAATACTGAATACACATACAGCTTGTACTTTGTGGTGCGAACCTAGTAATCACTACAAGTTACAACGATTGCTACTTCTGCATGAAAGGTAAATTAAGCATCATATCGAGTACCCACCCTTCTGTGAGTTCCATATCATTTCTATATACCTAGTTTGTGTCCATATCGAAACCAATACCTGATAGTGAAGACATGCCTCCTAAGAAAAGTCAAACTGAAAAGTTAGATATACCGAGCAATGAAAATAACGATGGCAAAGAAGGAACTAAAGTTGAAAACCAGAGTTTTTACCCTCTTCTGGTGATCTAGCTACACATTACACACCACATTTAATTCAACAACAGGAATTAAATGGTTTGATACGGGACTTAAATTTGTCTGTTAAACAAGCCGAATTACTTGGATCAAGACTACAAGAGTGGAACTTGTTGGCACCAAATACAAAAATATCTGTACAACGAAAATGAAATAAAAAAATAGCTGCATTTTACTCTAGTTTAGCAAAATGTACTTTTTTTATGAGATTCAGTGACAAACGAGCAGACATACCACCTGATGGAAAGCAGTACCTGTCGCCCATAACACCTACGGTTCATGTACTTAGGTTTTAAGTAACAAAAATGCAGAACCACAAGTGCGTTGTCACTGTGAGGACTAAGATGATATGCCTCTCGCCTGTAATTGCGCTGGCTACCTTATCCTTCAAACCGGAACACAACAATGCAATCATTGTTACTTGGCGACAGAAATAGATAAGGGGGTGGTACCCATCCAGTCGGACTCCTCAGGCTTGACAGAGTCCTACCACCGGTAAAAACAACATCGTATCTGATGGGCGGGTTAGACATTTCTACAAAACAAACGAATGGCATTTATTTAATGATGGTTCGAAAACGAGGGCAGTTTTACTTAGTAATTGTTATATTAATGAAAAACCAAATATTCAACCAAAAAGTCAGTGACAAAGAACTATGCACATGCATTGACATATCGTTAAAAACTATAATAAAAGGATTTGTAGATAATCACAAGATCATCATTGAAAGGTGGGTTGCCGGATGTTATTAAAAATACTCTTTTTTCCCCTTTAAATCTTTAAATCTTTGAGGTAATGAACAAAGGGAGCGGTTTTATAATTCATTGGGATGTGAAAACTGAAATGGCTTGATAGTTGAGGAACGGATTCAAGGTCGTTGGGACACAGCTATGGTAGGAAATTACTGCTGGCATTTAAAGTTTTTTTTTTTATGTATCCTGCTACTTAGCAATCTGTTTGATCAAAATAATAATCTAATAAGCTGTCAGATTTTCATCGGTAAATGTATCTTCAATAGAGGCATGCGCCCAGTGGTGCAACCCTCATCTTTTGTCTGCGAATCTAGTCGCTAGTTTTTGTTTTGATATACTATTTCTCTTAAGGCGAGAGAATCGTAGACTGCCCACTCCCTTCAGTTCGGCAACTAATTCATTGACATGTCGGTCCAGTCTGGCTTGATAATTCTTGCTGTTTAACTGAATTTCTTCTTTCACTGTTCGCAGATTAAAATCTAGGTTCACATATTTATTGCTTATGTGTGGTGGAATATTGAACATGGCTCTCATTGTTTTGCTTTGAAACTTTTCAAGTATTTCAATATAACTATGGCTGGCTGTGCCCCAGAGCTGAATGCCGTAGGTCTATATAGGCTTAAGTATAGCTTTATAGACAGCCGTTTTACTGTCATTTGTCAACGGTGACTTAGACCGATGAGCCAATACATGCTGCGGAGTTTGGTGTCTAGCGGTTTCCTTTTAGTCCATATGTGTTTGCGCTAAATGAGTCGACGGTCGAGATGTATACCTAAGTATTTGGCGTCATCTGATTGTGGGATCTCTGTATCATAAAGTTTCACAGGTTGGCAGGTTTTCCTTCTAAGTGTGAAAGTTACTTGAACCGACTTCTCTGTATTGGCTTTAATGCGCCACTGCTGAAACCATGCTTCGATGAGAGTCTGGTGTGATTGAAGTCTTTCAGATACGGAGTCCCGACTCCTTTCATGGATCGAAAGAAGTGCGGTATCATCTGCGTATGTGGCTGTAATGGTATTGGCATGGGAGGGTAGGTTCGCTGTAAATATTAAATAAAGAACTGGTCCCAGTATGCTACCCTGTGGAACACCTGACTTAATTTCATGCATTTGTGATGTATCAGAGTTGTATCTTACTTCGTAGCATCTATTTTTAAGATAGGACTTTATCAGCAGAAAAAATGAATTCGGTAGCATTTTTTTATTTTGAAGAGCAGCCCACTATGCCACACCATATCGAATGCTTGGCTAATGTCTAGGAAGACTGCGCAGCAATATTGTTTGTTTTCCAGTGCTCTACTTATGACATCAACCAACCTATGCTCCTATGTTCGATGGTTTCATGGCCTTCTCTAAATCCGAACTGGTGTTATGGTATTATCTCTACCAAGTGATTTCGCATTCTATTTAGTATGATCTTTTCCAGTAATTTTCCAACTACCGGAAGGAGGCTTATAGGTCTATATGATGACACTTCTTGAGCTGGTTTGCCCGGTTTCAGTATCATTATTACCTGTGCTATTTTCCATTGACTTGGGTAGGAGTACAGTCTTAAGCATGCGTTGAAGATAGCGAGTATAAGCAGTTTTCCTTTTTTTGGGAGGTGTTTCAAGAGCCAGGGAATTTGCCTTCCTGAAGTTCTAGGATTTCCCGCCTTAATTCGTTTAGTGTCATATGCTTTACTGATAAGCACATCTGAGTAGGTGACCTAAGGTATTTCTCTATTTTATTATCCAGATGTTGATTGTTGCTGGGCAGTGGTTCGAAGACTTTATGTAGGTAATTAGCGTAGGTGTTAGCTTTTTCAAAGTCGGAGCGGGCCCAAGAACCTGTTTGTGTTCGTAATGGTGTACTTTGTTGTTTGGGACGCTTTAGGTTTTTGGTAGCCTTCCACAACGAATAGTTTGTTTCACTAGTATGTGTCAGTCTTGCGAGATATGATTGAAGGTTCTCGTTTTCCACTTCTTTGATTAGTGTCTTTAGTTCTTGTGAGGCTTTATTGAAGGCGGTCTTATCTCTAGGATAGTGGGTGGTGTGCCATACTCCGCGAAAAGTCTACGTCTTAAGTTGATACAGTCCTTTATGAACGCAGGGTATACATGTTCTTTTGCACCTGTTCGCTGCGTCATGATTCAAACGGTTTAATCCTTCTATGGCCTGTTCTATTTCGTCAAACGTTTTCAATGAGATCTTAAGCTGAATCTCCGCTGTGATGATATCCTGATATTTTTCCCAGTTGGTATTCTTATTGTAGACTTTGGGTGGTGCTTCTGTTAGTATGATCTTACTACTAACGCTAATAATGATAGCAGAGTGGTCTGAGATGAGATCAAAATCAGTTTCCATTCTGGTGTTATTGATCGCAATGTTTCTTGATATGAAGAAGTCCAGCAAGTCGGGGGTTTTTTGTAGGTCAGTCGGCCAGTAGATAGGTTCGCCAGTAGACAGGCAATCAAGGTTAAGATCTTTCACAGCTTGATAGAGTTGTCTACCTCTAGTTGTTATAAGTCTAGAGCCCCAATATAAATGTTTTGCGTTCCAGTCACCTCCACTTATAAAACGATGTCCGAATTTAGAGAAGAAGTACTTAAAGTCCTCCTTTGTTACCTGATGTTTAGGAGGGCAGTAAACTGCAGCAAGAGTTATGTCCGAACTTTTGTCATTTATTGTAATAAGAGTGGCTTGTATCTTGTCTGTTGAGAAAGGTTCAGGCGGGTGATGTTTTATATTTGACTTTATGAGTACTGCTGATTCTCCATGCGCATTTCCCGAAGGGTGGTTAGTAGCATAAATAGTGTAACCTTTAATTGAGATGTAGCTTTTGCTGGTAAACCTAGTTTCGGATATTAATGCCGCGTCAATTTTTTTCATGTGTAGAAACATTTCTAGTTCTAGTCGTCGTGCGACTCGTCCGTTAGCATTCCATGTGATTATTCTAAGGTTAAGTTTATTTCTTCATATGTCTGCTTATAAACTGGACAAAATTATCCATCTTGTTGTCTACCATGTTTAACATCATGGTTTGAATCCTGTTGAACATTTGTTCTAAGATGTCACATAGCTGTTGCATTTGAAAAGGTTGGTTTGAGTTAGTTGCGTTTTCTGTTTTGCTTTTTGTCATTTCAGCGTAAGTTGCAGTGTTTCTGTTATAAGTTTTGAATTTCCTTGGTTGCGATCTGTTAGTTTCAGGCATCTGGTTAGTTTGATTTGTATAATTTTGTGTTTGTTTTAGTTGGATTTTCAATAAATGCTCTTTATATTGTTTGTATTTTATGCATCCTCTGTAACTAACTGGATGTTTTTCTTGGCAGTTTGCGCAGATAGCTTCGGTATCTCTAGTTTTAATACAACTGGTTGTCGGTCGGTCGTCTCCACATTTGACGCACCTGAATGGTCGGTAACATTGATTTTTGGAATGTCCGAATCTTTGACATCTTTTGCATTGTAAAACTTCTTGTTTCTTGTAAGGTGCTTCAAAGGATACTTTCATATGATTTAGGAATTTTATTTTAAATATATCTCTGTTGTTTCGCTTTGGTTCCAGGTCTACGTAAAATAGGGGTAGTGGTTCTTTTGAGTTTCGGTGGCGTACATTTACGAGTTGCCTAACTTCATGTCCGTGTGCTTTGAGTTCATCTTTTATTACAGAGGTGTCTTCTAAGTTGTGGAGGCCTCTCAATACAACTCTGTAGGGTCTTTCGCTTTTTAACATGTAGGTATAATGCGCGATGTTGTCTGTGATGAACTTTTCTCTTATTGTTTTGTATACTTCTATACTTGCTGGCATTACTTTCACAATGTGTCCTGATCTCAGTGTAGTCATAATAAAATTTCGTTTAGCACCACCCGGGGGACACGTGTAGGGTGGGTCTAGGATAAGATGGTAAGTCCTACGGACGCGAACAATATCATCCCCCGGCATTTAAAGTGAGAAGATACTTTCCAATATAAAAAAAAAAGGTTAAATATTGATAAATTTTTGTGTATTTGTGTTATATTTAATGATGTATAAATAAATAAACTGAAAGAATTAAAGCAGGTTTTTAATCTTTTTTTAATATGTGCAATGTTATTTATATACATTAAATTAATATTTCTCTTTTATATCAATAAAAACAATTAATTAAGTATTAAAAGTTTTATTTTCAGTACATTCCTTATATTATTGTGATTTATGATTTTTATATTTGACTTTTTTTACATATTTTTATTCTTAACAACTAAGCATTATCGCTGAGCTTTCGTCTTTACACTTTACAGTCATTATAAATCTATGAGCCTTTCTTAGTGCACGCCACTGAGCTCGATATTCAGTTCCGTGCACTCAATCATTATTTAGCCACTACTTATCGTATGTCGTCGCTCCACCGAACTGGAGAGCAGCCTACTATCCCTTACCAACTTATTAACTCTTCTTGCAATGTCTGATCACCTCATTTGGATCCAAACCCTTGGAAAAACTACAAGTACAGTCCTGCCCATAGCTCATTTTGATGGCCATTAAAGCGACTTATAGATTTAAGACTAAATACTAACATAGAAATTTATAGATCATAAATAGATGTATCATAAAATGGTGAGATTAATTAATTCATAAGAATTAATAAGACATAAGTCCTAGTTAACCAATTCAAATAAAACTAATATCTGTAAAATAAACTGTCAGGTTCTTTATAATCTCACAGTCTCAAGTTCAGCTGTTCTTGAGTAAGGCGTATTTAAAGAATAAATTAACCAAATATTGTGTAATAAAGGGAGTATTATGTAACTTTATTTTGATTAAATTCTATCAATAGTTCTGATAAGTCATTGCTGAGTTTCATGAAATACATTGGTTGTGTTTGCCCTGGAACAGATAAAAATATATAAATTATAATATACCTACTCAAAATTGAATGTAAATCTAGAAATTTAAAACTTCTATGATGTAAATCATTTATTTTAAACCAAGCAGCTTATCCATACTAATATTATAAGTGTGTTTGAAACAGACCGACAAATTGGTTTGAGTTTTTGTGTGAAGATAGTTCAAAGGCTGGGCATAGGCTTCTTTTTACTGCGGGAGATTATCTTATTCCCACGGAAAAGCACAATATATTACAACCCACAACAATTCAACATATCTATGTATATATAGTTTATCAATTCCTTACTAACTGTTAAAACATACCTATGTGCGAACCCAAGTGAAGCAGGGGTGAGTCCTCTAGTATATACAGATATATATGTACAGTTACAAAAGAATTAGATCCTGAATTAAACAGGAGTTTTAAAAATATGTAAAATTGGGGGCTTAGATTTGATTTGATCAACTGTCATAAAATAGTAAAATATAAGCACCTGAAACAGGTATCTCTGCAGATGAAGTTGCCTCCGTTTTAATGTCCATTTGATCACACTCGTTTACATCTGCAAAAACTAGCTCTGGAGTGCATTGTGCTATTTTTTTAGGTTCAGCAGATTTTTCACCATTATCTAATTTTATTTTTTTACTTGACGGTGCTACTTTTTTAACTGTTTCATTTATCTTTTGTTTTGCTGCTTTTTCTTCCACTGATTTAAGGGCTCTGTCTATTTCTTTTCTTATATCTTTTTTGACATCTTCAGACAAGTCGATTCCGCTGTCATAGTTTCTTATTCTGATATATTTGGTAACTGGTTCATCATCACTAGATAAGTCATCAGGATTTGTACCTGGTGTAACATGTTCTGATTTGAAGAATTCCTTCCATTTGCTAATCAAGTCATCTGCTAGTTGCTGCAACATAACATATCAATATCTGTAATTTCAATAAAATGATACTACATGCTGCAAGAAAGACACACGTGCTTTTTAATAGTTGATGAATAGAACTACTACATTGTTACTTGTATTGTTTATTACAAATAATATGTTGACACATTATATTTAAAAAAACTTGATTATATTTAAAAAAAAATAAAAAGTGGTCTTGTGGCCAGCATGTACAACTGCAGATCCTGAGGTCCTGGGTTTGAATTCAGCCTTCAGGATTGGGCCAAGTTCAGTTACTAAGTATTTCTATCAAGAAATTCTCAGCAACAGCTTAGATTTGGAATATTAATGATGTTTCACCCTCATGCCTCGGAGAGTATGTAAACCCTTTGGTCCTGCACTTTACTAGTTATGTGAGGAGGACATTATTATTATTATTTTATACTTACAAATTTAACGGACTTTGGTATCCTTAACATATAATGCTGTGGATGAGAGCCAAGCATTTCACATTTTTGACACAGATCATAATTATCACAAGTCACACATTTATAACGAAATCCACAAATTGGTTCTGAGCAGCTATCACAAACTACTCCTTCATGTTTTTCAGGTTCTGTATCTGTTTCATCTTAAAAAAAGACAAGTAAAAAATGAATTACAATAATTTAGATATTTTGATATATCAATTTATACATGCTATTAATATAAAGTCACCATTTACTGATCCCACTAAGTTTTTGCTTGGTACAGCATCATTACTAAGGATTCTGTTTTTCATACAATTTGGATGGAAATGTCGAGAGCAAAATCTAAGTGACTTCCGAAGTCTCTCCATATCCTGCTCTAAAAGTTCTTCTCTTCCAGCTAATTTGAGCCATTGTTTTTGTCTAGAATATTGTATCGTTAACATTTTTCATTGGTTTCTATAGAATAGAACAGATATTGAATTTCGATTTAATTAAATTTCATTAAAAGACTTACCGGTGTTTTTCTTTCGGTAAACTATAATAGTTTAAGTGTTTGCTAGCTCTACTATTACGACCACAACCTACCACACAACAATAGTTCACCATGGCAAGCTATAAAGTAATGATTATATTAAGAATATGAATTAACTACAGCATAGTTTCTATTTCTTGTAGAAACTAGGTACTAGGTATTTGTTTATTTTGTTTTGATACAGCTGGTTGTTCCTTGTCTATGCCACAGACTAGGAAGTTTTATTTGTCATCCATGCTAGGAAGTACCTGAACAACATAATTGCATAGATAATTATTAAAATTTAAACCATAGATGAAATAAAAAAAAGAAGTTTTTAAATGTTTTATAGTTTGTGTTTATGATCCGTAATTCAAGATAACAGGTTTTTATTTTTACTCATATTTTAAGGACAGCAATTTTCCGTTTAGTATATATTTTAAAATTTTTGAACTAGTTCAAGGGTCTTAAAAAGTTTAAAGTGTTTTTCGTGGGAACCTTTTGTAACCAATTTTTTATCAAAATCGGCTTAGTAGTAAAGAAAACGTGTTGTGAAAACGCTTCAATCAATTAATATTTTATATTAAAATAGGTATTAATTTTTGATAGCTAATTACTAAATAGAAAATGTTAATACAAATTAATAAAGTACTTATTTAATAAAAAAGATAGAATAAAGAGAAAAAAAAACGCAACAATTTACAAATTAATTTTTTTATTAAATAAATCAGTCTTACAATTTAAGTCTCACTGATTACCAACTAATAGCTTATAGGAACTCAATGGCATTTATCTTCAGCTGTACAGGAGCCTTCTTTAGATTCTTTAGATTCCTTTCGGACGGGTCCTGTTTGCGTAATAGGCACCACTCTCTCTCCTTTAATATCGACTTCTTTCCTGGGAGCTGTTATGGTTAAAATACCATCACTTGAAAGTTGTGAGACTACATTATCAGACTCGGCTCCTTCGGGCAAGGAGTATCTTCGCACGAACTGTCGCGAAACAAATCCATGTTCATCTTTTTTCTCCTCATGCTTAGCTTCGACGACTACGTACCCATCAGCAGTCTTCACACTAATTTCTTCTGGTGCAAAATGCTGGACATCTAAATTGATTGTAAATTTATCTTTATCAGTCTTGATAGTAGAACCCAAGTCTTTAGTAATGGATTCGAGATAACGCCATGGTCGATAGTAGTCTCTCATTATCCACGGAGACATCATCGAAGTTATCAAATCGTCGGGGGTAAGTGATAATCCGAAATCCTGGTCAAATAGTTTGTTACGGCGACTTTGCGAACATTCTTGCGAACTTTCTTCACTTTGAACAGCAGCGAAAATAATCGCCACGATGAGCAAAAATACTATTTTTCTCATGTTTATATTTTGTTTGTTCGTTTGGACACTGAAAGCTTTTACAACTCTTCGATTTCACAGAGACGCAACGGCTAACGATAAATTACGGCGCCTAAGCGCCCGTCAGCCTTTTATATACCCATTCCGCCATCTAGTGGCGGGCGGAAACTTCTCGATCACTGACGGTTGACGTGTCCCTTATCACGAATACAAGAAAGCCACGTATTTTTCTCAATTATCGTCAACATTTAAATGCATACGATAAAAACATTGATAATGTTCTTTTATCAATTGCATTAATAAACAAAAATTATTGAAATATTTACTAAATATTTCTGATTTTATCTGGGACCTCTAGTGGAGAGTAGCGTTATACATAATTTTGTCACTGACCTTTCTCAATGTTACATGGATGTGTCTAGAATGCAATCGATATTTTCCAGACGCTTCTAGGAAGTACGGGATTTTCGATCTTATCTACGCTTCCATTGAGTTATCTTTTGAATATTCAAGAATATTCTTTGCGAACTTTATAAACGAGTAGATAATTATGTATTCGTATTTTATAGGTTTAAGGGCTTTTTTACGCTTATTACGCTTAGGCAAATAGTTAACAGATTTTAAAAATATTATAAGCTACCTAATTGGCATGTATGTTATTTATTTGTATGTTTGTTACGCAATATCTTGATCAATTATTTTGAATTGGTGTTCATGATTTATTTCTTAATGAATTGGTTATACTTACCTACAAGGTAATCAATAATCTATACTAATATTATAAAGAGGTAAAGTTTATGAGTTTGTGAGGTTGTAGAGGGTAATCTCTGGATCTACTGAACCGATCCAGATAAAACTTGGTAAGAAGATAGTTTGAGATCCTGGGAAGGACATAGGATTCTTTTTATCCCGGAAATCATTCCTTAAGGGGGTGAAATAGGGATGAAAGTTTATATGGGGAATCAACCTAGGGACGAACCCGTGCGAAGCGAGGGTGAGTCGCTAGTCTATGTATAAATTAAATTTATTTGATATGATTATTCAATGGTTTAGGAGAGAATAGATGAAGCTTGAAATGAGTTAATAATTTTTTTAAAGTTCATTAGCCAAAAGGGCAAAAAAAACGAAAGCTTGTTTTTATGAATGAGTCTTTTTATACTTCTCTATTAGTTTTGTCCCTGAGTGATGTGTCACACACATTTTACGTGATACAATTCCAATTACTAAGAAAATAATGCATAATAAAAAATTAAGAGTGGCGGACCATACATTACGTAACTGTAAGAAACTAGATCCTAAAAATCCTAAGTGAAATTATTTACGCCTTTACATAGGTGGTACGGGTTTATATTAGCTTCAACTTCTAAAGTGAAATATATATATATGGTCAACATTAAATTATGGGTGAAAAGTTTAAAAAAAAATTGATTAACGAAAAATCATCTGAAAAAAAAAAAAACTAGATTTTGTCGTTATTAATTTTGTTAAAATCATAAAATTTATATTAGGGCTCTTGTTAGAGAGTAAATGTCCAGTTGTTATTTGTTTTTTGAAGGCGCTAATAGACGCGACGAACGATGACTCGCAGGAAGCGCTCATTTTTACCGTGTCGCGGGTTTGTGAAACATAAGAATTGTAATAATATTATAATATTATACACTCAGCTACATCCACGTTGAACTAGCCTTTTCCCATTGATTTGCTCGCGAAGTACATCTTTCCTTTTCGAACTTTTGAATGTATAATATGAGAATGATACCATTATGTGTAGGTATATATTGTATCCTGAGTACGCCCTTTATTAATAAGTAAATAATTAAGTAAGTAGTAATGACTGCACAGTAGGTAGACTATTTTAATTAAAATATTTTTATTACACTGCTTGTGCAAGTATATCTATGTCTATGTATATGTATGTACATTAGATGAAATCTGATAATAGAGTTTAAAGACGGTTATTGGAAAACTAAAAAAACCCTACGACATTAAGTTTATTCTTATAATTACAATTCAAAGTACCTATTAGTCCAATTACATTTAGTAACGAGGGTCTGAAGTTTGAAGCTAAATATGCAGTTTATTTTCTGACTTTATCTTTGTCTTGTTTCATATCCATAAAACTAATAGACAGATTAAAAGATATACATGACACGTGACCTGAATTAAATTGCTTATACTCCGTGGCTGCAACTATTAAACAAGGGTTAAAATAATGTACATGAATATGGATATGAAAGTAGATAACAGTTCTATTTTTAATTGAAGTGAATTTAGTACATTTTAAGATAAGATAAAATAATGTTGCAACTCATACCATTCATCGAGATAAACTTTACTAATACTTGTATTGAAAATAATAATTTTTGAACTTAATTTACTTGCAGGAATAATCTTTTATTGTTTTTTGATTTTTGGTTCCCGACGTTTCGAATGCAATGAATTAAGACAGCAATCTTACAATTAGTCACGGGAGAGACTATGATTTTAGACGTCTCAAAGGTATTTTACTTATATTTGTTATTATAAATATTGCTTACCACAATTTTACGGAATAAATCCGCAAAATAATCCTAAAAGATAGTTTTATTTAAAACTGCTTCCCCATATAAACTTTCATCCCCATTCTCCGATTACCGGGATAAAAACTATTTCACTCACTCACTTTTCATATCATAAAATTAACCCCTCGAGGACCGTATACACGCCGGCGTGTACGATAACAATTGAATTCTGGGAAATTCGCACGGATTTCTAAGAAATTATTCTGGAAAGATAAAAAAAACTTATTTTATTAAAAAAAAAAAAAATAATTTTCTTCTATGAAAAACTTGTCCTAATAATTATTAACAAACACGAAAAAAAAGAATTAGATCGATTGGAAGTTATGCACATACATACATTTTGGTGATTCATTTTTATTAATATAGATGTCAAATATTCGCGTAAATCTAAGAAACTATTATCAAATCAAAATATACTTTATTCAAATAGACTTTTACAAGCACTTTTGAATCGTCCATTTTACATTTTAAATATTAAAATTAAATGTCAGTGTAGTCAGTCCGTAAGGAATCTACCACCAGCTCGCAAGGCAGTTCTGCTGAGAAGAGCCGGCGAGAAACTCAGCAGTAGCCTTTTTAAAATAATAATTGTGTACAATATTGTAATACAATAATTAGTACCTACACGAGTAACTGTAAGATTCTAAGATAAACTTAATTTATTTTCTTATCCTTCTAAGGCCTAGAAAAGGACGGACAGTCAGAAAACGAGATTAAAGGCTGAAATTGTATTATAATAGCTGTTTTATAATATCACTAGCGACTTACTCTCGCTTCGCTTGAGTGCGTTCTAGGTACATTTTAGATAAAACAGTTATTATGAGCGTACCTCAGGAGATAGACACATGCTATTGCCTATTGCTGAAGTTTTTGTAGGCCTTTTAAAGGTCTAAAATTTTCTAGTACGTTGTTTGATGTATCTCTAAAGGTTTAGCCAGTGTTAGCGATGTAATCGTATGAAAACCCTTTTTTTAATAAAATACCGTCTAAGCTAAGTCATTCTGTACAAAATATTTACAAATTATATACACAAACTTTCCTCGCTTATCACTCTTTTATTAACCGACTACCAAAAAAAGGAGGAGGTTCTCTATTCGACCGTATACCTATTTCTTTTTTTTTTTTATGTTTGTTCGCGGATTTTTTCGTCGTTTATGCTATAGTAGTGCATAGTATATTTATGCTATAGTAGCTATAGTAGTGTATAGTAGTGCTATAGTATAGCATAACCTGAGTAAATATGTAACACCCCACGATTTTATTTTTGAGCCTGATCAATGCCCCAGATTCATGAGGAGACCGAGAGTGGTGTAATGACTGTTGCCAAGGACCTTAATTTCTTTTTCGAAATCGACGCAAAGAATTAGGCAACATTTTTTTTTCAACTTTTGTAGGTACACAAAATTTTTCGATAGAACATCACAGTAAGCCTGAAATTGAAAAAATCTATTTTTCAAGGCATTTTACGAATTTCTATTTCTTATATACCTGCTAACATTTTAAAATCATAAAACTTCAGGTTTTCAATATTTTGTTACCAAACCGCATTTCGCTTGGACTATTGGGTAATTAATGTTTCGAATATCTAATCTTATCTTGATTCAAAGAAATCTTTAAACTAATGCTTAAATTTTTTAGACCAATGCAAAGGTACCTACCTATCTTACTGTTTCCTTAGTACATTTACGTCTGGCAAATATCATAAAAACAAGCAACCATAATAACAATACAACACAGGGCACTACAATAAACATAGTAGACAATAGACATTTAACATAATTATACATTTCAAAATACCAAAAAACACGATATAGACATTTAAGTAAAATAACATGCAATGTTTGCTTTTAATTGCACTTTTTATTAAACATTCTTATAAAACTTAAAAAAAAAACCGTCTTCAAGGCACTGGAAAAGTAAAAAATAACTAAACGGGGGTTTTTATTTAGAACAGATGCCTAATCAGATATTTTCGGAGTCGGTGTGCTTTGATTTGTATTGGCTGACACTATCAGATTTTGATTTTCTTATCATAGTACCACCCTTGGGATATCTCCTTTCCAACAAAAAAAGAAGCATCAAAATCGGTTCATAAACAACGAAGTAATCCGCGAATACACAAAAAATATTTATCGAATTGAGAACCTCCTTCTTTTTGTACGTTGGTTGAAAATCAATAAAATACTTGGCACGAAGCCAACAAAAGGTTTCTAGTTGCACCTAGAAAGTTCGACCACCGGCGCCGCGCCGACTCCGCTTCGTATTTTTTGAGACTTTACTAGAAAGTTCCACTCGCCGCTAGATGTCGCACGCGCTACAATATATAAGCTTCGCCAGCCGGCGACATGACAGTTATTTCTGAAACGCTACAAAATAAACAATTCGGTGCAAAGCACTGCGATAACAAACTCTTTTTCTCAAGTGAATAATTTAATCGAGAACAAAATGTCTCTACTACCTTTCATCCTCGGCCATGATCATCCAAGCCGTCTCGTCGACCAGGACTTCGGCTTGGCGCTAACCCCGGATGATTTGCTTACTGCAGCCGTCATTCCTATGCTCTCTCGGGACTACTACCGACCCTGGCGTCAGATGGCTGCCGCAGCACGAGATGTCGGTTCCACTATCAAGAGTGATAAAGACAAGTTTCAGGTTAATCTGGATGTCCAGCACTTCTCCCCCGAGGAAATCTCAGTGAAGACCGCCGACGGCTACATCGTTATCGAAGGCAAGCACGAAGAAAAGAAAGACGAGCATGGCTTCATTTCCCGTCAATTTACTCGTCGGTATGCCCTTCCTGAGGGATGTAATCCTGAAACTGTCGAGTCCAGGTTGTCTTCGGATGGAATTCTCAGCATTATCGCTCCAAAAGTAGCTCCGGCTTCGAAGAATGAAAGAAGTGTACCCATTGCTCAGACTGGGCCAGTCAGAAAGGAGATCAAGGATCAGACATCTCAGGCCAATGCCAATGGAGAGCAATAAGTAAAGTTTGAATATGTTATAATATATTGTTTTCTATGTAGATACTGAAAATATTATTGTTCGTGTGTGTATTTTTATGAGACGACTGATTTATTTCCATTCATGGATGTGCTATTGAGTTCTTACTGTAATGTATTATTTTTAATAATTTCCAATTTGTAATTTACTGTTAGCTTTAAGTGTATTTAAATAAAATAAATATATAAAATATAATAGTTGTTTTTTATTATTTTTTGTAAAGGGGTCGCAATCAAGCGAGGTGCACAGTTAAGTCGGACGAGTTATAATTAAAAGTTAAAAAAATTAGGTTCCTTAAAATCGTGGGCAAAAAATAAAATTTTAAACTAAGTAAATTAATTTTGATAATATCTGAAATGTTCCAGAAATAAATTAGGCATTTAGTCAAATAACTGGAAACTTCTTTTATGACATTTTTTATTTATAATACCTAGAGCCAAAAAGCCGGGGTGTAATAAAATTTGTGGTAAATCCTATTAATATTTTAAACTCAAGTTTGTGAGTATTTATGAATGTATGTTTGTTACTGTATTACGCAAAAACTACTGAACGGATTTCGATAAAACTTCGCAGAAATATAGTTTGTACACCACAGTAACACAGATAAAGATGTAATACTACGTAGGCGGAAAAAAAATGTGATGTACTAATAAAATTTATTCTAATTTTATTTAAATACTTTAATTGAATACTTTTTTTTTCTGTAATTGTTTTTAACTTTTAACTCAGCTCATAAACACAACTACTTTGGAGGTATACATGAGGTTAAAGCCTATACATTAGTAGTAAGAGGGCTTGTTACTACAACTTAATTCTGAATGAAACTATTTTTTGCTAATTCAACTGAGCGGAACTGTAAAGACCTATTTCGAGCCAGTAGACCTCTGTTGTGAATAAATATCAATATAAAAAAAAAAAAAATGCAAAACCATTTCTAAATATTGGTATATTTTCAAAAATATCGTATTACATGACCTGCATTATCTATTTACAAAAATAAAAACATAATAAAATCAATATTTCCAGTTTCGATAACTGTCAGTTGGGATACAAAAATGAAATAAAGCACTACAGTAGAGGGCTCGCGAAGTACACACTTATAATTTATATTTACATAATAAGCATGCAAGCGCTTCGTTATTACATAATATATTACGTATAAAAAATTTAATACAATTTATTTAAATTTCGATTCTTAATACAATTTAGATGTCATGTACTTTTATAATTAATGCCAAATTAAAAATAAACTAGATCAGTACGAAAATTAATTATTTCCAGGGTCAAACAAGAAGTGTTGGCGTGAGCAAGACTAGAAACCTTTAAATACAAAGCGCATATCAAATACAGAAGCGACATGAGCATTTAATTTGCACTCCTGACTGAAGTTCGTCAAAGTGGACGTTGTTTATATATACTTTCTGAGCTAAGACAATTATTGCAAAGGAACCTACGACTTACATTATATTTTTTAACAAATACATTTATAAAATAATGTGAAGAGATGATAAAAAAAATGAATTTGTGCATTAAATCTAGATCAGCACAACCATATTATATTTTAGAAGAAATACAAATCAGAAAGTATATGAAACAACTCGCATACATCCATTATCAGATTTTACCTAAAACTTACGTACTATTTATATAAAAAATCGTAACGTCCTACTGTTTATTATAAAAGCTAACACACATCAGTCGCTCCAGGGGCTTGCGCGAGTCTCCGCTAATACTAAAATACATTGAACACAATTGTATAGAGATCGTCCGTCTGTCAAAAGATAATACTTTAGAGTTAGAGCCATTTTAAAGGAACCACTTTTTTAATTATAATTTTTTTTTTCATATAATAATATTGTTATACACTGCTATGAAAATGATTTGAAATTAAATGTTTTTAATACTTGCAAGTACACTATCATGTATTCTTATAATGTGATATGCTTTAAATATTTTAAATTTGATTAATTTTTTTATTGATAAAGAGTAACGAAATGAAAATCAAATGTCAGAGCAATGTATAACAGCACCAAAATACATTATAAAAACGAGCCTCTGTTGGGAAATCACACGCAGGCCCCATGATATAATACGGTTTACGGACATTTCCATAGTATGTATAATCGACGATTTAGTTATATGGACGTACATATAAATATAAAATTATATGATAACATAAACTAAAAAAATACGATTAATAGTTTTTGAGTTTTACCAACTAATTTAAAAAAAAATATGTAAATCTAAAAACGTCGATTATATTTCATATAGACAACTGTGATGTGTAATAAGAAAACAGTACATTAATACAAACGTGAAGAAAAAATTAACATTCTTTTAATATTCTTTATCACTTGAAAATTAATAATCTACGTCCAAATTTTTTAATATTTTAAAAAAAACAAGTGTACCAACATTACATCACAGTTGCGCCACAGACGCAGCAAGAACACTAGAAATATACAAATAAAAATAAAATTTATTATAAATTCACAGCGTTCTAACCGCGTCGGTCGACATACCCTCCAACATAGTGTATATTTATATTAGCTCATACAAAATCTAATATAACTTATCCTACCTACATACGGTACGGTACAGTCGTAATGCCACGCCACATATACAAGGGTGGCAAACAGAAATACAAACAAATAGTAAATACATCGAAAAATCCAGAGGCCGTGCATAATAGTCCGTCGATATCGAACTGTCGATAATGATGTCACTTGTGCATATTCATATACATAGTTTTTTTGACAATTTTCAACTTTAAAATTTTAAATAAATTAATTTTATACTGTTTTAGAAAATAGACTTTTCTAGCTTATTATAATAATAACAATCATTACCGATAGTGCATGAGTCTTCGAAATATATTATAATTTTTAATACCCTATACTTTTTGTATGAGATGGATTATTTACAGGGCGATATAATTTTGATATTTATTTAATTTAATTACATATGGTAACATTATGCACGAGCCTCAATCTAATTTGTGCTTGTTAGGGGTATAAATTTGGCCCTTAAATTACGGTAGGTTTTAAAAAAAACCATTTTAACATATTACCGTGTAATAAAACGAGCAAAATGCGTGAATGGCGTGCCATAGATTAAAAATAAATACATACTATAACTCAGTTATCCGACTCTCCTCTTTGGACTTATATTTTATTTGGTATGTATACATACCAAAAATAATTATAATAAAAAAAAACTTTGACAACTGATATTCGCTTTGGACATACAGAATAACAACTTATATGGTAATGTGTCAGATCTATTTGAACTAAAGTCTCTATCACTCTATTGGACAATAATATGTTAGGTTTGAACCATAGACTTAGAAAGTGAACTGAATGTTTCTTTGCCAACCGTCAGCAAAAAATGGAGGCAAAGCGAAAGAGACAAAACAAATGAGCGGCCAAAAGTCTTCTGTATTAAAGAAGATAGTTACTTATAACCATATAATATTATATTTTAATATTATATTATTATAATATTATACCATTATAATATTATTATTTTTTTACATTCCATTTAATAATGCAAATTGGAATAAAAGACGGGTATTGGCCGCACATTCGCTTTCTCTCTTTTTAGATATATGTATATCTGTCTATGTCTATGGTTTGAACAAATGTGTATGGCAACAAAATTAATCGCAGTATATCTACACATATATAATGATTTAAAAAATTATTTATCTAGTGGAAAATACTAGGAAAATGAATATAGCATACTAAATTAGACTACCTAAGCACTATTGTCAGCTATTTCGAGACACTGGAGAAATTTCATTGATTTTTATAGTGTGGAATTAACATATTGTATATTATATCATTTTAAAAATATAAAAGTATGTAAAAATGATGTTCGACCGTACATTTGATCACAATATTAGCCCTCTCCAAATATTCAATTCATGCATTATAATATACAATATGAATTTTCTAAGCATATTCATATGGGTAATGTTCTAGACTACTTTGAGTTCGGCAACACTTACAATTTATATATATTAGATAATACAAATTTGAGTTGAATATTAGAATCCTACATGTGATAAATCGTCTATTGCTTACATCTATGATAAAGTGGTGTCTTGACAGAAAATTCTTAAAAAAAAACAGTCTAAATGAAAAAAAAATATATAAATAATGAAATATTATTTGTTTACGAAGAATATTTTTAAGCGTAAACACAATTACATAAATTTATTTGAACTGTCAATTTTCACATAAATATGGCCAAAAGCCTCAATGAACAGTCAAAATATGTTCAATTCAATTGTTTTATTTCGTGGCTTCAAAATATGTTTCACATGGGGCATTGTTGTATTAGAGGGTAGTAGGTAAAAAATACAGTCAGCTCACTTATACAATAGTTTAGCTGTCTTCCAGTAGATTGTGTAGTTCCGCGTAGTTCAGTATGGCACGGTGTAGGAATTCGTATTGCAACTGAAAATAATATTTATAATATTATTATATATTTTTTACGGTTGATACCTTCAGCAGGCTTACTGGACGCGTATATTTGACATTTTCTCTTCTCTTTTCGGATTTTTTTGGTTTTCATAATATGTGCATCGTTTGCGTGTTTGTAAAACTTGGTGTGCAAATTGATTAAAATGTTCCTTAATGAACATGTGCTATGTATACAAATAGTACTAAGAAATGTGTCAGTGGTGTACGGCTGTTGTTCTGGAGATCCTGGGTTCGAGTACCGGATTGAGCCAAGTTTATTTATGAAGTTTCCTGTTAGAAAATCCTCAGTAACAAACCTGAGTTAAGAAGTTAGGATGATCGATTTCACCCCTGTACTGAGAGCAGGTGTCGAATCGATCCTACGCCTCTTACCGGCCGTATCGAATTATCGTCCCATGTATGAGAGTGACATTAATAGAGTGCAGTGCAATTCTGTTGCATGCAAATACTTGTGTACTATAGTATCACCTAGATAGTTAGTCTCAGTGTCTCGGCTGTTGTAGCCGAAATCGTTCAGGAGATTATATAACAATAAGCAAAAAACAACACAGAGAGTGTATATTGGTAGTTTTCCAATTAGAGCACTAAAACAACAACTATATAATGCCTTTGAGACATCTAACACCTTAGTCTCTCCCGTGACCATGATTGCTATAAAGCAATTGAAACGCCGGGAATCAAAAACCAAAATAAATCTGCGAAAAAATCCGAAAAGATAGTTTTATTTAAATGCATTATGCGGAACAATGCTCAACTTCCAACTCTTAAACTGCAGCAACAATCGAGCACTTCGAAAAGTACTGTTTTTGCATGACCAACCAACTCGATAGTAGAAAATATAACAAGTGTTTTTTCGCGTTGTTTGTGTTTGTGCGCCAAATTGCGGCATTATGTTTTGTAATTGGTAAACAGGGACTATATACTAACAAATGTGTCGATGGTGCGCGCGCGCTGCGAGCGCACCTTGCGCGCCACGCACGCCACGTCCACGCGCCGCTCCACGCGCAGCTGCCAGATCAGGATGCACAGCGCCACGAACAGCGACGACCGCTCCGTGCCCAGTCTGCACACACAGACACACATGTCATATAATACCCACATTTGTTACAGCTCAATATTACTATTATAATGCAAGTAGAACTCCAGCTTCGCCCGCGTTCAATTTGCAAAAAAAACTCTTTTGCTTTATGTTATATATTATTAAATTAATTGGATATTGTTCATACAAAAACACTAAAATCGCGATTAAAAAATACATAAAAAAGTAAATAAAAAAAAACACGGTCGAGCCGTTTGGAGAAGTGCGGCCACAACCACCGTGACACGAGATTTTTAAATAGATATTGCACATAAAATATAAAATAAGTACATCATATAATGTAGGTACATATTATATTTACTTTTATTAGAACTACTTAAGATTTTTTTTCCACTTGATTTGAAGAGGCTTTATCACTATACAGGACAGGGTGAATTTTTCAAGTGGGCGTGCATGGCTAAATCCGAAACTATGAGGAATAGCGAAAAGTACTCAAAGGAGTCTCGGGCCCGATTTTCATGAAAACTAAAACTGTATCATTGGATTTTTGAAAAATCTATTTTCCTAGCCAGGAATCGAACCTGTTGATTTTGAAAAAAAAAAACAGATACTGTATAATTACACCATTCGATAGTGTTGCTAATAAGGAACGCATTCTGGGAAGTCATGTAGTATGTTTATGTGTATATGTGTGTAACGCGTATAGAGTACTGACTGGCAGTGCACGAGCAGCGGGTCGCGGCCGGGCTCGTCGTCGGCGTCGGGCGGCGCGGCCAGCTCGGCCAGCTCGGCCAGGCCGCGCGTCACCTCGGGCACGTGGCCCGCCGCCGTGGGCCAGCCCTGGTACTGCAGGTGGCGCACGCAGCGCCAGTCCCCGCTCTGCTCACACACACACACACACACACGATTAGTCACATTTTTATTTATTTATATATATATATATATATATATATATATATATATATATATATATATATATATATATATATGGTTAGATCATATAAAAAAGTTAAAATGTTATTGAATAATGTCTTATTTTCAACGAAAATTCCAGTTAGACCAAGATTTAGCGTCTCACATTAGTAGTAATAATTGTAGTTTTTTTTTCTTTCGTAAACATAGATCTTTTATCAGGCACGTAGTCTACTTTCAGAATATGTAAAGAAAAGATCAAATCGTATGACGTAGATTTTTTCCTTATTGGGGGGCGAAAATATACCCTTTATTGTTTCACTAATAATATTAAGAGGATTTATTGGCCTTTATCCTAACATAATCTAACAAATGAAGCTTTACTTAATGTGTCACATTCAAAATAGACAACTAATTAATCTATATTTTATTGTTTTTTTGTTCTAAATACAAGTACCAACATCTAATTTTTTCTTACTCGTGATGAAATAGACAGATAGACATACTATAAAAAATATCAAATTAATGAGCCCATTTCTTTTCCAAAATAGTAATATAACACACCTTATTATTAGTGACCCTGAACTGACGCCTGGTGTAGTAGGGACAGGACTCGCTCTCCTCGTACTCCACGGAGATGTGCTCGTACTGCACCGTGCCGTCGTCCCAGTACCGCGGGCACTTGCCCTCGCCCAGCTGAACAAATATTCATAGAATATTAACGCAATTCTAAACCATTACGAAAAAAAAAGCAATATTATTCATACAATTTTATTGTCGATTGCTGTTTAATTTATGTAGTAGTAATAATGATTGTAATTTAAACAAACGGTCAAGTGTGAGTCGGAATCGCTGTATTGCTTTACCTTACTATAATTTGATGTTACGTTTTATTGGTAAATAAAAATATATTTGTATTGAGGCACTTAACATTCCAAAACGCAAGGCCCTGTGGTAGCGCATAGGTAATGCGCTCGCTTGGATAATTAAGGTTTTTTTTATATATAAATTATTCTTAATACAATTACCAATTGATTTACGATAAAGAAAAACATTGTACGAAATTTGCATGCTGACACAACCCAAACAATTTTTGAAAGATATTTGAAGTTCGCCAATATCCTTTTAAAGTTTTAACCAACGAGATGGACTATGGCCTCATCTCCGATGGTTCGTACCCAGCAAAGCAATGAGACTTAATAAGCTGAATTATTAAGGTAAGTTATTCACAACACTATATATTCGTTTATAGTACAGTAAAATTAATAAAAAAAAAAAGTTTTTATTTCTTAATCATTTTTTACAGTGATAAAGTTCAAGTCTTCCCAGTAAGTAATCCGAAGATACTTGTGTTGGGGATGGGATTTAATGAATGTTAATCTAAATAATAATGGGAATTAATGAATGTTAATCCTTTAAAATAAAATAATCTAAAATTAATCATGCAAATACAATATAAGCAAAATAATGTCTGTATGTATGTGTTACAAATGTACTGACCTCACTTAACATAACAATAGTAGATACATTATGTTCAGACACCATCCGCCAAAAGTCCATTATAGTACCGGGCAAAGGGTCTTGTGTGATGATGAATCCTTCCGTGTTGTCGTAAGCTGAATATATATAATTATTAAATTTTAAATACAAATTAAAATTACTGCTGTTTTGAAAAAAAAAACAATGTTTCTAGAAATTTCCACAAAAAATACAGTTATCGAAATTTTAAAATATTTATTTTAAGAAAATAATAACTGTTTTAGTTTTTGAGATTGTTTATACAATATTTCTTTCATAAAACTTTTTATAATTAACTAGGTTTTATCGTCATACTTAGAAATTTATTTGGCTAATGCTGGCTAAACCTTAAGAGATATATCAAAACAATGTACTACAAAATTGTAGGTCTTAAAAAAGACCTACAAGAAAGTCTATATAATGCATATGTCTATCTACATTATATTATTAATTAATTACTATTATAAAACAGTAACTTAGCGCAATCGATGTGCGCGTTTCATGCAAAAAGTACTGAACCGATTTTAACTAAATTTTGTGTAGTGATAACTCATTACTTGGGTCAACCTTTTACTACAGGAAAATTTTTCATTCCCACGGGAAAACACAATAACTACATCAAACAATATACATCAAAACAATATACTAGAAAATTGTAGCTCTTAATAAGGCCTACAGAAATCTGTAAAATCATAAGTCTTTCTCCTAAGGTACACTCGCAATAACTATTTATATCTATAACGTGCCTAGGGACGCACCTGAGCGAAGCGAGGCTATATTATACATAGAACTCACTATATTATATATAAAAACGGAGTTATTCTCGAAAGAAAAAATAATTACAGCTGTAAAATTAATGTATATAAATGATTTTTTTGTATAAGAAATTCATAAAATCCAAAATCAGCCAAATACATTCATTATACCTGGGTTCCGAGGTATAGACCTAATTTGTACTCGATTAAGTTGGCAAAATTGATAAAATTATTTTTTTATGTATGTTATTTGAATTGGCGACGTGTGGATTATAATTTATTGCCAACATAAGGCCAAAAAAAAAACAGTAGAGGGTATCAATCAAAATAGGACTAGATTCACAATCCCATGCAAAAGATCTCTTAAAACTGTCACCAATTGTGTTTAGATAATTATTCTATATGAAATAAATATACAACATTGTAAATTGAACCTTAAACGGAGTGCCTAAAGTTGCTTTCACAAAAAAAAACGCTCATTCGGTAAGGATTTTTTTTGTCGCTGATTGTGTACCTAGTACTTTTTTGATCGATGATATAGGGCTTATAGGGATTATACAGTATATACCTTCGACAAAGGATGCGTTGATGTACGTGGAGTAGTCGCGGCCGGGCAGCGGCGCGAGGATGACGCGGTTGCGGTCGTAGGGCAGGCAGTCGGCGCTGCGGTTGCGCGCGCGCAGCTCGTCCGCGCCGCCCGCCGCGCACGACTTCGCCGGCTCCGCTACCGGCGGCTCCATCATTTTCTGTTATGTTACATTTATTTCATTTGATTGGTTATTCATTCAAAAATATGACGATAAAAATGATCAACATTTTATTATATTTTCATCATATGATGCATGTTTAAATAAGTACTACTCTATGTATTTCTGTATGTCATGTTGTAGAGAATAACATGGAATACGTAGGCTAGATGATCATGATAATTATCATGAAGCTTTAGTGTAGTAGATTAATTTATATATTTTTTTCAATTATAAATTATTATTAAAATTTGTTTCTTTTTTAATTGTATTCGTTTGTTTTAGCAGACAAAAAAAACCTGTTATAATCATGCGGTATATTTATACATAATTTACGTGAAAAATGACAAATACAATGAACATAGAACATTAAACATTTTATAAAATATGAAATCAATAAAGAAACAAAAAAACAACTTTTATATATAGATATATAAAAATATCAACAAACAACATACATATTATAATTCTATATACCAACCTCAAACTCGTGTTCCATGAGGCACTTGTCGGCGCCCTCGGGCGTGTTGCGCAGGCGGTCGATGCTGCTCTTCAGCCTGGAGGCGGGGATCTCCGTGTCGCCGTAGTGCGCGTACTCCACCAGCGCGCGGTACACGAAAACGTATTGTTTCTGGATTGAAAAAAAATATATATATAAATAAATAAATAATAACTTTTACGTTGAAACTACACGAGCTAGTGTTTCATTTAGTTTCATCTTTTATTATTTATATAGTTAACTTACTTCAAATAAACAAATTAATATGTTTGTTGTATTATTTTCCTTCCTTTGTTACTTTTTTTAACAAAGAAAAATTATAAATTCATAATTTTTTTCAGTATAATCTAATATTTTGAGTATAACTATTTCGTATAGATACATATAATGAAAATACAACCACAAAAAAAACTAAAAAAATCAAAATAGTACCATTTTTCAAATGTCAGTGTAAATCTAAGAAGGTACTGAATGATTATTATTAAAAAAAAATACGTATGCACGTTTGTACGCACGTAGTATGTACGCACGTAAGAAGTTATACTACTTTGGCGTAATAGAACAAAAATAGCTAAAGATTTCATCCTGTATGTCACAACTCTCTGTTTGTAAAAGGAATGATAAATTAATAAAATATTTAAATAAGGCATGTTACGCATATTACAATTTTATATTTACAGAATATCATTTAAGAAAAGAATATAATATTATACAATTTATCAGACAATAACGACGGTTACCATGGCAACAAACAGTTATCAGCTAACTTCATTATGTCGCTTTTCGGCTGTCGATGTGCGCGCATCGTAAAAATTTTACTTTCATATTTTTTTTGCAAACGTCCCAAAAGAAGTGTAAGTTCAAAAAACAAATATCTTGTGTTCCCCAAACTCACCAGAGACTGTACGAGGAAGTTCCTCTGCCTGCGCAGCTCGGCCACGGTGTTGAAGACGGCGGCGTGCCCCGTGGCGCGCAGCTGCTCCAGCAGGCAGTCCAGCGCCACCAGCGTGCCGGTGCGGCCCACGCCCGCCGAGCAGTGCACCACCACCGGCCGCCCCACCATGCTCGACCACGCCTCGTTCACCCTCTGTTGTAGGGATTGATGGGAAACCGGTCAAGTGTGAGTCGGACTCGCATACGAAAGGTTCCGTACCATCGTGCAACATGTACTATATACTAACTGATTTTTTTTATGGCATAGCGGCCATTTTGAAATTCGTCATCTTGGTTTTTTGTTACAGCGGTAATAGGATCCCGTTGAATAACTGGTAACCTATATCTGTATACATATGACGTAATTTATCACCTTGCCTTTCATCGAAATATATTAAGCAGTTTAAGTGTTAAAAGGCAACAATGGACATACAGAGATTTAAAATATTACCAGAGATTATTTAAAATTAAAAAGAATATCAATTTCGACTTCTTTTGCGCACCTATATATACTAACATATAACATACAGCTAGCTATATGTTAGAAGATAATAAATAAAACAGTAACCTTTATAAACTTAAGTATGGAGTGTGGGTGTTCGGGCGCCGCGAAGTCCTTCCACATGAGGAAGTGGTACTGGCGCACCAGCCGCGTGTCGCCCTTCGCCTCGCGCGGCGACGTCGGCGCGCTGGAGTCGCCCATGCCGCAATCTGTGGGGGTGAATATTATGAATACACTAGTGACAAACGCTCGCTCCACTCAAGTACATTTCTAGTTATATTTTAACGTTTAGATTTCTCATAGAAGAGATATTTTCCCGTAGTATAAAGTATCCTTTATGTTGGACCCGGATAACCAGCTTTCATCATACTTTGATCTAACTTCGTAATCAAATAGTCAGTAGTCAATTAGTGATTTCTAATTGATAAATTTATTTAAGTATATTTCTTTGCATCCCCTGGCTTTATTTCTATTTATGTATAATTTCGTGAATAGACACAATGTATTGTAATAAGTATATAATAACTAATGGAACATCAAAGTACTTAGCCTCTTCCGCGATTAGAATTACTGTAAAGCATTCGAAAAGTCGGAAAATAAATCCGCGATTAAATCCGAACATAATAGTTTTATTTATTTCTATCAAATAAAATATTATTTAATGTTTTTTGCTAAAACCCTATCTTCTTCCAGTAAGACTGAGAAATGTTTTCACCATTGTCTAATTACCCGTGTTTTTGCAATATCCCGACATACGACACACACGACATAATATATACTAATACAGTCTTAGTATATTGATTTTAATTAATTATAACATTTGAATAATATAGTGTTATTATTCAAAGATAACGTTAAAAAAAGACCAAGACAATAATAAGTATGTAAATCAATATTTTGTGAATTTTGAGTTAATAAATAAAATAATAACTCACCTCCATTCCTCTTGGCAATTCCATTATTTTCAACAATAGGCTGTCCATCCGCATTAACCGGTTGCTTAGAGATTTTCAGTTCTCTTACTATGTAGTCAGAGTAGCTGCACAAATAACAGTAACAGGTTATTACGATAAAAAGAAAATCGGTATATTATCATAAATTGCTAAAATTTGTATGAGTGTTTGTTTGTTAAACCTTATGCTAAAATCGCTGGACGCTGGATTTGGATGAAATTTAGTATACATACAGACAATGAATCTGGAACCTGAAGTAACACATATGCTACCATTTGGCAAATAGGGACGCACCCGAGCTGAGAAGGGGCGGATTTATATTATATAGCCTTTTGAGCTGCAGCCCAGGGCACCAAAGATGTAACGGGCCCTCTGTTTTATATAATGGATAATATTGTGAATTCATAAAAAAAAAACAAAAAAAAAAAAGGCAATGAAAGGTTGGTCTAGTAAACTTGAGATCTTAATTTTAGCCTAGTACTATCTATCAATATAGATTTTATAAAGAATTTAGGGCCCCGCAAAGTGTCCCCAGGGTCCCCAAATTCATGGTCCACCCCTGGAGCTAAGTCAAGTCACTAGTATAAAACAAAGAAATATAATTTAAATCATTTTAAATAAAACTATCTTTTCGGATTATTTCGCAGATTTTTTTTGGTTTGATTTAGGGAACCAAAAATCAAAATAAACCCGCAAAACAATCCGAAAAGATAGTTTTATTTAAAATGTCAAATATTTGCGTAAATCTATGAAAGTATTGATTTAAACCAAGAGAAGAGCAAATCCACTAACCGTTTCTCGGAAACATGGTGCACAGTGATGTTTCCAAACGCGCGCGCACCCCTCAAGTCGTCGGGCCAGTACTTGCTGCACTTGACCTTGCTGTACTCCTCGAGGTTGGTGAGCATCACGATCAGCTCCAGGCCGTGCTCCCAAATCATTCGCCAGAAGTCGTTCACCGTTGTGTCTGTTGGTCCTTGCGCGCAAATAAATAGTTTGCGCTCCTAAAATAGAACGAATGTCTAATTATTCTAAGAAGTATTGTTATATTACATATCATCTATAAATTAACTGCTTTCAAAATTATATAAAATCCTTCAATCTGTCGGTGCAGTTAGATTCTTATAATAATTAATTATTATTAGTATATGGTAATAATATATTATCAATTTAATAGATTAGTAAAATAATATTTTGCTAGGACTTATAAGTGTGAAAACAGGGTGTGAATATTGAGTGAAACTTGGGAAATTTACTATGTTCCGGGAATAAAAGTGAAATGTTAATATACACATACTAAATTAGTATAAGCTTAAATATAATAAAAAGAAATGTGAAAGCTGCATGCGATACCTGATTAATCTCCGAAGGGTCCTTAGTAAGCGATAGGACAGACAAACACGGTTAGAGAGAGAAAATAGGGAAATTGCAGAAAAAAAAACTAAGAAATATAAAAGAGCTCTAAGTTTTATATCCATATAAATTACATTTTTGAATGTGTATTATAATAATTAATTAAAAAAAAAATACTTAGATAAATATGGGAACGGATCAAAATGATACGGCAACGTGATACTGGCATTGAACCGAACGCAACACAAAACATGCAACATTACCTTTGAAACATTTTTTAAACTATTTTAAAATTTAATTTACCTTATTACTTTAATTTATTTTTATTTAAATTCCGAGATTTTCCTAATAGTTATATATTAATTCCAGAGAGGCAATGTTACAAAAATCAACCACTAACTCTTAGACTATAAAGTCACGTACCATGACATAAAAAAGAAAACTTACCTTTATTAATAATAATAATAATAATCATTTATTTCAGGCAATATTTAAAGGCCCATTACATAAATACCTTAAAGACTAACATACATATAAAAAAAAATCTATTTAACACGCGTCAGCGGTGTGTCAGCGGGCAAACGACCTCGGAACTTCCGAAACACGACGCACTGCGGCCAGAAGTCCTTCTCCGTGACGGTTAAGGAATAAATAGCATTGGATTAGTTTAAGTAATTGCGTTTTGCTAGAACAGCAGCGGCAGTAGTTTTGCTTGACCTAGTTCTAATCATACACTTTGATGTTCTAACCGTTAGCTTTTACACTATAAAGGTACATGTATAAACTCTTACATCCTAAAGGCTAAAACATACTTTCCTCCTCCTATCTCACGACATAATTTGCTTTGGTATAATCCACTACGCCGATCAGTAACATCGTCTTACTATAATAGTCTGGTGAGATCATACACTTTCATGTCCAGGGAGCTAACCACCAGCTCTTAGACTATAAACCCTCACACCTTATATAAGAAATACTAAATCGTACCTTATATCCCATGACATAATTAGCGTTGATATAATCTGATCCGGTGATCCCATCCTGCTGGGACAGCTTAACCCGGGTCTGGTCGTACGCCTTGATGTCCGGGTACCGGTTCTTGGGTTGGTTTTCGCGCGCCTCGGACGCGTGCGTGGTGCGGTCGGGGAAGCACTCGGGCAGCATCTGCAACAACTTCACGTTGTGCTGCTTGGTTAAATACACTATTACTAAAACAATACAGTAGAAAACTAAAAGTAAGAAAAAAGTAACAGTATAAAAGAAATTGGCTGTGGTAGATCAGTGATAATGAAATAATGAAGCGGTTTTAAATCTCAGAAAAAGATAGTGAAGTGAAGGAAAAGAACGCGAGGAACGAACGCATGTCTGAGAGAACCAAGCAAGTTTTTGAAAGACATGTGAAGTCCGCCCACACTTAACCAGCGTGGTGGATTATGGCCAGATCCATCTCATCGTGGTGGATTATGGCCATTGAAGGGAAGCCCGTGCCCAGCAGTGGGACGTTTAAAAGGGCTGATGCGAGAAATGATTACTTTTAACTAAAAATGAAGACCAACTAAAAGTAATTCAGCCACCTAACAGATAGGTTTTTTTTCTTAAAATTTATATAAAATAGAACTATTGTCTAATAAACTAACCTGTCATGCATATGCTTAAAATATTAATTACTAAGCAGAGTTTATAAGGAAAAAGTTTTTCTAAACGAAGGTATGAATATTGAAAGAATATAAGAAAGCTAAACAATGACAATGATGAGTTACATCTTAACTTCATATGGTACAACTATATGAAATAATATTATACGGATAAGTTTAGATGATTTAACTTTTTTATATCTTTATAGTAATAAATTATAAGCTCTGATCATACAAAATGCAGCTTAAATATAAACGACAATACATATTATACAGTATGTCTGTATTTCGAAAATTGAAAACGTATTGTAAACTTATTTAGTTAAACACAAAATAACTTTACTTTTATTTACATCAACAATGAACGATCAACATTGTTATATCCTATAAAGTCTATATTTTTATTAAATATTTTTTTTATGTTACTTGCAAATAAAGTAAAAAAAAAAAATTTAAAAGGCAATTAGTAATCAAAACAATAAACTTGAAGACCTAGATAGAAATTAAAATTGATGCTGTTATATTTTAAAAACATGAAATATACAACCAAAGTAATTATGACTATCTTAATATAGAGATATTAAATTTACCTTATATTCTTCTGAAATTAAAAGCTAGCAACATCTAGATAGTGTCAATCCATCCAATTAGTACAATAACAGTTTAATTATTATAAAAACTTTTTGGTTTAATTATTATTGTTTGTTAAATTAAGTTTTTTTTTTAATATTTAGTTAGCAACACTTAATATTAAAAAATGTTAATCTATCTATAGTATATTTACCGATCCAAACTATTGTTCCCTTGGAGTTTGAAAGTGAAAAGAATACAGAGTGCATTTGTGTTTGCACATACACGCGGTACACTATAATATCTCCTACACATCTGGCTACTTATATTGAGCTTGGCCGCCGTGGCCGAAATCCGTCAGGGGGACTTTATTGTTAGATACACAGACAGTAGTAGCTTAGTGGGTATGCGCTCGCTTGGGTAACCGAGTGAAGCGGGTTCAATCCTGTATCTCGCACCTCTGTTATTTTCATGTATGAATCATTTTTTAACATGATTACCACTTGTCTTATGGTGAAGGAGAACATCGTGATGAAACCTGCATGTCTTAACTTAAGAGAAAACTTTACAAACTTTCGAAGGACATGTGAAGCCCGCCAAGCTGTACTTGGCAAGCGTGGTGGACTATAGCCTGATCTTCCTCGTATTAAAGGCCTGTGCCCTGCAGTGGGACTTTCAAAAGTGATGAATACACGTAATTATATTTACCTCAAACTCCTTCTGAAAGCCGTAGTCGGAGTCCGCTTGCCGCTCGGCGTAGGCGGCGGCGAGGTCCTCCTTGGCGATGGGCGGCATGTCGGGCGGCGTCGCGCTCACCAGCTGCTGTCTGCCGCCGAACTGGTCTACGAAGCACCTATGCGGAGTTTGATACTCATTAGTTGTATAATTCAATAAATAATATAGCATACAAAATATAATCTACACATATAAAAAAAATCTTACCAATTGTAAGCCGTACCCGTACTTACATTAAATATTTTTTGGAAAATCTTATTAAAAATGACATTATTATCGATATTGAGGCCGAATCTATAGTTTTTAGAATTTATGTCTGCCTATCTGTTTATCTGTGATCGCATCACGATAAAAGCACTGGACAGATTTTAATGGGTATGATGATAGCTGGTTATCCGGGTCAACATATAGGATACTTTTTACTGTGGGAAAATATCTCATCTCTGAACTAGACGTTAAAATGTAATTAGTATAACATATTTATCAACCTAGAGTATGGTTACCTTTTATTATAAATGTAAGTTTGTTTCTATGTTTATTACTCCTTCACAATGAATTGACTAAATCCATCTGATTTAGATAAAATTTAGTACATAAAAAGACTATGACCTGGATGGAGTAACTCACACATAAGCTATTCTTATATTAGTTTTATATATTTAAAAAAAAATTATATGATTACATAAGCAGACTTTTATTATGTCACGTTAAAGTACTTTAATCTTAAATAATAATTTATACAGATAAATAAAATTGGAGTGTCTGTTTGTAATATTAAAATAACCGCTTTTTACTAAATGCATATGGATGTATAGACGGTACATATACCAAAACAACATTTTTTACAATTTTTGTCTGTCTGTCTGTCTGTCTATCTGTTTGTTCCGGCTAATCTCCCAAACGGCTGGACCGATTTTGACGGGACTTTCACTGGCAGATAGCTGATGTTATAAGGAGTAACTTAGGCTACTTTTATTTTAGAAAAAGAATCAGGGTTCCGCGAAAAAAATTAAAACCCATGAAATTGTGAACAAAATCCGCGTACGGCGTACGCACCCGAGCGAAGCGAGGGTAAATAATAAAATATAATTTAAATTAATATCTTAGGAGTATCAAGCTATTATTTATGTATAAACATAGCTAATCGTGAAAACGTACCTAACGCGAGCGAAACGAGCGTGAGTCGCTAGTCTTAAATAATTTTGCTCTGCTCGCTTGTTACAATAATGTCACAAGTCCTATAAGTGATTGGCTGTTGTGACTGAACTAGTTCAGAGGAATTATATATATAGTATAGAATATAGATTTAGGACAATAAAAACCTAACATTAGTACCAACCTAAAAACAGCTTGCAGTGGGTTCCTGTCCAGGTGGTGGTGGTGATGCTTGCGTGAGCGCCGCGTCTGCCGCACGCACACGAATATGGCAACGACTAGCACGAGCGCTGCTACACCGCATGTTGCCTGCAAATAAAAAAATATATTATTTATATATTTATTTATTACAAAAGAAATGGATAAGTTATATTCGAAAAAAAAATTGGTCAAGTGCGAGTCGGACTCGTACAACGAAGGGTTCCGCCCAAAATCGATTTTATTTTTAATTTACATGGCATCCTTTTTGAAATTCGCCATCTTGGTTTTTTATTATTTGTTGTTATAACGGCAATAGAATTACACACTCTTCATTCTATCTATTAGTATTCATGAGATAAAGCCCTCTAGTAGACAGACGGACAGCAAAGGCTTAGTAATATAATAGGATTCTGTTGGCACCCTTTAGGTACGGAACCCTAAAACGATACATTGACTTCAAAATTACTAAAAACATTATTGGAAACTTAGATATAATTGATTTTTTTTGTTTATATCGGACCATGTTTGATTTATAAACAATTCATTAAAAAATCATGAAAATAGATTAACAATTGATGAACATATCGAGAAACATCACACACAATTTCTTTAAATAAAAAAAAAAAAAAAATACACTAAAGAAAAACAGTAATAATATAAAATAATAATATCCTCACCAATAAAATAATTTCCAGAATTTGAGTGGGCGGAGAGGGCACGGGCGAAGCGGCCGCCATCAGCACATTCGAGTATTTACTGTAAAGCGGCTCGTCGTCTTCTGAACCCGCTGTTGGAAAAATAAATAAATTGAATTATTTTGTTTAAAAATGCATTAATTAAGTTAAACTAAAATAAATTATAATAAATATGTTGGAACATTAATACACAGCACCATCTAATTCCATGGTAAGGTACGAGGCATGTGTTATGGACTAGATAGTTGATACACTACATATAACTTTAAATACATACATATTATAGATACCAGGTACATGTTATAAATACATATGAACACCCATGACAGAAGTATAAACATTTGTGCTCATCAGAAACCCACGACCGCTGGCATAATAAGTATGGTCACTACAAACTGAGCCAAACGTGTCGTCAAATAACGTTTGGCATTTGGCAATTGAAATATGACAATAATGAACAATAATTAATATTGAAAAAGTATATTCTACATTCATGATTATGACTTATCTATCTTCTACATAAATAAAAATGAAATAATGTTTGTTTGGTAAGCTTGGCCACGACCGCCCTAGGCCACCAACGCCCTAGGCCACGAACACACTAGGCCACGAACGCCTTAGGCCACGACCGCCCTAGGCCCCTAACGACATAGGCCTCAAACGCCCTAGGCCACGAACGCCCCAGGCCACGAACGCCCTAGGCCACGAACGCCCTAGGCCACGGAATCCCTTTGCCACGAACGCCCTAGGCCACGGAAGCCCTATGCCACGAACGCCCTAGGCCACGACCGCACTAGGCCACGATCGCCTTAGGCCACGATCGCGTTAGGCCACGAACACACTAGGCCACAAACGCCCTAAGCCGCGACCGCCCTAGGCCACGACCACCGTAGGCCACAAACGCCCTAGGCCACGACCGCACTAGGCCACAAACGCCCTAGGCCACGACCACCCTAGGCCACGAACGCCCTAGGCCACGAAAACACTAGGCCTCGACTGAACTAGGCCACAACCGCACTAGGCCACGACCGCCTTAGGCCACGAACACACTAGGCCACGAACGCCCTAGGCCACAAACGCACTAGGCCACGATCGCATTAGGCCCCTAATGACATAGGCCACAAACGCACTAGGCCACGGTCGCCATAAGCCACGAATGCACTAAGCCATTTGGCTGTTTTCTTTAATGATGGTAATAGTTTAAATTAAGTTTTTAGGTTAAAAATCTAAAAGTATCCCAGAAAATTGGAAAGTTCGGGATAAATCTAAAGTGTTTTTTTTACAAAACTACAGAAATTTATGGTTTTAAAAATATATTTATTTTACTGTCATCATATTGATATTAACTTACGTATTAACTCTAGAAATGCAGTGTAATTGGCAGAAGGATCCAAGAGTCCATCTTTCACTTGCAAGTCTTCCTTCACCTCTATCTCCTCTTGTTTATTCATCAACATGGGATTATTCATCATCATCGGATTGTTCATGTAATCTCTATAAATATAGATATTCTTTTATGTTTGATTAGAATTTTAGAATTTTATTGCTAAAATCACTTTTATAATGTTAAAAATATGATAAGATTTTTAGGATATTTGGATGTTTGTTAGTTCTTTACGCGTAAAGAAAATTAGGACATGCCTGGGTAAATAAATTACATATTTTTTAACATTTTTTTATTTTAGAAAACGCTTAAAATAAAGACAAGGACGCGATCAATCACTCTAGAAACAAATAAAAAAGTTAGGATGCTTTATAATTGTAGGTATTTTTTGATTGTACAAAACGAATGTGATTTAGACGTACCTGTCATCCAAATAAGATCTCTTCTCTCTAATCTCTTCCTCTGGTTCCACAGTCGTGAATGTGTCATCCAAAAGCAAAAAGTCATCCTTGGTGGTAGGACTGGATGTGGTGGTCGGAGGGGGGGTTGTTGTGGTGGTTTGGTGCTTTGGTGGCAGTATGTCGTAGGCTCGTCTGGGCTTCTTGAGACATCGCTTACAATTGTCACTGTTTAAAGTCGGATCGTCTGTGTTGAAGAAGGATCTGCCATCACCAATTATGAGCTCTGATTCTGGGAAGTTATCACTGAAAAATAAAATATTCATATTTAGGACATTTTTAAGTTATCTAGTGTCTATGTATTTATTAATAATTGAAGTCATATACGAGTTCTGCACAAAGTCTGCATTTGTTTATTATTTACTAGCGACTCGCCCTCACTTCGTTCGGGATCACTCCTAGGTACTTTTTAACGGTTAGTATTAGATAGACTTTATTTAACATATACATAGGTACAAAATAAATAGTTCTGAACTTTTCCGATTTTTCAACAGATTTTTGGGTTTCCCACTATTTTTTATATATTTAAACCACCCCTGACACACTCCTTACAAAAAAAATCCAAATCGGTTCAGCCTACTCATTTATTAACTAATTGATAAATTATTAACTCAAACTATATTTTACAAAATTATACAGTTGGTTAAGATTCTCTTTGACTCTTTAAAACAGACTAACTGCATTAATAAGTCTTAGGTTGGCAATTCAAAAGTACTTGTAAAAACCTAGTGGAACAAAATAATTGTTTTTTTATTGATTCACGAGTAATAAAAATTACCTAATTAAAAAATATAAACTTACTTAGAGAAAACATCAGTAATATAAGCTCCTAAGACGGGCTGAACCCCGTGTGCCTCTTCATAGTCAACAATACTTATATCTTTGGGATGCGGTAGGTTATTCCGATCAGAGTGTGGCAATAGCCGCACCATATAAATCCTGAAAACAAAAAAGTTTTTAATTATTTAAAATAATCTACCTTTTATTTTTTTTTTATATTTCATTCAAAATCAATTATTTTTACCTGTAACAACATATCGGCCCATTCCTTTCAGACACACGAGGTAATTTTATAGCGAAGACGTATTTATCTTCTTCTTGAACCTAGAATGTTTTTTATTTTAGTAATATGTATTAAATTAAGGTTTAACTTTGAATCTATATGCAATTTTTTTTGTTTAGTTACTATTGACCAGCTTTAGTATGATCAATATATTTTTTTAAAACAAGTTCTTTTTTATATAATACTAGGGACTCATCCTCGCTTCGCTCGCATTCGTTCCTAGGTTGATTCCCCATACAAACTTTCATTCTCATTTTCACTCCTTTAAGGGATGATTTCCCGGATAAAAACTCTTATGTCCTTTCCAGATTCTCAAACTATCTTCTTACCAAATTTCATCTAAATCGGTACAGTAGTTTCGGAGCCTATTGCTCTTTATAATATTAGTATAGATAGGTAAACACAAAACAGTTAAGTATTATTATTTGATGAATTGTCAATAATGATTATGTTCGAATTTCGACCACTGAGCGAACACTAGAAAATACTAAAACCGTTAGGCTTTAGCCTATATATTAAAAATAAAGATTAGACATAACTTGATTATGTAAATAGATAAATAGGTGACAATGTATAATAAAATAATGCCATTTATTTATTAGTATTATTTTATGTGGAGTATATGTACATCATGTTTACTCTTCATGTAGGTATTTAATACAAGCCTCAAAGTGACAATAATATAACGACGTTAATTGTGTCGTAGTTAATATTACTTATTAGGTCGGGGCAAAAGTATTTTCGAATTGTTCATACAAAGGAAAATATTTTTTTTAGGTATAATTTTTTATTTATTTATAATATGTATGTGCCGTTTTGATCGATGACTTGTTGCCATCTTGTGAAATTTTTGATTAAAAATATCTGATAAGTAGTGCTCACAGTGTTCTTTTGAAGTTAGCTTTATGTTTCCTAAAGAGTTCTGCAATGACCGAAATAGGTGGAAATCTGATGGAGCAAGGTCAGGGCTATACGGAGGATGCATCAACACATCCCAGCCAAGCTCTGTCAATTTTTACTGCGTGGCTCTAGATGAGTGCGGTCTGGCGTTGTCATGGTGAAACACCCCACCCTTCCTATTCACCAGCTACGGCCGGTTTTTCTCAATAGCTTTTTTTAACCTCATCAGTTACGATAGTAGAGGTCAGAATCGATAGTTTTACCCGGTGGCAAAAGCTCATAGTGGACGATACCTTTTCAATCCCACCATACACATAGAATCACTTTGTTCCGAGTCAGGCCGGGCTTTGCCACGGTCTGTGGGGCTTGTCCATGCTTCGACCATGATCTTTTTCGCTCATTCTTATCGTAAGTTACCCATTTTCTATCACCCGTAATCAACTGTTTAAGAAATGGTTCGTAATTGTTACGTTTCAACAAAGAATCGCAAATGGAAACACGTCGCATTAGGTTTCTCTCAGTGAGATCATGTGGTACCCAAATGTCAAGTTTTTTCTTGTACCCAGACTTTCGTAAATGACGTAAAACTGTTTTATAATCAACATCCTGTTCTTCAGCAATGTCGTAGCTACTAATATGTCGATCTTGCTCCACTTTCTCAAAGATGACACTGATTTTATCTGTGACAGGGCGTCCTGAGCGAACCTCATCTTTCACACTAAAATTTCCAGACTTGAAACGCTTGAACCACATTTGTGCTTCTCTTATTGATACCGCATTAGGTCCATAAACCACACAAATTTTATTCGCGGCGTTCGTCGCATTTTTACCTTTTTTGTAATAAAACTTTCAAATGTAACGAATTTCTTCGTCACATACGTTCATTTCGCTTGCTTGAAAAACAATTGAAAAATGGCGGGAACTAGTTTTTTTTTTAATTTATTGCATCTTCAGATTGTCAGAAATTTAATGGTATTAAAACCAGCCAGTTACATTCAGTACAGCCAAAGAGGTTTGATTACTAATATTACATTCAAAATACGAAAATACTTTTGCCCCGACCTATTATATAACGATTAACTTGAGACCATAAAAACAATAAAATTATAATATATTCTATCAATAATGTTTTTCAGACTTTGTAGTATTGTATTTTATTTAAATAATATTAAATTTAAATATCTTGCTATTGTATTCAACCCTTTTTTAACGTCCCACTGCTGGGCACGGGCCTCCCTTCAATGCGAGGGGGATCAGACCATAGGCCACCACGCTGGCCAATCACGGTTTAGCGGACTTCAGGTCTTACGAAAACATGCTAAGTTCTCTCAGACATGCAGGTTTCCCCATGATATTTTCCTTCACCGTAAGACAAGTGGTAATCATGTTGAAAATGATTCGCACATGAAAATATCAGAGGTGCGAGACCCGAGATTATAACTCACTTTACTCGGTTTCCCAAGCAAGCACCTTACCACTGGGCTACAACTATATCATGCTATTAGGTATTTTATTATATACGTATTTGATAAAAAAATTACAAAATGTATACATAACGTGTATCGTAACAATTTTCTAGTCCAAATACAGATAAAATTAATAAAACGGCAACATCCCACCGATGTTCGCTCCAGTGCTAATTTTTCGCTTGAATGATTTATTTGCCGACAAGATTTGAGTATTTTTGCCAATCGAGGAGGCATTGACCTACTTATGCCTGTCGGCTGTCAAGTACATAATGCGAAGTATCGTGGCTAAAATATAATATCAATATATTTTTTACATTATAAATTTTTATGCATGAATGCTTAGTGCTTACGCTTAAATAATAAAAATAAGCGATCGATTGAATTTTATTTTTACGTACGTTTTCACGGTTAGCTATGTTTAGGTATACAGAAATAGTAGCTTGCTGCTCCTAAGATATTCATTTAAATTATATAGCTATTTACCCTCGTGTTGCTCGGGTGCGCACGCCGAACGCGGATTTTTGTTCACAATTTCATGGGTTTTAATTTTTTTATTTATTATTAAATTTTTTATTAAATTAATACAAATCAATAATTAAATAAGGCATATTAGGAATATCACAATCATATATTTATATAATATTATATTATAAAGCTGAAGAGTTTGTTTGAACGCGCTAATCTCAGGAACTATTAATCCGATATGAAAAATTCTTTTTGCATTAGATAGCCTGTTCATTGAGGAAGGCTACAATAACAACGGTTACCATGGCAACAACTATTAATAATAGCTTTTATTTAAGTTATGCACATTCATCCCACAGTAATAAATATTCATTTTTATTATAAGTAATAACTTTTTTTACCAAGTTTAAAAGTTATTTTACATTTTATTTATATATATTACATGACTTCCAGTGTAATGTATTCTATTTCATTCTCTCGCTGGCTTAATCCTATATATTCATGCGCTTGTCTCTTTCTCGAGCCGCATTTCCGTTTCATCGAGTTTCAAATCACAACGATTACAAAGAAGTTTCACTTCAACAATGTAGCAGTATAATATTATATAGTATACCTTCTGCAAGCGCAGCGCGCTCAGTGGCGTGTGGGGCGGCGCGGGCGCGGTGGTGCAGTGGCGCACCTCCTCGTCGCCGCGGCGCCGCGACCGCGTCATGGCGCGCAGCCGCACCGTGTAGTTCATGTTCGGCTGCAGGTCCTCGAATCTGTTTCTCGACATTATTTATTATCCATTTTAAATAAGCGTTATATGTATACACTATACATATATTAATAATTATAATCGATTGCAAAAATAAGCTCTCAACAACATAATCTCTGTAAGTTGCTTTGACATCTTAGCCTCTTGTGAACCATTTACAAATATCCATTTTATAAAGAACTAAAAATGTAAAAAAAATCCTTACGAATGATTTAGATTAAATTACAATGTCATGTCAGTCTTTTCAATGTTTTTTTTTTTACTATCTTGTTTCCAACGTTCTGAATGCTTTACAATAATATTAGTCGAGGTATTTGAAACTACAGAAACCAAAAATCAATATAATTTATCCGCAAAAAATGCGAAAGGATAATTTTATTAAAAATTTCAACTATTCACATAAATCTAAAAGATATTATTGTATTTACATTTAAAGTAACAATTATTATAAGTTAAGCCAAAGGTTAATATTTATGGCATTCATTTTGTGTTTTATTATTTAATTGAATTGGATTCAAATCGCAAGCAAAAGATACTAAACACAAGATTTACAATGACATATTTATATGTATATCTCGATATAACCTAAGCTCAATACAAAATAAATTTTAAATAAAACATTTTGTAATTTTATGGGTAGACTGTCTGTAACAACTATATGACTTAAGGACATCTAAAACCTTACTCTTTTCCGTGATCATGATTGCTGTAAAGCCTACGAAACTTTGAGAGACAAAAATCAAAGTAAATTTGCGATAAAATCCGAAAAGATAGTTTTATTTAAAATGTCAAATATTCGCATCAATCAAAGAAAGTATTAAAATACAACTTGTTTTCCTCTTGGAGTTTATTACGTTTTATGTCTTTGATAAATATTGATTTGATTTTTTTATATCTTCCACATGTTTAATTGAATCTTACATTCATATAGATTGTATTATATACTTAATATATATAGTTTTTATACATATGTAAGAGCAAAACTGGCGCTTAAATTAGGCCAGGCATATAATACGAGTCAAATAAACTACAGGAGCAGTATATTCGAGATACTCTATTATTGCTAAAGAATTACAACTATCTATGTATTTATTTTATTATCGACTGCCTAACAAATAACAGAACAGTTTGCACACAGAAACTTACCTCACACTCCTAGAATCATTAGTTTTAAACTTAGTGAGTGGTCCTCGGATATCCTCTTTTAGAGTGCCATGCTCATCTCTATATGTAGAGTTTCCTGTAAGCTCCATCTACAAACATATATGTAATTAATATGTGAAAAAGACATATTTAATATTAAATCGATTTATTACGCGTATAATTAAGTGAAAAGGTTGCTTTATATTTTAACATATTTTGTGGGATTTCTGTTAGAATCTTATTTAAAGATGCGTCAGATGCGTTAACACATGTTAAATGGCTGCGATAATGTATGAAGTAGTGTACAAAAAATTTCGGATTATTTCGCGGATTTATTTAGATTTTTGGTTCCCGACGTTTCGAATTCTTTACAGAAATCATGGTCACGGGAGCGACTACCGCGCGAAAAAATCCGAATAGTTTTATTTAAATGTCAAATATTCGTGTAAATCTAAGAAAATATTAATAAATAATCACGAATACTCACAGTGTACCCCTTTATCTCCGCATTAGGCTTGATAGGTGGTTGCCAAGTCATGTTTATCCAGCTGCTTGCGCAATGTATGGTCACATTACTGGGCCTCCCCGGCGTGCCGTCCAATGTCGCTGCTTCCATTTCAGACGACCAGTTCCCGCATTGCTTTGTAAAATCTGAGCATGCGCATACCTGAAAATATATTTAACACTTTATATGTATAATTTATAATATAATAAACTAGCGATTTACCCTCGTCAACGGATTTAGGGGTGAGGAAGTAAAAACATAACTTATGTAAATACACACATATATAGTGGTCATTCATTTTATAAAAAATAACTGTTTAAAAAGGTTCAATTTTTATGATAGTCTATATAATAATACTTTGAAAATTCGCAAAAAAGAAAAAAAAAATTATAATTTGAAATATTAAAAACATAAGTATATGAACATCAGAAGATTTATAATCCTTATGATGAAAAGTTTTATTATAGTATTGTATATTTTAATAAAATAATCCGAATTTACGCATTATATTCGTGTGGTATGCGGTAATAATGTTAAATACCCATATATAGAGGTACTTTAGAATGATTAATTATTTTGAGCTTTTACCTTAATCGTAATATACCAATGTTATTAAAATTTTTATTTATATTAAAATATTTCGACATAATTTACTCTCCCTGTAGAAATATAGATATGAATAATTCAATATTCCCACGGGAATCCTACATTTTTTCGGGATAAAAAGGAACCTATATGCTATTCCACACTATAATCTATCTCTGCGCCAAATTTTATCCATATCCGTTAAGCGGCTTTGAAGTGATTGAGTAACAAACATCCATCCAAACTTTCGCATTTATAATATTAAAAATGGATAACAATCCCATCAATATTATCAAGCAATCCAAATAATTGGCCAAATAAAATTAAAAATCAAACTTACCCTAAACAAATAAGTACTATGAGGCTCCAAATTATCAAACATGTATGGAAGATTTCTATTATCCCTCGAATGATATGCCCTTCTTGGTGCCACTTCATCTTTCTTCCTCGCTTCTAGAAGATAGTAATGTATCAATTTCGCTATATCCTCTGTTGGTGGGGCCCATCCTATGGTGACTGATGTTGCAGAAAATCCATTAATCGATATATTTGGCACAAATATGGGGTCCTCGTCCAATGTCCTAACTGTTGACTCATATATGTGAGGTTTGCTTGGTCCATATAAAGTAGCAACTTCTAATTTAAGTTGATATTTAGTCGACTTTTCCAATCCTTCCATTACGAAAGATATATTTTTAGTCCCGATTTTCTCTCTCGTGTAAAGGCTGAAATCGTTTGAGGGCAGCCTCCGGTACATTAAGCTGTACGTCCTTATAGGGGAATTGTATGAACGAATTGTCCAGTTTAAGAATAACTGAGATGAACTTATTGGGATGACTGTATCTATTACGACTTGGGGTGATGCGAAGACTATGACGTTTATTTCACCGGTTATGTTCTTCGAGGAGACCGGATCCCAAATCTCGCATATATAAGTACCATTGTCTTCAGGACTCCGAATGTGCAAGTCAAAGTCACTTTGTACGAGTTTGAGATCGATTCGCTTTGGTGGTTTTACAGCTAAATCGATAATTTCGTCGTCCTTGCCTTTTTTCCACCATCTTACTTCACTCGGCTTGTATACTGTAATAAAAATTATATTAGTTTTGATGATAAAAAACCTAGTCCAAAACCATAATTAGTCAGCATACCAAAAAAAATATATTATTAAATTCGTTAAAGCTAATAGCGCGCAGGTTCGATTTCCGCAAGAAGCAGTTTTTTTATTAAAATTCAACGGTAGGCAACACAGAAAACGTTGCTTTTTCACGTTATATTCAGATCGCGGATATCGCACCATGTGAATATGTAAGAACCAACGACATGTAATATACACGAATAGATCCCTATTTTAAAAGATATTATTCCTACATTAGCGTAAGATTGCTTAAAATAAAACTTCATTAAGTAATATTGGTTCGATGACAAAAAAAACATCAAAGAACAAGGACAAAAAAAGGAAATAGCTCTTTTGTTGGGTTTGAGAGTTAATGTAGTAAAATTAGTATAATAAGAGACTCAATATTAAAATTGCAGAAATGTGATTATTGCTGTTTTTTTTATTATTCTTGGGGATTCTAATAAATTTACTTATTTAAATTGTCAGTGGTTGACTGTGTAAGAAGAGCGTAAAACCGGGTGCTCGCACCCATCCCTGAACAATGGGCAATTAATAAACACGAACATTCAAAACTATTGCCATAAGTTTTTTTTTTTTAATTATACAAGATACCACTTGGTTCCGTTACAAGTCTATTATATCTATACAAATAATAAAATTCTGATTTGAATCTTTACATTAAATATTTTTTGGAAAATCTTATTGAAATAGTCATCATTATCGATACAGAGGCGAATCCATCGTTTTTAGATTTTTTGTCTGTCTGTCTGGGAACGCATCACGAGAAAACCACTGGACAGATTTTAATGAAATTTGGTATGAAGATAGCTGGTTATCCGGGTCAACATATAGGATACTTTTTACTGCGGGAAAATATCTCATCTCTGAGAAGTCTATACTAAACGTTAAATCGTAGATATAAATTACGTTGTCGTGGAACGAAATTAAAATGTATGGTCAAGCCACACTCACTCGACACTCAATTGACACTCACTGTATATTATATTTTTCCAACGCCAAATTAAACTAGCAGCTACAAAACTTATACTTACTTTCAAAAACACACTGCATAGGCACATTATTTTGGTCGGTTACATTCTGCTTGATTGGTCCGGATGTCTGATTAACCAGTTTACCAGGGAAGCTGTGGTCCAGCACTACAGTTCTATCAGACCTCGTTTCAGCCACCTTGGCTATGCATGTGTAGTTCCCATCATCGCCGGACGTCACATTTGTAATTATCAAGTTGTGAAACTTGTATTTACGACGGTTTCCATCTAAATCTTTTGTTTCTAACAATCGTTCTTCTGCATTTATTTTAGCCCTGTAGTTAATAAATTTGAAATACATATTTATCATTTTTAAGAAAGAATATTAAATTTTATTACATCTTTTAGATTCAAAGAATTTCTTACACCTGTGAATGCAAATTGCAAAAAGTAGGACATCGACAAGTCTTTATAGAACTTTCCATAACGAAAATAGCTGTACCACCTTGACTAAAAGTAGTTTTGACATATAAATAAACAACTTAAGAAGATGAGTTGTTTAATTATTCTTTGAAACTTGTCAAAGTTATAAATTGCTACAATTAACAGGGTGTCCAACCCCACCCCTAATAAGGGTGTAATTGAGACTAGATAGCTATAAAGACTTTAATTATATCCTTCTTTCTGAGTATCCAACGCTTAGAACGAAATAGCTGTACTAAAGTCTTGTAACACTTTAGCACGTCGAGAACACTTATTACGTGAAAATGTATAAACATTTTTAAAGTGCTTTGCCACTTGAAGTGTAGACATAATAGAAAAATATATATTTATATAATTGTTATAATTAGTAGGTACTTAATGTTTATTTTATTACATCTATATACGATAGTATTTTATTACTTTATCTGTAGTAGAATAGACGTATGATGTTATCTACATTATATACATACATATATGATACAGACGAAGAAGGAAAAAATGTTTAGTATTTACCCCATGGGCGTATCAAAAAACTACAACTTAATGACTAGTCACAAAGTAAAGCAAACTCCGTAAAAACCTTTGCAGTTAGGACCTTAAAATTTAAATAAACAACTACAGTCTGTTCTTATTTGAAAATATACAATAAAAGCCGACGTTCCAATTAATAGTGCTGATATAAATACTAACAGCTGCTAAAAAAACAAGACTCTTTATAACTCTAAATCATCCGACAGAACCTATTTTGAACGGAGTTTTTAACTGAAAACAATAGGTCGGGAGAGGGTTGGAATACAATCGAAAATGCAAGGGCAATTCTTAAGTGGCGGAATGCATATAGGGATGTATGTAATCGCACCTCGTCAAATCTCTCTCAAAGGAATCTCACCTCCCCTAACCACTTCAGAACAATCTAGAAACATGAGACCCTTTTATAGTTGTAGCTAAAACATAGTTTATAAATTTAGACTATCTACTTTGCATTTTGTCAAATAAACATGTTAAAAAACGCGCACTAAAAGTAATGAAAAAAGTGTTTTTTTTTTTTTTTTACTTTTTTATAAAAAACTAACAAAGTAATGTACTATAAGTACTTTCAAAATTATTCCTGTCATTGCATATTGCTTACATAAATATCTACATTATAGAAAAAATAGATAATTGACGATTCTCTACTATAAATATGTCTCTATTAAAAAAAAAAAGCGGGCAAAATTGCAGGCAATAAGCTAGCCATTAAAAATGTTTTGATCGATTGCAACAACGTTACGAGAATTACTTTATCAAACAAAGTGGTATTTATTCTGAATAAAATTAATGGTTCATTAAAATTTTGCCTTTTCGATAACATGACAATGATAGCACTGTCTGATACACATGTACTGTTTGTAAACAGATAACTATTATCAATGTCGCGTCATATTATAACGTTATTTTGAATTAAGATTTACAAAACAAACAAATCTGGTTTTTAGAACAAGCAGGATTATGTTTTGAGTTCATATGGAGACCAAATAAATAACTTATGCTTATTCTTTGAATATGTATGTACCATACAATCACTTATCTGTCTAGCTACACCTCATAGTTCACACATCATTTTTAGGCTTTTATTTGTAATCCTTCGAAACTATATGCTATAGGTAAGGCAAATTTTTGAACTCTTTTGTGGGGTAAGCTATAAACAAGGGATCCAGATTTCTCTATTATTATAATTATTTACTATATATTATTTATATACTGATATCCCTGAGACGGCAAGCAAAAATGGTTGTCAAAAAGGGGGAGAGGATGAATTGTGTGACATCTTAGGACCACTCTGTACAAGAGTGGGTCTAAAACGATCTCAATAATGAAAGTTAGATGGAGGCCTTTGCCAATAGGCACACAAAGATCAGAGATATAATCTAAAATTTAAGTTATCGTCTATTTATAATATTTACAATATACTTACTATAAAAAGATTTTTAATATTCACTGTATGCTCCGATTTAGGATATTTTATTTTATAGAAGAAATATATTATTATACTTTTGAATTTTCTGTAAAGAATTTTCCAAGTGATAGAATTCCATTTCAAAATTTATAGTGTAGTTTAAAAGGGCTCCAGTGGAGTCCTGAGACAGGAGTGCGGTGTTGTAGTAGACCATGAACTGAGTGGTGGGATGGACTAGATAAATTGCATCCAAATTCCAAATTGACCTATACTTGCACAAGACCACAAAAAAGTGGGAGGAGGCTTTTCCCCAGCAGTGGGATGATTTAGGCTAACCGTAACTGTAGTTTTAAAGGACTAAGTAATTCTAAAACAAACAAAAAATACAGACTTTGTTTTATACTATTTAGAGATATGTACATGCACTAATGTTTGTGTGATGTTAAAAATATGTATATAATATTTCTTCTATAAAAATAATTTATATCAAATAATATTTTGCCACACAGTAAAGTTATATAGAAAGTTACGAGTTAGATAAAAATTGCATTATTAATAATACATATTTTACACAAATCATACAAAATATATAGTCTAAACATAAAGGAAATAAATTATATATATATATATATATATATATATATATATATATATATAATCATTAAAAAAAGATTAGTATTCTTTGAAGACTTTGAATTAGAATACTAAATAAAATAAACAAGGCATAATGAATGTATAAATAGACTAACCTTTCACCAATATTAAGTGGTTCATTGTTGAAAAGCCAATCTACTGTGGCTTCAGTTGGTGACACATTGCAGCTTATGTTTGTGTTTTTGCCTATATCACCTTTAACTAAATGTAGGTCCAAAATCTCAGGAACATCTTGTGCTATATGGCATAACATTTATATGTATTACAATAAAAACCTAAGAACAACTTAAGCTAAAATATAATATTAATAACTGTCTTCATTAAAAAATTGCCATCAAAAAATATATTCTGTTTACTAAAACCTTTTGCAACAGAACCTAAACACTTCCCCTGCTATGTTTGTATTGGAGCTTTAAGAATGGTGAGCTAGATGTCTATCTAATTTTAGTTTTCAACCAATTTTAAATTAATCTATCTCAAATAAACAGACAAAAGTTAATAAAACACTGTTGGTATGATTTTTATAATGTATAAGAAAGACTAGATTCAATAAATAAATATTGATATAAATAAAAGATATTACAAACTAAGTACATTTATAGAAATAATTTAAAAGTTAAATCACAGTTTTTTTCCATTATTGTCTAAAGAAGTGTTTTAAAATCATGTTACACCAAACAAATACCTGAAAGATGATCATTTGGGTTTTCCCTTATTAATTTTGCAAAATTAAATTTACAGTATATGTATGTAACATTTTATATGAAAAACTTACAAGTAAACTAAGCTTCAAATTTTTGGATATTTACTAGCATAAAGTTAAATATTATTAAGTTATTATAATTTGCTAAATACTCTCAATTATAATATATGTTTTTATGCACGGTGCTTAAAGAGCCATTTGTGTTTATGAAAAAAATATGTTCGAGTGTTATATGCAGTAATATGACTTACGGTATTTACAATTCATATGTAAACGATAAGTTTATGATATGTTTTATTTATAATAATTGTTTATTACTTACCAAAAACTCTATAACACGATACGATACACCCAAAATAAAGCGCAAGTGTTACGAAGTACTTCCTGAGCGAGAGAACCATCGTCATGGCGGAAGACTGCCGTTTACATTCAATATACAGGATTTGGTGATATGAAACTCATCGCATGATAACTAAACCATCTTCAATACACTTTCACAGCGGTATCACTGATTAATTCTATAATTATCACAATAAAAAATTACAAGGCGGCTGACACCCAAAGCCGAACAAACAATCCCACTAAATAGTGTTGCTACTCTAATTAATAAAGACTTAAAAAGTAAAAAGCATTATAAAAATAGCTTACCTATTTTTTTTTCTAAATTTAAGACTATATTGTGTGATATAAAAATTACATTAATAAAGGAATTGACCCTAATTAAAATTAAGTTATGTTATGTGTTACTCTTTAATTTCTTGTTTTTTTTTTAATATTACGACACTTTATTAAATTGAAGCATAAGGAACACATGGCAACATCGATTGTTTATTGACAAGGCGAATGACAGACGGCGGGGTCCGAGTTCGATGGCAACTTATTGAAATAATCTAAAGGAAATACATGACTAGTTATAAAGATAATAACCGCCTGTATATAAAATCGAAGTGAAAATGTGGTTTATGTATATTGTTTGAACTGTATTTACACGAAAATTTCGTGTATATTGTACTATAAAGATGTATATTCATTACACGTTAGGAGCCATTTTTATTGTATTTATTTTGTGCGTTCATTGTGATAATGCTGATACTAACAACGAAATCTTGGAAATTTATGGTAAGTTTCGATATTTTCTTTTTATATTTGAAATAGATCCTTCGCATTTGTTTGTCTTTTAGATCACGCCTATGTATACTCAATCTGTCAATCTTAATATGCGAATCCATGATATTTGCCAATGGATTATACACATTATTTACGCGCGTTTTTTTCTATATTATATATTATATTTCACTAGATTACTTTTTTTTAATTTAAAGTGCATAAATTTGTTTTACGTTTTCCCATATCTTATTGGAACTTGCTATGAGATATTATGTGCTTTAATCATAGATCTCATATTTTATTTCCAATTTTCATTTGCTAAAATATGTGTTATACATTTATTAAAAGTAAACGTAACAATTTAATAATTGATAAACTTAATAATTTTTATCATTATCTTAACTAAAATCTCCTTAGAGATACATCAAAACAATGTACTAAAAATTATATGTCTTAAAAAAGCCTACAAAAATCTGCGATAGCGTGAGTTTACCTTAAGAGATAGACATCTCCTAAGGTAAACTCATAATAACTATTTTTATCTATATGAAACATACTTAGGGATGCACTCTAGTGAAGCGAGGGTAACACTAGTATTTTAATATTTTAATTTACATTCTTTTAAATTTCATTACTTGAGTATTATTATTATTTAGTGAATTACCCTTACTTAGTTGAGTTTCTAGGTACTTAATAATATCTTCTCCATTCTACATGACATTGGCGAAGTAAATTGTGCCCAAATGGCACACCTTTAAGCCACATAAAGAAGAACATTGAATATTGTACTTAACAGTAGCCTAGTAGGTTAATTCTAATCATAGTCTATCTGTGCACTAAACTTCATCTAAATTTGTCCAGCCATTTTAGCATGAAGAAGAAGAAAAAGTAAATACATACACACTTAGATATATAAACATTTACAAATACCTAAAATTACTTTATAGGACACAAAATAAAACTGAACAGAAAAATCATTACATTTTTAATTTTATTCTTGTAATAAATAAAGTTATTTTAATTACCTGGTACTTTAAGTTACTCATTTTACTATGTACAATAACTAAGCGTTTTGAATACATTTAAATGTATTTTCTAAACTTATATCAAATTACATGTTTCAATTCAGTCCTTATATTTAATGACTTGTAGAAGTGCCATTTCGGTACCATTTACTTAGCCAATTTCACATAGAATGGAGAGGACATGTTATTATATATATAATGGCCACTATAAAATAAAATAAAAATTACATGTTTGACATGTAATTATTATTTGAAGGTGTTGGACCTTGTTGGATGTATTTGATAAACAAAGTTTGTGTCTTGCTTATATTTATTAAATACTACAAAACTACAAGACATTAAATATTTGTAAAAGAGTTGAAGAAAATGGGGCCTTTAATAGTAAAAACAAAAGTTTTGGATATTGCCTCTAAATTTTATTGGCCGTAATGAAATTTAAATTTTATTTAAACTTTTAAACCTTTAGTGTATAGTATAGTATACACAGTAAATCCCATACTCATATTTTGTTCTAAATACAAGTATGTCATTGATTGTAATTGTTTGACTATATAGTATGATTTTAATTTATGCTTTTCTTTTTCTTTATGATTTTTTAAAATATTTTTTTTTTCATGCCACTAGTTTAATTTCAAGTAGGATAATTAACCTATTACACTAATATAAAGGTGAAAGTTTGTGTGTTTGTCACTTACTATAGATACTCAGAATAGAAGAAAATTAAGAACTGCTTAATTCCGTAGCATGTATACAATGCCTTTATATCACAGTAGCCTGTTTGCAAAACTAAAACAGTTTTAAAGAATTATTTTATTTACATGCAGTAAGTAATAAATCCAATGTACATATTTTTATATGAAGAATTTTATAGTAGATGTAAACAAGAATAAATAAAAAGTTTTCAATCTTTGCAATATTGTAGTAACACTATGTCCACTGAATCCTACAATTATTTGTCTCTGTACCAGCTTGTCCTGTTTATTATCAACCATGGTTTCTTTGTAAAGTAAGTAGGCCAAAACATAACAAAAGGATGCATTTCAGAATTTTCCTTTTGTTTTCACTTGAATGGAGGCCAGATTCATGCTTGATTAAATAAAAAAAAAAAACCTACTTTCACAAGAGCGAAAGTCTTTAATCGTTGAAAAGTTAATAAAATTAGACCATAACATGACATGACATAAACAACTAAGCTGTGTGATACAAAATAATGATTGTGCACAAATCACCATAGCTATACATATATTAAATTCTAACTGAGTCAAATCTTTACATTAAAAAATCTTATTGAAATAGAATTATCGATACAGAGGCTGAATCTATAGTTTTTAGAATTTTTGGTTGTTTGCCTGTCTGGGAACGCATCACGAGGAAACCACTGGACAGATTTTGATGAAATTTGGTATGATAATAGCTGGTTAGTCGGGTTAACATGTAGTATACTTTTTACTGTGGGAAAATATCTCAACTCTGAGAAATCTATACTAAACGTTAAAACGTAACTAGAGACGAACCCGAGCGAAGCGAGGGTGAGTCGCTAGTATAAAATATATATCGTCAATACATTTTCAATCTATTTAAAAAAAATATACACAGCAGAAATCATCTATTTTTAATATTACCAGACAATCAGTCAATTATGCCTGAATTTGGATTTTATTTTCTACAATACAATACTTATACTTTAAATTTTAATGCACATCTTTTTTATTCATTAAATGTATATGAGTTTTCATATAGGCCACATTATTTTGCTCTTCTTATTTAATTTGTTTTCTATGTAAGGTCCAACAAACATTTTATTTAGACTTTATGAAAAAATCAAATCTTATTATTTATATTTTTCTTAGTATATTATATTACCAGTCTTGACTTATTAGATACATTAATTAAATATATGTAGCTCTTACGCGATTTCTGTAAGCTTAACAAATCCTAGTAACCTACTCTGCGTTTGCTGACATTTTTTTATTTGACATTTGAAAAATATTGTACCCCATACCAACTTTGTTAGAACTTTTTAGTCATACAAAGGTGTTTCTAAAGATCCTTTTCTATATGTGGTTATAACATCATTATATTAATAGGTTCTGTTTTTTTTTGGTGAAGACATTCATGAATCAGTCAGAATAAGGAGAATTTTATATCATTATTGTTCAAATGTGTCACTATATATTATATAGCTTGAAAAGTGTACCGACAGAAGTAGTCAATGTAAAAACTACTTTATAAATTATTTTTCGTATGGGTGCGATGAACCCGACATAGACGATTATTGCCTCAATTCGGTGGCGACACGTAAAACCAATAATACATAGCCTATCGTCATTACTGGAAAAGACAATACAATATATACCTATGTCAAAGTTCTTTTAATATTATAAAGAGGCAGAGTTTGTTTACTTGTTTATATGTTTGTTTGTTTGAACGCGCTAATCTCAGGAACTACTTATTCGATTTGAAAAATTCTTTTTTCATAAGATAGTTCGTTTATTGAGGAAGGCTATAGGCTATAATATATCATCGTGCTACTACGCTACCCAAGGGATCGGGAGAGTAATCATAAATGTCAACAAATCGGGCAGACTTCCATAAATTATTATTGTAAAACTAATGTTTATAATCAAACAATTTTAACGCGGGTGAAGCTTCGGGTTACAGCTACTTATATATATTTAAATAAACATGCAAAGAAATATGCTACATTTCATTGCATGAAATGTATCTCTCGAATATATCACATCTATTATTTTTTAAATCTTTTCACCGTTGTTTTTTTTTTTTTTTGTTGAGATTGGAATCCCCAAATCTAAATGAAAATGAGACATGCATATTTGCAAGCGATGCACTCGCACCATATAAATAAAACGAAACTGTCAAGACGATGAGGGTACGGTTACGTGAGAGGAAGGTCATTTCCATTAGCCAGTGACTCACTGCACCGGTGGGATACCGGTCACTTTGTTTACGCTATAAATAACGTTAAACAGATTTATTATAAGGTTTATTTTTCTGTGCAACTAATTTAAAATGCACCGCGATAAGTAATAATGGAACTACCAAATTTTATGGTCGAAGATTTGTTCAGAAGATTTTCTTATAGTTAGGTAAGGTGGTTCTATGACAAAGGAAGTTTTTGTTTTAATAATGTTAGTTCAGTCCATTAAGTAGAGATGTTTAAATAATTGCCATCAGAATTTAAAATAAATGAGCGATTGTTATGAAAAAAATTGTTTCTGCTTAAAAAATAGAGATGTTTACTGAACTGATTGATATTCAGAGTTTTTTTAATAAATTTCTTTTCAAATGAACTCTATATTATAAGAAATATGATTATAATATTTAATGCATACATTCAAACTTGTAAGTATTAATGTTAAGCGTTTTAACGTTTAGTATAGATTTCTCCGAGATGAGATATTTTCCCGCAGTCTAAGGTATCCTATATGTTGACCCGGATAACCAGCTATTATCATACCAAATTTCATCAAAATCTGTCCAGTGGTTTACTCGTGATGCGGTCACAGACAGACACAAAAATACTAAAAACTGTAGATTCGGCCTCTATCGATAATAATGTCTATTTCAATAAGATTTTCCAAAAAATATTTAATGTACAGATTACAATTTTATTATACAATAGACTAACTAGCGATTACTAATTAGGTTGATTCCCCATACAAACTTTCATCCCCATTTTCACCCTCTTAAGTAATGATTTCCGGAATTAAAAATATACTATGTTCTTCCCAGGGTGTCAAATTATCTTACCAAATTTCATCTAAATCGGTCCAGTAGTTTTAGAGTTTATTCGTTACAAACATACAAAAATACAAATCTTTCCTCTTTATAATAGTCGTGTAGAAGTAAAGAACAATACAAAAATATAAAAACTATTTATAGATAGTAGTTACACCTATTAACCAATAATAGTTATGTAATTAAGAGTTCTTTTTTAACAGCAGAGTAATAGGTATGTGTTAATTTATTTTTACGATTATTCTTATAGCACACGGAAGTGACATTCCTAATTAATCTATTTGACTCAAAGAAAAGTTAGATTGATGAAATTCCCAAATAATACTTGTATTGTTAAGTATTTTTATGAGCGCTGGGGAGTATTTTTTGTTTTACTATATCCCACGAATATTTAAAGGAGATAACAAAACGTTATAATCACGATGCAGCTTCCGCGTCTTCAAATTCCATCCTTTCATCACTTGGCAACATGAAATAGTGACATATTTCTGTCGGTATGCGCTAGTATTGATTAATATTTCGCTTGTGAATCTCAGTATACATGGCTATAACTGCGAAATATGATGCAAATTTCACACTAATACGTTTGAAATAATTACTTTAGGAAACACAACTTGGATTATAAATCTATACTAATATTATAAAGAGACAGAGTTTGTTTGTTTGTTTGTTTGTTTGTTTGTTTGTTTGTTTGTGGGTTTGTTTGTTTATTTATTTCTTTGAACACGCTAATCTCAGGAACTACCACTAATCCGATTTGAAAAATTCTTTTTGCATTTATTAGCCCGTTATATCATCCCGGAAAAATGTACGGTTCCCGTGGGATAGATGTTTTTGTCTAGGTACGAACCCGAAGCGAAGCCAGGGTGAGTCGCTAGTTATAATATGTATGTACCTGGTTGGGATGTAACCGAGGCCCGCGACCTTTGACGTGGAAGGCAATTATAAAGACTATAAAGTGGCAAATTACCTTAATTATTGCAATTAATATACAAAATCTTTTGTCTGTAGCGTTACGTTAATAAGTTATTTAATTTTTTATTTATTTTATTGCCGTGACTTAACTAGGTAAATGGCTGACTATTCATTACGTAAAGTTCGCGAGTTCGATTTTCGCATGCAGCGAAAGTTTAATGATTATGATCCGCTACAGTATAATAAGTATATTTACTAACGTTACTACAATGGAGCTTTTGTCAAATTCTTATCCCTAATGGGGGTAATAAATCGAAGTGTAGACATCTTTTTAACCAACTTCCAAAAAGGAGGAGGTTCTATGTTCGACCTTATTATGTACCTTTTTTTTTAATTTTTTGTTTTTACTGTATGTTTGCCACGGTTTAATGCAAAGCTGGTTGCTAGGAAAGTAAACAACGAAAACTTTGCAATTGATAATAATAATTGTATGAAAATATATTTTCGGATTTTTTCGCGGATTTATTTTGATTTTTGTTTCCCGACGTTTCGATTGCTTTACAGCAATCATGGTCACGGGAGAGACTAAGGTGTTAGATGTCTCAATGGCATTATACAGTTGTTACAGACAGCCTACCTACTATTTTACAAAAATGATTTTAAAAATTCAAAAATGGCATCAAAGTACCTTACAATATTGGTTGATTTTAATTCTAAACATTTTAATGTTTAAGTTTTTAATAAGTATTATAATTAAATATAGCAATATTATTTACTTAATTTTTGCTAGTATAATAAATATTACAATTTTCTTTATTGATTACTAATCTTATTTAGTGTTGCTATTATTATATTATCTGTAACCATAAAGATCATTAAACATTTTTTAAAATATCAATTATTTATTTAAGCAATATAATTGTTTTATATGTAGTTTAAAAAGAAGTTTAATATTAATTTAGATTGTTATTATTTAAAGTTAAAATATTAAGCAACACTATTGTTAACTTTATAGATAAAAAATGTTAATTAGAATTACTACTATTATTGCGATCCACACAGTATGAACTAACTACATCTACTGGTCTGTTATATTTGTTTTTGTTGTTTGTTTTTATTATGTTTATTACAGGATCCCATGATGATGGTAGTACCCAGCCATCTTCCCTATTGAAGTTTGGATATTTTTTAATTTCAATAGCTTCGCGAATCATCCTGGGGCGATAACGGTTTTCTTTCGCTAGTATTTGTGGATTATCAAAGCGAATGTATGAGAGGAGTCACTGACAAGATTGGCTACATCTTAAAGCGTGCTTCAATCAAAACTTACTTCAAGCCGCCAAAGAAAATTAGTCAGTTTTTACCACCAGTCAAGTGCAACATCCCTCTCCAAGATGCAGGGGTATACAAACTTGATTGTGATTGTGGGCTCTCTTACATTGGACAAACAAAGAGATCCATTAGAACTCGGGTCAAAGAACACATAGCTGATGTGAAGCACCGTCGCAATACAACATCTGCAGTCTGTAAACATAGCCAGGATCGCCCAAGCCACTACATTCGCTTTGATAATCCACAAATACTAGCGAAAGAAAACCGTTATCGCCCCAGGATGATTCGCGAAGCTATTGAAATTAAAAAATATCCAAACTTCAATAGGGAAGATGGCTGGGTACTACCATCATCATGGGATCCTGTAATAAACATAATAAAAACAAACAACAAAAACAAATATAACAGACCAGTAGATGTAGTTAGTTCATACTGTGTGGATCGCAATAATAGTAGTAATTCTAATTAACATTTTTTATCTATAAAGTTAACAATAGTGTTGCTTAATATTTTAACTTTAAATAATAACAATCTAAATTAATATTAAACTTCTTTTTAAACTACATATAAAACAATTATATTGCTTAAATAAATAATTGATATTTTAAAAAATGTTTAATGATCTTTATGGTTACAGATAATATAATAATAGCAACACTAAATAAGATTAGTAATCAATAAAGAAAATTGTAATATTTATTATACTAGCAAAAATTAAGTAAATAATATTGCTATATTTAATTATAATACTTATTAAAAACTTAAACATTAAAATGTTTAGAATTAAAATCAACCAATATTGTAAGGTACTTTGATGCCATTTTTGAATTTTTAAAATCATTTTTGTAAAATAGTAGGTAGGCTGTCTGTAACAACTGTATAATGCCATTGAGACATCTAACACCTTAGTCTCTCCCGTGACCATGATTGCTGTAAAGCAATCGAAACGTCGGGAAACAAAAATCAAAATAAATCCGCGAAAAAATCCGAAAAGATAGTTTTATTTTAATGTCAAATATTCGCGTAAATCTAAGAAAGTATTATGTGAACCAGTACGGACTGGAAATCGCAAACAAGATACGCCGGTTAGAAGATCTAAAGACGAAGCGCGCAAGATTATTAACATCTTTAACTTTCTTGAAGAGATGTCGAGATCATCGTCTCATTCCTACGTGTGTAAAAATATCTTCCAAAAAGAACATACGAGGAAGCGCTAAGATCGTAAACCAGGCAAGTTTTAAGTTGTTACGGACAGTGATTCGTCAAAACCGCCGCAATCTACGCAGAAACGACCGGGACATTGAACAGACGTCCGATATTATTAAGACAGTATTGACACCATGTGATTTCAACGATTGCATTGACACTTTAAATAAGCGCGAAACAACCAAATATAATCAATGCAAAATTAAACATATTTTAAAATATCAAAAACTCGTTGAAAAATTAAACATCAAAAAGACAAAGAAAAACATACATAATAACGGAACGCGCCCGTTTACCACAGATTCACACTCGTGCGGACCTCAAGCTGTTGTCAATCTGTCAAAACAACCGTTGGACGTCCCTACCATTCAGGTACTAAATAGAGGTTTGAATTTTGCTGTAACACTTACGCGCATTCCTTATGAAAACATTATTTGCGCAGTTGAAGATGCCCTGGCCCAAAACATTATGAAAACCGAGGATATGGAGGCCATACGTCAGGATGTTTCGTCTTTGTTACGTCGTAGTACGAGGCCCAAACCTAATCTCAGTAAACAGGAGTATTTAGCGTTGAAGAACTTACGCAATAGGTCAGACATCATCGTTCTGCGCGCAGACAAAGGAAATGCAACCGTTGTGATGGATACATCAGATTATAATGATAAAATAAAACAACTTTTGTCGGACGAAAGCACGTACAAAAAGGTTAAAATGGATCCAACTACCACCGTTTTAAATAATACTAAAAAGATAATTAAGCAACACTCCGACACATTAAATCTAGATGTTAAAACTCTTATTCCATCATGTGCAAAACCGCCTAAGTTGTATGGACTTCCGAAAATACACAAGCCTAACGCTCCGCTACGTCCAATTGTGAGTCAGATCGATTCACCGACTTACAAGTTGGCTAAACTAGTAGCAAAAGTTCTCTCACCACTCAGGGGATTAACAAGAGCGTTCACAAGAGACTCTTACCATTTTGTCAATGAAGTTAAACACCTAAAACTCATGGACAATGAAACAATGGTTAGTTTTGATGTACAGTCCTTATTTACCAACCTACCAGTGGAAGACTGTATTAAAGTAATATCTAGGAAGCTACTGGATCACAACATGTCAATAGAATACATTGAACTTTTAAAACACTGCCTAACATCCGGCTATCTATTGTGGAATGATGAATTCTATAAGCAAGTGGATGGAGTGGCCATGGGTTCGCCAGTCTCTCCCGTTGTGGCCGACATCTTCATGGAGGACTTCGAGGAGACTGCTCTGAACACATCACCTGTGACCCCTCGTTTCTACAAGCGGTACGTAGATGACACTTTCACAATATTACCATCTGATAAAATAAATGTATTCTTAGAACATCTTAATTCTATAAATCCTAAAATACAATTTACTATGGAATTAGAATCTGACAATGCCTTAGCTTTCTTAGATGTCTTAGTAAAACGCAACCCAGATAACACCTTGAGTCATACTGTGTATAGAAAGAAGACCCATACTGATAGGTACCTGAACGGTGAATCTCACCACCATCCTTCACAGTTAGCTACCGTGGGAAAATCTTTGTTTCAGAGAGCACAAGGGATCTGTGACGAGCAACATCTGGCCGGAGAACTGCAGCATGTTAAGCAAGTCCTGCGAGACAACAAGCTGCAAGTGCCGCGCCTGCGTCACAGTGATCGAGTGAAACCAGCCACAGTTGAGCGAGTCCCTGCTGTCCTGCCATACATGAGAGGAGTCACTGACAAGATTGGCTACATCTTAAAGCGTGCTTCAATCAAAACTTACTTCAAGCCGCCAAAGAAAATTAGTCAGTTTTTACCACCAGTCAAGTGCAACATCCCTCTCCAAGATGCAGGGGTATACAAACTTGATTGTGATTGTGGGCTCTCTTACATTGGACAAACAAAGAGATCCATTAGAACTCGGGTCAAAGAACACATAGCTGATGTGAAGCACCGTCGCAATACAACATCTGCAGTCTGTAAACATAGCCAGGATCGCCCAAGCCACTACATTCGCTTTGATAATCCACAAATACTAGCGAAAGAAAACCGTTATCGCCCCAGGATGATTCGCGAAGCTATTGAAATTAAAAAATATCCAAACTTCAATAGGGAAGATGGCTGGGTACTACCATCATCATGGGATCCTGTAATAAACATAATAAAAACAAACAACAAAAACAAATATAACAGACCAGTAGATGTAGTTAGTTCATACTGTGTGGATCGCAATAATAGTAGTAATTCTAATTAACATTTTTTATCTATAAAGTTAACAATAGTGTTGCTTAATATTTTAACTTTAAATAATAACAATCTAAATTAATATTAAACTTCTTTTTAAACTACATATAAAACAATTATATTGCTTAAATAAATAATTGATATTTTAAAAAATGTTTAATGATCTTTATGGTTACAGATAATATAATAATAGCAACACTAAATAAGATTAGTAATCAATAAAGAAAATTGTAATATTTATTATACTAGCAAAAATTAAGTAAATAATATTGCTATATTTAATTATAATACTTATTAAAAACTTAAACATTAAAATGTTTAGAATTAAAATCAACCAATATTGTAAGGTACTTTGATGCCATTTTTGAATTTTTAAAATCATTTTTGTAAAATAGTAGGTAGGCTGTCTGTAACAACTGTATAATGCCATTGAGACATCTAACACCTTAGTCTCTCCCGTGACCATGATTGCTGTAAAGCAATCGAAACGTCGGGAAACAAAAATCAAAATAAATCCGCGAAAAAATCCGAAAAGATAGTTTTATTTTAATGTCAAATATTCGCGTAAATCTAAGAAAGTATTAAAATATATTTATGTATTTATAAGGACAAAATCGGTCAGATCTCATCGGAATCAGCACTTTTAGTTAACATTTTTACAATATGCCCGGCGTCTTATGACGTCAAAACTCGAAGTTAAAATTATATTAAATTAAATATAAATAGAACTTTTTGCTATTTTACACCATAAGACGTCATTCGTATAAGGGTCGTTAATACTTCTATTTTACTTGAGGTCGGTATACGCCTACATACACGTATATTGCATGTTTGTTCAAATCTCAATAGCTCTGTCGCCCGCATTCGTTTTTTATTCAAGTGGGACCCTATTACCACACGGTGTCTCTATAAATGGTATTTTTACTTCGATGTCTCCGATATATTTACGTTTCTTTAGTAGTTATACAGACAATTTGTTTTTATATTAAGTATTATTTATAAACTTTTTTTTAATATTAAACATAATTCATCGAATATTATATCAAGTAACTAAGGAAGTTCTACGATAAGACTATGCATATCCATGTAAAAACCGATATTAATGGTTAAGCTCCTATTTAGTCGACCGTCTAATTTTGATGAAAATTGGGGAACGGTTCAGATGATATACTAAAAAAATATTACTTTAACAAATTCATTTCTTACCTACATTTAAAAAAAAATAATTGAACAAAGTAACTAAAATACACGCAATATGTAGGTCAATAAAGCTGAATTAATATTATATAATATATTATATGATATTCTCACGTTATTATGTTAACAATTGATTCGTTGAGTAGGTGCCTACTATTTTTTGTTTTAATCATAAAAATATTGAGTACTCTAGCTTGTATTTTAAATAATAATACTTATTGTTTATCAAATTCATTGACAGATTAGAGCTAGACGTTACGATTCACTTCTTATTAGGTAACTAGCGATTCACGTAAATTTTAGTATAGATTTCTCAGAGATGAGATATTTTTCCGCAGCAAAATGTTTCTCATACATTGACCCGGGTAACCAGCTATCATCATACCAAATATCATCAAAATTGTCCAGTGGTTTACTCGTGATGCGTTCGCAGACAGACAGACAAAAAATTGAAAAAGTATGGATACTGCCTCTGTATCTACTATAATAATGACTATTTCTATTAGATTTTCCAACAAATATTTAATGTAATAATTCGAATCTGTTAGAATTTTATTATATGTATAGAGAATACTAGGCCCTAACCTCAAATATATGTATGTATGCAACACACCTTGACACCGAGGGAAATCAAAAGTATAAGGCCATTTATATTATGAATCAATAACGGAAACGCTGATACTCGATGTTTCCTTCGTTTGTGCGAGTTCTATTATTAACGAAGTGACTATCTAGACAGCCTGCCTAAGGTTGAGCAATTCATTGATAATATTGCCCTAAGTGTGACTTATTGCGTTTGATAACCTTTAAAGTTAAATTTTACTAATAAAAATGTAAAATATTGACATAATTAAGCCATACTATGATAATAATATATAGAGACAGAGTTTGTTTGTTTAATCGCGCTAGTCTCAGGAATCACTAATCCGATTTGAAAAATTCTTTTAGCATTAGATAGTCCCTTTATTGAGGAAGGTTACAGGCTATACACATATAATCATGCAACTACCCAAGGGAGCGGTGCTGTAATCATAAATGTCAACAAATCGGGCAGACTTTCATACATTATTGTAAAATTGATGTTTATAATGAAGCAAATTTAACCCGGGTGAAACCGCAGGACACAGTATTATTAGATATTCCTACAGTTACGGATTCCCATGGCAGATTTAATATAATAATATAATTAATATATTTCTTACTAGCGGTTCCATCCTCGCTTTGCTCGGGTTCGCCTCTAGGAAAACAAAAACAAACCTATCCCACGGGGACCGTACATTTTCTCGGGATAAAAAGTAGCTTATGTGTTATTCCAGACTATAGTCTATCTCTATGCCAAATTTCATCCAGATCCGTTCAGTCGTTCTCGCGTGAAAGAGTAACAAATATCCATACTCAAAAGCTTTCACATTTATAATATGGTATGGGTATGATCCTAACCGACCAATGCGAAAGGCCAGTGTAGCAAATGGGCTTCTTCACTCCTACACACGCATGTAATCTATTGCGTGTTAAACTGTCATCAATATTTAACGTTTTTTAACATCTGTTAGGTGTCTAATGCTTAAAGCACTAATTATAGCAATAGATCAGACCAATTCATCATGTTATTAGAATTTCCGAAGTAGTTGTACCTACTCTAATTTTGGCTTGTGTTTCTGAATTATTTTTTTATTATAGTTTTGTTACCATTTAAAAATTGATTGATAAAGACTGGATTTATTTATTTATATTCTTATATAAAAAGGTAGTTGTAGCAATCAGTGGTACATTATTCTACTTGTTTTTTTCCCTCGTGTCAATATATTCTCGGTTGATTCAAATACGATACGTAGTGTTAAATTGCAGAGACGAATAGATCAATTTCAACTAAGCTGAGATAAGTAACGAATATACACACATTTTGCTGATAACATATCTGAGGCTACTATTATAATTTTTTCAATACTTGCCCGTTTGATAACGAAAGCTTCCGAACGAGTACAATAAGCGAGATATCTATAATCTGGGATCAAATTGCAATGTATTCCGGCGGAGTAATATTAAAACTTCGCTCGTTTTTGACTCGTACTTGACCTCTTTACTGCAACACTTCAATTGTGAAACTTTGATGTTATTCTTTCCTCAATAACACGGTCATGATAAGTGGATTAGCGATGTTAGTTATAGCACGGCAATAATCTGTGTTTTGTCAAGCGCTGACAGCCACAGCGAAGAGCCCTTGATGTATGCGAGTTGTGTAGATGGCATTGTCTATGCGATATTAGGGTAGGTCAAGTTTAGCGAGTTTTGCTTCCAAGACGCGGGAAATAATATAGACGGAGTCTTATCTAGTAATTTATTTACTAGCGACTTACCTTGGTTTCGCTTGGGTGCGTCCCGTTATGTCTAACAGTAGGTTATATGCTACTTCTAGTCTACCTGCGTTATAGTACGTTTCGTTCAAATCCGTCTAGCCGTTTAAGTATAAAGGATTATTATTAAACATACAAGCTTACAAATATTTGTTTATATAGTAATAGTACTATTTGTAATAGGTACATTAATTGTCATCCCAACCTGATAAGTATTTTGAATTGTTCCAGTTCCGTCCGCTCCACAAAACCTCACAGCAAACAGAATTTCATCCGACGAGATACACTTATTATGGACCCCGCCCGCCGCATACACGACGGTACGCCTCAGATCGAATCCCACTGAAATTATCGTCGACAAACAAACTTCTAAACCAGAACCAGGTCTTGCAGTAATACCAGTGAAGGAAACTCAAGCGGATGAACCAATTAGTGACATCATTAGGGACGACCATTTGATAATAGATACGCCAACCAACCAAGACGGATTAAAAGATGTTGATTACACTTATAATTTGTATAAAAATGAAAAACAAAAGTATAACGATGACTTCACAGATTCTGACGTACTAGCCGACGGTGCGTATGTGAGACGAAATAAAAGAGATATAAGATCTCACAGGCACAGAAAAAGACGTCAGGACAATGTAACTGACACAAGATTGCATTTAGAGAGAAATTTTGGGGAGGAAACGCATCAGGCTTTCGAATTGCCTATTGAAGTGGTTAAAAAGTCACTAAATATTATTCCACCTAGAGAGGACGTGACTCAGATTGCGTACGTGCTGTATTATGAGGAAGGGGTGACGATAAAGAAGGCCCCGAGTGACTTAACTATGGTCTCTGGAGTGCAAACATCTGACGAAATAAAGAGCAGGAACGTGTTTAGAAGTGATTTAGGAATGCAGGATAGTTTGAATTCAACGAGAAATTTGACATTGTTGAACAAATCTGGCCAGTCAAAAACCATGGTTGTAGGATTCACTTTGCGAAATTTAAGTAAGTATAAATATTATATCTTGGTAAAAGATTTGTTTCCTATGTGTTGTATCTTAAATTCGATTATATTACCTCCCTCGTTGACGAGATCTGCAGAATCTAAAGGACTGGGTTCAAGTCTTGTGTCGGGTAAAATTAGTAATTGGGAGAAATTCTCAGCTTGAACCTGAGAATACTTACGCCCTCGCGTCTCAGTTTTGCTCATGCTCTTACCAGCTGTGTTAGATATCTGTTCCACGGTACTATGACAGTGAAAGGAATGCACACACTAATTGTGCGCTATAATAATATATCTCGCGCAAATTGTTACCTCAGCGGCTAGTTACGGCGTCCGTAATATTTTCTAAAGAACATTCTTATATCTTATACTCTAACTCTAATCGGCGACTATCTTTACGTCGTATAACGTTTCGTACTGACACTATTGTTTGAGCCGGACGGCTGCCATTTCGCGAGAGGTCTAATTTGTTGTTTGTTCCCTATTTTTTTAATATGGCTAGATATTGATAAATAAAATACGATTGGCAATTACTATCAACAAAGAGAATAAAAATAAAATATGTATATGAACTTTAAATATTATAATACAATATAATTTTCAGAACCATTCACGCCATACAAGATCTGGGTGTGTGCATTCTACAATATCCCATTAACGGGACTGATGTCGTCCGATCTTCTGAATCGTCTCGGGCCACAGTCTCAGCCTCTCTACGTTTTGACTGATGTGAAACCGCCTTCAGCACCAATTATACTTAACTTGACATGTGATCAACCTAATGGTAAGTTATTTATTTATATTTTTGACTTTGATCAGAGATTTTGTTTATAATTTCATGGGTTTGAATTTTTTTGCGCGGAACCCCGATACTTTTTCTCAAATAAAATTAGCCTAAGTTACTCCTTATACGTCATCATCAGCTATCTGCCAGTGAAAATCTCGTCTAAATAGGTCCAGCAGTTTTGGAGATTAGCCAGAACAAACAAACAGACAGATAGACTGACAAAAAATTTAAAATTGTTTTTTCTTATAAGTATTTAGTAAAAAGCTCTTATTTTGACATTATAAACATACACTTTAATTTTATTTATCGATTGATAGTGATCTCAGTGATGAGTATGTTTCTGTAAGATGTTAATTGTCTAAGGATAATGACTTAAAAGAACTCTCAAAAGTATTTGCAACATCTTCGTCTAAAGCAGTTTGTTCGTCGATATAAATAATATCTATACATATAATAAAATTCTAACTGTTTTGAATCTGTACGTTGAATATTTTTGAGAAAATCTTATTGAAATAACCATTATTATTGATACAGGGGCCGAATCTATAGTTTTTAGAATTTTTGTCTGTCTGTGACCGCACCACGAGAAAACCACTGGACCGATTTTGATGAAATTTGATATGATAATAGCTGGTTATCCGGGTCAACATATAGGATACTTTTTACTGCAGGAAAATTTTCATCTCTGAGAAATTTAAAGGTAACTAGGGACGAATCCGAGCGGGGCGAGGGTGAGTCACTAGTTTGTATATAAAGTGGTTGTAAGTGTCTATTTGGGAGTGTAGTTGATATAAATTATTTTTTCAGGACTCCTCTATCTCCAATGGCGCCAGCCCCTAGAGTACAATAACTCGCTAGACCAGTACGTGGTCACCCTCAGGAAGATCCCCGAACAGCAGCCGAGGACGAGACTCACATTGCCCACTAATAAAGACGAAATCGAAACCACTATTAGCGTTGTAAGTAATTATTTCTTTTAACCGACTTTAAAAAAGGAGTGTGCGTAATTTTTTGTGTATGTTACAAGAAAGTTAAGGAATAATGTAGACAGAGTGTCATTAAACTAAAAGTGAAGCCAAACAATAATGATTTAAAATATATAAGAATATAAATATATACTTATATTTATAATATAGAATATTAATTGCTCTAATAATTTTAAATAAAACTATCTTTTTGAATTTTTTCGAGGATTTATTTTGATTTTTTTCCCGACGTTTCGAATGCTTTACAGCAATCATGGTCACGGGGGAGACTAAGGTGTTAGGTGTCTCAAAGGTATTATATAGTTGTTACAGACAACCTACCCACAAAATAACAAAGTCAATTCAAAAAGACTTGAAAAATGGCACCAAAGTACCTTGCAATATTTGTTAATTTTAATTTTAAACATGATTATAATTTTGCTCTGATAAGTAAATAAATGTTAAAAACTGTATTTGCTAACAGATTTTATAATAATAAAGAAAAAATAAATAAGCTAATATTACGCCACCTCTCTTTCAAGAGAAAGAGAACTAAAGCTTAAAAAATGCAAAATATTTAATTTCATTATTTAATAATTATTTTTATTTTTCCTTTTTTCTTCTCAAAAATTGTAAATTACATAAAATTTTACTTATTTATTGAAGAAAGTAAACAGTCGGTATGGTAAAATTGAGAGTAGTAGCATAAATAGCTGCTACTGCTACTATTTTTGACTTTGATATTTTTTTGACGGACTTAAGTTATATAATTCTATAGTCTGAGGTTGCTATATTACTCGTATCTAGTTTTGAAATGACTTTTGTAATTTTTTATGAGTAGGTATAATGCAACAACTCTTTTTCTCGAAGTTGAATGAATAAATTTAAAATCCATACTAATATTATAAAGTTGAAGAGTTTGTTTGTTTGTTTGTTTGTGTGGTTGGTTGAACGCGCTAATCGCAGGAACTACTAATCCGATTTGAAAAATTCTTTTTGCATTCAATAGCCCGTTAACTGAGGAAGGCTATAGGCTATATGTCATCCCGGAGAAATGTACGGTTCCCGTGGGATAGATTTGTTTTTGTCTAGGGACGAATCCATAGCGAAGCGAGGGTGAATCGCTAGTATTTTTATATTTAGTGATTATCTACAAGTCTCGATTAAAAATGAGAAAGTTTGCTTTAAACGTGAAGTCGTAAGAATGCTAGGGTGTTCGACACTTAGTACTTAGATTATAATCATTTATACTTACATATTTTTTGAATACATCACATACGGGGTTTACTTTCAAACCCAAATATTTAAGAGCGTTCAATTTACCAAAGTTATTGACAGACTAGCGACTTACCCATGCGTCGCTTGAGTGCATGCTAGTGCTAGGTCTTTTTTCCCCATATATTTTATTGATTTATTTTAAATAGTTTAGGCAACGCACGTCTATAATGTATGTATTCATGTATTTACCCTTTTTAACGTCCCACTGCTGGGCACGGGCTTTCCTTCAATACGCGGTGTTCAGGTCTGATACTCCACCACGCTGGCCAAGTGCGGGCGGACTTCACAAACCTTTAAAAAACTTGCTAGGTTTTCTCAGATATACAGGTTTCCTCACGATAGTTTTCTTCGCCTTAAGACAAGTGATAATTAATCAATAATGTTGGAAATAATTCGCACATGAAAATATCAGAGGTGCGAGACCCGGGTTGTGAACCGGTTTATTAAAGCGAGCGCGTTACTACTGCCACTGCCTACTTCCACTGCCTTCTATTCACGTCCATAAAGCTATAAAATATTATTATTTCTGTAAGAAAACACATATTTATTATTAGAAAAAAAAATCGCTTTAGCGTTATATTATATACTAGCGACTCAACCTCATTTCGCTCGGGTTGATTCCGTATACAAACTTTCATCTCTCATTTTCATCCCCTTAAGGGATAATTTCCGGGATAAAAACTATGTCCTATGTCCTTCCCAGGGTCTCAAACAATCTTACCAAATTTCATCTAAATCGGGTCAGTAGTTCCAGAGTTTACTTCCTACAAACAAACTCACAAACTAACAAACTTGACCTTTTTATAATATTAGCTTAAGATTAATATACATATAAAAGATTATATTAAATAACAATTGTACAAATTTGCAGAAAGTGGAGCTATGGAATGTGACCAGGTATGAGGTGAAGGTGTACGCGGTGACGCTCTCCATCGCGCGGCCCAATACACTCATCAACGGCTCTGAGTCACCACCTAAGGTAAGACATAGAGGGATTTGATTTAAATACTACGTTATAGTAATTAAGAGTTAATTTTTTAATCTATTTTAAATATATTGCAATAAAAAAAAATTAATGATGTCCAATAGTGAAATGTAATTTCGTTTTATCTTTAGTTATTTGTTTCTCTTAAAGCAGTGTCTGTTCTGGATTTTACATTGAAACTTATTGTTTAAACTTATTATTGTTTAAAAAATAGTGTTAATAGCTATGCTATAAGAAAATTTTATAAGTTATTTTATATAATAGATCGTTCGATTCGATGGACAGTTCGCTTTTTTCATTTATATTTTACTGAGCGTGACATGCGTTCTTACAGAATTTTTGCAACATATTCACATACCCAAAAAAGAAATACTATTTGATGCATTCGAATAAAAACTTGACCTTTATTAAAATGTATTATAATTAAGTATTTTTATTTTTAGAACAAATGTTTTTGTGTTAAACATATTGTTACATTGTGATAGAACTAAACATTCAAGCTAAAGAAGTTAAAGAAACAAAACAAGCTAAAGAAGATTTTCTATAATATTAATTTATTAATATATAATATTAAAGGAGTACTCATAACTGTGATAAGTAAATTAATGTCAATAAATAAAAATAGGTAACGGATTTTAATGTAATAAAAAAAATAAAAAAAATATTAAATAAGCTAAAGCTATTCAGTAATAATACCTATATAAAAAATCCTTATTCTTTAAAGAAAGTAACCGATTTTTATGGCAAAACCGAAAAAAAATCATAAACAGCATAATCACGCAACAATTTTTGACATAGACTTTTTGGCTTGTGTATTTTTATATTATTCTTATTTCATAATAATTATAGAAAAGTAATTTTATTCAAAATATAGTACCTGGGCGAACCGAGCTTGCTCGGCGATTTTTCAGAAAAGTTATAAAAATTGCGTTTTATCAGAAAAGATAAGATAAACTTAAAAAAGCGAGACGTTATATAAAAAAATATGAAATATGATCCAAATCATTAGAACCGTTTTCGAGGTACATGAAATAAATTTATGTACATATTATAAATAAATATGTTGGGGCATTAACACACAGCACCATCTAGTTCCATGGTAAGCTACGAGGCTTGTGTTATGGATACCAGATACATGTTATAAATACATATAAACGCCCATGCCTGGAGTACAAACATTCGTGCTCATCACACAAATGATTGCACAGCAAGTAGGGTCACTTCGAACTGAGCCAAACGTGTCGTCAATATAAGATAATCTATACATATAAATAAAATTGAAGTGTCTGTTTGTAATGTCAAAATAACAGCTTTATACTAAATGCATATGGAATTATATACGGTACTTATAACAAAAACACATTTTTTTAATTTTTGTCTGTCTGTTTGTTCCGGCTAATCTCCGAAACGGCTGGACCAATTTTAGAGAGTCTTTCACTAGCAGATAGCTGATATTATAAGGAGTATTAGTGAGACTACTTTTATTTTAGAAAAAGAATTAGGGTTCCGCTCAAAAAAATTAAAACGTACCTAGGGACGCAACCAAGCAAAGCGAGGGTAAGTCGCTTGTATATAATATAAAATAATTGTTAATTTAATATTATAAGATTGATATGTTGGTATAAAGGAAGTGTCGAGCGAGCTGTGCGCGGTGCGGCCGGAGGCGATGTCGCCGGGGGACGTGTCGCGCCTCGAGCGCACCGGCAACTCCATGGTGGCGCTGCTGGCCGCCAGCCTGCTCACCGTGCTCGCGGCCGTCAGCGCCGGCCTGGTGTATTGGAGGTGAGATATGGCTTTGGTTTGTTTTTATTATTATACTAGCGACAAACAAACATACCTATCCCACGGGAACCATACATTATTCCGGGATAAAAAGTAACCTATGTGCTATTTCAGACTATATCTATATATAATCTATTTCCGTGCCAAATTTCATTTAGATCCGTTTAGCCGTTTTGGCGTGATTGAATAACATCCATCCAAACTTTCGTATTTATAATATTTATGGGATTTAAGTGATATTAAGTTAATTCAGTGTTTTGAAAGTGAAGTGAAGTAGGTTTGAATCTCGGGTTTTTCGCTTCTGATATTTTCATCAATTATTTGCAACGTTTGTACTTGTAAAGAGAAGGATTGTGAGGAAATCTGCATGTCTAAGAGAACAGAATTTGTTTTCGAAAGACATGTAAAGTTCGCCAACTTGCACTTGACATTGTGCATTGATAAAAGTCCCATGCCCACCATTGGGACTTTGAAAAAATATTTTAGAGGTTATCCGTACAGTTGCAGACATGGTAGTTCATTGAGTTTATAGTGACGACACGCCACTGCCACTGTTTATTTTTTAATAATAAATTAACACACAGCACCATCTAGTTCCATGGTAAGCTACGAGGCCTGTGTTATGGATACCAGATAGTTTATACACTACAAATATATAACTTTAAATACATACATATTATAGATATAAACACCCATGACTAGAGTACAAACATTCGTGCTCAACACACAAATGATTGCCCCCAGCGGGACTCGAACCCGCGATCACTGGCGCAGAAAGTAGGGTCACTACAAACTGAGCCAAACGTGCCGTCAGTATATAATTTAAGTCTCCTTTGTCTGAAGAAGAACTCCTTTTTTTTGAAGTTGGTCTAATATGTCGTCATCACCATCATCATCACCATCATGTATCATTCATGTGTAAATATCGTTTAGATGCAGATCTCGTGTCAGTAAGTGTATCAGCGCGGCCTACAATTACTTGGAGGAAGGTGGGGAGCGGGCGGCCCGGGCGCCTCTCAACACGTACAAGAAGCCTGGTGGGTTCATTGATTGTTTCATTTGTTATGATGGAAATGAAATTTTTGAATAGATTGTGTGCATGATTTTTTATTGTTTTATGATCTTCGCATATTTTTTATGTGAGAAATATTTCTTTTTTTTTATATAAAAAGTTTAGACTCTAAACTTTAGAGCTTGTGGAGTGATGTCACAACAACAAATTTTAACGTTTTATTGGAAATCAATGGTGCTGTATGTCGAAATATTGAATTTTCTGTGTGTATATTGCATTTTTTATTTATTAGTTTATGCAATTAAAAGTTTACATAAGATTTACGAAATAATTTGTTAATAATTGTAAATAAAACTATCTTTTCCGATATTATTGTGGTTTTTGGTTCTCGATATTTCAAATATTTTACCATAAACTGTGTAAAGAGAAGAAGAAAATGTAAACAGCCTATACCTAAAGCTGTTACTAGTAAAGTAAAAAAAAGTAATCCGACGGAAATTGTCAGTGAAGAATATACATTATACATAAGGATTTTAGTAATTTATTCGATATTGATTTGTTTAATCTTACCTAATTAAATAAAAAAAAAAATGATTTCGGCTAAATGTTTTTGATTCTAAATTTAATTCTTTTTGTTACATATTAATGTTTTGCTGGTTTTTATTTCATGTTACATTTTTTATTCTTAAAGTTTAGTATGTGATAAAATTAAACTTTATTGGTTAATGTTCTATATATTAGTAATTAAGTTATAATATACTGGAAATCTCTCTTGTAAACAAATTAATTATTATTTTTTAAATTATTTTCCAGTAGTAAACTGCTCGCCGCTGGTGGCGTGCGCGGGCAGCGCGGCGGGCGAGGGCGCGGCGCGGCCGCCGCGCATGGCGGGCGCGGCGCACCCGCTGGTGCGCGCGCGCTGCTTCCCCGCGCACGTCGCTGCCTTGCACGCTGATGGGGATATCGGCTTTAGGTACGTGCTTCTAATGTATTATGTTTTTAAATGTATAGTAGTAATATATAACTTACTAGTGACGTAATCACGCTTCGCTCGGGTGCGTCCCTATGTGCCTAAAGGTAGTCCCTATGTGATCTGATAAAGGAATTCAACGGTCAGTTTATTTATTTATATGTATTAGTTGCTGTATATAGAGTATTTTTAAGGTTAGCGTGTCACTTGAGAATGTCTGAGGCGATATCAGTCAATAGTTTTTATTTATTGTGGTTCTTATTAGTGTGAATAAAGTTTTAGGAAAAACAATTGGAAAGGTTTTCCGGAAAATTGGGAAGTTTGTGAAAATGTAATGGCTTTATTTTATTGATAAAGTATGCGTACTTCAATTGCAGCAAAGAATATGAAATAGTAGTGGCTAAGTCAGCGGCTCTAGGTCATACCAGCCATCACAGCTACAGACCAGAAAACAGGCTCAAGAATCGATATTTGAATATAACTGCGTGTAAGTAAAACATTTTTTAATAAAGGAATAATAGTATGAAAATATCTTTTAGCTTATAAATAAAAAATAATTTCATACATTTTTAATGAGAGTCGAAACCGCGACCTTAACAGTCAGTTTCATATGATTTGGGTTAAGTTAATGCCGGCAAAATGAAGTATGCATATCCGAAGAACCTTGGTTCAAGGCCTGACCTGGACTAAATATAATATTATGTATAGTTTTTGTGGGTTAATCTGCCAAGAAACTCTCAGTAATAGGGAAGTTGGCGGTGTTTCATCACCATGCTCTGTGTACTGGAATGATAAGATAGCACATGGCATTTCATTGTCAGTGAAATTGCCCGCCTTAGCCAAAATTACTTTATTAAACCTATACATATAACAAAATTGTAGCTAAGTCGAATCTATATATTAAATACCATTTTGGAAAATCTTATAATTATAGACATTATTATCGATACAGAGGCCGAATTCATAGTTTTTAGAATTTTTGTCTGTTTGTCTGTCACCGCATACGGAAAAACCACTGGAGGGATTTTGATGAAATTTGGTATGATGAAAGCTGGTTATCCGAGTCAACATATAGATAAAATATCTCATCTCTGAGAAATCTATACTAAAAAAGTAGTTAGTGGATAAACTGAATGCCCGCGTTCCAGACGACCACTCTCGCGTGTGCGTGTCGGCGGGCGGGCGCTGCGGCGCGGCGGGCTGCGTGGGCGCGGGCCGCGGCGCCGCCTGCGACTACGTCAACGCCAACTTCATAGACGGCATGCTGCCCGCGCTGTCCGCCCGCGCCGCGCGCCGCATCGAGCGCCGGCTGGAGCGGCGGGCGAGGCCGAATAGGTTGGCTTGTGCTTTTTTTATTTTTCTTAATTTTTTACAAAAGTGGTCTGTGGTAGCACTCTGCTACGTCAATGCCCACTCCATAGACGGCATACCGCTAGCGCTCGGCCCGCGCCGCGCGCCGCATCGAGCGCCCGCCGGAGAGGTCGGCGAGGCCGAATAGGTTAGTTTGCTTTTTTTTTTATTTTAAACTTAAGGTGGTTATGCTGTGTGCCACTGACTCAACGTAACTTCTAAGGTAGTTTCGCCCTTCGATTAAGGGTCATCAGTTAAGTAAAAGAACAACTCAACTTTTCATGTTTTTACTGACTAAATTACTCGTATTCGACAATGTCAAAACAAAATTTGTTGTGTGTTTTTTTAAAATATATCAGAAAATTACATTAAAATTTCGAATAATACTATAAAAATGTTTTAAAAGAAAACAATATGGAATATTACAGGACGTATTACAATTGTATATTACAAGACGTAAATTTAAGAATTCTCCAATATTGAGCCATGCTAAACCTCAATTGACTGTGCCAATGAAAGTGGTGAAAAATATTTTATATACCTTAATCTAAATTAGATGTGCTGGTCATCGAACCTTAGGTCCTTTCCGCGATAAACATTAAGCATGCCCAAGGAGGGTTGATGTCAGGCAGGCGGCTGATCGTAAAACTTTTGCCATATTATCCTATCAGCAGTTCGGAAGATGTACTGCGCCGACTCCAAGTGATTGCGAAATGCGAAATGGTCAAATAAATAATGCTAGTTGCAAAATTGAAAAAAATACGTTAATAAATTATTTCATTATTCATTTTATGTTATTTTTATTAAAAGAAATGTATTTTTTCTCTTTCATAGACAACCTTCAGTAAAAGCTATAAAACCTCCACCTAACTTAGCGGAAGGCATCGAGTCAGCTTTTCTTAACATCGAATTCTCTGGTATCGTGGAATCTGAAGACCAGGCAGAGGATTCTGACAGCGAAAGGAGTGACGATGACTCTGAGTTGGATGATGTTTACGTAGAAATTAGTAAGTTTTTTAATAACTCTATGTAACTATTCTTTAATATATATTTAACCGTTTGTTTTTGACTTGATAGAAATACATGAGTTTTGATATTAACGATGTTTTAAAAGATATTTTTTACGTATTTTTTATATTCTTTATATTTACAAAAATAGTACAGGTCTATTATAAAATAGTCTTCCCGCCGCGTCTGTCTGTTCTAGTATCTACTAACGGACGGAACGAACAAGGGAAATTTCAAAAAAGCGTAATTCAATTTCGTATTGTGTACTTCTTTTTGAAGATACTTTTGTGACGATAAACACACAAATGATTAACAAGCACGTGCCCCGCAGACGGAGTGCCGCGCCAGATCAAGCTGGAGTGGGCGGTGTGGCGGCGGCGCTACATCGCCACGCAGGGGCCCACGCCCGCCACGCTCGACGCCTTCTGGCGCATGATCTGGCAGCACCGCGTGCACACGCTCGTCATGATCACCAACCTCGTGGAGCGCGGCCGGGTATGTGTACTGTGTGTGCAATATGGCCACGTTCTAATATTAAATGAAACAGACAGTTAATTATTATTCATATTGATCATAGATAACTTAAAAGGAATATTAATAAAGATATATATTTTTACTTAAGTTTGCTTTTAAGATAATAGATTTAATTTGCGCTTCAGAAGACAACGTATTACGTATGTGTATGATGAGACGAATTTCGTGATGTCGTCGCCGGCTTAAATATTTAATGAATGAATATATTCTATACCACACTGAATTAATTAATTTTCTCGAAAGAAACCTCTCGAATGGATATGTTATCTGTTGTCCTCCTTGGCTTACTTTTATGCTACATACATAAACAAAAGGATTTTAAAATTTTCCTCTAGTAGTTTATAATATCAAATTGTCACCGCATGTAAGACTATCGCTGTGGCATAGTCACAGCTTTTTTGAAATAATATTATTAATGATATTTCTAGCGGAAATGCGACATGTACTGGCCGGCGGGCGGCCGCGGCAGCTCCACGGAGTTTGGTGGCATACACGTCACGCTCTTGTACGAGGATGTCCGGGCCGCCTACACTGTGAGACACTTGCGTGTGCGCAGTACTACGCAAATTGTAAGTCTTTTTGTTTCATTATTGATGTACTTCACGATTCCACATGATATTAGCGAAGTGATCTGTACTCAATTGGTAAGCTTTGAATTAACAAGAAAATTTCATTAAATAATAAAAAGTTTTTACACTGATCACGTATCATTTGGAAATTTTATTTAATGTAAACAATAATAAAATAGTACAATACACAATGCTTGTCGCATAGTATGGAATTTTTTAAACCACTCGTCAAATGCTGGTTATCACTAGTCTTAGGCCCGTGATTGCTATACCTACCGAGAATATTTAAATTTCATTGGTAAAAATAATAATAATTAAAGTAATATTAAATGAAATAGGGTAGCGAGCCGTGCAGCACGAGCAGCTCGAGCGGCTCGAGCACGGGCAGCGGCGGCGGCGGCGGGGGCGGGAGCGCGGGCGCGGACGCGGCGCGCCACGTGGTGCAGTACCACTACACGGTGTGGCCCGACCACGGCACGCCGCGCCACCCGCTCGCCGTGCTGCCCTTCGTGCGCGCCGCCGCCGACCCCGGCACCGTGCTCGTGCACTGCAGGTGATACTGTGGTTACTGCCACACCACATTAGATCTTTCATCGTGACTCATTGTAAAATTCATTCTCATATATATATAAAAACTTCTAGCGACGGAAAACAAAAACAAAATTATCCCACGGAATCCGTACATTTTCCGGGATAAAAAGAATATAATCTACCTCTGTGCCAAATTTTATCCAGATCCGTTCAGCCGTTCTGGCCTGATTGAGTAACAAGCATCCAAGCATCCATGTAAGTTTTCACATTTATAATACTAGCGACTCACCCTCACTTCGCTCGGGTTCGTCTCTAGAATAACAAAAACAAATCTACCCCACGGAAACCGTACATTTTTCCGGGATAAAAGTAGCCTATGAGTTATTCTGATATATGAGCTATATTATTGTAAAATTTCATTAAAATGAATTCAGTAGTTTTTGTGTGAAAAAGTTACAAACGTCCATACATCTATACATCCTCACAAGCTTTCGAATTTATAATATTAGTAGGATTAGTGAGATAGACCTTAAGTGAAAGCGTCCTTATACCTGCGGGATGCTTATCGTATTCACAATATTAAGGAAGTTCTTTGAAGTTACTATTTTTTCTAACAATTCAAAAATACTATCATACCCGAGCTCTTTTTTGCGAAATGTTCAAAGGTCGCCTGTTTAATTAACTTGGTCGCGTGCTTAATTAACCCCTCTTTCTGTTGGTAAAATCGTATGAAAAGTCGTACTTGAATTATTGAGATTACAATAATTACAATGATTTTATCAGTTTCATTGGAAAATAAGTTTTCTATGTAAAAAGTTTTAATACTAAATCTATATCTGTTTTTACCTACCCTGAAATCTCTTAGGTTTAAACAATGTTTTTTATGTAAATCTACGATATGGTTAATACTAATAATATATTAATCAATAATATGTAATTGTTTATTTAATTATAAATTGTTTTACTTACAGTGCCGGTGTGGGCCGAACGGGAACTTACATAGTGATAGACGCACAACTGAACCAACTCAAACTGACCGGTACCTTATCTCCCCTCGGCTTCCTCTGCAGAGCGCGCACACAGAGAAACCACCTCGTACAAACAGAGGAACAGTACGTATTCGTACACGACGCCCTATTAGAATACGTTCGCTCTGGCAACACCGAAGTCGAATTCACTAAAGCCAGGCAATATCTAACGAAACTTCTGGAACCAATTTCTGATGATGAACTGGCCGTAATGGATGTAAACCCACCGAAACAGAAAAGCACCAATGACCTAACTAACGGACTAGACAATGACGTTACAAGCGTCCAATCAAACGACTGCAGTGACCAAATAGTAGAAAATGGCAGCCAATTGTCGATAAAAACTGTAGATTTGGCAAGTGAATCTATGGAAAAGGTGTCGGAAAATCAAGAAAAGGATGGTTTGGTTAATGGGGATGATATGGAGGGTGTGTACGATTTGGCCCCGAGGTCGACGGATACGTACAACAAGAAAATGCAGGCGTACAATAATATGAATGAACAGGAGAAGGAGGAGATGAGAAGGTTAGATATGTTTTTTATATGAAACTAGCGATTCACCCTCGCTCTGCTCGGATTCGTCCCTTGGTACGTTTTAACATACCAAGGGACGTTAGTTAGAGTTAGATTAGTATAGATTTCTTAGAGATGAGATATTTTCCCGCGGTAAAAAGTGTCCTAAATATTGATCTCGATAACCAGCTATCATCATACCAAAATTCATCAAAATCTGTCCAGTGGTTTTCTTGTGATGCAAAATTGAATTCCAAACAAATGACAATTTGTATACTTTTACTATATTAGGTAACGGAGTTTATTATAATAAGCTAATATTATGCTATCTCTCTTTCAAAGGGAAGATAACTAATGCTTAAAAATACAAGAGAATATAGTATTATTTTTACTATTCATATTTTATCCTCAAAAATTGTATATTAGTTTACCTAATACATATATAAAATGTCCCTTATATTTTATAGAAAGTTCAGAAAGTAGTGGCAAATACGATAAAAGTAGCGTAAACATCAATCACATTATGTTATTTATTTTTTATTTATTGACTGCCTCGGTGGTGTAGTGGCTAGCATGTACGGCTGCACATCCTGAGGTCCTGGGTTCGAGTCCCGGGTCGGGCCAAGTTTAGTTATTGAGTCTTTCTGTTTAGTAAGCCTCAGTAACAGCCCGGAGTTGGGAAGTTGGCGGTGTGTCGCCCCCGCGCCGAGGCAGAGCACGTGTCGCGTCGGTCCCGCGCCGACACTCTCACCGCGAGTGTCTCGTGTCGTCCCGCCGGAGTATGAGAGTGACAGGAACAGAGAATGCACTTGTGTCTGCGCGCACACCGACACGCGCGCTGCTATAATATCTCCTGCGCAGTTGGCTAGTCTCAATGAGATTGGCCGCCGTGGCCGGAATCGGTCAGGAGGACATTATTATTTATTTTCGCAGGCTCTGGCTATACTATAATTCTTTAGTCTGAGTCTGCAGTATATTAATTTTGCTACAATTACTATTACAATTTATGATATACTAGTTAACTTTGTACAATATATTTTGCGTTTTAATTTAAAACGTGTTTGAAAAATAAGTATTTAAGCTCTTTTTAGTTTTTTATATTAAAATAACTACATATATTTATCAATATGTATGACATTTTTTATTCAACAGAGCAAATCGTGCAGAAAATTACGCGCTACTAGAGCGTATGCGGTCGTTGTCGAACAGGCATCAAGTGTGCCAGGGGCCGCCGCCCGTCAACTTGCTTGAGAAACAATTCCAAGTGGGTATACCATTATAATGATTTCTAATTTTCTATAAGTTATTCTTCAAATAAGTAAGTTGAAGAGCCCTGATTTTCATAGTATATTTTTAATTCAATAATAGTTACAGACGTTATATAGTAAAAAGTATTGAAATTTATATATAAACCGAGTTTTAAATAAAGAAACAATAAGAATGAGGCTAGCAAAGAATAAAGCACGTTTTTAATGACCCCTTTTTGAGGGTTAAATAAAGTAGGTAGTAGTATGGAGGGTCCAGGGATACTAATAAAAGTACTTGATAACTGAGAGAGAATTGATGGATAAAAAGTAACCTATGTTCTATTCCACACTTTATCTATCTCTGTGTCAAATTTCATCCAGATCCGTTCAGCCGTTCTGACGTGATTTAATATCAAACATCCATCCAAATTTTCGCAATTAAAATATTAATTAATTAATAAATGGGATGGGATGTCAAATATTCGTGTGAATCTAAAAAAGTGTTATTGTTTATATTGTTTTATTGCAGTTAATAACGCGGTCGTGCGTAGAGTCGAGCGTGTGCGCGCGCGCGCCGCACAATGCGGACAAGAACCGTCCCGGCGGCATCCTGCCCTCCGACTCCGCCAGAGTCATGCTCGTGCCGAAACCGGGGGTTGAAGGTGCGTTTGTTTATTATTTTTTTGTTATACAATACTCTTTGGTGTTGTTTTACTTTTATTAACCGACTTTCAAAAAAAGGAGGAGGTTCTCAATTCGACCGTATATATATATTTTTTTTATGTTTGTTCGGGCATTTTTTCGTCGTTTATAAACCGATTTTGATAATTATTTTTTTGTTGGAAAGGAGATATCCCAAGAGTGGTACCATGATAAGGAAACCAAGATCTGATGATGGGATCCCAGAGAAATCGAGGGGAACTTTCGAAAATTGTAGTGGCGACTAGTGCGTTTGTTAACATTTTCATTAGGTATTTTAAAGCACTACTTTTTAATGAAGGTCTGGAGTCGATCTGATGATGGACCCGAAAGATAGTCGAGGGAACTCCTCAACGATCTACAGCAATTACCTGGTGTTTGGGCTTGATTAATTTGTATTGATGATACGTCTACAGTAAAAATAAAAACTTTTTGAAAAAAAAAAACCGACTTCCAGGCACTTAAAAGTAAAAAATCAGATTTTTTCGAAGTCGGTGCCAACCAATACAAATCAAAGCACACCGACTTGGAAAATTTCTGATTAAGTATCTATTCTAAATGAAAACCCCCGTTTAGTTATTTTTACTTTTCAGTGCCTGGAAGTCGGTTTTTTTAAAGTTTTTAAAAATTGTACAGAAGGAAATTAAGGTTTCTAGTTTTGGGGTATTGGTCAAACTCATAACTCTCAAACTCGACTAGAGTTGACTTGTAACTAAGCCTAAGTAGTTGAAGGTGTCGTGTTGTAGCCATGCCAAGGTTATTTATATAGCTAGTGATAAATTCTGTTTCTGGGATGTCTGATTATTATTATGATAGTATTTCCACCACATATTTTTGTTATCAAGTATCTTACACAATTGAGTAGTTGACGCCATTAACAAATGATTTGAAAAGACAATTACTCTAAAAACATTTTATTTTAGTCCTGAAAAAATCAAATAAGGTAGGCTAAGGTTCACAAAGAAGTTTTTACTATTTTTATATATTATAATTTAATGTAATCGTATAGGTAACAATTGTATTTTACTGACCAATTTCTCTCGTGTCTTATTCATTCTACATGTTATTGGCGATGTAATCTGTGCTTTTTTATTGTAATCAGTAAGTTTGAAGTGATCTATCTATACAGATAAATAAAATTGAAATGTCTGTAATGTCAAAATAACAGCTTTATACTAAATGCATATGGAATTACATACGGTACTTATAAGAAAAACACAATTTTCAAAATTTTTGACTGTCTGTCTGTTTGTTTCGGCTAATCTCCGAAACGGCTGGACTAATTTTAACAAGATTTTCACTGGCATATAGCTGTTATTATAAGGAGTAACTTAGGCTACTTTTATTTTAGAAAAACAATTAGGGTTTCGCAAAAAAAAAATAAAATGTACCTAGGGAGGCACCCGAGCGAAGCGAGGGTAAGTCTCTTGTTTACAATAAAATTGAATTGAACTACCCAATTGCAACTATAAATAAATATAACAATAATTAATCAAATTATCTTATCTGATTGTGTCGCGATTTTATTTTATATTTTTTTTTCAGAAATAAAGAAATAAACAAATTAGAATCTCAAATAGTCGTGTAAATTTAAAAATTATAATAATATTCATGTATGGTATACAGGTAGCGAATATGTTAACGCGAGCTGGGTGTGCGGGCGGCGGCGGCTGCGCGAGTACGCGGTGGCGCAGCACCCGGGCGCCGCGCCCGAGCTGTGGCGCCTGCTGTGGGACCACACCGCGCAGCTCGTGCTGCTGCTGCACCAGCCGGGGGACCCGGTGAGATTGTCTATATGTATATATGTGTTCGGAGTTCAGACCTTTAATTTGTCCCTCTGCTGAGCACGGCTCTCCCTTCAATACGAGGGGAGGAAGAGGGTAGGGGGTTTCTATATTGGACTTCTATGTGGTAAACATAGATGTTTGTTTGGTTCCATTTGTGTGGCTCCTGGCTATTGAATCTGGTTGTGATGGCAATTTTCGCTATGAACAGCTAAAGTAAAATAGATATTACGGGGCAGTGTGTGGATGCGAAGACACAGCGTGTACTCTTTGTTGTTTTAACTTTCTAGTGTGTTTCCTGGTCCAACCCAGGCAATATTTTTTTTGTACTAATATAAGTTCAATTTTTACACCACCATGGTTATTTTCATTAGTTACAGAGCAATTATCATAATGAATTAAATCTTTGATTTAATATTATTTTTTTCAAAATTAAGATACACAAGAACAGATTTATATGTAATTTTTTTTTAACAGGACTGTGAAGTATTTTGGCCAACGGAAGACGAAAAAGAATTATTTGTAGCAAATTTCCGAGCGAGTTTTGTTTCTAAAGACACGTATGTGGCGTACAGGAGGTCGGAAAGAAAAGCACAGAGCGAAACACCATCAGAACCAGAAACAAATGGCTATAGGCGGCAGGAAGGTAGTGAATGTGCTGACGACGAACGACTTATACCAGAAAACGGTTCACCTATAAACAATTCGGAACAAGGGTACCACTTCGACAGATCAGAGCTTCGCTTAGAACGTTTAAGCGGTAGTCGGGATCTACCCACTAGAAAATCAATAGCAAACGGTGACTTATTCTCATCTCTCACCGAAAAGAAAAACGGTCCCAAATCACCGAGGAGTCCTTCTAAAATGTCATTGAAAAACTTCAAACTGAGCTCTCCCACCAAATTCAAATTTCCAGAATGGGGGTCAAGGACGGCTGGTTCACCCCCGGACACGGCACCACCCCCACCACCAATAGCTCCATCCTTATCAGTGGAAGAAGAAGCAGAATTAAGAAGACCTGTATACACATTTGAAAAAGTAAAAACTATACCAGATGTATCATCAGACAGGATTATCGAAGTGACAAATGTCAGTGTGCATTCTTTGCAAGACGATTATCAACTAAGTGTTAAGTTTATTAAGTGCAGTGGTTGGTTGAACGGTGACACTTGTGACTATAGTGTGGGCAAACCAGATGACAATGAGTTTGTAAAGGCAGTGAGGCAAGCGAGTAGTGATAGTGAAAGGGAAGAAGCCATTGATAGGTTGATAGAACCCTATCAGGATTCCTTTGCATTGGTCGAGTTTGTTGCCGGCTGTCAGATGGAGTACAAGAATGGACCAGTTGTGGTTGTGGATAAGTGAGTTTTTTTTTTAATGATTAACTCGTAAAATGCTATTGCTTCATATAGGTGTAATTCTATACAGTCTTAAAATACATCTAAATAAATTGTTCTATTTAAATTTTAAATTAATCACCTCAGTTCTTGTATCTATCACCTATTGTATTTATATGTGTGGTGTAATGTCGTATACATAATACTAGTTGACCAAACATCACAATTTTATGAAAATTATAGGAACACTAGAAGTAATTAACTGCCTTAGTGAGCTCAATACTGACTGAATTCGTGCAGATCAGTCAGCAAAGAAAGCAGACTTCTCTACAATTAATGGTTACTGAGTTTAGCTATTAGTCAGAAGACTAGTCGGCACATATATTTCATACTTTGTGTATTTGTCTAATTAAATCGGTCATTTGAGCTCTGATTAGTCCTCCAGTCTCTGCTTAGTCCGTAATTGACCCCGGTCACAAGCAAAATGAAACTTCCTTGTATACATACAAATAAATATACTTTATATTAATCAATGTATTCCACGTAGATACGGCGGATGGCGAGCGCTAACATTCTGCTCGCTAAGTGCAGCATGTGGCGGAGTACGGAACCCTAAGATATCGGAACCGGGCGCAGAGTTCGCCCCCGCCTGTGTGTCAGCGGATCTGTACTGCAACAGTGCACTCAACGCGCACGCGCGGTGCGCCCCCCTCTCCCCGCACTCCCCGGGGACTTCCCCCGCGGCTGGGGAGAGCGGGCGCGCGGACTCCCCCCGCGCCCACTCCCCGCAGGCGCTGCTGGCCGCCTACTGCGCGTTGACCGCGTACGCGATGAAGCTACCGCCGCCTGATAGCTGAACCAGGTAAAAATATTTTGAAATTCTATTTCATCACTAAGTATAATCCCATCCTTAATATTATAAATACGAAAGTTTGAATGGATTGATATTTGTTACTCAATCACGCCAGAACGTATCTGGATGAAATTTGGCACGGAAATAGATTATAGTCTGGAATAGTTCATAGGTTACTTTTTATTCCGGAAACATGTATGGTTCCCGTGGGATAGATTTGTTTTTGTTTTTCAAAGTGCAAGAAATCCATTATCTATTCTACACTAACCATTAACCGTTCTTATAAATATTATGAAGCGAGTCCCTAGGTGCATAGCAGTAGCCTATGTGTTACTCCACGTCAAAATCTATGTTATACAAAATTTTATCAAAATCCGTCCATTCACTGTGGAGGAGTAACAAACATCCACATGCACACATACAAGCATTCTCATTAATAAAGTAGTTGATTACTATTAGTAGTACTAGGGTTAACATAGTTTAATAGCCAATGCTAAATGCCCATTAAACTATACTAATAAATAAAATTGAATTGTCTGTTTGTAATGTTAAAATAACAACTTTTTACTAAATAAATATAAAAGAATATTTTAATTATAAAAAGAATTATTTTTAAGAGTTTTGTTTGTCTGTTTGTTTATTCCGGCTATTGCCCGAACGACTGGACCGATTTTAACGGGATTTTCATGAGGCGTAATTTATGCTACTTTTATTTTAGAAGAAGAATTAGGGTTCCGCAAAATTGTGAACAAAATCAACGTACTACATACTACTATTACCGCGTACTAGTAGTTTATCTAAACTAATATTATAAAGAGGAAAGATTTGTGTGTTTGTTTGTTTGATTGTTTGCTTCGAATAGGCTCCTAGGATAGTTTTTATTCCGGAAATCATTCCTTAAGGGAGTGAAAATGGGGATGAAAGTTTGTATGGGGAATCAACCTAGGGACGAACCCGAGCCAAGCGAGGGTGAGTCGCTAGTAGTTTAATAAAATTTTAAAAATTAATTATAAAGATACACTAAATGTTATTAACAGATAAAAACTAAGTTAATAGGATTGTTCTAGAAGTATGTTTTAAAAAAGAATGAATCATTCAAAAACAGTATTTCATATATTTTGAAAGTATATCATTATTTTTTGTTGCAGGTCACTGACACCATCACAGACAGAGTCACGATAAATTATTTATATGAAGAACTGATTAATACTCAGTGCGTTGTGCGGTCATCTAGATTATTGGACATTTCCATAATATACTATATAATGTACTGTTGTCGATATCGTTAATTAAAATACCGTTAATACTGTTCAGTTCCGTTGCATGTATCAACTGGGCAAAATTGTTAAGTCGTTAAACTTATTAGCTCTCAAGTACCGTTATACTGTATCGTTAATTAATCGGTGGTACTCAGTTATCACGGAATAATAAATATTGTAATGACCCCAAGCTTAAAGGTTATCATTATGATTTCAGTACTTTTATTGTTTTTTAAATATGGAACTTGAACCGAGTAAAAACCGATTAATTCGCATTATGTTATTGATATTTTGTGACATAATCGATTTTTAAATTTATTATTTTAATTTCCGGACAATAGTGATGTCTTTTTCTTATCTATTTTTTTTAAAATAGGGGAAAGATGGCAGAATTAATATAGCAAAGGAATATCGGTTTACATTTACCGTAGTTGTGTCAGAAAATGACCCTTCTTTTTATGAAATCGGGTATAATTTTATTTAAAAAATTATGTACTCTTAAACTAAGCAGAGGATCACTAATTTATTCTATTAAATTTAAATGGTTGTATAGGATATTTAATACTGGTTATTATAACGATAGTTTTTCTTTGGACTCTTGCATCTCTTAAGGCCTCTTTATACTATCAACATTGATGATGATCACGATCTCGATTATAAATATCTTGATATTAATGGAGATTGTCGCATTAATAAGGTGTAATTAATCCGTCAATCAGTAAATTGATGGATATAATCATATTGACCTTATAGATTTTGTTCCCGAGATTTTTACAATGTATACAACATAGCGACTCACCTTCGCTTCGCTTCGGGTTCGTCCCTAGACAAAAACAAATCTATCCCACGGGAACCGTACATTTTTTCGGGATTATATATAGCCTATAGCCTTCCTCAGTTAACGGGCTATCTAATGCAAAAAGAATTTTTCAAATCGGATTAGCAGTTTCTGAGATTAGCGCGTTCAACCAAACAAACAAACAAACAAACTCTTCAGCTTTATAATATTAGTATAGATTGTAAAAATCTCGAGAGCAAAATTTATAAGGTCGAGTGTAAAATGCTTTTATGTCAAATATGGACACCGTGCTGTGGCGGTTGCCTAACTAATCTGTATAAGGCGAAGTAATTTACTAAAAAAACGTACCATTTTCAAACTATATATTTATTATATTAGTGACCGACCGACAATTTTGTTATTCGTTTCGGCTAGTGTTGATCTGATATCGGCTTAAAATTAACTGACGTACTTTATATTGTCTTCTTAATTTGCTTCCATGGTAAAAAGTATTCAAAGGAAAGTTCGCTTTAGAAAAATCCGTAATTTCCATCATATAAAAATAATTAATATCATTAAAAATAATTTTGGTCGTATATTAAATAAGTACTGTATTTTTTACCCTTTTTTACTATTGGTAAAAAAAAACTATTTCAACTACTAATTATTAATGTCATTGTAACATATTGTATGGATGTTATCATGTTAAGAGTAGAGTTGGGTTATATTGAATGTATGTATAAAAATACATATATGTATGTTTTAACTGATGATAGCAAATGGTCCATCGACGTTATGCATATGTGGACATATCCTTATTTTCTCTTTATACTTAACTAGCGACTCACCTTTGCTTCGTTTCGGGTTCGTACCTAGACAAAAACAAATCTATCCCACGGGAAGTGTACATTTTTCCGGGATGATATATTGCCTTCTTTAATAATAAATGGGCTATCTAATGCAAAAAGAATTTTTCAAATCGGATTAGTTGTTCCTGAGATTAGCGCGTTCAAACATACAAACTCTTTCTCTTTATAATATTAATACAGATATGGCTGAACTAAAATGTCAATGTTTTTAGTACACGTCTTATAAATTGTTTTGATATATCGATAGTATCTTGTCGTTAAGTATAATTAATATAAATAAGTCTTTCTCTCTGTTATTATTGTATTGTCCCCAAGTTTAAAGATTATCAAAGGTGTGTTGATTTTAGTACTTTTAATAATTTTTTTAAATATGGAACTTGAAACGAGTAAAAGTCGATTATGATGCAATTGATATTTATTCACATAATCGATTTTATATAGTATAATTAATATAAATTAGTCTATCTGTTTGTTATTATTCATTGAAAGGCTATAAAATATATGCAGCTATAGTTTGCTGTATTTATGTAAGATATTTAATGCGGAAGGTCCATGTGTATATGTCGATGGATCTAACTGAATCGATAAAGCTTCTCTCATGACATTATCTATGGTTGTGTACGATTTTGGATATTTTAGGAAATTAAAAAAAAAAAAAAACTGTTTTTCAAATTAAGATTGCAGATACATTATTTCTTTCGTTTTTTAGAAAAAAAAAAAAAACAGTTAGTGCTGCCTAATATTGTGAATCTTTGCTTCCGATTTGAAAAAAATTTTGTAAATGATTTACAAGAATAACATTTCTAATGATTTGATTTTGTATTCAATCATTATGGTTTTAGACTCTATACCATTTAGCCATGAGCTAAAAGTTTTTTTTTTAATATTTTAGTTGTACTGTTTTTTTTAAACAGTAGGTAAAAGTTAAAGGATATTGAATTAAATGAACAATATACAAAGACGTAAATCGTAGGTTTTACTCTATGACGATTAAGCGATTATGTTATTTCATAATCTACAGTGTATTACTTATTAGAAGGCGGTTGGAAAATGTTCCATCATTTATAATTTTATAATATATATAATTTGATAAAAACGTTACTACGTTTAAAAATACACTGTTCACGACCAAAGTCGCAGGTTCGATTCCCGCTCGAGGCAAATATTCATTAATTATGTATACATTCTCTATATGTTTCCAGCATATATAGAATTATAAAAAACGGCAATATGACAGGATTTCGTAGTTTTTCCAAATTATGGATGTACTCTCATAATTAAAATGTGATATAATTTATTAATAAGTAACTAATATTGATGTTAGAGCTTGAAACGTTCCTTCCCTATTTTCCAACCGCCATATATTTCGTGGGATAGTGTAACTTACTCGTAATTTCTAAATAAAGTTATTGGTCCAGTATTTTTTATTATAATCTAGTGTTATCGTGTATTATGAATATGAAGACTGCTTTTTAGTGGTTCGTCAATTACGATGTTGGCTTCCGTATGATATAAATGGGCAATTCTCACAGATATTCATTATTTTGATCGTACAAAATACATATATACTGAAGCGATTTCGAGTAATTTCAGCTTATTTTTACACGGGCATTTCGTATTTGAATGAAAGGTTTTCAAACGACATCAAATGGTGTTATAAAATGTTTATTCTTATAACGAAGATTATTTCGTGTAGTTACATACCTAATTGCCGAATTGCCCTTCACGGTTATTTTGCGAAGTGTTCGTAATATGGGAAAGAAATGTATATAGAGCTCAGATGTTTAATGCTTTTCAAAATATATGTTACTCTTGAATTAGTTCAACTCTGATCGAATTTAATGGTTTCAATGCTTTCGAGTGCGCCTAATTCAACAGTTCCGTGTGCAATAGTGAATGTATATAATGTAATAAATAGTCCGTTGGAGCACAAATTTATTTATATTGAAAATAGATGTTTTTTTCATATCACGTACATTTTGCGATTTTATGGCGGCTACAAGAGAGGTTAGGGCAGCGTCGTACCACCAGAGCTATAAAGAAGATATTAAAAGCGATACTCAAATTTGTAAAGATTAATTGTTTTTTTTTTTTAAATAGTGTATAATAGTGTTGTAATATGTTAATATTTTAAAGTTCATTTGCATATAGTAGTTTTAAAATAAATAATTTTCGGTTATTCATTGAAACGATTAATTTCTGTACTTTAAGATATAGAGTAGTTTGAGTGGACATAGACAAATAGATATTAGCTCTATAGTTATTTAATATATATAAAGTATAGACAACGAATTTATTTAATTATACATTGAATATTGACATATTATGACACACAAACGTACAGTCTCATGTATATGTACATATTGAATGAACCCCTTCTGGTGGTGCGACCGCCGTACATTTGTATAGGTGAGCGGACTATATATGTGCCATTTTAGGCTTAGTTAAGTATAATCGTGTAGTTAGTTTGAATTCCACTTTCCTAAACAGTATAGATGTTTTTTCGCTTAGAAAATGTTTTCTTATTATGTACGTTTTTGCATTCTATACAGAATATTGCACGCTTCGTAAAATATACATTTTTTTTTAATTAAAAAATGAATAATTATAATGAGTTTAAGTTACAAAATAATAAGCCACAGGGGTTTTTTTATTAAAAGTATTTTTAATCTATTTTTTTTTCAATAGAAGTAAAACTATACGACACGACCACGACGAGCGATGACAGTTACGTTATCGATTTTAAATGCGATGTTATTTTACGAAGAGTGCATATCGCTATACGGACGACTGTTTAATATAAAATACATACATATATCGAAACTATAAGAATGGTTACCTAATGTGACGAATACTTTTAAAATTAAGAGTCAGCCTTGTGAGTAGATCGTATGCGTGTCTTGTATTATTATTTTATTCTTAAGATTTTTATACTTTTATATCATTAGTTATATTCTATTCGGTATATTTTATTTTATTCACATATTGCACATAACGATTATTAATTATATTAATTAATATATAATTTTATTGAAACGATGCTTCTTATTGAAGTTTTTGTATTTTAAAATGTATTTTTTACTAATCAATCAAGATTTTTTCGATATGAGTCTGTCATATGAGACTGTTGGAAAAACGATATATAATCGATATTTTACAATTTTTTTTGTTTAATATATTTATATATTATCTAAGTTGCAATTCTTTTTAAATATCCTTAGTAATCGTGCGTTGTTTCGAATACAAAAAAAAGTTTCTTTTTAATATTAACATAGATAGGAAATACATATTATTGTGTAATTTTTACAATTTCTTTAGTTATAATAATTATTTAAACCAATTTTATTGGTGTAATTAAATAAAAATATATTTTTGCGATTGGCTAATGATAAATCCCTGTTTATGGGTTACCAAAGACGTTATAAGATACGATTCGATAACGTAAAATGTGTAGATTAAGATTTCGGCTCAATTTTCGAAATTTTTTTGGCTTTCGGTGGTTATACGTAGTCGTACGTTGTATGTCTCTTATGAAATATGATAGCAGGGCTCGGAAATCCGTTCGATTTTTAAACTGGTTTTGGTCATCGACCCCAAACCGAAAGGCTTATCGGTTTAAGGTTTCGGTTACGTTCTTTAACCGGTAACCGCCTTAGTAGAAGGATGCATGCACGTTTTTTTTTAACTTATGAATGAATTAACCGGTTTATTTTGGTATCAAAACCGAAATCCAACCTTTCTCTAAAAGTAACCGTTAAACATTATTATTTCGGTTAACTAAATCATTCGTTTTCATTAACCGGTTAAAGAGCGAGTGATGATATAGGCCGAAATAAACCAATTTTTTTTAAACAGTTCCGAGCCCTGTATGATAGTTAAAAGTATTACCTATACTAATAATTGTCTTGAACCAAATTATTTTCTTTTATAGTGATAATTAACGTGTTATTTTGCACGTACAATGCATTTATTAATTATATCAGCATATAAAGTTTGAAATATGTGAACTGTACGTAACCGCCTTTCAACGATAGTGCCAAGTAGATATACCTATCCTTTCAAACATTCCAAATTTTTCAGTACAAATTGTTTTCTGTATTTAATCGGATCGAGAATAAATATCTTAAAACAGTTATTTAATTAGTAAAATTCATGTTTCGCTTAAATTAAATTGATCGTATGACAGCTTCTTTGGAGTAAGTGTGAATATACTTATCCTTTTTAGCTAGAAATATGTAAGTAATAGGCAGGGCCGGATTTATAAGTATTGAAGATCCGGGGCGAATCCGAAGAGGACACCGCTCATATTGTAAAAAAATTTAAATAAGTTCATTTGCTTAGTTAATTTTTTTAGTTGTCACATTTACCTAAGTGTTTATTGATTTCGCATTATATAAAATAATTAGCTTATACAGTTCTGTTGTTTGACACCCCCTATTTCTTCCTCTAAATCCGGCCCTGGTAATTTGTTTTACTCCTAACTCATCTCTAACATATTCTCATCTCATATGAAATAGACCTCAAATTGACTGATATTCACTAACGGCACAATCAAAGAAACTACTCTAAGTTTTAAGCCCTTAAACTAAATATATGAGTAAGTTGTATTGACTCTACAGCGTACATAGTGATTAGTGTTAATTGTAAGCACAATAACTAATGTTATCCGTAGTAGAACTAATTTCATTTTTTTATATCTAAATTATGTCTAGATTTTTAATGTCCTAGACTTACTTGTCATCGGATATGTAGCTTCGTCCTGATATCTTGGGATAAATGCGACGATGTATCTATAGAAAATCTACACAGTTATATACATCACAAGTTATTTTTAACAACCGTTAAAAGGCTGACTCTCTTTAAGACTAATTACAATTTTCATACATTCACAACTGTATAATAATTATAATGTTTGACGTGTTCTCTTTGCAGTTTTAATGATAATCAAATTTTGAAATTGTGGAAAGCATTTATTTGTCAAACTTAGGTTTTTTTAACTATTAACCAATGTAAATGTAAGTTCGTATTATTTGGGTGTAAGTTACTAGAACATAAAATTTTGGTGACTTTGTTACGAAATCTTCAAATGAATCATGAATGTATCGCTTTGAATTTGTTAACACTACAATTTCAAGCAACGTGGGTTAAGTGACATTAAAAATGATTAGCGGTGGGATACCAATAATCTATCTGTCGATTTCCTCACTGGAAATAAAGATTTGACATAAAATGTATAAAAATTATGTCAAATTCCTATCTTTAGCAAGAAGAACCAAGGTAGATAAGTTATTGGGATTCATCGTTAGTTGTGTCTGTTATTAATCGGTCATATGGTCTCAAAACCGACATTAGAAAAAAATCCATGTCTAATTACAACTTAACTATTTTTTTTATGTAGCTAAAATGAAAATTTTCAGTTTTATATAAATATATCATACAGTCCAGTCTGTGCCCGTTTTAGTCCACGTGGTTGCTTTAGGGGTATTATTTCCTTCGATGTTTGTGTACAGAATAATGTATGTTACTATAAGACGTGAAGCATCACAGTATGTAAATCATACGAAGACCTATTTATTTTTTTTATGTAACCGCCTGTATTATTTGAAATGTAAAAATATATAAGAAATTATCTAATCTGTGGTTTTTATTTTGATACCTTTGTTTTATTTTAAGAAGCTTTTGAATATATATTTTTTTAATTTACTAAATAATTACTCGTGAGATCATCTACAGATGCCTAAATAGTTTGAGGTATAGATATAGAGAATAGAGAGCATTTATTTATATGAAAATATGTGGAATTATTTCCTTTGAAAGATATCTAAATCTTAATGTGTCACAGCTTATTTTTTTCGTACTCATGATGTTCCAAAATTATTTTTAGTCTATAACTTTTATTAAATGTTTAAGGCCAGGCTGTCCGGGCGAAGTAGGCATTTAACGCTACCACCCCTCCCGCAAAGCGAGCTGTGCGCTCACGTCGCCGGCGTGAACTCATAACTACAGGTCAAGCGTCACAGAGTACGCAAGCGCGTCTATAAGCAGTAGGCCAACTTATCAATTTGATTTTAATATTATTAAAATTTAAAATACGGGAATTGATCCGATAACATTTTATTTTATTATAATACGTATATATTTAGTAATCGCGAAAAGCTAAGACATTTATTCCTATGCAATAAATGAATTTGAGTAGATATTGAACATGTAAATTATATTTTATTCAAGTATTTATATATTCATAATATATAAATACATATTTAGGAATTTTATCAGGAAATTACTTATGTTTTTGTTAGTTTGATGTTTAAAAATTTACAAATTAGTATGTAATTTTTGTTGTAGTATTGAATAAATAATAATCAAAAGCAATCGAAGGATTATGATTATGAACCACTTATTTCACAATGTATACCAAGTATGAGATGGCGTAGCGGTAAAAGCTGGGTCTAATAACTCTAAGGTTGTAGGTTCAATTCCCCGTGCGTAGTCATTTTTCTTTCTTTTTCTCATTTTTATATAATATTATTCATTTTTCAATTATGCAAAGAAATAAGTATTTTATTTATTTATTATCATTTATCGTTTTTTTTTTATTTATTTACTAGCGACTCACCCTCGTTTTAACGTTACGTATAGATTTCTTAGAGATGAGATATTTTCCCACAGTAAAAAATATCCTATGTGTTGACCCGGAATCCGAATAACCAACTATCATCATACCAAATTTCATCAAAATCCCTCCAGTAGTTTTTCCGTGATGCGGTAACAGACAGACAGACAAAAATTCTAATAACTATAGATTCGGTCTCTGTATCGATAATAATGTCTATTTCAATAAGATATTCCAAAAAAATATTTAATGTGCAGATTCGGCTTAGTCACAATTTGTTTATATGTATAGATATGCAAAAGGCATAGAAACGATAAAAAAATGGGATTTTGGACTTTTCAACAAGGGATAGTAATTAAAGCGCATGCGAAAAATCTTTGTATATTAAAATTCAAAATTCAATATATAAATTGAGAAAAAGGAAAAAAATGTCTACACACGAGGGGAATAGAATCTACGATCATCGAAATTCTAGTCCGAGATCATACCGCTACACCCACTTTTGCTTGGCTTGCGAATTGAAATACGTGGTTCAGAAGGTGCGAAACATTTTTTTATTTTTTACTAGCGACTCACGCTCGCTTCGCTCGCGTACTTCCCTAGGTACGTTTTCACGGTTAGCTATGTTTATTTATATACTAGCGGCTCACCCTCGCTTCGCTCAGGTTCACCTCTAGAAAAAACAAATCTATCCCACGGAAACCGTTCATTTTTCCGGAATAAAAAGTCGCTTATTGCTTATTCTGATGTATGAACTATATTATTGTAAAGTTTCATTAAAATCCAATGGGTAGTTTTTGTGTAGTAAGCTGTATAAGTTACTGTAGTTTTTTAACTATCCAACGTGAACTCTTAGATTTTCCGGGATGAAAAGTATCCTATATGTTGACCGTGGATATAAGGTACCACCATGCAAAATTTCATTCAAATCGGTCCAGCAGCTTCGGAGATTAGCCTGTACAAACAGACAAACAGACAGAAAAACAAAAAATTAAAAAAAATCTGGATTTGTTCTATTCTCTTCTTACACCCCCCTGACTCGGTTTTTAGCATACTTTTTCTATGTACAGACATTCGACCTCTACAGTTTTATCATAGTATAGAAGAAGAAGATAGATAAACAGTAGCTTGCTACTCCTAAGATATTCATTTAAATTATATAGTGATTTACCCTCGCTTCGCTCGGATGCGTACGCTTTTCGTGGGTTTTAATTTTTGTTTCGCGGAACCCTGATTTTTTTTTTCTGAAATAAAAGTAGCCTAAGTTACTCCTTATAACATCAGCTATCTGCCAGCGAAAGTCCCGTCAAAATCGGTGCAGCCTTTTCGGAGATTAGCCGGAACAAACAGACAGACAGACAGACAGACAAAAATTGTAAAAAATGTTGTTTTGGTATATGGACCGTGTATACATCCATATGCAATAAATAAAAAGCGGTTATTTTAATATTAAAACAGACACGCCAATTTTATTTATCTACTAGCTTTTGCCCGGGACTTCGTTCGCGTGGAATAGTGACTCCCCCCTCACGACCGCCCTGCCCTCGCCTTGTATCGGGCTGAGAGCGCGCTCACCCATAGACCGCGTAAAGTTAAATATGTATATTTTAAAACTATGATATCTCCTAAGATATTCATTGAAATCAAATTATGTCAAGGGCAATTTTGTTCAAAATTAAATACTTGTGATGAATAACGTATTTATTTGGATAAGGATTAATATCATGTTTATAAAAATGCATTATTTTAGAACAAATTTGATTGCCATAAAAAGGGTTATTTTGAGTCAACCTTAAAAGATAGACATATGCTGTCGCGGACTTTTTTTTAGAACTTTTAAAGGAGAACAATTCCGTCGTACACGATTTTTGCGTAACTTCAACCGCTTACGCAGCGCACGCAACGGAAGCTCTCAAAAGGAATGATTTTTTCCCGTTTTTGCAACATTTTTCATTTATGCTCCGCTCCTATTGGTCGTAGCGTGATGTTCTATAGCCTAAAGCCTTCCTCGATAAATGGACTATCCAACACAAAAAGAATTTTTCAATTCCAACCAGTAGTTCCTGAGATTAGCGCGTTCAACCAAACAAACAAACAAACAAACTCTTCAGCTTTATAATATTAGTATAGACTAGCAACTCACGCTCGCTTCGCTCGCGTTCGTCCCTAGGTACGTTTTCCCGGTTAGCCATGTTTAGGTATACCTATATAAATAGTAGCTTGCTACTCCTAAGATATTCATTTAAATTAAATATTATATAGCGATTTACTCTCGTTTTGCTCGGGTGCGTAGGCCGTACGCGGATTTTGTTCATAATTTCAGGGTTTTAATTTTTTTTTGCGGAACCCTGATTCTTTTTCTAAAATAAAAGTAGCCTAAGTTACAACTATATATACCCTATAACATCAGCTATCTATATGCCAGTGAAAGTATCGTCAAAATCGCTCCAGCCGTTTCGGAGATTAGCCGGAACAAACAGACAGACAGACAGAAATTGTAACAAATGTTGTTTTGGTATAATATGTACCGTGTATACATCCATATGCATTTAGTAAAAAGCGGTTATTTTAATATTACAAACAGACACTCCAATTTTATTTATCTGTATAAATATAAATTTGCTTTTTTTTCTAAGCGCTTGGCTTTCTAACCGCTCGACGCCCGCGCTCAGCTGATTGCGCTCACTGGCCACTGTGCCTATTACACCAGGGGCGCCACTTCAAATAACATATTTACACTAACTTGTTACATACTGCTTTATCTTACATAAAAAAACTTCGACGATGTTATGATGTAAATAATATATTCACAAAAGGTCTTCAGTAAATTTAAAATGGCCCCGTATATACTTATATGTACATAATAAAAGGTAAAGTTATAAATATGAAGATAATCTGCTAAACTACATATGTAGATAGGTACCTACCAGTCCGATTTGAAAATTATTTCTGTGATAGAAATCTGCATTATCCTTGAGGGACAAACATAACCAATGTTTTATTATGATATACTTACTTACCCGTACTAGTTATGGTTAGCTAAGTTCGCGTTATGTTTATGAAATTTGGTAGGTATGTTACATGTAGATTTATTTGATACCCGCGTCCAAATCCTATGCGTACACTCGCTTGATGAAGTCGTGGCAGAGTCGGTAAGAGTGTGTTTGTGTGTTTGTGTGTATGTCTGCTTCCCGTAAGATAGACTTTTAGAAAAAAATAAAAATGCAGCGGTTCTGGGTGCGTGAAGCATATCTTTCTATAATTGAAAGCCTTTTTATAATCTGATTATCTAATTCCAGAGATTACAATATTATCAACATCTTACATAAAAACCTTTTCATACCTACTTATACCACCACGAAACGAAACGAAAGTTCATACCTACTGATAACACACTTGTAAACTCTAGAAAAGTACCTAGTACGAAAGTAATAAGCGTACATATGTATGTATGTATGTATGTTATATATACAAACACTTACATACATACAACGCGCATAGTAAATGATTTATATTTATTAATTATATTATTTATTCATATTTAATATTAATCACAAGCATAGCCGCGCGAAACCCTTAGTATACGACAGAACGGAATCATCGATCACTAAACTAGATATTACACAAAAAATCATAAGCAAAAGTATTCTGTATTTAGGTAATTCTAGTTTAAAAAATATACAATAATGTAAATTCAACCTTAAATGTGTTACTTAAAGTTGTTTTTACTAAGCTATGTATAAAAAGCAAAAAACGTTGATTTTTTACACTATGTCCAAGGAATGAATAATTCGATGAATTAGCGGGGGGGTTGTGCGCGAGCAAAAGCGACATAGGTCCTACCTCGTCAAGGGCCAGCGGCCGACTGAATCATTATCGTCGTTGCACCTTAGTTGCTTGCGAACAAGGTTGAATATCGAATATCCGATCGATCTTATTCTTGCACAGAATTAAAAAACGTAAGTCTCAAATCTAATTTAATTTATTATGAGAATAATAATTGGTCAATTTAAATGTCTTTCGTACAGAAAATAATAAACTATATTTTCCTTCTCTGAGTATTTTTTTTGCGTATATAACTGAAGTAGTTTAAGAGTAAAATCCATTAATCTCTAAAAAAGGCATATTTTTAAAAAAATAAAACTATCGAGAAAATTTCATCCAATTGTGTTTCTGTTTTTTCTGATCCATAGAAAAAGGTTTGAAAAATCATACATTGAAATTATCACATTGATTTAATGTCTGGTATACATAGAATATGAAAGCAAATCAGCGTTAAATTTAGGGAGCCTCCTCTTAAGTGACATAATATGTGTCATCTTATTATATGCACTGCTTAATCTGTGATTACCTATATGTAATATTTTTTTTTTCAAAACAACACTTGTGATTTTTTAAATCAATTCCACTTATCTAGACAGTTCTTTTACACATCTAGTACTATTGTTGTGGTATCTGTTTGTCATGTGATATTGAGAGATATAGAAAAAAAAGGAAATTATAGTTCTTACGAGTCTTGCTAAAATTCACATTATTAAGCTGTCCGTTTCGACAACGCTATTATTAACTTAGGGAGTTCCAAAGAAGACTTAAAACGTTTGATTAGTATTATTACATTAGCCGCTATCTCGAACTTTGAGAAAATTATAAAACTTTCCGAATTACACAAGAAATCTCAAAAGTTTGTGAAACTAGGGACTGAGGGTAGGCCTTTCTGTAATTGCGCAATTCTGATACATGAAATTGTACAACTTAAGATATGATTTATTTTTCTTAACTTTAAAACAGTATTTGCTTACTCTTGCTTAATATGAAAGATGCTGCGAGTTCAATTTCTGTTTGTTATTTGTTGATTTAAATAGCACAAATCAATTATCGGGTTTCAGACAAATGTAAAAAATTTTTTTCATAAACGATAGCTCTACAAATACGCCCAAAATATGAGAGATAAAAAATAAAATAGTACCAAAAAGGAGTAGTTCCTACATATTGCAATAGTTTAGTTTCATAAACGATAGTTCCACAAATACGCCCAAAATATGAGAGGTAAAAAATAAAATAGTATTACTTATAAAATTAAAATGTTAAATATTCCCATGTTCTTACAAATAGTACACCCCATTACGACCTATAACGTCCGGCTCATCTTTGGTAATCAGAATTCAACTAACGTTGATTGGCTAATCCTTTCATCATGATGCAATCCATGAAGTCTATTCATAAAACCTTTAAAACTTGCTATCGATACGAAAAGAACAAGAAGGTTAAAATTTGTTAATTAATATAAATGAGGTACCTACTTTGCGTATACATATTCAATGTATCTAATACAATAGCTATTTATATTTTTGTTCTGTTTCATAATTTCAGGCTTATTATGTTTCGAAGAAAATGTCAACATCTTTTGACTAAAATACAATGCATTCATTATAGTATCATATACCTAAAAATCTTTTAAATTTTCAATAACTGCAGTAAAAACTAGAAATAATTTACTTGCAAATTATTTATTTAGGCTATTTCGTAATAATTAAATTTATTACAATAATAATGTTTAATATGTGCAAATGTTTACTAGGTAGATACCTTATAAAACAGATTGTGTGAACTTCGTCAGAAAATAAATTTTAAGTAGATACCTGAAAAAAATGCTTTTACTCTGATCTAAAAGGGCTTAAGCATACATATGTGCGTACCAGATGTTATCAACATTATCAACCCCTTCACGTCTTAGTATGTTTAAACTATCCCTTATTGACGAGGGAGAGTAGCAAATACTTAAAAGGGTAACATAAGCTTCTAATCTCTAAAAAATGTAACCTATTTTCCGTTATCAATGTATTAGATTCGATTTAAAAGTAATATAATGGATAGGAGATACAATGTTGAATCTTAAACTACAAGTGTTCTTTCGTATATTTTGGTAGTAATGATAGGAACTTGATATTGTATTTAGCCCTTTTTAACGTCCCTCTGCTGGGCACGGGCCTTCCTTCAATACGAGGGAGATCAGGCCATCCTCCACCACGCTGGCCAAATGCGGGCGGACTTCACAAACCTTTCGAAAACTCGCTAGGTTCTTTTAGACATGCAGGTTTCCTCACAATGTTTTAATTCACCGTAAAACATGTGGTAATCAATCAACAATGTTGGAAATGATTCGCACATGAAAATATCAGAGTTCACTGTTTCCCAAGCGAGCGCGTTACCACTCTGCTACCACCCGCCTTGATATAGCAGGATTAAAAGATTTTTTTATTTCTTTGTCAATTTGCCCCGTGTCAATCTCCTCAGATTTTCTGGTTCGCAAACAATCATGTGGGTCTGTTGCTTTGTAAGGGGAAAAAGCGAAACCAGCAAACACTTTGTATATTAGTAAGGAAGTAAAAATGTCTCATTCATTATTAAAAGGTGAACAGATCTTTAACAGGACAAGGTAGATGGATATATGTATATATAATAAAATTTATTGATGTGCCTCCGGAAAACATACAGCATTGTATATGAAGAAGCAGTGTATACTTTGCCATTTATTTACGGTCTATGGAATATGTCATCTATGGTTCAACTACCCTACACTGATTGAGGGTAGTAGAAAATCCAGCTAGGACACGGCTCACCGTTGTCACTTTGAATATCATAGCGTTGTGTACTTTCGCCGCGTGCGGTCGAAATCCAAAAATATTATAATAATCCGTTTAATATTTTGATAAATAATTTTACAAAGTGTTAGCATAACTAATATTACATCAATATCTATCTGTATTTTTGTGTTTGTGCGAGTTCTTATACCTGAAGTGTACCGTAATGAATCGCGCGCCTAGCGAGGTCGATGAAGCCATCGAGGCAAACCGACCCATCGTTTCTAATTCACCGACGATCGAGAGGGAAAGGCAAGGGAAAGAGGACTCTTCCTGCTCCACCAGTTCGTCAAGCTGCGAGTCTGAAGAAGAGGAACCTCCGCGCAAGAAATCAAAACGAGATGCTCAGGTAACGGTCGATCCCCGGATCGACGCGTTATACGAACAGGTCAGTTTCCTTACAAATTTAATAATGCATCAACAATGTGCGTCATCATCAAATACAAATGTAACCGCAAAAACCACTGACGTGATTATGCAACCTGAAAAGAATAACGATGATTTCTTGACCAATCCTTGCACTATTACACCAAAATCATTAGATTTAGGTATTTGTAAAACTGATTTTGATGAGAAAAAAGTTCTTAAACCAGCCGACGAACAACGTTTAAACCAGTTAATAGAACTACAACATTTTAATTCGTCTACGTGGCAACACATTCGGTATAAAAAAGCATTGGCAGACATGCTTGCGTTCCCAGGCTTTTGTAACTTAAAAATTAATGACGAAATATGTTGTTTAAATAAGGGCAAAGACTTCCTGGCCTCGACAGAGGAAATTATGGCTGCGATTACCAATGCTTTACTATACCAAAGGCAATTACTACAATCAGGTTTACAAGAGATTGTTAATTGGTCTCACAATAATCCTAAAGAACTAACTTCTAATAACCTTTTTAATAAAATAAGTGAAATGTTCGGTAATTCATCACCATCTTATAAATTATCTGAACAAACATTACAAATCGTTTGCGGTAAACGAGCGGAGTGCATAGAAACTAGGCGTAAAAGATTAATTAGCGAAATTTCTGATAAAAGTATTCAAGCCGCTCTTGTTAATATACCTCCTAGCGAGGAATTTCTATTCGAGAAAACACAATTGATGTCGTTAGTGCAATCCCTCGGAGGGCCTCATTATTGGTTAGCACCCCCACAGACCTCCAAAAATAGGGACCAAGTAAAAAGGAAATACCATGAATCGATACCATCAACATCCAAATCTAGGCCACAAGGACAAGAAAAAAATTATTTTCAAAATACCTACAAAAAATCAAACACTAAACAAACGTACAAAGGAAAGACTGACGCTTACAAACAACAAGGAAACCCGTCCTTTCGAAGCAAAAACAAGAAAAAATGACTATTTGATACAATTCAGGGGAGGTCGTCTAAAGACGTTCAAAAACTCTTGGCAGGCACTTGGCGCGAACAAATTTATAATATCGGCAATAACTGGTTTTCGAATACCGTTTTACAAGAAACCTCCTCTAATAATGCCAACAAGACTCATTATGAGTCGATTTGCAACCAAACCTTCGCCGGCCATGACTCAAATAGTGCAAGACCTCTTGAATCAAAAAATACTGCAGCCTGTTACAAAAGAAACGCCCAGTTTTATCTCCAAGCTATTTCTTCGGAAGAAAAGCGACGGATCGATGCGACCTATTTTCGATCTACGAGAATTGAACAAATTTGTACGGATAAAGCATTTTCGCCTTATCTCTCACAGTTCAGTACCAGATTTTCTCCAACCGGGAGACTGGATGATAAAATTAGACATTTCTCAGGCATACTTTCATGTAGCTGCAGCAAAATCTCACTGCCCATTCCTCCGAATCAGTTACCTAGGTCAGTTGTACGAGATGACATGTCTGCCTTTCGGCCTGGCCTCAGCGCCGCATCTTTTTTCATCCATAACATGCTGGGTCGCGGAGACCCTGCGTGCCAAGGGATGTCGTGTACTAGTCTACCTAGACGACTACCTTCTGGTCAACCAAGACCAATCCAAGTTATGTCTTCAGGCCTCGGCGGCCGTGAGGCACTTGGAATACCTGGGCTGGAGCCTCAATTACCAAAAATCGATCTTAACTCCGACTCAAGACCTAGAATATCTTGGTATCCGCTGGCAAACCGCGAAGAACAGAATGTCATTACCGGAAAAGAGGACACAGAGTCTCAAAGCAACCATAGATCGATCGTTATTAAGAGGCCATATCACGCTTCGCGAATTACAGAGCTTACTGGGACAGCTAAATTTCGCCAGCTTTGTCATACCCCAAGGCAGATTACATTGTCGAAAAGCACAAATCTTTCTTCGGCATTTCAACAAGAGGCAACCACGACAGAGGCAGCTAATTCCCAACACGGTGTATCAAGAGATGAGGTGGTGGCTCGGCGCCACACGTCACTCTTCGCTAATACACAAAAAGCCGGCTACTCATTTCCTAGCGACGGACGCTTCGGATTTGGGTTGGGGTGCTCATCTAGATGGACATCTAATGTTGGGGACGTGGTCTCCTCAGCAACGAAGATGGCACAGCAACAAAAAAGAGCTGTATGCAGTGATGGCAGCGATCAGAAAAAACGCTGCAGCGTTAAGCAAATCCCATGTACTCATCCAATCGGACAATCGAACTTTAATTGCGTATATTGGGAAAGAGGGCGGAACGAGATCATTGACACTTCTAAATTTGACTTACAAACTACTAACCCTAACAGACCAGTTCAAGATAACTCTATCGGCACATTATCTACCAGGGAGATACAACACAATTGCAGACAGATTGTCACGGGGAAAAGAGGTTGCGGAATGGCATCTCTTACCACAAGCAACTGTAGAAATCTTCCGGAAATGGGGTCGACCGGAAATAGATCTCTTTGCTTCCCAACGAAGTGCTGTAGTAAGAAACTACGTATCAATAGATTGCAGAGATCGATCAGCAAGTTATATAGACGCCTTCAGCAAAACTTGGCAATACCAACTAGCATGGGTATTCCCCCCACCGAGCCTATTACCCAGAGTTTTAGCACACCTAAACAGTGCGACAGGGACTTATTTGATAGTGGCACCGGAGTGGCCTCAAGTTTTCTGGCTGCAAGATCTGAAGTCCAGAGCATTGGATCACCCACACGAAATTCAGAATCTATCGGAAACAATGATCGATATGACAACGTCACAGCCACCTCCACAAGTACATCTATTAACCTTGAAAGTTTGGAAAATTGGGGGTGGGGTTCCCAAATAAAAGAGTGGTCGACACAAGAGAAGGAGCTGCTAAGAAATAGCTGGCGAAAGTCTACTTTAGCAACATATCTACCTGCCATTAAGAGATGGTTGAAATGGTGTAACAGTTCTCAAGTAAATCCAAAAGCACCTAATCCTGCTGACATTGCTAAATTCTTAATCTATCTTTTCCTTAATGAAAACTTATCTTATAGCACTATTTTGGTTCACAAGTCGGCTGTATTAACTTTCTGTGGGCCTTATGTAGAGCAACAAACATTTACAAACTTTATTATAAAACATGCCCTTAAGGCAATTGGGGTAGCTAAACCAAAATCAGTTAGGCCATTTGTTACTTGGGACCCTAAAGTAGTTCTGGAATGGCTTTCAGCTAATTCACCTAAAGATACGCTCTTTGAAATATCGCGTAGAACAGCAACAGTGTTATTACTAGCTTCTGGACGTAGAGTCCACGATCTTACCTTGTTGCGAATTTCCAAAGACAAATATCTTGATAATGGACAAAACATATATTTAATACCGGCATTTGGGTCAAAGACTGACAGACATGACTGCCGCCAATCTGCTTGGAAGCTGTCTAAGCATCCTAATAAGAACATCTGCCCAGTTAGTTTAGTTAGGTGTTTAATAGAGAAAACCAAACAAAGAAGGTCAGATATTAGCGACTTAGACAACCTCTTCATTACAATTTGTAATAAAGTAAAATTTGCTTCCCGTACTGTAATAGGCAACTGGGTGCGCACAGTTCTTAAAGACAGTGGCATTGATGCTACCCCAGGGAGTTGTAGGTCAGCTGTAGCTTCACTGGGGTGGTTAGATAATCAACCCTTAGATGATATATTAGCACGGGGTAACTGGAAATCTTCCACTACATTTTTTAATCATTACTGTAAAGTAATTGAAGTATCTAAAAATGATCATAATTCCTTTTTCAATACATTTACATCATTATAAATTTATGATTTAAATAGTTAATAATAAATAATTAAGAGATTTGTAATAAAAAAAGTGCTACAATTACTTATGAGTTAGTTTATTAAAAAATTGTAAATTAATAATAATGATTTAACTTCCAGATTAAACTTTTATTATTCTCATTTTACTATTCATCATAGCGTTGTGTTTATATACCTAAATATTTCACCAGCAGATAACAAACACGTCTTCATATACAATGCTGTATGTTTTCCGGAGGCACATCAATATAACGGTTTTACACAGCAATAAAACCGATATTATGTGCCGAGAGGGAAAACATACAGCATTGCAGGAAGTCCTTCCTGGTGAAGACTATGATATTCAAAGTGACAACGGTGAGCCGTGTCCTAGCTGGATTTTCTACTACCCTCAATCAGTGTAGGGTAGTTGAACCATAGATGACATATTCCATAGACCGTAAATAAATGGCAAAGTATACACTGCTTCTTCATATACAATGCTGTATGTTTTCCCTCTCGGCACATAATATCGGTTTTATTGCTGTGTAAAACCGTTATATTAATCCTACTATCATTAACAATACAATCTGTACGGAACACCGCACAATAAGCAAAATAATATTATACATTAAAAACTATATGTCAATTTGTTACACGTGTAGTGTTTCCGCACACATACCTACAAATTCCCCGGCGTCTATAAATTGTTAGTTAATTAATAATAACTTTCAGTGTGTCTTTGATTAATAAATCAAAACTATCACTCGTTGGGTTTTGTTTCGCACTTAACATTTCCCTCCTATTTTTCTATAAACTGTAACACAATACACAATCAAAACCTTAATACCTACTAATGATAAAAGAAATATTATTCCGTAACAGAATATTACTTTATTTTGACTTTGTTATTATTTGATTAATGTTTAAATTGACTTTGCATTCAATTTGACGTATTTTGACTCCGTTGATTTCCTTGATTAATTTGACATCTACTGTCTAGTTATTATTTGATCTATATTTAATTTGACTTATATTATTTGACTTTTGTTAAAAAAATTTAATTAATTAATCTAGCTGACAGGTGTTGACTTATTGTGATTCATTTTTATTGTATTTGAATTGTATTAATTAATGACTAGCGACTCACACTCACTCCGCTCGGGCTCGTCCCTAGTTATGTGTTAACGTTTAGTATAGATTTCTCAGAGATGAGATATTTTCCCGTAATAAAAAGTATTCTATATGTTGACCCGGATAACCAGCTATCATCATACCAAATTTCATCAAAATCTGTCCAGTGGTTTTCTCGTGATGTGATAATAGACAGACAGACAGACTAAAAACTATAGATTCGGCCTCTCTATCGATAATAATGACTATTTCAATAAGATTTTCCAAAAAATATTTAATGTACAGATTCGACTCAGAATTTTATTATATGTATAGACTAGCGACTCACCCTCGCTTCATTCGGGTTCGTCCCTAGCTTGCTTCCCCATACAAACTTTAATCCCCATTCTCACCCCCTTAAGGAATGATTTCCGGGATAAAACCAATTTCACTCACTTATTTTTCTTCATCTCGAAATCTTAATTTAGTAAAAAAAAAAAACTTTTAAAACTTTGTCTATACAAAACTTGTCCTGACAATAACAAACTCAAAAAAAAAGAATTATCCAATTCGGTGCAGTCGATCAGAAGTTATGCGCGTAGGTACATTTCGGTGATTCATTTTTATTTATATTTATGTAGATATACCCTACATATATTAGGGATTTTTGATTATATAATTTATGTCTTGTAAATGTACGAGATTTAAATGATTTAATATGCGTGTTTTGTTTCTAAATAAAAAAAAAGAATATGTAATTTGCAGATATGACTGTGTGGTAACGATTCGAAAATTCAAAAGAACTGATTTAAAAGTGCTTGTAAAAGTCTATTTGAATAAAGTATATTTTGATTTTACTTAAAACAAAAAGTGTCTATATATTACTACAAGCTTTTATGATTTCATTATGAACTTTTTTCATATATTTAGAGTAAGAACCATTGATATAAGTAGGTATAAGGAAATGAACTCAATATGCTCGGAGTAAACTATCTTTATTTCCCAAAAAATAACACCAATTAAAATACATTTTAAAACATTAATTATGGTTAGGTTATTTGTATATTATTCGAACAGACGCGGTCTGCTTACGCCTTACTCTATTACCTAACGGTACCGACTTCTGCAGTCCCGTTTATTGTCATTTTATTGTCAAGTTTACTTCGACCGCGTAACATTCACATTAACTATACTTATGTTAACAATTTACGATAAGAAGTAGTTGAGAAGTGTACCAAATTACCGATTTTTGAGAAAATGCGCTTCGGAAGGATTTTGTGTGGAAATTCTAAATATTTTGCTATGAAATTACCAATAATATTAGTTTTTGGCATATTTCAATAGCTTTCGATAGTTTGGCACACCTCTGATTTGTTACAATAATTTAGTATGATATGATTACTTCATATGTAAGTTAGGCAAGAGACACATTCATAGTAATCGAGATATGTATGTAAATGCGAAATCTAAACACGTAATAAAATTCAATTTATCAATTATAGATTTTACTGCAATACGCATCGACAAACGCTACACAATTATAAATTCACTATAAATAATCGAGTGACATAAACAATTCAATTCGTAAAACTACTGAATATGTTTAGAAAATCATATATAAATAATATATAGCTAATCGTAGGATAGGACATGCGTCCGTCAATAAATATGAGAATCAATTTGACTAGCTTAAAGCCGTAATACATATGTAATATAAGTTAAAGCCAATATCATAGTCTGTAAGGTTATGTCGGCGGAGTGCGCCCTCTTATAGTAATAGGTACACGGTACACTAGCCCGTAGCGACGTACTGACACCTCGCCTCTAGATGTTGACTATACGAACTTCAGCAAAACTCAGCGATGTACACATCAAAAACCGTCTAAAATACCTTCCTTACAACTATAATCCAATACACGAATAATATGAAAGAGCGCGGACGCCTCTAATATACAATTAACTAACATGAAACATTTAAATGTAGTTAAAGCATTTGTCTGTCGGTCTGATTAAGCAGTTTTGCTGTCTGATTGTAAAACCTATACGCTTAATCAAACCCGACGTAGCCGTCCTTTAGGCTTTTGAGTATATTACAGGGTACTTAGCCGCTAATCACAACTGGTACATGTATAGACATTCAATCTACGTGGATTACATAAATATATAACCAGCATATTATAATATAGCAACAACATAGAACGAAGATTTATACATCATTATACAAGACAGAAAAGGTTCCCGCAACCCGTTATAAGACCATTAAAACGATTTTATAAATATTAGGATTTGTTTTAAAACGTTCTACTTTATTGTTTAACTAACTTACTCTACAACTACGTTATATTTTATTGTATTTAGATACTTATTGTCTGATCGTGTTGCCATTATTGTCAATCATCGTTATTTTCGTTATTTATTTAGATAGGTCGCAAACAATGGAACTAAATCAGTATAAAAAATATGTTACCTTCCATCTTAAGAAGTAATAGTAGAATGTGGAAATTAAGTACATAGTAAGTACATCGGTTGTTTCAATACAAAAACTTGTAAAATAAAAAAAATAAAAATGCAAAAAACTTTCAAAAAGTTCTAAAAGTAAAAAGTACCTATATAATAAAATAACAGCACTTACTATTCCACGAGGCCGTCGGGCTCATACAGCGTCCCGTGAAAATTAATAAAAAAACTTTGCCAAACAACTCAAAGTATTTCAATAGCTTCGCTTATTAAGAAATGGAACATAATTCAAAGTTCCAGCCAAAATATTGCATAAGAGTAAATTCAACAAACCCTTTTCTTTCGAATGACCTTAAATCTAAGTATTGATTTATAATTGTCTACAGTTTAGAGATAAAACTTTTCCTTATTGTCCATTCGTTATCGTCTTGGAAATTGACGGTTACTAGTAGAAATAATTGATATAATGTATTTAATAACAAAAATCATTATTAATACCAAATTGTTATCTACTCATAATCCGTCTATCACTTGCGTAAAGTCGATTCGATACAAGAAAATATTATACTTACATCTATAAAAATACAATGCGATTAAAAAGGGGGGATTAAAAATCGCATATCTAGAGAAAACCTCACTTAATTAAAAATATAAAAATATTGCAATAGTAGATACGCGGAAAGCTCGGGTCTCGAGTCAAGCGAAAGCGAGGATATGCTTCCGATATGGCGTTTTAATACTGATAGTGATAACATTAATAGGATTTAAAGCCCGCGAAGTATTTGTACGTAAGGGAGAGTCCCTCTGGAATGTTCTCGGTCGTTCTGGAAAGTTCTGTCGGTTCAGTAAGCGTAGGGCACGTAGTCAGGTAGAGCGTACTCGAAGTATGGGTGGTAGAAGTTGCGACGCACCGGCGGAAGCATCACGTCGGAGTAACGTGAGAACTGGGACACTTGACGACTACCGCCTTGTGGTTTCCTGAGAACACACATTTATTTTAACATGTATGTTAATTAGTTAAATTACTAGTTATCTATAAAAAAATGAAGGTGATAATGTCAAAACATTTTATAATGTTATCAAGATAGTATATACACTTCAAATGTTGAACTACTTATGTTTAGCGCATTTAAGATGGTTTGCGATTGACGATAGTAATGACAGACTTCTCTATAAAAATACTCCGTCCCAAAGGCGGCTTTCAAAATGGCACTTTATCAAATTCCTTAAACCACAGATCATGCATCATCATTCATCATGTAAGCTTCGAACTCGTGACTAGACCTGCCATTATTTATGCAATACCATAAGAAGAACCGACGAAAAACCAAAGGCATTAATGAATTTCAGCGTGCGCAAATTAAAAAAAGCTATAAAATAGATTTAATTAATAAATGTCCTCGTAGATGAATCAATCGGGAGTGAAAAAAAAATATATTTTGCTTCTGGGTAATTAATCATTGCTTAACGTCTATGGGGTTTTTATATTGGCATGTAAAACAAAAGAAATGACAGGCTATAAGTTGCAAAATTTGCTGTTATACTTAACTTATTTTACTATACAAATGCACGGTATTGTTAGCTATCAATTTTGACACTTAATCGATCTATTATTCGCAAAACTTCGAAGTGTTTTGACATAATAGGTCCTTAAAGAGCCGTCGAATTTACTAATTTATCCAAAGACCTGTCAGTCACAAGCAATGAACAAAATAAAATATAAAAGAAAGAAAATGAATTCATCCAAAGACAGAGACTTGATATTTCAATGAAGGAGAAATCTTTAAAATAAACAAGCAAATAAATAATTTATATTTTTTTAATTTGACACTCACTTTCCATGTCTTGCACTGGGTTCATCAGCGTATTCCAGTGGCTGAAGGCCTCGTGGCTCTTGCTCTCCATACGTGCCATACACATAGTCTTCCCCTCTGTAACAAGTATAATATGGTTATAATAACGTTAAATCCGAACTTATATATATAATTAAAAATCTATATCTCTTTTTGCTTTATATTGGCTAAAAAGTAATACGATTTGTTGTCGAGATATCGGATAACCAATCAAAATGAGATTTCGTTCTCCAGTTCAATGCAATATTCTATAAATAGGAGTATTCTTGGCTCGTTGTATAATAAATAAGCTCTTTTATATTAAAATGGTAATTTAGTAAACCCACACTTAAGTGTTCTTATTTTTAAAATATATTTATTTACAGCTTTTAGTTCTAGACAGTAATACGTTCGAAATTTTATTTAACAATTACTTAATCTAAATTACTTTAAAATATACAAGTTGTTTAATTTTTATGAACGCTATTTTGATGCCGCACTCGATAAGCTTGGAAGAATATTTTTTTAAACATATACAAATTGGAGCTTGAGAACCGTCATTTTAATTTTTAATATATATATATATATATATATATATATATATATATATATATATATATATATAATATCAAAATAGCTTATAACACTTGCGTTTTCAAAACGAATCTAACGATGTAATCATTAAAATCGATTAAGCTGTTTAGTAACTATAAGGGAGCATAGGGTCGGTTTCACATACTGTATGTATATGCATTATGCACATACACACATGTACATATGTACAACCACAGAATTGATGAATTTTACCTATTCCGTGTGTACAACTAATTCAAACACAGAACCCTCCTTTGGGCTTCGTCGCAGTAGGGTAACAATAATAGATGAGAATATAAAAAAAGGACTCTTACAGAAGATTTTAGAACTTTCTTTGTTAATTCTTTAGTACCATTTGTATTGGAATTCAATTATTTAAAAGTGTAAAGGAAAACCGCACGCGTAATTTCAAAATAGCATTCGAGAGCACTTAGTCGTAAAGTGTTTCTAACAAAGCGATTTCACTTAAAAAACCTTGTTTAATTTCGTCTTCCTAAATAGATTTTGAATTTGACATTTAATGTAATCTTTAAATGGTAGTTGATATAAACATTTGAAATTAATAATTTTAACAAGCGAATATTTGTATTTTTCCGCGCTTAAAATATTTTACTAAATTTATGGAACGCTAGATTGTAGAAGATAAGTCGACAGATTAATTAAAGAGTTATGTTGGCTGACTTCCCGAGCTATTGTTCGGTTTTACAGAAACTTATTGTAGATTTTACTTTTTATACATTTGTTTTGGATAAAAGAGCTTTATTGGTGCACTAACGACTCATCCTCGCTTCGTTTGTATGGATATCCCACGGGAACCGTAAATTTTTACGAGATAAAAAGTAACGTTTGTCCTATTTCGGACTATAATCTATCTCTGTGCCAAATTTCATCTAGATCCGTTTAGCCGTTCTGGTGTGAATGAGTAACAAACATCCATCCATCCAAACTTTCGCATTTAAAATATTTATGGAATTCTTAAGTAATGTCAAATAGAAACCTTCATTTTTAGTTCGTGTTTTATTTAGGGAAGATACTTGTTTATATTGTCATTATATCATATATGTATGTATTTACTATTTAACATGTCTCTGAGATAAAACATAAGATTCACTTTTAGCAAACAAGTCCGTAATGAGCGATTCTCACAGAGCAAATCAGACTTCTACTATTTATTGGTATAATAATCTTCTTTTAAATATTAAAAATCTTAAGCTTTAGCTGTTGTAAAATATTATTAACGTAAAAATTTGTTAATACATTAGTTATTTTTCTCGCTATACCGATTTGACGGAATTAAATGAAGTTTAGAATGGATATGGCTTATTGGTACTCTGAATTACCACGAGCACGTATCCTACCTAACTTTCTGAGCCAAGTTGCAAATCAAATCTAGTATTTATGTACATAATTTTTTTCATCTTTACCACATAGTTATTACTTTTTAAAGTTTAGTATTGATTTCTCAAAGATGAAATATTTTCCCGCGGTAAAAAGTATCCTATACGTTGACCCGGATAACCAGCTATCATCGAACCTAATTTTATCAAAATCTGTCCAGTGGTTTTCTCGTGATGCGGATAGATAGAGAGATAAAAATTCTAAAAACCATAAATTCGACCTCTGTATCGATAATTATGACTATTTCAATAAGATTTTCCGAAAAATATTTAATGTAGAGATTCGACTTAGATAAACGAAAATCAAGGTAAATGAAAATAATTAATTTTCTATTTGCCATTCGTTAATTGAATTCTTATGTACCGTGGGTACTGTACAGATCTCATAACATATGCATAAGGTGACATTATCTTAGAAGGAGAGAAACAAGTATTCTACATGTGAATAATTTCCCAAAGCTCTCCTTCGTACTAAGAATTAGTATTATAAATCTTTCGAGCTTCTCTGGAATTTGGTGACACATAAAGCTTCTGCCGTTTTCATTCGAGTGCTTTCACTTTACTTTTTATTTTAACATATGAGTATAAATTTTTACGCTGGTTTCAAGAGTTGCTTTTAACTTTTCATACGTATATTATGTATGTTTATATCTGCAGAAAAATAGATCTACTGTGATCAAAAAGTGGTTTTAAGATTTTGTAAACTCTTAATATGTTTAAAATTAGATATTTACTTTAACGAAAGATGTTTACAAGTTGGAACAAACTTATATTAATCATAAGTCCTTATATGTACGTCATTGTACTGAAAGTACTTGTAAAGAAAATTATAAGCGCTGTCGCTCAGACGTTAACACGTTCAATTCATGCAAGGGAAAATGTTTTTGGTAACAGTCTGTCATACACATTTTGCTCAAGCTTAGTGAATCCTCGACTTAACTAAAAATTGTCTTCGGTCTCATACAAATAATTAAAAAAAAATGCCAGATTTATAATATTTTATTGTGGACTAATAAATAGATCTGATCGTCGATATGATACGTTGTAAAGAAAAATTGGAGCGATCATTTTCTTTTTACATATACCATGGTTTCAGACACACAGTTATATAGATAAAGATATTAAGCCTAGGGGAAGCTTTTCTCAGATGTCAAAGTCAAAGGAAAAGCATATTATACTTTGGTGGCATTTTAATAATAATTTCAACGCAAGATATTGGCCTAATGTATAAAAGATAAGATAGATCCTGAAAGGAACGACTTGCATTTCAATTGCCTTTTTCAATTTTATTCATTTTGTATAACAAGATCATCCCATCTCAGTTTAAAGTCGATAAAAGTTCAGAAGAATTTTAAATTAGTTTGCAGCGAAACATTAATATTAAATACCTACTTAGTTGTTACTAGCGATTATGTACGTTTTAACGGTTAGTATGGAATAGATGGACTATATATCACCTATATGTATATAGCCTTACAGCCTTTCTCAATAAACGGGCTATTTAATGCAACAAATTCTTTCCAAATCGGATTAGTAGTTCCTGAGATTAACCCGTTCAAACAAACAAAGCCTCTTTATAATATTAGTATAGTCTATAGATAATATTTGCAGCATTTTAAGCCCATAAGTATTTGTTTCTCATAAGTATAGTATTATATACAGGTAGTGCCACATCTGACAATTTTTATAATATACATACATTAACAGAAAAACTTTTGTGACATTTTTACTCAAATACATTGCTTAAAATAAAGTTACATTTCATCTTTTATAAAAGGAAGCTAGGACCTTCCATAATTATTTACAAAAGCAGGAAAATGTTTGTAAATTCTTTTAAAGCCCATTAATCTTAAATATCGCATTTGTCTTTTACTTTATGATATCCTAAAACTCATCCACAAGATCCTGCGACGATAGCTTTAGGCGGTAAAATTATGCGACGGTCATGAAATAAAAACGATTTTATAATGGCGTCTCCAAACTTATTTTTAATATGGCAACTGTTGTTGCATGGGCCGAAGAATTTATTTATTGTTCCAAAAAATTTTATGTAATTATAAAAATAATACTATGGTTATTTTAAACGTAATACGGTATATATTCAATTTATTTAGAAGAATTAAATTTATTTTTTTTTTTTTATGTCATTCAGTGACAAACGAACAGACAGACCACCTGATGGAAAGCAGCACCTGTCGCCCATAACACCTACGGTTCATGCACTTAGGTTTTAAGAAACAAAAATGCAGAACCACAGGTGCGTTGTCACTGTGAGGACTAAGATGATATGCCTCTTGCCTGTAATTGCGCTGGCTACCTTATCCTTCGTACCGGAACACAACAATGCAATCATTGTTGCTTGGCGGCAGAAATAGATAAGGGGGTGGTACCCATCCAGTCGGACTCCTCAGGCTTGACAGAGTCCTACCACCGGTGATAATTTATTATTATTTAAATATTATATCTAATTATATTACGTAGAAGTCTTTATATACGTGAGTCCGTATAAATAATTTCTAATATTTTTTTATAAAAAAAAAAAGTAAAAAAAAATACGAATTTCTCAACGAAAAAGCTCTTTCTATAATAGTAAATTATTTTATTAAAATAAAGCATATTTCCTTACATGGTTAATAAAAGTAAGTAGACAGTTGATAAAAGACACTTCACTCACCCGCGTCCAGCTGCGATTTCTTTAAGCTCTTGTTTTTGTTCCGTCTCATATTTCCGCTGCAACTCGCGAACGTGCTCTTGCCGGATCAATTTTTTCAATGCTTCGAACCTAAATTAATCGTATTATTAGGACAGTGTAATTATAACATAAACATGTATGTTTGAATAAAAATTCACTTCTACTCAAGTTTCGATGGATTGTGTTTTATACTATTATACCTAATATATTTAATCCCAAGACAACGATAACCCTCGGGATGGAGGATGAAATTTTATATGTTTTTATACTAAGTATTATTAGGTATGTGTGAATACTAGACTCACCCTCGATTGCATAGGTGCGTTTTAATTTTTTTTGAGCGGAACCCTAATTCTTTTTCTAAAATAAAAGTAGCCTAAGTTACGCTTTATAACATCTACCAGTGAAAATCCCGTCAAAATCAGTCCAGCCATTTTTGAAATTAGCCAGAACAAACATACAGACAGACAAAAAATCAAAAAAAGAAATGTTTTCTTATAAGTATCGTATATAATTTAGTAAAAGGCTGTTATTTTTATATTACAAACAGACATTTCAATTTTATTTATCTGTATAGATTAGGTCAGTATTACATAAAGAATTCTAATGAGGTTTAATGCAATCTTCTTTTCTTTAATAAACCGTCAAAATGGCGAGGTTAGCTTACGAATTGTCTTTTTTAAGATCATACAATCTAATAAATAGTTATTTATTAAGAGAGAGTCATCACAACATGGGAAGACTTTTATCACTATTCTATAAAAAAAAGTTCTATAATGCATAATATATCATTTTACAGTCTTCATATTAAATTCTAATCTATTTTAATATTATGCATACCTATCCCTTTGAGGAGGGATCATGAATTGCGGTCCACCGCGAGGCCGGGACGGTCCCGGGTATCGCAGGATCTTGCCAGATGTATGTGGCACATTCAACATGCCGAACATCTGGAACAATTGTGCTTAATAAAGTAAGATAGAATAAAGTAGTTTCTATATAAAAATAAAAAAATCTTAGAAAAGAAATATCGAACTATTGCTAGATTACCCGTTGATTGATGGCATAGATAGATATGGTCTTATTCTGTATATTACAGGATTTTGTTACGCAATCCGTTATTGTGTATGTCGAAATTTGATGTTAAATTTTTGATTAGCGATCATAAATGAAAATGTGACAGTGACAGTTGCTAACGACTGCTTCTATCTTTTATCTTAGTAATTAACTAGCAACTCACCCTCGCTCCGCTCGGGTTCGTATCTGGTTATATATATACATTTTAACGTTTAGCTCAGAGATTAGATATTTTCCCGCACACCTATCCAGAACCTGTCCAGTGGTTTTCCCGTGATGCGGGAATTTTTGTCTGTCTGTCTGTTAAGACAATTCTAAAAACTATAGATTTGGCTTCTGTATCGATAATAAAGTCTATTTCAATAAGATTTTCCAAAAAATATTTAATGTACAGATTCAGCTTAGTTACAATTTTATTTATATGTATAAATAATAAAATAGACAAAAGATAAAATTGTGCTGGATGATGAAATCGTATTCTTCTTTGTCTATGAAATTGTACGTAAAAGAAATTGAACGTTTCATTTGATGGAGGCAAACGTCCGAGGTTCATATTGTTCACATTATAATATTTGTTATCTTGACTAAGGTTAGTAAAATTCTTACTTATATTTTTAGAAAAAAACAGTTTCATTATATATATATATATATATATATATATATATATATATATATATATATATATATATATATATAATGAAACTGTTTTTTTATTACAACAATATTATAGATTCTTGTATTATTATTATACGAATATTATAAAGAGGTGAAATTTATGTGTTTGTGAGGTTGTAGGGGGTAATCTTTGGATCTACCAAACCGATTTAGATGAAATTTGGTAAGAAGATAGTTTGAGATTTTATCCCGGAAATCATCCCTAGGGGGTGAAAATGGAGATTAAAGATTATACTTTTTGCGAGCTTTGCTACATAATGAAATAAATCGAGGTTAAACACAAAACCCACCTTTGGGTACGTACTTTGGGTACGGTTTCGGGCACAGTTGGGTAAAATTGTTGATTTCGATCTACTTCGGCTATATATCATATAATATATAGTCTATCTATACCATATTAACCGTTAATAGGTACCTAGGGACGAACCCGAGCGAAGCGAGGGTGACTCGCTAGTAATGGTATAAATGGATACCGTGGCAACATAATATTTTATACCTCTCTCTGTATTTGTCTTCATTCATTTTTACTGGCGACTGTCTGTATGTTATGACCATGCCCAAAATAGCTTTGCATAAATAAAATACATATTTTTTTAATAATTTTTCAGTTATTGTACATGAACTGCTCGTGTGAACTTATCCAAGCGGTGAATTTCTAGTACATTCAGTATGCAAATAGAAAATATTTGAATACTAAAACATAATGGAAAGCGGACAGGATGTGAATTGTGTGTCCGTGCTATGTATCGCATCATGTAGAATTTACGGTGTAAATATTACATCAGAATGTTTGATAGTTCAACGCAACATTTTTTGATCTACTTATAATAATCGATATTTTGTACCAAAATCGATATATTACATCAAAATCGATATTTTACATTTTAATACTAGCTCTGGCTTGTGTTACGTTTACGTAGGTTATGTAAATACAATATAACGCCGTTGGATGATGCATGATACACTTATCAATAAATTGGACTTTCATAAACGAATCTAAAACGACTGGATAGATTTAAATGTGATTTAGTACATAAATAAACGATGACAGGGAGTAACATACATATAGGCTATTGTTACACATGCAAAGATAATTATTCAAATTATTCAAAAGTAACCGGCATATTTTCAGGAATCTGTAAACTTTTTACAAAATTTCCATACTAACTTTTAATTTCAAAACAGCTTTAAATCTGCTTTAAAAAGTAGTACAGTAAAAAAAAATATAGTCGCACGAAAAGATTTATTTAGGATACTAAAAACATCAGGATAGCTTAGGATTCTTTGAATTATTAAACAACGAAAGAGCTGAATATATCTCACTCAATCACACTTGCCTCGATCCTTCAATAAAGCACAAAAGCCGTCAACTAAGGAAGCGTTTTAGAGTGTCAGCAAAGTTGATGGAAAAATATTATAGAAGATCTATCTTACCTTGTCCTATAGAAGTTGTCGTTAAATCAGCAAAACGAATTCGCAGAAATAATTTAAGTTATTTTTAGTACACCTTATCTGTCGGTCGTCTATTTAGAGAAAACGCAAAACAGAAGGTCAATTGTTCTATTACACGGCTTTATTGTGCTATTATCGTATACTACAAATCAGGTTTCCCAACAAAATTAACATAGTTTAAACTTTTAAATGTCAGTGACAATAAATTCAAGGGTTAGAGTTACTAAGAATATTCTAACATCCACTTGTTCTAAGCGTGTGGGCAAGTTTCATATGATTTTGTGTTATTGAAGTTTGTATTATTAATACAATACAATTATTATAATAATTCGGGTATATCCTATTTATATTATAATAAAGGGAATATGTATGTTAGTATGTTCTTCTTTTACGCAGCAACTTTTTAAGGGGTGTTTCTTAAGCAGTTCTTAAGGGGTAGCCTATCCGCAATACTCTCGCCTGAGAAAAGTGAAGCGGGTTTCGTACCTCTGAAATTTTCATAATGAATTTTCATAATTCTTGCCACTTGCTAATGTTGTGAATTGAGATTAAGAGGGAACCTGCATGTTTGAGAAGCTTTAACTAGTTTGCGAAATAAGTGTGAACCAATCCGCATTTGACCAGCGTGGATTGACTGTTTCCCCATTCATTTACACCGTCCGTCCTATGTATGAGCCTATTGAATAATTATTTATATTACATTAATTTTATTGAGTATGTCGGGCTATTGAAAATAACGATAATAATAAATTACTAATAGTCTCTTTAGATTTGATAAATATGCATAGCAGGTATGTCTTTTATCTGCGACTAGCAAGATCACAGAGTAAAAAAATACGTTATTAGCTTTAGTCGTTAGGATATTCCGAGTATTGATATCGGTATGAAATAGCGTGCAGTATCCAACGCAAAACGTCAATAGCAAACGAAGTAAAAATTGAAGTATTAAACTTTGAGTATCATTTCAAAAATTGCTTTACAATATTTGTATAACAATCATAGCCTAAAAGCAAATAGTAAAATTATGTTTAAGTAGGAATCACAAAAATAAAATGCCTTTATGACAATTTCTTAATTTAACTAATGCGATTAATGAAATAAAGTGAAAAAAAAATTCGACCCTGCCAGGATTCGAACCTGGAATCTTCTGATCCGTAGTCAGACGCGTTATCCGTTGCGCCACAGGGCCTATACACAGAGTGGCAAATATTACAATTTTAATGTGTTTCTTGTACAAAGCTTTTTCTAAAGACCGCCATAAAGATAACTAAAGTTTTATGTACACCCGTGGGTCCCCTTTTATAGGTATGAAATCGGAAACTATCGCTGTAACTATTAAACCAACTAAGTTTAAACTCGGTTATGATATACCTAAGTGAAACTGTGAACTATAAATGTTATATATTATATAATTCTTAGGCGCGTTCGCTAGTAAAAAGATAAAAAAGTTTGAAAATATTCCTTTTGTACAACAAAGCATGTATTTTTTAGGGTTCCGTACATACTTTTCCGTAAAATAAAATCCTGCTATATAATCTGTTCCTATTATAAAATATTTCTTAAATTTGTCTTAAATTTGTTGTTGTTTCTCCTACAATTAAATTATATTTTTAATACCGTAACAGAGAACCAGTAAAAGATTTAAAAAGTATCTATGATACGTTATTATGACAGACATCCTAATACAATAAAAAACTAAAAAAATAAATAAAAATGGTGGGCCTCATATAAGAACCGTGGTCTTAGGGTCCTTTTAATTTGCTCTATTGTAAACTAAAAACAGATAAGTGTCAAAGTTTATATGATAATTATAAAAATACCAGCGACTCACCCCCGCTTCGCTCGGGTTCGTCCCTAGCTCGCTTCCCCCATTCTCACCCCCTTAAGGGATGATTTCTGGGATAAAAACTATATCACTAACTCACTTTTCATATCATGAAATTAAAAAAAAAATCTTACTTTAGTAAAAAAAATCTTTTAATTTTCTTCTATACAAAAATTGTCCTGACAATAAAAAACACAAAAAAAAAAGAATTATCCAATTCGGTGCAGTCGATCGGAAGTTATGCGCGTAGGTACATTTCGGTGATTCATTTTTATTTATATAGACTAACGACCAAGTGAAGCAAGGGCGCTTCACTCGAGTGCGACCTAGACACGTTTTAATTAGATAAATATAGTTATTGTCAGCGTACATTCCAGAAGATAGACATTATAGGAAATAGACACATGCTATCGCCGATTTTACCTAATACATTGTTTTGATCTATCTCTTATGGTTTAGCAAGTGTTAGCTGAAAAATTGATTTTTGCCCGACCGACGATAGACATAACACCATTATAGCGCTTGACTAACTATAATTTAAAACTAGCTTTTACCATTAGCTCTGTTTGTCTTTTATTAAGTACTTGCTACAATAAGAATAACTTACTATAGTCCTCTAAAAACCTTGTCCTAATACTATCCTACCCTTATCCTACATCGTCTAATAGTAGTAATGATTGATAATTATAAATATCAAAGATAAATAGATTATAAGAGCCTACGTAGTACATATATATAAAAGTCAGTCACTATTAGAAATACATTTATTGTACGTAAAAATAGTACTAGCAGCTTTGAAAAAGATGCCTTAGTCTTAAGAAGAAATACCGCAAGAAGCTCAGCTAGACTATATAACTTTTATTATCGATTACAATAACAATGAAAAATTTTTTCCAATTTAATATAAGATTAAAACACCAGGTGATTACATCACTCTCATGGCGTCTTTTGAAAAACACCTAGTGTATACGCAATGTGTACGACCTTGCGCACTTAAACAATAAACATATTTAACATTTTTTAAGTCTGGAAAATTACTTATTGTGTAATATATACCTTAGGTACTCTTATACCCTCTAGCATACACACAATTCTTAATATTTTTTAAGTGTTTATTTATGTTAAGCTAATATTATTGAATGTCATAATTTATTTAACGCAAACACAATTTATTCTCAAAGTTCATATTGTAATTAAATTAAATATACCCACATAATCCATAAATCCAAGCTTTCCACATCAAGAGGAAAAATTAATTTTTCCGTGTAGGCGTCGATGTGGGCGTTACAGAATAAATGAAGATATGAATATTAAAAAGCTTTAAGAATTAAAACCTAGCACAAATGAAATACCCAAAGCTGTAATTAAGTTTATTGTTGTATTACAACTGGCCGCGTGTGGCTAATCGCTAAAAACTAAATATAGCTTGTTTAAACAAAAGAATGCTAAGAAGGAAATTAGCGATTTTGTTAAAGAAAAAAATTTAAGCAAAATGATTTTGTCACGAATTTATTTGTTTTTCTTTGTTCTCGACGTTTTAAATAATTACTTTACAGTTTATTATAGTTATTACAGATGGTGTCTACCTATACGATTATACGTTAATTTGGAAGTAAAGGAAAATGACATGAATTTCGATTTAAACATTTTAATAATTCTGACAATGTTTGCTATAGAGTAAAGACAGACATTCTCCTGTTTAAATATAAATTTTATATGTGGACTTTGAGATCATACATAAATATAGACAAACTTTCAGTTTTGCCAATTTTTCGGACAACTTTTAATTTTTAATATATTTTTTAGGACATAGGTAAGATTCAATTCATATATATTTTCATCAAAATTTTAATAATGATTATAGGCAAATTTTGACCACTAGCCTAACACTAGTTTATTTATAACTAGCGACTCACCCTTGCTTCGCTCGGGTTCGTCCCTAGGTAGGTTTTAATTTTTTTGAGCGAAAACCTAATTCTTTTTCTAAAATAAAAGTATTACCTTATTATTCCTTATAATATCAGCTATTCGCCAGTGAATGTCTCGCTAAAATTGGTCCAGCTGTTTCGGAGATTAGCCGGAACAAACAGACAGACAGACAAAAATTTTAAAAAATTGTGTTTTTCTTATAAGTAGCGTATATAATTCCATACGCATTTAGTATAAAGCTATTATTTTGACATTACAAACAGACACTTTAATTTTATTTATCTGTATAGATTACAAATAGTGATGTCATATATTCTCGTAAACCTAAAAAAGTATTATCATCACCTAACAAGTAAAATCTCAGAAATATTTACATTTTTCTCAACAGCTAATTCAATTTAAATTAATAAATATAAGGTTGTGATGATTTTGTCATAGTTGTTTTATAAGAGGGGCTCGTCGATCGATAACTGAAAACTTCGGCTTACCAACCTTGTTCTTAGAACGTAAGAGTTTCGTAAAATTTTCATATCACATAGGTCACTTACACACTTAATCTCACTACTAATCTTATATTATTAGTTAAGTTAGTTAAGTTATTTAGTATGATTAATACATATAGAAAATAATTACACTAATACTCAATTTTAAATCAATAATTATTTGTAACTAATAAGCTACCTCCATTTTAAAAAACAATTTGAATATTGTTAGAAACATTAAATGATATTTTAAATGAAACTATCTTTTCGGATTTTTTCGTGGATTTATTTTGATTTTTGGTTCCCGACGTTTCGAATGCTATGCGAAAAACTTAAAATAAATAATATTCTATATTCAATTATAAAACTAATTAATTTTATATGAATGTTTAAAATTAAAATTAACAAATATTGTAAGGTACTTTGGTGCTATTTTTCTATTTTTTTCAATTTTTTTAATTTTTCAATTCATCTTGTTATTTTGTGGGTAGGCTTGTTTGTAACAACAGAATTTATTATGTTTTTGTACATCTAACACCTTAGTCTCCCCCTAGACCATGATTGGAAGCAGGAGCAAGGATGAGTAGCAACTAGTGAAATATATAATAATTATATCATAATTATTAATATATAATATTTTAATAATAAAATTAAATATTTTAAATTATCAAACATTCTGTTTCTTGTAGGAGTAAATTCGAGTTTGGAACTGACACACATTTTTTTCTCAACGATTGTAGAATGAGCCTGTTTATCCCTGGACCCTGAACGATTTCATTTTAACTTTAACTCCCTGCTATTTATCTCTGAATAGATAAGGTCATGAACGAGTGGGTCGCTGGTGGGAATATAGATAAAAATAATATCGAAAATGAAACAAATAAAATGGTTATTTCTTATTCCTTTGAAACCAAGATTTCAAAGCTCTCTTATTTCGCTTGGCTAAGTAAATCACATTTATTTGGTTTTTAAATGGCGTCTTTGATATAATTCTTTTTGTTTTTATCCTGGTTCCATTGTTTACTTAAATATTATTACTTAGAATAGAATAATATTACCTATTTTTAGGCTCTTTATATTGTTAGTGTGTGTAGTAGAAATGTATTTGAGTAGTTATTGTCTGAAAAGGTGTTTTAAAGATAGATAGATAGATAAAGTGATAAGACAGTTGTACAGGTGACACGTTCGTTTAAAAACAATTCAAGTCGGGTTCAAAGTTCAGCTATCGCACTATATCGTATTTTTAAACTTATATTTTTAACATGATTATCATTGTCATATAGTATAATTATGATTGCCTTTCAGTGAAAGAGAACCTTATATCTTTTCTAATAGAATGTAATTATTTTTTCTGGGACATGTGAAATCCGCCAAGGTCAGCGTGGTGGACTATGATCTGATGTCCCTTACAGTGAAGAGGCCCTTGCCTAGTAGTTTGTACGTTTTTTTTTTATGAGATTCAGTGACAAACGAGCAGACAGACCGCCTGATGGAAAGCAGTACCTGTCGCCCATAACACCTACGGTTCATGCACTTAGGTTTTAAGTGACAAAAATGCAGAACCACAGATGCGTTGTCACTGTAAGGACTAAGATGATATGCCTCTTGCCTGTAATTGCGCTGGCTACCTTATCCTTCAAACCGGAACACAACAATGCAATCATTGTTGCTTGGCGGCAGAAATAGATAAGGGGGTGGTACCCATCCAGTCGGACTCCTCAGGCTTGACAGAGTCCTACCACGTTAAAAGGGATAAATTATTCTTATTATTATTATAGCTGTGTGTGTATTTTAATAAATGTCAAAAATAATTTTAAGAAGAAAATATGACTGTCTTTATATATCCAGAACAGTTACATATGTATCTTTAAGCTAAGGCATTCTTTGAACTTATTTATGTTTGGCAATATAGAGATATTTAATAGTTCCTTTTTAAATAAGAAAAGTTATACTTAAGGATATTCTCATATTAATTTAAAAAAAAGATTCGGCTTCGATTTGATTCGAGACTTTAAGGTTAAAAGAATACTTAATTCTATTGAAATATATGTAGGTACTAGGAAATATGATTTTTTTTAAGTGATTCAGTGACAAACGAGCAGCCAGACCACCTGATGGAAAGCAGTACCTATCGCCCATAACACCTACAGTTCATGCACTTAGGTTTTAAGTAACAAAAATGCAGAACCACAGGTGCGTTGTCACTGAGAGGACTAAGATGATATGCCTCTTGCCTGTAATTGCGCTGGCTACCTTATCCTTCAAACCGGAACACAACAATGCAATCATTGTTGCTTGGCGGCAGAAATAGATAAGGGGGTGGTACCCATCCAGTCGGACTCCTCAGGCTTGACAGAGTCCTACCACCGGTAGGAATGATATGAATACATATTTTCAATTAAAACACATTGATTTCTTGAGCGCTATTCGAAAGTGTTGATAATATTTAATTAAGGTTTAGATTCTAATTTAATTTCCTCTAAAATCGGTATAATATCATATACATTCAAACATATGAACATACTAGCGGTTCACCCTAGTTTCGTTCGGATTCGTCGCTAGTGAAAAATAAAATCTATCTAAGTGCTAAATTTTGTCCAGATCCGTTAAGCCGTTCTGGCGTGATTGAGTAACAAACATCCATCCATCCAAACTTTCGCAGTAGTAAGTGAACATATTTAAGCTTAACAAAGAGACAAGTAAAAGTTCCATATCATTACATACTAACAAAAACAAATATATCCCACGAGAACCGTGCATTTTTCCGGGATAAAAAGTAGCCTATTTGTTATTCTGATTTATGAACTATATTATTGTAAAGTTTTATTAAAATCCAATCAGTAGTTTTTGTATATTAAGCTGTATAAGTTACTATAGTTTTTTAACTATCCCACGGGAACTCTTTAATTTTCCGGGATGAAAAGTATCTAAGATGTTGACCGGGGATATAAGGTACCAACATACAAAATTTCATTTAAATCGGTCCAACAGTTTCGGAGATTAGCCCGTACTAAACAGACAAACAGACAGATAAACAAAAAAAAAAATAAAAAAATCTGGATTTGTTCCCTTTCTCTTCTTACATCCCCCTGACTCGGTTTTTTGCATTTTTTTCTATGTACAGACATTCGACGTCTACAGTTTTATTATATGTACTACAGATGTATTAATATGTAGTACAATAATAATATGTCCTTTTATTTAAAATATTCTCAAGTCTAGAGCGAGTAAGTAAAGGCAATCGTTAATACTTTTTAGTTTACACGTCCTTGACCTCTAACTTTAATGAAATTCATCTAACCGCTGTTCCAAGTTTCTTCGATGACGAAACACGCTTAATTATTACTGAGTCACTTTATAAACGAAAGTTGTTTAGTACTTGTTTTGTAATTATTTAATGTTCAACTCTTGAGGTTTGAGAAAATAAATAAAATTGCCCCAAATATTGTTACAAGAAAAAAATTTTTTTTCTATTGCATGTAACATTTATTACTATTATAGTGTGTTAGTTTAATACATTAACATAAAACCATCATAAATATATGAAGCTTATTCGAAGTGGTCTCCATTGGCTGCTATATAGTCCTTTAAATGTTGATGCCAGTTATCAATAGAAGCACGTACTCTTTCCACGGTAAAATTCTTCACTGACTTCAAATTATCATGGCATTTAGAACAAGCCATTCTCTCTAAAACTGACCATAAATCATAATCCAGCGGATTAATATCGGGACTAGATGACGGCCAGTCTTCAGCTCTGATGAAGTTCGGAACGCGGGTTTCTAACCAAAATTGCGTGGATCGAGCTTTATAACCCGGCGCCGAGTCTTGCTGAAAGGACCATTCTTGGTTATTGAACATGGTGTTGTTAAGAGGCTTAACTACCTTCTCAATAATGGTATATTGATACACTTGTGCTGATGTTTTGATACCTTTTTAACAAAAATATGGCTCAGTCACTCCTTCATAGCTAACACCCCACCAAACCATCACTGAAGTCGGATAATGCCCACACCTTGTACTTTGTACTTTGTTGACTAATTGGGAAGCTTTCTTAGAGCTTTGAGCATAAATCTGGTCATTTTGTTTGTATATAAAATATTTTGTATATAAAAATATTGCTCAATTGTAAAACATTTCTCATCTTTACAGATTTTTTTTTTCTGTGACCTTCTTTTGCGTACCGCTTCAGTAGTTGTTTGGATTTTACCACCCTATTCTTTTTTAAATTATCAGTTAAAAAATGACCAGTCTCTCCTCCTCTATACCTCTAATAGGCTGCAAGTCTTAAGTCATCTTTTAAAATACGTGACATGGTTCTAGGTGCTATCTTCATCTCCCGAGAAAAAAATCATTTGCTTTCGGTCAGGATTTCTTCGAATTCTTTGCTTTGATCACCTTTTTCGTACAAATACTAAGTGGACGGCCAGTTCTTTTTCTGTCACAAGCAGAGTTAGTTTCATTTTACCTATCAATAGCCCGGTAATAAAACATTTGACTAATACCAAGCGTATGGAGAGTTGTAAAAATTGTATTTGGCTCCATACCTACTTTGTGCAATGTAACCACAGCGATTTTTTTTTATGCGATTCAGTTACAAACGAGCAGCCAGACCACCTGATGGAAAGCAGTACCTGTCGCCCACAACACCTACGGTTCATGCACTTAGGTTTTAAGTAACAAAAATGCAGAACCACAGGTGCGTTGTCACTGTGAGGACTGAGATGATATGCCTCTTGCCTGTAATTGCGCTGGCTACCTTATCCTTCATACCGGAACACAACAAAGCAATCATTGTTGCTTGGCGGCAGAAATAGATAAGGGTTCTGGTTCCGACTGGATGGGTATCTAGTCGGACTCCTCAGGCTTGACAGATTCCTACCACCGGTGAATCTCTTTATCACCCCACTCCATTTTAATATTACAAAATATTTTACAATGTATTTGCGCGAAAATGAGAAAAAACAATGAACAATCATATAAAAATGACAGATTCCAAATTCAAATTTAATTATAATTTTGTTTATTTTTAATTGTAACAGTATTTATGGGCAGACTATGTATATCATATATGACTTACGACGACGTTAATGCGAGCGTATCAGGAGTGTATATTAGAAGATAGATAACTGCTATTGCGGACTTCTCTGTAGGCCTTATTAAGATCAACAATTTTCTACTAGTTTGTTTTGATATATATCTCTTAAGGTTTAGCCAGTGTTAGCCATATAAATTTCTAAGGACGACTGGATAGAATCAGCAATTGTGTTTTCCCGTGGAAATGAAAGATTTTCCTGTAGTAAAAGGTATTCTAAACGTTGACCCGAATAATATTAATTAATCACTGCAGAAAATCTACGTAGTAAAAATCAAAAAACTTAAGAATTTTAAGATTATTAAAGAAGAATATTAGAAATTATTTAAGAATACAATAAATATTATCTTGCATATTTTACTCTATTAGTTCCACAGTCACGGAATGTGATTGCGCTTTTATAACAGATGAAGTAAAATGGCGGTAAGCTTTAATCTTTAGAGTCTATTGAAATAGATAAATACGGAACCGTCATAGTTTTGTCGAGTATATCCGTATGTCTCAATTATTTTACGAGTAGATTATTATAGGTGCAATTTGAAGCGTGAACCGCTTTACAATGGGGTAAAAATTATAAAAATTAAAAAATAAGAATGACACCCACTACATGTATCTGAGGGGTGAAATGAAATATTTGAATGCCTAAAAGTATGCAGGCCTGTGAAATAACATATACTCAATATACATAATATGTATATTAAACTAAATTTTTCTACGTAAGCCAATTATTAGAGAGAACTCTTTAACATTGCCTCCATATCTCCCAACCATTGGAAAAAAAGAAGGAAAGAGGAGAATTCCGCCAACCCGCACTTGGCCAGCGTGGTGGACTATGCCCTGATTGCCCTCCTATTGAAGGGAGGTCCATGCCCAGCTGTGGGACGTTAATAAAATAATACAAAGATGCTTACCTCTCCATAGTCTGGTGTGCGAACTACATTTGGTGGAGCTTTAGTAATCACCCGTCCGTACGCTTCTCGTGGAATAGACGGGTACTGATATCGGAATCTGTAACAAAATGTCACATGGAAAATACTGCGAATTTCATTTGCTTATTAATTTTATTATTTAACTTTATATACTAGTTGTAGGATATAGTTATGCACGCATGTATAATGTATATCAATAAAAATGAAATGATTTTCGTCGATAAGTGTATCTTGAGGTCGATTTGGTTGTATTTTTAATAAATGCTATTATTTGAATAAGGTTTTTGTAAAACTTTCCCGCAAAATTCGATGACTAAAAGTGTTTTTTACAGGATTTTTTATACTCAAAGATCATAAACTTCATTGAAATTAGGATAGGACAGCTAGTGCATGAAATAATTTACGTAGAAAACTATTAAAGATAAAATTTATATGCGACGACGTCCTAACTTATATTTTTGAATGTTCTCTGTTCTTAATTTGGACTTACATGGATCCAATAGAAATAATCTGTTAAATTTGTGTGACAATTATCAAGTGAATCCTTTTTATTACCAGCATACGAATTAACAAGTAAAAAATCTTACAAATAAAATATATAAACAAAATATCGTTTACATTTGTGTAACTTTAAGTAAATTGTGTTGTAATAATAGAAATCAAAGTGAAAGCTTAATATTCAAAGGCCTCCCACACGGTAAGGTCTATAAATATTAATATATAAATAAATATACGTTGTGACATTAATACACAGCGCGTAAGGTACGAGGCTTGTGCTATGGATACCAGATAGTTGATACATGACACATATATAACTTTAAGTACATACTTATTATAAATATAAATACCCATTACTAGAGTACAAACATTCGTGCTTATCACACAAATGAATACCTAGCGGGACTCGAACCCGCAACGACGCAAATTTAAAAAAGTAATTTTTCATGCTATTGTATTAAAACAATAAATCAATTTTTATTACATTAATTATTCAATTTGTTATCACAGCTTCATACAAAAATGTGACTGTGTTTAAAGGTTATAGACTAGATAGAAGAAATGCAAGTAAATTATAATAATAATATTATATAAAATATTTTTATAATAATTATTATGTATAAAAATATATATATAGTTATTATTTATAGAAATGAATATTTATTACTGTGGGATGAATGTGCATAAATTAAATAAGAGTTATTATGACTAATTCTTGCCATGGTAACCGTTATTGTCTGATAAAGGTTATATAATATTATATTATTTCCTTATATGGTATTCTATAAATATATGATTGTTATATGCCTTATTTAATTATTTATTTTGTTTTAATTTAATTGCGATATTTCCCAGAGGAGTTTTATTTTAAACGCGCGTAAGGCTTACACGCACTCATTCTTTTATTTGAGGTTTAGTACACATGTAATATTTAGTACACATATGGGCTTCTAAAGAATTACGTATTTGAGGAAAAGGTTATTCGGAAGTTGTATTTCGAACTTAACTCATTCGCAAGTAATAATAATTTATTAATGAAACACATCTAAATTGAAAAGAGTAGTTTGTGTTGAAAGATACTGTTCATTTTAATTTTTAAATCAGAATTGAGATCAAATAAGAAATTCTTTACAAAGCCGCAAGTAAATATTTCAAATTTAAATGTTTTACATGAAATCTTTGGTCAAGATTTGGAAGTAGACAGTTGAATACACAATTAAAAGCCATGTAAGATTAATGAGATAGAGCATCCTTCTTTGATATTAACTAAAATGTAGAGTTATTATATTGTATGTAACAAAAACTCGTAATACTTGTATAATTATTAACAAAAAAGTATGGAATTATTTATGAACACTATTAAAAAAGATACTTATGTTCAGGTAAATATTATCTAGTTTTATTAATAAAAAATAATAATAATAACCGGAAAAGAATATTATTGCAAGTGCTGCGCTAGTCGGATTTAACAAATACACTACGAAACATTTCGGCACAATGCGAGCGCTACAATAGAATAATCTAGACGCGTTGAATTGAATTGCAACTTGCAGTACGTTGAATAGTAATACAATCGGATTAAATATACCTATTATGTTTAAAATCTCTTAATACTATACTATAACAGTATAATAATAAGAGAAAATACACAAGTAAAAAGTTAAATATACAAGATTACAATGTACATATCTGTTGCCGGGAAAATTTTTGCTATGCTATATAGTGTATGCTAAATTTAAATTTAGTACCTAGGCGGCCGATCTTCACTCGGAGTTCTTTTTTGTTATCGTATTTTTTAGATTAAAAAAAACTAAAAACTTGAATAAATAAAAAAAAAAACAAAAGTAAAAACTTTGTATTCCGACTGGGACTCGATCCCGGGCATATGTGTTGTCTAACTTGCGCCTTGACCGCTTGATCACCATATTGCTTATATCCGAGTGTAAGAAATTATCTACCATATTCTGCGTAGAATAATGCAAAAGAAAACCGCATGAAAACTCGAAAACACGCGTTTTCCCAGACATGAGACTAATCTAGATCGATTTTTCGCCCCCGAAAGCCCCCACATACCAAATTTCAACGAAATCGTTAAAGCCGTTTCCGAGATCGCTGGTATAAATAAATAAAGATATAAATGTGCAAGAATTGCTCGTTTAAATATATTAGATTAGATAATTAGAATGTTTTGATCAACTCTGGTTTTTTACTTTCAAGATATCTACGTTCAAAACAAAAAAAAGAACACCTATTTAATATATATTGGGGGGCGGCCCACCTCGGTGGGAGGTGTACCATGCGAGTTGCTCCTGATACTTCTCTGATAGAGTGGACTCTGCAGGTCTTTGGTTGTTGTGGTCTGCTTCGGCAGGCAGCCGTTAGGGCGTCATGGTTGAGTGTGCGATCCTACGACGTCCCATTAAGAGAGGGGAATTTTCTAGCCAGTGTGTCCCACATACTTGTATTAGCAGGTGCTATGCATGAATGTATTTTCCAATGTTGAAAATTTTTTATTAATTTATGTACATTAAATCAATTTTTTTTACTTTTTCGATTTCCATATGGAATATTAGACGAATAATTTTTACTCTCCTTTTCTGTTGACTTCTTCCATTTCAAATATCGGTATATTTTTCATCATAATTTTCTTATAACATTTCTGATTTCTGATACCTGATGTATGTTAAGGGATGGGTATTCCTAATCAACCAATTAAACCGTTTGTTTAATTAATTATTTAATACTAAAACTTTTATAACTTAAATTTTATTTAAGACTTGTTACTGCTATGTACTTTGTTTGGTCTGTAGTTACTAAACTCTGTAATAGCTTTGTTTAGAGGTATTTGGAACAAAGAGCTAAAACTTGAACTTAAGTCTTTTGAATTATTCAACCAAACCGCCTTTAAAAAAAGAGAAGCAACTTGATTCGGAAGTATATATTTTGTGTTTATATTACACGATTTCTTCAAACATTGTTAACTGATTTTCATGATCACATATAAATTTTAAATTTAAATATGAAGATTTTATCACATAAACAAATTTTTATTTAAAATTATTACTTATTTAAAAGCTCTCAATCGTTTTCAGAATACAATTTAACAGACAAAGGAAACGAAATTACTAAAAATTGATTTAAAATTTAACTAAATCCAAAAAATAGTTTCAGGTAAAGCTCTAATTTTTTTTGCAAACGTAGACAAAGTCGAAGCTTGAGTATTATTAAAGCTTATATAATATATTTATGATTTTCCTTTTGATTGAAATGTGTGGTGTTAAGATATCCTCATAGTATGTAGACTAGCGGTGTTATATTAAAAAAAATACAACAAGTTTATCGTCTGCAGTTTTCAGCAGACTGCTTCGAAGCTGGTAGTAGCTTCCTCACGACCGTCTACACAGATTATCATTAAATTAAATTGACGATTCAAAAGTATTTGTATATTTATCTAATTAAATAAAGTGTAATTTCAATTCATTTCAAGGTATTTTAATAATAAATACGAGTATCTAACTACAAGTACAAGTATATATGAGAATGTGGGTGCTTCTCAGTAAATATTCACCTACGTACCGTCGGTAAGGAGACCTAATAAGTTATGATTTAAATGAATATTGTGTTTTAAACGTCGGAATTTTTTCTATCCAATCGAACCCACGTATTTAATTTATTCCGTAAAATGTCAAAGAATTGTTGTATGGTCGATTATACTAATTACACTAATTTTACTTTTAATTTTTAAAGGTTTCTTAGTTTTTTAGGTCAAGTTCCTTTAGAAAAAGATATAAATGGTTCTAAAATATTTTTTAAACACGTGTTAAACAAAATGCACTGGGAAGGAATATAATATTACTGTAACTTATAGTGTTGTTTGTTGTTGGTTTAGATTTATTAAACCTCTTCAACTAAAAAAATAAAGATTTTTGTGAAGGTCTCTTTGGTACAATTCGACTAAGCCCTAAGGGATAAAATAAACAAAGTAAAATAATATTGCCATCAAAACAATAACACCTTTCAGACAACCAAGCGGTTTCTCAGAGTTGTCGTAGATTCCTGTGATTAATTATCGATTCACAACACTTGTTACACCTTGTCTCAGATATTTCGGCATTCCGAGCCTTATGGTTCTCATAAGTAACAAAATAATTTCTTACATTTTATCATATTATTTCATACTTGAAGCTTTTGTATTAGGTTATTATTACCTATACGAAAATTTATGTGTATTGTGTGTGTATGTTTGTTATTCTTTCAATCTGAAACGCTTATGGAAAATAACTAATCCCTAACAAAAATATTTGGCCTACGCATAACGCAGTAATTGAACCCATGACCATTGCAATAAAAGTCTGTTAAATTACACATCCTTTATAAAATATCAAAAATATGATATACATTTACATATTTTATTTGCAAACTGTACTTCTGAGATCAGTTTTCATAAACAATACAGGTGTTGTGGGTGGGTCGTCATTTATGTGACAAAGTAACGCAAGAGGAAGGAATACGAGCGCGAACAGAGAGCTTATTATGTGAGATGATATATGAATGTGGCGTAACTTAACACCCAAACGGAAAGTAAATTTAATGTAACTATTAGCTTCTGTTATTCTTTTGAATGGGGTTATTAAAATATAAGATTTTTAATCTATACTAATATTATAAACAGACAGAATTTGTTTGTTAGTTTGAACGCACTAATCTCAGGAACTACTAATTCGATTTCAAAAATTCTTTTTGCATTACATAGCTCGTTTATTGAGGATTCTATTCTATAATAATTGATAGAACGTACGGATGAATATGAGCGAAGCGAGGGTGAGTCGCTAGTAACAAAATAAATTTATTAAACTAGTGACTTACACCTGTTTCGCTCGGGTGCATCTTTATGTGCCTAAAAATTGCCTATGTGTTTTTCCATGTCATGATCAGTCTGCGTACCAATTTAATTTAAATCCGTCCAGCTGTTTCCGAATCAAGAAGTAACAAACATACAAACATATAATTTTCCTTATTTATAATATTAGTACGATTTCGGAAATCTATTCGACATCGACATTTTTTATGTTTTCTTTTTAAGTTACTATCGATACTAGAATAGATTTTAGTATTTTTTATGAAGTTTTAATACCTCTGATTATTTTAGAATAATTCATACTAATATTATAAATATGAAAGTGTGTTTGTTTGTTTGTTCCTCTTTCTTGTCGAAACGAGTAATGGATTGGTATGATTTTTTTTCGTGTGGAGAATTTTGGAGGGCTGGAGAGTGACATAGGTTGCTTTTTATTGAAAGATTATCTCGTTCCCACGAGTAAATAGGTTATAATAAAGCCCACATTACCTGAAACTTTTTACTAATGCTCTTCAAATAAAATTAAATAAATACGTGTTTAAGTATTTTTCGAAATTTATCCCGCAAGGGGTTAATATAGGGGATGAAAGTTTGTATGAAACCTACACTTTTAGATATTTATCATAGTTTTAGCGCGAGCGAAGCCGCAGGTTCTGCTAGTATAAAATAAACTTAATGTGGTCTATTTATTTTGGCAAAACCCGCATGTCATATATGACTTCAGATAAAAATGATATAAGAATACAAAAACAAAAATGAATTCTCAGAAATTATTATGCTACGCCTCGTAGACTGTAGACGTGCGTAGCGCTATGCAATATTGAAACAGTCATTTTTAGCTTATCTTGTTATACAAAGAATGTTTAATGTTGGCATTTTAATATGAAATTTTATTGTTTAAAATGTCTTTCCTATTTGCTTGGTTTTCAAGAAGTATTTAATTGATTTGGGATTCCAAAAAAACTTATTCATTTGATGTTTTTTTAACATTGAAAATGTTAATTTTTGTCGCTTCGGTATTGGCCCAATTTTCAGCGAAAATGTGACATCGTCCTGGTGTCGTGAATTATTGGGCTATGTGGCTGATTGAGATGTCAAAAGACGCTTCTAAATGAGGGCTACAAAATGCAAATTTTTTTTTAAAACACTCCAAAAGATTTTATTTAATCAAAAAAAAAATGCGACAATGCGGTCGCTTTTCGCTACCCTTAAAAAACCCCTAGAGATATGACATTGGGCTACATTTAAAAAAAATTGGAGGTGTATATAACTGATGAATTATTCAGGAGTTGTACCTTTACCTGAGATGCGAGGAGAGCGCGTAAATGCCGGTAGTGACGGTGAATAAATGTTTTGGAGCATGATTGTTTTTGAACGAAGAAGAAAAAATACAAAAACTGCAATGACTCGTAAGAGTATACTAATATGTAAAATTTAATATTTTTTGGTCTTCTGAACGCGAGCGGAACCGCGGTTAATGCTAGTTTACTTATATATTATCCTAATTCTAACAAGTTAAACAAAATCTGTTATTTCTTACCTCGGAGCAGCACGAGGCATAGCAGTGTACACTGGCCACTCGTTGTACATGAGCGGGTCGCGGTAAGGCAGCGGTTCGTTTATCAGTTCGGGAGCTCTGGCTTGTCGTTTGGAGAACCTGTACATATAAACAATATTATATTTACCTTTTGTGTTCTGTTTGCTTTTATTTGATATCTGATTAATATTTCACTATATAAGGAATCTTACTAATATTATAAATGTGAAAGTTTACATGTTTAGATGGTTGTTACTCTATCACACCAGAATGGCTGAACGGATCTGGATGAAATTTGGCATATGAGATAAATTATACTCTGGAACAGCACATAGGCCACTTTTTATTCCTGAAAAATGTATGGTTCCCGTGGGATAGATTTGTTTTCGTTTTTCTAGAGGCGAACCCGAGCGAGGATGAGCAGCTAGTAGTATATGTATATAATGTATAGTATATTTAATGTATGTTTAATGTAAATGTTGCATTTCCTTTATCTATACTAATATTATAAAGAGGTACGGATTGTGAGTTGGGAGTTTGTAGGGGGTAATGTCTGGATCTACAGGACTGATTTAGATGAGATAAGAAGACAGTTTGAGACCCTGGGAAAAACATACGACTTTTTATACCGGAAATCATCCCTTAAGGGGGTGAAAATGGGGATGAAAGTTTATATGGGGAATGAACCTAGGGATGAATCCGAGCGAAGCGAGGGTGAGCCGCTAGTAGGATAGATAAAGTTAAGATAATAAGTATACGAATACATAATAAAATTGTAGAAAATATATCTTTTCAATATTTTCACGCTATGTAATTGTAGCTAAATAAATGATTAAACAATATATTACTGAACTAAGCGTATCACTCGATTAAGAGGCTTTAGTAGAGTAAAATGTGTGGAACTAAGTGAAATGCGACTCGACTACTTATTATGTTGTACTGCAACTCGACTTTTAAATAAGTATCTGTTGAGATTGTCGCCGGCTTTTCTTAGCAGAAATCTTTACAAGCCGACGGTGGCTTCCTTACAACCTAACTCGCAGACTTCTTTTTACATTAAATTGAAACTCAAAAGTTCATCTTAAAAGCTGATCCAATATTCTATGTTCGATTACAGGCAAAGCTTGTAGCAGTAGCCAAGATTGTGATTTGTTTTAACTATAATAAAAAAAACTTTGCAGTTCATTTTTTGTTTTATAAGTTTTCCTCATACCAGAATTAAAATTGCAAGTCTTACGAGACTTGCGTTGTTACTACTTCATAAACAAAATGTCAATTTTTTCCTTACGAAACAAATGTTTTAAATAAACTATTTCAAATTTCGATAATATTTTTTTATTTTTTTATTTTTCCTCATTAGTTTGGAATGGGTTTGTTGGAAATATATACATAACATGTAAATGTCATATTATGTATATGCCTAATATATCTATATATGTATAACTATTCACCTTAAAATATACATAATATACATTATTATAGAAATCCTTATAGCAATAATATATAATCAAGCGATTATAGTGACGTTTTCTACCTTTAAACATGCTATTAACAATAAAACAGTCTGTTTTATGCAGACCTTTACTTAAGTTTTAAGATGCACAAAATGTAGAATTATAAGCTAATATTTAAACACTATATTTTTTATCCTTATTAGAAACATTTTATAAAAGAAATATCTGAAAAAAAATACAGCATTTTAAGACCAAGACGTTGGAGCTACAAATACAGTATGCTTTTTATCTTTTCTGTTAAAGGATTATATTTTAATACCATTATTTGTAGAGAATTTACGTTATATAATTAAACTATTCTAATATTGCTTTTATTACTGTATAAATATTTTTAGAGAACTATTTAATATGAATAAAGTATTGAATTATGTTATTAGCTCTTATGACACTACTTACATATTAGTTCGTTAGAAGCCTCAGTTTTTATTATTTTCTGACTTTGATATGCACAGTACAAACGTCATTATATGAAACACTAGTGACTTACCCTTGCTTCGCTCGGGTGCATCCCTAGGTAAGGTGTAATTTTTTTGAGCGAAACTAAAATTCTTTTTCTAAAATAAAAGAAATCTATGTTATTCCTTATAGTATCCCGAAAGTCCCCTTAAAATTGGTCCAGCCATTTTTTAGATTAGCCGGAACAAACAGACAGACAGGCAAACATTTTAAATTTGTGTTTTTCTTATAAGTACCGTATAAATCCCATACGCATTTAGTATAAAGCTGTTATTTTGATATTACAAACAGACACATCAATTTTATTTATCTGTATAGATAAAAGTAAAAAAATTAAACAAGATTTTTTATTTTCATATATATTTATATATGTGCTAGTATTTCAAATTTTTTGCCTTTTGCCTGCTTAAAAATATTTAATACATTTCGATTTTCACGTATCTCAACTAAAACTATAATATATTGTATTAAACATAATTCTTCAAAACGTTACAACAAATATGGGGAACACTCCAAAATAAATATAATTTGCAAGCACTTAAAACAAAAAGAAATTGAAAGATCAAATATTTTGGAAGACTGCCAACGAATTTTAAGCCACCATTTTACTTACATATTATGTTATAATTGCATGATTGCTATAATTCATGTAGCTAAACTTTTTATTAATGTATATACTAGGTACATATATATGTATGTATTAGTGACTCACCCTCGCTGCGCTCGGGTTCGTCCCTACTTCTATTTTATTATTTAGTATTGATTTCTCAGAGATGAGATATTTTCCCGCAGTAAAAAGTATCCTATATGTTGATCCAGATAACCAGCTATCATCATACCAAATTTCATCAAAATCCTTCCAGTGGATTTTTCGTGATGCGGTAACAGACAGATAGATAGAAATTCTAAAAACTGTAGATTCGGCCTGTGTATCGATAATAATGTCTATTTCAATAAGATTTTACAAAATTTTACTATATGTATAGATATAGATATTGATTTTTAATGACAATATTCGATTCTTGATTCGATCTCTAAGAGTATTTTGATTATTTTAAGCAGATACATAATAAAATATTAAATAAATCAATTTTAAAATATACGACATTAAGTTTTTGTACAGTTCATTTGACTTTTACTTCATCTCATCATTTACATGGTTCATGTAACTACTATTGTTCGATTATCTTATTATATAAGCATCATTAGCTTCACGTTGAAATTCTGACATTTTATAACCTTTAAAATGGAAATGGCTGAAAAGTGGCGGTTCATTTCACATATATTTTGTTCATGTTTTAACGGTTAGTTTAGATTTCTCAGAGATGAGATATTTTCTCGCAGTAAAATGTATCCTATATGTTGTCCCGGATAACTAGCTATCATCATACCAAATTTTATCAAAATCTGTTTAGTGGTTTCCTCGTGATGCGTTTCAAGACAGACAGACAGACAAAAAATCTAAAAACTATAGATTCAGCCTCTGTATCGATATAATGACTATTTCAGTAAGATTTTCCATAAAATATTATACATATGTCTTCGATATTCATCTCAGTTAGAATTTTATTATAAATGTAGATTAGCATTTTATATATTAAAGACACAATTTTTTTAAACATTTATATCGATTACGGTTAATATTTTGGATTTTACATGGAGAACGAAAGAGAAACGGTTATTGATGAATAACAAGTGAGTAATTAATTTTGCTTTAGTACCTTAGGGACCGAGCTTCGCTCGGAGTTCTTTTTTGGTATATCGTATTTTTTAGATTAAAAAAAAAAAACTGAAAACTTGAATAAAAATAAAAAAAAGAAACAAAAGTAAAAACTTTGTATCCGATTGAGATTCGGACTAGGACACCTGTAATTGTTAATCTTGTACATTGGTCGCTTGACCACGATGCTTATGCCTGAATGTAAGAAATTATCGACCATATTCTGCGTGGAATGATGCGAAAGAAAATGTGCTAGACAAAACTAATCTAGATCGATTTTTCGCCCCCGTAAACCAACCCACATACAAAATTTCAGTGAAATCCTTAGAGCCGTTTCCGAGATCGCCGGTATAAATAATAAATAAATATACAAGAATTTCTCGTTTAAATATATTAGATTTTGCGACCATTAAACACGCAAAATGATATATTTAATGAAAACAATATTTTCGAGTATTAACCGGGTAAAGCTGCAAGTAATATAAAGAGAGACAAGAATATTATTTTATTATTCTAAAAGTTAAGTAATATAACTTCGTCATTAATTTTCGTTACATATTTAATCATAATATGTTCTGAACCTGTGGTGTCGCGCTTCAGCTATAATTTTGTTCGCTCTCTGCGAGGCCTGTATTCGCGGTTTCTATTACTGTGTAGCTGATATATAGTACATTAAATCATTATATTTTACTATGCACCAGTTCGAGAAAGAGTCTTCGTCCTGAGAAGAAAGAAACTTAAAGGACTAAAATTAATCATTTACTGTGTAATATCTCTAGTACATAAAACTTCTTTTTTAACATTTTTTTAGTAATTTTTGGGAGTGAGAGATGTTTGCTTCTGCTATTAATGTTGTGCGTGACATACTTCTAGGGAAAACTATTGATATTTATTACTATTATTATATAGTATTAAGCAAAAACAGTCAAGATTTAGTTTCGTTAAATGTATCTCTTAAAGACTTTTTAAGAAAAAAAAACTCTTAGTTATAAATTTAACAAGTGCAAAGAAAGTTTTCTTCCAGAAAGTGGAAATAGAGTTGAGTTATAATAAGAAGGTATTTTCCATTAACTGGATTTTATATGAAAATGTTCTTTCAGCATAAAATTATATAGTGGTGGTTTAAATATATACAGTGGAAGAGACGTTTTTATGTTTCATATCTCGTGAGATTATAAGAAAAAAACCCTAACTTAATAGGAAAAATCATGTTTAGAGGTGTAATATAAACGAATAAATAATTCGTTAGTGAGGGTTATTTCGTCTATTTCGGAAACGGCTCTAACAATTTGGATCAAAGGAGAATGGGCAACTTTGTATGGGATTCGTCCCCAGGGTGTATCAAGTTGAGACATATGTCATTTTAAAGATCAGAAGAATAGCTTCAATTTATTGTATGACACCAACACTGAGACTCGTGCAGGGAAAGAATTATAAATCATTTAATTTTATTAAATTCGTGAAAGTAAAACAGTATAATTTAGATTGTACAATATTTTCATAAATATTATTTTTTATCGTGCCGTGCCGTCTGTTTTTACACACCTTCGCACATATTGCGACTTTTGCAGCCCTGTACAGGATAGCTGAAAGAATAAATGAGGAAGAATTGAGCAGGTTACGATAGGACATTATAGGGTTATTGGAAGTTCGAAAAGAGGGGGGACAACTCGATGATGCTCAAATCTGGTCACCTGTTCTGTTTTCGGGTGACCAACAGCCCAAGATGGTGTTGGGCTTATCGTATCTTGTGATGACTTGTACAGCATGGTAACTATGTACAGCTTGAACGCATCCAACTGATTCCGACTGAAGAAGTCCACGTTCCTACCAGTGCCACACCAAATACAAAACCCCTTAAGCTTTCAGCTGGAACTCCAAAACCACTTCGATTGCGATAGCGATGTGGCTACTTTTAACGATGGGTTTCTCAAAGGTGTCGAATCAGTTGGGTTCTAAACACACTCTAAAAATAGACCCAAAAAGATTTCTGATCCTACTCTCGAGCTCGTGGCAAAAAGGAGAAAGATGATCTTACAGTCATCCAAACACTCCAAAGGTTTTCGAGGTTTTTTGATTTATCTATTGGGAACCGGCTAATACAGTTCAAAACCGACGACAATAGGACTATATTATCTATTCCCGAGTTTAGTAATGGGACAGATCGCGAAATTTTATGGATAGCTATCGACATCAACGCGACAACCCATCAGTCTGGACAATGATTAAGGGCCAGGCTAACCCGACACTATACCGAAGAAATCCCGCACGTCACTAAAACAGATTAAAAACAACAAAGCACCGGGTGCAGGTGGAACTACGGCTGAATTTCTGAGAATGTTACTTAATTCCATCATACTCGAAGGAAAACCCCACAATTATGGAGCAGAAGCGTAGTTGTACTGTTCTGTAAAAAGGGCGATAATGCCTTGCTAAATAATTGTTGTTTCAATAAAATAATACATAGTTCTTCCATGTAACTGTCTCACTTTTGGCGCTGTACAGTAAAATAAAGCTATTATTATGACCTTTAAAATGATATACATACGTCATACTGTTTTAGACTTTCACGGGCTTAATAAAATTAAATGATTCATAGTTCTTTCCCTGCACGAGTCTCAGTGTTGGTGTCATATAATAAATTGAAGCTATTCTTCTGCTCTTCAAAATGACATATGTCTCAACTTGATACACTCTGGGGACGGAATGCCCATTATCCTTTCTTATTTAGATAAAGTTTTGCTTTGTAAGTTTATTTTTTAGTTAGCATTAGTTTCTTTTCTGAAAAAACGCAATTTTTAAATTTCTTCCGAAAAACGTCGAGCAAAACTCGGTCATTCGGGTACCTACTTTGTTTAAATCTTTTGTTTAAATTTTCTTTTGGAGGTCCTCTTATCTATATAACGGCTCCAAAGAACAGTAAAATAATAAATTTAAATATGTTTATTGTATGCAACGCGTTCGTCTATTACTCATAAGTCTAAAGTAAACTTTCAAAGTGGTGAAATTTAGAATTGTATACGATAGATTGTGTGGATAATTACTGGTTAAGAGTTTAGGTTCGACAAATACAATCAATATGTTATTTATACGCGCTAATGGTTCCTCAATGGATATTCTACATTCGATCATAATCTTTTTTTTATTGATAACACTAAAGCTCGTCAGTAGATACTAAAAACGAAAAATAAAATAAAATCTGATGTCAAATAAAAAAGGTAATAATATATTTTGTCTTTGTCTATTTATATATAACGTATGTACTATTGTGTCATTTTACACTACATCAGGATGAGTATGTCACTTGTCTTAGTAAAATATTTTATACTAGCGACTTATCCTCGCTTTTCAATTTTCAACGTTTCAATTTTTTTGAGCGGAACCATAATTCTTTTTCTTTTTTAAATAAAAGTAGCCTAAGTTACTCCTTATAACATCAGCTATCTGTTAGTGAAAGTTCCGTTAAAATTAGTCCAGCCGTTTCGAAGATTAGCCGGAACAAACAGACAGACAATTTTTTTTTTAATTGTGTTTTTCTTATAAGTACCGTATATAATTTCATATGCATTTAGTAAAAAGCTATTATTTTGATATTACAAACAGATGCTTCAATTTTATTTATCTCTATAAACTAGTGACTAACCCTTGCAAATCTCGGGTGCGTATCTAAGCGCCTAACAATAGCCTATGTGCCAGTCATAGTTTATCTGTGTACTAAATTTCATCTAAATCTGTCCAGCAGTTTTATCACGAACAAACACACTTACACACAAACTTTCATATTTAAAACAGTAGACCGAATAAAATATTTATTACTAGCGACTCACCCTTGCTTCGCTCGAGTTCGTCCTTTGGCACGTTTTAACGGTTAGTATGGAATAGATAGACTACATACTATATGATATAACCTATAAGCTTCCTCAATAAACTGGTTATGTAATGCAAAAAGAATTTTTCAAATCGGATTGGTAGTTCCTGAGATTAGCGCGTTCGAACAAACAAACAAACAATGCTTCTTTATAATAAATTTGCCAATTTTTCATACAACCATACCTTAAATACTACAGTAAACTTTAGAAATGTGTACTTTCTGTTATGTACACAAGTAGATATAGTAGTACTGCGTGAAACCCACCTAGTCTAAAAGTCAAAAGTGCTTTAAATTTCTCTCAACGTACAGTTAAAGTGAGGTTTAGCGTTGCTAAGATGACATCGGTCTGGCAGCTATGCGATCTTGGAACAAGAAGTTAAACGAAGGAGTGAAATCTAATATTAGTAGAAAAAAATACTAGAGTTGTTCCGCGGCTCGACCCGTCTAGATTATTTATCTATACAGATAAATAAAATTGGAGTGTCTCTTTGTAATATTAAAATAACCGTTTTTTACTAAATGCATATGGATGTATAAACGGTACATATACCAAAACAACATTTTTTACAATTTTTGTCTGTCTGTCTGTCTGTTTGTTCCGGCTAATCTCCGAAACGGTTGGAAAGGTTTAGACGGGACTTTCACTGGTAGATAGCTACTGTTATAAGGAGTAACTTAGGCTTCTTTTATTTTAGAAAAATAATCTGGGTTCCGCGAAAAAAAAATTAAAACCCATGAAATTGTGAACAAAATCCGCGTACGGCGTACGCAATAACGTATACAGGGTCGTTCTTCTATTCTTGCGACAATGATGTATCCCTCATCTCATTTTGTGTCATATTGGAGTATAGATTATTCATTGTTTGAATTAACATCCTCATCGCTTTATACCTTTTAATACTAAATAGTCTTTAACTTTCTGTAGCCAATAATTTTTTTGCATGTGTTTATTTTATTTTTCATTAAATAGCGTGACAGAGTAGTAATTCATAATGATGTCCTACCGAAAAGAAACCACTCTGTCACAGTGTTTTCTCGAAAATAGCAACAAAACAACATTACGGGCATGAAAACAAAGATTAAATGATCCAAATGAAAATTAAATGCATTTGCAAAAAAATATCTAACTCTGAAATAAAAATATTGTTACCTGAAAAACTCGAATTCATTGTCACAAGAAAAGAAGAACGACCCATGTATGTAACGTAAATCGCTATATAATTTAAAGAAATAGCTTATAAGTAGCAAGCTACTATTTATGTATAAACATAGCTAACCGTGAAAACGTACCTAGGGACGAACGCGAGCGAAGCGAGCGCGAGTCGCTAGTGTATACTTATAATTACTCCGTTTCTAAGGCCTATAAATATTCAAATTCCGATTTGTAAGTGTTTGTGTAAGCGCATTCAAGTAAAAGAAAACCTCGGTTTGATGAAGTAAGTTATCGGTATAGAAGAATACAAGTAGTGACTTTACTTAATGAATAAATAAATAAATGTATAAAATGATCCTTACTTTAAAATTAGTAGTTTGATAGGGCTTGGAGCCGGTTTAAGAAAAACGTCTTATTTCGGTAATGTTATGAACGGCTTAGTAAACTGAAATAATAATGGTTAAAGGTTATTTTTAAAGGAAGGCTGGACTTCCGTTTTGATTCCGAAATGACCCGGTTAATTCATTCATAAGTAAAAAACGTACATGTACCCTTCTAATAGCAATTCACCATTACCACAGATTCGTAAAACGTAAACGTACAAGATTCAGTTTAACTATTAATTTCGATCATGGAACCTAAATTCATTAAAAGCCATTCTCCGGGATTTAACCAGTTAAAGAACGTTACCAAAACCTTAAAACGAAAAGCCTTTTGGTTTGGTTGACCAAAACCGAATTAAAAATTGTACGAGTTTCCGAGCCCTAACTTGAAGAAGATGAAATGACAAAAATCTTTGAAAACTTCATTTTGGGTCTTTTACTTCTACTGAAATTAAAGTCCAAGCGCATATATGTCGTATTCTTATTTCTTGTATAAATGAACTACGCTGCAAAATAGTTTTTGGATTTTTATTAAACAATTTTTGTTGTTAAATAGGTATTCTTTTACAGAAAGATTCAGTATTTTTTTACTTCTCAATTTTAAATAATAATCAATAAAGACCTATAAAATATGCCAATCTCACTGAGATTAGTCAACTGCGCAGGAGATATTTTAGTGCGTACGTATCAAGTGTGTACGCAGAGAGAGACGTTTTTGTTCTTGCAATTTTTCTATCTCTGTTATACCGAAAATTTGCCATTATTTGAATAATTTTTCTGACAGAAAAAATCAATAATTATTTTAACCCAACCCGGGTCTCGAACCCAGGATCTCCGATACATCCACTAGTGACTAGACTATCGATCTAGTCAAAGTTTTATATAAATAAGGATAATATTAGGTATTTCAAACTATGACACATTTTCCTTGGCATAGTAAAATGAAAGCGAGCACGTATTGAGGAATGCCTATCTATTCACATAACGTGGGAAATTTCTAGCAAATTAATCACAATTGATGTTTTGACAAAGTTATGGGTTTACACGAGAGATTAATAGAGGAAGTTATTTAGTTGGGTATGTATTAGAAATTAGTTTTCTATTGTCATAAAAGGCTCACCCTCGCTTCGGTCGGATTCGTTGCTAAACAGTTTACTGATAGTATCATCGTGGTTTCGTTCCAACTAGTTTTTGAATTTTTTCTCAGAAATAAGATATTTTTCCGCGGTAAAAGATATCCTATATGTTGACCCGGATAACCAGCTATCATCATACCAAATTTTCTTAAAATCCCTCCAGTGATTTTTCTGTGATGCGGTAGCAGACAGACAGACAGACAAACAGACAGACAGACAAAAATTCTAAAAAGTATAGATTCGGCCTCTGCATCGATAATAATGTCTATTTCAATAAGATTTTTCAAACAATATTTAATGTACAGATTCGGCTTAGTTAGAATTTTATTATATGTATAGATGTAATATTATTTACAAGTTAATTAATGTTTGCTCTATTATGAAAAATGTTACACATTTAAAGGCTTATTTCATTCTATTTTCCCATTTACAAACGATGATTCCTAAAATTATTATAACAAAAGAACAATGAAAAGGTTCGCGCCGGGGGACTTCGAATACGGTACAATAATAATATTGATAAATCATTAGTATAATATTATATAGCATAGTATATCTGTATTAAGAGTATGTATATATTATTATATGTATAGGTAAATATTTTTTAAATCGATATTTCCTTGGGTAGAAAGCTACACTTTACTAACGTTTCTTTGAAGATATTTTAATTTATACATATGTGTCATCGTAAAATTGTAAGTGCCGTTAGATTGTAATCTATCTTGTGAGATTTTAAACTGTCAAAATCATTTGACAGTTTACAATATCGCTAGATGAATTATAATCTAGCGGTATTTACAATTTTACGGTGACATATATATAGCAAAACCTGCGGCTTCGCTCGCGCTAAAACTACAACAAAAAACTTTAAAAAGGTAGGTTTCATACAAATTTTCATCCTTATTATATCTCCTTATGGGATGAATTTCAAAAAACGCTAAAACACATATTTGTTCAATTGTATTGAAGAGCATTATTACCAAGTTTCAAGAAATTCTGATGATGATGATATTTTTTGGGTTGTGTTATAACGTGTACTCCTGTGGGAATGAGATAATCTCCCGCGGTAAAAAGTATCCTATATGTTGACCCGGATATCCAGCTATCATCATACCAAATTTCATTAAAATCTCTCCAAGTGGTTTTTCTGTGATGCGGTAACAGACAGACAAAAATTCTAAAAACTATAGATTCGGTCTCTGTATCGATAATAAAGTCTATTTCAATAAGAATTTCCAAAAAAATATTTAAGGTACAGGTTTCGACTCAGTTAGAATTTTATTATATGTATATAGATATACGTATAGGTACAGTCTTTTTAGAAATAAAATATTCAAAAGTCAGTTAGAGGAGCTAAATTATTTTTAGAAGACAATTACTAAGCAGTTCATTATTCATTTATCTGAATTTTATTAAAATCACGGCGTGTTCATATGATCAGTGCTTACGTGCAATTAAGTGTCAAAAGGCAAGTAGGTAACCATGTTGAAAATGAAAATGATGACACTTCACTTGGTTTCTCAAGCCAGCGTTACCACTGGGCTACCTACTTACCTGCTTTAGTAATATAAAAATATAGTTACGTTTAACGTTTAGTATAGATTTCTCAGTGATGGATATTTTCCCGCAGTAAAAAGTATCCTATAATATGTTAACCCAGATAATCAAAAATCATAATAAATTCGCGAAATAATCCGAAAAGATAGTTTTATTTTGAAATGTCAAATATTCGCGTAAATCTAAGAAAGTATTAAACGAAGTAATGGATTTTTCCTAAGAAATAATTTTGAAGCCAAATAAGGACGTAGACTAACTTTTTAACCTGGTACATAAATAAATAATACCTGTATAAGTCACTGAAGTTTGGGTGAGATTGGTTGTAATTAGGTAATGAACGAAGCAAGTGAAGGCTAGTCTTTAGTAATATAAGTTTTCGTCTCTTGCAGGTGGCGAAATCAAATTTGCGACACTGCGTTCATTGTAGACAAAAATCGTTTCATGACTAAAATAATTTACTTTTTTACATTTTTCATATATTAGCGTATAATAAAATAATTTTTGTATCATTCATCTTAATTTGACATTGATTGACTTCATAAATATTTTTTCTACTGTAGCCCGAAATACTAAACGTGTTAAATCTCTGACAATTTATCATTCGCTTGATGGAAATTTACATAGAGTTTTAGTTTGTTTTATTCGAGCCATTCATAACACAATACACTGAAAATATTCCATCTATCTGATATATATGCCTAAACAGACGGAGAATCGAACCCACGATCATCGAATTTCTAGTCCGAGCTCTTACCTAGCGGTAAGAGCTCGGAGCCAATTCGTGCTCGGCATGCGTATTAACGTAAGTGGTTTGTAAAGTGCGAAACATTTTTATTTTCTATACGTTTGGCTAGCCAAGCCTTGCATGTTCTATAAATTTCATCGAAATCGGTGATGACGAGTATGGAGTACGAGGAACGGGAGTAGCTGTGAGTCTAACCAATGCACATGGCATTTTATAGTGCATACGAGTAAGTCTTTGCAACACTTTCAATTCCTTTAATTCTCATAGTAAAGTCGAACGACAATTTGATATAACCAGTGAAAGATGAAACAACGTGCAGAGTAAATACTGTCAACTTAAAATTGTTATTAAATATTTCGTGACATAAAAACCCGGTAACTATTTTGACCCAACCTGAGACTCACACCCACGATCTCACAATCTGCTATCGTGTAAGTAGATAGTCAGAAGGAAGGAAATAGGCTGCCGGCGATCTCGCATGAAATGACATTCAGTAGAATATTGACGTAAAGTTACCCACTATACGTCGATATTCCGTGGGTGGGTAGTACTTTCCTGTACAGTCGGTTCATTCATGTTTGCATTCTACCACACAAGTGAAGGTGATAAGGCTTCAACACTTGAATGTTTATTGCGGTGCGGAAAAGACCGTTTGAAGCAAAATGCAAAGTCTCTGAAGCGTTATGTAAGTTTAGAAAGTCAGTTTCATACTATCTTTTAACATTTTTGTTTTTTTTTTTAAATTATTTATACGTTTTTATATTCCTTGCTTATGCGAATTAATTGTAAATCAACTGACCTTTGCAGTAAATATGACGAAATATTGATACATTCTCGCTAAATAACAACTATCTCTTGGTCATTTTCACACAAGACTAAAATTCTGATATAATAGCTAACAAATGAGCAAACTTGACATAATCTATGCAATTCTGTGCAAAAAATGCGTGCACTGCTTAATTTGATTTGGCGCTTACAAAAATCCCCAACATTTTCACAAACTTTCACATTCATAACATCAGCAGGATAAAATAAGAAATTCATGTAAGAGTCATCGGGCAAATTCTAGCGATTAAATCAAATGGGGTGGTCAAAGAGAAATGGGAAACATAACGGCGAATACCAAAATAGCTTCGCCATTGTCCAATAAAGGGAATGCCACAAAGCCACTACAGATCAATAGGTCGTGGAACAGTGTCTAATAGAAATGGCATGCGCCGAAAATGTTTGGCGGAAGTTATTCACTAGCCAAGTTAAGCACAAAAGAATTACCTTAACAGGTGACTTAACCTTAATATATGAGCTTTTACGGTTAATATGAAGCTTAAAATGATTAGGGATATTTATTATTTTGTTTTTGTTTTTTTAACCTAAAACAGGATGCAAGAGTGTAACTGTTTACATTCATAATCTCGGCAAAATAAATAAAGAACTCAGAGAAAGGCACGGACAATATATCTGTGGAGTGTTACATACTCATTAACAATAAAAAAAATATTTCACTAAAAACCGGTACAAGTAGTCACTTGTATCAGTTTTTTTTCTTTTAGGCTTAGGCTTTTTTCTTTTAGGCTTTTCAGTTTAAGGGTTAGATTACGTTCTTTAGTCGGTTAAATCTAGATGAACGGTTTTGACGAATTTAGGGGCCATGACTAAAATTAACCGGTTAAAATGTATTTTTGGGCTAAATGCCCAAAAACACTTTTGGCGCGTCTTTGCTAATGGTGAATGGCTTAGTAAAAAGATACATGCACGTTTTTTACTTATGAATGAATTAACCAGTTTATTTCGGTATCAAAACCGAAATCCAACCTTCTTTAAGAATAACCGTTAACCATTATTATTTTAGTTTAGTAAGCCGTTCGTTCTTATAACCGGTTAAAGAACGAACAATGAATTCACCATTACATTACCTAAATAAACCGTTTTTTTATACCGGTACCGAGTTCTGCTTTAAAGAATAATAACATTTAAGTTAATGTATTTTGGAAAAAACGAGAAAATTTTGTCATCGTTTTTTTCAAATATTTGTTCAAAGCTTCAGGATCTTTAAATCGTTATTCTGTAAAGTTGTGTTTTTGCATTTGCCCCCCTCGATACAACGTATAGCCTAAACCACTGGGTCAAAAAGCCTGAAATTTGGCATAAAAGTTCTTAATAAATGAAGATAAGTACTTGCTTATTAATTTTTGAATATTTCTTTTCTTTAACTAAGTAGTTTAAATGTATGAAAGGTCGTCATTTTTGATATAACGAATATGAAAATTATTTTTTTATTCTCTGTATCTATGTTTTAAATAAAAAATATCATGGGTTTCCTTATTTTCACTTAATTCATATTAATATATGTATTAAGTAAAATGATAAATTAGCTATGATTAACCGACTTCAAAATGGAGGAGGTTCTCAATTCGATTGGTTTTTTTAATGTATGTACACCGATTACGCTGAGATTTATAACCTGGTTTACGTGATTCTCCTTTAGTTTGATGCGGAATAGTTGCCATTTGGTCCCATAAAAATTTAACATAGTTTGGCCCAGTACTTTTCATTTTGTTTGATTTGACAAGCTCAATACGTTAGAATCAATTTTAGAGCCAGAATTTTTAGTGTTACTAATAAAAGCGAATTTTAGTTTGACAGTTTTCATACTTTGCTACTACTTCTATGTCTATACAAAAAAGAGAAAAATAAAAACTTTAAGAAAAAAATAAAAACCGACTTCAAAAAATACTAAAAAGTAAAAAAATAACTGATTGGTAGTTTTAATTTACAGTTACAGTCGGTGCCAGCCGATGCAAATCAAAGCACTAATGCTTTTACTTTTTAGTGCTTTTTTTGAAGACGGTTTTAATTTTTTTCTTAAAAAGTTTTTTTTTAGATAAACTTATTACTAATGCATTGATCACGTGTATTTAGTACTACTCTTTGCCCGCAGCTTCACCTGCATGATGAGTTGAAATTTTAACAGCCTACGTCCGTCCTCATAGTACTTACTATCTATGTTCATGTCTATTACACAGGTAACAAACAGACAGACAGTGTAACTTTTACATGGAGTACGTATATCCAGTTATGAAATTTTAATCATAGCAAATATTAGGCAATGTGAAAGGCGACATATTATGCTCTGCATACTAATAACCATTAGAACAAATTAGTTATAATATAATTTACGTATTGAATTAATTTTGTAGGGTAATTTGTTTAACGTTATATTAGAACTATGTTAATATACATTATTCTAGAAATGTTTAAATTAGTTCGAAGCCTAATTTATTGAATTAAATATTTAGAATATTAATCTGTGAAAATCTATAATCTATATATAAATAGACAAAACAGTTCGTATCTTTTTCTCCTTTGTTTTTTTCTGTAGCTAGTAGAAGAGAATAAAAATGTTTGGATATAGTTTTTTTGTCATATACCTAAGTAGATAAATAAGTAGCTCGTAGCTATACATAGAATAGACTGTTTTTCTCTTATTTAAATAAATAGATAGATATTATAATAATAAATAGATATTATAATAATAAATAGATATTATAATAATAAATATACCTAATAAATTTCAACCACTAGGGGAACAGTAGTATAAATAAAAAATGAAATGCTGATTGTTGGTAAGCGCATTTCATGGGGACAGCTGGATCGATTTGGCTAACTTCTGGCTAATAATATTTATAATAGTCGAATATGGTTTTTAAGGGTAAAAAATTGAAAAAAATTGGAACATCTGCGTAACAGGACAATGATTGTCAGGTCAGCTAGTCTGCTAAATAAAAAACTTAAGAGTTATGAAAAAATAGCTACCCAACCCAAAACAACCTATACTAAACGACCACGACCACGATTATGGTCACATTGGCTATAATATGTATAACGGTTAATATGTAAAAAATGTATAATAGTCATGATCGCGTGGGCGGCGTTCAATATAACATAATGTAAACCGTAGGGTCGCTGTGACGTCGGTCGTGGTCAAAATCCCTTAATGCGCGGGTAGGGTTGACCACTGGGTCTAGAAACATGAAATGAACAAGAAGTGATTGTTATATAACGAATTAAAGTATTAAAATACATTTTTTGTAGCAAAGGGTTTAAATACGAAATGAAAACTAACGTTTAGTATATGTAAAGAAAATTTGTAACATCGTTCTTTAAAATATCATCTTTTAAGGATGTGAAAAAGCTGTGATTCTATGCACTAGCGTTTTCCTGCGGTTACAGTCGTGTTTTTATTTATGTATATAGTAATATACCTTCATAAATTATAAATCTGTTACTTCTATGTATAAGCTACATACAGTAAAGTTTCATCAAAATCTGTTCAGTAATTTTTGCGTGAGAAACATACATTCTTACAAAGCTTCGTGTTTATAATATTAGTAGCATGATCATCATTCTGTTACTCTATTAATAAACTTTTTATTATATTCGAAAGTTTATGTGAAATATATATTTAGGCTAGTATTGATGGTTACATCTAATAACAACTGCTTGCGATGTCTAGATATTATCTTAACAATGTGCTGCATATTAAGTTCTTTAGTACAATATATAAGTTTAAGTTTTATACCAGATATTTGTTACTCGTAGTAAATAAAAAATCTTTCTTACTTACCGCCACATGGCTTTCAGTTGATCACACGTGGGTTCATCCTGTTTGATGTCCCGATCCCGAACCCTTCCAGGGCGAGGGGACAGAATGGGTTCCTGGTCTATACGTTGTGCGAGAGCACACGCACATACCCACAGAACCAGGTACCAAGAGCGCCACAAAGACCACATTCTGCAACAAAATATTTTCAATATGTAATTTTTGCCATTTTAATTTATCTTTTAATTATATTTGCATCTACTTTTCACGAAACAAACATTAAATTACTTTTGGACTACAAAAGTACACGGACGTACTAAAGAGCATGTAAATTCTAATTTCATTAGAGTATAATAATACGTGTAAAGTATAAGGTAGCCACGGGTAATGAGCTCGCTTGATAAATCGAGTATAGCGGGTCTAAATCCCGGGTCTTGCACCTCTGATATATTCATGTGCGAATCATTTCCAAAATGATTATCATGAGTTTTATGGTTAATGAAAACGTAGTGAGAAAACCTGCATGTTTGAAAGTAACTAGCAAGTTTTCAAAAGTACATGTGAAGTCCGCTAAATTTCCCGGCGTAGTGGATTATGGCCTGATGCTCCCTTAAAATGAAGGGACGTGCCCCTTTTTATTAAATTATTTATTTATTTATTTATACTGGCGAACTCGGAAACGTCTCTAGCGATTACGCTGAAATTTGGTATGTGGGGATTTTCGGGGATGAAAAATCGATCTAGATTAGTTTTATGTTTGGGAAAATGCGTGTTTACGAGTTTTCATGCGGTTTCCTTTCGTATTATTCCACGCAAAATATGGTCGATGATTTCTTACACTCGTGGTTAAGCGGCCAAGGCGCAAGATAGACAATCACATATGTCTGAGGTTGAATCCCAGTTGGGATACAAAGTTTTTACTTTAGTTTTTTTTGTTTAGTTTTTTTATTTAAAAAATACGATATAACAAAAAAGAACTCCGAGCAAAGTTCGGTCGCCTAGGTCCTTATATTTTACGTAAGTTTATATAATATAAATATTTGTTCAATAAATCGAAGATCAACACATTTCAGTAAACTCTCATTAGTTTCACTTGTAACTACTAATTTAGTAATTATATCTTGGAAGTGAATTTTAACTTACGTACCTAATCGTCGTGTCGATTTGATACTTGGTGAATATATTAAATCCAGAGGCATACAAAAATTAGATGTTATGGAACTGATCTCATGATAAAGTTAAAGAGCAATGGATAGCTTTAATTGCTGCCACTGAAACCTTTGAGTAACTAACAACTTAATGGGTTAGCAAAAGTCCCACAATTACATACAAATATACATATATTAAGACCTTTTTTAACGTTCCACTTCTAAGCATCAACCTCCTTTAATACGAGGGGAATCAGGATATATTCCACTACGCTGGCCAAGTGCGGGTTGGCAAACTTCTCATCTCTTTTGAAAACGACGTTTTCCGTAACCGTAAGACAAGTAATAAACATGTTGGAAAAGATTCGTACTTAAAAAAATATCAGAGCAGCGAGATCCGGGATTTGAACTCGCTTTCTCGGTTTCCCAAGCGAACGTATCTGCAATGGACTAGCATACAAAAATACATAATTTTTTAAAACTATCGATTATTAAGTGTATATTAGAGTATTATACTATAGTACGTATATCTTTATTTCATAAAATAGAATTTTGCGTCTTGTACTTAGTAAACAAACAACTTTTAAAAATTTATTGTGTATACAGTATTGATTTTATACCTGCATTCGTGTCTCTGTGTATTAATATATATAAACAATTCAAGGAAACTGCTTTAAGTAATCTCCTTGCCTTCAAGTTATCTCCAAAAATGTTAAAATGCAAATGTCTCATACTACACCAATTTAGAATTCTGAGAAATTACGACTGCGATTTGAATATATCATGTTCTGTAACTTGATAGTTCTTAGAGCTGATTATTTATATATCTACCATATTTCAATTTCTACAAAGATTTAATATTTTATGTATATATTATATACAGCTTCATTAGTATATATGTGTGTAAAATCAGAGGTCCGTGGTTCGAATCCCCTGTCGGGTCGAATACATTCACTGGTAAGTAGTAAAGTTAGCGGTGTTCTCCCGCGTGTCTCACACGGACGCAAAAAGCCCTGATCTTTTATCAGTCGAGTCGTGATTTTTTCCCATCAGAATTTGAGCAAAAGTAACGGAGAGTGTCCTTGTGTCTGTACAGACAATCGTGCACTGTAATATGTCCTACGAAGATGGCTAGTCTCAATCAATTGGTCACTATGGTAAAAATAGTTTCGGACTTTATTATTATATAATATACTAGCGACTCACCCTCGCTCTGCTCGGGTTCGTCCCTATATATGTTTTACCGTTTAGTATAGATTTCTCAGAGATGAGATATTTTACCGCAGTAAAAAGTATCTTTTATGTTGATCCGGATAACTAACTATCATCATACTAAATTTCATCAAAATCCCTTCAGTGGTTTTTCCGTGATGCGGTAACAGACAGACAGAAAAAATTCTAAAAACTATAGTTTCGGCCTCTGTATTGATAATAATGTTTATTTCAATAAGATTTTCCAAAAAATATTTAATGTACAGATTCGGCTTGGTTACAATTTTATTATACGTAAAGATATATTCTAGGCTTTAATTCTAAATCATCTTTTAATACGACATAAACTCTCATTTTATTTAAGTACGATGTATAATGTATGGAAATCTCAAGTCAAGCTAATTTTGTGTAAAAATGCGAAGAGGGGTACGAATGAGAAAAGTACGTAAGACGTGATTAAATTGCTTTCGAGGAACTTGATGTAAAATCTTTTCTAATCGGAAGATCAATTCAGTATATGCACGTACTTTATTGTGAGTATACATATGTATGTTCTTGTAAGCATGTGTTGGCTTATTTAAGCTTTTCTGTCGTATGTATTGGAAACTCCAATTTAGACTTTCTGCTAATACAAATCCGCTCCCATTACGTCAGATAAACATGTTCACAATGGACATGTTAAAACTTGACTACACCGCCAATAAGTTGTTAACGGAACAAGATTATCGAAGATGTCAGGCCTTTATTGAAATCTAGTGGGATATCGTATATAGATTCGCGTCGTCGGTGTGTGGATATAAAGATATTTTTCGCAATAAAATTATTTTAGTGTGATTTAGATAGCTTCAACATTACACTTCGTTTATGTATACTAAAACAGAAAATATTAATTAAAATCATATTTGTACTAATTTAACAGAGGAGATATATATAGAATATATATTTAAATAACTTATGTTCATGGAGTATCTCTTAAAGTTCATTAGAGACCATCGGATTTGGACCCCGGATCGGATTTATTTTATATCAAATTGAAATAAATCCGTTGCTCGCTACACACGATAGGACCTGACGCCACATTCATTATTTACGAGTGAAGGGGGTTATAGAGTTGCCTTTATCATTTACAACTATAGCTTGTGATATGTTATGTACCTATCATCATAATGAAAGGTTGTGTTTGGTAAGGCTCACATCTATACATATGATAAAATTCTAACTGATTCGAATCTGTACATTAAATATTTTTTTTTGGAAAATCTTTTTGAAATAGTCATTGTTATCAATACAAAAGCCGAATCTATAGTTTTTAGAATTTTCGTCTGTGTGTCTGTCTGTCTGTCTGTAACCACATCACTAGAAAACCACTGCACAGATTTTGATGAATTTTTGTATGATGATAGCTGGTTTTTCGGGTTAACGTATAGGATACTATTTACTGCGGGAAAATATCTCATCTCTGAGAAATCTATACTAAACGTTAAAACGTAACTAGGGACGAACCCGAGCGGAGCGAGGGTGAGTCGCTTGTTTTATATGGAAATAAACGGTAAAATTTTACACGTCGTTTCACGCATGGTAGTGATTTATATAAAAGTGTTCATCCAGAATAAGAGCTTTCTTCATTTAAAACTTCAGTCAAATTCGTTAAGTCGTTGAGAGAGTTGAGAGAAATAAAAAAACACATACAGGCAGTCGTATCTATCAACTACACATGTTCATTGCTCGTATCCATATGCGATTTTCAGATGTGACTCAATTCGGACCAATTCAGTGTTGCGGATACACTTGACGTGCACTTTTTGGATCAGACTCAGATCCAATCGAATATCTCATACAGACGCTTGTTGCTTTTATGCACGTACAGATTATTTGTAGAACTGATTACGTGGTTTTGCGAGAGAGACCAAGGGAAATATTTAAGTTTAATACTTCAAAGCGTATGAAAAAAATGAATAATATTCTCTAAAAAGTTTACTGATATACATATCTTTTTTTTTAAATAATTATCTCCCTATAACTAATAGTTTTACAAAAATGTCATAATTTTTGATATTTCTTTAATAAATCCAAAATCGTCAAGTATATATTTTACCATCTCATAGATTACCATAAAATATAATACAGTGAGAGTACAATTAATAGATTTTGCTGTCGGGAGCTTTAGATGCTTATCCAGGTAGACCCTTTCGGCAATTATTTTATAACGATCATTGTGGCATATCTACATATTATACATATAGATGACAAAAAAATATCAGTAAGTACAATTATTCAATGTCTTTTCTAATTTTACATACATAGAGACAATAATACATTAATATTTAAAATATGTAGGAGAGTGTGTGCGCGCGTTACATAATATCAAAAGCTGTAGTTGTAAATGATATAGGAAACTATATAACCCCTCTTACTCGTAAATAATAAATATGGTGTCAGGTCCTATCGTGTGTTGCGAGCAACGGATTTATTTCAATTTGATTTCCGATCCGATCCGTGATCCAAATCCGGTGGTCTCTAGTGAACTTTAGAGGTACTCTCCATAAACATAAGTTATTTAAATATATATTTTATATATCTATCTCTTTTAAATTAGTACAAATATGATTTTAATTAATAGGTATTATTTGTTTTAGTATACATAAATGAAGTGTAATGTTAGCTAGCTAAAGCACACTAAAATAATCTTATTGCAAAAAATGACATTATATCCACACACCGACGACACGAATCTACATACGATATCCCACTAGATTTCAATAAAGGCCTGACATCTTCGATCATCTTGTTCCGTTAACAACTTATTGGCGGTGTAGTCAAGTTTCAACATGTCCATTGTGAACATGTTTATCTGACGTAATGGGAGCGGATTTGTCTCAACAAGTACCTTCATGCGTAATAAATAAATAAATAAATATGTTGGGACATGAACACACAGCACCATTTTCGTCCATGGTAAGCTACGGCCTACGAGGCCTGTGTTATGGATACCAGATAGTTGATACACTACACATATATAACTTTAAATACATACATATTATAAATATAAACACCCATGACTGGAGTACAAACATTCGTGCTCATCACACAAATGAATGCCTCCAGCGGGACTCGAACCCGCGACCACTGGCGCAGAAAGTAGGGTCACTACAAACTGAGCCAAACGTGCCGTACAGTATACGAATACTTTATATAACATACTAGTGAGGTACGCCCGCTTCGTTCGGATATTTCCCTAGGTACCTACTATTTAGTATAATCATAGAATATACACACACAACACACAAATATAGACACCCATATAAACTTAGGCATGTATAATATTAGTCTAACCTATATTTTATGCCGAATATTCATTTAAAAATGTATCGAAAGGAATAATATTTAGAAGAATTATTCGGTTCATTGGCAGGTATCGTCGAATTGTGTTATTTACAAATAGTATGAACGGTTCTCAAAATAAAGCCTTTTTAGCACATCTATTCTATTTATAAAATCATACTATATAAATATTCGGTATTTATTCAGCAAATAAAGCGATTATTCGGTTGAATACGAATATAAAAAAAATATTTGACCGAATATTCGGCGCATTGTCAACTTTCATTACAAAATTACACGGACATAATTATTTTAAATAAACTATTTATTTAAGAGTAAAAGCTTTAAAAAATATATAGCTTTAAAAGTGTGATTAGGACAGCATTAATCTGGCATGCTGCTGCATGTAAACATAATCATCTTCGGGAGAGATACGAAGTATAATTATTTTAAATGGGTATTATTATTCTCTCTTATCTCGACTATATATGATATAATCGGTTTAAAAATAAATATCCCGTCCTAACTCAGTTAGGAAAAAATACATTTATTATCCTATAATTATTAATTATACAATTGTAATTTTAACTATTTTTTTTTGTTTTTAAATGGGTATTATTATAAATATTATTATTAGTATTTATTATATTTATGTAATTTTGATGTATAAATTTGATATTAATGAAAAAATCCTTAATAAATATAAATAAAGCGTTACAAAATATTAGATAAAAATACCTTTTATTATAACATAGCTGTGACCTTATAAAAATTACATCAGGTACTAATAACTTCAAACGTATGAGTTATGACTGTCATTGGTTGCATTTGTGCGTTAGAACAAACTACCCTTGAACTATGCTTGTTTATTACTCTGAGTGCATCGTATCAATAAATAGCGACATTTCAATATGGCATTGAACACTGTATGAAGATAACGTATTTCAAACTTACAGTGTGATGAAAATGTGAATGAAAGTTTTTGACAGGTTTCAATGATATTTTAAACCCACTTTGAATTAGGACTTGGAATATTTGACTCATGTATTTGTGAAACGATTTCATAATTCAGTTTTCAATGAAATGGTTAAATAAAGTCTTAGTGTGGTTTTACTTTATCTTACTATAAAATTAGATATATTTTTTTAAGTCGGTATTTTTAGGTTGGTTACAAAGTATCTTTTGATATTCCATAAAAAAATGCTTATTCGCTGCGAGTATAGATACATATCTCTGCCGAAGCCTTCTATATTTCAATGAAACCCACGCTTTTCAGTACACGTGCACATTTTTGTCTTTTTTTCGAAGAACCTCAAATCGAAAGTGTGAGCTTTTTCATACAATACTCGGCACAGCGCCAAAATTGAACGTGGGTTTTTCGAACTGGATGGAACTGAATGATATGGGAAAATGATCATAGCTATATAAGCACGACGAAAAAATTTAAAATATTTAAGCTATTCCTTAAATATTTTAGGTTTGGAAAAATCTAACAAAGAACAATCTAACGAATAAAAATACGAATCTAACGACCGGTAAATCGGTTCGGTCATTCATTTACAGTTGCTAATATTAAAAGTCTTTATTTTATTTTTCGCTTTTCACTATGTTTTTCATCGGTTTTTTGTATTAATTTACATTTAAATAAAGAAAAGCGTTGTACAACTAAAAATATGTTATGTCATTATCAATTTTTAACATTAAAGACTTTATCAAACAACTTCAATCTGCAGTAACAGAATTATAAAAGTTGAATTCTGTATAAATATTTTCATTAAAACTTAGCAACGCTTAGTTACTTAGCGCGCGAGTTCGTAATTAATATTACTAAAACAAAATTTCAAATTGTACTGAAAGGATGGAAATTACTTAATCTTATTTTACTGCTAGTCCTGTATTATTAACACTAGCAACTCAACCTCGCTTCACTCGGGTTCGTCCCTAGGTACTTTTTAATTTTTTTTAACCGAAACTTTAATTGTTTTTCTAAAATAAAAGTAGTCTAACTTACTCCTTATGATATCAGCTATCTGCTAGTGCAAGTCCCGTCAAAATTGGTTCAGCCATTTCGGAGATTAGCCGCAACAAACAGACAGACAGATAGACAAAAATTTTAAAAATTGTGTTTTTCTTTAAGTACCGTATATAATTCCAAATGCATTTAGTATAAAGCCGTTATTGACATTACAAACAGACACTTCAATTTTATTTTTCTGCATAGATTTAATTTTGAATCTTTTTTGTTTGATATATACATATAAATCTTGATATTATTGCAAAGAAAGAAAGTTTAGTTATTGGTACTTCTAGCCTAAGTCAAGAAGATAGTCCCCATACTCTATAAAGAGGTATGTATATCAAAGTCAATATTTTTTGTTGAACTGAAAATATCATTTTTGATCTTAATCTTCCCAAAAAAATATAATATTTTACAATTAGTCCTAAAACGATCAAATTTTATCTTTTTAGGATTAACAGTAGTAGTAGTAATATATAAAGTACAGTAATAAAATAAAATTTAAAAGACCGTTAGATATAGTTAGTTTTTACTGTGTAGACCAAAATAAAAATAATTCAAATTAATATTTTAAATCTATATATAAACTAGCAAAACCTGCGGCTTCGCTCGCGCTAAAACTATAACAAAAACACTTTAAAAGGTAGGTTTCATACAAATTTTCATCCCTTATTTTATCTCCTTATGGGATGAATTTCAAAAAACGCGTATTTATTTAATTGTATTGAAGAGCATTAATACCAAGTTTTAAGAAATCCTTATCATAAATATTTTTTGGGTTGTGTTATAACGTGTACTCCCGTTGGAATGAGATAAACTCCCGCGGTAAAAAGTATCCTATATGTTGACCCGGTTATTCAGCTATCATCATACCAAATTTCATCAAAATCCCTCCAGTGGTTTCTCTGTAATACGGTAACAGACAGACAGACAGACAAAATTCTAAAAACTATAGATTCGGCCTCTGCATCGATGATAATGTCTATTTCAATAAGATTTTCCAAAAAATATTTAACTTACAAAATCGACTTAGTTAGAATTTTATTATATGTATAGATAGACAAATTGATTGAAAAAAGGGACCCTTGACCCTTTTTCTCCTCTGTTTGTCAAATGATTTTCTTTTTTTTTTTGCTTAGTAACTATTGACTTCTCAGTCAGGTTAGTTTAAACTACGTGAATAAGTTAAACTTTTAATTAACATCTATATCTATACATATAATAAAACTGTAGAGGTCGAATGTCTGTACATAGAAAAAAAACCTAAAAGCCGAGTCAGGGGGATGTAAGAAGAGAAATAGAACAAATCTAGGTTTTTTTCAATTTTTTTGTTTCTCTGTCTGCTTGTACGTGCTAATCTCTGAAACTGTTGGACTGATTTAGATAAAATTTTGTATGGTGGTACGTTATATCCTCGGTCAACATTTTACATACTTTTCATCCCGGTAAATAAGAGTTTCCGTGGGATAGTTAAAAAACTGAAGTAACTTATACAGCTTAGTACACAAAAACTACTGATTGGATTTTTATGAAATTTTAAAACGATATAGTTCATACATCAGAACAACAAATAGGGTACTTTTTATCCCGAAAAAACGTACGGTTCCCGTGGGATAGATTTCTTTTTGTTTGTCACTAGTTGCCACTAGTTTTAAATAAAACTTTTCCATTTTTTCGGATATATTTCGTTTTTTGGATACCTACGTTTCGAAGACTTTACTGCAATCAGAATCACGGGAGAAACTAAGGTTTTAGACAAGTTCAAAAATTGATTTAAAATATTCAATTTTAAATGTAAACCAAAGATTATGTGACTTATTTTTAAGTGCAAGGTGTATAATATATGTCTTATACTTCAATCGACATCCATTCAACTTTGCAGTCTTATTCAATAGCGATGAAGGCTATCTTCGACCGGATATTTCCGGGTGCTAGCCGGAAATTGCCTCACGACGAGACCCGGCCAGCCGAGACCTGATAAGCTTGTATAGATGAAAAATAGACTCTATTTTAAAGTTTTAAGCATTTCCTTTTTTTACTCTAGATAAAAAAGGTCATCTAAATAATCATCATTAGTTATAATAATGATCGAGTACATATGTTTTTATTGGTTGTTTGGTTTCAGAGCGAATGAATTAGTGAATCTTAGGCATGATAATATCACCATTATTTTTTTTAAGCAAAAAAATAAAATGTCTGTAGAGACATTGCTCAATTTTTAACTTTCAATCGACGTAAAAAGAAAAAAAGATTATTTATTAGAAAATAATTAGTCAGTTTTAATTAGAAGATGATTACTACGTTTTTTTATTACTTACTACAAGCGACTCACCTTCGCTTCGCTCGGGTTCGTCCCTAGCTTGGATATAGTAACATGGATACAGTTTTTTTTAAGTATTAAAACCTTCCGTGGACCTTAAGAACCATACAAAAAAATAACTTAGCCGAATTGGTCCAGCCATTCTTGAGTTATGCGCTTACATTCACTTTTATTTATATAGACTAGCGACTCACCCTCGCTTTGCTTCGGGTTCGTCCCTAGACAAAAACAAATCTATCCCACGGGAACTGTACATTTTTCCGGGATGATATATAGCTTTCCTCAGTTAACGGGCTATCTTATACAAAAATAATTTTTCAAATCCGATTAGTAGTTCCAGAGATTAGCGCGTTTAACCAAACAAACAAACAAACTTTTCCACTTTGTAATATTAATATATTAGTATAGATTTACATACTTTATTTAATATGTGTTTTTATGGTAGACATCCTTATCGAAATAAAATTTTATGGAGAGCAAGTCCGTTTCTTGCTTATTGTTTTCTGTCTGGTCGACTGACTGTTGCTTCCCGATGTTTTGAATGCTTTATAGCTGTCACGAGAGAGATTCAATCTTTCTCAAATTAATCCACGAAAAACTTTGAACTTATAGTTTTATTTTATATTTATTTTAGTATCAAATATTCGCGTAAATGTAACAAGTATTATCTTTTTATTACGTATGTCATTGGATGATACGTAGTGACTTATCTTTTAGAAAAAAAAAAAACTTCAGTACACAGAGTATATTGAAGTTTTGATATGTGTATAAATCGTACTAATATTATAAATGCTAAAGTTTGTGATTATGTATTGATGTGTGAATGTTTAGATGTATGGATATTTGTTACTCTTTCACGCTAAAACTGCTGAATGGATTTCAATGAAACTTTGTATGTATGTATTCAGCCCTTTTTAACGTCCCACTGCTGGGCACGAGCCTCCCTTCAAGACAAGGGGAAACAGGCCATAGTCCACCACGCTGGCCAAGTGCGGATTGGCGGACTTCACATGTTTTTCGAAAACTTGCTAGATTCTCTCAGACATGCAGGTTTCCTCACGATGTTTTCCTTCACCGTAAGGCAAGTGGTAATCAAGTTAGAAAATGATTCGCACATGAAAATATCAGAGGTGTGAGACCCGGGATTTGAACCCGCTTCACTTGGTTTCCCAAGTGAGCGCGTTACCACTGGGCTAGCACTGTCTTGAAATGATGATGCTATGAAACTTTACAATAATATAACTCATTCATTAAAATATACTACTTTTTATCCCCTTTTTATCCCGAAAAATGTACGGTTCCCTTGGGGTAGATTTGTTTTTGTTTTTCTAGAGGTGAACGCGAGCGAAACGAGAGTGAACCGCTAGTAAATAATAAATATTTTAATATTTTAAATTCAAAATATTTTATTCAGCATTCAATTATTACAATTTTTAACTGAAAGTCATGAGTGGGGCCTGGGAATTGGTACCATTTCACAAGTTTTCTATTTATATTTTAAGTTTGAAAATCATTTTGAGAGAAAGCTATTTTTAGACTTCTTAAAATGTGACCAACTATAGTCCGCAAATGAAACAAGTTCGTGCAGTTCTGCTACCGATACAATTTTAGTCGCATTTCGCGAGTACCGAGTTAAAGTTTTGATTGCGTGGGTAGTGGTAATGTTAAATGTAACTGTGATATTTCGCCTACATATTATTTAGAATGCTGAAAAGCTGCACTTACGGTACATGAGGCAAATTCATAAAGTTTTATTTAAATCTGCCGGCGTATGTCTAAATTTGATACGTCGCGTCGTACTCAATGTATATGTTGAACATTTAAATCATTTTGTTTTATTTTATTTGCAATTTGTTTAAGTAAGTTGATTTTGGGTTTTTCATGTTTGTATCTGTCTTTTTTATATTTAATATAATTCGCAACAATTTTTTTTTAATAAATAATAATTATAAAACGAAGGTTTTTTAAGCTATCAAGATGTACAATAAAAAAAAAAATTAAAAGTTCTGGAGCTGTTTGAACATATAATTGAACATCTTCATATAATTCTTTCAGAGTTGATAAAAACTTCTCTATCTTAATTTATTAGGTAAAAAAAAAAACTCCCAATACAGATCGGTTTTAAATATATTATCATTATCAGTAATACAACTCACATTTTATACTTTAATATTGTAAAAGTGTGTTTGTTTGTATGTTTGTTTGTTTGTTTGTTTGTTTGTTTGTTTGTTTGTTTGTCTGTCCTTTTTTCACGTCGAAACGGAATGACGTATTAGTATGATTTTTGTGTGGAGATAGATGGAAGGCTGGAGAGTGACATAGGCTAATTTTTACCGCGGGAGATTATCTCATTCCCATGGATAAACACGTTTTAACACTACCCAAAAAAATATTTATGATCAAAATTACTTAAAATTTGGTAACAATGCTTTTCAATACAATTAAATAAATATGTGTTATAGCATTTTTCAAAATCATCCTATTTTTTGAACTCTTTTTTTGTAGTTTTTTAGTTCTACTAGTAACTTATAAATTATTTATAATGAAATTATACTACTAAATATAAATTCAAAAGTTTGTATGTATGTGTAAGTAAGTACACACACATACAAAACTTTTGAACTGTTTCTTCTTCACTTTAAAATGGCTGGACAGATTTGGATGAAATTTATGCAATAAATCTAATTAATAAATAATAAATAAATTAATCTGTCCAGCCTATTTAGACCTGGACCAGTCTATTTATGCCTTTGCATCATAATATTATAAATACCTATAGAAGACATAGGGATGCACCCGAGCGAAGCCAGGGTAAGTCACTAGCTCTATAAAGTTAGAAGGAAAAGTTTCAGAATAATTTCCTAAGAAGAAGCACTTGTAAGTCTCACGAGAAATGTCATATACAGACTTCCCTTCGACGATTCCAACAATTTCTCACTTTTCTGAAATGCAATGCACATTTTAAAAGCAACACAAACATGTATAACTTTTAGAGCTGTTATTGTGTATGTAAGTATGTTTAGTATCCATTTACATGTAATATATTATGTGTTTGATTTATGTACAAGTAATAAATACTTTCTTAGATTTACGCGAATATTTGAAATTTTAAATTTCACGAATATCTCGAATTTTTTTTTACGGGGACGGGAGAGACCTCACGTGACCATGATTGCCACGAAGCATTCGAGACGCCGGGAACTAAAAATCAAAATAAATCCATTTATTGAATATGTAGAAGTACTGATATAATCTCAATTACTACTTGAAAATAGTAGAAATTATTAGAAGAATCAGCTATAGTATAGCATAAGTAGAAATAAGATGGCAGCTCATTACCTGAATTTGTTATAAAGGCAATTTTCCTCTATAGTTTAACATGACTGATATTGACAAAGAAAATATAAATAGAACATGTCTAATAATATCGTATTATAGTAATTTTTCCATTTTGAAAGCATCATCAAAATCATTGAAACTAACGAAAATAACGTTTTATTATGAGCCTGTATTTAAAGCTCGCAATTTACTAGCCATAGAACATTTCCATTGTGTGATAAAATCAAGCAGTAGTTATAACAGAAGTTAAAGTTTAAAGAACGATTAAAATGTTGAAATATGAAATTAATAGTAGTACATAATAGATAATAGAGTTGTTTGACAATAAAATTAATTTAAAAGTTTAAGCAATTGCCGGAAACTCAAGTCAGTGAAGTATCAAAACTATGTAATAAATATACATAGTTTTGACAATATCTTTGTGAAATTAAATTATAGTACCTAGGCGACCGAGCTTTGCTCAGAGTTTTTGGCCAAAAGTACATTTTTTTTATTTGGTTTAAAAACGAAAAAAAAAATAAATAAATACGTGAATAAATACGAAAAAAAAAATAACAAAAGTAAAAACTTTGTATCCGACCGGGATTCGAAGCCATACACCTGTGATTGTTAATCTTGCGCCTTGGTTGCTTGACCACAATGCTTATGCCAGAGCGTGCGAAATTATCGACCATATTTTGCGTGGAAAAATGTGAAAGGAAACCGCATGAAAACTCGAAATTCCACATTTTCTCTAGATCTAAGAAAAAAAGAAAAGGAGAAAAATCTAGATCGATTTTTCGCCTCTGAAAACCCCCACATACTAAATTTCAGCAAAATCGTTAGAGCCGTTTCCGAGATCGCCGGTATTAATAAATAAATAAATATACAAGAATTGTTAGTTTAAAGGTATTAGATTACTTACTAACACGATTGTAATTTTGAATGAAAGTTTATTTTGAATGCTGTCAGTTCTAAATATAAAGTACTCTATGTGTATACAGATCACGTAACTATGAATACGAGGTTAAGTAGTGAGCTTTGTATGATTATAAATAGATAGCAACTGGCAATGCCTCTATTGTATTAAATTGATTCCATTTGTCAATATGGTAGTTATATATGGTAGTTGTTTCGAATTGCCCTTTGTTGGAAAAAGGAGTTATTAACAATATATTAATATAAACTACAACTGACCCTCGCTTCGCTCGGAGTTGTCCCTAGGTACGTTTTACCGGTTAGTATGGAATAGATAGACTATATATTACATGATAAGCCTTCCTCAATAAACGGGCTATCTAATGCAAAAAGAATTTTTCAAATCGAATTAGTAGTTCATGAGACTAGAGTGTTCAAACAAACAAACAAACGCTGCCTCTTTATAATATTAATAATAACAATAAAGTACCTCTAGATAAGGTTTAACGTCGGAACACCTTTGTCTGAGCCTTTCAAATAGTGCCTGAAAAGGTTCAATAATTTAGTGACCATGTCATAAGATATCAGAGGTCAAATGCACGGAAATTGGTTATTTGAAAATATCTTATTTCCTTCGCCCAAAATAAAATTTTGTTATAGCGTCATAACAAAAGTTGTAAAGAATACAATAATTCTTTACATAGGTCTTAATCAATAAGATAACTTAAATATTATTATGAAATCACTCTACTGTTATAAATGTGAAAGTTTGTATGTTTGTTACGTCTTACCACTAAGAAGGCTGGACGGATTTGGATGCGATGATTTAGACGGTTACCTATATGAATGTTGCCTATATGAATATTGGCGGAATTCACACGTCCTTCGGAAACTACATAGTTAGGTTTTCTCAGACATGCAGGTTTTCTCATGGTGTTTTCCATCACCGCAAGGTGGGAAATGATTAGTACATGAAATATCGAAGTTATGAGACCCGAGATTTGAACCTGCCTTACTTGGTTTTCCAAGTAAGCGCCACTGGGTTACCTCTGCTTTATAAATATATAAAAAGTTTACAGTGTAATTTCTTTCATTTAGAGCACGCTTCTTTTTTCTTATTAGACTGCGCTATAAATTAAAGATAAGATTTGAAAAACATGCTTAATATACTTAATTAAAACAGCCTTTTTTCTTTCGACAAAAAACTAACGAAAACAAAAATGTCTTAATCTTGAAAATGGAGATTAAAATGATAGGTATTTTTGGCAGGTGCGAATGAAAGGGTTAAAGCTGGGGCCGTTGACTAAAGGTATGCGGACGTTAAAAAGTAAAGATTGTACTATTTCGCTGACACAGCGTTCCCTTTGCATAACGAATGTCAATGTCGACTGGTGCTAGAGATTTTTTAATGTCACATGAAATTTGCGATTCAGCTTTTAAATGAAGATTTTAGTCATTTAAGGGAAAAAATTGGTGGACTTTGGTTTTGCTTTATTGAGTTTACGAATACCACAGACTATTGTTTTATTCCGAATGATTTTTTTATTTAAAAATTTAGATTATGATAAATTGATAAATAACTAGTTTACAGAATTGTGGTTAGATGAGATCTCTTTTGGAGCTTTAAGAGCAGCGAAGTTGCAAGTTGATGATGTGCCATCAGGTGACCAGGTCTTCTTTGTGTAGGATGCTGGCATTATTGGTGTAGGATGCCGGCTTCCCAAGAGACTAATTGGGACAAATTCGTTTCCAGTTTTGTAAATACGAGTAAGTTGAGTTGATATTATAAATGTGAAGTTTTGTAAAAATATGTAAATTTCGTTTACATTTTTCGAGTTTTTTTAGAGTTTACGTCTTGTGAGAACAGTTTATTTTAATACTATTTTTGCAAGCCCTAAGTCTTAAACAACTAATAGACAGCGCCGCACTGATCATTGAATGAAAACACTTTTTACCGATTTGACCGGGGCGAAGACGTGGGCAGTCCAGTATTTTGTATCAAAATAAGTTGTTAATTAAAAATGACGAGTAGTTATGTTAGAAAGTTTCTATAATCACAGTTGATACAATTCTACACAAGTACTTACCATCCACTATCCAGTATTATAAATAACATCTATCGCCCACTCTGTTGGCCGCCAGCGCTGACACTTTTCAAATTGAATTGACTATTGAAGTGCTTATAATACTATTATTGAGCTTTTGTGTTTGAAAAAGCTTCATTTTTTTAAACTTTAAATGATCAATGACGTTTAATTACGATTTGTAAAGTTTATTTTTTATCATGTCATATCACGATAAAGTATTTTATCTTATCCATAGTTATTTATTATTTAGCTAAGGCGACCGTTTTTTGTTTTATTTATTGTTCAGAAGTATCAGTCAGATTTGAAAAAATCTTGTAGTATTTTATAGCTTATTTATTGAGGGAGCTTATTGGCTAACTTATATCAAACTCCAACTCTTAAGAGCGGGGCAATTATACATAAATACATAAATTACTCCAGAGGAGCTTAAGGCAAAATTTAGTTTAATATTAAGAAAAATAATAATAGATTCTTTTTATAAAATGTTACGTTATTCGTCACAAGCCTGACTTTAATTACTTGCTTTAAAACTCAACCTAATATTCGCGAATATCTTATAAAAGCTCTAACTTAAAGCTTTATTTAACGGTTCCCTTATTTAAAACTACTCTCATTAATAAGTCCGTAGTAATTTGAACAGTAATTAGTATTTGCATTAGCAACAGCTGGGAGCGTCGTTAGACCGATTCAAAAGTTCTTTGCAAAAAAGCTTAAATCATCAGCAAATCGTTCATTGATTAGTCAATAAATTGAAGCCTAGAAAGCTTTCATATTGTTTCAAATTTTAATTATAATAGTACTGAATTTTAAGCTTTGACAAGGTTCCTTTAAGTTTTAATTTAGTTACTGGCTTTGATTTTAATTATATTTGGTAATAAATTGTGGTCTGTTCTGAAATACTTTTATATTAAACTAGCGATTCACCCTCGCGCCGCTCGGGTTCGTTCCTAGTAACATTTTAACGTTTAGTACAGATTTCTTAGGAATGAGATATTTTCCCGCAGTAAAAAGTATCCCATATAGCCCGGACAGCCAGCTGTCATCATACCTAATTTCATGAAGATCTGTCCAGTCGTTTTCTCGTGATGCAGTCACAAACAGACAAAATTCTAAAAACTATAGATTCGGCCTCTGTATTGATAGTAATGTATATTTCAATAAGATTTTCCAAAAAATATTTAATGTACAGATTCGGCTTGGTTACAATTTTATTATATGTATAGATACTGTTACGTTACAATTTACATATATTACATCTTTACATATAAACCAATGAATTTAACGTGATTGTTTCAACATCAGTGAGTGGTATTAGATTCTCGCTAACGCTAATTTGAAAAGTTTATATTACTAGCGTTTTCTCGCAGTTCTGCCCGCGTCGTTTAATTTTAAAGAATTACTTTCTTAAGTAGCAGTGTGATATAAGATAAGATATGATATAAGGCTATAATCTTTCACAATAAATCTTAATTTATAAAATTCCCGTGTCACGATGTTGGTCCACGATGAACTTCGAAACTACTCATCCGATCTTAACTTATTTTATTTCAAAATTTGTGATTTGTTTTAACTTAAAAGATAGGATAGTTTTTATCCCGATTATTTCCTTTTTTTATTGCAAAATTAACGATTTACATTTGCGTGTCGGGTCTGCTATAAAACGCAAAAAGAATTTTTCTTGTCCTTGTCGCAAAATCCTTAAAACCGTGAAATCAAATAATAATATTTAAAAAGGTAAATCCTGTAATTTATAAGATTTTTAATGCAGTATTAAAAATAGGCAGTTATAAATAGGTCTGGACAGCTCATTACAACTGTAACCTGAAGTTGCTGAAGTTTCAAGCCTCCGCTAAACCTGACGAATGGTTATTGTTCAGAAAAGTCTTGTAGTTAAAATGAGTTTATAAGGGCGAGTGCACACTGATGGCAGATGTGGTATACTCGGGTATGTGCATAGTGAAGCTTGGGATAAGGATATAGAAGAGACAGTTTTTAATCTATCTGTCCGCTTATGCATGAATAGTTTGACTGGACTATTTTCGATGAAATTTTTTATATTTTATAAATCTTTTTACTACTTTAATTTAAAACGTGAGAAGGTTCGTTTCTATTACCTCAATAATTTGTATTGTACATATAACATTTTCAATATTGTGATCATATTTAAACTGATGCCGAAAACCAATTTTTGTTATACTACAAAATAAAGTTCACAAGAAAAAGAAAATAAGTTTTAACTTTGTTACCAAACATCAATATTATATGAAACAAGATAAGTTTGTGAGAAAATATACGTTTTCAAATATGAAATAGAAAATATTTCAAAAATAAAAAATCTTAGATTTATTATTAGTAGATATAAAAAATATTTCTTGCGAAATAATTAATTATTTTCTATGAATTGATTATATAGTTATCTTTTATAGAGAGTGTATATAATACTGATAATAATTAAGGATCTGAATGTGTTAAGAGTAGTATTATAAATACGAAAGTTTTGAAAAAAATTAAAACGATTTGAAAAATTTAAATGAGTACACAGTTAGTCCTGAAGTAATATATAGATTAGTAATAGTTATAAAAGTAACCATAAGGTGGCACTGCCTTTATATCTTACTAATATTATAAATGTGAAAGTTTAGATGTTTGGATGGATGTTTGTTACTCAATCACGTCAGAATGGCTAAACGAAACTGGATGTAATTTGGCACAGAGATAGATTATAGTATGGAAAAGGACATAGGCTACTTTTATCCCGGATAAATGTATAGTTCCCGTGGGATAGATTTGTTTTTGTTTTATAGAGGCAAACCCGAATGAAGCCAAGGGTGAGCCGCTAGTAATGTTATAAATGCAAAATGCACCTAGCGACGCATCCGAACGAAGCGAGTATAGGCATCACCATTAAAACATAAGGTTTGGCAAATTGTAAGAATTAAATGAGATTTAAAAAAAATGGCATCTTTGTATATAGTGTACACATAGCCTAATAGTATCCTTTCAATTCCAAGAATGCAGAGCGGTAACACGCAATTTTCCGCTTAAATACTAGACAAATTAATTTTTTAATTTTCCCATTATAAAGCCAACACTTGCAGTGTCAAAGAAATCCTTTGTCATAATAGTGTTGAACGAAACAATGACGTATTGTTCTTGCAGTCGTTTCAGAAATACTCGTTTGAAAATTTTAAACAAAGTTTTCAGACTTCTTTGTATTTGCAGGTACAATTTTATGTAGTTTCGATACTTTTTAAAGACATTGAAAAAAAGTACTTTAAATATTGAAGTTATTAAGTTTTACTAAAAAAAAAAAATTTCTTTATTTTCAAAAATAATAATAACAGCATTTTTTTTTAAAGAAAGCTTACATGAACAGGTAATCGAACCAACTAAAAATACAATAAAATATACTGTCACTATTTTATTGAACTAACCCATAGAGTCTATGTTAAGGATGAAATCTCTCGAACAAACATTGAATCTTACAATCAGAGAAAACCGTGAAGTCTTACAATTTATACATTTCGATTCTAACATTAACATCTAACAAACCTACGGGACATGGAAGGAAAATGGCTTAAATACGGAAAATATCAAGTTTGACTCAAAGGAAGCATTATTTTATTTAAAAAAATAAGAAAGCATTCAATTGTTTTTTAAAGATGTTACCTGAAACGGTAATCGAACCAACTAAAAAAACAAAACAGATTTTAAAAATTTTAATGCAGTTATTATTATTTTAAGTATTTTAATTAATTAATTATTTAGATGTTATCACTTTATATATGAGGAGAGAGAATAGCATATCTATTTAAAATGGTCTTCCCCAGTGGACGAAATCTATTTTTTTTTATTTTATTTTTTTTAATTATTTTTTGCGGCTATGATGTCACTGCGACCATTTCTGGTCTATTGTGATCGCCACATCCTTCATTAGAGTGAACCGTTGAACCCTGCAGAATTTAATTTGGTCGAAATCTAACAATAATCATTATTGAAATAGAACACATATTATATTAATAGAATTTACATATCTATTCGTAAAAAGAACAGAATTGTTCGTGAAAGATAAAATAGTTCAATACCTTTTCCTCTTCTATTTGTCAACCGATTTCCTTTTTTTATTTAGAAGCTTTTAACCAGCTTTTGTGTTATCAATAAAAAAAAAAATTGGAAACGGTTAGGTTTTTTTATATAAAACTAGCGACTCACCCTTTTAACTGTTAGTATGTAATGGAAAAACTTTGTGATAAACAAAAACAAAACTACCACGGTAACCGTACTTATTCGTGATACAGTGTTTTTCCGCGATTATAGTCTGGAATAGCACATAGGTCACTTTTTACTTATGTGCTATTCCAGACTATAATCTATCTCTGTACATGGACCTGCATGTTCAGCCGTTCTGGCGTGATTGAGTAACAAACATCCATCCAAACTTTTACATTTATTATATTAATGGTCGAATTTCGACGCTACCCCTCTTCTAGTACCTAATACATTTCTAGTGAGTATAAAAAAAGCAATTTTCAGAATTAAAATAAAAATGTCGAAAGTTATATTGTTTAAATTACAATAGCTAAGTTGTAAAGAAATATTTTAAATTTCAATAAGCCAAATAAAAGGTAACGTTCTCATATAGCTATTTAATTTTTCCCATTTCCTTTTTGCTGAATAGGATATCATATTCTCTGATTCTTAATATAATATTAACGATAAGGTATTGTTAACCTTTCAAATATTACGTTAGACATGAAAAAGTGTAGGATTTATGTAAGTACTAGCGACTCACCTTGCTCCGCTCGGGTTCGTCCCTAGTTATGTTTTAACGTTTAGTATAGATTTCTCAGAGATGAGATATTTTCTAGCAATAAAATTTCATAAAAATCCATCCAGTGGTTTTCTTGTGGTGCATTCCCAGACAGACAGACAGACAAACAGAAATAAATCTAAAAAGTATAGAATCGGTCTCCGTATCGATAATAATGACTATTTCAATAACATTTTCCAAAAAAATATTTTATGTACAGATTCGGCTTAGTTAGAATTTTATTATACGTACAGATTTGCTTGGAAAGGCCCAACTTATAATAGAATGTTAGCATTGTTTTTAAATAAAACTATTTCTTCGGATTTCTTTACGGATTTATTTTTATATTTCTTTACGGATTTATTTTTATTTTTGGTTTCCATTTTGAATTCTTTACAATTCACAAGAATCATGGTCACGGGATAGAACTTATTTTCTTCAATCAGAGACCTTAAGTCTTTGAGGGCTTAAAAGTTTTTATGCCGTTATTACGGACAGAATAATATATCCACAATATAATACATTAATTTTGAAAAACAGAGAAATGACACCAAAAATTGTTGAATAAATATTTCTAATTAGAAATTAACAATTGAAGTTAAAAAAGTTATTGGCCTGCTATTTTTATAATATATGTACTTACAATATTAAGATTCTTTAAATAGTAAATGAGCGAAAAAGTCCGTAATAATAGTTGATTAAAATTATCAAATATCCAAGAAATCTAAGAAAATATTATAATGTACCACTATTATAGAATCCAGAAAATTTTCTTTCCAGTTTATTTATTCCATTTCAATTTCAAAATCAAGTTTCCGGACAATAATAACATTATGAATGCGGGCGTTTGTCTGTCTTACCTTTACTCATCAACGGTTTGTCTGTCTTACCTTTACTCATCAACGGAATAACGGATTGTAGTTTTTTTATATAGAGTTTCTATATTTTATCAAATACTTTAATAATTCCTGCTAAACTGTTAGTATTTCTTAACAAGGAACCTTAGGTAGGTCTTTGTTGGCTTATCACATGTCCAATTTTAGATGGTCGTTGTGATACAATCTAGGAATATATTATCAGACTGAAGTTCTACTTCATAGAATCAATTTCTGTCGCACAATGTGACTGCACTAGTAGTATAAAATAAATCAATTTAAATTAATGCCAAAATATTAAAAACATTATTAAAAAGAATAAACTACTAAAAATTAAAAGTATAAATTATTTTTAGAGTTCCATATCTCTAAAAGAAAAAAGGAACCCTTATGGCTAACGTTCGTTGTCCGTCTGTCCGTCTGTCTGTCTCTCTTGTAGATTCTCTCTCGTTCTTGTAGACTCTTTTTATTAAGTACGCATAAAGGTATCAAGCTGAAATACATATTAAATAATCAAATCTGCAATCCCTTGGAACTTTGAAAAAAAAGAAACTTCTAAGTCAACGCAATCAAAAGATACGGTCGTTTATACCGCATATTTTACACTCGCAAGGGAATCAAAAGCTATAAGGCACTTCCCGTAGACCTAGAATCTTGGAGTTTGGCAAGAAGCAATGTCTTAGAGCAGAAGTAAAGGCAAAAGTTCGAAAATCATAATTTTGTAGTTACTACATCACAAAAAAAAATGTTTTGACATTATAAATTTATTGTAATGTTTCATGCTACGGAATCCTTGGTGGTGAGTCAGAAACGCACATATCCGATTTTTTCTCTTCCTTTTTATTTTGTAGTCGGACCGCAAAATATGTTCCTATTGCTTACGTACGTGTATGTAGATACAATAATTTACGAGTGGGTTAAAAATAAGCTTTTCACCCCGAGATTTCGTCTTTAAAAAACAATAAATCTTTTATAGACTTGAGCGTACCCATATATTATAATGAAATTCACAAAACGTCTTACATTTACAATACCTTTATCGAACATTTTAAAGCTAAATTAAAAATGTTATAAGCATTAAAAATGTCTTGCTCAGAAGCTTCTTATACATGTAAATTAAGATAAATTGAATAGTATTCGAGATAGCTATGTTATATTAAAATATTGTAACGCAACATTTAAACGAGTAATTGCTAAGTTTTACTTTGGCCCGTCTCGTTAGAATTGATTTCCGAACTTTGGTAGTTGGTAGCTTAAGTGCTCGTAAAAGTCTAATTAAATAAAACTAATTAAACTAAAATTTAACGCGCTCGCTTGGGAAACCGAGTGAAGCGGGTTCAAATCCCGGGTCTCGCACCTCTGATATTTTCATGTGCGAATCATTTTCTAACTTGATTACCACTTGCCTTACGGTGAAGGAAAACATCGTGAGGAAACCTGCATGTCTGAGAGAACCTAGCAAATTTTCGAAAGACATGTGAAGTCCGCCAATCCGCACTTGGCCAGTGGTGGTGGACTATGGCCTGATTCCCCTCGTCTTAAAGGGAGGCCCGTGCCCAGCAGTGGGACGTTAAAAAAAAGGGCTGAATACAAACTAAAATATATTAGTTGGAAATAATTTGCGCTATTTTTGGGCTATTTTTTGTGTCTGAACTCGCAATAATCCGAATGCTGCCAAATTATTTTATTTTAAGTAACTCATTTTAATTATCAGTAAAATTAAAAAAAAAATATATGAAAAATTCATTTAAGAACGCTTTATTTCAGGAATCATTTTTTTTCCTTTACTAATGAATGTACATAAACAACAAACGTCAATTTACATATTATGTGAACTAATTTTTCTTTCTTCCTCATGAGATCATGGTATCTATCGATTATTCGTATGTTTGTTAAGATCGAACTCAAGCGCGATATACCTACTGCCATTTTATTATAATGCTTTATTTTATTAGCTTTTAGACGGCAAGTACAGACAAAAGTTAACGAGTATTACTAGAGTTTGCCTTTACAATAAGCAAAAATATATCAAAAGGAAAGTGTAAGTGTAAGTGTGTAAAGGGATTGTACTATAGTATTTTCTTGTGGGGTAGAAAAAAGAAAAAAAAATATCCCATTCGTATAGAGATAGAAACCATCCAGGTTTCAAAATTTAAGTGGACTAAACAGGTGTGAGATCAATACTTATCCGTAAATATGCTCTAATATGCCATGAAATCAATGTTGTTGCAACGTCCCTTAGTAATAATTAATCAATCCAACATTAACCCACATTGTACTTACAATAATGTCTTCCTGACAGATTTTGGCCACGGTGGCCAATCTCAATAAGACTAGTCAGATGCGCAGGATATATTATAGTATACAGGTGTACGCTCAGACTCAATTGCACTTTCTATTCCTTTTACTCTCAAAGTCCGATGGGACAATACTTCGACTCTCGCGGTGAGAGTTAAGGCAGGACCAACGGTTTTACGTATTCTCCGAAGCACGAGGGTTCAACACCATCAACTTTCCAGCTCCGAGCTACTACTGAAAATATCTTAACAGAAAATCTCAATAATCACTCTTAGCCCGACCCAGGACTCGAACCCCGGACCTCATCATCTGCAGCGGTACATGCTAGCCACTAGACTATCGAGGCAGTTTATACTTACAATATAATCAATACTACATCATTAGTTTCAAACTTAAAAAAATATATAAAGAGCAATAATTCGCAATATATTGCGGTTAGGGAAGTTAGTTTTTCAGAACATATGGTATAGAGGGCGGAGGGTAACGGTGTGTGAAATCGCTGGCGAGCACTCTGAGTAACGAGGTCCGGTTTCGAACAGTATAGATCAGTAGGGTTCCCAATGGGAGGAATTATTTTATATATAATTTTTATGCATAGATCAAATGTACTCGTCACTAGTAGTGACTCACTACATAGTAAAAAACAAAGTCGCTTCCCGCTGTCTGTCTGATCCTATGTATGCTTAGATCTTTAAATGTAAGCAACAGATTTTGATGCAGTTTTTTTAATAGATAGAGTGATTCAAGAGGAAGGTTAATATGTATAGTACACTACATACATATTATAGTACAGAAAAGCCGAGAATTTCAAAGATTTGTATTTCATACTAACCGTTAAAATATACCTAGGGGCAAACCCGAGCGAAGCGAGGGTGAGTCACTAGTATTCTTATACAATTAAAATAATTGGTAACATTCGTGCTCATCACACAAATGAATGCCCCCAGCGGGAATCGAACCCGCGACCTCTGGCGCAGAAAGTAGGATCGCTACAAACTGAGCCAAACGTGCCGGCAAAAAAATATGAGTATTTTTTATTAATAATGAATATTTCAAACAGTCGGTAACCCTAAATAAAATATGAAATAACTTCAGTGGACCGCACAAAAACTGGGGCTGGCGTATGTTTTACGCTTGGCTCGATTTCCATTCGATTTATATTTTATTATTACTGTTTTCATTTTTTACAAGGAACCTACTTTCTTTACTGAAGCATGGGAACACTTTTAAAGTCTAGAAGCTTTCACAACATTACACTAATATTCCATTATAATAAGTTGACATATCTGAAGTTTTAATTGAACTCATTTATACAAAATTAAAAATTGTATTTTTCAATGATTGTAGAATGACATCTTTTCTAAGCCTCTGGATAGTCAATTATTCAGGTATTACGAAGGTTTCTGTCAGCGAATTTACTGAATGAACGGATCAGATCAATATCAACTTACTTGGGTTTAGACTAGATGAGATTCTTAATCGTTAACGCTAAATTAAAATTTATATTGAATTTATATATTCCTTAGATTGTTATTTGTACTATATTGTTTCTACATTAATGAATCAATCAATCTCTAAGAACATATTATTGCCATCTTGTTTTTAAATTAAGCCCGCAGTAGTTCCAGAATTTACCTCTTATTTTCAAAAATAACTTTACATATTTTAATGAAGACATTTTTGCGTATAATGTAATTGCCGTTATAAAATAGAAGACAATAATGTTTGTGGATATTATTTAGTAATTATAGCATATAACTTTATATCTAGTACCTGGGCGACCGAGCTTTGCTCGGAGATCTTAAATCGTATTTTATAGATAAAAAAACTAAAAACTTGAATAAATTTCAAGCGAAGTCAAAAACAAATTTCAGCGAAGTCGTTAGAGCCGTTTCCGAGATCGCTGGTATAAATAAATAAAGAAATAAATAAATAAAAATATAAAGATACAAATATACAAGAATTGCTCGTTTAAATATATAAAATAGATAACAATTTTATTAAATTTTTAATTCCACTTAACACGTTCGGCCCAGCGCCACCGTAAGAAGATTCACGCGTCGTGACACACCGTTTTCCCATACAAATTGCATTTACGTTGATAAACGTTGTGCTTTTCATGTATGCAAGATTAATTTTTGATTCGACACAAACGTTGAGAGACGTCGACGTTATATAACGCTGCGTCGCATACAGTCAAATTAGGGTATAGAAACCATAGGTTTCTTAACGTAACGTTTAGTCACGTTGACGTTCATAAATGCCTGTTAGGTTAATTATATTTCTGGATCATAATCCTTGTCAGTTCCGTACTCTCCGTCATCACTGAAGGGATCAGGAGTAATTTCCCGGGACGAAGAATCTTCAAATACCTTCAGAAACCCCTTACTGCAGAATCGCTTTTTATCCATCTAAAACAACAGATTTTTGTTTACTTTATAACGTTTTATCAAAAAGGGTGTAAATAAATCACTTTATGGAATTATTTTTATTTACTTATTTATTATTTATGTATAAAGTAACAGAAAATCCACAAAGAATAAATTATCTCTTTAAGATATTTCTGCCAGAAACCCTTTAGAAGTGAGAGAAATATATCAACTAATTATTATAATTATACAAAAATAAATATATATACGTATATGTACACACTTATTTATTATTATTATTCAATATAAACATATTATAAAAAACTTACGGTATATCGATCACTTCAATACGGTCGAGCAAAGTAAGCGCAGCATGCGCTTCTCTTGATGCGGCGCAGAACGACTGTAGCTAGCCGCGTCCCTACTCCCCGCGACGTGTATGAACGTTGTGTGTCTGCTTGTGTGAGCATATGTGCTTATGACGGATGTTAGCAAAACACCACTAAAAGTTGATTCGATGCGGCAGTAGACTTTTAAAACTTCCAAGCGATGCGGCGCAAATATCTATTTAGTAGAATATCGTATTGCCTCCTGACGTTATGAAACGTAGTGCGAATAAATGCACATTTAAAGTAGACGTGACTAGACGTTGTGTTAATTATTAATGTCTATATTTTGACGTCATGAGACGTTGCTGGACCGAACGTGTTAACTTTCCACAAGGTGTATGAAAATCGGGTCTATAAATTAAATAAGCGAAACAATAAATACTTTTATTTGAATTACAATAATACCTTGCAAAAAAATATGAAAGTATTGAAGTGTGGGTACTTATGATAGAAGTACATACTTATAACATAATGGGCGCTACTTCGTTTTCTTGGTTATTTGCGTTTTCTATAGTTGTGTAGTATGTTTCTTTTCAAAAAGTCTTTACGTAAGAATTCACTTATTTATTCATATATATTATAAGTTGAGCTATATCTAAGACTAGTGTCTTACTTTTGCTTCGCATTATATACATATACACACACACACACACACACACACACACACACACACACACACACACACACACACACACACACACACACACACACACACACACACACACACACACACACACACACACACACACACACACACACACACACACACACACACACACACACACACACACACACACACACACACACACACACACACACACACACACACACACACACACACACACACACACACACACACACACACACACACACACACACACACACACACACACACACACACACACACACACACACACACACACACACACACACACACACACACACACACACACACACACACACACACACACACACACACACACACACACACACACACACACACACACACACACACACACACACACACACACACATATATATATATATATGTATACAAAACAAAAGAAAGAAAATCGGTTGACAATCGGAAGAGAAAAAGGTACGGAACTATTTTGTCTTTGCTTATTTATACAAATATTGTGTTATCCATAATCTAGCGACATCATCTTTAGTGGTTACTACTTGTGGGTATTATCAGGGCTTAAATAATAAAGTATTCAATGCTCAATGCAATTTAATAAGGGAAATCACTGTGTTATGAACTTAAAACGATATTTCTAATAGTTTAATTGAGCAAAGGGTTCGACACCGATCATTTGACTTCCATCTACTTATCTCTACATGATCCACCATGGTCAACCAACGTTACTAATTCACACATCTTCAACGAATGTCATGAAGGCGTCTCAACCCCGCTTGAGACATAGCCTCGACTCTTAATTTTAATTTAAACCAAATAAAAACTAAAGTGAATAACATATTGGCTTTAAACAATAATAAGGTTTTACATTCTAGTAGAATAAGGTAAATAAATCCTCCTATCCTAAATAATGGTAATTATTCATCAATGAAATAATTAAAACGGAAATGGGAATGCAAGGAAAAGTAAAACAATAACTGTTTTATTATTATAATTAAAATTATTTTCAACCCCCGACGCAAAAGAAGGGGTGTTATAAGTTTGACGTCGATTTCTGTCTGTCTGTTTATGTGCGTGTGTCAGTCTGTGGCATCGTAGCTCTCAAACGGATGGACCGATTTCGATGCGTTTTTTTTCATTTGAAAGCCAGTTTTCTTGTGGTTATTCTTAGCTATGTTTGGTTAATATCGGTCCAGCAGTGTAAGAGTATCAGCTCTTTTCCAAAATTATTTATTTTTTAAGGGTTGTTCCTTAAACTATAAGTGTATTTTGCGTAGGGGGTTTCAAAAATTTTTAATTTAATTTTTTTGCAGTATTTATCCCAAGAATATGTTCTCTTCTATTTATTAAATGATTGAAAAATAAGTTCTAAGAATATCCAAGTTATAAGTTATAAAATGGACAATTTACTAAAGCTTTAGCTCACATATGAATGTACGTAAGTGGCAATATTCTACACTACGGTCAAAATGAAGTTGTTCTAGTGAAATATCGCGCGGTAAACTCATTATGCAGATCACGCGATCTCTACATACTGTGCGTTGTTTGTTTTAGACGAGAATGCCGAAATTAAATTTTACTCAATGTACCGCTGTTTAGGTCCTAATTAAGGACTAAATAGCAATTTCAAAAGTCTACATTTGTTTAGGATCTTTTAAGCGTATGTCCATGCATTAATTATTTTTTATGTTCCTATTTTGTTTGGTCTCGTCATAGAGGACTTGTAATTTGTCATTTTTTTTATACAAGTTAACATTATGCTCTCATGTATGTATTCATAACATTTATCAAACGAAATATTATATAAAATAGGATAATAATGATTTTGCCTCAGTTTGAACAGAGGTCCTATCTAGATTATTAAGGTGTAAATGGAAGTTGGTATACGCAAGCATCTTTTTAAAAAAGTTGTTTTTGGTAATTTATAGCGTTTTAAGAAAGAATGTTAAAATAATAGAAGAAACAAGTAAACGAATATGTGCGACATGTTATCTGTCTCAAAGGGATACTTTAAAACATTTTTTTTACTGTCATCAATCAATCAATTTGCTACACACCTAGTGTATCTATTGGTGTTAAGGCTGAATACGTGAAAGAACTGAGTCGAATGACGATTAATAGCTGAACTGAAAAACTATTTTTTTGTCTAGAATAAAAAGTAGTAATGAGTTATCTTTCAACTGAAACCTCTATCCTTCAAAATTGGTTAAGTCGTTCTTCAAGTTATTTTTTTTTTATGCGATTTAGTGACAAACGAGCAGCCAGACCACCTGATGGAAAGCAGTACCTGTCGCCCATAACACCTACGGTTCATGCATTTAGGTTTTAAGTAACAAAAATGCAGAACCACAGATGCGTTGTCACTGTGAGGACTAAGATGATATGCCTCTTGCCTGTAATTGCGCTGGCTACCTTATCCTTCATACCGGAACACAACAATGCAATCATTGTTGCTTGGCAAACTATATTTTTGGTTTTTTTCGCATTTATTATGATATTTGATTCTAAATAAAACTAGCGACTCACCCTCACTCCGCTCGGGTTCATCCTTAGCAGTACGTTAAAACGCTTAGTATAGATTTCTTAGAAATGAGATATTTTCCCACAGTAAAAAGTATCCTATATGTTGACCCGGATAAGCAGCTATCATCATATCAAATTTCATTAAAATCCCTCCACTGGTTTTTCCGTGATGCGGTAACAGACAGACAGACAGACAGACAGACAAACAGATAGATAGACAGACATACAGACAAAAATTCTAAAAACTATAGATTCGGTCTCTGTATTGATGATAATGCCTATTTCAAAAATATTTTCCAAAAAAAATATTTAATGCACAGATTTGGCTTGGTTACAATTTTATTATATGTATAGAATAGGTATTAGCTTTTAGGATGTATCTTTAATATAGGATAACTATTTTTAATGGTATAAACATACATTCAAGAAGACTAACGACATTCATATTAAAATAACTCAGTTATTTGAAGTCCAGCTTTAACTGGTAGTATATTATTTAACTTAGTGCATCAAATACGAACTAAGTTAATATTATACTTGTCTAGTAATCCTAGTTTCGCTTTGAGAACTACAAACGATGTGTTTACGGGTTCTCATTTAGATTATCTCTTGAGTATTTAAGCAGACTTCACTTCGAATTTACTTAACGATATAAGTAACGTTCTATACAATAAGAAGTGTTTTGTAATTTGAACCTTTATCTCGTATTTATAAGAAACTAGCGACTCACCCTCGCTTCGATCGGGTTCGTCCCTAAGTTGATTCCCAATACAAACTTTAATTTCCATTTTCATTCACTAAAGGGATGATTTCCGGGATAAAAACTATTCTATATCCTTCCCAGGGTCTCAAACTATCTTCTTACCAAATTCCATCTTAATCGGTTCAGAAGTTTTGGAGCCTATTCGGTGCAAACAAACAAACAAACAATCAAATCCTTCCTCTTTATAATATTAGTATAGATAAATACATTTCTCTTGCAATATGATTTTTGAAAGCTATTTTCGTTGAATTTACGGCTAAGGGCGGTAATAAACGTCGTAGCTATAAAACCGCGGTCTGATAGGATGTGATAGGCACACGAGTAAAGTACGCGTCCTTGTGACTTGAAGATATTTTTTTCGCGTGTGGCTGAACCCTAAGTACACATTTGAATCTCTTGTTTAAGATTGTTGATAATAAACACAGTTTGAGATTTTGTTTTTAAATTGCACGTCTGTAAACAGTGTGAGCCATATATATTTTTACATGTCTTTTGGTTTTTACTAAAGTTCAATCTTTTTGTAGTTATTCTCTCGAATTTAATTTAATTTATCATACGATTAGAATAGAACGCAATTGTTATAATGATAAAATTAAGTAGCTACAGCATGTGCATGACTTCATAAGTTATTTTAAGGACTGAGTATCGGTCTGCTTTCTGGTTGATATCGCTATATTTATTACTAAACGTAAGCCTAACCAGAACATTTAGAAAAATCCTTAGGCCTATTTATTACAGAAGAGGTCTAGATAACATCATGATATAACCCTCAGGAGCGGAGAAATTCATACTGTTATCATAAATGTGTAATTCTGTGTGTTACCTTTTTACGCTTAAACCCCTAAACAGATTTTGATAAAATTTGGCAAGGACATAGATTGTATTCTGGAATCGGATATACTACCATTGGCCGGACAGGCTATCTATGATGCCTATCCCGTTTATTACGCGAGCGAAACCGCGATTAAACTTTTTATACATAAATAAATAAACTGCGAAAGCGGAGTCGCAAGCAAAATATAGATTGTAATATTCGAAATAAAAAAATCTAAAGTACATATCAACTCCTCTGTTCCCCAAATATTCCTATAAGGCAAAATAATAATCGAACTTGTGAATTTCCACACGTTTATTTATTGAGCAAAGTATTCGACATTATAATCCACTGAATCCAAATTAAGTCTAAAGTCTACATTACCAAATAAACACAGAATATTATAATCCCTGCACAAAGAAGCTATATATAGACACCTCCCACACCGGGTCGTTCGCTTCGAGATCACTTAGTAAATGCTGAGTTCCTCGTTTCAAAACAGCCTTTACATATTTGCTAAAAATATATCTATTTAAAATATATTGTTATCTCTTTGTGCGTAAAACGTAAATATTGAGTTTGAAATAAGTAAAAACAATTTTAGTAGAAAAACTAAATTTAAAGAATTTGAAAATGTATACAGGTGTCGATCTTACAATACATTGGTATCCATATCATTGGTTATCTAATTGGCAGATTCTGTATTGCGTTACTGGTTTTTATTTCATTATTCTTATTTCTATGTAATTTATTTGTATGTATCTTTACTTTGACAGGCTTGTTTTTATTTTTTTTTGTCCGCACTTGGTCAGCATGGCTGACTATGGCCTGATTCCTCTCGTATTGAAGGGAGGCCTGGGCCCAGCAGTGGGACGTTAAAAAAGGACTGAATACATCTTTATTTTGTCCAATAAAGCTTTTTTATTAAGTCATTGTTATTTATTTAGGAATTACCCTAGCTTCGCTCGGATGCGTCCTTAGGCCTAACCGTATAGTGCTTAAAGTCTATATGTTACTCCAGGTCATAGTCAATCTGTGTACAAAACCAATTTTAATCCATTCAGCTGCATGAAAAAGAGTAACAAATACACATATACACATAAAAAAATACATATTTATAATAAAATTCTATTGTATACTTTATTAATTATTGCATTTTAGGAATGTAATACAGAAAACTTAGTTAGCAAAGGTGGACTTATCTCTGAATGAGATCTCTTCCAGTCAACCCCTGGATGTGGAAAAAGATGTCAGCAGGCAATATAGTGCAAGAAATAAATATACTAGAAATAAAAATAATAATCACATATACATATACCTATTACTTATAAAAATATATAATACTATATAGTATAAGGCACTCGACCTTTTGAATTCGTATTTAAATAATAGAATACAGAGGGTTGATGTTAATGGTAAGAGATCTCCTGGAGCTCCGTTAGATATGGGGGTTCCGCAAGGGTCTATTCTCGGCCCCTTTCTTTTTCTAATTTATATTAATGATTTGCCATCTTTTGTACAGGACAAACATGAGATAGTATTGTTCGCTGATGACACTTCACTTATTTTTAAAGTGAAGCGAAATTTGCTTATGTACGACGATGTAAACGATGCTCTCTCAAAGGTTGTCTATTGGTTTGATTCAAATAATTTATTATTAAATAACAAAAAGACAAAATTAATAAAATTCACAACACCCAATGTTAAACTTGTTGATAATGGTGTAATATTAAATGGGGAAATGTTAAAACCGGTAGAGTCCACTAAATTCCTGGGTATTATCATAGATTCCAAATTGCAGTGGGGCCCCCATATTGAGGGACTAGCGAGTAGACTCAGCTCTGCAGCGTTCGCGGTAAAAAAAATTAGACTTCTTACTAATGTAGATACAGCCCGCATAGTATATTTTAGCTATTTTCATAGTATTATGTCGTATGGTATCTTACTCTGGGGAAATGCAGCAACTGTTAATACGATTTTTGTACTGCAGAAAAGAGCTATTCGTGCAATTTATAGTTTAGGTCCTAGAGCGTCATTAAGAGATAAGTTTAAAGAAATAAAAATATTGACTGTTGCTTCTCAGTACGTGTACGAATGTGTTATGTATGTTCGTAAAAATATACACGAATTTCCCAAGAATTGTGACATGCATAACTTTAATACTAGGAGCAAACACAAACTTGTAATGCCTGTAACTCGTTTAAAGAGAGTCAGTAATTCTTTTTATGGACAATGTATACGCTTGTACAACAGGATCCCAGAAAATGTTCAAAAAGCTTCTATCATTAAATTCAAAAAAATTGTTAAAGAACGTTTGTGTGCTAAAGGCTATTATACAATAAATAATTTCATAGAAGATAGCACGCCTTGGGAATGAAGTGATCGCCTCCAGGCTACTTCAACTTTATAAAAATATTGTAAATTACAATTTATTAAAAAAAAAAAAAAAAAAAAAAAAAAAAAAAAAAAAAAAAAAAAAATATTAGTCCCGCTGAGTTTCTTTCGCCAGTTCTTCTCAGGTCTGAGGTTTCATTTTTCCGAACTGGTAGTAGACTCATGACGTTCAGTAAAAAATTGTAATAATTTAATGCTGAATAAAATATTTTGAATTTTGAATTTTGAATTTAGTCTATATCTATACATAATAATACATATAATAAAATTCAAACTAGGCCGAATCTGAACATTAAATATTATTTGAAAATCTTCTTTAAATAGACATTATTATCGAAACAGAAGCCCAATATTGTTTTCAGAATTTTTGTCTGTCTATTTGACTGTCTCTCTGTCTGTCTGTGACCGCATCATAGAAAAACCACTGGAGCGATTTTCATGAAATTTGGTATGATGATAGCTGGTTATCCGGGTCAACATAATATATGATACTTTTTACTGCAGATAAAAAATGTCATCTCCGAGAAATTACTTATAAAGAAATACCATACAGTTAAAGTATAAAGTTGACTAAGATGCATCTGTTCCGTTGATAATCCTATAACAGTTATATTGAATTATATGATAGCGTATAGTGTTCAATAATTGATGAGAAAGTCTAAACTTGGTCTTTCAGAGGCTTTACTAAACGAAAATACTGTAAGCACTTTTAATTTTGTTTCCAGTAGATAACTTGTTTGATTCTTTTTATATTGCTTTAGTTTTTGTTTTTCTTAAGGCCTTATTTTTCTTGGACTCGTTGTTTTCACTTATTTATTATTTTGTTTTAACGTTGCTTATATGTTATTACAGGTTAGCTATGTATATTATATTTATCTTTTTTCGTCACTTTCCTTAGTTATATTTAAACTCACCGTCTAATAAAACCAGTCCTACCCACTAAAAGCCAATGAAATCATCACCGTCTTAATGGGGAAGGATGTTCCATGTTTATTTACGTACTCAACATCTGAGCCTCGGCGATGGTCTACCGAGGTAGACCACATAACCAGGCAGCTATTTTACTATCATATAAGTACCAGGAGCAACCTGAACACCCCCCAAGGCTCAACGATGAGGGTCGCCTCTTAAGTGCGTCTTTTTGCTTCATGACCGGATGGATTGCCGGGCTTCTACTCACTAAAGCCCATAGAGGGACTTTATGGCTGCAGTACAGTGAGGCGTTGCATGATCGCTTGTGCATACAATATAACATCATGATATATAAGTCTAACCTTACACCCGTTTTGGAACGTTTTACATTATTGACATAATATGTTAATGAGATCCAAGTACACTCATGGAAATCTTCAGTAAGACGAAATGGCTGCTAAACGTCTTGGAGGAATTGGGATGATAAGAGTAACATGAAAATGAATTCCCACACACGCAAAATAGGTACACAGTCGTCGAGTTGCGAAAACAAGCCCGATTATACCATACCTTACCATGTTAATAAGCTCATACCTTATTATTTTCCTTTAATCATCGGTTTTCAACTTATCAACAAAATTGAAAAGTTTATAAAATCCCTACTCTTTTAAGTTCCAGACACTTACAATGCTTCCGAAGCTTGATACACAAAGGCAATACAAAGTTGTTATTACACTCCTACTCGATACCTTCAGACTTCTTTGAAACAAACTCTCTAAAATTATCCTCTAACAAAGTCCTTCTATAACTTTTTTTAGCTTAAACTAAAACAGCATCTTAGCACACACTTATCAAAATGAACTATGATCTGTCTTATAGATTAATAGTATCTGGGCGACTGAGCTTCGCTGGGAATTCTTTTTTGTGATATCGTATATTTTAGATGAAAAAAACTAAAACTTTGAATAAACACAAAAAACAAACAAACGTAAAAACTTTGTATTCCGACCGGGACTCGATCCCGGGCATATTATGTGTTGTCTAACTTGTGCCTTGACCGCTTGACTATACTTATGTATAACCGAGTGTAAGAAATTATCGACTATATTCTGCGTAGAATAATGCAAAAGAAAACCGCATGAAAACTCGAAAAGAAGAAAACACGCGTTTTCCCAGACATGAAGCTAATCTAGATCGATTTATTGCCCCCGAAAGCCCCCACATACCAAATTTCAGTGAAATCGTTAGAGCCGTTTTCGAGATTGCTGGGATAAATAAATAAAGATATTAAGATATAAATATACAAGAATTGCTCGTTTAAATATATAAGATTATTATATATGTATTAGCAACTCATCGTCGCTTCGCTTGGGTTCGTCCCTAGATACGTTGTAAGGGTTAGTATGAAATAGGTAGACTATATACTATGTGATATATAGTCTAAAGCCTACCTCAATAAATGGGATATCTAAGGCAAAAAGAATTTTTCAAATCTAATTAAATAGTTCCTGAGATTAGCGCGTTTAAACAAACAAACAAACTTTTCCTCTTTATAATATTAGTATAGATTAAAAAGATACGTATATTATGTATATATTATTTTATTACCTAAAAGTAGCTCGTATTTGATATAACGATTTGAATATTCACATTTGGTAACAAAGAAAGATGACCCAATCGTGGGATATATTAAATTACATAAGTAATATACCAATTGTTAGAAACCCGAATAGATATTACTGGAAAGAATTCTTGTGCATTCGAACTTTTCAGATATGGCTTTGGTAACTTGTAGCCGTATCAAGGATTCTCATATAAACTTTTCTAACAGTTGTTTTCTTTTAATTGTTGTAGGAAATTGTTTTAGTTTATTTAAGGTTTATCGGAGCCATTGATAAGTTCCACAATCTAACTCTTGGCTGTCTTGATCCTAAGTGTAATTGTATAGAACTCATCAAAGTTACCAATGAACCCAAAATCGAAGAATTGAAAAAGTATTAAAGTTTCAATTATCATCTCCTCGTTCTGTATTAAAATTATGAAACTGCCACCGATTTTATATCACTTGCAAGATTTCAAATAATTTTCACATTAGGAATTGAGTAAAATTTGAATCAAAAGATTATACTTCTCCTTTATTTCGCATACATACTCTGACGATGATGGTTATGTCTTCCAGACTGATTTCTCCGAGGACTGGGGTGAAAAATTGCCAATTTCTCAACTTTGGGCTGTTACTAGAACTTCCTTAACAGAAAGATTCAATAACCAATCTTGTCCCAACTTGAGTCGAACCCAGGACCTCTGGAAGTACAGCCGTACATGCTAGCCACTACACCGCTTGATATATATATATATATATATATATATATATATATATATATATATATATATATATATATACATGTGTTAGTGCACTCAGCTTCCAAATTGCACGATACACGATAAATTCATTACGTTCGCAATGTTCATTAATGAAGGTTAAGTAGAGTAGAGTGCTAAAATACAATTATATTGTCATAATGTGTGAAATATATTCAGTCATAGATTTGCCGAGAAGACTGACTAGTAATTCAAGGTTACACATTCGATTCTTTTCTTGCCAAGTTGTTAGCATCAGTGTCTTTATATCTCGAAATTATAATTTTTCAAGTAAAATTTCTTTACGCACGCTTGACTTAGGGGGTAAAACGGTGAATACGTAACGAAAAAATGTACGTATGTTTGTTGCCATGATAACCGTTGTTATTGTCTGACAAATGATATATATAATATTATATTCTTTTCTTAAATGATATTCTATAAATATATGATTGTAATATGCCTAATACACGTTATTTTTAATATTTCACCAATTCTAATTATTTAAAACATAAATTGAATTTCATAAAGAGACCTACAGAGGTTTTACTTCTTGCGCGTATACACATTCATTAATTTTTTTGGCAGAATAATACTCCGTTAAAGTCAGGGAAAAAGTATCCATGATCTTGCCATTTATAGGGGTAATGTTCCCGTTTAAAAAGTTAATGGAAGCAGCCTTGAATTGTAAAGTAGGCGATGTAACACATCTGTGCCTTGTAGATCACGTGAAACCACATGTGATAGATTGTCGGTCCATCAAATTATTACAATTTAAAGAAGAAAGAGAAAAAAGAAATGCTCTTTTGTTTCTCCCTCGACCGAAATATTGCCGGGAAAATTTTATTTAGACTTATAAATCACCAATTTTCTTACTCGATATTTTGATTATGACGTTGATGATGACCGAGCTTCGCTCGGAGTTTACTCTCTTGAGCCTTAAGCCGTTTCCGAGATCGCCGGTATAAATAAATAAATAAATATACAAGAATTGCTCGTTTAAATATATTATTAGATTAGAAATTACCTGAGCTATACTAAGTTTTTTATGATAGCTTTTTTTTAATGATAGCGATAGTGCAAATGCGAAGGTAACATACAAATATAAACAGTTATTATTCTTCTATTTTAAATTTTCTAACATGATTACCACTTGTCTTATGGTAAAGGAAAACATCGAGAGGAAACCTGCATGTCTGAGAGAACCTAGCAAGTTTTCGAAAGACATGTGAAGTCCGCCAACACGCACTTGACCAGTGTGTTGGACTATGGCCTGATATTGGTCTCGTATTGAAGGGAGGCCTGTGCCCAGCAGTGGGACGTTAAAAAGGGTTGAGTACAGTTACAATAAATTCTATTTAACCAATTCTAATTATTATCTAAATTTTAGATAAAACATGCGTGAACATTAATTCGATAGGTAAATCGAATTCAGGTACTCCCAAAACTCTAAATGTAATACCAATTAGATAACGAAATGCCAAATTTGTACATATAAGATACATTACCAACATTGACGTCACGAGCTATCCGCTCTTATTATTGAGTTAAGGCCTACACGTGAATTGAATCTTAATTATATTTGAATCGATCGCATTTCTACAGTAAAAGCTGCTGAAATATGTAACAATGGAACGGTTGACGTGAATTATAAACTAAAGAGTTTATTTTATAATTTATATTTTACTTTTCGTTTCGCTTTCGCTTTTACTTCGCACGTCCTTCAGAGTCCACAATACTGAAAATTAATTTAAAAATAGTTGCTCTCTTGAAAACATATTCATTAAAATAATAGAAGAATGTTAGTTTATTGGCCGCCGTGGCCGGAATCGGTCAGGAGGACATTATTATCATTGTAAAATTATATTATTATATATTATTTACGACATGTAAAATTCAAAATAAAAAAATGACTTAGTTATAAAATTATAATAAACTAGCGACTCACCCTCGCTTCGCTCTGGTTGGTTGCTTCCCTATATAATTTTTTTCCCCCAATTTCATCCCCTTAAGGTATGATTTTCGGGATAAAAACTATCCTATGTCCTTTCCAGGGTTTCAAACTATCTCTTTACAAAATTTCATCTAAATCAGTCCAGTAGTTTCGGAGTGTATTCGGTACAAACAAACAAAAAAATCTTTCCTCTTTATAATATTAGTATAGAAAAAAAATATTGTAAAATTAATTTATACGGTGTGTGGCTATACAATATAAAATACGAGTATAAGTTAAATGTTAATAGAGAATAAAATCCTCATGTCGTTAAAGTCCACTGCGTAGGTGTCATTAACAAGTAAAAGTATTTGAAACAACATTTGTCCTGCAATTCTAGATACTTTTAAAATAAATGGTGTTTCTTTTTCACTCCATTTGCAGTATAGAGACTAATGATTCGTACAGATACCTATTACTATTTATTGGACATATTAATCTAATATATAAATATCTCGTGTCACTGTCTTTGTGGTCGCCCTCCTTCAAAACGGCTCGACCGATTTTAACAAAAAAAAATGATATATTTTGTAGGTATGAGAATATATCGTAAAGTATTTTTTAACCATCCTCCCCCACCCTCCATTTTTTAAATAACTAGTGGAAAACCCAAGCGGAGGGAGGGTGAGGCGCTAGTTTACTATACAATACTAAAAATACACAATCTTTTATTATACTAACTATACACATCACTACATCTTTACATATAATAAAACAAAGTCCCCCATTGCGTCTGTCTGTCTGTCTGAACGTGATAAAATCCAAAACTACCGAACGGATTTTCATACGGTTTTCACCAATAAATGTGATATTTAGTTATAAGATACAATTTTGTTTAGAACATATCATTAGGACTTACAATCTACCCTATTTTTCACAAATGCGACGTTCATTGTTTCACAAAAATGGAGAAGACGGAGAAGGATAAGCAGAAGGAGACCTCAGAGAATTTTTGTAGACGAATATACTTAAAGAAGGTCAGGTCAAAAGTTTTAAAATCTCCAACGAATATGTACTAAAATAGTGAAAAACTGCAAGAAGTAATTATTGCTTAACGTTAAGAAATCGCACAAAGCATTAATACTAACAACTTTACTTGATGTAATAACTAATAATACTATACTACTTTGAACGTGTTTATAACAATAAATATAAACTCAACATATAATAAACTATCAATACTATATATGTAAGTTTATACTGTAAATTTACTTTAGTTATTAAAGTTAACTTAAGTATAGAAAGTTTTGGAATTTTATAGCTATTAACTAAGTATATAACAGATGGTTTGGCTGGTAGTCCAAAAGAGTGATGCGATGTGATAAAACTTAGAAGAGCACCTGGTTCTTTACACCCGTACTCCGTAATATGTTTGATGCGTAACAAAGATAAGGCTAAAACTTTGAAACTTACAAAAATTATAATAAGTTTAATTAATATTTCATTTTTAATATACATATGAGGGTATCCATCCGAGAGTATTGCTTAAAGCGTTCATGCAGGGTAGTAAAATCAACAAAGTGGGTTTATTAAAAAAAAAAGTATTCTGTTAATCATAAAAAAAAACACTCGTGTAGCCTTTATATCTGTCAAAGCCAAAAATATTTTTTTTTGTTGTTTAGACTAAATCTGAGCCTGAGAGATAACGTATAACCTATAGACAGCGTAAATAAATGAAGTCTAGGGACGTAGATAAAATATCATCCCCCAATATTTATAGAATAGAATTCAAAAAAAATATGTATAGTCAAATTAAGAAACCTCATCCTTTTTTTGAAGTCGGTTAAAAATAAATAAGAATGACACTACGATTCTACAACATAATTATATCATTACAAATTCTGAAATCCCTTTTTATAATATTAGTGACAATTTTAATAAAACTATCTTTTCGGATTTTTTCGGGGATTTATTTTGATTTTTGCTTCCCATTGTTTTGAATGATTCAAAATCCCAAAAAGATAGGTTTTATTTAAAATATCAATAAATCTAAGTAAGTATTAGTGACAATAACCAAATTTTATTTATTAAACGTCTCAATTTATAGTACAATCACTATTTATATATTTCAATCTAATAATACCCAGAGAAATTGGTTAAACTTAACTCATGGGTCTGTATGAATGGGTCTGAAAATTAATTAAAGTAATTTGAACAGCGTCGACATAATGTAATCCAAGTTTTCTATAAAGAGCCAAATTAACGGTTTAATTTTACTTCTATCCAATTATGTAAAAAAAATTAATTAGTTGACGCTTAGTTCGCACATATTTTTATTTTAGACGCTATTTATCGCTTCGGTGCGTCCCTAGGTACGTGGATTTTGTTCACAACTCCATGGGTTTTATTTTTTTGCGTGGAACGCTAATACTTTTTTTAAATAAAAGTAGCTTAAGTTACTCCATATAACATTAGTTATTTGCTAGTGAAAGTCCCGTCGAAATTGGTACAGCCCTTTCGGAGATTAGCCGGAATAAACAGAAACACAGGCAGATAGACAGACAGCCAGACCGATAGGCAGACAGACAATAATTTAATTTAAATTATTTAATTAAAATTGTTTTTTCTTATTAGCACCCCTATATACATTCATATGCATTTAGTAAAAAGCTGTTATTTTGACATCACAAACAGACACTTCAATTTTATTTATCTTGATAAATATATTTTAATTAAACTCAATAGAATCACTGCAAACTTTTATATGCATGACCACACTGAGTAAAAGCTTAATTAGTTTTAAAAAGCTTTTCCCTAAGGCAAGTTGGAAATTATGTTGAAATTGACTCGCAGATGAAAATATCAGAGGTGCGAGCCTGGGATTTGAAATGACTTCATATGGTTTTCCACGTTCCACGTGAGAACGTTACCACTGGACTACCACTGCCTTTTTTACTTTTCCATTATAAAAACCGATTAAGAAGCAACTATTTAAATTAATTCCATACAAATTTTGGCTTTTATTTTTCTACTAGCGACTCACACTCGCTTCGCTCGCGTTCGTTCCTAGGTACGTTTTCACGGTTAGTATAGAATAAACTATATATACGTAAATACATAAGTATAGAACAGTAAGTACCTACTTTAAAAATTAAAAAAGTATATATGTATATCTCTTACTTGACACATGATTCCCCATACAAACTTTTATCGCCCTTTTCACCCCTTAAGGGATGATTTTCGGGATAAAAACTATCCTATGTCCTTCCCAGGGTCTCAAACTATCTCCATACCAAATATTATCTAAATCAGTTCAGCGGATTAAGCGTGAAAGGGAGACAGACAGACAGACAGGTAGATAGACAAAGTTACTTTTGCATTTATAATATTAGTATGGATATGGATGAGTACATATAAAGTCAACTCGGTTAAGTCCCCGTATGAAATGAAGGTTGGAAAATATGCCGCAATTACCATTCAAGCCTGGGGTTATCACACGTAATTATGTTTTCAAATTTGTCAGTTTTCACTTCTTACTTTATATTTTCTCTTCTATACACATGTGTACATTGGGCATGACCTAAAAACATTTAAGGTTATTTTTTAATTTTTGTGTTTAAAAAAAATATTTTTATAGATGAATAAACACATACTAAGAATGTTTTAGGCTGATTTCATAAGAAAAGATGTATCGTTATAGTATCTACTTTACACAAATCCAAAAATTTTAGGCAGGTACCTGAAATATATTTATTTATTTACCCATATATATTTAAGAAAATATGAATATTTTATGTGGTAGAAATAACAGGACTTTTATTTACAAGCAAGTCATAAGTATTATTAAGGTACTAGCGACTCACCCTCGCTTCGCTCGGGTTTGTCTCTAGCTTGGATATAGTAACATATATATAGTTTTTTTTAAAGTATTAAAACCTTCCGTGGACCTTAAGGAACATACAAAAAAATAAATTAGCCGAATTGGTCCAGCCATTCTTGAATTATGCGCTTACCAACATTCATTTTTATTTATATAGATAGATGAGCTTAAAATATTTCTAAGTTATATTACATTTTATGAAGAAAAGAACTTAGAATGGAAAACAATAAATTCGCACTTACAATACAACTTACTGAAGCATGGCTACATTCGATTTATTCTAGAAAAGAAATACAAGTATTTGTTGCATCTTGAAGTATATTGGAATCGGATACAAAGTTGATCCAATAAAATGAGAGTATTCGAGAGGAAAATAAATGTCACGTTGCTTATTTGATATTGTATTGTAATCTGAATTTACAATGGTATTCGGTTTTTTTAACTTTCACCCTCTTTTGTGTGGTAAACTAAATATGTGAGAGTGTAGGCGGTGACCTTTGCCAAGTAGGTATAGCTTTACTTGATAAATTGCCGACATTGGTAAAAATAAATTTATACTAGCAAAACCCGCGGCTACAACTACAAAAAAAAAAACTCTAAAATGGTAGGTTTCATAAAAACTTTCATCCCCTATTTTACCCTCTTATGGCATGGATTTCGAAAATGCTATAACACATATTTATTTAATTGTATTGAAGAGCATTAATACCAAATTTCATGTAATTCTGATAATAAATATTTTTTTTGATTTGTATTATGATGTGTTTTACCGTGGGAATTAGATAGTCTGCCATGGTAAAGCCTATGTCACTCTCCAGCCTTCCAACTATTTCTACACAATATCACGGCAATCCGTCACTCTGTTTTGACGTGAAAGAAGGACAAACAAACAAACAAACACACTTTCACATTTATAATATTAGTATGGAAATGGACCCTATTTCTTTACTACGAATTTGAGAATGTAGAGAACAGAGAGTACAATCGTGTTTGCGTAAACACTTATGTACTATATAATCTTCTTAGAGCAGATGGGCGCCGTGGCTGAAGTCCGTTTGGAGAACATGTTTTTTATTATAATAATTTCTTTAAAAATTCCGTTGCAAAGCTCAGAAGCTAAGTGGTTGTAAAAGAAATAAAAGACGCAGGAAGCCTAATGGTGACACTCTTAATTGGAAATCCAAGTGAAGCGGGTTCAAATCCCAAATCCCAAGGATAATATTGTAAAGTAACCTTAATGTAGACCAACACGTACTTGGCCAGAGTGGATGGTTCATCTTGCATTAAAGGGAGGCCCGTGCCTTGCTTATAAAAATACAAAACAAATATTCTATTTAATTAAATACTACTAAGAGTCGATCTCTTCCCTCAGGCCTAACCCGCTCTTTCAAATTCTTTAATAACTATTATTGACATAAAATCTATAAGAAATAAGGATCGGAATATTAAGTAGCTTATACTCTACACAGTACCCTACGCCATAGGCAAAGAGCCTGTGAGATTTTATTACAGCTAATGTTGAGCTTTTTTCTCGTATTCCTAATATTGAAAAGGGATAAATAAGATTTATAGTGATAGTATTGATGCATTGTCCAGTTGAGCTTTATGTACTAGCATTGCTTAGGTTCTTAGATACCTAGCAGGTTGCCTAAGTGTTAGTCCAGATTAAAATCTATTTATATAGTAAACTAGCGATTCACTCTCGATCCGCTAGGGTTCGTCCCTACTTACGTTTTAACGTTTAGTATAGATTTCTCAGAGAAGAGATATTTTCCCACAGTAAAAAGTATCCTATATGTCTACCCGGAAAATCAGCTATCATCATACCAAATTTCATCAAAACCCCTCCAGTGGTTTTTCCGTGATGCGGTCACAGACAGACAGACAAACATTCTAAAACCTATAGATTCGACCTCTGTATCAATAATAATGTCTATTTCTATAAGATTTTCCAAAAAATATTTAATAAATCTGTTCAGCCGTTTAAGCATAGATGGATGTTCTTCAAAGTATTAGCAAGTGATAATGATGCAAATAATTCACACATGTTAAATCCGAGTTTCAAACCGCTTCCCTTGCTTTTCCAAATGAGTGCGGTTAACCAATTATCTAAAATTAACCAGTAATAAATGTTTTACTTAACGCAATATTTTCAGATACTGGATATTTTGAGTTACGATCACTAAAATTAAACTTGTTTTCCATAATATCTTTAAGAAATAATATGAAACGCGAATTTATTTTTGCGGTACATAGTACATACTCGTACATATACAGATAATAAATATTTACGAAGACGAAAAAACGTATTTGTGAAAACGTAAAAAAATATTTTAGTGTGTAAATATGGTAGTAAAAACAACACAATATACGACGATACGGAACCCTCGATGCGCGAGTCAAAATCATACTCACGCGTTTGAAAATCATTACATCCATCAAATTATCATTACATATTATAAAATATGTGCTTCGCCGCGTCTGTCTGTCTGAACGGGATAAACTCAAAAACTACTGAACAGATTTTCATACGGTTTTCACCAATAGATGAAGTTATTCATGAGGAAGGTCTAGGCATATAATTTATTAAGATTTTTTGCAAATTGGTGTAAATACGACGATTCTTTAAAATGTCGAAAAAACTAATGCCGACTGGGAGTTTTATTGGCGTGCGCCGCGTAAACTAATAAAGTTATATGAAAACAATGTATTACAGAATGTATACTATATAAACTGTAGTATATAAACTGTAGTAACGCTATGTTCACGTATCTAGGGACGCACCCGAGTGAAACGAGTGTAAGTCACTAGTTAGTTATAAAACAAGGCCAAAGAGTTTTTTTGCAGTTTTAACGCGGGCGAAGCCGTGGTTTCTGCTTGTATAAATTATAAATATAATACATATATGTATTTAATATTATAAAAAATATTTTGGTACTAAACGCAGAATATCTAGACTGGAATGTGAGGAAGGTAACATAAGTGCCTGCTATAAATAGATTGGATAGATGGATTAGAGATATTTAATTGAAAACTTACCTGACCTTACTACAGAAGCTTATAGCATTAACCTACTGAGTAATATTCTCAAGTGAATTGCGTCATGTCATACTAAGTCTAGGAAAAGCAATTGGATGTATGGAATTCATAATAGGTACCTAATAAAACCTACTTTTAAATAAATTTTTAACTTTGGATTTAATTTTTTAAATGATTCCGCGAAGAAAATTCGAAGAGATAATATTATTCATTTTATTCACGGTTAGCTATGTATATGTATACATAAATAGCAGCTTGTTACTCCTAAGATATTCATTTAAATTATATAGCGATTTACCCTCGTTTTGTTCAGGTGCGTACGCCGTATGCGTATTTTATTCACAATTTCATGGGTTTTAATATTTTTTTGAGGAAATATGATTATTTTCCTAAAATAGAAGTAGCCTAAGTTATTCCTTATAACATCAGCTATCTGCCAGTGAAAGTCCCGTCAAAATCGGTTCAGCCGTTTTGGAGATTAGCCGGAACAAACAGACAAACAAAAATAGTAAAAAATGTTGTTTTGGTATATGTAGCGTGTATACATCAATATGCATTTAGTAAAAAGCTGTTATTTTAATATTACTAACAGACACTCCAATTTTATTTATCTGTATAGAATAACGACTCACATTCGCTTCGCTTCGGCTTCGTCCCTAGTGAATAACAAACTATCCCAAGGGAACCGTACATTTTTTTCGGGATAAAAAATAGCCTATGTGCTATTCTTGGCTATAAATCTATCTCTGTGCCAAATTTTATCCAGATCCTTTCCGTTCTAGCGTGAAAGAATAAGAAACATCCATCCATCCTCATAAACTTTCACATTTATAATATTAGTATGGATTTCAAATATTTGCGTAAATCTAAAAAAGTATTATGAAGTTAGACATATGATTGGTTTTAATGATTATTTAGAAAGTAATTTTTAGTCACGGCAAACTCCGTCTTCGATTAGGCTCTAATTTCATAAGGGTATGTTGGTTAACATTGCTATAATTTAAGATAATTACAACAACTAGTTACTCAAAAGATCAGGATATATACATATGTATAAGATTCTTTTGTTTTTACATGCTTAAAGCTACATATATTGCTATATTATATTTTTTTAAACTTCACAAAAAGTAAGAAATAACTAAACTAAGAAATTATAATAAATACACATAATCATTTGGCTAGTCTTAGTAGACTGACGGCCACGACGGCCAAGACTGGCGGCCACGGCGGCCAGTCTCACTGAGACTAGCCAGATGCGCAGGAGATATTATAGTGCAGCGCGTGTACGCGCAGATACAAGTGCACTCTCTATTTCTTTTACTCTCAAAGTCCGATGTGACACGGGCGGATACACCGCCAACTTCCTAACTCCGGGCTGTTACTGAATATTTCTTTGACAGAAATACTTAATAACTGAGCTTGGCCTGACTCGAGACTCGAACTCAGGACCTCCGGATCTGCGATCTTAATGCTAGCTACTAGACCATCGAAGCAGTTAGCTAAGAAATATTGTATATACGTCAAGTGTTCTTAGAGTCGCACTTACACTATTGAAATATTTTTTTATATCGCTATTTTTTTGTGCTTTTTTTATGCGATTCAGTGACAAACGAGCAAACAGACCACCTGATGGAAAGCAGTACCTGTCGCCCATAACACCTGCGGTTCATGCACTTAGGTTTTAAGTAACAAAAATGCAGAACCACAGGTGCGTTGTCACTGTGAGGACTAAGATGATATGCCTCTTGCCTGTAATTGCGCTGGCTACCTTATCCTTCATATCTACCGGAACACAACAATGCAATCATTGTTGCTTGGCGGCAGAAATAGATAAAGGGGTGGTACCCATCCAGTCGGACTCCTCAGGCTTGACAGAGTCCTACCACCGGTGCGTCCTTAAGTGTCTAACAGTAGCCTATATATTATTTCAAATCATCGTCTATCTGTGAACAATATTTTCGATTCGAGTCAATTCGAGTTTTTTATTTAAAAAAAACATTATTTTAATCTTTCCGACAGACATTAGAACTTGCCGTAATTATGTTGCAAAACTTTCTAAGTTATGTAAAGAAATTATGAAATAATTACAACATTGTTAACTCTGAACTTAGAAACAACAAAGAAATTCGAAAGAGTACAATGGAAAAGTTTAAGAAAGGTATACGACAGTTTTTATTTATGAAAAATATTTTTTCATAAGCCAAAATGAAGATCCTTGCATAAAATTATATCACAATACAGATCTATTATTTACTTATTTATTACTATTTATGATTTTATCTGTTTGTTTTATTTCTATACAGACTACCATACTCTTTTCTAATTAGTAAATACGTTGTAAAGCAGTTATTCCCCACTTTAAAACAGAGCATACGGTATTGGTAGCTTAAGCCTCTCCTAATTTTTTTTAATTTTTTTGCTAACAATAAATTTAAAATAACTATAATGAGTATAGTCTCATTAAAATTATTATAGCTAGTCTGGGGTTATGTGAAATTAAACAAACTACCTTTACCGGTGGTAGGACTCTGTCAAGCCTGAGGAGTCCGACTGGATGGGTACCACCCCCTTATCTATTTCTGCCGCCAAGCAACAATGATTGCATTGTTGTGTTCCGGTATGAAGGATAAGGTAGCCAGCGCAATTACAGGCAAGAGGCATATCATCTTAGTCCTCACAGTGACAATGCACCTGTGGTTCTGCATTTTTGTTACTTAAAACCTAAGTGCATGAACCGTAGGTGTTATGGGCGACAGGTGCTGCTTTCCATCAGGTGGTCTGTCTGCTCGTTTGTCACTGAATGTTATAAAAAAAAAAAACTCATAGGCAGGCTAATAGAAGATGAGGGGTAGTGTTATATGACAAATTGTATACATAAAAAATAACTTTGACTCTTAATAGCATAGTCTTTTTAATCAGTATTTTTTTATTCAAACCAAACTCTTTTAATTTTTTAAATCTGTTCTTAAAGAAGAAGAGCAGTTAATAAATAGTTTTTAGTTAAAATAATATTTTTCTTTCTATATCGAAATAAATATAGAGATACTTAATATTAAAGAGATATAAAATAATATAAATATAAATAGTAATATAAATAACTTAATATAAAATATAAAGATGCTGACATTGTTGTGTCGTTTTAAGTTTATGACATCTTTACATCAAAATACATATGCAGCTCACCCATAGACACAGAGAACAGACTGAGCAATACCCTCATGAAATTGACCATTCTCTAGAAAGAGAGAAAGCGAACGTGCAGCCAATTATTGCCTGCCTTTTATTTAAATTTGATTTTATAAATGGAATGTAAAAAAATTATAAATATCTATCTTCATTAATCATATTTCAATTAATACAGAAGACTTCTTGCCACACATTGGTTTTGTCTCTGTCCTGCCTTCTCACCATTTTTAGCTTACGGCTGGCAAAGAAATACTTAGCCTACTTTCTATGTCTATGAGCTCACACAACTATTCTGTCAATTATTGTCAAAGAAGGCCTTACAATAATTGCAACAGGATAGTAGTCAATTCGGCACAATTTTACAGTATAGTTAAAGGAAGACAGTTAATGGGAAATTATCATAAGTGAAAAAGAGACAGAACACTTTCTAGAAATAAATCACCGTTACTAGAACATTTTCGAAATTCGTACCGATAGATTTTTCTTACTTTTCTATATAAAGGGGAACACAGTTTGTCGGGCGGTCCGTGCAACTTTGGTTTTATACTTAGAAGATTGAAAAGCTTAAAAGAAAGATACGAAACAGTGAAAAATGAAGTGAGGTCGGTCTACTGCAATTATAGTAGTAACAGAACTAGTGGTAGAATACACTATTTACAGTTTGCTGTGTGAGCTGTTAAAGTACGTGAGCTGTTTTAAATAACTTTCGTGTACAAAAAATTAGTAAAACCTTTATAGTTCTTGCAATTGCAAGTGACCACCTTTACTTTTCAACCTCAGAAGCAAATCTAGTAATAGTAATATGTATGTATTCTAAGTAAGTCGAATCTGTACATAAAATTTTTTTTTGGAAAATCTTAATAGGAGGACGAATGTATAGTTTTTTAATTTTTTGTCTGTCTGTCGGTTTGTTTGGGAAAGCATCACGGGAAAACCACTGATAGCTGGTTATCCGGGTCAACACATAAGATACATTTTACTGGGGGAAAATATTTTATCTCTGAGAAATCTATACTGACCGTTATAATGTACCTAGGAAGGAACTCGAGTGGAGCGAGGGTGAGTCGCTACTACCTAAATAAAAATAAAAAATAAGTTTATAAATGTTCAGGTATTTGTAGCTTAGAAATATTCAGGTTTACTTCGAATACATAGAAACAGCATTACTATCAAAGTTATATTACCTGAGCGACCGAGCTTCGTTCGGAGTAGATAAAAAAAATAAAAACTTGAATAAATACAAAAAAAAAACAACAAAGGTAACAACTTGGACATCTGTGATTGTCAAACTTGCACTTTAGCCGCTTGACCACGTTGCTTATGCCCGAGTGTAAGAAATTGTCGACCACATTTTGCGTGCAATAAAGCGAAAAAAAAACCGCATGAAAACGCAAAAACACGAGTTTTCCCAGACATAAGGCTAATCCAGATCGATTTTTCGCCCCCGAAAACCCTAACATACCAAATTTCAGTGAAATCGTTAGAGCCTTTTACGAGATCGCCGGTATAAATAAATAAATATACAAGAATTGCTTGTTTAAATATATTAGATATAGTTGCAGAGCATACTTAGAATATGAATACTGTATTATAAATAAACTGTTAGAAGAGACACAAAAGAAAGGTATATAAAATATAATTTTAAAATGCCACTCTTAGATTCTCAAGAGAAATGTCTCTGACATATTCATTTTTCCTGTCTAAAACTTTGTCGGAAGCTTTACAATTACGCCTTTCTTCTTTTCTTTGTAAGTTAAACATTGATTACATTTTATTACTTACCCATGTGGGTAAATATTTAAAAAGTTTTCATGTTCAAAATAAAATACAATGAAATTGAATTAAACTACGATTAATTATTTAATTAACGCCTCCGTGCGAATTTCCGGGAAATCAATTGTTAAAATACACACGGGTGTGTATGCACTTCTCAACATGTTAAACACTAGCGATATATCCACGCTTCGCTCGGGTGAGACTTGGTGCCTTATGTCTTTAAATTATTACGTATAGTAATATTATAAATGTAAAGTTTACATGTTTGGATGGATGTTTGTTACTCAATCACGCCATAATGGCTAAACGGATCTGAATGAATACAAAAAAAAAAACACAACAAAAGTTATATAATAAAATTCTAAGTAAGTCGAATCTGTACATTATTATTTTTTTTGGAAAATCTTAATAGGAGGACGAATGTATAGTTATATATATAAATGGTTTACTTCACAAGTTTCCTATTTCACCGAACAATGTCCTTTGTTCCTACTACATATGTACATGTCATTGGCAAAATAATAATATTACCTAATCTGAACACAATGTCTTTAACAAGTCTCTCGTAAATAATCGCTTTTTAATAAGATAAGTCCTTTTATGCCTGAGATGAACGGTTTTCTTATTATTATAAACTAGCAACATACTCCCACTTCGATTAGGTTTTTTCACGTTAGAAAATGTTTTTACTCATACCATCTTCATTCAGATACATACAAGAGGTTATGTCCAACTCACCAGCTAGAAAAGACAATACACCCCACTAAATCCAACAGAAGTTCTCTCATCTTAATGAGGTGTCGCAAGATCATTTGCACACTTAACCATGACACGCTGAAGGCTGGCCTTTCAAGGCAAACCACAATAAGTATATGATTGCTCTCACGCTTCACTCTGCTATCAGAAAGGTACCAGGTAATCTAAATGGTACATCGCCCACCGGAGTGGACGTGATGAGATGAGAGGAGAAGAGAAGAGATGAGGTGGCTGATGGTGTCTCTTGCCTTTAAGCCCGGCTGGTATACACATCGAAGTAAAGAATAAACATCGAGGGCCTTTAATCTGTGAACTAAATTTCACCTAAATCTGTTCAGTCGTTTCCGAATATAGGAGTAACAAGCATACATAACGTAAAGTTTCGCATTTACTAACCTTTAGATGATCACACGATAAATTATTAAGATGATGAAACACTAACAAATTTATAGCACGATAAATATTAAGAAAACCGATATTGCAGTAAATTATCTTAGAAAAGCTCGCTCGTGGTTGAATAAATTAAGCTGTTAAGTTGTCTAAGAAACTTTAAGCTATCTGGATTGAATGTCCCTCTTTATAGATCTTTTGAAATTTCTCGGTAAAAAATAAAATTTATAAAAGCTTTAATAGAAAATTTCAAAGTTCACGCAGTGTACGTGGTTTTAACGTACACTACGTGAACTTTGAAAGCGATGCGTGTTGGATCAGAGTTTCGATGGCAGAAAATATTCATTTGTAAAACAATCGAATGCTATGATGATAGTGGCTATAACTTACATTTTTTTAAGAAGAAGTCGGTCTTGTGCAGTAAATTATGAGAATTGAAAAAAAAAATATTTAGGGTTTTCAAAATATTTTTGTAAACTAAAAATTAGGTTCATTTTACTTTTCCATATTATCTCCTTAAAAATGCCTTTTATAATAATAAATATTTATCTACTAGCGACCTACCCTCACTTTGCTTCGGGTTCGTCCCTAGACAAAAACAAATCTATCCCACGGAAACCGTATATTTTCTTCCGGGATGATATATAGCCTATAGCTTTCTTCAATAAACGGACTATCTAATATATATATATATCTATATATATATATATATATATATATATATATATATATATATATATATATATATATATATATATATATATATACGGTCGAACTGAGAACTTTTCTCCTTTTAAGAAGTCGGTTGAAAAGAAATTTTCAAATCGGACTAGAAACTAGAAGTTCTTGAGATTAGCGCGTTCAAGCAAACAAACAAACAAATTCTGCCTCTTTATAATTTTAAAATATAGGTCTATAGCGACGATCACTTGATGTGCCACATCCTCACGATAAAGTGCCCTTTAAATTTTCAGTTTAAATTTTAAATTGAAACGGAAAGTTTCTGAATAAAATCGTTAACTGATTAATACAAATTTATTTATTCACGTTAATTTGAACAATTCCCATCTAGAGGATTCGGAGGAAATATGTGTGAAGACAGACGAATAGATAGACATTTTAATAAGACGAAAATATTACCTAGATGTAAATCGTCTAAAGGTTAGTAGAGTAGAGTCTTCTTCTTAGTCGTTCGCTCTTGGCAGAGTGGTCGTGGTTGACGACGATGAATTTTCTTTATCTAATGTAGCTCCTGTAATGTGCCTCCATTTATGACGGTCTTCGGCGTCTCGGGAGCACTGGACTATGGATTTTTGTGTTACGGCTTTTATAAGGTCTGTCCAACGCGTGGATGATCGCCCGCGTGACCGCTTGCCTTCTATTTTCCCCTGGACAACGAGTCGTTCCATGGAGTGCTTCTTTCGGACAATGTGTCCGAAGTATTTAAGTATTCGTGTCTGTACTGTAGACGATAATCTCTGTTTGATGTTTAGTTCCTCCAAAATCGAGATGTTGGTTCGAAACGCTGTCCAAGGGATTCGCAAAAGTCGCCGCCAGCACCACATTTCGAATGCATCGATTTTGCGTCGGTCTTTCAGGCGAACCGTCCATGTTTCAGCGCCATAAAGAAATATTGGGAAGACTAAACTTCTCATAAGGCGGACTTTCGTGGCTTTGGTGATATTTCGGTTGCCCCAGACTCTTTTTAGCCTATCAACGGCAGATCTTGTGATAGCACATCTCCTTTGAATCTCGTTCTCACACCCACCATTGTTCGTGATAGTGGAGCCGAGGTACACGTAGCTTTGAACAACCTCACAGTTGCCAATCGTGGGGATGTCAGGGTGGTTTAGTTCAGCTCGGTCGACGATCATGATCTTGGTTTTTTCTTTGTTGATCGCGAGTCCAAAGGAGAGGCTTGTTGTCTCTAGGCATGTCAGCAGGTGTTCCATATCTTCTTTTGTTTGCGCAAGAAGAGTGGTATCATCGGCGTACCTTAAGTTTGTTATTTTCTGACCTCCCACTGAGACTCCTCCGTCCCATTGCTCCAAAACAATTCTCATAATATACTCTGTATATATGTTAAATAGGAGTGGTGACAGTATGCACCCCTGCCGAACACCGGTATGTGTCTGAAAGCTTTTCGAGTCGACGTTGTCTATTCGGACACTCGCAGTTCCGTCCTCGTAGAGTCGGCGAATGAGACGAACTAGGTGGTACTCCCATTTGCATCAGTATGTCCCATAACTTATGCCATTGCACCGTATCGAAAGCCTTGCGAAAGTCGACAAAACAGACATAGAGCGGGACATTGAACTCTCTAGACTTTTCGATTATCTGTCGTAGAATTAAGATCTGCTCTCTTGTCCCCCGACCTTTGACAAATCCTGCTTGCTCTAAAGCTATTTCAGGATTCAGAAAAGCTTGCAGTCTGGTGTTGATGATATGAAGGAGTACTTTGCTGGCGTGTGAAATTAAGGCTAGAGTAGGCTTAAGAGAGAGTAGAGTAGTATATCCCAATAATCTACCTATCAGTGGCTTTCCTTGCATGAGATCAGAAATATCCTCAAAGACAAGACCATATAAATTATGTCATAATCTTATGTCATATTCTTATGTCTAGTAAAAAAACATAGACGTAAAAGTTACTGAGATTCACCTTTAGAAGACAAAGATGAAAAGCGACAGTAAGAATATATTAATTAACTAGCGATTTACCCTTGCCCCGCTTGTGTTGATTGTTACGTTACGTTTTAACATTTGAAATAGATTTCGGAGATATGAGATATTTTGCCGCAGTAAAAAGTATCCTATACGTTGACCTGGATAACCAGCTATCATTATACCAAATTTTATCAAAGTCTGTCAAAGTAGTTTTCTCTTGATCCGTTCCCAGACAGACAAACAGACAAAAATTCTAAAAACTATCGATTCAGCCTCTGTATCGGTAATAATGACTATTTCAATAAGATTTTCCAAAAAATATTTAATGTACAGATTCGACTCAGTTATAACTTTATTATATGTATAGATTTATTTTAGAATGTTTGAATCATATATTATAAATATAAAATAAATTAAAAGCTACAATAATAAAATTTATGGTTAAAACTACATTTTTATATGAAAGTAAAATATTTTCTCTGAATAATGCTTTGTGAGATGTACACATTTCTCTTGTTGTGAAACTTCAATTGTACTTAAAGCTTTCTATTTGTATCATTATGTGTATAGAAGAAATATTTCAAATGGATTTTTAAAAGAAGTCTGTAAATTGATTTTTGAATTATTAAGGACAAGTGACTTTTATGTCGACGACGACACTTTTGGATTAGTTTGTAGTGACCCTACTTGCTGTGCCAGAGATCGCGGGTTCAAGTCCCGCTGGGGGCATTTATTTATGTGATGAACACGAATGTTTGTACTCCAATCATAGGTGTTTATATTTATGATATGTGTAGTGTATCAATTATCTGGTATCCATAACACAAGCCTCATAGCTTATCATGGAACTAGATGGTACTGTGTGTTAATGTTCCAACATATATATAATGTATATTAATTTAATTCTAACGGATGTGTCCTTAGGTGCCTAACAGTGGTCTATGTGTACTGAGTTTCATCTAATTTTTTTTTAGTAATTTCAGTATTAGTAACAAATATACACACATATACTATGTTTCGCATTATAATATAATATTAGTAACTGAATAGAAAAAACACGTTAAATGCCAAATAAAGTAAACATTTCGGATAATTGTTTTGTTATGTTTAAAATACATAGTTTACCCGGAATTATTCTCACGTTTTAATGTAGGGAGATAATGGTGGCGTAAAGTCATTTTGTTCACCCTTTCGTCTCTAGGGCTGTAACATAAAGCTTTACAAATTGAGTATTTTAAGTAAGTTATAAGATACTAGCGACCAGCCTTCGCATTGCTCAGATCCTATCTACATTTGAGCTTATTTGAATAGCTTTTTGCATGCTGTGCGTGGAAGCTTAGAGCGGAAAGTTTTAACCATATTTATGTCTTAATAAATGCAATGTCTTGTATTTAAGTATATTGTATTTAAGTATTAATACAATCCTATTGCTATTAATTTAGACTTTCTCGAGTAAAAGTGCAGAAAAACTATTAATAATATTATGTAGATTAAATTATTGTAGCCTAGAGAGTGTTCAACTTAGCAGCATCTATCTTTCCTTAGTATATACATACAACCTTGTGTACCTTATCTAAGATTAGCGGTCAGCCTTAAAAGACTTAAGATTTCTCGTGAGACTTAATAGATAATTATTGGTTTAGGGTTGTACTGTCTGAAACTTTTTTATTTGTCTAAAATATTTTCTTTTTATTATTAACTAGAAGCTATGTACTTACGCTTTCTTTACAACAGATTCGTCCCTAAAAAATCAAATATATCCCACGGGAACCGTACGTTTTTCCGGGATAAAAAGTAATTTATGTACTATTCCAGACTATAATTTATTTCTGTACCAAATTTCATTCAGATCCGTTCAGCCGTTCTTGCGTGAAATACTAACAAACATCCATCCATCCACCATCCATCCATGTAATAAAACTGTAGAGGTTGAATATCTGTACATAGAAAAAAATTTGCTAAAAACGGAGTCAGGGGGGTGTAAGGAGAGAAATAGAACAAATCCAGTTTTTTTTCCTTTTTTTGTTTCTCTGTCTGTTTGTCTGTTTGTACGGGCTAATCTCCGAAAATATAAAATTGATTTAAATAAAATTTTGCATGATGGTACCTTATATTCCCTGTCAACATTTTATATGCTTTTCATGCCGGAAAACTAAAAAGTTCCCGTGGGATACTCGTAGTTTAAAAAACTATAGTAACTTATACAATATACAGCTTAGCTTAGCTTACACAACAACTTATGCACCAAATTTAGTAAAATTTGGAATGCTGATATATTGCGTTATATTGCCGGTTAAACAATGTGTGTTATAAAATTTATAAATCCCACTAAAGTGTCGGATTCCCGCGGGAAAGTAAAATATTACAAGAACAGTGTCTAGCATAGCGTCTTTCATACTTAATCAACATAGGTTACTTTTAATCCCGGAAAAATGTACGACTCCCGTGGGAAATATTTGTTTTTGTTTTCCTAGAGGCAAAGCCGAGCGATGTGAGGGTGAGCCCCTAGTTTATAATATTATTATAGACGAGCGAATTTACGCTCGTTTAACTCGAGTGCATCCTTAAGGATGAATAGCTTACGAATGCGTAGAGGATACACATATAAAGAAAAAGTATATTTTTTGATCCAGGAATTTTGCTTTCGCAGAAAAACTCACTAAAGTTTCGTCACGTTTGGATGAATATCTCAGTAATAGAGCACGCAAGTGTATGTTTGCCCTCGACGCCTTTGTGATGCAAACATTGATTTTTATTTATATAAATAATAAAATATTACTTTTCATATAAGGGTCATAGAAGTCGCTTAGAAAACTTATAAAATTTTCCTTTTTACTATTAACAAAAGCCATTTGTATTGTGTGTGGGATTTTCTCATAGAAACCTACACATCCTTCATAAAAAGAATAAATAGAACGGACTCGATAGTCAGGTCGTAGGTTGGAGAATGTAGGAGGTAAGAGGTAAGACCAGAAAGACATAATGTGGAGATGAAAAAGCTTGAAATAAATATAGTATGTCAAAAAATAATTTTTAACTACATTATTTTTATATTTTTAATTTAAATTTTCCTCAGTATATAAGCTTGAGTTTGTGTTTATTTAAGCTTTAGTATTGAATTTCAACAAGTACATTAACATTTATTTAAGGCTAAAATGTTCAAAGCTATAATAGGATAACATTAAAAGAGTGTAATTAAATCCAAACTCCAATAAATCAGAAAAAGCTTCGCGGAATTTTAAATCTCTACATTATATATTAGCTAGGGTTGTTATATTATATAAAATTATAACAAAAATTGCTATTTTGGGAAACATTTAGTATTCTATTCGTTAAAGCTTAAATATTAAATAATTATTTACACATAGCATGCTGACCTACTTTTGAAGATGAAAAAGTGATAGAGTCGTCTAGTGTCAATATTGAATAAAGTTATATTCATTACTCTCTTAGTTTTCTTGCTCTTTATTAAAATTACTAGCGACTCAGCCTTGCTTCGCTCGGGTTCGCCTATTGAAAAAAAATTCTATCCCACGAGAACGAGTATCTGGGATAAAACGTCAATGTGTTATTCTGATGTTTAGTAGTTTTTGCGTGAAAGAGTAACCAATATCTATACATCTTTACATCCAGATATCCATACACTCTCACAAACTTTCGCTTTTATATGTAATAAAACTTTAAAAATATATGTGTCAATATTCATGTACTATTTTTTCTATTGAAAATTATAATGTTCCTTTTAGCACTTTCCATTTTGATAGCCTCTATAAATAATTAATCGTTAAGGTTAAGAAAAACTACATATGAAATTATATTTTAGTGTCAACCCTAAGCTCTTAGTTTCATAATAGCCGTCTTTCGATTAACGCCTGCATCTAAGAGATACCCAGACGTAATTACTAACGCTCGAGCAAAGGCTATACGCTTTCATCACTGATCTTACTTAAATTTCTTTTAAATAGTATAGAAAAGCTATTACTTGTCTCAATATTATGTTCTAGTTTACATAAGTACACACACGCATTTTTTTAACAGAAAATCTCAATAAGATTACCGAGTTCGATCTGAAACTCGACAACCAGATCTGTAGCAGTAAAGCATTATTAGCCATGGGATTAGGATTATTCATAGGAAAAATAAAAATGAAAACGAAACAGTTAAAATTAAGTAGTAATTATAAAAAATAATTACACTAATATAAATGTGAAAGGCTGTATATGAGGTATGTTTGTAACTCCAGAAACGGCTGGATTAATTTGGATGAAATTTAGTACACAGACTACATAGACTAGTGTTAGATGATACGTTTGGTTCAGTTTGTAGTGACCCAACTTGCTGTGCCAGAGGTCGCGGGTTTGAGTCCCGCTGGGCGCATACATTTATGTGAAGAGCAAGAAAAAACTCCAGTCATGGGTGTTTATATTTATAATATGTATGTATTTAAAGTTATATATATGTAGTGTATCATCTATCTGGTATCTATAGCACACGCCTCGTAGCTTACCATGGAACTAGATGGTGCTGTGTGTTAATGTCCCAACATATTTATTTATAGACATTAAGGACGCACGCGAGCGAAATAAAGTATATCGCTATATTAAAATTTTTGTTAATGACTTTTAAACGTGATAGTTTAACAAAGTTTACTTTAACGAAGTCACGTAGAATGGAAAGACACGATGGAGGCTGATCTTTTAAATAATACTATATAAAATTAAAAAGTGAATAAAGCTCTTGTTCATTATGTATTTTTATTTTTCCACAAAATGTGATTAGTAAAATATTTTTTAAACAATTAAATTTCAGTTAAGGATATATGTGTGTATTTAACATATTTGACGCATTTCATTTGATAGCCATCAAGTATATAATTAAATGTAAAATGTCTACCCATCGTAGAAAATCCATCTCTTCTCACATTGATCTGCACCATAAAGTTGGTTTTTTCTCAATGACCTGTTAATGCTTAATATGCCCGCTGCTGGACTAATATGACTGCTTCGTTGGTCTCCTTATTGATATTGAGATTGAGATCCTAGATTTGAGCTCCGTAGGTGTAAAATAAAAACACTCTTTTCCTGCCCAAAAAATATTATAAACCCAATCAAATATTTTAAAAAAGGAACGGCCTAGTGAATGTATGGTAAAGTGTCAAAAATGCTACAGAAATCTATACATATAATAAAATTGTAACTAAGCTGAATTTGTACATTAAACATATTTTGGAAAATCTTATTGAAATAGACATTATTATCGACACAGAGGCCGTAACCTATAGTTTTAAGAAAACCATGGGACAGATTTTGATGAAATTTAGTATGATGATAGCTGGTTATCCGGGTCAACATATAGGATACTTTTTACTGTGAGAAAATATCTCATCTTTGAGAAATTTATACTAAATGTTAAAACATAACAAGGGACGAATCCGAGCGGTGCGAGGGTAAGTAGTTAGTAATTTAAAAGTTAAAGCTACTTTTATTTGTTATTTTATATATATCTAAAGAATAAAATACTAGTTCTTGCCCTCCTGTCTACTTGATATAATGCAACAGGTAGTTAATTCAAATTTCGCTTTCCTTTAAGTCGTTACATCGTAAAAAGGGTCAAACAAACACGCACAAACTTTCATATTTGTAACGTTAGTGTTTTATTAATGCTGATTTTATTAAAAAGCCACAAGTATAGTACTTAATTTAATTTTTGCATCAGATCAAAGCAAAGATGTTTTTGAAATTATCGCTGAATCAGCCTTCCAACATTAGAAGATATTGTATATAATATTAGGTTTCTTACATAAAATATAAAAAAAAAATACATGCAGCAATAAAGTAGCAAAAATTTATGTATACATATATATATATACATAGGCTGACCAGATTTTAAATTCTTCAAGACATTATAGGGACGGACATCGATTCCTCATCTAACGAATGAAAAATTAACCTGTATGTTTAATGTATATGAACATAAAATATTCAATGTTTAAAATTTTTATTTTCGAGCATATTTAAAAAACAAATGAAAAATTGAGCGTGTGTTGAGCGTGAAAACTGTTCCGAATCTTACTACGTATCTATCCTATAAAAAATAAAATACTAAATATATGTGTAAAAAGTAAAGTAAAAAAACAATAAATAACCAAGCATAAAAAAATTACAAAAAAAAATTTATATGAACATATCAATAAAACACATATCGATAAAACAGTGAAGAAATAACGTAAAATTTTAGGCTTTGTAATCCGAAGCAGTAAACTATTCCGTAGTTCAGTCACAAAAAGAGCTGTATATAATGCCTACGTACATAGTATTCTTAAATACTATGGCGTAGTTTGGTCACCACAGTATAATGCACATCAACTAAGAATAGAACGTATTCAGAAACAATTTATGAAATAGCTTATTTTTTCATGTAGGTTGTATACACAGCTTCCTTCGTGTAAGGTCACATGAAAATACATTAGGATTCATGATCTGTTGTTATGTACATGTATAACTACATGACATGACATTCGTTTATAAAATATCGAGAAATAAAATTGATTGTCCTCAACTCCTAAAATCCATAAAGCGTGTTAAAGCTTGGAACACAAGCCGTGTACATATGCGGAAGTCAGTTAGGACTGGGTTGCTGCATGTACTAATTGCCAATACTACCTTAACCCTTATTCAAATATAGGGAAATTATTTCCTACCCGACTCTGTTATACATACTCGTATGTACTTTTTATTTCTATGCGTTTGTCGATACCTTGAAATATTTTGAATCTGTTTTCCTATTTATATATTCTATTTACTTGAATTTATGGTAGCACTTTTTTTTCAAATGTCATTCTAAGTAAAAATATGTTCAAAGTGGCAGTTATACTATTTTGTCGGATTTTGGCGCAAAATAAGAGTTGTTGTAAAGTGTTTTTTGTCTGACGGGCAGAAAAATTCTTGTAAATACATAACAAATATTTTTGAAGTTACACTTCTTTTGGGACGCTTGGAAAAAATACGATGGTAAAATTTTTTTGATGCGCGCACACACCGACAGCCAAAAAGTGACATGATTAGCTGATAACTGTTTGCTGTCATGGTAACCGTTGTTATCATCTGACAAATGATATATAATATTATATTCTTTCCTTAAATGATATTCTATAAATATATGATTGTAATACGTCTAATATGCCTTATTTAATTAATTAATTCCTTTTACAAACAGAGAGTTGTGACATACGGGATGAAATCTAATGAAAGCTATTTCTGTTTTGTTACGCCAAAGAAGTATAATTTCTTACATGCGTACGTATAAGTAAACACAAGTTTTTTATTTGCAGATTATATTCCTAGTATAATTACATCATAGACAGTGTATAAAACTAAAAGTTGTGGTATTTTAAAGAGTTCAAATTTTGTGAGAGTTTTTTCCCTATATCCATTTAGGAAACTACTAAGTGGGAAAATAATTCCCTTTCAGCTTTGAGTTAATTGTTGAATACAAATATATAAAATTTTGTTTCTTTTTTTACAACTATCCAACATCGCGGCCCAGAGTCGAACGTCAGTACAGACATATTTATTAATATATATTAAGTATTATATACTAACTATTATACTACTACTATATAACTTAATATATATTTATAGTATATTAATATATATTAAGTTGAGTCGCTAGTCTGTTAATAATATTATTAATAGACTAGCGACTCACTTCGTCTCTCGGTTCAGTACGTTTTTGCGGTTAGCTATGTTTATACATAAATAGTAGCTTGCTACTTCTAAGATATTCATTTAAATCGTATAGCGATTTACCCTCGCTTCGCTCGGGTGCGAACGCCGTACGCGGATTTTGTTCACAATTTCATGGGTTTTAATTTTTTTTCGCGGAACCCTAATTCTTTTTCTAAAATAAAAGTAGCCTAAGTTACTTCTTATAACATCAGCTATCTGCCAGTGAAAGTCCCGTCAAAATCGGTCCAGTCGTTTCGGAGATTAGCCGGAACAAACAGACAGACAGATAGACAGACAGACAGACAATTTTTTAAAAAAAGTGTTGCTTTGGTATATGTACCGTGTATACATCCATATGCATTTAGTAAAAAGCGATTATTTTAATATTACAAACAGACACTCCAATTTTATTTATCTGTATAGATTTTTAATAATTCTGTAAAGTTGAATTAACGCCTTTATTTTAGTTCGGTTAGGGATATCTTGGAGTATGGCTCAGTTGTCTGGCGTCCTCACTACGCTACGCATATCCTAGGGTTGGAACGTATACAGAAACGATTTCTGTGGCATCTGTCTTTCAGTGCCGGTAAAGCGAAGAAAATTCCTTCTTACAAAGAAAGATTGGCCTTCTTCATAATGACCGCTTTGGATGAACGTCGGGAACTTTTGGATCCTTTGTTTACTCATAAACTACTGAACGGCTTTATTGACTGCCCCAAATTGCTATATAAATTTAGCCTAAGAGTTCTAGTAAGAAGTCCACTTTGTCCTCTACTTCGTCAAACAATCCTAGGTGCCAATACCCCAGTCCCACGGTTATGTAATATTCTAAATTATCATATACATATTTGCTGTTTCCATAGCCAAATTCCACAAGACCATTTGCACAGACCAAGCACCAACATTGGTAGTCTTCTATAAAGTTATAATTGTTAAATAAATGTAACTGTGTAACCATCTCATTGAATAATTGAAAAAAAAAAACTGTTTACTTCTAAAATATATTTTTATATAATATTTAAAAAACTATATTTCTGTGCATGCTGTGTTTATTTGTAAGTAATCGCTACATTTAGTTTCTAGTTCTTAGTTCTAGTTTTATATTTGTGTGCATTATTATATGTGATTGTAAATAAATCTAATAAATAAATTAATTAATAAAAAGCCGGCGGCAAAAACTAGTCACGCGAGAATTGCAGCATATATATTGATATAATATATAATTTACCCCCATATACCGTATAGAAACCTGTGTTACAATATGGTGTATGTTGAGACACCTTTAAGTGTACATTTTAATATATTTTGTATTAAGTTTTTAGATAAGATGTCATAATGTTTTAACAACTGTGTATCTAGTAAATAAATAACATAAAAGTAGATTCTAGAATTAACATTAATATTTTCAATTTAAAAAATTTTAAAGATGAAAGAAATCTTAACAATAAGTTTTTAAAGCTTTTAAAAGCGTTTGTATTATTGTAATATATTAATCTAGCCTTAATCTTTCCAGGTCACTTATTCTGTCTTACTTAATATTTGAAAGCATAATCTATCTATACTTAGCTGTATAATATTCTTGCTTCTTCAAATATTACTTCATAAAATGTTCCAAGAAAACCCGTTTTCATATCGTTCGTTTAGACGAAATGCTATTTCTGTGTTTGTATTCCTTGAAATTTTGATCATTAGCCTTTTTAATATGTACACTAAGTTAATTCACTGTTGAAACTTTATTGCAAAATAAATAGTTTTATGTTATGCTTAAACAAATAAGCTTTTAAACTTTTTCAAGCTTTATTTCAGGTGAAAGCTAAGGGCATAAGGACTTTTTTAGCATATGTGTAGAAAGATTACGTTTTGATAGAGTTTAAATCTGATCGTAATATGTATTGACAAAAATAGCATGACGCGTGAGACTCGCGTTAACTATAAATAATAATTAATAAGAATAATTGACTTATTCTAGTTGGACTTGCAAGAAAATGTAAATCTAGTAATTTTACTAAATTTACATTTTCTATGTTACAAAAGAAAAGTAAAGCCTTTTTTTAAGGATAGTAATAATTAGAAGTATTTCGTATGAAACTACCCTTGTGATAAAAAAATGAAAATCTCTAAACTCCAAAAAACGAATAATGAATGAGTACTCTTTTTCGAAGTTGACAAAAAAGTATACATAATTTTTTATATTTTCTTTTTTTGGTATAAATACAGATAACAAAAAAAACTAGGATAAACTTTCGCATAGCCTATACATCTGATGAATCTGAATTTTAGTATACATATGGATTTCGAGGTGCTGATAATGCATATGATATTCAAAATACCCGTTTATTTTCAAGGTAAAATCTAAGAAAAATCGATTTTATTTTGTAATATTTTTCGCGTCTGTTGCGTAAATTAATATTAATTTAAGAGACAAATATTTTCTACAAAAGTGGTTGGCTCTTTTTTGTCCAAAAAGGTAGAGTATTTTTGTTCTCGAAATATGGTTTTCGTAGCCAGTAGTTTGAGCGAAAAATACGAAAATTCTCCAAAATTTAAATCTGCTCCTATTTTTTTCGTCGTATTTACTTATTAGCTAAACTAATTAAACGTATCATCTTTTATGTTGGCTATGCTTTTCTATTTGCATAAGAAATACGGTTTCGAATAAAAAATATTATAAGATAACCCAGTCACAAACTAGAACACGTTTACAATATACATGGGTACTTCATATGCCAGCTTTTATTTGTCTCTGGCATTACTAAATATGAATAGCCTGAGGCACTTCATCATATCAGCTCGCTAATAATATATGTTTGCAGTTTTGAAACTTTGTCAAAAAATATTTAAATATTCCACCACTTCAGTCATTGGGGAATAAAAATTAAAATTAGTCATTTGCTGAATTTTTGCAGAAATAATATTATTGATAGTTTTATTTTCTGTTAAATATATAAATAATTTTTAACTATTTTGCTATGTATTAGTATTTATTTTGTCCACAAAATTTTATAAGTACAAAAATCGAATTTAAATTAGTACACGATCATTATTGTATTTTAATTATTATTAATTACTTTATATAAAATCACTTAAAAGTAAAAAGACCAATGAAAATCGGTTCAGAAATGGCATACTCTAGTAACATATCCACAAAAAAAAAACAGAATAATTGAATACCTCCTATTCGAAGTCGGCTAAATAGAGACATCAATTTTAATGCTGAAGGATTAAATAAAAATCTTTGAGAGGTTCTTAAATCAAAAGAGTAAGTTTTAGCTAGCTATGTAATATTTTATAAGTGAAGAAACTCTAAATATGGATAAAGTCATCTAATAAAAGTAAAATTACCCTAAGTGCTTACTGAACGCAATTGTCTCAGCATTTTCCACAGAAAACACTTTAGTACTCTGTTATTTTTAAACCCAATGAAATTTTAAGTGAAATATGTATTTGACATGAAAGTAATTTACTTTGAAAATATTTTTAGCCTACTTTCATTATTTTAGTGCAAAAATGTTTTCGACTTTTATAGCAGAAAGGATAATAAATACTATTTTCACTTGACTGGTATTATTAAATTGGTTTAAAATATAAAACGTGTGTTTTAAAACTGAATTTTTTAAGTAAATATTTTATAAACAATCTAAATATGTAATTTTTAATTGCAATTTTTTTGTAGTTTTGTTCAGACCGTAATTACACTCGGCATTTTTTTGAGTAGCTTTACGCAATAAAACGAGAAGACCAATACGTATGCTATATAAGTATGTATCTTGCAGCTCACTCTATCTTTATACTAAACTAGCGACTCACCCTCGCTACGTTTGGGCTCGTCCTTAGGTTGATTCCCCATACAAACTTTGATCCCCATTTTCACTCCCTTAAAGAATGATTTACGGGATAAAAACTATCCTATATCATTCCCAGGGTCTCAAACTATCTTCTTACTAATTTCATCTTAATCGGTTCAGTAGTTTCGGAGCCTATTCGGTGCAAGCAAACAAACAAACAATCAAATCCTTCCTCTTTGTAATATTAAGTATAGATTTCATCCAAATTCGTTTAGTTTTTTTAGCGAAAATTCGTAACATACATACACATGCAAGCATACATACAAATTTTCGCATTTATACTTTAGTACCTGGGCGACCGAGCTTCGTTCGGAGTTCTAATAAATACAAAAAAAAAAACAAAACAAAAGTAAAAACTTTGTATGCCGACCGGGACTCGATCCCGGGCATATGTATGTGTTGTCTATACTTGCGCCTTAACCGCTTCCCCACGGTGCTTATATTCGAGTATAAGAAATTATCGACCTTATCCTGCTTAGAATAATGCAAAAGAAAACCGCATCAAAACTCGAAAACACGCGTTTTTCCAGACATGAGACTAATCTAGATCGATTTTTCGCCCCCATACCAAATTTCAGTACAATCGTTTCCGAAATCGCTGGTATAAATAAATAAAGATATATATAATAATATAGAATTGCTCGTTTAAATATATTAGAAGATAGATAGATTAGATGAAATCTGGTTTAGAGGTACTCTTATTTCATGACGATTCCAATGTTTGACAAGGACAGTCTATACTACTCATTCCTGTCATCATCGTATCATGCGAGCAAAGCTGCGTGTAAAAACTATTATGTTATATGTAATTTTTGCATGAATGGGGTTATTCGATACTAGCGGCTTACCTTCACTTCGCTCGGGTTCGCTTCTAGAAAAACAAATACAAACCTATCCCACGGGAACCGTACATTTTCCGGGATAAAAAGTAGCTTATGTGCTATTTCAGATAATAATCTATCTCTGTGCCAAATATTATCCAGATCCGTTCAGCCATTCTGGCGTGAAAGAGTAACAAACATCCATACATCCATACTCACAAACTTTCACATTTATAATTTTCACATTTTAGTATAGATTCATATCTCGGAAAAGTAAAGCATCTCTCAAAAATGATATGGAAATTGTACTAATATTTTATTGCAGTAAAATATCTTGATGAATTTTATTTTTAATTTAATGAACTGTCGCTCTGCTTTCGCGTGCCTTAGTACTTTTTTACATTAATATTATTATCAATTCATTTGATGTATCGGAACCAAAAGTCCATGTCATTCCCCGACCCATAAAATACATATGTATATGCAAAAAAAAAAACAATTTAAATAAAAGTTAGTTTTGAGATAAACTTTTGCGCGTCTAAAACCTTAGTCATTCCATGATTGCTGTAAAGTATACGAAACGTCGGAAGCCAAAAATCAAAATAAAAGATAGTTTATTTAAATATTTGCGTACATCTAAGAAAGTATTTAAATAAATATCATTTGTAGTTGGGTTGTGCTATCAGAAAGCCCAACCCAACTACAAATGATGATAAACTCTTTACATGAAGAAAGTCGTAAAGTAGGCCTGGAAATCAATTTAGATAAAACAAACGTCATGACGAATCATACTAAAATACCTATTTATCTCAGAAATCAACCGCTATCGTATGCTGATACTTACATTTACCTGGGAAAACAAATCTCATTTAACCCACGCAACAACGAACTAGAAGTAGAGAGAAGGGTCAACATCACCTGGAAGAAATTTTGGAACCTCAAAGAAATCCTAAAAAGCGACATGTCCATAAATTTGAAAAGTAGAGTCATGAACACCTGCCTACTCCCATCACTAACTTACGCTTGTCAAACGTGGAAATTTACAAGAAAACTAAAAAATAAGATCATAACCACTTAAAGAAGTATGGAGAGAAGCATCCTGAAAATCCGCCATACCGCCATAAGACAGAAAACTAAAGTTATCGACGCACTCAATTACTCACAGAAGCTAAAATGGCGATGGGCTGGACACGTAGCCAGACTCAATGATAATCGCTGGACTAAAACGACAACGTCATGGCTAGGACCATCGGGCCAGAGGAAAAGAGGTAGGCCAAATACGCGATGGACAGACGATATTATAAAAATAGCAGGCACACATTGGATGCGAGTAGCTGAAGACAGAGGAAAATGGTCATCTTTGGAGGAGGCCTTTACCCTCCGTTGAGAGGGGTTCTTGTACATATAAAATATTAAAAGCACCTAAAAGATTAAAGCACAGTTAATTAATGCATGCAAACTGTTTTAGATGTTTATTTTTTTCTTTCTTTGTGAATTGTAAACTTACTTTTTTTAACCTATATTTTATACAACAAGAAATAAAAGGCTTTTTATTTATTTATATTATTTTATAAGAAAGTATTACGAGTATATTAAATCACTTTCTTCTTGGGACATAACACACAGCACCATCTAGTTCCATGGTAAGCTACAAGGTTTGTGTTATAGATTTCAGATAATTGACATATGTATGTATATAATTTTAAATACATACATATTATAAATGTAAACACCCATAACTGGAGTAAAAATATTTGTGTTCATAACACAAATTAATGCCAGCAGGACTCGAATCCGCGACCGCTGGCACAGCAAGTAGGATCACTGCAAACTGAGCCAAACGTGTCGTCTTATTACATTAGTGTGTGAAAGATGGACAAACAAACAAAAACAATTTTTAAATTTATAATATTAAGTAAGGAAGCGAGAATTAGTGCTATGTTATTTTTTACTTGTATCTGTCGTGTGAAACGTGTACTTCAGCATAAAACGTCTAACCACTATAAAGGGACGCTAGAAAGAAGGACAGGACTTTGCGTCATCCATTCTTAGCTTAAACGGCTTACCACGGATTAGCTACGTATAAACGGGCTAAATTTAGTTATTTTCAACGCTGACTTCACATTTAAAGGATTTACTGTATTATATCAATTTGATTTGTCAGTTCACTGTTCAGTCAATATGTTACTTGAATTTTGTTTTGGCATTAATGTTTGGATAGTGTTAAAATATTTTCACAATAGGAGAAATTCGGATTTTGTTCTTTTTTGTCTGTCTGCCTTAATAACCAAATGGCATTTTTTTGTCCACGAAGTTTTGAAAAGTAGGTAATTTGAAGTATTGGTACCTAAGATTCCTTAATTACCAATAAAATACGTCCGTATTTAAAAAAAACAAAACAACAATTACCAATAAAATACGGACCGGACCGGTCTTTAAAATAATTTTATAGTTTTTTTTTTCCAATTTATATGAATGTTCATATAAATTACAAGGTCTATTTATTAAAAAAAATAAGAAAATTTATGCATATCGGCGAAGGTATGGCTTAACATACCGCAAAGGTAAGGATTTTAAGTTAAAAAAAAATAATTGTAAAAGTTGTCCGAAAAATTGGAAAATTCGCAAGCAACTGAGTTATTTTTTATATAAAACTTTTGTATGATGTCACAACTTTTATAGAAGCTAGTATTATAATATAACTGGATACGTACATACTTAAGTACCGTTTTTATGTCAGTTGATAATAAGACGAGGTGGCCGAGTGGTTAAGGCGTTGGACTGCTAATCCAATGTGCTCTGCACGCGTGGGTTCGAATCCCATCCTCGTCGAAAGTTTTGCCCAACAGTTGTCTTTGTACTATATTTATCATCGACATGACTCACAGGTACTTTTTATAGACTGCAATTGCGAATTAATAACGCAAGTATGAAATTACTCATGTTTTGAATAATAAGTGTACGTCTACATAAGTACGTGAAATGAAGTAAAAGGAACATTTATACAGAAAAACACAAACTTTTCATATAGATTATTTTTTCTTTATATTTAATTCTTTAATCTTTATAGCCTAGTACAGTTATAATGTTTTTATTTGTCTAACTAGTTTTTTTCCCGCAGCTTTGCTTGCTTGGTAACTAGGATCCATCTCCATCTGAAATCTGTTCAGCGGTTTAAGCATGAAAAGGTAAAAGACAGAGTTTTACCTTCACATTAATAATATTAGTATGGATGTTCTCTTCAAAGATGTATATATACTAAAGCCACACCCGGATTAATATATATTCTTATATATATTTATTTGAGTGCACATTTGACAAAGGCTCTATTTGCATGCTCCATGGTGGATGTATAAATAAGGGCTTAAATGAAAATTTGTAATGTGGTTTGTAATCTATTTATCGTTGATTAAAGAATTAATTTATTATACAATAATAGAAAAATAAAATAAAAACAAAAACATAACCAATATGCTATTAATATTTAGGCTATTACCATACTTAAGTATCCCTCATACTTATTTTCATCGTAAATTGTGGATTTGGTTCTGGCGACGACAAAATGTACTACATTTTGTAATATCTCACTTTGCCATGCTCATACAAGAGTATTCTATATATAATATAAATATATAATACTAGCGGCTCACCCTCGACAAACAAAAACAAATCTATCCCATGGGAACCAGACATTTTCCCGGGATTAAAAGTATTGCCTATTTGTTATTCTGATGTATGAACTATATTATTGTAAAGTTTCATTAAAATCCAATAAATAGTTTTTGTGTACTAACCTGTGTAAGTTACTATAGTTTTTTAATAAGTTTTATCCCACTAGTACTCTGTAATTTTCCGGAATTAAAAGTATCTTAAATGTTGACCGGGGATATAAGGTACCACCATCCAAAATTTCATTTAAATCGGTCCAACAGTTTCGGATATTAGCCCGTACAAACATATAAGGTACCTTTCACTTTCAGGCAAATACTATGTAATATTATATATTACTTTTTGAGTAACTAAATGAGAGTGTGCGATTCTTAGTGCTTAATCATATTACGACTCGAAGGATTTGAGATTAACTGAAAGGAAAAGTGCTAGCTAATAAATAACACTGTGCTTATCACCAAAAATAGCAGATGAAGGAATCATGAATATTTGTAGGTTAAAGCTCAAATATCTTGCATAGACTGCATTATTTTTGTTTTGTACGTCGGCTATTTTAATTTTTAACCCCAAACCTGAATGGATATAAAGATAAAACTAATAATTTATAAAAGTGTACATATATTTTGCAATGAATTAACTAGACCAAGCAATTTCTCGAGTGTACTAGAGGCAGGTGGCTAAAAGCTCTATAAGTAACTTAGCAACAAACATATGGAATAAGTAATAAACTTAAACGTCCTCCACTTAAGCGTTAAACTAGCTAAGTGGATTAAAGAGATAGAGCACAAGGTACATATTCAAAGTTTATTATTTTAAAACATAGAGAGAGAACGGCCAGTGTAGGTTAACTTTATAATTGTTTGAAAGCTTTTGTTATTTTGTAACTAAACCTGATGTATTTTACGTGATGGGGGAAAATTGTTTTAATATGTACTACGAGTATATTAATGTAATAGAAAAAGTAAAAAAATAAATAATAAATGTCTTACTTTAAAATCATTTGTTTAAAATAATTTAGTTCTTTTTATTCCATTGCTGGGTATGGGCCTTATGCAAGGGGTATCAAGCCTTAGTTAGTAAACGTCACTTGCTTTTCGAAATTTCGCTAGGTTTTCTCAAATACATATGTAGCATGTGTCACGTTCCAACACCAAAAATAAAATAGTAATCAGTTCATTCAGTAGCAGTCAAGTGGAAAATGTGGAAAATTCACCTTAGAAAATCTCCGAATGGCAAGACTCTGGGTTGGAACCAGCTTCACTTGGTTTTCCAATTACGTTACCATTCGGCTACCACTGTCTCATCCGACTTTAACACCTCCTGGTTAGTTTCTAAGAAATTAATTGTTAAATGGACCACCGGTGGCTCGGCGGTCGTTGATATGTTAATCCCCAGAGTGTACGATAACAATTGAATTCTCGGAAATTCGCACGGATTTCTTAGAAATTTTCCTGGAGAATTCAAGGTTATAAATTTATAGTACATCACTATTAATTAAAAATTAGATTATTAAAACCGAAAAAATAGGCGAGGATTTATTAAGAACATCCTTTTTAGAAATCACTTAAAATTCTTAGAACGTGTAAATTTACATAATGAAAAGTCTCATTGTTTACAGAGAACATTTTTAATATTAATAAGAAGTAAATATTTGCTAGGTTATTCTTTGTAAAAACTAGCGATGGGTGAAATAATTACTTCTTCATTTACTTGTATTGTCGGAGAGTAGAGAGTGTGTAACGTCATTATACCAAATCTTATCTAATATATTAATCTAATATATTTAAACGAGCAATTGTTGTATATTTATATCTTTATATCTTTATTTATTTATACCAACGATCTCGGAAACGGCTCTAACGATTTCGCTGAAATTTGGTATGTGGGGGCTTTTGGGGGCGAAAAATCGATCTAGATTAGTCTCATCTCTGGGAAAATGCGTATTTTCGAGTTTTCATGCGGTTTTCTTTTTGCATTATTCCACACAGAATATGGTCGATGATTTCTTACACTCGATTGAAAGCATCGTGGTCAAGCCGTCAACGCGTAAGTTAAACAATACATATGTCCAGGATCGAATCCCAGTTGGAATTCGAAATTTTGTTTACTTTTGTTTTTGTATTTATTCAAGTTTTTAGTTTTTTATCTAAAAAATACGATATAACAAAAAAGAACTCCGAGCGAAGCTCGGTCGCCAAGGTACTATAATAATTAAAAAGGCACGTCTGAAGCATGCTTTATACATCCTAAGACAGTTGTCAACACATGGCAATTAACAGATAAGGGTAGTTAAACGTAAATTGCCGTGCGTAAGAGAGGAACAAAACATTTTCCAGAAAGGAATTGAAATTACTAGAAAAGTTTTGAATTTTCGAATACTAAAATTTTCTTCGTTTATTTATATAAAAGGGCCGGTAGTGTGTCGAGAGATCAGTTGAATTACGGAGCTAAGAGAAGATGGAGATAAAATGCGAAAAAGTAAAAAGAAGAAGAAAAGTGAAACAAAGTCATAGTGAAAGTGGTGAAAAATAGTGTTCAAACACTGAATTGAGCTTACACTGTGTATATATTGCGTGTGTTTCTGAACCACCATAAGTGGCTGTCACAAGCCAGAAATAATAAAACATCTGGAGTGCAGAAAATGTAATTTAATTTCCAATCCCCGAACTCACAGAACATAACAGTATGTAACCGTATCTATACATCATATAAATAACCCTAGACATATGTATCTCATCTTCAAATATGTTCTAGAAATAAATAGTACAAAATTTTCCACTAGAGCTAGCAAGATTTGTTTCTGTCAAAGAAAGGCATTACCGATCTATATAATATAGGCCAACAGAGAGCTATGAGGCGTAATGATTTGATCCTGGCATAATGTTCTGAATTATTCTAGCACGGGCGCTAAGCCAATGTTTGGGGGTTGATAGACTAAAGACAGCTATCTCAATATAAAAATAAATTTAAATTACTTATTATGAATTTTGGGAATTTGATTTCCGATTTGTTTTTATGAATAGAATAGTTTTGTCCGCGGCTTCGCTTGCGTAGTAAAGGGCCATCAAAGGTAGCCTATGTCCGTCCCAAGGATGCAATTTATAGCCTTGCCTAATTTCATCGAAATTTATTCAGCGCTTTATAAAATAACATGTTTATCAAATTACATTTATAAAATAAAATGATGTAATATGGATATTTACGATAGATAGGTATATTAAAATCCTGTCTTAAATATAACAGTGTTCACTGTATAATTGAAATATTTTTTTAAACTTTTCTTTTACTTATAAAAAATATAGTCACGATTTTTTTTTTAATTTTTTTTTATGTTATATTAACAAGGCAAAAAACTTGAATAAAGCTAACTGAAAAAAATGGACTACGATTTCTTACTAAGAACATTAGTTATATTATTCACGAGATATATAGTATTACATATAAACCACAACAAAATCTTAAATTTTTTAGCAATAAAATGAATAAACGCTTTTTCTTTAATTTTCGTCGCTGGTTTGCGCTGACCTTTAGGGATTATCACCAAGCCTTTGTGCTGACAAAATGGATGTGACAGGTTAAATTTCTATTTACCACTTGTTGACATGCTTTAAAAATATCTAATTTTTATGTTTTTTCAAACAATCTTTATATTATCAACTAGCGATTTACTCTAGCTTCGCGCGGGTGCGATCCTAACTACCTTTTTATTTAAATACTATATAGCTAGCGCTATCTTTTGATTAATTTTATTAATAACAGTAGCCTTTATGTTATTCCAGGTTATAGTTCGATATTGGCAAAGTAAGCTTTGTATAGGCAGTGGTAGCCCAGTGGTAACGCGCTCACTTGGGAAACCGAAGCGGGTGAAACGTGAAGCGGGTTCATATCCCGGGTCTCGCACCTCTGATATTTTCATGTGCGAATCATTTGTAACATGATTACCACCTGCAATACGGTGAAGGAAAACATAGTGAGGAAACGTGCATGTCTGAGAGAACTTAGCAAGTTTTCGAAAGACATGTGAAGTCCGCCAACCTGCACTTGGCCAGCGTGGTGGACTGTGGCCTGAATCCTCTCGTATTGTAGGCAGGCCAGTGGTCAGCAATAGGACGTTAAAAAGGGCTGAATACAAGCTTTGTATTACTTATAAATTACGAGTCATAGAATACAAATTAAAAATATTATTCTTTTAGTTAAGCCATTCTTGTTTTTGATAGATATTCGTAGAAATAACTAAGGTTATTCATATGATATATATTTTAAAACAACAATACAACGCTTTAAGCTTAAAGTTCTGTGTAGCTTTTATCCATATATTAGATAGTCTAATGGTGCCACAAATACTTAAGTATACAAATGTATGTAATTACTTCTAATGTTCCACATCCAACAAAAGTTGGTTTGAATGTATGTTTGTTACTAGTTCACGTTGAAACGTATGAATGGTTTTGGATAAAATTAATTTTTGTTATATATTTTTTTTTACATAGGAATGTATATTTACAATAAAGAAAATTAAAAATATACTTCATTATATACACAAAACAAATGTACCTACACTTAATTATTGCTGTACAAGTCATATCCGCGTGGAATAGTCGCAAGAATGCTAGCCGCGTTCTCCCACTGAATGCAATGCCGATTCTTTGGGCGAAAAATGAGCCAGCTCTTCTGTCCCCAGTAGAGGCGATAAGACGAGGTGTTATGTCTTTTATTATTTTATTTTTATTATATTGTACATCTATCTACACATAATAAAATTTTAAATGAGTCGATTCTGTACATTAAATATTTTTGGAAAATCTTATTGAAATAGTCATTATTATCGAAACAGAAGCCGAATCTAGTTTTTAGACTTTTTGTCCGTCTGTCTGTGACCGCATGATGAGAAAACCACTGGACAGATTTTGATGAAATTAAATGTGATGATAACTGGTAATCCGCGTCAACATATACTTTTTACTGCGGGAAATCTGGTGTTTCATCCAAAAATGAAACAAATGCTCGTGTGGCAAAACATTTAGAGCCCAGATTCGATAAAATTTTATTTTTAGGTTTGTTAATGAGGCTGGTTTTACAGAGTCTATTACAAAATTTGTTATATATAGAAGTAAAGCTTAGTTTTATGTCTTGTAATTTTCAATTTTGCTGAAAATAAATTGATGCAAATAAAAAAAAAATTAAAATGGTATTTATAGGATAAATATTATACTCCAAGGTTATACATATGTTTATTATGATTCAAGCTATAAGTATATAAGGAGTTTTGTATTACAGCTTTTATAATACAAAACTCCTTAATCCAGTGCTCCTGAGACGCTGAAGACCGCAATAAATGGAGGCACATCGCAGGGGCTACATTAGCCAAAGAAAATTCATTGTTGTCAACCACGACTACTCTGCCAAGAGCGAACCACTAAGAAGAAGATAAGTAATGTAATATGTACTAATATTATAAATGTGAAAGTATGGATGTATGTTTGTTACTCTTTCACGCCAGAACGGCTGAACGGATCTGGATGAAATTTGGCACAGAGATAAATTATAGTCTGGAATAACACATAGGCATATTATCCCGGTAAAATGTACGGTTTGTTTCTATTTTCCTAGAGGCGAACCCGAGCGAAACGAGGGTGAGCCGCTAGTAATGTAATAAATATATATTCTTAAGTTGCCAAAAACGAGTACTGAGTTTACTATTGAGTAGTGAACTTCTGAGTTTTATCTGCCTAAACACATAAAGTGAAACTGCATATTATCAGAGATACGTTGCTTCTGTACTCTGCACAAAAGCTGGTAAAGTCCCGGCATAATATAATCTTTCTGAATTTCAATATTCCGAAGTAAAGAACTTTGCGCTAAAGGAATGGAAGCTTTAAAGATAAATCTCTGCTGTGAAGCTTCTATTTCCTTTCAAACTTAGTACTTTCTTGTAAGAATGAAACCTTTTTTTACAAATTTTGAATTTATTTTATTTCTATAGAAAAAGTATACATATATAAAATGAATGTATGTTTGTGTCGTATGCATACCCAAACTATATTTGGGTTTTGTGATGAAACTTTAGTAAATTTTTGGATGCATTAACATATACATATCTTAAAATAATAAAAGTGTAACTGATCGCTGTCTGTACATGGAAGATATTTGAGAAAAACTATTACACAAAACAATGATTATTAGAATTTTTGTACCATCTGTGCGTTTATGCGAGTTAATCTCAGAAACGGCTTAACCTTAAGGCTTAATTTGGGTGCGCTTTTCACTAATATATTGTGGTAAGTTTCACTTAACATTTAATATTTGTTTTAATTTAACCGGTTCATAAATAAAACAGTTATGTCAATTTAAAGAATTATTTAGGGACTAATCCGAGCGATGCGAGGGTGAGTTACTAGTATGTTACTATTTTATGATACTCTTGATACATGTCGTCTCAGCCAAAACGCGTCCACTGTTGGACATAGGCCTCCCCCAAAGATTTCCACGACAACCGGTCTTGTGCCATCCGCATCCAGTGGGATCCAGCGACTTTGACCAAGTCGTCGGTCCACCTTGTGGGAGGCCTGCCCACGCTTCGCCTTCCGGTACGTGGCCGTTGATACATGTATTTGATAGGTATATCAACGATATGATGACGAAGAACCAAAACAAAGGCTTACACAAAATATTTTCGACTTATTACAGCTTAACCCGAGGTGAAACCCTAATGTGATCGTACTATATAGCATAGGGAAAGAATTTTTAAGAATCGGATCGGTAGTACGGAGATTACCTACATACAAATATACAAACTTTTACCTCTTTTTAATATTAGTGTAGAATAACTATTACGTTACCTCGTACATCGTACAAAAAACTTATATCATTAAAAACACGTTTGTCTTAATTCTATAAATTTAGACGTTTATAAGCGAACTAGCAGTATCCGCGATTTCGTTAGCGAACAAATTACGCGAAATAATACGAAATTTCATGCAAATATGTTCAAGGAATAAAAAGTTTCATACAAACTTTTATCCCCTATTTCACCCCCTTGGGGGTTAAATTTTGAAAAATCCTTCCTTAGTGGATGCCTTCGTCATATGAAAAATACGGTTGCGAAATTTCAATTTCAATAGCTATTAAAAAAACCGAGGAGAAAAAGGTACTGAACTATGTTGTCTGTGCCTATTTATAAAGAGATATACTTATTAAAAAGTAAGAGTTGGTTACTATAATTTTTTTTTCTAGTAGTGTAATATTTTTTTTATAGTGTCAATGGCTATTGACGCTCATAGACATCTGCAACATAAGGCGCGTTGCGATGCGTTGCCGGCCTTTAAGGGACCTGAAGACACGACTCTTGAAGAACCCCATGTTATAGCGCGCAGGGAAAACTTCAGGAGGAAGATCATTGCACATTTTGTGCGACATCGTTAAAAAAAGTACTAGATACACAATCAGCGAGAAAAAATGTCCCCACTAAATGATCGCTCATTTGAATGTATGAGCGCTTTTTTATTTTTTTTTGTTTGTGTGAAAACAACTTTAAGTACTACAAGTAAGGATCAATTTACATAAACACAATTGGTGACAGTTTTAAGAGAACTTTGCATGGGATTGTGTATCTATTACTTTTTTGAACGATAACGAGTGATGTAAAAAATTAATGAGACACATGTACAAAATACAAAATATGTATTTTAATTTAAACGTGCAAAATTTATAAAAAAAAAAACTAAAAGTTTATAATGAAACTTATCATATTTATTATGAAATGGTTATTTAACTAAAGCTTACATAAAAAAGTACGACAAAGCTTTCTATTAACACTTAGGAGGCTTATCAAAAGTAAAAGAATTATAATTTATTAGACTAAAGAATACCCGTGGCTTCCACTATACATATCTTTTATAACGTGTCTCTTGATTTGAAAGCTCTACTTAGGATTGTCGGACATTTTTTATCTATACATATAATAAAACTATAGAGATCGAATATTTGTACATAAATTTTTTTTGCTAAAAACCGAATCAGGGGGATGCAAGAAGAGAAATAGAACAAATCCAGATTTTTTCAATTTTTTTGTTTCTCTATCTGTTTGTCTGTTTGTAACGTATTGGATCGATTTAAATGAAATTTTGCATAGAAAAATTGGATCGATTTAAATGAAATTTTCATCCTGGAAAATTAAAGAGTTCCCGTGGGATAGTTAAAAAACTGAAGTAACTTATACAGCTTAGTACACAAAAACTACTGATTGGATTTTGATGAAATTTTAAAACGATATAGTTCATACATCAGAATAACAAATAGGCTACTTTTTATCCTGGAAAAATACGTATACGTACGGTTCCCATGAGATAAATTTGTTTTTGTTTGTCTAGAGGCGAACCCGAGCGAAGCGAGGATGAGCCGCTAGTCTTAAATAACTTATTAAAAAGCTTAAAACTGTGTTGAAAATTAGTTTTCTTTTAATGTGTATGGATACAATTTTATGTTTGTATATATATATTGTTTTTTTAAGCAAGGGTATTTTCCGCAGTTGATTAAGGTAAAGTAAATGAAACGTTATACTCTTTACTCTCAATTCAATTTACTTTACACACAGGCCAATTTGCATTCAGCCTTTTATAATGTCCCACTGCTGGGCAAGGGTCTTCCTTCAATATGAGGCGGATCAGGGCATAGTCCACCACGCTGGCCAAGTGCGGGTTGGCGGACTTCACATGTCTTTTAAAAACTTGCTAGGTTCTCTTAGACATGCAGATTTCCTCGCGATCTTATCTGCACCGTAAGAAAAGTGGTAATCATGATAGAAATAATTCGCACACGAAAATATCAGGGGTGCGGGATCCGGGATTTGAACCCGCGTTTCCCAAGTTTCACTCGGTTTCCCAAGCAGGTCAATTAAAAGCAGCTAAATGTGGGTGTGGTGGACTTTAGTCTGATCTTCTTCCCATTGAGATTAGGCCAGTGTCCAACATTAGGATGTTATAAAAGACCAATAAGTCTATATTAATGTATAAAGCTGAAAAGGTTCTTTGTTTCAACGCTATAATTTTTGGATCTACTGGTCCGATTTAAATAATATACCTAAATATTTTATGCCTTTTTGTTGATAAAGATAATAGATTATTTTTATTAATACATTACACTACAATCTAGAAGAAAGGGGTAAATATACAAAATCAAACAACGCAGGCGGGGCCGCGAGAAAACGCTAATATAAATATAAATTTCAATGATGCTATAAATCTCAGATACACTAAAAACCATTCTTCTTCTGTAAATAAAATATATAAAGCAGAGGTCGTGCTCAGTTCTTGAACTAAATTCGTATACAACGTCGTAGAAAGCTGGTATATCGTAGCTGGATTCAAATCAGTTTTTCCTGTTTCCTCGACCTTAGGCGATGATATATGAAAGAATTTTTGTCATGACGTAAATGCTGACGTATGCGCACGAGTGACTTCGGTATTATTGGCGATGACGTCAAATGGAATAGATAACATTCGTGAATACGTAAATTTAACTTTCATTCATAATTATTGCTGAGCATTTTATGTTTCACGGGCCTAGAAAATTTTATAGTAAATGTACCTATTTATATATTGAAGAATCAGCACTTGTAACTTACTTAATATAGTGAAGGAAAATATCGTGGAAAAACATGCATATCTGAGAGAACCTAGAAAGTTTTCGAAAGACGCGTGAAGTCCGCTAACTCGTAATTGAAAAGCGTGGTGGATTATAGCCTGATCCCCATCGCATTAAGAATTAGAACCGCCGATTAAAAACTTTAGTTATATGTTTATCCTAGTGACTTACCCTCGCTTCGCTCGGGTCTCGAGCAATTGAAGTCTCTATCATATAGTATGTTTTTTCATTAAAACCATTGCTTATGAATACGCTACGTCAATTTGGCTGGCCTTTGACAAATGTAATAGTTATTAATTTCCCTGGGGAACCTAGCCTTTGTGTTATTCCAGACTATAATCTATCTCTGTGCCGAACACCCAGATCCGTTCAGGCGTGAAAGAGTAACAAACATCCATACTCACGAACTTTCACATTTATAATATTTATACAGATGGATTTCATATCTCTTATATAACTTTATGTCATGGTAAAACCTTCCTAAGATTTACTTAAACTAATATTTTACATCTCATGATTATGAAATAATCTTTATAATAAGACATGTGTTTTTATATATAATTACATATATATATATATATATATATATATATCGACCAAATCGTTTTTTTTAACTCTGACCTGTACATATTACTTTTGTTAAAGTTAAGCAATGCTTACAACAAATTTGGAAATTGGATTTAGATTGGTATGGTATAGTTAATATTTTGCTGTAAAGCATTCGAAACATCGAGATACAAAATTCAAAATAAAACCGCGACTAAATCTGGAAAGATAGTTACATTTAAATTGTCAAATATTGGCGTAAACCGAAGAAATTATTATATTATTAGGTAATTTTATATTATTACAGAAAATACAGAACGATTATTTGCTAAAGAGTGCTTAATTTACATACTCATATTTAAATTAGATTTGACTAGAGTATTTACGCAAGTATTTCTGTTTGTAAATATTATATGGTCATTATCCTAAAGTAGTTTTCCCCGCAGAGCTAAAAACTAGCCATGCTATTATAAAGAAGTAAAGTTTGTAAGTTTGTATGTTGCAGGTAATCTCTAAAACTATTGATCCCATACTAAAAATTCATTGATAGGAAGCTATATTACCGCAGGAGCTATAAGTTATGTATTTTATAATCACATAAAATTTTAGAAATCATAATAACTTTAATTGAAGTTGGTAAAGATGGCAATCGTTAGCCACCAAGGGAAGCCCGAGCGAAGCGAGGGTACGTCGCTAGTGCTTTAGAAGATGGCCCCACCATTGTAATAATAGGAGTAGACCTATATGATAAGTATAGTTGTGTTGTAACATTGTTTGTTTGCACATGGTTTCCAGAGAGAAAAGTGTCACGTCACGAATTTTCTAAAAAAATTATCTACCTACTGCTATTATGTAAACTATAAAAGAAATTTTCTAAAATATTCAAAGTTTTTAAAATAGAACATCAGTATTGCAATTTTATCAGCCTTTATAAGCTTTGCAATGACCTAAATTTGAAACTGAAAATCAAATGAACTCTTAATATAAAATCAATAATTTAAAATCATGTCACTGAATTATACGTTGATTTAAATCATTTTCGAAGCTTATTTTTGATTAATCTTGTTATTTCTTCATACAGGATGATGAAATTTTAGCATAGAATATATAGAAACATAAGTATGTACATGTATGATTAATTTGTGTAAGTCAGAGTGATATTGGCTACTTTTCATATCGATGGGGTAATTCCAGTTAGACATCAAGTAAGCGAGTCGCAAAAAGCTACTTAGAGCATTTAACTAGTTAAAAATGTTGTAGGTATAAAAACGCTGTTTAATATGGTAAATGATAATAATCATTTAGTCCGTAGTCAATATTTCACCATTTATTAGTTTTTCAATAATATTTGCCGAATAATAATTCAGCCGTCTTCGAGTGAGACACAAAGAAGCAGAATGAAAAAAATTCTAAAAACCTATAAGGTTTGTCGTATGAGCCGTTGATTACGCGAATATTAAATTTTGAACATGTATTTTTCAAAATCATTAAGGGGTCACTTGCATCAAATTTTTATTTGATCTCAATCTGTATTGCAAAAGTCAAACTAGTAATGTTTGACGTTTGCTAAACGTATTTAAAGCTAGGTTTTGCTTGCGACTTCTCTCGCGTGATAAGTGGGACAGGGATCAAGGGTAGCGAATGTCCGATCCCAGTATGCAATCTATGTCCTTGCCAAATTGTTCAGCGGTTTAAGCGTGAAAATGTAAGAGTTACTCTCACATTTATAATATTACTAGCGTTACATTACGTTTTAACGTTTAGTATAGATTTCTCAGAGATGAGGTATTTTCCCGCAGTAAAAATTATCCTATATGTTGACCCGGATAACCAGCTACCATCATACCAAATTTCATAAAAATCTGTCCTGTGGCTTTCTTGTGATGCGGTCACAAACAGACAGACAGATAGACAAAAATTCTAAAAACTATAGATTCGGCCTCTGTATCGATAATAATTACCGTTGCAATAAGATTTTCTAAAAAATATTTAATGTACAGATTTAACTTAGAATTTTATTATATGTATAGAGTATGGATATTATTTAAATCAAATTAAGATTTTTTTGGCAATTGGCTTTAAATATCCAACTTTAACGAAGAAATATATACTGTGTAACATTAAAAAAAAACAGTTATTGTGAGTAATGTCTATCTCTACGTATGTATGTATTTTAGGACTAATTTCTAAATTGTCCATGATATTGACCTATGTACATATCGTAGGTTAAATGGAAAAACGTCATTTTCCTTTTTTTTTGATAATATTATTATTACATAAAACGAGTCTACTATCAACATACTTTATATGTATAAATGACGCTGAGAAATTATTTATTTATTTATGTAGAAAAAGGATATTTCTTGCTGGAAATGCCTCCAATTAATAAAAAAATAATTAAAACAACACACCGCCTTAATCGTCATGTAATGTCTTTAAAATGATATATGACACTTATATGTAAATATAATACTTAAAAAGAAAAATTAATTTTAATGAAATTAATAACTTCAAATGCTTGTACTGTAAAATTTGTTCTTTTTGAATAAACTCATTTTTCTATTTAACCTACGACATTTGAACCAAAAAATCATTTACGTAACCATTACATATTATATCATATTATTTTTATAAGGATTCTTTTGTTTTTGTATAACAGAAAAACGGGAATTTATATTTTTTATATATCTATTAAATTTTAAAATAATAAAACTAATTTTGCTTTTAAATATTATTTTCAATATAAAATTAATATTTACTAAAATAATTCAAATTCATAGCTTTATAATAGTTATTAGATCTGTTTCAATATGTGTTACTTTAATACATATAGGTAATTACAGTAAAATATAACTAACTTTAGCTCAAATAGTTAAGCAGGTGGAATAAAATCGAATTATACATATCTCCCATATAATTTCCTCCAAAATATACATATATGTTAATACATGCGAGTGAAGTCACGGGTTTTTATTATAAGTGTTAAAATTTATTTATAATAATGCACTTAAGCACCTAACACTTAATTTTTTTTTATGAAATAAAGTACAAGGACGTACATTTTGTTACTCTTTTATTTTAGCAAAATATTCTTCTTTTTAATATGAAAAAAAAACGAGCGAAGTCAAATATAACATAAGTACACTATATATTGATCGTAAAATTATATCATTCAATATTCTTTAAAATATCTAGTTTAATTATAATATATATTTAAATCAGGGCAATTCTTAAATTACAACTAATAAATTTTTAATCTGTAATAACATTCATAAATTGAATTATTTTAATAATTTAGAAATTTTAAATAAATATTTTTTTTAATAATACCAAATAATATATTATAATATTTTCAAAAAAAAAAAAAATCTCATTCATTTAGTAGTATCAACAAGTAAAAATTTCATTAATAACATTACAGTACCTATATAAAATTTAATTTTCCCACTCACCTCTCAATCTGCTATTCGCCTTATAAATATTATTCTTATATTCACAAATATTCCAATTTTATTTTATTGTCAAGACTTAAACCATTACCGATTAGATTTTATTGTCAATTTTTTTCAAACATGTCGGACGTGCTTCGCCTCGACGAGGGTGATACTGACTGCCCCGGTGGGCAAAAACGGGGCTGATTCGTGTAGGTGTAGCTATGAGTGGGTGTAGTGAAAGAGAGGTAAACATTACTGCTATATAAGAGTAAAAGAGAAAGAGTATGACTTAAGGGAGCACGTAGTAGGCTCTCGAAGGGAAGTCGTAGGCCTTGGTGAACGATATTTGATACAACTTTTTTTAATGATAACCATTAGAACAATGGTGACGTTATTAGTAACTCATCCGTGTATAAAATTTTTAAAAGCTTTTAATTTTATAAAAATTAAGATATAAAAGAGATTTAATTTTTTTACGTACATATATTATATTATGTGAAAATTTATGTGACAGCTCGTTAGTTTATTTTTGTAAGTATTGGGATATATAAAAATACATAGTCTTTGTAAAATTGTATTTCTGTCGTAGCAAAATTGTTAATTATTTATTCTATATTATTATTTATAGGTGATTATTTTATTTAATAATTATGGATGACACTGTAATAACCTGTAATATTATGCTATATTACTTTGACCACCACTTGACCACAAAATTCCCTAGTTGATTTAGATGTCTTAATGTTTGCATAAAATTAAAGATTTTGGTGACCCTTCATAAATTTTTAAAAATAAATTTTGTTTGCGACATGATTGTTGTAATATAATAGAAACCAAAACAACAGTGCCAGTGATTAGACACTGGCACATAAATATCTTGACGAATTTCAGAGGGACCAACACTTTGAATCAAGAACCAACCTGTGGTTTTGCTAACTTGACCAATTTCAAGAAGGAGATATGAAAGGATGTAATATACAGTTTATTTATTTTTTCACAAAAAACTGGATGGATGCATAAACGGATCACAGTTACACGTTTTCATAAAACGTTTTCAAAAAAACATTCTTCGGTTTCTGATAAAACTTTCGAATAAGATCATTTATTTATTAATAGAAAAAAAAAACGATATACAACGATTCAATTATTACAAATGTATAATAAATCATATGCTTGTCTGTGAGTACATGTCTATCTTTTATAAAAAGCCAGGGCGAGCATCTAGTATTAAATATTATTATAATGTGGGCGCGAGAATACGCACGTAGAAGATAAATCATGACCGACCTTAATGAATATTTGCAGTCGTATATCATATCAATGACACCGAGATATCGATATTTTACATATAGCAAAGAGCACGTATGAGGCGAAAACACCTTTTCGTTTGTATTAGCTATACAAAATCGACTTATAAATATGTGATAAGCTTTTTGCCGAAATTTGCTAAACATATTAAAGAGCGGTTTCACACTTTCACGGTTTTTCCGGTTTGGTTTACGGATATAACGGTTTATCTTATTAGCAAAAATGTAAATGTAAAATACGTTTTTAATACGATTCAGACTGGTCTCACACAGCATTGTCCAGTGCGTTTTTTTGCAGTATACGTCTTAACGAATATATAGTGGCACATATATTGTACATAGAGCCGTTCACACGTTTTTTGTACCGCAAAAATTTACATATTTACACATTAATATGTTTTTAATACGGTTCAGACTGGGTTCACACTGCAATGCAGTGTGAACCTGCCGTTTTTTTGCTACGTTTTAAAAAATATATAGTGGCACATACATTGTACATAGAGCCGTTCACGTCTTTTGTACTGCAAAAAAATCGTACACCGTTTATACGTTTAAACGAATACTCACCGGACTTGTCCAGCAAATCGAATGAACTTTAACGTATTCAGTTTACAGTGGCGCATAGTTTAGCTCTGTTTCAACCAAACGTGGATCCATCACTGACGTCTTCTCACAGTGACAACGTGTGAGAACTGCGGATATTCGTTTTTACACGAATGAAAATCTTCCGTATGAACACCCGGCTGATTGTACGTTTAAAATCGAATACAAAAAATTGTGCAGGACAATGCCGTGTGAACACACCATCACAGATTGGTAAACCGTATACGTTTTATGACATATTAATTATTTCACACGATGCGATTTAACAAATCGGTTGTCATATACGGTTTGCAGAATAAGGAAATCGTTTTTTTTTTTTTATACTTTTTATCGAACGTTACACGAAAACCGTTACAGTAAATCGCAACGTGTGAACAACACTTGTTGCAAGTGACCTTTAGATACTATTGGGCCAATTATTACATTGTGTTAAATAAATCCAATACCTACACGTAGTTTCTACTAAAAATAAATGCTCGCTCATAGTTCAATTTTGTGGAAGCAATATTGAATATTTGTAAATCGCGATCAACATTTTCATCGGAAATCCTATTTTAAGTATCAACGTTATAGTATAACTAGCAAAACCCGCGGCTTCGCTCGCGCTAAAACTACGACAAAAAAAACTTTAAAAAGGTAGGTTTCATACAAATTTTTATCCCTAATTTTATCTCCTTATGGGATGAATTTCAAAAAACGCTAAAACACGTATTTATTTAATTGTATTAAAGATCATTAATACCAAGTTTCAAGAAATTCTGATCATAAATATTTTTTGGGTTGTGTTATAACGTGTATTTCCGTGGGAATGAGATAATCTCATCATACCAAATTTTATCAAAATCCCTCCAGTGGTTTTTCTGTGATGCGGTAACAGACAAACAGACAGACAGACAGACAAAAATTCTAAAAACTATAGATTCGGTCTCTGTATCGATAATAAAGTCTATTTCAATAAGATTTTCCAATAAATATTTAAGGTACAGATTCGACTCAGAATTTTATTATATGTATAGATATATTATATTTTATTTTCAGTATATTTTTATTTTATTTCCAGTTACTGTAGTAATAATTATTATTGCAAATATTTTATTTCAATTTATTATATTTAGGAACACAGAAACAGAAATAATTAAAAAAAAATTACAACTATATATTTAAAAGCTAAAATATTTATAATTCTATAATTTTACATTTGTTGTCCAATTATACTTGTACACAACATTCAAATAATATATATATATATATATATATATATATATATATATATTTACAGATTACAGATTCTTATTCTAAGATTTTTCGTTATTTGCTTAAAAAATAAAATTGTAATCATATTTATTATTATTTAATATCTCTTGTGTGGTACTCAAAAGGAAGAAAGTGACTAAATAAAAGATTTCTGCTATTTTAGACTACTTCCCACATACAGTTTGAGTGAAATAGATCTCTTAGATATAAGTCCACTTTTATTCACATCGTTTTCGCTATTACTAATATTATTATATATTTGTTATTTTTAAATTACAATAAAGAATATTTATTAATTACTTCATATAACAAAACAAACATTTTTTTAGAGTTGTATGGCGCCAACACCCATGAGCAGGATCCACGTCAGCATAGATTTGCTCTATTCGCATATAAATAAGTGATTTCTTGCCCCGCATTCAAACTTTTTCAAAAGTGCTTAACTAACTATTGGTATAATAATATAGTTAGAAGTATAATCAATACTATTTAAATGTATCAAAATATAAAAAGTACGATTATTCTAAAAACTAAAAGTATAGAGTAAAATCTAAAAAAAACGATTCACATAACGCAAGCTATGGCGTAAGTATAGTAGTAGTGTTCAGCACTTTTTGACGTCCCACTGCTAGGCAAAGGGCCTCCCTTCAATACGAGGGGGATCAGGTCATAGTCCACCATGCTGGCCAAGTGCGGGTTGGCGGACTTCACATGTCTTTCGAAAGTCTTTCGAAAAGAAAGAAAAGACTTGTTAGAATATCTCAGAAATGCAGGTTTCCTTACGATGTTTGCCTGCACCGTAAGACCACCATAACTATATTGAAAATAATTCGCTCATGAAAATATAAGAGATGCGAGACCCGAGACACTGGGCTACCACTGCCTCTTAGCGTAAGTATATTAAATAAAACAAATTGAAACCTTTTTTAAGTCTCTCAGAAGGGTTCATAGGTTCACTTAGGTGAGCTTTAGATGAAGAGGCCAATGTTTTTTCAACAGAGCTAACCGGGCTACATTATGATCAAAAAATATTTACAATATAATATTAAAAAAGAGAAATGAACTTTAGTTAAGACATATTAAAGGAATCAAAATCAAATGTAAATATAAAAAAAACGTAAATGTTTACAATAACAAAAAAATCAAATATGTAATATGTATGTCCGTGAAGAAGTTACCACCGACTCGGAAACCAGTTCTGCTGAAAAGAACCGGCGAGAAATTAAGCAAATGCTCTTTTAAGAATAATATTTGCTAACACCATCCCACACATTTATTTCTACAAAGTATTCCATGCTATTTTTATGCCTATTGACAAAAAAAAAAACGGTAAAATACTTCTAGATAATGAGATACAATCCTTATATTTACAAAGTAAAAGGAATTTTGCCCGAACAGGGAATTGAACCCTGGACCCTTGGATTAAAAGTCCAATGCTCTACCGACTGAGCTATCCGGGCTATATTATAGACAGAATACTTATAGCATAGTATTTTAGTATTGAACAATATTTAATAAGCTTTATATAAGGCGCAATCAGTTATTTTCAGATTCAATGGACAAAAATAAACAATTGGAGGAAATCCGCTCCACACTTACTCTCAAAGCGGAAGTTGCTGTATTGACATTTGAAAAGGATAAAAATATCATAAAATTTGATTTATAACATGTAACTAACATAACTGTGTGTAAAATATATGTATAACGTATATGTAACTATATACATATATATAATCAAATTGATATGATTTTCCTTTTCTAAATCGAGTGAAAGATAATAGAACCATTGTTTATTAATACTAGTAGTAATAATAAAATCTATCAACGAACACCGAGTTTCTTTTTATTGTCTATATTTGTCATATTTGATATTTTTAGCTGACTTCCAAAATAGGATTAGATATTTTTGAGTCAGTGACAATCAGTACGTTGCAAATCTATTTTGATATATATAAAGATATATGTATGTATGTATGTATAAAGAAAACTATACATTTAATAAAGTTGTAACTGATCGCTGTTTATACATGGAAGATATTTGAGAAAAACTATTTATAAGGGTCTTTATTAACGCAATAAAACCCAGAACAATGACTTTTAGAATTTTGTCTGTGCGTTTGGATGCTGTTTTCACTTAACATTTAATATTTGTTTTATTTTAAGCGGCTTATCGGTTAATTAATAAAAAAGTTATGTCAATTCAAAGAATCACTTAGAGACAAACCCGAGCGAAGCGAGGGTGAGTCGCTTGTTTATAATACGAAGTTAAAAAAGATACTAGAAGTATTATTTTTATATTTTTTTTTATTTCGTAGCTACGAGTACATATTTTTATTTTATTTTTCAAAGTTCATGACTAAATTGAAAATTTTTTGGCTAACTGTCCTAATTATAATGTATTTTGCATTTGATTTTTGTATATATGCTTCTTTCCCAATTTACTAAACATATAAATAACAAATGGACGGATAATATTTTAACCATAATCAAAGTGAATAGCCTAAATTTATTCTCCGTTATTTTTTATTTTACTGTCTATTAGCTGGCACTGAATTAAAAATTATTCATGAAAATCTATTGTAAAAGAAAAACCCCGTTCAGTTATTTTTAACATTTTTAGTGTCTTATTTTAGTTAACATATTGAATACCTGCATTAGCTATCTGAAGGATAAGATTCTATATAAAGCTTCCTGTGCAGGGATAAAGAGGTAGCCTTTATCCTACAGATGAATAGTGGCATCGACATTTGTTTACATCCGGGCTAATGTGACAAGCCGAAGTCCGTGCAACCGGATCATGTCCCGGATGGCTTCCTAAAGCGAAATTTAGGTCGAGCCTTTAAGTTGCCTCACATACTCCAGTACGGTGTCATGGTCGATAGGACCAATATAACCTATTTTTACTTCGTTCTACAGCATTTTTGGTTATTAAGTTATCCAATTATACTGTACTATTAAAGTATTAAATATTGTAGCGACAGAATATGTATTTGAGTAAACTAGTAAATATAAATAAATATATTGGGACATTAACACACAGCACCATCTGGTTTCATGGTAAGCTACGAGGCCTGTGTTATGGATGCCTGGTAGTTGATATACTACACATATATAACTTTAAATATATACATATTATAAATATAAACACCCATGGCTGGCGTACAAACATTCGTGCTTATCACATAAACGAATCTCCCCAGCAGGACTCGAACCCGCGACCGCAGATACAACAAGTAGGGTCACTACAAACTGAGCCAAACATGTCGTCAGAACTTTAAACTATAAACTCCCTATAAACTATAAACTCTATGAACTCAATTACATAACTCAATAAGTAACAGAACAATAAAGCGACCTTATGATTAAGTAAGCGGCATCGGTAACGATGAAAATTTTTAAGCCACCTTACGATTACTTCGAGTGTTTAAATCTTTAAATTTTAAATAAAACTATCTTTTTTCGCGGATTTATTCTGATTTTTGATAGTTAGATGTAGTAAAATATATTTTTCATTTGTAAATGTAATTCTTAATTAATTTTAACTTTTTTAAATTACACATAGAACAATAATATGGCTTTAAATTTTAATCTTACAGATTGTACCTAAATAATTTTAGTTGAATTTGCTCCTGGCTTTAAAATATTTCCAGCTCTTAAACCGTTTGCGGAATTATATTACTAGGTTTGTTACTTTGACATTGATATGTGGCGAGATAACTCCGGTCTTCTGTAAGCTCTTTATTTCTGGTCTGGATATAAATCCTAGTTTTTTATTTGTACTTTTTTAATTTAGTTTATTTGTAAAAGTGTGTCTTTATATATTTATAAATAATATAATTTATTTAATATTTCCTTAGATTTATCCGAATATTTGACATTTAAAATTATATTTGTTCCCGACACTTCGAATATAAAGCAAAATGTCAAGGAATGGACTAAATTTCTCACGTCAAAGTTAATAAAGACGATGTCCACCCACGAGATTATAATACAATATTTTATTTGAAAGAGAAAGAGTATAATTTATTTTATACTAGCGGCTCACTCTCGTTTCGGCCTCTAGATAAACGAAAACAAATCTATCTCACATGAACCGTACATTTTTCCGGGATAAAAAATAGCCTATTTGTTATTTAGATGTTTGAACTATATTATTGTAAAGTTTCATTAAAATCTAATCAGTTGTTTTTGTGTACTAAGCTGTATAAGTTACTATAGTTTTTTAACTATCCTATGGAAACCCTTTAATCTAAATAGTTTCAGCAGTTTCGGAGATTAGCCCGTACAAACAGACAGAGAAAAAAATTGAAGGAAATCTGAATTTTTCTCTTCTTAGATCCCGCTGACTCGGTTTTTAGCATTTTTTTTTTCAATGTACAGACATTCGACCTCTATTATACCGACCGTACCGACCGTACCGTACCGACCGTATAGATAAATTACTCAAGAAAAAAAGCTTGAATTCTTGACATTAGTCATATGTGATATGGACTATTTAGTCCATGTTTTGATTTTACATGTGACTCTATAAATATAATTTAGTTGTAGTTAAAAATCTCATCTACCATATTTTTTAAATAATATAACTACTTATATTAAGTGTGATTATTATTAAATAAAAGTAATCTAGTAAAGTTAAATACAAACTAAAAAACATGACCATTTTCCATTAATATTATAAATGTGAAAGTTTAGATGGATGGATGTTTGTTACTCAATCACGCCAGAACTGTTCAACGGATCTAGATAAGATTTGGCACAGATATAGATTGTAGTCTGGAATAGCACATAAGTTACTTTTTATTTCATTATTTGTTTATTACGCACTAGGGACGAAATTGAGTGCCTGTCATTTCAATTAACCGCTCATTGTAATCCAGTGTATGAAAATCTTTTATTTATTAGTAAATTTTTTAAATAACATAAGTTTTAAACATATTATGTAATAATATCTTTAATGTACCTATTTTTAAAATTACGCTGGAACCCATGGGTTAGATAAGTAAAAAGCGCTTATTTTACCAAAAAAAAGAAACATATATAAAACAAATAATTTTATCTATTTTATATTCAAATACATATATATATGTATTTACAAAATTTTATATTTCGAAAATACCATATTTAAACATTATAATATACTAGTGACTCACCTTCGCTCCGCTCGGTTTCGTCCCTACTTACGTTTCAACGTTTAGTATGGATTCTCAGAGATTAGATAATTTCCCGCAGTAAAAAGTATCCTATACGTTGACCTGGATAACTATCATCATACCAAATTTTATCAAAATCCCTCGAGTGGTTTTTCTGTGATGCGATAACAGACAGACAGACAAAAATTGTAAAAACTATAGATTCGGTCTCTGTATTGATAATAATGTCTATTTTAATAAGATTTTCCAAAAAAATTTTAATGTACGGATTCGGTTTATAATCTTATTATATGTATAAGATGTACCTATGCATGCACCTATGACATTTTCACAATTCAGACTACAAATTTATAACATACATTATATCTTGTACATACATATATACAAATTCATGTTTAGGCTATAGGTAGTAGAAGAAACAAACATACATTAATTTCGAAAACGTAACCCCTTCTTCTGGTTCATTCGGATTAGAAAATTGAGTTGATTAAGTGTCGTTAGCAAGCAAACTTATCGACTTTTTATTGAGACATTTACATTTTACAAGCTACAGAACAACATTCGCTGACCGAACACTAATTTATTGACTGTAAACATCGTATTTAAAACGTGTTTACGACTTGACAGGAATTAGATTTCAAATGTTTATTTATAATGCGCTGTTGAATATACTGTTAATAAGATCAAAAGTAAATAGGAAAATAAATGTTTAAATCAAAAATAGTAGCGTGATTTGCTGTTTATGCTACTATTCTCGATTTTGCCATACCTACAGATCGTTTAATTTCTTTAAAGAATAAGGGAAATTTTATATATGTCAAAACTCAACCCCACGTCGAAATCTACGTAAAACAGAAAAACTGTGTGTGTAACATTAAAAATATTTATCTATAAGTACAAATATAATTATAAAAATTGAAACATCTATTTATAATGTCAAAATAACAGTTTTTTACTAAATGCGTATTAAATTATATACGGTACTTATAAAAGAAACACAATTTTTTTTATCTGCCTGCCTGTCTGTCTGTCTGTTTGTTCCGGCTAATCTCCGAAACAGCTGATTTTGACGGGACTTTCACTGACAGATAGCAGATGTTGTAAGGAGTAACTTAGCTACTTTTATTTTAGAAAAAGTATAAGGATTCCGCTCAATAAAATTAAAATGTATCTAGGGACGCACTCGAGCTAAGCGAGGTTAAGTCGCAAGTGTAAAATATTATACAAGGTATTTATATTTCATTTCATTACGAATACAAACTCAAAGCACTTTATTTCTTGTTTCGGCTTAGAGAATCTCACTTCTTACGAGTACTAGTTCCTATTCTTCTGTCTAGTTTCTATTATAATCGACTAACTTTGGCTTCGGTATAAATACATTACACATAATATGTGTATTTTATAGAAATATATAGAAGAATATAAGAGAAAAATAAGATATTATATCTAAATTTTTATATCTACAAATATTATAAATGTGAAAGTTTGTGAGGATGGATGGATGGATGTTAACGGCTGAATGGATCTAGATGAAATTTGGCACACAGTTAGATTATAGTCTGGCATATAGGTATAGCACAAAGGTTACTTTTATCCCGGAAAAATGTACGGTTCCCGTGGGATAAAATTGTATTTTTCTTGAGACGAACCCGAAGCGAAGCCAGGTTGAGTCGTTAGTATTATTATTAATAGTAATGGGATATTACAATGTATTTTACATACAATTCATAAGCAATAACGAGGGTGAAAGGTCGTATCAACAGTTCTAGGAAAAGCCATTTATATCAAGATCTAAATGCACTATGTTTCAACTGTGCTTATTTTTGGAACTGTGAATACACATGACTTTTTTTAGATTTGGAGAAGAAGAAGGTTCTCGTTTTGATATCTTCACTCATTGCGATGTAAGCTAATTTCACAAGAATAAATTCAACTCCTTTTTTTATGTTTAGGAAAGGCATTTACGCATACCACCTGACTGTGGGACTCGCTGGCTAGAAAAGCCAGTACTACCCACTAAAACCCAACAAAACCTCCTCCATCTTAATGAGGTGCCGCAGGATCGCTTATGCACTCAACCACGACGCCCCGACGGCAGATCTGCCGAGAAGACCACAACAGCCATGGGGTTGCTCCACAGTTCACTCTGCTATCAGAGAAGCTCCTGTGTTTCTTAGCTTAGCGACCAACTGAAGTGCCGGACGCTAATGAGTCTCCCCCATCCCCCACGACAAGGTGAACGCACGTTGCGGGGGGGGGGGGGGGGGGGGGAATAAATTCAACTCCTGCCGATTGAAGTCTATATGAAGTGTGAAATAATTACTCTGCTTTCTGTACACCTTTTTAGTTGCAAGTAATCATTATAGCGACTCTTTGCTAGGTAGATCCTCCATCCCATATTTTACTTCATATTTTAGTCAATCTGTATTCTAAATTTCATTCAAATTTGGGCCTTTTTGGCGGGAAGAAGTAACAAACATAAACACATGCAAACTTTCAAATTTATAATCCCAATGATAGACTAATATATAGATAGAATATGATTGAGGACCGTCTGGTGCAGTGGTTGAAGTGTTTGACTCCACTCAAGAGTGCAAAGATTCAATACTAGACAATAATGTAAAGTTGGCTTTATAAGTACATATTTGTCTGGTCTAACTAGCAAGGGTCATTGAGTGTTGTAAAGCTATTTATTAAGTTACCGCCTTGCTAAAATTTGTATGTTGCGATAACGATAAAGATATCATTGATTTTTTTAAATGTCCATATCAACTCTAACATATTTTTTTTTTAATCAAGTGATTTAAGAGAAATAGTGGCTTAACTTATATAACTATACTATTTCGTCAAATAGAAAAGCAAATTGTACGAGTGTGTGCTGTAGCCCTTTTTTAACCGATAAAAGATGAAAGCGATTTAGAAAAATATTTAAGTAATGTTTATCTCTTTATAGCCCAAGTATTTCTATTACAAGTAACTTGTAAAGGATAAAAATATAGCGTTTCCACACAATGTAGCTCTAAGCTTTTAAAATCCTCTACGCAATTAGCTGTGTTTTTTCAGAACATGGCTATTTAGTTATCCAGAAAGGGCACTAAAGGATAGGGGTTAAAATGAACTGGGTATACAATGTTATTTCAAAAGGTTTCAAAGTAAGCACAATTCTGCGTGTAGGTATTAGAGTTTTTTTTTCTTAACTAACAGCCTGCTCCTATTTTTATCTAAATAAGTTTTATATTTCTATGGGAAAGCAAATGTTATATATTCAGGCCTTGAGATAGGGACACAGTCCATCACGCTGGTCAAGTGCGGGCGGACTTCACATATCTTTCGAAAACTTGCTACGTCCTCTCAGACATACAGGTTTCACGATGTTTTCCTTCCCCGTAAGATAAGTATGAAAAAAAAAGAATGTTCACGTCAAAATAAGGGTATTATTTTACAAATTGTTTTAAAAAGATTAGAAATATTTTAAGGTAGATAATCTATACATACAATAAAACAGTAACTTACCGACATCGATTTTAATTTAATTTTGTGTAGTGATAATTTATTACTCGGATCAACATTTAGGATACCTTTTACTACAGGAAAATCTTTCATTCCCACGGGAAAACACAATAACTAGTTCTATCGAGTCGTTCTTAGAAATTTACATGTCTAGCGCTGGCAAAAATTTAAGAGATGCATCAAATAAATCAATGTACTAGAAAATTGTAGGTCTTAATAAGGCCTATAGAAAAAATCTGTAATAGCATAAGTCTTTCTTCCTAACGTACACTCGCAATAACTATTTATATTTATTTAATACATATTTAAATGATGACACGACAAAACTTATTGAAATAGTCATTATTATCGATACAGAGGCCGCATCTATAGTTTTTAGAATTTTTGTCTGTCTGTCTGGGAATGCGTCACGAGAAAACAACTGGACAGATTTTAATGAAATTTGGTACGATGATAGCTGGTTATCCGGATCAACATATAGGATATTTTTTATTGCGGGAAAATATCTCATCTCTGAGAAATCTGTAGTGAACGTTAAAACGTGACTAGGGATGCGCCCAAGCGGAGCGAGGGTGAGTAGCTAGTCTACATATATATTACGTCATATCTTTTAAATGCTATAGCCTCGGATTTGAGATAAAACAAGTAATGTCAAGAAGCGAAAAACATTTTTATTGGTTGTATAACATATTAAGAAATAATGTTTACAGAAAAGTTTCATTCTTACGAGTACATAGTTTAGTAAAGAAATTTTTAAAGTTAGCAGCGAAAGTTTGGGACTTGTCTTTTTTGAGACGATGTCCTTCAATGTTTATGCGACTTTAGTAAGAAAATTTTTAACTTCGCAATTTGTTGGGAAAATAAATACTTTAAAACTTTTTTTTTTGTAAAAGCATACTGATGTAATAATGCTGAAGGCTAGAAGTTTGTTATACTTGAAGTCTGTTTGAAACTTTATTCACGGTCCGTTTTGTGTTTATTTAACATTTATATTATTATGCCAGTAAAAATAGTTAACCTGTAACGCTACTTTATCGAAAAAAATAATTAATGATAACAATAAAACGTAAATCGATATAATTTGTTCACTCTATCTTTAAATAACTTATTTTTTGTTAAAGTCGGTTACATTGCCATTGAGTTTTGTCTGGAATGGAATAGAAATTATTATTACTTACATTTTTTCCACTTCCCTGAATTTTGATAGCATAATAATGGTATAATATAGGTACCTTAATTAGCGATATCTATTTATACAAATAATAAAATTCTGAGTCGAATCTGTAAATTGAATATTTTTTGGAAAATCTTATTGAAATAGTCATTGTTATCGATACAGATACCGAATCTATAGTTTTTAGAATTTTTGTCTGTCTGTCTGGGAACGCATCACGAGAAAACCACTGGAGAGATTTTGATGAAACTTGGTATGATGAGAGTTGGTGATCCGGATCAACATATAGGATACTGGTCAACAATATACTGGTCAACATATAGGATACTTTGTCCAGTGGTTTTCTCATGATGCAATCACAAACAGACAGACAGAAAAAATATCTAAAAACAATAAATTCGGCATCTGTATCGATAATAATGAATATTTCAATAAGATTTTCCGAAAAATATTTAATGTACAGATTCAACTCAGAATTTTATCATATGTATAGATTAGTATGGACTGATGAACTTAATTAAATTATTCCTTAAATTGACATTCAAATTTTTTAATTAATTAATACTTGAATTTATACCCTGAATTTATACGCCTAAATCCCAAATTACAAATGGTTAAGGGCGTATTTTAGGTGATTTTTCTGTTGATTCAACGAATTTCGTCAAGCCTCCTTTTGCATATTTAATGCTTGTCTCTCAGTTACGAATTTAAATTTACCTAAGCAATTTTTTAAGTACTTAAGTGGTAGAAAAGGGTCTTAATGATTTTACTCATCACGGAACTAACATATACATATTTTTTTTACTTTTATGTATTTGACTTTAATTAAGGTAAATTAATTAATTGATGTTATTTTACACCTATTGACTCAACTTTTTAATGATATACTTCACAAGGTACAAATACCAATCCTATGGACAAATTCCACTATAGTAGGTACTACTACATAAGAAAGGGGACAAGAATAAAATTGACAATTACAGGCCAATAAGTTTGATGACAAACCTTTACAAGGTATTCTCAAAAATACTATTCGGAAGGATTTCAAAGTGCCTAGATGAACACCAACCTATCGAGCAAGCTGGCTTTAGAAGCGATTACTCATTTTGGTGCATAGAAAAGTATAATGAGCACCAAAAATCATATTACATATGCTTCATAGATTACAATAAAGCCTTCGACTCGATCTATCATCATTCTGTATATAAAATACTGGAAAAACAGGGAGTACAGAGAAAATATATAGACATTATAAAAGAAATATACAAAGCATGCACAGCCAGAATTCAGTTGGAGACAATAGGAGAAGAATTTGCAATCAGGAAAGGAGTGAGACAAGGAGATCCGTTGTCCCTAAAGCTATTCTCCGCTGTCCTAGAAAATGTCTTCAGAGAACTAGATCGGAACAAGATGGGAATAAATATTAATGGTAAAAAACTCAGCCATCTTAGGTTTGCAGATGATGTTGTGGTGCTTGCCGAGGAACCTGAAGCATTAGAAAATATGTTGCAACAGTTAGAAGATAAAAGCAAGGAAGTAGGCCTAACAATGAATCTATCTAAAACCAAGGTAATTACCAATAACTCAAAGGTCAGAATATGTGTAGGAGACCAAAACATTGAATATGTGGAGAAATATATATACCTTGGTCACTTAATATCCCCACGTCAACTTATGTCTAAAGAGATTCAGAGAAGAATTACTAACAGTTAGTCTAGATACTGGTCCCTTAAAGAAATTGTAAAGAGTAAATCACTACCTATATCTGACAAAAGAAAAGTGTTCAATACATGCATACTACCTGTACTTACTTACGGATGCCAAACATGGTCCCTAACAAAATTGAATATGGACAGATTAAAAGTATGTCAACAGAGAATGGAGCGAAGTATGTTGGATATCCAGCTAAGAGATAGATGGCGACTGTCAGAAATACGGAAGGCAACAGGAGTAGCGGACGTAATACGTAAAATAAAATTATTAAAATGGCGATGGATTGGTCACATTATGAGATCGTCAAAGGAAAAATGGACAAAAAGTATAACCGAATGGTACCCCCGAGATAGAAAAAGACGAAGAGGAAGGCAATACAAAAGATGGGAAGATGATCTTCCAAAAGGGTGGAGAAGATTGGCAAGGTGCCGCACAGATTGGCTAAAGTCGGACTAGGCCTATGTCCATGACATCATAGCTGCCAATGTCAATTTCTACATACATGCAAATTTTATTTTATTAGTTATTAACTAATACTGGCATAATTAATTAGTTCAGAAAATGTTACATTAAGTCAAGCTTGTCGTTTAAATCAAAATATATATATGTATACTACATAAAAATTGCAATTAGTTATAAGCTCAATATTTAAATATATGTAACTAGGAAATAGGTATAAGGTAAACATTGGTCAGAGAATTAAAGGCTATTTTCATTTTATTTTTATTTATTTTATTTATTTATAAGGTAAATTAAATTATATAGTTTTTTTTATTCTTTAGTATTGCTTAGTTTTATACCAAAGCACTCGCGCATTTTTTCTGATAACGGGATTGATATTAAAAGCTGGACCGGATTTACGTGCTCTCTAAGAAAATTTTTCTCTCTCACAACTGCTCAACTCCTGGTCGCTACTGAGATTTGATTGACAAAAATTAAAGAGTACGTGTATGAATGTGTACACGCGCAAGAAGTAAAACTTCTGTAGGTTATCGGTACTCTTTATAAAATTCAATTTAAGTTTTAAATAATTAGGATAGGTGAGATACTAAAAAAAATATTAAATAATGCATATTAGGCATATTACAATCATATAACTATAGAATATCAATTAAGAAAAAAATATAATATTATATATTATTTGTCAGACAATAACAATGGTTACCATGACAACAAACGCCTCGCCCGATGACACTTTTCGTAACGCTCTCGTCACGCATTCACCAGCTTACTCCCCAAGTCAAGCGTTCGTAAAGAAGTTTTACTTCAAAAAATACAATAACAATTTCTAACTCGATCCGTGACTCGAACTTAGGACCTCATAATCTACTATTATAATTGTGAACATTTATTTGTGTGTGTGTGTGTGTGTGTTTGCTACTCTTTCACATTGGAACGACTTTACAGATAAACTATGACATGTAGTAAAATATAGGCCACTGTTTGGCACTTAGAGACGAATTTGAGCGAAGCGAGGGTAAGTCGCTAGTGTTAATATTTCTTACAAAATATATAGGGCTAAAATATACACGGTTTTAAAGATATCGCCTCTTATAAGTAGAACAGACGGTCGGACTGAATGACAATGTAAGCAAATCCGATCCGATATTATGAGACCATAAATGGAAATAACCCAAGTCTTAAATCATATAGTCGATAGAAATTTATGATTAAAGGGCAGTAATTTTCCCATAAGAACGAAATGGCGATTTAGTAATGGTATTTATTTAGAACACCCTTACTTCGCTGGGGTTCGTCCCTAGTGAAAAATAAAAACAAATCTATCCCACGGGAACCTAACATTTTTCCGGGAAGAAAAGTAACTTATGTGCTATTCCAGGCTATAATCTATCTCTGTGCTAAATTTCATCCAGATCCGCTCAGCCGTTCTGGCGTAAATGAGGAACAAATACCCATTCAAACTTTCGTATTTATAATATTAATCGGATATTGCGATTATTACAAAGTATTAGAATTTCGCTGGAGTTCCTTCTATCCGAGTTAGAATTTGTTAAAAAAATCTTTTAAACGCATAATATTTTTTTTTTCGAATAAAATTAAGTAGAGATGTTCTGATAAAAGATTATAGTTGTATGTAGGTATATTAAAATTATAGTATACTAGCGACTCACTCTGGCTGCGCTCGGGTTCGTTCCTAGTTACGGTTTAACGCTTAGTTTAGATTTGTCGGAGATGAAATATTTTCCCGCAGTATAAAGTATCCTACGAGTATATGTTGACTCGGATAACCACTTTATTTATTAACCAGCTATTATCATACCAAATTTCATCAAAATGTGTACAGTGTTTTTCTCGTGATGTGTTCCCAGACAGACAAACAGATAGACGGACAAAAATATATAATACACAATCCCACTCACTAGAATTTTATTACATGTATATTTTTATATCTAGCTTTAAATGTATTTACGCTTAGTTACAGAGTTTAGTTAATATTCAGAACCATTAAGCCGGTTAAAATAATACTTAGCTATGTTTAATTTACTTTTCTTTTTTATCAAAATCCTTTTTTATAGTTTGAATATAAAAAAAGCATGGCGAAAACATTCTATTTATTTAATTACTGTTTAAGGGAGAAAAATAATTACCTATAATTACTTTAGAAGTGTCCATATATGATAAAAAAATAAAATATTATTTTCACCTATCCGCGGATAATAATAATAATTATTATTTCAGTTCCCGCGCAACCTTGATAGTTCAGTAAAAATGTTTAGTATTAGTTAGTGGAAAGCCCTATGGTTTTTGCTGACATAAGATAGATATTCTGGGTTATATATAAATCGACTAGCGGTCGAAGTCACAGGCAATCTATACAAATAAATAAAATTCAATATTTTTACTAAATGCATATGGAAGTAAAAACGATACTTATAATAAGAAAAAAATTATAATTTAAAAAAAACTGTCTGTCTGTTGGTCCCGGCTAATCTCCGAAACCGATGGATTGATTTTGACGGGACTTTCGGTGGCAGATAGCTGATATTATAAAGAGTAACTTAGCCCCTTTTATTTTAGAAAAGGAATTAGAGTAGGTACCGTTAAAAAAAATTTAAACCCAAGCAATTATGACGTACCGAGGACCGTGGACGCATCCGAGCAAAGCGAGAATACGTCGCTAGTATTATAATATAACACTCAATATGCGTCAGTCAACTGATGTGTAAACTTTGGTTTGGAAAACAATACTAATTTAATTAACACTTGGCTGCTCAGTGCGTTGTAAACATTGTTTATTGTGAAAATGTCAAAATGTCATTTTAATTTGATTACTAAAATATTTATTTTTTTCTTAATTGAATTCGATGATAACTGAGCTTGTTTTGATGAAATTTTATAATACTTTCTTAGATTTAATACTTTCTTAGATTTACGCAAATATTAGATAAAATTTTAAATAAAATTTAAATAAAATTTATTTAAATGAAATTTTATAAATTATTCTATATTCTAAAAACATAGAAATATTTGTAAAAAAAAAATTAGATTTATATATATATATATATATATATATATATATATATATATATATATATATATATATATATATATATATATATATATATATATATATATATATATATATATATATATATATATATATATGATTGTGAATTTGAGGAAAACATATTATATTAACAGAATTGAAATGTCCATAAATATATATAAAAAAACGTGTGTGTGTGTTATTTACGCACTTAAGAAGTTATACTTTGGCGTAACAGAACAAAAATAGCTAAAGATTTCATCTCGTATGTCACAACTCTCTATTTGTAAAAGGAATGCAGTTAACTTCATCATGTCGCTTTCAGTAACTTCATCATGTAGCTTTTTGGCTGTCGGTGTGTGCGCGCATCGTAAAATTTTTGCTCAATTTTCGAAGGGCTTTATTGAAAATATGTGCATATTAAAAAACCTTACCAAAATTATTTATTTTTGTAAAAATTAAATCTCATCAATAGCTAATAAGCAAAAGAAAAATAAAGAAACTCAGTTAAAAAATTGAAGAGACAGAATTAATTTCACTGTATTTTATTTTCGCTTAAATAAAAAATAAACCCATTCTTATATATAATGATTTTCTTATTAACATCAAAATCTTAGCGGTAATATAATTCCTAAAAACTGTTTTCATCCATTCTTAAATGAACGTGGTTAAAATGAAAGTTAGGAAAAGCAGACCTTATTTTTTGAAACTTTTTTATGAGGTCCTACATCAAAGAGGGTCTACTAATGGAATTATTTATAGAATGTCGATATCCCACAGATATTTATATAAGCTCCTACGTATTTTACAATATGCAAATGCCTGTATTTTATATGGAGATAAAACTACAGTTATTTGTTGAGAGTAATAACGTTGCAATCATGTAGGCCAGGAAATGGCGGTTAAGTTAGTAATGAAACTAAATATACATGAATTATGATAAAAATAGAGAAAACTATAGGTTTGATACATAATGAATATTTTAAACCCATTTAATGCTTTCTTCGATATAAGATGAAGCTAATATATTTAACCCTTTCACGGACAGTACGTGATTGTACGTCGAAATGACTTTGGTATGGCACAATGTGCCATGATGTTCAAAAACTAAACGCCAGATACGGCGAAACGTTCATTTCCGTTTAACTTTGATACAAAAATTCTATTATTTAAAATTTGTCCAAACAAAAACATCGTAAGCGTTTAGTTTATTTTATTGAACATTATTTACATATTGTAACGTTTTTATCAAATATACAATAAACAATATTGTTGCTTAAAAATAACATTTTAACTATAGTTCTGACAAAACGTATATAAACGATGACGTTATTGAACGTTACAATCATAAAGTCTTTAAATCATCTAACAATAATAAGCAGTTCGTATATAGACGTCCAATCGTTTTGTATGAAAATGTACTGTCATTCCAGACAGTCAGATTAAAGAGGTACAGTCAGTGAAAGGGTTAAGTTTTACAAAAAAGGCGTTGGTTTTTATTTTGTTACCTGTGCATTGATCTTAAGAAGAAAAGTGAATATTCACTTTATTGCCTGGGATGATTATTACGTTATCCGCTTTAGTAGAGATAGAGAACATGTCACTAATATAAATGATATTTAGCGTTTATTTTTAGGGAACTAAACTATAAATAACTATGATATCGTTAATCCGAAGAAGTACGCTGAAATGAGCCTGTTATGTCTTCTGACGCAACAAGGGAGAACAAGTTTAATCAAGTGTAACAGTATGCTTTCCAGTACGCTAGACTGATGACTGAAGAAAACTGCTGAGCAGCGGATGGATGAATGCTAGGACCGAGATGATTGGGGCTCATTGGGGATGGGAGCGGCTTTCGTTCAGCAGAGGACGACGATAGACTGATGTGTATGTGTTTGTATATTTTTTCCGTCACAAGGTCTTAACTTAATAAAATAAAAGTTTCAGTACCATTAAAAAGAATATGACTCCTGTACTCGGTCTATATCTATGATCTATAACCGCAAGGCAATATCAAGGCTCGTAATAAATGTCGATGATTGCACTCCTTGTGGACTGCGAGCATTGTTTATTTTATTGAAACAATAGCCTTGCCTTAGAAAATTCATACGTTAGTAAATATTTTCCACTCATATTTCATAAATAATCATATTACATTTTTATACAACAATGTTCGCACACGTTCTTTATGTCTATTTTTAATATTAGAAGTATCATTTGAGGCGGTAATGGGAAAGTGAAATGGTAAAATGGAAGGAGAAAGGAATACTGACCTTCGATAATGGAGAGGCATTTGAAGAAGAAGAAAAAGAAGTTCAGACATCCTATATGTTTGAACTTTTTCTTCTTCAAGTGCCCTTCCATTACTAAAGATCGGCAGTCATCCTCCTAAAATCTTTGTACAGGGCAAGCCTAAACAGGGCTAACTTCAACTTCTAGTGCTTTCATAAATCTTCTTACGGAATAAAACAAGACATATAATAAAAAAAAAGAGAATGTCCAATAGTTGAAGTTGTTAAACTTCATTTTAACCTTAATTTCCATTGCTATTTATTAGTTAATAAAAATATTATTATTGTATATACATATGTATTATGTAAAATATTTATACTATGTATGTACCTACATTAGTAACGAGAGTTGCAAAAAGTTTTTACTTTTTTTTTTTTTATGAGATTCAGTGACAAACGAGCATACAGACCACCTGATGGAAAGCAGTACCTGTCGCCCATAACACCTACGGTTCATGCACTTAGGTTTTAAGTAACAAAAATGCAGAACCACAGTGCGTTGTCACTGTGAGGACTAAGATGATATGCCTCTTGCCTGTAATTGCGCTGGCTACCTTATCCTTCATACCGGAACACAACAATGCAATCATTGTTGCTTGGCGGCAGAAATAGATAAGGGGGTGGTACCCATCCAGTCGGACTCCTCAGGCTTGACAGAGTCCTACCACCGGTAGTACTTTTTAGTAATTCATGCCATACCTACTGAAGGCATAAACAAACGCGAAACTCAATATATTCAATTCAATCCCTTGTTTTTTTATCCCTTGGCTTTTATTCGTGCCAGTTGAGTACAATTTAGTTCGAAATATTCGGTACAGATGGTAGAAACCTTAAAATGAAATGATTTTAAAATTTCATTTTAATGTATGTAATTCTAAACTAAAGTTAGATAGAGGAACGAGAATTCAGACATGAATTAAAAAAATACAAATTTGATTTAAATGAAACTTAAAACCTCTCCCATAAATGAATTTACAATGATAGAAAAAAAAACAACTAAAAGCCACAGACAACAGTCTTAGGTAGCTCTGTATGAATTGAGTACACTTTAGCTGTCAACTTAACCATTGTTTCAAAGGAATGTCTGCACTTTCGCCCACATTAATATTAATATACTTAATGTCGAGAAAAGCTTAAAAAGCTTTTGAAGCAGTTATTTTTAGTATCGATAGTTATTTTTAGCTTTTTATAGAATATTTAGAACAGAAATGAAAATAGAGTTCTTGTGATAGCTAATAATCGTACTACTATCCATACTACATTACTATAAATGTGGAAGTTTGTGAGGATGGATGGATGGATGTTTGTTACTATTCCACCCCAGAACGGCTTAACGGATCTTAATGAAATTTATCTCAGAGATAGATTATAGTCTAAAATTGTACATAGGACTCTTTTTATCCCGAAAAAATGTACGGTTCCCGTGTGATGAATTTGTATTTGTTTTTCACTAGGGACGAACCCGAAGCGAAGCGAGGAAGAGTCGCTAGTTTATCATAAGTGCGAAAGTTTGTATGTGTGTGTAATAAACACTCATTTATTGCATATATTATGCATTCCTTACGCTGAGACGGCTGGACCAATTAGGATAAAATTTAGTACACAGATAGAGGAACTACCGTATTGCGGAAAATCCACTGGAGGGATTTGATAAAATTTGGTATGATGATAGCTCGTTATCCGGGTCAACATATAGGATACTTTTGACTGCGAAAAGATATGTCATCTCTGAGACGACTCATTGATAGATAACATTTGACTAAGTAAGCCTTTGATTCAATGGAGGTATAATTTTATATATATATATATATATACATATATATATATAAATATATATATATATATATATATATATACATATATATATATATATATATATATATATATATATATATATACGCGGTATCCATATACTACGAACATTATCTTTAGTAGTTACTAATCTTGTGGGCGTTATTAGGGCTCGAATAATAAAGACTTCAATGTTTATTACACAATTTAACTATGAAAATCACAATGTTATAAACTTGAAAAGGCAATTTTAATAATTTAGCGGAGCAGCGGGTTTATAGTCACCAATCAGACTTTCACATTCCATATCAAAGCATAATTCTCTATGTTCCACCATGACCAACCAACGTTAGTAAACTACGTATCTCCAATGAATATCTCACAACGAATGTCATGATGGCGTCTCGACTTCGCTCAAGACTAAATCTTTGCTCTAAATTTAAAATCATTTTAAAAGCAATAAAAATTTAAGTTAAAGTTTTATAGCAGAACAAGGTAACTACATCCTCCTCCGTCATCCGCCATATAAGAATTTTTATAATACGTTTTTCTCTAAAGAAGATAGAGTATGAAAGTTTGTTTGAAAGTTCGTCATTTTTAAAGATAAAAGCCTAAAGCACATGTATATTATGTTATGTTTTAGCTGGATCATAGAATGGGAAGAGAATCCATCAAAATTTGGGTCAGACTATTACCGACACGACCTTGCAATTGACCTGAGGCATCACGTAAAAATAAAGTAAACAACTTGTTATAAGCGCCACGAGCGGTGAAAAATCTTGCTGTTTTATGGTAAGCAATTATCTATACAGATAAATAAAATTGGAGTGTCTGTTTGTAATATTAAAATAACCGCTTTTTTCTAAATGCATATGGATGTATACACGGTACATATACCAAAACAACATTTTTTACAATTTTTGTCTGTCTGTCTGTCTGTCAGTTTGTTCCGGCTAATCTCCGAAACGGCTGGACCGATTTTGACGGGACTTTCACTGGCAGATAGCTGATGTTATAGGGAGTAAATTAAGCTACTTTTATTTTAGAAAAAGTATCAGGATTCCGCGAAAAAAATTAAAACCCATGAAATTGTGAACAAAATCCGCGTACCGCGTACGCACCCGAGCAAAATGAGGGTAAATCGCTATATAATTTAAATTAAATGAATATTTTAGGAGTAGCAATCTACTATTTATGTATACCTAGACATAGCTAACCGTGAAAACGTACCGGACGAACGCGAGCGAAGCGAGCGTGAGTCGCTAGTCTATATTAATATTATAAAGAGGTAAAGTTTGTGAGTTTGTAAGGTGGTAGGGGGAAATCTCTGGATCTACTGAACCGATTTAGATGGGTAAGAAGATTGTTTGAGATCCTGGGAAGGACATAAGATTTTTTATTCCGGAAATCATACCTTAAAGGGATGAAAATGGGGATGAAAGTTTGTATAGGAAATCAACCTAGGAACGAACCCGAGCGAAGCCAGGATGATTCGCTAGTTTATTTATTATATACATACATATACCTTATGTGTTTAGATGATTATGTCATAATTTCTCGATATTTTAATATTAAATGAAACGCCACCATTTTACGAAAAGGGTGACTTCTATATAATATTACTATGATGAACTAGCTGTGCCCCGCGGTAATACATTATTGTAAAACTGATGTTTTACAATAATGTATGGAAGTCTGCCCGATTTGTTGACATTTATGATTACTGCTCCGCTCCCTTGGGTAGTAGCATGATAATACATAGCCTATAGCCTTCCTCAATAAGCAGGCTTTCTAATACAAAAATAATTTTTAAATCAGTCTAGTAGTTTCGAGATTAGCGCGTTCAAACAAATAAACAAAAAAAAAAACAAACAAATAAACAAACTCTTTATAATATTAGTTTAAATTCTACGATATAATCATGAATTAATCATATATTTATTTGTACATCAATACATAGTATAAAACAAAGTCGCTTCCCGCTGTCTGTCTCATATGTATATTTAGATCTTTAAAACTAAGCAACGGATTTTGATGCGTTTTTTTTAATAGATAGATAGAGAGTGATTTAAGAGGAAGGTTTATATGTATAATACATGCATATTACAATACAGAAAAGCCGAGAAATTCAAAGATTTGTATTTCATACTAACCGTTAAAACGTACTTAGGGACGAACCCGAGCGAAGCGAGGGAGAGTCGCTAGTGAATGTATAATGCAAAAACAAAACAGCTAAAAAATAAATAAAAAAACAGTTACTTTTTTATATACATACGTAGATAGATAAATTCTATTCATGTATTATGTTTTCCTCAAATTTTCGATAATGATTATGATCGAATTTCGACCACAAAGTCTGGACAAAATTTGGACAGCTACTAATATTTAAATTAAAACTATTTACTGAGTAAATCTTAAAAGTATGTATATAATAAAGAAGGTTACACCTTACATTTATGTATGTACGAAAAAAAATGAGGTCATATTCAAATAATGTCTATTTATAGTAGGTATATTAGAAATTCTTGTCAAGAAAGTGGGAAGAATAGCTCTCCAAAAATGCTTTGACGTTACATCGATCACCGTGTGTAACCTGAGATGAGTTCGTAATACGAATCTTTATAAAATTGACTTCTCTATATGGAGACATTTCTATTGAGTTATCAAAATCAGGGTTCGAAACGATAATTATCATTGATAATTATTATGAAATTTATGATGATAAATATGGGTTGATATTTTTTATCTTTGATAAATATAATTAAAAATATTTAATTTGCAACTCTTCAAATTGTCGATCAGCAAACTGAACTCTCTTAATCAGCAAACTAAGATAATGCAGTTGAGGAGAATCAGGAATATATTACACTAGTTAATTTAATTAAATAGTGCCTATGTAGTTGGTTAAATTTATTATTTTTATTTTCAAGTTTGTTTATGTTAAAATTCTGAAAAAAAAAGATTACCTTGATTGTTAAAAGTGTATAATTTATTCTAAAGGAAATATGGAAATATATAAGGAATGTCAAATACCAATACCTACACAAGGATTGCTAAGTTTATATCTGTTTGATAATTATCGCGATAATTATCAATAGACATATTTATCTTGATAATTTCAATCCCTGCTAAAAATATAATAAAATAGTAACAAAGCGAAATCTTTACAAAAAATATTTACAAAAAAAAAAACTGTAATGCGTTGTGTACAGAATATAGATTCCAAAACCATAGTTGCTAAGATTTTGTGTCTGTATGTCTGGTTGCTTTCCATGTAAAAAGTACTGAATTGATTTGAATTAGATAAATAACTGGGTCAGCTAAGTTGTTTTTCATATTAAAAAATCCATATTTTTACACAAGACTATTAGTGTCAGGTTTAATAATTAACATTTTTAACAATTTAGTGCGGTAAAACCTCTCTTTTTCATGAAAAAATTTAAAAATTTAGTTCGAGCGAAAGTCGCTCATATACATAGTTTAAAACATAATCGTTGGCCGTCTCTGTACTGGCTGCATGGCTGTCTCTTTATAATTTTTACTTATAACTATGTGCATTTTACTAAAAACTATGCGTATTTTACATGTAAATATATTTTCGAAGTTATACTTTTTTTGGCTCGCTTAGAAAAAATTATGAGAGTAAAATTTTTACGATGCCCGCACACACCGATAGCCAAAAAGCGACATGATAAAGTTAGCTGAAAGCGACATTATGAAGTTAGCTGCATTCCTTTTACAAACCTTTTGTGACATACGAGATGAAATATTTAGCTATTTTTGTTCTGTTATGGCAAAGAAGTATAACTTCTTACGTGCGTACATAAGTATACACGCACGTTTTTTTTAAATACACAGTCTAAATAAAGGCAGTGGTAGCCCAGTGGTAACGCGCTCGCTTGGGAAACCGAGTGAAGCGGGTTCAAATCCCGGGTCTCGCACCTCTGATATTTTCATGTGCGAATCATTTCTAACATGATTACCACTTGCCTTACGGTGAAGGAAAACATCGTGAGGAAACCTGCATGTCTGAGAAAACCTAGCAAGTTTTCGAAAGACATGTGAAGTCCGCCAATCCGCACTTGGCCAGCGTGGTGGACTATGGCCTGATTCCCCTCGCATTGAAGGGAGGCCCGTGCCCAGCAGTGGGACGTTAAAAAGGGCTGAATACTAAATAAAGGAAGGACGAAGTAATTTTCTTCTCTTATACCTAAAATGCCAATAGTAAAAAATATGAAATACGAAACGTTGCACATTGTAAATGCTTCTATACTCGGTCGAGTATTCTTTAAAGACTCCCTGAAATAAAACTCATTTATTTTAACATTATGAGTAGAATTCTTGATAGCAAGCTGCAAGAATAGTTCTGAATAAAATTTTAAATTATTTGTTGTTTACTTCAGAAATTTTCAGAGATTTCTTATATTTTTATTACCATTTAAACGTGTTTTATAATTATAATATATGTACATATTTATGTGTATTATATCGAGTCCATTTTCAATTTTCATGTTTTTTAAATTACTTCTAGTTTGTTTCAAAAACTAAGCTTTTGAAATCAAAATTCATTATTTTTAAACTACACATTTTGTATGTACCGAATTAAGAAAAACCGTACAGAGTATCAACATGCATACCAACCGGTCAAATGATATGAATCCATCGTCTAGAATCTTTTTGGGAAGGGAAGAAAAGTTAATTCAACGCATTTCAAAGGATTGTCAAAGGAAAAGGACTTTCACTAATCTTTAGGAATAAAATGAAACTTGTCACTAGTTTTTATCTTTGTAGTAAAGTTTTTGTGACGGGGCTATTCTCGGAGTTTTGCGAGATTGAATCTGAAATGAGTAAATACAGAAGAATCTCCAAGTTTAAGTGGGGCAGTGGGTGGATCATCTTATCGCTCGTAGGGTGGATGGTCGTTGGGGACTTAGACTTGCGTCACGTACCGGAAGACAAAGCGTGGGCAGACCTCCCACACGGTGAATCGACGACTTGGTCCAAGTTGCACTAGCCCAGTGGATGCGAATATGGCAGTCGTGGAAATCTTTAGGGAGGCCTAGGTTAGTAGTGGAGGAATGGTTATTTCATCGTTATGATCGGTAAGTCATTCTTAAGCAACATAATCTAGAGCAACGTATTGCCATTATTATTTTTTGTTAGGCGTTTTTAGGCAAACTATTGGTAGTAGTGCAGATAATTTAAATTTTACAATAAATCTTTCGACTGCGTGCTATTCGGTTATTGAAGTTTAATTTTTTTAATTAAAAAATCCCAGCAAAACCCCCCAAACAAAATATATATTCCCACCAACAATATAGTGTCCTTAAGTGTCTATTTTCCGAGATGCTGCAAAAGTAAAGATGGCTTTGAAAAGGATAGCAATCCTCAAAAATATTTTAGAACTATTTCAACCATTTAAGCATATTTTAATTTTTTCTTTTTGCTATCTCTTAATTAAAAGACCAGCTGAAAGAAAATTTTGTTAAAATCTGTTCAGTACGTTTTGCGTCGAAGCTAACAAATTGTTATATAGATTTTATTATACATATGTACGTACTCGTACATAGATGCCATATGGGTTAATAATTACATATTGCAATTTTTGGATATATGTTTTATGTACTTTTCACACGCCATCGACAGAGAGTTAACCGTTGGTGATTTATTAAACTCTATTCCCAAGCTTTCATTTAACTTGCAATGTTTGTTAGTATATTTGTATGGGTCAAAGCTTGCAAGCTAAATTAAAACCATTTTTTATTACCTTACAGAGTTGAAATTTTACACGTTGGTTCACTATTCGATTCCGATGACAATGTAGAGTATTTAATTATTTTTTATAATTTGATTACAAAATTGTATAGCAGTTTACACCTATCTACTCGCCAATGTAGCTTCCACTGTCTTCAAGTAAACTGGCTGTGACACAAAGACAGACGCAAGTATAGAGATTTTTTATAAAATATTAAGTGGCGTTGGTAACGCTACGCTTGTCTAAATTAGAAACGAGTAATTTTAACTCAAGATTTGATTAATTATTAGCCTAAAATGTACTTAATTCACTGACGTTTACAACTAATATAAGACGGATTTGTATAAAATGTGGTAGGTAGAGAGGTTTACTTGGAGTAACATATAGGTTGCTGTTAGTTATAAAAATTGTCAGAGGCGGCGCTAATACATATCTATACTAATATTATAAAGAGGTAAAATTTGTGAGTTTGTGAGGTTGTAGGGGGTAATCTCTGGATTTACTAAGCCGATTTAGATGAAATTTGGTAAGGAGATAGTTTAAGACCCTGGGAAGGACATAGAATACTTTTTATTCCGGAAAACATTCCTTAAGGGGGTGAAAATGGAGATGAAAATTTGTATGGGGAATCAACTTAGGGACGAACTCGAGCGAAACGAGGGTGAGTCGCTAGTGTATGTATATAATACTAACTTTTGCCCACAGCTTCGCTCATGTGATAAGCGAGGTGATGTTAAGGGTAGCTAGTTCCGATCCCAGGATGCAATCTATGTCCTTGCCAAACTTTATCGAAATCTGTTCAGCAGTTTAAGTGTAACATTTATAATATTAGTATGGAGTATGAACCATAAATATAAAACTCAGCCGAGCGAGACGAGGTTAACTCAATAGTGAAGTTCCCTAATGTACATTCACACTCACTCAATAACTTTCGTATTTCTGTATCTAATACAACTTCGACCCCGTCTGCCCTTTATTAGATTAATAGATATAAAAATAACTTCATAATAATATGAATGTGAATAATATGATTTGAATATGCAATTTGGCTCTCATTTGTTCCAGAGACAAAGCACCGGAGTATGAATACGGCGATTCAACTCGAACAAATTTATTGAAGCAAGTTTCTATTAAGGGATTGTTTTAAAAAAATATTTCCATTTATTTTCGATAGTAAATTTAGTTAGACTGAACTATAATAGAAAGATATACTATTTTCGCTTTCGTCATCTATACAGACAATTAAAATTGAAGTATCTCTTTGTAATGTCAATATAACAGTTTTTTACTAAATGTATGTATATGAAATTATATAGGGTACTTATAAGTAAAACACAATTCTGAAAATTTTTGTCTGTCTGTTTGTTTGTTTTTTTTCAACTAATCTCCGAGACGGTTGGACTGATTTTGACTGTACTTTCACTGGCTGATAGCTGATGTTATAAGGAGTAACTTAGGCTATTTTTATTTTAGACTTGCGACTCACTCTCGCTTCGCTCGTGTTCGTTCCTAGGTTGATTCCCCATACAAACTTTCATCCCCATTTTAACCCCCTTAAGTGATGATTTCCGGAATAAAAAGTATTCTTTCCAGGGTCTCAATCTATCTTCTTACCAAATTTCATCTAAATCGGTTCAGTAGATCCAGAGAATACCCCCTACAACCTCACAAACTAACGAACTTTACCTCTTTATAATATTAGTATAGAAAAAGAATTAAGATTCCGCTTAAAAAAAAATGTACCTAGGGACGCTCCCGAGAGAAGCGTGGGTAAGTCGCTAGTACGTAATAAATCATGTAAACTCGACTGTATTCACTAATAAGGATAAATTTTCTTAGGAAAATTTATATGAATAGAATTGTTTATAGTATGTAGTCTTTTTAAGTTACACTTCAAAGGATTTACATAAATTCTTTTGAAGCTATTAATTTAATAAGATAAACGTCAGAAATATATTATTTAAAAAGTAATTGTATATGAATCATATCTATTAGAAAAGAAAAAAAAATCACAAATAAAAATACGTATTCAATGGACTTTAAAAGGAAAAGGAGTTAAAAATAAGATGTCTTTAAATCAGTCTCTATGTCTACTTATTATATACTAGTGACTTATCCGAGCTTCGCTCGGGTACATTCCTAGGTATGTGGATTTTGTTCACAATTTCAGGGGTTTTAATTTTTTTGCGTGGAACCCCATTTTTTTTTAATAAAAAGTAGTCTAGATTACTTCTTATAACATCAGCTATTCTGCCCGTGAAAGTCCCGTCAAAATCTGTCCAGCCGTTTCAGAGATTAGCCGGAACAAACAGACAGACAGACAAAAATATATTTTTTTCTTATTAATACTATATATATTCTCATATGCATTTAGTAAAAAGCTGTTATTTTGACATTACAAACAGACACTACAATTTTACTTATCTGTATAGACATATTATCATTGACGTATGAGAGCTAATCCACAAGCTCACAATATCCAATTTGGACTCGTGCCTACTCAATACTATTGCTTGTAATAATAACATACCTATATGTAGCATTCATGATATCCTCAATGAAATTACGTAAGCATTTCGTTCATAAAGAACATATTTGTTTCATATTTTCGAAATTCTTATATATTTCAAAAACATTTACGAACTAGTAACGTACCCAAGCTTTGCTTTTGTGAGAGAACTTTCGTAATAGCTTATTAATCAGTGCGATATTTGATATAGTAAAATAAAAAAGCTATGTACCTCTCACACCCATAAACTATAAATATCTTGAATATCCGTTTCCCCATTCACGTATGGAAATAGAACAAACTAACAAACAAAATTCAGCAATAATTAACTAATAATAATAAATAACCAATATCAATGTCTTAAGTTAATATTTGCTAAATTATCAAATGATTTATGAAGAAGAAAAATAAATGTGAGTAAATTGTTCTGAAACTAAAATATAGAGCTGTCAAGCAAAATCAAATTTGGGCCGTCGCCTACGCTACACATATACATTCAACATAGAGTTCATTCTTAAGGCACCAGTTGCGCTATGAATGGGCCATTCAATACTGTGGTGAGTTGTGCGCAAGCGTGTATCGATCGTGGGGGCCGAGGAGAGGGTGGTTTCCAATGGTGCTGCAAAGTCGATGTCTGGTGTCGGAGATTCCGTTTAAAATACTATTTTACTATGCTTACATCCCCTCCGGAAGAGTTACGAAATGGATAAGTTATTTTGTATTAAGAATTAAGGTAAGAAGGACATAGGATACTTCTTATTCTCGGGGAGATTTTCTCGGGATAAAGGATAAAATTGTTGAGTTTTCAGATACTTTCTATATTTCTGGAGTACTTATATGTTATTATATTATATTTAAAGGTACTATACATTATTTCATGATAGTTACTTACCTACTTATAGATTTAATACAAAGTTAAATATTACTGTTGAAACAGATGCTTAAAAATGTGTTAACATTATATTGCATGATTTTGATTAGTCTTCGGCGACGTAGACGGGGTTGCACATCATGTCTTTATAATTGTTGCAGCGAGAATTTTGCTAGAGTAATAACAAGATCTCCTATGATGTAATAAGTAAGATTTATATTATTCAATATGATCATATGGAACATTATAATATTGGTTACTATATTATATAAAACTGGCTGACCCGAATGTCATTGCCCTGTCCTCAATTACATTGTTTATAAATTGGAATATTTGAGTTTTTCTATAATATCCAAATTTTTCGAGTTACTTCTCCACTTTTTTCCTAGCTATTCTAATGTGATGCGCTAACCAATAAAGAGTATTTTGTTTTTATTCATATAAATTTCAGGCTCAGCTTTAGAGGGGTAGGATTTTAGTATGTCAATCCGATGTGATCGGAAAGGAATCAGATGCAGTATCGAAAGCTGGTCTCAGACATGCTCTCATGGTATATAAACTCATCACATTTTCCCACTCCGAGTAATTCTACTACTACATTTGATTTTAAAAAAATAATCGAAACTAATAGAAAATAATAGAATATTAGAATATTTCCGACACATGTTCATATATTATCCGACACGACATTGGACTACCACCGTAATCCGGAATGTTACGTTTTCGGCAAGTACGTAGTATGGACGCTTATATACGAACCCACATATTCAATTTATTGGCCATAAATATATCTCTTTATATTTTTAAAGCTGTGCTCGAGAGATTTCATAAGTTCTCCTTTTTTGCATGTTTCATGGCAACATGTGGAGATTTCTATCAGAAAAACTACTTTTGTTTGAAAACTTTTTGTGTAGATACTTTCAGTAGCTAAAGTATAATTATTTTTAGCTTATTTTTTTTTAATTTTAAACATAGTCTATACTAATTAATTAAAATTTAATATTTTATGTGTCAACCTATAAAATATTAACGGTTATTTTTACAACCAAACTAATAGTTATAAAATTCTATCTGCTTATTCGCGCTAACCCTTTTGGAAGGGTTTAACGGAACTATTAAATAGATTAAGTCATATTGAATAAAGGATTTAGGCAAGATATATGCCCTTACTTGTTATCCTGAAAACTACTTGTTATCATGAAAAAACAAAGGGGTTCTGCGGAATAAAAGACAATAGTCTATTGAGTTTTTTGGTCGAGGTGCAATGAAAGTGAGGTGAAGGTGAATTTATGATATTTCTGACATATGTATGTATATAAGACATTTTTAAAGTTACTGTGGGTAATTTTATAATAAACTAAATAATTTAACTTTAAAATTTGATAATTTAAGCAATGCAGTATGTCCCAAACCAGAAGAAGAATCCAAAGATAAGCTAATATTTTATTAAAATTCGGTGTCATTGATTACATATTACATTTCTTTAGAATACGTTGTATTTAGTCTTACAATTAGTCATGTCAGTGAACTTAGCAGAATATTGTCCAGCAGATCAAAAATTATTGAGAGTTCTATTCTCATGCAGCTGACTTTTATAGTTCCTAATACTTTTTAGAAATAGTTCTGGTGTTTTTACCTTAAAAAAAGTCAGTTGACAAAATAATCTGCTAACTTCCCGTAGCAGATCATTTTGCAACAAATCAAAAAAAAAAAAAAAAAGTGAAATCTATGCACATGCAGCTGAGTTCTACAGTTCCTAATACTTTTCAGGAATAGTTCTGACCTCTAGTCCAAGTTCCAGCAGATCACATCCGAATTTTCGAAAAGTCGAAACATACCATTTTCATCGTTTCAAATTATTATAAAAGGCTAGAATTCTTCCTTTTATCACAGATCTGTATCAGAACTATAATCTACAACTTGGTTCGAGTCCAGAACTCACGTCCAAGTCCCAGCAGATCATATCCAAACTTAGAAAAAGTAAAAACAAAAAAAATCTAATTGTTTCAAATTATTGAGAAAAGCTAGACATAAGAACTCATTTGTTTATCACAAATCTATATCAGAACTACAATGTAAAACTCAATTCGAGACTAGAACTTACGTTCATGTGCCAGCAGAGCATACCAGAAAGTTGAAAAAGTTGAAAAATACTATTTAATTTTTTTTTAATTATAAAGAAAAGCTCAAATGTTAATCACAGATCTTTATCAGAACTACAATGTAGAAGTCGATTCGAGTCCAGAACTCACGTCCAAGTTCCAGCAGAGCATACCAGAAAGTTGAAAAAGTTGAAAAATACAATTTAATTTTTTTTTTATTATTGAGAAAAGCTACAAGTCAGAACTCTTTTGTTTATCACAGATCTTGATCAGAACTACAATGTAGAAGTCGACTCGAGTCCAGAACTCACGTCCAAATTCCAGCACAGACACTTCAGCGACACTTTTCAGCGACACTTTTCAGCGTCACTTTTTTCAGCGACACTTCTTTCAGCGACACTTTTTTCAGCGACACTTTTCAGGGACACTTCAGCGACACCTATTTCAGTGACACTTTTTTCAGCGACACCTTATTCAGCGACACTTTTTTCAGCGACACTTTTCAGCGACACCTTTTTCAGCGACACTTTTTTCAGCGCCACTTTTTTCAGTGACACTTTTCAGTGACACTTTTTTCAGCGACACTTTTCAGCGACACTTTTTTCAGCGACACTTTTCAGCGACACTTTTTTCAGCGACAGTTTTTTCAGCAACACTTTTCAGCGACACTTCCAGCGACACTTTTCAGCGACACTTTTTTCAGCGTCACTTTTCAGCGACACTTTACAGCGCCACTTTTTTCAGCGACACTTTTCAGCGATAATTTTTTTCAGCGACACTTTTCAGCAACACTTTCAGCGACACTTTTCAGCAACACTTTTTTTAGCGACACCTTTTTCAGCGACACTTTTCAGCGACACTTTTTTCAGCGACACTTTTCAGCGACACTTTTTTCAGCGACACTTTTCAGCGACACTTTCAGCGACACATTTCAGCGACACTTTTTTTAGCGACACCTTTTTCAGTGACACTTTTTTCAGCGCCGCTTTTTTCAGCGACACTTTTCAGCGACACTTTTTTCAGTGACACTTCAGCGACACTTTTCAGCGACACTTTTTTCAGCAACACTTTTCAGCGACACTTCCAGCGACACTTTTCAGCGACACTTTTTTCAGCGACACTTTTCAGCGACACTTTTTAGCGACACTTTTCAGCGACACCTTTTTCAGCGACACTTTTCAGCGACACTTTCAGCGACACTTTTCAGCGACACTTTTCAGCGACACTTTCAGCGACAGTTTTCAGCGACACTTTTCCATCATCATCATCATCATCATCATCATCGCGACACTTTTCAGCGACACTTTTCAGCGACACTGTCATCAAGACACCATCATCATACGGAAGGGAGGGGGTTAAGTCCTCTATTTTTCTGCCCCAAAAAAGTATCCCACAAGATAAATTACGCGGAAAAATCAAAATAAAAATATAATTATAATTAAAAGATCCGAAAACAAAATCTAAGAAAGTACGTAAAGTAAGTAATTAATAATAAGTAAAATATACGAGTCAGGCAGTGTAGCTGTCCGTTAGGCGACTAACTTATCTTATTGCAAAAAGTATAGCTAATTTTATCCGTTAGTGTCAAGAGATGACAATTTCACTGGAGCTTAGAATTTATCATGCCTAAAAATACTGCTCATTAAATTATTTTTATTTGTTACGTTAGACAATGTAAATTCGAGATGTTTTTTTTCTTGGCCTTTACTGTCAAGTTTAGCTTTTTTTGGCTAACTTTGAATAAGTCCAACTTTAAACTAGCGAAATATGTGCGACAATGCACTGACTATTTCGTTATTATTTTACTACCTTCGACTTCAAAAATTTACGAAATGTCATCATATCATTTCATTACTAAGTAAAACGTACATAGTACATATAAGAAAGGACTAAGAGGAGATGCTTGTGGAACACCCATCCTTAAAGAAGATCCATTTTCACATTATTTATTTTAACCATTTAGTTTCTTTGATTGAGGTAGGGAGAAACAAGATCAAACGCAGCGCCCTATATGCCATAGTGATTCAGTACAAGCAAGAAGGTTTGTTGATCAACACAATCAAAGGAATGTCAAAAAGTCCTATAGGATTTTGCGATGTGTCCCAAGCATCGTAATTCATTGACCTTTTGGGAAGTCATGCTATTCACTATGCATAATTTTGTCACAAAAGATAACGAGCTCTCTTAGGAAACCGAATGAAGCGGATACGAATCCCGTTTCTTGTACCTCTAATATTTTCATTTGCGAATCATTTCTAACATGAATACCACTTGTCTTACAGTGAAGGAAAACTTCGTGAGGAATGCATGTCTAATTTCGCCAATCCGCACTTGGCCAGCGTGGTGGACTATGGCCTGATTCCCCTCGTCTTAAAGGGAGGCCCATGCCCAGCAGTGGGACGTTAAAAAGGGCTGAATACAAGGAGATAAAATAAGGGATGAAAATTTTTATGAAACCTACTTTTAAAAAAAATTTTATTGTAGTTTTAGCGCGAGCGAAGCCGTGGGTTTTGCTAGTTTTGAATAAAATTATCTTTAGGGATTTTTTTCGCGGATGTATTCTTATTTTTGGTTCCCGAAGCTTCGATTGATAGACAGCAATTATGGTCACGTGATAGTCTCATATAGTCTCTCTCGTGACCATGATATGGTCTGCGCTAAAAGTTTCTTGGTTTATTAGTTTATTGACGTTTTTATTATTGTTATTTTTGATCTAGTAACAGTTAACTAATGTGGACTACATTGGCTACTTTTTATACTGTCATCAAATGCAAGAGTATCTCTTGAATATAACATATTTAAAAAAAACACGTAAATGGTAGACGAAGGGAGAACCGGTCACTAGTTTAATATGAAAGACGCCTACGCTCACTAAATACAGTACATCGATAATTTCAGGGCCAGCTAAAAATAGATGTGGAAGCTAAAAATAAAAAGCATTTTAAATTAACTTTGTAATTTTCGTAATTCAAGCTAAAAGTATACATTTATTCAATAGTATTTTACATACCCTTCTTTTATACTTTAAATACTTTATAAAGAACTTCTCAAAATAAAGAAATATTCGTGAAGTTTATACTAAATAAAAACTTTAAAAAAAACGTAAAAAGGTACAGCTACTTGAAAATCGCCATTTACGAAATTATTTCACCTTCAATATGGATTTTTTATTTAAATGTATGTAAAGATGGTCCCTTGAGATAAAGTATTTTAATTTAAAAATCGGTTCACGACCGTCTAAGATGTTGCTTAACATACATACACATACAAACATACACCTAAATTATGAACCTCCTATTTTGAAATCAATTAAAACAGCTAGGATTGGTAATTGAAAATATATTATACTAACAACTCACCCTCGCTCCTCTCGGGTTCGTCCCTAGTTACGTAGTACTCACAGTAAAAAGTATCATATAAGTTTACCTGGATAACCAGCTACGTCATACCCATACAGCCAGCATCATACCAAATTTTAATAAAATCTGTCCTGTAATTTTCTCGTGATGCGCTCCCAGACAGACAGACAGACAAAAATTCTAAAAACTATAGATTCGACTTCTGTATCGATAATAAAGACTATTTTCCAAAAAAAAATATTTAATGTACAGATTCAACTCATTTAGAGTTTTATTATATGTATAGATTTACATATTTACGCTTTCCCTCGGTAGATAAAGAGAAAATATTCTCTTCGTTCTACATCTAAATCCATTCGCAAATGTTATTAAAGTATTTCAAACATATCTTTCCAGAACACAAAATGTTAGAAATGGTACACGCGATGAGAACCCCACTACAAAATAAATAACAGATGCATTGCAAAGTTGGAAAGCATAGCAGAATTGTCGGTAATAATTTTAAAATACTGCAGAATTTTCATGTTGCTTGATCTTTCTTAATCAATAATTATTGTGAAAATTGATTTTACATCGCGTAATAAACACACAAATACAGACACTTAAATCGAAAACCTTTTCCTTTTGAAGTCGGGTGATATACAGCTTTACCTCTTTTCGGGTTTTTCGGGTTCTGTTTATTATATTCTCTAGTAAAAAAATGTAAATAATGACCTCCCAACGAGAGTTAAGAGGATCGACGGCTTTACGTGCTCTCCGAGGCACGGGGATGAAACTCCGCCAACTTCCCAACTCCGGGCTGTTACTGAGACTTACTAAACAGAAAGACTCAATAACTAAACTTGGCCCGACCCGGGACTCGAACCCAGGATCTTTCGATGTGCAGCTGTACTTCTTAGCCATTACACCACCAAGGCAGTTAGTAAGTAGTAAGTAAAAAATGTAATACACTATACATAAATGTTTTTGGTGGAACTATATCAGTAGTTATAGTTCTAAAACATGATCAAGTGTCGGCCTCGCTCAAAGTTGTTTTAATCTATTGTATTTGTCGGTCTATTTCATTTCTAAATACGTAGGTACAAATACATACATCAATTATTGCATTTGACTGGGCTTATACTAGGAAGTGCCCACGTAGTGCAATGCCTACGCAGTGTAGTGCCTACGTAATGATAGCCCACGCTTGGAAAATCTGGGAAAGCATGAAAAATGTGGGTGGTTCAAACCCTCGATCACCTTTAACCACCTCCAAGCTTTTAATGTGCGAATTATTTTTAACATTATGGAATCTTTCCGTGTCTCATCCTCAGAAATCTGCATTTCTAAGAGAACTTAACTTGTTTTTGTCATACTATGTACAATGTAAGTACATACATGTGAAACCCACTTGCAAATCTGTACTTGATCAGTTTGTTGGACTAGGGTCAGATTTCTATCGCATTAAGGATTGGTGTCCATCAGTGGGATTCTAAGAAATCTAAAATTCCTTGCGCTTGACTATATTTTTATATTATTGTAATATTACAGAGCAATTCTATGTTCGTATAGGATTAAAAGCTGCGGTCTTATTAGACGTATATAAAGTAATTTGCACTCAACACATTGGATGGGTTCACGTCAATCGTACCAACTGACAGATCGTTAATAGACTTTTTGTAATTGACTGGATCGAGCTCATAGACTCGTTTATTTAGAGGCTTTCTGGCTTACATGAGTGCAATATTGGTTATGGCGTTTTTAAGTAACGCTCTTGTGATTTAACTATCGTTAGGACATAGGGTATGTAATAAATAAAAAAAATATAATAATAAATATTATAAGTTATACTTCTTTTGGTACGATTGGAAAAAATATGAAAGTAAAATTTTAACGATGAGCGCGCACACCGTCAGCCAAAAAGCGACATTATGAAGTTAGCTGCATTCCTTTTATAAACAGAGAGTTGTGGCATACGGGATGAAATCTTTGGCTATTTTTGTTCCGTTACGCCAAAGAAGTGTAACTTCTTACATGCGTACAGAAGTACACACACACGTTTTTTTTAAATATGTATGAATTCTATTTATTTTGTACTTTCTAATAAAAAAAATTATAATATTTTAAATAATGCTTTCTAATATTTACAGGAATATTTGACTTTTTTTTATTGATAGTTGCTTCGGTGCCATTGCTCTTCCAAATAATTGTATACTTTTGTGAATACACGCCATCTATAAAAACTATGACTTTTTGGACGTTAAAAACCTTGGGTGTCCTAAGTGACCGTATTGCTGTAAAGAATTCGAAACGTAGGCAACAAAAAATTAAGATAAAAAGAAAAAAAACGCACTTTTTTTTTTAATTTTAAATGGTCTTAATTATGATAATAGCCAAACTTTAATATGAATTCGTAGATACAAATTTTAATACGTAAATTTATATTGGCACAGTATTCGATAGGACTCGTATGATTAAAACTATCTCCTTCTCTCTATGATTTACTCACAAGGGAAACAGTGTAACTCTAAATGTAATTAACGAACTTTTGCGCAGTCTGCTCTCATTGTAAAAATACCTTTTTAATAGAATTTACCAAAATAGAAAGTTCATTAATTAATTAATTAACGAATGTCTATTATATTTAAAACTAGCGGCTTACCCTCGCTTCGCTCGGGTTCGCCCCTAAACGATTCTTTAAATTGAAATAACATTTTTATTTAGGAACCGATTGAAGTAAAACAAATACTAAATGTTAAGTGAAGCTTATTTTTTAATACATTAGTGAAAACCACACTCAAATCGGTTAAGCCGTTTCTAAGATCCGACAAACAGACAAAGAAACTAAAAATCATTGTTTTGGGTTCTATTGCGTTAATAAAGATCCCCAATAATAATTTTCCTCAAATATCTTCCATATACAGACAGCGACCAGTTACAATTTTATTAGTATACGTATAGATTGAAATTATTAGACAATTAAATACATAATATATTTTAAGAAAATTGGCATTTTTTATTACTATTGGATTTTCCAATAAAAATATTACTACTCTTGAATTTTCAATTTGATTGGAAGTTTTTCGTAATTAATTTTCAAGTAATTATACTTAATTGAGTTTACTAGTAATTTGCCCCGACTTCGGCTGCTACTTTTTTTGTTTAATACTTGTGGTTAAGATAGCCGTTTTTCGCGAAGAGTAAACGGACAAAAATCATCGCATTAGCTTTTTAACATTCTTTTCCAGCTATTGTATAAAGATTTAAGCTATGTACGTATAACTTAAGGTGCATTTACATCTATTCAACAACAGCCGATTTTATGGAAAACAACATGTTGAGAGCAACACTGTTTTGTTGAATGAATCTGAGCGTCGACCGTTTTACAAAATTCGAACTTCTAAATACTGCTCATTTCCCTCGTTTTTTTCTCCTTTCTTTCCGAATAGTTTTATTAAAAATTAAGAAATCCGCAGCAGCAACGACTTGTTCGATACGACTGTAGAACGTATGTAAAATGGAACTGTCGAATGTGTTGCTGCAACCGACATTGATCAATGTTGACCATACAACATTGTTGAACAGTGTTACTTCGAGAATCCGTTGCTTCAACTAATTGTTGAATTAGCGTAAACGTACCTCACTGCATTGTAAGAAAATACAGAATTTATTCAACAAGATGTAGACTTATACGAAAATATTGTTATAAAAACTTTATCATTCAAATAACTTTCTCTTAGCGTTTAAAATATATTGTAAAATTTCTTACATTATTTATTTTCCTTAAATTATTTTTCATTTCGACACAAATCGAGTATAATAACATAATATTCGTAACATAGCTTGTGAAGATCCTATAAAAACTTATTAACTAGTGGAATATTTAAGCACCAAAAACAGTAATTCTTATAATTTACTCTTTTTTCCGTACAGACGTTTTTTTTATATCATAATTGAAATTTAATTAATTTGGTAAATGATAATAATTAGGTTCACTAAATTGAACTAAACACGAAGTCAGACTATGTAAAAATAATATATGTTTTAAAATAAAATACAAATATTAATGAAATATTAAATACTTTGATAAATTAATAAATGTTAATAAATATATTAAAAATAGCTGATGGATTTTGTTATGATTAAAGAAAAAAATTAAATAAGCTAATATTATGCTATCTCTCTTTCAAGAGCAAGGGAACTGATGCTTAAAAATATAAAAAAACTAGCGACTCACCCTCGCTTCGCTAGGGGCGAACCCTAGCTCGCTTTCCAATACAAACTTTCATCCCCATTTTCTAAGTTCCTGCGCAATTTTCTTATTTTTTTTTAAACTTTCTCCTTCTTCTTACAGGTTCTTACATTAAAAACACAACAAAACAAAAAAAAGAATTAGTAAAAGCGGTCCAGCCGTTCACGCGTGATGGCGTGACCAAGGGAGATAGGGATTCATTTTTTATTATGCGTAATATGTTTTTCTCAAGAATTGTAAATTAACGACTAATATCTGTATCAAATTTCCCTTTATTCTTTAAAGAAAGTAAATGCCCTGTATGGCAAAATCGAGAATAGTAGCATAAATAGAAAATCACGCTACTGTTTTAGACTTTGAGATTTTTTTGCAAACTCCATCTATTATAGTATTTCTTAAGTCTGAGGATAATATATGTATAGAGATCGGTGACACACTGTAGCTTAAACAGGATAGTGCTCATTTTTGGTGTGGCACAATTTAATATATATAAAAAATAGCAAAACCCGCGGCTTCGCTCGCGCAAAAACTACAACAAAAAAAAAGTAGGTTTCATACAAATTTTCATCCCTTATTTTATCTCCTTATGGGATGAATTTCAAAAAACGCTAAAACACGTATTTATATAATTGTATTGAAGAGCATTAATACCATGTTTCAAGAAATTCTGATCATAAATATTTTTTGGGTTGTGTTATAACGTGTATTCCCGTGGGAATGAGATAATCTCCCGCGGTAAAAAGTATCCTATATGTTGACCCGGATATCAAGCTATCATCATACCAAATTTTATCAAAATCCTTCCAGTGGTTTTTCTGTGATGCGGTAACAGACAGACAGACAGACAAAAATTCTAAAAACAATAGATTCGGTCTCTGTATCGATAATAAAGTCTATTTCAATAAGATTTTCAAAAAATATTTAAGGTACAGATTCGACTCAGAATTTTATTATATGTATAGAAGAATTAACTTTCTTTCACGTGATTATGATTTAACTTTATTTTGGAATAACACGATACAATTTCAATCCACATTACTAATAAAAATACGAAAGGATGTTTGTGTGTACATAGTATTTGTTATTTTTTCCCAATAAAAAGGCTGGATGTATTTTGGTGTAATTTACTACACATACACATAAGCTACTAGTAGTAATAAAATTTGCCAAAAGATGGCGTACCTGTACATCTATACATATTATAATAAAATTCTAATTGAGTCGAATCTGTACATTTAGTATTTTTTGGAAAATCTTATTGAAATAGTCATTATTATCGATACAGAGGCCGAATCTATAGTTTTTAGGATTTTTGTCTGCCTGTCTGTCTGTCTGTTACCGCATCACGGAAAAACAAGTGAAGGGATTTCTATGAAATTTGGTTTGAAAATAGCTGGTTATCCGGGTCAACATATAGGATGTTTTTTACAGCGGGAAATTATCTCATCTCTGAGAAATCTATACTAAACGTTAAAACGTAAGTAGGGACGAACCCGAGCGGAGCGAGGCAGGCTAGTAAGCTATAGATAAATAGCTTATATATATTTATATGGCAGTGGTAGCCTAGTGGTAACGCGCTCGCTTGGGAAACCGAGTGAAGCGGGTTCAAATCCCGGGTCTCGCACCTCTGATATTTTCGTGTGCGAATCATTTCTAACATGATTACCACTTGCCTTACGGTGAAGGAAAACATCGTGAGGAAACCTGCATGTCCGAGGAAACCTAGCAAGTTTTCGAAAGTCATGTGAAGTCCGCCAACCCGCACTTGGCCTGCGTGGTGGACTATGGCCTGATTCCCCTCGTATTGAAGGGAGGCCCGTGCCCAGCAGTGGGACGTTAAAAAGGGCTGAATACAAATAGCTTATTTGAATATCAATAATAATAATATAAGTACTAATATAAGTAAGCATAATTTTCAATAATTAATCACGCATTTACGCATTGGCATTCTTCAAGATAATTACACTTCTGATTGGCAATTATCAGTTGCAATTTTAGTGGTTTTTGACTGATACTTACAAAAAGAGGAAAATTAAGATTATTTTTTGTGTATGTTGCGTTAATGTTGTTGACAATTAAGTTTGTATAATAATTATAAATATTTTTTTAATAGGTTAAGCCTTAAGTAGGTTTTTTATAAATGCGTTTCATTGTATATGTAGATTTCTGAAGTTGGGATTGATATATAATGGTAAATGAAGAAAACGAAGAAATCATTATATATTCTCATTTAATTCCTAAAACTCATGAGGTAAACAACACTAAACTATTTGTCATACCAATCGATTGTAATCTCAAACAAACAGTTACAATAATAATTCGTACGTCAGATACAAAGGTACTATTATATGCGAAGGCATTTGTACGTAACTTAGAATTTTTCCTTATATATCTTTAAAACAATCCATTTTTCAATATTGAAACGGAAAATACTGTATTTGATAGAGAAAATTAAATTAATTATTAATAATTTACACTATGTAATACTAAAATACATAAATATTCGAGTAATTAATGTGAAAGGAAACGTAAAAGAATCGAAATAAAAACACGAACATAAAATTAGATAACGTAACAAGCTAACAACCGATAATGTAAGATATTGCAAGATTTGCGAATTTAATATACATATATAAAAAAATACCTGAGTATTTTTATGAATGTTAACTTCAGAATAAGAATTTAGAATTAAAATACTTGAGTTTTTACAGTAATATTAGAAATACTTTAGTTCATGAAAATACTTGAGAATTTTTACGATGAAACAATTAAATGTAAATTGTTCTACAATGTGAACACTAATACAATAAAATATACATAAAATTGATGATGACTAAATATATGGCACGGCCTTTATCATATTAATGACAGAAACTAACAAAGAAAATACGAATGATAAAACTAATGTAATCGATTTTAAGTTCTGTGTAGTTAGGAACAATAGGACAGGGCTTATTCTAAACAAAATACTGATATAAGCTAGGATTAGGTGATATAGTACTGCTACCATAAAAATTATGATTAATCTTCTAACGTTTCTAAGTCTTAACGTTTTATTATTAAAGTTATACTTCTTTTGGAACGGTTTAAATTTATAAGACTAAAATTTTTAAGATGCGCGTTACACCGACGCCAAAACGCGACATGATGAAGTTAGCTTCATTCATTTTACGAACAGAGAGTTGTGACATACGGGATGAAATCTTTAGATATTTTTGTTCTGTTACGCCAAAGAAGTATAACTTCTTAGGTGCGTACATAAGTACACACACACGTTTTTTTTTATATATTTATACGTTATTTAAAGCGTTAAAGTTGAGATAATATGTTTGTTTCAAATAACCGTATTGATTTGGCGAGGATAAATATATAAAAAAAATACTAGGCAGTTTCAAATAGTAGATAAGTTAACAATTTTCAAGCAACTTAATAAATTGCCAGTTTTTATGATAACAGTATCTATATTACAATAAAATTGTATTTTAGAAGTATACATACTGCAGTCTGTCAGGTGTCTGTCTAAAACTAAGATGGAAATGGACCAAATGTATCCGGGAATAGAATAGGAATGCAAAGGTTTTGAAATTCTAATACTGATCTCTGATTTGTAGAATTTATTTTTAATTAAAATGTTTATATGGCATTTTATGGCTACCTCACGGATCTATAACTGTACACGACCAATCTGTACACTTTGTACTCAGGCCAAAAGAATAAGATGGAGAGAGCCTATAAAATAATGAATGAAACCGAATGAAGCTGTCAATATCACTGTCAGAAAGACAATATGTCAATGTTGAATGTAGTGCTACAAGGATCATTTGACACTTAGGTGATTTTGACATGAGGGCGTGGGCGTGAAATTAGGGGGTTTCTTTTATAAAATAAACCTCCCAACCTCTCTAACACCACTTCATGTTTTGAGATATTTTTATTGAAATAAAAACACAAAATATCCAACAAAAATTTACTCTAATTTCTTTCAAAAGTAACGCTTTACAAGATGGCGGTGTTAGTTCTGATTTCCGCCATGTGCCAAATGATCCTTATAGCACTTTAATATGTTTTTAATATTTTCTAACCGACCAATCTCCTCTGTGAAGACACAAACAGATATATTAGAGAAAACTCCATGCTACGTAACATTGACGAAGTAATCTGCGCTCAACTGGCACACTTTGAAGCCATTATCAAGATAATTGATTAAATATTTTATAGGTTTTAGTTGTAATACTTCGTATTACATTTGGTGTGAGAAATAGTTAATTATAATATAATTTAAGCTTTACTCATTTTATATTGAACGCTCCGTCTATCTTACTCTTTAAGACTGATATTTCATATGATAAGTATAACAATAGGAATTTATAACATATCTTTTTTCATAAATCTAATCTTATTTACATTTTATAAAATTGACGGCTCTTTTAAATATTTTTTTTAATAAATTTGCATGTAAAACTAATGTTTTGAAATAGTTTACAATGATTTTAACTTGTGATATATATATAATATATATATTTATATAAATTGGAACTTTTATAAAGCGCTATAGAAATTACATTCGAGTTTTAAGACCGATTGTAAACTACTTCAATGATCAATATTGTCATGATTTCTCCACGGAGGCACAAAATGGCGTTCTTAACCCAATTTCCTTATTGCCTTCATTTATTTTACGAAACCTAAATTAATAATACTATTCGTAAAAATGTCTTTTTCAAGGGGAAATAAATATAAATATTTTTTTATAAGCTATCATCTACATTGGTCTGGGTTTAGGATACACACTTAGCATGCATTTAGTAAGTGTTTCTTCACATTTATTCACTTTCTTTACATACCAAATTTTCTATAGATATTAAAGATTCGCTTTATTTTCTTTTAATGAAAATAAAAATTGTAGTAAATATGAAGAAATACTCAAATTCTTAAATCACTTTTCATTCGATTTGTGTAAAAATCATCTTATAAATGATCAACTTATGTACAAATCCTCACACAATTTCTATTTCTCTTTAAATTTTATAGTTTTTAATGTATAATATATTTTGGCACAATGTTGCCATCTTAAAAGTTAATGTCAGAAACTATTTTGCATCTAAGGCACAATTTCAAGGACTACAATAAATATTTGTCGTCAATATTCCGGAGTACCACAAGGGAACGTTTTAGTTCACATACCTCTCCATATAGATATATTTGATATATTTTTATTTAGAATTATATGGACTGGTGAATTATTTAGAAAATTGTATATAAAATTACGTATACTTATGTAACCTTTATTTGTTTCAACACACTTAAAGTTTTTAAGAAACACAATTGTTATATTCGAAACGTCTTTATAACAACGTTTATAGAGTCCATTTTCGTATACACTTATGTTAGGTCAGTTAATCGCACTTGTGGAAGGTCCAAGGTTTGCTTCCTGGTGTTTGTACTTATGTGACGTCATCTGTGAGAGTCCGAGCACTGCGAACCCGCACTGAAGACAGTGGTAGTGGGTTTGTTTCTTGCTGTGAATGCACTGTGGTTCATAGCCGCAACCTATAAAAATCCAAAATATGTTAGAAATGCTAAGTTAACAAATCAGTAAATTACTGAAATAAATATTAATAGTTACATTGTTAACATGCAACAATAAAGAAGTAAGTCAAAAATTCTGTATAATATGCTTCATTTTTTGTTTTAATTTGATATCAATACTTCATAAAAATATACTTCTATTACTATAATAGTCAGTTATATGAGAACGATAACATGAATGAATGAATGAATACTTTATTGCACACCACACAAGAAATAAAGAAGTAAAAGATATAACAAAAAAAAAGAAAAGATGCACAGCAGGCGGCCTTATCGCTAGAAGCGATCTCTTCCAGGCAACCTTAGGGTAGAGGAATCAGTATATAAAAATGGTAGGCGGTGTACTTGCACAAATACACACACACATATATACATACATACATACCTACATACATACATACATACATACATACATACATACATAAATGCATACATACATACATACATATAAAAAAGGCAGTGGTAGCCCAGTGGCAACGCGCTCGCTTGGGAAACCGAGTGAAGCGGGTTCAAATCCCGGGTCTCGCACCTCTGATATTTTCATGTGCGAATCATTTCTATCATGATTACCACTTGCCTTACGGTGAAGGAAAACATCGTGAGGAAACCTGCATGTCTGAGAAAACCTAGCAAGTTTTCGAAAGACATGTGAAGTCCGCCAATCCGCACTTGGCCAGCGTGGTGGACTATGGCCTGATTCCCCTCGTATTGAAGGGAGGCCCGTGCCCAGCAGTGGGACATGAAAAGGGCTGAATACATACATACATACATACGAACAGTAGATACACTCATATATTATACTAAAACAAACTAAAGAGATAAATAATGCGCTTTTAACATAGTCTTAAACTTATCCAAATTATTAGCCCGTCTGATGTGTACTGGTAAAGAGTTCCACAGGCGTGCAGCTTTCACAGAAAAGGAGTTAGTAAGAAAACAAGAGGAGTGAGAAGGAATTTTAAGGATGAGCGTGTCACTAGATCGCAGGGAACGAGCATGAGAATCCCTTAGAAGCTCGAAACGCTCTTTGAGATAGGACGGGGTAGAAGGATTAAACAGCACGCAGTAGAGAAGATGAAGTATGTGAGTATTCCTGCGAAAGCGGATTGGGAGCCACTTGAGCTTATTGCGAAAGTCAGAAACGTGGTCATATTTACGGAGACCGAATATAAACCGTATGCATAGATTTTGAAGGCGCTCAAGTCGATTCAAGTGCTCCTCTTTAAGGTCAAGAAAACAAGTATCAGCATAATCAAGGATTGGTAATAGAAGTGAATTTGCTAGCGCAATTTTAGTAGGTGTAGGCAGAAAATTTCTCAGCCTGCGAAGGGAGGAAATAGCTCCAAACATCTAACATTATTATTATTATTATTATTATAAATTAGTTGATTTTAGCATTAACTTAAAAAATAATATTTAGTTAAGTTTTAAATTTAACAGTTAATATCTCCAAGATCTGTATTATCTCCATTTTATATTTTACTTTATACACACTGAGTCGTTACAGCATAACTCATAAACTTCCTACTAACTAACTAAAATTTATATTTACTAAGATTACAATAATCTACTCAATATTACCTTTACCTTTGCTAGGCTGAAACTTCTCGAAGCCAGCAGCTTGAATGTTATCTAGTTTCTGGTGCTGCCGCCTGTGGGCGACCACCTTGTTGGTGTCGGTGCAGACGAAGTCACACTTGAGGCAGTGGAAATGGGATGCCTTGTTTTGTCCTGTCCCTATAAATAAAGGTTTGAAGTTAGTCGTTGTATGATATATGTTAGCAATTTTCATAATATTATGTAAAACTTTCTTAGATTTACGCGAATATTTGACACTTTAAATAAAACTTGACTTGGGAGAGACTAGGTCATGGTGAACACTGAATTTTAGTCCGTTACAGCTTGAAAAAATAACTTAGACAAATTCTCTCAATCACATACTAGTGTTAAAATTTTGCATATTATGTTTCCTTTGTAATAAGTTATAAGTACTTTACATTAAATTCTATATAAAATATAAGAAAAAATACGTTCGCTAAGTTTAAAGTAAAAACATGTATTCAGCCCTTTTTAACCGTCCTACCTTCTCCTGCACGGGCGTTGTACGGGCTTCCCTTCAATATGAGGGGGGATCAGCCATAGTCTCTTACGCTGGCCAAGTGCTGGTTGGCGGACTTCACATGTGTATCGAAAACTTGCTAGGTTCTCTTAAACATGTAGGTTTCTCCACGATGTTTCCCTTCATCGTAAGACAAGTGGCAATCATATTGAAAATGATTCGCACATGAAAATATCAGAGCCAAAATATTTGTGCCAACTTTAGTCAGTTTCCCTAACAGCGCGTTACCATTGGGTACACATATGGTACACATATAAAAGTGATTTTTATGTAATTAAATATAATAATAGTATTATTAATAATGATGATGTTTTCACTAACAATGCTTACCGAAAGTAGAGGCGTGGGGGCAATCCGGCCGCTGGCAGTACACGTTGGCGCGGTACTGCTGGAAGTCGCCGCCCATTAACGTGTCTAATCTGAAATATTATTATAGATATTGTTGTGATATAATTAAATTTAATTTAATTCTATTTTTTTGGGATTTAAGAGTCATTTATATGTGATTACTAGCGAGTCATCCTCGATTCGCTTCGGGTTCGTCACTAGACAAAAACAAATCTATTCCACGGGAACCGTTTATATTTCCGGGATAAAAAGTACCTTATATGCTATTCCTGACTATAATCTATTTCTGTGACAAATATCATCCATAGCCGTTCTGGCATGATTGAGTAACAAACATCCAAATATCCAAACTTTCACATTTATAATATTAGTAAGATAAGTAATTATATTCCATTCAATTATCTTGTTAATGACTTCAAAGTGTGCCAGAAGCCAATCCCACTAATATTATAAACGCGAAAGTTTGTAAGAGTGTCTGCATGTATGTATGTTTGTTTGTTACCCCTTTGCCAGAACGGCTGAGCGGATTTGGATGAAATTTGGCATAGAGATAAATTATAGTCTGGAATAACACATAGGCTATTATTTATCCTGGAAAAATGTACGGTTCCCGTGGGATAGGTTTGTTACATAGATTTGTTTTTGTTTTCCTAGAGGCGAACTAGAGCGAAGCGAGTGTAAGCCGCTAGTAGGTAAAAATATTATTGTGATATGTCTATTTTTATGGAGAGTAGGTAGTAACATGTTAAATTTATTTAATTTATTTTTTCTCACTGGCTGAAATTGTAAAGCTTAAATCGCTAAGAAGTAAAAAAATTAATACGAGAGTTCGTTACCAAACTATGGGCACATTAAAAAAGCATTTTCGATTTTTTTTTTCACCCATGGTAGGTGTTTATTTAGAAATTCTAAATTGTTAAGTTTACATATATGGGTATTGATGTGTAAGCTTCTATTTATATTGTAAAAAAAAATTATTTAAGTAAATATTCCAATAAAATTCAAAATTTTGTATTGATTGATTCATAGTTTAAAAACACTATTCAAAAGTAATAATTACCGTTCATGTCTTGCCGTGTGCTGGACGAACCGAGTTTTGTCACAAAAGGAATAGCCGCAGTCTTTTCTAGTGCAGTGGAAGTGGGTTTGATGCTCCCTGAAATTAAAAAGAGATAATTGCAAAACTTTATATATTGGTTCAAATATTTATTCTGCCAAGCTCACTCAGCTCAAGTAATTCAGCTTAGTCATTGATGTCTATTGATTATATTAATTTCAAAAAGATATAAATAGCTATACTATAAGCCTATGATAACGCAACAGTGAAGGAAAACATCGTGAGGAAACCTACATATCTGAGAGAAGGTAGCAAGTTTTCGAAAGACATGTGAAGTCCGCTAAGACGCACTTGGCCAGCGTGTTCACCACGCTATATATATTTTCTAATGCGAATCAATTACAATGTGATTAACACTTGTCTTACAATAAAAGATAATATCATGAGGAAACCTGCATATCTGAGAGAACTTAATTAGTTTTCGAAAAATATAGTCCGCCAACCCACACTTGATCGGCGTGGTGGACTATGGCCTGATCTCTCTCGCATTGAAGGGAGGCTCGTGTCTAACAGTGGGATGTAAAAAAGAGCTGAATATGATGATAATGAAAAGAAAAGCAAGGAGATAAAGCAAGTTCGGTTTCATACTATTTATACATTTTCTTATTGAAAAACAATTTTGACGCCACTTTCTTTGGTGTACTCGTAGATATCTACAAGTATATCCTATTATTAAAAGATTTATTACATTTCATTCGAGGGCGTCCCTAGGTACGTTTTAATTTTTAGGAGCGAAACCCTAATTCTTTTTCTAAAATAAAAGTAGCCTAAGTAACTTCTTATAATACCAGTTATCTTCCAGTGAAAGTCCCGTTAAAATCGGTCCAGCCGTTTCGGAGATTAGCCGAAACAAATAAACAGACAGACAAAAATTTTATGTGTTTTTCTTATAAGTACCGTATATAATTCCATATACATTTAGTATAAAGCTGTTATTTTGACATTACAAACAGACATTTCAATTTTGTTTATCTGTATAGATGTATACCAATGTTTGTATTTCTTACCTATAACCACATTGTTGGTAGGCGCAGTCCTCGTTGAAGCGGAAGCGCAGGTACCCCTCCGGGATGGGCTCGTCCTTGAGCACGCGCATGTGCGGGCCGCGCGGCGTGTGCGTGCGTCTGCTAACCATGTACGTTATGTTATAGTTTTAATGTTGTAATACTTCTTATATTATTAGACATTATGTAAAAAAAATGTAATTTTTGAAAAAAAAAACTTTTAGGGTCTATACACACGTCGATTTTGTATCTTTATTTATTAAGTTTGTCAGCACAAAATATTATACTCAGACAACTTATGTTCATAATACGCGAGACGTCAGTGCGTATATAAATCATGGTGTGTATATGTCTTTTAAGTTTATCAGCGCGCGTCGTTGGTGCCTTTATTATGCCTTTGTTAGGTATATTTACTGTTTCTTAGATTTTTTAAGTCTATAAAATTCTAACATGTACACAAGTAAATACATATGTATATATAGGTAAGTGGATAAAAAAGAAATTAAAAAAAAAGTAGGTTTTTAAAAAAAATATTTTGCGAATTATATAAACTTATATTTTAATTTGATTATTATTACTGACACTCACGTTTTAGCGATGAGTTCGGCTTCTTTGTCGAGTCCCGGCGGCATGCCGTGGCCTTGGAGCAGACTTTGTTCTAGAAGCAGCTCTGGTGGGTACAACATTGTAGGGTACAGTGGGAAGGCGGAGCCACTGGAAATTATACAGCTTAATAATTATCACATATTATATGAATACAAAGGAAAGCAGAAAAGAAGCAATATATTAAAAGAAATCTATGGTATGGGACTGATTAAAATTCTATACTTACCTATTTTGATTACAAATGGTCTAAAAGATGTAAAGAAAATATGCATGTACTAACTGAAAATATTTTGATTTTTTCACTTTTCCTACAATTTTGAACCAAGTCATAAACAGTCAGACAGACGAACAGTCGACAAAATCTATTTGGTCAGTGGGATACTACCCTAAGAAACTTTGAATCGTCAAATTAGCAGCTAAACTAAGTTTGTTAGAAAATTCACATTACAGAAAACACTTTGGATGTCAGTGCCACAGCCAACAGACTAAAATACAACTTTATTCACAAATCCTTAACGTTTAATCCTTTACCACTTCTTACATTCAAGAAAATTAAAAACTCACCCTTGAGAGAACAAAGCAACTTGCGCGAGTCCCGGTAGTCCTGCGAGAGATGCTGTATACTGTTGCTGCATCTTCAGCTGTTCCTGAAGGCTTCCCTTACGACCTCCTGCTAGATACTGCTGGAGGAGCAGGCTTTGGACTGCTTGCACCTGGAAAGTAATCATTCATGGATATTCAATATCTATTCTTGAGTCATTGGTGATGACCACATTTACTTAGACTTGTCTTTATAAAAATGGTTCAATTATGACGAGCCTATATAAAAAAATATATAAAAGCGAAATATCACTCCTTGATTAATAACGAAATCACAAAGTATTAATACTTACAAGCTTGAAATTTGGTAGAAAGATTCCTCATAGGCTAAGAATGTATTTTTAGAGATGAAACGACATCCATTTTTTAAATTATGCGAGCAAAGCCACAGGCTAATAATTATAATGTACTAGCGACTCAACCTGGCTTCACTCGGGTTCGTCCCTAAATACGTTTTAACGGATAGTATGGATCAGATAGACTATATATAATATGATAAATAGCCCTCCTCAACAAACAGGCTAACTAATGTAAAAAGATTTAAAATTAGTATAGTTCTTTATATTAGCGCGTTCAAACAAACAAACTTTGCCTCTTTATAATAATAGTATAGATTAAAAAAGTAGATCTAACAATTGTAATAATTTAGAAAGTAAAAATAACATTTACATTACTAAGGTTGCCACCAATACATCATAGATGGCAGTACTACTATACAGATATACATTGATATAATTTCAACAGTAACCATTACTTTTGAGATTAGTTAAACGTATGAAAACATTATTTTTCAGACACAACTTTTATTAAGAGTAGAAATTAAAATATGAGCTTATTGAAGTTATACTCCTTTTGGCGCGTTATGAAAAAAAATGATGAGAGTGAATTTATTGTGTGATATATTTAGACCACAGAAGTTAGTCGTTATTGGCTACAGTGTGAAGTTAGTCATTAAATTTCCCTTTAGTATAGTGTGATGTCTATATTTAAGATATTTATTCCAATATTTCCTAAGAAATTGAAGCGTTTAAGTTTTCGATTCGATTGTCAGTATTTGAACCATTGTCAAATGGTGAACGTGCTGACAAATCGAATCTGTTTTAGATAAGGTTTAGGATTAAGTAGGTTAAGTGTGCTACTAACATTAGGTTATTGTGTGTCTTTACTAACAAAATATGATCCTTGATGGATGAAATAAATGATATTATTTAAATAAAACTATCTTTTCGGATTTTTCGCGGATTTATTTTGATTTTTGGTTCCCGACGTTTCGAAAGTTTTACAGCAATCATGGTCACGGGAGAGACTAAGGTGTTAGATGTTTCCATAACCAACACCTTAGTTTCTCCCGTGACCATGATTGCTGTAAAGCAATCGAAACGTCGGGAACCAAAAATCTAAATAAATCTGCGAAAAAATCGTTTTATTTAAATGTCAAATATTCGCGTAAATCTAAGAAAGTAAAATGATATTATTATTATTAAATAGGAAGGCTCTTTTAAGTTTGTCTTACTTGTTCTGCCGGATTGGGCGGTCGCTGGCTGGGCGAAGGGGCTTGTGCATTAGACGAGGATGCGGTTGACGGTAAAATCGATATTTCAGGATATTCCCTTTCCAATGTCTCCTGTAGCAAAAGCAAAATTAACTTAGAGAAAGTTATCATCAGTATACTCTGTTTATATATCGAAAAGATTTCAATGTTCAGAGGAATCTACAAATAATATTCGAATAAATGACCCGATTCTTCATTAAATTTAAAAATTATACCTAATACAGTAAAGGTAGTAAGGTAGGTAGGTAAGTAGGTAGCAGTAAGGCAGTGGTAGCCCAGTGCTTACGCGCTCACTTGGGAAACCTAATGCAGCGGGTTCAAATTCATTGTCTCACACATCTCTGATAATTTCACGTGCGAATCATTTCCACTATGAATACCACTTGTCTTATGACGAAGGAAAACATCGTGAGAAAACCTGCATGTCTAAGAAAACCTAGCAAGGTTTCGAAAGACATGTTCCAGTTGGCCAGCGTGGAAGGTAAGCCCGTGTCCAGCAGTGAGTCGTTAAAAAGGGTGTTAAATACAGTACATACATACATTATAGTAAAAAATGCATAAAAATTCACCTTAGTTGCTGCCAATCCTACAGGACCGGGTTCCATATTGCTATGCTTCTTCACCATATGACTGAATAACAACTTCAGATCAACGTACGCTTGAGTGCAATTTGGGCAATGATAATGTAAGTTCATTCCTCCCGCATTTTTGTTCAATGGACACGTTTGATCATGACAAGATGGTGGTATTGTTGGTCCTGAGGTTTTTGCTTCGAATTTCTTTTGCTCAAAGTCCCTTTGCTTGTTATCTTTTGAAGGAGACTCGTATATGCTTCGTGGGGACGACGTGTTGCTTCGAAGATGCGATGACGGATAGAATGTTCCCGCCGCTTTTACTACTGAAAATAATGGCGGCTCAACATTAATTCGGTTCGAAGAGTTATTTTGTTAGAAAGCTGTCATATATTATTATAATTCTTTATAGATTAAATGAAATTATTGACAATTTTACTAAGTAATCAATTTATAATTTGACAACATGTTTGGCGAAGTTTGTAGTGATCCTACTTGCTATGCCGACGGTCGCGGGTTTGAGTTCCACCGGGGGCACTCATTTGTGTATTGAGCACGAATGCTTGTACTCCAGTCATGGTCGTTTGTATTTATAATACGTATGTATTTAAAGTTATATATGTGTAGTGTATAAACTATCTGGTATCCATAACACAAGCCTCGTAGCTTACCATGGAACTAGATGGTGCTGTGTGTTAATGTCTCAACATATTTATTATTACCAAGAAGAACACTCACCCGAAACGTTATCTTGTTCTCTTTCAAATTCACTTTTAATAGAGAAATTTGTTGGTGGATATTCACTCTGCTCTTTTAACGACGCCACACTATCTGCTGATGCTCTTTCCTTAATCGAATAGTCCTTTGCTTCTTCAAACTCTTTTTCTATCTCATGTTTGACTGCGACATGTTTATGAGTAACTAACGCTGAATATTGAGTCAAAATTGCTGGGCAACTATTGCCTTGGATGCAATGGAAATGAGTTCTCAGTTGGTTTTTGAAACAACTTTTTCCTCCACATTGATCGAAAGAAGTAAAGAAGTCAAAACCCTCTAAAAGAGGGGAAATTGAATGGGATTCCCTCATATGGGTTTCCATGGTGCTATGGGTTTCAGCGGTAAAGCTACAGTTAAAGCAATGGAGATGTAGTCTAGTGGATTTTAAATGGCAATTCTGGTAATATTGCGGGCAACTATCAGGTGTTGTGAATACTTCGAAGTGTTGGAATCTGATGCGCTATGAAAGAAATTGTTTCTTTATTAGTAAGTATATAGTATTTCTGAATATGTTCGTTTTTTTACACCATATTTAGCATTCTATTTAAAATTTACTATTGTTTTCCTAAACTAGTATGTTTAGTATGTTATTTTTTAATATTACTTTGTTGTTATTTTTTTATTTATACTTACAGGAAATTCCTCTACAGTGGGTATGACCGGTGACTGTATGATAGGAGGTAGTTGGTTGCTCTTTGGCAGTTTGAAAGACGTGAAAATTGCTTGAGGTGTCACCTAAAAGAAAAAAAAAATGTTATATTTTCTTAACGATTAAAGAATATTTGACATGTTTAATAAAACTATCTTTAATAATCTGAAAAGATAGTTTTATCGTTTTCTTTTAAATATTCATAATAACCTTATTTACATATATTTACATATAAATTATATATGTTACTATGTTATTATGAGTGTTTTTTCACATTAACTTACATTGTCAGTCCAAACTTCGACAACGCGATTCTTTGGTGGTCTTCCCCTTTTTCTACTAAACATTTCGTCTAAGGAACTTGACGGATTCACTTGTTGAGGCACTATGCCGGGGTTGGGCCCAAGACTTAATTGCGCTTGTAAATTCGGAGTCAATTGTGACGTCAAATTAGGCGCCATTTGTGCCAATTGTGCCAAGTTTGGAGGTAAAGTTGGCAAACTTGGCACTTGGCCAAGCTGTGCCGCCATGTTTGGATGCAATTGGGCAGACAATTGTGGTGTAAAGCTTGGTGCGAATCGGGCAGCCAAGTTTGGTGACATCGGGCTTAAGAGGGCGTGTTGACGATGATGCTCCAAACGTCTGAATGGTTGATCTTCTGATGATAATATCACTGCCCCGCAATTTTCCTGCAAATATATAAAATAGTTATTAATAATATTGTCTTTAAAAATAACTGAGCATAGAATCTAATTGAACGATTATTTAAATTATAATAATTCGATGTTTGACTAAAACAGAAAAGATTTCTATTTTCATTAAGTTATCTCTTTAAAGTAAAAATAGATTAAAAGTTATATTACATGTACATATGTAATATGTATAGCATACACCACATGTAGAAATACCACAACCTATACAAATCCTACAGCTAGATCACCAAAGCAATCACTTACCCAAGTACAGTGATAGTGCGTGATGTCGCGGATGTGCTGGCAGGCGGAGCTGGCGCAGGGGCTGTGGCGCGAGTACGTCACGAAGTATGCCTCAGTCACTTGGTTTTGCTGCTCGTGCTCCATCACGTGCTTGATCATGGTGTTGTGACAGCTGGAACGGTAAATATTACGAATGTTTGTCATGGTATTGAGTTATTATAACACTATATCGAGGTTTTTGAAAAAGAAAAAATTAAAATAAAACTGCGACGAAAACTGGAAAGATAGTTTTATTTACAATATCAAATAATCGCGTAAATATAATAAAAAAATTTGGATTGAAGTAATAATAAAATATTCCTTTTAATAAATGAGCGAAACGGAAATCAAACTTGTCGATTATATTTGTTTGTTACCATTCGCTTTAATACGTTAACATATCATCTTAATCAGGTGTGATCTTTTTAAATAAAATTTTTGAAATTTATAAAATTGTGGATAAGCACTGTCTGTAATAATATATAATGCCTTTGAGACGTCTAAAACCTTAGTCTCTCCCGTGACCATGATTGCTGTAAAACATTCGAAACGTCGGGAACCAAAAATCAAAAACGCGCGAAATAATTCGAAAACATAGTTTTAATTAAAATATTAAATATTCGCGTATATCTAAGAAAGTGTTATAAGAAAATATCAGATGTGATCTTTAGATAGACAGTTAATAGTACGTAAAAGGCACAGGCTATTTTTGATTCTGATCTATCAATTGTACCATGGAATACCTCAAATAATTAATTTTAAAACATTTTCGATATAACTGTTCCTAAAAATATATACCATTTACATTTTAACGTTTAGCTCAGAGATGGGATATTTTCCCGCAGTAAAAAGTATCCTATATGTTGACCCGGATAACCAGCTATGATCATACCAAATTTCATCAAAATCTATAAAGCGGTTTTCCCGTGATGCGGTAACAGATAGACAGACAGACAGACAGACAGATGGACAAAAATTCTAAAAACTATAGATTCGGCCTCTGTATCGATAATAAAGTATATTTCAAAAAGATTTTCCAAAAAAATATTTAATTTACAGATTCGGCTTAGTTACAATTTTATTATATACTAGTCAAAACAAAATAAGGGCCACTTGATTTTTTGACGTCGTTATCGATAATTTATTTTTTAGGCATTCTCAAGTAGCAGATTAGATAATCATCTTACCTATGAGCCAGCTTGCATCCTTCAGCTAAACAATGGTAGTGTTTGTTAAATCCGCTGCATTTACTGCACTTATCCTCTGCATCTTTACCGCCATTGAATGTTTCTATAAACTTCCTTGACACCTCTTCCACTAATGCTGGGTTCTGGAAGTTATTATCAATTTATTGATTTTTTTCAACATTAAATTTTGAACGAATTTAAAGCTTATTTCTTGAAATCAGATGTTTTAGGTAAGGAAATTATAAGAATTGATTCATAAGTAGATTTTGGATTGTCGTTGATAAAGCTACGAGTGTATTGAATTTGATTTTAGATATTTTTAACTGTCAATTTGGTGTAAAGTTAAGAAAGTAGTCTTGTGTTTTAATGTTTATATTTTAATATATAAACTTACATATGGATAATCACTGTCCATCATAGAACTGGACAAGTCATCATCGTGAAGATTACTCCCAGGCGAGTACATACTGAGATCAGCACCCTGCTGCATTAGAGCGTTTTGTATCATAGAAGTGGGTAACCTGTAAAATATTATAAATAATAGTTTTATGGTTTATAAAACTAAGAAATTATAGTATATGGTTGTCATATTTATAGACGTGGTCTCGAAAGTTTTAGAAGCCTATGGTTTACTATGCGAAAGTGAATGAATGGATGTTTGTTACTCAATCACGCAAGAATGGCTTAATAGTTCTGGATGAAATTTGGCACAGGGATAAATTATAATCTAGAATAGCATATAGGTTACTTTTTATCCCGGAAAAATGTCCGGTTCCCGCACGATAGATTTGTTTTTGTCTTTCACAGAGCAAGAGATTGACTAACTATTCCATATTAACCGTTAAAAGGTACCGAGGTGCGAACCCGAGTGAAGCGACTGTGAGTCGCTAGTTTTTATATAAAGAAATAGGGAAATAAAGATATTAGTAGCAACACTAAAACTTACCCAAAGCTCATCTCTTGTTCCTTCCTCTCATGTTTTCTCTTATGGGTGAAAATCTGACTGCTCGAATGCAGTACGTAATTACAATGTGGTCGGATACAGTGTATATGATTACAGGTGCGGCTAAACCGACAATCTCTGTATGGACAGGCTTCATTCTTCATGTACTTCTTGAAGCCATCCTTTGATAGTGCTTCGTCTTTTATGTGATATGTTTTATGTTTTTCTGTAAAAAAATTGTTTTATTTGATTTAGACAATTGAAATTTTTTACATTAGTTTATTGTATATTTTATTAGAACTTATTTATTTATATTTATTACTATAAATGCTACGGTTTGCCAAAAATATTTTAAATTATAAGAACAACTTTTTTTCTTATTATATTATGATATAACATGATAAATACTTGCCCATATCAGCTTTATTTTTAAACGTATATGTGCATCCAGGACGTCTACAATGAAAATGAGTGGTCCTTTGTCCTGAGAATATACAGTGTGGAGCCGCACAGCTTTCAGTGGCTCGGAACCTTTGGAAGCCTTCTTGGAGTATTGCTGAGTCTTTGCGATGGTAGTTCGCGTGCATTTGTACGTCTGATGTTGATATGTATACCTTTAGGAAAAAATGTTATTTTTTTGTCTTTTCTTTTTTGAAGCAAAACTATATATCTACTTTAGACGTGACTGAAGGGTAAGTCAATACATTAGACAAAAAGAGTGTCAAAAGTGAAAGTCAAAATAATTAAAAAGTATATGATATATATTATACCTATTTATTTTTATAAAAATATGTATTTATTACTTATAAAAATAAACGTTTATTACTTATAATTTTAGAAAAAATATTATAATTATATTTTGATTTGTTTTTAATTGCGGTATCTGTCACAGCGCCAAAGAAGTTTTATTTCAACCGCGTATAAAGGTTACGCGCACATATTTTTTTTAATAATTAATTATATGTACATTAGTATGTAACGCTAGTAAAAATATTTTATCTTTTCCCCTCATTTATTCTACAAAAAATGCATTCATTTGCACCATGCATTTTTTTTATTTCTTAGTATTAGTAAAATATCAAATAATTTTAATTAAAAATAATAATTGTCGATAATAAGCAATATAAGTTATTTCCTTACCTTATCACAGCCATCTTGTATGCAGTGGTAGTGAGTCTGACTCCGATTGTGAGGACAGTCAGTGAACCGCTCGGAGCAGTCGTCCAGTGGTGAATAACGCATGAAGCCATGCGCTAAGGATTCATCTCGTTTTTTGTGCCACTAAAAAGTTAATTGTTATGTAGTTTTTTAATATGATTTGTTATATTTTTATTAAATATAACAAATTACATATGTAATTGTATATGTTTATAATAAGTTTTTTAATACGATGATTGTAAAAAAGATGATTTTATAACACATACGGTTATTTATAATCGTTGTCTGTGGGTGATTCGAGATGTTTAATTATAGAATAGTACAATATAAAAAGTATGAATCTTTTTACAACTATTATAATGCAATAGTAAAAAATAAAATGAAATAAAATGTTGTAATATAAAGCTACCTTAAAATGCCTGATCATCTCCTCCTTCTTGCAAAAAACTCTGGCAGTGCAGTCCATACAGTGAAAATGTTCTCTGTAACCCAAGTCTTTGCAATAGGACGAACCACATTCTAGTGTTGAACTATATCTGAAATAATAAATAGTAAATCCTTTAAACAACCATAATATTTTGTCCATATTTATGTAGTAGTAGCATTTCCGACTGATACTAGTGACACTGTACATCTGAGATAGTTTTTCCGTAAATGGGCTTATATATTTTGTATTGTTCATACAAATCTTTGTATTTATCATGTTAGGTCACGGCGTGGCATTGAATACAGCCATCTGATATGAGCTGCATTTAATGAGCAAAAGTGAAGAAAGTAATTTTCAAGAGCGATATTGCCCCTATCTTCTACTTAAGAAAATAATCTTTGCATAAATAAAATCACTTTTTTACAATAGCAACTACGTACAAGATTATCTATGACATTGAATCTTACCTTTTGACATATCTGGAGTAATCCACGGTCGTTTGCATGGAGTTCTTACGCGCCTGATCCAAATGATTCAAGGCTGACAGCAAACCTAAATAAAAAAGAATCCGATGTTACAAAAAATACTTATATTATGCTAATACAAAACAACAATAACGTTGCGTTCACCATTCCTTTTCCTTCAAACTTATTCTTTTGTTTGGAACAGCCAAATCACCTCCATGCATCATATTCAACTGAACAATGTACTGTTTTCATCGTGTAGGAAATATTTAATAACTCCCAACTCACTATTCAAATCGCCGCTATTTTTGTTAGAGTCTTAAGCGGCGAGCATTTTTAAGTCAAAAGGAACTTAAACTAGCTCGTGAAACCGGCCCCTCCCCACATCAAGTTTTGGAGTATCAAATAAATTATTATGGTAATTAATCAATGTTTTCTCCTAGTCACTCTGGGCTATGCCATTGTGAGTGATCGTTGACTCGTCTACATACATTACATCACAAAAGTTTTTGTAAATCAACTCTTTTAAAATGACGCCAGATTTTATCATTAAAACTGTATCTATTGATATAGCCACGTTTATTGCTTTATTAAATTGAGCTACTAAAGAGTAATCTAACTTATCTAATAGATGTAGAATGTTTCTCAGGTCGTATATTATTTCAATTTTTATAGTTTCAACGAGTCATTATACATTATAAAATTATACCATTAGAAATTAAAACTCTTACTGGTATCATACATGTTTATTGTAATGAAAATTTGAATTATTTGTTGTTACAATTGAAAGAAATAAGTAGACGTATGTCGAAACACCACCTCTTCGTCTTTTTTACAGAACAGTTTTGTAAGACGAATTAATACCTATACTTATGTAGATTAGCGTTCACAACACAATGGATGTTAACATACAGCTTGATAATTTGGTGTGTTACATAAGACGTGCATGAATACTCGTGATTGTAATAATAGGAGAGGACTAGAGAGCAGGTTATTATAAATGAGGGAGAGATCACTTGTTCTTAAGTTTCTCGTTTCGAGCGTTAATAGCTCACGATTTTGTAAGTGATTGTGCGAAAACGATATATGTATGTGTATTGTTCCGTCGATACGTGTGTGAAGCGGATTTATTACCTTTAATTCGTGGATTTGATTAGAATGATAGCTGGGGAAATATGAATTTGGAACAATGGGTCTTTGTTTCAGACTTATGCATGAACCGTATATTATTATTGGTTTTTATTAAAAAAAACTTTATTTTTTAAGTGTCGATATAAGTGTTTAACAAAAAGCACTGATAAAATAGATAGCTCAAATACCTAATTAGTTGAATCAAAATGATTTCCATTTCGACGAACTGAATCACTATAAAACTTAAAACAAAGTCTCAGACAACCATAAACGAAATCCATCAAGCGTTAAAAAATTCCGGCATCTAAACCAATTTCGGCGTTATGAACTAATTTTCCCAAATGTAAATTCACATCATCTCATTTGACGGCAACAAAAATAAGCTGATGGAGAAAACAAAAAAAACAATGAGTAAGAGACCGCATCAGATAATGTTGGACATAATAAACATTTATACTAAGGTGGTTTTTAGGAAATTTCGTAAGATATTGTGTAGGTTCATTCAACCGAGACAATGGGGTCCTCATAATGTTCAACATAATGGTTTTTGAATTCACCCAGTGGAACCATACGTTGTGATCGAAAGTTCTTAGTCTCATTCACAGAACCGGGTGTGTCAACTAACTATACGTAAACAGCTACCGGTTTGATTTTAATACAATATCCTAATCAATAGAGTTGATAGTGACTAATGATTTGTCTAACCTCTTGAACCATGTTTTAAGTTCTTTTTTAATATGGAGATATACACCATTATATTTAAATTTACTAACGTATAATATTTAACATAATTTGAGGTCTCGCTTACTATTAGTAATCTATTTCAGACTTAAACTAACAGATACAAAACTGCGATTGCCTAATAATCAATTTGAAATTTCGAATATGCGATTGACTTATAGATAAATTTGATGGATTTACTGCACCTACTTTAATCAATACATAATAATTTGTCAAAATTTTTGAACGGTTTTACTAGAGCTCCTGATTTAGTTTAAAAGTAGTTGTTGTTTTTAGCAAGTGTTTTCTAAAAATCGACTTTTTCGAAATTTTCATTGCACAAGTTTATTATTTTTATATTTAAATTTATACATATTATAAAATTGTAACTAAGCCGAATCTGTACATTAAATATTTTTTGAAAAATCTTGTTGAAATAGTCATTGCTATCGATATAGAGGCCGAATCTATAGTTTTTAGAATTTTTGTCTGTCTGTCTGTCCGTCTGTCTGTCTGTTTGTCTGTCTGTCATTCTGTCTGTTACCGCATCACGAGAAAACCACTGGACCGATTTTGATGAAATTTGATACGATGATAGCTGGTTGTCCTGATCAACATATAGGATACTTTTTACTGCTGGAAAATATCTCATCTCTGAGAAATCTATATTAAAAGCTAAAACGTAAGTAGAGACGAACCCGAGCGGAGCGACAGTGAGACGCTAGTTGTTAAATAAAATTATAAGTATATTAATGACTCTATTTAATGACACAACAAAAAGGATTACATCTATATAAATAAAAACCAATTGTCCAATGTATGTAAGCGAATTAATTCAAAACAGCTGCATCTATTTGGGTAACAATTTTTTTGGTGTATTTGTAACTGTTAGAATAAGGTTTGTAAGAAAAAATGTACGAAAAAGTGAAAAATTTGGGTTAAAAATCTCCATAATATAAAAAAGTGAGTTGACAGATCGGCGTTAAGTTGTATAGTTTCTTACATTGTTTTAAAAATACCAGCGCCTCAACTATTTAGTGAAGTCCATCTATTAACATAAGTGATAATCTGTTATATCACGACAGCAATATTTCAAGAAGAAATTAACAGTTTTGTCAAAATGTTAGATTATTTAATAAATATTGTTTTAAGTGAAATTATTGAAAAATCGACACTAAAAATCTTAATTGTTATAATAACGGTACGTATTTGTTATGGCGGAGTACTGTTAATTATAGATATTATGTATTTAAATTAAATATTAAATTTTTAACAAATTAGAGAAAGATTTATGTTTTTTCTTGACATTTCATACAAGAACTACAACAGACCTTTACAACATGAATACAGCTAATATCTCTCGTATTTTATAATTGTACGCTAAATTATCTGTAGATAATCCGGTCTTATTATATTATTCATTCGTACAATGAAGTAATATAGTTCTAATAAGAGCACGTTTATTTCCCCTTACATCTAGAATCTGATTATTATCAACGAGTTCAATAACTGCATCATCAATTCTTCGCATCCGCGCTCGGTCTTCCATCTCAATTGACATTTATTCCTTGCAAGTATCTCTAAAATGTAAATGCGGTTATACGCACCAACCCACAAATACATCACTTTTCTGTTTTCAAAACTGTCCTCACTCTTATTCCTTAGAGTTAAGGACTATGATCCAAATTACCAACAGCAAAATTGATATGTCCATCGCCACATATGTCTGACCTAAGTTGATACATTGTATTGATTGGTTTATTAAGATCACGTATAGAATCGAGGGGTCCAGGTACACTGGTGAGACGTAATAGTAAATTTCATAGCACTATGAAAGAGGCAATGAGGCGGGGCGATAAGTACGGACAAAGATCTGGCTATTGACACACACTGTAACCACCTACTTTGGTTTTATTAATGAATGTGTGCAAGTTCGTATGTTAATAGCAACGTCAGTTGATGTCTTATCTGTTATATTGTAATTATAATTACATAATAAAAAAAAATGACTCTTACGTATCTTAAAATGATGAGTGATAAATGATTAACAATATGATTTTTTATGTAAATAAGCTTGTTATACAATAAATATATACCTTTTTAAGGACTCACTTATTATAAATTAATAACAATTACAATCCTGGTTTAATTCAATTGACATTAATAAAACAAAAATGGACTCCACTTGAGACATCGTGTATCAAGAATCGCTGCATTAAACAAAGCAAAAGGAAAAACACACAGATATCGATGATAAAGAATATAAAAGGAAACGAAAAGTTACAGAAACATAACAAAACGTATTTCTGAGTATGAGATCGTTTATGGAAGTTCCTGGATATGTAATTGAATTAAAATAGAATCTTATGCCCGATTTGTAACGAGATGAATCATATTCATTGTTCATTACGTCAATATATGATGACCATACAATTTTTAAAGTTAGAAATATAAAAACAGTGCTATATTATACTTTAACACATTTAATTTAGATTGATAATAATGATATTTAAAGTTGTTGACAAAAAAATAATAAAAGTCTTAAATTTTAATAAAATATTTCATCTAAAGATTAACGATAGCAAAACGGGCTTTTATTTCTATCGGTTAAAATATTTGATCTCAGATTTGAAATAATATTTTTCCTCTACAGATAAAATATTCATATCTCATTGTTATTTCGCACCGTGAGATCTTTTTGTGTTCGAATAGCGAGTTCAGTAATAATTCAAATGTATGCCAATCCTTTTTTGTTGGTTTGTTTTGCGGCATTTTTTCTGTATCTGGTTAATTTTTATAGCCGCGTAACCATAATATTTTATACATCGGTTAAATAACTATGATTATAAATCATTTATCATTCTCTTTATTTATTTTATTTTATTAAATTTAAAGTATTATTTATAATAAAATTTGTATTCAGAATGAAATTAAATTATATCACACTAATGTACATGAAATTTTGTGAGGTAAATAGTGAATGCATAAATGAATGAATGAGTGAGTGAGTGAGTGCGTGAGTGAATGAGGGAGTATTTAACAGGCTGAGTTAAGCTGCACATTATAATATTGTCTATACCATTATAATTTTTCACAATTCATTTCATTCGTATTAGAACAATAAAACAGTTAGAGACATGTATAGAGGGAAAACGCTTTAAAACTTCAGCCTCATTAAGCCCATTACTCATCAATGAAACGTATTGTATCATTGGATACTTAATTATTCATATTAAGTACGTAAAGTCCATTAATTACTTGGCAATATGACGGGAGACGTTTACACAGTCCGGGCGGTCATAAAGTGTGGTCGGCGGATGAAAGAGCGCAGATAATTATGAGCATACGCATGCGTAGATCAAATCGGAGTCTATCGATCGATAAAGGATCTAGATATGTTAGGATCGATCCCCGGTTATATGTTCTAATAGCAGCCGTTCCGACCGAACAGTACGTGTACGGGAAGTTAAAAATGCAATTAACTATGGTTTAGATTATGCTCAGTAAAACTGTAGATATTCATTTAATTAATATGTTTTTTAGATAGAAATTCTCGTTTTCTACAACATTAATAGTAATCGCAATCACAATACACAATAGCGACGGTAAATCTTCGGCTTTGTTCGACTCAGTCCCGCCCAGTGCGGTGATTGGAGTAAGCGATTCCGTATGATCTTGTTCAGTTTTTGTTCTGTTTACTCTGTCTTGTAGTGCGTTCTGCGTTACTTTTCGTTTGCTTGTTTTTTTTTTTATTTTTACAATGGCATTGCAATGGTAGTCAATTAGAAACGAAACTGCCTTTTTTTGTCTAATTCAACCGATATGTATCGGAATCTTGAACGTAAGTGTTTTAATTGGTGATGGACCGATGTCAGCTTTTAAGATAATTGTTGGAGCGTTTAAATGTTGTTTTTTGCCGTGTTTCGAATCCTGGACATTGTCAAATACTCGATTTGTTTTTTGTAGAACATATCTTTGGTATTAGCCTTATTTGCTTTACAAAAAACGTAAATCGATTAGATTATCAATTAGTTGCCTCAGCTTTAAATGTACAAGCGAATGTATTTTACGACCTAATATTCTACCTGAAGATGTTTGTATGGTCATAGTCCGAGCGTGTTCATTAAAAAGTTACAATTGGAAATAAATCTGTACGCCAATTAGCTTTCAGGTCTATTAAAAACATTCTTAGAGAAAATAACGTTGAGTACATTGATCGATAGACTTGAAGTACAAATAAATTGTAATTGATGTAACGTTAATAGAATTTCAAAGTTATTATTAGGTAAGCAATAACGAATGATTGTTGTTTTAAAGTAGGAGAAATCATTTTTAAACTTGTTAATACCAATAGGTGCAGTGGAGGGGTGTTCTGCTGATTATATCAAAGACCGTAGGCTCAATTTGTAAACTTCAATGTATGGATTAAGCAGAAGTTTATCTTAGTTAAATAAAACAAATTGACCATAAGTTATCTTCCTAAGAATGTAAGAAGAAATTAGAGAATATACAGAATCAATCAATGCGTGCTTTGCGCTTACTTTATCAGGGATGAATAGTGAATAAATATGTTGGGACATTAACACACAGCACCATCTAGTTCCATGGTAAGCATGGCCTGTGTTATGGATACCAGATAGTTGATACACTACATATATATAACTTTAAATACATACATATTATAAATATAAACACCCATGACTAGAGTACAAACATTCGTGCTCATCACACAAATGAATGCCCCCAGCGGGACTCGAACCCGCGACCACTGGCGCAGAAAGTAGGGTCACTACAAACTAAGCCAAACGTGCCGTCAAGGGATATAACAATATAAGCAAAAAATATTCAGTAACATGATTATTTCTTTTAATCCTGGCCTTTTTGTATTATTCCTACGGATTTTCGTATGAACAATCATCGCATTTGATAGATTTATCTTTAATCGATTCCCAAGCAGGTGATAATCGAAGTATGTTCTTGATTCAACCAAGATAAATTATGAAGGTGGTAATTTCATTGGAGGTTAAATAAATAAAATCGTATTAACATCGTTCCTCAATTAAACTGCGTTTAAATAATTTATATTATCTTACTAGCGACTTACCCTCGGTCCGCTTGGGTTCGCTCCCTGGGTACGTTTTAATGGTTAGTATAGATTTCTCAGAGATGAGATATTTTTCAGCAGTAAAAAGTATCCTATATGTTAACTCTGATAACCAGCTATCATCATACCAAGTTTCATCAAAATCTCTATAATGGTTTTCTCCTGATGCGTTGCCAGACAGACAGACAGACAAAAATAATAAAAACTATAGATTCGGCCTCTATATAGATAATAATGACTATTTCAATAAGATTTTTCAAAAAATATTTAATATACAGATTTGACTGAGTTAAAGTTTTATTATAATATGTTTAGATTCGTCAACTATCAAATTTCAAACAAAAAGCTTCTGTTCAAAAATTAGCATAACCAGTAGAGGCCAATAAATGCCAAATAAAGTAATATTTTGTAGTTTCATATTTCTAAGAACTTTGAACATTATCTATGATCGCCAGACTAAACAATGAACGCCAATTTCTTATAAGTCCGATAGCAGTTTTGCTAAACGCGTAACACGTACGCAATATAAAATTTACATAATAAACTATTAAGATTCTAACGTGTGTATCACAACTCTTTACGTGAGAATCTTTTGACACCATTATTTTAAAATTAGATGCAAAACTGATAATGCAATAATTTCATCAATTTCATAATATGTGAAAGTATTAATCAGGTAGTTATATCAGTAGAAACATCAAAGTTTAGAATTTCTTTTGTATGTATGCATGTATTCGGCCCTTTTTTAAACGTCCCACTGCTGGGCACGGGTCATATTTAACTACAAGGGGCTATCTGTCCATAGTCTACCACGCTGGCCAAGTGCGGGTTGGTAGACTCCACGTGTCTTTCGAAAACTTGCTAGGTTCTTTCAGACATGCAGGTTTCCTCACTATGTTTTCTTTTGCCGTAAGACAAATAGTAATCATCATGGAAATGCTTCGCCCGTGAAAATATCAGAGGTGCGAGATCTGGGATTTGAATCCGCTTCACTCAGTTTCCCAAGCGAGCGCGTCATCACTGCGCTACCAATGCCTCAAAAATGAATCTCTCTTAACCTTGAAAAATTTTGAGTAGCATAGACCAATCATCAGTTGGTGTGATGACATCTTATAAAATTAACCAGAATAGTTTTGTTGCCAAAAATAAAATCTTACATACCAAGAATATGAAATACTAATAATAATTTCAAACATTGACGTTAAATAATAAAGCATATTAAGTATTGAATACCTCGAATTAATTTGCAAGATGATTTCTTGTGAGCCAAACTTGTCTTACGTCGCGGTGTGGTCGTAAATAAAGAAAATTTAACTGCGAACAAAGTTTACTTATTCGGAGAAACCTAAGTTATTGCAGCTCGGACACGTAATCGAAAATCCGACGCCATTCCGTTTTTACAGCTTTTTATCTCGACCAAGTTTCGGGGGAACATCAGTATTGTGTTTTAGAAGTGACATCAAGATACAAATAAAATGCTGTATAAACCTCAGCTAAGAGCTTTAGGCAAAGCTCGTAAATTTTTAAGTAATTATATATAATAATTGAAACTTAGCCGACTTTACGATATAATGTTTATGATTCCATGAAAATATCCTGGTATTAACAGATACGTGCTATTTCTGCATCAATATCATGTTCTATATGCAATACCACGTGATTTAAAATGGGAAAAAGGTAATGCAATCTTTTTTACAATCACCGTAACTCAAGTGCCAGGGTTAACAATGGATGAGCTGAGATAAGTCTTGAGACAGTTTAAAGTATCATTTTGATTGCGAAATTTTCAGCGTTTTATACCTACTCGTAGATATAGATTTTCCAATTGTTAGGTGAATATATAAATTATGACATCGATAAATATTAAAATGATTACATATTTAAGTGTTCTATTTGTGAGTGTATAAACAATTTTAGTATCCATTTTAATTCATGTGCTAGAAAGTATACAAATCGTTTCAACTTATAAATAGAGGAACATTGTAATAACGAAGTTCATTTTCAAATCATATCTGCCTTCAGTGAATAGTATCCTGAATGCAAGTACTCGGTCGACTAGCTTTTTATAACAAAAAGGACGACGCTTCGCCGGGTCACATAATGCATTATAATTTTATACAAAGATACTAACTGCGAGCCAAATGAATATGCAAAGATGCGTGTACGATTGAGTTATTGTAATCGGTTCTTAGTGTGCGTAAAGCTTTATGTTGCTTAAGCAGTTTTCACATTAAATAGGATGACTTTTGATGTTCACTTGTTAGTTTTGTAGTGGCGTTTAAATGAATTGTGATGAGGTACAAGGTTTTATTTTTGAGGGCTTCACGTCTTGTTTTTTTTTTTAATTTAATTTAAATATAATATCGTAAATATATTATTTATATAGTAAAAACATCTTTGTTTACTAGATTTTTATTGACCGCTAAAGAAACAAATACACATAAATAGCATATCCATTAAAATTTTAATGATTTCAATCATACATTTGTATTTCGATTCATAAAGGTCATGGTATAATGAACTTGTATAAATAAAAGAAAAATTGAATTACTCCAGGCTATGTTAAAGGGCCTTATCTGGTATCACACTGGTGTGTGTACGCACACAGCGATGTAGGAAGAAATGCATACTTTATGACGTCTGCTCACATTCTGCGCGGTGCCACAAAGAAATTATACGCGTATTAAATCTGTGGAGGTGCGAGCCTTTTTTTTCATACCTACACGTTTACAATGAATCCTGGATTCGCTTCGTATAGATTTAGATGAAATAAACTATAGATATGCTTGTAAGAAGAAAGAAAACCTTGGACTGTCATAATGTTGGTTTTTTTTTCCACTATAACTAGTTTTTGAGAACAGCATCTTTAAGTTAACTCAGTAACAATAGTGTAAATTAATCAAGTTTTAAGCTCCAACTAATATAGTTTTATTATATATCGAACGAAATATCTGCAATGACCATGAAAAATTGACTAATACAAAATGCAATAAGAGAAAAAATTAAAAGTATTGGATTTTATTCGCGAAAATATTAAAAATTATAAATGACTATCCATCAACTCTACACATTTGTTGTCCAATTCAGAGGATACGATGCTAATTAACAAAGGACTGAGCAGCACATGTGCTTGTGAATGCTCTTTCTGTTTCCTTACGCTTGTAGGAAGCTAGGACTCATATATACATAATTCTTGATAAAATATACGCTACTATTGCATTAAACTCTTTTATTTTATTTTTGTGTCCGTCAAACTTGTTTCTTCATTAAATTACTTTTATAGGTAGGTGTAAATAGATTTTCTTATATAATAACTTAAAACTATATGACTCAATTTATAGTGGTACATAGTAGGTATATAAGTTATTTGAATTGGATATATTCGTAAAATATATAATTACATTAATATATTTTTATATTTTTGTATCCGTCAAACTTGTTTTTGTATTAAATTACTTTTATAAGTAGGTGTAAAATAGATTTTCTTATATAAAAAGTTATAAACTATATGACTCAATAATTAATTATAGAGGTACACAGAATATTTTATTTGAAGTAGATAAATATGTAAAAAAACGTGTGTGTGTACTTATGTACGCACGTAAGAAGTTATACTTCTTTGGCGTAACAAAACAAAAATAGTTAAAGATTTCATCCCGTATGTCACAACTCTCTGTTTGTAAAAGGAATGCAGCTAACTTCATCATGTCGCTTTCAGCTAATTTCATCATGTCACTTTTTAGCAGTCGGTGTACGCGCGCATGGTAAAAATTTTTCTCTCATCATTTTTTCTAAACGTGCCAAAAGAAGTATAACTTCAAAAATAAAATTTTATCAATATGTTAAATAGGAAAAATAATACTCTTAACATTATCAAGTAATTATACAATTAATTGAATAGAGTAAACAATAAAATAGCCTTGTTTGATCTTGGACTTCACAATAATTGCTTAAGTAGTTAAAATTTTAAATATAACCAAACCTACACAATTAAATACAATAAACGAATTAAACAGCAGCTTTACTTCACCGTGTTTTTGTTTTATGGCTTATTTTGCGAGATTTACAACACTATAAAGAGTCCGCTAATAATCGTTTTATTACACGAATCGATATAGACTAGTGATTATTATAATCGATAATTAAAAGCTCAATCGTTTAAAGCAATCTCTATCGGGTCTAAATTAGAAAGGATGTGATATCATTTAACTTTGTTTTTTAAAAAGCGTGCAGAGCGAAGAGTTTGAATGATGTGGCTCCGTAGAGTTTTGTTTGTTGCTTGAATCCATTATGTTAAATAAAAATTGATAACATTTAGATACTCAAATGTAATTTTTATAAAAAAATTATCTACAGTAAAAAAAATTATTTATTGTATTGTTTTCTAAAGATATAAATATAGTTTTCTAAAGATATAATTTTGGAATCATAAATAAATAACAAGTCCCTAATATTAAAAAACTTTTAAATATTATGGTTTTCTTATTACACAACGGAACCCCAAAGCAAATCTATATTTACTGCGGAAACCAATATTTTATAATAAATATTCAGAAAACTTAATAATCGTATGATAGAAGCAGTGTTTTAATAACCGTAATTAACAAAATTTTTCATAAATTATAGCTCCATCGCCGCGGGACTAATTCAGAACAAGTTAGAGCGAGACGATATTTCTTAATAGATGAAAGACAAAGAAAAAACATTTGGGAAGTGTAGAAAAAGTAATGGACGCGTCATTCTATTATTTATTTTTGTTGAATAAATTTAAAAGGTTGTGAGAAAATGTTTTGAGCTATTTATTAAGATCTTATTGGTAATCGAATGACAATACTTACTCGTATGTAATAAAATACGGATCCAAAATGCTTAAAATTTTTGTTTTATAATCAAACGGTTGTACATTTTTCAGAACATCCAGTTTTATTAACCGACTTCCAAAAGGGGGAGGTTATCAATTCGATTGGTATTTTTTTAAATTAGAATTAATGTTAATTAAATAATTGAAAATAAATTATTTTAATATTAAATGACAAAAAAACTAAAGCAATTTAAGCATAAAAATCAAAAAGTTAAATAAACAAGAAATCAGACAGAATCAGAACTAATATAGAAAAATAACAATATATCCACAATGAAGTTTCTAGAAACGTTAGAAGCAAAATCGCGTACAATAGTTAGTATTATAAAGTGTTTAATATTAAAACGATTGTGCGGTTGAGTGACATTGTGCTTGACATTAATTTCTTAGAAAGCTCAGAATCAATTGTCTAGCTTGAATGAGAATGTAAATTAGCTAATGACTAAATAGTTTGTACCGTATCGTTCGAGATTATGTATGCGAATCACTTTGGTTAATAATTTGTCTATGAGAATTTTTTTTTCACTAAGTATAATGGGCGTAACAAATACAAAGGAAATAACAGGTTCTATTCCTGCAAAAATATTGATTTTTGTTTGTTTATCCTCTAAAAAGAGGTTATTTTAGGAGTTATTATTCGAACAATTAAATTGTAGTAAGACACTGGTAGCACAGTGGTATTGAGCTTGCTTTGGAAGCCAAGTGAAGCGGGTTCAAATCCCGGGTTCCACGTCTCTGATATTTTAATGTGCGAATCATTTCTAATATGATTACCACTTCTTACGGTAAACGAAAATATCGTAAGTAAACCTGCATGGTTTCTCTACAGAACCTAGTAAGTTCTCGAAAGACATGAAGTCCGTCAACGCGCACTTGGCCAGTGTGGTGGACTATGGTTTGTTCCCTTTTACATTGTGAGGAGGCCTGTGCCCAGCAGTGGGATGGGGAAATCTATACTGAATGCTGAAGAGTTTATTTGTTTGTTTGTTTGGTTGAACGCGCTAATCTCAGAAACAACTAATCCGATTTGAAAAATTCTTTTTGCATTCAACAGCCCATTAGCTGAGGAAGGCTATAGGTTATATATCATCCCGGAAAAATGTACGATTCCCGTGGGATAGATTTGTTTTTGTCTAGGGACGAACCCGAAGCGAAGCAAGGGTGAGTCGCTAGTGTAATATATGGATGTAAATCAACTTGAGTTAGTAATATAGTAAGGCAATTAAAACCTTTCAGTTAAATTAGCTTATTTATTATAACAACTATTATTTTCTCGACAATTACTTTTAAAGAACTTTCGGAGCGCAGTAAAATGATTCATTTACATACTTTACTTTAAATAGCTTCGTAAAAGTTAACTGTTCCAATAATGATATGCACCGCAAACATAATTATAATATTAGTTAGAAACCGCCACAGTCTATAGCATTTCTCCACAAAACCGTGGATTCTTTACATGTAGCCGTGAAATGTGACACGCCACTAATTTATTCTGTGATCGGCTATTTCGGTTATTTTGTCTTAATTATCGATTCCAAACAAATATTTAATATCTTGTACAATGAACTTTGAAAGTAGTTATAATATTGTGAACAGTGACTCAAAAAAATTACGGTCTTAACTTTTAACTGTAATTTTTTGATAAAAATTGTATAGCGAAGGCTTTAGTTAAGAAGGTATACAGTTAAATTATAAAATAAATACATTTTTGTTTAAATTGTTTATATTTCATCAATAAGAGCAAAATAAAAGAATAAAGTGTTCTTGCAACACAAACAACATATGTAACATTGCTATACAGAAAATATCATCAAAACCTCAATATACCAACTCAGTTTAAATAAAATAAAGCATATATATGTAGTACACAACAGGACAGTAAATCTAAATCAACAACGAGGAAAAAATCAAATGATATTCATCTAGTTTTAGGTCCCTTCCTCAGCGGCCCCTAGTAGTAGTAATTGTGGAAACCTCAGCTGTAATCTCCTCAATAAAACGAATTCACTCAATTGAGTCGGTTGGGAGCGTTAATATACTATTTCGTAATGCTATATGACCCAGTATTAGGTCATTTATATGTGTGTTTTTGTCATGATCTAAATTGGTAAGGCGTTTATATTCGTTTAATTTTGATTGTTTTGTTTTTTAATTTAAGTTTGGATACGATTTAACATGAAGTGATATAAATTAAAAAAAAAAAAACTATATACGCAAGTCGTTTTACCAAGAAGTACGTTTCAATTTTCAAAGAATGGCTTGATTCCTTATATTATATTTAAAGTTAATAGATTACCATCAGAATTAAATTTCGTAGCAACAAAAGTTTCTTTACAAATATAATGTGAAGGTCATTTTTAAGAACATAATAGCTACGATTTTTTATCTTAATTCAGATAATTATCATTAACACCTGATGTAAGATTAAACTTAACTACTGTATCTTTACATCTCATGAGTTACAGCATCCAGACAGCTGCCACTCGAGCTAACTGATAAAATTTAGCTGCCACTGTCTTATAGTGATTTCTACCTTGCATTTAGGCGTTTTAGATAAGATTTCTTGTGCTTATTTCATTTATTATTACTTTTAAGGAAGAAAAACTGTATTTTTTACGAATATAGTATTCACTAACGACTTACCCTCGCTTCGCTCGGGTTCGCATGATGCATGATTCTTAAAAATTAACATAACTTTTTTATTTACGTACTGATTGAAATAAAACAAATACTAAATGTTAAGTGAAGCTTACGACAATATATTAGTAAAAACTGCACCCAAATCGGTTAAACTGTTTCTAAGATTAGCGCGCACAAACGCACAGACAAACAGACAAACCGACAAACAGACAAAAAACTAAAAATCATTGTTTTGGATTTTATTGCGTTAATAAAGATCCCCAACAATAGTTTTTCTCAAATATGTTTCATGTACAGACAGCGATCACTCACAATTTTATTATATGTATAGATAAATTAACTGTTTTTCATTGAAGTAAATTGAGTGTTGAACAAGAAACTCTTGAATAGAATTCAAATTGAAAATAAATGTAATATTTAAATACATACTTCTTATATACTTAAAAATAGTTCCGCGTTTTTGTATGAATGGTCAAAATATATTTTCAATTATTCAAATTGACAAGGATGTCAGGTAATTGACCGTGCAAACAAATAAGTTTATTCATGACTTCAAGAGAAAAAATATACAATCGACATATAAATATCTTATTTTAGAATATTCTACATAAACCTTGATTTTCAGTGCATTGATGGATGTATAAAACGTTAAAAAATTGTGTAATCTTAGTGATATTCCTATATACATACGTATTTTATCATCACTACGTCTAATGTGTATCAATAAGACTAACTGTATAACAAATTAGCAATATTTATTTTTTGCTTTTGTGCATCTAGGGCCGACTGTCCTCTAGTAATAATCTGTGGAAGTACTGAATCTATATAGGTAATAGGTAATATATTATATAAAGGTATTTCATTTTTTTCTAAACGTAAATAACTCTGTCTGTTAACTTATCACGCTTTAATCGCAAAACAGATTTCGATTAAATTTGACAAGGACATAAAATTGCATCCTTGGAACTAACATACGCCTAACCCTTCCTGGACCTACTGTGGTCTTATCACGCAAGCGAAGCCACAAGAAAAAAGTAGTTAATAATAAAATAACAAAAAAGCAAAATAAATACTGATTATAACAGGAAAATCACGTAATTTTTAAGTTTGCTCTACTTGTCGCATCTCAGTCCCCCTACAGTTCCCGGTGGGGCACGCAATAGGCAAATAGTTTCCCATTTACGTATAATAGTTCGCTTCAGTGCGTCCGGTGCGCGACTATTTCGCTTTATTACCGTGCGAATGCATTGGGTAACACCTGAACATCTCACTAGACTTTGTATTGTTATTTTTTTTTTATTTAACTAGCATTACTCAATAGGTTAAAGGTTGCGGGTTCGATTTGTGTTTGGCACGAAATTATGTGTATAACAGATTGATTGATTAATTATTTAGAATTGAATAAATCAATGTTTTGAGTGGGTTGTAATGTTTGATTTTTAATTTATGATTTTAATGGTAAAATTGTTTTTGAATTGTTCAAATATCAAACATATTACCAGGATAACGAAAAAAAGTAAAAAGTGCCTTTAAATTATGTAAATATTAAAATCACAAAATTAAATACAAATCTTATAATATAGGTACATTTATTTCGTGTATCTTAGAAACGGCTTTAACGATTTGGATATTATTATTTTTTTTAGATAAGGTTTTGCTTGTTCAGTTTATCTATACTAATATTATAAAGCTGAAGAGTTTGTTTGTTTGTTTGTTTGTTTGTTTGTTTTTTTGTTTGTTTGTTTGGTTGAACGCTCTATTCTCGGGAAGTGCTAATCCGATTTAAAAAATTCTTTTTGCATTCGATAGCCCGTTAAGTGAGGAAGGCAATAGGCTATATATCATTCCGGAAAAATGTACGGTTCCCGTGGGATAGATTTATTTTTGTCTAGGGACGAACCCGAAGCGAAGCGAGGGTGTGTCGCTAGTTATACATATTATTTACTTTTGCAAAAAGACTCAAAAAAAATTATGAGCGAAGATTGGTCACCCAGAGCTCTATAACAAAATATTAATATATTTTTGCAGCAATAAATTTTCTATAACAGATAGTAACAATATCGCATATAGAGATACTTTTTTTAAGATATATTTACGTCACATAGCAAAGCTATGTTAAGCCAGACGTCGCGTCGTTTCTAGCACTAATTATGGCCGCGGCGAGAACACAATTATCATTGAATTTGTGTCATGAAAATGTTTACACAATCCTGGTGTTTCCTTCTATTAGCGTTGTTTTGACGCTTTTCACTTGTTATTAGTGTTGTATTTCAAATACTACATGTTACTATTTTATGTTTGTTTGTTGAAGATGTACTTAATATTTAAATATTGTTTTATTTAAGTTGTACATGTGAAGAGAATCCACTGTTTTAATTTTTAAATAATGAAGTAAGAAGTTTATATAGCCTTTAGTATTTTATTCGTGGTTAATGACTAACATTGTATTTTAAAAGTAAATAATGTTTGAGAAGTGATGAATAAACTTTAAACGTCATTTCTCTTATTTCAGGTAATATTTTATTTTAAGATGTAATTCAGTTATAAGTTCTCGTTATTTGTTACTAGCGACTCACCCTCGCTTCGCCCAGGTTCGTTCCTGGGTACCTTTTGACGCTTAGTATGGGATAGACTTTTTTATTTTTCGATTATTATTTTTTTGTGATTTTTTCCGATGTTTTAATAGCTAGTTATTCTGCTATTCCGAGTGAAGATAAATCCAACATAACAAAGATCATAGAAATCAGTCCAGCAGTTCTAGAGTTATCAGTGTTGTAACTAGCCCGCTTTGTTTTATATATATATATATATATATATATATATATATATATATATATATATATATATATATATATATATATACATGTATATATTAATAACAGCAACGCATTGAAGTTTAATTTTTCAGTATGGGTTAATAAATTTTATGGGTATATCAAAGAGAAATAATCTTATATAGGTATATTTGATATATAAGCAGTGGTGTATCTATGCCAATACAACCATTGTGGTCGCATGGGGCCCCTGATTCAAGGGGGGTTCAGCGGGCCACACACGATTCTTTTATTTCAAAAACATTTTTCGAGGAAAATTACAAAAAAAACCGCAAGAAAAAAATGTGCTAAATTCCCGAAATTTATATCATAATAGGCAAAGCGACAAACTCCCGGCCTCCCCCATCGCCTGCTATTTAATTGATTTTTCACTTTGTTTCTTTTTTGCATTGGGGCCTAAAAAGGCCACTGTATATAAGTATACTGTACTTTACTAAAATATATGTTAAAAAGATTCATACTGAAATCCTTTTGAGGTAATTTCTAAAATGACAAAAGTAGACGAATTAACGTTAAGTCATTATGTCTCTACACCGAAATGGATATAAAAGTGTGAGTTAAGTACAGTTCTGTTTAAGATGTAAGATGCAAGTGTTCTAAGAATATGATAGCAATTAATTCTTTGTAAACAATTAAGTGGTTCTTGTTAATGATAATGAAAAAAACTTTTAAAAAATGTTATTTGAAAAGGAATGATTTTATAATATATACATATTAGAACATACATATTAGAAATCTTTAAAATTTTAGTATATACTCACCACTGGCCTGAAGTTTTCTTTCCTGAGAATCGTCAGCGTCCATCATCGATTGTTTTTGGAAGAAATTCTTAAAAAAATAAACAATTGTTAATATTATCTAAACATATAATAAAACTGTAGTGGTCGAATGTCTGTACATAGAAAAAAAAATGCTAAAAACCGAGTCAGGGGGATGTAAGTGAGAAATATAACAAATCCAGATTTCTTTCAAAGTTTTTGTATCTCTGTTTGTTTGTCTGTCTGTACGCGCTAATCTCCGAAACTGTTAGACCGATATGAATAAAATTTTTCATGGTGGTACTTTATATCCCTGGTCAACATTTTAGATACTTTTCATCCCGTAAAATTTAAAAGTTTCCGTGGGATAGTTAAAAAACTATGGTAACTTATACAGCTTAGTACACAAAAACAACTGATTGGATTTTAATGAAACCTTACAATAATATAGTTTATACATCAGAATAATAATTAGACAACTTTTTTTTTGGAAAAATATACGGTGCCCGTGGAATAGATTTGCTTTTTACTGTCTAGAAGCGAACTCGAGCGAAGCGAAGGTAAACCGCTAGTGTTACATAAACATAATAATATATACAGAACATGTTCGAGACGTACCTGCATTTGTAAATTAGCTAAATCTTCCAGATTTTTTCTCATTAACATGTTTTGTTGTTCGAACTCTGACACGCTGTTGCCGGCACTGGACGTTGTCGACTGTTCCTAAGTAAATGATTACATATTTATTTTGTCTTATATTATTACATTTATTTAAATAAAAATTCATTAAAATTTATATTTTATTTTAATAAATAGTATTATAATTGTATGTGCTTCATATACATATACCATATTACCTGTCCATCTGTATCTCTGGAGACGCTAAGGTCTAGGGTCTGGTCTCCATCATCCGAACTAGCTTCTTCTTCCTGGCCTTGAGTTCTGAATAGTCTCAATGACTGTTGATTTAGTATCTGTAATGCCCTTTGCCTGAAAATAATGAACAATCTATAATTACAAATCGAATTAGCATGATAAATCGATATATTTCAGTGCTTCTTTTTTCTGTGTTATGAATACTACTATGTACGAGAATCGAACTCGTGACATCTAGTATATAAGACAGTGCCAAACATATGCCAAAAGATTTTTGAACTAAAAAGCTATACCAACTTAAAAATCCTTGTAAAAGCAATTGTTTTATCTGTTTTTACATAAATATTTTACGCTTGTGCAGTACAGTAATTATTTTACGGTTTTTTTTAAGTAGGGCCAAAATTGGTGACAAAACATATCGATACATCATAAGCAACTTTACAAATATAATCTATTTACCTTTGGGCTTCAATATCATTATCTGGTGTTTTCGGTGGTGTGATATTAGTCGATCCTTCATCTTCTGTAGCTGATGAGGATCTCCTAAAACTCCTGTCGGTACCATCTCCTGAATCGTGACGACGTTTGAGGCTTAGAGGTAGTTGCGTGAATGGTTTACCTGGTTACATTAAATATTGATAATATACCATAAAATATACCAAAATTAATTTCTTATCAAATTAAAATATATTTTGTTTTCTGTAAATATAGTTAGATTATTTGCTGTTGATTCACACAAAAACATTATATTTTTTCAATGATAAAGTTTTGACATTAAAAAAACAATTAGCCTTTACTAAAATGTTTATTTGAGTCACATTAGTAAAAATTATGCTATCAAATACCATCTTACCTTGGAGCGCTTCCAACGCTCTTATCTGCCCACTTATAGCGTCAGCAACTTCATTAGATGATAAACCATAAATACCAAGCAACTCCTTCATCGTATTCATTGCATAGTCTCTTAAAATCCTATTGGTAGTATTAGACGCATCACCGTTCTGTTGATTATCCACTGGCTCAGCTATCTCTTGATTTTCAAGTCTCTCATTGGCGTTAATATCTTGACCTTTGACTTCTTCGTCAGAATCCGACTCCCTTCTTCGAGGTGGCGAATTCGTTTTAATTAACTGCGATATAGCAAACGGATTTTTGGCACAGAAAGTTTTATTTTGTAAATTATTAAAATTTAAAATGGTACGGTCCCTCTCAACGTCCTGGTTAATTTGTAAGCTATGTATATATGAACGTTGAAACGAGTCTACCTTTTTATCTTCTGATAAATTATTTTGGTAATTTGTTTCTATATTTTCATTAGAGTCAGTGCTTAGCCTTCGACTTAGATCGACGGCACCGCTTTTTAAAAGACTAAAGTTTTTGACGCCGATTTTTGCGTAACTTGTTTCATCTACTTCATCGTCTGCATTCTGTTCTGGAGTCGTCCTATCGTTTCCATTCAAAGGGCTGCCTGTTTCACAGTTCGCTCCATTGGAATCATCAGAAAACGTAGTTGCATTGGGAGCACATCTTGGCTTAAAATTCTTTCGCTTATTTCTTTTTGGCATGTTGTAATAAGGTGACATATCAGTGCTGTGCTCTTCTTGATGATCTGAGTTTTCTGTATTCCAGGCCCCTCCATGGTGTAAATACAATGGTTCCTCTGGTCCAGGCTGCAGTCTTTCGTGTATCGATTCCTGGTGAGCTGCCATCGCAGTAGTCATTGCTCTTGGACTCTGCTTACCACGACTTAAAGCAAGTCCGACCTGTGACAATACAAATTGGTTACTTTCAGAAGATTATAAACAATCAAATTTGAATTCAACACATTTTAGCGTCCAATAATAACAGTGATTCATTTTGGTTCCATTTAAATGGAGACAATGTATCGAGAAGAAACAATGGTCTTTTGTTGACAAAGATTAGCTGAATACTGTACAATGTTTTGATTTCATTTTTAAATTTTCTCTCTCTTGTTTGAAAATAATAAATTTATTGATTTCAACCAATGTAGCGGGCCAAAGGTTATTTAACTTCGATCAATTTTTAATTAATATGTTCGAAAAGGTATTTCAGTTTTATGTATACGTTTATGAAGATACAATAATTAAATAAAAAAACGTAAAAGTTTACTATAAAACAATTTTCTAAGAACCTATTTCTATGAAAACTAATAGGTATAGCGTACCCAGGAATTATTTTTTCTTCCGTTACATTCTAGTTGGCTCAAAAAATATTTTGTTCAGTCTTCATTCAGCCAACAGTGTTTAACCTGAAACAAGTAAAAATTTCAAATGAATATATTTTGTTTCCCACGGAATAAAAACAGATTTTTAAAAACGATATAATTTAGTAATCACGGATTAGAAATGATGTAGGTAGATAATTACTCTAGTTTGGTAATTCTATATTATTATAAGCAACATTGCTCTCAGATTAAACGGGAATAACGTGGCCAAAGTATTTGAAGCTGTAAAAAAATTGACTAACATGCTAGTTTTGCGTAAACCGATACTAGATAAAAAATCCATTCCGTTTTCTAGGCGAATTGACGTAATTCGCTGTAATTTAAAAATAATGATACAAAAAATCGAGTATCACGCATCGATCAACTCGCTATGAAATTAATTATATTCAACATATTAGATCTATTTTCGAGAAAACGAGATTGTTACGATCGAGACGAGAAAAAAAACGTGTATTCATGTTGAAATTGGTAACATTGGTGTACAATTACTTATTAAAAACTTATATAGCGGCCTTCGAGTTGTTATAATCGAATATGTCGCTCGATTGCAATTTTACTTCACTTAGATATTTTAACCACAAATCAAACTATGGTTTCGTTTAAGATTAAAATAAATATTTCCTAACTTAAACAGTGATAGGACTAGTTATATTAAAAAAATATTTTGAAATATAAAATTTGGGCTCTGAAATCCATTATACATTGTATAAAAAAAGTTTCAAGCGTAACAGTTGACTGGGACTTACAAATTAACGAGAATTGATAAAAAATAAATAATTCATTATAAAAACTTTTTTAAATATACCTTTTGACATCATAATATAATTATATAGATTATGTAATTTTATAACATCGTCTAAAGTATTTTTAATACGTAACAAAAAATAACATGCTTTTTGTTGAGTGTTCATTAAATATATAATAAATCATTATTCCAAGTAAAGAATAAATTGGTAAACGAAAAAACATTAAACATACGAATCTTGAAGACTTACGAATTGCTATTAGAGATAAGTCAAGTATGATTATATTTACATTTGACGTCATTTTATAAGTTTTCCTCAAACTATTTTAAAGGTTAAAATTTATATTTTTTGCCTCAATATTGTTACCTAGTGGTGACCCGCCTTCATTTACAGACTAATTATAGGAGAATCATTTGATGTAATGCTTTGATAATCATTTTTGGTCACGTCAGTACTGGTCAACTCAGCACAGGAGATATTATAGTGCACAAGTGTATACGCTAATACAAGTTCTATTCGAAATTTGACACAGCGGGTAATGATCAGGCGCAAGACTTACAGTTCACCCTCAAAGACACTGGGGTAAAACGTACATGACCTCACTTGGGGCTAGGGACTTGGGCAGAGGTTTATAATAGAATATGTATGTTCATATATGTATTCAGTCCTTTTTAACGCCCCACGGCTGGACACGGGCCTCCCTTCAATACGAGGGGGATCAGGCCACTATAAATATTTAGTAAAAATTATAGAAAATGATAGAAATTATTGGCATTGAGTAAGAAATTTAAACCTCGCACCTCTGATATATTTATGGTCGAATTATTTCTAACATGATTACTACCTACCTACCTTATAGTAAAGAAAAACATCGTGAGAAAACCTGCATGTCTGAGAGAACCTTGCAAGTTTTCAAAAGACATGTGATGTCTGTCAACCCGCACGTGGCCAGCGTGGACTATGACCTGATCCCCCTCGTATTGAAAGAAAGCCCGTGCCCAGCAGTGGGACATTAAAAAGGGCTGAATACATACGTACATACATTCTAACAAATATTCCATATAAGCTAAACAGAGAAATACTAACATAATAAAGAAATAAATGTATGTAAATATTTAACAGATCTACTAGTTTATTACTTTCATAATCTAAGGATAAATGTTATCAAAACGAGTTCCAAAAATTTATAACGCTTGACACATAACGATAAAATCCAATCGCTACATGTCACATCGCAACGTTTTACCGACATATGAATGTCAACATGTCCGTCACCGTTTTCTTAGAAACAATGGATCGTTTAAGCTTTATTTTTATTAGATTTGATAAGTGCATAAGGTATTTGCAAGCTAAGAATAGCTTAATGTAAGCTTAAATGGTAGAGAAGAATTAAAGACAATCGTGATTGTTTTTGTAGAAGTAAATAAAAGTTTGTAATATTTACTTCAAAAGCTTTCCAAAGCTTGATTTTGGTAACTTAAGTTATGTTTATTCATTCCAAAAATATTTAATAAGATTAGAGCTTTTTTTTCTGGAGGTTATAATCACAGCTGTGATGCAATTAAAATTAAAGTCAAAGAATTTTATAGTCTTAGAACAAAAAAACGTATTTGCTATTGTCTCTTACTTGGGCATTATATAAAGTGCAAGAGGTCAATAATCATAATTAAGATTCCAAAATATTTCTTTGTTAGTATGCGATGAAGAAATGAAGACATGAATGGATGAAGGTGATATGTCGCAAAATTCTAATTTCGAGAAAATCGAGCTCAAAGTTTCGCATAAACATTTTGAGTTTTTCTTAAACGTATTAAATGTGTTTATTTAAAATGGCTTTCAAGTGGCGTAAACTGATTCATATTTTTATAATAGGAGAGAAATAATTAAAAAATATTAATTTTAAGTACTTTATTTAAAAAAAAACCGAACATAACTCCTTCTTCCACAAAAGAAAATGTTTACTCAATTTGTAAAAATTAAGTCTGAAAGAGACAAGTTCCTTAAGCAATAAGAAAAATAAGCACGAAACAAAGAAAAATGTTTATTATTCTTTAAGAATAGGCTCATAATAATAACGATATTCTGGCTAAACAAATTTTAATTGTTGATTGACATTAGCTTTTTTTTTTCAACCGACATAGTACCATATTTCCCATCCACACGTACCTCAAAATCTGGATTAACTTGACCCCTTTTTTTAAAACATCAGCCTTCTTAAATGGTGTCATTTCATCGTATTACTCTTTATATGATATATGAACCATATATGAACCATATTCGTCTACTCTGATCCATTTTACGTCATTCCTAAAACTGATTTTTCCATTATTTGTACCTTTTTTCCTATTAATTAAATTCAAATTGTCTAGCAAATCTTTTATTTTCCTGAAATAAGCATACCAATTACTATAATATTTCGTGAAGTTTTGCTTATAATGCTTCGATATTGCTCAGATGCATAGATTGTTTCAATTTTACGAAGTACTTTCTCTTTCCTCCCAAAATCCCGATCAAACACCAAAATATGACTCTTCGGGAAATTTGTGGTCTATGATTTTAAAATATCCTTTTAAGATAAAATACTGGTAAAGAGTTACTAAATTGAAATTTTTGTTATGTCCAGCACATGAGTCCGACCAAAATATCAATTGATTTTTACCTAGGCAATTCGAATCTGCCTCCACAAACCTTAGTGCACTTGCAAATTCAGAACTTCCATGATCCGCTATATCTTCAATCCATCTACAACAGTTTTTTTGGATGTTCCGTCTACAACATGAATGCCCAAGTTATAAAACCAGAGTATGTAACTATAACATGTATATTTTGGTAATCGCTTCTTAAAAATCTGTATTTTGATACCATCCTCGATTCATTCGGACGAAAAAAAATTTCATATCTCACAAATTGGCATCTTAGATCCGCTATTGTGATTTTTAATGATATCTATATTTATAAAACTTGCGTATCAAGACGAAATAAATAAAGTACGAATCATCAAAATCGGTTAAGCCGTTTAGTAATTACGAGGTAACATAGAATCGGACATATGTACATATACACATACATACAGATCAAACACATAACCCTCCTTTGGGCTTTGCCACAAGAAAAAGCAAAAAAATAGATTCAGATATCCATTTTTATAGTAACAAGTATTCTTATAGGAGTATTATGAAATTAAATAAAATACGAAAATAGGGAGGGAATTTAAATAAACTGGGAGTACGTAATCAGTAGGTAATTACGTATAATTTCATAAAATAATAATTAATTATCTTATCTATATATATGTATAAATAAAAATGAATGTTGGTAAGCGCATAACTCAAGAATGGCTGGACCAATTCGGCTGATTTATTTTTTGTATGTTCCTTAAGGTCCACGGAAGGTTTTAATACTTAAAAAACTTTATCCATGTTATTATATCCAAGTTACAAAATATAAAGATACAAAATAAGACTTTTGCGAAAAATTTCTTGGGTTAGAATTATCGTAAACAATGATTTTCAAAGGTGTTTCAACCAAATTATAGTTTAGCGCAGCTTTCACTATTTATTTTATTTTTGATTTGGTTCCTGCCATTGTTTTTTGAGTCAACGATATCGATTTATTAATATAGTTAAAATATTTTGGACGACAACAAGCGGCATGTGCGTTCATTTTTCAAAAGTGCGAGAATGAAGGGAACGGAAAGATGACGCCGTTTCATGAATGAAAGTGATATGTTAAGCATATAACACCTTCATTCATTAAAGTGCAGTGCAAAGCTACTTATAAATATTGCAAAAAGTGTTATGTTCAAACATAGCTCCTTCATCCACTGTAGAAAAGTGAACTTTTTACGTTTTATTGCTTTTATAGAAGGGTTAAGTGCCCATAACACCTTCATCCAATAATAATTTTGGAAAATAGTGTACATAACACCTTCATCAAGTATTTAATTTCTATAATAGTCATAAATATTGGTGTTTTAAGGTTTACAATTGTTAGTATACACATAAAACCTACATCCATGCATAGAACAGCAAAAATTCGAAAATGCGACATATCACCTTCATCCACTCATGTCTTCAAATAATATTTAGCTATTATAACACCTTACTTTTACTTTTGACAATACGTTATACTTTTTGTTTAAGTTTGAAATGGAGTGAAATAATACTTTCTTAGATTTACGCGAATATTTGACATTTTAAATAAAACTATATTTTCGGACTTTTTTCGCGGATTTATTTTGATTTTCGGTTCCCGACGTTTCGAATGCTGTCACGTCATCGAAATCATGGTCACGGGAGAGACTAAGGTTTAAGATGTTTTAAAGGCATTATAAAGTTGTTACAGACAGCCTACCCATAAAATAACGTAAAGTACCCATAAAGTAAATATAGAAGTACTGTAAAAACTCTGTTTTTCAGGCTAAACTTATATATAACGTAGTTCATTGTAACTTCAAGTATCAAGCAACGATCCTTCATGTCTTTTCAATTCTATGTGACATAGTTCTATGTGACATAGTTCTATGTGACATAGTTCTATGTGACATAGTTGGACGAAGTTAGTGCTTAATTAAAACGATTAAGACCATAAAAAAATTAAATTGTATATTAAACTGTATAAGCTATTATTATGGTGAAAATGTTAACTTTTATTATATTTTCAGTAAAGTTCAAGTTAATAACATCTTTTATGAGTTATTAAAATAGCAGTCACAGCGACATTTAAAACAGTATGAAATTGTTATTCGCTAAGAATTATGAAGAAGTCAACAGATTAATAAACCTGCGTATGTCCAATATTTAGTGGTACCATAAAAATAAATGCTTCATTCTTTGATTATGTTCATAAATGAACGTAAGAAGCAGGTTAAAATTTTATTAAATCGTAAAAACAGATTTATTATCGAGAACAATAATAAAATTCATGTAACCGAAATTCTTATGAAAATTAAACAGAAAACCCTCCTATTAAGCCACTTCCGTCGTCCTTCGGCCATCTTGTCCGCCATGTTGGACCCGATCAATATTAATAATGCGCTCGCGCATGTAATTGTGACGGTTTTATTGTTATTATTGGATATTGTTTGGACCAAGGTTGCCGCAAAAAAGGCATGTTTAACATTTATGGAGTTGGTTAACACGTTTAAGGATTTACTTGGCTCATGGTGTACGTGTTGAGGATAATACGTCCCTTTGATTTGCTGTACTTGTAACATATCGGGTTTTACATCACGCAAATAGTTTTATTAGTAATACGCAGATACAGATACAGTCTTTAAAATAATATTATATAAATAATTAATCAACATTTATTTTACAATTTCATTTGATGTTAAATAATAACGAGCTCTAACAAAAGCTTTATTAAACGTAGTAAATATGATCCATAAGAAGTATTTTATTATATATTAATGGCTACTTCCCTATATTTCGAGTATATATCGAATTAATGTATCTATTAATAAATTTAAATGTAGAACTATACGAAAATGACACAACATATGAATTATCAACCCAATTTTGTATTTAATTGAATAATATGATAATGTTAATATTTTCTCTTCACTGACTAAGCAATACAGCATCTCATATTTCGTATTTATAAATTTAATTGTATATTACCTATACCTTTTCAAGACGTCTTTGCTAATTTCATCTTATCTCATTTGTCTGAGTGATGCACATTCCTAAAGACCTACCACGATCAAATATTCCTAAAATCTACCTACGCACATATCAACGAATCGACTAATCGTAGTAACTTAACACCATCGTATAAACGTAGAACTGTTATTGTTATATTAAGAGGACCTTAAGTTTCTTCTAAGAACAGCTCTCTGTATCATAACAATTTCGACTTGACACTTATTATATGAACGAAGCAAATTATACCCTATAATTGTGTATTTTAAGTTGTTTTTTGTATTTCATGCAATAAATCCATCGTCGTATTAAAGTTTTGGATTTAAGTTGAAACATTAGAAATTTAAAACGTATACAAATGTAAGTTTTACATTTCGGAAAATTAATTGTTTATCTTAATTGTTAATTAATAGAGCGAGAGTTCGTTGGGTGTTTGATTGCATGTGGCAATATTTCGTCTACACGCAGGTGTGTGTACCTTTGCTTATTTTTAAAATTACAGGGAAAATTTATTTTGAAGTTCATGTAAAGCCAATTTATATTATATGATATAACTTTTACGAAAAAATTATACTTTATATTGCTTAGTATAAAGACGCTAATATTATACATACATTTCTTTATGTTCATTTAAGATACCTCCTCTATACATATAATAAAATTCTAACTAAGTCGATTCTGTACATTGAATTTTATTTTAGATAATCTTATTGAAATAGTCATTATTAACGATACAGAGACCGAATCTATATTTTTTAGAATTTTTGTCTTTCTGGGAACGCATCACGGAAAAACCGCTGGACAGATTTTGATGAAATTTAATATGATGATAGCTAGTTATCCAGGTCAATATATAGGATACTTGTTATTGTGGTAAAATATCTCGTCTCTGAGAAATCTATACTAAACGTTATAACGTAGCTAGGGCTGAACACAAGCGGAGCGAGAGTGAGTCGCTAGTCTAATATAAAACTGGACGCTTACTCTGCATTGCGTTTGTCTAGAAATGCAATATCTTCCCTTACAATAACAAAGTCGACAAATTCCACTTAAATAAATTCCTACAGCATTAACACAAATGCATATAGAATTTCATAAACAAATTTAGTAATACTGCTGAAATATTATTTATTGTATAAATATTTATCTTAACGCTACATAAACGTTACATTCAAGATAAATATTTAACTTTTAAAAAGATTAATCAAGAGAGATCCGATCACATCTAATATATTATTAAAAAACAAAATCCTGGTCGAAAATGAAATAAAAAGAAAAATAAAGGCAGTAGTCAGTCAGAAAAAAGAAATTAAATATTCAAATAAAAGAATGGATTCCTTAAGATAATGCTTATTCATTCCACATTTAAAATCAAATTTTCAAATAAAGGCAAGGCGGCCGATCGAGCGCGACGGAGTGAGACAGATATATAATGGGACAGAGAACAGACAAAGACGGATAGCGTATTATGATTGACAGCTGAGAACGGTTAGCCTTGAAATATTTGAAACATTATATTATTATGAAGTACACTATCTTCGTTCAACACACGAGTAAAGTGGCCGTTTGGATAGTCGAAGTAAAAGCTCGATAACGAGCTTTTTATTACTCACATCTGGTAGCTTTAGTTTATTTTCGTTTGAATTGATTGAGCAAAATATATCTTTTATGTTTTAATAGTTGTTTGGATCATAAATGATCTAATATAATGAAATGGATATTTACGTATTGATCTTTTTTAAATAATTAAATATTAAATACGATTTGATTCATAATTTATAACAACAAATTGTGTAGTTAATATTGTACATGAATAGTAAATGTCCGATCGACTCGTATGGAAATCTCTCATTACACGTATGTATAATGACGGCGGTCGCTAGATGTTCGTTTTTAGAAACGTCGAGTTTCTCCGGAACACGTTTTAAATCATAATTTGAACGCCATTTTTGATTTAGAACATTGACTTTTTAAATTTTATTTTGTAGCTGATAACAATAAGTTAGATTTCACGGTGCGTTTATATGATTCGATAGTAAATAAGTTATGAATTTATAGCGAAACAAAGTTAAATATTATTTTATTGGCGTAGCGGAACCGAGGAAGCACGAGCCGAGCAATTTTTTTTGGATTTTTTGCTACCGTACGTGCTTCGAGATAGATATAGGCGCGTAATTTTACTGCTTAGAGTAGTCGTTTTAGTTGACAGCATTTAATAGATTAGCTTCGGTATTCGGTACGGACAGTTAGCCACTTAAAATCATTTGAGGTATGTAATCTCTATTTCTACGCTCATACGTTTAATTGTATCTACGTTTGTTTTAATTGTTTTAGTTCCAATTATGTAATATCGTGAATCATGAAAAATTTATTTAAATTCTCATCACTGATAAAATCATCGAATGTGTTTTTATCTTTGAAATAAATTAATACATGAGAGTTTAATTAGTTTTTGAATTAATAATGGTTTAAATTTACATAAATATGTTCAACATGTTTAATAAAATGTAAATATATCTTATTAGATTTACGGAAGTATTCGTTTTATACAATATGTACAGCTTTTGCAATGATATCCGCTTCCGTGTAGTACGAACGGGCTACGAATCTCGTAGACGCTACGAACAGTGACAAAAAAAACTTTTGTCACTTTTAACTTGAACTTGTTTTTCATAAGTACTATTTTCTTGTTCAAGATATATCTTATGATAATAAATAACTAAATTTTACAATTAAAAGTTTATCTATTAAAAACTAATATTAATAAATCAGCATAATTTTATAGCCTTTACATAATAAAAGCTATGAAAGCTAAAGATGTCAGCAACAAATCAACACATCAACGATTTTATTCACATGTAAGTGTTTAAATATTCAAACAGCTAATCTGTTTTATCGGCGACTTTACGGCCTATAATGATCACTTGTGGACCGACCGCGAGCCAACGCTCGTGCGGCGTTCTTTTTTTAAAATACTTAAATTGACATTTCGATGACCCGTGACATATAAACGGACCTTTTTAAAACTTTTTTAATGTGTTAATGGATGAGCGATTACTATCAATGTCATTATTGATAAAATAAAAAAAAAAAACATAAACTTTCATAAATTAATTATTTCTTCACTTTTGAATATACAGTTTTTTTACTAAAAAAATAATAATTGTTACATTTATCGATTATTATATTTTATAGATTATAACTTAATATTTTTACGTCCAGACTAATAATTTAATTGATTGAAATCGATTTTCACATGTAAACACGTCGCCATCAAATTGCTGCCGGTAATTTAATTAGATCGGTGCGTAGGCAGGTATGTTATCTGTTTTCCATATGTTATTAATTTCAAAACTACGGGTTTTCTGTTGATAAATTACTAGTTGCCAGCGGCAATCGTTTATGTCAATGTTAACTTGATTTTTACCTGACTTTACATATTAATCTTTAATTAAAGAAATTAATTTAAAGTCCTACATTGTGTATGTAATTTAATACTTACATATTACGTATTAATACAATGCACACTTTTCCAGTTTGATTAATTAGTTCCAAGATATAAAGTATTGCTTAACTAAATTATTATCTACTTAATTTATTGCAATAAAACTATAATTATATTTTTCATACACAAATCTATTTGTTGTGTCTATGAAATACAAAGGTGTATTTCATAGACACAACACACAAACATATCACTATAATTTTTATACGCGGCGTCATAGACATCAATTATCGAAAACGCGTGTAGGAAGGCAAAAGAAATTAGTCTTATAAATTTGATAGAGGAAAAAAATTAATGAACGACATTATTAAATTAACAGCTCATATATTTAAAACTGACTCAGATTTAATAATTGTTTAAATTTATTAAAAAAATAACTTTAAAATTCGAGAGCTTGTCGAAATTATAATTCGGATTATGTTTAATGAGAAGATTACATACATAAAAAATCTATTTCGCCATATTTATTTGTAATTCTTAGCGTTTTTATACGTATATAATACGTATAGTATCATTCGTTTTATTAATAGAAAACTTGCATTAATAAAGATACAGCTTTCTTAACGTTAAATAAAAGGTGCTTAGAATATTTATTATATTATAATTACTCAATTATATTACTTATTATATTCACTTAAGTAATGAAATGTTAATTTTCTATCAAATGATCGTCATTTTCCTGCCATCGAAGGCCGTGATTTAAGGCCAGGCTGTCCGGGCGAAGTAGGCATTTAACGCTACCACCCCTCCCGCAAAGCGAGCTGTGCGCTCACGTCGCCGGCGTGAACTCATAACTACAGGTCAAGCGTCACAGAGTACGCAAGCGCATCTATAAGCAGTAGGCCAACTTATCAATTTGATTTTAATATTATTAAAATTTAAAATACGGGAATTGATCCGATAACATTTTATTTTATTATAATACGTATATATTTAGTAATCGCGAAAAGCTAAGACATTTATTCCTATGCAATAAATGAATTTGAGTAGATATTGAACATGTAAATTATATTTTATTCAAGTATTTATATATTCATAATATATAAATACATATTTAGGAATTTTATCAGGAAATTACTTATGTTTTTGTTAGTTTGATGTTTAAAAATTTACAAATTAGTATGTAATTTTTGTTGTAGTATTGAATAAATAATAATCAAAAGCAATCGAAGGATTATGATTATGAACCACTTATTTCACAATGCATACCAAGTATGAGTTGGCGTAGCGGTAAAAGCTGGGTCTAATAACTCTAAGGTCGTAGGTTCAATTCCCCGTGCGTAGTCATTTTTCTTTCTTTTTCTCATTTTTATATAATATTATTCATTTTTCAATTATGCAAAGAAATAAGTATTTTATTTATTATCATTTATCGTTTTTTTTTATTTATTTACTAGCGACTCACCCTCGTTTTAACGTTACGTATAGATTTCTTAGAGATGAGATATTTTCCCACAGTAAAAAATATCCTATGTGTTGACCCGGAATCCGAATAACCAACTATCATCATACCAAATTTCATCAAAATCCCTCCAGTAGTTTTTCCGTGATGCGGTAACAGACAGACAGACAAAAATTCTAATAACTATAGATTCGGTCTCTGTATCGATAATAATGTCTATTTCAATAAGATATTCCAAAAAAATATTTAATGTGCAGATTCGGCTTAGTCACAATTTGTTTATATGTATAGATATGCAAAAGGCATAGAAACGATAAAAAAATGGGATTTTGGACTTTTCAACAAGGGATAGTAATTAAAGCGCATGCGAAAAATCTTTGTATATTAAAATTCAAAATTCAATATATAATTGAGAAAAAGGAAAAAAATGTCTACACACGAGGGGAATCGAATCTACGATCATCGAAATTCTAGTCCGAGATCATACCGCCACTTTTGCTTGGCTTGCGAATTGAAATACGTGGTTCAGAAGGTGCGAAACATTTTTTTATTTTTTACTAGCGACTCACGCTCGCTTCGCTCGCGTACTTCCCTAGGTACGTTTTCACGGTTAGCTATGTTTATTTATATACTAGCGGCTCACCCTCGCTTCGCTCCGGTTCACCTCTAGAAAAAACAAATCTATCCCACGGAAACCGTTCATTTTTCCGGAATAAAAAGTCGCTTATTGCTTATTCTGATGTATGAACTATATTATTGTAAAGTTTCATTAAAATCCAATGGGTAGTTTTTGTGTAGTAAGCTGTATAAGTTACTGTAGTTTTTTAACTATCCAACGTGAACTTTTTGATTTTCCGGGATAAAAAATATCCTATATGTTGACCGTGGATATAAGGTACCACCATGCAAAATTTCATTCAAATCGGTCCAGCAGCTTCGGAGATTAGCCTGTACAAACAGACAAACAGACAGAAAAACAAAAAATTAAAAAAAAATCTGGATTTGTTCTATTCTCTTCTTACACCCCCCTGACTCGGTTTTTAGCATATTTTTTCTATGTACAGACATTCGACCTCTACAGTTTTATTATAGTATAGAAGAAGAAGATAGATAAACAGTAGCTTGCTACTCCTAAGATATTCATTTAAATTATATAGTGATTTACCCTCGCTTCGCTCGGATGCGTACGCTTTTCGTGGGTTTTAATTTTTGTTTCGCGGAACCCTGATTTTTTTTTCTGAAATAAAAGTAGCCTAAGTTACTCCTTATAACATCAGCTATCTGCCAGCGAAAGTCCCGTCAAAATCGGTGCAGCCTTTTCGGAGATTAGCCGGAACAAACAGACAGACAGACAAAAATTGTAAAAAATGTTGTTTTGGTATATGGACCGTGTATACATCCATATGCAATAAATAAAAAGCGGTTATTTTAATATTAAAACAGACACGCCAATTTTATTTATCTACTAGCTTTTGCCCGGGACTTCGTCCGCGTGGAATAGTGACTCCCCCCTCACGACCGCCCTGCCCTCGCCTTGTATCGGGCTGAGAGCGCGCTCACCCATAGACCGCGTAAAGTTAAATATGTATATTTTAAAAATATGATATCTCCTAAGATATTCATTGAAATCAAATTATGTCAAGGGCAATTTTGTTCAAAATTAAATACTTGTGATGAATAACGTATTTATTTGGATAAGGATAGTATCATGTTTATAAAAACACCTTCGGAAGTAATGCATTATTTTAGAACAAATTTGATTGCCATAAAAAGGGTTATTTTGAGTCAACCTTAAAAGATAGACATATGCTGTCGCGGACTTTTTTTTAGAACTTTTAAAGGAGAACAATTCCGTCATACACGATTTTTGCGTAACTTCAACCGCTTACGCAGCGCACGCAACGGAAGCTCTCAAAAGGAATGATTTTTTCTCGTTTTTGCAACATTTTTCATTTATGCTCCGCTCCTATTGGTCGTAGCGTGATGTTCTATAGCCTAAGCCTTCCTCGATAAATGGACTATCCAACACAAAAAGAATTTTTCAATTCCAACCAGTAGTTCCTGAGATTAGCGCGTTCAACCAACCAAACAAACAAACAAACTCTTCAGCTTTATAATATTAGTATAGACTAGCAACTCACGCTCGCTTCGCTCGCGTTCGTCCCTAGGTACGTTTTCCCGGTTAGCTATGTTTAGGTATACCTATATAAATAGTAGCTTGCTAACTCCTAAGATATTCATTTAAATTAAATATTATATAGCGATTTACTCTCGTTTTGCTCGGGTGCGTAGGCCGTACGCGGATTTTGTTCATAATTTCAGGGTTTTAATTTTTTTTTGCGGAACCCTGTTTCTTTTTCTAAAATAAAAGTAGCCTAAGTTACAACTATATATATCCTATAACATCAGCTATCTATCTGCCAGTGAAAGTCCCGTCAAAATCGCTCCAGCCGTTTCGGAGATTAGCCGGAACAAACAGACAGACAGACAGAAATTGTAACAAATGTTGTTTTGGTATATGTACCGTGTATACATCCATATGCATTTAGTAAAAAGCGGTTATTTTAATATTACAAACAGACACTCCAATTTTATTTATCTGTATAAATATAAATTTGCTTTTTTTTCTAAGCGCTTGGCTTTCTAACCGCTCGACGCCCGCGCTCAGCTGATTGCGCTCACTATCCACTGTGCCTATTACACCAGGGGCGCCACTTCAAATAACATATTTACACTAACTAGTTACATACTGCTTTATCTTACATAAAAAAACTTCGACGATGTTATGATGTAAATAATATATTCACAAAAGGTCTTCAGTAAATTTAAAATGGCCCCGTATATGTCATATATATATTAAATATGAAGATAATCTGCTAAACTACATATGTAGATAGGTACCTACCAGTCCGATTTGAAAATTATTTCTGTGATAGAAATCTGCATTATCCTTGAGGGACAAACATAACCAATGTTTTATTATGATATACTTACTTACCCGTACTAGTTATGGTTAGCTAAGTTCGCGTTATGTTTATGAAATTTGGTAGGTATGTTACATGTAGATTTATTTGAAACCCGCGTCCAAATCCTACGCGTATGTATGTATATATGTTATATATACAAACACATGTATGTATGTATGTTATCTATACAAACACTTACATACATACAACGCGCATAGTAAATGATTTATATTTATTAATTATATTATTTATTCATATTTAATATTAATCACAAGCATAGCCGCGCGAAACCCTTAGTATACGACAGAACGGAATCATCGATCACTAAACGAGATATTACAAAAAAAAATCATAAGCAAAAGTATTCTGTATTTAGGTAATTCTAGTTTAAAAAATATACAATAATGTAAATTCAACCTTAAATGTGTTACTTAAAGTTGTTTTTACTAAGCTATGTATAAAAAGCAAAACACGTTGATTTTTTACACTATGTCCAAGGAATGAATAATTCGATGAATTAGCGGGGGGGTTGTGCGCGAGCAAAAGCGACATAGGTCCTACCTCGTCAAGGGCCAGCGGCCGACTGAATCATTATCGTCGTTGCACCTTAGTTGCTTGCGAACAAGGTTGAATATCGAATATCCGATCGATCTTATTCTTGCACAGAATTAAAAAACGTAAGTCTCAAATCTAATTTAATTTATTATGAGAATAATAATTGGTCAATTTAAATGTCTTTCGTACAGAAGATAATAAACTGTATTTTCCTTCTCTGAGTATTTTTTTTGCGTATATAACTGAAGTAGTTTAAGAGTAAAATCCATTAATCTCTAAAAAAGGCATATTTTAAAAAAAATAAAACTATCGAGAAAATTTCATCCAATTGTGTTTCTGTTTTTTCTGATCCATAGAAAAAGGTTTGAAAAATCATACATTGAAATTATCACATTGATTTAATGTCTGGTATACATAGAATATGAAAGCAAATCAGCGTTAAATTTAGGGAGCCTCCTCTTAAAATGCGATGGTCTATGCATTCGCGTGCAGAATTTATAATACAATGACTTATTGCAAGTGTTATATGTATTCCTAATAAGTAATTGTGCCACTATGCGTGTATTGCAAAAATGTCCGATATTAGAAATATGAAGGAAATTTGTTAGTAAATATATTAAAACAAACTTACTAACAAACCAACAAACTTAATGGAAACAGCATCTTAAAGTAGTAGATTAAGTACTAAAAATAATCTTGGTATGAAAAATGAACCTGTGATGTACCTATTACTTAGTGTCTAATACAAGTCCAGGTAACAACGTAAGGCAGTTGGTCAATAGAGGGCTAATTTCTATGACTCCATGTTCCGGAATAACTTTATGATGCGAAGCAGTTATTATAGTTAATATTATTGCTAACGTGACCTGTTAAATGACCAGGTAACCGAAGTAAGTGGAAAGTATAATGGCTTGAATCCTTAATGTTAGATTATAAATAGATTTAGTTACTACATACGTATTAAAACGTATGCACCTGATGGGAAGTATGCAAGATTATTACTAATAAGAATTATTTATGCACGATGTGAGTTCTAAGCTAAAACCACAGCAACAATTTCTAATTTTGTTTAGTAGAAAGTAAAATATCTATTTCTTTATTAAGTAGTTTTGAAACGTAGGTAATCGAAAGATTTATTTGTTAAACAAAATAATTACTAAGTGACATCATCGTTAAAGATCACTTCTCTCGATAAACTGAGTCATACGTTCTTTATTTCTTGTTTATTATTTATTGAACGAAGATATTAAGTTTTCGTAAATCGGAAAACTACTTATATTACAGTAAATTTCAAATCATGTTTTATTATTTAATATCAGAAAAAAATAATTCTAATGCGTTATGATTTAATTTAAAAAGTATTTATTACAAAATTTCCATATCCGTACAGACTAATACGGCTATCACGAGCTGTCAAATAACTGGTTTATTGCCTAAGTACCCACCTCCGGTAATAATTTCGGCTATTTCAACTATTACTTGTCTTATCTTGGCGAAAGAGTTTTATTTTAAGTTTTATAATTACTAATTAATATTTAGTAATTATAAAGTTATATATGTTCAATGTTTGAAAATTAATGATCATATTTAATCTGTACAATAATTACAACTTTACCTGCGCTAATTTAAATTTAGAATATATATTTATAAATTATGAAGTAGAAACAACGCTCGATCCCATTCTTCACCCGACCGTCAACGCAACAACTTTGAACCCTAGTACTAACTCAAAAACCGAACAACGGATGAAGAAATTCCAAGCAAGTATTAAGATTACAATTTCGAGAGGCTAGATAATTCTGTATTAGCATACAAAGGAGAATTACCGTGCTGTGCGTCCGTGTGTCACAGTCTGTTATAAGGCCACGCCTTGTAGCTGTCATATGGACGCCTAATTAGGTAAGCGTTGGCCAACTATTAGATGTGAATTGAAAAAAAAAACGTCACGAAGACTACAATTTAGATTTTTACCGAACTATTATGAATTAACAAAAAAAAACCTCATTGTATCATTAATCACTAAGATTTATTATAAAATTGGAGATTTATTACAAAATGAAACGAATATACTTGTTGACTTTACATTTTGATACAATAAAAATATAAGAATAATATATTTAAATATATTGTATTTTAAATAGGTGAAGAAAATTTTTCTATGCGTCAACATTCGACCATAAACAATGAAACTATTCAATATTTATGTAATAGAGCACCAGGAAGACATGGCGCGGTTTACTTCGAACTCTGTCATTAAATTCCTAACACTTTTCACATTTAAATTAATAAATTTCCGGTGTTAGTATATTGTGATTGTCACACGCGTCACGTTCGACCGATTGCACACACACATTCCTACAGACATACATTTTATTTGCCTAGCGACCGTTCAATTAAATGGGAGGCAAAAGCTTCGAATATTATTAATTGACTATTTTGTTTTGTTGTCACTTCTAGGTCATAGTTGAGCAACAAGTAAGTAAATTCTATTTCGTCATTTATCTGTATCAATCTCTATTAAATTTAACAAAACAAACTATCATTGCGTCCACTATTAATAGATCTTCCTGCAAAAATAGATATAATGGTCCCATGGTTCAATAAAAAACGGCCAGTTGGTTTAAGTAACGAAGTACGCAACGCGAATTTCATTTGCCAGACAATAGAGCACACACGATTCCAAATTCAAATTTTAAAAAAGAACCCAGAGTAGGTACGCGGCCACGCGAATTTCAAATATGGAACGCATTCTGTTCTGATTTCGTATTCTTAATTCGAATTCAATTATTATTTTCAATTACCGTGGGCTGGTCGTGAGGCGAGTTGTGCGCCATTGTCCTACATTTTTTTTATTCAGTGTAAAATAGTTATCTCGTATTTGTGAAAAAGTATATTATTTTGTGGATAGACATAATAGATTTTGAACATGATAATGTTTGTCATAGACAAATTGATATGCCCTTATAAAAAATGTTAAATTATAAAATTTACTATTCTATATAGGTAAGATTTATGAGGAACAAGGCTACTTTATATTCTTTTTTTAATTTACAAATATTATATTAACTCTGTTGATACTTCACTAAAATAATTACTTAAAATATTTAAATTTTAACTAATTTGCATTAATTGGTTTTTAGTTATTATCTATCTGATTTAACAGGATGATGGATTATTGATGTGACAAATTGACACTTAATCATTTGCATTGGAGTTCAGGTACCTACCACGTGTAGAGTGACGTCACGCAGTCTAGTTTCATACATTGGAAACATTTTTCAAACAAACAGACACTTTTAGATCATAGGAGATTAACGACCTCAGTAACTGTTTAAATTTCGCAACATTCACTCAAATTACCGGTTCACTGGTAATAAACAATTTTTTGTACCGACATCGTTTATTAGACACATATAATAAAGAATATATTTAGATTAAAATATAAGATTATTATAAATTATGGAGACTTTGTCTGAAGCAATTTATTTAGTTTATCAATAAATAAAAGAGATAAAATAGATTTTTTTTTACTTCATAAAGACATGTGTTAATTAATACGCTTATTTAAAATATTGCAAAATACTGATACATATCAGTATTTTGATCATAACTATAAAACCTATTACCAACAAAACCATCATATAAGATCAAAAGATTAAAAAAAACTTAATGTACGTTTAAAAAAAATGGTGTCTATGATTGATGTATTTATAATAAAGTAATAAATCGGACAAAAATTTAAAGCAATGCTAGTAAGTAGAAAAAGTAGAGTTCATCGACATTAGAGTTCTCAGCCACTTGAATTTTATGAAGAAAACACTTCAAAACGCATATAACTATTTCTATACTTTAATTAGGTACACACGCATAAAGACGCACACAGTGATATCTATAAGATAAACATAGGGTTGGCATCTGTTTGAAAACTTCGTGAAGATTATAATTATCAGTCCTTTTTATCTTTAATTTCACAAAAATTTATCTTAATGATTAAACATATTTTATATTTTTTATTAAATCTATACACATAGTAAAACTGTAGAGGTCGAATGTCTGTACATAGAAAAAAAACCGAATCAGGGGGATGTAAGAAGAGAAATAGAACAAATCCAGATTTCTTATATCCCCGGTCAACATTTTAGATACTTTTCATCCCGGAAAATTAAAGAGTTCCCGTGGGAGAGTTTAAATACTATTAACTTATACAGCTTAGTACACAACAACTTATGCACCTAATTTAGTAAAATTTGGCATGCTGATACCTTATACCGGAAAAATGTATGGTTCCTGTGGGATAGGTTTGTTGTTGTTTTTCTAGAGGTGAACCCGAGCGAAGTGGGGGTGAGCCGCTAGTTTATTAAATATACAGGTTCTTGTACTAAATGATATCGTTGCGAGTGATTTACAAAATGAATATAAAATAAATAGGCAAGGTTTTTTATATATATTTGTGAAAAAAATATTGAAAAGATATTTACAAAAGATTATAACTTACTAGAACAAAACTATTATGGAATAGGTGCACCATTAAGCATAATGAAGTAAGGCCGGAAGCAGCCCTGAAACATATGGCTTTTTAAACGCAGTTGTTTAAGCTTGTTGAATGTATTTAGTTATTGGGTTACTTTACATAAAGGATGCCTTTTATTCATAATTTATATTTAGGTAATTATAAACACTTATAAAATTTAAACCTAATTTGTTACTATATATTACGAAAAAAGTAAAAACGTGATACTTTAATCTGATAGAAATACAATAAAAAAGTAATTAAATTCCTTGGTGAACATACTGTTATTTTTTTATTTAAAATATCATTATGCATCCTAATCAACTCCACAAAAACATTGCCTCATTAATTCAAACAATAGACTCCTAGAGAGAAAAAAAATTAAAGTAATTGCTTATTGTGTTATCTGTGAAAACCTTACTAGCAACACGCGCTACCAACAAGAAAAAAAAACTCGTTCGATATTCAAATTGGTTAAGAATTTGTATACGCGATTGTCATTGGTTGACAATCAATCATTATAGTTTTTGAAATTCGAATTCCTTCGCGTTTGATTTGATCAGTTCGAGCGTACACGGCACGAGATGTAGATATTATATTTTTGAATTGGAGATAAATGAATATAATAATCGAAGCATTTTTCACAGTAGTATAATTTACTGATTTTAATCATATAACTTTCCTACTTAATTATAAAATCTTTTCTAAGATAAACGATATAAAATTTAATGCAAGAATTAAACAATTACACAGCGAATATTACATGCATGTAACAAAATATTCAAATATTCCACTACTTATGAAGCTTCTATCATAAAAACAAATAGCTACGCATTGAGGGCTCTTCTTTGTTATTTTTAAAATCAAAACCCATGTATTCAAGTGTAGAATCAAACACTTAGAAAAATTATGATTTTTCTTATTTTCTAAGTATTGACATAAAGATTTGGGAGTAAAATAAATATATTGCATGTTTATATTATGACTTGTGGTAATGAATACTGCGTAGAATTCGAGGATCAATTGAGATGTGATGAACAATAGGGTATTTTAAATAACACTATATATATATATATATATATATATATATATATATATATATATATATATATATATATATATATATAATATTAATATATTTTGGTAGATTATACATATATACATATTTTGTATAACATAATACGAACAACAATTTTTTCATAAATAAAAAAACTTTTTGACTTACCAAATATTATAACTAGTGCTATAAAACGAAAATTATTTAATAAAACGAAATGGGAAATAATAAAATTACATAAGCAATTTACAAAAATATCTACGGAATATTTCTTAATGTTTATTGGTATAGAAACAACTAAATTGCACCGACATTACAAGTACAATAAAAAGTCTCAAATGTTCGTAATTATGTATCGTTTCACACAGATCGCGTTATCTCGAGACGCGTAATAGTGGATATTATTTTGAAGCTCGTTTACATGATATCGGAAATATTTATTGACAATAAAAAAAACCATAAATATGTATAAATTTAAACAAATTAGAACTAATTAATATAAATTAGTATCTTATTACACATTTTATATTTTTATTATATGTTACATTATATATTTTTTTTATTTTATTGACCTTTTAAAAAAATACTTAATCTCCATATTTCTTTCTCCTTCAGAAGGTAGCTTCTCTATTCTACTTTATTTTATAGTGCAATACATATTGTAATATCTTAATCTTCGTATTATAAGAAAATGCTACTAAGTTCTACGAAATTAGCCTTTACTTGTATTCGTTTCAGTGATACCGTTACAATATTTTCCTTAACACCTCATTGTAAAGTAGCCTTTAGCATCTTTTTTATCGTCTCGACATAATGTAAACTGGCATAACAGTTTTCCATCAAACCAAAATTTCTAATCGGATTCTGACATAAGAATTTAGAGCGAAGTATGTACCGTAAGCGCCTCGGGCTTCATTGTAACATGTTATGCTGGCTCCACATATTGAACCAATGGACCAAAGCTAATGCAACTTTATTATTTCTTCTATTGGCTCTAGTTGGCCCAACGTGTAGAACTAGCATTATAACGTAACTTTTTATAGTATACAAATTGTAATTTAAACAAGTGTCCAGAATTGCGTTGTCACTTTTCTTTTTAATACGTTCTGTTCACATCTTATTCTAATTCAAAACCAGTATATTAAGATTTAAGGAGCTAAATTTTTAGAAAATACTAGTAATACGTAAGATACTACTAATTAAATAAAATATTATATTGTATGAAATCTTCGGACTTGAAAATTCCTAACTATAATTAATATTATCTGTATATTTGGAACAAAATTAGATTGTAATTGACAAGTTACTAGTAATTTAGAGCGATTGCCATCTGACCTCTGCAGTCAAGGGCATACCAGTTGCCCGTGTTAATGAACATTCTCAAACAAAATATGGTTTCCAATAAATAAAAGTAAATAAATAATATTAACATGCTTTTAGTAATAAAGATAAAAGTGTAACCATCGCTTTTTAAGTTGGCGTTAATCGGTTCATTTGCATGTATTAGTAGACGCCGGATTTATATCTGTTGATAATAAAAGTCGTTTGTTGATTACTATTTTATATTTATTAGCGTTTTGTTTACGCTACACAGAATTAAAAATGTCGGCAGGCTGTAAAGATAATTTGAAAATGCAAGCTTATGGTAATTCAATCGCCATTTAAGAAAGCTCACAAATATTGCTCATTTCTTTTTAAATAAAACTACCTTTTCGGAATTTTTCGCGGATTTATTTTGATTTTTTGGTTCTTGATGTTTTGAATGATTTACAGAAATCATGGTCATGGGAGAGACTAAGGTTTTCGACGTCTCAAAGGGTTATATTTTTATATTTATTACAGATAGTGTCCGTAAGACAAAGACAACTTTACAAAATGTTTTCAAATATTCACGTAAAGAAAGTATTATGCTCTTTTCTTTTTAGTGCGCTTAAACATTGTTATTTTGTAATTGAATCAATACTTAGTAAAAAATTGAAGTGATATAAATTTCCTTAATAATAGTGTATTAAAATTGATTAACGTCGAAGTATTTCTCGGTTACAATCATGCGGTTTCTGTGTAAATTGTTTTGTAACGTTGAATTATTTGTGTAATAAATTGAATTTAACAATATCTTGTACTTTGATATTGGAATAACAAAAATCTCTATATTCGCATTCGGTCGGTGCCATGTTTAAAGCACGTGTTGTACAGATAGCAGAATGAAATATTTATTTAATTTAAATGCTAATAAATGAAATAGCAATATATCAATAATTCCTGTTTTTGTTAGAGAAAATTTTCTAAGTATCAAATATATGGTAAAAACGCAAACGAAAACGAAAAAAAAGAACGCAATATAAAATCGTAATTTTACTAAATACTAGCGACTCACCCTCGCTTCGCCCGGGTTCGTCCCTAAGTTGATTCCCCATACAAACTTTCATCCCCATTTTCACTCCGATATCCTTCCCAGGGTCTCAAACTATCTTCTTAGCAAGTTTCATCTTAATCGGTTCAGTAGTTTCGAAACCTATTCAGTGCAAGCAAACAAATAAACAAATAAATTCTTCCTCTTTATAATATTAGTATAGATTATAAGGTTGGTAGAAAACGAAAAAAGCTTTTGCAATCACTCCTTACTCAATACTTTCTCAATTTACATAAATAACGTTAGTGCTACAGTTCCATATCTCCCATCGAATGCAGAGATCACGTTTTAAGAGTAACATTACATGTCACGTCAACAAACAAACAAACATTTGATCTATGCGCTAAACCCATGTGATCGATCCTGACACCGCATGAAATTAATTAGCTGATGCAACCAATGGCTTGCGCAAGATTACAGCTTAAAGAAACCAGTCCGACAATCCGTCAGCTTTGGATTCTTGCCGTGACAGATAAGTGATCTATTTATACGAAACGGCAAAACAATGGGAGAGATAAGATGTGAAATTGGTCACCAAATCCCGTTGTATTGATAGTGATTGAAGTAATTAGTGATATAGTACATTTAGTTGAAAGTTTTCGCCTTGAAGGTTAACATAAAAAATAAAATTTAATTTAACATACATACTTTTTACTATAAACTATATAATTTTTACTATAAGCTATTAGGCATTAATAAAACGATAGTCCACATTAGACAATGTAATGTTACTCTGTGGCAGTCGTATCGTGGTAGCTGCCGACCGTACCAGTTGTTATCGAAGTCGTGCATCAAAGTTAGTATTATTTTGAGAAGTAATTATTAATGTAAAGTCAGTTACCGAATTTCAGGTCGTTGCAGCACAGGCGAGCCCCCTCCTCCTCGACGCCACAATCGACTAATGAATAATAGAAAAGTGGTTTGTTCAAGTAGCTGATATGGACCACTGATAAATGATGAATGCGTTTTCGGTAGAGATTTTTCTTTTTGAGTAATTAACGATTGTGTGCACTTACTTTCTTTAAGGAGAAGCTTCTCAATACTTTTTGTTTTGATTGTTTACGAACGGAAACGTCGATCGAGGTAAGAAAGTACGTTTCGAAGTCAGAAGCTCTGAGCGCCAGTCTAATCTTTGTCAAAATTTTGGAGAATTTCAAAGCTGTATGCCTCTAATGGGGAGAAGTAAATGTTTTCATGCGTATATACTAAAGATAATAACCGGCAGAAAAACCTGAGTAGACGATGATTTCGGTAAAGAATTCAGTGCTCAACGTGCGCGTCCACTTTATTGGGAACTCCGACGTAAATTTGACAAAAGAATTTTATGAACGTATAAATTCGAGATGTCGGTGCCCGTCATCCGATCGGTACACTTTAATACTTGGCTCAGTTTCGAAGAAACATCAGCTTTTTGCCGCCAGAGATCGCAACTCGTTCAATTACAGACAAAATTAATGATTGAACACATTTTATAGTTATGTGTGTTTGTACGCACACACGTCCACATTATAGAGGCAGGATCTTACAATAGGATTACATCGCCATAAATGGATCGGAATAACCAGTTATGACCGCTTATGATTCTCCTATGGGTTGCTTAACATTTTTGTATCTTTTGTTTCGAATAGAACTGTGTTCTTGCATTTTAATTTAGGCTTAGGGGCGTATAAATGGAATGTATGCATCCTAAGCCTTGCGATCGTATTATATCGGCGAGCGCACCGAGCTTACACTCTGACTTTCGACTGCGGAACTTTTACGTATATCCGGCTTATCTAATAAATAATATGATCAGTGAACTCATTACCGACAATAATTAAAAAATTTGATCTGACATCTAAGCTTCGCTCAGCAAAAAAATTAGAAAAGTTATGGCAAAAAATCTTAATCACGATGCGGAATGAGTAACACAAATTGAAAAACCAACGACTATTCATATGGATGTACCGATTTATCATAATCCTTTACGTACAAATATATTCAAAGTTATGTCAGTAATATAAAACCAGTCGAGTAAAAAAACACCGAATTCTTAAAACGCGATTGAGCGGCGCGATTTTAGTTGGAAGCGGGCTATTATCAATCTTTGTAAAGATATAAAATTACTTAACGATATTTTACAACCATTTATTCCTCTTTTATGGATTACCAGACCATTAAAAGCAGCAAACGGAAGCACAACAGTGGAGTATCTAGTCGAAATAAAATTTAATAAAGCATATGAATGGAGATAAAAATGAGTATATAAAGACCGGAGTCCGGAGCGAACGGGTCAATATTAAAAAATTAGGAACAATTCAAATCAAATTCGAATTCTAGTTAGAGAAGGACGCTCGTAGGGTTGATGACCCGTTGAAATGTCAGCACACGCTCTTCTCGCTCTTGCCTTGCGCCCCCGTATATTGTTATCGCATTCTATGAGATGTTGATCTTGATACGTCACATTTTTAATAAACGAACTCCGTATGACATGGCGCACGGAAATTCGTTCCAATGATTAATATGGCCGCCGCTTGCGTATACGAAACTAATACTTTGTTTTTAAACGTTATTAGAAATATTGATAGTTTCATGTCATTGCTCGTGTTTGTGATCGCCCGATAAACCGATTGTTAGATAGAAAGTCTGTCGGGTATAGAATTGAATGCATGAGAGAGTAGACAATATGTAGGCAGCGGGCGCAAAAAACACAATTCGACTATCATCGTATCTTATTTGTATATATGTCTATATGATTATTTGTTTCAACTTTTTATAATATACGTATATCTGATAAGTAGTTACCAATCATTTTGCGCGTTCCAACGGCTATTAATTAGGACGTTTCTTGCGCTCGAAAGAGTTTAATAACGTAATAATCTTGTCGCCTTTGGCATTTTGGACTATTCAGATTCTTATTTTAATTTTGACATTAATAAGTATAGCGGACGGACAGACGAAACGAATGAAAAACGAGCACAGTGATCCAACAAAAACCTCCTAGCATACTAGGCATCACACTGAGCCGCGTTTCATTACAACGGAAATAAAAAAGTTCATATTTGACGTTTAACAAATTGTTCCTTTTTCAAATCGACCAATGAGACCATTGTATTCATTCCTAATGGCATGTTCTATTTTCAAATCTCATTCTCTTTTCAAATCTTGCCCGCCTTTCAGATTCATTCGAATTTGGAATGTGTTACGTTGGATACATTTTCCCACACGTCTTTTTTTGAGTTGTTTGTCTTGTAAATGAGTTGATTAATTGGAAGTTGCGCTAATGCTGGTTGTTGTTAAAGTTTGACCGAGTTTACAGCTAAAGCTCAAAGGTTTACTTGACAATGTACAAATGAGAAGAATAAAATAAAAGTCACAGCCGAGTACAGACGTAAAGTACTTACAACATTATTATTATTAGAAATCATATAAAACCTTGGTGTCACATTTAAGCTCGAGTGGATAGCTATTGGCATTAAAGTTTTAATCTGAAATATGCATCTATAAAATCCTCGAAATGGCCAAATGTCGTGTATCTAGTGGCGCGGGAGATATTGCCGAAATGCATAAACATCAAAGGGGTTTTTGTTGAAAAAAGATTTAAAATTGAAGGGCGCGTCCCCATAGGCAAAATGGCGTCCGAGATTATAATAACGATTTTAAAGTCCCCTACGCTTTTTATTTTCTATTTTTTTGGAAGGGTTGTGATGTAAGTGGACGCGGGGTCCGATGGAAAAATTTACGCTAACACAGTTTCTAAAGTAATAAACGCGAATTGTGGGTAACGCAGCGTTAAGAATTTCAGATCGAAGTGTAATTGACTATCAGTTGAATTACCTGAAAGATATTGGTATTATTAAGACCTGGTATTATATGCATAAGTTTGGTTTCGAATACTATATTCGGTATATTATATTGACATACATATTATTTGACTTCAAAAGTTTGTGCAAACTATCCTAAAAATAAAATACCAGACGTTTATCCTCTCGTATCATCTATAAAAGCGAGTATTCCACAATGGGTGCGCTCAATTCAAGACCAAATCTGTGGCAATTGTCGAGACGCTTTATCAATAAACATAAAAATCGAGGAAGTCTCCAATTTGCTCGTTCACCATAGGATACACAAATTACACTTCTATTCTTCAAACCTTGGAGCTCAATTTACTTCCCATATTGTTTTGAAGGGACAATTATTGTTACTGTTTCTGGTAGGTTATGTTTGGGAGTTGGTCCCTAATTTTAAATGGTAGCCCGCATTCATATTTTACATGATTTAGAATTTATTTATACTTAAATATTTAAATAGCAAGTTATATAATATCTAGATTTACGTTGAATAAAATATGTTAAATAATCCATTAGCTTAAAATAATAAAAAAAACAAATACCTATTAAAAAAACATTATATTTAGTATATATATTGATAAATAGTTTACCCCCTGATTTAATTAACAAAATTACTAATGACAACATTAGGTCAAAATTACAAAATATTTTTTTCTGTATATAAAAGGTAGGAATACATATTATGAAATACTCTAGTAATATATTTAGTACCGAATAATGTAGCATTACATATATATCAGTGGCTTTTAATCTTATATTTATTTTAAAAAATATGTAAAACTTTTAATGATAAAATAAAGGAAAAAAATTACTTCATTTTTACATTATTCTTAATTGTTCTATACTATTTTTTATTTTATAATATTTTAAACAATAAACTTTATAAAGAATTAAAGTTGCCACATTCGTAAAATGATATCACTAAGTGCATAGCAAGTTTTACTAAAGGTCATGCACGAACAAAATGTATGCATAATTAATTATTTTTAGCTGTTACTGGTCGATATCAAGATAGCAACTGTAAATTATATATAGTAAAATATGTATTATTATGAATAAAAGAAGTTATTACCCTTGCAAATGTAGAATATGAAAGTTAGAGAAAAAGAAAACGGTTCTAACAGGCCTCATTTTTTAGTTAACTAGCAGTGTGCAATAGGACTTTTAGTAATAATTTTTGTGTTTACAAAATTGACGAAATTCGATCATAATTTTCATACCCTTTTTAATCTATTTAGAGGGTGAATCTTCAAAAATACATCCTTAGTTATTTTGCATACTTTTTTATGTAAGACTAGCGACTTACCATCGCTTCGCTTTGGATTCATCCCTAGACAAAAACAAATCTATCCCACGGGAACCGTACATTTTTCCGGGATAAAAAGTAACTTATATGCTATTCCACACTATAGTCTATCTCTGTGTCAAATTTCATTCGGATCCATTCAGCCGTTCTGGCGTGAAAGAGTAACAAACATCCAATCATCACCACGAACTTTCACATTTATAATATTATTAGCGACTCACCCTCGCTTCGCACGGGTTCGTCCCTAGCTTGCTTCCCAATACAAACGTTCATCCCCATTTTGACCCCCTTAAGGGATGATTTCCGGCATAAAAAGTATCCTATGTCCTTCCCAGGGTCTCTTATTATCTTCTTACCAAATTTCATCTAAATCGGTCCAGTAGATCCAGAGATTACCCCCTACAACCTCACAAATTTTACCTCTTTATAATATTATATTAGTATAGAATATAGTTCTATGTATGATATGATATAGATACTCTTTTCGAAAATTCATGCTTCATAATCTAGCGGCTTATACTGCGCGTCAAGCAGTTAGTACTAGTGTTATGAAGTACATTTTCTAGGCACCAGTATAAACAGTACCTAAATATATATACAATTGGCAGTTTATGAATAGTAACATAAGTTAGTTGAATAACCGTAAATCATTTTAAATAAGCGCATAAAACTGCCCATTATTGAAAAACCCCTGCCTCAATATTCCGTAACACATTTTTCTACAATGGTCGTTTTCCTTTTTTCTAACATCGATGACGCAGAAAGATTAAACTGACATTTTATTCTGATAAAGTTTTTTAAACGATAAATATATTACATTATTTAATTACGCTTCATTGTTTTTGGAGTTGGTAAAAGGAAGTGCAAAGCCATGTTGTGTTTAGCCTTAAAGGGTACTTGATCCGCGGAGCCATTTTTGGTATCTACCGTTATATACAGTTATCAATTGATAAAATTATTGTAAGATGACATCTTAAGTGATTAACGTATCTAATATTCGTGGGAATTAAGAATGATCAAAAACTAATATTAAGCGCTAATTTTGCATGGAAACGGAAAGAGTTTTTTTAAACAATAAATAGAACGTTATATGACTAAATTTTGTACTTGGGTTAAGTTATTAAACGGATATTGTCATAGCGTTCCAATTTTAAATTAAAAAAGAACAATCGGGAAACGCCAGCACGTCGCGGCGATAACGCAACGGATTCGAAATTTTAAATAGTTCCATATTCAAACGATTTCAAATATGGTCGGGCGATTGTTTCCCGTTTTCGCCGGCAGTTTAGTCCGAGCGATGGTTTTTAATATGCGGGCTACGCAGTTATTGAAGTTTCACAATAGCAATATGGCTACTAGTATTACTTATAAGTTATAACTGATCGTACAATTGTTATTCCTTTTCTTGATATATTATGTTTAAGCATGTTAAAAACTTGTTAAGTCCAGATTTTCGTAAATAATATTTATTTTGGAGCTTTTTAAACCGACAAAAAAAAGGAGGAGGTTCTCAATTCGACACCTGTATTGTTTGACCACGCATAACTTTATGGCAGTGGTAGCCCAGTGGTAACGCGCTCGCTTGGGAAACCGAGTGAAGCGGGTTCAAATCCCGGGTCTCGCACCTATGATATTTTCATGTGCGAATCATTTCTAACATGATTACCACTTGCCTTAGGGTGAAGGAAAACATCGTGAGGAAACCTGCATGTCTGAGAAAACCTAGCAAGTTTTCGAAAGACATGTGAAGTCAGCCAATCCGCACTTGGCCATGGTGGGCTATGGCCAGATTCCCCTCGTATTGATGGAGGCCCGTGCCCAGCATTAGGACGTTAAAAAGGGCTGAATACAACTTTTTACAGTGTAGTCCGATTTCGATGATTTTTTTGTATTGTATAGGGTTTGCCTCATAGTTCCCATTTAAATTTTATTAAAAAATACACCCCAAGTGTAGAAAATAGGGGATGATTGGTTTTTCACCCACTGAATTTTTAAAATACTTTCTTTTTACTTTGCTACTACTACGTTACGTTACATACGTTATACATTAAAAATGGAAAAATAAAAACTTTTAAAAAATAAATAAAAACCGACTTCAAAAAAACACAATAAAAAGTAAAAAATAACGGAAAAACTAACGCACACCTATTTCGAAAGTATCTGGTTAGGTGTCTATAGTAAATGAAAACTATAAATCAATAATTTTTTACTTTTTTAGTGTTTTCTTTTAAAATCGATTTTCAATTTTTTTTTAATTTGTATACTATTTTAAGCCTCTAATTAGTAAAATTAATAATAAAATAGTATTAAAGATTTTAATTTTAGCTACATTTTAATGTTACGATCAATCAAACATGAATTTGTAAATTAATACACTCGGACTTTTTCGTCTGACAACTTTTAAGTCATATAAAATATTTACATTTTATTAAAAGATAAAAACCAAGCCGCTCTACCGTAAAGTCTCGCTTGTTAGTCACTTATCCTTTTCTAACTCGATTTATGATCTATTGGTTTTTTATAAGAAATAGGAACTGACATTATACATACTCTAAAATAAACTTAATAGAAATGTCAGCGGATTTCACATTTATCATACTTGCGCTTGCGCTATTCAATTAGCATTTATTATGTCGCAAATGTTAATACCAAAAATAATCATTATCTTCAAAATTGACGGCGGAAATGCATTAGTTATTCGGAAAACTCGTAGATCAATCAGTATGCAAGTCCTGGATTCAGTTCCCGCTCACGTCTCGGTGAAATTATTCCGTATACGACATCAAATTTGTTATTACGACTTTCTATGCCGTTTTCGGCGTATCAAGTGACCATTATCGACCGAAAAATGTATTTTGTTACTTTTGCATAATCCGACATTATGGTCGCCATTGTTATAGACTATACGAAGCTAGAATACTTATTAATTTAATGTAGGTCACAGGATAATTCGTATTAACGCAGCGTAGGTATATTCGAAATCCACGGTCTCAGTAATTACTGCTGTCTAGAGCTCGTTACTTTAGAATGGTAAAAAGGGAAAAAATACATCATATCGAGTTAAAGTCAGCCATATATCGAGAACGAAGTATTCGCCGAGTTGAAAATATTCATTCATTATAAATGGTATTTATAAACAACTTATCTCGGAGCGTGCATTTATCAACATATCCGATTATTAAATTCCAAGTAAACTTTTTGCTAAATTACGATGGATTATTCTGTTTCTTAGTAAATGGAATCCGTATATTCCATTAAAAAGGAAATAATCACATTGTTACGAAGTATCTCACGGAGCAATCATCGGATTCGGCTTGCTCCGACTTGTTCTGACTTTTTACTCCTAAATATGGTATTCATAAAATCCTTCTCTTTTTCGTAGAAAAATACCATTGTATCGCGAATTCGTAAATAAATTTATCGACAAAGTCACTATTTCGATCCCAAAAAGAATTCAAGTTGGAGACAATCGAGTTTCCAAAATCATATTTTCTCCGGTCCAAAGGCGGTTTCACATAAATAATGTTAATGCGGTATAAAAGGCGTTTTTCGATGAATTTATTCCCAAAAACGTTAGCGAAAGGCCCGGGAAGTAAGTTGTTCATACATAATTCAGTACATACGAACTCGCTTGCATTCTTGAAAAATAAACTTAAATTTGGTAGTTTTCAAAAATATACTGTTCATTTCACATCATCTTATATGGGTATCATTAGTATCGAGAACACGTAACTCATCCGATACATTTCCAAATTGAACTTCTAATACACCTATTTCGAATGTAATTATTAATGACAATTATCTTTGATTAAAAAATAGATACGTTTTGTGAATAGACGGACAAAGAGAACAAAGTGCAAGTCACTTCATACGAATTAAGATCGCTTTGTTTCAACTTTGAATGGACAAAAACACGATTTTTAATATCAATACATTTGCTATCGATTCTTGATTATAATAGTGTAGCCTAAACGTTTCATTAGTCTTATCTGTTAAACATTTTTTATTCGTATGCCATTATAATAAAGCATACATTTCTATGAAAGAATAGCTAATGGTATATACATGAGTGTTGCCAGGTGTAAAATGTCGATTGTAATTGTAAGCGCGTAGAGTCGGGTTCTAATTAAGGTGTTAATAGTATACGTAACACTTCGTCTATAAAATTACCGCCTCGAAGTAACGGTGAGAATGCCTAACTGAAGGACCTAGTTAAATATATTAAAAGGACGTGTCGAGTTCAAATTGTAATGAAATTTTCGTGCTTTCAAGTCAAAAAGTAACTTTTTTATGAAAATATAATTTTGATATTATGTTCCTTTTTTATTTTTAAGATATCATTTATTATAAGACTATAACAGCAAGCTTTTATAGAGTTAAAACCTAAACAAACCCATATTTGTATATAGTAATAATAAATGTGTCCGTATGTAAGCTTTATCCCTCAAACGAGATTATGAAGGGGTGAGTCCAGTTCCATCATCAATTATTGAATGCGCTCAGCTTTCCATTTTTTAAAATAAACTCAAGGGTAGGGGACAGTAATAAAATCACGCAAGGGACGGGTTGCTACAAACTTTGCTTAAAATATTGCATGCAATAATATGTTAAATAGTTATATTTTAAAATTTTGAAAATAATTATGAACAAAATTTATGTTTACATGTTAGGCTAGAATGACTAGAATTTTCTATGTTACTAAATAATTAATTCAATTAATTAGAACTAAATGTATAATGTAAAAGACGTACTGCAATTCAATCTACGTTTTAACGTTTAGTATAGATTTCTGAGAGATGACATATTTTCCTGCAGTAAAAGTATCCTATATGTCGATCTGGATAACCAGCTATTATAATAACAAATTTCATCAAAATTTATCCTGTCTGTTTCTCGTGATGCGTTACCAGACAGACAGACAAAAATTCTAAAAATATAGATTCGGCCTCTGCTTCGATAATAACGATTTTTCAATAACATTTTCTAAAAAATATTGAATGTACAAATTCGACTCAGTTAAAATTTTATTTTATAGACGATATGTATTCTCTCGTTCTCAAAAAGCATACATTAAGAAACCTTTTCTCAATTAGGATGTAATCGCTAATTTCTCGGAAAAGTTCGTGACAATTCGCCTGTTTCCGTTGTTCTTTTTGTACACTACTCGATTAGGATTTGTACCTGGAAAGAAAAACAAAATATGTTTAAATAAAATATTTTTTAAACTGTAACCTTAAAATTTTGAGATATGTATAAAATAAATGATAAGTTAATATATGTATTTGTTGTAAGGTCCCTTTGAAATATCGAATACGATATTTTAAATGGACAAAATGATAAATTGTAGCCAAGTTTAAAAGTTTTCTTTAAGTTATTGGATTGAGATTTATTTTTTTCAATACTTTTTAATGATTTAATAATATTAAAAAAAAATAAGCATTAAAGTAAACTTTGTTTAACAATTATTGTAATCTAACACATTCCGATTGAATATAAAATTTTGGAGCTAATAGGAATCGATTCCACATTTAAAATCTGATACACACCAGCAGCCGATACAAAGGAATGAAACGAGCATGACGATTCAAATATTTTCGAAAATGGAATATTAAGTGAAGCTATTATACCATCGAATGATTACTATTGCTTTGGGAAGATGACGGACATGTTAACGTTACCCTGTTGTTAAATTGTGTTTTAATATTTCTAGAATATATTTCATTTTTTATAATCTACTGAACAAAATATATTATGTGTACGTTAGTAATTATTTATTATGGGTCTTTAAAAAAACAGAAGAATTAGTCAGAATTAGCAATAAAATTGAAAATTGGATGAAGAATATTATGTCTTTTACATAATATAGATTAAAAAAAAACTTACACAAAAGCATACATCTAATAGGTGTTACGTCCCATTTGCGTATCGAGGGCAACGACTTGCGTATGCTGTGCGTGTGTCAAGCGACCCCTTAATGCGAGTTATTGGTTACTCATAAGTGCATGATAAATGCTGAGTGTCCACGTATATTGCATTGCGTTATGCCTAGCGATGCTCTGACATTTAGATTTCTAATTCAAACATGCTCCATAAATATATATACAAGCTTCAATATAATTTTTATATAGCTATATTATTTTTTTATATTTGTTAAACCTTTTAGTTTCATATTAATATATTTATACTCAGGTAGTATTTTAGCGTAATGTTTACTTGTAATTAAGATTTTGACTTTCCATTGTAGGTTTTTTTTTCATATTTAAAGAGAGAATCTATTGATACACGGTTTTTTTTCTAACAGATTTGTAGTCTTTTGAACAAAACGATACACATATATATATTTGGATACTGCGCCTTATTATTCCCAACTGGAATGTTCTTCTAACCTCTCTTATTGGTTACTCATAAGGGCCCATTGTGACACGACCGACGCAATAAACACCTAATTGCCAGTTAATCGAGCACGTATACAATTTTATCATACGCTCTCTTATTAATGTCAATAAATTTTCAAGTTATATCGCATAATAACCACGCACTAAATCACGAGCTACGTATTCACCTAACGTCTTTATCGTAGATGTGAAAACGATGTGATTGTCCATAGAAATCCACCCACGTGCAAAATAAAAACAGATCGCGGAGAGTTCCACAAAACATCATTAAATTCAATATTTCGTTTAAAAAGCACTCCACATATCTCGGCCATTAATCACTAAAACTACCGACCTTCAAGGAGAACATCGGAATAAAATCGGCAATCGAAATAAAGCACTTAAAGCGAAACGTCATTATCGCACAACATAAATAAAAAATAAAAACGCGGGAATCGAACGCAAAAATTGAATATCGAAGTCGATTTAAAACAGAATACGAATTTTAAAAATACGAGCACAGTCGAGCGGCATTAATTAAAAATTCTCGGTAGAATATTCAAAAATAGAATTCGCATTCGAACGCTCCTTGTACGGGCTCGAAGTTTGAATTTGGAAGCAACAAAAGAAGGAGAGCGCGGGAGCAACCCTTTTAGCGCTGATAATCTGTTCCCCGACCGTGTTGTGTTGTGCTTTATTTTTTATCTGTTGTCACTTTTTTGTCTGAACCAAGATTGTACACAACATTCTTTACTTCGAAACGAAGCTTTTTAAACTCGCCTTGGGGCATATTCCTTTTTTGTTCTCTTTAATAACAAGACTTCGATCGATTTAATTGATGAATGATCGCGAAGAATACGTGAGTAGCTTTAGAGGTTGACATGTTGTTTAATATTTCACGGACGAATCCGAAGTAAACCAATGATTCTAGAACAGTTATTTAGATGTTATTGATCATAAATTTAAAAAAAAACATCAAAGTATAAAAGCTTGTACGATTAATCAAGCGTCTTTATCAGTAAAGATAATTCAACCCAGTACTGCACAGGACAAATTGTCAGCGTTTTTTGTTGTTAAAAAAATAAATGTGGCACAAAGAGTCTGGCCGTGAATTGTTGAAATATAAAAATTTAAAAATAGAACTCAATCCTTCCGCCCTCGGTCGGGCGGTTAGTGCTTTACATGAAATATTATTTTATGGAATCAACATCTGCGGCTGCGGCGCTGTGTGCGTGCGAGGGGTTTATGTACACAAGTGAAATTACTTAAAAGTAAAACACTTTCAAGTGGATGGGAACATTTCAAACTCTGTTTTCACTCATGTTAATTTTAGATTTGAGTGCTCTTTCATTATAAAAATATTTCTGATTTAATTCAATTCGATTGTTTATAATATTAATTGTGCAATCATTTTTTGTTAAAAAAAGTTATAAACATTTAACATTGTTCATAAAATTGTAGAGACTAAAATGTAATAACAATTTATGAATAATTTACTGTTATTTTATTTTAGTCCCTACAATTATATAATTGTAATATAACATAAATGATATAAGAACATTATCATCAAGCAAAATTACTAACTTTCTCTAAAACATTTTTTTTTTAAATTACTTTAATTTTTTTTTAAATGCTAGTTCTCTACAGCATAAGACATTCCACACAATCCGTTCGAGTCGTCAAATCACTCGTCGCGGATTCATTTTTGTGGAATTGGAACGCAAAGCGAAACCCTACCATTTTGAAATTGCGTTCGTCATGCTGTTCCCTTCGTCTATAGTTTACATGTAAGTGGATACAAAGATTACAAGTTTTCATTTTTAAAGCGTATTGTAAGTAAAAACATTTATTTTAGTATAATTTTATTAAACTGTATGAGACTTAAAATTTAAGAAATTTAGTTTATCTTAATCTTAGTTAAGATAAAAACTGTAATAAAGCTTTCGATCATCGATAATTTTTTTTGATTAATATATAAAAAGTAGAGTTCTCTAACTACATTCATGATGTACTAATGTCATTAAAATCAATAGTTAATTATCTAATATATAGAGAAACTAGCAAAACCCGAGGCTTCGCTCGCGCTAAAACTACAAAAAAAAAATACTTTAAAAAGGTAGGTTTCATACAAATTTTCATCCCTTATTTTATCTACTTATGGGATGAATTTCAAAAAACGCTAGAACACATATTTATTTAATTGTATTGAAGAGCATTAATACCAAGTTTCAAGAAATGCTGATCATAAATATTTTTTGGGTTGTGTTATAACGTGTATTCCCGTGGGAATGAGATAGTCTCCCGCAGTAAAAAGTATATATATATATATATATATATATATATATATATATATATATATATATATATATATATATATATATATATGTTGACCCGGATATCCAGCTATCATCATACCAAATTTCATCAGAATCCCTCGATAATAAAGTCTATTTCAATAAGATTTTCCAAAAAATATTAAGGTACAGATTCGACTCAGTTAGAATTTTATTATATGTATAGATATCGATCGATTTATATTTCTATTAAAGCAAACCTAATTTAAAAAGAATTGTTTCAGATATAGATATCTATTTTTTTTTAAAAGTACCAATCATACATTATCTTATTCAAATATTTATTATCAAGGCGAATTCTTTATTTTAGTATCGTTTATTACAATTTTCATGAAATAAAAATAAACATTTAAGAAAGTCTAATATCTAATATACATTATACAACAAGCTTAGCGCTTTCAACCGCTATTTAACCTAAGTCAAACTATTGTGAGATCTCAGCTGTGTTAGTTTTCGGATTACGTTTTTGAGTTAACCCTCGTTTTTAATTTTAACTCTTTTGACTATTTTAATATTTCTGGAGCATTTTTAGGGCGAGGGAGTTTTTTGATGCCCTTTGTACTTATTCTACATGCGGGCGTTGTATAATTTTATTTTTAAAATGATAGAAACGTGCGTGGATATTGAAAGGGTTAGATTTAGTTATGGATTTTAAGTTTGACTTTTTTTATTATATTGAATTGCTTTTTATGTCGGAATAGATAGGCAGAGATTAGAGTCCATTGTTCAAATGATTCGAAATTTATTCCAATTATAAGTTATGGTATAGTAAATAATGCTTCCTTATTTTGTGTACATAGTTAACAATATAGCATATAAACGTGATAATAACTAAAATCCCTTTTTTAATTTTACTTTCATAGCCTATACATTTGCTAAGATATTATTAGAAATTGCAAACTAAACTAGTAGGTAGTTACTGAATTCTAATTAGTGTCGTACAGTATCGTAAAATATTCCCCGATATTGTATCACTCTTCAGCAAACGAAATTAAAATCTTTTTTAAGTACATCTTTTACTAGCAAAACCCGCGGCTTTGCTCGCGAGCAAACTACGAAAAATACGTAATTTTATGCAAATATGTCCAAGGAATAAAAAGTTTCATACAAACTTATCCCCTATTTCACGCTCTTGGGGCTTGAATTTTGAAAAATCCTTCCTTAGTGGATGCCTACGTTATAAGAGGAATACGTGTGCGAAATTTCAATTTTCTAGCTTGAAGGGTTTGGCCTGTGCGTTGACACATCAATCTTGCCTTTTATATCTATAGATTAGTTCAAAGATTTATAAAATGAAGGAATTTGAAAGTACAATGCGATACGTAAAGACACATTACTTATAAATTTTAAACGCTAAACAGTCTCCTAATTTATTACGATTACGAACCAAAAGCCGAATCATTAACGATTAATCAAAATGGCTGTCAACATGACGTACACAAAAAATGCTAACAATTAACATCGACTAAAAACCGCTGGGATAAAAAGGAAGCTGTGTTTCGTGGAAAAAAGGCCAGGGTGAACGCCCTTAAGGGATAAAGTCATATTAGGTAATATCGCCAAAATTCCAATACAATGCTAGTTACGTAAGCACGTGTCATATTTTTATGTTTAAAGAAGCACCAGTGTATGAAGAACATGATTAATGTTAGTGCAAGCGATGGCCTAACTTACAACGACAGTAAGAAGGAATTCGGTACATCGATAGCTTTGTATGGCAATAATACTTAGAAATGACGGTTAAAGCGTTAATGTATAAGGTCATATTGTGAGTTAAATAATATGTTACAGGATGTTCACTTGAAGTCTCTCGTTACGGTTTCAATAGGCCAAGAGATTGATGTTTAAAATTTAGTATTATATTACTATTGTTAGGTAAATTTAATAGCTAATACGAGTATTACTACTAGTACTAGATACTAGTATTATTTTAATTTCAATAATAATTAACTAATATTATAGGAGAAATAAAAGCCGTCTCAAATTTAAATATTATCTATACATGTAATAAAAGTGTAACTGATCGCTGTCTGTACATAGAAGATATCTGAAAAACTATTATTAGGGGTATTTATTAACGCCATAGAAACCAAAACAATGATTTTTAGAATTTTCATCTGTTTTTCTGTTAATTTGTGCTAATCTCAGAAACGGCCTATCTGATTTGGGTGCGGTTTTCAGTAATATAATGTGGTAAGCTTCACTTAAAATATTTATAGTATATGTGTTTCAATCGGTTCATAAATAAAAAAGTTATGTCAATTTAAGGAATCACCTAGGGACGAACCCGAGCGAAGAGAAAGTGAGTCGTCAGTAATTAATATTTGTATTATATATGTTTCTATTTAATTATACAATTTAATTTAAATAATGAATTTAAAAAAATATTCAAAAACTATTGTCAGTTACATTCATAAAGGAATGCTAATTAGTATTTTTTTTTTTAATTTAATTACTTATTTTGTGAATTTAAACATTATTATGTCAGCTCTTATACTACAATATTACGTATTAGATCGTTCTGTAAAAAGTTAAAGCAACAGCTGCGCGCACACAAATACAAGTATTAACTCAGTCGTTAAGCGCATAATGGCATTTACTCTTAATATCAAGTCATAATGTAAAACTTGATTGGATGATTGTATTAGTCACTAACTTTTAAATGTGACATTTCTTTACTTACTTTAAAGTTAAATTTATTATCCTCTCATACTCTAAGATGTTAAGATGAAGAGATAATATGTACCTACTCTAGCAATTTAAAATCGCTAATTTAATATTTGAACGCGATGTAAAGCGTAAGGGGCAGTGGTAGCCGTGGTAGAACGCTAGCTTGGGAACCGAAAGTGGGATCAAATCCCGGGTCTAGCACTTCTGATATTTCCATGCGCGAATCATCGCCAACATGATTATCACTTGTCTTACGGTGAAGGAAAACATCGTGAGAAAACCTGCATGTCTGAGAGAAACAAGCAAGTTTTCGAAATACACGACGTGATGTCTGCCAATCCGCACTTGGCCAGCGTGGCGGACTATGACCTGATCCCCCTCATATCGAAGAAAGACCCGTGCCTAGCAGTGCGACGTCAAAATAGGACTGGACTAACAAAAAACGCGAGGCCTACATCTTTTCTCTACAATTTTTCTTGTAATGCATGCCAAATTTTATCAATTTTGATAGAGGTAAACTTAATTGTAATAATAAATACAGATAGTATTAGCAATACTTAAGTTTAAGAATTGATTTTACTACCTCTTAAAGCTTAAACTTTCCTTATATCCTCTCAAACTTTCTTTATATTTTTATTTTATTAACTAGCGACTCACCCTCACTCCGCTCGGGTTCGTCCCTAATTACGTTTTAACGTTAGATATAGATTTCTCAGAGATGAAATATTTTTCCGCAGTAAAAAGCATCCTAGATATAGACCCGAATAATAAGCTATCACCGTACCAAACTTCATCAAAATCTGTCCAGTGAGTTTCTCGTGATACGGTCCCAGACAGACAGAGAGACAGACGAAAAACTATAGATTTGACCTCTGTATCGATAATAATGATTAATAACTATTTCAATAAGAATTTCCAAAAAATATTTATTGTACAGTTTCGACTCCGAATTTTATTAGGTATATGTACAGATTAAAGATTAAAAACAACTTTAAAATATTTCAGTTTCTTGTGATTAACGTAAATTCGGGGCCATCATATAGTTTATACTTTTATGGGAATTCAAATAACTTCACCATTAAAGAAATGTTTACGATATCAGATCTTGTAAATAAACATGCACATGTTTCGTTCTTTTGTGTGTTGTAATTTCTTATACCTTTTTATGAGTTAATTTCTAAGAATTTACAGTAATTGATTCAAAACATTCCAAATTTCATAAATTTTGTGTTTCTTACTTTATTTTATGAAATAAATAATTAAAAGAATTTCTACACGATGGCCAATAACGACCATTATATACTGTGTTTTCAACAGGCTCTACCTACTATGGCAGAAATCGTGGGTTTGATTATTGATTATAATGAATTTGGTTGAGAATTAATGCAAAACGCACCATTATAATCCGCCCCCGATCTCGATATAGGCGGTAGGCGGTATGATGTGAAGGCACTAAAGTCTATACTTCTTTCAGTCTAATCCCGACACGCTAACTACGTATAGACAGGAAAGTTATACATGTACATATATGATATGTATTTTCTCAAGTTATAGCTTTAGTATGCAAAGCTTTTTTTGTATGCAAACATAATATAAACATTTTCTAATAACCATAATGTTTTAAATGCTAACTAAAAGAAAATTTAAAGTAACATAATATATTTGTTGAAGTTATCCTACATTTTATAGTACAATGGCAGTGGCATTAAGTTTACACGGGTTCATAACGCCAGGAACGCTTTACGAGGGCGTTCTCAATAAACACGAGTTAAGCGTAATGTTGCAGATTTGCCGTAAATGTATTTAATAATCCTGTAAATGGATGTGATCGTGTGTTTGTTGCTTTAATTTTATTTAATACAGTGACTTATCTAAGCTTTGCTTGGTTGCATCACTAGGAGATTAGTAGCCTATTTTTTACTATATGCCATACATAGAATATCTGTGAAATTTTCATCTAAATCCCTCCATTCTGTTTAGCATGAAAGACACACAATCATAAAAATATGCGCATTTATAAATAACTAGCGAGTCACCTTCGCTTCGCTCGGGTTCGTCTCTAAGTACGTTTTAACAGTTAGATCAATAGAGCCTTCCTTTATAGACAAATAATATTTTTCAAATCGGATCAGTATTTTCTGAGATTAACGCGTTCAAACAAACAAACAAACAAACTCTGTTTCTTTATAATATTAGTATAGATAATTCCGATTTTATTCGCTACACAAATCTCGTGTTTTACAAATACTTATGCGTATTACAAAATAATTACACATAATAATAATAATCTATCAGTCTATTTAAAGCCTTATCAAAGTGCATTTCCAAGTTATGTCATAATGAAAACAAAATTGCATGTCCTTACATCCCGAAGTGGAACAACAAAACGTAACCTGTAAATAGCCAGACGTCTGCCGACCGCGTGACGTCGATCCCGATATATTATCAATACACACTATGCTCTTATCCCGAATTCTTATAACTAATAGTGTTTTGGATTTTTTTATTCAAACTTTCATGTTTTAAACTTAGCACTGTGGTAAATCATAAAAAACTCTCAAACACATGAAATTGTTTATTTTTTTTATAGATCAATTTTTCATTATATATCGCAAATATTTGTGTATATAAGCGAATATGTTTCTATATATAAACATATGTTTCTATAATGCATATTGATAGTTTTATCTCACCACGTTGAGATTCGCGCTCATTTTTGATTATCATACCAACAAAACGACAATATCTCGGAATATGCTACAAGCAATTTACTCGTACAATATTAATATGAAAACACATTTATGATCAAGTGTCTGTAGTCTGGGCTGACATTCCTCGTTTTGTTCTAGATCTGCGCAGACGCATAAATAACAACAATATTTCGTCGAGACTTAGAATAGTAATATTAATTAACCTGAGCATGTCGCGTATTTCATGCGAACCGCGATTTCTGCTTTACGTACGTTTGCGCACCTGCTCGCTACTCTATTACGTGTTAAGTTTATTGTATTCCTTGGTTATTGTGTTATGTTTATGTTTTATGTGAAACTTGAATTGGTTTGTTTATACCTCATACTAAGAAATAATATAGTGTGTCATAGGACTGAACATGAAGCCAAATTATAATGTTTTAAAATAATAAAATTTTGAACATTGTATACAAATAACAATTTGTATATTGAGTAATAAGTAAATAAATATTAATAAATAAATAAAGAGAAAAAATTAAGTAAGCTAGTATTATGCTATCTCTCTTTCAAGGAGAAGAGAACTGATGCTTAAAAATACAAAAGGATATATTAGTATTATTTTTACTATTCATATTTTATTCTTTAAGTATATATATTAAGTTCTATATAACTCTTTAGTCTGAGGTTTTACTCTCATATACGATGGAAAACAACTGCCTACATTATAAGTAGTAAGTTAAATATTATAGCATTTTTATAATTGAAGGATCGGTATTTCTGTACTAATAAAGGTTTAATTTCTAATTAATACTCGTAAGATCTCATTTTTAACTCCTGACGCGAAAACGACGGGGTGTTAAGTTAAGTAAGTTTGACGTGTCTGCGTGTGTCTGTCTGTGGCATCGAAGCTTCTGAACGGATGAACAGATTTTGATTTTGTTTCTTTTGTTTGAAAGGTGAATTAGTCGGAACTGTTCTTAGCTATGTTTGATGAAAATCGGTCCAAGATGGTCGGGGGTTTTTTAAATTTTTAATTTATCATTATTTCACACAATTATTGTTCCGCACACTATAAAATAATTTATTCAAAAGGGGATCTCATTTTAACTTACGAGGAAATCATAAACAGTTTAACAAAGAGAGAGGCTCATTAATTTTCAAAAACACAGCCGAGCTGTGCGTTATTACGAACGGATCAATAAATTACGATCATTTGCATATATCGTACATGTAACTTTCGCATGCATGTAGGTACATGCGTGTACATGCGTACGCGATAATAGACTACGCGGAAAGCGAAACGATAAATCTGCGCGCATTTTTCGCAAACGCATAAAATCTCAACGCACTATAATTGAAATGCAAAACGCCGAAATATAACCGTCTCATTCCATCGCCGTACATTCCTCGCTTTCATAAGGCGCACGCGCCGATACATGACTTAGAACAAAGAGCTTACAGCTATATTTTAATTAATTGAAAACAGCTTTTATCGTCTAGTTTTAAAGCACATTTTCAAATACCTGTTAACTTTGAAATGTGTCGTTTATTCATTCAAAGTCGCTATTGTATCCATAACTGCTCACAGAAGGCTGTCTATCTCGCTTTCGCGCGATAGCGGCGTCTCGCTCGGGCATATGTCAATGCAATTTATTGTGGACGTTAATGGTGCTGATTACAAATGTAAATTTTCAGTCCGCGACGGCGTTGGTCGGCTTTTTTCTCCTCTCTATATGGTATTAAATTGTAGCAGAATTATTAATAACTTTTATTTTTCTTGCTATTTATTGTTCAATGCAGTTTCAGATCGTAATTATTGTATATTATGGCTCCAGTTTTTTAAAAGTAAAAAATACAAATGTTTGAAAGCTAAAAATGTATTAGGTGTATGACGAATATAACATATGAAGCATGGGCAATTGTAAAGACTTACAATGATCGTTTCGGACATTATCGTGTCAAGCCTAGATTATAATTTTGGCTGCAACCGCAGATAATATACCACAATTAAACATTATAAATCACTGTAAAAAGAGAACCGAAACGTACTTATCTATTCACATATCAGGGTTTTATTTATAATGACCATTTTATATTGGCATATCCATTCGACGGATCGGTTGTAAAATGTTGGGACGTAGGGTCGTATTAAGGTTCAAGTAAAGCTGGTCGGCACTACAACGGTTTCCCAAGCGAATACCGCGTGTGAGCTCTTGCCAATTTTCAGAAAGACAGAGCTAAAATAATTGCATAGGCGCCCTATTTCGAGCGGAGACTACTGTTTAGATAGTCTATTCTAGCTATTATTCGTTTGAATCACTCCAATGTAACGCGTGGAACTTAGTTGATTTTAATTGCTATTTTAAGGATGCAAAGTCGAAAGAAAATAAATAATATTTTTATTAATCTTAAAGCAAAGATTAGCTGTCAAAAGTCCTTACCGACATTTCAAAAACGCAAATGTTAACTGATAAAAACTCAGCGAGGAGTTAAGTTATTAAATTCTGTAATGGCGATTAGACACCTAATCTTTTCTTTTTTAATATTAATAAGACATTAAGGATATATTATTATATAATTTATCCAAAATTGATGGATTTGACAACAGCTGTACCTACTCAAGTAAAATATCAAGTATGTAGTAAATTATTTCCATATTCTTTGTTAATTATTCAATTATATTTTTTGTATAAATTGATTTGGTTTCATTAAACTTAGGTGTCTGGAAAATCGAACCTATGACCTGTATATGACAGTGGGTATTGTTAGCTATATGGGTGTCTGATGAGCCTATTTCATTGTAGTAATTTGTTACAGTAGAATCCCGATTATCCGAATCAATTAAAACCAGGAGTATTCCGTATAATCGATTTCATCCGTCGAAAATCCATCGAAATCCGGATTATCGATTTCAAAGCCAAATCAAACAACAATTAAATTTAATAACCATACACTATACATTTGCACCAATTTACTGCCAGATTCACCATTTTATAAATTCTCAATTGTCTTCTCTTTGTCATTAAGAGATAACACATCATTTCTAAATCGGTAATTAGAGCCGTGAAGAATGAGTCCGGATAATCGAATATTCGGATAATCGTGACTCTACTGTATATTAAAACTTTTTATGCTAAATTAAAATCTGTATTATAGGTTTAGTAATTAATTAAATGTTAAATTTTGAGTTGTTGGCAGGGTTTGTTAATAATCTATCAATAATATAAAAAAAAACGCCTTATAATAACAGGACATTAGCTATCTACTGGCATGCAACATTGGCGACAAAGTTAACGAACCTTCGCTCTAAGATTAATAAGGCCATTGATTGTAAATATTTAATATAAACAAAATTCAAAAGTATATTACAGCGCCAAAAATATATTCTAAAATCTATCTTCATAATAATTACGTGTGATAAATAGTTTGACATGCAGACGGATATATGTATTTGTAACACATTTGTCTATTTCGCGTCTCGACGTGACGTTTACTTATGGGATGATTTTTATTAAGTCAATTAGCAAATAATTTATTGAGGAATATGTAGTTTTAACAATACCAAAATCCTTCAAAGTCAAAGGTTAATTTGCTCTAAGGTACTTAGACATGTGTTAAAGGTCAGTATAAAAAATACAAATCAAATATCACTATTATTTAAAAGTTAAGTTAATCAACAATAATTTGTTATTTTCTACCAATGATGGACGGTTTTCATTGTATACAATTTCGGCATGATCGCTTAATTTATTATTCAAAAACTATAATTTCAGACATTTTGCGGAGGTGGCATCAATTTTGGCAGTATATCCTAATATTTGGCACTGATACAATAAACTACACTTCACTGTTTACGTGCATTATTCCTTGACAATGCATATTTAGAAAAACCTATTATTTGTGCCAAATGCATCGAATGTGTATTTTGATTCTGCTTATTTTTGTTCTATGACGAATGTTTCAAAGACATGCGACTATTAAATACTTTTATAATAATACTAGCAGTATCTGCGGCTTCACCAGCGTTCAAACTTCCTAACACTACCAAACTTCACAGGATCACTCTGGAAGCTGGGCTAATCTGAAGATTACCTGAAAATTTTATCAAAATTACTCCAGCCGTTCTGGAACCCATAGGGAAGATATATCCATACATCGATTTTTATATATAGGTATTAGGGTGGTCCTTATTTTTCGACTTTTGAATTATCCCCGGGGCACTTTCTCATTTGATTATATACCTCTAAATATGGAATAAGTTCTTTTTGTTTTTTTTTTGTTAAGATTTAGAGGTCGCTACCAGCTGTCAAAATTTTTACAAAAAGCATTGAAGGGCAGCTTAAATGATGGTTTCATTAATGTTTCATTTAGGTGTTTATATCACATTTTACGTGCAAGTGAAACTCGCATAAACAATCGCTTCTTATCCCTTCCTTCCCTCGACCTCTCTTCTGTACCGACGCGTCGAGATTTAGACCGTTCAAACAATCGAAAACATAACCCATAAGACGTACAATTTGAGATGTACGCGTGCGCACTAACATCATAATAAGTTAAAAATTGGTTTGTGCGCATGCGTACGTCTTAAATTATACGTCTTACAGCTTATCTTTTTGATTGTGTGAATACCCTTAGTCATAGTTTTTATTTAAAATTCAAACCTTGGTAGCGACCTCTAAATGTCATTTAAAAAATTCAAAAAAAATACTGAAATACTTTCTTATGGTATATAATCAAATTACGTAGTGCCCCGCGAAATTAAAAAAAAAAAAAATTCTTAGGAATAAGGACCACCCTAATAGGTATAGATGGAAAGCTTACTAGCGACTCATACTCGCTTCGCTAGGATTCGTTCCTAGGTACGTTTTAACGGTTAGTATGGATTTCTCAGAGATGAGATATTTTCCCACAGTAAAAAGTATCCTAAATGTTGACCCGAATAACTAACTATCGTCATACCAAATTTCTTCAAAATTTATCAATCGAGTTCTTGTGATGCATTCCTTGACAGATAGACAGAAAAAAATACAAAAACTATAGATTCGGCCTCAATTCAATTTCAATAAGATTTTCTAAAAAATATGTAATGTACAGATTCAACTCAGAATTTTATTATATCTGTAGACATAGATTATCTAAAATATATTGCAGCAAACTTCATAAGTAAATAGAATGTAATGTTTGCGCAGCATTGCAAATATATATTGATGGATTTACTTAATTCCCTCAAAACACTAGTTACGGGAATCACATGTATCGCTGTATACAGCGAATGGATTTACGTTTCAAAATAAATAGCAAAACTTTACCGCTATATATACTTTTAACCTGTTGTAGACCAAGAATGTACCTATGAGGGATAATATTTTTTACATGACTAGAATCGACATTAGGTCCTCCGATTTAGTGAACAAAAATGAGTCAATCCGGTTATTACTGAATGTTCAAAATCATCAAAAAGAGAAAAAATAAAAGAAATAATTCAATTTGACTTGAAAATAAACCAATAAAAAAAACATGACAGTCAATTTTGTAACCATATTTTTGGACGGTAATAAGATTGGCCATGCTTCACGGTTGGTACAATATATTACGAAAAATAAGTTTTGCATTTTAATATAATTTCAAGTTGATACTAGATCTGTATTGTTGGCTGGATGTAATCTAGGATGTATTTCATCTCAGACGGCAACAATCACATTTGAACACAATGATGTATAGAAAGAAAGCAATATAAGCTTCATGCTTTTCTAAATTCGTATACAAAGCGACGTTTGAAATACGAAAACGTATCGACCAATAGCGCTAGAGCGTATGCCAAAATGCCAGCGGGCGACACAAACAATTAGGAATGTGTTCTGTTACAAATTCAAAATACCTATACGTACTATTTAAATGAGTAAATTATATATATGTTAAAATCAACCAACTAGTTATCATATGCCGCTGACATCGCATTATAAATAGATAGGTGAGAATTTATTGTAGTACGTTATTTATAAATTGGCTTAAATGTCACGGGAACAATGGAGTGCCGTGTCTATTTGAGATTGATGAGTAAGAAATAATCCTAACGGTGGAAGGAAAGTCGCTTGCGCAACTCCAGCTCGTATGAACTGAAGATTATCAAACTTGTATTATTTTCGATAAACGATATGTATCTATAATATGCCTGTTCCGAATCAATGTACCATTTAATAGTTCGATTGTACATAGTATTACGTGAGCGACGTCCGACTAATCTTGACTGGCAAAGGCGATTTCACTTCGAGATCGAGCCTATCTTTTTTAACCGCGGAATCCCAATGAAAATCGTGATTGAGCTCCCAAAGACCAAATTATAATCGCTCCTTCTTAATCGCCACTAAAAGACGTCTTAAAATTCGACGGTCGCATTCATCAAAAATAAGAAAATAATTAATACTCGGTTCGGAACGTGAACCGGAGCGCTTAGAACGGACATAACAATAAAACAATACGCCGCTCGCAAACCGAAACAAAACACAGAAAAATATGAATTCCGATCGGAACGGCCCCGGGAAACAAAAGATGGCGGATTTTAATGAAATGAAATAAAATATAAATTCCTTTGATGCGAGAATTCTTACATTTTTAATTTGCTGCCGCGGAACAGGAATGGGGCTAAAAACGGACAACAAGCCGGGCACTGATTGAGGCCGGCTCGCTCTTCACTAAATCAATTAAATATTCATTTTTATTTTATTTACTCATGTTTTATCAACTTGCAATACTTTGTTGCAATGTAGCAATTGTTATCTAACATAATGTACATCGTTACTTTTAGTTTGAACGTTGTAATTTGGAAACTATTTAAAATCCGGATTGATAACTTCAAAGACAATAGACAATAAAAAAAGCAAACTTGAATCGAGAACGATGTCAGTGAATAATAAAAATCAGAATCGAAATATCAATAAAACATAAATTCCCACAAGTTATATATAAAGCGATGTATAGTTTACGATGTAGAAATAATCCAGATGCGTTATTGAGTAGACGCAGGCGCAGCGAGTCGAGCTTATGTGTTTTTTTTATTTATTTTCTTAAACACTTATGAGTAAATTATGTCAGTTTGAACACGCCATCTAATAAAAACGTCTTTATCGGGAATCTGGGAATATTTTACATCTGGTCGATGAGTTATTTTAATTAATTCTGTCAGACGATTTTAGAATCGATAGTTAATTAATAATGTACAAGATAAGTCTCAAGATAAGGCTCGATATAGCAAAGTTTATAATTAAAATCAGAACAACATCAATAAAATTAGACCATGACACATAAACGATTAATATACGTAGTTTTTGCTTTAATTCTTAATTTTTGTACGCATAAATTATATTTGCTAAAAATCGATAAATGATCGTGTTTTTACAGAAACGACAAGGTTGTAAAGTTGATAATGATAAATCGGATTCATGGCATTGTTGCCATTATCTCGATATTACTAAAAAGTGGACCGCGAAATCCATTCCTGGAATAACGCTTTAATACAAAAAGTTGAATAAGTATAAAACATTTGGTAACAATAAAAACAATTAACTTTTATTAAATGGAAAACAAGTATTCAATATAACTACAACTAGCATTGTTAATTAAGTTGTTAACTAAGTTGTTTACAGTCGTCATTTTGATAGACAATATTACTAAATCAATAATCGAAGAAACCAATTCCGGGAATAACGCATTGGCAACAAAATATACATACAGATTTCAAAACATCAGCCAGCAATAAAATCAATCATGTTCAAACGACTACCGATATGATTTTTACCGCTTGGTTTTCTTTAAAAATAGATATTTTGAGTGCTCAGATAAGTTAGATGGATGCGTACACTTTTACCTAACTCATAAGTGTAATTACAGATGTTTTTATGGTTCAAAGAGTTTAAAGTAATGGTTGATGTTTAATGTAGATTAACTTAGTCAAGAGCAACGTCTTTATAAAGGAAATAAAAACTTTTTTAAATATACGTACTTTTTGAATTTTCTTTAATTAACACATCCAGTACTCGACTGCGACAAAACATTGTGTTAATTACAATAATTATATCGTTATTTATTGGTTAACCTTGTTTTACTGAGTTTAATTTGAAAAAGTTTTTGAAATTCCATAACATCTATAGGTATACATGTAATAAAATTCTGATTCCAATCTGTACATTAAAAACCTTTTGAAAAATCTTATTTAAATAGTCATTATTATCAATACAGAGACCGAATCTGTAGTTTTTAGAATTTTTGTCTGTCTGTCTGTCTGGGAACGCAGAAAACTACTGGACAGATCTTAATGAAATTTAGTATGATGATAGTTGGTTATACGGATTAACACATAAAATACTATTTACTACGAGAAAATATCCCATCTCTGAGAAATCTATACAAACTGTTAAAATGTATCCAGGGACGAACCCAAGCGGAGCGAGGGTGAGTCGCTAGTTTAATCATAAAAAGCTTTACAGTTGATGATATTAAGTACTTGATTTTTATATATAATATGACTATTAATTAATTATATATAAAACGACTTAATAATGATTTAGTAAACGTTAGTAGATTCTGAAAATTAACTTCAATAAAATACATCGAGAAGTCCCGATGCATCACGAAGTATCGTCACCTCAAGCGGGTGTGGCTAGTGGGGATAATTATCCCTCCCCAGGCTTTCATTGAGCATTGTCTTCGTACGACCTCTGATAGCATGCAGGCTCGTCACAACGAAAGCGTTGTTCACGCTATTGTATGCAATACGTAATGGTAATGAGATATTTCCTTAGATACAAAATAAACATTTTGAAAATTAACTATAAAATATTAAAACTGTCACAGTAATATGAACGACAATTGATTTTTCCCCCACACCTTTAAAAATCCATGATTTATTTCATTGAAAAGTTTGTTTAAAAACTGAAATCACTATTAGAAATTAAATTATAATATTATATTAAAATGCGAGTATTAATAATAACTAATATATTTTGACATTAATCCAGAACGAATTTTAAAACGACGCTCGTGTGGAAACACTTTTATAACCATCGAAGCACTTACGCATATTCAATAGCTTCTATCAAGCCCATACAATAATAAGTTGGTCAAAAATACATAATATCAAATTTCATACGAATCAAGCATATCGGGACACGTCTAGACAATTTTTACTATCAATAAATTCCATTGTACTGTCATTTGTATGAAAGGTGAGAGAAATCGCGGCGGGTGAATTCTGCGCGCGTGTAGTTGCGTAACCACGTAGGTATTGTGATGGCGCGTGCCAGTGCAGTGGGGTGGCGCATTCTTAGGCGTGCTACTTACCATTCTATGTAGATAGTGGTCAGTCTCCAGAAATATTGATCTATGATCATTTTTAATCGACATCGCATATAAATTAAGGTATGGCAGCATCAAAAGTATGATGGTTTTATTCAAGTGGTAGCTTTTAAGAAACGTAGCTATAATTAAAAGTAAATTATTGAAAACAAAGTTTTGTTATATATTTTTTGTATAATAATTATTATAAAAGTATTTTTTCCTCATGTTTAGATAGGTAGGTATGTATTGTAATAAGAATATTGAAGCTCATCTAAATTTTTCAACCAAGTGTAAAGATACGTGGTATTAAATTATAACAACATAAATAACATATTGCCAGTTTGAAAGCGCACGTGAAACGTTAAACATTTCAAATTTCGAACGTCAGCGAAAGCTAAAAAAGCAAAACGTTCTTATCTTAAACTCGTCGTTCTAAATTCAAAATATAAGTGAAGCAATTGAAAAACGAAACGAACTAACTTCATATTACAAGCGCGTTCCAAATTTAAGAGTATTCAAATATCGAACGTCGAGACGGATTATGACGCGCGGGACTGGCTGGAACACAAATTATATTTTCCTGCAGACTTCATTTTTTCGATTGGAGATAAACATTTGAATTACAAATGTGTTTAATATACAAGTATATTTGATGAAGAATATGTATAATCTATAACCATGTTTTAAATAAGACATTCAATCAAATGAAGATTTGAATAAAATATTACTCAAATGTATAAAATCATATTGTCGGTTAGAGCTAGTTTCGTTTCGGCAGAGATATGATCCCATTGATTGATGGGTGACCACGCAGGGGTTCAGACGACCACTCTTCTATGACCTGACATGTCTATCGATCTAAAGCTATTCACGGGTCAGTGTGAAGTGGCAATCGTTTGATCTAAGTGTGTTGACCCCGTGTCTGTGCGGTAGAATGTACCATGTTTTGAACTTAATTAAAAATGTATAAAGTATGTATTGCATGTCACGACCGCCCCCGTGTTTGTCGAAGTTTTAATTTTCAATCAGTGGATAGATCGAAGATAAATATTGATAGAAATATAATTTTAAAAGGATCTTTCTTAGTATAAAATTGAATTTTTGTCGTGCCAATTCATTCAATGGTACTAATGAAGAAACATTAAAATCAAGGTATCGGACTTAGATAAATCATTTCGTTTGCTTCTTTGTTGAGATTTAATAAATTAGGATAATGTTTTGGAACAAATTATTATTTCTATTCGCATAATTTGGATTTGATAAGCTTTCCTTTCAGATTATCATCATATGAACAATTTGTGTAATTTCCTGAAGTCATCGAATATTTCGTTGACTCAGGGTTCTAAGAGTTCTAAATTCGAATATTACCGTTCTATTTTCAAAACAGAAATTTGAATATGAACCATGTATTGGATGATGGAACGCTCCCTGTTTGTAATTCGAAAATGGAACGTCTTGTTCTTATTATGAATGCGTTAAGGATGCGCAAGAGCATGCCTCTGACGGTTTAGTAACTGATGCATTAATGCCTCGAATGATCTCTCTTTTTTTGTTCGAAGTCCGGAGATTGGTCATTACACATCTGAATATGTGTTCTACACAAAAAGACGGATCACGATTCGGTAAAAAGTTTTCGAGCGAGACTTGTGATGTAAGCGAGTAGCAAACGTGCTCTTTATGTTGTTAGAATTTGAAGTTTCCGGGCCGAATTGAAAGTCTGACCCGCGTGAGACTGCGGCTAGATGTTCGCTTAATTGATTTTATTCAAATATTGTTTTTTTTTTCGACATAGAAAGATGTATTAGTATGTAATAACTTTGCTATATTTCTAATAACATATGCTAAATTTGACATTAAAACACCAATTGAGAGAGATTTTTAAAGTAGGATACTTTAATATTATAGAGCAATTTGTATCTAATGAAACCTATGTACAATTACATTGATTTTATAGCTTGTTACGTCTTGCATGACGTAGAATATTTTAGATTATTTCTCGTTTTTTAACATTCTCTCAATATATTTAGCCTTGTTAGTGTAAGTTTTTAATTACAATTACACAATTTACGTCGTTGTAAAGTATCATTAAGCTTAGTCAGTTTTAGCCTCTATTTTTTTATTGCAAAATTTTATGGCTTATCATTTTGTAAATATTAAGTAAATATTGCGTTAATTCACATACACGTTACAAATATGAATTTGCGCTTACATTTGTTATTCATAATTTGTGTATCAGTTCCTAGGAATTGAATTTAGAATATCTGAACAGTAAATTATCTTTTTCAAAGTATAGTAATAGTAATATATACGTATAAATAGATCCAGTAGAAGCAGAAGCTACAATCGCAATTAAATAAAGAAAGTGTTGGAGAGTATTAAAATATGTACCCTTTTTTTCCCATTGTTTTCTTTATTTCTCAAGCATACGTCAGTTCGTAATTAAACTCCATATTCCTTAAACAGTGGAATTAACCCCAATTGAGGGATCGCTCTATTTAAATTACTCGTAACGTACTATTCAGCTTTGTGGAAGTTTGACACGTCACTCTAATCTATTTGTCCTGCGCCTGCGCCTCTTTAGTAATATTCGAAATTTCGATACTTACCTATTACCACTTTATATTGTAGTAAAGAAAATATCAGAAAGACATAGTTTCTTTCGTGTAATTAATAGAAGTTACGTAAGTTGAAATTTATTTAAAAAAATTCCAGGTCGAAGCATAGATACTTATTGTCAAATAGAACTCGTTCTACGTTTTACGTCTTAAATTAAAAAAATAGCGTTATATTTACAAAGGCCTTGATCGCCAATTAAAAAGTTTTACATATTATAACATATTCAAAGGTTATCATAAATAAACAAGGCAAATAAAATGTTATCTAAACGCAAAAATGGTTTTAAAGTTTTGCCGATTGAGGAAATCGAGTTTATAAAAAAAACTATATATTCTTTATTGCACTTAAAAGTAAATACAATGATTTAAGTACAATTATTGTATGCAAAGGTGGACTTATCTCTAGAAGAGATCTCTTCCAGCCAACCTATGGTAGTGAGAAATAGTGTTATAAAGCAGGCTAAAGTCGTGCAGATATATAGATATATATAATACTATACAATATATACTACATACTATATGATACATAGTTATGTATATACATACATACTAATACTTACATAAATACATATCTATATTATATATATCACAATACATAAAAATAGTAATTAAGATAATTATTGATTAGATTGAGTGAGAAGGTGCTGTTTATTTTATATTTTTTATAATGAATTATAATTATCGAATACATTTTGTTGATTGAATTTGAAGAAAGATTCAATTTAACGTTTCCTGTTGTCGTGAATTATCTTTATAGATGTTTTAACGTTATACTTTAAAGATGGATTTCCGTCCTTTTTATTAAACGAATAAAAGTTGCATTGTAATAAGCTGGCTAGTAATAATCATATTTGAGTCAGCCGACCCGCCATCTTTAAAAACAATGAACGTTATTGTCTCTTCTTAATTCCATTTTCGAAAAAATAATCCATTTCGCGTTTTATACTGAGCTTCATTGATCGTTCATTGGCGAACAAATATAAACCTTATTCGAGTGACTTAAAGTATATTACAATGTGCCACGTGTTTTACCAGCTGGCTTTTCAATATTCTATTTATTTAAGCTGAAATGTATCTTATTAGGTTAAATTAAGAGTTAAAGTTGCTTATTAATTAGTTAATGACAATTGCATGTGTGGCGCGAGGGAGACGCGTATAGGATAAGAGCGAAAGACTCCAAAATGCACGACTCCGCAATGTGTCCATTTATTATGATAATTAAGAACAAAACCGTATTAACTTTAATGATACTGCTATTGTGTAAACACTGTTTATTTTTGTCAAAACATATAACTTACAAGTTCATTTTTTTTTTTTTTAATAATTCAGCCAGTTTTTGTTGGACAACATCTTCTGGTGTTACGCATGCATATTTGCACTATTTACTAAGGAGGTGGAATACTTTTTCAAAATAAATTAATCAATTACATAGACATTTAATTGAATTAAAAAAAATCGCGTGAAAACGTTGTAACCATATAAGCTTGAACGTAGACTTATAATTACTCAATTAACAACTAAAGTTTATTAACTGTACGCCTAATTAAAATTTATTCAAGCAAAAACGCTCTACAGCTCTAAATAAGGCGTCACTGCGTTCGCAGCGATGTTCCTAGTTTAAAATAACGAGACAAAATAACCATCAAATGTCAAAAATAATAGTTTCCATTCCCGTAATGGAGACATCAGTTGAATAAATTGCCAATCTACAATTGTAAGTAACAATTAATAAGCTGTATATGGACAGGATCGGGATGTGACGGACAGATGTCCGACTGTAAGTGCTTTTGAGTAGCGTTTGCTAGTAAATTGTATGGCTGCAGAAATAAATTTAATATTACACAAAAATTATTCGTTAAGTCTCTTTTTATTGTACCTTTCATAGACAAGATTTTTTTTTAATTAAAAAATATAATTCTTATAAGAAACTTGCAATAAAGTATCTACGCCAATCACTATTTACTCGAAACCAATCGGAAATATTTGCAATTGGAATCCATGGGTCGTAAACTGTAAAGTTCTAAACGATTGGTAGTTTTGAATATCGAACACTCTTTTATCGAAACCGTTCAAGTGTATTTGAATGAGTCACGTGACGTGATTCAATACCATTGTTCTGTACAATACCGAGTACGAGTCCGAGTAAATTAGGAAATGTATTTTTTATTGGAAATCCATTTTGAATTACAATTGGGGAGATATATTATGATACACGTACATTTCCAGTTAGCACCGTGAGAGTATTTGAATATTATCGTCCCTTAGCGAGTACGAAATTGACATCACCGCGGCCGTAACAAAGGCTCCAACGATAAACTTAAACAATTGTTTATGGTCATATTTCTTTTACTTTTATTAGCTATTTTTCATGTTTAAACGTTTCCCGGTTTGTATTGTTTTAAGTTTTTTATTAGTATCGTAATCACGTTCCGTTTGTTTAAGGCTTGTGACGTCACCTCCGTTCGCCAGATAAGACGAGCTTCCGGTCGAAATCCTGCCGGGTGAATGGATGACCGAATGAACGGCTCGCGACCTTATTGGATCGTAAGGACGATTTTTTCCGATAAGGCTGGGCGTGACAAATTCACAACAGGTATGCATGCATATCGTTTACGGTTTATTTGCATTTTTCAATATACAATTTGTTTCAAATTCGAGGAAGTATCGTTTTTAGAATAAACAAACAAATTATTTTTATTGCCTTTAGTTTGATGAACCTACGTTCACAGATTCACCTGAACTTTTAATTTTAATTATAGATCTGTAATTTGGAAAAATAACGACAAAGTGATAACACGCTCGCTTGGGAAACCGAGTGAAGCGTGTTCAAATCCCGGGTCTCGCACCTCTGACATTTTCATATGCGAATCATTTCTCTAACATGATTACCACTTGTCTTACGGTGAAGGAAAACGTCGTGGGGAAACCTGCATGTCTGAGGGAATCAAGCAAGTTTTCGAAAGACATGTGCAGTCCGCCAACCCGCACTTGGCTAGCGTGGTGCATTATTTCCTGATCCCCCACGTATTGAAGGAAGACCCGAGCCCAGCAATGGGATATTAAAAAGGGATACAATTTGAAAAAAATATGTAAGTTAATTAAGTATCATAATTAACCAAAGCATTAGCGTTTTCAAAGCACTTAAAGATGTACCTAATAGAACTTAAAAATATAAAACATATTTTAATACGAAGAATTAAAAAAAAGAAAACTAAAAAAATAGGTACTTAATTTAAATATAGGTACATATATAATATATAGATTAGATACCTTTATTATACTATAATGCCTATGGCAGCAAATAGATCTATGTAACCTTAGGTTTAAATGATTGTGGCAATTTGTAAACTAAAGATCTAATATTACAATAGTTTTTGTGGAAAAAACATACACAATTACAAAAACCTTATAAACTAAAAATTTTATACATATATATTTAAATGCGTTTGAGTATAAATTGTAGTCGCACGTGTCGAATAATCATTTTCTGACGACGAAGACTGATGGGGTTTTTTATAATCAACAGATATTATAAATTTTCTTTAAATATATTTTTTATTAACAATGAATCCTTCTCAACTATTTTTTTTATTTTCTGAATAAATTTGCCAAAAAAATATACAAATGTGTGAATTGTTAATATAAACTTTTGATTTTCAAGCTATGTTTAAGTTGAAAGACAAAATGACAGCATTTAGTAAACATATCAACCGCATACGATGTATTCAGCAATAAAGACTTCAGCAGCAAAAAATTAAAATAAATTGACGAAAAAATCCGAAAAGATAGTTTTATTTAAAACGTCAAATATTCGCGTAAATTAAGAAAGTATTAAATAAAGACTTATTTAAATATCATTACCTATACATGTAAATAAAATTGTAAATGATCGCTGTCTGTCCATGGAAGATATTTGAGAATAACTATTATTGGGGGGTCTTTATTAACGCAATAAAACCAAAAATAATAATTTTTAGAATTCTTGTCTGTGTGTTGGTGCGCTTGTGAGTGCTAATCTCAGAAACGGTTTAACCGATTTGGGTGCCCTTTTCACTAATGTATTATAGTAAGCTTCATTCAAGCTTTCGTTGAAATAAAAGTATTTCAATCAGTTTATAAATAAAATAAAAAAACGTGTGTGTGTACTTATGTATGCACGTAAGAAGCTATACTTCTTTGGCGCAACAGAACGAAAATAGCAAAAGATTTCATCCCGTATGTAACAACTCTCTGTTTGTGAAAAGAATGCAGCTAACTTCATCATGTCGCTTTCAGCTAACTTCATCATGTTGCTTTTTGGCTGTAGGTGTGCGCGCGCATCGTAAACATTTTAGTCTCATTATTTTTTCTAATCTTGCCAAAAGAAGTATCTACCTATAACTTCAAAAGTTATGTCAATTTAAAGAAACACCTAGGGATGAACCCGAGCTAAGCGAGGGTGAGTCGCTAGTATTATACCTATATATTCTAATAAATGAATAGCTATCAATTAATAAAAACTATGAGATAATTAAATTTATATATATCTTATAAAATAAAAAAATATACCTATACGAAAAACTACAATTTTCTATTTTCTCTAAACTTTAAATATGCTGCTCGTGTATTATCATAATATACCTATGTATGTAGATGTGACCACTTGCCTTACGGTGAAAGAAAACATCGTGAGGAAACTTGCACGTATGAGAAAACCTAGCAAATTTTCGAAAGACATGTGAAGTCCGCCAATCCGCACTTGGCCAGCGTGGTGGACTATGGCCTGATTCCCCTCGTATTGAAGGGACATGAAAAGGGTGCCAGTCCCAGCAGTGGGACATGAAAAGGGCTGAATACATGTAGATTTCGATGATGTTTTATAGACATTTTCCTTGTATCTTCAGTTATATATGCATGAGAAACTCTATTTTATTACAATGCAATAGACAGATAGTATTTGGTGCAATAGTTGTTTCTTAATTTTAATATTACAATTTATGGTTTTTAAGAGAATATCTTTAAAGTATCAATAATTTTTAAGATACAATTATGATTTACGTACAAAAATACAATATAAGTATATATAATCAATTGATTTAGATTTTATTTATTAGTATATTGATAAGTAATTTAAACGAAATATATTTTTATTTATAACTTAGAACAAAGTCTGCTAAATGAATTATAAAAGCATATTTTACTTATTTAGACACAGAGAATATGGAGAAGAAATTACAGCAATGAGTTTATTTTTGTAAAATAAAGTATTTACTTTTAAACCGCCGTTAGTTACTTTCTGCCCCGCGGTGTTCATTACACTTTTTAGTAATTACTAACATCTAAGTGGAAGCAGTGATTGCGTGCTATTAAAACCGTATCTTGATTTTAGTCTATTTGTACTATTTTTGTAGCTTGTAGTTTACTATAACTGAGGCTGTTAATTTAGTTTTAACGTCATTATTGACATAATTAAACTTTAAATTAACAAAATATGGTGTTATATTGTTATAAATATGTTAACGTTTAATATAGATTTCTCAAAGATGAAATATTTTTCCGCAGTAAAAAGTATCTATATGTTGACCCGACAACCAGCTATCATCATACCAAATTTCATTAAGATCCGAGTAATGGTTTTCTCGTGATGCGTTTCCAGACAGACAGACAAAAATCCTAAGAAAGATTCGGCCTCTGTATCGATAATGATGACTATTTCAATAAGATTTTCCAAAAAATATTAAATGTATCTACAGATTCGACTCAGAATTTTATTACATCTAAAAATTATTTTGTTTTCTGTATACAAATAAAATTGTTAGCTAAAACTGCCTATTATTAATAGTACTTTTATTACGTTTATCATAGGATAAAATGCAAATAAAATCTAAATTACTAGTATAATTATCTATAATTATAAGAAATACGTGCTGTTGCTCGGTAATTGGACTACTATAATAACACGAAACTTTGTATGTGTGTATGTCTGTTTGACAGACTCCTTTACGTACACACGTAAATGGCTGGACGGATTTGGATGAAATTCAGTATATAACACTTAAGACTAGATTTAGGCACCTAAGAAAGCACCCAAGCGAAACAAGAGTATGTCACTAATAATATTTTACAACATCTACTGGCTTAAAATGTGTAAAAATATAAAATTATTTTATGTTCTCATTGATATTAAAGCTATTATAGCATGCTCTGAAAATAATGTATACTCCATATGCTATTTCTATTCTGTTACTAAGAATAAGTTAAAAAGGAATCCTTTTATAAGCTTTACGAAGTTATAAACACACATGACGAAGACAGTAGAGATTGTATTATTTTATTTAACTCAGTGTGTTCTAGCTTTAATATTTTGGGTATAATATACATATTTAGATCATTATTCTGTCAAAGAGCATTATTATCATTCTTCTAATATTAATGAAAGAAAACCTTTTGCGTTTATGGAATTAAGCTAAGAACTTACTGAAAACTAAAATTCGTTCTTAGTTATTACTATTATATGATGATTATTTCTTCTTAAAGTTAAAATATTATATATATATATATATATATATATATATATATATATATATATATATATATATATATATATATACATACATATATGTATATTACTTAATATAATTAAACTTAGCTTTACATTCTATTAAAGATGTATTGAAAAAATGAAGTATTTATCTTTTATTCAATAACATAATATCAGAATAGCAATTGATAATAAAAAAAAATACACTTAACTGTAACAAAATACTTCGAATAACAAATCGAATATCTGGAATTGTATCCCATACCGCGTGATCTGTGCACGACCTATGACCCTAACAATGCTAGATATAGAAATGTTGATCTTTTTGCCAGATAAATACCTATGATAGATAAGATATATTAGAAAGTAACAAAACGTTGTTTTTTTTTAACTATTTCGATTTATTTTTTGTTGGTTACATACATACGTTATTTTAATGTTTTTTTTTTGTTTTAAAATATAGCTTATAGTAAAAATAGTACATTTTATATATGTATTCATGTAGAGTAGTTCTTACTGATAATTATTTAACAAGTTGTAGATATCATTAGAAAAAAGGTAGGTATATACATATCTTTCATGATATAATAACAGTATTAACAATGTTTTTGATTTTAATTTTATATAATTAATGAACCATAACTTAGCTCTAACTTCGTTGATATTTTATGTAAAAGATTAAAGTTGCTATTGATGTTGTTATTGTTATTCATTAAAAACTTAATAAAATTGGGTAAATTAATTCATATAAAATAAAAATAATTACTGATTATTAATTTATTATTCTTACCTTAAACTAAGACATCCAAACTTGAGTAAATAGAAGAAATAAACATTAAAGTCACACAGTGTCACAGCGATCACAAAATCCAAGTTAATAGCACAATAAAACACACACAGTTTATAATAAAAAGTTTGTACTAGTGACAACTTGGCTGAAAAAACAAAAATCTTAGTCCACGCTCGGGGAGCGCGCGAAAAATTCGAAAAACAATACGAAATAAAATTCGGAGCTCGCAAAGGATACAGCCGCGCGCGCCTTACACACGCGACTGAAAAAATTGCCACAACCGCGTAAGACTTGGAAACTAAATCAAAATACGATAGGAGAGGGACGAGTCAGCGGAGGCCCCACCCTTCCCCCACCAGCGCACGACACGCAAAAACATTCATAAAAACTACGCACGATTCCTCGCGAAATTATCAATGTTTATAACTATACAAAAATGTAACCAAACGATCCCATGGATTTCATTGAACGATTAAAACAATATTTCGATATTAAAACAATGCGCGGTTTAAAATGTTCAATTCATAATATAAACATACGTGTGTTATTGAAAATAATCGATTCGTCGGAACGCGTCGCATACGGCTGTGGGAGTTTTTTTTTTTTAAAATAAATATTATTTATATTTTGACAGATGTCAAATTTTTCCCGCGCTCCAGGAAGTTCGGAATATGGTAAGTACGTTAGTTCGGAGCGACCGCGCTGTGCAGCCGCCCGGCCACGAATACTTCAACGGGTGCAAGAACGCGCGAGTTTACTTTTTTTTTCTGCCAAAAAACTTAAAGGGTCTCAGGCGTTCTGTGTAGGGTTAACTGTGAGGTCGGACGATGTTTTTATGAGAGCAAGAAATTGGAGCGTAATTCAACGTCGCGACCTTCGACCGATCAGAATTCGATGTACTTACTGATTGAACGCGAATGTGGCTGCTGTTTTTAATAAAATCTTAAATAATAAAGTATCCCTTTATCTCAATATTTTGTTAGAGATCAATGAATGTCAATGTCTTAAATGAAACATTTTTATTACTTATATTATTATATAAATAACAAAAATCTTTCATTTACATTATATTATTATTATATTATAACTAAATACAATATTTTGTATTATAATGAATATTGAATAAAATAAAAGATACTATATTTTCAAATACAAAAGTGAACAGTGAAATTCTTATATATTACTTAAATATTATTATTTATATACCTATGCAAAACATATCAATATTTTAAGGTATATATTTAATACTATTTATTATACTTTTATTAATGGCAGTCATAAAAGGCGCGTCAGAATAAACAATGTAGAGTCTCCATTCCGTATTCTCACAATATACATATTATACTATATTGATAAAAAGTACTGGACATATTTTCATAATTATAACGAATGAAAGCATTAACAATATCATTTAACCAATTCTTTAACAAAGTAATATAATGTGTGTGACATTTCAAAGCCACCTTAGTCGCGGCTTCACTAATGTAAACATTATAAACGTTATTCTTAGAAACTCACTATATACATAGTTTAAAATATTTCTCAATAATAATTCGCTTCTATTAATTTTACGATTTTATGAATATATTTGATAATTAAATTAGCAATGAACTCTTTAGCTTGCAAATTTCATCGATTATTCGATTTTCAACAATGTTTTTTGTTTTTCTTTGACAGTATAACAGTAAACAACGACAGTATAACAGTAAACAACAAAGTAGTCAGAGTAGTAAGTAGATGATAAGTAGATATTGTATTGTATTTAGCCCTTTTTTTACTGTCCCACTGCTGGACACGGGGCTCCCTTCAAAATGAGGGGGGCCCTGCCATAGTCCACCACGCCGTGCTGGCCAAGTGCGGGTTGGCGGACTTTACATGTCAACCGAAAACTTGTTATGTTCTCTCAGACATGCAGGTTTCCTCACGATATTTTATATGTTCTATTTTAATATTACAAGTATATGTTATTATAAATTCGTTACTTTATTATTATTAATATACATAATGTCACTGTTACTCTACATTTAACAGAATTGAGAGCATTCATTTGTATTTCTATGACTATAGTTAATTATAGTAAATAATAATAAATATTTTATTAAAATAATCTTACGTACATAATATCGCTGTTTGTTAATTTCTTATTTAAATTAAATTTTATTTTTTAATAATATCAATTGTTTTATCCATACTAATATTATAAATGTGTTCAAGTTTGTGAGGATGGGTTGATGTTTGATTTTTTCACGCCAAAACGGCTGAACGGATCTGGATTAAATTTGGCACAGAGATAGAATGTAGTCTGGTATTGGACATAGGTTACTTTTTATCCCGGAAAAACATAGGGTTCCCGTGGGATAGACTTGTTTTTTTCTAGGGATGAACCCGAAGCGAAGCGAGGGTGAATCGCTAGTATACAATATATTATATGTTGTCAAAGAATTCTCTCATTTTCAGTTTCGAGAATAGAATACATATACATATGTAAGTAAAGGTAATATTAAAAAAATATTCACTGTTTTTACACCAATAAATAACTTATTAAAAATAAAGTAAAAGAAGAAAGATGAAACGTACGTCAATCGTGTATAGCTAAATCTTCATATACACTGTTTTTATGTTGTTAATTTTTATTTCTTACTAGCTACTCACCCTCACTCCTCTTGGGTTTGTCCCTAGTTATGTTTTAAGGTTTACAATAGATTTCTCAGAGATAAGATATATTCCCGCAGTAAAAAGTATTCTATATGTTGACCCGGATAACCAGCTATCATCATACCAAATTTAATCAGAATCTGTTAGTGGTTTTCTCGTTATGCGTTCTCAGACTGGCAGATAGAGATTCAAAAATTCTATAAATAATAGAGTCGGCCTCTGTATCGATAATAATGACTATTCAATAAGATTTTCCAAAAAATATTTAATGTACAGATTCGACTCAGAATTTTATTGTATGTATAGATAAAGAAATTGAATTCATTATACAAGTTTTATTCAGTTATGATTTATATTTTATTATTTCCTTTCTCAAAAAATGTGGATGCTCTTTGTAAAGAAAGTGTACCGGAGCCCTAGTTTATAATGCTCTACCGAAATAAGTGTACTAAAGGTACCTTTATATGTATTAAAGTTAAATTTTAACACCGATGGCTCAATAAACGTTCCGATGAAGTTGCATTAAAGTTGCAAGATTTTAAATCATACCTATTTAAAGCTAATTTTTATATTAATCATTCATGTGCCCATACTTAATTAAGATAAAGGGTGACATTAACCTAATATGTTGATAACAAGATCTTTTTGCTTAATAGTCAATTCTACATTTTTCCTTCATTGTAAGAGAAACTGTATCAAATTATATATTATAATACTAGCGGCTCACGCTCGCTTCACTCACGTTCGTCCCTAGGTACCTACGTTTTCACGGTTAGCTATGTTTAGGTATACATAAATAGTACCTTGCTACTCCTAAGATATTTATTTTAATTATATAGCGATTTACCCTTGTTTTGCTCGTTTTTACAATTTCATGGGTTTTAATTTTTTTTCGCGGAACCTTGATTCTTTTTCTAAAATAAAAGTAATCTAAGTTACTCCCTATAACATCAGCTATTTGACAGTGAAAGTCCCGTCAAAATCGGTCTAGCCGTTTCGGAGATTAGCCGGAACAAACAGACAGACAGACAGACAGATAGACAGACAAAAATTGTAAAAAATGTTGTTTTGGTATATGTACCGTGTATACATCCATATGCATTTAGTAAAAAGCGGTTATTTTAATATAACAAACAGACACTCCAATTTTATTTATCTGTATAGATTAATACGAACATTTTAATATAAAAGCCTACAAAGTTAACTAACAAATTAAGTTACAAATAAATTATCACGTAAGAGCAATATATAAAGGCCATTGTTATAGCATTCCAGTTTCGTGCAATATATATAGGTTCGATTCTGTATGCGACAAAATGTCAGCGGTTATTTTTGCACGTAACGTCTCGAAGTGTCAGCGCGCGTGCGTCAACGCGCACGCTGCACACCGTCTGTTCCGTATGTTTCTTTAATTGATCGTTTATTGTATTCACTTTTAATTTGTTAAATCATATCTTCGTTACATATTATAATTTAAAATACCGCCGCGCTGACTGTGCTTGTTCGGGGTAATCTCAGTACAACTGTATGGGTTTTCGTAGAATCTTTATTAATAGAAAAAGGGCTCTAATTTAGCGAAAATAAGTTACCGAAACCGATATGACGAAATACGTTAACTCTATTGGAAAAAATATCTCTTCTAAAAATTTACCACTACGTCTTGATGATATAGTTATCATTTACATACATATAGCCGATCAAATAAAACCCTTACTTTTTAACTTTACTTAAAATTGCATTTAAACAAAACAATGAGGTTAAGATAAAAATTGGACAAATGCGGAGTAAACATATATTATTATAACACATATATTATTTTCAAATCTATTTTTGTATATTAAAGAAAATAATATAACAAGCAAGCTATAGGTACATATTTTTTAAATTAAATTATGTTAAGTTTTTTAAAGAATAAGTAGAGTCTACTAAGGGGCAGTTTTTTGACCGCCTCCCCCTCCTATTGTCACGCTGTGTTACACTTTATGTGACCCCCCTAGAAATATTTCGTCACAAAAACAGAGCCCCCCCCCCCCCCCGCCTTCCTTAGTATTAAAGAATTAATTTATATTAAATAAAATTTAAATAAAATAAAAAATAAAATAAAAAGCGTCTGTATTAGTTCACTGCTAAATGGCGAATGAAGGAATAATATAATAATAAATACATGAGAAACAGTATTTTCATTTGTTACTGAATCTAGAGCGCAGGGCACGTGGAAACGTTACTCTCTCAAGTATTTGAAAAACTAAGAAACCAGTTGTGACGGATCGCAACGCCGCTAGAACCGCGCCACAGAGCTAGCCGTAGACCCCCCGACCCCCCTTGTCACATCTTGTCACACTCAGCAAGACACCCCCTCCCCTGTATGCGAACGTATTTTATGAACGGCCCCTAAGCAAGGTTTTAATGTTAGAAATTTTTAATTGAAAACTATATTGTGTAGTTTTATTATTAACGTAAAAAGTAAACCAAATAATCATTGTAACACTGTCAACTCGTAGTCTAAAGGGATATTTTATCATTGTATTTAAAGAAGAAAGCTAAAATCGATATTACATTTTTGTCTATGCTTCTAAATTATTTTATAATTAACATTATGTATAACTCGAGATAGAACATTTAATAAATTTCAATTAAATGCATATAATTAAATATTCCGAGTATAATATGTATGTAGGTACTTCACAAAAAAGATAAAATTTTAATTCCGATTTATAGCTTTATAGGTCCGATCGATCATAATGTGTCATATAAAACAACGAAGCTTACAGTAATTTTAGTATAAACTAGCGACTCACCCTCGCTTTGCTCGGGTTCGTGCCTCGGTACGTTTTCATTTTTTTAAGCGGAACCCCAATTATTTTTCTAAAATTAAAGCATCCTAAGTTACTCCTTATAACATCAGCTATCTGCCAGTGAAATTCCCGTGAAAATCGGTCCAGCCGTTTCGGAGATTAGCCAGAACAAAGAGACAGACAGACAGACAACAAATTTAAAAATTGAATTTTTCTTATATGTACCGTATATAGTTTCATATGCATTTAGTAAAAAGTTGTTACTTTGACATTACAAACAGACACTTCAATTTTATTTATCTGTATAGTTAAAAAGACTTATAAAATGTTATGAAGTTATTTCCATAAGGTAGTATATCCCAAAATACAATACCCGTTTTAAAAAGAAATGTTTATAATTAACAAGTTTAAACAAATCAAGAATATCTAGCTTAATACTTTCTTAGATTTACGCTAATATTTGATATTTTAAATGAAACTATCTTTTCGGATTTTATCGTCCCGAGCCGTGACCGTGCTTGCTGTAAAGTGTTCGATACGCCAGGAACAAAAAATTCAAAATAAAACCGCGACAAAATCTGAAAAAAAAAAAATTTAAAACAACACGTAACTATTAATTATTACCACTATCATGCATGCAGCATCATTTATGAGTAACGCGCAAATCAATAGTCAGCCATTCTACAGTTCATACTCTATACACTTGTCTTCTTATACATATAATAAAATTCTGAGTCGAATCTGTACATTAAATATTTTTTGGGTAGTCTTATTGAAAAAGTCATTATTATCGATACAGAGGCCGAATCTATAGTTTTTAGAAATTTATGTCTGTCTGTCTGTGATCGCATCATGCAAAAACCACTGGACAGATTTTGATGAAATTTGGTATGATAATAACTGGTTATCCGGGTCAACATATAGGACGCTTTTTACTGCGAGCAAATATCTTATCTCTGGGTTAAACGTTAAAACGTAACTAGGGACGAACCCGAGCGGAGCGAGGGTGAATCGCTAGTTTGAGATATAATAATTATTTAAAAAATACCTTACTTAATACTATAATAAAAAATTACCTTACTTAATACACAAAGACTTACCACAATTTATTTTAAGTAAATTTTTCATACGACTTCTCAACATGATATTAAAGTAGAAAAGATTGTTGGTTGCTTAAAAAATATCATACGCTAGCCTTTTAAAGTTTATCGTATTACAATATAGTATACTCGTATGTGGGTGGTAGCTTTAAAGGTATAGATATCTATTAAGTCTTTCTAAAGCTATTCGAGTTATTATCATTTAAGTCTGAGCTCTATAAAGGTTTTTTATTAAATAAAAATTTTAAATCACAATTTGTGTTGTTTACCTTACTACGTTTATTTTTCTTTAACGTAACCCATTTTAAAATCAAATTTAAATAACGAAGTGTCTATTTATCCTTTAATAGGACGAATAAAAAATAATTATTCGTTTTTTATAAAATATACAAATTGGAAGGACGAATAAAGTAATAAATAAGTATGTGGAATAAGTACCTCGGCTCAGCTCGGTAGGATAAGGTTATTGTTTTTTTGTATACAGAAACTTCTGCACCTAAAAATCACTCAAATCAATCAAATAAGTTTTCAGCTTGGTAAGTTAAAGCTATTTTAATATTCTGTGCGACAATAGTCACACGAATAATATATTTTTTATTCATCCGATTACAATCGGATGAATAGCAACCTTATTTATTATTCTTCCTATTAAAGTGCGAATAATTATTTTTTATTCTTCCTTATTTTAAGTACGAATAGCAACAGCCTTTAAATAATTAAAGCAATAATAACAGTCACTCAGACATAAGAATAATATAGACAGAGTTTGCCAAAAAAAAGTCACAGTCAAAAATGGTATCGTGATTTTGTCGATTTTGTACAGATACATGATTTGATAAACGATCTTACTTTATTGTTGTTAATTTGCAATTTTTGAGAAGAAAATATTAATAATAAAAATAATATACTATATTATTTTTTATTTTAAAAGCATTAGTTCTTGAAAGAGAGATAGTATAATATGTATTAGCTTATTTATTCATTTTTTCTTATTTATAATAAAATCTGTCAGCTATTTTTATTTATTAACATCTATTTACTAGTCACAGTAATGAGTCTTTTAATACATTATATATAATTTTATAATATTATTGTTTGACTTCGTTAAGTTCTGTGCATATCATTCCTTAGCTTGAGCTTATAACTTAGTATGTAAGATTACAACAACCAAACGTGAAAATTTCACTGAATCATGAGGCCGATTCTGAACTCTATTCATATCAAAATAAAAGCTATATACATATCTATAGCTATAATACTACTAGTTTTAAAATATGCGATAACATCACAATATGATATAGAATACTTTCCAAAGTAACACGTCCTGCATTCGACCGGGTTATAGCGCGTATGTGTGTAGTGCGTGTAGTTTATAAATCATACGAATGTGTAGGGATGTAGTTGTTAATCGATATGTAATTAATTTTGTGACAAGTTTTTATGATATCTTTACATCTGATTTTAAAGATAGCCTCGTGTCGTAAAACGAGTCTGACTCTATTATATAAAATTTATGAAATCAAGATTATTTGTAAATTTTAAAATTTGTACGTATTTAGAATATTAAATTTTTAAAAAAGGCTTTTTTTAACTATGGAAGGCATCTTCTTGAAATCGTAAGAATTTTCAAATTTTAACTAAAATCATGATTTATAATTTAAAGTATACATTCCATGTAATTTTTATTCGATATTTTTAATATTTAAATTTTGCCTCATCAACGATGAGGCAAAATTTAGCTCTATATTAGAGTTTATCATAAAATTATAATCTGATATAGAGTTCTTTAAGTTCTTTTTATTAAAAATAAAATACAAAGACCATTTAAATTACATATTTTAATAATAAATTTTGGTATTTCAAATTAATAACAGGTTCTAAATTCCAATCTAACCAACAATTATATCGATACAAAGCAAAAAGCAGCCACAGTGTAGTGTGCGTACGCGGTGACTCGCTAGTGTGTATCGAGTTGCACTTCTTTCTCGTATTGTAATTTATTGGTCTGTAACGAAGTTAATTATTGCGATTTTTGTATTAAACGTTGGAAATTATTTTTAGCTCGGCATATGGTTGACTTTTACTAAGAAACGGTTGGTAATATTAAACGAGATATGAAAATAAAAAGTATTGTAAAGAATCGAGTTTATAAAAAGTTATGGTGCTTGGTCAAAGTTCGTATATATTTTTTTTTTTGAGAAAAAAAAATTGGTACATCCCATGCGTAGTTGTTTTTGTTTTATTATTTACTGAAATAGTGATGGCAAAGTACTTTTGTGATATTAATTTCACTTATTATACGCTTAAGCTCTAACTTTGTTGTAGATAATCTATTTATAACCAAGTTTACTTTTAATTTTTATCTTTTATTTTATCATAATTTTTCGTTATAATTGTATTGGAATGCATTATATTCACTTATTCCTCGTCTCATTTTACTATTTTATTTTAATTAATTAACGTTTACACTTTACATTGTGCTTTAATGTTTTTACTATACCTAAATAAAAAAAAATGTTATTATTAAATACTTACATACGATTGATTTTACCATGCTACTCCGAATGTGCTTTTGATTACTTCACAACAACCGTACGAATAAGACCCTTAGTTTTTATAGTTTGCATGATACTGACAGTTAAAACACTTAACTGTTGATTTATTACTAGTCTAGTGTTTTCCCGCGGTTAATTTCGCTTAGTTACTAAGTATTGCTGTATCTTTATAAATTACAGCGGTACTTACGTATTGACGCCACCGCAGTTACAAGTTTGGCGGGTTTTAAGTGCCGCTAATCTACACCTAAAAATTTTGCGACAAATCATAAAATAAAACACGGTTCAACTGTTCTCACCTTTTTTTATGTTAGGAGAAGCATTTACGCACACCACCTAACATATAGGTGGTTATGTGGCAATCACCGGCTAGAAAAGCCAGTACTACCCACTAAAATTTCATTTTCATATTTCATATTTTCATATTTAATTTGCGAAAATATGACCACATTTCTGAACAACGAACAAAACTCAAGTGGCTCCCAATCCGCTGTCGCCGGAATTTACACATTCTCTCTCTTTTATACTGTTTATTGTTTAATCCAACATAACCGCCTTATTTAAAGGAGAAGTTTGAATTTCTAGGAACTTACACAAATAGGTTAAGATCTTCAGAGAATTTGACGCTAAGAATACCTGTACATTCAAGTAAATTCTTCGAGTACTCCTACTCTGTACAAGCAACCAAACTCTGGAATAGTTTGCCTATTCATATTAAACGTTCCAAATCTTTAAAAATATTTAAAAAATCTGTTAAAAATCATTATCTAGATCATTTGGAGAGATGATTGAGAAGTCGACACTGTGCAAGCTTTATATTAATTATTTAAATTTAATATTATATAGATATATGTGTAGTATTTCTAAGTATTAGGTACTGTGGTATGTATTGTATATAGTTTTTACACCACCCACCCTGTATAGTCTTCCATATTTTCTTACCAAAAGGTTGTCTGGAAGAAATCGCTAATTAGCGATAAGACCGCCTTTTGTACACACTTTTGTTTTTCTTTTGATTTTTTTTTTGTTAACTCTATTTACTTTATGATTGTGGTGTACAATAAAGTATAAATAAATAAATAAATAAAACCCAACAGAACCTCCCCCACTTAATGGGGCGTCGCAAGATCGCTTACGCATTCAACTACGACGCCCAAACTTCAGGTCTGCCGAAGCAGACCACAATAACCATGGGGTTGCTCTATAGTCCACTCTTCTATCAGAGAAGTACCAGGAGCAACGCGCACGGCACACCGCCCACTGTAGTGGGCCACCTTCCTGTGCGTTTCTTGGCTTCGCGCCCGGCTGAATTGCCAGGCACTACTGAGCCCTCCTTTCTCCCCCCACCATAACGACAAGGTGAACGCACGTTGGGGTGGAACTGTTCTAACCTAACCAACCTAGAAAGTAAGAAAGAAAGGTTTCTGCCAGTACTACCCGGGGGAGAGCCAACTCCTACCGGGCGCGTCCCCAGGTGGCGGATCGGGGAACGCCACCCGCTTAGCACAGGGGCGGGTGGTACCGGAGAAATCCGGCGCGGACCAAGGCAGGACGGGGCTGCTCTCCGTTGAGGCTTCGGCTTCCGGAGTTGCGGCCACCGGGAGCGGGGCCGCTTCGGCGGTCTCGCGACCGGAGGCTGGAGACCGGTTGCGTGACTGTGAAAACAGGCTCGTAACCGGTAGAGGGGAAGGCCGCGGTGGGAGAGGAGTGCCGGTATTTCGGTGCGCCGTTCTCCCTGCCCCCCGCGGCCTTGACGGGGCTGCCACCGTCTTAGATGGCAGACGCGGTGGGCTGCAGGGGAAGAGGAGTGTCAGTGTGTCGTTGCCGCTCTCCCTGTCCTCTGCAGCCGATTGAAGGGTGCCCACTTCGGTGGGCGGTGTGGTTTAATGGGGCTGCTCCGGGTACTTCTCTGGTTCAGCAGAGTGGACTGTGGAGCAGCCTCATTGGTTTGGTGGCTTCAGGCCTACCGCCGGGGCGTCGCGGTAGTTATGCGTAAGCGATCCCGCGGCGTCCCACTAAGGCGAAGGGGAGGGGAAAGTTGGGGTTTAGTGGGTAGTACCGGCTCTTCTAGCCGGTGAGCCCCACATAACCACCTGGTGGTATGCGTAAATGCATTCCCCAACTATAAAAAAAAAAAAAAACGTAAGTACTAAGTACCATTACAACTTATGTATTACTTTGATATATGTATAAGCTATACTACTGTAAAGTTTCATCAAAATCCGATTAGATCACGAGAAAACTTCGTGAAAGAGTACAAATATCCATCCATCCATCCATCCAACCTCATAAACTTTCGTGTTTATAACATCAAGTGGGATATGTAAGCGATTGAAATAATAAGCTTAACCAATGTTTGTAAAGTCAAAACTCTTTTGGTCCCACAATTAGAAAATATTTAATGAATAAAATTTATAATATAATATCTATATATTAATTTCCAATAAGATTAAAATCAACTTTTAATACAATTTTTATGTGGATTTACAAAATCTGTGATTCTAAATTAAATAGTCCGATTATAGCTTTCACTAAATCTTCATTATCTCTGATTAACAAAAGCTGTTTGTCTACGAATGTAAACAGCGAAGCCGCATGCGAAAACTAGTTAATAAAATATGAAAACGCGTAAAGCCACCAAACGAGTACTTGTCAGTTATTTCATGTTGAAGTAATTATTTCTTGATAATCGTAATGGAATTCGTTTCAAACATATTTTCTGATACTCGTTTCAAAGTAAAAAGTTGTTTTTTGAAACACAAAGTATCAATTATTATAAGCTATTTCTATGTTTAAGAAGAGCAATAGAACTTATCTTGGAGGTATGAGTTATTTCAAGAAATAATATCTTTGAACTGCGATTCTGCACTTATAGTTAGTACATTAATTATAATGAGCCTAGATTGTGTTTGTTGCAACGTATAATATTGCTTTGCTTATTTCTAATTATCAGTGGGTTTTTTCTTTCCGATAAAATGAATGCGCGTAAAGTATTTTTTTTCCCACCATGTTTTAAAATATACTTTTAAACAAGTATACCTACAGTTTTTTTTTTAGTTAAATTAAAAAAATACAAAATATCAGATATTTGTTGAGTTTTATTTGCTATTATTATTTTGATAAAAAAAGTCTAAAAATGTGAAACTTATTATAATTATTTAAACAGATTAATATAATTCACACGCGAATTTTTCACCCGATACCTGCTTAAATCGTCCTTTTAAAAAACCGGATCGAATTTCACAATATTCGGGGTTAAGTCTAGTTCACAATGTCGAGACCTCATCAGGAAATAAGGTCACACAGTTCATTTTTATCATTTTTTACTAAACTTACGTAAAAAAAAAATGATAGCACTTTTAAACGTATCAATTTTTTAAAGTTCGCTGAGCGTAAGATAACCCTAAAATTGGGGTGAATCGTGGGAAATGGTACTGGTTGGTAAATGGGGTGGCTGAGACTGAATGGGAGATGGCAAGGTTAACCTATATTTAATATTTTAATTTTTTTTCTATCTTTATTCTTAATTTGACCTCATAAATTTTACTAATGTCTAGTTTAAATTCTAAGGTATTTAAAAAAATTACTAGTTTAATACAATTTTCATTTTAAATTCAATATTTTTTTTATATTTTAAATTATTAAATATTTACCACTTAAAAAAAATCAGGAAATTAATATTGCTCTTAAAAAAGAAAAACTCAAATATATACATTTGTCACAAAATATTATATTCATGTATATTTTAAAAAATAAATTAGTACTGGTAAGCATACTTATTAATAATTTTGGGTTCGAGAGAATAATTAAAAAAACACACACAATTTCTTTTTTAAACCAAAAAGTCATAAACAAAAATTATTCCTTAAGAAATTATTCTTGAATCCTTCATTAACACCTTCTATTTGACCCGCGGTCGCACACGTATCGCATTTCTTTAAGAAATTCTTATTTTTGGAAATTAGCCTGTATTATTTGCAATATCGAGATCCAATTGTCAGGCTGTTTAAAATCTACCCAAAAATAATTTCATTATAATCACACAATGGGATATCGTGTGACTTTTGACCCCAATGACCTTTTTTCACCCTGACCAAGACGGCCAGGAGGGGCGATACAATTGTACTGGACAATGATGTCTGATTAAAGAAATGCAAAAAATGTAACAATGTCCAAAGAAAACGTTAAAAAAAATAACGCGTGTGCCTTTACAATGTATTTTTAAAACCATTTGTTTATTTTGGCACTGAATGACAAAAAATTAGCTTATAATATAATTAAACATATTAAAAATAATAATTTAAAGAATTGATCTATAATGTGTGGTTTTAATAATATATGAAAATAGTTATTACAAAAAATACAATCTAATGTTTACCCTTTACTGTAGCATATTGTATTATGATAATTCTTCTCTTTTCTGTAGAAAACCGTTATTAAATCGCATTGAAATCTCCCACAACCGTAAAATGTCTATAAAACTCTCAAATTACTGCAAACAGTTATAAATCACGTTCAAAAAATATAAAAAAGTATCTCACGAGGTTCGCATCATCTGTTACTTCCTAAAAGGGGTGAATTTCGCGATTCTTTAACTGTCTTGAATCGCAACGGTACCCGCACTGTTATTTATAAAAAACCCGGAATATATCATCTATCGGGAAAAGGGCGCAACTCTTTCCCATGGGTCTTAACCTTGGCGAACTTTTTTGTTAAAAATTGAGACACCTTTGCCATCTTTCCCGTTTTTATCAATTTTTTGCGAACGATAGACACAGAAGGGTCGCCCTTTTGTACGTGCCCTCCGCTTTGTCCGCGTTAAGATACTGCAGGTGGGTCATAAGGGACCCCGCTGTTAAGTGAGGGTTAGATCGCGATTTTAATATTAAAATTAAGCAAAACTAGATTTGGTTCCATAGATTAATGTGATTTGCAATACTTATTATGTTAAAAATTCTATCGATGAAATATTTATCTACCACAACGTAATAAAATAAACGTATTATATCTACTTTTAGATACTGTATATAAATCTAAAAATTTAACGTGTCACATTGAAAACACTAGAAATACTGGAGGAAAATAAGAAAGAGCATGCTTAAAGGCTCTTTTAACCTCAACCATTTTAGATCGTTATTAAATAATTTTATAAGTGTTCACTCGCACGTGCAGACCATTTTAGCCTAACCGTTTAATTAAATCGGTAAAAAGCCTTAAACGTTCAAAGTTTCGTCTGTTTATAGCAATCAAATCGTCGACATTTCAGTAAAAATAAAGCCTGTTATTACGATAGGCAGTTTACATACGATATTCATGCGATATCTATTTGAAATACCGATAGAAAAAAAGTACCTAATACAATTTAAATTTATTGGATCCTGCTCTAAAAATATTTCTTAAGTTATTGTATTTACTTATAATTTGAAAAGTAAACTTATCTGAAAACATTTTATACCTACTAAAGAAAAAACTCATGAAGAGTATTATTACTTTACCATTGAAACTATAATCTAAAATTTGTCCAGTCTCCTTCACGACCGACTTCAGACAGTCGAATCTGATATTATAAACTTCAAATCGTACGTATACTTTAAGCTTTCAAGTACAAAAACTTGGTCATCAAAATAGGCATAATTACGACTTAGAGAGCGACGCGCGAGCAAATTTTAAACAAACTATGCATGTAAGAACATTGTATTCCAAAAGGCCGATAAGAAAGAGTACGTGTGAAATTGCCAATTTTAATTATTTCAATCGAAGGAATACTTATTTTCTCGTAATTTTGCAGGTCACGCGTTCGAATTTCGTCTCGAATAATGAAATTTTTAGTTTGAGTAAATATTTATAAACATCTGTAAAGATAAATAAAATTGAAGTGTCTGTTTCTTATGTCAAAATAACAGTGTTTTACGGTTTTATACAGTATCTATAAGAAAAACACATTTTTTAAAATTTTCGTCTGTCTGTTTGTTCCGGCTAATATCCGAAACGGCTGGACCGATTTTGACGGGACTTTCACTGGGTTAGGTAGTTGATGTTATAAGGAGTAACTAAGGCTACTTTTATTTCAGTAAAAGAATTAGGGTTCCGCTCAAAAAAAATAAAATGTACCTAGGGACGAACCCGAGCGAAGCGAGGGTGAGTCGCTAGTTTTTTAATAAAATAATAACGTAAGAATTATCGTGTCAATACAAAACTGCTTAAGTTAATTAGTTAAGGCTTAATTGAAACGATGAGTCATTTTTTTAAGTTGCACTTCCCAAGTGAATTAAATTTAATAAATAAAATTAACTACAATATTCCTTCTACTTTTTTAATAAAAAATGTAGATATAATAATTATGTCCTCCTGATCGATTTCGGCCCGACGGCCAATTGAGCTTAGCCTAGAGACCAAAATTTAATCTAAAATTTAATTTGAACGTAGGTATTTAGACAGCGATGGCGGATTAAATATGTACTTGAATATATTTTTAATATATTAGTAAAGGCAACGTTTAAAAGATATTTTTATAATCCTTTTGCAACGTACGTAATATGTCATAGCAATATATGAAATCGCTTTTCTCATACGAAATGATCTATAATATAAACTTTACATATGTAATTTCCGGTGCGAAAAACAATATAATAAGTAAGCATCGCTGTTTAGTGTTTACATTCCTCGACCATGAACCCCGTTTAATGTGAGACCGTCTCATACAATACCTTTGGATTTATTTAGCCGTTTGGGATAAAATATTATTAAATCAGTAATACAAAGACAACAAACATTCTAAAAATAATAAATAGTTTTTTTTTAAATTACTACTTTATTATAAATTATAATATATCTCGATATTATAATAGCAATATGATTTTTGCTGCAAAACTTAGTGATCGCAGTCAGCGCTGATCCTATAACATTCCGCAATTCCTAAATTTCAGCGGTGTATCTTATTCGAAAGAAATCGCATTGAAAACGCTTTGGTCTCAAAAATGGGAGACAAAAATGTGCGCTGCGCGTTTGGCACATAGTTCGTGGACGAAACGTCAGTTTTGTTTAAATTTTCAAATTAATAACGACCGCCGCCACATTTTTGTGCGTACCGCCTTTTAATTAGAAATATTTCATCGTTTCAGCTTTTTCTGTCCTTTTATTGAAATATTTTTAATATGATGAAATTATTAGAATTAAAAGCTATCTTTTATATCTATAAATATGAGATTTTAATAACTTAGATATTATTTTGTTTATGTATTTTTAATTTGGGGATCATTATTCTAGACGTGTAGTCTAGAACCTACCTAGATATACTAGATAGACGTATTCCTTCATCTAACGTAACAAAGTCTACCTATTTTAAACTTACCAATCGAAAAAAACATTATTTATTTTCAGATAAAAAAAACTGTCATTGTATTTTTTATCCCTGCAGCAGGCTGTAACATGACTCTGCAATTTTGTCAAAATATTATACACTTACGACACGTTTTTTGTCAAAATTACCTCTTTCCGCAAGTTTCTTCGGAAGGGTTGTATCGAACATCTGATACTTTTTGCGATCGTAGATAAAATCTACGACAGTATAGAAATGTAAATAGAAGTATTTTTAACCGTTTGAATAAATAATATTTATTTTATACTATGGACCTACTCCGACTCTGTCCTTTTTATTAACATTAATAAAAAGAAACGGATAATGAACTGTATCGACAAATGTTTTGCTTAACGAATTTTATATCAAGAAGTATATTTGTATATTTCCATACCAATACGAGTATAATCTTTTAATGCAGTATAGAGTAATTATTTCAAACTAAAAATATATAGATGGACTTCGCCAAAATAAATGTCAAATCACAAATAGTAGCGTGATTTGCTGTCTATGCTACTACTAGCGACTCACCCTCGCTTCGCTTCGGGTTCGTCCATAGACAAAAACAAATCTATCTCACGGTAACCGTACATTTTTCCGGGATGATATATAGCCTATAGCCTTCCTCAGTTAACGGGTTACCTAATGCAAAAAGAATTTTTCAAATTGGATTAGAGACTAGCGCGTTCAACCAAACAATCAAACAAATAAATAAATAACACGTTTGGCTCAGTTTGTAGTGACCCTACTTGCTGTGCCAGCGGTCGTGGGTTCAAGTCCCGCTGGGGGCATCCATTTGTGTGATGAGCACGGATGTTTGTACTCCAGTCATGGGTGTTTATATTTATAATAATGTATGTATTTAAAGTTATATATATGAGATCAACTATCTGGTATACATAACACGAGCCTCGTAGCTTAGCATGGAACTAGATGGTGCTGTGTGTTATTGTCTCAACATATTTATTTATTTATTTATAATACATATATTCTTTTGTATTTTTTAAGAATTAGTTTTCTTCTCCTAGAAAAAGAGATAGCATAATATTTGTTTTTTCTCTGTATTACCATATATTTACTTACTTTTTTGAAAATTTTATATATAATTTTAAAACATTATTGTTTGGATTCATGTTTAGTTCTTTGACACGTCTATATTATTACTTAGTCCGATGTAATTACTTACTTCCAATAGTTAAATTTGTAACAAACAAAATGAACCGTAATATTATATTTTTATAACTACGTCTCCATTTTCGAACAGTTTCTAAATTCAAAAGAACGAAATTCTCATTCCGGCTGCGTCGCGCTCTAAATATAAAAACTCTTTTTTTGTCAAATATGGAAGGGTTAAGTTAAAACATTCTATTTTCGAATTGTTAAAAAAGTCTACATTGTATGGAATACGTCAAAACTCCGTAGCTAAAGTAGATAACAGAAAATATTTAGATGAAGATTCTTTTAAATTTATTTAAATTCAAGAGATACATATTTACTTTCGTAATCTATACAGATAAATAAAATTGGAGTGTCTGTTTGTAATATTAAAAAAACCGTTTTTTACTAAATGCATAGGATGTATATACACGGTACATATACCAAAACAACATTTTTTACAATTTTTGTCTGTCTGTCTATCTGTCTATGTGTCTGTTTGTTCCGGCTAATCTCTGAAATGGCTGGACCGATTTTGACGGGACTTTCACTGGCAGATAGCTGATGTAATAAAGAGTAACTTAGGCTACTTTTATTTTAGAAAAAAATAGGGTTCCATGAAAAAAAATTAAAATCAAATTAATTAATCAATTTTGTTTTCGGAAGCAACCTAGGGACGAACCCCAACGAAGCTAGGGTGACTAGTAATATAAATTAATTTATTTACTGCAATAATTTTTATTTGCGTGTATTTTGTTGTTTTAGCAATTGCAAGCCCTTCACGCTAGAAAGATGGATTAAGATGAAATTTAGTGCACAGATAGACTATGACCTGGAGTGGAGCTACTGTGGGACACTTAGGGATATACCCGAGTGAAGCGTTGTAGTTATTAATTTTAAATTACTAGTTATTGTCTTTTTTAATTACAACTCGTTAATTTATCAACTTAGGTATCTTTGACAAAATTAAATTTTTTAAACAAACTATTTCTAAATAACTACTTAACTACTACATAGTATTCTTCTTCTTAAAGTGCCATCTTCTTTCGAAGGTCGGCGATCATTAAGGCAACTTGTATCTTTGATGCCGCGACTAAGGAACGAGTGCTTTTTCCAAACCATTGGCGTAGGTTTTTCAGCCAAGATGTTCTTCTTCGACCCACACTTCGTTTTCCTTGGATCTTGCTCTGAATACATAGTATGTATCAACTAAATATGTAGCTAAGTCACTTATACTAATTATAATAGTTAAAATTGCAATGTAGCCACATAGTAAAAATTCATTTCATTTACAAAAAAATATTTTTGGCTGACCTTAAATTTAAGATGTTCATCTTATTTATTTGCCTATACTGTGAAAACATTATTCCTTTTTCAAATGATACGAAAGACACAGGAAGCGTGAGTTTTTTGTCACTTCCATCTCGCCCAAACTGATTCACACTTTCTATCTCTCTCACACTTATCTAATTATTCCGTGAGTAAGCAAGATAAAAAACCATGTTACACTCTCAGGTGTGTTGACAATAACAGATGTTCATAAGATGGCGGCGCATTATACAATTATGATTCTATTTAATTATTTTTCTTATGGTGATTTACTAGGTAAAGCTCATGACTTTCTTTGTGGGAAGTGTTAAAAATAAATTATTAAAATAACAACTATGGCTGATCAGCCACTACAACTATAGAAGATGTTTTTTAAAACTCAACAAGTTGTTTTCCTTTCATTAGGTATTAAATCTACGATACTTTTTCTAAAAAATTATATACATTTTCTTTCTAGTAGATATTATTTAATTTAGTAGATGTTTTTTTTTAATTATTCTTTTCTCCCTGATGAGAGGATAGACGGTAGACAATCCTGAAACAATTTTAGAGGGCCTGCAGATTTAGATTTTAGAGACTTTCTTTTTACTGAAAACTGTCACTTGCGTACATTTTTACAAATAAATAAAATTGAAGTATTTGTTTGCAATGTAAAATTAACAGCTTTATACTAAATTAATATGGAATTATATACGGTACCTACTTATAAGAAAAACACAATTTTTAAAATTTGTGTCTGTTTGTCTGTCTGTTTGTTCCGGCTAATCTCTGAAACGGCTGGGCCAATTTTAACGAGACCTACAGTGGCAGATAGCTGATATTGTAAGAAGTAACTTAGGCTACTTTTATTTTAGAAAAAGAATTAGGGTTTCACTCAAAAAAAAATTAAAATGTACCTATGGAAGAACGCGAGCGAAGCGAGCGTGAGTCGCTAGTCTTTATAATAATTAGGGACTCTAAATACTCTACTTAAATACCTATCGGCCAAAAGAAAATACAAATCTCCGATATTTACATGTGCGAATCAATTTCACCATGATTCCCACTTGCTAATACGGTAAAGGAAAATATCCTAAGAAAATCTGCATGTCTGAGAGAACTTACCGAGTTTTCGAAAACAAGCGAAGTCCCCATAATTTGCCAGCGTTGTGAAGTATGATTACCCTCACGAGGGGAGAGGAGGCCCGTTCCCAGCAGTGGGACTTTAAAAAGGGATGGATAAATACAACACATACTTGTAGTTCACTAAAAAAATATTATCGATTTACCTAGAAAAATTATGTTATCACATAAACAAACTAAATAAATCACGACTTTTATATTAGTATGGCTTAATATTTAGTGGTGGGCGTCGGTTAGTCAGTCGAAGACAATTGCAGGTTTTTACATATCATGTTTACTGTTGAGTTCCGTTATTCTTTCCTAATTTTGTAATTAGAGGTGACGTTGTGTACAGCGTAGGAGGTAGAGGAGAACTGATATCTTTATTCTTTGTCCGTTGATTAGATATTAAATAGGTTTTATACGTGCTTCATGATTCAAATAAAATGCTTCATTTTGGTTTTTTAAAACACATAAACTTCTACTTTTTGGAAGTAGGTAAGTTAAAAAATAACACATTCTTTGAGTTTTGTGATTGCGAACCAAATAATATCTACATCTTCTTAATAAAACTCTAACGTTAACTGACTGATAAACAACGCACATCATAAGAAACTAGCTATTACCTATTTACATTATACATACATATATGAAATTTTGGATAAGAGTTCCTACAGCGAAAGTCATCAACTTTCGTTTACTATTATATAGAGAATCTCTTAAGGAAAGATTTCCGAATATTAATCTCCCTAAAGCGGTTGATGGGATGAAAGAATGCAGATTAAATATCTTTAAATTAAATTTAATCCAAAACCGTTTCAGCGTTAAGCAATAACAAACATAGACACACATACAAATCTTCACATATATAGTATGTAATAGTAGTCCTATAATACCTTAATTCTAAAAATTTACAAATATCATAAAAAAATAAAGTATATGTATTAATCATACATATGTATCTATACTTATTTATTAATAAAGCTGAAGACTGTTTATTTGTTTGTTTGAACGCGCTAATCTCAGGAACTACTAATCCGATTTGAAAAATTCGTTTTGCATTAGATAGCCCGTTAACTGAGGAAGGCTATAGGCTATATATCATCCCGGAAAAATGTACAGTTCCCGTAGGATAGATATGTTTTTGTCTAGGGACGAACCCAAAGCGAAGCGAGGGTGAGTCACTAGTAAACTATATAAATGCGAGAGTGTGATAGTTATCTACTTTGTCCATCTTTAAGCGCGCCCCAAAATCCTAAAGGCATATATACAATTTAGAGTAGTATAAAATATTATGCGTATAATCAGCTTGTTCTTTTTATACATTTACAAAAACTTTTAGCAACATTATAATCTATACTAATATTATAAAGCTGAAGAGTTTGTTTGTTTGTTTGGTTGAACGCGCTAATCTCAGAAACTACTGGTTGGAATTGAAAAATTCTTTTTGTGTTGGATAGTCCATTTATCGAGAAAGGCTTTAGGCTATATATCATCCCGGAAAAATGTACGGTTCCCAAAGGATAGATTTGTTTTTATCTAGGGACGAACCCGAAGCGAAGCGAGGGTGAGTCGCTAGTATATAATAATTTTGAATTATATAAAAATACTAGCGACTCACCCTCGCTTCGCTCGGGTTCGCTTAGATGATTCTTTAAATTGATATTACTTTTTTATTCATAAGACGATCGAAATAATACAATGTTAAGTCAAGCTTACCTCAATACATTAATGAAAACCGCACTCAAATCCGTTAAGCCGTTTCTGAGATTAGCGTGCACAAACACACAGACAAACCGACAAACAGACAAAAATCATTTTTTTTTTGTTTTGGGATCGATTGGGTTAATAAAGACACCCAATAGTAGTTTTTCTCAAATATCTTCCACGTACAGACAGCGATCAGATACACTTTTATTAAATGTATAATATAATGTATATAGATATGGGTGTTTCCACGAAAATCGGGCTACTTTTGGGAGTAATTTGTCTTAATCATTTTTAAGATGTTGTTCCAATTAGTGTATACGATAGGTGATTAATTGATTGTGTACTATCTAAAAGGGCTAGTCTAGAGTAGAAATATTTACAGTTTTGCAAATTTAGTTTATTTAGTTTTGTAAATTTGAAGAATATTGGCTTATTTTGCTATTAAACAGATAAATAACAATTATTTACTAAATATGACTAGTGATTCTAAACAACCTGTCGGTATCGTCATCAGACCGGTGACTTTAGTCCAGTAGCTCCCGGTTTCGTATCTTGAAAATAAGAAGAGCAATTTTTCATTGTAGTTTTATGTATTACATGAAAATAATGATCTATTTATTCATATTACATTTACTTAAATGACTTTTATATTACCTAACATTATTTGATAAAGTATAATAATAATGATCGAAATATTTAATGATTAGTCAATATATTTAGTTGTCTTATTAATATTAAAAGCTAGGGCCTGATGGTTCAGGGACTGACAATTTCAAGTAAAATTAAACACAAAATGCTGTTCGATTACCATACTAAGTTATTTAGTACGATGTACCGAACGAGGCTGACAAATCACTTGTAAATATTAACTAATTATTAATAATTTTCTATTATAAAGCAATGAAAATCTAGGGACTGACAAGGTGACTGGATCAACACGTATTTCCGCAACATCTGCCCCGTTTGCACTGATTTACAAAATTACCGCTGCAAAGCGAGTGTAGTCTATAGATAACGTCATGTTTTACTTTAAAATCAACTAGTTAACATTCACTCTACATTCAATTTATGCCGCAAAATTTAAAATCCGTGTATGACAAGGGCCTGATGAATAAAGTTGTGGACACTAATTTCGGAAACACATTAATTGTCTATTCAAACTGCAAAAGATTTATAGTGTTATAAGATAACATATATTATAGATGTAAGTACTTCAACATTAAAAAAATGTTAATCAAGGTAAGTATAAATCTAATATCTTTAGAAATATGGATACTCAAACACAAAATTTCGGAAGGCGGACGGTCATACTTAGGGATTGACGTTTGGAGTCAATAAAAAAGATTTCTGGAGTATATTATATTACTATTTTTTTTAAAAAATGTGTATGAATAATACACATTGTGAACTGTTACTTAGCAATTTTGGAATTAAATAATATTAATTATATCAAATGAAATGTGCTGCGGAGATAGAGTAGCCCTATTTTTGTGGAATCACCCATATATAGATGTATCACTAAGTAATTAATATTCCGAGCTCATTTTAAAAATATCGTAGCAATAGACATTGTACTCGTAATTATAGTGCAGTGACTTTGCTATGGCGCAAATCTGGTTTAATTTTTTTATAAAGATGTATCTTTCGGCTGTTAGTACTTACGCGCGTGTTTGAAGTAAATTTTTAACTTTTTGATATTCAAAGTAACATGCTTATAAAGTAAGATGTCTGTTTTAAGAATTCTTTCTGTAACAAAGTTTAATTTATTTACTTAAATGTGATAGATATTTGCTTGATTATAGATTTTAGAGTCATACATACATAATTCTACAGATACTACACAGTCTCCTTGTTCCAGCTCTATACAATCGTGTAAAGAAGGCATCTAGACAGAACAATGGTGCGGGGTGTGCGGGGCGAGACGCAGGGACGCTCCCGAGTGGCATACATATTTGTTATGACATTCGGAACATGGATTTTTGGCCGTATATTTGTATCCTATTATTTTGTATATTATTTTTATAAAAAACTAGCGCTTACCCCCGCTTCATTCCGGTGCGTCCCTAGGTACGTTTTACATTTATTGAGCGGAACCCTAATTCTTTTTCTAAAATTAAAGTAGTTTAAGTTACTCCTTATAACATCAGCTATCTGCCCATGTCTTATTAAATTGTCAACCTTTAAAAGGCGAGCATAATAATTACGATACAATGTAATCAATAAATGAGTTTTAGCCAAAATGTGGATTTTTGGTATGTTTATTGAGATATAACTTCGGACAATACGCCGAAATTTGATTTAAATAATATTAAGAAATAGAAGTCAGTCTCAGATCGTTGCGCAATGGCAAAGGAAAGCCTTTCTAATATTAATAAAGATTTTTCAGAAATGCAGCATCAAGTGACTCAATATAAATTAATTTAACTTCCTAAAATATATCGTGATACTCCCATATAAAAATTTAAACGAAACTAAATTCTAAGCTTTTCAACTACCAACAATGAAGCGTTGCACAATACAATATCATTATTGAATAAGAATCAATGAGAAAATACGAGATTTGCCCCAAAAAAACCCTAACCCTTTAACCCTTTCAGCCTTGTAAACGAAACAGAAGATATTTATATAATGAAAGAGAGAGACAGCAATATTAATAACCCTTTTACCGCACCTGGACGGCTTTTTATCCAAAAGTTTTTTGTGTTAAAATTTGAAAAAGTGCAAAATATCTCTTTGTTGAGAGTCAATATTGATTTTTTTGGCTCAAAAACGACTGAAATACAATAGAAGTTCGTTATCTCGTAGTTCAAATGAGGTCATTAATTTTTATATCAAAGGTTAATGTCAACTTAATAATATATAGTGAAAAAAAACCGCACTATTTGTGACTTATTTTGGCAAATAATGAAAAAAACTGGCTTTAATAAAAAGTATGTATTTTACTTATCATTGTAGGTATATTTAAAAAAAATATACTACTTCTATAAAAATGTATTGATGTTGCTGCACTTTAGAAGTTCATTAATATAAATATGAGTAATGAATGCATTCTCATCCTAAACGACTATTAAAACTTTCATCGACTTAAAATTCAATAATTGCCATGCATTCAGAGAGCAGAACAGATAAAAATTTGATCATCCCATACGAAAGGAACAAAGGGCTGAACTGCGCGGGCGCAGCGTCTCGTAAACGATAAAAATTATAAATTAAAACGTCTCAATGCGAGACGAACGAGCGAATAGCCGCGTAATGCAAAAACGACGAGCCTTTAAGTAACGTCGCGAAAAAAATCCAAAAGTAAGACAATCAAATGAGCGACGCACAAAAACGGGAATAAAAGGAGAGACAAAAAGCAATATGGCGGATTGTTTTTAATTATCGAGTATCGGCATAAATCGATGCACGTCGCCGCGGGCCCGCCGCGGCGCGGTGAGCGCGCTCCGTGGAGACGAGAGGCTTGCAACATTAGAAATATTAGTTAGTCTGGAATTATCTTTTTTGCTAATAAACATTTTATTTTCTATAAAGAATGATTTGGATTTTTATTTTACTAAATGGCTATAAATATACCGGATTGTATTGAATGGTTGTGTTTATTGTGTTAAATAATATTATCTAATTATATTAATTAAGACTAATATCTACCTATTATATAAAACTCAAACACATCCTTTACCATTAAATATTGTACCTACCTTATTATTAAATTTTATTATTACTTATTTATTTATATGTACATAAGCATCACCACCACACCATTTTTGTTATTTATCTATTTAGTATCTACATACATTTCACTGTAAAACAACTTTACTCAATTTTACGCTTATATCAATAACTTTTTTTTTATTTTTAACAAGAATAAATATAAAGCTATCAATTTAAAATGTATAAACAAAGACAATTAATACTTCAGCTAAATTATTAAAATAAAACTATAACTACGGACGTATCCACAGTTGTCATGTGCTCGATTCATAAAATTCATATGTATGGGTGAAGGCATCGCGATCGCGCGGATGTACGATATATTTAACTTATAAATAAGGGAACATTGTTGTAGCGTCGGTCTGTGCGTCTGTACCCCTTTGTCATTGCCCGCCGTATTTATAGGTCGTTCCTGCAAAATCGAAATGTGCTAATTTATCTACGATCGCCCTCGGCTTGCATACTATTAAGGCCATTTTGTATTAAAAACTTTTGAATTTAAATTGTTACTACTGTGGTCTACAAAAAGGTAGCTGATTCGATTCTCGTTTCATACATATTTTTCTATTTTTTTTATGTACGTACAATTTAAATATTCATTATCTTATAAGAGACTATTGATGCACTGCTTTAAATTATTGAGCAAAAAGAATAAAGCTTTCATTCGTAGAGCAATGCCTTCGGTTATCGATGTTATGATATAATTTATAACGCATATATTTAATCTTATTGGTTTACTTATCTTTAGGTTTATGAAAGTTCTAAAAATATAAAATCTTGTGTTAAATAAGTATAGTTACTTTCACGATATACTTCCTCAGACAGATAAAGAAAACGCGACATGAACAATGGACTTGCTGCAATAAATCGAGTTCATTTGAAACGATAATTTTATGTATTTCTTAATTTTGCTAATACAAGCTTATGTATTAATCCATGGTATAAGCTATCTCCATATTAAATTTCGCTCAAATCTGTTGAACCGCTGCAGCTAGAATAATCAGCAAATTCTTACTCAATCAATGTGCATTTATAGTACGTACGAGTATATCTACTTTGATCAGAAAGTTTATGGCAAATAAGATATAAGAAAAAAATTAAAGAGTGTGTGTATGAATGTGTACACGTGCAAGAAGTAAAACTTATGTAGGTTATCGGTACTCTTTATGAAATTCAATTTATGTTTTAAATAATTAGAATAGGTGAGATACTAAAAATAACGCAGATTAGGCATATTACAATCACATATTTATAGAAAATAATTTAAGGAAAGAATATAATATTATATATCATTTGTCAGACAATAACAATGGTTGCCATGGCAACAAACGTACGTACATTTTTTCGTAACTCAATCGCCAGCTAACCCCCCAAGTCAAGCGTGCGTAAAGAAGTTTTACTTCAAAAATATATTTAGGTTAAGATTGTCTTAGTGTAGTAGAACATATAAACTACACTTAATACGCCTTAGGTAATGAGATATTATTATAGTGATTCAAAAACGGGGTAAGAATGAACCATAAACATCATGTATTGCTTGAAAGGAAAAAAATAAAATAAAATATGTACTTACTTTTCTTCTAAAAATAATAAACGAGAAAAAGTTAACTACCTCATTTAGCGGTTAGTGGTTTAGTTAACATGTACGGCTGCAGATTCAGAGGTCCCGGTTTCGAGTCCCGGGTCGGACCAAGTATCATTTTTGAAGTCCTCTGTTAAGAAATTGTCAGTAACAGCCTGGAGTTAGTTAATGGTGCTGCACTACTGTGCATGGAAGAGCACGTGAAGCTGTCGATCACGCCTTATTTTCCATCGGCTATGTCAAATTGTCGTCCAAAAGAACTTTGAGAGTAAAAGGAATAGAGATTGCACTGGTGTCTGTGCACACACTTGTAATTAACAAATAAAAAAATATTATATTGAAAATTTATTTTATCTACATTAATCTCTCCAGGATAATTTCTAAGAAATCCGTGCGAATTTGCGAGAATTCTATTGTTATCGTACACGCCGGCGTGTATGCGGTCCTCGAGGGGTTAAAAAGTAAAGTTATGTTTGTTAATCTATTGTCTACGCACATTTACTTTGAAATTCATCTTAATATTTTTATATTAAGAAGTGAAATTTAAAACCATGACTTTTGACGACACGTTTGGCTCGGTGAGTAGTGACCCTACTTGCTGTGCCAGTGGTCGCGGGTTCGAGTCCTGCTGGGGGCATTCATTTGTGTGAGCACGAATGTTTGTACTCCAGTCATGGGTGTTTATATTTATAATATGTACATATTTAAAGTTGTATACGTGTAGTGTATAAACTATCTGGTATCCATAACACAAGCCTCGTAGCTTACCGTGGAACTAGATGGTGCTGTGTGTTAATGTCCCAATATACATAACATATTTTACATTATAATTTAGGTTCAACTTCGTAAATAAAATATACTATTAATAAAAATAAAATATATTAATATTAATAACAATAAAATTCAGGAAAAAAAAAGATCTAGTTTGGAATTCAACATTATTTTTTGTTACTACAATCATTTTATTTGCCAGGTGAGAAGGATAAGAATTTCATATTAAGCTTTATTTTTATTTAAAGGCACGTCGGGACAATGGGGATTTTTAACGTCGCGATAAATCCTTACTATTACATCATCATCATCAACCGGTCATACAACTTAATATCGTTATATAACGTCAATAACTTCGTGTGATAAATGAACCCGTGACATCCGGTATATAAAGCGATGACAGTAGTATAGGTATATGGGTAAATAACGTACTGTACAACTTTTAAGATAATAATTATAACTTTCCACAATATACCTACGCTTTACATCTCGATACTTGCAGTGTAAAAAGAAAAATAACAAATATCATCTATTGACTTTCAAATTAAATAAAGTTACGATCGAACTTAAATCCCATTACTGGACACAAGCATCCTTAGGATTGAACTATCAGGTTATAGTCCAACACACTGACCAAGTATGGGTTCGCGGACTTCGCATGTCTTTCAAAAGCTGATTACACGATTACACGATGGTTTCCTTCACCATAAAGCGAGTGGTAATCATTAAGTTAGTAAATTATTCGCATATGAAAATATTAGACATGCGAGACCCGGTATTGAACCCACTTCGCCTCATTTACTTAGCAACAAGTATAATCCAATAATATACAGCACCATTGAGTTACACTACCTTCTGTACGATTAAACGCACTTATTAACAAATAAAATTAACCATAAAGTTAAAAACAGATCGGTTTAAAACCACAAAAATATGAGTTATACCGGTCCATATTCAATTTAAACAGCGGAATTTGTGGGTTTCTTTGAAAAATGATCAATGACAGCATCACAATGACGGAATGGGGAGTTTTTTACCTTTTACGTATACCGCCCTCTTATTTTTACGTTTTTAAGGACGTTTCTTAAGAGACAATGGTAGGGTCAGCGTCCTTGGGTTATGAATTTGGCTCTGGATCACTAGTTTGGTTGTCATGGTTTATGTCATGGTTTAAATTTTAATGAGCATCTTTTATATATAATTAAATAATAAATAAATAAATATGTTGGGACAATAAACATACAGCACCAGTTAATACACTACACATATATAACTTTAAATACATACATATTATAAATATAAACACCCATGACTGGAGTACAAACATTCGTGCTTATCACACAATTGAATGCCCCCAGCGGGACTCGAACCCGCGACCGCTGGCACAGCAAGTACTACAAGGGTCACTACAAACTGAGCGAAACGTATCATCAAATTATTATATATATGCATTGATAGTAGATACTTGTAAATAGGTATTTTTAACCACTGATCACAGTTTTTAGTAATTTATTCAATTAAATAAAAAAAATAATTGAAAATCATATTTTCCGTGAGCTTCATTAATAAAAACTTCATAAATTATCCTATTTTAAGTTTATACCATTTATCTATACATGCAAAATCTAGCCATATAACTTAATAATACCTTATTTTAATTATTTAATAGTACAAATCTAATGTATTAGAATACAATTAAACTATATAGTGGCGCCATCTAGTTTTACAGTTAGTCAAATAGTTATTTATGTGGTGGATAGTCGAAACAAATTGTAATCGGGGCAATTAAAGATTAGTTACGTTAAAGTTTATTAAGGCCTCATGAGTTCGAGCGTCACGTCTCCTAGATTGAGCGCAGACTTGTAAAAAATATTATTCTTTACCAGTGATTTATTTATATATAATATGTTATTTTAGATATAGCTTTTTTGATATTTGTGCTTTGTACTGATTTTTGATTATTTATAATAGTTTGTAGTATATTTATCTAGTTAAAATATATTTTTTTACTATAGGCAGAAATTTTCTATGCTATTTTTTCATATTTTTATGTTTATATACTAATTATTTTAATATAAATATCTATAATGTGCTTACAAAAAACCTTAAAAACCTTAAAAAAACATGAAAATATGAAGTAATAAATAAAAATAAGTAGTAAATATTATGTATTTTTATTTTACCTTGGCTTAAGTCTGCACCTCTCTAAATAGTGGCACTAAAATTAATTGTTCATAAAACGGTAGCGCGGCCGGCCATTAACTCGTGTCCGATATGCCATTAAGGACGAGAAATGAAAACCAACAAAAAATGTAAAAAGGCCATCATCAGTAAACGAATAAAAAGTATCACATCTCCATTCCATATTTCAATATTTATCACAAGATCGTTCTTTTTCGAACAAAATCGAAAAGGGTTTGGTTTTTTGTTCGTCTGTCCGTTCGGTTCCTCTTATTATAAATGAGCGCGTTTCGAATATATTTTTTAAAAATCATCCAGTTTTTAATGTTTTTACGTGGTTTCGAGATATGACGGCTGGTGTATGCGTACCCGGGACTCAATCCCGGGTACGCGTTGCGAGCGCGGGATGGGAGAGTATCGATTCCCTTCATTCGATTCGTTGCACACGTTTATACTGAAAGCTGAGTTTATTACCGATGCGCAAATCTCGCTTTTTATTTCTTATAATTTTATTAATTTGCTTTCGATTAGGTACTGCCAAATAGTTGTTATGATTGTAATTTGATTTAAACGTATAGAAATCTTTATAATAAATCATTGTAACATAAAATAATGATGACATTTTAATTTCTCAATTCGATAAACATTGATATATTTTTTTATTTTTTAATAATCGTTTGATCGACTTGATTCATATAAGCTAATTCTATAACGGTTAGTGCGAACTATGTTTCTAAAATAACTAAATAGTATTATTATTGGTAAGAGTTAATATTTAGAATAGAATGCTGTTATAATTTTCAATCATGTTTTATGTTATACTATTATGTTTATATTATGTGAAGTTAGTTTTTCTTATTTTTATTTCATATTGTTATTCGTCTTCATTCCTATTTGTTTTTTTTTTCTCGCTAGACTCTCATTAGCCTCTCCTACATTATATTTGATAAAGCTACGTTGTTTAATAATATTACTCATAAAATAAAAACTTAAAATCTAAAATACCCGAGTACGTGAGTTCGATTCATGTTTGTAACAAAATGTTTGTATTATATCATTCCCAGGACCTTTAGAAATCACCGAACACGCCAAATTTTTATTACCACATGATTGATATAAATTAAAGGCTATATTATTATTGTTTTTAATTACTACGCCCTTATTACTTTTTATCTAAAAAACGCCAATTTCTAAATAACGGGTGGTTTTTTTGGACTTTATAAAGGGTACAAGAATTATAAAAAACGGTTCACAACTAGCAACGATATCATGTAACAGGCAAAAAACATACTCCAGAATTGAGTTGAGGTACGGATAATGTCCTCATCCTCATATAAAATAGTGCATAGCAAAATAACAATAAAATAATATATTAAAATATATGAACACTTTAAAATTTCTGAAGGTAAATAACCATTACTAATCATCCGTAACATCTTATTTTATAGATTTACTCGTATTCTTCGATTAAACGATTATAATTATAGATCTAGACAAAACAAGAGCCTCACATACGACTCTACATAAATAAAATACAATCTGCCGCGTCATTTCACTCAGCGTCGATTTGAAAAAAGTAATAAAAACCTAAACTCGTTCTCGAGGATTTCATATTTTAAAATAAGTGTTTGAATATAACTTAGTGCTAAGTCACGTCCATGTGGATTGTTTGATACTGTTAACAGCGTTTGCCCCGCGGCGATGCTCGTCATTAATCCTTTAATTTAATTTTTTCATGTACATAAATAATTTTTCGATCGATCTGTTACTAAAATTTATTTCTAATTTGCAAAAAAATATATAGTACCTTCTCTTTTTTGGAAGTTCGTTAAAAACTAATGACTGTCTGATATAGTAATTTATGTTTTAATTTTAGAAAATTTAGTAGAGCGTTTGATTTAATTTAAAGTTTAATCAATTTCAAAATACTTGAACTGATGTCCTTGTATCATTACGTTGTAGTAATTAAAATAACAGAGCTTTTATCAGGTATATTAGACCTAATTAAAGATTTTTATAACAATTTCGTCTATTTTATTGGCCTTCGTAATTTTGGCCTTACTCTACTTTTAATCTTAATATATACAATTCTTCTGGACGTATATTTGTCACCTTACTCCTCGTAAAAAGCTGGAAGGTTGAAATTTTGTGTGTATATTTCAATGGGCTTCTGGATGATTTGAAAATACAATTGGACCTGGTACATAGCGCAGCAGTCGGAGTGTCAAAGAGTTTGTTTTTTTAGTAGTTTGAACGCGGGCGAAGCCGCGGGTACTGCTAGTAACTTTATAATAGCCGATTTTATGGCAGATTGTCTATCGTTTTTTTAGTCTAAATAGCTTTGTCTAATAACATTATTGATTACAAAAAATATGCAGTAATTATCTATTAGGTGATAAAACAACCAATAATGAATCCAAGTTTTATGTACTAAAAATAATGTTCAAAAAGCTTTTCTAATAAAAAGCTTACTACTGCTCTACATGATATTTAAGTTGTGTGTTGTTCTCCATATTATAATAATTAACGAGGATATCATTAAAATATAAGTTTCCTTTGTTAATATTTATTATGACATTTATTACGAAAAAGAAAAAATCAAATATGTAGAGTTCTTTGTACGAACTTGTTTGTTTTAGGGATGTACTGATAGATGGCGCTGCTCTGTTCAAAGCGATTCCTGCATCGCGCTGGCAAGATGTTCTCGCGAACAGTGACTACCCGCGGGTCGAGCGCGGTAAAGCATACTTACCTGGCGTAGGGGACACCGTGATCAAGAAGGCGGTTCCCCCAGAGCGAGGCCCTTCCATTGCACTGCGGCTGGGTTGACCTCTGCGATTATCCCTAATGCGGATAACTCGGACGCGTAATTTTTGGTAGTGGGGACTGCGTACGCGCCGTCCCCCTCAGAATATATTATTTAAAGCTCTCGAGGACCGCATACACGCCGGCGTGTACAATTGAGATAGAAATGATATGTAAGATATGGAGAGAAAATGATAACAATCGAGTTCTCGGAAATTCGCTCGAATTTCTTAGAAATTATCCAATGTATTTCTTAGTTAGGATTACCTAATATTTATTTATTTAGGGTAACCAACAGAACATACACTTAAATCATTCAAAAATAACATATCTAAATTTTACAAATGGTAAAGGTTGTTCTACTTAAAGGCTACCACGATAAGCAAAAACATAAATACTTTGTAGTTATAGATAGTTAGTGTGTTAAGGTACATTGGGACATTAACACACAGCACCATCCAGTTCCATGGTAAGCTATGAAGCCTGTGTTATGGACACTAGAGGGTTGATACACTACACATATATAACTTATTTAAATACATACATATTAAAAATATACACACCCGTAACTGGAGTGCAAACATTCATGCTCAACACACAAATAAATGCCTCTAGTGGGACTCGAACCTGCGACCGTTAGCACAACAAGCGTTGTCACTACAGACTGAGCCAAACATGTCGTCAAAAAAAGATGTGTTAAAAAAGCGTACCTACTTATACAGCGTTACATATTATTGCAAAACATTTCATATAGTAAGATGCAATACATAGACATCTAAAAAAGAGAAAAAAAAAGAAGAATGTTCCTTATGTTACTAAAATTGTTAATTTTAAATTTGGGAATGGTTATACCAAAATTTTAAGTTACTCTTAAATTTATGTGAAGTGTCAGAAAATATATCGATATCAATATTTTTAGACTTAGACAGTGTGTTGTATTGTCTCACCAGCCTATTTAAGGTACTGAATTTACCTAAATTAGTTCTGAAATCTTTGACATAAAATCTAGATTTACGAGGCATTTTAGAGGGTGCATTGAATTTAATTTTTTCTAATAGCTGTGGGCAATCTATTTTTCTGTTAACAATTTTATAAAGAAACATATTGTCGAGCATATGCCTACGATTTATTAAAGAATCCAACTTAAAATGTTTCAGTCTGTCATGTAAGAAGGTAGTTTTTTTGCAAGAAAATGTTGAGAAGACAAATGCCATAGAAAGAGTTTCTGAACTCTTTCAATTCGTTGATTGTGAACACCGTAGTGTGGAGACCAGACTTGGCTGCAATTTATAATATTGTATGGTGCATTAAAATAAAATTGCCATTCCATGTAATTAAAATTGATTTTCGCCAAATATTACATAATATTTACAGAGTAGAAAACTATTATTATTGGTTTTTACATAATAAGACATAAAGCAACAAACTATAAGTTATCAGTCAAAATAATGATATAATCGCCGCCTAGAGGAACGTAACAGATCTAACTACAAAGGACGGTCTTGTATAAGGATCCACTAATTTAAATTATTTTTAACTAATGCTGTTGATAACATTATATTGTTCATCTTTCTTTTTATTATATTATTCTTTCTTATCAGCATCATTTGGATATTTATATAAAGAAACATATAGTGATATGTAAAGTTAAAAAAAATAAAGAGTAAAATTTATTAATATGCATTTATCATTTTTCATTTTTCGCGCCAACAATATATATATATATATATATATATATATATATATATATATATATATATATATATATATATATATATATTATGTACAAATATAGTGCAAAATTCGAAGGATAAATAAATAAAAATCTTCGCGTTATGGAAAATGTTTTTTTTTATTTCCCGAAAAATGAATAATTAAAAAATAACTATTTTTCGCATTTATCAAAAATTGAACTTTATCGAAACTGTATTCATTTTATGCAAAATTTCAATAATGGGGCGGCATTTCCCACGGGCGAGTTTGCCCACGGGCGGCGCTAAGGTTGAATCCGGCACTGGTCTTTACAAATTAAAATAGACGTCATTTCACATAAATCTATACAAGCACTCATTAGTTAATATTTGGTAAGAGGAAATATAAAAAATAAGTGTATTAAGTAAAAAGCATAACATGTACATCATACACATAATAATCAATATTGTAAACGTATCGTCTGCGTGGTTATTTATATATACAATACTAGTACAATAGTATGACAGAAAAATATTTTTGAATATAGCAATATAGTATTCTTAGTATTATATTTATAAAGTTAATTGTAAGCTATTTTTCGATTCAAATTCATAATATTTCATTCAACTTTAAATTATTACAACTTTATATTAAACGTCAAAAATCTACCACAACTTTAGAATGAAAACTTTAGATCCTGATATTCGGCAACAGAAATTCAGCTGAACTTAAATTATATTTTTTTACTCTTTACTTTTAAATAAAATTATAAATTACATTAATTCGGAATAGTTTAGCAATAACATTGACATTGTAGTGTTGCATAGCTAGCACCTGCGACTCGTTACGTACAGTGCCATCTAGAAATATTTTGACTAACTATTACGAACTTAATAAAATGACACAAAAGTTTATGATCTGCATAATACATTCGTAGCCTACAGAAAAAAGTTAAAATTATATTACATAAAGACGTAATTATACAGTATACAAATCGTTACAAAGTACTAAAATAATACGAACAGGTCATACAGCTACCGCATGCTTTCATCATGCATTTCATCAAAAATACATTTAATAAAAGAAACAAAATTTTACTGCTATATATATAGATATAATTCATGAAAAATTCGTACTGAATGCTAAGTGTGAGACTCAGTATTATAACATACGACAGTTATGTGATACGTCTCTACATTCTCACTTAATTTCTTTGATTTCTATTTAATTTGTTTGGATAGTGAATCTTTAAGAACTAAAATCGTGACTACGTGAAATTAAATCTTAAGTATTAATAATTATTAATTAATCGTCGAGATCATACTTCTCTAGATTATCCTTTAACTTTTTAGTTTATTCATTTTCTTAATTTCAAATAATGCTCTTCGAATATTCAGACTGTGTATATGCGATAATAAATAAGAAATAAGTGCACGTTGAGATGAAATGACTTTTCTTTAAATTTCAGCGTACTTCGAAAAAATGTAGAGCGACCTCATGATAATAATAACAATAGAGCCCAACTTTTTATTTCTCGGATGTACCGATAGATGGCGCTGCTCAATTCTAAGCAATTTCTGCATCGCGCTGGCAAGATGTTCTCGCGAACAGTGACTACGCGCGGGTCGGGGTGGGTAAAGCATACTTACCTGGCGTAGGGGACACCGTGATCAAGAAGGCGGTTCCCCCAGAGCGAGGCCCTTCCATTGCACTGCGGCTGGGTTGACCTCTGCGATTATCCCTAATGCGGATAACTCGGACGCGTTATTTTTGGTAGTGGGGACTGCGTACGCGCCGTCCCCCTCGGAAATCACTGAATTTAAAATTAAAATGTAGAGCGAACTGTACAGTGCGCGCTATCCTATAATGTTAATACAATGATTACACGTTGACATTATCTTTAGACATGTTCTGTATGATAAGGCACTTAGAAACGAAAGAATTACGAGTATACGATATAATTTAAGCATAATGCTACAAAATGGAAGCTTCCATATTTTGTCTCTATATCTTGCAAAGAGAAGTCAAGATTATACAAGATTTAATGTAATTATAGTGTATATTATTATGAAAATTTTCATTAATACAAAGAGTCCCACAAAATCTGCCGCGTGCTTGCATCATGCATTTAATCAAATATTACAGTTAATTAAAAAGGAACAAATTATGACTGGATAACAAAAGTGCAATGTTTCGCTTGCTTTTCCTCAGAACATGATATCTTGCTCTAAATAATATTGTTTTTTTAAATTTCATGAAGATTTTGTGCCGAGTGCTTGGAGTAAAATCAGTTTTTACGAGGTATAATAAATATAATATTATCCCTCTTTACATTCTCACTTGACTGTTTTAATTATTTATTATTCTTTTTATTAAGTTCGATAAATGAGTCTTAGATGAATTTAAATTACGACCACGCGAGATTAACACGAGTATGTACTGTAATAAGTCGAGATCATACTTCTCTATATTTTCATGTAATTATTCTTAATTTCGAACAATGGCTACGGACTGGAACGACCACGCGAAACTAAATAAGGAATAACTAGCTATAATAAAATGACTTTCTCCAAATTTCGGCATAATTTGATAAAAATGTAGAGCGGCCTTATGATAGATAGATAAATATTTTTATTGCACACACAAAAGAAGAGTAAAGAAGATGAGAAGAAAAATAACAAAGAGGCATGAAAATGCGGTTTTATTGCTATGAGCAATCTCTTACAGACAGCCTTTGGTGAAAGGATTAGTGGAACCGTAGACGGGACGGTACAATTGATACTAAATACAAGCATGATAAACTACGCTTACAGAGATAAATATATACAAATAGATATACAAAAACACATAAATACATACTTACATGTAGTATATATATTATATATACTCAATAACTAAAAAGATAGATAATAATTATTAGTTAGAAGACGTTTAAAAATATTTAAAACTTAATGGCGAATATCGTAGGGGAGCATGTTCCATAGCTTTGCGACTTTTACGTTAAAGAGCTGCCATAGTAATTTGTGGTACCTAATGATAATAAAAGCACTCTATTTTATATTTTCCAGATATATCGATAGATGGCGCTGCTCAATTCTAAGCGATTTCTGCATCGCGCTGTCAAGATATTCTCGCGAACAGTGACTACCGACGGGTCTAGCTAGTGAAAGCATACTTACCTGGCGTAGGGGACACCGTGATCAAGAAGGCGGTTCCCCCAGAGCGAGGCCCTTCCATTGCACTGCGGCTGGGTTGACCTCTGCGATTATCCCTAATGCGGATAACTCGGACGCGTAATTTTTGGTAGTGGGGACTGCGTACGCGCCGTCCCCCTCGTAAATCATTAAAATTAAAATTTAGAGAGTAAAAGAGTTTCTATAATAAAAATATTGAAAATTGAAACAGTAGAGTAATGTAAATTGACCATAAAAGCGTTAGTTCCCTCTTTTATCTATATAATGGCATATCTCCGGGTAAATAGAACGTGTTTCTTTTTATTATAGGTAACGTATAGCTTCAAAGCTGGCATTCAAAACAATTTAAGATATTTTGCATATAGCAAATATTATGAGCTTAAAAATGATGACAAGATTTTTGTTCTTATTTACATAAATTTAAATACTGGATGTATTTAACCTACCAACCTAACCTACTATCTTGGAGCAAGTACTATATGCGATATTATCTACAAGTAGGGAAGCAAATGAATTTGATAATAAACTTGTAGTTGTCATGCAATTGATATTAAATTATTATAATATAATATGAACATACATACATTGTGTACTTTGGCAACTTTCCTGACCTTTTTGTGTTTCGACCACCAATTTCTGTGATGAGCACGAATGTTTGTACTCCAGTCATGGGTATTTATATTATGTATGCATTTAAAGTTATATATGTGTAGTGTATCAACTATCTGGTATCTATTACCCAAACCTCGTAGCTTACCATGGAACTAGATGGTACTGGGTGTTAATGTCCCTACATATTTATTATTTATTAATATTTATATATGCCCTTACTTTAAGACAACTTTAATTTAGGCTTTCTTCCTTCTTTTAATATACCATAGATAGTATTTTTTTTTTATTTTATTTGTAAGGACTCTTATTTCAAAAATATGCCCTATCATACAGTCTGCCCTTTTACTTAGAGTATTTAATTAAGCAAAATATATATTTTTGGGATCTGCATAATTTTAATAGTCATTAAGATAAACATCGTCAGCAAAGTCATACATATAACGCCATCTATTGACAACCTATAGCTAACATGAACATTTTTAAGGCAACTTGAATATGTTCACGTTTGCTCAGATTCTTAAGTTATTTGTAAATAATGACTAGTTAAAATATTCAACTCTCATGAAAGGATCTAATAATAATTTCAGAATTAACTAGTTTAAAATGGTAAAGTTAATACATAGTAGAAATAAAATTTGAATGACAAATTATACAATTACTTTTTTGTTGTGACAAGAAGTCTCAGGCCTCTATTAATAATTTATCATTCCTAAATTCAGTGACTCTCAATCTTTTTACTTTATTTAACTATAAATTCTCAGTAGGTTGAAAATTTTAAGCAATATTCAATATTGAAAACTAAGCTAATTAAAGCTAAGCTAAGCCCTGCCTTTGTCTCGAAGGAAGGTTCACTCTGGACAAAATAAAACTTCATAATAATAATTTCAATATTTTTCTAATAATTTTAGTTGGGTAGTTAGATATACTGGATTCGGAAAGACAAATAAGAGTCAGGTTGGATTTAACAAGCAACGTGTAAAAAACACAGAGAACTTAAAAAATATTTTAATCTTTGTTTATTATAGTGTCATTATTTAAAGAGAGATGAGACTTTGAAGTTAATTAGTTATCATTCTCCTCGTACAAAGTCTACATTATAAATTCCCAATTCAAAATTTCTACCTATTTTTAGCTAATAAGGATAAACCTTATAGTTTATATATTGGCATATTTTGAAGTAATTTAAGTAATTTAATTTATTGTAATAGTCATTTAATTAATCGTTACCTACCAAGTCCATATCGTGGTAGAAGTTCATATTGTAAAAATGTGTTAGTTTTATTCTTTTAAAGTGTATGTCGAAGAAAAATAAAACACAATTATAATTTTTAAGTATACATATTTATTTATAAATTACGCGGTCACGTGATACAAATTAAATTATTTACAATTAAATAATACAGTTAAATTATACAAAAAAAAAAAAATATTAGACATCGTCCAGCTCGACAACCTTTCGGCGCAAGGCCCGTGGTGGCGGACGGGCGATGCGGCAAAAGACGTAAAACCGAACCGACATCTAAGCAACATTCATTAATTCCAAGCTTTAATCCAGAAGCTGTAAATGTTATGAGATATATATAAATAAATAACAATCGATAAATAGCATAAGTGACTAGAGAACGTGCTGTAGCGACCTCTCGTAAGCTTTCGATAGGGTATAACACTTAATTACTTAATAAATTAATAAATAATTATTTATATATATAAAAAAAAACTCCTTTACACTAACTCCGAATCGTATAAAAAATCGTTTTCAGTTATTAAAGTTCGCAAAGTGATAAAACTCATATATATAAAGTATGGTGTTTCGTAGGGTTGTATATCGGGTCCCATACTTTATGTTTGATAGGTCAGTCGTGGTATTAATGTTTTGTTTATTATATTAATAGTTTATTCAGTTATCGACTACATTTAGGTAGAAAGCAGCGAGGGTGTCTCCCTTGCTGCCGACTGCGCGGGCCAGGTACTGGCCGCTGTCGTCCGCGTTGCAGGCGACGATCTCGAGGCGGTATGCCGACGTGCCTTCCATTGTGAACTTGTATCTGTTCGACGACTCGTCGATGGGCTTGCCGTCCTTCAACCACTGGAGCTGGAGTGGTGGCTGGAAGGAGAAGAATTAATATTAGTTGATTTTTATATAAGATACTTATGTAAACTAACTACAAAAGTTATTTTAGCGTAATGCTTAAATCATAAATAGTGACGCTGATCTCTAACTTGACACTGGTATTATGACATGACGAATTCTCAAAAGTAAGTAGTTTATATAAAACAAATCAATCAAATCAAACAGTAAAATGCATTTATGCGTATAAACAAATATATTCTCTAATCCTAACATTCTCAGTCCGATTGAGAGGCGATTCGATTCCCGTAACGCTACCAGAATTCCAACTTCGGATTTTAACTCTTTCTTGAAAAAAAACCAATAACACGACCTGACCTGGGGCTTAAATCCTGTACTCCGTATATGTAGCTAGGTAACTAGGTGATTAGACCAACGATAAAATAGAGAAGTGGATAAAAAATTACCAAATAAAGGTGATATGAAGGGTTATTAGGGGATAGTTGAGGAGCGGGTTATCAGGGAATATTTACTGAAGGCATTAGGGCGTTATCAGGGGTTCCTTGAAAAGATATAGGTGTTGTTAGGGGTATTATTATACCTTATCCAGCTCAGCGGTGAACACTGCCGGCTCGCCCGCGGCCACGGTGGCGGAGGCGGGGAAGGCGCGGTACTGCAGCGCGGGGCTCTCGCCCGCCACGCTCACCGCCAGCGTGCACGACGAGAACGACTCGCCTAGGTCGTTGAACGCTTCGCATGTGTATACGCCTGGTTGGAAGTTTTATATATTATTGTATGTATTATAATAATGTATTTATCATAACTAAAAAGGTTTACATTTTACTAATATTATATATAAATAGAATTGTTTGTTCGTTGATTAGTGAAAGACAGTTGATAGTTTTGAGCCGGAATATTCTTAGGTAAAAGTGTTTTATTTAATAAGAATTTATAAAAACGTAAACATATATTAAAAAAAAAATCAAAGAGAGGAAAAAATCCAACTATTTCTAGATGTTTCTAAAACATTCCAGATCCCTTACCGGCGTCCTCGGGGAATATCTCGGCGATGTGTAGTTTGTGGATGTTGGCCTCGCTCGAGTACTGGAAGTCTTTAGACGGCTTGATCTCCTTGTTGTTGTGCAGCCACACCACGTCGAAGCGTTCCGCGTTCGCGATTCTAGATACATACATAATTTTATATTAATGGTTCACACATAATTTTACTGACTTCAAAAACGGAAGAGACCCTCAATTTAGTGTAAGTTCAGTAGTGTATCTTTGCCATTCGTGAACAAATTTTAATGGCTCCATTATTATTATTTTATATCAAATTTTATTGAGTTTTATCGTTAGGACTCTTCATCGGCTAGCAAGAACTTCGAGCTGGACTCACTCGATTCGTTATGTTGTTGTAAGTTAAGTTTTTAAAACTGTATCAATTTCAATATTTAATTTCATTGATGTCGGCAAAGACCTAGCAGTCTAGTTTTTCACACAGCAAAGGGTGTGATATAGAACGTAAATCTACGAGACATCGTGACAATTGGCTTGATTTTAAAACTATAGATAATTAAATATAATTTCCAACGAAGGCCTATCGTAGTCCCAGGGCTTCAATATATGGAGTAAGGGTATGAACACCAACCTGCAAGACAACGTGACAGGCTCTCCGTCGGCCACAATCTGTGACTTGGCGTGGTCCACGATCCTGGGCGGCTTGTCAATCTTCTGTGACACCACTGCTGCACCTTCCGCTAATGGAAACAAATTTGTATTATTAAAAAAAACAAATGTCAATTTAAAAAAAAAAAATAATACTAATTTTAGCCCAATAGAAGAACTAGCACATTAGTTATTTTATATTCAAGACGTGTAGGTTTGCATTATTAAGTAATAATTTTATCATTATCAATATATTATTTTTTTTATATATTATATATGTATATAAAAAATAGTTTTTCTGTTTGAAGAACATTTGTTTGTAGATCCTAATTAGTGTGTAATGCAAAATTTTATAGGTGTGCTTTCGTTACTTTTTCACATTGTGACGGCTGAACCGATTTGTATAAAATTACAAATATTTTATTGAACTACGCGAACGGAGCCGGGGGTGACGACTAGTATTTTAAAATGTTGTTACCTCTAACAGAGACGTTGCACTTGGTCTCGACCTCGCCCTGGCTGTTGATGGCCTTGAGCGAGTACACGCCCTCATCCTCGGGGAACACTTCGTTGATGGCCAGCGATGCTACGCCATTCTTGTATTTTAGGTTCACGACCTATATGTACAGATTTTATTATTATATTGTTATTCTTATAAGAGGCCAATATATATTATAAAGAGGTAAAGTATGTAAGTTTGTGAGTTTGTTTGTAGAAAGTAATGTCTGGAACAGATTTAGATGAAATTTGGTAAGATAGTTTGAGAACCTGAGAAGGACATAGGAAAGTTTTTATCCCGAAAATCATCTTTTAAGGCGATGAAAATGTGTATGAAAGTCGCTAGTTCTTAATAAGCAAATAATGATAATAATCAAATCATCAAAAAGCTTTATACTAAGATGTCCTGTAATAGATGTTTAGTGATTTAATTTTTGCTATCGATCTAGACTATTTAGATCTTAGTACTCTTCACCAAGGCAAGTGGTAGCCCAATAGTAACGCACTCGCTTTGGAAACCGAGTGAAGCGGGTTCAAATCCCGAGTCTCGCACCTCTGATATTTTCATGTGCGAATCATTTCTAACATGATTACCACTTGCCTTACGGCGAAGGAGAACATCGTGAGAAAACCTGCATGTCTGAGAGAACCTAGCAAGTTTTCGAAAGACATGTGAAGTTCGCCAATCCGTACTTGACCAGCGTGGTGGACTATGGCCTGATTCCCCTCGTATTGAAGGGAGGCCCGTGCCCAGCAGTGGGACGTTAAAAAGGGCTGAATACATACATACTCTTCACCATACCAGGACACCATATACAGCATAGATCAAGTACCAGGACATCATGAGCAAGTAGGAAGCTTACGTCGGAGGAGTGCAGCGGCTTCCCGTCCTTGTACCACTCGACGCGAGGGTCGGGGTCCCCGCGCACCGCACACGACAGCAGCAGCGGCGCGCCGTCGCGGGCCGCCAGCGCGTCCGGCAGTGCGCGCGCGAACGACGGCGCGCACATGGACGAGTCTGACGCTGGTACTGTGGAGAGTGATTTGTTTATTTATTTATTATATAATTATTATTTAGTTGATATAAATTATGGGCTTATGGGAAGCCTATGGAGCCTATATAGGACATAACCTATCTCTGTATAAAATTTCATCCAAATCCGTTCAAACGTTTCAGCGTAATGGAGTGAGCGGTCATTTTTTTAAACTAATATACATACATACTTTATTATTATTATATATAAATAAAATATATATATATATATATATATATATATATATATATATAAATAAAATTTGGTTACAAATATTTTACGATTACTTTTGAATTGTTACTTCTTGTTGCTGTCAATTCTCAACTCAACAAGAAATTCAAGCGGAGCTCTTTTCAAATGTTTAATTAACAATATTTACAATATTCATCACATATATGTACATATTGCGCTTCATAGAAAATTTCTACAAAGTTAAAAATCAAAATACCTGTCAAACTAAACAACTGTAAAACGAACCCACTAATTTTCCATTTTACAAATGTTGTCAATTGTCATACTTACATACTAACTCCTTTGTAGCACTTCGAGATCTAGACGCCGCGTCAGAGTCTAGTTTAGCGCCATACTTCTTCTTGCCGGGCTCTATCGAGGTTTGTGGCGAGTACTTCGGTCTGGGGCCTGATGATTTTGAGGGCGGGTCGATTGTCACCTAAAATGTAGAAGTGATATAAGTCAAGGGGTGTTAAAAGACTTTTTTTTGAAGTCAAACTTCTTTAGAATCGCGCGTTGTGATTTGAAACTCGATGAAACGAAAATGCGACACTAAAAAGAGACAACTACATAAATATATAGGATTAAACTGGCGAGAGAATGAAATAGAAAACATTACCATGTTGCCATGGTGACCGGTGGTTTTGTCTGACAAATAGATAATATTATATTCTTTCCGTGTATGGTATTCTATAAATATATGATTGTTAGATGCCTAATATGCGTTATTTAATTATTGATTTGTTTTAATCTAATTGCGATATTTGCCAAAGAAGTTTTATTCTAACAGTGCGTAAAAATTACATTTTAGTTATATTTTTCATTTTAGATCTATATTAAGTCTGCTAATGCATACAGTTGTCTTACAAAGGCATCCAAACTTCGCAATCCCGTATGGGACAAGATGTGGGTTAGGCGCATCCCACTATCATATTTAATTTACTATACCATAAAAATTGGCATTTTATAACAACATTTGTATTTGATTGCGTTAAAATTAATGAATCATCGCTTATAGAGTGGATATTTATAATGTGATATTACTATGTTTTAATATATTTTATATTCTTAATAACTAACTAATAAAAATATAGCTTTATATTCATACAACATATTTATATACAATATTAAAAAATATGAAATAAAATTAAATGAAACCAATGTGTACCTTTGTTTTGGTAATGATAGGCGTAGGCGCAGGTTTCAGTGGCTTCTCGATGTATCGTCTCTCGCCAGAGTACAGCAGGTTGTGTGCGAGCGCGGCTTGTTCCTCGCTCACTACCTCGCCTGAAATGCGTATATAATATGTATATTATGTAATAAATGAAAAAAAAATTATGTATATTTATACTAATATTATAAAGAGGCAGAGTTTGTTTATTTCTTTGTTTGAACGCGCTAATCTCAAGATCTACTGATCCGATTTAATATTTTTTTTTTGCATTAGATAGCCTGTTTATTGAGGAAGGCCATAGGCTATATATTATCCTGGAAAAATGTACGGTTCCCGTGGGATAGATGTTGTTATCTATGGACTAACCCGAAGCGAAACGCGAGTGAGTCGCTAGTTATGTAATAAAAGTAATAGTAATAGCAAATACGATACCTTCAACAATAACAACGCAGGAGGTCTCGTCCGTGCCGTGCACGTTGGTGGCCACGCACGAGTACTTGCCGCTGTCCTCGGGCCGGCAGTCGATGATCTCCAGCGTCACCACGCCGTCCGAGTGCGTCATCGCGTAGTCGTACTTCGACAGCTCGCGCTTGTCCTTGTACCTGCCGATACCCATACAATATTATATCTCACCGAGACTAGGTTTTAGTGCAGGAGACGTTAGAATTTATGTATTCATGTAGGACGATTATCGGTTGATGGTAGGTCAAATGTAGTGTTTCAGGTCTTTACGTTCTGTCTGATCGAATGGGTGTTTCGCACATCAACAAAGGTTTTCCAAATTATGAAGTGTTAAAGGATATGTCTGTTTCGTTCAACATAAGGCAAATACGAAAGTTAAATAAAATAATTTAGTTTTTAAGAAGGAAAAAAAAATATATTTTGTCACGGTAACACAATTATAATTCAATTATAAACAAATATGATTTCACAGTACTAAATATTTACATTATGTAAGCATATAGCAAAACACATACACGGATATGCTATGATCTCATTCATCCATAAAGATAAATAAATTATATTTAAATAAATTATTAATTATATTATTTTAAAAGAGCAACTGTTGAGTTTCTCGCCGGCTCTTCTCAGCAGAAATGCCTTACGAGCCGGTGGTAGCTTCCTCACGGACTGACTACACTGACATTTAATTTAAAATGTAAAATTGACGATTCAAAAGTGCTTGTAAAAGTCTATTTGAATAAAGTATATTTTGATTTGATTTAAATAAATAAATATGTTGGGACATTAACACACAGCACCATCAAGTTCCATGGTAAGCTACGAGGCTTGTGTTATGGATAGCATATAGTTGATACACTACACATATATAACTTTAAATACATGTTATAAATATAAACACCCATGACCCATCACACAGAGGAATACCCCCAGCGGGACTCAAACCCGCGACCGCTGGCACAGCAAATAGGGTCGCTACAAACTGAGGCAAACGTGTCGTCAGAGATAGAAAGAGACAGCACTAACCACTTGACGGTGGGCGTGGGCTTGCCGCTGAGGCAGCACAGCAGCTTGCAGGTGTCCCGCGCCTGCATGACGCGCGGCCGCAGCTGGAACGTGAAGGACGGCGCCGTCTCGCTGGTCTCCTGCCAGAACGTGTAGGGCAGCGCCTCGCGCCGGCGCGGCGCTTCCGACACCGGCGTACGCTGCACTTTGGGTACCGCTGGAGATTCACATAGATTATATAAATACTTGGATAACCTAAAATGATTTGTTGTTTTAGATCAACGTTACGCCATTAGAAAACAAAATACAAATAAAATAGAGTATTTTTGGACAAAAATTGCTACACGTTGAAGTTAAGAAACGTAAAAAAAAAAATTCTAAAGCTCGGCAATTTTTGCACTGAGTTCCAATAATTTTTGCTAAACATACACGATAAGTTACATCTCCAAGTGGCGTATTTTCTAAATCTTTATTTTACTTTGAAAACGAAAAATATCTTTATATTTATTTATACCTACAATAATATTATTTTAAACACACTACAAACGCTTTACATTCTAAATCAATTTTTTATAAGTTAAGGCATAATAAAAAAAAAGACAGATAAAAAATCTAGACCTATTAATCCAACAATCTATATTGGTAAATACATCCGTAGCCAAATGCGAAATTGTAAATCACTCATCACGTAGAACATGATTTAATTAAATCTAGACAATCAGAGCATTGAACCTAGGCACAAGAATAAACGTGACCCAGTTAGATCTTTTTGTTTGTTGAGTCAGATGTTACGAGTACATTGCGATTAATTGCATTGGTAGTTTGGATTGGACATGCGTTATTACTGAGTGTTGCAAAGAGCATTACATCATCTAGGTTTACTGATTTTATAGTTGGAAAATTTGAATTTTTTTTGCTATGGACTTTCTTAAACTTAATTTTAATATTCACTAACTGAAATTATTTCATACATTGCCAGACAGACCAGAGTATACATTATACATATATACATTTAAGTAAAATATTGCTGAATAAGGGGAAGGTTGTCTTATAAAATATTACTAATAACAATAGATAAAAGCTTACTCATTACTAAAAAATAATCATTTAAAATTGATCTAAAATCATTTAAAAAAATCCGATACAATGTGCCCAATCTATTTCAATCTGAAAGCGTGACCACGTTTTATATCAAGTTTTACATATTATAATGACTGTACGCTTTATAAAATATTCATATTGAAATAAAACATGTTTAGAATTAATCTCTCACCGCGCGTATAAATACTAAGTCAGATCTAGATAAATGTACCGATGTTAGCAACAAACACCCGCCTTTTGAACTGGCATATTTATTCACTGGCATTTTAAACGGAATGACAGATTGTCTTTGAAATAAACCTAATTTAATTTATAACAGGGAAGGTGGATTAGTGATTGAAGATTTATAAAGTGTTACGCGAATTTACTGTGGGTCAGTTTTTTCTTAAGATTATGCTGTTCAATGTAATGAAAAAAAAACTTAAGAATTACAGATGGGTAAGCTATGAGGCTTGTGTTATGGATATATATATATATATATATATATATATATATATATATATATATATATATATATATATATATATATATATATATATATTAAAAAAATTTTTAACTTTAAATACATACATACATTACTCATCACACAAATGAATGCCCCCAGCGGGGCTCGAACCCGCGACCGCACGCAAGTGGGGTCACTACAAACTGAGCCAAACGTATCGTCCAAATAGATAAATACTTTATAGCACACACAAAAGAAGAGTGCAGAAGATGAAAGGAAAAATAACAAAGAGGCATGCAAAGGCGATGTTATTGTTATGAGCAATCTCTTACAGACAACCTTTGGTGAAAGGATTAGTGGAACCGTAGAAGAGACGGTACAAAGGACGTATTTATCTATCATAGATTAAGAAGTTGGAAATACGATTTGTATGTATGATAGATTTGTATTGAATCTGTATATTTTCGTAGTTTTCAATGTACTTTAAGAAAATTTACTTTAAAAATTATATAGTTTTCATTTTCACTAAGCGTTATCTTTGAGATATCGTTGGTTTGTGTGAATCTTATACTCTCATTATCAATTATTCACTTCTTAAAATTCAGTTGTTAAATTTAAGTAATTTAACTTATTACGTACATTATTATACTTATTTATACAGATAAATAAATGTCTTTTTGTAATGTCAAAATAACAGCTTTTTACTTAATGCATATGAAATATATACGGTACTTATACGAAAAACGCTATTTTTAAAATTTTTGTTTGTTTGTCTGTCTGTTTATTTCGGCTAATCTCCGAAACGGCTGGACTGATTTTGATGTGACTTTCACTGGCAGGCAGCTGATGTTATAAGGAGTAACATAGGCTACTTTTATTTTGTTTTAAAGAATTAGGGTTCCGCTCAAAAACAACGTACAGAAAGATGACATTCAATTTGTTCTTTCATTTTAAAAGTAACATTTCGTGCTAATCATATTCTTTGTCGTCATTCAAAACAATGCAAATATTGATTTCATAATTAAGGAACTACGCGTTAGACATTAGTTACGGCAAAATTATCAGTACATAATCCTACTTAAATCTATCATATCCACACCTATATACATCAAAAATTTTTGAGTACCACTTGAATAGTAATCATATACTTATGAAATGCAGTACATTCGTACTTCCCTAATTAAGTAACATACATAAAAAAACCTCTTGCAATCCTAATATTAATACATCTGTATGTATATCAGTGGTAGTCCTAAACTAAACCTAGAAGAAAAACTAGCAAGTTTTCAAAAGACTTGTGAAGTCCGCCAACCCGCACTTGGCCAGCGTGGTGGACTATGGCCTGACCCCCTTCGCATTGAAGGAAGCCCTATGCCCAGCCGGATATTAAAAAGGGTTGAATACATACATACATAATAGCAACACCTCTATATAAATCGGTGAAACACTCACGTTGTACGTTCAGGAACACGACCTCCTCCCTGAAGCCGTAGTGGTTCTCCGCCCGGATGATGTACTCGCCGCGGTCCTCGAGCCGCGCGCGGTTGATTATGAAGTAATAATCGTCTCCAGCGTATCTGTTTGGAATTATCATTTTAACACCAGCCATAGTTAGTTATAGATCCATGAATATAAACTAGGAGTCCAATCTTTGTATGTAAAAGTTGTCCTAAAAATTTGAAAAAGTAATAGTGGGCGTGCAGACAGCGCTGCGGTCGTCCCAAGAGGTATGCCCCAAGAGAGAGAGGGAAATTCCCGGTATATTCAAATGTATAATAAGGAATGTAAAAAAAAATCATATTTATTGTATGTAAGTAGTGTACAAGTGTAAGTATTAAAGAAAGATCCATAATTATTATAGCGTAAATTCATTTTTCAATTAATTAAATTCACACTGATTCGTTTATGACTAACTTCGCGCAACTGACATACAGACAAATGAGCACTGAGACGACGTTATATCGCAAAAATATATATTTTCTGTGGTGTAACTACAAATTTACGTATTAAGGACTTTTGCCTTTACTTATGCTAAAAGACACTGCTTCTTGCCAAATTTCATGCTTGTAGGTCAACGGGAAATACCCTATAGGTTATGATTCCCTTGCGAGTGCAATGAGTATGAAGTTTGATTTTTTCAAAGCTCCAATGCATTACAAACTTGAAAATATTAGATATTAATTTTATACTTAAAACTTGATACCTCCACCCAATCCTGAGAAAAAGGGTCTCGACAGACAGACAGACAGACAGACAAAACGAGTTGATCCTATAATGGTATCCTTTTCCCTTCCGAGGTACGGAACCCTACAAATGATCCCGTACATTCGTACGGCGTACCTCTTCATGTACTTGACGGACTGGCGCAGCTCGCGGTTGCTGTGCGACCAGGAGACGGTGGGCGCGGCCACGGCGATGATGCGGCAGTACAGCTTCACGGACTGCCCCTCGTAGCAGAACGCCGACTGCGGCTTGATCACGAACCGGGGCGCGGCTTGGCGCCGGTCTGGATTAAATATGGGGGTTTATATAAAAAATAAATATTTAAATCTAGGTTTCATATGGTGGTTTTATAAAAAAAATATTGGTAATTTTTTAAATGTCTGGAAATTAATGTTTACTTATATTTCAAGCTAGATGACACGATAGATATTCTGTTCTAATTTCAATAATTTGTGATATTTGTGGTTAAACAAAAACTCTACCAAATTTCCTAATTTTCCAATTTCTTTCCCTAAAAACCATATTCGAACTGTGACAAACACTTTTTGGTCCTTAAAAATTGACCTTGTGGCACACTTCCATGAAAAACAGGTAAGTATCTAACCACCAATAATAATTGATTCTCTACGATTTCAGATAAAATCGTAAGCTTTTTAAAGCTCAAAATATATTATGCTAATATTAAATATAATAAAATTTAAATAACGAAACTCACCGAATTGTCCGTCGTAGATCTTCCATTTCTCTACAAGCAGCTTGCGCAGGGAGCTGTACTCGCTGAGCCGGCCGATAGGCAGCACGAATGACGACCAGTTCTGCGATCACAACAAATATTTACCATTTGCCCATAACCCATATGTCAATAAAAATATTATAAAGTAATAATATAAGTAAAAATATATATTTTTTAAATTTATTAGAACGCTGTACTATTTATAGCGCTATAATATTTGATCCAAAATATTACCATATTATTAATAGCCTTATAAAATATTAAACAGAAAACTGAATAAAATATTGGAAACGAAGGAACATCTAAAATACAATTTTGAATTGTATTTCATTCCTTGAACTAATCATCATTAACATAAATGATTAATTGCTAGCATGAAGAAAATAAATATGGTGAGAAAGTCCGTATGTCTGATAGGATCACACCAATGAACTTTCAAAAGATATGCAAAGCCCTCGTTTGGTTGAATTGTGACACTGTGACATTAAGGTGATAAAAAGCGTTTTTTAGATTAACGCGAATATTTCACATGTGAAATATAATTATTTAACCCAATCAATATCATGTAGGATTTTCTATTATCAAATTCGGAAAGAACAATTTTATTGCTAATTAGGGACTCACGTTCGCTTCGCTCGCGTTCGTCCCTAAGTACGTTTTCGCGGTTAGCTATGTTTACACATAAATAGTAGCTTGCTACTTTTAAGAAATTCATTTAAATTATATAGCGATTTACGTTACGTACGTACGTTATTGCGTACGCTGTACGCGGATTTTGTTTACAATTTCATGGGTTTTCATTTTTTTCGCGGAACCCTGATTCTTTTTCTAAAATAAAAGTAGCCTTAATTACTCCTTATAACAGCTATCTGCCAGTGAAAGTCCCGTCAAAATAGGTCCAGCCGTTTCGGAGATTAGCTGGATCAAACAGACAGGCAGACAAAAATTGTAAAAAATGTTGTTTTGGTACATGTACCGTGTATACATCCATATCCGTAAAAAGCGGTAATTTTAATATTACAAACGGACACTCCAATTTTATTTATCTGTATAGATAAATACCATAACGTTAGACAAACAAAGGTCACTCACCTCGTATCTCTCCCGGAGGCGGTTCCTCATCTGCTCGTAGCGGCGCGCCTGTATGGTGGCGGTGCGCGCGGCCGTCGCGTCGCCCGCCAGCCAGCGGTGCGCGAGACACTCGTGCGCCGTCAGACGCTTCCTGTGGGAGAGCTCTTGTTAATTGGTCATGTAATTTGGGACGATTATTTATATAAGATTGGACGGGTATATTGTGTAATGATAGCTTATTTATGGAGGAGTCTAACAGTACTTTTTTTTCGGATGCTGTGTTTGTGCCCTTTCAGATCTATTTTTTATAGTGATTTTTTATCTTTACAAAAGTTTTAAATTTCACTAATATAATAATAATATGTATAACAAAATATAATAATAATATAGGTACTTGTTATCTATCTATCCAACTTAACATTTTTGATATTAATATCTCTACTGAAATCTTTAGGATCTTTTTATTTCGCTAAGTATAAAATAAAAACTGTACTTACTCCTTATTCTTAACCAACAATCTCCTGATGAAGTCCTTAGCATCATCAGACACGTGCTGGAAGGCCTCCTCGTCGAACTCCCAGTCGCAAGCCTTCACATTCTTCAATGTTTCGATGTCGTTGTTACCCGCGAACGGTGATAGACCGGACAGTCTGTTTACAAGGTTTAAGTTTTATATTTATTTTTCTTTCTCTTTTATATTATGTATATATTAAAATAAAAATATTAATAGTGTATGTATATATTTTGTAATTTATACAAATATATAAATAAACAAAAAACAGCATAAATAGGTATTTAATGCAAGAACTTCTTAAAAATTACATAAAATTTTGTATAATCATTGTGTACCTACTGTAATTATTACAGTTAATTAAGATAGATTTAAAAAAAGAAGGTTAAGTGCAGTATGAAGAGAAACAATATTTAGAATTAATTTTCTTCTAACTTTTAGGGATGTTGTAGTGTGGAACGTTTAGATTATAATTTGAGTTGATAATGAAATTGTAGATATTCCTTATAAGAATTCATTCAAGAAATATTTATTTTTCATTACAGGTTTTTTTTTTTTAATTTATTAAGAAGTTGAAGCCCAGTGGCAACGCGCTTTTTTGGGAAACCGAGTGAAGCGAGTTCAAATCTCGGGTCTCACACCTCATGTGCAAATCATTTCCAACATGACTACCACATGTCTTACGATGAAGGAAAACATCGTGAAGAGACCTGCATATCTGAGAAAACTTAATAAGTTTTCGAAAGATATGTGAAATCCACCAACCTGCATTTGGCCAGCGTGATGGACTTTACGGCCTGATCTTCTCGTACTGAAGGGAGGCCGTGCCCAGCAGTGGGAAGATAAACAAAGGGCTGAATACATTGTAATATATAACAGCAGGATATACTCACAGCACGTAAGCGAGCACGCCCACGGCCCACATGTCCGTGTAGAAGCCGACAGGTTCACGCTCGACTATTTCCGGCGCAGCGAATTCTGCGGTTCCGGTCGATATCTTCACCACTTCATTGGGATCTAACTTTGTGGCCAGACCGAAATCTATGATCTAGAAATAAAAATATAATTAATTATTAAGTAAAAATTTACCAACAAACAAAAAAAATTATTGAGTAGTTGATAATAAAATAGTGGATAAAAGCAAAAATTTACTCCAAAACTAAACAGCGAGAACCGTTCCTTCATAGAATAAACCTATACCTTTAAAAGGCAGTTCAACTACAATATACTATAGTATTACTCCTGACGTTAAAAAACCCATAAAAAAGTTATTCGGTCAGCCGAATACACAAAACCTGTAATAAAAAGTTCAGTACAAGATACAGATAACATACAGGTACAGATTATTAGATATGTAAACAATTCTCAATTCGCGAAGCTACCGCTTGACATATACACACACCAATGGCTTACTCAGCCCTAGTAGCCATTATAAAGACTAGCCATAGCCATAGCCGCATGTCCGGAGATCCGGAGGTCTTGGGTTCGCGTCCCGCGTCAGGCCAAGTTGTTGAGTATTTCTCTCAAGAAATTCTCAGTAACAACCCGGAGTTGAAAAATTGGTGGTAATTCACCCTCGTGCTTCGGAGAGCGCGTAAACCCATCGGGTTTTAACTTTCACTGGTCGTGTCGAGTAGTAGTCCTAGCAGAGTAAGAGTGACAGGAACAGAGAGTGCACTTGCGCACACTATGCATCTCCTGCGCAGATGGCTAGCCTCGATGTGATCGGACGCCATGACCTCACTTGTATATCACATACCTTAACATCAGTACCAGTCCTGGTGGTACACATGACGTTCTCGGGCTTGAGGTCGAGGTGTATGATGTTCTGCTCGTGCATGTGGCGCACGCCCTCGCACACCTGCCGCATGTAGTGCGCCGCCTCCGCCTCGCTCATGTTGTAGCCCGGCTCCGTGATGCGCTCGAACAGCTCGCCGCCGGATAGGCTGAAAGCAAATATTACGTGTTTCATTTAGTTTTTATATTGTATTTGAAATCAAATATTCTTATTCATCATTAAATTATTACAATTTTTTTGGAAAGAAAAAGCGACGAATGAAACTAATCGAGGCATTTTTTTTATATTAAAAAAAAACGTTATAAATTACAGGAACCCAGAGTCGATCACGTCATTTCCAAGGTATGCTATCTTCTATAAAATTATTTACAGAGAACAACATTTTCTTTACATTTAAATTGTAAACCCAGTATATGAGAATGATTTTAGGTAAATGTCCTACGTTAAAATTATGTAACGTTTCAGAATTTCAATAAAAAAATGTTTATCAATTTAACTACTAAAAAAATCAAATGGCCTATAATCCTATAAATTACCATTAAATCTCAAAAAAATAATAATAATATACTCACAACTCGAATATCAAAACCATTTCGTCGTCATCTTCAAACGCATCGTGCAGATTGATCAGCTTGCGATGGTGTAGCTGGTTCATTATATCTATCTCTTTCTTTATTAGCTCCTTCTCCATCGCACCGGAGACGGGTATGAACTTGGCGGCGAAGTAGTTGCCGGTGGCGCGCTCTCTGCAGCGGTGGACCACACCGAACGCGCCTGTACCTACAACAGTTATACATACCTCATGCATGTGGATTTATTTTGTTTATTATTTTATAATATAGAGTGTTATTCTTATTAATATAAAAAAAACTCAAGATACACAATTATCATCTCAAAAGTGTCCTCGAAAAGAAGTGCACAATTCGAAATGGAATTGCGCTTTTTTTAAATCTCTTAAAACTCTATCATTCATTACTTTTCGGATGAGAAAATTAAAATGCACATTGTTTCGTTTGAAACAGTACTTTATGTGGTATGTGTAAGTTCGAATTTGTGTTTCAACAATTAGAACTTTTAATTTTTGAATTTTATTCTTTGGTTTGACGTTAGGTCATGTCGACGACACTTTTTACGAGATATTTGTTAAGAAATGTGTATCTACGTTTTTATGTATCAATAGTTATTTTATATTTATTTATATGAAAAGTAATTGCTAAATAATACTATATCATTTTTGAAAAATCTAAGTTATGTTGTTACTATGCACACTGTATTGACGATAAATATATTATATAACCTATAGTTTCAATTTAAAATATTGTATTCATTTTATTTAAGATATATAAAAATAATATTGTTTCTAAAATATACTTTTTAATTCTAATTTTATTTGAATTACCTACATATATTTTATATTGAATTAATATAATAATATAATAAATATTGAAATAATATATTAAAAAGCGCACACCGTGCATTAACTTCTGATACAAAAAATAAGTAAGCAATAATAATAATACCATAATACTCAAATATAAATAATATAATATTTAAAATATAACAATGCGATATATAAAATGTATATAATATTTAAACATTTCATAGCAAACGAAATTATTTATTAATGATTTATTTCATAGCGCTTTCAATAATGTGAGTCGAAAACTTTCATATTTTATCTACGTTTAAAACCTGTTAATGTCTTTTAATTTTTTTTTATTTTATCTGTGGTCGAACGTGCCTAAGCGTGTAATATAATATAAAATAAACGTAATATCATAATATATAGTATGCGTGTGAGAGAGAGATGCAGACAGACAGAGATGCACTACATCGATCTATTCACACACAGACCTCCACGGGGTTTCCGTTTAGAAGAAGCTCTCACGAAGTCACCTGCGAAATTCGACATTTTTATCATTGAGTTCATATAACCCTATAGAGTGCGGGTACGAGTCTACATTGGAGTTAGTCACTAAAAGCACGCTAAATTATATAGTTACCCTCGGATTAAAAGTTTAAAATAATAAAAATTCGGCTAAATAAAGGCTTTGTCATAAAAATATCATACTACATTCTGTGGTTTTTTATTAGTAAAAAATAATTTGATACACTCTATAGTTTCATGTAATATGAACTCAACAACTTTAATTTTAAGGCTCAAAATCGATCTAATTTGTTAGTGAGTGTTAACATCTACTCTCCCAAGCAACTTCGTGAGTTAATTTTAGTTTCTACGCTTTAAATTTCATGCTTGTACCTTATTTATATATATATTTTTTTTAAACAGGTTTTTCTCCTAATAATATAATTCTACGTTATATTTATATACTCTACGATATTCTATTTTTTTACTATGCGAGCTAAATTCTAAATCTGACGTTTTGAACTATTATTTTCTATTAATTTACTATTAACACTTACTTTTTATCTAAATCTTTTGAATCCTGAATGTAGCATGTATAGGTATGTAAAGTGTTGATTTATATTTGAGATTAAATCTTAATTATTTTTGAAAATAAGATTATGGTATAGAAAACTATACAATCTATACATATAATAAAATTCTAACTAAGCTAAATCTGTACATTAAATGTTTTTTGGAAAATTTTATTGCAATAGACATTATTATCGATACAAAGGCCGAATCTATAGTTTTTAGAATTTTTGTCTGTCTGGGAACGCATGCCTAAAAAACCACTGGACAGATTTTGATGAAATTTGGTATGATGATAGCTGGTTCTCCGGGTCAACACATAGGATACTTTTCACTGCGGGTGAATATCTCATCTCTGAAAAAACCCGAGCGGAGCGATAATTATAATCACTTTTTTCTAACAATATACTTAAGTATTAATATTTTAAAATTATCTATTAGTGTATTATAAAAAATCTTTCTCATAATCAATTACTAAAGACAGTATGCCTTTACATTTTTTTTATTTATATTAAAATATTATTCTAGTCTACCACTCAACAAAAGTGTTAGAATTAGAATGTAAAAAATATTTCATTATTTTCAATCGTATTATAGTAAAACCTATGTTATGTTTACATTTATTATGTCATTTATGACATATTGTATATATTAAGATGTTTGTAATATTTAACTAAAAATTATTAAAATTTTAATAATGAAAAAAAACTATAAAAAATTGGAATATAGAAATGGATTATGTATTTGAAAAAATAATGTGTAGTGTTTAACTTATAAATGTGTAATATGAAAAGACCTGTCCAAATTAGTAAAAAAGGATTAAGTAAAAACAAAAAATATATATAACAAAATCGTCACGATAATCGATTTAGAAATATAAAAAAAATGAACACAATGGAAAGCTTTCATAGCAATATTGTCAATGTGCAAACAACTCTGTCTGTCCGTCTGTCAACAAACTATTCAGGCGCCAACCGCTGAACAAATATTTATAAAATTTTCATTTCTTTCAAAACCCTATTATCCCTGCCTGTCTTACCACCTCACTATCACTATACTAGTATCATATAAAACTACAGTCTCACAATAAAACTTAATCCTTTCTATTAGAATTTAAGACAGATTATAAAATCTACATGAAATAGTCGCATTTAGTCATAACATATTACATCCTAAACCCCACCCGGATGAAGTATCCTATCCCTAAACAAAAGTATATGTATGTATATGTATGTATATGTAGGTGTATATGTACGTGTATATGTATGTATATGTATGTATGTATGTATGTGTAGGTACATAATGCAGGGTACACTCACCAATCTCCTCGAGTATGTCGTACTTGTCGTAGACGGAGCAGGTGCGTATCTCGACGGGCTGCGGCACGAACTTGCTGTATATGTCGAACACGTAGCTGTCGTAGTCCTTCACAGGCCCGTGGTCCGCGTTCGTGCGGATACGCTTGCCCGTCTCGTCCACTGGGGGGTTCGTGGTCATTTTAGTTATTTAATTTGGTATGTATATTGTTTAAAATACAATTTTGTTTGTAACAAAGTAACTGTTATATCTCGATATTATATTTATGGGTTAAATACATGTACACGTGCAAATTAATTAATTGCAGTCTTTAATCCACAGTTGCCACAGATTATACACTACTCTTTGACCTACTAAAACATAGATAATATTTCTAACAAATAAAGGTTACAACAGTAACCAAATATGAAATTGTACTTTGGGGATTCAGTTTAAGTTACCACTAAGCGTTGTATCAATTTGAAACTTCAAACCGGAGATTGTGGATGTTTTCAAGTTTGAAAATATTTAATTTGCTCTGACGAGACCCGTATCAATTAAATAAAGACGTGTTTATTTTTAGTTTTTGAAACTCTTGTAATTAAATAGTCTATCACATAATAATTATATAAAATGTTTTTTTTTATACCGCAAAATCTGAATTCCGTGATATGATTTAGAAAACACACTAACATGTGCCCTGATATAACTTAATCGATGTAGATATATGACATCGATCAAGCAATTTGTGTGGATCTTTTCCTCGACAACCTCATACTTAAAATTATGTACATATCGAACGGATACATACTGTTCTACCTTCATTATATTTTAGTATACCTTCCGTTTATCGTTAAGTATATTAAAATAAACCAAGTGCCATACCAGGATACTCCTTCTTCTTGAACTCCTTCTTGACAATGGCCTTGGTCTGCACGAGCGATGTGGGCTCGCTGGGTTCAGAGCGGCCGTAGATGTTCTCAGCATACACGCGGAACTCGTACTGCTTGCCCGACGCGAGGCCGGTGATAGCCATTGTTGTGAAGCTGGAATCGAATGGTTGTAATGGTTAAATACTTTTTTAAGTATAAGATACAACTTTAAAATTAGTTTTAATGCTATTTTCCACCTTTAAGGGTGGAATGTTATACTTGCGGTAGGGATCTATTTAATATTGGCGAAGAAACTGCAATACATACATTCTTCAAGAACATGGTCAATTATTAATTAATGTAAGAGTATCGTGATTTTTTTTATTGATGGATATTGTTCTTGTGTAACAAATGAAACTTTTCATCGTATCTTTCCTGGGTAATGGTAAAAAATCCAAGAAAAACGTCAGTCACTTCAAGAGGTTAGACCCCAAAGTTTACGATACTATTAAATAATAATAAGTTAAAACGTTTCACACGCCAATACAAAATGTCTATGTGTATTTGTAGGATACCGATGATTTTACGATTAGGCCACTTTCACCAAAAACTTAATTAAATCCATCATCCACATAAAGTACAAAAAAAAAATAATAAAAAAAATATTTTTATTTATCTCCATTTCCATAAAGAAAAAGAACAAAATAATATGAAAAAAAATTGTCACAATACATACCGTGTATTTCCAACCCTTATCCAGCTGGACATGGGGTGTTCTCGTTTCTCGACCAGATAGTTGGTGATGTCGGAGCCTCCGTCCCATACTGGAGCCTTCCAGGACAGCGCGAGCGAGTCCACGCCGATGTTGTCCACGCCCGGGAAGCGGGGTGGGTCGGGGCGGTCTGTGTATTAATATTATATATTATGTTTAAACTTTATAAATAAAATATTGTGTACAGTTTGGTAATAGGGGCAAAAAAATATTTGGAGTAAATTAAAACTGAGGTACATTGTGTTATTTTATGCAAGAGGCCATGCCATAGTCCAGCACTCGGCCGCGATCTTGTGGACTTTACAAGTCTTTCGAAAACTTGCTAGGTTCTCTCAGACACGCAGGATTACTCACGATGGTTTCCTTCGCCGTAAGACAAATAGTAATCATGTTGAAAATAATTCGCGCAAAAAAATATTAGTTGTGCCACGCTCGGAGTTTAAGACGTCTTCATTTCACATGATGATTATGAATATTTTTTTTAAATCCAAGATTATTATATAAATTGTACTTAAAATAAAAATCATTAAGCATCATTCCTTGATGATGATGTAAGAAAAAAATAATTCTTTACAAAACTATCACTAAATACGTCTAAATGTAGGAAAAAAACAACACCCCACATACCGCTAATTTCAATGTTAATAATAGCAGAGTCCTGTCCGAGTTCGTTCTCGGCGGTGATCCTGTACGGGCCGGAGTCGATCTTGCTCGCGTCACGGATCGTGAGGATGGCATGGCGTTCTGTAATCGAAAAATATTAATTATATTATTATATATTATATTAATAATAATAAACTTGTTATTGTACACCCCAAAAAAAGGAAATAATAAGGAAATACACAAAATATAGTGACACAACAAGAGGTGCCCTTATCGTTAAGAGTCATTTCTTCCAGGCAACCTTTAGATGTAGGAAATAGTACTAAGACAGAAGGGGCGCGAATATTATGTAAAGAGATAGCAAAAAAAGTATAATAATTATAACATTAATATAGTAATACTTTTTTGTTATGTAATGTAATCTTAGAAAGGGTTCTTAATTGTCGTTCGTATAGATTTGACGTTTTGTCCGGATGGTAGTGAAAAAAATTTGGCACCACTGAGCTTATCTGATGATGGAACCAAAAGGTTACTAGTGAAACTTTTGAGTGATTTACACGTTTTGTTTTGTCAAGTTTAATACATTGTAAATGGTCATTATAAAGTGTATTTTTTAATACCGTCATACTAATTGAGTTAGATAGTTCTTTCAACCAAATTTATAGGATAACGCTATATCTTAAATTATAACTTAATATAAGGCATAGCGTACACTTAACTCCTCGATGACCGCATACACGCCGGCGTGTACTATAACAATTGAATTCTCGGAAATTCGAAAATCACCAAGGGCATGAGCTACAAACTGATACAAAACAAAAATACAAAAATGCCAATCTGTTTTAAATGCCATTTGTCATTATTATGCATTCGGTTTTTCTTTGGCTTTTGGAGACGAGCGCTTCCATTTTGAACTGTTTCGTTTATAACAAGAAAAGAAAATATTTTCGGTCGAACTTACTTAGTGATCAGTGCCAATATTTCAAGGATTAAGAATTTTAAGGATTTCAGATCCGGCAAATTTACCACAGCTACCTCCACCACCCATCACAAAGCCCACCCACCTTTCCTCTCCACATGGTAGTGCAGGCCGGACTCGATGGTCTCGCCCTCGCGCACCCACGTGAGGCGCGGCACGGGGTGTCCCGTGAACGGGATCTTGATCACCACGTTCTCGCCCTTGTCGAAGTACGCCGTGTCTCGGAAACGAGGTGGCACGTTCAGTTTTGGTGCGGCTGTGGATTTTGATTGTTATTATTATTGTGTGGATAAAAATGTATTCATTATGTGGATATATGTGTATAGTATTATGTGATCTGTGATAATTTAAGTAGGCAAAATGCCGTTTAAAAATGGCAACATCTCTACTTTTTTCGCCTTTAGTTATACCCAACACACATTATAATGTTTGAAATAATAAAGACTGGTCTTGAAAACATTATATTTAGTTCCAAAACTAATGTAAATGTTACGATAACATGAAAGAAACAATTTGCGGTCTGTATGACTCACTGATTTTCTAATGAATACCCCTGTCTATAACCCATTAATTCAGAATCAATATGCTTACACGATTTTTCGCTCAATCCTAACAACCAGAGCAAATTAAGACATACAACATATGATATCATCATTCATAACGATACGGCACTAGTATGGATCCTCATCAAGCACGAAAGCCGAAAATGAGCAAGCTCACTCATATAAAATGAAATATTTTTGTCCTTCTTTTCATCTTTCCTTAAATAAATCCACAGCAGCAGAAGAAATGTAACATATAACTCACTCATAATAAGCAGTTCAGCGCGTGTACTCTTGACGCCGGCGCTGTTGACGGCGCGGCACACGTACTCGTCCGCGTCCTCGCCGAACACGTCCATCACTGTGAGGAAGTGGTTGTCGCCCTCGCTCCAGATGCGGTGCCGTGGACCGTTCGTTATCTCGCGGGCACCTGGGATAAGGGGATAAATATTAATTATTACACGTTACATACAATACATTAAATAATAATTAGTTTTCTCTAAATGTATTAAATCAGTTTAGCTGGTAGCCTTGCGCTAAGGTGAACTTTCTTCTGATCATAAATAAAACTACCAAAACTAATGTACTGCTGATAAGTTGGATTTTATAGAACTTCGACAAGGGCAGGACCTTTAACAGGGGGCCAACTATATATTTATAATTTACCAAACACTTTTAGAGAGAACCAAACGATAGCGCGATGTAGAATACACTTAACGCCTAGTATAAAAAAGGTAATTTAAAATGTGTAATCTAAATATGAACTTGAATGGCTTTGACTTTGGTTTTCCTAGTTGGTATTTTATTTGTATTGTTCATGAACAGCAAGTGTCATTGTAAAAAAGCATTAAGCTTAATATTCTACAGAAAAACTACTGAAACCAAAAACAAATGGACGTTAGTAAAAAAAGTGATAATTTTCTTTTATTAATTCTATTGAAACTTGAACATGACAACGTTTACTACTGACAGATTAGTTAGTTTTATATAAAATAAAACTAAAGTATTTGTTTATATAGTAATTATTATTGCACCTTTGCGTGCTATTTAATGGTAAGGAAAAAATATTCTCGAAATCATTTTCTGCTTTCCCTGAGTTAAAAAAACAGGCAATAGTCATCGACGGGCTTTGAACTTCAGTGTTAAGTTAACAACAATAAGGTCTATATGAGCATTCGCTGCTAATTAATCGATTTATTAATCGATTATATTAAAAAAAAAAGAATATGCCAAATAACTTACCCTTGTACCAAGTGATGGTGGGCTTGGGTGAGCCAGTGATAGTGCACTGGAACTTGGCGTTGTGGTACTGGATGCAGTTGGCGTTCTTCAGAGGTTTCACGATCTCCGGTGGAGTGGCGGCTGGAGGTTATATTATAAAATATATTAAGCGATATGATATTTGTCTTATATCCTTTTTCATTATAAGTAATTGAAAAAAGGCACTCATGTAAAGACAACGATAAATCTAAATCCATGTTTGTATAGCTTATTCTAATAAAAGTCTCTATCAAGTTCTAATTTTTTTAATTATGATATATACGCTATGTACTCCAAAATTTAAGTGACATAACACAATTATTCTTTCATATATCAACAATTCATATTTTTTTGTCTCAATAAAAATAATTTTTCTCAATTTTAGTTACTCAGGAAGAAAAAAAAACAAAGTATTGTCATACTGTAACATTACAGTGTATTGACAAAAAATCGATATATAACCCAGTCCACTCAGACAATAGACTCCTTACGATCGTACATACTGACATTTAATTTAAATTAAAAAAAATGTAAAACTAGTGATTCAAAAGTACTCATAGAAGTCTATTTGTATATAGCATATTTTGATTTTGCTTGTCTCGGTGGTGTAGTGGCTAGCATTACGGCTGCACTTCCAGAGGTCCTGGATTCGAGTCCCGGGTTGGACCAAGTTTAGTAATTGAGTCTTTCTGTTTAGTAAGCCTCAGTAACAGCCCGGAGTTGGGAAGTTGGCGGTGTTTCACCCTCTTGCCGAGGCAAAGCACGTAAAGCCATTGGTCCTGCGCCTTAACTATCAGCGGTTGTGTCTCGTGTCGTCCCACCGGAGTATGAGAGTGACAGGAATAGAGAGTGCACGCGGTGTCTGCGCGCACACCGACACACGCGCTGCACTATAATATCTCGTACGTAATTGGCTAGTCTCAATGAGATCGGCCGCCGTGGCCGGAATCGGTCAGGAGAACTTATTATTTTGGTTTCATCCGGTCCAGCCAGTCCACTCACCTTTCGGGTCCACGACCTTGACCTGCTGGCTGTTGGTGCTGGGCGGCGAGAGGCCGGCCTCGTTCTGCGCGGTGACGCGGAACTCGTACTGACGACCCTCGATGAGGTTGGCGCAGTTGAGCTGCGGCGGCACGCACAGCGCGGCGTTCACGCGCTGCCAGCCCGACGAGCCCACCTCGCGCTTGTCCACCCAGTAGCCTGCAATGGTTTATATCATTACTGTAGTGACTCGCCCTGGCTTCGCTCGGGTTCAAACTTTCATCCCCATTTTCACCCCCTTAAGGGATGATTTCCGGGATAAAAAGTATTCTATGTCCTTTCCAGAGCCTCAAACTATCTTCATACCAAATTTCATTTAAATCGGTTCGATAGGTCCAGAGATTCCCCCTACAACCTCACAAACTTACAAACTTTACCTCTTTATAATATTAGTATAGATATATCTTAAATAAATTATTAAAATAAATAAACAACATTTACTAAGCGAATATTTGACATTTTAAATAAAACTACCTTTTCGGAATTTTTGAGGGTTCATTTCAATTTTTGGTTCCATTAAATGAAAAAATGTGTAAAATTAAACAATATTGTAAGGTACTTTGATGTCATTTTTGTATTTTTGAAATTATTTTGTAATTTTCGTGTTTGTAACAACTATATAATAAATAACCTTTGCGACATTATAATCCCATTACCATGATTGTTGTAAAGTTTAAAACATTCGAAACGTTGGAGACCAAAAATCAAAATAAATACGCAAAAAAATATGCAAAGATAGATTTTTTTAAACCATTTATTACCACAAAAACACAGTAAAAAAGTAACACAATCTTTAAAAACCTAACTTAATCTAACGCAAAGAGTAGTAAGTAGTAATTCAGCTGTTATAGCTAAGAATGAAATCTTGACCATTTCATAAAAATAATAAAATATGCTCAACAAATTAAATGAAAAATATATATCCTATTGATTACGGAATTATTGGCTAAAGTTAAGATAAAAGGTAGAAAAACATGTACTTGAGTAATTTCAAAAAAAGAACGTTATTCAGGATTCATTTCGAATAGAAGCCGAAGAAATCTTTGACTAACAATTATAATAATCAAAATATAAATAAAACAAAATAACTTAAAACATATACATTAGATATATTAAAATTATATGTTTTATATATTTTCTTACCCTGTATCCTGGCACCTCCATCGCTCTCGGGCTTGTCCCATTCCAAGTGGACGAAGTGTCCGCCGACTTCAACGATCTTAGGAATGCCAGGTGCAGATGGTGGGTCGTAGGGAAGTTTGGCCTGAGATTTATAAAAACATTAATAAGTATAAAATTCCAAATATTAAGTATATATCAAACTTTGAGAGTATTTCATTTTAAAATTAAGCAAACCACAAGTTTTTTTTTAAATTAAATGAATAATTTGTAATATTTTAGATTAACAAATCCATTTTGCTGATCAAAAATTAAAAGTATAAATCAAGCAGCAATATTGAATTTTGTAGCTTTTAAGAATACCTTAAAAAACAAATATCGATAAAAAAACCAACCTTAACAGGATTAACACCCTCCAATCCTGGTCCGATACCATTATCATTGGCAGCATGTATCCTGAAGTTATACTCTTGTCCTTCAGTCAGTCCATGAACCGTAAACCTCGTGTCCCGGACAGATGAGGCTATAGTTATCCAGGTAGTTCCAGATATATCTATCCTTTCAACCACATAATGGGTGATAGGTAGGCCTCCATCGTAGGTAGGTGGTTTCCAGGCTAGGGTGCATGTATGTCTGGTGATGTCTGTCGCTTCAAGCGGTCCTTGTGGAGGTCCGGGCAGACCGGTCACGGTCACGGAGAACGAGTCTGATGTTTCACCGGAATTGTTCTTGATTGTTATCTTATATGTTCCTGTGAAGAGATGGGGTGTTTTATTATGAGCAATTTACATCTTTGGGTGGACTATAACTGAAAACAGTTCGTGAGTCCAAATTATTTTCATTAAGAAACAAAAGAAAAATGCAAAAAAAAAGATCACGAATTATTTAGTCGTAATTTAAAATTTATTATTTACTAACGACTCATTCTCGCTCCGCTTGGGTTCGTCCCTACTTATGTTTTAACGTTTAGTATAGATTTCTCAGAGATGAGATATTATCCCGCAGTAAAAAGTATCCTATACGTTGACCCGCATAACCAGCTATCATCATACCAAATTTCATTAAAATCCTTCCAGTGGTTTTTCCGTGATGCGGTCACAGACAGACAAACAGACAAAAATTCTAAAAACTATAGATTCGTTCTCCGTGTCGATATTAATGTCTATTTTAATAAGATTTTCAAAGAAATATTCAATGTACAGATTCGGCTAAGTTACAATTTTATTATATACATATAGATTTACTTACCCATATCATCCTTAGTGATATCTTTGATGAATATAAGGATATAATCATCGAAGACAGTAAACTTGAGGTGTGGTGATTCTGAGACCTTCTGACCATCCTTGGTGAGGGTGACGTCTGCGGGCTGGTCTCCGGTGTAGAGGATCTTGATCTTCGTGTTGTCGTGCTCGGGGAGGTGCAGGTCGCCTGGCATACGCGTGATGCGCGGTGGGCCTTTATTTCACAAAATATATGTGATATATTTATGATAGTTAATATCTTGTAAATAAACAACAGATGTGTAAAGAGAGTCTTATCACTAGTTAAGATTTCTTACAGGCAATAACAAAGGACTTGATTAAGTTTTAAGTATAAGAAAAGTACATAAAGTATTTATTATTTATCAAAAAATTATAGAAATACAAATAAACAAACATTCTACTATACATCTTTTTATGAAGTGTCATGCAAAAGTAGTATGTTGTATTTTACACTTTTGCCCACAGCTTGAGTCGCGCCAAGTTAGATTTTTAGATTATATACCTCTTTCCACTTCTACTCTGAAGAGGTAGATTTGAAGGAAAGTACGAAACACGTGTTTATTTATTTATTGAGAGGAATAATCCTGTGAATTTTCGAATTGATACATATCGCTTATATGATTTTACCATAGAAATTTTGGGCCGAAAAGTCCGTTCTTACCGGAAGCCTACATCATAATAATTATCTATGTGCCAAATTTCAACCCAATCAGTTTAGCGATATGAGTTATACCGTGACAAATCAGTTGGTCAATAAGGCACGATTTCTTTTTATATATTAATTTTGTCATGTACACTTACTTCCAATCTTAAGATGTGTTGTGCAGTGAATGTGTCCGAGACTGTTGCTAGCCTCGCACGTGTAGTCGCCCTCGTCCGCTTCGGTTGCTTCCAGAATGTTCAGTTTGAGTGTACCCTCACGAGATTCGGCGATGAATCTGGAAGAAAATTGATAGTTATATAAACACTGAAAAATATTATATTTATAATGGTAATATGATATAAAAAATTGTTTACTAATTTTAAAAATTATAATCATATATATTTTTTTTAAATAAAAGAATTTCAATATGGAGAAGTGATGAACATTTTAGGGTAGATTCTTAAAGCAATACAGAAAATTTTGTAATTGTCCTCGAAGGACCCCTAAATAAGATAGTCGAGGTATGGCTGACGGGAAACGGCACCCTAGCAACCTCTCGGACAAATATATTCAAATGGTAACTAAGAACTTAAAAGCAATTTAAGCATAGAAAAACTATATATTAATAATATTCTCCTGACTGACTTCAGTTACCATTGAGCGGCCATTGAGACCAGCCAAGTGCACAGAAGATATTATAGTTGTTTCCACACAAACGGCTTTACGTACTCTTCGAGTGACGGAAATGGTGAAATTTTCACTTCTGGGCTGTCATTAAAAAGTTACATAACTTCTTGACAGAAAAATCCAATTGCTATATCCTAACTTTCTTCACTATCACATACCAATATAGCATTAGCATCCTCACCTGGTGCCCATGACGATCTCACGGCCGCCCTTGAGCCACCTGCCCACGGGCACGGGGTTGCCACTCGCCACGCACTCCAGCACGTGTGGGCGGGCGAGCGGCGCGCAGGCGCTGGCCGGCAGCCGCTTGAGCCACTCGGGCTTAGCACCACCCGCTTCCTCGCCCGTGCGCACTGGGGTAGTACAACTCGAGGGCTCGGATTTACCTGGAACAAAATTAATGTTTTCAAATTACAGGTTATTAAATTACTATACAACATATGTCTCACGGTGATGGAAAACATCGCGAGGAAACCTGCATGTCTGAGATAATCTAGCAAGTTTTCGAAAGACGTGTGAAATCTGTCCGAATTTAGCCAGCGCGGTAGACTTATGGCCTGATGCCCCTCGTATTGAAAGGAGGCCCTTGCTCAGCAGTGGACATTAAAAAAGGGCTGAATACATACATGTATATATTTAGTTCTAAACTTAGACCGTTAATTGTAAAATTCATCGGGAGAGGATACCCAACAGATAATAATGATGATGATTTATTTTTTATCGCTCAATATTAACGACGATTAATAGTATGAAATTATTTTTATTAGAACTGCTATCGTATAAGATTTTTTTTAATATAATTTGAGATAAAATAAATCTATAATTAAATTCACTTAACAGCTGATATTTACTCTGAATACACATAAAACCATGTAAGAAAACAAATAACAGTCACTAACCAGCAGAATTGCAAGCAATAATCCTAAACTCGTAGTCGGCCTTCTCGCTGAGGTTGAGCGCGGTGAAGCTGGTGTCGAGCACGGTGTAGTCGTTGCACTTCAGCCACACCGAGCTGCTCAGCTCGCGCCGCTCGATGATGTAGCCAGTGATGCGAGAGCCTGGGATATTATATGTAATATAATATGTTGGGACATTAACACACAGCACCATCTAGTTCCATAGTGACTGGACTAGAAACATTCGTACTCATCACAAAATGAATGCCCCCAACGGGACTCGAACCCGCGACCGCTGGCACAGCAAGTAGGCTCACTACAAACTGAGCCAAAAGTGTCGTCGTGGGATGTACGGAATGATCAAATATAAATAGTTGTGTATTGCGGATTTACATGGCAAGTATTTTCTTTGTTTAGTTTATTGTAACAATAAGATTGAATTTATTATATCCCAGAATAATGCATTAATGGGATGAGTTTCTATATACTTTTTATACAGGTTTTGTGTACGAAACGATCTATTTGTGTGATAAGTTTTATTCGCTAAGTTACGTAACTGTATACTATACCTTTGCTTCCCCATACAAACTTTCACTACCATTTTCACCTCCTTAAGGGATGATTTCCGAGATAAAACCTACCATATATCCTTCCCAGGATCTTAAACTATATTCTTACTAAATTTCATCTAAATCGCTTTAGTAAGTTTCGGAGCCCATTCGATACAAACAAACAAACAAACAAAAAAAAACAAATTTTTCATCTTTATAATATTAGAATAGAAGTCATAATTATCTTTAAAGAACATTATTTCAGTGTTAAATAAATAAAAAGTCCAACAACATAGCCATAGCCAAAGGTCATACCCCCGTCGGACGCCGGCGGGTCCCAGGCCACGTCGACGTAGTTCCTGCCGACGCGCAGCACGCGCGGCGAGCGCGGCGGCGCGGGCGGCCCGGCCTTGCCGCGCACGCGGAACGGCTGCGAGCTGGCCGAGTACTTGCTGTAGCCCGCCGCGTTCTTGGCGCGCACGCGGAACTCGTACTCGTGGCCCGGCTCTAGGTTGTATGCCTGCGTGTACGGTATTGTTGGGGTTATTTATTAAATGTATTTGAATCGAAAGAACGTTTGTTGTTTATCAATATATGGTATAAAACAAAGTCGCTTCCCGCTGTCTGTCTGCCCCTATGTATGCTTAGATCTTAAAAACTACGCAACGGATTTTGATGCGGTTCTTTTTTTAATAGATAGAGTGATTCAAGAGGAAGGTTTATATATATATAATACATGCATACTATAGTATAGCAAAGCCGAGAAATTCAAAGATTTGTATTTTATACTAACCCTTAAAGCGTACCTAGCTAGTTACCGCTAGTTGTACTAATAAAAATAATAATAATGTCCTCCTGACCGATTCCGGCAACTACGCAGGAGATATTATAGCAGCGCGCGTGTCGGTGTGCGCGCAGACACAAATGCATTCTCTGTTCCTGTCACTCTCATACTCCGGTGGGACGACACGAGACACGACCGGTGAGAGTTAAGGCGCAGGACCGAAGGCTTTACGTGCTCTCCTAAGCACGGAGGCGAAACACCGCCATCTTCCCAATTCCGGGCTGTTACTGAGGCTTACTATACAGAAAGACTCAATAACTAAACTTGGCCCGACCCGGGACTCGAACCCAGGACCTCAGGATGTGCAGCCGTACATGCTAGCCACTACACCACCGAGGCAGTACTAATAAAAATAAAAAATACATAACGCCACGAATGGAATTTGTATAGAATTCCGACTACTTAAATTATAAACTTTTAAATAATATAACAATGTTATTAACTCCACATGTCAGTTCCTAAATTTTTGTGAACATTGTTCTTTTTTGAAAAAATAAAATAAATACCTTACAAAAAGTATTAAAATACAATATTAGCTAAAAACTATTCCTGTGCAACAAATACAATCAATCCATAGCTGTCCAAAAAAAGTCAACCAACAAAAAACTTTCGCTCCATAATTTAAACAACATAAAATGTTTATTCGAATCTTTTATCCTGTATCATACCTGATAATTGCAGTCCTTAACAAGATAATCAGCGCTGTTCCACACGTTGTCCTGCACGTCGCGGAACTCGATCTTGTATCCCTGTATGCGCGCGCCGCCGTCGGAGCGCGGCCGGTCCCACACCACCGTGGCGGTGGAGCCGTCCCAGTCGATGACGCGCGGCACGCCGGGCGGGTCGGGCGTCGTGAATGGGAACTGTGGATTTATTATAATCATTGATAATTTTATTTTTGGGAGTGCAATATTTTTATGTTAAAGTTACTTAGGCAGTGGTAGTCCAGTGGTAACGCGCTCGCTTGGGAAACCCCAGTGAAGAGGGTACAAATCCAGGGTCTCGCACCTCTGATATTTTCATGTGCGAATCACTTCTAACATGATTACCACTTGCCTTACGGTGAAGGAAAACATCGTGAGGAAACCTGCATGTCTGAGAGAACCTAGCAAGTTTTCGAAAGACATGTGAAGTCCGCCAATCCGTACTTGGCCAGCGTGGTGGACTACTTAATCCCCCCTCGTAAGGGAGGCCCGTGCCCAGCAGTGAGACGTTAAAAAAAGGGCTGAATACATACATACATACAAAGTTATTTAGCTTATAAAACTAAGTATGAAGCCGCTACTTGAGATCTTAGGTTTCGTATTTGTGAGATTTTTAAATGCAAATTACATATAGCTTTAACACAATTAATACTTGTTAATACAGTTACTAATTTACAAATATCTAAGAAGGAAATCAAGTCGTCTGAGACAATCTTATTAGTTTCGAAAAGCTGCGAATTCTCACATTTGCCCAGTTGGCGATCTCTGTGGTGAATTATGACATAATCCCGAGATGCATAATGTTAAAAGTTAATTTATTGTTCAAAATATAATATAAAAGCGTAATTGGGAAATTTATGAATCTTTTGTCTGGTATCTTAAATAACTAGTAGATGTCTGTTGGATCCTCAATCCTCAGCCATGTGGCTTAATATCCTTATTCGTTCTCTATTCGAAAAGAAAATGTCACTCACTTTAGCTGTAATATAGTCCTCCATAGCCAATGGCTCCGAGACGCCATACTGGTTTTCAGCGCGTACGCGGAACATGTATTTCTTGTTGGGCTCGAGGCCCATCACGTTGTAGTGGCAGTTACGTACGAATGATGAGATCTTTGACCATACCTGTGTGGATACATTGATATTAAGTATTAACGGTTAGTATGGAATAGATAAACTATAATAATATATTATATATGTATATATACATAGGTATAATGAGTTGTTATGGGTTGTATAATTACGTGTTTTCCAGTGGGAATAAGATTATCTCCCGCGGTAAAATATGTCTTCTAATACAGTTTTAACATTTTTGTAGCTGTCACAAAAAGTTTTGGTAAGATTTAAACTTGTATATATAATTATGAAGTAAAAGAGTAGTAGTATAAAAATGAATCAATGTTATCGACTGGTTCAGCAGCCAGAGTATATTAAAAATTGTTACAATTTAAAAATAAATTTTAATAAATAGTTAAAGGGTCGGAGAATTATCTTGTAAATAATTTTGTTTTTATTAAATTATAAATATACATATAATAAAATAGTATAATGCAAAAAAAAATTATATAACTCACTCCAACGTTGTCCATCTTCTCCACAATATAGTTGGTAATGGGAGAGCCGCCATCATCTAGCGGTGGTTTCCATGACAACGTGCATGTGTCGGGAGTGATGTCAGATACATCGAGTGGGCCCACAGGTGGAGACGGTCTGTCGACTACTAGAACCTAAAATGAAAAAAAAAAGTAGATACTTGTATATCATCTATACTAATATTATAAAGCTGAAGAGTTTGTTTGTTTGTTTGTTTGGTTGAACGCGCTAAACTCAGGAACTACTAATCCGATTTGAAAAATTATTTTTGCATTAAATAGCCCGTTAACTGAGGAAGGCTATAGGCTATATATCATCCAGGAAAAATGTACAGTTCCCGTGGGATAGATTTGTTTTTGTCTAGAGACGAACCCGAAGCGAAGCGCGGGTGAGTCGCTAGTCATATATAAATATACTATTGATGTAAAAGTAAGACCATTAGCCATTAATATATATTATTATTAGCCATAGATGTAGATTTCTTATATATCTTCGAATCGTGGTGTCTATATGTGACGTTAAATCAAACCAAAGAACAAAGTTCAAAAATCGGAAGTTCTAATTGTCTAAACACATTCGGACTTACGCACACCATATAAAGTACTTATTTACACGACGTGCGTTTTAAATTTTGTCATCCGAAAAGCAATGAACAAAATAGATTTCAAAAAAGCGTAATTCAATTTCGAATTTTGCATTTCTTATTAAAGACTCTTTTTAGTCACTAATTGTGTATCTTGGAGTTTTGTATATAAGTATCATTAGCATAAAATATATCTCAAATTTATATAAGAAAACGTTGATATTGCTATTTAGTAGATATTTCATTACTTTTGTAAATAAAAATATTTATATTAAAATTAAGCCATATCTAAAATTATTATTTAAAAAAAGGTCTGATAATATTCGAAGTACTTCAATTTCGTATCTTAAAATAGAACTTACTCTGCAAGTGCCACTGTCAGAGCCCTCGCTGTTCAAAAGCTGTACGGTATAAGAGCCGGTGTCGGATCGCTTTGCGCTCGAGTTTATGAACACCGTGTCGATATCTGACGTCACAAATCTGATGCGATGATCAGGGAACACTTCGTCATTGTTTATTATCCATGATACCTGAAATTGTTATAATTTTTGTAAGATTTGATAGATTTGATAAAAGTTTCATCATATAATATGAGACATATACGTAGAATATAAAAATAAAAAGATTGTTGCATTTATATACATTTATTGAATACAGTACAGTAACTAAGATTAGTAAAGTTTTCTCACCTTTGGTCTTGGGTTTCCAGTAAATGGCACGGTGATCTTAATTTCTTCACCAGCGATTACGGTGATATCCCTAAGGCTAAGGTCACTAGTGATGCGAGGCGCATTGGGCGGCGCGCATGCGCGGATTGCGTCCGAGCTCTGCGAGTATGGCCCTTGGCCGGCTGCGTTCACAGCGGATACTCTGAATTCATATTCATGATTCTCAATCAGTCCTGTCACTTTGTATGTGGTATCTGGAATGTGTGCATGAGATGCTTTGGTCCATTTATCTTCAGTAATCAGCCTCTTTTCTAGAATGTAGCCAGTGATAGGAGATCCGCCGTCATGACGCGGCTTCGACCATGTGACTGTGATAGATGACTCTGTAGTTTCCACCGAGCGAGGCGCTCCAGGTGCTCCAGGAGGATCGAATGGATGTCTCGCCCTAATTGGTTCTGTGGTCTGCGCTGGATCTGACTGACCGTATTGGTTCTCAGCCATAACCCTGAATTCGTAGCTCTTTCCAACAGTCAAGTTCTTCACCCGTAAGAACGGTGTTGTGACGTAACCGGACACCTTAGTCCAGTTAGGTGTGCGAGCTTCGCGTTTCTCAACGACGTAATTCGTGATTTCACCACCGCCGTTGTCCTTTGGTGGGTTCCAGTATAATGTGAGCGCTTCGCCCTCGAATTCGTCTGCTCGTAGATTTTCTGGTTTACCAGGTCTGTCGAGAACACGTACGTTGATAGTAGCAGTATCATAACCAGACGGGTTACGTAACTGCAAGCGGTATTGACCACCGTCTGATCTCTTGGCATTCTTAACAACAAGAGAAGCGGAATCAGGCGTAATCTTCTGGAATATTCTTGAATCACCCTCGACATCGAGTAGATTATCATCAGCGAACCAAGATGCAGTTGGTTGTGGGAATCCAGTGTATGGTACGTGAATAGAGAAGTCTTCTCCAGCGCGTACAGTAATATCCCGAACACCTCCGAGGTCCATACACGGTTTGTTTGGTTGTTCAGCAATTGTGATATCACCAGTCGGTTTGCTTGGGTCAGATTTACCTACGTCATTAACAGCAATGACCCTGAACTGATATTCTTCACCTTCCTTAAGTTTAGGTACAGTGTGTACAAGGCCTGGAATAGGGACATCATTAACATCTTTCCAGTCTTTGTCTCCCTTAGCCTTTTGTTGAATGATATAGCCTTTAATCTTAGCTCCACCATCGCTCTTTGGTGGTCTCCACGATAATGTTACAGAGTCTCTAGTAATTCTATCAGGTTTGGGCGGTTCTGGTGCGCTAGGTTTAAGTCTTTGTGTCTGAGCAACAATGGGTTCGGTGGGTTTGCTAGGTTTGCCTGGTCCAGCTTCATTTACAGCTATAACGCGGAATTCATATCGGTTACCTTCACGCAGATCTTGCACTGTGTAACAAGTGTTGGGAGTTGGATAGTTATTCACCTTGACCCATTCACCACCGCGTTCTCTCTTTTCTACGTAATATCCAGTAATGGGTTTGCCACCACAGTTTGCAGGTGGTTTCCATTCCAGGGAGCAACTATTTGCACTGTAACCAGTAATATTAGGTGTGTCTGGCGCATCTGGTGGATCAAATGGTAATTTAGCCACAATTGGTTTGCTTTCTAATGGTTCAGATAGACCGTATAAGTTTTCAGCACGGACTCTGAATACATACTTTTTGCCTTCAGTCAAGTTCTTAACAGTAAATGAACATTTAGGGCAGAACCCAGCAACAGTACGCCAGTCGTTGACGCCATATTCGGCAACCTCAACAACGTAACCAGTGATTTCACTACCACCGTCGTCAAGAGGTGGTTGCCATGAAAGACTCATGGACTCATGAGTTACTGGGTTACACATAAGTGGGCCTTTAGGTATTCCAGGTTTGTCGACCACAATGACTTCAATATCAGCGGAATCTTTTCCATATTCATTGGATGCTGTAATTGTGTACTTGCCAGCGTCTTCCCTTGTTGATTTTTCGATGCTAAGTTTAGTTTCTTCAGCTTTGGTTTCAGCAGAGATCCTATGAGATGGTACAACAGGAACTGTTCCCTTGGTCCATGTAATCTTAGGTGTCGGTGCACCAGTTATTGGAATGTTTATATTAATAGGTTCACCAGCCCTTACCTTGATCTTGCGCCCAATTAGGCCATCAAGCCATAATTTTGGCTTCTCTTTCATTGGTTTAGCAATAATAACGTTAGATGGATCAGAAGGTTGTCCAGGTCCAGCTAAGTTAACAGCTGATACCCTGTATTCATATTGATGGCCTTCTTGAACTCTGTCATCTTGATATTCATTGAATCTTACAGGTTCTCTGTTCATCTTAATCCATCTTCCTGTTGCTCTGTCGCATCTTTCAACATCATAGCCAAGAATGTTGGAACCACCATTGGAAATCGGCGATGACCATTTGATTTTGATGTGGTCTTTGTCGGCCGAAACCAGTTCAGGTTTGCCAGGTTTTCCAGGTACTGTGTACTGGTTCTTGGCGACAATTGGTTTGTCTGTAACTAACGGTTCAGATCGTCCTTGCAAATTTTCAGCAAACACTCTAAATTCATATTTGGTGCCTTCAGAAAGACGAGGTACAGTTGCATGATTATATTTAGGATTGACATAAGTAACTGCAGGAACCCAACCACCACCGTGAGTCAAATCCCGTTTCTCAATGACATATCCAGTCAGTTCACTGCCACCGTTGTCTTTGGGTGGTTTCCATGACAATGTAACAGACTGGGCAGTGATCTCCTCGTATTCAAACGGTGGTTGCGGTGGTCCAGGTACATCCAACACAATTAAGTCGAAGCTACCTTCATCAGATCCCGAATCGTTCTTCAGAGACAAGTGGTATTTACCAGCGTCTGATCTCTTGCAGTTCACCGTGTGAACGATTGTATGATGTCCAACCGATGTAACAGTTGTTCTTTCGTTTGTTACAACAGCTTTGTCATTACAAGTCCATTTGACTTCAGGAATTGGTTCACCAATAAAGTCAATATCGATATGGAAAATGAGACCAGCCTTGATACGTACTTCCTTAAGTGGTGTCAAAATCTTAGGCGCTACAAATCTGTCCTTAGCTGTGACGATGTCTGACGGTTCACTAGGTTCAGACTGTCCAGCTTGGTTAACAGCGATAACTCTAAATTCGTAATCTTGACCTTCGACCAAGTCAGGTACAGTAGCTTTAGTTTGACCAGGTGGTACGTGAGCTGCATTAACCCAGTATGGACTACCTTTTTCTTTCTTTTGAATGATATATCCAGTGATGGGAGCACCACCGTCAGATTTAGGCGGAGTCCATTCTAAGTCAACGTGGCTCTTGCTCCAGTCAGTAGCCTTGGGCTTGCCAGGTGCTGAAGGCTCATCAAATTCGTTCTTCGCAACAATAGCGCGATCTAATTCTAATGGTTCAGACTGTCCGATAGCGTTTACTGCGCTAACTCTAAACAAGTATTCCTTCATATGAATAAGTCTTGTCACTTGGTGAGATAAGAATGTGCTCATGCCAGCATCTGACCAAGTACCACGAGATAAGTCCATCTTCTCGATGACATAATGTAAGATTGGTGAACCACCATCGTCCAAAGGTACTTTCCATGACAAAGAGCAGGAATCCTTTGTAACATCGGATACGACCAAAGGTTTTTCTGGTCGAGATGGTTTGTCTAAAACAGTAACGTTAGCACTCGCCGAGCAAACTCCGAGATCATTCTTGAGGGTCAATTTATAAACGCCTCCGTCAGAGCGGACGGAAAATGGAATGTCTAGGATAACCCTGTTATGCAAAATCTGGATATCAATCCTGTCCGATGGGTGGACGAGTTTGCCATTAATCTGCCATTCGACTGTTGGTTTCGGAGATGCCTCTATCGGGATCTCGTATTGGATTCTTTGTCCAGCCTTAACTGTTTTATCAGCGAGGAGCGTTTTATCGAATGTTGGAGCGCAAAATCTGGCTTTAGCCACCTGTGGCATAGAAGCGTCAGACGGCTCACCATTTCCAGCTTTGTTAACGGCAATGACTCTAAATTCGTATTCTTCTCCCTCTTGAAGACCAGACACTGTTCCAGTAGTCTTGTTTCCTGGTACTGTAGCTGCAACCTCCCACGGACCGTACTTCTTTCTGGCTTCGATAATATATCCAGTGATAGGTGAGCCACCATCTTTCTTTGGCGGTACCCATTCCAAGTCCATGTGATCCTTGTCCCAATCCTTGACAACTGGTGTACCAGGTTTATCTGGGGTTCCGTAAGGATCCTTGGCAGTGATTGGCTCTTGGCCGACAAGTGGCTGAGATTCACCGTGCTTATTGACGGCACGAACTCTGAAATTGTAATCGTGTCCTTCGATGAGGTGATCAATACGGATATTACAGCCCTGGACTTCTCCAGCCGGGATCCATCGAAGGTTTTCTTGATCCATCTTTTCAACGACGTAGTGTGTGATTTCACAGCCACCATCGTCCTTGGGTGGCCTCCATCTAAGGCTGCAACCTGATTTGGTGATATCATCTACACGCAATGGGCCTTCAGGTGGCAGTGGTACATCCATAACCAATATTTTGACTGAAGCCGTGTCTGTGCCATTAATGTTCTTAGCTTTAAGAGTGTAGGTACCAGAATCAGATCGTTTGGCGTCAATCACCCTGATCTTCGTGCTGTGGGAGTCATTAACGACCTTGATTCTGTCAGTATTGAGAACCATGTTCTCTCCATGAAGCCATTCCTTAGTGGGAGTTGGTTCACCAGCAACCGGTACATCCAACTCGTAGTTTTGACCAACTTTAACCTTGATATCGAACATGAAGTTCCTGTCGATCTTAGGTGGTAGGTTCTTAGGCCGGGCCAAATGAGGCGCGGTGCCGTCGCTTGGTATGCCTTTACCAGCCTTGTTGACTGCGCGAACACGGAATTCATACGTGTTTCCTTCGATAAGGTCTGGTACTTTTCCGGATGTGACATCACCTTCGATCTGTAGAACAGAAAATAAATTTAAATACTATTTGTCCTGAATCAAATAAAGTCCTAAAATTTTTATTATAATGTCTAACTAATCAGGCCACATTTGACGACCACGTGGCGTAATTATTTAAGTATATTTGATCTCTATATCAGGGGTAAGACAATATATCATTTAGAACGAATGTATATTCAGAATATATGTATGTATGTGTTCTTATTTATATTGATACAAGAAATTGATATGATATAATAAAATTAAACATACCTGTGCACATTCCTCCCAATCTGGTGCAAATCTGTCCTTCTTTTCAATAACATAACCAGTGATGGGAGCTCCACCATCTGTATCTGGTCTGGTCCATTCCAGTTCAACAAAGTCCGTGTCAAAGTCCCTAATCTTGGGCGTTCCAGGTTTACCCGCAACGTCGAAGGGATTCTTCGCTTCTGTCGCGTGTGGTGTTGTGAGTGGTTCAGATTTGCCTTGTCTGGAAAACAAATAATTTTCATTAGCGACATATTGTTTCAAGATACGCGGTAGCATGTCCAGCTAAGTTCAAGCCAAAGGACCTGGCAACGCAGCACCGAGTATTATTTTATTAGGTTTAACGAGAATATAGTTTATACTATGTACAACTCATATTTTTTATTTTTTACTCGGGGTCAAAAATAATAGCATTATAAATTGTACCACTAGCATTTCTAATCACATAATTGATTTCCTCTTACTATTTTGCTTCAAGGCTATTTAGCTACAGAGAATTATCAAAGATGTATTATAAAATAAAAATAAAAATTTAGTCCCACAGAGGGTCTACACCAGTTTGTCTAATGACAGGCGCTTTTACTTCTCGAAAAAAAAAACGCAATTTTTTATATTGAATTATTTATTACATACTCTGTTGTACACTGCACCTACGAACAAACACACATAAATACAAAAACGATCCTCTCAAACAAAACAAAGCCTTACCTGTTAACAGCGCGTACTCTGAACTTGTACTTGTGTCCAGGCTGCAGGCCGTCCACGGCGAGGCTGGTCTGTGGGCCGTCCGTCTCGCCCGCGGTCACCCATCTACCCGTGGCCTCGTCCATGCGCTCCACCACGTACTTCTCTATGGGTTGACCACCGTCGTCAGCTGGCGGGTTCCAGGACAGTTTGGCGCCGTTTGCGTGCACGTCGGACACCTGGTTTGAAGGAGTTAGTTTAAAATATATAGCTAAATATTTTCGATCTGTTTGATATTAACATTTGAAGATGAGTTAAATTTCCCTAAGCTAATTCAGTGAATATTTCTCATAAAAATAATTTAATAACAAAATAACTTTAAAAGTATTGTATTACTAAAACGCTACAAAAACTCACCTTAAGAGGTCCTCCAGGCGGACTGGGCACACTCAGCACAATGACCTCAACTTCAGCAACATCTTTACCGTTGCAGTTTTCAGCAGTAATGGTATATCTGCCGCTGTCTGCTCTAGTCGCTGACTTGCAATTGAGTTTAGTGTTGTAGTCCGAGTGTTGGACTTTCATCTCACCACCTGATTTCACCTCTCGTTTGCCCAGGAACCATTTGGTTTCGGGCATTGGTTCTCCAGTGACCTATAATATATAGGCTTTAATATTAGTTACTACTTAGACGAAATGATTTTTATTATATTAGTAAAAATAGTGAAAATATTGTCAGCAAGTGTATTTTATTTATTATTCCGTGGCTATATTGTAGCGTAACAGACAATAAGAATTTCAATACAAATAAATAAAAAAAAAAAATATAAATTTGAAAAAAAAAACTTCTTTCATATAGGAGTAATTCAAAAACTTTGACAACTCACCTTGACATCAAATCCGAACTTCTGTCCGACCTTAATCTTGATATCAATAAGGTTAGTTCTATCGATCTTAGGCGCCAAGTTCCTGGGCTTGGCGACGATTGGATGCGTGCTGTCGCTGGGCACGCCGGGACCGGCTTTGTTCACAGCGCGGACTCTAATGGACATAACAATATATAAATATTATTCAAAGTTAAAGGATATTAGCTTGAAAAAAACATTAGCTCTTTAGTTTAGATTATAGACCATCAATCTATTTTAATACTATATTGTGTTTTTTATTTTTATCTAAAAGTATAGAATAAAACTAAAAGTCAATATTATTTTTTTTGATTTCAATAATTAAAGAAAGAAAAAGAAAGAAGAAATTATACCTAATAAGTTAATTTAAAATTAATCCTAATAGTTATATACCATTGGATCAACTTAACAAGACAATCTTAACTTTAATCGACCATTTATTAACACTCATTGGTACTCTTGTCACTCAACTTGATCCTACGCAACAATTAATCTTGTCCTCGTAGGGCTAGCTTCTCTAACTTCCTAAAATTGTTACTCTACACGACGCACGCTTTAATGGACGCAATTGTACCAACTAACAAATAAAAAATCCAACTCACCGGAATTCATAAGTCTGTCCTTCGACCAGATCCGGCACAGTGCACGTGGTCTTATCCGCAGGCACTTCTAAAGCCTTCTCCCAGTTGCCAAACTTGTCCTTTTTCTCCACGATGTAGCCTTCGATGGGCGCGCCGCCATCTTCCTGCGGCGGGGTCCATTTGAGGTCCACGTGGTCCTTGTCCCAGTCCGTGACTGAGGGTGTTCCTGGTGCTCCTGGATATATTAAAAGGAATAAATTAGATTCGTAATCACACAGAAGTAAAAAACTTATCTTCTATTTGTTAAATTTTGTTAAATGAGCGAGTATCCATGATGATAGTAAAACATATTATACAGCATGGCGTATATAAGTGGCGCTCCTTTGTGGATAAACTGGTAAAGTTTAATTGAGAGAATTTATTAATTAAATCCAACCCCGTAATATGATTTATATTAAAATAGTTCAAATTATTTGGCTCAAATTATATGACATAGCAAAAGTATAAAAAAAGCCGACAATAATACAAAAACAACTCTCACCAGGTTCATCGTATGGATTCTTAGCAACAATCTTTTCTTCAGAAATGAGCGGTTCGGACTCTCCCTCCGTATTGACGGCGGACACGCGGAACTTGTACTCCTTGCCGGGAGTTAAACCGGTCACCTCGCAACCTGAAAAATAACGATCATTACTCACTGCTCATATAATAATTTTATCATTTATTGCTACTACAATCATAAAATTTTCATTTGGATGGAATAATTTTATCATTTTATCTTTCTTTCAAAATTTGGAACAGAAAAAGTAACAAAATTTGGGAGATCATTTTGATTTTAATGACACCATTCTTTTAAAGATTAATAAATTATAATGTCAAAAAAATATAATATTAAATAAAAACATTAAAAAAAAAAATTCGATTTGAACTTGATATGTATAAAAACCTTGGACACCAGAAATGCCACAAGAAAAGGTTAAGTCTAAAAAAGTCTTAGAGCCGTAATAATAATTACAGATTAACTAAACCAAGTAGCTTAAACTGAAATTTTCTGTACAAAATATGATAGTGAAAAGAGGACAATATCTCTCCCTCCTTTTCACTCTGAGATTATCCTGTGTTACTACACATAAATTATTATTCACAACTCACGAGGTTCATCAGATCTAGCGCAGGGAACCCAAACCCCAGTCTCGGTGTCCAGTTTGTCCACTTGGTAGTACTCGATGGGAGCGCCACCGTCATCCTTGGGCCGCTTCCACTTAAGCGTGCAGCCGTCTTTGTGCACGTCAGAGATCTGGGGAAAATTATTGTTATTAATACATAATCCTCTAAAGGGTATGATAGTACAAGATGGCATATGTTAAGTGGTTATAATAAATGAAATCGAAAAAAGGAATTTTGTTGTGAATGCTTTAATGAATTATATAATGGAAATTGAAAGTGTAAATAAGCGCAGTCTATTAAATTAATAATTATTTAATATATTATAATAAATAAATAAAATAGTAAATAATATTAATAATAATAATAGACATCACTAAATTCTGAACTTATTTGGTGATTATTATAATGTTAAAATATAAAATAAAAAAAAATAGGCAATCATGGGGACTGCCGACAGAAATGAAAAATTATAGTATGAATAATCAAAAACAATAATTATTTACATTTTGATATAATTTATTTTTTAATCAAAACAAGTGACGCTGCGCGTCGCTAGTCTACGCCGACACGTCACATGTCGGTGACGCGAAATCATAAGTTTTGCATCTATCAAAACTCGTTCAACGCTAGCCGCGTAGAATTATGAAGTTATCACTTTCAAAATATATTACCTGCAATGGTCCTTCAGGCTTAGCAGGCTTATCAGTGACCACTACATTGACAGTAACAGTGTCCTTCCCGCTGGAGTTGACCGCGGTGACGGTGTACTCGCCCGAGTCGTCGCGCCTCACGGGCCGCACTACCAGCTTCGTGAAGTACTCGGGACTGTCGATTGTTACCGCTTTGGATGGACGCAGCGGCATGTTCTGGTATCTGGTGTTGAAATAATTCATATTAAAGATTTAAATGAAAGTTTTCAACAGCTATGCATATTGCATGTCCAAAAATATGTATGAGTTTGTTTAAAATACAAAGGACTCGATTACTGCAAATATGATTAAAAAAAATGATTGATACATGATATTTTTTTTATGTCAAAGGACATACAGCTATCGATTTTGACATTTGGCCTTATTCGAAAAGTTATTCGATTCAATTCAATTCTCTTGTTAATACCTTAAAAGCTTGTCAGTTGAGCGATTCAAGTATGTAATGTTAAGAAATTTTATCAACACTAGCAATAATGAATAATCCATAGCAATATTATAGCTTGAAAAAAAATGAGATTATAAAAAAATATTATTAAGTTTCCTTTAAAAACTTTTCCTACATACTTTCCTCAACTAATTTAAACCCTTCGTATTTACCTCCATTCCACAGCCGGAGCTGGTTCACCGGTGATAGCAGCCTCCAGCTTCAGTGTAGATCCGGCAGACAGGGTGACATCACGGAGGTGTCTCCTGTCAATCTTGGGCGCCAGGAAGCGGGGCTTGGCCACGAAGTTCTTGCTGGCCTCAGACGGCTTGCTCTGACCGGCTTTGTTTATGGCTATAACTCGGAACTGGTATTCGTTTCCTTCGATTAATCTGTACGGGAGGAAAAGGTTAAGAATTTTTTCTCTTTTGGTCTCTTAAAAATAATTAAAAACAAAAAAAAAACAGCAAATAAATATATAAACTATCCTGTTTTTATTATATATGCTGAGCACTGAATACAATAATGGACAAATTTTAACATTAAAACAAAAAAAACCTACGATCAGCACAAACATTTTGTCGACACTGGGATCACATTTACATCTTTTTCTGAATAGACAAAAACAAAATTCATCATATAATATTTTAAGAAAAAATTATACCAACCCATTAATAGTAGCACTTGGTGTAGGCGTGTGAGTCTCCACCGCCTTCTCCCACAAGGGGCTGTACTTGTCCTTCTTCTCAACAATGTAACCAATGATGGGAGACCCTCCATCTGATACTGGCGGCTCCCATTTGAGGTCCACGTGGGTGGCCGACCAGTCGTCTGGTACTGGAGTCGATGGTGCTTCAGGCACGGCTGTGGGAAGAATTATTTTGGTGGTTAGTTTAACCGATATCAAAGAGGGAGGTTTGCAATTAGCGTTTATTTTTTGTGTTATGAAAAAATAAAAGAAAAAATATTTTATTGAAAAAAAAAACATCCTGTTAAATTTATTACCTACCTTAAATAGGACTTGGACTAAATTACAATATTTATTTTTCATACGTAAAAAACATCTGATTATAATATATTATATTCTATCTAGAATTATCCATAAGAAAGATTAAAAAAGATATATTAATAAACTAGTTATACTCACTGAATGGATCTTTAGCGACAATAGAGCCGAATGTCTCCAGCGGCTCAGACTCGCCCTCCTTGTTGACCGCCTTCACGCGGAACTTGTACTCATGTCCGGGGATCAAGCCATCGACCTGATAATAAAAAGCAAATATTTATAACATTATCATTAACGGAGAAGATTAGCTGAGTATAGTGAATTAGTGTTGTATAATTTTGGGAAAATTAGCTCTTTATATTTTTTAAGGAAGCCAAACGACCAACAATTTACTTGACGCAACCTACAGTCATCTGCAATCAAATGAGTTGTGAATGTATTGCTGGTCTTTCAATTTGGGCATTTACTATATGAAGGGAACATTCGTAATTAACAAATACTTGAAGGGATTTTTATAAAAAACGTTTTACGTATAGGTATAGCCACATAAAATAGCTAGTTTATTATTTATTATAATACTAGCGACTAATTCTCGCTTCGCTTCAGGTTCGTCTCTAGACAAAAACAAATCTATCCCACGGGAACTGTTTATTTTCCGGGATAATATATAGCCTATAGGCTTCCTCAGTTAACGGGCTATCTAATGCAAAAAGAACTTTTCAAATCGGATTAGTAGTTCTTGAGATTAGCGCGTTCAACCAAACTAACAAACAAACTCTTCAGCTTTATAATATTAGTATAGATATATACCTCCATTTCAGGTACATTGCCGAGTGTCTTGCCGACGGGCATCCATATGCCAGTTTCAGGGTCATACTTCTCCACCACATAGTTCTCGATGGGTTCCCCGCCGTCGTCCTTGGGCCGCTTCCACTTGAGCGTGCAGCCGTCTTTGTGGATGTCGGACACTTCGAGAGGACCTTCAGGTTTCTCGGGTTTGGCTGAAAAGATATTGTTATATTAGAATAACTTCTGAAGCAAAATAATTAAGATAATTCCATTTTAAAAAATCATTAAGTTTTGATATATTATTTATGTTTGATGTTACTTCAAAACAAACAGATAAAAATAATTAATGTAAATTTTCATATCTGTAATAAAGAAAAACAATTTCTTTCTATTTAATAACATTTAATATAACAGAATATCGCTTTCAAATATTAAAATAATAACAGTTTAGTGTACTTACAGACTACGATAATCTCGACCTCAGCAGTGTCCTGTCCGTATTTGTTAATGGCCTGTATCTTGTAGGTGCCGGAGTCCTTGCGGCGCGGGCTCGAGTGCTGATACTTGCTCAAGTATGGCACATTCACCACTGAAAACAGATACATTTCATATTTTACACACAAAAATAAGTTAAATCTTATAATAAAATTATATCCCTAAAAACTAGCGACTCACCCCCGCTTCGCTCGGGTTCGTCCCTAGGTTAATTCCCCATACAATCTTTCATCCCCATTTTCACCCCCTTGAGGGATGATTTCCTGGATAAAGAGTATTCTACGTCCTTCCCAGAGTCTCAAACTATCTTCTTACTAAATTTCATCTAAATCGGTACAGTAGATCCAGAGATTACCCCCTACAACCTCACAAACTTTACCTCTTTATAATATTAGTCTAGATAGTTAGATAAAGGATTTTATAATAATGATTTGAATGTATTACTTTAATATATGTATAAATTAATTAATAAGTCTAAATAAGGGTCACGTTTTGATCTTTGTCGTAAACATATTAACCCAGTGTACGATACAGTCATATATATCAATACAGACGCCTAAAGACAGCGCAATTGAAAACAAATTGTCATAGTTACTTCTTATAACATCAGGTATCCGCTAGTTATAGTCCCGTCCAAATCGGTCCAACCCTTTCAGAGATTATCCGAAACAAACAGACAAATGTTTAAAAGAAAATATTTTTTGTTATTTAAATACCATATATACTTTCATATGCCTTTAGTAAAAAAATATTTTAACATTACAATCAGACACTTCGATTTTATTTATTTATGTAGATAAAAAATAGCATCCAATCCACAAATAAAGAAATAAACATACACTTAAGCCCGTTGCCACTGCTGACGGTCTTGCCGTTGAGCGACCACGCCACGTCGGGCGCGGGCTCGCCCGTCACCTTCACGTCGAGCGCGATGGGCTCGCCCTCGTGCACCTTGATCGGCCGCAGGTTGCGACGGTCGATCTTTGGTGCCACTGGAAATAAATATTATAATCAATTAATACCATTATAATATTACTAGCGGCTCACCCTCGCTTCACTAGGATTCGACTAGAAAAACAAAGACAAATCTATCCCACGGAAACCGTAATTTTTCGGGATAAAAAGTAACCTATATGCTATTCCAGACTATAATCTATCTCTGTGCCAAATTTCATCCAGATCCGTCCAGCCGTTCTGGCGTGAAAGAGTAACAAACATCCATACATACATACTCACAAATTTTCACATTTATAATATTAGTATAGATTTTTCATTAGATTTATTTTATTCAAGATATGAGTCACTTTAATTTCGAGTTTTAGTGTAATTTTTTAAGCCTATAACGTGAAGTAGTAATAGTGATCTAAAATCCATATCACGAAACCGGAAGTTTTATATAGTTAGTTATATATAGTATTATAATATACTTAAATTGCAGATAGACATTGAAATTACTAAATAAAAACTTACTTTCACAAAAATAAACAAAGATGTGCTTCTCAGTATACATATGTATTTACAAAATTTGATAAGTGTACTTATACAAACTCATAAATTTTTGCGTCTTTATAATATTAAAAGAAGATATGTACATCATTTCATATTAACATTCTATTGATATAATAAGTTAAAAAAAAATCATTAAAATGTTTATTATGAATATATTTAAATATTAAAAAAATATAAGTTACTCACTCTTGCTTCGCTCGGATTCGTCCCTAGTGAAAAACAAATCTATCCCACGGGAACAGTACATTTTTCCGGGATAAAAAGCAATCTATGTGCTATTCCAGACTATAAATCTATCTCTGTGCCAAATTTCATTCAGATCCGTTCAGCCGTACTGACGTGATGGAGTAACAAACATACATCCAAACTTTCGCATTAATTCAGTAGTAAGATAAGTTTTAAATAACACTCACATCGCCTAGGCTTGCAAGTGACAGATTTGCTGGCGTCACTGGGCTCGCCGGGGCCGGCTTCGTTCACTGCCTTCACTCTAAATTCGTACTCAGTACCCTCATCTAGGTTGGGCACTGTCGCTTTCTCGTTGTCGTTAGGTCCGACCTGTTAATAACAATATTATAGTTTTAATACAAATAACTTAAGTGGTATCTTTATATATGATGATTATGTATGATATATTTGATGATGTTTTTTTGTTTACTTTAAGTCATCTGAATGGTCCTTAGCTACAGTCGGGCACGATAGGTAATTCTGTTATCGAGATTCAAGGTTTTTGTTTATTTTTCGAGTAATAAGGTTTGTGGCGAAACCATTTGCTAAAACCTAACTAAAATCATAGTTGTATCTATTTGCAAACCAACCACATAAACATACCTCACAGGCTTTCACCCATTTGGTCGACCCGACTTCTCTTTTCTCTATAATGTACCCAGTAATGGGAGCACCGCCATCTTTGATGGGTTTGGACCACTTGAGGTCCACGTGGTCTTTGTCCCAGTCCAGGACTTCTGGTGTTCCGGGCTTGCCGGGCTCATCTATAAATAATGAAATGAATGTTTTAATTTTAAAAGAAATATAAAAACTAATATTATTTGGTTTATTAGTTCGCGCAATGCTTTCTACGTCCCTTAAATATTAGATTTTAAATTAATTATTTATTATAGATAATATATTTATTATAGTATATAGTAGTATTTAGTATAGTCTGTTTTTATTTGCGTTACGTCATTGTTACCTGGATGCACATTTATACCATAACCATAATTTATTTAATTTATTAATTTACAAGGAAGTTAATTTAATTAATTAAATTATTCAACTAAATACAGTCTACATATTACCATTATTAATATTTATATTAATTAATTAAAATTAATATTAATTAATTAAAATCCATAGTAAATAAATCGATATGTTCAAAGTAAATTAGTACTTATAAAGATGATATTACTACAACGATATAATCAACTTACCGAAGGGATTCTTAGCAATAATGGACTGTTCTCCCTCCAAGGGCTCGGAGACGCCCTCATTATTGACCGCAGACACTCTGAACTTGTATTCATGACCAGGCACCAAGTTTTCAATCTCTGCCTTCGGATCCTTAGTCTTCATAGCCGGGAGCCATCTGCCTGTTTCTGTGTCCAGTTTCTCCACTAGATAGTGGTCGATGGGGGCGCCACCGTCGTCTAGCGGTGGGTTCCATTTGAGCGTGCAGCCTTCTTTGTGGACGTCGGATATCTAAGATAAAATTAGAAAAATCCAATTAAAAAGTAAATTTAAAAAATATAGATTGAGGCTGGTATAATATTATATGATCTGTGATTGAGGTTAAACATTTTTATTACAACCTTACTTTTCCATAATCGGACTAATTCCATGAAATGAAATTATTGTATTATCACCATAACTCCATAATATTATTTATGGCTTTCAAATTGATCAAATGATCAAATTAAATTTTATAAATAAACAAAAATAAACATACAAACGGCGCAAGTTAAAAATATATAACAATGAAATAAAATCACTTTTTATAACACAGTCACTAAAATAAGCAAACCAATAAACTTTAAACCTTTAAGCATTAATGTATTTTAAAACAATTCTGACACAAATCGATCTCAACACTATTATATATTCACCAATCATCTAATACTTAAAAATCTGCTCAAATATATAAAAAAAACATAGCATCCCACATACCTTCAAAGGTCCTTCAGGCTTAGCAGGTACATCCAGGACATTAATTTGTATGGTAGCCTCGTCCTTCCCACTGCTGTTCTCTGCCTTCAGCACGTAAGTGCCGCTGTGCTTGCGCGACGCGACCACCACTGAGAGCTTCGTCCTGTAGTCCTCTACATCCACTGAGAGATCATCGCGAGTGGACAGACGCTCTTTGTTTTGGAACCTGGCAAAAAAAAAATATTTATGTTAATACTTTATTAGATTTACGCGAATATTTAACATTTTGAATAAAACAATGCTTTTCGGAATTTTTATATAAATATATATAATTATATTACTTAATAATAAAAAAAAACAAATAGTTTTACATAATAAAATTTACTCAAATGTTCCAAAATGTATTTAGCTGATCTAACTTATTGTAATATATCTATTAAGCTATAAAAGCTGAGAAACTCAAGTTATATACTAAACAACGTCATTTAAAATATTACTGTTATATTATATAATAATACTTATGGCAATATATATGTGATGTTTTTATTAATTTTTTCAGAGTACTAACCAAGTCTTGGTCGGTGGAGGTTCACCGGTGACCTTGACGTCCAAGCGAATGTTCTGTCCAGCTTTGAGCGTGAGATCGCGCATGTTGGTGCGGTCGATCTTTGGCGGAGCTGCAATATGAAAGAAATATTTTTAATTATATTTTAGTTTAGTTAGTGAGTTTGTTTCTAGATATTTTCATCTAATCTTGAATAGAAAGTATCCGGTTTCAGTATGTTTATATCTACTCATACTTTTTTTTTAAATAATATACAAAAATCAATGAAACCTACCATAAACAATGCCTGGCCAGTTTAATTATTTAAAAAATAAAAATGTCTATAATTCTATCATCCAAAATAAATTATAAAATATTGGCATTATAAAAGTACCAATAAGACTATAGTTCTAATCTTTTACTTAAAAAGTAAAGTAGGGACACCTACTATTAAAATTCGTGTAATATCGGTTATCTCATAACTTTTTAAACGTAACTTATTCTACCCGCTTAAGTCCAATAAGCTCAGAAAGAAAATCCTCTCACTGCTGAGCGGACCTTAAAAAAGTTCAATTTTTTATCGAATGTACGGTACTCATAATTATTATCATTTCTTTGACAACATCAATATATTTCTCACCAAAGCGGTCCTTAGCCAGAAGGCTTTCGGATGCCGCAGAGGGCTTCCCGGGGCCAGCCTTGTTGACCGCCTTCACACGGAACTGGTACGTCTTGCCTTCGATCAGGTCCGGGATACGAGCTTCTGTCTTATTACCGGGTACCTTTAGGAAAAATAATGAATATAATGTTAGGTAATGTATTATTAGTTATAGATTGTAATTACTTTTCATAACACATACCATTTCTTCTTGGAATTAGATTTTTATATTGCTTTGTTACGGTTCCAAAAAATATTTTATGAATTATTGTATCTCTAAGGCTATTTTTGCGGTTGGGATCGTACATTATTTATAAAGATATGTTTTACAATTGAAATCAGTGCACTTCACATATTTTGTAAAATTTACTGTAGTAAAGTGTAATTATTTGTCATTTTATGTAAAATATTACACCATCTTTAAAATCATTTAGAAGTAATTATTCTAATCTTAAGGTAATTTTTTTTGAAAATTATACAACCACGACAACAAATACAAAGAATACAACCGTATTGAGTACCTGCTTTTTCAAGTCCGCGAAATAATAACAATATATCTCACCTCAACAGCCTTGACCCATTTCCCAGTATCCCTGTCCTTCTTCTCCACGATGTACGCGGTGATGGGGGCGCCGCCGTCGTTGGCGGGCTTCTCCCACTTGAGGTCCACGTGGTCCGCCGACCAGTCCTTGAAGTCGGGCTTGCCGGGCGCGCCGGGCTCGCCTGTTATAATTAATTGTAAATTAATATTTAGTGTCCATATGTCCATATATATATATATATAATAAAAATGTTATACCGTTCGTTGGTATCATCACTTGGGAATGACTAGACCGTTTTGGCTATTATTTTATTTAAATGTTCATAAAAGCCCCAATAAGGGTTTTAGGAAACAAAATTGAAAAAAATAGTTTTTGGTACAAGTAAATTTTACAATTCTTACATGACCTTAAAGATCGTAAAAAAATTAATTTTGGTCAGCATGTCAGCTAGTATTAATATAATTTATTATTGAATATTATTAAATTATTATAACAATTTATCTCACTGCTAGGCATAGACACTCATTCAATACGAAGTAAGTTCCTTATGATGTTTCCTTTTAAAGTTATAACAAGTTGAAATAACATTCCAAATGAGATGCAGATTCAAATCTACTGCACTGCATTATATAAGACATTTAAAAACACAGTTTTACAATCTCTATCACTCACCATAAGGATTCTTAGCCGTGGTAGCAGTTTCCGTAACCAAGGGTTCACTCTCACCCTCTGGATTGACTGCCTTCACTCTGAACATATAATCTTTGCCCTCATTAAGTCCTGTGACATCTGCTTCAGGTGTTTTCGTCGTGCAGACGGGCACCCATCTACCGGAGTCTGTATCCATACGTTCTACGACGTAACTCTCGACTGGTTCTCCACCATCATCTTCTGGTGGTTCCCATTTCAGCTTGCAGCCGTCTGCTTTCACATCGGACACCTAGTGGTGAAAAGAAAAACATTGTGAGTAATTTAGTTAACCCCTCGATTACCGCATACACGCCGACGTGTACGATAACAATTGAATTCTCGGAAATTCCCACGGATTTCTTAGAATTTGTCCAGGAGGGGTTAGGTATTGATCATGTAAGTTACATTAGCATAGTGGTTATGAAATTGATGAAATTGATCTTTAAATTCGGGGTATTAGAGAAGGAAGAATTCGTGTATACAGCAAATATATTAAATTACCGTATTAATTTTTTTTTTCATAGTAGTTATGTAGAAAAGTTGTTGTAAGTAGATGCCCATGTTACATCCACTTGCAGATAACACATAAAAATTAAAAGATTCAAACAAGCTTAATATTATCATATAAAAAAAAACCCTATGATGTTTTTATATGATGAAACCATAGTGTTTTACATAATTGTAAAACGAAATGTTTGTTTTTTTGTAACAAAATGTTAAATACCAACCTTCAAAGGTCCCTTTGGTTTGGCCGGCTTGCTGACAACAGTGATCTCGATCTCAACAGTATCTACACCGGAGTCGTTCTTAGCAGTTACCACATACTTTCCGCCATCTTCTCTTGTCATTTTCTGGAGAGAGAATGAGGTGTGATAGTCTGCGTTCTCTATCTTTAGTCTGTCTGTGCTCTTTAGAGTTTGATCTTTGAAGGTCCAAGTGATGGTTGGTTCCGGTTCACCCTTGACATCGGCCTCGAGTTTCAGCACTTGACCGACCTTGATCTTACGGCTTTGTAGATGTTTCCGATCGATTTTAGGCGCCACTGTAGAGAAAAGAAATTTGATATTAATAAAATAATACTTTATATATCTCTTAGAGTAAATTTTGAAAACATTGCAATTTTTTCGATTCTGTAAATCGTGAAACTTTTGTCGTAGCCATCAAAAAATAAACAATAAAAAGTTGAATACGAAGATATACCACACGGAAGCATCGAATGTACGTTCTCCAAGTACCAGCATATTCAAATTTTACTTACTTACATACTTGCAAAGATTATCATGCTACCCACTCTGACATCACTCAATGGATTTGAATAAAATTCTGATAGCTTATATTATAGGCTTAAACTAGTCAAAAATCTCAAAATCTAGTCACACAACACTCACAGAATCTAGGCTTGGCAATGACAGATTTGCTGGGCTCGGAAGGCTCTCCCTGCCCCGCCTTGTTGATGGCGATGACGCGGAACTGGTACTCGTGGCCCTCCTCCACGTCCGTCACGCGCCCCGTGGGACGCTCGCCCGACGTACGCAGACAGTCTTGCCATTTTCTATCATTATAATTATTGAATAAATATAAATTTTAATATTTGTTTAGAAAAGTAATGTAACTAAGGAAAAAAATTCATACTAGATACTTAGTATAAGTCAGTCAATCATAAGTCTATCCATACGTAGTCATTAACTATTGTATTTTCAACAACTGTCTACTAAATTTTAACTTAAAAGTACACCTTTGCACTATAGATATTTTTTGTCAGGTACTTTCTGTTTCTAACTGCAATTAAATCATTGAACGATAAATTCATCCTATAACATTGGAAGTATTAAACAATTGGAAGAAAGTACAGATGTTTTAGTTTAGACTATTACATTCATCATCCAAATAAATTTATATTTAAATAAGTAAAAAAACTCCATACCTTTCTCCCTTCTCTCTCTTCTGAATGATATATCCTGTGATGGGAGCGCCGCCATCTTCCTTCGGCGGCGTCCATTCCAACTCGACAAAGTCTTTGTCCCAGTTACGTGGCTCTGGACGTCCGGGCTTGCCGGGCTCGTCTATAAAAATGAAAATAGTATTAATATTTGACCTTTTATTTCTTTTGAATTTACTATTAATAATCACGAAAAACTATCTAATTTCAATTAGATAAATAGCTACATTTTATATATAATTCATAGTAATAGCACGATATAAAAAAAAACCATACAGCAAGCAATTGAATACACCGAAAATACCGCTAAATTAAAGGTTGTCAAAAAAAATAAAGGCGAATGATTTCGAAGTTAAAGCGCTATAGTGCCATCTCGTGGCAATTTGTAATTATACTTGGCATCACTAAAGCTGTTTCCCGATTGTAAAAGTCCAATAACAGTCGGGAGCGTTTATCCCATGTCTCATCTGGCACACCTCATACAATTTCCCTTTCTAGATGCCTTCATTAGACGACTGTATGGATACTGGACTGTGGTAATATAACATAATATATTACCGAATGGATTCTTAGCGATGATAGGCTTCTCAGTCTCCAGTTCCTCAGACTCGCCCTCCTTGTTGACGGCCTTCACGCGGAACTTGTACGGCTTGCCTTCCTGCAAGCCGGTCACATTCGCCTTCGTGTCCTTTGCCGTGCCGCATGGGATCCATTGTCCTGATGGAAGATTGCAATTTGTCATCAATCAAAATTATTTTAAAACTAAAAGGTTTTAGGGGAGGTTCTGTTGGATTTTAGTGGATAATACGTGCTTTTCTAGCCAGTGAATCCCACATGATAACCTGTATGAATACAGGTAGTATGATAAAAAAGGGGGTGTTAATGTTTTAAATTCTTACTAATGTTGTTAATGTTTATGTGTTTTTCGTAGTGTTACTATTTTTTTTTTATCTATTGACACGAATTTTAAATAATTCTATATTTATGGATTCAATACACGGGAGAATATTTGTTTCGATTAATTTACATTAAATTCTTATTCGACATTATATTGTTAACGCAAAAGATAAATTTCATATTATTCACATCACGTTAATTAGTAGTTTTAATTTTTTTTTAAATTACAAATTAAAAGAACAAGAATAAACAGAAAGTAAGATTGAGCGGAGACAAAAGTATTAACCTAAGATTTAAATCTATAGATACGCCTTGAGCGTCTTAGTATTATTACAGTTTAGTGATAAATTTATTTATGAGTTACCTTGGTAACTAAAATTATAACAATAGTATATGTCACTTCTACTGAAAGTTGTACACTGACAAATATTTGGTAAGATTTCATTGATATACAAAAACTCGAGGTACACAAAATGAATGAAAAAATTAAAACTCACGTTGTTTCGTTTAAAAAAGTACTTTATCTGGTGTGCGTAAGATCGAATTTGTGTTTAAACAATTAGAACTTTGGATTTTTTAATTTTATTCTTTTGTTTTACTTAACGTCACATGTCGACGACACTTTTTGAAGGGATATTTATTAAGAAATGTGTATCTATGTTTTTATATATCAATTTAAGAACTATTTTAATTAATTTTCGACTTACCAGTAAGTGGATCAAGTTTCTCAATCTCATAGTATTCAATGGGAGATCCACCGTCGTCTTCGGGCTTCTGCCACGACAGAGTGCAACTGTTCTTAGTCACATCTGCTACTTCCAATGGACCCTTGGGTTTAGTTGGCTTGCCTAAAAAAATAAATAATCGATATAATAATTAAGTCATTAGACTAAGTAACATTATTATTTAATAAAGTTTTAAAAAATGTACTCATTATAATAATAGAAACTAAAATGGAATAAATTATATTCAATATTCAATTGTAAAATTAATTCAAATTATCAAAAATATTTAAAATTAAAGTGATCAAATATTGTAAGGTATTGATGCCACATTTATATTTTTTTGAAATCATTTTATAATTTTTTTGTGTAGGTGATATCTGTAACAACTATATAATGAACTTTAAAACATGTAAAATTTTAGTCTCTCCCGCGACCTGGATTGCTGTTAAGCATTTTTAAAAAAAACGTTAGGAAACAAAAACCAAAACAAACCCGCGAAAAAAACCGGAAAGATCGTTATATTTAAAATGTCAAATATTCGAGTAATCTAAGAATCATCGATCATTAATTGACTAAACTTATTCAGAAATAAATAGACTTTTTAAATACAAATTATTTGAAATTTAATATTGACTATTATATATTTTTATTTTACTATTACACTTTAGTTTTCGCGAAATAAGTTTTATTATATTTCTGAAATATTCCGCAATATTCCCTCAGTAATAATTTATTACTGAGGGAATATTTATACATATACAATTATTTTTAATACTTACCAACAATAAGGATTTCAACTTCGGCCTCATCTTCACCCACTTCGTTCTTGGCCTTAATCACATATTTGCCACTATTGGCGCGTTTGCTCTTGGTCATCAGGAACTTGGTGTTATAATCAATGTTGATGATCTCCAAGTTCTCTCTATTAGCCAGCTCTTGGCCCTGGAAGTGCCAAGTGACTGTGGCTGGTGGTTCTCCGAAGACCTTGACGTCCAGGGATACTGGAAGACCAGCTTTTACGGTGATCGGGTTGAGGTTAGTACGGTCGATCCTTGGTTTCACTGTTGGGAAAAAATTTAAATAAATTATTATTAATAATAAATAAATCTATTAAAAATAATATAATACAAAAAAATATGTTTTTACTACGTAGATCAATGCTTGAAAGTAAAAAAAAAATATTCGGTTAAAAACCAAGAAGTATTTGAGCGTCAAATAATTTGAAACTTAAGATTATATATTTAACTTAAATAATTATAATTCTGTTTTAGCCATTTAGCTAAGGAACCCTATTATCTATACTAATATTATAAAGAGAAAAGATTTGATTTTTTGTTTTTTGCACCAAATAGGCTCCGAAACTACTGAACCGATTTAGATGAAATTTGGTAAGAAGATAGTTTTTATCCCGAAAATCGTCCCTTATGGGGGTGAAAATGGGAATGAAAGTTTGTATGGGGAATCAACCTATTCAGTATTAAGGTGTGTATACATACAGAATCTCGGCTTAGCGGTATGCCAGTGGGTGTTCTCGGAGGGCTCGGACTGGCCCGCCTTGTTGACGGCGCGCACCCGGAACTGGTACTGGTTTCCTTCCTCCAACTTCGGGACTGTGCCTTGGCATACGTTGCCGTGGACTTCTGCGGCCTAGAAATTATATTATATAATTTTTATAAATATATAATAATTTTGTTATTAGAATATTGACCAAATATAAATTTAAATTAATTTAAATATTTTCAAGAGATAAACTCTGTGTTTGCTTTAAAACTATGCTGTGTGTGAAAAGGAATAGAACATACAAGTCGAATTTGTCTTGAGATTTTAATAATCAATTATTAAAAAATATTGAATTAGCTAATTAATTATTATAAGATATAAATCTACACATACATTTCATTAACCCACGAACAACTACAAGTATATATAAAACCTAAAAATTATTTTTGTTATAAGTAAACCATAATTTTCAACAACCAACCTTAACAAATTCGCCTCTATCCCTATCCATGACTTCAATAATATATCCAGTGATGGGCGCTCCATTGTCTCTGATGGGAGGTTCCCATTTTAACTTGGCCGACTTTTCGTCCCAGTCCACAATATCTGGGAGACCAGGTGGAGCTGGTACATCGTATGGGTTCTTGGCTAGGATACCATGATCTGTTTCCAAGGGCTCTGATTCACCCTCTTCATTCAATGCCTTTACACGGAATTGGTATGTGTGACCTGGTTCCAAACCTATAATGGGAATTATTATTAAGTATTATTATTCATTTTAGCAAAAAATTATTTATATAGATATATCTATTCTTGATAGCTAACGTTCACGTTTCACATACATAAAATTTGTGCTGTTTTTGGACTCGACAAACTCAACAAATTTACAATATCTATTTCAAAGCGATTTTAAACAAAAATCCTATAGATAAAGCACTTTTAGTTTGTCCTTAATTACGCATTTTACAAGCAATTCTAATTTCTAATTATTACCTCCTAAAACTCTCACTTTGAAAATTGCCAAATCGACCCAGTCGTACTAAATTGATGTGCTTTTATTTACATACATTAAAAAAATAAAAATACTGTACAATATACACACAACATTTAAATATAAACACAAAACCTATCTTATTTCTGACAACCCTAAAATCCTACCCACAACATCCACTCACCAGTAACAGTAGCCTCAGTGACATCAGGGTCGATAGTGCCAGCGGGACTCCACTTCCCGGTCAAAGTATCCATCTTCTCCACGATGAAAGCGCTGAGGGGAAGTCCCCCGGTGTGCTTGGGCTTGTTCCATGACAGTTTCACGTGTTCTGCGTGAACGTCTGACACTTCGAGCGGGCCTTCGGGTTTGCCTGGTTTGTCTGTGGATGGGTTTATTATATTGACATTATCGTAAATACATCACAAACGTATCCTATATATTCCGGACTAATAAGTCCATTCTCGAAAAACTCGGCATCAAGCAACGTCTATCCTCCATTGTACAGTCTCGCATCCTCACTTTCTTTGGTCATATAACAAGACGTAATGATGATTCGATCGAACGTCTAATGGTTCAAGGAAGAGTAGAGGGTACCAGAGCTCGTGGCAGAACGCCCATGAGGTGGACAGACCAAGTGAGGGCTGCGGTGAATGTTCCCTTACACGAGTGTACAAGGAAAGCAGCTGTTAGGGAGGAGTGGCGACGAATAGTCAAGCGTGCCACAGCGCTCAAGTGACGACCACGACCACTCTGTCAAGAGTGTAACGACTCAGAAGAAGAAGATATAAATGAGATTCTATAAAATATGATATGTCTAAAAAGATTGTTCACAAAACGTAAAGGAAAATAAAAAAAATATTTTAAAAAGTAAGAAGTATTAAGGTTTGAACTTTACTGTTTTTTAGTTGTTTAATATCTAATTATAATAATTAATGACAAATATTAAAAATAATTTCGTCATTTTCAATATGTATGGTTGAATAAAATCAATACATAATTTAGAAGGCCCATTCATGTAATACTTTTAACTATACATTATTATAACCTCTCGATATAAATAAAATAAGTTCAGTTTCTAACATACCCAGAACAGTAATCTCAACGGTGGCCTCGTCTACACCAGAGTCATTCTCTGCCTTCAGTGTGTAGATACCGGTGTTCTTCCACGAAGACTCGAAGATCTGGAGACGGGTGTTATAGTCCTCGTTCTCCAGCTTGAAGCCTGGGCTGGTCTCGATGACCTTAGGAGAGTTGTTTTCATTACTTTCATATAAATTTGTAACTTTTGGTATGGTTAAATAAATAATTTAATCAATGCTATGTAAGAATTTATTAATTTCGTTCCTTTTTTAACAAAATTTCGCTAAAACTGAATTTAATTACAACTGACCACAATTAATATAAAGTAAAAGAAATAAAATAAAAATGGTGGGCCATATGCACATAGGCTTATCGAGAAATATTCACATAGTATATGTATAAAAATTCAGTCATCTGTTCATCTTGTTTATCTTTTATTCTTTGTTAACTTCTTAGTTTTATTCATTTTCTAATATCTCCACTCTCCTGCATAATGGTAATAAATGAACCAGAAATTAAGCGATACCTTGTTGGCGAAAGTCCAGGTCTTGGTTGGTGGAGGTTCACCCTTGATGTCGACATCCAACTTGATCGTAGTGCCTGCACGTACGCGGACCGCCACCATCTTGTCACGGTTGATGTGTGGTTTCACTATAGAATAAATTATGTGTTATAACATGTAACTCTATGTTGGCATTCGTTATTTTTAAGATTATATATTAATCACAAAATTCAGAAAAAAAAATCTGGTCAAATGACGACTGATTCAAAATTTTAGACAGTACGTCCTTAGGGCGTGAGAAGTAGGGAAATGTGAATATCGAGATTTCGTGATTAACAAAATCAGAAGTGACAGCAACAAAGTCAGAAGTGAAGCGCTTAAACGAATTATTTTCAAGTCAAATTAAAAACATATTCTTATAGGGAATTACACGATCTACAAAAAAGATCCGATATGATTTTATGCTTAGTTAACTAATTTAAAAGTTATTAGAGGTTAAAGTTCAACCTCAAATGGTAAATGATGACTTTTAAAATTTTTCATACTCTATCAAAAAATAATGGCTTAAAAATATAAAATATCACACTTACATTATATTATAATATTATACTGTTATTATATTATGGTTACTTACAGAATCTAGCCTTGGCGATATGCGGCTCCGTGGCGTCCCCGGGCTCGCCGGGGCCCGCCTTGTTCACGGCGCGCACTCGGAACTGGTACGTGTTGCCTTCCTTCAGGTCTGGCACGCGGGCTTTGCATTCTGGAGTCTGTTAAATAGTTTAGAATTTATCAATTATATTTGTTGGTATTTCGTCATGTTTTTTAAGAAGAAAGTGTCGCACACAGCTTTCACGTAACATGATTTTCAGAATTAATAAAAAAAATTCAAACTTTAATGTACAAAAACAACTATTCGAAATTAAATAATATTTTTTATAAATATTCATAATTTACACATTACCGCAAAGTAACGTAAAACATTCAAAATCATGAAAAAAAAACTACAAAGACTAAAAACACAATTATAACCCACTTTTTAACACCTCCTGGATAATTTCTAATAAATCAATCGTTAACTGATACGCCGGCGTGTACGCGTTCCACAAGGGGTTAATTAATAAAAAAACGAACAGACAACACGTACCGTAGTAACAAGTGCCTCTTGCCAATGCCCGTACTTCTCCTTCTTCTCAATGATGTACCCAGTGATGGGAGCACCACCAGTATTCTTAGGCGCCTCCCACTTGAGGTCCACGCGGTCCACGTCCCAGTCTTCCAGCGTTGGCACTGATGGCTTTCCAGGGATGTCTGTGGTCAGAAAGAAATTAGAATTAACTATAGTATTAGTTAATGGCTAAATAGAGCATGATTTATTAAAAAAAAACATTGCCTAAAAATTAAAGTAATAACTTTTTTTTAATATGTCTTTCGATTTTCTTAAGTTACCAAATATGTTAGGATTGACCAGTAATTGAAAATACAGTAAAATCTTACATACACATAAAAAGTTAAAGAATAAACTAATATAATACAAGAAAATTAAAGAATACCTTATCGTTCATAATATTTTCAACAATATAATACTTTAAATTAAACTGTATTTTTCAGATATTATTTCACGGTTTTATTTAGTTTTTGGTCGCCGAACTCGAATGCTTTACAGCAAACGTAGTCCTGGAGTTTCTTAAGCGTATATTATTTACATATAATAAATTTCAATGTGTTTCGATCACAAGCAAATACTCACCATATGGATTCTTAGCAATGATAGAGTGATCAGTCTTCAAAGGCTCCGATTCTCCTTCATCATTCACAGCCTTGACCCTGAACTCGTACTCCTCTCCCTCCTGCAGACCCTTGATCTCCATCTCAGTGTCATCAGTCTTGCCGACCGGCACCCAGCGACCCGTCGCCTTGTTCAGTTTCTCTACCACGTAACCGGACACTGGCTTACCTAAAATCGTGATGAAAATTAAGTATTATTAATCAAACTACCATTATACTATTAATAATAAAGAAGTATTTAAATTATTCTATTGTTTCTCATTAAACGTTCTTCTTTTATTCTTTATTCTTTTATTTATTCTAATATTATAAAGAAGAAAAATTGGTTCTTTTGTTTTTTTTTGTTTGTATCGAATCGAATACGCTTCGAAATTACTGAACCGATTTAGATGAAATTTGATAAGAAGATAGTTTAAGACCCTAGGAAGGACGTAAGTATAAGCATAAGAAGTCTCAGGCAAAAACTAGTTTTAAATGAATATGCCATTATTTTACGACGTTACTGTTTCTTAAAGAAGTCAAAAACAAATAAACAATACACATAATCCTCCTTTTCCATGCAAGCTTGCAGCCATTCTCGGTGACGTCATCAATCATCAAATGACCGCCAGGTTTTTAGTTTTACCGTGTCGTTTGATGGAAGAAGAATGCACTATGTACCAGGACATCATAAACAATAAAGATGTCACTACATACCACCATCTTTTTTTAGCATTTTTCACGTGATATTACAGCTGTTGTTGATGACAATGTAGAGTTAACCATGATAACGGTAAGTACCAGAACATCATAAACAAAACACAGATCAATACATACCACCATCATCCTCCGGCTTCTTCCACGAAAGCTTGCAGCCGTTCTTGGTGACGTCAGCAACCTTCAATAGACCGCCAGATTTTTAGTTTTACCGTGTTGTTTGATGGAAGAAAAATGCAACCAGGACATCATAAACAACAAAACTCAATACATACCAACATCTTTATTTATCTTTTTCCACGCGAAATTCCAGCTGTTTTGGATGACGTCAGCTATAAAGAGCTAACCATGATAACAGTAAGTACCAGGACATCATAAACAACACATAAATCAATACATACCACCATCATCCTCCGGCTTCTTCCAAGAAAGCTTGCAGCCGTTCTTGGTGACGTCAGCAACCTTCAATGGACCGCCAGGTTTGCCCGGCGCGGACAGCACGGTGATCTCCACCTCAGCCTCATCCTTGCCGTGCTCGTTCGTGGCTAGGATACGGTATGTACCGGTCATGGAGCGGACCGCCTCTTTGATGTCTAATTTTGTGTTGTAGTCCACGTTGATTACGTTCTCTGTTACCTGGTTTATGGGGGATTTTTATATAAATAATAGTGGTGAAGGAAAGTCATATTATTAATTAAAATTTTGTTATATTAATATAATAATAACTAAATATTAAAAATTATCAAAGAAATGTGCTCTCATTATGTTATAAAAACTCATACCTTATAATAATATGTTTAAAATTCACATTGGAGACTAATCAAAAATCAGATTTAAAGTCAAAAAGTAATTCATATTAATTCTTAAATTTTTCAACGGTTGGAATATTTTAATAGTATTCTTTACACAAAAAAAATCGACAGACTTGAAAACAAGCCAAAAATGAAAATAACGAATATCCATCCATGTATAAAATACCTCCTTTTCTTCCTTCTTCCATGTCTGGAACCATTGCACTTTGGGCGCGGGTTCTCCCTTAACGTTGACATCGAAGAAGATCGCCTTACCGGCTCTCACTGCGACCGCCTTGAGGTTTGTACGGTCGATACGTGGTTTCACTGATATATAAAAAAATAAATAAATAAATTGCCCAATTAAAAGCAGTAATATAGACGCCTTTTATTTAGTACGTAAATGTGTCTAATTAAACATCGCATAGCATAAAATAATATTCTAATAACTTTTTATATGAATAAAAAAAATATAATTTTTTCTTTGTTGTGATTCTTAAAAGTATTATTGCACTGTAATCTTAATATCTTTATACAAAATATTTATATTCCCAGCATCACTCTGAATACGTAGTACCAAGCAACCCTTTAAATAAAATAAAAAAAAACACAAAATATACATATATTTATCTTACATGCTTTGTGTCTAATAGTAGTCATCTTGGTAGGCTCAGAGGCTTCCGAAGGGCCGGCCTTGTTGACGGCGATCACGCGGAACTCGTACTCACTGCCCTCGGGCAGACCTTCCACTTTACCGGTCGTTGCGTTACCGGGTACCTGGTGAAATTAAAAATCATTCTTAGTTAGTTTGTTTTCTGTGAAAATTATATATATAGATTAACTTATATATAGATTAACTTATAAAGCAAAACCTTATCTAAATATAAAATTTTGTCCAAATCGTTAGATCCGTTTCCGAGATACACAATACAAATATTATTACATACATATATATACTCGTATATATATTCTTTCTTCAAATTAAATTCTCGTTATTTATTGTTATTACTTATTCATTGATAAAACAACACTATTGGCTAGACAACTTATTAAAAAAGTCTAATTATGTATATCTCTAAAAATCACTCCTGTATCATTTATCATGTCAAACTACTAAATTAAAATTATATAAATCTAATTATTCCATTCTCGGTCAAAACCTTTCCTTTAAAATATATTTACTATACGTAATAATTTTCCATTTTTTTTTAATTTTACAAGAACTTATAAGAAATGATATGATTCTTCTAAAAGTATAACATTAAAACTATAAATACATACCTCTGCAGCATTCTCCCAATCACCACCCTTAGGTCTCTTCTGGATGATGTACTTCTGTATGGGAGCTCCGCCGTCAGACTTGGGGGGTTCCCATTTGATGGTAGCACTTTGGTTGTCGTGGTCTGCCACTTCGACACTGCCGGGCTTATCCGCGACATCTGTATAAAATATTATTTAGTTTTAATATATTTTTTACTAGCGACCTACCCTCACACTTATACATCTAAAAAAACCATTTTTAAACCCAAATGAAATAATAGAGTGGAACCCTAATAAAATCCTCTAGTTTATAACATTTGCAGGATTAAGTGGTTCATTCTAGTATAAAATGCGGCGGTCACAGTAAACCAGGTATGGTCGCAGTGACACCATATAGTCGTAAACAAAATAAAATAAAAATCCCCTCCTAGTAGACTATCTACACTAAATTTCAATCATAATCGTCCAATTCTTTAAACGCGAATAAGCAATAAACATACACACACCCTAACTTTCTAATTTATAATAGTAGTCCAATAAAATATAAAGAGATAAGCAAACATATGGCTAAGTTACGTTATGATACGTCAAACATTCTTTATCATCAATACGAATTTGATATTAAAAAGTGTAAGAAACACTTTAAAATCTTTACATAATATGTAAACCACATTATGTCATAAAAATCTCACCGAAGGGATTCTTGGCAAGTATTGCCTTTTCAGTTTCCAAAGGCTCTGAATCACCCTCGTCGTTGACCGCTGTCACTCTGAACTTGTACTGATGACCTGGTTCCAGACCAGTCACCTCTATTTCCAAGGGTTTCTTGTCACCAGCCACCCTATTATAATATAAAACGTTATTATTGAATTACAAGACATTAAAATAATGAAATTTCTTAAAGGTTCTGAACATATATAATGTTACTCTTACGCTTTTCACTTATACACGGTTTTCATGATAACAGAACCGTGATGCTTTATTATATCATTTAAGTACCGTACGGTGGGAGTAAATAAAAATACAATTATTGTATCCGCTTACCTGCCAACACGGACCCATTTGCCAGTGGCAAGGTCCATCTTTTCCAGTTCGTATTCTTTGACTGGGGAACCACCATCATCTTCTGGTTTCTCCCATTTAACCTTGCATCCTTCTGCGTGAATATCTGTGACTTCCAAAGGTCCTACAAAAGAAGAAAGCACGGATTGGTAAATCAGAAGGGTTTTAGTTTATAAAAAAGATGTTATCATCACTCAATTAATAAAATGAACATTAAAAAAATCCTTAGTTATATAATTTGCCCTTTGCAAAATAGAAAAACATAAATAAACGAGAGATGTTAAGGGACAATGATCCTTCCGCTATATATTATGTATTTAAAAACAAAGCATAGAAGTCACTTTTTTGGACTTAGCTGTAATGTCTTGAGTAAAACCCATGAATATCAATTCAAATCATTATATACTTTACTCAAATAGACTTTTACAAGCACTTTAAATCGTCACTTTTAAATTGAAATTATATATAAGTATGTATGTCCGTGAGGAATCTACCACTGGATACGAACCTTTGTTCCATAAAATAAGCAAATTTCAGTCTTACCTTTAGGCGGGCTAGGTTTGCTGAGAACAGTGAGCTCAACAGTCTCCTCATCGAAGCCGTTGCAGTTCTCTGCTCTCAGAGTATATTTGCCGGTGTCACGTCGCACAGCGTTAACAATAGTGAAGTCTGTGTGGTAGTCTACGTTTTCGATCTTAATACGTTCTGTATTCACGAGTTTTACGTTCTCACGCCATGACCTGTGGACAATTATAGTGAGTGATAATTAGTTTTTTTTTCAGAAATTTCGGGCGTTAACAATAATTGTTGTATTAATATATTTTTTTTAAATATACAATCTATTGTCCCTTTAACTCTTAGTGGTATGTGTAGCATTTGAACGTGTATAGTTTGACATTTATGGTAGTGGGAACTTGCGTACATGCCATCCCCACTACTATTTATGTATGTATATGAAATTTTCTTTATATATATTTATTTTATTTTTTCTTTAAAACGTAGGTTTATACTTTATAGCGGTTTTCTATTTTATGTCAAACACATACATATAGTATATACATTATACACGCTTAACTTTGCGTCACGAAGGTAACATACGAATATACTAAATATTATATCGAAATATACTACCAGTCATATAAAAGAACATAATATGAATTATGTCTTCCATACAGTATACGTAGCATGATCATAAGAGTTTCCGAGGGGGACGGCGCGTACGCAGTCCCCACTACCAAAAATTACGCGTCCGAGTTATCCGCATTAGGGATAATCGCAGAGGTCAACCCAGCCGCAGTGCAATGGAAGGGCCTCGCTCTGGGGGAACCGCCTTCTTGATCACGGTGTCCCCTACGCCAGGTAAGTATGCTTTACAGCGCTCGACCCGCGCGTAGTCACTGTTCGCGAGAACATCTTGCCAGCGCGATGCAGGAATTGTATAAAACCAAACAGAGCCATCTATTGAGCTTAACACTAAATCAGTTTTTTAATAAAATAACAGTAATAATAATAACTTTATACATTATTTTGTAAAAGCAAATACTATGTGTATAAGTTATTATTTAGCTTTATCTATTGACAATTTTGCTAAGTAAACATAAAAATTCCCATGTTTAATAAAAGTAGTAAAGCGCCATCTATCTAACATTTCCTATACTATTTTCATCTTGATGACATCATTTATAACTAGAGGGCGTCGTATACGTAAAAAATAATGATTGGAAAAATACAAAATTGTACTAGCCTTTCTGAATCCTATCAGCGTAGATGCTGACAGAATATATAATAGAATAATTATCAGACTTATAAAACAAGTTCTAAAATTTTTTACAGTGATTAATTTTTGGGTTAATAAATATACTTAATACTGGATATTTTTATTTTTCTTGCCTAATTTTAAAAATAGATAACATTAAACGTGAAAGTAATATTACTTAGACACCATAAATTTAAATTAAAACTTTGAGAATTGCTGCCATAGTAATAGTAGGATTCAGAAGAATGTAGACATTTAATATTTGATTAACAAATTCCTATTAAAGTTACTAAGTATCTTGATTTTTTTAATTTTTTATTAAATTTTGGCCACTTTCTGTATCAATATGTTTTTGTTTTGCATATTGTTTTATTTGATACTTATTATGTCATTGACTCAGTAAGTTTCATAAATCTAAATTATTTTTCTATAAAAATAGTCTTAATCAATGATCTTAACTATTAAAAATAATTCCTTATTTACACAACTTTTGTATAAAGGTGTTGAAACAATAATGCGATGATCAACTTTGACAACTTTCCTTCAGTCCTTTGTCAACATATTAGATAATAACTACTATTATTTCTTGTATTTTTTTTTATATAACCCTAATTAGTGAAAGTAAGCTTGTAAAGGTTTTCTTAATCATTTTCATATAACTTGTTAAATAATCATCTATATCTAACAGCTTCTGTTACTACTAAACCCGGAGCTTTTCCTTGTTCTTTGGCACATGATTTGTATTGGCAGTAGTAAAAATACTTAAATTTTGTTTGGTTTTTAAATTTGATTATTTTTAAACATAATTATTATTTAAACAAAATTATAAATCTAAATAAGCTGTTAGTGGAATCAATAATGATGATTTGCATTGTATATTTAATTCTTTTTACTACAGAGCGCACCTAAGATTAGTGCTTGTAACTATGATTATTATTAATTTCGAGGGGGACGGCGCGTACGCAGTCCCCACTACCAAAAATTACGCGTCCGAGTTATCCGCATTAGGGATAATCGCAGAGGTCAACCCAGCCGCAGTGCAATGGAAGGGCCTCGCTCTGGGGGAACCGCCTTCTTGATCACGGTGTCCCCTACGCCAGGTAAGTATGCTTTCACTAGCTAGACCTGTCGGTAGTCACTGTTCGCGAGAATATCTTGACAGCGCGATGCAGAAATCGCTTATAAGTGATCAGCGCCATCTGGCGTCACATTTTGTTTCTAAATTTTAATATTTGTATTAATCATTTGTACAAATTAATATAATTTAGCTTTAACTATTCAAAATATAAAAAAAAATATTATTATTATTTAATACTTAGGAATAGTGACAACCTTATTATTCCTATAAACTAAACACATCATTCTTTTCCCTGAAAAAAAAGTCTCTTGTATGGTAGGGGCAATATTTAATAAAATGCCCCGATAGCGAATGCGGTGACCGTCGGTAATGGCGTACAGTACAATCACAATATCATTTCCGAATCTGACATTATTTTTGGCGCACTTCATTTATCTTATTCTTTTAGTTTGAAATTATATATGTGTTAAAAAATACATACAATAATACAATTGTCACAAAATTAGTTTTTTTTTTTATAATATATACATATAAGTAAAAATACACTTACCATGTGCACTCTGGTGGTGGTTCACCAATGACGTCCACAGACCATTTGTGAGTGCGACCAGCTTTGATGATCACGGATTTGAAGGTAAGGCGTTCAATGCGTGGTTTCACTGGTTTAAAATTAAAAGAATTATTAATTAACAATTGATTTTATTATAATATATATGAATTACACAGTGCTAATTCAGGATATTCTTCAGGCTATTTTTGTTTATTTGAATAGATAATAGATGTCGTCGATTCGCAAATAGATAAAATGTTTTATTTTATAAATTAACAAATAACGTAAACTGGTAAATATTGTTAAATTCATTCTTCATTTGAAAAAAAACAAACATGAAAACAAAATTCATAAAGAAAATGGTGTTTCATATGCAAGAAATGCAATCTGGAATAAATAAAAAGTAATAATATCAACTACTTACAGTTCCTATGCTTGCAGAGATGGTTTGCTGTGGGCTCTGAAGCATCTCCAACACCAGCCTTATTGTAGGCTTTGACACGGAACTGATAGATCATCTTTTCTTTCAATCCCTCGACCTTTGCTTCGGTTTTGGTATCCTCTGTCTTTTTAACCTGCACCAATAAACAGAATAAATTAGGTAATTTAATATAATAAGATGATAAACTAATATGAAAAATATCAATTTTTCGTTTCTAACACTGTAATTTTATCGGTTGCATTATATTTCAATAAGAGATAAGATTCTCCATAAACAAATATAATATCATTATGAAATATTTAACAAAAAAATAATTACCTCTATCCAGTCGGCAGTGAATTTATCCTTCATCTCAATAACATATCCAAGGATAGGACGGCCACCATTATCAGTTGGTGGCTCCCATTGTAAAGTAACTGACATGTTGTCATAATCAATGATGTTAGGCTTACTGGGTGCCTTTGGTGGGTCTGAATATAAACAATGAAATTAAATAATATAATAAACATTTAATTTTGATTTGCATGTTTGATATTTTTTCTATGATGCTACTAGATAAAGCCTCTTAACTTTTTAAAATATATATGGTAATAAAACTACATAAACATACTATTCATATTGGGTTCCTATTTAAATTGTGTTTAAAATGTAAAGTTAGCACAATCTAATGTAACAATATTTAAATAAATAAGTTGTTCATCTTTAATTTCTATTTAAAGGAAATTAATTATTTTCACCTGCATTGTTATCTTATAATAACTATGACTAATGGTTATAAACATTTGCAAGATATGAATAATTTATAAAGAGATAAAAATACGCTCTATATTTGTTTGTAAACAGAAATAATTCGCGCCAAATGTCAATAAACATGAAACTGACGTGTGTGACGTGTGTGTTTGACATTCATACAGAGCAAATACGTTCCCTTTTTCATAGAAAGAAATAATTTAAAAATTGAAAAAAACCTCTTTAATACATATTATTTATATAAAAATGTATTATTATTCATAGCATTATAAAAGCTTGAACTCACCATAAGGATTCTTAGCGACAATAACTCCATCAGTTTCCAAAGGTTCCGATTCGCCTTCCTTGTTGACGGCACGTACTCTGAACTTATACTTGTGGTTTGGTGTAAGTCCCTTTACTGTGAACTCAGTTGGTTCAGGACCGCATTCACCACATGGCACCCAGTTACCAGTGTCCTATTAAAGTGATTTTAAATAAATACTATATTATAATATATGGTTAACATAAACATTTTTACAACCTGTTAAATTATTCAAAGAAAAAAAATACAACAATAAGAATCAGGCTCAAAAATCAAATGGTATTTTATATGGATTTGAAATCATTTTCATCTTATTTAAAATTTCGGATTTATAATTATATGATAAAACGTGGTTACCTACGTGCTATGTCGGATGTTATGAAATATAATTCAACTAGCGACTCAACCTTGCTCCGCTCGGGTTCGTTCCTAGTTACGTTTTAACGTTTGGAATAGATTTCTCAGAAATAAGACATTTCCCGCAGTGAAAAATATCTTATATGTTGACCCGGATAACCAGCTATCGTCATACCAAATTTCATCAAAATCTGCCCAGTGGTTTTCTCGTGATGCGGTCACAGACAGACGGACAAAAATTCTAAAAACTATAGATTCCGCCCCTGCATCAATAATAACGACTATTTATGAAATGATTTTCCAAAAAATATTTAATGTACAGAAACGACTCAGAATTTTATTATGTATAGATAATATAATTTAATATTTTTAATTATTTCTTTTACATACCATATCCATCTTTTCAAGCGTGTATCCAGTAATATCGGATCCTTGCCAGTCGTCTGGCTTTTTCCATTTAACTGTGGCTTTCTCGGCACGAATCTCCGTGACTTCGAGAGGGCCATTTGGTCGGTTAGGTTTGTCTGAAAATAATATTTTTACCATTAACACCTCCGTGCGAATTTCCGGGAAATTAATTGTTGAAATACACACGGGTAAGTATGCGCCTCTCAACACGTTAAAAGAACAATATTTTATTTTTAACATTTTAAGTATTGTAGTTTGATAGGCAGTTTTTAACTTTAAAAAGGAGGAGATTCTCATTTCGACACGTATATTTATTAACATAATATATTAAAATGGTAATTAAAGACTAATAAAAAAAATATACTTTACCTAGTACTACAACATCAGCAATGCTCTCGCAGGTGCCTGAAGAGTTTGTAAGTACCAACTTGTATTTTCCACTGTCAATTCTGGTTGTCCTTCTCACGGTTAGAACAGTATTTCTTTCATACTTGTCAATCGTAATACGGTCGCCATCGTCATGAATTTCCTAAACACATTCAACATGTGAGCAAAAAATCTAAGAAATTCGTCTTGTTAATCATATTTTGATGGATAACTCTTCATTAAAATGTTATTAGAAGTTTTATCACTTAATCATTATTGCATGTTTTCCATCAAAGTATGAAACAATCATTGCACAACATCAAATGTTAAGTGAGCATACATTGAATTTTGTTAGAAAATATGTGGCGGCAGCTCCAAACATTGAAGAACTGCCTTATAGCGTTATATACTTCATGGTACTTTTGCGTATAGACCATGTCTCAGTGCCCGCTATAAAGGTTAGATATTTCGTGAAATGTGGTTGTGCACATATAGGTACACCTTGCTTTATCATAATATAAGATGCATTCGAACGAGATAACATAAAATGTGGTACTGAAATATCGTAAAACAAATATTGATGTAAACAATGTAGGTAGGTATATCATGCGTGTGTATGAGAGTAATGTTACCATTCAAATTCTGTTGTATGTATTTCTCGCCTTAATGCAACTAATAATTTAGACAAATTTATATTAAAGACACCGAAAGCTTTTACATTGTATAAACATGTAAGTTATCGCATCTGATGTTTGCGAGAAGATTAATGCGATCATGTTTAACAGATTTATTGGCAGCGATTATTTTCTTTGCAGTTAATTAATTTAAACTGCCTTATTTTATGTCTGAAAATTTGGCAACTTCTTTTAAGTCAAAAGTATTATCTATTGCAATTATTAACTAGCTGTTGAGTACTTTGGCCAATAATATCTATTGAACACAATAAGGCGACTGTATATATTTTGTAGTGTAATTTTGTTAGCACATATAAATGTAGTACAGAGTAAATTGTAAGAGTAATTATTTAAAACATTATGACAACATTTATTTTCACCCATCTGACCTTCTCTGTGTACGCCTTTCCACGTTTCTTTTTTGGACAAAATAAAATATATTAATAATTGATTTTAAAAAATATGCTTGATGATAAAAACTAATAATTTGGAAAACATAAATGAACAAAACATGATGTATCAACACTTATAAAAATAATATCCATGGACATCTGGATTGCGCGAAGCTTATTAACCGCTGAGGAGGGAAAAATTAGTGAATCAAATATTTTATAAAGTTGAAGTACCTCTTCTCCTTTAAGCCATTTGACTTCGGGTTCAGGTTCTCCGCCATATTTAATATCGAAAGTAATAACATGGCCCTTCTTTATGATCATACTTTGAAGTCCTTCGCCCACGATGTAAGGCTTAACTGTAAAGAAAAGAATAACCTTTGTTATTTGCTTATTCATGGAGCATTGATTTTTAGTAATCATTATTATGTAGTGAAGTTTAAAACTTTATATTATCTCATTGACTCACCAAATCTACATTTAGCGACAATAGGTTTAGTGCTATCACTAGGTTCACCAGGCCCCGCTTTGTTAATAGCGCGCACCCTGAACTCGTACGTGCAGCCTTCCTTAAGCCCATCCTGGGTTGCCGATAGCGCGTCGCCAGGTACTTCGACGCCTTTCACCCAGTCTTTGCCGAATTTCTCCTAAAAATGCAGAAAGCATATATATAAGTTGACCAGAATAAATAATTTGTTGAAACTTTAGTATGTTATTTAAAAAATAGTACAATCAATTACGAATTTGTAAAAAAATTTAAAGTAATTTCAAATTGCAAGTCGTCGTATTACCTTGTACTCAATAACGTATCCAGTAATTGGGGCTCCACCATCGTTATCGGGCTTTTGCCACTTGAGGTCCGCATGATCTTTATCCCAATCGGAAAGTTCCACATTTTTGGGTTTAGATGGTTCATCTATAAAGTAATACAAGCAATATTAGTATTAGTAAAATTAGATATTGGAAAAGCGAAAAAAAATCAGATTGTTCATTTACCCCATGGATCTTTAGCAAGCACAGGCTTGGCGAAAAGACCAGGTTCACTGGAGCCAATCTTGTTAACAGCTCGTATTCTGAATTTATAAGTCTTCTTCGGAATGAGATCCTCAACTTTATACTTAGTTGGTTCACCATAAGCAACTTCGGCAACACTGTCCCAAGCTGCTTTGAGGGATAGATCCTAAAATGAAATAAAAAAAATTAAAACTTGTGTTATGTTCATATAATTAAATAGTAAACTTTTAAATTACCTTGTTTTATAAAATTAAAAATTTATGTATCAATCCATAATAAACAAATAGTAATAAATGTTAAAATACGAATAATTAATGCACAAACGTGATTTTTTATAATAATTTTTTTTAGATGAATTTACCTGTCTTTCGATAACATATTTGATAATGGGTGTGCCACCATCATCTTGAGGTGTTTTCCAAGCAACAACACAAGACGTCTGGAAGACTTCTGTAACTTCAACTGCTTGCGGTGGTGTAGGTGCAGTTTGCATAATTATGTTAACATCTTTGGAATCTTCTCCTTGAGCATTTGAAAGTTTAATCTGGTATTTGCCAGAACCTTCTCTGGTTGGTTTCTTTATTTTAAAAAGAATCTTCTCTTGTTCAACAACTGCTTCAACTTCCTTATTAGGTAAAGGTTTGCCGTCTTTAAGCAGCTTAGCTTCAATTGGTGTTTGACGGGTACCGGAAACTATAAAAAAATAAGGTATCAACAAATTTGAAAATTAAATTTAAAACATTTTTCATACATTTTTACTATCTGTCCCTTCCTTCCGTCGACCTTTTTATAATGACATTTTTTTTGTATGGTATTGAGTGATAAACGAGCAGACAGCCCACCTTAAAGCGATACCTTTCGCCCATAACACCTACGGTTCATGCACTTAAGTTTTACGTAACAAAACTGCAGAACCGCCGGTACGTTATCACTGTGAGGACTAAGATGATATGCCTCTTGCCTGTAATTGCGCTGGCAACCTTATCCTTCAAATCGGAACACAACAATGCAATCATTGTTGCTTGGCGGCAGAAATAGATAAGGGGGTGGTACCCATCCAGTCGGACTACTCAGGCTTGACATAGTCCTACCATCGGTAAATAGAAATTTACACATAATATATAGCATAAGGCACACGGAAAACGGAGCCTATTAACACAAGCATCTTATTCATGCTTAAAAGAAATCTCCAACAAATTGAATGTGCAATTCTTGTGTTAGTTTTTTTTAAATCAACTAATAAATTTTACTTACTTTTATAAGGCACTTCGATGACGAATTGATGTCCAGCTGGTCCATTGAATTCATCTGGGCAATCGATTTGAGGCTTAGATTCACCTTTCTTTACAGACAACTTGCAAGATGAGCTTAGTTTACCAGACTCGCATAGGATTTCTCCATCATCCTCCATTTCAATTTTGTTGAAAATCAACTGGTGTTTACCTCCGCCCAAATTCTTAATTTCAATCCTATGGGAAAAAATATATAATTATACAATTAATACGAAGTAGCTTTATATAAGAGTGTGCATAAAAAGAGTGTCAAGCTAAATACATTGAACCTTATATTAAATATTTGAAATATTATTGAAATATGCAATGTCATAATAAGGGATATGCCTATACCTTTCATTCGGCACGATAGGCTCTCCATTAAAGGACCAAACGGCTTCAGCAGTTTGGTCTTGTAGCTCTACTTCTAGAACAACTTTGTCCCTCTCAATTGCTTCTGTGTCCTTCAACTTCTTGTTGAAGCGATTAGAGTCTGCAAGAATAATATCAAACAAATTCTTTAAAAGATGATATAAGATAAGATTCTCTATAAAGTATATAGCGAATTTACTGGGCCACTACTCTAAAGACACTGGCAATAAAACGTAATATGATCGAATTTGAGAGATCATATTTCACTTATCCATCTAGGTCTAGGTTCGCTAGCTTTAAACAATGAACAATGGCCCCTCCTCGTTGATCTTTCAGGTTAAATTGAATTAATGGCTATTATAATGTTCACTGTTTAAGCTAGTTTTTATATTTATATTATTAGATTATAGGTACTTGTATAAATAATGTACACTGTGTAAACTTTTAAAAAAATGATATTACGAGTACGATTATGAAGCTAAATTTTGTAAGGAGTATTGAAGATAAATTAAAATAATATACAAAATAGCTCAACGGCTAGAACTTACAATTGACGATCAATTCGCAGGCAGTCTCATCGGCGTTACTGACACACTTAAAGTGGCCAGCGTCAGTAACCTTAGCATCTTTAATGACCACCTTTCGTTTGCGACCCTCCTTTACAATAGTAACTCGTTTATCAACCTTAAGCGGTTGATCGTTTTTGTACCTAAAAAATAATGAATAAAGTTTTAAAGGTTTTCATGACATATTATGCTTACTTGCCTAATAAGTTAAATTGTGACTTCTATTTCCTGTTAAAATATGTTAATTCCCATTAAATATAATATTTATCGTTTTTTATAAAAAACTTACCATTTAACATCACCAGCAGCATCGTCTAATTCACAAAGTAGTGTAATAGTGTCCTTTTCAATTGCCTGCTGTGATTTAAGTACCTTGGTGAATTTGTATGGGTATTCTGGAGAAAAAAATCGATCGCATAAGTATTTTTTGCGAATTACGACATCCATAATACTTATAAAACGACCTCTTAATAGATTTTCTACTACTAGCTATAAATAATTATAATATCAACTTAATATACAATATTTTTTAGTAAAATTGCTTTCTATATATAATAGGTATAAAACTTACCAATAATTTTAACTTCACATTCAGTCTTATCTGTTTGCTTTTCAATCTTACAAGTAAACTTTCCGGCATCTTCTAACTTGGCTTTTTTGATTGTTAACTTACATACACCAGATAAATCTTTTGATATTTGTAACTCTTCTCCGTCTTCCAGTTTCGTTTCACCCTTCCACCAAGAGACGATGGCCAAGCTATTTGACACTGTACATTCCAGGACAACTTCATGCTTTGTGTATCCAGTGATGGTCTTCTTAAGTGGTTTTGTGAAAGTGTAGGTAGGGTCAGGTTCTTCAACTTGTAAGAACGCGGTGCTAGTAATACCACCGATTTCAATTGTAATTTTGCCTGTATCTTCAACCTTAGGGTTCATGATGATCAGTTTGTAGGAATCTTGCTCGTTAGTCATTTTATATTTAGATCCAGGGAATAACTCCTATAAACAAAAAGTATTAGTGTTGGTTTGTCAAATACATATATGTACATTATTTAATATTCACATTGTAGAGTATCCTGAAAACTTACATCCTTACGGAAGAACCATTTCGGCTTGGCATTAGGCTTCGTGAAAATTGCTTCAAACGTCACCTTCTTATCTTTACCTTCCTTTGCATTTTGATCTACGAGGGGCTTCAAGAAAGACTCTGGTTTCTGAAAGTAGTATGTGAGCCATTAATATACCTTACTCGGTTTTTATTGTAACTGGTGCAGTAACAAAAAGTGCTCTTCAGACAAAAGCTGTGTGCGGACCACCCTTAACCTTAACTTAACATTTTATTGATTATACATTATCAGAAGTGACACAGAATACAAATGCATGAAAGTGGATGAAACAATAGAAATTTATATGATAACCGAGGTGTTAAATTCATCAGCCACTGTGTCACCGCCACCCCTCACTTCAAACATCATGCGTTTGTACAGAAATTGGAATTTCCTTTCTATTGTAGAAATGTGCTAATGTGGGCGAATACGAAGACTTTCTTGCACAGTGTATACAACGATCGATCAAAAATAATGAATGAACATTTCTTAATAAGTCAGCATTATAGTTGTGGTTAAGTACATTTATTCATTATTTTTGTCATAAACACGAAAATACTTTTAAACATCGATGTCACTGTACAATTCCCGGTGCGAAGTGTTGCTATGCAAAATGTCATATGTGTGCAGAAGAGCCGAGAGTACAGAAGAAGATAGATGGTACAATAGATGTGCTATTATATACTATTGAAAGTGAACTTAGGTTTCCACTAAAGATTTCGAAGTAATACAGTGCTTGCACTGATAACTAACATGGCTTGTCCTGTTAAGCCATGATATCTAAGTGTTGTGAATGTAAAGCAAAAAAATTGTTGACTAAGCTAAAAATCCTGTTAGGCATTGGAATGTTGAAAAATAGATGAGATATTTTTTAACTTTTTTGTTTTGTTTCGATTTTACTTGCGTTAGGTATAAATTTTGATTTAAAATTGTACACTGATGATAATTATGGTTTATTATTTATTAATTTGACATTGACCGATATTTATTATTTGACTGATATTTATTCTTTGTAGGTCATTTGTTGGTATATTTTATTTTTAGGTATCAGTGCAAGACGATCAATTCTAATCTTGCTGGACAGATTTATGCTCAAGTGTAGACGTGAAACATATTCTTGTGCGACAAATTGCATTTAGTGATACAATTCAAGATGCATTGTGTCATCTAACGACGGACAAACGCGGTGTCAAACCTCGTTTCTTTTGAACGAGTGCAGCACCGGCCAATCTGGAATCAGTTCCGCTAGAGACGGTCTTCTATTTTGGGATCTCTATAAAATATCCACAAATCCTTAGTGATCTTTTAATGATTATTTCTTAAAAGTAATTTCTTATATCAAGAGACTATTTATGCGACGGATCGATTTTACATATTAATAAGCACATACAAGAAGAATTTTTGGTAGGTTAAAGTATTATATTATTTATAAGGTCATCTTAAAATATTAACTATAAGATGCCAAATGCCTACTAGCACCTCTATTGTCTATCTTACTTATAATAAAATTCCAAAATCTGCATACATCGGATGCATCAACTGAAATTAATAATGATTTAAATGAATACTTTTAGCACAAAATGACGTGACAAAAGCTCCTCAAACCGACGTCACAGAAACCTGAAATCAAATTTATTTGACAACAATCCAAGAAAAGTGAATGATCATCAATTTCATTCCACTTACATTCCCTGAAAATAAGGTTAAGATAGAAAAGAGTGAAGTGGTGATAAAAACCTTGTGCTAGTTATTTAAAATCCATTGTTTATGCATTATCATTTAAATCGCCCTCAAGTTACCATTACCAATTTTTATGGTAAATTAATTTTTAAATATTACAATTCAACTGGCAGTTACGAAATATTTTAAGGGTTGTTTTGGTAATGATAGTTTAAGGGGATAATTTTAGTTATTTTTTTTATCATTTTAGATCATTCCATGTTTTATAATAGACTTCGATTTTATTGGAACAAGTTTAAGTTTTTTTTTCTGTTAGCTTTATTCGAGTTATTGATTCGTTTTGTTTTAAATTGTTCCAATAGAAAGGAATCTATAATTTTAAAGTTGAACTTTTATGTCTCCTTTTTATCGAACCTTTATTTTGACAGCCTCCATCAAAGCGGGCCAATCGGGTATTATTTCGGGGAGAGACATACGTCTCCTTATTTGATATATACCCTAGAATTGACATCAAACGGTATAGATACGCCTTTTAATCTTTGTCATTTAATCAATGATGCAAAGCAAAGTTATTTAAAAGCAGTGTAAAACTTTAAGGTGGGGCTGCTTACAGTCGTATGTTCAGCAACGGTAGGTAGTAGAGAATGTTAGGATATAGTAATATTGTTTTATACTAACACGAAATATATCTAGTATTTTTCTCGTTAACCAGTCAGCCATTGTATTAGTGTATTTATTTTATTATTATTATAACAATATGATATATTTATTGTTATACAATCAACTTCTTCACAATGTAAATACATAAGATAGCGTCATTATGACAATTAGTGTTGTCAGGCTCTTTTAGTGTGTCTTTGACATTAAAGAGTCTTTATTGTGTGTATTAAAAATATAGATAGATGGTGTCTCATTAACCATATTTTGTATAGTATTTGGAAACTGTTGTAAATGTAAAGAAACATAAGATGGAATGAACGATGAATTATAAGTGGCGTACTGAGGACCTTGAACCAGGACCAATTTGAGGAGTTTCTGCGTTTGTCAGCCGGGAATCTACACATCTCGATCCCTTCTGATACGACCACAATGTGGCCATCGTCTTCGAAATATCCAGTCTCTAACCCCTAAGAATTAAATATAATGATGCATACGATGTCCTACAATTTTGTATAATGAACTAACTTGTAGCAACAAGGTTAAATATAAAATGATTATTTAAGATTATACTAAGTAAAATTTGAAGATGAAAACTTGTTGTTACAAGTTAACTTAGTAATTGATTTGACAATATTGTTTGTAAAATGCAATTTTGCAGTTATATGTGTATTATAAGCCGTAAATGTAATGTGTAAATTCTAGGTATTCTTTGAAACATTGCTTTTAAGTATATCTTACAAGTTACAAGTTTTCAAACAGGGTTCGCTGTTTTATTATAATTGTTACAATGTTCCCTGAACATTATATATTATTTTTAGAAATTAAAGAAGATAGGAATAATAGCTTGATGGAGCTGTCTAATTTAAAATTTGAGACCTAATATTAAAAATATCTATTTATTTATGCTCGATTCTTTTTAGAACCATATTTTATATTCTTAAAAATAACATTAGCTCCCATTTTGTTTTATTTTAAAATTCATGTTTATTTATTTATTAATTTATATTTTATGATTTATATCACCACTTGAAGGTTATATTTCAATAATTGATGCTATCAATTATTGGTTAGTACGTTTATCTTACCTTTTCGACCTTCTTTAGCGGTGGGATGGGTTTTTCAGTTTCTTTCAGGTCACCCCAATCGGGGTCTTCCTTCTTCTCACCCCACTTGGCATATTTCCTTTTCTTGAGTAGAGCACGGAAGTCCATACCACTGGCATCTTTGTATCACATTTGAAACATTATAACGACAACCATAATAACTCAAGTGAAAATATTTAAACTTTAAAAAATTAAGTATTACATACAACATGTATATTTTATTTTGTGAATTAGATCATGACTTTACTTTAAACATTAATGTAAATACGAATTTAAATATTAAAGATAATTTAAAATTATTGTACTTAATCTGTAGTATAATAAAAACCTCACTCACCGGACACATAGAGCTGCATTTCCGCGGAGTCTTCGCCATGGATATTGCTAACAACGACTTTGTATTTGCCTTCATCATTGGGTTTCACTTTTCTCATGCAAAGTGTAATTAGACCAGTTTCACCATCAGTGACGTATTTGAAACGGCCACCCTCAATGATTTCAGTAACACCCTTATAAAATTTGAAAGTGGGTGCTGGATTACCCTCGACTTGAACGGTAAGATATCCAGTTTGATCTATTTGAAACGAAAATATCTCATATTTATAATTCGTTTGACACTCATCAATTTTTATATAAGATAATTAAAATATAAAGACTTTCTTTTTAAACAACAAACCTTCAACTGCGGAGTTGCTTTCTTGAACATCAACAATTTGTGGAGGTCCTTCTTTTGACCCAATAGGCTTAAGAGGTACTGAGGGTTTGTTGATCAAATCTTCTAGATCTTGAATCGAAGGTCTTCTTGCATCACCAGACTTTCTTCGCTATATTATTAATTGAGAATTAGAATATAACTAAAACTCATATTATATTTGTTAATCACATTTAAATCGACACAGACGTAACATAATAAAGTTTAGTTTTTAACTCCGTATTAGGAATTTCAAATCTAATACAATAAAAAATAAAAAAAATAACATGGAAATGTTAGAAAACGAACAATAAAAACATTTATAGTATCATGAAATGTAGATAATATACGAATATATTAGATATATGAAAATTCTGAATATTTAATCACCATCGTATTTTATGTGTTTATTTAAATAACTGATAGTGTTTTCATTTGACATTGAAGTTGCTGTAACTATTCTATTTAGTTTGAAATTAATATCTATATTTAATTACTTAGAAATTAGTTGAACCAGTTAAGTCATCGAGGTAGATTGGAAACGATTTGGTGTTGATTAAATTTAGATTGAAAAATTATACCGTAACTAAATACAAGACACATTAGTTGTGTTATGACAGATGCTGTGCATCATGTGCGTTCGCCAAATGACCCGACAATGAAGATCTGGACTTCCTGATAAATGTAGCGCAAGTGTTGAAGCAACACTTGAAAATAATTACAACTGTGAATTATAGTTGTACTTTTGATATTACAAATGACGTCATTACCTATTTTATTGTCATTAAAGAAGTACTTTTGAAAGAATTTATAAGCTTTAAGCTGCGCTAACAATATCTTATGCTTTCTCTAAACTAATCTGTTGTTGTTCTAATAATAATAATATATTAGGGGAAAAAGGTTATATATGATTAATAATATTATTTGACCTCAAATTATTAATCTTTGCATTATATGACCATTGACCAATACTTAAACTTAAGTCCAAGAAAATTGTACGATATCAACTATTTATAAGGAGCTATTCGTAAAAAAATTTAATTAATTAAAAATTTTTGGTATTGGTTGAAATTCAACCATAATTATTATTTAGAGGAAAACATACTTGAACTGATTTCACCTATCTATATAAAAAATTAACTTGTTCCAAATTAAGAACAATAAAGCTCCCTCATCTCCAGCTACTATACAAAAAAAAAATGGTTGACAAACCGAGGAGAAAAAGTACAAAGCTGCATTGTTTTTGCTTGCTTTAATAAAATTGTTATTATTGATTTTACCTTAAGAAATAAAATTTACATTTCAAATAAAAGCGCTAAAATTTAACTAACAAGAACTATTTTATGTGAATCATTGATTTTATATGCAGAATTACAAGAATTTCAAATATACCTCGATGAATTCAGGATATGGAATCAAATAAATAATTTAGAATCATGCGTACTTACCCCAATAGGTTTTGGTACAGTTAATGAAGCAAGCTGTTTGCTTGCTAAAGATGCCATTATGTAAAGCACATTAATTATTATTATCAGTAAAGATACCACAATACACTAAAAACTAATACAGAAATGTATTTTTTAAAATATCACAATGTCACAGGATCATATCTATTTCCTATTATACACAGATTTAATCGCAAAAATAAATAGAATGTAAGAGTATGATATCTAATTTGCTTATATTAACAATTTCACCCATATTGGAAACCTCCAGTTTTAAATATTTTAAATATGTTAAATATCCAACCACTGTATTTTACTCGATAAGATTATGTGATAGTATGATTGTGTTTCGATAGGGGCAGTTCGATAAGTGTCGTTCCATGTAAAAATGGGCGCGAATCTGAAAAGACTGAAGGGGTCGTCGTAGGCGCATTGGCTATGGAGCGGGCGGGGACGGGAGAGCGGTATCTATTTGTGCACAGCACAAATCAGCAGACCGATTCAATTAATTATCAGATTAAGGTGAGCATCCGTGTGTACTTGGATGATGCTGTTAACATGTGTGTGGAGTTGTCGTCGACTGATATTAACCGTAATTTATCCGGTATATTTGGACATAAGGAAGCGTATTCGCGACAACTACAGTTGTATTCATTCATCGTTGTCACTAAACTTCTAAATCATTTCGATAGTTCCAGTGCTTGCGGCACTCATATAGCAATTAAAAATTAAATCGATGCTAAAGTTGTAAGCGCTGGCTAAATCAAGATTATTGCATCATGTGATAAACGTTATCGCATTTATTAAAGTATAAGATTTGATCAATTTAGTTGTTGCTACTTATTATTACATATAAGTACCTGAATACATCTTTAAATATTCCATGAAGTGATCGGGGCAACCTACAAAGAAACTTTTCCGCCTATATCTACTAACTATAAAAAAATATTTCAGATATAAAAAAAATGTCATAAAGTCAGCTTTTTTGTAACTATTCTACTTATCTCCTCTTATATTTTTAATTAGGTATACTTATTATATTATTGTAAAATACGGTCAAAAAATAGCACTAATGGGTAAAAATAAAGTGAAAATGAAATCTCGTAGCAAAACGCTACGAATTGTTGTAGTTGCGTTAATATTTCACGAATTTACTTTACAATTGATGCAAACTTATATTGATTATACCTATACTATTTTTTAGAATCTAAATACTAATATTTTTTAATTCTTCCTTAATTCTCTTCTGATTTCATCTGATTACTTATTACATTTTAATGAAAATCCATATTATCATTAAGAAAGAAACGTTCTTTTTTCTTTTCTAAGCAAAATTTGTTTGATTCGAGTATCATTTTCATTCTATTTATTTTTCACCGACTAAATTGCTTTTTAATTTATCGAAGGTCCTAAAAATTATATATGGAGTATAACTTATCTGTAATAGCAATATGTCATAAAATTAATAGAAATATACTTTCGAAGTGTCTCAAATCTATTATCTAGACAATAAAATATGTTAGAGATACTTTACTTTGTAATTTCTCTTCCATGTGATACACCTGTCAATATAGATATCAATAATATGACTTCACAGCCAATACTTTTAAGAACTGTAGCTATGCCAAGAATCTAGATATCATAACAACCTGCAGTAGGACAGACTACCCACGCGCCTCTTGGTATGAACCATATCTATATCTACTTGTCAATCACATTTACATCTATTCTATTCTATTTGTAGCGCGTCCTTGTTTTTAATAATAACATAGTCTAATTATGTGGCGCTATGGAATGCGCAATGTTCTTTTTCGAGTGTATTTTGATCTTGTTTCTCAAACTCTAGAGTAACTTGATATTGTCTATTAGCATTTGATTTATATAACTAATATCATAAATGTGAAAGTTTTTGAGTATGGATGTATGGATGTATGTTTGTTACTCTTTCACGTCAGAACGGCTGAATGGATCTGTATGAAATTTGGCACAGAGATAGATTAAAGTCTGGAATAACACATAGGCTACTTTTTATCCCGGAAAAATGTACGGTTCTAGTGGAATAGGTTTGTTTTAAATATAAATATTAGTGATATGTGTATGTATCAACTTCTATTGACATCTAAAATTTATCTGTATAAATTCGGTCACATTGTCCATGAAATATCATGTCAGATTGATCAAATTTACAAAAAAGAGGACATTTATTAAAATCATAAATTTCACAAAAATCATGTGCCTATATTGTTCAGCTTGAGATCATTGTATGAGTATATTTCAATAAAAATGATATCAATTTTATGTTCAGACAAAAAAAACTTTGTCAAATCAGTTTGGACTCCACGGGCGTAATACATAAACAGTTTAATTTTAAAATCATTTAAGTTTGTCATTGTTATATTTTATTCATTACATCGATATTGTAGCGATTTCTTAAACAATTGCTTCTAATAATACATCCCTGATTCAATAAGTCATTAGTTTTGGCAAGTTACAATAATTAAACAGACCGATATTCACCTTGGCCTAGCTCCTAGCCTTTATTATAAGAGTAACTATCAATCATTGGAATTCGCCAAAGAGCTGGCATCACTGGGTTGGTGTCTATCTTCTTGATATTTACTGCCCACCATTCTGATTTTAGTCACCGCGTAAATATAGTTTCAAATTCATGTCAAGAATTGTCTTTTATTTCATCACCTTTTTAACTTGTTGACAGTCATTCTACCAATGTATGACCAGCGTGGTAAACAACATTAACTAAGTTTTGACCCAACTGATTTCTTGGAAGTGATTATTAAGTAATATTTATTTTGATACAAGCATGCTGACGTCGTAGATACAGTTTGGCTGCAAACTAGATTCATTAGTTTATAATTAAAGATCTTTGTTTAGCTTCCGCTTCTATATTCAATATATTTGATTTATAAATTAGATACGACATAATTAGACACGACATTGTTTTGGAATGCAATCTATAAACATATAGATTTTAGATTACGATTTTTAGACGTTCATGTTTTGTGGCATCTTCAGAGATGTTATTAACTTAATTAGCATTTTACCATTTTTGTTTACCTGCTCCAGCAAACAAATGGCGTACACTTAATATAATAAGATAATTATTTAGTATATAAACACTCATAATTTCATTACAAGGCTAAAGCAGCAACACTAATTAGGGTAGCGTGGGTTGCTGATGATATATAACAATTAAATATCGGGACAAATTATATTCAGGCTTATATTTCTATACACCGAAACTTTGCGTTGTCCCGTTACTTAACTATAGTTATGTGCAAATCATGCAATCAAATTAAAAGTACGAGGTTGTTTGCGGTAAAATGTTAGTCAAGAGTTGATAAACATGTTAGAACGAAGTGTTAACTGCTCTAACACTACAATCGGAATGTAAAATAACTTTTATCACTATTTCAGTTGCCTCTTCAGAAACTTTCCCCCTTTTATTTTTGAAACAAATTATACTACGGCTTCGGAGGTCGTTTTATAATCAGTTTCTTTAATATGATTTTTTTTATAACAAAAATAATTAATCACTGTAAAAAAAGGTCTATGTTAGCCACGAATCTAATTTTTTTATAACATAGATATCTAAACATATATATTCACACCATGTATATACCTCGTCCGAAAGTTCGCCCGGCCTGCCGCGTTTCTTTTTTGAAAAATAAAATTGTTTTAGTAAAACATTCTCTGTTAATTTGTCTATTATATAAAATCTTAATGCATCAGTGTATGATGAAGTAATTTGTGTAGGTGCTAAATTAACATTAGATGTTAATCGTTTACCTATTGCAGCAGTGATTTGTACAGATGTGTAGTATTGTAAATATATTTTTTAAAGTTGTAAGTATTATTCTAGTGAAGGTTACAATTGGTGAAATTAAAGTTTTAAATGAAGCGTGACTAATAAAAAATATAATCCAGGTCATCCAGGTTAAGGTAAAATTGAAGCCATTCTAGAAGTTTCTATTAAGCTTTGCTTGAGAAAAAGAATCATAATAGAAATTTTAACTTTAAACCTTAAATAATTGATATTTAAAACAAAAATGTATTTAATAATAATATTATGATTCTTAAATGCCAAAATTTCAAAATCAACTAAATTGCGAAATAGCCAATTACTCTAGAAGTAGTACCCCCGCTAGTCAATAAAGCGGCTTTTGATACTCGAATGTCGGAGAATAGACAGATTTGATTCCTACGAGGGACAATAAGAAAGTATAAATCTACCTTTAAGTATGAATTAAGAATCAAACATAAGATGTGGAATGTAAAAAGAGTTGAAAGACAAGATATAATTTCTGGTGTGTACATTGTAAATTGTTGTAAATGAGTAAGAGTGTGAGACATAAATAAAAAAAATAGTTTAACAGATATATTGTCCGTATTGTCATGTGCGAAAAAGAAAAAAATAAATTAAAAATTTAAATTGAACAAAATGCTTTGCAAAGCGAGCAGCGTCCACCTAAAATTGACCAGACCCAAACAATCTCACCTTTTTCTCGTCTAAAACTTCTCCAGGACGTAATTTGGTGACCTGTTTTTAAAAAAATACTGGTAATAACCGCGAAAAAATAATTGTGGCCTATCTGTGCCGCCGAACCTGGGAACCCTAGACCCTAATATTTAATCTAGACCTTGTCAGTAGTGCAATAGTTATTTTCGTTATGTGATGCACCACTTTGTTATTATTGTTAGTCGCCGTTTTAAGCCTATGATGTTTAAATAGATTCTTACGTCGTGTGCTTCAGTTAATGCCCGAATAATATAAAGAACCATTTATTGTAAATTTGTGTGCATACGTGCGTATAAGCTGTGCAGTTTACTTGTGTGCTCTGTGTCACAAAAATTGTGCAATGTAGCCAGGTGCTTTGTACGAGAAAACGCCTTAAAGACGAATACTGGATAATTACATATTACGTTACATAATATACTCTAAAGTTTAAATTCATTCATATTTTAAGATATTTTTGCCATATATAAGTCTTATATTTGTCAAAATATTATGTAATTATCCAGATTGCTTTCCTTGATAAAAGTGCTTAAGTCCGCGCCAGATGCAAATGCAATAACATCATTTCTTTGACAGAATAACAGTTAAATTTTGTCACGGCAACATCATAACGGATAGCATTCAACGAATTATTATTATTCGTAGCGTTTTGTCTATTACCTTCTTCTCTTCGATCACCTCACCAGGTCTTAGTTTTCTATTTTCCTGTGGATTACGTGTTTTACCGTCTTAATAACTACATTGATTACTAGTGACTTTTTATTGTCGGCACGACCTACTGTGTATAGTCTAAGATCTAAAAAGCCAGGAATAAGGGTTTCTAAGCTTCATATCACCCAATTAAATCAACTATAACCATCTCCGTTACTCAAGCACGAGGTTTAGCATTGTTCAAAGGAGGTACTCAGGGTATTTTAATGTTACGGGTTCGGCTCGACAGAATAGGGTCTACAGGGCTCAAAAAAAAAATGTAACCACGCACCTATTTAATTTTAATAACACAAAATATTTTCACAAGATAGAAAGTGTTCTTGTGTAGTGTGATAAAATATAAGTGTTCTGAAATAAGTGCGTGCTCTAAATGTTCTTATAATAAATATACCTACAAAGAATATTCTATGCTACAATCAGACAGCACAATACTAGGTAATTCTAGGTTATAATTTTCATACCTTCAATGTGTAATGTTGATATAATTATTGTAATTCAATATGTTTCTTATTATTAAAGTATTCACAATTTGCTTGATTCTAAGTACGTAAAGTTTACATACCTCATCGCTAATTAGTAATGATGGACGTCTTCCCATTTCTTCTGGAGGTGGAATGAGGGATCCTCGTCTAGCTGGAGGTACAGGTGATAGGGATGGTTTTCTTGGTGCATCCGGTTTCGGAGACTTGTCACGTACAACTTCAATTTTAGGCGTCACTGGCTTCTCTTCTGGTGCCTTAATTTCAGGTACCTTTGGTTTTTCAGCCGGCTGCGTAAATATAAAAAGTAATTTAGTAACGAAAAAAATAATTATTATTATGCATAATTTTGAATTGTAAGTATAAAATTATTTATGAAAAGTAAAGGCGACTATATGTAAAAAAATATGATATAACCTTGTCTTTTTCTGGCTTTTCCCTAGTAGTGGGTGTTGGTGAAATCTTTTCATATTTCTCGAGTTCAGGCCTGTCATAGTCAGGGATTTCAGGTAATTCTTCAGCCTTCTTCTTTGCTGTTGTGAGCTTAGCCTTTTTAGCCTCTTGCTCTACTACTTCTTGCTTAACTTCAACTTTCTGTAATTAAAAGAATTAATTATAAATAAGCCTAAAATATTATTCAGAATATTCTTCGTTTCTTTTATTTTACTCCCGATCTTGAATTAATTAAACATATAAACAATAACTTACCTGTGTTCTGCATACAATATTAAAAGAGCTGAAAAACGGTAAACTGTACATATATTAAATTAGTAAAAAGCTGAAGCAAAAGCTGGGAAAATAAGTATACATATAAAAGTAAAGAAATTATACAGTCACAGTATACATGGCAATATGACCACAGACGTAACAAAATAACATCACTTACGATACTTGCATACATTATAGAAAAACTTACCTTAATTTTATTTAAAACATGCAGTTTATTTTTATGTATTATTTTCTGTTTTAGCATCTACTTTATTAACCTATCTACTATAATATCTAAAGTTATTAAATTAACTTTCTACTCTATCTACTAATGTTTCTTTATTATTATATAATATTAAGAGAATCCCAATTATTTCAACGAATTATGTGCTTTACTACTAAGTGCGAGTGCATTGCAGGTGTTGAATTCAAATCTTGTAAAAAAAGTGTGTGCATTGTGCCAAATTTCTATGCCGTTATTGATCTTTTGCCAATTTCAATACCTCGTCAGGTTGAGGTCTGCTGCTAATATCAGCTTGTGGTATTTCTAAAGAAGCCGGCTTTTTCTCGTGTATGCCCTCTGAATCAGCCTAAAGAGCATAAATAACGTTATTGGCGACCATACGAATTGTTAAATCCGAAATTGTAAGCGTTATAAAAATAACCTACTTGACTGACGTACGCTTACATTTTCAGATATTCTTTGATTGTGCAAGGATGACTGATATGTGTGCAAGATATTTATGTTTGAAATATATCATGATGTAAGTGCAGGTGCAAGTGGAGTGTAATGTGGGTGATAAGTGTCTTTTGTGTATACCTGAGGAGACCTAGATCTTCTCCAAGGCACAATGTCTGGTGTTTCGCGTAATGTAGGTGTATATTTACTTTCTAATTCCGGTGTTTGTTCCGCCTAATAAAATTTTTATTTATTAAATATATATTACAATAAAAATAATATACTGTTTTATGTTGATCATAGTTTTGGATTTTAGTAATACCTGTGGGATTTCGGGAATAGCATCCCAAGAAAATGGTACTTCATTTGGTTTTGATTCTGGTTCTGGTGTAATAAGTATGGGTACCTGACGAATTATTGTTTTATGTTAATTAAATGCTATTTTATTGTTAAGTATATTTCAAAAATTGAACTACTTATACCTCTTTAGGCTTTCTCCAAGGATAAAGTGTTTGTTCTGTAGGTTTGTCTGATATGTCATTTGATTTGTTTAGCACATTATCAGGAACCTAATAACATTATTAAATAAGAAAAATTGTCAAATACATATTTATCGAATTTGTTAATAATAAATTATTTACCTCATCCTTATTTTTTTCTACTGAGTCTTTAACCCTCAGTAAACTTTCTTTAGGCTTGTCAATTTCCTACAAGACAGTATGCATAACGTTAATCCACAAAATATAACAAATAACCGCCTTTACATACACTAACAAAGTTTGATAAATTACCTCTTTAGCTTTACTTGGTTGCCTCCAAGGATACATTTGTTCTGACGGCTGTTCTAATTTTAACTTTTCGACATCACTAATCACCGCAGGAGTATTTATTTTACTAATTTTTAAGTCCTATATAGGCAAAAAATTCAATTAAAACGTTATTTGCCTTCACCATGAAACATTAATTTATAAAAAACTAAATTAAAATTTAGGTTACATAAAATATATATTACTAGCAATTTTCAATTAACAAATTAATATTATTTATATTGATTTTATTACATTCATAAAAATTTAAGTACCTCATCCAGTTTATTTGATTCAGTATCAGGCATGTCGAGTTTGTTAGATTCAATTTTATCATTTGTAATTTCGATTTTACTTTCTGAAACCTTAGTGTCCTGTTGAATTAGAAAATGTAGGTATGTATTATATACTGCATGATTTTGAATTATAAACCATATTATTGTTTTAAAATGTACCTTGCTAGGTCTACGCAATGAAGCCCTTTTATATTCAGAGGATTTATCATCGGCTTCATCTTTATTTTTAGCTATGCGTTGATCACGTTTAATCGTCTTACTATCGAGTTCATCTACGTCCATTGGACTTACTATATCCTATAAAAATTATGAATACTGTTAAATTATCCTATCTTAAATAATTACTAAGTTAAATATGACTTTTAGCAAATTTTAACTACCTCTTTAATTTTGTCAGTTTGCCTTAAGTTTTTATTCGGTCTATCAAAAGAAGATTTTCTCGTTATTTTAATTTCTTCCATTTCTGTCTCTTCAATATCCTGCCCCCAGTTAAAATAAATCATATTATAAATATTAATTAATTAATGATAAATTAAATGTTTAAATATAATATAAAGTCATACCTCAGTTTTACTATATCTTCGCCTAGGTTGAGTTAGATCTTTAACCTTCGGCTGATCTAAACTAACACTACGTTGCGTTTTTATTGTAGGTTCCTATTAAAGTGAATATAGTGAAATTAGGTGAAATGTAAATATGTAACGGTATAGTATGCGTGTGTTAAAAGTTGTGTTTGTGTACCTGTGTGTCTGATTTCGTAGGTCGCCATGAATATATATTTTCGTTTAGTGTTTCATCTGTTGTTGGATTTACCCTTTCGTTAACATCTTTATCTTTGTCGTCCTATTCACAAAATACAGTAATTTTAATTACATTGGTATCTACGTTATATTCTTTTATACATATTGTTACATATTGTTTGTTTTTATATAATGTATTAAATTCAATATGTGTACAAATACATAAACACGAGGACGGCACAATAAACAAAGACCATGTATGTATACTTGAACAATATAGATATATTTACAAAAGCGGTAACATACGTAGTATAATACATTTTTTTTTTGACATGAGACATAGTATCATGCATAGTGCCTAAAAGCAAACTTACCTTAAGTTTTATTTGCGCTAATTCATTTACTACTTCTGGTTCCCTTACGATTTTCTAAAATAAATATCAAATAAATAAGCAATGAACTATGGGAATTGGAAATTCAAAAATAATGAAATGGTAATGCATTTTTCTTTTGAAAAGTGGATTTTTAGATAGTTGAATATCTTTAAGTAACGGAATCCGTACTAATAGCTTAGCCATATACATTACCAAATCAAGAAAAAAAATATTTACTTGCGACAAAAAAAACTACTAGTAATAATGTTGGAATAGGGAAAATTTGCAATAAGCTATCAAATTGAAAACATTAGTCATCTCTGCCAGAAGCGGTATTTGGTGTCTAATAACAAATTAATATTAAGCCAAAACAAATTCATTAACTACTAAAAAACCGTCTACTTCAAAACTTAAGGATTTTGCCAGTGGGATTGCGACTTGCCATCATAACTTTGCCAAAATAACTGATAAAGTTTTAATTTTATCTTTCAAATGTATATAAATATTCGGTCAAATTGAATAATCCTTACCTTAAGACCAGTCTTTTTAAATTGTGAAACCTGTTCTTCTTCCGAAATTGATGCCACCGATGATTTTCTGCTTTCTGTAGTTTCTTTTGTGATCTGTAGAATTTATATGTTATAGTAAGATCAGTATCAGTAGATGATAGTACACCCATTGATGGATTTAAAAAATATCTTCATTTACGTATACATAAATACATAAAATTTCCTAATATACAAGTAATAAAAGCCATCATGAAACTCCTCAATAATTGCGATATAAGTAAAAGTTGAATATCAATTAAAGGTAGATCTTTTTAAAGTTACATTATAATATAATATTACGCTTTGCTAACAATATATCAAAATTAAAAAGCGAAGATCAGAAGTCAGAGGCTAGATTCATATATGGAATATAAGTTAATGCTAGACTTATCACTCAGTATAGCAAGAAAAATGTCAGATATAGTAAATTCGCTTAGTTAATCCCTGAACTGTTTCTTCACAAGATTTGCTTACGATTTACATTTTATAGAATAACAATAAACATAAAATTTACAATCGGGAAAACATTTAGATAATTGGAAGGAAAAAAATTCTTTCTGTGTTTCCCGCAGAATCATCTGCATCACAAAGATGAAGATATATTTTAATAAGATATAACATTAAATAGAAATAATAATTGTCATTTTATCTATACCTCAAGTTTAAGTTTGAAATACCAATTACTTTAATATAGCAGCAGATAAAATCAAGTTGATAAGAAGTTATTAATGAATATTAATGCAGACAATTGTCTCTCGCCAGTGTGCACATATCGTTCGCCTATCGCTAAGTGGCCCTCGAAGTGGCAATTAGCCAGCGAGCGTTTTTTTAGTAGCTACAGGTGCTCGAGACTAAACAAAAACTTTGAATTTATTCTACATTTTCTTAACTAAAGAGCAGTAATTCCTTTCACACTGCGCTATCAATAACACTAGAGAGTAATAATTTACTTATATAAATACACTTTGTTTATATTAATGTTATGAAAAAATTCAACCCACTGTTAACAATTCTTAATCTTTTGGCTAGCTTTTAAAAACAAGACGAACTATATTATTTTATTATATACTTAATTTATTAATGATTATTGTTCAAGATTATTTATATTATATTTATTAATTCCTACCTTAAGCGCTTTGTTTTCGATTATAGAGCTGCGTCGGCTCTCTGTCCTGACTTCCTGAACCTAGAGAACAATGTGAAAATTTTGAGATAGTTCAAAGTAGATTTTAAATTTATCAAATATATGAAAGACTTTTTGGGACACAAAAAAAATATTTCCTAAGTAACTACATATCTATACTGTTTTAAAAATTAACAATCATATTGATATATTTTGCTAATTAAGCACGATTCCAGAACTAAACTATCTTTCAGAATTTTTTATTGTATCAAATATTAATTTGATACAAAATACAGTTTCTAATATCCTAGGAAGAAATAGTAAATATATAAAAAAAGAAATAAAATAGAAATGAATGAAATTCGTTAAAAGAATTGGTAATCCATAAACTTGGTAGATTGCACAAAAACTCCCAGCGCAGATTCCTTCAAATCCTGTTACATTAACACTACGCTATCACTACCACAACACATCACATAGGATCACTAACCACACTTTCGACGTACGTTTCGCTTGTATGTTTCTGAAACCGAAGCATTATCGAACTTTAGACTCCACGACGGACATTCGTAAAGTGAAACTCTTGCCAGATTTACAAACTTTTATAGACTCTCTTCGAGGCAAAATTCTCCCCGCCACCCACGTAATACCCTCCAACATACGATAACAATGAACTTCAAAGCTGTATTCACTCAACAGAAAGATTACATTTTAAGAACTATCATATATTTTCTTTCCTCATTTGAGTGATTGCAAGCGCATTAGGATCTACATTTGGAATTAATAGATAGTTGAAAAAATGAAATATTTAATTTGAATAATACTTTAAAAAAAATAATTAAGTAAACATTAATTTATAGGATCTCGTGGTACAAACAAGCATTTTGAATTTAAAGTAAATTATATTTTCTGCCCAACAGTCGCAATGATCCTAAAATCTTGAAAAAGTTGTTAAATAGGTACATGTAGATTTTATATTCTTCTTTCATATAGTCAAAGGAGCAAAATATTATTTAAACTAAATATTATGCTGATTTAGTAAGGAATCGTTCTGTACCTATTCTAAGGACATATCCGTAAAAATCATACTGCACATGACATCTGATCACTCACCTCACTTTGAATGGAAGATCTTCTGCTTTCAGTCTGAAACCGAAACATTATTTTTTCAATTTTTATATGTTAATACTTATTACGATTACATAAACATACACATATATATTTATGGTGTAACGTAAATAGATATAATATATTATATACATATATATAGTATTCCCCTTCTGAAGGAATATGAAGTAAAAAACACATGAATTACTTGAATTAGCACATAAATTATAATGGTGGCTGTTGTTTCCAAAAGTCTCAGTGGGATTTTTAGCTAATAATGTACTCATGATGTGGTATCAAACCAACCTATTTTTTCCCTTCTCAACTCTATTCATTTCATTTAAGAATATCAATTTCAATATATGTAATTTTTTTATATTTTCCCCTTTGCTGATCTTATTTCTAAAGTTTCACTTTTGAAATCCATATAATATTGTCAATTTTTATAATTTCATTAACAAATGAATGGTATATAAAAATAAATCTCGTAGTACAGGAACATTTCACAATTTTTATTCACAATATTTTAAAAACTGGATTGGGAACTATAGGAATATCTTATTATTGAAAATGGTAGAAGATTAATTACAAAAGGATCAGTAAATTATTTACTCTGGAATGACCTAGTTACAATGATTATTCACACCAATCTCTTTACCTTCACAGCAAGATGTTGTTGTTGTTGAGCAACGACTTGTATCTGCTGTGTTAAAATTATTTTGTTAGTTTCAACGTTACCCTTTTATCAGTTTTACTTTTAAAGTGTCAAATAAAGAAGATTTAAAGTTATAATGAAGTTCTAAAATAGTTAGTAAAGATATAAATCATACTAACCTCACTTTGCATTGATGTTCTTCTACTATCAACCTACAAATAAAACACTCAGATTAGTCACTATATATTATAAAATAAAGTCCCCCGACACGTCTGTCTGTCTGAACGCGACAAACTCAAAAACTATCGCACGGGTTTTCATACGGTTTTCAGCAACAGATAGAATGATTTATGAGGAAGGTGTATAATTTATTAAGGTTTTGTGTAAATTGGCTGAAATATGACGATGATTGTTGGAGACGGAAACAATCATGCCGACTGGGAGCTTTATTGGCGTGTGACGTGTATTTTAATAAAGTTATATGAAAACAATGTGTTACAGAACTATTCCTCTTAAAAAGATCTTCCTATTAAACTGTAGGAAGATCTTACCTATTACCTATTTAACTGTAGGGAGCGAGGGTAAGTCACTAATAAATACATGAATGATAAGTAGTACATTATCATAATTTCAATTTTATTTTACCCAATCATCAATTTTTCTCCTTTAAGTATAAGGAACTAATAAATTTAATAAAATTGATACAGAAATTTAAACATAATTTGCCTACATAATAGTTTATGCTATGGACGTATAGTCATAAAATATAGAAATTCATTGAATATTTTTAACTTTACAGAATTAAGTCTACATAAATTTCTCATACGCACAAATAACAGTAGGTTTTCTCTATAACCACATTTATGAAATGATTCGATGCACGAAGTATGATCGCGAATTCAGCTGTAGTTACTTACATAAACGTTCTTAGAGTACTACTAATCTTCCTTAAACTAAGTTTGATAAACGTATGTATGTATAATGTCAGAATCTTACCTTAACTTCCTTCTCTTTTTTCTCTCTGACAATAGGAGTAGGTGATATTTTTTCATATTTTTCTAGAACTGGTCTCTCGTAATCGTCAATGAAATCTAATTCGTACTGAAAAATAAAAAAAAAAATGAGTCCACGATTCTTAACCTAAAGAAGAGAATTAGTGAAGACATTCTAAAGAATGAATTCATTTGACCTTATGATATTTTAGGTACCTAAAATGTTTTTTTAAATATGATATCAATAAAACAAAATATAATTACAAGTAAACCTGAAAAAGAAACATAAAACAGAAAAACATTTAATAGCAGCATGCGACTATGATCAACCACTTTTTAACAACGACGAAGATACAGCGAAGCTTAATTAAATGCAATCCAGATACTTTAAAAATATCGCAAAGTGTAATGTAATGTGTTTGTGTATAAAGCATTGTGTCGTAAAAAAAAAACATATGGTATAGTGTAGTGTAGTAGTGCTAAATAAGTGTAAAGGAAGAAGAAAGTGTAAGAGAAAGAAAATGAAGAGAATAAAAACAAAGTAACAATGGGATGTCACAAACAATTTTCAGTATTTCAAGATGTTTACCCCATCAGTATTTTCTTTATTGTCAGGAGAAGAAGTTGTAGCCTTTTTGGGCTTTTCAGGTATTTTCTTGATAGTTTTCTTAAGTTGTGGTAGTTCAAATTTACCTCCCTTTATGGTCAGAGGTTCCTAAGTACACAATATACGTAAGTTATTCTAACTAATTGGAATTACTACATTATAGAAGCAGTTTTCCTAGTGCAGGTGGAACTAAAACATTAGTATGATTGTGCGATACTTATATCTACAAAAAGGTGCAATTAATAAAAGTTTAGTTGAAATCGAAAGAATTCTATAATTTTTTAATCATCTCAGCTATCTACTATTTTTTTATTTATAAGTAGGTACTTTCAAATTTCTCTACCTCAGCCTCGGTATCTTTCTTGACGACAGCTGGTTTTTTAACTTTAAGCTGAGCCGCTTCGGAACCCTCCTAAGAAATTTTAAATTCTTTAATGTAATGTATATAACTTGTATTTGTTAAGAAATTTATTTTTATTATGATGCTGAGATAATTAGAAAATAAGGAAAGATAAGTACCGTAAGCTTTTTCTGAGCAGGTTTCTTTTGTGTTAAAGACGCCTCCTCTGGAGCAGTTGTGCTCGTCTTAGTTCTAGGCTTGGTAAGACTGACCGAATCTTCAATATCCTCACCCTAAGCCCACAAGTAATAGAAAAAGATGTGAAAAACTTAAGCAAAAGTGAAAAATGACAAAAAATCAAATACTTCTATAGTATTGTGATCTAGTAAGATAAAATCATTTCCATAATGTGCAACTAGATAGTGCTTAAAATACAGGCTAAAAGAGAAAGCAAATAGAACATAGTGCAAATGTCTCGTCTTAAATCATGTACTACATAATTATTAACAGTGGCAATCTGTGTGTTTTTCTCATAACTTTTATGCGCAACTACTTGATACCATAGATGATATTACCTTTACAAGAATTAAAACTCTGTCTAATATGTTTGATACCGTTAAAGGTAAGACATTAGAAGGCTTTATTCCGATCTGCGAATGATTTTCGAATTTTAAACATATTTATAATGTATTATTACAGTAAAGCTACTTTCCCTATAATTGTCAAAATTAAGTTTAGTTTTAAATTCTTTAAAGTACCTTTTGTTCCTTATCTTTGGGTGATGGGCGTTTAATAGTCTTTTCCTCAATAATTTCTGGTTTCTTAATTTTAAGTTTTGCTTCAGCCTCATCCTCCTACATAAAATTAGGTGTTTAATATATCCGTAGTTTTAACAACTAAAAGCAACTTTTAATTTAAGCGTGAATTCGAATATTATTCTTATACAAACCGTGGGCTGTGTTTCAGCCGGGGTTTTATGTGTAAGTGAAACTTCTTCAGGTTCTTGCCCTGGTTTCATAGGAGTTTTTGGCTTAGAAACACTGACACTTTCGTCAACATCCATTGGCTATTAAGAAAAATTATGTATATATAACTCGAGTCTCTCATAATAAAAACATTATTAAATGGAAAAAATATATATTAATAGCCGTACCTCTGGCTTATCTTTGAGAGATCGTCGTCTTTGTACGGTCGCAGAAGATGCCTCATCATCTAGTTTTTTATCCTCCTAAATAAATATTTGCAATATTTTATTTTTTTGTAGATAAATATTTTATAATTTTAATTACGGTTTTTTCATAACAATAAGTAAAGAAATTTTTATTAAAAATATTAATAAAGTCGATTAAACAGTACCTATAGGAAAATAAACTATTACCGTTATAACTAAATTTGGTTCTGGAGCTAGCTCTTACAGCAAAAAAATATTATTATTTATATATTTAAATTATGTTCTCTCATAATAAAAACACTATTAAATAAAAAATATATATTGTATATTAATGGCAGTACCTCTGGCTTATCTTTGACAGATCGTCGTCTTTGTACGGCCGCAGAAGATGTTTCATCATCTAATTTTTTATCCTCCTAAATAAATAGCAATATTTTACTTTTTTTACTAACGATTTTTTTTTGTAACGAGAAGTAAAGAAATATTTATTAAAAATATTAATAAAGTCGATTAAAAAGTATAGGAAAAGAAACTATTACCGTTATATCTAAATTTGCTTCTGCAGCCTAGCTCTTACAGAAAAAAAATTATAAAATACGTAATATATATAAAATTGAGAGTAAGACTAATAAGCGTTGTATGTATAGTGTAGATCTGAATGTATACCTTTTTCTTTTTCTCAATAGGTGTGGGTGTAATTTTCTCGTACTTTTCGAGAACTGGCCTCTCATAATCGTCGATAAATTCCACTTCTTCGACCTTTAAAATGATTATTACTTTTTGTATTATTCATTTTTTAGATAGTTTTAGTAGATAATCATTAGTTGTATATAAAAATGTAATAAACAAACAATTGTCTATTAATGTGGATAGTATTATTTGTGAACTTGTTGGAAATCGGGTACAGTGCAAAACACTATATGGTGCAAAATCAGTGTACTATTAATCAGTGTACTATTAATATATGTATAACAAATAACTCTTTGCGCCTCTGAACACTTTGAACATACAAAGCTCCTCATAGCATGCAAGCAAAGCTATATATCCTCTTAAGGTAAGTAAGCATTAATAAATAGCTAAAAATATACGTATTATAGAAATATTATCATATGTGAGCGTCTTAATATTAATTAATTTATCAAAAACTGAGACAAAAAACGCGAAGATATATTAACGGCTTAGTAAAGTGATTTTGTCATATCTGTTAAGTGTTATTAAATTAATTATTCTGTCAATGTTATTTGGTAATATTTTAAAATAACGTAGGATTTATTTAATACCTCTTTTTCTTTAAGAGAGGGGCGTTTCTTAGCCTTAGGCTCATCTTTTTTAATAGTTTTAGGTTTTGGTTTCTCATCTGGTTTTTTCTCATCCTCCTAAATTAAAACATAGTATTTTTATATAAAAAAGTTAAATATACAATATTTTTTATATATTATGTTTTATAAGTTCTGACTACCTTATCTTTCGCTACAGATCGTTTTCTAAGTGTTGGCATTTCAGGTTCATCTTCTTTTGGTTTAGGTTTTATTTTGCCTGTCATCATATCAATTTCATCCTTCGAAAATAATAATTAGATCAAGTAAGTTGATAAAATAAGTTGAATACAAAAATACTTTTTTTGCAAAATAATCAAGATACCTGAGTGTCACTAGGACGACGTTTATCTTTAGGAGTAGGTGTAATTTTTTCATATTTTTCGAGTGTGGGTCTTTCGTAATCATCTACAAATTCTGGAGATTCCTAAAAATGCATTTTCCGTAAGTTATTAAAAGATATGAATTACGATACTTTAAGGCAGGATTTTGTATACAAGCATTTTTATTTAAAATGACAGATATACTGTTATAATTTTTAAAATATATAAAAATACCTCACGAACTCCGTTTGATTTCTTTGACCTATCAGTTGGCGTTGGAGTAACTTTTTCGTATTTCTCTAGATCTGGTCGTTCGTAATCATCAACATATTCCTTTTGTTCTTCAAGCTAAAGTTAAATATTTTGATTTTATCGTTACCATATCATAATGAAATTAATTTATAATTATAATTCAAACAAATTGTATTATTATTATTGAATAATTTCAAAACTACCTTTTTCATTGGTTTTCTAGATTGTGCTACTTGTGGTTCTTCAGATTTTTCTTCAACAGGTTTTATCGGAGTTTTGGATAATTTTACCTGCGATATTTCATCTACAGGTTCCTCTGGTTTAGGTATACCCTTTTTAATACTTAGACGTTTAGGTTCTTCTTCGACCTATTTTATCATTATATAAATTATTTTTGATGTTATATTGAATTTATAATAAAAAAATTAACAACAGAAATATAAATATTTTTTATTTTAATATTTTAAAGTGATAACAAATTGATTTTTAAAATAAAAATACAATATTTTTTTGAAAAAGGTTTGTACCTTCTCTTTTATTTCCACTTTAGGCTTTTTCTCGGGAATGGATGTAGCAAGTGAAGGTTCCTCATCACTTTCATCTGGCTGACTTTTAACGCTCTCAGACAATGACGCACGTTTTGTCTAAGATCATTGAGAATAATTTAAATCAAATGTAAATTATAAAATACATTAATATATAATTAATTAATGTATTTAATTAATGTATTATAAATCGTAAATCAACGTGTGAGTATAGTATGTGTCGTGAAGTGGTTACCTTGGGTGTGTCAGTAACTTTCTGTTTCTTTTCGAGAGGTGTAGGTGTAATTCGTTCATATTTCTCCAATACTGGACGCTCATAATCGTCAACAAACTCGAATTCATCCTAAAGTAAAAATATTTTTAGCACATCTAAATGTTAACACAACACACAACAAACAACTGAGTTACTACTTTTTGTAAACACATCATGAATTCATAAATCATAGTGATTTGAAAAATACCTATACTTAAAAATGAAAGAATGATTTTGATACATTCAAATCAAATTTTTCATTAAATAACTTTGTACATCTATACAATACAATGTATAAAAGTAATAAGTTGTTATCACTTACATCTTGTTCCTTCTTTTTAGAAACAACCTTCTTTTTGACAACTTTCTTCTTTTCCTCAGTCTTTTTAGTTTCTTTCTTGTCTACTTCCGGTTTGGGTTCCTCTTTCGGTTTGACAGGTTTGAGTTTTGGAATACCTTCTAATTTAGCCTCGGCTTCAGGTACCTTTTCAGTTTTCTTTTTCTCAATCTTTTCCAGAAGTGCTTTCTTTTCCTCTTCTGTTTTAGCTGTCTTTTTCTCAAGTATTTTTTTAGCTTCTTCTATTTCAGCTTCGGCTTTTTTCTGTTCTTGTATTTTTGATTCCACTTTTTTGGTTTCTACTTTAGTTTCAGTTTTTTTAGCCTCGATTTGAGCTTCTTCTTTTTTGGCTTCTGTTTCAACTTCTTCTTTCTTTGTAACTTTCTTTGCGGCTGCTTTCTTTTCTTCAATTATAGTTTGTTCTTCTTCTTCTTTTTGTTTCTGTACTTCTTTCTGTAGTACAAATTTAAAGATAATACTGATATATATAAATTTATATTATTATCTAATTATTACTAAATTTTATTATTTCATCTATGCATATTTTTTTATTTTTTTTATTTTATTCTATTACAAACCTTTTTCTCATCGACATGATTCTCCTCGATGACTGATTTTTCTTCAACAATTGACATTTCTTCTTCTGATTCTTCAATTACCGTGGTCTCTTCTTCTTCCTCCTCCTTTTTCTTTTTCTGTAATAAAAAACCAATTATTTAACACGTCTCCTTATAAAATTAGATTTTTAATGAAATTCATACTTACTTTCTCTTCGATAATTGTTAAGTCAGCACTAGACTCGTCTTCTCCAAATTCATTTCTTATAACAACTCTGTAATTAGCTACAAATTTCGTTGTTACTCTCTTTATGAACAGTCGAGCATTAGTGCCATCAAAAGATGTGCTAATCTCGGAAGAATCTCTAATAACAGTAGAATTCTTATACCATGTACATCTACAAGATTGGTCCGACGTTTTGAGAACCGCAACAAATTCAGCTTCTTCGTTTTCTTTTCTTGCCTACGGTATAAATATTTTGATAATTATTTTATATATTTCATAACTTCATTGATACTAAACATTAATCATTATAAAATTAATATAAAAAAATCTAAATCTATACTAATATTATAAAGCTGAAGAGTTTGTTTGTTTGTTTGTTTGTTTGTTTGGTTGAACTAGCACGTTCTCATCTCAGCATCTCAGGAACTAATGGTTGGAATTGAAAAATTTTTTTTGAGTTGGATAGTCCCTTTATCGGGAAAAACTTTAGGCTATATATAATCCCGGAAAAATGTACGGTTCTCGTGGGATAAATTTGTTTTTGTCTAGGGACGAACCCGAAGCGAAGCGAAGGTGAGTCGCTAGTAAAAAAATAAATATAATTAATAAAAACGAATTTCACGTACCAAACTTCTCAGGTGCTTAATGATCTGCGGTTTTTCTCCTTTTTCCTCAGGAATATCAGTTATCTCAACTTGTTGCGATGTCGCTTCACCTTTCTCATTCTTAGCGACAAGCTTATATGATCCTTTATCGTGTTGTGATATGTTAGAAATTTCTAATTTGACTGCAAATTCGCCCTAAAACACAATAAACAAGTACATTTAAAAATGTATTAATAGCATCGGATAAATTAATATTACATAATATAGATAAAACATAAATAAACATAAAAATAAGTGGATGATATTAAGTGTAAATAGTGTATTTAGCAGAAATAAAAGATGTGAAGCGTGTGCCGAAAACTTTCATCTTATATAGTAAACGGCACTATGTAAAATGATGAAAGGTCATGTCAGCAACTACGTAGTACTGAGCACAATGTTGATTATAACTATACTCGTCGCCAATAATACACGTGGTAGAAAAATTAAATAAATATAATGAAAAAAGTTACTCTTTGAAAGTTCAGTCATATAACAAGTTCAATAGAAATAATTACCGTGAGATAACCATAATGATTAAAAAAGCTAATGCAAAAATAGAACCATGTTGGTTTGGTCTTAAGAATTATTTATCAAAAACATACAATGGAAATATGAAGAAATATGAGCAAGACAAAGTAACGGGAGATTTTGAAAGACTGTTCCAAACTACATGCTTTAAAGTCTAAGGAGCATGGAGTGAAGAAGGGTATGATGTGGGATGGAAATGACTAATATGATTTTGCAAAGGTCGTAACATTTGGCATCTTTTCGTTAATGGCTTACTTACTTCTCTTACGGGCTCGATAAGCACAGTATGTCTAGAATCCTCTTTGACTGCACTGGCTTCCTTGAACCATGTACAAGATGGCGCAAATTTACTTAACACTTTACATTCAACAATCACAGTCTTCTTTTTAAGTATCTTAATGATCTTTGGTTTTTCTTTAATAACTGGAATGACTGTAAAATAACATAGATTAATTTAGAAACAAAAATTTAAAAATATGCAATAAAATATATGACATAAAAATGGTACACAATACATACTTTCAATATTGAGCGTTAGATTTGCATTGAGCTCTCCAAGTTCATTTTTAATGTTGCATTTATACAATCCGGAATCTTCAATACCAGGGTCGATGAGTTCCAAGATAATAGTGTAAATATCTTCTTTTACTTCGACTCTAGTTTTTATTTTCGACGAGTCCCTGATTTCTTTACCCTCGTGGTACCAGACGATCGTTGGTCTAGGGCTAGCTTTGACCTTACATCCCATTATAACTAATTTGCCATTTTCTTTAGACTGTATTGTAGGTTTTTCAACAAAAGTTGGGCCTTCGCCTTCAGGTTCTGGCTCAGCTTCAATATTTAAGTTAAGATTAGCATTGCTTTCTCCAAATTCGTTTCGAACATGACAACGGTAGGCGCCACCGTCCGCTGCCGTCGGGTTGGATAAAAGTAATACCAATTCATAAACGTCTTCACTAATAACAGATGATTTGATTTCAATTTTACTGCTAGCCTTAATAACGGTCGAGCCTCTGTACCACGTAACTTCAGCCGCCGGCTTGGCCTTACAGACACAACGCATTGTGATGAGTGTGCCATCTTCGTTGGGAATGATTCGTGGTTTTTCCACAAACGAAGGTGCAAAACCATTTTCGTCATCCCCACCTAAACAACAAAACACGATTGATACCTGTTCATTATTTTAACAAATTCGTATCATGCAGCATAAAAGCTTTAGGCTTTACATGCGATGCTACTGAATGCGTACTTTTCTATTAACCTAAATTTCAACATTTTAATCTTATATTACCTTGAAAGTTCAGAGCAATATTTGCATTGCTCTCACCAAACACATTGAAAGCGTTACATCTATAATTTCCTCCATCTTCCTGTGTAGGACTTAAAATTTCAAGAGTGAGATTAAAAGTATCTTTTCCTATAGCCTTTCTAGACATCTTCATTTTGGCACCGTCTCTAATCTCTTTATCTCCGTGAAACCAGGTAATATCTGGCACAGGATGTGCTTCTAGGATACATTCCATTATTAAAATATCCCCTTCTTGCCTAATTGTAGGTTTTTTAGGAAATCTAGGTGCTTTGCCATCTGGTATTCTGTTTAAAAGATAAAAAATTAATAAAGGGCCCTAATCCATATTTTGAATCCGTAAATGATTAAAATAAAGCTTACTTAGGTTTATCACCACCCTGGAAATTTAAGTTTATTTTAGCTACGCCTTCACCGTGTTTGTTTTTAGCCACAGCCCTGTATTCTCCTTTGTCGGAATTTTCTACACCTAATATTTCTAATCGCGCCATATGATATAATGTTTGATCCTCTTCTAATGATATTTTATATCGACTGCTTTCTTTTATTAATTTCTTTCCATGGTACCTGTGTGCATGTTTCTATGTTAAGATATCAGTTAATTTATAAGGACATTAATTTTACAATAATCTTCCATAAAATGTCCTTACCATGTGATGGTTGGTTTCGGTTTGCCAACACATCGACATTCGAACGTTATTTTGGTACCATCTTCCGATTGCCTGATGACAGGTCTCTCCGTAAAGGTTGGTTTGATAAAGTCTTCAGGTACGGGCGCTTCGTCGCCTATATCAGTGTTTATATTAGTAAATAGTTTGTTTTCTCTTAAATTGCCACGAAGAATTGCAGCTTTGTCATTAAAATTCATTGAAATTTGGCGAAATATTTAAGATGTTTTCTTACGACTTGTGTACGTATTAATAACAACGCAGGTATAAATATAAGAGTTAATCGAGAAGAAGTATAGTTAATTATATCAAATAGATATACATAAATAAATTCGTATTATTTCTTTCCAAATTGAATCTAGGATATATCTTTATCAGTACGCATTACAGTTGCTAAGGTTACTAATATCTATATCATACGTGCGTACGCTCAAGCATAGAATAAATTAAACACAATATAAAACGCACGGGTGTAGTATGTTAGTTAAGCTTTAGCGAGACATGTGAGGAATGAGATTTAAATACATATATTAATATAATATTAATTAGTATAATGCAAATTTTATCAATTTTTTTTAGCACTTGAAGTGTGTAACTGAGTAATTTCAAGAAATTATTACTTAAAACCTGTAACAATTGTTACAACGTCTTGTTGTCTTTTACAGAAAACATCTTAAAGTGTATAAAAATGAAAAACACTACCAACAAATAATTTCAATACGTAAAAAAAGTCATAAATTAAGAATTAGTTAATGAAAAAGCTGTGCTGCAACTTCTACGTTCACAATAATGAGAATCTATTACATTTATAGGATTAGGATCACACATACAAAAAAAGCATCAACACTATGAAGCGAAATTCTTATTTTTTTTAATTTTGACATTTAAATTACTGCTTAAATGAAATACGCTTGAGCTGTTGTGTGTGCATGTATGTATGTTTGTGAACCTTTATGTGTAAGTGCATTTTATTTGGACAATAATTTTACTATAATTTACGTAGTACTTCTTACAACAACTACAATGTAACATGCTTTACTAGTATACTTATTTATTTTATTCCAGTCAACTTACTTAAATAAATTATATATGCGTATATTCAATGTAATTTAATCTTATTTTTAAGTTATCTGTCCTCTTATTCTAATAAATGTGTGTGTTCACATTTGTTATCTTATAGTTAATGTTTATAACTTTATTTGTTGCTTTTTTAACACATTTTACTTTTATATATTTATTTTTTAATTTTTTATTACAAAAATCTTAATCAGACTTACTGTCGAAGTTTAGGCTGATCGTAGCGTTACTTTCGCCGAGCTCGTTCTTAGCCGTCACTCGGTACTTGCCAGCGTCTTCCACAGTCACGTTGTTGATTTCCAATGATGCGTAATATGATTTGCCATCTTTGCTTACTGTTAACTGTAATGGAAGATACATATGGAATTTATTATTATTACTTTTTAACGTGATTTATCAAAATTGTTAAATAAAAAATCCTAATTCCTTACTTAATCTGGTATTGGAAGTAAATTGAGGTCATTGTTCAAACTAAAGATATATTCTGTTTAAGGTATATTTGGGTCAAGGTCATTCCTCACAAACTGAAATATTTATGATCTAACCTTGTAACACAAATATATCAAAAGTTTAACACGTTCAGATCAAATTGTGCATGATACTGATGAAAATATTAATATTATTAACAAAGTACTTTATTTCAATTATTTCTTGATAATTAATACATCATTACATAATTATTGTAAAATATAATTGACAAATTTAAGCTATTTTTAAAATTTTATTTTAAAAGTACCAAACGCTCGGCAAAATTAGCCTCAGTCAATTTTGGAAGTGTTGCTTTTACAAATAAAACAAAAACACTTAGCGTGACTTTTACAATTAATATATTATACCTTATGCCTCGAACTGTGTTTGACTTCCATAGTATTGTGGAACCAGGCAACACTGGGTACCGGCTCAGCTTCGATGCGGCACTCGAAGATCAGTCGCTTGCCATCGTCTTCTTGACGAATGGCTGGCTTGCGCGCGAATGTTGGAGCTTTACCGTCTACTTGTCTGTTGAATAATATTTTAGTTAGAACATCCACTTACGTTTAAAATGTCATGAAATTAAAATAATGTAAAAAAACTGTCGTAATTTTTAAGTTAAAAAAATAATGTATTCAGAAATTGTTGTAAATGTTTCATGATAAAAAGATAAATAATTTGTTACAACATATTCATTGTAATAGTAAATATATCATCAACAACTTACTTTTGTTTTTCTTCATCAGCGGCTGAAAAATATAGTAAATCGTTATTAATTTTAATATGTAGCAAATATTCCAGTATGAAAGAATGTTAGAAATATAATCTTGCATTTTATACGTTGAGTAAGATTTATTTAGTGCAAGGCGCTCTTAAACAAATCAGATTTGTGAAATAGTGTTTTAACAGTTTCTGCGGTTGAAAGTTTACTTTGAATAACATCAACCAGACATAAACATTCGGAATCGCAATAGAAATGATCTCAGAATAAATCCAGGTGGTCTATATTTCTAGCTCACTCTGAATGCAACTGATTAATATTGTTTATAGCGCTTTAGTTTAACTGATAACATTTGAACACAGATTTTAAATTTAAAGAAAGACTTAAGAATGTAAATAAAATTTGGCATGAGCAGTTAAAATTAAGATTAGTCCTAGACTTGTGTAGGTATCAATCTCGGTGATGATATATTTGCCGACGATGTTTTTGGCTGGTTGAGTTTGGCTTTTTGCTTCTATTGTTTGTGTTACCGTAGTCTAAGTATAAATATTCGATAACCACTGACTCATCGTCTACAACAAAAATTCTTTGGGATGTGCCATTATTTCATTTTACAGTAAAAATTCGCTCAAAACAAATGTCATTAAAGATGCCAGCATTTTAAAACAATCTGCTGAAGAATTAAATTTTCATTTTCTGGGTTCATTTAATTAAATTAAAAAGCGACAAGAAAAGTGTGGTTTCATTGTCATTTTACATATTTAGCCATTGTAGCGACGATTTGAGTAAAATGTCTGGCAGTGGTATGATACTTAGACCTGAAGATTAGTGGCGTGCAGTAGGAGATGATGATGATGATGAGCCATTATAGTAAAACAGTTATAACACATTCAATTCTTAATTAAATTCTAAATTGTTTTCTTTTATAAATGACGGAATAAAATATTTTTTCATAAAAGTAAATAAAATAATTAAACTTAGATAAGTGAAATTATTGGCAAAATCGATACTGTTTGGGTCCTATTTTTCTGTTGTAATTGTCGTTAAAACTCATTGCCCCAATCATTTTGGATCAGTGAAAGAGTCGATCGTTAAATTTTTGTTGATATTTCTTTTTATCTATGAATAATGGCGGTATTTTCGTATTATATATATTCGTAATAAACTAGTGTTAAATTACGTGCTTGGTTTTAAAGCTTGAGAACGCGCACATTTAGATTACAGATAAGATAATCATAACTAAAAATATATCACAGAATTACGTTATTCTTTTTAAATTAACACTATTCAGTTGTTATTGGAACTCTCAGAGAGATATTCCAAATTATTTTAAAATATTACATCTATATAAAACTGTCATAAAAGTGTATTTTTTCTTCAGGTCTGATTTGTTGGCTTGTGTTTTGTTCTAACAATTCATATGAGCAGTTCCTATATCATAATAAATAGTAATTGAACACTTACGACTGAAGTTAAGATTGATGGAGGCGGCCACCTCGCCCATCTTATTCTTAGCCTTCACTTTGTAAAGCCCCGCGTCAGTCTCGATCACGTCGTCCAGTTCCAGCACCACCAGGAACTTGTTGTTCGCGATGGGCTGGATCCTATTAATAGAAATAGAAATATTATAATATTAAATATAATATATTTATTGGACTAATTTTATACTCGTATATATTAGAGTTTGTATATGTGTTTATTTGTTCTTCACACTGAAATAGCTGGATGGATTGGGATGAAATTTAGTACAAAAATAGACTATGACATGAAGTAGCACATAGGCTATTGTTAAATAATTAGACTCCCACCCGAGCTAAGCAAAATAAGTCGCTAGTGAATAATAAACAGTGTAATTCAACTAGCTGCTACTGTATCAGCGCTGGATTTACACTAGGAGCACTCGGGGCTAGTGGGCAGCAAATTTTCAGGGGCGGCAAAATTCAAAGGATAAATTAAAAAAAATGTTCGCGTTATCGATTTTTTTTATTTCCCAAAAAATGAATAGTTGAAAAAATTAACTTTCTTTTGCATTTATCAAATTGAACTTTATCCAAACTTTATCATTTTTATGCAAAATTTTGATAATGGGGCGGCATTTCTTACATTGCCCAAGGGCGGTGCTATGATTGAATCCGGCACTGTACTGTGTTGACTTAAAATTATTGAACACTAGCGACTCACTCTTGCTCCCCTCGGGTTCGTCCCTAGCTACGTTTTAACGTTGAGCTCAGAGATGAGATAGTCTCCCGAAGTAAAAAGTATCCTATATGATGACCCGGATAACCAGCTATCATCATACGAAATTTCATCAAAATCTGTCCAGTGGGTTTTTCGTGATGCGGTAACAGACGGACAGACCGAAAGACAGACAAAAATTATAAAAACTATAGATTCGGCCTCTGTATCGATAATAATGACTATGTCAATAAGATTTTCCAAAAAATATTTCATGTACAGATTCGACTTAGTTAGAATTTTATTATATGTATAGATAGATGACTTTTAACGGAGCGTATAAACGCAATCTATAATACCGGCATGGGTACATTGTTCTTTTGGTGCTGAAAATACTAATTATTTCCCTCACTGTAACTTAGAAAAACTTCCCTATCTTTACATTCGCAGAGCATAAGTCTCGTAAAGAAAATAAAACTTATGCAAACATTATTAAAATATTTTCAAACTTTCGTTATTTATCCTCAGATTTTTTATGTTTGTAGAATGTGAGGAATTCTTCATCCAAATTCTTATTTAAGATTTCTATCAGATCATATCACTTTTTTTAATATATTGTAAGATATACAATAGTAGTACGTACTTTAATTGTCGACTTACTATATATATTTAAGAAGGTTTCTTTTTAAGTTAACAACTTGGACGATAGAACTTATGGTCAGAAAGGACTAGAATAATGCTTCTTATTAACCGACTTCCAAAAAGGAGGAGGTTCTCTATTTGTCGGAATCTTTTTTTTATGTATCTTCGCCGATAATTTGAAGACGCCTAAACCGTTTTGGAAAATTCTTTTTTTGTATCAAAGGGTACTTCAAAAATATCTGATTAGGTATCTATTCTAAATGAAAACCGCCGTTTAGTTATTATTTACATTTTAGTGCCTGAAAGTTAGTTTTTTTAAGTTTTTTGTAGAGATATTTCATATTTCTTAAAATTTTTTTGAGAATTATGCTAAAATTGAATTAACTAACACTTTATATAAAAATATTAATTTGCCTTTTTTACGTTAGGTGTTTGTTTTTACTATCATTTTAAGTTAATTTATAGCTTTTCATAAAGTACTGTTTTTACTACAATATCAACCCGTTTTATATATTATATTTAAAACAACATCATACATTTTGTTAAAGATTGTCTTCATTATTTTTAATTATTCTTACTTAAGTTACGAATTAGAGTACGTTCCGCTTGAATTGACACGAACACTACTCCTAGGGAAGATTCAACGTAAAATATATTCAATCGTCCTAAAAGGGAAAATTGAAGATATTTTTAATTTCCATGTTATAGATGACGAAGGTCTTCCTTTATCATCTAATTTATGAAAATGCTTCTTTTCTGGGATAGAAAAAAAAGCCTTTGCCAATCCTGAGTTCTCTAAACGCTTGCAAAACTCCTTGATCTCGGTTTAATAGTTTCCGCATACAAACAGAAAGACATACAACATGTTATATTTATTTGGGCTTTGGTATCGCGCGAAATTAAATTACCTCAATTGAAACAGTTAATTTATAATCATAGTTTTTAAAAATGAGGGGATGGTTTCTTTTCCACGATTTCAAGCAATATTGCATAAATTCTATGGCGTCGATAAGTCTGTTAGTTTATCACACAATATTTTATTTGAATTTACGACATTGAAAAAAGGTTTTCTGCTTCATCCTATAATATTAAATCAGCAATTCTAGTATACACATATTACATATATAATATAAATTTATATTTATTCATGTGTTTCAAACACGGCTCTTAACGATTTGGATAAAATTTTGTATTTAGATAAGGTATATAAGTTTATCAATATCCGTGTCTTTTCTTTTTTATATCTTTTCAGAAAAAACGCCGAGCGAAGCTCGGTCACCCAAATACTATATGAGTCAGTCAGGTGGCACAACCCCGTAAGTAAACAAATTATGCTTTGTGGATTAATTTTGGAAGAGCAAAAAAACTAATTAAATAAATTTTGTCCAAATGCATTATAAGAGCTGCACGAAGAATATAGCGTCCCCCTTTTCTTATATTACAAAAAAAGTTTAAATAAAAAAAAATGTGTAACAGAATAGCTAACAGTACAAATATAACTAAGTCCCTGAATTTATAAATTATCATCACAGTGCACTAATCATGCAATACCACGCAAGAGTAGGTATATAGGAAATCTACGATTTTTTGGTATTTTGTATATTGGTTTGAATATCTATAATATAAACAAATATCTTTATATTCTTTCCAAATATTACATTACCTTTTTGTGTATCTGTGGTTGAAAAATCTATATTCTCTACGCAAAAGATCACTATAGTATATACAATTTGTAATATTTTTATGACAAAACGGTACATATGACATGTTTATCAGATATTTTCGAACCACAGGATTGAGTGACCACGTAGGTACTCTCGACAGAACGCCATTTTATACCCCAGCTACTGAAAGAGCAATTGAGCTTAACTTCAACTGGGAGGATAGATTAAAATATGTCAACAGGAAATAAAGTTTGGCCATAATATTGGTATAAGTAGAAGTAGTAGAATTATTTAATACTAGCAAGTAGCGACTCACGCTCGCTTCGCTCGCGTTCGTCCCTAGGTACGTTTTCACGGTTAGCTATGTTTAGGTATACATAAATAGTAACTTGCTACTCCTAAGATATTCATTTAAATTTAGAGTAATTTACCCTCGTTTTGCTTGGGTGCGTAGCCGTACGCGGATTTTGTTCACAATTTCATGGGTTTTAATTTTTTTCGCGGAACCCTGATTCTTTTTCTAAAATAAAAGTAGCCTAAGTTACTCCCTATAACATCAGCTATCTGCCAGTGAAAGTCCCGTCAAAATCGATCCAGCCGTTTCGGAGATTAGCCGGAACAAACAGACAGACAGACAGACAGATAAACGGACAGACAGACAGACAGAAAAAATTGTAAAAAATGTTGTTTTGGTATATGTACCGTGTATACATCCATATGCATTTATTAAAAAGCGGTTATTTTAATATTACATACAGACACTCCAATTTTATTTATCTGTATAGATGTATAGATTGAGTTATAATTATAATATTGAGTTTTCTATTTCAGAACATGAATCGAGTTACAAGTGACTCAAGTGACAATGATATTGTTAGAAAAGTGAATTAAAAAGAGGGTAGATCTATGGTAGCAAAATTTCACTATACCTGTGACCATGGCGCTTGTAACAGTGCCGAAATATCCGAAACTCATAAAAGTGAGTGAGAAACATGATAAATATTAATTATATGTACGTCATGAATATATTGTCAATGAGCTTATATATATATATATATATATATATATATATATATATATATATATATATATATATATATATATATATATATATATATATAAGATACAATTTGTAGTATAATATTTTAAATAAAATGTGTCCTAGCCATTAAGCTCTTAAAAATTGAAAAAGTTATTTAAGCTCTATAAACAAATAACTTACAATTAGATTGTGTGACATTTTATAATAATAGCTACATTTTACTCTTAAACGATAATTTCGTCGTCGCGTCGCGGGTTCAAGACCCGCTGAGGGCATTCATTTGTGTAATGAGTATGAATGTTTGTACTCCAGTTATGGGTGTTTATAGTTATAATATTTAAGTTATATAATATGTGTAGTGTATCAACTATCTAGCAACCATTACACAAGCCTCGTAGCTTACCATGGAACTAGATGGTGCTATATGTTAATGTCCTAACATATTCTGAACATATTGTATACTAAGTTATATTTAAATAATGATCTACCACAACAATTACGTACCATATGATGCAAATAAAACTAATTCACTTTTGTCCTTTTTTATTAGTAGACGACCAACCGTGCCAATTGTGTCAGCTTTCGATTGTCTTGGCTTCAACAAAAGGAACATTAAGATAGAATCGTCAATCGGTCAGGCGACCGTGTCGTTGACCCTATCAATGCTATTCAAATTAATTGTTTAATTGCCCCTTGAGAGGAAAATAAAACGTTACTGAAATATATGCGATATTATCACGCTTTTAAGTTGATTACTTTAATGCAATGTTGTGACAAGTTGCCATATAAATTACAAGACCTGTCCCTTACTCTTACTTTATGCAAGTAAACAAATAATTAAAGATTTTGAATAAAGAACAAGAAATAAATTAATCTATACTAATATTTTAAAGAGGCAGAGTTTGTTTGTTTGAATACACTAATCTCAGGAACTACTGATCTGATTTGAAAAATTCTTTTTGCATTAGATAGCCCTTTTATTGAGGAAGACTATAGGCTATAAGTCATCATGCTACTATCCAAGGTAGCGAAGCAGTAATCATAAATGTCAACAAATCGGGTAGACTTCCATACATATTGTAAAACTGATGTTTATAATGAAACAAATTTAACGCGCGTGTAAATTTTTACATGGGACAAACCCGAGCGAAATGAGGGTGAGTCGCTAAATAACATAAAGCAAAGTGTTTTTTGGTAGTTGAATTATATTTATGAACTTCAATATTTTTAACACAGCAATAAAAGAAAGTTTAATGCAGTTGGCAAGAAATTACAATTACAAAGTAAGAGATTAGTGGGTTTTAAAGGCACTCTGTAAAAATAATTACAAACTATATCCGCGTTCTATATCAGTAATACATACATATTATGTGACCAATCGTCGCCGTAGTGTTTATTTGTTCAAACCTTTACTTGTTGTACTTTACAATAGAAAGATTTTGTCTATTTTCAAAACAAAGCATTATTTCTAACATTGATATACTTATATAGATAAAATATATATTTTTCAGATTTACAAAAGTAAAATGAATTATTTAACTAATAGAATTGTCATTTAAAATAACCAATCAATAATTCAGTATTAAAAATTCTTTTGGTAAGTTTTTGTTTGGACGAATAGGCACTGATATGACGCAATTTAAGTGAAATGAAATATAAGAGTTTTAATTTCAAATGAATAAATAAAAATATATAGCGAGTATTAAAACATGCTTGGAAACTTACTTAAACTGTGTTCTAGTATCTTCCTTGAGCAGTTCATCGCTGCGGTACCAGCTGATCTCAGGCTTGGGAGATGCCAAGAGTTGGCACTCGAAGATCAGCTTGTTGCCGTCATCCTCTTGGCGCAACTGCGGCTTCTGCGTGAAGCTCGGGGCAAAATCGTCTGTCACCCCCATAGTGCTAGGTGTTTGTCATCACTGTTTGAGAATTATTGCTGTGTCTACTTGAAACGGACGAACTAGGGACCTGTTGAAGAAAATGTTTTATTATTTTTCGGAAATATTGTAACTAAAAGAGTAAAAATATACTATTTAGACTTCGATTTAGATTCGATATGTCAAATTTCAGATAAAAGTTATCCTGTATTTTAATTTTGAACTGATTAAATACAAGAGTAAAAAAATAAATATTTTAATATTTTTAATTAAATACCTGTTCTACTACAAATCAAATATATTTAATTTACATTGTAGGTATTTTATCTTGTGAATAATCAATATCTGATGATTGAGAAATCAAGGTCTAAGTTTAGTTAGTTATAAGGTAATAGTGTTAAGTAAATTAATAGTAAGCTTTAATTCATTCACAATTTACAGATGCAAGTTAATCTTCCCTGAGAATAAAACGAGAACACAGTTATTAAATAAAATCATCGCCATTGCCATTTTTTGTGATGTGGTCATTAGAATTAAAAAGTAATTCAAATTAAATAAAAAAAAATCTAGGAATGAATCTAATTTTAATTTTCATTAACCATAGGTTTTATTTTTTATGTCATGTCATGGACAAAAACTAGTTTATAAAGCAATCGATGAATCTTTATTAATTCGATTGTAGCAAAACAGTAATTTGAGAGCTATTAGTAATGTTATCATTCATCATCATCGGGATTTCTTTAGGCTAGATATATCTAATACAAAAATCTATCGTGTCACGGTGTTTGTAATCGCACTCCTCCAAAACAGCTCAACTAATTCTAATGATTTTTTTTTTATATTTGGTAGGTATGAGAATAGGTCGTAAAGTATTTTGCTCTCCTATTTTTTAATCGCGATTTTAGTATTTTTGTATGAACAATAATATATAAATACATAACTGTAGGTAGCTGTATAATAGAGCCAAAGTATTTTTTGTAGATTGAACACAGGCGTCGCCGCGGGTTGTGCTAGTAATTTTATGAAACTTCAAATAGGTATAAATTACTAGTTTCTGAAAATATTATAATATTACAAGATGCTTTTTAATATATGAGAACGTTTTTATACAATTTGAGCATTGAAATTTGAACATCTTAACCGATTACTTTGACTTTTTTATTCATAACTTCCTCAGCATTTAAAATATTTCCGATTTACGTTAATATTATTATTTTAAATAAAATAATTAAAAAAATTTTTTTTGTAAAATAGTGCGTAGGCACTGTCTGTAACAAGTATATAACTCCTTTGAGACGTCTAAAACCTTAGTCTCTCCCGTGACCATGATTGCTGTAAAGCATTCGAAACGTCAGGAACCAAAAACCAAAATAAATGCGCGAAATAATTCGAAAGAATAGTTTTATTTAGTAGGTATATTACAAAATTGTAACGTTATCTAACGTTATATTATAAATTAATACGTTTTTCTTTGTAATAATTTAATTATAATTGAATAAACTAACAAAGTTATTAATAATAACATAAAGCTACATTAAACCGAGATATCAGACTTTTCTATACATATAATAAAATTCCAACTGAGTCGAATCTGTACCTTAAGTATTTTTTGGAAAATCTTATTGAAATAGACTTTATTATGGATACAGAGACAGAATCTAGAGTTATTAGAATTTTTGTCTGTCTGTCTGTCTGTTACCGCATCACAAAAAAAACACTGGAGGGATTTTGATGAAATTTGGTATGATGATAGCTGAACATCCGGGTCAACTAATATAGGATACTTTTTACCGCGGGAGATTATCTAATTCCTACGGGAATACACGTTATAACACAACCCAAAAAATATTTAGGATATATTAGGATACTTGGTATTAATGCTCTTCAGTACTATTAAATAAATATCTGTTTTAACGATTTTTGAAATTCATCCCATAAGGAGATAAAATAAGGGATGAAAATTTGTATGAAACCTACCTTTTTAAAGCTTTTGTTGTAGTTTTAGCGCGAGCGAAGCCGCGGGTTTTGCTAATACGTAATGCAGTACATATGGTAAACAAAGATAATCTCAAAAAGTCCATCTTTCCTTAGTGCTCCTGAAATCCTTATGCGCATTTATCAAAATATTTTTTTATTCTGTGTTATTTTATATTACGAACGCATTTTTATTTAATTTACGCTCGTTACTTTCAGCAATAAGAAGTAATGAAACTTATGTTACTCTTTTCATGAGTCGGTTGAAAAGGACTGCCATCACAAGTTATGACCGATTGATAGATGTCAGGAACGCTTTCTCTCAGCGACCAAACTATATTTCGAAAATTTTTTAATTGTAGAACTTACTTAGTTCTACAATTAAAAGATTCTTTAACTTTCCTGATAATACTTTATTTAGACTGATAATACTGATTTCAGACTATTTGGAATTCAAAATGTTTCATACATATGTCACGCACACCATCGTATGATTTTTCATTTATGTAGATGTATTCAAGTCATTGTTTTTCTATTAATATTAATAATATCTAGTTTTAGATCTTTACAAGTACTGTTATATTATAATCCTTTGATTTTAGTTAAAAGTCATACATTTCATAAAATATCTATTTTTTTTCGTCTATAAAAACTGATATCAACAACAATAGAATAGCCTATCGCTAGAATCGCCACAATTAACTTAAATTAAGGAATGACTAAGCTTTCTCTAACTTTTAGAGTAAGTGATTAACCTTCTTTATATCTATATTCCTGTAATTAAATGTACCGTCAAGTTTTATTTTACATTACATCTATTTTATTGAGGTTCTTATTATATTACACGAACTCGTCTCAAATGATCAGTAATACATCGTCGGTAGTATCTAACCGACATTTAGCTGAAAGCTCTCAAATGACTCATAGTCAGCGGTCAGCGCCATCTACACTAGCAAGGTGAAGTGTGACGTGTGGGTGTTCAGTTAGAATTTTCAGAAGTATAAGAAACGTCTCATCTATTTCTGTAACCGTTGAAGGCCTCGAGATCTTTTCATATTCTTATAACTTCCGAAGTTATCTAACGATCGTTGATTTTCTTAAATTTTGTTGAACTCAACCTGAATTTTACTCATCAAGTTATGTATTTCAATAATTTCTGTATTTTTAAATATAATTCAAATGTAAAATATCAGTTTTTCTAAAAGGTAGGGTTTAATCAGTGATTCTAAAAGGTTGGGTTTAATTTTAATTTATCATCTACCTAGTCTATTTTTCCAGTTCGGAATGCTGGATAAAATGCCATTAATCATCATACATACCGTTTGGAACTGATAAAAATCCAAGTCACAAAGTCAAAGCACCAAACACAAACACAATAAGTCAAATTTGACGTACTTCGAGAACTTTATGGTAAAGCGCAAATTCGAGATATAGGGTTGTCGCCGGCGGCGGGACGCGTCGGGTCGTTTTCGAAATCGTAACTAAACTACAAAAAGTTGGCGATGGGCCGAGGCGGTGTGGGAATGCGCGTGGGATGTTGCAGCCGGTTGGATAACCTACCGTGACGTACCAGTGCAGAGGTGTTTTCCGTCGAAGATAGAAAATGATCTAATTATTTAAGGGATGTACGATGATGGATTCCTAATCATTGGTACATATGAGACTATCTGCATGGTTCACAACATGTGTTAAATGAATTTAATTTGTTATATGCAACTTTTATTTTTTTCTTTATTTAGCATTTATTTCTTTTTTCTTATTTATTTCCATATTTTTTATTCAACAACTAGCGGCTCATCTTCGCTTCGCTCGGGTTCGCCTCTAGACAAACAAAAACAAATCTATTCCACGGGAACTGTAAATTTTTCTAGGATAAAAAGTAGCCTATTTGTTATTCTGATTTATGAACTATATTATTGTAAAGTTTCATTAATTTTCCGGGATGAAAATTATCTAAAATGTTGACCGGGGATATAAGGTACCACCATACAAAATTTCATTTAAATCGGTCCAACAGTTTCGGAGATTAGCCCGTACAAACAGACAAACAGACAGAGAAACAAAAAAATTGAATAAATCTGGATTTATTCTATTTCTCTTCTTACATCCCCTGACTCGGTTTTTAGCAAGTTTTTTTCTATGTACGGACATTCAACCTCTACAGTTTTATTACATGTACAGATTTCTAAGCAGCACTACTTTTGATACTTGTACCATATATAATGAAGAGGTCTTCGCTTTGTTTCAATTTAATAATTTAAATTTGTTCGATAATAAATTGTCAATTTTTGTGTCTCGATTTGTGGAATATTTACCGAATTATAGGAAGTTGAATAATTATATTCAAATTTAAAAAAGCTATACTCGTATATGAATATGTGAAAGAGTTGGAATTTCCAACGTTAACTCTAATCACTTTATAACTAAGGATATGCCACGTTAAGCGAAAAGGATGGTCAAACGAAAACCTTAAGTACTCAAACGATGCACGAGCATGAACAAAAAGAAGTATTTTAGAGCCTAGAACTTGAAGAAAGATAAACAAATTCTGAAGTTATACTTCTTTTGGTACGGTTGGAAAAAAATATGAGAGTAAAATTTTTACGATGCGCGCGCACACCGACAGCCAAAAAGCGACATGATGAAGTTAGCTGAAAGCGACATGATGAAGTTAGCTACATTCATTTTATAAACAGAGAGGGAGTTGTGACATACGGGATGAAATCTTTAACTATTTTTGTTCTTTTACGTCAAAGAAGTATAACTTCTTACTTGCGTACACACAGGTTTTTTTTAAATATCACAAGGGATATAATATGATTATTTGCGTGTATGTATATATGTATGTATGAAAACATGATGCAGTACAGGACATTTAAAACCTGTATTTGTTTCATTTTGTGAAAAGTGTACAATAAGAAATTATTTCGACCCTAGTCTGTTATAAATCTTTTACTTTATCACTACAACAAACAAGCTGAGTATTATTGGTGCTCATATATCTTACACTTTTTCGCACTGTTCTTCATTAAACGGTCTCTTGGCAACTGGAGGATGGTCATGTGATTAATAAATCCTCAGGTGAATTGTCACAAAATTCGTCATTGTTGAGTCAAAATGGACTTTTAGAATTTATTTTTCACTGTAGGTACTGAAAATTATTATTTTCAATACCTATTATATTTATTATATATTTCATATTATTATTATTTGATGCAAAGTGGTAAGTAAGGTGAGAAACGGATTTATTGATTACAAAGCTACGATTTTAATTTAGTTTTTTTGGATACAGCCAGATCGCAAAACAATAAGTATTCAAGACCAGTATTCGATTCAATTACAATATGTGAATAAATATGCCAGAAGGCAGGAAATTTAATTCAAACAAAAGCAGACAGGACAAACAAATAGAACTCCCACGCGTCTAAGTCCGGGACATAAGCTTCTATTTTACAAACATTTGTATGGAGGAACGAAATAATATGCGTTTGCACAAGAATAGTTCATAAATTGTACGTATTAGTTTACTTGTAATATTTGTATGTTGGTATTACAAATAAATGCCTGTGAAGCTTTTCGTGCTTTTTCATGTGTAATTAATTCATACTATTTTCGTGATAATGGAGGTGAAGAATATTTTTCGAATGAATTTGGGATTTAATATCGCCACACAATAATTATATTTAAAAGGACAAAATGTATAGTGAATATAATTATTCAATTTGCACAGGAGAAAATTATTACCAGTTGCCCATCTTGAATTTTATAAATGACTAGCGACTCACTCTCGCTCCGCTCGGGTTCGTTACGTTTTAACGTTTAGTACAGATTTCTCAGAGGTTAAATATTTTACCGGTTAAGGTGAAAATGGTATGGTTTTCTCGTAATACGTTCATAGATAAACAGACAGACAAAAATTCTAAAAACTATAGGTTCGGCCTCTGGTATCGATAATAATGACTATTCAATGAGATTTTCCAAAAAAATTTAATGTACAGATTCGACTCAGAATTTTATTAGATAATATGACGGTGTTGATCCTTTTTTTCTGAGACAAAAAAGACAAAAATGTTACATCCGTTAGAATCTGCTCTGAGCTATGATAAATTTTATAGGAGCTATAATAATAAAATATAAAAATCTTTCATTATCAAGCATCATAGGCTCATAGTTTGTTAGTACAATATAATTACTTAAGAACTATGTTAGTAAAACAAAATACAAACAAAATAAACTTATACAGCTATTCTTCACTTTTTAAAATTATGTTATATTTATATAGCTATAGGTACTTCACTTTTTAAAATTAGAACCTGAAATATTAAAAAAACTTGGAATTAAGCTATAATTTAATGCAATTTGACCATCAAATAAAGCTTTGTTTTGAGCTATTTTTCATTGATAAATACTCGTTATAACGTCTTCATTAATTTATGTGCTTTGGCTAATATTGTATTATTTTGTATAAAAAACCTATCATATTCAAGTTGGTTTTGTTATGAAACTTAAAAACATATAGCACAGCGGGTAGTTAGTATTTCTGGGTTAGGGTTCGCTATTAACAGGGTCTACTACACCTTTAGAATAGCGATTATAATTTTGAAAATACTCGGATGCCGGAAATATTCTATCTATAAGAATACTATATACGTATTTCAAATGTCCTTTAAAAGTTTAGTTAATTTATATACTAATTTGGATTATTTCAAATTAGTAAAACTATTTATGAAAACTTTAATATAATATGCTTTTTAACGGTTTTTATTGAAAAGTATATTATACTTACAATATGTATTAACACAATACTTAGAAAGTCACTAGATGTATTCAGAGTAAAAGTAACATTTGAAATAATATTCCTAAGAGCAAATGATGAATGAAAATATAAATATAATTTAGATACAGGAAAAAATGCTTTTCTTAAGAAATAGTATGGCTCACTAATGCCTATCACAGATGCCACGCTACGCAAACAAATGATCAATTTCGTACGTCTCGTGATTTGGCCACAATTCTGCAATCTGATTTATTACATTCAAATTTGTTCTCAGAATCACGGTTTTGGAATGTCTTTAAATGCACGTACACAGAAAATATTTTTGATTGTGACAAATATCGAATTTGGATGGAATTTAGAACGTAAAGCTTAGATAGGCTAAGAGCTAGAGTAACACATAGACGTAGACGTACCCCAGCGAATCGACTGTAAGATGGTGGTCATTTATAACTTTCCTGAAGATAACAGGTATTTCATGAATTTACTAAACAGATTAAACCATTTATAAAAATAAAAAGAATTTTAATTTGTTTATTAGAATCGGTTAGAACAATAAAATATCGCTATAGTCCACGGATATTTTTAACCCTTCTGCTTACCAGATAAAAATTATTTTGTAGTAAACTAATATTTTTTTTACCTTTAATAATAATATAAAGTCGTATGCACAATGTTACTCTACTACACTTCTTGGTTTACCCCAATTTCTTAATGTCTAGGTTGGCAATTGTGATTCACGTTGGATTTTTCGCAATTTTTTTTTAGAGTATATTAACTATCACGTGATCTCCATAAAAAGAAAAACAAAAAAAATATTTTTTAATCCTTTACCATTTTTCCATAAGTTATGATAAGCCTATGATAGGTTACGTTTTATTTGTCTACGTTTAATACAAAAACTTTTTATATGAAAAGGGTATAGAAAACTTTCATTGAATATTCTTCTACTATTTCTTCTTAAATATAAACTCAATCTCTAAAATCAGTATCAATTTAGAACTTCCACATTCTATAAGTAAAAACGAATTTAATAAAAAGTTTTTTAATAAAAATTTTAATACAAATAATTTTAAACAGTTTGCTTAGTTTTCGTCGTGAGCAAAATAAAAATCTACATAATTTCTCAATTATTAATTTTATTAAAGCATTAATACAAGATGTACTGACAAAAACACCTTTAAAAATTCAAATGTGTATCGATAATAATTGGGTAAATCAAATTAAAAAAGTAAATCTAATGCCATTATCGTTTTAACCTCATCTTTTGAAACCTTGAACTCGTCTTTATCGTTAAAATTTTTGAACCTTAGTCAAAGTATCTTAAACATTTACAGTTGAGGCAGGTATTTTATAAACGTATATTTAGAATTAGTTAATGATGTGGCTAATTTGTGACAAAGTAAAATCGTGGGACGCATCTAGCGCTTTCTTTTGTTGAATGTTTTCTTAAAATATATATCGTATGTTGTTTTGAAAATAACCATAAATTATGAAGGTTTAAATTTAATAGAATCTTAGTACAGTGGACTTTCGGTAATGTGACTCTCGGTATTTTGTTTTTTTTTTTTTTTTTTTTTTTATGAGATTCAGTGACAAACGAGCAGACAGACCACCTGATGGAAAGCAGTACCTGTCGCCCATAACATCTACGGTTCATGCACTTAGGTTTTAAGTAACAAAAATGCAGAGCCACAGGTGCGTTGTCACTGTGAGGACTAAGATGATATGCCTCTCGCCTGTAATTGCGCTGGCTACCTTATCCTTCAAACCGGAACACAACAATGCGATCATTGTTGCTTGGCGGCAGAAATAGATAAGGGGGTGGTACCCATCCAGTCGGACTCCTCAGGCTTGACAGAGTCCTACCACCGGTAGTGGTATCTCTCAATAATTTGAAATTTTTCCCTGTTCTGCTGAAAAACACTCGATAAATAGAAAAAAAAAAAAACAATATTAATTGGTCCCCTCGGTAATTTTTGAAGTTGAACGAATAGTATCTTGCCCGCCAATATTCAATAATTTGAAGTCCGGGCTTCTCTACTATCTATAGTTCGAAGCATTCTTCTCAGAACTTGGTTATTTAAACTCTTGTTATTTTGAACTCTTGGTAATTTGAAATTTTTCTCTGGCCCCTTGAGTTTCAAATTATCGTGAATCGACTGTATTTACAAATATCATTTACCTAATTAATGCATTTTATGATTCTACTTTTAGTTTACCACGCGACATTTACAGGCGACATTTCCAATTTTTCCCCCATTTTCAAAATGTTATTAGCACTATTATAAATATTTATATGTAAGAACAAAATTATTCAGAGCGGTCCAGCTGTTCTCAAATTATTCGTGTATCTTACTTAATCTTTCATTTGTATTTATGTAGGTAATGTTAAGCATTACCGACAGATAAAGTTTAGAAAGTAGCTTAATGGGTTTTTCAACTACCAATCTATGGCAGAATTTATTGCATTATGTTTGCATTAATTCAACTCCATATGCCTACTCACAGTCTCACACAACTCGTGGACTCTCTTACTTTGATCTCTATCATCTAGAGTTTATCCTATATACCTACTTCTGCTACTGTTATAACTAGTGCAGACAATACAATGTATTTAATAGTCATATTTATGTTGACTTTAATTCAATGGATGTTTTGAATGAGGCTTAATAGAAGTTTCTTTGCAGAGAAGATAGAAATTAGAGTATCATTAAAGCTGTGCGTGTTAAAGATAAAATCTGGTGGTTCTTAAAATAATATACTGTAGGTATTGAAAGTAAAATTTAATATTTCAAATAGACACAAGTTAATTGCTGCTTTCGAGTCTGCCCGAATTGTTTGAAGTTTAGGAATGAACATCTGCCAATCATGTTTCAAACATCTACATATAGTAAGCCTATTTACTTATATCTACACATTTACGACTGTCACTCATATTAATTATATTTTGTCTGTAAAAAATAAAAACATATGCTCATTTACTGTGCTCTTGTCATCGTGAGTTTACTCTGGTAAAGCATATAAATAACAGTATCGACTTACCAGTTTTCATAACCCCATTTCCAAAAAACAAAAATATTATATATAATAAATTAATTTAGTTAATTTTTCCTTTCAGCTTCATGTGAAGTATTGACGTAATACTGACAGTAAAAAACATAACTCGTGAAGCAAGTTATAGAATTCTGCGTAGGCGCATGTATTGTGTCCAAGAATTTCTGCCCGAAATGCATTATATGTATTTCTAAATTCGTTAACCTGACTCATACATGACGCTACTTGTTTACTTTGATAACAAGACAAAAATACTTCTTCTAAGCATCGGTAATGCAATCATCTAAAGCAAATAACTTTCATAAGTCTATATAGGACAAACACTCAGTAGTATTCTATTACGAAATACATACATGTATGTACATACGTCTCCTATTATAAGAACAGATATAATACAGAAATAAGTGACTTAGTTAATACTGGAATTCGATTATATTAAATATTGCTTTCTCGATATTGAGCTTAAATGAACTAGATAATTTGACGATTTTGAAATCTCATAGTCTAATTCATCTATACATAGCATAAAACGAAGTAGCCCCCGCTGTTTGTACACTTAGATTTTTTAAACTGTCGCTATCGTGAGTCGCTAATACTTCAATATAATGACGACCATGACAGTAAATACAGAAACCTCAGAATGTCTCTCGATTTAGTTTTCATTTTCAATCTCCGACGCAATGGGTATCTGTGTATCTGTCTGTGGCATCGTAATGCCCAAACGGATGAACCGAGTTTAATTTAGTTTTTTTTTTTGCTTGAAAGGTGACTTTATCGAAAGTGTTCTTAGCTATAGAATCAAGAAAATTTATTTAGCCATCTGCAGGCCATTAGCTCTTTTCTGGACGGTAAAAGAACATAAGCAACATTCATAGATCTAATCGATTCAAATCTTGGTATCCTGTAACATTAATTACAATGCAACAATATTATTGCAAAAATATTAGTAGCCTTGGTCTAATGATGTAGCGTCTGCAAGCTTTTAGAATTACATTAGCTAGAATCCTTTTTTTAACCCCCGACGCAAACAGAGAGGTGTTATAAGTTTGACGTTGATGTCTGTGTGTGTGTGTTGTGTGTCTGTGGCATCGTAGCTCTTAAACGGTTGTACCGTTTTCGATGCGGATTTTTTTTCATTTGAAAGCCAGTTTACTTACTGTTGTTCTTAGCTATATATTGTTAATAACGGTCCAGCAGTGTGAGAGTATCAGCTCTTTTCCAAAATTATTTAATTTTTAAGGGTCGTTGTTTAAACTATAAGTATTTTTTGCGTGGGGGGTTTCTTAATATAGCATAACTTATTGAAATGACCTCAATAAATATACTATTGTGTTGGTTTCTATTTCAATTTTTAATTTAAAACTTATAATAGAATTTTGTAATACCCCTGTCAATTCAACTTTAACAGCTTCACTTATATCTAACAACAATAGTATACATATCAAACTTAGGCAGTCGATTTTAAAACTTCTACTGTGGTAAAGAAAAGGTATGGTATATTAGTAATCACAATATTTTATGTTATTGATAAAAATAATATATCACAACCTAATTAAACTGATACTTATCGCGGAAATAATATATTACGAATATTACGAGTGAATTGAAAATGTGATAACATCCTTTGCTTACGACTTCAAAGAGCAGATGTTTCGAATATCATGACTCATAAGTATGTTTCATACACATCATATTTACACAATGCCAAATTCTAGGTCAAGTGCATCGAAATATAGAACCCACTATAGAATGTAGGGCAAATTGTAAATAATTACTTTTAATTTGAACATTTTGTGCATCTTTTTAATTAAAATTAAACCGTCATAATAATTCAAATTTCACTTTATTGTAGATTTTCAGAAAAATCAAGGCTTTTTGATTCAGGCAAGAGAAGGAAAGTAATGTCATTTGAGTAACGTTTGATTACTAACGTGCGATTTACATCACTACCTACTTAGTCGCACGTCTACAACATACATCATCAACATCAGCAGAATGGAAAGCTCAAGTAGAATTTCTATGTTTACTTTACCAATTAATATCTGTTTAATTCAGACTATTTCCTTTATACATTTGGGCTTCTTGAAAGATAACTCAGTTAAACTATAATAACAGATATAATTCAAAGGCTGCAGTTTTAAGCTGTTCTTAAGTTTAGACATGCTTAATAATTTAAAAAAAAACTAGAAGTTCGCCCAGTGACATATTCAATATTCAATAAATAATGTGAATTATCATTAATAATTAATGATGTGTTCAAATTCATTCCCTGAGGGATTTAAAAAGAAGTGTTTTTTTACTATTTTTTCTTTAAATTTTGAATATGAATAGTATTTTTGATATTTACAACGCATTAAAAAAACGCTAAAATACGAGAATTGTAAGTCAAAAACCATTTATAAAATATATATGTTTTAATGTGTCTTTATAAATTTAGTATGACATAAGAAATGTACGTAAAACTTATTCATGCCATTTATGTAGAACCTATCGTAGCACGGCGTAGCTTGAACTGTTTGATGTATGTTTGATCATTACTCTTAGTATATCCGTATTTGTATTTTGTAACAACTATATGCTATTCGCGCTATTCTATATTCACGCAATATTTTAACTGGAAGATAAATTCAATAATCTATACTAATATTATAAAGCTGAAGAGTATGTTTGTTTGGTTGAACGCGCTAATCTCAAGTACTACTAATCCGAATTAAAAAAATCTTTTTGAATTAGATAACCCGTTAACTGAGGATGGCAATAGGCTTATACATCATCCCGGAAAAATATACGGTTGCTGTAGGATAGATTTATTTTTGTCTAGGGACGAATCCGAAGTGAAACGAGGATGAGTCGCTAGTTTAACTATAAATTGCAAAAACCTAAATAGCATAGGTACATGTATATTCTCATGTTTTTAGTTCGTATTCTAGGTAATCGAGTTTTAATTTTTATAAATTAATTTCTACAATAAGTAAAATCAAAGATAATATTTTTAACTTCAAAAAAATCTTACTTCCCCTATAATTTAAAGAATGATTTTTTCCTTATCTTTCCTTTATTATATAAAGAACTGTTGTGCAAACCGTAATTCCAGACCATGACTTAGACTTTGCACTGTCTATTAGTAAATAAGTGAATAAATCGAACTACTATTATAAATGAGAATGTTTGTTTGTATATTTTTGCATATGTGTAATTTTGTTACTCCTTTATGCTGAAAGGGACCTTCCAGGACTTGATGAAAAGCTCACAGATAGATTGACCTGGAGTAATATACAGGAGCAATATTAGGCCTCAATTCGCTGTCTCTAATTAAAAAAAATAATTTACAGAACAAATAAATCCCAACTTATAAGTTAGTACAATTAAGAAAAGTGTACTGAAAAATATATTTTTCAGTACACTTTTCTTAATTGTAACGGAAGATATTTCAAACAGACAAGCATCACTACAATTACTCACGAAGTGGTAAATAACACAAATTAGACGAAAAACACTTTCTGTTGTTCATCCATTACTCATGTGACAGTTGACCTCTATAGATAGAGGACTCTGCCAAAACTCATAACCACATATTGAGTTTAATTGATACATCTTACGATTATGCACTTATTATTTATAGTATAAATTTGCCAAGAAGGTAAATCATATTTTTAACCTTAGTTTGAAACATATAGTGGCTTATTATGACAGTTCCAAAGATGATTCCAGTTTCAATAACTATTAAACAATTATTATAAAGGTTTTAGTAGCCCAGTAGTACTTATAAAACCAAGTGAATCGGGTTTAAATCCCGGGTTTCAGATATATAATATAATATTGGTATATAATATAATATTATCGCGTATCATTTTTAACATGTCATTTGCCTGGTGAAGGAAAACATCGTGAGGAAACCTGCATGTCTGAGAGAACCTAGCAAATATCCGAAAGACGTAAAGTCCGCTACTAGCACTTGGCTGTTTGACGTTGTGGACTGGCCTTATCCCCTTCGTATTGAACAGAGGCCTATGTCCAGCTGTGGGACGTTAAAAAGGGCTGAATACAATCATTATTTGAAACGCTGCTACCCAACCTCCTGAATGTCTCGTTCTAAAACCAGTTAAATTCCGACTTTAAAAAGGAGACTTAAAAGAAAGTATTCGAGAAAATGTTTTTTTGTGTATGATACCTTCGCCAGCTGTGACCAATAGAAATGATTATTTTCAATGAATACTTTACACTTCAAGGATATTATAATGTTAGTTAAACAAATACTGGTACCATGACTAACTAATTGTATTTATTTTAGTTGTTTTTTTACCATTTTCTTTAAAAATTCTGAATCACAATTTTTTAACAGATTTTACACAATTTTTTTTATTGATCTTATTTTTCTGATTACATACTTTAATTAAGTTCAAATAAAATCCTGTAAAAAATAGGTTATTTTAAATGGGTATACTATAGAAATCCAGTTGTTCATGACGATTGCTCGATTTTGTGTATGTAATGGAACATATTATATATGTTATTGTATTAGTTACTTTGTAGATTAATTAAAATATTTATTAAATAGGAATTCCGACATGCATTGATTAGATGTAAGCTTTTAAATGACATGACATTCTCCGTTCACGTCGTTGTATATATTTATAATGTATATACTGTAGACACCTAATATAAAACAAAAAGAAGTGAAATGATATACTTTACTATTCTCCTCATAGCAAAATTTCTTAGAAAGCTTATGATTTAATGGTTCAAATGCGATTAATTAATTTTAAGACAACAGCTTTCGAAAGTGATAACATCAAGCTTTATGAAAAGTTCGAGTGCAGCTTTTATTAATAAGCTTTCATAATTAGATTTCACATTTCGTAATCTGACGGTTTGGCAGGTGGCCATCCTGACAGAGATAGCGATACTTCATCGCATGAGTAGGAACAGGACAGGTGATAATCTCGTGTGAAAAATATTTATGCTAAGGCCTTCTGTTGCTATGAATTCAACTATGAATAGGTTGGTTATTTCTGAAACTTGTTCGAAGGTTAACTGTTTCGTTTTGCAGAGTATTTTCTGGTTAACTGAAGGTTTCATAGTGGTTTCACATTTTATTGTTGTTGGTAGATATTTTAATAAATATTTACGTGTGTCGTGTATTGCTTGCAAAGGAACTGTATACACTATACAGGATGCCTTTATTTACATCCTACTAATATTATATGCGAAAGTTTGTGAGGTTTTATGGATGTCTGGATGTATAGATGTACGGATCTTTGTTATTATTTCACGCAAAAAGTACCTACTGAATTGATTTTAATGAAACTTTACAATAATAAAGCTCATACATCAGAATAACACACTACTTTCTATCCCGGAAAAATGTACGGTTCCCGTGGGATAGATTTGTTTTCTTTTTCTAGAGGCACTAGTAATAAATAGACATGAGATTACTTAGTCCAATATTACTTTTTCCTTGATATGTAATTATTAATGTAATTTAGGAGACTGTAGATTTCACAATAATGTTTTTTTTTTAATTTTGAAGGTTTTAACTTTCAAGACAAAAAAGCAAAGGCATTTTTTTAAAAGCTCCCTATTGAGCTGTTACAATGTACACATCACAAAAATCCCTCCCTCATGTTCGATATAAACCTTTTTTAATACTGTACATTACAATGTTAGTTATTAAAAAAACTTAGTACATCCACTACCATCTGTCATTTTTTTAATAATGTGGACCAAAACTATAGAAACATTCTAGCAAATCTACAGGTAATATATAGCTTATAATTTTCTTGAGCATTTTGTTTTGAAAACGGAGTCATGTTTGTAAATTGAGTGGAGGTTGAAAAACGATATTACAATTTAAGATCAATTAGTAATTTTAGACTACGTGCATCTATCACGTCAATACTATAGTCTAGCGTCATTTTGTTCGCTGACTAACAGAAAGTAAGTGTCACCTATTTTTATATCTTTATACTAGCGACTCACGCTCGCTTCGCTCGCGTTCGTCCCCAGGTACGTTTTCACGGTTAGCTATGTTTAGGTATACATAAATAGTAGCTTGCTACTCCTAAGATATTTATTTAAATTATACAGCGATTTACCCTCGTATTGCTCGGGTGCGTACGCCGTACGCGGATTTTGTTCACAATTTCATGGGTTTTAATTTTTTTTTCGCGGAACCCTGATTCTTTTCCTAAAATAAAAGTAACCTAAGTTACTCCCTATAACATCAGCTAACTGTCAGTGAAAGTCCCGTCAAAATCGGTCCAGCCGTTTCGAAGATTACCCAGAACAAACAGACAGACAGACAGACAAAAATTGTAAAAAATGTTGTTTTGGTAGATGTATACACATCCATTTGCATTTAGTAAAAAGCGGTTATCCTAATATTACAAACAGACACTCCAATTTTATTTATCTGTATAGATAAATAGATAAAGACAAAACAGTTCAGAACCTTATTCTCTTTTGTTTGTCAAGTGATTTTCTTTTTTTTAAGAGCTATTGACAAGCTATTTCTTATAAATAAAAAATCCTATAAATATTTTTTTTATATATGTATATTGTTTATAGGTGAATTCTACTCATATATTATTGCCTCAAATTTGCAATAATGATTATGATCCACTGGGCTAATATTAGTAACTAGAAATGACTGTAATATATTAAATATTTTAATCTAGTGCATACCTAAAAACCCTTAATTTGCTTAAAGTATCCTACATCACAGACATAAGATTTTTTAACCGACTTTATTAAAAGAAAAAGTACTTTATTTTGTAAATGACTTGTGTGCGTATGTTATGGCATATCACCGCCAACTATGAATGGACTTTTATTGTTCTTTTTTTAAATATTCTAAATGATCACATTTAATTAAGGGTTAACTTACATTAAAAAAAGATTCCTTATTGATTTCATGAGGTTTTATATAGAGCTTGCTTATTGGTACATTTATTTATAAATTATATCGAATCAATACACCAGAGCTAGTAATTACTAGAAGAATAACGTTAAACTAATGCAATACAATATTAAAATATACAATTTAATGGCATAAATATATAAGAATAATAAATTCTAAACTTAGTGCAAAGGATTAGAGAATATTGAAATAATTTTCATAATTGATATCATACATATATAGATAGTAGATACATATGTATGTATCTGGGAAACTATAATATTAACAATACTGTGCAAAAAAGTTTAAACGTAACGATAAAGTTAAGTCTAAAATTAAATTACATTTGATCTTGTACGTTACACAGTAGTAAAAAACAGTTGACAAATAGCATCATTAATTTTTATTGTCTTTCGGGCAAGTGAGGCTTGACGGTACTATCTAATGGCAAATTGTATATCAGATTTGGCACCTAAGAATATGGACTACAAAAATATATTTTAAATATGAAGAAAACAAAATTTCGTGTACCTACTTGATAAAGAGTATGTTTATTTTATTGTTTATTTTAAAAAAACATGTGACGCGGGTTCAAACCGAGTCTCGCATCTTTGAGATTTTCAACAAGACCACTACTAATACCCGTATTAACCCCTTGCGGAACGCGTACAGTCCAGCGCGGCGTATCAGTTAACAATTGATTTCTTAGAAATTATCCAGGATGGGTTAACAATACGGGTAAGGAAAAGGTCTTAAAGAAATATACACGTATGTATGTTTCTGTAGAGAGAATCTTTATACTTTTCAAAAGATATAAAGTCAGGCCTAATCTTTATTCCAATGAAAGGAGGCCTATCAGTGGGATGTTAAAGTGAATTATTATTAACAAGCGACTCATCTTCGCTCCGCTCGGGTTCGTCCCTAGAGACGTTTAAACTGTTAGTATAAATTTCTATATGTTGACCCAGATAACCTATTATCATACGAAATTTCATCAAAATCTGTCCAGTGGTTTTCTCGTGATGCGTTCCAAGAATGGCAGACAGATAGACAGACAGACAGAAATTCAAAAAACTATAGATTTGACCTCTTTATCGATAATAATGACTATTTCAATAAGATTTTCAAAAAAATATTTAATGTAATTCGACTCAGAATTTTATTATATGTATAGATGTTACAGATTGAACGTGAAAACGATTATCAGTTAAGCGCTAAGACCCTTTCAAATGAATCCATTTTACTCTTCTACGCTAAAATATTGTCCCACTTATAGCGCTAACATTTGTGAGTTTTACCTAGATAGTTTTCTGAGTATGACTCATTTTTGAAGCTTTAATCTTTATGTATAAAAATCTTACTTTTAGGTGGACCTGGTAATTGTCGAAAATCCAGTTTCTTTTTAATTTTCTGACCGAACGAGGTATTTTGTAAGACAACATCTGCTTCCCGGATCCGCAAGTTTTTATAGATGTTCATTTCAAATTTTTAATTTGCCATTACAACATATGTAGCTAAAAAGTGAAAACTTCAATAAAACAGTACGATGACTCATTTCTAACGTATTTTTTTATATTAAAACCTATTTGGGATTAAGCCAGATTGACCTATAACTTACATATCTGTCTATCGAAATAATTGGCTTCTATTCAATGTATTGAAAGTTTTACTATCAATATTACTTGAATTCTTGCTTTGCACATGGGCAACATATGTCACAATAAGCAATTAGTGTTGGGTTTCCATTTCCAACATACGTTGACTATAAATAAATGACATTGATCTGAGTTTACGTAATAATAAAAGATAGTTGTAGCAGTAGCAAAGCTCCAAAGAACCAATTCTCCAAACAAGAGCTTGCTTCACAAGCAAGAGCTTGCTTGTGAAGCGCGTTCAAAGTTCAAACCCCGGGTCTCGCACCTCTGATATTTTCATGTTCTTATTCGTCTTACCGTTAAGGAAACCATCGTAATATCGGATACATGCCCAAGAGAACTTAACTAGTTGTCACTGTACACTGTGCAGTCCGCCAACTCACACTCAGCTAGCGTGGTGGACTATGGCCTGATGCTCCTATTGAAGAATGAGATCCGTCTCCAGTAGTGGGATGTCAAAAAAAGTTGAATGAGGATAATGTGTTTATGTCTAGAATAATTTGCATGCACTTTCACTAGACAATCTCTTTTGAGTACCTACGTTTAAATAATATATAATGTTAATAATGGCTGTTTGTTTATATAAGTGTATTCTGATATGGTTGGTGGTATTATTTTATTAGTTTGAGATATCTTTATTGTTATCAACAACAATTAAATTCAATATATAGCTGGAAAGAATCTTACTTAGTCAAGAATATTAATTTGTTATTAAAATGGAAAATTAACATAAATGCATTGATAGTTCTATTTTAGAATGCTTGCTTTGGCGAGATCTGTGAGATTTTTACTGAGCCAATAAAAACGATAAAACAAAACATTGTGAGAAAACCTGCATGTCTGGGTGAACCTATTTTGTTTTTATTAAACTTTTTAAACCTGACAACATGCATTTTGCCAGCGTGATTGTCATCATTCCACGCATAGGCAGATGACATTTATTTATTTATTTATTTTATTAGGATAACCAATTAATTAAAGATAAATGTACTTTTTTTACAGGTTATCAGGTTCCTAAACTAAAATCAAATAAGTAAAAACATAATGAATTAGTTCAGTAAAGTAATAAAATCATAATCATGTACAGTGGGACGTTATAAATGCCTAAATTATAACAGAAATGCATTAGTAAGAAGTTTTAGATGAAACTATTATGTATAATGAAGTTGTGAGTCCAATTGTGATAATATGTCCAATGTCGAAACCATCGTTAAACGTTACGAGCATGCACTTAATTTACCTTCAACAAAAACATCGTAAAGTTTTATTGTTCATTTGACACTTAATAGCAATAATAAGAGTTAAACATTTTAATGGGCTTACTTTAGACATATTGACAGTCTACATTAGTTTGTGACAGTAGAAATCGAAATGGAAAATATTATGACAACTTCAATTCAATTTAATTTTCTTGTTAATAAGTGCAAAGCATGCCAGTTGAGCAAAGATTACTTTGCCAATGTCATGTAAAATGCGAAAATTATAATTATTTGACATAAAGCTTCAATATGACATATTTATCTATGACATAATATCATAATCTAATATATACAAACCTCGTGTCACGGTGTTTGTGGTCGCACTCCTGCGAAACGGTTCGACCGATTTTTATGATTTTTATTGTATATTTGGTAGGTATGAGAATAGATCGTAAGGTATTTTTCGCCCTCCAACTCCCACCCTCATTTTTTATCCCGATTTTAGTATTTTTGTATGAACAATATTATATAAATACATAGCGACGAACCCGAGCGAAGCGAGAGTAAGTCACTTTATAACATAAAACCAAAGAGGTTTTTTGTAGATTGAACGCGGGCGTAGCCGCGGTTTCTACTAGTAACATAAAAAAAATCTGATATCTATTAGCGTAAACAAAAAAGAATGTGATCTTATCTATGTCTTCTATTTCTAGACTCATTTAATAATTATTATAAAACACATACACAAATTTTTAAGCACTCTTTATAAACTATACAAATAAATAAAATTGAAGCATCTGTTTCTAATATTAATATAACTGCTTTTTACTAAATGCATATGGATGTATATACAGCACATATACCAAAACATAAAAAAATATACACAAAAAATTGTAAAAAATGTACAATTTTTGTCTGTCTGTCTGTTTGTTCCGGCTAATTTCTAAAACGGCTTGACCAATTTTGAGGGGACTTTCACTGGCAGATAGCTGATGTAACAAGGCTACTTTTATAAAAAAAAAAAAATAGGGTCCCACGCAAAAACAAATAAACCATAAAAAAATTAAAATAATTTTGTTTTTGGAAGCAACCTAGGGACGAACCCGAGTAAAGCGAGGGTGGGTCGCTAGTATTTTATAAAATTATATAAAATAGATCAAGTATCTACACTATTCCTTAGTAATATATTCATTCAGTCATCATTAGTATCCCCTTGTGGAGCACAGGTCTACTTCGTATTGAAAATTGCGACGGAGATCAAACCGTAAACCACCACGCTGGCAAATGACTCTGCTCACATACTTTTTTTTTATGCGATTCAGTGACAAACGAGCAGACAGAACACCTGATGGAAAGCAGTACCTGTCGCCCATAACACCTACGGTTCATGCACTTAGGTTTTAACAAAAATGCAGAACCACAGGTGCGTTGTCACTGTAAGGACTAAGATGATATGCCTCTTGCCTGTAATTGCACTTGTAAATCACATATCTTTCGAAAACTAGTTAGGTTCTTTCAAACTTTCTGGTGTTTTCAACTATAAGGTAAGACAATTATGTTGAAAATGATTCGCACCTGAAAAATCAGAGGTTATAGACAAAGAATGTAAGCCGGTTATCATTTAATTAAATTGGTTTTCAATTTGATTGTATTTTATTTGTGTTGGTATATTCTATATTAATTTAAGCTTATACCTCGAATGTTTAATTGAAATTTTAAACTAAAGATCGACTAAAGGCTATTTTAAAGTGAGACTAGTAATTTTTAATGACTCAAAATAACGTGACAGAAGCTGCGACGAAACGACACGGGGATTTACATTATTAATTAAGCACTAATACTGATAAATGATGGAACATGTTTAGTTCTGAAATCGAACAATTATAAATTGCATTCAATAGATTCGATTACTCTATTTCGGTTTAGATGCAAACATAGACAGGGAATGCTGACAGTCGACAGATTATCTATCAACGCGGTAGCTAGATCGTTCCTAGAAATGTTACATGTACGACCTACTTCTTATTAGTCTTATCGAGTTAAATAATTGTTGAACCAGCAGTGGAGTTACCAGTAGGCTGACTAGGCTTAAGCCTAGGGCGGTAAATTTTAGGGGCTGCGAATTTAGGGCAGAATTCTTTTTAACGTTATTTCAGAAAGGTTCATGTAACAATTCGAAAAATGATTGAGCTTAAATTAGCTCAAGAATATACCCAAAAACTATTTCTTATGTAATGTTGACCAAATTGTTGGATTGTAAAACTAATCAAGTAACTGACAATTATAGAGCTGAGGGCGACAAATATTGTCGCGTAATGGAGAGTGTGTAACGTCATTACATCAAAAATAATAATTAAAAATACACATCTGAAGCATGCTTTATGCATCCTAAGACAGTTGTCGTAACGTTTCGAGAGAATCATCGAAATTAGTAAAAGTTTCGAGATTTAGACAAGAACAGTTAATCGTAAATTGCCCTGTTTAAGAGTAAAAGAGGAACAACGAGAAATGCATCGAAATTACTAAAAGCTTTAAACTTAGACAAGAACAATTAATTGTAAATTGCCATGTATGAGAGTGAGAGAGAAACAAACCATTCGAAATGACTAGAATGGTTTCAAATTTTTGAATACTAGAATGTTCTTTGTTTATGCATATAAAAAGGCCGGCAGTGCGTCGAGAGGGCAGTTGAATTTCGAAGCTAAGTAAAGACAGAAGAAATACGAAAATGTGAAAAGTGAAGAAAAGTGGAGTGAAGTTATAGTGAAAGTGTATCTAGTGGTTAAGAATAGTGTCCAGTGACTGAGTTTAACCAGAACTGTGTATATACTGTGCGTGTTAGAAAATCTCTACAAGTCACACTGTTAACCCAGAGTAATAAAACATCAATAGTGCAAAAGACGTGCCTTAATTTCCGATTCCCGAACTCATAGATCGTAACAATATTTAACAGCCTATAGTTGGAAAATGTGTAAATCCGCCACTGTGTTAAACCGTAACTTTGTTGCTTTTAAAGTAAAACTTCTTCATGCACGTTTGACTTGGCGAGTAAGTTGGTGAATGCGTGACGAGAGCGTTACGAAAAGTGTGATCGGGCGAGGTGCACGTTTGTTGCCATGGTAACCGTTGTTATTGTCTGACAAATGATATATAATATTATATTCTTTCCTTAAATGATATTTTATAAATATATTATTGTAATATGCCTAATATGCGTTCTTAATTATTTTTTTAGTATCTCAACTATCTTAATTATTTAAAACATAAATTAAATTTCATAAAGAGTACCGATAATCTACAGAAGCTTTACTTCTTGCGCGTCGTATACACATTCATACACGCACTCTTTATTTTATTTACTTATTGTATTCCTCCGTAAATAAAACAAAAATATTTATGATAGTAGGAATATTTTCGATAGTAATATGTACATTAAATGAATGTTATATTTTTTGTTTTAAAAATAGCTCACAAAGCTTGTGTAAATAAGTTTGTGCAAAAATGAGCTTACTGGTGTTAATCTCTATTATTAGGAGAACCAAATTTTCTTATCATAATAAGTTATTTTTAATATCATACTTTAGAAAAATATTTTGATATACTTTATACTTTTAATCAAACAAAACCAACAGAATAAAAAAAAACTGGAGGGGATATGCTAAACCGTTGATAAACGTAACGGATCGGGCAGATCGGACTTTGTTATTGGGCAGAATAGGCTCACGTTAATTTGGAAAGATTAGGAATTATACTCTGGTTCTCATTTTATTTTATTTGAATTTTTAAGCTATAGTTCACTATTGCATTAATAAAATCGATTGTGGTATATCTTTACCTCATTTTATAATGATATAATTCATTCATCAGCTTTTTTGTGGATTTTGGCGCTGCTGACATTCATTTTATTAATATTCGCTTCGTATGTTTCACAATCATTTCACGATACACTTGGCTCAGTTTGTAGTGACCCTACTTGCGGTGCCAACGGTAACGGGTTCGAGTCCCACTGGAGGTATTAATTTGTGTGATAAGCACGAATGTTTGTACTCCAGTCATGGGTGTTGATATTTATAATATGTATGTATTTAAAGTTATATATTTGTAGTGTATCAACTATCTGGTATCTATAACACAGGCCTCGTAGCTTACCATGGAATTAGATGGTGCTGTGTGGTAATGTCCCAACATATTTATAATTTATTAATCGATTATATTAAATTATAATCTCATCTAGATGAAAACCATCGGATTTGTTCACGATGATGTTTTTAAATGTACACTTAAATTAATGTTGTCGAATATGCCAGAACCGACTTTATTATTGATGTACTTAATACCGTCATAGCCAATTTAATCATAAGATCCATATCCTTCAATGTTTAACTTCAATATTTTTAACGAAACAATAATACAGTTTATTTTTACAAGATTTTAACGTATTATAAATGTTTCATATTTTAATTATTGTTTTTCTACTTTTATATATTTCATTACATTTTGCTTGGTTAGATAGCGAAATTTATGCTATTAGTTTGTACAATATTGGATTTCTGAGATTTCTAGAATAATGAAGATTCTGCAAGAAGTTTGAATTGTTTTTATTTACATTTATATGTATTTAATTATTCAGAGCAATCATATCATTGAAAGTTTGTGTTGGAAACAAATCATTTCTCAAGATAAGTACAAAAAATTCATTAGAACTTGTAATTTTGGAAAGAAATAAAGGATATTTCGGCGTTTATGACCAATCAAGGTAAAAAAGGGACCATTTCAAGTTTTTTTTAAGTACATACCCACTTTTCTATGCCTATGTATATATAGTCTATCTTTTCCATACATACGTTTAAACGCAACTAGGGACGAACTCGAGCGAAGCATGAGTGACTCCTTAGTTTGTATATAACGTTAACTTGTTTTTTTATGCTATAAAAATCAATCTATCTCATAGTTACCTATATATATCAAAGGCAAAAGTGATTGACTGATGTATCAACGCACAGGCCAAACCCTTAAGGCTAGAAAATTAAAATTTCGCACACGTATTCCTCATATGACGAAGGCATCTACAAAGGAAGGATTTTCCGAAATTCAACCCCCAAGAGGTTGAAATAGGGGATAAAAGTTTGTATGAAACTTTTTATTCCTTGGACATATTTGCATGAAATTTCGTATATTTCGTAGTTTGATCGCGAGCAAAGCCGCGGGTTCTGCTAGTTATGAAATAACATAGTCGAGTTTATTTATAAAGTGTTTATTTACCATATTACAACCTAGAATTACACTTTTTAATCATCACATTTAATTATATGATTTGTTTTATTTCGATTCGCAGTAATTACAAAATATTATTATTGTAGGTTCTATCTTGAAAATGTGATTTAAACTATTTATTGATGAAGATTTTTATTTCAAAATAATGCAAGTATATGATAACAAAATTATATTATGAGCGATAAAAACTATACATAGTGGCACAAGTAGTAAAGAAGGAACTATAAAATATTTTATTTCTCCCGATAAAATTGATACATGAGTCATTTCAGACAAAAAAAAATAAAATTTGTGTAATTCAAGTTTGTCGTTTCGAGCTTTTTTTTTAAAACACGTAAATAAAATTGAAAAAAAAACCTCCTTGTCTATATAACATTGTCGAAAACCATACGCTTAGTACGTACATATTAAAAAAATAAACTTAAAGACGCTCTCCTGATAAATAGCAAATTTACAGTTCCAACTCTTTTAGTTGGAAACAGCCATTTGAGAATCTTCTAATTTTAATTTTTTTTGTAAAACTGTAATTTATGAAGGAAATTAAAAATAGAAAAAATAATAAAATTCGTTGATTTTCACGCGTCAACTAAACCATCGCATTGGTATATTTACTTTCTGAATCTCAAGGTTTTTTTTTTGTAATATAATAAACTTACGTTTATTTTGAAACTTTCATATTTTATTAATACATTTGTATATAAATAAGTATTATATTAATACTTAATGAATAATAGAAATGATGATTACCATAATAATGATCTAATACACGTGAATTGGTCACATGCTTTTCCATCCACACATTCGCTATGTATTATAGTATTATACCTACTATAAATCATATACGTACATGGTATAGTGTACATATTCTACTTTATAATTGCCATTTTACTAATCTAATTTTATTTTATTATTTTATATGGTTCCTGTTAAAATATAAATAAAGATTATGAAAACTCCCGTCGTTTTAAAACATCAATAAAAGCGATATTATTAAAATTTGGATCTGACATTTAATACTATGTGAAAACTAAAATCCTGTCAGAATCTGTAACTGTTGAGTAATATTATTATATACATTTAGCGCAGTTAAAGTTATTTTAAGACGAATCTCGCAATTTCAGCGACGCCGCTCTCCAGAGCGTTCTCACTGAAATTGATAAATTAATACATTTACATGCAAAGCCCATTTGAGTCTTGTTCCGCTGGAAACCATATCATATCTGATAGTTTTATAAAAAAGATTAATGAAACACCCGACGTCGGCGGTGACTCTCGAAGTATGGCCGAAATATATCGCAGCGTTGTAGTTCAAAAATAGTCTGCGCCGACCGACGCCGGGCTGCATACAAAAGTGGTGTGCGGGGCGACCAACATTTCGCCTTATCAAATTTCCCTACCCACACCCATCGCCCACGCCTCACTCAAAATTCCCATTCCGACCTCAACCCCCGCGGCCGGCGGTCATGCATTAGTATGTTAGCACATTCCAGTATATCCACTTAACCACCGCACTTTGAAGCATTAATCGATTAATAAGCGCACCTCCGAACTTACACTGTGCACTGCACGGACACCGCTATGAACACTTTCGCGAAGCCGAGACGGTTCGCTCTCGGCGCCAGCCACTACCAAACTGCTTTCCACGGACCCAACCCGCGGCAAGACGCTCCAAAAATACCCCTCATTGTGTGTACATTCACTTATAATACCTAGGCTTTGGTATAAATCTCGCAGAACTTTATAAATAGTACGGGTTCGATACAGCAAAGGTATAAAGCAGTAGATGCAGTCGGCGCTATTAACCTAAATTATTTAACCTGGATATAATGACGAATGCGCACGCGCAGACGCAAGAGTCAACTGATATCTAGATTGGCGATAGATAGTGACAGATACCAGCTGTTACAGAAATTGTCAAATTTACTTCGAATGTTAATTATTGATCCTTAAACAAAATTATTTATGTACATTATAGGCATATTGTAGAAGAAACAGAAGTAATGTGATCTTGATTGATTGATCATAAGGGAATATTTGAATTATTCTGAATATAGATAGCATATAAATAATAAATATGTTTTAGTGAATGAAGAAGGAATCAAAATTATATTTACTTTTAAATGCAAGTAAGTCTTACTTTTAGCATGAGGCATCCTTAAATTATCATCAGGATTAGCGATATGGTGTCAAGTGTGTCACTTATCGTTATCCTCATTACACTACCAGAAATAGGATGAAGAATAAAATACAATACATCAACGTTACAATACACGTGGATGTCATCACCAAAGACTTATCTCGGTCAAGAAGTTTTTTAGTTAATTATTATTATTCGTAATAAAGTCTTCTAATATTTCTCGACAAATATAAAGCACTCGCTGTCCGAATTTCTCCGTATTGCCTTAACTTCTATTTCCGTAGTTTTATTGCTTGACTCCTATATTCATCTAACTTTATAGTTAAATTGCGTTAGTCGTCTGCCAAAATTCGCACTTTTCGTGTTACTGCTTTGTATGAATTAACTCAATATGTTCTGAATAGGTACATTCCTAAGTAGGTATATTATGTGAATGACCGATATGTTTTTAGTATTAGGTACAGTAATTTTATTAGTTTATATTCTTTTGAATTTTACTGGTTTAAAGTTTTTTTGAAAAATAAAATTTTAACTACTACTTTAATTTATAATATTTTGATACAGTTTTTAACTGACTTCCAAAAAAGAGGAGGTTCTATGTTTGTCTGTATGTATGTTTTTTATGTATGTTCACCGTTTTCTCGGAGACGGCTTGACTAATTTTACTACTTTAAACGATATTGTATTAAGGTAGGTTCCGAGGTAATCCCATAAAATTTTCTTTGACATAGAGTAAACCATTTTCGAGAAAATCGGGAGAGACCATGAAATTTGAAGTATGTCAACAGATTAACTCGTAGTTAGACTTTTTTACCTACTTATAATTGTCATTTTTTTTTTATAAGATTCAGTGGTAAACGAGCAGACAGACCACCTGATGGAAAGCAGTACCTGTCGCCCATAACACCTACAGTTCATGCACTTAGGTTTTAGGTAACAAAAATACAAAGCCGCAGGTGCGTTGTCACTGTGAGGGCTAAGATGATATGCCTCTTGCCTGTAATTGCGCTGGCTACCTTATCCTTCAAACCGGAACACAACAATGCAATCATTGTTGCTTGGCGGCAGAAATAGATAAGGGGGTGGTAACCATCCAGTCGGACTCCTCAGGCTTGACAGAGTCCTACCACCGGTATTGTCATATCAACTTAACACTTCACAAGTAATTGTAATTCCAATGATAGTATAGTAATTTGGTATCTTGGAGCTGATCTGATAGTGATACCATAAGGTTGATAGTGGAACTCCTCAACGGCTGCTAGTAAATACTTTGAGTTTCAGCTTATTTGGTTTCATTTGACAAGTCCAATACGTTACAAATGTGTTTTAGAGCCTGATTTTTAGTGTCACTCATAAAAGTGAGTTTTTTTGGTTTGTCTTCATTTAAAATTTAGCAGTATAACATAAATGGCTTAATCTTCATTCCTTGTTATAATTTAGCTAGGTATACGTCTAAGCTAAAAATGTAAAATAAAAACTTAAAAAAATAAATAAAATAAAAATCGACTTCCAGAGACACTAAAAAGTAAAAAATAACTGAATGGAGATTCAATTCATATTCAAAATATTTTATTCAGCATTATATTATTACAATTTTACGTCAAAAAATTACGTTTGAACGTCATGAGTCTACCACCAGTTCGGAAAGAAGAAGCCTCAGACCTGAAAGGAACTGGCGAAAGAAATTCAGCGGGATTAATATTATTTCGTTATATTTTTTATAAAGTTAAATTATAATTTACAATATTTCTATAAAGTTGAAGTAGCCTGGAGGCGATCACTTCATTCCCAAGGCGTACCATCTTCTATAAAATCATTTATTGTATAATAGCCTTTAGCACACAAATGTTCTTTAACAATTTTTTTGAATTTCGCAATAGAAGCTATTTAATGAATTACGGACACTGTGTAGACGAGTCACAGGCATTACAAGTTTGTGTTTGCTCCTAGTATTAATGTTATGCATGTCACAATTCTTGTGAAATTCGTGAATATTTTTACGAACATACATAACATTTTCGTACACGTACTGAGAAGCAATAGTCAATATTTTTATTTTTTAAACTTATCTCTTAATGACACTCTAGGACCTAAACTATAAATTACACGAATAGCTCTTTTCTGCAGGACAAAAATCGCATTAATAGCAACTGCGTTTCCCCATAGTAAGATACCATAGGACATAATACTATGAAAATAACTAAAATATACTATGCGAGCTGTATCTACATCAATAAGAAGTCTTACTTTTTACCGCGAACGCTGCAGAGCTGAGTCTACTCGCTAGTCCCTCAATATGGGGGTTCCACTGCAGTTTTGAATTTATGATAATACCTAGGAATTTAGTGGTCTCTACCGGTTTTAACACTTCACCATATAATATTATCAACAAGTTTTACATTAGATTTTCATTACTATTTCGATCTTTATGACAAAATAAAGTTAATTAGTGCAAAGCGAATGCTTGGTGGTTGTTTGGTGGCCGATAAACATTTACATGGATATTAGAAACATTAGACTCGTGAACTACAGCTAAATCTTTGAATCAAGATATAGTGCGTAGAAATTAGCTACAAGTACCACAACCGGCTTTCGATACCTAAAAATTGTATAGTAATAGTCAATAGACACATACAGGCATATATGTACATTAGTATTAAGTTATAAAAAAAAAATCGTTTATAGTCTTTTATTTACTGCATCATACTGAAATCCTAGCTAAATATCTTTTAATATTCTATTAATGTACGAAAATGGCATGGAATTTGTAATAAATGTATTTAAAAAGTTCATACGAGTTATTGAAATTATTTTGATTATACCAGGATATTTAGGGTTTCGAAATCGACTTTGGATGTCGAACACTCTTCATATTCCCGTGTCTCTTTGGCTATTTGAAAAGAGAAAGACCGTAAAGATATAAACTACTAGATAGATTTCTCAAAGAAATAAGTTTGATTAAGCTACAGGCAATTTCTTGCATAAATTATATTCCGCGCTAATAGATGCAAAAGTGTACACGCGCAATAAGTAAAGCTTCTCTAGGTTATCAGATCTGTTTATGAAGTTCAATTTATGTTTAAATAAGACTATCTTTTCGGATTTTTTCGGGGATTTATTTTGATTTTTGGTTCCCGACGTTTCGATTGCTTTACAGTAATCACGGTCACAGGAGAGACTAAGGTGTTAGATGTCTCAAAAGCATTATATAGTTGTTACAGATAGCCTACCCACAAATAACAAAAATGAATTCAAAATTTTGAAAACTGGCATCAAAGTAACTTACAATATTTGTTAATTTTAATTTTAAACATTTTTATAATTTTAATTAATTTATACTTGAAATATGGAATATTATTTATATAATTTTAGCTATTATCATTATAATTATTTCAATTTTTTTTAAAAAACTTACTTTTGTATTATTGTTTAATAACCTATATTTTTAACCGACTTCCAAAAAAAGAAGGAAGTTCTCAATTCGACCGTATATATATATATATATATTTATGTTTGTTCGGGTATTTTGTCGTCGTTTATAAACCGATTTTGATAATTCTTGTTTTGTTGGAAAGGTGATATCCCAAGAATGGTACCATGATAAGGAAACCAGGATCTGATGATGGAATCCCAGAGAAATCGAGGGGAACTTTCGAAAATTGTAGCGGCGACTAGTGCGTTTGTTAACATTTTCATTAGGTATTTTAAAGCACTACTATTTAATGAAGGTCTGGAGTTGATCTGATGATGGACCCGAAAGATAGTCGAGGGAACTCCTCAACGATTTACAGCAATCACCTGGTTTTTGGGCTTGATTAATTTGTATTGATGATACGTCTACACTAAAAATGGAAAAATAAAAACTTAAAAAAAAAAAAAAACTGACTTCCAGGCACTGAAAAGTAAAAAATAACTAAACGGGGGTTTTCGGTGCCAGCCAATACAAATCAAAGCACACCGACTTCGGAAAAATCTGATTAAGTATCTATTCTAAATGAAAACCCCCGTTTAGTTATTTTTTACTTTTCAGTGCCTGGAAGTCGGTTTTTTTTTTTTTAGTTTTTTTAGTGTTAGCATTGTTATATTTATAAACATTATATAATTAATATTTTATTTTTTCTTTATGGTTATAACCATAAAGAAAAAATAAAATATTAATTATTTAAGACACATTATTGTTCTATGTGTACTTTAGAAAATTAAAATTAATTAAGAATTACATTTACAAATGAGAAATATTAATTTGAAATACTTACTGTTATTTTGATCTACACAGTAAGAACTTACTACATCTAACTGTCTGTTATGGTTAGATTTGTTATTAGATAATATTAATAACAGGATCACACGACGATGGTAGTACCCAGCCATCTTCCCTATTGAAATTTGGATGTTTTTTAATTTCTATGGCTTCCTGAATCATTCTAGGGCGATATCAATTTTCTTTCGCGAGGATTTGGGGTCTATCGAAGCGGATATAATGGCTTGGGCGGTCCTGACTATGTTTGCAGACAGCAAATGTTGTAATACGGCGGTGTTTCACATCAGCTATGTGTTCCTTGACCCGAGTTCTAATGGATCGGTTTGTTTGTCCGATGTAAGAGAGTCCACAATCACAATCAAGTTTGTAAACTCCTGCATCTTGTAGAGGGATGTGGCACTTGACAGGTGGTAAGATTTGACTAATTGGTTGCTAACATTTTCACATCCAAACGCAGTTTCTTTAATTATGCTCAAGATGTAGACGAAAATTTAACATTGGATGTATGTCATCCAATGTTAAATCTTCGTCTGACCTAAAAAAACTATGGTGAAAAAATCCTAAAATTATTATAAAGTAAAATGGTAGCAGTTCAAAATCAGGTTACAAAATGATCCAATGTACTCTATTACAAAGTAAACGTATTTTAATATTAAAACGTACGTTTTTGGGAATGCGCCAACTTATTTCTGAAACTGGAACGATTTTTCGAAATAATTGGCGTTTTTTTTTTTTAGTATTTCAGTGGTTGTTCGTGTATTTTCCTACATTTGAGAAAAGATTGATTTTAAATATTATCAAATAGCATGAAAAACTCACATTCAATTAGACATTTAAGCTAATATTTTTAGTAATATTATTTAGTCCGTATGTCCGATATCACAGTGAAAAAGTCGCAGTGATCTTTCACAATTGATACTAAAAATAACGTACACTTCTATACATAGACGACCGCAATAACGCAGTGGTGTATCTGACTAGCTCTGCCTACAACACAAGAGGTTGCAGGTTTAATTCTACATGAGGAAATAGCATTTTAAAAGCTCGAGTTTTATCAAACGTTACTGGATTACAGATGTCACATCAAGTCCTACGAATGGCACTTAATTTTATTTTATCGTTATTTCAATTATAATATCAGCATACAAAATTAATTATTTTCGAATTAAAAACTTTAAAAAATCGTTTTACCACCTAAAGAGTAGATTTTTTGACCCCTGAAATGACAGTAACAGATGTTTATTATTAACCACTCCTGGTTAATTTCTAGGAAATTATGGATAATTTCTAAGAAATAAATTGTTAACTGATACGCCGGCGTGTACAGGTTCCGCAAGGGGTTAAATGAGACAACAACAAAAAATCATATATCCGAATTATATACCTCCTCCTTTTTTGAAGTAGACCAAAAAATATGTTTTATATATTATGTAAGTACTGTTTCTTATACTACTTTATTCTCTTAAGTATTCAACAATAATACTGAGTATAGTAATTTAACTAATTTCTAACATTTATTACACTACTTCGATATCCTTATGATTAATTTACGATGATGATGCTTAAATACTAAATTATCTATATTAACGTCACAGGATACATGGCAGTGATTTAATACTGATTCTATTGGGTAAAATCAGAACAACATGTATTTACGAAGTACTACGAAAATATGTATGTTGGCAAACAAATATGTAATTATATAAAGAATCTATTGCCACATGTGCACTTTAATTAAATTAATGTAATTGATTCAATTATACAAAGAACCGTAACGTTTATAATAAAGGAGTAACCCACTTGTTTTTTGTTTGCCTTATTAATCTTCAAAAAGATAATAGATTTATTATACAATACAATGTCATATCAAATAATGTTTTTTAAAAGAGGATCAAAAGCTTCAGTCTAGACATATATCGTTGAGAAGAATAAATCAAATGTCAAAGTCATTTAAGTCACATCAAAATTCACAAAGTATACACAACCAAAAATGAATCAAAACATCATGTGAGGCAAAAGTAGCATGATTAGTGTGCAAGGTTTCCTGTTGGTGATGTTGAGAAGTGCGTTCATCGTTGCTTTTCTCAGCATCCCAGATCGGGTTGCCGCCTTCACTGGACTCAAAGGCTGGTCCAGGAAGGTGCTGTACAATAAGATCGACCTCTGCACTCAGTCTTGCTATAGTCAGATTATTCCGGGACTTTACTTGAGCAATGCAAAGGCAGCTTGCGACAGAAATGTACTCCGGCATCTTAACATCACCCATGTACTCACAGTTGAGACACGCAGGTTGCCGAAATCAACTTTTATTGACAGCAATATTAGTACCCTCTACATTAGGGCCAACGACACTCCTCAAACCAATCTCCTGCCCTACTTCCCAATGGCCAACGCCTTCATCGAGGAGGGCTTGCAGAAGGGGAACGTGCTCGTCCACTGTCATTTTGGAGTTTCCAGATCCGCCACCCTGGTCATTGCATTCATCATGGAGAAATATAAGCTGACGTTCGAGCAAGCATACAACTTTGTACGACAAAGGAGAAATTTTATCAATCCTAACCCTGGATTTGTACGCCAGTTGAAGCAATATCATAAAATGAATTATGATGTGAGCGGGTTACAGAGATTCGAAGCGTACATGAACGTAAATGCAAGAAAACATAAATATAAAATTGCATCCTTGGCGGCTGTAGTGGTTGGGGTCATCGTTCCACTTGCCGTCTTAGTCGTGTAACTATTTACAGTTTTAACAAGTGATTTGTATGCCTCATAGACTAATTGAAAAATAGTAAAACATACATATATAAATCATGAATTAAATATGTTTAGTTTGAAATATTGTTATTTAATATTATAAGAGAGTAATTTTTACTAAAGAAAATAATAATTTAAGACACATTTTGAAGTCCCAAAAATAGAATACCCATTTTGAGTGTTCTCAATCTGGTTTATATAATAATTTATGTGATGATGCGGGGCGACTTTGCGCAAACAATTCCGTTAACTTTTATTATTTTAAATGTTGATGAGCTTATTTAGATTTGTCACATTATATACCTATATTTAAAAATGCAACTAGTTCCTCCCGATTCTGCGCGAAAGTTTACTTCATAGATGTTTTTATATCTATACATTTTAAAGCGATTAGAAGAAAATAAATAAGTATAAGTATAATCCTACTGTACATTTGTTCTGTCATACTAAAAAAACCTAAAATTTATAGTATCTTAATTCAACTAAAGATCTCAAATCACTCGTGAAATCACAACACCCACTGATACTGCGAAAATTATAAATATTCTTCACCTCGACAAGATATTCAAAACTGCTTAAAACTATATTAAAATTTACTTTTTCATAGCAAAGTGTTTCATTTAAATATTTTAACGCACAAATTATCATAAACGAGATCAAACTATCAGTATATAATCATTTAAGATTACATAATGATATCTTATTTAATATTTATACCTTAATTACAATATTCAGAAAATCTCAAGTCGTCTGTTTGTCATGTCGAAATAAAAGCTTTTTATTAAATGCATATGAAATTATATACTGTACTTATAAGAAAAACACAATTTTTAAATTTTTTGTATGTCTATTGGCGGTAGCCCAGTGGTAGCGCGCTCACTTGGGAAACCGAGTGAAGCGGGTTCAAATCCCGGGTCTCGCACCTCTGATATTTTCATGTGCGAATCATTTCTAACATGATTACCACTTGCCTTACGGTGAAGGAAAACATCGTGAGGAAACCTGCATGTCTGAGAGAACCTAGCAAGTTTTCGAAAGACATGTGAAGTCCGCCAATCCGCACTTGGCCAGCGTTGTGGACTATGGCCTGATTCGCATTAAATCTTGGATGCACCTGATTTCTATCCAAAAAGCTGTATGACATTTACACCTACGAATTATTGAGAGAACCTTATATATGGAGTTTTATCTCACATTTAGATTTATTTAATCTCTGTCGAAATATATTTGTGATAAAATCTATAAAACCAAAAACAAAATAAAAATACACAGACACTGACTAAAATTCATAAATGTCTTAAATTTCGAATGGAATGAGGACAAAAACAAGTTTCAGAATCACACCTCTTAGTATCTACTACTATATCGCATGAAAATTTTTTAAGAAAAAATTCTAATATTTAGTGCTATAAAAAACATAACTCTACCATACCACCTTCTTTCATAGATAGATATAGTTTTACCTTCTGTTGCTCTCCTTATCTGTAATGTAATAGAACTAAACTTCTTAAAAGCTTGATCTAAATTAAGCAACATTTACTTAGCGTTTACTGTTTTTATTGTTATTGGTATGGCATCAAACTCTTTTGCGGTGTAATTGAGTAACATATTCCAATAACATATGGATCTAATTAATAATAAGACAACTACATGCGATTAAAGCTTATTTTTAATCTGTTGTCGTTCCAGTTAAAAATGGTGTGGGTGCAGCATAATATAATACAAGTATACATATGTGGACTGTGGATAAGATAGTTCGATAGATTTACGCTTGAAGACAATTCTCATGTTACAAACCAAAGCTTTTTTTATATTATTTTGACAAAACCTAGCTAAAAATACATATATTTTTTAGCATCTCCGTTGACATGTTAGCTAAATCTCGATTATGAAATCGATTATTCTTGCTTTAGTTATATGAAATTCGTATGTTATAATTTCTGGTAGATATCTTTAAATATATTTTTTTTCTCACTGAAATATTTTAGGCTTAAATACTTAAGTGTAAAACAAAAATTGAATTTATAAATAAAATATTGAAATGGAATTTATAAATTTGTGGTTTCTGTAGTCTTCTATGATCATTGTAACATTATATTGTTACAATGATATATTATTACAGATATTGGTAGCCCAGTGGTAGCGTGTTCGCTTAGCAAACCAAGTGTAGCGGATCTTACACACCTGACATTCTTTTGTACAAATCATTCTCTATATCACTTGCCTTAAGGTGAAGGAAAACATCATTAAGAAATTCGCATGTCTAAGAGAACTTAATTAGTTTTCAAAAAAACCACGAGCCAGCGTGGTGAACTATAGCCTAACCCCACTTGCACTGAATTCACCGTACCCAGCACTGGGACGTTAAAAGAGAACTATATATCACTGTATTACATTCATTACGTTTCCCTATATTATTCAAAGCCAAAATGTTAATAAAGTCCTTGCGAAGAGATTGTGCTATTTAAACATGATATAATATTATCGCCGTGAACAAATCTTGATGTTTATTATAAATATTACTGTTTTAAACAAAATTATCATAGAAATACAATTTGTACCATTCTCTCATATAAGAGGGCATAATCAGTACATAATCTATAACACCTATTACCCTGAAGTCAGAACAGATCAACTATTTTAAATAACAATGTGCAATATGTAAAGTCTTGGAACACTCATATTTTTATATGCCTGGTGGCGGTGGTGACATGTTATTTGACAGCCATATCATTAACTATGAACGCATTAGATAATTTGTATGTTTCATTTGAATTTTCATGTTTTTCCTTTGAAATTACTATGACAATGTTGCCAAGAACAATCCTCCAAATTTTAACGACGCAAGTATATTTTACTCGAAAGTGTGTATTATTATTTCCGCCCAGCTGTTAGAATCCTATGTTAAATTTTGTTGTTATATGTATCTTACATATCTTTGTTGTTTGTCGGCTATTAATTGAAATGGTATTTTGGTCTGCCTAAATTTAAATCAAAGGTTACTACTCACAGGTGCTCTGAGTTACTTATGATGAAAGGCATTAGACGTCGTAAACAATGCAATATAATGTTTGATTCAATTAGAATACCTTCGTTGGTACGTGCATAGATTTTAAGAAAAATATCTGTCTCTAAACGTAGCCAAGCGGAACTCAAATTTTTTTTTTGTCATTATAAATTTATTCATTTATTTCAAGTATCAATGACTCATTATTGTTAGTTTACATAGAAAATTACTTATTCTAATGTTAGTAAATGTAATTTTATAATAAATAATGAATTACGATTTATGTATTTGACCGTGCACATGACTCACTGGTGGCTTCCCGTGGGAAATAGCGCAACAGTGGTTCATGTACAAACAGTCTAATCTCTTCGCAATCATATTAAGAATGCTGTTGGAGCTGGTCCGAATCCTACGCACCAGAGACGCACATCGCTTATGCATGGTTGTTTAAAAACAGTCCTAGGGTGGACAAACCTCGGCAAACATAGTTGATGCACTACAAAAACGGGGCAGTCCCAACAGCACTCTAAATGCATTATTATACTGGACACGAAGAGCGCTATATAGCGCTTTTATGTTGTCTTTGTATAGATTATTAAATATAATTATATTCTTTTTAGAACGCTTTTAAAAGCTTTACCTATTTGTTAAGCTTTACACATTTGTATGTATATTTTCAAATCTCGGGAGTCAATTTTAAAATATTTTCAATTAGCGGCTCACTCTCGCTTACATTCACTCGGGTTTGTCGCTAGTGAGAAATAAAAACAAATCTATCCCACGGGAACTATTCCAAACTATAATCTATCTCTGTGCCAAATTTCAGCCAGATCCGTTCAGCCGTTCCGGTGGGATTGAGTAACAAAGATCCATTCATCCAAACTTTCGTATTTATATATGTAGTATTAAGACAAGATAGTAGTGTGAATTTGCAATTTTTTAAAAACCTGAAATGTATTCGACAATCCAATAAGTTGATGCCCTCGAGCGGATCGAATCAGAAAGTGGATGATAAAACTTCCTAATAACTAATAAAACCTTCTAATTTGAGCTTGTATTATTCATTTTGAGGAATTCCATGCTTTACATTTAGTAAATACTGTGTTATTTTTTTAAGTTTGCAGATTTTATTATGTCTGCCTAGACCTATATAAGCTACATGATTTTATTTTTTTGCTACTTGGGTCTATATTGGTAGTAGACAATTTATTACCTCTCTTGTCCGAATCAATATTACCGTGTATAAACAAAATAGAAATTAAAAAAAAGCGTCATTTGCTTAACCTTACCTACAAAACTTAAAGCTACATATTGTTAAAACAACACATAAATAAATATATAATTCCAAGAGTTATAACTTTTTACATTATAAGTTTTATGACGTCACTTCACTTTTCATATTTCCATATAACAATATTACCCTAGAAGATATTTATTTACTAGCGGAGCTTTAACGTTTAGTATAGATTTCATAGAAATTAGATATTTGACCGCAGTAAAAAGTACCCTATATGTTGACCCGAATAACCAGCTATCATCATACAAAAATTCATATAAATCTATCGAGTGGTTTTCTCGTGATGCGTTCCCAGTTCCCAGGCAGACAGAAAAAAACTCTAAAATCTGTAGATTCGGACTCTGTATCGTGAATAATGACTATTTCAATAAGATTTTCCAAATTTTCCAATTCGACTTAGTTAGAATCTTATTTTATACATAGATAAATTATACATATATAAATACATATATAAATATCTTCCTAAATTGCCAACAAAAAATATACTAGCTTCTATAACAAATAAGTACCTACTATCTTTCGCATTAATAATAATAGTTGCATGGTACATTTTATTGGATGCAATTAATTTATTCTAAGACTCCCATAAAAAATTTAAACCGAATCACCCAACATCATTTACTATTTTATCGCACCTCTAACGTTATAAGTGCGTTCTGTGATTGATGTTTAATGTTCTGGACTGAGGTCATGTTAAATAATGCACGCAGACTCAGCGCTTATAAAGTTTAGTCATAGATATTTAAAATATGCCGCCATTGCCGCCAAGCAACAATGATTGCATTGTTGTGTTCCGGTATGATTGATAATGTAGCCAGCGCAATTACAGGCAAGAGGCATATCATCTTAGTCCTCACAGTGACAACGTACCGGCGGTTCTGTATTTTACCTAAAACCTAAGTGCATGAACTGTAGGTGTTATGAGCGACACTTACTGCTTTCCATCAGGTGGTCTGTCTGCTCGTTTGTCACTGAATCCCATAAAAAAAAAAAAAAAAAAAAAAAAAAACATTTACGTATTTGCATCTTGGCGTAGGAACTAGGCTGCAGAAGACTGTAAGGACCACTTGCACCAAAGTTATCCTACATAAGTTTAGCAATATCACATTATGATGTTTAAAGGTTTGCTAAATATATTATTTTGATTTTGATTTTTATTTATACGTATATATAATATCATATGTATGTATATATCATTTTATTAACAACTCTGTGTTCACACCCGTACCACTTCACACTTTGCTATTTCCTACACCCGAAGGTTGCCTGGAAGAAATCGCTGTTTTAGCGATAAGGCCGGCTCTTATACACTTTCTTGGTATTGTATTGTTTTTGTCTTCTTTTTGTGTGTGCAAAAAAGAGTTTTTTTTTTATTTTTTTTTTGCGTTCGAGAATGGATTTACGCATACCACCTGCGGGTGTAATACGGGTGGGTATGTCAAGACTTAACAAATCCAAAGGAACTTTCCCGCCATTTTATAACGTCGTATGATTAATTACGCACTTTACCCGACGGCTGGCCTACTGTGGCAGACCACAAAAACCAGAAGATTCTTTTCACAATCCACTCTGCTATCAGAGAAATACCACAATAACCCACATGGTACGCTTTACAAACCCAACAAGGTGGGCCGCCTCCCAAATACATTTCAAGACTTTAAGCCCGACTATATTGAACCGCTACTGAGCTCTTATTAATTAATTATATTAGTGCGATTCATTGACGAACTACTCTCAAATAGATTACTGAAAGTCTTGGATGGCTTTTAAAGTTTTAGGTAACATAGATCACATATATAGGTTTGAAGGTAAAAACATTAAGACCATTGGTAAAGTATATTTATTATGTTTGCTATGATAAGACATTATTAAAACCTACTGGCAACAAATAATTTGATGCTGGAAGAAACGCCTATCTACGACAATATATCTTAAAATAATTTATACAAAATATTTAAAAGCTCTCAAATTTCTAAGCGTCAGTTCCAATTAAATAACAAAATTAAATAATTACAATATACTTTAAATAATCCAGAAAAGTAAACATTATTTCTTATTTTATAAACAATATGTTAAATCAGTAATCATCCTGTGGATTTGGCACCAACACGAATTTTTTACAGTATCCGGGAAATGTTATATGCTATAATATAGATGTGAGCAAAGACTATCCAGTTTTGAATCTTTAGTTAATTTATAAGAATGTTGATTTTCTATTAATTATTATTTATTTATTTATGTACCATAAAATATATGTTATAAAAAATAAAATAACAGAATGTCGACAAAGGATAAACCTTATAAGTTATATCTTTAAGAGATTTCTTCCAGAAACTCTTCAGAAGTGAGAAAATAAGTTAATTTAGTGCAGTGTAGGTACAGTACAGCATAAATTAATTTTTTGTATATATTAGTCGTATTTTATATTAGTATACAGTGAATTTTCACTTATTCCTCCATTGACCAACTCAGTATTGATAGCAGAAATATCGGTAAAAAATACTCTATAAATCAACACTTCCTAACCAAATTGGGACATATATTTCATACCGTCTATTTTCGACGTATATAATACAAACACAAACCAAACTTAATTTTAATCAAAATGTCTTCTTAATAGGTACATATGTATTTTCCTTTATTGTGTGTATCATTTCAAAAAATTTTAATTTTATTTGACCTACATCTTCGCTTTCTCTCATATTTTACATATATAAATTTTTTTTAAATTTTGTACGTATTTAAAGAAAATTTTAATTTAGTAGCGCTAGAACCGAAACTAGTTTTTAAAATAATAACTAGGTATCTGTTACGTAAAACCATCTAGACTTAAATATTCCTTTACAGATATGCAATTAATTTTCAGATTTGGAAAACTTGATTTCATAAAAAACATGTATAAGTAATATCGACTTTCATTATTTTATCCCATCGTTAAATTTTTCGCCAAGCGCATGTAGATTCCGTTTTTCGTAAGCAGTTTTATTGATAGCGTCTGCTGGCAACATATTCCAAAATAATTGTCTATTTTTGTGATGCCGACGTAACTGTGTGGAATGTACACGACAAGAGGCGTTATTTCTGTTATATAAGATTGAAGTGCTAAAATTTTGACTGCCTAAAAATATTTGTTTGTTTGTCTGTTTTTTAATAAATGAATGATAAATATATTATTGTTCTGTAAAAAAAAGTAAAAAAATGTAATCTTTCTATTTCAAATCGGTTTATTTCAAACCATTTATGCCTAAGAATAACAAAATGGTAGAAGAGGTGATATATTTTATATATATGTACCTAATATGTATATCTACTTTGCATGAGATAAGTCAGTTTTGCCTAAATCCTTATTTTTTTTGTCAAAGTCACTAAACTTAAAAAAAAAATTAAAACTTTTTTATTATTCCATGGAAATAAATGTTTTAAAATTTTTGCCTTAGTCTATATATTTGAAATTACAAGCACTTTTTACGAGCACTTTTTATGATATTATAGACCTAATCAAACATTCAAAATTTCTCGTTGCTTTAAAACGTAATTTGGGAAAAATATTTTGCAATCAACAACGTTATATAAATACTATTTATAACGTTATTGATGTCGTTAAATCAAAAATCGGACAAGTGCGAGTTAGATTTGTACATCGAGGGTTCCGGGCCGCCAAATTTACTAATGAAATTTTCTTGATTATAACGAAATTACAATATTCACTTAAGGTTTATTATAGCCCAATTTATCCCATATGGCGAAAACTACTTGACATATCATCTTATTAAAAATATTTTTGAAACTATATTAAGATTAATATTTCTCAAAATTTCAGCAACATGTACTTTTAAAATTAAATTTGACATAACGCTTACAACTTTAGAAACAAGTACCTAATTGCGTAAATTGACTCATGTAGAAACACCTTTAAAATTTAAATTCCAGACATGCATATGTGCTTGAATTTATTTTCAGCCTTCCAATGACCTATATACATGGAGTGTCACCAATATTTTTTCCGTAACTCAACTACTGTATTGTTTAGCGGCTAGCTTTTAGCAAGAGACCTTTTAAGTTTGAGCAGCAAATAATTGATTCTATATAGTTGCCGAAGAATAGCTGGAACGCACTGATCGTAAGTCACTGTCATTTTTAAAAAAAATAGCTATGATGATACTATTTTTCCCTTTTGACTATGGAACCCTAAAACCATGTTTATGAAAAAGTTTTAACTTTATCGTTTTTGTAAAACATTATATTATATTAGACTTCTATTAATATTTATCCCGTTTCACGTTAAACATGGAGGCCCAAATAAATAATTTAATAAAAACTCAAATACATCATAAGAACTTTATTCAATAATTTCGTTAAAATTAATGTTTAAAAATGTTTACAAAAGTTTTTTTTACAAACAATAATTTATTACAAAATACAGTACTTTTGTTCTATTACACTTTATTTGTGCGTTGATCATATTTTAAATAGAAATAACAATACTTAGATCTAGTAATCTCATATAAAATATTAAACTAGGAGATTCGTTGTCTTCGAAACACTGCTTTTATTGCCATCATACAAACTAACAAACCTTACAAAATAGTCCTTAACGTTATTAACTACATTTTAACATTTGTAAAAATTCTAAAAAAAACTCTTCTACTTTGTACAATTAACTTTAGTTAATAATCTCAGTTGAAACTTACAGTATTTATAAAAAAAATGTAAAATAACTATCTTCACTATAATGTACTTACTAGAAAAGGCACCTGCGAAATATCAATAAGGAATCAAGGCACTTCTAAAATTCATTGTTCTATGTACAAATATTATACATATAAAAGGCACTGTTCTAAACAATCTTTATAAGTGCAATATTGTATTTAAATGGAAGACATTTTGAATAAGTATACATTATTTACAACAACAAATTCCATAAAATGTGCGTGTCTTTTACTATTTCATACCTAAGACAGATTTTATAACTAAATAGGATAACTTTATCAGCAGTTATATTGATCAGTAGAAAAAATATTTCTTAAGGCTCATATCAAAGTACTTTAACAAAGTTTTTAAATATATATTTAAATGTTATTGACAACGATTGATAAAAACACACTGCTCTCATCGAAAAACGAAATGATAAGGAAGGATATGATACCTGTAACTTTAAAGATGTTTTTAAATTGTCTAAACTGTTGTATATAGATTAATATTTAAGAAACCTGTATTTAGTGTATAGTATTAAAAGTTAAATTTAGAATTTATCATTAGTCAGTCTCTTGCGTAAAGTTACCTATTGCTGCACGGTTTTTTAAACTTATAAATAACCTCTAAAGTACTTTAAATCGATGTAACTATTGTATCATTTGCAAATATTGATTTTCTTCATAAAACGAAGATAAGGAAGTTTGGAGATCGTTCACAACCATGTTGTCTCCGCCTTGGAGAGGATGCGTGCTGCTGGAAACCATCTCTGAACTCTTCCAGTTTTCACAGTTCTCTACATATTCCAACGTCCTCTGGTAGGTTTCTTGTCGCATTGTGTTCTGGTTCTTCTTTCTTCCATTCGTAGCCTCTATTTGAGATTGGGATATATCCCATACTTGGACATCCGCTTGATTATTTTGACTCCTCAAACTGTTCATGCTACAGTCAGTCTGTTGTTCTCCTGCATTTTTCATCATTTGATTGCAATTTATCGACATTCTTGTGCCATTAGGTTTTTGGCTGCCAGTAGACATGTTCACGGAGTTTTGGACTGATTTCTGCATATTGTGTTTGTTGAATTGGTTTCCTGGATAGTCCCATTGGTTGTAAGATCGTTGTTGACTATAATATTGGTTATTGTTCATCATGGCTTGATTATATTGATGATTGTTCTTCGGTGGTGGCGGACCCATTACATTAGAAACATTCGCTATGGTGTTATACGGAGGGGGTTGAGGGTATTGCACATTTTGGTTATATTGTGCATTTTGAACTGGAGGTTGACAAGTGTTTTGCTGTTCACAATAACTGTTCAGCGCACCACGATTCATATTGCCACTATTATCAACACTCATCATAGAAGATCTAGACATTTGCATTGGATGCATCTGATTGTTTTGGTTCGTATAATTCACAGGCTGTGGCACGTAGTTCATCTGGTTGTTATATACCATATTCTGATGATTCGCTGGCATCATTTGAATTTGCAGCTGATTTTGATTGAAATGCGACATCATAGGATATTGTTGCATATTTTGATTTCTCATATTAAAGTTTTGGTTTTGCGTTGGGTAAGGTGGTGCTTGATTATAGTTTTGGTTTTGGTATTGATTAGGAACATTATTATAGTTTTTATTAGATATTTTATTGTTACAGTTCTGACGGTTATTGTATGGTGGAGCTGCCTGTAAAGGTGGATTCATCATCATATTCTGATTCTGACCCTGAACTGGTTGAACATTCATGGTCATGTTCGTCATATTTTGAACCATAGGACTCGTAACAGGACTTTGTAAACCAGGATGCATTGGGCTAGACATTCCATGGCTCATTGGACTAGCGATATTTTGTGCCATGGGACTAGCCATATTCATCATGGGACTAGCAATATTTTGAGAAATCGGGCTTCCAATATTATTGTGACGGGGACTCATCATCATTTGGTTAGGCATTTGAGGACTCATTAAACTTTGCATACTTTGTGGACTCATAGCATTGTGCTGTGGTGACATAACACTCATGACACTTTGCGGGCTCATGACGTTATATACACTAGGGGGACTCATAATGCCATGTGGCATATGCTGCGGACTCCTAACACTTTGAGGACTCATAGAACTATGTGGAAGACTCTGAGGACTTAGCATACTATGCGCTAAATTTGGACTCATAACTGTTTGTGGGGTCATTACAACAGTTTTAGGGCTCATGGCGGGCTTTTGAGGTAGTGGATTATTCATTCTCATTCTATTAGATTGTTCAGTTTGATTAGCAGCCATAGTTTGTAATGACTGCAACGGATTGTTTGTAGAAACATTACTCGTAGGAGGTTTTACGTATTCTTGTTCACATTTTTCAATTGCAACTTCAGGAATAACTTGTTCTTGTAAAGGAGGACTCTTCTCATTGGGGGACTTAGCAACTAAAAGAGAGCCACTGTTACCGGACATACTAACGTCTAATGACCTTAAATCGACTTGGATATCACTTATATTGAGATCACTACCTATGGCACCTAGATTTTTAAGAAGAGAGTCATCACTAGTGGCGACGTCACTGATTTTATCACTGGAATTGTTTGTGTTTTGAATATCATTATTTATAATGTCTTTGGTTGTGTTGTCATTCTCGTTGCTTTTTCCTTCAGGTTCGGGATTGGCGGAATCAGTTTTGGCTGGTGCTACCGGATCAGTTCCCAATATTGATTGGTTAAGATATTGCATCATTTCATCTGGTATCACCAGCTTGTTCTCCACCATCTCTCCCTCGGCAACCTTAAATGAAAAGTTACATATTATAATAAAACTCAATCTAGAAATAGACAATAGATCTAATTTTTGTATTTTTTTTTGTCTTCAATAAAGTACCTGTTCAAGGTTGACTTCTTGATTTGGGTGGTGAACTTGAGCCGTAGTGATGACCACAGTATTTGTAGAGTTTGAACGCGACTCCTTATAGTTCACCTCATGATCATCTTCAGTTTTAAATGGGAATGGAGCATCACCCTGAAAATCAATGTCCTTATTATTAATACTATAATAAGAAAAATCGATTAATATAAAGAAATAAAATATTTAATGTAATGTAAATTTACATACTGCATATTTGCTTGAATTGTATAATATAATAATACGAGCGGCTCACCCTGGTTTCGCTCGGGTTCGTCGCTAGGTACGTTTTACATAGATATTTAAAATAGTTTTATGCCAGCGTTAGCCATATAAATTTTAATATATTTTTTTTAATTTTTCTGATGTAATACTTGACCATGACTAAATTACGTTTAGCTGTTATTTGCGTTTTGCTATTCCATGTCAGATGCATTTTTGTTATACCACGTTTTATAGTGACGTGTATTCTCTTTGACGTTTCATGTCACGTCGCACGGGAACGCAGTCGAACGGGATAAAAAGTATCCTATGTCCGTCTCCTGGTTCTAAGCTACCTCCCCACCAATTTTCAACCAAATTAGTTAAGCCTTTCTTGAGTTATAAATAGTGTAACTAACACGACTTTCTTTTATATAGATAACAAATATCTTACCACGTCATCATTATTGCAAGGGTAAGGTTGATAGCCTTGGGCTTGATCACTGAGATTAGACTGCTCTGATAATCTTCTAGCTTCTTCTTTTATTTGAACATTTGGATCAAGCTCTAGGGCTAACTCTTCTGCTCTCACTTCTGAGCAGGTGACACCACGGAGAAGTACAGCCTTAAAATAGTAAAAACAAAATATTTATTTATAGTAAAATATAATAATTATTTAAAATATAATTACTTTAGTATTCCTGATAAAAGATAAGTATATACGACACGTTAGGCTCAGTTTATAGTGACCCTACTAACTGTGCCAGCGGTCGCGGGTTCAAGTCCCCCATGAGTGATGAACACGAATGTTTGAACTCCAGTCATGGGTGTTTATATTTATAATATGTATGTATTTAAAGTTATATGTGTAGTGTATCAACTATTTGGTATCCATAACACAAGCCTCGTAGCTTACCATAGAACTAGATGGTGCTGTGTGCTGATGTCCTAACACATTTATATTTATATTATTTATAGAACTTGGTTTTTAAGATTAATTTAAATGTTAAAATTTCACAAATAAATTCCAGATAAAATATTTCTAAAATAATACCTGATTGCCTTGTGAAGTCCTCACAGCCTGAACAGCTGCTAAAGCTGAAGAAGGCGGTGGCGCATACCCAACGCATGATACTTGACTAGATCTGCAATCATCGAAATAATAAATAATTAAAAAATCGATTATAAAATTATTAAAGGTATTTAAATCAATACGATTTGATACATCTCTATTAAGTATAGTATAGACCGAGTTTTTTCAGAAAGGACACCTACTTAATTAGAAAACAACTTAACAAGTGATAAATTAAGAATAAAAAAAAAACATCTTGGACCGATTTTCATCAAATATAGCTAAGAACACTCCCGACTAATTCACCTTTCAAACTAAAAAAACAAAATGAAAATCGGTTCATCCGTTCGTGAGCTACTATGCCACAGACAGACAGACATATACACAAACACGTCAAACTTATAACACCCCGTCGTTTTTGCGTCGGGGATAGGTTAAAAAGCAAAACCAAATCGTTAGAGCCGTTTCCGAGATACACGAAATGAATGTATATAGGTATATACAAGAATTACTCATTTAATATTATAAGATAAATAATATACTAAACTTAAATTATTTTTATTTTATTTTTAAATAATAATTAATTAATATAATATTACCTCCGACTACTATCAGGAGATAACTGATCGTACACATTGGTGTGCTGCGAGATCAGCCTCTGCGGCCCGGCGACGCCTGTAGTTGTTGCCACCGCGCCCGACACTACTGATGCTTGACTGCTTTTACGAGAAATGTCTGAAGATCTAAACAAAACAAACCATTTTCAATTAATTTATTTTACATTGATAAATATAAGAATATTAGCTTAAAAGCTAAGAGAGTACTAGTAATAACTTTATAAATTAAAAAGTCATAGACAGTAATTAAAAAAGTAATTTCAGAAAATTCCCTCAATATATTATATTTTTAAATATATTCTTTTAATATAAAAAAAAATATTAATATATCTTATTTTGACGTTTGGCTCAGTTTGTAGTGACCCTACTTGCTGTGCCAGCCGTCACGGGTTCAAGTCACGCTGGGGGCATTCACTTGTGTGACGAGCACGAATGTTTTTACTCCAGTCATGGGTGTTTATATTTATAAGATGAACATATCTAAAGTTATATATGTGTAGTGTATCAACTATCTGGTATCCATAACACAAGTCTCGTAGCTTACCATGGAACTAGATGGTGCTGCGTGTTAATGGTCCAACATATTTATTTATTTGTTTTATCTTTAAAGGATTGAAACTTACCTTGCGCTATATAAGCTGCTACCAGATGAAATACCAGAATCTCGCCTCGCGTTCGGGAGCCCGGACTTCAACTCCACCGTAACGTTCGTACCACCAAGTTCCGTTCTGCCTGGCATTACTCCTACAAATAAAATAAGTAACATAGCGGTAATTTTATAGTACTATTTTTGTATTTTAACATTTGCGCGTCAAGCTTTAAAATTGTAATGTTTTCAGCCCTTTCTAATGTCCCAAGGCTGGGCACAGACCTCAATACGAGGAGGACCAGGCCATAGTCCACCATGCTGGCTATGTGCTGGATAGCGGAGTTCACATGTCTTTCGAAAAATTGCTAGGTTTTCTCAGACATGTAGGTTTCCTCACGATGTTTTCCTTCACCGTAAGACAAGTGGTAATTAATCATGTTAGAAATGATGCGCATATGAAAATATTAGAGGTACGAGACCCGGCATTTGAACCCGCTTCACTCGGTTTCCCAAGCGAGCGCGTTACCACTGGGCTACCACTGCCTAAAAAATTGTAATGATCGTCCATAAACAGAATTTTTTAAATTTATCTATTTAAAGTTTCAATAGAAATATGTTACCAAACACTATGATCATAATTAGATTTTAAGAATATTTATTTATACGCAATGAAAAAAAGACACATAAGAACAATAAATTATTAAATATTTCCGAAAAAATAAAATTCGAAAGTAACTTTTAAGCCAACACTTACCTCCTACATCAGCGCCATGTATCGGCGGCATCAATCTCCCTACACCCATCTTGTTACCAAAGCGGGGCGCGTGATGGTGGGCTCTGGGCTCGCCTATAGCTACCATTGCTCGCAACATCAGAGGCAGTTGTCCTACTTCACCGACCACTTCTTGTTCAACCTAAAAAAATATAAATTAAGTTAAATTTTACTATTTTTATATAATTAAATTTTTTATAGTTCACTAAAATACGCGCAAAATAAGTGCAGTAAAAGTGACAGTTCGACAGGTGAATGATCAGACGCAGGACTGATCTGACCTGAGCTTTCCGTGTTTTTTCTCAACTTTAGGCTATTAAAGCCCATTATTGAAATTTTGACAGAAAACCTCTTGCTAACCACTAGACCAAAGAAGCAGTAACGGGCATAGAAAGCATATAACCTAAAATATTAAACAAAATCTTTTAAACATTCTACATATAAACAAATAAGTAATATTTACCTCGCCATCGAGCCTAAAGTAAGGAGCGCCATTTTCATCACTGAAGCCACCAAGGCCTGACCCGCCGAAATCCAACTCCCCACCACATTGCGCTGATAGCTGTTAAAAAAATTACCTTATTTTTATACATCCTAATAATGTTATAATTTTTTTTAATTATGGGTAAATATTACTATGGTGATACTACTTTTATTTAAGCTATTAAAAGTAGTAGGTATTAAATTAATATAAAATTTTTTTAGAGGTCGACACAACTGGCTACAACACAGTTTGTTCCAAGAAAGATTTTAATTTTATATTTTTAATAAGATTAATACCTTTATGTATAAATTGTATACTTTATATACACGTATACGTAATAACATCTTTTAACCAAATGTGCGAATGACGCAGATGTGCGAAAGGATATTTTCTATATTATTATTTTTTGTTGTGCGTAACTCAATACTTTTTATAAATAAATATTTTTTATTATAAAAAATATATATAATAAAATTCATACCTGATGTGCAGGAGTATGAAGACCATGGGGTAATGGAGATGCAGGACTCTCGCTCTTGACTGACGCTGAGGACGTATGACCTCTAACTCCAATAGGTACTCCTCCTTCTTCTGATCTAGGGGAAGACCCAGCACCTCCACCACCAGACTCCGCTGAATCATCTCCACGACTACATCCTGGTGAAATATTTAAAACGTAAATTATCAATGTATAATGAATGAATACAATAAAAAAATAAGTATACCTATGATTTTAATAAGTTAACAATGTTTATTTTATCTTGTTTTATAAAATGTATTTCCGTACATACACACTTTCTTATTTATGACTTATATATGATAGAAATAAAATGTTACTAATATTATAAACGTGAAACTGTAGATGTTTGGATGTATGTTTGTTACTCAATCACACCAGAACGGCTGAGCGGATCTGGATGAAATTTGGCACAGAGATAGATTATAGTCTGGAATAGCACATAGATTACTTTTTATTCCGGAAAAATGTACGGTTCCCGTGGGATAGATTTGTTTTTTTTTGTTTTTTAATAAATAATAAAATAAGTTTCGATACTCACCCTTATGTTTCTTACTAGCGTAGAACTCAGCGCCATGGACTGTTTTAACATGCTTTCTGAGGGACGACGGGTCAGTATATCGCTTCGTACATCCCGGAGCTTTGCACACATATGGTTTCTGAAAGAATAATATGCAATCATAATCCCATTTTAATTACTTAAAAAATAAACTTATAATGATACATTTTGTGGCTAAATCTGTGATTTGAGCAAAAAGTTTAAGTGTAGAATTGATAATATTTGAAATAAAGTTTCTTCACGTAATAACTATTTGTAGGAGACAGTGGATAGGAAAAGTATCTACATTTGATCTTTCAATTATCTGTATACTTCTGTATATTATGGTATATTACTATATGAATAAATATATTCTGTATATAATGCACAGGATGAGATTAGTAATATATCACTTACTACGTTTGAGAAACATGAAATTTCTCAATCTTATATATACAATATGATGTATATGAAATGTATGATTCATACAATGTTTGTGACCAAAACCAAACACGTGTTATGATTAATCTTGGTATCCAACGACTACCTGGTATACAACTTAGAATGAAAAAAAATGTGAAAATTGTACATGACATATTTCCTGTACAAAGTAAAATAAAAAGATAACTATGGTTATCGATCTTTCGATTTTTGACGTCACGTTTGGCTCAGTTTGTAGTGACCCTTGCTTTGCCAGCGGTCGCGGATTCGAGTCCCGCTGGGGACATTCATTTGTGTAATGAGCACGAATGTTTGTACTCCAGTCATGGGTGTTTATATATATAATATGTATGTATTTAAAGTTATATATGTGTAGTGTATCAACTATATGGTATCCATAACACAGGCCTCGTAGCTTACCATGGAACTAGATGGTGCTGTGTGTTAATGTCCCAATATAATTATTTATTACTTCGAACTTACCTCATTACTATGTGTTCTATTCTGATGCTTGGCTCTGTCACTCGCATTAGAAAAGGCTTTCGCACAGCCAGGATATTCACAAGTATACGGCTTCTCCCCAGTGTGACTCCGTAAATGGGTCTTCAGGTTTTCTAATCTTGAATACGCTTTACAACAACCTTCAAACTGAAATATAAAAATCACTATTACTTTCCATTTCTTATCTTACTGTTCTTAAATCATAATATGAAATTAACAGTTAAAAAAATAATTTACAAAAACTTAGTTTGCAAAAGTAAACTTATTCCTAAAGAGGTCTAAGTATATATGTTAGGACATAGATAATATATTTTAAATTCAATCAATCAAATTACGACTATAGTTTTTGACTGACTTACTTACTAACTTAATTTCAAATTATGACTATACTGACTTAATTTCAAATTACGACTATAGTTTTATCAAAATTCAATTAATACTTACGGTACATTTATGAGGTTTTTCCCCCGTATGTCTACGCATGTGTACCACCAACATGTATTGAGCTTTAAACGGCTTTTCATCTCTTGAACATCCTACCCAACGGCAAACAAACGCTTTTTTACTGGCGTGGATGTGGTCGGTGTTGATATGCTTCACCAAATCGTCTTGTGTTGGGAATTCGAGTTTACAGTCAACCTGCAAAATAATATTATAGTTCATAGTTACTACATATCAATCTATAGGTCTAATTTTATACGGAAGTGTAAAATGTAGAGAGCAGATATGAAAGCTTAGTAAAATGGAAACATTATTGTCCAATATTAACAGGAATTTATAGAAAAAATCATATTATAACATCCGTCCTAATGGCAGACAGTTTCTATTTTCTTTAAATTGAGTGTAATGTTACATGTAACGATATTTGCGACCAGATAAAATTATATAGGTACACAATACAATGCATATAAAATAAATATGTCTTTTTATTGTATTCAGGCTTTTTAACGTTCCATAGGGATGGGCTTCCCTTCAAAACATGGGGGATTAGGCCATAGTCCACTACGCTGGCCAAGTGCTGGTTGGCGGAATATGTCTTTACTTCTACGGGAAAGACATCCAAATTTAGCTTTTCAAATTATTACGTACCCAATGGCAATTAGTTTCTATAAAATCTCCTGGTTCATCCTTAGAGTCTAAGCCGTCGTGTACTGTACTCTCCGCTGCAGCTGATAAAGGTTTGTTACTGTGCATGCTGTCCCGATGTAACAACGCTTGTGGGGACTTTCGTTGGTTAAGAACGTTTGATGCACTGTAAAAGAATACGATATGTAAATTATTAAAAATCTACTTTTTATTGTATTATTTAATTTTAATAAGTAGGAGATCAAAGAAAAAACATGCTTATTTTTTTTGGTAATGGCGTCAATGTATGCCAGTTGAGCATAGATTACTTCACCAATATCACGTAGGATGGAGAAGATATTAGGAAAATTGGTGAGAAATCATGTTATAGACTCTCGGAAATATGAAGACGGTTTTATTTAATAAGCGAGATTTTAAAAGAAACTATCTTTTTGGATTTTGTCGTGGTTGGTACTAGGGACTTACGAGTACGACTTCATTTACCATCATAATTAAGTATGTATTCTGTGTATATCACACCGTTTTTCTTTTATTCTACCTATATATTTTAATTTTTCAAAAAGAAAGACAATTTAATTTACTTTTATATATAGTTTTACCTATCAGCTTCCATTACACTAGTGATTTCGGGTTGTTGTGGTGGCTGCTGCATATGCTGAGGAGGTGTTCCATCCAGACAAAGTCCGGGTAAAGAATCGACTGGTGCCCCAATTAACAGCTGTGTTGGTGACGAAATATGAGATCTGAAATATATGAAAAAATATTTACAGCTTCCCTACATATGTGGATATTTATATAAAAATAAAGATTTATTTATGTTTCCTCAATGATGATTTACGTGATTGAATTTTCATTTTATCAATGATTAGATACATCTTTAATCCTCGCGTTAAATGTTTTCTCTGTCTTTATAGGCTTTCCAATGTATAACAATCTCTATCTTGTATACATAGATGATCGATCGATCTATTTACTGATAATGGCTTACAAGCTTTGATTTCTTGAAAATACTACTAGATTCTACACTTAATTCTTAGAGTAATAAAAGTCTATAATTATAACACAGCCATTTACCATACACGGGAATCGAACCTACGATTATACACAATACTGCAAATAATAATGAGCCAGTTGTATTTTAACATATTAAAGTATATTTAAACATATCTAGGTAATTCTTACCTATGAATACCAGCCACAAGATGCGCATGCGCAGCATGATGTGCAGCTGCGGCTGCTGCTTGTTGATGAGCGGGGTCGAGTAATACTCCTCCAGGGAGTACTCCACTACCACCCACCACTCCACCACGAGCCAGAAGTTGCTGGGCGAGTGACGCGTGGGACAGAGATAACGCGGGAGATATTGCTCCTAAAACATAATGGTATATTACAAAACATGGTATAGAGTTTAAAAGATATAACTAATTATAACGATATAAAAGATAAGTGACTGGGAGGCCTTTAATGAAATTTTTAATTTACTTTTTATCCCCACAAGCTCATGCGAAAGGAGCTGCGACAAAAACTAAAATTGTAATAAAATATAATAATATTTTCTTTTATTAATTTAAATCTTAAGCATAAACTTTTTATTCCGTACATCTATTGTTTTTAAGTAATAATAAACACATTTTTAGCAAAACTTTAAACCATACCAGCACTGAGATGTCCATAGCTGCCAGTGGAAGCTGCAGATGGAGCTCTTACAGCTAAACTAGCCGGCGATGCTCGAATCACGGCTGCCAAATCTAAGGATTCAGCAGAATAAGGACTCCAGGAAACCGCTCTCTTTCTATTAGCAGAGGCACCTATTGCACCTCCTGATAGCCTAAGTCGATTGGGAGACGCTATTCTTGAACCTGAAATAGCATTCAAAAACATTTAGTTAAATAATAATAATATTTGAAAATATAATAACAATGTTGTGAAAAAAAAAAAACAAAATTCTCAGTAACTTATTTCAACAAAATTCAGAATGTAGAGAGACAACTTTTCTAGACGTATGCTATTTTTAATTGATAAACCATGTAAGTAAAATCATAGGAAAATATTAGATTTTTATAAAAAAAGCAACTAAAACATTATCCTACATAGAACTAAAGTACAAACATGTTGTTTTCCGGTTTGAAAGTATCTTTTATCCTTAAAAAATGCTCAAGACCAGAGACACAAGAAAGTGATCATTAAATAAAAAAACAAATAGCATAAATCAAGGTAATAATATTATTGATTGTAAAGTTTTATAGTTTACCTTCTAAGCTTAACTGAAAGTCCTGACTCGCAAGCGGACTCCCAGCGTGAAGCTCTGGATGTAGACTTCTCGCTGCACTTAAATATTCTAAGCCTGAAAAATTTGAAATTAATTAAAATCATATATATACACATATAATAAAACTGTAGAGGTCGAATTTCTGTATATAGAAAAAATGCTAAAAATCGAGTCAGGGGGATGTAAGAAGCGAAATAGAACAAACCCAGATATTTTTCAATTTTTTTTATTTCTCTGTCTGTTTGTTTGTACGGGCTAATCTCCGAAACTGTTAGACCGATTTAAATAAAATTTTGCGTGGTAGTACCTTATATCTCAGGTCAACATTTTAGATACTTTTCATCCCGAAAAATTAAAGAGTTCCCGTGAGATAGTTAAAAAGCTATAGTAACTTATACAGCTTAGTACACAAAAACTACTGATTGGATTTTAATGAAACTTTACAATAATATAGTTCATACATCAGAATAACAAATAGGCTACATTTTATCCCGTAAAAATGTACGGCCTCTAGGATAGATTTGTTTTGTTAGTCTAGAAGCCAAACCAAGCAAAGCGAGGGTGAGCCGCTAGTATAATTCTAAAAATAAAACTATGTATTTTAAAACAGAAACAACAACCATCAAAAAACACTAAGGAGTTCATAAAATTTAAATACATTTACAGAGTCTATTCAAAAGTTATCGATATAGCTTTATTAGATATGCCATAAACAATCTAGTCAAATTAAATTCACAGACCGTTAATAATTTATGAACCGTTTACGATACAAATGAATTGCAACTCGATATTATTAATAGAGACGCATTCATTAATCCAGACTATTAATTAATAGAGACGTACGTACGTACATACGTCTGGACTTAAAAAAATGCTAACAGTTTCCACTGTTTGAATATCATGAGTTCGATTCCGATACGCGACAAATATTTTGAGTCTAGAAAAATGTTTATGCCTGTATGAAACACATAACTCTTCTTCTGTTCTGTGTTTTTTTCTACTCGTGAAAACTATTTTTGGCTAATGTATCTATATATTATTAATTCTATTTCTATGTAATATAATAAGCTGTATGTTTTCCATAAATAAATAAATAAATAAAATAAATAAATAACATTTAGACTGCATGGTCATTAAATATTAAATTGTTACAAAATTTTATTGAGAATGTTCTGTGAGTGTCGTAAATATAAAAAAAAACTTCGAGTTTTTTCCTCAAAAAGAAGCTTTTATAGAGGCGTCGGAAAAAAATCTTTAACGACCAATCTAATATAGACTAGCTATAGATTGAGATGTCAACAGAGTTCCTTTGAATATAAATGTCCACTTATTGCCTGACGTGATTAACAACCATCCTCTAGACATTTATGAGCTATCCGTAAGATACCATAACCTGCTAAATTAGGAACCCAAGTATTCGTTCGCTAATTGGAAATACAACACGCCGATATCCTTCTCGATATTTCCTCGATTGTAAGAATTTTATGACTCATTTTAGGTTAAATAAAACCTTAAAGCAATTTAAACATTTCAAAAATTTTATTCGATATAAAATTTTTACCGTACTTATAATGCCATAAAATAAAATAACAATTTTATTTAAATTTTTGAGCGCTAACATTTTATTTGGCGTAACTCCCTGAGGTCCGCAGCTCTTGTTTGCTTAACACAAATATTTAACAGGTATCTGTATTATTCAAGTTATAACGAATCATTTGACTTATTTTTTGCTTGCAACTTAAATCTTTCTCGCAAAAACTTAAAGCAAAAAATATACCAACAACCTCGCATATTTTATGCCAGTTAATTATAACGTTGAGCAAAAACAATCTATTACTTAACCGTGATTATTTAGTTATTAATCAAACCTAATCAACTCAAAGCTTCATCACGAACGTGATTGCTCGCGAGACTCCATTATAATTACATGCCTTATACCTTCAAAAACAAACACGTTTTTAAAGCGCAAAAAGAATGAGACGTCTTGATTTGTTGATCACGCTCGTTCGAGCCGAGGCGGGCGATTTGGGCTAAAATAATAGGTTGATGCAAAAGGCGCGAGAGACCACCAATTTGGCGGACACCCAAACCAATAAGAAGACGAACGCGATTCCGAAAACCTCCCGAAATATTGTATGTGGTCCGTTTGACGCGCCGCCTGACTACCAAAATTTTTATGTCTTCATCTTGGGATCTCTGTGAGAACCGCCAGAATCATCGATATTTCAACCGATAAAAAGTGGCCATCGATGGACCCGAGGATTGTACGTTTTAAATTCCACCCGCCGGTCGCAATAGTCACCCCGACATTCGTCTAACGCAAAAAAAAACGTTATCCGAATAGTGACTTTATATCTTTTTTCGAGGTATTAAATATCGAACAATCGGATCGATCAATTGGGTTGAGTTTGGATTGTATATAACCGGCTATTACCGAGTCGGTTTTCGACTGATGTATTAATTTTTATCGCTCTCGATTGGGCGTAAAATTACTTGGGATGGACGACATATAGTGTGGGTTCGTGGTCACGTGTGGCGATGAATATGAATGTCAATAGATTTGTCTGGCGGCGTCTTTAGATGGCATACGTAGTGATTTTGTAACATATACTAATGAGGCAAACACTAAATTATGAATTTGGTTATTTTTCCGAACGCGGCGAGATAAAGGCGTTGCGATGTAAATTTGTAATGTCATGGATATTTATAATATTCACAGATCGATAAATGATTGCATGCTTATTGATCTTTTCTACAGATAAGACGCTGGCTCATATAGAAATTAAATATTCATCGATTGAAATATTACCTACTAATTTTGTAGATCTCACTTAATAAAGGTATTGATAGAAACCATCAAGTATCAAATCACATTTTAATATATAATTTGATACTAAAATACTTAATTGTTTATAAAAAGCATAGAAAATTAATTATATATAAATATCTAGTCTCTACACACAAAGTATTAGCAATAAATCTGAATTATAATTCATTATAGCTTCCTTCAAAGAAATACACCAACCTAATGTAATTCAGCCACAATAAAAGTATACAACATGGCTACACGCGGAATATGTTTAAGCGTAAAAGCAATTTTCTCATTAAAACATCAGTTGTCATAAAACGATTAGTGATTCGTCCGCAAAAAACTTAACGAGGTTTTTATACCATAATCAAGGCAGGTAGTGCGATATAACACAGGTTCTTAGAAATTGACGAAAAAATATTAAATTTTGAACAGGGTTGATGCCACGCCGCCGTTTTGTTGTTTTTTTAGTGCGCAGGCGCAACGCTGTCAGATGTGCTAAGTTAACTGTATAAAAGATAGCCTTTTAATAAAGGTTATATCTACTTTACATTCAAATGGGCATAACTAACGTAATAAAATTTTGTATAACTAATAGTGTTCAAAGGTATATGTAAGAAATAGGTATTTTAAATTAAATTGTGTCTCTAACAATGAAAAATGCAGACAAAATAGGAAGACATTTCCTACTAACTTCTGTACAGTATTCAACCTAATAGACTAGTCTAATATGTAAACAAATATTCGAAATGAACTTTTACCTACTTGTTTTTCGTTTTTAAACTTTGTAAATACACATGTAAGAATCAAGGGACAATGCAATACATTAAATACCATCGAGATGATCTGAAGATGGAGCTAAATAATCATTTTTTAATATCTCATCGGTGATGTGTTTTGACAATTTTATAATTCCATACATTGCAGTTGCAAAGCGTGTATTCTTAGTTTTTTGACACTATATTTTGTTTTACACTATTTTTCATTTACTACATACTTATACACACTACTATACTACATAAAAGTATATAAGTGAATTTAACATATACATGTGTATCTAATACATATATGTATACATTTGAAGTTAAAAAAATGGAAAAAGAAGTAGAGAAAAATATTATATAGCTGACTAATTCAAAATCTGCAGCATAGCAACAGTGTAAATATAAAATATCATAGCATACCAAATTTTCCACTTTAATGGATGAACGCATTTTTAATACATTTTGACATAAATATATCTAAGGTCTTAAACGAGGACAACTATTCACACTAACCAAATCTAGACTGACATGAGCAAGGTAAGTCCTACATAAATAACCTATGTTGTTTCCTATGACTTTCCCTTATTTCATGTTAGTAAATAGTAATATTGTTTTGAAGATTTTCGTATAAGTGTATTTTGTTTATATTATGAAAATACTTATATTTTATACTTACATATATTTGTTAGTTAAATATGGAATACAAATGTATATACTTAAAATATGTTGATAAAAACATCACTTTAAACAAAACACAATGAATGCTAGTCCTTTAATCTACACAGATAAATAAAACTGAAGTGTCTTTTTGTAATATCAAAATAACAGCTTTATACTAAATGCATACGCAATTATATACGGTATTTATAAAAAAAACACAATTTTTAAATTTGTTGTTTGTCTGTCTGTTTGTTTCGGCTAATCTCCGAAACGGCTGAACCAATTTTAACGGGACTTTCACTGGCAGATAGCTGATATTATAAGGAGTAACATAGGCTACTTTTATTTTAAAAAAGAATTACGGTTTCGCTCAAAAAAATTAAAACGTACCTAGGGACGCACCCGAGCGAAGCGAGGGTAAGTCGCTAGTACGTACTATATTTATTAAAGAAATAATGTTATGAAGCTTGAAAGCCAATTAATAAGAAGATTGAATTGATTATTAAAAAGTAAGTGAATCGAAGATAATTAACATGCGCTACAGAATACAGTAGCCACAAAAACTTCTTTGTCTTTTAATGCTAGGCGAATATTTTAAAGACCTGAGAACCCGTTTTTCATATATAAAATTCACACTATTATAAATATGTAAAATCTATTTATTGCATGTCATCTTTGAAACTAAAGAAGTGGATTAAATTTTTTTGCTATAAAAAGCTATATTACACCTAAGTAAGATAGACTAAAATTATCGACCACCATACAAGTAGAGCCGCGGTCAAACACTAGTGAGATAATCTCACAGCATACAAAATAAATAATTTCATAAAAACATCTTCAAACAAAGATTTAACAAACACAAATGCTTAGAACAACCCCAGACAGTTCTATTAGAAACCTCATAAAAAACTTGAAGGGTGGTAATTATCGGAAAATATCGAATACCAAGCCGCGACCACATGTTCTTCTTCCGGCAACTAATTAAAGGCTGCGGTTTAATTATCCTTTCGAAGTATTGGTTTGTTTTCGAACCCTTGGGGTGTTAACTGCGTGTCCCGAGTGTGGAGATTTACAGCTACATAATTATGGATAGAGAACTCACCCTTGTTGGGTGTAAAATTGGAATAAACTACCCCTATTTATTATTGTACAAATAAGGTTTTATTACAGATACCTTTTCTTTGAAGAGATCGAGATAATTGAAGAACATATAAAAATAGTGATCAAATTTCTTTGTCTTATATAACCAAAAAAGACTGTATGTTTCATTCAAACATATGTATATGACTTTTTAAAGATTTATTCAGTACTTATTTTTCCTGTGTTTTTTTTTGTTTTGTAACTATCGACGAGCTTTAGTGACAGTTTTTTTCTATTCATATATATTTTTTCCTTAAATTTTCAATAATGATTATGTTCGAGTTTCGATTACTGTGCGAATACTAATTTAAATAAACACTTAAAAACCACTTTTAATACATCAACTATCTATATTTGTCGTCGTAAACGTCATAAATATCAAGATGGCACACATATAAATCTGACTACGCGTCAGCAAGTGTTCATTTCTGTACAATTAATGGCCAGACACATCTTATTTCAGATTTTAACGCTCTACGCCTTAGTGCTTGGAATGTTAACCAGAAATAACTAATATAAAATGTACATTTATTAGTTTTCCAACGAAATGATTCAAAATGCTCCGTTGAAGTTGGTGTAATTAGTTCGAAAAATTATATTTTATTATTCTAGCTAATATCAAAAGGAGTTCATTGTTATCGTAAATACTCATTTTATATTATAAGAAACGCTTATATTTATTATTATAAGCAAGCATTATGCAACAAAGACTAAGATATTAATTAAAACTGAATTAAAAGTACATTAGAACTAGAAGTAATATTTTTTTTTATAAATATTTATGTTGTCAAAAAACTTGCAAACCCAAAGCCAATATTATTCTTTCCATTCTAGCGGAACCAAAAACAATAAGTCACTAATAATTCAAGTTGGCGATACTCTAACCGTTGTTTTTCTTGAAAATATTATTTGAAACCAAAACACATCGACACCATATGCGGGAATTCGCATTTTGACAAAAACACGTGTTAACTCGATAATGAGCTTTCTCGGAAAGTGCGGAACAAACTTTTGCTTAGGTACTTTGAAAATTTGCTGTTCATTCAAATAAATATATTTTTAGATCTAATTTCAATTGGAAGCTAAAATTTCTATCTAGTTAGCTCTTTTTTAATAACGCTTCAAAGAATTTAATTGGAGACTAGTGATTTATCCTCCCTTCGCTCTGGTGCGTCCTTAGGTGTTTTTTGCAACTTAATACAAAAATGTATCTATAAGTACATATTTTGACGATCAGTCATCTTTTGGTAAATATTATTACCAACAGTAACTTCTATTTGTAACGCCACATATCCCTTAACCTACTCAATATATCTGTATACTCATCCAAATCCGTTCAACCGTTTTAACTGATGGACTAACAAACATATAAATTTTCACATATTCAACAGTAGACATAATACTGATCGTATTAATAATTATATAATAAATAAACCTAAAATCTATATATATAATAAAATTCTAACTGAGCCGAATCTGTACATTAAATATTTTTTGGAAAATCTTATTCAAATAGTCATTATTATCAATACAGATGCCAAATGTATAGTTTTTAGAATTTTTGTCTGTCTGTATGTCTGTCTGTCTGTTACCGCATCACGAGAAAACTACTGGATAGATTTTGATGCAATTTGGTATGGTGATAGCAGGCTATCCGGGTGATAGCTGACTATCAACATATAGGATACTTTTTATGGCGGGAAAATATCTCTATTCTGAGAAAAAATAAAAAAAACTGCAATGTAAGGGTATACTAATATGTAAAACCTAAGAATTTGGTTTTTAGTCATCTAAATGCGGGCGAAGCCGCGGGCAATGCTAGTTATTAAATAAACTAAAAGGTCTTGACAGGGAATTTAAGCGATATATCAAGATCTTATGTAGGCGAGTGACGACCGCAGAGTCGACATGGTGTGAACGTTATAGCTGACTACTAGTTTTCATAGTAATAACAAAATAGCTTACGTCACTCAGATATAGCGCAGTTGTACTTTTTATTTGTAAAATTAATTCTAAAATCAGATGTAATATATGTAGATGTTTGTAGATACTTTCAAAGTTTATCCACTGCACAATGTAAATAACTAAGTATGTTTACTTAACGTTTTTTACATAAGTATCTAACTTATTATAATTCATGAGCTATCTGGTTTTGATGATTGCAGTCAAAAAATCATGACTACACATTTTAAGAGAAAAATATTATTAATAAAAAATATCATTAAAACAATCTCTTAATAAGGTTTTATATCACAAGATAAACATCTTAATTTCAATAAGATGAAAAGATATATGTATATAATATTACGTAAATTTGAATTGTATATAAAAACTAGCAGAACCCGCGGCTTCGCCCGTGTTCAATCTACAAAAAAAAAACTCTTTGGCTTTATGTTATATAGCGACTCACCCTCGCTTCGCACGGGTTCGTCCCTATGTATATATATATATATATATATATATATATATATATATATATATATATATATATAGTTTTACAATAATGTAAGGAAGTCTGCCGATGCCCGATTTGTTGACATCTTCAACAACAAACTCTACCTCTTTATAATATTAGTATGGATAAAAAAAATACTCTGAACTGACTCGGTGGTGTAGTGGCTAGCATGTACGGCTGCACACTCGTTGGTCCTGGGTTCGAGTCCCGGGTCGGACCAAGTTTAGTTATTGATTCTTTCTGTATAGTAAGCCTCAGTAACAGCCCGGAGTTGGGAAGTTGGCGGTGTTTCACTCCCGTGCCTCGGAGAGCACGTAAAGCCGTCGGTCCTGCGCCTTAACTCTCACCGGTCGTGTCGAGTACTCGTCCCACCGGAGTATAAAAGTGACAGGAATAGAGAGTGCTCTTGCATTTGAGCGTCCATGCGCTGCACTATATGAGTTTGGCCGCCGTTGCCGAAATGGGTCAGGAGGACATTATTATTATAGATAAAATGAATACTTGTATTTATTAACGTAATAAAAGTTCAATTCACTTTAAATATGAAACTAAGTAAACAAATCTAAACACGTGTTGATTTTAACCTTCTGAACCTTCTGGTTAAATTCTAAGAAATCAATTGTTAACTGGCACACCGGTGTGCCCGCGACTCTCGACAGGTTAACTGTCTAATAGTCTTATCGATATGAAAGTTTGTAATGACATTTGAATAATACAATAATTTGGTAGATACCATCGAGATGATCTAGCAAGGAGATGGATAAAATATTTCTTTATAAATTAAAACGAAAAATGGTTGTTTATTAAGAAAGTTAATTAACTTTGAATTTCATAAGTATTAAATTATTAATACAAAAGATAATATTATAATGAGTCTTGCAGATTATTCCAAATAATATCGACTTTTAACCAAATATAACTTCTAACATTTCATTAACATATTATCTATATGAAATATTTAAATTTTAAACTGTTCTGTTTTAAGTTTTAAAGTTTTCTTTAATTAGACTCTTCGCTATTCCTATACAATATTTATACAGATAAATAAAATTGAAGTGTCTGTGTGTAATGTCAAATTAACTTGTAAATGTACATATATTAAATTATATGTAGTAAATATGAGAAAACACATTTTTTTTTAAATTTTGGCTGTCTGTATCTTTGTTTCGGCTTTTCTCCGAAACGACTGGATTGATTTTGACAGGACTTTCACTGACAGATAACTGATATTATAAAGAGTAACTTAGCTTGACATTTATTTTAGAAAAAGAGTTAGAGTTCCGCTAAAAAAAAACTTACCTAGGAAAACACCCGAAGCAAAGCCAGGGTTAGTTGTTAGTATAAAGTATAGTAAAATAATTTGTCCTAACAATTAACTTTTGAATATATCATCCAATCAAGGAACAAAAAGGTGCCATTAAAAATAGTTAACGGTCGATGACCGAAGTGATTACAGATTTATAACATCAAAAATCATTCTTAACTACGTCTTAATAGACACCGTTGTAATCGATTTTCACACACAATAATCGATGAATAGAATCTTTGAATCGATTTACGCACATCCTCTATTGGTCTATAGCTTAGGCTAAGATTATTACGAGATAAGATATATCGTTTAACTACCTATGACCAGACTTGTGAATGATTTTGTCATACAACTCGTGTTATAATGTTCTATTTTATAATGGTAAGCTGATTGAATGGCATATTAATTTGAAACTACTGCAAAAATAAAAATATGTTTGATATCATTGGATACATTTAAACAGGATTTAAACATTTAAACAGGACATCATTGGATACAAAAATTTTATACATGTATAAGATGACAATAGGTATTACCATTGAAAATTATCACCTATAGGTATATACATAGTACCTGGGTGACCGAGCTTCGCTCGGAGTTTTTTTTTTTGTTATATCGCATTTTTTAGATAAAAAAAACCTGAAAACTTAAATAAATATAAAATAAAACCAAAGACTCTGTATTCGAACCCGGATGCCTGTGATTAACAATCGTACAACTTGGCCGTTTGACCATGATGCTTATGCCCGAGCGTAAGAAATTATCGACCATATTTTGCATGGAATAATGCGAAAGAAAATCGCATGAAAACTCGAAAACACGCACTTTCTCAGACATAAGACTAATCTAGGTCGATTTTCCGCCCCCGAAAACCCCAATATAAAAAAATTCAGCGAAATCGTTAGAGCCGTTTCCGAGATCGCCGGTATAAATAAATAAATAAATATACAAGAATTGCTCGATTAAATATATTAGATTAGATAAATGAAGTCGAAGGTAAAATCAGTTTATGTACATTGAGTCTAATACTAAAAGGAAAAATCATTGAATGAGATGAGAAAACAAATTTGTACTTCGAATAAATTTAAATAAAAAAGAGCATAAATGAAATTTAACATACAAATATTACATATTTTCAAAAACTGTTTGACTTTTGACATCTATTTACATAAGTAGCGATATAAAATGTTAATTTATAGCTTTTAATGGCGCTACTGGAGTACACTTCACGTGAACAAACAGCCTTATGTGGCAAAACGCCATGCACATTAGGATTAGCCCCTCGTACGTCTAACACATGAAGTAATTACGTTTTCTATCGAAATGGGAACCAAAAAACAGGAATCAATGTTTCTGAGAACAATTATGTGCGTGTGTCGTGGGCGTAACGGTGTGGTACAACATATAAGGTGTGAAAGGTTTTAAAATTATTAAGGATTTTTTTCAAACTTATTATGAAATAATATCTGACTATGACTTCACCCTCATGAGCTAATTCGAATAAATTCAAAAGAATAGATTCACTTTTTATGGAATTTTATAGACATGTATCGTCAATTTCAATCTACATTTGTTTTAACATTATATATTCCTTTGTTATGCCATTTAGTTTCTTATGGAAATAATGCAAAAGTCGTAACAAAAGTATATATGTCTTAGATAACTTAACTAGTATTAAGAAAGACTTTTATATAGTTGAGTTGACTTCAACCTTAAATATACCTTGCATTGAGAAGAGACCCGTGTTCAGTTACGAGATATAAAACTGAATTATTAGCTTATACATAGTAAGTAGTACCTAATTTTGGTGAATGTAAATTAATTTCAAATATACTCACAGCTTTTAAAAAAGCGTTCAAAAGTCTAATTCAATAAAATTAACATTAATCTAGTTTCAGTTAAAATAAATTTATTTAAAAAAAGTACTGTAAGTTTTTGTGAAATAAAAATAATACTGTTTTTTTTTTATTAAATTAAGATTAAATAATCAAAAACGCTACCTCTTATGACATGCAAGCTTACACCAATAAGATGAAACTCGTTTCAAAGATGTCTCAATCTCGATACCGACCGGATCAATTGTGCTGACGGGTTTTTTTCATTCGACATGATCAAACAGGTTTCTCAAAGAAATTGTTCCCTATAATTCCAAACGTTCAAAGCTATTATTTGACTATCTATTATGTGCATCAACTAAATTTATAATTAAATGCTTAATTGCTTCAGTGACATTAATTAAGAAATATGGCGATGTTGAAATTCTTGTAATCAATTACTTGTTTCGAGTGGAGTAAAAAAATAGTGGTCATTTCAATGACAAAAGATAAACTCAATACCCGAATACAATAATTAAAACGGAAAAATTAACTAAACACACTCACAATGTGATCCTATAAAGGTTTATTGTATAAATACTCTATCCGTACACTTGAAAATAATTCAAAAGAAGAAGGTTTTTAAGTTTTTATTATATGACTAGCGACTCACCCTCGCTCCGCTCGTGTTCGTCTCTACTTACATTTTAACGTTTAGTATAGATTTCTCAGAGATGAGATATTTTTCTGCAGTAAAAAGCATTCTATATAACCTGGATAACCAGCTATCATCATACCTAATTTCATCAAAATCCCTCCAGTGGTTTTCCTGTGATGCGGTAACAGACAGACAGACAGATAAAAATTCTAAAAACTATAGATTCGGCTTCTGCATCGATAATAATGTCTATTTCAATAAGATTTTCCAAAAAATATTTAATGTACAGATTCGGCTTAGTTAGAATTTTATTATAAAAAAATCTGACAATATCACTGTAGTATGATACTGCTAATAAATTCCTTCAAGTAACAAATTCCAATAAAATATCACAACGGGTTTTGAAAAAGAAAAATAAAACTTATGACTTGAATAATGTTAATGCTAGCGCGATAAATGACAAAGAAATTATCGCTTTTAAAGCGGAGAGAAGAGATATTTATTAAATTGTTTCACTTGGTCATGCGCAACAGGCTATCGGTTATGGACGTCGTCAATCACTAAGCTGGGTCGATGTTGGATGCTCTCAACTTGGTAATAAAAAAGAAAAAGTATATGCTGATAAATAGATCAAGCTTTCAACAAATTCCAATAAGATAAATAGTACGAGATTAGACATGATGTGTATTTGTCTACATTGACTTTTACTTTGCTCTATAGTAAATGATAAAAAATTAAACGACAATAAGGACTTTTTTACAAAGTTATAATTAATGAACAAAAATTTTGCGGGAACATTTTTAGTAAGCCGTTATTAAAATCTTAAAAGAGCTAACGCTCCGAATTCCATCAAGCTAATAATTTAAAAACAAATTATACATACGAAAGGATTAAAAAGCGTAAGAATTTAAAACAAGCCATTTCTTGTACCCGAGAAAAGGTTCCAGAGACCATTTCGGTGAATCGGAATAAAAAGTCATTCAATTAAAGGACCCGCGATCAAAATTAAGCCTTAGATGTTTAAAATGCATTAATCCGGTCACTTGTCATGCGCGGGCGCAATCTTTGCGTCTCTTTCTAAAACCCGTTCCGGTTTACCTCTCGTTTTATTTTGAGAAAGATTAGAGCCAGGAACATATCTTTGACAGAGAAAATTAAAAAACGAAAAGTGTCAGATACCACTTTGGTATTCAAAGCCCTGGAAACCACAACATGGACAATGTTATGTGAAGTATCGATTAAAACTTGAATAATTACAATTAGACTCTTTAACTACACTACATTAGGTCGTGGAGACATTTCTGAATCTATCAATATCGATAACTTGTCCATTCGTTTGACATCTGCTATCATTCCTTCTCTTTTTATGGCTGCTGTCTTTTTATTTTATTTTAATTTGGAAGTAACATGAACTCTCAATCTTTCGTTCACAGTTTTTACGCTCGGTTAACTCAGAGTTAGGCCTTAATTTACGATTATCGAAGGTTGAAGACTCAAATATCGACTTCGTTTGTACAAATAATAATTTTTCGCTATATCAAGTTTTATGAGAGCAACTTAACGATTTTATAATCTCACACTAGCAGCATAAACAGTTTATGACTTTAAAATTATTACGAATCAGTATCATTTGACTTGATTGCGAATTTTAGTAACTTTTTATATGTTTGATAGTAATCAACATGATCGTGATACGGTTCGTGTTTTTATTAAATATGATTATTATTTGAGAACTGATAATGTAGCTTCAGTTATAAAATTTTAATCACCAAGAAGTAAGGCTTTATAATTTTTAGGTTAAAAATACTTAAAAAGTTCCAAAAATGTATGTAAGTTTTTTATTATGTTTAAATTGCAAAGTAAAATTGTTTTCGTCCATGATTTTGTCTTTTGATTTTAACTTACTGCAAGTCCGTTGTTTTATTCAAGATATCATGTATGAAATGAATCAACATCTTTATTACCGGTAGCTTTATAACTTGGGTTATTTTTTGTCTTTCTTAAGATGTTCTACAAAACATTGTTGTGTATTTAAGGGATTTCAACTTTATTAATAGCAGTTAAGGTAGCAATTACATTGATATTTTGCTTCGCATATCTAGTTATTTGTTTTAAAAGGACTTTATCGCGACACGTAGGCTCGATTTGAATAAAAATACAATTTATATGTGTCGGAGGGTTTGGTACGGTAATATTGGGTTACGGAGCCGGTTGGACAACTCAGCTCCCAATTTTTGGTGCATTTTTAAAGTAAGTTATTAAGTTTCGGTTAAGGCTTGTCACTTTTGTTGCGAAATTTTGTGTTCAATTTCCATATGTAAATAATATTTTAACTTTTGAAATATCTCCAAGGGTTGAACAAAGATAATTAATATAAATTATTATTGTAAGGATTTTTTAATTAATAATACAATCTAATCATTGAGATAAAATCGATATTTTATTTAAATGTAATTGACTATAAAGAAATCAATGATATAGTGATAATTAAATGTGATGTATATCAAAAAATAATAATTTCGGTAGCAAATATATTGAGAACGTTCAAAGTGTTTAATACAAATTTAATAGTCTATAAAGGAAAAATATTAATTTTAATATAGGTATTGGTATCGGTTATCTATTTAAACCACTCGACTGTTAAAATACCTGTTATTCGTGGTGGAGTCTTAGAACAGAATAGTTAATATTTTCATATCCATATCATAATTAAATCAAACGTGAAATTTAATTTTATAACTTGAACATTTTTTGAGGCTGAACAAGTAAAAAATCTTGCTATTACGAAATAAAAAGACACGGAATCATTAAGAAATTAAATATTTCAATATAAATCAGTCTTATCACGAAACACTTAAAACCTCATCCAAGGTTCGAACCCGCGACCACTGAACCAGATACGCTACCTACACAACATGACCACAAATCCAAGTATATAGAATTTCCCTAAAATCTGAGCAAAAGGAAGCAAACGAAAAACAAAATGTTTTAGCACGAAAGTAACTTAAGCCTTCACGGCCAAGTCTCTGCATCGAATCGAAACTGTTTACGGTTAAAAGGAAAAATTGCATTCTATATCGGATTACTACGGCTGCCGAGGTCCCCTTACACGTCTTTAGATAACGCTCAATTAGGTGCCTTTTTCATTTTGGACGGCTTTATGCAACCAGCGGTAATTTATTCGTCCCAATATGGTAATTACGTGCCTTATTTGATTTTTGGTATCAAGACGTCTTCTTAAATCGTACCACTAATGAAGATATTGCTGACTTCCGTTTTATTATCGTAGTGATTAAAAATTAAGATCTTTTTTTATAAAAGCTTTTTTTATAAAAACTTTTTTATAAAAGTTGTTTTTATAAAAGACCTTTTTTTTTAAAGTTTCTGAAGCTGAATTTCACGGGATCACTTTATATCATCCCGAGGACATCATACGGTCCTCGGGATGATATTAAGTGATCCTTCTCACTTGTCCATAGTACATTGTATAATGTTCATACATATAGGGTAAAACCCGGATAGTCGCCTCAGTTAGATAGTTGCCCCGGTTTTCAATACGCTATATTAGAGATGTCCCTGACGTTAGCGCTCTTCTGTAATTTGAAGCGCCTCTTCCACAGACCTTAGGTCCATGCCAGTAGTAGGACTAGGTACACGTGTTTTGTCTGTGTGAGCGAAAATCTTCCACGGCAGAACGTTGACGAGCGTTGAAATAATATTCGTGAATATTTTTGTATTGAATATTTTCTGTTACGGTTGTCGGTTCAGTCAACCTTTTGCTTCTACGCATGCAGTGAAGTTTAAATTACACTACCTATTACCTTATACTGTTAAATAGCTTTTTTTTTTCAAAAGATAACGGCAAGTATCCGTACCGAAAAGGATAGTCGCCCCATATAATTTTGCGGATAGTCGCCCTAAGGGCAATTAAAGTTGTAAGCAGGCAAAATGCCTAGTAAATATGACTAAGAATTTAGCATGTCTAATAGGGCTAAACAATCTGCAAAAGTTTTAAATTCCAACAAAAAAACTGTCCAAAAAAGAATAAGGAAGAAGAAACAAACATTACTAAGGAACTATAATGGAGACATAGAAATAAATTTTTTTTAAGACGGTACAAAATAAATCAGCTGATAACGAGATGAAAATTATGAGGAAAAGAGGTCGAAACGAAAGTAAAAGATCAAAAAATATATCGATTTCTCTAGCAGTAATACAAAATGTAAAAATATATATTTATTAAACTGAACCGAGAAAGAGCTAAAGGAGGACAAATAACAATTTATAGTTCCGAGAGTGACAGTGAAAAAAGCATTATAAATATAAAAATAGCCAAAAAAAAGCTACTAAAGGAGTACAAAAAAAAGAAGTAAGAAATTAAAGACCATAAGAGACACTGAAAAGACACTAAGAGAGTTATAGACATTCGTACAAAAATAGAAAATGCGAATGAGAAAAGTTCAGTTGATGATTATCGTAAATGTTTTTAAAATTAAAATAATACTAAATCCAAATCAGACTGGATTGTGCTTCCAGGAAACTTGTTCATCATTCATAGAATATTGTATAACATATGAAAAATTGAAAGTTCTGGCTTCGTAATTGATTTTAAAAATTTTCTTGGTGATATCCGCCTACCCCCTAATTTTAATATTTGTGCCAAAGTTGATTGCCATATTATTTTTATCTGTAAAATTAATTATTATATATAACTCAAATTTTGAAGATTTTATATGTATTTTAAAAGTTGTATTGATTAGTATTTCGATTAGTACCTACTTAATAAATTGATGTTAATAATTAATAATGGTTCATTACATAAATTTGCTTTAACCCAAAAAAAAAACGAAGCAATTTCATAATGAGTCTTCTATCCCCGCATGTGGCAAGTATCCCCCAAAGCATTTTTAACATGAGGCAACTATCCGCCACAGAGGGCAACTATCCCTTTTTGTAGAGGTCAAATAAAACAGGAAATAGATTTAGAAAAATAGGTCACAATGAAGGATTAAAGACCAATGTTTTATTATACATGGAGCATGTTGTAAGTAAATACTTAATTTTTATGTAATTTAAGATTTTCAAAAGGTAGCGCAACTATCCGGCTTTTGCCCTATACGAGTATGATAAAAAAAACTCAACTATCTGTTAGTCTGTTACTAGAAGGACAAAGAATGAACAAAATTTTGCATTTATAATATAAAGTAGCGATAATTAGCTGATCTATACATTTTTTGTCCAACATATATGTACATACCTACTTTTAATCTCTTTTTGTACACACCACAGTAGAGACATTTTCAAAAATAACGAAATAGTTTCTTTCCAATTACGTCAAGAATTTCAGCAGCTGCACATTTTGCCTTAAATACCTCGTCCTAATGGCTTCATTGTAAATCGCTGTCAACTTTTTCATCGTATTTAAGTTATGACAGGAATCAACTTGGCCATTTAATTGGTCACGATAAGTGCACATTGGTATTTCGGTCAAATCTTAGCAATAAATAGCTTTTTTTACTTCCCTACACTACAGTTGAAAACAATTATCTTGATCTGCCTTAAAAATTAAAGTACGATAATTATATATACAGATAAATAAAATTGAAGTGTCTATTTGTAATGTAAAATAACAGCTTTATACTAAATGCATATGGAATTATATCTGGTACTTATAAGAAAAACACAATTTTTAAAATTTGTGTGTCTGTCTGTTTGTTCCGGCTAATCTCCGAATCGGCTGGACCAATTTTAACAGGACTTTCACTGGCAAATAGCTATTATAAGGAGTAACTTAGGCTACTTTTATTTTAGAAAAAAAAAATTAGGGTTTCGTTAAAAAAAATTAAAATGTACCTAGGGAGGAACCCGAGCAAAGTGAGGGTGAGGCTAGTATAAAATATAAATAAAACTGTAAATAAGTTTTTATATAAAATATTATTAAAAAAACGATGCATGTAAAAAATAAATTTTTTAATATAATATTTATAACATTACAACATCATGACATTTTAATGCATAAACCGTATTATAATGAATTGTTTACCCAGAGTTCATGTGAACGATTATTTTTAATCTGTGCGTCAGATTTCTTAGCCATTGGATGGAATGCCCTATAAACTAGAGACCTACTGAACTATACAGGTAGTGCGTGATATATTTAACAAGGTTATTTACCACAAGAAAATGTTAAAACTTTAAAATCAATTGAAAAATATAAAATTTTTCTTACTTTTCGTTAGTATGCGTAATATTGCTACATTAAATGATTTTTTACGATAATTTTTAAAAGTTGCAGAATTGTATTCTCTCCAAATGAACAAAATTTCCTTTTTAAATAAAACTTTTTGAATTTTTAGCAGGTTTATTTTGATTTTTGGTTCCCGACGTTTCGAATAGCTTACAGCAATCATTGTCACGGTCTCAAAGGTTTATTATTACATATAAAATATCAGAGATTCCCGTAACCCTAAGAAAGCAATATTTACTTTAATAAAGTGTACCTATGTATAAAGAAAAAAGAATTCTACAATAAGCCTACTATGTTACTATGTAATGTTTGAATATAATATTAGAACAATACATAGAAATCGTACACTTCGATACATATAATAAAACAGTAACTTAACGAAATCTGTATGTACATGAAATATTTTTTAAAACAATGACTTTAACGTATTGTGTACAGACTATAAACCCCAAAACAAGAGTTATTAAAATTTTTGCCCGTTTGTCTGTTTATGTGTTCGCGTTTCATGTAAAAAGTACTGGTCTGATTTTAAGTTAATTTTGTATAGTGATAACTTATTCCTGGGGTAAATATTTCGAATACCTTTTACTACAGAAAAATATTTCATTCCCACGGGAAAACACAATAACTGGTTCGATAATGTCGTCCTTAGACATTTATATGATTAACGCTGCTAAACCTTAAAAGATACATCGAAACAATGTACTAGAAAATTGTACGTCTCAATAAGGCCTATAGAAAAATTTACAATAGCATAAGTCTTTCTCCTAAAATACACTCACAATAACTATTCATATCTATTTAAAACGTGCCTAGTTTATTATATACAAAATATTATGAGAATCGATTACTTTTTATAAAACTTTTAATAAACCCTGATTATGATTTTAAAATCTATAAGCATACGAATAACTATGAAATGATTAATAGCTGCATTTAAAACCATTGCACTTATCCATACACAAAGCTACACAACCATGCAGAACAAATCGATAATATGCACTTGAGGCGAATATAACGAGTAAACAACACAGTATATATGGTCTATATAAAAATATGTACAATCTTAGGCGAGTCTGGAAACTATGAAATAAGGCTTAAAGCCATAAGTAAAGGTGTCGCGTTTAAAATTCCTGGGAACTATGAAGGTATTTTCCAGCGAGCTGTAAGTTCTTTAAAATTTTAAAACTTATTTAAATTATTTTGTTGCATTTTTTAACTTAGCTGATATGGTAAATGTAAGTGTTTGTTGGTTTATCATTTTTTAGCAATGATGGCCCAATTACAGATCCAATGATCTACTTTTTAACCCGACTCCAACGGTTAATCTGTCGCAATGTTTACTTTTTAACTAAAAAGATATACTGACTTCTAAATTATTTTAAAACTAATTATTACACCTATGGAGGTAGATTTGTATCTTAAAATTTAATCAGATCACTCTAAGAAACCAATTATTTTTTAAAAATACATATCATGAAAATCAACTGTAGAACTAGTAACTAGGTACCTAACCAGTGCTATATTTTGCCATTTGACGAGAGACAAAGCTTTAATTGTAAGCGCTAGAAAGTACTCTAATGCTATAAACGCCGCAGCCTGAGAAAAAAATATTTTTCAATTATTCAAAATGGCACTACGTACTACAACCTTCGGTACAATAGACGTTTTTAATTATCTCCTATGCACTAGACCTTTTTTAATATACTCGTAATCCCATTAATTCTCATTAATATTATAAATATGAGTTTGGGTGGATGATTGTTACTCAATTACGCCAGAACGGCTCTAGATATAATTTGGCACAGAGATAGATTATAGTCTGGAATATCACATAGGTTACTTTTTGTCCTGGAAAAGTTTTCTGTTCCCGTGAGAAAAAAATTTTTTTCAAGCAAAGCGAGGATGAGCAGCTAGTATGTAATATATTGAATTAATTATAATTAATTAATATCAACAAATTAATTCTTTGACTTCCATTGCATCACAAATAATTACGTTGCCAACATAGCAATCTTAATTTTAATAGCTTTTAAACATTCCACCATTTAAAAAACATAAATAAAAGTAACTTAAAATGTCTTAATTGCAAGGTCAGAATCCCAACCCTTCGTTACTAAAATGCATGCCAATTTTAACCCGTGACTTAAGCACAGGCTGTCCTTTAATAGCCTTTAGTATATCAGACATCATATAGAAAGAACAAATGTATTTTGCACCTTATGATTTAAAAATAAAGTTGCTTTTTATTTGAATCGACTTAGAAAATAAATGGTAGCAGTCGTGAGTTCAAATCCTAATTAACACCTCGGTGTATAGATAAATTGCACCGATAGTGTACGGATGTGGCGTTTGCCGGGTTTTTGTGTATTTACGGTCCTTATGGCATTTAAAGATTCTCTATAAGAATAGATTATGGTATGTCTACCTTTACCATTATCATAAATGTGAGTGTCATTTAAAGAATATCTTTCTGCTATAGCAATATATTAATGTTATTTTTTGCCATAAAATAGTTATTGGTGATATAGAAACTACTTTTTATTCAAGTATATCTTGATGTCTCTTGAAATTCCTTGTTGTAAAGTCGAAATAGGAATTTCGGATACAACACGCATGATATATCTATCATGATTTTTATACTATAGCAACTCAGTTCGTATTGTTAATAAAACACAATAAAGAATTCGAACAGCAAAAATGCAAGACCGAGATGATCACTTCATTTTATTACATCGTCTTTATCTTTTCAGTGTAGTGTTTCATCGTCAATATTATCATCACAGTATAAGGTTTCTAGATTGCAAGAACTCTTAGAAATTGTTTCTAGATTGTAGGGACTTAGTAATATAGTCATAATTTTTGTTTTATTACTAGTTATAGTCGTCTGTCTGTATGACATTCATCGGGAATTGTTGGTTCGATTCCGACACCACCTAAAGACAAAATGTAGAACAGATATACGGAAAGTGTAGAGCTTAAAAAGGGTGATTTTCTCTAGCTTTAAAGCTAGAAAAAATGCAATGTTTAGTTTTAAAAAGCTTATAATTTAAAATATATATATTTTATTTCTTTTAAGACCTATAATTTTAATGTCCTCGTGTGGGGGTAACCGAACACCGAATGATAAGATATCTGGTAACATAAATTGTATGACGTGTTTTTTTTCATCCGTACTTGATTTATACGTTTAGGTCAATTTTAGAGGCAATGTTAAAGAATAATCTTTGTATATAAATAGAATTTACATATCTAAATTTTAAAGTTTCTAATTTTTTTTATTGACAACACTAAAACTCGATAAAGACTAAACAAAAAAATCTGAGGTGAAAAAAGATACTGAATTGTTCTAATATTTGCCCATTTATATATAGATTATTATTTATTATTTACTCGGAACAAATTAATGTACTCGTATAAATATCTAGCTAACGTCTAACTTTCAATGAGTTATGCTTTGTATCAAACAAATAATTCTTACCTCGTAAAGTATTAGCTCCATATAGCGGATGGTCGTAGGGCACGGGGCGGTAGGCAGGGTGCAGGGCGGCGAGGTAGCTCAGCTCACTGGTCGCACCAGCCGCCGCCGCTGCTGCTGCCGCTAATCTGTACCGAAAATGTGGTTAATTGCTATCTTTCAATATTTTTTTATTATTGGTTTTACTTCTCTAAAATTTTCTTTTGATATGTAACTAAAGTATTGCTTTATCAAGTATAATTAAGCTGTAGACGTGTAAATCGCTAAAAACTTAAGAATTATCATTTATAGCGATGATGAATTTTAAATTATATTAATCAAGACATTTGGTTGCCAATAAAAAGTAGATTTACATTAGATATCTGCAAAATCAGTCAATTTTCACCAAAATCAGTAATTTAATATTTTAATTTCAACGCTGATCATGAGGTTTAAGGCTTTAAATTGCTATAATTTATTCTATTACCCTAATGCATAATCATGAATTGGTATCCAACGATAAACGTCTGGAATTCGGGTTCGAAAGCACCTTCTAACCACTAGGAACAATTTGACAAGTCATAAAACTTCTGCGACACAAAAGACGCCAACCAAAAAAGCACCTGCCCTATTCAAGGCATTCAGCCCATCGCTTCAAGGTCTAACCGTGGGGTTCCGAAAAAACTAGTGAAGCACGACTTTGGCATCGATGTCGGTTTTCAAACATATGTAAAATTTAGGTCATTTATTGTTTAGAATTTAAAAACTATAATCTTCACAAACTATTTTGTGTTAATCGGTCAGATGAAATATAATTTAATCGATTCAAATTTTAAAAATGGTTATATAACTACCATAAAGGTCTCATCTAACTTCAATGTCGAAATCTAAGGAACCCCAAAGATGCGGTCGAAGGTATCTGTGATGTCTGGACATTCGATAGGGCAATAAGCGACGTCTGAGCGAAATTTTTGCTACACATTAGTAGTCCAAGAAAAAATGATGAAATTTTGCACGTTCATTTGCGCGTAATTTTTAATTTTCTGCATGCGTATCTTTACACATAAAATCCGTTTGTTATTCTTCTCCTCAATGGCTTGAACGATGTTGATGATTTTTTGTGAATGGTCATTACCTATATTTGAACTAAAATGGCGTTATTGTTGTGAACCACTTTTTGTTCTGTGTCTATCCTTGTCTAGTACCTGTACATAGACATAAGGATATGCATACTATAGATAGTTAAAGCAAGCACTACGCAATTTATAATCAGGTCTGTGATTTTATTAATTTTTCATACTGTATTATAAAATAAGACGCAACATTCTGATTGCAAGACATGAGTCTTAACATAGACAAACAATATCAAAACATTGCCCTTTTCCCACGTTTACTTCAAAAAAACAAATCGAATAAAGCGGCGATAGCGAATAGCGAAAGGCGAATAAAAGCACAATAGTGCACGCGCAATGCGCTCAGTAATAAAATTATTAAACAAATCAACCTCATAACATAATAATGCGGCAAGAAAATTGTCGGGTGGGCTCGGAATAAAGAAATTATCCAACTTACTGCCCAGACGATTGCGCTCCTCGAACAAAGACGTAGCATTGAGAAAGGAAAAAAAATATATGGCCGCTAACAAAATAAAATAAAACAAGTGCAAGAACACGCGCGCCTGAGCACGTCGTGACGTCTTCATGTAGCCTGTCTTCCTCATCCTCGGGATTGGCCCTATCGCCTCCACAGGTGTGAGAGGGACGACACTAAGTAAACACTTCCTACTAATAGGAAGAAAGTTTAAAAACAGTGCTGGACGTGGAACAAGTTTTACAGATTTCGCGCAGACGACCTCTTTTGGATTTTGATGTTTTATTTAGGGTCATTCGAAAAGTATAAGTTACTCGACATAATTGAACGCTGACAAGACATTGAAAAATTAAAAAGATTTATAAAGATATTTTTAAGTATCCACTTATGTTAAAGTTTTTCGACTGAACTGATCACTACACTCGAAAGGGAACGATCAATAATTCATATTATGACTTCTATATCGATATCGATTTCTATATCGATACCGAGTTTGAACCCCGTACATGGCACATAGCTCAATCCTTCTGTATTTTTGGAGATTATACAAAGTAGTTACTTTCAATCCATTCAAAATTCCAATCCTATGATTAAAATTTTCATGGCTATTTTAAATAGTATAAAATAGACTTTAATCACAATCTTAGATCTCATATTTCTTAAGACAATAATAAATACGATTTAATATTTTTACTTTTTAACATTTATGCTTTTGTTATAATATATTTAAATAAGGCATTTATTTAGATGGTTATTTGAAAACTCCTTCATCTCATGTAATTTGCTTTCATTACGGAATATTAGCGTTTTAAAAAGTTTTATAACTAAAATTATAAGCAATAAAATACGATTAGAGTTGCAGGACTCAGTTATTTATTTTATTGTTACACTAATTATGATTGTAATCTATCGAGTGTATGTTGAAGCAATAACTGTAGATGAGTTTGTACATTTAGTACTTTATTGTATTCATTTTTTGTAAATACATATAACTAGCGGCTCACCCTCGCTTCGCTCGGATTCGTCTCTAAGTACGTTTTAAAGGTTAATATGGAATAGATAAGACTATATATTATATTACTGCTCCGCTCCGCTTGGGTAAAAGCATGACGATATATAGCCTATCTAATGCTAAAAGATTTTTCATATCGGATTAGCAGTTCCTGAGATAAGCGCGTGCAAACAAACAAACTCTGCCTCTTTATAATATTAGTATAGATATTTACATATTGATATTGTAAATTTGAAACTCTCTCTATCTGTTACGCTTTTACACCTAAACCGCTGAACCAATTTTGATGATTTTTTATATAGAATTTTATGTCACGATAATAAAACTTGAAATGAAACTTTAAAGTACTAGGTTTTTTCTGCTTGAGAGATAAAGAAGTATATTTAAAGGTGAGTTATATATTTTGGTATATTATACGTATTTAAGATAAGGTAGCCAGCGCAATTTCAGGCAAGAGGCATATCATCTTAGTCCTCACAGTGACAACGCACCTGCGGCTCTGTATTTTTGCTACCTAAAACCTAAGTGCATGAACTGTAGGTGTTATGAGCGACAGGTACTGCTTTCCATCAGGTGGTCTGTCTGCTCGTTTGTCACTGAATCTTATAAAAAAAAAAAAAAAAAATTTATACAGAATAAAGAGTGATATTTTAAAGATGCAACTAGTAATGAATATAAAAAATTAAAAAGTGGTTGTAAAATTCTATATGTAGATATTTAATATAAATGTATATAAAACACGAATACATTACCACTAAGCCATTGGTGTCAAAATAATAAAAAATCTATTTATAACCAACCTAACCTAACTCTTTCCGTCAGCTCATCGGGCGTCGCAGCGTGACAAACCCGTACAGTCACTATCTCCATCAGGTTATTGATGACACCCCACCATCTGATAGTGGCCACACGCGATTTTACATGCATGTACATGTTAAATGGAGATATAGTATGTGTTTTTTGTATGACTAATAAAATTGATTTCTATGTTATTTTCTAATACATACTTCATTTTATATACTACAAGCTTTCTAGCTTTAACTTTTTTAAATACATAATTAAAGTTTTAATACACAAATTATGTCTGCACTAAATTAGTATAATTTTTAAGTAAATTTCATCTACCAGTTTGGAAAAAAACCTCAATCCTGAAAAAATATTTTTTTAACCTTTTTTTAGGCTATAAACGAGAGGTAATTTTTTTTGTAACAAATAGATTTGATACATTAACACCCAGCGACTTAACAGTAGCCTATTTTTTATTCCAGGTCATTCACGTCAGTATAGCCTATCTGTATACCAAATTTCATTCAAATCCATCCAGCCGTTTCTACATAAAGAAGTAACAAAAATACACAAACACTAAATTATTGAAAGGTTATCTAAAATCAGAGTAAAACTCTTCTGAGCGAACTTATTAAATATGAATAAACTATGCGATCAAAGCCATGGGCAAAATCCAGTATTATATTTATTTATTTATACATACATAGGTACATACATATGTATAAAATTTCTTAAATTTAATATTATTTTAACAAAAACATAAAGGAGTATAAATTTTCATGTGTTAACGTAAGAAGTTAATGTCTTCATAATATTCACGCCTTATTTGAATAAAATCGTACTCCCGTTTGTAAGGATTTTCTTGACAAATAATGCAAAAGCTTAATTCTTAGGTCCTTAACATACGGACAAGATTTATGACGGTTTAAAATACCGAATACCTTTTCTCGTTCCTCCGAAGTCCAAAGGATTAAAGCAATTCGAAACCACCATTCTTAAGGTTTTCCACATCACCTAAGTATATGAAGTTAACAGTGATTAATTTTTTAATGAAATCTTGAAATATGAAGATTTAACTTTTTTTATATTATGATTTTTGTAAGACGAAACAACACCAAAATTAATGTTTTAAATATAAGCTTTGCTAAGTTCAAGTATGTTTTAAGAACTATCCTACTTTAAACAGAGCTAATATTATGTATTACCTATACCTTTCAGTTTATTTCGTAACTCGTTCGTCGTACAATTATTATATATTTTTTATCTGTTCTTTCTATTTATGTACTAAAATCTCAATAAGTCTTTAAATAAATACGAAAATTTTAAATATTATAATAAATAAAAACAGTTTTCAAACCTATTAGCTAAGCGCATCAGTCCAATAAGAGATGAAAAGGCGGTTTAAATATACGGCATGGTGACATTAACACGACAATTTCAAGTCACTATACAGGTTGATTTATTTTTGGACGAACTTTAATAACTAAGCGAATCCTAAATTATTCTTAATTGCTTTCATGGTCAATGGTGCGCGTGTAAGATATCGTTGAGATGATTTTTCTTTCATCATCAAAATATTAATTTAATAGTGTCTAAAAATACTAAATTAACACTTTAAAATATATTCGCTTTATTTACTATATTATTGTAGTAGAATAAAAAAACAGTGTTTAATATATATATATATATATATATATATATATATATATATATATATATATATACCTCCTAGGTGTAGACGTAGATGAATATTGTAACAAAAAAAACATTAAATATGGTTGATTTAGGATAATAACACTAAGAGTATAATCTCGACAACATCGATATAATCGATAAATGATTTAATTATTTAAATATGGATAAAAATAACTATGACCTCAGTCCTACGATCATTTAACTAATGGCCCGTTTCGGTCCCCTGTAGAGTGGACACGGACGGTTCGACGTTTTATTTTTCATTACGAAGCGACAGCTCAATTAAAATAAATGAAACTAAATATGAATCACCCTGTGGTGTGAAGGTGCTTTTCCAAGAAGTCAGCGGGTGCGCTATTGTGAACAATAATTCAAGATATTTCTATAGTTTTACTTGAGATGATGTGAAATACTACCGAGGAGGGTAGGATTGCGAGTAAAGCAATACTGTGAAAGTATGATATGGATAACAGCTTAATGTCCTGCTGTTTGACAAAGGTTTCTTTTATGGAAGACTACGTCTGGTTTTTTATTTATCTTTGCTTTTCTCAGTCTTGTGAGGGTTGATAATTTTTTCGTTAACAAAAAAAATTTAAATTGCAGAATATGTATTATTAAAAATCTAAAAGAAAAGTCTAAAAACAGCCAACATCAAGATTGCACTACTATAGCAAATACTTATTTTTAATTTTAAAAGTTTGTATTTTAGTTAATCCTTTCCTCTGAAAAAGCTTAAACCTATTATACTACATGTACTAGTATTCACGTGATGGCGAAATTCGAATTTATTTTATTTTTTATTTTTATTTTATTTTTTTATTTATGTACCATAAAATATATGTTACACAAAATAGAGTAACAGAATGTCGACAAAGGATAACTTATCTCTTTAAGAGATTTCTTCCAGCAACCCTTCAATAGTAATAAAATAAGTTAATTTAGAGCGGTGTAGGTACAGTACAGCATCAAATGTTATAAACTTAATACTAAAATATAACAACTAAATATTGAAATTATACAAAAATAAATATATTTTTATACACATACATACATACAAACATTTAATCATTATTGAAAATTTGGGAAAAATATATGTGAATAAAATTCACCTATCTATAAAAAAACATTATTTTTATTGGTAAATGATAATAAAGCTCGTCAATAGCTACTAAACAAAAACAAAAATCGACAGACAAACAGAAGAGAAAAGGTTACTGAGCTCTTTGTCTATTAATATATAGAAAATACATGAAAAAAACATCGATGTTTTTGTAGCGAGGCGCAAAAGGTACCTAAGGATGCACCCCATAGCGAATCAGGGGTACTGTTTGTATAAAGTAAATTAAATAAAATATTATGCTGTGTTAAGAGTTCCTTAAATCCATATCTAGTCATAGTTCTATTACAATTTTCTATTCAAACATATCGATTTCGTTACTAAACAGACTTAGCTTATCTATTGATGCTAAATGATTACTTGTTCAAGAGTTTAATTTACATATATGTAAGCAGTCAAAAGTCAGTTGCCATGTATAAAATAATTAATAAGATATGAAATAGGTTTTATTAGTGCGATTGGTTAATAAGGAATTCCTATATTTCTATATACACACTACTGTCCACCTTCGTTTCGCTCTGGTGCGTCTGTACGTAGGTAATTTTCGCATTTATAACATAATATACTCTCATAATTGCTTAATCGTTTATATGTTATAACGTGTTCCCGTGAGAATGAGGTGTTTTCCCGAAGCAAAAAATCACTTTAGTACGATTTTGACATACAAGAACAACTGACAAGTAAGCAAGCATAAACAAACACACTATCCAATATATAGTTTGGATTTATTTAAACCGTAACAATAGTATAGTAGATAATGATAAGTTTTTATAGTGGACGCACTCTGTATTTCACAATTTTTACTGTACAGCTTGAACTAATATCATTAAATAGATGCCGCCTGATGTCACAATTCTAAGCGCTCCTACATAGGTATAAGGTGAGTCATGCTAAGTGGTTATAAACTTAAAGCTTTTGATAAATTGTAAAGTTTAATGTGTGGGACTCATCGAAACGAATTTAACGAGCTCAAACTCAATGAGTTCCACCATCCATTTCCCATCACCAGATCGGCTCGATCGATCCGGAATTCAAATACTTGCGTTTCAATGGAATACAAGAATCAAAAGCATGCTTAGAAAAAAAATATAGCTTTAACCATTCAAGGGCAATTCGTTAGGTACGTAGCTAATATACTAATTATGATCCATACATAAATATGTATGAAGTATGTATGTTTTATATAACAAGTGTTCTGATTGGTAGAATTATGTATACTGCAAAGATTTTATCTCCTCGTATTTACTAAGTAATTACACATTGTTCTCATATATTATTATCGTTTCAATCTGTACCCATGTTAATTTTTTATACGACCGTCGTTATTCAATTGTAATAAATGCAAAAATATGTTTGTCTGTTTATATATTACACACTTACATCACAATATCTCAGCTAGTCATAAAAAATTGCTTATAGAATATGTCTTGAAGAATATAAGACACGTGTAAGCTTTTTAAAAACATTATCGATTATATTTTTTGATCCTAGATTTAATTACTGAACGGCATCGTTTATATTGATCACATTTCACGCGGTTTCTAAAATGATTCTGTGAACGAAAAATATAGTAAAACGTCAAAAATCTTTCTCAATTTCACTCCGCTTATCCTCCACAAGGGAAATTTTAATCACTAACAATAGTCATTAACATACATTATTTTTCAATTATATTAATTAATTTAAGTTCGGAGTAAATTACGGAAAAGGATATGCAACTGTTTGGCATAATTTTTTTCTGTAAAAAAGATTTTTTTCTTTAAGAATAAAAAATGATGCCAATTGTCCATACTAAATGTTGCAATGTCCTTTAATTAAAGGACGCAATATTTAATTTTCCTTATATTTATAAAATCAGAACATACATTTTTGTGTTTAATTTATTTACTTCCATTAATTTAATAAATCAATGAATACAAATAAAAATTTTAGGTTTAATTTGGACGTATATTCCACAAGGAATATTTTTCTTGCAACATAAAAAATTTGGAGGTTAAAATTAAAATTAAATAACTCTATCACTTATAAAGATATCTATAACAAGTGAATTATTATACAAAATTTTATATAATAATCATTTGACCTAAATAATAACAAGTAATTAAGATAAAAGAAGTGTTAGGGATCGACGCTCGTTAATTTTAATAGCCTAAGTATTTATTTAACACTCACGTACCAAATGTATAAAGAATTGAATGAAACTAACGTTATATTATATACTTCGCTTATATCACAAATGTGTGAATATGTATGTATTTTTGTTACATCGAGCAGAGAAGAGAAGAGAGGACAGAGGTAACTAGAGGATCAGTTTAAGGGAATAAAATTTGCAAGAACATACGCTTAAATACTGGATCAATACATATGTATACCTATATATACCAACCAAGCAAGGCAGATCCTGGGGCAAAAACTAGCTTATTATGAATTAATTTACTAAATGTTTATATTATCTTCGAATGGAGATACTTGACTTTGAAACCAGAAACCCTCCAGTCATACTACGTTAAGACGGTTAAATAAAATATATATATGCAAAAAAATAATATAATAAAGCTATCATCGTATATTGAAACAAGAAATATTCACTGAATTAGCTTATGCCTCCCCCAAAGCTCTATTTTGAGCCCTAAACTTTACCTTATGTATATCGAAGACGGTATTTATTTGGCTTGTTCGACATCACTAATGGCCTGTAGAATGAGTTTAATTGGACTATAAATCAGATAGCGCTATATGTATATGGGCAGGACTTTGCAATAAATATGATATGATAATAATGCCACCTCTAATGCTTCTAACATTATCAAATGTTTAGTTGTTTCGCCGCACTTCCTGGTCCATTAACTTATATTTGGCATTCATTTGAGTCTTTAAATGACTTAATTATTATAAATATTTAAGTTTGTGAATAAGAGTGTATATTACTTACTTGTTACTTCTTTACGCTATTTCAGTAAAATTCAAAGGTTGGACACTTGGTTAACACGTAGAATTTTCATCAATGAATTTCAAATTTACCATATAACCTAGACACAGACAAATAAACAAGTACCTATATAATAGATATAAAACAATATGTCTGTTTGTATATTTTTTTCATAGACTAATAGCTTTTATAGTGTATCATTTTCGAAATTTCATTGCAAATATATTTATTTCCTGCAAAAACATTAACTTGATAAATGTACAATTATTCGATAGTAAACCGCAAAGTAATTCCCAAGAGCGGTTCGTCATCAACATGATATTCGTATAGATGTGAATAGCTCCATGGTTTTACTAAAGGCCATAAACTCGCCTATCAATTAAAGCTACTACCATAAAGTACAACTTGTAAAACACCAAACTGTTATTTCTATGAAAGAATTTATTTGAGTTGTTTTATAATCGTTCGGCATCTCAAACTTTTATTGACTTTGTACTGTGGAAAATTGTTCAAACACATTATACATTTATTGTTATATCACTTCCTATGGTAAATGCCGTCCCTTTACACAAATATCAATAAACTACCGAAATAAACATCTTGTTATGACTTTAATTGTAGGAAAGAAATTACTATATAATAGCTACAAACCACAGATTACACAATTCCTATAGTATAGTTATCTCACAGAAATAAATAAGGTGGCCCTAAAGCACGTTTTTATTACTTTAAATAAACAATAAATCGTGTTAAACCGCAAATTGTAAAATTATTATATTTATTAATTTAACGTGGCAGGATTAAATTTAAAATATAGTAAAATTCAATTTCCGTTTATTTAAACGATTTTAATCACGTTCTTCACCATGGCAACAATTACCAAAATGTAAACGGCACCTACATATTCTTTTCTTATCAGCTGATTTTTCAATCATCAGTAAAATTACGGAAATTAATTTTAACCGAAAAAGGTATCTTTTTGGGATGAAATTATATATAATTAATTTTCAATAAAATAAATTCACATATATGAAATATGTGAACCATCTATTGACATTTATTTGAATTAATATTTCTATTAATGAGAGTTAAAGATACTAACGTTTGGAATTAAAGTTTACACATTGAACCTTAATCTATTACTTATTTCTCACTAAACGCAACACATAATAACCATACCAGAAACAATAAAAATGAAATGAATTTAAAAATATATCCGTGGGTGTCAGTTTCACCATCCTCTTCCTAGTAATCAAAAATTTTATGACATAAACAAACCTACAAATGAAAATTGCCCATAAAAGATAGCGTGGCATGTAGGGAAATAAAAGCATTTATAGACCAGTGAAGACACGTGTCCAAATCTACAGTAATATATAATATTATAACTCTGAGATTGTTTGAACGTGGTATTCTCTGGAAATACTAGTCAAATTTTAATAATTCTTTTTGCATTTTATAGCCTACTAGCGACTCATGCTCGCTTCGCGTTCGTTACTAGGTATGTTTTGACGGTTAGTATAGGTACATACATAGGTATAAAAAAGTAAGTACCTACTTTAAAAATTAAAAAAAAAAATATATATCCCTTAACTAATGATTCCCCATACAAACTTTTATCACCTTTTTCACCCTCTGGATGAATTATTTCCGGGATAAAAACTATCCTATGTCCTTCCCAGGATTTTTTATCTCAAACTATTTCCATACCAAACATCATCTAAATCGGTTCAGCGGGTAAAGCATGAAAAGGTAACAGACAGACAAAGTTACTTTCGCATTTATAATATTAGCATAGATTTATTGAAGAAGAAGGATATAGGCTATGAGTATGAAACTTCACGCTACGAATCTTATGAGCGAAGTAATTATATAGAGCCGAAGGCCAAGTTCTTTCAGATTCATATTAGAATTTCAATTCATTTAGATGCATCATTTGGTAATTGCTACTGTTTAATGCTAATATAAATTAAGAAAAATTCAAAAACATATAAAAATATTAAACAATTCGATCAAAAGACATAATAAATTTAACATAATGAGTATAAATACAAACAATATCACAGTCAATACTTCTAAGTGAAAATACCAAAGTCTAAAGACGGTAATTGTCGTCATAATTTCTAAACACCGACTTCACCTTGCTAACATAAAACATAACTCACGTGGCCAGTCCGATGACCCCACCGGAAGCAGGCGCAATCATATAGCCAGATGATTTATTTGTAAACAGACGCACGTCAACGCGAGACCAATATTATGCGCACGCGTACGACAATGTTTGTTCTTCATATACTTGGATATTTTGAATTGACTAACATAACTGAACTGGAGTATATCCTATTGTTGATATAGTATATATATTTACACTTGAATGAAAGTTCACAGGGTTGGTTTAAATGATTGTATGTAAAGTTGGTTAATGTTAAAAGCTCTTGATAACTTGTTGTTATTTCTCTAGTATTTTATTATCTACTAGCGACGTTTCCTCGCTTCGCTCGGGTGCGTCCCTGAGTACGTTTTAATTTTTGAGAACGAAACCTTAATTCGTTTTCTAAAAGTAGCCTAAGTTTCTCTATATAACACCAGCTATCTGCCAGTCTCGTCAAACTAGGTTCAGCCATTTTCAAGATTAGTCGGAACAAACAGACAGTCAAAAATTAAAAAAAAAATGTTTTCTTATAAGTACCCTATATAATTTCATATTATTAATATACAATTTAATATTTTCTGTTTTCTCTAGCAACACTTTAACTTTACGGTACTTTAAAGTACAATAATAACACCAGCTAAGTAGCTTTGTAAGTTTTATATCTTTTATGTGACTTAGAAGATAATTTTGACTTATAGTAAAATTTTCCACTGATTCATTGCATAAACATGAGCGAATATAAATAACATGATAATTTATATGTATTATATACATAATTTCTGCGTGTTGACTTCATATTGTAGATCCTATTTAAATACTTCAGATCTCTTGAATTTGTTTATTTATTTTTATTTATGTACCGTGAAAATATATATTTCATAAAATAAATATAAAGCTAACGAAAAATAACCTGTCTCTTTAAGAATTTTATTCTAGAATCGTTCAAGTATGAGAAAATTATCTAATTAATTAAGTACAGCTTAGGTTACATATGTATACATATAATACGTAATTTACAATATTAGTTTGTAAATATTACATATTTATTAAAATTTATCAAGAAATGTTCATTAATATGTATAATTTCATTTAAAAACCATACTTATTCATTAACACGCGCCTCCTACGAGTGTACTAGCTTGTTTACATTAGCCGTCTGTTTATTTTTGCTTCATATGGATTAAAAAGCTCCCAACAACGTTTTAGGCGTTCATTAGACTTTTTATTCTAAACAATGCGCTTTTATTACTTACAATAATTTTGTCTAGCTATAGTACATAATTTTATAGAAAAAAAGCCTTTTAAAAGCTTTTCGTCAATAAAAGTTCATGTTTAAATGAAAATGTAGATTTTAATATACATACATACTTTTTGTTTATAATAAAAATACAATGTAATATTATTATTATACATATATTTATATAAAAATATTTTATTATTAAAAAAATAAGAAATGTACAACGGATATATAACTGTAAAAACTTTCATTAGAAACATATACTGGACAGATATACTGGACAGATTTTAATGAAATTTGGAATGATGATAGCTGGTTACCTCTAAGTTATATTCAACTCAAAATGCTACGAGTAAAAAACTTTTTAAATACATTTAAAAGTTAGCTTTAAATACTTAAATGTGATATTTCATTCGTTAAATTAATATTTAAGAGAATAAATAGGTGCTCTTAAAATCAAACTGATAAATAAAATTAAATAACGTAGTGTCTATATACTTGATTATTTAGTAATCAATATTAATACACAGGGTATCGCGAGTTGACCTATGACCGTACAAACATTCCATCACAGCACAAAGAGCATATTATACGTTATGAGATATGTTTCTCATGAAATTTCATACTTACAAAGTAATTAGCTGTCTTGCGCAGTGATGGCATATCTATTTGAAACTGTCTAGCATCTGAGTTCACAGATTTGACTCTGGTGCGTTTGAAATAATTTTGCACCTATTTCTAATTGTATATAATTATCAAGCCTATAAACTAAACTAAGTTTTCTTTTTAAATTAAACTTTAAAATTTTATTTTATGAATCTTATTTATTTATTTTTAGTTAAAAAAACCTCCAAAATGAGCACCAGAAGACATCTCCTGGTGCTTGGTTACCTTGGTTTTTCTGGTGTATGTAACGCTATTTGATCCGTTTCCTTGGTTCTACCCGTAAAAGTGGATAATTTTTAAAGTTAAATGTCCATGACATGCGCAAACTCGTAGACAAAAAGAATTAGAAAGTAAAATTCTTACTCACACTAAGTTATTACACTATTTTAAATATTATAAATGCTAAAGAGTGGTACTGCTTCACGATAAATAGACTGGACAGATTTTGATGAGATTTAGTGCCCAGATAGACCTAGGAATATCACATAAGCTAATAAAATATTTTATAGGGTTCATTTTGACCAAGTAAATAGATCTCTAATCTCACCAATTTACATACTCCCATATACAAAGCGAGAGAGATATTTAGCATTATATTTACAAAACAAAATATTAAACACAAGGCCAAACCCGTAGGCAAAAGTTAGTAATCAATAAGATAACATTAAAAATACTTTACAGAAACAAACTAAGTTTTATTCCAGCGTACATTCACCGAGAGTTTATTAGAGCTGCATTATTTACTGATACTTTAGCCTTGTCCTGTCATCGAACATATTAACCTCTGGTGTCAACAGTCCCTATCATGCAGATGCAAGTAGGATTCGCTACTTTCTAAGATGACGTAATGATATTAAATGAACAACGTTTATATTGATTAAAATGATAGACGGTTGTGTTGGTATATTAATAGAGCAATATGGTTATTTAGAATCAGAGTACTGTTAAACTTAATGGTTGGTGTCACTTAGTTGATTAATTTAATTATTTGAATTTTATTTGTATCAATTATCGTATGAAGCTAAAAGCTTACAAACGCGTTACTATTTATTTATAAATTGAATGCTTTATTACAAAGCTCAATTTAATTTTATGTATAGTGTAAGTAATTGAAAATAGATTTAACAATTTCATAACTTAGGGCTATTATTTGTAACGAAAATACATACTTTATTTTATACTAGCGACTCACCCTCGCTTCGCTTCGGGTTTATCCCTAGACAAAAGCACATCTATCCCACAGGAACCGTACTTTTTTCCGGAATGATATATAGCCTATGCCTTCCTCAGTTAAAGGGTATCTAATGCAATAATAATTTTTTAAATCGGATTAGTATTATCTAGGATTAGCGCGTTCAATCAAACAAACAGCAAACTCTTCAGCTTTATAATATTAAGTATAGATTTAAAAAAACATAAAACTGATGTAAACCATTTACTCACACTTGATTATTCATAATTTAATAGCAATAGCAATGAAAAACTCTGCTAGATTTTCTATTAGTAATATTAAAATTATATAATCTAAATAAAATAAATTCCTATAGTTGAAATAAGTAAATATTAATACTCGTTAAAAAGAAACTACATACAGTAATTCATTCAACAACTTTTTACGTTTTACGTCCTTTTGAATTTACCTTAACATATAATGGTGCGCCAGACACTATTTACGGATATAAACGTCGTTTTAATTAAGAAAGTATAAACAAATGAACCAAGTTCGTGCTAGGCTAGTATGGGTGTCCAAACAGTTACTAAAATATATTTACACCAACGTTCCCAAATCAAACTGATATCCATATTCCATACTAATATTATATATGTGAAAGTGTGTGTTTGTTTTTATTTTACGTAGAGATTTTTGTGTGGAGATAATTGGAGAGCTGAAGAGTGACATAGACTACTTTTTACGCGGGAGATTATCTCACTACCATGGGAAAACACGTTATAATACAACTAAAAAAATATTTATGATCAGAATTACTTGATACTTGGTATTAATGGACTTCAATATAATTAAATAAATGTTTTAGTATTTTTCGAAATTCATCTCATAAGGGGGTAAAAAGGAGGATGAAAGGTTGTATGAAACCTATATTTTTAGTTTTTTCGTAGGTTTAGCGCGAGCGAAGCCGAGGGCTCTGCTAAGAATATTATAAATGTGAAAGTGTGTTTGTTTGTTTTTCCTTTTTTGACGTGGTAACAGAGTTTCGGATTGGAGTTATTTTTTGTGTGGAGATAGTTACCGCGGGAGATTATCTCATTCTTACGGGAAAACACATAATACATCAACCCACCAAAAAAACCTCCAAAATGAGCACCAGAAGACATCTCCTGGTGCTTGGTTACCTTGGTTTTTCTGGTGTATGTAACGCTATTTGATCCGTTTCCTTGGTTCTACCCGTAAAAGTGGATAATTTTTAAAGTTAAATGTCCATGACATGCGCAAACTCGTAGACAAAAAGAATTAGAAAGTAAAATTCTTACTCACACTAAGTTATTACACTATTTTAAATATTATAAATGCTAAAGAGTGGTACTGCTTCACGATAAATAGACTGGACAGATTTTGATGAGATTTAGTGCCCAGATAGACCTAGGAATATCACATAAGCTAATAAAATATTTTATAGGGTTCATTTTGACCAAGTAAATAGATCTCTAATCTCACCAATTTACATACTCCCATATACAAAGCGAGAGAGATATTTAGCATTATATTTACAAAACAAAATATTAAACACAAGGCCAAACCCGTAGGCAAAAGTTAGTAATCAATAAGATAACATTAAAAATACTTTACAGAAACAAACTAAGTTTTATTCCAGCGTACATTCACCGAGAGTTTATTAGAGCTGCATTATTTACTGATACTTTAGCCTTGTCCTGTCATCGAACATATTAACCTCTGGTGTCAACAGTCCCTATCATGCAGATGCAAGTAGGATTCGCTACTTTCTAAGATGACGTAATGATATTAAATGAACAACGTTTATATTGATTAAAATGATAGACGGTTGTGTTGGTATATTAATAGAGCAATATGGTTATTTAGAATCAGAGTACTGTTAAACTTAATGGTTGGTGTCACTTAGTTGATTAATTTAATTATTTGAATTTTATTTGTATCAATTATCGTATGAAGCTAAAAGCTTACAAACGCGTTACTATTTATTTATAAATTGAATGCTTTATTACAAAGCTCAATTTAATTTTATGTATAGTGTAAGTAATTGAAAATAGATTTAACAATTTCATAACTTAGGGCTATTATTTGTAACGAAAATACATACTTTATTTTATACTAGCGACTCACCCTCGCTTCGCTTCGGGTTTATCCCTAGACAAAAGCACATCTATCCCACAGGAACCGTACTTTTTTCCGGAATGATATATAGCCTATGCCTTCCTCAGTTAAAGGGTATCTAATGCAATAATAATTTTTTAAATCGGATTAGTATTATCTAGGATTAGCGCGTTCAATCAAACAAACAGCAAACTCTTCAGCTTTATAATATTAAGTATAGATTTAAAAAAACATAAAACTGATGTAAACCATTTACTCACACTTGATTATTCATAATTTAATAGCAATAGCAATGAAAAACTCTGCTAGATTTTCTATTAGTAATATTAAAATTATATAATCTAAATAAAATAAATTCCTATAGTTGAAATAAGTAAATATTAATACTCGTTAAAAAGAAACTACATACAGTAATTCATTCAACAACTTTTTACGTTTTACGTCCTTTTGAATTTACCTTAACATATAATGGTGCGCCAGACACTATTTACGGATATAAACGTCGTTTTAATTAAGAAAGTATAAACAAATGAACCAAGTTCGTGCTAGGCTAGTATGGGTGTCCAAACAGTTACTAAAATATATTTACACCAACGTTCCCAAATCAAACTGATATCCATATTCCATACTAATATTATATATGTGAAAGTGTGTGTTTGTTTTTATTTTACGTAGAGATTTTTGTGTGGAGATAATTGGAGAGCTGAAGAGTGACATAGACTACTTTTTACGCGGGAGATTATCTCACTACCATGGGAAAACACGTTATAATACAACTAAAAAAATATTTATGATCAGAATTACTTGATACTTGGTATTAATGGACTTCAATATAATTAAATAAATGTTTTAGTATTTTTCGAAATTCATCTCATAAGGGGGTAAAAAGGAGGATGAAAGGTTGTATGAAACCTATATTTTTAGTTTTTTCGTAGGTTTAGCGCGAGCGAAGCCGAGGGCTCTGCTAAGAATATTATAAATGTGAAAGTGTGTTTGTTTGTTTTTCCTTTTTTGACGTGGTAACAGAGTTTCGGATTGGAGTTATTTTTTTTGTGGAGATAGTTACCGCGGGAGATTATCTCATTCTTACGGGAAAACACATAATACATCAACCCACAACAAGTCATCATACCTATGTAGTCGCTATAAATATGAATATATTGAAAATATTAAAACAATCATTTTGCACTTAGACAATCATAATTCTATGGTATTAAAATCATCAAATATCTTATTTGTCATACAAATGTCATATTTTATAGAACGTTTTTTAATAAAACGTATGTTTTGTAGTTACGTTTGTTTACTTAGGAACCGTCGATGTATAGACGTTATAAAAATCCAAATGAGTCGTAAAAGGGCCGCTTGGTGCGCTAGGGTATTTTTTATTGAGATGCTGAGTTTAACGGCCGCGAGTCAGCCCTTGCAAGGCTTTTGACCTTTATTTGTAACAAAAGGGTGAAGGTGTCTTAATTCCAAAATAACTTAGAAAAATATAAATGAAATTATATATATGTAGTTATTTTGTATCTTTTTTTTATGTCGATTAAAATTTACATGAGCATTCTCCATATCAAGTGATTCAAGAAGTGTCTTACGAGCACCATTAAAGAAAAGTACTTGTGCTTAAATAGTTTTGATATAAAAAACAAAATAGCTAATACAACATATGAAAATACTGAAGTTGCAACTTTAAAAGCTTGTTCATACAGCTTTCTTGCTATATTGCCTAAAGCAAATTACCTTCACACACGCGGCATCATAGACATATTGAAAATTAATAGTTAAAGTAAAATAATTAAAAGAACGTTATTTTCAACATTAACTTTTTCATTAACTTTGTAAAATAAATAAACTTTAAACGTTGTTTTACGACTTGTTTTATAATTATTAAAAGCATTAACTCAATTGTGCCTTTTACGATACTAAATATCATCCTCATCTTATATTTTCTTGAATAAAAACAGACTGAATAATTATCATAAAGTCGTTTAAATTTTAATAGGTTAAGTAAACACAGGATCACCTTTTAGCAATGATAAGACTATAAAAATTAAGGACTTTATAAATAATAATGTTTCTTTACATTTCTATAAATTAAATAAATTTTACTGCAGTCATAAACTTGATATATAAATACATAATATCAAAAAATAAAATCTACTGAACTGAATTAAATTATATGTTTAGTATTTATGAAATTAATTGATATGACGTTTTTTCATTAAAAAAACCACATAACTATGTAAACTAATTATGTATATTAAAACAAAACACTTTAGATATAGCCAAATAACTAACGTAGCTATTTACTGTGGATTTATTTGTATTTCAAAAATTAAATGTCAACTAACACTATTAATGAAATATATAAAAATGTGTACTTACTAAAGTACTATTTTTTTTTAAATACATATTAGTATAATTAATTTTACTTTCCAAGATTTACGGGAATATTTAACATCTATAAATATAATAAAATTGTGACTAAACCGAATCTGTACATTAAATATTTTTTTGGAATATCTTATTGAAATAGACATTATTATCAATACAGAGACCAAATTTTTTGAATTTTTGTCTGTCTGTCTGTCTGTTTCCGCATCACGGAAAAACCACTGTAGGGATTTTGATGAAATTTGGTATTATGATAGCTGGTTATCCGGGTCAACATATAGGATACTTTTTACTGCGGGAAAATATCTCATCTCTATGAAATCTATAACTAAACGTTAAAACGTAAGTAGGTACGAACATGTTTGCTAAAATCACTATATAGTATTATTTATTAATTACCTTTAACTTAGATTTGCATCGAAAAATCAGTCGAAGGAATACATTTTAGCCAAAATGATGGTGAAAACATTTTAAATATACTAGTGCTTGCCAAGGGATCGACCTTCACCCCTTATATATATATTTTTTTTGATAACTCTAAAGCTCGTTAATACTCGTAGCTACTAAACAAAAAAGAAAATCGCTTGACTAACACAGTGAAAAAGGTACATAGATAACTTTTTTATCTTTGCTTATTAAATTATGTTTACCGAATTAATAATATTAATTTTTGCTTAAAAATGAAAGTAGAGTACTAAAATATTATTTTTAAATATTTATATTATTTTATTACAATTAATTATATCTCAGTACCAAATTTTTCTTAAATCCGATGAACCTCACAATGTGAAGAGCAAACACACAAACTTTAACATTTGTAATAATAATAATTTAACTATAATATTTTACTATAATATAACATATAAAAGATGAAATGTAAACTAATGTTTTCAATGTTTAAGATGTTGTCACTGTAAACACGAGCAGGTGCAGTATTTCCGAACGCGCTTTGATAACGTATAGAGTTACAAGTTCGTTTTACGTTTCCATGTTAGAATGAGCTTTACAATTATAGATTGTCGGACTTATTTTGTGAAGTATGACTGTTTGACTGCAGATACAGAAATTTATGTGGAAAAGGGTTGCAAAATCTATATCTAATATATGTTTAATGAGAGCTTAATGCTGGTATTCAGCCGTTTTTAGCGTCCCACTGCTGAGCACGTACCTCCCTTCAATACGAGTTGGATCAGGCCATAGTTCACCACGTTAGCGAAGTGAGAGTTAGCAAACTTCAAGTGTCTTTCCAAAATTGCTAGTTTCTCTTAGACATGTTGGTTTTCTAACGATGTTTTCCTTCACAGTAAGGCAAGTGGTAATCATGTCGGAAATGATTCGCACATAAAAGTATCAGAGACATAATTTTTGAACTCGCTTTACTCGGTTTCCCAAGCGAGCGCGTTACCACTGGGCTACCACTGCCGCTTCGCTCTCATGTAACCCTAAGTGCCTTAGAGTTCAAGTCATTCTATCTACTAAATTTCATCCAAAGCCATCCAGCCACGTGAAGCCTTCAGCGTGAAGCCTTCAGCATGAAGGTTAAACAGAAGCTGAGTGACACATTACCTAATTATTAGTATCCAAGAACATCGATTGGTCCTCAAATGAAATCTTTTGCAATAAAGCTTATTTAAGCAAAGCTAAAATTAACATAGAATCTGTAATAATGTAAGCTCTACATTAAGAGTATTTTTTAAATTTCGAATCAAATTTCATTAATTCCCATACCATTAAAGGGTAAAAAGCTATTATTCCATTAATCGACGCAGAATATAAATCGCAGGTTCATTTTACGTTATTGTTCAAAACCAATACTGGATCACATTAAAACCGGCGATATTGGAAAAAGAAATATCAATGAATTCATATTTCAGTAGCAAATGTGTCGAGTATGTACTGTGGGACTAAAAATTGTATAAAATCATTATTTTGATTAGCATTAAATATTTTCATTTTAAGGAGTAGAATTCTTCACCTATCTCCTCGTTTTCTCTTGGCGAAGAAACAGAGATGATAACTATTTACTTTTTTACCGGTAATAAAACTGTGTTAAGAAAATAAAATGTTTGGTAAATACAATTCTATGCGAAATAAGTAGGTATGTATGAGAAAAATTTAAGCAAAATAAATTATTTAATAATATATACCCAATTTTTTGAAACCATAGCCACTTCAAATCAAATTCATAGAAAAATTAACCTATCATATACATACATATATGTGCATATATAGTTAAAACATAAATACATAACAGATATACGAACGAGATTATCACTTTAATCGTGACTTATCACTTTCTAATTAATATTACATTTTCAAGCAGCTACAATGAAAAAGTCAAAAACTTAAGATATTCAATGTTTGGTTTCAAATATTTAATACATTTTTAAACTTTCAATTGACACAAATGAAAGCTTTTACAGCAAACTTTCAATCAACATAATTATTTTCAGTCTACACTACGGTATATTTGTTTTGAAAATATTAGATATTAATAAATCTTCTAATAAATACCTTGTTGAAGCCATTAAACCGATCTGAAGCACGCACCACATTTAATGAGAACAGGTATTGCAATTGTTTAGCTACTGTGCACACGCAACGTTGCATGATACGCTTTTTGCTGGTTTTTACCTGCCGATATTTTATTTCTCCCTTTTTTGTTCGGTGTTCGAGATTATTAGGTTTAAAAATGAGCTGAGATTGAATTTCAACTAATATGACCTTAATTTTGTTGCAAAATTGTTTATTTTGCATGCGCGTGAGTTGATTTTTTTAACGGTTGCCGTTGTTGTAAATTTCAGTATACCTTATAAGGCTATACTATACTATACATACATAATAAACATATGTATATTATAGCAAATTATATATATATTATGCACTATTGATAACGTCATTTTATACATTTTATAGAAGCCTGAAAGAGCTGTATTGACTGTAATGTATTTGTATAATTTCTTAAAATTATAAGTTTATGTGCTTAAAATTTTTGTTAAATCAAAACCAGTAGGTATTTATATTTAGTTAAAGTGGGATGTGAATGGTCGAGGTGATGATTTAAAGGTGATTAGCCCAATTATTGTCTTGGCTACGATTCCAGTTGAAAGTTACAAATAAACTGTATAATTGTACTATTTAATGTTTTTTTTTTCTTTTCTTTAATTTCTTTAAATCTTTTTTTTAATCATTATTTATATTAAATTTTTAATAAAATAAAATTTGCAGGCCTCGACCAGCTATTTTTTTTTTACACGTAGCTCTTTCAGGTATTGAAATTTACGAATGACACCAATTTAAATTCCTTCGTGATGTAATCTACACATATTCTTAACTTACTAACGGTAACCTCCAGCGTAGAAGTACAGATGACCTCTACAAAAAATATTTCACATCGTTATCCCGTCAGCACCTTTCGACATTCATTTTAAGTAAATTTTGAGTTTTTTCTCTCGAAAATCATTGTCTTCTAAGCATTCCTTACCGAGAGCAATATATATAAAGTGAGGAATAAAGCAACATTGTAGGGCAAGCAATCTGGTACACTCATAGCTCAAGCCTATCTATTTATAAACGGTTATGACAATAGTGCACTGTAGCAGGATGCAGGGAATGACCAATTTATGGCCGGAACTGTTTTATGGGACGATTGACCGATCAGATATTTTTCGAGGGTATGGGGGTCGGAGTACGCTTGATTAATTTAATTTTAATTAAATTGATATGTAAAGGAAAAAAAATTAAGAGTGCGTATATGAATGTGTACACGCGCAAGGTGAGATACTAAAAATAAGGCATATTACAATCAGATATTTATAGAATATCATTGAAGGAAAGAATATAATATTATAATATATCATTTGTCTGACATTAACAACGGTTACCATGGCAACAAACGTTCGTCTCGCCCGTTACGTTGCACTTTCCAATTTCCCAACCACACCTGCCTAAAGAAGTTTTCACTTCAAAAAACAATTACTGTTTAATATCAGAGGTTCAACTAAATAATAAAGAAACTAATAAGGAAAGGTTGAAAGTCTATCCCAAGAAGTCTTAAATCGAGAATGATATTTAATATCAAAATTCGTCATTTTTAAAGTCAGAAAAGCTTCTGTTTATATTGCCAATGAGAAATCCCATCGAACTCACGCCTATAATAATATTTAAATAGATTCGGGCCACGGCAGTCGTAGGTTCGATTCCTTTCGAAATGAACATTTGTGTTACATATCAATTATAATTGAGAACAAAGAAATGTAGAAAAGAGTTAACGCATAACCAAGCGAGGGAAATATAAAGCTATAAAAATTATAACAACACGTGTTATTTCAAAAGTGAGACAAAATTTATCTCTCTCATTTTGCATTTTTCCACAGCTTGTAATTAGTTTTTGACATTTATGTTTAGTGCTAGTCCTCTACGGGCGTTGGGCAGACGCTTTCAAAGTACAGATAAATCACTCGAGGGGTACGTGTTAAGTTAAGTCCCAACATTTTTTGTATTTCTGAGAATAATAATTGGACAGCAATATAGGGAATTGTTGTAAACGTCTAGTCATGTAGCAGGATGTAGAATCGTTATGGAAACTATATACTGTAATTTAGTTAATTCAAGAATAAGCCTGATGTTTGGTCGATAGAATAAGACTGAATAAGCCTATCCCCATGACTTACTTAAAAATCTGTTCCTTTTAACAATGGATTTGTTTTCTTTACTGTTATTATTGCACTCTCAAGCGACTTGTTTTATATACAGACATTTTATATACATAATATGTAAATTATATATACTAATATTATAAAGAGGAAAGATTTGTTTGTTTGTTTGTTCTGAATAAGCTCCGAAACTACTGAACCGATTTAGATAAAATTTGGTAAGAAAAGTTTGAGACCCTGGAGAACACAGAATAGCTGTTATCCCGGAAATCATCCCTTAAGGGGGTGAAAATGGGGGTGAAAGTTTATATGTGGAAGCAACGAGACGAACCCGAACGAAGCGAGAATGAGTCGCTAGTGTATGTATAGGTAAGACATAGTGTTTTACAATTAAGAAATAAAATAATCTTAAAGATTGTTTATTTTTAGACACGTGTCACATTTTCACGAAAATATTTCAGACCCAAGGGAAAAGAAGTACATAATTTTTAGTGTCTTTATTTACCTTTCTTAAGTTATTTGGTCTTCCCGGTTTTTAAGTGCATCATCTTTATTCATCTAACACTAGCATTCCATTCAGTACACGTTACTTTTTGACAATAAGATGAAATTGAGCTAATGATGAAACCATTGAAAACTCTAAGTATTTTACTATCTACAATGTACTCGTAGATGTCTGCCAACCCGCGCTGGAAAGCGAGGTGGACTATAGCCTGACGCCCCTCGTATTAAAGCGAGGCCCGTGTCCAGCAGTGGGACGCTAAAAAGGGCTAAATACTATACAATGTACATACATATTTTATGAATCGATTCTCAAAAGCGTCACAGAAAATAAGAAAATTTTAATTTACATTCTTTACACAAATGTTTAAAATTATTAAATTTTACTTCATTTGTTATATTTTAATAAATATAATTGAATCCTACTAATATTATAAATGTGAAAGTTTGTGAGGATGTCTGGATGTAAATATATATGTATGGATGTTTGTTACCTTTCACACAAAAATTTTACAATAATATATACATTAGAATAATACATAGGCTACTTTTCACCCCGGAAAAATGTACAGTTCCCGTGGAATAGATTTGTTTTTGTTACTCTATTTCTTTATATTTTGTATCGAAAAACCTCAACATCGCATCCTTACGCAGAAATACGAGAGCCTATACAAAACATGTCATATCATAAAAAAGAACCTCATAAAAATTGACCTCATTTAAGTACCATATTATATAACATATAAAAATAAAGCTCAGAACTTTCTAACACATGTCCCTGTTCTTACAATACACCATTCTCTCGCCCGCATCCCGACCTCATTGTAGTCACAAATCATCGAGAAAATAAAATAGAATGATGAAACAAAAGCTTTATGATATTGTTCTACGTGTGTGGCAATGGATAACATGTGCGCAATTAGACACTACAGCTTTATCCTTAAGCTTACAATAGGTTAACAATTTTTATTGACACCAATATTTTGATAAGCTTTTAAGCTACTATGAACATTGACATTTATTGTATTTAATATATTTAATATTTAGTATAGATTTCTAAGGGATGAGATATTTTCCCGCAGTAAAAATTGTCTTATATGTTGACCAGCTATCATTTTACCAAATTTCGTCAAAATCCCTGCAGTGGATTGGATGACAGACAGACAGACAGACACACAGGCAGACAGACAGACAGACAGACAGACAGACAGATAGACAAAAAATCTAAAAACTATAGATTCGGCCTCTGTATCGATAATAATGTCAATAAGATTTTCCCAAAAATATTTAATGTACAGATTCGGCTCAGTCACAATTTTATTATATGTATAGTTTTTCAGCAGTGTAGCAATTAATTTCAAGATATATACGAGTACATATTCAATTTTATGCGCAAGCATGATGATTCAAGGATCATTCTAAATCTATACATTGAATCCTTCACAATTAATACAATGAAGAAAGCCAAATATTCTAAATAATGTTTTCATAGATATTTTATTATAATCATATACCATATCATATATGCCTTCAATATTTACCTTCTTAAGAGAAGATATTCGAACAATGTTACAACTAACATTTAATTTAAAATAACTAAGTAGTTGCATACAATTGTTCATCCCTTATTTTGTTTCTTTAGAGGACGAATTTTCAAAAACTTTTTCTTGAAATTTTTAGGGAACTAAATAAAATTTTATGCATTTAAAACAAGCTTTTTTATATTGCCTTTCATTCACTAAGTAACCTCTCCATTCTCCATTCAAAAATTAACTTATCGTATTAAAAAAATATAAAGGGCATATACAAGAATTACTATTAGTTATAATTGTCGTCTTGTCTTGTCATGTTAGATCGTACTGTTAAGCGTTCAGTTCTTGAAAGCGATAAAATACCGGTTTCTGTTGCACCGCTGTATATAGTTTATACTAACCCGATGAGGTCGAGTTCTAGACTGAGAATTAATATGCAGGTGTTCTATATTAGATATGAAGATACTAAAAATGTCGTCTTAGAAGCTGTTTGCATATTTGATTTCATAATAATCGTTTTTATTTACAATATCACCATTTCATTACGTATGTATGGGGATAGATATTTTTATTCTATAAATATTTCCTTCAGTTAACCTAAGACAAAAGACGCGTTAGCTATCACATAAAAAATATACTTCTGTAATATATATTATTCATACATTTTGTCAATAAAGAAATATTGTATCGTATAGAGTATCTCAATAGAGTATATGCTTGTACTGTGGATACGCAAAAAAGAGATTAAAAAAATGTAAAACTAACTTTCGTCGCGGCTTCACTCACGTGGTTTAAGATACATATATCTTTCTCTCTTTAGAATTTCATCTAAATTTATTGAGCCGTCATAGTGTTTAAGTAATAAACAAACATAAAAAATTTTTGCTGAGGTTTTGCAAAGGTTGTGGTAGCCCAGTGGTAACGAGCTCGATTAGGAAGACGAGCGAAGTGGGTTCAAATCTCGTGTCTCGTACCTCTGATATTTTCATGTGTGAATCATTTCCAACATGATTACCACTTGTCTTAACGGTGAACGAAAACATCATGATGAAACCTGCATGTCTGAGAGAACATAGCAAGTTTTCAAAAAGTCATGTGACGTCCGCCAACCCGCAATCGGCCACCGTGGTGGACTATGGTCTGATTCCCCTCGCACTGAAGGGAGGCCAATGCCCAGCAGTGGGACATTAAAAAGGCTGAATACAATACAAATATTATGATAAATATATTTCAGTATAAAAGTAGTACAAAGTACAAACTGTTTCCAACTCAAAATAATACATTAACGAAAGCCTAGAAATTGACAAGTAAGGGGCATTAAAATACCAAAGTACAAAGCGACAATAGTTACAAAACAAAAAAGTGTAAGAATTAGTGGGCGAAAACATGCGACGTCGATACATCACTTCAAAGCTTTCTTAATGGAGACACTCGCGACACCTCCTTTAGCTCGAAAATTTGACTTTGATGAAGCAAGCGTTCAAGAGAGCTGTACATTCAAGAAAGCTAAGGCAAGATTCCACAATCTTTGAAGAGTACAAACTTTAAAAATTGTATTGAAATGAATATAATGGTAATAATATAATTACTTAAGAATATATTTGCTTAAAAACCGTACAGTTAACTTACCTGTAGGTGATCCTAATACATATTAAATTACCTAAGTATATTTATTAGTTTAAACTTCGGCATTTAACTGCACTGACTCTTATACCGATTCAAAAATAAAGCTAATTTTGATAAATGTGTATTATTTTATTTTCTCATGTAAACTAGGCTTTACTTGAAACAATATCTTTGCTCAGGTTACTATACCCAGCAACTCTTTGGAATGTACGTAACAATTGCCTAAAGTTTCATCAAAATCGGATGAATTGTTTAAAAAAATATACATTATAAACAAACAAACACATATTCAATTTTATTTTTGTTATATATAAATTAGTCACACATCAATAAATCGACAGACTCGCAACACCTTCTTTACCTAACAAAATTGACTAACGAAGCAAACGGAGCAAAAATAACCGATCGTGTCCAACCCATTGTGCGTGATAAAATTAGAACGCTTCGAAATAAACACGTGGTAGCAATTATCGCAGCAGCGGGTTAAATGAGGCACCGTGAGTCGTTAATGGCTACACTCGGCCACGCTTCCGGCGTCGGCTTCCCAAACGAAAGGGACACTGGACTTCACTTCGCAGATGAATTCGAGGAAAGATGATTTATTGAACTATTACTAATAGTGTTTGAAAAATAACTTCTTTAGGTATGGTCATATCGTTTTATTCGCAATTTCATGGGTTTTAACTTTAATGCGCGAAACCCTAGTTCTTTTTCTTAAAGAAAAATTAGCCTAAGTTACTTCTTATGATATCAGCTGCCTGCCAATGAAAGTCCCGTCAAAATTGGTCCAGCCATTTTGGAGATTAATCGAAATAATCAGACAAACAGACAAAAAATTTCAAAATTATTTTTTTCTTATAAGTACCGTATATATACTTTCATGTTTATTTAGTAAAAAGCTGTTATTTTGACATTACAAACAGACACTTCAATTTCATTCATTTGTATAGATGTAAACATTAGTAATCCAATAGTAGTCCAATTATTATTTAAGCCATTAAGTTGTATTTTTGAATATTTTTTTTTAAATCAACTGGGTAAGTAAAATTTTATTATTATTTTATATAAATACATATATTATTTATTAATCAATATTGAAGTATCACTAAGCAAAGTATCTTCTTGTATAGTTAGCGATATGTAATCATAAACGTCGAACTCATAATAAAGTCAAATTTTCAGAAAGCATTGCACACGTTTTAACTTCACATCAATCAGCTTTGCAGAGTGCTTACTGCTTAGTACATTAAAATTTTTATTTTCCAAAGTATTTTCAAGCCACAGCATTCAGAAGCGGTACTAACATTAATCATACCTGTCGACCGACCAACTCCGTTCTCTTTATACATCACGTCTTTGAGGCAAGTTCCTCATTTGTTGAAATGCTTGCTTTTATTAATGTCCACCCCAATATTGTAAACGTCTCAATCCCTTTGATGACTTCCTGTTTCTTTGTTGGGGGCTCACTGATTCTTAGATTTTTAACTTTTCGGTTAGCGTAGATTAATGTGGTCAAACGATCTCGCACGTTCGATGTCGCAATAAATTACTATTAAGTAACACATTGCTTGCCCATTTACGATGGGCCTCGTAAAATACGGTTATAGCCCCGCAATGTAAAATACAAATTATCTACCTGATCTTTTTCAGTTTTTGTCCAAACAGAAACTACTATTATTACAGGCGGATGTTTACATGTGTACAGGAAAAACTTTAATAACTTGGTTGTTTATAGCATATACGTTCTGTATAAAGGCTCCAATTTTATAATTTATTAATAAAGATGATATTAATTGAATACGAAGCAAACCATGTCGTTTTATATGATCATTTGCTTTTTATTTCGAATATAATATCTTTGGAATTTAATTTGTCTTATAAATTATTAATTGATTAAGTGATGAAAAGTTTTATTATCTATACAGATAAATGAAATTGAAGTGTCTGTTTGTAATGTCAAAAGAACAGCTTTATACTAAATGCATATGGAATTATATATGGTACTTATAAGAAAAACACAATTTTAAAAAAAACTGTCTGTCTTTCTGTTTATTCCGGCTAATCTCTGAAACGGCTGGATCAATTTTAACCGGATTATCACTTGGAGATAGCTAATATTATTAGGAGTAATTTAGGCTACTTTTATTTTAGAAAAAGAATTTGGGTTTCGCTCAAAATTAAAACGTACCTATTGACGCACCTGAGCGAAGCGAGGGTAAGTCGCTAGTAAGAAATATAAACTTACTGTCGTAAACAACAAGTAGCTAAAGTTTATCATATTGTTGTTTGCAATTACTCGATGTAAATGTTATGTAATGCAAATACCACAGCCAGCAGCACACTGCAGGGACAAAAGCTTAATGAACCACTCTACTTTATGGACTAGTCCAATAAACAGAACTGGCGTTTCGGAACGAGCCCACAGCACGAACGGTCGTAATACTAAAGGACACTTGACTTGCAAGCATATACATATAAAATTACGCATACGAAAATACTAAATAATTGCAGCAAATTATGATAACATATAGTTTTAAGCACCAATAAACTGTGCATATTGCGAACGAAACTGAGCTACTTTAAAATAAAACAAATGCGATGAATGTAATAATTTTGAAATAATCTTTATATTTTAATAAACATGTCGAAAGCAAATGAAAAAGTTGTAATGCTAATGAGAGATGTAAAATTGGCAGGTGTTTTACTTTACTACACGACTAACTACTGCAGAATTTATTTTTTTCGATAATCTAAAAACATAAAGATATGAAGTAACAGCCCTCTTCAATTGCAAAATATTATTTGCAAAATATCTTTCATCCCATTGTTAGAACTTTAGAATGGAAGAAAACTCATCATATAGAGTAGGTATTTTGGTTTCTATGTGGTATAGAAAAAAATTTGCCAACAACATGTATCATGTCAGTGAGTAATTAAAATGAGAAGACTTTTAATATGTGTTAAGTTCGTCTTCAAAAAGGGATGTATGAAAAAGAAAGAAAAACTTACTGTGCATGATGATGATAATGGGTCGCGTGATGCATCGCGGTGGCTGGTCCAGGGGGGGTCGTAGCATGAAACGCCGCAAACGCCGAAGGAAACTGTAGTGGTAGGAAACCACTACCCGCAGTCCCAGGACCTCCGACCGACTCCCGATCAGGCATTATTCAAAATCCAATGGCATCATCTAGTCCCTTCACACTAATAATTTTAACAGTTTTATGATAAACATCACTAGAGTCTAAATTTATATCACAACACTTGTCAAGTTAATTCAAATCTCAACTTTATTTTCTTTTTCATTGTCATTATATTATTATTGAATATATTTTTGCTCATTGTTGATTGCACTGTATTGTTTGTATGTTTGTCTTCTCATTCTTATTTATCTGAAACAAAACAATTACATATTAGTTATAGTATTATAATCATTTGTTGAATTTTAATATAAAAGGTAAAGTATAAAGGTTGCGTGACTTTTAAATTTTTCAATTGCCCGTATAATGTCTTTATTTCACGAATGACTGCACCCAGGTTATAATCAGTTCTGATCGTAACAAGTGTTAAATACTCATATGTGCAGTAGAATAATAGCCATAATTTATTGTAAAAAAGTTTCCATTCTTAACTTTTTTTTCTTATATTGATAATTTAATTATTCTTCATAATATATTGATGACAGGTAGTAAATCTACAAATACAATTAAATATTATTTTTTTATGGAAATGTTGAATGAAGTTAACAGACTTTTTCAGACTTAAAAGGAGTCATTCGTTTCTTAAAATCAAGATTGCATCGGAATGAGTGTTAATTAGTGTTAAATCTTAACAAATCGATGAAATGGCAAAAAAATCGAGAGAGTAATTGAGCGAACAACATCAGAATTGTCATTATCACATACACAGTAACTGACTCCAGATCAGGTGGTTTTAATATTTCTTGGCAACAATAAACCAAATAAAGAACTTAATTTCCATGCCACTGCTGTTATTAAAATATACAATTACCATGGCACAAACGAGACATAAATCTTTCTTTCATGCATCAATTTTTTGCTTCCTTCACACGAAAGGTATGAGCGCGAGCTTACCTCTATGTATGTATTTCAAACATGTTATTCCCATTCCAATTCTCAAAACAAATAAAGGAAAAAGCATAATTTGTATGAAAGTTACTCCGAAAGCCGTATATGGCACAATTATGAAATCATATCAAGATTACCAAGTAGTGGGCTTCTGTAGATGGCGAACATTTAAATTCGACAAGTTTTTGTAAAGACGACTCTGCTTTTCTCTCTTAACTTATATAGTACCATTTCGAGAAAAGCTATCAAAGTGAAATTCCTGATGTAATTAATGAAGATGTGATTGTTTCAAACATTGTCTCCTGTATAAGGCTTTGCATAGTTCCGTAACCAATTTTGAAACGTATCGATAAGTATGTTTCGATAAAAGAGATTTACGATGTTTTGAAGAACGAAATTGCCAGGCTCGAATATCGACTTTTATCGACCATTCAAAAATTGTATTCAATGGTTTTAAATATAGTTATTTTTTTAATCAGAAACGGTGTCAAGTGGTTTGAAGTAAACATGCGCAAGTTTACATATACATATGTACTTTCGAAATATTTTCGCCATTTCAAAGTTTACAATATAACATGTATCTACATATCTGTTCTATCTTAATACAATCTTGCATTGCAATTCTTGTTATTTTACTTCATTTGAATATTTCTTCACTAAAATTTGAATATTTCAATTATTTTAAAGCTATTTGCTCATTAATGTTTAAATGAAACAACTTGAGCAGGTGCTGCCATTACCGCGATCCTCAACGAACGGACTTACACGTCCAATCAAATTTTATATACACAAAAAACTATTTACATTATAAAATGAGCACATCACTACCCCCTAAATTAGTGGCGTAATACTTACGCGCATGCCATCTCTCAATATGGTCCTTAATTACGATTTAATTGTTTTTTAGCCGTCGGATTGTTCCGAGTGTTCCAAGAAGTCTTTGGTCTTATGGTGTTACGGCTTGCAACTCGATTCGTAGTCTAAATTCCATCGATTTTACTTATCGACTTTTTGCAGTTCGATAAACTCGGTATAACAGTACGTAAATTGCAATTGGTGGAAGACATTCATATTATTTAGGTTAAATATTTAATTATGATAAATACATTAAAACAAGTACAGTAAAAGGTTATTAACTTTTTATAAAACAATTATTGTTTCGGTGCTAATTGACCTGTTTTATCTTTTAATTATTACGTTATATTTTAAATAATAACTACATACTTACTTACGATTCATTTTATATTTCCAGTTTAATATAAGAAAAGAAGAAAGTAATAACACGGTTAAAGAAAGATGTCTTGCAATAAATATACATTTAATCGGAGATTATATAATTTTTCAACATTTAGTATAGATTTCTCAGAGATGAGATATTTTCCCGCAGTAAAAATTATCCTATATGTTGACCCGGATAACCGTCCCGAACAATCATTATACCAATCATCAAAATCTGTAGTGGTTTTGTCGTGATGCGGTCACAGACAGACAGACAGACAAAAATTCTAAAATCATAATAGCTGAATGACAATAATGATTATTTCAATAAGATTTTCCAAAAAATATTTAATGTATACAGGGTGGATTCTTGAGACGGGACAGTAAGGGCATATTAACCTTAACGTTTATAGTTACAGGAAAACGATCGTAGAAGACCATCTATAACTTTTTGAGATATTTAGAAGTGCATTCACAGATTTTGGAAAAAATTTACAGTTAGCAAAAAAAATGCGAAAATACCAAAAAAAATTTTTATGTCAATCGATCCTATTTCATTTAGGGATCAAAAGACTCTATTAAGGCCATTTAAGGTATGAGTACTAGAAATGACAGAAATCGCAAAAAACTTTTCCCATACATTTTGTACGGAAAAACGATTATCAACTCGAAATATTCTTTGTTGCCAAACAGTCCTATTTCTTACTATGATCAAAAGACTCTTTGAGGCCAACTGAACTTTGAGTACAGAAACTACAGTAAGTCACAAGACCTTGTTTACACGCAGGCATTTTATGCAGCGGGCATAAGATAAATTTTCCAGTTTTTGTTAAGCCGATCCCGTGGCATACTGTACAGAACTGTATACTGATATAACTGAAATATCCGTCATTACTTATTGTATTCAGCCCTTTTTTGACATCCCACTGTTGGGCAAGGGCCTCCCTTTAATACAAGGTGGATCAGGCCATAGTCCACCACGCTGGCCAAGTGCGGGTTAGTGGACTTCACATGTCTTTCGAAAACTTGTTAAGTTCTCTCAGACATGCAGCTTTCCTCACGATATTCTCCTTCACCGTAAGACAAATGGTAATCATGTTGGAAATGATTCGCACATGAAATTATCAGAAATGTGAGACTCAAGATTTCAACTCGCTTCACTCAGTCTCCCAAGTCCCAAGCGAGCACATTACCACTGGGCTACCACTACCATTACTTATTGAAGCCGGTCAGAATTGATTTGTAACAAGTAATTTGTTGGTAATAAAGTTATTTATCTATCTAGCCGTCTGTTTAACATCAAAGTCAATCCAAATTGATATTCAAAAACAAATCACTGCCAATTACGCGTCTGTCCATAAGCAAATATTGGAATAATCAGCCATTAAACGCCTCGAGCACGGAGCTATTCTCCAACACTACATATAAGTCAGTAGACAATAGTGACACTTATACCCTCTTCATTAGATATGGCCTCTACTTGCAACGGTGTGTTCTGAACACGAATTGTCTAATTAAAATAGTCGTATATTAATCGTATACAGATATGTGACTGAGACACGTGTCTATTTGCAAAAGTTGTTTGAGTTATTGTTCGCTAATTTTTTTTTGAAAGTTTAAAGCTAACGTTTAAAGCTCTGAAATCTTTTCAAACGTTATCGTATATTAACGTTTCATAAGTAACGTACGTTATTAATATGAATTACTAACTCGAATGTTGTCTGAAAGAAATCGCTAAAGCGATAAGACCGCCTCTTGTGCACTTCTTCATTTTTTCATACTTTGTTTTTCTATCTTTATGTTATTACTGTGGTATACAATAAAGTGTATATAAATAAATAAATAATGATCATAATATGTTATTACATACTTACCAAACCAAAAACGTAGAAAATATTTAACCTCCGCTGGAATCGAACTTGCTATATAGGTACAGATACGGAAGTTACACTAATACTAACTTGCACAACAAAGGAACTGGAAATCTAATTACTAAAACAAGGTTAACCAATACTAATTTAACAATAGAGGCAACAACCTGGATAACTTGAATAAATCATAGGGTGGTAGCGACCGCGGTTAATCCTTTCAACTGGACTTAACATTCGCGGTGTAGTGTGTGGACATCCATAAATTACAATGAGTTTCAACGCTAGTTGCCTCGTATAAGGTTCTTGGGCCAAAAGAAGCGCATACGTGCGCGTCCGGCTGCTTAAAGCTTGTGAACTAGTTTAAGAGATTCTTTTAATATACATGTTTATAAACTATACAGATAAATAAAATTGAAGTGTCTGTTTGTATTGTCAAAATAACAGCTTTTTAATTAATACGTATGAATACGGTACTTAAAAGAAAACAATGACTGATTTCAAATAGCTGATGTTATAAGGAGTAACATCAGGGTTCCACGCAAAAAAATTAAAACTCTTTAAATTGTGACTGTAATCCGCTTACCTAAAGACGCACCCGAGGGTAAGTCGCTAGTGTACATTATAAAAGATGAAATTCTCGGTAGATATTGCTAGAATATGGAGAGACCTTATGGGAGTTGCTATAAAGGATCCGTAGGCGTATTAATTGACGATGGTTCGAAATGTAGAGGAATATTAAATACAGGTGACAAAGAAATCGGCAATTTATGAAGAACTCGACATTATCATGGAAGTATAAATGACAAGCTATTTACATTAAATCATTGCAAAACTAATATAAAAACTCTTAAAAAATGGTATATTGACTAAACAAACTTCAAATATTTACAGTTACATATTATATGAAGTTATTTAAAAGCTTCATAGTAAATCCGTTTTTAGTGGCCTACGATCCTAATAAGATATTTGTACGATTTGTCAAGCTAGTGCGTCCATTCATCGTTTGCGTTCCGGACTATTTGTGACATTCCAGTTATTTCTATGCCTGTTTATTTTAAAGAGCCCATATCGAAATAATTATTAATATATTTGTTTTATGCATTTGCTAGCGACTCACCCTCGCGTCGCTCGGGTTCCTCCCTAGGTACGTTTTAACGGTTAGTATGAAATACAAATCTTTGAATTTCTCAGCTTTTCTGTACTACATATAATATGCGTGTATTATACATATAAACCTTCCTCTTGAATCACTCTATCTATTAAAAAAACCAAATCAAAATCCGTTGCGTAGTTTTAAAGATCTAAGCATACATAGGGACAGACAGACAGCGGGAAGCGACTTTGTCTTATACTATGAAGTGATGCAATTATGAAATAATTACACAAAAGCAAGATGCAACTATTAAATAACTATGTGTATTTACTTTTTAATTACAAATAACTTAAAACTCAACAACACGAGCAAGTTAGACACGTTAAATTAAAAAATTCAATGTTTCGTAGGTACTTCCTTCTACATTTTCAATACTTGCAAACATTTTAATTTTAATAAATTTATTTTCATTACTTAAAGTTAAATATATTCACTGTATAAATAAAACTTTTATTTGACTTAGCTCAATAAAAAAGTAATAAAATAATAATATATGTACATATATATTCATATTCTTAGAATAACTAATACCAGGAACAGATAGTTTATACAGAAGTTATAATCAAATAGCATCATAATATTCATTTATTCACATCCTCGTTATAAAGTCGTTAACAGTATCAACAATAAAATTTATAATTTCCAATAAAAATTTTTTTGGAAGTCACCAATAAAACTGCAGTGGCCCTATAATAAATCACTCTGATTACTGGCAACACAAAAAAATAGTGACCCTAATAAATAAATTTCACCTCCAAATTTTATAGCCTAACTCTAAATTCTAACTTGACAGTTTATACCATACTTCCTTCGACCGTGTCGGGAATGACAAGCCAAATAAAGTTGCGGCTAACAACTCATTAAAATTAAATTCATAGAATAATAGACTCTGTTGCTTTAAAAATTAAGATTTTATGAGTGAATTAATTAAATATTGTAGGTGTTAAGTTATTAAGTAGTCAACGCTGTAGTTTAATAAAACGAGAAACATCAACCTCGTCCATGAATGTTACGAGCATTTGGTTGAACCTCCGGTGTCAAAATTATACACTATTAGTATTCAATGCAAAATTACCTATAAGTCTAGACCTGTCCAATTATCGTAAATAGTAATAAATGTCTTTAGCTTTGTCTGCATATTGAGGATTAGTTCGTAGAAGTCCGAAATATTGAAAGTAAATTTCGTAATTACAAGTGAAACTTCGAGTGTTAACTTCAAACGTGCTGATGTAATGAAAAAGAATATTTCACTACGTAGTGGTCAAAGTGGGTAGGTGGGTATAAGTGTGAGTCATTACGTATATACATATAATAACTATCACGGTTCATGAGATACTACAGCCTGGTGACAGACGGACAGACAGACAGACGGACGGACAGCGAAGACTTAGTAATAGGGTCCCGTTTTACCCTTTGGGTACGGAACCCTAAAAAGGGAATACCGCTCACTGAAGAATCACGAAATCTCAGGATTTTTGAAAATTCATCCCTTAAAGGGGTGGAAAAGGAGTTGTATCCATTATTCTTAAACTACGCGGGCAAAACCACGAGCAAATGCCTGTTGATCATAAACTTATTACCGATCTGAGTGTTTCAATATAATTTCTAGCATGAAAAAAATACTATTATAATAACTTTGAACTATTTATCTAAATGCATCCGAATTTCAATGAAAATAACAATAAAATATATTTTTCAACATATTTATGGACTGTATGTTGGTAGCGTTGAAATGTTAACATCGTTTATATTTATTAGTTTCTCCAATAAAACACTTTATTTTTGATGAGATAAATTTTTCTACACCTGAAACGTTATAAATGTTTCTCTGCTAATATTTATTTTGATGTTTTATAATAACAACCATACGGTTGTGTAGTAATCTAATAGTTTGCACTATAAACCAAACTAGATGTTCGGCATTCGATTCCTATACAGTTTTATAGTTATATTAATATTCTAGCTCTATATTAGTCTGTTATCTTATTGATCGACTTCAAAAAACGCTCTTTATAAAACATACTTTTGTTAAACATTAACAAAAGTATGTTTTTATTATATTTAAATATAAAAAAGATAAGCTGGATATCAATGAATTTGAAGTAAAATTTTATTTTATAAAAATATTAGAAATTAATACGGTTTCCAAATTTCTATTATTCAAAAGGTTTTATCTAAATTTAGTCCTAGGTAGGTATCTAAGATTACACTATATCATAATAATTTCATAATAAAATAAAAATCAAAAATCTATTCATATAATAAAATTCTAAGTCGAATCTGAACATTAAATATTTTTTGGAAAATCCTATTGAAGTAGTCATTATTATCGATACAGAGGCCTAGAATCTATAGTTTTAAGAATTTTCGTCCGTCTGTCTGTGAACGCATCACGAGGAAACTACTGGACAGATTTTGATGAAATTTGGTATGACGATAGCTGGTCATCGGGTCACCGTATAGGATATTTTTTACTGCGGGAAAATATCTAATCTCTGAGAAATCTATACTAACCTTAAAACGTAGGGATAAGCCCGAGCGGAGCGAGGGTGAGTCCCTAGTCATTAATATGGACGATTGATCTATAAATCATTACAAAGTAAGTTATATACGTGATGTGAGATGTAAATGCGCAGATTAATCTTTGAAAGTGTCAAGCTAGCAGTCAGCTGTTAAACTGTCAATTCTAAATGGGATAAGTATGTTAGTGTTAATACTTATCAAATAATTCATTTCGATTCAGATAAAAAGTTTATTAATAGCTTTGCAAATATGAGAGGAGTTTAAAAAGAAGTTTAGATGTATGTATCTCCCACTTTATTTTTAATCACTGCGTTGAACATTTTATTATTTTATATTAAAATTATATTAACTTTTTGCTTCCTGAATTACGGTCATGAGATTTTCTTTGCGTGGGAATTAATTTATATAATAGTATATAATACAAATTATGATAATTTACTCAAAAATATGTTTAAAAGCGTTTGTTGTTTAAAACATATACAAAAATTTTAAAAAACATGCACAATAAATCAGACCAGAGGAGTCGAATTCGATTCCCGTTTGGAACAAATACATCTATTTGCTTTATACATATCGATAGTAGCCCCGGACATAGAGTGGCCTAGTTCTAACGTAGGTGTCACCCCGATAAATACATAGCTTTACTTATGCATTTTCACTTCGTATTATCATCACATCGCTCTACACTTACATTGTATTCAGTCCTTTTTTAACGTCCCACTGCTGGGCACGGGCCTCCCTTCAATACGAGGGGGATCAAGCCATAGTCCACCACGCTGGCCAAGTGCGGATTGGCGGACTTCACATGTCTTTCAAAAACTTGCTAGGTTCTCTCAGACATGCAGGTTTCCTCACGATGTTTTCCTTCACCGTAAGGCAAGTGGTAATCGTGTTAGAAATGATTCGCACATGAAAATATCAGAGGTGCGAGACCCGGGATTTGAACCCGCTTCACTAGGTTTCCCAAGCGAGCGTGTTACCACTGGGCTACCACTGCCTAACTTACATTATAGTATTAATATTAGTATAATATAATCAATATTCGCAACTCATTCCCTACTCTTCACGCCTACTTTCTACCAAGAATACGGTTTCGAAGAACCCATCTTTCGTCTACAAATCTACCGACAGCGCATCATGAATAAAACCCATACTAATGAACTAATTGGTATTACAACTGAGTAAATTTGACAGTATTTAAAGAGAGAGGTGTAAATTACTCGCACTGCATTAGAATACTAATCTTAATTTGGTGCCATTTTTGAATTTTCGATATTATTTTGTATATTTGTGGGTATGGACTGTCTGTAACAAGCATATAATGACCTTTGACACGACTAAAACCTTAGGTTCTCCCGTGACAATGATTGCTATAAATCAATACTAGTTTTCATGTATTATCGAAACTCGAGATTTTAATAATATATCTATTTATAAATATCCAAAGAAAAAATAATCCAGTACCTTTTTCTCCTCTATTAGTCAATCGTTTTCCTTTCTTGTTTATTATCTACTAGCGGCTCTCTCGCTTCGCAAAAAACAAACACAAATCTATCCCACGGCAACCTTACATTTTTCCGGCATAAAAATGTGGTAGCGGGGTAGCCTATGTGCTGTTCCAGACTATAATCTATATCTGTGCCAAATTTCATAAAAATCCGTTCAGCCGTTCTAGCGTTATTAAGTAACAAACATCCATCCAAACATCCAAGCATCTATACTTTAACATCTATAATATTAGTAAGATTGATAAGCTGACGCTTGCATAAAAGGTTTTTGCAAACAGTTCAATTTGACGACACGTTTGGCTCAGTTTGTAGTAACCCTACTTCCTGTGCCAGCGGTCGCGGGTTTGATTCCCGCTGGGGGCATTCATTTGTATGATGAGCACGAATGTACGTATTCTAATCATGGGTGTTTATATTTATAATATGTATGTATTTAAAGTTATATATGTGTGGTATATCAACTATCTGGTATCCATAACATAAGTCTCGTAGCTTACCATGGAACTAGATGGTGTTGTGTGTTAATGGTCCAATATATTTATTATTTATTAGTTCATATAATGATAGTCGAAATTCGACCACTAGACTAACACTAATAATTTTACTAGGCGTGCAAGTATTCTTGCTTAAAGCGCCTTAGGTCTAACTTAATTCAAGCAAGGGAATGAAGTGTCTCACCACGAGCTCACACAAAAAGATAAAGTTCATATTATAGGATGCAACTGAATTATTATATTTATATTATGTGTTTTTTTTTTGTATATACGTATATATAGTATCATATGTATATATATATATATATATATAATTTTATTAATAACTCTGTGTTCACCCCTTTCACTTCACACTTCGCTATTTCCTACACCTAAAGGTTGCCTGGAAGAAATCGCTGTTTTTACGATATGGCCGCCACTTGTACACTTTCCTGTTATTGTATTGTTTTTGTCTTCTTGTTGTGTGTGAAATAAAGAGTTTTTGTTATTATTATTATATAACGATTGATTGCCTCTCATAAGTGATATAAAAAGACTTACTACTCAGTTTAAATAAACAACAAAAATGTTAAAATAACTTATATATGTATAACTACTCTCAAATATGCAACCAAATTACATCAATCGTACGAACAAACAAAATACCATACAATTTTAAAATATTGCAAGCAATTGTCGAACTCAACCGCGTATTACAATTACCTGACGCGCGCATGCTTAACACTGCGGTTACCAGTAACTTTTTTACTTTAAGTTTAAACTAACCGTTAAACTCTTAACCGCACCGATGATATGCGGCGAAACGATTAACTAACTAGTTAAAATTTAACTTATATCTTTAGAAAAACTTTTACTTTGTAATAAAGACAGTTTAACTAGACCTAGGTATTAAATATAGCCACTTTATCATTCGTTCCGTTTTGATCGTTAACAAAGATTTACGACTATTCATTGGTACGCTAGATTATCTCTGGGAATAGTTAAAGCTTTAATAATGAATCTACTTTAGTATAGGACTAATACCCAACACGCATAATTTACTATAGAAGAAAAATGTAACTATATTATACATAATATTTAGTGTGCCTTCAGAATTTTTACAATTTCTAGCTTAATGTGTTTTATTTAGACGCAACACCAGATAGATAATCATGTCCCCATGATATTTCTGAAAAATGCAGAATAGGAATCACAAATTATTTTTTATAATAGCAAAGATTTTAAGTCATCATTTAAATTTTAAATTATAGGACAAATAAGCTTAATTTAAATCAGACCAGTGTTTTGTATACAAGAGTAACAAACATACAAACAAGTTCATAATATTAGTAGGATAAATAAACAAGGACCGCTTAACTAAAATTTACATTGTACAATGTACTACTAACAGCGCGTTACAACTTTAATAAAAGTATGTTGGTTGGCCATGTAGGTACTACTAATAAAAAAATCAAAGTAAAAACCAAAAAAATCTAAAGTAAACTAAAGCGCTTTACTGACTTTCAAAAAGCGGAGTATATTTTTATAGTTATTAAAACTCTTTTGATTATAATGATATAAAGACGACAAGAGAAATTTATTTTTTATAGTGTCCAATGTTAAATTAAAATAAATAACGATCTTACGTCGGATATTACAAGGCGGTGCCAGCGGAAGTCTGAGAATTGCTTTACGTCTGTTAATAAACCATTTTTCAATTCAAAGGTAGCGGTAGTCATATATTAGATAATTTTGCATATCCATACTTTTATGTTACATTTTTATGTTATAATAAACTTTATAACGTTATTTTTAAAAACGATTGTAGGAAAATGAAGCAGGGAAAAGAGTTATAAAATATTGAATAAACAGATTTACATGGTTAATTGGTATCAAAATACAACGGTCATTCGCGATATCGCGACCCGATAAGAAGCCAAAAAGTAAAAACAAAGCTAACTCCTCGTTACAATATAATAGCTATTATTTATGAAGTTTGGTTAGGTTCTATTACTATTGAGATAATTTATACTATGTTTATAGTATAATTTGGTACTGATATTATCTGATCCTGAGTAGCGTTCTTAAGCTATTTTAGGACCTATAATTTATTGATATGACAGGAATTGATATTCAACGGGAATTTTCTATCCCGAAATCAATCCTGTTGGAAATAATGAATAAAAAATGATATTCATGATAAATAATAGTCCTTGTCCCTACATCCTTGTCTACTTTAAAATAATCCAATAACATACGGTTCACGCCGGCGGGGCGACACCGCATTCTATATTACTTGCATTGTTATACTCGTGAGCTGTTAAGGCGGAGTTCCACCTTGGAAAATAAAAATAATAATGATATAATGAAAAGAAATGCTGGAAACATTGTTCAAATTCATACTAATAGCTTTATTTTTAGTAAAGTAATAAGAGCCTTATTCCACGATGAAAAGTATTTTGTAATAGCGACCCTCGCTTCGTCCATGTTCGTCCCTAGGTACATTTTGACGCTTAGTATGGATACATTTTTGTTTCAAATTTTTTTTTTGTGAATTATTTCGATGTTTTAATAGTTATTCTGCTATTTGGGGCAGAAAAAATCCAACAAATTAAAAACCATGAAAATCGTTCCACCATTTCTCGAGTTATACCTAAGTGTTGTAACAAGCCCGACTTTGTTGTTGTCTTACATATTGAAAATTATATACTCGTATGATCAAGGATAAATTCTTCATAAATATTTCTAGTTTTTTATAAATATTGATTAGTTTGCTATAATTAGTGCAATATTGATATATCATAGTTAACATACAAAGATGTTTGTTTAAAGAGTGATTAAATCGATCATTATCAATTTACTATATGCACATAAATGATCTGCAAACGTTAATTATGATAATTTACTTATAAATTATGCGAGTATATATTCATATATACTTTTTTATTCAATTTTTTTCAATTATAATATCTTCTTTTGGCGGATTTCTATATCTATACAGATGAATAAATTAGAAGTGTCTGCTGTAACGTCAAAATAACAGTTTTTTGCTAAAAGCGTATGTTAATACTTTACTACTTATAAGGAAAACACAATTATTAATTTTTTTTGTCTGTCTGTCTATTCCGGCTAATATCTGAAACGGCTGAACCGATTTTGACGGCAATTTCACTGGTAGATAGGTTCTTTTATAAGGAGTAACTTAAGCTACTTTAATTTAGAAAAAGAAATAAGATCTCGTTAAAAAAAATATACGCAAACTTATGACAAAATAATTTTAACAATTATTATAGTTTTCTATCCTTTCGTCGCCTTAATTAGGTAGCGTACAAATCGATATGCGCGTGCGCAGCGGTTTCTAAGAAATGAGATAAAAACCACCGGCGACACTGCATTTATTGTACCCAGGAATAATTTCCACCTTTTTTACACTCCCCTATCAATACACAGAAAGCATTAATGTCTATAATTTTGTATTAAAATTAGTTTCAAGATGATCATAAGTTGTTTGAGTAATATTAAACAATGTGTTTTGCTACGCTTATGTTAGTTACTAGTACAGTTTAGCTGCTTACTTTACCATTATTTAAGGAACTTTAATTATTTCTATGACTTATGAGTAAACTGGCTGTGGTAATATACAATTATCAAGAAAAGTACGGGAATTAAAGTTATAAAGATAGTATATAATTATTCAATTTTCTGAAATTGATCTCTTTGCAGATATAGTAAGTTATGTTAATTTTAAATACAACATTTTCGCTCTATATAGTATAATTATGGTTTCACAGCTAAAGTAGTTATTGATAAGGGTCATATCGTAAAAAATTAACTAAATCTCTAAGACGATTATAATTTGAACAAAATATTCCCTTGTAACACTAGATATATCCTACGCGATATGTCTCGTCTCTACACACGAGACATATTACGAAGGATTTTATTAAATCATTCTAAAGAGTACATAGTAGCTTAAAATTACAGCAACTTAAAATTGTATGTTAGGTATGGATTTTTTTACTTGTAAAAAAAACTATTTACGAAAATTGCCAAGTTAATGAAGGAGAGAGTGAGTAAGAAACACTAGGTATTTGTTACTTCTTCACACCGTAGCAAGACAGTAGTTTTGAATGAAATTGGAAAAACAGAGCTTATATTGCGGCTTAGATTTTTAGATTATTTATTATCGATATATAGGTACTATACGGGGTACCTATACAGTGATTTAAGCTAAATTTAAAACCTTATATTTATATGTGGTAAATAATAATAATAAACTGATTATGATACACCTAAAATATACAGAAAATATACAGCAAGATAGGAAAATGTACAAGAAGCGGCCTTATCGTTGCAAGAGCTATTTCTTCCAGGCAACCTATAGGTTTAGAAAATGATACCTACTAAGGTAGAAAAGACAAGAATATTAAGTAAATATATAGCAGAAAATGTATATATGTATTTCTAACCTGTACCTGTACCTGTACAAGTATACGTAAATGAATACTATTGTGTGTCATCGAGTTTGATTGCATCAAGTCACGTCGATACGCTATAAAGACAATTTACCAAGACATGCTATAAAATTTTAAGTCTATGAGTGAATAGTTGTAGAGGTAATTTTAAATTTAAAGCAACATTCACTTTGTTCGATAAAAAAATAGTCTATATTACTTAGGTTTAGCCGGAATTTCTATATTTAAAGATTTTTTAAATCAATTCGGAATTTTCAGATTATCTGCTACATACGTAGAGATTAAATTTAAATTATCTTTTAATAATAATATATAAAATAAATAATATAATCAAATCTTTTATCATTTTTAAAAAGTCTTACCAAAAAATTTAAATGAATACTTAATAAAAGGAGCACAAGATATTTCAATCAACGATTTCATGTATCGATCCCACGTAAAACACTAAGCAAATTAAATATAATCATAATTTCAAAATTGAAAAATCGACGAGTCGAAGAACTTTATTTACGAAAAACGCCTATAAAAACCGCTGTGCGTGACTAACAGAGCTAAAACCGCTTCATATTTTACAAAGTACTTCAACATTGTGTAAAGTCACAATAATTTAAAAATACGCATGCAAGTTGAGTGTTGGATAAACAAACTTACATTGTTAGGTTTACAATGGAATAATAAAATATTTTCTCGTTTAATAAAGCTAAATACAGTAATGTTGATGTAGATGCAGTTATTTCGAGAAATCCGTTAACTAAATAATAGGGTTTTAATAATATATCGATCGAAAGCAGTGGTAGCCCAGTGGTAACGCGCTCGCTTGGGAACCGAGTGAAGCGGGTTTAAATCCCGGGTCTCGCACCTCTGATATTTTTATTTGCGAGTCATTTCTAACATGACTGCCACTTGCCTTATGGTGAAAGAAAGCATAGTGATGAAACCTGCATGTCTGAGAGAACCTAGAAAGTTTTGGAAAGGCATATGAAGTCCGCCAATCATCATTTGGCCAGCGTGGTGAATTATGGTCTGATCCCCCTCGTATTGAAAGGATTTTTAACGTCCCGAAGTGGGACGTTAAAAAGGGCTGAATATAATATATCGATAACTAGCGATTAGCCCCTGCTTCACTCGGGTTCCATAGCTAGTGCCTAACAGTAGCCTATCTGTTAATCCAGGTCATAATATTTATTGCTGTTAAAAACATCCAATTCGTGAAAACGTAACAAAAATACAAACATACAAATCGCGTTTATGACTATTTAGTAGTCCCATGTCAGATTTAAACTGCGATTTGAATGAATTTTGGTTACCTTTAACCAGAAAACATAATAGTTCTGTTAAACTTACAATAACATTAGCGTGAAGCAAAAACCTCATTGTTTTAGTCTGAAACATAAACAATATATTTATTTACTCGATCATAATAGTTTTACATTACGAAGAAACTTTTAAATTTAAATAACTAGCTTTTATTAGACGTCTAACATTGACACTATAATTGTACTTCACTTTTTGAGATCACTCAACCATTGAAAACAGGTATGCGTTGAATAGCCATGAAAATACTATTGAAAACATGCCATTACCTTTGCAAATTACCGCGTGAAAAATGACACCAATTAAGTAGGAAATATTTTTAATACGATGCACTCCCACCTTTTACAGTACATTATTTTATATATGGGAGTTATTTATAAAACTTTATGCCTAATATGTTATATTGCGACTTGTGGCTTTGTTTATATGATTACTTTTTAATATTTTATATATATATATAAATATTGTTTAATATTGCGTTTTAAGATTACAAGGATATATATACATATATCCTGGTAAGCTTAAAATGCAAGTATTAAGATTTACATAGAAGATACCACGTAAGAGAAAGTAGAAAAGAAAAAAGAAGTAAATTTTACTTAACACCTCAAAACTATTGAATTGTATTAAGAATAATAATATAATATGTTATTGTTGATTAAAGATTTAAGTAATACTTCTACATTATTCATATTATTGATATTTTAAGGTATGATTAGAACTAGTGTTCGCCGAGTGATTGAAATTCGACCAAAAATTTATATCGGAATTTGAGGAAAACATATATAAATAGAATTTACCTATCTATATATTAAAAAAAACAAACTGTTTCCAAAAATATATTAATGACACTAAAGCTTGTAATCAGAAAGTATATTATAAAAAATTGATTGACAAAAAAAAAGAAATAGATACCGAACTGACATGTTTTTGCTAGTGTTGCAAAAATTGTTTTTTTTTCTACCGTGAAAATAAAACATAAAAAAACATGAAAAGAATAATTTTAGTAAAATGTAGGAAGTCAGAAAACATACTTCAATAATACATTTTTTTCCTACAGTTTGTTTTTTCTGAAAAATACAATAGTTAGAAAAAATACAAAGCTTACTAAGTTTTTTTTCAACATAGTGAAAAAAAAACAAAGTCGTTTTTTTTTCATGATACATCACTAATCTTTAACTATTTTTATTTAGACTAATTTTGATCGTCATTATCGATGTCAATCTAATATTGATATTACACATATATGTATATTTTCTAGTACATTTTAGTACATGGTAATATCAAAAGTAAATAAATAAGGAAGTGTTAAACAATTTTTATTAAAAAAAAAGAAATTGAACAAACGGAACATGTAAAAAATCGATTCATATTTGCCTCAATGCTATAAGTTATCTTGATTGGCAGGTGCTACCTTATTACATTTTTTATTTATTACCACTCATTAAGTACCGTCCTCAGAAGGCGAGCGATTTTATAAATTAATGGTGTAATTGTAGGACTATCGTAGGTTAATTGATGATTTATATGGGGGATTAGTTAGAACTTTTTATTATGCTAATGTTTGTGTTACTGAGTGCATGTATTGATGGGCCTAGCTTCATAAATTATACAGTATACACCTCATTTGTTTCGTACGCTTCGAATTAATTTTTAAAATAGACAAACTTGTTATATACGGTAAAGTGGGACTACTAGGACACTCCGGGGCTAGTTGAACACAACGCAAATTACTGTGTCATGAAATCGAGATTAAGTTATGTTTTGTTTATTTGAGGTTTGTTGCTTATTTTTAGAGGTAAATAATCAGTGATTAAAAATAGTGCGCACGTATCAAACGACTCCAAGCTCAAAATTCTACGTGAATGTCAAAGCGGAAGACTTGGAAAAAGGTAGGAATACAGAAAAGGGAGGAATGTCAAATAAAACGGCCGCTAAAACTTTCAAAGTGCTTCAGGCAATATAGTACAAAAGATGCTTGGAAGGAACGCCAGACTCATTGGTCATCCAACCGTTTTAAAGTCAGTCTGAGGAGCAGTTGATTTCTGAAACAAAGACAGAAATTCCAAATGTCGTGAAAAAATACCTGGATAAACAAGGCAAACGGGATCAGGCCTTCAAGAACAACAGCCCATTTCCAGATTTCATCGCCAAAAATAATCGGACCATCAGGATTGCATGAAACAATAAGCGGTCCAGGTCGTCTGTCAACCGCGATGACATTATGCCCTTTTTATCGCTGAACTTGCCCTTTCTTCAATAAAAGAGTAAACCTATACAACTATTATGAGATGAATGTCGGATTTGAGATGTGTACGGAGGAATTTGATCAACTAACATGCAAAGTAGGAAGGTTTTCTTCAATCGAAACTTAGTGTTCAAGAAGCCCCAGCGACGGGGCTATTTAGACACAACTTTTTTTCGTTTTTTTTCGTGCGTATAAGATATTTTCATTGTTTTATGTTAACTATGTAATCTTTAAAGTTAGGTCGGTACGACTAATATGTTTTTGTTGCCCTAACCTTATTTTTTCATTTTTTATCTCAAAAAATGAGTAGAGAGAAAAATGAGTAACTCCATAGTAATTTTGCAACCGTAATATGTAATACATACTATACTAATAGTCATGGGCGCCGGCAGAATTATTTCCGAAGGGTGCATCTGCTTCTTAATATTAAACTGCTAATTAATTTTTAAGTGAATAACTTTATAATTTTTATTCATATTTTATTTATCATCTTTTTTTGAATCGAAATAGGTATTAGTAGATTTTTTCCCTTTTTATTGACCCACTATTGAGAGAAACCGCGTCATTAAAAAAATGAAAATAAGATTTTAATAGACTACTTTTTTAAAGTCAGTCAAGAAGGTTATTCAAGAAAGCTGTATAAATTTTCAAATAACTTTGCCGAACTATAAAATTCCGCTATCTTTATGAATATTCTAGGAACTCTATCCTTCAGAATGAAATAAATCACTACTTGTTTTCCTTATATTAACATGTCATTCAGTTGATTGAAAACTGATGGCGACTCAAATTAAAATGTCAAGAGTTGAATACAAAAAATAAAATTGAAACTCACCGAATTTGCCTTTAATAGTATCTGTAAACAAAATAATTTATTAATAATTAATTATAATTTTTATAAAGACGTGGGTGTGTAAAGGTTGGCGTACACTACCTGCACCTCAGTAGAAATATAAAATCACTAAGAACAAGCTTAATATGACTTAATGAAAAGTAATACAGAAATTTTTATAAGCATTAATAAGAAGATTTGCCTATTTTTGATAATCTATACTACCTACATACTACCGTATTTAGTACAGTAGGTCGTCGGCTTCATTACAAAACATCGACATTTCCTTATTATATAATATAACTAGCAACTCAACCTCGCTTCTTTCGGGTTCGTCCCTAGCTTGCTTCCCAATACGAACTTTCATCCACATTTTCACCCCCTCATAGGATGATTTCTGGGATGAAAGTATCCTATGACCTTTCTAGGGTCTCAAACTATCTTCTTACCAAATTTCATCTAAATCGGTTCTGCAGATCCAGAGATTTCCCCCTACAACCTCACAATCTCACAAACTCACAAGCTTTACCTCTTTATAATATTAGTGATATAATATACAATTTTCCCATATTTTACAAATAGTCCTCCCGCAAAAATTCTCTAAAATGTCTTCATATCAAGAAACCATATCAAAACCCAAATCAAAACCCCAATCAAAGCATACAAATATACATACATATGTATGTTAGTGATTTTTACTTTTAAAAAAGTTGTGTCCAAGTCAAAAGCTTGGGAATTCATACTTACAGAACGGTAGATACGGAATACACTGTACATTTTTATTTCAACTTTAAAAAAGCTGGCTTAAAATAAAAGCGTTACATACGCGATAGCCTTAAGAGTAAAGAGAACAGCTCCATAGATGGTGTTTTTAATAAGTCATTTGCATCGATTCTTCAATCGGTATACTTATTGCGAAGCCGCTATGTCATTTATTTTTTATATATTTAGATTACTGTATTAATATATCTTGGCATTCAACTCGGATGTAGATTGAAATGAAAATTGGATGGAAAAAAATTATAATGGATTTTGAATAAAAGAGTCATCACTTTATAGTGATTGGTTGTTTCAACATCTGCTATGCAATTATTACTCAAGCTAATGATTTTAGTAACAGATAAACTATTTAATCCTTAAATATAGTGAACACTTTTCGGATTTTTTCGCGGATTTAATTTGATTTTCGGTTCCCGACGTTTCGAATGCTTTACAGCAATAGCAATTGTCAAAATAAATCCAAAAAAAATAGTTCAATTTAAAACGTCAAATATTCCCGTAAATCTAAGAAAGCATAAGTGAACACTTTTTTCTAAAATAATAACTTATATAGAAAGAAGTATCCAATTAAAAACACTGAATCGTTGGGCGACATTTCCACAATTTGTTCCCACTTTTTACCAACACATTAACCAACACGATCTAACTACCTTATCATTTTGAAAATAAGAGCCAAATAACATAAAGGACCTAAGTAAATATGACTAACGATTTAAAACCAACCATACATGTCAAGATATAAGGATGTTATTTCTTCATAAGTTGACATGATTAGCAAGAAATTCATCATTTGAAATACGCATATAGAGCTTATTTTGTTGAGCTTAAGATTTAAACTCTATCATCAGTGTTCTAATATGTCGTAAAGGTCTGTACGCATTGACCGCGGTCACGACAAAAAAGCTCTCACGCTTGCCTTCTCATCAAGTCGGGCTTTTCGATTATTCATGCGCTACGGTGTCGCGGGATGTTCTTCGATGATATAGAGTTGTTATTACCAACTAAAATCATATAGAAGAAAATCATAATCAAAAACAAAGCTATAAAAGAAAAATGTTACCAGTAATAATCTTGAAAAATTAAAAGAAATTAGAATTATAAACATTTTTACATACGTATTATGATAATATATATATGTAATATGACATAATAGACAGTATTATTTCCACATGTTAATAGGTAAATTTAAATATTTTTTCATTACAATAAAGCCATCATTGAAAACCATCAAATATTAAATTCTAAAACTCTTACGCTTGCTTTTTACATGAAATTGTTGTTGTAACAACTCTGTAGAAATCCCTCACGTAATCAAGTGACGGCTGATAGAGTCGGTCGAGATAATGACATCTGCGGTAAAAACTCGGACAGTTCGTTATTTATCATCCCGGTCTCTTTAATTATCAGCTCATGTATGGTGCGCGCGCCTGACGCAAGCGTAGTGTGCCACCGCCTTAATAGCGCCAGAATTAATTGGTATATAAAGTATTTAAATATAAGGTGTAAAATTACAGATTTTTCATATTAATAATATATTTTTATGTCATCTCTGTACATTAAGACCTGTTTTTGCTCGCAATTTAGCCTGCGTGGCAAGGGGATTCAAGGATAGCCTTTATCAGATTCCAGGATGCAATCTATGTAGTCGCCAAATTAAATAAGAAATATGTTCAGCGGTTTAAACGTTAAAAGGTAATAGACAGAGTAACATTCACGTTTAAAATATTAGCATGGATATTATTCCATTAAGAAACCATGTAAATTATTGGTCGGTACCACGTAAAATAAATTCCGTACTAGCAGATGTCATAGAAAAATCTTGGTTCGATGCCTATTTAACGAATTTAATTAATTTATATCAATTACATTTAATATTATATAGTTACTGTATGATGAAAACAAATAATTACAGTATTAAAGAGTCTACCATTTTATTAATTGTAATGTACTTTCAATAAAAAAGTAAAAGCTTAAACAAAGGTGTTGGGCTAGTAAGATATTATAAAAACGCTTATTACTTCAAAACGTCTCTACCATATGCGAGTCCAGACATGCTGGCATTTTGTAATTTTAACTGTTGTTTTTATAAAAATATTAAATATTAAGCACCAACATTAAACATTGTTAACAAACTGCAATAGTCCTATAGAATTTTCAAGTAATTAATTCTAGACATAGCTGACGGTGCGTGAAAAGTGTCTGTGGCATAGAATGTGTAAAGTGTTGACACTTTACACATTGTATGCCTTGTTCTATATGCATTTTTTTTTTTCAATTTTCTTATATTGCTAATTGCTATGTATACGATAAAACCTTTTATTATTTTTTATAGAGCTTTTTAGAAAAAACCTTAATAAAATTATGTAAATAGTGGTGAATTAAGACTTAAAATTTAAAAAATTATATTTAAAAGCCTTACAACTAAGAGGTGAACCAAACAAAATCCATATAGATTCGAATAAAACATGACCTGTTACGCAAATGCGATCCATAAATCGATTATTTCCAATATCGAATGTTAATCACCTATATTTCAATTAACCTCGATATTAAATCGATTTTCGATAACGCCAGTATATCAGGACATTGTAGCCGCAATAAATCTGGGAGGGTTAATTAACTGCCAGTACAATGCTTTATTAGTGCTTAAGATGGTGTATGGAATTTTTGTGGTTCAAGATGTAAGAAAATTAATTAAAGTATAATAAACAAGAAGAAAAGACAGCTATATTGATTTCAATTTTCAAACGGGAAAAGCAAAATCCTTAGGAATACAAATTATGAAATAACACACAGTATGTGTAGTGATTGTAGAGTAAACTCAAAACATCAACTTAGTTATAAAACGACACAGCGTATTCTTGCAAGATTTATTTTATTCGGCAAAAAATTAGTTTAACATATATTTATAATAAATATTATCGGGCTGCTTTTATAAATGTTAAAGTTTGTATGTATGTATGTACATATATATGTTACTAGAACGTTTCGACGGATATGGATGAAATTACACAGACAGACTATGACCTGAAGTAACACATAGGGTATGGTTATACACTTAGGTACCCGAGCGAAGCAAGGGTAAGACGCTAGTTGCCCTTCAAGAAAATATATTCAGAGAAAAAAGTTTTCGTAACCTCACAAGGTATAATGTAGACAGAGTGTCAGAGAACTCGAAGAAACTTGAAAAGATATAAAGCCAAACAATATATGTTTTAAAATAAAACAGTATGCAAATAGTAATAAAATAAAATAAATATTAATAAAATAGCTAAGTGCAAAGTGCATTTTATTGTATTAAAGAAAGATAATATTATACTATCTCTCTTTCAAGGGGATGAGAACTTATGCTTTAAAAATCCAAAAGATAGTATGTATATTGATAAAAATTGTAAATTAACGACTAACACCAATATAAAAATTTTCTAATTATTTAAAGACACTAAACGATCTGTATGGCAAAATCAAGAATAGTAGCATAAACAGCAAAATCACGCTACTATTTTTGGCTTTATCATTTCTTTTGACTGACTCCGTCTATATATTTCTTTAGTCAGAGTTCGTAACTTATACCACACTGTAAAGTCGCGCCAATTGCGATTAACATCTTAAACTCGATACTGGTACATTATCAACTATCAGGTAACATCGCGCCTAGGAGACAAGAAAGTGGGAAAAAAGGTGGCGGCCCATGTACTGATTTGAATTGATATCAAGATGTATATTTATTTATATCTTTTAGTAAATCTATATATATAAAACAAAGTCGTGTTAGTTACATCATTTATAACTCAAGAACGGCTGGACCAATTTTTATGATATTAGATTTTTTGGATTTCTCTTAGTCCGGAATAGGATAATACGTATTAAAACGTCAGAAAATTTCAAAAAAAAAAATTAAAATTTATATGGCTAACGCTGGCAAATAACTATTTTAAATATTTATGTAAAACGTACTTAGCAACGAAGCCGAGCGAAGCGAGGGTGAGCGGCTAGTACGTAACATATAGATATATAAATTTAAATACATATTGTTATTTTGAATACGTCATGCAAAAATGTTTGCTGGAGGGGTGAATCATCCTATGTAAACCATAGCTTTATTTATAGATGGCTGGTTTACAATTATAATTTTTAAATGAAAAATAACAAGGTAGGTCCTTCATTATTTTCATTCTGATTGCTCAAAATTTGATTAGATTTTTATCTATACATACCTATATTAAAATTCCAACTAATTGTGAGTCGAATCTGTACATTAAATATTTTTTGGAAAATCTTATTGAAATAGTCATTATACAGAGGCCGAATCTAAAGTTTTTAGAATTTTTGTCTGTCTGTCTGTCTGACTGTCTGTCGAGAATGCATCACGAGAAACTCAATAGAGAGATTTTGTTGAAATTTGGTATGATGAAAGCTGGTTATCAGATTCAACATAAAGGATACTTTTTACTGCGGGAAAATATCTCATCTCAAATCTATAATAAACGTTAAAACGTAACGAGCGGAGCGAGGGTGAGTCGCTGCTCTGTTTCTGTTAAATAAATGTGAAAGCCGAGATATTATCCTACAAAATTATATATGTAAACTGAATTTCCATGTAAATTTGTCTTTAAAACCTACACTTGACGCGTTAAGGCGAGGTCACATTAACAAATTAGTTTGTGAGTTAATAACCGATCACAGCTGCAGGCACTCCCACTGCCATATTTGTTTTCTTCGATGTTATCTGCCCTGATTCATTATTTTAAGTTTGACCATGACGTCAAGGGTAGAATAAAACATGCAAATTACCATACTACTGTTTAATTTTTGAAATCGGACTACCATATACATATATACGAAAGTTTGTATCTGTGTTTGTTTGTTACTTCTGGACGAAACGGCTGGACGGATCTGGATGTCTTCAGATAGAGTGAACTGAAGTTACACATAGGTTATTCTAGGCACAATTGACTATAAAAGCATAATATGTACGATTCAGACTTTTAGATTTTACTACTAAGAAATTCCCAGTACTTGTGATATTGTAAACTATATAAGTCGAGCAATTAACTTTGCCTTGGCATGTTATTCCACATACAGACATTGCTATTTAGTGCGGTGTTAATTAAAACGTTAGGTAGGTGCAAATATTGCAATAAAACTATTCAATTATTTATCTCTTTATTTTATTTATATAAATATTTCAAGGACTTTTTTACCTTAATTAATTATTTCCACGCAGTTGTCGTTGTGTTATGGGCGGAGAACAAACGTTTTGTAAAGTCGATAAAAACATTTGCCTACATATAATGCATAATATATACATATATAACATAATATCGGTTATAGAAATCAAATATAACTAAAATGACATACTTATCTCTAATCAAAAAGAAATTTAAACTTATAGTTATAAAAATAATTACAATCTTTCACTTTCCTTCAAGCTTGTAGGCGAACGTTCAAAAATGTCCATAAAGTATCACCTTGTGTTCATAAAGTATCACCTTGTTCGTAAATCTGTACAGATAAATAAAACTGAAGTGTCTGTTTATAACATCAAAACAACAGCTTTTTAACAAATGCCTATGGAAGTATATACGGTACCTAATTATAAGAAAAAAATAATTTATAAAATTTTTGTCTGTCAGTTTGTTCCGGATAATCTCTGAAACGGCCTGTCCGATTTTGACGGGACTTTCACTGGCAGATAGCTGATGTTGTAAGGAGTAACTTAGGCTACTTTTATTTTAGAATAAGAATCAGGGTTTTGCGCAAAAAAATTGTGAACAAAACCCATGAAATTGTGAACAAAATCGTACCTGGAGACGCACCCGAGCGAAGCGAGAGTAAGTCGCTAGTAGTTAGTAAACTTCATTAAAATAATAAGGCACGTCGTTTTTAATAAAGAAAAATATTTTTTTACTATCGCATCAAAGAAAACGAGGGTACCATTTACAGAATGGGTGTCACAAAAACTTTGTATACAATTAACAGTCGCGTAACTAAATATAGTAATGCTTAATAAGGACGGTGTAAACTAATTACACTTATCTTACGTGTAGATATTCCTGATACTAGCATAGATTATTATCGTATTCATGTTGGTTTTTGTTTTAAATAACGTATAATATGTGAATTATCTTTAATTCACCATATAATTACCATTTTTTATATTGAATTATTTTGTGGTTGTGGTAGCATAGTGGTTACGCGCACACTTGGGAAACCAAGTGAAGCGGGTTCTAATTCCTTGTCTCGCACCTCTGATATTCTCATGTGATATTAACATGCTTATTACTTGCCTTACTATGAAGGAAAACAACGTGAATAAACTTGTTTGTCTGAGATCCTAGCAAGTAGCGAAAGACAAGTGAAGTCCGCCAACCCGCACTAGGCCAATTCTCCCATGCCCTGCAGTGGGACCTTAAAAAAAGGGCTGAATACATATACAATATTGAAATATTGAGGTAATGTTTGATGATTGATGATGAAATGCATTTTTTTATTGTTATTTATAAAAAAATAATTTCTCGTTGCCATAAAATTTAGTCATTTTTCGATTTTCATACGACATAGGTACATACATCATAAGTGATCATAATTAAACAATTGATTTCGTCGATTGAAGATTAGTTACGTACAACTTAGCGTCTCAATCTATACTAATATTAATAGATCGTTTATATGTCCGTTTAAAGACGTTATACATACGTATATCTGGATATTAATACGTGAAGCAAAAACTTTGTACCCCCTTTTACGAAAATTCAAGGACGGAGGAGTATGAAATTTTGCTAATTTTTTTTTTTAATTATGCATAAAAAATACCTACGTTAAATCAATAAACAAAACATTACACACACTACCATGTATTTGACACACACACACACACACACACACACATATATTCTTTTTTGTTTATTGTTAAAGTCTGTGGTCAAATTGAGAATAGATTAATATTGTTATATACGCAATACAATAAATATATAACTTAATGAATTATGGTTGATTTTTAACCACGCGGCGATCACTAGTATCTGGAACTGATGAAATTTGAAAAACCAAAATGTCACCTGACACATAAACAATAGTGCGTAAGAGAAAAAAGAACAGTAATATTTTTCGAATTATTCGTTATACTCGTAAATAAGTCCGATCATAGAAACTTCAATTACAGTGCAGTAAATCAAAATACCCCGATAAAACCCCGGCTAATAGTTCAGGCATACAATACTCGAGGGAAATTAACTTATAAATCTTCCGTTTCGACAGAGTAATATGGTAAGGCGGTATGCATGTATTTTAAGGGCTCACCTCTTGTTGCTACATATATAAATACGGTATGATTATATATAAGGTATATTTTCTTAATATTTTATCTTCTAATTGCTGGTTAAAAATACGCCGCATTCAAATTCGCTTAACAGTAATATTTCTCCAAAAGTGTTTTTTTAAAAAGATATGGATTCGAATAATCACAAATAATACAGACGAGTCCAGAACTTCCTTTTTTTAAAGGCGGTTAAAATTGATTAGTCAACTTTAGATTTTTGACAACAAGAAATTAATTAATGTACCGTCTAAGCTATAAACACAGAATGAAGTAAATGAAGTTAAACACAAACAATATAAAATCGATTTTGTAAGATATAAAATCGATTTTACAAACATCCGCTAAACGAGTTATATGAAAACATCTCTAGTAATCCAACAATATGTTAAACTTTAACACCAGATCAGTTATCTGATCTTATCCAGACCACACGTGACCATCGAGTGGGATCAATAGCTATATTGTTTTTGCCTTTAATACTCCGGCAGATTAACTTATAAATCCTTTCAAAGTAAACACGGCGCAAAGAATGGCGAGATAATGGGAGATATCGATGCGTACCATCGTTGCGATTCGACCACATTGCGTTGAGTTGTCATATAGTCTGACCAGGTTTTTGTGACTTATAAGATGAAAATCTTTGAATTGTTTATTTAAACAGGCGTTTACTTACATATACATAAGTTAAAAAGCACGACATGAGCTTTTGAAAAGAAAGTATAAGGTTACTAATAAATTTAAAAAAAATAGAGCAAAAATACACAGTATCGAGATGTTATTTTTAACCGACTTCCAAAAAAAGGAGGAGGTTCTCAATTCGACCGTATATATTTTTTTTTTTTTTTTTTTATGTTTGTTCGGGCATTTTTTCGTCGTTTATGAACCGATTTTGATAATTCTTTTTTTGTTGGAAAGGAGATATCCCAAGAGTGGTACCATGATAAGGAAACCAGGATCTGATGATGGGATCCCAGAGAAATCGAGGGGAACTTTCGAAAATTGTAGCGGCGACTAGTGCGTTTGATAACATTTTCATTAGGTATTTTAAAGCACTACTATATAATGAAGGTCTGGAGTCGATCTGATGATGCATCCGAAAGATAGTCGAGGGAACTCCTCAACGATTTACAGCAATTATTTGGTGTTTGGGCTTGATTAATTTGTATTGATGATACGTCTACACTAAAAATGGAAAAATAATAACTTTTTAAAAAAAAATAAAAACCGACTTCCAGGCACTGAAAAATAAAAAATAAGTAAACGGGGGTTTTCATTTAGAATAGATACTTAATCAGATTTTTTCGAAGTCGGTGCTGACCAATACAAATCAAAGCACACCGACTTCGAAAATATCTGATTAAGTATCTATTCTAAATGAAAACCCCCGTTTACTTATTTTTTATTTTTCAGTGCCTGGAAGTCGGTTTTTATTTTTTTTTAAAAAGTTATATATAGATGAATATTTAGGTTTAAAAATATACATTTAATGTTTAGTTTGCTAGCCAGACTCGCGTTTGTCCACTTTTAAGCATAATTAATTATGAAAAACGTAGTTTCAAAAAACGATCACTCGCTATTCCTATCACAAATGTTTACTTAAAACACATTTTCTTATGATTGTATCTTCAAATACCATCAAAACTGAGCCACCACGTGACTGGAGTACGGAACAAATAGTATGCACAATCGCATTGTTTACATGTAAATACTTTACATTTTACTCGGAATATGCATTGTGCTTGAAATGCTTTAAAGACAAATAATTAATATTCATGCTATTTTAGTTTGAAAGCTATATAAATAATAAGTACATCTTAGACTACTATACTTTTATTTTTAATCCTATTTATAATTTTGTTACATAGACGCAACAAAAAATAAAACCAAATTAAAAAAGTTAACTAATTAAGATTCACTTATACGTAACGTACCTGAACATGAATCGAACCGAAAACCTCTGGTCCAATAATGCTGGTATGTATGTAAAATGCTAGTATGGTCCAATGTACAACAAAATTAGGTACTTAAAAATAACAAAATTAAAGAAAGAAGAAAAAAATCATTCAGTTTTTGCAAAAATCTAGCTCATTTACTAACAGAATCGTCGCATATTTTACTCCACACCATGTTTAGCTTCTTAACTTATCATCCCTTTACAAAATAAAATATAAACCGCCCACGAAGAGTAATAACCACATTTGCACGCACGCGTTTATTAACCAGTGTACGTTTCAATTGCACACAATTCCTACGCTCAGATATATTGCCCCTCCACTTGAATACAGATAAATATGAACATTAATACTGCCTTTGTTGGTACCAAGATGTGTTCGGTTCTGCTCGCTATCTACACTTTATAAAATTACCCGTGTGTACAGCCTTTGTTGGCATAAATAAGAAGCTTATTGAAAAGATTTCTTTATTGAGGTATTTTGAGTCTGTTTTTATTTGACGAGAGATAAATTACATTAGAAATTATTTGGCCTGTGGCTTATAGTACCATTGGGGCATAGCTTCGCCAATGTCTTGTAGAATGGAAAAGACACACGGTTAAAAGTTATTAAATTTTACAACTTTAATTTGACACTTAATTGTGTCGGTTAAACTGAATTTGAACCGTCTATTAATTTATTAACTAAGTTGTCCACGTCCAAATCAGTGCGATACTAAAGTCTCAGGCGTCAAACTTCAAACACCCAACTTTGCGTCGAGGATTCAAAATAATCATCCTTTTTGGATCCTAATAAATATGATTGCGAGATGACTATATTTAACCAGGCATTGACAATTTTTTTATTTTAGGTTTTTTTAAGACCAAGACATGTTTTAAAAGCAAACTATCAGCATATACTTTGTTTGTACAATAGCAAATGATTTCCAGAAAATGTATGCCGACGTACAATAATTATAAGGTGGAAAGTAAAACGGTCGCGCTTCTTACCAGACACAAAAATGAGTTTGGTAATTCTTCGAGAAATTTACAAGGAAACCTGTAATTATTCAGAACCGTTCAGACCTCCGGGACAGCAAATCGGTACTAAATTAGTGTTGTGACACGTAATTATCGATAAGTAACACATCTATCTTTGCAATAAGGGATGAATTTATAAATTCTGACTGGACCTGTACAGCAAATAATGTAAAACCGATAAAAATCAAAGTATTTCGTAAAAAATATCATTAAAGAATCACCTCGAGCATCAAATTGCAACGGCATCGGTATTTACTGTTTTAAAATAACGAAACTGAGTATATAATTGCGTAATAACTTAAAAATTGTTGTTTTCCATTATTATATCTTTCTTATATCTTGTTTTAAAAAAGTAACATATTGAAAATAACAATTATATACGTCTTTAGCAACTCTCGTTTATTATACCCAACTTTCAACAACAAAAATTACAATATTTAATCATTTTTAGAGATGTATTGGATAAAATAAATCTAACATCATATCGTTAAAAGGTGGTCAGTTGCGCGGGCGGTTCTAAACCTCTTTCCGAGATTCCAAGTGGAATAATGAAGCCATTACCGCAAGAACAAGCTGAGGGCAAGCACATTGGTATGGGAAGAAAAAAATGCCTAAAACGCCCGAAGGAAATCTTGCGCCGACATGCTGTCTTGCTAACGTAAAATAAAAAGATATTTTGAGTTCGTTAGGACTTGTTTCGGTACGCTTTCGTATTCAAACGGTGTGATTCTTTTGTTTTAATTTAAATGCAAACTTGTATGGAGCTCTATGTTAGGCAAAGGGAATTACTTTATGGGCGCCATAAATAACTTAGTATTTATAAATAAGTTATTATATTAGATAATATAAATATAAATTGACTTACAAAATCATTAGAGAAGTTTGATGCCCAGACGAACGTCTTAATCCGACTTGATTCTCAAGCGTCATATTATTTTTGAAGAGTAATGAAAGCTCTCAAAATATAAATTAATTATTATCATACAAAGGAACAAGCAACTCACGTCATTAGTACACAAACCCTTTAGATAAAGAAGTAACATGACAAAGCGTATTTAGTAGACGAGTCTTTAATAAATTATTTCTTAATAGATGACTATACCGTTACTCTATAATAATTCTTGTCGGCCATTTCAGAGAAAATATCCTTTTGTAATAAAATCGCTTTTTAATTTATAAGTCTCGATTATTTGATGCAATTTTATTAAATTAGTTATGCTGAGTTGAATAAAATTTTAAATTAAGATTTTGAAAATGCTGAACGATTCAAATCTATATCCATACTAATATTATAAATGTAAAAGTAACTCTGTCTGTTTGTTTTTTATATTTATATGGTATAATTTGAAAAGCTCGTAGATAATGTGGGTATAGCCATGGGCTGGTACCTACCTTTAATCCCCACTCTAATTTACCATACGAGTAAAGCCGCAGGCAAAAACTAGTGGTAAATAAAATATTTAACTTGTAGAAATCTATGATGTATGCTAATTGTCTACTCATTACATTTAATTATAACGAATTTACATTATGCACGTGCATCAGGCGTCAAGAATACGCACTGAAACAATTGACATTTGGTAACGTCATCACAAACTCTAGCGCTCCGAACATGTTAATTCGAGATCATTAGGAAAGAAAAAGACATGCGGTGATTACCTTACAATGTGAGACAAAAAAACTTTAATCAATTCAAGACCATAAGAAAGCGACAAACTTACGCCCACGATCCGACTCGAAGGACCAGGAATAATAAGGTAATTTGTAATAAAAAAACACAGATATTTAATGAAGTCGGTTGATTTTTTTATTAAATTCCTACACCAGTTAAATATCTAAGCAATGTAATATGGTAAATGAATAATAAAATTTAAATTTATATGAACTAGACACATCACGGTGACTCGAAGATTTTACAAGCTCATTAAATAAGATAAATGAGAAGCAATTCTACCGTTTCACAAAATGTGTTTTATAGGTGTTTTATTATTTGAAAACACGCGGCTGTCCTTTTCAACGTTAGTGAGTTCATACCGTTTATATCCACTAATTTATGACTTAATCCTACAAATTTGATATTTACGATCTGCTAAATAGCATTCCAATATTTTATTACATTTATTTATAATACAAAAATTTGATTATAAATAATTTTTTTCTTTATCGTTATTTCTAAACCGTTTTTAAAATAATAATTTAAGCTAATAACATAAAAGGCAACACTCTCCATATCAAAATCCCATTATACGTCAAAACCCACTGCTCTCAACCCAGTACATTAGTACCCGAGATACTTCTAATAACTCAATCCTTACTAAATTATATAGGGCCGAGAACTGGCCATCACTATCATTAAAGCACATTCAATGTAATGTGGTGCGTCTTTTCAAATTACGTTAGACACGACCAGGGTTATTAATGCATAGGAAGCGGTGTAACAAGCTAGAGTAACATCTAAGACGACTTTATCTAAATATACTGAATAATATTCAAACCTATTTAATGTTTCAAAATTATGTTACATTTGCAACGGAGTATGATATATTGATTGACATTTTTTACGCTAACAGTACTTTTCTTTGGGTTGAACATTAATTGTATTGACTGTGTATTTGTTTCTGTCTTATCAAAACTAATGGTAAGCTTTGATCATATAGCAAATAATGTGTAGATATTAAATAATATTAATGTAGATTTGTTCATAGCACTATCAGAATCTAGACTGGCTCTTATAAAAGCCGTCAAAAATATAATATAATAAAATAGCTCATTATATGAGCATCATTGGACATACCAGATAATCGGGTACAGCTTTGCATAATTAGGAATGCAAAGAACGTAGTGTTGTTAATTGTAAGTATCGATAAAAAGTATTAGCCATTTATAGCTGGTTATTCTAAATTTATCAATATTAATATTTTAAGCTTCAAAGACCTAGCTTTTGCCCGCTGCTCTACTCGCGTAGTTTATTAACCTATTATTGATCCGTACCTATCCCCTCCACAATAAGTGCGCTATAAGATTCGAAAAGTTTTTTTTAATCTATCATGAACGCGCTTATTACTGGTATCATCCAGTAATATGGGTGTTCAAACAAACTATAAATCATTGTATATACCATAAATTAAAAAAAAATACAAAAAATATTTTTTTATTTAAGTTAATTATACTGCAATTTATTTATTTATTTTTTTACGTTGGCAATTATTGTACCAGTAACTTTAAAGTGAAACATTAGCATAAAAGAAAAATAGATCGTAAGTAAAAGATATTATATCCAACAATCGCACATCAATTATATATCACAGACAGACATTTTTAAACGCACAATTATGAATTATAAGCAAATAACACATTAAACTCTTAAGAAGCAATTCACTTTTGTAAACCACCTATAAATTTGTCCGCACAAATCGTGCGTATTCATTTTCATTACATACATTCGTCACGTGGTTAAAACAATATACCTGTTTGAGCTCGACTCTTCGTTTTGTACCACGCCCATACCATTATTATAGAAAGCATAGGGCTGTTATCGAGTATTGATACCTCGGAGTGATATTATTGTGCTTTTGTTTGATGGAGTTAAGCCTTGTTTTTCTCTTCAATTGTATTTATTACTGAATAGAATGGCATTGGATTTAATGTTTGATGTTGTTATTAGTTTTGTATTAATGTATATTGAGATAATAGTTTTGTTTCTCATAAAATTTGTTTTAAGGAAATAGCGTAAAGGTTTATTAAATAATATAAATGCGAAAATTTGTTTGTGTACGTTTATGTTTGGAAATAGACCTACATAGATAATTTATGACCTGGAGAGCCTATGACATATAACGCTACTATTAGTAATAACATTTGCCAATGAGGGCTATGCCAGTACATTATGTTATAAATACATAACTAATCTGTGGACTCACCCGAGCAAAGCGAAAGTACGTCACTAGTATTTCCTAAAAGCAGGATGTTTAACCATTTTGTTAATTTATCCACTTGTGGTATATTGCTTTTGGATCTTATACGTAAACTTTACTTAACCCGTAATTGAACGGTGCAAGAAAAAACTGTCTGACTGAATCCTGACTTTTTATAACTTTGACATGAACTTTCAACAGTAGTTAGTAGGAGATTAGACATTACTTAGGTGAATCTATTTCGATCTAGGCGAATCAAATTATAAATAGTCGATATCGATATTAACTAAAGCAATCACTACTACTCTGCAACGTTATCACCTGAGGACTGTACGTGCTCTCGGCGCCCGCAAAAGTATTACTTGTGTATTTAATTCATTGCTCTTAACCTTTAAAAGCAATAGACCGTAGTACAATCAATTGGCAACTCCTTTTAGTTATAGTAATTATTTTATAATATTAAATGAACATTTCTTGTATTTTTTATATACATTTATTTCGTGTTTCTCCAAAACCGCTCTAATGATTTGGATCAAATTTTGTATTTAAATAAGATTTGTCTTTTAAGTTTAACTACATAGATGTTTTTTTTTAAAAAAAAATGCAATTTGTATAATACCTTTCCCAAAATCGCTGAGCATAGTTCTGTTGTAGGCAAAATTGTGTTTTACATATATTTAAAAAAATACTATATGTCAAAGACTATATAATGAAATACTAGAATATTTCTAAAATAAACCAAACAGATAGTCAGGTTTAAAAATAGCGAAACCACTTATGAATAAAGCTAACAAAATAATTATGCAGCCTTAAAAAAAGAAATATTAATTCTCCCATAACGATAGTAGAGCACTGCTGCCGTAGATGACAAACAGTACAAATGTTTGCGAAGGCAGTTTGCCGTGACGCCTCGCTGCAGCTTACTGCGCGCGTCAATATTTACCTGCGCCCGCGCATGCAGGGCTGCTACTTGTAGTATTTTAAAATTAATATGTATTTCTAATTAACAATTACATAGAAATAGGTAAAAAGAATATCATATCAACTTTTGCTTTTTTACAACACTCTTTGTAAATTGTTAAAATGATTGAATTTTATGGGGTTAAAATATATTTTTTAAATATAGGCTTATTTATTATATTTAGCTTTTAAATTTAGGCTTTTTCGTTTTTTTTTTATTTCTAGTTTCTAGTCTCATTAACATAATTTAAATAAAAACGAAGTAAAAAAAGGTTTATTATGTTTGAAAACTTTTATATGGCAGCCCTATAAAAATTTTAAGAAATAACGAACGTGAAGCTTTTTTAGAGCAAACGCTAAGGCATCCACTTTACATTGCCGATGTAGAATAAAACGTTACGGGAACAACTAGCGCATACCAATCATTGGACTGAAATGATAAACAAAATAAATATGTCGCCTAATAAAACAGAGATGTTTAAAGGATATCTTATTTACTTAGGTGGATGACGAAGGTAATTTTTTTATGTGACTCTTAATTTGGTTTTTTTATTAGATAAGGGCTACTGGAGTAATTAATATAATAAATATATAAAATGACGTCAATATCGTATAAATATTATAAATGCAAAAATTTGTGAGGATTTATGGATGTTTATTACTCTTTCACACAAAAACTACTAAATGGATTTTAATGAAACTTTACAATAATATAGCTCATACATCAGAATAACACTAAGGCTATTTTTTTTCCGGAAAAATGTACAATTCCCGTGGGATAGATTTGTTTTTGTGTTTCTTTTTTTTGAGGCAAATCTGAGCGAAGCGAAGGTGAAGCGCTAGTATTATAATAACTTCAAATTCAGTTATCACATAGCTTCTTTCTTTTGCCTCACATGTTTATTAGGACACCTAATGGTTAGATGTCACAGCTATTTACTTAATTAGACCAGGATTAGACATTTACATGATAATAAATATTTTATATTTAAGCTGAAAATACATTATAGCAATATTTTTCTTTAAAAACACAGTTATATTTATACATTAAAATCTGACAAAATTCTGCATTCAAAGGCGTATAAGATAAATATAACTTAGGTATCCTATAAAATCAATTTGTCTATGATGCTATATTCTTTAATGTCTTAATATATTCCTTATGGGAAAACATATTATAACAAATTCTAACCCATCATTAGGCCATGAAATAAACTTCCGAACAAATATTCAAAAAGTATCTGAAGTAAATCTGTAACATGACAGTAAAATGTTAAAAATCAATATTTACTCACATGATCCAGAATCCATAATATCAATAAGCTACCGTTTGCCCCCCGGTCTCTCTCAGTCAATATTAGTAATGCTTAAAGCCTTTCCTGGTATAACATTTAGTAGGCCTATTATTGTGTAAACTACTACTTGTTTTACAAGACTAACCCGTTTTTTGTACGTGGCAAGATTCAAAATTATGTAGCAAATGAATTTTAAAACCATAGCATTTTCGAATTTTGTGCCTTAAGTTCATCGTGTTTTGTGTCAAGATGATAATGTTCGTTTGGATATTCTGTTTATGAAGATATTAGGAGAGGTACTAATTTTCAGGAAATTTTAAAATGTATCATGCACAATTACATGTTCTGTAGGTAATAGCTTATATTGGGTTTACAGTACGCTTTTGGCAATTTTTAGGGTTCCGTACCCGAGGGTTGCCACCCGCTGTATAATGATGTACTAAGTAAGACTCCGCTGTCCGTCTTTCCGTCCGTATGTCTGTCCGTGCGTCTGTCAGAGGGCTGTATCTCAAGAACCATAATAGGTAGAGAGTTGAAATTTTCACAGGGTATGTATTTCTATTGCCGCTATAACAACAAATAATAAAAAAAAACCAAAACGGCGAATATCAAAAATGCTGCCATGCAAATTTAATTTTATTCTAATTGCAACGATTATGTACCGATAAAAACATTTTAAAATATTACTTAAATGAAGGAATTCGGCTTTAAACTCTCTTAAAGTAACAAACGAATTAAAGTACCTGTCAAAATTGTCATCACCACAATAGTGTGTCTGCGTGTAGATGAGTTCAAAAAAAATTCAACTTATAATATTAAATATTATAGGTACATCCATACTTCAATATTCACTAATCCTCACTATTGTTAGGATTTTGCTTTTCATATTTATAAAGGGACGAATGGACAAATAGCTCTCCACTTGTTCAAACAATACCACAAAGACATCGTTTAATCCCTCTTGAATTCTGCAAATGAGACAAAAAATATTTGTAGGACATCTACATGTTATAACGTTGTTTAATTTTTTAAAGACCAGTAGTTAATAGCTGATTTAACTTTGTGGTTTCAGCTTCATTAACTTCTTCGTCTCGTTTCAAGTTGCCGAGAAATCGATGATTTTCACCATGGGGTTTTTACGTGAACCAAAAGCTTAAGCACATAGAATCAAACACCGTATCATACTAAAGTGCTAGAAATGAAAAATAATTAAATTTCATTTTTTTTTTTCATTATTGTAAGATGATGATTATAGTTGAAGTTTTACACAAAATAAACTTGATAGGCAATCAAATCGAATATCCCATGAGAAAAACAATCGTATATTTACGTGGGTGTTTTAATGATCTATACCTAAGGGTGGTCATAAAACAATGATTTTAATTAATGCTTTGGGCGCTTAGCTTGGTACTGTTATTATCTTAGCCGGGTACATAATAAACTTGTTCGTACCTTTTGTTTGTTGGACGTTAAAAAGTTGATCCTCGTCCCATAACTCAATTGTTGTGAAATATATATGTAATACTTATTTGAAATACATTTTGTGAATGTTAAGGTATTAAAAGTGGAGAGGGTTAGGGTTAACGACGCGGGTCAGGTAAAAATCTAGAATAGAGTGAATATAAATGTAGATTGATACAATAGATATTTAAAAAAGATCACTTTACTGGAAATAAACGCGATGTTAAATAAAAGTTCAAAAAACCAATATCCTTATAATAATATTATCGGCATAGTTGAACAATAAAAAAATTTAAACAACGTAATATCCCTACTTAAATTTACTAAGAATATAAAATAAATAATTTTCCAACGAAAACTCACAACACATAAATAAAGACTTTCTATGAAAGCCGCACCAACTATGATGCACATAACAACTTAATTCAAGTATCAAGATATGCCTCCAATAGCGCTATTGCATCATTGGGTCGAAACGTTTCTTGTACAAACAGTGGGGATCCGAGCTCGCCCACTCGCATTCCTACTGAAACTGGTTCTATGGACTTAACTAGTGCTTTGAGTTTATACTACGACCTAGGGTCGTACAGTCAATCAGTTATCGATGTAGACGATACATTTAAGGAAGCTTTATACTATTACCCTGGTACAAATATAACAGGAAACAATGCCTTAAATAGGATGAGTGACATATGATATTTAATGCGAGGCAATATTGTAATGACAAGTTGAAATAATTAATACCTATTAGTAAAATAGCTAGTGACTCACCCTCGCTCCGCTCGCTCCCTAGGTATGTTTTAACCGTTAATATAGATTTCTGAGAGATGTGATATTTTCCCATAGTAAAAAGTATCCTATAAGTAGACCCGGATAACACATCCAACGTACTAAATTTCATCAGTCTGTTCTGCGGTTTTCTCGTGATGCGTTCCCAGATAGACAGACAGACTGACAGACAAAAATTTTAACAACTATAAATTCGGCCTCTGTATCGATAATAATGACTATTTCAATAAGATTTTCCAAAAACATTTAATGTACAAATTCGACTCAGAATTTTATTATATGTATAGATGATGATAACATTGTACTACATGATTTAGAAATTTTAGAACAAAACTCGATAAAACAAGAGGAAATAATCAATTTCTTCTATTTCCAACATAACGATGATGAAATATAGGAAAATCAAAAAGTAATTTCCTTTCCAGCCAAGCTTCAAACATATAAGCTTGAAACCAAACCAAACACATTATACTAAGCTGTAGGTGATAATAACAGTTTGCCCAGTCACTTAGCACACCGATGCGAGCTACTGAGGATCTCGAATATTTGGACATTATTATCTCGACGTTGATTTAGGTGTACCTTAGGATCTTTGGTCCTAACCTTATCTGTTGCTACATTCGGTTTTAGGGAACAGAGTTTACGCGTGGGAAGAAAACGTTAGTAATTACAGAAGTTAAAAAATAAGAAAGACGGAACTTAAATTGTTCAGTGAGTTCATAAATACCTAATCCAGATTAATTTTATGAATTTGAAAGTAACTCTGTCTGTTGCCTTTTCGACGCTTAAACCGCTTTAACCGCCGAATAGATTTTGATAAATATTTGGCAAGGAGTTAGATTGCATCGTGGGATCGGACATACTTTCTGAACGGGCTACCTTTTAACCCCGCCCTACTTATTACGCGAACGACGTCGCGAGTAAAAACTAATATTATACTAACTATTTCATTAATATATTTTTATCATAAGTACTTTATGGATGGTACCCAAAAATGCCATAAAAATAAATAGAATATTTATAGAAATATTTTATGCACGTAAACAACAACAATTTGAAAGAAATATATTAAATTAGAGACTCACCCTCGCTCCGCTCGGGTTCGTCCCTACTTACGTTTTAACGTTAAGAATAGATTTCTAAGAGATGAGATATTTTCCCGAAATAAAAAGTATCCTTTATATTGACCTGGATAACCAGCTATCATACCAAATTTCATCAAAATCCCCAGTGGTTTTTCCGTGATGCGATGCGGTCACAGATAAACAGACAGACAGACAAAAATTCTAAAAACTATAGATTCGGCCTCTGTATCCATAATAATGTATATTTCAATAAGATTTTCCAAAAAATATTTAATGTAAAGATTCGGATTAGTTACAATTTTATTATATGTATAGATTTATATGCTATCTATATTCAGAATAATTCAAATATTCACTTGTGATCAGATTGGAATGTGTCACTTTAACCGACTACATATACTTAAAGCTTAGTTGTATTTAATTTCCTTTATTTGCATCAAATTATACAGATATCAAATTTTAAATATCTAATCAAAACTTTTGCTTCAAGTGGACCTAAGTAGAGGAACAATAATTTAATAAAAATTTATATGAACACATGACCTGCATCAGATTTAAAACATTAAGCAATCATATCATATAACGAGCGAGTTTACTTCGGGATCTGCCCGTCACTCAGGAGCTAACACGAACTTCCTGTCTGTCCGTCTGTCTGAGATAAGGTTATACACTTGATTATTTAATACTTGTGCTTATATCGTTTCCGGTAGTTTGTACAGAACAGATTTAAGTATTGTATTAGAATTCGTAGGTTTTAGAGTTGGTTTGAGAAATATAAAAACAGATAATAATTAATCACAATATATCTATACAGATAAATAAAATCAAAGTGTCCCTTTGTAATGTCAAAATAACAGCTTTTTACTAAATACATATGAAATTATGTACAGTACTTATAAGAAAAAAAAATTTTTTTAATTTTGTCTGTCTGGCTGTTTGTTCCGGTTAATCTCCAAATCGGCTAAACTGATTTTGACGGGACTTTCATTAGCAGATAGCTGATGTTATAAGGAGTAACTTAGTTTTGTTTTAGAAAAATAATTAGGGTTCCGCTCAAAAAATTTAAAGCGTAGGTACCTAGGGACGTAACCGAGCAAAGCGAGCGTTAGTCGCTAGTTAGAAATATAAAAGACACCTAGGGACGCAAAATTCCTTAATACAAGCCCAACAATAAAATTACAAAACCCAAAACTTTAATCATTGCTCGTATCCAACTAACAATATATAGTGCAAATAGTTTTATTTCTAAGCGTCCAACGAATAACCGAAAACAAAATAATTGTCTAGTTAAACCGTACTAAAGACACCTCGCATCTGATCTATCAGCACTATAAATTACACCCCACTTGACAGCTAAATGCACCTTTCATATTGTTTCTTTTAACAGGTAACTGAATGGCACGAGATTCGCAGAATAGCCGGCAAAATCGCCAAATAGTGACGAAAAAATCATTAAGGCGTTCCAACAAAGGAAATTGTTTTGTGTTCTCGAAACTAGTTTCACAGATATAGACCGACAAAAAAGTGTATTTTGATGTCTAAATATACTTGTCAAGTCAGGTAGAAGGGACCGTATCGGACACTCACGGTGAAAGAGTCATTAATTTACGGACCGAACCTTCGCCATTTGTACTGAACATTTATTTAATAATTTATAAATTCAATATCAGATTGAAGTTTTTTGGTTGTATGCATACGTTTTTATTGGAATTGGTTTTTTTATATTCTTATACTTAATGGTTTTGATATATGAGTTATTAGTTGTGTACCAATTGTTTGATCGAAGGATTGTGTTTTCTACGGTTAAGCAACGAATACATACATTTAATTATGTTCGATATAGAAATTTTTTATTGGATCATATACTAAAGTTAAGAACTATTATATATCTAATATAGAAGCAATACATAAATAACACATTAGTAGAAATATCTGTCTATAAAATTTTGCAAACCTCCATTATATAGTACATAATAAACGTCTATTTTCGCATTTAGGTACTAAAATATATCCAGTAATTTAACAAGAACATATAAGCGACATAATTTAAAGTTTATATTATATTTAGTTTAGTTAAGAATTGAAGAAGTAATTATTATTTTAAGCGCCTAAGCAGCAACATTTTTTGTAGGATTGCGTACAGATCTTGCATTCAATGAATTTATTACGTCGAAATCCCAAAGCATTACAACCTAATGGCAGCCAACAATAGGGAATTTATTTTACCTGAATGTCTGTTCTCTGACCCATTGTTCGGAAACAAATTCGGGCACTCTTGGACTTTTTTCGAGCCCTTGTTAGCAACTCCACGGATAGATCTCTTTTGTGAGCACAATAGCGGGTTACATATTTATAAGTGGGTAGGTAGGTACAGGTGTTTTACCTACGCGTCTACAACATCCTTTAGTCTCACTCATTACATTGTGTAATATATAGTTATACGGTGGTAAAATGCAAAATATTACTAAATTTTAAATGATTTGAATCGATTAAAAGTTTATCATTTTTATCTGATAGTGCTTCCTAAGAAATATAGTATCACATCAAAGTGATATGCAAGAAAATAATGCTAATAAACAGTGCAGTAAAATTTGAATATCCCTCGGAATTTGTAATAAATGAACAATGGTTATAGCATATGGAGTTTTTTTTAGAATTGATATTGTAGGACATTAAGTTAAAAGGGGTTTCTTGAAATTTAAAATATGAATAGACCATTGTTATATTGATACCTGAACATAAGCAAGCAGTAAGAAAATAAAAAGAAAAACTTAAGAAACAAATACATATTAAAATATTTACTTATACTATTTTGGGGTATAACTTAAAAATAATGACTTTTCTTACACAATAATTATAATAACGTTTACTAAAGAATAATTTCTAAGGTTAAGTACTTTGCCAAAATTTAAATTCGGAAAATTTAGCAATACCAAACATACAACATTTACCGCCGTTTAATTCTAATAATTTCCTCAAAACCATCTACTAACATTGGCGTCTGCACGTAATCGACAACAATGATGAGGCAGATAAAACCCAACGTTCAGTTATAAGGCACCGTGACTATTTATTTGAAGTAGAAGCAAATGCTCAAGCGGTCAAGACTCAAGATTTTTTTGCCGGTCGCCTCACGTTCCCGCTTCGGTGGGTCTATCAAACAGCGTAGGTGCACAACAAATAACTTTTTTAACTATAACCAACCAAGACCAATTAGTTCTACCCTAGAAAGATGACTCTGTCGACGCCGTTTTTTTCTCCATTTTATTTGGAGAGGTTCAAATTTGAATCGCTCCTGTGTGTTTATTACTATGCTGACTGTACAAATATTTTGAGCTCGTATTTTCTGGTAATGTCACGCTTGAAGTTATTTCATGTAGTATGTGCGTTTTTAATAATAATGATTTTTTAATACAAATCTATATAATAAATATACATTTAGAGCGAAAGCTTTAATAGGGTTTTAAAGTTTTCAAAAGCGAAAGTTTGTTTAGTATGTTTATATTATTTTAATAAAATGTTTTGAATGAATAATAAAATAGTACGAATTGTCTTAATTTCACATAAATTCACATCATTCTATGGTACTAACAAAATTAGTAAATAAAAAGATGTCAAATAAAAAGCTATAGCCATCGCTCCTTCCCACAGCCTTCAAATGTAATTCTAATTAAATTTCTTCGTAGCACACAACGTTTATAAGCTTCATCAAATTAACATGTGCTTTGTATGAAGCTTATAAATATACTTTGAAAAGTTATCACATATTCGTTAATTCTTCTCTTGTATAGGAATTGATATTGATGAATCTATGAGAATAATATAGTAAAATGTCTAACACTACCATTATTTCATTTTTTAAAAGGTTGTTAATATTTTTATTACTAATGTTGAAAATTTGCTTCGTTTTAAGAACTGTTCGCATACTTTACAGATTTACATATACTAGTACCCGTCGAGTGGTCGATCGACCATAATCATTATTGAAAATTTGAGGAAAACATATATGATGAATATAATTTACTTATCTGTATAAAAAAACTGTTTCCAACATTTTCACTGATAACACTAAAGCTCGTCAATCGTCACTGAACAAAAAAAGAAAATTTAACAAACAGGAAAAAAAGGTATTGAACTGTTTTATCTTTGTCTCTTTATATACGTATAGATATTTAAACGTTTTATACTTAGATATACACACGACGAATTCAAATTGTGTTAAAAAACTATATTTATGAATATAGATTCTTTCCTGAAATATTTTGGCGTATTGCATATTTTGCTAACAGCATCCACTTTTTAGGAATTCAAGTTAAACCTACAACTATTTCTTACACAATTGCTTGATCTACATTTAATTTATTCTATAATCTATACATATAATAAAAGTGTAACTGATCGCTGACTGCACATGGAAGATATTTAAGAAAAACGATTATTAGGGATCTTTATTAACCCAATAGAACCCAGAACAATGATTTTTAGAATTTGTCGGTTTGTCTGTGCATTTATGCGCATTAATCTCAGAAACGGCTTGACCGATTTGGGTGCGGTGTTCACTAATGTATTGTGGTAAACCTCGCTTAGCATTCAATATTTGTTTTATATCAATCGGTTCATTAATAAAAAAGTTATGTTAATTTAATGAATCACCTTGGGACGAACCCCTTGCTAGTATATTAATACGAGTATACTTGCAGCAATATATATTAGCAATATAGTACTTGCATATTGCTGATATTGTTTAAATTGTATATAGCAGAGATTTTTTTTAAAATACGTGTGATTTTCTTGGCTATTGGCTATGTAGTACATATTTATATAATGCATGTGTTATTGTGTTTTTTTTATTATCTCTGCGGGTAAATGTAAATTTAAAAATTGCCTTTATATTGCATGAAGTCAATGTTATATCAATAAAATATGGATTATTATTGCTATAAAGCTTTGGTGTACTTTACAAATGTCTTCATTTTGCCGTGACCGCGAATGACCGCACAACCAGTTCTAACTTACTTTCGACTAACAGCTTAATGCAGCAGTAAAAATTAAAACATTTGTACCTTTTTCCAATTCACTAATTAAAATTTCAAAAAATCCTATCTTAGAAGTTTAGCAGTTACTAATGTCAATATAAAGTAACTAACTCCAGTAGTTTTGTCGTCTAGCTACCTCGGTGGTGTAGTGGCTAGCATGTACGGCTGCACACCCGGAGGTCCTGGGTTCGAGTCCCGGGACGGGCCAAGTTTAGTTATTGAGTCTTTCTGAACTATAGTAAGCCTCAGTAACAGCACGGAATTGGAAAGTTGGCGGTGTTTCACCCCTGTGCCTCGGAGAGCACATAAAGCCGTCGGTCCTGTGCCTTAACTCTCACCCGTCGTGTTGTGTATAATAAGTGCGGAAATGTACGTGAGTTTGTCACGATGTGATGCGATAGTGAGGCTCTTCAAGTTTTCGTATGATCGTTTACCATAAAAGGATGCTTTTTAGGAAGGGGTATGTCAGTGTCCATAGATTGAAATAGCAGTTCGCCCTGGTGTGGTTGAGACTCATACTGTAAGACTAAAGAAATGTTTAAGGTAGATTTTAAAGAGTCAGCACATGCAAGAGAATCCGTAGTTCCTAACTAGTCCTTATGTATTAATACACAAAGTTATATAGTTTTAATGAATTTATTTATTAAATAGCCGTACGTAGAAACGAAACTAACCTTAAAAGTTAAAACGTCCCTACGTTTTAAGGTTAGTAAAGATTTCTTAGAGATAAGATATTTTCCCGCCATAAAAAGTATTCTAAATGTTGACCCGGATAACCAGCTATTGTCATACCGAATTTCATCAAAATTTAGTAGTTCAGTATGTATAGATTTACAATTGTGATTTATAAATTCAAATCATCTTTATTAGCATCAGCCGTACTATACCTAAAATATACTTTGTTTTACCTTATAATTAGAAAATGATAGACGGTTATTTATTATGAACGAGTCGATATGCTATAAAGTAATCTTACATTATTATCTTCCTACGATTACAGCCAAATGTTTCGAAGTAGTGTTGGGATCGCTTTGTCCAAAAGTATTTTAATTTTTAATGAAATACTAAAACACTTTGTTATGTAATTACATTTATATTGTTTTAAATTTAGATTTAAATTCTATCTATCTATCTATCTATACATATAATAAATTTCTAAGTCGTATCTGTACATTAAATATTTTTTGGAAAATCTTATTGAAATAGTCATTATTATCGATACAGAGGCCGAATGTATAGTCTTTAGAATTTTTGTCTGTCTGTCTGTCTGTGACCGCATCACGAAAAATCACTTGGCAGATTTGGATGAAATTTGGTATGATGATAGCTGGTTATTCGGGTCAACATACAGGATTCTTTTTACTGCGGAGAAATATCTCATCTCTGAGAAATCTATACTAAACGTTAAAATCTTACAACTTCTTAATAATATGTAATACTAATCAATACATCATGAATTTATGTTATAATTAGTGACTTCTCTTGGGTCATCTTTAGGTATTATCTGGTAACGCCACATTTTGGTACTAACAGTAAGTATAACAGCCTATAATATGTTATTCTAGGTCATAGTCTGTCTAAATTTCATCTAAATCCGTCGATCGCTTCAACGTGAACCAGTAACAAATTTACACAGTTGTATGTACGTACAACTTTCACAATAGAATAATAGTTTCTATCGAGCCCTGAGTAAAATATACAATTGACACTTCTTACACTACCCTAATCAAATTATACTTTATTTAAAAAGACTTTTACAAGTACTTTGGAATCGTTAATTTTACATTTTAAATTTTTAAATTAAATGTCAGTACATAAGTCAGTGAGGAAACTACAACAGACTCGAAAAGCAGTTCTGCTGAGAACTGAGCTCCTCTTTTTTTTATATATTAATAATTAAAATTATTATAATAATTGTGTTCTTATCCTGCGTTATTATTAATTAATACTAATCCCACACACTTGCATCGGTAAGGTATTACGCATTCAAATACATTCCCTTATTAAAATTTCTTTACCTTCACTATGAATTCAAAACGGTATAATAATAAAAAGATATTATCAACATCCGTATCCGTACGTACATCACTAGACGCCGGTCGTCGACATGACCATCGCCCGCTCTATTGATGATCAATCCAGTTGATTAAGCAATTATTGAAACCAAACGTTTCTATATTATCATTTGGGTTTCTCATAACTTAAAATATTTAAGTACAGGTTGGAAAAGATTGTTTGCCGATTTAGTAGAAAACCGCTTACTTTATGTCTAACTAGCGACTTACCCTCGTTCCGCTCTGGTTCGTCCCTACTTACGTTTTAACGTTTAGTATAGATTTCTCAGAAATGAGATATTTTCCCGCAGTAAAAAAATCCTGTATGTTGACCCGGATAACCAGCTATCACCACACCAAATTTCATCAAAACCCCTCAAGGGATTATTCCGAGATGCGGTAACAGACAGACAGAGAGACAGACAAAAAATCTCAAAACTATAGATTCGGCCTCTGTATCGATAATAATGTCTATTTCAATAAGATTTTCCAAAAAGTATATAATGTACAGACTCGACTTAGTTACAATTTTATTATATGTATAGAAATAGGGCTCAATGGTTTTGTGGTTAGCATGAACGGCAGCAAATTCGGATATTGTGGGTACGATTCCCGGATAGAGTCAAATGTTTTTGGTGCATTGATATTTCAATATCAAATTATTAATAGCAACCCGGCTGGGAAGTTGGCTATGTTTCACTCTCGTGCTTCGGAAGTACGTAAAGCCGTCGATATGGCGTCTAATCTTTCACTAGTCGTGTCCAATTTGTCCTACTGAAGTAAGAAAGAGTTGAGACTTGACACTAGTGTTTGCAGGCATACTTGTGAACTAATAATAATAAATAAATAAATAATAAATAAAAATAAATAATATTTCTTGCGCAGATAACTAACCTCAATGGCCAAAATCGATATATTTTTATTATTTATACAAAAAGTTTATTAACCTGACTCTGTTAATGCCTAGATAAAACGATTGGACTTTCTAGACTGAAATATCAGAGCTAATTAGCGCTATCTAGAAAAAGGTAAGCGCTAACAAATTATTTTATTAATTCAGAATATAAATATGGAAAGGAAAAAAGAAGCCGGGGCAGGTAATTAGTTTCTCATATTTACCGTTTACGCGATAGAGATATACTCCTTTGTCTCGTATAATTTTTTTTCATATTTCCACATAATTTAATAAAAATTATCTGTGAATAATAATTATATTAATGAACATTAAAAAATCGTTTTTATTACATTTTTAAACTCCAATGCAAACGACTGCGCAGTGCATGGGCATTTATATAAAACTATTTTTAGGTATTTTTATCATAAACATTTTAATTAGCCACAGTTAAGTAAAGGTCGAGTGGATAATGTGTTTATTGCCCACAAGGGATTACTTTTAAGATATTATCGTGTTGCAATTTTAATAATAACTGGCGTTCGCCCAGTGGTAGGAATTTGACCATAATTATTATGGATAATTTAACGAAATCATGTATGAATAGATTTTATTTATATAAAATACTACCAAATCATCCTCGCTTCGCTCAGGTTCGTCCCTAAGTTGATTCCCTATACAACTGTCATCCCTATTTTCACCCCCTTAAGGGATGATTTCCGGAATAAAAAATATCCTATGTCCTTTCCAGAGTCTCAAATTATCTTCTTACCAAATTTTATCTAAATCGGTCTAATAGTTTTTGAGTTTAATCGTTACAAACATACAAAAATATGAATGTTTCCTCTTTATAATAGTAGCGTAGAAGTGTAGATGTATAAAACAAACTGTTTCCATTTTTTTTATTGATAACACTAAAGCTTATCAATAGTTAAATAAAAAAAAAGAAAATCGTTTGACTGACAGAGGAGATAAAGGTACTGAATTATTTTGCCTGATACTGAACTTATTGCCTTTGCCTATAATATGTATAGAGTACCTAGGCGACCAAGCTTCGCTTAGCGTTTTCCGGAAACGATATAAAAATTGCGCTTTTTCAGAAAAGTTACCTATACAGATAAACTTAAAAAGCAAAACTTTAAATACAAAATTATATCTGTTTCATTAAAGCCGTTTCCGAGATATAGACAAAATAAATTTATATAATACATATATCTATAATACAAAAATTGCTCATTTTATATTAAAAATTATACATAGATAATAAAACTGGTTATTTGTAATTATTTTACTGTACCCCATTAAACCAATCGTTAAGCTTTAACTGCCTCGAGTATCCTTTAGTAACTTTTTACACTACTTATACTAATTAATATGTACTAACGAGAATAGTACTTACTGAAGTTGAATTTACAACATTGTATTCAGCCCTTTTTAATGTCTGACTGCTGGACACGAGCCTCCCTTCAATACGAGGGGAACAGGCCATAGTCAAACACTCTGGCCAAGTGCGGATGGCGGACATATTTTTTGAAACCTTGCTACGTTCCCTTAGACGTGAAGATTTCTTCACGATGTTTTCCTTGACCGTAAAACAAGCGGTAATCATGTTGGAAAATGATTCGCATATGATAATATCAGAGAGTCTTAAGATTAGAACTCGCTTTACTCGGTTTTCTAAGCGAGCACGTTACCACTGAGCTAACACTGCCTTTATAAAAAAATGCGCCCACAATAGCTTAATCGGCTATATTATAACATGTTTTTACATAGGAGACATTTTCTATCCTCAAAAAGTAACTTTCATCGCCCTCCAATCTTCTTTTATACAAAAATCACATCAATGCATATCTCCGTTTGGACGTGAAAGAAGAACAACCAAACACATTTTAACACAAGTTTATGTTATACTAGCGACTCACCCTCGCTTCACTTGGGGTCGTTCCTAGCTTCCCAATACAAACTTTCATCCCCATTTTCACCCCCGTCAGGGATGATTTCCGGGAAAAAAATATGTTGTGTATGTCCTTCCTAGGGTCTCAAACTATATTCTTACCAAATTTCATTTAAATCGGTTCAGTAGATCCAGAGATTACCCCCTACAATCTCACAAACTAACAAACTTTACCTCTTTATTTGATTTTTTCGTTAAATAGAAGGCACATTACATAAAACAATTCTTACATAGAAAATGTATTCAACTTAACCCTAAATAATATACAAAACGTCTGCATACAAACTTTTTATGTTCTCTAAATCAATGTATCAATGCAAATAAATCAGTGTTTATTCGTGATCTTGGGTCGGATCGAGTCGTGATATGAGATTGCGACTTGTCGTTCTTGTTCCGGGTATTTTCTACGGATTATGTTACTTAGAAATTATATTATTTCATTTATTGCAAAAGGTACAATTGAAGGTTCATTATCGAATAGTTTTATAAGATAAATCAATGTATTTTGTACGTTTTAACGTTTAGTATGTAATTTCTCAGAAATGAGATATTTTGCCGTTTTGTAAAAAGTATCCTATATGTTGACCCGGATAACCAGCTATCATCATATCAAATTTTATCAAAATCTGTCGTGGTTTTCTCATGATTCATTCCCAGACAAACAGACAAAAATTCTAAAAACCATATATTCGGCCTCTGTATCGATAATAATGACTATTTCAATATTTTATATTTATAAAAAAAAATTTAATGTACAGATTCGACTTAGAATTTTAGTATATATGTATAGATTTATAACATAAAAAACATTAAATGTGAAGTTTATTTACGTAAAATAAAATTTTATAATTAGTAGATAAGAATCCTTTATTTTATTTAAATATACTGGACTACCACTAACCCTTCTATGTTTTTTACTAATATAATGCAAGAACGGACTGTTCAGCAATTGTTATGTTTATATCTAATGAGGCTTATATTCTTAGTAACTAAGTACGAAGCTTTTTAACTGTTTGTTTTAATTTTTAAAGAATTTTTATCTCAATATTCACTACCCCAAAAAGTAGATAAGTCATAGAAGTAATGAAAGGTAAGATCTTTAAGCTCGTGAAAGTCATCTACAGCTATTGAACATTAAAAAATTATATCCATACTAATATTTATAAATGAAAAAGTAACTCTGTCTGTCTGTTACCTTTTCACGCTTAATAAGTAGAACCGATTTATATGAAATTTGGTATAGTTATAGTTTAAGACACTGGGAAGGATATAGGATAGAATTATATATTCAATACAGCTAAGATTTATTTACTATAGATGCGAAAGCTTCGAAATAATTTTGCTTTCTTTTTTACGCTGTAATGGTTGAACGGAGTTGAATGAAATTCGAAATGGAGATAGCTTATATTCCAGAATGCCGACCACGCGGGTGAAGCCGCGTTCATAATTATAGTTGCAAAATTATTATAATTTCAATGTAGTATATCATTTTACAAGAAGTAATAAACGTTACAGCATAATTAGCCTTCGCTTTTATTAAACTACTAGCGACTCTCCCTCGCTTCGCTCGGATTCGTCCCTAGGTTGATTCCCCATACAAACTTTCATCCCCATTTTCACCCCCTTAAGGGATGATTTCCGGAATAAAAAATATGTCCTTACCAGGGTCTCAAACAATCTTCTTACCAAATTTCATCTAAATCGGTTTAGTAGATCCAGAGATTACGCCCTACACCCTCAAAAACTTTACCTCTTTATAATATTACTATAGATAACAGCAGCAACTTCCTAAGTTTTCTTAATATTAGCAGATAGAATATAAAATATTTTAAAAATGATAAGATATAAGAAAAATGTTTTGATAATAGATGAAAGTTGGTTGCTGTTTCAATACATTTTCCGTTTTTAAGTCATTAGGACAACATGTGAGAATTAAAAAGGATTTTCTGAATAATAATTTGACATTTAAAATGCCCTATTATAAGTGAATAGCGGAAATCATTATTTTGTATATTAAAAATGGATAAATATTTACATATAATGTCTAGAAAATGATGACATAAATCTAACCCAGGTAACAAACATTTTCAAGCTACTTGAGGACGGATACTAATAAAAATGCAACATCAACAACGTTAGGTGATAAATAAAAAAATCCCGGCAATTCTCGGGAAAGACTAAAAACGTGACCAAACTGCAACACCGGCCGGGCTCCCCGTCGTTGGATTTCTTTGTTTTTAAACTTACAAAAAGTCAGCCCTTGGCCGAGGCAGGTACAAATGCTCTGAACCACATGTTGTAGTCCTTCGCTAAAACGAAAACTTGTCACTTGAGTCAAAAGGACGAGTTTAGGGACCGACGGGCGGAATTCCGAAAATGTTACCGCACTTTATGTGACTTTTGTAAATATATCTACTAATTATTTAATAAATAAAATCTTTTAAAGTCCGTATCTAGACGATGTTATTTATTTAAGTAATGATAAAATGTAGTGAGTTTAAAAAAAACTACTTTGATAACAGTGAAATAACTTACTGCTCTGATATGCAGATCTGTCAGGTCATCTCGTGTCAAACTATATTGTGGCGGCAGCAATCCATTCGCATAATAATAAATACATCACAAAACACATGCGCACTTGACAAATTAATTTGTAAAACTTAATTACACATGATTTTTTAACAAACATCCAGTCACACACTGTCACTCGAACGTTCAAAAGTCACTTTTTATTGATAAATAAAAATAAAAGCGTTTGTTTATCAAAAATATCGAGTAAAAAGTAGTGACGACGTCCGTCGCCGGCGCGGCACATACCGATATAGCAATAGGAGGACTCGGAAAGACCACTGCCGGCGATTTCATCTCAATCTCGCCCGTCGAAACGAGACAGTAACATGACAATAAACAATTGTAAAACGTCAGGAGTGAAAGAGACAGATGATTTCTCATTATGCGTGCCCTGAGCTTGACATTTCAATCGCGCCGTCTCCCTCGCACGCTAAGTTATTTCTGTACAAATTATATGCGGGTGTATTTGTGCTGCGTCCCGCTCTGCCACGGATAGTGGTAACCAGATAATGTCTTAATCGCATTTTCTTAGCGCTATGCTGACTGATGCACTAACATAAACAATGATAATTCATGGATTTGCATGAACGATAAAATGTTTTAATGAGTCAACTTCGATGGATAAGTATAAGCTTGATGGGTGGGCGGAGTAATAAATTAGTATTCATAGTAATAGACGTTTTTGTATTTCTGACTCTTCTCGTTGGTCCAACAAGATAGCCAAGGTTTGGTCCATATATTGCTATATTGCAGTGACCTAGGATTTTTTTAATTCTTGTATGGTGCATCTAAGGACTTGAAATTTTTAATTGTTGATACACATATTGATACTCATATTACAAGAGAATACTTAAATGATAATTGAATAATATATTCTTTGTTAATATGTTATATTTTATATAATAAAGCACTTCGATAAACATAAGATAATTAGGTGTTAAATTTAAATATATATAATTTAGACTTATACATTTTTAATCAATGTCGACTACAAAGAATACGATTAAACTCGTGATATATTCGATTTTACTACAAAATAAAAAGATTTAAAATATTATCTAACTTTAAAGTTAATATACCTACTGTTTTACTTAAAATCGATTTACAATTTTGCAGATATAAACAACTAACTATACGACAAATATTTTGAATTGGTAATCGTAAACAGGGTTTTTTGTGAAAGTAATATTATTTATCCCGCGTTTTATTTTTTGACTATTCCTAGTTTTCTTTAGCAGGTAGATCTTTGCGGAAAAGCTCTATTTAATTAAGTAGTAGGTAATAACTATAGAAACAAAAAAGTTGCAACATCTGAATAAGCTATTTTTCTAAATAAAAATAATTTATCTTATAAATTTTATATTTAAAAACTAGCATTGCCCGCGGCTCCGCCCGCGTTCAGATGATAAAAAACAAACTCTTAGGTTTTACATATTAGTATACTCTTACACTGCAGTTTTTGTATTTTTTCTCAGAAATTAGATATTTTCCCGCGGTAAAAAGTATCCTATATCAATATATAATAACCCGGATAGCCAGTTATCACCAAATCAAATTTCATCAAAATCTGTCCAGTAGTTTTCTCGTGATGCGGTAACAGACAAACAGACAGACAAAAATTCTAAAAACTATAGATTCAGCCTCTGTATCGATAACAATGTTTATTTCAATAAGATTTTCCAAGAAATATTTAATGTACCTACAGATTAGGCTTAGTTAGAATTTTATTATATGTATAGATTGACACCCCTACATGAATCTGGATATGAAGCATCAAAAATGCAGTAAGTAAATCAGGGACACGATAATTATCTATTTGTTAAGTGGTGAGTAAATACTCAGCCGTGCGTGTTTGCGGCGGGGAGCACTATTAACATATTCTAAAAATGACAGATCTGACAACTTAAGCAAGAACTATTTTCTAGGAAATCTTATAAAGATTTCTTCTTGCATGACTTAAAATTTTTGATCTTTAGAAATCAATGCCATATTAAAGATACTAGCGTTCGGATAAGATGTCGAAATTTGAACGTAATCATTATAAATATTTAATAAAATATGTATGAATAAAATTTACCTATCTACTATCTAATATCTATATAAAAAAATGTTTCCAATTTTTTTTAATGATAAGTGATAACACTATAGCTCGTCAAGGTACAAGGTACAAAAAAGAAATCGGTCGACAAACATAGGAGAAAAAGTACCTACTGAACTGTTGTGTCTTTGCCTATTTATATATAGATATTTTTATGTATGAAGACACGTTTGGCTCCGTTTGTAATGACCCTACTTGCTGTGCCAGTGGTCCCGGGTTCGAGGCCCGCGGGGGACATGAATGAATGCTCATATCATATATAGGCATTCATTTGTGTGATGAGCACGAATCTCAGTCATGGGTGTTTATATTTATAATATGTTTGTATTTAAAGTTGTAATAATGGTAATAGTGTAATGTGTAATGTATCAACTATCTGGTATTCATAACACGAGCCTCGTAGCTTATCATGGAACTAGATGGTGCTGTGTGGTAATGTGCCAACAAAATAAAATAGGTATGCCATCCTAATAATCCAAAATGTGTCTTTTTTAGAGCTTGTCAAAATCAAGCAACCGTTCCAGTAATGATCATGTGAATGGGTAAACGTTTACCGGCATATCAAGTAAGCCTCTGTGGTTCAATCCAGTTCAACCATTTTATTAGTCGATGAATAATATTAATCTCACTCAATTTTTTCTTTTACAAGAAACGAAAATTACATAAGCAAAATATGAAATAAGTAAAAATTTGCAAAAAGCTGTAATACAAGAGGGCATAAGGGATGTTCCTACTGCGAATCATGCGCACATTTGTATCTCATTTGCCTCTATATGGCCATACATCATTATTAATATATTAAAATTTAAAGAACATACATCATTTATAATTTAACATTGGCTAGTGATGCGCTGACCCGATTCGATGTTTTTGAAGATCGGATCGTGGGCATACGATCCAATCGATTTTCGGATCGGATGCAAACAATCCGAACTGCCGATAGATTCAACTCTATCAAATATCAGATCGCGGTCCAAATCACGGTAATGTTATATATCATTACCGTGTCCAAACATTGTGGCTTGCACACAATGTAATGTAAAGTACGTACGATCTGGATCTTTAGTGTGCTTATGTTACAAAATTTAAACAAGATGTCGGTATTTTAAATCTTAATTATTATTGGTGTTTGCTATTGACGACGACGGGTAAACAGATGACACACAATAAATGATAAGCGCGTTTTTATTTCTAAGGAATAATGTGGGTAGGTTGCGAAACTGCGAATATCTATGACTACGAATATTTACGTATATTTTCAACTAGCGACTCACCCTCGCTTCGCTTCGAGTTCGTCCCTAGACAAAAACAATTCTATCCCACGGGAATCGTACATTTTTCCTTTTTCATTTTTTGCCTTCCTCAGTTAATGGGCTATCTAATGCAAAAAGAATTTTTCAAATCGGATTAGTACTTCCTGAGATTAGTGCGTTCAACCAAACAAACAAACAAACTCTTCAGCTTTATAATATTAGTATAGATTATTGTAAGTTTAATCTAAAAATTAGTCTTCTGAGGTTGATATAATTTCTGTTGCGTTTTTGAATGTTAAGTTACCCACCCGTCCCTTTTTTGCTGGAAATAAATGTCATACTTATATTAATATTTAAATGTTGTATTTTCATGCTATTTTTTGGATCGATCTTTTAAAAATCGGATCAAATGCATGCGATGCGATCCGCAGATCGGATCGAGACGTTACAATCCATTAGGATCCACAAAATCGGATCGATCGAGTTTTAAAAAAGCACATCCCTTGATTGCTTTAGTATGCAGTGGATTTGAATAACAAGCTAGACCCTGCTGCTAGCTGTACTGAATGTCAACTTAAACCTCTTGCGTGAAATCACATCACTCGCAAAGGGCTTATGAATCATGCATGATCCTTCGAAAACTAAGGCACAGAGCAATGTTAGTATGTCTTAATGCACTTCCAATAAAAACAGAAAACTCACATCTCGCATCGATAGAACGTGACAATAACATCTTAACGAATACATTTTAACATCGTAACTTCAAAAAATATTATTTGCTAATCTATCTTCTATTTTCACTGTAATAAAATCCATATTCGATCATTGCATTGTGGCATTAAATGTATTTTGAATCGGAACTGGTTTTCGTTACGAATGAAATGCTCCAAGAAAAGGGACGGGGCTACAAAAAGCAATCGCGGTAAAGCAACTAAACTCGAAAGCTCAAAGGACTTGTGCTGTATTTTGTTTTGTCTGAGCGAGATAACTTGATCATCCTTTCCACTGTTAAAATGGACGTATGTTCCTTAACTTGCAAAGTATTTCGAGTCTTACAGCAAGGAAATAAAATTGATTTCTTATTTACATTAAGTGACATGGGTCGTTTAATCTCGAGCGTATCGTAAAAAGAACAATTTACAAGTTCGTCTGGTGCAAATAAGGACGGATGCTGTGAATGTATTACGCAAGAGAAGGACAAAAAACAGCCTGTGACCGGAGTTAAGGCTGTGTATTTTTTTCTGAATTATTATGCCGGTTTCGATGTTAATTAAGACATTTGTGCATATATAATGAAATAACCATATGAGTCAACGTTACGGACACCTAAAGCTGAGAAGTATGTAACTCCAAACTCATTTTTTACGGCTTATATGACGAATTCATGAGAATGCTTACATTTTGAAATAATAAAAAAAAAAAGCAAAATGAAATAACCTCAATTACCCAAATTTTAGTGTCTTATATTAAAAAAAATCTATATTAACAATTGCTATACATATATAAAAAAAATCATTAGTACAGACACGTAACGCTAGATTAGAAACACTGTGTTAAAGTCACAAGTAAGAAGAATACCTATTTAATACATATTATACATAGTAAGGATGTCTGTATATTTGTTTTTATTGTTTGACTGCCAGTCTGTTGGATTTATCTTAATAAAATTGAAGGCAGATATAGCTTACATTCATGAGGATGTCTCGGAAAATAGTTTCCCACGGGATGGTGATCCCACAATTAGAGCCTGAGTCAAAAGTAAAGTAGTGTAGCATTTGTAAATTAATTTATTTAGTTTTTTATGTATATATACACTAGGATTGGGGGTGGCAGCTTCTTTGAGAACAAAGCTGATACTGTAATGTCTCTATGGATTCAAAAATGCTTGTAAAAGTATATTAAATTACGTAATTTTTTGTTTTATTCGATGGAAGATACAATTTATACGTAAATTCTACTAGTATCATAGTTTAACTGTTAAATACACCAAATCATGATCCATCTCTTCTCAGCAGAAGTGCCTACCGAGCCAGTGGTAGCTTCCTCACTAACGGACTACACTGGTTCTCTTTAAATTAATGAATGACTCTATATAACATTTTAGAGTTTATTAAAGCTCATAATATATATTATTTCGTTTTAATTATAACGTACCTATATGCTTTAAAACTACATTATGTTTGTATCTATTTCTTACAAAAAGTTACCAATAAGTTTATTATGAAATAACAATCAAATCAATATTACTGTTATTAATAATGTTATTAATAAATATTAAATAACATTATTAATACTAAAAATCTTTATTACTAAATTATATATTTTTATATTTTTCTTGTACATAAGTATAATTTAAGCAACTTAGTATCGGCTATAGGCCTAATCTAATTTCGACCATTTGCCTGTCATACAGCAAAGAACATGGTTTCAGATAATGAGTCAAATCTTTTTTCATATCGTTTACAGAAATGCTGTGTAAATAGTAAATACATATTTAATTTTTCATCATACCTTAATCACAATACATTTTTTGTGCATACTCTTTTCAAAGGAAGCAATTTTCATTCCCCCTCCCTTATAATAAATACATACTCTTCAAACATACTCACCAATTAACCATTAAGATATATTTTTGTAACTGTGGTAGCTTTTACATGAACTTACAATATTGACATTTATTCGTAGTTTCAACTAGTTGATCTCACAGACGTTGTCTGGTCCAAATTTCCAATAAAATAAAAAAAATAATTTCTAAAAAGTAATCTGTTTGTGAGCTTAGTGTGTATACAAAATTAACATAGAAAAAATAACTCAACAATCAGTGTTTCGCAAGTTTTCCAATTTTCCGGGCAACGTTCAAATCTTTCCCATAAAAAGCTTATGCGGACGATATCGATTATAACTATTTAAAAAAAATTGCCTAGTAGTTCTTAAATGATGCATTTGTAATCATTCTAAAGTGCTTGTAAAATCTATTTGATATATAGGTACTTTATACTTTGATTCGATTAAATTATAATAAAAATGTATTAATGTTTGTACCGATCTTGATATTCGGAGTAACATGGCCTTCCGACCATACATTCTCACCACCCAACATCGCAGGATCCAATATTTTCTAGGCTTTAGCTGAAAATGGAGAATGAAGTTATAACTGTTTACTTTCTTTTTACGAGAAAATTAACTATTTAATAATATAAATAATTAATTTAATATTAATTATAATTAATACTATACACATAATAAAACTGTAGAGGCCGAATATCTTTACATAGAAAAAAAATACTAAAAACCGAGTCAGGGGGATGTAAGAAAAGAAATAGAACATATCCAGTTTTTTTTTTTCAAATTTTTTGTTTCTCTGTCTGTTTTCTGTTTGTACGGGCTAATCTCTGAAACTGTTAAACCGATTGAATGAAATTTTGTATCGTGGTACCTTATATCCCCGGTCAACATTTTAGATACTTTTCATCCCGGAAAAATGTAAGGTTCCCGTGGAATAGATTTATTTTTGTTTGTCTAGAGGCGAACCCGAGCGAAGCGAGAGTGAATCGCTAATACTTAATTAATAATTCTTTTTTCAAAAACATTTTTATCTTAAACTACCATATGGAGACTGAATAGTTTGTTTGTTTGTAGGAAATCTCTGGAACTAGTGAACAGATTCATAATGTGTACTTTTCAATTCATTATCTTTGAATAACATATATGACGTACATGTAAACTAATTTTAATGATGTAGGTATCGTATACGTACGAACGGATCAAAATATTATTATACTACATAATAGTATTATTTTTGTTATTTCTGTGTAGAGAAAACAAAATAGAAATACCTATAGTCATTATATTAGTAGTTTGCACTTAATCGTGCAATATTATCACTGCACGTGCAATTCCGCTGATCAAATGCTACAGGAAGAACTGAGAACCGTGTGAATGTTTTATACTGACTTTTTGCCTTGTTAGAATAATTGATTTACGCGCTTTCAGCCTTTATTGTCGAAATCTATACATATAATAAAATTCTAACTAAATCGAATCTGTACATTACATATTTTAGGAAAATCTTATTGAAATAGTCATTATTATCTATGCAGAGGACCAATTTATAGTTTTTAGAGTTTTTGTCTGTCTATCTATCTGGGAACGCGTGAAGAGAAAACCACTGGACAGATTTTATATAATTTGGTATGATGATAGCTGGTTATTCGGGTCAACATATAGGCAGCAATTTATCAAATTCCCCAAAAATCTGACTCAAATACCCCATTTTGGGGACAAAAATATACTGATTTCCCACAAATTCCCCTCAAAATAATTATAAAAAAAAAAGGTTTCAAGCATTTAAATAATATTTATTTTTATTATTTATATTTTTAAATAATTTTAAATGAAACTATCTTTTGGATTTTTCTTTATGTTGGAAATATAATAACTAAATAAAATTAATATAGTCCAATCGGAATCCGGTTTGGGAACAAACAAATAAAACCTGAAAACCTTGTGTATTTAAAACGTTAGCAGCTATATATTATATAAGGAATAGAAATTCGTAAAATGCCCCCAATGTCCAGCTACCTCCGAAAATGGGGAGATGCAAAGCGTTAAAAAATAATTTCTTTTAATTTCCGGCTTACTGTGACGTCCTATTGAAAAAAAATTCTACAAAAGTTGTAGGTCTAGTAAAAATCGACAACTTTTATAGATAACACTTTTTACAAAAACTTCAAAGTTTTTGAGATATTTGCAGAAAACTTAGTTTTTAATTTTTTCTTCGTATTTTATTTTTAATTTCTGCAATAATCTTTTGGTTTTCATGAAACTAGGGGAATGTAATCTTCGAAATACATATAAGTAATAAGCATTTTTTTTTAATTGAAATAATTAGCCGTTTACTAGAAATTTATGTTTCATGGTCACGGGAGGCTGAAAATCACCCTCAAAGGAGAATGGGCAACTTTGTATGGGATTCGTCCCCAGAGTGTATCAAGTTGAGACATATGTCATTTTAAAGATTAGAAGTATAGCTTCAATTTATTGTATGACACCAACGCTGGAACTGGTGCAGGGAAAGAATTATGAATCATTTAATTTTATTAAATTCGTGAAAGTAAAACAGTATAATTTAGATTGTACAATATTTTCATAAATATTATTTTATATCGTACCGTGCCGTCTGTTTTTACACACCTTCGCACATATTGCGACTTTTGCAGCCCTGTTTTCAGGATAGCTGAATGAATAAATGAGAAAGAATTGAGCAGGTTACGATGAGACATTATAGGGTTATTGGAAGTTCGAAAAGAGGGGGGACAACTCGATGATGCTCAAATCTGGTCACCTGTTCTGTTTTCGGGTGGCCAACAGTCCCAAGGTGGTGTCGGATTTATCTCTTGTGATGTCTTGTACAGCATGGTAACTATGTACAGCTTGAACGCATCCAACTGATTCCGACTGAAGAAGTCCACGTTCCTACCAGTGCCACACCAAATACAAAACCCCTTAAGCTTTCAGCTGGAACTCCAAAACCACTTTGATTGCGATAGCGATGTGGCTACTTTTAACGATGGGTTTCTCAAAGGTGTCGAATCAGTTGGGTTCTAAACACACTCTAAAAATAGACCCAAAAAGATTTCTGATCCTATTCTCGAGCTCGTGGCAGAAAGGAGAAAGATGATCTTACAGTCATCTAAACACTCCAAAGGTTTTCGAGGTTTTTTGATTTATCTATTATGCAAAACCGGCTAGTACAGTTCAAAACCGACGACAATAGGATTATATTATCTATTCCCGAGTTTAGTAATGGGAGAGATAGCGAAATTTTACAGATAGCTATTGACATCAACGCGACAACCCATCAGTCTGGACAATGATTAAGGGCCAGGCTAACCCAACACTATACCGAAAAAATCCCGGACGTCACTAAAACAGATTAAGAACAACAAAGCACCGGGTGCAGGTGGAACTACGGCTGAATTTCTGAGAATGTTACTTAATTCCATCATACTCGAAGGAAAACCCCACAATTATGGAGCAGAAGCGTAGTTGTACTGTTCTGTAAAAAGGGCGATAATGCCTTGCTAAATAAGTTGACTCATCTCGCTTCTGATCCATGTCTACATGTTATTTCAATAAAATAATTCATAGTTCTTCCATGTAACTATCTCACTTTTGGCGCTGTACAATAAAATAAAGCTAATATTATGACCTTTAAAGTGATGTACATACGTCATACTGTTTTAGACTTTCACGGGCTTAATAAAATTAAATGATTCATAGTTCTTTCCCTGCACGAGTCTCAGTGTTGGTGTCATACAATAAATTGAAGCTATTCTTCTGCTCTTCAAAATGACATATGTCTCAACTTGATACACTCTGGGGACGGAATGCCCATTATCCTTTAAGTGGACGTTGTTTACATTTAAAAAAAATTAGTTCAATTTCCAAATAGGGCTCATTTTTTCTTGAACTCTACTTTTTGAAGAAATAAAAACATTGTATGGTCGTCTTGTGAAACATCGACACATAAAAAATTTAAAAAAAAAAAAGGAAAAATCGATAATTTTTACATTGTAAACTACATTTTTTAATAATCATTAAAAGGGTACTTTATTGATCAAATTTATATGTATTTTGCGAGTAAAAACGAAAAAAACGGCGTACTTAGGTATTTAATTTGACGCTTATTATTTATACAATGTCGCTGTAAACATTTCAACTTTGCAATTCGACGAGTCGTAAAAAAATAAAATGATGATGAAAACGTGACCGCACCGAACCGTGACCGGACCGTGACCGGACCGTAACCGGACCGTACCATAACCGGACCGTAACCGGACCGTACCGTAACCGGACCGGACCGTCACCGGACCGTAACCACCGGACCGTAACCGGACCGTGACCGGACCGTACCGTGACCGGACCGTAACCGGACCGGACCGTGACCGTACCGTAATCGGACCGGACCGTAACCGGACCGTACCGTGACCGGACCGTAACCGGACCGGACCGTAACCGGACCGTGACCGGACCGTGACCGGACCGTTCCATGACCGGACCGTGACCGGACCGTAACCGGACCGTCACCAGACCGTAACCGGACCGTCACCGGACCGGACCGTGACCGGACCGTGACCGGACCGTAACCGGACCGTACCATAACCGGATCGTCACCGGACCGTACCGTGACCGGACCGTAACCGGACCGGACCGTAACCGGACCGTACCCGGACCGTGACCGACATATTCTATGTTTAGTACTTTAGTACCAATTTTATTTATCTATACAGATAAATTTTATATATCTATTTTATATATCTATACAGATAAATAAAATATCTATACAGATCTATACAATACAGATAAATAAAATTGGAGTGTCTGTTTGTAATATTAAAATAACCACTTTTTACTAAATATATATGGATGTATACACGATACATATACCGAAACAACATTTTTACAATTTTTGTCTGTCTCTCTGTCTGTCTGTCTGTTTGTTCCAGCTAATCTCCGAAACGGCTGGACCAATTTTGACGGGACTTTCACTGGCAGATAGCTGATGTTATAAGAAGTAACTTAGGCTACTTTTATTTTAGAAAAAGAATCAGGGTTCCGCGAAAAAAATTAAAACCCATGAAATTGTGAACAAAAATTGTCCGCGTACGGCGTACGCACCCGAGCGAAGCGAGGGTAAATCGATATAGAATTTAAATGAATATCTTAGGAGTAGCAAGCTACTATTTATATATACCTAAACATAGCTAACCGTGAAATCGCTAGTTTGAAATATAAATCATATAGGGTACTCTTTTAAAACAGAAGTAAAAAAGCAAAATTTTTAGAAGAACAATCATTAATAATATTTCACGTATTCTTTTAAGGTACGGTAGTTTATATTATACTAGTTTTGTATATGAGCATTGTTTACATTTTTTATTATCTGCCAATGACATATTACTTCTCTGGAAAATTCTCTATATTTAAACTTTAAATACATCGAGCTTGCCATAAATTATACTAGCTTTTAATACTTTCAATAAAACTCGAAACTTATGGATCTTAAAAAATAATCTAATTAGATACTAATTACACTCTATGAATAAGGTAATTAAATGAGGAAAGGGCAATATTAACTATAATTAAATATAATATATTGTAACAGCTTGTGCTATACCTGCTACTTTATCTACCTAATAATAATGCATAATTATAGTAATTTTCTATATAATCGCTTACAACGCGCTTATTTTATATTCTATAAAATATTACCATTGAGATACACTAAAAGCCTTCCTTATCAATTTCAGTCAGTAACCTATCTCACAGTGACTAGCAATCTTACAAGGAAGATGTATGTATGTATGATGCACAGGTGCGTGCGCAGACACAAGTGCATTCTCAACTGTTACAGAGAATTTCTTGGCAGAACGACCCAATGGGTATACTCAATCTGACCTGGGACATGAACCTACGACCTCAGAATCTATATCAACAGATAAAATACACCCATATAACATCTGTAATACGAAATTCCGTAGTGAGAACACTAGGGTTTCAAAAATGCATCTGATATAAGAAACTTATTTACAAATACAAATCCGCACTAGCATTCCGCATTACTAGGTGTGTTTTCAGTCCTTTTTAACGTCCCACTGCTGGGCACGGGCCTTCCTTCAATACAGGGGGATTAGGCCATAGTCCACCAAGCTGGCCAAGTGCGGGTTGGCAGACTTCACATGTACCTATTTCGAAAACTTACTAGGTTTTCTTAGACATGCAGGTTTCCTCACGATGTTTTCCTTCACCGTAAGACAAGTGGTAATCATGTTAGAAATGATTCGCACTTGAAAATATCAGAGGTGCGAAACCCGGGGTTTGAACCCGCTTCACTCGGTTTCCCAAGCGAGCGCGTTACCACTGGGCTACCACTGCCATTACTTATTGAAGCTACTCTTTAAAAAATCGTAGACCAGCTATGATATTTAAAGACTATAGCCTAATAGACACAAAACCTAAAACATAAAATAATTTATAATATTTACTACATTTTCTCATCATCACTGATACTAAACCTACAGCAAAAAGAAACAGGTGCTTGTAACCTCTCCATTATAGGGTTACTGATCTATTTCATATTTTAAACTTAATTAACATAAATTCCTTCGTCACTTTAAAATGCATCTCTAATATAACACACTAGTTATCGCTCGCGACTACGCTTTTGAAATATTTAAAATAAATAATTAAATTCAAAATACATATATGTACATATTTCTATTGTTTTTACACTATCAATTTCTGCTATGGTAGATTGAAATACAAGACTGGAATATATTATTAAAATTATAAATTTTCGAAAGGTAATCGAAATAATTAAAAACAAATACACCGTTTTAGTTTTTTTTTTCTTTTTCCCATTTTTTATATATAATTATATAAGTTTATATATGTATAATGTGTATATGTAACTTTATTGCACAGCTCCTAAACTGACTTAGAACATATAATATGTTAATCACGCATACCAGGTCTAAATTAAAACAAGAAAGAGCAAATATTAAATGTGATCTCATCTAATTACTCGTACGATCAAAGCATTAACTTGTACAAGAAAAAAAAATGTTTTAATTCACTTGTACTACCAACAGACTCTACAATTATATTTATATGTATATATTTTAAAATTTAACGCCGTCTTAATAAGCCTAGACCGGTTTATGAAGAGATAGTTGTAGATAAACACATTATAGCGCGGGATAGGATACGACATTAATTGAAGGGTTTTTCGTGTTTGTTTTTATGAGATTGGATAATGGGTACTATAGATTGTGTTACGAAGGGGAAAAATGTTGAATGTTTTGTTATAGTTATCGCATTCTTCTTGCAGTTGTTACCAATTATTGGTTCATTTGTGCTTTTAGGTAGAAGAGGTGATATAGGTAAATGTATATTTCTTTGGCATTCTCTCGAAATCGAATTACCCACTTCCGTTTACACTGACCATTTTACAAAATAACCATGAGATGTATATTGAAATAATTTAACTTCAGTATAAAACTAGTTTTCACTTAGTAAAATTTAACTATAGTGTAGCTTTTGACCGACTTCCAAAAAAATGAACTAAATTCGTTTACTCGATATCTTCGTCAATTGTGAACCGACTTTTTTAATTATTTTTAAATTTATACCCCGAAACTTGTAAATTAAAAAAATAACACCCGAATGTTAGAGAGATTTTCAGTCAAATCTTTTTTTGTATTTATAAGTATTTCTTTATGTTTCTTTTTATAGCATACAAGAAGCATCCGTGGTTTTGCCCGCGTTAAAACTTCCGATCGCTACCAAAATTTACAGGATCACCCGCTAGTCTAATCTAAAGATTACCTGAAAATTTCATCAAAATCGCTCCAGTCGTTTTGGAGTCCATAAGGAATGTACATACACTTTATACACATCGATGTTTATATATGTATATAGATAGATAGCCCTCAGTCAAGTACTTACCATTACATTTTTCTCGTTATCGTCATGCATATGGTAATATTAATTGATTCTTGTGATACAAATTATTTTTAAAGCAAATGCAATTATTCCTGGTATAATATGTTTGCTGACCTGTGTATGATCGTTTTACTAAGTATGTATTACATTACACACGCCATTTCCATTATATTTATTGAAGTTTATGACTAAAATAAATTATGTTATAGTTATCGATGTTTTTACTTAAAAATTAATAAGCAATTTAGTTTTTAATATTTTCTATACATACATATATGTTTAAAAATGTATTTGCTGTTGATAAATATTTATCATCTAAGTAATTTTAAATTTAACGGTTTACGCAATGATCATAAAAATATCTCCTTAAAATTATAATTGATAATGAATAAGCTGTTTGAACCTGTATCGAAACTGTTATTTAAATTTATATATAACTAGTGACTCACCCTCGCTCCGCTCGTGTTTGTTACGTTTTAACGTTAAGTATAGGTTTCTCAGAGATGATATTATCCAGCAGGAAAAAGTATCCTATATATTAACACGTTCATGCGAGCAACGTATATATACGTCACATATTGGTAGATATGATATGGCACAACGTACTATTACGTTCAGCAAAAACTCGATTTATTGAGCACAACGTAATAGTACGGTGTCTGGCCATACTAATGTTTAAAAGTTGGGTTGCTGTGCCACAATATATCGAATTCTCAAAATTGTAGTGCTACACCGCACCGATTTTTTTTGCCTTCTTTTATGGCACTCCGTCCTGGTACTATGTACCTATTTTGTTAGCGCACAACGTCACTGTACGTCGTTTCGCCTAAGAAGTTTCATTACATTTGTCAACTTGTGCGCATCGCGGGGGTAGTGCGTGTGCCGATTCTGTGTTCGCGTGAAATATTAACGCAATATCAATATATTATATCAATGTATTTTATTTCATTGTAATAAGTCTGAATGTGTTCAAAATACATATTTCGTCTTAAGACGTCTTAAGACGTCAGCGCAATATATTCAAATACTAATATTATCAGCTATTTGCACAACGTCATTAGACGCCGGTTCAGTTTGTATGAAAAAATGATGTGCCATATCGCATAGAGCTATTGCATATATAGCATATTGATATGTTCGCATGAACGTGTTAACCCGGATAACCAGCCATCATCATACCAAATTTCATCAGACTCTGTCAGTGGTTTTCTCGTGAAGCGTTCCCAGACAGACAGACTGACAAAAATTCTAAAAACTATAGATTCGGCCTATGTGTCGATAATAATGACTATTTCAATAAGACTTTCCAAAAAATATTTAATGTTCAGATTCCACTCAGTTGATTTTATTTATATCTATGTATAGATTAATATAAATTGTAAAACAAGTGTATCTATAAATTCAGACTTAAAATTGTTTAACTAAGTTTTCTAATTGGCTGTGAATATTAATCTACATATAGGTATTATTAATATTATAAAGCTGAAGAGTTTGTTTGTGTGTTTGGTTGAACGCGCTAATCTCAGAAACTACTAAACCGATTTGAAAAATTATTTTTGCATTAGATAGCACGTTAACTGAGGAGGGCTATAGGCTATATATGATCCCGGAAAAATTTACGATTCCGCTGGGATAGATTTGTTTTTGTCTAGGGACGAATTCGAAGCGAAGGGTGAGTCGCTAGTTTACTTATTAAATGATTAAAAGAAACGTTATAAAACATTCCTTACTTCACAGGTACTATAACAGGTTTAATCTAACACTTTAAGCTAACTTAAAGTGACTTTAATTATTAAAATGTATACCTAAATTATGCTTCTGCGTTATACAACTTGACAAATTCTAATTCTATTCACTATACGTTTTGTGTAAATCATTTCATATAAAAATTTAAAATCTCATGACAATTCTCAAGAAATAAAACCTATAAGTGTGAAAGAGATAGATAGATAAAAAGAGCAAGGGATGAGAGAGAAGACATGATATAAAGTCATAAATATCGCACAGCTGGATTCTTCCTACCCGATACTTTTTTCTTCAAAAACGAACATCTCACCGTCGTTTACGGGTAAAGACAATCAGGCACACAATTCGAAAGGCAATATAACTTTTAATATGTACATTTTTTTTATTTGAAGTTAATATTCAGTTGTCTTTGTAAGAGCAATTAAATGTGTATGAAAAGTTTTCCTTTTTACTTAAATTATTTATTAATCCTTTACAAGCATTAATTTGTTAATATTTAATTGTGAAAATGTATAAATATTGATTTGTAACATACATTGGATATTTTGCGAAATTTTTCGATATTTATTTTAATGAGACATTTGCATAATGTTTTACAAAACTGAAAGGAGAGTATGAGATGTGTATTTTAGACTTAACAAGGTATAAAATGTGAGCTAAAATTATAATTAATTTTATTTACATTTTATAAAATGTGTTTTAAATATGTACTATCTTTGACTTATTTATTGCACTAATAATGCATAGAGATTGTATTATAAAGACATGTTGAACGGAAAAGTGTACTTATTTCTAAATAAATAAATATCTTCAAGTTTACCTATGGAGAGAAGTAAAAGTGTTATTTTTCCTAAAACACTAAAGAACACATAAGAAATAAACAATACACAAAAAGTATTCATACTTTAATTCAGTGATTATTCTTTATTTTATTTTTTTTATTAAAAATATTTTGCCCATGACAGTACATAAAGAGTAAGCTAATAAATTCAAATAGGCTTTATTGGAAACCCTACAGCGGCATCCGACACCGGCCGTATCAATATAGTGTGTTTTATTAATTCCACCCTCCTAACGATTATTCATGATATCACATCTTGTACGAGTTTTTATTTAAAAATATAAATAACTAAAAAATTGAGTATTGAGAAATATTTTTTAAACAATGTTATGTTATTTATTTTCAGTGATAGTTTTGTCGAGCCGTTTAAAGTTTAATCTGCTGCTATTTACCGAGGTTTAACTAAGCATTACGCATATTTGCCATGAGATCGGTTAAGCAATATATGTTAATCATTTCAACTTATGTAATGTTTTAAAATAAAGCTCAAAAATCAAACTTGAGAGTGAAAGTAACTTTTCAAAGAACAATAAGCTTTTTAATTTAAAAAAAGCTTTACCATTCTATTATCTATTAATAAAAATGTAATTGTTATTTCGTATAACATTAAAAATAATTTTGGTAAATAATTGATACTCATAATACAAAAAATGACTGTTAAAGTAATTCTATCTGCTTGTCTGTCTGCCTTAAACCCTGACGAACTGCATATTAATTTTAATTTTTAATAGAAATCAACTTCTACGAAAGGAATTTTTAGTTCATTAAATAAAATATTATTATATTAGGTAAACTATAATTGATAGAAACTATGATTATTAAGGCATTACTGTGAAAAATCAAACTTAAAAATCTTTTTTATTAAATAGAAACACCAACAACATTTAAAATATACTAAATACTATGTTTCGCTTTTGAGCAATACACAAAATGATTTTATCACTAAGAATTTTCAAAATAAACACAAGGTGAAGCCGGGGTGAATCGTTAGGCTATATTGTAGTGACAATGCCATAAATAGGCTGTGGGCACAAGTTTAGGAGTTATACGTATTGGAGATACGACGAACGATAATGTTATACGATACATAAAGTAAAATCAATTAAGATATATCTACAACTTTTAGTTTAGTTTGTGCTTTACTATGTAATTATGTATTATTTTTCAAACTATTTTGTAGAGATTTAAATTTCTTAGGTAGGTATCTCTATATTTGGTCTGATTCTTTTCATTATAAATTTACAGGTATATATCTAATATATTTAAACGAGTAATTCTTGTATATTTATTTACTTTTTTATTTATACCGGGGATACCGGAAACGTCTCTGAAGATTTCGCAGAAATTTGGTATGTGGGGGTTTTCGGGGGCGAGAAATCGATCTAGATTAATCTGATGTCTGGGAAAACGCGTGTTTTCGAGTTTTCATGCGGTTTTTTTTTCGCCTTATTCCACGCAAAATATGCTAGTTTATTACATTCGGTCATAAGCATCGTAGTCAAGCGACTAAGGCACATGATTGACAATCATAGGATCGGATTCGAATCCCGGGCGGATACAAAGTTTTTACTTTCGTTTTTTTTTTCGTATCACATCAAGTTTTTAGTTTTTTTTTAGTCTAAAAAATACGATATAACAAAAAAGAACTCCAAGCGAAACTCGAAGTTATGCTCAATAGGTATAGTGATAGATAATCGTTCTAGGACTCTACAAACAATCTCTATATAGAGTCATGTTGATGCATTGCTGCCAAAAAGGACAAACCAATAAATGCACTTGAATGTTTATAAATTAAATTAAAGATTAACGAATAATATTACATCTCCATTGTAATTAAAAAAACTTACCCTCAGTTCGCTATTCCCTAGGTGCCTAACAACTTATGTGTTACTCTTAGCTATAGGTAATCTTCCTTTGTCAATACAGATAAATAAAATTGGAGTGTCTGTTTGTAATATTAAAATAACAGTTTTTTACTAAATGCATATGGATGTATACACGGTACATATAATAAAACAACATTTTTTACAATTTTTGTCTGTCTGTCTGTCTGTTTGTTCCGGCTAATCTCCGAAACGGCTGGACCGATTTCACTGGCAGATAGCTGATGTTATAGGGAATAACTTAGGCTACTTTGATTTTAGAAAAAGAATCAGGGTTCCGCAAAAAAATTAAAACCCATGAAATTGTGAACAAAATCCGCGTATGGCGTACGCACCCGAGCAAAACGAGGGTAAATCGCTATATAATTTAAATTAAATGAATATCTTAGAAGTAGCAAGTTACTATTTATGTATACCTAAACATAGCTAACCGTGAACACGTACCTAGGGACGAACGCGAGCGAAGCGAGGGTGAGTCGCTAGTTTCTTATAATAAAATTTAAGTCTTAACACCGCCCGCGTGCACGAGGCGACCGCGACCATGGTCCAAATGTAAGTGACATTATGTTTTATTCGTATTGCAGACCATGATCACCAATGACCGAATGTGACATTATATTTTATTCAACATTGCAGACAATGCGACCGCGATCATCATATCAACCATGGTAGTGATTGCACTCGTTTAGTCTACTTATGGTCATTTAGTTTAACTTTGCTGGTGTGTGGATGTTTAGTTTGTAATTATTTATAAGGTTTTTTTTCCAAAAACTTTTTGTTTTCCACTGTTTGTTCCCTAAAAATAAATAAATAAATAAATTACTTTAACGGTCGACTGTGGGCTCCTAGGGTCACTTTTACAAATTATGTACCAGATAATTTTGTAATGTGCTCGTGCCTAAAAACCCTATCCTATTAGACCTCATCATGATTATTTCAAAGAACCAAATTCTTACTGTACGCTAGGCATCAATGATCAAGTGCAAGCAGGATAAGAATAGATAAAATTATTTTTGAAATATTAATTCATTTATTTTATAATAACTATCTAACATTATTAAGTATTTTAATGCTAGAATCTCAGACTAACAGTCATCCCAACTACATAATATCACATATCAGTTAAATGTAATTTATTTGAAGTTTTTTGTCGATGAAGAGTGTATTAAGATCGGTATAAGAATATGTTCAGTGACGGCGCATCGCCTCCATATCCACTAATTATCACGTCTAACCCGATAGATAGAGATTTTGTATTTTTTTTCTTCTACTCACCCACTTAATAACATTCTTCACGCCGCGGTCAAGAATTGAATGGATGTTCCTTCATAGTAGAAGTTTTGGAAATCAATATGTGTTTAGTTTTTAGTTTTTGCACTATAACAGCGTACGTAACAAGTGAATATATACATACATATTTATAGGAGGTATATAGGCACCTAAATATATTTTTGCGAGTATAAAATTATGGTATGGTTTTAATAATTATAAACATTTAAGAAAAAATTGATTTTCCTCACATATATATGTACTTGTATATGTCTTCTTAATATATAAAATTCCCGTGTCACGATATTGGTCGTGGATGAACTCCGAAACTACTTATTCGATCTTAACGTATTTTTTTTTAAATGTGTGATTTATTCCAACTTAAAATATAGGTTAGTTTTACCCCGATTATTTCCTTTTTTTATTGCAAAATTGACGATTTTCATGTCCATAGCAACGCGTAGCCGGGTCTGCAAGTAGCATATATTTTTAGGGGGTGGACCGTGGAGAGTCATATAGTGTAACATAAATAAATCAAATTTTGGTATACTTTAATGTATTTTTTTTCTAATAAATTCTCTAATAATAAATCAATTATTGGATAATATTTCATAGTTTCTTAAATAAATTCATCATGACTATTTACTCCATACATTTTTCTGTCCAATTCGTGTCCTAATGCTCCCGTCGCCAGCGGTCAATCCTAGCGGAAGTGAACGAAACCGTTCATTTCTGAGTCGAAACTTTTTTGTAAACTTGAAAAGTTTACGATTTCTAAAAGATAAAAAAACTTTTTGTTCTATGGGAACCAATAAATAGCCAAAGGTTACGGCTCTATAGATTTATTAGCACTTTACTGGGACATGCTTAAGCTATTTGTTTTTTTATAGATGACATTGCAAATTTGGATAAAACAACAGTTAGATAATATATCGTTTCATTCCAAGATGTCTGAGACTGGCAAGGTGTAGAGAACGTTTATAAAAATTCGAACTAATCCACAATATATATTATTAATATACGATAAAACTTTGTACCTCTTTTTAATATTACCTATGTGTACAGAGGGTTATCATCTTTTTTTATTGGAGAACACAGAGTAGTGTCTTCGAAGGGTTAAACTGGATCAAATTTTGTCAGTCTCTAGGTATTTCGGACACAAGTCGCAACTCTGTTCTCCTTAACCTTTGCTCGAGAGATGCCAGCGGTCGGCCAGTATAATAGACATCGACTGTACTATCATCTGCATAGCAACAAATTTTCTCAGCTAGCAACTTGTTGTTGATATACAAAAAACAATTTAAATGGTAGTACTAAGCCTTGGCGTACGCCAGCGTTGATTAGTACAGTTTCAGAACTCAGAGCATATACCGTCATTTACGGCCTTTGGGCTTCCGTGTAGAAAAATAGCTAGCCTCCCAATGGCATAATCTCTCTTTAGGATATTGAAGCTGAGTGCTAACGCCTCCCCTTTACTCTCAACAAGTACTACGAACATGTCGAAATCCGTCTGGGGGTCATTAATGCGCTGATTTTCTTCTAGATAATCAAGGAGCTTAAGGTTAATCACGCGTTTGATCACCTTTGAGAATATAGAGGTTATTTGCAATGGATCTGTATTTGAACGAATCCGTGCGGCCGGTCACATTTTTAGGCAATTCGTGAACGACGGCAGCCTTCCATGAAAACGGAACTTGACTAGTGGAGTAATTTTTTTTTAAAGTTGAATACATATTACTAAAATCAGATTAACATTAAGTTAATTTACTTTCAAAATTACATAAATATCTGCAACTTTTTCTATACTCAATAAATTTTAAAATAAACGCCACCTATTAAATAGTAACGCCATTACAATGAAACGTACGGATTGTAATATTTACGTAAAGTAATAAATAATTTGTAAGTATATCAATAGATGTCGCTATAGTCTCGAAAGTGCCGAACTAAGTAGTAACTATTCTCATCTATAGATGGCGTTAATATAATGCAGCCATTTTAAATATACGGCAAAATAGAAATAACTCTCAGAATTACATTGTCATCCGCATTTTGCCGGTTAATAAGAAAAATAATCCTGAGGCAGTATAGTCAATACAGACAAAGCTAGTCTATGGAACGATTTGTTCACTGAGTTCTGACAGTCTGTTACCGCTTCTAATAGAAGTGGTTTGTGTTTGTCGTTTGAGCGTATTTTTCGTGCAAATTATTGTGTTTTTTCAAATATTGTGACTGACATACATAAAAAATCTCGGTTTGATTAATTCCATGTTCAAGTGCAGTGATTTGAGTGTTATCAGTTAACATTTCTGTGTTGAAAACATGGTTCTGTAGCCGAAAATCGTTGGTGTTACACCAAGTTTGCCGGCTGTCTTGTTGTGGTGAGTACAATCGATATTTACCCCCTTTTATCCTGGTTCGTGCACCTTTTTCGTTTTAAATATGCTACACGACTTTTAAATACTGATCCTAATAAATCTGGCGGTTGTAGAATTACCGAATACTGCAGTTTATAACGTAATTAGACGCTTGAATATATTAAGAAACGTGAAGACTAAAACAGTCACGGTATTGTGTTAAAAATATTCATTTACGGCCAATTAACTATGTAATACCTGTTAGATTAGCGAGATCGATTGCAAATGCAAGACTTCACATTTTTTGTTTATATTTCCAGTTAGATACGTACAGTGACTAAGTTAAAATTACTTTCTCATACGTAACTGTATGCCTTAATATGGCACGAGTTTATGGAGAGATTGTTTAATGTGATTAAATTTAATAATCCTTTATACTTTTGTACATTAAGTGTTTTTAAAGTAATAAATATGTCTTTAATTTACTTTAAATGAGTACTTTAGCAGCAAGATTTTTGAAATAAAAACGTTGAGTAACGACCTGCTTTTTTATATTTTATCTTTAAAATAAAACGAAAATTATAAAAAACTTTATAAATTATATTTTTATTTTTATACAATGGCTTTCCAATTAACACAACCCCAACTTTGTTTTGCCTGTCAACACTTAATGCTTGTTTATTTTTACACCCCATGGATGTTAGTGAAACCTAGTATGTACATGTATGAATAGAGAGAGTGATGCAAGTTATATGCTATTTATTACATAATTATTATTTATCTTAACTTAAATTTTTTCAATTATAAATAAAAAAAGTAAATAATTAATAAGTAACAAATTTTTTTTATAATTTATATTAAATATGTGGTAAATATTCACCTAAGAAAGTTTTGATTCTGTTGAATTTGACTATTACATGTAAAAATTTTACATAATAACTTTTTAATGTAGAAAAATATATATTTTAATGAACAATTTAAAAAAAAATACTCAGTGTATTCTGGATACCATTTTAATTATATATTCATCTTGAAAGCAAATGCATTCATTTTTCTGTCAATTTCTCAATATCCAGCTAAATTATTTAAAAGAAATTTAGTTATATAATAAAATAAGTATGTATATATGCAATGATGATAATATTTACATATATACCGTATTTACTTATTTCAACATAATTGGTAATTTTATAAAATTGGTGATATCTGCAAAATTTTCATAGATTTTTTTTATTTTGACATTTGTATGATGTTATGATATAGTAATATATTTATTATATAATATTTTATGAATAGAAAAAAAACGTACAATACCTAGTTTTAAAATAGTGTTTGAAACATCTGATGAGATCATGTATGGTAATTTCAATGATTAACCTTGTGTTACATTTAGCGAATAAAATATTTATGTATATACATATGTAACTTTTGCCCAGTTGTAGGAAAATATGTATTGAGGATATGTATGGAAAAGCTAAATGTCTTGTTGCATTTACAGTATAAGAGATATATTATATTTCATGTCATTCTGAATTTTTTTGAAAAAATTACTTTTTATTGCTGCAAGGTACAAAAACTTCAGAATTACTTAATACTAGTTGTCGCTCTGTGGTTGAAATTTGATCATAATCATTTTTTTATTTATAACACTAAAGCTTGTCAATAACTGCTAAACAAAAAAAAAAAAAAAAGAAAATCGGTTGATAAACAGAGGAGAAAAACTGTTTTGTCCTTGCCATATCAAAATGCCATTGTTATGGCACAGACAGATAAAAATTGTAAAAAATGTTGTTTTGGTACATGTACCGTGTATACATCGTATTTAGTAAAAAGCGGTTATTTTAATATTACAAACAGACACTCCAATTTTATTTATCTGTATAGATAAACTATCTCTAATTTATACCTATAGTCTGTAGCTACGTTGCTTTATAATAATTATATCAATAAAATTAATATTGTAGTCTTGAATATACAATTTAACTACCATTTTATACTTTGCGAACTTTTTCTTTGGGAACATTCTAAACAAGCACTCATTTATTATGCCTCAGTGGACACTCGCGATACAATGACTTATCTGTTCTACATCTTAGTCGTAAATAAGAGGCGAATCGCGTTTTACATTACGGTTTTACTTGGTTTTATGTTAACTGGAGTTTTTTAGATTAAAGGAAAATATAAAATGTTGTAAATTATAATAGAATATCAAAATATAGAAGAAATAATACCCTTAGCTTTTTTATACAACCAACCAAATTGTATTTTGAAAGATGCCTCACACAGCAGATTTCGTCAGATAGTTGCACTCATAATTATGATTTGTTCGGTATAATAAGTAAGCGTGAATATTACTAGTATTAGTATCGACCATATTACAAGTAACAGTACGAATAGTATCGAGTAGAAGTATTAATATCATACATACCATAGAAAGTCTACAGTGTGCTAGGACCCTAAATGTAATAACATATCGAAATTATAGCCATACAATGTTTTTTATTGCTTTGACAAAAGCATATTATGGTCAGGAAACGTCATCCCGCACGTGCACTAAATTCGGTGAAAAGTGACGAAGGAAATGTTGAGTCATTACATTCTTTTTGATGAACGTACATGCAAAAAATGTATTATATACTTTTGAAAATAAAATCTACATACACTACTAAGTAATTTTATAAATGCGAAAGTGCGTTTGTTGGTTAGCAGATTTTTTTAAGTAATAAATAACGTTAAATGTAACGATACCATGGCTAACGTTGCTAATTTTTGATATCAAGCTATGTAGTAAAAATACATATATGTATGAATCGTATAGTTTTAAAAGAAGGGTATCGATAAGGTCTTATTTTCGCCCCAGAATAACGAAAAATATTCATGTCATACTATTTGATATTTTCTTTACATATTCTGAAAGTAGACTGTGTGCCTGATAAGAAAATGTTTTTATGAGAAGAAAAACTACAACTAATACTACTTGTGAGACGCCAAACTTTGGTCTATTTGCGATTTTTGTTCAAAACGTGACATTTTCAGTAACATTTCAACTATTTTTATATACGGCGCAGTATGGAAACACTGTAATTTTTAAATATATTTTATATTAACATAATAACATTAAAATAAAATAAATAAATATTCTTAGGAGAAAATGAGGCCTTATACTTTACCTTTGGTCTTTTTCTATAGAACTAAGTTTCCATACTCAAAGGTATTGAATAAAATATAAGCATGTTCCTATTTTATTCAATAACTTTAGAATAAGAATGAAATGGTAAATGTGATACGAGCAGCCTCGATTAAAGCTCTCAAATATGAAACATTTATACTATATATTGTTATTTTTATATTACATACATATGTTTCGCTGTTGCTACATTAATCTCGAGTGTCATTAGAAAAAAATGTACGAGTAATTCTTGTTTTATTACTCTAAGAAGCTTTTACTGTATTAAAAAATAATACATAGACAGACACACAATATTAATGTTAATGTATACATTGAAAATACTTTCTCTTTCGATTGTGATTGAAAATTATTATAAAAATTATATAAAAATATCCTCTGGCATCGTAGCTGTTGGCCTTTTGCAAATTCTTATATCCTAAGGGAAGATACCCACGCGGTACGCAAATTGTTATTATAGTATTGAAAAGGTCATGTGGCTACATCATTCATGTCAAAAAAGTATTTTAGAAAAGTAGCACTTTCCCGAGAATGTTAGATATGATCCCACGCTTCAATTGACATAAAATACTAGCTTCCGCTAGCAGCTTCGGCCGTGTCTATATATACTCGTATATGTCTAGTTATGAATTTTTTAGTGTTTGTTACACACACTAAAAAACATATAATAAAAATGAAATTTGGCATGATGATAGCAGATTATTGGGGTCAACATATAGGGTACTTTTTATTCCAGGAAAATATCTCATCTCTGAGATATCTATACTAAACTTTATAACGTAAGCAGGGACGAAGTCGAGCGGATCGAGGGTGAGTCGCTAGTGTATAATATGTACAAATATTATTATACTGTAATCAAAAAAAGTACGTTACTTTTGTACATTACTGATTGATTATTCGAAAGCTTTTTGATTTTCATGTCAAATCTTGAGTAACCCTTTAAAGCGACTAAGCCTATTTCAATAGGCTTAGTCGCTTTAAAAGGAGATTACCCACGTAATGTCATCTAAATTTTTAATTTTAAATCTATTGGCTCCTTTTCTTTACGAATACTTTTCGAATGCTACAGCACAAGACAGCAATAATGGTCACGGGAAAGGTCACTGTTGTTAGGCATTCGAATAGTCGCGCTGGAAAATTCAAAATAAATTCGCAAAAAAATCCGAACGGATAGTTTTATTTCAAATATAAAATATTTGAGTAAATCTAAGAAAATAATATATTTATTTTTAAATATATAATCCAATTATATATTTTGAATAATTTTTTTCTCTATTACGAGATTCTAGTAAAATATTACTATGAGGACAAAGGAACAATAAGTATTAAAAAAGAAAATTTTTACATAATAGGAAGAGTTTTTCTTATGACTAGTTCACCGAGTGGTCGAAATTAGATCATAACCAATATTGAAAATTTGAAGAATACATATGTAAATATAATTTACCTCTCTATATAAAAAAACGACTCATTTTTTTTATCTGTACCTACTACTATATAATATTATAAAGAGGCAGTTTGTTTGTTTGTTTGTTTGAACGCGCTAATCTCATGAACTACTAATCCGATTTGAAATATTCTTTTTGCATTAGATAGCCCATTTATTGAGGAAGGCTTATAGGCTATATACCATATAATATATAGTCTATCTATTCCATACTTACCTAGGGACCAACCCGAACGAAGCAAAGGTGAATAGTTATATAGGCTAAAGCTCGTCAACATCTACCAAAAAAAAAATAGTAAAGAAACAGAGGAGAAAAAGGAACGGAATCGTTTTGTCTTTGCCTTTTTATAAATAAATATAAAAGTGTGATATAATATGGTGCCTATCGCAGCGCAGACCTTTTTGTAGAACTGTTAAAGGTCTACATATTTGCCATAAATTGTTCTCACTTTTAAACGACCGTTTGGGCCGCGTTAGCAAATAACGCTATATATTTTCCGACTTGCTGGACAAAAATCGTGATGGTTCGGCTAAAATACACAATTTGTTATTTATTTATTAATACCAGAATTAATATAAATACGTTTGTTTACAGCATCCCACAAAACCGTGTGATCGATTTGATTGTGGATGTTAGCAATTACAAATATAATATAATCTTATACATATAATAAAATTCTGAATCAAATCTGTTCGTTAAATATTTTTTGGAGTCTTATTGAAATAGCCATCATTATTGATACAGAGGTCGATCTATAGTTTTTGGGATTTTTGTCTATCTGTCTGTCTTTCTGGAAATGCATAACGAGAAAACTACTAGACAGATATTGATGAAATTTGGTATTTCATCTTATCTTATGTTTCATCTTTGAGAAATCTATACTAAACGTTAAAAATAAGTGGAGCGAGGGTAAGTCGCTTTTGGAAAATGTAATTTTAGAGTTTATCGATTACAAATAAACAAACAATTTTTATTACAATATTGGCATAGATTTTTGCTAGTATTTTGTAAAATTGCTCTGCTCTTGTAGATTGTAATGTGATGTAATACAGTCTAAAACCTTCCTTTAATACTAGGCCATTGATCCAGTGATTAGTGCGTTCAAAGAAACTCTTCAGCTTTATATGTTAGTATAATATATTCGCTTATCGATAAAAAATATTTAGTGCCATAAAAGAATAGTAAAGCTATTCCTTATATAATATTAGCAACTCACCCTCCCTTCGCTCGGGTTCGTCCCTAGGTTGCTTCCCAAAACAAACTTTTTTTTTTTTTAGTTTTAATTTTATTTTTCGTTTGACTTTATTTTTTTTTTCTAAAATAAAAGTAGCCTAAGTTACTCTTTATTACATCAGCTATCTGCCAGTGAAAGTCCAATCAAAATCGGTCTAGCCATTTCAGAGATTAGCCGGAACAAACAGACAGACAAAAATTGTAAAAAAATGTTGTTTTGGTATATGTACCGTGTATAAATCCATATGCATTTAGTAAAAAGCGGTTATTTTAATATTACAAACAGACACTCCAATTTTATTTACTACTTTATGGTTAGATTTTATTCTATTCTCGAGTAACGGCTTAAATTGTCGTATCTTAAAGACTAGGAGCAGAAGTTCAACTCCCGGGACAAGTGCCTGTTTAAGTCATACACATGTAAGTCATGGTCTGGTTAATATGAAAGCGTATAAAACCCATACGCGATATAGCGTGAAGCAATTTATTCACAAAAAAGATACCGATTTATGACTGAACTAACTGAAGACCGTAGTAACGAAATGTGGAGGTGAGAGAGCTTATATTGCGGAAACTGCAGGTTCGATTACCGCGCTTGTATTAATCATACAGACATTATATCCGTATGATGGAAATCATCCCTCGGAAGAGAGAAGAGGTATAACTTTGTTTTCTGTCTTTGTCTATCCCACAGGATAGAGCGTGATAACATACATACATATTTATCAACCTACGATCAAGGCAGCTAATTACTGTGAAGGTAAATAAGAAAACACCACTCCAGATAACTTAAAAGATAATCTAAAATTAGTATTCCTTTAGCGTTCAGAGCAACGCCCGAAGCTCGTACTTTATTTTTTATACTACACATGCGGCTCCGTCTTTGTATAAACACATATGGGGCGGTGACGTCACAATTTACTCATACATCATAACCTTTATAAAACTCCCTCTTAGCATAATATTGTTTTTATTCATCTTTTCTTCATTATCATTTTCATGATGATTTCTCATGTATTGAAAAGTTATATTTATACATTAATTATTTAATTAAGTAGTGTTTTTTGCTTAATATATTTTATATTAAGCGGAGATTCTTCTACTTTTACTATATATATATGTATAAATAGGCAAAAACAAAATAGTTCAGTATCTCTTTCTCTTTTGCCAACCGATTTTTTAGGAGCTATTGACTAGCATATATACACGTAGTATTTATTATCAATAAAATCAATTTTTGAAATAGGTTGTTTTTTTACATATACATCGGTAAATTCTATTCTAAGCTGCCTCGGTGGTATAGTGGCTAGCATGTACAGCTACACACCCGGAGGTCCTGGGTTCGAGTCCCGGATCGGGCCAAGTTTGTTTATTGAGTCTTTCTATTTAGTAAGCCCGGAGTTGGGAAGTAGGCGGTGTTTCACCCTCGTGTCTCAGAGAGCACGTAAAGCTGTCGATCCTGCACCTTAACTTTCACCGGTCGTGTCGAGTAGTCGTCTCACCGGAGTATGACAATGACAGGAATAGAGAGTGCACTTGTGTCTGCACATACACGCGCTGCCCTATAATATCTCCTGCGCAGTTGGCCTGTCTCAATGAGATTGGCCGCCGTTGCCGGAATCGGTCAGGAGGACATTATTATTTTTGTTTTCCTCTTATTGAGTCTCGGTTTAAGAAAAACCGGTGACTAAATGCTCCACACGGGCCAAAGCCAAGTGTGGATCATGGAAGATTGAGGGAATGATCTTGTTTAGCGGACGTTTGGGATTGGTTTGTTTGTAGAAATTTTCGAACTATTATTATTATTTAGTTTATTTTTTTTTTTCTCGAAATATATAATTTCGGTGTAATGAATCTCACGGGCTTACGCCAAGTGAGAATCATCATTAGGTATGTTTTGATGGTTAGGGGAATCGTCTTGCAGAAACTTTCGGACTATGCGACATGTGTTTAGTATAGTGGCTTTTTGCATACTTATGAAAGTGTTAGGTGATAAATCTATAACGCGGAGAGAATACAGCAAATACTTTGGTATAACGCCTGTACTGGAAAGCACCAACGGTACAATATATACTTTATTCATCTTCCATATTCTAATAACATTTTTATCGAACCTTTCCCCCCCTGACATACCACCATTCGTTTTTGAAACAGTCTCAGTAGATGATATAAAGAAGTGTGTCCGCTCTATTTCCACAAAAGCCATTGGTAGTGACGACCTCAGCCTTGACATGGTTCTTCCGGTACTGGAGGATATTGCACCTGTGATCACTCACATTATTAACTTCTCATTCACACGCAATATCTTCCCGTCATCATGGAAGAAAGCCTTCGTCATACCCCTACCAAAATCCTCGAATCCTAAGTGCCTCACTCAGTACCGTCCTATATCTATCCTTCCTATCCTATCCAAAGTCATAGAATCATTAGCGCATAATCAACTTTACTCCTATCTATCTCACAATAACCTCTTATGTCCCTATCAATCCGGTTTCCGCCCCTCCCACAGCACAGTTGGTGCACTGCTGAATATCACGGAGGATATTCGTGGTGCTATGGATAAAACCAAGCTCACCGTGATGGTCTTACTTGATTTTAGCAGTGCTTTCAATTCTGTTGATCTCGACATCCTTATTGAAACTCTTCGTGCGGTCAACATTTCTACTATTGTTTTAGACTGGTTTCACTCTTATCTCTTCGGACGCCAGCAGTGCGTGAAGACCAACGATGCATCATCGGATTGGCTAGATCTTACTGCTGGTGTACCTCAAGGCGGCGTACTTTCTCCCCTTCTTTTTTCAATCTTTATTAATAACATTTCAAAAGTCATTTCTTCTCCCTTCCATCTGTATGCAGATGACTTACAAATATATCGACACTGTGAGCTGACCGAGTTGCATGAAGCTATTGATGCATTGAACTCGGATCTTGTCCGGGTCCAAATGTGGGCTGAGTCTTTCGGCCTTCTTGTGAATCCCTGCAAGTCACAATCCATAATTTTTGGCAGTAGTAGGCTGAGAGGTAAAATTGATTGGACCTCAACACCTACAGTCCAGTTTTCTGGTGTTCCAATCCCCTACTGCAATAAAGTAAAAAATTTGGGTCTAATTATGGATTGTAACATGACCTGGGTGGCTCATGTCAACGAGGTCAGCAAACGAATGCATCACACTCTTCACTCTCTCAAGCGTCTCCAATTTTTCCTCCCTTTCACAACCAAGATTATGCTTGCTCAGTCCCTTCTTCTCCCCATACTCGACTACGCTGATGTGTGCTATTTGGATGTGACTGAGGAGCAACTTAACAAATTAGAGCGTCTTCAAAATCTAGCTATTCGTTTTATATTTGGCTTGCGTAAGCATGACCATATTTCCAACTTTCGTGCTCAACTTAAATGGCTCCCAATCCGACTTCGCCGTGATATGCACATCCTTTCGTTCCTCTTCAATATTCTTAATGACCCAAATGCCCCTTCATACCTTTGTTCCCGCTTCCAAACTCACCCTACTCCCTCACGTTCTAGACGGCCTTGCTTCACTGCGATGCTGGACATACCCAAGAGCAACACAAAGTTCTTTTTTAAATCTTTTTCGGTTTACAGTGCATTGCTCTGGAACAAACTCCCGAAAGATATCAAATTAAGTCCCTCTATAACTGCTTTTAAAAAGAAAATAAAACAGCACCTTCTCTCCCAAGTTAATCCACATTTATATTAACTACTATTATTATTGATTATATTATATAGATATGTATTTGTGTATGTAGTAGTATGTACATATGCTATAGTATATAGTATGTATAATATTTTATTATATATTTATATTTTATTTATTTATTTAATTATTTATACTTGAGTAACTGCACTTGCCTAACTAAGCCTGCTTTTTAAATCTACCTCTCTAACTCACTTAGGTTGACTGGAAGAGATCTCTTCTAGAGATAAGTCCACCTTTGCTAACTAATTTTATTGTTTGTTAATTTCTGTATTTTACATATAAGTGCAATAAAGAATAGTATATAACTTCTTCTTTTAATTCCGTGTATTTATGTATTTTTTCTGTTATAGTTTTTTGTAAATTGTGTGTATTTGGAACTGCAATATCTATTAAATAAGTTATTTTATTTATTTTGTCTATTATAGTAATGTCCGGTCTATTGTTGTGGATAGTTTTATCAGTTAATATAGCTCTATCAAAGTATATCTTGTAATTGCTGCTCTCCAGTACTGGTTTTGGTGTATATTGATAATATGGCTGGGGTTTTCCTTGTATTAATTTATGTTTGCTGGCTAGTTTTTGGTGGATCATATGGACTACTTGATTATGTCGATGAGTGTAATCGGTTTGGGTAAGGCTAGGACAGGCACTAGTAATATGTTGTATGGTTTCTGGTTGGCGATGGCATTTCCGGCATTTATCACTTTTTAAGGTTGGATCTTTAAGAATGAACTTTTTATAATTTCTCGTATTAATTACCTGATCTTGTATGGCAATAATAAAGCCCTCTGTCTCCGGGAAAAGGTATCCTAGCTTAAGCCACTGATTGGATGCTTGTATATCTATGTGGTTTTGTTCGAGGTCATGAATATGTCTGCCATGTAACTCTTTGCTGCGCCATTTTGTTAGTTTTTCAGCTTCATAATCCTGACTTGAAATGAATTCGCGGACTTTATTATTTAAATCAAGTGGAGTGTAATTAGTGTCGGTTTCTACTGTAGCTAAATGATTATTATTATTCTAAACTATTCTATATGTATAGGCAGTGGTAACCCAGTGGTTACGCGCTTGCTTGGGAAACTGGGTGAAGCGGGTTCAAATTCCGAGTGACGGGTCTCGCACCTCTGGCTCTGATATTTTCATGTGTGACTCATTTCTTACGTGATTATCACTTGTCGTACGGTGTAGAAAAAAAACATCGTGAGGAAACTTGCATGTCTGAAAGAAGCTAGCAAGTTTTCGGAAGATTTGTGAAGTCCGCCAACCCGTACGTGACCAGCGTTGTGGACTATGGCTTGATCTCCCTCGTATTGGGAGGTCCGTGCCCTGTAGTGAGGCGTTAAAAATGATGGAATACACACATATTTTCTAATAATCTTGGTCCAATTTCGATCACTAGACGGAGACTAGTATAAAGAAAAAAATTATAGTAATAAACTAAATTATAAATTGAATAAAATTTTAAACAAGTTCATATATTGATTAAAAACAATTTCGCTTTGGTTAAAATAGAAAGGGTAACTAACTGAAAAAAAACCCTGATAATTTCCATTAGTACTTATTTGAAAAACTTAAAATATTATTCTATTTTCTGAGAAATAGTGTTCAATTTAATACTTTCATAGATTTACGCGATTTTTTAATTAATCAAGGATTTATTTGTAATACTTAAACATTAACTTCTTAGAAAAATCATCCATGCCTTAAGTGAATTGATTAAGCTGTGGAGCGTGAAAACGTATATCTATAACAGGAGATAAATGTTTTCCGAGATATAGTTTATCGTATAAATTACTAAGACGGATTGTGGAAGATCGTTTCTCGCAAGAGATCTCTGTCTGGTGTCTGCTATGGAAAAAATCACCACTGATTATTTTTCTTAAATATCAATGCTAGGAGAATCTAGATCTAACATTAAATGTTACATCTATGCAATATAATAAAACTGCTACGGGTTTAAAGGGTAACATTGAATATTAAAAAAAAAAGTTTTAACTAACTAAAACTATACCAACTTCAAAATCAATGTAAATAATAAATATCCTTCCTATAAGTTGTTTTCCTTTTTAATTTACATGCATAAGTAGTAGTATATGAGATCACCCCTGAGGATCTATAATTCATTGAAAAAAATCATAAAACTTTTCACGGTTCATAATTGGCGAAGGTAATGTCAAGATTTAAGGGAAGGGTTATATAATTTTAACCAGTCGGTCTATTTATACGCTTAGCATTAACCAAAGGGCTTCACTAATTTTAACAGGTTTTTCTTCTTTTACATATTATTGTTTAATGTAAAAAGAACTTGATTTTCATTACATATTGAACTTTTAACGTACGAGAGGTAAATTTATTGATTGAGCATTAAAATATAAAGAAATCGCGATGCCTCTGCGACTAATCATACATGTTTATCTGTTGTTAGTAGTTATTAGTTAGTACAATATTAATATTGGTTACGAGTGAAATTCGAAATTGCCATAGACTTAATAGATATGTACACATACATATTATGTAAATGTATATATAAATAGGCAAAAACAAAACCTTTTTTTCCTTTGATTGTCAACCGATTTTCTTTTTTAGCTTTAGTGTTATAGGCAAACTAGCTACTCACCCTCGCTCCGCTCAGGTTCGTCCCTAGTTACGTTTTGGCGTTTAGTATAGCGACTCACCCTCGCTTCGCTTCGGGTTCGTCCCTAGACAAAAACAAATCTATCCCATGGGAACCGTACATTTTTCCGGGATGATATATAGCCTATAGCCTTCCTCAGTTAACGGGCTATCTAATGCAAAAAGATTTTTTTAAATCGGATTAGTAGTTTCTGAGATTAGCGCGTTCAACCAAAGAAACAAACAAACTCTAATATATTTAGTATTAGTATAGATTTCTCAGAGATGAGATATTTAGGATATAAAATATCCTATATATTGACTCGGATAACCAACTATCATCATACCAAATTTCATCAAAATCTGTCCAGTGGTTTTGCAGTGACAGACAGACAGACAAAAATTCTAAAAACTAAAAACCTCTGTATCGGAAATAAAGTCTATCTATTTCTATAAGATTTTCCAAAAAATATTTAATGTACAGATTCTGCTTAGTTACAATTTTATTATATGTATAGATTATGTTCATATATGTATGTTTTCCACTCAATAATGATTATGGTCGAATTTCGATTAATGAGCGAACAGTTTAGTTTTTTAATCGCTTTTAGCTTTAATACTTTCTTACATTTACGCGAATATTAGAGATTTAAAAATAAAACTATCTTTTCGGATTTTTTCGCGGATTTATTTTGATTTTTGTTTCCCGACGTTTCGATTGCTTTACAGCAATCATGGTCACGGGAGAGACTAAGGAGTTAGATGTCACAAAAGCATTATATAGTTGTTACAGACAGCCTACCCACAATTAACAAAAATGAATTCAAAATTTCGAAAATTGGCATCAAGGTACCTTACAATATTTGTTAATTTTAATTTTAAACATTTTTATAATTTTAATTTTATACTTGAAATATGGAATATTATTTATATAACTGTAGCTATTATCATTATAATTATTTCAATTTTTTAGAAAACTTATTATTGTATTAATGTTTAATAATCTATATTTTTAGTATTACCATTATTATATTCTCACACCTTAGTCTCTCCCGTGACCATGATTGCTGTAAGTAAAGCAATCGAAACGTCGGGAAACAAAAATCAAAATAAATCCGCGAAAAAATCCGAAAAGATAGTTTTATTTAAATGTCTAATATTCGCGTAAATCTAAGAAAGTATTAAGCATTATATAGTTGTTACAGACAGCCTACCCGAAACGTCAGGAACCAAAAATCAAAATAAATCCGCGGAAAAAAAAACCGCTTTTAGCTTTTTAAACATAATATGTATATTGCATTATTTTTGATTCGGTAAAATATTTAAAATAATTATATCTTTATCTGTTTTTGTTCATTTCTGTCACAAGGGCATGTATAAGAATTACTCGTGTTTGAACGTAAAAAGATATAATGTACATATATTATTTTAACTTATAAGGCGTGAATATAATAACGTTGGGTGACTCGTTCCTTAGGTTTATTGTTATATATGGTGTAATGGTCACGATTTGGCTTTATGTATTTTTTTATTAGTATCATTACTTTTTTTTATAATTTAAATTTGTTATAAAGGTGTTTTACATTAAAATAATTGTTTATTTGCCCTTACTAAAATAAATAATTTTACGATCTAAAAGTATTACTTTCATCACAAAAATGTATCTAATACTAATGTATCTAATTATGAAAAACTTAAACGTTTTAACACATTTTTTGTTATTTTACTCCAATATTTAAAAGCATTTGTTTTAACACATCCTTAAAAGTAACATAAGCGTATACTATAGGTTGAATGTACCGATGACTGTACTGTATAATTTAATACATTTCTAATATGGTTTTGCTACCGAAAACGGAACGTAAAAGGCCCTGCTACTGTTTAAGATTTCTTAACACAATATATCCTGCCTGTTAACACCACTAACGTAAGTCATAAAATGAATGCTCGTGAAAATGAAATCGTCTAGTTTTCTTCGTAATTTTTTGACCGACTTTAATAAAAAGGATGTTTCTTAATTTGTGTGTATGTTATGCGATACCCTAACCAAGTTTGGTAATCAAAGGTATCTTTTTTTATATAAAGTGCAAGGTTTCCTCATAGACATCCCCAACCAACCCTTATAATGTGTAAGCAATAATTACTTTTGAAGTTATTTTGAAAAAAAAAAGTAACAGAACTAGAAGTTGTTTATTTTTGGTATGGTTAAAAAGTAAAATATTTAAGTTAAAGAGGAATATGCTGTAGTTATGTAAGATTACTTTGTAGCTTTTTAGGATTTAATTTTTTTTTTAAGCTGTATAAGATTACTTCACCTCTTTAAGAACAAAAAAAGAAAAACCACTTACACTATTCATGAACTAAATTTTTTGTAGGTCAACAGAATGGGCGGTCCAAAATATTTACCTACAATAGTCTAATAGTATTTACAAACGTGTTACTATGCAACAATCATGAATCACATATCATGTCATTCCTTATATTTAAAGAATTGCTTTATAAAACAGTAAACTGTTGGAATTACTAAAACATAAAAACTATAGTATTTTTTTTTATGAAATACTTAATATTTAAGTTTAAAGAACTTTTGGACGATTTATAATTTACAAATTACACTTGATACAGGTAAATGAATGCGAAAGTTTGTATGGTTATGTGTGTATGTATCATTTACTCCTACACGCTGAAAATCTTGAAACTATTTTGACGAAATTTAGTACTTTAATAGACTGTGACCTGGACTAGCATATAGTCCACTGTTAGTGATAAAATTTGCTAAAACTGACGCTGCCTGTATATACGTATGTATTATTAGGCACATTGAAATATAACTGAGCAAAACAAAGGTAAGTCGCTAGTCACTACTTAGTATAAAACAAAGTCGCTTCCCGCTGTCTGTCTGTCTGTCCCTATATATGCTTAGATCCTTAATACTACGAAACGGATTTTGATGCGGTTTTTGTAATAAGTAGTGATTCAAGAGGGAGGTTTATATGTATATATAATACATGTATATTATAGTACAGAAAAGCCGAGAAATTCAAAGTATTGTATTTCATACTAACCGTTAAAACGTAGCTAGGGACGAACCCGATCGAAGCGAGGGTAATTCGCTAGTATTGAATAAAGTAAAGACTTAGTTTTACTCACTAAACAAACTGTTTGAAGTAACTAAGAGAATACAATACTCTTAACACTGGCTACCACCGGAAGTCCGATAGAAGTTGTTGGATTTTGTTAGCTAACTGTTTTTATCTTAATAAACATAACAATTAACTGTGTGGGTAAGTTTGTTACAATAGAATACAATCCACGATCTTGATAATGTAACCCCAGTTTACAGAGTTTCTGCGAAAGAGGCCAACTACTGCAACGGTTCACACCGACCAAAATTACATGAACTTTGATGTTCTCTCATCATGTAACTTATACGATACAAATGTAGAAGCGAAACAGCTCAAGTTAATTTGGTGCAGGTGCATAATATGGCCAATTGAATAAGACCCATGTGTTTCAATGAACTAGTTCAATCAGGTTAAGGTTATGGAGCTCAACAAAAGACGGTTAGCTGTACAATAATAATGCAACTGTGATAATGATTGTTGCGTCATTGGCTCATTCAATTGTTTGATGTTAGCGTGCTTTATTGTCATTGACATTCGATAAGTAGGTATTCTATGGTTTATCTAAGCGGTGTTTTTTACTTTTATTTATTTAGATTAAAAAATCTCCCCAATATATTTTATCTAGTATTTCTAGTTTACAACTTCTGCAAAATAAAGATAAGAACTAGTAGTAAAGTACTTTATCTATATATACATATAATAAAATTGTAACTAAACCGAATCAGTACATTAAATATTTTTTGGAAAATCTTATTGAAATATAGACATTATTATCGACACAGAGGCCGAATCTATAGTTTTTTAGAATTTCTGTCCATCTGTCTGTCTGTGACGGCATCACGGAGAAACCGCTAGAGGGATTTTGATGAAATTAGGTATGATTATAGCTGATTATCCGGGTCAACATATAGTATACTTTTTACTGCAGGAAAATTTCTCATCTCGTATAAGTACGAACCCGAGAGGAGCGAGGGTGAGTGAGTTAGTTTCATCGTAAAAAATAATACAATTTAAGTAATATTAATGTGTAGAACATCTCAAACTAAATGTTTATATCTTTTCTTTACTTTTTAGGGGAACGAAGTTTGTCGTCGATGGAATCATGTAATTGGAAAACTTTTGTTATACAGTTAACAAATGATTTGGCAAATTGGAGCAAGATTTATGGAAATTATTAGGGCACGAAAATATTGAGGAAAACTCAGCCTTTTGTTAAGTCCACCACGCTGGCCAATTGTGGGTTGACGGACTTGTCACATGTCTTTCAAAAACTCGTACATTAGTTAATTTTCCATGAAAACAGCGCTGGATTTACACTAGGGGCACTCGGAGCTAGTGCCCAAATTTTTAGGGGCGGTAAAATTCGGAGGGAGGTAATAAAAATTCTCTTCGCGTTATCGAAAATGCTTTTTTTTCCAAAAAATGAATAATAAAAAAAATAACTACTTAGTACATTTTTCGAAAAATTAAAATCATTTATAAATTACTTTTTTGCAGTTTTCAAAAAAAAAAAAAATATTTCAAATAAAAAAAATAACTTGATCGAAATTTTACCCATTTTATACGAATTTTCGATAATTGGGCGGCATTATTTACTATGCCCGGGGGCGGCGGTAAGGTTGAATCCGGCACTGCATATTTAAAACTTTAACTAAGCCAAGGCTCACACTCCTTCGTATACGCAACAAGCTTAATCTTATAAAAATATTATAAAGAGGAAAGGTTTGTTTTTTTGTACCAAATAGACTATGAAATAACTAAACCGATTTAGATGAAATTTGGTAAGAAGATAGTTTGAGACCCTAGTAAGGACATAGGATAGTTTCTCTCCAGGAAATCATCTCATAAGGGGGTAAAAATTAGGATAAAAGTTTGTATGGGGAAGCGACCTAGGGACGAACCCAAGCGAAGCGAGGGTGAGTCGCTAATAAAATGTACAAAGCTTTCTCTTGACTTATTAATAAATAAAATCTTATGTATATTTATAATTATAATTAAATACAAAAAGCTGTACACTAAATATGTACTTACGTTAAAAATTCTTCAAGTCTGACAATTTAAATTGTACCCGCCTACGGAAAAGTCACAAAGGTATCCCATTAATTCTTAATGAACACTACGTCAGTTTTGAAAGAGCAAGTTGCAAAAGGCCGGTGACAAAACTCATCAAGACAATTTTCCAGCCCAGTAATAATTCATTAGAAGCGACGTAGTAAATCGGGGTCAGTGGCTACTATAAAGAATAAAGAGAATGGACTTGACCATCCGAGTTAAACTAAATCTTCATACGTCTTTAAATCCTGAATATATTAAATTATTGGTGCAATCGTCATAGACCGCAGATTTGGTTACAGAGTTTGTATGACCCATACATTTGTTTTACCAGAATTGGTAGCTATTTCATTCTTGTGGCTTAAGTCTTTTAAGAATCATATATTTTTACCATGAAATAACAAAATAATATACGTATTTCGTAGCTGCTAACATTCCATATATTAAAATGTCTCATATTGTTATGGCTCCATCATATCATGCTCGTTGAGATGCACTCAGATTTCGAAATTTAGAACAAGTTTGTAATAACTTTGTTTTAACAGAAAAGTTATTTTAAATTATATAAGCGAAAATTTCAAGGTATGGTATAAGTAGACCGACTACAGTGACGCAGCTGTAGACGCCAAACTTGTTTCACACCCCAATTAACAATTATCGCAATCTTCTTACTTCTAATGGCATCGTATTTTCTCGACAAAACATTTATTGCACTTTATAACATTTTCCTTTATTTGCTACATGTTAACTTTTGAGAAATATTTTTGATTTTCTAGAATTGCAGTTTTGGTCGGTTGTTTACAATTAGTTGGAACTGTTCGAGCCCCAAACTATTTTAATTTATAAAAACTGATCAACTTTATAGTCATACTAACGACTTGTTACGTTAAAAACGTTTAATATAGATTTTCAGAAATGAGATATTTTGACACAGGAAAAATTATTCTATATGTTGCCCCGCAACCAGCTATCAACCAGCTGTTATCATACCAAATTTCATCAAAATCTGTCCAGTGGTTTCCTCGTGATGCGGTCACATACAGCCGTACAAACAAACAGACAGACAGATTACACCGGTGGTAGGACTCTGTCAAGCCTGAGGAGTCCGACTGGATGGGTACCACCCCCTTATCTATTTCTGCCGCCAAGCAACAATGATTGCATTGTTGTGTTCCGGTTTGAAGGATAAGGTAGCCAGCGCAATTACAGGCAAGAGGCATAACATCTTAGTCCTCACAGTGATAACGCACCGGCGGTTCTGCAGTTTTGTTACATAAAACTTAACGCATGAACCGTAGGTGTTATGGGCGACAGGTATCGCTTTCCATCAGGTGGACTGTCTGCTCGTTTATCACTGAATACCATAAAAAAAAAAAAAAAAGATTCTAAAAACTATAGATTCGGCCTCTGTATTGATAATAATGACTACTTCAATAAGAATTTTATTATATGTATAGATATCTTTATTATCAGGAATTATCATTTTTATTATGCATGTAATTATGTCAAGAAGTAAAATTATTTATTATCTATTTAATCTGTAAGATAAACTACTCATTGGTTGTAAATAAGGTTTTTCTGACATTGTGTATCGCTTTACGTAACTTACTCTAACTTTCTAGTAGATGAGCTTTTGATATGTTCTCTAGAGGATACTAACTGTAACGCAACAGTTGTCAGTTACACATAAGTCAACTAAGTCTAACCAATAACATAAACAACTATCTATATCAACAAAGCATTATAAAAATTCAGTATGTTTGAAAAAAATAATAATACAAAGTACCTATGTCATATTTTTTCTTTTAGAAATAAAAAGGATTTATTATTATATAATACTAGCGATTTAACCTCTCTAGGCTTGAATGGTTTAGGAACGTATAAAAGAAAAACATCCTTTTTCTTGCGCCAGGCGTATACAGGATAATCCACCAGGGTTTCATTACAATCGATTCAATGGTTTAGGCATGCATAAAGGACAAACATACGAACATTCATTATCTATAGACATAAATAAAATTGAAGTGTCTGTTTGTAACGTCGAAATAAAAGCTTTTTACTAAATGCATATGAAATTGTACAAGGTACTTATAAGAAAAACATAATTTTTAATTTTTTGTCTGTCTGTCTGTTCCGGCTAATCTCCGAAGCAGCTGGACCAATTTTGACGAGACTTTCACTGCAGATAACTGATGTTATAAGGAGTAACTAAGGCTACTTTTAATAAATTAAAACGTACCATGGGACGCACCCGAGCGAAACGAAAATAAGTCACTAGTTATTTATATGGATAAAAGATAGATTAAAAAGATTAATTTTATTATAAATCAAGGCTTTGCCTTAAATTTTGTAGAATTTTAAAGAGCAGATTATTTCTATTCGACTCTTACAAGAAAATTCGCTTAAAGACAGGTTTTTCAATTAACAGGTAACATTTATCAATAGAGCGCTTAATTGCATTTCATGTTAACAAGAGCTCTCGCAATTAATGAAGACTCTATTTGCAATGTAGAATAGAATACCTTCCTTGATTCTAAAGCTGGATTTTAGTTTAAAAATTAAAAGTAAACTTCTTGTAGTTTTATCTAACAATTCTTTATCTTTTAATGTTATACGTATTTTTTTTTCATGGCATTTTCTTTAAAATTGTTTTAAGTTCGACAAATAATATATATGTTCCAGTATTTATTTATATATCAAAAATATTTTATGTGGTTTAATTTACTTACTATAATTTATGTAAGGACAATTGTATATTATTGTATCTATACAGATAAATAAAATTAAAGTGTCTGAAATTGTAATGTCAAAATAGCAGCTTTATACTAAATGCATATATGGAATTATATACGGTAAGTTTATAAAAGAAAACACAATTTTTAAAATTTTTGTCTGCCTGTCTGTATGTTTGTTCCGGCTAAAATCCGAAACGGCTAGAGCAATTTTAACGGGACTTTCACTGACAGATAGCTGATATTATAAGGAGTAACTTGGCTACTTTTATTTTAGAAAAAGAATTAAGTTTTCGCTCAAAAAAATTAAAAAATATCTAGGGGCGAATACGAGCGAAGCGAGAGTAAGTCGCTAGTCCCTTAATATAGGCTCAGGACTAGAGTAACGTGCATGAAACGCAGTGAATTTAATTGGGTTAATGTGAAAGTGCGCATGTTAGGAAAAGGTCTGAAGAGATGATAACTTTCCGTGTGATTCCAATAGAACTTAGAGTAAATTAAATCTAGTTATTATCAATTAACTTTAAGTATAGAGAGGTATTTGTATTTTTTTATATGTGTACATTTTATCCATCTATATAAAAAAAAACTAACTGTATATAATTTTTTGTTGATAACACTAAAGCTCATAAATAGCTACAAAAAAAAAAGAATTCGGTTGACAAACAGGAGAAAAAGATACTGAGCTGTTTTGTATTTGCCTATTTATAGATACAGTTTTTTTTTATTATACTAAGAAAAATCTATAAAAATTGTGATACGTTTATTTTGCTTCAAAATAAAAACAAAAGGGAACTGAAAGTTGCAAACAAATTGCCAGTTAATTAAAATTGCGCAAACACTTGCTATAATTGTACAAATATTCCTATCGTTTTCTTAACAAGGTAGAAACGTTTATAGAAGCTATGTCTACACTCTGCAGTATCAATATTTTTCCATCTCGTTCAAATTGTGTATTATTTGCGTTTGAATTAATTATTGGCTTCTAATTCATTTTTTTTATAAAGTTGCCGTTTATGGGAAAATGAATGGTTTTTTTATGAACAGACTGACTAGTTTTAATGTTTAATTATATTTTATCATTTTCTTAGGTATTCTTTGATGACTATAATTTTTTTTTGTCAAAAGTTCTAATTTAGAAACAAGAACCAATGAAAGTTCTAAAGTTATAATAATTTCTAAAACTAACAACCTAATTTTGTTGAAAAAAAAAAATTTACCAAATTGTTTTTGTTTGCTGCTCGATAAATATACTTAGTCTATTTAATAAGATATTTAACATCACATTATAATCCTAGGAACAAAGCAGTTAATTTTTAATTAGGTACAAGTAAATAAACGCGAGCCAACCCGCGGACATGAGCTAGTTTAGCATTTTAAAACATATATATGACCCCCGTTCTATATTGGTATATATACAAAGATATACTCGTCCCAGAAGCACTCAGATAATGTAATGGACAAGATCCAACGGGGTGAGGTGACCGCGAACACTTCACACTTCACCGCATCGTTATCACAATCGATTTACTTCGACGCCATTTTTATGAGAGCAAATAGAGAAAGTATTTTAGGAACACTATAATCCTTATAATAACTATAAGAGCCTGTTTTAATATTTCATTGGTTTTATTATTATACATGCACTAGCGTTTTCTCGCAGCTCCGCACGCGTCTTTTTTAACTTGTGGAATTACCCTGATCTCGTAGGTCGTAGTGCATATAATCATATTCGTATTATCTTTTAATAAGGAGAGAAATAGGCTTTATAGCCCAAAAAGAACTTTTTGAATCGGACCAATAGCTCCAGAGATCAGCGCTTTCAAATAAACAAACAAAAAATCTTCAGCTTTATATGTATATTACTACTCGTATAAATTAGAATTTATATTACATATTAACATTGAAAGAAATTAATAAAGATTTTCGTTAATAGATTCAGTTTATTACACAGTGAGTAAATATACCTAATATTTACTCACATCAAAATTGTATTGTGCTTACGTACATTAGTTTTCCTTCAGGATAGGATAAGTTCAACAAAATAGAAAATAACTGATATAAAAAATTATAATAATAAATACGAATGCAATAAACGTTATAATAATGTGTTAGGTATTGCCCTTAATTGTATATTGAAGAGCGACAAATTGCAATTTTTATTACCTTTCAAATCCGCATATAGTAATCATGCTCGAGTGTAGGGCTAATTACGTAACGTAATATAAATCCAGATTAATTTACTAAACCAGTATACATATAATATATAATAAAGCTTTGTGGAATTGAGCTTTATTTCCGATTCACACTGCTATTATAAGATGTAATTTTTAGGTAGGTATGTTTGTTACTTCACGCTAAAACGGTTAGATGTATTTGGATAATAATATTATGTATGTATACGAATTACGAATACACATAGATTACGATTTGAAGTACCTAATAGATATTCTGTTGTTAGTGATAAAGTTTTCCAAAATGTGGCGCAGATTGCTTGCCAAAGATACCTACCTACATTAAATATACATGCATATTGTACAATATACCATAACGTACTTACTATTTATTGTAAATGCGAAAGTTTGTAAGTGAGTGAGAAAATTCTATGTTTTTCTATTAAGTTGCAAATGAAATAGCTCCCTCCCTAGGTGCTCTAGCTAGAGACTATTACAGATCAAGGCCAAAATAAAGATATTTTATTTTGAAATTGCTTGTAAGTACAATATAACAGTTTTATTTTATATTGTGAAAATTAAAAAATTAAGGCTAATTTCATAATAGACGTGAGAGTATTAAATAAATATCGTCTATTTATTTAAATATAGATAAAATCTATATCAATAGTAAAGATTGGACAGATATCAATGTAACTCGCAGTTTGATAAAGGATAAGAGTTGTGACGCACAAAGTAAAATTGTCTGGGATTCCTTTATTTATAAATGAGATACTGAGATTCTACTGATATATTTTATAGCCATTCGTTTTAACTTCGAAATTGCGAAAAGGCAAACTGTCATTATTTTCATAGTTTTACATGTGATTACAGTGTTTAATGCGTAAAATTACTGAAATTATCATATTTAAATTCATACTTGTTTGAATAATAATACCACAGTCCTTAGAAGACATAACGGAGAAAGCTTTTTTGTATGCCACATTAGTTGAGAAATTGATGAATAATTTTTTTTTATAGTGATAATTTTAATTTGATTTAAGATGCTGCGTTTAAGATACTAGAGCCAAGGTTAATAATTTCAAGAACAACTCTTTATCTGCGATTTGAAGTACTACAGGATACAAATATCGGCTAGCTACTCTACAATATATCTAATAATTTTAATAATATAAAATACATAAATTATATCCAAATATCATCGTCATAAGAATATGTAAAATATAAAAACAAAGTAGACCACTCTGTGATAATGTCGTGAATATAGAGTCGCTAGTCGCTACTAACAAACCTATCCAGCTTTACATAAAATCCAACTTGTTCAAGGTACGCAGTTGAGGTAGGAAATAAAAAGAGAACTGACAAACTACCCACAGCTAAGTTTCGAACTGTGGTACATTTTATGCAATCACCATTTTAGGACGAATTCACTGTGGTTGAGACTAAAATCAAAATTATTTTAAAGTTATCTATACAGATAAATAAAACTGAAGTGTCTGTTTGTAATGTCAAAATAACAGCTTTATATTAAATGCATATGGAATTATATACGGTGCTTATACGAAAATCAATTTTTTTTTAATTTTTGTCTGTCTGTCTGTTTGTTCCGGCTAATCTCCAAAAAGGCTGGACCAATTTTAACGGGACTTTCACTGACAGATAGCTGATATTATAAGGAGTAACTAAGCTACTTTTATTTTAGAAAAAGAATTAGGGTTTCTCTCAAAAAAATTAAAACGTACCCAATGACGTAACCGAGCAAAGCGAGGGTAAGTTGCTAGTCTCTCCTAAAGGAAAGTACGAAGATTATTAATTACTACATAGTTGTTCTCTTAAAGTTATTACCAATTGTGTTGAGGTGATTATTCTAGTTGAAATAAATATACAACAATGTAAATTGAACCTTAAATGCAATGTTTAAAGTTGTTTAAACAAAAAAAAATTAAAAGCGCCCTCAAATGGTCAAATGTGCACTCATTCGGTGTGGACATCATCGCTTCGATGGGCTAAAGTGATATAAGCTCCATTTTATTTCGAATTTCTATTTCATACAAGGTACTAGGAGATGTTTTTTATAGTTATTTAAAGCACAGGTTATAATGAGGAAAGCGAAAGGAGGGTTAGTGAAAATAAAAAAAATCTCTAATGGTGGTGAAGTCTCTAATTTGTTGAGTTACTTCAAGAACATTGAATTATTATTATCAAATTATGTCGGTTCAATGATTATAAAAGATAAATTAGTATCATGGAAAACGTACTTTATCCAAGTGCATTTCGCTTCAAAGCCAAACTGTAACTAAATTAAACTAGAAAAGTTCCGCATAAGTTCGTATAATAATTGCAAAAAATACTTTAAGCATGACCACATGAGTGAGTTGAATGCTTTATTGATGTCAATCTAAATTTTTAAAACTCTTTATAATTAATTTCAACTTGCGACTCACCCTCGCTTCGCTTCGTGTTCGTCCCTAGATAAAAACAAATCTATCCCACGGGAACCGTACATTTTTCCGGGATGATATATAGCCTATAGCCTTCCTCAGTTAACAGGCTATCTAATGCAGAAAGAATTTTTCAAATCGGATTAGTAGTTCCTGAGATTAGCGCGTTCAACCAAACAAACAAACTCTTCAGCTTTATAATATTAAGTATAGATAAGTTAGTCCTTACTATATTTATTATTCTAGTTATTTTCCTAAAGCGCCCCAAGTTTATATAATACTAGCGACTCACCCTCGCTTCGCTCGGGTTCGTCCCCCGGTACGTCTTAATTTTTTTAAGCGGAACCCTAATTTTATTTTTCTAAAATAAAAGTAACCTAAGTTACTCCTTATTACATCAGCTATCTGCCAGTGAAAGTCCCGTCAAAATTGGTATAGCCATTTCAGAGATTAGCCGGAACAAACAGACAGACAGACAAAAATTGTAAAAAAAGTTGTTTTGGTATATTTACCGTGTATACATCCATATGCATCTAGTAAAAAGCGGTTATTTTAATATTACAAACAGACACTCCAATTTTATTTATCTGTATAGATTTAGGTTTTCATTAGCAAATAGCTTAATTAAAGTTATTTATCAATTGATTGGTTGGAAGTGGTTTCGAGACTCGGGCGGAGGTACTGGTGGGTAAGCGTAAAATTAGATTAACTCTGACCGATTTTTAACCAACCGCTAATAATTGTTGAATAGAGCCTAAAATCATTTGTTATTCAAGGCTTCGTTTGAGGATTTAATAAACAAGCCGTTCGAAAATATGTTTTCATAACTTATAATATTATTAATTATTATAAATATTATAAATTACTTTTTATCTGTTGGATTTATATAATGATGAACTATTTAATATAATTATTGTTAGATATAATTGGTGAATGGAATATCTTGTTTCCCCAAATTACCTAGATATTTTAGAAAAAAATAATAATGAGTAGGCTTAAAATGATCTATAATTATTTTATAAATATAATGAATAATATCGTAAGGATTCCGACTATCCGTATATGGATTATATTTTACTAATTATTCACCCTCGCTCCGCTTGGTTTCGTCCCTACTTACGTTTTACCGTTTTGTATAGATTTCTCAGAGATGAGATATTTTTCCGCAGTAAGAAGTATCCCATATGTTGACCAGGATAACTAGCTATCAACATACCAAATTTCATCAAAATCCCTCTTGTGGATTTGTGATGTAACAGGCAGACAAATAAAAATTCTTAAAACTATATTAGTCCTCTGTATTGATAATAACGACAATTTCGGTAAGATTTTCCAAAAAATATTTATTGTACAGATTCGATTCGGCTAGAATTTTATTATATTATGTATATATTAATAGGTATATCGCGTTGTTATCATTTGCATTCTTCATAATGTATTAAAGATAAAGTGCTAGCTTTAGTTTATAACGTCATTTTTAGAAATATTTTGTGTGAATAACTTTTATAAAATTTAAAATATTCGCTACATTCAGGAATTGAAGCCGCAATCTCGGGTCTAGTAATATCCAGTTTTTTCCATACTAGCGACTCACCTTCGCTTCGCTTCGCTTCGGGTTCGTCCCTAGGCAAAAATAAATTTATCCCACGGGAACTGTTCATTTTTCCGGGATGATATATAGCCTATAACCTTCCTTAGTTAACAGGCTATCCAATGCAAAAAGAATTTTTCAAATGGGATCGTAGTTCCTGAGATTAGCGCGTTCAACCAAACAAACAAACCAACAAACTCTTCAGCTTTATAATATTAGTATAGATTAACGCTATCTGTGATGAAAATTTATTACTACATACGTCCTTTCAACTTAGGCCGCGAAATATAAATGAAAGTGAAACAACGTTATAGATATCGGTAATATTTTAGTAATTAAATCAAAGCGTAATACAATAAACCTAATTTTCCACTCAATTTATTTATTGAAGTTGTTAGCAACTCGTGCGCAGAATAAGTAACTTTGAGAGGGAAAGGCGGGAACAATGACTTATTGTTCGTTGTTTATGATATGTATCTTAAGGTCGTTTACTTGATGTATCATAATGCAAAACGTGAGTAACTCTCAAAATTACCGTTTTTCTGCTTTTTTATAATAACAAATAGTACCTACCTATATAGGTGATTAATTAAATTATATACATCTATAAAAAAGATATTTTCGCAGTAAAAAGTATCCTTTATGTTGACCCGGATAACCAGCTATCATCATACCTAGTACATAAATTTCATCAAAATTTGTTTAGTGGTTTTCTCATGACGCTTTCCCAGACAGACAGACAAAAATTCTAAAAATTATAGATTCGGCCTCTCCATCGATAATAAAGACTATTTCAATAAGATTTTCCCAAAAATATTTATTGTACAGATTCGACTCAGTTAAAATTTTATTATTATATGTATAGATATATTTACTGTTTTTTATTATTATTATTATTATAAAACTATTTATTACAATATATAATAACATTAACTTCCTTCCAAAACCACTTTCATACAAAAATGAGAACGAGGTCAATATAGTCATTAAAAGTATCGAACATTATTATTAAATTTATATAGTGATTTGGCATCAGTCTCGCGAAACGATCAAATCTAAACTCCCCGTTGGTAATGCCATATTTAGATGGCCCGCTCCCACCGGTCGAGTCGCACGAGAAGTTGTCTAAAATAATAACTGGAAATGTTGAAAGTTAAAGCAAGTTTCATTCTATGGGCTGTTTTTCTTGTTAGTTCATCCGTTTATATTTACTTTACAAGTTTCCCGAAGAATAAACTTGTAGATTCACAATACTGTTTTGATATTAATTGATAGGGCCAGTAAAGGGTTTGAATAATTTATAGGCACCTGGCCACCCTGCCCCGGATTAGTGCTATATTTTCCAAATAAGCTTTGTGTCGTCCTTTTTACTTCTGAAAGGGTAGAATTTGAAAAATATTTTTCTATACAGACATATATAATTTTAACACTACACTAAAGTTTTAAAACCACGTAACTATATGTGACATAATAAAAAATATTTTTAAATTCGACAAGATTATTATTACTTTCTTAGATTTAAACGAATATTTGACATTTGAAATAAAACTATCTTTACTGTCTGATTATGATTAAAGAAAAAAAGGTTAAAAGTATGATAGCAAATTCCTACAAGACTGCTGTGTAGAAATGGTTTATTTAAAATCCAACATATTAACAAAAAAAAAAAATTTTTTTTTCTTTATTAATTTCATAATAAATCAGATTATTAAACACAATCTTAATCTCACTTTAAATTAGATCTAAATAACAACCCCAGTCCTAAAATAGATCTACATGTTATCTCAGTCTAATTCGATCGGCGCGCGCGCATCCAATGCACTTGACAGATGAGTCACGGGCACGGCCACTGCACCCGTATAAGCGCTTAAACTGATTTGTGTTTTGATAATAATATTATGATATATGTTTTTGAACTTGGTCAAAAGAGAATAAAATATCTACCGATTTTGCTATAAATGCCAACGTCTTCCTTCTTGCCAGTTCGTACCGCTCGTAGACCGCTCTTAGATTTTATGAATATTACGAATAAATATTATGAATATAATCGTCATTGTATTTTAGTTACATAATAAAAACATCTAAACTAAGTTGCCATTTCAAAAATCTTAGTAATTTTTATTGAAAATTCTAAATTGAAGATTTTTTTTTACTGCTCTACCTACATTTTGTATTCTACAGGGATTTCCAACACATCGTATATTCAAATCAAGATTGAAAATATTTTAAAATTATTATTAATGTTATTATTTCCATACCTTTAAAGTCCTTGATAAATAACCTTAATTATTTACTTATGTACGGTAAACAGACGATAATATTATACTTAATTTAAACGAAATTATCTTCTGGGGCACCCTAAGTAGGTTACGGAAATTAGTCTTGCATGTCTAATTATAAAATATTGAGTATTTGTAAACATTTCTGATGCAAGACTGACGTCACAGTGCAGCATGTGCGGATTTGTCTTTTGGGCAATCAGTTCGCAAGTAAAATCGGAGTACAAAAATATATATCACTCATCTAGTACATCAAAAAAAGTCTGCAATAACTATGTGAATATACATATGTAGTTTGGATATAGACTATAGTGTACTTTTTTAGTAGGGAAAGAAGTTATAATATAGTCCAGTAGGTTCAAAGTTCACACAATAAAACAAACAAAAAATATGACTTTAAAATAGTATAAGGTTCCGATTACGTTTTTAATATAGAAAGCTAATTAAAGTACTTGTATGAAGAGTTTATTTTATTGGCTACAAGCAGTACCAGCTAAATAAATTAATTGATCAGTTAAATAAATGAAAAACGTAAAGCTCTTGATCAAAGGGTATTTCATATTATCACAAAGCTAAGCTTTGATTAAAAGTTAATATAATTGGCCTCCATGTATCTGTTTTAATTTGGTTAAAAGCTGGCATGCGATTAACATTACCAACCGCCACCAGCATACAGTGAATAATTTGATATCTGTCTTAGTTACTAATGTAATTAAATTTTTGATTAAATTTTATAACTTACTGCCCATTTATTATTATATAAATAAACTTTGTACGCTGGGATGAAAGTATTGGTTTAGGGTTAGTTTACTCAAGCACTGAATTCTGTTTTACACTGAAGATTTATGTTACCTAAAGTGCTATATTATATACTAGGGACGCTCGGGTCGCAGTAAAAAGTATCCTATATGTTGATCCGGATAACCAGCTATCATCATACCAAATTTCATCAAAATCTGTCCAGTGGTTTTCTCGTAATGCGTTCCCAGACAGACAAAAATTCTAAAAACTATAGATTCGGACTCTGTACCGATAATAATGCGTATTTCAGTAAGATTTTCCAAAAAATATTTAATGTACAGTTCGTTCCTACTTATCTTTGTAAAATTGTCGCATTTTTGACTCTCAATGGCTAATATAATTGCATTTTAGTATAAATGTTTTATTAAAAAAAAAAACATATTTTTCAAGTTATAAGTTTTAATTATGTTAAAAGCTACATAAGAAAATTGTCTGACCGTACATGACTTCAAAACTTTCTACATTTAAAAAAACCTTTGCTATGTAGTGAGTAAAAAGTAGGTAATTATTGTAGTAGCTCAATACAACTTTACTGACTAAAAGTGCTAAGTTTGGATTTAATTTCTAAATGGATGTAGGATTTCCTTTATTTTCCCCACATAAACTGTGAAAACATAGTCGAAGACAAATAATAAGCAATAAAACTTGATTTATAAGATTCATTGTTATTATCTTTCTTTGTTTACGTAATATATTGTAGCTTACAAAATAAGGTCACAATATTCCGCATTAGAGAAGAAAATTAGCGTCTTTGAATATTAAATACAAAGAGGAGTCAGTTAAATATTTATTATTACAGTTTATAGTTTAATTTGTTTTTATAGTTAGAGAACTTATATTCTATACATTACATAATCTATAATAATATTACAAATGTGAAAGTTTGTGAGTTTGGATGTATGGGTGTATGTTTGTTACTCTTTCACGCCAGAACAGATGAACGGATCTGGATGAAATTTGGCACATAGGTAGATTATAGTCTGGAATAACACATAGTCTACTTTTTATCCCGGAAAAATGTACGGTTCCCGTGGAATAGGTTTGTTTTTGTTTTCCTAGAGGCGAACCCGAACGAGGCGAGTGTGAGCCGCTAGTAATCTGAAAAAATATCTATCTCTATTGATATTTCCTGATCATCCTTAATGAAACTCAGTCGAGTGACAGGTATGCTAAAAAGCTGGCTCTTGCTTTAATAGTCTGAAATAAGCTTTACTGCAATGATAACACCCCGTATTTCAATTGTATCTAACGCTATGTTACAAGTAATTATGAGGAATTTGATATATAGATCCCGCTTACGAATAGCACCCATAAATGCAAGCGATATCAGAAAACAACAAATGCATTTCACTATGACGTTGTACAATGTACACAGTTATAGTACATATGTACTACCGGCGTTGCCCGCGGCTCCACCCGCGCATTTATTTATTTGTAATTCACTCGCTTCTAAAAGTCGTAACGTAGTGCTAATTAACCTATAATCTTCAATTATAACAGGCCTGTAAAATGCAAAAAAATATCTCAAATCACACTAGCGGTTTAATAGATTAGTCTGTTTAAACAAACTTTTCAGTATATATATGCATAGATATCGGGAAATGATTGAGAATTCTAAATACAACAACATCCCAATTCCCGATATCTAATTCCTTGACAGGAAGCAATGTTCATTTAATTCTATTTTAACGATTTCTCCTAAGTGTCGAGACTGAGAACAAAGGGCCCAAATAGGATTGATTGGCATCCGTCACGCATCACCCGCAGTCAAAGGCAGTAAATCAGTGCTAGTTAAAACCCTTATTGTCCAGTACAAAATATAATATGTGAGATCAAGGGTGATGACCCTATGAGCTATCATAAATAAAATAGTAATAGTAATCTCTGTTCTTACGCTGTAGTGTTGTCTGTTGAAAGATTTTAATTTTTTTTACTTTAATTATATTATAAAATCCTTTTTAGGGTAATTGTTTTTGCACGCGACTTCGCTCACGTGGTAGGTAAGATGAAAACGATTTAAAAGACACAAAATTTCTCCTGGATAAAGTAAGTATGATTAATCAAACGCTAGATGTGAATATAATATTCAAAAATAATAATAAATAGCCAAGTGGGATAATCATACATAACAAAAACAATTTGAAAATATAAATCAATCTGAGAAATTTAGATGAAAAAAATATTTCACTGGATGAAGATAAGTAAACACTCATAAGTGTACTTGGATTTTATCCAATGTTAAGTTCGATCTCTTTCGGAGTCTTTTTGAGAATACGTCACCTCATGGACTATAGAATTCGCTATAGCCGACAATAAGATACGGGGATAATAATTTCCTTTATTGTAAAAAAAACTTACACCCATACTAAAAGATACGATACCATGTAGGATATTTTTAATTGCGTCGTTGGTTTAGTGGCTGCCATGGACGTCTACAAATCTGGAGGTCCTGGGTTTGAATCTCGAATAAAGCTAATTTTTTGTCATAAAATTTTAAGTAACACCCCAGAGTTGAGAAGTAAACGATATTTCAACGCTGCCAGAGAGTATGTAAAGTCGTCGGTCCTACTCCTAATCGTTTATCAGTCGTGGAGTTTTGTCGTTCTACCGAAATTTGACAATATTAGGAATAAAGAGTGCACTTGTGTTTTTGAATGGCAGTTGACCATGGCTGACATTGGTCAGGTACATTATTTTTTAATTTTCTTGTAAATTTTTGAGGCACAATTTATATACTCACTAACAAGGAAGAGACGATGCGGTCTATTTATTATCATAAATTTCAATTTTGTGCTCGGAAATGCGCTTTTGATAAATAGACCAACACTTAAGCCCTCAATGCGCTTAGTTCCGAGGCAGAAGAGAATAAATTATTTCGATTTTCCAAGTAATATCCTGCGAGAGAAAGCTTTTACATCAGGACCTAAGAAACATACTTTACATAGGTAGAGAAAAGTTTTAAAATGAAAAAAAGCTCTCAGAGTATTTTGGAAATATTCAAAAAGTTATTTAAATTTTATATATGTGTTTAAAATAACTTTTGAAACGCTTCGAATATTTTAAATCAGCTATTATCTAGCTAAGTGACAGCGAGTCTTTCTGACTGGAATAAAGCCGGTTAATCGATAGATTAAAAAAACAATGTACCCACTACCCATAACGTTTACATGTGTGTTAGCTTGTTTGTTAGTCTTTCAGCCTAAACGAATTACAGAAAGGTTCTTACTAGAATATAGGGTCAAAATATTGAAAAAAGGCGACGAAAATCGTTTCCAAAAAATCAATATATAGATACATTATACTATAATATTCAAAGTCGATGCTTTGATATAAGCTCACATTAGCCCCCTAAGGACGAGTTCGAGCGAAACGACGATAATTCACTGGTATATAAGTCAAAGTATCTTCTTACATTGAGTACTCCACACAAGAACTAAATGTAAATAAACAATAAACTACTAAGTAATCTCGTATCCAATAAAGGAGATACCACGAAACTCGTATATCTTGAACGTTTCGGACAATAAATTGAATACCTAATGATACCTAATGTATTTTAGTTAAATATGCCTTTTTAGTGTGCAGAAGTAACATCGATCAAAAAAGTACTAGATACACAATCAGCGACAAAAAATGTCCTCACCGAATGAGCCCTCATATGAACATTTGAGCGCTCTTTTAATTTAACATTTTTTAAGCTTTGCATTTAAAGTTCAATTTACAGTGTGGTATATTTATTTCAACCGGAACAATTACCTGAACACAATTGGTAACAGTTCTAAGAGAATTTTTTGAATGGGATTGTATATCTAGAACTTTTTTCATTGATGGTGTTTGATGAAATGATGAAAATAAATATTTTTGATGTATTTTAATAAATGAACTACTATTTTAAATACGTATGTTTGTGTGTATATATTTATATGGTTGTTATTCCCTCACGCTATGAATGGGCTGGACAAATTTGGATGAAATTTAGTCGACTATGACCTAATATATAGGATACTGTTTGTCGCCTAGAAATGTACCCGAGTTAAGCGAGATTAAGTCACTAGTCCATACAAATAAATAAATTTTTTTTACTAAATGCATACTTTAAGAGAAAAACAATTTTTTAAATTTTTGTCTGTCTGTTTGTTCCGGCTAGTACCCAAAACGGCTGGACCAAGTCATGTCAAAATTTGACTTGACTTTCACTGGCAAATAGCTGAAAGCTTTTATTTTTCAAAAAAAAACTGGGTTTTGCGCAATAAAATAAAAACCCATGAAATCGTGATCAAACCCACATACCTAGGCGGACGCGCCCAAACGAAGCCAGGGTAAGTCGCTAGTATAAAATAAAAGCCCCTAAAGAATATTTTAACGAAGCATAAACTTGCCTATCGTTTTCCTTTTGTGTGCAAACGTATCGGCATGATTTTTAATTAGTAGTGGAGGGATAACAGCTAGGCGTATTTTTTGTCTTTGGAATATCTTATTTGTTTCTATTTGAATTTATTCGCCTTTGAAATAAAAATCTGGCATAATGACGTAGTAGGCTAAGATATCATCGGTACGACGAGTGCGATGTATTAAAATTAATTGCATTACTAACTAGTAGCTATAATTGGCTAAGTTAAAGCTTTAAACAGTTATTTTTAAGTGATTTTGCCTTCCTAGCACAGCCAAAACACCTCTACTTTCTTAACCAGCAATATTAAATTGTTCCTAGGTCTTGTATGTATTACATATTCATAGAATTGTCTCTACATATGTAAATTGTATAATTAATATGTAGAACCCGTCTATCTTTTAAATCTAATATATCCACGTAAAGGAGCTGAGGTACTTAATGTAGATCAAATGCTTTTCATACTTAATTGCTTGTGAAAACTGTCATACACCTAAAATAAAATATAATATAACTTTATACACATTATAATTACATAAAAAGTCTCAATTTCAAAGTAAAAAGAAAACACTCAAAGTAACATCAAATTGTAACATCATGCTTTTATTACGTTTGAAGTATTTTTAACAAAGAATTGAAATGAAATGCTTTAAGCTTGACATATTTCGTAAGAATTTAATTAAGCTCTAGTTATAAAATGTAAACGCCCAAATTTGTATTTGTAGCTCTGCTGTGTGTTAAATTTATTATATCTATGACATAATAAAAAAGCTCTTTTAACCGGTCCTATTTCCGTGAATCTTTTTAGAGATTATATGACTAATTCATTATAATATCAACTGATTTTAATAAAGTTTAGAATGATTTTGTTATGAATATTGCATATTTTATTGGTTTTACCAATAATATATTTACATAATGGAAATATTTTTTAAAGGTAAATATTTGTTTTCATTTGGTTTTATTTTATTGGCGTGACAGAGAACAAGCCAGCAATTGTCTGGCTCTAATTGGCGAGTAACCCTATGCGGCGCAAACTCTTTTCTGATCAAATTGACTGTGAAACTTTTGTTTTCACTTTTAACTATTAACCTTTTTGTTCATTAAGTTCGATAAAATTACCAAGTTTATTGCGAAAAATGCATTTTTATGTCATTGTTTTTGGCTTGGATGCTGATATTCTTGTTACTTCAAGACATACTCTGCTGTGAGAGTTGATGCTAATTTTTATTAAATAGTAGTTTGTACATACATTATGATACCTACCAATATTATAAACAAGTGAAGTTTATAAGTTTATTCATGTCTTATAAGGATATAAAGTTTTTGACTAACACTGATTCTTATTCTAAAATATATTCAATTTTCACTAATGGAATTTTTTAAAAATTTTTGGTAACTGTATAGGCATGTTTATAATTATTAAGCCGTGAGCAAGTAAGGCCGAGTCATTACTTCGTTAATTAAGATTTTAAATTTTTACTGCAAGCAAAGTAAAACTATTACGTAATACATGACAGCATATTAGTCATATTTTATTACTTTAAAGAGGCAGATGTTTCATGCGTGAACTAAGCAATTAAATTCTAAATGGTACAAGCTATAAAACTCTTTAATATCATACACTTAAGCATGACAATAATATGTCGGTATTTGAACTTCATACTAAGACGGTGACGTCTACTGCGTCATAACGCTCTGCGGTGGCCGTTGCTCTCTTTTTCAGGAAATCAATACCAAGTTCATGAGAATGTTCACATACAATCAAACAGTTAAGTTTTTGCTACGAGTATTTCCTTGCAGTTGAATTCTTACAATTAAAAGTAGGTCTATATAATAAAATGAATAAATATTATTATATCTATCTAATATCTAATCTGTCAAACAAGCAATTCTATATAAAATATATATTTATTTATTTTTACCGGCGATCTCGGAAACGGCTCTAACGATTTCGCTAAAATTTGTATGTATTGTAAAGTATGTGGGGGTTTTCGGGGTGGAAAATCGATCTAGATTAGTCTTATGTCTGGGAAAACGCGTGTTTTCGAATTTTCATGCGGTTTTCTTTCGCATTATTCCACGAAAAATGTAATCGCTAATTTCGCACGCTCGGGCATAGGTATCGTGCGGCCAAGGCGCAAGATTCACAATCACAGATGTCCAGGTTCGAATCGCAGTCGGATAATTTTTTTTTTTACTTTTGTATTTTAAAAAGAAAATTGCGGTTTTGGCCAAAAACTCCGAGCGAAGCTCGGTCGCCCAGTTACTCCGTTATTATTTATTACATTATATTCATCGTAGTAAATTAAATTGTTTTTAAACAGATATTTTTATTTTTTTATCGCGATGAACACTAATTCTGTTCTTACTCGAACAAAAATTGCAGCAAATAAATATTTATCGTATTCCATACCAATTTAAATTTCTTCATTATATTTTATTATTATACACGTCTAAAATGAGCTTGACCAAGCTTAATAAACTTACTAAATATGGCTAAACAAATAAGTCTTACTAAAATTTGACTGAATTCACCATACTATCGATCGGCATTGCAATTGCACTGACTCAAGTGATTTACTATGTAGGGTGTTGTTTGGACAAACTACTTCACTCTTATTCCTATGTCCATAACAACCGAAATAGTTATTGCTTTTTAGGGTAAATGCAAGGGGTTCCAACCCATGAGTTTTGTTCATTATTGCGTGATCTCTATGTTTTCTATTGTAATATAACTTTTAAGGGAGTGGGTTCAAGTGGATTTTATTAGCCTAAGACTTTTTTGTTGCATGATGAAATTGCTATTTCAATGGACGGTTTATTAAGTAAATTAATGTTTAAGGTATTTAATACAATACTATAAATTGATGGATAAAATATTATTGCACATCATACAGGATATGACATAATATGAATATAATTTTAATTTTAAATTTAAACACGCATTAATAAATGCATAAGCATAAATATTTACACGCAAATGAAATCTTCCTACTAATATTTTATACATGCGTGTGGTAGAAAAGTGGGGAAGTATGGATGTCTGGATGTATAGAATTATGAATGTTTGTTAATCTCTCACTCTTTAACGCAAAAACTACTGATTGAATTTTAGTGCAACTTTACTATAAGATAGCTCATACATCAGGATAACACATAGGCTACTTTTTATCCCAAAAAAATAACGGTTCCTGTGGGATGGCTTTATTTTTGTTTTTCAAGTATAAATTATGCGTGGCTAATAATAATATCGAAAACTATAGATATATTGTACTTACAATATAAAAGACTTAAGTGAATATTTAATTTTCTCTTTAATCATTTACACCGTTAACACAATTAAGATATCGTAGGTATGCTTTAAAGTCTTTTTTATATTTTCGCCAATTAAGAACAGATTTTCATCATACTTTTTTTTAATAAATAGGTTCTGTTATGCTCACGGACGATCCCATATTTTCATGATAAATTTTAACACGCGTGGAAAGTTACTTTTAAAGTAATTTTAAAGTCGATGTTGTTATTAGTTATAAAGATAGGTAATAATTTTTGTTGTATCAGATAACGCGTTCTCGGTTAATTACTGTTTAATTATTAGAATTACAATTAATTATTATCTAAGCTTATTTCTATCATCACTAAGCTTCAAACAACTTTAAGCTCATCTTAAATTGTCTTCACTTTAAATATTAGTTCCAAATAACTTGAGTTTCATTTGATATTGCTTTAAGAGATTCAATTAGGTATTATCAAATTAAATGCCACCTTTTGATTACAATTATGATTATGATATTTTACTACTTACTGACGAAACTGTTGTCGAAGAAAATGATAGACATTATTTTTAATATTGGTATAATTTAATACCTACTTAATTCTCATTTATAAAATATTTGTACGTTTGATATAATTCCGTGAAGTTCTGATGAAGAAAATTAGATTCGGACTTGTTCGCGCACTTGAAAACTCGCGAGTATTTGCAAATGCATTAGATGGCACATATAGCGTAGTGGATAATGAAATGAAATCTATGTACTAGCGACTCATCCTCGTTCCGCTCGGGCTTGTCCCTACTTTCGTTTTGACGTTTAATATCTATAGATTTCTCAGAGATAAATTTTTTTCTCGCAATAAAAACTATTTTATATGTTGACCCGGATAACCAGCTATTATCATACCAAATTTCATCAAACTCTGTCCAGTAGTTTTATCGTGATGCGTTCCCAGACATACAGACAGACAAAAATTCTAAAACCTATAGATGCGACCTCTGTACCGATAATAATGACTATTCAATAAGATTTTCCAAAAAATATTTAATGTATAGATTGGACTCAGTTAGAATTTTATCATATATATAATATAGCAACAGAAGAAACAAAACAGAAAGTGTTAGGAAAAGCCACTTTATTTCATCAAATTATATAATATAGCTACATAATTAATGCAATAAAATAAGAAACAATACCTTGAAATACTGTTTCAAATCTGGTTAGATATAAGACCATTACTGAAGTTGTTTCCTACCAGCCCAAGACATAAGAGACCATTCAAACTTCCGTTTATTGGAATAAACATGATATGTAGATATCAGTTTGGGATGCAAAGGTTTGGACAGTTTCCAGTTTATATGTTTAGGTATTTATCATTGCAGTCCATTTGACGTAAATTAGTACGTACGTATACGGTATCTTATATGAATATGCTTTACTTTTTGAGTCAAAATTCAGAAGGCAAATATAATTTTTCTTGCCAAAATGATATTAATATTTAATAACCCTTTAGGTTGAATTCCTAAAGAAAATGATTATCCATTATTTTATTACAGAAATAATACGCTGTTTTCACCCCTTACAGATTTAGTTCATCGTTTTGGTCGTTTTGAGATTAGTCATCGTAGGTCGATGAATCGGTTAGTCAATTTAAATATACTAGTGATCGCTGCGTGGCTGAAAATTAACCATAAATCATTATGTTATATTTTCATTGTCTTGCGTATATTACAATATTAATCTATTCTCAATTTGACCACAGACTTTATTTAACAATAAACAAAAGATTATATGCGTGTGCTGCGTGACAAGTGGTAGTGTGTGTAATGTTTTTTTTATTGATTTAATGTTTTTTTATGCATAATTTTTAAAAATATTAGCGTTCTGCACTCCTTCTCTATATAAACTATAAATGTGGGAAATTTCATACTCCTGCGTTCGCGCAATTTTCGTAAAAAGGTGTACAAAGTTTTTGCTTCACTTATTAATACATAGATGTTATTTTATATATGTAAATTGAGAGATCGACAAACTCTACTTATCTAGTCTCATTTACCTACCTCACCTGGTGAATGGGTGTCAAGATAATTTTATATCGGAATTTGTTTTTTTTAAAAGATAAACTTGTAATCATCGTTGATTGTTGACGTAACAATAGTATTATACCTATTGAATTTTCAAATGTTAACTATATGTCCCATACTTGATAAGCTAGTGAACTGCTATTATATAAAAAAATATTATAAGCAAAGTCGAGTAATTTACACCATTTGTAACTCAAGAACGGCTGGACCGATTTTTATGAGCTTTGATTTCTTGGATTTGTCTGTCCTTAATAGCAAATAACTATGAAAAATTCACAGGGAAAAATGTAGATGGTTAACGCTTATTAATAACTATTTATATATATTTAAAACGTACGTAAGGACGCACCCCAGCGACGCGAGATTCAGTCGCCAGTTAATTATAAATGCGAACGTGTATGTTTATTTGTTACTTCTTCACGATAAAACGGCTGAATAGATTTTGATGAAATTTTGTACACAGATAGACTATGACACACAGGCTACTGTCGTGGACCTAGAGACGCACCAGAGCTAAGTGAGGGTAAGTCTAGTCAGTAAGTAAGTTAGTTTGTATTTTGATGAAATTGAGTATGATGATAGCTGGTTATCCGGGTCAACATTTAGGGTACTTTTTACTGCGGGAAAATATCTCTGCTTTGAGAAATTTATACTAACCTTTAAGACGTAGGGACGAACCCGAGCGGAGCGAGGATGAGTTGCTAGTGTATAATACGCTTAAACATATATTAAAAAAAGACGATCATAGAACTTCCTCGTTTCGAATTCGGTCAATAAATAAAATTTTTTAAGCGCGAATTTGGAATATTTGTGTTACGTATTTAATATTTACCAGTAAAGTTAAGACTGAACGTAGTCTGTCAGCACTCGTAGTAGGTAAGATTCTTCTTATCGAACCATTTCCGTGTCTAAGTAAGTTGACGACCTCTTTAACGACAGAGGTGTTATTTTATTTCTACATATGTATTGTGTTCCCAGTCCTTTGTAAATTTGTAAGGCGTGACTAAAAAGCTATTGTTTGCGAATGAGAGCGTCGCGATGTTATAACACCAGCTACCTGTATGCATAGTTCCGTAATTGATGTTTTGATTGAATGTTATTTGGTTAAACGTTTTTTTTGCCATATGTTTTTCGTTAAAAAGTGTGGAAAATAAATAGTAAATAAATATGTTGACACATTAACAACAGCACCATCTAGTTCCATGGTAAGATACGAGGCTTGTGTTATGGATACCAGATAGTAGTTACACTACACATATATAACTTTAAATACATACATATTAAAAATATACACACCCATGATTGGAGTACAATCATTCGTGCTCATCACACAAATGAATGCCCCCAGCGGGACTCGAACTCCTGACTACTGGCACGGTAAATAGGGTCACTACAAACTGAGCCAAACGTGTAGTCATCACATTTTTTATCAAATATCATGGTTTTTATTTCTGAATAATTTAATATTTACATAGGTACCACGAGTATTAAACAATATCAAGTAGGTTACCTACATAGTCAAATAAAAAGTTAAATACAAACCTCCTTATAGAAACTTCTCAATTGTGACATAATTTCAGGATTACATTAATGAATGAAGCTATTCAAGCTCAACAACATTTGTACAGTAAATATAGTATGTATAATTTACTACAGTTAACGTATTCAAAACGTTTCTAATTATTATCGTAGGGCTATTACACGCCACATTAGATGCTCATTACGGGCGTATTACATTTGCCTGATTACATTTCAATGTGTAATGACACTAGAACCAAGTTCATATCTTAAATATTACTTTTTTAGCGGTTAGTACAGATTTCTCAGAGATGAGATATTTTCCCGCTGTAAATAGTATCCTATATGTTAACCCAGATAACCAGCTATCATAATACCAAATTTCAACAAAATATGTCCAGTGGTTTTCTCGTAATGCGTTCCCAGACAGACAGATAAAAATTTTAAAAATTATATATTCGGCCTTTGTATCGATAATAATGACTATTTCAATAACGTTTTCCAAAAAATATTTAATGTACAGATTAGACTCAGGTAGAATTTTATTATATTTTTATATTTTATATACAATACAAGTGACCTTTTATGAATATCGTTTTAAAAATAAAATAACAATGCCTTTATGTTTATTTAAACCAAAATAGATTAATTGTGCTACCCAATAACAATTTTCTTACGGTAGCCTTCTTTGTACTACGTTGTACCTAAGACTACAAAATCAATTTAAAGTTAAAGATTCTGTCCTAAGGGATGCAATTTTTATAGAAACTCATATTATGAGACTACCCTTATTACCTCTTTATTTTAATAATCAAAGCGAAAAATATCCCGTATCATTAGAAAATCTGAGTACTTCCTGCTTGTTAAAATCGGTCTAAAACAAAATAAAAAGATGGAATCTAAGTAGTAACTTATGTTGTTACTCTTTGTCAAATTATATTTTCACTAGCGACTCACCCTCGCTTTGCTCGGATTCGTCCCTAGCTTGTTCCCCCTTAAGGGATGATTTCCAGGATAAAAAGTCCTCTGACCTTCCCTGGGTCTCTAACTATGTTCATACCAAATTTCATCTAAATAGGTTCAGTAGATCCAGAGACCCCTACAATCTCACTAACTCTAAAACTTTACCTCTTTATAATATTAGTATAGATTAAGCTGTTTTTGTTTAGAATTTTTTTAAGTAAGACGTCACACGGGGAAAAGGCATATCTAAAGAGCAGATGTAACGACAATACACGATCATTCGTAATCAAAAAATATTGACATTACTACCATCTGATTTCGATTATTCAAATGATTTTTATGCACCGAGGGGACTTGAGGGTAGGTCGGGGCATTTGACAAATCGCCCGAAGGCCAGACAGGGGGCTCTAAATGAGTACACGGCGTGTTTGTAATGTCGAGGGTGTGGCGACTATGTTTGTAACTCAAATCGATAAAATAACGAATACAATTCGTCTATCATTACTAATGGAAAACTATGATCCGATAAAAAATGCTTTTCTTACTTATTACTTAAAAATGTTTTAATAATATTTGCTTGCAATTTAGCTCTTTGTTTTTTCTACTTTAATACTAGCTAACCTAAGAGACGTTGACCTGTGTGATAGTTCATATGAAAATCCTAAAGAAACCACCACGTCCACTTTATGCCCTCATTTCTCAACCTTAATCGAATTATTTATAACATAATATACTAGCGGCTCACACTCGCTTCGCGCGGGTTCGTCCTTAGATCCGTTTTAACGGTTAGAATGGAAAAGATAGACTATATATTATATGTTATAAAGCCTATAGCCTTTCCCAATAAACGAACTATCTAATTAAAAAGAATTTTTCAAATCGAAATGGTAGTTCCTGAGATTAGCACGTTCAAACAAACAAACGAACAAACTGCCTCTTTATAATATTAGTATAGATTTAAAAAACTATTCATAATAAGTCCATACACTCCAAATAATGTGCTAAGAAATAAAACGTTTCAGTTTATTTATATATAAAAAATACCTATTCTTTTTTTGCAGCTATCCGTTTTTTAAATTGTTTTTACAGTTATGTTTTCTTGCCAAATTTCTCTTTGGTCTCTAACGTTCTTTATATGGTATTTTATTATAATTTTTTTAATCTTATCGTAAAAAGTTCTTAATTCACCAGTATCTTTTTGATATATGGTTTATAAATAATAAATGACAACATATCTATATATAATTAGACAAAGACAAAAGAGTTGAGTATCTTTTCTCCTCTGTTTGACAACAGATTTTTTATATAGATGGATAAATTCGATTCAGATATAGATATTTTTTAATTTTCAATAATGATTATTGTCGAATTTCGACCACTGAACAAACACTTGCTATAACTTTGGAATATTATTTATACTTTTTCTTGATTTTATATTTATTATTATGTATTATTTTATAAGATTACTAGCAGGACCCCCCCCCCCCTCCCCCCGGCTACGCCCGCGTTCAATCTACAAAAAAACTCCTTGGTCTTATGTTATACAGCGACGAACAATCGCTATTTATCTATATAATATTGTTTATACTAAAATTCGACCTATTCTCATACCTACCATATATACATAAAAAAAAACATTAGCCGTTTCGAAGGAGTGCGACCACAAACACCATGACACGAGATATTTATAAATTAGATTATTACCGTTAAATTTCACATATTTGACATTACAGCGTAAATGTACACATATTCAGTTTTAGATATGTACATCTTAAACAATAAGCCATAGTCTCTCCAGACTGTCGCGACAACCCTTAGTCACGGTTCCCTGTGGGTCTTTCAAGAGTATTATGTCATTGTTTTCAAAATTATAACTTAGGACTTAATTATAACAATGATAATCTTCAATGATTTTTTTGTGTAATTTCTCAAATGGAATAGTTTGTCGAGTGAATAGTAAATAAAGAGTTATTATTATATGATAGCATCCTATGGCCCCTATGTGGGGCAAAGGGCGTCAACAGTAGTCCGCCATCGTGTTCGGTCTTGGGCTATGAACTTTGCCTCTGACCATGTGAGCCCGATTGCTTTCAACTCCGCAGCTACTGAACGTCTCCAGGTGTGTTTAGGACGGCCACGTTTTCTCTTCCCTTGCGGAGTCCATTCCAGAGCTTGTCTAGGGATGTGATTGGGAGCTCTTCTGAGAGTATGGCCGATCCATGTCCACTTCCGGCGCTTGATCTGGTGACCGATCGGTGTTTCAAGACAAAGACCCCACAGTTCTTCGTTGGAGATCTTTTCGGGCAAGAAGGTATTAAGTATCTGTCGTAAGCATCGGTTTATGAAGACTTGTATCCGCTGCGTGATGTTTTTTGTTACCCTCCACGTTTCGCACCCATAAAGCAGGACGGTTTTAACGTTCGAGCGAAATATTTTTAATTTCACTCTACGTGTTAGTTTCCTAGACTGCCATATCGGTCGCAGCTGTGCGAAGGTCGCCTGAGCTTTGGATACTCTAGAAGCGATATCCTCTTCAGTCCCCCCAGTTTCTGACACGACACTACCAAGATAGGTAAACTTCTTTACACGCTCTATTGGTTCCGAGCCTAGTGTCAGTGGAGAAGAGTTCCTTCCTTCAGTGCGCATTTCTTGGGTCTTCTGAGTGTTGATTTTGAGGCCATCGAGAATAGCTTCACTCTGCAGATCGTCCAATTTGGCTTGCATGTCAGCATGTTTGTGGCTGAGCAGACATAGGTCATCAGCGTAGTCCAGGTCATCGAGATGTTCAGTTAACCCCCACTCTATACCACGCTGCTTACCATCGTTTGTTCTGTGCATTATGCCATCTAATACAATGAGGAACAGCAGAGGTGAAAGAAGGCAACCCTGCCTCACCCCCGCGTGCACAGTGATGTCTTCAGAGATTAGGCCATCATGCTCTACCTTACAAGAGTAATTCTTGTAGATAGTCTTCAGCATATTGATAATCTTGGGTGGCACTCCAATTTCATCTAACCGGGACCAGATTCTGGGCCAATGGACTGTGTCGAAAGCTTTTTCGAAGTCAACGAAGGTAAGATATACCTCGCGTTGCCATTCTGATGCTTCCTCGACGATGATTCGGAGAGTGTTGATTTGGTCTGTGCACGAACGGTTTGGTCTGAAACCTGCCTGTTCTCTCCTCAGCAGTGGTTCAAGAGCCCTTGATAGTCTTTCCAGCAGCACCTTGCAGAGGACTTTTGATGGTACAGAGAGTAAAGCTATTCCTCTCCAATTACTACACTGACTAAGGTCACCTTTTTTCGGTACAGTAATTAGGAGGCCCTTGTTCCAGTCATCAGGGAGTTCTTCTTCGACCCAGATCTTCTCCAATAAAGGTGTCAGTACCTCGACCGCAGTACTAGTATCAGCTGTTAGCATTTCTGATGTTATAAGGTCGAGACCGGGAGCTTTGCCTCTCTTAAGGGAAAGTATAGCACTTTCAACTTCCTCTCTGGTCGGTGGAGCTGTCTCAATATCCAGGAGTTGGGTCGTTGAGGTGTTGTATGGAGTATGAGGCGAGGCTTATTATATACTATCTTAAAATTATAAAAAAATGTTCACGATTCTTTTCAATTCACGAATGCTAAATCTTATATTTAAACATCGATTTGCAGCTAAATAATTTTTCAGCGATCTAACTCAGGAAGGGCGCCAAACTCTATTAAAGTGTAAAAGTCACGCAATTTTTTATGAACTTTTATACTAAAATATTAAGGTTTATTTTCCTGTATCGCATTTATTTAATTAGGCTTAACATTGCGCACATGATTTTAAACCTTAAATATACTGGAGTTAAATTCATTCCCAAATGTCTAAAGTGAAAATAAGCTATATAGAGCCCGTGTCCCCACGTTGGGCGTCAGTTATGAAGTGTCATGGGAAAATTTACGAACTTCAATGTTTGTTAACATTACTGAAAGTAAAAGATTACAGTGTTTACTTAAAATTAAACTTAGTACTTTGTATCAATATCTTTATATAAATAGGCAAAGATAAAACAGTTCCGTACCTTTTCCTCTTCTGTTTGTCAGCCAGTTTTCATTTTCTTTGTTTAGTATCTATTGACGAGTCTCAGTTATCAATAAATTAAATAAATAAATATGTTGGGACTTTAACGCACAGCACCACCTAGTTCCATGGTAAGCTACGAGGCTTGTGTTATGGATACCAGATAGTTGTTACGCTACACATAGATAACTTTAAATACATACCTATTTTAAATATAAACACCCATGACTGAGTAAAAATATTCGTGTTCACCACACAAATGAATGCCCCCAGCGGGACTCGAACCCACGACCGCTGGCACAGCAAGTAGGGTCACTACAAACTGAGCCAAACGTGTCTTCAAATTAAATGATTATGGTTGAATTTCGACCACTGAACAACCATTAATAATAGAAAATGGCAGCAGCAGAACAGTATGGTTTTTGGCCTAAATAACATCTTCCCCTCCATCCCTTTGATATAGTCATATATCACATAATGAGAGGATGGTATCATCTAGGTAAATTTATGGCCTCATGTAAGCGAAACTATTAGCAAATGAGCATAATTATAACGTCCGGCTTTCAAACAGTGTATTACACGTTGAATTATTTTACACTACGTTTACGTAATAAACATAAATTATTACAAGGTAAACGTTAATAATAACTTTTAAATATAATGTTATTAAACTTAAAAAATATTAACATATAAAAGACTTGTTATCTATAGAAACTATTAAAAAGGGGTATTAATTAAAGGTAATAAAATTATATAGTTTTTTATTATTGTCCCTCGCGTGCGTAGCTATGGTTGAAAGTTAGTTTATTGCACTTTGAATTTCATAAAAAATATAGCTCTATAATCATCTAATGGTAGGACTCACCGGTGGTAGGACTCTGTCAAGCCTGAGGAGTCCGACTGGATGGGTACCACCCCCTTATCTATTTCTGCCGCCAAGCAACAATGATTGCATTGTTGTGTTCCGGTATGAAGGATAAGGTAGCCAGCGCAATTACAGGCAAGAGGCATATCATCTTAGTCCTCACAGTGACGACGCACCTGTGGTTCTGCATTTTTGTTACGTAAAACCTAAGTGCATGAACCGTAGGTGTTATGGGCGACAGGTACTGCTTTCCATCAGGTGGTCTGTTTGCTCGTTTGTCACTGAATCGCATAAAAAAAATCATCTAAAATCAAAATTTAATAATAATTATTATTGGTACGTTATGACTTTTCAAGTATTCGTAGAGGAAAAAGAACAATGACCTAACGCTATCTTATATTTCATTACACTTTTTTCTTTCTGATCTACACCCATTTAAAGTAAATATTTTTGGAAATATATGGTCAGTGAAGAACGCACACAGTCACCTTTGACTGAGCCAGAGAATTATTACAGCTTAATATTGTAAAATTTTTAAGTTTGTATAAGCATATTCCTCAAATCGCTATAGGTACCTGTTATATCATTAGGTAATCATCTGCATTTTCATATAATGTAAGTATTTGATAATCACGTGAAATACATTTTGTAAATTTCATACCATAAAAGCATTGTTTTGAAAATATGGCCGAGGAAATTAACTCAGACATTTGCTCTAGAAAAATATGCCAAGTGGTAGAGAATCATAAAGCATTTCACGGTCTTATTCACTTTCGTAGCCACTAAGACGGTGGGTCAAACAGTTATTTTTTTTTGCCAAAATATTATACCTACATAAATCTGGTTTTATGTCATGGTACGTTTCCTACAAATAAAAGTAAGAGAGAGACATTGCGTTATGTAATTTTTATGGACAATGAAAGTGGAAAGCCGCACGATACGTATATATTAGTGCAAACGTTCTAAAGTAAAATAACTTTATTCTCTGCTCGTTGAACATGTAATACAAAAATAAGTTTGATTTATTTTGCTCTTTGTGAAATGACTCTTTTGACTGAACATGTGGTGATTCAATTGTTAGTGCTATGTTTGTATTCGTGTAATACTGTAAAATATATTAAATAATAGGTATTATTATATCGTATTTTAAGTCTTATATTGCCTATTAGAAGGCTGTGGTACTTGGTAGCGCAGTGGTAACACGCTTACTGAGGAAACCAAGCTAAGCGGGTTCAAATCCAAGGTCTCGCACCTCTGATATTCTCATGTATGCATCATGAAAAATATTTAACATAATTATCTGTTGCCTTACTGTAAAGGAAAACAACGTGAGTATACCTGCATGTCTGAGAGAACCTAGCAAGTTTTCGAAAAACATGTGAAATCTGCCAGCTCGCACTTGGCAAGCGTATGTCCAACACTGTATGGGCCTGATCCCCTTTATTTGAAGGGAGGCCGGCGCCCAGCATTCAGGAGTAAGACGATAACAAGGACTGAATACGTTATATCTTATTTAGTTGCTTATTCTATTTGGGATTAGATATAAAGAATAATAATATATTCTTCTTATTATTATTTGATGAATAGAATAATATTGGTACAATGTGAGTTCGCTATCTTTCTTTTCTCTCGATGATTATTTCTGCTGAAAACCATAAACTAGATTACATACGGATCTGCAACACTGGAGGTGATGTTAATTTCGTAGCAATAACTACAACGTTGGATAATTTGAATGTATGGGGACAAGTCATTCAAATCATTGAAGCAATTTTATTATAGACATATTTTTGGACTAAAGATTAATTTCTCTTATAATATACTTAGGTAACATTTCATTTGTATTTCAGATTACTTTATCTTTACACGTAATAAAATTCAAACTTGAGTCGAATCAACACAAATATTGTTTTGAAAATCTTATTGAAATTGTCATTATTATTGATACAGAGGCCGAATGTATAGTTTTTACAATTTCTGTCTGTCTGTTATTGCACACGGAAAATCCACTGGAGTGATTTTGATGAAATTTGGTATGATGATAGCTGATTATCCGGGTCAACATTTAGGTTACTTTTTACTACGGAAAAATATCTCACCTCTAAGAAATCTATACTAACCGTTAAAACGTATCAAGGGACGAACTCGTAGACGAACGCTAGTTGAAAATAAAGGCAAAAAGTGACATATGGGTATATTAAGCCTTGTATCGTCAGACGAAAAAGGACGGTGCCAGATCAAAAATATCCCTGGTATAGGACAACATTAAAAGGCCGACGTAACAATATTTCTCCTTTATATAAGTGTATCATGTCCACATTCAATTCAGAAATAAAATATTTTACTTGAGAGATTCCTGAATCATCATGTTTTGTTCAACGTATAGTTTTCCTGGTTTCTCGTGATATCACTGAAGTTTTACATACAACATTACAAGTAAGTTACAATAATTTAAATAAAACTATCTTTTCGGATTTTTTGCGGATTTATTTTGATTTTTGGTTCCTGACGTTTCGAATGCTTTACAGCAATCATGGTCACGGTAGAGACATATTTGTCACAGACAGGCCTACCCACAAAATAACAAGATGAATTAAAAAAATACAAAATGACACCAAAGTATCTTACAATATTTCTTAATTTTAATTTTAAACATTTTTATAATTTTCGTAAGTTTTATAACTGAATATGGAATATTATTTATTTAATTTTATCTGTTATTATAATAATTATTTCATATTTTTAGAAAACCTTATTATTTAGTAATCTTATTTAGTGTTGCACTTATTATATTTATAAACATAAAGAAAATAATATATTAATTATTCAAGCCATATTACTGTTCTATGTGGAATTTATATTTATTTAAATTTAAAAACTTCGGAAACCAAAAATCAAAATAAATCTGCGCAAAGATAGTTTTATATAAAATGTCAAATATTAGCGTAAATCTAAGAAAGTATTATAAGTTACATAAGTTAAAAGTAGCTGTAAGATATCCAAGATATTTTTATTGTATCGTGTGGCTAGTTTTTATGTTAATCAATGACCCATATAAAGAGACGCAGTAGGTATTTTATTGATTTTACCATCCACGTGTCCTTTAATTAAAATGCTATTATACTCTAAATCCATAGAATACATCTCAACGGGAAGCTGTAAAGGAAACGTTGGATGTTATGACAATCGAATGTTTCAATCTTATACATTTGTTTTCTCATTGTGTTACACAAAATAAAATTTGTACCTACATAACAGGCTGTTTAGTAAAATTAACTGAGTATTAACCTAAATCGTTCTAAATATCTTATTTAAAAACATTATTTCTTTTTACTGTATAAAACTTAATAAATTATATCTTCTTTCTTTATTAATTAAAGTATAATTAATAAACTACTGTATACCTATCCATACTAATATTATAAAGTTGAAAGTATGCTTGTTTGTTTGTTTGTTTTTCATTCTTTTACGTCGAAACGTGTGTGACGGATTGGCGTGATTTTTTGTGTGGAGATAGTTGTAGAGCTGGAGAGTGACATAGGCTACTTTTTACCGCGGGAGACCCAAAAAATTATTTATGACAGAATTACATAAAACTTGGGCCGCGATGAAGCCGCGGGTTCTGCTAGTGGAAGACATTTAAGAAAAACTATTATTAATAGGTGTCTTTATTAACGCAATTTAATTCAAAACAATGATTTTTAGAATTTTTGTCTGTTTGTCTGTGAGTTTGTGCGCGCTAATTTCAGAAACCGCTTGACCGATTCAGGTGCGGTTTTCTAATGTATTATAGTAAGCTTCACTTAATTTTCAGTATTTATTTTATTTCAATCGGTTCATAAATAAAAAAGGTATGTAAATTTGAAGAATCACCTAGGGACGAACCCGATTTCTTAGGCGCCATTGCTATTTTGGTACACATATGGAAACTAGCACTTATTTCATTGTCCCGTATTATAGGAAATCTTCCCATATTCTTTTACGTTAACATACTGTTATTTTCTACCACGAGCTAAAAATAATATTATACGTGCCTGAAGAATTTAACAACTTAGACTTATACGTTAAAATATGGACGATTTTTGGTATACAGTTGTTCAAGGAGGATCAAGTTGCTCTAAATTGAGAACGATACCCGAAATATATATAGTCCTCTCTCATTTCTTACAATTAGTAACGTAGAGAAATATGAAAGTTACAAAATAATACATAAATCTATGTATAATTAATAGACGCTTACTTGAAATACTTAAAATGTGTGGTACTTACTACGTACGTAGTACGTACGTACTATACTTAAAATGTAGGTACGTTAGGCTTAAATTAATGTACTTAACATTCTAAATGTATAGGAGAAAAAATTAATTAGCATAGATCTCATTAACAGTTTTATCTTTGTCTATGCTTATTTGACGGCCTTTCCTGTGATGTTTCTGAAGAAGAGAAATATTTGGCTCAAAAAGAAAGTTACTTCGCGTCATTTATTTTTTAATCTTTCTGCCGTATCCTTAGAAGGTTCCAACGCAGCTACATATGTTGGAGCGACGGTAAATGAATGCTTGGTTGGTGAATGCACAACATACTCAGACTTGCATTCATAAATTACAAGTGTAGACCTGTTTAAGACGCGACTACTTTAGGAAAACTTGAGATTGTAATTAATATTTGAAAATTTAATACATCAGTATATGAAAAATATATTTTTACCAGATTTTTTTCTAAGACAAATGTTGTGTCACCAGCAATGTATTTATTGCCGGATTTAATAATCGCATGATTATGTATCGACTGTATATTTTACGTCATTTAACTTATTATATTTATAATAATTAAATTATTATTGGAAACACTTTGTGTCAAAATTAAAACAAAACGGATAACAGATTAAAAATTCACAATTTTACCACTTTCTAAAAATATCATCATTAGATTGTAATATTCTAACTCGAATTGAAAATGGCCATGAGTTGACTTGCATGTCACAAGTTAAATACATAAACGTCCAATTAGTATGACCCCAAACAATCATTTAATTTAAGAGTCACATTGCGTACACGCAAGCCGTTCAACGGCTCCATTTTTCTCTACTGTGATTCAATGCTCTATTATATCCTCGAGTGTTTTGTTTTATTTTGTTTCAGTTATTTATACTGTGGTTTAGCGCAGTGCAGTCAATAAGTCAACAATTCAGTGCGTTATTTTAATTTTAAAACATTTTAATTCAACTTAAGAACATTTTAAATAAAAGTGTCGTTTTTTACATTCTCACTGTTATATAATTATGTTATAATTTCAGAGAATGGTCTCTCCCGTGACCATGATTGCTATAAGGCAATCGAAACGTCGGGAACCAAAAATCAAAATAAATCCGCGAAAAAATCCGAAAAGATAGTTTTATTTATTCATCATTAAATTTTGTATATTTGATTTGACTACGTTCATAAATCACGTCAACACCCACTATAACATGTTCAGTGGTTTACTCAATTTCCAATAAAAAGGTTAATTCTAACATATAGAGCCTCCCACATACTTCATCAATCTTAGATGAGAGTGATTGATAGGAACGCCTCGTGACAAATACAGTGGTGTTGATGTCTGCAACATTGTCAAATGTTAGCAACCGGCTCGGAGAGGATATCAGCAATTAGATCACAATAGGTCACATTTCCACGTTTTCTTTCATAATTACAGCAGCAGAATAAAATTTATACCTATTAATCAAAATTAGACTTGTTAGATTTGAAAAAGAAACAATAATGTGAACAATGAAAGCTTTTCCTGGAAGCTTTTACGCAACTTTAAGCGTATTATTATCTGCTTTTACATTATTGATCACGGTGAATCATTGAGATTTTTATTTATCTGTTGCTTTGTACGGCCTGAGATTGAGTACATGTATTTATTCGAATCAGGTACGAAGCAATCTAATCTAAGTATTCTCATCTATCAAAACAACTTAATATTAAATATTTAGCTTCGTTACATATGTACATGTGTAATATATAACTTATAGGTACGTACATAGGTAGTAGTTGTCCAATGATAATGCGCTCGCTTTGGAAACCAAGTAAAGCGCGTACGCGAAATGCGAATCATTTTCTTTAACATGATTAACACTAGCTTACAACGAAGAAAAATATCAAAAGAAAATATAAATGGCTAAGATAACTTAGTACTTTTCGAAAGATGCTTAAAAGCCGCCAACTCACACTTGACCTGCTTAGTACACTATGGCCTGATCCTACTCGTATCCAAAGGAAGACCATGCCGCGCTCAACGATAAGAACTGTAAAAACTGCTATATAATTACAAACTCAAACATGTACTTATTAGAAATATTTAAATAAAAAGTTACATGGACCATCATGATTTTGATCTCGGGTTTAACAAACGCATGACTAAATATGGTAATATAAGCAAAGGTGCAAAGAAACAAGCTCTATAATGCCAATGGGCAAAGCGGTACTTATAATCTTGAATGCATAATAACACTTCTGCAGTCATCCAGAAGTGCAGTTGAAAAATCTGCATAATATATAGTGAAGTGTTGCATTTTACATAAAAATAACCTTTTCAGTGTACTGATTGTTTTGATGACTGACTGACCCAGACAGGTGCGTCGGTGGTAGCAGGTTTTATTTTCACTTATGGTAATTGTTTGTAATTACTAATTAACATGTTAATGCGTATAGACAGATATCTCATATTGCATAAAAGTAGTTAAAAATATTTTCTCCGTTCCAAGGGGAAAGCGGCTCTAGATAGTTTATCTATTAGTCGATATGACGATATGAATGGTTGTGTTCACATATTTTATCACTTTATATCATTCAATATATTATTACTTATAATATACCTATTTGTATTTTTAACGATGTAGGAAAGTAGTTTTTTTTATCGATTTTGCAAAGAAATGCGGTTGTTAAGCTGTTCTTTTTACATATTCATCATGTCATTCTAATTACGCTGTTTGTGAAAGGTGCATCGTAACATTCGTGGTATATATTTGCATATCTTCATATTATGACTTCATTAATATCTGTTTATTTTTTATGATAAAATATAAGTTTCAAATATTAATGGAAAAAATATTGAAAGGTTTTGTAAGATGGAAATATTATATATATATATATATATATATATATATATATATATATATATATATATATGTTTCACAAGATCTAAAAATATGCTAATACAATGATCATTTGGACGTTATGCTCTGCATTTCGAACCCATGCTAGATTTTCTACGAATTGACAATGAAATGTTAAAGTCTATTTCAATAAAGTATTATTTGAATTCGATTAATGAACTAAGATCAGAAGAACACAAACAGAAGCAATTAATAAACGAAATATCTATCAAAGTTTAATATTTAGTTAACGAAAACGTCTTCATAACTTGATATAATTATGCAAACAGTTTTATACATTCGTCACATGAGTAAACAAATGTGTGACTTCGAACAGAACATTTTCGTCATCACCTGTTTTTACGTACACACCCGGAGGAGGCGCACGCGCGCCGGATGTGACATCACATAAACCGGTACAACTACATAGTATGCTCCGTAACATTTACATATTAGTATGCGCCTTGTATAATAATATAAAATGAAGATTTTGTAATGCTTTTTTTCTCCAAGATAATCATATTTGTATTTGGCAAAAATGCGTTTATAACGTCTTAAAAATGAACTTATAGAATAACAAGCAAAACCCGCGGCTTCGCTCGCGCTAAAACTACAACAAAAAACTTTAAAAAGGTAGGTTTCATACAAATTTTCATCCCTTATTTTATCTCCTTATGTGATGAATTTCAAAAAACGCTAAAACACGTATTTATTTAATTGTAGTGAAGAGCATTAATACCAAGTTTCAAGAAATTCTGATCATAAATATTTTTTGGGTTGTGTTATAACGTGTATTTCCGTGGGAATGAGATAATCTCCCGCGGTAAAAAGTATCCCATATGTTGACCCGGATATCTAGCTCTCATCATACCAAATTTCATCAAAATCCCTCCAGTGGTTTTTTTGTGATGCAGTAACAGACAGACAGACAGACAGACAAAAATTCTAAAAACTATAGATTCGGTCTCTATATCTAAAGTCTATTTCAATAAGATTTTTCAAAAAATATTTATTTACTCATGTATTTACTCGGCCTTACGAGAAATTAACCTACGATCTCTTACGTGTAAGGAAAGCTCTTAGATATACATATGTACATATATATGCACCATTATACCTCTTCGATTATTAGGTTTCGTCTTATGTTGTTAAGTAGACGTCGGCTTGCAAACTAAAGTGCCATGAAACTAAAGGAAACCTAATCTGCCATGTACTCGTAGCAGTACTAATACCCTTGCTCTATCGAGAAGTCTGACCGCAATATGTAGCAATTCAAGCAAATTATAGGTTAAATCTCTGTTTGTGTTTTGATCCTATTAACTCTCTTAGAACAAACATACTCTAGTTATCTATATTTAATATATACATATATAAATCGATGTTGCCTATGGGCTCCAAAACGGCTGGAGCGATTTTGATCAAGCAATCTTCAGATTAGTCCTACGGGTAAACTTGTGAAGTTTGACAGCGATTGAAAGTTTGAACACGGGCGAAGCCGCAGATAATGCCAGTTTGCTATAGATGTTAAAATCGTTTGACGTATTTTGACAACTTTAACCAGTTTAATTACAAAAATGCTGTTCAGATATAATTCTGATATTCGAGGTAAATTATCTAAGTTAGATTAAAGCGATTATTTGTTGTTTAATTGCGAAAGTAAAAGAAAACGAACTAATAACTTTCTTTACTTAGCAAAATTGAGTTGCTTTTTGCGACTAAAGATCATCTTTCACTGGAAGAAATATAATTTTATTTTAATATTTTTAACTGAAATGTTTTCTCTCACGGGAAATTTCAATAACCTACCTACTTATAATTTTCCTTGCAAAAAATATTCATTTGACATAAATTCTATACAAAACAGTCGACTTAGTAAGAAAAACCATACATATTTATAGGTTATTAGGATCCGCCGTTGATCGACTTAGAAAACAATAAAGATTTGACCATTAAAGCAGAGGTTTTGTGTAGGCCTTCTTAGGTCACGACCCGAAACTAATATCAAGGTCTCTGCCCACATATATGTACATATACATCATAGGAATACAGTCAAAGGATTTACTATTTATTACTTTATACGTATATATACGTAGTTTTACCGGTGGTAGAACTCTGTCAAGCCTGAGGAGTCCGACTGGATGGGTACCACCCCCTTATCTATTTCTGCCGCCAAGCAACAATGATTGCATTGTTGTGTTCCGGTTTGAAGGATAAGGTAGCCAGCGCAATTACAGGCAAGAGGCATATCATCTTAGTCCTCACAGTGACAACGCACCTGTGGTTCTGCATTTTTGTTACTTAAAACCTAAGTGCATGAACCGTAGGTGTTATGGGCGACAGGTACTGCTTTCCATCAGGTGGTCTGTCTGCTCGTTTGTCACTGAATCGCATAAAAAAAATATCCTTATACGTTTTAATAAATACATTTCCTCGATTCACATATTTTAGTTTTTGTTGTTGTTATAGTAATCCTTTTTTTTACATGTAGGTATCTTGGTAACATTTAAGAAAATATTTAAAAACTAGCGACTCGTTACGTTTTAACGGGTAGTATGGAATAGATAGACTATATATTGTATATACATAGGTACAAAATAACAGTTCTGAATTTTTCGATTTTCCAGTTTTTTTTTGGGGCTTTCCCTATTTTTTTCATACTTAACCCACCCCTGACACACCCCCAACAAAACAATAAAAAAAAAATTCAAATCGGTTCAGCCGTTTTTGAGTTTTAGCGAGACTAACGAACGGCAATTGAATTTTATATATATATGTATTTGAATTCTTAAATTTTAAATATTGCATATAACATTCAATACCAATAATAAACAAAAGGAACTGTTAGTAAGAAAATAACAGAACTTGTTAATCTCATTTTATCTTCACGCCGCACCTAGCATATGCTTCGTACGTCATCGAACATTCACCATTAAGTAGTCTTTTCCAATTCGTGACGTCACAAAGAGAACACATAACCAATACAGTAGTCGATATTAAATTGCACCACCTACGATATATTTGCAGAGTACTTGTAAAATACGAACTATTTCCGATCTCACCCACGTCGAAACTCCACGGGATTCGTCCTTGTTTACTTTAATTTGGAGTCGTAGCATTTTGTTACAGTTACTTTCTAATTTACTTGGAAAAACTTTGCACAGTTTTATGCCTTTTGGGTTTTGTTTTTAATATACTTAAGTTATTCTATTTATGGCTTTCCGATGGGTTTTTGTAGTTTGTGTCTTGTTTACATACTTGTACATATATCAAATATGGCACTTCTAAAAATTGTTCAAATTTTAAACAACTTCAGAATATCATAATATATACATATGTATATGTTACGGTAAAAATTATTCAATAATAGTACAGTCATATAAAATTTTATACAGCTATAGATTATTTTGCAATTATTAAAACATTAAACAAACAATGAAATGTTATCATGTGCTTGACCTACTTGTTATTGGGCACTTTGTATTCTACTTGCGCTTACTTTCATATACAACATTAAAAGGAAATTGTTTTTCCATTATGCCAAAAAGATTCCTCGAATTTCTAATTTAAATGGTATTTAGAAAATAACAATATTGAAAGCATTGCGTTTTCATCCTCCATCCATTACAACTTTAATATCCATCTGTCTACTTCACTTCCGAGGGTTCTCCGTATCTATTGATTGTTTCATGTAGCTTGAAATTTTGTACAAAAATATACTAAACACTACGGGCACTGTTATAAATGGCAAAATTTGTATGTATGTTTGTTTGTTACCTTCACACTGAAAAGAAAAAGACAGAAAAAATAACAGACCTCCCGTCAATACGATGGTGGAGGGGGGTTGCCCTAGTCCACCACGCTGACAAATTGCCGATTAGCAAAATTAATAAGTTTTTTCGAAAAATTGTATTTAGGTGCTCTCGGGTGTGATGATTTCTTTATACTGTTACCGTGATATATGTGATTTGCATGTTAAAATCGGAGGTGAGAGACCCGGATTTGTTTCCGCGCTATTAGGTTTTCCAAGCGAGCGCGTTCCCATAAACAATTTATTGATAATGAAATCTTATTGACTTCTTACGTGGTATGGTTGATGGCCGCAGGTCATGAGATCGAAACATCAAAAAAATATAAAATTCCGTTATTATAACAAATCTATAATAATTTCGAAATTGCAAAATTCTTACATCCTACACAAACCACCGTTAATATAATAGAATACAAAATACCCTAAGGCCTAAGAAAGTTTTAGCTAACACTGTATTTATACAAAAAATCCTGTCAACCTAGCCCGAAACAAATTTTTATATTTGAATGAATTCAATTATATAGAAATATTCACGTAGAAACAGGTGGGTTGAATTCCCACAGCACTTGCTAACTTGTTGATAAAACATGAAATATCTTCACGATATCACAGGTGTCTTATTCGTCACCTGCCTCAGAATTATTGTTTCTCTCTCGCATCTTTGTATTTTCTAGAAATGTATTTTATAAAACAAGAATAGGTAATATATATAATAAAATATTATCATAATATTTAAATTTTGACACTAAAATACCTGTATAATAATATACTTATACTATACTTGTATAGATGTGTAGATTTGTAGATGTATAGTTTCCTATAGATTATTTCATTTTATTTTAGTATAGATAACCAGCTAACATCAACCTCCAAACTACCAAATTTCATCAAAATCTATGAAGTGGTTTTCTCGTGATGCGTTCCCAGACAGACAGATAAAAATTCTAAAACTATAGATTCGGTCTCTGTATCGATTATTATGAAAATTTCAATAAGATTTTCTAAAAAATATTTAATTTACAGATTCGGCTTAGAATTTTATTATATGTATAAATTACGATATTAAAAACTTTCAGAACTCTTCATCTTAATCATTAAAGTACCACCACTAGTATGTTATTAGCGTGATAACAGACTTAACGTTACAACTGTTATGAAATGTTGCTTACATATTTTATATCTATACAGATAAATAAAATTGGAGTGTCTGTTTGTAATATGAGAATAACCGCTTTTTACTAAATGCATATGGATGTATACACGGTACATATACCAAAACAACATATTTTTCAATTTTTGTCTGTCTGTCTGTCGGTCTATCTGACTGTCTATCTGTTTGTTCCGGCTAATCTCCGAAACGGCTGGACCGATTTTGAAGGGACTTTCACTGGCATATAGCTGATGTTATAGGGAGCAACTTAGGCTACTTTTATTTTAGAAAAAGAATCAGGGTTCCGCGAAAAAAATTAAAACCCATGAAATTATGAACAAAATCCGCGTACGGCCTACGCACCCGAGCAAAACGAGGGTAAATCGCTATATAATTTAAATAAATTTCTTAGGAGTAGCAAGCTACTGTTTATGTATACCTAAACATAGCTAACCGTGAAACGTACCTAGAGACGAACGCGAGCGAAGCGAGCGTGAGTCGCTAGTAAAGTAATAAAGTAATAAGTGCCTAATTTAACGCAAACCGTGATTTTATGATTTCGAATTCACGCTTCGAGGTTCAGTTAACTCGTTTGTATCATGTAGTCATTACGTTAACAGTATCGGAAATTGTAATTACTCGCTTAATTAAAGTATTGTATAGTTTAATAACATTAGCTATTACACTATAATGGTGCAAACATTGTTATATGTGTGTACACATGTGGGGCAAACATCGTTATATATGTGGGGCACACAGTGTGTAATGAAAAAAGTAATTAAATATCGTAAAAAGCTCCTAAAATGACGGAAATTAATAACTTTTCTAAGCTTTTATTTTTATGTTATACCTAATACTTAAATGAGTATATACACCACCGTAAAATTGTAAGTGCCGCTAGATTGTAATCTATCTCGCGAGATTGTAAACTGACGGCTTACAATTTTTAACGACGTTAACTTTATGCAAAATTATGTATGGTTTTTAACAGAACATCTTGAACAAGATGTTTTTACTAATTAATTTGTAACACGAAAATAGTTTAGGCTGTTTTACTTAATTGTTACTTTTAGGTAAGGTAAGTATTAAAAAAATAAAAAAAATAAAAATATTTGTCCCGCTGAGTTTCTTTCGCCAGTTCTTCTCAGGTCTGAGGTTTCATTTTTCCGAACTGGTAGTAGACTCATGACGTTCAGTAAAAATTGTAATAATTTAATGCTGAATAAAATATTTTGAATTTGAATTGAATTTTGAATTTGAATTTGAAGAAAATCGGTCTTAGTTGTGGGCAATGACAGGTGTACATAATATCATTATAGTAATGCTACAGGAAAAATCACTATAAAATTGTATGTTACACCCACTGTATACATAATTGTAACATCTCAACGTTCCTGTGCACGAAAATAAGTAATAAAGAAAAGCAGTTACGCATTAAGACAGATGTGATCGTGTAAGGGTATTAGCGCTCAGGTGTACAAAGTCGACTTTATCTCCATTGGTGTAGTATCTTAAGTGCCTGTAAATTCTATATTATGATTTATGATGCCAAAACTCAAAATTTCAACTAAACGCTTTGTAAGGTAATTTATCTTAATAATAATTTTTGAAAACGAAGGGGTTATTTTTTTATAATATATAAAAAAATTATTTTTCCAATTATTCATCAAATATAAGTCGAACTCGTAAATTTTTTTTTTTTACTTAACTTTAATCAAAAAGCAAGTTTGGCTTAATATAAATCTTGTGGTTTCATATAAAAGTAACATAAAAAATCAAAGTAATAAGAAATGGAAGACAGTGATTACCCCAGTGACAACCCGCTCGCTTGGTAAATAATGTGAAGCATATTCCAACCGCGGGTCTCGCACTTCCGATGTGTTCATGTACGAATCATTTTCAACATCATTACCACGCCTTGAAGGAAAATACTATAAAGAGACATGTATGTTTATGGGAACCTAAGACATGTAAATTCCGCCTCCCGCACTTAGGCAGCGGGATAGATTATTTTGATTATGTGACGTTAATTAAGAAGGACTCTGTCAATAACACATATTACGCAATAAACGCAGCTGATTTATTTTTACATCAATAACTAGCAAACCCCGCGGCTTCGCTCGCGCTAAAACTACAACAAAAAACTTTAAAAAGGTAGGTTTCATACATCTCTGATTTTATCTCCTTATGGGATGAATTTTAAAAAAGTATAAAACACGTATTTATTTAATTATATTGAAGATCATTAATACCAAGTTTCAAGAAATTCTGATCATAAATATTTTTTGGGTTGTGTTGTAACATGTACTCTCGTGGGAATGAGATAATCTCCTGCGGTAAAAAGTATCCTATATGTTGACCCGGATATCCAGCTATCATCATACCAAATTTCATCAAAATCCCTCCAGTGGTTTTTCTGTGATGCGGTAACAGACAGACAGACAAAAATTCTAAAAACTATAGATTCGGCCTCTGCATCGATAATAATGTCTATTTCAATAAGATTTTCCAAAAAATATTTAAGGTACAGATTCGACTTAGAATTTTATTATATGTATAGAAGGAGCGACAATGTTAACCTTAAAAACAGTTTTTGTATAAATATATCTTCGTCCATATTAGTATCATTCCAAATGACATCCTATAACAATGAATATTTTTAATTTACTTTAATTAACTTTGCCAATGTCTGATTTGTTTGAAATTACAGGCTTCAAGGACGGTTGATGAAATTACTAGAGTGTAATTAATACGGATTACATAGTTGAATACGAATGGTATTTTTGCCGTCTACAAATATATTGTTCTATTATAACCTCCAGGTTATATGTATGAGTCATAGGTTGTATTATATGTGTTTGTTTGTCTATTCAAATGAATATATAAATATATCTTTAACATAAGTTGTATTTTAATAGCGTTTATTTTAAACTAATTGAAGTTACTGTAGATGTTGGAAATTACAATCATTTAGTAGGTAATAAGGTTTAATATAACCAAATAAACATTTTACAGATCGTTTTAAATTCACTTTATCAGCGTTATTGCTATCCGCATATAAGTAATAGTGTCTATAAATCGTAGCTCTAAATTGCACCCAAGAGTGCGCTTCGATTACGGGCATTCCGAAGAATTTCATCTTATGCAATAGAAAAGCAGAAAAATAAGAAAATTAGATAGAGAATTCCAAAATTTATGAGATCAAGTGATTTTGTTATATATAATTCTACATACTATGTATGTTTAAAATGTGAACTAAAAAGAAGAGAACAAGTTAACGTAGGAACATAGTATTATGCAGTCGGATAACACTCACTTTATCAAGACGAATCGAGTGGCGTATGAATCATCAAAATCGGTTAAGGAGTTTAGTAATTGTGAGGGAATATAGGCTCGGACATACATATATACAGGTCAAACACATAGCTCTCCTTTGGGTTTTGTCACAGTCGGGTAAAAAGTAAATAGTAAACGATTTAGATGTCTTTTGTTTGAATAAAGATTTAAAATTAAAAAATTAAAGCATTGCGCTATTTTCCAAGTGTTATAGTTTTCTTTGAATTACTTATTTTAATATGACAATTTATGCTATAAAGCTTTGTATTCAAATATTGAAATCAATATTCATATTAGTTACTAACATTTACGGAGCCTTAGGAGCAGGGTTTCCCAACCTTTCTTCTGTTGAGTCTCCCCGGATTATAAAAAATATTTTCATGTCCCCCAACCCCCAGCCCCCCGGAGCCCAATTTTTTGAATTATAATAAGACACGCATTATATTATCGATTTATATTTTCATGCACCCCTTTTTTATATACAATTAAACACATTATATTAACGATTTTTATTAATTTTAAGTTATACAAAATAAACCCTCTCTACACCCCTCTAGGGGGGCGCGCCCCCTTGGTTGAAAACTCCTGATTTAGAGGATTGTAGGACCAAGTTAAAGTCTAACTTTTCATACACGTGCATTTATCGAACTTGTATATAAAATATTAGAGCTACTTCACTTTTGATATAAAATTCACTTTGTAACTTCGCAAAGTCTGAAGGACAAGATTAATCCCTTATAATAATAAGTGCTGGGAAAAGTTGCTTTATATTTACGTAGAAAATTTCCCTTTCGCCCAGTAATTATATGAAATTGGTAGTGTTCAGATTACTTCAGTTTTCTTCTTGTGGAAAAGGAAAGTGTTTAGATGGATATTAATGTTTAAACCATTAATCTTAATCTTTTCAAGTAATAACAGTTGTTGAAATAATAGTAATTTATGTGTAGGTATAATAACTAAAAATAGCATAACATTGCTAGTAAGCAAAGATATTATGATTAGTTTAAATTATATAGCATTTCTTTTAAGTTTTTGGAAAAAACCTTAATAAGATCATTTTTGGTACTTTAGGTTAAAGGACCTTATGATATATTGTTTATGATTATGAAATGAATCCTTATTCTAAGGTTAATTTTGTGGGTCAAAGTAGAAAATTGAAAAAATCTTAATTTACTTAGATTTTTTTTAAAGCTTAGCCATAAGCTTAAAGCTTCAACCTCAGTGTCTTTTTCGAAATTTTACGAAAAAAATTAGAAGTTCTTTGAAATTCGAAATAAGCTCGGAATCTTCTTTTACATGAATCCGACTCGTACTTGACTTATTTTTTTGCTTTGCCGAACCCAGATGAGCCATCTTGTTAATAAGACTAATATATTTTGCTTTCAATAGTAAGGAGAAAGGACAGAAAAATTATATTAAATAACTAGCGACTTACCCTCGTTTCGCTCGGGTGCGCCCTAGGTACGTTTTAATTTTTTTGAGCGGGACCGTAATTCCTATTTTAAAATAGAAGTGCCTAAGTAAATAATAAGTTACGCCTTATATGATGAGATATTTGCCGTTTTTTGATGTCTTCTTATATGTATGTACCGCATATAATTTTACATGTGTATAGTAAGAACTTATTATTTTGACATTACAAACAGACACTTCAATTTTATTTGTCTGTATAGATTATTATGTATTATAATATCAATCATTAAAAATTTATAAATATTAGATCTTGTTTTACATTAAGCTCAGTAAGTTCCTTTATTAAAGAAATAGATTAAAATAAATTTTCAACCATCTATAAATTTTGTTTAGGCCGCAACCATTATGCATGACCAACGCTTTATAATGGAACGCGTAGATCAGGGAGATTAAACCCAGTATTTTTGGACCGATTACTCAACCGAAATAGATTAAACTTAGCTATGTTTTCCGCTCAAATAGTAATTTGTACAATAAAAATAGTCACTGTTATTATAGTGTCATATTTTTTAAAAGTTGTTATTTGATTATAATCTAAATAATAACCTGTATAAATAATAACTTGTTAAAGTTGTACCTTTAGATTTGACTCAACTTGATGAAATGAAATTAGGCTATGTTGTTAACTCAACTTATGATCTATATAAAAATGCCAAGCGAATACTATTAAATAAGCGAAAATTCTTGATATGGTTTGATATACACTAAACATCCCTCAAATATCGAGAGCAAAGGCAACTCGTTGGTATCAAGTCTGGTAAACCGTATGAAGCGGATTTACGCCACAGATCTCGTACTACTGAGATTTTCATATGCGAGTATAATTTTCAACATGCCTTACCTTGCCAATACGTTGATAGAAAACATCACATGGAAATCTGTGTATGCTCGAGAAAAACTAATTTAAGTATGAAAACCCAGTGTATGTTATTATAAAAGGGGAATTCCCTAGTATTGAGCCCAGCTGTAGGATGTAAAAGAGCTCAGAGAAGTAAAAGAGCCGTAGGTGCTTAACAATAGTCTATATGGTACTTCACGTCATAGTCTATCTATTATTCTAAATTTCATCAAAATCCGTATAGTCGTTTCAGCCTAAAGAAGTAACAATTTTTTTTAATTTTCGCGTTCCATAATCTATACTAATATTATAAAGAGGTAAAGTTTGTGAGTTTATGACGTTGTAAGGGGTAATCTCTGGATCTACTGAATCGATTTAGATAAAATTTGGTAAGTACATAGTTTGAGACCCTGGGAAAGACATAGGATACTTTTATCCTGGAAATCATCCCTTAAGGGGGTGAAAATGGGGATGAAAGTTTGTATGGGGAATCAAAACGAACGAACGAAATATAAACGAACACATACAAAATTTCGCATTTATAATAGTATTGCAATGTACGAAGGATATTTTTAGTGTGTTTGAATTTCAGGTTTATGTAGTCGAAGTTCGGGGCAAAAGTTTAATTAGTTCAACACATACAGTTTAGTTTATATTACGAATGTATGTCGATGGTTGTGCCTGCACTTCTAATTAAAACATTCATTTTCTAATTGGTCTGGCATGTTTATAATTGAGCGGTCCATTTCTTTTGTCCGTTTTAATACGCATGATCAGATCATATCTACTAGTAATTATAGAATCGTTTTAATAATTCTCGTGAAACAATTTATAATCCAGTCATAAAAAAAAATGCTCGTTAAAATAACTATCGTGTGCTGTCTGAATTTTTTTTTACTATTTTGTATAGGTGATAAATTTTTTTTTTTACTATATTTAAAGATTTTTAAATAAAACTATCTTTTCGGATATTTTAGCGATTTTATTTTAATTTTTGTTTCCCGACGTTTCCAATGTTGCCCAATGACGTTTCCTTTATAGCAGTCATGGTTACAGCAGAAACTAACGTAGACGTCTGAAACCTTAGTCTCTCCCGTGACCATGACCGAAAAGATAGTTTTGTTTAAAATGTATATTCTCGTAAATCTAAGAAAGTATTGACTTCAAAATTGGTAAAAACATGATAGAGTAGTAGTAATAGATGGGTGGAAGCAAAATCAATGATAAAAATGGAAACCTATAATTCAGTGCTCGAAAAATCCTTCTTTTTAGTTTTATCAGAAAACCGCTTCGCAAGCCTGAAAGTACATACAAAGTTCATAACCTGATCCAATTTCTCCTGCATTCAAATGAACGATGCATGGAAATCTCTTCAAAAGCGGGCTCGACTCTACTTTTCAAAGTAATCCTTTGTATTGTAAATCGGGTCACGATCTATGATTGCGCGAGACAAAGCAATTTTATGGATGCATAGGACAGGTAACTCAGAATTTGTGGTTATTTGTAATCTGTGTCAAATGTAATTTTCCTTTAATTTATTGTTTCTGACTTCTGTAATATTGTATGAACTTCGCAAGGTCATAATTAAGGATTTCATGATTAAAGGATGTTATTACTCTTTGATTAAAAAAGGTACGACGACTACAAATTACTTTGAATGTAATTATATCACTCTTAGAGGTAGTTTTTATTTTTGAATTTTTATAGGGGACCACTTTTTATATATAACTTACTCATTTAAAATTAATCACGAAATTGATTCAGATATCGTGTATCGTACCTACACAAAAAAAAACTTAAATCTAAATCTATCATTAATATGTCCTCCTTTTTGAAGTAAGTTATAAATAATCATTATTTGTCCTATTTTAATCATATCTATATAGGAGCAGGCAAAGATAAAACAGCTTAGTACCTTTTTCTCCTCTGTTTGTCAATCGTTTTTTTTTTTTTTAGTGTTAACAATAAAAAATTTGGAAACAGTTACTTTTTTTTAAATAGATATATGCTTTTAATAGGTAAATCACGAAACAGTTTAACTATAATGGCTCTGAACTATTTTGGATTGTAAATACTTATAAAAATATGTATATTCTCAGATACAATGAGCGAATGAAAAACAGGCGATTTTTTTTTATTGCAAAAATGTAAATTCATATTTGTTTTCCTCAAATATTCTGTAATGATTATGGCGGAATTTCGACCACCAGGCGAATTCTAGTACCTAAGTTAAATATCACAAGATTTATTATATAGCTAAAGATACATACGTATAAGATATTTCTTGCAATTTGTTGAGAGCACTTAGAGGTATTACGATAAATATTACACTTGTATCTCTAATTTATTCTATACTAGCAACTCACCCTCGCTTTGTTTGCGTTTGTCCCTAGTGGAAAACGAAGACAAATCTATCCCACGGGGGCCGTACATTTTTCCGGGATAAAAAGTAAACCTATGTGCTATTTCAGACTATAATCTATCTCTGTGCCAAATTTCATCCAGATCGTTCAGCCTTTCTGGCGTGATTGAGTAACAAACATCCATCCAAACTTTGGCATTTATAATATTTATGGGATTAATAGACTTACACTAAGTAAGGTACATATCCCCCATAAATTGAAATTGTTAACAGACCATAACGTTGAAAAAAGCTTACCAAAGGCAATATGCAGCGCTTGATAGGTGCGGTCGCAACATAAAATTCTTTCTATTATTCGAGTTATTGGATTTGATTTATCTATAAGAGATGCGGTTGATGTTCTAGTTGCAAGGCCTTTTAATATTCACGAAGTGATTGGATGATTTTATCAAACGATTGTGTTGATAGCAACTAGAAAAATTAAGCGGTTTTCATTTAAATCTAAAAACTCTTTTGTAGAATAAACTAAAACGTTGTTAAAGTGTCGCAGTTTTGGCAATTCTAAATGGAATTTTATAACGTTGATAAAAGATTTTTCTTAAATTAGTTTCTCTTTTGATGCTTTAATTTGTTTGTTCCAGGTATGCGCATTTTACAACGCTACTTAACCGCTATTATGGAATGTTATTCTGAGAAGAACATTAGCCTAAAGAAATTACAAAGAAAGAATGTGAGTTTATTAAAATATTTGTGCGTAGAAACGTATATCTTACTAAATGGAGGTTAATTTTGTTACTACCAAAAATATTCCTATGCAAATATTTAAAGAAATTAAAGAAGTTATACCTAGCGACGTTTTATGTGATGCATAAGTATAATATATTGTTAAGATTTACATTAATTTAGACTAAAACACAATAAGTGTTGCAGTGCACGATTAAAATATAACGCCGGATAATAATTACAATATACAAGTGTATGGAAAAACATATCTTTCTATATCCTCACCTCCGGTGTTACGTGCTTTCAAAGGCATAAGGATAATATAACTTCTCATATCCGAAGTACTGTCATTTTTTGGCTTGAAGCGGGAATCGAATCCTCATGATCTGTTGCCATATAAGCTAGACTAATCACAGGACTAATTAATTTAAACTCTGAGCTCAACAACTTATGTGGATTTAAAAATTGCTAACGCTTAGAATGGAATATTTAAAAATAAATCTCGGCAAAGGGTTGGGTAACATCAAAGTCCGGTGGGTTTTTTCCTATGACGTCACTAACAGGAGGACAGACTAATTACCACATCAAATATTCATATATTAAAAAGTGTGATACGTGAACGTCCTTAACTCTTGATTTTCATTTAAATCTGATTTTACTATACCTAATTGAGAGGTAAAAATATTTTCTATTTTATTCATCCCTACTTTTATACTTAATATACTTATTGTTATAAAAAAAATAAAAACCGACTTCAAAAAAAAGCACTAAAAAGTAAAAGTGATTGCTAGTTCTCATTTACTATAAATACTCCTACCTAATCGGATATTTCCGAAGTCGATGTGCTTTGATTTGTATCGTTGTGTTGCTGGGATTTGAATCGGCTGGCAAAAAAAGTTTTATTTTTCTATATTCAGTGTAGACTACTACTACTAGTAAAGTCAGAAGAAAGTATTTTTTTAAATCAGTAGGTGTAAAATCAATCATTCTCCTATTTATTCCTATTATTAGGGGTGGATGTTTTTTCATATTTAAATGGGACCAACGTTAAGGGAAACCCTATCCAATAAAAAAATAATCGAAATCGGACTACACTGTAAAAAGTTATGGGTCATATATATATATGAGAACTCTCCTCCTTTTTTTCGTTAGTTAAAAGAAATATCAATATCGTGACTTAAATTACTCATGACTTAAGTAGTGCATATAGTTTTAATTTATAATTTCTAATTTTGTTTTCATACCGAAACACTTAAAATTACTACGATGACTACGATAACCTAAGAAACTACATCATATAACTTTTATTTACTTCATATTATAATGGAGTCCAGATTAGCGATTTAATATAGTATGTTTTAATAAAAACCGTATCGTGAATGGTATAATTTTTTTTTTATATTTTACATTAACAGATATTTTTCTACTTAAAGTCGTTTTCAAGTAATACAAACAAAAGAAAATAAAATTATGCTTTAATTTATATATATATAAGGTATTCAATGTAGGCCACAGTTAATATTACAAAGTAGAGCTTTCATTTACATATTTTCCTTTGAAAGCTTATAGTAGTACAAAAGAAACGTGGGCTCAAACATCAAATCCTATACCGTTATATCAGTGAACTCTATTAATAAACTGTTTCATCTTAATTCATGAATAATCGATCGATTTTATCTTCTACAACTTTGATAACGTCCTAGATTATCTAGAGTCCATTTACTTGTTGTTTAAAATACATGGAATTCATTAAAATCTTATGACTAAATATTAATCATTTTGTTCAGAAAATATACTTAATAAGGTTATTACAGTATAAATTATCTCTTGGGATTATTCTACAGTACCTACCACAATATCTTTTACTAATAATCATTTTTATCTAGAAAGTTAGGGTGTCAAATATTTAAGAGTAGTTATAGTTTACTAATTACTTATATAGATAATATATATAAGTACCTGGGCGACCGAGCTTCGCTCGGAGTTTTTTTTCTTATATGGTATTTTTTAAATAAAAAAAAACTTGATTAAATACAAAAGAAAACAAACGTAAAAACTTTGTATTCCGACCGGGACTCGATCCCGGGCATATGTGTTATCTAACTTGCGCTTTGACCGCTTGACCACGATGCTTATGACCCGAGTGTAAGAAATTATCGACCATATTCTGCGTAGAATAATGCAAAAGAAAACTGCATGAAAACTCGAAAACACGCGTTTTCCCACACATGAGACTAATCTAAATCGATTTTTCGCCCCCGAAAACCGCCACATACCAAATTTCAGCGAAATCGTTAGAGCCGTTTCCGAGATCGCTGGTATAAATAAATAAAGATATAAATATATAAGATATGTTCGTTTGAATGTATTAGATATGTACATTTATAATATAAAATATAACTTACGTTAAACAATTATTATATATGTACTTAAATATTTCTACTTGTTTTCCTGTTCGGTCACAATAGAAAGTGAAATCGATATTATTGTTATTATTTTTTCATATAAAATTATATAAAATATATGTATACGTATGTAAATACATCGAATGTTAGGTAAGATGCCTTCTCATTAAAAAAAAACTATTAATTTATCTAATATGTAATAGCAAGCATAAATCGTAATACATATTAATATTCTTAACAATAATACTTTAACTTATGTACTTATCAAACAAATGAAGCCTTGAAATACAACCCTCTAGTAAGTAGTTGTATTACAACCCTTAAAATAATTTTCTGAGAAATCTCATTCATGCTGAGTGGGTGCAGCTAGCTGCATCGACGGCTACGGGGAGGACATTCGCTCTCCGGCCATCGAGTGCAACGGACGCATACACATATTGGATCTTACGAACTATTAACCTGTAAGATGATCTGTACTTCGTCTTATCCTTTGATCCTCCTAACTTTCTGGTCTGCTTGTTTCCTATGTGGCCTGTGTGTCGGCTGTGTTGTCATTGTGCCTCTTATCGCCTACTACAGTTACATCTCTGTGAAGGCTCCGTATGTTTTCCATCACCCTGAATTGTCGTATAGGTCGATGTAATTGTATGGTATTTGTATTGATTTTGTGTCGTGTTTATTTATAGCATGCCGTGTATTACGTTAAATGTTTTTTTTTCTTTGTTTAGAATCCGTTAATTAAGTTGAAAAAGACAGTATGTAACGAGTTATTAGTAAAGTTTTTTATTATACATTATCATATCTTTAACGTGCTTATGTTATTATTTCAATGTAGTACGAATTTTATACTATTTATGTTTTACCGTTTAGTATTAGTAGATTTCTCAGAAATGAGATAATTTGCCGCTGTAATATTTTTTATATTAAATCACCATACCAAATTTCATCAAAATCCGTCCAGTGGTTTTCTCATGATGCTTTCTCAGACAGACAGACAAAAATTCTAAAAACTATGTATTCGGCCTCTGTATCAATAATGATGACTATTTCAATAAGATTTTCCAAAAAATATTTAGAGTACAGGTTCGACTCAGAATCTTATTTAAATATGTATAATATCTGTACATAATATATATAGGCAATACTTTCTTATGAATATGCCTAAGCTTATTATATGTTTAATGTAATGTAATATGTGTTCATTTTTTGCTTGAAATATTCCATTGAAGATCAAGATGTTTTTATTCGTTATATGTATAGATTCATATGGTGTCGCATGATAAATGGTTTGACAGTATAGTGGTGTGCCCCTTTATTGCTTGTGGCGTACGGAAATTTCCTTATGACTCATCACGTTGCATAATTGATAGGTTAAAGTTGAAACAACCTAATAAATCTTCATGGTGTTTTGTATTTTATCTGCTGATATTACAAAATACTTGTATTAAACAAATATGGTACATCTATCATTTGAAGTGAGGAAGACAGGTGGCAATATAACTTAATGTATGACTTTATGTATTATTTTTAGCAAACTAAATATATGTAGACTGTCATAACTTCACAACTAAGTTTGAACGAAATTATAAAATTGTTGGCTGAAAAGTTTTCCGTCTCTCCCTCGGTTGAATATGTAGATTTTGAAATAAGATATTTTATTCCGTTTTATTTTAAATTTGAATCTACCATAGCAAGGAACCAACTTCGACAATCGAGATATCTATCTGTATTTGATGCTCAAACATCTGGGAACATTTTCAATAATGCCAAGGCGTCTTTCAGCTTTGATATAGTTAATGTTAGCCGTGACGTTTGAAATTAAACTGTGTTGTGTTACATGTTGCATGTTTGTTTGTATATTATAATGTCAGCAGATAATGGTTATATTATTGTGTGCTTAGTAAGTCGTAGGCAACGGGTTCGTTTCTCGTACTTGGCAAATTGGAAAGCAAGTAAATGCAGTGGTAGCCTAGTTGTAACGTGCTCGCTTGGAAAATCAAGTGAAACGGGCTCCAACCCCGGGTCTCACACCTCTGATATTTTCACGAATCATTGTCAACATGATTACCACTTGCCTTATGGTTAAATATAACATGTTTTCCTAAGCATGCATGTCTAAAAGAGAACCTAGCAAGTTTTCAAAAGACCAACAGGGACTATGACCTGATCACCCTCATATTGAAGGCAGGCTCGTGTCCAGCAATGGGACGTTAAAAACAATTGAATATATCGATATATGTAAACAGTAATAAATATTATTTATTTATTATTAAATAAAATTGATTAAGTACGAGTTGAGAATCTGAATTTGGCTAACTTTACTAGCGTTAGAGTTTGCACTAAAATTATTTGAGTGATATATGTTTTGCTTTATTGAAGCCGTTTATTTTGTTCGAACCAAACTCGAATTCATTATCTATTCCATTAGTGGTAAAATCTAATCTGACACCTGTACAGTAGCAACTAAAATTTGATTTGAAACTACTTGTTTGTCTATCCGACCCGTGCGGCTAATGCATTATCTTCTCTTGGCCTATATTTCATGGAATTAATTTGGATTTAACCCACATATAAGGTTTTAAATCAAACATTTGGTTAATAGTGCCTATATTAATACTACGGACGTATGCTTCCGTAGGTAGGACAAGTTTTAAGTTTCCTTTTTTCTATTGTTCTATTTAAGCAAAGTCAAATCACAACAGATGATTTCGTATTAACGTTTTAATTTTCCTTCTATAATATGTTTGTGATGCATACGCAAATAATTTTTCTTTTCAATAGTTATTCGAAAGGGTACAGTTTCTTTTATTTACTTTTAGTGAGTCATCCTACATATATGTATGTATGTATATATATATATATATATATATATATATATACATACATACATATATATATATATATATATATATATATATATATATATACATACATACATATACATAAATTGAATGTCAAAAATAGTTTTTCGGATTCACTAATCAATTTATTTGGTATAAGATACGATTAAATATTAATTATTCTTTATATAATGTTAGTAATAACATATATTTCTATTTTATCTACTGTTATATTATTATAAGTTTAAAAAACTTAATAAAAAATTGTATAATGTATAAGGTTTTATTTTTATTGAAATTTTTAAATATTTATGTATAGCATAAATTAAGTATTTTTAAATACATGTTCTCTATATTTACCAAATCATAATATATTTTACTTTAAGTATTAACAAAATGTCGATTTATACAAATAAAATTAAATCAAGTTATCATAAAAAAAAAAATGTATAATATTGCATGTTAATTGACAAAACTGGTTGTAAAGAAATATCTTAAAGAATACCAGGTGCGCTCGCGCATCTGCCCTTCTAAAGATATGCGCTATAGCACGTGGTCTCAGATATTGTCTGCATTACAACATAAAATGTTTTATATTATTTTAATACTATTCTTGCAATAAACCCTTGAGGAGGCTGTGAGAAATGTATTACATTTTTTTAGGCTAGACGACTTTCTACAATTTATATGGTTCATAGAAAACTAAATTACTGGCTAACAAGACATCAAAATCTCTTAGAAGTAATTATGCTACCTTTAAGGATGGATTTTGTTAAATAAAGTATATCAGATTTTATCATTAAAAATGTTTAGTAAATCGGTCAATACCTAAAAAACAGCCGAATGGAGTACTCTTCACTTTTTTGATGTCGGTATAAACTTGTATGGCTATGGCATGTTTATTTGACATTTTAGGTTTCAATTAGCAATAGCGAATTAATATGAGTCAAACGCGTGATAAAGATAATGTGAATTTGTTTAAGTTGGGTTATTTAAGTAAATCTAGTATTTTATACTATTTATGTAAAGTTGTATGTAAAAATGTTTTATTTAATGGCTTCTTTCAGCCCTATGTTTTTAAAATATTAACCATTTCATTGAGTGTAATGTACATATCTGTAATGTACATATCTGTAATGTATCTAAAACTAAGAATAATGTTTTAAGATCTATATCAGATTATTTTCATGGCGCTAAAGTAAAAATCAATAGGTGTTATTAGGTATCCTACGCCCATTTTCCAGTCTAGCGAGCCGATACCATAACAAAAGAGCGGGTCATCGCACTACGGATTACAATTTACGGACCACTTACTAAATCTATGTAATTAATTGAATTACATGTTTTAACTGTGTTAAAGTGCAGTGCGGATGTGCCATCAGATATTGGTTATCAGTAAACATTTATAATAAGGATATCAATTCATATGGGAAACATTCTAAGTTCTAAGTAAGATAGCAGCAGCAGTTCCCTACAAAAAATTCAAATTACTGATGAAATAACTTGACATTAGTATTTGCTAAGTAAACAAGCATTTATTTATCATGAAACTATGAAAAACTACTGGACTGTTCTTACTTAGTCGTCTAAAAATGGAAGAATCAAGAGAATTTTACTACTGAATTCCTGCCTTCATAAAACCTAACAAACAATTTTATTGATGAAGCAGATCTGCATTGTGATTTGTGGCTGACTAAACTCACTGGCTCACAGAAAAAGGCTGCTTGAAATGAGTAAACCTAATTTGCTCCTTAAAATTATGTTTATTAATTAGATGTTTTATATATTATTTTGTGTATAATAATTGTACTATGATATGCTCTACTCCCATGTCTCTATACAAAAAATCAAGCCAATTTATTTTTTCGTTGCGTTGTTAAATAAGGAAGAACCAACATGCATACATTGGATTTTATAACATATAGATAATATAATATAATATAAAATATAGTAAATTCTATTTTTTTATTCAAATGTACAAAGATGGCCAGCCAATCCAGAGAAACTGTAAAACACCATAGTAAACTAAGCTTACTTTTAAGGCTTAAAAACATATAATTATGATTTGATTCAGTGTTTATACCTATATGTTTTGGTTTATATGTATTATTATTAAGTGTTTTTAGTAAATATTGACTTTTTGGCATTTATCTCTTAAATTCATATTTTTATATGATATTAAATATTTATAGATTTATCAAGTATTTCTAAAACAATACTGTATACGCACAATGTAATACTTTAAAAATATGTATTTTAAAGAAAAAGACTTACTGATGAGTTTCTTGGTGCTTCTTCTCATCAGCGGTCTTAGCGAAGCACCGGTAACGAATAAAAAAATATTTACCAATATTTTTTTTTATTTATTCCTTATGTTTAATTTAGTACATATTATCATATTGTTTATCTATCTATAGCTTTCATATAATTAGTTTAATTAAATAGCTGAATATATGATATTATATATGTAAAAAATATATTTTTTTTTAAATGACAAAGACATGAAAATATAACAGAAATGTTAATAAATCAACTCATTTCAAAATTCAATTATGAATAACATACAATGAAATCTAGTGATAATTAAGTTAGTATTAGCCCGGGCGAATGATCTCTCTAAACAGTTTTATATATCTACTAGCGATTCACCCTCGCTCCGCTTGGGTTCATTCCTAGGTACGTTTTAACGATTAGTATAGATTTCTCAGAGATGAGATATTTTCTATTAAAAGTAGCCCTAAGTTAACCTTATGAAAAGTAAGTCTCTTAAATCTATCTCAACTGAATTTGAATCTACACTAGTGTTAGCTGATTGTTTTAGTCGACGGTTCACTAAGTATGATGTAGTGATGATAAAAAGTAGCCTCAATCTCATTTTATTTTATTAAAATAATCAATGTTAGGTAGTCATTTATAGTACGACTGGATCATTTGTTTGTTTTGGTAGTTTTTGGTAGAAGGAGAATGCGCTAAACATTGTAATAGTGTATTGCATATGGATTAGGCGTACTGGTATAGGATACAATGATAAAAATACGGGCCGCTTAATCTAGCTCAAAGTGATGTGGAAATGAGTTTTTTTAGCCAAAACGCATGTTAAAGTAGGTATACTTTGCGGCGCTCGTACGCCAAAACAATTGATTTTACAAATAAAAATCTTATTACATAAATTATAGAATATTTTCTCGAGTTTAATTTTTTATATAAATGTTTTTATCGTAAAATTAACGGAAAAGGAGATATTGTCAGAAAACTGCCATTAGGCGCCATTTTTCCAATATGGCGACGAGAGCGGCAAAGATACGAGGCAAAATTGAAATTCAGAAAGTGCACATCGAAATCTATAAAATTACCAATTTTCAATATCCCAGAAAACTTTTCAGGTAACCTCTTTTTTGAGCATCAAATGACTTCGCTAGTTAAATAATTTTCAGATAATTTTAAATTAAAGATTTGGTACATTTACTTTGATTAGACAGACTATAGACATTTTATAAGGGTAATATGTAATTAAGGTATTTTCTTATTAATAGTTCTTCTAACTTTGTAGCTTTGAGTAAATATATTACCTACCTATTTAAATTAATATAGGTAAATTCACTAGCGGCTCACTTTCGATCCGCACGGGTTCGTCCCTAGTTACATTTTCATATTTATCTCAGAGATGAGATATTTTTCCGCAATAAAAAGTATACTATATGTTGACTCGGATAACCAGCTATCATCATACTAAATTTCATTAAAATCTATCCAGTGGTTTTCTCGTGATGCGGTAACAGACACACAGACAAAAATTCTAGAAACTATAGATTCGATAATAATGTCTATTTCAATAAGATTTTCCAAAAAATATTTAATGTACAGATTTGGCTTAGTTACAATTTTATTATATGTATAGAAAAATGAATAAAACATTAAACCAGTTTATTTGCAAACACTGAATTTTTTGAAAGATAAAGCAAACATTTGCCAACAATGTTAAAATAAATTGTTACGTCGCTTTGAAACAACTTTGTGAGTTCCGTCCGACATGGTGAAAGTTTTTATAGGAATTTTTAATTGTATGTTTAAATTCTGTAAAATTTTTCACCACTTGTTTCAGGGGTATAAAGTCTGTAGGTAGTTATTTAAACAGCAAGTGTAACTTCTGACAATAGTGATTTATGTAGTACTTCAGTGCACATATGAGAAGCAAACGTCTAGTAAGATGAAACAACCTCATAAGTGTACCTAGAGGTTTGAGTTTGAAACCTATGAAATCTTATAAAGCAAAAAATGTGATTGTGACACTAGATATTTTACTTACATTTAGTTTTTCATCACGTACAAATAAAGCTAATGAAAGCTTATTGATTGAAATAAAACAATATATTTGAAGGTATAAGAGTCACTGTTAGATATATGTGATATCAAAAAGAACATATCTGAATAGATATTGAAATCTTTCCCTTTGCTCATTTCTTCAAACAATGCTGTCACATTCGTCTTAAAAGAAATCTACAAGGACTTATTTATACATTTCAAACGACGTTAATAATTTCAATTTTTTGTACGTACTAGCGATTTACCCTCGCTTCGTTCGGGTGCGTATCGAGGGACATTTTAAATAGATAGGAATAGTTATTGCGAGTGTACCTTAAGAAAAAGACTTATGTTACTGCACTTTTTTCTGTAGGCTTTATTAAGACCTACATTTTTACTACATTGTTTTGATGTGTCTCTTTAAGGTTTAGCCAGCGTTAGATACGTAAATTTTTAAGGACGACTCGATAGAACCAGTTATAGTATGTTCCCGTTGGAATGAATGATTTTCCTTTAATAAAAAATATCCTAAATGTTGACCCGAGTAATAAATTATTACTACACAAAAAGTTATACTACACAAAAGATAGTCAAAATCGGTTCAGTACTTTTTGCGTGAAATGCGTACAAACACACAGACAAACAGACATATAGACAAACACAAAAATTTTAATAACTATTGTTTTGGGATCTATATTCTGTACGCAATACGTTACAGTCATTGTTTTTTAAAAATATTTTATATACAGATTTCGCTAAGTTACTAATTTATTATATGTACAGATTATCTAAATAAGAAAAATTTTAAAATTACTTTTAAGAATAGTGTGACTGATACGTTAAATATAAAGCATAAAATATGTTTTCCGCACAAAAGACCCTCCTGACCTTATCGACCATAGATTAATCACCTATTCGTAGTAACTACTCGTGTTCAACACAATATCGATCGACTCTATAGTGTGTATTTATTTTTACGATGATACTGTTTATTAAAATATTGCCCATCGTCATACTTTTTCATATTTACAATTTATTTTTATAGGCAGTATGGTTGTAATTAAAATCCATATGAAATGTTACGCTTTGGTAAACATAATCGTTCATAGCTCTGATCCAACTTATTCGTTTATGGCATTTTTTCAAGATAAAAAAGTACTAGTATATAATTAGTAATTAATATATAGTTGAAACTGTATAAATATAGTACACAAAATGTTAATAAATCGCGTGTTCGATTCCGCGATGAAGCTTAAGTTAAGTTTATTTGGATGTACTAATATCAATCTACGAGTTTCAACAATACTTGAAAGGTAGAACGAATTCCTCACTACCTATTCAGTATGTAAGAATTACGTAACAAATTCTTACATGCTTGATAAGGAATTCTAGGATCTGGTTTATATCAGACCCACTGAATTTTTATTGTTTAAAGTAAACCCCATAACCCCTCGAGGACCGCATACACGCCGGCGGGTACGATGACAATTGAATTCTCAGAAATTTGCACGGATTTCTTAGAAATTAACCTGGAGGGATTAAAATGTTATCATACTCAATTTCAAAAGATTCGAAATTAATAAAAGCTTTTTAGTTTATGGGAATACAGTTATAAATACGATAATTTTCATGTGTGTATGTTTGTTACTCCTTCACGGTGAACAGGCTAGACGGATCTAGATGAAATTTATCACCTCCCCCGTCTTAATGGAGTGTCGCAGGATCGTGTACGCATTCAACCACGATGCTCCGACGGCAGGCCTGCCGAAGCAAACCACAACAACCATCGGGTTACTCCACAGACTACTCTGCTATCAGAGAAGTACTATGAGCAACCTGCAAAGCACACCGCTCACGGAGGTGGGCCGCCTCCCAGTGCGTTTCTTAGCTTTAAGCCCGACTGGACTGTTGAGTAGGTATTACTGAGCCCCCCCATAGCGATAAAGTGAACGCACGTGGGGAGGGGAGGGGGGGGGCTAGGGATGCACCTGAGCTAAGCGAGAGTAAGTAGCTAGTTCTAAATAAATATTAAAAAGTTAATGAAACCCCTAGTAAATCTATATATAAATAGGTAAAACAGTTCAGACCATTTTTCCACTCTGTTTACATATTTTATTTATTATTTTAGTGCAATTTAGTGTTATCAGTAAAAAAAAATTGAAAATAGTTTTATTTTTATATACCTAGGCAAATTCTATTCATAAAGATACAAAGCGAACACGTATGAAGTAAATAATTTAATGTATAAAGTTCCTATCTCTGACACAATCGCACTAATTAACCTCACACCGCACACTCCTAAGTTAACCACTATTTATGTTTCCAACGGCACTAGTGAGAGCCGTTCGCCGGATACTTAGCGACACTAAGTGTTATCAGTTTTCCTTCTCGCGTTACGTTTCGTTAATGTACTTCGCAGTTGACACCTAACAGCATCCGCACACTGACTTTCTAGCGGCCAATAGTTTAGTCGGATACGTATGTAGATAGATATCTCAGCAAGATTATTTTTAATTTAATTTTAAAAAATTAAAATGGCTAACCCCACAAAATGAACGACTGATAGGAAGTCTTTAGTGTACGGAGGCTGTAACAATCTCAGCGACGAAGATAAAGATGTGGATATCTAAATAAAAGTATAGATACTAGCTTCGCTCGGGTTCGTTCCTAGGTACATTTTAACGGTTAGTTTTTTCAAATCGGATTAGTAGTTCCTGAGATTAGCGCGTTCAAACAAACACTGCCTCTTTATAATATTAGTATAGATAAAGATATTACATATACTAGTTAACCGTGACATTACTTTTTAGGAAATACCTTAACAGATAAAAAACAAGCTAAACATGATCTTTATATGGTGCTGCATAAACGGGGACTTCTTACATATTTAGACCTCAGACTAAAGTGATTAAAGTAAATAAATGTTAATAATAAATAAAAATTGCTAACGGATTCTATTATAATGAAGAAAAAAAAAATAAAAAAAAATATGATATGATCATTTTTATTTATTACATTTTATACAAACAAAAATACAAAACTATTCAATACTACTAATATTATAAATGCGATAGTTTGTGAAGATGTCTGGGTGTATAGATGTTTGGATGTTTCTTACTCTTTCACGCAAAAACTACTGAGTTTATTTTAATGAAACTTAACAATAATATAGCTCAAACATCAGAATAACATATAGGCTACTTTTTATCCCGGAAAATTTACGGTTCACGGTATAGATTTGTTTTTATTTTTCTAGAGACGGACCCGAGCGAAGCAAGCCGCGCTGCTAGTTATATAATATAATTTTAAACCCTTGCTCTTAGAAAAAATTAGCGAATAAAAACAGTGCAAATATTATATAGAAAAAGTAAAGTTATTTCTATTTAAATGCATTTATTATGAAATAGAAAACATTCATTCATAAAAGTGTCAGCTTTGATAATAACAACTTAGCTATGAAAACACGTTTAAAAGCTAATTGAACAGGCTTTATCACTACGGTGAGAGCGAGATAACCTAATGTTTATAAAGTGTGAAAGAAAGAAACAGCTTAACAGTCAACGTAAATCACATTGGGTATGCCGCGAGCGCAGAGTGAAATTGCGCTCCAGTCGTATTAGGAATGCGAGTAAAAGTGTATCCCAATACGTCGATCGGAGGACCATGGTCACACCTCAATTATTAGGATAATCCTGTTAATATTAAAAAAAAATTATCATCAAATGCTTTTTTATTAAATGTCTTATTTGGTCTCAACAATTATGATGCTTGATAAATAATAAGTCTTAAAATAAAATTTTTAAAAACCTTTCATTGAGGCCATTTCAATGAGTCTAAACACGATATTTCGGCCAAGTTAACCATATCATTACTATCATCATTGAAGTAAAGGGACACTATATTTCGAATGAATTAGATCTTTCGAAGTTGCTCATATCTTTTCACTGTCTAGAAAAGACAGCTGAACAGATTTTCCTGATTTATAGCTAAGAACACTCGATCAAGCACCTTTCAAACAAATAAAAACTAATTTATACACATCCAAGTGTGTTCCATAGGCAGGTTCCATTCGGTTAAGTAAGTCATAATAATGTTCATAGTTATTTAAAAATGCAGGAAACTATATCATTATATATAAAATAAATCATTTTGTCATAAATATTACATATATGAGTAATATGGTTTATTATAGGACAAATTATTCATATACCTACCTGTCAGTCACATAAATGAAGGATAATTCTTAACGTTTAAAACGTGAATATCATACAGTATTATTTTATGATGGCATTATAGTGAAGGAGACAAAATATTGATCTTTAAGCCTTGCCTTGCCAGGGGTAACATAAATCATGGTATGGATATGACAAATAAATCTGTAAGAGTCGGGGAGTGCATGTATAGGTCATAAGTATAATTATAATTAACTAATACCTATAAGTCAAAATATAAATTCCACAAGTAGCCTAGCAATTGGTCACCCTACAATCAACAGTATTCAAGGAGTAACCCATCGTAATTTTCGCTTTATTTTCACTTTAGATTTACAACTTGACGGCTGTATGATGCCATCTTAAGAACATTAACATTTTTATGTATGTAATTAGTTATATTTCTTTTGTTTGTGATAAAGAGTCTTTTATAAACATTCTAGCGACTTACACTGGCTTTGCCCGAGTGCATTCTTGGGTAACTTAATTGTAGCCTATTTGTTACTCCCGGTCATATTCTATCCGTGTACTAAATTTCATCCAAATCTGTCTAGCCCTTTCAGCGTGAAGTAACGGACAGACAAACAAATACAAAGTTTTGCTCTAGTACACCAGATTTTGCTCTAGTATTTTTTACAATGTCAAAAGCACACGTTTTTATAAATATTTTATCAACTTGTTCATTTACCTCTTGGGGTTCATTGTGATTTGATAACAATCCAAGTAAGTAGCAAACTCATTTTCACCTATATAGGTAGGATAGGTTTTATTATTAAATATGACGCAATAAATGGTAATACAGGGCTTTTCATATTAGAAACAGCGGGCCAACGTAAACCTGTTTAGGGAATAATGAGAAGCAACTTAGTACGCGCTTTGTATTTTAAAATACTCTAGAGTCTACACTATGATACTCCATTTATGATATTTAAAAAGATAATTTGAATTAAATACACACATTAATGAAAAACCAGTTAAATTGTCTATACACCCGTTTTTACGCTGATAGCGTAATGTTGTGAAGTCTTTATATGATGTTTACCCCACGCGGTAGATGAACTCGTGACCGTGGATGACAGTTCATTTTCATTGCGCTATAAAATTAAAATTAACTTATTCACCACTCTATTTATTATTATTATTAGCTCTAATTATTTTTATTTATAAAATATAAACTAAAATAGAAGTCAAACAACGTACAACGAGTGGGTGGGCTGTATAAAAATTTAAAGCCACCGACCCAATTAATTATTCCCGCTCGAACCCGCCATGATTGGCTTAGGGCTGTCGATTTTATGGGGTTCCTCGTAAATCTTCTATAACGTTATAGGACTATAAAGGCCATATGGATTTAAGGGAATCTTATGCTAAAGCTTTTTAACTTTGAAATTGATACAACGAAATGAAATCCTTACTAGAATCAGAATTAATATAAGGTAGCGACTTGCTCTAATTCTTTTTCTAAAATAAAAGTAGCCTAAGTTACTCTTTATAACATCAGCTAGGTGCCAGTGAAGGTCCATTTAAAATCTGTCCAGCCGTTTCGGATATTAGCCGGAGCAAACAGACAGACTAACATTTTAAAAATAGTCCAGATTCAATATTCAATCACGTTTTTGACAAATTTGAAATTTGAAGTAATTAATTAGATTACTGAACTAATATTTATTATATAATGAGTGAAATAACTGGATTAATAAAATATATATATATATATAAGACTGACTTTGTTTACATGGAAGAACCCATTAGAAACTAAGCGACTAGTCAATAATAAAAACATCAATATTTTTATTATTGACTAGCAGTCCTACCCGCGGCTTCGCCCGCGTTCAAACTCTTGATCGCTACCAAACTTTACAGGATCACCCGCTGGTCTAATCTGAAGATTGCCTGGAAATTTCATCAAAATCACTCCAGCCGTTTTAGAGTCCATGGGGAACAAACATAAACACATCGATTTTTATATACATATACTATAGGTAGGTATATATATGGTTAGGGTTAGTCAAAAATATTGTAAAATAATGCTCGTTCACATACAAAGCATTACAGACATAGCTCTGTTGCTCCAACTTCAAATTATATAAAAAAATCAAATATAACTTAGCCTTAAAGCATTTCTGGAATCTTAAGGAATATTTATAAAGAGTTTCATTGAAATCTGTTGCACAGATTTTTAGTTAAATCCGTTCAAACATACATACAAAAAAAATTATATAATTAGTATAGACTAGCCGTAAATTTAGCTGAAAAAAAACTAAAAAAAACGGTAACAGTATAGGTATAATATAATACCTATATGCAAAACTTCTGGTTTCACAAGTTATCAAACTACTAGGCTTACTTGCTTATTTTTCGTAAAATTGCTTGTAATAAGTATGGAGCTCTAGTTTTGTTGTCTTCGCTGTAATTTTAAATCATTCCCACGGTTCACGCATCATTGCACAAGATAATTTGTCCTTTATGCCCTAATTATAAACTTTGAATTTAGTTCACGTTTCTTTGCGTATCCCGTTTTCTTTCCTTTTGTAATGTTGTATGAAAAATACTTTTTTTCCACAAATTGAAATATTAAATTTGAATTAAAATCTAAAGAAATTAAATAAAATATAATATGTAATATGTATATTATCTTACTAGTACCATAAGAATATATTTTACTACTGTGTGCGCTAACATACTCGTAAGTGCATCAATGTAAGTGCCTCTATTCCTTTCACTCTCACATTTCGGCAAGACGACATGACCGGTGAGAGATCAAACGCAGGACCGACATGTTTATGTGGTCTATAAGACACTTATCAACTACTACATACTTCTAAATATTACATTACAGGCACCCCATAGGAAGGAATAGGTAAATATTTCGATTTAATCCGGGACTTGAAGTCAGGAAAGGGATCTACTGTACATTCTAGCAGCTAGGCGGATCTAGAAACTTTATTAGATAGAGTGCAAAGCTTTCTTTATATAGGATTTGTAAACAGTACCCAAGTTTCGTTCCAAAGCAGTTGATGCCTACAAAATATTTTCCTATAGCATCAATTTTCAAGCACTGTATTATTTGGCGCGAGTCCAGCACAAGCGGAATACGAGTAACCAAGCAATTTCAGCATATTCACTCTAACGCCTCATTTTTGATTCACTTAGTAAACATCGCTGTGATTTTATTATGTCAATTTATATTAAAGCTATGAGTGTCGGGATTTCTCGACGGCAACATAAACAGAAGCTTATAAATCAGTTTGATAATACTAACTTAAAAATGACGAATTTTAAGCGATGAAAAGTCGAAAATTTTTCCTTAACGCTTACTTTTCTTATACATAATTTTTTTATGCATAATTTCATGTTTCTAGATGATTTTTGTCTGTCAGTTAAATAGATTTATAGAACACTAGCGGCTTGCCCTCGAAAAACAAAAACAAATCTCCCACGGGAACCGTACATTTTTCCGGAATAAAAAGTAGCCTATGTATTATTCTCATGTATGAGCTATATTATTGTAAAGTTTCATTAAAATCCATTCTGTGGTTTTTGCGAGAAAGAGTAACAAACATCCATACATTTACACGTCCAGACATCCAGACATCCTCACAAACTTTAGTAGGACTAGTATGATTAAGAAAATAAATTGACAAGTAAAATTAAATTAAATAATACATATTATTTTATTACTGGCATTATTCTACGAATTGTAATTTACTGGTATGTTTTAATATGACACCGTGTCTTTGCGGTCTTTTTCAGTTATTTTCCATTGAAGTACGTACATAAAATTAATACTCCCCATCTAACAAATTTTTGTTATGTGATATTTTTGCGAATCGTGCTTTATACCATTTCAAACATCCAGCTAGATCAATTTTCCAGACTTTAAAAATAATTGAGTTGCTTTGACCCGACCAGAGCTGAAGGCTAGGAAGGAAATTGGTTTTAAAATAATATAATTACAGGTCTATAGACGAATTTAATAAAGTAAAATCTCGTATGTATGTATGGTGCATTAATATAAAAGTAGTTATATCTTCTTACTAATAAAATATTTTTTTTAGAATTGAACCGGTAGTTATGCATTTTATATCCGACATATGCACAAACTAACATGTTATTTATTTGTAATGTAAATTTATACGCAGGTTTGTACTGCTTTATTTTACTATTATCGTTTCCCGATCCCCATCCCCATTTTTACCCTCTTAAGGGATGATTTCGGGATTAAAACTATCTTATGTCCTTCCCAGGGTTTCAAACTATCTTCGTACTAAATTTCATTTAAATCGGTTCAGTAGTTTTGGAGCCTATTCGGTACAAACAAACTAAAAATCTTTATAATATTATTACTATATATATCGTACATTGAGAGAATCTAAGAGTACGATTAGTGTTACAATATCAAAGTAGTAAAATACAGTAGGTATATAGTACTAAAATATTATAAACGTGGACGGACAATGTCAAATGTTAAAGGACAAACTTTTATTTAACGTTGAAGCTCCCTCTTTAACCCCTTGAATTTTAAATCAATTCAAGTATACTTTATTCAAATGGACTTCTACAAGCACTTTTTAATAAATAAACCAAAAATCATTTTTAGCGGGCAATTACGCAATGTGATCTTTATGTTCTACTTCTTGCTTTAATAATTTTTGGAAGATTTCGTGTTGAATTAGTCAGCGATTGGAATTATATTTGGTTTGTGGATATAGAGATACCTTTTAGCAGACTAATACCTTTTTTCTTCAATCCTATTCAAGCCAATTAATGTAGTTTGTATTGAAGGAAAATAAATAAATAAAACAGATATAGTTTACAGTTAAAACCATTTGATGATTGAAGTTTACAAAACATTCTGGAAATCTTCATTAGACTTTGAGCCCGCTGTCCTATTTTTTATATAACACAAATAGTTTACGCTCTATTAATCTACACAATTTACAAGTCATAAACTTAAATCTCGCTCCAATATCCCAGATAGTGCAGTGTCCTAGTTAAAGATGGATTTGTTTATGAAATACTTACCTGGATGTTAAATGATTTACGGATTTTAGTTAAAAGTTGTATATAATTCTATCCAGCTCTTTTTTAACATCCCACTGCTGGACAGGCCTTAGTCCAACATGCTGGCCAAGTGCGGGTTGGCGGACTTCGCATGTCTTCGAATCGAAAACTTGTTAGTTCCTCACCGACTCGCAAGTTTCCTTACGATATTTTCATCGTAAGGCATCGTAAGACACCATGTTGAAAAGACTCGTACATGAAAACTTACAACTTTTTCATTTGGCTACGGAATCTTGAAAGCAGTCTCAAAAATCAATGTAGAAAGTTTTAAATTATCAATTATATGTACATAAATAATAATTACTGGCATAAAGATGAAGAAGAAAGAAAAACATTTTGCCAAATTATTGTTACTACATGCCTATGTTTTTTTTCCTTGTTTCATTGATGTTTCTGGCGAAAATGAATGTTGCCTCTTTTTGTTATTGAATGTTTATTCGTCCTATATGAGAATCAAAGTGAGGCCCATGGGTAAAGTAAAGGCAGTCAAGCAAATATAACAAACCACATTACAACACGACCATGAGCTTTTTGTTAAATTGGCATTTAACAATCATTTATGAAGTTATACTTCTTTTGGGACGTTTGGAAAAAAATATGAGGGTTAAATTTTTACGATGCGCGCGCACACCGACAGCCAAAAATCGACATGGTGAAGTTAGCTGCGTTCCTTTTACAAACAGAAAGTTGTGATATGCGGGATGAAATCTTTAGCTATTTTTGTTGTTACACCAAAGAAGTATCACTTCTTACGTGCGTACATAAGTACACACATACGTTTTTTTATAATAATTATTAATTATATGATGCATAATAAGTATTATGTTTATAGATTTAACATTTCCTTTGTAAATAGTTATTTGAAACTGTTAGAAATAATTAATTTTTCAAAGCTCACTAAAAAGTACACCGACTTTAAAATTGCTAATAATTTACACCTCTAGGGATGGACTTTTATAATTGATATGGAACTATCCTTTAAAGTATACCCTATTCTTAAAAAAAAAAAACAAAAAATAGTTCATTTAAATAGCGAAAAATTCATGTAAAGTCAAAAATCTTATTAAATCTAGATCAACGACTGACATTGCGACAACAATGTTTAATGTAAGTCTATTTAATTTATGTTATTTGTGTTCCTACTCGTTTACTATCAGTAATTAATCTTGCTATTAATCGAGATTTGTGGCTTATTGTTAAAATGATAAATTAACCCCATGCTTATTAGCTTTAACTGAAATTTTTAACTAAATTATATATCGAATCGTTAAGTAAATTATTGTACTGTATTAGTTCTTCATATCTTTGGTGACAGTTTTTTTATATTTTTTTAATAAGTTTGGATTACTGGATGTTTGTTTCTCACGCTAGAACGGCTGAACGGATCTGGATGAAATTTGGCACAGAGATAGATTATAGTCTGGAATAGCCCATAGGCTATTTGTTATCTCGGAAAAATGTACGGTTCCCGTGGGTTAGATTACTTTTTGTTTTTCACTAGGCACGAACACGAGCGAAATGAGGTTGAGCCGCTAGTTAAAGTATAATTTGATTAATAACATTTTCTATTGTGTCTAATAATTGTAATTGCTAAAAGTTAAAAATAGAATTTCCAAACTTATTCAAATGTTTTTAAAATTTTACACAATATTTAGTACATTCTCATGACCAAGAAACTGTTTCAATACAATATTATGATAGATAAAGTCTCCAGCTGCATAATGTATTCTACACGCTTCGCTTATGATACAAGTATATCGTAATATGTATTTAAAACCAAGTAAACATTGATCTATGTATGATGGTGGCGCCATCTATCGACAAACAACGTACTATACGATAATCGGTGATAGTTCCGTATATCATGTATAGATGGCGGTAGTTTTACTTTAAGTTCAGAAAACAATTAGGGCTGGCATATACTTGAATATAAATATATCACGGATGTAAACAAAATTTACTGAGAGATGTTAAGATAAAATATCGATTAATACGCGATATAATCCGAAAAGATAGTTATATTTAAATACAATATTTTTATAATTTGTTGCTATTATTCATAATATTACTTAAAATTGCTCTATGTTACATACTAAAGACCAATACACCATTATATCTACATACCTACATATATCCTATTAAATCTTAGTCTAAATATTTACACCGCGCGAGATTCAAACCTGTGACATTTCGACGACGAATCAATTTATCAATTAATTTATCAAGAAATTATTAAATACTACTTTTCAAAATATATTAAAACATAGTTTTGAACCTAGTTTATATTTAAAAGGAAGTAAATATTTTAACCCTAACTTGATAAAAGTTTTAGCTGAGTGCAAGTTTTTATTTGAAAACCAAATAGCAGCCGCATACATTTTAAAGGTTTAATAAAAAGTTAGTTTAAAGTTGAAGCACAATCGTATTTCTCATTGTCAAAATATAATTAAAAATAAGTCGTTAAAGGTACTAATTTACTTTTATTACACGAGATTGCTATTCCGTTGAGAATATTTTAATGCAGCTTTGTTCTAAACTTTATTTTTATAGTTATTCTTACTAAAAAAATTTAAAGGCGAAAGTATGTTTATTTTTCTGTTACGCCATAACGGAACAATCGATTTTTAATTCGCTTTTATTTTTATTGTTAGTAACTAAATATGATATAAAATTTATATATTAAAATTAACTTTTGGATTTTTGTGAAATCCTGGTTACATGACAATAATATTTTTCCCTCCGCTTTCCAAATTATTGAGTTGATGTGATTGATAGAGTCAGAAAGTGAACAGAGGAAACCTTCAATGCTTAGATACTAGTAAAACTTTTCGAATTAGGTGGCATTTGATTCATTTTGTCGAGTCGTATACATAAATCGATCAAAAGCGACTTTTTTTGTGTGTTTTATAGAGATAGTTTATCGACTGGAGAGTGATATATGGTTTTTATATCCGTACATCTAGTATATATTACCCGTAGGAAATCAGGATGTTGTAAAAAATACAAATATAGAATCAATAATGAAATATTTGTTTTTGTTAACAATATGCATTAATTAATACACACATATACATACCTACGTATGTTGTTCTTATTTTCTTTGATAGATAATTAGATAATGAAAGTCAAGTATATAAGAACATATTATATTTGTGTAAACAAGATAAATTGTGAAAGTCACAGAACTATGTTGCCAATTTCTTTCTCTGTTCTTGATCTAAATTTCGTGCAGAATTTATAAATAAATATCTAAATAATATGGCTCTTCGCCGCAGTTTTGTAACACTTTTAGTATTTAAATAAAACTATCTTTTCGGATTTTTTCGCGGATTTATTTTGATTTTTGTTTCCCGACGTTTCGATTGCTTTACAGCAATCATGGTCACGGGAGAGACTAAGGTGTCAGATGTCTCAAAAGTATTATATAGTTGTTACAGACAGCCTTTTAGTATTCTATATAAATGCGAAAGTTTGGATGGATGGATATTTGTTACTCAATCACGTTAGAACGGAACTGGATGTGGCAAAGTGATAGATTATAGTCTGGAATAGCATATAGAATACATTTTATCTATTTGTTTTTCACTAGGGACGAACCCGAGCGAAGCCAGGGTGAACCGCTAGTTATACATATTATGTTCGACTGACAATAGTTCCTTTCCAACATTGACAATTTCGTTTGACTTCAATTATCATAATTGTTTAATACGTGCCTACATCGCGTTCTCATAGGTTGAATAATTTATAGGTAGGTAAATAATAAAGAGGTAAAGTTTGTAAATTTGTGAGTTTGTGAGGTTATAGGGAGTAATTTCTACATCTACTAAACCGATATAGATGAAATTTGGTAACAAGATAGTTTGAGACCCTGGGAAGTACATAGGATACTTTTTATCTCAGAAATCATCCTTTAAGGGGGTGAAAATTGGGATGAAAGTTTGTATCGGGAAGCAAGCTAGAGACGAACCCGAGCAAAGCGAGTGTGAGTCGCTGGTATTAGTATAAACACACCATGATGAATAAATTCAATGTGCTGTGTTATTATTTTAAAACACACTTAACATCCATCACTCTAATTCAGCGAGACATCGGGAAATAGATCTCACGGCGGAAGAACGCGACCTATTTAATATAACAGTATAGGAAGGAGAAAATACTCAGTTACTTGTTAATGGTTTGTTGACATTTATTTTTATGACGGCTACTTTTAACGGCAACATAGATTAATTTTGAGGCACTCTTTAGCAAATCGACCGGATAGAGGCAATCTGTTACTTTTATTTGTCATTTTTATTACCTAATATACATATAAAAATATCTATTTGTTTGAATAATTAGTATAACATTTAACATTTAAAAACTGACGCCATGGAGTAGCAAATAAGATTTTATTGAAGATTTTCTAACAAAGAGAATGAAAAAGGAAAATTAAACTTCATGTGAATAATTATTGAGTATCTGGTTTTATGAAAAAGATATAAAAATTGCGTGTTTTCGAAAAAGACACTACTATAAAAAAAACTTAATAGGCATAACCTAATCTGAACACTAAATTTGATCTACATCCTTAGAGCCAAACGGTTCTACGGCGAGATACACACAATTTAATATTATACGATTAATTATAAGATTAATATTAATGTATTTATTACTTTAACAATTGTTTTTTTTTAATGTAAAATTCAAAGAAACTCGTTTGTCTATTCACGTAAGACATAACTTCTATGTATGTATCTAACTATGTATAAATTTAACTTATATAAAAAAATGATACACTACACACAGCATTTCTTAGACAAAAAAAATGGGGTCTATTGATTGCTCTGCTTTTTGTGTGTTGTCTAAGAATTTTGAAAGCTAACTATAATAAAAAAAATTAGCATGCTTTGGACTCACCGTGTGGATGCTGTTTAGGTGATTAACGCATAGTTTTTCAGTGCACTTCTTTCTCTAACCGTAGGATTAAATATCCTACTAATACCACTTTAGATATTTATTCTAAGATAGAACTGGTAGTCTTGCTATAAAGCATTTGAAACGTCGAAAACTAAAAATCAAAATAAATCCGCAAAGAATCCGAAAAGACAGTTGTAATTAGAATGTCAAGCGTAAATAGAAGAAAATATTATGAAAACTAATTGTGCCCGCATAATAAGCGAACCTTTAATTTATAGAGAAATAACACTATTGTACTCCATCTCAATTTATCTAAAAATAACTCAATTATATTTTTAAAATAAATATGTAAAAATATTCCGGTTTCAAATAAATCAAACAGAGTCAATATTGTTTTAAGTGTATGGTAATAATTTTATTTTAACGTGGCTGGAATCTAAAAGTAAGTGATATTTAAGATTTGCCATCTTTTCACACGATCATATTAAATTTTATATAGCTCATTTTTTAGCAAATCGTAGATATGTATAATGGAGATTGCTATTTGAACTTTTTGAAAGCGGTCACGTTTTTTCTAGATAGATTCACATGTAATATGGCTTCACAATCATTTTTAATGAGCACTTGTTAATTTGCTTTGCTTTGCTATAGACGATGCTAAGCCACATAACTTTTCTAATCTCAGAAATAACTGAAAATTTCTATAATGTAGGAATTGTTATCAAAAAAACAAGGCTACAGTTTTGAGCTATTATTAATAAAAAAATTTTTTTTTATCTATAAATCACTCATTAGTCATTACATGTGACTTAAATCAAGTAATGATATTATGCCTATTACAGTTTAAAAAAAATATCACTTGTTTAAGAATAATTAAACCTCATATACACTCGTGACGAATTAAATAGATATTCATTGCTCCAGGGAGCGGCTAATTGGAAACACCGCTTGAAAATTTCATTTTACGCGAGTAACAGAGGTGAATTAAAACGCTCTCCTCGTTCCTTTTGTATCTCAAATTCGCTAGTGAATCGAATTTACCTTACATACGTGCCAAATTCTTTCTGGGCTATGTAATTAAGTGGATTTCAACGAAGGCGTGTTATATGGAGTGGGCACGGTGGTATGATAAATTGTGGATTGCGATAGTTTTCAATTGTTTTCGGTTATTTTGTAAGATATTGGCTAACTCAACTTTGAGCCTTACGAAGATTTTATTCCCACAAAGATTTATTTATTATATTTAAAAATAATATACAAGAACCCTTAAAACGTATTCAGCCCTTTTTGACGTCCCACTGCTGGGCACAGGCCTCCCTTCTATACGAGGGGGATCAAGCCGTAGTCCACACGCTGGCCACCATGCTGGCCAAGTGCAGGTTGGCGGACTACACATGTCTTTCGAAAACTTGTTTGATTATCTTAGACATGCAGGTTTCCTCACGATATTTTCCTTCGCCGTAAGACAAGTGGTAATCATGTTGAAAATGATTCGCACATGAAAATATCAGAGGTGCGAGACCCGGGATTTGATTCCGCTTCACTCAGTTACCCAAGCCAGCGCGTCACCACTGGGCTACTGCAGCCTTAAAATGTATTAAAAAATAAATATTCTTTTCCTAGATTAAAAAGTGAAAATAATTGTTTATATTTTTTGTTATTATAGTTTATTATCAACATTGTCAGTAAAATACTAAGAAATAATTATATTTGTATAATATTCTTTATTAAAAAGAATATTGTTTTTTAAAAATATATTTATGACAGCACTCTATATATAAATCTCTAATATTAGTAATGTCTCTCTTGTCGAACAATTAAAGGTAGAGCTATATTTTTTAAATGTGACATCATATATCGTGTAAGAAATCATGATAAATTCCACAAGTAATATTATTTCAATTTTGAAATTCTTCTAATTTTTCCCATAATACCAAATAAGTTATTAATAGTAAATACAGGTATTAACATTTGCATTATCATTAAATGACAATTAAATGTATTATATCATCAAAAGATAATAGATATATAAAAATAAGATAAATAACATACAAAAATATCTATGTCAGATAGGTATATGCCTTTAAATTATTTTCATGATTTTGTGATAAGATTTTACAATCAAAATCGGCATAATTGCTTTATTCTTCGGACACAAATGGTATATTAAACATTATAATACCATTTTAGACTTCAACTAATATCTACTGCACGTTCTGTCTGTCTTCATTCTTTAAATCTGTTATATCTATTACGGTTGCTCGAAAACATTTTAGTTACACTAATTTTTAAGTAAAAAAAATTATGAGAAATCTTTTTCAATCTAGAAAATGATAAAATAACGAAAAAAAAAATTAAAATATTTTTTTTGACTATTTTTAAAATTAAAAAAAACTGTGAGCGACATCTGTACAACTTTTTTTAAGCTGATTTTTAAGAAGGCTCTTAAAACATGAAAACTAACATATTTTCATATGAGACACGAAAAGCAAATTGTCGGTTTTTTTATGCCTCCCTAATCTATAGGTATAAATAAAAAATTCGTTTATACTCTACTCTTTATTAGACTCTACTTAAATAATTCCATGAAGCATCAAAGCGATCTACATAATTGCACACCAGGTGTTTAACTCTCAATGTTTTTAAAACGACTCGATTACTCAAAGAGAGGAAACTCTACTGGAAATTATATTTATTAATCTTTACAAAATTAGATGTGATGGAGCTAAATTTTTATACCTTACAGATGAGAGATTTTCAAATGATAAAATCATAAAATGACGGAACGGTATATAAATAAAATGATTTGATTGTTTCTATATTGTATTCTTCCAAGTTATAATTTAACTGACGGAAAAATCAGCTTTCACAATCGAGAAAATTATTTATTAGTGTATAAAGGATTTATCTTTTGTAAAATTACGAGTATGTTCAATACTTAATTGAAATAAACGAATAGAATTGATTTATTCATAGTATTTTCTTAATTAATAGAGCTCTCGTTTCTTTGATTGGTCTGAGTTATAACGTACTAACGACTCACCCTCGCACCCTCGCTCGCTCGTGTTCGTCCCTAGATATGTTTTAACGGTTAGTATGGAAAAGATAGACTATATTCTAAAGATAGGCTGTATATAGCTTATATTCTTCCTAAATAAACTGGCTATCTAATGTAAAAAGAATTTTTCAAATCGGATTAGTAGTTCATGAGATTAGCAAGTTCAAACAAACAAGCAAACAAATATAGTAAAATATAAAAATATTATATATATATATATATATATATATATATATATATATATATATATATATATATATATAAAGATTATATTGTAAGTTGTGTATGTTGAAAGTGCAATTGAAAAGTATAATTTATCGCAATCAATATTTAAAGATAGATAGTGTGGTACAAAGTTCAACCGCCTTCCGTATTATTAGATCAATTCTCAGCCTCACTAACGCACATTATTTAGGTCAAGCACAGCAAACCATTAATAATATAACAATAGAGATATGTCTGTTTTCATATGTATGAAAATGGGACGAAATCTCTTCCACAGAACAAATAAAGAGAACAATTTCAGTTATTTATGCCCCTGTATTAACATAGCTGCTGAATTTGCGACTTCATACTTTAGTAGTTTATGAACAAAATATTCTGAATTCCAGTACCAACTCTCTTTCAACGCTAACAGTTCAAATATTGTTTCAGATGCCTGCGATGTAGCCGGAGCTGTCAGGTCGTCTAAATACAGTGTAGTGTCGATATTAGTGCGTTACTGTAAAGAGATATTGAAGATGTGTGAACGCCATCGGTTCGTCCTAAAATAAGTGATGTGCTGTATCGATAATAGATATCGATAGCCGACAAGATGGCGAGTATGGATTTGACGAATGAAGTCGTGAGATTGAGGGCGGAATTGGAGAAGGTCTCGACGGAGAGGGATATGCTCCTCTGTGAGGTATCCAATTTGAGGAGGGAGCTGGAACTTAGCGAACTAAAGCATTTGCATGATGACAGGTTAGTAATTAATATATTTATACCATATCTTATAATATATCATATACATTTATATAAAAATATACATAAAAGTATTAAAACCTAATGCTTTTGGAAATATTATCATACTTATGTATCTAGGAAACTAATAAAGTTACCCTCTAGAGTTCAATTCAAATACACGCTTCATGTAATGTTCTGTTTCGTTTAAATAATATACAACATTGATGCATTATACATTTTTGTTTGCTATATTCCATTTTGCTATATCACAATAAAGTGATATTCTCCTGAATTTTAATTTTCATACAAAGCATTGATAACCATTTTATTCTTTAGAAGTAGATATAATAGTCTTAGTTATTACAATGGAGTATAGAGGATTTTACAAATGAAAAAAAATTATTGTTATTTACTTTTTTCCTTGCATTTCACAATGTTCACAACAAGCTCATTAATAAATAATTATTTAATTTTATTTTTGTTTTAACGAAGCGGAGTAGAAAAAACGGCACGGACATAATTACTCGTCATAAAATATGATTTGTCATCAAACGCTTTTCTAAGATTTGTCGCCAACTTGCCACAATTAATAATAACGACTACGTGATGTTGCTTGCTATTATTTTAATTATAAGGCGTGTATTGTTTTTAATGATGGGTCCACACTATAAAGATTTTTGTACGTACAGATAGATATCTGTACATACAATGAGGTTTGAGTAAAATATTCTACGCGCACCATCTGAAGCAATGAAAACGCATTTTAATCGCTTCAAACTTAGATTTTTTTAATTTTGCATAATAAAACGAATTTAGCAGACCTCAACACCTAAATACTGTGGTGAAATCTAAGGTGTATGTAAAGAAATAAGTTCATTTTTAATGATTTTCATTACTTTTATTTAACACTTTAGATACCATAATGCTGATAATATTTATTTAAGTATATTTCTATGTAACAGCATCATGGTGTACCATAAGTTTAGAACAAATAAAAATGGCGGGAGGCAATGCCATAAAAAGTTCTACTGTAATGTCTAACTAGTCATAACATAACGTTCTTCATTTTAAATAACACAATATCTAAACCTTACATAACCTATAAAGGTAATATAGAAGCTGATGGTACATAAATAGCCTGCACATAAAACTATCCGTCAAACAAAGGGTGCCTTCGTCTTGCGTCCTTTGTAAGGCTCAACAGTCGTCAGGAACTCTTATGCCATATTTCGTGTGGTTTAAGTTAAAAAAATATAGGGTATTTACTCGTATTATTCTCTATCTTTTTAAACTAAGAGCAAAAGAAAACGTTTCTGTGCAAAGTTTCATTTTACTAATTGGTGTTTTATAAAGCTACATTTTCTATTTGTATTACATTAAAAAAGTGTACCTCCAAAGTTTTTGATAATAATTGTTAATATTTAAATATAAGTATTAGTTATTACTCATAAAGGTATTAAAACAACTAAATTTTAGGTTTTTTTGTATTCATTATGACAATACACCCGCGTATAAAAAATACACAATATGAGGGTTAAATAGCAGGCTATAGTTAGTATTGAATGGTAACCTACATATATACCTAAGATTTATTTCTAATTCCTATAAGGGTGGCATGGTCTCTATGATGAAACCCTTTAAAAAAATAAAGATTAAAAAAATACTATTTACTTAATGTTATCAAGTCGGCAATTCAAATTCCCTACGATACCTCTTACCTTGTACCAAATATATGAACCACCCCTATTGCCATTGTTTAGCAAGATTCCAGTTACTATCGTCAGACGTACTCTTCGTTTCTGACACGCCAAGAGACTATGATGATGTCAGAATTGCGGCCTCGAAAGGTTTTGACGTATTTTTGGGGGGCTGTTAGTGCGGTACACTCGGAATTGTTAGTATGATATACTTGGTCTTTGTTACCTGCCTGTTTTGAGAGGTTTATTGTTCTGCACGCTTTAGTTTGTCTCTTGATTTAGTCTACAAGAATGTAGAAATATTTCTACATATTATTTTATAATATATGGGTTTCTTATAAAATTAAAATATTATTTATACATGCATTTATAGATGGTAATCAAAATTGTATATTGAAAGTTCAAAAGTATATTACAAAAAGTTACATAGATATTATTGGCAGTAATTTAATTAGAGCGTTTTTAGATAAAAGATAGTAAATTTTTTTCTTTAGTACTGATTACAATACCGTCCATATTTTAATTTTCAATACAGATTTTAATATTTTATATGACACCTAACACATACATACGTGTTTTCACTTTCATTTTCATGGTTTAAGTGAATCCAAGGATCCCATATAAATTAGGGATAATAATCTTGCGCCTTAATGGAAGTAGACACTCGTGCAAAGCTATTAATATTAATACAATTAATAATAGGACTCGACCTGACATATTGATATGTTATATTTTATGTTATTATATAAAAAAATGTCTAAAATATTACAATAAGGTAATTTTATATTTTTACTAGCGACTCACCCTAGCTCCGCTTGGGTTCGCCTCTACTTATATTATATAAGTTTAGTATAGATTTCTCACAGGTGAGATATTATTTTGTCGCAGTAAAAAAGTGTCCTATACGTTGACCCGGATAACCAGCTGCCATCATACCAAATTTTATTAAAATCCCTTTAGTGGCTTTTCCGTGATGCGGTAACAGACAGACAAAAATTATAAAAACCATAGATTCGGCCTTTGTATTGATAATAATGTCTATTTCAATAAGATTTTCCAAAAAATATTTAATGTACTGACTCGAATTAGTTAGAATTTTATTATATGTATAGATAAATTATTTGGTTGTATGAATATGGAAAGCTTGTGAAAACTAATCATTAGTTAGTGTAGTAATGCTTAAAAATATCAGATTTGTTTGCTCCTTTTTTTTATTAACTCGACTTTTTTAAAGAATGTTTTATATAAAGTTTATTTAAAAATAATTATTTACTTTTTTTTTCAATTAAATACATAGTTATTTTTAAATAAATACTTATAATTAAATTATAAATATAAGTATTACCTAAAAAGATATACCGACTTAAAATTAATACGCATATTTAAAGTAACTAGTGTTCGCCAAATGGGCAAAATTCGATCAGGATAATTATTGTTTTTTTTTTAATTGAAAACTCTGAAGTGTGTCAATAGCTACTAAACGAAAAGATGAAAAACAATATCTGCTTTGTATATATTATATAATAAATACATATAGATGTTTAAATTCCTCCCCTATGGGTGGATTTTCTAAAAATATAGGACTATCCTAGACAGGATAACCTATTCGATAATGAGAAATGATAAAAACCGGCATACGAAGATCCCAAATGTAAATATACAAAGATATAATGCGCCCACAAAAATTGCACCCGAATTGAGTGTCTCAGTAGAAGAATTATGATAGTATAGTAGTAAAAATCTGATTTATCTAAGAGCTCTTATTATTTTAATACTCGCGACTCACCCTCGCTTCGCTTCGGGTTCGTCCCTAGACAAAAACGATTCTATCTCACGGGATCTGTACATTTTCCCGGGATGATATATAGCCTTCCTCAGTTAACGGGCTATCTAATGCAAAAAAAAATTTTCTAATTGGATTAGTAGTTCCTGAGATTAGCGCGTTCAACCAAACAAATACAAACAAACAAACTCTTCAGCTTTATAATCTTAAGTATATAGTAGTAAAAAACTGATTTATCTAAGAGCTCTTATTATAATAAGTGCTTCTCGATATAAAGTAGGCCTCATACAAATGTTTAAAGTTTGACCTCATTTTCTTTAGAAGTGAATCGTTTAACGGTTAACCAGTTATATAACTTTAGCATCTGATTATTGCGAACCCGGTTCTCGTAAAGGTTATGCCAGAAGCGACTCTCTGTTTATTGAATTTAATCAAATATTATTTGCTCTACTGCATTTTGTACGAGAAATTCTTGCTTATATTAAAAATATACTTTATTTAAACAATTGTTGAAGGAAATTTTCGTAATATTCACTAGTACTTGAAGTATCCATCCATATTATGATCTTGATAATAAATACGAATTATCAGAACAATTATTATATGTTAATATTCATATACTGTACTATTTCTTTTTTATGTATGTATGTATTCAGCCCTTTTTAACGTCCCACTGCTGGGCACGGGCCTCTCTTCAATATGAGGGGAGTCAGGCCATAGTCCACCACGCTGGCCAAGTGCGGATTGGCGGACTTCACATGTCATTCGAAAACTTGCTAGGTTTTCTCAGACATGCAGGTTTCCTCACGATGTTTTCCTTCACCGTAAGGCAAGTGGTAATCACGTTAGAAATGATTCGCACATGAAAATATCAGAGGTGTGAGACCCGGGATTTGAATCCGCTTCACTCGGTTTCCCAAACGAGCGCGTTACCACTGGGCTACCACTGCCATCTTTTTTATATATTTACATAAATAGATATTTTTTAATAAGCAAACCTTTTAACTGAATGGTGTTGTTTCTGTTTAAAATGTCTATTTGTTTTGAAACAACTCATCGTCATCTCATTAGTGAGGAATTTCACCGAAATGGGTTATTTACCAATTATTTAATGCACGGTTGCCACGAGATACTTTTTAACATCAAAGGGTGGAAAATCTCTCTTGAAAATCCAGCACATTTCGTCCCAGATTTTAAACTTATGGCTTAATGGAAACCAGAGAGTTACAGGATGAGTTATAATTTTTAAATATTTTTTATATGGTAACCTAGTTTTAGTAAGTAATTAAAATAATAAAAATATTTGAATAACTATACCTAATTATTTTCTTATTAGCTGACATACTTGGCGAGCTAAAATAGGCCGTTGATAAACTCTTTAAATAACTCAGTATTGGTAAGTACTTTGGATTATTATAATAGAATATAGAACAAAGAATTTAATCAATTCTTTATATTGTAGAGTTATGTGGGTAGATAGCGTATGTAAAAACTATAAAATAACCTTTGAGACGTAAAACTAAAACGTGAAACCTGAGTCTCTTCCGGGGGCATGTTTGCTGTAAATAATTCGAAACGTCCAATCGCTCTTCCGAACCAAAAAAAAAAATACGTGAAAAAATTAGAAAAGATAGCTTTATTTAAAATATATAATCAATAGAAGATAGCACGCCTTGGGAATGAAGTGATCGCCTCCAGGCTACTTCAACTTTATAGAAATATTGTAAATTATAATTTAACTTACAAAAAAGATAATATAATATGTTGGGACATTAGCACACAGCACTATCTAGTTCCATGGTAAGCTACGAGGCCTGTGTTATGGATACCAGATAGTTGATACACTACACGTATATAACTTTAACTACATACATATTATAAATAAGAATACATACATATTATAACGTAGTAATATTAGTTCCGTTGAGTTTTATTTCGCTAGTTCTTCTCAGGTCTGAGGCTTCTTCTTTCCGAACTGGTGGTAGACGTTCAGTAAAAAAAAAATTGTTATATTTTAATGCTAAATAAAATATTTTGAATTTGAATACTTATTTTGTAAATGCGAAAATATATTTGTTTGTTGTTTTCTTTGTTTATTCTTTTACGATGTTATGGATCAACGGATTAATGTGATTTCTTTTTTGTTTTGAGGTAGTTGGATTGAATATAATCTCATTCCCAGAGGAAAATACGTTAAATAAATAAATAAATAAATAAATAAATAAGGAAAATACGTTATATTAGCTCATATACAGATGTATCGAATATGATATTCTGTATGGAGATAGTCGGAGTCGGCCTCGAGAGTGATATGTATGTTCTGTATATACTGGTTGATATTGAAGTTAATCTTTACGTTATCTTTAAGGAAAACGTTTACGTTACGTTACGATACGGCCGCGTTAGTTTAATATAAATGTGGTTTATAAGCATTGCAAGGTTTATAAACAGTATCTATAGTAAATTTTGAACTCATTAGGTGTTAAAGAGAACTAACAGCTATGTAGGCTGATCGTTTTACACGCACGATTATCAGTGTTTACGTTTTCTACGAACGAACGTTACTAAAAAGATAACATTTGGTTGCAGGTCATTTATATTTTAACTGTTAAAGTGAATATTTCTTTTTTTATATCGAAAAATATTGAAATAAAATTAAGAAAAAAAAACTTATCAAGCGCGCTTAAAGACGTTTAGGATATAGGATATTTTGTCATTGATTCTATAAAAAATCTCTCTCTTTATCTCGTGAGCGAATTACCTGTGACTTCAGGCGATACTAAATATGCATAAAAAAGGAAGCCTACATGTTTGACCTATACCCTTAAGTAGTGTCACTAATAACTCAAGGAAAATGTAACCTTATAATGCAGACTAACCCTTCGTCCTGGTTTATTATGGTTCACTGGTTATGTTCTTAAAGGTGTATTATATTCTTAAATGATAATGAATAATGATAAATGAAGATGTCAATTTTCTTCAAAAAAATCATATGTTCGACAAAGATGTAAATTATAATAATTTATATATACATATATTTATTATTTATGATGGTTTTTTTAGTCATAGTATAACATAATACATAATAAATTGTATAGTTTCTAGATGTTTATCTATGTAATTTTTCAATTTTATAATAGATATCTAAATGCAGTCTTTGATACCTAAGTAATAGATTCGTGAGTAGGTATAATTTTTACTAATAAAAAAATCTCTATTTCCAGAAAAAGAATTCCTGTACATTAAATCTGTATAATAAAAAGGCAAAGACGAAACAGTACAATACTTTCTTCTCCACTGTTTGTCAAATGATTTTCTTATTTTTTGTTCAATACCTATTGACGAGCTTTAGTGCTATCAATAAAAAATTATTATAGTGGACACTGGTGCTTATTATAATCATAAAAAAATGAGTCATCCATTTTGCCTAAGTACAGCGATAGAAATAAAAATTGCTAATGTTAAATAATAATAATAATAAATTTATATTATTTTATAGATTACTGTTGTACCACGTAAACGTGAAATAAAACAAAAATTTATCAACGGATCTCTTTTGTGGTTCAAGTCCGCTACGACTGTGACAGACGGTATTCAGCTGTCATATACATAGTATGAAGAATACAATGTAAGAATATCTATTGCGCAGTGTGAGGGTCGAGTGTTCTTCCGAAGACGGATTATGAATTGTAATTCGCCAGAGTTAGAGTAAGATGACTAGATGCGATCCCAAAAGCCTATTTATTTTTGGTTTTCCTTATTGGTAATAAGATTACTATCTCTAGTGAGGAAAACTTCAGATAGGTTATTGAAAAAACCTTATCAGAAAAACTTGATCTATATTAATCTTTTAGTCAAGGGTTAAGAAATATAATAAAATTTAAAAATCGGTCAAGTGCGAGTCGAATTCGCACATGAAAGGTTCCGTACATGTTTTTTTTATTAATATGACTTTTACTCTATGTACATATGTAGTATATTAACTTCGATGATCAATTACGAACATTAAAAAAACGTTTCTTGTATCTTATTTTTGTTTATTTTTATTATTTGTTGTTATAGCGGCAATAGAAATACATACACTGTGAAAATTTGAATTCTCTACCTATTACGGTTTATGAGATGTACAGCCCTCTGACAGACAGACCGACGCTATCCGTCGGAGGCTTACTCGTAGTAATAGGGTTCCCTTGGCATCCTTCGGGTACGGAACCCTAAAAATCAAGAAGATCATTCATAGACGTGCGATATTGATAGAAAACTTTAGTTATACCTATTGCCCTCTATTTGCTAAGTGCGTAGAAAGGCGTAGGTTGTGTTCGCGTTTAAGGTTAATATAATAAGCGTAACAACCAGGCATAATATTGTCTGTTATACTAAAACAAAACTGATATGATCATATTTAAATATTTGTAGGTAAGTATGAAAATAGCTTTCCAAAAATTTCACCTTAAAACAACGTTATATTTTATTATGAAGTATTATATTATTACGCAAGAGCTATATAACATTTATGAAGCAGTAGATCCGATATTCTTCATTAGTAAGATTTGTAGAGAAAATTTATGTCTCAAGCAAGTTTGTCGGAAACCTTAAAATTAAATTTCTGTCTGAAGAGGAAATTCAGTGCGCGTAATGAACGGTTCCTTCCGTACTTCTATTTTTATTTAAACGCAAGGTGTAGATGGTGGACGTTTTGCATATAAAGTGGTAGCATATGACTAAAAAATGGAACTGTGGTACCTGTAGGCGACGTGCAAATCATAAGTAAATGTGTGGCAAATGCAAAAATAAATCACCTTGCTTTTTACGTTTTGCTGAGATACGAGAGCTATGAAATATTTGATAAAAAATCGTATTAAAATTTGGATTAAGTCTACTTATGTATGTATATTGATGGAAATATCTATGATTTTAAAGTTCCGTTACTCAAAAAGGCAATGGTAACTCTTATATCACTTCGTTATTAGTCTGCATGTCAAAATTCTTTTTCTCAGGAACGTATTGACGTAACAAGTTAATATTAATATCGAATACTTAGGTGTACGTTCCTATCAGCTGTAAAAATGAAGTTTATAAGTCAACGCAATAAAAAAAGCTTGCAAATATGGCCAATTATTCCGCATGTTTGGACACTCGCAAATAAATCGAAGGCTACGAATTTAAGTTACTTCCCGGTTGACCTAGAATCATAAAATTTGGCTAGAAGCAAGGTCTCGAAGCACTAGTTAAGAAAAAAATCTGAAAATCGTTAATATATAGTTTTTATCACATATTTTTTGTTTCATTTAATAATACTAAAATACATTTAATATCCTGCTTTGTCTTATTTTAAACTTAGATTAATACTTATTTAATTACTAATATAATAATATAAATAAATACATATACAAATAATCGATGGAGCCGAAACGTGCTAAAGTGGGGTCCGCGTTTAGGCAAGCGTAGTGTAGAACGCCCTACAGCACGATGGACAGATGACCTAAGAAAGGTGGCTGGCAGTGGATGGATGCGGGCTGCCCATGACCGGGTTGGTTGGTGCTCATTGGGGTAGGCCTTTGTTCAAACCGGGCGCGAAGCCAAGAAACGCAAAGGGAGATGGCCCACTTCGGTGTACCATGCGGGTTGCTCCTAGTACTTCTTCTATCGTCAGAGTGGACCGTTGGAGCAATCCCATGGTTGTTGTGGTCTGCTTCGGCAGTCCTACCGTCGGGGCGTCGTGGTTGAGTGCGTAAGCGATTCTGCGACACCCCATTAAGACGGAGGAGGTTTCGTTGGGTTTAAGTGGATAGTACTGGCCTTGCCGATGAGTCCCACACCTCGTGCCTAAATACATTTACCACCGTTAAAAAAAAAAAGAAAAAAAAGGTCTTTGTTCAGCAGTGGACGGCGATAGACTGATTGAAGATATAAATAATTGTTGTTATTTATCAACTTTCTCCGTTTTCCATTATTATAGCTACACTATTATAACTCCATTTACAAAGAAAAGTCAAATATAAAGTAATAGTATATAAATAGCATATAGTAAATATATTAGTATAATATATTAGTTTTGTTACATAAAACTTAAATGCATGAACCGTAGGTGTTATGGGCGACAGTTACTACTTTCCATCAGGTGGTCTGTCTGCTCGTTTGTCACTGAATCTCATAAAAAAAAAAAAAAAAAAAAAAATAGCATATATAAATAGCAATACCATTACAAAGAGTACTTGCGTCTATAACAATGCCGTCAAAATTTTCTTAGCCGTTTATCAAACACACAAGCAGAATTACTTTCGCACGTATAATATTAGTCAGCACGCATATATATTACAAATAGATATTGTAACAAGTGATATTACACATCGTTCTTACATACATTGAACGAGACCATTTAACATTGACCTTCATACCGTAATTGACATCATTATTTACTCGCGTGGTTAGTATCGGTTAGAAGATGAACAGTTAAGTAATGAGCGTTAAATTGCTAATAGAATGGTTGAAACACTTACAATTTTATCTACTTAAACAATGTTTGACCTATTTCAATATTGCTATAATATTATATACAGGGTGAATTTTTCAAGTGGGCGTGCATGGCTAAATCCGAAACTATGGGGAATAGCGAAAAGTACTCAAAGGAGTCTCGGGCCCAATTTTCATGAAAACTAAAACTGCATCATTGGATTTCTGAAAAATCATTTTTCCTAGCCAGGAATCGAACCTGTTGATTTTGAAAAAAAAAACACATACTGTATAATTACACCATTCACTAGTATTGCTAATAAGAAACGCATTCTGGGAATCATGACATACGGCAAACTTAAGGAAAGAGCTCATTTTCGACAAAATGTTTTTTTATTGTTCTTTGTTATTTACTTATTAAACCTAAACAGATCAATTGTTCAAAATGATAGCCGTTGTTTTCAAAACATAGCTGGATTGGACGTTTCAAGGATTGTACTGCATTTAGCATTACAATATTATTGATTCCGTTTAGAATATTTCCAAAGGCCGTTTCAAGTCATCAATTACATTATACATGTCTTTATAGATTTCGTTTTTACATACCCCCAGAGAAAATAATCTAAAGGTGTCTTATTATTATATATTTTTTTGCAAATTTGACCTGTTTTACATTGTTTCTATTGTTTTTATTGTGGTATTATGATATTTATTTGTAAATATGTACATTTTATCAAATTGTTATTGATATACGAACTTCAATAAAGGAGATAGGTATCGTATTTAGCAGCTAAGTGGTTTTAATTTTCTTTTAATCTACTATATTATAAAAAAGCCGAGTTAGTTAGTTAGTTAGTTTGTTTGTTTGTTTGAACGCGCTAATGTCAGGAACTACTAATCCAATTTGGAAAATTCTTTTTGCATTAGATAGCCCGTTTATTGAGGAATGCTTATGATCTACCTATTTCATACTAACCGTTAAAACGTACCTAGAGACGAACCCGAGCGAAGCGAGGGTGAGCTGCTAGTTGATATTTATTACCAAAACAACATTTTTTACAATTTTTGTCTGTCTGTCTGTTTGTTCCGGCTAATCTCCGAAACGGCTGGACCGATTTTGACGGGATTTTCACTGGCAGATAGCTGATGTTATAGGGAGTAACTTAGGCTACTTTTATTTTAGAAAAAGAATCAGGGATCCGCGAAAAAAAATGAAAACCCATGAAATTGTGAACAAAATCCGCGTACGGCCTACGCACCCAAGCAAAACGATGGTAAATCGCTATATAATTTAAATTAAATCAATATTTTAGGAGTAGCAAGGTACTGTTTATGTTTATACATGATAGCTATGTTTATACATAGCTAACCGTGAAAACGTATCTAGGGATGAACGCGAGCGAAGCGAGCGTGAGTCGCTAGTATATACCTGTTGCGTTATCTCATTACAGTATTTCATTCAAATGATACTCATTCACAGTTCACGGACGCTTGCCGTAGATACATAATTTCCTTCGCCAATTTTGCAACGTTACGCCCTACATTAACTAAATAATACATTATCGGTCCACAGTGTGCCGTCACCAACTAGCTTATTTTACTTTCTAAATTGCCTTTGCCTTTTTCGTTTTACCTGTCTCATTTCACGGTGGTTAAACGATTTGCGCAGTAAAAGTTTTGTAGTGAGAGAAAATTGAAATTTTACAAAATATATGTTAACAGTGGTCCCGTATCGTACTCTGGTGTCATCTATGAATTCATTGTGCACATGAATATTAATTATAAGTGTCATTTGTTTGATGAAAATATAATGGATGTTTGTTATGTGAATTACTACATTTGATATTATGTTACATCGTTTATTTTAAGCTTTATGGTAAATTTCAATAGTTTATTTAATTTATTTATTTTGTTTTATCATCAATTTTCTTAGTACTCATTTTATTGTCAACCTCTTAAACTACTTAATTAGTAGGCTAATGGATAAGAAGTGTCGAAAAAGGCATTTTTGGCATACCTAAAGAGCAACAAACTGACCGACTAAGTCAAGACTCGCTAAGACATAATCATTATAAAGTAAACTTCTTAAAACGTAATGTCGAAAGCCGTCCTAAATTAGGTTAATGTTGCCTTGAAAGCCCTCGAGTGATCCCTCGAGACGGTCGTCTCTCGCTAGAGGTGGTGATGTTTTATCTTGTATCTGAAGATATCCTCCTTTAGTTTTACTTTCGCGGTAATCATTCACTGTATTTTAATTTTTATGCTTCGTTCTATTACAAAAGGTTAGGTACACGTTTATTACTATAGTAAATAATGCAAAGAAATCGTTTTCCAATGCTTTTACTCTATATTGCGGTCCGTGGATTACGGATACCGTGTTTATAGAATTTATAAACGGATATACACCAGACCGTAACACATACATACATATATGGCCAATACATCTTGCCTAGCGGGAATCGATCCTAAACTTTTACCTACGAGATACAAATACTCAGACTACTACGCTAGACGTGGTTATTTTTACTTCTACGTTATCATTTTAAAATATTTAACTAAGATCACACTAATTTAATTTTTTTTAACTAGATTTTTAAAATTCCATCTATCTTTGCTTATGATCTAAAAAAGCCGGAGAATAATTTTTAAACACTTAACTTGACAGATTTTGACGATTTTTATAATATAAATTAATATACCCAAGTAAAAGTAATTTGAATGTAAAAAAAATTATGACAGTTTAAATTTTATTTATGAATTTTAAAACAATTCTTGTTTATAAAATAACTTGATTTGATCCAAAATACCAATTAAAAGTTCAGATCTAAATAACAATTAACAGTTCAAGCCGTAAACAACGTCCAAACATTGGTTATGACGCCAGCCGGCCTTGCGATATCAACACTTTCGGTTTCACAAACCTAGCCCATTAATGAATGGTAAGCAGAATAGCTTTACTTTTTGCTGTCTTTGTTCTCTTCCGTATTATATATCTATCAATGACAATCGAAGTGCTTGAGTAGTTAAATTATTTATTGAATAAATATTTATTGTCGATCTTTATTCTTCAAAATTTTCACGTTATGTCATTTTCGCCAATTTTTTATCGATTTTCATAATACTTTTTTTTAAGTAAAAGTTCTTTACGCACGCTTGACTTGAGGAGGCGAACGTTTGTTGCCATGGTAACCATTGTTATTGTCTGACATATGATATATAATATTATACTCTTTCCTTAAATGATATTCTATAAATATATGATTGTAATATGCCTAATATGCGTTATTTTTAGTATCTCACCTATCCTAATTTAATGAATAGTTTATATCTCAAGGATGGTTCCATATAAGTACCTAACATATCACTGTGGGTGAAATTGAAGTGATTTTTCGGTGTGCCTACACGATAAAGTTGGGTTAAGCAATCATGTTATTCAGTAGACTCTTAAAACGAAAGCAGGTGGTACACATAGTGTGTCTATTTGGTATTATGTATAGATGTGTATTGATATAATAATGCAAAATGGGTGAGCGTGTTCAAAAAACAAATCTCTTTAGTTTTTTATAACGTAACTTGCGTAATTTTTAAATAATTTTCATGAAGAAAATGTATTTGGTACTTTAAAGCGCTACTGATTCTCATAATATTGTTTAGAGAATCCTCGCAAACGGGTCAATGCTCAGTCTATTAATCAGCGAGGTGATGAAATGTTTGCAGATTTCACGCGGTAATGCTACCTAGGACATGTGGGCATCGTTACCACATCTATGTCGAAATATCGCGTGATGACCCTAACCTCTTACAATCTTTTGATGGCTTGAGTATTTCAAGCATTCAAGTCTGTGATTGATCATCGTAATAATACCATAATGCAATATTTATGTACATACGTCTACAAACAGAGTCTACTATTAAGATTTGTAGAATTCACAGGTTGGATTTCTATGCTATTGCTTAACGCCCAATGTTATATCATTAGTGTAAATAGAGGGAAAATGGGAAAGCAAATTTATTATGTGTCTTTAATTTAGTAAATGTTCTTTTCTACTATTCGTACGTAAATATATTTACTAGCAATCTTGATTAAAACGTGAATTATTTAAAACCTCGATATTTAATTTCACGAAAGCAGACGACGGGTTCATATGGACGGATAGTGTTTAAATTCACCAGAATATGTTATTCATTGAAGTCGGGGCTTTCCTTTAATGTCGAAACATCCATGGTTCGTGTAACCTCGCATTAAACAGTGTGTAATATAATTTTGCCTTGCCTACCTGTTTTCGACTTTAGCGACATATTTTGTCCGCCCACAAAATGCGTAGGCCTTCAGATTATTTCACTGGTTTGAGGTTAAAAAGCCTACCTCGGGAGAATGTTTTTGATGAACGTCTACTAAGAGAAATACAATATTTTATCAAAGGTCACGCGGGAAACAAATAGTTCTGTGACAGTGATATTTAAATAGAAATATTTAGTTTAATATTTCGAATGGTGCGTAAACGAAGTGTGCTTTTATTGATATGACTCAAATTTAACCACCTACATAAGCTTTATTCGGATACAAGGCCAATATTTTATATATATTAAATATTGTAGAGTCCATTGCATGTTTATACGTTTGTATATTTATATTTCTCGTAAACAATGTTTTAGTAAACGCTTACGCTTACGTATTCTATTTTCGTATGAAGAATTTGTTGCTGTTTTTCATGAAAATGAGTAAATAATTAAAGTTGATAGTGAAAGGGAAAATTTGTGTGATAATTCAATGAACACTTATTATCAAGTGATGGTAATGATTGATACTAAAACAAGTAACACTTTTAACCAACTCTCACAAAGATTCTCATTATTATTATTTTTAATAAATAAGTTATAACTCTAAGGCTATATAATTTTCGAGAACAAAGCTCCACCCCTAAGGGTGAAATAATTACTTTTAAAGTAATTTTGAAGTCGGTATACTTTCTCGGTTAAACCGTAATTATATTTAAATAATTTATTCTAGTAAGCTCTAACGATAAATGAGTTTGTACAATAATCTGAAGCTACTGGGCGTATTATAATTAGTTCGATATTACCAAATATCCAAAGTGAGGTATTAAATCATGTCATTGAAAGTAGATATCATGGTAAGTGGGTTTGCTGACAAAATGATTATAACGTGCTGCATGGTGCTGTGTGTTGATGTCCTAATATTATTAACTTAATACCTTAACACACTGACTGTCTATAACAACAAAGTCTTGATGTTTTCGCTTGTCGTGGTAGCCTTTAAGTATAACAACCTGTATATTGTAAAATTTAGGCATGTAGTTTTTGCACAATTTAAGTGTATGTTCTGTTGGTTACCCTAAATAAATAAATATATAGATAAACGTGCGGGTTTACAGGTACAAACGAAAACCGATTTTTTAATATAATTTTTTTTTTAAATATCCTTAATTCTATCAAGTTTCAAGCTGCTATAGTTACTTTGAAAGAGCTGTTTTAATAAATAAAAATTCTAAATCTAAAGTAGTGTCTTAAGTACACGAGGTACCTACGAGTATTTGTAGTATTTGACTTCTATGCGATGTCAACGGTACTGGCCTTTACTACTCGACGTAAGATTCAGATTCGATTTTTTGTATATTCTGCACTAGCGACTCGCCCTCGCTTCGCTGCGGGTTCGTCCCTAGACAAAAACAAATCTATCCCACGGGAACCGTACATTTTTGCGAGATGATATACAGCTTATAATCTTCCTCAGAAAACGGGCTATCTAATGCAAAAAGAATTTTCATATCGGATTAGTAATTCCTGAGATTAGCGCGTTCAACTAAACAAACAAACAAACCCTTCAGCTTTATAATGTATGTATGTATTCAGCCCTTTTTGATGTCCCACTGCTGGGCACGGGCCTCCCTTCAATGCGAGGGGGATCAGACCATAGTCCAACATGCTGGCCAAGTGCGGATTGACGGACTTCACATGTCTTTCGAAAACTTGCTAGGTTTACTCAGACATGCAGGTTTCCTCACGAAGTTTTCCTTCATCGTAAGGCGAGTAGTAATCAAGTTAGAAATGATTCGCACATGAAAATATCAGAGGTGCGTGACCCGAGATTTGAACCCGCTTCACTCGGTTTTCCAAGCGAGCGCTTTACCACTGGGCTACCACTGCCTGCTTTATAATATTAGTATAGATTTAAGACTACCAAGGCAAAAGTTAAATCGGAGGCAAATGAGTACCAATATATCTTATAACTTTTTCTTACAATCCACTTTACTAATGAGCAACGGTAAAGTTTACAGGAAGTGCATATTACAACTAAAGTAGGATTTCTAGTATATACAGTGTAGAAACAATGTTTTATTACTTTTAATTTAAGGATAGTTCTCCTAAGCTTAAGAAAAGAACACCTTCTGTGCGGTAATAAAAGATTTTCTTCTACCGTTTAGCATTGTACTAATGAGTTTTTACGACGACCTCCTAGAATCTTTTTTGTTTTTTTATCTTACCACTCGACAAAGGAACGTCAGTATGCATATTGTCTTTGAGGATTTATCAAGTGTCCGCTTTAATTAATTTTTTCATGTACACAACTTTTAAAATTCTGTTGTTGCCTTAGGAAAAAAAATGAAATTTCTATGAGTTTCATGGTCGATTTATCTAAATGAAAATAACCAATTTTCAGATTTAGTTAAGGCTGATCTTATGACCTAGTCTTTGATTTGTTTCGAATGTCTTTTAAATCTATTATTTTGAAAGTCAGACAGACACACATTTTAATTTTATTTTCAATGGATTATTATAGGTTCTGTTAATATTTCTTGCAAATTTACAATTTGTGAGTTAAAAATTATAAAAAAAAAAATAACGCATTTACAACAATATTAAAAAAAAATAGGAAAACGCCCCATATCTCGTTACACCTGTTTACATCAACGCCCCTCAAACCCTATACATAATATGTAATAAGCCTTGTTACACAATTGCGCTCCGTTCGCTGCGATACTTTCGTTACATAAATCAATAATAAATAAACAATAAAGTGACACAAGAGCATTTCATCACACACGTTTCCTTTTATGCCCACTTATACTTACAATATTGCTAAGAGTACCTAAGTTTATATTACCTTATAATTAAAAAAAAATGATATCTACATTAGATTATTAACATCTAGGGTTTTATTTAATACTGCAGATCTAAATAATAACTTTAAAGACCATCAAGAATTTTTTTAGCCTGATGTTGTGTTATATTTTGTTATATATTGTGTTAGAATTATAATTTATAGTAAAATTTAAACTTATAATTCTCGCCCAAATAAAGATTTTAAGCTTTTGGGTTTTTGGTATTATCACTTAAGATTATTTTCTTACTGAGTATTATATTTTTTCTTTTCTTTTTTCCGAATTAAAAAAGCGGATCTTATTTTTTTTTCTTGTTTACTCTATGCTTTGGTTCTCCCTACAATAATTTTAAGAGATGGCCGTACGATTCAAATAGATAATTGTTGTCAGAAATGACTATTACTATATATTAAATTGTCATGGAAAAAAATTGTCTAGAGACATTAACTTATGTTGATTATTCTTCATTTAAGTATTACTACTCATGCAAGAAGAGTCTCATGAAAATATAAATTATTAGATTTTTGAAAGAAATATATAACAATTTGTACAAGAAACATCTAAACTTAGTTTTATTGTTCAACATAACTGAATAACGCCGGTTCCAGACATTTAATGCGAACAAATCGCAGTCGCCTAAATAGATTTTGCAACTCCAGCCTAACTTTTATTACTCGGTGTCATGCAGTTGATAAGTTTCATTGTGCGACTGTACGTAATGGCAGTTTGTTGGTTGAAATACAACAAACAATATATAGAACTGTAAATGTTAAGTGGTAAATAGTGATCTTATGTAAATATTTTTGTCCGTGATGGTATTTGACTAAAGTGGAACAATGCGTGTCTTGGTAATGCAATCGGGCAAATTTAGGTTTCGATACATATGTGTTAGTGAATACTGTGAATGTCCGCATAGGGGGTAAGTGTTACGATTAGTAATGACCTTGATGCTTCAAATATATTAAGATATAAGCTTTATACCTGAATAAATTGTCGGTTTTGTATTTGTCTGTAGCAAGTGATAGTAATAAGTTTTTAGTATAGTTAAAGATTAATTACTTTATATATGATGTACCTATACGACAAGATAATTAGGAAAATATGTTTGACCCGTGTGTTTTTGTGCCTATATTTTGATTAAATATCAGCTTTTATATTCTTTAAGGGAATAAATATGAATTTTATATGAAACAATTTTTTTAACAATAACATCAACTTTTCTTATTTGGTTATATTTGATCATTAGCGGAAACTGTACCTAATCTTTAAGATGATGTTTCAATTATTAATTTAGATAAAGTATTAGATCTTCCACTAGCGACTCACCTTTGCTTCGATCCGATTCGTCTCTAGGTACGTTTTAACGGTTAGTATGGAATAGATACATACATAGACTATATATTACATGATACATATAGTCTTCCTCAATAAACGGGCTATCTAAAACAAAAAGAATTTTTCAAATCGGATTAGTAGTTCCTAAGATTAGTGCGTTCAAACAAACAAACTCAGCTTCTTTATAATATCAATTAATGTATAGATATGGCGTGCAAACAAACAAAAACTGGCTTTGATAAATATATGTATTTATGATACAATTATTAAAAAGGTGTAAGTAAGACGGTTTCGATCATATAGACATCTGTACAATATATTACTTTTAAAGCGTCTTTTTTGCCTCATGTCAACCTTTCAGATAAAATTGAAAAATGAGTTTTCTCTAAGAAAACAAGGAATTTTACTCATGCTGTACCTATCGCTGAAGGCAATTTTATATAGGTAGATACAAATACTTGTACATCTGTCTTCGTCTTAGCAGGACGTCTATATTTTATTTATGTATGTACATAATTACATTATGCATTTATTACATATTTTTTATATGATAATAATAATTTAGTTTTTTCTAATTATGTAATCCTTTTTAATATCCACACCCTCTTACATTCTTCTCACAGTTTGCATTTTTACTATACTTTCAGGCATGAAAGAAATCGCTGTTTTAGTATAATGATCTTAATAAAGTTAGTTAATTCACGTACATTTTCCAACAACACTGTATATTTTTTCTTCCTCTAGAGTGAACAAAAAAATGCTATTATTATTGTTGAACAACAAAATTGAGCAAAACCATAAGATCGAAGCGGTTTGTCTGTCTAAAGTATTCAGTGTCCTGTGTCACTAATGTATTCAAGATTACATAAAGCTCTCGTAATGTTTTCAAAAGAGTGAACATGCAAATCCAGTATTGAGAGCAACTTGTGAAATGCATATTGTAGATGATGCCGCCTTCTCAAAGGCTAATGGGACTTTGGCTAATTAAAATTGCGTGAGGAGCAAACTTCATTAGTTCCAGCACTTTATGTTCAAGGCTTAGCTCGTGTAATTTAGGTTATATTTCCTTACTATTTCTTTCGTACAACGCTTATTGTTATTCCTAGTAAAAAAATATATGAACAAGCAAAATGCATGTTAAAAAAGATTACGCCTAATACGTACCCACGTATAATATGTCAGAATTTAATTTATCACCAATACGACCTTCGTCGTTTTCTGTCAGTCAATGAGATAATGGTCTCCTTAATGCTTACCTATAAATAGGTAAAGACCCTTAATTATAAACAATAAACGCTAGTTTACCCTTAATTAGTAATTTACACGATTGTTCCAAAAGAGGAGTACTGTGCTTCGAGTGTTTGTATGGCATGCTCATGCCTAAACTTCGTAACAGATTTTAACATATTGAAATCGTTAAATCAGTCTTACATTATTCGAATGAAAAACAATGTTTTTTTTCGTTTTTTAATTAATAATAATTGTTATCTTCATTAGTTGTATGTAAGTAATAAGGTTGATTAATTATTAGTTAACTGATTACTCAGGAAATGAAAGGCAAGAAAAATTATACCGAGCCTTCGATGACATGGTATTTCTTAATCATGTGTAACTTAATTGCACAAATACGTAGGTATGGCAACTGTACCTTTGCTCTTATGTAAGAATATTATATGTAACGAATCATGTCATCAATAATACAGCTTCTGAAACTTTAATTATTTTATAAGAATCAAGTTAATATTTTACTTGTATTTCGTGTTGTAGTATATATTTGTAATATAATCATTTTATATGTATAGTTATGTATATAGTATGTATGATTTTGTATATGTATATATGTGTGTATGTATATGTATGTTTGGTTATAAAGACCAATGTGAATCACAAAATTCGAACCAAGAATGCAGAAGTTTCTGTTGAACACTTTAATATCACATTTTCGCAGTTGTTAATTAAAGAAAGTTATAGAAAAAGACTATTCATATTATGTGAGAAAAAAGATTCTGCTCTTACGAAATTATTTTATGTTATTTTATAAGGAAAACCTCAATTTTGTTTTCAGAACACCTTCTAACAATAAGTACTGTTTCTTATAAATCAGTCCAAGCACGTCCACCGCTACTTGCTTTGCATCGATTCGCTTTATTTCCTTCACGGCTTTGAGCGCTTTCATGTCATCTTTCTCTTTTTAATTATCATGGTTTGCTAAGACAAGAGGGAGATGCAAGAGCGTAGATAAGTTTATGAAAGATATATCGATACCGCGTAACACGTTCACCTAGTTAACGCTATTACTCGCTGTTGCGAATAGTCCGTTGTCCATAATGCGTAACTGTTTCAGACGTCATTTATTTATGATGTGAGTTTGAGATTATTGATTTATTTATTTATTAAAGTACGTGAACATTACATACATTAAGATTCACTGACATTACATTAATTATGCTCAGAAGTTTGTTTGTTTTTTTACAGCTTATTTAAAAGAACACGGGCGGAGCCGTGATAAAAGCTAGTGTGGTATAAGATGATAAAATTACAGATGTACAAAAATCATCGTATCCTAATGAATTTCTTTGGAGAAACATTTATAATAAATTTAATTATTTGCTTTATTTATAGGTAAATTGTATTATTATTACTCTGTGACTGGTTTTTTTTTATTATTATTCGGTAACTTATGCTATAGTTAATTAATATAATTTATTTATTAATTTTCATTTCTTTGACAATATATTTTATATTGTTGGATTATACCTATAAATAAATACCGGCCGATTGATTTATCTTTGAACTTTTAGTTCATAAGTTAATAAGAAATTATGATCTTATTCTTGTTTCATTTTATCCCACATTAATGTTCCAACATATTTATTTATTTATTCAATCATTCATTCATTCATTTATTTATTTTTATGTGTTTATTTATTTACCTATTTCCAACCAAGTCACATTATATTAATGCACGTAAATCTTCTTTCTATCAAAGTGACAGTTTAAGGCTAGCTGTCGGTTATGGGTTATCGCGGTCGGGCAGTCGCGAAATGGTGAGACATTGGCGCCGGCGTTTCTGTTATCATAAGTTCCTTATGCAGTTCTTAGAAAATATATACATATATAGGTACGTAAGTAAATAAATAGGTTTAATAAATATGTTTTTTATATTATACTATCAGAATATAATGATGTTATCAATCTTATTATATTATTTAGGTACAAAAATAGTACCTATTTAGTGGTATGTAGGTAATTAATTGTTCGTCAAAACATTCCATGGTATTGCAGAAACTGTGACAGATAATAAATACTAGAAATAAGGAGAAACTGATAAATAGGTGTTTTGTGAGGCAAAGTGTATATATAGATATTTTATATATTAAAATCTGTAAGCAATATTAAATTGCGACTTTTTAAAAGTGAATCTAAAACAATGTTTTGGCGACGATTCGTCTCATTAGATCTGATCTCCGAACGTGGTCGCCTTCACGGACTTTCAATATTGGCATTTAATTTGAATTTATCCTCTGAAATTTGAAAGTACTTGTGGAAATATATTTTTGATTTGATTGTATGTATATACATAATATGAAAGGATAGAAAATGTAACAATGTGGTAATTTAAAGAAATAAACAATGAAAAATTATAAATGTTATTATACCGGTACTGAGTAAAGACGCAGAGTATACAAGAATTAATAAAAGACAATAGATCTTTATTGGAAAATTTATGGATAGGTGAGTATTGACCGCAGACTATTGCGCCGGCGCCGGCCTTGTGATTGCGCTTCAAAATTCAGTTACGATCGTAACCAACATTACTTACTTTAATTTTGTAATACATATATAGAAATGATATTATATTTATTTATTTTTGTAAATTCATACATATATACAGATAAATAAAATTGAAGTGTCTGTTTGTTATGTCGAAATAAAAGCTTTTTACCCGCCTTCCAAAAAAAGGAGGTTCTCAGTTCGACCGTATATATATTTTTTTATGTCTGTTCGCGGATTTTTTCGTCGTTTATGAACCGAATTTGATAATTCTTTTTTTGTTAGAAAGGAGATATCCCAAGAATGGTACCATGATAAGGAAACCAGGATCTGATGATGGGATCCCAGAGAAATCGAGGGGAACTTTCGAAAATTGTAGCGGCGACAAGTGCGTTTGTTAACATTTTTATTAGGTATTTTAAAGCACTACTATTTAATGAAGGTCTAGAGTCGATCTGATGATGGACTCGAAAGACAGTCGAGGGAACTCCTCAACGATTTACAGCAATTACCTGGTGTTTGGGCTTGATTAATTTGTATTGATAATACGTCTACACTAAAAATGGGAAAATAAAAACTAAAAAAAAAACCGACTTCCAGGCACTGAAAAGTATAAAATGCCCGCCAATACAAATCAAAGCGCACCGACTTCGAAAATATCTGATTAAGTATCTATTCTAAATGAAAACCCCCGTTTAGTTATTTTTTACTTTTCAGTGCCTGGAAATCGGTTTTTATATTTTTTTTTAAGTTTTTACTGGATGCATATGAAATTATATACGGTACTTATAAGAAAAATATAATTTTAAAAATGTCTATCTGTTTATTCCGGCTAATCTCCGAAATGGTTGAATTGATTTTGAAAGGACTTTGACTGGCAAATAGATGATGTTGTAAGGAGTAACTTAGGCTTGCTTTTATTTTAGAAAATTTAGGTTTTGCTCAAAAAAATTAAAACGTACTTAGGGACGCACTGTAGCGAAGCGAGGGTAAGTCACTAGTTACATAATACATTTATAAAATATTTACCGGTGGTAGGACTCTGTTAAGCCTGAGGAGTCCGACTGGATGGGTACCACCCCCTTATCTATTTCTGCCGCCAAGCAACAATGATTGCATTGTTGTGTTCCGGTTTGAAGGATAAGGTAGCCAGCGCAATTACAGGCAAGAGGCATATCATCTTAGTCCTCACAGTGATAACGTACCGGCGGTTCTGTATTTTGGTTACCTAAAACCTAAGTGCATGAACTGTAGGTGTTATGGGCGACAGGTACTGCTTTCCATCAGGTGGTCTGTCTGCTCGTTTATCACTGAATCCCATAAAAAAAAAACTTTAATAGAAATTTTACGTTGCAAATTAATGTATTGTATGTACCTACTCAGCGTGAAAGTCAAAACAAGTTGCGAGATTCTATTACTCCTAAAAACGTGTTGAACAATATTTTCACACATTCAATATTGGCCAATAAAGAATTGCTTGGAGCTATTGAGACTGACCGAAGTTTGTTTAGTCGTAGACCGGTTTGAGCGACCTTGCGCCCGCGCACGTTCACTTGCCGATCTCATAGATGTTTTACAGCATTTGTCAATTGATTGCTTTTGTTTTTGTTTTCTATCTAATAATTCTAGCTCTCCCTACTGGTTGTGTCAGTTTCTGATGTTGTTATATGCTTGAAACGGATAAAAAAGATAGACCTTATTTTGTTATGGGAAAAAAAAGGTAACTGACCTGTTTGAACATACTTCGGATTGTTGGTTTTTACTGCTGTGATAGTTTTTATGATGGTATTCAGGCTTTTAAATTACTGGAGGTTTTAGTTTGTATAGTAAAATAAATCAAAATCTTTTTTAAAGTTTAAATTGTGATAGAATTCTGAATTTCTGAATTAACTTAAAATAGAAACAGACTGAATGAAAATATTTATCTATGATCATCTATTTTTCATGAATCTTCAGTAGCATTGAGAACAAGTAATATTGTTAATGTGATGGCAATGACCTTCAGAAGTAAATCACCTTGAGCTTCTATTGTTGCGTCCAACAGGTGTTTCAGGCAGTGTTCTGAGTGACGTAGAAGCATGTCGTGTGACAGATGGTTCACGGCTCTACATATATACATGTAAGGTTTCGCAGATTACTAGCAGGAAAAACATATGGTAGACGACCGAGAATGTCGTAATTTCCTGTCATAAACCTCAAAAATAATATAAAGCTCTTAAATATGTCAGTTTTTGTATGGTTTTTCTTAGTGTGATATGATATAATCAACATTACATGCTTTTCCCCTATTAGTATAAATTAGAGAAAATGTCAAAGGGAGATGAAATTGACATTAGTGGATAGAAAGTAAAGTCTTACTGTATTCAGCAGAACAGCGCTAGATTTATAATGTTAAGGCTTAAGTATTATACGCCAGCGCAGGCTTTCCATCAAGCGACACGTTGCTGAACTGACTACGCATGCGTTAAGCCAGTCGCTCACGGCCGTTCGGATTGGCCGCACGCGTTGATTCTTCTCTCACAAAAACATTTCGCAAATTAATACGTCACCAACATTTAATCTGAGTGTTATAAGTGAATAGTGCAAAAACAGTTGTTCAAACACTTGGACTTGCCAAGGTTAAAAGTGTTATAGTGAAAAAAGGAGAATCTCGAATGTTGTTCGTCGGAGATCGTCACGCTTGTTGACCATTTTTTATTGGTTTGCATCAATTCTCATACCTAAAGTCATAACATATCATATATCCCAGTTTTTATAATTTTTTTCTATTTGGAGTCGGACCAACACTTCTCATACTTTGTCTCCGTTGGCGTAATGACTCATTTACTTAAAATCCAAATTTTGTGTGGGATTTTGTAGCAATTGTACCTACATGTTAAAAATTTGCACTAAGCTACAGATGCTGGATGAAGGATGAGCGTGAGCGTTTTTGTGTACCGTCTTTACCTAAAATTGCTTGTAGCATTCCACGTTTATATCAATTAAATTATTCTGTACTAGCAAAACCCGCGGCTTCGCTCGCGCTAAAACTACAACAAAAAAACTTTGAAAAGGTAGGTTGCATACAAATGTTTATTCCTTATTTTATCTCCTTATGGGATGAATTTTAAAAAACGCTAAAATACGTATTAATTAAATGGTATTGAAGAGCATTAATACCAAGTTTCAAGAAATTCTGATCATAAATATTTTTTGGGTTTTGTTATAACCTGCATTCCCGTGGGAATGAGATAATCTCCCGCGATAAAAAGTGTCCTATATGTTGACCTGGATATCCAGCTATCATCATACCAAATTTCATCAAAATCCCTCCAGTGGTTTTTCTGTGATGCGGTAACAGACAGACAGACAGACAGACAAAAATTCTAAAAACTATAGATACGGCCGCTGCATCGATAATAATGTCTATTTCAATAAGATTTTCCAAAAAATATTTAATGTACAGATTCGGCTTAGTTAGAATTTTATTATATATACTTATATAGATTAAGTAAATTATACCTGCAATTAATTAATTTGCTCATAAAACCTGTACTTAAATAAGGAAATAATGTTGAAATATAGTTTCGATGCTTTATTATGTTATCGCTGTTAAAAACCTTTTGTTGTCATAGTTTGATATCGTGAGAGTGTTTTATATATGTACTCGTAGGTATCAGGGCGATAAAGCGACAATTTTTCTCACGCATTATCGAATGTGAAAATAAAAGTGAAATAATATCGCGGTTCTCTAAATAAAAATTATACTAAATTTTTAAAATAGAGGCATATTGTTTTTAAAAGGCATATTACCATTAAAATCAGTGATTGCCCTAAACGTTTGTGGGAACAAATAGACAAACATATCTATCCTACGGGAACCGCCCATTTTTCCGGGATAAAAAGTAGCCAATGTTATTCTGATGTATGAGCTATATTATTGTAAAGATTCATTAAAATCCATTCAATAGTTTTTGCGTGAAAGAGTAAATAACATCATACATCTATACATCTCACAAACTTTCGTATTTATAATATTAGTAGGAAGTAGGATAATGGTCTAGAATCTAGATTTTCGTAATATTTAGATAACTATATAAAAAAAATTCAAGTATCAACAATACTTCAATTATATATTTATATAAATACTTATATAAATTAATTTAATAGTTGTTAAGTGCACAAATAAATCAGGTTGTTAATCAGTTATTTAATGTGCTTATTAAAAACAAATGACATATATTGAAAGAAATGACAAATTGAACTGAATGTTGTTAAAATTGAAAACGTGTCCGTTTCTTTCAAATGTACCAATATAAATATATCTACAGTAAATTAGGTCCTCCTAATAATGTCTAAAATATTTTTACTTACTCTTATCAAAAAAATAAAAATAAAGACAGTGGTAGCCCAGTGGTAACGCGCTCGCTTGGGAAACCGAGTGAAGCGGGTTCAAATCCCGGGTCTTGCACCTCTGATATTTTCATGTGCGAATCATTTTCTAACTTGATTACCACTTGCCTTACGGTGAAGGAAAACATCGTGAGGAAACCTGCATGTCTGAGAGAACCTAGCAAGTTTTCGAAAGACATGTGAAGTCCGCCAATCCGCACTTGGCCAGCGTGGTGGACTATGGTCGTCTAGAAGGGAGGCCCGTGCCCAGCAGTGGGACGTTAAAAAGGGCTGAATACATACATTATCAAAAATTAATTTCAGAATTTTTAAAAGGCTTGAATTATCATTTAATTATATCATTGATAGCATTGTTCCTGCACTTGTCTTGTTCTTCTCGTAAAACAATCGGAGCAGTTGTTCTTTTGAACGCACAAGATATGCTGCTATCTGAATAAAGGGATCTGACTTGATCTTTCACCTTTAAAATTTTACGAAAGCTGTTATGACATCTTTGTTTTCGTTTATTAATGTCTGCTTAATTAAAATAATATTGTGACTTTATGCAAATTGTTTCGATTGTGTAACGTCTTTCACTACTTTTATTTGTCGCTGTGATACTTTAAATGAATTTAAAAAAGAAATCCCTTAGCCCATAAAACACTTTATATATAAATTATACAATATTAGCTGTCACGACAGACGTTTTCCTGTTCCAAAAATTTGTTTCTGATCTTTAAGGTCAAATAAAAATCCTTTGTAAAAACGAGTTTAAGTTTTTTTAGTTTTTATTTTTCCTGATTTCTTAATTTTCGAACAATTCTTCTAATTTTTCTAAAATCAGCATCACTTGAGTTGTCAAGTGATACAATTACCACAGGACAGCATTTTATATTTATTCATACAGATTGTTGTTCTAATTGTTGAACTAATTTCTAAATCTATTTAATATCCTAAAGTAATACGAAGTTAATTATTTTACTATCAGAAGTTGATTTGGAAACAAATTAGAGCACTGATTCGTGAAATCGTTATCTAAGACTTAATAACATTTCATTATAACTTCTGTCTTCTCAGTGAGACATTTCACTCTAATAAAGTGTTTCTTGCTTGGACATTTGTACCTATTTATGTTTAGCTTTTGATGTCGAAGATTCTCAAACTATTACATAAGTAAGATATTATATTCTGACACTTGACTTGTATTTCCGCAATGCAATAAAATCTTAACTGAGAATTACGTCAAGCAACGCTTTAATCAAACTTAGTCTTTTCATAAAAGTATACTAGTGAAGACTCGTTAACGTTAATTGCTTTACTATTAAACTTCCTCGATCTTTTAAAGTCAACTGCTCGTTTTATACTTGTTGAGATTTTTGTTTATGACGACCATTTGATAAATTATATCTGTCGTGTTCTATGCAAATGTTGCCGGTTCGATTTCTTTGATTGCTGTGAAATTAATGCTGATAATGAAATGATGTGTGAAGTGATGTAATATAGTGCATCTAATGATGTGCTAAATGTAATTTTAAAGCGAAGATCAGAATACTGGAGCTTCGTTTTGCTAATAAATTAATAAATACGCAAATGTCGTTAATTTAATTTACGTTTATTATATATTTTAATAATATTTTATTTTATATGGTTAATATAATAATATTTCGTACTTAAACTCGTTTTTATCATTTTATTCATTTGTCACAGTTCGTTGAATATTAACAAAACAAAGTCCATATAATTGCTAAATCAGCATCGGTTGAGCTAAAAAATATCAGTCTCTTGCAAGACGGAAGTAGTTTTTGTATTTCCTTGAAGAAAATATTAAGTTAACATCATGTTTAGCATTTTTTATGCATTATTGAGTACTTAAGAGACTTCAGTGTCGGTGTCGTTAATTCAATGTTTTTAAGTGTAATGGCTAATTATTCTATTAACCGACTTTCAAAAAGGAGGAAATTCACGATTTGAGCCTATTTTTATATAATTATGAAGATATGTTTTGTCGTCGAATGTAATAGTTGTAGAACTAATTTTAAAGATTAGTTTTTAAATAGCCATTATCTATTACGTATACTGTAATAAATTATGTGTCGATTTATCTTTGGTTTTTTTTGATAATAATTAAATACTTGAAACATAATCAATTAGGGAGTCATAAAATCATTAACTGAATATTTCTCACTATGTCAAATGACATTAATAGATGTATTATTGCGTATTTTATTAAATATTGTATTACTAACAATTATGATCAATCTATACTAATGTTATAGAGAGGTAAAGTTTGTGAGCTTGCGACGTTGTAGGAGGTAATCTCCGGATCTACTGAACCGATTTAGATGAAATTTGGTAAGAGGATAGTTTGAGACCCTGGGAAGGACATAGGATACTTTTCATACCGAAAATCATCCCTTAAGAGGTTGAAAATAAATCGGTTCAAAAGTTCCACAGATTACTTCCTACAAACAAACTCACAAATTCACAAACTTTACCTCTTTATAATATTAGTATGATAAACGTTTTTGAACAGTCCGATGTAAAGAACATTAAGTCGATAGTGAAAAAAGACTTGCAAAAAAATACCTAATCTTATTTAACCTTATGTAAAATAGCAGGTACCACACATACATACAAAATTCTGACGTCTAAATAAATAAGATGGAAACCGTCCTAAGAATAAAGGGCGTTGGATTTATGAGCTCACGTAGTCGTAATGCGTTCGCTTAGTTTGCATGGCAAGCAGGATCTATTTCTAGTTAGCGACAACATCACGTTTTCTTCGCATGCATTTTAATAATAATTTCCATTCTATCCGTGATCATATCAAAAATACACTGATCTTACTGGTTTTGTAACACAATTTTACTATATTTAAAGTTACTGTTAACTTTTGATTTATTATGTTAATTTATAATAGGGCAAGACCAGGCTCACGAAGCTTACTTAATGATTGCATGAATATGGAGATTTCAAAGCGGTTTTGGTTGTTACGATCTGCATTTTCGGTTAACAAGTTTAATAAGTGCCCTTTGCGCTGAGAGATAAGTGAATTAAGTATTATGTACTACAATTTAAGTACTTTATGTATTACTAGCGACTCGCCGTCGCTCCGCTCTGGTTCGTCCTCGTTTTAAGGTTAGTGTAGATTTCTTAGAGATGAGATATTTTCTCGCAGTAAAAAGTATCATATATGTTCATCCAGATAACTAGCTATCATCATACCCAATTTAATCAAAATCTGTCCAGTGGTTTTCCCGTGATACGTTCCCAGACAGACAGACAAGAATTATTAAAACTGTAGTTTCAGTGTCTGTACCGATAATAATTATTTTATTAAGATTTTTCAAAAAATATTCAATGTACAGATCAACTCAGAATTTTATTATATGCATAGATATGTGTAATGTATATGCAAAAGCTAAAGTAAATAATTTGTATTATGTATATTCTTGTACTGTGTATATTCTTCTTAAAGGTTTTATTTCTTGTAAATGTTTAGAAATCCCTTTAGATAGAAGTAAGAGTTCATAATTTCTTTAGTCTAAGTTATGATTTATGACAGCTACAGATCGTCTTTGGTAAGATCTTGATTACTTTCGGTGGTTCCATTCATTCTAGTTTTGTATATCATTTATTATTCAGTAAGAATATCTTTTGAACGTGACAATCTCTTCAGACATCTCTAGGACACAAGATAAATATTGGTTTATTCTAGGTCAAAGTATTTCCTATTGCATAAGCGACGAATAGATACCTGAATATATTATCAAGAATGCTATTTTTTTTTAATTGACTTAGAAAATCAAAGTGTATAGAACAGCTTAAGTTTGATCTGCAATCTCATAAACACATTTTTTTTTATTTTTATTAACTACTGTTTAAAAATAAGATCTGAGAAGAGTCCTGTAATTTCTTATAGATTTTAAACGATTTTTATAAGTCTAAGAGTACATGTTCATTGAATGCAAACATAGACCTGTAAGAGATATGATGTTGTAGATAAGAACTAAGCTAAAGAAGATAAGATTTATGATCTCCAGTTTTACAAAAGGTCGTCTTAATTTATAACATCCTATAGGTACCTACATTTTATTTATACTACACCCTTACAGTTTATGTAAAGCTGAAAAGGATACAAATGGAATACATTATGATAATTGAGGATTTTGTTACTATAAAGATAAAGATTTAGTGGTTTCCCTGAAAACATTGAGTTTCTTAGCGATTACGTAAGAATCTAGCGTAGGTAAGTTGGGCAAAAAAATATTATTACATATAACCAATATATCATAACACACCACGTCTTCGTCACAAAACATGTAGCAGAATTACTTACCAAAAATACTCATTTGAATTCCTAAATATATTTTGTTTAAACAGTTCCGTAATTAAAATTATTTACCTCGCTGCGAAAGCAAAAATATTTTGCGCGAGATTTCTCGCTTTTGAATATGCTCGGAAAACAACTCGTATTCCATTCAGTTCAACTCCTTTCATGTGGATATTTGTATTTGTAGAGAAAATGAATAAACAATTGGGCTAATAATTAGGGAAATTGCTAACTCATTTTGTTGGTGTTTACTCAGCGGTTGGGATACGCTTGACTGGAATCCAATTGTTATTGCGACCTTTCCAAGTTAGAGGCTCGTTCCATTTTCATATTAAAACTACTGCGTCCTTCTTCACGGTTAACTACTTTTTTGATATGCCTGGAAGCGTTAGTCATTGCCTTTTCACTTTTAAGTTTTAATTAATTACCAGCGACGTTTTCTAACCTAAAATGTGACAAGTTTTTTATGTGATAGAAATGTATGTAAATATTGTACGTTGTCTTTCTCAGTAGAACTGCTTTCCGAGCCGGTGGTAGCTTCCACAAAGACTAACTACACTGACGCATTAAATTAACAATTCAAAAGTGCTTGTAATAAGTCTAATTGAATAAAGTTTATTTCATTTCATTTCAACTCTCTCAAGTTGGAATTGAATCAAGCAAAATGATGTGGAAACGTCAATTTGATATATTTTATTTAATATGAAATATTTCAAGTGTCACTCTTGAGTCTTGGCTATTACACTAACCTACTAAGTAAAGATGCAAGTTTCTTCCGCTTGCAGTTCGAAACGAGGACGTAAAGCCTATGTTTGTGTTGGTAAGAAATGCGATTACTATAATAAAGTAATTTCTCCTGTCTACTTGATGACTGATATTAAATTAATATTGCGTTTTCTTCACGACTTCAATTTCACAAGTGGGTGCTATTTCTCTTTTCTTGAAGGAGTTATTTACATATTAAACACTTTCGATTAAAGTTTTCAAGTATGTAGTTAAATAATACAAAGATAACGTGTTTGTGAAAGTGTTCTAGACTAATGTTACTTCATTATCCACAATAATGTAGCACTCATACTAAAGTTGCAATTAAGTAACTTTGCAGGTTTTTATTGGTATTCTGTGAAATTTCTTATAATAATAGGAACATAATGCCTACCTTGTTTTTTTTAATTTATCATAAGACAAAAATCACACAAATCCGCCACTCTGTTCCGACGTGAAAGAAGGACAGACAAACGAACAAACAAACAAACAAACCACTTTTTATTTATAATATTATATATTAATATATTATATTGTAGTATGAATTATGAACCCGTGACGTAATGTTGTATAATATCCTGTTGTTAAAAGTTCCCGGGTGGAAATAATTCTCTTAAGTGGGGATCAAATCATGGAAAGCGTATGGACTGAACACGGCATCTGAAGTTTTCATATAAAATTAGCATAACATTTTTAAAGTGCCTTGTTTATTCAACGTTGCACCGCAATCTTCATTACACTCGGTGTACTCTGCAGTAGTGTTATTAAGTACCTGATATCATCAGCGTAATAATTTAAGCGAGGGCCTCGTAAAAGCTGAAATATATCAAAGTTTGGTGTGAAAGATAAATCGCGAAATGCTCTTAGGTCATCAATATATGTATTTAGTTATTTATTACTGAGCTGATAAAAGTCTAAAGAAGTAATGTGATCATTTGAATTGTAACTTCATTAAGGTTTTCTTTAAAGTAAGCTATTGTTTTTAAACGCTTAGCAAGTGTTTTTTGAGATTTTTCAACTAGTTTTTCAATTTAAGTGCCCGCGTATAATGCGTATAAGAATTGTGCACGTAGAACTAATGTAATGCCATTTAAGTGTTTAAGTATTTTACACCAAGCTGGCTTATAATGCACGAACTTGTAATACTTACAGGTAGGTATTAACATACATTATGTTTTATGATAACTGTTCATGTGTTTTGAAAGTTTTATCACCATTTCATATAACATAAACAAATAGAACAGAACAATAAACGTTATATGAATTTCTTTTTTTAATTTGTAGAACTGATATGTACATATGTACTAGTGATGCACCGGATACCGTATCTGTATCCACGGATATCCGAGGGAGAAGAAAGATCTGTATCCGTATCCGTCACTTCGTGAAACACTTCGAATTTCATATTCGAAGTGTAGGTAGCAATGAAACACTTTTGAATACCATTTAAATTATAATTATTTATTTCTTAAAACCACATGTTTGTCACATTTGAATTGCGCAAGGTAAATATAAAATATTAGATCATTTATTGTAGTGAATAACAAACAAGCCTTATATCTTTATGGTATGCTTATTAAAAAAATGGAATGTTTGAACATTTACGATAGGTAGCTAGTTTTTTTTTTTTTTTTTTTTTTTTTAATCTTAATTTTTATTTAGGGACTTTTATCCTTTTAGGACATGTCAGTCCCATCGTATCTTAACCTAAGTACAGCATAACAAATAAATTATGGAAAAAAAGAAAATAGAATCAATGTTGCAAAACCATATCTGCCAAAATTTTAATAACCTCAATACTTAATGGGTTCGTTAACATACTTAAGTATGGTCCAATATCATAACTATTTATATTAAGTTTTTGCATTATTGATTCTCTCTCCCTTTGATGTTTAACACATTCCATAAGGATGTGTTGAACATCGTCTATCATGTTACAGCTATTACATAAGGGTGAATTTACCTTTTTCATAAGGTACGCAAATTTATTTGACGGATAATGTCCAGAACGCAATCTATGTAAAACAACAATATATTTACGATTAAGTTTAATATTAAAAAACCAAGGCACTCGAGGAGGCTCACACTGTATAGTTTTGTACCAAATACCCTTTTCTATGCTTCTTTCGTCAAAATATTCTTTAAATTTTTTATAGCAGCTAATTTTAAATTTATGAAGTATTTCAGTGTAATAAGGCAAAATATTAAATTCAGTTCCTTCAGAAATAGCTAATTTCGCTAATCTGTCAGCCTCCTCGTTACCACCCAAGCCAATATGTGATGGAATCCATTGCAATCTGAGATTTATCCGAGAGTTATTCAGCATGTGTACCCTTTTTAACACATTGTAGGCTATCGGTATACCTCTGCTATAACCAGAGGTGCACCGAGCCAAATGCTCTAAAGCGCTTTTGCTATCGGTGAGTATAACAAAATTTCCACAGTCAAAATTCCTAATAATATAGTTAATTGCTTCTGATATTGCAAGGAGTTCCATAGTCATAATTGACACTAGAGCATCTACTTTTAACATACTAGACGTTTGGTTTGATGGAGCATAAAAGGCGGCCCCGAGTTTATCATTCTTTTTTGCTCCATCGGTAAAGATTTTAAACCAATTAGGATACTTATTGTTTATTTCATTTAAAATATCATACTTAATATAATGCTCTAAACTCTTTTTTGACTTTTTAACGCAATTTAAATTTAAGTTAATAACATTATTTAATCCTATATAACTCACCCATATATCTAATTTAAACATTTCCAAAGGGTATGAGTTTTGGACAACACAATCTTTACAATCACTATAAGCTGTACATAGCAGAGGTTTTTTAACGCGCTGCCAATATCTTTCGCAAATTGGTGAATGAAGGTTATTTAAAAGATTTATGGTAACATTATTTGATCGAGACATACTTTTACTACAAAACTTAAGGGCAAGATAGTGTCTTCTCAGAGATAATGGTGGTATACATAGCTCACTTTCCATCACGTGGATTGGTGTACTTTTTATAAATCCTCCTATTATTCTGAGGACAGCATTTTGCACCTTGTCAAGCTTAGATAAGTGAGTTTTTGCACAGTTAGCATATAAAAAACAACCAAAATCTATTTTACTTCTAATCAATGATATATATAATGTACGTAAATGCTTAGGATGCATCCCCCAGCCTGGGCCTGTAAGTATCTTAAGTAAATTTAAACATTTAGAAGATTTTTCTACTAGCATATTGACATGATTGCTCCACCGTAGCGATCTATCCAGCGAAAGTCCTAAATATCTAACATTATCTTCAACAGATAATATATTGTTATTAATGTTTAAGTTTATTTTTAATCTCTTACGCCCTCTATTAAAAATACATACTTTAGATTTGTTCCCAGATAACTGAAGCCCTATATTATCTAGCAAAATTATCATAGTGTTTAATGCCGCTTGTAATTCAGTCTCGCAGTGGTTCAAATTTTTGTGACTCGTATACAGAACAAAATCATCGGCGTACTGAGCCACAATAACATTAGTGATTTGCTGGTTTATGTTGTACGTAATAATATTGAATAGCAGTGGAGATAAAGGATCCCCTTGTGCAAGTCCTCTGTTAGTATGTCTTTCATCTGAAAAACTATTTCCTTGTCCGAACCCTTTTTTAATTGTAAGGTGTCTTTCGTTTAAGTATGACCAAAGATATCCACAGATACTTTTTCCAACTCCTAATTGATCAAGAACAGTAATAACTTTATCAACCAAAACATTATTGTAGGCATTTTCGATGTCAAGAAAACAAGAAACTGTTGGCACATTTTTAGCAAAACCTATTTGTATATAACTTACTAATCTTGCTAAGCAATCTATGCACGAGTGAACCCTTCTGAACCCGCATGTTAATGGAGATAAAATTAGATTTTTTTCTATATACCATTCTAAACGCTTAACCAACATACTATGAAAAATTTTACATAAACAGGATAGAAGTGAAATAGGTCTAAGCTTGGAATCGATATCAAACTCACTACCTAGTTTAGGTATAGGAACTATTAATATTTTACGCCACTGACTGGGTACAAAGCCCAATCTAAATATAGCGTTATATATATTTAAAAGCAATTCTTTTCCAGACAAAGGTAAATTATAAATCATTGAGAACGTAATTCCATCACTACCTGGAGCAGTGTCCCGGTTTTTTAAACAGCTTTCCAATTCTTGTAGATTAAAAGGCGTCTCAAGAAGATCATTATTTGATGTAAAAATAGGGGCACAATTAGATACAGAATCCGGAGTTAAGGATCGAAGTAATTCTTTTTGTTTATCATCTGAAACCGAGAACTGAGTATGCCGCATCCCTTTAAACCATTGCATCTTGTTCCACATGTCTGAGATCGATGTACACTCATCAATACTTCCACAAAAATTTCTCCAACTACAACCTTTCGCCAAACAGAGCTGTTCCCTTACCGCCGTAACTTTTCTCTCCAATATACCCAGATTTCCAGGAGTTGGATTTCTTCTAAAATTCCCCAAAGCGAGTCTTCGTTCTGCTACTAATTTCGATAAAGATGAACACCAGTATTCTCTTGGTTTATATTTATTTGTTGGACCAGTATTTAATTTTAGTAAAGGAATATGCCTATTAGCTGCGAGAATAATTTGACTTAAAAAAAAATCGTAGTGTTTTTGAACATCATTATTATCAAAATTATAACTATTAAAGTGGGAAGTAATATTTAACAGGTCGCTTTGATATTTTCCCCAATCCGCTTTTTAAAATTCCACCTTACATTATACTCTACCTTACTACTAAAACACATTGTGAATTTAATAACTAAATGATCGCTGCCTAAATTCTCATTTAAAACTATCCATTTAAAATATATTGCAATATCTGAAGAAGCAAACGTTATATCAGGAGAAGATTTTTGTAACAGGCCATTTACTAATTTAATACGAGTAGGATCTCCATTATTTAAAGAAACAAAACCGTGATCCAACGAAGAATCTATCAATTGCAGACCCCTACTATCATTTTTGTATGACCAGTTCGTGTGATGGCCATTGAAATCCCCCGCTATTAATGTTTTTTTATTTTTAAGACTAAAAATGTTATCCCAATCTGCTTGACGTGTTTGAACCGACGAAGGAATGTAAACAGAAATAATATTTTCTAAATATTTACAATTTAAAATCTTTACATGGACAATTTCTATACCTGGATTGATGACATTGGTGGAGCAAAGATGTGATTTTATTGATTTATGTACAATGACTGCTACACCTCCATAGGAGTCGGGCCTGTCTTTTCGGTAAACATTGTATCCTCGAATACGAACAGGTGTTAATTCATTTAACCATGTTTCACATAATATTGCTATATGCACTTTTTCATTACACAACACGGAATCAAAGTCAACTAACTTAGGTCTTAAGCTTTGTGAGTTCCACTGAACAATGTTTATATTAAGGTCTTTAGCCATTCCAAAGCCTTAAAAATTTTTCAGCCCACATCCCACTGGAAATACTTGTCATAAATACTACCTTAAACGTTTCAAAAATTGTCTTCAACGCCATACAAATTTTATCTTCAAACTTATCTTCTGACGTACAAATTTCCTTTAATTTCCAAATCAAGTCACAGATGTTAAATTTTCTACTTTTCTCTTTATCGTCATCCTTTTTAGTTATCTTATCTATACTATCTTCATTCTCTGAACTCGAACTTTCACAATCCATTGATGTTTCCTCCTGTGTGTTTGGTATCTTGTCCTTAATTACTTTCTTTCTCTTTTTCTTTGTAGGTTTAGATTTTTTTGTTGTATCACTATTCAAATTATTTTCTTTACCTTGAATATTTACTGCATTTACTTCTGCTGTAGTTTTTACTACGCTGCTGTATGTTTTAACCGTATTTTTATTTGGATTCTTACTGCTACTAATTGTGATAACTTCGGTCTCCTCTTTCTTTTTATTCTCTTTTTCATTTCTCAAATAAAGTTCTAAAGCCTTTTTGTACGTTATATTTTCTTCACTCATAATATAGCGTATCTTTTTCTCTTTACGGAAAAAAGGGCACATTTTGTCTAATGCCATGTGAGAGCCCTTACAATTTGGACAATTGTATTCTTCTGTATCACAATTAGTATGATCCTTTCCGCACTTCGGACATATCATTTTATTCAATGAACAAAACTTTTTACTGTGTCCAAACTTCCAACATCCTGAACATTGTGTTACAGGAAACACATATTTATCTACGTCGTATTTACAACCATAAGCATCAATGACCGATGGAATAGACACATTCTTAAAACATAAACGTACTGATTCACATTCTACCCATTTATTCTCACCATCTAAACGTTTCATTCTCTTTGCAGATACTATCTCGCACGAGGCTCTTAGATTTTCTAACAATTCTTTTTCACTAATATCAAGGTCTACCCCCCTTATGATCCCATAAGATAAGTTACTTTCGTCAGTAAATTGCGCCCTTATATTCATTTCTGCTAATTTTCGATTTGTAATGAGCTTTTCAGCCTGTTCTTTACTATTAAATACAATAAATATTTTGTATGGACTTTTGTATTTAATCTTACTTACGTTAATTATCCCCTCATTCCTCAAAAATCTAGCAAAAGCCATTTGTTTCGGCATAATTTGTTGTGAAAATAGACAAACTTCATATTTCTCTTTTTCTAATATATAAGTATTATTTGTGTTTCTGTGTACAAATATATTAGAATCCATATATGACATATTTTCGGTAGAACAACTTCTAATCAAACGTTTTGAGCCCTTCCTTTGGACTGTTATAAAACCATCTTCGCTGCCATCTTCACTCTCTCGCGTACGTTTTCCGTTTTTTCCGTTCTCCAATTCTAGTAACTCTCTTTCACATTCATTTAATATCTCAGAATCGCTTTTATCTTCATCACTCAACGTCTCTTCCATTATAAATTATAGACGGTAGATGTAAAAAAAAAACAATATCACTCAATCGTATAATATTACTGCGTGCGTTCGTCACAACGTCCCGCGCGCAACTGCTCAGGTAGCTAGTTATATGAGCTCCGTCCGTATTCGCGTATCTTGTGACTAATGATCTGTATTCGTATCCGTATCCGCGGATATACATTTTTAACGACCCGGCACATCACTAATATGTACATATCAGTTCTACAAAATAAAAAAGTACCCGCTTCAAAAGTATTTTTTCATATATAAGCTATTCTATAGTTTTAATATTCTAAAACCCAGATGTGATTCTTATTTATTCTTTCAATATTCTAACTGCTAACATATCGTCCCTCGTCGATCTCGAAGGCCAATAGACATTTACTTGATTGCTTTGGAAGGGTTCTCGTGAAAGTTTCAAACACGGTGTTTGCTTAGGGACGTTTCCGCGAGACTGTAGGTCAATGACCAAGATATCTGTTACATACGAGTGTATGCACGCAAACAACAAACTAAAAGTGGTATGCATATACATATTTGTATATTTTGGCGATTTTGATTTATCTTGAATGTTAGTAAAGTATACATGTGTCATAGTTTTTAACAATCACTAAAAAAACGTGGATTTCAAATTATAACTTTGGATCTATAAACCTTTTGAACGAAATTGAATCATATTATATACTAACAAAATATAAAATAATATATATAAAAGTAATGCATAACCGCTGAACAGATTTCGATAAAAATTGACAAAGACATACATTGCATTTTAGGATTGGACGTAGACTACCCTTAACCCCCGCCTCGTTTATCACGCGAGCGAAAACGCGGGCAAAAAAACTACCTAATGAAAACTAGTTAATAATAAAAAATGGTCATTAAAATTGATTTACCATTGGTTAAAATGTCATGTAATATATGTTTAATGTACACACAAAAAAATACAACCAAATTGAGTGCATTGAGATTGAGATACTCTCGGTAAAGTGGAAAAAAATCTACTGAATTCCATCCAGTCTTTCTCAAGTGATGCTCGATTGAACAGACAGATATTTAAAATTCTAAAACTGTACTTACAATCTTTTCCATTTTAAATTCCATACATTTGTCAGACTATATCACATTGGCAGATTGCAAAACGTTTGTAAAGTAATATATATTATGATAATAGAAGTAATAAAGTGCATAGCGTAAAGTTATTTGAAGGATATATTAGGAAAAGGAAAATATGAAGCAATTGTTTTGGCAACTAAATCAGAGTTGGTACATTTGGTAGCTAATAACTACTGACGAGCTATAATGCCGTTAAATATAATCATTGAAATTCAAAACGTATGGTCTACGCGTACTGTTATTTCGATGATGAATGTCATTAATTAGTCTTATTACTTGATTACCTTACCAATGAAGCAAATTATGCTAATCTATTTCTAAGCGGAACCCTAATTTTTTTTCTAAAATAAAAGCAGTCTAAGTTACTCCTTATAACATCTGCTATTTGCCAGTGAAAGTTACGTCAAAATCAGTCTAGCCGTTTTGGAAATTGGCCGGAACAAACAGACAGACAGACAAAATTAAAAAATGTGTTTTTCTTACAAGTGCCGTATATAATTTTATACGCATTTAGTTAACAACTGTTATTTTGACGTTATAAACAGACACTTCAATTTTATTTATCTGTATAGATTATGCCACTTTCTATCTCCACATAATGTTAGTGGTTTATGTTTTTGGTAAGAACACTTGTTACTTTACAATTGTAACCATTTTTATACACCAATTGTATTGTAACTACATTTATGTAATGTCCATGAATAAACATAGCACAAAGCGACTCTTTAACTTAAAAAGTTACTTAAGAGTTATTTCTACAACTTTCGTTAAGTTGCGTTTATTTTATCATTTATTATGTGCCTCGCGTAAATTTTCAGACGGTTCAAAGTCCTTAGGTCGGAACAGAAAGGCGGACACCGTCACGTGAATATAAAATAGCTTAACAATCTAAGTCTTAAACGTACAATTCGGTGTAAAGTGCACTTATGGACCGATGCTGACTGAAGACCTTGTTGATGTCGTCGTGACAGCCTGAGTATCGCATTGTATAGCCTATTGTCTACATTCTGAAAGTCAACTTAAACGTCTCCATACGGTGCATGGTGGAACACTTCTCTTATGTTCCTAGCGATTTGTTATACTTAGTTACTTGCTATGAAAAATATAAATAATTATAGTTTTATGTCATTTGTATATATATTACTTTTAATGAATGGGATTTCGTTCCTATATGTTGTAGTCTTATCTATGCATATAATACAATTGTAACTAAACCGAATCTGTACATTAAATATTTTTTGGAAAATCTTATTGAAATAAACATTATTATCGTTACAGAGGCTGAATCTATAGTTTTCAGAATTTTTGTCTGTCTGTTACCGTATCACGGAAAAACACTGGAGGGGAAAACTTTTAATGAAATTTGGTATGATGATAGCTAGTTATCCAGGTCAACATATTTTTTATTGCGGGAAAATAGCCCATCTTTGAGAAATCTACACTAAACGTTGAAACGTAAGTAGGGAGGAAACCAGAGCGGAGCGAGCGTGAGTCGCTACTGATTTATACCTTTAGATAGATTTTGTAGAATTGTTATATTTCACGAAATACAAAATGGTCAGCCAAAACCACAATCAATTATGCCTAGAGCCGCATCCAATACACATTCGTTCCTCCAGTACATTTTAATACAATTTTTTGCATATGTGACTTTCAACTGGAATATTTTGTGTTAGTATTCGTACTAAAATTGAAATTCATAACATACATTTTTTTGAAACGAAATATTAAGAGAATGTGAACATAAAGCTGTTAAATAAAACACATAGGGAATATGTTATAAACTGGAAAGGAAAATGATTCAGTACACAAAAATAAACCGTACTGTGGTTATAACAATAATTTTAAGAGATATAAAACAACTTGTCATAAATAAAAAGACAGATAGTCATAGTCTTAATCTAAATGGTATTTAATTACAGAGTCATAAGTTCAATCGCACATTTGACATCGGTAACCCTGTAAGATTCGCGAACGTTTAAAAATCCCGAAATATTAAAAAAAAATGACACTTATTATACTTTTATATTAACGGTTAACATAAATTTTTCAGAGGTGAGATATTTTCCCGGAGTAAATAGTATCCTATATGTTGATCCGGAAAACCAGCTATCATCATACCAAATTTCATTAAAATCCGTCCAGTGGTTTTCTCGTGATGCTTTCCCAGACAGACGGACAAAAATTCTAAAAACTATAGATTCCGCCTCTGTATCGATAGTTATTACTATTTCAATAACATTTTCAAAAAAATAACAATATTTTTTGGATAATATAAAATTGTAGCTAGTTGAATATGTATATTGATTACAAAATCAATGTACATATTCGACTAGCTACAATTTTATTATATGTATAGATGAATAATGTAACACAGAGTAGTATGTAACACAGAGTATGATTTTCATTTTTGTTGAAGAAAAGCCACAATAGATTTTATTACAAAAATAATATTTTAGTAGGTCCACCCTAATGTGTTAGTAAGTGTTTAAACCTGTTAGTCAATTGAAATTATGAAACCCACAACATCGGACAATAGACGATTTGCAACGTTACGTCACCGACAGATGGCGTTCTCACTTTCACTGCGCGTGATCAATGGGCGTTAGAAAAATGAAACACGGTATTAGAATCGATTATGTTTTTTAAGTTATTTTTACCATGGTATATGTTTTGGTAGATATCGATTGGCGATTATAATACAATTACTGTTTGGAATACTTTGTTTCAGTAACGAGGTAATAAAAATCTGTAAGTTCCGTGGTTATATAAAATACCAATTAAAATGTAACATCTTTACTTAATATTCCGTTTTCTTTTTCATTTTGAGTTATGTTATTTGATTTATGGCTTTTGAGCGTGTCAGTGTGTTATTTTATTAGCTATAAAGTATATTAAAGCTGTACATGCAGTCATTATATATCTATATACAGCTGAAAACATGTATTATATAAGCGCACAGATTCCAGATGAATAATAAAAGCGCAATTTCTTAAGAACCTTAAGAGAACCTTAATCGAATTACGACATGGATTTAAATCTCACGCGATATTCATCGACACCTTATAAGGCCATACAAAAAATGTTACATTATTTTATATTAAAACAAGTATAAATTACAATTTAATGCCTAAAAGACCTTTAGGTATAACTACAGTCTTTTTGGCCGATTTTAAGTTATTTAATTCGTATGATGTTTCTGTGTGAATGTTAAGTGTTAAATTTTTCATATTTTTTTTTAATTGAATGATTAAACTCCTTTTCCATGGAACATTTCTAGTTTAAAAGTGATTTAATATTGTAAGCTAATTTGTGTTGTAGCTGTGAGGCCGAAAATACCTACTTGCTTTAAATAACGTTGTACCCCAAAACTTTTAACTTCGTTGCTACGTTGATAATGTACTAGACGGGCATAAATTATTGTCGAAGTAAAGTAATAAATTTTAAATAATTTCTAAGTGATCTTTATGTTACAAGGTCTCTCCACAATATGGTTCCATCCGTAGAACAAAGTGTGTTTTATGTTTATCCACGCGAGCATATCTCGCAAAAAGCGTATCCTTGGCACAATGTCGGGAGAGCATATAAATACTCGTTTACAGAACTTAATATAGTGTAGTGTCCTATATAGAGATAGAGTCGACATAATCTAGAGCTCGACATAGTTGAGAATTTGATTAATAATAAATATGTGATTCGCAAATGTATTAACCACGTGTTATTACTTAGTGTAATAATTATATTATCTACATAATATTGTCATAACAAAATTAATAATTAATTATAAATTTTATTTTTGATTATACAATGTGATGGATAGATTTCTTTATCGTCAACTAAAACCTTAACTTCAGTTTTAATAACAAAGAAACATTTTAAGATTTGGTCTTTTTTGAACTTTCGCTTTCTCTAACCGGCTTTTTCATTTGTAAAAGTATTGTATTTCGCAATTTGAACTTTTACTATCCTGTTTCAAAATGATTGAGAGATATTACGAATCAATCATTTTTAACCAAAATTGCAAAGTTATTTTTACGGCACAAAATTTTTGAATAATTTATCACTTTAAAATGCGTTCTTATCTAATTTTTTTTAACCGACTTCCAAAAAAAGGAGGAGGTTCTCAATTCGACCGTATATATTTTTGTGTTTCCTGTAAAATCAAATGTGTACTTAAATTGTTTTCTTTCGTAACCAATATTATAATAAAAGTGATAACGATAATGAGATTGAGGACAAAAATCAACCAAAACCGTAAATGACGAACGCTGCTAAAACCAGTTCTGATCAGGTACCCACCTCGAGGTCGACACGGGTCATACTGACAATGACCTTTAATAGCAAGAAGATTATTATTGTAATTATAATTATTAAGTGTCACAATCTTACACGTCCACCACTCTTTAATTAGGTATATTCAATTATTATGAACTAACTTGTAATACAAAAAGAAATCTTTAACAAGATAAAAATAAACATTTATATTATGTACATATTTAAAGTTATATATATGTAGTGTATCAACTATCTGATATCCATAACACAAGCCTCGTGGCTGACCATGGAACTAGATGGTGCTGTGTGTTAATGTCCCAACATATTTTTATTTATTTATTATTTATTAATATAATAAACTAGCGACTTACTCTCGCTTCACTCGTGTCCTTCCTTAGGTGCTTACTGTCTAGTGTCTAGTAGCCTACGTGCTACTCCAAGTTATAGTACTGCCTGTGCATTAAATTTCATCCAAATCTGTTCAGCCGAAAGAACAATAAATGTAAACACACATATATAAACTGTCTAATTTATATTAGTAGTCTATAAAAAAATTGCAGCTTGCTATAAAGAAAAATATAAACTTTTTTACAATGAAAATAACAAGATAAAAATAAATAAATATTTCATTTATAAATAAATTTTCCTCCTAATGGCCTTTGAAGTTTAGAGTATTTTGAGATGGAAATTCAATTTATATTTAGTGACCAGGTACATATGTGTTTATTGGCATTGCCTTCGATGCTCGCACGATGCGAATGTTTATATTAACCGCTAGCGGTCGCACACGGGCCCGCTCGTGTGTGATGACAGTAAACAAGGTTTATTAAATAAACATTTTCTAAGCGCTAAAATTAATAACATATCTTTCGATAATATAACATACCCATAACCATAGCTATTTCTATCAGAAATAGATTATTTGTCAGAAAGGGAGAGCAATTTATAGGTGGAGTATCCATTTTGACCGTAAGAGAACTTTTTAAATATCATTTAAGATTAAGAGAATTTTTAATATCTTTTGATTTTGAGATTGAGAAAGTTTAATATCTAGTATATGTATATATTAATGTATATTTAATAAGCAAAGACAAAACATTTCAGTATCTTGTCTATTTGTAAACCGATTTTGTTTTTTTTTATTTAGTAGCTACGACGAGCACTGTAGTACCTTTCTGACGAGCTTTAGTATTGTCTATAATTTATTTTTGGAAACAGTTTTTTTTTATATAATGTTTATGGTCGAGTTTTAATATATTTTAGTATTTAAATAAAACGAACACACAAAATGCGTATCGATACAATGAAACCAAGGTAATTGATACTTTTACTTCATTATTACCACAACTTAAGCAATACAAGCAGAACTTATTGTGGCATAAATTGACTTTCCGAAATATACTTATCGTTTTTTTCGAACTTAACTTACTTCATAGGTCATTGAAAGTCACATCAACTATATAGAACGTTTGTATATCGACACTGTTTGCATTTTTAACCGACTTCCAAAAAAAGGAGGAGGTTCTCAATTCGACCGTATATATGTTTTTTTTTTTTTTTTTTATGTTTGTTCGGGCATTTTTTCGTCGTTTATGAACCGATTTTGATAATTCTTTTTTTGTTGGAAAGGAGATATCCCAAGAGTGGTACCATGATAAGGAAACCAGGGTCTGATGATGGGATCCCAGAGAAATCGAGGGGAACTTTCGAAAATTGTAGCGGCGACTAGTGCGTTTGATAACATTTTCAGTAGGTATTTTAAAGCACTACTATTTAATGAAGGTCTGGAGTCGATCTGATGATGGACCCGAAAGATAGTCGAGGGAACTCCTCAACGATTTACAGCAATTACCTGGTGTTTGGGCTTGATTAATTTGTATTGATGATACGTTTACACTAAAAATGGAAAAATAATAACTTTTTTAAAAAAAAATAAAAACCGACTTCCAGGCACTGAAAAGTAAAAAATAACTAAACCGGGGTTTTCATTTAGAATAGATACTTAATCAGATTTTTTCGAAGTCGGTGCCAGCCAATACAAATCAAAGCACACCGACTTCGAAAATATCTGATTAAGTATCTATTCTAAATGAAAACCCCGGTTTAGTTATTTTTTACTTTTCAGTGCCTGGAAGTCGGTTTTTATTTTTTTTTAAAAAAGTTATATGTCCAAATAAGATGTGAGAGTTAGGTGAAAACTCAGTTATTTTAGAACATGTCTATCTGCATCCCCTAGGTGCCTATCCCCTAGGTACACACAAACAACTTTCAATATTATAATAGTATAATAATTATAATATTAGTTTATATTTTTAATTATTATATATAATTAATTAATTTTGGTTTTAGTTGAAATTGCTTCAAGTTAATTTTATTTATGTATGTTTTCGGTTTTAACGTCTTGTCCTTTTAATGACCGCTACTTACATATATCCTCTGGTCATTACTTCTACATATGTAATAATTAAAAAATACTTCGAAGTAATATCACCTAGGTACTTAAATATGTCAGGAAATCGCCTATTTCGTTGTTAATGTCCGCCATTATCGAAATTCGGTCAAGAAAACACGACACGAAAAAAAAAACATTAAAAGTTTTTAAATAAATGTATGTATTTAAAATAACAAGTAGGAGTAATTTTATTAGGTGTGGCGATATACATACATACATGTCAACGTTATTAAAAGTAGCAATTGAGCTACTGCTCTCGATATGTAATAGCGACATTTATTCATGACACAGTTTAATGTAAATAAAACTTATTTGTAAATATAGATATCGATTCTTGATTGGTATGCTGTTTTTTATACACTGCATTATATGTACACCAATTTCGATTTTTTTAATACTGATGTAGTAAATCGTATCGTACAAAAATGATTGTATGTTAGAATACAATTATTATTTACTAGCGACTCACCCTCGCTTCGCTTCGGGTTCGTCCCTAGACTAAAAGAAATTATCCCACGGGAACCATACATTTTTCCAGGATAAAAAGTAACCTATGTGTTATTCCAAACTCTAATCTATCTCTGTGCCAAATTTCATCTAGATCCTTTCAGTCGCTTAGGTGTTAAAGAGTAACAAACATCCATCCTCCATCCTCACAAACTTTCAATTTATAATTTATACATTAGGTATGTAATATTAAAATGTCACAATTAGTTAAACTAAATATCTATACAGTTACAAAATTATTATTAAAATCCATTTATAGAATGCTTAATAATTAATTATTATATAATATAAATACCTACTGTAAAATTGGTAAAACACGATACTGACACAAATTAAGAAATAATTAGCAAATATGAAACGTAATGCAGTGCAGTGCACGACTTGTAATAAGGGATTCTTAATTCGACTGTATTTTTTTGTGTAAATTAGTGTTCGACAAATGTGAATCGTTATGTTTAATAATATTTTTAATGAATAAGATTTTTTTAAAGTAGAGAAATACATTTACGAATACAACCTGCATACATATAAGTGGTTATGTAGGACACGCTACCAATACCCGAAAGAAATAACGATCTCCCCCGTCTGAATGGTCGTATGGTCGTAGGATCACTTACGCACTCCACCACGATGCCCTGACGGCTGGTCTATCGATGTAGACCAAAACAACCAAAGGGTTGCTCCCACGGCCCAAAGTACTTGGAATAACCTGCATGGTACACCGTCCACCGAAGTGGGTTACCTTCCAGTATGTGTCTTAGCTTCACTCCCGGCTGGATTGTCGGACGCTAATGGGCTCTCTACCATGACAAGGAGAACAACATCGGGGAGAAATTATTAATTAATATGACACCTTAAGGGTAGTAATATAAATTTAAAAAAAAAGTATAAAATAACTACTTTTAAGTGATTTTTTTGTAGTGAAAATAGATTGTAAATATTTCACATCAATTGTTTCCAATAAAAAAAATATTGTATTGAAAGTAAATGAGTAATTTTAAATTCACGTCTGATAAGACTTTTTTCCATACTATACTTCAACTTGTTTAAATAAACTCGAAATACTTAAAACGAGTTTTTATTAATCAAACCACAGGAATACATACATATATAATATATTAAATAGTAGATAAGACCGTAAGAAGGAGTTTAATATGAATATTATCTTTGTCGACAGCCGCTATTCAACACATTGTCTTATTAATGTTCTTAGCGTCTCCACACGAATGTACAGACTCGAACAGATTTAGGTTAATTAGTGACTATTTCTGACGTACACTGGAAGATGTGATTTTAAGACAATTCATGTCGCTATTATGACATAATATATTCATTGTTATAATTTGTACCAAATAGCGGAAGCCTAACTCTAAACTAGACTTTCTGGTCAAAGGGAAGGAATTTTAAATGATTTTTATGTTCTGTATCTTTTATTTAGGTTTACTTTTCTAAATCGTGTTTCTTGTTCTGAATTATAACTAATGACTAAATATTATAAGGGTAGAATATGAGTTCAAATTATTACTATAATCTATAAGAGTCCTCGAATGTTATATAATAAACATTAATCCTAAAGTACATGGTTATCTTTGAAATCTTAGTTACATAAATCATAAATATTGCAATAGTTTTCTAAGTTAATCATTTCAAGCAGCGTTCGTAAGGCTAAGTCGAACGTACTATACCTAATTCGATTAAGCATTAAGCAACTTCCCTATCGAGTGTTATGCAAAATTGACCAACTTGCATCACAACAATACTATTCGGCCTCTTTGTGCCACCTCGTTCACAGTAGAGTCGGCTTCGCACGATGTTACGTGTGTTACAGAAGACTGTTTAAATATGCACTTGTGTCAAGAGTATACAATGGGGTCGTGGAAATGTATTGTGTGAAAGGGCCATAGGATTGCGATATTGATGATAGTTATCTATTGTTTTCCAATGTTGTATACTGTGCAAAGGTCAGATGTAATGATCTGTTGTCATTAGTTTATCTAATGATATGATTTTGAATCAGACTGTAAAAGTAAAATCAACATGTGGATCAATTGAAGACTAGCCAAATTTTAGAACGCGGCACACTTTTAGGGCACTTAAATATCTTTATTGATTGAATGAATTTCTGGAAACTTTCGTTTATTTTGTAATATAATGCATAATTTGTCGCGTCTGCCTAAATTCTATGCCTCATTGGGCCACCATCTGGAAATCCACCATCATCTCCCTGTTATTAGGTATTGGTTCTTTCAGCCAAGAAATTCGCGGTAATGGCCCGGAGCTGAGTAGCTGGCGATGTTACAGCCCTCGCCTCGGAGAGCACGTAAACGGTAAAGCTGTCGTGTCCTGCGTCTGATTTCTCATCGGTCGTGTCGAATATTCGTCCCACCGGACTTTTACAGTAATAGGATTGCAATGTGGACTTCTGTTGTGCACACACTTGATTAATATACTGTCTTATTCAGATGGCTAGTCCCAATGTGATTAACCGCTAGACCGCTGATAGATAGCTGAAATTAGTCAAGAGGACTTGAATTAATTAAGTTTATTTGTCACTTCAGTGTTAAATCCAAAACTTATTATTTAAAGCTCTACTAACAATGTAGGTACATAACACATTTAGTTTTTTCAAATTGCTGTTTTACAGTTAGTTTATATGTAAATAAAAAATATCAAATTCTAGCTAAATGACCTTCTTTTAGTCAAGTTGTTCAGTTACTTTAATCAAATAGCAGAAACATTGCAAATCAGTACAGATTGGAGATATTATTTTAGATTGATATTACGGTCAGAGGAATTCCCCGAATTGCTAGTTCAATGTCACCCATGTTAGTTGCTAATCGCCCTATTGTCTCGCCTCATTAGTATGCAGCGGCCGTATTAAATCTACATATATAATATTTGTATTTGTAATTATTAAGTGTGATTTAATCACACAATTATTGTGTATGTATGCACATGCCGCATTTGATTAGATTTCAATATGGAAAACAAACTAATATTAAATTTCATGTACGGTGTACCTTATTTTTGAAATAAGTTGAAATATTTAGCATAACTCGTGTGCGCATCTTTCACGTTCGTAATCGGTCTACTTTATCATTGCAAAAGATTAGGATATATAAAAAAGGAGAGGCTATGTCCAACAGTGCACGAAAAAGGTTGATTATAATGATGGGTATATATAAATTGATTGGTGATATGATTTTAGATTAATATGAAATTTAATACACGAGTAGACTTTGATCTGGAGTACCCAAACGAGGAGAATTAAGTCGCTAGTATTGATGAAAAAGTGTTGACTACTTTTATTTTACATAATATATGATCATTATCTTTCATGATGCAATAGCTCATGTATCTGCTGATTTTGTATAGGTTGTCTATGTAGGAAGTGGGTTCGATTTCCTTGCAATGAATTTTGTATTGTCCGTCACATGTTTACTTCGGTTTGTTAGTTGTCAAATTGGTGAAGTTTGACGATGAAATTGTCAAAGAGTAAGAATTAAAACAGTAATGTATTATTAAATTGTGGTAATTGGTTATTTGAAAAAATGCAGACAATTCGTGCGAAGAAATTTCATTTTAAATGAGCCACCTGTAAAGCGATTAACTTCACACAATAATGAAAGCGAAATGCTCCAAATAAGAGCAACGATCGATTAAATTATATCTTTTGCAATGCTTTTATTCGCAACGTAATTGTTCATGACTTATGTAACAAATTATTTCTGTAGCAGATACCGACTAATCGGAAATTTTGTAATAAACTTGCAGTTATTATGAACCAATAATCTATATATAAAAGTTGATGTGTGTAAGTATGTTCCCTAAGAACTCCAAAACGGCTGAATTGATTATGATGAAATTTTCAGGCAATCTTCAGAATAGCCTAGCAAAGGTGACCCTGTGAAGTTTGCCAGCTATCTGATCAACAGAATTAGTGCTACCCAAGCGAAGGTGGGGTGGGTCGCTAGTGACTTTTAAAAGTCATTTTAAAGAACTGTACTACTTAATGTTGTATAATTATAACATTGCAGTGCAACAAATTAAAACAACTATATATATATATTCTTAACTATACATACTTACAGCATAATATATACCTACATATTTATATATATATATATATATATATATATATATATATATATATATATATATATATATATATATATATATATATATATATATATATATATATATATATATATATAAATATGTAGGTATATATTATGCTGTAAACAATGTATATAAAAAAATAATGAATAAACGAACTATAAATATGTTTAAACGAACGTGATGAAAAAGTCAATGAAGATTAATTTTGAAGTGAATCTGTTTTTATCAAGAACTGCTTTTCAATATAAAGTAAACTAGCATTTTAAAGCAAGTCACATTGTTCCACGACTCAGTTATTTATAGAGAGTTAACTAATTAAAAGCATCTTCTCTTTTCCATATTAGCGAAGCGGGTTTATTAATTGACATTTTATACCAGCCGAGTTTTTTCTTAGAAAATAGCAACAAGTAACTATTCTTAGAGCTTTAACAAACTAATGAGGTGTCCATTATGCATCTTAAGTAAATTAAGTGTATATTTATAATATTATACAAAAGCAGCAAGGCTTAAATAATTTTAATTTATTATAACTTAGGAGAATTTCTTGTTTTAACGTTAAAAGGTTTTTTGACTCTTTAAGGGTTTTATTGTAAAGACCTTAGTGGTGGGTACCTGAGGAATGTTTTATGTAAATTTCAAGGTGATCTAGCGCATTTGTTTGATTTGACAGTCAGCTGTCAGACCAGTCAATAAATTACTCATTGTCACTTTTAGACATGTAGATAAGTTTTCAAACTCGTTAAGCCATCAGCAATCAAAACAGGTGTTTTAGTACTCTAAAGTAGAATGGAACGTGACACAATGGATAATAAATCTTACTTTGTATTCCACGTGAGCTCTGCTGTTTAACACGTTCACTACGGTTTTTCACTGCTAATCTTAATTGACCATACTAACGCGTATACGTCAATATCTGAGTTTTCTCTACGCGTGTACACGTCGCGTGCATAATATGCGTGAACGATCTGCTCTGATTGTAGCTTTCTTTCTCATCCTAGGAAGGTAAAAATTGTTTTAGGTGCAGAGCATTCTTTAAAAATTAACATTTAAAGTACATACGTTTGCATGATTACTTTCAACGGACTTAATCGGTATATTAAGTAACAGCTGTTTCGAAATGTGTCGATAAAAGCTTTAGCGCATACCACCTGTTCTAAAACATACCGGGTGTACGCGATTTTAAGAAATTTCGCTATGTAAACTATGTAATATATATATATATATATATATATATATATATATATATATATATATATATATACTGTTATACAGTTACATTATATATACGATAAAATAAAAGATCTTTGTAAGAAGTTTGCATCATTGTATAATATTAAAGTCAATTTAAGATATAATAAACGTAAAATCAAACGCACGTTTTAAACATTACGGCATCAAAACAGTCAAATTGGCATCGTTCACATATTCAATAGACTAAATTCATAAAAGAACATGTAAACAACTAGAAAGCGAATGGTGCTTATCGCCCCTATGGCATCTGTATTCACCTGTCGACGAAAGGAACGCGATTGCCATTCGCCGGCATTGTTATCTGCGTTTGTTTTGAAATAACCCAGTCTCTCCCAAAAGCGTACGATACCTTTGCTGTACTATCCGACTTTACTAATTGATTCCGATAGAAGTATTCCTTTAGTAAAAGTTCAGATTTCAACCAAGAAGTGTGATATGATTCTTTATATTCAGTTCTTTTAGAATAGTTTTTGGTACTAGTTTAGGTTTTTGGGTACATCTTTGTATAAATAGGCAAAGATAAAACAGTTCAATACACAAAACAAACACCAGAAGAAATTATTTATCTATTCTAATATTATAAAGAGGATAAAAGTGTTTTTTTGTTTGTTTGTTTGTATCGAATAGGCTCCGAAACTATGAACGGATTTAGGTGAAATTGGTGAGAAGATAGTTTGAGACCCTGGGAAGGACATAGGATAGTTTTTATCCTTTAAATCATCCTTTAAGGGGGTGAAAATGGGGGTAAAAGTTTGTATGTGGAAGCAACCTAGGGACGAACCCGAGCAAAGCGAGGGTGAGGCGCTTGTTTATATATAAATAGGTAAATTCTATTTGTAATATATGGTTTCCTCAAATTTTCAATAACGATTATGATCGAATCTTCATCACTGCGCGAATTTATTTTAATTATTTTAACTTTGTTTTGCTGTGTACGGTTTTGTCATAAATCAAGCAATGTTCTTCCTTAGATATTTAATCTATGTACATTAAAATAACATTTTTTTTAAATTACTCTATGTTTGTAAAACTTATATGCTTAGCTGCACATTTCCACTTTATAATAAGCGGTTCAATGTTTGTCCAAGAGTCCATATATCTTAAGTAAATATTTAAATCTTTGAACAAATAGACAGTTTTTTTTATTTACTGAGAATTGTTAACCCACATACGTAGATGTAGATAAAGCTTATATATGTAATTTTCTCGAACTGGTTTATCAGTGAGCTGGCCCATTTATCGGAACCACTGTACTGCTTTATTTCTCGATCTAGTTCAATATAGGACACTAGCGACTCACCCTCGCTTCGCTCGGGTTCGTCCCTAGATAAGCCCATTTTAACGGTTAGTATGGAATAGATAGACTCTTAAGTAGTAGCATGATGATATATAGCCCATTGCCTCTCTTAATAAACGGGTTATCTAGTACAAAAAGAATTTTTCAAATCGGATTAGTAGTTCCTGATATTAGCGCGTTCAAACAAACTTACAAACAAACAAACTCTGATTCTTGAAGTAGGTGAATAAATATGTGTAAAATGTTGGGATTTATTGTATCTATACAAATATTATAATCTATAGAACAAAGTCTATTTATCGTCTTCTCTTTTTTTAATCTAAAATAATTATTCCGACATCAACTGCGAATGAAAAGAAAAAAAAAGAAATAACAAAACTCTCACAGGAATAGCAGGCTCTTGCGAGAGTTTAATCACAGAAATAACTACGGAAATGTCGGTCTTACAAAATAGGCTGGTTAGAATATTTATATAAAACATATACCTATAATACCTACATATATCTAGATTTCTGACGTTACAATTCGCCATTTTCCGTCTATCTTGAATTATATACATTATAATAATAATGTATATAAGTACTAGTGACTTACCTACGCTTAGCTCAGGCGAGCCCCTAGATATCATGATTTTTCCCGACATCTTCAACAATCATCGTCTTATTTCAGCCAATTTATACAAAACCTTAATGAGTTATACACCCAAACCTTTCTCATAAATCACTCCGTCTATTGGTGAAAACCGAATGAAAATTCGGTCGGTAGTTTTGGAGTTTATTGCGTTCAAACGGACTGACTCGGTGGGGGGAGTTTGTTTTATAATATGTAGTGATATTTCATAATGGCGATAACGATTTACTTTTTTACCATTCGATTAGAACTGTCGTTCGATAGTAGTTTGAGATGAAAGGAATAAAGAGAACAGGATAGTACTATTATTATTATTACGTCAAATGGTTGTAAGAAGATACCTAGGTCATTTGTAAAACTCTAAAATCATTATCACAAACACAAAGTTATAAATTAAAACTACATTTATCTGGTTTTGACATCTATCGGCACTCTTGAGTGTTACTGTTAACACGTCACGTGACTATGTCGATGACGACTTACATGAATTTACTCCCCATCCAAAGCTGCATACAGAAGTTTTCACTTCATCCAAGGCTATCTTTTTGTGCACGGACACGACCTATTCTACCATTTAATGCTCCATATAATGAATTTACAATTTATAATTTTTCTTAGTAATCTTTTAATTTAAGACTAAATTCTTTATATATATGTAAAATATTTTATATATACATATGTATATATCAGAGTACTCACACAGCACACTATAAGTGCTAAAGCATCAAGTATTATCGATGCTATCAATAACGACTAGACTGCCTCTTAAATGGGTTATTCAATTAATAAAATTGATAATACGTTATGTAGATATTTATATCTGTTTTACTTCCTATATCTATTATCTACATCATCGTTTCTCAACCATTTTTATGTCGCGACCCACGAAAAAGCCAAAAAGTTAAGTAAAAAGTCTTGCGACCCCGTCATTATATATTACATCTTAATATTTAGTTTTATAACACTAAATTAAAATTGATACCTTTAATAAACGAATTTTTTATACCTACATATATGTAGTTTGTATTTATTATTTTTCAACAGACTGCGACCCCCTTTAAAAAAAACTCGATCGCCCAAGGGTCGCGACCCCCCACTTGAGAAACGATGACCTACCTAAGAACTTTTTTTTTCGAATTAGTCAAAAGAAATAAATAAAATGATTTAATTTTAAAATATATTTTTTTTTTCTCTAGTTGTTTGGGCAAATGCACACGACATATACGTATACCTACTATTTTGTTTATCGACAACGCGACAGGACAAAACAGTTCAGTACCTTTTTTTCTCCTCTGTTTGTCAAAAATTAGTGTATGTATTAAAACACTTAAAGTGTATTTGAATAAAGATTTCGCTTTCATAAGATTATATTATAGCAATGGCTACTAAAATTGACTGTTATAAGTAGTAATAAACAATATCTACTAATTAATTTACATTATTACTATATTGATACAGATTATTCAGATCAAGGTCTGTTTGACCGACTGCTTGACCTTTGCGTGGGTTACCGAAATAAAATTATTTATCGAAAATAGCCTGATAGCGGAAAAGATATATGGAATGAAAGTCATTAGAGACATTTATTGCTCTCGTGATAGCTAATGGATGTTATTTTTAATATAAGATAAAGTGTATTATTACATTGGTTGATGGGAAAACCTCGAGTTGATATTGAGTGATTCTTTTTATCAATTTTACCTGTATCGTGTTGAACTGTATAGTTCAACACATAATGTATATGTATATATAATTGTTATTTATCTTTCTTTCTAGGTTCTTTGATAAGACTATTAATTAGGAACGTTTTTGTATTTATAGAATCATGAGTATACTTGTATTTGTTTTAAATAAAACTATCTTTTCGGATTTTTTCGCGGACGTCGGAAACCAAAAATCTACATAAATCCGCGTAAAGTCCGAAAAGTTTTATTTTATTTAAAATCTCTCGTAATATTTTTTATAAAGAGGCAGAGTTTGTTTGTTTGTTTGTTTGTTTGTTTGTTTGTTTGTTTGTTTGTATGTATATAGTCTATCTATTCCATACTAACCGTTAAAACGTACCTAGGGACGAACCCGAGCGAAGCAAGAATGAGTCGCTAGGCTATTATATTTGTATAATATCAGGGTAAAACAGTTAATTTCAATGTTATTGTAAACGTAAGGTAAAATATTATAACCTTACAATCGATTACTCTTAAAAGTATGAAATGAAAGACTTCTTATTGTAAATGCATTTTATGTTCTATTATGCGGTAATACAGTTTGTTTTCAATTGTGTTGGTTCAGTGTAAGGCGGCGACGTCTCCGCCAGTATCCGTTTACGTATCCAAGTCATAAACAAACGCGATTAATTGAAGTGAAAGTGATCAAAATTGTTAGTTTAAATGTGAGATACTAGCGATTTTCCTTGTCTATGCCTTGATGTAAAGTGACACAAGTATTACATATATAAATATCAGCAAAGACAGAAGAGTTTAATACCTTTTCTACTGTGTTTGTCAACTGATTTCCTTTTTTTCCGTTTAGTAGCTATTGACGAGCTATAGTGTTATAAATAAAAAAAAAAACATTTTTTTATATATAGAGATAGGTAAATTTTATTCATATAATGTGTAAAATAAGGTAATACAGGGTTTATTCAAATTTATGGGATAATAGTTATGGTCGAATTTCGACCACTAGGCTTACACTAGTTGTATATACTCAATATGCATATCGCACTAATATTATTAAAGCAAATGTTTGTACGTGTATATGTGTGTGTATGTGTGTATGTTTTTCACTTTTTCATACTGAAATATTTAGAGGAATTTGGATAAAATAAATTGAAGATTGAATAAATAGAAGTACACCGATATGAACTGGAGTAACAGAGGCTACTGTTAGGTACTTAGGAACGTAACCGAGCAAAGCGATAATCGATAAGTCGCTAGTATTACATAAACTTTACATTGCATTTATTTCGAGACGTCTCGCCCTCCCTACAGTACGGAAATAGTGATGGAAACCTTCGCAAACGTGCACACGACCGCTTACCAAACCTATTCGAACCAAACTATTCAATTTTATATAATGTCTTGGATGATTCTCGTGAGTTTTCATACGAAATATTGCATTGAGATAGAATTAGTTTTTAAAGTAAAGTGATCATTTAAATCTTGCGATGATTTTGTGTGTACTCATACATAATTTTCAAACTCATACATAAATATGTCGTATACATATATACTCAATAGTCATGTTTATTTTGTGACAAGACATTTAAAAATCATAGTAACTATAAAAATTATTGCCAAATGATTTTTATGATTGTATTACTATAGGTATAATAAAAAAATTCAAAACGACAAATGCCAATTAAGTTAGTCTCTTCTGTCTTGTGACAACCATTTTCAGCTGTAAATGTCATTAAAAATCAATCAATGTAAGCTATAAATGTTAATTATAAATAAGATACAAAGTCCTAATGACGAAAGAAACAAAGTATAAGTAATATTATTAGTATTATCTCAAGTAAATTAGAGGTTAATAAATTAGAGGTAGAATCATAACGTATGAAATATTATTTAGCGGGTACTACTACATTTACAAAGCGTGAACTACAATACTCCATTTGTTAAAGAAATATTTCTTTATCCACAGATTTAGTTTTTGTTAGTTTGTACACGAATATTTTTCTGCAATTTATTAAGTATATGTTCATATCCTATATATAAATTCATTGTTATAACAATTATTTTGTTCAGCTGTCAAGTTGTATCTATTATTATTTATGTGACGAAATAAACTTTATTAAAGAGGCTTGAAGACAAATCGTTTGTAACTTATCACATACAGGCCTTGGTTAATTGAGAAGGCCGTTTATAAACCTTAAGGATTAATCTCTGCTTGCAAAATACCTACTTCTCTACGAAAACGATTGTGTTACGGACTTACTTTTGCATCTTGTTAAAATTGAATCGAATACGCAAACTTTGCAGGTGTAAGATATTAAATGACAAATTTTTGGTTCTTTACAAAATATATTTTTGTCCTTGGAAAAATTAATTGATCAAATATTTATAACCTCGGTGAGTTTTTAAATATTTTGTTTAAATAGCTGTTTTTTTTATTTCCTTATTAAAGTTGATAGGATAAACATAGTAAAGACTGTCAAAGGTTGATGTACTCAACATTAACATACTCAAAAAAAGACCGAGGAATTTTTGTATTAATACCTCGAATAAGTCACCCCAAAAGCAGAAGGTTGTTAGGATTCAGTGCTTTCTATGTGCATAGGTACAGCTTTGGAAAGCATGCTAATTTCATGAAATACTAAATTGGCTATCTAATGAAGAAACCTTCATCAATGTTCACGTCGTAGCGACAGTATGACATCGTCCATCTAGCGCCTTGATCGCAATGAGCGTAGCTCTAGGAAACATTGACTTATCTAATACTAAATCTATACTAATATTATAAAGCCGAAGAGTTTGTGTGTTTGTTTGGTTGAACGCGCTAATCTCAGAAACTACTAATCCGATTTGAAAAATTCTTTTTGCATTAGATAGCCTGTTAACTGAGAAAGGCTATAGGCTATATATCATCTCGGAAAAATGTACGGTTCCCGTGGGATAGATTTGTTTTTGTCTAGGGACGAACCCGAAGCGAAGCGAGGGTAAGTCGCTAATTGATTATATTGAAGCATGACGAAATATTCACATGATACTTAGGAGACCTTGGCATAAACTCCCAACTTATACGTTTCGGCCAATTTATACTATATAAATTGCTTTTGAAAATCTTATCAACTATCTGTAACCATACTGATATTATAAATGTAAAAGTTTGTGAGTATGAATTTACGGCTGTTCGTTACTCCTTCACGCAAAAACTACTGAATGGATTTTAATGAAACTTTACAGAAATGTAGCTCTCATATCAGAATAACAATGGCTACTTTTTATCCCGGAAATCTTTTAAGTTGTTGTTAACAAATAAACTCGTATTAAATTGTAATGTTTCTAGAATAGTCTTGAGGATACATTCGTATTATATAGATAATGTCTGCTAAAAATATAGCCATATTACACTTTAGGATAATGTGAACTTTGAGTATAGTAAGTGCATTAGCAGTTTGATTTTCATACGGGATGCTTTCTTTGATACTAGTAGTTGTAAGTATTGTTCTATCTTCATCGCAAAAGATATCTCATCTTCAAGATTAACAAATATTTCAGTATCTGGTTTTAAGCGATAAATAAAAGTTTGATTTCCTTAAGTAGTTAGTTAGGAGTGCTTCCTAAGTATTAATAGTGAAATATTTGTGCGTATGTTTTGTTTTATTAACGTAATATTTATATTTAAACGGTCCAGCTGCAAGACATATTTAATATCGAGTAATCGACACCTTCGTGTGAATGATGACATTGAAAGATTATAGCGTTAAGAAATATTACACCATTCGCACTGTCCCGTACTTTTTCTAGCGACTGATGAATAAAAATGAATTTTATGGTTTTAATCATTAAGTATATACTTTTTCCCATTAATAATTTTACAAAGTTAAAGCGAAGCGAAGTTTCGTTTGCAAATGACAAAGTAAAAGTTTAATGCAATATGACTCCATTTTCACCGTAAGCAAAGACGGTTTCATTTGAACTTCAAACTATTTTACTCAGACCACCCTTGAATCGTTCTTTAATAAATATTTATCAAAGCGAATTGCAATACTGTAACGTTTCTTTCCTTAGCAACACTATATTTAACTCCAAGGATATTAATAAAGGTTGCAATATTTATATCATTGCACTACATTTAATATCAACAGATTATAAACAACAAGTAGTTATTTACGTTCACTTTACAGTAATTTACGTATCTATTTATCGATCATAGATACGTTCTTGGTGTATGAAATAAAAACTACTCAACAGTCTATGGTGCGGTCCATGTGGCTTCTATTTAGTTTACAATGACTTATAAAAAACTTAATAATTACGTACTTGGTATTATTATATAAGAAAGGAATTATAATTTCTGTTTTACCATATCTATCTATAATTTTGCAACAATTTTCATCTATACCCTCGTAAGCCGTTTGACATTTTCCGTGCCTGTCGTTTGCCATGACATCATCCCATTATGTCACTGTTTGACGTTACACTAAATGCTTGGTTAAATATGGCTAGAATATGATGTTTTGATTTACTAAGTTACAACATGGTTCATATAGGTATACATATATTGTAATACTAATTATAATCGTGGGTTAATAGATGTTAATTTAATATTATAGTTCCTCTCTAACACATTGTTGGCACAAATGCATCAAAATATAATGTTTTTTTTTTTAAATTACACTAATAGTAGTATACATATTTTATTAGTTCCATACGAAAGCTTGTCTGTGAGTTTGTGTGTATCTAAATTTATTGTAATCAATAAATAAGTTTTTATTATGCAAAATAACGAACGTAACTTCATGACCCACTTTCCGAATATTTCTTACGATGCGTATTTGGGTGGCAGTTGCATCTTCAAATTTTACTTTAAATATTTACCCGATAGTTAACTTAAGCTTCTTACTTGACAAGACCTTCTTACCTTTACATATCAGTTACAATTACATTATAATAACATATGATATCTAATTACGGTTTTAATATATTCGACAGATCCACGCGGATCAAGTAGTCAACAAGCTAGTGTCACACAAAACCAGCCGCCATGTCATGTTACGGATAACATAAATGATGTATGATTGATGGCTTCGGCTTCTTGATATCTACCCGTATTGTAACGCCCAGTCATTACTTTCTCCTACGAGTATTACCCTATATTTTGAATCTATTTGCCTAAATATCTTTGGAAAGCTTTTAAAGTTTTTAAATATTTTGTTAAATAGCTTTTTTTATTTCCTTATTGAGATTGATAGGATAAATATAGTAAAGACTGTCAAAGATCGATGTCCTGACACAACATTAACTTATTTAGAAAAAAAAACGAGATTTTTTTGTATTAATATCTCGAAAATTCTTTCCAGAAGAAGATTGATAGGATAAAGTACTTTCTATGTACATAGGTGCCCCGCTTCGGAACGCTTGAATGTTGTTTATTGTAAATGATTGAATGTTTTAATTAAAAACGAACAAAATCGCTTTTAAGGTATTTTCTTTCATATCAATTGTCTCATATTCATAGATATATATCGAATATAGCTTACATACCTGTTCCTGGATTGAGTACTTCTTTCTGTTTTTGTTGCCAGAAATTACATGATCTTCATAATTCCTAACCATTACAAGAATTAAAAACCGTCTGTTTTAGATAAATTTAATAATTTCACCCCTGAAGGTGGAATTTTTTTAATTACTTTTTAAATGCTGATGAAGTCGAGGTACTTCTTTGTTAAAATTTAATTGGGTTGCTATCGATAAAAACAATCAAGAGTAAGAGAATATCTGGCAATTTATTTATATTCATTACATATGACGATACACAATACCGCTTTACGCCAGGCATATTCAGCATCGACCTCGCTTCATGTCGGTGGCATTAATTGAAATTTTATCATATTTGTAAAGAAATTACACATCGACATGTTTCGTTTTAACTTCATATCATTTGTTTGAAGGTTTTACTCGCTTAAAATAATTATAAAAAACGATACTTTAAAAACCATTTCTAAATGACGTGAAAAGTGAAAATTAAATGTGAATGCAATAAATGGAATAAAATAAATACGGGGTTCGCTATAATATTTATTCAAAGTGGCGAAGTCGGAGTCTCGTATCGTGTTAGTGGGTGATGATCAAGAGGATGGATGTTGTTGTCCTGGTATGAGGATCGCAGACATTGGAGGAGCTCTCCTGGAAGCTGCTAAGCTGACGAGGTCCTGGTTTTGTCAGAAGCCAGATTACGGGTAAGATGTGAATCTTGATTTATGAGGAATTGTGATCGATGTTTCTTAAAAATTGGATTACTGATTAAGTACATACATAAGTACGTCCATTCAAAGATACTATTAGTATTTAAATAATAAACTTCATTAGAAATTTTGTTTTAATTGTCTTCTTATAACAATAGTTCTAGCACGTCAGTTATTACTTGTCACAAAAAGAAATATATAATTTTATTATATTCATCGACCGAAATCAAAAGTACAGTACGATTTTAGAAACCGAATGTGCAAAAAATCTAAACGAATTTCTAGAAAAGCAATTCGCTTTCATTCACCATATGGAATCGTTAAAAACGAGAGCAATCCATTCCGTCAAACCAGGCAATCTCCCACAAACGTTGCCCACTTTAATAACCGACTACTTTTTCTGAAACTGGGTCGTTCCTGCAGCTAGCGGGTGCATTCATCCGTATTAATCAAGTCGGTGCAACTGAATAGGCCCCACTAACAATGGGGGGGATGTCTCGCTCTATTTGACAAATAAACTGCAAACGATACTCAGCAAGTGCCCTAAATACTCATATATAAGTCATTAACCTTTAAAAAGCTCAGTAATGTATACACGAAAAAGTTTTTAATATTTAAGTACATTTTTTACATAAAAATATAATGTTTTTATTCGCATAAATTTTTCATGTTTTGATGTTTCAGTATTTTTAATGAAAACTCCGAGCTGACCTGAGATAATTCCAATTGGGGCAGCCGTGAAGTGACCGAAATTCATTTCAGTACTAGTAGTGTAATGGTTCTCTGTTTTTTTTTTTCAACTAGTAGGATTTTATATTTTACTTTCTGTAATTTACAGAAAGTAAAATATAAAATTTTACTTTCTGTAATTTATCCTACAAAATTTTGATCTTGAACCATTAAACTGTTGATTCAGAAAACCAATAAGTTGTTTATACAAGTATGTTCTAGTTTTATTTTGATGTCTATCGCAATAACTAATTGTCCATTATCATTACTTCTGTAATTGAGAAATTGTTTTCTCTTTCCCATTAAAAATTTGCTCTCACTACAGTATCTCTAGCTATTAGTATAATAGAGTACAAACACTGCAGCAATTTAACTGTAGTATCGAATTTCCCATTTAAGGCGTGCCGCAAGGCTTTATTTTGGCGCCGCTCCAGCAACACAAGAGTTACATATTAATTGGCAAGCTTTATCCGACGATAAGTGCGTCATAAAAACCTATTGTTTGCATTGATTTTAATTTTACACCATAGCAGTCTTTCTCTACTGCTCGCTGGTTAAGGCAATACGGTTACTTTTTACTTTTTCATGCGAACATGTTTGAGCAAAATATCTAAGCTACTTATGTAAGATAGTATTGTGTAAAATTTCTAAATGTTAAAATTCTTAAATATTACTATTACATTTTTAAATTATCTAAATATGAATGCAAAAGAATATTATGCAAAATAAAGCTATAAAATCATAATTAACGTAGAAAAAGATGTTTAATTTATCTCTTGTTATTTACACGTCCATTTTATCATGATTACGTCAAAGATCGCTCTTTAGTGCATTTACGTCGGGTCTTTTAAGGAAATGTAAATCTGAAATCTTTATGCAAATTGAAGCAAGACGACCAATGAGAGTCTTCAGAATCGTGTCCTGTAATCTTATCGTTTAGTTTATTCATACATTTGTTGTCTGTTCACGTTGCTTCTTTATTATGCTTAAACGTTTTTTGTTAACATGTTAATCTCGAGACTTTTTGAATTTTATTAAATTTTTGCGTTGTATTGTTGGATAAACCAACTTCGAAATAAATAAAATGATTAATTATAAAGTTTAATGTAATAGTTAAAAGCTTTCTGTTAAAATTCTTAAATAATAAAATAAAAGTCAATTTGTTGTGACTCGAATACTATTCCAACTGTATATACTCTCATATTTTCATCAGTACCGAATTCATCTTCAAATTACGAGTACATTTCCATTTAGCTTTGCAATTTCGGCTGAGTTAGTTTTAACTCGTGTGGGTATTTAGTTAGCTCGTGCACCTGAAGGCATACCACATGTAGATGCATATCATAGTAACTACCAAGACCGTTTTCCAAATTATGATATGATAAAAACAAATTCAAAAATTACATTATGTATAAATGTGAAAATTTGTAGGTGAGTTTGTAACTTTTTCACGGTAAAACGGTTTATCTAAAGGATTTGAACGAATTCGTAATGGAGTTACTAGCTTATATCCTGGATCAAAATAGACTTCATTTTACCAACGTATCTACACGAATGAAGCCACAGAAAAATACTTATGATGGCTATTTTTCGTAACATATACACATCATTATATCTAGTTTTTTTGGCAGTATTTTGTTTTTAATTTTTAACTACGTCCGAAATGGAGAAACAGAGGTGGATATTTAATCTGTTTATTTTTTTGTTTATATTGTTATGTGAACTGATATATTTAATACTAGCGGCTCACACTCGCTTCGCTCGGGTTCGCCTCTATAAAAACTAAAACAAATCTATTCCAACCATACTTTTTTCCAGGATAAAAATATAGATAGCCTATATGTCCATATATATATATGTGTGTTCCAGATATATTATAATATTAATATAGATGATTTAAATTTGCCATGACAATACTCCTGTTGCAAACTCAAGTGAACTTGTATATAATGCCATACATATTAATGCCCTTTTGGTGCACTAGTGCAAATCTTTGTATTGGCTATGTATGTAAATGTTTCTATTGGTCTCGTTAGGTGAATACTATCTAACATGTGAATCATTATCTTATATATCTATATCGCTATAAAGATTTATAGAATTAGACTAGCAAAACCCGCGTCTTCGCTCGCGCTTAAACTACAAAAAAAACTTTGAAAAGGTAGGTTTCATACAAATTTTCATCCCTTATTTTATCTCCTTATGGGATGAATTTCAAAACCGCTAAAACACGTATTTATTTAATTGTATTGAAGAGCATTAATACCGAGTTTCAAGAAACTCTGATCACAAATATTTTTTGGGTTGTGTTATAACGTGTACTCCCATAGGAATGAGATAATCTCCCGTAGTAAAAAGTATCCTATATGTTGACCTGGATATCCAGCTATCATCATACCAAATTTCATCAAAATCCCTCCAGTGGTTTTTCTGTGATGTGGTAACAGACAGACAGACAAAAATTCTAAAAACTATAGATTTGGCCTCTGCATCGATAATAATGTCTATTTCAATAAGATTTTCCAAAAAATATTTAACGTACTGATTCGGCGTAGTTAGAATTTTGTTATATGTATAATAACATTATAATATCCAATTTTAATATTTACAAAACAGTACAATAAGTGAAAATAAAATAAAAAACTCAAATTCCTTCTAACTTGCCAGGTATCTGCTGGTATTAAAGAATGCTTCAGAAAATCGTCTTAAGAATATTTACCGTGTTTACTTCTCGAATTCCAGAGAACAAACGTTTATCTGGTATTTCGCTTTGATATTGTAGACGATTCAAATTACGATGATTTAAATTATAGCCTGTGCTTTGTTTTTAACTTTGTTAATTATTGTAGCTTCGTTATTCTTAGCTTTTATAATATATTTTATAACAAAAAAAACTTAAGTTATTTATTTATTTATTTATGTACCAAAAAAAAAATACATACAAAATAAAAAACAGTAACCATGTGTACAAAGGATGGCTTATTTCTTTAAGAGATCTCTACCAGAAACCCTCAACCATGAGAATATATATATATATATATATATATAAAATTTATTAATATAACAATACTTACTAAATTTAAATTACGTTGATTGCTTCATAGATTCTGTAACTATTGTTCTATATTAGCTTCTAGCTCCACAGTAGGTATTGTATTGTCAATGTGTAAATGACATTCAATTCTGGTAATGGTCAAAGTTAAATTTGTATGGAATTGCAATAATTATTGTTATTATTAAATTATAATTTTTAACTAGACAAATAAACTAAAGTAAAAAATATCAACAGTGAGACGATCTATTTATTTTTTTCGCGTTATATTGTATTGGCAAATAAACTTTGCAAGACATCCTTAGTTTATTTCACCATGTAATTATATATTTCAATAATGGATTAATCTCTTTTATTTATGATATAATATATAAGTATGTTTTAATATACTTTATAAGTTATCCTATCAGAAACCATTCAAATTATAATCTGAAATGTTTTTCCACGAACTTTCTATGTAGTCGTGACTATCGCTTCATATTCTTATTGCTAAATACGAGCACACGATTCTGCGATTTGCAGAGATGCTTGGCAAGTATCGATTATCGCTTGTGTAGTCTAGAATTTTCATCTGCTAAGTTTTTGTTTCGTTAAATTGTATTTTTACTAATTTATCTGATATAGGTTTACCTAATAACTATACATATAATCAAATTGTAACTGATCGAAGTCTGTACATGGAAGATATTTAAGAAACACTATTATTAGGTATGTTTATTAATGCAATAGAACCCAAAACAATGATTTTTAGAATTTTCGTTTGTTTTTGTGTGCGTTTGTGCGTGCTAATCTCAGAAACAGCGTAACCGATTTGGGTGCTTAATTGGCGAGACGATTTGATTTGTGCCGCTACGGGCATTCGTCTAAGGTAGACGATTGTTTGCGATATTTTAATGTTAATTTTTTCATGGTATTTTTACGTTACTACTTTTTATATAACAAACCTGGATATTAGGATGTTTGACTGCCGTGTCTCGAAGAGCACGTAAAGCCGTCAGGCCTGCGCCTGATTTCTGGCCAATCGAGTCGAATTATCATCCCATTGGAATTTGAGAGTGAAAAGAATATAATGCACAGTACGTACAGTACAGTGATGATGTAGTGGCTAGCATGTATGGCTGCACATCCGGAGGTCCTGTGCTCGAGTCCCGGGACGGCCCAAGTTTAGTTATTGAGTTTTTTTTGTTAAGGAAATTACAACTCGGCGATGGAAAGTTGACGGTGTTTCACCCCTTTGCCTCGGAGAGCACGTAAAGCCGTCGGTCCTGCGCAGATGGATAGTTTAAATGAGTTTAACCGCTGTAGCCGAAATCGATCGGAAGGACATTATTATTACAATACAGTTGGCTAGACTCAGTGAGATTGACTGCCGTTAGCTGAAATCGGTTAAAAGAACATCACCATATAACAAAAAAGGAGCTAAAAATGATTGTATCGGTAACTTATAAAGTGACTACGGCATTATGTAGTTTTACGAAGAAGCACCTCGTTTGAGGAAAAATATCGGTCCCATCAATACTTATGCGATACTTGGTTACGTTTTTACGTTAAATAGGAAAAGCTACTAATACAGCTTTTTACCATAATATGTACAAGCATAGTCACTATTAAAAACTAGTCATCTATACATGTATACATATCTATACAGATAAAGAAAATTGAAGTGTCTGTTTGTAATGTCAAAATAACAGCTTTTTACTAAATGCATATGGAACTATTTACGGCACTTATAAGAAAAACACAATTTTTAATTTTTTTTCTGTCTGTCTGTTTGTTCCGGCTAATCTCCAAAGGCTGGACCAATTTTAACGGGACTTTCACTGGCAGAGATAGCTGATATTATGAGGAGTAATTTAGGCTACTTTTATTTTAGAAAAAGAATTAGGGTTTCGTTTAAAAAAATTAAAACCTACCTAGGAACGCACACGAGCGAAACGAGGGTAAATCGCTAGTCTAAAATAACATCTCTAAAGACTTATTTGCCTGATAAGGAATTTAGTTCATATACTAAATGATAGTGGAAAGTTTCATTGTGGAGTATGAAATTATAGGTCTGGTGTAGATATTGTGAACAATATTGATCGCATCGCCTCTATAGCTTTATCTCAGTACTTATTTTTAATCACCATTTTTGCCTTAATCGTATATAGTACAGTTTTATTGTGTGCGCTTTGCGTAATGTAATAAAATATTTCCTTTTTAATTAAAAAGTTTCAAATTCATGTGGGCGCATCCTTCGGATGTAATCAAATTCAAAATATTTTATTTGGAATTAAATTATTACATTTTTTTACTGAACATCATGAGTCTACCACCAGTTCTGGAAGAAAAAGCATTCCTGCTAAGAACTGTCATTCAATGCGTAACAAACAATGTGCGAAGATGTAGCGAAATAAAAATCTTACACTCGAATTGAGTAATTGAACTTTTTTGAAGTTGGTCAGTAAATATATTAAAATTAAGACTTGTATTTCTCGGTTATTTCAAGTAATAAAACTTTTTTAGGTTGCCAAGTAAACAAACACTTTCAAGCGACGCGACGGTATGTTTGCGCTGTAACCGCTGAAAGAAACTCGATTTTCTGTGTCATAACATGTTTTTCCTAGAACCCCATATATTTATGTTGTTTACATCCTTTTTGTTGTATTGAAAAGCTAATATTACTTACATCAGTCGAATGGAATAGGTGTTCTTTTACAGTGCTTCCAAACCATCGTATTATATAATATACTCTCAATACTTAGCGTTTCTTATTTTATAATATATAAATATTTTTCTTGTGCAAAATAAATCGATTTTATTCGATACAGTGACCATTGATATTGACACTGTTCAATACAAAATATAGTGAATTTTTATCTTTTATTATATAAAATTACTTAATCTCTAGCAGATCTGTACTGAATTAATAATGTGAATTGCTTAATAGTTCTTTAGTGATAAACTACTCACGTGCCTCCTGTGTACGTTTGTACGTTGATGTAGGTAACTACGTTTGGAACTTTGCAAATGTCTTAACTTAGAATGTGTGAATTGTGTAAGTTTCGACTAAGTTAAATTTAGTATGCAGAGAGGATGATTAGAAAATGTTTGTGTTTATTTTTGTTGCTGCTTTAATTATTTGTTTAAATTGTTTCACTCAAATCCCTTTAGTATTCGTAACGAGGCTACTGTTAGACAGGAGCGAGGGTGACTCGCTTGTTTTATTAATAGAAAAACAATATATGTATATTCCATATTTCACTTAAAAGTTCTTTACATTTCTATGTACAAGTTGCGAGATGTTACTGGGTACATTCAAATATTTGCGGTGCATTGCAGCAACTCAAGCGTCTTAACTCTTAACTCATAAATAAGCACTATCTCTGTGTCACAATATTTAAGACAGACTCCTAAGTTATCTGGAACATAAAGTTAGTTACAGTTGCAACGTAACACAAAATTGTGTTAGCTTTAAAGTAAAAGAAGAGTAAGGATTAAGGAGTAAATGTTAGAAACCCGTAGATTTTAAACAAGGTATGTACATATGTAAGATTCGATGCTAGGTCTACATTCCTTTTAAGTTCAAGTCCAGTTTGTATTGATTTTGTAGTTAATCTATAGTAATATTATAAAGGGACAGAGTTTGTTTGTTTATTTGTTTATTTTTTTGATTGAACGGGCTAATCTCAGGAACTAGTTATCCGATATGAAAAATTCCTTTTGCATTAGATAGCCCGTTTATCGAGGAAAGCTAAAGGCAAAAAGATATATCATCCCGGAAAAATATACGGTTACCGTAAGATAGATTTGTTTTTCTCTAGGGACGATCCCGAAGCGAAGCAAGGGTGAGTCGCTAGTGTAGTAATAGTCGTATAAGAAACATCAAACAAATAATGATAAACATTTGATGTAAGCTCCTATTATTTTTAAATGTATCTACATTATATGCACATATTGTTTAACTTCTACTCAATTATTCTATACAGGCGTACTTAACTGTATTAGTTTACTAGAATTTACGAATTTACTGATTTACCCGCGGATCTTCCCGCGTAGCTTATAAATAATATAATGAATTAAATTAAATTTAGGGGTGAAATCTCCAAACATTTTACCCCTATGAAGAATCTATCTGCCGATACTGCTGCCGATAATTTTCTGCGGTTTTGTGAGTAATCAGTGAGTGGAAGTTCGCATTTATACTGTAAAGATAATATTTTTTGTTCAATAGAAGCCTATTTGATCGGAAATATAAAGAATCCTTTACAAATAATAAAAATACAGCGAATCATTTCGTAATTTTATGTTACGTTAAAGCCCAGTACTTACAAACTCTCCGCTTGACCGCTCGTGGTCATTGTCAAGGAACATACCGCGCCTCATTCCGCACTCGTGATTATACTGAATGAAATAAAAATATAAGTCATTCTGGTGAAAATAATATATGCGGTATTATTAGAGTTGTTAGAAAGATAGCTTAAATATACTAGAAAGGTTATATAAGTAAGTTTATTTATTTAATTCATATCTTTATTTAATTCATATGTAGAAAAAGTGTTTTATGCAGTTAAATACAAACATAATTAGTTACATGTCTTGCTTCAAAAGGTATATAAAGATGAAGTGACCAATTTTCTCACATCGACAGTTTCTTGATTTACTTGAATGCCCAGTAGCGATTTCTAATGACCACTTTTGTTGAGGTAAGACGGGGGATAGGTACACTTCTTTATTGAACATCTCTATATATAATTATACTGTCTTAATATAAATAATTATTTTATTTAATATTAATAACTACGAACTGAATATAAACAACTAATTTTGATTTATCAACGCCCAGACCATGCTTGCTCTAAAGCGCTAAACCTTTGACAGTTTACTCTCTATTATCGTTTTCGGAATCGGACAGCAGAAAAAATAATTTAGGATTACAAATTAAAAAATAATACCGAGGGCTCGGCAGGCTGCTAGTGTATAATTACAAATGATCTACAAACACATTACTATTATATAAGTAACATTACACATACTTTCTTTTTACGCGAATATTTGACATTTTAAATGGAACTATCTTTTCAGGACATATTTTCTCTCATGACCATGTTTGATGTAAAGCATCTAAAACACTAGAATTAAAAGTATGAAATAAAACGGCGACAAAATCCGAGTAGATAGTTTCATAGAAGCAATATTTTAATGTAATACTTTCTTAGAATTTTGAAAAGTAATACTTTAAATAAAGCAATTTGCTTTAAAAAATATTTTTATCGCATATAGACATAATGAAACTGTACTTGTTTTACGGTAATTTTTAATACGCTCTGACGAACGCCATACGGGCGATTTATCATTTACATATACAGGTAAGTTAACAGGTAGCGCACATATCTGATTTTTTACAATAAGTTATGCTATTTCTAATTATGTTGGAATTATATGAGAATAATTATATAAGCGTATAAATTAAAATACGACTGTAACGTTGTATTTTTTGCTATAAAATTAGTATAGTGTTACACTTCAATACATTTTAAGTAAAAAATATTTTTTTCTAATCTTAGGGGTGATTTTTTCTTGATGTTTATTCTAAATCAATGAGTTATGAAAATCAACTCACAATAGGAAATATGCATGACTTGTTTTTTATACAATAGCTTACATCGTTATATAATTGTATTAAAATATCCAGCTCCAAAAAACTAAAATTTAGTATATATTTTTTTTAAATATCATACCGTTATGGATACTTTAAGCACTCGCCGTTTCGCGCACTTGGCGTGACGTCACAGTATGATATACACAGAAAAATGTCGACTCAATGTGTAGCGACAAAATCGCTAATCGCTCTGTTATGATATACTCTGACGTCATATTCGGTTTGACCAATGGCGTTGCGTTTTAACCGCTTTAAATTTCCCACCAGTATTCGCACTTTTTAATAATTATTTTCTTAGTCAAAAAGAAATTACATTAAAAATATTAATAAATCAATAAAGATTATAAAAAAATACTTCAACCTTATTTAAATCACACGCATATTTTCTATTGCCGAAGATAACGCGTAACATTAACATACAGATAAAAAAGAAAAAAGGAAACACAACTCCTACGTTTTGTAAGTAGGTTATTACTAAATAAACTGTAAGCCATTAAATTAGTGTGCTGTCATTAATTATATTTATATGATTTTATCATTAAGTAGATGCATTATTACTTTCTATTCTTATGCAATTGTCTAGTCTTCATTTTATATAAGTTTCAATGTTGGATAATAATAACTTAATCATCCATAATATAATAATTAATAACCGTATACGTATTAATGATATAAAAAATTGCATTATACTTTGTGTCAGGAATTCAAAAAATTAAATGCTTGTATTTTTCATCACGTTCTCTTCTTAATTAAAAACTAAGATGTACCTAATGTTATAATCATGCAAAAATGTGTACATGTTTATTACAAGCGTATTATAACTTAAACAATGTTCTTCCTAATTTATTACTTTATAATAATATAGTGATGATGTATTTTTACTGTATTTCATTTTGATAAATCTTAACATTACATAATTTTCATTAAGAGTTTTAAAGATTCGTCATATTAAAACAAATTAGTTATTTCAAGTGGAATTTGAATCAAAGTAACATTTAATTGTTCTGATTTTTTGCCAAAATATTCGCGTTAAGAATTGAGGTTTTTAATGTCAAAGGTAATATAGGTACTTCATTCGTTTAGGTTATACGTTTTAAATAAGTAGAGCCTCTTTTCATATGGCTACTAATACATATAATTGCACACTTTACTATGTACATTACATCTACGTTTATTAAAAATATTGAGTATATAGTACATAATATAAATACGTCGAATATTTATATAAAGATATTATATACATTTTATATGGAAACCAATTCCATAAATGTTTTGACTAAAATAGCTTTATCTCTTACAGAGAGCTTAATCTACCGAAAATATTTACGCATGTAACAAAAACCTGTCAAGTTATGAAGGAAAATAGGTTGTCCCAAATTGATAAAGGCTTCTGAAAGCGTTGGGCGTGAGTTACTATGTAACATTTTATCACACTATAGGTTTAATATTGTATAACAATACAATACTTTTGTGTAGCTAACAATGTGAAACTAGAAGCTCTCTATTACTTTACACATCAAAGCTCGAACCTAGCTTTTACACTTATTATCGCATACCGACGATGTGATTTTTTTTATGAATGTCGTGTAAGTTGTGCAAGAGTTTCATCTCACAATAGCTGGATTCCTAAAAAGCGATTTATAAACGGTGTGAAATTCACATAGCCGATAATAGAATCTGTTACCACTAGCATTTTAAGCTTTGTTATATACATCATGCTGCGTTCTATCTTAAATTAAAACTTGTATATATATATATATAATACATATGTACATACGTATATACTTCACATAGCATTCGTATTCCTTTTTGCTAGACACGTAAAACAAATGTCACGTTGAGCGTACCTACGTTTACTATTTCAAGGAGTCGCGACAGAATTCATATTAAACTATGGTATCCTTAGGGTGTTTTAGTTCAAAGGATATTTCTCATTTTATTCCTGATTTAAATTTTAATACTGCACTATTGCGAAATTCCTATTCAGCCCTTTTAGTGTACCACTGATAGGCACGGGTCTCTCGCATTAAAATAGAAGGGGGATGAGGCCATAGTCCACCATGCTGGCCAAGCGTGGGCGCACTTCATATATCTTTGAAAACTGGGTTCTCTCAGACAGGTTTCCTCACGATGTTTTCCTTCACTCTATGGAATGAAATATTTAGATAAAATTGTTTTGTCGTCGACTATAATATATTTATCTTTTTTTGTGTTGATATTTTTTTTGTTACTCTATATCTGTTACTGCTATTACAATTTCCAAAAAGTTATTCTATTTCAATATTAGTAGTTAGTGTTAGCACACAAACTGTACGTATTTTGGCAAATGTTTAATGAACAGGTTTTTCCAGTCGATATCTTTAAAGAAAACAATTTTACTTTATCGTTTCCTGTTTGGATAATAAAGATACCTATACAGCAGTTAAATTGTATTGAAGCATTTTATGTCACTTAATGTACATTGTACTTACATAAAAAACTATTCTCACTGACATTAGAAATGCGAAAGTGTGTTCATTTTTATACGAAAAGTTAGGACGGATACGAAGGATTGACATTTTATATAATAATATAGAAAATGCGTATGACCTTTTGTATTGAAAGAGTATTTCCGATATATTGGCATCGACTCCTAAAAAAGCTGAAATTATTAATTTAAAAATATATTCAAATATTATGAAAATGGTTACTGCTAAGACATTTCTGTAATGCATATTTCGTCTATACAAGAATTTTCTATTCAAATTTGAATTTTGAGTTTGTATAGAAAACAATATTTATTCGGATATGCAATAAAAAGTCATAAGAGCAAAGTCGAGGCTTACTACTAGTTAAATTTATTATGAAAGATACTATATTAACTGGCGTAGTCGAAAATATTATGTGTTATATAATTATAATTTGGCATGCATTAGAGATGAGGTTAATGTTCTTGATAGATAAATCGTTACGAAGTAGTCTAGACTTCTTATTTTAACTTTATGGTCTCCTTATGACAGGATTATCTAAAAATAATGTATTTTATAGAACGAATAATGGTTTCAGTACGAAAGAACTGACAGTATGATTAGCCGTCATAATTTTCTTCGTAGTCGTAGATATTTAAGTTTTAAAATATTAATATACTGTTATATGTATGTACTAGCGACTCACCCTCGCTTTGTTCGTTCGTTCGTCCCTAGGTTGCTTCTCCATACAAACTTTCATCCCCATTTTTACCCCCTTAAGGGATGATTTCCAGGACAACAACTATACTATGAACTTCCCAGGGTCTCAAACTATCTTCTTACCAAATTTCATCTAAATCGGTCTAGTAGTTTCGAAACTTATTCGCTACAAACAAACAAACAAAAAAATTCTTTCCTCTTTTTAATACTAGTATACATGTACTAGTATATGTATATGTATTAAGAAATGAAGAATATAAAAATCTAACGAATACTTTTTTTTTTATGTAGATAATTTTACATAATTCGTAATTCTAATTCATGTCGATGACATTGTTATGTAGGAAATAGTATAAAGTTTCAGATTGCTTAACAACTCAGCTCATCATAGCTCATCTGATAACGTATTTAAGAAGTTACATCGTTAATTTCATTGTATTAAATTCAGTCCATCGTTTTCTCATCACATCCGGATCCATATAATGTTTGCCATTTCCGTTTTTGACCGAATTCAAAAATAAAGTTGTTTTTTTTGTATTTTTATATATGTCGACGTCTTCAACAGTTACTGTAGATCGATTTTCATATATCTTATTTTAATTTAAAGGTTATATTTCAATGGTGTTTTTAAATGAATTAAAAAAAAAATAGTGAAAGTTGGTAAATTGGTTTTTTTTTAATAAAAAATATTTAGGTACTACACATTATTTTCACATATTATTTTAAGTTTAAATTTTGCATTTTGCCTTTTACCTTAATTATATAAAAGCTAGAACTTTTATGACTTAAAGCTACATGAATATGGAACGGATGAAGTAAAATATTTACTCAAAAGTATGTTAAGCTGTCTCATTACCGCGATCTCTGCGTTGAACGATACGAAAGTGCTCTATTAAATTTAAAATGATGAAGTAAACACATCATTATATAGCAGTGGGTTTTAAAGGAAAGATTGAAACCTGGACAATTTGATATCTAGGTTAGGTCAAGTTTTATATTATGTTTTTTCTTTGTGGATATTTTATATCTGTGTTTGTTTCGATTAGGTACTACTTATATAACCGCTGTTATGTTTACATACAAACTCATAAAAAATAATTAAAATAACGTGTGATACTTGTTTATACTGGTATTTTATATGTAGTTTTCTTAGAAATCTAATCTAATACCTTTAAACAAGCAATACTTGTTTATTTATTTATTTACTAGCGATTCACCCTCGCTTCGCTTCGGGTTCGTCCCTAGGTAAAAATAAATTTATCCCACGGGAACTGTATATTTTTCCGGGATGATATATAGCCTATATATAGCCTTCCTCAGTTAACGGGCTATCCAATGCAAAAAGAATTTTTCAAATCGGATCAGTAGTTCCTGATATTAGCGCGTTCAACCAAACAAACAAACAAACAAACTCTTCAGCTTTATAATATTAGTATAGATTTATATATACCAGCGATCTCGGAAACGGCTTTAACGATTTTGCTAAATTTTTGGTATGTGAGGATTTTCGGGGGCGAAATATCGATCTAGAGTAGTCTTATGTCTGGGAAAAAGCGTGGTTTCGAGTTTTCATGCGGTTTTCTTTTGCATTATTCCACGCAAAATATAGTCGCTAATTTCGCACGCTTGGGCATAAGCATCGTAATCAAGCGGCCAAGGCGCAAGATTGACAATCACAGGTGTCCGGGTTCGAATCCCAGTCGGATACAAAGTTTTTACTTTTTTTTATCTAAAAATACGATATAACAAAAAAGAACTCCGAGCGAAGCTCGGTCGCCCACCTACTATAATAAAATTAGGTTAGTAAAATAGTAAGTAAGTAACATATCCAAAGCAAAATAATTATAAATAATTATTTTGTTAACAGCTTCTCCCAAAAAGTGGACGAGGAGGAAGGCGGCGGCGGAGTCACCCTACACCCGCCAGACGGATTCTACTCCCACCAACACAGTATACACAGTGGTCACCATGCGCACAACGCTGAGCCCGACCGCGGCTATATGGAGGGCAACAGATATGTCACAGCGGTACATCGGCCATTGCCTGGTAAGATATTGAGTAATAACAAACTTCTTCTGAAAATAAATGTGAAAGTGACCGTCTGTCTGTCACCTCTTCATAATTTAATCACTGCGATTTGTATGAAATTTTGCAAAGACGACTTTATGATGCGGGTGAAGCCACTGCCAAATATTAGTGTATTACAAATTTGAAATTACATAAAGTAACTCAATTGTTATCACCATAAGTTAAATATTTTGTAATAGTACTCTTGAACTGGGGACTTATGATTTTTAAAAGTCGATTGCAAAATTGTAATAATGTCATTATCATTATAAATATCGCGTAAGGTTAAATCCAATGCCGAGCCATAAATAATACGGCTATTTATTACGCGATAAACTTGTGTACACCAAATATTTGTATTTTCATACATTTAAATAAATATTGTGCTATCTGATTATAGTGATATATTTGTTTTAACAAAATAATACTCGTGTTGTATGTTTTTATACTTCAATGAAAAGTTTTTCATGTCAACTTTTGTGTGTTTTAATAACGATAATAGGTATTTTATGAACATACAATTTTATATTTTCTATAAACGTTAGCAAAAAAATGTAACTGCGTGTGTTTACAACATCTGTTTAGTTATATAACACGCATTGATGGTGGCTTAATCTTCGACACAAATAACAAGTATGTATCGAGCTATCATGCACACATTTTTATAGGAAAATATGAAGCAGAGTATTAAAGTTAAGAAATTGAACAAAAAGTGTTTGATTTACTTTCTAACCGAGTCAATCAACACGAGTTTTTCTTTACACATTCTATGTATTACATGTTATATATATCTATACTAGATACGTATATACCTAGTATATATAGAAACGCTTCATAATGCTCATTTAAAGAAACATATTTTTCTTTTTTTTTTTGCGGCTATGATGTCACTGCGACCATTTCTGGTCTATTGTGATACAAATATATCGTAATAAAAATCTTTTTGAAATAAAAACATAGGTACTTCCTCGACTTGTATCAAAAATTTATATGCTCGTAAGTTTAAGGAAAATTACTCTGAAGCATTATATGTTTACTTACTATAGTATTTACATTGTTGTTCAGTTGAATGAATTTCAAAAATTGCACTTTTATATATCTAATAGTTCATAAACGAATAAATATATAATTTCAATGTTATCTTTCAACAGCTTCTTTATTATGTTTTTATTTTTAACAAAAACGATCACTATATGATTATATATAAGCACTAGCGACTCACCCTCATTCCGCTGGGGTTCGTCCGTTTTAATGGTTAGTATGGATTTCTGAGAAATGAGATATTTTCCCACAGTAAAAAGTATCCTATATGTTAACTCGGATAACCAAGCTACCATAATAGCAAATTTAAAAAAAATTGTCCAGTGGTCTTCTCGTGATGCGTTCCCAGACAGACAGACAGACAAATATTAGAAGGACTACAGATTCGGCCTCTGTATCGATAAGAATGACTATTTCAATAAGATTTTCCAAAAAATATTTAATGTACAGTCACATTCGACTCAGAATTTTATTATACTCATATGTAAATATTACATTCATTTACTATCTCGCTGAATTTTTAAACTAGAACTACTTGTTGCTTATGGAAAAATGTAAACCCCTATATTGTTAACATATTACAAATTATAAACCATCCATCCGTCCATGTTCTATATTTGTAACAATTTGAAACCAATACATTCTGAAATCATGAAATAAATTCTGTATGAGATTAATTTCATACAAGAATATTAAACCACAATCTAAATGAAACTAAAGAATATTGTAATAAGTACATACGTTTAAGATTAGGAGTAAGTGAACTAAAAAACTAACATCAAAGGAAATGCTCCCAAAATACCAGAATATTGAAGTGAGCGAAGTTGAACACGGGAATTGGAATAAGTTGCTGAAATGAACTCAAATATTTTAAGCAGTTTACATTGAAATTGTATGGTTTCTGTTTGAATTGTTTACTTTTTATTCATTGAATATGTTAATTAAACATTCTTATCTAATTAGAAATAGTGCTTTTACAGGTTTTTTTATACTGTACTAGAGCTTTTATGAAGCATTGAATTTTTGTAGTAAAATGTGATTTCTATAACAGTACCGTGGCAGATTTACTAGACATTACAATTTTCATCCACCATTTAGTCTTTAGTGAATGAAATTATAAAAATCTTTATATAAGGATTTTTTGTAGAAAATAAGTAAGCTAATGAATTAAATATTGTTTTTAGTTAATATAACAGACATTTTGAAAGGATTTCATTTAAATATATTTTGGATACTAAGGGATAAAATATGCAATAATAACATAGTAGTAATACAACAAGTACACAATAACATGCTATCATAATAATATTATTTTTTATATTATATTTTATGGTTTTAGGGGTGTCAGTTGTACATAATTACTTTCACTAATGTAGGAGATATAATAAAAATACTATTTAATTGATTGACTAAACCGCCTTCCACTTTAAAAATAGATATATGTAGAAAATATATGTACCTTCATTGGAATCTAGCTCAACATTTTGTTTTGATTATATAAGATGATACAATGGTTTAATATCCAAAACCCAGGCTTTTTTAATGTAGAAAAATTACTGTAATTTGTACTGTATACTTTAAAAAAGGATAAAAAAGAAATCCTTTTAATTCCGCTGTGTTTCTTACCCTAGTCCTTTCCGAAAAGAATGGTATACTGATAACGTTCAGAAAAAACCATCAGTTATTATAATAATTGATGTTTGGTACTAATAATTGAATGAAATATTTTATCGATTTTTTTAAATACAATCTCTGCCATTCCAGCTCTAAACCATTCCAACTCGTCATGCTCGTCCACATCGAACGCGTCGACGGGCGCAGGACTGTGCGCGGGCGCGACAGAACCTGCCCCCCCGCTTTACATCGCTGCCCCACCAGAGGGCTTCGGCCTAGCAGTTCACAACAACAGGTAATGGTTATACAAGATTTGTTGAGGTTGCATTATGAGTATACTTTAGAAAAGAAAGAAGAACCCATGGATTTTTGTTAGATCATTGATATGTCAACAGTCACAAAGTTTTGTAATTTTAAAATATTTGGAAATTAAAAGTCAAAAATGATATTTGTATATATAACCGGATTGTTTTATAAATGCGAAAGTTTGTATGTACACCTTCACGCAGAAATGGCTAAACGGATTTAGATAAAATTTTATATATAGATAGAATATTACTTTGAATAAAACTTAAGCTACTGTTCGGCACCTTGGGACGCACTCTAGTGAAGCAAGGGTAAGTTAGTAGACAATAAGATTTAAAGTTCATTTTCGAAACTTGTACTGCCAAGATATAATGTATGTCGTATGTATCTGTACATTGTCGTTCCCAGAGGAGTTCGACCTCGATATTCATGCCAACAGATAATGAATGTTACCCGAGATATTCAGGTATAAGATCGCAATGATACTGATCTTTTACTATTTTCTTAGATCAATGTTATTATCATAAAATTTTGATCTTAACGTATCAAATGAAAGATGATTTTTTTTTCGTCCGTTTGAAGGAAATGTCGAAACGTTTTGACTTAAAATATAGGGCAATGACTCGTAAAGTTCCGCATCAACAGCTCCTAGATATAATTAAATGTCATGCGTATGTATATACTAAAGCGTTTTATGTCTCTCTCTTGGGATGGGTGTGGAGTGCGAGAAATCTTTAAATTTATGGCGGGGCTTGCTTGAAGTAATGTAGTTGATTATCCTGCTTTTACTGGGATGGTTTTTTATTATAAATATATATAATATATATTTTATAACCATATTTTGATATCTTGTCAAATCTCTACTAATAATAATGTTTATTATACAAACCTGACTGAATAAATTAATGCCGACGTCCGTCCGTCCGACGTTATTTTAATGTTTAGGTACCTTTGAATCAAGTTTATATTTTCATTTTTCTTTGCTAAACAATGAGCTTCTTGGAAGTGAAGATGCTTCTTAAACACATTATGAATATACCTTTTGCAAGTTTTTGATTTATGACAACATATTAATTGAACACACATGCTTAACTTTTATTTATCGCCCTTTTTATAAAGTTATGACAGTCATTATTTTACTACTTATTTACGATCCATTTACAATGTTGTATATTTATTATTTACCTACGTCTCGGGAACACGTCTAAGGCATTGTATTACGAATTTGTTAAATATCACAGCTTTGGTTATCTGCTTCATAGGCGGGGCACAGATGTTGGAATCATTGGCACTACCGGAATATCGCAAAAAGATTCAAGTTTACCACAAAAACGTGGCAAATTGACTCGAGGGTATGTCCCTAACCTCAGGAATGCGTTTTGTTAACCGATATCCTCAAAATTCCTGCAATTAACTCGACTGTACTCACTTGTACTGTTCATGAACGCTTGCTATTTAGGACACTGACACACCTCACGAATACCTTAAAAGTTCCTCCACTTTAGTTCATCCATCTAATTCTAACTCATGAAGCATGAATATTAGGACTCTTACACACAACGGAAAATTTCCTTTGTTCATATTTGATACTGTATTTATCCGCGGCATGTTAGAATATTGACGATTAATGCTTTCCTTCTATAATACTCTTATCAATTCAAACCCTAAATGATTTAATTCTGATTTTTTCAAATTTGTCAAATTTATCTGTCAGTATCTTACATTTATACAATTGCATGATACATATTCTGGTCATTTTAGGAATTTCAATCTTCCAATCCATCAAATTGGCTTATCTTATTAGGGATATTGTCAAAATGAAGAATTCATCAATTATGACCATATCTATCTTCATTGACTGATAATGTTAGATATCATACTATTTAATTATATTTTAACATCTAGTGATACTATAATTCTATAGATTCATTTATTGAAATTCATTTCTATATATAGAATACTTTTGAGATCTACCTGACATTTAAGATCACTCATTATATTATACCTGACATTAATAGCAATATCCATGACATCAGCAAAAGTCATATTTTCGTGTAACTAGTAAATGCTACATAAGTACGAACTGTTTAATGATATGCATGAATTTTGCTGTCATCTAAAATGTAAATCCAATTTAGTATAAGCTCTAATTAAGTAATGACCAGGCATTGTTAGGAACTTACTATATCTATTTAGATTCGACGTATTATTTAATTTTCAATAATACTACTACCACTGATAAAATTGTTTATCTTTCCTTTTGCTGATGCAATGAATCGATCCATTTAAAAATATATTTTCACGAAAGAGTTATTTACAATGAAAAATTTTCTTTTTTTTATGAATATACCTTATTTTCCAGTCGTTATGAAATGTCCCAAGATCTCCTTGACAAGCAAGTCGAGATACTAGAAAGGCGGTACGGTGGACTAAGAGCAAGGCGGGCGGCAGTCACGATACAAAAGGCTTTTCGACGACGACAATTGTTAAAGAAATTTAGCTCGATAACAGCTATGGCGAAAGCAGCTGATTCCAACGCAAGGAGATTGCAAGACGGTGACCATCTACTTGTTAATGGTAAGTATTAGGTATATAACATCTTACTTTAAAATATTGTCTTCACTTAACTTTCAAGTTTTGGATGTAAGTCACAACTTCACAATTTCAACACAAAATACTTGGCTAGCAAATGTAATTTTTTGGCAAGACGTCAAGGACACAACCTCGAGTAATGCAGGTTTATGTCCGACATCCAATATTAGATGTTTTGAACTTGGCTAGTTATATAAAAAGCCATTTTAAGCTTCTAACGTCTAAAATACTGTTATAAACTTAATCTTGAAATATAAAAAATTCTATTTAGCAAAGATTAGATTTCTAAATTGCAGGTGTACCGACATAAGTTCTTCGAAAAATATGAAAAAGGTGAAACATAATTCCAAAGTATTCTTAGTAATTACTTTGAACTAATGTTGCATAATAACGTTAATAATATTTGTGAAATATAACATGAATATCCATTGCGCTAAAATCGAAACGTTTATTTCAATCTGAATGTCATTAAATTCCGATTTGTAATAACCTTGTATGTTGTTTTGTTGTAATTGAACAACTTGCATTGCCAAAGCTTAAGTTCACGGAGACAGGTTGACGTTTTATTTATATCGATTCCACGTTCAATACGAACTGGGCTCGAAGGACCATTTTTGAATAGTTAAATGTACATCTATTTAATATTAATCTGTATATGGAGTTTTTCTCGTATATCACAATTTAATAGTATTGCAGGTGGTATAGAGTTTGATAACAAAATATATCTACGCTTAAAAGTTTGGTTTATTTTTTTTAAAAAACCTAGTATTTGCGTGTACATTTCCTATTGAAACATTAGATTTAAAACATTTTGAATATTTTTAAATGCGAGGTAGATCAGGCCACATAGTCCATCACGCTGCCCAAATGCTGGTTGGCGCACTTCACATGTCTTTCGAAAACTTGCTAGGTTCTCTCAGACACGCAGGTTTCCTCACGATGTTTTCCTTCATCATAAGACAAGTGGTAATCATATTAAAAATGATTCGCACATGAAACTGTCAGAGATACAAGACTCGGGATTTAAACCCGCTTCACTCGGTTTTACCGGTGGTAGGACTCTGTCAAGCCTGAGGAGTCCAACTGGATGGGTACCACCTCTTTATCTATTTCTGCCGCCAAGCAACAATGATTGCATTGTTGTGTTCCGGTTTGAAGGATAAGGTAGCCAGCGCAATTACAGGCAAGAGGCATATCATCTTAGTCCTCACAGTGATAACGTACCGGCGGTTCTGTATTTTTTTGTTACCTAAAACCTAAGTGCATGAACCGTAGGTGTTACGGGCGACAGGTACTGCTTTCCATCAGGTGGTCTGTCTGCTCGTTTGTCACTGAATCTCATTAAAAAAAAAACCTAAGCAAGCGCGTCACTACTGGGCTACTGTCACACTGCCTTGGATTTATAAAATTTTAAATATTTCATAACCGTTGCTTTCAGGTAACGACATCTACGCGAACACACTGTTACAGAAGAGCCCCGGTGGCCAAGAGAAGTCACTCGCGCTTACTAGACCTATGCGGTCTATGTCGTTGAGAGAACGACACGACATTGATATGAGGTAAATATTGCTTTTTATTGTCATCTATGTATGTATGTATGTATAAAAAGAATTTTTACTTTTATTTACATATTCATATTAATGTGAATTTAGTTTACGGTTTTAGGTTTATTTTTTGTAAATATTTAGAATTAATTATATACATATATATAATGTAATATATATAATGTTCACATTATATTGTAATTACCTTAAGTTTTTACTATTCAAATATTTTTTCATTTGTTCTCGTGTGATTCGTGCGTCACGCAAAATAAACTGGCTTAATTTTTCTGCAAACATAAAAGTAGTAATATAAAGAAACATATAAAAAATTTAATTAAATATTAGATGACGCACTTAAGTTTTTCCAAGTAACAATAAATATAAATAATTCTGACCAAAGAATTGGCGTTGCGATTTAGTGGGAGTGCAGCTCTCTGTTAGTTATTATTCGACACGTACAATGTACGTACATGTGCCGTGTGTATTAGGTATTAACTGTATAAATTTTATATTATTGTATTTATTTTTGTTCCTAAGTAATCTTATTATATTACTTAATATTATAAATGTGAAAGTTTAGATGCTTGGATGCTTGTTACTCAAATTAACGGCTGGACGAATCTGGATGAAATTTGACACAGAGGTAGATTATAGTCTATAATAGCACTAGGCTACTTTTTATCTCGGAAAAATCTACGGTTCCCGTGGGATAGATTTGTGTTTGTTTTTCTAGAGGTGAACCCGAGCGAAGCGAGGGTAAGCCGCTAGTCTTCTATATATATAAAAATGAATGTTCGTATGTATGTTTGTTCGTTCCTACACTATTGATTCGAATGTTATAAAACTGTTGGATTATATCTATACTAATATCATAAAGATGTTTGTGAGTTTGTAACGTTGTAGGTGGTAATCTCTAGATCTACTGAACCGATTTAGATAAATTTTGGTAAGAAGATAGTATGAATTCGTGGAAAGGACATAGGAGACTTTTTATCCTGGAAATCATCCCTTAAAGGGTTGAAAATGGGGATGAAAGATTGTATGGGGAATCAAGCTAGGGACGAAACCGAGCGAAGCGAGGGTGAGTTGCTAGTTCTGTATAAAGTTGGCGCAATAAAAAGAATTTCTCTATATTCGTTTGGTTTTATGCGTTCCTAAACCATTCAAGCTTATTATATAAAAATATGAACAAATAATTATATCTTCAATACGAATTACTTTCCAGCAACCACATGACATGCGACCCTCAGAACGAAGTGGAAGCGATGGTCGCTCGAGTACAACAGTCTGCCCATCAGATTCATATGATAGCTTCGGAGATACCTCCTCATCATCGTGGTGATGCTGATAGTGGGGTGAGTTGGGTAGATAGTTTATTTCTATTCTATTATAAGAAATAGCAAATCTATTACTAGTTTATAAGAGGGGTGAGAAGGGGAGAAAAAGGGTGACTAAGTGCGGTGTTACTGTCTCATAATTCATTCAGTCATTTTTAGGCCACCTTCGAATGTGAGGGAAATCAGATTATAGTCCACCACGTAACTAAGTGCGGGGTTGACGGTCACAAGAATTGGAAAAACGTGATGTTGGAAATCACAGGAAAGTCATATTTTTGATACATTTTTATATATTCTTTTCATAACTAGAAGTTTTATTAAAAAAAGTGAAAAACATTTTTAGCTTTCCAAAATGCCGGTTATCGCATTAAAACCATTCTGTCATTGCCAAAGTTGATATTCTTGAATAACAAAACCAAATATTTGCGCGTTTAATTATCGCATACGTCACATTTCCATACAATATATCTCTTGACTCTGAAATATATTTCACAAAAATGCTCACTGAAGCCTTGGAATAAGGACAATAATTCTCTGACATTGTTTTGAGTTAGAGTGATACGAATGTGGCATATTGTAAACATTTTTATCAGTTATTCGCGTGACATTAAAGCATATTAACGTGTGCCATAGAAAATTCAAAATGAATACTAAAACGAAAAAGATGTTAAGAAAAATTTTGAGAAGTAACTTTGTGTTGATCAATAAAGTGACTAAGATTAGAGTGTGGCGGGGTGGGACGAGTATGACATATGATGTGCGTTAATTTTTTGGTAATTTTATAGTATATTTTTGTTCATTTTTGTATGTTTGTCCTTCTTTCACGTCGAAACAGAGTGATGGGTTGGCGTAATTTTTTGTGTGGAGATATTTGGAGGGTTGGAGAGTAACATGGGCTACTTTTTACGGCGGGTGATTATCTCATTCCCACCGAAAAAAACGTTATAATACAACTCAAAAAATTAATAATGATCAGAATTACTTGAAACTAGGTATTAATGCTCTTCAGTATAGTTAAATAAATACGTGTTTTTGCATTTTTGGAAATTATAAATATATTGTAAAATAGGGGGTGAAAGTTTGTATGAAAACTACCTATTTAGTTTTTTGAGGTTTCAGCGCGAGCGAAGTGACAGGTTCTGTTAGTACTATTACACGAGAGTATTTTATGTGTATATATTAAGTTACTTAATTAGTATTTTAGGAAATAGCCTATTAATGAAACAAAAAAAATCATATCTTTTATTGAAAGAATTTGATATAGATAATCATAAAATTATAGTAACTGATTGTTGGTTTAGATTGTTTGCTGATCTGTGATAATCGTAAATTTCCGTCCAATGAATCAAAACATGTATAGAGGAAAACCTGAAAGCGAGAAGCTAACTGTACTTTTATTTACATTGTTTTTTTTTAAAAAGGGACTGAAAATGAACATCCTACATTTAAATCTAAAATTTACATTATGTTTATGTTTTTTCATACAAATATATTGTTGTATGAAAAAAAAAATTTTCCAACATTATTATCTCTTACTTTACTATGAAAGAAAACGTCTGTGAGAACCCAACTATATAACCTAATTATACTTAAAACACTTGAGAAACTCGCCATCCCGCATTTGGCCACCACGGTGGTCTGGGGCCTGATTCTAGACTATGACCTGAACCTATGGCCCAGCGGGCCGTTAAAAAGAATACATATTGTTATTATGGAAATCTATATATGTAATAAAATTGTAACTAAGCCGAATCTGTACATTAAAATTTTTTTGGAAAATCTTATTGACATAAACATTATTACACATACACAGGCCGAATCTATAGTTTTTAGAATTTTTGTATGTCTGTCTGTGACCGCATCACAAAAAAACCACTGGACAGATTTTGATGAAATTTGTTATGATGATAGCTGGTTATCCGGGTCAACATATAGGATACTTTTTACTGCGGGAAAATACCTCATCTCTGAGCTAAACGTTAAAACGTAACTAGGGACGAACCCGAGCGGAGCAAGGGTGAGTTGCTAGTGACCATATGAGTATGTGATTATAATTAATTATAGAAATATTGGCATAATAATATAAAGTCCAAGATGTTTCATGCTTACAAATCGTGCTGTTCATGTAAACAGTTTCTATATCATACTCATTTGATAATAATCAAGATAAGCATCATTTAATTTGATATATCAAGAATTTTATTTGGACATAACACCTCGTCGTATCGCCTCTACTGGTGACAAGAGATCTGGCTCGTTTTTCGCCCAAAGAATCGTTATTGCCATTCAGCAGGGGAAAGCACCTAGCATTCTTACCACTATTCCACGTGGATTTGTACAACAATAATTAATTGTACATTTGTTTTGTATACATATATGTTACAGTCAAAACTACTTTTGACTAAAGAGGTTGGTCAAAAATAGTTTTGACTGCAGGCTTTTTTTTTTCTAAAAGTTCTAGTCGTTTGTATACAATATATTGTTTTAAAAGCGATGGAGATGAATTGAATTTCATTTTTTTATTGAATGCCTTGCTCATTGAAAACTTAAAGAAGTTAACATCTATTTTGATACCTTAGACACAAGAATTATAATGATGGAACCCGAAAAATAAATATCAAAGTCAACGGTAGCGTGATTTGTTGTTTATGCTACTATTCCCTATTTTGCCATACAGGTCGTTTTTCTTTAAAGAATAATGGAATATAAAATATGAATAACAAAATATTTTAATCTTTTTTCTTTATAGGTAATAAAATCTGTTAGCAATTTTTATTTATTCATATTTATATATTAAACTTATCACTCAGTATATAAATTATCATTTGTATGCTATTTTAAAACATTGTTTGGCTTCACGTTTAGTTCTATGACACTCTGTGCTATATATATATATATATATATATATATATATATATATATATATATATATATATATATATATATATATATATATTCCCTAGTCTAAGTTTGATACATATTATGCAAATGCTTAAGATTCAATAATATCTTCCGGAACGATGTACATGTATCATTTACTGGGTTATTGACTTTTGATAAAATGATTCTCTTATCTAATTATGCTGAGATAATGTTTATTGTTTACTACAAACTAAAACATTATAAGCCTGTGGAATTTCGAATCTTTTTATTAGTCACTAGCGACTCATCCTTGCTTTGCTTCGGGTTCGTCCCTAGATAAAAACAAATCTATCCCACGGGAACCGTATATTTTCCCGGGATGATAAGAATTTTTCAAATCTTATTAGTAGTTCCTGAGATTAGCGCGTTCAACCAAACAAAGAAACAAACAAACTCTTCAGCTTTATAATATTAGTATAGATTTTTTAACTTGAAAACATATAAAATATATGTTGAGATTATTTGTTGATATAATTTCACAAAAATACAGAATTGGAAGAACTTCCAGGATCAGATCAGTATGTCCGGAGTTAACCTCCTTCAAGCACACTCAAAAAATTTATCTCTTTATGTTATGAGTATAGACTACGACACTTATATTTTAGTGACGGCTATAAAGGACATAATAAAATTTAAGAATATTTTTCGAAAATGATAATACAGCACATATTTTATGATCTAACGCGCCGCTTATTACTCGCTATAAAGATTGACAATATGCCTCCAAACCGTATTTTTGCAAGCTTTTAGTTAACTTGCAATGTTTGTATGTTTGTTCGGGTCAAATCTTGCAACTGAATTAAAGCACTTATCCTCAATCGATTGAGCTGAAATTTTGTATACACTTTTAGTTGAGATGACGATGCATGGTTAGCTAAGTGACGTAATTTTAAATCCAATATGGCGGACTATGTTTTTTTTATGCAAATAAAGGGTTTGCTAAGAAGAATACCAATAAATAACTAAAAAAAATCAAAATCATTTAAAAAAAAATTAAAAACAAGCTTTTAATTTAAATGCTTTAAAAAGAGGAAAAATTTAAATTAAATCGAACTTATGAATTACACAATTTATGTAATATAAAAGATTGTTTTTAAAATTGTTTTTTATTATTAATTTATATATATATTATTGGTATAAATATGTTATGAACATAGAAAAATAAATAAAATAAGCAATTTTTGTTGCTATTTTTCCACAGGTGTGCAGTTGTTCTGTAAGCGGTTCGGTGACTAACATTTCTACATCTTCCTCGCACAATGAATCTCTACACAACCACCAACTATTAAATAATTCAGGTAATTTCATTTATATATAAAATTAGAATACAAAACCCCATGAATTCGGTTAGGAGGATATTATAAGTTGTACGATAAAGTCTTTTTTCAGCCATTGATGCGCGATTAAACGGACAAAGAATTGAGTAGTTGACGCCGTTAAGTAGTAATTTCAAAACGCAACTTATTTTCAAAAATAACACTGTTTTTAGTAATGAATACTCGATTTATTTTCAATTACTGTTTTTATGATCCTTTTGTCATGCAAAACCTAAATCGCGTTTTGAAAATTTATAAAACTATGTCAAATGATTTATAGTGTCAACTACCCAATTTTACCAATAGCTTATAATCAACCTCAATTCTTTTTTATTCTCTATACTATGAAATTGGACTGGTACATCCTGAAAAAAGTGTTTAAACATGCATTAATAGTACTAATTATAATTATACTAGCGACTCACCCTGGCTTCGCTTGGGTTCGCCCCTAGGTACATTTTAACGGTTGGTATGGATATAGATTATATACGTATTAATCTATACTTACTAATATTATAAAGCTGATGAGGTTGTTTGTTTGTTTGTTTGGTTGAACGCGCTAATCTCAGGAACTACTAATCCGATTTGAAAAATTCTTTTTGCATTATATATTATCCCGGTTATATATTATCCCGGAAAATGTACAATTCCCGTGGAATAGATTTGTTTTTGTCTAAGGACGAATACAAAGCGAAGCGAGGGTAAGTCACTAATATATACGTACATATGATGAGTTTTATATCCTTTACTTGAATGATTAATTCCCTATACAAATTTTCATCTCTATTTTCACTCCCTTAAGGGATGATTTCCAGAATAAAAACTATCTTATGTCCTTCCCAGGGTCTCAAACTATCTTCATATCAAAGTTCTAAATCGGTTCTGTGGGTTTTTAGTTTATTCTACAGGTTTTAAAAATAAAAGTAGCCTAAAGCCTAAGTTGCTTTGTATAACAGCAGTTATCTGCCAGTGAAAGTCTCGTCAAAATCAGTCCAGCCGTTGCGGAACTTAGCTGAAACAAACAGACAGACAAAATTAAAAAAAATGAGTTTTTCTTATAAGTACCGTGTGTAATCTTATATACATTTAGTAAAAAGCTGTTTTTTTGACATTGCAAACAGACACTTCAATTTTATTTATCTGTATAGATTACGTTCTTTTCCTAGGTCCTATATACGGCAACCTGCTGTCGTCAGGTGGTAAGCCCCTATCGTCTCCCACCGCGCGTCAGCAACAGCAACTAGCAGCGATACAAGCAGCGAATGCAAGGCGACTGCCTCCGGAAGTACCGAAACGGACTAGCAGTATTACACTGAAGTATGTTTGTCTCTTTCATTCTTTTGCTTAATGTATGGGTTTTGGTGGTTTTTTTTTAAGTTAAACTTCTTTACGCACGCTAGACTTGGGGGGTAAGCTGGTGAATGCTTTATGAAAAAATGTACGTACGTTTGTTGCCATGGTAACAGTTGTTATTATCTGACAAATTGATGATATTCTATAAATATATCATTGTCATATGCCTAATCTGCGTTATTTTTAGTATCTCACCTATCCTAATTATTTAAAACATAAATTGAATTTCATGAAGAGTACGGATAACCTACAGAAGTTTTACTTTTTGCGCGTGTACACATTCATACACGCACTCTTTAATTTTTTTATATTATCTGTCTCTTTCTGTCGTTTTGTTTTACAAACGTTATTGTGTTTTTAACGTTTAATATTAATAACATGTCATTAAATTATAAAAAAAGAAAATCCTTTTTTAGCATCTTAATTCGAAAAACGAATTTTCTATTTTTTTTGTAAAGCATTAAAACTCTATTTTATATAACTATTTTGAAAAAAAAAATTATAATATAACAAATTATTTGCCGCAAACCATAGGAGTTCCACAGTGATTAAACTTTTGCTTTTAAAGAAAACAAAAAAAAATGAATTTATTTTGACGTAACTGCAATAGTAAAAAAAGGCAAAAAAAAAAACGCAATCTGCACTATAACGCACTAGTAACGCATCTGTATATAGCTCTTCTGCAGTTTTACATAGATATGTATATTTTAAAAAGACTATCTTTTCGGAATTTTTCCGCGGATTCATTTGATTTTTGGTTCCCGACGTTTCGAATACTTTACTGCAATCATAGTCACGGGAGAGACTATCTAAAAAGACTGTTTTATTGAAAATGTCAAATATACGCGTAAATTTATGAAAGTAATTTTTGTATTCCAGTGCCGAAAGTCCAGTATCACTGAGACGTGCAGAATGTGGAGGTGCAGTAGTGCGGGGAGGGTCGATGTCCTCAGTGCAGTCGTCGTCCTCCTCCTCCTCACAGGAGCATCGTCATCATTACCATCAGCCATACCAGCCGAGAGCGCCGGTAAGTGTGTGGCTTATAGTATTCTATATGTATGGTTTTATAATACGTTTTGGCTTTTGAGGGATTTTTATGCCTTTTATAGAATCGATATGGTATTATAGGGAATAAATGTATGAAATAAATTATCGAAGGAATGGAAACATTATGGCGTTGTTAAGTGGTTTTAATTCTACCTTGAGAGAAATATATATCCAAGACAAGACATGCATGTTATTATTAATCGATGATGTTTACAGTTTTAAGCTTTTCCATATTTATTTTATAGTGCGTGTATTTATAACTTTTCTCTTATTATTAGCCATCGAGAATTGCATTACTTTAAAACGTAACAATATAAGATAAACTTAATAAAAAAAAAAAACAGGAACCCCACATCCACATCCAAGAGCAGCAATTCCAGCAACACGCACGCACAGCTTCCGGCACTCTGTACGAGGGGGAGAGGTACGCGGTGTGGAAGAGACAGGAGGCTCCTCCATACTACGAGGCACCACCCCCGGCCACCTGCTGCAGGCCACAGCATGATCACCACCAGCACACCCACCAACAACCGCTGAAGGTAAGTGAACATTAAAAAAAATTTCCTCCTAACCATTTTAAGGTTATGGTGGCTGACCATCAGTGACTGATCACGCAGTTCGAGATGGGGAGTTGATGTGGAAAAAATCAGGTCTCTCTCGTACTATGGATTGCTGTATGTCACAGCATGATCACTACTAGCTCACCAATAATTATAATGTTCTCCTGGCCGACATCGGTCATGTGGTATGGCTTGATCACTTCCGCTCATGGTAGTCAATAAGATTTGTGGCATAAGAAATAGGACCTTTCCGTACTATAAACTGTTACAAGCCACAGCATGATCTCTATCACTACATGCATCAACAACCGCTGAAGATAAGTTTGATGACCTGTTTGCTTTTGGTCATGATAGTCAATATAAGTTAATATCTGTAGAGTTGATGTGGAAGAAATCATATTCTACGAATTGCTCCGGGTCACAGCATGAACACTACCAGTTCATCCACCAACAACCGCTGAAGGTGAATGAAAAGTGAAAAAAAATTAAGTCCTCCTGACCAACTTCATACATTATAGAATAAATAAGCATAGATTACTACCACCACTAAGTATTTTTCCACTATTTTGTAATAAGTGCATTCATTATAGATATTGAGAGCCTTGAGCTTACAGTATATTCTAAATTTCATTTAATTTAATTTTGCTTAAATCTATTTTTTTAAATAAATTATTTTCGTTCAACAGGTATCAGAAACAGTCCGCAAACGCCAGTACCGGGTGGGATTGAATCTGTTCAACAAGAAACCTGAACGTGGCATCGCGTATCTCATCTCGCGAGGGTTCCTAGAGAACTCGCCGCGCGGTGTCGCGCGTTTCCTCATCACTAGGAAGGGCCTCAGCAAACAGATGATTGGCGAATACTTGGGCAATTTGCAGAGCCAATTTAACATGGCTGTGTTGGAGTGAGTGTGGTTTTGTATATATTTGTGGGTTTGGACTGTCGTTTTGTATGAGACAGGTGGTATTGTGTGTGTGCAAGTATGTGAGTTCGATTCTCTATAAGTTTTGTCCAATTTGTTATTTTGTCTAATATTCCATAGTCTGTCTTAGTCTGTCATGTCTGACTGATGTTTTGACTGCTCCTCATAATGAGAAGCTACAGTAAGGGTTTGCGTTTTACTGGGTTACTAGAGAACTCAGCGTGAGGCCATCAACTTCACTTATTATGAATCGATGTTTTTTTTTTAATTTCACTTATATTTTAAGTTAGTGCTCTTATCGTATTTGAAAAATTATATTGTCTTGTTTCCAACATGATTAACTCTTGTCTTACGGCGAAAGAAAACATCATGAAAAAACCTGCATGTCTCAGAGAACCTAGCAAGTTTTTGAAAGACATGTGAAGTCTGCACTTGGCCAGTATGGTGGATTATAGCCTGATCCCCCTTTTATTGAAAAGAGCTGAATACATATACATACGTTATCTTGTTAAAGAAAAATCACTTAATATTTATTGTCTTTTAGATGTTTCGTTAACGAGCTCGACTTGTCCGGTATGGCGGTGGACGTAGCGTTACGCAGATACCAGGCTCACTTCAGACTGCCGGGTGAGGCTCAGAAGATAGAGCGTCTGGTCGAGGCTTTTGCGAGGCGGTACTGCGTGTGTAACCCCGACTTTGTGCAACGGCTACGTACTCAGGACACGGTGAGATAATCCTATATGATCCTATATAATGATTGATGATGTCCTAGTACTTATAATTGTTTATATAAAAACTTAATAAAAACTCGACTTTCAGACACTAAAAGGTAAAAAATACTTGAACGGGAGTTTTTATTTACTATAGATACCTAATCAGATATTTTCAAAGTCGGTGCCAGCCGTTGTAAAGCAAAGCTATTTCGATATTTTGCAAATCATGGTTGGGAGAGTCTCTCTGACCAAAATTACAGTAAAGCATTGGAAACGTCGGGAATCAAAAATCAAAATAAATCCGCGAAAAAATTCGTAAAAACACTCAGTTTTAACTAAATACTCCTCCTTTTTTGAAGTCGGCTGAAAATTTTTTTTTTTATATTTGCATTTCTTTTACAAACAGAGTCTTGTACGGGATAAAATCTTTAGCTATTTTTGTTCTGTTACGCCAATGAAGTATAACTTCTTACGTGCGTACATAATTACACTCACACATTTTTTTTTTAATTATATTATCTATCTCCATTTTAGATATTCGTATTAGCATTCGCAATAATAATGCTAAATACGGACCTGCACACGCCAAACCTGAAGCCCGAGGCTCGCATGTCGCTGGACGACTTCGTGCGTAACCTCCGTGGTATAGACGACTGTGGGGACATCGACAGGGACATGTTGGCCGGCATCTACGACAGAGTGAAGGCGAGCGAGTTCAGGCCTGGAAGTGATCACGTGACGCAGGTCTGTTCACTTATCTATATAGATAAATAAAAAAATGTCTGTTTGTAATGTCAAAATAACAGCATTTTAGTAAATGCATATAAAATTATGTACGGTACTTATAAAAAAAACCTAATTTTCTAAAATTTTATTCATCTGCCTGTTCGTTCCGGCTGGATAGCCGCTGTTGTCGAGTTTCTGAATTAAAAAAATACCATTCAGCAAATAATCTGTATAATTCCTTATAAAGTACATATATTTTTATCACATATATTTTTATATGTACATATGTATATATGTAAAAATTAACTTAATATTAATTTGTTTTATCTATTTTTCCAGGTGATGAAAGTGCAAGCAACGATCGTGGGTAAGAAACCCCACTTGGCCCTCCCGCATCGACGGCTAGTGTGCTACTGCCGCCTATATGAAATACCTGATATACATAAGAAGGAGCGTCCGGGTGTGCATCAGAGAGAGGTAACTTTTTTAATAAAAATTGGGCTTTCAATTCAATTACACTTTATTGTACACAAAGAAAAAGATACAAACAAAAATACATAAACACACAAATAAAAAATGTACAGAAGGTAGTTTTTAATCTATCAATAAATTATATAAAAAGTAGTTCTGCGAATAGTAGTCTGTGCTCACAAACTTTTTTACGACTATTATTATTTTACCACTAAAGTTATGTGGGCAATTTACTGCAATTTAAGCTACTATTCTGCTCATCATGCCGAAGATCCTCATCATATCTTCACTATTTTTTTATGAGACCAACTTATAGTTACTTAAAAAAATAAAAAAAAGAACCATCAAAATCGGGCCTCATAAGGCGGAGATATCCAGTAGCCCACTTTTTGCCCCTTTTTGGAGGAGTCCAATCAAAAATCCACGACGACAAAAAACCTTAACTGCCTCGTTATATAGCTTGTGTAGTATGGTTGCAGATCTGTAAGTCCAGGGTTCGATTTCCAGATCGGTAAAATATAATAATTGATTTTTTCTCTCAAGTATTCTCAGTAAAAGTCCGGAGCTGAGGTTCACCGCGAATGTCATATTATACTCTTTACTCCATCAGAATCTTACGCGTATATATGTATGTATACGTGTGTAATTACAAACAAGTATAGGCTACAGTTATAGCTTACTTACCATCATGCATACAGTATGTTTGTTAGTTTGCTTGTCATCATTACACCAAAAAAACCATAACACAAATCTAATTCCACAGGTGTTCCTATTCAACGATCTGCTAGTAATAACGAAGATATTCAGTAAGAAGAAGTCGTCAGTGACGTACACGTTCCGACAGTCGTTCCCGCTCTGTGGGATGCTTGTCAATCTGTTTTCAGTGCCACGTGAGTATGGAAGTTGTTTGAATTTATAGAAACTAACAGTATCGGCGGCTTTGTCCGTTGTCAAACTTTCCAGGATCACCCGTTGGGCTAATCTGAAGATTGTCTTAACATTTCATCAAAATCGCTTCAGCCGTTTTGGACACCACGGTGGCCAAGTGCGGGTTGGTGGACTTCACATGTCCTTCGAAAACTTGCTAGGTTCTCTTAGACATGCAGGTTTTTCACGATGTTTTCCTTCACCGTAAGACGTGTCGGAAATCGTGTTGGAAAACGATTCACATGAAAATATCAAAGCTGCGAGACTCGGGATTTGAACTCGCTTCATTCGGTTTCCCAAGCGCGTGCGTTGCCACTGGACTACCAGTGCCTTTCTAAAGGATCTATTCCTTTTTAAATGTTAATATTCATATTAATTTTTTCTAGATTATCCATTCGGTATCCGTCTCTCGCGTCGCGTGGACGGGCGTCGTCTGGCGACGTTCAACGCTCGCAACGAGCACGACCGGTGCAAGTTCGCGGAGGACCTGCGCGAGAGTGTCGCCGAGATGGACGAGATGGAGGCAATGAGGATTGAGGCGGAGTTGAATAGAGGCAAGCGGAGCACGGGCAACTCCGGGAGGAATGGTTAGTTTAGGTGGAGATTAGTTCAGGAATACTAAGGGATGTAATGGAGAAGCTTCAGGTTTTTTTGTGAATCGATATATAAGATAGTTTGCTAAAAGTGCTATTTTTTTAAATTATTGTCAGTAATTATTTTTTTAGGAAAATGTTGTCCATGTTCCGTCATGTAAATTTAGCTGTCTAAGAGGTTTTTCTAGTTTAAAATCACTTATGCATGTATAAAGAAGTTTAATTTAATATTTTTAAATTATACACAATATAGTTAATATTTTTTTATATTTTATTTATTATTAAGGTATTTTATTTAAGAATCTACAATATCGATCTTGTTGCAGTGATGGAAAACCGGGACAGTGGAGTGGCGGATGTGGAAATTGATCACCAACAATGCATGGACCATGTGCACGTGCATGGGTATGTTAAAATATTTATCTTTTAAACATTGATATACGCAAACTGTTTTCAAATCTCTCTTCATTGCTTTTAGGATAACAAAATTAAAACGCGCGTTGTTTCGTTTAAAAAAGTACTTTATGTGGTGTGCGTAAGTTCGAATTTGTGTTAAGGCAATTGGAACTTTTGGTTTTTGAATTTTATTCGTTAGTTTGACTTAACAGGATGGAAAAACTAATTTTCTAAACGATTATAAATTATGGTGTACGTTTTCAGTTGAAATGTTATTGTGCTTAGAAAAATTGTAATCACTTACATGTAGGTATAAGCGGAAGTAACAAAATGTAGTTAATATAAATAAATATTTGTGTTTCAGTGTGGTGGTGCCCCCTCCCCCCTCGTGCCCGGCCCCCTCGGCCCCCTCCCGGCTGTCACAGAACCCCCCACCAACTAGCATCATCAAGCGGAACGTGCTCAGCAATTCACTCGTTGATATAAATGATCCTGGTGAGTTTTTGTATTACCACATATCTATACATATAATAAAATTGTAACTAAGCCGAATTTGTACATTAAATATTTTTTGGAAAATATTATTGAAATAGACATTATTATCGATACAGAGGCCGAATCTATAGTTTTTAGAATTTTTGTCGGTCTGTCTGTCTGTCTGTTACTGCATCACGGATAGTCCACTGGAGGGATTTTGTTGAAATTTGGTATGATGATAGCTGGTTATTCGGGTCAACATATTGGATGCTTTTTACTGCGGGAAAATGTCCCAGCTCTGACAAATCTATACTAAAAGTTAAAACGTAAGTAGGGACGAACCCGAGCGGAGTGAGGATAAGTCTCTAGTATGTATATATAATTTTACTAATAATGAAATTGTGGAGCAGTCATGTCTGTATATTAATTTTTTTTTGATAATCTAGTGTTAAATAAGATTTATCAAAATATAGATCAGTATTTTATTAATTGTATGTCTGTGTGACAATTTATTTGTCTTTTTGTCTGTCTGTAAGTTAATTTATTCGCTTTTCACGCAACACTACTGTGCGGATTTTCCGCATTATTTCTTTGGTATAAAATTATCATAATCTGTGATTGATGCAGAAGTGACTCTTTTTGTAGGGTTCCGTACTTCCTTCCATATTTTGACACTCACAAGGGAATCAAAACCTATAGAGGGTACTTCCTGTTGACCTAGAATCATAAAATTTGACAATAAGCTGAAAACCTTTTTTTTTTGCTATCATAAATTTATTTTAATATTTCAAATTATGGAACCCTCAGCGAGTCAGACTCGCAGTTGTATGATTTTTTTTTCGTTATTTAATAAATATTTATCAAATAATTGACAATATTTTCTACATAGTGGCATTGGCGGCTGAGCGTCTCCAACGGCGTGGCTCAGTGGGCTCTCTCGACAGCGGCATGTCGGTGTCCTTCCAGCAGGGGAGCCGTACCGCCCTGCACGCCACCTCCCCGCGACACCCGCCCGACCAGCGCTCGCCTGGTAAGCTGAAATAAACTCTATGTTAATGTATTTAAAAGCTCTTTTAGATCGTCAAATTATAAATCAAAATATACTTTATTCAAGTACACTTAAGAGTTCTTTTCAATCGTGATTCTTTCTTATATTTACTCGAATATTTGACTTTGTAAATAAAATTACTTTTTCGGTTTTTTTGCGGTTTTAATTTGGATGGTTACCGGTGTTTTAGATACTTTACAGCATCATGGTCACAGGGAAGACTAAGGTTTTAGACGTCTCAAATATACTTGTTACAGACAGTTCAAAATAAATCCGCGAAAAACTGAAAAGATAGTTTTATCTCTTTTGAATCATAATTTTTTTTATAAGTATATCTGTGAGGAAGGTATTACTGGTTCGGAAGGCAAGTGAGAAACGGGATATAGGAAATGGAAAGTGGGAAGTGGGAAATTGGAGGAGTAGGTTGCTGGCAATTTAGTTTAAATATAGTGGATGCTGGTTTTATTGTGTACTTGTAATATATGCAGATAGTTATTTTTTTGAGGATTTGCTGTGATTTTGTTTCATTTTACAATATTTTATTACATTGTTACGAAATTGCTTAGAGTGTAAGGTGTTATGTATTTTGCGAAAATGGTTTTTATAACCTTTACAATTTCTATGATGAAATAATATTTAATAAATATCATTGTCAACAGGTCGGCTATTCGGAGGCATTTTTCCCGGTCGTCAAAGAAAACTAAGCGCATCAGGTGTTCCGGACACCAAAGCAGGGGTCGGCAAGAGCACAGAAGTCTAAAACATCGACTCAAATATCTCTTCTATTCACTTCGAGAAATTTCCACTGGAAACAGACACTTCCACGCAAGTTTATGTATTTTAAAATGGTGACTTAATATAGCGTAAGTCATTTCTTTTGCTACGTGTTGAGTAAATGACGTTTGTTTCATCTTTGTGTTAAAGACTTCCAAAAATATCTGTTCTTTTTTATAACTAAGAGAAAACTTATATTACAATTTGAATATCTATATATTGCTATTTGATTAGACAAGGACAGATCGTGTCTGATCATCTTCTATCTCTTTCTGTTTTTATGGATCTATAACGTTTTATTGTATTGTCTGTGGTGTATGTATAGATATTTCATTGACATTTCAATAAAACTAATTTGGGTTCTTAAGTGCCATCTTTATGATTATTTCGAATAATATATAAAAGGATTTAACGAATTGGAGAAATATAAATAATAGAAAAATTAATAAAGTTGAAAAACTTTAAAGACTTTTGAAGGATTGCGAGTTAATCTGTATATCGGGTTATTCATCAGGGTATAAACAGAGGGTTGTTTGATATTCGATTATACAGTACTATACTATACTAGTACAGACTAGGAAGTTGTTCCAAGGTACAAAGACGATTTAATAACAGACGCGGGCTGTCGCTGGTACATGCCAACCAATACCGACTCACGACATTAAATTATATTTAAATATGGCAATCTTTACGAAATTATTCGTAATATCGTTTCTAAATGGGAATATGTTCGGAGAGGACAACGAAAAGTAGTTGCAGGTTCGAATTCTTTGGGGCCATGGTTTTGGGGGATGCTTAATTCGTAATTTTTAATGACAGGTGGTTAAGGATCGCGTTAGTTACAGGGTTGCGTAACCGATTCGATAGCTGTACCGTGGTTATCATTCAAATTTGGACAAAATAGTTTAGAAAATTTTTGGAACTAATATTCAATATCTTAAATGTTACGTACATTATAGTAGAATCTGTTGCACGTTACCAGCCACGAAGTATTAAAGATTTACTTTAAAAATTAACTATTAAATCGAAGAGTTTTATCTTTTTTTAGAATAGTTGTACATACGTTCGGAATAGATACAATAGAAAATGTATAACGTCACAGTATTTTTAAATTTCTTTCAGCACAAAGCATTTTATCATAGTGTCGCAGTAAATTATATTATATTATACGAATTTATTCAAATTATTGTTGAAATTATAGATATACATTCTCTTTAAAGCCATTTGGCGGTGATGCCGTACAAATTCAGTTTTAGAGTCCTTAGAGATGCTTATATTCTGCGAACTCAGCGTCTACTGAGATCCTGTCCATTATATATATTATGCACCTTTGATAGAACAAACTCTTAAAATGAAATTTAAAACAAAATTTTAAATAACTTAATCATCTTTACACCAAATCTGTCATATTTCATTAGAAATATCTCAAGATTGCAATATAGTTAGTAATAAAAAAATATGATCAAATAATAATTATTCAGATGTGACTTTGTTCTACGAAAGGTACAAAATCCTATACCAAATAAAATTCTTGTCCATTTAACAGAATAAGATGTATCCTATTTATTATCTTTCGTATCTGTAACGTCTTGTATTTGACAATAAAGCGCCAATATTTACTTTACATTTGACTTGCTAAGCGATTTTTACTGTATTTGTAAAGGATTTTCTAAGAACTGTTTGTCTGGATTTACACTAACATTATTTCCATCCTTCCATGAGGGCTAGATGTTCTATACTATGATTTTATTTGCCGATTTTAATTAAAAAGATGCTTTTGAAAATGACGTAAGTTTTGGGATTCATAAAAGGTTGTTAAAACAGCTGAATTAGATTGAAAAGCTACTTAGTAAAGTTACATTTTCCTTTTTTAGATCACATCTAGTGAAAATTTAGAAATTTAGTTGATAAATATAATTTATTAGAGATACACAATATTTACATAACATATCAGCATTCTTCATCTTCATTTTGATTTTCTAATTTTTTAACTGGTATTCAACTCGCGTCGTCCAAAACTGGCTTCACCCCACAATGTTACCATACTACTCCCACATTACCATTACACCTAAAATTATCTATACACATTAATTTAATATAAGCTTTAGTTTGAAAACTATAATTTCATTTTTGCTCCAAATTTAATGATTTTGATTGACGGGGCGATATGAATGATTATTAGTTCAATCATTCGTTTCTTAATCCTATTATTATTAATATTATAAATACGAAAGTTTTAATGGATGTATGTTCTGACTTAATCTGGATGATATTTGGCATCGAGATAGATTATATAATCTGGAATAGCACATAGATTACTTTATATCCTAGAGATTTGTTAAAGTAAATTCCTATTTTATCTGTTATTTGAGTTTATATATATATATATATATATATATATATATATATATATATATATATATATATATATATATATATATATATATATATATATATATATATATATAAAGGCAAATAATATATATATATATATATATAATATGTATTTTATACATCATTTATCAATTTGATGTCTAATTCCCTTAAGTATTTTAATTAATATCGCCCCGCCATTTTCATCACATTTGTATCTTAGGCAATTTAAGATAACGCCTAGTTTTCGTATTCGTATCTACTTTTAAATCCTTTCCATTTGACTTGGAAGTCTGATAATGTGGAATCTTGACTTAATGCTACTGTTATAAATTAGTATGAGAAAAGTAATTCATTAAATATTTGCTAAAGTGTAGTAATATTCGCGATTACGATTGATCACTTTTAATCGATATTCGTTATACCTGTCAAATGTTAGAATTATGTTATAATTCATCTTTATTTATTTATATATTTGCTTTGCGTACAATATTATAAACAAAAAATATAGATAGTATAATTTCATTATTATATTTAATTAACATGAATTAAATTGGAAAATCGATTTTTAGTAATTAATCGTAATCGCAATGGTCGAATATGAGACCAAACAAATTGTATTCTCACTTTTGAAGTTGTCTTTAATTAGTTAATAATGTTGACTTTGTATCGAACGTAGGCTCGTTGTTTCTACTATTTGATACGTGGGTAGATAGAAAAAGTAATTGACTTGTTGACTTGGATTTGCAATGTACGGTGGTTGGGTTGGGTCGTGTATATGAGGTAAATGATTTAATTTGGGGCTGGAATTTTTGCCTATTTTTAGTTTTTTTTTTACCACCATATATAATAAACCATAAATATTAACATTTCACCATAAAAACCATAATATTGCATTTAATTTTTTTTCCTACCTAAAATGGTGATTTTTTTTTATCTCATCCAAGTTACATTGTACAAAATTGTACGAATGCGTATACGTTACGTACAAATATTTAAACATTCTGTCCAATTAAATTATTGTACTGTTGAATCTCCATTTATCGTATATTATAAGCTTTTGGGTTTCAGCTTTATATTGTAAGAGGTTTTAGTCGGCCATAAGTATTTTTATGGATTATATGTAAGGAAATGCCCTTCAGTGATTTCAATATGGCGTTTTTATTTTATTATCGATGATAAGCATATTCATATTTCCATAGTAAAATAATTATGGTGGACTAAATCCTAATTTAAAAATTCATGTTTGTGCTAATTCTAAATTTAGTGTAATGCATTAATGTAAAAGGAATTGATCAATTGTATCGTCGTTGGATTTTGAACCTTATTGTAATCTATTCGTATGTGAGAACGGTTTCTTTATATTTCAAGCGAGCTTTTGTCTCGAAAATAATATTTTAAATTCAATAATGAGGTTTATTTTTTTTTTTTTTTTTTAAATTGCCAATAAATGAATAAAATATTACTTAAACATTAATGATTTTTGAAATGTTATAATTTCTTTTAAATTTGGCAATTATATTTTTCAGTAATATTAACTCTGTTTTTGAAATATCCAAAATTGTGTGGAATGGCCTTGTATTGCTTTTGTAAATTTCGCTTGAAGCCAAAGATGTATTTTGATTGTGTTCACGTTCCAAGAGACGCGTGTTTTGTGTTAAAATGTATATTTTTTTTAGATATGTCATTTAATTGAATGTCATCCATTACTTTGTATTGAACTTGTCACTGAGCTGTCAAATCTGACAATTACTACAGTTCAGAAATGAAGTGGTGAAAAGCAATTGACAAATCAAAAGTTAGGCTTTTTATTTTCATTTTTGACAGCTCAGTGCGTGTGTTTTAGTTTGAAACTAATTTTCTGTAACATAAACAGTACTAACTTATATATTATATGTATATTTTAGAGTTTGTCTAATATATATCTTTTAGTTCATAATTGTTATAGAGTAAGCAATAAACGCATTCGGCGTCTCCCTGTACGATGTATTATAATGTTGTTGAGAGTTGCTACAACTAAGTCACTTACATTAGTTTTATTTAAAAAAAAAACATGAAAATGTATTTATTTATTAAATATGAATTAACATTCATGAGGGTTTTTGTTGTTTTATTTTGTTTCCAGATTTTTTTTGTTAAATATTTTTTTCTTTTTTTTTTAAATAGGCGATACTTAATTCTTTTGAGAAATTTTCTAATATTTTAAAATATTTTCTATGAGTTGATACTCTACCTGTCACACTAACTTCAATCGATAAATTACTTATTTATCCATAGACGACAAAGTAACTAGAACAATTCCTGTTAATTAAGCATTACCTTCAAACACCTGTTTATACTCAACAATCTCGAACTTAGAAGTAATTTTAAATATTATCTTAAAAATATATTATTCTTTAAAGTTAATACTTCGCTATAGGTTAGAATATAAAATAAAAACTATCGTTAGTTTTTTTCCATAGAATTCATATTTTTAGTAAAACTTCAACATAAAATATTATTTTTAATATAATTATTTTCGGATACCAATTTGCAATTTTGATTCCATTGTAGATTTTCACTTGTAATAAGAGTATAAACTAAAGAAAACTCAAAATATATGACTAAGAGATTTTTAACACTTGGCTAAATTCATTCACTAAATTTAGACAGTTATTTTGAAACTTAAGCGATAGTGATAAAACTTTTTGCAAGTTTTTGATTTGTAACCAAAGGTTTACCATTCCTGACTTATGTAATGTGTAAGTGTATTCTAAATTAAACTCTAGGCTTAATAACGATTTCAATATTCAATCTATACTAATATAACAAAGAGGTAAAGCTTGTGAGTTCGTGATGTTGTAGGGGGTAATCTCTGGATCTGCTGAACCGATTTAGATGAAATATTGTAAGAAGATAGTTTGAGACCCTGGGAAGGACATAAGATACTTTTTATTCCGTAAATCACCCCTTTAAAGGGTGAAAATGGGGATGAAAATTTGTATTGGGAAGCAAGACGAACCGGAGCGAAGCGAGGATGACTCGCTAGTTTCGAATAAAAACTACTAGTTTTTATAATCTCAAAGTTTTAAAATAGGTAATTTCACTTACGACGCACTAGACGCGTCATAGGTCTCCCTTGATGTTTACTTATGACGCGCCTGGAGCGTCACTGGTCATGAATAGGATAATCTTAAATATCCATAGACAATAACTTTGTTATTGTGGAAGCATAATAAAGGCATTTGTTCCTCATTTTAAATTTCGAATGCCGTTTTTCATATGGGCCATACACTGGTACGCCCGTGCATATGATTCGTTCTGAATTAACTACAGTTGTCTGCCTGTAACAATTATTATTATTTCATGCCCACAAACTTGGCTCACTTAGTACTAATTTCAGTGGATGATCGCACTAACAAAAAACTGCCAGTAGATGTCATAAAAATGATGTGCTTAAAATCTATTTCGGCAGGCCTGACGTTGGGGCGTCGTCGTTGAATGCGTAAGCGATCCTGCGACGGTCCATTAAGACGGGGGAGGTTTTGTTGGGTTTTAGTGGGTAGTACCTACTGCCTTTTATAGCCGGTGAAACCCACTTAACCACCTGTATATATACAGGTTGTATGTGAAAATGCATTTCCCAACATTAAAGGAAAGTATATATCGTTTTGTATAAGCCTAAAAAACTATAGTTTCAATTCTATACTATGCATAAAGGACCTTGATCCTATGTTTAAGCAACTGTTCAAATGTTCAAAATTTTACTTATTTATTTAATTTTGGCCAAATTTTTTTTTTGAACACGTGAGCTAACTTCCTTAATTTTAGTTCTACCAGGACTTTTGTAGGTTCACCGACTTTAGCCGTTTACTTTTTAATAAATTCTATTAAAGTACTTTTTTAACCTTTACACGGCAGAAAAAGATGTTTTTAGAAAAAATAAAGAAAAATATCTTACTTTTTTCTAAAAACTTTTATTAGCCATGCTGATACGATTTGCTACTGGTTATATTTATATTAAGATAATTTTAGATCTTTTGCGATGACAAAAATATAAATGGAAAGTGGTATATTTTTAAATAAATGGTATGAGAGAGAAATTAATGGCTTTAGAACGTATACATTGACAAACAAACATTAAAAATTATTTATTAATTTAATTGAGTTCATTTTTATTACTTAATCATTCATAATAGCTAGTAATGTAGACGTAGAACTTCTCGAAGACACAAGGGGCAGTGGGTCAAGAGCGTGATAACACCCAACAACGAGTAGCTAATATCTCTGATACATCTGTATGTAATAAAACTATTATTATACGAGACATTGGTTTTAAATTCACTATACAATTATATTACACTATACACTTAACATATTTATTATTTACATTTGCAGGAGTTCTCAGCTCAGCTACGCTGACCTAATTTTTTTAATTTGGTAGTGTACAATATTGTTATCCAAATTAAATTTCACAAACCTTTTTCTTATATTAAACGTTATCTATGGGTATGTCATTATAGGATCAAAATGTCAACTCTCTAGGTCTAGCGCTTTATGTGGACGATAACGAATCAGTCACACACACCACAAAACTTCACGCTATATCCCTTGCGGGATAGACAGTGAGTTTAGACAAGCGCTACGATCTGTACATGCCTCTTTCACTATATTATATGTATATATATATATATATATATATATATATATATATATATATATATATATATATATATATATATATATATATATATATATATATATATATATATATATATATATAATATAATATGTATATATATATATATATATATATATATATATATATATATATATATATATATATATAATATAATGATATATATATATCCTGTATATCCATATATATCAATCCAGCTATGTATTGAAAACAACGGCTATCATTTTGAACAATTGATCTGTTAAGGTATACTAAGTAAATAACAAAGAACAATAAAAAAAACATTTTGTTATAAATGAGCTCTTTCCTTAAGTTTGCCGTATGTCATGACTTCCCAGAATGCGTTCCTTATCAGCATCATCAGCAACACTATCGAATGGTGTAATTATACAGTATGTGTTTTTTTTTTTCAAAATCAACAGGTTCTATTCCTGGCTAGGAAAATTGATTTTTAAAAAATCCAATGATGCAGTTTTAGTTTTCATGTAAATCGGGCAGAGACTCCTTTGAGTACTTTTCGCTATTCCTCATAATATAATATATTATAGCGACTTACTATGGCTTCGCCTAAATTGTCATTATGCATAACGATGTCCTCCTAACCTTTTTTTTACGGCAGCCAATCATACCGAGACCAGCCAATTGCGCGGACAGAGGCAACTGCGGTTGGCAGTGATAGAGCGCTCGCTTGAAAAAACAAATGAAGCGGATTCAAACCTCGAGTGCCTCATCTCGTATATTGTCATGTGCAAATTATAATAAACATGGTAACCACTTGGTTTGCGGTGAAGGAATTGTAAGAAAACCTACATGTCTGAGAGAACATAGTTTTCAAAAGATATGTGAAGTCCGCCAACTCTCATGTACGTACATACCAGCGTAGTAGACTATTTCGCATTGATGGGAGATCCGTGCCCAACAGTGACATGTTAAAAAGGGTTAAAGACCTAATATACATACTGTGTTGGTTATGTAGATTTTTCTTATATTTGAATATGTCCGGTGCATTTTACTGATGGTGGTCCTATGTCTATCCTGCTCGAGCACCACTAAATGAAGTACCATAGATAACTTTGTGGGGTCCAATATATTCGGTTAAAAAATAAAGAAAACACATATGGCATAATGCAAAAAAAACACCAAATTAACTAATATTCATTTTTATACATTAAAATATTATTACCTGGGCGACCGAGCTTTACTCGGAGTTCTTATTTATTATATCGTAATTTTTAGATAAAAAAATAAAAACTTGAGTAAATACAAAAAAAATATCAAAACTTTGTATCCGAGCGAGATTCGAACTCGAACACTCTTATGTTAGTCAATCTTGAACCTTGATCGCTTGATCTCGATCCTTATGTCTGAGTGTAAGAAATTATCAACCATATTCTGCGTAGAATAATGCAAAAGAAAACCGCATGAAAACTCAAAAACACGCGTTTTCCAGACATGAGATTAATCTAGATCCCCCGAAAACCACCACATACCAAATTTCAGCGAAATCGTTAGAGCCGTTTCCGAGATCGCTGGTATAAATAAATAAAGATATGAAGATATAAATATACAAGAATTGCTACATTAGATAAAAAAAATTATTATAATTTTATTATAAATAATCTAAATAACTTTAGATACGGAAATCTATTTAGTATTTTTTTGAGACATGCCGATGCATAAATTGCAATGGAAATAAAAAACGTAAACACCTAATGATACGAAATTGTCTGAAAACGGTTTAATTATTCTATTAAAACAGGAAATTATTGACAATTGCTTGTGATGTCATGAGCCATAAGTTAGTTGTTACTTTGTTTATTGATATCGTGAGGAAACCTGCATGTCTGAGAAAACTTAGCAAGTTTTCGAAAGACATGTGAAGTCCGCCAATCCGCACTTGGCCAGCGTGGTGGACTATGGCCTGATTCTCCTCGTATTGAAGGGAGGCCCGTGCCCAGCAGTGGGACGTTAAAAAGGGCTGAATACATACATACATACATTATTGATAAACATTTTTGTTCTAACGTTGATATACAAAAACTCAAGATACACGATTTTTGTCTTAAAAGTGACCTCAAAAAGAAGTGCACAATTCGAAATTAAATTGCGCTTTTTTTTGTTAATTGCTTTTCGGATGACAAAATTAAAACGCACGTTGTTTCGTTTAAAAAAGTACTTTATGTGGTGTGCGTAAATTCGAGTTTGTGTTTAGACAGTTAGAACTTTCGATTTTTGAATTTTATTCCAGAGACATTTATTAGGAAAAGTGTATCTATGTTTTTATATACAAACTAGCGACTCGCCCTCGCTAATATATATTATAATATGTTATAAAGTTTAGTATAGATTTCTCAGAGATGAGATTTTTTACCGCAGTTAAAAGTATCCTATATCTTGACCCAGATAACCATTATACCAAATTTTATTAAAATCTGTCCAGTGGTTTTTACGTGATGCGTTCTCAGACAGACAGATAGACAATCTAAAAATTATAGATTTGGCCTCTTTATCGATAATAATGATTAATGACTATTTTGAAGGCAGTGGTAGCCCAGTGGTAACGAGCTCGCTTGGGAAACCGAGTGAAGCGGGTTCAAATCCCAGGTCTCGCACCTCTGATATTTTCATGTGCGAATCATTTTAACATGATTACCACTTGCTTTACGATGAAGGAAAACATTGTGAGGAAACCTGCATGTCTAAGAAAACCTAGCTAGTTTTCGAAAGACATGTGAAGTCCGCCAACCCGCTAGCGTGGTGGACTATAGCTTGATCCCCCTCATATTGAAGGGAGACCCGTGCCCAGCAGTGGGACGTTAAAAAGGGCTCAATTCAGACTAGTTCAATAAGATTTTCCAAAAAATATTTAATGTACAGATTCGACTCAGAATTTTATTATATGTATAGATCATTTCAAAGTTGTGAAAATTGATAATAGACATAAATGTGATTAGGTATTTTTTTTTAAATTTGTCTAATTTTGGTAACATAGGTAGCCTCATTAAGAATAGTAATTTTCTAGAGTTACACTTCAAGTCTGATAGGATGAAAATTCCACATGATCGTAAGAGTTGACATTGGATTGTTAACTTTACGTGCACTCCGAGCTGCTACTGAGTATTTCTAAATAATTCAAAATATTTTTGGCTTAGCTAATGTATATTTTGGGGTGCGATCTCAGAACTTCATGATCTGCAGCCATCGATATAAATGAAAGACTAACGTTACTAAATTTTTATCAAGATTAAATAAAATTCGTAGAGTCATCTTGGTCTTGGTTTACTAAACATTCATATCATATTTCAAGTCTTAATACAACAAAACAACAAAGACATCGACATGATTATTGAAAAATTTAATTACTACGGCCCAATGAAAAATCAATATTTATCCAACTAAATGTCTGTCTATCTTTAAACTAAAGATTTAATTAGCAGCTTAAATGACGAAATAATAAAAAATTTGCATTAAATATGATTCAAGGAAAAACCTGTAAAATTAAACTACAGTACCAAGTATTTACTCAGGTTACGTACATACATCAATCTTGTAATGTCATGATGTTCCACAAACATAAGTGTTCAACAACCCAATTTTGTACCAATAATATAATTTTAAAACAAAAGCACCAAGTTTCATCACTACTACTATACTTGTTATTTCTGTGAATCATTTTCTGTGTTACAATTAAAATTTCGCTGAAAAATATGTGAAGTGTCGCCCATTGCAAATATTATTTGCATACGTATTAATATTTGCTTTTTGAGTTGAATTTTCGTGGAAAATGTGGTTTGATTACTTCGTGGTTTATTTTTCGTAAAGATTTTTAACCGATTACAAAAGAGGAGGACTGAGGAGGATATTTTTTTATTAAGTCGCAATTTTTCACAATCATTGTGAATTAATTCTTATGAAACTCAAGAAAAATTAAATTCACGCAAAAATATATTGATATTACTTTATTTTTCGTTGTTTTATTCTACATGGTTGGTGTAATTAATGATTTATATCAAAATAGGCTATGTGAATCCTAGCCTAAGTGGGTCTGCCACCAGAGCCCACCACTAGGGGCGTAACTTGCCAAATGCCATGTTCATTTCAAACGATATTAGGATAGAGAGAGAAAGCCTTATAATAAAGTGATTTTACGTCCCTCGGCCTAGGCTTTGAGTTCAGTCAGTTAGAACATGTTTTTTTCATATGTATAGATACTTAATTAAACAAATAACACTAATTTACCAATTATTTTTCTGTTAGCGTTTTTCAATTTAACTTATTTTAGTTAACCTAATAAAATCAAAATAAGTATATGTAAATGTAAAAAGTATTTCATTATCAAATATGTTTTCACAGATGCGTAACTAAACATTACACAACATGTTTTATGTAATCTAGATAAAAATACAAGTTATAAGTTAACCAAAACTGTAATGCTTGTGTAATATTTTAAGGTGCAGATTTATAGCCTGTTTAACCTATTGCCTGACCCTTTTGGCTCGCCGTAGAATACTTTCCTTTAATTCTTATCAATTTAAGATTTATTGCTTAAAATTAGCATACTTTTTTTTAGATATACATATATCTAAAATATTTAAGTTAAAAAAAGTATAATAATATATCTAATATCTATACATAAAATTAAATCCTAAGTTGAATCTGTACATTAAATATTTTTTGGAAAATCTTATTGAAATAGTTATAATTATTGATACAGAGGCCGAATCTATAGAAATCGAATGACCTAACCACAACGTAAATCGAACATACATACGTTGGTCACGGCGTAAAGTGAGTAGGTCTGAGTGTGAGAGACAAACGAGTTATTCGGTTCGAATCACGTTTGCTCACCGAGTAACGCGTTTATTTTTTTCGACACTTTTCAGCGACACTTTTCAGCGACAGTTTTCAGCTACACTTTTTTCAGCGACACTTTTTTCAGCGACACTTTTTTCAGCGACACTTTTTTCAGCGACACTTTTTTCAGCGACACTTTTTTCAGCGACACTTTTCAGCGACATTTTTTCAGCGACACTTTTCAGCGACACGTTTTTCAGTGACACTTTTAGCGACACTTTTCAGTGACACTTTTAGCGACACTTTTCAGCGACACTTTTTTCAGCGACACTTTTCAGCGACATTTTTTCAGCGACACTTTTCAGCGACACGTTTGTCAGTGACTCATTTCAGCGACACTTTTCAGTGACACTTTTTTCAGCGACTTTTTTTTCAGCGACACTTTTCAGCGACACTTTTTTCAGCGACACTTTTCAGCGACATTTTTTTCAGCGACACTTTTCAGCGACACTTTTTTCAGCGACATTTTTTTCAGCGACCCTTTTCAGCGACACTTTTCAGCGACACTTTTCAGCGACACTTTTTTCAGCGACACTTTTCAGCGACACTTTTCAGTGACACTTTTCAGCGACACTTTTCAGCGACACTTTTTTCAGCGACACTTTTCAGAGACACTTTTTTCAGCGACACTTTTCAGCGACACTTTTCAGCGACACTTTTCAGCGACACTTTTTTCAGCGACACTTTTTTCAGCGACACTTTGCAGCGACATTTTTTCAGCGACACTTTTCAGCGACACGTTTTTCAGTGACACTTTTAGCGACACTTTTCAGTGACACTTTTAGCGACACTTTTCAGCGACACTTTTTTCAGCGACACTTTTCAGCGACATTTTTTCAGCGACACTTTTCAGCGACACGTTTGTCAGTGACTCTTTTCAGCGACACTTTTCATAATTATAATAAAAAAATCTGAAAACAAAATCTAAGAAAGTACGTAAAGTAAGTAATTAATAATAAGTAAAATATACGAGTCAGGCAGTGTAGCTGCCCGTTAGGCGACTAACTTTTCTTATTGCAAAAAGTATAGCTAATTTTATCCGCTAGTGTCAAGAGATGACAATTTCACTGGAGCTTAGAATCATCATGCCTAAAAATACTGCTCATTAAATTATTTTTATTTGTTACGTTAGGTAATGTAAATTCGAGATGTTTTTTTTCTTGGCCTTTACTGTCAAGTTTAGCTTTTTTTGGCTAACTTTGAATAAGACCAACTTTAAACTAGCGAAATATGTGCGACAATGCACTGACTATTTCGTTATTATTTTACTACGTTCGACTTCAAAAATTTACGAAATGTCATCAAATCATTTCATTACATAGTCAAAACGTACATAGTACATATAAGAAAGGACTAAGAGGAGATGCTTGTGGAACACCCATCCTTAAAGAAGATCCATTTTCACATTATTTATCTTAACCCTTTAGATTCTTTGATTGAGGTAGGGAGCAACAAGATCAAACGCAGCGCCCTATATGCCATAGTGATTCAGTACAAGCAAGAAGGTTTGTTGATCATCACAAAGGAATGTCAAAAAGTCCTATAGGATTTTGCGATGTGTCCCAAGCATCGTAATTCATTGACCTTTTGGGAAGTCATGCTGTTCACTATGCATAATTTTGTCACAAAAGATAACGAGCTCTCTTAGGAAACCGAATGAAGCGGATACGAATCCCGTTTCTCGTACCTCTAATATTTTAATTTGCGAATCATTTCTAACATGATTACCACTTGTTTTACAGTGAAGGAAAACTTCGTGAGGAATGCATGTATAATTTCGTCAACCCGCACTTGGGTAGCGTGGTGGACTATGACATGATCCCCCACAAAATATGTTTTACAAACTTTCCGCTAGGCGGCGCTGATCCAACTCCATACAAATTTGAGTTTACTTTAACGCGATCGAGTAGTAAGAAAAACTCACACTAAGCCCACAGATCGGGTTTTACTTAAGTCTCAAATATAATCTTAAAACTATAAAATTAGGTTGTGTCACGTTTGCGCGTTCAACGCGATTTACATGTAAAAAATTAACTTTCATTAAAAAAATGTTGCTTTTTACAAAAGTATTTTATCTATAAAAAGTATTTAAAAGATACGTATTTTATATCTAGTATTTCAGATACTATTTCAGAAAGTTATTTGCATCTGGTATCTGAAATACTTCATTTAAAAGTATTTTGCATTTTGTATTCCAGATACTTTATTTAAAGTATCTTGTACATCACTGCCCGCCAACTCGCACTTGCCAGCATGATGGACTATGACCTGATCCCCCTCGTATTGAAGTAGTCGCCCAGTAGTGAGACGTTAAAAGGGCTAAATACGTACATAAATACGTAGGGTCTGATTGACACGTTACAAATGCATTTCTCGCCAATAGTTACTTAGGACCCATATTGTTTAAAAAACTTTAACTTAAAAAAAATAATCAGAAAAGAAGGCATTTATTTAAAAGAATCGTCAAAAACATTTCTCTTCTATCTCATTTCTTTCTATATTGAGTCAATCCCGAATCCCCGCTTAAAATTTGTAAAAAGGGCAGTTGGCCCATGACGTACCCTAAGGTATGGCGAAAGGTTACAACTTACAATAGTAGGGTTGACCGAGGACGGCTGAAACATTTTTGATGAAATTGCTCGCTGCGCCAACATATTTATGTACCTCTGTGTTTTTGAAAGTCTACTTAAAATAAACTTTAGATATCTTTCTAGTCGAAATAGATGACGTTATATTAACAATATCACATACCAGCACTAAAATATTCGTTGTAATACTAAGAAATTATAGAAAATGTAAATTACATATTTATTAACATAAAACCACAGAATATTTATTTATACTGTTTATTTATCTATTGACCCTAACTCCATAGATAAGACGGTATACTACAATCACTATCGCTAATACAAACCTAAAAGTACAAGTCTATATGAGGATATGTTCTGACCAAGTAACTTAATTTAACGCTCAGACTGTATCTATAAATATTTCATTTTCTATTTGCAATAGTAGAAAATATAATGTCTATTTGTGCACTTTTTGAAAAGATAATGGCAAAAAGATATAGATTTAGTTTATAAGTATATATAGTTATGCCATATTTCAATAGTAATATTCAGCCACTGTGACTGAATTGCGACGAAGAATTTCCCTTCGATAAAAATGACTTCGTTAGGAAATGTCAGAAAGAACATAAAAAGTTGGTAGTTTGTCGTAATGTGCGCAAAGTATGTACTGAATAAATTGGATCAAGGCGTAATGTTATTTGCATGCCGATGTTGTTTAATGAATATATTGTTTTAAATAATCTATCTAATCTAATATATTTAAATGAGCAATTCTTATATATTTATTTATTTATTTATACCGGCGATCTCGTAAACGGCTCTAACGATTTCGCTGAAATTTGGTGTGTAGGAGTTTTCGGGGGCGAAAAATCGATCTAGATTCATTTTATGTCTGGGAAAACGCGTGTTTTTGAGTTCGTATGTGGTTTTCTTTTTCGAACCGCGGTCGAATACAAAGTTTTTACTTTTGTTTTTGTATTTATTCAAGTTTTTAGTTTTTTTTTATTTAAAAAATACGATATAACGAAAAAGAACACAGAGCGAAGCTCGGTCGCCTAGGTACTAATACAATTATGAGAGTATGTGTTATTCCAAGTAGTCTATTTGGGTACTAAATTTCTTGCAAATACGTCTGGAATCATTTCAGTGTTAATGGATAACAAACACACACTTACGTACAAAGGCTTGTATTGTAGTAGTCCGATAGTCAATATAAATCATATTTGTATATTTTTTATTTAGGTTATATATCGTGTTGCTTATTTAGATAGAACGGAAAGGTATATTGTTTTAAAGATTCCACAAATATTAAAATTTCTCATATGTTCTGACACGTGTGTATTATCAGTTGAAAAGTTTATTATCCTATTATATGGATAAGTGATATAAAAATGTGGTTCTTAAGATGTATGGATGTAAAAATTTTACGACTCGATCACGAGTAAACTGTTTAACGAAAGTGAATAAAACTTAAGTTCGTAGAGGAATGTAATTAAAATTATATTTTTTGAGATAATAGTTAAATTCAACTTAATAGATGGCGCTGCTTTAATAAAATATCACTGATAGAAAGACAACATTTTCATGAGGGTGAAGCCGTGGGCTAAAACTACGACGACACGTTTGGCTCTGTTTGTAGTGACTCTACTTGCTATGCCAGCAGTCGCGGGTTTGAGTCCCGCTGGGGGCATTCATTTGTGTGATGAGCACGAATGTTTGTGCTTCAGTCATAGGTGTTTATATTTATAATATGAATGTTTTTTAAGTTATATAAATGTAGTGTATCTACTATTTGGTTTCCATAACACAATATTCGTAGCTTACCAAGGAACTAGATGGTGCTGTGTGTTAATGTCCCAATATATTTATCTATTATGTAACTGCAGGATCAAAAATGAAATCCCATGTCAAGACTATGTTCGCCAGCTACTGCCTAATTGCAATATATTCTATTTGCACCTCAATATAATTACTATGCGACCACGGCCCGACCGCGACCATAATATATAGTGGGTCGCTGCGACTATTACGGTCGTGTCGCCTAGTGCGTGTGGGCCTTTAATAGCTCTACTATTTACCTAATAAGACAGTATTTCCAGACTTACATCATCAACTGCATCTTAAGATTAATAAAACTAAAAATAGTTTTAATATATTATTAATATTTATATTTGTAGAAATAAAATTTCTACAAATAAAGCTATTAATGTCCATTTTCTTTGACTCCGATTATTAACTTGTACATATTACCTATATCCCGTATAACGAATGCGATAGCTTATCTCGTAATAAACTTTTCTAAGCAAATGAACTTGTTATTGTCGAAAAACTTAACGAAACTAAATTAGAGTGCCATCTGCACTTAGATGACATGCGCAGAAATGTTATCAGTATGGCTTGACCCGAGCATTATCATTCACTACTGAGTGAAGCAGCGATGAAACGACTCGTACTAATATGAATCCCAAAATATGTATTTCATCTATTTATAACAAGAAGTTGTGAAACATCTTAAAAGTGAATTTGTGATTAAGAACTATAAAAAGATAATAATAATATAATAAAAATGAAATTATTATTATTTTTAAAATTAGTGCTGTGCTTTGGATCGTGGAATTACGTCAAGGGTGAGTCTTAAGTTTTACCAGTTGAATAAACAAAATGTAGAGGCCGATGTAGAGTCAATAACGTATCAAATAATATATGTCCTTAATAATCATTAGTTAATATAGTCTATGTATATAGAAATCAAGAAAAAATATAAATAAAAATACTTTTTTATGATAACACCTACAACATAAAAAAGACTTTTGAGTTTTCTTAACTTTAAACATTGTTATAAAACTTACAATTTTATATCACTAATATATATCTATACATATAATAAAACTGTAAAAGTCTAATGTCTGTATATAGAAGAAAAGTAGAACAAATCCAATTTTTTTCAAATTTTTTGTTTGTCTGTTTGTCGGTTTGTACGGGCTAATCTCCGTAACTGTTAGGCCGAATTAAATGAAAAGTATGGTGATACTTTATATCCCCGGTCAACATTTTAGATACTTTTCATCCCGGAAAATTAAACAGTTCCCGTGGGATAGATTTGTTTTTGTTTTTGTAGAGGCAAACCCCAGCGAAGCGAGGGTGAGCCGCTAGTAATTGAATATTTTTATTTAATCATCTTCATAAATATGTTATATAATGAATATCATATCTATAAATATAATATATGTATAATAATATAAGATAATAATGTTATTATATTTTTTTTGAATTTACTAATACATTTTAACATTGCTTTCATACGAACTTACTTTGTCCTTCGTATGGCGGTAATTTACATCTTACGAGTACATAACTCTTATTAATCTGGTTAGTATAATCATATAAAGAAACATATATATCCAATATATATGTAATACTATATTATGCTAAGTTCTTACATATAAACGCTTGCTTGCGTTTCCACATGTTTTTGGCTTATTAGTTAATAAACAACCAAAGATAGTTTCACATTTATAAAGTAGTACAAGTACAGCCACATCTTCCATATAAAATAATTTGCAACTACGGCTTTTGCAACGCGTAATCAAATAATTTTGCACTAGCTATGCAAAAATAATATAAAAACATATCTAAAAAGCTATTCTTTGTCAAAGGGTAAAATTTTAATATTGATCAATAGCTTCAAAGTAAAAAAAAAATTGTTATATATTATACTAGCAACTCACCCTCACTCCGCTCGGGTTCGTACTTACGTTTTAACGTTTAGTATAGATTTCTCAGAGATGAGGTATTTACCGCAGTAAAAAGTATCCTATATATTAACCCGGATAATAACCTATCACCATCCAAATTTCATCAAAATCCCTCCAGTGGTTTTTTCGTAATGCGGTCACAGACAGACAGAGAGACAAAAATTCTAAAAACTATGGATTCGGCATTTGTATTGATAATGTCTATTTCAATAAGATTTTCCAAAAAATATTGAATTTACAGATTCGGCTTAGTTACAATTTTATTATATGTATAGATACTGTCCATTATATTTTTAATTCATACATCCGGTTCAAGTAGCGCACGTTTTATTTTTATTGAGTTCTGCCGTTAATCTCTATTTGGTTCAATATTTCAATCATAAATAAAGTAAATATCTGTTTGACGGCACGTTTGGCTTAGTTTGTAGTGACCCTACTTTCTGCGCCAGCGGTCGCAGGTTCGAGTCCCACTGGGGGCATTCATTTGTGTGAAGAGCACAACACAAGCCTCATGCTTACCATGGAACTAGATGGTGCTGTGTGTTAATGTCCCAACATATTTATTTATTTATTTATTTATCTGTATGGAAACAAATATGAATAGAAATAAATATCTGTATAGAAAAAAATATCTTTAACGGAAACGTTAGTCAGTCAGTCATTGAAATATTATTTTGTTTCGTATGTTTTGTGAGTTTTTGGAAATTCTGGAAATTTTATGATCCTGGATTCGTGCCCCAAAACAAAACACAAAAGTAATAAGATGGTTAGGTTATAAAAGTAGCGGTAAAGTTAGAAAAAAAAAGTTAGTTAGCTAGTTAAAAAAGAAAGTTAGCTGTAGGTACACCTTTGTACCTCTAAAGTTGATCTCAGTTTTGTGGATTGTGGCATTTAATAGCGCACACAGTTCTGTATTATGACATCTATATTTTATGACCTATACTAATCTCAGGGAGATTAGATGTCGTGAACGAAATAAACGGTCGGAACGGTCAGGATAACATTACTAAATTATAAATATATTTTTATTTGTGATAATCTAAATCACTAAGCATAAGTATGCATTCAGCCCTTTTTGTTAACGTCCCACTGCTAGGCACGGGCCTCCCTTCAATACGAGAGGGATCAGGCCATAACTCACCACGCTGACCAAGTGCAGGTTTGCGGACTTCACATGTTTTTGGGAAACTTGCTAAGTTCTTGCAGGTTTCCTCACGGTATTTTCCTTCACCGTAAGACAAGGGGCAATCATGTTGGAAATGATTCGCACATGAAAATATCAGAGGTGCGAAACCAGTGATTTGAACCCCTTTCATTCGGTTTTCTAAGCGAGCGCGTTACCACATAATATACTTATTTTATCCTATTAACTAAATTCAAAAGTTAAATGAAGAAATCAAGATGTAAAAGATTCTATATTTTACATAGATTTAGAAATAAGCAGATACTAACAAAGATATTTCCAAGTGTAATGTAGGTACTAGTCTTACTCTCTAAATATAAACTTCCTAGGCCCCCCATATTCTAGTCATGAGAAAGAATCCGTACTAACAGCACCATGTATTAAATTTCGTGGACAAGATTAAAGATTAGGCACATCGTTCTTAACGGCCACATATCGAGTTACGCTGACAAACTGTAAGAAAAGATCATTATATAGTAAGTGTTTTATATATTTATATTATACTAGTAACCTACCCTTTCTTCGTCGGGGTGGTTTAAGAATCCACAGAGGACAATCATACGAACATTTATTTTTATTTATATATAAATAGACTACAAAAAACTTGCATCGAAAAAAAATTTGTTGATTATGCATGTCATATCAAATGTATTAAAATTCACGCAGTAGCCTCCACCATATATGAAGTGCTAGCGGCTCACCCTCGCTTCGATCTGGTTCGCCTCTAGGAAAACAAAAACTAACCTATTCCACGGTAACCGTACATTTTTCCAGGATATAAAATAGCCTATGTGTTATTCCAGACTATAATCTATCTCTGTGCCAAATTTCATCCAGATCCGTTCTGTAGTTCTGGCGTGAAAGAGTAACAAACATACATCCATACGTCCATACTCACAAACTTTCACATTCATAATATTAGTATACATAATAATAATCCCTCATAAATAATAATGCTTACTTTTCTAAAGAATACAATTTAAAAATACGTATAATTACTAAGCGACATTACTTAAATACAAGTTAACAAAGTCTAAGATTTACTAAAGGTACATTAACTATTTGCACATCATTTAAAAGTTGATTCTAAGATAAAACATTCAAAAACAAAAATTACTGTATTACTGAATACATTACGTTGCCTCATGTCGGTGTGGAGGAAATAGGGCTTAACACGACTTTAAAATTTTAAGTAGGCTCTATCACTGAAGTAGTAGGTGGCACTATCACGAATAAATCTGCGTTAACAGCTAGATTTAAGATTACTCGCGCGTCTAATACTTTTAGTTTGTTAAATGTATTGTTCAAAGGATTTGCTATGCTAGAGGCATAACGGGAAATACTCAATGTTGTCATCTTGAGACCAAATCGGTGTTCCATGTATGTGACAATCATATAATGTTTTCAGTTACTTCCTAGCGTAGAGTCTTGTATCATCTCAGTTCGTTCACATTTTTGTATTTATAAATAATCACTTATGTAGGACGAGGAGCTCACGTATTTTTGGATATAGGTACTGAATGAATTGAAATTATAACACATTATAACACGTTTGGCCCATTTAGTAGTGACCCTACTTGCTGTGCCAACGGTCGCGGTTTCGAGTCCCGCTGGGGGCATTAATTTGTGTGATGAGCACGAATGTTTGTACTCTAGTCATGGGTGTTTATATTTATAATGTGTATGTATTTAAAGTTATATATATGTAGTGTATCGACTATCTGGTATCCATAATACAAGCCTCGTAGTTAACCATGGAACTAGATGGTGCTGTGTGTTAATGTCCCAATATATTTATTTATTTTTTTCATATCAGATCTGTTGAACAAGAAAAGTTGGATTAATATCTGTCCCGTCGTGAGAATAATGAATTATTTAAAAATAATGAAAATATAGATACATTTTAAGCATCAATTGTATCCCAAAAAGTTTCATTAATATATTTTTTTTCAATATTTTATCTAAATGAAATGACCAAGTGTGATTTGTTTTATAATATACCTCGATGTTGATACTTAGTTAATAAGTAAAAATTATATGGAATTCATATGTTATATAATACTTATATTTTATTTACCCTAAAGTGACGTCTTAAGCTATTAAATATATTTTAGTTTTATAATAATAATCATATAAACAAACATTAATGTTAGAAATGATTCGCACATGAAAATATCAGAGATACGAGACCCGGGATTTCAACCCGCTTCACTCGGTTTTCCAAACGAGCGCGTTACCACTGGGCTACCACTGCCTTACGGTTCAAAAGGGCTGAATACATACATACATACATACAAACGAAAATTTTGCAAATGCTCGTTGCCCAATGAACCATGACCATGGTTTTTGCTTAATACAAAATACTTTTCATCTGGTAAGCAAATGGCTCTTCGAAGAAGAGATTTTTTTCGAATTTTCAATTTTTTTTTCTAATTTGGGAGTAAGACTGTCATAGTCTAAGCAGGATAAATATTGCTTGATCGTAAATTATAATGACCTGTCCATCTTTAGTTTTAACTACTAGAGATAACAGTACCTATAACATTATTTGCATGGAATGTACTTGTACATGTATTATGTCAAATGTCGTTAGCGTGGAAAATCCCGGATAAGTAGATTATTTAGATCCACTTAATCAACTACGCGTCTATAAACATTTATTCCGATCTGCTTTTAATTTCTCTAGATTAGATGAAAATTCTTCTAATGTTCTTCTAATGTATATTTATTTTGCATAGGTACCACTTACCCGATAAATAGTAAAGATAAATAAACAGATCTAAAAAGGACTGCCTGCCACCATTTATAATTAGAATTATGTTTCCCTACTAATCTTTTAGAAAAAAAATTATTATTATATAATAAAAAATCATGTTTGCATTGCTACGTTGTAGCATGAAAGACGGACTCATCAATAAAGAATGAAGTAAAACGCTTTCGTAATTATATAATCTTATATATTTAAACGAGCAATTATTGTATATTTATATCTTCATATCTTTATTTCTTTCTTTATTTATAACAGCGATCTCGGAAACGGCTCTAATGATTTCGCTGAAATTTGGTATGTGGTGGCTTTCGGGGGCGAAAAATTGATCTAGATTAGTCTCATGTCTGGGAAAAAACGTGTTTTCGAGTTTTCATGCGGTTTTCTTTTGCATTATTCTACGCAGAATATGGCCGATAATTTCTTACACTCGGATGTAAGCATCGTGGTCAAGCGGCCAAGGCGCAAGTTAAACAACACATATGCCCGGGATCGAGTTCCGGTCGGAATACAAAGTTTTTACTTTTGTTTTTTTTTGTATTTATTCAAGTTTTTAGTTTTTTATCTAAAAAATACGATATAACAAAAAAAAACTCCGACCGAGGCTCGGTCGCCCAGGTACAAATTTTTTTTTTTTTTGATATTAGGATAGAACGTTACGTTTTAAGGTTTAGTAAAGATTTCTCAGAAATGAGATAGTTTCCCGTAATAAGAAGTATCCTATATGTTGACCCGGATAACCAGCTATCATCATACCAAATTTCATCAAAATCTGTCCAGTGTTTTTCTCGTGATGCGTTCTCAGACAAAGACAGAGAGACAGACAGACAAAAATTCTAAAAACTATAGATTCGTTCTCTGTATCAATAATAATGACTATTTCAATAAGATTTTTCAAAAATTATTTAATGTACAGATTCGACTCAGTTAGAATTTTATTATGTATTAAGTATAGATTATATTTTATCATCTTGCTGTTGACTTCTTAAAACAAAAGGAGGAATTTCTTAGCTTTGATAATTATTTTTAATGAATAAGATAAGCTACACCCATCAAAAACACATCGATTAGTTGATATTTTTTCTAGAACAAACAGTTTGCTTTTAAGATAATTATAAAGTAAGTGATTTGTTTGAGTTAAAATGTAATTATTATGCTCCCGCCTTATTTACTCAGTTATTAAAAGATATGACTCGATAGGAAATAATATTAAATAGAATGTTTATCCTGATTATCAGACTGCACTACACTGGAAAATAAAGGTCGCGAGATTATCTTTTGTGTACAATATATGTAATTGATAAATCATTCATTGCAAGCGGAGAGCGAAAATATTGTTTGTTATAGAAACTGTAAAATTTATGCAGCCTAACATTTTTTTTTCTTATGATTGATCTTAAATACGATGTCTTACGATCAAGGACTACATTGTGAGGAAATCTGCACGTCTGTGAGGACCTAGCAAGTTTTCGAAAGACATGTGAAGTCCGCCCGCATTTGGCCAGCATGGTGGACTATGATCGACCCCCCTCGTATTGAAGGGAAACCCGTGTCCAACAGTGGGACGTTAAAAAGGGCTGAATACACGATCTCCAAGGTCGTGCTGTGCTATCTCTGCTTTCTTAGAATTAAATAAAAACTGGCCAAGTGCGAGTCGGACTCGCGCACGAAGGGTTCCGTACCATTATCTATAAAAACGGCAAAAACATCATATCTGTTGTATGAGAGCCCATCTTAAATATTTGTTTTATTTCAATGTACTTATTTATTTCTAAAATGGATATAAATATTCTGTGAATATTTCAAGCGTCTACCTATTGCCTTATCAATATCGAGCAAAAACGAGCAAAAAAATCACGTTTGTTGTATGGGAGCCCCATTAAACATTTATTTTATTCCGTTTTTTAGTATTTGTTGCTATAAAACACAATAGAAATACATCATCTGTGAAAATATCAACTGTCAAACTATCACGGTTCATGAGATACAGCCTGGTGACAGACAGACAGACAGACGGACGGACAGCGAAGTCTTAGAAATAGGGTCCCGATTTCCCTTTCAGTATCCCTTAAAAAAGTATTCAATAAGCTTGAACTCAAAATTTCTTTACTTTCACAATTTGTAAAATATAAGCCCTATGGCTCTATATACAAAAACTCTCTATGGTCAAATATAACTTTCTGGCAAACTTGGAACTAATGCTGTGTGAAAAAATATGATAACAAAATACAAATTTCTTATTTGACCTCTGATGATATAAGCAATGATAGCTTAGTAAAGTGCGATTTAGTTCTATCCTTTATATTATGTTAAGCTACTTGCACGGTTTACTATTGGATTAGTAAACAAAAGCTAAACCACTAGACTAGACAAAACCTTAGTAATTTTTTTACACAATTTAAATTATATTTTCCACGTTACGTCCTTTAGCCAGAACAGAAATTCCTATTTTTAATGTCATGCACAAATAATAAAAATAAGGCATCTAAGTAATATTTAATTTCGCATTATACATGCTCTACATATTGCAAACTAGAAATTTTACCTGAACTTCTGAAAGATAATGCCTCAGTCGTGTGAAAAACTAGCCAAAAAAATATACCACAACTGTGTCTTCTGTAAGACTATTTCTGCTATAGTTTTATTCTGATACGAAATATTTGTTATCTACTAGACAAATAAAAACAAATATATCCCACGAGAACTGTACATTTTTCCGGAATAAAAAGTAGCCTATTCGTTATTTTGATGTATGAACTATATTATAGTTTCATTAAAATCCAATCAGTAGTTTTTTGTGTATAAGTTACTATAGTTTTTTAACTATCCCACGGGAACTCTTTAATTTTCCGGGATAAAAAGTATTTTAAATGTTGACCTTATGTCCCCGACATAAGGTAACGTCATGCAAAATTTAATTTAAATCAGTCCAACAGTTTCGGAGATTAGCCCATACAAACAGACAGAGAAACAAAAAATTTGAAAAAAATCTGGATTTGTTCTATTTCTCTTCTTACATCCCCTGAATCGGTTTTTAGCGTTTTTTTCTATGTACAGACATTCGACCTCTACAGATTCATTATATGTATAGACATATTAAATATTTACTGATTTTACCTCAAACCCTCGGAGAACTTAGATACAAGTCCTCATTTAGCTTAGGTACATCAAGCTCATTTGGTACTCATCATAGTTTATTGGATAATAAGCCCTCACCTACGGTAACAAGAGGATACTTGAGGCGGCGCGCGGATTATCTAAAATGCTTCTTAACTCCTACTCATTTACAAACATGTGAACGTATATTTTTATTTTTATCTTCAACATATAAACAAACTGTGCAAAATAACTTTAACCTATATTTGACTTATATTGCAATAGCGAATTATTTTGTGTGTGTTTGTTTGTTTACCTATTTTTATTACTAATACATATGCGACTAAACTGATTTGGGTGAAATTTAAAACTAAGATAGATTATGACCGAAATATTATAAGCTACGGTTAGGCATCTCGCTTAATCGATAGCAGGTAAGTCGCTAGTAGTTTAAATAGGTTTTGAAAAAATCGACACTCTAGATATAAATGTATTAAGTAAACAAAGCTGTCCAAATTGAACATTTTAATAAAATAAATAATTATCTTATTATGTACCCAGTACCATAGAAAATTATTTCCTTGAGCGTATAAATTAATAAACTGTATTGTTCAAAAAATGTGCCATATTGTTCTGTGTTCAAAACATGATTTTCACGATGCACTAAATTCGATTCTTTTCCGTCTGCTGAACACATTTGAAGAATTTGAATAAACAATCAAAATATACAGCTTCGATCAATCGTGAGTTATATACGAAGCATATCTATTCGTATCGAATCTTCGGCAACTCAACTGGCTACCGAGATTGTATGTTGAAGGTCTTTTATTGATTTTCGTAAACTGTAAAAGGTTTATACCTTAAAAACAATATTTATTTTACAACAAAAATGATATCAAGACCCAAAATTTCAGATTAGAAAGTGGAATGCAATTTAGTGTAGTGGAATCCTAAAATAATTATTATAGGTACATATATAAGGCCAATATATCTTATAATTGCTGCAAGAAGCTGTTGACATTGCCATTGTGTCTATATTTCGAGGGACAACATCTGTTATTAAAGATCTATGTACTTATGTAATATTAGTTATTCAGACAATGTTACACGATTGGATGATTTCATCATAACATTTAAGAGAGACTTAGGTAATTATGATTTTACTAATTTTAATGTTTCTACATTAAAATTACTGAAATCATGCGTACCTAATTTTCTTCGCTTAGAAAATTAAAGCAAACTTTGTATGTATTGAGTTCATGTTGTTTATCAATATCTTCCTTAGACATTTATGTTCGATGGACGATAACCTTTTAATATTCCAAATTAAAAAATCTACGGGAATGTTTGGTTTCAAAATCTTTGACTAGTATTCGTATTTCTTGGAGAAAAATTTCCATATTTATTATATATACTTACATACATTATTTTCTCACAGGGCTCACATCAGAAGAGGCCGCAGATGTCACAGAGACATGTTGTAAGCATGGAGAAACATTAGCACTTACGTCTTCTAGTGCTGGCTGCACAGGAATTACACTTCCAGATGATATCGAACCAGAACAAAATGAAACTTGCATTATAGCTTTGCAAGGTTGCTGTAAAGAGCAATTAAAGTCAGTACTCCTTTTTAGTATTTGATGCTAATAAATTATGTATATTTATATTTTCGTAATTTATTAACATAAATTTTATAATGGGAAGACTCATATGTATTTAACAAATATGGATATTGCAGGCTAAAAGATGAATGTTCAGCTGGTATAAAATTGGCAATCTCCAAACAATGTCTGGCTCCAAAAAGTGAAATTGGGAAGGTAAATATATTATAATGAGCAACAAAATATTTGTAATAACTAAAATGAAATGAATTTGAAAAGCTACTTTAATCAGATATTTTCAAACATAGATCAAAGTCTAAAAAAATATAAAAGTGATTATTTTTATAGTCATGCTGTGATGAATGTTCATTTGGGCTGTTAGCTGGAGGATCACAAGGTAAATCTGGTTGTGGAGAACTACCTGAAGACTTCTTCAGCCCCACAAGCGCATTAAGAAAAAAGGCATACTACCAATGCTGCATGGTAAATTATAAGTCTTTAATATATGCTTATTACAATTTGCTAATTTCATAAAAAAATTATAAAATGTTTTGTTTTAGTAAAATATTGAAAGATAATTTTTAAGCGTTGAAAATTTAATTTCATTTAAATATAGAATAGAAGTAATAATATAAAAAAAAAACATTTATCGTGGTAACAATATTTATCGGATTATAAAAAATTGGATTCATTATTAAAAATTATAATTTTTTAAATAAAAACTCCCTTTTAGGAGGTTGCGGAGGAAATGGAAACGACAACAGAGAAGAAAGAGACGACGACTGAAAAGCCAAAAGAGAAATCGACAGAAAAGCCAAAAGAAAAATGTAAGGCTAACTCTTGTGAGCATACATGTTCGGATGACACTGGTAAAGTGCAATGTCAGTGCCGTGAAGGGTATAGGCTTCAGCCTGATAAAAAGTCCTGTAAAGGTATCTTCAGATTTACAATTATTGTGTTTGTCCAAAAATAATCTTTGTGTAAACAAATGGTAAGTATGATACTAACAATGGGCGTTGGAACATAATTTACACAAATCATTCTGAATCATGACAAAAAATGATCATCACTACATGTTTTAGCTACATATATTGATTAGAGAGTCTCTAAATCAATCGTGTTTTATGTTAATTCTTGATTTTACAGATATAAATGAATGCGCAGAAGCTATTGACGATCTTTGTACTGCTGCAGATACAGTATGCCATAATACAGAAGGCTCATTTAAATGTGTCCCGTTAAAGAAGAGAGACGTTGGCTTAAGTTGCCCTCCTGGATTTAAACGAAATGTTATTAATCAAGTGTGTGATGGTGAGACGAAAAGAAAATCTGGTTAAGTTAACAGCTAAAGTAAAATAGAAAGAAGTAAATTTTATGAAACTTTTTCCAGATATCAATGAATGTCGCCTACCAAAACCTCCTTGTCCTAAGTATCTATGTGAGAATACGATAGGTGGGTACAAGTGTGGTGGAAAACCGGGAATACCATTTACTGAAGATGGACCAGAAATGACTTCTGAATCAGCTGTAACTACGTCGAAACCGAAAAATGATATCTGTCCACCAGGCTTCCGAGCTGGACCAGATGATGAATGCCTGGGTAAGTAAATAAAAAAATAAAATATTTAAAGCCAACAACAGTACCTGCCTGATTATTATTATATTATAAACAACAATTTAAAATTATGTTTTAAATTAAATATTTTCAAAAACTATAAAAAAAATCCGTTTTCCTTTATTACATACAAATAAATCGAAGTAAATTTCTCACAGCTCATTATTATTCTTATATTTTATTTAGATATCGATGAATGTGATGAAAGGGTAGATGATTGCCAGCGCCTTTCCCAATACTGCATTAATTCCCACGGCAGTTATTTCTGCCAGGATCATGTGTCTAAACGTTGTGCCCCTGGATTCAAGGTCAATACAAAAACCGGCGTCTGTGAAGGTGATTTTATAATCATTATAATATATTTTGATACCTTTACACCAACGCGAGGCGTAATCTGACCGCGCTGATTTTCTACAATTAATTATTATCTATAATTATTTTTTATTTTGTAATTAATGAATAAGAATGACATATTTTAGTCTAAGGTACAGAAGAATATTCATAATTGCGATTATAAATTGTCCACTGTGCTAAGTGGTCCAATGATCCGATTGTTCATTTAATTTTCGGTAGGTACTTACCTAGTTTTACTTCACGCCTTCTGACTGATAATGCTAAATAATCAATTAATCATTCTAAATAATATTCATGCATTAAGGTGTTCACAGATTGGCATTAATCGGTACAAAATACTCGTTAATTAATTTAGAAATACAAAGAATGTATTCCGTTTAATATAATTTATTCAAATTATTTATAAAAATTACCAGATATCGATGAATGCGAAGAAAGTACAGAAGTTTGCAAACGAAGCGAGGTTTGCATAAATCTTCCAGGAGCTTATAATTGCAAGTCTAAGATCAGCACTTTACCCAAGTAAGGCATAACTTATAATAAACTTTGCAAGGTGTATCGTTTTTGAGTAGGTTTTTATGTTAATTAATATCATATTAATGTTTTGGAAGGTTGGCCACTAAAACGTGCCAAGAAGGAACCAGAGTTCGTCCAGGGGGAACGATCTGTGAAGGTAATGAAATATTTTCTTAACACTAATAATAATTTTATGATGTTGAAAAGCTGTGTCTTTAAAATTCTTTATAAATAAGCCATTATCTTAGTTCAATCTTCAGTGAAAATAATACCGTAAAGACTACTCTAGAAGATACTTTGATGACATTTGAATAATACCGGTTTGAATTTTTTAATAACATTATTTTGTTTTCTTTTATAGACATAGACGAATGTCGCGAAGGGACTCATCTTTGCGACCAGTTCCAAAATTGCATCAATACTTTCGGAGGTCATGAGTGTCGTTGTAAGAACGGATTTGAGTTAGACTCAGCGACTGGTTCCTGCGTAGGTAAGTAACTGCAAGCAGATAAAAGATTCGAAGTAAAACATAAAACTACATGAAGCCATTATTCTCAGAAACGTGGTATGAGACTGGTACATATTTGTTTGTTATTCAAATAAAAACTTTTATGTGGTAGTCGCCTGCAATCAGTCGCTAAACTATAAGCAGGTGGGTTGAGCGACAGGTAATGACTGCCAGAGCGGCAAGGCCAGTGCCTCGCTATCTACTTAAAACACGTGGTTTATTTTCAGCTTCTTAACCACGTTGGCATTGTCGAGCAATCCGGAAGCAAGTGGATTGGGGTGATGGGCAAAAAAAAAAACAGAACCCAAGTTTACTGTTTTAGAAACAGTAAACTTGGGTTGATTATTTGGTGGATAGGAAATTTCGATCCCCTATATAGTCTTAAAAGTAATTTAACTTGAAATAGTATTTTTATTAAATCGGCGATAAAAGAAGGTTATTCTCTTTATGGCCTGTATAATATTTATATTTACAAAGATATAAAATATAATAGAAATATTACTGTTAATTAAGCAGCTAACTAAAATAACTTTCGTTGGCAATAGTTTCGTATCAATTAACTTAAAAGTATGATATTTTAATTAATTTAAAATTATTTTTATTATCGTTTGCAGATATTGACGAATGTGCGTTGAAGCTTGACAATTGTGTGGGCGGACTTAAGTGCCTAAACGTCTTAGGTTCGTTTACCTGCACTCGTTACAAATCGATTAGCAGTACTAGCACCACTGTTACACCTCCGCCTGTCTATGAATACGAATACTATGATTCCGAGTAAGATATTTTTAAAGCTAGTTTATAATATTGGATATGTCTTTATTCTAGCATTCATATGCAACTAGTTACCAGAATAATCTAGTATTATTAATAAAACTTAATATTTTATTAATATTAAGAAATCTATCATGACACTATATGTGTACAATAAAAAAGTATATATTTTTTTATAGAGAAGAAACTGAAACAGAACGAGAAATAGTTCCAACCTTGCCGCCAACCACTACGTCTACAACAACATCAACAACCACCACAACAACACCACGACCTACCACTACCAGCACAACGACTACAACCACTACCACTACACCACGACCGACAACCACCAGCTCAACTACCACCACCACCACACCAAAACCATATCTCCCTAGAAGATATCCCAATTATCCAAGACCCACTTACCGTCCTAGAACAACAACATCTACCACATCTACCACAGAAACACCAAGAAGACCGTTCAACTATCCCAACTATCCCAGAAGACCAGAAAACCCATTCACACCAACAGAAGTAACTGTAACCGACCCTCGAGATCCTTTTGTAATTGAGGCTGAAAGACGATTTGATGGTAGTTATGGAATTAATACAAGTGAAATTCCAAAAGAAACTTGGAGTGTCGTAAGTGGGAAAGATAAGCCTGAAGTTGATTTTGATCCGAACGAACTTCATTGTTTGGACGGATATGAAAGAAACGACCGAGGCTATTGCGTTGGTAAGTCTTACTTCATTTAACCGTAAAATTCTAATAAAGTTAGAGTGTAAACAATAAATCAGTATTTATAACTTCATAGGAGTAACTTTGCAGAGATTATTATTAGTATACGTTTTAGCTTTGCCTTCTTAGAAACCCAGAGGATAAAATTTGGCTATATTTTTTTCAAAACTAAGACATTGATCATAAAATGTCCCCGTCCTCGGAAAGAATGCTCTTGTATCTACACTGCCGCCGTAACTGACATCGGTTAACAGGTCATTATACTCGTAAACTCTTAAATTATATAAAATTTTAAAAAGTCCATTGTCTACAGATATCGACGAATGCAAAATCAACAGCGCCGCCTGCGATGTATCAGAGGTGTGTGTTAATAGTCCGGGCATATTTGAATGTACTTGTAAACCAGGCTATGTAAGAAACAGTTCAGATAAATGCGTGTTACCAGCTCCACCGACCACTCGAAGGACTACAACCACGGAAAGAACAACGCCGCGTGTGATTGAAGTGACCACAGTGGGTAAGAATATTTTAAACTTGTTTATTTAAATGTTAATAATCTATAGTCCCCAGCGGATTTTTTAATATTTAATAACAAGCTTAAGCTTTGTAAGTGGCTGAGTAGTAGGTTTTGTTTTGTAGTTTTAGGTTGTGTATTTTTTATTTGTTTCTAAATAATCACTAAAAAAGTCCGTTGGGGACTTTAGGCTATTAAGCTTAATTTTTAAGTATACCTATTCAATAAACTCTAAGAGAATATATAAGAAGAATAAAAAGATTTTTAAAGCCAATCATAAATTATAAAAGTCTATAAAATTAAAACGTGTCCGTGTCTCTCTGTATTCTTAGCATCAACAACACCAAAATGGTCCTATTCACCGTACAGTCCTGGTCGATATACTCCTCCGAGAAATTGCGAGTTGGGTTACATTTACAGTCCGGGTCAAAGGAAATGTGTTGGTAAGCTAATATTTATTTTTTGCCCTTGATTGCGTATAAGAGAATGTCCTAGAAACCTTCACAGGTTGGCATTTTCAATCATATATCATTTTTTTAAAATAAAACACTGCTGTCACCTTTGTGGTTTAGTATCATCAGACTATTTATTTGCTTACGTATTTATCTAATAAATATTACTTTATGTAGACAAAGAATAAATGATGAAGCACTACAACGATGGGCTTTAGTCGTAGAAAAAAAAAGATTTATTTTTTATTTTTATTATAGACATTGATGAATGCGCAACAAGAAGGGCAAGTTGTGCGCCAGAGGAGGACTGCGTCAACACAGAGGGCGGTTACAACTGCGTGTGCGGCGTGCGCTGTCGGGCTAACTCTGCTACACCCACATATTGTGAGATATAACATATATTTTTATGCTTATAAACGTTGCTTCAACAATATTTTGTTTTCCTGTTGACGTTAAAATAAGGAAAGTTCGAAAAAGTCATAAAGTAAGAGACAACTTAGATATAATAGGTTAATTTTATTTTTTAAATCAGTTGTAAAAATGTATTTACGCATTACGCATGCTTCTTCAGCACTTTTAACGTAATTATTTTACTGTAAATGTAACAGGCTCGAGTTTATTTTGTTAGTGCCAAAAGCAAGTTTATCTATCTGTTGAAATTATTCTATAAATAACCTTTCTTATTTTTGTGTTTTGAAATATTAAAATATTTTACTTCACAACACAAAACGATCTATTTGGCTTGTCGAGACTCTCATTTTATGATTCAATATATAATTTATTTCATAAATATCTTCTCTTCACAGCCCACCGGGACACTCCACCATCGTATTCTCCAGACTCTACCGTCATAACAGTGGGAGCACAGTACGGTCAAAGAAGCACTCGCTATGTGAGACCTACGTATACCCGGCTACATGACACCGGGGCTGTTGTTACAACTTGCCCGTGGGGATACAAACTGACTACAGATAGAATTTGTCTAGGTAAACTAAATTAGTTATTTTATCAATATATTTTATTTATTAGTCTATTTTTTATATTAGTATTTTAGTAGAGCACAGGTTTCATTTAGGTACAAAGTTCTCTACTAATGTAAGGATTCTTGGATATTAATAAATAAAAATAAATACTAATACTATACTAATATTATAAAATGTGAAAGTTTGTGAGTATGTATGAATGTTTGTTACTCTTTCACGCCAGAACGGCTGAACGGATCTGGATGAAATTTGGCACAGAGATAGATTACAGTCTGGAGTAACACATAGTATTTTTATTTTTTATCCCGGAAAAATGTAGGGTTCCCATGGGATAGGTTTGTTTTTATTTTCCTAGAGGCGAACCCAAGCGAAGCGAGACCGCTAGTATAAAATAATTTAAATTAAAAAGCATTTTATATAAAATAGTAACTTAATAAACACCCGTTATTCAGATATCGACGAATGTGAGCGAAATGTGTCAGAGTGCGGCCCTCAACAACGATGTGAGAACTTCTACGGTGGATATTCATGTCAATGCCCGCCCGGACACAGGAACATCGGGAAGCTTTGTGAAGATATAGATGAGTGCAGTTATGGCAATGTAAATATAATTAACTGGAAATATTATTTTATGATAAATGTAATAAATAACTTTAGTATTTTCAAATGTAATTAAAATGTAAGGTAATGAAAACGAAAGTGTATTATTGAGCGAGGTTTAAGTGTCAACATAAATAAATAAATCCTATTTTTCAGACATGCTCATATAACGCACGCTGCGTGAATACAGTGGGATCCTATAGATGTGAATGCTCTGAGGGTTTCCAAAATGCACCTTCTAACAACAAGGTGTGTGTCGACGTGGACGAGTGTTCAGAATCTCCGTCGGTCTGTGAGCACGGGTGCGCTAACGCGTGGGGCGGCTACCGGTGCTACTGTAACAGAGGATATAGACTACATAATGATAATAGGTGAGGATGGGCGTGGTCTATGTGTCTTACTAGCACTATTTAAGATCTGAATCAGACCATGATGTTGATTGTTGATCGCTCTTAGAAGCATTTGTACAAACATAGGACATATTCCTCTATCTAGAAAACTGTTGAAGTTATATTAGATCAAAAATTAGACTTTCATCAGAGACAGGAAAATCATTATTATGCAAATAGATCTATCAAAACATTTCATATTTATTTTCACTAGGTATTTACCACACTTACTTATTTCATCTAAACTGTTAAGACTAGTAATTTTGCCTTATTATTATTAGAATTTTATTCTGAAAAGTAAATTTTGACTTTTTTTACTAAAGTTTTAAATTTTAAAATTATTTCAGGACTTGTGTAGACATAGATGAATGTGAAGAGTGGGCCCGAGCGCGGTCCCGTGGTCGGCTGTGTGCGGGCAACTGTGTCAACGTACCGGGCTCGTACCGCTGCGCGTGTCCAGCCGGCTACCGGCTCAGTGAGGACAAACGAACTTGTATAGGTAATCAGTAATCGCGCTACTATTATAAGTAATCACATAACATTATAAATGTGAAAGTTTGAAAAACGCTAAGACGTCAACCGTCCACAGAATATATTACCTGGACATACTATACAGAATACTGTTAGTAAATAATGTCAAAATGTGGCGCTACCTTTGGAGCCTAGGGACGTGCCCGAGCAAAATGAAGATAGGTCGCTAATCTGTATAAATAAAAATGAATGTTCGTATGTTTGCCCTCAATGCGTTCCTAAGCCATTCATCCGATTCTGATGAAACTCTGATGGTTATTCTGCATAGGCTTGCGAAGGTTCCTGGCACAAAAAAATCTTTGGAAGTTTGTCTTATATGGTTCCCTAAGCCATACACGCTTAGAGAAGCACCCGAGTAAAGCGAGTGTAAGTCGCTAGTATTATACAAAAATACTATAAATTGTAAATACTTCTTGGAAATATTTGTTACGTGTGAATTAAATTTTAAGATTTAACATTATTGACATACGTAATGGAAGATGATGTATTCCGTCTCGAATAATATCAATAGGTCGGTGAGTTTCTTAATTTTTACAGAATATACATTTTCTACAAATCTACAACGCCTATTTTACCTTTTTTTAAATCAATATTCACATTATCTAATGATTGATAGATATCGACGAATGTGAGTCTGGTGAAGCTCGATGCGGGCGCGGAGAAGGCGAGGTATGCCAGAACACGCACGGCAGCTATCACTGCCACCACATCGACTGTCCACCTGGATACCATCTCGAAGGAAAACAGTTAGTTAATTATTTTTTATAGCTATACTATTTGTATACGTATTGGAATAATCAATTCACTAAATAGTAAGTGTCTATACAATGCATGACATATTATACAACATATATAAAGTAATAAAATATTGGTAAAGGAATTTAACCTAAACAGATATTTATAAACAAATGTTTTTTTTTAAATCTAATTAGGTTAAATTTCTATGATTATCATAACATCTTTATTAATATAATAAATTCTCAACAGCAAATGTACGCGAACTGAGCGCATGTGCCCGCACTCCGACTGGTCGTGTCTCCATCAGCCCAGTCATTACACCTATAATTTCATTACCTTTGTCGCCAATCTCTTTCTTCCTATGGGCAGTGTAAGTATTGTGCTAACTTTTGAATGAAATACTACAGAATTTTTTAGTCGAGAACGAAAATGTTAAATGGCACCCAATGTGGGATTGCCGATTATTAAAATCAATATATGTTTATGAAAAATTGTATTGAAATTTATAAAAGAAAGAAAAAAAAAGAAAAAATCTCGTAAAATTTCCGTTACAATCCTATAAGCTCTTCTTCTTCTTTCCTCTCATTTTAAGACACTCTTTTCCACAGGACACAGAGTGTATCTGTATCTGTATCCGCCAATGAGTCTCAAATCTCAATGAAATTTCAAAAAATAGTGGGACAAAAACAAGACATTTCTTGGAATTTGTTATCATGTTAATAAGGAGCTAGGGTATTCAGAATTAGTTTGAAATTTCATTCTTAAATTACATTTAATAGCTTTACTGGATAGAATTCTTAATTATTTGCAGGTGGATTTATTCTCCATGCAAGGCCCAGCCTGGGTGGACTCTGTGGTACAATTCGAAATGCGTCTAGTGAATGTAAAAGCTTCACCTGGTGTAATGCCTGCTAGTATAAGTTGCTTTGGGTAAGGTTTTTAAGAATAGATTTAGCGTATTTTATTTAATACTAGCGACTTACTCTTGCTTCCCTCGGGTACGTCCCTCGGTACGTTTTAAATTTTTTGAGTGAAATCCTAATTCTTTTTCTAAAATAAAAGTAGCCTAAGTTACTCTTTATAACATCAGCAATCTGTTAGTGAAAGTCCCGTCAAAATCAGTCCAGCCGTTTCGTAGATTAGCTGGAACAAACAGACAGACAGACAGACAAAAAAATTTAAATTGTGTTTTCTTATAAGTAATATATATAATTTAATATGCATTTGGTAAAAAGCTGTTATTTTGACATTACAAACAGATGCTTCAATTTTATTTATCTGTATAGACTACCAGACCTGATATACGTTGTCCTATTCAAATTTCAATAACTTTCTTTGTGATCCTAGTTTTTATAAAAATAGCACAGGAAAATTACGTTCAGTTTTCCCTATTTACCTACTGATTTTCCAGGCAATCTTTCATTTTTTTTTTCTCTAAAACCTTATTCTAACTATGTATATACAAATATTAAAAAAAAAAACAAATCCGGCTGTTCACAATTGATAGCCATAACAACGAACAGGCAGATAAATTAGACAGACAATAGTCGTACTTACTTTCTAAAACTTATGTAGATATGTATATTTTTTTTATAGTGAAAGCGTTAAGTAACAAAAGATAAAATTGCGCCTCTCAAAAACTTTTTACACACATTTAAATTATAAGTTTATTAATCAATCTTCATATTATTACAGTATGCGACCAACAGCCAACGTGTGCGTTATATTCCTACAATGTTCTCTCGAAGGACCTCAAGTGGCTGAACTAGAACTCTCGATGTCATTATACCAGCGGGGTCAGTTCGCCGGCAGCGCCGTGGCTAGACTAGTTGTTATAGTTTCTGAATATGAATTTTAAAATATTATATCCATTTGTACAGTAGCTTAAATAAGGATATTATAAGTTTTTGTGACGCAAAATCATTGATATATAAAAACATAGATACATACTCATTTTTTAACAAATATTTCTTCAAAAAGTAACGTTAAGTCAAATTAAAGAATAAAATTCAAAAATCAAAATTTCGAATTGTCTAATGACAAATTCGAACCACATAAAGAAATTTTTTAAACAAAACAACGTGCGTTTTAATTTTGTCATCCTAAAAGCAATGAACAAGGGATATGAAAGAAGCGCATAATTTCAAATAGTGAGTTTCTATTTGAGGACACTTTTGGGACGCTAATTATGTATCTTGAGTTTTTGTATATTAATGCGCAAAATAGTTTGTGATTATTTGTATGTATATTTTCACTAATAACTATAGGAACATGTGTAGTAGCTGTTTTCATTTTTATTGTAATTGTTCTAAACTCAGTTACATTCTGATGTAGTAAAAAATCAAACATTTTTTTGATTTTAGTTTGTGTGTTGTTTACATGTTCCGCAAATTGGACTAAACTGCTGTATAGTCTTAACATTATAGAATATGTATGTATATGTCTATGATATGAAATATTTTATTTCTCCTTTGAAAAACCAATATGGTGGTTTCCGCGTTCGCTATTACTTAAAACTATTTGTTCGTAAGATTTTTTTATACTTTGTTTTAAAATTGTAATATAATATTTATTATTTTAAAATAAATTTTTACAAATTTAAGAGGTTTTTTTTAATAAACATGATTTTAATCTAATGAATTAATCACAGGACAAATACGTGGTTGGGAAAATCAAAATTTAGCGGTCGGCAACCGAACCCACCCGAGCTCAACCATAAGAATACCTCAAACCATAGAATTTTCTAGTGCTATAATTTTTTTTCTTTTTTAATGAAATTAATGAAACTATAATGGCAAACTATAAACGGAATCAAGGAATTCCACTTGTCAATTCGTCGCCTTAGTGCTTATTTATTCAAATTACCAATACTTGTTGTACTTTACAGTAGTTGTTTTCTTATACTTAAAAAAACCTTTGTTTCTAAGCAATCTCTTCCAGGCAACCTTGAGGTGGAGAAATTTGTGTGTGTTTGTTTGTTACTTCTGAAATCTGTTAACACCTAGACTACAAGCTGTAAGTGAAAAAAATTACCAAAAGATGGCGCTGATGCTTTGTCTAAAGTGAGGAAATGAAGGTAGCTCACTAATAATTTAATTTGATAACACTAGCATCAAACCAAGAGGAAAACAAGTAAAACCACAAAAATAATGGCAATATAATCTTTTAATTTTATTAAGCACAAGCAATTCGTAGCGCCGTGGTGCTACGTATATACATATACCTATAGGTAATAATGCATTAGTAACTGATTATCGAGAACAAGATCACAACAAATTAAAATATAAATTTAAAGTATATCTAGACAACATGAAAATCCTTTAACATACAATAATATCCTGGTCCCTATCTGTTTCGCTCCTCACCGCACCAAATTATAAAAAAATAATACAATACAAATATTTAGTCTTAACTTTAAAATGCACGTTTAATCTAAATTATTGCAAAATTAGTGGACATAAGGCGTGGTTATTTTGTTTTATTTTTCAACAGTCACAACCAACACAACTGTGCAAATGTTACCTACATATCGATATCAATAACTTGGTTCCATCGAGCTTATCTGATGATGGAACCGAAAGATGGATCGCGGGACTCTTCAATGTTTTTTTTAAAACCTTCGAGTTTAGTATATTGGTTTCTTTTTAACGAGTCCCATACAATACAATTAGTGCAAAGCTATGCTACCCATCTTAAAAAAGAAGGCCGTAACCTAACATTTTGGCCAAAAATGACTTATATCCAGACTCGGAATCAGCAAAAAAATGCTACTTGATAGTCTTACTCATAAAGCCTCTATCTAAGTCTTGAATTCGGAAAAACCCAAAAGCATTTTAATCTAAAAGTAGTAGTAAGACAAAACTTCAAATATCTCGAAATCAACTTTGACGAAGTTACGGCGTTCTTTCTTATGACGACAGTATGGCAGTCTAGCTGATTTTTCATGTCATTTTCGAATTACATATAAAACGGGAGCTGTGAACTGTTTTTGACATAGACCTTTAGTGTCAGTCAAGAGAAGAGAAGATATTTTACTGTCAATGCCACTATGACCTGGAATAATTAATGGGAACGGAGGCGTGTTTATGAAACGTGATATGCATGGGCCATTTTAAGTTTATCAGCGTAGAATAAGTGCCTCTTAAGATACAAAAATATATCATTTGTAATGTTATTAATTAACTCTACAACAATATCGTAAATAAGTCTAGATTTTAAAAATTTATCGATTTTTTTATCATTTTAAAAGTTAGATCATTTTTTCGACAACGCGCTCAACATATTTGTTCTATGAGACAAATTCTCCAAAACGTAAAATTTTTAAAGTTAAAATATGAACTGATCAACTAATAAATCCACGCCTTAAATTCACATTATGCAATAACATAGACAATGAAGTATATAATGTAAAAAATAACATAATTATATATAAGTATTTACAAAATATAAAATACTATTTGTAATAAAAATATATCTTAACTGCCAATTTATAAATATATCTATAAAAAATAAAATAAAATATCAATATATATATATAGCAAGTTTCATTACCACTGCAATTAACTTTATTTGAAACTACAGATATTCATTTGTAAATATATTATTTCAAAGAAAAAGACGATTTTTTCTAAAAAAAAAACCTTATTTCTTAGTACCTCTTTCTAGTAACAATAGTTCTATTATTCAAATCTAACTTATTATCCATAGTTTCAATATAAACTAATTGCAGCTTTACACATACCATTTCCGACAAAAACACAACATCATATCCAAAATTCATAGTTCAGAAAAACAATGTCGCATCTAAAAATGAATACGAACAGAAAAACTGTACATCTTTATATATATTTATTCACTAGTAGTATAAGAATACAATTTTTTAACTAACATAGGCTTCCAACGTCACAAATACTTCTTACAATTGATTTTTTTGTCTCATGTAACTTTTGGTATATACTTATGTATATTTGCCCTGAACGAGAATAAAACCTACGACTAGGTTAGAAGGCATTAAATTTAAAATAATCATTTCCATATTTTACTTTAACTTCATATAACATAACATTTTCAAATACGACATTGTTCTTTGGAAATCATTAATAGATTACATTAGGTTAGCTGCCTCAAAGCAACTTAGGCTGCCTTCACACGACCTTACAACAATTAAATAGTAACTTGTATGAGAATTGAATTGTACTTTGACAAGATTAGGAAAAAAACAGACATGCAATAAAATTTCTACATGTTATATTAATATACTTAATATTTTTCTTGGCAAGACTAACTATTCTAATTGCCGTGAAAAAACACTATTAGAGGTCAACTAATATAAATATTATTATTAAGAATCTCGAGCACTCAATGACTGTACGCATCTCAATACACGTACATACAATTTTATATCAACTGTTTAAACAAATTGAAAATTGGGGCAATTCTATTATTTAATATAAAACCGACGTCATACAATAAGAAATAAAAATCTTTCAAAGAAAGTGAGAGAAATTATAAAAAAAAGACAAACAAGAGAACATGATATTGTGAATAGAGCCATATAAACATATATATATATATATATATATATATATATATGGGTCATTATAAGTTAAGAGGTAATATGTTGTATGAAGTGACGGCATGGCATTTTTTTTATATTTTTACTCAAGTATACATCTTTTTTTATGGAAACTTTTAAGTTGAAAACGTTTACAAAGTGGCCAGTCAATTTTTTGGTTTTATCTCGTTTTATAAGTGACCAGGGTAAATACTCAGTACAGGGTAGAGACAAAATGCACAGGGGAGGATACTTTATGGACAGGGAAGAGAGATAGACATATTAAAAACAGGGTTATTTTTAAGAATCAACTTTATTTATTTATTTTTATATTAAATATGAATTATTTATAATCAGACTTGTTATTTCTTAGCAGTCTTTGTTTATAAAATTAAATGTTTCTTAAGCGCTAGATACAAAACATAAATAAAAAGGTTCTTACTTTTCCTTTCCATCAAAACAAAAATATCTATAACTTTACTATCAATAGTCAATAATGAAATAAAAAGAAACAAAAACTTCTCTGAGTAACAGTATTAAATTTTTCTTGTACTTAAAATCTAAAAACATTTTAATTAAAAGGTAACTAAAAAGAAATTCTTTTTCTAAAACCCGGGTTCAAAGACATCAATAGATTCATTAAATGCATAAAAAATACACTGCCCTCTCTTTTTTAAGATAGGGGAGGGTAGTTTTTTTAAAACCTGATCCCAGGTGATGAAAGAAATATTGTCATCAGTAAGTCTGAACTTTTTTCCAGTTTTATCACAGATTTTACAAAATACAACTTGAAGTTCATCATCTTCTTCAACACCTGTGTACATTGCAACATAACGATATTCTTTTTTTGTATCTTGAAGTTTAACCAGCACAAAGTCCCCGTTGCACAATGTTTTCTTTGCAGATGTTGAGGGCTTTGAATCATCTTTGTGCCGTTTGGATTTAATACTAGTAGGTACAGAATGCTGTAGTGTTTCTTGAGGCTTCTTCCTGTGTTCTTGAGATGTGAAATTGATTAGTGATTCATCTTCTGAATCGCTAGCTCCGTATACATCATCAATACGTAGACTAAATTTACGATGTGTTTGTGGATAATCCAAAGTACCCAATTGAAAATGACGACATAGCTCTGAGTCACAGAAGCAGCTCAAACTTTTCAATGTCAGGCAATTAGGTATAAATACGCAACTTTGGTTGCAACAAAATTGGTGAACCTTTAGTGTGCCTGAAAAAGTCTTTATACCTTCAGTAGAACCTAATTTTGCTGCTTTTTCAGATATTTCTGCATCATCTACGGTGAAAATTTTAATTTTTGTAGGTGCCATTTTTTCTGTAAAAACGTCATATTAAATTATAAAGCTAAGATGCACATAATGCCAAGTAAAGGTTCAGAGAAAAATGTAGAAGTATTTATGAAAACGCATACAAATGTATCTCCCCTGGACATTAAGTATATCCCCTGCTATCAAAAGAGCCAGGGGAAATACGCCAGAGGAAATACATTTTCGATTGATATCTAAAATAGCCGTAAAAGTGTTTCTCGTACGCAATTAACAATCAAACGTAACAATGTATGCACTATTCATAGTGAATATTTAAGTCTATATTAGTATTTTAACAAATAATTGCTAAATAAAACTTACCAGAGGAAAGACTGCATTCACTCAACACTTCTACACCCAGCGAGCGGCGTGACTGAAATGGACGTTAAAATGGCTGCGCAGTCGGCTTATGCGCCGCTTGCTGCTAGCTTCACGTTTCATCCCATGCACTCAAGATCACAACTTCCACAAACTAGCAAAACAAAACTGATTTTTAAAAGAAAACAAAAAGCCAGGGGACGAGACACGAAACACGGAGGACAAATTTCGGCGTTGAAATTATTTATGAAAAATTGGAATATAAGTAATTTTACTTATAAGACACTGTGACTAAGTTATTGTTCTGTATAAAATTAACGATGATAAAGTAATTATTGAATTTTAATACATTCATAATAACTAGTTTACAAAGAAAGTCGGCTTGGGGACAGACCAGGGGAGAGACTTTTTTCTTATATTAGAACTTATTGTGACTAAACTACGTACATTTCTGTAATAAATTTAAGTGAGCATGAAGAAAACATTTAGTTTTAAGTAATAAATAGGTTAATTAGGAAGTTAGTATAAAAAAAAAGTATTTTTCTGTCCTGGCCATGGAAAGTACCTCTTAACTTATAATGACCCATATATATATATATATATATATATATATATATATATATATATATATATATATATATATATATTATAATAAAAATGGCGTAGACAACAGTCTTGAACATAGAGCGGAGTCTAAAATCTTTATATATTATATTTTATATACAATACGAGGCAAGTCGGAAACACTGCGAGTGTACAAATTTGATATGATAATATAAATTCGTGTTTAGACGTCGCTAATTGTGTACAGTCGAGTGAAAAAAACTTTAAAATCAATATTATTATAATTATTATATATTTTTCAATTTAGCAGCCGTAATCGAATCTAAAAAATACTAATTAGATTCTTAATATTGACATATTTTATATGCCAATATTATATAATTATAAAAAAATAAAACATAAACATTGCGGTTATTTGAACTAAAAGATTAGTCTTAAGACTCGATGGTATTTTTATGGCTAAATATTAAAAAATAAATAAATAAATCATTTAATGACGATGTTTTTGTGAAATATTATTTAAAATAAAATAATATACCATAGATATTTTTTATGTATGGAAGATTCTAGCATATTGTCAAAATTTTGATAAAACGACAATAAATTATCTCTGCTTTTATATATCACAATAATATTTCACATAATAAAAATAAAAGAAAAAAAATAACTTAAATCTTTAAAAAAAGGAACATTTTCGCTTTCGACTGTACACAATATTGTATATATATAAATCTCATCTCGAGTACATACTAGTATGGAATTAATTACATTTACAACTAAATTGCATTATGCATTACATAAAACACTAGCTTTTTGTGACTCGGTTATAAAAATTTGTAATACGCTTTTGATGCATGCTGAAATATTTTTCCTATGAACCAAAAAAAAAAAACAAACAAAAATTTAGATGTAAATATATTTTTTTTATATTTTAAGTCCATATATAAAAAAAAAAAAAAAAACAATTAGAGATGAACGATTGATTATACTTAGTAGTTATAACTTAAGCCTAGATCCAACATGCATCGTAGATATAACATAATATTTAATACTATAAAAATGTCAATAAGGCAATAAAAAGAAAACTTTGAAACTGAGCAACTTTTGTAATATACATACATTCACTTATATTGTTTTTTATATATGGGAACTATAGAAAAGGCTGAGAAGTTTGTTAGTAAAGATAGAGAAAGTTCTAAGAGACCATGCAGTCGATTTGAAGATATTATAAATTACAAAACAACGAACCACTTGTAAGAAATTTTTAATTTCATTTAAAGATCTTAAATAGCTCGTTTGGAAAATAAAGTGTAGCGGGTTCAATTCCTGGGTCTTCACGTCTAATATTTATTTTCATGTATCATCATAATAATCAAGGAAAAAGTCCTGGGGAAACCTGCATGTCTGAAAGAACCTAACTAGTTATCGACATGAACCCATCAACCCGCACTTGACAGTATGATGGACCATGGACTGTTGTACATTGGGACGTTAAAAAGGGCCGAAATAATTATTCATTTTTTATTATTACTTTAAACACTTTTGGCAAATGTTAAATTGTACTGTTCGATGTTTGCAAAACATATAATTAAGATATTTAACCAAATTATAAATTTTAATGTAAGTCATCCCATGAACTGAATTTTGATAAGTTAAAAAGGGTGTACAGTAACTTCTACATATGTTTGCCTTCAATAATTTCAGGGTTTTCGAATATAATTTCAATAACAAAACTTTAAGAATAAAAAGTTATTTTTTTTTTTTATTCTAAAATACAACGACAATAATCTCTACCTCTAATAAATTCAAACTCCTACACCTTTTCCAACGGCTCAACCATTATACTAAGACAAGATTAAAGATTAAAGTCTCAGACACGTCCAAATATTGTTTTTCAAAAATTCAACATGTCGATCTTTAGAGCTTTGATAAGACTCATTCTAAAGCACTTGTAATAAGTCTAATTGAATAAAGTTTATTTCATTTCATTTCTACACTCATAAAAAATAGAAATCTAAAAAAAAACTATGGATATAACATAATATAATGATTCTATAAAAATTCGTCGTTTTAGTTCTTATTTATCCAAACGATCAATTTACCGAAAGAGTTTTTAATAAAAAAATTATTGACTTTTAATGTCAATTCTATTGGTATAACATACACAATATTTTACTTTAAAAAAAGCAGAAATGGTGGACTTTATCTATATATGTACATAAATCTTACAAATAAAGCTTGATTTTTAAAATAGAGGGAAAAATCTCTTTACTGTAAAGTACAATAAGTAGTTGTTTGAACAAATAAGCAATAAGACGAACTAACACTCCGTACAATTTTTTTAAATTTTCATTCATTAATGGTTGAAGAATGACATCTTGCCTGAGCCATTTTTTATAGAGTATTTGACAAACAAATAACGCGATTTCAAGAAACACGTAGAAAATATCTGAACGTATCGAGTCCTTAACAAGAAACACTACTCTCTAAGCAACGGAAAGCTCAATAGAAGCAACGAAAATGGCATTCGGTAATCACTTTGTAATTAATTACAAATAAAATTCTTACAACACTATCACAAAAAAAAAAGACAGTACTAACACTTTCAACAGATAATATAATTATTTAAAGATAAATCGATATTTTAACATCGATTAAATGTTAGGCTCGTTATGGGGTAGAACAATACATCACAAAAGTTGATCAATTTGTTTAGAACTTAGCTGTATTGGCACTTTACTGGTAGAATATGCATTTTTGTAATTATTTTAGAAAGAAACTGTAGATATTATATTATATTCTGTCTCTTTCATTTACTTATTTTATGGAAGTTTTTGCGTAACTATAGGACGTAAATTATCGATTAAAATGAAATTTGTTTAAGGACATGGTTTTTTACCACAACAATATAAACTAGATAACATAGTAAATTGATTTTAATAATATCCTAGAAAAGTAAGCATAACAGAAAATCGAAATAAATCTAATTCAACCGAAATCTGAAAAATGTCTAACAAAGAAAATTATAGGTTCAAAACTATACAAATCGAAACAAATTTGATTTAATAAAAATCGATAAATTGAATGTCAAATATTATCGATATACGCAACAATGAGAATAAAGTAAATATTCATTACTATAATTATATATAATATATACGTATGTATTTATGTACGTTTAGAACATATCTCCAGTATAGAGCAAATCCAACAACAGAGAACATGTTACCAATGAGATTAGTATAAAATAATTCAGTCGAGACGAGTTAACACCTAAACAAATCAATCAACGTGCTTTGCACCTAAACTAATTACGTATATATAAATCATTTCTTCTTAACAGTAGAACTACTCGCGCAACTACTCGACCGAGTTTGAATGCCATCTTTCTTCAACAAACTTACACCAAAAGCGGGACATTTTTTTCGTAACGCCTTTATCTTGTATAATTTGTTCCCTTGAGAATTACTCGTTTCCTCAAAGTTGTCAGGAGTGACGTCGGCGGTTATGATAGAGTTTGATATGCAATCCATTGGTTCTGGTGTTTTAGATTTGTCACGTTTCCGCCGGAAGCGGAATGGCGTGTCTAAGGAGTTGGCGGATATGTTCGTTATGTTGGTATCACTGGAAGACAGTTCCTGACTGGCTTCTAAGCCGGACTTTGGAAGGCTTTTCGGAAGTTTCTTGCGCGAGCTCGAATTTGATCGAACGATAAGTTTTTTGCGCGGAATGTTGGTAGTTTTTGTTTGAGTGACGGCTTTTAGGTTAGGTTCTGATGGTAGACGGTTTTTACCGTTCAAATGACAGTTCTCAGTTAGAGCTGACAGTGTAGAAGTGACATTTGTGAGAGTGGATACTACGGACGAATCATTTCCAGTAATTTTTGTGATGGCTTTTCTTGTGAAAGTTTTAATGGGGCTATTTCCATGGGAATATGGAAGGGCGGGGCGCGCTAAATTGGCACGTTGACCGTGGAAGCTGTTCTTACCTGTAAAAGGTGTTTTAACCCCAGTCAATTTCACTTGAGAGTTGGCACTTCTGGTTGGCGGGAAAGTAGAAGTCTTAGACGCGTAGGATTTCAATGTTGCATTCATAATCCTCGGTTGGGGCTTTAGGTTGGTATTATTCGCGTTGCGGATGTTGTTTGTTGGCATCATGTAGTTAATTTTTGGCGTGAATACTGTTTTGGTTGGCAGCATTGGAGTGGCTGTGGTTTTGTATTTACCGATTACGGAGGTGACGTTATTTTCGGAGTCCGTCTCGTTCGCATTTAGGACGTTTGCGTTATCCAACTGTAATACAAATATAGATAAATTATTATTTTTTATATATACACTGCATATTTATGCACTACATTTTTTCATGAAATAGAAGAAAAAATATGACAATTTTAACATTCTTCATCAATAAAATGTGATTAAAGTAATAACATAATCTCATACATTAATTATTTACATTTATTGTATACATACATACATGTAATTTTAAAACAATTGTATAGACAAAATATAAAAGTAACCTTATATGTAGCTAGATATTACCTTGTTATTCTTACTATTCAGTATAGTTTGCAAAGACACAGGCTTATGTACTTCGGGCAATGGCTCCGGGGGCAGGTCACTGTATATGCCCCGGGAAAATACCGGGAAAGATGTTATGTTAAGACGACGTCTGTACGCTTCACCTAGAGCGTGCATTCGTGGTTGGATGCTGAAAAAGAAAATAATGTTACTAATTTAAATCTTAAACATCTTTTTTATAATAATAACTAGCGACTCACGCTCGCTTCATTTTAGTTCATCAATAACCACAATCAACCACATAGGTGTTTTTTTTTAATTGACATAACTTTTTTTAATTTATAAACCGATTAAAATAAAACAAACACTAAACACAATACATTAGTGAAAACCACACCCAAATTCGTTAAGCCGTTTCTGAGATTAGCGCGCACAAACGCACAGACAAACAAAAAAACGGCAAACAAACAAAAAAGCTAAAAATCATTGTTTTGGGTTCTATTGCGTTAATAAGTCCAATAATAGTTTTTTTCAAATATATTTCATGTACAGACAGCGATCAATTACACTTAAATTATTTGTTATACTAATAATAATATAAGTTATTAATTATATAAAAATAGGATTTATATATATTATTGTAAATTAATTATTTGATTCTTTATGTTGGCATTATGATATAAAATACTTATTTGAGTTTTCTGACGTTGTCGTCTTGAGTGGAAAAAGGGCGGGAACAGCGTAGTGTTTTGTAAAATTACTTTAGCAATGGCGTCATTCTTGATGTAATGTCGTTTGATTCATTACTCTGACTCTGTATAAAAAAATAAAAACTATGTGCTGTTACACCGAAATTTTACTTGGCCTACCTGACCTACTTCTGAAATAGTCTCGTAATATATTATATATACATATAGAAGATGATAATTGATTAATTTAAAAATGGAATAATTTGTTATAGATTGTCCCAAAATAATTTTCAAATTTATGGAAAATTTATATTTTCTTTGGTTTGTTAGGTTGTAAGTCCTGCATAACAAGTAATATTTGTCACTGATATAAATAAAAATTCATTTGAAAAGTAGTTTCAGAGAAAACACGCTTTTGAAGACCGCTGTAATGTATGTGTTGTCAACATGAATAAAATAAACCTTATCTAGGTATTGAATACATCCCTTCTACAACTCCTGGCTCGATGTATATCATCACATCAGATCGATAATATCAAATATTAGATTTCGAATAAACAATTAAACCCCCGTAAGAAATTTAGATTTAAAAGAAAACTCAATTATTTTTTGTGAGTTTTTGAACTTATTTGTGAGCTTTTAAGTCATACAAAAATTCTATAGAAAAAAACACGTGCATTCTTCCAACTTTCCCAATTTTCAAACAACATTCAAAAATATTTGATCCCTCACTATTAAAATTGAACCTTATCACGAACTAGGTACTTAATATGAACATGAAAAACAAAATTGGTCAAATTCATCCAGCCGTTCTCAGTTGATGCGCTTGCCAAAGAACAGTCTTTCATCTATATAAATAAATAAAATTGAAGTGTTTGTAACATCGAAATAACAACTTTTTACTTAATGCATATGAAAGTATATACATACAAGAAAAAAATAATTTAAATATTTTTGCCGTCTGTCGGTCTGTTTGTTCCAGCTGATCTCCAAAACGACTGGACCGATTTTGACGGAACTTTCACTGGCAGATAGTTAACAATATAAGCAGTAATTTAAGCTACTTTTATTTTAGAAAAAGAATTAGGGTTCCGTACAACAACAAAAAACATGAAATTGTGAAAAAAATCCGCGTACTTAGCGAACGCACTTGAGCGAAGCGAGGCTAAATAAGCCGCATTAAATTAAGTTATTCTCTCACTTTTGAAGGGCTTCTGGAAGAAATCTCTTAAAGGGATTAGTTATCCTTTATCGACATTCTGTTACTTTATTTTGTATAACATAGGTATATTTTATGGTACACTAGAAAAACAAAAACAAATCTATCCCTTTGGGAACCGTATATTTTTCCGTGATGAAAAGTAACCTATGTGTTATTACAGACTATAATCTATCTCTGTGCCAAATTTCATCGACATCCGTTCAGCCGTTCTGGCGTAAAAGAGTAACAAATATCCATACATCCATAATCACAAACTTTCACATTTATAATATTAGTATACATAGATAAATAAATAAGTCGCTAGTCATTTTATAGATTGATATAAAAACCACTAACTTTTCCAAGAACCATTGCTGGTGACCAATGACGGAGCCGGGGCGGCACACGCGCAGCCACGCGATCGCCTCGCGCGCCGTGAAGCCATGGTGTTTCATCATGTAGCACCCTATCAGAGTACCGGTTCTGCCCAAACCCGCTGCAATACCATTTGTATCTTATTAGTTCTTTTATGTGCGGTAGATATATGGATAAAATACAGCATTTGTAGCAATTTGGAATAATAAGAAGTATGTAAGAATTTTAAGTTGTTACACAAAGCAGTTATGAAGAAGTTTTATCACTATAATGTACTAAAATGTATGCATGTATATATGTACATTTTAGTAGTAGTAGTTGACTTTCACCAATTTACCAAGTGTACGATGATTATGAAGAGTAATAATATCTCATAAAAATTTTTTCTGGGGCTGACTTCAAATTTTTTCTGCTGAAAACTTTTTCTGCGGCTGAATCCAGAACCTCAAATATTGCTACCGTACAAGCCAACTTCTTTACCAATGAAATAATTGTTATTTATTTTTTTGATATGACAAAAAAAAAACTCATTACATTATACCGTTCATATATAAAAAAAATACAATAAACCATTTAAAATTTTGTCTGTCAAAATCTAATATAGCTTAATTTATTTATTTTATTGAAGTAAGTATATTCTAAAAAATATGTTCTATACAATTAAGAAGTACAGAAAATATTGCATACATAAACAACATAAAGAAACCCGCCATATTTCTACTCGATAAAAATACAATTAATTACCTTTGCAATGCACTGCAACGGCTCCCTTCGCCGTTTCAGCAATACGAATAAATCTGTTCACAATCAAATCCGACGGTACAGAACCATCTACGAAAAACAATTCTCGATGGTCGAAGCCGTGTGACGTGAACTGTTTCGCATCGTACGACTTCTTGTTTAACCTTACTACTGTAGTTACGTTATATTTCTTAAAATACTCGTGGTAGTGTTCCGGACTGTGTAGAGGATAGCCGCGGTCGAGACGCGAGCGATGGTGCGGCCCAGAGAACGCTAACATTTTACTTGGTATTATCCAGTTAAGATCGCCGTTTTCTACTTTCTGTGAAGTAATAGATATATTTTTTTTTGTTTTAGATGAAATCTATTTATATTTAGGATATTAATGGCATTGTATTTAGTGCTATTTGATTTCTGTAAGTTGTTAGGTGCGTGAATCGAACCTACTACCTAACTACGTATGTTAAACGTCGACATAAATGCAATTTACTTTATAGTGTTATTTTATTAATTATAGTAGTATAAGTGGCTAATATTTTAGGCAAAAAGGGCTGCTTAAGTGAATTTATTACAAATCAAATTACCTTTTATCCCCAAAATAAGCTTAATAATCGACTACTGCGAAGGCAAGATCATTATTCGATCGACATACCAGTTATTATTATAAAGCTTGAATTTATAAAAGGTTGATGGAAAAATAATTGGTTAATTTAAAAACATTTCGAGATGCAACATTCTAAGAAGCAAAAAAAAAAAACAAATTTTATAATCAAAACAATGTATAATACAAACCTCATAAAACAAATACTGTTCAGCATCAAAGTGCTCGAAATCAAAGAACTTGGCGTCATGCGCCACTTTGATCCCATGTAATACATCCAAAAGGGATATGTCGAAAAGCGGGGGTCCCCCTGACGCGTCTCTGAAGCTCAATAGTGACCAAGACCCTTCGGTCAACTGTTTGTATACTGCGGCCGGCGACGCGCCCAGGTATATTATCTAGAATAACAAAAGCACTTTTTTTATTTATTCACCCAAGTGAGTAATCATCACGAAGGTAGAAGAACGGACTGAAGCTTAAACTCAAAAACTTGATCACTGGGTGAAAGCAAATATGCGGCTTATCTCCTTTCCGTAAATATAATGGGCGATAAGAAATCTTGAAAGGTATATCTACATATTAATATAGAAAAATATAAAATTTGAAAAGAATTTTGCAATTAAATGTTCACGCTTAAAGGGGAGTTTACGATAAGAGTATTGTTACAAAATGTGATTCTTAATTAGTATCTTCTGAGTGCTTTTTTGGCTAACCTTTATGGGTGGCATTCCCTATTGCCATTAAAAATATCTTTATCTTATAAAATGTAGTTTTTTGTTAAAACGTAATTATTAAGATTAAACGCTTTTATATTAATTCTTTTTTGTTCTCAGAAAACCGCGTAAAACTAAAACCATATCGTGGATTTAAATAGGCTATTACCTTATGTATTTTACGATAATTAATATATTTATAATAATATACTAGATATGCATACCCCTCGTATTGAGGGAGGTCCGTGCCCAGCAGTGGGGCGTTAAAAAGGGCTGAATACAACATATATGCATAGAGCTTTAAAGCTTTAAACCACACTCGAATCAAACGAGCCACAACGTCCGTTTGTTTAAGTTATCGATAAAAGAGCCGTCAAGTGCACGCTAGAATCATCAGATTATTTTATACTAGGTCAGCCATTTCATTTTTTAACTTTGTGTTTCATATTTCTTTCTATATATTAAATAATTGAAATTACCTAATGAATCTACGAACTTTGCACTCATTTAGATCTCAATACTTTTGTCAGTAAAGTTGACAACCACGCATATTCTCAACTTGGCTCCCATTTTCACATTTATGTTTTTGATGGGATATCATGACTTTTTGTAAACAAACTATTATTACTCATAATTCCAAAGTGACCTGTAAATTCAATCTTTTTTTTTCAAAATTTTGTCACTTTTCGGTAGTGGATAAGCGGAATATGGAAATATTACTAAATCATCATGGAATCTTTTTTCCTAAGAAAGATTTTGCTATTACTATGATTGCTATTGCTATTATGTTTTAGAAGGCACAAGGTGTAGGCAAAGTGGTAATGAAAATTAATTGAAAAAAAATTATTTTTTAAGAATTCACTGTTTTCAGATTTATCCCTTTGTATGCATACAATTACCCATCTGGACATCAAGTTTCACTTTCTAGGTCATCTGGAAGTGGGTTAGGTTTTACTACTATATGACAGTCAGTGAGAAAAATGCCGATTTTTAGACGTTAATATCTCAATAACCGTTTGGGCTGTATTTATGAAATTGAGGTTTCTAGTTAATCTAAGGAGATTAAATAAATGAATCAAATTTCATGTGTTTATGTTAAATAGATTTTGAGTTATTACGAGGTGAAAAGTGGCTTCAAATGGTTCGTGTAAAATATACACACGGTGCTGCGTCGCCAGTTTCTTTTGGTTTGAACTTGCCTGGACACGCTACCGCGTGTCTTGATAGAATTTATTACGATTAAAAACAGAAAATAACCTCTAACCTACCAAGTTCGAACTGACCTTTAGTTAAAAACCTTCACAAATAATGGATTACAATACAAAATTATAAAAATAAAAGGAGTTGAATTGATTATAATCATAATAAATTTTATTACTTACTAAAAAATTCAAAATCAGTTAAAAGTTATTTATTGATTTATATATAAAATTGAATTATATTCCTTCTCTGATTTTGCATTTGATTTGAATGTAATATGATATAACACTAGCGAATTTACTACTAATTTGATTAACAATAAGTCAATACAAAAACCTTTTCAGGGTCGAAAAACTCGATACCGATAATTCGGCAGCGGTGGAATTAACCAATACTTCATTACAAGGTTATCAAGCTGCAATTATTTTACTTTGCAAACAAAACTATAAACAAACAAACAGTAGCATACAAAATTTAAACCTGAAGGCATAAAAAATAATAACGTGAGTTTTTGAGATCCAATGGCGGATCTCCTACAAATATGATATTGATTATAGCGTGGCAAACATGTATAGACCTCCAAAACTCAAAAAAAAAGGCACAGACGAAACATCTGTGGTCTTCGCATACTCATTTCAAAAAAAAACCTCTTTGACCGACTTCATAAAAGAAGGAGATTCCATTCGTCAACTAAAAAAAATACCATTGAGAAGAAAAGATAAGGCTATATCATTCACCTAATCTATCCCCTTCCTCTAACGCCAAGACTGTAAATTAACTACTGCTTCTCACAAGACACTATATGGTACAAAAAAAACAGCAAAAGGTATAAAAAAGGTAATAGTTAAAAAAATTAAGTACCTGATAACTTCCGATAAGGTATGCTGCGTTAAGCCTAAGTGTTTCATTGTTGCTCGTGTAGAAAACAATCTTCTTTTTCGGATTCTTCTCCAGTTCCTCAGTGAGCCTTTTACAGAACTGATAGAGGTGGCACAGATGGTATGGTCCGAAGTCGAAGTAGAAGTTCTCGTAGACGATATCATCTTCTATATGGAAGTACTTGCTATTGCGCGTTGGTTTTGGTCTGTAACCCGTTTTTAGTGTCGCGAAGTATAATCTATCTGAAATAAAGCATAACGACAGTATAGAATAATAACTAATTTAAGTAATTATTAAGACTAGCGACTCATCCTCGCTCCGCTCGGGTTCGTTCCTAGTAACGATTTAACATTTAATAGATTTATCAGAGATGAGATATTTTCCTGCAGTAAAATGTATCCTACATGTTGACCCGGATAACCGTTATAAAGCTTATCACCATTCTTCAAAATCTGTCCGGTGGTCTTCTTATGATGCGTTCCCAGGTAGACAGACAGGCAGACAGACAAAAATTCTAAAAACTATAGATTTAGCATCTGTATCGATATTAAGCTAAGCTAAGCTTTAATGTTTTTGTTTTTTTTAAACCATTTTTGTTTTAAAACCATCTTTCGGTTTTATTACTAGAAAATATCAGCGTTCCAGTAAAATACATTTTGGAATTTTAGCTTCTGCCAGAGCATCTTATGCGTGTCAAGGATTTTTAATTTGAGGAAGGTAGCCTAAATTATTTTGACATAAAACAGATATATAGGAAATATTTTGATATTTAAATCTAATCTCTAAACACGTGAATAAGTTAATTTGAAACTTTAGAAATTATTCTACAAGAATATATTTTATCCATGTTTTAAAATGAACAAATGTTACAAAATAAAAAATATGATTAATATATTTATGTGAAAATATTTTGTATTGCATAAAAACTTTACTTTCCCTCTTTACATTAAGATACCTTTTTCGCAATGTGAAGGTCACAAAAATCAATGACCTAAGCACATTTACGTACAATAATACTTTATTATTTCGTATGTCTATATGACACATACGAGTATACGAGTCTTACTGAACAATTGATAAATAAGTAAAAGAAAGTGAAATTATGATTGTAGCCATAAAGTAGTGTCAAAGGTAATAGGTTCGATTTCGATTAGGAGTTATATTTACAAAGGTCGAATGGTATGCAATAAACGCGAGTAAGTGCGTCTGTTTGTAAACTATATTGCCAGTGTAAATAAGAAAGAAGTTATTATTTAATAAAATAGCGAAATAATTCTTAAGATTTTATTTAGTTTAAACATACGTATACCTAATAATAAATTAATATAAAATCTAAAATTGCCATAAAAATGTTTAGGTGATAAGTTACGGAATGCCATAAAACTATAATGGGTAAAGCAAACATTGGAAGAATATTTTCAACATATTTGTGCGGCGAGAGTAGGTATTAGGTACGAGTACCTATTTCTCTCATGTGAATCGTATGCAATACATAATATGTATTCCGCTATCACCTAATAGGGTAACTCAGCCAAATGGAAAGTAATGCTCGCATTTATGTAATAATCGATACTGGTTAAGATGTGAGGTATTGACTCTCATGATCTTTTGATCGACTTCAAAGGTCAATTTATATATTTTGTATGTTTGCGCAAAATTCTTAATTTTCTTCATGGCATTCAGTCAATTCACAATGTTTTTTTAAAGAGATTTTGAAAATTTCACACGCAAAAATGGAATTATGAAAAGATTTTCAATTCAGTGAACCATTTCTTAGTTAAAAGTATTCATTAAATACTAGATGTTACGTTATTTTTATACCTGAGTACTCGTATAAAACGGCATATAACTAGTGTATGAATTTGTTGTTAAGACGTAAATAATTATATTATATTTCCTTATTGGTCTGACTTGTACATACGGTTGCCTATGCTAGGGTTTGTGGTTTGAATCCCGGTTTGGGAGTTGTGACAAGTATATTCATTGGATTTTTCTGTCCTATATCGAAGTGTCGTTCCACCGAAGTTTGAGAGTAAAAATGAATAAAGAGTGGGCTTGTTTTTGTACGAATATTTATGAATTATAAAATATAATATCCGTCGTACATTTTTCCTTTCGGCGAGTCTCAGTGAGATCAGCCGCAGCCGAAATCTGTCAGGAGGTCATTATTTTTGCCTAAGGGTTTGCTTATATCAGTATCGCTATAGAAAAAGAACCAAATAAAAGAAAGCAGCACGAGTTAAATATAATATGATATTCTGTTATATAGTCAGGGTGTGTTATAGGTTAATTAATACTATCAATCACAGAAGGGCTCGTCTCGCAACACCCTCGGAAACACGCATAGTTCCAGTTGCTATGCTACTTAATAACGAAACTATATTAATCAAATCCATAGTTTGTGAACTCGTGACTTAGTGGCTACATACGTTGGTTAACTTAAATGGTCCGCTAAGATTCCTCAAACCCAATTTGTTTTGATTTAAACTAAAAACATTAAGTTACATCTTCTCTAACTGCTTAAAAGCGAGTTTTGGTGAAAGAATGTTTGTTACTTAATCACGCCAGAACGGCTGAACGGATCTCGATGAAATTTGGCACAGAGATAGATTATAGTCTGGAATAGCACATAGGCTTCTTTTTATTCCGGAAAAATGTATAGGTCCCGTGAGATAGATTTGTTTTTGTTTTTCACTGGGATTGGACCTGAGCGAAACGTGTATTTTTTATATATTACATATTTTTTTTAACAGAAACGATGTATAACAGAAAATTTGGCACCAAATTTTTCATAAGCCAGTTATCTTTTTTATTTTTAACAAGCATGACAAACTACAAAGTAAACTAGATTCCATACATAAGAACACATAACTGCTTTTACGCACGGATAATTCGAATAATGCTCTACCTGTGCAATGTAAAGTGTTTAAATACAATTGAAAATTTTACTACAAATAGACTATATCGCATGCCAATGGGCTGTTCAATATCGCTCGCTATTATAGCAGCCTCGCCTTGTTATATTGAATTTTTTCAATTCTACATAATACTTAACTTTTCGAAGTGAAATAGTATTTGGGCACTTTAAAATATTTTTAGTAATATACTGTTTCTTACTTCACTTTTTATAGCAATCCAATTTATATTGATATAAATGTTATTTAAGAAAAATATAGGTAGGTTGAGGCAGAGATGTAATGAGTTTGTTTTATCTGTTTTATTATTATGAGTGATGGTGATGGGTTGAATTTAAAAAACACACTAGTTTCAGGATTCCGACATCGAAGAACCTTATTGGGACCCTTTTTGTGAGACACCTGCCTTTTCATCTTTAAAGGTTGTATCTAATCTAATAAAACTGTAAGGAAGAAAGTTCTTCGAAATCCATATCCATTCAGCTGGTTTTTAGCATCCAATAGTGGGCCTCGGACCTCTTTTGAATGTGATCAGGCTATCTACTACGCTGGCCAAGTGCAAGTTGGTGGGCTTAACATGTCTTTCGAAAAGTTTCTAGGTTCTCTCAGACCGGAAGGATTCCTTAAGAAGTTGTACTTCGTGGATGCAGTCAGCCTCCTGGCGAATGGTAAAAATGATGAAAATTATTCGCACATAAGAATATTAGAGACCTGCGAGATGCAGGATTTTAACGCGCTTTACTTGGTATGCCAAGCGAGCGTGTTACCACTGAGCAACCACAGCGTCAGTATACGTTTATAATACATTTTTTTTTATATTAATAGGTACCAAAAAGCCCTACGCGGGAACTAAACTCACTGTCATTTCATACTGTACAATACACGAAATGAGTACGAGATAAATTTTGGGATTAGCATTATGTTAATAAAATCAGTGCTGACACAATTCCCCTCAAGTTTTGCGTACCAATTAGTGCATAAAGAAGTCAAAGTAATGTAAAGTATTAATGTTAAAACCGGGTTTTAATGAGATTATTATTATACAATTATTTATTTATAAGTTATATAATAATTATGTCAAAGAACTGTAGGGACCTTAGACCTACTCTTGTATCAATTTATACAGATATAATAACCATTATTATTACGCCTAATAGAGCTGTTTGTGGAACAAAATAAATTATTTTGATATGATTTCTGTGTTAAATATCTACTTAACAGTATATACAGACAGCAGCAAGACGTGGATTGATCGAGTTAATCAGTAAATTTTTGCACTTTATGACTATTAGTTTAGTTTTAACACTCCCTTTAGGCGCGTTAACAAAAATATAGTCTAATATCAGGGAAAGAACGTATTTTATTTAAGTTTTTATTTATTTTTTTCTTATGCGATCGATAATATTTATTTAATACTAGAAGACCTAGTCACTTATGAGGTGTTGCCATTTCCAATTTGAATATTTTTGATTTTTGAATTCGCACGAAATTCCTATAGAAAAACCACATTTCGTTTCCCGAATTACCGTTTTTCTCGGAAACATTTCGAATTTTTCCTCTTAACAACCTAACTCAAACTATTTACTATACACATTCTAAAGAAGTAATTAGCCGCTTTGGGGGTTTTCAAGTGATATAAATGTAAGAACAAGACGAGACTTAGCCAGTCTTGGTCTTGCGCCAATACACATGGTCTTGGTCTTGGTATCTCGCTCCCAGTCCTGGTCTTGGTCTTGTAGCAAGAGCCTAGAAAGTCTCGCAATTACCTATTAGCCTGTTGCTATTTATTAAACGTTACTTTAGATCTCAGAACAACGTGACGGAGTAGGTACCTTTTGAGCTTGAATTAACATAACCATAGTAAAGACCAACCAAATTATTAATAAATGTCTAAACATTTAATGAGAAATTCGAAAAATCAACTGACACCGGGTGAGGTTTGACCGCGTGCGGCGTACACACGCATGACATAGTAGCGTCCTACCTTTCGCTCCTATACCTACCTTATTATTATAAGTTAGATTTTAATTTAGTTTGTTAGATTTTTTTTTCGGCCCGTAACTTGAAATATTAAAAAAAATAAGCATAGCTTTATAATAACATAGTTTATTTTTCGTTTTTATTATTTTCATATTTTTATTTATTTTCATACTATATTTAATATATTATTTTTTATTTACTTATTCGGATTGCGTAAATTTCCCTTCAACGAAAATGCACTGATAGTCATTTATATTTGTACTTTACGTCTTCCTATTTTCTGCCTATTTTCTTCTTCAAAATTTATGTACTAGTACTTTCTTTTGTTTTGCTTCGTTTGTTTTCTATGTGTTAATTTATTTTATTATAAACTAGCTTTTGCCCGCGACTTCGTCTGCGTGGAATAGTGACTGCTCGCAGAGCTACCGGCGCGGCGGCCAGCGCCCTCCCCCCTCACGACCGCCCCGCCCTCGCCTTGAATCGGGCTGAGAGCGCGCTCACCCATAGTCCGCGTAAACTTAAATATGTATATTTTAAAACTATGATATCTCCTAAGATATTCATTGAAATCAAATGATGTTAAAGGTAATTTTGTTAAAAATTAAATACTTGTGATGAATAACGTGTTTATTTGGATAAGGATTAATATCATGTTTATAAAAACACCTTCAGAAGTAATGCATTATTTTAGAACAAATTTGATTACCATAAAAAGGGTTATATTGTGTCAACCTTAAAAGATAGACATATGCTGTCGCGGACTTTTTTATAGAACTTTTAAAGGGGAACAATTCTGTCATACACGATTTTTGCGTAACATTAACCGTTTACGCAGCGCACGCAACTGAAGCTCTCAAAAGGAATCATTTTTTCCCGTTTTTGCAACATTTTTCATTTATGCTCCGCTCCTATTGGTCGTAGCGTGATGTTCTATAGCCTAAAGCCTTCCTCAATAAATGGACAATCCAACACAAAAAGAATTTTTCAATTCCAACCAGTAGTTCCTGAGATTAGCGCGTTCAACCAAACAAACAAACAAACAAACAAACAAACAAACAAACAAACAAACAAACAAACTCTTCAGCTTTATAATATTAGTATAGATTAAGCCTCTCCGCTCCCTGAAACAACACTCAGTCCTAACTGCAAGACGCAAGAGACTCGCAGGCTTAGTCTTGTTCTTGCTCAAATCATGCACGGTCAGTCTTGGTCTTGATCTTGTTAAAATTAGGCAGTCTTGGACTTGGTCTTGCAAAAATGCAAGAACAAGACCAAGACCGATTTTGGACACCACTAGTCAAAGAATAACATTTCATTTTTATTTATATACTAAAACCAAAAACCAAATTCTTAGGTATTATATTGCAATTTTTGTACTTTTCCTTAGAAATGAGATATTTTCCCGCGGTAAAAAGTATCCTATATGTTGACACGGATAGCCAGCTATCTATCACCATACCAAATTTCATCAAAATCTGTCCAGTAGTTTTCTCGTGATGCGGTAACAGACAGACAGACAAAAATTTTAAAAACTATAGATTTTCCGAAAAAATATTTAATGTACAGATTCGGCTTAGAATTTTATTATATGTGTGTATAGATAAATTTATTATTAGGTACTTTAATTTGCTTATTTCAGGCTATTCACGTAAAGAATTAGTAAGTTGAATTGGCAGTGGGATGGTCACATTTGTTGCTGAACTGACGGTTGATGGAGCAGAAGGGTTAGAGTGGAGACCAGTGTTCGGCAAGCGTAGTTTGGTTGGCCCTCCAGCTGGGTGAAGCGAAGATATACACAAAGTGGCTGGCAGCAGTTGGCTGTTGCTGAAGATCGAACTTAGTGGCGTGCCTTGTGCTTAGTGCGTATAGGAGAGATCTATGTCCAGCAGTGGGCGAAAACCGGCTGATTATAATGATCATGAGGTTATTCACTACGTACAAAATATATTGTACTAAAACAAGTATTACAGTACCAAAGTAATAAATTACTTATATATTGATCTAACTTTAAAATCTTGTTCAGAGCTACAAATATTTACTAGGCAATAAACGACGCTTGATTTAACTGCTCCAAAGCTTTCAAGCTAAGTATTCTGAGCTTTAAACATTTTACGGATACTTTAGTTGTTTGAAGATGATGACTTGTATAATATCTACTAAATAATCCCCTTTATAAAAATTACTTAATATAATATGATGTACATGAAAACATTACAAAAATTTAAAATAGACCTCATTTTTAATTTTAGTCATTTTTTATGGATGGTTTATAGACCTCCTATTAAACTCGATTTCGATGAAAATAATGTATAGAAATATATTTTCATACAATATATAATTTTATTATGTTTCTAAAACAATGATACAAACTGTATTTCCAACTACAAAGACTACAATCCAAGTCTATAACAGGAATGGGCATGACACTTCGGAATTGTATCTAAAATTAGTTTCTTCGTACTTATTTTATCCCTTTTAGCATTGAGTACAAAGTTAATTACAATATGTTTCTCTTGTCCGCTTCAAAAACATTCGATTTATTTATAACTCACATTATTTCTGTTGCAAGAGACTGAATAAAATGACTACTAACCTATTATACTATATCTACAATAATCCATCACCGAAATTCTCTTTGAAGTGAGAAAAGGAAACATTGTACAACCAAACATCAACGGAAATCAAACCTGCGACTACGGACTCATATAGTAAAAATATTGTAACTAATCTATACAGATAAATAAAATTAAAGTGTCTGTTTGTAATGTCAAAATAACAGCTTTATACTAAATGCATATGCAATTATATACGGTACTTATAAGAAAAACACAATTTTTATAATATTTGTCTGTTTGTCTGTCTGTTTGTTTGGGCTAATTTCCGAAACGGCTGGACCAATTTTAACGGGACTTTCACTGGTAGATAGCTGATATTATAAGGAGTAACTTAGGCTACTTTTATTTTAGAAAAAGAATCAGGGTTTCGCTCAAAAAAATTAAAACGTATCTAGGGACGAACCCGAGCGAAGCAAAGGTGAGTCGCTAGTCTATACTAATATTATATAGAGGCAGAGTTTGTTTGTTTGAACTCGTTAATCTCAGGAATTACTAATCCGATTTGAAAGATTCATTAGACAGCCCATTTATTGAGGAAGGTTATAGGCTATATATCATCATGCTACTACCCAAGAGAGAAAACGGGCAGACTACCATGCATTATTGTAAAACTATATATACCCGACAAACCCGAGCTAAGCGAGAGTGAGTCGCTAGTTATAAGATATTTTTTTTATTATGATGTAAAGTATAAAGCTACATAGTGTTAATTAAACACCGAATTAAGTTTTATTTGAATAACTTAACGAGAGCTCAAACTCCAGTGATGTTTATAGCCTAAGATTCGAAGTAGGGTCGTCCTTCGCTCATTAATCTTTAGCTTGAGAAATTCCAACACAACTTTTGCATATTATCCATACTTACTTTCATTTAATATTAAGGAAATAGTATCGATAAGGCCTCATTTCCGCCCCAGAATAACGAAAAAAATTATGTCAAACGATTTGATCTTTTCTTTACGTATTCTAAAAGTAGACTTTGCCTAAAAAAATATATTTAATTGTTTGCTAACTAATTTTATTGTTTGTTAATTTCTGTATTTTACATTTAAGTGCAATAAAGAATATATAGATTTATGAGAGAAAAAGAAACTACAATGAATACTTGTGAGATGCCAAACTATGGTCTACTAGTTTAATTTCAGAAAATGTAAAGAAAATATCAAATCGAATGACATTTTTTTTTCATAATTGGGGGGGCGGAAATGAAGCCTTATCGATAACTTCCTTTATTTGATAAGGAAGTTGATAAATTAAAAATAAAAGTTGATAAATTAAAAATTAATTAACTAAACAAGTATAGGTATATAAAATTCTGACTTGACTATATTTCTTTAAACAGCCCACCCATTTACGATATATTTGTCAATATAGCTATAATACTTTGAGTTTCTGATATATTTATCTTATACAAAACCCTAATCTGATAAGATGAAAAGACGACCTTACTTCGAATCTTCGCTTGTGGACTTATAAAAATGCAGCCGTGAGTAAAACCGCGGTAAGCTAGTTTAATAATTTTATTAAATTAATTGATTCGTAATTCACGATATATGGAAAGTATTTTAATACAATTCATATTAAATGCCATATTCACGGAAGCGAGCTTTAACAATCTCTTTTGAATAAGTACTTTTATATCCTTTTCATAACTTAATATTTCCTAGATTTATTACATTTCCCTAGTTTTGTCCTTTATTTATTCATATAATATATGAATAATTCTATTTATAGCCACATAGAAATACTTTGATCCCTTTAATCCTTTTCGTAAAACCCTTTGTCCAGCATTTAGCAATGTCTGTAAATCGGATTATTACTACAAAGCGAGTAAAGTAGTTCTAGTTGATTAAACGCCAACATTGTATGACATTTGCGGCAAAGTATGATTGTTGTAAAGGAACCGCTATATTTCAGAACATTGGCTTAAAATCAAAGAATATTTTGTGTTGAAAAAAAGGTATTTCATTTATATGTTGGTAACTATTTTATGTTTTTGTGCAATTTTTGTTTATAATTTATGAAATAACGTATTTGATTAATGGTTTTAATTCAACCTTACAATTTTACCATATTATGTTATACTGAATACTAGGTATGTATCGCGGTTCCGCTAGTTTGATACGTTTGGGAAAGCCTATGTCACTCATCTGAATTACAAAATGGAGTACGCCAGAAAAAGCTCTAAAAAATCGCTTAGCAGATAGCACAAACAGACAATTTATACATAATTGCTTAATATCCTTATTTTACATACATATATTATCGTTAATTATAATTTTTTGCATTAAAACTATATTTTATGCAAAAAGTTAAATAGTTTTTTTTTTTCACTAATCATAATGCAAATGATATTCTAATAATGATTCTAAAAAAAACGATTTTGAAAACATTATTAAAAGGTACCCTAGAAATCAATCAAGCAAATGACTACATAATTGCAATGTTTAAAGAAAACTCGAGTTTTCTATAGTAGATTGCAGTTAAGTGGCTATAATTGCTTAGACCCTAGAAATTGGTGCTATACTGCATCGGATATAGGTACATAATATGTTGTATGGTTCAAGTTGCTTGCCAAGAAAATATTGTACCCATATATATGTATATATATGCCATATATTATGTAGGGTCATATACATTAGACATTTAAATATACATACTATATACAATATACATATAATTACTAGACATCGGATTACATATATGCATTTGCATGTTTGTATTTGCAAATGCAAAAAACATATTTTATTTTGCGTTATTGCATATTTTAGTACTTTTTCATTGATACTGGTTATTTTAATAGTTAATTGTATGAGGCGTGTTTTATTACCGTGATGAGAATAGAAATTAAACTCCTTCCTCTGTGCAAGTTCTTGGAAATATCGAAAAACAAAAATTATTAGATTAACACTCTTCTGAGTCGACTATCGGAAGAGGTCCGTGGCAAATTAACGTAATTTTCAGCCTACAAATTAATATTAAGTGACAACGTCACAAAGCTTTAAAATCTAGAAAAATATGTAATCGTACATAGTCACAAGAATTACTAGTATATATACTTTAGAGAGAGAAAATAAATGTAAATTTTGATAACAATTTCTATTTTGATAGTGCATATCTTGTGCATATTTAGCCCTTTTTTAGTGCATATTTGCATGCATATTTTGGCATTTTGATAGTGCATATAATCCAATGTCTAATAATTACATATATGTATAGCTCTACTACTAACTGTATTATTATATACATAATTTTGCATTTCAAGCAACTCGTTGTACAAAATAATTAATTGCGTGCGAATGAACTGATATAAACAAATGAACCTTGGCATATAGTTTAATTAACATTCTTTACAACGAATATTGAGCTATCCCCAAACAGGTTTTACATATATATATGCGTTTCTAAGAACTTTTTGATTCACCCTGGTAAATATTTGCCAAATTTCAACCCAATCGGTTCAATAGTTTGAACTATGCGTTCAATCAGTCAAGAGTGTCAAAGAATCAAGAGTGATAAAGGCGTAGTAAAACTGTCCTAACACTATTTGTAATGTTAAAAACGATAGGTTCAATTAATTTCAGAACGAATGATTATGTTAGTCGTAATTATTAGCTTAATTAGAAATAAGAATTTCATCTCTATCAGACTATGGAAAGCTACTTCTTAGGAACCACCCCAGGCACGCATCGACCTAAAAACCTACCTCGGAATGAATCAAGTAAATATATTATGATATTACGACTTCACGGTATTTATATCTTACCTACATGAAGCCATAAATTTGTTTGGTCATAAAAAGCGTCCTTGAGCGTAAATTGAATCTTCAAACTTTAGTTGAAGGGGAAGATATTTATGTAATATTATAAACGCGAAAGTTTGTAAAAATGTATGTATGTATGTTTGTTACTCTTTCACGCAAAAACTACCTAGTGAATGGATTTTAATGAAAACTAGTTATATAGCTTATACATCAAAATAACACATAGGTACAACAATAATATAATTTATAAAGTTATAAACAATTGTACCACGCGGACGGAGCCGCGGCAAAACTCTAATAATAGATAATTCGTAATATGTAGCTCAAGTATCGCTTCTGACGGCGGGACAGACGCGACTTATACAGTAATTGATTTAGAGTGACATTAAAATATGCGTACTGCCTACACCATGCAAATAAGACACTTTTAAAAAGAAAACATAGTATCGACCAGCATACTAAGTCGCTTATTCTTAAGTTTATGTTAATGAATATTTTGAACCGTCCTTGGGCCACACAACTTCGCATAACTTACATAACACCAAGGCTACACCGACACTTAGGTGTACCTACTGTACTTTTGTAAACTAATGTATAGAAGTATTAAATGTTGACTGTGTGTTGAGAATTAGAATCATCAAAATCATAATTGCCTTTTAACTAAAACGGTAAACAAACCGCCTTAAAATCTTTTGATAATTGATTATTAGCGGTGGATTTTCTTGGAATTTCTATGACTTCACCCTTAAAGTATAACTTCATAATTAAAAGTAATGATGATGATGAAAATTGATTCATTGGTAAGGATTTCTCGTAACATGTGTACATGAAAGACCGATTGAGAACTTCCTCTTTTTGAAGTCAGGCAAAAAGCTTTATACTTATATACATACATACAATACTACTTGAATGTCACCTTAGCAAAATGCCTTTTATATTTTGCATTTGATGCGCAACGGTCACAGATTCGATTTTTGTTAGAGGTTAATATTTTTAGTAGTCATAGAAATGTATGTCCAAAACTTTTAGAGCTGCGTATGTAGCTTACCCGACAGGGTCCCTTCTTTCTGTTCTATATTATACTATATAGGTTATAAAGAACGGATTTACAAAAACGTATTAGAAATTATTTATAGATTCTAAGGCAACATTTTACATACATCGTAAGAGAAATAAGATGTAACTACAAAATGAAATAGATACGTACCTATAATAGTAGGTATAAAAAATGTTGACGTACGACATACACTGTACAAAGTACTGTAATATAATCTGTGATATTGTACTTCTTGCGAGCTTTCATATGTTTCAGCGAGCGTTCACACAATGGTTCATACATCGCGAATCAAGAATGCTGAGGATTGTTTCAAACAAAACCTTGTTACCTGCCTACCAACTAATCATATGCATAATTGTTAAATTTTTTATTATGTACTACTTATCCTCCTAATACTTTTTCTAAAATAAAAGAAGCCTAAGTTACTCCTTACAACATCAGCTACTATTTGTCAATGAAAGTCCTGTCAAAATCAGTCCAGCCGTTTTTGAGATTAGCCAGAACAAACAAACAGACAGAAAATTAAAAAAAAAATATGATTTTCTTATATGTACCTTATATACTTTCATATGCATTTAGTAAAAAGTTGTTATTTTAACATTACAACCAGACACTTCAATTTTATTTATCTGTATAGATATTGTACAGAATATAGATGACATCAACTGTTACTATATAAGTATTTGTTAATTGTGAATAGTAGTGAGATTCAAATCACATTTTGTCATTTTTTATATTACTAGCCATTAGTATTTCGACCAGATTAAGCTAAAGTGCGGAAAATATACAGCTTTTCAAGTAGTAGAGTTCTAAAGCAACATACGAGTACGTAGCGGCTGTAAAAGTCGAAAGAGGATTGCAAAGTTTGTTTCGTAAACAATATCTTTACGAGTGACAAAATTAAAAAATATAGCCCCTGGAGCAGACCGCTAGTATCGATTATAAAGGAGAAAGCGTGTTTTTTATTTGCTTTTTTTTTACTCTTAACATATACATACATACATAGACTATGGATTGTATAGAGAGAAAATAGACTAATTTTGTAGTGTGAGATAACTATAATCATTTTTGAAATAGATATTTATAGTGCAGACTTTTTAACGTCCCACTGCTGGGCACGGGCCTCAATTCAATGCGAGGAAGATCAGGCCTTAGTCCACTACGCCTACGTCTACGACGACTACGTCCACTACTTGGCTTGGCCAGTCAAGTTGGCGGACTCCGCGTCTTTTAAAAAGTAATTAACTCATGAATTTTTACTTTACCGCGAAGCAAGTAGTCATCATGTTGAAAAAATTTCGCACAACTAACTATCACAATTGCGAAATACACATTTTAGGTATAAAAATCGGCCAGATCAAAGCAAGGGCGAATCACTATGGACTGCGATCAGTATTTAGATAAATATCATACATAAATCCATACTAATATTATAAATGTGAAAGTGTGTTTGTTTGTTTGTCTGTCTATCTTCCACGTCGAAACAGAGCGACGGAATGGCATGATATTTTGTGTAGAGATAGTTGGAGGGCTGAAAAGTGACATAGGCTACTACTATTTTTACTGCGGGAGATTACTTATTCCCACGGAAAACACGTCATAACACAACCTACAACAGCTCATCATAATATATAGTCTATCTATTTCATAGTAACCGTTTAAACGTACTTAGGGAGGAACCCGAGCGAAGCAAGGGTCAGCCGCTAATAGTACAATAAACTCTTATCAATAGTAACTTATATCTGTCAGTCTAGATTATTAAGATCATAAAACGTACGTTGATTAAAAAGCTTACATAAAACTAAGGCCACTTGCACTCTAACTTTTATTGCATGTGTCGGGTTGAATAGGAAATTACGGTTATTTCAGTACACTACAGTTTTAAGGCCAAAGCTTAACTCGATAGCCCTTGCTACGTAATACACGTTCTTGAGAATTACTGTAAGAATTTTATTTATGAAAGCCTAAAAAAAGAACAAAACTTTTTAATGTAAGATTTCTACGATATGAAATTCGTACAAAATATTTGAACAGTTATAATCTATACTAATATTATAAAGCTGAAAAGTTTGTTTGTTTGGTTGAACGCGCTAATCTCAGGAACTACTAATCTGATTTGAAAAATTCTTTTTGCATTACATAGTCCGTTAACTGAGGAAGGCTATAGGCTATATATCATCCCGGAAAAATGTACGGTTCCCATAGGATCGATTTGTTTTTGTCTAGGGACGAACCCGAAGCGAAGCGAGGGTAAATCGCTAGTTTATTATACTTTTAATACCTGTTGTATTTCACCTTATGATTACTTAAGTTTTGTATTTTTTTTTTTCAAACTATACTTATGCCACTCATGTTAAAGTTTTACATAAAATAACTAACAGTATAACTGAATATAACAGTGAAAAATATTATACTTTATCTTAAAATAAAACTGTCTTACATATATACATATCTTATATATTTAAACGAGCAATTCCTGTATATTTATATTTTTATTTCTTTATTTATTTAGGTATACCAGCGATCTCGGAAACGGCTCTAACGATTTCGCTGAAATTTGGTATATGGAGGCTTTCGGGGGCGAAAAATCGATCTAGATTAGTCTCATGTCTGGGAAAACGCGTGTTTTTGAGTTTTCATGCGGTTTTCTTTTGCATTATTCTACGCAGAATATGGTCGATAATTTCTTTCACTTGGATGCAAGCATCGTGGTCAAGCGGTCAAGGCGCAAGTTAGACAATACATACAAAGTTTTTACCTTTGTTTTGTTTTTTTTGTATTTATTCAAGTTTTTAGTTTTTTTTTATCTAAAAAATATGATATAACAAAAAAGAACTCCGAGCGAAGCTCGGTCGCTTAGGCACTACCTATAATAAAACAGTACCTTAGCGAAATCGATTTGCGCGTTTCTTGTATATAGTACCTACTGAACCGATTTTAACTAATTTTTGTATAGTGATAACTTATTGCTAGGATCAACATTTAGGATACCTTTTACTACAGGAAAATCTTTCATTGCTACGGGAAAATACAATTACTGGTTCTACGAGTCTTTCTTAGAAATGTACATGTCTAACGCTGGCTAAATCTAAGAAATACATCATAACAATATTAGAAAATAGTGGGTCCTAATAAGGCCTACAGAAAATTCTAAAAATTATAAGTCTTGTCCCTATCGTACACTCGCAATAACTATTCATATCTATTTAACCCCTCCTGGATAATTTCTAAGAAATCAATTGTTAACTGATACGCCGGCGCGTACGCGTTCCGCAAGGGGTTAAACAGTAACTAGAGATGCACCCGAGCGAAGCGTGGGCAAGTCACTAGTTCATAAAAACTAAAGCAAAGCTTAATACGACAGTCATTCAAATTGTAACAACTTGCATAACAACAAAAGTAACTAATAACATGCAAATACGCGTTAAAAAAATATACGTATTGACAGCATTTTATCACACCGTTAAGAAAAAAAATCTTTTTTTCCAATCATTGAGCAAATACCTACATCCTATACAGTACTTGGGTGACATTTGTTTTGTAAAATCGTGTTTTTCGGAGAAGATATAAAAATTGTGTTTTTTCGGATTCTATATAGATAAACTTAAAAAGCAAAACCTTATTGTAAGTACAATATTTGATTCAAATCATTACAGCTGTTTCTGAGATACACGAAATCGATAAATATAATAAAATTGTAAGTAAGCCGAATCTGTACATTAAATATTTTTTGGAAAATTTTATAGAAATAGACATTATTATTGATACAGAGGCCGAATCTATAGTTTTTAGAATATTTGTCTGTCTGTCTGTCTGTTACCGCATCACGGAAAAACCACTAGAGGAATTTTGATGAAATTTGGTATGATGATAACTGATTATCCTGGTCAACATATATACTTTTTACTGCGGGAAAATATCTCATCTCTGAGAAATCTATACTAAACGTTAAAACGTAAGTAGAGACTAACCCGACCGGAGCGAGGGCGAGTCGCTAGTAAATTTATATATAGGTACACATATATATACAAGAATTTATCATTTAATATTTTAAGATAATATATCTTAGAATATACCTACCAAAATGTTAAACACTAGAAGCTAAAAATGATAAGTGATAATCTTAAACTCGCATATACATGAGTGGGTAGCGGATAGATCCAATATGGACCGCATCAATGATACCGCAATTTGCCTGCTGAGTGCTCTTTGATAGGATGAAATGGAAAAAAGCGTTATATAGCTATTATAACTATATATTACTATCGAATCTATTATAAGTATGAAGGCCTCATTCGGTTGCGATTGCACATTACAAGGTTTTTGGTTTCGAATCCCGTTGACTGTCGACGATTAAGACTGGTCCTTATTGTTTTTTTTCTGTTGAGTAAATAACAACGAGGTATAAACAGGTAATGTACTTTTCATGGCTTATAGAATAGGGAGAGACACTGCAAACTTTTTGGATGACAAAAGTCCTAAAACACTACCATTGAAATAAAACTGAGAGATAGTTTTTCCCATGACCGTGATTGCTATAAAACATTCGAAACGTCGGCAATCCAGAATCAAAATCCGCGAAAAACCTGAAAACATAGTTTTACTTAAAATGTCACATATTCGCGTAAATCTAAGAAATAACAAAGAAAGTATTAAGCTACCATTGGTTTTCATTTACCACCACAATTAATAATTCATAAATAATTATGATCGAACTAAATAACAGAAGCTTTATAGTAGTTATGTAAGATATCTATGGGTCTTCCACTGATAGATGTTTTCATTATCATTTGAGACATATAAAATAAATATAGGTTATTTTGGCTGCAATGCCGACAACACTTAAACGTTTTAAACATTGCTGGCGTAACGAAAAAAAACGTGTGTGTGTACTTATGTACGCACGTAAAAAGTTATACTTCTTTGGTGTAACAAAACAAAAATAGCTAAAGATTTCATCATGCCACTTTCAGCTAACTTCATCATGTCGTTTTTCGGCTGTCGGTGAACGCGCGCATCGTAAAAATTTTACTCTCATAATTTTTTCCAAACGTGCCAGAACAAGAACTTTAAAAAAAATCTAAGTTAAATGTACATCCTAGTTAGACTTATACATACAGCAAAAGCAAGCTCGAGCATGTATTTTTAATTCTAATTACATATTTCCATAAAAATATCTCTACTAGAATTGTTTTAGTGAGATATTTTGACAAAATAAGCTAAGTTTGAAAAATGGCTCTTTGAATAAACTTCGATTTTGTATTGTTTATATTTGGCCTTTTTGGATAACGAGTTTGCCGACCACTGTCCTAGCACATCAACTTTAGGATGATAAATGCCCAAGACATCTTAAAAGAAAATCCATACTATTATAATTCTAGCCTTAATAATAATTAATGAGATTTGATCCTAATAAGGATCAACTTTACATGACAGCAATCTCTTAACAAATTTGCTTAAAATCAAAAGACTGGTCGCAAAGTATACGAGGAAAAAAAAGTTATATCAAAATATTTCTATTCGACTAAAATTATTCTACTCATTGGCATAATATATTGTAATATTCAAGAAACTCAAAGAAAACCGCGGACTTTTGTAAGTTCACTTATAGTTTATAGAAACTTTAGCTTCAAATAAGTATTCAGTATCAAAGGGAAGTTATAGTTAACAAATGGTGAAAACTTCCGTGCCCACGGGAAATACGGCACGCCTTTATGGGTATAACCACGGTTTGACTCACCTTTGTTCAGATATAGCTATTTTAGCCTTAAGTATTGCATTTTATAGTTATTTTATGTTATTGCCAATCATTTTAGGTGACATTTAAAAGAAGAAGCCCAAATGAAAATTATTTACTAATTATAATAATAAGAACATCGTTTTAAGTCTATTAAAGTTAACATATAATCATACGTAATAATAGCTTCCGAATACATTAATTATTTTTTAAGTCAAAAATGTATCGCCAAAATACTATATATTATATACTTATCTTACTGATATTATAAATGTAGAGGTTTAGATGGATGTTTGTTACTCATTCACGCCAGAACGGCTGAACGGATCTGGATGAAAGGCAGAGAGATAGATTATAATCTGGAATAGTACATAGGCTACTTTTTATCCCGGAAAAATGTACGGTTCCCGTGGGATAGATTTGTATTTGTTTTTCTAAAGGCGAACCTGAGCGAAGAGTGGGTGAACCGCTAGTGTAATATAAAATGGGCTAATTTTCGCATACTAAAATACAAAACATTAAATTAAAAAAAAAAAAAAAACTTTTATATACACTCATGTGAACGCGATGTAATGAATAACCTAACTAGTGCCTAGTAAAAGTCTGACCCAGCCTGAATGATCCCAGCAAAAGTATATGAGACTTGAAATTTCCTTTTGACCAATTTTACACGGTAATGAGAAAAACATAAAAGGCTCGCTCGCCTTTCCAAGTGCCTGAAGCTTTCGTCATACGTGGGGGCTCAAAATGTGCAACTTATATGGAAACATAGATCAATGACCGCATAACGTCGAGTCAACATTTTCTTTTTCTAATGTATAACATAAAAGTTAAATAAAAGTTTAGGATTTATCGTTTTTGTTACAATACGGTGATTCATTGGTTGATATTCTAAGGTTCAGGTATGAAAATAAGTCGGCAACTTTCGAAGATTCGTCATATTATGCGTAAGGAATGTTATTATTATTAGACTCCAAAAAAGAAGTTCTCAATTTTCACATATATATATAATATATATTTACATGGAGGTCCTGAATAATTAAAAAATCACCTTTTAAGTGATTTGTAGGTAGATACACTATTTCTCTTTTGTGAGTAGTGTCATGGTAGGTGAGAATCTTCTCGATAGGACTTTCTATGTGAACCCCTAAGAACAGAAAACTCGCACTTTATGAATAATTTTAAGTCGGTAATACATAACAATGTAATATTGTTTATTAAATTATTATTAAATAAAACATATCCCAACCAAGCCAAATATACTAATAAAATCACTTTTGCTACATTCGTTTGACAGTTATTCTGTTTTTTTTTTTTTTTGCGATTTCGGCAAATTACCCAACAAAGTTTCTTTTATTAATCCACCATCTTCTATCCCCAACGTAAGCGACGAAAGGTTTGGTAATGCTATATTATGACACGTTTCCTTTTCGAAACTCCATCCCACCCCATAATGGAAATGATTAGTGACAATACCACTATCGACCAAATATAGCATCCCAAAACAAAAATATCGGACAAAAATAATGGTTTTTGAGGAAAAGTCCTCAAATAGAATAATTAATTCCCTTTAAAACATCTATACCATCAGGTCTTAATCTGAATTACTTTATTAGATATCAATAAAGCGTTTACAATATGTAAAACTTATTTGAAAATCGGTTTTGTTTTTAAAGTCAATAATTCGAAACATTATAGTTGAAGAAGTAATAATAGTTTTTAGAAATCAAAGTACACTTTTGACTTACTGTAATGTGTGGGACTCGTCAAACTAAATCGAATGAGCCTACTCTCATAGGTTTTATGGTAGCCATTTGTAGAGTTCTAGTAACCACCTTTTTGACGTTGGGAAATGTATTTATATATAATATACATATAGGTGGTTATGCGGGACTCACCGGAAAAGCCAGTAATACCCATTAAAACCCAACGAAATCCCTCACGTCGTAATGGGGCATCGCAGGATTGCTTACACACTCAACCACGAAGATCCAACGACAGGTCTACCGAAGCAAACCACAACAACTATGGGGTCTAAAAGTCCACTCTGCTATCAAATAGTTATCCAGGAGCAACCCGCATAGTACACTACCCACTGAAGTGAGCTACCTCCCAGTACGTTTCTTGGCTTCGCGCCCAGCTGTATTGCCGGACGCTGATGAGCCCCCTCACCACGATAAGGTGAACGCACGTTGAATGGGTTCCCTAACCACCTGCTAACTCTATCATCATTCATCCATCATATGGTACATCATTCATCCATCATTTGGTGGTGGTCCAAACGTCGGGAACCAAAAATCAAAATAAATCCGCGAAATAATCCGAAAAGATAGTTTTATTTAAAATATATTCTCGTATGGTTGGACAGACAAAATAACTGTATTATGTTTTGCTATAAAATACACAATCGGATCTGGATTATGTTGTAATATTTATCAAGCGCAAAGGAAACCCGACAAATGTGACTTCACCTATTCGGCGCAAATGAACATTTTACGTAAACAACACTTGCATATTATATACTTAGAAAATATTTCACGGACGAGGTGCTGATTAGGTAAATTTTTATTTTTCAAAGCGGCGTTATGTGAATTTAAATTATAATTATGTATATATTAGAAAGTCTTTATATAAATATTACCGTATCACTTTCTCTCAAATCATATCTTTCATTTAGAATCCTTGAGAAGCCTTATTATACAATATACATACTAATTCTTTAATTATTTCATTTTGTAGTAATAAATATCTCAAAACCGACATTTTTTCTTGTATTATCTTATCTTATATTTATTTCTTTCTCGTTATACCCCTTAACTCCCGAAGCATAGCAATAAAATTATCGGAACTTTCATTGGCATTCATACTTTAACCAAGATAGATTTGTTATCGATATAAAAAGGGTCTGCCTGGTATAGAGATGTGATAGTTGAATAAGAAATAAGTCATAGACTTTTTGACTGCATTTTGGATGCAGAATGTTTACTATTCGTTAAAAGTATGTTATATCTTTTGTAATGTAGGTAGATAGATATTTAGGTAGAGAAAATCTATGTAAATTTTATAAATTTAAGCCTCCATAACATCTGTCTCGTTCATTTCCTCAAAATATTTTTTATATATTTAGACTCCACATCACTTCCCCTATCCAAAAATACCACCTACTCGTCCAGAGGCCGCGTCAAATATTACAAACTTGTGACGACTTTTAATATATTTTACGGCAAGATATTATAAAAACATATAACAACTAGCAGACGCGGCCGGGCGTTACTGTGACACAGTGCGAGAATCGTTAATCTATACAAATAAATAAAATTGGAGTGTCTGTTTGTAATATTAAAATAACCGCTTTTTACTAAATGCATATGGATGTATACACAGTACATATAACAAAAAAAAACATTTTTTTTTTAATTTTTGTCTGTCTGTCTGTCTGTATCTGTTTGTGCCGGCTTTCTCTGAAATGGCTGGACCGATTTTGACGGGTCTTTCATGGGCAGATAGCTGATGTAATAAGGAGTAACTCAGGCTACTTTTTTTTAGAAAAAAAAAATAGGGTCCCAGGAAAAAAAACGAAAAAAATAAATAAAAAAGTTTGTTTTGGGAAGGAACCTAGGGACGAACCCGAGCGAAGCGAGGGTGAGTCGCTAGTTTTCCAATAAAAAAAGGAAATAATCTTTTAAATTGGAACAAAGCAGACAGTTTGAAAAAAAATAGTTACGATAAGTAGTTTCATCTCGGACCAACATTGTGACACGGGAATTTTATGTATTAAGATATATGTAGGTACATGTATATATGTATATAATACACATAAATATGCCTGAAGTACATAAAAATTTAAGCGCCTCCAAAACACATTTTAACTAACAATATTAGGCAAGTCGAAACAAGTCGATTCTTACTTCAAGCCACTTCTCCAAAATAATTAAATTTAAACGTCTTAAACACGTTTAGCAAACGTGAAACGGTGCAATTTAAATAATAATTAAAGCAGTTATTCTACTGCGAGCAGAGACAGCTAGGATAATATAAGGCCATTAATCATTTGAAATGGTCAATCAACGTAAAGCAACTCCGTCGTACACCAACTACAGGCAGTGTGAAGGTCGCCTGCATTAGCGAATGATTCTAGTTAGATCAAATGATGTAAGTGCACTGTGGACATTGATGTCATAGTGTTAGAATTTACCACATTGTGAATTTTATTTACGAATTTTTTTGTATCTATATATATTTTTTGTATTGTTATAATATTTATTTGTTTAGGATGAGGTCGTATATTAAAGTGATGACCGAATCTTAATGCGGTACAAATTCTTTTTTAGAACTAGTATTCAGCCCTTTTTAACGTCCCACTGCTGGGCACGGGCCTCCCTTCAATACGAGGGGGATCAGGCCATAGTCCACCACGCTGGCCTAGTGCGGGTTGGCGAACTTCACATGTCTTTCGAAAACTTGTTAGGTTTTCTCAGACATGCAGGTTTCCTCACGATGTTTTCCTTCACCGTAAGGCTAGAACTAATTTAAAAAAAATATTTACGATACATATAAGAAAAAGTCTCACAAAATAAACACATATTTATCTTCTATAGAGAAAATAAATATGCGTATAGACGCAAGAAATTGTGACGCAAAGAAATTTTGATAATATTATTCCTTCTGTGCCTTACAAAGTTTTATTTTTTATTTTAACCTAAGGCAGAGGTAGCGGCTTTAATATGGAAAATAATTTCCGTAAACGAAAATGAAGACGAAGGAGACGGAAAAAGTTATTATAGGTATAAAGCGGGTAAGCGGCTGATATTCGGCCTGAATAACTGTGAACGAGACATGAAATTTGGGAGATAGAATTCTTTGGAGAAAATGGAATTGTTTAGATGAAATTTAGTAACAATTAACACTTAAAAATGTAAATAATATTTTACTAGCGACTTACACCTTACCTACGATACTTTTTATATTTATAATACTGATATTATAAACTGGCAGTATCACTTTCTAGAATATCTTACAGTCCGATTTTTTAATTTCTTTTTAGTGTTATATAAAATTTACTCTTTTGAAAAAAAAAAAATTAATTACTAACCGACACAATAACCGAAACATGTCTGGGAAAATCTAAAATCCACTACTTCTATTCTATCTTTAAAAAAAATATGTTAAATAACATTCACGCACAGATTGACAACGCAACGTACGTATATTTTTTTGAACAAATTTTAAACATAATTTGTTCCTAGTGTGTAGGACTTTTGAAAATTCATCAACCATTTAAATGGAGGATTAAAGTTTGTATAGAAGTTTCTAATTTTTGAAGTTGATTAGATAATCTATACATATAATAAAATTCTAACTGAGTCGATTCTGTACCTTAAATATTTTTTGGAAAATCTTATTTTGGAAATAGACTTTATTATCGATACAAAGACCGAATCTATAGTTTTTAGAATTTTTGTCTGTCTGTCTCTCTGTTACCGCATTACAAAAAAACCACTGGAGGGATTTTGATGAAATTTGGTATGATGATAGCTGAAAATCCGGGTCAACATATAGGATACTTTTTACCGCGGGAGATTATCTCATTCCCACGGGAATACACGTTATAACACAACCCAAAAAATATTCATGATCAGAATTTCTTGAAACTTGGTATTAATGCTCTTCAATACGATTAAAAAAATACGTGTTTTAGCGTTTTTTTTAAAATTCATCCCATAAGGAGATAAAATAAGGGATAAAAATTTGTATGAAACTACCTTATTAAAGTTTTTTTGTTGTAGTTTTAGCGCGAGCGAAGCCGCGGGTTTTGCTAGTTTATACTAATAATATTATAAAGAGGTAGAGTTTGTTTATTTGAACGTACTAATGTCAGGAACTACTAATCCGATTTGAAAAAATTTTTTTTCATTAGATAGCCCGTTTATTGAGGAAGGCTATAGGCTATATATCATCATGCTACTACACAAGGGAGCAGTAATATGATAAATAAAAATAATGTCTATTTATTCCATACTAACCGTTAAAATGTACATTTTTACACCCGTCAATATAATATAATTAGCATCAGTCTCTCCAGTGATCAAAGAACCAAAAAAATAACTTAATTTAATTCGGTAATTGATGCTTAAGAAGCTTGAAGCTGTATTTTGATGGGAAATCTCATTCGGGCTAACTAGTGTATACAGCGCTGGATTTACACTAGGGGCACTCAGGGCTAATGTCCAGGGCGGCAAATTTTCAGGGGCAGCAAAATTCGAAGGATAAAAAAAAAAAAAAACTTCGCGTTATGGAAAATGTTTTTTTTTTTATTTTCCAATAAATGAATAATATTAAAATAATTAAAATAAAATTAATTATTTTTTTACATTTATCAAAAATTAAACTTAATTGGAACTGTCCATTTTATGCGAAATTTCGACAATGGGGATATTTTTTAAATTGGCATTTCTTACAGTGCCCATTGGTAGCGCGAAGGTTGAATCCGGCAGTTGGCACTGAGTGTATAGTATTTTTTTTAAAACGTATACCTCTATGAGTAAGCATATTTTTAATGCAAAGTTAACAGAAACCTACTTTCAACCGTATCTGCTTAGTAAGCACGTCTCATCTTGAAGTAAAATACTAAAAAGTTTCAAAAAATTTTAATCAGGAAACTAGATAGACGAAGTTAATAACATCATTTCTAAAATAAAGTAAGGTTTTAATTTCAAGCTTTACCTTTTACTTTAAGAGGCCTCATGACGCCTGATTTTGCTGTTTGAACAAAGTTTTGGGTCTTTAACACATCAGACCCAAAAGTTTATATGTACGACCTACATTTACAATTTATATTTAACTAGTTTTTGCTGCGGCTCTGCTCATCATCATCATCATCATCTCATGCGAAATTCCATCAAAATCTGTTGTTTTCACATCCAACGAATATTTGCAAGCGTGAAAGTTTCTGAATGTGTGCATTTGATACTTTTTCACGCTGTAACGGCTCAAACGATTTGCGTGAAATTCAAAATGGAGGTGACTTATCTCTTGTATTAACAGGTTTCTTATCGACGTACCACGCGAGCGAAGTCGCTTGTGAAAACTATGGATGTTGTATTACTTACTTCGTCCGTGTATATTATAATTTTGCACCGTGTACTCTTTTTTATAAATTTTATCCTTATTACTAAGCAGATTTACTCGTAGAACAGGGCGATTAAATACATTCGTATCAACTTAACTGATCGAATAGAAACTCGAGTTATTTTAAATTCAACCTATTTATTTCCATTTACTATTTTATTATCTCTACTTAAAAAAACTATAAAATTTAATCGTTTTCTAGTGACGCGTACAAACAGAATAATTCCGACTAAAGATAATCACTAAAACATCATTAGGCTTTACCATTTTAATAACGCGTAAAGCATTTTTTATTAAACAAAAGATTTACTTCTGCTACCGTTGTATATTATACTAGCGACTCACCCTCGCTTCGCTTCGCGTTCGTCCTTAGACAAAAACAAATCTATCCCACGGGAACCGTACATTTTTCCGGGATTATATATAGTCTATAGCCTTCCTCAGTTAATGGGCTATCTAATGCAAAAAGAATTTTTCAAATCGAATTAGTAGTTCCTGAGATTAGCGCGTTCAACCAAACAAACAAACAAACTCTTCGGCTTTATAATATTAATATAGAAGTATAGATTACTGCTCCGCTCCTTGTGTAGTAGCATGATGATACATACCCTATAGTCTTCCTCAATAAACGAGCTATCTAATGAAAAAAGAATTTTTCAAATCCGATTAGTAGTTCTTGAGATTAGCGTGTTAAAACAAACAAACAAACCCTGCCTCTTTATAATATTAGTAGATATAGGATACGTGCCTGTCGTTTTATCATCATAAAAAATCTACAGTATGCAGTAACTATTATTTTCATAAAAGTTCCATGTCAATGAAAACATCATGAAGAAACCTGCATATTATACTTAACTAGTTTTTAAAAAACACGTTAACTGCTAACACGCATGTGATCAGCGTGACGTACTAGCAGCCTGATCTCCCTCGCATTGACCAAGAGGTCCGTGTATTTCTATCTATCTATTCAGCCCTATTTAACGTCCCACTGCTGGGCACGGGCCTCCCTACAATACGAGGGAGATCAGGCCATAGTCCACCACGCTGGCCAAGTGCGAATTGGCGGACTTTACATGTCTTTCGAAAACTTGTAAAGTTCTCTCAAACATACAAGTTTCCTCAGGATGTTTTTCTTCACCATAAGGCAAGTAGTAATCATGTTAGAAAAGATTCGTACATGAAAATATCAGAGGTGCGAGACCCGGGATTTGAACCCGCTTCACTCGGTTTCCCAAGCGAGCGCATTACCACTGGGCTACCGCTGCCTTTTATTTCAGTGTATTTAATCGTATTGAAAATGAGATTCGCACATCAAAATTAAAAGTGATATATTCTTCTTCCTACCACTTGCCAAAAAATATTATTCTATCACCTCTTCTGCTCGAGTTTTATTAAATTTGATGAAATTGCTACAACAATAAAAAGTTATCAAAATTAGAAATGAGGTGAAAGCACCTATGTATACTTAGGTATACAAAAATCTCAGATTTTACAATTAAGTTGGTAACATTTTGAAATAGATCCTTTCTTTTTTAATTAATGAAAGAATGGATAGACACAACATTTTATAAAGTAAAAATGAAATTTGAAAGTAACTTAAGGAGTGAGCGCAACTCGTACATTTTGTTTAATTTAACTAAGAATTATGTTTCATTTCTGTAAAAATTTAAAAAATAATCTTTAAATGTTCACATTCTACGTTGAATGTGAGGATCTTTGAAGTAAATCTATACTAATATTATAAAGCTGAAGAGTTTGTTTGTTTGTTTGTTTGTTTGTTTGTTTGTTTGTTTGTTTGTTTGTTTGGTTGAACGCGCTAATCTCAGGAACTACTGGTTGGAATTGAAAAATTATTTTTGTGTTGGATAGTCCATTTATCGAGGAAGGCTTTAGGCTATATAACATCACGCTACGACCAATAGTAGCTGAGCATAAATGAAAAATGTTGCTAAAACGGGAAAAAATAATTCCTTTTGAGAGCTTCCGTTGCGTGCGCTGCGTAAACGGTTAAAGTTACGCAAAAATTATGTATGACGGAATTGTTCCCCTTTAAAAGTTCTAAAAAAAAGTCCGCGACAGCATATGTCTATCTTTTAAGGCTGACTCAATATAACCATTTTTATGGTAATCAAATTTGTTCTAAAATAATGCTATACTTTCGAAGATGTTTTTCAAAATATGATATTAATCCTTATCCAAATAAATACGTTATACATCACAAGTATTTAATTTTGAATAAAATTGCCCTTGACATCATTTGATTTCAATGAATATCTTAGGAGATATCATAGTTTTAAAATATACATATTTAACTTTACGCGGTCTATGGGTGAGCGCGCGCTCAGCCCGATACAAGGCGAGTGCGGGGCGATCGTGAGGGGGGAGGGCGCTGGCCGCCGCGCCGGTAGCTCTGCGAGCAGTCACTAATCCACGCGGACGAAGTCGCGGGAAAAGCTAGTTTTATAATATAAATCATAGTATTTCATATATTATATTAGAAGTCATCGATCTAAGTAAATCAATTCCAATTATATATATTGAAGAGTAAAAACACCAATATTTTTTCACATTGGCAAAATATTTTCTTACTTACTAAAAGTAATTCCACAAGAACCACCTAATAATTAGAGTATAAATAATCTGCCTTATATATGTATCTTTTTCTAGCTTCCACAAAAAAAATCTTTCATCTCCTCATAAACACCACTATGACAATTCTATAATGTGTTGTCAGTCAGTTTTAGGAGTTTTAATAACAAGATGGTAAATTAAATTATGCCCAAATGGCATTCCTAGAAGCCACAAAACAAAAGAATTGAATTGAACGAGATAGTAAGTGCTTTCTAATTTATAATTTAATTTGATAATTACTCATAGTGTATAAATTTATTTTAAACTTATCATGTCCAAGTTCACCATATTTAACCACAAATCATAACATGAACTACTTAAATAATCTATACTTGTACGAATCTTATCAAATGAAATATTTAATATACTGTTTGAAACTTTTTTTTGAGGAATCCAAACTTTCATTTTAATTAAGGATTTAATTAAACCTAGTAAAAATATTTTTTTCTCAAAAAGAAAGCCTTAACCTAAAGATATATATTTTGAAGTAACCTGAAAGCTACCTGTATCTACATAGCCTGATAATTATTAAATAAGATGATGTATCATAAATATATAATAATAGATGTCTATATAAGTAATATATATTATATATTTTTATATATATTTATTTCTGTCAATTGTCAAGAAGGTACAGTATAGATTTACTTTAGGTAGTATAAAGGAGAAAGAAGTATTACCTTTTATGACTTCTGTGGAAGATATGATGACATCATTTTCATCCATTCTCGACTTGTAACACAACAGTGTTGCTGATTTCTTTATTTTGCCTAATTTTTAGAAGTGATATCAATGAAATTTATTTGGAATGTTACTTATTGGAACCCATTTTCCTTGCTAGTGTACCTAGAAAGGCATTAAGGTGTGTGTAAGTATAAAAGGTACACAAATTTATTATATATTTATAATGAAGATGTTTATTTACACAGGTGAGTTAGAAATATTATATTTTTATTTCTCATAACAAGGCTAAATTATTGACTACAGATTTAGTACTTGTAGTGCATAATTAATAGTAATGAGTAGTCTACTAGCTTATATATTTTTATTACTAGCATCCTATTAGGAAGTATTTAATTTAATATTTTAGAATTCCAGATGGTGGAACATAATAAGAAAATAATTAGTATGTAGATACTTTTTAAATAAAAGAATGAAATTATTCATACCATCTGTTAAAAAATTCTTGAACAGTAGTAAGTGGTTCCCTTAAACAGGCTTAGCCTTGATTGTTGACAAAATATAACAGATGTAACAATGTACACACACTCACTAGCAATGAAAGCATCAAAACTGTACACTTACACTAAATTACACTGCAACTAAAAAAAACATCAGGAGTATGACGACTAACAATTTGAAAGTTTTTATATTTTGTCTATTTTGTTCTCATTATTGTAGTTTTTTTAGTCTCACAGCGACGACGCAGTTCGCATCATTGGCGCCGCGTAGGAGTCTTTATTAGACGGCGTGGGTCGATTCCTTTACTCAAACGTAAGGTCATTTCAACTCAAACTCGATCCGAGAAGCCTTCGTGTCACTTTATTTAACAATTTACGATTTATTTCTACGCTTCATAAAACAGATCTCCACATACCGCTCGCTACGCGTTCGACAATATTTCACCGTACAATATGTAAACAAGTAGGTACCGGGCGTAATAGTAAATCACAATAATAGTCGTCCCAACGCAAGGTCGCAGATTCTTGTTCAAACCGAATGCAAATTTAAATGCTGTCCATTTAGTGTGACGTATTTTATTTATTCACCAAAACCGCTGTCGGACAGCCGTTGGGATGTACGGAACAAGACATTTCGCTCTTTTTTGTGGTTGTCAGCCTAGATTTGTCAAATATATTATATGACCGACTGAAACGCCATCTATTGTTTGGAATGCAATCGTAATTGGTTATGGCAAGCATTACGAAAGACCTATATATTGTCTATGGTATTATCATTGGCATTGGAATCAAGCTATTCTTCATTCATAAAAAGTCAGATTAAAATATGTTTCAAGAGATGGCGCTAACAAGTATTTTATAAAAATATTTTTCTTTTAATTTATCAGTTTCATGTATAGTATTATATTATGTGTGGTTTGCAGATTCATATTTATGATCTTCATATAAAGTATTAAGTGGTAACTGATAGTTAGTAAATTGGTCGTACGGTCGCTTAAGAAATAAAATAAAATGGGTTCAATTCCGGAAATAGTACTACTGGGGTCTTTTCAGATAATTATAAAAAAAACATATCCCATTAAATTTTAATCAAATGTATTTTGAAATCGGTGAACCGTTTTTAATAAAAAGTGACTGTCATCATTATTACCTTTTCCTATTTGATGAATGAAAACATCGAAAGAAAACTTGCACTACGAGCACTTTACTAGTTTTCAAAAGATTGTATTGAGTCAGCGTCATTGTCTATGGCCTAAATCTGAAAACTTAGGTTCCTAGCATTAACGAGATGCCCATGTCCAGTAAATGAATTTAAAAAGGGCTAAATTAGTATTGTTAATAATATCACATACTAAAAATATTCAAATAAATATGTACATATTATATTTCTGCGTTTATGACATACATCTTCGTCTACTTAAAAAAAAAATATCACTACATTCTATTTTCTACTAGGAAGAAAATATTATATTGAATTAAATATACTTCTTTTAATTATTTGGATCAGATACTTAAAATAAAACAACTTAGGTATATTTTGGCATAGATAATATATTTTAAAAATAAATTGTAAATGCTCTATTACAAAAATAGCAACTTATAGAATCTTGATATTAAAGATTATACCAATAGGTACTTATTTATTACAGATATAAACAAGATTCTTCATTGGTTGAGTTGTTCATTGACAACCTTACATCTATTTGAGGCTGCCATCACGGCGCCTATAATCGCTGATCTAAAGCCTGGAAACAAAAACAAACATTATACGGATATATTACGGATCTTTTTAAAGTACACAATATGAAGGGTTTATTTGTGAGCCGAACTCTACATCATTTAAAAAAAAACACTTCCATATATTGAAATATTTACATTTAAAGTGATTTTCAAGCCACACTAAACGTAACTCAAGAAATGTACATTACATTTTGTAAAAAATTGCGTGAAATCACTTCTACCAATTTTAAATTCAATTTTTACACTCTATTTTGGACGCCAAACGTACTTTCAACGACATTTCTTAGGAAAAATAACTTATAAACTTCCTATCCCGTGTACGTAGTTTCGGCGTAGGCATTGATCGCTTTACAATTAGTTTTTGATAATTGTAATTTTTTTACGAGCCCTTAATAAAGTTTTCTTAATAAAGAAAGGGGCGTTACCTACTATCTACTTAAACGACTCCATATATATTAAATTTAATCCAAATCCGTCCAGCCGTTTCATTGTAAGAAGTAACAAACATACAGAAACATTTACAATTTTGCGCATTTATAAATGCCTCGTAAATAGAAGTTAGATAATTACCATTTTGTTCCAAATGATAAGTTCCCTCAGCAGTGGATCCGGCTGGAGAGGTCACATTATCTTTCATAGCAGCGGGGTGGCCGCCGGTACGTAGCATCGCGGCGGCACCCAGCGTCGTCTGCGTCGCCAGCCGTAGCGCCAAGTCCCGAGGCAAGCCACACCTAACTCCGCCATCGGCTAATGATTCTATTAGCATATATACCTGGAAATTGATAATTCTTACTTTTTAAATGAGTTCTTTTCGGATTTTGACTCCTGTGACCCAACGTGTAATGCTGTACATTCGAAACCTCGGGAGTCGGGAGCAAAGACTCAACGTAAAACGCCGAATAAATCCAAAAAATCCAGAAATAGAATTGCATGTAAAATATCATATATTCGCGTATAAGATTTATTTAAAGGAAAGTGTTAATATTTAACGTAACTAACTACGTGTACTGAATAATGATGCTTAGTTTTCTTATCATTTATCTAGTTTTATAGTTCAATAATATTTAATCCTTTATTTAGATTAAGATAAGTAAGTGGTTTATAATATATTTATGATTTACATATCTATGTATATTATTTACATTATACAACATAATACATACTTTTAACGATAGTATAGATATATAGATAACAAAGATAGTGGTAGCCAAGTGATAACGCGCTGGCTTGAGAAATTGAGTAAAGCGGGTTCAAATCCCGGGTCTCGCAACTGATTGTTTTTAACTTTTATGTGCGAATCATTTCCAACATGATTACTGCAGGAAAACATCGTAAGGAAACCTGCATATCTGAGAAAACTAAGGAAGGTTTCGAAAGTCATGTGAAGTCCGCTAACCCGCACTTGGCCAGCGTGACGGACTATGGCTTGATCTCCTCATATTGAAGGAATTCCTGTATATAAGTACCTACTAAATTTTTTTCCTTCCTTCGTCCCTATTCCTAGAATATATTGCCAATTGTAGGACTGATATCACTACACAGTATAAAACAAAGTCGCTTCCCAAGTTTAGTTATTGATTCTTTCTATTTAGTAAGTCTCAGTAATAGCCCGAAGTTGGGAAGTTGGCGGTGTTTCACACCCGTGTCTCAGAGAGTACGTAGAGCCGTCGGTCCTCTCACAGGTCATGTCCCACCGGAGTATGAGAATGACAGGAATAGAGAGTGCACTTGTGTCTGCGCTCTCTCTCACACGTGCTGCACTATAATATCTCCTGCGCAGATGGCTAGTCTCAATGAGACTGGCCACCTTGGCCGAAGTCGGTCGGGAGGTCATTATAAATCGGCCACTTGTCGGTACATATGTAATATAAATGCTTTAAACAAATTCGTAACAGCCCTAACTCGTCTCCTGACTGCCATATAAATGTATGTGCGATAGTTGGGAGCGCCTCACACATGTCACGTCCAGCACGCTCCACGCAATTACATTGTCAGAAGATTGGAAGTCTCTCATAGACGTTTGTAAAAGTACACGATCTCGTTCTTTGTCCATGTGTAGAGTTTTTTATTATTATAATACTACGAGTATATTTTAACACAATACTTACATAAGCTGGTCCACTACCACTTAAAGCAGTAACAGCATCCATCTGGTACTCGGGCACTTCATCACACGTGCCTACAGCTCTGAACAGTTCTGATGTAATCTTAGCATCATCTTCTGTGGCTTTAGATCCTCTACTTAATGCTGCAGCTCCTTCTTTAACTAATGCTGGAGTATTGGGCATTACTCGAATCACTCGAGCTTCTTGTGGTAGTGCCTGTCAAGAATTGTTACTCGAATCATTTAAAGGTAATTCTTTATACTAAACACTTAGTTTAAAGTTACATGAAACGAGGGTATCTAAATTTTTAATGTATGACCTCTAGATAAATCCTTTACTTTATTTAATACCTGGCTAAAGAAGTTTCTTAATTATGAAAAGCAAATTGACCAATTTTTTGTTTGAAATTTTTTTACTTATCAAAATTATTTTACTTATCAACGTAGACGTGGTGTTAGACTAGTATAGTATTGTATGATCTGTGATGATAGGTAGTAGGGACATGTAAATATATGTGCATATAGTGTCCAGGTTGCTGATTTGACATATTATCTCCTAATTTCTATGAATTTTAATGTATTGATAAAGAGTTTAACATAAATTACTAGATATATCAAAGCTTGATATCATTAGAATTATCCTATATAACTTGAAAATCAATTCAATTATAAAAAAATATATTGTAATATAATAATATCGAAATCATATAAATTCTACTTACATTTTCAATAGTCTTTGTAGACACTCCCATAGCAACAGATATGAAGAGCTTATTCTTGGAAGCTGGTAGATTTTTGACATCTGACAGAGCTTTCACTACAACTTCCGGTTTGACTGAGACGATTACGACCTCTGACCGTTCCACTACAGGTTTGTTCTCGAATACGGCTGTTGCTCCAAGACCCTGGAAATTATTATAAAACTTATTATTATTGCAATATCGTGTAAGTTACATGAACTCCTTTTTAAAGTAAAGAAAATTTTGAAGTAAAAGAAATTTTTAAGGTAAGAAACGCAAGATTTTTATATAATACTTTCTTAGATTTACGTGAATATTTGACATTTTAAAATAAAACTATGTTTTTGGATTTTTTTATTTTAAATTTCAGTTTTATTTAAAAAAAAATTATGCTCTGTGTCACTTACTCGTAGAAAAATAAATTTCATAAAGAAATAAGCAGTTATCTTTCCCTGATTTAAAACTATAATATTTATCTAAGTTTTTTTTTTCATTCTTTGCCTGAAACTAGTCTCTAGCCTTTGTATAACGGACCACTGGACACTTAAATTTGCTAAAACTTAGTAATAAAATGGAATTATTAAATATAATATTGGTGATAATTTCAGTCTGATACTTCTAAATCTAAAGTTTAAACATTAACGTTTTTAGTTAATCATAAGATTTATTTTATAGATAGTTTTTTAACCAAAAATATTTAAAATCTTTTTTCGACCAGTAATTCTAGGGATTTTCTACCTCAGAGAAAAAATATATAAATAAGTGTTGTTGAACTAATAAATTGCTGTTTTTGGTCGTTTATGAGTTTTATAAAAATAATATTCGAATTTGATTTCATTTAAAAAGCTCTTTGTTTTTTCAGTAACGTTCCAATCTTAATTAAGAAATCCATGACAATGCACGTAATATCTTATCAGTACTTCAAACAAAGTCAAGGCCCTGAGAGGGTGACATCAGTAAACAATGATAATTATTAATACCTATATGTAACACAACTTGTAAGTTGTAACATTATTGCGCTATTTGTCTTATTTATAATGAAATATTATAAAAGTAAATATTGAATGACTTTTGGCTTTGATTTTTATAGAAAAAAAAAAAACTTTTTTTCCATTGTTTATGTTAGCCAGATAGAATTATTATTTAAGTAGGTTATTTTAGTTGGAAACTGAAGTATGCAGCGGAATCGTTACATACTTTAACGATATACCATTTGTTTTTGTATGGTAATAAATGCATTTACGGCTACCACCTGTATAATACATATACAGGTGGTTATGTCGGACTCATCAACTAAAAAAACCAGTGCTACACACTAAAACCCAACGACATCTCCCCAGTCTTAATGGGGTCGCAGGATCGCTTACGCACTCAACCACGACGCCGATGGCATGCCTGCTGAAGCAGACCACAACAGCCAAGTTCCACGTTTCACTCTGCTAAATCATTAATGCATTCATTTAGGATAGTAGTTAGACATATTCGAGTGAAACTTAGATGCATACCTTAAACGCCTCAGCGCTCGCAACATCCAGTGGATGACAACTTGCTGTAATTTCATCAGGTTTTGCTAATCCTGTAAAAAGAAAATTAATTGATTCATAATTGTTACTCATAATTCATTTAGACGAACAAGAACTAAAATCTTGTTTTGTGACATATGTATTGATTTATATTCACAAATAGAATAATAATAAAATGAATGATACTGTTTTTTTTTTTAGTTTTTATTATTATGATTATCGTCTTATACCTACTTTGGTATTATGTGGTTTTGATTTTTGTTTCGAAGTCGAAAAATTCTACTAGTTCTGGTTCAAAATTAAACTAAATACAAGGCTATTTGTTTAACGTACCTGCTGATATAAATCCATTAGCTAAAGCATATGCTAATTTACCACCTCCAATGAATCCGATCTTCATTGCTTCTTTTAAAGTTACTAAAACAAAATAAGTTGTTATAAAAATCTATAAATATTCGAAAGAGCCCTTACGTATTCATAAAAAATGCTTTCTTACAGATACTACTAAGTATACGTTACAAAACATTTAGCCTAATAAACGTACTAAAAATATAAAAATTATGAACAAAAAAAATGTTAGTTTTTGACCGATTTTGAAAAGGAGAATTTAAATTAGAATGTGTATTTTGTGTTCCTATGGATTTTCTTGGTGGTTATCTACTAATTACTAAAATTTTCTTTTTTAGTAGGAACAAACTTACTTAATGCAAAATAAGCAGCGAACTTTAATACTTATAAGCTTAGCTATTGTATACTAGGTCTAACTGAAGTTTAATTTGAAGCTTGATAATACTGCTTGAGCTTAACGTTTATTGAGCTTAAAGCCATTTCAATGTCGATTCACGTCGAAATTGGATCAAATATTGTAAAATAAGTAGTTTTAGAACTAGTGCACTGCCCACGTGCTCAACAGGTAGCTTTGTGACTAAATTTCCGCCGGAACTACTTGATGCACCAAAATAGAGGACACATCGTTGGTTATTTACTCTTTGGTCCATATATTATATAGATAGATACCTGAACTATACAAATATGCTGTCTATCCATTGCCTTGATTTGCGTGAAAGAACAAAAAGCCAGAGTACAGACTTTTTAAAAAAGTTGAATGTCTGAAAGTTATAGCTGGTGTAACATAAATTTGAAGAGAATAGTGACACTAAACAAATGTAATAAAATATAGCACTCTATTATTAACAAGCTGAATCTGTCGTTGGTTTTTGGCATTGAAACATATTGATTGTTTAAGTACATATTGAAGATTTACTCGTATATTCATTTTCTAATAGTATTTCTAACAATATATTTCTTAAAAAATGTATTTTTATATTAAAATAATTTTTTTATTTTATCGAAACTTGTGTAAAAATATACATATATGAGTTATAATGTCTTTGCGCAATCGATATTTTTTACTTAAGAAAAATGAGAAAACTAAATTTTTACGAAAAAAAATTTTATGGCCTTTGTAATAAATATTTTTAATTTCATTAGACTATGATTTTTTTATTGTTTAACAAATATAGGTGTTAAAAAAAGAACTTACTTGTATGATAGAAATTAAAATGTGTTGCTCTGACGAACGTTCACGAGAGACTGAGCTCTATTTTTGTTATCACTTACATGAAGATCAATAAAGTGCGAATTACCCTTATCAGCTGCGATTATTTACGATCTCTTAATACTAGTCATAAGCTTCTCTAATGACATTTCACAATAAACTAATAACTCACACCCCAATGGTGAAAATATATAAAAAAATCGGGCAAATGCGAGTCTGACACGCAAACCGAGGGTTCCGTAGCATGAAACATAGCATTTTTATTAAGTTTAGGCAAACGTAATTTGTTACATTAAAAGAAAAATGAAATATCTATTCCTCTAGAATTTTTTATTTTATCTCGAAAAGAAAATTGTATTTCATAGTATATCTATAGAAAAAATGCCATATCTCAAAAACTGCTGAATCTGTCTTCTTCAAAATATTTTTTGCTAAAAGTATTTTGGAAGCTCTACTATCTCAATTTTTTTTCAGAATTATCTACTCCGTTCTTCAAAAGTTTAAGGAAGAGGGACACTATATATACGACTTTAGAAGCATAGATATAACTTGGAAGTTATTGACTTATTAAGTATCATGTACTTCCAAAAATTTACGAGTACGGCTGTGACAAACGGACAGACGGAGATGATGATGAAATTATAAGGATACTTCCGACTTTGCCTTTTGGCAACGGCCCTATATTTGCATACAAGGAATAATTCTTCTTTACTTCTTCCTCCTCCTTTTATTGAAGTCTATAAACGATAGTCAATATGAAATAATTTTAAGGTAACATAATCAAAATACTTAGACAAATCTACGGAAGTATTTTTTGGATTTTTTCCAAAACAGCACTAAAAGGTACTACTACTATATACTTTGGCACAGTTTACTATAATTTCACCCATACCCTAAGCCAAGGCTCTGAGATAACTTATCTGGGATCATTGTACTTTGTTTTAAATATTTATGTTGAATATACTTTTTAAATATTTCACTGTATGACGTTGACCGTAGACCCTTTAATGTAATGTGCATGATAAAAAAGAAAAAGATACCTTTTCATTGAAAGTCGAATATATCAGGAAAAAATTGACGTAAAGAGTTAGCAATTTTTTTTTTCATTTTTTTACTTTTTTTTATGATTTTTTAACAAAGCTATGACTACATTTTGTAAAAATCAACTTATTTTTTTATTATACTTTTAACTAATGAATAAACAAGGTTAGACTATGAATAAATTACATTTCTTTCTGAAATTACCTTAAAATCTAATTTTTCAAAAAATAAGCAATAAACTTAATTGCAAAATCAATCAAAAATTAATAAAATATCGATAAATTAAAATTATTTTTATTTAATTAAATTCGATTGGGTTACATTAAAAAAAAATAAAAAAAATCGTCCCTTACGGCTTCCGAAATTTAATGCGAAGAATAGGGGGTCACTATTAAAATAATAAATCATCCAATGAAATAATTTCACGTAGCAACAATCTAAATAATATAAAAAAGTAACAAACGAAAATACAAAAAAAAATATTGTTAAATTGACATAAATATTTAAAGATAAATATACAGTAGGTAACAGATAACATAATTATATGCAATAAATTTTTTCACCCTAATTACATTTTTCAATAACATATTATACAAAAGTAAATGGCTGTATCATTCTTTACAAGGATAATATGTTAATTATACAACTTACATAGATAAAGAAGACCTGAAACCTGTTTTACAGGTCGCCCAATTATATTATATTAGGTAGTCACTTAAATATTTTGTACAGTCTAAAGTATAAAATAAAATTCACTCAACCGTAGTGAGGAAGAAATATGAAGAAAGAAATTTTATGTAAGTATAATATAAATGTTTTGTCACAATAATATACTAATAATAATTTGAAATAAATAAATTCGAATTTCGCGCTGAAATTAAATATTTCCGGAATAAGGTATGTTTTATTATAAAATTAGATAAATAAAATTGGAGTGTCTGTGTATAATATTAAAATAACCGCTTTTTACTAAATGCATATGGATGTATACACGGTACATATACCAAAAGAACATTTTTTTTGTCTGTTTGTTTCGGCTAATCTCCGAAACGGTTGGACCGATTTTGACGGGACTTTCACTGGCAGATAGCTGATGTTACAAGAAGTAACTTAGGCTACTTTTATTTTAGAAACAGACTTAGGGTTCCGCGTAAAAAAACTAAAACCCACGATTTGTGAACCAAATCCGGGTACGGTGTACGCACCCGAGCAAAACAAGGATAAATCGCTATATAATTTAAATGAACATCTGAGGAGTAGCAAGCTACTATTTATATATACCTAAACATAGTTAACCGTGAAAACGTACCTTGGAGTTGGAACGAACGGGAGTGAAGCGAGCGTGAGTCGCTAGTAAATATATATAATACATATAAACACTTAGAATAAAACAAAATAATTGATACTTTTTTTAATCGTTTGTACTATAATTTAAATTAAATAATATACAGATTACATAATATTTAAATTTCTTACATGATGTGTATTTTAATTTTCAGTTTGATAGTATCGATAATAATCGCTATTTCAATAAAATATTCCAAAAAATATTTAATGTACAGATTTGACTCGGTTAGAATTTTATTATAATATGTATAGAAAAGCATCAACAAAAAATCATCAAGATTCAAGCCTGCTTTTGTCTTTTTTTCTTGGCTTAAATTACCCTTTACGTTAAGAACGGACACTAAGATTACGAAGTTTTAAAAATTTTGATATAACTAACATATTATGTTTTCGATGCCGCGGTACCATGTAGACCCTTTGTTTAATTCATCAGAGGGACAGTGACCGGCTGCTAGTCGGCCGCTACCTTCAGGCTCATGCCTTTCGGGGCCCCCGTGAGAATGGGGGCCCTGGGCCCGGGCCCCGAGTGCCCCTATGGTAAAGACGGCACTGGTCATATGGGTTACTTTATATCCCGGTTAATTAAAAAAAATCAAGCAGAATACCTACAGTTTGTTTGTGATACGGGATAAGAACGAAAGAGCACGACCATTTATTTATTTTATTCGGCAATTTTTAACAATCAATGAACTTTGCCCTGACACTTGTCATTAAAATATAGTGTAATATGACTGGATGTGATACAGACGTAGGTACTTAAGATTCATTATTATATGTCTGACTATTTATTGAAGTCAATTTGTTTTGTTCAGCCTTGTCGCCAATTTACTTTGCAATAAGCGTTAATAGATATGTGTGTATTGAATGTGTTATATGAGAACAGTACACGTTTTATACGTGTTATAGTATTTTATTTGATGTCATCTTGTAGACAAAAGCTATTTGTACGTACGGTATGCGTCTTACGGAGTAAGCAGATCCTTTAATATTTATTGATTATTTAATTAATTTTAATTATTAAATCATATTGCTACGATGATTATACATATATGTTTGTATCTTATAAGAATTAAAATTTGGGTGCTTTGCAGCGAGACCTGTCGAGAGTCAGGGGCAAAAGGTGGAGAGGATAAGGACAGGATCATAACGAATGAACCAGTGGACGAAATCAGTCTATGAATGATGTTGATGATATTATAAGAACATTATTTGTAAAGATTGAAAACCTTATTTTGTTTCAAAAGTAGATGTGCCATACAAATATATTATGTCCAATTAAAAATTATAAGTACAAAAATCCATAAATAAATATTACATAGTATTTGATACTCTATCGGCTCCTATCTAACAGTTTTTTTTCGAAGTCGGTGCCAGCCAATATAAATCAAAGCACACCGACTTCGAAAAAATTTGTTGAAGTATCTATTCTAAATGAAAACCCCCGTTTAGTTATTTTTTACTTTTCAGTGCCTGGAAGTCGTTTTTTTTTAATTACTTTTTTTTTTTGAAGTAAAACTTCTTTACGCACGCTTGACTTGAGGGGTAAGCTGGTAAACGCGTTATGAAAAAATGTACGTACGTTTGTTGCCATGGTAACCATTGTTATTTTCTGACAAATGATATATAATATTATATTCTTTTCTTAAATGATATTTTATAAATATATGATTGTAATATGCTAAACCTATCCAAATTATTTAAAACTTCAATTGAATTTCATAAAGAGTACCGATAACTTACAGAAGTTTTACTTCTTGCGCGTATACACATTCATACACGCACTCTTTATTTTTTTTATTTTTAATTTTATAATTAGTTGTTATAGTAGCAATAGAAGAACATACCTACTCTGTAAAAATTTTAACTCTCAACCTATTACGGTTCATGACATACAGCCCTCTGATAGACAGACGGACGGATGGACAGCGGAGGCTTATAATAGGGTTCCGTTGACACCATACGGGCACGGAACCCCAAGAAAGGCTAAGTTTCTCAAAAGTTACTAGTTAAGTTATCCCCTTCCAATGAATTATTAGTTTAAATTTTTCAAAAATTACCTAAGCAAAACGAGAGTGAATAGGTAAATAGTATATAATTTATGAGCCCGTTTCTATTATTACTTTACTATATATATATATATATATATATATATATATATATATATATATATATATATATATATATATATATATATATATATATATAGGTACTTAATATCTATATAATATACTTATGTAAACTTAGTCTATAATATAGACTCTATATCGCAAGGCTATCGAGTCGATGTAACAACATCTTATGCACAGGAATACAAAGTCCAGTAATCTGCATATTGACGATGTATCATGTATCTACAATATGTTTAACATTTACGGCAAAAATAAAACTATCATATTATTATTATTATTTTTAATTTATAGTTATTTATTTTTATCCTAATACTTTCTTAGATTTACGCGAATATTTGACATTTTAAATAATACTATCTTTTTGGATTATTTTGGTGGTTTGGTGGTATTTTTGACCTTTTGAATTTAATTTTACCCGATATTGTTTTTAATATGTTTTTACTAAATTTTTTATTAGACTTCTATTCAATAAATATTTGCTGAAAGTTTTTTTTATTATTATGTATTTATATCTCGATGGGGAAAACGAGACCATCATTATAAAAATATAATCAACCAATTTACCTATTTATAACTTAAATTTATATGGACGTATACTAATAAATGAGACAAAATTATTTTATCAGGCAAAGAGCTATAATTAATGTCAAAATAAACAACATTGTAGGCATAGCAATGTCATACAAATAAAACATCATTGGTAATACTATAGAATTATCATCAATATGTTTTATTATAAATATAGAAGTAAAAAGTAAAAAAATCAACCACAACTTTAACAATAATATTATAGAACCGACAATAAAAATAGATAATACTAAAAATAAAACATAAAAACTTACGTTTAATCATTATGACGTTTCAGTTTCACATAAAATATAAAAATTAATTGTCATAAATCAGATCTATAAATTTCTTTTAATTTAAAGGTCATTCACGTCACTATCGAGACTTGAAAATATTTTTATAATATATTTTTAATACACTTTTCATTGTTTAGTGTTTATGAATCCATGGAACGTTGTGAACTGGATAACGCTCGACCCATGTCCTCTCAACAAGTACACACACGAGGAAAATGCATCACAATACATAAAATAATAAGGAATATTATATGTTGATACATTAAATAATATAAAATGTTACATGTTCAGAATGTGTTGTTTATTTTTATTTTTTATTATTAGCTTTAATCGTAATTAACAAATATCATATCAACACAAAATTATTATATACAGAAACTCTGTCAAAAGTATATTTTAAAAACTAGCGGCTCACCCTCGCTTCGCTCGGGTTCGCCTTTAGACAAACAAAAACAAAACAACTATCCCACGGGAGCCGTACATTTTTCCGGGATAAAAAGTAGCCTATTTGTTATTCTGATGTATGAGCTATATTATTGTAAAGTTTCATTTAAATCCAATCAGTAGTTTTTGTGTACTAAGCTGTATAAGTTACTACAGTTTTTTAACTATCCCACGGGAACTCTTTGATTTTCCGGGATGAAAAGTATCTAAGATGTTGCCCGGGGATAAAAGGTACCATCATGCAAAATTTCATTTAAATCGGTCCAGCAGCTTCGGAGATTAGCCCGTACAAACAGACAAAGAAACAAAAAAATTGAAAAAGAATCAGGTTTTGTTCTTTGGCTCTTCTTACACCCCCCTGACTCGGTTTTTTGCATTTTTTTTCTATGTACATTCATTCGACTTCTACAGTTTTATTGTAGTATAGATAGATATAGTATAGAAGAAGATAAAAAATAACTTATTAGAATATTAAAAATGACCATCTGGACATTTAAAAAAATATAATATATTAACAAGTGGCTTCACTGAGGAGCCAAACAGTATGTGTGTAAATTCATAGTCTGTACTAAATTTCATCCAAATCTGTTCAGCTGTTTCGCGTGAAAGAGCAACAAATACAAATCTACATGCAAATACGCATAACTTTCGTATTTATAATAGACTATAATTAAAAACTGATAACATTTGCAGTAACAATAATTTTCCTTATCCACCTTGTTCATTTGGAAATTCATCGTTTTGATTCGTCATGATGAATACTTTCCGTGCATGACACTTTAAAAACAGATATAAATAAAATTGAAAAGTCTGTTTGTAATGTCAAAATAACAGCTTTTTACTAAATATATATGAAATTATAATAATGGTATTTATAAGATGAATAAAAGTAGCCTAAGTTACGCTACACTCGTAACTTCAGATTCTGCCAGTGAAAGTCCCGTCAAAATCAGTTCTGCCGTTTCGGGAATAGCGGTAACAAACCGACAGATATACAAAAATTTTTAAAATTGTACTCTTTTTATAAGTACCGTATATAATTTCATATGCGTTTAGTAAAAATCTGTTATCCTGACATTATAAACAGACACTCTTTATAATATCTGTAGAGATGGTTTTTTTATATTTACGAATATTAAGAACTCTTTAACTAATAACTATATTTTATCTTATTTTTATCTTAATTGATCTTGTACTTTCCGTAATAAATAAAAAAAAAATTATAGTGCGTGTATGATAGTGTACACGCGCAAGAAGTAAAACTTCTGTAGGTTATAGGTATTCTTTATGAAATTCAATTTATATTTTAAATAATTAGGATAGGTGAGATACTAAAAATAACGCATATTAGGCATATTACAATCATATATTTATAGAATATAATTTAAGGAAAGATTATAATATTATAATATAATATCATTTGTCAGACAATAACAAGTGTTACGATGGCAACAAACGTACGTACATTTTTTCATAAAGCATTTACCAGCTTACTCCCCAAGTCAAGCGTGCGTAAAGAAGTTTTACTTCAATGAGAAAATATCTTACACTACTTAGTTTGAAATTTGTTAAAATAAAAATGTACCAAATTGAAGTAGAGTCGTTAATTTTTGTATTATTTATTGTTATGAAATATCTTTCTCACTGTACATATATGTATGTTTCATCTGATAAAGCTCGTTATCAAGTAGGTACGTTCGCGTCATTAGAAGATCACACAGTATTTAATGGTCTGAGTTATTAGTATTGGTAAATAACTGTTGTTTGGTTATTATATATAAATATATATATATAGATATCTAGATATATAAATTAGGTAGATTTACCTAATATAATATATACTTTCACATATAAAATATATTTAAAATAGGTACACGGTTACTGTTGCATGAAAATAAAGCTTAGGTACTAGATAGGTACCGAATAGTCATTTATACCTAGGTTAATTTTGATTTTTCAAACAAAAAAAATAATTGTGAATGCAAACGCACAACCTTTACATCTGTAAATGACTTATAAAAAGAAGTTCTTTTTAGAAGTCGGTTAAAAAGTTATGAAATAAAATAATAATATAAAATATAAATAATTTAAAATTATATTAATTTATTATATCTCGTATTTTATTTTCCCACTAATTTTAGCAACATTTAATTAAGAATCAAATGATTCATAAGTACATACTTAATATACTAGCAGAACCCGCGGCTTCGCTCGCGCTAAAATTACAAGAAAAAACTCTAGAATGTAGGTTTCATACAAACTTTCATCCCCAATTTTACCCGCTTATGGGATAAATTTAAAAAAATGCTACAATACGAATTTATTTTAATGTATTGAAGAGCATTAATACGAAGTTACAAGTAATTCTGATCATAAATATTTTTATGGATTGTATTATAACGTGTTTTCCCATGGGAAAGGGACAATCTCACGCAGTAAAACGTAGCCTATGTCACTCTCCAGCCCTCCAACTATTTCCACACAAAAATACACACCTGTCACTCTGTTTCGACTTGAATAAAGGACAAACAAGCAAACAAACAACAAACAAACATTCACATTTATAATATATTTAATATTATAATTATGGAAGTATGATGGATTGTATACCTACTAAGTTACACGTAGGTAATACACACGTATCCCCATGAATCACTTTTACATTAATTCATATCAAATATTTTAAGTACTTCAAAATACACTGTTAAAATTATAGTTAGGTATACGCATATAAAATTAAAATTATTTTAAATACGACATGAAAAATCTTTAAAAACCTAAAAGTGTAATGGAGATAATATGAAATATCGTAAACTTTATAAAGTTATTAGCAGTATTAAATTCCTGGATCCTAGTTATATTTTATTCACGGCTCATTTTACTTTTAAAAGCAAAATGAAACGTCTATATTTATACTTATCTATCTAATCTAGTATATTTAAACGAGCAATTCTTGTATATTTATACCGGCGATCTCGGAAACTGCTCTAACGATTTCGCTGACATTTGGTTTTCGAGGGCGAAAAATCGATTTAGATTAGTTTAATGTCTGGGAAAACGAGTGTTTTCGTGTTTTCATGCGGTTTTCTTTCGCATTATTTCACGTAAAATATGGTCGCTAATTTTGCACGGGCATAAGCATCGTGGTTAAGTATCCAAGGCGTAAAATTGAAAATCACAGGTGTCCGAGTTCGAATCCCAGTTTGATACAAAGTTTTTACTTTTGTTATTTTTTTGTATTTATTCAAGTTTTTAGTTTTTTTTTTGTAAAGAAAATTATATTTTGGCCAAAAACTCCGAGCGAAGCTCGGTCGCCCAGGTACTGTATACATATTTATATTAAACAAATCTATACATATAATAAAATTCTAACTAAGCCGAATCTTTACCTTGAATATTTTTTGGAAAATCTTATTGAAATAGACATTATTATCGATGCAAAGGCCGAATCTATAGTTTTTAGAATTTTTGTCTGTCTGTCTGCTACCGCATCACAGAAAAACCACTGGAGGGATTTTGATGAAATTTAGTATGATGATAGCTGGATATCCGGGTCAACATATAGGATACTTATTTTCATTCATACAGGAGTACACGTTATAACACAACCCAAAAAATATTTATGATCAGAATTTCTTGAAACTTGGTATTAATGCTCTTCAATACAATTAAATAAATACGTGCTTTAGCGTTTTTTAAAATTTATCCCATAAGGAGATAAAATAAGGGATAAAAAATTGTATGAAACCTACCTTTTCAAAGTTTTTTGTTGTAGTTCTAGCGCGAGCGAAGCCGCGGGTTTTGCTAGTATACTATATTTAAAATATAGTTAATTATAAAATCACAGTAATTGCGAAACTTCGTATGTGTGTATATATATTCTTTATTGCACATTAAAACTAAAATTACAAGTATTTAGAGAGAATATGAGGCAAAGGTGGACTTATCTCTAACAGAGATCTCTTCCAGTCAACCTAGGAGGTGAGAGAGATTGTCATTTAGCGGAGCAGAAAAGTGCAAGGTAATATGGAAATAAAGTAAAAAAAAAAAAAAAAAAAAGAAATCACAGTATATATAAAAATAGCATACTACATGACAATAGCGTACTACAAGTTTTAGTATAATAAATAATACAAACATACAAGTATATAAACTACATAGATAAGAATAATAATTATAATACATATATTTTATACAATACAATATACTACAATATACATACATACAATACATATAATTACGTGTTAAAATATAATGTTGATGACTACTAAGTGACTTTAGATAGAAAATATTCTTTTAGACGATATTTAAAAGATGCAATGGAGGGACTTTCCTGAATAAGTTTAGGAAGTTTGTTCCATAGTAGAGGAGCACGTACCGAAAACGAATTAAATCCAAAGCCGGTATTACACTTTGGCACATTGAGCATTGATGTGACGCACGAACGTTTACTGCGTGTGGAAGTGGGAAGTAAGGTAATACGGGAACAAAGATAAGGAGGGGCGTTTGGATCGTGGAGAATATTAAATAGGGTGGACAGGATGTGCATATCACGGCGAAGGCGAATTGGAAGCCACTTAAGTTGAGCGCGAAAAACAGATATGTGATCATGCTTTCGCAAGTTGTAGATGAAGCGTATGGCTAAATTTTGGAGGCGCTCCAGTTTATTAAGTAGCTCCTCAGTCACATCCAAGTAACAAACATCGGCGTAGTCAAGGATAGGCAAAAGAAGGGATTGCGCAAGCATAATTTTGGTTTTGAAAGGAAGAAAACTTTGGAGACGTTTGAGAGCGTGGAAGGTGTAATGAATTCGTCTGCTGACTTCGTTAACATGAGCCGCCCAAGACATATTGCAGTCCATGATCAAACCGAGGTTCCTTACCTTATCACAGTAAGGAATTAAAACCCCTGAGTAAATAATTTTCGGTATTAAATTCCACTCAACTCTGCTTCTCAGCCGGCGGCTTCCAATGATAATGGCCTGCGATTTGACTGGATTAACAAGAAGGCCGAAGGACTCCGCCCATAGCTGAATAGCAGCAAGATCACAATTCAACGCTTGAATAGTCTCATGTAACTCAGTCAGCTTAAAGTGTCTGTATAGCTGTAAGTCATCTGCATACAGATGGAAGGGAGAAGAAATTACACGTGATATATTATTAATAAAGATAGAAAACAGTAATGGTGAAAGTACGCCGCCTTGAGGGACGCCAGCTGTGAGATCAAGCCAATCTGATGATATATCATTGCATTTCACGCACTGCTGGCGCCCGAAGAGGTAAGAGCGAAACCAGTCTATAACGGGAGAAGAAATGTTAACCGCGCGAAGTGTGCCAAGAAGTATGTCAAAGTCTACAGAATTAAAGGCATTGCTAAAATCCAGCAGAACGATTGCAGTTAGCTTGGTATTATCCATAGCACACCGAACGTCCTCCGTTACATTTAGCAGTGCACCGACAGTGCTGTGGGATGGACGAAAACCTGATTGAAAAGGGCAAAGGAGTTTGTGGGAGGACAGATATGAATAAAGTTGGTAATGCACAATGGATTCAAGGACTTTGGATAGTATGGGAAGAATGGATATTGGACGATATTGTGATAAACTAGTAGGATTTGAGGTTTTAGGTAATGGTAAGACAAGAGCTTGCTTCCATAATGACGGAAAAACATTACACGAAAGTGAAGAGTTAATGATGTGAGTGATCACAGGTGCAATGTCTTCCAGCACAGGAAGAATCATGTCAAGGCTAAGGTTATCACTGCCAATGGCCTTAGTGGATAAAGAGCGGACATACTTCTTAACAACATTATCCGAGACTGTATTAAAAGAGAATTGAGGTAGGTCTGGTGGGGTATAATTAGACAAAAGCGAAAGAGTTGCGGTTTTGGTTTGAGAATCTAAAGTTACAGGGGGAGTAGTAAAATGTTTATTCATAGCCTGGATATCCACAGGACCTTGACAAGTATCCGTGGTTTTGCCGACCCCTAGTGACCATAAGAATCTCCAAACTTGCGCTTGGCAAAGATCCTGAATTGAGGAGTGAATAAAGCGACGTTTAGCATCCCTACACATTCTGTTGCAGATGTTACGTAGTTTTTTGTAAGTGTTCAGATTTTCCAATGACGGGTGTTTTTTATTTTTAGTTTTAGCTCTATCACGTTTAACCATAGTCCTCTTAATAGTAGGTGTTAGCCATGGAGCAGGAGCGTGTTTCATTCGTACAGGTCTTACAGGTGCATGGATGTCGTATAACTTAATCAGCTCAGCAGTTAAAGATTCTACCATTATGTCAATGTTGTTTGTTGCAAGTATTTTTTTTTTTTTTTTTTTAATTTCTTGTCTGCGGCTATGGTGTCACTGCGACCATTTCTGGTCTATTGTGATCGCCACATTTTTCATTAGAGTGAACCATTGAACCCTGCAGAATTTAAAAACTGCAGGATTTTCTTTGGTTTGCACTCTTTTATTTCATCTAGGCCTATATACTGTTTTCCTAGATGAATGCTACGCTTGTACATGAGCGGTCCGCATTCCCATAGAAGATGAAGTGGCGTTTCATCTGCCTCCATGCATATTCTACAGGTTCGTGTTTCGCTCAGTCCCATGTTGAACATGTGCTTGTTTAAGCAGCAGTGTCCAGTAAAAGTCCTTACCAGTAATCGTAAGGTTTTTCTATTTAGCGCTATCATAAGGTTGTTAAACCTTTTGTCATAGGCTTTAATCAGTGTCTTGGAGTGAATCATTCCAATTGACTCATTCCAGTCCTTTTTTGCAGTTTTGAGACATGCTAACATTAGGGTTCTTTGAGCTAAGCTCTTGGGTATTCCGCAGAAAGGCTCAGGTCCCTGCTGCGAGCCAAGTGCTCCCTCTCTAGCAAGCTTATCGGCACATTCGTTGCCAACTATCCCTGCATGACCCGGTACCCATCTTAGAACTACTTTATTTCTTTTTGCTAAGAAGTTTAATCGGTCCATGCACTGTTCTACTAGCTTCGATGAGACTATGTTTGAGTCTAGTGCTAGTAGTGCGGCTTGGCTGTCCGAATTTATATAAATAGTTTGATTTGTGTAGTGCTTACATAGATTGGCTTCTACACATTCTAGGATGGCATAGACTTCTGCTTGGAAGATGGAGGCGAATTGTCCGAGATGTACGCTTTTGCTGAACCTCGGTCGCTCTCCATGTATCCCGCAGCCAGTCTTTGCTCCTATTTTGGAACCGTCTGTGTACCAGACTAGAGATCCGTTTTTATAGGATATCTGGCTATTGGTCCAGTCCTCCCTTGACGGAAATTCAATTTTGTAATATTTATCAAATAAGTGCCGCGTTTGCATGGCATCAGATGTCATACCAAGTAGCGGCATCTCTTGCAGAGAGTCCTGTAATGTCCTCATTTTCCGTGAGAGCCATTGAGTTCTGCCTTGGATTTTAGCTCTGTACATACTGGCTTGTGCCTCCTTCTGTATAAATAGGTGTAGAGGTGGCAACCCGAGTATTGCATTTAGTGCTTGACCAGGGCACGTAGACATGGCTCCTGTTGTCATTAGACAGGCTGTTCTTTGTAGGCTGTCTAATTTTTTGATTACTGTTGTCTGTTTAGTCTTAATAGACCAGGCTACCGATGCGTAGGTGATAATTGGCCTCACAATGGCAGTATATGTCCAAAGGGTGGTTTTGGGGCTTAAACCCCAGTTACCGCCCAGCATGCGGCCACTCGCTCCTAATGCCATCTTAGCCTTACTTACAACTGTAGCTAGGTGAGGGTTCCACGTCAGTTTTTGGTCTAGTGTTAGTCCCAGATATTTGACTTGTGTGGAAAATGTGATCTGTTTGCCATTAAGCTTTGGCATGACTAGTTTGTCTAGCCGTCGCTTATTTGTAAAGGGCACAATAACCGTTTTGTCTGCGTTTACTGATAGGTCACTTCTAACGCACCAGTCGCTGACAGTATTTAGTCCCTTTTGTAGTATACTAGAGAGTGAAGATTGGCAAAAACCCCTCACTATGATTACCAAGTCATCTGCATAGCCTTGCGCATCAATGTGGAGTTCTGCCAGTTTGTAAAGCAGTTCATCCACGGCAAGGGTCCACAATAATGGGGATAAGACACCCCCTTGCGGACATCCTCTTGCTGTGGATATGTATATGGTTGTGTCGTGAAGGTCTAGTTTGGCTCTTCTACTAGTGAGCATTGATTTTACCCATCTTACCGTTGTTGGGTCGACATTTTTGGTTGTCAGCCCATTTATCAACAGCGAAGTAGAAGAGTTATCAAAAGCACCTTCGATATCTAGAAATGCACAGAGTGCTATTTCCTTGTCTTCTAACGCCTTTTCTACTTTGTCTATAAGACTTGTAAGAGCAGTTTCAGTTGATTTACCCTTACGATATGCGTGTTGGTTGAAATGAATAGGATTATTGATCAAGGCTACATCTCTTATATACCTATCTAATACCTTCTCCATTGCTTTAAGTAAGAATGAAGAGAGGCTTATTGGTCTAAAAGACTTTGGCTGGCTATAGTCTTTTTTACCAGTTTTAGGTATAAATATGACCCTGACAATAGTCCATTTTTCTGGTACGTATCCCCAGGCGAAGCTCGCTCTGAAGATTTTGATCAGGTGGGGAAGGAGGATGTCCGCCCCTTGCTGAAGCAAGATTGGCGTTATCCCGTCTTCCCCTCTCGCCTTATATGGCTTAAAAGAGTCTACGGCCCACTGAACAAGGTTAGGTTTTATGATTTTGGCAGCCTTGCACCAGTCCTCACTACGAGGTCTATGATGTTTGTTGCAAGTATAAATAACCAGTTAATTTTTTTCACATCCTCTCTCAAACGTTCAAGGTCCATATGCTTAAAATTACGCAGAAGAACAACTTTGTCTCTAACCTTTGGAGGGCGCACTTTATAAGCTAGAAAGATTAGGTCGTGATGAGAAAAGGGAGCTGTCATTTGACCGTGTGAGATAGCAAGGTCAGGGTTAGAGACAAAAATTAAGTCAATAAGCGACGGCCTACAGTTTGGGAAATAGTGTGTAGGATTAGACAGAGGAAGAATTTGCATGTTGACAGAAGAGATTAGCGATTGTAACGAATGTGCTCTTACATCATTTTTGAGTAAACACGTGTTGAGGTCGCCCATGCATATGACATGGTCGTAACTAGGAACAAGGTTTTCAAGAATACCTTCTAAGATGTTAAAATAATTAATCTTGTCGTTTGGACAGTAAATAGCACCGAGGAGCACTTTTTTGTGATTAATTATTATTTCTAAAAAGAGGTACTCAAGAATACCTGTTGATTCGGAGGTTGTTTTAGAGACAATACTACCAGGAATTCCACTGCGGAGGTAAATACCAACACCACCACCATTCCGGTCAGTGCGATCGGCACGGAACAGCTGAAAACCTGGAAGAGAACAGCTGGTGGAGGGGATTGAAGGTTTTAACCATGTTTCGGAAACCATAATACAATCAACCGTGTTAGTACTAAAGGATGTGAGAAGATCGGAGTAGTGAGCCATTAAGCTCTGCGCGTTGATATGCACCATGGAGAGGAAGCTCGATTTTTTGTCAAAAACTTGTGATAATTTAATACCAAGTGGTTCGGAATCAGATAGTGAACTGTTGTAGCTGTTTTCAAAACTTTCGTAGTCATCAGAAGAGCAAGTAAAATAGTCATCATCTAACATAATTATATAAAACGTGATATGTATAGATATAATATTAAAATAAATATATTATGTAAAATAATATTATATATTTATAAAAGAATATAAGATTAACAGACAATACTATCCTCACGCATAAGTTGACTGCAAAACTTAAATCTATGTCTATAAATTAACATATAACGCACTAGACAGTTATAAAATAAACATTAAAACCTAAGAGCATGTTACCATTATAATTGTCAACATAAAAATTATTATTTACATGTAGCAGTAAAACCTATCAATACAGACGGTGATAGAAAAAACATAAAAATATAAATACCGTACATTTAAGAAAAATGAATGTAAACATAAAATAATAGATAATAAAAGGCATATCGTGCGATGAGGTTGCGTAGTGCATGTTTACAATATAGATGGTAAAATAGGAAAAAAGTGAAATAAATGTGATATACAAAAAAATATTTAACAGCGACTTTGTGTGTTGTGTAAACTTAATATGTAATATAATTACTTGTCAATGGACACGGAAGAACTTTGCGGATATTTGGATATCAGTTGTTTCAACTCTGACGAAGAAGTGATTTTTGCTCGGGTCTTGTCTGGGAGAAGAATGACAATTATTCCATCTGCAGACCAGCATTTCTTCATCCCGAAGTGATTGCGAGCCGTTGCAAAGACATTTTGACGGGCCTTAGTCAAAAACTCGGTTATTGTTACTTTAGTGCCCTTCAAAGTTGTTTTTGCCTTCCAAGCTCTGGAACGAAGATGGATATTCGAAAATCGCACAAGAACAGGCCGGGCTGAGTCCCTTTTCGCACCCAATCTATAACAGGAATCGAGTGAATCAGGCTTCATATCTGATATCTTCATGTTATTAGATAATATGGCAATAATCTTCTTCTGCACATCTTCATCTTTATCTTCCTTTATCCCATGGAAGAGGAGCACTTTTCTTCGGCACTGTGTTTCCAGGCGGTCTATACCACGCACGACCAGTTCAACCTGGGACTTAAGTAAGCTAAGAGATTTCCAGACAAAGGATTTGAAAGTTTGAAAGTCCGCAGCTAAAGTCTTCATTGTAGGATTGGAAGCCGTGGTTCCGGATAACGGTAGGCTCTTTTCAAACTCGCCCATCCTGCTGCTAAACATTGAGGAGAGTTCTTCCATACTCTTTAGAAGTTGCTCAACTGGTGCGTCCATTGTGTGTAAAGAAAGTTTGTGATGATAGTGTGTGACGGTCAACTTAAGCAGAGGTGAGTTAGTTTAAGCACATATATGATAAGAAAGCTACAATATTAATTAAATATACTGGATAACTTATAATCACGTCCATACACTCTTACATCTACCCGCGAAGTGTATGTAGTATGCCTGAGTCTATGTTTAGCTCAGTTTGTAGTGATCCTACTTGCTGTGCCAGCGGTCGCGGGTTCGAGTCCAGCTGGCGGGATTCATTTGTGTGATGAGCACGAATGTTTGAACTCCAGTCATAGGTCTTTATATTTATAATATGTATGTATCTAAAGTTATATATGTGTAGTGTATCAACTATCTGGTATCCATAACACAAGCCTCGTAGCTTACCATGGAATTAGATGGTGCTGTGTGTTAATGTCCCAACATATTTATTTATTTATATTTATCTGTGTGTGAGACTATGTGTCTATGTGTGTATGTTTGTTACTCTTTTACGCCATAACGGCCAGACTAATTTAGTGTAAAATTTAGTATAAAAATAGTCAATGACTTGGAGTAATACATGAGCATCTTGATAGTATATTATGCATGATATTAAATTATACATAAGTAAATATTTACATATGCAGCAATCTCTTATACATACATAACTACCAGTTACATAATGTTTTAGATGTATATATTTGTGCAAAGTAAAACGAAGAATAAATATGTATTTTACACTGGCTGGTATCGGTGGTATCGTTTCCAATGTTGTATGCAAATATATAAATAGCAGAGTGACTATAATTTTATATTAGTGAATTTAAATTTATTGTCGCCGAAGTTGAGTTCGAAGTCGTCGGCAAGTGTCAGTCTATCCTTATGTGCACGCTGTACCTACTCCTGAACTATTGAACGAATTCGGATGCAGATTTTGTTTATTTGCATTTCTCCAGAAACAGAAAATTTTTAATAAATGAGTTGAATCAACTATAGATGACTGTAAATGATTGAAATCAATGCGTGGAATCAATCAATTATAGTTGTAAAAAGTCGATGTGCTTTGATTTGTATCGGCTGGCACTGACTTCGAAAATATCTGATTAGGTATCTATAGTAAATGAAAACTACCAATCAGTTATTTTTTATTTTTTAGTGTTTTTTTTTGAAGTCGGTTTTTTTTTTCTTAAAAAGTTTTTATTTTTCCCTTTTTAGTGTAGACATAGTGGTAGCAAAGTAAGAAGAAAATATTTTAATAAAATATTCGCTGAAGCCGTTTAAGTTAGTTTGATGCCAATTTTTATATGAAAGCGGACAAACTAAAATTCGCTTTTATTAGTAACACTATAAATCTGGCACTAACATCCGAATCTAACGTATTGGGCTTATCAAATCAAACAAAATAAGCCCAAACTCAAAGTATCTACTATTAGCCGTTGAAGAGTTCCATCTATCCACCTTCTGGCCTTGCCATCAGGTCAGGCCGACGATACCGAATCACTGCATTATCAACGGTAATAAAAACACTTGCAAAGTTTCAAGTCAATAAGACAATTAGAAGTAGGTTACATTCATCATTAGCTATTTTTCCACCCTTAGGGGTGGTATTTTTTTTTAATTTGGAAGACCACTTTCAAACAACATAAAAATGATCCAAATCGGTTAATAAATGACGGAGTTCTGAAGTAACAAACATAAAAAAAAATGCAGTTGAATTGAGAACCTCCTCCTTTTTGAAGTCGGTTGAAAATCTACGAGACCATAATATATCTAATCCTTATATTTTAGCAGATACAATTTTTCGACTTAGTTATGCTTAGCTAATCTGTATAAAAATAAATTATTTCATCATCACAAGAACTTTTAAACTGATAAAATTTGACCTTTACAGTATGTCATTTGGTTTGTTATATAAAAATTATAACTATATTTCAGATCTGAAAGGCTTTAAGGATCAGATCAAAATATATTGTAACATTTTCATTTGAAAATTATTCGGTCACTAAATTATTAGGTACTATATAAAGCTGAAAAGTTTTTTGGTACTATAAATGTGGGCGACGCCAGAATATTATTAGTTCAATATAAATAATATATATCATTCACTGTTATAAAAAAATCATTTACTGTTATTTGTAAATTGTTACCTGCTATTTTCACATTACATCTGTGATCCTCGGTAGTATAGTGGTAAGTATCCCCGCCTGTCACGCGGGAGACCGGGGTTCGATTCCCCGCCGGGGAGATTCTTTTTAATTTTATTTTCAATATTATAAGTATACAATATTAGCAATATGATATAAAAATAAAACTTAAAAAGCAAACGTGTAATTTTTTTTTGTATTACATATTAAAATATTAATTACATTATACTTATCTACACAAAAGATAGAAAAATAATATTTAGAATTTTGAACCAAAATATGAAATATGTATTTGTGTGTTTATTTAATTCTTATGTTCAATATCTTCTAAGAAGCTGGTATATTCTTTATTGCTCGACTTCTATCACATGAAAAGGACTGTCTAGTAAATTATTATTTTTTTATTGTTGATATGAAATATTTAACACTAAAGAAAGATAATAATTTGATACTCAAAGTTATTTTAAGGTATTTTTATGGAGTGATTGATACACAAATATTCAAAGTAATCAAGTTAGTTTTTCTTTGACAGCGCCATCTATTCAAGATCACTGTCCCTACAAGTAACCACTCTTTCATAGTATTCTTAGGTCCTTCATAATACTCTATAAATAGCGAAATTTCTTTGATGTTTGCTCTTAAAATTAGTCAGTATCACTAAGCATAATTTATGATTTTTTTTCAAAGAAATATCTATATGTTGTATATTCCTAGTCTACTATATTTTAACATTAATAACAACTTATTAAGCCAAAAATTATCGAATATTAATAGTATTTTTTTTAGTTTAATTTGTAAGTACATTTTTATTTTATTTTGTTAAAATTATGATCTACGAGGTTTATAGCAACGTAAAATATTTTATATATATAGTCTGTATGCAATCTGTCAAAACAGTTTTTGTTTCACTCATTTTTCGTTTCATTCGCGCTCAATGCGTCGGCTCTTGCAACGCGTTATGCTGCTGTGACGGTTACTTGTCTATGGGAATACTCGTACGTATCGAATTAGTGGCTTGTATTTTATGATCAGTGAATTAAAGGCGAAAAATTTATTTCAATGCATGACAGTGAATAAAGTAACTATTCGAAAATGGCATTGGAGGGTGTGAAAAGTGAAAAAAGTGAGGAAAACAACGGTAACCTGCCGGACGGCAAGGCGAACGGGATCGACAACAAAAGTAAACAGGTAAGAATCAAATAGGATTTTCGCGAGTTTTCATTTACAGTCCAGCTGCTTTTTCATGTATTAACAACTGTTTAAAAATCTAAAAATAAATTATATTTCTAAAGGGAATCCCAAGCGTATTTTATGGACGCAAAATATTGCTAAAGTAGAGGCGAAACTAAAACGGCATAATTTTGCGCAGCTCTAGTAGCTGTATTGCAGGTTGCGACTGGGACACTTTGGATATAGGTGTCACTAAGCTCACGAAAATGACCTATTTCTTGTATTCTCAGCTTTCCTTATTAGAAAATTATTATTACATCTGTATTTATTATTAGTTACTGTTGGGTAATTGTAACGATTTTATTGTTTGGAAGAGAGGTTTTAAATAAAATAGATCATAATTTTACATTAACATACTTTAATGAAATATAATTTAATTTATATATTTCGTAAAATTATATGTATTGCTGTATATGTATAGGTATAGATCTGAAAAAAATTTACATCTGAAATTTGTAGTTTCATCTTCATTTAATGGGTACATACTTAAAACAACAATATTTAAAAAATAACAAATATTTAATGCATATTTTATTTTTTGTTACAATTTTTTAAGTATTTTTTATGTTATATTAGATCATGAAATATGTAATTGCAATTATATATTCATGATGGACAAATTTTCACAAGTGCTAATAAGGCCATATTGATTGACCTAGCCCCGTAGCACAATTAAGAACATTATCTATATGAGATCATATCACATAATTTATACTATAGATGTAACCTATTATGTAACAGAATTTATTCTGATATTTTTTTTTAATTTTTCATATAATAATAATTTTAACTTATGTCCTAAAGATTTTTCAAATAACTTAGCGATTAATACTATCAGTGATCAAAAATGAGATAAAAAATAATGTTACATTGGATTTACTAAACATTTTGTTTGTGTTTCTGTTACATTCTTTTAACATGGGAAATATATAAACTATGTATTTCTTTCTTGATAAAATTGTCTTGTTTTGAAAGGAAAAATTTATCTTTTAAAGGTTTAGAAAATATATTTAATATTTTTGCTTGCTACTTGTAGATATTCAGCATATATTTTGATTCATCATAGGAATTAAATAAATATTCAACTATAATGACTACTAAGAAGAGATTTCTGCAGTCATAGTAATTGCCAATTACATAATATATACTTTGGAATTTGGACTTTTTACTCTTGAAGATAATAAACTTTAGCAAATTATTTAAGTAAGATTCTTGAACTTGTAAAATCATACCTAACGCAACATTCACGAAATATATTAATGTATGAATTCAGTATTGCTTATTATTGCCTAATATAAAAATCATTTAAGTAGTATTAAGAAAAAAAATTTAAAACATATTTAGCCAAAAAAAAAAAATATGTACAAACCACTTATATAAATACTAAAAATTGTAAAAAAAAAAACAGGTGTATTAACAGAAACTAATATAAATAATATCTTCAAAATTTAGTATGTATATTTCATCTCAGAACTTATCAATGATAAGAGTATAAGAGAATATTGAGTAATAATACTTAATATGTTTATTTCATATCAGATATTATGCAGAGCATAGAAGGTTAGGTATACTATCTAAGTACTTTTGATATTTTGACGTACTATCCTTTATAATTCTGAAAATGGCACTGCTGATACTTAGATAATGAAAAAGCTAGGCTGTCTCATTATTCTAGTGGCTAGACACTATACATTATTTCTGCAAAAACGGAGGTCCTGGTTTCAAGTTCCGTGTCTGGCCAAGTATAGTTATTAGGTTTTCTGTCAAGAAATTTACGTAATAGCATAGAGTCGGGAAGTTTCCGATGTTTCACCATATGCCTTGGATAGTACGTGAAGGCATCGATCTTATGCTGATCTGTCAAGTCTCACCGGTCGTGCTGAATTGTCGTTCTGTTATTGCTAGAAAACGAAAAGATAGTGAATAGTAGATAGTGAACCTTTTGTTTGCGCACACTTTTGTACGTGCACTATATCATCTGCACTTGGAACTTGTCCCACTAAGATCGGTCGTCGTGGCCTAAAACGGGCAGGACATTATTATCTATACATCCATACAGATAAATAAAATTGAAGTGTCTGTAATGTCAAAATAACAGCTTTATACTAAATGCATATGGAATTATATACGGTACTCATAAGAAACACTCAATTATTATAATTTTTGTATGTCTGTCTGTTTGTACCGGCTAATCTCCGAAACGGTTGGACCAATTTTAACGGGACTTTCACTGGTAGATAGCTGATATCATAAGGAGTAACTTAGGCTAGGAGTACTTTTATTTTAGAAGAGATGGGTTGCGCTCAAAAAAATTAAAACGTACCTAGTGACGCACCTGAGCGAAGCGAGGGTAAGTCGCTAGTTATTTATGGAAAAGCTGTAATTTTTTATTTAACAAACGAAGGATTCATGACGAAGTTGTAATGGTAGAATCATTTAATCAAATATTAATTATTAGTTATTTTTTGTCAAATCTAAACCTTCATTGGCATAAAACCAATTCCGATGCAGTGTTGTTTCATGACTGCAATGCGTTGAATATTTGCCAAAATGGATACTTCATTGACTTTTGTCAACCTTACGTTTTGATTGTAATTTTGGTTAATAATAGCCCTAATAATTGTTACCCCACCATCTTAATTGTTTGTTTTCTTATACAAAAAAACCATATTAACACAAAAACACATTTTTAAATAACGTATCTAATTTCACTACTAGAAATAGGTACTTTGGTACATTTTTCGCACTAATTTAAAATTTATATGTGATGTTTTCCCGACAATTTATCTTTAACTATAATAAACTGTAAGAAAATACTTACTATATTATCAATAATTAATAATTCAAGGCGTATTAATATATAGTCTTATTTTCTTTCACATTTTGTGAAAGTCTATCTAACAACATAACTTTTATACCTATAGGTACATATAATATAAGTCTAACTGAGTCGAATCTGTGTGTCTGTGACGGCATCACGAAAAAAACTACTTGATAGATTTTGATGAAATTTGGTATGCTGACAGATCCGGGTCAACATATAGGATACTTTTTATTGCGGGAAAATATCTCATCTCTGAGAAATCTATATTAAACGTTAAAACGGAAATAGGGACAAACTCGAGCGGAGCGAGGGTGAGTCGCTAGTTATAAATAACTAGCGACTCACGCTCGCTTCGCTCGCGTTCGTCCCTAGGTACGTTTTCACGGTTAGCTATGTTTAAACATAAATAGTACCTTGCTACTTCTAAGATATTCATTTAAATTTTATAGCGATTTACCCTTGCTTCGCTCGGATGCGTACGCCGTAAGCGGATTTTGTTCACAATTTCATAGGTTTTAATTTTTTTTCACGGAACCCTGATTCTTTTTCTAAAATAAAAGTAAGTTAGCCTAAGTAAGTAAGTAAGCCTAAGTTACTCCTTATAGCAGCAGCTATCTGCCAGTGAAAGTTCCGTCAAAATCGGTCCAGCCGTTTCGGAGATTAGCCGGAACAAACAGACAAACAGACAGATAAAAATTGAAAAAAATGTTGTTTTGGTATATGTACCGTGTGTACATCCATATGCATTTCGTAAATAGTGGTTATTTTAGTATTACAAACAGACACTCCAATTTTATTTATCTGTATAGATAATCAATTCTATTATCAAGAGAAAGATCAAAGATATTTTAAACGTAAGTAGTAAAAAAATACTATCACTGGTGCAATTTATCAAATGCGTCGGCATTATTGTACATATATCAAAATAAAAATCACAGCTTATCTCTATCCAACTATTATCTACGCTTCCGTTCCCATGCGGTACTTTATTTGGGGCATACACACATCTGCTCCACAAAATAATGCAAGCGCTATTTCGATATATAATCTCGGTTTTCTCGTCGTTTTTAAGTAGTTATAGTTTCGTTTATAAAACTAATAAGCAATAAATTTTCTACAACAAAATTGTTCTGCAGGATAGCGTAATTCTTAGTATATTATTTCCCTTATCATATCAATGGGTGCATTTGCAAAGTAATTTCTTGTTATTTACAATGTAGTTTTGTAACTTTGTATGGTTAAAAAAGTTTTTAAACCATTTTTGTATCAGGAATGTTGTTTATAATTATCAATTTGTGAAAAAGAAATATATTCTTAAGTAAAGTTAGATATAGACCGGCCGTGATCAAATGTAAAATGTAGCTATAATAAAAATTACCTTTTAAACATTTAATCCTTTTGGCCGATGCATATTAGGTAGACGACGGCTCTCAAAAAGTAACTGGATGCTTGCCTTGAACAAATATTTACCTGAAACTCGTATGATACCCATAGCATTTGTTTGATATTACCGTCCAAAAGAAACCTCTTTATATAATTTTGTCCACACATTCAAAACTTTACCAGTTAAGTTCTTAAGAGAGTATTAACACTCCTAAATGTATATTATACAAATGTATATATGAAAAATATTACTCTTATGAAATATTAAAATGTAATACTAACGTTTCCCCGCTACTCCGCCCGCGTAGTTCAATTATACATAATTGAACTACGCATTATATCTTTATCAATTAATAGCTCATGTTTTGTTTTAATGTACAAGCTATATTACTGTACAGTTTCATCAAAATCCGTTCAGTAGTTTTTGCGTGAAAAACATAAAACGTATTCCTATATTTTTTTCTACCTTTATTCTCTGCTCTTGATACTCGAATACACGTGGTAGTGTAGCTTCATAATAATAATCAAATCTAATCTTTACATGATTATTGTAGTATTTTCGTTGACGGCACAGTTGGGGTAAACTAACATCTGCTATTGCACAATATGAGAGCATAATGCGAGCTCTGCTGCTAACTGTAGTCACTCAATTACGTATTCTCGCCCATCACTACGTTTACCGTAGAAAAACGCATTAGTCTGATTTTTAAAGTGACTTGATTCAGCATCTCTCATTTAAAATTGCTATTTTTCCTACATTCAATTCGTTGTAAAGTTTTTTTGCTCGCTTGCAATCGTACGCAAGGCACGTTAAAGTAAATTCTAATATTTCGGCAAGGATTTTATAAAAAATGACGATGTTATTTGATTAATATTGTAGAGAAGGCGATACAAATGTACATACACAGGTTAAATTTAAAGTAAAGTTTGAAATAATTTCCAAAAATTATATATTAAAAAAAATAACGGCGCGTATCTTTGTATCAATCTGTTTCTTCAATTTTTTATTTGTAATCTCAACCGTAACCTGTTTAAAATAACAATTAATAAAACTTTGAGTCGTGGGAATATTTAAAGTAGAAAAAAAATAACAGCTTCTAGAATTTATTTACGCATGTCACGTAAAAATGGCTCCAAGAATTTAATGAAATTTATTCTTAAAAAGTTTATATAAAACTAGCAAGTTAACCGTATCCCTACATACTAATAATTCCGTAAATATATTGTTTTCATATAAGACCGTTGGTTGACGCAGCACGCGCCAGTAAAGCTCCCGTCGGCATGATTTTTTCCGATTTCTTCTACAATGGTCGTCATATTTCAGTAAATTTAAACAAAATTTTAATGAATTATACACCTTAACCTACCTCATGAATGACTCCGTTCATTATAAAACCGTATGAAAATCCGTTTTGTAGTTTTTGAGTTTATCGCGTTCAGACAGACAGACAGATGCGGCGGAGGGACTTTGTTTAATAATATGTAGAGATTAGCTATTCAAGGGAAAATAATACAAGAGATACTTAGTATGTGTAAGCAAGGAATTACTAAGATTCAATTTTAACTACTAAGTACACGTAAAATACAGGCTCGTATGTATAAAAAGCTAAGATCATGGCCTAAATGTCTTAGACCGAAAGTAAAATAAATCAGACAAGTGCGAGTCTAACTTGCACACCGAAGGTTCCATAGCATGAAGCATTAAAATAAGTTTATAATCGAATCTATCTAAAATCTATAAATTTACGATTTCCCGATTTTCCCTATTACTTATGCTAAAGACATTGTTTTTTTGCAAAATTTCATGATTCTAGGTTGACGGGAAATAGGTACTCTATAGGTTTGGATTCTCTTACGAGTGTCAAAATATGTATCTTAGAAGTTGATTTCTTCACAGCTCCGAGGGATTGCAGAACTGAGTATTTAATATTAATTTAAACTTGACTTACCTTCACGCAAAGTGATTCTATAAGGACTACTTATTTCCTTTTGAGGAACCTTAAAACAATCATATATACATACATACATAGTATATAAAGCCGCGGACAAGAGCTAGTACATGAATAACACGAAATGAGCTATATTGCAAGGTAATTTCAATATGGCTTCTGCCTATGACCGATTTACACCTGCACATATTATTAGATGCACTATATTCTATCGTGACAGTGCTCTAATATATTTAACTCTCCTAATGAAACAATACAATAATAAAACTTATAACGTATATAAATAACATTAACAAGTAGTTTGTGTAAAACATGTTTGTTGATCTAGTTATTTATATATACTTATTAGTTTGTAAATAATCTATAGTAGAGTAGTGTAACTAGCAATATTTATAGAGACGGAGATAGTAAAGCTTCCTAGTGCTTAAAGCTTATACAAACGTTTAAGCAAATCTCGATGCTTTTTGTTTTATGAAATCGAAAGTAGAATCTAAAAGAAAACAACAAAATGTATAAAAAGACTAAAACAATAGTTAACTTAAAAGAATAATAATTTAAAATTTATCGTTTATTTTTTATAACAATCGTGAATACATACAATTTTTTTTAAATAGTAGGTGGTAAAAGCTAAATATTTTATTTGTGCATGTGATAGAATTGGTACTTAGTCTCTTTTATCTGCCGGTCGATTATTATCGAATATCGATGTTTCAGTTAGTATAGGGTACAGGGGAACTAAGTTGAAGTGAATTTTTTAATGAAAGCATGTAAAAATCTTATTCAAGGTTTTGTTATATATTTCTTTTCTTAAATAACAATGAAGTAAGCCAATTCATATAAAACATATCTTAAAGAATTCAATTTAAAACTTTAAACACCTACTGTTTACTGGGTTACTTGACCATTTGGGCTTCCAATTCAAGTATCATGCTATAATCGATTCTGTGACCGCTGGCTTAATAGTCAGTGTCAATCATACCGACGGTACTTATAATTAAACAATAACAAAATTTAAAGTTGTAAATTTATGGGGAAAATATTTTAATTTTGAATGATATAAAAACTTTTTAACTCAAAAGGTACACAAAACATCGAAATTAATTTGAAAGTAATTAATCTACCCTTATATGGATAAAAAATGCAAACAGCTTTTTTATATCGGACTAGTAGTTCCAGAGATTAGCGCATTTAAATAAAAAAAAACTGCGTGAGCTTTTTATATTAAGTATAGATAAATATTTGATTTCAATGCTAGGTGATGTCAGCGTACTAACACTGTCTCGTTCACCTTGGTGTGACATTGTAGCTTTGAGCTTACTCACGATAAGTCCTGCAGGGCTTCGGCTTGATTAACTGTTTCAACTTACAGGAAAGAATCCTGACATGTACATTGTGCAATATTAAAATTTTCAATGAACACACAAACTAATTAGATAATATTTTTTGTTGAGTTCATTAGCCTCAAAGTAATGGTTTTAATGCATATGCTTTCTTTATTTAAATGTTTTAATGAGTATCATTAAAATATACCGGTATGCGACAGTCCAGCGAAATGGTAACTAATCTACGTCATAATATATTGGTTCTAAATGCGTGTTGGTTGTTTTATATATAAATCTTTATACTGTGACTGGCGCCTCATCTTCGCTTCGCTTCGAGTTCGTCCCTAGACGAAAACAAATCTGTCCCACGGGGACTGTACATTTTTCCGGGATAATATATAGCCTAAAGCCTTCCTCAGTTTACGGGCTATCTAATGCAAAAAGAATTTTTCAAATCGGATAAGTAGTTGCTGAGATTAGCGCGTCCAACCAAACAAACAAACTCTTCAGTTTTATAATATTAGTATAGATTCTAGAGCTAAATAAATAACTAAAAGTACAACGTTTAACTTTAATAATTTTTGCTTACATTATTTTACATAACAATGCAACCATATAACTAGTCATATACCTAATGATAATTATTATTTATTATGAATCTATTGTACTAAAAACTTCATTGTCTTTGTAAAATTACGCTACAGAAACTGCTATAGCCATGTAAAAGACGAGGAAATAATAGTACGCGACTAAATTATCGTGAAACTTAAAGCATATTTCATTAAATGAAAAATAATTGCGCAGTCTGTTCATATTACATATGTAGATAGAATTCCGCAATTAAGAGTATATTATGTAAGCTCTCCCTCAATGCTTACGTCATTGATGAGGGTCTCTTAAAGTTACACGTAGGTACTTCTAGGTCATAAAACAATGCAACGCTTTTACGAGCTTTTGTAGTTCGTGTACATGTTCAAATATGCGCAGTTTTAAGCTCAGCATTCATTTAACTGGTGAAAAATAACGGCTGCTGTCTGCATGTTACGAATTTGGAAATTGCGTTTTTTCACGTACCGATACGTCTTCGATTAATAAAAATATGAGCTTTTATTGCAACTAGTTTAGTTTAAGTTTAGGCGTCAACTTACATAGTTAAATGACATAGAATAGTAAGCTCTGTAATAATATTGTTATGTGCTTTGTGTATACAAAAATATATTCAATCTTTCGGAATACCATGTAGGTAAGGTTTTTTAGGAATTCTAAAATGCATGCAAAAGTAAATTGTTGATTTTTTTCGTGTTCCTTTGTTTTGTTATTTGTTATGCGTATGTGGCGTGAAAATTAGACTATCTAAAAATGTAATGGCAAAGTTGGTAGAATAGAATACCTAAGTGGCTCGATTATAAGAAATTTTTACGAACTAAATATAACTTTTACTAGTATGACGTATCCAAAAATAATTTTTTTACCCACTTAAAATTCGTAAGAAGCAGGAGTATGTACTATATTCGGCGCGTATATTTTTGTATACTATTTGTTAATTTGTTGGAAACGGCTGGACCGACCTAGCTAGCTTAAACTTTACTTTATTAAGAAAGATCCCGAGGAAGTCCTATATAAATATTCTGTGACCTAGGTCATAGAGCAAACCGTTTTCAAAAAAGAATCTGATATATAATATTTTTACTAGCGTTAAAATTAATGATTTGACCTCATATGTAAATAGATTGTTCATTTTTGTTTGCTTTACCATTATAAATTAGTTATTTCATACTTGTTAACATGTTACATTTAAGTATACATACTTTTTTTTAAATAAATACCGTGTAGTATTTATAATACCTATACTAGCGACTCACCCTCGCTTCGCTCGGGTTTGTCCCTAGACAAAAACAAAAAGCGTTTTAACGGTTAGTGTGGAATAGATGGACTAATTGTAGTTCATATATACAAAGGTATGATTCAGTTTCATAACTCTTACTTGAGAAATGATTGATTTTCCATACAAACTTTCATCCCATTTTTTTTTTTTTTTTTTGTTTACGCTCTGGGGAAACCCATCATGGGAACCCTACCGGCCATCATTGGGTAGGGTACTGTGAGACTCCTACTCACTAAAACCCACAGCGGAACCCATCGCCGCAGTGCAATGGGGCGTTGCAGGATCGCTTGCGCATGCACTACAACACCCCTGCGGACAGCCCGTACCCCGCGGGCCTACCACGCCTAAATCAGGATGCCCTCGATTCACAGAGCATCCCGACCGCCCCGATGACGTGCAGGGGAGTCAACGAGGGACCCCCCGCAGTAGCTCCTCTAGGATGGCGGGAGAAGATGCGCATACCGGCGCCTCCTCTCCCCCAGCCGACGGCGACGAAGAGGGTCTGCTAAGGCGTTAGCCTCGCGTATACAAACTTTCATCCCATATTGCAACACCTTAAGGGATGATTTCCAAGATAAAAACTATTGTATGTTCTTCGCAGGATCTCAAACTATCTTTATAGCAAATTTTATCTAAATCGTTTCAGTAGTCCCAGAGATTACTTCTTACAAACATTCATAAACATATAAGCTTTACCTCTTTATAATATTAGTATATATTTTGTGTCTTGGGAAAGTCTACCTTAGCAATTATTAGAAATGGAACACGTTACATTAGTTTATGAGATAGCCATAAAGTGTATACCGTAGTTCTACACAATCTGGTCGTTTAGAGGGCTATTCATACCCCCCTCGAGAGGCTGACGTCACTTAGCGGAAAGCTTTGAAAAGCACACGTACCCTGACACAACAAGATTTTTCTCATGACCTTGGAATATGTTTATTGAAGCACATTTGAAGTGTGTACTAAACTGTTTTATTTTCTAAATACATGTTTTTATCGTTTCGTAATGTTTTTATTTATTATTATTTTTTAATTTTATGTTACGAATTGTTTTGTCGGCATGAGTGACTCGACGCAGACAGAATCTCATTAACATAATGAGGATTAGCTATATTGCTTATGAAGGCTTTAATGTTTACTTCGGTTGTGTAGGTGCGGTTGATACCATAAGAGTTTATTGAACGAAATCACAGCGCTGTAAATTCGGTTTGCTTATGAGACGAGTGGGTCTTGATCATACGTAATTTGTGGCAATCGTATTAAAATTTTGGCAACTAGCCACATCTATACCTTAATTTTATATTGTTTAATTTTTCTGATAAAAACACAGTAAAACAAAAGAAAATATCACAATTGAAAGCAAATAACGTCTCAGTAAAGGATTATCGCAATTGCATTACGTATTGCCGTTGTTATGCTAGTTACCTACAACAGACGTGCTGGCATAGTTCGAGGTAACGATTTTTCCAGTGAATAAACCACAAGGTGGGTCGGCCACGCCTAACAGTGTGTACTAAGTATAATTCGGTCACGGCATACACAACCATGACCTTGGCTGAAATATATTTGCAAATTATTGGAGGAAATGACCCGCCTGTAAACATTCTCTACCCATTGGGCCCCGCTGGAATTATCCAGCCGTATTAACGTGACGTTACAAATAAAATATTCAATAACTAAAATATTCGGGTGACCACGGATCGGTACAAGGATTTTAATACAGGAATATCACAATTGTCATTGTCAAACGCAATCTCTTCTAATGTTTTACAAAATGAAAACGGAATAAAAGCTTATAATAATGTTAAAGCTTTTTCGTCAGATGATCGGTAGAACACGAGTGTGATGTAGTCACTTTTATCTACACTATCTTATCCTATCTTTTAGTATACGAGTATACTATGATGTAGTAGGCATTTAAGAAAATGTTGCCCAAGATCAATTTTATGAAAAATCAACATATTTGGCACTATCCATAACAGAAGCCTCGTAGCTTACCATGGAACTAGATGGTGCTGTGTGTTAATGTCCCAACATATTTATTTATATCCCCTTTTGATATAGTTTACGATGAAAACAGTTTTAAATTTACTATAATGTATATCCTAAGCCTAACATGATTAGTTAAAACAAATAGCTTGAGCGTACGAGTGCCGCAAATCAAACTAAATGTAACGAAAATCATTTTATCAAGCTGGTTTTTCAACGTAATATGAACGTTAAAAACTCCGGCGAAACTATTCTGGTAATCCCTTTTTTTAATCACTAACTAATTATACTATGTAAGTATATGGTTTTTGCACTAGCTAACCTGTAAAAATTTCAAACAAAAATTTACTGAAGTTTTAGTTCATACAAAGATGGTAAAGATTTTTTTCCCCTAAAAATATTATAATATTACGAACAATTTTAGAAAAACATTGCCATATCACTCACTCCAGTCGTTTTCAACTATAATGCGCTTACCAACGAAAAGCGTTCCATTTTATATAGAGACTTGCGACTCATGCCTACTTACATTTTAACGTTTAATATAGATTTCTCAGAGATGAGATATTTTCCCACAGTAAAAAGTATCCTATATGTTGACCCGGATAACCAGCTATCATCATACCAAATTTTATCAAAATAAAAATTATAGATTCGGCATCTGTATCGATAATAATGTTTATTTCAATAAGATTTTCCAAAAAATATTTAATGTACAGATTCGGCTAAGTTACAATAATATTATATGTATAGATTTTATATACACAGATCATAATGACTAGCTCACTTTATATACATACAATAAACGTTTATATAATAATGTCATGATATAAAAGATCCTTTGAAGCTATTTGCCCCGTTAAATTGAATTCTGCGCCAAAAAAGGAAGATCTATAACGGTCGGCGTAGATTTTATTATTCCACTTTGCTACGCAGAACTCCCTGTAGAAGGGAGCGCTAATGCAATCTGCATGGCGCAGGCGATGCAAATTGATTTAATAACCTCCAAAGGGATTAAATGCTTTTGCAAACTGTGGACGTCTGCCTCAAAGCTCTACAGGCAACCGTACCGTTAGATATGTCTTATTATACGCTTAAACTTAATTGGAATGTGTAAATAGATATGTGTGAGCTTAATTATTTGTATTTTGAGAGCTTTTTTATGCAAATTATGTTATAATATAATTTTGACATAGAATGGATTAATTTTGATATGTATGATTTTTTAAGTTATTAGGTGTATAAAATTATAACTGTAGTTATATTATATTTATTCTATTACATCATGTTATGTTGGATGGTATTCAAGTGTTATTACGTTATGCCTGAATGAATCAATCTTTTCAATTGATCAATCGTAGTCGAATCGAGATAGTAACGCGGACTAATCAATATGAGGACCATTGTTGAGCTTGACGATTGTACGCACGCTCAATTGATCTCAACTGTTTAACTATTACCGTGAACTCTATCGATCGCTAGGTTTTGACCATGACATTTATTGCGTATTTAGATAAATTTAGAATTGAAAAGAAATATTTCAATTTTAGACGTTTGTTCTATAAATAATTGGGCAGCTTTTGAAATTAGTCAGTTTTAAGGTTTTAGTGCGGAGTATTGTACTTTTTAAAATTGTATTTTAAAGAAATATTCTCAGGTAAAGATTTTTTAACTCTGTAAAAATCTGCGTGGGAAGTTTCGAACACTTGAACGTTATTTCTATTAACGAAATCTTGATTACCTTTAACTGAAAATCGCAGACATATCTCACTGTATTTTATATTTTTTACATACAAATTTTCATTTATTTATATTTTTATAAACGTAATTTATTTTACTTTCTATTAGATTTTTTTTAAAGATTCTGAGATAATTTGTTCGTGTTTATTTTCTATTACGGTATAAAGCTCCAGTAAAAGTTTGACCTTTTGTTTTTGTTTGTAGATCGACTCTTATTTATAGATATAATGAAAGCGAATCCACACGCTTGTAAATGCCTTTGAATATAAAGGCCCTTCTTTTTGTAGATTAATTACTTTATTGCTTTGTTTTAAGAACAAAAAGGTCATTTATTATTTAGTCAATTTTGTGAATTGACTGTTGAATAATTTTGAAATCTTCTATACCAATTTTATCCTTAGCAATGATCAAAGTAAAGTCAAATTTTTGTAAATAGTATATACGTTTAGTGTAAAAATAACTTATTAAATCCACAATGCCTGTCATTCTCCTACATTCGTGTACTTGCGCCAAAATATAATCGATACAACCCGTATACTCATTACAATTATTTTGCCGATACTCTAGAATTATCTTAAATTAGCATTGAGTTCAATGAAATTTACGCTCTACATAAACAGACTAATGAATATGAATGTCCATATTTCTAATTTCATTGATAACTAAGTTCCATAAAAAATTTCATCCCCAATTTAACCCCTTAAGGGGTGTGAATTTTCAAAATTCCTTCTCTTATGCTCGTCTTTGCTATATGAGAAACTTTTGTGCTAAATTACATGCTACTACACCCAATCAGTAATTGTTTGAGTTTTATTACGTTGATTTTCATATTTGAAAAATGTTATCAGGTATCCTATTAAATTTTCGTAATGAAGTAACGTAATGTATGTACATTATATATAGATAGCAACATGCATTAATTTTCATGAATCAGAACTCATTCATCAATCCCATACTGGTACAAGTGGGAATTATCGTAGCATTTTGATAATACATTTGTGGATATTTTTGGAAAGTAATGTGTTTCGATATAATATTTAATATATCGTTTATAAGGAAGAAAACAGCTTATTCTGTGTGAATCTTAAATTTTTTATAATATATATTAGTAAATACGATATGATTTAAGTTTTCTTTATCGTATTTTGTCCCTAACCGACAGGCGAGATGAGTCTCTACATACAAATGTAGAGACTTATGTTGTTATTCGTTACAACATTAACCTTTTGTGGAAAATGAACACCCGGTTTAATAGGTAATAGTTAATAGTGACGGTATCTTCATATATTACTACGCCATGACAATTTAAAACAAAAACGTATTGAGGATGCTATGTTTTATTTTCTACACGAATTTGCGGGAAAACTTAGCTTTGCCTTGAATTGTGAGATCATAATTGTTAAGGAAAATGTAAGAGAATGACGACGGATAATGTCGGACCACCTATAAAAGATATTATGAGCTTGAATAAATTCTTGTCGGGTCGATGCAAATTGCTCGAAAGTTCGTTAATAAAGATCACATTATATGTGTATGTATATCTTTTGAAGAAACTGTTTATGTATGTTAAGTATATATATATATATATATATATATATATATATAGGTACTTCGTTTTACGATTTTTTTACAATCATGAAATATTAAAATATTAAATAGTTATTAAATAATAGTTACATTTTAAAATCCTTACGAATTTATTCGATGTAGTTATTAAGGCTTTAAAGTAAAATAACATATTGTTTTCTTCTGAAATGCGAGTAATCCTCGGAATCCTCCACAAAGAATAATTTGCTATAATAGTTTGCCTAGAACTACGTAATAACTCCTTTATTCTATATATCTCTAAATTATGATTGTTTGCTTTTTCCACTAAAAGCATAATAGCAGTAGACTATTATGTACTTGGAAAACATTAATTTAATGATTTAAAAGCTTTAATTACACGATGTCTAATGTATGCAAGAAAATGTCGCGTGTTGTGTGGTGAGCGTGACCACAACAACGCAACTTCTAGGTGGAGCATTTACGAGATAGAAAAATGTGCCTATGGTCGTGCAGCGGTCTTTAGCCGCAATTTGTCTATGCTGTGTTGACCTACTTGGCGCGATGCATGAGCGCTCAAAATGTATCCCATATGTCTTAAAAATGACGCGAATTTAAAAGTTTTCACTATAAAACGTTAATGTTTATAACTAGCATCTTGTAGTTGTTTTTGAAATCCTATTTTACATTATTTTTTATTATTTTACTAACTAGCGACTCACCCTCGCTTCGGTCGGGTTGGGCTCTAATGAAAAGCAACAACAAATCTATCCCACGGAAATCGTACATTTTTCCGGGATTAAAAGTAACCTATGTGCTATTCTAGACTATAATTTATCTCCGTGCCAAAATTCATCCAGATCCGTTCAGCCTTTCTGGCGTGATTGAGTAACTTTCACATTCATAATATTTATAGGATTAGTTCCTGTAAGTTTTGTGTTAATTTTGCTGATGTTATATTTTTATTAATGCAATGTTATTCTATATCGCTTAATAACATTAATTATAAAATGTATTTAAAATATTATAGGAAAATGATAATGATCTGATGTATCTGATGGTTATATTGCATGTTTCAACCATGATATTCGATATCGTGCCGTCAAAACAACGTAATTACTCGTAGTTCTTCTGTTCATCTAATTCCGTATGTTTACGAACACATTACCTTTTTATTTGGAGAATAGTTCCGTTCTATAAACGATTTGAGTTTTGACTAATAATGTAATTTTAGCTATTGCCGTCTCACACGTAGGTAGGATTTTAGGTGAGTTTCTGTACAGCTTTTTGACGTTATACTTAAATATAAAAATGAAGTAAAAATATTTTTTTGGCATACTCTTATTTTTTTTTAATTTGGATATTCCGACCTACTTATTACAATTTATTTAAATAATAATTTATTTACAATCGTTTTTTATTACCATTTTTTTTTGCCAAGCATTACGCATATATACGGTCTAATGAGGGCGTTGACATAGTTGGCTTATGTCATTTTAAAATTGCCAAGTACGAAGTTTTGGAGTATAGGTATACATTTTCAGATAGACAGTAGAAGTTTTCAATCTAAATTGGTTTTAAAATTTGCTTATATACGCTTTTACGGTTAGTATAGAATAAACTATAGGTATATATGTACATACATAGGTATAGAAAAGTAAGTACCTACTTTAAAAATTAAAAAAATATATATGTTGACACATGATTCCCCATACAAACTTTCATCGCCCTTCTCAACCCCTTAAGGGATGATTTCCGTGATAAAAACTATCCTATGTCCTTCCCAGGGTCTCAAACTATCTCCATACCAAATGTCATCTTTATCGGTTCAGCGGATTAAGCGTGAATAGGAGACAGACAGACAGACAGAGTTACTTTCGCATTTATAATATTAGTATGGAAGTATGGATTTTATTTGAATCTAAATTGTGTTTACAAAAATATTAGCAACTTAACCTCGCTTCGCTCGGGTGTTCGATCGCTATGTGCCTAACAATAGCCGATAGCGTAACCTATCGGCCATATTTTTCCGACATTGATTAGAGTTGTTATAATTTCTGACAGTAAACATATTTTTAATCATAATTTTAAATCATGGAATAAAAATAGCTTATAGCAGTCGGCGGAAACGTAGCGTAGTGAAAGATTTTTTAGAAACGGATTAGTGGTTTCAGAGATAACCCGCAACATACAAACTTACAAACTACCTGTTTATAATATTAGTGTAGATTTGCTTACATTGTCATTTTTTAAAATGAAATATTTAGTAATAGTGGCTCACCGTCGCCTTGGTCGGGTTCGCCTCTAGACAAACAAATACAAATCTATCCCACGGGAACCGTACTTTTTCCTTTTAATTTTCCGAGATAAAAAGTATCTTAAATGTTGACCGAGGATATAAGGTACCACCATGCAAAATTTCATTTAAATCAATCCAACAGTTTCGGACATTAGTCTGTACAAACACACAAACAGACAGAGAAAAAAAAATTGAAAAAAAAAAACTGGATTTGTTCTATTGCTCTTCTTACATTCCCCTGACTCGGTTTTTAGCAAAAAATTTTCTACGTACAGACATTTGATCTCTACGGTTTTATCATAGTATCTCATGTTATCATCAAGTATTACTATTAATGGTATTAGTCAAGGAAGGTACGTCACCTTCCTTGACTCTACCATTTACTGAACTTTCGCCTGTGGCAAAATCGGCTTAAAATATTTGTTAATACTATGTCTTTTATATTAAACTAGCGACTTACTCTCGCTTCGTTGGGGAGCGCCCCTAGGCTTGAATGGTTTAGGAAAGCATAAAAATCAAACGTCCAAAGAATTCTTTTTTGCGCCAATAATCTTCGCAGACGTATACAGAATAATCCATCAGAGTTTTGTCTCAATCGGATCAATAGTTTAAGAAAAACATCAAAAAATTGTCGAATAAGCCTCCTCTTCTGATTTTTTTTGATCAAGTAAAGTTTACGATATTGTGTTTTGAACCCTAAATATCTTAAGTACATACAGTGAACTATAATATATCTTTTTTTTTTGGTTTAAAACACTCTCTGTTTGTATGTTTATTATTCAATGAAAGTCCGTATAATTCGGACTACCTGGCCGTAAGAACGCATAGAGGACAAACATGCGAACATTTTTCATTATTTATATATTATGTAGAAGATAATTTGTAAAACAACAAGGTATTCCCTTACAGTTAAGTAACATATGTCATCAAAGCTCATGCTGTCATAGAGAATTAATAGCTTCCTTGCGTTTGACTAACATTCATGGGGCTTCAGTCACTGACCACATCGGAAGTAGGCGGTGCGTGGAAGTATCAGGTGGCCGGCCAAGTGGAAACAAAACAATACCTCATTGGTCCGACAACTTCACACCTCAAACTGTGCAAAGAATAATTATACTGTTTGTTTGGGTTTTCTTGAGATAACTTAGTTGTACAAATGATAATATGTCTTATATATTGTTTTTTAAGTTAAACATTTGATTTGTAAAATATTTAGTTACCCAATTAAATATACTTATAAAATATTAAACGATGTAACACACGGGATTACCATTATTTTTTTGACTACACCGTCACTGAAACGTGAAACTAATATAAAATAGGCTTAAAAGTATGATATACACCCTTATTATGTATTTGTAGTATACACCCAAAGTAAAAGTGTAATAAAATGTATTTACTTTAAGAGCCATAACCGTAGTCTAATCAACTATGAAATAGGCATGTATTGAATCAATGAACGTACAAGGATTGTTTACTCTTACGTATAGTGTGAAATTAGCGCTGTGCAAAGGAAGTGGTGCTAAAGTTCCTCGTGTTACCGAAAGTAAGCCAGGAACAGGTTTGATGCAAGTTTCAAGTGTAATGTCCCAGTTGAGCTTGAAGGAACGTGCGGTGTCTGGTTTTTATTTGAATTTCAAAGCTTCAATTTTCACTTCACTCGAAATGTGTAGATGGAATAAGCGTTAATATAATAGCATTGATAATATCTCATTTACAATATATTCTGTCGTGGCTCTTTTATTTTTATATTTTTTTTTTATTTTACATATTTATTTACTTATTTTTATATTTATTTTAGTGTACGTAATGGAACCATGTGTACGCTATTTCATTAATCTCATTTGTATCCTATAACAATCATATATATGTTTTTATGTCATCAAGGGGGCAAACGAGCAGGAGGCTCACCTGATGGAAAGTGATTACCCATTGATTTAATCAATGCGTAGGGTTTTGTATATTATTGATATAGCAATTTTATTAAAAATAGCACATAATTCAAATACATTCTGTCCATTTTTGGTAGACTAAAGAAAAAAATCCTAAGGAGACCATAATATATTGACAAATATATTGGCCTATTAATGTAAGGTACATTATAAGGAACAGAAAATTCCAACTGGGGAGTAATTTTCTCGTTACACGGTGTAAGTAGAACGACTGTTCCGGCGTAAAATACTGTCACATGTAATTTAATCATCCTAATTGTAGAATGATTCGTCCAACACGCCTTTTGCGTGCCGACAAGGCAATTTGGCACTGATTACATTTAAAAAGAAATTTTGTAAATGACGTCATACATACAATTCGCTTATAATAATACTTGCTTGTACATATTACGCGTACTTTTTTAATTACTTAATAAAATATGGTGGAGCAAAAAAAAAAGTAGAAAATATAATATGTTACTTTTTTTTCTATTACAGTGAAAGTGGAAAATGGCTATATACGTAAATTCTTAAATGTTTTCAAAGATGATCACGCGAAAACAAATGTTTCTTCATTCAAACCCATTTTTTTATTAATTATTTATTTATTTTAAAAAACAGTAGGCCACCTCAGTCAGAATGTTTAGTATTTTATATTTCAATAATTTTGGTTTTGTTAAATAAGTATATTAATTTTATATGTATATTAGGGCCTAAACCTATATATACATATAAAATTAGAAATTAATGAGTTCTTAAATATAATGTGAATTTCATTTTTTTTTATTTATATCAAGTTTAACTATTTTTAATTTTTATGTTGAATATAGTATATTAAACAGATCGTTAGTCTATAAAATGAAGTAATGTAATCTGCATATTCTATACTGTTGCTATTTAAACGTATGGAATACTTAGTTTTCATAAAATTTAGTCACGAGTTTAGCGAATAAAACAAAAAATAATGGTTTTTTAGGGTTCTAGGGCTCCGTACCCGAAGGTTGCCAACGGAACCCTATTATTACAAAGCCTCCGCTGTCCGTCCATCTGTCAGAGACGAGGTTATATCTCATGAACCGTAATAGGTAGAAAGTTGAAATTTTCACAGAGTATATATGTATTTCTATTACCTTTATAACAAATAATAAAAATAAAAATACAAGAAACATTTTTTTAACATTTGTAATCCATTATCGAATTAATATACATGTATGTATACTTAGAGTAAGAGTCATATTAATAAAAAGTACATGTGAATTCGACTCGCACTTGACCTTTTTTTAAGTCCTGTTTGTCTCGTTTTACATTCAATGACTATACAAAAACGTTGACGTTTTAAGAGTTTTATTGCTTGAGTTTTTAAATACAATACGATATATGCTAATGCTCTTTGATGATCCTTTTTATTTTAAACATTTTTGGTTTAAAATAACTAACAAAAAGTATAACTACTAAGTCATTGAAGGTTTAAGAGAACCCGAGATATAACATAGTTTTGTACTTGTTAATATTCTGTGAGGAAGGAATATTGGCCCTGACGCGATTAAATGTAGTAAGGTCCTATATCAGTGGTATAGATGGTATCTGCTCAAACATCATGCTGTGCTTAGAATTGTAATTTAACTTATGTTTTCATACAAAGTAAAAATGCTTATTCGAGTGCATATATAAAAAGGTATTTTTCAAGTTTTAGCATTATTATACTACAGTCCCTACAGATTGTTTCTAATATATGTAATAAGTTTTCCTTGAAAATTATTTGATGTTTTGAAAAAAAGTACCCTAAAATAGTGTAGCCATTGACAACATAGTCGGTTGAAAAATCAAATGAAGTAACTTCAAATCCATGTCTCAAAACTCTTAAGATTTTCATGTAACTAATTTTCAACATGATTGCCACTTGCTAATTCAGTGAAGGAAAACATTGTGAGAAAACTGTGGTGGTGTATGGTCTGATCCCCTTCATATTGAGGGAAGGCCCATGCCCAGCAGTGGGATGTAAATAGAGCTGAATTATTCTATTACCGAGTTCATATACTACTACTTTCTAATAACAAATCAATTTAATGAATCAATACTTTAGCATTTATATTATGGTATTTATTTATGTTAATGATAAATAAGGATCTATTATGTGGATCTAATATTAGGTAAGTGAAGTTGTTGTGATCAATGTTATATATTCTATCATCGACTGAATAATATTGTAAATTTACATGTTTGGAATTTGGATCATGTTTATCAACAAACAATAAATTCTCCTTATACCAACGAAAACAAGATTGTGTATAATATATCATGAAAAAGTTATATATAAATAAGAACTGTACAATGTATGCACATACATAAATATACTAATAAAATATGTATTTGTGCATGTTTCAAACACTGCTGTTAAAAATGAAAAACGATGTGGCAAGTGTTCACTCGAACGAAATAGGAGCGTGGCTGTAGTGTGCCTATGGTTATAATTTAAAATTTGCATTTCAATGAATATGTCTGTTTTAATTTTAAATCCACACCAGGCCAATTGACAATGGGTGCACCCAGCAGTCGGATAAGATGAATGCCAGCGATATTACTCTCGGCGGAAATTGACAAAAAGTTGTAATATATCAGTGTATGTCAGAATGAAATTATGTCATCCTGTCCCCTCATCTACGTTTACAATTTTGCAATTTATATTATTGTAGCGGTCACTGCTTCATTGTTTAAGTGCTCTGTTGATCGTCGAAACTTGGGTTCAATCTTGGGAGTTCATACACAAATTTCGTCGCCCACTCTATTCACTTATCCTTATTAGAAGCGAAGCTCAAATTGTTTATTCGCAAAATGCATATGATAGTCTTATGGAACTGGAATTACCCGCTTATTTCAACGCAATTACAGATATTGAATTGTTCAAACGTGACACTGATATTAAAAATATCTTACGTTTTTATAGTCTCCGCTTTAAACGGTATTTTAAGTATGTCCTTCCAAAGTTGGTATTCCAATTATCTTGAGCCTCATTCCAGTTTTAGTCGTATATGTTTGTTTATTTCTTCGTTCGCTTGATGACGTCATGCCCGGCGTCCGCATCGCTATGAGCTGTATTTCGGCCGTGTCAAGTCCGCAAATAAACGTGTGATGCAACTAACACACAAAAGTCCATGTCTCATAAACTTTTAATAGTGTAAATGACGAAAATAGGTCAGTTTTTAATTGGTATTTTCAAATTAAACATGAATAAGCATTTGTTATAGAGAATATAACCACAGATATATTATGTATATATTACTATTTAGTATTTACCATTTTGTCACTTGTCATTTTAGATAGTGATAGGATTTGAATATATTAAGATAGTTGCAAGGTCGGTCTGATTGTCAGTTGTCATGACACATGCAGGGTTAAATATTTACATTTTACATACATGTAGTTGGTTTTACTGAGTGTTATAAAATTTTATTCCGTTGTACATTTTAAGGGTGAAAAATTACTAGCATTTAAAACGACTAGTGCTGTTTTTACGTGTAAATATGAATAAAATAATACACTTTGCTATTTTTTTTCAGCCCTTTTTAACTTCGCATTGCCGGGCACGGTTCTCCCTTTAATACGAGAGCTGTCAGGCCCATAGTCCACCACAGTGGCCTTCGCCCTAACCGAACTTTATAAGTTAGGTTACTGACGTTTCGATTGCTTTACAGCAATTATGGTCAAGGCGCATACTGAGGTTTTTTAGATATTTCAAAGGTAGAACTACTATAGTTGTTACAGTATGAACCAAAAATCAAAATAAACCCTCGAAAAAATCCGAAAAAATAGTTTTATTTAAAATGCACAAGTCTTTTGAAAACTTGCTATAGGTTCTCTTAGATGCAGGTTTCCTCACAATGTTTACCTTCACTGTAAGACCTGTAGTAATCATGTTAGAACTGAAGCAATTTTAGTATTACATAATAATTAATTATGTTACACTTAGGTATTATATATATTTTCTACTTTAAAAATAACAATAAGGACTGAAAAATGTTTTTTTTAACCTTGCTTAATATTGAGATTTGAAGGAACTTAACTGCCAAATTGTGATGTGAGTGTTCTACCTATAAGAGTTAAGCAATATTAGCGAATGATGTAAATATTTGCATAACTGGTTTCCTCTCGCGGTCACTGCCATAACGCAGTTGGATTGGCGCCACATATAGCGTGAAATAGTAACCTGTGTGTTATAATTTCAAAGTGCGCTTTAAAGGTCAAATGGACTTGTATGTTGTATTTTTAAACGTTAGTAAAGGCCTCGTTTAGATTATTTCTCGAACATTTTCGCTAAGTATATGCAAAAATTTCCTATTTCATAACCAAATATCTTTTTTATTATTAAACACAGTAATGTGAGACTGTTTTATATTGTTAACATTTGTTTGTTGTTAAACTAAGCACGATGTCGCACTTTCTCTTTAGATAGTTGAACTGTATGGCAAGTAACAAACTTTTAGTTTCTACTATACATCCTCGTAAAGGGATGTTTTGGACAACTAAGTAAAAATGGGACGTGTAGTAATAAGGTAATTGTAGTTTTTATTACTGCTGATTTAACAATATAATGAACAAGTGAAATTTTAGTTTTTTTTGTACATAAAAGATAATTCTTAGAAATAACTTGCGACTTACCCTCGCTTCGTTCGGATGCGTCCGTAAGTACGCGGATTTTGTTCATAATTTCTCTATGGGTTTCAATTTTTTTGTGCGGAACCCTAATTCTTTTTCTAAAATAAAAGTAACCTAAGTTACTCCTTATGACATCAGTTATTTGCCAGTAAAAGTCCCATTAAAATCAATTAGCCGACTTAGCCGGAACAAACAGACAGACAGACAAAACTTTTTAAATTTATTTTTTTCTTATTAGTACCCACCATATACACTACTTTTTACTAAATACATACTTTCATATGTATTTAGTAAAAAGCTGCTATTTTGAAATTACAAACAGACATTTAAATTTTATTATATTTATGGACTAAAACTGAAAATTTTTAAACAAATACTTACTAGGTAACCAATGTAGACATTGAATTATGCAGATGGAACTGATGATGCGTCGCAAGAATTTCTAGTAATCAGATACCGTAGAAGTAACTTTGTCGTGTCTGTAAATTGCATTAGATAAAATCTGATTTGAATTATAAACTAGTAATTTTAAACCCCGACATTAAATAAGAAATGCAATATTTACTGTTTTTTTTTTAAATGCGAATTTTTGTTTATTTTTTTCCAAATGGCACAGTGATTGTCAGGTATGTGTCTTAAGGGGCTTAAGGTTCAGAAGTAAGATAACTTGATTAGATATTTGATCTACCAAATGAAATGTTTGATACCGAACTGGTATTATTAATGCGAAAATGATTAACTCTGAGAGGGTAGGGTATTAGAATGAAATTTAGTTATTACACAGATAGTTCCTTATCACTTTACCATCTGCATACATATAGTTATGTGGGACTCACCGGCTAGAAAAGCCAATACTACCCTTTAAAACCCAATCGAACCTCACCCGTCTTAATGGCTGAGGCAGACCACAAGACCACAACAGCCATGGGATCGCTCCAACGGTCTACTCTATTATTAGAGATGACGTACACAAGTAGACCTGGAACAACACACAGGCTAGGCATCTAGAGACGGAACTAAGTACCAACCAAACCAAGAAAAGTCGCTAAACTATACTACAATTCTTTATCTGTGGCCCAACAATCGAAGCATATGTTGATAATTGAGGAAGCATAGGCCTTAAGTGGTAACAGCAGCATTTAAAGAAGTTTAGTTCCTGAACAAAGCACGCGAGGATTGAACGAAGCGAGGACGGATTGCTTTTTCTTAGGTATCCTAACTTTAGCCTTTTTTTTAAATACGAATGTAATATATTTCTTTTATATATAGAGCATATACATATATAAAACATATATACCTTTAGAACATATAGATCGAGAATATTATTTAATGGACGATTTTAATCCAATATCCTTATTTCCATTACCTACTGATTCCCCTTGTGAGTAACCGACATATTCATTATGTTCCATAATAATTACTTCACATGACACAAACTATCTTTTTACTCATAAATAGTAAAATTTCACACCGGAAGCTTTGAAGTATACAATGACGCTATTTTAATAATTAATCTTGTGGTTGCGGTCACACTACAATTGTGCTAAGAGGTTAATTTTAATAATTAAAATATTTTTATGGGCTAGTTAGAACTTTTTTTAAAATATTTAATTAATTAAATTTTTATGAAAATCACATGGGATTATAATTTGCATTTACAAATTAAAAAATTCCATGCTAAATTATAGATAATGTGTCGGCAATTCTTTATAAAATAAACAGAATTTCAAAGAAGTGATAGAAGATACCATTATACAGTAATTTAACGTATAAATTAAGAACAAGTTGATATAACGGAGTATCATAAAATGTCTTCACTCACGTACTTGTGTCTGTACGTGGAATTGCAATAAAAACTTTGGAATTACTTGGTTTCAACTATGACAGTTTAAAACGTTAGAATGCGCCTATATGGTCAATGTCCTCAGTTTGTGCGGCGTCAACTTATAGTCCAGATGAATCGTGGGAAGACTCCGTTTATTGTTTACTGAGCATTGAACTATTGCCTGTTCTCACCGCTTAATAGAAATCTGTAACCTACATCTAAGTACCACAATATGTTTCATGTGGGCAGATCGATATTTAAAAGTGCGCGTTCAGGTATTTTAAATTTTATGAAATGAAACCAGTACCTTTTTTTTGTTAATATGGTTTCGGTGATTATTTATGTACATATATATTTAAAAATAATTAGCAAAAAGTACAAATACATTAAGTATTAGTATATAATTATATGAGAGCTTACAAATACTTCAATACAAAAACCGTGTCGCGGACATTCGGCCATGAAATAACGTCTTCGTCCTCGGGTAGGCTATTTCTTCTACGTCGTAGATACGAGTAATTAACGGAAACACGTCACGTCATTAAAATGTATTACTAATATAGATTTCAAAATCTTATGCGCAAAAGCAAAAGCTGCAGGAAGCTAAAAATAAATATGCAATCAAGACTGAAATTACTTCTAAGAAGTTTAATATACAAATATTCTGGGTTTCTTAACGATAAAACCATTCAATAGTATTAATATCATTGTTATAGAAGAACGTTTATTATTTAATTTTAATTCAACAGTTAAAACTGACGTGTAATTATTACAGCAACATTTGTTTAGGAGCAATCGAGTTGTAATAGCATATGGCCCAAGTTGTTTTGTTAAATCGTTATAAAAATAGGTACAATGACGCAGTTTTACTGAGCGTTTGTACTTGAAGCTTTGAACTATAAGTTTGATAAGCGTTAGTTTTGTAAGAAAATAATGATTCTTAACTTAAAAGGGAAACGAAAAGGGTTCATCCTCAGAGGTTTAGGTTTTTTGATTTTTTATGGGACCACCTTACAGGTGAGGTTTACCTTTATTTTTAATCGATTCACAATTGACGTAAATATCATATAAAATGCTAACAAAAAGTATACATCCGAATTAAGTTGCTTATACGTATTAAAACGTATCGAGTTATCAGCAATTTGTTCAAAATAAAAAATCTTTTACGTCAATATGAAGATTGATATAAAAATGTGTATTTTTTTGTTTAGGCAAGGCATTTTTTTAAAATCTTCAATATACGAGTAGCAGTAGACAGAACGTAGACTATCATAATTCTTCATTTCGTGATACATTTTCCGCCCGACACCTTGTCATACTCACATATACAGTATGGCTCACAACTGCCTACGATCTTCTGCGTAGAGTTAGACTTAACTGTGCTTACTCAATAGAGTTCTGAAACACATGACAAAATATTGGTATTTGAAAGTAATAACTAATATTAAATCCAAATTTAAATTTTAAAACACATGATCTACGCGTGAGACCATAAATAAAAAGCTGGTCAGTATGTGTTTTTTCTTCCAAAGAAGAACAAGGAATGGAAAAAGGTAACATTCGCTTATCAACAATTTCTATAGTAGCTATGAATCGTTTTCATGTTATTTCAAGGTCATTGAACATTTTATATAAACGTGAACTAGTAATAGTTTATCAGTATTCTTTAAGATAATCTATACTAGCCTATGTCGCAGCTTCGCCTACGTGGTAGGTATCAACATGACTAAATACATATCTATTACATTCTTTTTTAACCGACTTCCAAAAAAAGGAGGAGGTTCTCATTATAATATTATTGCACGTTTAAAAGGAATATTATAAAAATATATAAAATAGCCTTACCAAAAAAGCTATCTTTTACGGTTAACCGATAATAAAGGATTCGGAAAATTTGTTTGAAGGCATTATGTTTTTCTCAAATGTAACTTTATGCATTAAAATAATTGTAATGTGAAGTTCTATTTACATCTGCTTTTAAATCTCTCGTGACCCAGATGATTCAACTTTCTACTCTCAAACAAAACCTAATGGATCTGAGTGTGTTCCCTCGGAGGCTGTGTACCTGTCGACCGTGATCGATTGAGTTTTGCAAGATGAAAGTCTGAAAGCATCTTCGAGTACTGACAGTTTTTGCGAACACTTTGCTTGTACCTTGTTAGAGCTAGTTTTTCTTGTATTAAAAATACTTAGAGCTCGCTATAAGGTAGATTGTTACAATCATTCTTAACATAATTGTCGTTGATTCACGTTTAAGATATTACTGTTAAAATTGTTGTCGTCTTATAGAATGCGTTTGTATTGCTCTATCGTTATTTTTATTTGTGTTATATATGATTTAATCTTATTTATATAATGTTGAATATATTCAAGAATAAATGAATAACATCGAAAGAGATGCACATCATAATGCCTCAATACTAAAGTCGGCAAGTACATTTAACTATCGTCAATGGAACTTAAAGTGTGTTGAATCTGAGAATTGTGTATTTTTATATCTTAATATGCATTAAGTACATTATTCTGTGTATTATTCCAGTTATATTATTTGGGTTAACGCGTCTGAAGACCGCGTTTCGTTGGGAAAATCTATGTATAGTTACTGTTTTATGGCATCATTATCTATTCTTCTGTTGGTTTTTCCTTTTGAGAAAACAAATTTATGGACTAGTCGGGTGTTTTTCTGTGGCGTGGTTTCTTTCATTTGCTTTATCTGATGTTGTTTCTTTTTAAAAAAATAGCTGTTCTATTTTCAACTTGTTTTACAGAAAAAGACTGACTTTTATCGATGTTAGTTGAGAGATAGGTACTTAATGTCGTGTCGCATTTTCGACTAAACTGTACAGGTATAAATAGCTATATTATACATTTGTGTATTATATAAAAAAAATTAATGATGGAATGATAAAACTAAATAAAAATACATCCTTGGGATTTTGCTCTGTTAAGTTAGCCACATTGGACCAGTACAAGGCACTTATTAAAAATCTTATAACAAGTAAATAAAATACACCTACTGATTTTATATAGGTATAGAATTCATAATATAATAATACCTTTGCTATCACTTCGAAGAAGGTTAATGTAGGGTAATTACATTTAAACTAAATTTCCTCTTTAACATACTTAGATAACTTATAGGTTTTAGCGCAAATTCGATGTGGTTTTTATTTCTAATTATAATAGAGAATGTCGACTTTCTCTACATTATCTCACATAAGAAACCATGTATAGTGTATACTCATCAGATAGACACTATAAATTATTACCGAGAGTCTTGTAGGTCATTAGGTCCAACATTACTTATATATACATAATAATAAAGTAAGTAATAGTAAAGTAAGATTAAATATACATCTTTAAAAATAATCATTAGATATAAACTTTGAAATAACTAAATTTGTCAAAGCAAATGAGCTTGAACTCGAAAGTATTTAAGGATACGTAGCCATTGTATACTACACCTCCTTCTTCCATCAGCTCTATAATATCGATTTGCACTGTCAGCTGCATTTCACATAATTTCAAGGTTTGCAATAAAAACAACAATCGGAAGTAGATTAATATCAACAAATCATAAGTGAACGCAATAAAAGCGCTAAAAATATAAAGAAAGTGATCGATGTGGTTTTTTGCATTATCGTAGTGTATAAGTCTATTACACTTGGGAACGAGTCTCTATTATAGTAGAGGATCGGAAGTAAAGTCATTCTTCACCGATCTCAGTACTGAACAATTTTTTTATTTACAATTTATATTACCACTACATCAATCTGTTTCCATGAGATATTAGACTGAAGCAACAAGTCCCATAGATTCTAGTATTATGTGGCAAATGTTTTTTTTTGTGTGACTATTCATATCTCACGTTGACACACCGTCCATTCAGCATAAGGACAGTAAATTAAAATTTACAAAATTAAAAGTGTCTAGTTAGTATTAATTAGGTATGACTAATACAATTATGTACATAACTATTTTGTTATTGTAAAAAAAAGTAACACATGTAAATGTTATTATGTTGTACTAGCGACTTACCCTCGCTTCGCTCATATGGTAGCCAAGTTGTAGTTTGTACTACATACACCCAAATCTATCCAGCCTTTTCGGCGTAAACTACTTCACGCTGTTAACTACCGTACTAACGAACATACATACGCGTACAAACTTTTGTATTATAATATATTCAGCCCTTTTTAACGTCCCACTGGGCACGGGCCTCCCTTTAATTAAAAGGGAATCGGGCTATAGTCCACCAGGCTTGCCAAGCTACTTGTCTTTCGAAAACATGTGAAGTACAATATATTTATAATAGTACCATAATATATTTATAATAGTACCTAATCCGATATTGAATTCGAACGTTTATGCTAAATATTTGTTTTTAAATTATGCTAAATCTATTGAACCGATACTGATATATCTTTATAAAATTTATACAGATATAGGGAATAATAGTTATAAGAAAATACATACTCTCCTTATGAGGAGATGTAAAGTTTGTGAAAATGGCAGATGGAACACGAGTTTTGCTATTATTTCCGAGATAACTATATAACATACAAATAAGTAAACATTTGATCATTAACATAAAGCATAAGCAAGTGACACCTTTGAATAAACGGTAAGAAATCCAAATGTATGCAGGGAAGATCCAATGTATGTATGTGCTATAATTGTAGTAACGATATTCATGCAAATTTCTTAATGGTATGTGCATTTAGTTACGTGAAGTTCTATTGACTAAAACGCTTTGGTGAGGACAAACTTGTTCCTTGCAGATAAAAGATTATTCTATAAATTATAATGAATACGGCTGCGCTTGAAGTGATGTTGCTTTTTGACCGACTTCAGAAATGACGGGGTATGAAATTCGAATGTTTTTTATAGATATGTTACTCGATATCTTTGTTGATTGTCAATCAATTTCCATATTTATTTTGTTTGATAAATAGATCATCAAAGGATTATCAATATTTGTTTAATAAAAATTAAAGCTCTAGATTCTATAACAACACATACACACATGTATTCAGCCGTTTTTAACATCCCACTGCTGGGCACGGTCCTCCCTTTACTACAAGGGGACTCAGTTTATAGTCCCCCACGCTAGCCAAGTGCGGGTTGGCGGAATTCACATGTCTTTCGAAATCGTATTTATCTTAACACTCAACAGTACTAAGGTGGACTAACAAGAATATTTGCTGTTGTTGAGTAGCTAAGTGTTATTACTTATTTCTCCTCTACTCAACGTGTCATTGAGTAGTTTAGTCAATTATACCTGCGCAGTTCAAAAAACTTGACCTTTATTTAAATAAGATGCTCTGATAAATTAGCTATAAACAAGTGGAATAAATTGTGGTATACTAGGTAGGTACATCGATGTAAAGTAAACTTTCACTGTCCAAGCACTTTCGTCTTCATTTTATCGGATAATAACAATGACTCGCCTGATTGAACACGCATATTTTATTCACATAGATATATGGTGGTCTGAAATTAAGCCTATAATGTTTTGTTTCCTCTTTTCTTATACAAGCGATACCTATGTACTCACAGTTTATAAGTCACGAAAACGTGGCTCAATTTTAATAACTTGGTGTTTTGAATTATTTTTTTATTATGTTTAAGATAAGATGCAAATGTGTTAAGAAAGTTCAGCGGTGGTGACAATTACATAGATGTTCTTTATATTGTTACCTTATAAATAATTCAGACCAGAGCGCCGACACGCATGTTGCTCACGCAGCAAGGTAGATACCACTTTCTGTATAGACTTCTGTATAGATAGTTGTATAGAATTTTTGTGACGTACATCATGGACATATTTATTTTTTATCTGCTGTTTCAGGAGCTTTTAGGGTATTTCCAAAAACACCTTGACTGATGTGTGTGTGAGTCCGAGTCTTATTTGGTGTCTGTTTTTGGCTGCACGCTTTTCTTACCACCCTATTCGATAAGCAAAAAGAACCTAGTAGTTGCTTTTCGCTAATATTAAAACTTTAAATGTTTCGTGGCGTTTTCAAACATTGGGAGTTGTTATACCCAGAACTACTCTGTATATAATTTAACTGCCCCGATGGTGTAGTGGCTGGCAAGTACGGCTGCACATCGAGAGGTCCTGGGTTCGAGTTTCGGGTCGGGCCAAAATTAGTTATTGAGTCTTTCTGTATAGTAAGCCTCAGAAACAGCCCGGGGTTGGGAAGTTGGCGGTGTTTAACCCCCGTGCCTCGGAGAGCACGTAAAATTGTCGGTCCAGCGCCTTAACTCTCACCGGTCGTGTCGAGTAGTCGTCCAACCGGAGTACGAGAGTTACAGGAGTAGAGGGTGCACTATAATATCTCCTACGTAGATGGCTGGTCTCAATTAGACAGGCCACCGTGGGCGACCGGGAGACCATTATTATATAATTAAAGCAAACATTTACATCAAACGAGAACAGAACCTGTGACTTCTGGAGAAAATGTCAGACAGACTACATTACTCCATGACGGTTGTCGATAGATTATATCTAACATAGAAACTAGTCTATAAAGAAAATGCACCATTAGATACAGTTAGGTTAGGCTACAGCAATGACAAGTACGTAGGGTGCCCTGAATCGTTACTTCAATTGATTCCAGCTGTGACATTTCCTGCTTTCAAGTTAATTCAGCATTCTCGTCAGCACTTTCCATAATAGTAACTGTGTTTTGTTTTGACACATGTCCAAATTAGTCGTACTGTCTCTGACAGCTTTGATAATGCAATTGTTTGTGGCATAAAGTAAATTAGGTCGTTGAGAAAGTGTTGATTAAAAAGATTATCTAATAAGAAATTTATTCATCTCAGTTTGTTGTCCGCTTTATCTCGTTTGTAGGTTTTCGTAATGAATAAAGTTTTATTGTTTTGCTCTTTATAAATGCAGCAAAAACATTATGGTATTTAATTATACTTTAATATAATTATATTTTGAAATTGTAACGTCAAATATTAAAATAATGCTTAACATATCTAAAGCATTTAAAATGAATTAAGGATTTTGGTGCATGTTACAGTTAACAACGATTAATAGTTACCTAAGAGTTATAATTTTTTATTTTTTTTATTTTAGAGTAAGTGTACGTAACATTTGCATAAGTAATTGGTTATATCATATTCATTTTTACGGTGTTAACTACCTGACTCACTACGTTATAAACGATGTTTATAGCTCAAGGCTAATTTGATTTTGCAATGCTTCATCAGCCCATCCTTATCATCTTAAGGGTCGGGATGTCAAACGTATGGTTCAATATTTTCACTTCATAGTGTTCTAAAATTCAAACTATATTTTACAAAAAAAAAAAACACAAAGTGTAAGAAAACCCAAAATAAATGGTTTCAAAATTAACCTCTAAATATATCAGGGGAGCGAAGTAACCAAAAAAGGTATAAATACATACCTATGTATTTAATATAGTGTAAATTAGCTTTAAAAAATACATACACATGGCTACCTCTCGGTTTTTATCGGAGGTTAAAAGTTATGATTTATTGTATTCAGCCCTTAACGTCCCACAGCTGGGCACGGGCCTCCCTTCAATACGAGGGGAATCAGGCCATAGTCCACCACGCTGGCCAAGCGCGGATTGGCGGACTTCACATGTCTTTCGAAAACTTGCTAGGTTCTCTCAGACATGCAGGTTTCCTCACGATATTTTCCTTCACCGTAAGGCAAGCGGTAATCATGTTAGAAATGATTCGCACATGAAAATATCAGAGTGCGAGACTCGGGATTTGAACCCGCTTCACTCGGTTTCCCAAGCGAGCGCGTTACCACTGGGCTACCACTTGCCTATGATTTATTAATTGTGATATAATAAATAATAATTTCAAATGAATATTTAATTTCTGCATAATAAGTATTTCTTACATAATCTACTGGCTATAATTTTTGAATAAATTATTCTACATGACGATATTTCTTACAAAGTTATTTTTTGCTCCTTGGATTGTGAGAAGTGTATATTATTTTGAATTATTGAGCTTCCAAGCAATATTTATGGGTGGTTAAATTATAGAAAGTCATATTTTACGAGTTACTTAGTGTTTTAATAGATATAAGTATCTATAATTATAAATATTAATGTTATTATTTTATATTTAAAAAAGCATATGTAGCTTTTATCAAAATGATTTGATATTGTCTCATTTCGGTTTTAATTTAACAATCTCATTGTGTCTTGTTTTTAATCTTTATAAATTATGTAACAAAATGCCATTTGTTATTCCAACAGACGCCAACGCCAAGATTTAATTATTAAATTTGGTTTCTTGTGTTAATCCCAGCAAAGTATTTTAATTACGTTCATAATATAATACTCTTAGGACTTCCTGATTCTGACTTTGATTAAAACGTTTTAAATATCTTTAGAAAACGATCGATTATTCTGTCTATTGTTTGCTGCTTAGCTGAAATGTTACCCTTGTTGGGCCTATACATTGAATTAAATCAATAAATCTAATGAATCCAGAAAGTTTAATAATCTGAAGTCTGCTGAAGTTTCTGATTCATTGCAATGTTATGTTTGTCTGCCTTTTAACCAACACTTGACAAATGTCCACCGACTTGCGCCAACGCCTTCGTAGGCAGGTCTCACCGAATAAGGAGGTGAGTCAGCTTAGCGGCCTTACCGTGTCTAGCTGTAATGGGTCTATTTATGAATGCCACTCTTGGAAATATGATTTGCTGTAATAAAATGTCCAGGACTGTCATTTAATGACATTAAGTCCTCAATTTAGAACTAATTTTTCAATTGTCTATACAGATAAATGAAATTGATTGTTTGTAATGTCAAAATAATAGCTGTTTATCAAAAGTATATGAAATTATATACGGTTCTCATAAGAAGAATATTTTTTTTTAATTATTATCTGTCAGTCAGTCTGTTTATTCTGGCTAATCTCCGAAACGGCTGGGATAATTTTCACGGGACTTTCACTGGCAAATAGCTGATGTTATAAGGTGTTACTTAGTTTTTTTAGTTATTTTTATTTTAGAAAAAGAATTAGGGTTCCCTTCAAAAAAAAAACATACAGAGGAACGCACCCGAGTGAAGCGAGGGTAAGTCGCTAGTCAGACATAAATGTACACAGAATAAAGATCTACGACATAAACTAAAAACAAGATTCGATAGTTCCTACCTGCTATATATTATAAACAATGCAATTTAAAGTTACTAAATTATTTACTTTTATATTCAATTTACACGACGAATAACTTTTATTAAACGAATAAATAGTAAGCCCTTAAGTATAGGTCAAAATTATAGAAAAACTTCACATTGTGTCGTTATAAATGAACGTTGTATATTTAATAATTATTCTATTATTTATTATTAAACTTTTATTTATAATGTATCTACTCGTAGATATGCTGTACCTACATATGAGAGATTCCAAAACCGATAAAAACAGTAGGATTCGTAATGCAAGTTGTGAAGTTACGCTAATAAATCCGGTTAGCTGCAATAAAATTATATTTATATCCTATGTGTCATTTAGATTTTTATTTTTAAGGATAATATAGATTTCTCAGAGATGAGATGTTTTCTCGCAGTAAAAAGTATCCTAAATGTTGTCCTGGATAACTAGCTATCATCATGCTAAATTTCATCTGAATCTGTCCAGTGGTGTTCTCGTAATGGGTTCCCAGACAGCCAAACAGACAAAAATTTTAGAACTATAGATTCGACCTCCATATCGATAACAATGACTATTTCAATAAGATTTTTCAAAAAATATTTAAATTTTACCGGTGGTAGGACTCTGTCAAGCCTGAGGAGTCCGACTGGATGGGTACCACCTCCCTTATCTATTTCTGCCGCCAAGCAACAATGATTGCATTGTTGTGTTCCGGTTTGAAGGATAAGGTAGCCAGCGCAATTACAGGCAAGAGGCATAACATCTTAGCCCTCACAGTGATAACGCACCGGCGGTTCTGTATTTTTGTTACCTAAAACCTAAGTGCATGAACTGTAGGTGTTATGGGCGACAGGTACTGCTTTCCATCAGGTGGTCTGTCTGCTCGTTTGTCACTGAATCTCATAAAAAAAAAAAATTTCAGCTTTCGTTATTCAAAGAACAGAAGTAACGTTGGTTTTAGAAAATACGTTGAATTCAATTAAATCTCTATTGCAAAGTTTATGATCTAAAGTAAACTATAGATCTCAAAACAAACACTGCAATAATCCGTCTCTAATTCAAATGTCATGGCCTCTAACCTTCACAGGGGAACTCGTGCATCAACGTCCGTCAATAAATCAGTGATCTCGTATCGTCCCGTGTTGTGGATGTAGGCGGACAAGTTGCGAGGGACAAACCGGTCGTGGCGCGTCAGTACGGTGCAAGTCCTGCCCAATTATGCTCAGAGAAATATTAGGACGCAGAGGAAATTTAAAGTTGTAAAATAAAAATATAGTAATAGCAGTTTAAATACATTCGAAAATCTGTAAATTTATGCTCTCTGTCTAATATTATAGATATTTTTCCATTTCGTACATGTTATTTGAAGTCCCACTCAGGTTTCATTCTAAGACAGGCTACTGTTTGGAAAATACAAAACCGTAGGTTGAAATGACACGTTCATCTTTGAAACTGGGTAAAAGTCAAAAGGGATAGCGATTTTAAGAGTTGAAAGCTAAAGGGAAATTAATAAAACAAAGATAACAATTAATGCATGCTAATTGCAATTACTATAAGAAGGATATCCTGTGCTCATTAAGTTTATTTTTAACATTTGGTTTAAAGCATCCGTCACAAAAAGAAACAACAAAAATTGTATGGAGTATTTACACTATATCAAGTATTTCCCTTTTGTATTATTATTTAAAAATGCAAGGATTATACACTGAAATGTATAATTAGTGTGAAAGTTACATATGTGAAATTTCTCAGACACTCTTTTTCATATCACGAGCATCGCTACAATTCATCCTTTGGCCTTCTGTTTTTGAGATCAAGCATGTACGTCCTTACATGCCACTTTTTTGTGCCGGTTCGTTGCTCTTTGCTGTTACTTTGCAATTATTCTTGCTCTTTTAGGAACGCACATTCATACGACGATATATCCGTCACATATAGTAAGTTTACAATGAAGTTGCTTTATAATCTTACTCGAGCCGTGTTACCTATTAACAATCTTCTACCTTCCAATTAGACGGATCTCTTAAAAGCCTATTCACATTGTTCCGACAAGCGTGGGTCGAAATAGCTTTTAAGCTAACAAAAGAAAAATATGCACCCTGAAGCCGTTTTGAGAGTAGGTACATTTACACGGACCCTTAGAACGTGTTATCGAAACAATGGATATTTAACTTCTTTCAAATAAAAAGGCTACAAAACGTAAATGAACACAGTAATTTGATTCAATGTAATATTGTGACTAAGAATTTGAATTGTAGGTTCCTAAAATTCTCGAATTACCTAATGAAATTGCAAAATAGCCTGGATTGGAATACCTTTAAGTAGTGGACAGCAGATAAGCATACTCGTGCATACAAAAACTAGACCTGCTAACTTTAACTAGATTAAACGTTTCTCGAGTGTTTCTGTGGATATTATATGTATGGAACTGCCTCGGTGGTGTAGTGGCTAGCATGTACGGCTGCACATCCTGAGGTCCTGGGTTCGAGTCCCGGGTCGGGCCAAGTTTAGTTATTGAGTCTTTCTGTATAGTAAGCCTCAGTAACAGCCCGGAGTTGGGAAGTTGGCGGTGTTTCACCCCCGTGCCTCGGAGAGTACGTAAAGCCGTCGGTCCTGCGCCTTAACTCTCACCGGTCGTGTCGAGTAGTCGTCCCACTGGAGTATGAGAGTGACAGGAATAGAGAGTGCACTTGTGTCTGCGCGTACACTTGTGCACTATAATATCTCCTGCGCAGTTGGCTAGTCTCAATGAGATTGGCCGCCGTGGCCGGAATCGGTCAGGAGAACATCATCATCATGTATGGAACTATGCACTAAATATATAGAAATTTATGTAAATAATTAAGTAAAATAAATATTCGTGACTATAAAATAGGCATATTCATGAATGAATGAATGAACTTATGTAAGTTCATAGATTATTTGTGAATGCTAAATTTTGCAAAATATTGGTTATTAAATTGGCTATTTGACAATTCTAACGATAAAATATTTAATCTGTTGGAGACAGTAGCTTATGGGTCCACAATAATTATACAATATGTTTTTTGCATTAAAATAAATTGTAAATATTTCATTTTTGAAAAATAAATTTGAGTTTTTTTATCTGTGGATTACAAATACTGAAACGCTGGCGGCCATGTTTGTGCAGCGTGTGACGTTACATCTCACATAACAAAACATCGTGTGTTTTATCGTTTGCAGTTTGCTGAGAAGATCACTCTAAAATATTTTAATTAGTGCTTGCGCCTTCAAGCTTGTGAGAAGTTTAACGAAATGGAGCCGGGTTACCCAAAAGCTGATAGTGCAAATTTACCAAAAATAGATTCATTTACGGTTGCAAATTTTTTTGCATGTAATCCTGACTTTTGCTCAGCCGAGTTTCGGAATGTAAAAACTTCCGTGTAAGTACCGAAATGAACAAAGTAATTATGTATAATTTATTGGTAAAAATTAATGTGTATAGTTCTTAAGTCAAGTAGTAAAAATTTTATAAAATAATTTTAATTTACTTAAAGGTTATGTTGATAATTTTAGATCTTCGCGACAGTCGTATGGTGAATAATAAAAATAATACTTTTAAAATTAATAAAAATAATGTCATAAAAAGAATTGTTTTTATGACATGTTTTATGTACAAAATACTGGATTAAGTTTAATTTATTTTCAGTACACATAGGTACGGCACACGTCTTGTAGCTTGTCATTTTCATAATAAATATTTATATTCTAAATATATATATATATATATATATATATATATATATATATATATATATATATATATATATATATATATATATATATATTAACTTATATGAGCTTGCCAATGAAAAAGCTGCAAACTTTTAGCTTAAAATATGTTTAAGAGTTGGAGCATCGTAGCATGGAAAATATATAACATGTTATATTCTCCATGCATCGTAGTTAGCTTTACTTAGTTTATTAAGATATGACGTCACAGCCAGGAATGTCACGTGATGTGCTGTTTTCGCGCGACTTTCAAATTACTGAAAGATTAATATATTTTTTTCCGAATAAATAACGCTTTTTTCAGAAAAAAATAATTGTAAGAGGTATAAAATGAACCTACGTATGTTTTAAAATATCTTTCCGAAAACTGTCAAATAGCCAATTGTTCCTAAGTGTAACAGTTATTCTTTAATAATTACTTGTTTCACTTTTGTGCATTTTTATTATACTCTGTGTATATTTCATCTGAAAGTGAAAGAAAGTTGTTCGAGTTCTTAAAACAATAGGCAAAAATAATACGAACAAAAACATTTATTACTTCCCTTTTTTCTTCAGAGTGATGGAGAGAAAAAGTTATCTGTCACGGAATTACGCTTGAAAGAAATGGTTTTCCGATAAATCCTAACTTGCAAAAAAATGCAAAGCGAAGATTTATGTAACAGAGAAATGGGTTATGCCAAAGTTCGTATAGTTTCTACGTTTCACAAATAATGGAGAAATATATTTTATCCGTATATGTGAAATAGTCGATGTGAGATGAAACAAACGAGGATAAGTCATTAGTTTTAAGTCGCTCGGGTTCGCCTTTCAGTTCTAGACGAAAAAAAACAAATCTATCCCACGGGAATTGTACATTTTTCCGGGATAAAAAGTAGCCCATTTATTATTCTGATGTATGAACTATATTATTGTAAAGTTTCATTAAAATCCAATCAGTAGTTTTTGTGTACTAAGCTGTATAACTTACTATAGTTTTTTTAAGTATCCCGCTGGAAGAAAGTATCTAAAATGTTGATCGGGGATATAAGGTACCACCATGCAAAATTAAATCGGGTTAACAGTTTTGGAGATTAGCCCGTACAAACAGACAAATGGACATACAGACAGACAAACGGACACTATTTCCCTTTTTACATCCCCGTGACTCGGTTTTTAGCATTTTTTTTCTATGTATGACCTCTACAGTTTTATTATATGTATAGATATAATATGAAGTTAAATTTGTGAGGAATTATATAAAAAAAAGACAGATGAGACTTTTATAGCCGACTACATGCTTTACATACTGTTCAAAATACTATTATGAGACCGTTATAAGTATCTAAATGCCAGCCAAATGTATGTGCGCAGGCAATTTATTATTTACTAGCGACTCACCCTCGCTTCGCTTCGGGTTTGTCCCTGGACAAAATAAATCTATCCCACGGGAATCGTACATTTTTCCGGGATGATATATAGCCTATAGCCTTCCTCAGTTAACGGGCTATATAATGCAAAAAGAATTTTTCAAATCGGATTAGTAGTTCCTGAGATTAGCGCGTTCAACCAAACAAACAAACTCTTCAGCTTTATAATATTGGTATAGATTTGCAAGCAAGCAAAGTGAGGCAAGATCTATATATTATTAAACAACCGATAATATTATTTTAAGAAGCTTTTATTTAACTTGTAATGTTTGTTTTGTATGTTTGTAAGGGTCAAATCTTGTAAACTAAATTAATAAAATTTTCTTTTATGATGAATTTTTTGATGATTATTCATAACTTTAAAACTTAGTGTCGCTTTCAAATACATATGCTTAAAATAAAAAATAAATTAACATCGACTTTATAAAAACCAAACAAAACGAATCAACGCCCACTAGTCTTTGTCAAGGTTTGTTTACGTAACCACTACAGCCTTGGAAGTTGGAGATTATAAGATGTATAGGTATACTTATATTAAGTGATCACTGATCATTATGAAGCACGTAATGATGTAACTTAATAGTGCTGTACGGTTACTAGTAACAAGTGATTCGCATCTACGAACTAAAGCAGATAAATGATTTTATTTCCATTATAATATCATGTATATGAAATCAAATGTTACGCTGTTTATTCAAGTATAATACATATTTTATAGAATAAATAAGGAGATGGTATTGTATAAAACTATTTGACTATTTTCGTCCTAATCTAATCATTAAAATATAAAAAAAAAAAAAAAACGTGTGTGTGTACTTTTGTGCGCACGTAAGAAGTTATACTTCTTTGGCGTAACAGAACAAAAATAACTAAAGATTTCATCCCGTATGTCACAACTCTCTGTTTGTAAAAGAAATGATAAATTAATAAAATAATTAAATAAGGCATATTACAGTCATATATTTATAGAAAGAATATAATAATAAATAATATACAATATTATTGTATATCATTGGTCAGACAATAACAACGGTTACCATGGCAACAAACTGTTATCTGTTAACTTCATCATGTCGCTTTTTGGCTGTCGGTGTGCGCGCGCATCGTAAAAATTTTACGCTCATATTTTTTTCCAAACGTCCCAAAAGAAGTCCAAGAAGAAGAAGAAGAAGTATAACTTCAAAAAATCTCATTACAATACTAACTTGTATCTTTGTATTCTGATTCTTTATATTTTCATATCACTATTTGATGTTGTCAATATATATAGCGAAGGTGCAAAAAGATAAATAGTGTTCTAAGTGACTAGTTTTACGCTTATAAAATAGATATTTTAATGTTATATAATAAATATATATAACATTATTTCTATCTAGAAAGTAAGGGTAAGTGTACGTTGTACTACTCTTTAGAAGCTGAATAATTTGAAACTATTTCTTATTATTCATACACATACGAGTAAGTAATTACTAATTATATTCTCCAATTTTTTTATTGCATAGGTAATTCAATAAAAATATCCTAATAAACATGATCGTTTAGCTTTTTCCTAATTTTAACTAAACGAAGGCATATATTGGTAAATATTTACTTTAATACTAAAGCTATGAAAATAGAGGACCAATGTTTTAATTGCCAATGTAATCAATGTATCGAATGTAAAAAATGTATCAAATGTACCGCGCGTGCTTTTACACGAATTGTTGGTATCAAACGATCTATTTCCAGTCGATACTTTATAGAATTCATCAACAGCCGGCCTGTATTCATAACACTTTTATGAATTAATGCTTCGTGCGGCTTAACCCTTTCGAAAGCTTACATCTATTCCTGGGTTAAAGTGCCAGAGTAAATCATAATTTATTAATCATTGTCTGTTGCTTATAACGATAAGGCTATTGTATGGATTCATAGTTTATACTTACGATCCCCTCTTTCTGAAAGTGATTTTTTGAGTGATATACTTCTTTGGACACATTAGGAAAAAATGATGAGGGTCAAATTTTTACGATGCGCGCGCACACCGACAGTCAAAGAGCGACATGATGAAGTTAGCTGCATTACTTTTAGAAACGGAGAGTTGAGACATAAGGGATGAAATCTTTAGCTATTTTTGTTCTGTTACGCCAAAGATGTATAACTTCTTACTTGCGTACATAAGTACGTACACACATACTTTTTTTGTATGACGAACATAATTCTATCATTTAAATTGTCGTCGACAATTTCTTTTTCCAATTACACTTTTACTAATTATTCATGAATTGTAATTAAGTCTGATATAAATACTCGCAATTAGTTTACGAATATTTATTTAAGAATAAAAAGTAACCTACTTCCAAAATAAGTAGCTTGCATTTTTAAAAGAATGATGATATTATTTTTCTCCAATGTTTACTTTTTAAATAAAATTAAAATATCCGTCTGAGATAACGGAATAACCGTATTTTAATTAGCTCAATGGTTATTTGCCCGCTACCAATTCTTAAAATTTTCTCTATCCGTTTGCCCAGGCTAAGCCATTTTGAATAATATTAAAATTACAAATATAAAAATTTGTGATGAGTCTCTTTATTGATAGGTGCGACATGTATTCAGTCCTTTTTATCGTCCCACTACTGGGCAGGGGCCTCCCCTCAATGCGAGGATGATCAGGCCATAGTCCACCAGGCTAGCCAAGTGCGGATTGGCGGAATTCACATGTGTTTCGAAAACTTGCTAGGTTCTCTCAGACATGCAAGTTTCCTCACGATGTTTTCCTTAACCGTAAAGCAAGTGGCAATTATGTTAGAAATAATTCACACGTGAAAATATCAGTGGTGCGAGATACGAATTGGATTTGAACCCGTTTCACTCGGTTTCCCAAGCGAGCGCGTTACCACTACAGATGCTATATGACAATGACTTACATTTATATGTATCTGACATACTTTATGTATATCATACTATACTAACATAATCCATTCTATTGTTAGTATTACAGCTCATCCTAATTTTTATATACAACGTTATATTACAAGCAGCTATAGAACCGCTCTGGAAAGTGGGCGATTCAAGTGTCCAATAAATCCCTGTTGAGCATGACCCGCTCGACCCAATTACGCGCTTTCATTTACCGCTTAGATATATTAAAGGAACTATAGGATAAAATTATAAATTGTTCAAGATGGCTTGTGCTTATAAAGCTATTTTTAATTTATTTTTAAATCTGTGTATCATATAGCTAAATATAATATAAAGTATAAGCTTCTTCAACAGGCTCTGCTTTAGAAAGTAGATGAGTTGAGTGTCCAATAAATCCCTGTTCCGAATGACCTACTCGACCTAATTAAGCGCTTTCATTTAGTATCGTCAGGGTAAGCATACTTAATAGGATTAAAAAGTATTACAGTCAGTACTTAAGTTTAATTTTGTAAAAATTTGTTGATAATCTAGCGACTTACCCTCGCTTCGCTGGGATATGTGTGTTACCCTATGTGTTAGTCCAGGTCATAGTTTACCTATCTATACATATAATAAAATTCTAACTCAGCCGAGTCTGTACATTAAATATTTTTTGGAAATTCTTATTAAAGTAGTCGTTATTATCGATACAGAGGCCGAATCTATTGTTTTTTGAATTTTTGTCTGCCTGTCTGTCTGTTTTTCTGGGAACGCCTCACGAGAAAACCACTCGATAGATTTTGATGAAATTTCATTTGATATATCATTTCTGAGAAATCTATACTAAACGTTAAAACGTAACTTTGTACTAAATTTCAACCAAATCCGTCCAGTACCCAAAAATACATAAACACACATATACTCGTACTTGCATTTATAAAAGTGGTCAGATATACATATCTCTAACATTTTTATTTGAATTTGATCTTTTTGAAAAAGGAAAATGTAAAAAAAAAATTACGTTACAATAAAAAAAAATTATCATATCCCTCAAAAATCAATTATTTTATAAAACTTACGTTATTACAAAATTGTAACATGACCGACCTTTAATATGATCTTAGATCAAAACAAAGAAACGAACAGTAAGTAAAAACCAGTTCACCTATATCAGATATTAGTGGATATTTTATTGTTTATCTCGTTTGGTCGCGTGCAAACAACTTTATCGCAAGCGCCGCCGCGACGCCAATGTAGTAATGAAACTTTCACGTTGAATCGATCGGGACCTGCTCGTTTGTGGCCCTAATCGTAGAAAGAAACATTGATGAATTGCTCGCTGGATAGATCTGGCTGTCGTCTACTTAACTCGAGAGAAATAATAGTAATTTAAGCAAATTATCATTGTTATAAGAGCAAATGTGTGTAAATGAGGACTCTCGACACTGTGTGGTTGATCTAGCATTGTTTATTATTATCAGAAGGTCGATTCCAGTACGAGGTAAATTCTTGTACTGATAATATTAATGTTTGCTTCAAATACAGCATGGAGTTTTTGGCATCAATACAAAGTAAAGAATAGAATGTAAACTCTAATTATAAGCGAAAAACCTTTAATTAAAAACAAAATCAGAAATTATATGGATTATATAATTCGAAAACTACAATTTATGTAATACTATAAATATACAACAAATCGTTTGAAGAGCACAAAATTTATTTTAACACATTATTTATGTGTTCGTCAAAGCAGTAAATAATTTACAACATTTTAAGTGTAATGTAAGTAGCGCTTACCGTTTATTGTTATTACTTACTATTTTGCATTACGAGAAGTTGTCTACTTCATTACGTTGCTCTATACTCTATAGGAACATTATAAGAAGTGTAGGTATACATCATACAAACTATTACATATTTTAGAGATTGTCAATTTTCTTCCATGATAGCGTCTTATCTTTGTATACAATAATGCCAGTTCTGTTTTAATTTTAGTACAAATAGCTGTTCAGAAATAAACTTGCCGAAGAAACAATAATATTATTATGTCTGTATTATAAAATAAAACCATTGTAAAATGAAACCATTACCGTATAGAAGTAGAATATATATGAGTTTACTCGACTCCGCAAACCCTCTTTAATATGTTTAAATATATTGTACTTCGAACATTTTAGAGTTAGATAGCTTATCAGTTCAATGGCTTTTTGTGTTTAGCGAAACCTCTTCATAGTACAGAAACCCCGACCTTGTAAGTGTCACTTTTATCTACTTAAGTGTTTCCTATCATTTGATAGCTGTCGATAAGCAATGTAGGGATATTGCCTGTCTCATGGCAGTTACGCGAAAATTGACAACTTGGTTGTCAAAATTTGAATTTACTATAGCAGATTAAATTGTATATTCACTAGCTAGGAGCAGACACGTGTCAATGTCAATTACTCTATTTAAATTTCGGTTTGTAGTTTGTGGCTATTTTAATGTGTAACGCCTACAAGTAAGTAATGAGCAATAAATCACAGTTAGCATTTGCTCTTATTTTTTATCAGGCGTATAAAATTTGTCCCTTTTTTTATTTTTGAAAAAAAAAACATATTTTTATTTAATGACAATACCAAAGAACTTATATATTCAAGATTGTTATGCGAAATAAAATCTTTCATGTCGTATATCTTTTTTTATAAGTGACTTTGATATTTCCTAACAAGTACCCTATTAACTCCGCTCTTATCTCAGGAGTTTCTATTTATTGCGTACCTTTTTTACGATCTATAAAGGGTCGCTGAACACTTACGTAACAAACAGTTGTAATTTCTACTCCATGTTATAAGATCCAGTGATCGATACTCATGGGATGTATCATGATACTGTAACTTAAGTCTGTCTAGTCATCCGTGTCTTTGTTTCTACCGTATTGACAAGCTGTTATCAAAACACAACCTTACACTCAATTATGTAAGATATAAAATGAAATGTGGAAGTGACAAGTTTGACCGCAATTTATAGCACCTTAAGTCAATGCTCACTAGAATTTTTTGCGCCTTCATCTTAGAACCAGTTTATCAATCTGAAAAATCACCGATTAGATTTGCGCTGCTGGATGATTACCTCCCACCTGATGAGGGAATTTGATATTGTTGGATAAGAAAATCAGGCATTTTATTAAATTCTAGATTAATTTTATAATACCTTGTGAAATATTTCCTGAAAGGGTTTATTATTAAAAATATTGTAAAAAAAATTAAAACCTGTAGAAATTGTAACCATCGCACAGTGATACGCATAGTGTATTTGATACTAACGCATCAAAATCATAAGACAAAGACTTCAGTTTACATCTACCAATTAGTACGAGATTGACCCAAATACATAAATACTCACTATCTTTCATCAGTAACAGCTAGTTGTAGGAAAAGGCCAATTTACTTCCTCAATTCTGGCCAGATTTAGCCTAATTGTCACTTCACGTGTTTGTGCAGTTGCCTGATTGTTCTTGAACTGCGGTCACCGTACCATCTATTATCGTTCTCGGATTGGTTGCGTGGGCATCATTCAGCTAATTATTTGCACAAGGGCTTTAATAGATTGTTTGCTTCTTGATGTTGAAGCTCGATATTGGTGTAATTGGAGGTAGTATAGTTTTGATTTTATTTTCTCTTCATCTTTGGGTAGAGAAAGTATGTTGTCACATTTTTCTTAATTTTTGTAAATTTAGGTAATTTATGAAAGGGGAGAGAGGCACAGGTGGGCCTTGGCCCGGTCAAGAATATCCCAGTTCAATCTGTTTCTAGCTTTATTTATTTCCAACTCCTCACATACTATCGCTATCAGTAAATGTTCCGGTATACTTTATTCATCTATTCATATTAAGTGTTAATGTTAAGCATTCCATTTTGATGTTTTAACGTCGTTAGGATCATCGTATGTTTCTTATAATACTTCTACGGCATGATATTGTATTAATTAATTGGGTCAAATTTATCTAAAATTTCTCTTTAATTTAGCTGAAAGTCATCACTATGAAAACTCACAAAGGATTTTTTCCCCATTGAAACTGGGATTAAAATTAATAAATGTTGGAACAAAAATGAACATCGAAACTAGGTTAGCCGTGTGGATTGTGATTCCACCACCCATTTTATATACTCTCTGGCTTCGTTTAAAACTAGGACTGCTGTTAGCTAGCCGTTGGCATCGGGAAACCTTACTTTTTTTTAATTTATAATTGCTGTTTATTCAACAATACTGGTTATTGTGTAAAAGTGTTAGTATAAATATTACTAGCTTGATTTTGGGAGTACATATTTTTTAGTTAAAACTATTTACTCGTAAGTATTCTTTTATTTAATGTTTCAAATTTTACAGAACCTTATTACAGATTAATATTTTCTGTAGTAGTGTTTTTTCTTCGTTAAAGCTTACTTTGTGATGCTCTTGAATATTCTTTTGACGTTGCCTGTCAAAAAATTATGTACAAAATTGAATATTTAACCTTTACCTGCAACAAGAAAATACCTTTAAGAGCTTAGCTAAACTTGTTATCCTCTTTTTTTACATTCTATATTGAAAGTACCCTCGAAATTTCAAGTATCAAAAGTCAAACTCAGCTAGATATTGAAGTTTTTGATATCAATTTAGATTTTAATAAAGTGTCGATGTCATATTAAGGTCACATGTATAATTACTTGCCTGATTGGGCATTTCCTACTATGATAAATATAATAATTTCTTAGACTTACGCGAATATTTGACATTTTAAATATAAATTGTTTTGTGCACTGTCTGTAATAAGTATATAACGCATTTGAGACGTCTAAAACCTTAGTCTCTCCCGTGACCATGATTGCTGTAAGGCATTCGAAACGTCGGGAATCAAAAATCAAAATAAATCCGCGAAATAAATCCGATAAGAAAGTTTTATTTATGATGAATATGAATATATTATATTTGACTGCCTCGTTTATCATATGGCCAGATTATAGGACAGCAAATCAAGAGGTTCTAGATTCGACTCTCAGGTTGGGCCGAGTTGGGCCCATTCCAATTGTGTCCAATTGCTGTTCCGTAAAATACGATGATCAGTTTAGAATTACATAATCAATATCTTGTCCATGTTGAGAGTTGCCGAACTAATTCCGACGACGAATGCTTGAATTGGTTGATATTTGTTACTTTTTCCACAAAAAAAAAAAGGTTAGAAGTATGCATTTTATCGTAATATTCATACAAAAATGTAAACCTATGTGTCTAAGACAAAACTCTCTATCTAAATGAATCAGAATTATAAAGTTAAGGCAGGATAGGTTACATATATACCTATCTGCCAAATGTTTACATGTATAGGAAGGTAGCGTCGTTGCGTCGCGAATCTCGCCACAGCGCCGAATTAAGCGGATCTAAAGGCTGTCGTTTTACATAATAGTTGTATGTTTTTGCTGCTAAGGACATAAAGATGAGATATTCTGGTTATAAATACGGTGTGGGGCTGCGACAAACACTAGTTATCATATATAAAACCTTTGTTATTGTGAATCGCTAGTACAATTGTTTCCTATATTAACATAGGCAAGTGACAAAATTAGGTTACATAAGAAGCTATATTTTTCATGTCAAAATAATAAAGCAAGCCCAACGAAGCTTGACAAAGAGGTAGTAGTAGTACCATCATTTAATTATTATTACGGTAATTTGTAATCCAACGTACTGTAAATAACCAAAGGTCTACCGGAGAAAAGTGAGATAAATATAATGGCGGCTTTATCGTTAGACGTAAATAGGCTTCGTAAATGCTCTAGTAAGCAAAGATTTAAGTCTGATATTCTCGGTCCATTTCACTTTCGAACACTTGCAATATAGACGATTATTAATAATCTCTGCGTGCTATCGATAGAATTTACTTTACATTTCCTTGTCAATTGTAATGCGATGTTCGTTTTTTTTAATAGAAACATTTTACTACTTATTATTTATGTTGACTTATAGACATAAACAGTGCACTGAGTGTCTCTTTGCCAGCTGTCAGCCAAAATGACAGTAAACCGACAGAGACAAAACAAATATGTGGCCAGAAGTCCTTTGTATTAATTGAAATACGGTTAATGAAGATAGATATTATGTATGACCATATTACATTCCATTATAATATTATAATTTTCAATAATATTATATTTATTCCACATTCCATTTATAAATTAGAATTGGAATAAAAAGCTGGTATTCTGGCACGTTCGCTTTTTCTCTTTGTCAATTTCTTGACAGTATTGATCTGTCCATTCTCTATGTATATGGCTTACCTACATTGTTACACCTTTTTGTACTCGTATAATTTGTCAAAAGTAACTTTTTATATGAGATTAGCGACTTACCATCTCTCCGCTCGGGTTCGTCCCCAGTTACGTTTTAAGGTTTAGTATAGATTTCTCAGAGATGAGAATTTTTCCACAGTAAAAAGTATCCTATATTTTGAAATGCTAAAAATTAAGTTTTAGCTATGGTCATACCAAATTACATTAAAATCCGTCCAGTGGTTTTCTCGTGAGGCGTTCCCAGACAGACAGACGAAAATAAAAAAACTATAGTTTCGATAGATAAAAATGACTGTTTCAGTAAGATTTTCCAAAAAATATACAATGTACAAATAATTAATATAAGTATAGATTTTTTAAACAAAATATAAAATTTGATTGATGCCTTTTTGTTAAATTAGAAGTATTTAAATATCATTTTGTGGAAGTTTAATTTAAAAAAAAATCGACAAATGTTTCCTTGTTAATTTAATTTATACTTGATTTAATAAATATAAAACTAAGTATCTCTAACTCCCTATAATTATATACATGTGAGTAAACTTAGCCATTAGAGCAATGGTATTATGAACAATTTAACGAAGGTTGTAATGCAAAATATTATAACTAAAAGAAAGCATTTTTAATTGCAAGATCTTACAAAGAACTGCACCAATTTTACAAGTTTTTATTTCAATTAGTTAAATCTCCATCGTGTCTTCTATGCTCTACATGATGCTGAGTCAGTTGAGTTTTCCATTTAGAACTTAGGACGATCTACTAATTATATTTTTAGTGTTAACTTTATCTAGACAGTACTAGGTAATATAACATTAACTATTTACGATGTTGCAGCTTTGAGCTCGCCATACTGTGGCAAGTCAACTATCAACCATCTGGACGCCCTACAAATAAGGGCCTCTTTTTATAAAAAGTAGCGGTCCCCAACTATAACTGATCAAGTATTGTATCAAACGAATTGCAATCATGAAATTGAATTGCATCGGTATACGGTATCAGTTATCTGATATAATAATATACGTAGGTACGTTAGATTATTGAAAATGTAATTACCTACAGAATTTTTGTAATTTCTAACTCAATCTATTACTTTATGTAGGTCTTCGAAAGTTAGATTTATACTTTCATGAGATTTAAAATACTATATTTACGTTTAGAAGCAATTAATCTGAGCAATAGGAGCGTTTCTTATTATCTCGATCGTGACTTTGCAACTGTCGGCTATCAAGATCGAGATTGGCTTAAAAGCTGTCAAGTTTTATGAGATCTTTGTAATACATTGATTATTTGCCAATAACAACCTTAGTTCATTTTGATGAGTCTGGACTTCAATATACCGGCCTTACTGCACTTTCTAACGGTATAGATTATTATCTTTCTATAATGATGCTCATTGCGTTCTTTTTGTGTACAACGTTCATTCAATTTTCTATAATAAACTATAGAATTGGTGATGACACCAATTTTTAGGTAATGATATCTGTGATACAAAGGCAGTAGGAAAAATGATTATGATTTATAATAAATTGCTTTTTTAGGTTTACTAATATATTTTTTAACTTATTGTATTGTACTACTATTTAAGACCCAACATATTTTAAATGAATATTTGTTAACAACAATTTTCCCTATTTTCCGTTCGGCATTGAAAAATTTGATGTATAATATTTTTCAATTTCAAATCGTGAGAGTCGTGTCCACATGGCTTAGAATCTTGAGGGTCTCAGACGTCTATTGGGACCTCCAGTGCAGAGTAAATCCTAGTTCACGATTGTATTGTTGTCGGTGTGGTCGCTAGAGCGTGACTCCCGCGCAGATCCAGTGCCGCCATGGCGGTGTGGTGCGGCGCGCGCATACTGCCGCTCGAGAGGCGCGTGTACTCTATCACACTAGTGGTTGGTTGTTTTCATATACTGGATATGTGGTGGAAGAATGTGTTATGTGTCATAATTTTGTTTTGTTTAGTGTCAAATTACTACGTATTAATTCAATATGCAAATTAAATTTATTAAAGATGAATGGATTTTACAAAGATAAGCTTAATTAGTTAAGATACATTTTCTTTAGAAAAGCTTAGTTTAGAGTTTTTCAGTTTTCACTTAATTTAGTCATATTTTTGAGCAAATTTGCGAATTGTAACGTTAAATATTTTCCTGATGAATTTTTATAAGCTTTCTCACGAAGCTTAAATATTAAGATACCTATAGCATTTTACGATGCTTCGCTGTTGATATCGTCTTATTATATTAACAGCATCTAACATTGAACATTAACTACAATAAAGTAGTAATAACTTTATCGCGGTTGTTTAAAAATGCGCAGTTTGTAACTTATACTATTTTTATAATTAATACAGACTTTTAATGGGTACCGCACGAAATTGTATTGTTTCTACACGTAAAATATTAATTTTCATATGATTTCTTATTCTAATGACTATCTCTAAAGTGATTTTTATAGGTTTTTCTAATCATTATGATTTTCTATGCTTGTCCTAACACTCCGTTACAAATCGGATCTGAGCATTCTGTAACTAATCGGCTACATTCCGACAAAAACATTACTTGAGTTAATAATATACAAAGAAAGTGGTGAAGCTATAGTATTTTATGGTTGCTTGGCTTAGTCAACTTTTTTCAAATTGCTAAAACTTCTAAAAATAAAGTAAAATATCGTCTTAACCTAAAATGTTTAATATTTAACAAAGAAAAAATATATCTAATTTAAAGTGCATGTTCAAATAATTAGATAATCAATGGTTATAAATTTCCCCTTAGTTGTACCTGTACAATAGATGATTAGTAGAAACAGTTTGAGATAGTGCGATAGGAAGAAACTACGTACACGGTAATGTTATTACCGTGCTGTATAGTTGCGATGTTAGTAATTTGGTATGTAAAGAAAAATTATCGACTTAATTTTCTCAGAATTGTTGTACATAATATACTGTTATTTAGTTGTTATTAAAATTATATTTCGTTAAACTATATGTATCTACATATATTAACGTATTATATTCACTATTTTTTTTTATTGCTAGTCGTTTTCCGCTACATAAAATTTTCAGCTATAAAGTTTTAACAGGATGGTTTTATTGACATTTTTTTTAATTTACTGACTAAACTAGGTTTTAGTCTATTCTTTACATATAATGTAATTCTAACTGAGCCGAATCTGTAAATTAAATATTTTATGGAAAATCTTATTGAAATAGTCATTATTATCGATACAGAGGCTGATTCTTTAGTTTTTTGAATTTTTGTCTGTTTGTCTATCTTTCTGGGAACACGTTTTGAGAAAACCACTGGACGGATTTTGATGGGTATGATAATAGGTAGCTAGTTATCCGGGTCAACATATAGGATATTTTTGCTGCGGGAAAATATCTCATCTCTGAGGAATCTATACTAAACGTTAAAACGCAACTAGGGACGAACCCGAGAGGAGCGAGGGTGAGTCGCTAGTATTTTATAAAACAAAATTTTTATGGACTTAACATTTTGAAACCAAAAATGTTTTCCTGACCTTTCAATTATATTGGTTAAAAATAAAATAATAAAAAATATTAACTAAACATTCCTGAAAACTTGTAAAAGTTTGATATAAAAATTAAATGTACTATAAATACTTTATACACTCAGACTCCATAAAATTTTGTGGACAGTAACAGAAAAGCTTTTGTGAGAATAAATGGTCATCACGAATTGGGTTATACGCAACAAATTTTCTCTAAGAGCTCTTCGTGACGGCTAAGTTAAAACGTTCGAAACTTATAATTTAAAGTCATTCAGAATTTTTTTGTGGTTTATTATAGATATGTGATTAAATATATTATAGATTATTATCATTTATTCCAGTGCATATCTACGTTATTATAAGTTTCCAAAGTATGAAATACTTATAGTTGTGTTTCAGCGCTCATCTGCCATGTCAATACTCGTTAAAGTTTAATATTGAATGAAAACTGGGAAAATTGAAAAGGAAATTACTACGGAATGTACGCTATTAATGATGCATCACTAATCATCTATTTACATGAACAATTGTGAGTAATTTGTGTGTGGGATAAAAGTTGCCACAAATGAAGAAATACTACCAAATGTTTTAATGGGCTACAATTGAATGATGCTTAAAGATTAGCGATTTTGTTTGTTTTAAAGTAAAATTTTAAAATTGTAATGATTAAATCAACTTAATAATAAATAAATAATATTATAAAATAATACATTCAATTATATCGTATCAAATATAAAATTGTTATATCCGATAAACTGTAAAGAAATTAATGAACTTAGTAAATTTAAACTTATTAGTAACATTTTCTTTTATTTGTTTGAAAACGACACGTTTGGCTCAGTTTGTAGTGACCCTACTTGCTGTGTCAACGGTCGCGGGTTTGAGTCCTGCTGGGGGCATTCATTTATTTATTTGTGTGGTGATCACGAATGATTGTACTCCAGTCATGGGTGGTTTATATTTATAATATTATTTAAAGTTATATATGTGTAGTGTGTCAACTATCTGGTATGCATAACACAAGCCTCGTAGCTTACCATGGAATTAGATGGTGCTGTGTGTTAATGTTCCGAAATATTTATAAATCAAAGTCCTTACATCGTTTTTGTAATTTAAACAGCACTATGGCTTTTAAATAGGTACTTAACGCCCTTGGTTTTTGGTATAAGAACTACAATATTGCACAGTCATGATTGAATCAATCATGACGTCTCTAGGGAAAAGTCAATTCTAACTAAAGCAATCAAAGCTCAGTTAAAAGCATAAAATAACAATTACACGTTTGCAGAACAAATTTGATTCTTAGCCTTTAACTTACTTAGGAGCTCATTTTATATTTATTTAATGTAACTAATATTTTATTTATATGTATAGAAAAAAGTAGATACTGATGAAGGTTCTAGAATAATATACTAAATAAATGATATTTTATAAATGGGAAAATAAAATAAACATGCTTTGGCTCTTAACAATATAAATTTAATTTTATACATAGTTATAATAAAGATATTTAATGTTGTATCTTAATTAAATAGATAAAGTATTCGTACTATGCTTTGATAATAATTATTTTTTTTTATTTCCAGATAGATCCCAACACAGCATTCCTCCGCGCGGCTCGCGGCGGTCAGTTGGACACAGTAGTCGATTTGCTCGACTCTGGTGCAGTCAAAGACATAAACACATGTAATTCGGTAAGATTTCTTTCTATTATTAATAATACTTTTGACTTATCCTGGCTTCTCTTGGGTGCGACGAAGCGTATATATTACTCCAGGTCATAGTATGTGTACTAAATTTCTTCCAAATCCGCACAGCCGTTTCAGCTTGAAGTAGTAATAAACGTACACATACATATACAGGCAAGTATATAACCACGTACATACATATTACACACATTTAAACTTTGTGACGTTTAAACATGATAGCGACCTAGCTTGGTTTCTCTCAGACACTAATTATATCCCGCAACTATAATATCTATTGTAATACTAAGTATACTAAATACTCCACATACTTAATATAAATTATTTAAAAAGAATCATGTTCTCGAGTTATCAGCTTCCAATACGCAAACAAGACAATAAAATATCTGGTAATAAACAAAATAGTAGGGACATTTTTGTTAATAACAAAATGGAATGGAATTATTGATATAAAAAGTACCTACTTGTATGGTTGTTACAATTGTTTAGTGAAAGAATTTTGACCTGACCTTGACCCCTGAGGGTCAAGTGCTCGATACATGGCTACTACGTGAGACGGCCAAAAAACAATCACAATACAAAACTCTATCTTAAATATAATTGCAATACATATCCATTATCTACCATTTTATCGAACTTTAGCTTAACAATTAGTGTTTTTATTTAGTCTAACGATCTCTCTACTTATGAACAAATCTATACAGTCGAAGTTATCCATACTTAATATTATAAATTTAAAAGTGTGTTTATTTGTTTGTTTCTTTGTTTGTTTGTCCTTCTTTCACGTCGAAACAGAGTGATGGATTGGGGTGATTTTTTGTGTGGAGAGTAATATAGGCTACTTTTTCCGCTGAAGATTATCTCAATCCTACGGGAAAACACGTTACAATACAACCCACAAAAACTCATACCTATGTATCCACTTATAGATAATATATAAGTCTATCTATTCATAGTAACCGTTTAAACGTACCTAGGGACGAACCCGAGCGAAGCGAGGGGGAGTCGCTAGTATTAGACATTTACGATTTGTCATCGACTTTACGTTTTGTCGCAAAGTAATGCCGATTTGATTGTTTGTTGCATAATGTATTGAACAAACTAGATAACTTCGCTGTGTTTACTTAATCATAGTTCTTTAACGAGTTTAGTATATTTAGTAGAGAAAGAAAATAAAGAAATACTTAAATAAAAAATTGAATATTTTTACATCTCTCAAATTACCTTACTTAGAGGCTTTGCGAGTAATATGACAGAATATATGCCAATAAAGAACACAATAATAAAAGCTTTTTGCTACATTATTTTTACATAATTGAATGATGTAAAAAAATCTTTATGACCTCAAAGTGACTTATCCTACGACATATAGCAAGTAAGCTCTCGCAGACGTAATCAATATCCTTGCCAAGTCCCCAGACGAATCGGGTCAAGTCATAACTCACTTTATAGTCCTTTAGGAAAAACTTTTGTTCTTCTCTGAAGTTTCATTTGAAGTCTGTCCCTACTATATATAATTTATGTCTTAAACAGCCTAAATAAATATACTTACTAGAAAATTATAAAAAGCCACAAACCAATATTTTCAATTATTGATAAGGCTGATCTTTATCCACTTTACTAGAAATTAATAAATGGATACATCTAAAAGTAATTATTTTGTATAGCACAACAATAACATAGAAGATAAAAAAGCTTTCTGATTACGTTTAAAAGTCTTTTATTTTAATGTTGACACTAAAAGTCGGTTTTATTGGCATAGAATTTATGATTAAAGAAAATAATATTATTGTTGAAATGACTGCTGAATTCGAACATAACATGTTATAACTTATAAATATCTATGAGCTCGTGTTATTCGATTATTCCCTTGGGTTGAATTGTATAAAGTTTTATTTGTATTATCCAGGTATAAAGGTAGATTAATATTTTTTTGGCAATATACGTAACTTGGTTTTGCACTCAAATAATGTGTTACGCGTTACGATCTAGATCTACTTAAAGACTGTAATGTAAAAAGACTATAATGAAAATAAATCGTTGCGATCCTTAGGCTTTTAAGTGATTATAGAAAATACATTTGTGATGTTGATGACTTTAGGGTTCCGTACCGAACAGGCTACCCGAATACTGAGGCGCTTTATTTACCATCCCTTCGTGCGGCAACATTTTTTTCAAACTCTGGTAGATAGCTGGTTTAAATTTCCACAGACTATATGTAATTACGATTCTGTTCTTTACAAATAGTAAAAAAAGTAAAAGTAAAGATTAAACGGGGTAGCGTTTCATACAAGAGATATGTATATTTCATAAGATTCTGTTTGTTTTTGTCTCATCTTTATAACGATATGATTTCTTTAGATTAAGAAATGTAAATATTATCAAGAAAAAAAAATTATCGGTTTTTTTTTTCATTTTCCAGCTAATTAAAGTTGTAGTCAGAAATAACACATCAGATTAATGTGCTTCTACCACATTAATGATTAGCTTTCTGTCGTCTCCATAAGTGCATCTACAGCACATAGTCAATATGAATGACAAGACTTGAACCGGGTCACCTATTAACTCACTTTGCGGTCTCTCAGGACCAATCACCCTCGTCATAATTATACGCAGTTTCGAGCAATTGCATTATAATTTGTCCCTTGATGGTGCTGCAATAGTAATGGTTCGCTAATTGATATTATGTTTTAATTATCCCATATATAGGATGTTATGTAGAGTTTATTGGAAAAGTACTACAATGAACTATGTTTTAAAGAAAAATGAAGTTGTAATATAGCTTAAAACCCGTTTCTAAATTAGTTTAGTAATTAATTTTCACGCTTTAACGATGTGGATATAGTTCAGGCAAGTGCTAGAAAAAACTATCTAATGAAAATGTCATAATAACAAAGCACCTTAATATTCTGTACTCCCCATCGTTCCTGTTAAAAGTACTACAAAAGAAATGGAGCCAATTACGCGTTTGGCGGACGTTGATGATCTACGAGGTTGCTTCCTGCTGTAACTACTGGCTAGTTCCTGCTGTGTAAGACCAAGATCTGTGGATTTCCTTGTATATTGCACATTTACTGCTTTATCTTATTTCTATGGTAATTTTTACTGTAACAAACGTTGTTAAAATGTACTACAAGGAATTTCGTATTCTGGAGACTAGCTTGTAGACTTTTTTCTTTATCAAACAAGGAGAAACATAAGACCTTAATTATTCTTATCTATTTTTATTATAAAGAGGTGCAGTTTGTGGGTTTGTGAGTTTGTTTGTACTCGTAGGAGGTAGTCTTTGGAACTACTGAACCGATTTAGATGAAATTTGGTAAGAAGATAGTTTGATCCTAGAAAGTAACATAGGATATTTTAATTCCGGAAATCATCCTTTAAGGGCGTGAAAATGGTGATGAAAGTTTGTATCTTACGTAGGAATCAACCTAGGGACGAACCCGAGCGAAGCGAGAGTGAGTCTCTAGTTAAAATATATAGGGCTTAAGTTAGTATAAAAGAGATCGATAGAGTTAGCTTATATCGTTATTCTTAATTTTATTATTTAGCCCTTTTAATATCCCAACACTGGAGAACTCTCCTCCATACTAAGGAGATCAGGTCATAGTCCATCAGGCAAGACTAAGCCAAATGCTTGGTAGGTTATAAACCTAGTAAGCTTCACTCAAACATACTGGTATCTTTACGTTGTGTTTCTTTACCGTATTAGTATGTCGTAGCTGTGTTACAATTGAAAATGATTGATGATGTGACATGAGTTTGAGCCCGTTTCAAAGGTTTTTCCAAGCGTTACTAATGGGTAACCACTGCATTTTCAGTTTTATACTATTATAAAATCTAGTTTTGACTAGAAATGTATGCACTTCCGGTGCATTAATTTGCTTACAGATATAGCTTCACTCTACATTAACACACATCCGTGTTTCAGTGTCAGGGAGATTATATCATTTTACATACAAGTGTGTCATGGTTATGTTTTGTGTAACAAATGAAAATCGCACATGAGAACAATATGTATTGCGCAATTTTCCTGCTTTCGGTCGACGGTAGGTACTTCAAAGAATGCTAAACTTGCAGATACCATTAAGATTGCATAAATCTACAAATCAAAGATGGTAAAAGACCGTATGTACTTTACTAAGTAACAATAACTACAATAATTTTAATAAGTTCCAAAACTTTTCATAGTAGATATATTTTTATTCATTTACTTACGACTCACTTTCGCTTCGCTCGGGTTCGTGCCTAGGCACGTTTTAACGGTTAGTGTAGAATAGATAGACTGTATATTATATTATGATATATAGCCTATAGCTTTATTCAATAAATTGGTTATCTAATGCAAAAAGAATTTTTCAAGTTAGTAGATCCTGAGAGAGCGTGTTCAAACAAACAAACAAACAAACAAACAAACAAACAAACAAACAAACTCTGCCTCTTTATAATATTAGTATAGATTAAATTGTTTATTTAGACGTTTAGAAATTCCTAGTCAGCATCCATTAGCCAAAATACTATTAAGTAATGATACGTAATAGAAAAAAACTTATATATCTTTATAATATACACATATAATTCTAGATTTATTTTTTGCATTGTTTCATATTCCGTGAGTTTGAGAATTCGATGAAACAAAAGTTATCTTTTGATATTGTAAATGTAGGCGACCTTCAGAGTAACTAAACGTTCAGCTCCGCTGCGCATTCGTATCTAGGATCCATTACAAATTTACAGGTGCCATGACTTGCAAAGTTGTCCTGCTATAAATATCCTTTATACTTCGTAGCCACTACCCACTAAGGCTGTGGGTTAACTAATGAAGCGAGTAAGTTAATGATGGATTGTATGTTTGTTTGTATACTATGTGAGGAATGTAGTGTATGAAATCTCCTGTGATAACTGATAACCTAATTACATCTGAAATCCACTAATCGGAGGCTAACGTAGTGAACTATGGCTAATACTCCACTAATTTTGAGGAAGCCCGTGCCTAGCAGTAAAATATTGTAAAGGCTGAATGATTATTCTTGTATTAGTTTATATAACTATATCGTTAACATTTATTAAACTCAATTTAAATGTTTATGTTTCATCATAAAAATAATTACAAAAAATAGTATTACATTATATTATGTACATAAATGTAAAATTTATAAAAACACGTACTCTGTAGTTAATCATAAGTCAACAATTGTATTGAATACAATACAAAAACTGTATTAAAACTTATAGTTTTAAATCAAAATTCAACACAAAAAATAATGCGAAATGTACTTATGTGTAATATTTTCTTTCCGTTACATCAAGTTTTTCAACGTGGACGTAAATACAACATACACACAATACAAATGTTTGCGCTTAAGTTATTTGTTATAATTGAATACGTTTTTACAACTGGACGAACAAGTGTTCGATAACACTGCGGAACGAAATCAGTGGCACTTTAATTACACATTTAAACCCTAAATTTAGTAATAGTCAAACGGAATTGTGAAGATAGTTGAAAAACAACTTATTACTATTACGTATGTTTAATTTTTATATAACATAAGTAATATATGTTTCTACCTAGCTATTTTTATGTTATGAACTATCTAGGTGATTAACAGCAGCATATGTGTTATTCCAGGTTATCAATCTGTGTGCTTAATTTCATCTCAATCTGTCCAGCCGTTTGATAACAAAATGAAAGAAGTAATAAACATGCATACAAACAAACTTTTGCATATATAATACTAATCAGTAATCGGATAAAATCATTTTTAAAATATTTTTTCTTTACAGAATGGTCTTAATGCCTTACATTTAGCCGCAAAAGATGGTCACATTTCCGTCGTAGAGGAACTATTAAAGCGAGGTGCCACAGTCGATGCAGCAACAAAAAAAGGTAATTGATCAATTAAACACTTATTATAATTAATGCTTCATTTGCTTGAATGTAGCTGTCAGATACCCTCTAAGTGAAATAAGTAATAGATATCTATTAGATATATTATATTTGGTATATATCGTGACCCTCATAGCTTCATTCTATTGACTTAGGATTCTACTTTTGTGTTTTACTTTTTGTTAGATTATATTATATAACTTTATGCTTACAATATAGATGCTTAATATTTTCTTAGTTTTACGCGAATATTTGGCATTTTAAATAAAACTATCTACTCGAAACGTAGGGAACCAAAAATCAAAATAAATCCGCGAAATAATCTAAAATAAATTTTATTTATATAAATACTTGTCATATGGTTAGTATGAGCATTTTTCGATAAATCGTTTTAAGTCAATAAAAGAAACTCAGAAAATATAGTTTTATTTAAAACTAGCGACTTTCCCTTACTTCGCTCGAGTGCGTGATTGTTAAACAGTAGCCTGTATGTTACTCCAGGACATAAACTGTGTACAGAAAAAACATCATTTTAATCCGTCTAGCCGTACGTGAAGATTTAACGCAATTATAATTATTGTCTTTGTAAACATAGTTTAATTTTATACATTTTCCATGCAGGTAACACAGCTCTCCATATAGCATGTCTCGCGGGACAAGAGTCTGTAGCGCGGGCGTTGCTAGGCGCGGGCGCCAAAGCAGACGCCCAATCTGCAGCAGGATTTACTCCACTATACATGGCAGCGCAAGAGAACCACGCGGGATGTGTCAAGATGTTGCTAGCCGCTGGTGCCAGCCAGACGTTAGCAACAGAAGTGAGTAGAATAGAATAAATAAATAAATATGTTGAGACATTAACACACAGCACCATCTAGTTCCATGGTAAGCCACGAAGCCTGTGTTATGGATACCAGATAGTTGATACACTAAACATGTATAACTTTAAATACATACATATTATAAATATACCTAAACACCCATGACTAGAGTACAAACACTCGTGCTCATCACACAAATGAATGCCCCCAGCGGGACTCGAACCCGCGACCACTGGCGCAGAAAGTAGGGTCACTACAAACTGAGCCAAACGTGCCGTCAATGAATGAATGCTATGTCCATTTGCTTTATTTTCAATTTTTAGCCAAAGAATGTTCATTTTATGTCTTGTAGACGTATTATTTGGGTAAAATAAATTTCATATTTAGCCCTTTTTTTAACGTTCTACTGCTGGGCTCGGGTCTCGCTTTACTACTGCGAGACCCGAGATTTGAACCCGCTTCACTCAATTTTCCAAGTGAGCGCGTTACCACTAGGCTACCAATGTCTTAAATAAATTTTAATTATGTATAATGAATACCATACAATGGAGATATGAAGGAGATTGATCGGTAGCAATGTATGAAAGAAAAAATGATATAGTAAAAATATTGTTTTCTGTAACGATCGCTGGTTGGCACTACTTTGTACATTAAAGTTGCTAATTCAATTTTCGTACTTCAAGTAACAGAAAATAGAAATTGGAATGCTAACAATAATAACTTCACAGTACAAGGACCAAATTTAAAGCTTTCTATAATAATAAAGAAATACAAACCTTCTGTTTACATTATGGTGTACTATTTTTAGCAAAAAATGCGAAAATCGTGCTTCTGTGAAGGCACGGTATGCAAAAACACAATGACAGATAAGAGTAATAAGAGTGAATTGTAAAAGCAAATAGTTGAACGTTGAAAAGAAAAATCTTATCCATGTCAAAAACATTCAATCTCTTCGATCTTTGACCTTGTTTTATGTTAATATTTATTACTTGTTATTCATGTATGAAAATCATAATGGCATAATAGAGATGTAGTGGAAAACATACACTTGGTCCTAAAATAACATTAGAGTGAAGTCAAATGAGATTCAGAATTAATTTAATCTATTACAACATATGTAGGTACAATAATAATATGAAACGTATATATAATTTTCCATCTTAAAAAATATTGTTTTTTTTTTTCATTTTAATATAGTTAAGAACAAAAAATTTAGGAATTTAGTCTTCCTAATCTGTGTGTTTTTTTTTTTGTTCTTTCTGTTGAATCTAATATCAAATATTCAATTTATGTGTCGACACAGTAAATTAAGGTTTATTATTGTCTTTTTGTTTTAAAGGATGGCTTCACACCATTAGCAGTAGCCATGCAACAAGGACACGATAGAGTCGTCGCAGAGTTATTAGAGTCAGATACACGAGGCAAAGTGCGACTTCCTGCGCTACATATTGCTGCTAAGAAGAATGATGTTAAAGCTGCTACGCTTTTACTCGAAGTAAGTATTAGGTACTTTTATAATACTAGCTGACCCGGCAAACATTGTTCTGCCATATAAATTGATTATCAAAAAAATCTAACGTAAGATACAAAAATACTACAATCACGTTTAAAAAATAGGGGTTGGGGGTAGGAGGGAGAAAAATACTTTAGGATCTATATATACCTGCCAAATATACGAAAAAAAATCATTAAAATCGCTCGAGCCGTTTCGGAGGAGTGCGACCACATACACCGTGACTCAAGATATTTATACATATATTAGACTGTATATTATTCTGTTGATTCTGTTGACTGTTAAAGCTCTTTTTTATTGAATTTTCACGACTAAATCTAAATTTGTAAAACTGATTCTTCATCATTTCATAACTACTATTTTCTCGCAGCTCCACACGTGTAGTCAAATATATGTATATTACTATACTTTTAAAAATTATAGCTTATACGTATTTTACTCTGATGTATAAGATCCTTTTCAAAATCAGTTCAGTAGTTATTGCGTGAAAGAGTATTAACAAACATTCAACCATCCTCACTTTTTGCGTTTATAACATTAGTTGGGTTGATTGGTTTGAGTAATTGGAGCAAAAGCTTAAACTATATAAAAAATGTAGCTTAAGAAACAATTACACCTTAGATATTTTTCTTAAAAAAAAGCGTATTTACTTTTTACTTTACTTAATCCTAAGTATGATTTCAATATCAGTCAATAATTCTATGATTAACATATCTTCAGCATATATCAATTGTATGCAATAAGCCTATATTATTGGGGAAGCCGAATTTCGTTATGTAAACCAGGTCACAACGTCAGCGTAAAACTCTCTATTAGATATGGGGTCGGATTTGCCATTGTTTCAGCTAACTTATTCCATATATCCCAATTGTCAGTGATTTCATTATTATATCTTCTAAACTTTTATACAGGATATTTGTATGTTTGTATAGGTTTATAGTGAAATCATTATACAGGGTCTTTTTTAATTTACTGAAGACCTTTTGGGAAAATCTATTTACATCATAACAACAACACCTGTAAGAAAAAAAATTCTTAAAATTTACAAAAATAAAAATATTTTTATTGCACCTTCTAAACGGTAATAATCTAGCATTAGCAAAAGAAAGCGCATGGCCGGTGGAGTGGGAAGGATGGAAGGGTGGAGTGGGAGGGATGGAAGGGTGGAGTGGGAGGGATGGAGGGGTGCAGGAGGCGGCGCTCAGTCATTTAAACTAGACCAGATGCTAGGACTATTACCGTTTAGCAATTGCAATAAAATATTTTTATTTTTGTATGAAAATAAAAGTTAAAGTTTTTTTTTGTAGATGCTGTTGTTATGATCTAAATAGTATATTCTCAAAAGGTCTTCAATAAATTAAAAATGACCCTGTATATCTCTTATTTACATTAATAAAATATCATTATAAATAACAATATAAATCCCAGCTCGTAATAAGTATTAATATTGGTCACCAGTAAGGACCTATAACCGAGAACTAACTCTTAAGTGTATAAAGTAATCCAAAAGAAAGTAATCCAAAAGATCCTCCTCGTTACTTTCTTGATCGAGGTCCATTTGGAAGGTTAAAACGTTTATTTTCGAAAATATATAAAGTTTCTAACTATCTGAGTATTGAAAGGTAAAAACTTCCAACGTATGGAGACCCATGGGAAAGCTTGTCTATTTTCTCAGCTATAGTATAGTTTTTATGTCGATACCTTTTTATTAGCCATGGATATTCTCCCTGATTTCATTAAATAAAGTTAAAATAAGGGAAGGTGAGGTCAAACAATACAATTAATTATGTTTTATTGCATTCCAAAATAGGTTTAGTCTTAATTTATATCATAGCTATCGACATCCTGACGGCCAACATTAATAATAACTAATTATTTCCTCGACCATTTAGTCTCCCAATCTATACTAATATTATAAAGGGGAAAGATTTTCTGTTTGTTTCGTTTGGTTGTACCGAATAGGCTCCAAAACTACTGAACCGATTTAGATGAAATTTGGTAAAAATATAGTTTGAGACCCTGGGAAGGACATAGGATATTTATTATCCCGGAAATCATCCCTTAAGGGGGTGAAAATGGGGATGAAAGTTTTTTTTTCACTTTCACTTCTACAGTTGCTCTAGAAGAAAATTCTTTTACTACTCAATAGTGCAACTTGGCAAGTTTAGGTACAATTAATGACACATCAAGGACTAAAACAAGTTAAACTTTGGTTATACATTGTTAAGTTTAGGAGAAAAACTAAAAGATAACTTGCCAATTCGTAAGTTATCAATCGACACATTTTAGCATTATTTTAATAAATATTATTACTTTTCCAGAACGAACACAACCCAGACGCTTGTTCCAAATCAGGCTTCACTCCGCTCCATATTGCAGCGCACTATGGGAATGTGGGAGTGGCCAAAGCGTTGCTGTCTGCGGGCGCGGACCCGGGTAGGGCCGCGAAACACAACATAACCCCACTTCACGTGGCTAGCAAGTGGGGACAGTTGGCTATGGTGGACTTACTGGTTGAAAATGGTAAGTTTTTTTTAATTTCCTAATATTGAACGGTTGTCAAAAAAAAAAGAAATTCACTTATCAGATGTAAATGCATATGTGATTTACATAAATATGATAATAGTACAGTTTGTATCTCACTTTTGTCAAACCCTATCTACATTTCACTCGTACTCTAGTAATAATAATATTGTTATATATTTTTATTATCGACTGATGCACAGGGGTTTAAAAGTCCTTTACGTCATTCAGGAATAAATGTAGCTCCATTTTAGCCAAAAAAACTGACGGTATTAATACTTACATACAAGCTACTTATTTATAACATTATTGTAGATGTATAAATCTAAATATAAATAATTAATCTATATAGGTATATACAATAATGATAATTTTCTAAATAAGAAATATTTTCCTTTACTACAAAGACCAGTTAACGATGTGTCTCTGAATTTTAATTACGCATTCCATTCTATATGAACGGGAGCGATTTCATGGATTTCGTAGGAATCTTTTATTCTTTATATTGGAAGTTTTATATATTAATCTATTTGCTTTTAATTCTATAAAAGTTCATTCTGTATCTCTCTTGCGAATTATTACAAATTATATACACAAACCTTCCTCGTTTATCGCTCTTTCCATGATTGAAAACCTTATCAAAATCCATAAATCCATTCCGTGGTTCAGAAATAGTAAATGGAGAAACAGACAGATGCAGACAGCGACTTTTCTTATATTATGTATACTATATAACCTTACTCTTGAGTCCCAAATAAAAAGCCAGTTATAGTAAATTGGCCGTATATGCTACTATTCTTGATTTTGCCTTACAGATCAATTTCCTCAAACATTAAGAACAATTTAATACATAGTATTATATAATAAATATAAGTCGTTAATTTGCAATTTTTGAGAAGAAAATATGAATAATAAGAATAAGATTATATTTTTTATAGTTCTTAAGAGGCCAATCACAAAATGTACTGAGTTGTATGGTATTGAGTTCGAGCGGCCGACGCATCGCTGCTTCTAGCATTTTCTGCAGTTGCAATAACTCCTATGCAAAGTTTTATAATTAATTATTTAAAAAAAAAAGGTATGTAATTACGTTTCTTTTGAACTAATGTATATTCTGGTATAAATTTTACTTAATAATATTAATGTTGTAAGAATGGATATATTTACAGCTAATTCTGAACGTTTTTAGCAGTTTTTAAGATTTTGAAAAGGATTTTTTTTGTAGAAATCCAATACATATTTTCAATTCCGAGGTAGCTATAAATTCAACCACTATATACGAGATATTATTATATATTTTTCATTTCGTTTTCTTAGTATAGTCTTTCAATCCATGAGCTTGAAAAAGTGTCGTCATGCATTTTATTAAAAAACTTGCTTCGGAATTTTGGCCTTATTTCAATTAATAATGAAAATTTGCGAAAAACGAGGCCGCTATGAACTATATCAATAATTATTCTCCACCATACAATAAGTCAAAATTGTCGAAAGGTTTCAGTTTCTTTGAATAAGAACGTCAAAAATGGGCATTAAATTGAAAAATCACACTCAAAATGTAATAGGCCTCTTAAGCATTAGTTCTCTCTCCCTTGAAACCGAGATAATATTCGCTTATTATATTTTATTTTCTTCATTATAATGAATTTAATTAATTTTAATAATAATAATTAATTTTTTTTTTTCTTTTTTTTTTTTTTTTTTTTTTTTTTTTTTTTTTTTATTTTTTTTTTGGGCGGTAGATGTAAAATAAGCAATAGTGTTCTCCACATATTTTAAATAAATTTTAATAGAAATAACTAGTAATTATATTTATCAATTACATTTTGTGTAAGTTTAAAAGTTTAAATATACTTACAAAATATAATTCAAGTGTCTAATGTTGTGGTGAAGTAGTTACACTCAAGTGTCCTGCTGGTTGAACTGTCACTCACTAACACTCACTACTACCAAGAATAAACAGTGGTTTAGTCTTTGTTGCTGCACCATGGCGAATATCACAACTGTGCTGGAGGCTCAGCGGTCACTGGAAGCTGCACTTTTTACAAAAATGGAACAATTTGAAAGTCAACTTAATGCTGCAAAGGAGGCCCCCAAGTGTGCTAGTACCCTGCCTCAACTCCAGGAGGACTTCTCTTCATTTCAAACACTAGTATGTTCAATCTTAACACTCCTGAGACAACAAATTGCAGATTGCATTAAGTCTGTTGATACCATTGAAACACGGCACCGGAGAAAGTATCTTCTGATCAATGGTGTTTCTGAAGAAATTGTTGAAAACTTGCCTTCTCATATTGCGAGCTTGTTTCAAGAGAAACTTGGAGTGCATGATGCTACAGCTGAGAAGTTCAGGGTGTGTCATCGCCTCGGTCGGCCGACAGAGGGCAAGACTCGACCAGTTTTACTTAGGTTTGCAGATTTATCTCTCAGATCTTCTGTATGGAGAAAAAAGATTGGTTTTAAGGGCACATCATTTGTTATATCCGAGTTCCTTACGCAGCAGAGACAGGCACTTTTCATCCAAGCCCGAAAGCGTGTAGGCATGCGTAATTGCTGGACTCTTGATGGCAACATCTACGTGAAGTTGCAAGATGGCTCTAGGCATCGCGTCACTACTGAGGCTGAACTACTTGCCCTTCCGGAAACAATGGCCCCCATTGACAGACCTAAGCAAACAACTGCACCTCAATCTTCTAACATGCTAACCGGCAGTACCGGTGCCTCTGTTGATCATTGTGCTAAGCAAAAACGTTCTACACGTATTAAAAAGTGAATTGTTGTGTGTTTGACTGTTCTGCGTGATCTTCTCATTGAAAATGAATGTCCTAAAGTTGTCATTTAAAAATAGGTTTCTTTCTTTTTTTTTTTGTGTATTCATTGACGTATCCACTAATAGTTCATGGTTCAATAGTAATGCATATAATAATGAATCCTTGAGTATTTAATAATTAATGATTTGTCTTGTTTTTTTCTTGAGTAGCTTCTATAGAAAGTGAATTGTTCAGTTCGTGAAGGTCTTGATTCTCATAGTAGGTAGCACGATAAGATACTGATTATCTTAATTTTATTTTTAGAAAATGTAGGTAGGTATTTCTACTTTAACTTTAACTTTTAAATAACAGCAAAACAAATACTTTTTCTACTTGCTTGACGTTGACATGAATGTATTGTAGTACAATAATTGTACAATGTACATACTTTGTCATATTTGACATATTGACAACTCAAGTCTCCCAACGTTCGGATACTCGTTACGGGCGGCGTAGATCCATAGACAAATAATGACCATTCTTGAATATTCATTTAATAATATAATTATTATGATACCTTGATATGCATACCTACCTGAGCCTTTTACTATTGGTGGTTACATTTTTGCATGACACGTACAACGTGTTTCTCAATGAGACGTTGAACTTTTATTTTTTTTTCTGTTTTTACCTTGTTTGTCGTGGATGAAGTTGTGTTTTCATCTGTCTTAGTTCTGTTTTTTTTGTAATTTATAGATAAACACTGTAACATTCTTTCGCACCAACCAACCGGCAGGACCAGCAATGATTATAAATAAATAGTATTTATATTTTTTTTTTGCTGCTAATTATCCTTATTTTTTTTTTATATTATATATAGTTTAATATTTTATCGTATATATTCTATATTATTTTATTTTGGTACATTATATCTATCATTATGTCTGATGACGACTCTTTTTATTCGGCTTGTGACTTATCATCGTTCCCCTCCAGTGATGACTCTTTTAATGAGGTTACTGATTGTCTTAGTTATTTATTAATAAATGCTTTAAGTAAATCCCCATTAGCCTTAAACTTATGTCACCTGAACGCTCAGAGTATACCAGCGCATTATACAGATCTTCTGGATACCTTTAACCCACAAACCTCGGGCGTTGTCCATGCGATTCTCATATCCGAAAGCTGGCTCAAACCTTCCCTTTCCTCTACTGCTTACAGCCTGCCGGGATACGTCCTAATAAGGAATGACCGCAGTGACAAAAGAGGTGGAGGTGTCGCAATCTACATCAGAAACGAAATTTCGTACAAAGTTATTGCTTCGTCGCCCTCCTCATACACAGCATCAGCTGAGTATTTATTTATTGAAGTTCAGGCTAAGCGTGCCAAAGCCTTACTTGGCGTTGTTTACTGCCCTCCCTCTATTAATTACTTCTCCAGTCTTGAATTTGTACTCGAAACTCACTGTCCAAATTACGAGCACATCATCATAATGGGTGATCTAAATACTGACTTATTGAAGAGCACTTCATATTCTAGTAATCTTCTTGATATTGTCAAGTCAGTCAATCTCTCCATTCTTCCTTCGGGACCTACTCACCTTAACCCTGATACTTCTGACTCTCTGCTTGACTTGATCTTAACCTCCTCACTTGATCATGTAATTCAACATGGTCAATTACCTGCGCCTGGTTTTTCAAGGCATGACGCTATTTATATATCGTACAAATTAAGACCGCCTAAAATAAAACCTAGAATTGTCATGATGCGCTGTTTTTCCAGTATTGACAATGCAGCACTGTTGGAAGACGTTGCAAAGTTGGACTTCAGTCGCGTGTACGCGGCGTTGACTGCAAATGATAAGGTAGCTTGTCTTAATGCCGAAATCCTTACACTGTACGACAAGCATGCCCCTTTAAAAGCAGTTAAGTTAAGAAGACTACCAGCTCCATGGATCACCAAGGGTGTTCGTATTGCGATGTCACGCCGTAACAAGGCATTTCGCAAGTTCAAGCGTGACAGGTGCGCTGAAAATTGGTCTGCCTATAAGGTTGCTCGCAATACGTGTAACAAGATGGTAAGAGCCGCCAAACGATCTTATATCCTTGATAACATTTCTAACTCATCTTCAGCCAATATATGGAAGTTTCTTCATTCTCTTGGCTTCGGTAAAATCTCTACCGAAACTAAGAAACCTAGTTTCACCGCTGATGACTTCAATTGTCATTTCATCTATGCATCTCTTCTCAACTCTGTTGATAAATCCTCTGCAATTTCTGAAGTAACTTCCATGGCCTTCTCGTTGTCTAATAGTTTTACATTTTCTCCAGTGTCTGTGGAGGAGGTTCGCACAGTTTTGCTGTCAATTAAGTCAGGTGCGGTGGGGTACGATGGGATAGGCAGAACGATGATTTTGCCTGTACTCCAATTCCTTCTTTCGGTGATTACCCATATCATCAACTTCTCCTTAACCACAGGGGAATTCCCTATGCTTTGGCGGAAAGCTATAATTACGCCCGTTCCTAAAGTCGCATCCCCTTGTGAGTTAAAAGAGTACAGGCCGATATCTATATTGCCATTTTTATCGAAAGTGTTGGAAGCAATTGTGCACAAGCAAATCTCCTTATTTATCAATGGTAACAATCTGCTTAGTCCATTTCAGTCTGGCTTTAGGCCAGGACACAGTACCACCACCGCCCTTCTTAAGGTTACAGAGGATATCCGGGGGAGCTTGGAGGATAGAATGGTCACTATTTTAGTATTAATAGATTTTTCAAACGCTTTTAACATGGTTGACCATGATATCCTCCTTTCTCTTCTTGCGCGACTGCGATTCTCTTCCACAGCCCAGGAATGGTTTTCCTCATATCTTCGTGGCCGTCAGCAAGCTGTTAAGTTGGACAATGTGTTGTCTAGTTGGTGCAACCTCAGCTCTGGCGTGCCACAGGGTGGTATCTTATCGCCCATTCTCTTTTCAATTTTTATTAACTCTCTTACACACCTTCTTGGATGCTCTTACCATCTTTACGCGAATGATCTACAAATCTACACTCATGCAGTTGTAACTGACATTAATAACGCGGTTCACAAGATCAATGCTGACTTAAATGTCGTTAGTAATTGGTCTCAAAAATTTGGCATAAAAATCAACCCGGGCAAATGTCAGGCTATTATTGTAGGTAGTCCACGTCAGATGGCTAAATTTGATATTGACTCAGTGGCACCTGTCATGTTTGAAGGACACGTCATTGCTTATTGTTCCAGTGTTAAAGACCTTGGTATCTACATTGACAGCACTCTCAGTTGGCGTACGCAGGTTGCTGAAGTCTGCCGAACTGTAACTGCCTCTTTGTCTTCCTTGAATCGGCTAAGACACTTTTTACCAATTGAGACAAAGGCCTACCTTATTCAAGCGCTCATTTTTCCAATCATTGATTATGGTGATGTGTGTTATTTGGACTTGAGTGAGACTCTCCTAAACAAGCTGGATCGTCTCATCAATAATGCCGTTCGCTTTGTTTTCTGTCTACGTAAGTATGACCACATCTCTTCCTATCGTTCCAAGCTTAAATGGCTTCCTATCCGTAAGCGACGGCAAATTAGGATTCTCAGTGCACTCTCCTCTGTTCTTTTTGAACCCCTCTCACCTGAATACTTAAAATCCAAATTCCAGTACCTTTCCTCTTCGCATGATCGGCCACTTCGCTCTGCTGAATCCTACCTCCTTTCCATTCCACTGCATCGTTCAGATTTCCTTTCCAACTCCTTCGCTGTCCAGGCCGCTCGCTTTTGGAATTCGCTCCCAGCCGATATCAGAAGACCGGCTAGTAAGGTAACTTTTAAAAGAAGACTCCGGAATCACTTAATGGATTGACATCTTGGTAGTCGTAAGTCGTAAGCTCGTCATCTCTTATATATATCTATATATTAATAATTATATGTCTCTTTAAATATATAATTATATATGTATAGCTGTATATATGTACGTATAATTATATATATATATATATATATATATATATATATATATATATATATGTGTATATATATTATATATTATATGTATGTATTAATATAAGTAAATATGTGTATATGTATATGTGTTTAGGTATGTTATGTGAACATGTTATATATATTTTTTTTTTTTTTTTTTTTCTCTTTTCATCTAGTACCGCTCATTATGTTTCTCTGTTTGGCCTAAAGGTTGGCTGGTAGAGAATGCAATTAGCATTAAGCCCGCCTTTTGTACCGTTATATTGTAAATAGTGGTCAATAAAGGTTAAATAAATAAATAAATAAATATTCTATTAATAGGTATTCTGTTTTAAAATACATGTTTATTTCTATAATACTATGTCTATATTATTCCGAGTGTATTTATTACAGGTGCAAATATAGCAGCAATGACGCGGGACGGTCTAACGCCGTTGCACTGCGCGGCGCGCTCGGGCCACAGCAACGTTGTGTCTCGACTGTTGTCACATGGGGCGCCTATCACTAGCAAGACTAAGGTATGGATAGTCTCCTATTGAATAGTTAAATCCCATCAAAAACATAACTGTGAAAATGGGAGCTAAGTTCAATATTAAAAATGTGCATGGTTGTCAAATTCACCGACAAAAGAATTGATATCTAAATGGGTGCCAAATTCTGTAGATAATCCTTAATTTTTTTCATAAGAACATTCAACATTTTAAAATAAATTTAAAACACAATTTCTTGTTATTTACTGTTACAAAAGTGTTTGCTATTTAAAAATAGAACTTTTTAAATTTGAACACTCGAACTATTTACATAGAGTAGATAACTTAGGATAAATTGAAGTTCAAGATTTGACTTTGAAGCCAGTTCCTTTGGCTTGAACTTGGCTGGATACGCTACCGCGTGTCTTGATCAATATCGAATAGTTATAACTTAGTGTTTTTATAAAAACTTTTTATAATATTTGTATTCGAATAAAGAACGTAGAGAGCGCCATCTATTGAGACTGATTACGATTTTGTATTGCCCTGTAGATACTTGGCGTTGTTGCGTTATATATTGATATTAAATTTAAATATATATATATAAAATTGATGATTCTAAAATGCTTATTTCAAAAAATCTGTTTGAGTAGAGTATATTTTAATTTTAGCTGTTTCGGTAGTCTAGTAGAGTCATGTAAAACTGCAGATCTGAAGGACTTGGGTTTAAGCCCCTGGTCGGGCTTAAAATATTTTCTGTCAAGAAATTCTCAGTAACAGTCCGGAGTTGGCAAAATGTTGTCACACCAAAGAGAGAGAGGGAGAGAGTGAAAAAAATAGGGAGTACACTTGTGTCTGCACTCTGCGTGTACACACGCTGCACTATAATATCTCCTACGTAGTTGGCTAGTCTCAGATTGGCCTCTGTGACCGAAATTGCTCAGGAGGACATTAATTTTAATTCGTCATTATTATTGTGATTTATTCCACAGAACGGTCTCACCCCTCTCCACATGTCCGTGCAAGGCGAACACGTGGAGACGGCCAAGGTGCTTCTCTCCGAGGGTGCTCCCATCGATGACGTCACCGTAGACTACTTGACGGCGTTGCATGTCGCCGCACACTGCGGACATGTTAAGGTGATCTTATCTTTTACTTTTATCCCTTATGTTTATTGAAATTGTATTTTTTTGCTTTATCATATTATTAACTGATGAGTTTAAACTGACATTCAATTTAGATGTAAAAATTATGATTCAAATGTGCTACAAATAAACTTTAGTTTTGAATAAAGTATATTTCGATTCGATTGTTAGTGTACTAAATTAGTATAAAAGTTTTTTTTTATTTTAACAAAATAGAAATAAAAATTGCAAAATTCTTTGTTTTTATTTCTTCGTTCATTTATTCCTTCCGAATAAAACATTAGGAAATGGATTTTTTTGCTATAAATGATAACGGGTTAATTTTTCCTTAAACATATTTAAATAAATTAAATTAGTAGATACTAAATAAAAAAAAATAAAAATAGTTTTAAAAGTGCCTAACTATAACGACTCTATTAAAATAAGAACAGAGTGTATTAGTCGACTAAGTGTCTTATACCAAATAAACGGCCATTAAATTGTCGTAAATTTTACGACAGACTCGACCGGCATGTGAAGTTTAAAACAAATTAAATAAAATTCAAATAATTCTCGTTATATATAGTAATATTTGTAAATAAAACAAGTAACATATATGCGTATATTACACAAACATATCAATTAATTAATATTTTTACTCATCGAAAATATGATATTCCATCTTTTTTAAGGTTCTTAATGAAATATTTTTATATTTTTGTAACGAACATTTTGACATTTCGTACGTCCGCTCTTTAGCTCACACAATTCGAGACTATTTGAGAAGAGCTAGAGAGAGAAGAAGCTCTTTTTTTGAAGACACTTTTTAGATGCTGACTCATAATTGTGGTTTTTATATATCAATAACGTGTACATTATGAATTTAATATACAGTAATTTTATCAATAAATATGAAAATCTATTTCCAGGTGGCAAAACTTCTTCTAGACAGAAATGCTGATGCAAACGCGCGAGCGCTCAACGGCTTCACTCCCCTACACATTGCGTGCAAGAAGAATAGACTCAAAGTTGTTGAATTATTGCTCAAATATGGTGCCAGTGAGTATTTGTTGACTTTTATTTAATTTCTTTTTCTTTTTTCAAGAGGGAACCTATAGGGAATTGCCCAAAGATGGTCTCTGTTTGTAATGTTAAAATAACAGCTTTATACTAAATATATATAAAAACACAATTTTTTAAATTTTTGTCTGTCTGTTTGTTAAGATTAATCTCCGAAACGGCTGGACCAATTTTAACGAGACTCACTGACAGATAGCTGATATTATAAGGAGTAACTTAGGCTACTTTTATTTTAGAAAAAGAATTAGGGTTTCGCTCAAAAAAAATTAAAATGTACCTTATTTATTATTATTATGATTGTATTGTGTGTTTAGGCAAATCAGCAACAACAGAGTCCGGTCTGACCCCGCTCCACGTGGCGTCGTTCATGGGCTGCATGAACGTGGCGCTGGTGCTGGTGGGCGCGGGCGCGGACGCGGACGCGGCCACGGCGCGCGGCGAGACGCCGCTGCACCTGGCGGCGCGCGCGCACCAGACCGACCTCGTGCGCGTGCTGCTCAGGAACAACGCCAAGGTATATTACTATATTTATGCGCACTAGTTTCCAGTGCGTGCGTGTGTGTCACACCTTAACGCTGACACGGGTTTAATTAAAACAAATTTTATAAAATAAAAATAAACCATGCAATAAAAAACTATAATTAAAAATCCTTCGATTATTTTTATTTTATAACTTATTTATTTTACATGTTAGGGACATAATTTTCGGAGAAAATATTTCCGGATGCTTTGAGATTTCGATCAAATCGATACGGCAGTACATCTAAGTATGGAAAATAACTTGTACTTTTAAGTAAAAAATGTCAATTCACTTTTATACATCCCCCAGGTGGAAGCTCGAGCGCGTGAAGAGCAAACGCCTCTGCACGTAGCGGCGAGACTCGGCCACGGCGACATCGCGGCATTGTTGTTACAACACGGCGCGCAAGTCGCAGCCACTACTAAAGATAAATACACACCATTACATATCGCCGCTAAAGAAGGTAATTATGTATTTATTTATTATATTCTTTATTACACGTTAACTATGTAACATAGATCAGAGGCCAATGTAGGCAAAGGGACTTATCTCTAAAAAAGATATCTATATTGTTTTGTCTATTTCATTTTATACTTTTTGTTTATGTAATTAAATCACACTTTAATCTGACCTCTGACCGCCATAAAAGGTCAATTAAAGTTAGCTCTATTGTTATAAAAATAGTAATTATAAATTATGATTATTTTTAACAAAAAAGTACACTGGACTCAAATATTACTTTTTTTAATTATTACGGGATCAACTCTTAAGGCATTTTATAAAAATAAATTATGAGAATTCATTTACAATTGGCGAAAAGAATAAAGATTCAATTTGAGTCTTCCTCTTCCTTTTTGAAGTAGTCTTCGTATAGTTGCGAGTGCTTGCAACAGGGACTAGCCGTATTTTAATATTTTTTAAATTCCCAATAAAAATGATGCCACACCAAAAATCCTATTAAAGCCTGAACAGCCTGTATTTAAAAATCACAGATTTAGCTGATGGATAAAAATCTAATTTAAAAATGTATAATTTTTACCCTCTTATAATTTTATTGGTAATATGGATTTAATTTTTGATAATTATTGTTTAATAATTACTATTTAATTAAAAAGGCGTTTAGACGTCAAAATCAATTAAAAATACATTATTACACTTAAGAATTCGTTGAGAAAATTGAAAACGTGTTCACAATTGACAAACATACCGCTTCACATACATATAAAATATACACCCTAAATTCGTATCCTCCATTGTTTAAATCGGTAAAAAAGCAATTATTCAATTTAAATAACATACTTCAACTGTTTTTTAAACGAAACAGGCAAAGAAGAAGTCGCCTCCATACTGCTGGACCACAACGCGCCCATCGAAGCGGAGACGCGTAAAGGCTTCACTCCACTTCACCTGGCGGCCAAGTACGGCGACATCGGCGTGGCGCGGCTGCTGCTGGCGCGCGGCGCGCAGCCCGACGCGCCCGGCAAGAGCCACATCACGCCGCTGCACATGGCCACGTACTACGGACATCCGGATATAGCTTTGCTTTTGCTGGACAAAGGTGTTTATGGATTTTTTTTATTTAACTTTTTTTTGTTTTAGAGCTAATTTTAATAGTTTTGAATATTCATTATTTAAGTTTCATTCATATACATCATCACAAAATGAGATTACAATAACCATTGGATGTTGTTTAAAACAAAGGATAATTAGTTCGAGTAAATGTCAATAGATGGTGCTACATGTATCGATGTGCTATTAAATCTATTGAAGAAAACAATTGTTACCAAAAATATTTATTCTTGATTTATAAAATAATCTCAGTAAAGGAAAATGAAGTTATTCGTTCTTATATTAAATTTTCGGCATTACGGTCTAATTAAAGTACTGCCTAATTGATGTTGCGAAATTCCTTATCAAAGTCTATTTGAATACAGAACACTTTTGATTTAGATATTACAAATATATTTCAATGTTCATTAGAATTATTGATTAAGTAATTTTAACAAGGTGTGTAAAGGTATTTGTCAATAATAGGGGCATATAATTGGCTAGTAATTATGACTTTATTGGCTTCAATAGCCCCTTCTGGCATGCAATTAAGTACATCGAGGTCATAGAGGTTGGAATGTTTGTTTGTAAATTATTTTTTTATGTTTGCGTAGTTATCATAAAAGCAATAGAACAAAACATGGTAATTTAAGAATGAATTAATAATTTATATGAAAAATATTGTTACGATCTTAAATTACAGAATTTAATGTAAATACATATGTACAATTCATTAGTGCTTATATAACATGTACATTTTTTTATTTTTTATAAACATTATTGCACAGAATATATAAAGAAAATGTACAAAATGCGGACTTAACACTGAAATAAGCGTTCTTTATCATTCATTTATTCATTTAGTTATTTAGTTTATAAGCTATAAATAGCCCGTTATTTAGTGGAGTAAGCTAGAATATTTGTTCCTTTACACACAGGTGCGTCGCCACACTCGCTGGCAAAAAATGGACACTCGGCTTTACACATTGCGTGTCGCCACAACCATCCCGATATCGCGTTTGCACTCTTGGAACATGGTATGTTTCTGTAGTTTTGTTACTGTTTTTTTTTTTTGAAGTGAAACTTCTTTAGAGTCGTTGTGATTTGAAACTCGATGAAACGAAAATGCGACACTAGAAAGAGACATACATAAATATATAGGATTGAGCTGGCGAGAGAATGAGATAGAATATATTGCCATGTTGCCATGGTAACCGTTGTTGTTGTCTGACAAATATATAATATATTGTTTCCGTATATGATATTCTATAAATATATGATTGTAATATGCCTTATTTAATTATTTATTTGTTTTAATTTATTTGCGATATTTGCCAAAGAAGTTTTACTTCAGCCGCGCGTTAAAGTTACACGCACCCATATATATATATATATATATATATATATATATATATATATTTGCTAGTTTTTGCACTTGGCATTGATGAAAAGTGTTTTCGGGATATTAGCTTTATTTATTTAGAATTTCGCCCGAATCCGTTGAGTTGTTACTGGGTAAAATAGTATAAAACTCACTCGCTTATTCAATCACTTATAATATCTTATATTTGATTTTATTAATGTGAATAAGAAGGTTACAGATAATTTTTGTTATTGTAATTTCAAAAGAAGGTAAGTAATATTTGGCATTTCGAAAAGTTCTTTTACAGATCCCAACAATTTTTTTCCGAGTCCATTTCTATTCGATTAATTATGAACTACTGTATAATAAATATAATATATATATATATATATATATATATATATATATATATATATATATATATATAATTATATTTAATATATATATATAATCTATTGATATACGTCCAAAATCTGTAATTACGGATGGTGCTGTACGACGTTTGATCATGTTTAAGCGAAAGTATAAACATAATCGATAGTAATTTTAACTGATTATTAGAGTATTCTGTTTCATTAGAAATATTATAAATGTTGGCACAGTAATTTTTCAAGGTGCATTTTGTAGTTGCCATAGTTTTCTTTAGGCATTAAATATAATTGATATATTGTATACTGAGTTTTGAATCACGAAAATTCATAGATCATATAAAGAACTCGATTGAGAATATAAACAATCATTTATTACATGATCAATTAGAAATTTGTGTTTTCCAGTGATATTTGCTTTACTTAACTATATAAATCCTTTAGTCCGTCAGTAACTTATTATTACTAAAGCCGCGCAAACCCCTAAAGATACAATACAATAAAAAAAATACCCCTTGCTGTGGAAAAGTAAGATAAATTAACAAAAACATTTATAATATTCGTAAAGTTTTTATTTTAAACTATGTTAGTATGCCTACATATTTTTACAGGGCTTACTTATAATGTTACTTTTTCATCTAGATGCTGACCCAGGAGTAAAATCTAAAGCGGGTTTCACACCACTGCATATGGCGGCTCAAGAGGGGCATGAGGATTGCGTTGAAATGCTCATCGAAAGAGGGGCAGATGTCAATGTACCTGCTAATAATGGTAGGTTACTTAAAAGAAAATTCAATACTTTTCTTTAAATAAAGGAGGAAAGCATTCAATAGCGATTAGTTTTAAAAGAAACAAGTTGATATAACTCTCCTTTATTTAGGAAAGTAATACTTGAAGGACTCGATGTATTGTTTATGTACAACAAAAATGCCAGCTGACCATTCCTCTTTCGTCACCGTACAGCCAGAATTAACCGACCATTCTTTATGTCCCACCTGATCATTCCTCTATCTATAATATATAAATAATATACTCCTTCTATCTTTCTCGCCATTAGTACTAGCGAGAATTAATTTTGACGATACGTTTGGTTCAGTTTGTAGTGACCCTACTTGCTATGCCAGCGCTCTCGGGTTCGAGTTCCGCTGGAGGCATTCATTTGTGTGATGAGCACGAATGTCTGCACTCCAGTCAGAGGTGTTGATATTTATAATATGTATGTATTTAAAGTTATATGTGTGTAGTGTATCAACTATATCGTATCTATAACATAGGTAGCTTACTGTGTAAGTAGATGGCGCTGTGTGTTAATGTCTCAACATATTTATTACTAGGGATTCACCCTCGCTTCGCTTAGGGTTGGTCCCTAGACAGAAACAAATCTGTCCCACGGGAACCGTACATTTTTCCGGGATGATATAGAGCCTTCCCCAGTTAACGGGCTATTTAGTGCAAAAGGAATTTTTCAAATTGGATTAGTAGTTCCTAAGATTAGTGCGTTCAACCAACCAAACAAACAAACAAACTCTTCAGCTTTATAATCTTAATATATATAAATCTCGTGTCACGATGTTGGTCCGGGATGAACTCCGAAACTACTTATCCGATCTTAACGTTTTTTTTTTCAAAATGTGTGATTTGTTCCAACTTAAAAGATAGGATAGTTTTTATCCCGATTATTTCCTTTTTTTATTGCAAAATTGACGATTTTCATATGTGTGCCACAGCAACGCGTGGCCGGGTCTGCTAGTATGAGTATAGATTAACCGATTGTCTCGTTAGGTCTAACGCCAGTGCACCTAGCCGCGGCGGAGGGGCGCACGGCGGTGCTGACGACGCTGGTGCAGGCGGGCGGGCGCTGCGCGGCGCGCACGCGCGACGGCTACACGCCGCTGCACGCCGCCGCGCACCACGGCCACCACGCCGCCGCGCGCGCGCTCGTGGACGCCGGCGCCGACGTCGGCGCCAGGGCCGCTCATGGGTGAGACTAGATGTATTCCACCCCTTTTTAACGTCCCACTGCTGGGCATGAGCCTCCCTTCAATACGAGGGGAATCAGGTCATAGTCCTCCACGCTGGCCAAGTGCGGGTTAGCGGACTTCACATGTCTTTCGAAAACTTGCTAGGTTCTCTCAGACATGCAGGTTTCCTCACGATGTTTTCTTTCACCGTAAGACAAGTGGTAATCATGTTGGGAATGATTCGCACATGAAAATATCAGAGGTGTGAGACCCGGGATTTGAACCCGCTTCATACTGTTTTCCAAGCAAGCACCTTGCCACTAGGCTACCACTGCTTTAGAGACTTTAGATAATGTTTGTTAATTGTAAAACCAACTAAAAAAGCTAAAGCATTAATGGATTTTTATGAAACTTATAACAGTTAATCTACACATTTAGTGCTATTTCTCAGAATTTTTTAAAAGTGGTCATTCTGTTAGAACTCACTAGTAATAAGAAAATAATATTTCTATTAAAAAAAATATTTATAATTAGCAAAATAATTAAGATAGATAATACGTATTTAATATTTATCATAACATTGTCACAAGTTTGGCTTTGGAATCGCATTCCTAGCTCTATTAGTTTTACAAAGCGAAAAGTTAAAAAAAATTGCTGTTAATCAAGTCATTTTTAAATAAAGGTCGATCAATGATAGTAAAAGTTAGGTAGTCAAAAATTACATAAATAATAATCTAAATATGATCTGGGGGCAAATTCCCAATACTTATTCTTTATTTATAGCTTTATATGTATCTTATCGAAAAGGTTTAGGGCTTGTCAAAAAATATTAATTTTCATGGCGAACGATTTCGAAGTTAAAACACTGCAGTACCATCTCGTGGCAAGTTACAGTTATACCTGTAACCCAAAAGTCTTTTCCCAATTGTCATATAAAAGTAAGTATGACAGTCGGATACTCTTCGTCCGCATCTCACCTCGCAGACACTTTTAACAACACTTTTGGCTCAGTTTGTAGTGACCCTACTTGCTGTGCCAGCGGTCGCGGTTTCGAGTCCCGCTGGGGGCATTCATTTGTGTGATGAGCATTACTGTTTGTACTCCGGTCATGGGTGTTTATATTTATAATATATATGTATTTAAAGTTCTGTATGTATGTGTAGAGTATTAATTATCTAGTATCGATAACACAACCCTCGTAGTACTTAGATTTACGCTAAGTTTTTTTTAGTATTACAATTACGATTTTTTTTTTAATTTAAAAAAAAACAGCCCTCGTAGCTTACCATGGAACGAGATGGTGCTGTGTGCTAATGTCCCAACATATATTTATTTATTAGAGGACTGTATTGACAAGTACATTATGTATATTAACACACTTAGCTTATAAGACCTTCTTGAAAGCAACTGTGATCAAATCTTAAAAGTCGATATAAACCTTATTGGATATTAACTTCGTGGTACCAAGAGGTGGATAGAGGAACGTTTGAACCGATTAACGAGTCTTATACATAATGGTATGTTATTATGCTTATGACGATGAATACATTATTCTTGGAACAAATGTTACTTATATTTAAAGATGGTAGTACAGTTTATACTAACAATAAGCCACGCCCACTTCAATGACGTTAGAGCTTAATATGACATCTCTGTTTCTGGATGTGATCTATGATTAGTGTTACTTACAAACATTTTTGTCCATATATAGAAGTTGTTTTCTATATTTTATAAAGAAAAAATCTTTTGAATTTTTTACGGATTTATTTTGATTTTTGGTTCCCTTTTGGTTAATTTCGAATGCTGTCTCTCCCGTAACCATGATTTCTGTAATGCATTCTAAACTTCGGGAACCAAAAATCAAAATAAGTCTGTCAAAAAGTCCGAAAAGATAATTTTATTTAAAACTAGCGATGATTGAGGTAATTCTTTAAATTGACATAACTTTTTTTATTTATGCACCGATTGAAATAAAAAAAATACTAAATGTCAAGTGTACCTTACATTAGTGAAAACCGCACCAAAATCGGATTAGCTATATCTGAGTTTAGAACGCACAGACAAACAGACAAAAATTGTAAAAATCATTGTTTTGGGTTCTATCGCGTTAATAAAGACCCCAATAATAGTTTTTCTCAAATATCTTCCATGTACAGACAGCGCGGCGGTCAGTTACGATTTTATTTTATATATAGACTACTAGATTTACTATCGTATCGATTTGATTGTAATCTCAAAGCATCCAGAATTCTTTTTCTGGAAGTTACGACCCTAACACGTACAATCTATACTAATATTATAAATGTAAAAGTTTGTGAGTATGGATATATGGATGTTTGTTACTCTTTCACACCAGGACGGCTGAACGGATCTCGATGAAATTCGACACAAGGATAGATTATAGTCTGGAATAAGACATAGGCTACTTTTTACCCCGGAAAAATGTACGGTCCCCGTGGGATAGGTTTGTTTTTATTGTAGTACAATATATTATTAACTTATAAACTTATAACAATGATAATCTAAGGATTTGTAATTAAAGCTTTTTATTGCATCCTATAATATTATTTTATGTAATTTATTATAAGTTAAAACTATTCTTCAATAAAACTATTTTATTTAAGATGTCACGTGATATTGTATGAACAATAAATTTAAGATTTAGTATTTATACAACAGACGAAGTTATTTAGGACGGTCATTTTAAATTCGCGACTGTTTTTTGTAACGCAATATAAAAATGCCAAATTTTAAATTACCGAATAATTGAGCGAGTAATACAACAAAGTGATTTTTATGTTTGATTTGATATATTTTCATACTCTAACAAATTTTTATGGCCATTTCAAATGGGTCATCAATCCAGCGACAGGGAGCGAAATGGAATAAATTGTTTATTGCTAAATATACATACAATTAAAGTCTGTAATACTACTGTATATACATATGTATGTATGTCTTATCTAATTATTCGCTAATCTTCGGACTCTCGGTCCAACTGGGACAGATGTTAACGGATTGGTCGGTCACTAATTGATACATTATCAAGCGAGAGTTACAAAATATTTTAAATATCACGAAACACTCGTTGTTGTTGTCAACCCTTGTTAACGCTTCCCTTTAATACGAGGGGGATCAGGTCATAGTCAACCACGCTGGCCAAGTGCGGGTTGGCAGACTTTACATGTCTTTCGAAAACTTGCTAGGTTCTTTCAGGCATGCAGGTTTCCTCAAGATGTTTTCCTTCACCGTAAGACAAATGGTAATTAAATAAAATATCAGAGGTGCGAGACCCGGGATTTGAACCCGTATCACTCGGTTTCCCAAGCGAGCGCGTTACTACTGGGCTACCACTGCCTTATATAAACTAATGAATGTTTATAACTAACTAGCGGCTCACCCTCGCTTCGGTCGGGTTCCTCGCTAAGTACATTTTACAAAGATACTTAAAATAGTTATTTGCCAGCGTTAGCCATATAAATTTAAATATATGTATATATTTTTTATTTTTTCTGACGTTTTAATACTTATAATCCTAAAAAAAAACAAATATCATGAAAATTGGTCCAGCCATTCTTGAGTTATAAATGGTGTAACGAACACGACTTCGTTTTATATAGTATATAGATTTTAATACAGTATGGTATAGTTTATTATTAATGAAAACTAAATACGAAATGTATTTACATTCGTGCAGCTCGTGATGCATTCAAAGTAATAGATTTATATCTATTATGGCTTCTTATGGTCGCCCATTAGTGCGGGCCACGTGAGAAGTAATATAATTTAGCGTCACTATTATTCCACTTCAAGACATTTAAGATTGTTATATGTGTAGATATTTTGTTATATAACTGCTTCAATAATGTTTTCTGTTAAGCAGACTACCGGACAGACGATTTTTTTTTATTTTTTCTTATATAGTACGAGTAATTTTATAGCTCAACTAGCGACTTACCCTCGCTTCGTTCGGGTGCGTCCCTAGGTACGTTTTAGTTTTTTTAAGCGGAACCCTAATTCTTTTTCTAAGGTAAAATTAGTCTGAGTTACTCTTTAACATCAGCTATCTGCTAGTGAAGTCCCGTCAAAATCAGTCCAGCCGTTTCGGAAATTAGCCGGAATAGACTGACTGACAGATAAAAATTTAATAAAAATTGCATTTTTCTTATAAGTACCGTTTATAATTTCATGCGCATTTAGTAAAAGTTATTATTTTGACATTACAAACAGACATTTCAATTTTATTTATCTGTATAGCTAAGCAAAGTATAGTCATCCGTAACGGAATACTTTACAGGTATAGGTAAATATGTGGGACTAATTTTAACAGGTACTCACGTAAGATAAGTACATAAAAGTCATAAATAATATACCTATAACAATATTGTAAACAAATATTATTTTTAAAAGAGCAACTGTTGACTTTTTCGCCGACTCCTTCTAGTAGAACTGACTTACATACTGACATTTACTATAAATGTAAAAAAATTGACGAATCAAAAGTAAAATCGAATCGGATTTGTATTATATTATTATACCAGCGGCTCACCCTCGCTTCGCTCGGGTTCGCCTCAAGACAAACAAAAACAAATCTATCCCACGGGAACCATACATTTTTCCCTCATAAAAAGTAGCCTATTTGTTTTTCTGATGTATGAACTATATTATTATATAGTTTCATTAAATTTAATCAGTAGTTTTTGTGTACTAAGCTGTACAAGTGACTATAGTTTTTTAATTATCCCACGGGAATTCTTGAATTTTCCGGGATGAAAAGTATCTAAACTGTTGACCGGGGATATATGGTACCACTCTGCAAAATTTCATTTAAATCGGTCCAACAGTTTCGGAGATCAGTCCGTACAAACAGACAGAGAAACAAAAAAATTGAAAAAATCTGGATGTGTTCTATTTCTTTTCTTACATCCCCCTGACTCTGTTTTCAGCATTTTTTTTCGACCTCTACAGTTTTATTATGTAATAGATAATCTGTAAAAGTTTCAAAATATACTTTATTCAAAGTATATATTGATTTGACTTGTAATTTGGTACAATAAAAAGCTCAGCCAGATATAAGTTAAAACATTTATTCTCTGATTTTATTGGTGCGAGTCGGTAGGAGATATACGTATATGGGTGTAGTAAATGAGACTCTCGTTTTTCCTTCCTTTTATAACATGTTATTGAAATGCAAATGCGAAATTGATGATGTAAGGTTTTTCGATTATGTTTTAAATATTTTAATAGTTAGCTTATCTCTATTAGTGATCGTAAATATTCCATTACTAATGTATAAAACTGGAATTACATTTACATACATACATACATATGTCGCGCATATAAAAATTTCTAAAACTGTATAATTGTATTAGTAAATATACATTTACTAGCAGTACCCGCGGCTTCGCCCGCGTTCAAACTTCCGATCGCTACTAAACTTCACAGGATCAACCGCTGGTCTAATTTGAAGATTTCCTGGAAATTTCATCGAAATCGCTCCGTTTTAGAGTCCATAGGGAACACACATACACATATCGATTTTTATATACGTATTATATATACGGCTAGAAGTAAGTTAAAAATGTAGTTAAAAATAATCTATACTTAATATTATAAAGCTGAAGAGTTTGTTTGTTTAGTTGAACGCGCTAATCTCAGAAACTACTGATCCGATTTGAAAAATTCTTGCACTTGATAGCCCGTTAACTGAGGAAGGTTATAGGCTATATATCATCCCGGAAAAGTGTACGGGTCCCGTGGGATAGATTTGTTTTTGTCTAGGGACGAACCCGAAGCGGAGCGAGGGTGAGTCGCTAGTGTAAAATAATGCCCGTTAGCAATGCAGTGCACGCGATCGGCAGCATTAAAGACAATGCTCTGCTGCTCCCACTTCCAAATTTTATTTAAAAAATCAAATATAACTTAGCCTATAGCACTTTCGGAATCGTAAGGAATAGAAAAAAAACAAGTTTCATTGAAAACAAAGAATTTTATATATTTAGTGTAGATATACACGTTTCTTATAGGTATTAACTGACGAAACAATCATAATGCAAATTTGTAATATTATTTACTGGTAATATGGTATTTTTTCTTATTTTATAAATAAAAAGAAAAAATTAAAAGTAGAAGAAAATAAAGTAAAACGAATACTTGTTTCATAGAGAAGAGTGCTTATATTAAGATAATTTTTGCTTTTAGCGTTGAAAACTTAAATAAAAGGATTCTAAAGGAAATATATGAAAGAAAATAAAAATAAAACAAGATTTACTGATTTATTTTGCCCGACGACCCAAAATTGCCAGTGGTCACTGTTTGATTGGTAATTTACACAGACCAGTGAATATTTATCATTAAGTTCCTACCACCGGTTTCTTAGATACCTACCTCGCATATTACTCTGGATTCTTGATCCAGTTGTTTAAATTAGTTTAAATTAATGTGAATTGCGATAAGCTAAGCCAATTACAATCATAACACCTGTAACTGTGATATTTCGCAATATAAAATTGACGAAATAATTACATTTTCTATGGACTACCTACTTAAGATTCTAAGTGATTGCTTATACAGTTTTTTTTTTCTAAAGACTACTAGAAGTAGATAAAAAAGATTTTTAGCCAACTTAGAAATAACAGGTTCTCGATTCAGATGTATGTTTGTGTATATACAGGGATATCTTCTCGTAGTCTACAGTAAGTAATGGTTGTAGTCTACGAGAATGTTAGGCAGTATTAGTCTACTGTACTAAAGTGGGTAAGGCATTCAAGAGAAGAAAAATAAATAAATTGTGGACGTCTATCTACGTATTTATACAGATAAATAAAATTGAAGTGTCTGTTTGTAATGTCAAAATAACAGCTGTTTAATGAATGCATATGAATTCTGTATGGTACTCATAAAAAAACTCATTTTTTTAATTTTTTTGTCTGCCTATCTGTCTGTTTGTTCCGGTTAATTTTTAAAACGGCTGGACTTTGACGGGACTTTCACTGGCACATAGCTGATGTTATAAGGAATAACTTAGACTTTTTTTATTTTAGAAAAACAATTAGGGTTCCGTTCAAAAACATCAAATCGTACCTAGGGACGCACTAGGGTCTCAAAATAAAAAAGTATATAAAAGAATGAAAAAGACTGATCCCTAATAATAATTATAGCAGTAAATAATATTAATTACGTTTTTACCAGGTTCACTCCACTACACCAAGCGGCGCAGCAAGGACACACTCTCATCATACAACTACTACTCAAGAGCAATGCCGACCCCAACGCTTTATCTGCGGTTAGTTTAAATATTGTATATTTTTTTTTGGTACCGGAAGTTCGTCATTTTATTTGCCCTTGATATTTATTGCCAAATTATATTTAATTTTTATCGCAAAATCGTAGGTCATCGGAAATACATATGTATTCCGATTGCTAATGACAAAATAGTTTGTGTATATCATAATATCCATGAAATTTCGAATTTAATTTAAAGGCCGTATAAATTCTGATCTTTAATAATGATAGAACCCAAAGCAAATACTTCTTTAAACTATTTACAAGTATAAAAAAACTTGAAAAATTAGTGGTCCGACCAAAATATTTTTTTACAAATTTTAATAATAATAAATTTATTTCCATTAATTAGAATTATTACAACGTAAAAAAATACTAAAATACACATAACGTAGAATAAAACTATTTTTTTACGGATTTTTTAGATGGTGAAGGTCAGACATCTTAGTACCTCCCGTCACTTTTTATGCTGTAAAGCATTGGAAATGTCGGGAATCCGCGAAAGAATCCGCAAAAATACTTTACTATCAATGTCAAATATTCCTATAAACTTAAGAATATGTTTATATTATATTCAGCCAATAATTTATTTATATGAATATATTTGAACAATCAGAACGGTCAGACAGCGTGCGCTATAGCCGACCGCCTCGGCTACATCAGCGCGGTGGAGGCGCTGCGGCCCCTCACAGAAAACACGCTTAGCCAGGCCGTGGGCGATACCGGTGAGTTGTTCTTACTGTTTTATAGGATTTTGATTATTCTAAGTGATTAAAATTGATTAAATATGAATAATTTTGTAATAAAAAAAGAATATTTTATAAAAATAAAAAATCCCGACTGCATAAAAGCTAACTAAAAAGATAAAAACAAGTTGATGAAGGAATAAAGTATTATGCAGTCGGAGATTTAAATATAATGTGCATACATCTTGCGGCAAGAATGAAACGCGTATGTATACATATACTGATAAACACATTACCCTCCTTTGCGTCGCGCAGTTGGGTAAACAAAATCTAAGTGATAAATTATTTCAGGGTTAATGCTATTTTAATATGATATGTTTGTAACGAAAAGAGCATTGTAATCATGTTAGATAGAATTTTGAGTAAATAAAGGCTTTAACTCATGTGTTGAAGGAAAAATACAAGATGTATTTATTTCACGTAGATTGAATACGAGTAAATATGTGGATGTGAAATTTTATTGTGGAACGCGATTTTATACAGAGTTGCTATATCCTCCATTTATATACATTAACATTTTTTTTTTAAAAACAATTTTTATGAAACAGCTTTTTAAATCATAACTAGAGACTTAACCTCGCTCCGCTCGGGTTCATCCCTAGGGTGGACCACCCTTATCACTTAGGGCATGAAAAATAGTTTACGTCCTATTCTCAGACCTACTGAATATACACACAAAATTTCATAAGAATCGGTCAAGACGTTTCGGAGGAGTTTTGTTACAAACACTGTGACACGAGAATTTTATATATTAGAAGATATGTAACTATAGTGTAATTCAATATAAAACCACAATGAACATATTTCATCATTATCACAAGCAATTATCCCATGGAATTAATTTATAATCGTTGCAAAACAAGGCTTATTTCCTGCGCGCGCTCAACTTTGATCTAAATCCGCACACAGCGCTACTAAATTTAATGATATCCGCCAACCGTGTATAAATTCACTACTGGACAATCGCCAACTGCAAAATAAAGACCCTACAGCTTTGTTCCATGACTGAAAACATCTCACACAAAAATAACCCATAATAAAATAGCTCTTAAGTTTAAATTCCCGTGTAACATTAATAAGCTTACATGCTAGGCTGGTTCACCATTTTGACAAAACATTCGTAATACGAAGTCGATCGAGTTACGTTATTTAATCCTGGTTAAGTATTGTTGACGTGTTACAGGCATCTTTGACTTATTGGTAAATTGCGTTTTTGTTACCTTTTTTCGGTATAAAACTCACTCAGGGTTATTATGATTGTTACGGTTTTGCGCGTTTTTATTAAAGTTTTTATATATTTAAAATGATGTTCTCCTGACCGATTCCGGCCACGGCGGCCAATCTCATTGAGACTAGCCAACTACGCAGGAGATATTATAGTGCACAAGTGTACGCGCAGACACAAGTGCACTCTCTATTCCTGTCACTCTCATACTCCAGTGGGACGACTACTCGACACGACCGGTGAGAGTTAAGGCGCAGGACCGACGGCTTTACGTGCTCTCCGAGGCACGGGGGTGAAACACCGCCAACTTCCCAACTCCGGGCTGTTACTGAGGCTTACTATACAGAAAGACTCAATACTAAACTTGGCCCGACCCGGGACTCGAACCCAGGACCTCAGGATGTGCAGCCGTACATGCTAGCCACTACACCACCGAGGCAGTATATTTAAAATGGTTTAAGTTTAAGAACATTCTTTATTATACGAATTTTCAAGAAGAGCTTCGCAAATTTTTAGTGACTCGTCAGAATACCTTTTTATTTGGACATTTTATAAACTTACTTATCACTGTATATATGTATGGAATTCGAAATTCAGATTTACTACTACGAACAAAATGAAAACACCATAAATATGGGTTAAACACTGAGGGATAGAGTCCGCCGTTATATGGAAAAAAAAATGGCTTACGTAGGGCTCCTAAGTTTCATAACCCCTAAGACCTAGATTTCTTCTTCTCCTTCTTCGAAGAACTCCTATCTTAAATCACCTAAGACTTTTATAGTAGTCAATGTTTGTCAAAAACAAATGAATATTACCTTTTGAAAATTTTAAGGAAGCTATATTGTTTAAATTATGTAGTAGGTATATCTAGATTTTATAAGTATTTATTTGACACCTGGATAAAATCAATTGAAAATACAAACTTTTTATTTTATTTTAAAAGTATGAGACACTGGCGACTTTTGTATTTATAGTTTTATATATAGACAGCGTCATTCTTCGGCAAAGTTTTTTTTACCAATAGTAGCCTATACAACTACAGATACAAACATACAAACTTTCATATTTATTACAGTAGTGTGATTTAAATATAAATCAGTTAAAAAAATTATACATAATTACTGTACCACACTGGTATCTTTTAAAAATGGCACTTTTAGTCGGTAGAATGTATAACAATGCAGAACAAATACTCATATGCGTACACATTACATATTAGTGTCAGACGTCAATGTTTCTCGGTAATTGCTTATTTTTCTGATATTTCGCAACGCCAATGAATGCGGCCTCCCACTTGATTTGTAATTCTAATCGATACGACTCGATCAATAAATTCATATAATTAAACATCTTGTTGAAACTTGAAACGAGATCGAATTTTATTGAAATAAATTTGCGATTGAGTTGTAATGATATAATGTAAGAATGTATTTTAGAAGTTATTACTGAAATAGATCTAGCTAGTTTTTTTTTTACATTGGCCAATATAGTGTAGGCCCAAATGGTTCATATGCTGACAGTAACATCTCATTAATAACATCTCTTTCTATTCACTAATAAAGATCGGGACATAGTATAATCTATGAATTATTTTTATAGTATTAAAAATAACAAATAATTTGATTCTTGTTTACATTGGTTCTACCTGTAACATATATCAAACATTTCTTAAAATATTACTTAATTAATTAACTAGAAAAAACAATACATTTAAATGATAAGCGATACATTATAAAAGGGATAACAATAAAACACGTAATCAATAAAAACAATTCATTCAACTTTGACCCAGTTAACCATAGAAAGCCATTGATACAATCATAGTACACCTCAAATACCAAAGCGATAAGCCTACGCATTGTACGCAAATCAATCGAGCCCACGAGGCAATGCATAATTCATTCGTTACCTACTTCTACCATCATATGTTTGCCGATACTCCGCAAATTGACTACAAATAGTACTTTTCAATCATTTAAATTGTGTGGGGTTACCATGTTTGAAACGTAATTTTATTTTTAACTAGCGACTTTCCCTCGCTTCGCTCGGGTGCGTCCCTAAGTACGTTTTTTTTTTTAACGAAACCCTAATACTTTTTCTAAAATAAAAGTAGCCTAAGTTACTCCTTATAATATCAGTTATGTGCCAATAGAAGTCCCGTTAAAATTGGTCCAGCTGTTTCAGAGATTAGCCGGAACAAACAGACAGACAGACAAAAATTTTAAAAATTGTGTTTTTCTAATTAGTTCCATATGCATATAGTATAAAGCTGCTATTTTGACATTACAAACAGACACTTCAATTTTATTTATCTGTATAGATATTTTGCTAATTTTTTTTAATTTGCCTTCAGTTTACTATTAAAATGCTTTAAAATGTATTCGAAATAAGTGAATACTCATGACTAAGTCTTTATGCAGCTTTTAGAGCACATTTCGTGTCAGATATGTCAGACATGATCATCAAACTAAAGTTTATTGTTCTAGTAATCCGTGTTGTGCCAAAGTAATAAAAATCATTCAATAAAACCTTATTACTCACATTCTGACATCACCATTACATCAATTATAAGAGTATTATCGAGCAAAGCAATTATTATTAGTGCATAAAAAACCAAACACATATGCTTCGCAAATGACCGAGTACCGAGTACTTCCGTAGCAAAGCCTTGTCACTGTAATTGTACATCAGCATCAGTCGCATTTCTATGCATCTTCGATCCAATGGTCATTATCTAATCTATCCAATAGTCACGCATGCATTCTTCCATGCAGTCGCGTATTTGGAGCTAATCTCTTAACATACAAACTCCCATTATTTATAGAAATATAGTGTAATTAGAAGATCAGAGGGTTCGAGGGTCATTTTTCCGATCGGGTAAGTCTCAATCACACGCTACTCTGCCCAGGTTTAAATTTATTGGCGTTTAGGTCTTGCAAGCTTATTATAGTGCTTCGTCGTAGCGTTAAAATTAATAATTTACTGCTTCAGAGGAGTTATGTTTCCAATAGTCGTTTGTGTTTTGAGGAAAGCTATAATTATTAATAAGCTATAATGTTATTTTAATTTTAAAGATAACGTGTTACTGCATTATGTATAACCGGTTGGACTTTTTTTTTTTTTTAATTTTATCAATGCATATATGGTTATAAAAGTTTTGCATATTGTAAAATTTTAATCAGTTTTTATTAAAATTTTGAATAATATTATAATTAAGTAATTATTAACCGACGTCCAAAAAAAGGAGGAGGTTCTTAATTCAACCGTATATATATATATATATATTCGCGGATTTTTTCGTCGTTTATAAACCGATTTTGATAATTCTTTTTTTTTTATAGTTAATGTCATCATTAAAATCATACAGTCGATTACCTTTGCGATAAAAGGTCAGTCTTATAATTTGTGTATTCATAGTATTAAATCTAAAATAGCTATGAAACGGTTAATTCTGTCCCTATATCTTCGATAACCTAATAACGCACTGGCGACCTTAACCTCCGATCTATCAAGTCTCAGTGCCACATCTGAAGCAGGAAAACATATTGAATACACTAAATATAGCTCGCTCATTCGTTGGTATGTTCTAGATTTAATATTTATATACGATATCTATATATCGATTTGTTATTTATAGTATGGTTTACGTAATTTTTAACCAACTACAAAAAAGGAGGTACCTAATACTTTCTTAGATTTACGCGAATATTAGACATTTAAATAAAACTATCTTTTCGGATTTTTTCGCGGATTTATTTTGATTCTTGGTTCCCGACGTTTCGATTGCTTTACAGCAAGAAGAGACTTAGTCTCTCCCGTGACCATGATTGCTGTAAAGAGCAATCGAAATGTCGGGAACCAAAAATCCAAATAAATCCGCGAAAAAATCCGAAAAGACAGTTTTATTAAAAGGAGGTACCTACTTAATTTCTCTAAACATTTTTCTTGTGATCTCATCTTCAATTGTGAATCGGTTTTTATATTTTTTCATAAATATGTTGTCAAAGGGTCGCATATCAATTTCGATAAATATTCCACCCCCAAGAGCGGAATAAATGCTTTAAAGTGGTCTTGTAATCAATTTACGTTTTCGTTAGTGTAACTTATATAGTTTTTTTTTAATTAAGTAAGAATGAGCTTTTTACTACTTTTTCTTAATACGTACAACGTACGATTTTAATTTAAACAACTAACATAGAGTTTTAGATAATATGTGTACATAGACTAAAGTAAAGTATAAAATACACAAAATTTATAAAACTTTCAATACACTGAAAATAATATACTTACAACTAAACGGCATAAATATAAAAAGGATACATTTTCATTAAGGAATGTAGAGATATTTCATCTTACTATAGTGTATTTGGACTAACAGATGGCCGATAGAGTCACTCCTCTACCTTAGACACTAATTACTAATTAGCTTAATGAATACGATGACTAAGATTCTTGATTAATCAAACTACTTGCCCTATTTTATGTTATACAATCATAAATGTACCGGTTACGCTTCAAACATACATAAAATGTCTTTTAATTAAATGTTAATTTTCTCAGATAGGCTCCTTTATTAACAAAATGCTAATTGTGTGAATGGCTCCTTATCTATACTTCTATACTATAATATTATGAAGAGGTAAAGTTTGTGAGGTTGTTGGGTGTAAGCTCTGGATCTACTAAACCGATATAGATGAAATTTAGTAAAAAGATAATTTGAAACCTTAGGAAGGACATAGGATACTTTTTATCCCAGAAATCTTCCTTTAAGGGAGTGAAAATAGGGATGAAAGTTTGTATGAGGAATCAACCTAGGGACGAACTCGGGTGAAGTGAGTGAGTCGTTATTTTTCCATAAAAGTAGAATTTTGATTTGCAATTTTAATTTTATATTACATTAGGGACTCACCCTCGGTCTGCTGGGGTTCGTCCCTAGTTACGTTTTAATGTTTGGTATGTATAGATTTCTCAGAGGTGAGATATTTTCCCGCAGTAAAAAGTATCCTATATGTTGATCCGGATAACCAGCTATCATCATACCAAATTTCATCAAAATCTGTCCAGTGGTCTTGATGACGGACAAGATAGACAAACAAATATTCTAAACACTTTAAGATTCAGCCTCTGTATCGATAATGATGACTATATTAAAAAGATTTTCCAAAAAAATATTTAATGCACAGATTCGGCTCAGTTAGAATTTTATTATATGTATAGATAAGTACATTACTTTAATTAAAGTATGACTAAGCTTAAAATAATTAATTTTCTAACAATATATATGTTTTAATTGTAAATCGATATAACAGATGATTCGTGACAGTATCTGTCTTGGTTATCATCTTGGCGGTATGCCATTGTTTTTAAATGGAAACTGAGAAGACATAGAAAAGTTAAATGATATGAATAGAACTGGTCATAATAGATTTCCTCGACTGTCCTCGTGTCTCTGATTTCCTGTGTCTACATAAGATTCAATATTTTCCCACCATGTGAACAGACGCAGCAAATTACTAAGCAATTATGATGTAAGAGATAAATGAATAATGACAAAACGATCTTGATCTTGATATAAATTATAGTTACTAAATGAAGGTACGAAGGGGAGGGCAGCCAGATGGAACAGCTTTTTATTTTTTTTTCTTTACGAGCTAAAATTTAGTATTAACGTAATGACCGTGACCGGTATGTAGGAATATAAATAGCCCTTAGTATTTAATATTTAGTAGTTACTTGGAATTTATTATATTTATAATATGTATGTATTTAGTTATATATGTGTAGTGTATCAACTATCTGGTATCCATATCATAAGCCTCGTAGCTTACCATTGAACTAGATGGTGCTGTGTGTTAATGTATCAATATATTTATTTATTTATTCGCCTATTAAATAGGTTTTGAGATTAATTATAAAATGCTATGTATAACGTATGGCACTTACTAACAAATATTCAAAAATAGAAAGCATTTCGAAGTAACTGAGCTAAAATTCCATGAATTAAATACCTCAACAATAGTTCCGTTTTGAAAATATTTCGAGGCACGTGTTTATAAATGATAGCATATGTGGCGAGCCCGGAGTATAGGTGAGACTGACGTCATCGACGCTGAATTTAGCGAATCAACTCGTAAGTTTGTTGTTTTATATTTATTTCTCTGGAATGCATAGCTATTAGAATGGGGTAGAAGTGACATTAATTAAATTAAAAACTCAAATAAATAATTAAAGGACTGAACCATCTGTGTACCGTTTTAGTTAACTAAGCGGTACACCGACTTAAAAAGCACCTCCAATATGATAATTCTAACTTTAGTATTAGATTACTGTCTTAAATTTATATGGGTGAATTTACTAAAAAAAGAAAAATTAAAATTGTTCACAAATTGAATGGGGCACGTTTTGCTTTTTGAGAAGATATACATATTTATATACAATTATATACAATATTTTACATTTTATATATAATTTACACAGTTTCTCTAAGCTTTTGTAATATGATCCCAATTGCATCTGATTAAAATTTGACATTTTTCTTAATTTTTTACACATTAATCGTAAAAAGTTACACTAGACTTACAAGGAACATATATGAGTCAAGGTGAGGTGGAAATTAGTGTAATATTGTTTATTAAACTAGCTGTTTGCGAAAGAATTTAGATTTTTATTAGCTTATTTGGTTTTGCGAGTAACTCCGAATATGCGATATGGATTAACGTTACACACGTTAATCCATATCGCATATTTTCATTACCTTACATCTTATCTCACCTTATTAGCAGATAAGGTGTAATTGTATCTTTCATAACACAGACTAGTTTACACTATAGTACTTGTATTTTGATCTTAATAAGGCAATAGTGGCAGTGGTAGCCCAGTGGTAACGCGCTCGCTTGGGTAACCGAGTGAAGCGGGTTCAAATCCCGGGTCTCGCACCTCTGATATTTTCATGTGCGAATCATTTCTAACTTGATTACCACTTGCCTTACGGTGAAGGAAAACATCGTGAGGAAACCTGCATGTCTGAGAGAACCTAACAAGTTTTCGAAAGACATGTGAAGTCCGCCAATCTGCACTTGGCCAGCGTGGTGGACTATGGCCTGATTACCCTCGTATTGAAGGGAGGCCCGTGCTCAGCAGTGGGACGTTAAAAAGGGCTGAATACAATAATAAGGCAATATTAGTTAAAATTTAATATTTAAAAAATAGAACAATAATATTAATATAAAAAAAGGATTTGTTATATGTATGACGTATGAGTTACAGGCATTATAAATTCGTTTACTATATTCAAAATCTTTTATAACATCTAGCATATAATTTATTTCGCAGGACGCAATCATAAAGGAATACATAATATAAATTATATTTTTTTACACTTTTTTGAAATATTTAAAGCATCTTATTGCTCATAGCAAAAAAGTGGATCCAGCCAGTTTTGCGCGTATCATCGTCTTATTAGGGCTGTCAATAAACGTGATCCAAGCCAGTTTTCTCGACGAGTTGTTTAAATAGAAATCACTATAAAAACACGAACTACAGTTCATAAACCCTTCGACTACAGTATACCTTTTCACTTAGCGTGTGACTGTATGTCAAAATGTGACCAACAAACTTTGCTACTTTAGTATTCTATTAGAGTTTGAGCTCTATGTAAAAGTTTTTGCATGTGAACGCTCAACGCACGTGAAACGGCGCGTCAATGATACAGCGCGGGCAGTTGCGTCGCGACCTCTTAGCGTTTATCACGACCACGCGATTCAATTAACGAATTATTTTTTAATAAACAAATTCATAACAATATCAGTAACTAATTTAAAAAAATGAACGTATAAAGTTGAGTGTCTAATCATTCATAATTCGCATTCCAGTGTCAATTTTAACTCTACCGCTAATTGTTCTAAAGTGCAGGAAACTTACTAATTTCCGCGAATTCTCAGTGATGTAACTGTGATTCGGTAAATGGTTCCTTTGTTCCTCCAGTGGTACACAAACAGTGCTTTGTGAAGAAAGCCGGTGGCACACTGACACAATAACGGAAACTATTTTGAATCGGGTATGTTTTGCCATATATGTATTGTGTTTCATTTTTTTATTTTATTTTATGTGATTTTAGCATGTCTCGGCATTCCGCCAAAGCCAGTGTTATTGGCAGGAATTTTAGTTTGCTCCCTGTATAACGTATAAGAAGGCTATTTTTATAATCGGCGCGTTCAAATTTCAATAATAACGGTTATTCCAAATTAACCATATTTCAAGATCTAAGCAAAATTAAGTAATTTCATCAACTCAAATCATAACAACGTATATTTGTGCTCAATTTCCTCTCATCTATGTCTAATTTTGCGCACAAAACGGTATCAAAGAAATGGAATATTTTTTCGGTTAACTGTTTCAGTTTGTTTAAATTAATCTGTTGAATAAGTATAATGACATGATAGTATAAATATTCTCGCTGATAACATTGACATTATGCTACGTTTTTCATACGACCTTCAATTCAGGCCATTGCCATCTACAATATTATGAATATAGGATTTACTAAATGTATATTTAGTACTCCAGAATATTTTTTAACTATTGATATTATAATATATTCTCTTGTTGTTTCAAAAGGATTTAGTTTTCGTTTCTTTCAAATCAAATGGTTTGCCTATTTATGATGGTATATGACGCATACTAGTTATATTCTTAGTTATAATTCAAAAGCTATGACTCATCAGTCATCATGCATAAAAACATTATTTTACAAGCTTATTGGTTATCGAAATGCAAATTTCAACTATAGGAAATTTTTTCAATAAAATATACTTAAATGAACACGAACAATGAAACAATATGTCACCAAACGTCTAATATACAATAGAAGCCACAAGCTCATGTTTATGTATACTCCGAGTCCGACACCGAAAATATTATGTGACCTTTATGTCTGTATGATATTCGATGGCGATGATTTCAACTGCGTAGTGATGTAAGAGGTCTGACCTCAGTCCTTTACGCTTGTTTTTGTACTGCCGTCAAATGTTAAACTTGCGCAAGCGACTATGTTCCATTCCCCCTAAATCACACATGACATATTAGCGTGATAGTGTATCGCGGATTGATTGCATCGTATACGTTATCTATCTACACGAACCTGTTTTGCTGGATGTAGGCTGGAAGTTTCTAACAGATAGTTACGCTAGATCGTTCGTATCATACTATTCATGAATAAATCGTTAACAAAGTTCTCGAGTAAACACATCCAAAGTACTTATTTGATTATCTATTCAGTCATTTTCTGTCCATTTTCACCATAACTAATGACAGTTTGTAATTGATCTTGCAAGATGTCGGTTAAAACATTCCAAACTAGCGGTTTAATTTAGCGTTCTACCGTAACTGGAATAATTTGAAACGTCACATTTTACGCCTTATTTTAACCTTTTATTCCCCTCTTAAATCAGGTCTCCTTTTAGTTACTGAGATTAGTTACTGTAGACACATACAGTTAACTTATTATGTGTTTATTAACATGATTATCAACATAATCTTGTATTAAACAAAATGATTCCTTAGCGCTATATATTCCCGATGATTCAGAAAGCAAGGTGAAATGCCAACAGTTTGTTTACATGGCCTTGTTTCCGCAAATTCCTACACTATTATTTATTTAAAATTAGTATATAAATATAGGAAGTTATACTGTGTTTAAATTTAGTCATATACATCTATATTAAACTACAAATACATAATAGGTGCTATTAAATAAGCAATAAATATCAAAACATTTACTACACTTATTAGATTAAAAACAGTATTTTACAGAATATGCGCCTCTACTATCATATATTACTCTTCTTTGCTTTTTCTACTTTTCTTTCTCCTTCATTTATTGTTTTACACATTGACCACTTTTAATCATAATATTATATTGCATAAGTCCACCTCTCTAGCCCATATTTCACAGCCTATTTTCATTCGAAAAATACTGGATAGTTAAAGTTAAATTTTGTTTTATAATACCCTAATATAGAGTTATATAGTGATTGAAAACTAAAATAAGATATAGCCAATAATTTTATATTATATCTATTATAATTTTAAATGTTTTATTTATATATTTTTTATAATAGTATTAGCTATAAATAATACATTTAATTACAGATATAAAATAGTATCTGTTACAACTAGGGTTGCCAAGCGTACTATAATATATAGTATTGTAATATATTTCGGGTCTGCGTACTATATACTGTTGAAGAAGTATATAGTACGCAAAAATACTATATTCTCATCACCGAAATCTAACAAACAAATCCTTTATTTTACAAAGAAGAAAGAAACAGAAGTAGTGTCTCATTAAACAATAAAGAGCTTTTGATTTACATTAATTTAAAAATTGAATGTAGTAATAAAGCATAATATTATGATACTTTTATTTTAGACAAAAAAAGTTAAGAAATGCACAAAGTGCAATAAAAATAGTTAAAAAAAAGTAACAAATATATCTTTGTCTATTTTTTTTTTTTCTATTAAGTACTATATTTTTTGATGTGTACTACATTTTTTAAAGCAAATATTGAAAAGTACTATATTTCGCAGAAGAAATGTTGGCAACCTTAGTTACAACATACTTAATCATCTATTTCCGCTACTGTTGATTTTGCAAGTTTTACGTTTTCATACAGAAATAAAATGCTGTAATAGATTTATTCGTCTACAATTATTATGGAAAGCGTATGAAGTATGTAGATTGTATTTCGTTATCATCTTATTTTCCGTGACGACGTCGTGTACCAAATGGCTTAATTTTAAACGGTCTAAAATATGTACTTACACAATTTTATTATGGCTATAACTTTTATATTACTTACTAGTATGTAGAATGAATATTTCCCTTTAAGTTTAATGCTTAAACAAGGTTTATCATAAGCCTTAGGCATTTCGGAACAATTAAGTAATTTATACCCTTGATCAAAGTTGAAAATATAATATTGCTTAAAAAAATTAAATTATAATATGTAAAATGCGCATAAGCAAAACTTTTCACAAAATTGAAAATACTAAAATGGTCAATCAGGTTTAACCTGTCTTGTCGCTAACAAACTTCACTAGTTTACACACATAGATATGAAAATATTTACTTTTTAGCAATATTCTTAGAACTTTTTCTTGTTATTATTTATATAAACACGTTGTATCCTTTAGCTTTTATTCCCGAGGAGGGTTGATGTCAGGCAGGCGGCCAGTCATAAAACTTATGCCAAATCCTATCAGCAGTACGGAAGATGTACTGCGCCGATTCCAAGTGATTGGGAAATGGGCAGGAAGATGATGATGATATTGTATTGTTTAGCTTGCTACGTTTAAAACTTATTGGTAAAATAGTAACTACATAATATTTTCCACTGCCTTCACCTTTGCCCACGTTGGTATCTGTATTATATATGTTTCATTGTTAATGTGCAATAAAGAATATATATATATATATATATATATATATATATATATATATATATATATATATATATATATATATATATATATTATATATATATATATATATATTATTTATATTTATTAGTAGTAACTTACTCTTCGCTCGGGTGCGGCACTAGGTAAGTTTTAACACGTTTTAACAATTTAAACTACGCGAAACAAATCGCCCTGTACGGTAATCGAACTGGCATCTTCTATACAGATAAATAAAATTGGTTGGGTTCTATACAGATAAATAAAACCGCTTTTTACTAAATGCATATCGATGTATACACAGTACATATACCAAAACAACATCTTTTACAATTTTTGTCTGTCTGTCTATCTGTCTGTCTGTTTGTTCCGGCTAATCTCCGAAACGGCTGGACCGATTTTGACGGGACTTTCACTGGCAGATAGCTGATGTTATAGGGAGTAACTTAGGCTACTTTTATTTTAGAAAAAGAATCAGGGTTCCGCGAAAAAAAATTAAAACCCATTAAATTGTGAACAAAATCCGCGTACGGCGTACGCATACCCGAGCAAAACGGGGGTAAATCGCTATATGATTTAAATTAAATATCTTAGGAGTAGCAAGTTACTATTTATGTATACCTAAACATAGCTAACCGCGAAAACGTAAGTACGTAACGAGCGTGAGTCGCTAGTATTTCTATAAAATTAAAAATACCTTAAAGTCTTACTGCCTTGATAAAATTATGATGAAGGTAGAGCAAAGCCTTGGAAAAGACGTTTCATGACGACCTGAAATTCATTATTCCAATAGCGTGTTCACTATGGTTATATACAGATAATGCATTAACAGTAATTACGTGGAAAATAGGTATAAATGGCAAAGTTCTTTCTTACAATGTATTACGTATATATAAGTTTCTCTAATACATTACTTTTATCGAAGTTTTATATTATTGTACGTGTTATATGTGTTATTGAAAATTATACGATACGATACCGATCATTAGATTATATCGATACTATTTTGTATACAAACATTGCTTTAATTTAGGTTCTATAGACATATTTAAAACTTGTTTATGTGTGGGCGACGACATTTTAATATACAAATTTTATCTAGGTGCTACTGAATTGCTAATATCTATGTTATGTACACCAATATTAATATCCAATATAACTTTATCCACTTTTGAATCAATTTATTGAGCGTGAGTGTAAACAGTCGGTAACTACAAATGATTTTCAGATATATATTTACAGTAAAAAATGGAATATATAATACACATATTTAACAGCTTAATATAACTTAAAATTTTACAGACAGTGGATAGATTTCAGATCCTGTGTCAGTTTCACCGCATTTCCTTTTTGCGCCCACAACTTTGCGTATATAGTATCAAATTCCATTCCACCGCCGTGTCTGGTTTGTGCCGTACCGTCTTATATATAAACCTTAGACACGTATAATTACTAGCCGATTAACTCCTCGTAAGACTAGGATTAAGTGAGTTCAGATTTTAATTAAATAAACAAGTTAATTGAGTCCTTGCACGGTTTTATGTTTATAATATGGTTATGTTAAACTGTGGAGGATCATAGTCGTAATAACCATTGTTAATACTTTGGTTACTTGGCTTTTGAATTGTACTACTAATATAAATGCGAATGTTTGTATGTGTATGTTTGTTACTCAATTCAATTCTAATGGCTTTAAAGCGTGACATTGAGTACAGATTACTTCGTCAGTAAAATGGAGAAAACGCGAAGCAGATCGGTCGGTAAAATGTTTTTTTACTCCTTCACTTTTAAATGGTTGGACGATTTTTAACGAAATTTAGTACACAGATAATCATAACCTGGAATAAAACAGGCTATTGTAAGGTACTTACTAAGGGACGTAACCGATCGAAGCGTAAAGTCTCAGTTCTTCTAAATCTGAAAATTACTCTATATTACCTTTTTTACAGGCTTTTATTACCATATAAATATGTACTTATGGGTTTAAAATCTCATGCTGTTTTTAATCTTATTAGAATTATTTACAAAATATTATGATAAATTAGTTATTATTAAAGATACAATGAATAAGCGATATTTTAAATTGGGTATGTAGGTTGTTGTTATAGTATGCTAATAAAGTTGAAGGTTTTGTTGATAATGATTGTAATAACAAACTACTCTGATTGGTCAATTATTTCGATGATGTAATCAAACCTCTTGAGGAAACAATTTTTTTTAGAATGAGTCACAATATTTTATGTGTTTTACAAATGGCCTCTTTACAATAGTAACTTACACATGTTTGTATATGAATTGGCACCGACATTCAAAACATCGACATAAATTTTAGAAATAGAAAATTTTAAAATTAATATCGATGATCAAACCACTTATGGCGATGCTTCTATGTCTTATTAAATTATATTTATTAATTCTTAATTTAAAAAAAGCTGCAATGGAGCTAATTTCATTGAGATGGATCCTTCTTACATGCTTTATTTCACAGTGTAATAATAGAAAATTGATATTATTTAAAATGAAATACAAAAGAATCTTAATTTAAGAGGATTGTGAAGCTGTAAATTTTCATACAAAAAGCGATAACGTTAGAAAAACGTACAGATCTAGATTAAGGTGTACTGAATCTAATAAAACCAAAATTGTCTCATTACGTAATGTTTAGGGGGGTGAAAACGTTATCGCCCGAAACAATATTTCAAAGAGGAAATGTAGGTAATTGCCTCTAAGATTTGCAACTCTCTCTATCTAACCATAGGGGTTGGCAAAGCGAGCGGTATGAAACAGATAGCATTTTTTTTTAAAACCTACTCGCGCCGCGTATCGACACTTCACAATCCTCTTATTAGGTACTATAATTTTTGGATGCAGCTTCGCTTAAATGGTCCATGCTTAAAATTAGCGTATGACACTCAGGAAGAATATTACTTAGTTCTGGATAGCATGCCATACTTACAAATAAACTAATTTTATACCTTATGTTTAATTTATCTTGGTTTGGTTGCTGAATGAATGACATACCTACTCCCGATTTTATTAGAGAAAAACAAAAAGGAAGAGATAGTGAATGCACTTAATTGCATCTTTAATTGACCACGTCCCATCGAATACTTCCGCTAATGGAGTTAATTAAGCCAAATGGCTCTTTAGTTATTGACTGTGTGTCAAGTAAATGTTTTGTTTTACAAAGTACGTAGGATCTGCTAACACTCGGGCCTAATGATTTTCTTAGAGTATGAAAACTGAGTACCTGCGCGACCAAGCTTCGATGGGCGTTTTGTTTTTGTAAAATCGTGTTTTTTGAAAAAGATATAAAAATTGCGTTTTTTCAGAAAAGACAACTATATAGATAACTAGTGACTCACCCTCGCTTCGCTTCGGCTTCCCTAGACAAAAACAAATATATCTCACGGGAATCGTACTAGTTTCTGAGATAAAAAGTAACCTATTTGCTATTCCAGACTATAATCTATGTATGTGTTTTTCTGACGTGAAAGTGTTACAAACATCCATCCATCCATCCATCCTCAGAAACTTTCACATTTATTCTGTTAATAGAAAGAAGCAAGACCTTATCTAAAAACAAAGTTTACATACATATGTACATACACAAAATTTGTTTATATATGTACATACAGAAGAATTGCTCATTTAATATTATAAGAAATTTACAATATTAGTAAGTATAATATAACAAAAATATTTTCAAAGTAATATCGATATGTACCGTCAATTTCGCAACTCCGCGCTGTTACTGAGAATTTTTTCAGGAAAACCTAATGATTGGTCCGAATTAAAGACTCGAACCCAGAATCTCCGAATCGGCAGCTGTACATGTTATCTACTAGATCGACCAGAAATAACGATGACATAAATGTATGTATTTATAAAGGTATAGAAATGGTATGATAAAAAAGTAATAAAATTCTCAATTTCCGTTACTCGTGTTCAATTTAATGGCTGTTTAATACAAAGTCAAGTTCATAAACCTTGTTATCTTCGTTTAAATGCACATTGATGATTTTTTTATATTTACGGTCTTAACAATAATTTTATTGGTTAATTGTTGTTATATGTTAAGGAAAACAAGCACTTAAATGTTTCTTTATTACAAAAAAATATATATCTTACATACCCACAAAATATTTTGAGCTAGACAAAATGTTTTAGAAAATGAACACTATGTAGTGTTCTTTTTTTTATACTTTATTTTTTATCCACTAAGCTATGTTTATTTATAGTTTTTTTTTTTAAACTAGCGACTCACGCTCGCTTCGCTCGGGTTCGACCCTAGGCACGTTTTAACGATTAGTATGGAATGGGTAGACTATATTTTGTATACATTTATACATAGGTATGATGTGTTTTTGTGGGTTATATTATAACGCGTTTTCCCATGGGAATGAGATAATCTCCCGCGGTAAATGTAGCCTATGTCACTCTCCAGCCCTCCAACTATCTCTACACAAAAATTCACGCCAATCCGTTAATCCGTTTCGACGTGAGAGATAGACAAATAAATTTTCACATTTATAATATCAAAAGTATGAATTGAATTCATTACATAAAAGAGTGAGGAAAGTTTTTCAAAAAAATCTAATAGATAAATTAGTTTTTTTATTATTGTTATTGTTCTTTAATTTTTATTAATAACTTATTATTAACAATAATTTTAGCGGGAGCCCAGTGGTAACGCGCTCGCTTGGGAAACCGAGCGAAGCAGGTTCAAATCCCGGGTCTCGCACCTCTGATATTTTCATGTGCGAATTATTTCTAACATGATTACCACTTGCCTTACCGTGCAGGAAAACATCGTGAGGAAACCTGCATGTCTGAGAAAACCTAGCAAGTTTTCGAAAGACATGTGAAGTCCGCCAATCCGCACTTGGCCAGCGTGGTGGACTATGGCCTGATTCCCCTCATATTGAAGGGAGGCCCGTGCCCAACAGTGGGACGTTAAAAAGGGCTGAATACATTATTTAACACTTTGAATAAAAGAAATATGTAGTAAATACACAAAACGTTTTACTCCAAATACAAAGACGTACTAGATATTAGCGTGAGTTGCGGTCTATAGCAGTATCCGACTCGTAGAGCATGGTAAATTGGAATTTACAACAAGTAATTAACGTCATTTAAAAGTTTGAGCTCGCAAAAATGTATAAAAACTCATTTTTAAATAAAAAATAATTAAGAAAAAGTGTAGGTTCAGTGATATAGACCATTACATTTTTTTCTTGTGTGTAATGTTAGGTATTCTCGCTGGATCAAAAAGTATTTGTTAGGTCAATGTTTTAAGAAAATTTACACAATGATTAATATCTAAGTAAATTTAATTTATTTATTTATTAATAGGACACACAGTTGTTAAAAACATTATAACATTGTATTGAAATAATTAAAAGTAAAATTAAAAAAAAAATGTTTAATATTTTAAGGTGTCACAACATGCACCATATGCCACATGCAGCCTTATATAATATTTATAAGATAATTATAATTAATACAAAAATAATATAATACTAATATAATTAATAATTAAAAATAAAAACAAAAAGAAACAAATTGTGAGAAATTAAGAAACAAATTTAACAAATGTAAGTAAATTTAGATAATATATCTATCTAATCTAGATATTAAAGTGTTTATAAGGTTACTTTATATATTTATACTCAATTGTTTCATCTACTGAAACTGAATTAAACCATGTGTTAAACTCTACATAGATAATATTTATTTTTTTAATAATATCTAAAATATAGAATTATATAAGTTTATTTAAATAAAGTGTAAAACCTGCTTAGAACTAGAGCAAGATATTTATAAACTAGGACATTTATCGGGGACAATTAGTGAGGTTGCTCTACCTGTACCTACTCGTACTAACAAGGTTATATTTACATAAGTTTTCTATTTATAAATTTAATAATGCTCGCCCATTTTCAAACTCGACTTTATCTACTAACCGGCAATAAAGTTTTAGAACTCAAGCGATTAGTATGACATAATTATATATCATGCAAATGAAATACAGGATTATGACAGTTTCCCACGGGAACCGTATAATTTTCCGGGATAAAATGTAGCCTATATGTTATTCTAGACTATAATATGCGAAATTTCATCCAGACCCGTTCAGCCGTTCTGGCATGAGAGTAACATACATCCATCCTCACAAACTCTCACATTTATAATATTTATATACAGATATGTAGAATACGCTTATAGTGTTTACACCTAAAATGCTTATTAGCCTCATGCTATTAAAGTACACACCTACTTGTATAAGAAAATATAGATAGGTACATGAAAAATGTCGCGCTGAAGCATTTCTCATCATTTTACTTTTTACTTTTGACGACACGTTTGACTCAGTTTATAGTGAACCTACATGCTGTGCCAGCGGTTGCGGGTTCGAGTCCCGCTGGGGGCATTAATTTGTGTTATGGGCACGAATGTTTGTACTCCAGTCATGGGTGTCTATATTTATATTTATAATATGTATCTATTTAAAGTTATATACGTACAGTACAGTATCAAGGTAACACAAGCCTCGTAGCTTACCGTGGAACTAGATGGTGTTGTGTGTTAATGTCCCAACATATTTATAATTAATTTTTTTACTTTTTACATAAAAAAAATATTTTTATTAATTAAATTATTATAAAGTTACACATTTTTTATAGAAAAAAATTTATAATGTAATAAAATATTAAAAATGTAGTAAAATACATAATCTGCGCGTGATGTTCGCGAGGGGCGTAACAGATCATGTTTGTTGTTTTATCAAATAATTCATTTACCTAAATATAACAAATCATTACACTATAACTCAAGGTGCAGTCCTAATGGAGTGCATCTGGCATCAATCCTGCAATATTCATATTGCCAAAACAAACTGGAAACGCGTCTATTCGATGTTAATGATAAAAAGTGTGTCAGACTCGCATACGGACCGTTCTCTATCCACAATATATTTACTAATAAAATATATCTGATATTTGTTAAGATTTTTAGCGCCGGTCTCGCACTTAGCTAGTTTTCATTATTTATAGTTTTGTGATGTTGCACTATACTCGTAAAAATGTATGATTATATGTACTACCTCAAAAGACATAATATTATAAAATATTGGAAATCCCTCTATTATAGGGCTATTCTTCAGGCTTTGTGCTTTCCTTAAATTGACAGTCAACAGTGAATACTAACTGTTGAACAAAAAAAATTTAATTTTTTTTCAATATATACATTATACACCATAATATAAAATATAGTGTTTCTAACCGGGATAAACATCTATTTTGTATTTTATTTTATTTTTACATGAACATCAATGTCAATTTATAATTTTTATTAATTCTACAGACATTAATATCGCGTCACCTATTAACATTTATTTCAACTGTTTCTAATTCTTATTAGAAATGATTTATAGGGAATTAGGGATTAGATGGAGTCTTCCCCATGGTAGTATTATATACTAAGTTTATACAATAGAACTCAAAAAAGCTTTTGTTAAATAATTTTGTTAAGTATATATAAGTAATGAAATAACGAAATCGTTAATCTTACTTTAAATTAATAAATCTTTATCCCTGCTATTATACTAATTCGTTTTATTACAATAGTCTAGAAATATTATGTATTCCTATACCAAATAACTAAACTATACGTACATACATAACTTCGGGCCCTTCGTTACTTTGAATGCCATCATTTTACGACAACATCAAGATACGCGATTCAGAGAACTTATGGCATCATTATATATCTATCAATGTTATATTTTCGATCCAGTAAAGCTTACTAAGGAAAACATAAAAATTGTATAAAAACTCTTAAATAATTTTTTCGTTAATTAAAATTAACAAAAGTAATTATGACTTAGATTACATAAATATATATAGATTTTACATATTTTACTAATATTTATTTTACAAGATAATTTTTTTATTAAGAATCTGCGCCATCTCTGTAGAATACGCGTAATTCTGTAATTATATTCTCTGAGCAGAAGCTAGATGGCGCTAGTGATAACATTTCACATTAAAGTGTATTGCATAATATAATATACAAAATGCATCCATACATCTGTCTGTTTATTTTAATCAATGAAAAGTAATTATAAATTTGTTCGTTAAACTAACTGACGTAAAGTATACTATCCGAAGATATAATTTCAGTTCTAAATATTTTCTATATTATAACACCTTAAAATAAGATCAAAGTCAAAATTAATAGTCGTCATCTTGTTAAAATTATTATTATAGAATATAGCTTGTTAACAATTCGTATCGAATAATTTACAAATCAAGCCCTGACATTGGATATGTGCGGAAGCAAATTGTAGAGACGCTAATTCAAGCATGGCTAATATGTAAACGCGCGTAGGTTGACGTTAACTACAATTGGACCTGAAATTCTGATTAGTGTTGCTGGTTGCTGAGATAGTTTGGAATGTGCATTTTTCTACTCGAAAAGTGTTTTGATGTAATTAATCTTTCGACACCTATGAAATCGTCATAGCCAATAATATTTTTAATACGAAACTATCTCGAATCCTTCGACGAATTTTTTTAATCTTCTCAAAATTTTATTTATTCTTCATTTTAATATCAAATTAATATTATTTTTTACTCATGTACATAAATTTTGTTTTTCATTGAAATGAACAATAGTAGCAATTTAGTATAGATAACGTCATGAAAAAGTTAGTGGGTTTATGCTTAGACTATTTCATGTTTAGGATTAGAAATTAAATTGTTTATGATGAGTACTGATCATAAAATATGAATTGGAAAACTTCCAAACGGGCTAACATTAAAATTATGATATTATGAAAAAAAAATGATTCCTTCTTGATATTCTTGCAAATATATATATATATATATATATATGTCTCTTAGATCTTTATAGGTTTATAAATGAACAACTACACGTATGTATTACAGACATAATGTATATGTGTATATATATTCTAGATACCTGACAACATCAATAGGTACTATCATTTTTATTTCTATTGATCTAATTAAAGCTAAGAAATTTAAAATACAATTTTCTGTATTCTCATATTTTGTAATGTAAAACTCGGTTCCGATAAGAGTATTTAAGAATGCGGGCAGAATCGCTTATTGTTTACTAACAATTTTTACAACTGCGTATATAGTTGCGTATGTACTATTAATAGTATTGATGCCAGAGGAAACCTCATAAATTTGGCACCGTTTCACACTCATGCCTCATACCTAATAAATAAAAAGAGTGAACTGAATGTACTGGTAGGTATATATTCATTGCACTAATTATAAATCACATTCATACATAATATATTTATAAAAATAACACCGTTAAGGTTCTCTCATCTCATTATGTATGTACATGCAGGTACAACTTATGTAAATATATTTTATTATTTATATTTAACATTCGCAATTTTTCTTAGTCTTTCTCTTATTTTAAACAACTGTAACAGTATTTATATTATTATTAATGTAATTTTAATTCTGCTTTTTCATATAATGAAAATTTTACAATATATTAACAGCCTAGTTTTTTATTGACACAGACTAGGTTTGGCCTCGTATGGCATATATAGTAATGCAAGTCTCTTAGCACCTACTGCTGATAGAATGAAATATGTGAATATATTTTCATCACGATACTCTGCATATCTGTTTTGCGTACTCCTCATTATTTTCACGCTTGTTCGCCCGTGATAACTTGTCACAGTAAAATTTATTTATAACTTCATACTCTTCCCATTATATTTTCATTTTTACACTACGTGAATTAGCCATTTAGACGCTATGTATTTAATTAACTAGAATGTACCAACGTTCGAATAGTTCGTAAAATCATTTATTTTATGAGAGGATCGTAACCACGACCTTCGAGGTAGCAAGTATATACCTAGTACCAGCTTATCCCATGCTAGCGACTCAACCTCGCTTCGCTCGGGTTCGTCCCTAGCTTGATTCCCCATAAAAACTCATCCCCATTTTCACCCCCTTAAGGGATGATATCCGGGATAAAAATTATCCTATGTCATTCCCAGGGTCTTAAACTATCTTCTTACCAAATTTTATCTAAATCGATTCAGTGGTTCCAAAGAATCCCTTACAATGTTACAAACTCACAAACTTTACCTCTTTATAATATTAGTATAGATTAGTAGGAATATTATCTCTTATAATTGAACAATGAACATGTCTTTGGACGGAAGCATATTTAGCAATTAAGCCGACCGGCCATTCTCAAGTGCAATGATTGATAAATGATGCGTGATTAGACAATAAATAGAAGGATAATAGATAATTCTACGGCAACCTTACATCTCCAAACACAAATTTTCTATACGCTACACACGCTTTCGTCCGCGGCTATGCCTGCGTATATTGCTAGCTTAAATATATTCTCCGTAGTCAATATTTGTAATTAAGAACTTTCATGGCAATCAGCAATGGATAGGATGAAAACCTTATATAGAAAGTTATCAGTGAAGAGCTCTTGGAAGTTTTGTCACGAGCATTTTTATTTATATTATATATTGTTGACTCCATGAAAATTTTACTATACATATGCACACATAAAATTCCCAACACATAGGTATAGTTTGCATATAGTGCACTAGGTTAAGCTCCTCACTCTTAAGTACCGGAAAAGGGTTTTGCGTGGAAGTAGAACATTAGTAAGATGTTACGTGCTAGAGTACGTACAGCAATGTAAATATAATTGGTATGTAACTTGAAACTTATTTTTTCAAATATAATATATGATTATTTTGAATGATTAGGTACTATTAGACTATGCTTTGAAATAATAATCTAACCTGTATACATACATGTGATTATATATTTATTCCGGTGTCTATCCGATAGTAAAACTTATACAGATTGTCCTTCTTCCATTAAACATACTATACAGAACTTATGATACACATACATATATACTTGTGCAAACTGTATCTCAAGTAGTAATAACCACTTTATATTATTTACAATATGTTTAAAGTATATAATATTATTATCAAGCAGTGGCAGCCGATTGGTAGCACACTCGATTTAGAGTTCAAATTAAGTTGGATCAAATTGGGGTCTCACACTTGTAAAATTTTCATGTGCGAAACCTTTTCGCTACGGTTACCACTTGCTAATGCGATGAAGGAATACATTAAAAGGAAACCTGTGTATCTAAATATATTATGAATATTGTTTTTTTTTTTACTAATTTAATATATTACTAATTTATATGAATATTGATGTTGAAGTCGCTTAGAATCGTGAATCAGGAGGAAGAGGTTTCACTGTCAAGTCTTATACGATGCGTCGGATTACTTCTAGTCAAGGGTTGTCCTCGATGTCAAACATAATGAAAAAAAATACTATATAGCATGTTTATAATAAATGAATGTAATTATCTATACTAATATTATAAAGAGGAAGGATTTGATTGTTTGTTTGTTTGAACCGAATAGGCTACGAAACTACTAAACCGACTAAGATGTGGTAAGAAGATAGTTTGAGACCCTGGGAAGAATATAGAATAGTTTTTATCCCGGAAATCATCCCTTAAGGGGGTGAAAATGGGGATGAAAATTTGAATGGGGAATCAACGTAGGGACGAACCCGAGCGAAGCAAGGGTGAGTTGCTAGTATTATATATGTATCAAACTTCTGTACTATAAAAAGTAGATCATAAAGTTCAATCGTACTAAATTGATGTTTCATAACTATATGCTTTTATCGTTGCACGTATGATAACGTCAATACAAATGTAGCTACAAAGCTTTTGAGCCTATAAAATCGTGGCTACAATTTTTTTCATTAAGTCACCTCTGGAATATATAAAAAGGTTCTTATAAAATAAACATTTTTTTTTAAATATTTATTTTTTATTGAGTAATAATACTCAAAAAAAGTAATATTTTCTTTAAAAAATGTAATGCTATAAAGCTGTCGTTATTAGAAAAACAATTAGTGAATTTAACATTTGTATCTAAAAACTTGTACAGTAGGTATCTAAGAAGTTTATTCAACTGGCTTAATGTTTCGTACCGACTGATACATGAATGTAAATAAAATATATCCCCCAAATAAAATAATGTGTCTATGGCTGTTAGGGAAAAATCGTTTCGATGTTGTTACGTTGCCAAAAAAGTTTCACGATGATATACAATATAAGGATTATACATATAAAGGCTGTCCACACTGTCGAATTAAATGGAGAAATCGTTGCTAGTCACGATTTCCTTGACTTCAGTATAAATGATCCGATACTAACTATAGCTAGAGCCGCCCTTGAGCTATCAGGGCGTGTTATAGAAAATGTATTTTTATACCTTTGGGTATTGGACATCGATTTGTGTTGCCGTAGAAAGAAACGTATGATTCCAATCATATGCAAAGTTTATCGTTAAGGTTTTAACATATTAACTATTTGAACCATACGTCAAACTACTAGTGGTTATTAAACGCACCAGTTGGGCACCATTTATTCATAGAATAGACCAAAAAAAGTAAAGAAAAGTGTAATATTACTTCCCTATAGTTCCATTTGAAAACAGCAATCGTTTGTTCGTTATGTTATGATTTAATTCGTCTCGGCAAGAAACTGAAGTATGCGTTCTTTGTACAGTGATCGTTATCATGCTCGTTGATAAATAACTATATGTAAGCTTAAGACAATTTAATTAAAGATATTAATGAGTATGGTTCATGTAAGACTAGTACCTACTATATATTTTACAAATACATATATACATATTTACATTTGTTTATACGTTCTGTTACGCTTAACATTCGAAACGCGTGACCTGCCGCCACTAATGGTTGTGATTGTATCGCAATTTCCTTCCGACTGTTTTGAACACCATGACTTTTTACTAGCTCTAATATATAATAGCATACATAAAACCGCAAAACCGCTAAATATGAACATATGTCGCTCGTGCATAGCTAAGTAAAACTTATTCAACATAGACGACATATAAATTTATCAAAGAGACTGTATAACTGTGTAGATAATTTCACATTAAGAGTGCCTTCCCGAAATAATAATTAGGAGGAGTTAGCATAATATTTGGGAAGCGACTGCAGACGGAATATTAATCCATGTATTGGCCTTGATTCCCAAACGGGCTGGCGATTTTGGCGGGCGAGTGAGCTCACGCGGCGCGCCTCATAGACGGTGGACGAGTGCTCATTAGCGGTCCTCATTGTTGCCTGCCAGCGTTTCCTTTCCGCACGCGAATGCAGTAGCGTTGCTAGTCCGGCACTAGTTTCCGAACGTACATCTGCAGTGCGCGACGTCGCCGCCAAAATTTTTAAATTAAAATAAAAGTTCCTTGTGGTATGACAAAATGGGTGTGGTGAAAAATAAGAAAAATAAAAAATATGAGGATGTTAAAAATGTTAACGGAAAACAGAACAAGGATGATGCGAAAGTGAAAAAGAAGAAGAAAGTGTCGTGTTTACAATGTTTCAAGTCACCAGATGATGGTAGTTATACTTTGTTGATTAAGTTATAGTACCTGGGCTACCGAGCTTTCCTCGGCTTTTTGTAAAATCGTGTTTTTTTTTTTTGGAAAAGATGTAAAATTTGCTTTTCTTCAGAAAATGCACCTTTGTAAATAACTTAAAAAGCAAAAACTTTATTTAAATACAAAATTTGATAAAAATCTTTAGAGTTGTTTCCGAAATACAGGAAATAATAGAATTGCTCGTTTAATATTATAAGATTTACATACACAAGTATTCGGCTAATTGCTAATTTGCTATTAAATCTAGATTTTTTATTTTTGATTGTAAATATTGAATTTTCTTCATATTTATAAAAAAATAAATTTCTTATATGGATATAGTACCTACCTAATGTGATTAAATCTATAGTATTTATTTTTCTTCTTTTAACAACCCATTGACCCACATTTCAAAAACATTTTACTGTCGTACGTAAATCTGTTTTCTACACCAATTCTTAGAACTACTACATACTACAGTAATACGTAATCGTCATTTAGCATATATATTTTTTTTGCTTTTATATTTGTATTATCTGCAAATCTATTTCATACATTTCCACATCGGCCTATATACAATGTTTATGTCCTAAATAAAACTGATTCCAGTTTCGTAATAACCAGCACCAGAATATCATCGATATCGTCTAAACAAACTTTTAATATTCTAACATCATTTAGCTGTTTACCATGCCCTTGGGTATGGAGTAAACAGAAGTATAACTGGAAACCTAGTTAAAAGTTATATGTTTATGATACACTATTTCATATATATTTAACTTTTTATAATTGTAGCAATTTTTATGTTGCAGTATGTTTTACATATATACCATGTGTATATTTGAAATCACATAGTAATGAATAATATCCTATAATTTGAATAATACATATATTTTATCCAAACATTTACGTGTTGAGGGACGCGGGAACCCCGGTGGTTCAGTTAACAATTAATTTCTTAGAAATTATCCTGGAATGGTTAATTATAATTGTTATCATATGTCTAGGTTTTAGTCTCCAACATAAACGAGCGAGCGGTCCTGAAACATTCACATCTTCAATAGAGTCAATTTAAGTAAATAAGTTGCGTAGGATATGTAAATTGTCGTGTAACAAAGCGTAACCCAGCAGGCGAGTCAAGGCCACATGTTAGTTACACTGTACATCATCATTACCTCATCTAGATTTATATATGAATGACCGTGAACCTTCGAAAATTATATTACATATTATTATAGTTATTACTAGCGACTCACCCCCGCTTCGCTCGGGTTCGTGCCTAAGAGTTTTAACGGTTAGTATAGAATAGATAGTCGATCCATTGTTCTATGAAAAATAAAAACAAATCTATCCCACGGGAACCGTGCGTTTTTACGAGATAAATAGTAACCAATGTGCTATTCCAGACGATAATCTATCTCTGCGCCAAATTTCAACTATATCCGTTCAGCCGTTCTGGCGTGATTAACAAACATCCATTCATCCAAACTTTCGTATTTATAATATTTATTTAATAAAAATACAAAACTCCCTAAATGCTATTATATAATAATCCTATTATTATAGGCAAATTCTGCCTTCAATATTTACTTTGGAATACTTTGACCTTCTCCATGTAAGAATTGAATCGATCGAAAGATCATTTCTCACGATTTTATTAAATGGATACAAAGGATCATATTGTACATAAATCGTATTTTCTTTTATTGCGACGTATCTAAAGGATGTTGAGTTTAAGTCAATTTGCATTCATGTCACAAGTGAGATGAGATCACACGTATGCAACACAATGAATTATTGTATCAGTAAACACAGCCATTAACGTATCACTGTTAAAGATTACTGAAAAATAGGTTTTATCAACAAACTCATAGGCAATTTTAGTGCGGAATCGCTTGCTTAGACAGATCGCGTGCACGGAAAAAGGTCCAAATAATTATATGAAAAAGGTACAAGAGACGTGATTAACTAAAGATATTAGATTAAGATTTCAGCAACTTAATTTTATAGTTATTTGGAAATGTATGCTTAATATTATAAAGAGGCAGAGTTTGTTTGTTTGATTGAACGCGCTAATCTCAGGAACTACGGATTTAATAAGGAAGGCAAAGAATATATACCTATCATATAATATATAGTCTGTCTATACCATACTAACCATTAAAACTAGTAATATAGTTTTATAAAATTGTAAAAAACGTAAACAAAACTACGGTATACATATGTATAGTCACAAATGATTTTGCTATAATATTCTAATCTCGTTTGGAAGCTTATTCTAGCATAACTCATATTTGTATTCCTTCTGATGTATCGACAATAAGTTCTATAGATCAGTGAACAAAATAAATGATAAAATATTTTTTCTATTTCCTTCGTAAAATTTCTACCAGACTATGCATAAGTAAGCAATAAATAACATGTCATGTAATAAGATTATACATACATATAATTCATGATAATTTTCATTAATTTATCTCGAATGCTTGAATTCCATTGAATTACTTTAGTCGTATGACGAAAATGCTACTAAAAATGACCTCAGCATGCCATTTACAACTACCTACTACCATATTTGATTAAGTTGTTTGAGCTTAGTCGCCTAAATAAGTTAACATTTTTCCGAGGACATCTTATTTATTTGTTCTTCTATTTTTAATATAACCTCCAGCGAGGAAAACTATAGCTAAATCAACAAAAAGACAAAGTTGCTCATTGTCCTATCCATAAACAATAAACCCTTATTTATTACCCTTCAGCTAAATACGTAATTATTTTTAATGATGTACGTACATTTATCTTTGTGAAATAAAATCTTATGAAGTTTTACACACATACTTATTAATGTATTTCTCTAAACAGTTTTTATCGGCAAGTTTTATTAGAGGCAAGGGCTATACTATATTATCTGCGATATAATTGAGACGCATTTGCAAGCCTTGCGGTGTTGCAGATGTCCATGGGCGGCGGTAATCACTTTCCATCAGGTGAGCCTCCTGCTCGTTTGCCCCTTTGATTACATAAAAAAAAAAAGAGGGTACATTTGTTTAGCAATAAAAATAGTACTAGTAAGTAAATATAAATATTTATCAGCAATAATCGAATCCAGTACCTCCTATATAGAAGATAGTATAAGTTTTATCATCATATTATAAAAATTGCAAAAATGCTAACAAAATTGCCATAAATGATTTCAAAGTAACGTGCTAATGTTGTCACACCACACTGTCAAGGGCGTAACACATCTGATAGGATCTGATGTGGCAGAATAGTTCCTGACAATGGTAATCACTGCGCATGTCCATCACCTGCCACATGCGTTTAATGGTGTAAACAGTTTGTGTACACATTATTGTAAAACAATCTGACGTATTACTACCGACTATACATCGCTAGTACTACATGTTTACATTTCTATTTGGAACCTTTCCATAGTAAAGCTATTGAAATAAGGCATTTGAATTTACTATATCTATCTATATTCTATATATATATAAAAGGCGAAAGTGATTGACTGATGTATCAACGCACAGGCCAAACCCTTAAGGCTAGAAAATTAAAATTTCGCACACGTATTCCTCATATGACGAAGGCATCCACTGAGGAAGGATTTTCCAAAATTCAACCCCCAAGGAGGTGAAATAGGGGATGAAAATTTGTATGAAACTTTTTATTCCTTGGACATATTTGCATGGAATTTCATATTTTTCGTAGTCTGATCGCGAGTGAAGCCGCGAGTTCTGCTAGTAATTTATGAAATTAGTTTTAGTATTTTTGTATGTTTTGTGGTTCTTTTTTCTACAGTGTCTCATTATTGGACAAAAAACCATGTGCCTGCACAGAGTTAGAGCATAAAGGCACCTTACTTCCAGGTACCAATGCAGCCTTAGTACTTAACTTTATCACAGATTTCAGAATAAAATCCTATCGCACACGTAAAATGTCAAAAATATTACGTATTTTACATAATAACATAATTATTTATCGTATTATTATTGTAAGGTATTTTAAGTAAACATTCGATTGATTGTGAAGTCGAGTTTTATAATATAATTTACTAATCGACCTAACGTGTTTGAACAATTTAACCTTAATTGACTTGTCTTTAATCGATTGTCGAGGCTATGACGAACGTCTTAGTGCATTAAATAAATAAACAATTGGAACTTTTACAATAACTTTTAAGAATGTAGGTCTAATATTTTATCACCGTTGAATTCATTCAAAAGTCAATGACAGATGATAACGAACAGTTAACTGAAAACCAAGGAGACTAGTTAATAGTTACTTATTTGGGTTAAAGGATACATTAATTAAGAGAATCGCTCCTGTGCCGTTTAACTGAGTTCGACATTGTGATAAATTTGCCATTTGTTATTATGAAACGTATTGACACGTTGTTCGTTATGTCATAAAGATTTTAGCTAAGAAGGGATTTCAAAAAAAATCTCTGTAGGTTTTATTTTTTGTAGTTTACTTTAGTGTAACGTATAGATATAATTATTTTTTCCTTTGTACTAAAATATAATTTATGACCCTCTTATTACTATATTATGATACTCTCACAAAGTCGCTGATTCTGTGTCTTCTATATTTTACTTTCGCAATATTTCATCTTTTATTACTGGATTGAGAGTATTCCCACATAGAGATCTGCTCAAAGAATATAACAGTAAAAACTATAGCTTAATCTGAATCTTTTATACACTTGAAAAAGATCATCATAGTAAGTAATAAAAGGAATATCTTTCGTATAGAAAATATATATAACCACAAAGCCTTGCTACTTACTGGGCTCTATGAAAAACAAATAGTGTTTCTATTCTAACATTGTTATTAATATGCTAAGTCCATTATGGAACAAAGTAGAGAAGTAATTGTTGGAGATTTGTGTGACATTTACATGTCCTCATCGCTTAACTTATAAAAAATGTTGAGTTTTATTATTTTACAAAGTTCCAATATTTACTATTTCCTTAGATATGAGATCTGGTATTAAAATATACATTTTTTTTCTTATTTTATTAATATTTCATCTATTAATCGTATTCTTACTTAAAATTTATTTAACCGACTTCGTGTAGTCCGATACACACCACGGCAAGTAGTTAAGTTAGTAAATTACGATGAAACCGCCACCGGATCGAGCCATTACTATCCATTATTATCTATTAGCAGTAAATATAAAGTCTAAAAATGTGCCTGAGGTCATCTAATAAGGGTAAGTGGGTAGCGGGTAGCGTTGTGGGCAGCATTTATTTGCAAGGAGCGGCTGTTGACATCATCAGTGTCCAAATGACTTAATGCACCTTGTTTGTTGATCTGCGCTGCATTTTAATTAAGTTTTAAGTACGTTGTAATTATCTTTAACAATGAATCTGATTGTAATTTAATTTGAATATATAACGTACGTCGATAAAAACTATTCATATACATAATATAATGATACGTAATACCTATTAATCCTTGGGTGTTTTTAATTATAGTATTAGTAAGCTATACTTTGCCTTGGCCCCGACTCTATTTTTATCACAATAGCTAATAAGTCTTTTCATAAACAAAATATCCTAATTTGAAGAAGAGTTTTTTTCTTTTCATGTATACCATAAATAATATGGTTGTGAAGTTAAAGTTGGTTGTGTGTTACAGTTACGAGTAAGATCTGCCATAGCTTTTTCTGAATAACTTATTACTTTTTAAAGTTATAGTTCTTTTGGCAAGTTTGGAAAAAATGAGATGCGCGCGCACACCGACAGCCAAAAAGCGACATGATGAAGTTAGCTGCATTCCTTTTACAAACAGAGAGTTGTGACATACGGGATGAAATCTTTAGCTATTTTTGTTCTGTTAGACCAAAGAAGTATAACTTCTAAGTACACATACACACGTTTTTTTTGTACTGCTAACGTGATGTTACAATTCATTTTGTACCTCATTTGTCATCTTAAGTCGTACGTAACATTTAAAGTAATACTAAATCATTAAAATTCAGGCAAATGGTCTAATATACTGTATAATTTAAAATGTAATTATTATAAATGATCGGACTATTTAAATATTGTGCTGCAGTTCGTGTAATAAAAAACACAATAAACATAAAATTGTTTCTAATTTAAAACTTATGTTGTTTTTATTGCGACTTAGCAATATAAAATAATGTGCATAAATTACTATGACAGTATTTGATATACAGAAAGCACTGCATATTTTCGTTTTCTCAGGCTTCATCGTATTTCATCTTCAGAGATATCAAAGAGAATCCCATTTAATTGGCGTGCGTTGAAATCAAAAGTTAAATATATTTATATGTAAACAAATTTTATTTTTAAGACCCGTTTAAATAAAAAGAAATGTTTTAAATTATAGCTAGTGGACCGCCCAGTGCTTGATCATAATTCATTAAGTTTAAACATTACTAAGGATTATGTGTTAAAATTATGTTTTCAAATCGAATTCATGGTTCCAGGTTTAGTATTAGCACGTGCAGACTTACAAAAATCTTCAACTTTACATTTTAATAATATAAAATTAATATATACATATACATAATTAGCGACTTACCCTCGCTTCGGGTTCGTCTCTAGGCAAAAACAAACTATTCCACGGGAACCGTACATTTTTCCGGGATGATATATAGCTTATAGCCTTCCTCAGTTAACGGTCTATCTAATGCAAAAAAAAATATCCAAATCAGATTAATAGTTCCGAAGATTAGCGCGTTCAACCAAACAAACTAACTCTTCAGCTTTATAATGTTAGTATAGATACATATGCAGGCTGTCTAACATCAAGCTTGCAGCGTTTCTAACAAGTATACATAAGGATTTACGTATTTACATAAGCATTTACTTATACATAAGTTAAAAAAAAACTACTATTTTTGTAAATATAGTACAATCATATTAAAAGGCATCAATCAGTGCACGCCATTTTAAAATATTTTGTCCGATTTTATTTAAGAGCGATCTATTCTTGGCATCTGATTCATAATACGGTAGCACTTAGGCGTAATTGCGTCGTAAGTACGTAGATACGTGTTCAAATAAAAACCTTCCTTGTATGTGCTGCTTACTTCATCGGTTCTTGCGTAATATAAAGATAGATTTTTTTGCTAATCTTTTTTCAGCGACCTTATCTAAGTAGGTTACTAAACATCGTAGAACTTTAAAGTTCCCTATACACGCTATAGTTCTGTACATGCAAATATTTTTTATGTAAACATTTAATGCTTTTGATATTTACAAGGCGTTTTCGAAGCAATTGCACTATTTATGTTTATTTAAGTTAATCAATAACAACAAAAAAGCCAGAAATGTTATAGTAATAAATTATACAGCTGTAATTTGATTTGCTTTCTGCGTCATCTAACACACGTGTATACATACCTTAGAATACCGTTATTCACAGTAAGGATAGTAAGTAAATGTTTTAAAGTATCAACTATATTTTGAATTATGACATGGTCAGCATTTGAATGTACTTAAAATATAATGAGCCCTTTTGTAAGCAGTCACAACCCACATTGATCGGTATACTGCAGTTACAAATAGAGGTAACCACAGGACTTGTCGGTATAGTAATATGATATATTGATATAATGAATTACGATGTTATGAATCTTCAGTATAAACTAAGGCGATATTTCTGTCTGTAGTAAGCTCTTTTAAAATAAGAAAATTTTATGTGGTTTGTGCCATCATATAGATTTTGTAACAGCTGTAATAAATTGAATAAAAGTTCTCTTTATTGCAACTTAAATAAAAATAAAAAAGGACATTTACCTGATGTCAGAACCAAAAATATGTACCTATACATGTTACAAACAAATACATATGTAAAATCTCTTTAGTTAAATATTTTCACATGTGATAAATATAAAAAATATAGCGTATTAAAACAGATATTTGCAGAAACCTTCACATTATACAACCATTTCATATAACACTAGCGACTCACACTCGCTTCGCTTCGGGTTCGTCCATAGACAAAAACAAATCTATCCCATGGGAACCGCACATTTTGCCAGGATGATATATGTATAGCCTAAAGCCTTTCTCAGTTAACAGGCTATCTAATGCAAAAAGAATTTTTCAAATCGGATTTGTAGTTTCTGAGATTAGAGCGTTCAACCAAACAAACAAACAAAACTCTTCAGCTTTATAATATTAGTATAGATTAAATGCATTCTTATATTTCACAATTACAATCAAGTATGATTTTGGTCCAGATAAAATACTATTAAATTAAAGCAACAAGCCATACTCGCCCTAATAACCTCCATAGAGGTATTCTGATGGTTTTGACTCAATTGAATGAAGTCATAAGTCATCGAGTCAGGTGATGGCGAGAGTCAATTGAACCACCCACACGATGACCTCAGATCGGTTATGTAATAACATACGTTTTGAAAAAAAAACGGTTTATTGTTTAATTATTCTCACGTAATTGTGGGAATCGAATATAGTGATTAGATTTTTTATTTGTGTTATTGTGTATGTTTTATAGTTTATATGAGGGAACTGCGAAATGCATTATGATGACTTGGAGGAAAATATTTGTTTTTATCCTTAATCTTATAATTTAATACACTTTTTTTTACTTATTATGATACATACTGTGTAGATAACTCGCTGACCCACCAGACGATCTCGATTAGAATATCACCAACATACTAAGAACAATTACAGCTAAGAACCATTAAGTTCATTCTATACGCTTACAAAAAATCATCAAAATTGGTCAAGCCATTTAGGACATACCTATATTATATCATAATTACTCAGTAGTGTCTTTGTACCATAATTTAAATGAGGACATACTGTTTGGAATTAATCACACGCAAATAGAAAATAGAACTTTGAAGCATGAAAAGATTTTATTAATCAAAGCAATGTAGGCGTTGTTCCAAGTCTTTATTAGATATTGGACTTTGTAAAATATTTTTATTTATTTATATTATGTAGTCGTTGACTTTATCATTAACTGTACTGTACTGACAGAATGTAAATTAACAGCCTTATTAGTAACCGAAACTGCTAAAACGAGATAGTCATATATTCCGATAGCACGGTTTCTTTCTCTCATTTATGATTGAATATCAATTTCTATTCTATTTGTGAATGCGCGGGAGCAGAGTGGTTCCTTATTTAACCTGGTAGGGACTTCCTTACAGTGTGTTCGATGAACGCTTTCTATGGAACCATTAATATACCTCTATGAATATGTAGGTAACGAGTGTATGCAAGCCACTTCAGTTATGGATGAAACCACTTATGTACATGGTTTGATTTAGTTCTATAAAGCTATACCGCTTTTACACCATATACCAATTATGTCTTATTATGTTTTCGTATTTAAATAAAATGTATATTGACAATTGACATAGTTTAAATGTAATGTTTTGTTGTTACAGGTGGTTTAGAAGGCAAATATCGGGTCGCGGCACCTGAACTTATGCAGGACACATTTATGAGTGACTCCGAGGACGAAGGCGGTAAGTCCCTATTTATTTATATTATCCTTTAATTCATAGAAATACTTAAATGTTCGAAGTTAACAAAAACATAGCAGCATGTGTAACACAGACTACCGAAACAGTGAAATTAACGCTGCTGTTGTACATATTACACAGTAATAGGTTATGAGTGAAAAAGAGGCTAGAATGCATCTGCTACCTTATATCGTAACCCGAAAAATTTACATTATATCAAATTAAATCACCACACACTATTTAATATGTATTATCTATAAAGATCTTGTTATATCAAACAGTCCAAATCGTGCGCACGCGCATCCCATTATTATTCCTTTATTCGAATTCCAGGAGAAGTAGAGTGCCCCATACAACAGCAGCAGCAGTACCGCTACATGAACAGCGAAGCAGGAACACTGAATCGGGCGCGCCCGCTCGAGGACAGTGTGACAGATGGACACCTGTGGCCAAGTAACAATGACAGTCGAGTCGCCACTATCGAACGACAACCGCTGGATATTGGGTAAAATATTCGTATATAACGTTTTTTAATGATTTTTTCTTTTTCACCTACATAGAAATTACAATTATAACATGTAAAGGTGAAGGTATATTATTATACATACAATATACGTATACCTTGTAGTGGAATTTTGATAATTAGCCAAAATAGGTACTTATGAAATTATAAAAAGTTGTTGTGTGAAATTATTTATAACAATTCATATAAGACACTTTTGTTTCTGTTAATTTCTCTTTCACACAAGAAAAAACAACAGATTTGCTTGATTATTTTTTTTTGTACGAAGACAATTGAATGGCCCAAAGAATGTCATAGAAAGCCTTACCTACGCGTCCATTTTATATCAAACGATGCCGTAGAATATTATATAATATATTCGTATTGTATACGAGTACCAAAAATTTCTCCAGGTTCACTTTTCTAGTTTTACGTCTAAGGGAAGTTAGAGTGGGTCACTGGTGTGCAATATTTTTCTTATTTTTTTTTAATTGAAGTTCTTGTCCTAACAGATTCCTGGTGTCGTTCGTGGTGGACGCTCGCGGGGGCGCGATGAAGGCGAAGAGGCGTGGAGGTGTGCGCGTGATCGTCCCTCCCGCCGCTTGCGCTGCTCCCACCAGGGTCACTTGCAGGTAATGTTTGCTTCAACTATGACTTAGTTTTATTTGTCTTTTTAATAGTATATTTTGTATAAAAATATTTTTTTGATGTTTTTGCGGTTTTATTTTGCTTTTTAGTTTACTTTTACAATATTTTATAGTAAACATGGTGATAGGAGATACTTACTAACTGTTGAAAAAGTTTCTTTATTTAAAATGTCAAGCATTTGCGTAAATCGAAGATAGTATTAGTATAATTTGTTATGATTTAATACTAGATTGAATTTTGTGAATGGAATTATATACGAAATTAGTATATATGCTTAATTTAAATATCGCTTACTATACCACTAGATTACTTTGTATCGGAAAGATCACAATAACATAACCAAAAACTTTCAATATAAACACGTCAAATGCTTTGGTAACGTGTAACTTATGCTGCATGAAAATATTTATCTCAAGTGGGAAAGAACCTGTGATCCATAACGTTTTGGCCAACCGCAGATGTGACTTAAAAAAACGGCAAAGGGCCGCCAAATTAGTTGGCGTCCCTAGAGAACTTTGAGCACAAGTTGTATTTTATTTCCTTTATTTGTCGACATACGTTGCCAAATTGGTCTCTATGATAAGAACTTTTTTATTTTGACGTAATTATATTATGAGGAACGAATGTTTGAAATCAGAGAGCCGTTTTTGGAGATTACCTCCTACATCCAAACATATATAAACGAGAGTTAAAACCACATAAACCAAGTTCAATATTTTTAAAGTAAATATTTTTGAATATTTATAAAAATCATATTTACTTACCGTAAAGTTTACAATCACTTAAAATGAAAACATAATTGAAGCTTTCAAAGAAGCTTTTTTCGCATATTTAGCTTACTGGAACACCCAAAAATAGATGCACGAGAAGATAAATGAAATTACAAGTGGCAATAACCTAACAATAGTGTAAGGTCGATCCAAACTGACTCATAAACAGAAATGTCCTCGGTTTTTTGGGACGTTGCCACATTATACAATTGTGCTCGAGAAAAAACCTAACTACTAATACTAATATAATAAATAAGAAAATGTTTGTTGATTTGTCCTTCCTTTACTTAGAACGAGGATTCGTTCGGAATTTTAGGGTCCCCTAGTCAAAAGACAAAATCTGAAGTTATAGTTTTGTTACTTTTTTAATTTAGTTTTAATAAATTACTTATATATACATATATAATAATACTATTTGGTCGCATGAAGGTCGGCAGCGTAGGTGTACGGTTTCAATTTGCACTTCTCCGGTTTTTCTTTTAAATAAAAACAGGACTGACATTGGTTATCTATACTAACTTTACTTATATTATAAAGAAGAAAGTTTTTTTTTTTTGTTTGTTTGCTTGTACCGAATAAGCTCCTAAACTACTGAACCGATTTTGATGAAATTTGGTAAGAAGATAGTTTGAGACCCTGGGGAGGACATAGAATAGTTTTAATCCCGAAAATCATCCCTTAAGGGGGTGAAAATGGGGATGAAAGTTTGTATGAAGAAGCAACCTAGGGACGAACCCCATCGAAGCGAGGGTGAGTCGTTAGTTCATTATACAGATACTGCAAGTGGAATACTTGAATATTTAATCCAAAAAAGTTACTATGAATAATAAGCCCTAAAAAAGCGACAATTGGTCGCTAATTCTTTATACTCAAGTTTGCTTTAACTAATTTACATACCTATTATTATAAAAGAGCCTTTTATTTTTTTGAAGTAAGGTAGAGATAGAAGATGAGAAAGATAACACGGTCATTAATATACTTATAATTACACTTCAATCCTCGTAAATGTTCAAACACGTATTTATATTGTTATCTGATGAACAAAAGAACATAAATATACCCCATAAATAAGTGATATGAAGTCAAAAATCACGCTCATATTGTAATAACAAAAACTGTACGTAGCGACCTTAGAATAATATATAATTAATCATTAAAGGTATCGTAGCTTCTATATATGAATGAATAAATGATAGTTGCGCGTGTCATACGCATATTAGTTCGGTTTCGGAACTCGCTTTATTTTTGGCTAGTAAAATTCTGAACACGTTGCTCATAATAATCGTTTATTTGATTCGTTCTACCTATAAAGATGTCGCTTAGTGGTAGTCCTACTTGTTTTTACTACTATGTCAAAGGTCGCAGTTTCGATTTTAACACCGACGGAACTATATTGTGTAAATATTTTGCTTGTTCTTCCCTCATAATCTAATTTTAAATGATGTCCCCAATTTTTGTAACATATTTTATTGCATCTTAACTGATGAAATTACATATATGTATTTAGTTTATCTCTTTCTTACTCTTACATACTCTCCCTCTCTTTTCTTTATTCCCTGTTTACTATTCTTGCTTTATTACGTTATAGATGATTGGTTTTTATATTTGAACAGTATTAAAGCATTTGCCCTTGATCGGCCGATTTGTGTAAAAATTTTAGCGACCGCAAGCAAATAGGTCGAGAATATTTACATCAAATAAAGTCAACAGTTCTTTTGTGCGTCATCCTTTAAATAAAATCTTATAATATACATATAAGATATGTTGATATTTCAACAAGTGACGTGATACAGTCATTCTACCTCATTTCCATTGTATTTTGTGTGCATGTTTATTTTTAGGATGTACTAAATTGTGTCATTTGTCTAAAATTAAAGATTTGTCAACTGCTATAAATGTTCGTAATAGTTTATATGTATATAATATGTGTATATAGTCTTTGTCTCTCTCTTTCTGTGAAAATAGATGATGACGTCAGAATTAATTATCTATACTGTTCAGATATGAATAAAGAGTGAATTATTATTTTGTAACAATGTGATTTGGTATATAATTACGTTATATTTTTACTTTATCGGTAATTATATATTATAATTCTAGTTTCTTTTATTATAAGATTTTTAATAACGTAATCAGTAGGCAAAAATACAGCAAATATTTTCTGTATACTGGAATTCATATTTGTATTGCAATAAAACATGGCCACAAAATTATTAATAATATATACTTATAAAAACTTCTTTTCAGAGCTGCAACACGACGTGCACCTGTGGCCGCTCCCCCACCACTGATGGAGGGAGAGGCACTAGCCTCAAGATTACTAGAATTGCAGCCTCAAGGAGCTAAGTTCTTGGCGTGAGTATGCTTCTTCATAGTAGAATATAATAATATATGATCGGACTACTGTTATAAGTACGAAAGTTTGTATGTATGTTTGTTACTTCTCCACGCTGAAACTGCTGGATGGATTTGGATGAAATTTAGTTTACAAATAGGTATACCATGACCTGGAGCAGCATATAGGCTACTTTTAGTTACCCAAGACAGCAGCCGAGCCCCAGTGAAATTACAGAACGTCGCTTGTCTTTTCATAAGCTAGTCTTGTATTAATACTTAATATCGTTCAAAAGTTAACTTTCAAACTATCAATACTAAATATCTTATACTAATATTATAAATGTGAAAGTTTAGGTGTTTGTTACTTAGTCACGCCAGAACGGCTGCACAGATCTTATTGAAATTTGGCACAGAGATAGAGTCTGAAATAGCACATAGGCTACTTTATGTCCCAGGAAAATGGACAGTTCCTGTGGGATAGATTTATTTTTGTTGTTCTAGAGGAGAACACGAGCGAAGTGAGGGTGATCCGCTAGTTATTCATTAGTCCCAGTAAAATTTGGCCGCAGTTTTTTTTTATATTATTAAAACCTTCTACCAACTATGTTTAAAAAATCTGTTGGCCATTTTGAAGTTTGAAGTATGAAAAGAGTTTCAGAAAATTTCAGTCCCTCGTGAAGTTTCACTAGACGTACTTGCATATAATTATATTATATATAAAAGTTATTCAATTGAATAACTTTTCATTACAATATCCTCTTGACTAACTCAAAAAGATATAATTACATTTCCAGGCCAGTTATAATCGAAGTGCCGATCTTCACAGCGTCGTGCCCTGAGAGAGAGATTGTTATATTGAGATCTGACACCGGCGAGACCTGGCAAGATCATTATTTACATAATAATGATAACCCTATGATACAGGTATGTATATATTTAATATGATGTTATTATAATATGCTATATTATGTTGGTTTTATAATTGAAAGGATTAATAATAAAAAAAAAATTGGGTTCGTATTTCTGTTTATCTAATTATATTCAAATACCTTAAGTGGTTCCGGGGGAGTTTGTGATTGAACGAATGAGTGAGTACGTGGTTAATGTCTTACGGTGTAATAATTCAACGAGTTTGGTTTACTATTTTTCGCTTTTTTAACTTACGTATCAAGCGAGCAAAGTTAAATGTAAATAGTAGTATAATTTTAAATAAAACTATCTTTTCCATTTTTTTCGCGGAGATACTCAGGTTTCGCCTGTGACCATGATTGCTATAGAGCATTCGAAACGTCTGGAACCAAAAAAATCAAAATGAAACCGCCAAATAATCCGAAAATATAGTTTTATTTAAAATGTCAAATATTCGCATAAATCTATGAAAGTATTTCTATAATACTGTACTGTACTGTACTATATTTACTTATATATATGTATATGTTAAACTTAAGTTACTTTAACTAGTAAATTATCAACATTCAGGAAGCTCTTACCCGCGAGAGACAGGAGCACGGCAACAGCGGCGAGAGCCTCGGGGAGAGCGGGGAGAGGGTGACCCGCATCATCACGTGCGACTTCCCGCACTACCTGGCGGTGGTGTCGCGCGTGCGCCAGGAGGTGCACATCATCGGGCCCGAGGGAGGCACTATATCCTCCGCGCATATACCACAGGTAATTTTTTTTTTTTTTATTTACTAGCAGTACCCGTGACTTCGCCCGCGCTTAAGCTTCCGATGTAAGCATCAGTTTTACAGTAATGTTTGGAAGTCTACCCGATTTCTTGACATTTATGATTACTGCTCTTTTCCCTTGGGTAGTAGCATGATGATATATAGTCTATAGCCTTTCTCAATAAACGGGCTATCTATTGCAAAAAGAAATTTTCAAATCGGATTAGTAGTTCCTTAGATTAGCGCGTTCAAACAAACAAACTCTGTATCTTTATAATATTACTAGCTTTTGTCCGCGACTTCGTCCGCGTGAAATAGTGACTGCTCTCAAAGCTACCGGCACGGCGGCCAGCGCCTTCCCCCCTCACGACCGCCCCGCCTTCGCCTTGCATCGGGCTGAGAGCGCGCTCACCTATAGTCCGCGTAAAGTTAAATATGTATATTTTAAAACTATGATATCTCCTAAGATATTTATTGAAATCAAATAATGTCAAGGGCAATTTTGTTCAAAATCAAAATACTTGTGATGAGTAACGTATTTATTTGGATAAGGATTAAGATCATGTTTATAAAAACACCTTCGGAACTAATGCATTATTTTAGAACAAATTTGATTGCCATAAAAAGGGTTATATTGAGTCAACCTTAAAAGATAGACACATGCTGTCGCAGACTTTTTTTTAGAACTTTTAAAGGGGAACAATTCCGTCATATATAATTTTTGCGTAACATTAACCGTTTACGCAGCGCACGCAACGGAAGCTTTCAAAAGAAATTATTTTTTCCCATTTTTGTAACATTTTTCATTTATCCTCCGCTCCGTTTTATTCCGTATTGGTATATCGTTTCCGTATTGGTCGTAGCGTGATGTTATATAGCCTAAAGCCTTCCTCAATAAATGGACTATCCAACACAAAAAGAATTTTTCAATTCTAACCAGTAGATCCTGAGATTAGCGCGTTCAACCAAACAAACAAACAAACTCTTCAGCTTTATAATATTAGTATAGATAGTATAGATTTATGTACCTACCACAAAAAAAATACATATAAAAATTGAAAACAGGTACTTTGTTGCACAAAGGATGACTTATCTTTTTATGAGATCTCTACCAGAAAGCCTCGAGATAAAAATTATGAATACGGTGTAGTTACAAAGTGGGTTTTTTATACGAACGATCGAAGATGTGTTTTTTTTGTTTTTAAATGTTTTTTTTTTTTTGTTTTTAAATTAAGTATTGTTTGCGAATTAAGTGTTATACTTAATATTGTGTTTTTTTTATAAAATGTATTTTTGTCCTTGTCTATTAAGCATTAAACGTTAGAGATTTCTTACGGTGTATGTTGCATTTTTGACCCTCTTTTTTCATTTTGAATAATTCCTCATTAGCGGAATTTGTAAAGAAAAGAACAAATCGTATGATATAATTTTTTTCGTTATTCTGGAGTGAAAATAAGGCGATTATCGATACTCTTCCTTTTAACTAGAATAATAATTAGTATTAATGTTAAATACTTGCTTAATTTGTTACTTATTTCGTTTAACCACGCTTACGTATATGTGTGTTACGTACAGGTGCAAGCGCTGTTCCCGCCGCAAGCGCTGACGAAGCGCATCCGCGTGGGGCTGCAGGCGCACGGCGCGGGCGCGGCGCTGTGCCGGCGCGTGCTGCCGCGCCTGGCCGCCGCCTCGCCCGTGCTCACCGTGGAGCCGCGCCGCCGCAAGTTCCACCGCAGCATCACGCTCACCGCGCCGCTGCCGCACTGCGCCGACCAGAAGGTATACGCACCGCACCATACACGCCCCGCGCCCATACACGCCCCGCACCCATACACGCCCCGCACCCATACACGCCCCGCACCCATACACGCCCCGCACCCATACACACCCTGCACCCATACACACCCCGCACCCATACACACTCTACACTAATTGTATGGTTTCACGTACATTTTTTGTTTTGCTTAAATTGCGCGATAGGTTTTCGAGGCGATGCGTCACTACATTTTTTTGAATGCATTTAAAGACACTGAGCCGGAAAGACGTGGCCAGTTAGAGTCGTGAAAATCATACTATAACTTCAGTAATTAAAGTACTACAAACTTTTAAGTATTTTAACTTGCGCACTCCAAACTCTAATAACAACTATATTGTACTGTTCCAACTGATATGGTACACTTATCGTTGCCTTAGTGCTTACTTGTTCCAACTATCAATACTTGTTGTTCTTTACAGTAGAGTGTTCTTTGCTGTATTTTAATCTACACTTCTGCACTAATGTTATAAAGAGGAAAAATCTGTATTTTTATATGTTTGTAAGGAATAAACTCAAAAACTACTGAACTGATTTAGATGAAATTTGGTAATAAGATAGTTTGAGACCCTGGGAAAGACATAGGATAGTTTTTATCCCGGAAGTCAACACTAAAGGGGGTGAAAATGGGGATGAAAGTTTGTATGGGGAATTAACCTAGAGAAGAAATCGAGCGAAGCGAGGGTGAGTCGCTAGTAACTCTTAAGTTAAAAATTAAAAAACCAAAACAATTACATATTCATTGAGACCATTTCATTGGGTCTAAACACGATATCTCTGTCACTATTGTTTTATCTATACTTTGTTCACAATTGTGAATATACAGACAAAACAATAGTAGTTGAAATTTTTGTGTTTCTTTTTGTCTGTTTGTCTGTATATCTGTGTGCATTTCACACAAAAAATGAGTGGGTTATAACTAAATTTAATATAGTTATTCGGATCAACATTTAAGATATCCTTGACTACAGGAAAATCTCTCATTTTCACCAACAAAAACATGAAAAACACGAAAACACTTTAAGTAACTACTTCGGCCGAGTTCTGCTTCATACAATAATACCAATGATTTATTAAACAAGTAATAAAAATAAACATTTGCAGGTCAACACCCATGACAAACAGTCAACCGCCAACTTACGCCTTCTATGCTCCATCATGGGCGGTCAAGCTCGGGCTGTGTGGGAGGACGTCACGGGTTCGACTCCACTTACCATCACCGATGACTGTGCTTCCTTTACCACAACAGTGTCAGCCAGGTACTTCTAATTGCCCCCGTCTAACATTTGATCTTTTAGTTGGAGATTACATACGCAAACTGATATAAACCAAAATCGTGAAGAACTACAATATTATTTTTATAGATGTGTAAAGTAAATTCAGTAAAATAAAACAGATATATTAAGTAATCATTAAAATAATTCTACAAATGAAAAAGTTTTCGAGACTTTAAATTGAGTTGTAAAATAATTTCGTCAGTCTCGTCATACTCAAAAACTACAAAATGGATCTTTTTGTAATGCTTCTAATAAAGTAAAGTCGGTGATTAAATTCGAAATTAGGGAAAAATTCAATATATGTAGAAGAGGCCTTAGCCCAACAGTTATGGGAGGCTTAAAAAACATAAGTATTTATTAATTTAATTTTTTTTTTACTAGATTTTGGCTGATGAATTGTCAGAATGTAAGCGACGCTACGAAATTGGCGACGGAATTATACAGGTAATTGTCTAAAGTTTTTTTTTCTTGTAATATATAGTATATAGTTATATATAAAATATATAATATTTGTAACCATACTCTTAAAGATCAAACTCACATATCATTAGCATGAAAACAACTATTTCATCCTACTAATATTATAAACACGAAAATTTGGGAGATGGATGTTTGTTATTCTTTCACGTAAAATCTACTGAACAGATTTTGATGAAACTTTACAATAATATAGTTTATTCAAAAGAGTAACACATAAGCTATAAAAATGTAATAATAATAATAAAGACTAAATACATATAATGACTAATTGAAATACATACATATACAAGCAAGCCGCGGGAAACCCCTATTTAGTTATATATCATTCAGAAATCCGTAAATGCGTACATATATATATATATATATATATATATATATATAACATAAACTTCCCAGAGAGATGCTGCTGGTCCCGTTCGAGGTGCGCATCGTGGTGCTGGGCAAGCGCCTGGACGCGCTCGAGGGCCGCCTGCTCGTGCTCTACATCACCGACCGCTACGCCTACGACACGCTGCTGCGACAGGTCACCGCGCGTGCATACATATATACCGTAGATACAATGCTACACGTCGGGGCGGTGTGCGTGCGTGTGCCTGTGTGCGTGCGTGTGTGTGCGTGCCCGCGTGTGTATGTATGTGTGTGTGTGTGTGTGACAGCTAACCGATGAGTTCGCGCATGCGCTGCCCGCTGACAAAACTGACTTGAGCAGTTGACAATCTTATGTTGCGCGTGTTACGCTCAGAGGAAAAACACCGTCGCTGTATGTTATGTCTAAAGCTGAATCTCTTCCGTTACTATGTATGATGTAAAACATTCAAAATAAATGTAAAATCTTTTAACTTCAAATGTAAAATAATCGTAAATATACAGGAAAGTATTACGCAACAATTCTTTATGTATTTGTTTACAAATTACAGGAGCATTACACGGAAGTGGCGCACTCTACAGCTGTCAGATTCCTTGACGGGAAACCTATATACCTAGAGTTCTCTGGAAACCTAGTCCCAGTGACGAAGTCAGGAACGCAACCTACATTCACTTTTGAGGTAATTATTTTAATTTATTATATTCTTGTATCTATATAGTATTTTTCCATAAATAATTTATTTATTAATTTATGTACCAAAAAAAATACATCTAAAATAGAGAGATATCATGACTTCTCTCTTTAAGAGATCTCTACCAGAAACCCTCAAGCGTGAGAAAAAAAGAATAATTATGAAAATATAAATATAATAATATATAAATAAATTAAAATAAGAAAATAATAATTATTATTATATTAGTTTCTTGATGTCAATTTATTTGTATTATACTACTTTTGGCTATGACTTTATAGGTTTTAAAGTATAAACCAAGCAGAGCGCGGCCTCTGACATTTGACACGCCAGTAATATTATTTAATTTTACTATAAACTGTTCTGTTACTTTAAATCTATATATAAAATGAATATTTTCTGTACAGTCGTTCAAGGACAACAGAGTTGAATTTACTGTGCGCGTGAAACACCACGAGGAGACTCCATCAGGAAGAATATACTTCATGAATGAACCCAAAGTGAGTACAAATATCAGTCTTATTGTAAAACGTATATTATTATGTACAATTATTTTCTATTATACATACACACGAGTACAAGTATAATTCGAAACTTATGCTCCGTTTTACACTGTACTTTTTACAAAATATAAAGAGTATTTACTAAGTTAAATAATTTTTCACACCGACAGCCAAAAAGCAACATGTGAAGTTAGCTGAAAGCGACATGATGTTAGCTGCATTCCTTTTACAAACAGAGAGTTGTGACATACGGGATGAAATCTTTAGCTATTTATGTTCTGTTACGCCAAAGAAGTATGATTTCTTACGTGCGTACGTACATAAGTACACACACACGTTTTTTTGTGTATGTATGTATGTATATGTGTAATGTGTATGTACGTGCGTGCAGGCGGCGAAGGGCGAGCAGAGCGCGAGCCCGGCGTGCGTGCTGGACGTGGCGCTGCCGGAGCGCATCGCGCCGCGCGCCGCCAAGAGCCACCTCGACTGCCTCAACCTCGACCAGTCCGGTCAGTTTTTCTTTTTTTTTTGAATGAGTAACTAACGTTTTTCTTTTTAAACCACATTTTATTTATTGTATTATACTTATTTGAATATACATATATAATTTATTTTATAAACATAATTTACTAACTTGTGAAGAGGCATTATTTTTTTTTTTACTAAAATTCTTTAAGAATAATTATGACATATTAAAAGGTTTTTTTTTTTAATGAAGACAAATCTACGTAATTGATTTCTATGGATCTTTTGATGTGTCTATAATTTTTTTATATACTAGGTACAACAAAGTATTAAAGAATAACATGTAATTATACTAATGTGTATGTCTGTGATTCAATTCAACAGATTCTCTCCTGGATCACTTATCAATTAAATATATCGATAAAAATCAATCTTGAGAGCGAAGTCACCTACAAAAACTAACTCTGCTATCATAAATATAATAAGGTAAATACAATTTTTTAATTACAGGCTTCGATGCACTGAAAGATGAGCTGAGCTTCCACTGGGGAGACCACAACCACACGCACCACAGCGTGGGCCCGCCGTCCATACCACAAGACATACCCACCGCCCCGCAAGTTAACGGACATGTTAGTATTTATACACATTATACATACCTATGTATATAAGAACTTCTTAAAGGATATAACATATTGTCTTATCTATATATTTGGTTTTCGTCTAAAGATTAAGTATTGCGATCTGGTGGAAGAATGAGACAAGTGCTTTAACTACTTATTAAACTTTATGCGAAACGTACATTAATAGAGAAGTTGCATGATTTTTTTAAAAGCTTACTGAAAATTGTTAAGAAAAATTAAAATAAATAACAATTGATTTTTTTGTAATTTTACAATTAAAAGTGTTTTTTTTTTAATGTAAATTCAAACGTCATAATATCGCTTTAGTAACGCCACAGCATGGCGAAATGGTAAAACAGATTTACGTTGTCAAAATCAAAAAAAGTTGTCATTGCACAATAAAGTGACAATATAGGTGATTAAAGTAATATAAACAAGTTGTACTAAAAGGGTCGAAAAATAAGTTGAACTACTGTCTCCTAAACTAAGCCAGAGCCTGTTTTTTAGGTTACAGACGTTCCGCTTTTACAATTGAATTTACAACTATTTATACACCATGCGAGTGCTCCAACAATATCAACAATTTAAATTATAAATATGCATCATATTTACGTATTATATATATTTAAATTATATAGTACATTTGACGTTTGACCATTTTGTTATGACACATGTGATCCGAAATATAGAAAATACAAAAGTATAGTATGATTTTGATTGGCTCACAGCCTCAATGCGTATAATGATGCGACAACCAATCACAAGTCGTTTTATTTCGTTCAGAAATTTAACAATTTTTTATAAAAAATATTATGCCACTTCTCTATTGTATAGTAATTTAAATAACGTGTGTTCTTATTTGATATGTTATTGTTTTATATAAAAGTAAACAACATGTGATATAGACATTAGACATACATATATGTATAATATAGGTTCAAATGAATAAAAATCCTTATTTTGAATGGATTACTGATCAAAGAAGAGTTTTTTTTTTTAATTGGTTGTCGTTATGAAACAAATTCAACAAACGTTGTCACAACTAGTACAAGTACCCTCTTTTGTTCAATGTGAATTATAATTATAAAAAATATAAATAATAATAGAAATATCGCAAATATAAAGATGAAGTCATATCCACACAATTTGACTATTTGATGAAACATTTACATAAGTATGCTATTACTTTCCAGGATAAATCAATCGCTAATGGCGACGTGAAATACTCGACCAAAGAGACTGAAGATAAAGATAGTAAACCTCACGGTTAGTATAAATTGTATGGTTATAAAAATGAAAAATATATTAAATATATGAAAATGAATGAATTCTTATAAAACTTCACTTTATACATTCTTATATAAATTTCTTTTCTGATGCTAACAAACTGCACAAAATTGACTAAAGTATATGATTAGTTATAGCTATTACTTACTTATTTATATTTGTAGTTATTATTTTATCGCAAACATTCATTACATACCATGCTAGCCCTCGACTCCATACACTTAGTAGTATATGCTTTTGCAAACACACAAACAAAAACCTATATTTTAAATATATTTTTAAGTTTTGTATGTAATATGTATGTATATTAAAGTTATTTTACGAAAACAACATTGTTCGGTTATATTTACATGTATGCTATTAAATGTATATAGAAATTTCTCTTATACAGACGCTACATCGACGACTTTAGTGTAAGTGCATAGAAACTGTAGAGTAATTCATGATTTATTTCAGTAAATGGTGACACCCAGCACGTTGATTCAAATAAAACAAAGGCTACATTCGATTCGGATGAGGATAAAACTCCAATGAATACTTTAGAGAAAGGTAAAAAGAAACCAGAAGGATTCTTAGGTGGACTAGCAGACAAAGTCAAAAATGTATTCAGCCACAGTGAAGATAAGGAAGATAGTAAAGAGTCTTCTCCTAAACCACAACCCAAACCACGTGAATCAAAAGAAAAAACACCACCGAAACCTGCACCTCGACTTATCAATGAAGATCTTCTCGAAAAGGTTGAGGATATGTTCAAAGATTTACATACTAAATCTCATGTAAAGGAGGACGATGACGTCACTAACCAAGTATACTCAACTAAGCTTATCGTTGAAGAAGAATCTCCCAATGATGTCCTCAAAAAAACAGAACAAGTATACCATCAGTATGAGCATATGCAACCAGTCGATACACCTCTTCAATGTAAAACTGTTGACCCATTCGAATTCTACACTGGATGCTGTGATGGTAAATACAAGAAAGGTCAAAAACATCGTCACGACGAAACTTCGAATTTGGTAGATAGAATCGAACAAGTTGCGTTCGTTACTAATGAAGTCAATGAAAGCGTTGAAAATACTCTTAAAGATTCTTTAGATAAAGCGGCAAAAGAAAAAGATAACATCAAACAGCAGGCTAACGAAATAAAAGAAGATATCATTGTAAAATCTGAAAATTTGAAGAATGACCTCATTAATAAAAAAGAAGAATTAAAATCAAATATTGAAGATGACGTCCAAAATATGAACAAGGAGGTAAATAATAAACTAAATGATATATCCGAATCAGCGGATAAAGCTAAAGAAAATACTCAAGCTAGAATCGTTGATGTACAATCTAAAGTGTCCTCTGATTTTGACATTGTTATGTCTTCTGCTAATGGAAAAGTAAACAATTTATTTGAAATGGCTGGAAACACCGAGGAAAAAGCCAAAAGCAAATTCCACGAACTTGATTTCGCTGCTATGGAACGAGCTGAAGAAATGAGACTCAGAGGCCACGATAAGCTTTTCCAATTAGGAAAAACGTTTGAAGAAACAACTGAAAACATTAGTCACGAAGCACAAGACAAGTCAAATGCAATTTTAAACAAAGCTAATAATATTAATGATGATGTAAATCAAACTTCTCAAATTATTAAAACAGAAATACAAAGTCATGCTGAGAATATGAAGGACGCAGCTAATAGTGTTAAGAAAGATATCAATAATAAAGTGAATAATATTAAAGAAGAAGCAAAAGATACAGTAGATGAAGCAAAGAAAGCAACTAACGAGAAAGTTAATGAACTGAGTGAATCTATTGAGGCAGCTAAAGACAAAGGACAGAAAGCTGTAGCTGATGTCAAATCTAAGTCGAAAAATAAAAAAGATAAGAAAGTTAAAGAAGGAAAGAATTTCTTTACGGGTCTAGTGCATAACATTTTTGGCGAAAAAGATAAAATAGAGGATGAAGTCAAAGGAAAGATTGCGGAAGGCAAAGAGTCCGCGAACAAACTGGCAAAACAAGCATCTGATGCTAAGGATGAATTGGAGGAAAATCTTTCGAAAGAACAGGAAAAAATAAAACAAAATGCCGAAGCAGTTGCGCAGAGTGCACAAGATAAAAAAGACGAATTATTACAAAACGCTAAAGACAAGAAAGATGAAGTTGCAAAATACTCTACTCTAATACAAGAAACAAAAGATAAATCAGAACAATTAGCACAGGCTGTACAGGACAAAACTGATGAAGTATTAAAGAGCGCACAGGATGAAAAAGATGCATTAGTACAAAATGCACAAAACAAAAAAGAAGAATTATCACAAAATGCACAAGACATGAAGGACAATATAATACAGAATGCGCAGAACACAAAAGATTCTTTCGTCCAAAATGTGCAAGACAAAACAGATGATGTTGTAAAAAGTGTTCAAAGCAAGAAGGATGAAATCGCACTTGCAGCAGAAGAAGTAGTAAAAAGTGCTCATGATAAAAAAGATGAACTATTGCAAGCGGCACATGACAGAACTGAAGATGTTGTTAAAAATGTACAGGACAAAAAAGATGAATTGTTACAAAATGCACAAAACACAACCCAAGAATTCGTCGAAAATTTAAATAATAAAAAAGAAGAAATAGTACAAAATGTCCAAAATAAAAAGAATGAAACAGGACAAATTGTACAGGATAAAAAAAAGGAATTAGAAGACTCGTTATATGACACAAAAGATATAATAAATAAGAACGTACAAGATAAAACACAACAAGCCAAAAAGAAAATTGACGAAACTAAAGCTGGTGTGCAATTCGCAATTAATGAAAAGAAAGATGAATTTATAAACGCTAAAAATGCAGCACAAGATGAGGCAGAGGATAGATTGAATAGGATAAGACAAGAGGCTGAGCAGACCACTGAAGAGATCAAAAGAGCCGCAGAGGAAACGTTGAATGCCGTTTCAAATAAAAAGTCTGAAGTAGAAAACAATGTGTCCAGTAAATTAAGTGAAATAAAGGATGGTGGAAAGAGTGAACTAGAAAGGATTCAAAAAGCAGCTACCGATAAGGCAAATGAACTCCAAAAGTCAGCTTTAGAAAAGTTTGATCAAGTTCAGGGTTCAGCCTCCAGTTCTTTCGACATATTCGAAAGTGCCGCGATGGAAAGGGTGGATGTTAGTAAGGATACATACGAGGACTTGCAAAGTTCTGCCAGGGATACCTTTGCGGATTTACGAGATGATGTTCAGGGACTAGAAAGTTCTGCGCAGGATACGCTGCGTAGCTTTCAGAGTTCCGCGGGAAATACCTTCGACAGTTTAGACGAATCTGCTAAAGAATTCATCGGTGGTGTTCAAAATACGGCATCTAGCGCCGAAGACAGTTCGAAAGAGCTTTTCGGGAACGTTAAAGACAGTTTCGAGGGTTTCCAAGTAGCGGCTGGAAATAAACTCGAAGATATAAAGGGCTCGACCAAGGAGAGACTAGAGGAAGTTAACGAAAACTTGGACAAGACAAAAGAGAGTGTTAAGAAAAGTGAGGAAGCTGTAGCGGACACTATAGTGAATGAAGCCGACAAATTCACAAGCAGTCTCAACGATTTGGGGAATTCCGTTTTCGGGATGTCCGGGAAAGGTTAGTAATTATATATTAGATTATTCGCTACGTCCGAAATTTTAATGTTCTTCATTTATTTCGCTAATAAAGCCAGACCTCATTGCTAGTTTTGCGATACAATAACATATAGTAATATTATATACCTATACAATTATTTCTAGGATTCATGAAGGATTCCAGCACAAAGCTGCTTGAATCTGAAAAATCGCAATCCTCCCCCCACAAGAAGAGTTCAGGGTAAGTTTCACTACTAACAGCTTGAAAAGGATTTTATTATATAAATATATATTTTTTCCAAATGTCTATAACACGTCACGCCATGAGCACTGGACTAATATTTGGAAAATCACTAAAAATTAAATACACATCATCTGATTCACTCTTTTTATCTAGCTGTGAAACATTTTAAATTTTAATTATAATCTACTGTACATATTAGTTATATAAAATAGTTACATTATCTGTACAACTTTATTTGAAGTCTTGCTTACACTTTGGGATATGGGATTTTTTAATATAAATATTAAAACTATTTATGTTGGTTTCGATACCGCAGCCTCTAGGAAAGAAATTATTGGTGAACTGGTTAAATGTAAATTTAAAGAAAATTATGAAAATACAACTTAGCTTACTTAAACATATGTATTTATAGTAAAATGTTTGACAGTAATCTTCAGTCGGCTTAGTGTTCATTTGCTAACTCCAATATTCATACATGGACAATAAAAAAATGCTTTTTTTTATTCAATAAATTAATTTAAAAAAAAAACTATTTATTTATGGCATTAATTGAATTGGAGTTACCAAGACATTATAGCCGATGTTATATTCAAACACAATGCCTGCTAACTCACGCACGCCTTACAGAATACCGAAACTCAAAAGGAGGAAATAAGCGAACGAGCGACGACGAACGATGTATGGTACATAGCTTAGCTTAGACATGTAACTATTTATTGTTATTGCACTATTGTTTCACGAGTGCTTCAATGTACGAAATACAATCGTTTCATCTACTATGGCTGTTCAAATCGTTTTTAACCAACTTCCAAAAAAAGGAGGAGGTTCTCAATTCGACCGCATATATTTTTTTTATGTTTTTTAGTACATTGTACTAATGTAGGTACTATGACTTTAACATAGTAAGTTTTATTAGGTATTGGTTGAACTCTATATATCATACAATGTCTTGTATTGCAAGAGTCATGGTATGTTTGACGGAAAACGGAATTAACAGATTTTGATGGTGCTCAGTGAAACAATAGTCGTGTATTTGTAGCATTGTGTAAGTTTCTCAGTGGATGTCAATGTGATTTTTGTGAACTCTATTTGGAAAGTTAGAGATTATTTCACGTTCACTCGAATTTACAATGGAAGCTATCGAAATAGTGCTTGGCACTTTTTGGAACCTTTTTTAATTATACAAAAAAAAACATGCATGATCGATTTATTGATTTAATGGTACAAATCTGTAATTTTTAAAAAATAAAGCAAACATGCAGATAGCAAACGCTTTCATTGTCAGTACAAATGAGTACAGTCATAGTATGGCAAATATTAACTTTTCGATTTCAAAGAAATCAAGTCTTTAGTGCTAGTTTAATCATTATAATGCAGATTTATATAATGTGTTTTTTTTTTTTAAATTAATTTATACAGATTTATGTAGAAGTTAAATCGTGTCTATATTCTTGCCTGTATCTTGATATTATCGCTTTTGTTTTTATTGGAATCGAAATTTATATTTTGACATTTTTAATATTATAATTATTATCAATTAATTTATATTGACAGTCATTTCGTTGCAATTTTAGAATTTATGTGCCTACGTCTGGGCTTATGCGCTGGAAAAATATTTTTTATTCTATTCCATTTTTATATAAATATTATATTATGACGTTTAAAGTTACTTATTATTATATAGTATGCTATATAATGTTTTTTTTTTTAATTTAATGTATCCCTGGAGCATCTCAATTCAACGCATTTGTGCGGACGTAGAAAAAAAAATGTGACTTTTAATTAAATAATTTGCATTTTTTGTATTTAATATTAAGTATTTATATAATATAGACGCAATATCGATGTTTTGTGTTGCATAATTTATTGTATTTTAAACGTGTTTTGTCTACATAGTTTACACAGCTTTTGTACAGTATTCGATCGGTGTACGCCATCGGTTGTGTGAGATCGTACATTTATTATTAGATCTGCTAGGATATTTATTTTATATATTTAAATATAATTTAAATTTCAATTTCACGTGCATGTACTCGATACGGTTACTTTAAGTCAGTTTCTGTCAATGTTTTATATAATATGTATATTTAAGAACAATGCACAATGTAAAATGAATCAAACTGAATATTCGAAACGAAATAGCGAGAGTAGCGCTTGCTTCGCTTGTGTCTCTCTGTTAGTTGTTAATATATTATACGAAATGTTCATGATCAATGGGCTTTTTATTTCTTTTTTTTTTTAAGTTTTAAGCTTTTTTGTAAATGTGTGCTTTTGAGCTGTCACGTGGTTGGACCTTAAGTTTTTTTGCAGATTGTAAAAAATTATTTTTTTCATAATTTCTGTCAATATTATATAAATAATATGTTGCGAAATTGTATTCTGAAATTTTAGAATCAACAGTTAAGTATTATATTCAATTAAATTTAAACGAATATACCAGTAAAAATTTGAATCCTTCGATAATTATATAAAAATATCCACACCAGCTTTGCAGGGTTAGTTAGTTAAGGAAAGATATAAGAGATCGGACCTTGCACAAAGCAAACCGTCACTGCACGTACACGAGCTTTGTGGTAAGTTGTTTTGCGCCATTCATTTTTTGTTTGTTACATTACCATTTTTACATTAGACGACAATTCTGACCGATCTTCATATCGACTTTCATCCTCCTTTTTGTTTTATTGTGTCGTGTCGTTGTCGTCTGGTATGAAAAATAACCGCAAAATTTATGTGTCATTTGAATGTTTAAAAAAGCAAAAGGAAATTACTTGACCTGAAAGAAAATATACAATGGAAATGGAAAAAAGATTTCATTTAAAATATGCTTATGAAATATTCAAGATATATCAGACTTATGCACTAAATAAGTTGCACTCGCACAATGCACAATAAGGTCCTTCAAATAAAAAAAAAAACTAATCAGTCTATGACCATAGAATTGTAAAGAAATGTTTATGGGAAAGTTTTTAATCTCTGTACAGTCTATAAAAAAAATCGGTGGTGGCATACAATAAAGTGTACAATAGATGCTTTTGCAAGCTTCTATTAAAAGTTTATTTTAATATAGTTGATATTTTACAGTTTCTTCTCCAAACTCCGCCGCAATCCGTGAAGATTGAAAACGCTACGTCTTAACGGATTGTATTTCAACGTTCTGCTAACATAGAGGAATAGTTTAAGAGCAGTTCATTTTGACATTCAAAGTAAGACTTATGTAATAAGAGCTGTTTTAAAACTTATGGGGCTGGTTATGTCAAAATATGAGTGGTTTTTGGAAAATTTGTTTGTTGATCTATTCTGTATTTGATTTGATTGAGATTCCTTCGTTGGTTTTAATAGGTTATTAAATGATTATATTTTAATATATGTCGCGATTTTTGAACTATGATTTGATTTTTGAATTGTATGAAAATTATACCTCTTACAAAAGTGACAGGATTTTGTTTTACATAGAAATAAATTTCATATACTTTGTTTTTTTTAGTGTAACAAATTCCTTTGTATTTCTTCGTGAAATGTACGATTAGTATCTAATTGCTATGAAGCTGAAGCATTACTTTTTTTATATATTTTGGCATAACAAAATCCATAGTTGCATAGATCGTAGCTAGAGTGAATCACCGAACATTGTAGATTTTTAATTGATTTTATTTTTTTATGTATAACTTTAAGTTAAGTTTTTATAACTTATATTTGTGGTTCTCTAGTGTGTGGATACTATAGCTATCCTTTAAGGTGACTTAGCGTAGCTAAATAAGAATATCTATATATTAGTTAGTCGTCCCAGCTATTAACAATATTTATATATATACTTTTTTATAGTTATTTGGTTAAAATTACAAAAAATGTTAAAAATCGACAATGTGCGGTACCCCGAATAGTACCTGAGAAATGGATTCTTGGTAATTGCGTTTGTTCCAGTGAGTTTCAAGTTGAGTCCAGAATTGAATCATTTTCTACACTAATTTCGACTGTTTACATTATAAGATTAAGATGTGAGTTTTTCCATGAAAATAGTTTATTAATTATTATTAATATAATAAAATACTGATTTAGCCCACCTTGTGGCGTCGCAAGCCATTTATATACTGTTTTCGTATAATTTATCATTGATAATATTAATGATCATTTTATACAAGTGGTGCTTTCATAATGGCGTTACGAATGTTGTTGAGTGACAGTTTCACTGTCAACATTTCGAGTAAAACCCTAGTACTAGTGAATGTGATTTGAATATCTCACAATTTATAACATTGTAGCACGTAAACTAATTTTCAATATAAACTTCTCTATCATTTTGTACTTGCAAAATGAATAAGAGCATATTTATACATATTAACTTTCCGTCGTGGTGCATCAAAGATGCTGTTCATATACATGTTCTATTTTTACTATTATTCATTAAAAATATATTTATAGTGTTTAAGTTAGTACATATTTTGTGTCCTGTTTTTTTAATAAACGTCTATATGTAATGTTTTAATGTGTATATGTATGTATGTTTAATGTTGATTAAAATTGACCTTTAAAATTAAAATTGTGCTGAAATTCCGAAAATAAAACGGGGAATATATGTATATCTTTTTGTTTGATATTGGTAACCCAAGCGTATAAGAGAAGTATAGTAATTAGAAAGCGTAGCAAAGACCTAGTACTTTAAAATGCGTTAAAGTATCAATGGATTGAGTTAAATTCTTGCAAACGACCGTTTTTAATTTTTTGAGATAGATTATTACTAACATTATATTGTTAAGAACAAATGTTTATTTTTTTTTAATTTAATATTCCTTTAGTTGGAATCTACTTTATTTTTACATACATTTATTTCGCAATTAATGCAAATTTTATATAACGTAAATTTTTCGTTGTATTGACAACGAAAAATTGTAAATTTTGAAATCATTGCATCGGTCGTGTGCTTGATTTTGTAAATTTTTTAAAAAGCCCACAAAAAATCTGAATGTACTGTGATGCCAAAGTAAAATGAAGATTATGTATAAAGTTTAACTTTTGTTAATTTATTATTAGAGTCTATTGTCACACTATTTATTGCTTTTAGTAATAAATTTTATTGCAAAAATTACTGTTTTTCTATTATTTACCTCCGATGTTTTTCATAATAATTAAATGACACATTATTAGCACCAATTAATCGCAAATCTATACATATATTAAAATCGTAACTAAGCCGAATCTGTACATTAGTCAGCGACACTTTTCAGCGACACTTTTCAGCGACACTTTTCAGCGACACTTTTTTCAGTGACACTTTTTTCAGCGACACTTTTTTCAGTGACACTTTTTTCAGCGACACTTTTTTCAGCGACACTTTTTTCTGCCCCAAAAAAGTATCCCACAACATAAATTTCGCGGAAAAATCAAATTAAAAAGATAATTATAATAAAAAGATCCGAAAACAAAATCTAAGAAAGTACGTAAAGTAAGTAATTAATAATAAGTAAAATATACGAGTCAGGCAGTGTAGCTGCCCGTTGGGCGACTAACTTTTCTTATTGCAAAAAGTATAGCTAATTTTATCCGCTAGTGTCAAGAGATGACAATTTCACTGGAGCTTAGAATCATCATGCCTAAAACTACTGCTCATTAAATTATTTTTATTTGTTACGTTAGGTAATGTAAATTCGAGATGTTTTTTTTCTTGGCCTTTACTGTCAAGTTTAGCTTTTTTTGGCTAACTTTGAATAAGACCAACTTTAAACTAGCGAAATATGTGCTTGTGCACTGACTATTTCGTTATTATTTTACTACGTTCGACTTCAAAAATTTACGAAATGTCATCATATCGTTTCATTACATAGTTAAAACGTACATAGTACATATAAGAAAGGACTAAGAGGAGATGCTTGTGGAACACCCATCCTTAAAGAAGATCCATTTTCACATTATTTATTTTAACCCTTTAGATTCTTTGATTGAGGTAGGGAGCAACAAGATCAAACGCAGCGCCCTATATGCCATAGTGATTCAGTACAAGCAAGAAGGTTTGTTGATCAACACAATCAAAGGAATGTCAAAAAGTCCTATAGGATTTTGCGATGTGTCCCAAGCATCGTAATTCATTGACCTTTTGGGAAGTCATGCTGTTTACTATGCATAATTTTGTCACAAAAGATAACGAGCTCTCTTAGGAAACCGAATGAAGCGGATACGAATCCCGTTTCTCGCACCTCTAATATTTTCATTTGCGAATCATTTCTAACATGATTATCACTTGTCTTCAGTGAAGGAAAACTTCGTGAGGAATGCATGTCTAAGGGAGACCCGTGCCCAGCAGTGCAGTGGGTAATTAATAAAAAGGGTTGAATTTGATAGAAGCATTTTTTTTATATTTCACTCATATTAAATTGCTTATTCTTTTTAGCTGCGAAAATGACCGTATAAGTACTAGTAGTATTATGTGATCTATGGTAATAACCATCATTGCATTTGCATTGTGACCATTAAGCAAAGGAATATTCTTACAGTCATTTTTAAATTCGGATAAATCGATTCTAATTTATGGGTATTTATGAGGTGTCTGTTTGTTATATTAAAATAACCGCTTTTTACTAAATTCATATGAATGTATACACGGTACGATCTGCTGGAACTTGGACTAGAGGTCAGAACTATTCCTGAAAAGTATCAGGTGCATAGATTTCACATTTTTTTTGATTTGTTGCAAAATGATCTGCTACGGGAAGTTAGCAGATCATTTGGTCAACTGACTTTTTTTAAGGTAAAAACGCCAGAACTATTTCTAAAAAGTATCAAGAACTATAGAACTCAGCTGCATGCGAATAGAACTCTCATTTATTTTTGATCTGCTGGACAATGTTCTGCTAAGTTCACTGACACCAAACCAAAGCAAAGCAAGATATAGATATTTTAGATCAAAGTTGCCAGTTCGACAAAACGCCAATTTCATATGTAAGGACCTAATATCTATGAGCTTTTTCTTCATTTTTACAGTGGGCACGTAAACACAAAGAGTATTTAATGTACTTTCAAACATAGAGAATCCGATTATATTACAAAAGTAACCCGCGTTAAAAAAAAGTCCTTTCTGCTTCTACACTAGTATTAGATAGGGGATAGAGATTTAATAGTTAAATAGCGATGGCTTAGTATTTCCCTCTGTTGTCTTATCCTAAGTTTTATTTTATAGTTCTGCCACGTACAGTATGCCGCAACTGGAATAAAACAATCTCAAAAAAAGTAAAGTCTCAAAAGTCTCGTTATTCCCGAGACTGGCGGTAGCAGTCTCGAGTCTCGAAAATTCGAAAAATTCGTCGATACTCTTGAAATTTTCGAGACCGAGACTCCCGGGATGAAAGCCCTAATTTCAACATCTAGTGGCCAACCACATCTATTATCAAATCAAGCAAATAAAGTAAGCCCGCTGCCCGAACGAGGTCTACCGTGCTTTAGCCTAGAATTCTCCGCGAAAGACGCCACCCTATTGAAAAACTCCAATAGGATCTCATCAAAAGCGACAAAAGCCACATAGAGACCAATAAATATTAATTGGTTTCTATGTGGCTTTTGTCGCTGATGATGAGATCCTATTGGAGTTTTTAATTAGGTCTCTAAAATGTCAAATGACACTAATTGTTTACTGTTTGCGAGCTGTTCATCGCGGATCTTCACTAATTATTCGTGATTACTGTAACTGTATTTTGTACGTACTATTATTATTAGTATACTACCGACTCACGCTCGCTTCGCTCGCGTTCGTCTCTAGTCGTTTTCGCGGTTAGCTATGTTTAGGTATACATAAATAGTAGCTTGCTACTCCTAAGATATTCATTTAAATTATATAGCAATTTACCCTCGTTTTGCTCGGGTGCGTACGCCGTACGCAGATTTTGTTTACAATTTCATGGGTTTTAATTTTTTTTTCGCGGAACCCTGATTCTTTTTCTAAAATAAAATTAGCCTAGTTACTCCCTATAACATCAGCTATCTGCCAGTGAAAGTCCCATCAAAATCGGTCCAGCCGTTTCGGAGATTAGCCGGTACAAACAGACAGGCAGACAAAAATTGTAAAAAATGTTGTTTTGGTATATGTACCGTGTATACATCCATATGCATTTAGTAAAAAGCGGTTATTTTAATATTACAAACAGACACTCCAATTTTATTTATCTGTATAGATTAACCTATTTACTTTTAGCTAAAATAAAACTCCACAATGTATTTTGAATGCCCATTTTTATTTCTTTACTCTAACTGAAGTGTCATTACAGCAAATTAAAAAGCTATCGCCAGCCAGTGAAAACTCGATACTAAATTAACTTATATCTATACTAATATTATAAAGCTGAAGAGTTTGTTTGTTTGTTTGTTTGGTTGAACGCGCTAATCTCAGGAACTACTGGTTGGAATTAAAAATTCTTTTTGTGTTGGATAGTCCATTTATTGAGGAAGGCTTTAGACTATAGAATATCACGCTACGACCAATAGGAGCGGAGCATAAATGAAAAATGTTGCAAAAACAAAAAAAAAAAGGATTCCTTTGAGAGCTTCCGTTGCGTGCGCTGCGTAAACGGTTAAAGTTACGCAAAAATCGTGTATGACAGAATTGTTCCCCTTTAAAAATTTAAAAAAAAAGTCCGCGACAGTATATGTCTATCTTTTAAGGTTGACTCAATATAACCCTTTTTATGGTAATCAAATTTGTTCTAAAATTAATGCATTACTTCCGAAGGTGTTTTTATAAACATGATATTATTAATCCTTATCCAAATAAACACGTTATTCATCACAAGTTAATTTTGAACAAAATTACCTTTGACATCATTTGATTTCAATGAATATCTTAAGAGATATTATAGTTTTAAAATATACATATTTAACTTTACGCGGACTATGGGTGAGCGCGCTCTCAGCCCGATGCAAGGCAAGGGCGGGGCGGTCGTGAGGGGGGGAGGGCGCTAGCCGCCGCACCGGTAGCTCTGCGAGCAATCACTTTTCCACGCGGACGAAGTCACGGGCATAAGCTAGTTCTTTATAACCATATTAAACAGTAAAAGAAACCATACCTGATTAATTCTGCCGTCATTAGAAAGGCCGTAACTAACAATTTGGTCAAAAATAACTTTTGCAGATTCGGAATCAGAAAAAAATGCTACTTGATAGTCTTACTCATAAAGCTCTAAGTTTTATGAATCCGGAGATAACGTAACCATTTTCATCGTAACTACGTCAAAACTAGTAGTAATTTGACGTAGTAGTGAGACAAAACTTCAAATATCTCGAAATCAACTTTGACGGAGTTATGGATTTTTTTCTTATGACGGCAGAATTATGGCAGACCAAGGTATGACACAACAAATATTATTGCTTTAGAAGAAGAGCTAAAAGTCAATATTTTATGTATTTGGTTATTATATATTAAAGAAATCCTGATAAACTGATGCCGCGCTAACAATTATTACTATATTAAATTATGTCTGCGAAAAGACCTCACTCACCAGTGACATCAACTGGTGCCACCAGAAACTATAGGCCTCATTAGCGCAGTCTTATTTCTTGGGATTCTAATGGGTGGGGATCATCTGTTCTAGTATAGTATAGTCATCTGTGACAATGCTAATTAACTCATAAAAAGTAAACACCGCCATCTGTGAATAAGCCATGTTTCGACATTTATTTGAAGTATTTTTTTCTTTGTTCCTCATGATCACATGCACTTAATGAACCTTAACTGTTATCAATGTTAAAATAATAGGTGACACTTTAAAAGTATTAGTCTATGAAAGTACACATCCACAGAGATTTATTAGATTTTTTTATGAAAAAATAAGTTATACTTCAAAAAAGGAAAAGGAAAAGCGAAAAATAAAACAATTTTCAATATAATTCAAATGTAATATAAAATATATTTGCCCAATATAACATTAATATCAATATAACATCTTCTGTTGGAGTACTTGGTACAAACAAACAGCTGTTTGAAAAAACAGAGTTCTAATATATTAAATTCGATAAAAAAAGGTAGTTATTTTAATACTGCTATAATACATTATAAAAAGAAATATCAAGTAAACACAGTATACAATCAAAAAATGTTTATGTTTTTAAGTTATTTATTATTTAAACAGTATAAATTGATTAAAATGATATGAAATTTCCATATAATTTACAATAAATGCAATCATCTTTTGGACTTTGCATGGTTATAATTGATTCATTCGAGATCGAAACCAACTCTTGCTTCAATTTCTCAGATAAGTTCATAATAAAGTTTCAATCATAAGAAACGTCTTTTAAACATGTTTATTTAGGAAAAAATATTATTAAATAATATTTTTTCCCGCAAGCCATTTCAATACCACTAACTTCATAATAAAATTAAATTTTTAAATGAAATTTCACCATGAAATACAAAATTATTGGTTGCTATTTTTTCTAATAATAGTTAATTATTCATAAATAAAGTCTAATTTGACCATTTCTACGCTCATATCAAACATTATTAAAAAAATAAGCAGCAGCAAAAGTCTAAAATGATATTGGTAACATTTTTCAAAAAATCATTATTTTACAGATGACTTAAAAAACAGAAATAACTATAATGATTACAATAACTTTATGTAGTTTATAATCACTTATAAAATATATCATCATTACTTAAAACTACAACACAACCTACACTTTGTAGATAGATTTGAAAATAATCACTAATAAGTATGTAATTGACCTAGTTTGTGCTATAGAAGTTACTTTAGTGTAGTTTAACTACATTAAGTGTATACAAAATAATTTTAATATAATATATGTATGTATGAATATTCCTTTTAGATATTAGGAATTTCACTTTTTATATATATAAATAGAACTATATTTGATAAAAATTAAGTTTTGTAATATTGAGATTACTATAATGGCATACAATTTGTACAATAAAAATAAAATACTACAAACACTTCAAACCATATCAGCTATAATAAAGTCAATTTAATTTTATTATACTTAACTAAAAAAAAGTTGCATTAAGAAGGCAATACGGAATTAGTAATAATCAAATATATATATATATATATATATATATATATATATATATATATATATATATATATATATATATATATATATATATATATATAATAATTCTTGTAAAAGGTAAAAAATACATTGTAATAAAACTATCTAATATATAAAAATCTCGTGTCACGGTGTTTATGGTCGCACTCCTCCGAAACGGCTCGACCAATTTTAATAATTTTTTAGTATATTTTGGTAGGTATGAGAATAGGTCGTAAAGTATTTTTCACCCTTCTACCCCCACCCTCAATTTTTTAAGTAACTAGGGGCGAACCCGAGCGGAGTGAGGGTGAGTCGCTAGTATTTTCATAAATTATAATAAAAGTATATTTTCGCTTTTTATTTTGTTTTTATGATATTTAAAGTTTGGGATGTTTTACAGCTACCATCCCTCTCGAGTAACCATGTATGCTGATAGTTTTATTACAATATCAAATTTACATAAACGTAAAAAAGTATAATAAATGTAGACTAACTATTTATTTACTACTTGATAAGAACATAAGAAAAAAAAAACTTTTTGTAAGTATATGAAAGCAACCCGCCTCTGTAAGGAATGTTTAAGGCACATACTACGTTTATCACAATGTGCTTATTAATATAATGAATCTTATGATTCCAACTTAAAATAAACGATATATTACTAAATAATAAGGCACGATAACAGTTAAACTAAGATTAAATATATATAAATAACGATATATTTTTTATTCATTTAATTTAAAATCCCACTGCTGGGGGCCCACCCCTCCCTTCAATACGAGGGGGATCGGGCCATAGTCCACCACGCTGGCCAAGTACGAGAGAAAGAGACTGAGCATGTCTTTCTGGGTAGGTTCTCTCAGATATACAGGTTTCATCACGTTTTTCCTCATCATAAGACAAGTGGTAATCATGTTGGAAATGATTCGCACATGAAAATATTAGATATGCCAAACTGGGATTTGAACCCGCTTCGCTCGGTTACCATTGTGCTACCACTGTATAGTTACCACTAATACCTAATTAAATACAGGGGAACTCTGATGTAAATTTCATTTTTTTGAACATTTTGTACATAGAACACGAATGTAATATTATCTGGCTGCCACGATAGATGTTTTGTGTCCTTATTTCAATATATTTATTTTCTATCTGATCTATGAGGTTATACAAAAATTGTATAGAAAAAAACACTTTGTTTACAGCAAGAGATATTATTTCATCATTAGTCAAAAATTGAAGAACGAAATAATTATTTTAAATACATTATGTTTCATTTTTTGAACGAACCGAATAAAAATTAATTTTGTTTTTTTTTTTTGCACTTTAGTGTAAAGGCATCATTCGAAACTTTAAATGCTATGTCATCTTAAATTACTATCGTCTGAAAAAAGCCAAAAATGCATAGCTTTTATAAAAAAAATGTAAGTACGGAATGTTAAATAATTTTAATTAGCCTGATAATTTCATTCATCGTCAAAGCAAATAATGTAATACTTATTATTAAAATAATGTAAAATTTCGCTAAATACCATTAAGGAAATAATGCATTTACAATTCTTTGTAATTTATCGGTTAGTTAATTTTCTTTTCAAACGTTACATACATTTCCATCTTCAATCCGAGCTAGAATCGAACATGGAACCTTTCGTCTCCTTATCATAACTGAAATTGCTGTCACTTTTTAAATAATCCATATCGGTTAACTCACGTTGGATCAATAAATACGGCGTTTTTCTTACATGTCTCTCTTTTAGGAAATTCGGTATCATTTGTTTTTCTTCCATTAAATACTGAACTATCATTCTTTCGAAGAACAACGCGGCAACAAAATTGAAAGACGCTAAAGCGATTACAATGTAACACATTAGAACATCTTTGGGCATTCTGAGTTGTAGAAATTTCGATAGCCATTCCGCCGGTGACACTGTTATATATATAGAGATAGCTGTCATCACAGCTACACTAAGCATTAACTGTTTGTTCGTCACAACCGACCGCCTGTAGGGGGCACCATGACTGAAAACGACAGCCAAAATAATATATTGGAACATCGAAACAGTATAAATGGCGTAATTCTCCCAACATTCATTCGCTTCATCTCCTTCATACGTATGTCTAACGTACCACGGAAACATAGTTAAAGCGAGATAGCTTGCGTACTGAGTGACCAATATGAAAAGCATCTGTCCTATCAAAGACACGATGGGCACGACCCCCAACAACGACGTCAAAGGCGGCACAGCACACAACTTGCCCGTAAAAGCTTCCGTCATGCCGAAAAAGAACGCAAAATTGACGATCAAAGCGACATCTATATACAGGAATTGGAAGTCCGTTAGATTTGAATCAAAGTAGTATAAAAAGGCGACAGATAAGAATTCAGTGAGGGAGTACGCTATCATGAATTTGAAGATGCCGAAGCTGGTGGAGAGGGCGGCGCGGCCCTCGCGCAGCACCCGCGACACGGAGGAGATGTCGGGCTGCTGCGAGGTGAAGGGCGCGGCCACGGAGCTCTCCAGCTCGGACAGCGACACGCCGGCGTGCGCCGCGCGCAGGGCTCCGCAGTCGTTCGCGCCGTCGCCGCACATGCCTGTTATTTATTTATATATAATTATATCAACAGAGAAGACAATATAAAAATATTTATATAGGAGTGGTCAAAAGCCTAATGTTATTTATTAAAAGTTTATTTATTTATTATTAAAAGTTTATTAAAAGTTTATTTATCTTTTATAGTATGTAGTTCCTTTTTTACATAGAAGCTTTTACTGTAATTTTTTTGATCTGTGGTTAGTTTGGTCATTACGTTTTTATTAAAAAAAGTCTTGTCTTGTTCCTTAGAGAAATTAAAAGCACCGTTGTTGATATATAAAATATTTTGTTACTCAAATAATACTGTGTTGCTCTCTTACAAATAAAACATCCATCAGCATTCATCGAGGTCTCATTGAGATAACAATAATGCCTGATTGTCATTAGGCATTGAATAAAAAAAGTACTAGATACACAATCCCATACAAAAGTTCTCTTAGAACTGTCACTAACTGTATTTAGGTAATTATTCTAGATGTAACAAATATACAACGATGTAAATTGAACCTTAGAAGCAATGCTTAAAGATGTTTTCAAAAAAAAGTTAAAGGTGCACTCAAATGTTCAAATAAACGCTCATTCGGTGCGGACATTTTTTGTCGCTGATTTTGTATATAGTATTTTTTGATCGATGTTATTAGAATAATTACATGACGCTGTACAAATATTGTGCTACTATCAACGCTGAATTTACACTAAGAACAATCGAGGCTATAGTGCCCAGGGCGGCAAAATTCGGAGGTTGACAAAAAAAATTACCGTATTATCGAAAAAGCTTTTTTATTTCCCAAAAAAAAAAAACAACTCGTACATTTTTGAAAAACTGAAAACATTTATAAATTAATTCGTTGCATTGTTAAAAAATAACTTTATCCAATTTATGCAAAATTTTAATAATAGGGTGACATTTTTTACAGCGCCGAATCCGGCACTGACATACTGTACTACTAATGACTTATACTCACTTAGGTACGTTCCTAGCTGCTTAAGAGCCTTTGCACACACGCGCGCGCACACGCAAACATACACACACATACTTTCGTATTTATTGTAGTAGTTTGGTTACAAAAATAAGCTACTGATATGGTAAAATTTGTAAATTAAGCCTCAAACATCGTTCCTTCTGAGAACTCTGGATTCACAGGCGTATATAATTGCCACTAGACCACCGAGGCAGTTTATGTAGTTAACAGTAATACCTCACCGACATAGTACCCCAGCGCCTGGTACTCCATGATGAGCTGCTGCTTCTGGTCGGGCGACATGCGCGCGAACACCGCGCCGCGCGCCGCCACGCGCGCCACCGCCGCCGGGTGCTGCTCGCGGAGCACCTGGCCAGTACACAAATATATAAAATATTTCTAAAACATGTGTGTGTGTAACCACAGTATTGTATTTAGCCCTTTTTAACGTCCCACTGCTGGGCACGAGCCTCGCTCCAATACGAGGGGAATCAGTCCATAGTCCACCACGCTGGCCAAGTGCGTGTTGGCGGACTTCACATGTCTTTCGAAAACTTGCTAGGTTTTCTCAGACATGCAGGTTTCCTCACGATGTTTTCCTTTACCGTAAGGCATGATTCGCACATGAAAATATCAGAGGTGCGAGACCCGGGATTTGAACCCGCTTTACTCGGTTTCCCAAGCGAACGCGTTGCCACTGGGCTACCACTGCCTTTAGCTTTGTGTAACCACAGATCATAATATAATACTATCTGTACTATACTAGTACAGATACTGCATCCCATACAAATATTTGGACATCGCTATCCGCGTTTACTCAGCGGGCTATTTTTTGTCCTAAAATAGATAATAGATGGCGCAGAGTGAGAATTGAAAAATAGGCGACATCTAACACCTCTAGTTATAAATGTAAAGGCTCTAAATGATAAATTTTACAGCAATCATGGTCACTGGAAAGACTAAGGTTTTAGCCCTCTCAAGGTCATTATACAGCTATTACAGATAGTGCCTATTCACAAAATTACAAAAATACAAATAATTTTTCGTCAATTTATTTCGACTTTTAGTCCCCGATGATTCCGACGAGCCAAAAATCAAAATGAATCTGCGACAAAAAATACGAAAAGACAGTTTTTTTAAATGTCAAATATATAAAGCAGTGTAGGGGTTTACATATATGTGTGTAGCATGTGTATGGGTACTTGTATGTATACTTAGGGTATAATAAGTGTAACCGCATCGCGACTCAGTTGTCGCTACTCGTCACTCGCTACTCACTATAGAGTATCCGCAATAAACCTATTATTGTTAGACCGGCGTCTGATTTAATCCTCAAGAACACGAATACCTAAAGCAGGGTTAATTAACTGACCTTCCAGGTGTCCCCGGTCATGACAATCTTGTACTTGGCCTCCCCCGCGGGCGCCTCCTCGTCGCGCTCGCGGCCCCGCGACGCGGAGCGCCAGGAGCCGCGCCCGCTGTCGATGCTGCGCCAGGAGCAGTCGAAGCTCACGCGACCGCCCACAACTATCTGGATGTAGAAAAAAAATTAAAGAGTGTATGAATATGTACACGTGCAAGAATTAAGACTTCTGTAGGTTATCGGTACTCTTTATGAAATTCAATTTATGTTTTAAATAATTAGGATAGGTGAGATACTAAAAATAACGCAGATTGGCATTACAATTGTATATTTATAGAATATCATTTAAGGAGAGAATATAATATTATATTATACCATTTGTCAGACAATAACAACGGTTACCATGGCAACAAACGTACGTACATTTTTTCATAACGCATTCACCAGCTTACCTTCCAAGTCAACGTGCGTAAAGAAGTTTTAATTCAATAATAAATATACATTTAACTAACGGCTCACGTTGTCCGTTGGTACGTTTTGACGGTTAGTATGGAAAAGATAGACTATATATCTTCACTAATATTATAAAAGGACAGTTTGTTTGTTTGTTTGAACACGCTAATCTCAGGAACTACTAATCCGATTTGAAAAATTATTTTTGTATTAGATAGCTCATTTCATCATGCTACGCAAGGGAGAAATTAACATAAACGTCAACAAATCGGGCAGACTTCCATACATTATTGTAAAACCGATGTTTATATAAGACGTTTACGCAGGCAAAGCCGCGGATACTGATAGTTTATAGATATAATGAGTTGTTGTGGGTTGTATTATAACGTGTTTTCCCGTGGGATTGAAATAATCTTCCGAGGTAAAAAGTAGCCTATTTCACACTCCAACCCTACAACTATCTCCACGTAAAAAATCACGCCAATCCGTCACTCTGTTTCGACGTGAAAGAAGGACAAACAAAAAAACAAACAAACACACTTTCACATTTATAATATTATAAAATAAAGTATGGATTTCCCTTTAAAGGTTAAAAAGATCCATTTATTTCTCAAAAGAATACAATTCTGAGAGAATTGTACATATACTGAGGTATATTTTAAAATGGACAGATAATACTTATACAAAAATTTAAATTTACGGTTAGTCCATATTAAAGACTGTATTGGCGATTAGAACTCTGAATAACAACATTGGAAGTGATTTTAAGCATTTTTGTTCGTATAGTAATAATTCAATCAGTTTAACGCGCCACTGGTGAACATCGGTCTCCTTTAATGTGAAGGTGACTCAGGTCATATTAACTTAGCAAGTACAAGTTTGAAAATTTTACACATCTTTCAAAAACTACTTAGATTTCCTCAGAGAGATTTCTTCAGAAATCGAGATGAACTTGGGTTTGATCCGCCTACAGCTCCATAGCCCAATCAATCAAAAAGATAAAAAACGCAAACCTCAGAATAAAACATATTAACTAAGCTTTAAAATTGTATAAGCATTTATTTTAGCACTTAATATATTAACCCAAAAATTTTATTTATTTATTTAGAAGACAATCAGTACCTAGTTACTTACTTAGTAAATAAAAAAAAAAACAATTAAAACTTTATTTATAATTATACAATCAAAGTTCCCTTACCCCATGCATAGAGCTCTCGCAGTAAAGCTGAGGGGTGGTCCCGGTGGAGTCCACCCCCAGCAGCACCACCCTCTCCCCGCCCGCCAAGATGCCGCACTCCCGCGCCACACTCACTGCCGTGTGGATATTGTCCCCTGGAAACCATAACAGGTTTAGACACATGATATAATATTAATAATAAGTACTTCTAACCGTTTTCCGGCAACGGCAGCCAGTCCCATTGAGACTAGCCTTTTGCGCAGGAGATATTATAGTGCACAAGTGTACGCACAGACACAAGTGCACTCTCTATTCCTGTCACTCTCATACTCCAGTGGGACGACACGAGACACGACCGGTGAGAGTTAAGGCGCAGGACCGACGGCTTTACGTGCTCTGCCTCGGCACGGGGGCGAAACACCGCCAACTTCCCAACACTGGGCTGTTACTGAGGCTTACTAAACAGAAAGACTCAATAACTAAACTTGGCCCGACCCGGAACTCGAACCCAGGACCTCCGGATGTGCAGCCGTACTTGCTAGACACTACACCACCGAAGCAGTTACTATACTAGTTCATAGAGTAAACATATTACTATACTACTGGGGCCCCATCCCATGTAAAAAAATTAGATATGGCTATTTTTGTTTGCTTGAATAGATAATAGATGTTAATCCCGCAAACTCTCGAACTATTTTACTTTATAAATAAATACATACAAAAATTCTGACATCATATACTGACATTTACTTAAACTATTTTTCCTTTTTATTCTTTGGTTTAGACAAAATAATATTCTACAATCGTTACCACTAATAGAAACCTAAATAATATATGGAAGTAATATAATTTAAGTGATATCATAACCATATGTTTTTTGATTTCCTAAAAAAAAAACCATATTGAGTTTGACTTCAGTCAATATTTTATATGTTCTATTTTTTAAACCTAAATCCTTGTTTAAAAAAATTTCGTTCAACATTCGTCCACAATAACAGTTTAAGATAAAGTATAGTTTATAAAAATAAAATGTAATTGTTGATAAACGTATTACTTGAGAACGGCTAAACCGACTCGTCTATTTTTTGTTGTTTAGATAAGATTTTAAAGGCAAAACATTTGGAAAATTTGCTCGAGAAATCGAAAATTCGGGAATAACAAAAAATGCTTTTTTTGTATAGGATATTTGTAGGCCCTCAAATATTAAAAGGCAAATTATAAAAATTTGGACAGGATATCATTTGTATGGTCAACTAATAAATTATAAAATATGTATATGTACCTGTAATCATGACGACATGAATATTCGCCTCTTTTAGTTCCCTAATAATGCCGGTGGTCGCTGCCTTCAATTTGTTCTCCATTATAACCAAACCAAGAAACTCTAGATCGCATTCCACCTGAAAATAAAATAATTTAACATTTAAATACTTACATGTGTTATAGAGTAATATATATGTCACCAAAATGGCAAAATTGTAAACACCGCTAGATTACATCTATTTCGCGAGATTGTAATCTGTCGAATCGACAGTTTACAATCTAAGATTACAATCTAGCGGCACTTACAATTTTACGGTGATATATATAAATAAAAATGTATGTTTGATGTTTGTTCTCTATGCGTTCCTAAACAATTGAACCGATTGTGATGAAACTCTGGTGGATTATTTTGTATACATCAAAAAGTTCCTGGCGTAGAAAAAAAGGTTTCTTTCTGTCTGATTTTTTAATTGCTAGTATAATATAATAGTTTGTGAAAACCAGAGATTCTACAAAATATTTGGTCTGCCTATATATTTGGATTGAAATGTGTAATGGAATTGGAAGTCTTTTTAAAAATGCTTCTAATTATTAATTGAAAAAATCTTGTAAATAAAGAAAATTCGTACTAATAACTTGTAAAAAAAGAGCTTCGTAGCCGATATGATTATGGAGCCAGAGAATGCATAATAAAACTTTTTTAAACCACTTGTCAATAATGATTGAAGTGAAACTTCTTTAAAAATGTTGTGATTTGAAACTCGATGAAACGAAAATGCGACACTAGAAAGAGACAAACTCAAATATACAAGATTAAGCCGGTGAGAGAATGAGATAGAATACATTGCCATGTTGCCATGATAACCGTTGTTGTTGTCTGACAAATATATAATATTATATTCTTTCCGTATATAATATTCTATAAATATATGATTGTAATATGCCTAATATGTCTTATTTGAGATAGAATACATTACATAGGAAGTGAAAAATAATAAAATGAATTACTGAATAATATGTAATACAACTTTTAAACTTGGTAAAAAATATTATTAAAATAAATACCACTCCTGATACCCTACGTTCATCTCATTCTTTCGTAGGTTACATTTCTGAAGTTTCACTTCTACCTTGTGTGAATTGCACACATATACACTTTTTTTTATTAAATATAATAATAATACCTCTTCTCTGTCCATTTTCTGTAGCTGTTTGAATGTTGCTTCCATGATTCGGGTCGACATCGCAATAACTCTGTATCCCTTTTCCGCGTACGAACTTAATATTTCGTTTAAATTTCCCGGTACTAAAAAACATGAAAAATTATAATCAACATATAAATCGTGTAGTTTTTACAAATACAGGTTAAATTTAATTGCAAAAAAATCTTAGATTTCTTTTTTATTGGCTCAAAATTAAAAAATCGAGTAACTAATGTCAATTTACATATTAAACTCGTTAAAATTTCATTATATCAATATTTTAGATCAATTGAAAAAAAAATTGACAAAATAATATTAATATTACTTAATACCATACTCGAATATTATTAACAGAATTTTTAATCTCACCTGTATCAGGTTTGCATAACGTCCGTAGAGTCTCGGGCGCGCCCTTACAGTACACACGTATGACATCCTCTCCCAGTAATCGAACCGCCACCGACGCTCTTTGCAAATTCGACACGAACTGGTATTGCTGGACTATACCTACTTCTAAGGGCACCTTAAAATAGAAGAAACTTCATAAAAGAAAACAATTATAGCTCATGTCTTTAAAGGTCTAATATAATTAGTGACGTCACCATCAATTAGAATCGATTTTGTTTTTTTTTTATTCTCACCCAACTTCCGATTCATAAAACTGTAATACTAGCGACAACCATTGCTTCGCTAGAGTACATCTCTAAATTATTTTATACTAGATTTACTTTCAGCTTTGCTTTTTGGCAAATTTTATTAGAAAAAGCCATGGGTTACTCCAAATCATATTCTTAACTCTCGCTTAAATAATAATAATTATATAATAAAAAATTATACATAACAAACATACACGTACAAACTTTCGCTTGTATTCAGCCCTTTTTTTTTAACGTCCCACTGCTGGGGGTGGGCCTCCCTTCAGTACGAGGGGAATCAGGCCATAGTCCACCACGCTGGCCAAGTGCGGGTTGGCGGACTTCACATGTCTTTCGAAAACTTGCTAGATTTTCTCAGACATGCAGGTTTCCTCACGATGTTTTCCTTCACCGTAAGGCAAGTGGTAATTATGTTGGAAATGATTTGCACATGAAAATATCAGAGGTGCGACACCCGAGATTTGAACCCGCTTCACTCGGTTTCCCAAGCAAGCGCGTTACCACTAGGCTTTCGTTTATATTATAATAATAATAATTAGTCTGTCAGTCTATTTCTTACATGTAAATCATCAACGTTAATATTAGCGGCCCCACGCGGCTTCACCACCGTAGGGGTGAGTAGCTCGTAATTTTCACTTTCTGGTACTTCTGGCTCTTCCAAGCGCCAACCGGTTGATTCAAACATCTGTAATAAAAAAAACATGAATATAACTAGTATTAATTGGCATTTTATGATAATATATAGTCATCAATGCAAAAATTCTCTTCAAACTGTCACAATTGTGTTTAGGTACTCGTAATTATTCTAGTTGAAATAAATATACAACAATGTATATTGAATCTTAAATGCAATGTTTTAAGTTGTTTTCACAAAGAAAAAAATAAAAGCACGCAAATCAAATGTTCAAATGAGCGCTCATTCGGTGAGGACATTTTAAAAGTACTAAATACACTGATTGTGTATTTAGTACTTTTTTTGTATACATTACTAGCGACTCACCCTCGCTTCGCTTCGGGTTCGTCCCTAGACAAAAACAAATTTATCCCACCTGAACTGTACTTTTTCCGGGATGATATATAGCCTATAGCCTTCCTCAGTTAACGGGCTATCTAATGCAAAAAGATTTTTTCAAATCGGATTAGTAGTTTCTGAGATTAGCGCGTTCAACCAAATAATCAAACAAACAAACTCTTCAGCTTTATAATATTAGTATAGATATAAATAGAGAGCAATAAAAGTAATAATCATTCCTTCCTATTTAACGCCTTTCGTGGCGGTGGAAAAATTATTATAATTGGTAAATAAGATTGATAACTTTAAAATTTTTGAGGATAATACTTTCTTAGATTTACGCGAATATTTGACGTTTAAATAAAACTATCTTTTCGGATTTTTTCGCGGATTTATTTTGATTTTTGTTTCCCGACGTTTCGATTGCTTTACAGCAATCATGGTCACGGGAGAGACTAAGGTGTTAGATGTCTCAATGGCATTATACAGTTGTTACAGACAGCCTACCTACTATTTTACAAAAATGATTTTAAAAATTCAAAAATGGCATCAAAGTACCTTACAATATTGGTTGATTTTAATTCTAAACATTTTAAAATGTAAGTTTTTAATAAGTATTATAATTAAATATAGCAATATTATTTACTTAATTTTTGCTATTATAATAAATATTACAATTTTCTTTATTAATTACTAATCTTATTTAGTGTTGCTATTATTATATTATCTGTAACCATAAAGATTATTAAACATTTTTTTAAAATATCAATTATTTATTTAAGCAATATAATTGTTTTATATGTAGTTTAAAAAAGAAGTTTAATATTAATTTAGATTGTTATTATTTAAAGTTAAAATATTAAGCAACACTATTGTTAACTTTATAGATAAAAAATGTTAATTAGAATTAATTGTGTGGATCGCAATAATAGTAGTAATTCTCATTAACATTTTTTATCTATAAAGTTAACAATAGTGTTGCTTAATATTTTAACTTTAAATAATAACAATCTAAATTAATATTAAACTTCTTTTTTAAACTACATATAAAACAATTATATTGCTTAAATAAATAATTGATATTTTAAAAAAATGTTTAATAATCTTTATGGTTACAGATAATATAATAATAGCAACACTAAATAAGATTAGTAATTAATAAAGAAAATTGTAATATTTATTATAATAGCAAAAATTAAGTAAATAATATTGCTATATTTAATTATAATACTTATTAAAAACTTACATTTTAAAATGTTTAGAATTAAAATCAACCAATATTGTAAGGTACTTTGATGCCATTTTTGAATTTTTAAAATCATTTTTGTAAAATAGTAGGTAGGCTGTCTGTAACAACTGTATAATGCCATTGAGACATCTAACACCTTAGTCTCTCCCGTGACCATGATTGCTGTAAAGCAATCGAAACGTCGGGAAACAAAAATCAAAATAAATCCGCGAAAAAATCCGAAAAGATAGTTTTATTTAAATTTTTGAGGATACATGAGAGATGGCTCTACTGACCGGGACGGCTGATCTACGCTGATTCAGACTCCGCCCCATATGCCCAGACCATCTTACGCAAGAAAACCTTTTCGGGAGAGGTCTTTTACCTTTAAATCCAGGGTATAAACCGCTAACTACCCATCGCGCAGAGTGAGGGTATGACAGCAAATCATGCCAATCTTCAGGTCGTGCAGATCATTCAAGAGTCAACACCTCATACATTCAGACCATTCTCAGTCAAAGTACCTGTCTGAGAGATATAACTGCCTCGTTGGTCTAGTGGCAAGCATGTACAGGCGCAGATCCGGAGCTCCCGGGTTCGAGTCCCGGATCGGATCAAGTTTATCTGAGTTTATCTGTTAAGATATTCTCAATTGTAGCTCAGAGTTGGGAAGTTGGCGTTGTTACCAACGTGCATCGGAGAGCACGTTTCACGTCGGTCCTGCGCCTTAACTCTCGCCGTAAGTGTCGAAGTATCATCCCATCAGACTTTGAGAGTGACAGGAATAGAGAGTACACCACCGAAACACGCGCTGCACTATATCACCTGCGCATCTGGCCAATCTGAGTAAGATTGGCCGCTGTTGCCGAAATCAGTCAGGAGGACATTATTATTATTTTTACTATGGGAGATATCCTTACTTTCAAATCCAGAGGGTCCCCCGCCAGCTCCCCGTCGAGCAGAGTGAGGCTGTGACAGCAAGCCATGCCAATCTTGAGCTCGTGTAGATCGTTCAAAAGTCTGGGGTCGCGCTGCGGCCGCGCCAGCAGCGGCGGGCTGGTGGCCGCGCTCACCGGCACCACGCCCCACATGTCCAGCCCGTCCTCGGTCAGGGTGCCTGTCTGAGGGTGTTAAATTACTATGATAAAAATGAGTTTGTAAATTAGAGTCTTATTTTATAGTTACAAGGATTGATTTTGCCAAATAATCTTGTATTTTTTTTTTTTTATATCATTGGTGGTACCAAAATTATGTATATAAACGGAGGAAGATTTAGTTTAGTTAGCTTTCTCTGCTAGAATATAAAACCTTATTAGTGTTTAAAGTCATCACTATGTTATTTAGTTTAAAAATTATCTTATAACAAAAAAAAACAAACGACTAACCTTATCAAAGCATATACAGTCCAAGGAGCCGCTGACGTTGACGGCGCGCGTGTTGAGGCAGGTGACGCGCGCGCGCCGCAGCCGCGCCACGGCGTACAGCCGCCCCACCGTCATGGCGGCGGGCAGCGCCGGCGGCACCACGATTGTTATTATATCTAACGCCTTTATCACTATTTCTCGCACTGTCATCGCTCTATATGCCTGGAAGGTAACCCCATATCACTACATAGTATATAACAAAGTCCCTTCCCGCTGCCTGTCTCTATATAATATCGACACGTTTGGCTCAGTGTGTGGTGACCCTACATGCTGTGCCAGCGGTCGCGGGTTCGAGTCCCGCTGGGGGTATTCATTTGTGTGATGATCACGAATGTTTGTACTCCAGTCATGGGCGTCTATATTTATAGATGGTGCCGTGTGTTAATGTCCCAACATATTTATTTATTTATATTTATATATGCTTAGATCTTAACACACTGACTGACTATCTATAACAACAAAGTGTTGTTTTCGCTTGTCGTGGTAGCCTTTAAGTAGAACAAGCTTTTAGTTTTTGAACGATTTAAGTGTATGTTCTGTTGGTAAGCCTAAATAAATAAATAGATAAATCTTTAAAACTACGCAACGGATTTTGATGCGGTTTTTAATAGATAGGGTGATTCAAGAGGAAGGTTTATATGTATAATACATGTATAATATAGTAAAGACACTGATAATTTTAAAGGTTTCTAATGTGATGTCGTAAATAACCCTACGAGATAGATCAAAATAATGTACTACAGTATTGTACACCTTAAAAAGTCCACGACGGCATATGTCTATCTCTTAAGGATAACATACTATATCCAAGCTAGAGACGAACCCAAGCGAAGCGAGAGTGAGTTGCTAGTATATTATAAATGTAAAAGTTTTCAGACATTTAGGATAACTTTTACTACAGGAAAATTTTTCATTCTCACGGAAAAACACAATTTCAAATAAAATACACAAATCTAAACAATATAAATGATTAAAAGTACACAAATGTACAATACAAACCTTTAACGCCACAGTGTATCCAAGCCCTAGTATAGCAATGCAGGCCAAAATAAATATAAACTTGTAGGAATCTCTGTCGAACTTGAAGTCCGCTGGTACTGGGTACAAAATACTCCTCACTAACTCCCCCTTACTGGTGTTGTAGCCTGTACGGAGAACTAAAGCTCTGAAATCATTATTCAGAAAGTAAGAATGTATGATTTTAATAATATTAATACTAGCGACTTACCGTCGCTTCGCTCGGGTGCATCCCTAAATACATGGATTTCGATTGCAATTTCATGTGTTTAAATTTTTTTGCGGGGAACCCTAATTTTTGACGTTTCGGAGATTAGCCGAAACAAACAGACAGAGAGACAAAACTTTTCTTATAAATACATAGGGTATTTATAAGAAAAGTTTTGTCTCTCATCATTTCATATGCATTTAGTAAAAAGCTGTTATTTTGATTTTAACAGTCAATATAACAGCTTTTTTTATGTGACATGATTGATGTAAAATATTTTACCGAATCAATATGAAAAATGAGAATAGAATAAAAATGCATACACGCTTTCAGTATTATAAGAGATGCTTTTATTTAACGACACGTTTGTAATTGTACCCTACTTGCTGTGCCAGCGGTCGCGGGTTCGCGTCCCGCTGGAGACATTTATGTGATGAGCATGAATGTTACTGGACTGGAGTACACTCCAGTCATGAGTGTTTATATTGATAATATGTATGTATTAAAAGTTATATATGTGTAGTGTATCAACTATCAGTAGTTTACAATGGAACTAGGTAGTGCTGCGTGTTAATGTCCCAACATATTTATTTACCCTCTTTGCCTTTTGCATATTCAAAGACAATCGTACTTGATGAGTAAAACTCCAGTCATGTATCGGAGCTGACACACACACTTTTTTAATTTAAAGGATTTTAATATACACTAATAACTTACTTAACAGGCTCGTTATTATAGTAGCGAGTTTGTATAACTTTGGTACCACAAAACAATACACTAGAGCTGTGTTCCTTCAAGTGAAACTCTTTGTCAATCCTTTGCATGGCTGTCTTGGTTACTGGTACGGATTCACCTAGTAAAAAAAATTTAGAAAAAAAATATTTAAAACAGGCTAAATATTTTAAAGAAACATATTTATAAATTTAGAATGGTGAGTCTTTGTAAGTTTTTCGATGAAAAAATATTATATTTTTTTTTTTACACAGTATGCTACTGGAACTGGTAAGCAAAAGTTGTCCTGGCAAAAAAACCCAGGCTTCACTCTGTCGGATAATTAAAAAAAAATATCTCGATAACAGCGCCATCTACCCCGGTCCAGCTATTGATAAGAAACTATATAAGTGACCAAGTAAATCAATTTAAAAAAATCATCAAAACCGGCCAAGCCGTTTAGGAGAATAATAACGAACGTGACATTGGCGAAGTTATCTGTGCTCAATTGACACGCTTTGAAGCCATTAACAAAATAATTGAATTGAACCATGCCAGAACATACCAACATATCCGCCTACCCGCACTTGGCCAGCATGGCGGACTATAGGCCATAGTCAGATCCGCCTCGCATTAAAGGAGGTCCGTGCCCAGCAGTGGGACGTTAAAAAGGGCTGAATACAAGGAAAACATAAACATAGAGGAGCACACCTGTAAGCATACTCTCGTTCACGATCGCAGAGCCGGTAAGCAAAGCCGCGTCGCACAGCATAGTGCAGCCGTGGGGAGGCAGTATCAGGACATCCCCCGGACAAAGGGCCCGACTGTCCACTCTCCTTCCACCCCACAATTCCACTGTATCGTGGGCTTCGACCGTCGCACGAAGACTTTCCTGGTTCTAAAATTAAAAATTATATATAATTTATTATTGATACCTAGATTTTATAGAAAACTAGGTTGAAATTGACAAAAAAAATATCTCAAAAGGAAATTGAATTGTCTTTGTATGATGTTTCGAACGCTTTGCAGCGGACACGGTCACGTGAGAGATTTTATATAAAATAGCACAACTTATTTAATGAAATAAATTTAAATATATCAGTGGTAGATGTATAATAATTAATAAAAAAAAATCCACTTTTCTAGTTTTCATTTTTTTATTTATATACTTTTTCAGATTTTATAGATAAATGTGACTTGATATTCCTTAACTTTGTCTACATTAAAATAATGTATTTGAATTATTTCGTCTGGCAATACTAACCTTTTTCGTTTGTATAACAGATGTAGCAACACCAAACGTGGACATGAGAATAATGGCAATACAGTAAAAATAGTATGGCTCGGCCAACCATACTGCTATTGTAAATATTTGGAACACGTAAAACGGATTGAAAATCTCTAAGAGAATTAGTGTCATAATACTTTGTACTGGAACTTTGATTTCGTTGAGTCCATATATATTTAACCTGAAAAAAAAATTGTTTTAGTATTTAATTTATCTATATTGATAATATTCATGTCCGTCTGTGGCCATATATAAAATAATAAAATAATTAATATTACTTAATAACTTTTTTATCTCTTCTTGCATGTATCGTAACATGTTATAACTCCCTAATATCTAATCACATTTTAATTAAGTTTTATACAATAATTCCCCACAAATAGAGGTTTCTTTTGTAAAATATAAATAAATTAAGTATGGGAGCATGTAATAAATACCCAACTATTATGTAATAATCATAAATTAGAATGATAGCACACTATTTAGTCGCCTACTATATAAAATACTTATCTACTATATAAAATTTATTTATTTTGGAACAGAAACAGAAACCAAATTAAATAAAAATCACAACTACGTATTAAAAAACTAAAAATATCATTCTAAATTTGTTTTCCAATTACATCTGTACACAACATTTAAATAAAAAAAAAAACATATAATTATTTAAACATTAAATTATATCTATTAATTATCACAGAAATCATTTGTATTGTTCCCACGACCTACAAACTGTAACAACGCAAAATGTCACTTTAATTCTTATCTTTAATTAAAGCAACACATCTATAATAAGCAAACACTTAACATCGAAATACTATTACATTAGCGAGAGCGCGTATGTAAGTTTGTTACGTCTTCACGCTAGAACGACTGGACCGATTTGGATGGAATTTAATAGACAGATAGACTATGATCTGGAGTAAAACATAGGCTACCTTTTGGCACCTAATTGACCGAGCGAGTGAAGCGTCTCTGCTTCAAGTCTGGCTAAATTGACTTTCCTCTGTCAGTTTGTTGGTACTCCTCTACAGGTCGTATTTTACAACCGATCTGGACGAAAAATTGGTATACAGGTTTTACGATTTTATATAATTTTTTTACCGTCAGTGATTTTTAGTTGGCAAAAAAAGGCCAAAAAGTGGGCTGCTGGATATCTTCGCCTTATGAGACCCGATTTCGATGGTTCTTTTTTAATTGATCGTCTCATAAAAATTTGGTGCAGATCTGTTGAGTAACTTCGGCATGATGAGCTGAATAGCTCCTTAAAATACAGTTTGTGCTCGCGAGGTCAAACTATTCGCAGAAGAACTAGTTATACAAGTGAGTATCTCCATACTTACATTCTCAAACGTCTTTCGGAACAGGGTGGTCTCGCTGCTACGGCGTGTAACTGGACACAAGAGGCCCCACGCTCTATACCCGCTAGGCGTATCCATTGCGCTCTCGTACTGTCCCATATTAAATACTGTTTTTTGTGTCGGAAGTATCGATATTGTTGGATATCTGATTAAATAAAATGGAGTTTAAACAATTCACCATTAATTAATTATCACCTAAAATACAGTTACTTATAACAGTTGTATTTTAAGGTTCAAAACTGTATAATGTATAGTTTAGGGTATAGAAGATAAATTAACAATCTACCGCATAAAAACGACTGATAGCATTCTGAACCCATTTTAGGGCCTTATGGAAACACAAACCAAATATGTATCAAAAGATATTTTTTTTATTATCCCATTAAAATCTTAGCCTTAGCAATAATAGCCAAATCCAGAATAATTCGATTTTGCGATATTCCACAAAATTCCTACTAACGAATCGTTAAATTCTCGCATGTCATAAAACCTCAAAGTATATTTTTATACAGCCTTAAACTTATGATCAATTTATTTATCAATCAATGTTTCGTGTGCTTACTTGCTCGTACATTTTTATAGTATTTTTTTTTTTTTTTTTTTTATTTATGTTTGTATTGGAACCTTGGATTAAGCCTCAAACATTCAGCTTTGTTTTATTTTATGCTATTATTTTAGTATAGTAAACTGATAATGATGAGTAACAAAATAAATTATAACATCTAAGCATCCTTTTTGTTACTCGAGTGACCTGATAAGCTTGTATGGTAGACAACAGTTTTGTACATATTTAGGTTGAACGGGTCTTTTACACTCAAACATCATACATAAAATATGAATATCTTCTTAGATTTACACGAATGTTTGAGTTGAATTTTATTTAAAATATCATTCATAGATATTGAGACCTTTTTTTTGTTTTCTTTCTTTAGTGATTTAAGAATTAATTGACTAAATTGATTAATCAATAATAAACATATAAACAAGTAGATACTTCAACGAACACAAGTGCACTGTCCATTGCTTTTATTCTCAAGGTCCGGTGCGACAACAATACAACACAACTGGTATGGAGACAAGGACAGGACAAGAACAGTCAAATTCCGTAAATCGGGCTATTATAGAGGATTTGGCAGAAATATTTGTAATAACCCCCCCAATAACAATATTTGACCCGACCTAGGAATCGAAAGTAGGACCTCCAGATCAGCAGCCGTACTAGTCATTAGACCAACAAATCATTAAGTGAATAGGAAAACAGGATAACTGTTAAGTATAGACGATTTCTTATTATTTCACCTGAGACTATTTATCAATCTATAGAAGGTACCTGAGTAACCGAACTTCGCTTGGAGTTTTTTAATTTGGCTTAAAAAAAACACAAACTTGAATAAATACAAAAAAGCAAAATCTTTATATCCGACTGCAATTCGAGCCCGAACACCTGTGTTTAGTCAATCTTGCGCCTTGGCCGCTTGGCCACGACGTATGCCCGAGTATGCGAAATTATTAACATATATTTTGCGTGCAGGATTGCAAAAGAAAACCGCATCAAAACTGAAAAATACGCGTTTTCCCGGACATAAGACTAATCTAGATCGATTTTTCGCCCCCGAAAACAAAATTTCACAAAAAAAAAACACCAAACTTCAGCGAAATCGTTAGAACCGTTTCCGAGATTGCCGGTATAAATAAATAAATAAACAAGAATTGTTCCTTTAAATATATTATATAACAGCTCTATATAATTCAATTATTATATGTTTGTTTTTAAAGGAAGTACATTGTTGCAATAATTAAAATTATTTACAGAAACAATTATGTATAAAAATATACGTAATTGATATAATTTATATAATAACATTATTATTACACCAATAACCTACATGATTTATCAAAGAGCTTAGTGATGCGTTAGTTTGACCTTATCGAAGAGGATGTTGCAGAATACAAAGTAGCAAACGAAAACAGAATTACCGCTTTTATAAAATATTATTTCCAGTCAGCTTTAAACATATTACTATACAAAATTCGTAAGCAATTAGTTCGTGATTTTTGATTTTATAAGTGTGCAATTTATATATTTAACGTGTGTGCAATGTACCTATATGTTTTCCCATGGGAATGAGATAATCTCCCGCGGCAAAAACCACTATCTCCACACAAAAAGTCACGCCAATCCGTCATTTTCTTTCAATGTGAAAAGGACAGACAAACAAACAAATAAACTCACTTTCACAACCATACAAATATTACTATTAATGTGAAAGTTTGTGAGTATGTATGTATGGATGTTTGTTACTCTTTCACGCCAGAACGGCTGAACGGATCTTAATGAAATTTGACACAGAGATAGATTTTATAGTCTGGAATAACACATAGGCTACTTTTTATCCCAGAAAAATGTACAGTTCCCGTGGGATAGGTTTGATACTCTTTCACGCTAGAACGGCTGGACGGATCTGGATGAAATTTGGCACAGAGATAGGTTACAGTCTAAAATAACACAAAGGCTACTTTTTATTCTGGAAAAATTACGGTTCCCTTGGGGTAGATTTTTTTTTTCTAGAGGTGAACCCAAGCGAAGCGAGGGTAAGCCGCTAGTTTATAATAATAGTGTGAATTTATACATAATGTATACAAACATATAGAGGTAATCATTTAATTATACGGCACATTATACAGCTTATTTTCTTTTATATTTTCAATATATTCAAATTAGATATGCTAATCATGATACTTGTTCAATATATTTAAAAATGTGGGCAAATTTTTATACGATTGATTTTGAAAAACTTCGTATAACACGTAAGATTAAAATATAATCACATAAAAATATATAGCTAAATAATATTTTTTTTAAACCTATTCTACTAAAATAAATCATTTTTAAATAAACAATAAACAAATGATCTAGTAACGCTAACTGATAAGAGGGGACTAACTTGTCCAATATTGTAAAAAGCGAGTGTGCTTACATTTTTAACCGATTTCAAAAAAAAGGAGGTTATCAATTCAACACATAATATGTAATATTATTGGAATTGCAAAATATTGGATAATCCATCAGCGCTTCCAAATATACATATATATATTATCTAAATATTTAAACGAGCAATTCTTGTATATTTATATATCTTTATATCTTTATTTATTTATACCAGCGATCTCGGAAACGGCTCTAACGATTTCGCTAAAACTTGGTATATGGGGACTTTCGGGGGCAAGAAATTGATCTAGATTAGTCTCATGTCTGGGAAAACGCGTGTTTTTGTGTTTTCATGCATTATTCTACGCAGAATATGGTCGATAATTTCTTACACTCAGATGTAAGAAATCGAGTTTTTTTATCTAATTAAAAAAAAATAAAAACCGACTTCCAGGCACTGAGAAATAAAAAATAAGTAAACGCGGGTTTTCATTTAGAATAGATACTTAATCAGATTTTTTTGAAGTCGGTGTGCTTTGATTTGTATTTTTATTTAAATGTCAAATATTCGCGTAAATCTAAAAAAGTACTTATTAAGTATCTATTCTAAATGAAAACCCCCGTTTAGTTATTTTTTCCTTTTCAGTGCCTGGAAGTCGGTTTTAATTTTATTTTTTTAAGTTTTTAGTTTTTTTTGAAATTGGTTTATTTTTTAAATGACTATTTTATTTCGAGAATATACTTTCAAATAACTTACTTAGTCTAGTGCCATCGTCTAAATGTAAAGGAGTATACAGATCGTCTGCGCTGTTCAACGGACCCTTTTCGCCTCCAAACTCATCTTCAAAACCTTGATTTAGTAAACCACTGAAAAAAATATTGAAAAAATAATTACAGTAATATTAATATAATTTTATTATTATTTTATATGTATATATTTTTATCTTTTACCTGGCATCTGCTATGTTTTTATCAACTATTTTGTGAATGAAGTAACTTTTGCATTTCCTTTGATATATTTCCTAAAAGAAATAGATAATAGGTATTTTATTACATAAATCACGTATGCGTGAGATAATACTAATTTATAAACGTTATTTAAGGAAAAAACCACATTGAAAGTATAAAGTAAACAAATTTTAATTTTAGGTTGACTAATGACTCAATCATTTAAAAGTGAATTTAAGACTTAAATTAAAAATATATCACTGAGAATAATATTATGACTCTGGTTTGAGACTCAGAGGTCTAATTTTCTTGATGTTGAAAATGTATGACTTAAATAGGGTATATACATTGTGATTTAAATAAAGGTGGATTTTTTTTTTCATAATCTTTATTGCTTTTGAATTAAACCTATATTAATATTTTTTAATATAATTTCATTTTGATTAAGGAAATAATTATAAAAATATAGTCAGTATATTTCTGTAACAGATGCCGTCAGTCGCCGATAAAAAGCTGCGCTTTACCCTTCTACCAATTTGACGTAGTATTAAAAAATCAGCCTTTAGAAAATGCTTGCAGTTTTTGGTCGCTCTCGGGCTAATAGCCTATACTCGGCATTTAAGGTCCTATTACAATCCGTTCTCGAGTTAGAAACAATGAATGCATTCATTCACACTCACACATTGAGACTCATATGCCGGTCGAATCATGCACCACCAACGTTTCTTGTATAGAAATACTTTACCAGACTGATATTGAACCGAGAACGGACCGTGGTCGATACTATAGTGTGTATCGGTCGGGTCCTAAAAGAACAACAGTATAGTTTTTTTTACTCTTCTCAGCCAACATGCATTCCGAGCCGGTGGTGACTTTTAAAATTAAATTGATAATTCAAAACTGCTTGTAAAAATCTAGGTTACTTTCCATTTCATGTTATGAAATTAAAAAAAAAAAAAACCTAGATATTTTTTGGGACCTTTTTATACCACGTAATATTTTACTTATCGATAGAAACCAAGTTTAAAAAAAGAAAAAAAAAATACTCACCTCAACTAACACCTGATCTGCTATTTGAAAACAACATTTGATAGATGTGGCGTAAAGGAGCCATGTGGGACACCAGTGAAATACTAAGAAGGGTATACCACAAGTCAGAGTGGAGAAAATATACACAAGGATAGTACGCCATCTACATTTACGATAACCGTAAACTACCTGTAAAAGAAATGTTATTATTATAATATATATTTTTTATTTATTCAATGTATGTATAAGCATGTATTTTTTATATTTGTAAGTTTTTTTTATTTGTATTTGTAAGTGCGTGTCTGTTCAGTCCGCAACTAGTGTACTTGAAACCGATTTTTTATAGACGCTCGCACGTTGAAAGTTCAATATGCTACTGGATTTGAAAAGTTAATTGAAATGAAAATAAACCATGCCTTTTGTTGTGTATAACAAAGTCCCATTAAAATGTGACTAGCTGTTCTCGAGAAAATTGTTTATTTAGTACACGCGTTATGTATTTAGTAATATAGTATAGAAAAAAACAAATACGAATGTTTTAAAGGGTAATTTCCCGTAACAGTGACTAATTGTACATTGTACAATAAAGTGTTATAAGCAATCTATTCGACATAAACAATCTTCAACCATTCACTGACTCATGTCACATGACATCATCATTCACAGCCAATGTACAGCCTAAGCCTATATTTAGTCTAGTAGCCTAAATTCCGAAAATTTGCACAAGATTGCCTTCCTTATTAAATAGAAGATTGTTATGGAAAGATTTAAACACAAAAACATTAAAGGACAAATATAATATAGAAGTTGTTTATCCTTCTCGAAGTCATTAATATAAAAAATCATATTTAATTTTAATTTTCTATTTAAACTGTTGGTAGGAAATTCTGGTAGAATTGCTTCTTGTAGAACATCTGGTATATCCTTTAACACTCGGCTCGATGCGCACATTAATCATTACTCTAAAATTAACTCACTAAACTGTTTTATGTCTGGTTTTTTTATGTTAGGCAGTTATTCTTTTTCCTGAACAAAACTGAATTTAATATTAGATGGACGAACCTTATTTGGTAACAATTTATGCTTATAATATTGAAAAAATAAAATAAAAAGTATTTAGGTTTTAAGCAATTGTATTTGCTTAGCTTAAAAAATCCTTCAAAATACTTAATCAAAAGTTAGTTAAAAAAACTAATTACAGAGCTTTAATAAATTGATTATCCTAGTATAGTATTATATGATCTGTGTTATCATTAAGGCTATAGTTAGAAGTTTTGAAGTTAGTATATTTATATATATGTTTCTATACTGCAAAAGTAATCAATGCAGGTGTTAAATTATTTAATCACAGAACTTCTTTACATAGTTTACCCATTGTGTAACCATTTAATAATTACTATGTATTCAGCCCTTTCTAACGTCCCACTGCTGGGCACGGGCCTCCCTTCAATACGAGGGGGATCAGGCCATAGTCCACCACGCTGGTCAAGTGCGGGTTGGCGAACTTCACATGTCTTTCGAAAACTTGCTAGGTTCTCTCAGACATGCAGGTTTCCTCACGATGTTTTCTAATTACTATACTAGATGAAAATGAACATACCAATTTGATTAGTCTAGTATGTATATGAGTCATGACAAGGCTATCACTATTTTAATGCCTGACAAAAATATAAAACCTATTTTTAGTTTATTCTTTCGTGAAAATATATATACTCATGTGTATTCAGCCCTTTTTTTTTAACGTCCCACTGCTGGGCACAGGCTGCCCTTCAGTACGAGGGGGATCAGGCCATAGTCCACCACGCTGGCCAAGTGCGGGTTGGCGGACTTCACACGTCTTTCAAAAGCTTGCTAGGTTCTCTCAAACATGCAAGTTTCTTCACGATGTTTTCCTTCACCGTGTAGGCAAGTGGTAATCAAGTTAGAAATGATTCGCACATGAAAATATCAGAGGTGCGAGACCCGGGATTTGAACCCGCTTCACTCGGTTTCCCAAGCGAGTGCGTTACCACTGGGCTACTCATAGATGAAGTTAACTTTTCTCATAGCATAGGATTTAATCATAGCTCCATCAGAATCATAATTATTATCAACAAATGCAATTAAATAATTGCATTTATAACATAAAATTGAGATTAAAAGTGTTACCCATAAGATATTAAAATAATATTTACATAATAAAACATATATATCAATAAAAATAAATAAACAAAATAAGATGCAGTTCAGCCAAAGTTATACATATTATTATGTGACCTATATAATAAAAATATTAAGGTATTATATGTAGATAGGTATAAAATTAATCCATACAGATAAATAAAATTAAAGTGTCTGCTTGTAATGTTTAAACAACAGCTTATTACTAAATACGTATTTATAATAAAAAAACATTTAAAATTTTTTTTTGTCTGTCCATTTGTTCCGGCTAATCTCCGAAACGGCTGAACCAATTTTGACGGGACTTTTATTGATAGATAGCTGATGTTATAAGAAGTAACTAAGGTAACTTTCATTTAAGAAAAAGGATTAGGATTCCGCGCAAAAAAATTAAAACCTATGAAATTGCGAACAAACGCCGCGTACCTAGGGATGCCCCCGAGAAAAGCGAGTGTAAGTCGCTAGTATGTGCGTAATTTAATGGCCACATTGCCCTACAACTTGAATAGTACATTCTCCAAGTCTTACATGAAGTATTAAATACGTTATAGTTATCTTTAGAGTAAAATAATAATTCATCGTTAATAAGTGTGTTTTTTATTTGACATTCTCGCTGCTTAGTAACCCTATTACATCACCCATTTAACATTTTTTACACCTGTATTGTTTTATTATATCTAATAACTACCAGTATCTTAGATATTTTTAGAGAAATGAATGTTAAAAGTTTCATTAAAATAAGAGCTACTCAAGTGAATTCACTTGAAAGACATCATTTTTAAAAATGATTTAGGGATCTATAGACTACTATTTTTTCAACCGACTTCTTCAAAAAGGAGGTTCTCAATTCGGCTGTATGTTTTTTTTATACTTCATCATTTTATTATTAACCAATTTGGGCATTTTTTTTTGTTTAAAAGTGTATACTTTCAAGTTGGTCTCATATTAATTTGAATAAAAACCACTCTTAGAAGTGGTATTTTACCCTTAGGGATGGAAAAATAACTAATGAAAATTAAACCTCCTTCTGATTGTCATATTGCCTTGAAATTTTCAGGTGTTTATATTTCAGTTGACAGTGCTGTGGTTCGATATCGTGGACCTGATCTGATGGTAAGGCCAGAATGTGGATAAATGGAACTCTTCAACGGCTAATAGTAGATACTTTGAGTTTGGGTTATTCTGTTTGATTTGACAAGCCCAATACGTTAGAATTGGATTTTAGAGTCAGGTTTGTTAGTGTTAATTATAAAAGGTAATTTTAGTTTGTCAGTCTTCATATAAAAATTGGCATCAAACTAACTTAAACGGCTTAGGCGAATATTTTATTAAAATACTTTCTTCTTACTTTGCTACTACTATGTCTACACTAGAATGAGAAAAATAAAAACTTTTGAAAAAAAAAAAGCCGACTTCAAAAAAAATGCACTAATAATTAAAAAAATAAAATAGTTAAAATAGTTTTTTTTTTTCATTTACTACTTAATCAAATATTTTCGAAATCTGTGCCAGCCAATGCAAATCAAAGCACACCGACTTCAAAATTATCTGATTAGGCATCTATAATAATTGAAAACAACCAATCAGTTATTTTTTACTCTTTTTTTTTTAAAGTCGGTTTTTATTAATAAACTTGTCTAATTGTAAGCAAAAATCATTAAATAACAACCTACCTGATCTAAATCTGGATCTGTGTTTATTGTTTGTACAAGTAAGTCTAAAAAAGATTCCCTCGGTACCTCACTTGGCAGTGAACTGTATTCAATAAGAGGCTGAATTTCTTCTTCTATACTCATTTTCACCAAATTTTCACAGTTCACAGTTTTGTTTTAGTTATTTGTTTTAATTATTTTTTACTATGAATTTTGTTTTATATTATTGAAGAGTTCGAATTGTATAGTTTGTGACTTAAGCCATAAGGTATCGGCCATCAGGAGAGGCACGCAGGGAACGCGAGTCCCCTCTCTTTGTTTTCCACCTGCCCGCAGCGCCAAAAAGCACGTGTATCATAGTATGCGTGACATGTCTTTACAATAAACTATTTTTTTGTTATTTTTTATAGTTTTGTTAATTTTGTTATGATATTTATTTTGTCACTTTTTGTTGTTTTTACCTTTTATTATTTGTCTTACAATTTATGAAAAGTGACCTCGAAAAGGATTTCAATTTGACATATTTTAAGATGTCTTTGATGATAAAATGTATTTAATTTCCAAATCCTATTATTTGACTTTATTTATCAATATTATCATTATATTTAATAAAACTAAATAAAACAAATCATTGTATATGAAAAAGTAATAAATTACAATATTATGTTACTTTATTTATAACCCTAATATATTCATAAATAAATGCATAAACATATGTATATAATCCGTTAAATATTATCTAGTTCTACACAGGTGTATCTGCGCGAGATCTTTCTAGCGCCAACTTCAGGGGGACCAAAAATTTGGCGGGAGATATACAATTACAATATACATTAAATAAAATAACTAGCTAAAGCAATTATAGTTGCGAGTGTAGTATGTTATAAAGATAAACATTTTAGTGACCTTGCATACTGATTTAAAAATTATTTATATTTTAAATATTTGTATGACAAGAATTACAAATATTATTTTATAATACTTTTTAATATTATTCTTCATTTTATTACATAAAAGTTGATAAAACATTGAATATTTTAAGATTCTTAATTAATAATAATACCAACATTATAGGTGCAAAATCCCTTTGTTATTAAAAAAAATTCTGATTCTGATAACAGACAACAGTACCTAAGTAATGTAGCAAAAAGGCACTTAATTTTTTTCACTTTTTTTTCTGTTATTGATAATTAACTAACGCCCACTAACAGGAGCGTATTAAGCAACAACACAACACTGAACACTCGACGAACCAACATATGCATATAATAAATATTAATTTATTAAATAATGATGAATGAACAAACGTTTAATCAGTGGAAATTGACACCTGTCACTTATGAACAAAGAACATAAGAAATTATGTCAATGTCACAAAGACAGCTGTAAATGTCAAGAATAATTTACACATAGACAAGTCTAAAGCCGGCCATACACGTACGTTTAACTGAATAGGATATCTGATTCGGAATTTCCGTAAGACCAGCGCAGGCGTAAGATTTTTCGTAGAGATTTTAGCCAGTAAATAGAGTAGAGATGTCAACAGTGAAATAAAATATCGAGATATTGATGTATCGATATTTATTAAAATATCAACATCGAGCTCGATATCTCAAGGAAAAAATATCGATATATCGGTTAAATTTTCCTACATTTTCGATTTCAAAACAACTATGTATTTAGTTCCGTTTGGCTTAATATTAGTATTTTTGTGTATATACAGAAAACTTCTGGCCACGCATTCATTTTGTCTCTATCGCGCCTTTCCACCATTTTGCAACACTCGGTCCACTCTCTATGTCTATGTTCTGACTTCCGGACTAATCAACTAAAAAACCGGCCATGTGCGAGTCGGACTTATGCATTGAGACATTTAACACCTTAGTCTCTCTCGTGACCATGATTGCCGTAAAGCAACCGAAACGTCGGAACCCTAAAATCAAAATAAATCCGCGAAAAAATCCGAAAACACAATTTTATTTAGAACAAATCTTAGTTTATATTTTTTTAGTTGATTGGATCAGAGTATACCACTGTAGTTTGTGGTATACTAATTTATATGATCATATTAGGCTGGCCTACGCGTACGATTGTCTGATCCGGTTTCCTGAACAGTAAATCAGATTTTGAGACCCGAATGCTTGTCTTACATACAAAATATTCAACTAGGTGCACACGTTCGTACATTTTCCATATCGATTATTATAAATATTATGGTATTGACCGCACATTCGCTTTCTCTCTTTCTAGAGGGTGGTCAATTTCATGAGAGTATTGCTCAGTCCATTCTCTAGGTCTATGAAACCGGAATTTAAAATTATTCACAATTAAGAAAAAAATACCTTTATACGCGTTACTATATTAAAGTAAGTAAATACAAAGTAGCAGCTAATTTTAAGTAAATTTTATTTTGCAATATATATTATAATAGTTAACTTACCACTTGACTATCATCAAACGTAATATGTTGTTCCACGCTTAGAGTCATTGTGTAAAAATATCTGAAACAACAAAAAAGATTGTAATATACATAATGATTTTGAAGTACTAAATATAACAGTAAAAACTTAAGCATATTTAAAATATTTATGTAGTAACTAGATACTTGAACAGCAACCTTAGTAGCATAGACATCATAGAGTTATATTTAATCTGTAACCGACGTACGAAGATTTGCCATCCATGGTACGACACGGAACATCAAAGTAACGTCAATGTCAAAAAGGGTACGGTACGGTGATGCGTGCATGTTCACGTTAAAAAATAATTGAATATATTTGTTTCCTTTAACTAAAATACAAACCAGCATTAAAATAAGGGTATGTGCCTGTTCTTTCAGAAGTTTAAAAATTTTAACTTTATGAATAATGTTGTTATAACAATCATCCTTCATAAAATCAAGTCGGTATAAACTATAAACAATTTTAAACTATCTGCAATTGTTTGCTTAATTTAGTACTGATTTTCCCACAAATTATAAAGTGTTTAACTCCTAATTACCTCGATTTTATAACCTATAATATTTATTGTGGGATTTTAACTGTGTTTTGTATTACAGAGCTAAACATGATCATACCAGTACGTTGCTTTACTTGTGGTAAAGTAATTGGAAACAAATGGGAAGCATATCTTGGTCTTTTGCAGGCAGAGTATACAGAAGGGTTAGTATTATTTTATGTATTTCTTTATTAAAAAGTAACAAGGTTTTGACCATTCATTTTAATTACCAAGGCTTATATATATAATAGACAGTGGTAGCCCAGTGGTAACGCCCCGAGGGTAGCGGGTTCAAACTTCAAGTTCTGGGTCTCGCACCTCTGATATTTTCATGTGCGAATCATTTCTAACCTGATTACCGCTTGTCTTAAGGTGAAGGAAAACATTGAAAGGGAACCTGCATGTCTGAGAGAACCTGCAATTTCTTAAAAGACATGTGAAGTCCAAAAAAGGAAAGACATATGGCCAGCATGGTGGACTATGGCCTTATTCCCCTCATATTGAAGAGCAGCAGTAGGATGTTAATAAGTGCTGAATACAAGAGAATGCATATAAACTTTGCAAATTTTGTATTATATTTGCAATAAGACCATCTTTGCATGCTTTATGTATTTTACTAAACATCTTCTGTACCTATATATTATCTTTATTCAATTAATTATAATATCTTTAATCTAAAGCCTTATATACTACTGAATAAATGAGAAGAAGCATTTGTATGATATTACTATGTTAGGGTACTTAATAAAACAGCTTATTTTGCTAAGAACCAAATTATCAATACCAATAATTATTAGATGATGTAGACATTAAAGAAACATATAAAAGTATTAAATCCATTTATAAATTATAAATTTGTATAAAAAGTTATATTTAAATTGGAAATTCCTTATTATAATTACGAGAGAAACCTCTCCATGATTGCTGTAAAGCATTCAAAATGTTGGGAACCAAAAATCAAAATAAATCTGTGTAAAAAACCAAAAAGATAGTTTTATTTAAACTGTAGATTATATTATACACATAGGCATAAGTTACTTGATATATAAGTACCTTAAATATTAGTTCCAACTCGAAATGGTGTACCAAAGGCTATGTAAAAAAATTTCACCTCAATAAATTGAAATGGTCAATGAATAATTAACTACACTTTCGTTTTTCTAAATTTGTTTAAGACTACAAAATAAATAGTTATAACCTTCAATAGAAAATATAAGTTATCTTTATGTTTCAGTGACGCTCTGGATGCCCTCGGCTTAAAGAGATACTGTTGCCGTCGCATGTTGCTGGGTCACGTCGATCTAATTGAGAAACTACTTAACTACGCGCCCTTGGAAAAGTAGTTTTTATTCCACAGAATAGTTTTATAAGAATGTATATGTGATAAGTGACATTGTAATTACTTAAAATAATGTATGTTAAGATTAAATTGTGTAAAATACAAATTTTTTTGATATATTTGTTGACTTTTATTTTTCTATACATATAATAAAATTGTAACTAAACCGAATCTGTACATTAAATATTTTTTTGGAAATTTTATTGAAATAAACGTTATTATCGATACAGAGGCCGAATCAATAGTTTTTAGAATTTTTGTCTGTCTGTCTGTTACCGCATCACAGAAAAACCACTGGAGGGATTTTGATGAAATTTAGTATGGTGATAGCTGGTTATCCGGGTCAACATATAGGGTACTTTTTACCGCGGAAAAATATCTCATTTCTAAAAAAATACAAAAACTGCAATGTAAGAGTAAACTAATATGTAGAACCTAAGAATTTGGTTTTTGGTCATTTGAACGCGGGTGGAGCCGCGGGCAATGCTAGTAGGTATTCTATAAACATATAAGTCCTATAGTCAGAATGTTACAGTAAGACGAGAAGAAATTTTACCAATTTGAAAAGTTTTACTCGATCCTGTCCGATTCTCTCGATCTTTGGATCCAGAAAAATCAAAACATCCATATTAATATTATAAACTAGCGACTTACCCTCAATTCGCTCGAGTGCGTCCAGAAGTAGATACATTTCAAATAGATAAAAATAGTTATTGTGAGTGTACTCTAAGAGATAAACATGCTATTAGGGACTATTCTGTAGGCGTTTTAAGACCTACAATTTTCCAATACATTGTTTTAATGTATCTCATAAGGTTTAGCAGCGTCAGCCATGAAAATTTTTAAGTACAACTCGACAGAAACAGTTATTGTGTTTTCACATAGAACGAAAGATTTTTCGCTAAATAAGTCGTTAGTAATAAATATAATTCAAAATAAAAAAATATATATATATTTACAATACTTTTCATAGATAAAGATATCTCTAAATGCTTGTACTTCCCTAGCCGTGTGCCAATTACGCTCTTATCATTTTCGCTTAACTAAAATCTTAAGTTTTGATTCCTCTCGAGAGAATTTCAATGACAATGTAATTCAAACTACCTACTACAAAGATAAGTCTATCTAATCTAATTTATTTGTAGTACAATAATCTTTTAAACTCTTGCAAGAGAACTATAATGGTTTTAGGAAATTAAAACTGGAACAAAAAGTACTAATATTATAAAGAGGCAGAGTTTGTTTGTTTGAACGCGTTAATCTCAGGAACTACTAATCCGATTTGTAGAATTATTGTTGTACGTTTATTGAGGAAGGCCATAGGTTACTTACATCACTATATACCTACTCTACAATCTACATACATCATCATTATCTATCATCATATTACATATATCATTATACAGGTGAATTTTTCAAGTGGGCGTGCATGGCTAAATCCGAAACTATGAGGAATAGCGAAAAGTACTCAAAGGAGTCTCGGGCCCGATTTTCATGAAAACTAAATCTGCATCATTGGATTTTTGAAAAATCAATTTTTCTAGCCAGGAATCGAACCTGTTGATTTTGAAAAAAAGTATGAAAGTATTTATATTCACCTTATGAATAAAATGATTCTATATTTTACATTTTGATATAAATGATTTTCCATTGATTTATGTTATTTTAATGATATAAAAACATATTTACGTCTTTGTCTTAACAAATGGAAAAGACAAGGTACTTTGAGACTTACTAAAACTCATAGCGGAATCCTATAGGAGATCACTTGCATTGCTTTACAAATCTAATATATTACGAGTAATTCTTGTATATTTATTTATTTATTTATACCGGCGATCTCGGAAACGGCTCTAACGATTTCACTGAAATTTGGTATGTGGGGTTTTCGGAGGCGAAAAATCGATCTAGATTAGTCTTATGTCTGGGAAAATGCGTGTTTTCGAGTTTTCATGCGATTTTCTTTTGCATTATTCCTCGCAGAATATGGTCGATAATTTCTTACGCTCCGGCATAAACATCGTGGTCAAACGATCAAGGTGCAAAGTTAACATTCACAGGTGTGAATCTCGATCGGGTACAAAGTTTTTACTTTTGTTTTTGTATTTATTCTAATTTTTTAGTTTTTTTTCATCAAAAAAATACGATATAACAAAATAGAACTCCGAGCGAATTATAGAATGTTAGAGAACCCCTTCAGTTTTCCGGATCTTTAATTTCCCTAAGTAAATGGGTTTTAGAATTATACATCCCGTCACTCAGCTGCAGCCATAAACTATCTATACAAAAATGAAAATAAACATTTTTTTAAATAAGCATATTTATGATAGGTAATTTATTAAATATAAGCCATATTTAAGATATGGATTATATTTAATAAATTAAAGAAATTATACTTTGTAAATTTTATGTTGAATTTATTGATCCAATTCCAAAAAGCCGCTGGACAACGTGTTTTATTCTTGTGCAACAAGCTTGTTCTCTCTAAATCTCATTTACATACTTACAATATTAATGACAATCTTATTCTTTTTATATCGACGAAAAGGAAGGCAATTTTCTAAAATAATAATGGTTTTGCCTTAACGTTTTGATTTTACCGAATATACCTATTTACTAGAGTAGAAAGAAAATGTTAATAACAAAATCACCTTGCTCATTTACCTGTTGCAAGTTGTAATGTACTTGTGCTAAGGTTAAATCTTTTTGATCCGAATGATGAAACGAAGTTATATTTTCTTTGGAAAGGGAAAAAAAAATAGTAATAAGAGTGTAATAGTAACAGAAAAAACATGAAGGTAATTTGTTTATTTGGTACCTAACCTTAGTAATCTATGAATACCTATGTACCTGTCTACATACGAGATGTTTATCAGAATTTTATTAAAATTATGAATTTTTGCTATTTCTTTGCTTGTTAAGTTATAAATTATTGCTAATGAGTATTAACCCTGTTTAAAAACTCCAGTAGGATCCCATCAAAAGCGACAAAAGCCACATAGAAACCAATAAATATTTATCGGTTTCTATGTGGCTTTTGTCGCTTTTGATGGGATCCTATTGGAATTTTTCAACAGGGAAGTGCTCTGAGCATTGAGATAGTAAGGCGCCTGCGACCTGCGTTAAAGCTACATATACATTATACATATATAAATATGTATACTATTAGCGGAACCCTCAGCTACATCCGCGTTCAATCTACAAAATAACTCTTTGGCTTTATGCTATACAGAAATACTAAAATCGCGATTAAAAAATGGACGGTGGAGATAGGAAGGTCAAATTATACTTTGCGACCTATTCTCATACCTACCAAATATACAAAAAAACATTAAAATCGGTCGAGCCGTTTCGGAGGAGTGCGATCAGACACCGCGACACGAAATATTTATATATTAGATTTGGAATATACAGACCTTTGTAAGTACTGAATAGTTACAGTAATGGAACAAAGAGTAAAGTAAAAAAATATATATAACAAAAACATAGACTATAGATTAAAAAATTGCATGAGAAAAAGCTTAGGTAAAGTTCTATAAAAGTACCGTTTTTGCATCACACCGCCTTTCTCTTTTGATGGAAACAAATTATGCTATTGAGGTTACTGTTGACTAATCTATCTATAATAAATGTGTGTTAGACATAAATAAATGTACAATCCGTATTTAAAACTGTATATGTATACTCTTTAAAGACACCAAGCCTTACTTCAAATGGGAATCAAATATGTTCCAAAGATACTTTCATAAGCTTATTTCTTCTTTGAATTAAATGTTAAACTTACCCTCGCTTTGACCTTCCAGTAGCATATACATTATTCCAAGTCATAGTGTAACTGTCTACTGAATTATAACCAAATCAGTCTAGTCGTTACAGCGTGAAAAAATGACAAACATACATACCAGAGATGTTACCGAGCTTCGACTCCGATTCAGAAAGGTCGGAATTCGAAACTTCCGATTGATTTTGCACTTACGATTTCAATTTCGGTTCTGATAAATTTGAATCAGAGGTTATAATCGGAGGTCGAAGCACAGAGGATTTAATTTATTACTAAATACTAATACTGTTTAAGATTTAAGAAAATTCCACGATTTTTATTTTCACCACCCAGTATTATTTTGTATTATTTATTTATTTATTTATTTACACTTTATTGTACACCACAATCATGAAGTAAATAGAGTTAACAAAGAAAAAAAAAAATAAAACAAAAGAAAACAAAAGTGTGTACAAAAGGCGGTCTTATCGCTAATTAGCGATTTCTTCCAGACAACCTTTGGGTAAGGAAATATGGAAGACTATTCAGGGTGGGTGGTGTAAAAATTATATACAATACATACCACAATACAACCTAATACTTAGAAATACTACACATATATCTATATATAATATATATCTATAAATATACTAATACATATTTAAATTTGAATAATTAATATAAAGCTTGCACAATGTCGACTTCTCAATTGGAGAGATGATCTAGATAATAATTTTTAACAGATTTTTTAAATATTTTTAAAGATTTGGAGCGTTTAATATGAATAGGCAAACTATTCCAGAGTTTCGTTGCTTGTACAGAGTAGGAGTACTCGAAGAATTTACTTGAATGTACAGGTATTCTTAGCGTCAAATTCTCTGAAGATCTTAACCTATTTGTGTAAGTTCCTAGAAATTCAAACTTCTCCTTTAAATAAGGCGGGTACGTTGGATCAAACAATAAACAGTACAAAAGAGAGAGAATGTGTAAATTCCGGCGACAGCGGATTGGGAGCCACTTGAGTTTTGTTCGATGTTCAGAAATGTGGTCATATTTTCGCAAATTAAATATGAATCGAATTGCAAGATTTTGGAGTCGCTCAAGTTTATTTAGATGGTCCTCGGTCAGATTCGGATAGCTTGCGTCTGCATAATCGAGAATCGGAAGGAGAAATATTATTATTTGAATTAGACCTACCCTTAACACCTCTCTTCTGCCTTTGCCTCCGAATTCGGTTCCGATAAAACCACCTCCGTAACATCCCTAATACATACACACACACACACTTTCGTATGTATAACAGTAGTAGACTCTAAATTACGACGAATATCTTAACATTTTATACCGCTAAAATAAAAATAAAAACTAACTAATTTAACCTTTTAAGGCTATATTCTAATTAATAAAAAAAGTTTTAAGGGGTTCCCCATACAAGAATCTTGACTGAGCGATTGTTTTTTTTTTGTTTTTCCCCTATCGAAAAACTCTCATACACAGCTTGGTTTGACTAAAATACTAACTGTAAATTAAATCAGCAAAAAAACAAAAACTGGCCTATAGTAATTAAAACTTGTGCTAATTATAAACACTATCACTCCATTATACATACATATGTAGGTACTAGGTATATAATCTATTCTTTAAACATAACAAAAATATAGTATGTCTTTTTTTTACTAACTGTCTAACTTTTGCTATGAAGGTATTGTAACCCATACAATACTTTCATAGCCTAAGTTCAACTCGCTATTGGCTGATTTACAAACTTACGATGTATGTATGTATATAACAATTACATGTAAATAATGTCAGATAGTGGGAATAAAATGAGAACTGTTCTTAGAAAAGTTTTTGTATTGCTTTACCAGATATCGATTGAATCGTACCTACCAGGTAAATCGATATTTGGTAATTCAGGAAAGGTCATGGAGATAAAATTTAACGACGTCGTTAATTTATTATTTACTTCATGGTTTTATCAATTAATTTTACAATTTGACTTAATTGTACTGGATGATGACTCGTTTTATGGGATTACTTCGTTGTCCGTTCGTCTGTCTGTCTGTTAATATCCTTTTTCTCAGGAACGCGTAGAGGTATCAATCCCATATAGTTGTGAAAAAATCTAACTTCTACAAAAAAGACAGCCGTTTTTGCTACATATATTAACACTCGCAAGGGAATCAAAACCTATAAGTTTGTATTGCCCGTTGACCTAGAATCATGAAATTTGGCAATGTTTTATAGCACAAGTAATGGAAAAATCCGAAAACCGTAAATTTGTACTCACATCACAAAAGAATGTATTGCGATCAGGCTTCTTTAAATGGATGTGTAATTTGCGCTTAATTTGAGAACGGGTAGGACGAGTTTATCTTTTTTTCTCTTATGTCAAATGTTCTTTTTTTGTTTCGTAAATACTTTATAATTGGCAGTGGTAGCCCAGTGGTAACGCGCTCGCTTGGGAAACTGAGTGAAGCGGGATCAAATCCCGGTTCTCTCACCTCTGATATTTTCATGTGCGAATCATTTCTAACATGATTACCACTTGCCTTACGGTGAAGGCAAACATCGTCTGCCTGTCTGAGAACAACAACCTGCATGTCTGAGAAAACCTAGCAAGTTTTCGAAAGACATGTGAAGTCCGCCAATCCGCACTTGGCCAGTTTGGTGGACTATGACCTGATTCCCCTCGTATTGAAGGGAGGCCCGTGCCCAGCAGTGGGACGTTGAAAAGAGCTAAATACATATACCTATACAAAAACTTTATCTATACAGATAAATAAAATTGGAGTGTCTGTTTGTAATATTAAAATAACCGCTATTTTTGTCTGTCTGTCTGTCTGTTTGTTCCGGCTAATCTCGGAAACGGCTGGACCGATTTTGACGGGACTTTCACTGGCAGATAGCTGATGTGATAGGAAGTAACTTAGGCTACTTTTATTTTAGAAAAAAAAATCAGGGTTCCGCGAAAAAAAAATTAAAAACCGCGAAAAAGTGAACAAAATCCGCGTACGGCGTACGCACCCGAGCAAAACGAGGGTAAATCATTATATAATTTAATAAATGAATATCTTAAAAGTAGCAAGCTACTATTTATGTATAAACATAGCTAACCGTGAAAACCACGGAATAGGTAAACATCAATTCTGTGGTGAAAACGTACGTAGGGAAGAACGCGAGCGAATCGAGCGTGAGTCGCTAGTATACAATAAAGAAAATTACAAATATACTTAATGATTTTTTATTTTTCTTCATAATATGTCGAATGTTTATACTAAGTATAAGTTAACTTAATAGTTAATATTGGATTTCACTGTAGAATTGCCCTCACATATACGATAGGTACCTGTTTGTATAAGTACAAAAAACTATGTTTAATGTTGTTGCATGATGGAAAGACTAATCAAGAAACACGTACTACAATAACTAAATAAGAATTAATCATCGAATCTTCATTATACAATCTATCTATCTATCCAGCCCTTTTTCTTAACGTCCCACTGCTAGGCACGGGCCTCCCTTCAATACGAGGGGGATCAGGCCATAGTCCACCAAGCTGGCCAAGTGCGGATTGGCGGACTTCACATGTCTTTCGAAAACTTGTTAGGACTTGTTAGAACTTGTTAGAACTCTCAGACATGCAGGTTTCCTCACGATGCTTTCCTTCACCGTAAGGCAAGTGGTAATCACGTTAGAAATGATTCGCACATGAAAATATCAGAGGTACGAGACCCGGGATTTGAACCCACTTCACTCGGTTACCTAAGCGAGCGCGTTACCACTGGGCTACCGCTGCCTATGCTGCCTATGCTGCCTATATATTCATTATACAATAAAGTAAAATAATAAAAAAATACAAAGTAAGCTTAAGTATATAAAAATTGTGATGAAAAACGTTATTCTAACTAGTTATCGGTTCCTAGTTCGCTATTTTATTACTAAAAACATTGTATTTCATTGTCTTGGATTCCTTATGGTCACGTTTTAAGAAAAGCAATAAATGTACATACATGTACCTACATAATACATATGTATACACGTACATTTAGGTCTTGGCGTTAAGGATATAAAAAAGAATAAAATTATTTCTCAATATCTTAGAAAATTAAAGAGGCAAAATTTGAAGCTAAAGCTTATTGAAATTAAATAAAATAAAAAAAATTTATAATCTGCTGGCTTCAGCTTTACTTTCAAATTTTTTCACTAGGTACTTCCGTATGTCATTTTGAGGCAGATTATAAATTATCAAGTAGGTCCCTCACTAACATAAGTACATAATAAAATGCAACAAATAATAAAGCAGGATACTTATGCCGTGATTGTTATAAAATTTTTATCCTTTTATTTATATTATATCATATTTATTTACCTACTAACGACTCACCCTCGCTTTGCTTGGGTTCGTCCCTAGGTACGTTTTAACAGTATAAAATAGACTATATACTTATAAAAAAAACTAAAAAGTATACAAAAAAGCTGAAACATTGTATTCCGACCGGGATTTGATCCCTGGTACATTTGAATTGTCTAACTTACGCCTCGACCGCTTGACCACGATGCTTATAACCGAATATAAGAAATTATCGACCATATTCTGCGTGGAATACTGCAAAAATAAAACTGCATGAAAACTCGAAAACACACGTTTTCCCAAACATAAGACTAATCTAGATCGATTTTTCGCCCCCGAAAATCCCCATATACCAAATTTCAGCAAAATCGTTAGAGCCGTTTCCGAGATCGCTGGTATAAATAAATAAAGATATCTAGATGTACAAGAATTGCTTATGTAAATATATTAGATTAGATTGATTAGATAGATACCTATAGTAAAAATAGCATTACGAGACTATTTCAGAAGTAGGTCAGGTAGGCCAAGTAAAATTTGGTGTAACATCACATAGGTTTTATTATTTTATACAGAGTCGGAGTAATGAATCAAACGACATTACAATCAAGAATGACGCCATTGCGAAAGTTATTTTACAAAACACACGCGGTTACCGCCCTTTTTCCACTCAAGACGACAACGTCAGAAAACTCAAATAAGTGTTTTATATCAGAATGACAACATAAAGAATCAAATAATTAATTTACAATAATACATATAAATCCAATTTTTATATAATTAATAATTCATATTATTATTAGTATAACAATAGTTATTGCGAGTGTACCTTAGGAGATAGGCCTTTTCAAGACTTACAATTTTTAGTATATTATTTTGATGTAGTATGTGTGCAGTATGCACACCAGTGCGCTGGATTGGGGAGCAGGGATTGTTCAAATTAAATTCCTGGCTTGCTGATTCTTCACTTTATTTTCTTTCACTATTATTACTATTCACAAGTAAGGCCGGATACTGAATGAATTCACTGGTTATGTTATGTTATGTTATCTTATGTGCAAAATTGCTGTTAGCCCTAAGGGCCTTGACAGCGTAACCGGTTGGGGGGGGCGGGCTAGTAAGCCCGTCCTCAAAGCTTAGAGCCTAAAGTGACCGGCTCGGAAATAAGAGAATGAAGGCGCTTACGCGCCTCCGTGATCTGAAAATTAAATTTAAATTAAAAATTGTATTTAAAATTTTAAATTTGATAAAATTAAAATAATACATTACCCAAAGTGGAGTGCAATGTATGAATCTGTGTGTAACTGTAAATTACAATGTGAATCGACCGTGTTTAGTACGGTCGTCTGGCGGGGGTCCCGACCGCGCCCGATCGCGGCCGAGGAATGACGAACCTAGGCGGTCTGCGCCGTCGCCGGCGGCGACGCAGCCGAGTTCGTGTATTAAAATACGCGGCGTTCGCTATCGTTATAGCGTCGTCGGGGTCTGTTAAAATGTTCCGCGGCCGTCTTGCTCGCGGATCGTTTTGTTTCGGCGCGTAAGAACACGATTGCACCACTAACGGGTTAGGGTGCGACGCCGCTAAGTCGAAATGCCTTTGAGAGGCGTCTTTGACGAATTTTTTCACCGAGACTAGTTCGAAGTCCCTATGTAGGTCTACGTTTCTTACGTACCACGGGCAGCCTGACGCGATACGTAAGAATTTATTTTGTAACGTCTGCAGCGTGTCGAGATTCACATGCGCGAATGCGACACTGGCGTACGTCATTATAGGGCGTATGCAAGTTTTGTATAGTGTCAGCTTATTTCTAAGAGACATTTTACTATGCTTGCATAGAAGAGGGTATAATCGGCTAAGGACGAATGCGGCCCTTCTGCGGGCTTCGCGAAGGTGCGGCCTAAAGGACAGTTTACTGTCAAAAGTAACTCCTAAATATTTAACCTGTTCTTTCCAGGGGATCGGCTTGCCTAGAAGACGAATCGTCGAGACGGAGTCGAACTTACGCAGGGGAAACAATAAGGCTGCGCTCTTTTCTGGATTCACCTCGATTCTCCATCGGCGGAACCAGGCACCTATGGCGTCGGCCGCTTCCTGAAGGCGACGGTGAATTCGATCTTTCGACCAAGAAGATGTGTACATCGCGGTGTCGTCTGCGTACAGCGCGAGTTCCACTGCCGGGGTACGGGGAATGTCGCTAGGGTATAGCGCGTAGAGGAGGGGCGAGAGCAGCGAGCCCTGAGGGACTCCCGCTCGGACAGGGCGGGGGGAGGACAGCGTGCCCTCCACTCTGAAGCGGAAAGTACGATTCGATAGATAGTCTCGCAAGATGTGTACGAGACTGTCCGGCACGCCTAAGTTACGTAGCTTGTATAATAAGCCGTTGTGCCAAACTTTATCGAACGCTTTCGCTATATCGAGGAAAATGGCCGCTGAGCATCTCCTGCGTCGGGATCTTATTTTGTACTGAAGTAAGTACTCCGCGAGGCGGTGCACTTGATGTACGCTAGATTGGCTGGCTCTAAAGCCGAATTGTTCATTAGGGAGGAGGGACTTAGACACGACTACCTCTTGTAGGCGAGTCAATATGAGTTTTTCATAAACTTTGCCTAGCGCGCTTATGAGACTTATAGGGCGGTAACTGGCGGGCATATTGCTAGGTTTACCCGGCTTGCGAATTCCTATTACTACGGCTTCTTTCCACTCGTCTGGGAAGGAGCAGCATAGCAACAGAGTGTTGAAAATTGTTACTAATAGGGACACGAACTGTCTCGGTAGGGATTTAATTATTTTATTATTTATTCGATCTGGCCCCGGGGCCTTCTTAGGGTTAAGCCCTTTTATCACGGACTTAACTTCGTCGTATGACGTCGGGCGAAGCGGTTCGCCCGAGGGAGGCATGGCGGCCCATGCTGTGACCTCAGAGTCTATCGCGTGAACGTGACCCGGGTCACACGGTTGAGTGCTAGGCGAACACTGCGATTCAATACTATCTGCAAGACATTCGGCTTTATCTGTGTCATCTGACGCGATGGAGTTATCTGGCTTTATAAGAGGGGGCATCGTAGTGAGAGACTCGTCTCTAAAGGCTCTCGACAGCGCCCAGAAAGCCTGAGCCGAAGGTTCGAGCCCCTCGAGGAGCCTATCCCACGAATGCCCTCTCAACTCATCGAATCGAGCCCTAACCTGTCTCTTAAGGTTGTTTAACGCGCTGCGATTTCTTGCGCTCGGGTATGTATCGTGAGCTCTGTTGGCTGCGTTCTTGCGTCTAATTAACTCCTTTAGGTCTCGCGGGACCTTGAAACGCCCGTCCGGGGGTACAACTATGACGCGGGAACATGCATCTATAGTACTATTGATGAACTCTGTGAATTTACTGGCAGCTGCCTTCGCTTGATCGGCTGAGTCGATGATGTCAGGTATAACATCGCATAGGGGAGAGTCTTGCGACCGAAGAAGCTCGGCGAACTTCTTCCAATCTACAACCTTTCTAGTCAACGGGCCTGAAGGGCGGTCATGACCTAATTTAATAATTACCGGCCGGTGGTCTGAGTCTAGCTCGGATAACGATTCTATGGAACGCAGTCGTAAGGCTACGTTCCTTAGAATCGCTATATCGAGGACCTCCGGCGTGCCTCTATGGCCGAAACGCGTGGGCGTCAGTGGCCCTATGATTTCAAAATTGAGGGATGGGTGGTTGGCTAACTCATCGAGCACTCGCCCCTTGGAGCTAATGCGCGTTGAGTGCCAGCGCGTGTGTTTGCAGTTCAGGTCCCCGGTCAAAATGACCGAGTCACCCATGCCGAGTAGCGACCTAATGTCGCTCTCTAGCACTGCTTTGTTTGGCGAGAGATATACCGATGCTATTATGACCGGCTGATGGCCCGTCATATGTACCTGACATACCGACGCCTCGATGTTCGCGAGTGGCGGCGGATCTAAGGGGACGCAATGTAACGTTTTCTTAAAATAAATGATAGTGCCGCCTCCTCTGTTGGCGGTTCTATCATTTCTAACTAAACGGTAATTCGCGATTTTCGGATCGCGCATTGCCGGTTTTAAGAACGTCTCTTGTACGCAGAGAACGTCTATACTATAATCTGATAAGAAATCGCGAACTAACCCGATATGAGTTTTAATGCTATTCGCGTTATATGTGCAGATAGTAATGCCGCGGGGTTTTGTTCGCCCTAGCCGCGAATCGGATGCACGAATTATTGTATTGTTTACCGCCATTAGAAAAGTTAATAGGCGGGGGCTTGGAAGCTCGTGATAGCTTCGATTAGGCCGGCGTGTTCGAACGCGGCCTGCATGCGCGCCTGAGGGGCGCCGTTCGTGGCACGTATTTTATTCGCGAACACGCTGAGTTCGCGAATGTCGAATGACCCGACGAAGTCCATGACCACTGAGAGGTCAGAAGCCAGGGACTGACTCGCCGGCATCGCGGGGGCTACGCGAGCCCTGGGCGGGAGCAGCGCGGGCTGCTGGGCCGGGGCCGGTCGCGGAGCGGGCGCTTGCACCGGTCGCGGTGCTTGCTGCGTGGGCCTCGGGGCCGGAGTCGGGCACGGCATCGGAGCCGGAGCCGGAGCTACGGGACGGGGCGCGGGAGGAGCGGCGGTTTTAAACCACGCGTTCGTGGTCGGGGGTGGCGCGGGAACGAACACCCGGGGTGCGGAGGGCTCCCTGGGTGCTTGTTGGGAGGGCCTCGAAGCCCTCGCTTTCTTAGCCCCCTTTCGCGTGCGCCTGCGCGGGGCCCTGGAGCACCCGCGATAATTCGCGGGGTGCCCCTGGGTCTCGCACAGCACGCAGCTGGGCGGCACTTCAGGGTCCGGGACCTTGCTGGGCCGACCCGCTCTATTTATATCTAAGCGTGTTATCGCAGTAGTAGGGTCGGGAACGAGCTTATCTATTAAAAACTATTTCCCTCTCGCTCTATTCTCTGTCTATCCCTTTTCTATTTGGCCTTGAAAACTAAACATATTTGAACTTGTCTGAGCCTACTAAATGTATTTATTTATTATTATGTATTTAATATTTATTTATTTCTATTCTAATCTATGCTGTTTTTTGATATATATTTATTAAATCTATTTTATTATTCTATAAACTATTCTATGAACTATACTTATATAAATGTCTATTTACAAATAATTATATCTATTTGTTGTCCTGCACATCTCTCCCGCCGTGCAACGCTGTTGCAGTAAGTTCCGGTGCAGGCTCGCTGTTCTCCACTGGCAGGATCGCCAATCGCCGCACTGGTCGTCGCAGGACTCCACCCTTGGTCTTGATATCGACGGCGCGTACAATTCTGTCTGGTCCCGGGTGAGTGGCGATGACTTTGCCTCGGATCCACACGTTTCGAGGCAGGTTGGGGTCCATTAGCTGAACCAAGTCGCCAACCTTTACCTCAGGGCCTTTTCCATGCGGCTCCCGCCGGTTTTGAAGATCCGGGAGGTACTCGCGCATCCATCTCGTCCAGAATATGTCGGCGAGCCGTTGTGCGGAGCGCCAGCTGGACCGGGAGATAATGTCTCGGTCGTCGAAATTCCCTGGAACTGGTACTCGCGCGGGCCCCCCGAGCAAAAAGTGGTTCGGGATAAGAGCTTCCATATCTTGTGCGTCGACTGACACATGCGTCAGTGGTCTACTGTTGACTGTAAATTCTACTTCTGCCAGTAGAGTTGAGAGGACCTCTTCTGTTGGGTATCGTTCGTGTAGCGTTGCTGTTAGTGCGGTTTTGACCGAGCGCACCATTCTTTCCCAGGCGCGTTCCATGAACGGCGCCCCAGGAGGTATGAATCGCCACGAGATAGTCCGCTTCGCAGCTGCTTCTGCTGTTGCTCCGTTTATGGCTTGTCGAAGTTCTCTATCTGCTGATTTCAAGTTGGTCCCGTTGTCCGACCATATCTCTGTGGGACACCCTCGACGCGCTATCATTCGACGGAGAGCCATTATCGCCGAGTCTGTGCTGAGTGAGCCCGCTATTTCGAGATGGATAGCTCTCGTAGTCAAGCAGGTGAAGATGGCGACGTATTTCTTCTGATGGCCGCGTCCGATGGTGACTGTGAGCGGACCAAAATAGTCCACTCCTGTGAAGGTGAAGGGTCGCTTATGGTGAGCCAAGCGACACGATGATAGGTCCCCTGTTCTAGGGTGCGGTGGTACCTGGGACTTCATTCTGCAGTATAGGCATCGACGAACTATCGTGCGTGTTACAGGACGCACGCGCAGAATCCAATAACGCTGACGGCATTCGTTCACTGTTGCTTCGACCCCTGCATGATGGAGCTGACGATGGATATTCTGAATCCAAAGCTTGACTGTCGGATGCGTTCCATCAACTATAAGTGGTTTCCGGAATTCTTCTGGTACATGTTGTAAAGCTACTATACGGCTTCTCAGTCTCAACGCGTTGTTGACGTACTCGACGCTCAACTGACGAAGACGATTATCTTTGCTGATCTGCTTCTTGATGTCTTCTATTTCCTTCTGGAATGAATCTTCTTGCGAGGACCGCATGAGAAGTTCTTCTGCTGTTCTGAGGAGTTCTGCTGTGACAGGAATAAATTTTCTGTCTTCACTCGTCGACTTCCTTTGTTCTGGTCGCTGTGCTGTTTTAGGTTTGGTGGCACTTCGTTTCCAGTCTGGGTCTGAGCTCGCGTTCCTTTGAGTTCTTTTGTAGTGGACCATCTGCTTCGCAGGTCTACAAAGTTGGATGAACTGTAGAACTCTTGCTGTTGCGTAGCGTAATCTGTTCCAGTTGGAGAAACGGAGCGCATCTGGAAGCGCTTCGGATAGCTTCTGTTGTCTATCGGTGGCTATGTGGTGGACTCTTTCTTCGCCTGTCTGTTCAGTGACTGCAAGTTCCATTGATGCCGGTGTTTCCGTAGGCCATGAGTCTTCAGACTGGTAGAGGAAGTCTGGGCCCGTGAACCATCGATGGGTTTTGCTAAAGGCTGTTGAGATGTCTCTCGTCGCGTCATCGGCTACGTTCTGTTTGGTAGGAATCCAGCGCCACTCGTTTACTGTTGAGTTCTCTTCTATATCTGCAAGACGATGGGCCACGTATGGCTTATACGAGCGTGAGCCTGTCCTGATCCAGGTGAGAACTGTCTTGCTGTCTGTCCAAAACGTAGTGGAGTCTGGTTTTCTCTCGTGTTCTTCTGTGACAACCTTTGCTAGACGCGAACCCATGACGGCTGCTTGCAGTTCCAGTCTCGGAATTGAAGTGAGCTTCAATGGTGCCACTCTTGCTTTGGCGATTATTAGCGAAACTTTGACTTCGCCGTTTGGAGCTGTTGCCCTCCAGAATAACACGGTACTGTAAGCCGATTCACTTGCGTCAGTAAAGACATGTAGCTGTAGCGAAATGGCGTCACTGTAGTGTAGGTACCTTCTTGGTATTGTCACGTCACATAGTCTGTTCAGGTGCGTTATCCAGTTACGCCACTGTTCTGCGAGGTCGTCGTCAATCTCGCTGTCCCATGGCGTTCCCCGGCGCCATACCTCTTGCAGGATCTGTTTCGCTCGAACTGTAATGGGCGACACGAAGCCCAAGGGATCGAAGAGAGACATGGCTATTCTAAGGGCTTCTCGCTTCGTTGGCTTCTTGTCTTCTATGAGTGACGGATTCTTGCCATGTTGAGATTGAAGGTGAGCTCGTCTGTATTTGGTTTCCAAATAAGTCCCATTACTCTTTCTGTTTTCTTTTCGGACATGTAAAGTTCTATATCTTCTGTGGGCTCCTTTTCTCCAAGAGCTTCCAGCAGTTGGGAAGAGTTGGACTTCCACTGTTTGAGTTCGAAGCAGGCTTGACTATGGATTTCTCTGATGTCTTTGGTGATGCGTTTTGCGTCCTCTATATTCTTGAAACTATCCAAGTAATCATCAACGTAATGTTTGTTGATGATCGCGGCTGCGGCTTCTGGGTGAGTTTTCTCGAACCTCTTCGCATTCAAATCCTTGACGTAGATAGCTGTTGATGGTGAGCACGATGCTCCGAAGATGAGCGACGTCATTCTGTTTTCTTCTGGAGGTTTATCATCTCGCCGGTCTTTGCGCAAAAGATACCGAAGAGCATCTCGGTCTTCTGTTCTAAGCTTGACTTGCATAAACATCTCCTTGATGTCTGCCGTGACTGCGATTGCATGCTGTCGAAATCTCATGACGACGCCTGGTAGTGACTGTAGGAGATCTGGACCCTTGAGTAACAGGTCATTTAGCGCCACTCCCTTAGTCTTGGCTGCTGCGTCGTGTACTACTCGGAGCTTCTCTGACTTCATGGGATTTACGACGGCGAAATGCGGCAGGTACCACGTCTTGTTCTGTGTTTTCTTCTCAGGCGCTGGCTCGGCATACCCCTTGGTGACGAGACCTTCCATCTGTTCTATGTATTTCTGTTTCAGCTTTGGATCGCGATCAATTTTCTTTTCTATGTTTAAGAGTCGCTTCAGGGAATTGTAGTAGTTGTCGGGCAATGCTATGTTTTCTTTCGTCCATAAAAGAGCGGTTTCGTATCTTCCTTCTTCTGTGTGGACTGTATTTTCTGTTAAGATACGCAGGGCTTGCTCTTCTGGATCTGACTGTGGTTTCTTCGGATTGATGCAAAGTGTGTCTAAAGCGAAATACTGTTTCATCAGGTATTCTAAGTTTTCCTCAGCTGAAGCTTCTGCAACGTGAGATACGAAGTCGATGCTGCGACCGAGCGTTCTGGTATGACTGCCATGTAATACCCAACCTAACGGCGTGAGTGATGCCACCGGCTGGTTTCTATTCCCCTTTCTGGTGCTCGATGTTAGGAGGAGATGACAGTTGTCTTGACCGATGAGTATCTGAGGTTTCGCGTTTTCGTACGTAAGACTGTCGCTGATGTCGTGAAGATGCTTGCATCCTTCTATTTCTTTTTTTGAAACTTCTTGTGCTGACACGTGGAAGTTCTTCACTGTTCTGGCTTGAACGCGTTCTTCACGACCATTCGATCCCTGTAGCGTGATGCTGACTCTTCTTGATTTCGATTCTGCTGTCTTTAAATCGTTGATCGCTTCTATACGGAGTGGGTCGATGGGTCCCTTGGCACCGATGCTTTCAGCGAGGGTGTGGTCTATTAGAGTAACTGTAGACCCATCGTCCAGCAAAGCGAACGTGTTGACTGTGCCTACTGGTCCTGTGGCTCGTACTGGAATGATCTTTAGGTACGACTGTTTTCTGGCCGAAGTCCAAGCGGAGTTGATGGCTTCTGTTGCCTTGCTATCACTATTATCTGTCTTCTCCGCTGGCTGGTTCTCTGTTTTTCTCACGAAGTGTAGCAGCTTGCTGTGAGTGTACTTGCAGCTGTCGATGCCACAAACCGTTGGCCGGCAACTGTGAGTCTTGTTCCTATATCGAAGACACCTGAAGCATAAGTGCCGGTTCTTCGCGATGTCCCATCTGGAACTACTATTTGCTGTCTTGAACTTCTCGCAGTCCGCTGTTGTATGTCCCTCTTCATCGCAGACAGGACACTTCGATGTTGACTGTTTCTCTGTGACTGTGTTAATTTTCTGTGGTCGTCTCTGTTGATTCGACTGTGAGTGTTGAGAGGCTATTGATTCTGGTTGCGCGTACGGTCCGCATATTTCAGCTTCTCTTTTCAAGAACTTCTCTATCTTCAGTAATCCAGGTTCCTCCTTCGGTAGTGCAGCAGCGAAGTCGTAAAATCTGTATCTGATTGTAGGCACAAACTTCTCGGTGATATCTCTGGTAAGTCCCGGGTCGTAGAGGTAGTAGATGCAGCCCAATGCACGTAGAGTAGACACGGCGTTCGACACCTTGGTTGAATATATGCAGATGTCTCTAGGCGAGTCGTTCAGACGTGGCAAGTTCCGAAGTGTGTCCGTCTCCAGCATGGCGATCGATTCTGGTCTTCCAAATCTCGACTCGAGTGTCTTCATGATCTCTGTGGGATGTGTGTTGGTGATTAGTAGACTTTCCACTGCTTCTCTGGCTTTTCCCCTGAGGTTTCTCCGAAGGCGGTTGATGTTCTCGACTGTAGTATGCAGCTGTTCTGTTTCGAAGTACGAAGCGCGGAATGACAACCATTCTTGATGTGACCCGTTGAATGTCGGTAGCTCGATGAACTTCGGTCTCTGTGCGGCTTTGACGGCAAGTGTGATAGCCGACGCCAGTTGACTGAAGTCGGACCGAATGCTGGCTCCCGCCGGTAATCCCTGTGAGCGGTGAGCTGGCCTGCTATACTGTTGCTGTTCCTCCGTAGCCCCCTCTGGAGCTGGTAGAGGTTTAACTGTGGGTTCCACCTGTGGAACCTGATGTGGCTCGTTTGTGATGGCGAGGATGGCTGGAGGGGCTTGATTCGCCAGCCAAGTGTCAATCTGTGCATCGTTTTCTATCTGTGAGTACACGGAGACGGCGTCCTCTTCATCGCTATCTTCTGTTTCTATTGCGGCGAGCCTGGCCGCGGCTAGTTCCACTTGAAAGCGCAGTAATTCTTCCTTCGCTTTCGCTATTCTATGCGATTTTGAGCGCGAGCGAGTAGATCCGCCCGCTCCGCCCACTTGCCCGGGCAGTGTATGTCTGTCCTTTTCTAGCACGCCGGGCACTATTGTTCTCTGTTCCTCTCGTAGCGCAGTGTCACGATGAGGCTGTCCTATTCTTGAGTCAGCACCCGGCCCCGCTCCCGCCGCCGGCTTGGAAGCGTGCTTTGCTGTTGTCCCTGTTGCCTCCGTTGCGACGGACCTAGGTACCGATGACTGCGTGGCCGCCGATGTTTCTGTATTCGCTGTAGTGACTGTACCCGCTGAGGTACTCTTATAAGCTGTCTCCCCGGAGGTTTCAGTGGCGGAGGTCCCGGTCGTAATGGCCGTTGTCCCCGCTGACGATGATGATGGCTTCGTCTCTGCGGACGGGTTCCTTCCCTTTCCAGTGGAGCGGGTGATCGGCATGGCAGCTGTGGTAGGAACTTGATGCAGTACTCCCGACGAATCCGGCTTCTCGAAGGACCACACAATGTGCAGTATGCACACCAGTGCGCTGGATTGGGGAGCAGGGATTGTTCAAATTAAATTCCTGGCTTGCTGATTCTTCACTTTATTTTCTTTCACTATTATTACTATTCACAAGTAAGGCCGGATACTGAATGAATTCACTGGGCCGACCCGCTCTATTTATATCTAAGCGTGTTATCGCAGTAGTAGGGTCGGGAACGAGCTTATCTATTAAAAACTATTTCCCTCTCGCTCTATTCTCTGTCTATCCCTTTTCTATTTGGCCTTGAAAACTAAACATGTTTGAACTTGTCTGAGCCTACTAAATGTATTTATTTATTATTATGTATTTAATATTTATTTATTTCTATTCTAATCTATGCTGTGTTTTGATATATATTTATTAAATCTATTTTATTATTCTATAAACTATTCTATGAACTATACTTATATAAATGTCTATTTACAAATAATTATATCTATTTGTTGTCCTGCACAGTATGTGTTAAGGTATAGGCAGCGGAAGTTTTCTAAGGACGACTCGATAAAACCAGTTATTGTGTTCTTCCGTGGAAAAGAGACATTTTCCTGAAATTAGGTATCCTAAATGTTGAGCCGAGTAATACGTTATCACTTCGCCAAATTTCGTTGAAATCGGTTCATTACTTTTTGCGTGAAACGCCCACACAAAAACAGACATACAGACAAACAGACAAAAAGATTAATAGCTATTATTTTGGGGTCTATATTGTGTACGTAATAGGTTACAGTCATAATTTAAAAAAAATATTTAATGTACAGATTTCGCTAAGTAACTGCTTTATTATATTATAGTTTAGATATAGATTATAGAATAGATAATAATTTAATATTTAATATATTAATAAAATAATAAAAAATATTATAAGTACATATATGTCGATACGACTGGTTATCGATAAACTAGTTTATAGTGCAACTTGAAGTCCAATAAAAGTCATTAAAATCTCATTACTATAAAATCTCTTAAAAATTATGACTGTCTGGAAATGTAAGCCACAGCAAGAGATAACTATTCTTACAACTCGGATATTTACTATACATATATATATATATATATATATATATATATATATATATATATATATATATATATATATATATATAAAGGCAGTGGTAACCAAGTTGTAACGCGCTCGCTTGAGAAACATAGTGAAGCGGGTTCAAATCCCGGGTCTCGCACATCTAATATTTTCATGTGCGATTCATTTCTAACATGATTACCACTTGCTTTACGGTGAAGGAAAACATCGTGAGGAAACCTGCATGTCTGAGAGAACCTAGCAAGTTTTCGAAAGACATATGAGGTCCGCCAACCCGCACTTGGCCAGCGTGGTGGACTATGGCCTGATCCCCGTGCCCAGCAGTGGGACGTTAAAAAGGGCTAAATACATACATATGTATATAAATGAAACTTCCCCGCCTTACTAACTTATTTCGTGTTTGTTTTATCTCGGAAACTGATACACGGATGTCATACGGTTTTCACCAATAGGAAGAGTCATTATCTCGGAATGTCAATTAAAAAGGAAATAAAAAATTACGCAAGCAAGACAATTATACCATATAGGCGTCACACTCCTTTAAACGAAGCCACATAAATTTAGTTATGTCTATACATCGTCCGAAATAGACCGCAAAGTGGCACCTAACAATGGCACGCTTCTACAGCGTTATGCAAAACCACTGTATGAATAGATACAAAATGAACCTGCGTCACGACTCAGTGATTGAGAGCGAGCAACAAATATAATTAAAGGTCGATATTAGGGCCTATGCACATGACGATTATTTACCGCGCTGTAAACGTGCGTTAAAAGCGCAGAGAACGCGTTATTGCGCGTTTGTATCGTTTTGAACACCTTTATTCTACATTTTTTAAGTTTATTAGAACATAATATGCACAGACATAACATAATATGCACAGATGATATCAGCGTCGCGTCGTCAGCGCAATTACAAGACATCGTGTGCATATGCCCTTACTCCTAAATAGGAACAAATTTGACTCAAACTGTAATGCTTATTGCGAACTCAAGTACTACTTAGTTAATAGTTACACCGCACATCAAATGCCTAGTTACAAAAGCACACTGTCGAATAGTAGGTATGTTTTGTAAAACAAAATTATTATAAATATTGTTATTAGACAGTGACAAACATTCATTTATTTAGCATTAAATTCTTTTTTATTAGAAAATTCATAAACATAAAATAAATAGCAACATTTTTTATGCATTTTATATATCCAGAGAAAAAGCAAGGACGGGTTACTTTACTTACATATTAAAAAAGTTTAAAAAGTAAAACCGCATCGAAATCGGTCCATCCATTTGAGAGCTACGATGCCACTCAGCTTCTTGCACTCAGCTGTAAGCATCTTGGTTAAGCGGTCAACGCGTAAGTTAGACAACACATATGTCCGAGATCGAATCCCAGTTTGGAATACAAAGTTTTTTACCCTTGATTTTGCGTTTAATCAAGTTTTTAGTTTTTTATCTAAAAAATACGATATAACAAAAAAGAACTCCGAGCGAAGCTCGGTCGCCCAGGTACTAATGTATTATGTTATTTCTACGTTTCTTCTTTTTTCTAGATTTTTTTCTATAAATTTTTAAATAGTAATTGCTAAACATTTCTGACAATGTTTTAATCTATATCTATTTTAACTTGATTGGGAGTATATGTGCATTATACATGAATAAAAAATATTTTATATATTAGATATAAAATGTCCAATGACTTTTAAGTTTTAGGTGCTTACTTGAAATAGTTATAGTGCTTACCTAAATATGTATTTACTATATAGGTCACGATCACATATCTACAGTTCTATTAATATTGTCACCAATTTTGTCTAGGTAATTCTAGTTGAAATACATTTATTTCAACTAGAATTACCTTTTTTTTATTGCGGGAAAATATCTCATCTCTGAGAAATCAGAAATTAATTAATAGTAATAGTATCATGACGTTGTACGCATTATTACATTAAAATGATAAGTTATTACGACACAAAAATTTTAAATGTAAATATTAGTAAGCAATTGTGTTTCTTACTTATAAGCTAACCTGCTTTTTGTCTAGTGATTAGTTTTTATAGAACTCCGCATTGGTTTTGCGACTAGCATGTACTCGGATAGCTACTGATAGAGAGGTCTTGGGTTTGAGTCCCGGGTCAAGCATAGTTATTGGGTGTTCTTTTATCAAGAAATTCTCAGTGACAGCTAAAAGTTAAATTGGCCGTGGCCGAAAACCAGGAGGGTATTATTTAATATCTTTTGCGTAAATAGGTTGCGTAGCTAATATCTAATTGCTGAGTCTGGCCACCGTGACCGTAGTCGATTAGGGTGTCATTATTATATGTGTAATGATCCTTTGTCACGACAATAATAGGTACGAATTATATTTTCAAAGTTGGACAGCATTATCAACTAAATATTTTTAAAATGTAGGTAAACATTTTCTGTTCATATCTAAATCTATATAATATATAAAACAAAGTCGTGTTAGTTACACCATTTATAACTCAAGAACGGCTGGACCAATTTTTATGATATTCGATACTTTGGATTTCTCTTAGTCAGGAATAGGATAATAACTAATAAGTATTAAAACATCCGAAAAAAAAATATATTAAAATTTTTATGGCTAACGCTGGTAAATTACTATTTTAAATATCTATATAAAACGTACCTAGCGATGAACCCGAGCGAAGCGAGGGTGAGCCGCTATTATTTGATAAAAAATAAGTAGTTATTTGACAAAAAATATCCCTTTAATGCTTAGAAGGATTCAGAAGCAAAAAAGTAAACGAATAAGACATATGTACTTAGGTTAGGTACATTAATTTCAAATGCAAATTATGGCTCATTGTTTTTAAAATTATAAATAAATTATTTAAAGAATAATGTTTACTAGACAGTATTTGATTTAATACTTATTTTATTTCAAACTAGCTATCTCATCCTCACACCGCTTAGGCGACTGAAATACAGGCCAAAAAATTCATAAAACTTCTATGGTCTATTTACTAGAACATTTTACTTTTCTCAGGGTAATAATTACTAATATAACTTATATCACTTTCCAATGAACCCCTAACTCTCCCATGAGAGTTCGGCTAAAATCAATTAAGCTATCTTATATGCCATGAAGCCCTCCTTCGAGATAAAAATTAGCCTGTATGGTGCCAAACGGACAGACAATAATGATAATTTATAATCGCTTTAGTGCTGTTGAAATAACTATATGACTTAAGTACTAGAGATTCACCCTCGCTTCGCTCGGGGTCGTCCCTAGGTACGTTTAAAGTTTTTTGAGCGAAACCCTAATTCTTTTCTAAAATAAAAGTAGCCTAAGTTACTCCTTATAATATCAGCTATCTGCCAGTGAAAGACCCGTTAAAATTGGTCCAGCCGTTTCGGAGATTAGCTGGAACAAACAGACAGACAGACAAAAAATTTAAAAATTGTGTTTTTTTTATAAGTACCGTATATAATTCCATATGCATTTAGTATAAAGCTGTTATTTTGACATTACAAACAGACACTTCAATTTTATTTATCTGTATAGATGAGCGATTTTAAAATTACACACAGAACCATTTATTTTATTTGTAAGTATAGAATTGTATATTATGATACTAATAAATTTTGTTAATTATGATGTTAAATAAGTACCTATTATATTGTACTTGTCATCGTGTTTGAATAATTCATTTATACTAGTATAGCATTATATGATTTGTGATATTATTATACATGTTTTTCGAAACTAGGCATTATGAACCGCCATACGTAAGAATGGTTGCTACTGAGCAAATTAAGTGAGGAAATTGTGTAGCTGCTTTCCTATAAGTAAAGCAAAACGATATTTCTGTTTAATCGACAACCACAAAACATGATCCCCGCTATATATAGGTGCTCATAGAACAGAGAACATAGAACATCTTTAAATATATATGGCCGTTAAAAAATTATTTATATATGTATAGACTACTGGTACGTTTTAATTTTTTTGAGCGGAATCCTAATTCTTTTTCTAAAATAAAAATAGTCTTAGATATTCCTTCTAACATCAGCTTTCTGCCAGTGAAAGTCTCGTCAAAATTAGTCCAGCCGTTTCGGAGATTAGCCGGAACAAACAGGCAGGTAGACTGACAGACAGATAAACAAAAAAAATTAAAAATTGTGTTTTTCTTATAAATATCGTATATAATTTCATATGCATTTAGTAAAAAGCTGTTATTTTGACATTACAAACAGACACTTGAATGTTATTTATCTGATATACCTATTTAGAAATGTATTTATGTACAGATAGAAAAATCGTATAAGTGTCTCTTTTATTTATGGATATTTTAAAATATATCTACGTTAGGCTCAAACATCGAAACCGTTTATTGCGCTAATAACCCTACTTATACTAGGCGCTCTGGCTATTTACTAAAATGGCCAAAACACGAAATTCGCCTGTAGCTGTCACTATTATTGATCTTTAAATGAATATTATAAGAATACTAGCGACTCACCCTCGCTTCGCTTCGGGTTCGTCCCTAGACAAAAACAAATCTATCCCACGGGATAGCCTTCCTCAGTTAACGGGCTATCAAATGCAAAAAGATTTTTTCAAATCGGATCAGTAGTTCCTGAGATTAGCGCGTTCAACCAAACAAACAAACGAACGAACGAACGAACGAACGAACGAACGAACAAACAAACAAACAAACTCTTCAGCTTTATAATATTAGTATAGATGACTAGTGTGAAACACTACCATACCATACCATGCTCATCTATCTGAACTTAAACGCACCACAAAAAGTTATGGTTGAAAATAACGAGGGCTGAGACGAAATAATATAAATATCAGCTAAGTATCTTAAACATGAGTGCATGAGAATGTTATTACTAGTATTAAAAACAACGAAATCCTACTTAAATATAATAATTAATCAAGCTATTACTTTTTGTATGGACGGTTCATTTTTATCTATTTTTGATAGATTTCAATATTTTTTAGTTTAGTAATGCACTTCCGATAACTGATAACTAACCATAGGTAAGTATTGCATAGCACTGAATATGAAATTGATTAGTATCTACGCACACGTAGTTATTAGGCTGAATAGTACTAATGAGTTTACGTGAATAACCTCAATAGATAAAGAAACGAGGACCTGGGTAATTTGTAATATCTTTATTTATGTAAATATAAACATTTGTGTTAAAGGTAAAATTGGTTACTAAACGTTTTGCTTAAATCGAATGTATATTACGTCACGCAAAATAGTTACAAAGTCGACGAGTTACGGAAACCTGCCAAACCATGTATATTACTTAAGACAGGCATATTTCCTAGAACTAATTCTAAAGTCTTAAGCTAAAAAGATTTAACTTTTTTACCCATCTAAATTAAATATTGCAACGGGCTACAGTCAGGGCAGTCACGACTCACGAGCATTTAAAATACATGACCATGAACAGTTCTCCAATAATATGTGATTGCATGATTCTTTATCTAATATATTTTTTTATTTATACCGGCGATCTCGGAAACGGCTCTAACAAGTTCGCCGAAATTTTGAATGTGGGGACTCTCGGGGGCAAAAAATCGATCTAGATTAGTCTTATGTTTGGGAAAACGCGTATTTTCAAGTTTTCATACGGTTTTCTTTAGTATTATTCCACGCAAAATATGTTAATAATTTGGTTAGCATCGTAGTCAAGCGGCCGAGGCGAGAGATTGACTATCACAGGTGTGTTCATATCCAGGTCGGATACAAAGATTGTGCTTTTATTTATTTATTTTTGTATTTATTCAAGTTTAGTTTTTTTTTTTGTTTTTAAGCCAAATAAAAAACGACTTTTAACCAAAAACTCCGAGCGAAGCTCGGTCGCCCAGGTACTTAATATCTAACTACTGACTAGTGACGGTTCATATGTAGGTGTTTCGCTTTAGTTTTGTGAAAGTCAATTTAGCAATTGAATGTACACGCACAATTTTAATTTAGTTTGGTTTATAATTTATGGGTAACTAGCGACTTACCCTCGCCACGCTCGGGTTCGTCTTTAGGAACGTTTTAACGGTTAATATAGATTTCTCAGAGATGAGATATTTTCCCGTAGTAAAAAGTACCTATCCTATGTGTTGACCCGGATTATCAGCTATCATCATACCAAATTTCATTAAAATCTGTCCAGTGGTTTTCTCGTGATGCATTCTCAGACAGACATATACACAAAAATTCTAAAAACTACAGATTCGGCCTCTGTATCGATAATAATGTCTATTTAACTTTCAATAAGATTTTTCAAAAAATATTCAATGTACAGATTCGACTCAGTTAGAATTTTATTATATGTAGGCATAGAAAATAAATTATCGGAGAATATCTAAATTACAAATTTTTTTACACTTTAAAATTATTAAAAATATTTATTTGATTTTGTTTTGTATTTGCATTATAGATATATTTATTATAGATAATCTTTTTGAAAGAATGCAACAAGCAACGCTTATTCACCTGCAGTCACTTTACTTGTGATGTGGGTAGACATTGTCGTTAGGATATCATTAATAAAATATAGATAGAAAATATAGATATTATTAATAAAACAGACTGTATGTAAGAAATCGGCAAAAAGTGAACATTGAAAATCTATAGTTGTTTTTGAGTTTCGTACTACATGGAGCTATTGCATTAGAAACTATTCATTTGAAGCAACATAAAAGTAGAAATATTTTCTTTATGTTATTTTTATGTTTGCTGTTTTTTTTATTCATTCGTGTGATGAGCACGAATGTTTGTACTCCATTCATGGGTGTTAATATTTATAATATGTACATATATATTTAGTTTTATATTTGTGTAGTGTATCAACCATCTGGTATCCATAACACAAGCCTCGTAGCTTACCGTGGAACTAGATGGTGCCGTCTGTTAATTTCCCAACATATTTATTGATAGTTTTTTTTCATTTATGCGAAAAGCAAGCCGTCTCCCGATTGCTCAAATATCAAAAGTAACTTGTAAAATTAGATGTACTAAGCCAGGTGTTTTTTTTTATGGTACTCAGTGATAAACGAGCAGACAGCCCACCTGATGGAAAGCGGTAACTGTCGCCCATAGCACCTACGGTTCATGCACTTAGGTTTTACGTAACAATACTGCAGAACCGTCGGTACGTTATCACTGTGAGGACTAAGATGATATGCCTCTTGCCTGTAATTGCGCTGGCTACCTTATCCTTCGTACCGGAACACAACAATGCAATCATTGTTGCTTGGCGGCAGAAATAGATAAGGGGGTGGTACCCATCCAGTCGGACTCCTCAGGCTTGACAGAGTCCTACCACCGGTAAAAAGTAGCACAGAATCAGTAATCGGTAGTACAGAACTCTTGATATATTATTGTAGTATAAAGAACACATCCATGAGAAATAACCAAATGGTATATCCAAAACTTATTTCACACTCGACCTACACTTTCATTTCGTAATAAGAAAGTCACTTCGTAAGATAACATACAACTTCGTATTTATCTTTTAATCGATCTATGTGGTTCAACTGTTGATAAGTAATTTATTTTTGACAACACGTTTGGCTCAGATTGTAGTGACCCTGCTTGCTGTGTCATCGGTTGCGGGTTCGAGTCCCACTGAGGGCATTCATTTGTGTGATGAGCACGAATGTTTGTACTTCAGTCATGGGTGTTTATATTTATAATATGTTGTATTTTGTAGTGTACCAATTATCTGGTATCCATAACACAAACCTCGTAGCTTATCGTAGAACTAGATGGTGTTGTGTTAATGACCCAACATATTTATTTATTTATTTTTAAGCATTGTAATAAGAGCAACATTTAAAGTTCATTGTAAGAGAAAATGTGTAAGTAAAAAAATAATAATAACAATTGCGTAATCTAAGTTTTCATCACTGCTGCAACACATATTTGACCCATGTAAGATTGATATTCAGTTCCCCAATCGTAATAATAGCTGTCATCCACTTTATTCTAAGGCCGATTCCACTTTGTTTAGCTGTGGTTTTCACTCCAGAATCCCAAGTAATGCTATTTTTATTAACTGAGCAACTTTTAAAATTAAATTGGTGGATCATTACACAGTCAGTGTCGATAATCTTTATATGTAAACGTTGTCTTTAGACTTTGCAGCATTAACAACGATAAAATGGACGAGATTTCCCTAACGACGCTAGTCCAAAATGTATGTTTTTCTTTGAACAAATCTCTCTCTGTTAAATTAAAATAGTTTTGATTCAGTTATTTAATATTTTCGTACAAGGCCGTAGCAGGTCAGTTTAGCAATTTTCACTTCTATTACATATAAGTACTTCTATTATATTTAAGTACTTCTACTTCGTCAAGTCTGAAGGAGACAGTTGAAAAAAATAATAAGAAACCCAGTTAATATTTTTTTGTATTAATCTTTAGTTACCAGAATTTTAAGGAATGTTAAGTGTTAGCGCTAATATTAATAACTAGCTAGTTTGATTCCCCATACAAAGTTTCATCCCCATTTTCACTCCCTTTAGGAATGATTTCCGGGACAAAAAGTATTCTATGTCCTTTCTTAGGTCTCAAACTATCTTCTTACCAAATTTCATATGAATCGGTTCAGTACATACAGAGATTACCCCCTACAACCTCACAAACTCACAAACTTTACTCTTTATAATATTAGTATAGATGATTTAAGATTAAAATTAATTAGGAATAAAAAATTACAAATGTACGTATCTTGCAAATACGCTATAATTATAGCATAATAATAATTATAGCGTTGTAAAATTTACTACGATTAACCCCTCGAGAACCGCATACACGCCGGCGTGTACGATAACAATTGAATTCTCAAAAATTCGCACGGATTTCTTAGAAATTATCCTGGAGAGATTAATGTTACAAGAGGTGAGCTGTTTTTTTAAATATAACCTTTCATAATTAAGGGAAATTTAATCCAAAATCAAATTACTTAAAATCAATACAATAATAATGGTTCCAAAAGAGGCCAAAACTTAAAACATTTGCGAAATGACAGGTAGTAACAATAAATTAACAATATATCACGTCGAAGCAAGAGGGCGCGCAAGGTCTGGCCGGGATCCCCGCCAATTTAGCCGTCTGCCATGAGACTGGAACATCGGAACTTTGCGGTCTATCTAGTCGAGTGATATTATATCTATATATATAATAAAACTGTAAAGGTCGACTGTCTGTACATGGGAAAAAACGCTAAAAACCGAGTCAGGGGGATGTAAGAAGAGAAATAGAACAAATCCAAATTTTTTCAAATTTTTTGTTTCTCTTCTGTTTGTTTGTACGGGCTAATCTCCGAAACTGTTAGACAGATTTAAATAAAATTTTGCATGGTGGTACCTTATATCCCCGGTCAACATCTTAGATACTTTTCATCCCGGAAAATTAAAGAGTTCCCGTGGAATAGTTAAAAAACTATAGTAACTTATACAGCTTAGTACACAAAAACTACATATTGGAATTTAATGAAACTTTACAATAATATAGTCCATACATCAAAATAACAAATAGGCTACTTTATGCCGAAAAAATGTACGGTTCCCGTGGGATAGATTTGTTTTTGTTAGAATCTTATTGAAATAGTCATTATTATCGATCGATACAGAGGCCGAATCTATAGTTTTAGAATTTTAGTCTATCGGTCTGTCTGTCTGGGATTTTGATAGGCAAGCTATTTTAGGCGTTTACCTATTATTTAAACTTTTAAAAAAATATGTTTCATCTGGTAAACAGATCGGTAAAGGTCGTGGTGGATCTGGCTCTTAGACCATACTTCTTTAGCGTAACAGAACAAAAATAGCTAAAGGTTTCATCCCGTATGTCACAACTCTCTGTTTGTAAAAGGAAAGATAAATTAATAAACTATTTAAATAAGGCATATTACAGTCATATATTTATAGAATATCATATTATATATCATTTGTCTGACAATAACAACGGTGACCATGGCATCAAACAGTTATAAGCTAACTTCATCATGTCGCGTTTTGGCTGTCAGTGTGCGCGCATCGTAAAAATTTTACTCTCATAATATTTTCCAAACGTCCCAAAAGAAGTATAACTTCAAAAACTTGTTTAAGCTAGAAAAAAGAAACCTAGAAAAACTCTGTCACTCAATACTCTAAAATAGCACAAATTGCGGAAACTGACGACACACGTAGAAGGGAGATAATGATTTTGAAATGTGTAGTTAGAATAAACCACTGTTCTTGTTAATAGTGGGTAGATTAGCGTTTATCTATCTATAATATTGCTGGTACTTTGCAGTAATCACTATGCTAGCTCACGAGATGAGGCAACATTCATTCTGTTTAAAGGTTACTAGAAATTTTATATATACAATTTACATAGAAATAAAAATAGCCTTATTAACATATTTCATTTACTTTAATTGCCACAGTCATTACCAAATTTTATATAGGTATTGGAATAAAAAAGTTAAAAGTAAATTAGTTCATTTTACTTGTAATTTTTGTATCGTTCTTAACTGATCTTTTAGAATATTTTCCTAATATTATAGATAATAATATGAATTAATTTAAAGCACATATAAAGGTTTTATTTAGGGAATAGGGACAAAAGGTTTTTATCCCGATAAATCAAAGCAATCTTGTGGAATAACTTAATCTAAAATACGTACGAATCCAATTGAAAAAAATCTAAGTCAATTGAAAAAAAAGGGATAACGATTTCACGATCTTTTTTTCGGCAATTTCGCGAATATTCGAAAAAGGGGAAGTTAGGGGCAAATAATTTTTTCCAATACTATAGTTTGCTATTAGAAAAAAAACACCCGACAGATATTGAAGTGTCATATTTAGTTATTTTAAAAATAATCATCCTCACCGGATATTAATAGTTGAACAGATTGCAAGAGGATAGTCACGTCACGTCACGAGGATACACGTTTTATGTATGTCAAGTTCAGATCTACTGGGTCAGAGACCTGGATTAAAGGTTTGAAGGTCTTATAGCGACTTGCTTATAAATTTAAATTTATTTTGTTTATAAATATTTTTTATGAAGTTATTCGAACAAAAAAATCCTTTTTTAACCGACTGTGCAACGCAAAGTAAGTTAATGTGATTAGAAGTCCATGTATGTATGTATTGTTCTTTTATGGGATTTCGGGCAGAGGCCAAACCCGTAGGCCGATTTTGATGATTCGTATGATAACGCGAGTGTCATAGGCTATAGGGAGTGAGAAAGATAACATAATGCCATCTGCTGGGAAAAAATACAAACAAAGTGATGGTAAAGAGTATTAGTTTTGCATTATCGGCGTTTTCAATTAATTATCTTTTGTTAATTAAAATAAGTGTTTGTGATATATTCATCAAAAGTATCTTGCTGTATTCGTGGCTGTTTAAATATGGCGTATAAAAATAATACGCAGTTGAAATTTTATAGATTCCTCGAAAGTTCATTGAAAACAGCATGGATAATTTCAAACTTTAAAAATGAATAAACGCATTAAAAAACCACTTGTAAGTGTCTTCTAATTATATTTTTTTTATTATTATTTTGTGTATAATCAAAATGATACTACAGTTGGCAGGTATTAAACAAGTCTACGGTATGACAATTATTATTAATATTAAAAATATTTTTTATAAATTACCAGTATGATATTGAAAATAGTAGAAATCTGGTATAATTTAAGCTTTTTGAAAAGTATTTTAAACTTTGACAGAATAAAAAAATAAAAAATAAAAGCTAAATAATAAAGATGTTTAAAAAATTCTAAGTATAAATAATATCATTTTATAATTTGTAATCATTTGAAATAAAAAATCTGATTACTATTATTTAAAATATTAATTATTTTCTTTAAAAGCTGTTAATAAAGTAAAAAAATATTATTTTTAGCTTGTTAATAATCTTTTATTATTTATGGAAAAAAAATTTAGAACTTGTCTTGCCATTTGCCAACTGTAGTGTCAGTAGTTTGTCTGCTTAAACACAAAATAATAATTAAAATTATTAAAAAAAAATAATTAGAAGACTCTTAAACATGGTTTTTTACTGCGTTTAACCATTTTTGACGTTTGAAGGTTATCCACGCAGTGTTCAATAAACTTTCGGGAAAACGATAAAATTTCAACTTCGTATTATTTTTATACGGTATTGAACAGCCACGAATACAGCAAGATACTTTTGATGAAGACAACACAAACATTTGTTTTAATTAACAAAATATAATTAATTAAAAACGCTGATAATGCAAACTATACTGTTTGTATTGTACCTTTAACTTGTTTGTGTTTTTCCCAGCAGATGGCATAATCGTCATCTTTCTCACTCCTTATATAAAAATAGTTAATAATAACTTTTTTAAAAAAAAAAAAACCGACTTCCAGGCACTGAAAAGTAAAAAATAACTAAACGGGGGTTTTCATTTAGAATAGATACTTAATCAGATATTTTCGAAGTCGGTGTGCTTTGATTTGTATTGGCTGGCACCGACTTCGAAAAAATCTGATTAAGTATCTATTCTAAATGAAAACCCCCGTTTAGTTAATTTTTACTTTTCAGTGCCTGGAAGTCGGTTTTTTTTTTTTTTTAAAAAGTTATTATTTTTCCATTTTTAGTGTAGACGTATCATCAATACAAATTAATCAAGCCCAAACACCAGGTAATTGCTGTAAATCGTTGAGGAGTTCCCTCGACTATCTTTCGGGTCCATCATCAGATCGACTCCAGACCTTCATTAAATAGTAGTGCTTTAAAATACCTACTGAAAATGTTATCAAACGCACTAGTCACCGCTACAATTTTCGAAAGTTCCCCTCGATTTCTCTGGGATCCCATCATCAGATCCTGGTTTCCTTATCATGGTACCACTCTTGGGATAACTCCTTTCCAACAAAAAAAGAATTATCAAAATCGGTTCATAAACGACGAAAAAATGCCCGAACAAACATAAAAAAAAAAAAAAAAACATATATACGGTCGAATTGAGAACCTCCTCCTTTTTTTGGAAGTCGGTTAAAAAATTAAAATGGCAGATTTCAGGTGTCAATTTGCGTGTCTTTAAAAAAATCTTCCAAATCGAATGGAGTATGGGGTAAAATAAAGGTTTTTAAGAGGCAATCACAAAAATAATATACAATTTATATGTTTAAAAGTAATTTAGGACAAGAAATTGCTAAATATAACAAATGTCTAATTGGCAAAAACTAAAAAGCTGTAAATAAAAAAAAATATTATAAAAATAAAAAACCCGATTGCATAAAAGCCAACTAAAAAGATGAAAACAAGTTGACCGAGGAATATAGTATTATACCTATTACCTACAGTCGGAGACATACACAGCATGTACATGACATGTACATCTTACGACAAGGATGAGAGGCGTATGTCTGCGTCTGCATAATACGTATAGTATTATGTGATCTGTGACAATACTATATTTCTTCGTCAACTTCTTTCATCTTTTTACTTCGTTTATTAGTCCAGTCAAATAAGGTCTGAAATCAAAATGTTGACACTTGACTTTGCATTTTTGATATAATGTAGTTTTAATGAAACAAAAACAACGTGTAAAGGTTTTTGTGTCTGCAACCCCCGGGAAGGGTTGAAAAAAATTGTCAAGTGTTTTTTCGCAATTACTCGAAAACGGTAAAAATTAGACAAAAAGTTCTGATAAAGTGTAGAGCTTGCTTGAAATAATCTAATCTTTACTTTTAGAGAGGTTGCAATTTTAGGAGGTTGCAGACACGAAAATCTTTAAATTGTTTTTGTATCATTGAAACCACATATCAAAAATGCAAAGTTGAGTGCCAACATTTTGACTTGACTTGATTTGACTGGACTATTGCAGACGGGTTTTTTTTTATTTTTATCATATATTTTTTATTTATATTTATGTATGTCTGAGAATGTCGGTGATAAGTGATTGGGAGCAAATATTAATAAACTGAGATCCCAGCACCTACGTCATCTAAAGAAAGCTAAAATTTTGAAGATTAATCTATACACATATAATAAAATCCTAACTGAGTTGAATCTATACATAACATTTTTTGGCAAAACTATTTGAAATAATCATTATTACATAGAGGCAGAATCCATAGCCAATTAGAATTTTTGTCTGTCTGTCTGGTCTTTACATATATTTTATAGAATATTTTTAAAAACCAGTATTCATTATTGCCAGACGCTTTTCGTGTGCGTTAACTGACGCCAGACACGTGTACAGTACAACTGGTTCGACTCTCGCATGAGGCAAAACGTTCTTAATTGTAAACAGAATGTCATGGATTAAAATAATCAAATGTAAGTCATGGTCATGAAGACAAAGGCATGAAGATAATATATTCATGAATACTTTATATTGCATAAGCGACCATGTACCGTCTTACATAAAGTTTTAACTAAATTATGACATACTATACCATGTATGGATCTCGACTTTGCCATTTTTTCTCCATATACCTACGTCGAATACTGTCGGATCTTTTTTATTGCAATATTCAGATTAAAATAAAAGGACAGATGTAAGGTGCTGTGAAGGAGTTTTCTAAGTGTATCTATTTTTCAAGGGGTTAATAAGGGGTAAAAATAATCTTCTGTGCAGATGACTAGTTTCATTAAGATTAACAGCCGTGATCGAAATACGACCAGGAGGACTAATCTCTAAATCTAATTTATTTTTACTTTCTATTGGTATAGTGTGTCTGACTGGTTTTAAAAACAACATTGAATGTGTATATAGGTAGAATATATTAGCAACATAGATGTTTGTTCCGATCTAGGTACATTAGAGCTGTATTTAAATGGTATTACATTATATGATTATATGATTACAGAAGATGAGCACGTGAACGTATTTGAAAGCAGCGAATGCGAGTAAAGTATGTTTACATAACAATACAATCCATTCGTATTATTAGCATGACGATAAGAGAAACCTAAAATTTTTAAAGTTTACACAGGTAATTACTTGAATGTTTTAAAATTTATTCTATTTTTTAACCGACTTCCAAAAAAAGGAGGAGGTTCTCAATTCGACCGTATATATGTTTTTTTTTTTTTTTGTTTTTATGTTTGTTCGGGCATTTTTCTTAAAAACCAGTTTTCGTCTACATTAATTAAATGTATTAAAAGTTTGAAAATTAGTTCATGATTTTTTTTGAATTAATAAAAAATAATATCTTTGGTTACATTTCTTTTATTCACATATAGTAAGGCAACAGCTCTAATATTGAAAACAATGTGCTTTATATGTTTATTTTGTAATATGAACAAGTGTTAATTTGTTCATAACATAATGTTGTTTTATCATTTATTAGTGTGCCGAGTACCAACCAGGTTAAAAACATTGTGAGGATTCATTTTTTAGGATTCCGTACCCGAAGGGCGGCAACGGGACCCTATTACTAAGCCTCCACTCTCCGTCCGTTTGTCTGTCAGCTGTACCTTGAACAGTAATCTCATGAACTGTAATAGGTAGAGAGTTGAAATTTTCAAAGAGTGTGTATTTCTATTGTTGCTGCTATAACAACAAATAATAAAAAAACGAGATGGCCAATTTCAAAATGGCCGCCATGCAAATAAAAAAAATCAATTATGTTGGTATTAGTCAGCGTTCAGTCCTATTAACAAGAATAATAATAATAAAAACTATTTAACAAGTACATAGTGTTAAATATGTATATATCTTGTACGATGATATGGAACCCTTCGTTTGCAGTCCGACTCGCAGTTGACCAGTTTTTTGTATTTACTATCTAGAGCCAACAACAATAACAGTATAAAGAAATGTCTATAGGCACAGACAATATATGTTTTAGACTATTCCAGTTTTTTTTTTAATTTTTTCTTGATTTACAAAAATATTGTACACTTGGTAAATTAAATTATTAGCGACACGAATAATATCCTATGTTCTTCCCAGGGTCTCAAACTAAATTATAAAATTTCATCTAAATCGGTTCAGTGGATCCAGAGATTACCCCCTACAACCTCACAAACTCACAAACTTTACTTCTTTATAATATTAGTATGGACGTACAAGTACTAAATGTACGTAATTAGATGCACATATCATTTATTCTTTGTGCAAAATATAATTTACCTTTTCTCCTGTTCATAATATAAAACTGAATTAAATGAAAAAAAAAATGGTTATTATAAACACTACAAAGATAGGTTAAAGGATAAATATATGTAAGATGTATATTTTTTTTATCAAATTACACTTATACGTCATAATATTATTTCTTTTAATAATACCTACTTAGCTATTAAACAGAAATATACACTTTAAAGTTTTTATATAGATAATTAATAAAAACGTTTCCAAGTTTCCACCTTCATAAATAAAATATCTAGCCTTGAAAATTAAATAAGTTTTAGATCTACTTTTTGCTTTACGCTAAATCCATTAATGTGCATTAGTAATTAATTAATTATTGTGCAATGCCAAGGAATATTTATTTATTTATTTATTTAGGATCATTAACAGAAAATACAATGATGTATGTAATGAAATGACAATTCAAAATATGCTATTAGTACATTGATTAAACGCTTTTGCACTTACAGACAATCACAGCATGCACAATAGTAAAACTAAAATAAATTAAAATAAAGTTTGGGTACACATAAACTAAAATAATGATAAATGCCATACAACAAGAACAAATAAAATTAATTAGAATAACAAATATTTACAGCAGTAGGTACAATAAAATTAAATGAAATGTAAAAAAAATAACTACCAAAAAATTCACCGTCACACTGAGTTATTTTATTTGTTTTATTTTAAAATATATTAAATGTGTCGTGGACAATGTCTAAGTCCAATATTAAAAATTTAAATTTAAAATTTTCATGTTAATGTGCCTAATTATCTTATTATACTTATATAAAATTTATTATTATATATTATACAATTTAATTGCAAACTTACATATATTTAAAAACTTCCTAAAAATTTTTAGCTCAAACACTTCTCAATTACAACCACAGTCACAAAACAGAAGAAAAAAAAACCGCGCCAAAACCTCGATAAATGCGATGAAAGCGCACGCTTTGGCGGATAGCGCAGAACTGAAGCAAGTAAGTGAGCTGTGAAGCGAACTGTATACATTTTGTGAGAGGATATAACCGTGAAAAGAATAATAAACCTTTGCAATTACAAGTATTTATAATCTGCATAAATAAAAAATTCAAAAATTTCAAAATTAAACTATCTTTTCGGATTATTTCGCGAATTTATTATGAAATTTGGCTCCCAGGGAACCAAAAATCATAATAAATTCGCGAAATAATCCGAAAAGATAGTTTTATTTTGAAATGTCAAATATTCGCGTAAATCTAAGAAAGTATTAAATTCAAAAATATAACGCAAATGCAATAATATTAATAGTGAGAAATATTAGCATTTTACGTGACTACTTCTTTCTTATGGGCTACTAAACCAAGGTAACGCGAGTTTTAAATAACCTGTATGCACCTAGGGCATCGAACCCGATTATCTTGGCTGAACAGTAAATTGAAAGTCTTGATCTGTATTATTACTTCATAAGATACATAAAATCGAAATTTTATTAATGAAACGAAACTTTTGGAAGTAGGTACCTACTACAAATTAAAACTAACAATAAGTGAGTATATAAGTAAATTGTAGTGAAACAAATGACATCAAAATTCAAAAATACATTTTTCAGAATACTATATCTCTAATATGGGTAAAAGAGAAAAATTTACAAAACTTGTGAGTTCATTTACGTATCGAGTGCTTGATATGTTAATTTACTAATCTATACAGATAAATAAAATTGGAGTGTCTGTTTGTAATATTAAAATAAGCGCTTTTTACTAAATGTATATGGATGTATACACGGTACATATACCAAAACAACATTTTTTATAATTCTTGTCTGCCTGTCTGTCTGTTTGTTCTGGCTAATCTCCGAAACAGCTGAACCGATTTTAACGGGACTTTCACTAGCAGATAGCTGCTGTTATAAGGAGTAACTTAGGCTACTTTTATTTTAGAAAAAGAATCAGGGTTCCGCGAAAAAAAATGAAAACCCATGAAATTGTGAACAAAATCCGCGTACGGCGTACGCAATAACGTACGTACGTAACGTAAATCGCTATATAATTTAAATGAATATCTTTAAAGTAGCAAGCTACTATTTATGTATAAACATAGCTAACCGTGAAAACGTACCCAGGGACGAACGCGAGCGTAGCGAGCGTGAGTCGCTAGTATTGAAATAAATTAAGATAAGAAGTAAAACCTCTCATCACAAATGTCGTAAAGCTATTGTGCAAAGATAATAATTATTCAGACACGCAATCTGCTATTGTTGTGTCAAATTGTTTTTTTTTTTTTTAATACAAGTTGTCATACAAATACTACACAATTTTCCCCTTTATTTTAAACTAGCGACAAAATGTCCTTAGATTCCCTCCCCAGACAAATTTTCATCCCTATTTTCACTTTCTTAAGGGATGATTTCCGGAATAAAAAATATCCTATGTCCTATGCCCTTCTCAAGGTCTCAAACTATCTTCATACCAAATTTCATTTAAATCGGTCCAGGAATTTTTGAGTTTAATCGTTTCAAACATACAAAAATACAAATCTTTCTTCTTTATAATATCAGTATAGATAGATTCGAAGTTAGATAGGTACAAGATTAAAGATTTGTATTTATATAGTTGAAACTCTTGAATGAATTTCGATCAAGGTGACCGACCTTTCTTCTTTTCTTGCTGATAAAGCATTTGCCCATCTCTATCAATACATGATAGAGAGTTATACGTGGATGTAGGTCCCGCCGGACAAAACCGGAATACCCATTAAAATCCAGTGATGCCGTCATTGGTTTTGCAAGACGTCAAAAGATCACCTTCGCAAACTGCTATGGCACCCAGACGCTAAGGCAGTCACTTTCACTCATAAAGCAACAAATGAAAGCCCATGTAATAAACAAATTTAAATCAGTTTAGTAAGTTTTACAGAGACTTTCAACAGCAATATTCTTTCATATCCTAGACGTATTTTGGTACTAGTCTCACTCTAGTAAATTGTATTTTTTTTTAAAACATACTTGGTATATTAGAGGCCGCTAAATAATCAATAACGTAGAATTTTACTTTACATATTATTAAGAGGCTGACAATAGTTAACAAAAATTGTGTCAGAAAAAAATTCTTACTAATTATTGTACCTTTTTGATAAGTATTGCTTATTCTTTAACCCAAATAATGATTTTCATTAATCTATACAGATAAATAAAATTGGACTGTCTGTTTGTAATATTAAAATAACCGCTTTTTACTGAATGCATATGGATATATACACGGTATATATACCAAAACATCATTTTTTACAATTTTTGTCTGTCTGTCTGTCTGTTTATTCCGACTAATCTCCGAAACGGCTGGACCGATTTCGACGGGACTTTCACTGGCAGATAGCTGATGTTGTAAGGAGTAACTTAGGCTACTTTTATTTTAGAAAAAGAATCATGGTTCCGCGAAAAAAAAAGCCCATGAAATTATGAACAAAATCCGCGTACGGCCTTCGCACCCGAGCAAAACGAGGGTAAATCGCTACATAATTTAAATAAATATCTTAGGAGTAGCAAGCTACTATTTATGTATACCTAAAAATAGCTAACTGTGAAAACGTACCTATATATACTATAATAAATATATACTATAATATGATGATTGTTCCGACCGTTTTCGGTCCTGGCGACCACTTCGACTCCTAGTCAGCTCGGCGTTGATGCGCACGAAGATGGCTAATGTAGCCAATCTTCTTAGTGAACTCACGAGCACACAGGGCGCACGTGAGTTTACCATCGACATAATTGTATTGAATGGCTGCAGGTGGTCGGGCCTTTAAGTCGTCGCGCTTAGCATCGAGGATAGTTTTGCGCTGATCCTCGAAGACGCGAACCTGCCTCAGAACTAGGTCACGCCATTCAGGACGCTGTGCCGCCAATCCTTCCCACTTCGATGGTTCAATTTTGCATCTTTTCATATGACGCTTCAGAACATCTTTATATCTGAGGAGTTGGCCGCCTAGTTTTCGCTTGCCCTCCTGCAGTTCGGAATAAAAGATGCGCTTCGCCACTCGATCCTCCGACATTCGCGAGACATGTCCACACCACCGAAGTTGACGACGCATAAGGTATGACTCAATGCCTCCGACATTGGCCCGACGCAGAACTTCGGTATTTCGCACTCGATCAGACCAGCTGATCTTCATAATACTACGCAGGCATTTAAGGTGGAACCTGTCAAGTGTGCGAATGTGATGACGGTACACGCACCACGCCTCAGAGGAATATAGGAGGTTTGGCAGCACTATCGCCATATAAACAGATATTTTAGTGGCAAGTTTCAAGTCGTGTGAGCAGAAGACCTTGGAATACAGTTTCCCGACTGCTGCTGCAGCAGCACCGATCCTGCTGTTGATCTCAGCATCAAGGTCACACTTAGATGTTATAGTGCTCCCCAGATAGCAGAACTTATCAACCTGCTGAAGCACATCCTCGCCAAGCTTTATTGACAGTGTCTCATGACCATGGATGTCAGTGGACATCACCTCCGTCTTTTTGACACTAATCTTTAGGCCAAACTTGCAGCAAGCCTGATGAAAATACGACATCAGCTGCTGAAGTCCATCTGGGGTTTCCGCTAAAAAGCAAAGGTCATCGGCATACATGATCTCTGTGATCATGGCGTAAGACACTTTGGTACACGCTTTCAATCTGGCCAAATTGAAAAGACTACCGTTTGTGCGAAAGCGGATGCGGACACCTTCAGCCGAAATCTGTAGAACTTCCCGGACTACTACTGCAAAGTACAACGCGAACAGTGTGGGTGCTAAAACACACCCTTGTTTTACCCCACAGGTAACGGGGAAAAATTCTGACTGTTCACCGTCTAGCGCGACGCAGCACTGCATATCGTCGTGCAGGAGTCTTAAAAGTCTCACAAACTTCTCCAAGCACCCGAGCTTTTGCAGCACTAGCCATAGGGCTTCCCGAGGCACACTATCGAAAGCTTTTTCCAAGTCGACAAAGCAAAGGTATAGATGACGACCTTGCTCTCTGCTTTTTTCTTGCAGTTGCCGGACGGAAAAAATTGCCTCGCATGTGCCTCGGTCAGGACGGAAGCCAAACTGGGTCTCCGGTAGAATCCTTTCAGACAAACCCCTAAGACGGTTTAAAAGAACTCTGGCAAAGACCTTACCGGGAGCAGACAGAAGAGAAATACCTCGATGGGAACCGCAATCGGAACGGTCACCTTTGTTCTTATAGAGGGCAATTATGCTAGATACTTTAAAAGTATCTGGGACTTTCTCCTCTTCCCACATACGAACAAAGTGCTCCCATACCAACGTATGCAATTCCTCACCGCCATATTTCAGCAACTCTACCGGCATACGGTCAATACCAACCGCCCGATTGTTCTGTTGCTGTCTGATGGCAGTAACAACTTCATCGCGCGACAACGGCTCGCCTAGCTCGGTAGCAAGAGGAAGTTGAGTCAATAAGCTAATATGATGTAGATCGGCTGATCGATCTACATTGAGCAATGTGTCGAAGTGTTCTGCCCAACGATTAAGTACATCCTCCTTACTTGTCAAGAGACGCTTACCGTCCGAGGACTTAAGAGGCACTCTGACTCTGTAGGAAGTACCAATCAGCTTACGAACCTCGCAATAAAACTCCCCAAGCTGGTTTGAGTCTATAAGCCACTGTATGCGACAAGCTTTGTCCTGCCACCACTTGTCTTTGACTTGACGAGACAGCTTGCGCAGTTCCTGGTCACTTGTTTTGATCACCGCAATGTCCAAGCCTCGCCGTCCATGCTGTCGCAAGAGCTCTCGGTGTTTGCTGATTGCTGTCGTGAGGACCTCATTATTTCCATCATACCAATCTTCCCTATGTCGGTCTTTTAGGCCTAGGGTGAGAGTAGCGGCATCTAACAGATGAGAACATAAGGTCCCCCAGTCAGCATCAACATTACCGGCCTCTTTCGTAACCGGCAACAATTTTCCAGTCAAGGCGTTGACATATTTCTGCCTTACCTCACGATCTTTCAGCCTATCCGCGTTTATAAACGCAGGCTTTTTTGTTATGGATCGACGAGGACGACGCAGTCGGAGTCGCAGCTTAGTGACAACTAGCCTGTGATCAGTCCAGCAATGGGCACCACGCATAACGCGGGTGATTTGGACCTGACCAACGTCTCTTTGTCTTACGACAGCATAGTCGATAAGATGCCAGTGTTTAGACCGCGGGTGCATCCACGTGGTTTTGTGCTTAGCTGGAAGTCTGAACATAGTGTTCGTAATCGCAAGTTGATATTGAGCACAAAGATTCAGTAGCAACTGACCATTTTGGTTCATGTTGCCAACTCCGTGTCTGCCCAAGACTCTAGGCCAAGCCTCATAGTCTCGTCCAACCCTGGCATTTAAGTCACCCAACAGTAATATTTGTTCTTGGGGGCGAATGCTGTCTAGACAGTGGGAAAGTTCTTCATAGAACCTGTTCTTAATGTCATCAGACTTGTCTAATGTAGGTGCATAGACACTGATGACATTAAGGTAATTGTCTTTGTCCAGGTGAAGGCGCAATGTGGTAACGCGGTCTGAGATATGTAAGGGGTACTCCCCGAGGAGCTTGACTAGATGGTTTTTGATAGCAAAACCAACTCCTGAACGTCTTGGTTCAGACGATGTGGTGCCTTTCCAAAAGAAAGTGTAGCCGCCTCCATCTTCTACCAATTCCCCTTCGTCGGCAAGATGTGTTTCGCTGAGAGCAGCCACATCCACGTTATAGCGACGAAGTTCCCGCGCTACTATAGCAGTTTTGCGTTCAGGGCAAGCAGTGCACTCTCGGTCAAGCAGTGTTCTCACGTTCCACGCGCCAAACGTCATGACAGATGTTTGCATGTTATTTTTATTTTTTAGTTTTCGACCACGTATATGGGGATGCGATGGCAGCCGCGGTTACTACCACCTTTCGAATGGGAATGAACAATTTTTAGGGCACCTTTTCTAGCCCCCTCCTCGGCTAAGCGAGGAAAGCAGTGCCTCCCTAAATAGGGCTGCTTTGTCATCCCAGGTGCTGCCGAATTCACACTGTCATTCCCAATGTGCAGTGCAAAAGCGACCACGGTGTAATACAACACCCCTGGGGCCGCCTATGTGCAGGACTCGGACAAAGCCTAGTTGCATCAGGCCAGACCTCTCTACCTTATCCTATCGCCATAGGACTTTTCGTCTTCGGAGTCCAGTATTCGGAAGCGGTCAAATGCGCAGGAGATATTTAGGTGCACAAGCGTACGCGCAAACGCAGGTGCACACACTCGTCCTCCCTCTCCTTGATCTAGTGGAACGGAAGACCGCTACGACTAGAGAAGGGTTCGGATGATGTGTCTGGCCGACGGTAGCAGCTATGCTGACTACCGCCGCCCTCATGGCCATCCACCTTGCCTTCTACTTCGCCGGGTCCGCCAAATCCAGTAGCATATCTGCTGTGGTTGCCTTTCCCGCCGAAGCCCCTTTTAGTCGCCTCTTACGACAGGCAGGAGTTACCGCAGCCTTATTCTAGACCCAGGCTGCAGGGCATACTATAATATATAGTACTATAATAAATACTGAGTGTTACTGACATTGTCTGTGAGTTGTCAGCCAAAGCTTAGCTTGTTAAGATAGCGTTGATTCGAAGCGTAAACGCACAAATTTAAAAACAAACGCCTTAAATGTAAACTTTTTCATACATTTACATATTGGAACATTCTTCTACACGCATATGTTGGCCCGGATATAATAATAATAATAATGTCCTCCCGACCGGTTTCGGCCACGGCGGCCAATCTCATAAGACTAGCCATCTGCGTAGGAGATTTTATCTATACCATAAATATTTTTTAAAAACAATAAACGTAACGTATAAATGTATACAATATGGACCCTAAAACAATAGTTATTAAAAATTTTGTCTGCACGTCTGTTTGTATGTTTGTGTGTGCGTTTCACGCAAAAAGTAATGAACCGATTTGAACGAAATTTGGTGAAGTGATAACTTATTACTCGGATCAACATTTGGGTACCGTCTACTTCAGGAAAATCTTTCTTTACCACGGGAAATCACAATAATTGGTTATATCGAGTCCTCCTGTGAAACCTTCTGCTGGCTAAACCTTAAGACATACATACATCAAAACAGTGTACTAAAAAATTGTAGGTCTTGAAAAGGCCAACAGAAAAATTTGTAACAATATATGTCTATCTCTTAAGGTGCACTCGCAATACCTATTCGTATCTATACCTATAATAAAACTAACTTAGTCAAATCGATGTGCGCGTTTCACGCAAAAAATACGAAACCGATTTTAACTAAATTTTGTGTAATGATAACTTATAACTCCGGTCAACCTTTAAGATACCTTTTACTATAGGCAAATATTTCATTCCACGGGAAAACACAGTAACTGGTTCTATCGAGTCGTCCTTAGAAATTTATATGACTAACGCTAGCAAAACCATAGAAGATACATCAAAATAATGTACGAGAAAATTGTAGGTCTTAAAAAGATCTACAGACAAGTCCCCAATAGTATATGTCTATCTCTTAAGGTACATTTGCAATTACTATTTTTATTAATGCGATATGATGTAATATAAATTTAATTAATAAGCAATGTCGCGACTCACTGACTGAATCTTAACGTTCAGCTTAAGCCGATGATGATAGACCAGCACCACAAAAAAAGCTAGCTTCATATATTCATACGAATATTAAATGCGAAAGTAACTCTGTCTGTCTGTTTGTCTGTCCGTCCGTCATCTTTTCAAGCTTAACCGCTGAACCGATTTAGATAAAATTTGGTATGGAAATAGTTTGAGACTCTGGGAATGACATGAGATAGTTTTCATCTCGGAAAACATATATATAGAGGTGAAAAGGGTAATGGAAGATTTAATGGATATATTTAATGGAATCATTTCTCAAGTAGGGGATATAAGTTATAGTTTTATTTTTTATTATACTTATCTACTTTTCTATACCTGTTTTTGTTTTCCTGGGAAAACTCACTAGATCGTAAATCTTATCTATGCTTTCGAGCTAAGTTGAAGCCAAAAATCAAAATAAATCCGCGAAAAAATCCGAATAGATAGTTTTATTTAAAATATCAAATATTCGCATAAATCTAGGAAAGTGTTATGTTAACCTAAATATATTTTAATTTACTCATTTAAGCGAAAAACCTAAATTATACATTAAGGTCCCTGAAGACCAAAACATACCTAGTATTTACGGTATATGTTAATAATGAACGCTCATGATACGCGTTTTGTCGGCAAGTTTATGAAACGTAGTGTGCATATGGCATTTTAATTTTCAAGTTTATCAATACAGAATATTAGCAGAAAACGCGGAAGCGAGCATTCATGAATCGCGCGGTCCACGCGCGATTCATGAATGAATAAAACTTAGAAGTCTTCGTGTGCATAGGCCCTTATACTGGTATGAATATATTTTGTTAAAAATGATTTAATGATTTGTGTATTATTATAATTTTTTTCATAAAGAAAGTATATGAATTTCTTTAAATATCTGAAATTAGAATTATTTATAGTCATTTAAATATTATCTAAAATAATAGGCATGGTCCTAAAAAAATAACATAAATACAGTTCAATTATTTTTTTACAAAACATCCTACCCGCTTAATTAAAAGCTTTACGAAAAATACCAATTACTGGCAACCATAAATATCATTCACTTATGGTTTTATAAAAGTGGCAACACCCAAAATTTTCCCACGGCATTGAATGTAGCATTCTGAATTTAACTAAAAGTAAAGCCGCCTTTCCCATCCGCCCATCATCCCATATCCGAGCCGCTGTATTTGTTCATTTTTTTGGCAGAAAATTCCTCTGACTTTTTGTCCCAACCCGGAACTCGAACTCAGGGCCACGTAATCTGCATCTTTACATACTGAGTACTAGAAAAACGAAACATTTCTATTACAAAAATAACAGTGTGCTCTTAAATAAATGCCATACCCAGACTATTGAAGATAATGGAGGAGAACAATTGTTTAAGATATGCGGATACGTATATCTCGTTTGTGAGGGGGTTCCTTAATTATGATCCATTTATAGAAATACTCTTAGAACACTTTAGATGAATTTTCTACTGGATTTTTCTTTAATATATACATTTAAATTTTTAATTGCTGACACTTAACAAATATCTTGATCAGTCAGCAAATTACATAAATAAAAAAATCCAGTTTCTATGGAAACGTGTTAGAAGTGAAACTTCATTGGTTATTTATATTTCAAATAATTATTATGTAAGAGTAATCTATACATATAATAAAATTTTAACTAAGCCGAATCTGTACATTAAATATTTTTTGGAAAATCTTATTGAAATAGACATTATTATCGATACAGAGGCCGAATCTATGATTTTTAGAATTTTTGTCTGTCTGTCTGTGATCGCATCACGAGAAAATCACTGGACAGATTTTGATGAAATTACTTTTTGAAGTGAATCAATTTCCTTTGCGCGCATGAGAATAAAATTTCAAGGACGCGTCACGAAAAATCGCCACGAAAAACCATTACGGTTGCCATAGTAACCGCTTACATTATGTTGCCGTAGTAACCGTTGCTATTGTCTGAAAAATGATGTAAGTATATGATATTCTTTGCGATGCTATCTTCAAAAATTACTATTCTTATTAATTTGTTTTCAAATAAGTATTATGCAAAATATAACCAGCGGCTCAACTTCGCCACACTCGGGTTCGTCCCTTGGAGTAGGTATATGCGATCGATATAAGTATCCAAATGTAAGTAGATAGAAGGAGATAAAATATTATTCTCTCTTCTTTGTGTGATATTCGTTTGAATCATATTTTTATCTGAGTGTAATATTAAAAGTTTTTATTAATTTACTAGCGACTCACCCTCGCTCCGCTCGGGTTCGTCCGTCTAGTTGCGTTTTAAGGTTTAGTATAGATTTCTCAGAAATGAGGTATTTTCCCGCAGTTATCCTCTATCCTCTATTTTTTAGTTAATAAAACGTTAAAAATGTGTTAAAGATAAGAATGCCTGAATAATAATAATTGACAGAAAATCTCAATAACTATATTAGACTTGTGACTAGAACCTAGCTATAGCATATTCATTGTATTGTATAAGGAAAGCTGTTGTCTAAATAAATTCACTTTGAGGTACCTAGAGTATAAGTTGCTTAGAAATATCGACATCTTTTCGAATCTATAATTTCGTGTGTTTTTCTCGCTTCTACCAGTGTACAGTATAAGTTTTACAAGTGAGTGTGCGTATAAATAAATAATTTTTGTCTTTGTGTAAACATATATAGGTATATAAAAAAAAACAATAGCCCATATTTATATAATTCATTTATTTAAATTGTATAGTATTCACATTATCGCTCCGAGTTTCCACATTTGAAACTTCAGCTTTTAGATACAAAATGAGAACACAATGTTTCACAAATAAACTAGGTATAAAGAGAAATGCAGCATTCAACGAAAGCTAATATAGTAACTAGGGTCCGCTATACATAACCTTGGGATATAGCAAATTATTCTTATAATTAAATGTACTTGGCAGTTGGATGAGAGACTCGATGAAATGATTTAATACTGATCATTGCCAAGCCGATAGCTTATGAAGCTGTGAGGCATTCGACTTTATTATATTACCCTACAAGACTTCGCGGGACTCGAACCCGCACGTTAGTTAATTAGTGACAACACCCTGTAGATATTGAAGGTGATTATATAATAGGTTAAAATTAGTATACACAATCCTGTAATATATATTTGTATTTGTGCGTAAATTTGCCACAATACAAGACACACGCAACAACCTCACAGCAAATAGGTTAATGTCAATGAGAAACAAACCATAAGCTATCACAATTCACTTCGACTTACAACGCTGTAATAGTTTCACGAAAATCGGTACATCACTCACTAGCAGTTTACGAGAAACGGTTAATATGAAGTGACTCCCAGACAAAGTTCTCGTAACATAAGAAAGCTTTTACAATAATTGACTAAATACCTTATATCATATATGGATAAAACAAAAATAATCTAATGTCACGTCTGTACCGCATCGTACCAGACATACCTATCTATTGAGCATAATAAATGGAAGGCAGTCAACTTAATACGATTAGCCAAAAATTAAAAAAAAAATGCGATTGAGTATGTCAATGAAATAAAATTCGACGGAACAATTGTACTATTCAATTTAAAATCATTTACAATTTTGCAGTTAATCTAAATACGAATCAAATAGTACGTCACAAACTGTTGAAATCGACATGACGAGAAATAAAGCAAATTAAAAGGATAAGTAGTAGTTCGTAAAACGTGGCATCTCGCTCACTCTCTATACGTGTGAACGAGATGGCTACACGATGCGTATTCCAACAGTTCAGCGTTCGTTCCAACAAAATAAAAAAAAACTGAACATTTCATTGATACCATATAAATTTCTCTATGTAATAACATACATACTATAACTATTGGAAAAATAAAATGCATTAATCGATTATACAGAAACAATATAAATAGGCCTTTGTAAAAAATACTTAGGAAGACAAAAAAATGATTCGAGCAAAACATATTGCACATTTTGTTCTTCGTATAGTCTGTACTGTCGTGTACCGGGTGCTATATCGCTATGCTGATATGTCGACGGTAAACTAAGAAACATTTCCAAAACAAATCGGTCTAAGTTTATAAGCTACCTAATAACCATATTGTGGCCGATACGTATTACTATTTTTATTTATATCGCATCAATCCATCGTAACACTATTATCCACCAAATAAACCACCTTAGCTCCTTAACTAGATAAAAAAGGCCTTGCGTCGAACTAACATTGTCCTTTAAGAATGCTAAGAGTGAAGTACACACGAACACGTACACTTCACTGTATCACTTGAGGAGGATTAACTTATACGAGACGCTTATGTCCAACAAAATTAAAATTACAACAAAAATGACAGTTGATTCTGTAGAAAATCGTTATTTAGTCACACACATTAGCTTAACCTACGGGTTTCGAGAGGGAATTTTTTCCTTGTAACTATGAAAATCGCTACTATGACCAATAAAATAAACGAAGCGCTGAATGACAATATACTGAAATTCAGTAAAAATCTTGTATTAAGCGGTACAAGATTCTACGAATACCTATAAGCACTCGGAAGGCAATATTCCCAAAAATTCACCTCTCGAAATTACAAGTCGTTTCGGTAAAATGATCAAAGAGTTCCCTTAAACAGTGGTCGAGGTTCCTATCACTAACGAGACTTAGGAGGCACTAACATCGACACGATCGACTCAACGTCCTTAACATGTATAATACATAGAAAACAGTAAAACACGGTAGTACTCGCACAATTCCACTAGATGTCCGTATAACATACGTTATGTAGTCTTTATTTATTTACTGAGATCAATTTTGCCGCTTTTCTACATTCAGACGCTCGCCGCCAAGCGAAGCCCGCGGTTGCCTCAAACGCAACTATTATCGAGTACTTAGGAACATGAGTAATTAACGTAAATAGCATTCTGTTCAAAGGACACAGATTGGTCGAGTGTGCGCTGTGTCGATTGCAGAGAATGTCCCTAATGGCAATAGTCATTCGATGTACAAAGCTTATTTATTGTATACCGAGTACTCTAATCGACATTTAATACAAAAATTTAAATGCAACACTCGATCGTAAGCGTAATTTACATCTAATATCTTCGAAGTTACAAGTGCTAGGCAGTGTAGGGTAGTTTTAAGCAATACTAACGTTTGAGGCAACGGCGGGGAAGTACCGCACTACACTATAAAGTCTAACGCCGCTAATACCGCACTATTAGATCACCGCCACACAAAATCTTCATTTTAAAGTTAAAATGTCTATTTTAAGCACTTAAGTCCGTACACCGCGCCGTATAAAACAGTTTCTGGACAACACACTCTATTCTCAACAGAATTAGTCCAATGTACAACACTATTTTTCGCCTGACTATTATTTTTCACATCTTTATATTGCATTGACATATGATTGCTTTCACGTGGCTGAGTACAGATAGCATCTAAATGCACATTTAAAGGTACTTTAGAAGTACTTGGGCCGGAATAGGGATTGTATTTTCTGATGTTGTCTTCTGATTTTCTTCTGATATTTTCGTAATGTGGGTAGTTGACTTCGTTGTGGATGGGCACATTTCTTACATTTACATTAGAAAGACTCCAGCTAGAACCGTGCGGCTCATTTCGTTTATACAGATTCCCTTCAAACTCACAATGCGATATATTAACAATATCGCTCATGTAACTTTTTCTGCTATCTGTACGCGGAGTGTGAGCACTTAACGCATTCACGCTGGTCGAACTGGCCATAGCTTGATTATTTGCGATATTCCTTTGATAAGCCAATAAGTTAGCTCGGTTCCAGCTTATATCATGCATTTCAGAGCATTTGAGAACATTTTCATATTGTACTCGACGTGTATGATGTGGTCGTCCACCATCTTTGCTACCCACATTAGTCCAACTACAACCAGGTTCATTTTCAGGGCTATCCCTACGTGTGGTACACTCGTGTGTACATAGATTTGTATTCGCTTTCCTACGGTCATTAGCTTGAAAGGCTTGTATATTGGTAGTGATGATATCTGAAGAGATGTTTGCTATGACGGCGCATCGCGCGTTGAAGTCACGCACGATGTCTTGCAAGGCGCGGTGGGGCGTGTCCCTGTGCTGGGGGGTGTCGGGGTACAGCTCCCGCACGACGAGTTGCACCGCGCGAGATCTGGGGGTGTTGGGGGTGTCGGGGGCGTTGGAGGCGTCAGACGAGGTGGTCGCGGTCGTCGAGCGAGGCGTCGGAGTCGCGGTCGGCGCGCAGCTCGCGCTCGAGGTCGAGGCTGCGACGCTCCAGCTCGAGCCGCGCGCCGACCACGCCCGCGCGACGCGGTGCTTCCAGAGATGACACCTGGACGGACAAACAGATCGATATAAATATATTTTATATAATACACACGAATATTAATTCATGTCAAATATATATTTAAAAAAAATTATTTTGTTAAAATATATCCATGCAATGTACAACATTGTAACTCAATCTTTGGCAAGCACACCTCTATTATGAATACAAAATTTGTATGTGTGTGTGTATATTTCTTACTCCTTCACATTGAAACGAATGGACGGATTTGGATTAAATGTAGTATCTACACAAAGAGGCACTTTCGTCCGCATCCTAGCGAAGCGAGGCTAAGTCAAAATAAAAATTAATTACTCCTAAACACCTCATTAACGATTCCCACAAAACTGAGTTACAATGTTGTTATTTGCAGATATCTAAACAAAGATTATCCCTTATGTACCTTGGCAAGGCGGCGCGCGGAGGGCGGGCGCTAGGAAGGCGCCGGGAGGTGCGGCAGCTTGCCTCCCGCCCAGTACCGCCCCCCCGCGCCCCCGACACTCCCAACACCCCCCGCCGACCCGCTCATACCACCACTCTCCTCGGAAAGTGCGGCTTGAAGTTTCGCTTCTGAAATGGAAGATTTCATGTGTAAAGAAAATGTATCCAGTCTAATCTATACTAATCTAAAAGGGCCAAGAATTCGTTTTTTTTTTCAGTGCTTTATTCTATGGAAATAACTCGAGGAAGATCTATAAGTTATCTCATATCACGCTACGAATTTTTAAATCAATAGTTATGCAAAAATAGCGGGAAAATTTAGTAAAATAATATCAACATAGCGTGAAGAACGCAGTAATTGCCCGATATGGTAATATTCACTACACAATGGCTATGCTGGTACACAATGGCTTCACTTATTGTTTTCTTTGTTACGTCCTGTTCATTCACATCGAATTAAATTTTTCTGAAATAACAAACTATTTTAGCTAGTTTTCAATGAGGAAAAGGTTACATTGCTCAAAGATAATGTGGCTTTAAATTTTAGAACAGTTTCAGTCGTTTCATAGATTATTAACTAAACACACCGGTTCACCATAAAAAAGAGAAACTTATAGTCCGGTCAAAATAGACACTTTAAATAACAAAAACTCAGACAGAGCTGAATTTTGGTAGAAACTTTGGGTACACCAGTAGAAATAAAGTACCAAAAGTCCCCATTAATCCCAGGTGTGCTAAAAAAGTTATTCAAGGTCAAAGGTCAAAATTTTCGGTTTTTTTGGATTATTCTCGAAAATATTAAGTTTTATCAAAATTGTAGTCTAAACAAAAATTGTAGAGCATAAAATTATCTACAAAAACATTTTTATACCATTCCTAAGATATCGCGATTCTATAAGTTGAAGGTGTTAAATTCTACATGATATGCACCACTAGACCTCCGGATCTGCAGCCATGCGTACATGGTAACCACTAGGCCATCGAGGCAGTACAAAAATTAATCCATACTAATATTATAAATGCGAAAGTTTGTGAGGATGTACGGATGTCTGGATGTATAGATGTATAATGAATGTTGTTACTCTTTCACGCAAAAACTACTGAATGGATTTTAATAAAACTTTACAATAATATAGCTCATACATCAGAATAATACATTGGCTACTTTTTATCCCGAAAAATGTATGGTTCCCGTGGAATAGATTTGTTTTTGTTGAGGCGAACCCGAGCGAAGAGAAAGTAAGCCACTAGTTTTTAATTAAATATGACTCACTGGCGACTTGCGATGCGTTGAATGTGACCGGAGTGCGCGCGAGTGGTGTGCGCAGCGAGCCGCCGCGCCCGCCCGCGCCGCACCCGGACCCGCCGCTGGACTGCAATAGACATTATTATATTGCTCATCTATCTATCTTACTCCTTTTATATTTCTATCTCTTTCATACAGTCTTACAATTAATTAGATGTACGTGAACATTTGACATTTTCAAAAAATACGTTTTACTTAAAAAAAGTATCTTTTATACAATCTCAACTTATCCGCAAATATCTTGAGCAATAAAGTTTTATGATAGTATAAAAATCCATACAGTACCTAGGTGATCGGCCATTCATTTTAATTTCCGTTAATGTTGTCAAACGCTAGAATTGTGAAAAATACCAAAATTCATGGCAAACTAATTTTCATCTCGTAACTGGTTACAGATACACCCATTAAGCTAGGTCCCTTTCCCGACTGTCATATAAAGGAACATAATAATAATAATAAATATGTTGGGACACGAACACACAGCGCCATCTAGTTCCATGGTAAGCTACGAGGCTCGTGTTATGGATGCCAGATAGTTGATACACTACACATATATAACTTTAAATACATACATATTATAAATATAAAAACACCCATGACTGGAGTACAAACATTCGTGCTCATTACACAAGTGAATTCCCCTAGCGGTAATCGAACCCGCGACCACTTGCACAGCAAGTAGGGTCACTACAAACTAAGCCAAACGTGTCGTCAACATATGACATGACCACAATATATGGTTCGTTTTACCCGCATCTCCCCGTACAATGCACCCTATATCCCTGTTGATAAACTTCAATAGGATCTCATCAAAAGCGACAAAAGCCACATAGAAACCAATAAATATTTATCGGTTTCTACGTGGCTTTTGTCGCTATTGATAACATCCTATTGGAGTTTTTAAATAGAGTATGCAGACGACACACGACTGTATGGATTAGTATACTGATATTGTATTTCTTATCTATTTATTTTAATTAATACGTCTCTCTATCGTTCTACAGTAATCGATAGCATTTTAAGCAAAAGTTTTTATATAGAGGCCAAATATAGCATACGCATGTAGGTACTGTTTTATTTTAAATTTTTTTGTTTACATGATTATAACAACGTAAAAAATTAAGTAAGTATGGATATGATTCGAATATTTCCTTTTAAATATTTAAAATAGAATAAAGAGCTGCTTTAACGCAGACATTTTCACGCGCTTTTGCAATAACAACAGTTGAACAATTGTATTTTTTTCACCAAACACTATAAATACTACCAGTATACAGTATACCAAGGGGTTTTTTTCATAATTAATAACATACTGAAACTTCACAAGTAGCTTCGCCCTAATGAGTTCGCCCTTGACGGACAGACTCCAACAAAACGAAAAATATTGCATTACAATTTTGTTTATCAGTCCTCATGCGATTATGGTTCGGTTTTTTTACTAACAGCCATAACAGTTATAAGTTATAACACTTCCGCCAATCACCAAAGCGATTTTTTTATTAATCATACAAAATATATTATAGCCCTAATTTTGAAAGAGCGAATTTGCAAAGAGTAGAGAATTTGCAAGAGAGTAGAATTTGCAAAGAAATAAAAATCAATGTATGAATCGTTAATATGATTATCTGATGTTAATCGCTAATATTAACACACGAATGAAAGGCACTAGAATTTAAAAAAAATCGCCTGTTATTTATTAAATATCTAATGTTTATTCTATCGACATAAATATTCGACGACACGTTTGGCTCAGTTTGTACTTTGTAGTGACCCTACTTGCTGCACCAACAGTCGCGGGCTCGAGTCCCGCTAGGAGGATTCATTTGTGTGATGAGCACAAACGTTTGTAATCCAATCATGGGTGTGTATATTTATAATATCTATATATTTAAAGTTATATATGTGTAATGTATCAACTATCTGGTATCCGTAACACGAGCCTCGTAGCTTACCATGGTACTAAATGGTGCTGTGTGTTAATGTCCCAACATATTATTATTATTCTTAGTCGGCTTTTTCAATTATATATTGTTTATTTACTGGAATGATAAACAAAAAGCGATATAAGACTACTTTTAATAATGAAGGATGAACTAATTTATTAGTCATGCACAACTGATATGTACTTTTTCAGTTTTCATTATCTTTTAATAACATTATACTTTTTTAATTGTATATTATACATTTTTCCCATTTTTGGGGTTAAGAATCTATAACGCGGACTTTAAGTAAAACACTAGAGAAATTGGCTATTTGACAATTCTAACGATAAAATATTTAATCTGTTGGAGACAGTAGCTTATGGGTCCACAATAATTATACAATATGTTTTTTGCATTAAAATAAATTGTAAATATTTCATTTTTGAAAAATAAATTTGAGTTTTTTTATCTGTGGATTACAAATACTGAAACGCTGGCGGCCATGTTTGTGCAGCGTGTGACGTCACATCGCACATAACAAAACATCGTGTGTTTTATCGTTTGCAGTTTGCTGAGAAGATCACTCTAAAATATTTTAATTAGTGCTTGTGAGAAGTTTAACGAAATGGAGCCGGGTTACACAGAAGCTGATAGTGCAAATTTACCAAAAATAGATTAATTTATGGTTGCAAATTTTTTTGCATGTAATCCTGACTTTTGCTCAGCCGAGTTTCGGAATGTAAAAACTTCCGTGTAAGTACCGAAATGAACAAAGTAATTATGTATAATTTATTGGTAAAAGTTAATGTGTATAGTTCTTAAGTCAAGTAGTAAAAATTTTATAAAATAATTTTAAATTACTTAAAGGTTATGTTGATAATTTTAGATCTTCGCGACAGTCGTATGGTGAATAATAAAAATAATACTTTTAAAATTAATAAAAATAATGTCATAAAAAGAATTGTTTTTATGACATGTTTTATGTACAAAATACTGGATTAAGTTTAATTTATTTTCAGTAAATCAGAGGCTAAATTGATTGCTTTTAAATACTTACATCGAAGTGATCTTCACAAAAAAAAATTGCAGATTTATCAGATGTAAAATTCAACTCTCAGCGTGCTAATTGTAAGCACTGCTTTCGACTGTTTAGGACATTTAGGGACGTGTATAAACAATTTGTCAGGATATTTAATTGTAGAACTTTTACACATAGGTACGGCACACGTCTTGTAGCTTGTCATTTTCATAAAAAATATTTATATTCTAAATATATATATATATATATATATATATTAACTTATATGAGCTTGCCAATGAAAAAGCTGCAAACTTTTAGCTTTTATGTTTAAGAGTTGGAGCATCGTAGCATGGAAAATATATGACATGTTATATTCTCCATGCATCGTAGTTAGCTTTACTTAGTTTATTGAGATATGACGTCACAGCCAGGAATGTCACGTGATGTGCTGTTTTCGCGCGACTTTCAAATTACTGAAAGATTAATATATTTTTTTCCGAATAAATAACGCTTTTTTCAGAAAAAAATAATTGTAAGAGGTATAAAATGAACCTACGTATGTTTTAAAATATCTTTCCGAAAACTGTCAAATAGCCAATTGTTAACTATTGCATAGATAAAAAAAATCTAACAATGCAGCATGTTAAATAAAACTATCTTTTCGGATTATTTCGCGGATTTATTTTGATTTTTGGTTCCCCATGTCACGAATGCTTTACAGCAATCAGCGTCCGAAAACAATAAGTGTAATAATCCGAAAACATAGTTTTTTTTAAAATGTCAAATATTCGCGTAAATCTTAGAAAGTATAATGCGGCATGTATTAAGAATGACAGCTATCTGTAATTGAATGTAAAGGAGAGGATGAATGTCGAGTTGTTTGAGGTTTGCATGTAAAGTGATTTGTATGACTCCTGTGGATGCCAGAATAATCGGAATTGTTCTGACCGTGTGTGCTTGCCATTGTGTTTCAACTTCTATATGTTGATGGAAGATTATTATTATTATCTACTATTCATATTTAAACTAAAGTAAAAACCTTATTGCTTTAAATACAGCTACAAAAGTAATGACAAGTAATAGATATATGTATGAAAATTTTGTACTTACGTATAAAAACTAAATATATATTTACTAGAATAACTACTCTATGCCATCTACTTTATGATAAATAACAAAGAACTTAAATTATATAGTGAATAAAATAAAGTTTAAAGACTAAAGAATTATATACACGGAGCCCACCAAAAAAATGTCGAAGTCAAAAATAGTAGCGTGTTTTCCTGTTTAAGCTACTATCCTCGATTTTGCCATAAGTTAAATTACTAATTATTAGGTATATAAGGTATTGTATATAATACATAGGTATGCAATTCATTTATAATTTTTGAGAAGAAAATATGAATATATTCTTTTGCAATTTTGAGCATTAGTTCTCTTCCCCTTCTAAGAGAGTAAGCTTAATAGTAGCTTATTAACATTTTTCTTTATTATATATAATAAAACCTCTTAGCTATTAACATTTATTTACTAATCACAGCAATGAGTGTTCTATTAATATTTGTATACTATTTTAAAACATAATTGCTTGGCTTCATGTTTATATTCTATATTATTCCTTAGAAGTCTATGATTTCTGAGTATAAAGTATAATTTCCTACAGTAAAAAACATATTTCTTTATATATATAAATACCGTTGTACTTCCGAAGTTGTTCGAAAAAAAAATCTTATACTTAGTATAAGAAATAAAAAAAAATAATCAAATCATATAATTCGCAACTGAATAATAAAAATAAAAATCAAACTTATAAATAAAATATATATAAACAATATTATTTAATAATAATATGCGACGCTTGTGGTTTTTGTCCAAATGTAAATTAATATAGCAAAATAGCATTATTTGTATTAAAGCATTACTGTCTAAATTAGCTACAAAATTTCGTAAATTATATAAGCATTTTATGCATAAATGTCATATAAATAAATGTTTTATAAGCCAGCCAAGTAAATTTATTTAGATTATCTACTATGCAGCTGGACCTCATACTCACTGAACGCAATATTTCTAATCTATAAATTAAGCAATAATAGAACCAATAGCATAATAATTTTAAAGCTTTTCGAATTATTACTTAAAAGCTTTATTTTTTAATATAAAAAAATCACGGGGCAAAATATTTCAAATTACCCCCAAACTTATCATTACAAACCAAAACCTGACATTATCATTGCTATAGCAATAAATTAAACCAAAACCCACAACCCATTAAAAAAAAGCAACGACCATCACTTATACAGCCAGCCATCACACACCTAACCCAAATAACCCAAAGACCTAGAACCACAAGCATCACACAACAAAAAAAAATTCAAAAAGCGAACACAAAACGAACCTATTTATCTGTACACTTGGTCTGCGCGAGGCGCTTGACGTGGTGCGCGATACTAACGTTGGCGGGCGCGGGGTGGGGGTGCGGGTGGGGGTGGGGCGCGGGGGAGGGGTCCTCGTCGTGCGGCGGGCGCGGCAGCCGGCGGCGCAGCCACGCGTGGCGGAGCGCCTGTGCGGGCGTTAGGCGCTTCTCTGGCTCCCATTCTAGGCATCTGTAATGATATTAAACAAAATTATAAGCACTAGTTTTTACTTATGAACTCAGCTCGTGTAAAAGTCTTATCGAAATAAGTCTAAGCTAACGCTATGTGGGACATAAGATACTTCTATTGCATATAACAACCAAATTCATGAAACTTCAACAGTCTTCAAACAGTCCCACTCACGCATTTACTTATTTATCCACGCATTCATAAACTCACTTACTAATTAATATCTAATACTTTCCACTACTACTACTATTTTTATTCTAAGTAGCTTGCAATCGCACGCTTTAATACAGAGAAAATTATTCAAATCGGATATTTTGCGTCTAACATGAACTACATTTTACTTCAATCTATTTACATAATAACAACGGTGTCTATTGAACATTAGAAAAATTCAAAAACTTTATTTAAAGGGATTTTGTGAATAAAGCAGAAAACAAAAATATATTGAAATATTTTTTCACACTTAACTGCTATTATTTTATTTATTATCTGTACCTTGAGTTACCATACAAACAGACACGTTTTACATCCATTATTGGATCGTTAGGTAAAAGCTATATTTATATATCTACAAATAATATCATATATACATTATACCTATATAAAATTAGATTAAACGACTATGTAAATAAGTCAAATCGCATTTCAGAGTTTACTCCAAACCGACTCCATTTACAAAGAGATGAAAAATTCTTTTTCGTAACTTATACTTGCATTACAAAAAGAAAATGTCCAACTTACCGTCTAATAAAGTCGATAAAGTATTTGTCCTGGCAACCTTTGAGCGCCGTCACGAAAGTTTTAGAGCCGGGAAGACCGCGCGGCTTGCCTCTTCTTGACATACCTGAAAATGCAATTGAATAATGTAAATCAAAACTATCTAAATAGTATTACTTTACCTGAAGAAATTTTATTATTATTTACTTTCATTCGTATGAAGTCTCTATTAGCTAATTTTAGTTGACAGACAAACAAATCTTTTTAATATAAAAAAACACGCTTTTTATTGCTAAAAATTACATATTTATTATTACATACATATGTACATCTTTAGGTCATAACGAACTCTTTACAAAAAATATTTGGAATGACCTAATAACAAAAAATCTTTGCCTGGAAATGTGAATGAAAATAACACAAATAAAGCATTTAGATGTTGAAGGAAATCAGATACCATGAATTTAAATGAATTAGGACCCTCGAAGAAACCAAACACCGAATGTCTTGTTGGATTATAAAAAACATTACGCATGGCTTTGGCGCTCTACCAAAGAAATGGTCTGTTTAAAATGCAATCCTATATAGGTAGTTATGAATATATCGCAGTTGGGGTAGCGTATAAATGTATATTTGTAATTAGTGTATTACTTTTCGGTTTAATTAAGAACAATGAAAGTTACGAAACACTCAATATATGTACGTAGAGTGGAAGATAACGACATTAAGATATTTAACCTGATTAGTAAGAGCCAAACTAACGATCTAATTAAGTGAACAAATATGTATGAAAAATGATTCATGTAAAAAAAAAACCATTGAAAAATTACGCATTATTGGAGTAGGTCCAACTCTCAACTACAAGGTGTTTTCCAACCTCGCCCACATTACGTCTGTGCACATCACTTCATACTCGTCATCAGTCTACGTAACGATGCCATGAATTATGTACAATATTACATATTTTCCATACTAAATACATACGTTATAAGCCTCACAATTACTGGCAAAAAGAAATTAGTAATAGTATATTTGCAAAAAAATTACCATGACAGTATTACAAACAAATAAACAAATAATTAAATAAACATGTTGGGACAATAACACACAGCACCATCTAGTTCCATGGTAAGCTACGAGGCTTGTGTTATGGATACCAGGTAGTTGATACACTACACATATATAACATTAAATACATACATATTATAAATATAGACACCCATGACTGGAGTACTAACATTTGTGCTCATCACACAAATGAATGCTCCCAGCGGGCTTTGAACCCGCGACCGCTGGCACAGCAAGTGTAGTCACTACAAACTGAGCCAAACGTATCGTTAACCGCCAAATATCACTCTTGTGTCCTACAGACACAAGAGTGATATTATAAGGATTCGCTTTTACATAGTATGTACAGAACCCTAAAGTCTAAACCACTAAAGGTTCCTAACATAAGGTATAAATTCCACTTAATATTCTTAAACAAACCATGTTCACTTCACTTCCAATTCAATCAATTCTTGAAACCAATTTCCTGTTTACATAATGTTTAGCAAATTGCAAATCATAATTCATATCCCCTTCTTAAGATTGCATTGAATAAACGTTCTCTGTTACGTAGCATAGTCGGGACGATGGCAGCCGGAATTAGATGGGGTAAGAAATTAATGTAGTGAGAACGAAAACAATTTTTTAGAAAACGTTAAACACCACTGTCAATTATGAAGCTTTCAGTGGACATATTTGTATTAAGATAGTCTATAGTGACTCATCCTCGCTTCGCTTCGGGTTCGTCCCTAGACAAAAAAAACTATCCCACGAGAACCGTACATTTCTCCGGAATGATACATAGCCTATAGCCCTACTCAGTTAACAGGCTATCTAATGCAAAAAGAATTTTTCAAATCGGATTAGTAGTTCCTGAGATTAGCGTGTTCAACCAAACAAACGAACAAACAAACTTCAGTTTTATAATATTAGTATAGATGTAGATTTATAATTAATCTATACATATAATAAAATTGTAACTAAGCCGAATCTATACATGAAATATTTTTTCGTAAATATTATTGAAATAGACATTATTATCGATACACAGGCCGAATCTATAGTTTTTAGAATTTTGTCTGTTTGTCTGTCTGCCTGTGACCGCATCACGGAAAAACCACAGGAGGGATTTTGATGAAATTTGGTATGATGATAGCTGGTTATCCCGGTCAACATATAGGATACTTTTTACTGCGGGAAAATACCTCATCTCTGAGAAATCTATATTAAACCTTAAAACGTAAATTTTATACGTTTTTATATACGTTTATATTATTATATTTAAACGTTTATACTAAATTCCATCCAAATCCATCCAGCCACTTTAGAGGCAAGAGTAATAATATAATACATAGACACACATACATACAAACTTTCACAATAATAATACTCGGATTAGATGAAAAATATAAAAAATAATAATTTATAGAGCTATAAAACTTTAACAGTTTTGAAATTATTTCAGAATGAAAGTTAGGTCACTTTTGCGTCGACAGTCTAATTGATATATTCTGCTGTTAGATAGATGAGTCAGCGGTTGGAGAGAAAGTAAATGACATTTTTCATTTACAATGATAAAATAATTGAAAGCAACGTGACATTTAAAGAAATATTTTTAAGTATGCGTTTAGTGGGATTGGTATTTCTGACTCAGATGATCTCTACATGCTGCGCGTTTGTGAAAAGCCGATTATCTAAAGAATTTTCACTGTGACAGTTGAAATATAAATAGATATGATGTTAGCGAATGAGGTGTTAGTTTTTTTTTACTGTAGGATGATACGTTATATTCCTGATTCATACTAAGATTTATTAGTTAAAATGAAGGGTGAGATCAGAATTATATCTGTAATCGTTACCGCGATCGGTTATTATACCTTATTCGATCTATCTAATATCGATTGTTCACGTTTTAAAATACCGCTGTAAAAGTGTTTATAGAGAAACAAGCCAGATGGTTTTATAGCCAATTATTCGGATATTATAGTCTAGACGCATCTACGATTAATATTATGAAAGTTCATTAACGTCATCTGTTGCCATAAAATCATTAAATCTAGCCCGGAGTAATTAAAAATAAAAGTAGTTTTAGAAAATTATTACACGAGTATTATTAATGCGTCTGAGTGATTAAGTTAGTGAATGTATTTGTTAAACGCAAACTTAAAGGACTTTTCGGAACTAACTTTTAATCGACGTTCCTAATTCTTATCATGTAAGCGCGTGCGCATAGCGGGCTACTAGTAAGTATTAAGTGGTAACATAAAAATATATTAGCGTTCAACTTACCACCACTTAGCACCGTGGTACCGTCAGGTAGCGTGGTAGCCGTGCAGTATCGCGGTAATCCTTTACTACTTATAAAATTTTTCGACCGCTTTCCCTGTTCTATGAGCCTCTGGGGCGGCATTCCCAATAATTCTATGATGCACGCCATTTGGTCCGCCTCGTCTTCGCCGGGTAGTAATGGGAAACCTGAAAAATGTACACATACACGATTTTATTATATAAATACAGAAAAAATATATTTTACATATATTTCTACGTAATTTAAAAATTATGTGTTTATTCACAACTAAATGAAAATCTTATGAGGTCTTATTATGTTACAATTTTACTTTTTCAGACATTTTTAACTTAAAAAAAAATTGCGTACATAGTTGAAAGCTGTTTCCAAATTGACAAAGTTGCGCCGCATACCATACCATACATACCTGTACGAAGAAATTCAAAATATACATATAAATAAAAAAAATAGATAGAGAGACTGTTACCTGTCAGCAGTTCCGCCAATATACACCCAAGCGACCACATATCAATTGGCATGCCGTACTTTGCCCCCATCATAACCTCGGGCGCGCGGTAGAACCTCGACTGTATGTACGTGTACACGCGCTGATGATCGTAACACGAGCTGCCGAAATCTATCACCTGAAAAATAAAAACATAAAGGTCAATTTTTTTTCAATTAACAAAAAATACGTAAAAATATGTGAAGTTCAAGTCACATGCAAAATTTATTTTCTGAAATGTAATTTTTTTGTTCAAAAAAGGAAAAGAGAACACGTAAGATTTATTTAACTCGTGTATACACGTTTTCAACTTTCCATAAATCATGCCACAGTTAGTACTAGCATTCATATACAATAATAATCGCCAGCATGTCTATGATATTCGCTAGCGGCTAAACAATAACTAAGATTAAGTATCCCATCAAGTTCAGCCACAACCTTAATGGACCAAGTATCAGGTGAGATATGAGTCTGTAAATTAGCAATGATAAAGTAACAGAGCATAAACTCTAGTTGTTGTACATCAACTTTACATACTTTAATATTGCATGAGAGTTTTGACAGTACGAAATAAAGTATAGAAAAACGTAGTCATAATTAAAACACATTAAATACCATACTGTACAACCCGTTAGACAAAAAAGAACCTATTCCTGAGAAAATTCTGCTTAAATGTGCACTTGTGTTTACTTTTTGATCATGATATTTTTGTTGGCTGTTTTCATCCATAATATTTATGTTATGGCTTCTCAAATTAGAACGTTTTGTTTTTCCATCAATTTCGGTTTGTTGCAAATTTCAAATATTGATATTTACACCGAGCTAGAAAAAGCACGTTCGTTAATAATCGCTAACTCTGTTGTAATAGTTAAAACATTACGTTTTCGTCAGTTCCAGGGAGTATACTATAGGGACCGTAACAAGACCTTAACTATTTTTTTATGATGAATTAAATATTCTAAACATATATGCAAAACAAACTCATTAAAATGCTCAGGCAAAATATTTAATAAGTCAAAGTTCGTCAAACAAACATCGATACACACTAATGATAAAAGTACAAATATCATTTAAATGCGAAATAACGTAAAGTACATTCAGTAATTTATATAGTCTACCCTTCAAATTCTTGGAACTATTTGGTCAAATAGTTCATTAGTAACAATGGAAAACGAATTACCGTGTCCAGGAACCGACCAAACATCAGTTTCCGATCATATGGCATATCAACAAACATGCACATGCGCACGTTGACGCACGGAGCACGAAGTACTTGTTATGGACTATTGTTGATTAAACTCAAAAAGGTAACAGTAGTGCCATACTCAGTGTAATTTATGATTCAAGAAGTTATGAGGCACCGGTATTACTTCATTTTTTATGTAACTCAGTGTAATGAGGCAGAGGCAACTGAGGGATTACGAAATTTAAAAATATTTATTGTAAACGTAGAACCAGGAAACAGGTTTAATGACATACCAAACTGTAATAGTATTGGAACATTAGATCAGATGTGATTATTTCTAAGATATCTTAGATATTTCTAGTGCATCAAAAATATCTTAGTCACTTTTCAAAAGAATTAAAGTAGTTATCAAAATGCAAAAAGTGAAAACTTACAAGGCAAAAAAGCTGCACCAGTATCCAGTTTTTTATACTGAATTAATTTATGAAGGTCAGAAAATTGTTCACGTAAAACGAATAAAGCTTCAGGTAAAGAGCCTTGAACCTTAATAGTTTCGTTAACTAAGGAACGTAAACAAAAGATCCATTTAATAAAATCTGATCATTCATCAATTTTCCGTCCACATAATTCGAATACGTAAATGTAACAAAACGCCATCAACTATTTCAATGCCAAGAGTTTGAAATAAACAAAACTTACTACGAGTATATTTTGGGTGTACACAAAAATTCAAGTATATAAGTGCTGGACCAATATATTTTATATAAACTGCTAATTCATTCATAAAGTTCAATGGCTTTATCAAAATTAGCTTTGGATGATGATAACAATTTTTGCATGAAAATGACCAGGTTTTAAGATATTTTGCACGCGAATGGACATTTACCCAATTTTTTTGTTTTTCTTTTGAAAAGTATTTTCTTCTAATAGCTCCCTTTGTTCTTAAGAATGTATTCAGCCCGTTTTATCGTCTTGCTAGATTCTCTTAGACATGCAGGTTTCCTCACGATGTTTTCCGTCACCTTTAAGACAAGTAGTAATCATGTTGAAAATGATTCGCAAATAAAAAATATCAGAGGTACGAGACCCGGGATTCGAACTCTCTTCACTCGGTTTCCCAAGCGAGCGCGATACCACTGGGCTATCACTGCCAATATCTTAAGAATAAATATTCTTTATATAATTTAAATAAATTGAAAACAAAACGAAAATTGAAGCACTGGCAAAGAATTAAGTATTCTCTACAATCTAGGGCACATGTTCCCAGAATCTGAAATGAGGCAAAACGGAACTCAACTAGAAGCTTATCGGAGCAAGAAAACAGCCAAAATTGGAAGTAGAGTCAATGAACTGTGACATATAATTATTGGAACCCAGGAACAGTGCAGGTTCCTTAGAAAATTGTTAGCGACAGTAACATATATACGTTCCCAATTCGCATTTTCTGGGAAACGCCGACGTTGGCGAAGATCCAAGTATGATTGGTAGACAATACCACGTTTTGATATGAGGTGATGATTAATGTTTGATGCAACTTAGATAAATAAATCGTTTGGCGATAATTAAACGTGGAAATGCGATAGTGAAGTCATCACTTCCAAGTACGTAATACTATAAAATTAATTGATGATGTCAAATGAAAGGTCCACAACTTGACCATTTTCATAATAACTACTCAATAAGGTAACTTGTTAAATGTCCAATTATTAATTACGTACATATAACATTTTAACGACGTCTGGTTAAACGGGAAACATATTATTTGTCCAGCAGAGCAAACAAAAAGCTATTGCATAGGAAAATGAATAATAATTAATTAATTCAAATATTTAACCGATTTGAAAAAGGAGGAGTACTTCATCCTTGGTCCCTAGTAACTCAATATCTACGCTTCTTGTGCATCGACTAGGTTATACTTTAAGGGATACTATGTAAATTCATAAAAAAGTCACTCTTATGGGTGAAACAAATGCTTTTAAGTGAAGTTGATGCATTTAAAAAAAAACCTTTGCACACTCCTATCGCTTTTTAATATTAAGCTTTATTTACATGCGTTCTACCTAATATGTAATCTGAATACTATATAAATTTTTCTTGAAATCAATTTTAATTTAACAATTTTTGACACATATTTTTTTCATCAATGTTTTATATAACAAGGAAAATGAGAACAATAATATTACTAACATATAAGTAATCATTTTTTGTGAACTAAGGTACCAGGAAGAGTATGTATGCTGTCAATCTTGGCAAGATAAAAGCTGAGATGACGATTGATGTCTCGCTTCGAAGAACTTGCGGACGCCAGTTTTGACAGAACAATTATATCAGCGCTGAAAAAAACTTGGTCGTGAAGCTATGCTCAATAATTTAAAGAGGCAAAACCTCGACTCATTAGTAACGAAGGCCCAATTAGCAATTTTTTATCGATAATGAATCTCATAAAGTAAGGTCGTATAAGAAATTGGTTGCAATATGTCAATAAAATAGACTTAATTACTAGAGGAGGGTTTATTTCTAAATATAAAAGCCATTTTGCATAGAAACGACTTCATTATGCTGTAAATCCGTAGATATTTGTTTACGTCACAACAAAGGGGGTCGTGCAATTATGAAGCTGTCAACTTTAATTGCGGTTATCTTAATTATATGGGTTTTTAATTATAATCATATTTCTCGCTCGGTTTTGGACGAAATTATTTAATTGGTATGGAATATAGGGTAGTATGACACTAAGGCACTAAGAGTTCGTATCGCTAAGCTGAATTTTGTTTAACCTGAATGATTTGACTTACGTAAGAGCTTATAAATCTTACCTTAACGATTATTCAGAAGAAGTATATCCCATCGTTAATAAAATATAAAATTCTGAGATCTCGTAACTCTCGTTAAACTATTAGGAACGTTATAAATTATTTTAAGAGCCATCGTGCGTTTTGAACTTTTCCACTAAAATATGTACCTCACTGCAAAATAAAATCAACTATTAAGCTACACAAGTTGAATTAGAAGACGTCTAAACTAAGATGCTTGCACGTGAAATAAAATAAACAACGAGAGATTGAAGTTTCTTATAATAAGAGGAATTAAAGAAATTACAACTACAACGTTTTACATTTAAAACAAGCAGAGCATAAATTACTTCCAAGGAAATCAATGAATTGAAAGAAAATTGTATAAAAAAAACTCATTTTCCTTATTGATTTGCTGAAACATTTAATTAAATCCTTCACAAGAAAACTTCATTCAATTTAACAAAAATAAACGCATTTTTCAATAACTAGTACCTATTAGTGTTAATTTGTACTGTAATACTTATATATGTATATGCCTTATAGTTATAATATTAACATTTTAAAATGAATTAAAATACAGGCATTACGCTTTTTTACACTAATGAAAAAATGATTTCAACGAGATTTCTAAACTTCGTCGTATTCGAGAAAGCCTCTTGCTATGCTAATAATGAAACCCATTAATTCCTTTTATGATAAAAGAAGACAAGCGCCTTGACAAGACTCTTCACTCATTAATATGGAGATTGAACCACTTTGCAACATTTTATAGATTTTTGAATTCATTATAATACATTTTTTAAGACTAAGTTAGATAATAACTGTTTATTTAACATCTTTTAGTTTATATTAATATTGTTTTTAATTATATTGCTAACTAGGCTTTAACTATGTAGTAACATTCAACTGTACTAAATTTAGGTAAAACAAGTACTTCTTTATTTCATGTGAAATCGTAAGAGAAAGCTAATAAAACATTTTTTTTTTTAGCACAACACCCGTCGAATATATAAAACAAAGCTTAGTAATAGGAGTGTCGTTTATTTTTCACATTATTACGTCTTCACGGATTGCTGGCGCTAATTCGACCATTGCTGTTTATTTACAAAGAGAACCAGGTCAAGAAAATCAAAACCGCAAAAGAAAACACCGCGCAACCTTCAGGGAGAAGTGATTTCGGAAAACTGCGACGCTCATACATTCGAAAATAAATCTAACTTCTAAGAGACACTTGAACAATAGCGCATGAAATTGTGTGAAAAGTTTATGTAAAAGTATGTAATGTAACATTGTCAGTAAACGGACACACGTGGGCTGCGACCCCGATACAGAGCTGTAACGTTACGCTGGAATTAAGACGTTTCTCGGGATATCCGTGTCATTAGATTGAAAAAAAATATATATATCTTTTGCATATTATAAATATTCGTTATTCCAAGAACGCATTTGTCGTTGGAGACGAAAACTAACAAATGGGAAATGCTAAGTCTATTAGAAAACTCAATTTACTCGACTGTTATAATTGCTCTGGATCGGAGAGGCGATTTGTCTCGTTTATCCATAGCTTTTTCGCTAGAAATTGGACTCGTTCTAAATTAAGTTCTTTTAAATGGTATATTTTTGGATTTTTGGTAATCGGCATAAATAAATAAAATAGCAATTTTTAAACAATTTTTTAAGAATGTCTGCTATAATGTAACAAAACACTTAAAAGTTGAAGTAAATATAAAAAAATTTTAAACATTGATATTGATCGATGATTATATAATGCATGAGGACATTTATATTCTTAATTCTTATTATGTAGACATAAAATGATATAAAAATCAACATGTTATTCTTTTAGTTTATTCAACGATAATTTAATTTAAATCTGAACGTCTCGCTTCTATAAACAAGTTTTAGATTTTAAGCAACCACTTATAATTGAACATTGACAAATTATAAATTGATGGAATATTCTTCAAAATTTCAAAACTTTCCCTAGTTTTTATAAATTGATCAAGAATATCAGAAATTGAAGTTATGAGATTACGCTAAATAACAACATTTTCAATTTATGTTCAACTCTAAACTCGAGAGAATCTGATTTTAATTGCACATTTTCCACTTTATATAAAGCGTATCGATAGAAAGATTGAAAATGCTTTTAAACTCAAATTGAGATATTTGCTATAACTAAACTGAAACCATTCTAACAATTAGATAATAGGTCATAATATATAATTTTGTCAGATATTACTATCACTGTTTTCCTTGACCTCATGCCACGTGAGGTGGGACCGTCATAACATGTTTCCGCTTTCCATTTCTTTCTACGAGCCTTCTCAGCCATCTTAGTATCCATATCCACATTCATAAGTAATACTCTCAGAATTATATAACATTTATCCCACATGCCCACATGATTTGCCCATACCACGTTCATGTGTTACTTCTGTGATTCTCTGCCACTGGTACTACTTTCAGATATTGCTTTGGATATTAATTACAGATTGTAATTAGTGTTTGATTTAAAATAGCTATCCTAAACGTGTTTGAGGCCGATAAGCCGCACGTGCGCACACGCAGAGCTGTCGTCGACGTCAATGATTCATTGCACCGACGCAACAGATAACGTTACCGAAACCTTGCAAACAATCTGTCGCAGACACATGTTATCTTTACATTGTAACACAAATTTTATATGAGGGAATTTTCTAATTAAGTCTATAGGTATAAAAGTCAATTTAAAAAAAAAGGTGTATTTAAGGTCTTTGTTATTGAAGCTAAATTATTGTATATTATTATGACAGAAATGAAGTTAAATCCAAAGAGGTTTTTCATATTTGCGTGAAAATGTATTATAATTTCTACGAATGGAATTTATCAAGATTATAGTTTATAGTATGTACAAAATTATATGAAATATGGTTTAAATACAGCAACAACCCTAATTACAGATCCGGTTAGCTCCAAAGCTAAAATTGAAACTTTTTGTGCAACATACGAGTACATAGTCTCATAAAAAACGATTTCACGCTTATATCTTGGTTGTGAACTTTACGAAAAATCAAGTACGCACTAGCAGCAGGCAGTAAAAAATAAATGCCTAGAGTTGAACAGACACTCCTTGTAGTGGAAACATTTCATTTAAATTACTAACATTTTGAGCGTTACTAAACAAATGTACGAATTACTCCTTTTATAAAAAGCTTCCAGCACTTTAGATGATCAGATTGTAAACAAAGAGCGCATAATGTAAGCTTTATAATCGAAATCAGATAGTTTCGCAGAATATCGACAGTATTTGTATAGATTTACGATCTCAGGTTATTTATTTCGTATATTTTTTTATATTATATACATTTAGAATTTAATTCCATGAATACAAACGAACTCATGAACCTACCAATTATTATATAATAACAAAATAAAACCTATTATTCTTAATGTTACTAGTAAACGTAGTATATGTTAAGACACAAGTAAAACGATAAGAATTTTATTCCGTCTTAGGTTTACAATTTTAGAAATAAAAAAGAATAAGATAAAAATCTAGTCCGATAAAAGCATGAGAAAATGCATTAGATTCTATATTTATTATTTTTTTACCAACGTACGTGTTATTTCTTGAAGAAAAATTTTCTCTCAATAAATCTAATATAACTATATCTTACCTTTACCAAAATGTTTCACGAGGTTTGGTTAAACGTAAAACCAAGGTCGTCTTTAAACATTTACTCATAACGTAAAAAAAACACACGGTAATTAAAAAAAAAGTGTGAATGGGTTACTATGCTATGTTCTAATTGTCTCTGATTTTTATCAAACACATGAAACATGTATACGAAGGACATCAAATCTTCAAAATTGCGTAGTAAAGACTTGCGGTATTTAGTAATTTAAAATGTAAATAAACACGTCTCCCGTTTTTTCTCGTAACTATGTACTTAAAATTTCATTTTTATTAATAGGTAATATTATTCCCACGAAATACCGCATCCTCCAGACATTTCGAGTTAGGTCACATAAAATTATTATATTCATATTTTATGTGTTTCGATAATGAGGTTTATTGATTTTCGGAAAATTAACTACCAGTTAATATTTCTTAATTGAACATGTAACCGTGTCACTTGCATTGAGGCGAGAAAGTTACAAGAAATTTTGCGGAAAGATAAAAATGTCAATACGAAGAGACATGTAATTGCACATAAAGCTGTCAGAAGAGAAATATTTTAAAATGTTTGCGTATTTAATCATCCGAACAAAATGTAGGTGTTATACCTATAAGTTCAGTAGCAGCATTAACGGTGTACGTTATAATCGTCGCGGGTACGATTCTAAGTTTATTTTAATTTAATTAATTTAATCATTATATTGTAATTTTTATTATCTTAGAATATTTAAGTTCTCCTTATAATCATTACACTTTTGGCCTCGTTCGACCCAGAAAAAAGAACAATATTTAAAGCTGCCCAGTTTAAAAAATATACATATTCGCTAAACCAATATTTCTATTCATATTATGGGTAACTTGTCTCATATAAATTTGAAAGTAGGTACTATACAAAGATTAATACTTGAGTGGCTTGAGTTTTTTAATTATATGTTAAATTGGCTATTACAAGAAATCGACTATAATTAATATTTAATAAAAAAATATATTGAAGTGAAGGCGTGTCGGGTTACCAGTAATAAATTAATGTTCCATGCCACTTAATATTGTAAATAACTTATCATATATTACAAAGTACCTAACTTTGAAGACATAAAAAAAATCAACTTACATGAAATATTTCGTTCTTCCGTAAATTGGCACAACAGAGGTTGTACTTAGTACATGGAATTGGGTCAGTGTAAACAAACTGACAAAAAAGTAAGCGGCAATAAATAATGAAGAAAAATAAGAACCACTTAGCCACGAAAAACCAGATCTCGAGTTTCAAATGAATGAAAGGAAGAATACGACGAGTTAACAAAACAACCCCTTGCTTACCAAAACATTTTTCACGTCCTTTGAAAATGCTTACAAAAATATTAAATTCAAGAAAAACACATAATGGTAAATAGAACGAATTTAAGAATAAGTAACGTTTTCGTTTATTCTACGTTTATGATTTTGTTAACTGACGAAAACAAAGAAGGAAGTACTCAATTCGACACGTATATATTTTTTACAATGTGGTCACGATGATTTTTTTATTGAATAGGGTATACCTCACGGCTCACAGTTGGATCCATTGAAATTTGAAAAAAAAATCCATCCCTAAGTGTAGAAAATAGGGATTTTTCACCAACAGATTTTTTTAAATACTTTTTTCTTACTTTGCTACTACTACACTACACTAAAAATGGTAAAAAATGTTTGTACTAAAAAGTAAATGAAAACTACCAATTAGATTTTTTTTCCTTTTTGTGTTTTTTTTGAAGCTCTCTCAGTTTGAAGATCTTTTCATACACCAATGTTATCTTTATTTATTGAGCAAGAGAAAGAACAAGACGTCGCGTTGGAAAGAAAATATTGTACTTAAAAATATTAGACAGATTATAAATCAGAAAACACAAATTAATAAACAATAAAAAAAAGCATCTACAAAAAAGTTTAGTTTGGAAATATCATGTAGGTTCAGTATCACAACGAACACATCTATTTTGAAGTTGAGAACCAAATCAAAAATAGTACCTATAAGCATCGATCAAAACAGTACCTACTTTAATTTCAATGAAAGACTGACAGACAAGCTGCTCTTATATTTGGAGTCGAACACCAACTGGCATTTCTTTGTAAGCCAATAAAGTCATGGAAAAATACAATTTAATGAAGTGTTTGTCATTATGAACGATGTAATGTGATTGAATGAGGGCAAGCCGTGCAGATTCTGTAACGAGTTGCGGCGGGGGAATAGGGTTATCGAGAACACTTATTCAGTTCGACATTACTAGGTTTAGCTGCATTTACGCAATATGTTTACATGATATTGGTTGTACTAACAAATAGATCGCCTTTAAGAATAAACATTACATTAATTTACGAAAAATATTCCTTTGATGCTTAAAAGCGTAACACATTAGTTTATTTGGCTAAAGATGTTTTAGATAAGTTCATACGATGCGTATGGCTCATCCGGCCACCGCATTACAATAGCACCGTATAGACTCCAGTGTGATATCACGAAGGCAGGGCGACCTCACTTAAACTTCATAAACCGTCCAAATCTGATACACAAAATTGATTTCTATTAGTATATAACAACGTCTATTTTGCACTGCATTATCGCATCGTAATTATTTTCCGCCAGGGGCTTTTTATCAGATATAGGAGCACTTTTCCAAATATAGTACAATGAAGTAAGATTCTGAATTATGCATTTTACAAAAGTGTATTATGTAATATATTTATATATCATTTTATGGTAAACAATTAAAACCTCTTTTAAATAGGCGTCCTCGTAAGTTGATTTTAAATACAGTAAAAAATTTGCTTTTTAGCTTTAGTTAAATCCATTGTTCTATTAAAACATATATAATCTTAAGTTAACCGATGAATTAATATTAGTATACACTCAATCTCTGACGTTTGAACTCTGAATCGAAAGTATACAAACATTCTGCCAACTTTTTGACTCAGACTAGTGATGAATACTTAGCGTTAAAGCGAATCACGGCTATGTCGTGTCACATTAATAATAATCTTCTTACAATCTATAAAATCATACACTGTTAAAGCTTGTATTATAAACAATGAATAAATTAAATAAAATAGACGAAGTGTGGCGAATCTGTCAGCATTTGCACCAAAGACCATAAAGATATATTATGGAATAATTAATGTGATTATAGAATCGATAGTTACTTTAAATTTTACGTCATATCTCAGTAATATTATAATAATAATAATGTTCTTCTGACCGATTCCGGCTACGGCGACCAGCCTCATTGAGACTAGCTAACTGCGCAGGAGATATTATAAAGCACAAGTGTGCGCGTACACTTGTGCACTATAATATCCATACGAAAGTGCACTCTCTATTCCTGTCACCCTCATACTCCGGTGGGACGACTACTCGACATGACCGGTGAGAGTTAAGGCGCAGGACCGACGGCTTTACGTGCTCTTCGAAGCACAGGGGCGAAATACCGCTAACTTCCCAACTCCGGGCTGTTACTGAGACTTACTATACAGAAAGACTAAATAACTAGGCTCGACCCAGAACTTGAATCCATGACCTCTCGATGTGCAGTCTTTCTTGCTAGCCACTACACCACCGAGACAAAAAAAAAGTATTATAAATATTATATGAATGTAACTCTGTCTGTTTGTTATCGTTTACATTTAAACCGCTGAACAGATTTCGAGGTGGCAAAAACAAATAGTTCGCCTCATGAGATCGGACCTATGTTATCTTTTATCTCCTTTCCGTTACTCCTTTCCGTCATTTAAAAACTAGTACTAAATAAAAATGATTGGATAATCAAAATCAAACAGCAAGTATAATATAACTTTTATGGAGTTCGCACGACACGAAGTTAGTATATAAAAATGCAAATTGAATATCAATCCCATCAATATTGAATTTTATGTCGACCGTCTGTTATCGACGCTATTTGTTTCCTGCCAAGTGTTGTACAAAATGGAATTTTTACAAAATAATATAAATCGAGTGTAAATTACATGCTTATTATATTATGAGAATTTCCAACCTCGATAATTCTGAAATATAAAATAAAAATCATTGTACGAATGTCGGGGCTATTCAATTTCTTTACCAACTTTTGTTTTGCATTTAATAAATTCGCGTGAATTAAAATTGGTATCATTCGATATTCGTGATTGAATATTCCATTGAAAATTCAATAAAACCAGTTTGATATTTTAAAGTTTTAATTACATTGGCCTCGTGTCAACTCCAGTGTTTATCGGAGGAAAAGCTCTTATACAAATTAACTTCGTGCTCTCATTTTGTAATTTTTTTCAACTTTAAAATATATAAAAATAAAGTTTTTTTTATTTTTAAACTTACGTAACCCAAATGAAAATTTAAAAATATATTGATGTAATGATAATTTTCTCCAAAAAAGACGCTTGGTGAAGGGTTGCTAAGCCTTTATAGTTCTGCCAAATTAAAATATGGTCGAAAGAGCCCTGCAGATAGAGTTTTAATCATAGGGGCAGTAACATACATAAGTGCAATATTTACATATGAGTACACCACGTCTATCCGACACAGTTTCCAATGCCCTATCTACCCCAGCTCAACTTGCATACAAGAACAGCATAAGTTCAAAATAGCATAAGCTAGCTAGATGTGCATTAATATTTACATAAGCAAAACTTGCAGCGATCTTCACTATATTGTCAATAACATTTGCATAGTGATAATATCGTTAGGTTGAGCAACTTTGTTGTGTAATGTTTCAATATCGTAAGAATTTATCGATTTTTGAAGTTTATGCTTGTAATTAAATAACACCTTTAAACGGTTAATATTAAATGTACATATACTACAAGTTTAACTTCATTACATTAATGTTACTAAAGGGAAAATGTATCTTTAAATAATGTGACTTTTAACTAAAAAAATTACACTGATTTTAAAATCATTCTTTGTTTTCTAAAAGAATAGAAGGGACTCTAGAGTAGTAAAACAACAAAACAAAACTTTAAATCACACTAATACTGAAGTTTATGAGTTTTTGTTCCTTATTACGCTGTAAAGTAGTCAGCTGTAATTTGAGTGAAATTAGAAGAAGAGATAGCTTATATTCTGGATTAACAGCGTTTACTTGTTATCGTCACCTACTACTACCTACTATTTAAGCGAAGCCGTCGGCGAAAAGTAGTTAAAATAATAAAAAAGCTACAATAGCGGTTAGCCATAATCATTAAACACGTTAGGCGAGCGACGGGGAGAGAGCGTGACAATACCGACTGAAAGTCCGGATGTCGCTCTCTGTAGATATAACTTAACTTTAGATAGCCTAAATCGATAATGTAGTACAATAAAGAAAGTGAGACCGCTCATTACATCCTGATGATTATAATACTTCAGTGACTTAAAACAAAAGCTTTTCTTTCTCTGCTATTTTCTATTTTACCGACTTCAAACAAAAGGTTTCAATAAATTCATTTAATATTCAAATTCAGGCGTATGTTTTTTTTCTATTTTACGTGATCTGTTTGCATAAAGATAACCAACATTCAGGAATTATGTTTCTTTTTAGTTGTATTCAGCCCTTTTTAACGTTCCACTACTGGGCACGGGCTGCCTTTAATACGAAAGGGATCAGGCCATAGCCCACCACACTGGCCAAGTGCGAGTTAGCATATTTTTATATTAGTATTATCTACTTAACATTGATTACTCAAAAGACTTGACAGTCATGCATAATATCTGAATTTGTGATAATACAAGAACAGTTCAAAAATCTAAAGAGACACCGACGAACGTATATTGAGAGAATCAAATAACAAAACTTGAAAAAACGAAAAGGTATTTTATATAAGGATCGTAACGCTTGGCACTTTATTCTCTCTGACCTACCCCAGGGAGATAGAGCTTGACGTTATACATTAAAGCCTAAAAAAATATTAGAAAATTATCAATGACGTATTACTATTGTGAAACAGCAATAAAACACTTATATTTATAAGACATAATAAAAAATGGAGGTGAAGTGGATCAACCGTTTTACATTTACTGAGACTATACTCACATAATACAGTTATCGTTAATCCAGAAATAGCCAGTCAAAAGGGTACAGCCGACTAAATTTAACCGTGCTTCTGAAAATATAGTACCTACTAATAACCTAAAGCGCTAGTCATTCCATCTATTTTAAAGTTAGGTACTACGGTTACAGCACGCCAAAATATGTACTATAAAATAAATAATTGAAATGAATTTTTTGAGAAGTTTAATTTGTAAAGTCATATCGCACATCTGTGTATTATATGTAAGACTCCATCATAAATTAAACAATTTTATAACAAACCCGTATTAAAATATTCGATGTTTAATACTTTCTTAGATTTACGCGAATATTAGACATTTAAATAAAACTATCTTTTCGGATTTTTTCGCGGATTTAAATTAAAATTAACAAATATTGATGCCAATTTTTCAAACTTTGAATTCATTTTTTGTTAATTGTGGGTAGGCTGTCTGTGACAACTGTATAATGCCTTTAAGACATCTAACACCTTAGTCTCTCCCGTGACCATGATTACTGTAAAGCAATCGAAACGTCGGGAACCAAAAATCAAAATAAATCCGCGAAAAAATCCGAAAAGATAGTTTTATTTAAATATTCGATATTTCTTAAAGAGTGTAATTTACATTGTACAAGTACATATATATAAGTACGTATAACGCTAATTAATTCTCAGTGTACAATCCATCACATGTTCTCTTTCAAACATATCAAAAAAGGCTTTCAGAAGTAATCCAGCAGATTACAGCGACTGGTTAATGTAAAGTTGATACATTAATCAACTTTATCGTATTCAAGTTGTTTGGAAACGTAATCGATTGATGTGACGTCTTAAAAGTTGTGTAAACTGAACTAGCTCTCAGTTTTCCCTTATTTGAATTATTTAGAAATAATTAAAGAAATATATAAATATATATTTTATTAGATTCTTAATTTGATTGAGTTTTAGAATTAGCAAGAAACAATGCAAATTTTTCAGATGTGCGAATCATTTTCAACATGATGAGCAACAGCGTAACGGTGAAAAATATCCCGTGTGCAGAGAAGATCTAACTAGTTTTTGGAAGATATGTCCAACCCGCACTTGGCTAGAGGTGGATAAAGTTGAAAGTGTGAAATCCTTTTATTGAAGTCCATGTCAAGCAGTGGAACGTTAAGAACAGAAGATATCATAGTAAGTAACATAAAATATAAATTATAATATAATAAACTAGCAACTCACCCTCACTTCGATCGGGTTCGTCCCTAGGTTGATTCCCCATACAAATTTTTATCCCGATTTTTACCCCTTTAAGGGATGATTTACGGGATAAAAAGGATCCTATGTCCTTCCCAGGGTCTCAAACTATGTTTTTAACAAATTTCATTTAAATAGGTTCCGTAGATCCAGAGATTTTCCCCTTCAACCTCACAAACTCACATATTGTACCTCTTTATAATACCTATTAGTATAGACAAGAATATTACTGATAACTTTAAGAAAAAATTAGATTATTTATCTAGACACAATAAACAAATATGCAATCAAAAATTTAGTAAAATAGACGTTTAAGCTACATTTTACGTTACAAATTACAATATGACTTTTGATGCACGAGCAAACGTAAATCAATTTATAAATTACTAGCGACTCACCCTCGCTTCGCTTCGGGTTCGCCCCTAGACAAAAACAAATCTGTCCCACGGGAACCGTACATTTTTCTGGGATGATATATAGCCTATAGCCTTCCTCAGTTAACGGGCTATCAAATGCAAAAAGAATTTTTGAAATCGGATAAGTAGTTGTTGAGATTAGCGCGTTCAACCAAACAAACAAACTCTTCAGCTTTATAATATTACTATAGATGAGTACGTACATAGTAAAACAATAATGTAATACACTTATTTAACTTTCCTTGAGGAAAACCCAAGATAATACCAGTCACAAAATTTAATTTATATTAATAGTATAAAGAAATGATTTCAACAGTGCGAGGGAGTAGAACATAATATGTTAATCAGCAAAATCTACGAAATCTCTTTTGTGAATTTCCTCAATGTCTGTAACATGACATAATTCCGATAACACGTATATTCTCTTTGTGCATCATTCTTTTTTCATCGAAAATACTTATCGCATTTATCTTGTCTAATTAAATAGAGTTATGGACGGTGCGTGTAACAACGTAAAAATAAATAACCGATATAAGGATTTGTGTCTTATTCATATATAATTTTAATGAATTATATATCATTAATATAGTATAGAACATTCCAAAACAGAAATTGTGCAAATTAGACATATACTATCTATTGGTAGCAAGTAATCTTCCGATTAGTAAAATCGATGATTACAGAAATTCAGATTAGATTGACAAAGGGCAAAGTAAATAAACATCTTAAAAGAAAAAGCATAGAAGACGAACACCTTAACTGATTAAAACTTTACTTTCTAGTTTCTAGCCAATTGAAAATTTGACTGAGTGTGACATACATAGGCTACTTTTATCGTTCTAACACGCAAGCGGAGCTACGGGCCAAAGCTAGTTATAAGAAAAAAAAATAAGCTATAGTAATTAAGAAGTAAATATATTAATATTGAAAAAATATGTAATTAAAAACAACTTTTTATATCATATAAGTTGTGTAATGTAATAAATGGATTTGATTTAATTTAAAGTTTTTTTTTAATTATTTTAGGTACTTATTCGTATTCTCCCCTTTCATTTGATAACCATGTCATGGGGGTGCATAAAAAAACCATAGTTCGCCATCTTTGGGAGTATATTTCTATCATATTGGATTCAGAATGATATTTACTCAGCTAACCATGCATTGTCGTCTAAACTAAACGTGTATGCGAAATTTCAGCTCAATCGGTTGAGGATAACTGCTTTAAAATTCAGTTGCAAGATTTGACCCGAACAAATATTCTTACAAACATTGCAAGGTAAATAAAAGCTTTTAAATAAAACTATCTTTTCGGATTTTTTCGCGGATTTATTTTGATTTTTGTTTCCCGACGTTTCGATTGCTTTACAGCAATCATGGTCACGGGAGAGACTCTCCCGAAAAATCCGAAAAGATAGTTTTATTTAAATGTCTAATATTCGCGTAAATCTAAGAAAGTATTAAATAAAAGCTTGTAAAATGGGAAGTTCTATGATTGATAATTCGATTAAGGTTAGAGTCACCGGTATGCGTATTGCATTGTGACACTAGGTCCGAACTGTCGTGACTTCATAGAATCGACGCGATTGCGAGAAGCTTGGCAGATATAACATAAGCTTTTGTACAAAACTGTCATAATAATTTATGGATGCGGTATTTTTATAAAAAATTGTAAATTTAAAATTCTTTAAATAATATTTTTTATAAAAATAAAGGATGTTAGAATCCGATAATGTATAACAGTCAAGTTATAAGAAAATATATAAATAATTTATGAGCTTTTCTATGATCTTACGATTACGAGCTTACGACAGGTTTAGTGTCAAAATACAAAAAAACACAAAATGTATTAAGTATATTAATCACAAAATCAATGACATGTATTCAGCCCTTTTTAACGTCCCACTACTGGGCACGGGCCTCCTTTCAATACGAGGGGAATCAGGCCATAGTCCACCACGCTAGCCAAGTGCGGATTGGCGGACTTCACATGTCTTTCGAAAACTTGCTTGGTTCTCTAAGACATGCAGGTTTCCTCACGATGTTTTCCTTCACCGTAAGGCAAGTGGTAATCAAGTTAGAAAATGATTCGCACATGAAAATATCAGAGGTGCGAGAGACCCGAGATTTGAACCCGCTTCACTCGGTTTCCCAAGCGAACGCGTTACCACTAGGCTACCACTGCCTCAATGACATAACAATGGAAAATTATTAATAATATAAAAAAGTTAAAAATATTAACAAATTTTTAATTGGAAAATTTAGTTTTGTTACTTCTACATATATTATTGTATCCATCTAAAATAAGAAAAATAATAGAAAAGTAAACTAAAAGTGCCCACTCCGATTTTCCGACATCATTAGTGAACATAAAACAAGTAGGTCAATACATTATTTATAGTTCATACGTCAGCAGACAATCTGCATCGGGAGCCGGCCGTAAACAAAGCGTACGCACGTGTACTGCACCTCAGAAGCGGTACTGATGTTGATAATTTTGAGATTTGACATGGTATCTTAATACTAGTATTATTATACTTAGCAATATAAGCGAAGGTTAGTCACTGGCGACTAACTCGGGTACGTAACATAGTAAGAAACCATATCCTACATGTAACAGGTTATAATCTATCTGCGAAATAAATTTAATCCAAATCGGTTTAGCCATTTTAGCGTGAAAAAGTAACAAACATACACACATATACAAACCTTCACATATTTAGTAGTAGTCCGATTCTCATGTCTAAAACAACAAACACTACAAGTCTTGAATAAAACCCTCAAAATTCTTTAAAAATATTATAATTTAAATAGATAATGTTTTAATTCATTTAACACATACTTCAATTTTCACTATGTTATCCGTGGAGACAAAGAGGCTTTATTCTGTTATATAGCCTTAGAAATACTATGAATATTTGCATGAGGTAATAAATGGCATGGATAGTTAAACCAACTAAATTATATAAAACACTAGCTACTCACTCTCGCTTCGCTCGGGTTCGCCCCTAGCTTGCTTCCCCGTACAATCTTTCATCCCCATGGTCATCCCCTTAAGGGATGATTTCTGGGATAAAAACTATTTCACTCACTCACTTTTCATATCATGATATTTAAAAAAAAAACTTATTTTAGTATATTTTTTTTTAATTTTCTTCTATACAAAATTTGTCCTGACAGTAACAAAAACAAAAAAAAAAAAAATTATCCAATTTGGTGCAGACGATCGGAAGTTTTGCATTTCGGTGATTCATTTTTATTTATATAGATAGTATATGTAATTATAAAAATTTGATATGGCACTGTCCGTGAAGTTCACGTAGTATTAATCGCAGGTTATTTCCGTGCCCACTCTCATATAAAAGCGGAACTACTATCTTTATCGATTTTTTTATCGATCTTTTTGATTTGTAAACGAGCTATCCATAACAAACCTTATAATTAATTAATATTCGACATTATAGGTCCATAAAAATACAACAAAAGTTTTTAAAAATATATATAAAACTTTATAGTTTTAATTCTACATTCCATTTTAAAATATTTTATTTTATTATTTATTAGAGATCGATATATAAAAATATAGCTTCATAATTATATCTGCGTAGGTACGCGCAGGTGTTCCCTCACACCTGGCCTGCGGGTTTGGAACTATTAAAGTTCTTAACAGCGTTGTTTAAATTGATTCAGAATTTACATATTAACTATTGGGGTTACAAAAGCAAAATAAACACGCAGTCAACCACTAAGTTTTATTACCTTCGTTACATTACCGTGCTCATAAAAGGAGATTATATTTTCCGGTACTAAAACTAAACATTAAGTAATATGTAAATAAATTCATAAAAAATATGATTTGCACTATTATGGCTAAATATAGTCGCTCGCAGCTTTTGCAGGAGGTGTTTTACACTCGCTACATTAGTAAAAAAGAAAAAAAAACCCACGTTGGTAAACAATGCTGTCACAAATTCTCCTTAGCACTTTTTTTAAATTACGACGATAATTTTGGCGAATTGCGGCTTGTAGCAATATGGCGGAGTCGAACAGCTGACTACATTGAAGGTCGTTAGTTTGAAGTTTAATTTTATTCATCAAGAGATGTCTGAGCCTGATTAAGAACCCCGCACACTGTAGACTTTCTATCGGCCGACACCAAACGTGTTTTATGTGTACTTGCGTACATATAATCCACGCCAATAAACCAGTCGGCCGATAGAAAGTCGGCAGCGTGCAATGGCTCAAAGACATTACTGGGCTGGAGCACCACTCTGCAATATCTTCCCAACTTGAGGTGCCACTGGACTGGTCTTCTCATACATAATACTCCAAATGAGACTGTGCGTATCATGTGCATATACAAGAGTCGCGCGTAAAATGAACAATGATAAAATTTTAATCATAAAATTCTTATTAATTATTCGTATTCGAAAAATGGGAAATATCAAGTTATATATTTAAACCGGCAAACCGGCTATGTCCAATAAAAATGATTTAACGCGTACATTATTAAGTAAAAGTCCACGTAATATATGTATAACTACTTACTACAGTGAATAAGCATCTGGAATTGCTCGCAAATACTGTTCCAACTTTCACTTAAATTATATCTCTTAACCGAGTTAACAGCCATTAAATTTTAATCCTAAAGTAGGAACCTACTTACTCAAAATACAACTGTGTTAAAAAGTATAACTCGGAGTAAATATGACTATTTCATGTATTTTATTATACACGTCGTCTATTTTATAACTTAAAAATAAAACTGTTACGTTTTATCCTTTGTAATTTACACATATAGAATAATATTTATGTAAATAGAAAAAAAAAGTTTCTGTGGCATAGAAAAAAGAAGAAAAACGTGAAATGTGTAGTTATTAATTTTTTGGAGCCTACAATATTTTATTTACGCGACTGCGGCGTAGCCCAAAGAAGGATTATGTGTTTGATCTTAACGTATGCATGTATGACCGATCCTATGTTTCGCCGTAATTACTAATCGGCTTACATATCAAAGGTCAACTTGTTCTCCTCCTTTTAGTTCACTTTTCACTCAGTAGGGTTTTTCTATTTTTGTATTTTTTTTTAATAGTTTAAATTTACACATGAACAGAGCGGCGAAAGAAAGGTGGTATTAAAAAAAAACTTTTTTGTTACCTTTCTATAAAAACTAATACTTTATAATAAAAGCTAACGAAAGTATTTGCAAATTCAGCAACAAGGTATAATGAACTAAAATTTATCTTTTTAGAATGATCGTTATTGTATGTGGAACAATGCCCGATAAGAATGTTTGGTTTTCACAATAGAGTGCAAAATAGATCAGACTAATTTGTCTACCGCCGCTGGAAAATTTATGAGATATTGCGAAATTTATGTTTATGTAATGTTACATATTTTTAAGCTGTATCCAGAAGATTTTAACTAAACAACTGGTCACAGGTACCTGCGACCGCGGCATTTGCAACAGTGGTAAAATATCGCGAACTCAAAAATGGTAAATATCCCGTTACGGGTCTTAAAAAAAAATAATGTCAGTTGAAATTTGCAAACTTAAATATCTCTTTTCACTGATTTTGATACATTTGTTCTTGTTAAGAATACATAACGCCGCGCTTTGTTTAACAAAACCGGGACAAACACATGTACTCGTATAATACAAACATTCAATCCCACAAAAATCAGTATTCATTTGATTTTTGTAGCGATTGAGAGTAGGTAGTATGCGGTACCAGGCGATTTCTTTTATAATAATTTACCAATATACTACAATTTAATATGTAAATATGCTGTTTAAGGTCAGTTTAGATTAAAAGCTGACAACAACTTCAGCTCTATAGTAGAAAGCTCTATAATAAATATAGAGGGGAAATCGGTAATACCAAGGAATAACTTCAATCATAATCGCTTCAAATCTATTTTCCGATTCAACACGGTAACATACACCGTACGCCATGAAGACTTGCCTAGTTTTAACAGGATATTCTATGAGCCTATTACAATTTCCTACTGCACTGTTCAGTGAAAATAAATAATCTTTACGTATATATGTATTTCAATTATTATTATCAATAAAAACATAATAAACAAAATAGTATTTTTAGTATTTTCTCACGAGTCTAATACACGTTGTTTGAACATACTTAAGTTTACAATCATATTATTTAATCATTTCTCTTTAAAGATCTATGAAAAAAAGTAAAACAATATGTAGAAACAAGCGTTACTTAAATAGCCTAACTAATAATTGCTTTTAAGTAGTGATGTGGCTTTTAAGACATGAAAATATATGCAAATAAATTTTTCTGTTACATTTGCATAATAATGTCCAATTCACTCCAGTCCGAACAAAGTAAATAAACGCTTTGTCTCTGCCAAAACCCTGTAGTAACTGTGGTAATTCTGTATAATGAAATTACATAATAACCGTTATTGGATGCAATCCAGCGAAATCGGGATTAAGATGAAATTTAACGTGCTTGTAAATCATTTGTACGTTTTATTGTTTCTAATTTACACGATCATAATATTGTTTAGTAGACAAGCGATGTAATAGAAATATTGACAAAATAGAAGCGACTCGTAAAATATGAATAGTGGTTTTCAACATCCGTCTATGCAATACGTGATAACTGACTAAAATACCATTATTTATAGTCGTTCAATACAAATATTTGTGTCAAACTATAAACAAACTCGTAGTTTCTGACTTGGACACATTCATTCACTAAGAAGCGTTTTGAGCCAAAGTTTGCACAGTTTACGGTTAACAAAGAGAAAACACTAACTTAGAAATTACTTTATAGATTAATTATTTAACTTAACTTTAATTTTTTTATACTCTAAAAGTATAAAACATTAATAAAAACTATGATAATTAAAAAAAATATCGCTTTACAATTGGCAAAGCTATGGCGATATTCACAGAACTTTGTGTATATGATCATACAAATGAATTATGTACCTTCTTAAAATTAGGCAAACCAAGTACTGAAAGTTAAGTACTGAACAGTAATAAATATTTTAGAACCCACAATAACTATGACACAAAACAAGTATAATTGAAACACCCAAGGTTGCACTGGGATTACACAGATGTACAAAATTACCTCTCTTAATGACTCGACGTCGGCTTAGCAACTTTGGTACACCCAAGTTAATGGGCTAATGACTAACTTATTTCGTACCTAAATACGTTTTTAGGTTGCACGAAAAAGCTTTTTTACTTAACTTCGCAACTTGTAAGTGCAAAAAAGAAAAAGTTATCTGCAACGTTACTTTACATTATAATATATTAACGTTAAGATAAAACTACAAACTCATATTAATTAAAACTTTATATATATATATATATATATATATATATATATATATATATTATCTTAATTTAGATAATTTAAAACATAATCCCTCCGAATAATGAGCAACGAAGCCTAATCCACATTCTAATATCCCTCGAGCCTAAATGAGTAAACAATCAGTATTACTGTCGCATTACAAAGGCGTAGTTGGTTCCCTTTGTACCCTTGTCAGACCTAGATAGCGGGATGTGTCTTAATTCGAGCGAATTACGTTCGTTCCTTTTAAGCGGATATGTTGATCGCTAGGAGACGTTTTAGCTTTATTACATTCGTTCATTATTGATTATTCTCAAGTCAATTCTAAGGTTACTGGAATGTTCTAGAAGTTTTCCTGCACTACTTCCTTTTACTTATTTGTGACATGCGTTCATATTGCTTAGGCGCGTGTAGTGTCCTTCAGTAGAATATAAATATGTTTAATAAATTAAATATTTATAATATGTGTAGAGTATCTACTGACGGTAAGCTTTACACTACCTTTTCTGGAAGTATAATAGGCAAAACTAAAAAAAAACTTTACTAAACACTAAAATGCCTACAAAATATAATTTGTGGTAATAAATTAATCTGTATATGTTATATGTTTCTGTGAACGATTAGTTTAGTAAAAAAATTACAATAATTAACTAAGAAAGTAATATGTAATGTAGTTTTCAAAGAACCAACCAGCCTCTGTACTTATACGTTAGTCTACGGCACAAATAGTACCTATAACATTCAGTAATAAACATTGAGGATCATGGTATCGGGGAGTGCTGCACTGATGTTCTTATTACCAACGCTGACGTCAATATCAATTGCAATCGTAAAACTAATTAACATGCGAGGTAAGGTTTATTGACTTTTCAGGAAGCTTTCTTAATTTAGGCTATATAGAGCAATATCAATAAAGCTGGGCATTCATATGTTTACATTGTTTTGTTTAGTATATGATGATCAGAGTTGGGAAATGCATATAAACAAAATAGATAGAACTTTTTTTTGAACTTAATTAGACTTGAACATCGAACTTTTTATCAAACGAATGAGGCTCAATATCAAAATATTATTTTTAATATGCGACCATTAAAAAGCAAATTCACTGTATTATCGGTCAAAATATAATGCGGGCATTAACATTATAACAAACCATACTCCATAGAGCATCATAAGCCACCGACCCTTAAATTTATATGATGTCATTGACTGTACAGAGAGCCACTCAGATGGTTCTTATTACATAAAGTATAAAAGTCAAAATCCACAGTACCCTATGTCGACTCCCGTACAGATACAAATTGAAAATTGCAATGACGTAAATACATCGAACTCGAGTGCATCTAAAATTGCACTGAGCCTAAAGCAAGTTGTAAAACTTAAATTGTGGCGGATATAGGCAAATTTAATACGTCCATATGTTATTTTAAGATAGTATTGTTAGGATTTTTATTATCTATGATCTTTATCTATGCTTAGGTTTAAGTGGCAACACTTCTATTGTCTTTGCTAATATGTTTCCTCTTTACAATGGTGTCGGTTTGGTATAAAGATGTAACGCTAGTAATTAATTCAGTAAAATAAGTTAATAAGAGATAAAAGTTACCTATGTCATTAAAAACCATATATACATTAATAAAGTAAATAAGAAATGATATAGGTAGTTATTATTCTTTTAATTCAAACATCGACTACAATCGATTTATAAAGTTTCCTTTTTAGAGTTCCGTGCCTCAAAACAAAAAAGGAACCTTTATACTATCACTTGGTGTCCGTCCGTATATCTGTCTGTCTTTCAAGACCCTTTTTCTTTGGAACGCGTGGAGGTGTCAAGCTGAAATTAATAACAAAAAGGTCAATCTCTTGCAATCTGCACTCCCTTGGTGCTGTGAAAATATCAAACTTTTATAATTGTATGTTCAATTTGATCTTAGTATTTACTTGCGGCTTCGCTTTCATGGTATATCGATAAAAAAAGCATTGTTACTGGGAAATAATGTACCTTTCTACTAGTGAAAAATATATTAGACTCGGCTTACAATAACATGGATTATATTTAACAATGAATAAATAAACAAACAAGTTCATTTCCAGATAATAGATTAAGATTAGTGTTGCCCAAATTCAGTCTTGGTCTTGCAGTCTTGGTCTTGGTCTTGCATTTTTGCAAGACCAAGACCAAGAACAAGACCGCGTATTTTTAGCAAGACCAAGACCAAGACTGACCATGCAAGACTTGAGCAAGAACAAGACTAATCCCGCAAGACTCTTGCGTCTTGCAGCTAGGACTTAGCGCTATTTCACGGAGTAGTTAGGAATAACAGTTCGGTGTATAGGTACGCTTAGGAATTCTATGAGACGCAAAAAACTGTATCAAAGAATATGAAAAACTGGACCTATTCGCATTACGACCAATACCTACCATAAGCATACATAGCGAATAAAAAAATATCCATTAAAATCAAACAGAGTGCATGCATAGTTTTGTTTTTACATCGGCACTTTGATAATGCGGCATCAAAGGTTTTGTACTGACGTCTCAAAGAAATTTGTCGCTTTTCGGAAGTACATGGGGATGATACACGTGGCGGCGGCTTCTTTTGAATTCACATACAACAATCGGTGCCGCCGCGCCGAAATCACAACATTTGACACTAATTGATTGCCGCCATAGAACCTAGGTATAGTTTTAAGGGCACAGGTGTTCCAAAGAATAAATAAGTTTCAGTGTGCTTATAATGGAAACGAATACATACATTATACTGATCACGCAAGTAGTATTATGATTAGATAATGGTAAGGATAGGTAGTAGATGTCATAATAATTTATTCTAGTAAGTATATAGTATAATATCTTCTTATCTATAATAATAAAGCTGAAGAGTTTGTTTGTTTGTTTGAACGCGCTAATCTCAGGAACTACTGGCCAGAATTGAAAAATTCTTTTTATGTTGGTTAGTCCACTTACCGAAGAAGGCTATAGGCTATATAACATCACGCTACGACCAATAGGAGCCGAGCAGTAATAAAAAATGTTGTAAAAACGGGATAGTTTATAAAAGTTTGTATGAAACTCGGCAAGGACGAATAAGCCACGGGGACGAAGTCGCGAGTGACTGCTAGTTGATTATATGGGTTTAAACTAAATACTTAGGTACTATTATTGTACATTTAGTCAAAATATTTTTTAAATTTCTTAATTTTTTACAAGAAAAAATAGCAAAAATGTGGTCAAATATCACCCGTTTGATAAATATTGTAGCCACTTTTAAACATACTTGAAACGTGTAAAAAAATTCTACAAAACTAATAAAATAATATAAAAAGCGTACCTACCTACTTTTAAAATAAAAAGCCTGCATGCAATACGATTTTTGTATTGCTTATGAGCCCGAATATCTCTGAGGGAGATGATGAGAGTAAGTATTTACTAGCAGTGCCCGCGACTTCGTCCACGAGGAATAGTAACTTTGGAGGTATAGTGACGTTCAGGATTTATTTATTTATTTTAAAACTTCTGTCATCAAACATACAAACAAACTTTTCAGCTTTATAATATTAGTATAGATGTACGACAAAACATTCATTTATATGTAAAGAATAGTGATTGGACAATGTCACGCATCTATACAAGTAGGTATTTAATCTGTGTTTGAACGCCGCACGCGGCGTCGTTTGATTTACGGCGGCATCCTTTTAATAGAGTTGGCACGTGCCGTGGCCGCGCGGTAGAAAGCAAGGAAATGTACTATATAATAAGGAATTATTTAATTCCAGTCATTTTTAATTGAGCTGTGCTTCGAGTCTAACGTAATAATAGTTTTTACTAATTCTTGTTGTTTACGGAAAACGTATCACGTCTACAATTTAATATGAGGGACGAAGATTCAAATTGTTCTAGTCCGAGTAATGAGAGTTACAGATCTAAAAGACACAAAAGCAAATTTGAGGAGTTTTTCGAAATAATTCATGCATCCCAATCCCAAACTGCCTTGTGTAAATTGTGCCAACATAAAAAAGTTGAAATAAAAATGAAAAACAGAAACACTTCAGGCTTAAGGAAACATCTAATATCTTTCCACAAAAAGGAATCACAAATATTTCTTCCTGTTAAACCAAAATTAAGCGGAGATATCGCAAGCTTTTTCGTAACTGCTGGAAGAAGTGGACAGGTAAGAATAAATTTACTTATCTCACAACTGACGGGCCTGTGGTCTAGTGGTTAGTGACCCTGACTGCTACGCCAGAGGTCGTGGGTTCGATCCCCACCCAGGATAAATCTTTGTGTGATGAGCACGATGATGTATTCTGTGTCTGGGTGTTATTTATCTATAATATGTATGTATTTAGAATTTATATGTATGTTTATCAGTTGTCTGATTTCCATAGTACAAGCTCTGCTTAGTTTGGGATCAGGTGGCCGTGTGTGAGATGTCCGAATATATTTATTTATTTAATTACATAACACCATATTAAGTATGTAATTATCGTGTTAAATATTTTTTATAAAACACTCATATTTTCATTTGTTTTCATAATCGCCCTGTAAACAACTAAGTACTTTATTTTGGTAAATTACAGTACAGTGCAACCTTAACCCTTAATTTGGCAGGAGAAAAAAGTATGGAAATTTATTATTTTTATTTGATTTTATTTATTATTTATGTCTATTATAACTAAGAAAAAAACAAAAAAAAATCCTTTGTCATTAGTTTTAAAAAAAACCTGTGTCAAGTATACTTCACACTGCACATAAGACAAAAATGTCGTAACAATCTGAGATGTCCAGAACTATGCACATTGCCCACTATATATAGTGAAAAAATTGTTAAGTTTGTATAAAAAAACAGTTAAAAAACAGTAAACTTTATTATATCAAATAGGAAACATACAAGAAAAATAGGTTATATTTTATAACGTAGAATATCACTTCTTATACATAAAATTCAACAATCTTAGGCATATTGAGGTAATTGAGATCACATAATTAAATGTTTAACTTATTAATTATTATTGACTTTCATAGTTATTAATAACAAAAAACGAATCATTAATTTGTGTGACATAATATATAAAATCAGTCTTACAGGTTTTAATACCAATCTAATTAATTATTTTGAGTGAAAGTTATGGAAACAATTTCTTTTCCTTACATAACACAGCCTTTGGTTGCATTTGATACAGTACACCTCAGTCTTATTTTTTGTACAATATCTACATCTACCATAACTTGTAAAACCTTGCCAGTGACCTACCCCATCATAACGTACCGACTCAACAGGCCTAGGTATCATAGGAGTTTGAATAATAGGAACATTTTTATTTTTAGAAGAATGCAATTCAGATGACCTCCCTGTTTGTTGCAGTTCTTTTGCTAGTTCCACTCTAAATGTCTTCAAGTTAGTATGCTGAGTTCCTTGACGACTACAATTTCGTCGGTATAGTAACCAGGCATTATTAACGCATATATCAAGCATTTGAGCAAATATTCCCGAGTACCAGCGACGACTCTTGAATGTAGTCCTGTATAGAGCTATCAACATATCACAGAGATCGACACCACCCATATGCTGATTGTAATGTTTAATGAGACATGGACAGTCCACGTCAATTTTTCCTTTTTGCTCTTTACTATAACGTTTAATTTTTTCAACGGGATATGCATCGGCATAGGAGCTTACTAACGTGACTATTTTGTTGTCAAACCATTTGACTACTGCTAGTTTTCTTTCGTTATCTACCACCTGACTGAAAGTACCTCTTCCCTTCTTTTTCATGTCTTTGTCGCTCATTAATAATTTTTCACACCCTCTTAATCTATTCTGTCTTATTGTTCCTAAACTAAATAAACCATAACTGTCTCTCAGATGAAAGGATAGATCTAGAGTTGAAAAGTAGTTATCATAATAAACAACACTTGCTTTAGTTTGAATTGTTTTGCAAAGAGCAATAACTAATTTAGCCCCCAAAGTCATATTCTCCTCTATTTCTGAAAATTTAATGAACCTGAATGTATCTTCTCCTGCATATAATATAAAATCATACACTATACCCGAAGCTCCAGCACGTACAATGTTTTTAAACCCCCATTTGTTAGGTTTAATTGGGTTGTACTGTTTACGGTTTCCCGCTTTTTTACCCTTATATGGTATAGTCATTTCATCAATACTATATCGCAGTTCTTCTTCTGTAGCCAAACAGTTACGTCATATCTTTTCTACTAACGGTCTCACTTTATAAAATCGGTCGGAATCAGGACAAGAATTGTCTATGAAGTGTAAATATCTCCGAATTTGTTGGAATCTTTTTAGTCATTATGTTAGCTATACTAGCGTACCTTAATTTATTTGACCAGTAATCTAAATATGAAGGCATCGATACCACCCCTATAATTAACAATATAGATATAAAATCTCTCAATTCGTTTTCTGTTATGTTAATAGATTTTCCTGTTTTCTGCACTGAGTAAAGGTTGGTATTTAATACAATGTCCGTAAAAATATCTACAGAAAAGTATTTGAAAAAATAATCCAATGGTGAGTTGTCGCCAGTCATATCAAATATAAACTCATCCTTCGGTATTAAGGCCTTGTGTCTAAACTGACCTTTTTTCCAAGAATATTGTTTTAGTGGAAGTTTTTTAGGCTTCTTTCTAACAGGTTTTATGAAACGTCCTACTAATTTACGTTTTGAACGTGTTGTTGGAGTACATGGCGTAGGAGGTATATCATGGAGCGCAGGCGATGATATTGATGTTATTGAAGACAGACTAGGAATATTATCATAGTTTACCTGGGTAGGGGTTGGAAATACTTGTTTTAAAATTGGTGTTATTGGTACTGGTGTCTCTTGGTCAATTTCTTCTAATACATCTGGACTATCTGATTCTAACAGGTTCAATTCTTCTAAAGACGTTGATATTGATGGTGCATCTGATGAGTAATTATCCGCATAACACTCTCTTATTATTTGTTCTTCATCGCTGGAGCTGGTATTATTATCAATATCGGATGGCGCATCAATTTCCGGTATCAAAGCTAATATTTTATTCGCTCTTGAAAATTTCTTTGAAAACTGAAATTAAAAGTTTTATAAGACTATGTGAATTATATTACACACCAATTTTAATACCTAATTGTGTACCTAATTGGTAATGGCCATTATACTGGACAATATAAATAAACATCACAACACATAGTATTTGACAAAGGGAATTATACTGGACATGAGTATTTAGATAAAAATAAAACAAAATTCCGAACAGTTTCGTAAAACAATATAACACAAATTAAATTATCATACTTTTAGCAATTATTTTTAATTATAATTAAAATATATTTCCTTTTAATAAATACGATAAAAACGTTAATTACCCCGTGCCGGCGCGACGCACCTTGACTCTCCTCCATCTTGGCGGCAACTGATAGGTTTAACTCACTCAAAAGCGGTCGTCAAATTTTATTTGGGTGGGGGAATTATTAAGCTAACAAACTATATTGAAAGTCGACCAGTAGACTTCAATGATTTAGTTGTAAATTTTTTCAAAGTTGTAGTCTAGTATTCTTCTCATAGTCAAATTAAGGGTTAATATAACAAACCTCAATTTAACAACAACAAACCTCCTCCTCCTAAACGCTCAAACCTAGTATGTTTTAAATAATAACACAGATTTATTGTTTTATTTCAGTCGGAAAACAGGAATGACAACATCACGATAGCTACAGTTGATTGGGTGGTGAAAAAATATCTTCCCTTCTCATTTTTCGATGACGAAGCTACACAAGTATATTTTCGACGTATTTGCCCGAATATGGTGTTTCCTAAAAGGTCCACACTTAGAAGGAAAGTCAAAGAGCGATTTGAAGAGCTCCAATTGAATCTCAAGGAACGACTTCAACAATTATCATCTAAAATGTCGTTTACTATTGATGGGTGGACGTCAATTACTGGTAGGAGTTACTACGGGGTTACTATGCATTATATAGACAACGAATGGAAGTATCGATCTGTAGTTCTTGATTTTATACCATCACGCGGTCGACATACTGGGGAAGATATTGCAACGATTTTCCACGAATGTTTATTGGAATATGACATAATTGATAAAATACAAGGTATCACGGTCGACAACGCAACTGCAAATACCAAATTTATGTATGAACTAGGCAAACAGCTGCCACCACACTTTGATTCAGACAATCAACATTTCCGGTGCTTTGCTCACATTTTAAACCTTGGTGTACAAGATTTATTAAAGACCTTAGCATTACACTGTGAGACTGACACTAACGCGGAAGATCAGCAGTATGAAGACTATGCAGACGAAACTGAGGATGATGAAGAAGATGAAGAATATGCACCAAATATTGCTGATTCGCGTACATCTGTAACAAAGCTGCGCAGTATTTCCAGTAAAATAAAAAGAAGTGAAATAGTGAAGAAGAAGTTTCAGTCTGCTTGTGAAGCAGCTGGCGTGCCATCAAATCTGAATCCCATTCTTGACTGTACAACGAGATGGAATTCCACACATGATATGATTGGATTTGGTTTAAAAGTGAGAGCGGGCATTAACATATTGTGCAGTTCTGTCACCGAATTGAATGATTTTCAAATCACAGCTAGTGAATGGCAAATACTCGAAAAAATACATAAGTTTCTAATAAACTTTAAACTTTTAAGTACAAAACTTGGTGGAGAAAAATATGTTACATTACCGCTAGTCATTGTATCATTCAATCTCTTGCTCGATAAAATTGAATCCATGGTAAAACAGTTAGATGAGAAACCTAATCGATCTGAAGTGGATGAAAGGCTCATTCTGGCTTTCCAAGCAGCTCGAGACAAAATGCTTAAACATTATAAGAAGAGCAACTGGATTTATTGTACTTCTTTAATTTTAGACCCAAGGCATAAGGCTCAGACTTTTGACCTGACAGTATGGGGGAAGCAACTTAAAACAGAAAGCCTGCGCAAGTTCAATGAACTTTATGAAGAATACTACAATCTACACTCACTGAACAAGTCTCTGGAATTACCAAGAAAAGAAAATAAGGTATCTGATGAAGATGAAGACGTAATAGACTTTGATAAACTGTATGATTGTCCCTCGACGTCATCTGGATCTTGTCTTCAAGGCTTAGTGATAAACGAGTTGGAGGAGTACCTGAGAAAACCAAGAGCTGGCAGCTCGGAAGACATTTTAGATTGGTGGAGGACGCATGAGACAGAGTATCCGACTTTATCGAAGATGGCCCGTGATTTTCTCTCAATACCTGCAACTTCAGTACCTGCTGAGAGATTATTTTCTAAAGCATCATTAGTAATTAGAAAACATAGAAATAGGTTAAGTGATGAGTCAGCCAGATGGTTACTTTGTATTAATTCTTGGTCAAAAGAATTGATATAAAGTAACAGAACCTAATGACAAAGCTGTTGTGTACTGTTATGTTATTTGATTTGTGTTGTATTTTTTTTTTATTGAAATAAATGATAAATCGTAAAACTCTTTTATTAAATTTCATATAAGTTGAGGGTTCAATCTCTTTCTAGAGAGATTCTTTAAAATACAGTCAATTTATTGTAAATAAATAAATATCCTGGGACATCTCACACACGGCCATCTGATCCCAACTGATAAACATACATATATAATTTTAAATACATACATATTATAGACAAATAACACCCAGACACAGAATAAATCGTAGTGCTCATCACACAAAGATTTATCCTGGGTGGGGATCGAACCCACGACCTCACGCTTCGCAGTCGGCTCATCACCCACTACGCCACGGAGGCTTGATAATTTGTTTTTTACATGTTTTAGCACATCATCATCATCATCATCATCCCAGCGTTAATCCCAGTCGCGACCAAAGCCAGCGCTCTGGCGCCCGGGGTCCGCTATGTTTTAGCACATGTAAGCTTATAAAGCGTAAATGTTTATTAAGAAACAGTTACTCCCATGGAAAACGGCATATAGCTCAGTTGATAACCATGTGGCGGTTATCAAATTTTTTATCAAATCTTCAGACATTTATTAATCTGATTGTTCTTTGCTTTGGCTATGTTAATTCTAAAGATCTAAAGTAAACTTTAATAAATAGCAATAGTCTAATAGGTAATTGCAAGACTTGCAAGACTCTTGCTGCAAGACCAAGACCAAGACCAAGACTGGGAGCGCAAGACCAAGACCAAGACCAAGACCAGGTGTATTGGCGCAAGACCAAGACCAAGACTGGCCAAGTCTCGTCTTGTTCTTGCATTTGGGCAACACTAATTAAGATTTACGGACACACTCATTCTCAATAGTATAAACTTTAGTTATTTCTACAGATCGCATCTAAGAACCAATTCATGAACGCTCTACATTATTAGGAAGTAATTTAAACTCTTCTTTCCTTGTTCATACTACTTTGTTAGAAACACTTTTCCAGAAAACTTATTAACATGCCATGGAAATTACGAGAGTGAAAATAGCAATGTAGCGCTTTGAAGTTTATTACCGACTTCATTATTATTTCCGAAAACTCTGATTTATATTTTGCTATAAAGGGGTTATTATTAAAAGGTTTTCTACAGGTATATTATTTTATATGAAACTAGCAGAACCCCCGGCTTCGCTCGTGATCAAACTACAAAATATACGAAATTTCATGCAAATATGTTCAAGGAATAAAAAGTTTCATACAAATTTTTATCCCCTATTTTATCCCTTTGGGGGTTGAATTTTGAAAAATCCTTCCTTAGTTGGTGCCTACGTCATAAGAGGCATACGTGTGCGAAATTTCATTTTTCTAGCCTGAAGGGTTGGGCCTGTGAGTTGATACATCAGTCAATCATTTTTGCCTTTTATATATATAGATAAGCAGTGAACCGGTCAGGTTTTCCTTAATACGTTCTTAGGTTGCACGAAAAAGCTTTTTTATTTAACTTCGCAATTTAGCTAGTCACTACTTTACATCTATACATGTAATAAAGCTAACTGAATCGAATCTGTACATATATTTTTTGGAAAATCTTATTGAAATACTCATTATTATCGATACAGAGGCCGATTCTATAGTTTTTAGATTTATTGTCTCTCTGTGTGGCTGTCTGGGAACGCATCACGAGAAAACCACTGGACAGATTTTAGTGGAATTGGGTATGATGATACCTGGTTATCCGGGTCAACATATAGGATACTTTTTACCGCGGAAAAATATCTCATCTCCGATGAATGATACAAATAAAAGCTTAAATATCAATTTCCATATTTCTTACTTCAAAAATTAATAGCATCCATAGTGGCCCATACAATTGTTTTTCCCCTATTGAACCTTTTAAACGGTTCTTTAAAAATGCTTCCATCCATGTTTTGTTTACCTTTATTATATAAGAAAACATTGAACTAAATTACATGTTTCTACACTCAGTGGTTTTTAGCCTGTCAGGAGATAATTCCTTTGGTAAGTAAAGTTTTCAAGCCAATGACGAAAATCAATAATAGTTTAAATTTTTAGCCATTTCTAGCCATGAGGTATTTTTTTTTGCAAATTTTTAGTTAAATACTAGTTCTAATCGATATGTTATATCGATACTAGCGAGTCACCCCCGCTTCGCTAGGGTTAGTCCCTAGGTTGCTTCCTAAAAAATTATTTAATTAATTTGGGTTTTTTTTTCGTGGGAACCTATTTTTTTCCAAAATAAAAGAAGTCTAAGTTACTCCTTATTACATCACATATCTGCCAGTGAAATTCCCGTCAAAATCGGTCTGGCTATTTTAAAGATTAGCCCGAAGAAACAGACAGACAGACAGACAAAAGTTATAAAAAAAATTGTTTTGGTATATGTCCCGTGCATACATCCATATGCATTTAGTAAAAAGCGGTTATTTTTATATTACAAACAGACACTCCAATTTTATTTATCTGTATAGATAAAATGTTTTTTTAATGTTATTTTGTTATTAAATATTATTTTATATTGATAATACAAACAAACGTATGTGATAGTGTATAAACATATTTATAAAGAAAAAGTTTTAGAAAGGATGCCCAGTCATTATGTTCTATCTACGGATTTCAACTAAGTGAGATTTCAACATTAGCTAATATTTATGTTTGATGGTTATACATAACTAGAAACATGAGTGAGTAATAAAATATATTATATATAACCCATTTAGAAATAAAAAATAAAAGCAGGTTTAATTTAAAGAATACGGAGAAAACATTCATGAGAAAGTAGTAACGGATATATAAATAAAATCTCAAATAAAAACCATCGTAAACAGCCAAAATGGATGCTTTAAAAAAGGAGGCTGGCGATGTTACGCTTCAAGCGCTAATAATTACAAAAAAAATACATATATTGTAAAATAAGAAACAAATGCAATACAGAAAATTTTGTTTATTCAAGAAAAGAACATTATGTACCTACTTTACCCTTTATACAAATGGAATTCAGATCTTGCTTTTTTATTATACTGAATTCATGTGTCCTAGAGATCCCTGATGACAGTGGGAACTATCGAAGTGTAATAATTTATTATTTAAATAGCGACTTACCCTTGCTCCGCTCGAGTTCGTCTCTAGTTCGTTTTTACACTTAGTATAGATTTCACAGAGATGAGATATTTTCCCGCAGTATCCTATATATATAACTATAAGTATAACCAGCTATCATCATACTAAATTTAATTAAAATCTGCCCAGTGGTTTTCTCGTGATGCGTTCCCACACAGAGAGACAGAAAAAATTCTATAAATCTATTTCTATTCTATATCGGTACCGATAATTATGACTATTTCAATAAGATTTTTCAAAAAAATATTTAATGTACAGATTCTACTCAGAATTTTATTATATGTATAGATAACAAAATATGTAATATGTACGTACCCCTTTAAACCAAAATGTAGGTAAATAATTTTATGCATATGACATTTTATCGGAGGGAACAAAACAATAGCAATTGAAGAGATGTTTTAAAACGACCTTGGAATCTCATCTTATTAAAGAAAGGGGACTTTGTACAGAAAGGGGAACATAAATAGGCCGAAACTTACTTTTATTTGTATGCTCACCGTTTTACGAAGGGTTTTGTGAGTCACTGGAACACTTGCTAACAAAATGTTTTACTTTAACATGTAATATTTTAAAGTGATACGGCACGAATTTTTCACCATTTTTCACCATTACAATATATTCAATAAATATTTATTTGCATAGCACAAAGTTTACTACTAATTTGTTGACATATTTTATAGGTGTTTTATGTGTCAATGTCCTATTTCACATCGTGGATGTATTTAGTTTAAGGTCTTTGAAATAAATAGTTGTTAGAAATATTTTTGGATTAAAAACACATTTTTATCAGTCATACGATAAGGGCTAACGTACTACATTTATTTCAGACTGATTTGATATCTGGGCTTCATATTCAAAACAAAGAGCGATCTATCAAGGCTAAGATTACAATATCTCGAATGACTCAATTTGACACAATTCGAAGCGGGTCGACGTCCCAAAAACTTTACAGAGTGACAGAAACGTTATACCTAAATGTCATGGCACGCGTCCTGGATGAAAAGAAGGTAAGGCTACCTGTAATCGCTTTTAGACGGGCTTCCCCGAAGTACATTACATGTGTCTAAAACACGGAGGCGTGACTACGTGTTAAGTGGAAGCTACACGCATCGCCTTCCTGAAACCCGCCCTCTCCCGGTTGCCCGACTTATAAATATGACGCTGAAACGGATTTGCTTCAGTCGCAAAGCAAAGCTCGCAGAGAGAACGGCGTGCCAAAATACAACAATATTCCCGAGTGACAACGTGATACCGATCGTGTAGCACCATCCTATTTCGTAATTTGGCATTACATCTTTTTTTTAATCCTAATCGAGTGGATTGGACTTTGTTTGTGTTAGAATTGAGTGTTACCAAGATGTTGGACAAATCTACGTTCGGCGGCAGTTGGGAGAGCGTGGTAAGCTTAAGAGCTCTTATCTTATTAATCCGAGGGACTATACATTAAAGTATCCAATTAATATAAAATAAAAGAAATAAAATCTTAATTATATTTCCTTACATTTATAATTGAATCCATATAAAGAACAATTTTTTTTTATTTATCGTGAGAAATATCCATGTTTGTCTCACGTATTTCGATTACGGAATCTGTGGTCAGAGTTACGCAAAATGCACGACCATAAACATAATCGCTTAAAAGGCAACAGACTTGTCTATGCCCGCTGTCATTGAACCGAACTTCGTGCGTGCCTGTTTGAATATGGAATTAAGCTTTATGTGGTAGAGATCTTGACATTGCGCTTGCGCCGGTTTCACGGTTACTTTCAGATTTAATCAGACACTCGTGATTACACCATCGCACTTACAAAAGTAGTCGACGCTTTTTAAGATGCTAGTTTCTAAAGACGTTAATCTTTTTCCAAAGTTTAAATCCTACTTTATTAGTAATAATAATTATTGTAATAATAAATACTACATTTTAAACTATCTTAGCAAGTAAAATAAAATGTTGTAGTTAAATAATACTTAGTACTGATGTCGTTCATTTCGAATATATGCTACCATCGAAAAAAAAATCCTATTTAGAAAGTGTAGTTGACATTCGCTGTCAAAATTATCGATTGTAAGATTATCGCGTTTTTGCGATCAACGCTTAGTCGCTTCGTATTTTTACTTTCACTTCTAAAATTAAACTCGACAAAGCAGATAGAGAAACTTCACAACGAATAAGAATTAAGTTAATTTACAAGTATAATGATAATAACTACCGGAAACTTTCATTGTAACTAGTTGTTTTAGTAATTCTAGGTCATTTCTAGATTATATAAATTTCATAACGCGAAATCACGATAAAAATGGAATATTTAATAAATATCTTTATTATCAACAAAAATCTGAATCTATCATATAAAAATATTTTATTGTCAACGGACCGATTCAATTGATGTATCTAGCCTGTAATCTGTTTCGGCTCGTTATTCCGGTTTTTGATTTGGAAAGTGGAGGCTGGAACGAGATCAGATACGAATGACAATAAAAAAAATTAACCACAATAGTGATGTATTTCATCACCGCAGCTGTAAATTAATAGTATCCAATGCCAATCACTAACAACTATATCGAGAGATATCGATAAAAAAAAATTGAGAAACTAACGATGAAGTATCAAAATAATAAATAAAACTATTTAAAACATCCATAAAACATCAACATATTATTCAATAATTTCATAACAGATATAAAATTAACCTAGTAATATATCGATAATGGCTAAATTCGCTTCTATTCATTCAAAATTTTTCAATACAAACATTTGCATACACTTTCATTGAATAAAAAGTAATAATTTTTTATTAGCATTATGTTACATTCGAATCGTTTTGTTGTATTTAATTCTTTTTATTTCTATAATAGTTTATATTACACTATGTCTATACAAAAATGATTACTCACTAAAAACTTATGTTATATTAGAAAACAGTTCTTAGTCAGCGATTGGGTTTGCTCATACATTATTTTGAATTGTCGCACAAATTTTAAATCGGTTATTAACCTTCGGGATTATGCAGATGAACGTAGCTAATAATAGTATCTGCACTTGGAGTTACTAAAATAGAATAATCGATGTATTAAATGTAGTGCTGGCATCCAAGTCTATTGATATAAAACGTAGTGTTATCTTTATTTACTACTGCCTTGAAATCGGATCATAGACGCAATCAAAATATCATTTAATATGTTTCACGTGATGTACATACATACACGTTACACAACGACCTTCTATAGGGTTCTCAAAGAAACGTTTTTGTTATGGACAAATAAACAATATACGCATAGGATAGTAAAAATTGTTTTTTTTTTTTAATATATAATATATAGAATATTTTATATTTTTAATAAAAAAATGTTTACCTAATTCTGACTGAACAGTATCAATAACATAAAAAAATATTTTTTAGTTTTTATGTTTTTTATATGTTTTTTTTATACCAATAAAATATAAAACATAGTTTTAAACAATATAGGATAATATTTTTTTTATTTATTGATACTCTTCAGTTAATTAAGGTGTTAATACATTTTCATGAATGTGGAATCGTGCGGTGTAAATTGTTTAATCTCACAATTTAGCTCTAATCAGATACACTCCAAATCCCAAGTGGCCTTAATCATAATTTTTTAAAGAAACCGTTAAAATCTCATTATAAAATTCGAAGATCTGAGTAAAAACCGTATGTGCTCATAGCTGTAAACTGAGAAGAACGTTAAAGAGCGATGTTTTTGCGAGGGACATGATAAATAACGGTAAAGTCATACTAAAGTGGACTTGTTTGGCCGAAAACAACTTAGCACATAAGTATGGATCGAAGTATTTTAGCGATCGTCATACATTACGTACGAATATCAATATTAACGATGTGTCCACTCGACATGCATGAGACACTGACCGACTCATACATAAATGGACAGTTTTGACATTTTTCTTGTAACATGTTTTACAAATTGAGGAGAACGTTGATATTTATAAAATAAAAAGTTAGTTTACTACACACTCTCTCGAAACACTCATATATATTATATTTAACTCATATATTTTATATTCCATACCATTGGTCACTATTAGGTTATTGTTTAAAATAACTCGTGGTAAATATAACGTAGCATTTAGTATCACCTTCAGTTCTGTTCAGATTTAATGACATCCAAAAATAACACGCACTACTCACGCTACAAGAAGTGCTATACGTTTGTTGCGAAATAGGACACGAAGCATAATGTACAGATGTGATTCGTCATTCGATTACCTGAAAAAAAAAGAAATTATATTACTTTATGTAATTAAAACATCCGGACGAATATATATAAATTGGGCCGAGTTAACTAACACCGGTAATAGATCTGCTTATTTTAATGTGAGCTATTTTTTCTTAGCGACCTAAATCCGTGACAGTGTAACATTACATGAAACTATTAAAAAGTTACAAAACGCGACCTGTCAAAACATATAAGTGAAATATTTATCGCAGCAGCAACACCAGACATTGAGTTATGTAGGTATTTTCTTACAATACCGTGGATTAATTTATAGAAAAATTAGGCTAAGCGTGTTTTTTAACGATGACAAATTTAACCAGGTCATTAATCAAAAATACTCAGTTATCAATATTATTAGTAACACACTTAGTTATTAAAAGCAACATCAAACTATTTACGAATCAAACATATGTTATTTTTATTTCAGTCCCGTACGAGAACGGATTCAAGGGCTGATCGATTGCCAGATAGTGTACAAACTTAACAGAAGACATAAACACAGATAGCTAAATTTCTATTTTTATCTGACCCATTCCTTGCCCTGGAGCATAAAATTTCAAGAAAACCTATAACGTTTCACAATGGCACATAAATTTAAATATAAAACTGTAAACATTTAAAAGTTACGAAACTGTTGTCTAAGATGGCTTTTAGGTCATCAAAAAGCTTTGTAAATAAAAGATAGACGACATAATTATGAAGGACTTCATAACTCACGAGAAATTGCTTAATCTCTATGATGACGTTCCATGATTATTTTTGATATTTCGCCTTTAACTTGTGTTTAGAAAAACAAGTTTAGTTTGAAACAGTTTCAGAATTTATTGGAAACGATCATTCTTGTATTTATTGTAAACTTCCTCGACAGTTCACTGTCGAACGTAACGTTTTAGGTTCACAATCTTTGGCAATAGTTCCAGCGTCACATAGCATATGGTTTGGCAGACAGGTGTTATCAAACATGTGGGCACCAGGCGAAGGGCTTTAATGACGAAACTGAAAAAGACAGACGACGAGTCTAAAATAACAGAAAAGGACGGCCTTACGGCCCTAGTCTCACGTAGTCGCGTTTACAATTTATTATATCGGTACTTTAAATGATCCGTCAGATTAGATCCGACATGCTTTATGAGACAGCGATTATTATTAAAGATTGACTTTATAGTTATTTATACGTATTATTGCTTTTTGTTTCTTATAGAGATTTTCTTTTCTTTTCAGATCTCAAGAGATGACTACGAGATAGACTACAGCCCGAGTCCTAGAGGATCTCCTTTGAAGGATACAACTAACATCCAGAAAGACGAGCAGCCTTACCTTATCAGCAGGCACAATCCAAACAAGACTTTCCGTCGTGAATCTGTCATTGCGTCTTGGAAAAGTTTGAAAAAGGAAAGAGAACAGGCTTTAGGAAAACGTATAATCTATGTTGACGCAGACACCTATGAGGATTACTATGGAAGGAACCAAGTAAAGCGCTGCAAGAGTGAGAGGACTGCTAACGCTCCTCGCGTCCTGAAGAAAGTAAAACGTACATATTCAGTTTTATATAGGTTCGACCCGAAAGAAGAAAAGGTTGTGAAAGAATACAAATACCAGCCAGTCAATGAACCAGATACCTTTACAACTTCCAACTTGCAGAAGTCACATTCAGAACCGTTTTTGAGGCCAGAAAGGACACCTAATACGAAGAAGGCGAAGAGATCTATTACAACGTTCCTTAACATCAAATCCAAGTTCCTCAACATATTCTCGTCTAAAAGTTAAAAACAAATTTTAGAATATCAAAGGAGAATAGTTGCTCAATTCAATGCATTTTTAGACTAAGTTAAAATTATTAGAGGACGTGTGCGTAGCGTCGTTTAGTGATTGTGTAATATGGCTAAAATTAAGCCACATTATAATATGTCTTCGTACCATTTTCACATGTCATATTTTTGTGTGATTTAAAGTGTATAAAGTGAGAAGCTCAGACAAACACACCTTGTACATACATGTATATAACTAATTGAAAACCATGAAATATATGAGAACCACATATTCTGACGATGTGACGTAAAGCTTAGATATTTCATTTAAATATATTTTTTAGTTTTAAAATAGATATAGCGAGTGTAGAATTTCATCTTGTCCAAGCCCTAGGTTTGACTAAAATACGCTATAAGTTATTCGATGCATAAAAATTAGCTGTATTTGGAGGCAAAATTAAGTTTATTTATATATACACGAAAAAAAACAAGAAGTCATTTAAATCACTGTAATGAATTTTTATGCTGAAAAAAAAAACTATAATTTATAATATTCAAATATATGTTTATTCAACCTATAGCCATAGCTAACTATAAGGATATTATATTAGTGTTCTAGTCATAATACATGAAATTAGGTATTACTTAGTATAGTAATTTTGTGATATTTTTGTGTGTTGTGATATTTATGTTCAAATGCTTCATATTTATAACATTATGTTATATATATTGGAAGCGAAATAATTTTAATGTATAAGCCAATCATTATATTTAAAAAATAATTTCACGTAACACATGATTATTATATTTTGACATTATTAAAACACAGATTTCAGATATGTCAATGATAATAAATTATTATTTATTATTTAACGTAATATATTAAGTACTTCTATATATTTATATCAATAAATATACATGAAGTTACAAATGTAATGGTTTATTATATATTCATTCATTCCTGATTTAAGCATAAGTTAAAATAAAAAAATATTTAAAACATAAATTCAATAATTTATAGAGTACTGTGCATACTTTTGAATATGTACGTAGCTTAACATTGTATAAGTAGCATAAATTACTGTAATTAATTAAATTTTACTATTGAAATAAATATATTTAAAATCCATTAAATACTCCGTTTTAATATTTGTGTACACTTCTTTAAAAATGTAGGCATTTTGTGAAGCGAAAAGACTTTTAAAGTAATAATTTAGCGATGTTAATTTTAGTAAAATCAAAAAAAAGGTTTTTGATTGAAATTTGTAAATTTATACTAATATTATAAACCTGAAGAGTTGTTTGTTTCTTTGGTTGAACGCGCTAATCTCAGGAACTTCTAATCCGATTTGAAAAATTCTTTTTGCACTAGATAGCCCATTAACTGAGGAAGGGTATAGGCTATATATCATCCCGGAAAATGTACGTTTCCCGTGAGATAGATTTGTTTTTGTCTAGGGACGAACCCGAAGCAAAGCAAGGGTAAGTCACTAGTAGTTTAGATAATGGGTAGAAAAAAAAAATATAGATGCATTTTTTAAAACACATTTTTTTATGATCAATCCTAATTTCCCAGAATTTATGAATATAAACTTTAAATTTAATAAAACTGCACAACTACAAATTTTAAGACGCACAAAAATAAAGCAGTAAATTTTGGTAAGAAATAACAAACACACTGCACTTCGTATGCATATATTTCTCACGTTAACTGTTTATTTTGTATTCAGAACACATTAAATAAAACAAAATTAAAAAAAATACAGACATACATAACATTTAACAGTTAAATTATAATTCAGTTTAAGCTCTACATCAAACGTAGTTAAAAAGTTCAAATTCTACACTTATTATTCTTGGTAGTATATGAAAATATTAGATACCTAATAATTAATAAGGAATAATAAAATGTTAAACATTTTCACTTGTATGAATAATATAGCACAACAACTTGCTTAAATACTATACAAAAGTTTTTATGCATAAATTGATAGCATCTACTACGAATTACTGAAAAATCTATATAATTGAATGAAAAAATTTTTATACATATTTTAGGTATAATATTAAATTAGCAATTCTTGTATGTGTATACATTTTATTTCATGTATCTCGGACACGGCACTAACGATTTGAATCATTTTTTTTTACCTCTATTGTTTTTTAAGTTCATCTAGATAAATTTTCATATAGGTACGTAAATTTTCTAAGAAAACGCAATTTTTATATCTCTTCCGAAAAACACCAAGTAAAGTGCGGTTTTTCAGATACTAATCATTAGATAAATAAGTAGAAATTAATTGATTTTGAATGTTTAATAATCATTAAAAACTAAGGTGTATGCAACATACATAGAACACATGATCAGTGATCATATATCTACCCAGAATCCAGACTTTAATGGGCTTAATATGCTAACCCGGTATCTACGACATACCAAGAGATATACCAACTACTATGCTCGGCAACTAAGCGGTCTTAGATTTTGTTAGACTCAGTAAGTGGTCTCTCCTCAAGTAGACTATATGACGCGACATCTATTTTAGAACGGTGCGTGTTGTGTGCGTCGAACTAGCGACCTTTGCGAGATGCCAACTAAATATCCCTTCATAATATGTACTTGGGTTTCTACCCATATATATTATATTATAGTAAATATATATAGATATATTATAGTAAATTAAATCCATTTTAAACTATAACCTAGATTTCTAATTTCTTGTATGTTAAATATTAAAGCGCATCATAATCCTGTACCGGACCAAAAAGATCTTCATTAAGCCCGCAAAAGAACCTTTTACGTGAAAGCGAACGAATTTAAAAATGCTAAAAGAGAATTGAATTTTTAATGTAAATCACAGGGATGAAAATGCCAAAGTTAACTTTAACTTTACTCATGTAAGAAAAGGGTTAAAGGATAAAGTGTTCTTTTTATCTTTCATGTCGCTTTTATTATACTAGTTCGTCCCTAGGTTTGTTTTAAATATATATGTTATTGCGAGTTTACTCTAGGAGAAAGACTTATGGTATTGCAGATTTTTATGTAGGCCTTATTAAGACCTACAATTTTCTAGTACATTGTTTTGATGTATTTCTTAACGTTTAGCCAGGGTTAGATATGGAAATGAAAGATTTCATGTAGTAAAAGGTACCCTAAATTGACCTGAGTAATAAGTTATCACTATACAAAATTTTGGTTAAATGGGTTCAGTACTTTTTGCGTGAAACGCGCCCATCATTTTCGCTAAGTAACTGTTTTATTACATATATAGATAGACAGCACTCTATATAGATAACAGATTTTATAGCACAATTAATCCTTGTTGAGCACATGTAGGATTTGATTCTCAGACAAATGTTAATTTTATGTGTTAAATACATTTTTTTTTATTAAAGTTTATTTTGGAAATAAATACTACATATATTGGAATAAGGGTAATACTCCCTCTATCTATTAATAGCATAATGGCTAAAGCTTTCATAAATATATCATGAGTCACAATTTTAAATATATATAATGAAAAACACGTGTTTTAGCGAGTGCGGGAGTTGCATGGGGCCCTCATGCGTGGTCGCCGTGCCTGGCGCCGCTCGTGGGAAAGATACGCTTCACGGTCAAGGGAAACCATAATTTACGACCCAACAATAGGCACATTATATGTAAGCAGCTAAGGTTATGTGGGTTAGATTGCCTTAAATGACTAGACTGGATGAAATGTAGGTATAATTTGATTATGGAAATGATTACATATCACCTATAAGGTCGTGTGAGTTCTATAAGTTTTATTTCTGCAATCTACTTTCTAAGATATACGCGAATATTTGATATTTAAAATAATCTTATCGATTATTTTCTATTTATCAGGGAGTCTCGCCCGTAACCATGATTGTGGCAAAGCATCCAACCATCGGGAACCAAAAATCAAAATAAATTCGCGAAAAAATAGTTTTATTTAAAACTAGCGACTCACGCTCGCTTCGCTCGCGTTCGTCTCTAGGTACGTTTTCACGGTTAGCTATGTTTATACATAAATAGTAGTTTGCTACTTCTAAGATATTAATTTCAATTATATAGCAATTTACGTTACGTACGTACGTTATTGCGTACGCCGTACGCGGATTTTTTCACAATTTCATGGGTTTTAATTTTTTTTTTTCGCGGAACCCTGATTCGTTTTTAAAATACATAAAAGTAGCCTAAGTTACTCCTTATATTAGCAGCTATCTGTCAGTGAAAGTTCCGTCAAAATCGGTCCAGCCGTTTCGGAGATTAGATTAGAAACAAACAGACAGACAGACAAAAATTGTAAAAAATGTTATTTTGGTATATGTACCGTGTATACATCCATATGCATTTAGTAAAAAGCAGTTATTTTAATATTACAAACAGACACTCCAATTTTATTTATCTGTATAGATTTTAAGAAAAGACAGTAAAGAAAATGATAGACAGTAAATTTTTCATTAAAAGTTGCTAAATAGATAAGTTTACCCTTAATACTCACAGTATATTCAAACAGCGTTTAAAACCCATGGAGAAGGTCACGAACTAAATCCTTGAACTCAGCCTTAGCCAATCTATCAGTCACGCTTGGGCTACAGCTAACGGTTCCTTAAATATCTACTAACTATTCAGTTGTATAGGAATATTATTATTATTTATGAATTAAGTTCTTTTTCATTTAACAAAACTTCATAAGAATATCTGTTTGTACAACTTAACAGGCGAATCGAAAACAACGTTACAATAAGTTTGATATTAAAAGCACATAAAAGAAATAATAAACAGTTGTTATGCATATTATGTAGGTTTCAAAACTTTTTGTTTCTAAGCATACATACATAATATGAAAAAACTTTTCAATAATGCATCAATTTGGTTTTTAGTCAAAATAATACATAGGTATATATTTTTATAATTTCTTACCCTTTCCATATAGATTTTTATTATGTAGCTATATACATTAAATAGTAGAAGTAAATACAAAATCTAAGATCACAAAATACACTTCTTTTAGAAATCAAGAATACAGATAAATAAAATTGGAGTGTCTGATTGTAATATTAAAATAACCGCTATTTACTAAATGCATATGGATGTATACACGGTACATATACCAAAACAACATTTTTTACAATTTTTGTCTGTTTGTCTGTCCGTTTGTTCCGGCTAATCTCTGAAACTACTGGACTGATTTTGACGGGACTTTCACTGGCAGATAGCTGATGTAATAAGGAGTAACTTAGGCTACTTTTATTTTAGAAAAAAAGGGTCCCACAAAAAAAAAAAATGAAAACCACATTAATTAATTAATTTTGTTTTGGGAAGCAACTTAAGGAGGGTGAGTCGCTAGTATTATATATAATTGCAAATTAACTTGCTATAATATAATAAAAAAACACTTTATTTGAAGGTTCAAATGAATTAGATTAACAACTCTGTACTTTGGTGTCGTAGTAATTGACCTATTATTTCTCAGTTGCATTATAAAGGCAAGGCCGAGCAAGTCTCTTGAACTTAGCCCCGTGATGCGGAACTAATCCCTCATGACGGTGAATTTACTTAGATATTTTTATACCTTCCTTTTAAGATACAAAAGACGATACTTTGTATAAAACAAAATGATTATCAACAGATTAGGCGTGTCAAATAATTTTAAGTAAAAATGAGTGTTTAAAGTTCTGCAAAGTGCAGTTTTTTGTATATACACCTATCTATGTATGTGTATATATATATATATATATATATATATATATATATATATATATATATTATATGTTTAGTGTTTACCTCTTAATAATGATAATGGTCCGATCTGTAGGAGAAAATTAGTATAGATAATTTTGTCATTAGATTTGATCACCACATCAAATCATATACATTTACATAAATTTTATTTATTATCACAGGCGTTCTAAAAGCCACGGCAATTCAAAATTTAAATTCGCTTGCAACTTACAAAAATAATTATTATATTAAAAAAAAAACAACTAATACACATAATATTGGCCAAATTTTCAACTATTGACCAAAGCGTTTTAAGCACAAAGTTTTTAGTTAACCCATTTTTTCTTCTATATACTATTCCGTGCGATTCTTTTTCTTTCCTGAGATTAATAAAATTCTACATAAGACTAATATATTTTGACTAGTATCTAGTATGTTTTTTTTTAAGATTTTCTTTGCAAATTACAATATGAGCTCAATACAAAGTACCTAACTAATAATAATATCTAACACAGTCGTGGTTTCCATATATTCTGATATGCAATAAAAAAATTATGGATCGATATAGAAGTATAATTTTAACGAGAACGTTCATCTTTTCTCAATGAATATTTCAGGCCAAGGCTTCAATAATATTCAATGTCAAACAAAATTGCAAAAAAATCGCGTATCGTTTATATCGACGCCCAATCAAGAACATGTTTGTTTGGCCTTCTATGCGGACAGAGCTCTTAAAAATCAATACAATATTGCCTGGTAATCTTTATATATCTCTCCAAACACAAACTCTATTTAACGTGAACGCGTTTGAATTTATATAATAGAAGATATTTGTTCAGATCTATTTTTTACGGTAACTATTTAAATAAATCCTTTGAAAAGTAGAATTTCCTTACATATTAATACGAAAACTACAAAAGAATCCTACATATCACATTCTTTTATAGGTCACTTAATATATATATATAATATAAGTATTAAAAAAAACTCAATTTTAATGTTCTTTCAATCAAACTGCATAATTCTTAATAAAGGAACAATGAGTTTAAATATATTAATAAAGATAAAGATGCGTTATTGTGTAACGAAATTGAATAAAAATATGCAAAAAATATATAAACACTAGAAATATTTTCACATAAATAAATGCAAAACAATATTTAAGATGATAAACTGGCGCAAACACGCTGCCATCTAGTAAAAACAGGAGGAACCTGCCAAAACAAACAAAACTGAATATATGACGTGCTAAAATAAGTATGATATTACATACAAATAGCTTTTCTCACATTTCCTTTTAACAAAAGTAGGTTAAATTATTTCATAATAAGAGTATGAAAACCGTCCAAGTTTCACAATATCTTGCCATCTAGCGAGTGTTCGAGGAACCACGTACTTCAGGATCAATGGGAGCGATCCCGAATTAACGCAGATATTTTCGAAGCGAGCGCTTCGAAATAGTATTGCGTCGATAAAAGCAGTGTAGTTATTTTGACACTGTAAGCTTTATAACTGGTATAGTTCATGTGTATTTCATTAAATATATAATATCTAAAAATACTAATAATCAAAATAAAAGTGTTTATAAAAAAGGTGCTTTTTTTGCTTAGTGCTAAAACATTAAATTCGGAGCTTTAGATAGCCTTAATTTTTAATATCATTTATCTCTCACAAAATGTTAATTTCAATAACTATATCTACAAAATATACAATATTCGAGTATAATATATGTATATATAACCTCGGGTTTGTCCCTAGGTACGTTTTAATGGTTAGTAATTAGTATAGATTTCTCAGAGATATATTCCCGCAGTAAAAAGGTATCTTATTTGTTGACCTGGATAACCAGATATCATCATACCAAATTTCATCAAAATCTGTCCAGTGTCTCAAAATCAGTCCAGTCCAGAGACACAGACCAAAAATCTAAAAACTATAGATTCGGCCTCTGTGTCGATAATAATAACTATTTCGATAAGATTTTCCAAAAAATATTTAATGTACAGATGCGACTTAGTTAAAATTTTAGTATATGTATAGAGTATAGATAATATATGTATATGAAAATTGATAATATTTTAGTAATCAACTTTTTATCATGTCACAACAATATAAGAACAACTTACATAAACCACTTGTATTGATTGTACCATAGATAAATATATGAAATCGTAAAATTGAAAGCCGTGATACATTGTTAAAAGTAATTACTTGCTTGATTAGTATAACAAAAAAGGTCGTTGGATGGCCTCGTCCTGCCTTCGTTAGTTAATTATAATTCATGTTCTACACAAAATGTCTTGATGATAGAAAAAAGTTAAAAATATATAAAGCTATAGTGGCTCCCATATAAAAAAGTAAATTGAAAAAACTTGTAAAAGTCAACAGTTCAGTTTTTTTTTGTTTCGTTTTATTTCGCTTAACTGAGCACAGTAGGTTGTAAATCCATGTTTGTTTTTATGTTTTTTTCCCCTATTTTTTCGCCCTAGTTTAATTATTATTTTTACATTTCAACATCTCACAACTTTTGTAATTAAAATAAGATTTAAAATTAAGTTAAAAGTTTTAATAAAATAAATTAAAGATAAATATTCAAAATAAAATAATAGAAATTATAATATAATATAGTAAGTAATTCTTTTGATTTTTGACCAAGTTCCAAGAAATAGAAATACTGTAATATTTTTTTAGTTCTAAAAGGAAAAATTATAAAAAAAATAACGTTAAAGTATAATTAGTAGAACTACATGCTTATATATAAGGTATATATAATATATACTTACATAATATATGTATACTTGAAACAAATTATTATATTTTAAACAGTTACCCGTAAATATCGACAAAAAATTAAATATTGAAAATGTCGTTTTAATGACTTAAAATCATTCATTTTCAATTATTAAATAATAAAAACTAGCACTTTAAAAAAAAAGAAAAAATCAATAGTGAATGAATGGAAAATTTTATATCATCAAAAATAAAATTTCAAATCACGAATTTTATTAATAGTAATCATTTAGATACAATAAATTATAATGGCGCCTATAAACAATACATCGAAAGACCCATAAATTTATATATTTTGCATGAGAATATGGTGACTGTGTGTCATAGCCTGCCTGTGGCAAATTAAAATTATCTTATATATAGAGATACGATGAATATATGAAATGTTTAGCCTAATTAACTTAAAGAAAAAGCAATAACGGATGGCTAGTTAGAAAATAATGTGCCTATAGTGCCTTCACATATCAATAATAATAAGCAATTATCCAGTCAAAATGATTTACCAAAATACTTCGTAACTTAAACTTCGATAACAACGTCTGGCGTCTTGGTAACCAAAACTAATTTTTGATGCAATTAAAATTAAGATCCGACTTCTTGTCATGTGAATTAAATTTGCTCATTAAAAGTTTAAACTTACGGTCAAAATTAATTATAAACTATCCTTCATTGTTACGTGTACTCGAGATAAATATTTGAAATAAGTAAGAAACTTCTGTCAAATTTTTATCTCTAGTAGGTGAAAGTCGTGAGATAGCTTACTATTTTTTTTTTGTAATCGATATTGTACTTGATGAGCCCCGTGTATTATATTTACTCGTATAATGTGCCAAAGCTCGCGAGTTCGATTTCCACTTTAGATGATTAAGTTAAAAACAGAGATCTAGTCGTTGTAGTATGATCTAGTCACTCACACTATTACATAGTACAGTAATTGTTAAATTTCTTTGTGTGTTGTGTGTGTTTGTTGTGCCTACACACACAAACGACTGAACAGTTTTGAATGAAATTTAGTATACAGATAAACTAGACTACCTGGAGTAAGGCATAGGCTGATTTTAGCAATAAAAATTGTCAAAAGATGGCTCGACCTGTGTTATAATTATAATTTATACAAAAGACACCTAGGGGCGATTCTCGAGTGAAGTAAGAGTAAGACGCTGGTTAATTTTATTATTACCGGAATTAAGAGAGTTAGTGGCTAGTAGATTAATAAGAACTATGCTACTCTCGATTATTTAATTTTTAATTTTTTAAATTAATTTAATCATTTATTTCAGGCAATATTTACAAAAAGATCTTAAATATGTAAACAGAGGCCCATAGCATATATACCTTAAAAACTAATATATATATATATATATATATATATATATATAGTCGTAACAGCGGGCAAACCGCCTCGGAACTTCCGAAATACCACGCCCTGCGGCCAGAAGTCTTCTTTCATGAAGGTTAGCAGATGATGAGTAGGCACTCTCACCAAAAACGAATTGAAACTCGTTTTGTGACGAGGTACCAGTCGTTCCAACCCTCAATTTGAAGCTGGACTTCTTCTGGACGTAGTCTACGACATCTTCTACCTTCGTAGACCAGATTAAATCATTTTTCCACCAGTAAAAGTCGTGTCAAAATACATTCATTCATTTAGGAGTTTAGTATGCACAAACAGACTAACTTTTTTAACTTGATATTTGGTATTGATTACAGATATTTTAACCAACCCGACCAGTATAATCAAAACAATTTCTTAACACTATGAGCACTTATATACTCATAACAATATATACTGCAATTCATATTTACCTGAAACCAAAGTATAAGTTTTAGAATAAACATTTTAAATATTATTATATTGTAATATTATGTAAATTAAATAACAAGTGGTGTAATAACAATTATACCAAACGTAGGCATTCTTTACAAAACCGGTAGCTAACTATAAATATTTCTTCAGAATAACATAACATTAAAATTGGTTATTTTATCGTGTAGCCATCGATGTAACTGATACGTGCAAGGGCAATTATGCTTCTATAAAGATTAAACTTTATTAACACAATATATTAAAATTTGTATAATTGAGAAAAAACAATTTATATAATGCAAAGAATCTAATTTCTCGGGTATTAAAATATGATTTTTTTCCATAGTAGAGATTTTTTCCATGATAATCTCTGTCTCTATCTCTCTCTCTTGACTTTTCTAGTTAGGTATATACCATGTCAAAACTGAATGCTGAATTATTGTTTATAAAGACAAACTTTCATTCCGGTCGGATATGGATCCCGTGAATCTATAAAGCGATTTGTGTAAGTGTTTGTACTTTACATTCCCATGGAACTATAGCGATTGTAAAGAAAATGTTCAGAATACTATATACAATCATGTTGATATGGGACCACATTACAACACTTATAGTAAAATATAAAAATTGTCGAATCAATAGTTCTAACGCAGTCGCGTGAGTTTGACCGTGGCCTTGCCAATAGAATAGAAGAAGCATATTTTTTTATAACGCCAATAAAGAATAAAGCAACAATTACATAATAGAACCTGGAATAGACGTCGAGTGCCGCTGACAAAGCTGTAAATCTACTATGCCTACTACTAATTCTTTCTCTTTATGGTCATAATAAAGTTATTTATTTGTAAGGCCTTTTCTTGTCTTGATTGTTGTTATTAGATGCCAGATAAATTAGATAAATAGTTATGTTTTTGTGTATAAGAATGGTAATGATTTGATAGAGCTTAAAAGATAAAACATATGGACAGGTGATTGTATAAAAATAAGCAAACTCTGCTAAATTAATAAATACAAGTTAGCGAAAAGCTAGTTGCATTATACGTCTTACTAAACAAACTTCAAACTACCTTAATTTGTAATATACAAACAAGAAATAACTAGCATATTAAAATAGTGTAAGCGAGACTTTTAATTAAAGTTATGTTTGCTCCAGCAAAAGGTTCCATTTCGCAACACAAGCGTTGTGAAAATAATATTTTGTATAGTTATAATATTTTCATAATAACAGAAGATTTATATTGTAGCAGAAGATTTAAGTGTTAAAACAATATACGTTTGGCTCAGTTTGTAGTGACTCTACTTGCTGAGCCAGCGGTCGCGGGTTCGAGTCCCGCTGGGGGCATTCATTTGTGTGATGAACACGAATGTTTGTACTCCAGTCATGGGTGTTTATATTTATAATATGTATGTATTTAAAGTTATATATGTGTAGTGTATCAACTATCTGGTATCCATAACACAGGTCTTGTAGCTTACCATGGAAATAGGTGGCGCTGTGTGTTAATGTCCCAACATATTTATTTGTTAAAAAAAAAAATGCTGCGCCGTAAAGTTCCGAGTAGTCACGGTATGTTATCTGATTTAGTTCCATCTAATCCTACAAAATCCTGAGTAAGACCCATTTAATAAACGATCAAGTGAAAGTTTATCCTTTGAAGTTAGTAAAGTCTAGACTCTAGACTACTAAATATCAAGTCTGAGAACAAGTGATCAGTATTCCTGTGCTGCTGTCCTGGCACTTGGCAGTCTGGAACCGGTGAATAATGTTCACTTCTCCGATCGATATCGCATTGTAATCTAACTTACAAGAACAACCGATACCGTGACTGTATGACTGAGATATTTTATAAAAGCATTAGCTGTCTGGTTTGTTCATTTTGTTCTTATCAGTGACTCTAAATATAACTTTCTTTTGAATGTCAAGTTACTTTTGTTGGATAGCATCAATGAGGTAAGTTTCCAGCTAAGTTAATTAACATCATAAGGCAACAAAGACGATTATTGTACAGTTGTGCCGTAACGTTACCGGCAATACTTACAGAACCGAAGTCATAGGATCCATTCTCATAATGAAATTTTACTATTCAATGGTTACACAGATGGGGAGCAAGCATGTAGTTTAGAAAGAAGTAGTAAGTCCACTTTTTCTTTATGCACCTTAAGAGGGTGTCCGCCCTATCTCATATAGCTTGATTAATAAAGATAATGAAAGAGTTATTACATTATTTTCAGTAAATATGTTATTTACTAATTTAAAGTTATTTATTAGTCAAAGATATAAGCACCATTTTCACAGTATCGCGAGAGGAATATACTGGAATATATATCTGTATTACCATAAATTTTTATATTTCTTTAAGTCACTGCCATTCAGATTTCCTAGATTTTAGCAAAAAGCAGAAAATGGACAAAATAGTCTCTACTTTCTACTTATCAACTATATCTCAAAAAGCTTCTTTTAACAAAATTTACTTACACAATTTTAAATAGAGTTAAATATTTATTTGTAAGGAGTTTAACAGAAACGAAGTATTTAAAATGCCAACAATACTTCTTCTTTATATTCCCCAATGTGATAATGAATTTTTAGTAAGACTACATTTTCCAAAGAGAAAATCAACAGGTGGTGACGACGCTTCAATCGAACAGGCAGATTAGGTAGATATTATCATGACAAAGGCATTGAAATTTAGTGCGACCTATATATACTTAGTACTTGTAGGAAAACTAAACGCTTTTGTGCACAAATGTAACCCTCAGGACGAGGGTGCATTTCAACTGACTATTCAAATCTATACGTGCAAGAACCACTACAAATTCATGCTATAGCCATTGGTAAACCACTTCTCTTTGAACCCTAAGCCCAACTTGTTGCGTAGAGAACCAATGTGGATGAAATAAAAAAGGACGATTTGTATCCTGCATAAAGTATATACGCATGCATTTAAAAACCCTAGACGAGTTACATAAGAGTTATTGGAACCAAAAAAGAGTTTCAAAGAGTACACGGAAGTTTTATAGCATATTTTGTAATAAATAACAATATGGAAATGCATTTGATAATTTTAAAGAAATTTTTTGTAAACATATGTTTATATGTATATTTAACATATCAAATTTTCATTCAGTATTGAGTTCAGTCATTCATTCAGTTTTTTTTATTATTAGGTTTTTTTGTACTGACAGTCCCAAGTATCAAACACGATGAAATACACCTTCGCACGCTCTAGCATTAAATTAAAACAAGTAAAAGTAAATAAATGGTCTTAATGTGAACGTTAAAAAGTTATCGTGAAAATCGAAGAGAAATGACCACGCAATTTCAGATAAGTTAAGCGTTACAATCCCGATCGATAATCCCGCGTAGGTGATATCTGCCCTTCATTGGCATAATATTGTCATTATCAATTCAGTAGTGATAAACAAACACAACCGTATGGACAAAAGCAACCCCGCAGAGAACAAGCTTATCCTTTTAGGGGAAGTGGACAGATAATGCTGTCATTGTCCGAATGCATGAGGGTGGTTTTATAGTGGTCTGTGATTTCCTGCATATATTCCAGTCATACATTCGTGGCTTTTAGCCCCTAAATAAAGCTTAACATACGTGTGGAACGGTAGTTTTTGCTTAAATGTCGTTTATTAAAATTATCAGTGTCAAATAAATTCAGACTTAAGTACGCTCATCAAACTATACTATGATACATGTTTTATATCAAACCTTATATATGTACATATTTTAATGTAGTTATGGCGCATTTTACTTAGGTATTCAAAGCTGTCTTATCATTTTAATAAATTAAACTGATCGTGTGTGGCTACTATAGAAAAATAAAAGATACTTACTACATCATATTATAGTTCTTAACATTGCATATCATTCTGAGTACAATAAACAAATGGACATCAAGAAACACAGCACGGTGGTAGGTGATCTAAAATTGCGTTCATAAATAATCCATAGTGTGGCCTCGCAGACAAAGCCGTAGTTGTTATGGCAGTACGGCTGGGTAGACAAAGAGGCAGACAGACAGACAAAGGCACGATGTGCGGTCCCTTGGATATATGCCAAGAGCATTTAGAACATGAACACGTCATCAAACGGGTACTTAGTAATCGTTGTTTTACCAACGCTCCTTTAGAGACTTTAATTCTTCGATTTTGCAAAAGCATTGTCTTCGTTTTACGCATATTAAATCGATTGTAGGAATATATATCAAAATTTGATTGAAACCTTATCTTTAAAAAAATAATACAATCTATCATCAATATTAATATTTGCACGTTTATATAAATGTGATGATGAAAGATTATTAGAAAGAGGGTGAAATCTAATCGTAACTGAATCTCGACTAAGTACATAATACATATCTAAATCTATAATCATTTATCAATTTTGCCTTATTGATCGGATGAGAGTAATTGAAATGTTGCAATATTTGCAGTAATTGGGTAGCACGTATGGTATGTCGTGTTCAGAATGTCTAACCTATATCGTGTGTTGCATTCTTGACCTCACTAAGAGTTATAAGTGGACATAATTACCTAACACCGTTACAAAGTAACACGATAATATATACTTGTTGTATGTTTGTTTATATATGTATATAATCTACGCACTTCGTGAGGCGTACTTCAAGAGAAAAATTATATTTTTCTTAAAAAAAAGGAAAAAAATTAACATAGGTAGGTTTATCTATTACAATGATAATATTAATTACATATAAAATAATATGATATGTTCATCTATACAGATAATAAAATTGAAGTGTGTTTGTAATGTCAAAATAACAGCTTTTAACTTAAAACATATGAAAGTATATACGATAGTATTATAGTAATATCTATACTAATAAAACAATTTTTAAAATTTTCGTCGGTCTGTTTGTTCCAGCTAATCTCGAAAAATCTCCGAAAAAAGGCTGGACTGATTTTGACGGAACTGTCATTGGCAGATGTTATGATAAGTAATTTAAGCCACTTTTATTTTAAAAAAGAATCAGGGTTCCGTGCAAAATAATTAAAACCCATAAAATTGTGAACAAAGTCGTAGTCACGGATGCACCCGAGCGAAGCGAGGGTAAGTCGCTAGTATAATTTATAGTATACATTTTAAAATTTATTCTTATTATAATAGGATATACATATGTACCATCTAATTGAGAAAGTTTCATTTCCAATAAACAAAACAAAAAAATATGGAAATCCACAACGTCACATGCACTCCACATGTTTTTTTTTTTTCAGAGCTACAAAATAATAAACATGGGACATAAGTTTTTGTATAGTAACGTCACACGGTAGTCTCGTGGGAAAGAGCATGATATTCGGCATTTCGTATTTCTGACACATTTTAATGGGATGGCTTCCCTATCCCAATTACTTATAGAGAGCGATGGAAGGGGCTCGTTAGACATAAATTGCGTTTCATACCAATTTAAGTGGTCGTTTAGCGTGGGTACTTTACTTGTGTTGTAAATGAAGTGCTTATGTAATTCGTCCACTTAATTCACTTTAATGTTTTATTTATTGAGTCTATATCTTATTAGGTCATATTTTAAACATTATTATAATAAAAGGAATACATTACGGAGCAAACTGACAATTTGCAGTAATTTTCTAAGCGACATTACTTTTGCTATAATTTGAAAGCATATCCAAGTGACGCGCAATAAAGAGGGAAGAAAAGACAAAAGCGTCTCATATAAGATATTGCCTGCGGAGCCTGCCAAAGTGCCAGTATGGCAGAGGATCGTGTGCCTGCCAAGCAATTACACTAAGGGCCGTTCCAGACACGATGAACTTCCAATTCACTTCCTTGGCATTTTGCTTAAAGATAAGTAAAAAATTACTGGCATTATTGAGATATAATTTATTGCACATAAATACATATAGATTGCTGACACTCGTATATCCTCTGTAGAATAGTTAATACTGTATACAAGGAAGTTTAAAGTGTAAAAATATATATAGGCTCTACAATTGAGATAAATACATCCATACTAATGATATACATGCGAAAGTAATTCAGTCTGTTACCTTTTCACGCTTAATCCGTTGAACCGATTTAGATGAAATTTGGTATGGAGCTAATTTTTATCCTCAAAATTATCCCTTAAGGAGGTGAAAACGGGGCGGAAATTTGTATAGGGCATCAATTATTTCTATGTATAGTCTATCTATTCAACACTAAGCGTCAAAAGGTACCTAGGGACTAGGGACGAACCCGAGTAAAACGAGGAGGTTAATAATAAAATGTTATGATTGCTTACAATTTTTTCAAGCATAGTTAGGACACAAGCTAGTCAACTCTGACAAAACAAGTCAACTTTGTTAATATATCAAGCACGGAAAAAGCGACCCGATTAATCCTTATCTATTGAAGATTTATTACTAACATGGTGCAATGCCAAGTTTTCATCATAAAGTTGCTTCTATCAATGGATCACACAACATGTTATATTGGTTTTTTAACCCACAAACAAACATCTGCCTTATATTATAAGTTTAAACTTTCTATGACATTGTATCTGATATACGTCTTAAAGAAATAAAATTCATTCGTTTGTCTAGTCTAGATTGTATAAAACATACATAGAAAGCTTTTATATCATTTTTTTTTAATATTAATTATACTATACCTACAGTATATCATGCGGTGTTATTACTACGAAAGTTTCCATTAACTGCGACGCACTTAATAAAGTAGACTTCCTGTACTTTTATGATTCACGCAGAAACGCATACAAAAGCACAAGTGCAACTCGCGACACGTGAACTGGTCACGCGTATGGAAAACAAAAGGATATTATTATATCAGACGATAATACACTGCATACATAACACTGGCGAGATGGATTTCGACATATTAGTTAATATTTGTAAATATTTTCGTACTTTGATTTGCTACGACCAGTTAGCATAGTGCTTTAAATTCATACATATATAATGTTTCTATGATAGTGGGTACAAGACCCGTTTGGGTAAATCTTTATACTAGATATATATTAAGAATGTATCGCAGATTTTGTACTTGAGAGAAAGTTCTATGTAGATCTAAAACATCATCTTTCATTATTCTAAAGATCATAAATACCTACCAACCACAACCATCATAACCATAAACCAAATATAAAGAATAAATATTTTCAAAGTAAAAAAAAAGTGTTACTCTAGATTTTATGTATGTAAAATATTAACTTTATAATAAAAGGAGAAATTTGTCTCATTGGCCGCATTTTTGTTGATAAAATGCAGTCTCATTAGCATTCTCACGACATATTACAGGGAAACAGTACTCGAACGAGTTTTTATTGGAAACCTTTTAATCGAACCTTTGGTTCAAGGTGTTTCCAGTTTGTGTGGATCAAGGTTGGTTCAAGTTGGTGAAACTCGACCTTACTAGTAAAAGCATGTCGTTTTACCATTTAAATAATTATGCATTTGCAAAGTTCATAATTTATTTAAACCTTACATATTCCACATAACCAGTCCGAAGAGCAACTGTGGAGAATATTTCTCTTAGCCTTTATCATTGTATAATCTCCAACTATCTTCTCTTGGGTCTCCAACTATCTTTCAGTAGATCCAGAAATTACCCCCTACAACCTCACAAACTTTACCTCTTTATAATATTAGTATAGATAAATAAATAATAAATATGTTGGGACAGTAACACACAGCACCATCTAGTTCCATGGTAAGCTTGTGTTATGGCTACCAGATAATTTATACACTACACATGTATAACATTAAATAAATACATATAATATATATAAACACACATGACTGGAGTACAAACATTCGTGCTCATAACACAAATGAATGCCTCAGCGGGACTCAAACTCGCGAGCGCTGGCACAGCAAGTAGAGTCACTACAAACTAAGACGAACGTGTCGTCTCTGTATTAGATTTAACAGAAAATTCAGTGGGTTCGGATAACAAAACGCGAGTATAAAGCAAAATAACTAGCATTTTGTGAAATTTGCAATTTTTTAATCCTTTCAACCTCTATTAAAAATTGAAATTAAAAAGTTATTCAATATTGGTAAAATAAATCCGATAACATTTAAGAAGTTATGAAATAACGTAATATAATATTTAACGGCATTTATCGATTTTATTAAAACTCCGTGAAGCGTAAAATTGTACCTACATCATTACTGCTTGTCTGTATCTCGTAAAAACTTTGGTGAATCATATTAAATAATGTTACAAGATACATCTTTTATTAAATAAGTGTATTAATATTGTCTATTTAATCAATATTTTTATTAGCTATAAGAGGTTTTAGTTTTGTTTCCGAACGGACTTTATTTGATTATGCCGATTGACTTACTGTTTTTTATTATTATGTATAATTGATTATTTATTATAGTTTATATTATTTGTATAAATATATACTTATATTTAACTAATGTAACATTAGTATTTTGTAATTGAATAATGTTTTCTTTACTATAAGTTGCTTTTTGATTATTGTGATGTCAGTGTGGGTAATTTATATATAAGAGAGAGTAATAATAAAATCAGTTAGAATTGTCTTCGAAAAGAGATCGCCTTGCTGTAACAACCTCCACGTGCTGTTTCGCCACCATCGCCTAAGCCGTCTCGCTGCGCCTTTCAATAACTATTAACTTGTAAAAAAAAGGTTAAAGTATTTAGTTTTTTATAGTTAACAATAACTTATTAACAAGTCAACCTATTTTCAAAAAAAAAATACAATATTTTTTTTAATTTAGTAATCAATAAAAAAGATCAATTAAACCTGTTTTCATAAGTTCTGTAGATTAAAAATTATTTCGTCTTAATAATTAAATAATTAAGATATTTTAAAATATTGATACTGTATAAAAAAAAAACAACAAGAACACAATTTATTAAAATAAGCTGCTTTGCGATTAAAAAACCTATAATATAATAGGTATTGAAACCGCATCTGAAGGGCAAGCGAAAAATAACTAAGACTACAATAATAATTTGCATTGTACGAGCACCGGTCCTTTGCATCCTTTGAAAACAAAGGATAACCGTTTCTAAGAAAACGCGAGCGCATCGATGAACAGAGTCAAAACATACAACGTTAATTATACATACATATACATATTATATATGTTGAAAATGATAAAAAAAAATTCTGCAAACATGTAAAATTAACATATTGATCTTTGTTTCTATAATTATAAAGAATACTCATCGCTCATTGAGGTTAATTAGTCGACTGGCTTGTTTTATGGTTCGCAGAAAGCTTTTAAGTTAAGTGTTGGTAAACTGTTTGGCACAAATACCACTGTAAATGAAAAATAATATGTTGCTTATTGAGTATTATTCACAATGACATAAGGAAGTTGATTATGTTGTGGTTGGGGTTCACTACAATTGTTTATTGTAAATCCCTGTGTTTTAGTTTATTTTTAACTACATACATATATGTGTTGTTCTGGACGGGTTTGGACGAATTGGACCTGGAGTAACCGTAGGCTACTGTTAAGCACGAACCCGACAGAAGCTACAGTTAGTCGATAATTAATAAATATTTGTGTGTAATTCAAATTCTGTAGCAAATTCTATCTCTCTACCTTTAGAGCTACATAAAACCCTTTCTGTGCTTAAAAGTTAGCTTTTAATCAAATAGCTAACAAAAATTAAAAAAAAGTTACTCCGAAATCCAAACTTCAAAATGAATTAGCTGACTATTTGTACTGGTAAAACTCTAGAGTCTGGGGAGATTAAATAAATATTGTTATTATTCCTGTATTGCGAAACCCTAGCTATAAATCCCATTACGTCTAAATGCCTGGTTGAGTGAATACGATGTAGAGGATCGAATGATTTCTTTTCTAAATATAAAAAGGTTTATTTCATCACCCTTTTATACATAATATGAAAGCACATAAATTTTATTAATAAAAGCGAAATTGCGAGTGATTGTTTATGCGTCCTAATGCATTAACAAATTGCGATGTAATTTAGCACGCATCAAGCATGAATCCTGTTGTACTTGTATATGGGAATATAGGGCTAAATAAATAATGCTGAAAGAGTCTATATGGCCCGGGAAACACTAGATATCTGAGAAATCTCTTTAATAATAATGGTAGAAATATTTCATGTCACACTTTAGAAGAGCTTTTTTATGAATACTTTAAATTATTAACAACAAAAAAAAAGCGTAAGATAGGGCTTGTATCTACTAAAGGCAAATGGCGACTCAGAATATCACATAATACACTTGGACCATGGCAATTTTAATAGTACCAGTTTCTTAAAAAAACCTTAACAAGATCTTCCTTTTTATCGACATAATAATTTTCCTTTAAACAATCACAGTCGTTTAAGTGTTGTTACCTAATTTACCAATTACCGATTGAAATCTTGGCGTCAAACGCAATTTTGATTAAGATTAACATCTAAGAGGTCAGATCAGATGTGCTGATACTTTCTTTGTTGTCTCGTCGACGATATACTACATTAGTTCCTTTTACTTCTATAGTTCTTCAGACTCATTTTAAATAAGTAGCCATTAATTTTATTATATAAAATAAAAATACACAAAGCACTTGTAATAAAAAGAACAGTTAAGATAAATTCTAAAGGTCAAAAACTTAATAAACATTGATAATAAAATTTAAATTATTTTAATTTTTACTTAATTTAAAATGGTAATAGTCTGTATATTTTGCATTCGCTATATTCTAATGGCTGAAAAGCATTCCCGAGAGTCGATTTAGTTGTAAATAAAATTCCTAGAACGTTAGTTCAGGTAGATAATATTTGATCATCTTTGTGCCCTTAAGCATGCTTTAGAACATGATTTTGGCGTTATAGTATTAAATTTCTCTGTTATATGTACAAAATACGTAATAATATAACATAAAAATAGCTGCATATTTCACCTATAAAAATAAATATTTGAAAAACAAACACATTTTGTATTAATGTTTTAATGATTTAGATCAAATTGTAATATTTAGTTGTAGGACTAAAAATAATTCCAGACATTTTAAAATTTACACAAGGAAGTGATTCATACAAACTCGTAAACTACTTATAGTTTAGTGATTTCCAATCGGCATTTTTTTGTTATTTTTAATAAAAAAATACAATATATTTCCCTCAGATGACTCAGTAACCGCAAAAAATAAGGATAAACACTAACAAACCCAACTTCCGATGTATTGACCGTAATATAAAATACGGTTAACATGACTATTGATGCCTAAATACACTGGCACTACCTACTATGTCTATAGTTTTGGGTTCAATTCCTACATAGAGCATTTACTGATTTGCACATGTCTCAACAAAATGATGCAATAACCACATTTTGCAAGAAGAGGTCACTATATTCTTTCCTTGTACTACCTACTTGATTCAATATGAAGTTATAGCTATATGGGAGATATTATATATAATTTATAAGACGTCATTAACCTATCGAGAGTCGCGGGCACACCGGCGTGCCTGTTAACAAGAAACTAAGATTTCTTAGAAATTAACCAGGAGGTGTTATAATACAAAACAAGTTGTACACAGGTATCATCGCACCCGAAATCTCGATTGCTCTTATCATATTCTCTATTAAAAAAACCTAATACAATAACTTTTTGCTCATTCGAGACTAAAACCCAAGACCTAATGTTCTAGAAGACGAACTAGACTAACCAACAAAGCATATAGAACGATCAGCATTATCACATGATATACAACTAACTGCTATGTAAACCGGATCAATGTCCTGTAGTAATTGGGCATGAGAACAATAGATTAAGTCTAGGCTAGATTATAGTTGGTATCGAGATAAATGGTCACGACTTAGCATTAATCATGGTTAAATGTAATTTTTTTTTAACTTGCATTACGTTCTTATTTAATTGAAACCATACCATCTCTTTATATACCAGTGTTCGCCTAGTGGTCGGAATTCAACCATTACCACTTTTTATAGATTACACTAAAGCTCGTTAATAGCTACTAAGCAAAAAAAGAAAATCGGTTGACAAACAGAGGAGAAAAATATACCGAGCATTTGCCTAATTACATATATATAGACATTATTAAGTTTTGTTCTCCACGAAATAAACTTTTATAACTAAGTTATATAATTAATTCATACATAATAAAGTGTGTAATAACACGAGCTAATAGCCACTTAAATTACCTGACATAATACAATTTTCAGTAAACAACCATGGAAACTATATTCAAACCGTTGCAGTTGATAATCTGCAACATTTGAGCTCTATTTTACCAATAATAAAAAATAAATAATAAAAAAGCGAAAACTAATACGTATACATAAAAACACTGGCTTATTTAAAAAGTAACTATTTTATTCCTTTTTCAAACCTGTGTTAGTTGAATGGCTAACAGTTTAAAGCGAGCTAGTCACATTACCTGTATCGTACATGGTAGAGACCAGTAACTTATAATTAATTACAAAACAATTTTCTATTAGATAAATAATCCGCCAGTGGGGCAATAGGCAACCGAACCGGGTTAATGTCGTCTGTACCACATCTTATTAAACTCAAGAGCACTAACATAACTTATTAAGATCTTTAATCATCAAATTCTTTTATTTCTCCTTTTAAACTGTTATAAGCATTATTTGACCAATAATTACTGGAATTAAATCTCTGGACCTGCTGAACTCATTTTTAATCAATCTTTCATTGTTATCATTTTATTTTTTCATTGTTATAATTTTATTTCTTATTATCATTAAATTTTTTTTCTTATATAAAGTATTAATTTGAAATTGTTAAATCACCCCACGTACTAGAAGTAAAACTACCGTCGTGTGTTTTATAAGAAGTAGGTATAGTATAATAAAATTGTAACAAAGTCGAACCTGTACATTACATATTTTTTGGAAAATCTTATTGATATAGACATTATTATCGATACAGAGGCCGAATCTTGTTTTTAGAATTTTGTCTGTCTGCCTGGGAACGCGTCACGTGTTTTGTGGTTACTGGACAGATTTTAATGAAACTTGGTATGATGATAACTGGTTATCCGGGTCAAAATATAGGATACTTTTTACTGCGAGAAAATATCTCATGTCTGAGAAATCTATACTAAGCATTAAAATGTAACTAGGGACGAACCCAAGCGAAGCGAGGGTGAGTCGTTAGTTTATTATAAAATGTACAATCTTGAAGTGCAGGTCTATAAGCTGTTGTACTACGAAACATTGTAAGAAGTAACACCTTATTAAAGCATTTCAATAATGATGTCTTTAACAAATATAATTTGCAAAAGAAGGAATGACAGCAATTATTAAATACATATTTCTAATAGCTTTAAACTGCCATGAGGAAGTTGGAACATAGTTGATAGTCATTTTAATAAATAATTTTTGAAACTTCAAGTCCTCGGCGTGAAGTGAAAAATGCTTAAGATGTCAAAAAACTTTTATAAATTCGCGATGTTTAAAAAGTTGAAAAGCAATTTGTTCTTTATAATATAACCCGCCTCCAAGCTGTCCGTAGAAAATTTCTAAACAAAGATTTATATGTCTAGTGTCTAATATGAAAGATTAGGTTTTCTATGTGTCCGTCCATATCCGTCTCAAAATTTATAATTCGACACGGATTTTAATGGGTTCCCACCATCGTCTTTTATAGATCAATTAAGCGGTTCCATCAATACAATGTCGTCGACATCGGAAGGCCAATGACCTATCAGCTGTTCGCTTGATTAATAGTTACGATATATATAACAGCAATATTTTTATAAAATTATTGTCTGCTTTAAATATCCTTATGTAAATCAATATGATTTTGTTTAAAATATAGTTAACTTAGGTCTATAAAATTAAATATAAGTTGAAACTATCAATTTGCGTTGTAATAAACTATTTTTGCTTAGTCATCTTTGCTAATATTTTTTTTATTGTATACAATTCAGCAATTTATCTAGAAGGTTCTAGTTTGTACTAGAATATAAAAATATATAGCAATTGCTAGCTTATGTAAAAATAGTGAATGTGAGTCACGGGCGGGCTTCCGAATATATGTATACAAGCATAATACGAAACCCAACGACAGGCGATAGGTGTACTTCTTCTGATACAAATTGTTTTAGAAAAAAAAAATTTACCTATTTTACCTAAGTGACATCGTTATTTTTTACTAGTGCCAATTGCTAGCATTAAATTTAGAGGAGAACAATATAATATAAAATAAATAATCAAAAGAAAGTTGAAATACTTCTAGTACCTAATACTATACGACAATACATTCGTATACATTTAGTCCACGTAGGCGCATTACATGTACTAACAGTAGTAAAACACTTACATACGCTCCTCACGTTTTGAGCAAATAGATTCAAAACACTGTAAAAGTGGACTACCGGCGTATAAGAAAGAATATACAGATATAATCTAACGATGCGACGTTTCAGATACAGAGAGCACCTATCCCGCATGCGCAGTTTAAACAAAAATGTGACAAACGCCCCAGGCATGCACAAGTAGGCAAGCTTTATATTTTGATGACACATTGAAGGATATTTAGATGCAGACGTCGCTTTTTTAGGACACAACGCCAAAAATCACAATCTTTGAATAAATCACATAAAATTTTCCGAAAATATCAATTGAAGTTAATTTGCTTGTTAAAAACAATTTTAAAGAGAACGATACTCATAAAGTTTTTATAGTTTTATAACACTATTTATGGGTTATTTAAGAAATTAGATTAAGAAATCATGTAATATTAGACGAAATTACAATTCAAGTTGGAAACGAGCGAATTGGAGGCAAGTTTCGAACTCGCTAAGTAAAGGAAGCCTTTGCTTGAACACTTATAGGCTGTTCTTGTTCCAGGAACTTTGCGAAAGCACTTAGCCTTTTTTGTGCGTGATAGTCGACCATAATAATGATGTTAACTTGAGTTAATTAAACAGGGGATCGAAAACTTATTGTTGTAACAGTTACAATAATATACGGCAAAAATATAATTTTCATGCCAACTGCAAGGTATTACTATGTAATAACAAACTAAAATAATGGTAGTGAATGCAATATTACTTAGTAACAGTTATTCATGCAGTTTCACAATAATCTTTACACCTGTCGTCTACAAAGCTGCTGATAAAAGCTAGTAAACATAGCATCTTACATGAAGCCACAGTACGTCGAAATAGGTCAATTAAAAACCGAGATCTCAGCAGCAAAGGGACGAAGGTCGCTGAAGATGTAACCGTGGAAACACAAACCTAAAGGCGAAATCTCGAGACAGTGTTCGTTCACTGCCTCGTCATTACACAGCGTGTATTTAACCTTCAACTGTACTTCGCCTTTGAACTTCAGTAAGTATAGATCTCACACGGCAGTTTACCGTTATGCCAATACATGAAAGATGTTTATGGTTCTAATCGCCGTCTCCATAAAACCGGTATGAGCGCCATTAGGAAATTATAATTGATTTCTTGAAAGCCACAAACTAAACCAGTAGTGTTCAATATAAAACTAGTGCATTCTTAATAACAGACATTTGTTGACCGTGTAAGATAGTAAATATTAGCCGACGGTAACCATTAAGTGACTATCATGCAAAAGACTTAATATCCCACGGGATAAAATGTATACATATATGTATACATTTATGATATATTTGATAAAATGTATATATATATATATATATATATATATATATATATATATATGTGTATACATATATATGTAAAAATTCTCCACACCGCTAGAAAGAAAAACAACGAATATATTTTGCAGTATTAATGGTTAATGCGTATAGAAGTTTCTAAAACGGTCTACATTTACCGGTGGTAGGACTCTGTCAAGCCTGAGGAGTCCGACTGGATGGGTACCACCCCCTTATCTATTTCTGCCGCCAAGCAACAATGATTGCATTGTTGTGTTCCGGTATGAAGGATAAGGTAGCCAGCGCAATTACAGGCAAGAGGCATATCATCATAGTCCCCACAGTGACAACGCACCTGTGGTTCTGCATTTTTGTTACTTAAAACCTAAGTGCATGAACCGTAGGTGTTATGGGCGACAGGTGCTGCTTTCCATCAGGTGGTCTGTCTGCTCGTTTGTCACTGAATGTCATAAAAAAAAAAACATTTTTCAATACAAACCTTACGAAATTTCCGAATATATAATCAACATGCACATTAATTAACCTTGTGTATAGTGTTACATATGTCTTAGTCGTATCTTGAGCGGAAGTGTGAGACTAGTGCGACACGCGACGATGCGCACGAGCGCTTGAGACGATCATGGCGATCCGACCATGGTGCGGTGTAGTTCCGGCTAAGAGAAACACACTCAAGTACACTTAATTACACGGTCTCGTTCACTGGGAAAACATTACGCATTCATCAACATCCACTAATAAAGAATATACGCTATAAATTTAAATAAATAATTTGTAATAACCTCTATAACTATACAATGTTTACATATATAATATAGGTATTAATATTTTAATTCAGTCTTCAGTGTGAATATCTCTTTTTATACTCAATCTCTACCGTGTCTTCTCCATACTACACGACATTGGCGAAGTAAATTGTGTCCAAATGGCACGCCTACAAGCCACAGAAAAAAGAACATAAAATTCTTTGATATACCTACGAATATTATAATGACATAAATCAACTACGACGTTAAAAACAAATTATAATTTCATTTTAATTACCATTACATTTATAAAATGCTTAGTGCTTACATCACAAACTTTCTCAATTAAAAAAAAATAACATCTGAGTCTCACTTGTCCGCGAAAGTAGTGTTCTTAATAAGAAATCGCTACTGGCAATCAAGATCAGTCAAAACTGTGCGATAGATGAAACGGAAGTTTGCAATAAATATGCAATAAAAATTTAATGGATGTAGAAAGCCAGTCCTCTGCTAATAGCTCAATATATATTATAGCGAAACCCATGTGGTAATGACTAACAAATTAATTCTAGGGCCCCACCACAGAGCAAGGTCTGTTTATTCGTCTATAGCATGTACTCACATCAATAGATACATACATAATCTTCGCTCTAATTGTTAATTAGCGTGGATTAAATTCATTACTTAGTAGATTATCATAAAAAGAGATTGTAAGCTAACTTCTGATACGGAAGGTCTACGAATTTTTTTTTGAAAACTTTATAATATTTTTTTTAAATTATAAGTAACTGTCATAGATTATAGAGTGACTCTTGCCATATATCGGACGTCGATGCAAATCTATATGTTAATATTATACAGAGGAGCCTAAGCTGTGCACTAGCATCATACACATCAATAACCCCGAACATGACATTTCGCTCAGAAAGTCGAGTATCAAGAATTAATCTTCAAAAGAATATAGATTTAAGATTTGTTATAAAATATTTTAGGTGAATTATATGTAAAAAGTAGTAAAGATACAAATAAAGAAAAAAAATAAAATATTTAATACAAGACATAATGTAAAGAATGTAATGTAGTATTTAAATTTAAACCTGTATACCCCAAAGATATCATTGCAGCCTTCAAAAGTTTGGATCTCAAGAAAACCGCTGACCTATGGGGTATATCTGTAAAAGTTATTAGCTCGGTAATTGATGTTGTTGCACCTCATTTAGCTACTGTATTTAATAGCAGTATAGAGCATGGTGCGTTTCCTGATCTAATGAAACACAGTAAAATTATTCCTATTTTTAAATCAGGTAGTACCTTAGACCCTAATAATTTTAGACCAATTTCGGTACTGCCAACGTTTAGTAAAATTTTTGAGAAAATCATACTCGCGCAAATGTTAACGCATTTCAATGCACACAATCTACTTCATAAGAAACAGTTTGGATTTACGAAAGGCCGCTCCACGGCAGATGCTAGTGTTGAGTTAGTAAGAAATATTTTTGAGGCTTGGGAAAGGTCACAAGATGCACTTGGGATATTCTGTGACTTATCCAAGGCCTTTGATTGTGTGCATCATGAGACGCTGATCAGGAAACTGCATCATTATGGTATTAGAAATAAGGCACTCGACCTTTTGAATTCGTATTTAAATAATAGAATACAGAGGGTTGATGTTAATGGTAAGAGATCTCCTGGAGCTCCGTTAGATATGGGGGTTCCGCAAGGGTCTATTCTCGGCCCCTTTCTTTTTCTAATTTATATTAATGATTTGCCATCTTTTGTACAGGACAAACATGAGATAGTATTGTTCGCTGATGACACTTCACTTATTTTTAAAGTGAAGCGAAATTTGCTTATGTACGACGATGTAAACGATGCTCTCTCAAAGGTTGTCTATTGGTTTGATTCAAATAATTTATTATTAAATAATAAAAAGACAAAATTAATAAAATTCACAACACCCAATGTTAAACTTGTTGATAATGGTGTAATATTAAATGGGGAAATGTTAAAACCGGTAGAGTCCACTAAATTCCTGGGTATTATCATAGATTCCAAATTGCAGTGGGGCCCCCATATTGAGGGACTAGCGAGTAGACTCAGCTCTGCAGCGTTCGCGGTAAAAAAAATTAGACTTCTTACTAATGTAGATACAGCTCGCATAGTATATTTTAGCTATTTTCATAGTATTATGTCGTATGGTATCTTACTCTGGGGAAATGCAGCAACTGTTAATACGATTTTTGTACTGCAGAAAAGAGCTATTCGTGCAATTTATAGTTTAGGTCCTAGAGCGTCATTAAGAGATAAGTTTAAAGAAATAAAAATATTGACTGTTGCTTCTCAGTACGTGTACGAATGTGTTATGTATGTTCGTAAAAATATACACGAATTTCCCAAGAATTGTGACATGCATAACTTTAATACTAGGAGCAAACACAAACTTGTAATGCCTGTAACTCGTTTAAAGAGAGTCAGTAATTCTTTTTATGGACAATGTATACGCTTGTACAACAGGATCCCAGAAAATGTTCAAAAAGCTTCTATCATTAAATTCAAAAAAATTGTTAAAGAACGTTTGTGTGCTAAAGGCTATTATACAATAAATAATTTCATAGAAGATAGCACGCCTTGGGAATGAAGTGATCGCCTCCAGGCTACTTCAACTTTATAAAAATATTGTAAATTACAATTTATTAAAAAAATATTAGTCCCGCTGAGTTTCTTTCGCCAGTTCTTCTCAGGTCTGAGGTTTCATTTTTCCGAACTGGTAGTAGACTCGTGACATTCAGTAAAAAATTGTAATAATTTAATGCTGAATAAAATATTTTGAATTTTGAATTTTTTGAATTTAAAGTAAATATTCAAAGCTGTCATTATTTTAGCAACATGAAAAATGAAAATATCTAAGTCCACACACTTTAAAATCGACATCTGGTGGCATACACGATATATGCATAAAAGTTTCCGCTGCATCCAGCACAGTATTAACTTCGTCTAAAACAGGTCTTATTGTCTCAACGTTGCCACATTTCTCCGCAAAAAAGGCGAACTTAATCCGGCATTACAAGGACAGGTTTGGAAAGGGACGGCTATACTCTCGGTGATAAGATCTCTGGAAGTGTAGGCGAGACAAATCGATTTGTGCAGCTTGAAAATGTGAAATTAGATTGGAGAGAGATAGGGCTATGCAAGATCCTTAGGGAGAAAAGGTTGGGGCGAGATTTAGACTCGTGTTTACAAAAAGTTCGTAGCCATACAAACAAAAAAGTAAATCTTTTGTAATATCTCGTATGAAAAGATTGAAAAGACTGGAGTTTGAAGAAAGATAGACGTGTTATTCTTAACTGTATAGGATAATTTGTTTCGAGACGCCCATGATAAGCGTATTCCGTTATCTCGTTGTTCGGACCCATCATTAGTTAGTCTCGAGCGAGGCAATTAGACTCCCAGCGGAATGACGCACTGAACTTAAAATTCTTATGAACGAAGTTACTTTATAAAAGCGGAATCTTAAACAACTTCTAAAGCTCTAATTAATGTAAACTTGTATCGTGTATGTTTTTACATGTTCATTTTCTCAAAAGTTAGAGTTAAAACTCTGAATTAAATTATTGGCTCATTTAAATATTCTAATAAAGTTGTCGGTTATATGAACAAGTTTCAATTTCAATTTAATAAAGAAGATAAAACTGATTTTTATTACCAACTGAATAAATATAAACAATTTACTCCAGGTTTACCGAAAACCTTCTCAACTTTAAAAGTGCATACATTTACATTCAATCTAACACCCTTTGTACCTTCTAGGGCCATAAATCAATACTGGGTACTGCGGTACTGCCCCATGACGAGCTTGAAGCAGGGCTTCCAATCAATATATTCAATGTTAAATTAAGCCCCTCAGCTGTAGGCAGCGGTCACCCTAGTTAGGTATGATCGAGCCCAAAATTGACGATAGGGCATTCTTGGGAGGGTTATGCGTATTGATTTTGCAGTCACTGGCATGAACTAGTCTTCTTTGGATTTTTAGGATGCATTAAAATTCGTAACCACGAGTAAAATAAAATATGTTATTTAACAAAGTTTAGATAGATAATAGCAAAGTGCCATCTTTGTATGAATGCATTGACCAGAAGTATATAATATATAAGTAAGTAGTAGGTTGCTTCTTTCTTCATTGTGGTAACATCATCCTTGTTCATGTTCATCCTCGCATAATTCACGTGTAAGACTGAGGAGTGAGCTAGCGGCATGTTACGACGGAAACATGTGATTTTTACGCGCTCTATTTATACTTTGTAACTGCGCGGACGCAACGGGGCGTGTTATTGGCGTGAATATTAAGTGATGCGTCTCCCAATATTCATCGATAGATATTTTTTTTTGTAATTCACATAAATGTGTAATACAAATCTAGCAAAGAGTAAAAAATATTTCATACTAGCGATTTCCCTCGTTTACAAGCGACCCTAGGTGCCTTGCAGTAGCCTATGTTACTCCAGGCCATAAGTCTATCTATGTACTAAACATGCAAATCCATTTAGCGGTTTCAGTGCGAAGAAATATACATACATAAATACGTACAAATTTTCGTATTCGTCAGAATTACTCCTATTATATTCCATAGAAATAAGGAAATACCATCATAAATTCATAAATTTTACCTGTAACTATAATAATTATATTTGACCTATGCTAAGGAACTCTGCTCATAAAATTAAAGGCACTTTGATCAAGGAATTGACTGATAGAAATAAAATGAAATACATGATAATAAATGCTCTACAAACCTGAGGTGTGATCTTTTAAATTTGCAATCAAACATTACTCAGACATAAGACTAATCTAGATCAATTTTTCGCCCCCGAAAACCCACACACCAAATTTCAGCGAAATCGTTAGAGCCGTTTCCAAGATCGCCGGTATACATAAATAAATATACAAGAATTGCAAGTTTAAATAAAATATATTAGATAACATTTCATATTCATAAAAATGATTTGTTTTTTTGTCTTAGGCGTTATAGTAAAAATTTTAATTTTAAGGTAATTATTTTTACCGTCTAATTATAATTATATTTAAATGCGTGTTGTGTTTACCTGTAACTAAGCTTTGGATTTTAGATTTGAATTTTTTAATGTTATTTCTTGTATATTTATGAAATGTGAAGTTGTTGGTGAACTTAATAAGCAGTAAAAAAATATATGATCCTAAACAAATACGTATTCTAATGTTCCAACATTACACCTAATTGTATATAAATTTCTGTTAATAATATTGTACATGGAATAGTAATATTATAAATGGGAAAATAATTATGTTTGTTTGTTTGAATATTACCTTTTAATAAGACCCTCAACGAATGATAATAATATTGTTGATGAAATTTGTCACGCACCATCACGTCACGATCTCTCTAGTAGTTCCCACTGGATAAATAAATAATTGATATTATTCTTAAGGGTTAGAATTGGTATTCGAAAACCAATAGATCTATTCTCTAACATTTCCATAATCGATTAGTTTTCCAGAAGGCGGCTCTTTAGTATAATATAAGCACTAATTCTCAACTGAGACTAAACTTGAGAACAGGTATACTAATGTCGATAAAAAGTGACCTATATAGTACGTTGATCTAAATATATAGTGCAATTAATGCGATAAAATATGGTAAACAATAAGAATCATTATTTTTAATTTTATAAAATCAAATTTAGGTATATCGATAAAAAAAAATGTCGACTTTTGCAAACTCTGTATTTAAATTTAGTTTCAGTCAATGTCGAATCTGGCTCGAGCGCAGACGTGCTCGTACATTCGGCCTTTTATTCGATTATTCCATATTATAATGTATAGTTTGTTATTTGGCAACGCTGGTGGTTTTGAGCAATAAATATTTTGATGTTTCTAATAACGTTGCCACGTGACTAGAGGTTTTAACTTACAACAGGATTTATTTTAGTTTCACAAAACTACACGAGTTACATGATAGCCTCGGTCTTGATTTTATTAAAAAATAGGTGCCGAATTGGGGTCACTATAGCTCTGTTACCTAAGCCCTGGCCGCAAGATTTCACACGGCGTTGGCCGCTGTAATTATTGCAGAATTTAAACGATAAATCTTTCAGGTCCAGTTATTTACTTGTTGTTATACCACTTTAGGTATTTTTTAATTAAAATATTATTAACACAAATATATCGCAAATGGCAATGGTAATTAAATAACAATTAATATGCTGTTGTAAAGACTTTCGCAAGATGTAAAATATTTTTTCAATTGAACTTATCATATATTGAGGCTTAATCATTACTTGTACTTCCAGAAAATATTAGCTAAATGTATAAAAAGAATAATAAAATCGTTTAATATAAATTTCTTCTAATATAAAAACATATATTTAGGAAGTTTCAACAAAAAAAGAACACAAAATCACCCTTCCTCGATGTAAACAAAGGGTATCTAAACACCTAATGGTTGTATACCAGGAGATTAATTCAGGGCGTTGTCCGGTCCCAGGGCTATTTTGAGCTCAGCCGATATCATGGCATATCGATCGTCTGATACGTCGCGAACTGGGTGTCTATCTGATATCTTATGTACATCTTGGCTTAGTTAATAAGCTCGAAATAAGAACCCTGCTTGTTGGAAAATAACAAGAAGTGACTTACTAAACTATAATTCTCTTAAAATGACAATATTTTTTTTTAATTAACTTATTTTTATTTAATTTAGGAAACAAACAGTTCAATATGATACAATTAAAAACTTAACATAAAAAATAACACATCGACCAATCAAGTTTCCAAAATTAAATGATTCATGTTAAAAGATTCAAAATCTTAAATCGCTTAAAAATCATTATTTCTCCCTCAAAATCTAATTGCTCATTTAAAATCTATGTGGGATGGTCCCATATAAATTGCTTGAGATAACCTACAAGTTTATTAAAAACATCAATGTACAATATCCGAAAATAATTGGCGAACATATCTCGTTATACACAAGAAACTTTTAAACGAATTAAGCCGATCAAAAATTGTAAAAATTCTATCTGTTATAAAAAGCAATCCAAAAGAATATTAAAAATGTGTCCCCAAAATTGTACAGATATTTTATTGTCTTATTGCTTCTAGCTAAGCCGATCTTATTGAAAGATCTCAGAAACAGAACATCAATTAAATAAATAAAGTTACAAAAGGTTAATTCATTCAAAATTTCAAATTAATATGTATCAAAACTCTTTAAAAAGTTTACCAGAGCAGAATTTTATAATTTAGTTAAAAAAAAAGACCAATTTTAAAAGCACCCGACTGATGACCATTAGATGTCGCTTATCTGTACATATAACAAAATTGTAACTAAGCCGAATTTGTACATTAAATATTTTTTTGTAAAATCTTATTGAAATAAACATTATTATCGATACAAAGGTCGAATATATAGGTTCTAGAATTTTTGTCTGTCTGTGACCGCATCACGGAAAAACCACTGGAGGGATTTTGATGAAATTTAGTATGATGATAGCTGGTTATCCGGGTCAACATATAGGACACTTTTTACTGCGGGAAAATATCTCTGTGAAATCTATACTAAACGTTAAAACGTAAGTAAGGATGAATCCGAGCGGAGCGAGGGTAAGTAAGTCGTTAGTATACTATAAATCTCATACTTTTGAGTTCATATTATTTAAATAAACGTAGATACGATTGCTGGCATAAAATATATTATCTTTACTAGAAACATATGTACAAATTACAATGCAACTGTACGCAAATTTTAAAGAAGTACAATAAAATTTCACTCTAATCTACAAATAGAGCTTAGAGCTTTTAAAGTTTTATGGAATCGGTTTGTAGGTTCCGGCGTAAGAAGTTCAAAAGAAGACTCGTTTATACAGCAGTAATAATTTAAGTCGTTTTTATTTAGTTGCTGCAAATAATTCTTATTAAAATTTAAAGTTAGATCATAGCTCAGCTAATAGTTTGCTCGTAATCTAAATGAGTAATAAAAATATAGATTATAACTTTAATTAAGAATGGCGTTTTTTTATAAATATTAGTAATAGAGACCTATCCAATATAAACTATATTAGGGAATAAAGTGGAAAGTTGGCCAAAAAGTTGTAAAATGTAAAAAAAAAAATTGAAATTCTTTTTTCTATATGATTTGTGTATTAAGTTAAAAACCTCAAACCAATTTATTAAAACTAGGATATAGCAACACTCATAAAGAAATAGTCTGTCAGATAAGCTATTATAAATAAAAATCTACGAATATACATATCTTACGTTATACTCTTATCATACTTTCTCTATTACCGCATACTTATAACCGAAATACCATCACAACCTCATCAAAATCCCATACAAAGAACCATTCAAAAGACATGTCGAAGCGTATTACGAACAATGTAACACCGCAAAACTTTCCTTATTTACGTAATATGTGATTTTCCAAAGATTGACTTGTGTGCTTCAATCGCCTATTCAAAATGTCTATTGTACTTCAACTTGCAGTACGGAGAAAACGTTGATCGCGATGGGCGATGTAGCGTTTTTGTAAAGATTTATTTAAATAAACTTAAATTATAGCTTTCTTTTTTACAATAAACACTTTCTTCTTTACGATAATATAAAAAAAAATATATCAATAATTTAATTCAAAATTTAGATTATTCATGTATTTTAATAAAATTCAATATATGTACTGAATGTAAGTAAAAAAACTCGGTCAAGAGTAGTTTTAATATGCCGTGAGTGATTGCGTGCAGCTCGTTTATTAATCGATAACATCTTATTATCGAGTTAATTCAATCGATAACCAACCAATATAACACTCTATGTTAATTATTTAAAACTTGTTTATTACATATTTTATGTTAGTTTTATAGGGAATAAATAAACCTTGTTTTATAATTTTGCCTCAAGTTTACGTATGTAGGTAATAATAAAGTACATGTATTTGCTACTAGCGGTTGCTTTCCCATACATACTTTCATCCTCATTTTCACCCCCTTAAGGGATGATTTCCGGGGTAAAACTATCCTACCTCCTTCCCAGGGTCTCAAACTATATTCTTACCAAAATTCATGTAAATCGGTTCAGTAGTTTCGGAACTTACTCGGCACAAACAAAAAAACAAAAAAAATCTTTCCTCTTTATAATATTAGTATAGATTAGAAATTGAATAGAATAAAAAAAAAAGCTTTGATGAAACATTAAAAGAGTGCAGCAATGATGAGCGAAAGATGAGCCTGAAATTCGTATATACCGCGGAAAAAATAGATATTAATATGCAAAATGAAGAAAAAAAGATTTGAAAACAGACTTAATTTCTTAGAAAAGATTCGAAGTATTTGTACGAATAGATAACTATGTGAAATCAGTTAAGATTTCATAAGAAGACCATAATTATAGTTTTTACTTGATTTCAGTAAAACGTGTAGGCAAATATAACCTATTATTATAACCTATTATAATAAATAATTACATTACCCACTAATGTTTTATATCTCTCAATGCCAGTCACTCGGGTCAATTACCTGCAACAAAAACACAGAACACGGTTAAAACATCAAACACAATGGGACTGACCAGGAAAAAACAACATGGATATTAGTAATACATTTAACACTAGGCATAAGCTATTTTCACCCATATTCTAATTAAACACAAGGTTTAAAAAAGTTTGTGCGGTTATACATATATGGTGAAGTTTTGTGATGTGATTTTGGTTTATTGAGGAAAAAGGTTTGAATTTAAAATTAAGCAATCAATAAAAAATTAATAGTTGCATTTGATTCACAATAGAGATAAGTATCTAAAGAACCTAAGACATATTTTTCGCAAACGGTTTGTGATTCTACAGCATAAAAATTCGTAGTTTTCATTTTTTATTAATTATACATATAATAAAATTGTAATTGAGCTGAATCTGTACATTAAATATTTTTTGGAAAATCTTTAGAAATATTCATTATCACCGACACAGAACATAAAAGATACTTTTTACTGCGGAAAAATATCTCATCTCTGAGAAATCTACATTAACCGTTAAAGCGTTCCTAGACAGTGATTCGCTAGTTAGATATAACTAAAGTGTACGAGTAAGTGTACTCATGAAACAAAATATTACAGTAGTTTTGAGTCTCCTATTTCCTAATATCATTCTCCTATTCAACTGGGTACAAGTGATTTTTTTATAACAACCTTCTTAAGGTTAATATTGTAATTCGCCTTGAATAAATCGTAAAAATGTCGTAAAATTCAAAGAGATTGAAATATGCAAATGTAATTTAAGTAGATGTAGGAAGAGATGAGCATTCGGTGAAGTGCACGCTTTATACAATAAAATCGTTTAACCGTTAACAAATGCATAAAGTGAATAGCCATTGCCACGTTTTTAACTTTAGTTAAGTATGATTAAAATGATGACGACTTCTATTAAAATCAATTTAATGGACATAACAGTATTTCCCATTAAGCCTCGCTTGTGTGAAAGGTTAAGCTAATATAAAAGAGCTTAACCAATTCAACTCATTGAAAGACTGACAATTCTATTTAGTTCGCAGTATTATAACAATACACCTAATAAAAAAGAAATATTTTAATTACATACATACTATTATTAATATTTGATAAGAGCTTATTACTAATAGATCTATAAACATGCAAATTTTTTAGACGTCCTCATTCTCATCAAAACATGTTACATTTTCTTTACACACAACCTAAAAAAGATAAAAAAAAATCGTTATAACATAAATATTAAACGGACAAAGGAGATAATATACTCCTTCGTAAATCATATTTATTTCATGATTTTATATCCTTATAAAGTCGTTTGACTGCAATGCCAGAACGTTTCACTTCATGTAGTGCAATAGTCAGGTTATACGCTGGGGTCGTCGGCCAAGAGATGTGCCAGTCTAGACCGGCCGATGGCCCTTAATTGTGAATATTGTTATAATGCTGATTGATTCATTGGTATAACAGCTCTTTGTAAAACGTGTTGAAGAAACTCGAAACCAGTACTAATCTTTGTGCCACTTAATTTTTAAGCCTAACAAAAGAATACCTATTATAATAGTATGTGCTATCTACATAAATATATAAAGCATCTTATTTTTTTAGTTATAATTTTGTATGATAGATTTTTATATAATATCTTTTACTATCATGTGATGTTTATAGCAACTAGATATACCTATCATATTAAAAATGGTAAAACGTTAAATATTAGAGTATATCATATTATACTTTAATACTCTGCACCTAACCATTGCTCCTAAAGTTAAATTTAAACAAAAAAATTGAAGTTAGGCTAAATCATAATTACCTTACCACCTTACCATACCTACCTAATAATCTAATAACTAATGAATAAAATATACGTACTATATTGTAAATATTAAATGTAAATGTAAAAATCTCGATTCTCAATTTAACTATTTTATCGATAATATTATATATAGATACTAAAGAAATAGTGAGGTCATTATTACAGGTCGGCGACCACAAGACGTGTTATGTCTAGACCGGGAGACAGCAATATTAAAGTGGAAATTGCTATGATGCTTGTTTTAAGATCCCTTGTTAAATGTGGTGGTGGCTTTCAATATAAGTTGAGATAACTTAAGCTCATTTCCTCTTCTGTACTTGTGTAAGGTTTACAAAGCATATGTACATATATAGAAACTATTTTGAATGTTTAGGTTTGTTTGTACACCGATAGACTATGACCTGTAGCAACGCGTAGGCTTACTGTTAGGTACCTAGAGATGACCCGAGAGAAGAAAGATCCCTAATACATATAAAATTATGAGGTTTACAAAAACCAATTTAATTTATACTACACTGCATACATTTATAAGTTTTATATTATATATCAGAACGTTTATTTCATCTCAATAAAGTGATATAAAAAAAACAACTTTTCATTAATGTAAAATAATTAGAATTTAGAACATATCTTGTAATTTTTTAGCCAGGACCTAACTTTGCTAAGATGGAATTTTAATAACTTAGTATATAATATTGACTATAATTATATTAGAATGACTTTAACAATATCTAAAAAAAAAAGTCAGCTTTGGAACAAAGAACTAACAACACGGTTAATGTTATCACAAAATACGTAAATGCCGCTTTCAAATTATTATTTATTAGAGCAAGCAACGACGCTATCAATATTTATTAGTATTACTAATTAAATAAACAAATTATATTGTTCACACTCACATATCATAGCGATATCAAGATAACACGTAACGTTAGGTATCATAAATTTCGCGTGACATAGATGTGCATTATCGATCTACGAGTTTGATGACAATAGCGAAGTAAGAGAGCTCCTCTTTTGTCTCTTAAAGTAAAATCATTTTGTAAAGCACAATACATTTTTATTTAATAAATGTACGGTGTCACTTGCTGTCCATTTCTCGTTGCACGGAAGGACGTACCTACTAATTTTTCATATTTTACAAAATATTTTTATGTATTTATATCAGCAACAATACATTATATACTTACTAGCGGGTCACCCTCGCTTTGCTCGGGTTTGCCTCTAGGAAAACAAAAAACAAACTTATCCCACGGGAACCGCACATTTTTCCGGGATATTAAGTAGCCTATGTGTTATTCCAGACTATAATCTATCTTTGTGCCAAATTTCATTCAGATCCGTTTAGCAGTGGTGTGAAAGAGTAACAAACATCCATACATACTAAAATACTTTCATATTTATAATACTAATACGGATAAACTTTATAAACGTGTTGTATGCTGTATGTTGTAGTAGGTAATTTTCAGTAATAGATAGAAATATAGTAAATTAGCATCGCACCTGTTGTTTTTTGTCTTTTCGATAAAGAAATATGTTCGATACTAGGTTATTTTCGCTTCGGAATTTATATCTTATTAATTTTTTCACACTGCTCTAGGGCATCTCCAGAATACATAAAAAAAATAAAATTCCTACGCCCAGTAATTTAGATTGCACGAGATTTCATATATAACCGTACAACTTGATGTGCTCTGTAACTCAAGTTGTAATACAACCATCATCTACTGAGAATTCTTAAAATTATTCCACGTTTTATAAAATCAAATACTATCATATATCGTTATTTCTATCAGAATGATGACACGTTTAATCATACTAATTTACCTATGTTAGAGTACACTATTCATGAATCAAATTACATCATGACGAATAGTAGGTAGGTCAAGTAAACATGTTAACTGCAGGACACTGACCCTCCATTTGTTTTCGAGGTGTATATATCTAAGTATTTGTTAGAGACCATTAATACCATAAGAAAATATTTAGTAATGATATTTGCTTGCTTGTTGTGTTGAGGGCTTTAACGTAGTTTAACAAATGTTACCAAACTATAAAACCCAGGACCCGCAACTAAATGCTCAGGTGTTATGTGACTCAGCGGTCAGCCATCCTAACGAGTAGCGCGTTACCAATGGCTACGTTCGTTGACTTTGATGATCTACTAAGGAATAAGGGCTATATTATAATCACACTACTACATATTATAAATCGTCGCTGCGCTTTCCATAATCGCTATGTGTTTTTTACTCACTTTACAGAAGACGCAAAAAACTGATTTTCTCGAAAAATACCCAGAGTATTCAAATAATTAATTTTTACTTTAATACATATAACATTTACGTAATTTTAGATTACTTTTATATAGATAACATTATAAATAATGCCAAAATTAAATATAATAGGCAAATTTGACACATAGAGTTATTTGAATTATAAGACTTAGCGTGTTTAATATGGAACTTTAGATGTATGAGTGTCACATATCTACATTCCGTAACTCTTTAAATAATGCATTTATGACATAGCTGTTTTTACAGTATGTGTGTATTGAAATAACGATTAAAACTGCATAAAAAACCGAAAATAACAAAATAACACATAGCGACTTTTGCACGCGCAACGACGAAATGCGAAAGTTTGTATGTGTGTTACTACTTACTTACTGTTAATCATATATAGAAGAACTACATACATGTTATAAATACATACATACATATATATATATATATATATATATATATATATATATATATATATATATATATATATAAGATGTTTTTGAATCAAGTTGCAAAAAGTACCCGAGCAAAAGCGAGGATAAATCATTGGTGGTGGTTATCAGTAAGATATGTATTATGCGCTGTTTTCTATAACTTCCTTGCAAGAGATATAGCATGAGAACATGTAATTATATATCTATTAAATCGTGTGTGACGTACAGTTACCGTGTGGGTGACATGGTTAGGTCAGTCATGTCTGCATCGTAGAACATTGACCCATCTTTGAGCGTTTACTCATTTCCATTAGTCATTACGGTATGACAGCAAGTAAACTATTAGAAACCGCTTATTAATAAGCGTACCTCAAATCGTGTGAACACGACGTATCAAGTGAATGCGTGGGCGACATAGGTCAGTTCAGTTAGTCCATAAACTACAGGACATTGACTTATCTCTTTGTACATGAAGTATTTTTTGTGTTCGTAGTAATAAAATGTAAATTTCTGTTATGTGTTCACCTTCATTACGTTTTATGTGTTAATTCTTAATTAATACCTTATTACTTGCAATCGTATGGAAGATTGTGGGTTGTTTACATTAGGTATATGAGAAATCAATTAATATATTACACATCTATTGAATTTAAGTGCTACAACTATTTACTGCCACTGCTTGTAATTATGTTTTTTTTTTTAGATTTATTGTTATTTTTTTTTTATTTTCACAAAAATTGTTCTTTTTTTTATTAGGTTTTGTTCTGGACATACTTATATCATTCTAGCGACTCACTTTCGCTCCGCTCGGGTTCGTGCCTAGGTACATTTTGACAATTAGTATGGAATATATAAACTATATAATATACTTAGGTATGATGAGTTTTGTATCCCTTACTTGAGAAGTGATTGATTCACCATACATAATTCCTCCCCCCTTTTCACCCCCTTAAAGGATGATTGCCGGGGTAAAAACTATCCTATGTCCTTTCCAGGGTTTCAAACTATCTCCTTACCAATTTTCAACTAAATCGGTTTGGTCGTTTAGTTGAAATATAACAAACAAACCAGAGTTACTTTCACATTTATAATATTAGTACGGATTATTTCAAAACAATATATGTTTTAGACTATAAAAAATTTAATTTCCATTTTAATGTATTTCGCTTAGTGAAATTAATGTTATAAACCCGAAAGATCATGAGTGAGCGAACATCTTTATTATTTTTTGAAGCTGTAACGGCCTAATAAACAAATCTTAGTAATAAGAGTATAGCTTGTTATTTGAGAAAACATTGGCATCGTTTGAAATAATTAGCGATTTATTCCACTCAGGTCAACACTTCTTAATGAGTAATTAAGAGGAAATTACAATTTCCGCGTAACGTTTTCTTTTGATCTGTTTTCCGCAAATTAAAACAGAAGTTGTTCACACTTTGGGATCAAAGAGTGTGAGTACCTTAAAGGCGATGTACTATCGTTTTGCTGCTGAGTGCAAATGTACTAACTTGTTGAAAACTATATGATTTTTACCTAGATTTATATTTATTGTTAAGTTTAATTTTATTATAGAGGTAAAAAGTCTCAATAGAGGAAAGAAAATGCCATAGTATCAATCACACTTACCAAATGTCTTCACATGTCTTTCGAAAAGCTAGTTAAAAGTTTAAGGGCTTAAAGATATTTTAAAAATGAAATTCACACATTGAATTATTAGAGGTAAGTGATCCGGGTTTGAACCCGCATCACTTGGTGTTCCAAGCGAGTGCGTTACTAATGGGCTACCACTGCTATTTACATTGTAGGTACATGTTTAATAGCGCATCGATCGAGCATGGCTAGACAGATTTCAATGAAATTTCTAAACTGTGTAGGCAAAAGTCTGAATTAAAAACAATATAATTTCCTTTAAACGACTTAAAAAAAGGAAGAAGATTTTACTTCGCGTATTTTTGTTTTGCATATTTAAAAAAAAATGCCAATCGTTGTGTCCCAAGGACGGTATCGCATGAATTTAAATAAAAAAACTATTTTACGTAGGGAGTGGATAGTAGATATACTTTTTTTAGTTAAAAGCAACTAAATATTAATCAGCAACGTAGATTCAGACTTAAAAACACAACTTTAACTCATCGTTTCACGCTGTGGCTAAGTTCTAACTATATTTTAAATACTACTGCCCCCATATATTCCTACACATTTTAGGCATATTTAACAGAAGTTATTATAAATTTAAATTGAATAATACTTTCTTAGATTTACGTGAATATTGAAACATTTTAAGTAAAACTTTTTTTTTTTTTTTTCACGTATTGTATTTATGGTTTTGATCTCCGACATTTCGACTTTGCTTAAGTGATATAGGAGAGTCTTCGCCCATGACTATATTTGCTATAAAGCATTCTCAAACGTCTTCTTAAATAAAAAACACGGAGAAAAAATCAAAATAAATCTGCAAAAAAATCCGAAAAGATACTTTCATTTAAAATACTTCAATTGACTCATATACTAGCTAGTTAGGGGACGCTAGCTACATCTAGATACCAACTTAAAGTGACATTTGACAAGTACTTACGAAGTGGTTTGAATCATGATCTGAAGCATTGCAGTGAGACCGCAGAATGTCGAAATAAGCGAGTTCTACAAAGCGTAGGTACGTGCCTTTTGTTAGGTTATTGTACCTATGATTTTTTACTATAGAATTAGATTGCACGTAATTTGTCGTCGAGAAATTAACTACTATGTTATAACCTTATAAAAATTAATTTTGGGTGTCACATGCGTACCAAACATTTAGTTTATTATAGATACTTAACAATGAATTATAATCGATACCTACTTCACTTCCACTCATTATTTATAAGTACCTGGGCGACCGAGCTTCGCTCGGAGTTCTTGAAAGATTGTATATTTTACATTAAATGACTTAGTGTTACTGAGAAAGTTGTATAGATGTCGCGATAAGAACAATTTTCTTTTTAATTTGGCTTAAAAATAATTTTACATTAAGTGACTAAGTGTTACTGACAGAGTTGTATAGATGTCGCGATATTTTTTTTTTAGAATAATGCATAAGAAAAACGCATGAAAACTCGAAAACACGCGTTTTCCCAGACATGTGACTAATCTAGATTAATTTTTCGCCCCCGAAAGCCCCCATATACCAAATTTCAGCAAAATCGTTAGAGCCGTTTCCGAGATCGCCGGTATAAATAAATAAATAAATATATAAATATACAAGAATTGCTCGTTTAAATATATAAGATTGGCATTTATATTTCTAACAAGCATTGTCAACTTGGATGAAAATTTAGGGGTTCAAATTTTGTGCGAGTTGAAACTTTCAAATTATGTAGACAATTGAAACGTTTTATTAATATATTAAATTGACAAGCGTTGTCTGCGACTCTGCTTGTGAAGATTACTTATATGTAATGCGATCTTACAGGTAGATATCAGCGTGATCTATCCTCAAAAAAAAGGTATAAAAGGCAAAAAAATATATAATTGAAATTGATTGGTAGTACTAGAAATTAGCAAGTTCAAACAAACAAACAAATTCTTAATCCTAACATACATAAAAGAAGTAAAGAACCACTTAGACACAAGAAAAAGAGAATGACAAACGTACGAAAATGTCATTTAATAAGGAAACCATAACAATTTGCTATTTTAATAAGATGATGTAACCATTGAATACTATTAGAATAATAATTAACTAATCACCGGTATTAGTTAAAGTTACTTGAATATTTACAATACAGCATCAAGTGCAGATTGATAAACAAAGTAAATAATAAATATTGCATCGATTACTTGAACGAGTAAGCAAGACTCATTTAATATTTATTTATACAATATATTATAATGTTTAAATTAAATAGTTGATTATATATACATATATATACATACATACATATATATAATCAACTAGTAAAACGCCTTTTTTGCTTCCTTTAGATGCATACATCTTCTGTATGTAATAGTATAAACGGTTATATAAACTCCAACGCATCAACATCTCTCCATAAAAAATCACATCGATCTTGTTTTTCTTTAGCTATGTGACAAAGGGACAAACTAACATACATTTTCCTATTTCTAATATCATTAATATACATTTCATACGTAGTGTATTAGCAGCGTACCTTGATTATTAAATAAAATGTTTGTATAAATATCATATAGAAAACACAGGTGGTGTATATAAATATATTTTAATAGTTATCTTTGTTAAAATAGAAAAGAACTTAAAATAATTGTTTGTTTAAAGAACAAATACTGGGTAAATCAAATTGATTGTGTCTTTGTGTTGTTAGTTCTAGTCAAAGCTCCTAATTAAAAAGAGACACAATTAGGCCACTGCAAGCGACTGACCAAACCCTAGTTAGTCCATAATTCCGCTTCATTACTAACTTGTGCCTAATTGTCCGTCAGGCGCCCCGCTCAACGAACGTTGAACTATGTACTGAATTATACCAGAATACCTATACTAGAACTACATATACTGTATAGATCCAACACTTAAAAGATAACTATTATATATTCAAATATCACTTATAAAAATAAACGTTACCAAAATCTACAGTAAACGCTATCAAATAATAATCAAGCAATCAATACTTCTGGAACACTCAAATGTAATAAATTATATTTGAGTATTCTAAAGTATTACACGTAAGATTTTCGCCGAATTTCAGTATTGATAAGTGATACTAACAATATTACATATAACATATAAAACGCGCAGAGAGACAGCAAGACGAAGATGGCGAACAGCACTTGTGGATCGTTATAGCAAAACGTTAATATCACCGCCTGAATTCAACTCAACCTTACACGGCTTTAAATACAAGTACCCGCACTCACGCCAGAATGATCAAAAAGCAACTTATTAGAAATAATACATTCTGTTATATTATTAAATATTGAATATAAGTTTAACATTAATTAAATATTGGATATGTAATTATGCATATAATTTATAACTGTAATAAATAGTAATTATTTATACAAAATAATAAAACACACGAGTGAATTGGAAAGATAATACAAAACCCGTTCGGAAACAAAACGCTTATCTGTTTTAAGATATTTGAAATATAATTTAGTATTAATTAAATATAGCAATTAAGTAAATATAAATAACGAATTAAATAGCCGATTGATGCCTACAGCACTATTAATACGATTCTATTTAATGAAAGATGTGTTTAGAAATATGATTTGTAACATTCGGCCATTCTGCATTAGCCGTGTCTCACGGCGATTTTATAACTTTTCAGTAATATTCTACTCCTGGGAAAGAATAGAAGTAAAAGACGGTAAATGTTCTTTGTATTAAAATGAACAGCACATAGAACAGCAAGAAAATCTTTACAACTCCAAGGCATTTATATAAAATAGTTGTTATTTTTATTTACACATTATCTATTTGTTTTTTTTTTTCTTATTAAGTCAATATTTTACTATTCGTGGTCACTATTAGCAGGTTAGTACTTTGTACAAAATATTTTGTTTTAAATGTTTATCAGCAACTGTTGCCACACAGATCTAGGCTTACTAGATGTTGTTATTTTTTTCAGACTCACACAGATCTAAGTCAAATGACTAGATTTTATTTACTAAGTAATTTTATGTTATTCACACAGATCTAAGTCAAATGACTAGATTTTATTTACTAAGTAATTTTATGTTATTCACACAGATCTAGTCAAATTGCTAGATTTTATTCACTAAGCAATTTCATGTTATTCACACAGATCTAGTCAAATTGCTAGATTTTATTTACTAAGCCATTTTATGTTATTCACACAGATCTAGTCAAATTGCTAGATTTTATTCACTAAGCCATTTTATGTTATTCACACAGATCTAGTCAAATTGCTAGATTTTATTTACTAAGCCATTTTATGTTATTCACACAGATCTAGTCAAATTGCTAGATTTTATTCACTAAGCCATTTTATGTTATTCACACAGATCTAGTCAAATTGCTAGATTTTATTCACTAAGCCATTTTATGTTATTCACACAGATCTAGTCAAATTGCTAGATTTTATTTACTAAGCCATTTTATGTTATTCACACAGATCTAGTCAAATTGCTAGATTTTATTCACTAAGCCATTTTATGTTATTCACACAGATCTAGTCAAATTGCTAGATTTTATTCACTAAGCCATTTTATGTTATTCACACAGATCTAGTCAAATTGCTAGATTTTATTCACCAAGCCATTTTATGTTGTTCACACAGATTTATGTTATTCACACAGATCTAGACAAACTACTAGATTTTATTCACTAAGCAATTTTATATTAGGCACACAGATCTAGATTTAGTTATTAGATATTTCAATTTTGGAGTCATACAAGGCTTCTAGCTTTAGTTACTAGATATTTTATTTCCTAGTTGCATACGAGTATGTAGCATCAGCTATAACTTCTATATTTTTTTGACTAAGCAACACGTTGGATTCGGATGATTTGTAAATAGTTACTTTTCGCTTAAATCGTTTGATTAAATAGTTATTCATTCATTACTTCAGTTGCTTTTACCGTTATAGTATTCTTTTTTTTTATACATAAGATGAAATATCAAAAGTTAAAAAAAAAATATATGACTATGTACCTGAGTAGTTCCACGAAAGTATGGCTTGAGCATTTTGTCCTCCATCCCACTTCTGAGATAAAACGCGCAGAGAGACAGCAAGACGAAGATGGCGAACAGCACTTGTGGATCGTTATAGCAAAACGTTAATATCACCGCCTGAATTCAACTCAACCTTACACGGCTTTAAATACAAGTACCCGCACTCACGCCAGAATGATCAAAAAGCAACTTATTAGAAATAATACATTCTGTTATATTATTAAATATTGAATATAAGTTTAACATTAATTAAATATTGGATATGTAATTATGCATATAATTTATAACTGTAATAAATAGTAATTATTTATACAAAATAATAAAACACACGAGTGAATTGGAAAGATAATACAAAACCCGTTCGGAAACAAAACGCTTATCTGTTTTAAGATATTTGAAATATAATTTAGTATTAATTAAATATAGCAATTAAGTAAATATAAATAACGAATTAAATAGCCGATTGATGCCTACAGCACTATTAATACGATTCTATTTAATGAAAGATGTGTTTAGAAATATGATTTGTAACACATATAAGCGTTAAAAAAAGCATTAACCCCTCCTGGATAATTTCTAAGAAATTATGGATAATATGTGTACGCGTTCCTCAAGGGGTTAAAACAGTAAAATAACTTTCAATTTACTAACCGATACTCTTACTCTATTTTTGATTGTTACCTAATTCCGTCCATCAGCCGACACAGTATAATAAGCTATGTGAACCGTAGTCTACGTAGTACATACGGCCGACGACCGCCCGATATAGGTCATGACGTCACCACGTACACGCCCTGCACTCACTACTGGGTTGTAAATAAATGTAGAGCTCAATTTACATTCTATATAGCAAAACCTAATTTAATCGTTAATTATAGATTTCCCCATGATCCCTTGGGGGTGATATTTTACAGATTTCTGGCGAAGAAAAGTGGCAGCTTGTATTGGAGGAATTCCTGTATTTATAATACATTTTTCTATTTTAATTTTATATAGATAATAATCTTTTTTTACACTGATATAGTAAATGGGCAATAGATTATTAATGTAAATATATGTATTTTAATATGTCTCTAACTTAATTAGAACCTGCTCTTCACTCGGACATATCAGTAGTTATTGATTTTCTTGTCGTTAAGTAGGTGGTGAATAAGTATAATATGAAAAAAATATTTTTATCTTAATATTACTTCAGAATATAATGTATTGTCATTATATTCATAACTATTATGTGAATGTAGAGCGTACAGTAGTCTCCGCCTACAATGGATATGGTAATCGCATTGTATGGTTTTTCAGCTACACTAACGGTAGCCAATTGACACAGAGATCGACTGTATGAGCTGTTGCATAAAACACAGAGGATAAGCGTACAGCGATAATTAAAGCAAAAAATTTACAAAGCAATGTTTTGAAATAATAAATATCCAAGAGCTTTAAAAATTCAAATATCACATAGTCCAAAAAAAAAAGATCAAATACAAATAAATCATTTTAAGTGTTGTTGTATATTGTTTTATATTTAATTTCAAATTCCTTTTGTCTTTTTTCTTCAACAAAACCACGTTTTTTTAAAAGTTCTTCAATTATATGTTCAAATTCGTGGCATTTTTCATATTATCATTCTTGAAAGTTCTAGAGTAATGAGGCATTCAATTAAAATATCTTCTGTAAAGCAATGAGCAAATTTCACAATACGCTTTGCGCTTTCCACCAATACCACAGGTAGGAGTGCGTGAAAACCTGTCCCCAATTCATATTAAAGTAGGCATTGAACATGAACAAATATCATTCATCGCATAACGGTTCTGTTGATTTTTGTGATTGCTCGCTGCGGTACATGCACCTAGATACATTTTATATTTAATAAAATAAACAAACCGTATGGTAAAGTTATGATATTGAAATAGTTTCATTAAGCCCATATGTCAAAAATCTTATCATCTCTTAATGTGCAATACCAAAAATTAAATAAAAGCATTCAATATAACATGTTTCATATAAATGTTATAGCAATATAAACTAAGGTTTTAAATTTGAAACCTATTACAAGAATAGGTACAGACCCTCAGTAATTTATTAACAAAGTAGTAAAGTTAAATGTTAGGTACATTATTTTTAATGAATAAAATTTTAAATGTAAAACAAATCTCAATAACAAATTAAGCTTTTGAATATAAACAAGTAAGCAGTGAGTAGACTCTGGTATTTATTATTAGCAATCAATAGTATATTCATTTAACACAGTAGTTAAGTGGCGAATGAGTCAATCAATGGGGTCAATGGGGTATTTTGTATCGTAAATGTTTATGATGGGGATGATTATTTAACAGACTGATATTTTCTAATATAAAAACATTTCAGAATTTAAATCGCTTAAATCAATACGACTTAAGTAAGCGAAGTATCGAGACCTACGTAAAATGAATTTCATGTTGTATGGTAACGAACTAAAAATAAAAAATACGCACATGTTCAACTATTTATTTACATAATATTACAGGGTTTATCGTAATAGAGAGCAAACACCTGGTACATACTCGTATATAATAACGGATCAAAGTTCACTAGTGCGAAGTTACTGATAAAGTTTATTACACTTGTAAATGAGCCATTACATCAACTACTCTTGAGTTATGTTTTTTTAAGACATCGTAGTATATAAAGGCATTGTAATGTGTTTGTATTAAGTTACTCAGTAAAACCAAATCGACTTACATATTTTTCGTGATATCTAAGTAGATTTATTAAACCCTTTGTAAAGGAGTACTTTTTAAATGTTTACTTAAACGTCGCTGTATTTTTCTCTGTAGAGTTAACAAAGCAGGCCCAGCGAGCATTTACTAGCCGGTTTGGACTATTTTTAAGTTTGCTTGTAACATTGATACACTTAGCAAGATTGGATAAACTACATAGTGTATCCCCAGTCAGAGCCATACCATCGAATGAAATAAGAAGTTAGTTATAAAAAGAAACGGATAAATAAAATATTCATACATGTTTTAACATCAAATTGCCCTTAAACTCAATTTATTCAATTAAATAAATTGAAGCCAGTTAGTACGTACATACTTCCTACTGCCGCTGACCTTAGCAGTGCGTGCTGCGCTCTACCCAAACACTGGCCTTTGTTATCAGTGTTATGATACAGCATAAACTCAACGTATATATATGTATATATATATGTATATATATATATTTTATAATTTAAATAAATCTTTCAGCAATTATCTAGACTTGAAAAATCTAGTTTATTTTAGGTTTTTATGTATTATCGTTAAAAATTATAATATCTCGGAAGTTACCGACCATAAAAAACTACTCAATTATCATAAATGGAAATAAGCTCGGTTGTTACGCTCTAGTATTAGAATTATGAATAAGAAACATACGATTGATTTTAAAAATTACAAGTTCATACATCAAAATACACAGCACCACATAGTAGTCTTGATACGTTTAAAGCCTTTCCCGTGACCAAGCTTGATGTGGGTAAAGCATTCGAAACGTCGGGAACCAAAAATCAAACAAATGCGCAAAAAAACCGAAAAGATTATTTTATTAAATACTAGCAACACCCGCGGCTTCGCTCGCGCTAAAACTACAACAAAAAAACTTTAAAAAGGTAGGTTTCATACAAATTTTCATCCCTTATTTTATCTCCTTATGGGATGAATTTCAGAAAACGCTAAAACACGTATTTATTTAATTGCATTGAAGAACATTAATACCAAGTTTCAAGAAATTCTGATCATAAATATTTTTTGGGCTGTGTTATAACGTGTGCTCCCGTGGGAATGAGATAATCTCCCGCGGTAAAAAGTATCCTATATGTTGACCCGGATATCCAGCTATCATCATACCAAATTTCATCAAAATCCCTTCAGTGGTTTTTCTGTGATGCGGTAACAGACAGACAGACAGACAGACTGACAGACAAAAATTCTAAAAACTATAGATTCGGCCTCTACATCAATAATAATGTCTATTTCAATAAGATTTTCCAAAAAATATTTAAGGTACAGATTCGGCTTTGTTAGAATTTTATTATATGTATAGATGTCAATTACTCGCGTACCTAAATCTAAGAAGGTATTACCACATAATAACTTCAATAATTACATATCGAATAAGCAGAATAAGTTACAATATTACTATTCATATACGTCTTATAGATTATTCAAAATGTACACGACATTCAAATAAGTGCCAAACTGTTAAACACTTGTCAGTAGCACATGTGCTTGACGTGAGTTGTATGCTGATTTCTCGATAGCAGGAACAATTTGTGCAAAAGTCTGTTTTTTTTTTTTATTTAACTTTATTCTCCTAGCGGGATAGGTAGAGTGGATAGATTTTTTGTATTTAATATCTATTTTTGAACGATACGTGTGAAGTATTCTTCCCAAAGAAGGTAATCTTATTTTGATAAAACACTAGTTTCACGTTGGAATTGGCTAGCTTACGTATATCGTCATATACGCATATGACGAATATATTACTTATAAATTAGATGCTAATTTTTCATGTACGTATAATAAAAATTGTTACACTTATATAACAAATTGACGGATACATTGCTTCTATATGAAAAGATAAGATTTGTAAAATTAAAAATATTAAAAATATTAAAAAAAATAGTGTTAATATATATAAAATAAATACAGTAACAAATGTTTGTGCGTCATGTCATATGATAGTACATCTCTTCAAACGATAACCGCAAGTACTTTGTACGCGGAAGTATTCGGATTGGCCAGTGACGACAGACAGCTCATCCATTGCAAAGAGTCCATTTGAAAGAAAGCTTTGAAGATTTATACATTAAAAAAAATCTATAATGTTATCAGTTTTATCTACAACTTGAGTTGTGAAACGAATGATTTTTTTTTTTTTACTTTTGCTATTATATAAATATTTATGTTTGAATTCTCTACAATGGAAAGAAAATTGAATATAACTGTTAAATGATAGGTACAATTTTGAAATAAAAGCAAGCTCTATAAATCAACCACTAAGACTTTTCCTGTCATAAGCCAGTCTTTGTAAACAATTTACCTGTATTTTCTAGGCGAGGCACAAATAATTTCCAAGTGATAAGTTAAAGAAAAGTACTAAGAGAATTACGAAGTTTCAAACAATATCTTCGAGACAGGTTTGTGTTGTGACCTTATTCTGAATTATATTCCATTGGGAAAAGAAATATTAAAACTTGTAACATTGTATACTTGTATTTTTCAACACGGATAGTTTTTCAAATTCACACCACCTTTGTGACAAAATCCATATTTCTTCTGTCAATTTCTTAATTACCTTTTCACGCTTTCATTGCTGAATAGATATCGATAAAATCTAACAAGGACATAATTGCATTAATTCTCCCTCTGCTTATCATGCAAGCAAATCTGTGAGCGAAATCTAGCACAATATATTAACTTCAACAAAAATGATTTAAAGATTATAATAATAAGGCAGCAGGATAGCAGCTTAGTGAGCGCAAGAAATGCTCGAGCCTTGAAAGGATGGAAGTGTTTAATCTGCATAATATCTGGGAAACCCGCTCACGAGCTTTCACACGATGTTGAAACCGGTGCACACTTCTTGACACTTTTAGCCGACCACGCTGATGTTGCGCCCGAGGCATGTCGCCAATTTGTGGAGGCCTATCTAGAAGGCGGCGAGTTCTCGCTCGCCAAACGAGATCCATACGAGATTGACGAGAAGGCGTACGTCCGGCAGTCCAATAATCCAATTTTAGGTAATCCAAACTCAATTTCATTTAGATGTCTTGAACTTGTGTATTTCATAGCGTCAAATTCAAGCCTTCCAAAGAGCAGAACAACAAAGAGCCCGTAAATACCGAAGTGATAATAAATAAATATACAACAAATTATTATTTGAGCTACACTAGGAGATAATAAGACTGTAAAGTTAAATACTACTGTACAATATTAGCATGGCGGAAACTTAGCACGAGCCAGTGATTAGACATTTCGTAATACTGGTAATATCGATAGGCTGATAACAGCTTGCAGGCTATATGTACGAACTACGGGCGTGGTGTGATTTACTACAATCGTAAACGTTCATTAAATATAGCCGGTTTTTCGTAGACATATAATAATTTATGCAATAGATATAATAATTAGATTAAAATAAGGTATCATTCCTCAATAGTACTTACAAAACCGCATTAAATTGCTTTAAATTTAAGATTAAGCTATTGCTTAATAATATATAATACTAAACTATTGCATTTAAGTTTTATTTGCGTTAAAATTGTATTAGACAACTGTAATAAAAAAATCGTAAAGTTTAATGGTAACCATTACCAACATACAAAAGTTGCTTTGACTAATTAATTATAAAATAGAAAATGAATTAACTGTTTTTATGTTAATAGCGTAAAGCTTCACCCAGTCACTACAAGGCGTTTGTCGCAAAGCGAGGAGAGAGGACTCCCGCTGGGCACATAAATATTTCACCGTCGCCGGACACACGTGGCCTTTACTGAAATACTGGGGGCCACACACATACGTATACGTAAACTCGTAGGAAACTCGATACATGTATATGTATATAAAATAAAATAGAAAGGTCAGTGTGTATACGTTTCTGCCAGCTGCTCTCCACAGACTTTAATCAAAGAAGTTTTATTTAGCTATATTGAAATACTGTACGGTACATATTCATTACTTTTACAATTTTAGTCTCAAAATGTAACAGTTAAAAAATAACAAACGGAAGTCACTTTCGCTTTTATTATAACTGATATGGCTGGTATCATATTACTTATTGCATTTCTTTTCGGGTCAGTGTATTTTAGTTTGAATGCACTTGCAACATGCAAATCATGAATTAGCTAGAGATCGATAAAAATAGAAAAGATTATCTATGTAGTCCACGCCGGGCGTAACTGGGTCATACGTTCTACGTCACCACCTATCTAATTAAATAATTACTTCGTTAAACTGAATCCTTTTCATATTGGCTTTAAGTGATCTTCTCCTACATTCATCTAAAAATATTTTAAATTATCTCTTTCAGGCGTATTATTAGCAATATAACTAAAAATATACCTATATCACTACATTTACCGACACTTGCTGAAGTAGCAAGTACGAGTGGTTTTATCTGTAAAATACTAGTTTTGGCCGTTGCTCCGTTCACATCTTGAGTGGGGTGAGGTGATGGGTTGAAAGTAACCTTTATACGTCCTCATTACGCTATCTATGTCCTTGACTAAAATCAGATAACAATCAGACAGACATAATTAAGTACTTTTATATTACGATACTAGTATGAATTTGTAAGGGTCTCGGCAAAATCTTTGTGTTGCGTTTAATTGACCCAAGACAAAGGACAATTTAGTGGGAGTCATTGATTATGTATGAATTTTTATAGTTAAATTACGAAAATAAATAGAACATTTTAATATATCAAATCTTTTATACTTGTGCAGTTTCTACAACCTAATCGTGATTCTAATCTGGGTAATGTTTCACCTTATCACAAATTGTCGATAAGGAATTTTGACTTAAACATTTAGCTTTATCTATTTACTATAAAATACCGATAAATAGCTTTGTAAATACAAAAGTGCAATAAACTTTTAGTGGATTAATTACTTTTTGCTTGTAGCTCTGCTCACGTGGTAGACATAGATAAAAAATCAAAAATTTAACCCTTAATTTAGAATATAAGCTAACAATTTAACTCCAATACCATAAACGTTACCCTCCGAAGTAGACCCCGTTTACATTTTAAAAAAATATGTCCCTATGAGAATGTCACTTCATTTTTGACGGTATTAATTATAAGAACGAGGAGATATTACAATAATCATACAAAATTCAACCTACAAAAATATCTGGAGAAAAAAACGAATAATAATATAACATAAAACTTTTAAACCTCAATAACTAAGCTCGGAAACTTCGTAAGCAACTAACTTTGTGACCGCGGCGCGTGCGTTTGGCGCCGACAAAGTTGAAGTTTTTTATGGAATACATACATAAATATAAAATATCAATTGACTGTTGATAGTCAAGCGAACCGAGAATGGATTGCTAGTATCTATTTGGATAAATACTAACCATTCTTAAGGTAATTTTATTAAAATTTCCACTCGACGAAAATCATTGAGCGTAGACAGTTACTTGACATTTCGATGTTTAACATTAAGTCAATGTGACGAATTCAAGTGCTTAGACGACCTGGATAGAAAGCATGACTGAATCAGCAACATGTTAGTCGTGACATGCGGAACATTTAAGTCCCCACTTTATCTGAATAACTTTACTTAGGTTACATAAAATATGCATATATAAAATTTTATAATTGTGAAATGTATCAATCTTTGTGTTTGTCATTACTTTTTACTTGATATTTGACACAAATATGTAACGAACAAAACTTGTATTGTATAAACTCACATATGTACATATGTATATGTACGTACATTATACCTGGCATAAGTATTATATACATATAGACAGATACATAGTATATGGATAGCTAATATAATTCAACTAAACAATATTATAAAACAGACCATGTGACTTCATTTAATATTGAAAACGAATGCAAATAGTTAAGAAGTACGCACAAATAATACAAATACCTTATGTCTATGCTAATAGATGTTTAAAATTTCCCTTTCATAGACACTTACGATTGTAGTGAATCATAAATGAATTAGGTTGGTTGTACACTAATTGTAACTTCATAATATTTTTAAAATTTAATATGTCATATTATATATTTATTATTAAGATTTAAAACATATTTTACTTTTTTATAAAAACGACTTTTGTAATAAGTATGTACATAATACTTTGTACAGTAACATGACATGATAACGATTTACATCCTATTTTGGACATTATTGTATTAGATATTTACTAGAGCTATATTGATTTTTCCTTCTTAGTAAACTTAACACCGATAAGTGATGTGATCGAAACCTTATTTTCATTGCGTGTTCTCACTTGCGCGTGTTTTGCGTCTCTTGACCTGCGGCGAACTCGACGAATTTAGACGATTTGTGCTAACGAACGGCCGTGAAATGAACTTTTGGGAAAGCTAAAATGTGTTTAATCTGATAAGTCCTTAAATTTATTTCATATATTTCCGGTTTTTTATAAACAAAAACCAGAATAAGAACCTTTTAAATCCTAGTAAATTCATTTAACATAACACCCTAGAATATACAGAAGCAAAAAAAAAAACATCTACCTATAAATCTACCTATTGACGTGACTGATCATACCTGAAAAAAAAATGATGTGTAATTAAAATAAGACGTAGTTGATGACAAAGAAATAAGAATCCCGTTACTAACAAGTACAGTACAATGATGACTAAATCAAAATTCATCAGAACACTATCATAGATATTGACTAATAATGTGATGATACTGACATGCATTGGAATGAGAGGAATTGCGATGACAAGCCACCGTTCGAGCCGGGGTCGATGCCAAAATAAACAAAAGAATTCGCACTCATATTGAAGTAGCATTTTATATGCCCAGTACGTTGACCCTCGAAAACATTGTTGTGCAATATATGGATCATGTAAACGCATTTTAGGGATTCATTTACTCGCATTTTTGTTCTTTTTATAAAATGTTTTTTTTTTTTTTTAAGAGATTTGAATTAAAAACAACTGTTTACTTCTGCTACTTAACATTACGACTGAAATAATGAAAATTATCTTTAAAATATAATTCTATGTAAAAAATCTAAGAATTGTTAAATCCTTACCATTATTCTCACTACTAGTGAAACTGTAATCATATAAATCGTGTAATCGGACAGCTCATTCGCATTCGTATTGCCAGTTACCGTTACTCTTACTGCATACGTCTTCTCGGAAGTACCTACATTTCGAATAACGGCTTTACTTCGCTTGAAGTACGATTAAAGGACTTTCAATGTCATGCAGTAATGTTATGAAAAGTTTAATCATTATAAACCACTGTATTATCAACCGTCTAGCAGCGTTATACTAATTGTAAGGCAACAGCTCGCGAGTTCGATTCTTAACAAGGTAATTAAAAATATTTATTTTGATGAAGCTGACCTACCAGACGCTGTCTTATCCAAATTTTAATAGGTATATTATTTGTGATCTTTGGCTATATACAAATCAGTTTTTCCCAAATTTTCCTATTCTAGTTCTTCTCTAGTTCTAGTTCTAGTTCTATATATAAAAATAGGTATTACTTGTCTGTATGTTTGTAACGTATGATATATGAATTGCTATATCGTTTACAAAACAACGGAAGGACGTAATTTTTTGCATCACACTATGGATGCATACTATAATTATACAAACATTTGTGAATGTTATATGTGTAGATTTTCTAATATTTCAAAATTTATGTATTTTAACTAGATTTAGTTACAAATTTTTATGAAACACATATTCTCAACAACTTCTTATTTCTTTACTCCAGTTAAAAATCACGGATAGCATCCACCAATGTCAACTCCCCGCGAACCAGTCCCCTTTTTTTTTACTTATTCTTTCTATTTTGAATTGTATTTTTTTTTTCGGCCTAACCATTCTCGTCATTTTAAACTGTCTGATTTATAAATGTATCTTATTTTGTGCGTTCGCGTCGTCAGTATAACCAGTACAATCGATTAATAACCGTTTTACTATACATAAAATAGCGAACCTTATATATGTATTATGTATAATATAAGTTATAACATTGTATCTTTACTTTGTTACTTTTCCATGGTTTAGTGGCTCAAACGGGACAAAGACAGCTTATCATATTCTGAACTTGCTTTTAACTGCGACTCCATAGAATATTATATTGATGTATAATTACACTGATCGTAAATGTCGCAGTGTGATGTTAAAAAGCCTATAATCCTTCTTTAATAAATATGGCCAGAAAATGCAAAAATAATACTTCAAAATTGACTGTTAGTTCAAGCTATTAGTGCATTCAAACAACCTTGATAATTTTAAATATTATATACGCGATAAACGAGCAAATCTTCCGGCAAAAAATAGTTTATTTATTACAGAGATAATTTTTATTTCTATATATCAAGCACAATATTGGAAAATGGGTATTGCATAAGTTACTGTGGTACACCAAAAATACTCAGGTCCTATATGTGGTTTGTTAACAATTATTTACTAACATTATGTTAACAAATGGCATAGTTTATTGGATGAACAAAGCAATGATATCAAATGTAATAAGATTCTAAGATTCACCTGGATAGCAGAAACGAGGACGAAATAAGAAACGCAGATTCATAAAGTATTGCGTTTCAAACACAGTTTGTTGAATATGATTGAACTCAATAAGTGTCGTATTACCTGGCAGACTTATACCTTAGAATAAAAACTTAAAAGTGGTATCATACTTATCTCTACATTTTAAGATATTTTGAAACATTGTTGTTAACAAGTTACTCCCCATATTACAAGGTACAACATATAGTTCCATAGAGTTCTTTAATCACAATTTTTACTATTGTAGTTCTTATAAAACTCTATAAAAGCATTATATTATTTAGATTTTAGATAAAAGATCTAGTAGTGAGGTAAATTTAATACGCATTTTATGCTTAGTAGTAGGTAATCCTACCATATACAATACAATATTACATCGATAAAAATGTATGTAAGATTTTAATGACATGAATAGATATTATTTGCAATCTAAATAGTTTTAGTAATTAAAATTGTAAAAAAATAATAATAATTTAATTGAGTTTAAGTATCAATACGAGTAATGCGAATTCTTTATTTAAATTAAAGATTCTTTTCATCAAAGAATAAAACAACCCACTAACTAACCGTAAAAATAAATTAAAATAACATTAGCAAGTTCATGATACAATAATTCTGTAACACATAACTGTCAAACAAAGCCAGATGATTTTGTCAAGAACACTGACACATATTTCGTTTCCCGCCAATCGACAATGCACGCCGTTATGGCGGCCATTGTTTCTTGTTTTTTTTTTCTCACTAAGTTTGGCGACAGCGTGTGGGTATTTCGCTACAGCCTACAACGAGTATAATAGATGTAGCATCACACTGAAGTTGCACACAAGTTCTAATCCATGCTATAATAATATTATTAGGTATAGACGTCCATATTGAGAATTTTGCACATTCATTTTCATTGAAAATAGTAATAACAATTTATAATATAAATATAATGTAACATATTTTTTTAATTCGATATTTTTATATTAATAAAAAAATAACATTTCACAAAACTATGGGATTTCTATAGATCCAGTACAATATTTCTAAGAACAATGTATTCCAGTCAAATTTTATTTTTATAAAGACTAATTTATTTTAAAATAATGTAATCATAATATATTCAATTCAACGTGTAGGACAAAATGTTCTAAGGCATTCTGTTTTTTTTCGCACGATGTAGCGATTATGATGACGAATTGATTGGGCCAACATTTGCAATGGGGACACTTTGCAAGTGGGTGTAGGTTAATGATTCGGAGGGCTGTAATGATCGAGACCGTTGCTTTTGACCCAGTTAGCGAGTACCCAATATTATTTGACGATTAATTACTACAAAGGAATTACGAAACTTTCACGCTGTTATACATTGCTAAGGAATTTAGGACTTTAAAATTCATTTAGCTGTCAGTCTGCCCCCATCCTTATGCTAAAGTTTGTTTGAAGAGTTATATTAATCGCTTTTGTAGTTTTCTAATTTGTTTTGCATTCGCCAGTAGTTACAAAAGTTTAGTTTCTTTACAAATTACATTTAAATTAAATTTCTTTAAACATGGATTGAACAAACTATTTAGTTGTCAATATTTATTGTCAATATAATTGTACGTCAATATCGTAATTTGACATAGCGAATAACTTAACAATGCTAGAAAGAACTAATAAAGCGGTATGCGGAATAAAAAAAAATGACAAAGCTACATAGTCATTGGACAAAGTGTAACAATAAGTAGTCACTAAACAGTATTGAACAGAAATAAAATGATCTTCCAGTTATTGCTCACATTTTCAAACGACAAAAGTGCTGAAAGCTAAAGCGTTTGTATTCTGTAATTATTGTATTAAAACGAATGAAGCTCCGGACCGTTATGGGTTTATATGAAATTGTTATAATATTTGCAGAAGCTCAGATTATAAGAGCAAAAAACATCTGAGCAATAAGCGAGAAAGGATACGCTTAGCTTGTTAGTCATACATCATAAATTAAACATAATTAGTTAAACATAACTGTTGCGGACGACGAGCAGCATCACGTGACCCGGCCGAGCCCGACGGCGAACGCGTCGACCCGAGGGACGGCGATGATTCCCGACGCCTCACGATGAGGCCCGAATAATACGTAGTCGACTAACAATAGGGTTAACTTATGTAAATAGCTCGTTCGGTACTAACCTATTGTGCGTATAGAAGTAGGAATAAGTATTGTAACATTTTGATGTATTTCGTTGTCTTGTGGTTGAATTGTAACGTCGCTTAAATAAGAAGAAAGAAATAAAAGGAAGAAATTTGGAAGTACATATTAATTCTTGTTTCATTTATATAGTCTACGACAAGTACGAATCTTGTTTCATACACATACAGTCCACTACAAGCTGGTCCATCGAGTACGGATCCGGAAGAAGAGTCAGCTAGAAGAAATAAGAAAATGGTCATCACTAGGAGCCAAGGAGACGCTGCCGAGTTGGACGCCCTGCGCCGCCCTGACGAGCGCCGCCCCGAGGATTCCCTGCGCCGCCCTGACGAGCGCCGCCCTGAGGACGCCCTGCGCCGCCTTGACGACCGCCGCCCAGCTGAGGTGCGCCGCCCAGACCAGCGCCGCCCAGACGAGCACCGCCCAGAGGAGGAGCGCCGCCCAGAGCAACGCCGCCTCGACGCCCTGCGCCGCCTGGAGGGTCGACGACACCTAGAAGACCAGGAAGCTGAACAGATCCAAATGGAGATAAGACGAAGGCTGTCTCTGGATCCACCAGCCTCACCGACCACGCACATGGATACGGAGGTTGGGCTAGGGGCTACGATCGATGCCTCTGCCCCCACACCCTCCACGGCCTGCAGACCCCTGGGGACTGGTGACCGACCCCGACCCAGGTCACCAGGGCACTCAGTGCGATCGACGGCAAGCGTGGCCGCTAGGATGAGGCTGGCGGAACTCGAAGCTGCAGAGAAGCTAGCAGCCCTGAAGAAAAAGGAGTTAGAGATCGAAGCTGAACTCATCAGAAAGCGACTGGCCGCAGACATCAGCAACATCCAGGATGAGCAGGAGAGCCTGCATGAAGAGGCCGTGGACCACCAACAGAAGGTGGACTCCTGGCTCCGCACCAACCCCATTGACACACGGGGGGAGGAGAGGGAGCAGAGAAGGCCTGAAGGGGAGCGACACCTCCGGTTCGACGTAAGAGGGAGATCGCCCACGCCGACCAGAACGAGGCCAGGGATTGAGCAGTTGGCTGAAGCCCTGGAGAAGATGGCTAGACCCAGGATAAGATGCACCGACCTGCCGATCTTTTCTGGAATAGCCAACGAGTGGCTGTCGTTCAGAGCAGCCTATCAAGATTCAACGAAGATATACCAGATATCACCGAACGAGAACCTGCAAAGACTGAGGAGCTGTCTTCGGGGAGAAGCAAGAAACGTCGTAGCCGGCCTGTTACACGCCGCTACAGATCCGGACGTCGTGATGAAGACCCTCGAACAGTGCTTCGGGCGGCCTGAAGTCATCATAGATCAAGCCTTCCTAGAACTGAAGAAGCTTCCGAGACCTGGGTCATCAGCAGTAGAGCTGAACAGCTTTGCAGTGAAGGTGCAGAGCGTAGTCAGCATCCTGACCAGCATCGGACGCCAGGGTTACCTTTACAACCCAATGCTGGCGAGGGAAGTCCTGGACAAACTGAGTCCTCACATCAGGGCACGCTGGTGCGACTACGCCGAAGAACAAGAAGTCACACTACACCCAGAGATTGTAGTGCTGTCTCGCTTCCTCATGCGCGAGGCAGATCGGGCATTGAAGTATGCATATGCCCCACTCACGAGCGTCTCGACACCTGCTGTTACCCGGAGGGAGACCAGACCCCCGATGAACACCGGGACCCAGAGGAAGAAGATGAGCGCCGTGTACAACGTGACTGAAGCTGAAGAGGAACAAGTCAGCTCATGTCCTAGCTGTGGGCAGACACATGCGCTGCCACAGTGTCCTAAGTATAAGGGACTCACATTAGAGGAACGTTGGGAACTGGTGAAGGAGAAGCAGTTATGTTTCAAGTGCATAACGAAGAAGCACAGGCGCCTCAGCTGCAAAGCGAAGCTCTGCGGCGTGAACGAGTGTCGCCGCCCACATCATCCGACCCTACACCGAGAAGAGAAGACGCCTAGACCCTCGACAGGTGAAGCCGAAGCCGTGCTGTCGGTGGCAACCAACGCCGCTGTGTCGACTCGAGCGGTGCTATTGAAGATGTGCCCAGTCACCGTCGTCGGGCCACGGGGGGAGGAGAGAACCCATGCTCTGTTGGACGAAGGGGCTACCATCACCCTCATCGACGAAGAGCTGGCCAGGAAGATCGGCGCCGAGGGACCTCTCACACCACTTCACATGCACGGAGTCAACATGTCGCAGCACGAGGAAGGCAGTCAGCTGGTCACGGTGCACTTAAAGGGGAAGGATGGGAAGAGACACAAGCTTCGGGCGCGAACTGTCAAGAACATGAAGCTTCACCAGCAGTCCATTCCCAGCACGCTACTAAAGCAGAAGCACCTGCAGGACCTGCCAAGGGAAGAAGTGTGCTACGACCGGGCACACCCTGGGATCCTGGTGGGGACAGATCACTGGGAGTACATAGTGTCCCGGGAACTGCGAGTTGGGGGCCCGAATCAACCAGCCGCCTCCAGAACGCAACTCGGCTGGGTGGTACATGGAACAGCACCACGCAGCATCATCCACAACCAGAATGGAGTCCTTCATGTTTTCACTCCTGAACCTGGTGTAAGCTTGAACGAGCAACTGGATCAACGCCTCCATGACTTGGTGGAGGAACACTTCCGTATCGACGCGCTCGGCATTGCTCACAAGCCACGAGTGAGCGATGGGAACGCCCGGGCCACGAAGATCGTCGAACAGACCTTGAAGAAGATCGAAGGTGGATACGAGGTAGGACTGCCCTGGAAGCAAGACGACGTAAGGATGCCGCCTAGCTACGACGCAGCACTTCGTCGCCTTACGAAGATAGAACAGAAGATGGATGCCGTCCCGACTTTCGCAGAAGAGTACACCAGGCAGATAGACAACCTGCTGGCGAAGGGATACGCAGTGCAATGCGACGGCACGGAACGTTCTAGCGCAGTCTGTTGGTACTTACCTCACTTCGCCGTGCAGAACCCGAACAAACCTGGGAAACAGAGACTGGTATTTGATGCAGCAGCCAAGAGCCGAGGAGTCAGCCTAAACGACCATCTGTTGGAGGGACCTGACCTGCTGACGTCGCTTCAAGGCATCCTGTTTCGGTTCAGGGAGCGACCGGTAGCCATCACTGCCGACATCCAAGAGATGTTTCTCCAGGTGAAGATTCGGCCAGAAGATCAGCCAGCACAACAGTTCCTGTGGAGGGGCGCCGACCGAGACAATCCACCTCGCCACTACAAGATGACGAGCATGATATTCGGCGCAGCAAGTTCACCCTTCATGGCTCACTACGTGCGGAATCACAACGCACAGGAGCACGCTCAGACGCATCCTCGTGCCCTCGAAGCCATTACAAGGAGTCACTATATGGACGATTTGGTGGCGAGCTACGATACGGCAGAAGAAGCTCGACGCGCCATTAAAGAGATCCGGGAGGTGCACGCAGCTGCTGGATTCACACTACGTGGATGGAATGCCAACAGGAAGGAAGTGATTGGCGACGTGCCCACGCAACTGCTGGCGACATCACCGACCCGACTAGGAGGAGACGGGCCCGAGAACAAGATACTTGGCCTGCAATGGGATGCCGAACGGGACGAGCTGGGGTTCAACACCTCGATGAACAGAGTTCCTGCGGAAGTACGCGCCCAGACCCGTCCGCCTACCAAGAGAGAAGCACTCAGCGCGGTCATGTCTATATATGACCCCCTAGGTTTGCTGAGCCACTACACAATACGTGCGAAGATCATCCTGCAGAGTCTCTGGCGCATCAAGATGTCATGGGATGAGCCGATTCCTGCAGAAGAAAACGAGATGTTTGCGGCTTGGCTGCAACAGATACCTGACCTGACCTGCCTACGACTGCGACGCTGCTACGCCCTAGAAGATTGCCAAGGCCTGGAGTTGCACGTGCTGTGTGACGCCAGCGAACAAGCCTACTCAGCCGTGGCTTACTGGCGTATCACTCGACCCGACGGTACCATCGACGTGAGCCTCGTGGCTGCCAAGGCGAAGGTGGCTCCAAGGCGCACACAAACCATACCTCGCCTAGAGCTACAGGCGGCAGTTATCGGCGCAAGACTGGCCGAAACTATCAAGAGAGAGCATCGGGTGGAGGTCCAGAGGACGGTATACTGGACAGACTCCACGACAGTGATTCATTGGATACGACACGACGCGCGAAGATACACCCCGTTCGTCGCGCATCGGCTGGGAGAGTTAGCCGAGCTCACCCAACCTGGCGATTGGCGATGGATCCCAACCAGCGACAACGTAGCTGACGACGCCACACGATTTGCGCACACTCGCATCACCAGTGAAGATCGATGGTTCCGAGGGCCGGAATTCCTGCGACAGTCGGAGGAGCTATGGCCGACCGAGGGAACACCCACAGAAGAGGAGGAGGTCCTGCTGCACGTGGCCGCAGAGGACGGGCAGGGCGACGAGTGGTTGCCGGATCCTGCACGCTTCTCCAAGTTCGAGACCCTGGTTAGAGCGGCTGCGAGAGTGCTGGCGTTCGTGGATAAGTGTCGGCGTCGAGCTACCGGTTTAGAGTATCGACACATTGAAGAGGCCGAGCGCGCCCTCATACGCCGCGCTCAAAGAGATAGCTTTCCGGACGAATTGCAACGAATAAAGTCGTCTCGGCCTCTATCTAAAACGAGTCGACTGTTTCGGCTGGACCCAGTGCTGGAGGAAGGTGTGCTGCGAGTGAGAGGCCGCATAGGAGCTGCCACCGCACCGCTCGAGATGAAGCGACCCATCATTCTCGACGGACGCCACCGCATCACGAAACTCATCGTGCTACGCGAGCACTGCGCTGCAGGTCACGCCAACCGTGAGCGTGTGACCAACGATCTGAGGCAGCGATACTGGATCATTCACTTACGACCTACGGTGCGCACTATAGAGAGAGAGTGCGCCCTCTGCACAGTGCGACGAGCGAAGCCCCAGGTTCCGGCAACGGGCGACCTACCCCGAGCTCGCCTCGAACCGTTTCGCCGCCCCTTCACTCACTGTGGCGTGGATTACTTCGGGCCCATGATAGTGAAGGTGGGACGACGTCGTGAGAAGAGATGGGGCGCGTTATTCACATGCCTCACATCGCGCGCCGTACACCTAGAGATCGTACCGTCGCTGTCAACGAGTTCGGCGATCATGGCGCTACGAAGGATGGCGGCAAGAAGAGGATGGCCGAGTACTATGCACTCGGACAATGCTACGAACTTCCGAGGCGCAGACAATGAGCTACGGGCCGCCTACGAAGAGTGGGCGCCAGCACTGAGGGAAGAGGGCCTGCTGCACCGCATGGAGTGGCGCTACATACCCCCGGGTGCCCCAAACCAAGGGGGCGCTTGGGAACGATTGGTGCGATCCGTTAAAGTCGCACTAGCCGCCACCTTGAAGGAGAAGGAGCCAACAGAGGAAGTACTGTGGACTCTGCTGGTTGAGGCGGAGTACTCTATCAACGCCCGACCCCTGACTCATGTGAGCGTGAGTCCACACGATCCGGAGGCATTAACCCCCAACCACTTCCTCTTAGGGTCATCCACCGGCCTACCTACCACGGGACCGTGCACCGACGACGACCGACGCACTTGGCGGGCCAGCCAGGCGCTCGCAGACCATTTCTGGCAGCGATGGGTGCGAGAGTACCTGCCAACTCTCGTTCCTCGCGGCGGACCGAGCGACCACGCCACCCAGTTGCAAGTAGGTGACGTCGTGGTCGTAGTCGACCACCTGCTGCCCCGTAATGTGTGGCCTTTGGGGGTCGTGGAACGGATCTACAAGGGACCTGATGGCGGCGTGCGAATAGCGGACGTCCGGACGCGGACCGGGATCTTCAGGCGTCCCGTCACGAAGCTCGTCGTGCTGGTGAAGGAGGAGGCTCGCAGCGCTACGCCGGGGGGAGAGCTGTTGCGGACGACGAGCAGCATCACGTGACCCGGCCGAGCCCGACGGCGAACGCGTCGACCCGAGGGACGGCGATGATTCCCGACGCCTCACGATGAGGCCCGAATAATACGTAGTCGACTAACAATAGGGTTAACTTATGTAAATAGCTCGTTCGGTACTAACCTATTGTGCGTATAGAAGTAGGAATAAGTATTGTAACATTTTGATGTATTTCGTTGTCTTGTGGTTGAATTGTAACGTCGCTTAAATAAGAAGAAAGAAATAAAAGGAAGAAATTTGGAAGTACATATTAATTCTTGTTTCATTTATATAGTCTACGACAAGTACGAATCTTGTTTCATACACATACAGTCCACTACAATAACTGTATTATTTTCCTGCTAAATGTGTCAGTAATATAATGTACAGTTGAAATAAATAACGGAATTGTTACTCGTTAAATAAAACTTTTGTAAATCATTTAATCCGTTCGTCTGACACGTGAAAATTTTTTTTATATTAAATTGCAACGAGAATAAGATTGACTCTCTATTTGTATAACAAGATAAAGTAAAAGTAAACATACAGTGACTTACTTATCTGTTCTTTAGTTTAGGTTATTGACGGGTTACTCTAAAAAATTACGCCGTAATAAAGCGTTACGGTCCCAGCTAAAGCCTAAAATCGAACTCTTTATACTCAATTAGACTCAAAATGTTTGATTTAAAATTTCTAAGAAATTACATAACACCACTTTGGTTTGAGCCTTTCTATAGCATGATTTACAGCTATTCAATTGCAATGGTCATCTATACCAATACAACAACAACAGTTAAAGACGGACAACTGCTTAGATTCTATATTTAAATGCACTAAAAACAGTCTAGTTGTCTCAGTACTAGTTGTTATCCAATGACTATATCAACTGGCATCATAATTCTTTGGAAAGCATTACTAATATTTTATAAAATGAAGAATAGCTGCACATCGTAATATTAGGTACATATTGTATTATAATACAATATGTTGACTTACCTACTTTACTTGCGTCCCTAGGTACATTTTCAATAGATAAAGTTAGTTATTGTGAGTGTACCTTAGTATTTTATACACACAGGATTTCGTGAAATCGTAAATCGAAGTTTGCGTAATTTTTAAGGGTTTTCTATTTTCGCGCTGGAGCCCTAAATATTTCCAGAATAAAACATACCCTATATGTAACCCTACAAATCCCTCTATATTTTAGTGAAAGTCCCATTACAATCGGGTAAGCCGTTTCAAAGATTACCCCGGATAAACAGAAAGACAGACAAACATTTTTTTAAAAGGGTTGTTTAGGTACTGGTATCATATAGTTCTTAGTTCTATTAAAATTACAGACAGACACTTCAATTTTATTTATATGTATAGATTATATTATATAGGTATCACTTTCGCATTAACGTCCATTAGTCGCGGACACAATCTGAGTCATATAGCTCACAAAACAAGTTGTCTATAATTCTTCCGTACACTTACATTTCCAGAGATAATTGTCATTTTAATGCAACACTTAAACGAGAACAAATGACTAATACTGGGCTACGTTCAATATGGTTTTTACTTTCCATTTAATATAATTGATGACAAATTATGCAATTCTTGAAAGGATATAAAAGTAAAAGGAATACTTATTGTAATAGAGGATATCCTCTTATTATAATTTACGTCGCCGGTATATGGTCACGTTTAATATACGTAATAATAAAAGCTGCTTCGCTATTACATATTCTAAAAATCTGCACTGAAATAAAAGAATTTTAATGAAATATCAATTTAAAGCGACAGTTTTCGTATACAAAGGTATTGTAACTGCGTTTTAATTTAAAATGACTAATATTTTAGTTAAAATTAAAAATGTATATTGTATAACAAATACAACAAATATATCGTATAAAAAAGTAATTTAGCGTGACTTTTAATAAGCATTTCTAACAACATTCAGTTACTAGTAAGTAGTACTAAGTAGTAGTAGTAGTAACTTTTTAAAGTTAACGTCAAAAAGTCGTAAATATAAAAAATATGTTTCAATAGTAGAATAATTTCTCAAATCTAAAATCTAAAAAAAAAAAAAAATGTAAATTAAAACATAAATAGCTCGCATACCCAAAATAAATTACTAATCGATAAAAAAAATAATAAATTATTTAAACAATAAACATCCATATACGATTAACTTGTTTTATCATTAGCGCCAAGGTTTTACTTAAAGCGAGGTCGTAAAGCGAAACACCTTTTCCGGAAGTACAAAAGTAGTCAATCATAAAATGAATCACGCCTTACGATGCATACATGTCGAACTGAGAACGTGATTTATCAACGAAATATGCAGTGCACCTAACTAATCATTGCAGCGTTATCAACGTTCTCTGAAAGGCGATGTATGAGATAAATATTAGGAAACACAATAATAGATAAAAATAAATCGCGTGAAAAACATCCAGAATTATTCTTACTAATATTTTAAATGAATCGATCTTTACTCAATATATATATTGTTCAGAGAAATATTTTATTGGTAATGACGTCTAGGTTATATTTTGACTAGAAGAATCTAGTGGATGAGCGGACGAAACGTGCATGAGCGGTCATTAATATGCTCAAATTATTTTCTATGCATATAATCTGTTTTGGTTATAATAAAAGTAGAATATAAAACTAATACATTTTTTTAATAATTATTTAGAAATACATATGTATATATGTATACTATACATATATAGTATATGTATGTACATATATAAATGTATAGTACATACACATGTACGTTAAGCTTATGCCGGTTTCTGTAGATAAGCACTTACGCAGTAATAGGTAAAAGTACCTACGTAGAAATTACATTATTAATTTTATTAAAATATTTCTTCTTGTACTTTAGATAGATACATGCATATCACATAATGTTTAACTATAACTAGCAAAACTCGTGGCTTCACCCGCGATTAAAATTTTATTTGCTATATAATAGTCCTCTATGACTATAAAGATGAAATTGAATTCTTAGATCATATCTTTACATGGACATAATAGGTAAAAATTATACCACCTATAACCTTTCTTCTTTAATAAGATGCCAACTAAAGCTGAAAATTTTGAAAAGCAGACTGGTAATTTCTTAGCATAATCAAACACACTTTTATCGTTTATTTATTTTTTAATACGAGTAGATGTTTATTTATCTTATAATATCGGTTTATGTTCGAGCCTCTGACCTCATTCCAAACATACTTGATACAAGCCTATCTCCTACGCCTAAAATAATCAAATGTAAGGTATCATTTGTAAAATATCCACATTGAGGGCATCACGCTAGTATTAGATAAGATAGCATACATGGTTATCTGTTTAATAATGTTATTGCTTTATACAACTGCACCTTATTTTGTTTTACTGCAAAATAATACGACACATGTATTCAACTTGCAATTGCACAATTGCTGCCGATTTTAAAGGTAAACATATTAAAATGTACATGCATTCGGTAAGAGGGTATCTTACCCTATTCTTAAATAAACGATATCTATAGAAGTATTAATTTCACTGATAAAACAATGGTTAGTGAAATTATTAAACAAAATATATTTATTATTCAATCATGTATTAGATTATATCTTTAAATGTTACTTATAACCTAATTATACTCTGATGTATAAGCTATATTACTGTAAGGTTTCATCAAAATCCGTTCAGTAGTTTTTGCATGATGAAGTAACAAATATCCATTCTCGCAAACTTACGCGTTATAATATTATAAAAAAACAAAAACTAGTAACCGATAAATTGTTATATATATGAGAAACTTTCTTAAAAATATATAATTAAAGAAATATTCGATAAGTAAGGCAAAAACATTTATGGTATCAAAAACTTAAATTAACCGAACATTGCAAAAAATGTATCTACCATAAAGTGACGCAACTGAATAGTTTTTTTTATAGTGTCATTTTAGTGCCTACGTGAGTTTCTAATCATTGAAGCCGTTACGGATCGGTAATTGTCTGGAAAACTGACATTTTCATTATTTAACGAGCTCTCGTACGCAGTACTGCTCTTTGAATTCGAAGCAACTTTCATTTTATATTTGTTTTTTTAGTCGAATCTAATTTTTGCCCTACTGTGAAAAGATATTAACTATTATCTATACTAATATTATAAATGTGGATATTTGGATGGATGTTTGTTACACAATCACGGCTGAAGGGATCTGGATGAAATTTGGCACAGAGATAGATTATCGTATGGAATAGCACATAGGCTACTCTTTAAATTTAAGCCGAAACAACGTACGGTTCCCGTTGGATTGATTTCTCTTTGATTTTCTAGAGGCGAAGCAGAGCGAAGTGAGGGTGAGCCGCTAGTATATAAATACTCGGTGTCGAAACAGTGGACTTAATATTAATTAATCTATTAATTATTCATAATAATTTCTAGTATTTGATACAAGTAGGTTACGCCCTCGACTTTAGCTATGTGGGAGGTCGTCTATCGCTGGAAATCATAACTCAATATCTCTTAGGTATATACCTAATAATAAAATACATATGTATAATATATATGTATGTATTTGTCTTAGTATTTCTGCAAATTCCAAAAAATATACGCACTTGTGTTCGAAATTCGACCATAAACATGACTGAAATTTTCAGGACAACACATATGATATAATAGAATTTACCAATCTATATATAAAAAAAAACTGTTTCTAAAAATTATTTATTGATATCACTAAAGCTCTTCAATAGCTACTAAACAAAAACAAACTAAACTGTTCTGTCTATGCCCATTTATATATAGAGATACTTTCAGGTCCATTTTATATATTATATTTTAATTAACAATACTATCATATTTGTTGGAGGAAAATGTTGATTATAAATGTTGATTAAATGTAATTTAAGAACTTACCCTCTTGGGAGAATATATTAGAATTTGCATACACATAGGGGTATAGTGGTTAATGATTATACATCGCTACATAAGGTAGTCTCGAGTTCAAGGATACAAGTGTGTTCTCGCGCGCACTATACATTAAAGGCCCACATTACGCTTGTAAAAGATAAAAAAACAATATTTCACTTTACATGGAAAATGTGAAAGTTATTAGATTTATTATATTTATTCTTTAATATTTATAAATGCCTTAAATATTTACGTATAGCATTCAATAAAGTAATTAATGTCTTGTGAAATTTGAACGTACATACCTTTAATAAATATTGAGCAAAGCACAAAAAATCGATTCATATTAATATTAAACTATCTTTATACTATATTACTAGGAAGTAATTAACGTAGGTACTCGGAAGTAACTAACATATAAAGTGGCCTAATCACTCTCCGAGTATCCAATCCGTAAACTCTCTCTACGCATAAAATATTGAAAGGACAAACATAAAAATGTTATCAATAAGCATTATGCAAACACTACAGAGACTAGAACGGAACTCTTCAAAATCAGCTTTCCCTAATATGAAATCATATTCTACAGCGTGAAAAGTGGACGACAGATTACATTACCGCGTGATGCCTAAAGCCAAGGGGATAAGATTTAAATTAGCTTAAATTCACGATACACAGTGATGTTCCGTAACACGAGAGCTAGTTATTTTATCTGAGCTACCTGAAATGATTGACACTGTCTTTGTATTTATACATACAAAACTAGGTGTTGTCCTCAAAAACCAAACTCTTCATTCAGTAGTTCTAGACCATTTATTATGGCATTTGGACAAAAGCGAGTAAAATATATTCTACTTTAAAAATTCAACCTTTACAATTGCACAATGTAATTAATTACCACTTAATTGTCACCACATAATATGTAACTTAAAAAGCAATAATGAAATAAATAATGTCAACCTACATTTATATAAAAATAATATTGAAAGAAAAAAAATGCTTTTATAATAAGGAAACTATATAAAAAGTTTCTCTTATTGAATATAGTCATTACACCTTGTATGATTTAAAAATTAATTCATGATACTTAAAAAAAAAAAATTAACTGTAATAAGTGTAGGATTTATTTGTTACATTGAAAGGTAAAAAATGAAAGGCCCATCCGCCCACTTTCTATATCACAATACGCGGATCATCTCGCGACATGCGTTTGCGCAAACCGGATATGTTGCCGGTTTTTTTGAAAGTACACAATATTGCACGGTAACGTTTCAAATTGTTGATTGGCTAGCGTTGGCGGATCTGTGGCCCATTTAATTTATAGATTGACAGATAAAAGTCACTTTTATGTATTGACATCATTGTTGCAAACATTTACTTGCACAATGAAATTGGGATTAATAAAAAAAAAATATTTAAACACTTGCGACTTACGTGCGTCCCTATATAGGTATTTAACGTAATTGAGGTATACTATGACGTGCAGTAACAGTCTATTTACTGCACGTCATACTGAATACTACATACCATCTAAATCCGTACACTTGTTACAGCGTACATACAAAAAAACAACAACTAACAAACAAACACACTTATAAACATTCGTTTTTATAATAGTAGTCCGGTGTTAATAATACGTATATTAATTTCAAATATTTATTTTAAATAGAGCTTTTTCTTAAAAGTTATAAAAAAAACAAAAGTTCAAGGAGCCACTCAAGTGTCAATTAAACACTCAAAGAGCTTACTTCGAACCGGTTTCGACGTGGCAACAATTAGGACTTCCTGTGTACAAGGCTCCTGGGCGTGCGCACGCCCACCATCTTTGCAATATAATCACGCTCTATAATTTACGAGTATGTGGGTATTTATTTATTTACCATTTATGTATAAAGTTGTTACTGTATTGTTGCAAAACAACTATCGCTTTATTTTGCATTTAACTGATCTACTTTTAAGCCTTTAATCGGTGGATTATTATAAAACATATAAAAACAACATTTAATAATAGGCTTTGCAATTTAGGATGAAACATTTATCCCTTTTAATAATCATAAATCAATACATGTAACTATTCTGAAATAAATACATTATACATATTTTTTTATGTAATTGATTCAAACAAATCACAGTGAAGTGGTTGAGTTATTGTTCTACAGGCAGCTGCGCCTGCGGCGAATGAATTCATTATTATCAAATCGAGTGTTGCGTACTTTGTTCTATAGAACAACGATATTTACAATTACTTGTGTACCGATGTTTACAAAAGTAAGATTATTTAACTCTTCGTGCATTATAGTATGTATAATTAATTTTAATAATTTATAATATTTTCTTAATTGATGATTTTTTTTAATCCAAAGTGGCATTCAAAGCGATTAAAGTTCTACCATTTCACGTAGTTAACTCGATTATTCTAAATAGAAAATATCTAGTTCCACTCGCATGCTAGGACATATTTCGCCCTTATACGAAATAATTATGTTGTGTGCGATAATCGTTTTATACCTAATAAAGACAGACACATAAATGTTCTTGTATTAGACATGTTATATGTGAATGATCTACAAATACAATATTCTGAGAAACTGATCTGATCAACATTATACCTGAATATTATTTATTCCTTAATAATAATATTTGCCCAAAGAGCATTTTATTATACATACTCGTTCATCAAAATTAATTTCTTTTATTAGCTTAAAATTATGTATTATGCCATATTAACACCCTTTATAAAATATTATTTTATTGTTCGTTATATTCTAGAGTGCGACGTGACGAAGTGATTATTTCGTTGTCAGACGATAAATTTTAACGTCTTTGTTTTTTCTGTACCTACGGCGTTTCTTATTTCCATATTATTCATAAGTCGACCTTCCGTGTTGACAACAAGGGCGAGAAAATTTATCTTCAAGAAAATCATTTAGGTAAAAATGGTTTTTAGGCTTGAACAGATTATATTTTTTTAGGCTATTATAACTATAAAAATTAAAACAGCTCTCCAGTAAATGTCAACCACTTAAGTAAAACTATATATATATATATATATATATATATATATATATATATATATATATATATATATATATATATATTATTTATACCTACAACAATAATAAAATATTTGTAAAAATTCAATAAAATAAAAAAATAAAACATTCTTCTCCTTCATTGCTGAGTATAGTGGACATTTTGGATAGTTTTTATAAAAGACAGCATGTCTGGCTTGAGCCAATTGACCTGACCTCGGGCTTTTTTATAATTTAGATGTAGTTATCTTATATATTTAAACGAGCAATTCTTGTATATTTATTTATTTATTTATACCGGCGATCTCGGAAACGGCTCTAACGATTTTGCTGAAATTTGGTATATGGGGGCTTTCGGGGGCGAAAAATTGATCTAGATTAGTCACATGTCTGGGAAAACGCGTGTTTTCGAGTTTCATGCGTTTTTCTTATGCATTATTCTACGCAAAATTTAATCGCGACATCTATACAACTGTCTCAGTAACACTTAGTCACTCAATGTAAAATTATTTTTAAGCCAAATTAAAAAGAAAATTATTCTTATCGCGACATCTATACAACTGTCTCAGTAACACTTAGTCACTTAATGTAAAATTATTTTTAAGCCAAATTAAAAAGAAAATTGTTCTTATCGCGACATCTATACAACTTTCTCAGTAACACTTAGTCACTTAATGTAAAATTATTTTTAAGCCAAATTAAAAAGAAAATTGTTCTTATCGCGACATCTATACAACTGTCTCAGTAACACTTAGTCACTTAATGTAAAATTATTTTTAAGCCAAATTAAAAAGAAAATTATTCTTATCGCGACATCTATACAACTGTCTCAGTAACACTTAGTCACTTAATGTAAAATTATTTTTAAGCCAAATTAAAAAGAAAATTGTTCTTATCGCGACATCTATACAACTTTCTCAGTAACACTTAGTCATTTAATGTAAAATATACAATCTTTCAAGAACTCCGAGCGAAGCTCGGTCGCCCAGGTACTATTTTTAAATTAATTTACGATAAAATTTAAATACAAATTAAATGCAGAGGTAATGGTATTATAGATATGAAATGAAATCTAGCATTTTAAATGTATTTTATTAAATGTAACAAATTATTTTGTTATAATCAAAATTGATATTACTTATAGATAGGGTGTACCAAAGATAGATCGATCTAAAAGCAATATAAAAACCGGTCATTCTCCGAATATAAAATATCTCTAGTTCATTCACCGGGAAGCATTAAAATCAATTGGTACACTCAAAGTAATGAAAAAACGCCATAAAAATATCGCGCGGTTTGTATTTATATCGTCAATATTATTAATTTTAAATATCGGTAGCGATGTGAAATCTTATGATTAAAATAAGTTAAATGTTTTCAAAACTTAATTGTAGAGCAACACAGTTAAAATAAAGAGATAGCGAATTTCCATTTCTATCATCATTAAATCATCATCATTTTATACTCTTATGAGGACAAAGCCTCGAGAAATGCCTAGTAACAGATAAAAATAATGCTGCAATCTAACAAAAAAGAACTCTTAAGCAAACTACATAACAAGCTTTGTACGAAGCTACCATGTAAAACGGCATTCAAAATAAATTGTCCTGCACGATGGAGCACTAATTGTATGTACCTTTACAATTTTTATTCCCTCTAAACAAAGAGTTCTTGAAACCGCCAGGTCTCGAGAATTTTTGATAGGGCTTCGTCTACATACTGCAAGTCATACATTTTTTTTATCGGTTGTTGACTTCTAAATTGGAGATGTTCTAAAAAATTGATTATTATTCAATAAAGAGCTATAAAATCAAGGTATACATACAATTTAATTGCTTTTTCCTAGAATTTCAATTAATAAAATGCTTATTTAACCGTAATCTAAATTCTGTCAGTTCATCATTTCATTGGATGACTTTCTTGAACTTTACGTCTAGTGTTTTAATTCTATTTAAGATAATACATTACATAGTAGCTGTCGAATTTGTTTTAACCATAAGCTCACATATTGCGTTCACCACAAAAACTAGTTGAAATATAATTTCCGTTTCTCACGATTGTACCATTATAAATGAAGGCAATTTCCCTCATTGACATAAATAAATAATTGTTCTTGATGTCACATTTATTACGTTCGCGGTGACATTCGAAATGAATAGAGGAATTCCCATAACATAAGTTTTTTAGTGTTTAAATTTAAAGTTAAAAAGAATACCTTCTGATATTACAAAATAGTCACTTTTTTTTCTTTCTAGCATAAAGGTCACAGGTTCGGTGTCTATGCGCGCACTGTCTATCTTATGGAGCTAGTATGTATTGAAATGAAAAAATCTGGTAAAGACTAGTTAACTACACAGGGAAATAGTGGGACAAGAAAAATGACAAAAGCCTTGAAGTCAAATCAACGATAAGTCCTAATACTTGCAAGTACGTACATAGGTACATGCTTACGAAACCTGTCTTAAAATATAAGACCTTAAAATTCCTAACAATTGTAATGAATATTATCATCTTTATAAATTTATTTAAATTGAGTATGTAATTTAGATTGAGATAATAGAACACATAGCGATGTAAATCACAATTGGTAGAATAGCTGTGTCAAATATCCCAAGGCAGATAGATGGTATGATGTCATGATGGTTAACTTCATGGTAATACAATGAATTTTTGAATTGGCAGTAATTACTTCATATTAAGGACTATATCCATTATGTCCATATAAAAAGCATTAACCATAAAAAGCAATTTTTAATTTAAAAAAAATTTAAACATTAACTAGTTATTCAACAACGTGACTTCACAAACTATTCAAAAAGCTTTCCTTGCTAGTAGATATAATAAAAAATATATAATATTATTGCAAATAAAAAAAATAATTTAAATAGAGATAAGATCCAAAGTAAAGTTGTTCTTTGACTATCTGCTTAGTGAATTAAAAATATTTTGTATCAAACGAACTATTCAAATTAAACCTAAATATAGGTACTGTATTCAAAAATAATGTTTATTATAGCAAAACAATTTTATTAAAAAACTCCATTACAGAATTGTCACCTTAGGTGAGACAAGAGCATCTTCATTTGCACCTCAATGAGTTATGCACATAAGATGTTCAACGAGCTCGGCATTGTTTGTGAAAATCTTCTTGCGGTTATGAAAGCAGTACGGTGGAAATACGATCCTTGCCGCAAGATTTCTAGCTGTGAAGTGAGATATGTTAGTGAAAGGTTATAATTTAAATGAAAGCCACTTCGAAAAAGACAACATTTGCTTACGTTCAAACAAATTGTAAAGACTCTTCAGATATTTTTGTACGTTACGGAGATTAAAAAAAATATTTTCTATTTTGAAGCTGTCAAAACTAATCAATTAAATTTAACGGTGTATTGTAATTACAAAAACCACAACGCCAAATAAGGCAAAAATATCATTATAGAAACATATAAAATCGTTTACTTAATATAATTAACTAATGAATAAAACATTTAGTGTTTATAATTAATCACAACGATAAAGCGGCAAATCAATTATTTAACAGAAGATTATTACCAAGTAAAATCGTAAAGCTGGCATACACTGATTGACATCACTTATTACGCCAAGCTTTTTATAGTGTTACTTACGTATTTAATTCCGTGGCATCCCACATATTAGGCTTTGCGAAAAATGTAAAGCAAATTTCATGATTCCACGCGGGAAATTTAGTGAGTGGATAAACTCTCTCGTCTAATTTAATTTCGCAAAGTATACATACGTACATAGTAGCGAGAGCTTAATAAAATTTAACAGGTCTTAGGAATCGTACAGCGTACTAACTACATACATAACTAGGGTTTTTCTTATCTTCAGTATATGTGACGACACGTTTGCCTCAGTTTGTAGTGACACTACTTGCTGTGCCAGCAGTCGCGTTCGAGTCCCGTTGGAGGCATTCATTTGTGTGATGAACACAAATGTTTTTACTCCAGTCATAGGTGTTTTTATTTATAATATGTACATATGTATTTAAAGTTATATATGTATAGTGTATAAACTATGTGATATCCATAACACAAGCTTACTATAGAAATAGTTGGTACTGTGTGTTAATATCTTAACATATTTATTTATTTAAATGTAAATTATGTTTTATAAAAGCATAATATAGTGAATAATAATAAACTTTGGTAAACACAAAAAAAGAGCTTTTTAATTCCATAAACAACTGTTAAAATGATTTTTATCAAAAAACAAAGAATACGTGAGAGGGGCAAATGGAAAATGACTTTAAATTGAGCTTTAAAGATAGTTCAAAGAAGATTAAAGCCTCATTAGAGACAAAACGGGTCAGATTGAATAGTTGGATATAACGTTTCTTTTCAAATGATTAACTACCGAGGGAACTTTTTGCAATAAGGTCAATTTGCAACCTTTAAAGCTCTTTTTAGCTGCATTAGAACTTATAAAGGTGTTTATTGAACTGTATAGAACGGAATCTATTATATCATAGCGTTATATAGCAGTGGTAACAAATTGATAAGACGCTTGCTTGAAAATTAAATAAAATGGGTTCAAACCCGGGTTTCTTAACTCTGACATTATCATGTTCATAAAGTTACTTGCAACTATAGGATAGTAAGTTCGTAGGGTTAAATGTTTTTAAATACCTAGTTTTTTCTGAGGCTGTTTTGTTTATTTGTTTTTAATAATACAATCCAATAAATTATAAAGGTGAAATAATATAATATGTTTGCAAATTGTAGTATAGCTTAAACAGGGGGCGTAGAATTGGGCCGTTACTACTATTCCTGTCCGTCAAAATGTCATGCAATGGTTGCGCAAACGCACGCCTAATACGACACTGTAAAGTGGGTCTCCGATCTAAAAATTTAGATCGTGTGAGAGATAAATTGATCATAGATAAATCTTATCGTATACATATGTACAAATTGAATAAACATTGTTTTAAAATCAAATAAAAAAAGTTTATAAAAATCTATAATTAATATTATGTAATTGCAATGCCTTGTTAGTTTTCATTATTACAACAAAAATGAGTGGTAATAATCTTATAAGTAAATAAAAACAATAGATATTTAACTTTTTAAAACTAAAATATGAAAAATACCGTTTTATCTAAAATATTATAAAGGAACTATAATATAACACTTTTTCCTTGGTCTAACAAGAAAAGTAATTTTAATTTATGATACAAATTCTATAGTCTTAAAGCTCAATTTTATCTTATTTTTAAATGCAGACTAGAAGATGATAAGATCTGATTAGCCATTATGAGATAACTGCGCCAAGTCTAGACAAAGTCGAGTCTGGACATAACTTGAGATATAAAAGTAAGATAAACACTTTATTACACTGCAAAACGTAGGCAGAGACCATGACCTTAAAAAGTTTAGGTATATCTAATGGCTATTATTTGCACTATTCATGATGTGATGAAATAAATAAAATCAAAGTACATATATTATTATTTTTATTTATTTATTTATTAAACTACTTGTCTCATCTGTGATCGTGCGTCAATTGGTCACGATTACTGTATATAAAACACTAGCATCTCACCCTCGCTTCGCTCGGGTTCGTCCCTAGGTAAATTTTATTTTTTTGAGCGGAACCCTAAATCTTTTACTGAAATAAAGGTAGCCTTAGTTACTTCTTATAACATCAACTACCTGCCAGTAAAATCTCGTCAAAATCGGCCCAGCCGTTTCCAAGATTAGCCGGAACAAACAGACAGACAAAAATTAAGAAAAATGTGTTTTTCTTATAAATACCGTATATAATTCCATATGCATTTAGTAAACAGCTGTTATTTTTTACATTACAAACAGATACTTCAATTTTTTTATCTATATAGATTTGTAAAAAAAATGAGGAAAAACGGATACGTGTTCGTATATATGTATTTACAGTAACACTTCGATTTTTTGTAATAATTAAATGACTCAGTATTTTCTGAACGATACAAATTATTGATAGTACAAATATCATAGTGCTGATTGATTAAAACGATTTGAATTATTAAGTACATATACAGTAGCTGTATAAATCGAATTAAATAAAGAATTCCAAATATGTAGAAAATGTGAAGTTATAAAGCTAGAGAACAACATTATTTTCATGCCTTACATCATGTTATTATTCCGCTTAGTTGTAATTACCTGAAACAAAATAAAATTATAAGCATTAAATATATTATATTTAAACAATTTTATTTAAAGAAAATTAAAACCACAGAATAAAGGATATAATTTAACAATTCATCAAAGTACGATAAAATTGCAGTTTCATATGTATACTAAAAGATGTAAGTTACTGTCTGTTCTTCACGCTTTAAACGCTTAACGGATATCGATGTAATTTGGCAAGGACATAGATAGAATCATGGCGATGGAAATAGGACACCACTATCTCCCGTTCCGCTTACCACGCAAGCGAAGTCGTAAACAAAAGCAAGTATTGCATACAATACCGAAATAGTTTTGTATGAAACAATAACTACACATTTGTATTACATAACTCAACATTAGTAAAATATACTTGATAATTTATTCAATATGAATTACATTAATATTACAAGTTAGAATAAAAATAAAACGAGCAAAACAGCAGATCATTAAACGTAACATTGGTTCAGGTTAGAACGTACCTATTATATACACATAGTTGGCCGAAATAATACACCGAGCGGAACGAACAAGCGATTGGCCGTAATCAATCTTAAAATGCACTTTTCACAATATTTATCAAAATTAAAGCAAGTAAAAATTAGCTACCGTTAAACAAATACAAGTATTTACACACTTTGAAGTTAAAACTACATGTAATTTTATCTTTGATTAAGCTATGTTAGCAGATTAGCGTTAGCTCCAACATGATTTGTTGGTATCGAATTTTTTATTTAAGTACCCGCGACTTCACCAACGTCTAACTTCCAATCGCTACCAAACTTCACAGGTTTACCTGCTGGGCTAATCTGAAGATTGCCTAAAAATTTCATCAAAATCGTTCGAGCCGTTTTAGAGTCCATAGGGAACATACAGACACACATCGATTTTTATATATATATGGATTATTCTATAAACATATGTTTATAGTATTTTATATTAGACAGTTATGTCATCTTTTATTAGCAAAAATTGCCGTTAAAATATACGTTGGTGTGCGAATGGACATGACATCCGTTTCCGATTATATACGACGCATGCGCATACATATTATTATGGGGGAAACCAATCCATCTAGATTCTAGACGATTAAAAATTAATTTCCTACATAGAAAAGTTTAGCATATGTTTATCGTTTACATTCACATAATATATTTATTATTTTAGGTCTTTATTTTACGTTTTACGTATCTAAATTATTTGTTTTAATGGTATCTATATGAGAAACTCGTAGTTGCGAATGCCATTAGTGGTGTAGTAGACACGTATATTTTTTATTTTCTAATTATATAATAACAAATTACTTAATATAGTAATTAGGTTTTACTTAAAGATAGAAAACTTTAAAATAACTTTGAAACTAACATCTTACGGTTATGGATAGAATTTTTAATAAAAAAAAAATTAAAAAAATTAAATAAAAAAGCATACAAACCTCCTTTTTAAAGTGACAGGCGAATTAAACTAGCGAGCATTGAGATATAGTTAGTAAGTAAATATAAAAGATTGCTATAATCGGACACTCGTACCACAACTCGGTAACAAACAATCGATCAACGTTTGATTGATACCGACTGGTCGCGGTATATGATATCCGTTTCCAATATGACGCATGTATTGTACATGTTCAGTACATATTTATGCATATCACGAAAACCTATATTGTCAGTATCCATCAAAATCTGTCGTACGTACCTACATAGTTTATGTAATAATATTGTAACTGAGCGTCCGCGTGAAACTTTTTACAGACTAATGTCCCACGAGGGAGGGTGTCCCTTTGAACTACTTCAATATTAGGTAAAAAGTCTATATCGTTCTTTGGCCCCGAGCTTTCTATTCTCTTCTTAACTCTATTGTAAACAATCAGAAATATTTGATAACACGAAACTGCTTCATAAAGACACACGCTGTTCTTCAGTTAGCAAACGTGCCAATACTTGATCCTAAAACCTTAAATTATTAGCAACTAGCGACTCACACTCGCTTCGCTTCGAGTTCGTCCTTAGACAAAAACAAATCTATCCCACGGGAACCGTACATTTTTCCGGGATGAGCCTAAAGCCTTCCTCAGTTAACGAGCTAACTAATGCAAAAAGAATTTTTCAAATCAGATTAGTTGTTTCTGAGATTAGCGCGTTCAACCAAACAAACAAACAAACTCTTCAGCTTTATAATATTATATATTAGTGTATAGATTATTCCTTTTGATGCACTACATAATTAATTAATGATTTATAGCTCATTCAAATACAGTGGTCACAGTAAAAAACCTCAATAAAACGTTTTCATTTTTTCTACTAACATTAAAAAAATAGTAAAATACAGAAGTTTCATGCATACTAAACAAACCAATCAATTTTAGTTGCGCATATAAAATAATATTTACTTCCTATTTTAAAAAAAGCAGGTAATAACATATTTTTATAATGATAATAATAATAACTAGCGACTCACGCTCGCTTCGCTCGCGTTCGTCCCTAGGTACGTTTTCACGGTTTGCTATATTTATACATAAATAGTAGCTTGCTACTTCTAAGACATTTATTTAAATTATATAGCGATATACGTTACGTACGTACGCCGTACGCGGATTTTGTTCACAATTTCATGGGATATAATTTTTTTCGCGGAACCCTGATTCTTTTTCTAAAATAAAAGTAACCTAAGTTACTCCTTATAACAGCAGCTATCTATCTGCTAGTGAAAGTCCCGTCAAAATCAGTCCAGCCGTTTCAGAGATTAGCCGGAACAAACAGACAGACAGACAAAAATTGTAAAAAAATGTTGTTTTGGTATTTGGTATGTATATATGCATTTAGTAAAAAGCGGTTATTTTAATATTACAAACAGACACTCCAATTTTATTTATCTGTATAGACAAAGCCAGGCGGTATAGTAAATAGTTACATCAATCACGCATAATTCCGGCGATTGTTTTAAACCGGACGGAAATGGCATGGCATTTATATTTAAAGTTCTTTTTGATCAACTTTCTTTGAGAATTCATTTTAACGCTTACAATAATTGCTCTTTGATTCGTGGGCGGAGGTTTTGAAAGTTTGTCGGACTAAAAAATTTAATAGTTTTCAACTACAACGTCAAAAATAAACCTAAATATTTTTACTATAGTCATTAATAATTGATAACATTTACGAAATACTAAGCGAACGTGTTATTAAATGTGGTAATAAAATTAAAAATAAATGTTCACAATGAAGATAGCAGTAAAATATGAATTAAAGTAAAGATAACTCACGCGAATTAAGTTTCCATAATTAGTTTAATCTGAGACAGGTGCGAGTTGCGACAGAAGTAAGTACCTACCTCTTCTCGCTTTAATAGCTTGTTCGCCTTATGCTACATCCCTCAACTACGTAGTCAAAGAAAATAATTGCAATATCGTCTTGGGGGCAGTAAGGAGGGGTAACAAAATAACGGGTTCGTTCTTTACAGGACCTAGTTTTTATTGTTTATACAGACGTTTATTATACTCGAAGGCTAGATAAAAAACATTGCGATAGCGGATTAATAATTGTTTTTTTGTAAACAATCGAAATAAAAGGATTATGGTGATAAGAATGAATGTGTCGTACAATTTCGTGATTAAAATTTCATAGTACTATGCAGCCAATAGACCTTAATAATAAATATGTTGGGATATTAACACTAGTTCCATGGTAAGCTACGAGGCTTGTGTTATGGATACAAAATAGTTGATACACTATACATTCACATATAACTTTAAATACATTATAAACACCCATGTCCAAACATTCGTGCTCATCACACAAATGAATGCCTCCAGCGGGATTCGAACCCGCGGCCGCTGGCACAGCAAGTAGGGTCACTACAAACTGAGCCAAACGTGTCATCACAAATCAAAATTAAAATCGACAGTTTTGTTTTATTTTGTAGGCAATTTTATCCTTTATTTCGTAACCATTGCATTTATTAAATGCCAATTACACTCACAATCAGAGCTCCATCCTATTACGGTCAAATAAATAAAAGCTCGTGCGATTAAATCAAGATGTTACAAATTATGACAAAATAACGCTTACGAGTTGAACATTAGGATCATTTTAGTTCGAAGTACATAAATTAATGATACTTCATGAATAGTCTGCTTTGAAATGACAGAGAGCTGCAAACAATTGGTAGAAGCATCACTTGACCATTTCTGTAGTAAAATTACATAACAATGGTTTGAATTGATGTTAAGAATTGTACGGGAAGCACATAATATTATAATATATATATACTTTAGGTACTTATATATACCTGCTTCAATAAACGGGCTATCTAATACAAAAAGATTTTTTCAAATCGGATTAGTAGTTCTTGAGAATAGAGATTAGCGCGTTCAAACATACAAACAAACAAACAAACTCTGCCTCTTTATATAATTAGTATAGAAGATCTATAAAAACCTAGGAACTTACACTGGCCATACTAATTCTCTAAACGTTGCCACGAACACTATGTGCGTGCCAAATTTCATCACCGGCGCGCGGTTAAAATGAGGAAAAAAAGGTTATTACAGTTAATGGTTTGATTGCACTTAGACTTTACGTTTTCTATGATCCTTTTTGCTGCGACCTAGAACTGGTATCGTACTACCGACAATAATATACCTGCTATAAATATCTCGATGTATTCTAAAAACGTGAGCAAACCGCAAATTACGAAATTACCATGAAGTATAGGTTTGTCTTGTCTAGAACGATATTCTAGAGAAAACAAACGATATTCCTAATCTATACAAATAAATAAAATTGAAGTTGGAAATAACAAACACGAACGAAGCGAGGGTGAGTCGCTTGTTCAAAATATAATAATAGACAGCTTTTTTGCACTTTGAACGTCGATATATAAGTTATAGTACAAAAAATTCTTTGTTCATCTGAAGCAGGTGTTCAACGACGCTCTAAAATATAGACTGCGAAGCCTGATAAATTTATAGCAAGTTTTTTACCTACTCCAAAAAAATTAAGTTCTTAAATAAAACATATTTTTATATAAACAAAAACGCAAGAATCAATTTAGTTAATCAAGATGTGTTTAAAATATTTTTTAATGGTTAAATCTAATGAATATTCGATCACTTTTATCCCTTTTATTTCTTAACATAATTTAATAGTATGAAATAAATTTATGTGTTTACAAAAATATACATATATGTATGTTTGTACATAAATATTATTTGTATTAAATGTAAAATAAAAAAATAAAAAGCTAAACTAATTTACGAAATACATATATGGAAAAAAATACTTTAAATCACTTACCTACGTATGTACATACATAGGTATGAATGTTATCCGTAACCTTTAACGGTTTCCTTGCCATAAAATAACTTTGCATCAATCATTTTTTTTGCATTGTATTACTGAGCAAATAATAATTACGTTTACTAGTTAGATTTCGTTAGGACCTCGAATCATGACTCGATTCGTGACTGAACGGATGAAATAAACGTTATGCCCATTAAAATAGTGGTTTTCAATTATTCAGCCTTGGATGCAATTTTAATATTAAATAATAGTGGACTACCATACCTTTATATTTTCTATTATATTTTTGAAACAAAGACGTGAAGGAGTATCAAAATACTAATCCGAAGAACACGTGTTCAATTCCTGGATGAGGAAAATATTGTGAAGTGTTAAAATTTTCATATTTGGAATGTACATAACTAAACAGGACTTCTTAGAATTTTTTTAAGTATTATATTTTTGTGAATGTACCAAACATAGAGTAAAGATTATGAAACAAACATCCTTTGTAAATACATATCATTTTTAACACGCTTTTATTAGCTTCATTTGTAACTTTGTAGATAATAAAATCTTGGAAGTCGATTTTAACATCAAATGCTTTCGTATGAATTTAAAATTATTATAAGTGTGCGAAATTTAGATGAAATTAGAATCATTTCTTATAATTGGGATTGGCCAATGAAGACGAAGACAATACAGGAACTCTTGGCACCTACTAGTAAAAACTTTAACTTAGTTTTGACGAGTCCCTTACGAGTGCGACACAATCGACCAAAAGAATATTTCTACTTTTTTAAAACCATTAAGATACAACTTATAATTCAAATGTATTTTAAATTGTACTGTTCTGAGGTAACCAAGGTAACCGAGGCAACCAAGCAAATTTATTTTACACATATGATTACAATTAGTAATGTTCGTTGTTTCTTATTACACTATATTCTACAATTCAACTTCCTCAAGGATTTTATAATTTATAACGTAATGATTAAAATCTTACGCATACATAAAAATAAACAGTTATGTTATCTGCAAGTTCAATACGTGTTTCCTTAGATAGGTAGATATTCTACTTCAAACGTGTTTATCCCATACGTTTTCGGTGCCTTTGATCACTGAATATATAAATAAATACTAAATATTGAACAGGTTTTTGTATATTTAGTACATCACAGAAATAGGTTATATAATTAACAAATACATACTTACATAAACAAAGCATGTTCTTAATGTTTCCTAATTGATGGAACATATTACTAACTAGCGGCTCACCCTCAATTCACTCAGGTTAGCCGTTAAAAAAACAAAAACATCAAAATCTATCCCATGGGAACCGTACATTTTTCTCGGATAAAAAGTAGCCTACGAGCTATTCCAGACTATATATAATCTGTGTGCGAAATCGTATCTAGAACCCTTTAGCCGTTCTGGCGTGATTGAGTAACAAACATCCATCCAAACATCTAAACTTTCACATTTACAATATTAGTAAGAAGTAAGATTCGCAATCATTCAATAAAAATCATATAAAAAATTATAAGGATCAGAGATAGATCTTCTTACTTTTACTGTATAAAAAAAAGAGTCCATTGATTCGCACATAGACATTGAACCAAAAAATCTGTTACGCCTAGAATTGTTAACGAGAGCAGGCCAATTAACGGTTTTCTTTCATATGCTTTGTACGATTAAGATATTATGCATTACGCCCACAATTCGAACCGGGTCGAACAGTTTGGTTAAAAATTTTTTATTCATTAGACATAGGCGATTATATTCATTGACCTACTAACCAGTTATTGTTTTTGTGATCGGTATTAATTCTTACAATGATGAAATATTGCACGCTAGTTCTAACTTCATTTAAAATAAAAAGCTCTATTTAATTTTTTTTATCAATAATACATAATGTATCTAATGCGAACTTTAATTCAAATGCATCAGTAGAAATGAGAATAAATAATTACGTAACTTTATGCTAAATGATAGCTACTTGCATTGATAGTCTGTTAATTGTCTATGTAAGTCGAAGCTATAGCATGTTAATTAAAAAAAAAGTGGTGTACCTATGACGCACGTAATAAGTTAAATATATACTTCTTTGGCGTAACAGAACAAAAATAAATAAGGATTTCATCCCGTATGTCAAAACTCTCTGTTTGTAAAGGAATGCAGCTAACTTCATCATTTCGCTTTCAGCTAACTCCATCATGTCGCTTTTTGGCTGTCGGTGTGCGCGCGCATCGTAAAAATGTCACTCTCATATTTTTCCGAACGTGCCAAAAGAAAAATAACTTTAAAAATACATGCAAAGTTATTATAAAATTATCGTATAAATGTTAGTGGTTTCGCTAAATAATGTCATTGGTAGCGATAATGCCAAGTGATCCACATAGCTAGCGAGTCGGAACGTGTCGGGTACAAATATCGCAATGTACACCATTCTGTAAGGTTAAGGTACGCAATAATGTAACGATAAAAACAAGAAACTTTACTCCTTCAATTACACTGACACACTTTTGAAGACAAAAGTTGTTTAATTTTTTAAAAGGTTGATTCAAAATATTTTACCGGTGGTAGAACTCTGTCAAGCCTGAGGAGTCCGACTGGATGGGTACCACCCCCTTATCTATTTCTGCCGCCAAGCAACAATGATTGCATTGTTGTGTTCCGGTTTGAAGGATAAGGTAGCCAGCGCAATTACAGGCAAGAGGCATATCATCTTAGTCCTCACAGTGACAACGCACCTGTGGTTCTGCATTTTTGTTACTTAAAACCTAAGTGCATGAACCGTAGGTGTTATGGGCGACAGTTACTACTTTCCATCAGGTGGTCTGTCTGCTCGTTTGTCACTGAATCTCATAAAAAAAAAAAAAAAAAAAAAAAAAAAATTATTTTCCAGAGCATATCAAAAACTCAAAACTAATACGAAAAATCAATTCCTCTATCAATTTAATGTACAGATTTCTCTTCATCTTAAACATAAACGATAAAAGGATCCAAGACTGTCAATCAAGCGAGGGGCACAGGTCGTGTGGGTTTGGCATTAACCCACTTTAAAACCCGTGGGAGGCCATTCTAAATGTATGATTAGAAAAAAAAATACAAACATTTTGTTTGCGCAGCGTACGTTGCAACAGTTCAAGAATAAGAACGGCATTGAATTAACTAAAGTCGACTGACGGTGAGTTATAACTGCAACGTTACGTGGGTGGTAATAACGTGCACATCCTAAACTAAAATATTATCAAAAGTTGCTCATTGATCAAACTTAAATAGAATTTAGCAAGTACAATGTGTCAAATCAACTGGTATAATCTCCGATAAAATGTTACGAAAACCAGTTAAAATTAACTGAACCTAAATTTTCAGTGAAAATTTCACTGTTATTTAAACATTTAACAAATTCTAACTGCACCTACATTCTTCAAATCATGAAATACAAAATAAATAAAAAGCAATTCTAAACTTTACAACAATGAAATAAAGTCTTTATAAATAGCTGATTTTGCATCGCGTGTTGCTAGTAATGTACAGAGAACTATGTGATGCCTATACTCGTGGAATTGATTTACATTAAAGCAAACCATTAGGAAGAACTGTAGTTATATTAAAGACAATATATGTATAATTAATGAGGTAGTATAAATATATATACTTCATGAAATAAAAACACAATTTATTCGATATACATATGTATATAATAATAAAAAATACATGTATTATGTATACATATATAAATAGGCAATGACAAACAGTTCAGTATTTTTGTCACCCGATTTTCTTTTTTTTTTGTTTAGTAACTATTGACGCCTACTTAGTAACTATTGAGTATTATGCCTCCGCTCCGTCCGTCCGTCCGTCCGTCTGTCAGAGTAATATAGTTGAAATTTTCACAAAGTATGTATGTATTTCTATTACCGCTATAACAACAAGTAATAAAAGTACAAGAAACATTTTTTAACGTTCGTAGTCGATCATCGAAGTTAAAATACTACTAAGAGTAAGTTATATTAATAAAAAGTACATGTACGATTGTACGGAACCCTCCGTGGGTGAATTCGACTCGCACTTGACCGCTTTCATATGTATATAATCGTATAACGATTTCGAATTTACAGTCACTGTTAAATATAACACACAGTGAGAAGAAAATTAAAACCATTATTTGTATATTACGCGATTTGAGAAACTTTGGCCTAAGGCCAATTTCCAGTTTTAGTATTTATACGTACATATAGTTTAATATTGAGAATATAACTACTAATAAAATACTAAAGTGATTCATATCATAGCTTAAAAATATCTAGAAAAACTACATTTGTTCATTCAAACAAGCGTGTATGAAAAAACGAGTCCCACAGTGTTTAACTTATAAACCAACACCGCTTAAAATAATTGGGCCTAGCCCCGTTGTACCGTAAACTGAACAAATATTTGAACAAGGCGATGACTTCGAAATTCGCAGACTGAATATAGGTTATCAAGCTTTTGGATAAGCGAGTTTACAGTGATAATGTGTACTGACAAAATAAACAAATACAACGCTCAATATACTTGTGACAAAATTACATTCTTGAGGTCATTCACTCATAATTAATAACACAAGGAAGTCTTCCGATCTTTATCGTTCTTTTTATTTTTCCAATTATGAGACTCGTATTTGAAAGGTTGTTGACTTGTCCTAAAGTTCATTATTCTATAGTTATAAATTGTTTATTAACACAAACTAGTGATCGCCGCGTGGTTGAAAATCAACCATAATTCATTAAGTTATATATTTATTGTCTTGCGTATATTACAATATTAATCTGCTCTCAATTTGACCACAGACTTTAACAATAAACAAAAGAGTATATGTATATGCGTGTGTCAAATTTATGGCAGTGTGTGTAATGTTTTTTTTTTATTGATTTAATGTATTTTTATTCATAATTTTAAAAAAATATCAGCATTCTGCACTCCTTCTCTAAGAGAAGACTCTTTATCTATATAACCCATAAGTGTGGGCAATTTCATAATCCTCCGTCCGCGCAATTTTCAGTTTTTTTGTTTTTCAGTTTGTTTATTTATAATAAATATTTAACTTTTAGAATAAGTTGTTTTTAATCAAACAAAAATTCTAATCTATAAATCTGTGAAGTCAATTTCCAATGAAGGATACAATGATATATTGAAAATGTTTGGTTTGGTTTCAATATATTAATCCAAAATGTACATGAATGTAATAATGATATAATATACTAGCGACTCACGCTCGCTTCGCTCGCATTCGTCCCTAGGTACGTTTTCACGGTTAGCTATGTTTATACATAAATAATCGCTTGCAACTTCTAAGATATTCATTTAAATTATATAGCGATTTCGTTACGTACGTACGTTATTGCGTACGCCGTACGCAGATTTTGTTCACAATTTTATGGATTTTCATATTTTTTTCGCGAAACCCTGATTCTTTTTCTACAATAAAAGTTACTCCTTATAACAGCAGCTATCTGCCAGTGAAAGTCCCGTCAAAATCGGTTCAGCCGTTTCGGAGATTAGCCGGAACAAACAAACAGACAGACAGACAGACAAAAATTGTAAAAAAAGTTGTTTTAGTATATATACCGTGTATACATCCAAATGCAATTAGTAAAAAGCGGTTATTTTAATATTACAAATAGACACTTCAATTTTATTTATCTGTATAGATGTACGTAATACACGCTGTTCTCTCCGTCTTGCGTCTTTCGGAATGGAAGTGAGAAGTTAAAAACCAATAAGAAAGAGAAAGTTACTCTTACTACTAATACATTATAATCAGACGTTACAAAATTCACGACCTCTTATTTAAAAGTTGGGTATAGTTAGTGTAGTTTTGGTACAAAGTTTTTGCTTCACGTATAAATATATAGATGAAGATAACTTGTACAAATTATAAAAATACACCTATATATATATTTACATAGTTTTTATATTAAAATATTTATTTGAATGTTTTTATTGTGACCCGGGAAGCAAAGCTCTAATTCGTTTCTATTTTAATTATAGAGGGACAAAAATCACTTAGTCTGAGTACTTTATAAAGCTCTCATTTACTCTAATATTCCCTTTAGCAGCTCAGCGCTTGCGTAATCTCATTTGACTACAAATTTAACATCGTAATTACAATTTCATAAAGCAACTCTAGGGGATTCCTCGATGGGTTAATTAATAGCTCGTATATATTACTAGCTGTACATCTCTATACCGTATGTAAGCTTAATAGCATCTGCTTAGCTTTGTGAAGACTCTCGAGAAACGCTCTTTGAACTTCTTAAACCTCGTAGATTATCCTGAATGAGAGGTACTTTACGCGGAACTATGGTGTCTGAGGAATAGATAAAAGTAGAGACGATAGAGAAAGATGTTTAGTTGAAAATGTGAAGACATTTTTCCAATGCTACTTCTTACTTATACCTATACTTATTATTCTTCAACAAAAACGGAGTTATATGTTTGGGAACATTTTTCGGGGTTATCTTTTGACCCTATGTATAATTTTCCTTTAATAGATTTCCGATTTCAGGTGGGCTTTGTGCGTACCTGAGTAAAGTAGGTCATCGCCTGGTGGAAGCGGGATCGATGGCACCACGCAAAGAGATATCGTGAGGTTGTTGCACTACAATGTTTGTTTTTTAATACAACCATCAGATCGTTGGCTTTTTGTACGTAAACGAAATTTAAACACTAAGTAAATCCGTTGGGCGCCGGAGTAATCCACATTAAAAATAATGACCTATTATTGTCGGACTTTAGGACAAAGACCTTTTGCCTCAGTTTTAACATTACTATCACGTACAGTACGTCACACCTTAATGTATTTGTTAGCCGAGAACTTCTGTCTTGACATTAAAAAAATTGAAGGCTATTTCGAGACATTGACGATTGTTCACCTCGGGGAACAATAAGTTATCTTAGACCTGAGTAACTTACGTTTAAGCTATAGGTAATATGTCACTTCCGAATTATTATATTGTAAAATCTTATACGAACTGAATAACATTTGATTTTGTTATTATATATAGTTAAATATTAAAATTACGTTAATATTTACGTTAATTCGATTCTATATTTATTAATTAATATAACTAAAATTTAGCGATAATTTGCTGAACGTTACAAATGATTAAAATGCGATAAAAACATTCTATCAGCTAAACCGAATTTATAATTTTTCGTTTTGAACACGTTTTTATAAGCTTCACTTATAAAGTCTTTGTACTCAAATCAAATCGATTTTGACCCACTTCTGATTCTCGTATAACGTCGCAAGTTTGTAAGTTTCGGAGGACAATGTAACAATTTGATCCATTCGAGCTAATTTTATGATATAGCCAAGAGGTGAGCAGTGTTTCTCTTCAATGACTAAAACTTAAACCTTTGTATTTCGGCTCATTTGATGGATTCCCATACATTAATTTCGTAAAAGCATTTGAAACGCACGTTTGAAAAAAAAATTAAGTTAAATTTTTAGGATACGCGCGCACATCGACAGCCAAAAAGCGACATGATGAAGTTAGCTGCATCTGCATATGGGATGAAATCTTTAGCTATATTTGTTGTTACGCCAAAGAAGTATAACTTCTTACGTGCGTACATAAGTACAAACACAATTTTATTTTGTTTTTTTTATAAGTATAGTAATAGTCTCTCATTTCGTTTTATAAATAACAATATTAAGTTATATTTTAGAGTAATCATAAAATTCTATTATAATTGAGTCCTTATCATATTATAGCAAGAGTGACAGCTTGACTAATTTTCACAGCATGATTCTATATCAATCGTTAGGAAAATGTATTCAATGACCAAATGCGACACATACGATACATACATTTTCATAGAACACGTTGATTATATTTATAAAACAGGCTAATATAGTGACTAGAAATAGCAAACAAGGCTGTCAGAGAATGGAAGACATTATTGACATCGCTACTTGCGTAACACTGCTTGTAATCAAGGTTACTGCAACAATCATGTGCAAAGTTTAAACAATCATAGGAATCTTTTTTTTAATTAAATTTCAATTAAAAATCATTAAGATTTAGGTAAAACTAGCGACTCACTCTCGCTTCGCTCGGGTTCGTCCCTACATTTACACTCCCTTAAGGGATGATTTCCGGGATAAAGACTATCCTATGGCCTTCCCAGGATCTCAAACTATCTTTTTACTAAATTTCATCTAAATCGGTTCAATAGTTTCGGAGCCTATTCGATACAAACAAACAAAAAACAAATTTTTACTCTTTATAACATTAGAATAGATAAACAAAAAAGGTCTTTTATGTAATAATGAAGTTCTTAGAAGCAATAAAATATCTCGCTAATACTTCCTAGTTAAATATTTAGACAAATATAATGTTTAATAACTGAAACATAGAGTAAGAAATTAAAAATAAAGCTTTAAATTAAAGATTCTATGTAAAAAAACCTTGTGAATTTATTTAAAAGACAGTTTTTTTTTTTAGTTTTGATGTATTGTTTCTAACATGGCGTCGAAACAATTGTAGTTTTTACGTCATAAAGTATTTGAGTGATATCTAAAATGTCCACGAATAAAAAAACAATAGATTTAAACAGAAGCTTTAATACTTTGTAAAAGCGATGGGACTTTCCAAAAAGAAAAGAGATTGAGATCGCCAAGCTTGAAAGCTAGTAAGCTCAGGGCGACTTTAGAAGTTCACTTTAAAAGTCTTCAACTAGATGGAGCTAGCTGTAATTTATTTAACATAAACTTGTCTGCATTTCAGCGTGCATAGCAACAAAGTTTTAAAGGCTTCTAGATAAAAATAGGTTTAGAGATTACCTCTTAGGCTATTTTTAAATAGTCACGATATTTATTTCAGTTGAATTTTATATTTCAAATTTTACTATTTTCGTTAATTTTATTATCGATTACAAATGTATCTAGTAGTATTAAATATACAAATATACGTTAAGGTATTTATATTTTAGTTTAATAAAAAATAACACTCTACTATCAGTATTTAAAGCTTTATTTAATACTAAAAAAAATTATACTGATTATATAATCTCAACTGTGCAGAATATAAGATACTTGTATAAATTTTTAAAATAAACAGTTATAGAGCGTCATCAAATGCATGCAAAATTCTCTACCATAGTATTGGTGAGAAAAAGTGAAGTATTCTCGCACATTGAATGTTTACGTAGACAAGATGCCGTTACAGTTTCACTGACAATGAGATCACATCACTTACTTACCTGTTTAACAATATATACTGTCGTTACCTAATCCTTCATTAGCGAAGCTTAGCGGGTCTATTTTCAACGCTCATTAGTATAATTAGGTGGCCTGTTAGACATTGTTGGACCGATAGCAACTTACACTCTGACCTTATTACAGGTAAAATCTCCGCGTTTCGCCATGAGTTGTTCTGATTTTAGATTAACAATATTCTTACATATAGGTACTAAGCAAGTGTCTATATCTATATGTATCTAATAACTTATTTGCTTTGATTATTTATAGAAGTTAAAATTACTTCAGGAAAACCTTGCTTTACCAACAAACAAATTAAAATAAAATCATTTGTATATATTTTATTAAAATATTTTTAGATGATTAAACTAATGCAAAAAAGAAAAAAGACTCGAATTCAAAATTTCATCTTTACTAATATTATAAAAGTGAGTTTGTTTGTTTGTTTAGTTGAACGCACTAATCTCAGGAACTACTAATCTGATTTGAAAAATTCTTTTTGCATTAAATAGCTCGTTAACTGAGGAAGGCCATAGGCTATATATCATCCCGGGAAAATGTACGGTTCCCGTGGGATAGATTTGTTTTTGCCTAGGGACGAACCCGAAGCGAAGCGAGGGTGAGTCGCTAGTTGTTGATATAACATAATGTTGTGTATTATTTCTTCATACGAATATAAGGCATGCTACAAATAATGCACGTGCCCACGTTATACCTCGAAAGCAGTTTACGTTTCTACAAAGCTTGTCTCATGTTGATTGTTTGTGTGGAGTGGTAAGCAAGACGAGATGAAGCGGAGTCAACATCCTTTTTTTTAAATAGTTTAGGTGAATATGAAAAATTCACTTAAAGTAATTTCTTTAAATTTCTGTACACTTAAATCTCCTTTAGGAGTTAAATATCTCTAAAAAAATATTTTAAGGTATTCTTATTTGTTTAAATACTAGGTATACAATATTACAAATGACTTCTCCTTACTTTAATAAACACTCGTCTTCGTATAAACGTCTTGCAATAGACTTACACACTCAATTCCAAACAAACTTCTTTTATGTAAATACCGAAATAAAAAGCATGACCACGTCGTTCACCGGTATTTTTTTTTCTCCAAAAAAAAAACTCATTTACATTTTGCATTATCAATATAAAATACATTATAGAAAAAAAACATTAAACTGTATGTAATATATTACATTAATAATAATAAAATAAACAAAACTCGCGGCCCGCTCGTATTTTGATATGGCGGGCACGATTTGCGTAAGATGGTAAAATCGATAGGAGCCGTCGCGACCGTATGACCCAATTTATCTCGCAAGGACTGCGATATGCGAATGTCAACCATTGTGGATACGTTATTCGGTAACGGGTCATTAGATCTGAGAGTGATATGAGGTGCTGACGATAATGTTTTTTTTAAATAAAAACATCTGTATATGTAAATCCATACTAATATTATAAATGTGTGTTTATTTGTTTGTTTGTCCTTCTTTTACGTCGAAACGGAGTGTCGGATTGGCGTGATTTTTTGTGTGGAGATAGCTGGAGGACTGGATATAGGCTACTTTTTACCGCGAGAGATTATGTAATTCCCACAGAAAAACACGTTATAATACAATCCAAAAAATATTTATGATCAGAATTACTTGAAACTTTGTATTAATGCTCTTTAATAGAATTAAATAAATAAGTGTTTTAGCATTTTTCGGAGTTCATCTGACAAGGGGGTCAGAACAATTGAGGATGAAAGTTTGTATGAAACTTTTTAGAGATCTTTTCCAGTTTTAACGCCAGCGAAGCCGCGGGTCCTGTTAGTATTTTATATAATATATTAAAATAATGATATCGGTACGTAACTTTAAGTATTTCCAATTAAAATATTTTTAATCGATATGTGATAGTTATGCGTTGACTTTATATGATAAAGTTATTTTTTTTGAACTGTACAAATGTGGCATTGTGGTGCTCGATTTACTTGTTATTAAGTAATGTGTATTGAATATTAAACAAATATTATAAATGTGAAAGTTAGTTACAACGATTGAAGAAATTAATTACGACCTGTAAACTGATAAAATTGAAAATAAACATCTTATAATGTATGTCTATTATACAGTTATATGTTATGTATTAGTGTTATTATTGCTATGAAAATAAAATATTGTCAAATATATTTATATAATAAGAGTGGCATGTTTGACTCAAACTACTTTTTTTATAATTTGCTATTTCTATTTCCTCGGTTGCCTGGAATAAATTGCTGTTATAACAATAAGACCCCTGCCTTTGAACATTGTCTTACTACTTTAAACATATGTATATTCTATTCTTTTTGGAGTTATAATAAAGAATTTACATTATTAAGAACTAGCGACTTACCCTCGCTTCGTACACTTCGTACCTAGGTTTTAATTTTTTTGAGCAGTACCCTAATTCTTTTTTTAAATGGAAGTAAGTTACTCCTTATAACATCAGCTATCTGCCAGTGAAAGTCCCGCCTAAATCAGTCCAGCCGTTTCGGAAATTAGCCGGAACAAACATACAGACAGGCAGACAAAAATTTTAAAAAAATGTGTTTTTAACAGACACTTCAATTTTTTTATCTGTGTAGATTAATCAATATATCTACCAAAAACAATACAATATATAAAAATTCTTAATATTTTTAAGGATTTAGATCGGTTAACGTGTTAATACGACGGGTGGATTTCACTTTAATGCGATAAACCTTCGTTTAGGTATTACATTGTACCATTGCAATACGTGAAGTTCTGATGCAAAATATATTGGATTTACATTTAATTGAATTTAAAAAAAAACGCAATTTGACCCGCATACGCTTTCGCTCGTACTGAGATTACAGAGCTATGGAAATGAAAATGTTTTGTTTCGCGATATAATGTAATATCGTGAATAATTAATTGAAAGTATAAATTGTTAAACTCTGTTTGCACGTCACATAAAATAATAATGGCCCGTTCTTTATCATATTGGTAATCACCCATACCATACTAATTATAAATTGAAAATGTGTTCATAAATTCATAACATACTATATATAACTAATAAATCTAAGTTCTTGCTTGAAAGCCGGTGGTAGGACTCTGTCAAGCCTGAGGAGTCCGACTGGATGGGTACCACCCCCTTATCTATTTCTGCCGCCAAGCAACAATGATTGCATTGTTGTGTTCCGGTTTGAAGGATAAGGTAGCCAGCGCAATTACAGGCAAGAGGCATATCATCTTAGTCCTCACAGTGATAACGTACCGGCGGTTCTGCAGTTTTGTTACGTAAAAGTGCATGAACCGTAGGTCTTATGGGCGACAGATATTGCTTTCCATCAGGTGGGCCTGTCTCCTCGTTTATCACTGAGTACCATAAAAAAAAAGCGCGAATAAAAACAAATTAATAGAGCAAAACCCCCCGAAAGAATATAAAATATGAAAATTATAATAGTGAGGATATTTATTAGTATTTTAAATACATTATGCCGGTAATGTTTTCGAGGTACAAAGTACTTTTTTTATGAAGTGGTATTATTGAATGTGTAAGTACATTGAAATCGATAAATATTAATGAGAAAATATACATATTTATGTATAAAATTTAATTATATTTTGTTAATTTCATATAAAACGTTTAATATGAAAGAACATTATCATTTTTCTGTATTCATTAAATCTGTAATTTTAGTCTGTTTGGAACACTTCTGCTGGAGCATGCACATTTTGTAATTCACGTTTTCATTAGCGTATCGTCGTAATTTCCCTGTATGTGAAACTGTTCACTAAAAAAAACAATCTTTCATAATACACTAACAGCATTGAGCCCATCATTCAAAGTTGGTACTGTAAATTGTTCTTCAGAGTCTTCCTGTTCCTCATTTTTCTCTTGAACTTCTCGTACAATATCATTTTCCGTTGGTGGTGCACAAATTGTAATAGAGTTATCTACATCAATAAACTCCTCTGTTTCAGTAGTAGACAAAACAGGTTGTAAATTTTGGGCTAATTGAGCCAAAGAAATATTGCCTCTTCATCATCGTCAGTCACGTCATCTGAGGATACTGTTAAGAGTCTTTAAAAGTTGCATGTTTAAAGTTGTTAGCTATAGTTTTTTGTAAAACTTTTTCCCATGCTTCTGATATCATCAAGATGGTATCAAGAAACGTAAAGCTTTTCAGGTCATTACTGTCAAGGTTTTGTATTAACTTCAACATTTGCAGTCTTCTATAATGAGATTTAAAACATCTTACTTATTACACCTTAGTCCATAGGTTGCAGTACAGATGTAATATTTGGTGGTAAGAACATAAGTTTAATGCGTTTCAGATTAGTAACAGCCGGATGAGCAGGAAAATTATCAATCAAAAGTAAAACTTTCTTATTGCTTGCTCTTAATTCAGCGTCCCAGTTTCGTAACCATCTTTCAAAAACTTCCGATGTCATCCTTGACCTCACATTATTTTCAGTACCTGGGCAATCGAGCTTCGCTCGGAGTTTTTGGCCAAAAGTACAATTTTATCTTTAAAAAAAACTTGAATAAATACAAAAACGAACAAAATTAAAACCTTTATAGCCGACTGGGATTCGAAGCCGGACGGATAACTGTGATTGTCAATCTTGCGTGCTGGCCGCTTTACCACGATGGTTATGCTTAAACGTAAGAAATTATTGACCATATCTCGCGTAGATTTATGCAAAAGAAAACTGCATGAAAACTCGAAAACACACGTTTTCCCAGACATAAGGATAATCTAGATCAATTTATTGCCCCCGGAAACCCCAACATACCAAATTTCAGCGAAATCGTTAGAGCCGTTTCCAAGATCGCCAGTATAAATAAATAAATATACAAGAATTGCTCGTTTACATATATTAGATACGTTACCGGCAGTGAGCGTATGATTTCAAAGCATCTGGGTTTCTTTGATTTACCAATAACTAAAAGCTTCTACAGGATTCTGTCGTATTTGCTGCAACCATGATCGTTAGTTTCGTCTTGGACATTTTTCCTCCAGAACAATTCTCTCCTTTGAACTTTAAAATCCTGTCTGGTATCATATTGTAAAAAAGTCAGGCTTCGTCTGTGTTAAAAATGTCATCTGGTCCGTAGCCTTCGTATAATGTAGGCCACTTTTGCGACATCCATTCTTCTACAGCACCTTGATCAACACAGGCAGCTTCACCGCTCATTTTTCCGTCGACAATACCATGCCGAGCCCGGAAACGTTGCATCCAACTAGACGATCAAACGAAATCTTCACCAAAACGCTGAGCAAAATTGTTTGCTTTTTGCTGAAGAATTGGTCCATTTATTGGCACATTATTTGTCCTTTGATATTGAAACCACTTTAACTAAGCTTCCTCAATCTTCGTATGCTTTGTTGTTCTGGCTCGTTTTATTTACAAAAAATTGCTGTTATAAAGGGTTTGAATTTTTTCCCTCTCTTTCCAAACGGTTGAAATTGTCGAATGTGATACACCGTATTCTTTTGCCAAGTCTTAGTTTGGCATTCCGCTCTCTAGCTTTAAAATATAATACGCGATTTTTCCTCGATATTATTTTGTTTTCTTTTTCTTTGCGACTTATTCAAAGTTTCACCAATAACTTGACTATATGTTTTGGTGCGTCTTTTGTACAGATAAGTAACAAACTGAAGAGATATAACGAAGCGGGCTTTGATTATACTGCATGCACGTGTATTTTGTTCCTAAGAATTACAAAAGACCCTAAACTTGAAACGTCTTTGTTTACTTTTGCTATCTTAATAGCCATTGACCATTATACTGAGCCCCAGATGTGGATACTGTCTTTCTAGCAGATATAATTCGCCGAAGATATTAGTTAAATGTAGTCGCTTAATGAAGTATGTCGTAATAAGCAATATTTTTAATAAGGCTGTCATATAGCATTCAGCCGGGACCTTTGATTTTAGTCAATATAACCGTTATGTTGTTCTAAACGATGTCGTTGTAATATATGTATGTATATATATACAAATTGATAAAAGTTGTGGCTATGAGATACTATTTTATACTATCTATGTTCCTACTTCCTGCCACAAAAGGGCGATTTCAAAAGGCATTTAGCGAGGCTCACAACTTCTGAACGCATTTCAATGAGTTATTCGGCTCGTAAACCAGAGCTTAAAATATAACTTCTTATTGTAATGCAAATAAGGATGGTTTTCAATTCATCCTGTCGGGTTTTCATCCCTTCGCATTATGGGATTCAAACCAGTTTCAAATTTTATTTATAAAGCTACCTGGTACAGGTGTCTCGGGCGATGCACGTCCTTCAGCTTTTGCTTGCATATTTTTTTTATGCTAACAGGTCAAGATTTTCGGCCTAAATTAGGTAAAGCATGCTTTACACATATTTTATACAGTTTTAATATTATAAACAGCGTGTATTGCCAACCTATATTTCCTATGTATGTATATATAAACCTATATTTCCTTTGTGCTGTTTAATTTGATTGAGGAAAAAGTCCACAGGAATAGTAATATGTAACAGATCAGACCAACTATTAATTTTTCCTCACGTCAAGATTATTATTTAAATGACATACTTAATATAAAATACTTTCAAACAAACAAAAAAAGTACATCAACTTCAAAATCATTTAAGAGTAGTTATTATTGTACCCCACAACTTCTTTTTAGGGTAGAAGTTTTTTTGATCCTTATATGGACTTTGACTTCTACAATTATGAAAATCGACCCACGATTGGCGAAGATATCCATCCAATAACTGTATGGTATCCATAAAAATACCGGCGAATCACGAATAACTTTTATGAAGCAAAAGCTTTTTTATCCGGCAAAATGTGCGATAAGAAAAAAGATGGACATTTCATGGATACATTGACACTTCATTTACTACTCGAGTTGAAGCATTATTCGTTGCTTGTTGCATTTTATATTCGTTGAGTGACTGACAGACGGACGTGCGGTTGCGGGGAACGTCAAGGCAAAAGCCCGGAATAGTTTTCGGTTAGGATAAAACGGGCCGACATCAGAACTAACAAATTTGTAACATACCGACAAAAAAGAGTCTGCATTCGAAAATTGCACAAACATTTCGGGGAAAAAGTTCCGTCAGAAAATCTACGGTACGACGAACTCGAGATCAACTCACGTCACGCGATAAAGAAAGTTGTTAAAGTAAGCTGAAAATACATTTTTGTTTTCAAAGTGCCTACATACCGGCATAGTTATAAAAAAATTTGCTACCGATTTAAATCACAATAAAATTGCGTAAGCCTTAAATCAATGAATATTTTTGCGTAATTTGAATATTAAGTAATAATGCAATTAAAATTTTTACAGCGAAAATTAAAATAAGTGGTTTGAAACCGGTTCAAAAAAAAAAGAAACTACCGCTAGGTGCCGGCGCCATGAGAGCTGATGAAAATGTTTTCACAAAAAAAGTACTTATTACATGCAACGTAGGTTATAAAATGCTTAAAAATTTCTATAGAGTCATTGTCACCCGAATTACAATTTCTCCGAAGCAAACGATACAAACACGTTAGATTGTATAAATTAATTATTAATTTTAACTTTCTATTGGTTAATTAAAATAACTTAATCATTTAAAAAGTGTAAACAACTTTAAAAGACTAATTTATCTACACAACTATTATAAAGAGAAAAAAAATTTTTTTGTATGTTTGTTTGCAATGGATAAACTAAAAATCCGCTGAACCGATTTAAATAAAATTTGGTATGAAGATAGTTTGAGACCCTGAGAAGGACATAGGATAGTTTTATCCCGGAAATTATCCCTTAATGGGGTGAAAAAGGGGGATGAAAGTGTTTTTGGGGAAGCAATCATTTCTGAAGTAAAGGATATAAAATTTAGCTATATATTATATAATAATATATAGTCTATCTATTTCACACTAACCGCTTAAACGTACCTGGGAACGAACCCGAGCGAAGCGAGGGTGAGCCGCTGGTTATAAATATTTTGACATGCAGTTTGAAATGGTAGGAATGTTACAAAGGGAATGTGATTTCTAATATAGCTATGATGGGATAACAGTGAATTGCCAAGATACATAAAATTTCTATAAAAATAAATATAAAACGTTACATTTACAAATAAAGAAATATAATTAAATCTGTTTATCTAATATAAAATAATATAAAAGTTATTATAAGAAGCTCTTTAATATATTAAGCCATGTTTTGCGCATGAATCATATGAAATATAATATTTTAGTACTTAATAGATAAAAATATAATACTATCGATACTTAACGTAACGTTTCCAGAGTATAATACCTGAGTATCTAGTTATTAAATATGTAATAGTAATCAAGTTTAATGCTACACGAAGCCTCACAAGTCTTGACAATACAAAAGTTCTCATTCGAGTAGAAACAAGTGGTTTTCAATGAAACATTTTATTTTATCATCTTATCTCGCACCCACGGCCCGTTTAATTATAAGTAGGTCTCACCTGAGCCCACTAATATATGCACTTGTGTAAATTCTGCAAAACTATCATACTCCAAGTAGGTCAATTAATTTGCTAAATACACGTAACTTTGGTATTATTTCCATATTTACGTCATTGACGACGACGATTATGATGACTGCCTATTCGCTTTCTTTCTAAATAATATTTTATTTGTTCTACGCTATGATGTTTCAAATGTGTTGATAAAAGTTATAACCCACTTAACATATATGAACAAGGGAGGATCAATGTATTATACTTGTTGCGTAACAAAAAAAAATCCAGCCTGAAAAGTTGTTGGTATTTTTGTTTAAAGTGATTTCTTAAAAAGAATCTTAAGAATCTTTTATATAGTTATACGTTAACGAATTACAACGAATCTGTTTAAATTCTTTTGAAAAATTGTTATAAAAACAAGTATATATATCGAGATATAATAATAAAATTAGGCAATCCAAACGCAATACGCAATTTTTGTTATAACATAGAGACGTCATGTAAACTAATCTTTATAAAAAAAAGGTTTGTTTATCAATCAAATTATAAATTAAACTATGCATGTTGGATTTACCTTTGTTTGAAGTTTAATACATAGTTAATCATATTTCCTTTTTCTATTCATTATTTAAATTTATAAAATATACATAATGTAGATTATATTAGTATTATAAAAAAATATTAGTATCTCTATTATTTTGGAAGCTAAATGAATGACGCCAACTGCTCAGCTACTAAATCATCAACTTGTAGGTCATATTTTGTTCATAGACGAGTGAACGGTTGAAGGTTTACGTGTTTCGTCTTATTTTCACCTTTTTGTCTGTGCAACCAATGACATTGGCTTAAATTTTAAATTAATGATCGTTTAAGTCTTGTTTTGAAATCGCACGGATGCGTTCTGACGTAAATAACCATCTAAATCACACGAGAGCACGGCGAGTTACTAAATGTATCGGGAAGCTTTAAAATAGAACTGGATGCGTGGCCGGTTCCGAGCGAGTGTATAACTTGTTCAGATAACGTTTATCACTGAATCCATGCAATAAGAAACGTAATAAACGTCGTGTCGGTACGTTTCCACGACAGATTAGATTTAAGATTGAATTAATTCGATAAACTTTGACTTCTTACAGCTATACGAGATGAAAGTTGAGATTTACGTAAATGATAGGGCGGGTGTGGTCAGCTGATCGTAACGCACGCACCCAGGCAGCCGTTCACAACAAATGATATCGATTTTGCCCGCCCGGAGCGAATCTCGTACGAGAACAGGTGTTTAGAAGAAATTTACTTACATTCGGTAATCTAATAGCCAAATGTAAAAATATTTACACTCTTACTTATATTCGTTACTAATACTCATGTATGACTTTATATTAGAAAATTTCCTAAATACTAACCTTGATTCCAGAACGTCCCTGTTGCTTTAGCAGCACGTTTTCGGGTTTCATGTCGCAATGAATAATTCTGTTTTTGTTGAGTGCGTGAAGACACTGCAAAAGGCTGTGCGAAAATTTGCGAACCAACTGCAAGGAGAACCCTTGGAACTTGTTCTTCTTTATCAGCTCGTATAAGTTGATCGAGAGCAGCTCGAAGGTGATGCATGTATGATTTCTGAATGTAAACGAATCAAACATATGTATTACATTCATAGTATTATCCTTGTCCTGTTCGCGGAGATGCTCTAATATGCGAATCTCCTCTTGTGCCTGTCTGTGGAACCGTTTCTCGTTCCGCACCATTTTCAGCGCGACGTTCTCGCGCTTCTTGTGATCGTATGCCTTTACTACCTGGCCAAAGCTCCCCTTGCCTATCACTTTGAGCACCTCATACCGATACGCTATGTGATCGTGCGGTATGTGTATGTAAGAACCTTGTTCGTTGTCATACTCGCAATTGTTCGGAAAACCAACGAGACCAGGTCGTTTCTTCGCGTTCGCGCCTATAAAGTACACTTGGGGATAGTCAAATATCTCACGGTGTTCGTAAGGAGTGAGCTTGTTCATGTAGAGCTTCATGACTTGCTCAGGGCTGGCGGCCGCCGCCGGTGGACGCTTGTCGGGGGGCTGTGCGTTGGTGGCCGGCGGAGCTGGCGGGCCAGGCTCCAGGGGCGGCAGTGCCCCGTCCCGGAGCAACGCGCGCCCGAACGCGTGCGCGCTCCCTAGAGGCATATCGCCGGTCATGGCCGAGCGGCCGCCGCCACCTCCACGCACCTCGCTCGCCGTGGCCGAACCGACCCACGCTCGCTCGTACACACTGCACCTCACTGCACTTGCACTGTTAGACGGAGCCACCCTTGGGCACAGCACGACATTTCACATATACCGCGACGAGAAAGAACCACGCTTCCACTTATGCGGACACATTCCGTCTCGGACACGATGCTATACAAGACCGTCACAGATGATACCGTGCGACGCGAACGTGAAACGCAAACAAAGACCCCCTTCCTTGCGGGTCGACCCGACGACAGGACCAGAGAGAAAATAGAAACTGGTCGCTAAAGTCATTGAACCATTCGTCTGCGAAGAGCGTGCGAGTGCGAGTGAGAAAGGATACGTTTCATTGGTCTTAATGTCTATTCCTAGAGGGCGCTTTACATTTTCGTTCTAAAACGTGTTCATTTTGCAAGACCTAAAGAGCATTGTGTTGTATAAAAAAAAATTGTGACTGGTGTTTCTATATGATAAAATGATATATAATTTTTGTCATCATAATATACCATAAATATTGTACCTTATAATATGTATATGCATATTACATTTTTTTTAGAATATTTATTTCGATATATTAATTACTTTTCTCTGAAGTGAATTAAAACTACTGATTTAAATTAAAAAGCGGCAGATGTGAACATATTGCAAACGTTCATGACGCATTTATTGTGTAGTATATAACTTGAAACTATGCGTATTAAATAATTCAAAGCACATTTTACATAAATAAGTGTACAAAAATTAAGACAAGTTAAAGCAATAAATATTTAATTTTAAATGAATATATTGGATGTATATAAATAAGCTATTCCACGATAATTTTTCCCTCATTTATATTCTTTCATTACTTTCTATACATTTTTAAGTTCTTTATTGCTTACCATAATTTAATAGTTTACACAAGGGATATATCTTACTCAAGTTTTTGAACTAAAAATTACCGAAAAATACAAAAACAGTTTATATAGTTTTTTTTTTTTAGGTCTTACAATATACTTTTATAGTCTATGGTACAGAAATGAAGTGTCGCCATCTGTTGAAGACTACTTGAGCCAAGAATAGTGCATCTTCCATCCAATCTAGACGTCTTTTTTCACTCCGTTGTTTTCTGTCATTTATACAATCGTAACTATGTGTTAATTATAATTTTATTTTCAACAAGACAAACTATGTTCAGAGACTATTGTGTAACGAATCAGTGTTTTTAAAAGCAATAACAATAAATTGTGGTGTTATTAATATGTAAGTGCATCGTATACTATTAATGAATAATCACTGTGATTTCTTTTTTGTCATTTTCTTACTGCTATAAGTTCGTCCTCAACGTTTAATCTCGATACCTATATGTATCTGGATACTAAATTATAATTTTTTGAGTATAAATTCATTGATGGCTTTTGTGTAGTGTAAGTGTGAAGTAGGGATCAATTATTTTTTTCGAAGTACATACGTCGTTATACTTTTTACTTTCGATTCTACCGAAAGTATATTGATATATTGATTAATCCCAAGAATAATCCAATCCATATAGTAAGTATATAAACTTACAATAATTATATGCGTTGATATGGCATGAGGTGCTGTTATATTTTCTTGTCATGGTATATAAAGTTCCATGCAAGTATATATACGGATTTATTGTTTGGACTGCAGCCAGTGCATCAATACAAGTCAGTTTAATACTGAAATGAGTTATAGATTAAAGCCTAGTAATTTTTTTTCTATTGTTATTGTAAAGCTGACTCATTCAGTGGTGCAGAGCAATATAAAGTTATTGTACTTTAATTAGTCATCAAAGAGTACCTTAAGGTTATATAAGCAAACAAGTTTTATGGGAACATAATATAGACTCTAGTGAAATGATTATAAACATTCTTGTTCTGTACTAAGGGTATAAGCTTATAGTTGTATTAGGTTATCTGTTTACTTAATTTAAAAAAATATGTATTACCTAAACAAATTTACTTTAACACAAATGAAGACTAATAAATGATTTTTATTATAAATATGTTGATTCAAATAATTAAGCATTTTTTTAAATACACCATTCTATATAAAATATAAATCATAGTTCATATAAATAACTATTAAAAATAATGCTTTTCATTAAAAAAAAATAGTAAATTGTACTCTCATGATAATATGATAATATAATAGATAGTCGCTATATTATTTTTAATAAGAATATTAAATATTTCAACATATAAAATAAATTGAATAGAAAGAAATATAATAAAGTTAGTCATTTAATACTTTTTAACAATCATTTAATACTTTTTAACCCCAAAAATCTTAAAACAGTATTTTTTTATTTACTTTTCTATAACTATATTGATAATGTTTTATTCTATATAAACTATCAATACTAATTTTTATGGGTGCCAGCACTATCATTTGTAATATACTCCTATAGCGAACGACATCTGTCCACCACAAGAGGATGCCATACGACCCCCCCGTCGTGCGCGCCGACCGCCGGTTCGCTACAGCGGACGGGAGGGGTAGTTGAGTCAGGTTCGGGACGCGCATTACGCAAGGCACGCCACGCTCTCTCTTACGCTATTTTTATGTAAAGATATTATTCGAAATTAAAATTGTTTCGTAGTAAATCTAAAATTGTAGAGTATATACATTAAAGTGCTAATTAACAATTTGAATATTATTGACCTTAGCTATAATTGGCAGCCCAACGTTTGGCCGAATCAGAGTGTATTTTAGTGTCGTTCGTGTGTTGTAGTTAGGTACCTATGGTGAATACGCGTTCGCGCCGGTTATTAGCAATGAGTGATACAAGTGAATCCGTGACGTCGCCCCAGGACGGGCAGGCCGCAGGATTGGTATTACCCGCTGATGTCGCGCCCGGCGTGCGTACAAGCGCCGACGCGACGCTCCGTGCGTCGCCGCCACCATCTGCTTCACACGTGCCGTTCGCGCATGGCGCGGACGCGCTGGGACACGTTGCGCCGAGAGACACACCTACGACACCTACTCCTGTTATTATGACGGACCAGCAGCTAAGTGTCATTTTACAATCTTTGCGTATGCCATCGACTCCGTACACACCACCGCCTGGATATGGTGTCCATGTGTTACCGAACTTTGCGAACTGCACGGCACGCTTTGACGGCTCAGGTGACGTCGAGGCGTTTATTGACTCAATTGGGATTTATAAAGACTGCGTTAGTATAGACGATCATATAGCTCTGAAGGGACTACCTATGTTGTTAACTGGTTTTGCAGCAACCTGGTACCTAGGTGTAAAACACAGTATTTTCACATGGAGTGATGCACTTGTATTATTGAGGCAGACCTTTGGCCCGCGCATTCCGCCTCATAAAATATATCGAAAGATATTTGAACAGGAGCAGGGTGATGAAACGGTAGACGTCTTCGTGTGCAAAATTAGAGCTTTGTTTGCACAATTACCTGCTAACAGTCTGAGTGATACGGTACAATTGGACATGGTATATGGTTTGCTACACAGAAGAGTCAGGGAAAGGCTTCCACGGAATTCCTTTTCCACTTTCACTCAGCTTTTGAGTGAGGCACGCCGTTTAGAGGAGCTTTTTGAAGAGGGACGTAGTCACCGTAGAGCGCCGGCTACAGCCGCGTTTCCTATTCCGGAGACGTCCCGAGCTTCTTGCGTGTCCACCGCACCGAAAGCAGTGAGCCATAGGCCTCGATGTGTGTACTGCAAACAATATGGTCACACGAGGGATGATTGTAGGAGGTTGAATGAAAAGGCATCGAGTGTAGTTACAAAATCTGAGGAATCACCTGAGCGATCTCAAATAACCTGTTTTGGTTGTGGAACACCCGGTGTTATACGTGCAAATTGTATAAAGTGTAGTAAGACGGTCGCGAGTGCCGCGTTTCATACAGTGTCTGCAATTGGTTCGAAACCGATAGATCCGCGAAGTCGACCACTTTTAGAAGTGTTAGTGTACGGCGCTAGGGGTCGCGTATTAATCGATACCGGTGCAAAACATTGTATTGCTAGTGAAAGTTTTAAAGCGCACTTAGTTAAGAATAACCATAAGTTTGTTAAAGTTAAGACAGAATTGAAATTTGCTGATGGCACTGTAAAAAATTTAATTGTTGATACTGCTCAAGTGGAGGTGACGGTGTTAGACATAGTAGTGTCGACATTTTTTATCGTTCTTCCTGGTGCCACAGATTCGCTGTTAGGCATGAATTTCATTAAGGATTCTGGTATGGTACTTGATTTTAACCGAAATTTATGGGGATTAAAAGGTTTGTTGACCCATGCTCTTGAATTTGAGGGACCTTTGGATAGTTTTCGCATAGCATGTTCGACTGTGGGTCTCCGAAACGATGAGGGAACTCTTTTGGAACCAGAAGAGAAGCAAGAGTTATCAGATATTCTGGAAAAGAACCAGGATATCTTTGAGCCAGGGGGAGCCCCTACGACTTTTGCCGTCCACCGCATTGATACAGGAGATCATGCGCCGATCAGCGTTCCGCCATATCGAGTATCCCCTGTAAAAAGAGAAGTTATGAAAAAAGAGATTGAGAAAATGTTAGAAGAGGGAGTTATTGAAGAGGCAGAGTCTGAATGGGCCTCTCCGGTAGTTATGGTGCCAAAGAAGAATGGAGAAGTTCGCTTCTGTGTGGATTACCGAGCCCTGAATAAAATCACGAAAGATGACAAGTATCACCTTCCTGTAATAGACGACTTGTTGCTATCTACCAAATTAAACAATGTAATCTCGACCATTGATCTAAAGGCAGGGTATTGGCAAATTGAGGTAGACGCCGCTGATAGAGATAAAACTGCATTCGTCTCTCCTTTTGGAACATTTCGGTTTCGTCGAATGCCCTTCGGCCTTAAAAACTCTCCTTCAACCTTTCAGCGTCTAATGGACCGTTTTCGTGCTGGTCTTAAGGAGATTACTGTAGTTGCTTATTTGGATGATATATTAGTGATATCCAAAGATCTTGAAACACACATACAGGATCTGCAGCAAGTGTTTGAGCGTCTAAGATTATTTAACCTAAAAGCTAATAGGAGTAAATGTGTGTTTGCCAGGGAAAAACTAACATACTTAGGTCATGTGATATCAGCCAATGGAATTGAACCGGATCCTGCCAAAGTGGCAGCAGTAGTAGCAATGGAACCGCCTACAAACATTAAGGAACTGAAAAGTTTCCTTCAGACTGCATCTTGGTTTCGTAAGTTTATCCCGGAGTTTTCCGATGTGGCCCGACCATTAACCTACCTTACAAGGAAAAGCCAATGTTGGCAGTGGGATGAAGCTCAGAGAGTCGCTTTTGAGGAATTGAAAGGAAGACTTACCTCTGCACCAATTCTTCGTCAGCCAGATTTTAATGAACCTTTTGTGCTACGAACTGATGCGAGCTCTTATGCTTTAGGGGCTGTGTTGCTGCAAGGACCAGACCCGACGTCACAACGTCCCATCGAATACGCTAGCAGGTTATTGACTAACGCAGAGCGCAACTACCACACCACCGAAAGGGAAGCGCTAGCTGTGGTGTGGGCGTTGGAGCGTTTTCGTGGATACTTAGAGGGAGCTAAAATACACGTGCTTACCGATCACCAGCCGCTGAGATGGCTCCTGACGTTGAAGACGCCAAGCGGTCGACTGGCCAGATGGGCAATGAAGATACAAGCATTCAACTTGGATGTTAATTACGCACCAGGGAAGGTGAACGTCGTTGCAGATACTCTTAGCCGTCCAGTGGGAGTAGCTGACTCGGAAGATATTTGTGAGATCTGCCCTATGGTAGTAGACTTACCGCATCGACGACCTGGAGAGCTCCGCGTTTCTCAGCTGGAAGATCCCGAAATTAAGAAAATTATCGATGATTTTGAAGATGAAGATCCAGACGCAGCATTGCGCTGGACACGAAGAGGGTACTATATGACTCAGGGAGTTCTTTATCGCGCAGATCCTGAAGGAGAAATAGATGAGCCATTACTGGTTGTGCCAGAATCGCTACGTGCAGAACTGATGAAGGAGCTGCACGATGCATCGACCGCTGGACACCTCGGCTTGGAACGCACCCTGAAGAAAATTAAAGAAAGATATTATTTTCCAAATATGCGAACCTTTGTAGCTCAATACCTCAAGTCATGTGACTTATGTAAGCAATATAAGCCTACAAACCTGAAACCTGCAGGTTTATTACAGACTCCGATCCCGCAACAACGCTTTGAAGTCCTAGCAATGGATCTTTTCGGTCCCTTACCAGCTGGAAGCCAGGGGGAGAAGTGGATCTTCTTAGTGGAAGATGCTGCAAGTAGGTGGGTGGAACTCTTCGCTTTAACCGACGCTACATCTGAAACCTGTGCTAAGGTTCTAATAGAAGAGGTATTCCTTCGATATGGGTTACCCCGCAGAATAATTTCTGACAATGGGACTCAATTTGTCTCCGCAGTCATGCAAAAGGCTATGTTCACGCTCGGAATTAAGCAGAACTTAACCCCTGTGTATCACCCCGAGGCGAACCCTGCGGAGCGTAAGAACAGAGACATGAAGCAGATGCTAGCAATGCTTGTAGGGACCGAGCATCGAAGCTGGCCGCAGTACCTGTCCCCTGTTAGGTTCGCCCTCAACAGTGCCTATAACGAAGGTACAGGGCATAGTGCAGCTTACCTTACCTTTGGACGAGACCTCCGATCTCCTTTTAGTGTAATCAACGACATCAGGGCCGTAGTAGAGGAAGAGAATTTTGTACCTCAAATCACGCCCTACCTTCGACAATTTACTGACGTTTTGAAGGAGGTCAAATGGCGTATCGAGGAACAACAAGATCGCAGAAAAGCCGTGGAAGACCAACGCCGACGACCAACAGCAGCGTTTAAAGAAGGTGACCTCGTTTGGGTGGAGAACCACAGTCAAAGCAATGCTGAGAAAGGGGTTACCAGAAAATTTGCGCCGCGTAGGGAAGGGCCGTATAAGATTTCAACAGCCGTCTCTCCAACTACTTGGGAAGTGGTAGATAAAGACGGAGCGGTTAAGGGCAGGTACCATGCCAGTGCGTTATCTTTGTATCAAGGGACTTCTAGGTCTGACGCCGTCACCCTGCGTAAGAGAGGACGTCCAGCCAAGTCTCAACCTCATAGTGGCTGTGACTTGGAGGGGGAGGCTATAGCGAACGACATCTGTCCACCACAAGAGGATGCCATACGACCCCCCCGTCGTGCGCGCCGACCGCCGGTTCGCTACAGCGGACGGGAGGGGTAGTTGAGTCAGGTTCGGGACGCGCATTACGCAAGGCACGCCACGCTCTCTCTTACGCTATTTTTATGTAAAGATATTATTCGAAATTAAAATTGTTTCGTAGTAAATCTAAAATTGTAGAGTATATACATTAAAGTGCTAATTAACAATTTGAATATTATTGACCTTAGCTATACTCCTTTAATTAATCTTATAAATGAAACAAGAGTAAACTTAATGTTATAATTAAGTTTGTAGTGAATAATTTGCATTTTTTTTTTGATAAATTTTGTTGTTATACAAAATTTATCAAAAATAAAAAATATTATTTAAAAAATTTATTTAAAATATAAAAATATTATTTGGAAAATAAAATATTAATTTTGATTTCACAATGTTGATATAAAATTAAGCATGAGATGTTGGAAAAGTGTTAAAAGTATATTTTATTTCAGTTTTAAAACTGAGTTATAGATTTTTTCACTCAAGTTTATTTGTAAAATGTGCAAGTTAGCTTTAACATTATATTCTATAGGAAAATGACAATATTTTACTAAACAGTAGTAGTTTTAGTTAGAATTCAAAGTGATTGAATTTATGTTGATGGAATACATAGTTATCATAAAAATGTTAAAATTTATCATATAGTGTTTAATTACTGTGGCAAAAAATTAACAACAGAAAAACTATAAGGTCAGTTCTATTAGTAGTCAAGGCTGCCAATTGAAATTAATGAATGTTTAACATTAATAGTATGGTATAGCGATATTTGTGATATGGTTATTCCTTGAAAATACTTTGAATAGCTTTAGTGTTGTTGTTGGAATTGATAAGATAGAGTACCTTATTTATCAGCGAAATGAAATTTTGTATATATTGAATGATACAATAACAAAATTAAGGCATTATTTATTTTTATTATTGTTTTTACTTTGCAGTTATTATTTAAAGGAGGGTAACAGTATTAACAATTAACTACCTTTACATTTATCAATTTTAAATTTACAAATTTGCAAAATTATCTGCTTAAAGCATTACATTAACAGTCTGTACAATTAAGCTCTTTTGATGGTATGGTATGAAGTTTGAATTCTATAGAATAATGTTGGTATCAGAAGCCATAGAGTTTCCCCTTTTTAAACTCCTGTCTAAATTACATGAATTGAAACCTTTATACCAAATTTCGTGTTGTTTAAAAGTTTACACTTAAATGCTATGTGTTAAGAAGAAAAAGTATTTATATTTATTTATATTGCAGACAAGCCGCTGCTTATGACTTTGCTCTCGCTTGTATTATATTATCGTAATTTTATATTATGTAATTAAAAAATATATATTTTCGACTTTTGTAAAATAAGTGTCGTAAAAATACGCAAAGTAATTTTCGCGTGATGTATGTTGAAACTCTTACAGACAATACCTACTTGATACAGCTTCTATTACATTGCTTAAAACATTTTTTTTTAATATTTGATGTCCGTTTTTGAGCCAGATATCATTTTGTTAGATGCTTTTTTTCATTTTCAAAATTTTTACTTGTGTGTTAAAAATGACAATAAAAAGATGTTGTAGCGAAATTCTAATCGAAAATGGCCTTAAATGTTCTCGTAATAACAACTACTTTAAATGGCCCCCGAATGATGAGGCGTATTCTGAATAGAAGAATTCGTAACCCTTAAAAAGGAAATAACAATATCCGATCGGGCCCTAAGATGTTTCCATTAGCATGTATTCGATATAACCAGCTTATCTACAGTTTCATCCATTTATATTGGCCTATAAACCCTATATGTACATTCTATAGACATGATACTAAAATAACATTTGTTTGTTTTAAACTACGTATTATATCTTGATGCATCTGGTCTAATACATATATATGCATAACCAAATAAACTATAAATAGCGGCTACAAGTCCAGAAACAGGTGTTTCTAGCCTGTTGTCGGATACTTTATTATATAGGTATATACTAGTATTGCCCGCGGGTCGGCTCGATAAGTGGGTGTATTAGTAAGAGTAGGGTACGTACGCTACTCTTATTAATACACCCAATTGTTATCCAGGTATAAGCTGTCTTCATTCCGAATTTTGCTTTGAGCAATCATTTATGAATTTTCGTATCCGTATTAATATTATAATAGTAATAAATTAATAAATCTATACTAATACCATAAATTTGAAAGTTTGTGAGTATGGATGTTTGTTACTCTTACATGCCAGAACGGCTAAACGGATCTGGGTAAAATTTGACACAGAGATAGATGTCTGGAATAACACATAGGCTACTTTTTATCCCGGAAAAATGTACGATTCACGTAGGATAGATTTGTTCGTGTTTTTCTAGAACCGCACCCGAGCGAAGTGAGGGCGAGCCTCTTGTAAATTAAAATAAAATGTGAAAGTTTGCGAGAATGTATGGATGTTTGTTATTCTTTCACGCCAGAACGGCTGATCGGATCTGAATAAAATTTGGCACAGATGTAGATTATAGTCTGGAATAACACATAGGCTACTTTTTATCCCGGAAAAATGTACGGTTCCCGAGGGATAGATTTGTTTTAATTTTTATTCGCCTATTCTGCATATAAATAAAATAGAAACGCTAAAATATATAATTTCTGTTTCTTCTTTAATTGATTTTTTTAACTAGAAAAGCAAACTATGACCCAAATAGTATATCTACTGAATCTATCCTAAAAGTAATATGTTATTATTAATAAAAGTAAACACATAATAATAATGAGTACAAGGAAAACGAAAATCCTTGTTAAAAGTTTAAATGATCCTTGTTGGATGTTAAATGTAACAAAACGCCTTATGTTTTCTGCTAAGTGCAGACCAGCAAGATAATATGGTAACAAACACAAAAAAAAACAGTGCTAGTGCTACTTTCATATTATAAGTACTGAAGATTTGTCTTTGATTTCTAACTCTATAATGTCTATAAATTACAACGTAGGTAATAGGTGAACTTGAACTTTATGAATTATTGAAACGAATTGTATTCAAGAAATCAATCGACAAAACTCATATGTACCTACATAATATATTGATTTTCTATAATAAGCCGTTCTTCAAAAGAAATTATGTAACTTAGCCTTTAATTTACTATACAACTGGTTGGAGCAGCAATTGAAAGCCTCTTGTACCATTCTCTGACATTCTAAAGCCACAATATCTTTTGTTACGTAGTCTTGAATAAAATTATTTGTATTTGAGGTGAGCTTTGTTTAATAAAATTGTGAAATAAATGTATTTTTTATATGTTATAATAATAATTATTAATTAACATTGAAACAATGGATGATATAGAAATACAAAGATAATAATGATGTAGTTTCATATTATATTATGTGTATTTTCTCAACGTGATTTTATAATATATATTATTTAGAATAACTTTCACAAAAAATTGTCCACCACTAGTAGCAGCAATAAAAGTAGTAGAGCAACAATTTATATACGGAATCGTTTACGCGCCAATTTATTTAATTTGATAAAATTCTCTAAAATTTCTCTTCATGTCTATAATTTACATTTATCATGCGCTACATTGAGTGTGCTATGACGTAAATGTACGTAACAACACGCCCGTCACTGAGACGAATTTATAAACACCATTAATATCTCGAATCCGCAGTAATTTGATGCTAAGAGCGAATAAAAAATACTCATCTATTTACGCGTATCTCATAGAATGTCACCATGTGTAATGATTTTCATCTTACACCTTTCATTTTTTAAATCGAACGTTAAAACACTACGGAATACGGGGTCACGAGTAGCCCTCTTTACATTTCGAAATTCCAAGAAAATATCTCGTAACTCAATTACTTCCGAAGAAAGTTATTAAATCTTTGAAGGCAGCCTTAGGCAGGCTTTTACATATATAAAATTTACCTATTGTAATAAATAAATATGTTGGGACTTGGGACATTAACACAGCACCATCTAGCTCCATGGTAAGCTACGAGGCTTGTGTTATGGATACCAGATAGTTGATACACCACACATATCTATATAACTTTAAATGTACGTATTATAAATAAATAAATAAATATGCTGGGACATTAACACACAGCACCATCTAGTTCCATGGTAAGCTACAAAGCCTGTGTTATAGATACCAGATAGTTGATATACTACACATATATAACTTTAAATACATACATATTATAAATATAAACACCCATGACTGGAGTACAAACTTTCGTGCTCATCACACAAATCAATGCCCCCAGCAGGACTCGAACCCGCGACCGCTGGCACAGCAAGTAGGGTTAGTAGGTACAAACTGAGCAAGAACGTATCGCCAATAACGTACGTAATGTATTTAAAATACATATACGTAGGTACGTTATAATCTATATATAAATAGGCAAAGACAAAAGAGTTCATTAGGTACCTTTTATTTGAATAGTAGCTAGTTTTGAGCTTTGTTACCAATAAAATTTATTGATATATATATATATATATATATATATATATATATATATATATATATATATATATATATATATATATGTTCCTCAAATTTTCAATAATGATTATGATCAAATTTTGACAAATAGGCGAGCCTAGTCATAATGAAAATGTTTATAAATAAAAATTTCACTACACTTTCTAAGCATAATACATTTGGCATTCTCATTATGGAAAAAAATAATTATATACACTATTTTATGTACATATATGTATGTGATGTTCTGCAAATGAGATAAATCTAAATTACAGCGAATTTCAAAATTAAAATAGTGCTTAGTGCGGAACTCACGCGCAGGAAAAGTGCAATTAGTGTCTAAAGTGCACGCGCCCCGAATAGACACAATGCTTGTGACGCTTAGTGCGTTGACTCGCAGTTTGAACACGATTGTTATTTATTTGTATTAATATGAAAACTAAATAGTGCTGTCGGATTTTAAATTAAAAAATAGAAAAGTAATCTAATGAAGTAGTTTACTCCCGCGGCATCGCTCGCATTGTATGGTAATATATTTTCATAGACTTAACATATTATTAGTGTAACTTTCTCTTATGTTTTAGAATGAATTATACCGTTTTTATGATAATAATTGATAATTTAGTAGTAATTGTACATACAGACAAACAAATATTGAAGACATATTTAAATGATTGAACTGGATATATTTAAATATGCACTCTGAACCTACTTTATATTCGTGTTGAATACAACATGCTAATATTAAATATACTAAACTAATATACATACTAAACCATAATATTCTACACTACACTAAAACATAACATTCTAAGTTTAGTATAAATTCTCTCATTACAGAGTTATTAAAATAAAATATAAGTTACAAGGTTTCTCAACGTATATATTTAAAAAATTAACTTAATGGTCTCACTGACTTTTGATCTTAATGTATCATATCCATATTATTATAAACCGGTTTAAAATTAAAATTTCTGTATAGCCTAAACAGCCTTGTCACTTGAATGTTGTGGACGTCTGTAATAATAATTAATTGGTCTTTTGTTTTAATCTGCTTTACTGCAGTCAGAATTTTGTTTGTACTTTGTAGGATTGAAAATTGATTGAAATTTTCATGTGCGAATCATTTCTAACTTGATTACCTTACGGTGAAGGAAAACATCGTGAGGAAACCTGCATGTCTGAGAGAACCTAGCAAGTTTTCGAAAGACATGTGAAGTCCGCCAACCCGCACTTGGCCAGCGTGGTGGACTACGGCCTGATCCCCCTCGTACTGAAGGGAGGCCCGTGCTGAAAAAGGGCTGAATACAAACTCAAGATACACTATTAGCGTCTCAAAAGTGTCCTCAAAAAAAAAAGGACACAATTCGAAATCCCTTTTTTTATTACTTTTCGGATGACAAATTAAAGCGTACATTTTTTCGTTTAAAAGAGTACTTTATATGATGTGCGTTTTCGTTTTCGTGTTCGCTTGTTTGTTTTGTTTAGACAATTAGGACTTTTGATTTTTGAATATTATTATTTGATTTGACTCAACGTCATGGTGTCGACGCTACTACTTGAAGAAATATTTGTTAGGAAATTTATATCTATGTTTTAATATATCAATGATCTACATATGTGATTTTTTGTCCAGATACATATAAGAAGTGACGTAGGCTAACTATTTATCCCGATATTTGTATTTTCCCGTGGGAAAATACTGTATGTATTAAAGGAATAAATAAATATGTTGGGACATTAACATACATCACCATCTAGTTCCATGGTAAGCTTTGGAGGCTTGTGTTATGGATACCAGATAGTTGATACACTACACAAATATAACTTTAAATACATACATATTATAAATATGAACACCTTGTTTGTGTTCATTTGTGCTCATCACACAAATGAATGCCCCCAGCGGGACTCGAACCTGTAACCGCTGACACAGTAAGTAGGGTCACTACAAACTGAGCCAAACGTGTCGTCAAAATGTATAATTCTAGAATTACTAGAATATTTAAAAATGTTCGAAAATATGCAACCTCAGCAATTTAGCTCATACAGGTGCATCGAGTGGGTTCGATAGGTTTTAAATATTGATGAAGCTGTGTATTCATGTAGGTTTTCAAACAATTTTTACTTAGGCTATGTTCCTTTGTTCGTGCAAATGTTCACTAGAACCAACCACCTGGGGCGTATAAGTAAACCATTAATTTGTGTGACTACGTGAGATTCAGAGCGCTAAGTGATACCTATCGCAATGAATATTATTTTATAGTAGGGATTTCGTTTCATATAATTATACTTTACATATTACATTTATTGTATATTTTTTTATATTTCCTATTATTTATCCATACTAATATTATAAATGTGAAAGTTTGTGAGGATGGATGGATGTTTGTTACTCGCCAGAACGGCTGAACAGATCTGGATGAAATTTGGAATAGAGATAGATTATAGCCTGGAATAGCACATTGGTGGTTACTTTTTATTCCGGAAAAATGTCCGGTTCCCGTAGGATAGATTTGTTTTTGTCTTAGGACGAAACCTAAGTGAAGCGAGGGCGAAGTCAATAGTAGTATATATGAGTACTTTTTAACCGACTTCCAAAAAAAGGAGGAGGTTCTCAATTCGACCGTATATATGTTTTTTTTTTTTTTTTTTTTTTATGTTTGTTCGGGCATTTTTTCGTCGTTTATGAACCGATTTTGATAATTCTTTTTTTGTTGGAAAGGAGATATCCCAAGAGTGGTACCATGATAAGAAAACCAGGATCTGATGATGGGATCCCAGAGAAATCGAGGGGAACTTTCGAAAATTGTAGCGGCGACTAGTGCGTTTGATAACATTTTCATTAGGTATTTTATAGCACTACAATTTAATGAAGGTCTGGAGTCGATCTGATGATGCATTCGAAAGATAGTCGAGGGAACTCCTCAACGACTTACAGCAATTACCTGGTGTTTGGGCTTGATTAATTTGTATTGATGATACGTCTACACTAAAAATGGAAAAATAATAACTTTTTAAAAAAAAAATAAAAACCGACTTCCAGGCACTGAAAAGTAAAAAATAACTAAACGGGGGTTTTCATTTAGAATAGATACTTAATCAGATTTTTTCGAAGTCGGTGCCAGCCAATACAAATCAAAGCACACCGACTTCGAAAATATCTAATTAAGTATCTATTCTAAATGAAAACCCCCGTTTAGTTATTTTTTACTTTTCAGTGCCTGGAAGTCGGTTTTTATTTTTTTTTAAAAAGTTATTTAAAATAGCTTATAACGTCATCGGTACCTGAGATTGTTTAGTCTCATTCTATACTAGCGTTCGCGTGTGCATTCCTGTTAAGTTCACAACTTTTAAACATGAATCTCACTTTATATGGGAGCATGAAGAACCCCGAGTATAACCTGTAGATTGATTGAATTGAAACCTTATCATATTATTATTTGAGTTTATCTTTCTACTTTATAAAACTGACACACATGACAGACGAACTGACAACATAAAAATAGTTATAATGTGAGCACTATGTAAGCTTTTTTTATATGTCCCTAAGGTTATTAGGCGATGAAAGTTATGAAAGTTTGTATGGTATATGTTTAATTATAAAAATTTGAAATTTACCAAATTCTGCCGGGCACACGGCTACTCTAGTGCATAATGTTTAAATCTTAAATAGATTATAGATTTTAGATAGAAATTATAGATTTAGTTCCTTTAATATCCTGAATAAAAATTTTCAAAATATATGCGATTTATAAGGTCGATCCGTTGCTATTTATTTACATACATAATTCATGTAGGTAGTTATGTATAGTACGTATTATTACATAACTATATGGTGGCTTTACCAAACCTGTCACGATACAACAATTTACTCAATAATAATTTATATTCAACGTCAAATCTTTTTACCTTCTGCTTTAATTTTGTTTCTTATTTTATCTTATTATGTTTTGATTCAAGTAGACTCTCACTCTCTCACACAGAGAGATGCTTATCTACTAATTAGGTTAAAACCCTGTTATTGGGCTATAGGTTATAAAGAAGTCAACAACCTCTGAAAGTAGATTGTGAAAGCTAACTTGTAAGAATAGGTACTAGAATAAAGAATAGGTACATTTAGATCGCCTTTGTAACAAATTGTCTGAATAATGAATAGTTCGCAAAGCCCTATTTCAATGGACTGCGATTGTTATCTGATCTAACTCATATTTATATTAGCTACGCCCGATTAAATTTCTGTGTCACAACTTGTTATTATATTGATTGTTTTGCCATCAATCTATCTTATTTATGAAATAAAACTTGTGAATATATATTTTTTCTCACATGTAGTGTAAGATAACTTGATTGATTATCTTCAATTGTTCGTTTATGTAAAGTTCCAGCCATTTCATTCGTCCAAATCCGATGTTATTATCCCAATTTTCTATTCATTCGAAATCCTTTAGGGTGAATGTACAAAAGAACAGTGTAATACTCAATGTTTTTTCTCGACGAGAACCGAACGTAGCTATGAATATTAAATTTTATGAAATGACAGATACTCGTGCCAAATCTTTATTGCCGTTCCTACTTCATTCTGCACAACTTTAGATACATCTTGCCTCTTATAATTTCTGGCACTTGTACGTCTTACACATTAAAATGCAGAAAATCTGCTTTAGTTATACACTGCTTCAGAGCTTAAAGTAGCTACCAGAAGTACCCGCGGCTTTGTCTGCGTTCAAATTTTCGATATAGACATCAGTTTTACAATAATGTATGCAAGTCTGACCGATTTGTTGTTGTTGTAGCATGATGATAAATAGCATATATGCCTTCCTCAATAAATGGGCTATTTAATGCAAAAACATATTTTTTTTTAAATCGGATTATTAATTCCCGAGATTAATGCGTGCGAAAAAAACAAACAAACAAACTCTGTCTCTTTATTAGTCTAGACTAGCGGCTCACCCTCGCTTCGCTCGGGTTCGTCGCTAAGTACGTTTTACACATAGATATTTAAAATGTCTTTTGCCAGCGTTTGCCATATAAATTTTAATATATTATTTTGAGTTTTTCTAATGTAATACTTAACTATAGACAAAATTACGTTTAGCTGTCATTTGCGTTTTGTTATTCCATGTCAGATGCGTTTTTGTTATACCACGTTTTATAGTGATTTGTATTCTTTTTGACGTTTTATGTCACGTCACACGGGAACGCACTCGAACTAAAAAAAAGTATCCTATGTCCGTCTCCTGGTTCTAAGCTACCTCCCCACCAATTCTCAGCCAAATCGGTTCAGCCGTTCTTGAGTTATAAATAATGTAACAACACGACTTTCTTTTATATATATAGATTTTATCACATTCCACATTTGCTATACGATTTTTTTCTCTCAATTTATTTATATACAACATTATCTAGAGGGACAGACAAAGACTAATTTGTTGAATGCCAAAATACGCCATTGATATCTAATAGCAGGATGTTCCCCATTTTGTATTTGTATGAACATTAAAAATTCAGTATTTTATATAACACAGTGTCAGGGTGCTCTTCTGTCTTGTAGGCACATATGTATAAGTTGTCAAAGGCGACTTGAACCCTCGACCTCTCAAGAGGGGTGTTTATCAGCCCGCATAATATTCCTACCCTCATTTACCCGTATACCACGCCAGCTAACTAAACTACCGTGAAAGAATAGTATTGTCCCACAATTTTCTTCCCTTATGTCAAGGTTAAAAAAATTATTATCTGTTACCTTACGGACGTGACCAATTGTTTTATTAATATTACTTTGACAAATAATCCAGACATGAAAAATTGATAGTTTTTATTTTATTTGCTACAAATAGAATTTATTTAACAATATATTTTTCTTAATTAAAATTCGTTTGGAAAGGAGATGAAGAATTAACGTGCAGAATTAACCTTGTTAAGCGCTTATTTTTAAATTAATTCATAAAAAGACTTATCACTAAGTGTAAATACGATTAAAAGTTAAGCTCTCACGCGAATGCCCTTTCTATATCTAACGAGAGATTTAATTGGTATCCACAGGAAATTATTAACACAGGGGGCAATGACTCATATTGGCCAGACGTCTGTTAACTCATATCATTCGTCGGCCATGTCAAAGTTCATCCATTAAGAACTTAATGATTATCATGCTTGTAATACATATGTATGATATTTATTACATTGATTTTTTATCACAGTGATAAGAGTATTTGAAAGAGTACAAGTGAATATGGTATTGAGTGAAATCAAGTGTTTGATTTTACGGTGTCTGTTGTAGATTATCGATACGTAAAACTAATCGCTGCAAAGTAAAATAAATTATATTTTATTTTTGAAGTTATATGTACTTCTTCTGGCACGTTTGAAAAAAATTATGACTGTAAAATTTTTACTATGCGCGCACGCACAGACAGCCAAAAAGCGACATGATGAAGTTAGCTGCATTCGTTTTACAAACAGAAAGTTGTGACATACGGGATGAAATCTTTAGATATTTTTGTTCTGTTACACCAAAGAAGATAACTTCTTACGTGCGTACATAAGTACACACACTTTTAACGTCACTTGTTTTGTATTTATCAATAAGATGGTTAATAAATGTGTCACTTTTTCACCGTATTTTCTGTATATATTTTCTAATTTAACATACCACTCGAATAAGACAGAATAACCATTGGCTAATAATTTGTAAAGTGCGGTCAAAAATCTAAATATTCTACGCTCGAAACTCGTAGCTCACAGCTGACGCGTCGCAGCTATTAAATTAATTCTTTCATTCTATTTCAATCCGATGTTTCTATTTTCGTGCAGGTATTTAAATAAAATATTCAAATACATTTTTCGTATATTACACCTACACACCTGTATAAACTGACCCAGGTTCAATATAGAGTCCAGCAGAACTGGATGTTGTTTAAGGTCTAGAATCCAGACCCTTTCGAAGAAAAAAATTAAACGTTTTATTGTATTGACATAATTTATGTTTCTGATGTCCAAAGGATAATTTTAAATTTCAGACCTATAATTTTATTATATTGTTAATTGGCAAGAATTTTTTTTTCTTTGATGAAATTGGTGACATTTTAGAATATTAATTACATACTTAACATATATCTACCTTTTAATTTTTTACTGGAGTGATTTTTGCGTTTCATCGTTATGAGAATAAAAATGATTTGGAAAAAAGTTTTCGTACATATGAATCCGCTTGAAAAATTTAGGGATTGATTGTTATTTTTAATGGGTGTAATATAAGGTCACATTACATAATTTACATCAGATATGAAGGTTATCGTCAGAGAATTAAATGTGGGTTAATTATTTTTTAACCCCATAGGAAATGAAAGTTAGTTACTCAAATATAATTGCATACCTATCAATTAGCATTAATAATTATCGTTTTATTACATAAGAATATACAGGTTATAGACTAGTAGATTTATAAGATACTGGTTTGTGCCCGCGGCTCGCATGGTGAATGGACCAGGATAAAAGCTACCTTGTCCCCATTATGCTATCCACGTTCCTACGAAATTACATCAAAATCTGTTCAGCTGTTTAAACGTGAAAAGATAACAAAAAGACACACTCACATTTACAGTATTAGTATAGATATAAAACATAAGCATGTTTTTATCCGTTAAAATCTTTTTTAAAGTGGCGGATTAATAAAATATAGAACGTATCATCATCGGGAAAAATATGGATAGTACATATTACAATTGGTTTATTTTTAGCCAAAGAGCGCGTGGGTTTTAATAAGCAAACACATTTGGTGTTGTGTCAATCAATCATTATAATTTCAAAAACAAAGCGTTTCTTTCTATATATAATACTAGCGACTCACGCTCGCTTCGCTCGTATATCCCTTATTTGACACATGATTCCCCATACAAACTTTCATCTCCCTTTCCACCCCCTTAAGGGATTATTTCCGGGATAAAAACTATCCTATGTCTTTCTCAGGGTCTCAAACTATCTCCATACCAAATATCATCTAAATCGGTTCAGCGGATTAAGCGTGAAAAGGAGACAGAGAGACTGACAGAGTTACTTGCGCATATGAGTATGGATTAGCGACTCAACCTCGCTTCGCTTCGGGTTCGTCCCTTGTCAAAAATATTCTCCCACGGAACCGTACATTTTTCCGGGATAAACACTAACATCCATCCATACATCACAAACTTTCACATTTATAATATTAGTATGGATTATTTTACGAGTATTTTACTTTGGATTTTAACCGAGTATATGAAACTTATTTTTCTTTACGAATTCATCATCAATTTATTCATAACCAATTAATTTTTCCTTTTTCTTCCCATACAACTCTAAGAAAAATACTATAATACTACAAAAAAAAACTATAATGCCAATTTTAAATTTCAATTTTCAAGCTGATTATCTTAAAATTGAATTCAAATTATTCCATTATTTTATTATTTAATATTTATTGCTTCATTAATTGACAATAGCAAGTACCTAACTTCTATTGAGAGGACACTTTTGGCTCAGTTTGTAGTAACCCTACTTGCTGTGCCAGTGGTCGCGGGTTCAAGTCCCGCTAGGGGCATTTGTGTGATGAGCACGAAAGTTTGTACTCCAGTCATGAGTGTTTATATTTATAATATGTATGTATTTAAAGTTATATATTTATAGTGTATCAACTATTTGGTATCTGTAACACAAGTCTCGAAGTTTATCATGGAACTAGATGATGTTGTGTGTTAATGTACCAACATATTTATTTATTTATTGAATTTGTTGAACCCTTAAAATATTGTGTGCAAACAATATCATATATAAAAATTCTGAGTTTAACAAAACCAAACACAAGTAGGTAGGTTCTTGAATAGTTATAATTTATAAATGTGCCGGGTCAGTAACTCCTTGGGACAATATTAGCCTCTATAGAAACTAGGCTTGTTCTGTATAAGTTTGAAAACCTTATTAAGGAAAAAGTTGTTAGTTTTGTATCGTTAAGTCTTATTATAAATTTGTTTCAAGTCTTTAAATAAATACGAAAACATACATATGGATATGATAAAGCAACATTACTTTAATGGATATTTCATTATAAGATAGTCCAACAAAGAAGAAAATATGTAGTATTTTTCAAAACAGTTTCAGGGATAAAAAAATTTTTAATGCCAAAAGATGTGTTTAATTGTATTCGTTTCCATATTACTCAGATTTTTTAGTTTTCTAGAAATCTAAGAAATTCTTAATATTTAAGATAGATACGAGCAATCTTTTTCTTTAAGTTAACAAGTTTTATTACTTCTGTAGACAAAAGCAGCTTTCTTGGCTTAAGAACTAAGTAAAAAGTCATAGCATAAATTTAATTTTACTTCAGTAAGTCTCGCATTAAATTATTGTTTTATTTACTTTGTTTTCTGTTTTATACCAAAAATTTTACTCCAATAGAGATGCAACTACACACTTTCGTCGTACGTAGTATGTATTAAGGAAGAATAACTAAAATAATGTGAAAAACAATACAATAATTTGTATTTTTTCTTACCTTTTGTGTAAAAAACGCTATTGCTCTGACTAATATGTTTATTTTACATTAGATGGAACTGACGAAAAAAACTGACTAATTAGTCACTTATAATTTTACTTAATTGCGACTTTCCACTTAATATTTCAACGGTATTTGGCCACATCAACATAATTATACCTGAATATAAATTAACTAATATTTTCTTAGATTTACGGGAATATTTGACATTTTACATACAACTTTTTTGTTGATTTATTTTGAGTTTTAAGACTTCTAAAACCTAAATCTCTCCCGTGACCATATTTGCTGATGAAAAGATCATTTTATTTAAATTAAATTAGCTAACTTAGTTTCAGATTTTTGTATAAATTTATAAGTAACCAGCGACTCACCCTCTCTCCGCTCGGGTTCGTCCCTACTTACGTTTTAACGTTTAGTATAGATTTCTCAGAGATGAGATATTTTCCCACAGTAAAAAATATTCTATATGTTGACCCGGATAACTAGCTATCACCATACCAAATTCCATCAAAACCCCTGTAGTGGTTTTTCCGTGATGCAATAACAGCTAGACAGACAGACAAAAATTCTAAAAACTATAGATTTGGCCTCTGTAATAATGTAATGCCTTCAACTCAGTGGACTTTGATGTTTTACTTTCAATCCTTGCCTCTCGTAACTTCTCTTCTTCTGTGATCGATTGGTTTAAATCCTATCTCCATGATCGCCAACAGAGAATCTATTGTGATGAGACTATCTCGGAATGGTCTAACCTCTACACAGGCGTCCCTCAGGGTGGTGTGTTATCTCCATTGCTTTTTTCAATTTTCATAAATGAACTTCCACAGGTACTCTCTTCTAATTACCACCTATATGCAGATGATCTGCAACTATATAGACATGCTCTGGTTACTGACTTAGCGTCTGAAATAGACAGGATAAACCTTGATCTGGCAAGAATCAAAGATTGGGCAAAGTCTTTCGGACTCCTTGTCAATCCTATAAAGTCTCAGGCCATGATCATTGGTAGTAAGCGGTTGCGGAACAAAATTAACTTTGATATTCTGCCTGACATCATTTACGATGGTACTTGTATCAATATCTCAGACACTTGTAAAAACTTAGGCTTAACATTCGACTGCAACCTGTCTTGGGTGGCGCATGTAAACGAGGTTAGTAAGCGTGTACATAATTCCCTTCATTCCTTGAAACGATTGCAGAACTTTCTTCCGTTTCAAACTAAAACCACCCTGGCCCAATCTTTGTTAATCCCATTCCTTGAATATGCTGACGTTTGCTATCTAGATGCTACTGAGGAGCTCCTCGACAAGTTAGACCGCCTACAGAATTTGTGCATCCGGTTTATATATGGATTGCGCAAATTTGACCATGTAAGTATTTACCGACGTCAACTGAAGTGGCTCCCTATTCGATTACGCCGGAACGTTCGAATATTGTGCGTTCTTTATAATATTTTGAAAACTTCTACACCATCTTATTTAAGTGAGCGCTTTATATTAGTTTCCCCTAGAAGCAGACCTGTGCGGTCTTGTGTCAATTTACCCAAGCTAGTGGTTCCTCACTACAATACAATTTTCTATAAAAAATCTTTTTCTGTTATGGCAGCAAGATTGTGGAACTCACTCCCTGCTTATATTTTCAAAGATGATCCTTCACTCACTACATTTAAATTTAGAATCAAACAGCATTATTTATCAAATCAGACATAAATTGTAAATTTTAGTATATAAATATGTAGGTATATGTAAGTATATATGTTTGTATGTATGTATGTGTATAAAAATATATTTACTTTTGTATAATTTCAATATTTAGTTGTTATATTTTAGTATTAAGTTTATAACATTTGATGCTGTACTGTACCTACACCGCTCTAAATTAACTTATTTTCTTACTTTTGAAGGGTAGCTGGAAGAAATCTCTTAAAGAGATAAGTTATCCTTTGTCGACATTCTGTTACTCTATTTTGTGTAACATATATTTTATGGTACATAAATAAATAAATAAATAAAAAATAAAATAATGTCTATTTTGATAAGATTTTCCTAAAAATATTTAATGTACAGATTCGACTCAGTTAGAATTTTATTATATATACAGATAATGATTTTGTATGTTGAATGCAAACAGAAGTTTGTGCTATAGTTATTGCGAAATAGGATTTCTGAGTCTTGTCTGACCATAATCGGGATAACCCTGCTTTTGCATTTTCATGCAATTTACTTAGAAGATGCTCGGGCGTTTTATTCTATCGTCCTAGTTCAGGAATTTTTATAGAGTTACTTTACAAATTCAGTATTTATATCAGGATTCAGAATAAAAACATCTACATATGTAATTCTCCGTATATTGATCCGCAATATTGATGGAAGTACATAGGTATGTTGTAAATGTTTCTTTGTTAGATTTTTGTCGATTTTGTGAGATTAGATACCACATTTTCCTTCTTGTGCAATATCATTACTCCGCTAGTTTTACGATTAGAGTAATTGGCTTTTCTGTCAATGTCCCCTATCTGTCGTGATACCTCTAGTCACAAAACAAATAGAATCTAAGTTAAAACAAAAGTTATTATAGATGTAAAGTTGATATGTTCATTTACTAAGTAAAAATTAATATGATATGGTTCTTCTTATTAATTTACTCAAATGAGTTTTCATGAAGAACTATAAACGATATAAAGAACATGGAAGTAGAGCTTAAAAAGACGTTTCCCATCTTCGACTTTCATTAAAGCCAAACGAACAATTAAGCTAAACGCTTTAGTAACTTCCTGTGCTAGAAACAAAATCTCGCTCGAATATCTTCGCCGAATAAATTAACCTACATTCGATACAACAAATTGGATTTCCGCGATAAATTATATCGTGGCGACAATTGTGTCCAGCCGATAATGTATTATTATCATCTGTCTGAGTAATTTGTGCGTAGCGCTAGCGGCAACGGCATCGACTGAAATATCTGAATAGGTACCGCAAAATTCTAATTCTTCGAAAATATTTGTATTCTTCCACTTCGAATTTTTTTTTTATGGTATTCAGTGATAAACGAGCAGAGAGCCCACCTGATGGAAAGCGATACCTGTCGCCCATAACACCTACGGTTCATGCACTTAAGTTTTACGTAACAAAACTGCAGAACCGCCGGTACGTTATCACTGAGGACTAAGATGATATGCCTCTTGCCTGTAATTGCGCTGGCTACCTTATCCTTCAAACCGGAACACAACAATGCAATCATTGTTGCTTGGCGGCAGAAATAGATAAGGGGGTGGTACCCATCCAGTCGGACTCCTCAGGCTTGACAGAGTCCTACCACCGGTAAATCTGATTAGGTTAGATAACCACGATTTATTCCGAAAAGATAGTTTCATTTAAAATGTCAAATATTCGCGTAAATTTAAGAAAGTACCTATTATCTTTAGCTTTTACTAGTATTATTAGATATCTAAATTAAATGAAAACTCACGTTCAGTTGTTTTTTGCTTTTTAGTATCCGGAAGCCGAATTTTTTTTATTTTTTTAATAGCGTTTTATTATATTAGTAGTGTAATAAATATTGCTATTTCCGTTTTTTAGTTCTAATGTAGATACAAATGACTTTAACTGTTCAATACAGATAAAACATAAGTCATCCTTCCAATTATCATTACCAAATATAATCTTTTACTGTCGTATATGTTTATGAATTATTTAGAAATCATGCATAAATTCTGTATTAACTAACTATAAAATGGTAGAAGGCACTTGAAAAAGCAATGGTATATTTTAAACTCAAGAGAGTAACCTTATTTATGGATGCTGCACCGGCCATGACTTGAAATGTTTAGCCACTGGTTTCTGTTTGTATTTGTTTACAAACACCTGTAAATGCTTTCAGTTTGATGATAATAATACCGTATACTAATAATAAATGTAAAGCTATCTCGTTTTAAAATAGGAAGGTTCATACCGTGTTGCATGAAAACTTTATTTTTAAAAATATAGTACTATTTAAGTAATAATCTTGTTTGTTTGTTTATTTGTTTCGTGATCAAATGACACGTCATGTAATAAAGCTTTTTTGATTTGTTTTACTAAGCGGCTTTCTTGCGATTTTAGTTTCAATAAACGTTTTAAGCTCACGATATCGTTTAAATGGATACTCATAAAATATTACTAGTAAAGGTTTCTGAAGGGCAACTCGATTTTTTTTATATTTATTTTTTAAAGTCGAGGTATTCATTTCTGTTTTATGTTCTTTTTTGTGTATGTTGTTACAGAATCTTTGCCAATTATGAATCGATTTTAATATTGTTTTTTTATTTAGTAAATTATACCTTAAGAGACCACCTATATGAATTAATAAAAAAATTTATTCATAGGAACGAATTAATAACATTTGACGATACATTTGGCTCAGTTTGTACTTTGTAGTGACCCTACTTGCTGTGCCGACGGTTGCGGGTTCGAATGCCGCTGGAGGCATTCATTTGTGTGATGAGCACGAATGTTTGTACTCCAGTCATGGATGTTTATATCTGTAATATGTATGTATTCAAAGCTATATATGTGTAGTGTATCAACTATCTGGTATCCATGACACAGGCCTCGTAGCTTACGATGGAACTAGATGGTGCTGTGTATTAATGTCCTAACATATATATTTATTTATTTTAATTATAAAGTGATTATATTGTTGGTGTATATTTTTAACTGTATAAGTTATTATATATGTATATGCTTATTGACATAATTACAGATTCAGGTTTAAGTAAGATTTTAATAATAGATAGGTAAATATTCCCCGATACGAAAAGGAAGGATACAAAAAAAATTACCTATAGATTTTTTTTTTAAATCAACACAAAGGATTTAGCATGCGGTTTGTCTGATAGCGAGTTCTCTGAAGTAACTCTAGCCTATACAAGGCTCTACACAAAGCAAGATATTTTCCTAGAGATAATTATTGTAAGTCCAAGGTACCTTTTTATGAATGGCAGTGCGAAACATCTTGCAGATATACTGCAATAATATTGTATAATGGTATGATATTCTATTGTTATATTAACTGGAACAGACTTATGTAGGTACAAGTTAAAGTTGTGTACGGTAAACTTGTTTTTGAAATGAATTCTCTTCTATATAATATTAATAGTTAAATTAAAGGTTAAAAAATTTGCGTCCATATATTTTTAATAAACTTAACAATAATAACGTACTATAATTAAAAAAGAAGCTTTTTACTATTGCAATTTGACAAAATGAATGATTCACTTTAAATAAAAATTCTCACACTAATATTTGCAATAGGAATTGCTGGTGGAATTTCATGTACCTGTTACATATAATAAAGGCTTCATGTGAGCTCCGGGAGTCTTTCGTATCGTTATTTACATATACTTACATATTGAAGCAGGATATTCCAAGTTTCCTGCCGTATACCATTTTGTTTTATAGCGTCTAAGATGTTTCCGAAACTTCGCGGTCACATTCCTATTATGGCGGTGACATTGGAAAGTTGGCCTTACTATAAGGCTTCTCACATACTGACTTTACAAATCTAACAATCTATATATAATCTACGGTTAGTTCAATTAATAACACTACAATAAAAACCTTAACTTAAATTTAATAATTGGATAGATTATATAATATTTATCAAACATTTAAATAAAGCCAAGTGGAAAAATTCATATATGATAATTTTGCAATTTTAAGTCGATGCATTGCGTAAAGCACTTTATCTGTGCCTAATAACGTTTGCCAGCTGTCAGTGTGATAAGAGCTTTACAACAACTAAATATAGTTAGTACAATTTAGCATGCATTACACGGTATCATTATTGACAGGCAATGATTTACGCAGCAAACCCATATGATGATAACTGGTTTTAAACATGGCGCGTTTGCGTAGTTTCTGTAGTAAATGGAGTTGTAGTCAGAAATGTACTAGAAATATTTCATTTTTCCATAAATCAAATAAAGTAATACAATCCAGTACTGACAACTCACTCAAGATGTATAATATATCGACCGAACAACTATGAACCCATATATATTAATATAGTGTGGATAAGTTTTGTAGGCAATAGATACTACACAATGCTGGCTGGTGCTTCGATTAATATATCGCATTTAATAAGAGTAGATAGTCTGTTATCAGTAGCATTATTAAGGCTTAAGGGTTTGAAGTAAAAATAAATCCTGGTTACATTTCTATTTAAATTTCTACAAAATTTAAGCGAAATCTCGAAAATCCGTTGATGTATAGAAAGAACTTAATTATAATCAAAACTTTTTATTTGAGAATCAACAATATTAATGTTTTGAAGTATGAAGTAACAACATAAATGAATATACAAAAAATTATTAAGTGATTATTTAAAACTAACGGACTCACCCACCCACGCTTCGCTTGGGTTTCGTTCCTAGGTTGATTCTTCATACAAACTTTCATCCCCATTTTCACCCCCTTAGGGGATGATTTCCGAGATAAAAAGTATCCTATGTCCTTCACAGGGTCTTAAACTATCTTCTTACCAAATCTCATCTGAATTGATTCTGTAGATCTAGAGATTACCCCGTACAACCTTACAAACTTTACCTCTTTATAATATTCACCCTCGCCTCACTTTGGGTTCGTCCCTAGACAAAAACAAATGTATCCCACAAAAACCGTACATTTTTCCAGGATAAAAAGTAACCTATGTTCTAATCCAGACTATAATCTGTCTCTATGCCAAATTTCATACTGTTCGATTCAGCCGTTCTAACGTGAAAGAGTAACAAACATCAATCCATCTATCCATCCTCACAAACTTTCACATTTACTCATATAATATTGGTAGGATAGTTTTATTATAATGGTATCCCTATATTCCTACGTTGTGTCGTGTAAAAGTAGTAGCAGTTAGATATAGACAAGAGTAATGGAGGGATTAGTTATAATTGAATAAGATATAGAGCATATAAACCTACAAATAACTATAACGACTATAATACTGAAAGCTCAATGCTGCTGCTGTCTATAATTACGAAAATGTTTTGTAATCCTACTATATTTCCTCTCATTTGTTTTTTGCATCCAAAACAATGTTTGAACGGAATGAAATGAGTTTCCGCTGGCGAATATTTGAGCTGATATTTGCACCATTTTATCTGACTTTCTATTGTTAAATTTTATCAATCTCAGAAAGGTTATCTATCATTTATAATTTAGCCCCAAGAAGAAAGTATGTAGTTCCAAATGATTTAAAGAATGGAGAAACCGAATTCGGCTAGCTTGAGTAGGGTTTCGTACCCGAAGGGTGCCAAAGGAATCCTATTACTAAGCCTCCGCTGTCCGTCTGTTCTTCCGTCTGTCAGAGTCATGTATCTCATGAACCGAATGAATAGGTAAAGAGTTGAAATTTTCACAGAGTATGAATTTCTATTGCTATAACAGCATATGAAAAAAAAAGCAAGAAACATTTAACGTTCGTAATCGATCATCGATGTACTGTAATACTACATACATAGATACATAGAGTGAAAGTTATATTAATAAAGAGTACATATACTATGGTACTAAATTTGACTCGCACTAGACCGATTTTTAATTATTTCTGTGTTAGTTTATAATTATAATCGCTGATTATAGACCAATCTTATTGATTATATATCATAATCTATACAGATAAATAAAATTGGAGTGTCTGTTTGTAATTTTAAAATAACCGCTTTTTACTAAATGCATATGGATGTATACACGGTACATATACCAAAACAACATTTTTTACAATTTTTGTCTGTCTGTCTGTCTATCTATCTGTCTGTCTGTCTGTTTGTTCCGGCTAATCTCCGAAACAACTGGACCGATTTTGGCGGGATTTTCACTGGCAGATAGCTGATGTTATAAAAAGTAACTTAGGCTACTTTTATTTTAGAAAGAGAATTAGGGTTCCGCGAAAAAAAAAACCCATAAAAGTGTGAACAAAATCCGCGTACGGCGAGCGAAGCGAGGGTAAATCGCTATATAATAAAATGAATATCTTAGGAAGAGCAAGCTACTATTTATATATACCTAAACATAGCTAAACGTGAAAACGTACCTAGGGACGAACGCGAGCGAAGCGAGCGTGAGTCGCTAGTATTGTAATATTTATTCTTAACTTAAGTGTATATGTAAATATTTTTACGCTATATTTTTACAATCTGCTGTAAGGTTTTGGTAGCCGAAGGAGTACATGCTTTAATAACTACTATCAATCGATAAAAACTGGGACCGACGATTACAATTTTTCAGAGTACAGGGACAGTTGTATTATTGCCTTTCATCTTAGGTGTTCCAAGAGTATATTTGTATACCGTTGACGACGTTCCTAATTTTGATGATATTATTCAAGTTGTGCCTTGAGCATCCGAAGTTTTTTTGAAGAGACTTATCATAGTCAATATTCATCTATACTAATATTATAAAGAGGTAAAATTTGTAAGTTTGTGAGGTTGTAGCGGGTAATATCTGGAGCTACTGAACCGATTTAGATGAAATTTGGTAAGAAGGTCGTTTGAAACCCTGGGAAGGACATAGGAGGCTTTTTATCCCAAAAAGTCCCCGGTGGTAGGACTCTGTCAAGCCTGAGTAGTCCGACTGGATGGGTACCACCCCCTTATCTATTTCTGCCGCCAAGCAACAATGATTGCATTGTTGTGTTCCGGTTTGAAGGATAAGGTAGCCAGCGCAATTACAGGCAAGAGGCATATCATCTTAGTCCTCACAGTGATAACGTACCGGCGGTTCTGTAGTTTTGTTACGTAAAAGTGCATGAACCGTAGGTGTTATGGGCGACAGGTATCGCTTTCCATCAGGTGGGCCTGTCTGCTCGTTTATCACTGAGTACCATAAAAAAAAATCATCTCTTAAGAGGGTGAACATGGGGATAAAAATTTGTATGGGGAATCAACCTAGGGACGAACCTGAGCGAAGTGAGGGTGAGTCGCTAGTATAAAATAAAACTATAGGTACTCTTCTTGCAAGCTAAATGTGTACCTGAATATAATATAAAAATAGCTATTCACTTTCAGTTGATAGTGTTTAAAGTATCCTATGTAAGCCAATTATATATTTATATAAGAATTCACGAGTGTGATGTTCGCCAAATCCTATTAATTATGACATTGTATTGGCAACTATACAATGTCCGTACGGACGTTACAAAGAAAAATACTTTTATCAACTATACTTTGTTAATAGATATATAACTTTTAAAATTATTCCAAAGAAAATTTACATTTTACAGAGAACGTTTGTTTTAAATAGGTACTGTATAATTCACTTTGAATTTTTTGGGACTTTCTTATTTTTAACTTTTTAAAAATACTCCGCCAGAAACAAGCTGTAACTGTAACGAATATTTTATAATTATACTAATGTTTTGCCTGCTTAGGGCTTCAGAAAGATGGAATACATAGATTTCTCGCAAAATTTTTCTTGAAGTTCCTGAAAATCCATGTACTTTTCAAATTTTTTATACAGACAATTTGATCTAGCTATTCAATTGCGAGATTTTAAAAATTACAATCAAATAATGTATCTAAAAAAATACTTTAATAATTTTTGACGTTTATTTTACGTTAATTGCAAAAATATGCTTTTTCTAAAATCTTTTTGGGTAAATCCTGCAAAAACTATTATACTATATTTAATTTGTTAAGTAGGTATTAACGTAAATAATACAAGTATATGTGTTGAAATTGTAGAAAAATTCAATGTCAAATGTTATCTCTAATAAATTAGTAATATTTTGTAAATATTACCAACTATCAATATATGATATATAATTATATCTACATATAAATTATTATAATATGAACGACATATGTAAGTATAGGATATAAAATGTATAAATTAAACATTAGTATTATTACATTTTTATTCATATAGAAAAAAATAACATTGTGATATCGCGACCTTTGATAACAAATCACACAACCGCAAATAACGTTTCTAATTAAATGTTGTAGGTTATCATTGTTTTTTTTTTTTTCAGATAAATCGCGGAATGGAGCAACCAAGTATATGATAATGGAAGTGTAGAGCAGTCGTCCCTTATGTCTGTGATCGTTTTGTGATAAGTCTATGAGGTTTGGTTAGGATGGACACCCTTCAAGTGGGCCACGGGCACAGTAAGGGCTCGAGTAGGAGTCAGTCGCCGTCTGCAGCGGATTTGAGAGATCCGGCGGTCGTGACGGATGACGTCATCCGCTCGAGGGTACAGTCACCGTCTACGGCACACCATGTGAGTTTTTTTCGCTTTTTTTTTTGATCTGATTCTTTTTTTTTTATATTGTGTTACTATCTGAATTTGTTATGAGTTAGCATTTTTGTGTTTGGGTAACAACAATATTTTAGTTATGTATTTCTAAAAAACATTTCTTTAAACATAATGATTTCATCATGCTATCCCTTGTTGTTGATACGCGTTGAATCATTTGTCTATTAACCTTTGTGCCGGAAACTTATGTTTTATCCGGTGTTTATGTGACAACCCACAAAGTATGAAAACAAACTATGATTAGGTCAAAACTATAAATAAGAAGAAATATTTTTTTGTTTTTTTTTATTGTGTTAAGTATTTGCAAAGAATGATATAAATGATTACATGTTTTGTTTTGAAATTTGAAATTTTTAGAAAAGCATTCTTCTTATATAACAAAGCTCTGAAACAGATCGAGGTATAACTCAGGCCTTTCACATTTGACACGCATCTTTGTAACCGTCATTCCCTAACTGATAATGTTATCGGCCAAGAAGAGCAAGAAACGTACTTACTTTAATGTTTTCCGTCAACAATTGATCAAATCAACATTTTTGTTTATTATATTGATATTCAGTATACAGTACAGCATCCGTTATCTTTATTAATATTAGTTATGTAGCTCTAAAACTTTAAACAGTAAGTGATGTGTCAATTAGTAAGGTTTTTTAGAGGGCTTATTATTTTTAGTATCTCAGGGCTTTATTTAGGCGGAGTGATTTGGGTAATCAATCACCCGCGTTTTTTTTAATCTTAGATGATTACTCTTTTACGTAAATTTAGTATAGTTATTTAAAAATAAGTCCATCATGGGTATTAAGCGACAAAATAACCGTTGAAATCAAAATATTAATTGGAAATTTCGAATTTAGTTCTTTAGATACATACTTTAAGTTATATCATATGAATGTACTCAGTACATTATCTATAGAGCCTTCCTCTGTACGATGCGAGACAATGATTATAATTTATAACTTAAGATATAGGTACCGACTACCGACTTATTGACTCAATTTGCAAATATTTTGCAATTGTGATTCACAGATAATTTATACCGGCCATTTTTTTCCTGTTTCGTCCTTTCAATGTAAATAAGGAAACAGTTTAAAGGAAATATTGCATGTCTATGGTTGTAATTGTTATAGGAGTCATCTCGTCACGGAGAGTCTAGAGCCCATCATGTCAAGTCCCACTCGAGAGATCTTGGCAGCAGTCCGCTTTCTGGCAACACCACGGCTAACAGTTCCAGAGAGTGAGTTTAAGAGATTTACTTATTTTTGTTATTTTTTTTATCTTATTTTTGTAAATTCTAAACAAATGCTACGAATGTAGTAGGTTTATTATGTCTACGCTATTGAAACTGAATATTTACATATATTTTTTTGAGAAATATAGTCGTGGGATAGTTTGACAAATAAATATAAAAGTTTCTGTATTTTCATCTGTCAGTCTGCGCATTTGAGGATAGCAAATGAAATAAGAACATACGTGTATGAAATCGACAACAATAGCTGGTTTATATTAAAATTGTTGATAAAACTAGGAACTGAGAATAGTCTCAAGTCTTACGTAAATGACCTTTTATTGTTGTACAATGTAAATGTTGGTATTTAAAACACTAACAGTTACCCAAGTATATGTAAACTAAGGGACTACTAAAGCTTTATAAACGTAATGTTCGTTAAAAAGCTTATCAGCTTTTTAGTGCAGTCCTAAAATAGAATCATTACATCATACGCTATTGGCATTTAAAAAACTATTACAAAGTTGAGAGAGGAATTAAAAAGTCTATTCTTGTTATTCAGGAATCACTTTGTCAATTTGATAATGAGATTTGATTCTAATATTATAAAACCAATTTATCTTTTATGTCTTTTAATACATATGTTATATATATATATATATATATATATATATATATATATATATATATATATATATATATATATATTCTAATTGCCTTATTTCATATTTGGCTAGCTTGTACTGGGTTTGAGTCCCGGTTTAAGAAAAAAGTAGCTATTTAAAAAAAATAACGGAAATTCACAATGGCAATCCGGAATTTGGAAATTAGAAGTATCACACCACCATGACTCTTAGAGCTTTTTTTAAATATATATCTATTTTATTATTATGTCTTTTTAATGTTTTTGATATGATTATTTCATTTCAGATTGGAAGATTCACCCCAAAAAAAGAACATGTCTAACATATTGGCACCAGGAGACTATGCGTACGCGGTGTGCAGTCCGAACGTCTCTTACGCGCTCTCCTCGGCCGATGAGTATGGCTCTCCGGCTTATAGAGGTATAAACAAATGTACAAACGGACTATAGTATTATAAATACGTATATCTGTATGTGTGTACACCATATTTAATGCCATGTTCATATCGAAGTATGAATAATATTAAATTTCGCAGAATAAGTAGCATTATGTAAGAAGCAATGCTGTGATTGTTAATCTTCTTTGGTGTTTGAAGAATTTCTATGTTCAATATAAATATTAGAATATATAGATCTTTCTACTTTACATCGTATATAGTTCAAATGAATGCTACTTATAAATTTGTTTCTCTGTTTCCAGGTCAAGATGGAGATTATTTAAATCAAGGTATGAAATATTGATATAATATCAATAATAAAATTCGATTACTCAATACTCATATCGTTTAAGTTATTTGCTTCTTTATATAATCTTGAAACTTTATTTATATATTATACGTTTTACGGATTAAAAACTGTTGTGTATTATGATGTTAGTAGTAGTGAATAGTTCAATGTCCGTTGCAGCAATATAGAAGAATTATTATTTATGACTAGCGGCTCACCCTTACTTCGCTCGGGTTTGCCTCTAACAAACATTAAAAAAAAAACAAATCTTTCCCATGGGAACTGTACATTTTTTCGGGATAAAAGATAGTCTAAGTGTTATTCTCATGTATTAGCTATATATTGTTAAAAATCTATTTAGTAGTTTTTGCGTGAAAGAGTAACAAACATCCATACATCTATACATCCTCGCAAACTTTCGTATTTATAATATTAGTAGGATAATTTAAAGAATGTAATTATGTTTACTTTTAAATGTATCACTTTTTGATACTTGTTTTGGAATCTGCTATCAAAACGTAATATACCTAATGGCTATCAAAGAGATCGACTTCAAAAAGGAGTAGTTACCCAATTAGGTTGTACGTCAATTTTCTCCTGCCCTATTAAGTCAAACCTATGTAATTAATCGTAAATTATATTCATATCATGTGTTCATATCATAATTAGATTATATTTTAATATTTTATATAAGATTATATTTTTGATTAATTAATAATGTAATAAAAAAGTTTATTAAGATTGTTGATATTTAAAAATATAAGAAAAAACTACTGCATAGTCATAAACATTTTTTTTTATAAACATGACGACTTAATCGTTACATTTAAACTTTTTTTCATTTGGTTAATTTCCAGTGTGTTTATACATCTGTACAGATAAATAAAATTGAAGTGTCTGTTTGTAATGTCAAAATAACAGCTTTATACTAAATGCTTATGGAATTATATATGGTACTTATAAGAAAAACACAATTTTAAAAAAAATGTCTGTCTGTCTGTCTGTTTGTTCCGGCTAATCTCCGAAACGGCTGGACCAATTTTAACGGGACTTTCACTGGCAGATAGCTAATATTATAGGGAGTAACTTAAGCTACTTTTATTTAAGAAAAAGAATTAAGGTTTCGTTTAAAAAAATAAATAAAACGTCCCTAGGGACGTACCCGAGCGAAGCGAGGCTAAGTCGCTAGTGCATAATAATTATAGGTAAAGTGTTAGAATTTAATTTTTTATCATAAGTTAACATACATCGCTTATTAATGTTATCAATTGATAAACCAAAAATATAAATTTTCGTCACATTGAATATGTGAGGTCATTATTTTATCAATATTATTATTACTCAGTATTGGTAATGTATTAGTATATAGTGACATTATAGTTAATCTATACATATTTATTTACTTCCCATATTATTTTTATATATTCTTTATTGCACTTAAAAGTTAATACAATCATTTAAATACAATTTTTGTTTGCATTATTAATATAAGAAATGTATGTAGTTTCTATACTTAAAAGTAGGTACATATTTAATGTTGTTATTACTTATTTAGTATTCACAAAAAGAACATAATAAAAGAAACATATGCGCGTAAAATTCAAGATAAGAAGGCGGTTATCAACTGTATCGGCGGAACTACGAGTATCTCTAGTAAAGAAACCTTCGGATAGATAGGTTATTGAGAACAAAAAATCTATACATAAATCGGTAGTTATATGCAACAAGCGGGAGAAATGTAAAATTTTACTTGTATACATATAGTATGAGTGGTCTTCTAAGAGATGACACGTTTGATTCCACAGAAAATAAAGTTCGAATTGCACAGAAGTTTGCCCAGTTTTAGTACAAACATAAATATTTATGTGATACAATATAATTGTCTTATTCTTAAGTGCTATAATAGCAATGGCAAAAAACATAGTAATGTCTAATGAGTCACTATTATTTTTCTCATAATAACGTGTAATTCCTTTTGGCTTTTTGTTCAGTTATTGTTAAACTTTTTTTAATAATTTTAATGAGGGTAGTTATAAAATAAAAATAAATTGTATTTTTTTTTCTCTTAAATTATAAGAATCTTAAAAATTGCAATCTACATTAAATATTATCAAATTATATAACTATACCCTAATTAGAATGATTGTTGCCTTAATAATAAATTAAATTATTTTCTACTAGCGACTCACCCTCGCTTTCTTCGCGTTCGTCCCTAAAAAGTAACCTATGTGTTATTCCCGACTATAATCTATCTCAAATTTCATCCAGATCTGTTTAGCCTTTCTGGCGTGATTGAGTCACAAACATGCATCCAGACTTTCGTATTTATAATATTAATGGGATAAAAATGGGATTATTTCCAGATGAATCAGATAGCGGTTCGAATGTGACGTCGGCGAAGGCGCAGGCCGCCATCGCGCAACTCAACAGTAAGATAGAACGCACCAAGGACCTGATACGACTGGAACAGACTATACGAGATGGTTAGATGTTTGTCACAGATAACATAATAATATTATACTGGTATAATAGATATTTCTTATTAAAGAAAATGGAATTTGGCTTATTTTGTTTTCCTTGAACATTCTAGACTGCGCTTACCTGAAAGCTGCCCTTCTATTTTATTTATCAAAAATGTGCTTTAAATGTATAAAACAGAACAAAATACGAAAACAAAACCAATATAAATGACTCTTAACGGATTTATAACTGATAAATAATTCATAAATAATTCATAAAATTTAAACATCGCCTTGCACGAATATTGAATATTTTATTCATGGTTATTGTAATTATTAGTATTATACTGTATCATTGTAAAATTTGATAATTTCAACTTCATTCTCTTATGAATTTAAGAATAAAAATTTTCAAAATAGTTTTTTTTTTTAATTTTTAACATAAACATGACTAACAACCGAATTATATATTCTATTTTTATTAAATTAGACATAAGAAAACTAAACGATAATATATATATATATATATATATATATATATTTTAAATTAACTATCTCATTTTATTTACGAATTAAAATTAAAATATTTATCTCTTATAATTATTTATATTTGTTATTTATATATTCTTATTTATAGACAACGTAAACGAGTACCTGAAGTTAGCAGCGAATGCGGACAAACAGCAGCTACAGCGTATAAAGGCGGTGTTCGAGAAAAAGAACCAGAAGAGTGCGCTTTGTATCGTACAGCTACAGAAGAAACTGGACGGATACAATAAAAGGATTAAGAATTGGGAGGTAATTATCAAAAAGAATATAGTTTTAAAATAATAAAAAAATTTTTGGAACATTTGTTATGTATACTCGTCAAAATCAATCAATCGAGCCCAAATTTATATAATTTAATACGATTTAAAACACGAAGTTCAGAGTAACCACTAAAGTTTTTCTGATTACATTTTTGCTCTATAATCATCATCATCGTTTGGATCAATTTATTGTATTTTTAATTTTTATACCTATTTTTCGTTTCTTACAAGGTTTCAAAACGTAACGACAATTGGAAGTAGGTTAATCGACTTTCGAAAACTCGGAAACTTACTCATTCTTAAACATAGTGCAAATCACCACGTGAACAGCCTATCATGTATATGTGGTACCTCTTTATAAGTTATAGACAGATTTTGCGATGATGGAATATTTTTAATTTTTATTAGTTTATTAAATATTTTCAGCAACATGGAACCAGTGGACAATCACACAGACAGCCTCGAGAAGTGCTGCGAGATATGGGTCAAGGACTGAAGTATGAACTTTACATAATATATTAGTGTCAATATAAATTCAATTGTTATTAAATAAAAATAAAAATTACAGAGTGTGTGTATGAATGTGTACACGCGCAAGTAGTAAAACTTCTGTAGGCTATCGGTACTCTTTATGAAATTCAATTTATGTGTTAAATAATTAGAATAGGTGAAATACTATAAATAACTCATATTAGGCATATTACAGTCATATATTTATAGAATATCATTTAAGGAGAGAATTTAATATTATATATCATTTGTCAGACAATAACAAAGGTTACCATGGCAACAACGTACGTACATTTTTTCGTAACGCATTCACCAGCTTACCCCCCAAGTCAAGCGTGCGTATGTATCCAGCCCTTTTTAACGTCCCACTGCTGGGCACGGGCCTCCCTTCAATACGAGGGGGATCAGGCCATAGTCCACCACGCTGGCCAAATGCGGGTTGGCGGGCTTCACATGTCTTTCGATAACTTGCTAGATTTTCTCAGACATGCAGGTTTCCTCACGATGTTCTGCTTCACCGTAAGGCAAGTGGTAATCATGTTAGAAATGATTCGCACATGAAAATATCAGAGGTGCGAGACCCGGGACTTGAACCCGCTTCACTCGGTTTCCCAAGCGAACGCGTTACCACTGGGCTACCAAGCGTGCATTGAAGAAGTTTTAATTCAATAAAAAATATACATGTGGTATGTGCAGGAACGTGGGCGGCAACATCCGCGACGGCATCACGGGGCTCGGCGGCAGCGTGATGTCGGCGCCGCGCGAGTTCGCGCATCTGTTCTCGCGCTCCAACCGCTTCGGCTCCGCGGACAACATCGCGCAGCTCGCCGGTCTGTATGCACGCCTGTTGTTTAATTTTTTTATTTATTTAATTATTTGGATTCTCAACAGAAGCTATGATGTTACATAGATAATAATTATATTACTTATAAGAAAATACAATATGGGTGTGCGTATGCGGGTGCATGTGTACGTGTGCGCGCGTGTTTGTGTTTGTATGTATGTGTGTGTGTGTGTTTTTTTTTTACTATTTCATGCTGAAACGGTTGCACGGATGTGGATAAAATTTAATACAAAAATGTAATAATATAGGGCTGGAGTACACATACATAAAATATTATTAGCCACCAAAGCGACACGAGAGTAAGTCGTTAGCTTATATGTAGTTTATTGATACAAGATATTAGATTGGTATTTTTTATAATGTTATAATGTATATAAATTAATTGAAATATAGGTATGTTTGTAATATGCAGGACTCGAACCTGCTGCCTTTGGTGTACAAAGAGACATTATGGCTACTACATGGTTTTCAATGTTTGTTTTTTTATATTTTAACACTATAATTACACATTAAAACACATTAAATACATGTAGTTATATTAATTTCATGTTAATATTTTTATTAAAATATTTTTTTATATATAAAAAATAATATATTATAACATTGAAAATTCACTAAAAATGTATATTTGTTTATTTATAAAAAAATATATTTATTATACATATAAATTAATATAAAATACTATTATTTATATATTAACAACTGTCACTAACAACATGTATAAGCCCTATGTGACCACGACCACGACCACAATCGCAGAATCCAAATGTTTACATTGTTTTATTAAAAACTACTACGCAAAGAGACAAAACTTCATACAAACGTGAGATAGGTACTCTACTACATAACGTCGCCTTAGTGCATATTTGTTCATACCACCAATACTTGTTGTGCTTTACAATAGAGAGTTGTTTTCCTGTCTTTTAAAAACAGCTTTATTTTTGTCATTTATATGTATAAAGATATATATTTTCTGCCTTTTTAATGTAAAATATGTATTTTATACAAATCATCACTTTAAAGTCAATATCCCTTGGACAAATAAGCACTGGGATGATGATAACGTGGCGGTGTGTACGTTTTCTTTTCGGTGGTTCACGCTCGGCCTGAGATTGTTAATAATTTAACCGGATAAAACCGGTTTTGTCAACTGGTAGCGTATACATAAACCGTAGACGTAGAGAATGGACTGAACTGAAATGAATACTGTCATGAAATTGACCATTCTCTAGAAATAGAGAAAGCTAATATGCGGCCATTACCTGTCTTTTGTTCCAAATTGAATTTATAAATGGAATGTAAAAAAATATAATATTATTTATTAATAATTATAATATTATAATGGAATGTAAAATTTATAAATATCTATCTTCATTAATCGTATTTCAATTAACACAAGGACAACAATTAACAAAGGACTTTTTTCACATTCGTTTTGTCACTGTTGAGCCTTTCCGCCATCTTTAGCCGACGGCTGGCAAAGAAACAGTCCACTCTCTATGTCTATGGCTGTCATACACACTGCCTCGACATGTAGTAGTGTATCTATCGTTACGAGCTTTCTCTCTGTAGGGATATTTACTCACGTGACCGCTATTAGCTTGTCTCGGACACTACATTTGCATCTCGAGTTAGTTATAAGACCATACATGTTTGATACTGAATTAGATTTGGTCGTACCGCTGGTTTTTTCTTGGTCGAGCGACCATGATCAAATTCGCGATCGTGGACACAAAGTTAACTTTAACTTAATAATATTATATACATATATTAATTTTATACTCTATAATATTTCGTCTTACTAACGTAGTCTTCTCTTCTTTATTACTTAATCTTCTTAACCACTCTCCTTACATAGCACACTACTGACTATAACAGCTTTATATTGCTTTATTTGGCTTGCAATATTTTTTTTAATAATACTACTCTAAAAATTTTAATTCATAAAATCTATATTATAGTCTACAGTACACCACTTTGTTTTAAATCATTAATAACAAGCTGAAACTTCACGAAGGGGACGATTTGATCAAAACCAACTGTTTTGTATGATAACATTTGATCATGTTTGTTGGACTAGTGACTCACCTAGGCAAAAACAAATCTATCCCACGGGAACTGTACATTTTTCCGGGTTGATATATATCTATAGCCTTCCTCAATAAACGGGCTATATAATTCAAAAATAATTTTACAAATCGGATTAGCTGTTCCTGAGATTATCGCGTTCAAACATACAAACAAACTCTGCCTTTTTATATTAGTATAGATTATCCCAAGGTTAAATTGTAAAACAACCTGTTAGTAATAAATTTTTGACAATCACCGTTTCGACTTGTTCCATATCAATCTACAATTGTATGTACCAGTATCAAATTTTCTTAGAAAGCAAAAGTTGGGCGTATCGTCAAAACGAAGGTACTCGTGAAGTTTTAGTTAGTTATTAATCATTAGGAAAAGGCGTGGTGTACTGTAGACTATTACGGGAGAGATCTTGTAGAAGAATATATTATAAAAGATTTAAGAACTTTTGTATTGGAAGTACAGACACATTATAATAAGTAGTGATCCATACATTCGTCCAACGAAGTCCTTTAGACAGGGCAGGGGTACACGGATCACGCGCTCCCGACTGACATACGTAATTTTATATGGCAGTCGGGAAATGACTTAAGAATAGATGGGTATTGTGGATATTATTAATTAAACTTGCCATGGAAATTAGTATTTTTGAAAACCATTGTACTTGATGGTGGCTTCTTTTAAGAAGCAAAAGCTATTACCTACTGTGGATGGACTTATAAGCTATGTTAATACATGTAGTTAACAATTTGAATCAATATTTCTATTTTTACTTGCTTTACTGCTACGCAAAGCAACGGCTTCATAATTAGCTTTTAACTTATAAAGCACACCGACCATCCATATAACCTTAATTACTAGTTATTATTATTATCAGCGTTTAAATGCTGGTTTTTTGTCTCATATTCATTGGATTACCATTGAGATATAGCCTACTCTTTAAAAAATGCATATTATAAACACTCAAATTATAATACCTTTTCTTATATTGTATCGCCGTAACGTGCAGGCTTTATATTTAATATATATATTAAGTACTATGGTGAATATTTTTTTTTAATAACTAGTGTTTGAGTGTTATTTAAAATGTAATATATCGTTAAAGTTAATATATCGTTTTTGAAAATTTTGTCTGTCTGCCCAATTGTGCATCACTCCAGAACGAATATACAGATTTTGATATTTTTCTTTTGTTGTGTAGATAATTTATATGCCTATTTGAGAACTAAATACATATGATGTGAGCGGAGTCACAAGTATTATGTTACAAACTAAACTTATCATCTTATTTGTGTTTCCTTAATAACATTTTACATTAGGTTAAAATCTTCAATTTTTGAGGAAACACGAAATATACAACTTTTACAATTCAATTCTTAATAATGGCTTTAAGACCAGTTGATACTTTTACGATGTTACAATGTGCAATTGAAGTAATGATATTTAGTATTGTCAATTTATTTATATTTTATTTACTTAATTAATATGATACTTTATATTCTGCATGACTATATTGACTTAGAGCCTTTAAAATATTCTTTTCTTTCAAAAACATATCTCAATCCAGACTATACATTTGCGATTATGTTGTAAGGTGACTTTTGGTTTTTTTTTATTATTAACAAATATTAGCAAAATGTGTCAAATCAATGAAGAATAAATATGTTTTCATGTACATCTATCGCTAGTTATGTCCATTTATCGTTCATATTTATACATATATTATGTTAATTATACATTTTGTCTCGCAGAAAACACGGGTCCCTGTAAGTATGTCGCGTAGAACCATTTGTGTTAACCATCGCACTCATTTAATTGATTTTTATTATTTCCTAATACAAAACTCATTAATTATTAATATTATTACATTTAGATCATATGTGACTAACGTATGTAGAAGTATTAAAAACACACTTTTTTACTTCTCTTTTACTAAAGCACCTAAAAAGTATGATAAACCACATGTAAATATTTATTATCGACAAATAGATTTGTCAGTAAATAAATACATAGAGTAGATATAACCCACTCAAGTAGCAGTACAACTAAATCTTTACAACTGTTATTCATCTTTGCTTATCTGAAGGCCATAGTTAATAGATAACGTGCAATGTCAAGCTCATAGACAAGCCTTTTCAACTTGTGACTTCAGTTGTTTCCCAGCCTTCTTACTTAATACACAGTTTTAAATCAATATGTAATTTATGCGATAATATAACTTATATGTATTGTGTTAAATGCGGATTTTGCATAAAGCTAAAGAGATTATAAAATGTCGCGGTGCAAAGTTACGGAGTGCAATGTTTTTTAAAAAGTGCAGGAAATGTCGGAAAAAATGTAAATAATTTTTTTTCTATTTATATCTATCTGTCTGTGATTCATTAACATATATACATAAATGTGTCAACGCATATCAATTCTTTTATAAAATTTTGTCGTACATATTTCTATATATTGTATAGGGATTGCTTAATACGTTAAAGGCATTTGACTTAGAATCTGTACAAGTACTTCGCATGTTTACGTTAAATAGATACTAGGTTAGCTTGACATTGATAATTGCTACTAATTTTAATTCTTAATCAACGGTTTATTTATTTATTTATTTTTTGGGAAACAAACAGTATTTAAAACATTTACAGAAAATACATAAAAGGTTGTACACACCAATAAAGTTTCCACTAATATACATATCATGTTGATGAGCAGTCAAATAAGGGAAAAAAGCAGCAAAAAAAACTTACAAAATCTTACAAAAAAAACTAATTAAGAGAAAAACAACACCTAATTATTGCTAACCTTAATGAAATTATAATCACAAGCATTCATAAAAATGTATATAAAACTTATACAAACTTTTTTATCTTTAATCTTTTTTATCTCTAATTTTAACTGAAGTACATATAAATTACGAATATTAAAATGTGAGAACTGTCTTAGAAATAACTTGTTTTCATTTATATTTAATTATATATTTTTTTTTAAATCTAGTAATTTAGTATCATATCAACACACTTATTTATATTTTATAATAATAACACTGATGTTATGCAAAAATGTCCTGCGAAAATTTAGAAAAATAAATCTTTTTTTTCTATCAATTTTTTATGCATATATATAACTAGAGACTCACCCTCGCTTCGCTTCGGGTTTGTCTCTAGACAAAAACAAATCTATACCACGGGAATCGTACATTTCCTGGGATGATACATAGCCTATAGCCTTCCTCAGTTAACGGGCTATCTAATGCGAAAAGAATTTTTCAAATCGGATTAGTAGTTCCTGAGATTGGCGCGTTCAACCAAAGAAACAAACTCTTCAGATTTATAATATTAGTAAAGATTCATAAAATATATTGACATTTTAGCATAACTTATTAGAATATTTATTTATTCATACAACTCACACAATATCATACGTCCTGATCGCAATTAATGTACGCTTGTCATCTCATTCTTGCACGCCAGCCCCACAACACGCGGAACTGAGAGGTAAATATGTATCTTTTATATTTACTGGTATTATATTATATTATGTTTATAGAGATAGTGACATAAAATATATTTGAAAATTTATTGTTTGTTTTTAAATAACATTTGCCAAATAGTTTCCTTTTTGTAGACGGAGTGCAAATTAGATTGTAAAATTGTAACTTTAATATTAGATGACTGACAAACAATGCAGACCTAGTCTTAGAAGTCTGAAAATTTGCATGAATTCCTTAAAGAGCAAAGAATTTTTAAAAACTCATCTCCTAAAATGGTTGAATAGAAAATTAAAATTACTGATTCCATATCCTATAGGGTATACACTTATAAGTATAAATCGCACTATATTTAGTACGTCTAGTGATTCAGTATGACTCCTACTATTATTAAAGGTACAGCATTAGTCATGTCACTTCACTCGCATTTCATCAATAATTCCAACAAATGTGTTTGTTTTTGTTTGTGTATAATACTTTGAATCGAAAGCTAGTACAAAATGTCGTATTTTATGTCACAACTTATGTCAAATATTTATTTCTTTTATATAGTGGAAAATTATATAAAATAGCATGACTACGATTATTTTTATATTATTTTATTCTTTACTATCTTTTTACTGCATTATGTGTAATTGGAATATTATTTAAGCATTTATTTTGAATTGCACAGTGCCTTAGCATGACATCATTAGACTCGTTCATATTCATTGTTATTAAGGTCGTTCTCATGACATGCATACGACGTTTATCACGAATGATTTTATATATTTTTTCAAGAGATTAATAACAGATTGACGAGATTTATCTTGTTTTTATGACAACAGTTACTAGTTTTTCTTAAGCTCATTGAAGGTGTTTTTTAACTTTAAGACGTTTAATAGTTTATGGATGTCTTAATTAATAATAAAATTATGAATTGTTCCGAGATTAAAGTATTATTTTAAAAAAATGTGCTATGGAGATAGACATTTTTTTCTTTAAATATATATTAGCGGTGTATTTACTTTTTAAAATTTCATTCATTTTTTTTTTATAGTAATGAAAAAGTATTATAAATATATATTAAATATTTACCCAATTATAATAAAGCATGGGTACAGTATTTTCAACATTTGCATGATTTTTTCTATAATAGAATATTAAACTATTTAGGTATTTTAATTTTGCATGTACAAGTTATAGTGTACAATAGTAAGTAGTAAACGTTTAGATAAACTACTATATAATATGGATATGTTATATAAATTTAATTATAATTTACTTTTAAGCAATCCTATGTAATTATTATCATACATAAGAATATTTTATACAATAAACAAAATAATTTTCATTCTGATTAGAGTTTACTATTAATACAATATATGGCTAAGTATAAATAAACGCGCAAAATTTCCTTAACGATTATAAGAAAAATAGTACTTATTAAATATAGTACCTAATAAGATACAGATAATGATGGCAAGTCATATATTTAGTATTATCATGTAATAAACTGCTGGTCGTTGCTAAGCGCATTACTTGAAAACGGCTTAACCGATGTGGCTATTTTTTTTTAAATGTTCATAATGGTGGAATCATTAAGGTTTTTTAGACACTGAAAAAGCTTTTTCCATATAATTTCTGTACGACTTCAAAGATCTTAAATAAATTGAAATTAAAGGTTTAAATTTTAAATATGTTAAAATTAAAAACATAAATATTTAAACTTTATTAAAAAGTCTTTAAAGAGACAAAAATACGTTTTTTTTTTTGCATTTAAATTATCTATAACATATACATAACTCTCATCTAAACCTAGCCATGATCAAAATGACAATCATGTTGGATATTTAGTTTATTCATATCCAAATAACTATACAATACGCGTATTGAGTTTAACTACAACACGCAGCGAACGCGTCGTCCGAAGGCTCGCGAGCGTCAGAAGCGGGTGAGGGCGGGCGCGGGTCCACGCTGCCGCGCGCCGCCACCGCCGCCTCGCCCGCGCCCGCGCATAAGTACTCGCCAGACGCCTCGCCTTCATCATCCGTCACTAGTGAAGGAGCACCGTGAGTATTGTATTTAGCCCTTTTTAATTTCCCTCTGCCAGGGATGGGCCTCGCTTTAAAACGAGGTGAATCAGGTCATAGTCCAACACGCAAGCCAAGTGCGGGTGGACTTCACATGTCTTTCGAAAACTTGCTAGGTTCTTTCTCACATGTAGATTTCCCCATGATATTTTTTTTCACCATCCGAGGGATTTGAACTCTCTTCACTTGGTTTCCCAAGCAACCTATATACATATATGTTGCTTCACTAGTTAGTAGTTACAATTACTTGTACTAGATTTAATAAATAATAAATGTCGTCTGATCCGTCCATTGTAATGGGTCAAGCGCTGTGAATAAACAAAGCAAATTCTATGTACATAAAAAATGTAAATGTTTATTTGTGGAAAACAAAAAGTTCTCTCAAAAAGGACTCATTGATACGTTTCGCTTTGAATTCTTATAATGTGTATGTATGTATGTATCTATACTTAATATTATAAAGCTAAAGAGTTTGTTTGTATGTTTGTTTGTTTCGTTGAACGCGCTAATCTCAGGAACTACTTATCCGATTTGAGAAATTCTTTTTGCATTGGATAGCCTGTTAATTGAGGAAGGCTATAGACTATTATATATCATCCTGGAAAAATGTACCGTTTCCGTCGTTCCCGATATATTTTTGCACTAGCGACTCACCCTCGCTTCCCTTCGGGTTCGTTCCTAGACAAAAATATATAGGATATTTTCATTTTATTTATTTTATTTAACTCAAATTTTACTATTTATTGGAAGTTATGACTCTAACAATTTTCTTCGAACAGGTATCCAACACGAGGTGGATCAAATAACATGTCAGAAGCGACCTTCAGCATCAAACCAATACTCAATGAGTTGCGAGAGCGGCGGGAGGACTACGAGCGGTTAGCGGAAAAATTGGACTCTATTAAGGTATGCTTGTGTGGAATGAACAGAATATGGACCCGATATACATAAAGTTCCGTGGGAACTTCTTGCTTTTTGACTCGATTTCTATTTAGAAGTCATGTTAAGCTATGTCATAATCCATAGAGTGGTGCTCCCGTGAATCTTTTGTTTATTCATTTTAAAGGTAAATAATTGACTTATATGTGATCAAAAGAAAGACATTATTTTGACGTGTGTTTATTGAATTTATTTCATACATAATGTTAGGGTACCTGTAATTTTTTTTAAATGTACTAATTTATTAAATAGCGTTTTTTTTACGTTTTTAGGTTTAGTATAGATTTCTCAGAGATGATATATTTTCTCGCAGTGAAAAGTACCCTATATATTAAGCCGGATAACCAGCTATCATCATACCAAATTTCATCAAAATCTGTCCAGCGGTTTTCTCGTGATGCGTTCCCAGACAGACAGACAAAAATTCTAAAAACTACAGATTCGGCCTCTGTATCGACAATAATGACTATTTGAATAAGATTTTCCAAAAGATATTTAATGTACAGATTCGACTCCGTTAGAATTTTATCATATGTGTAGATAATAATAAAACATTTAAATAAAACTTTATTAGTATAAGTTACACACGTATTTTATACATTTACAGAATTTATCGCAAGAGGTGTCGTTCCTGTCGGCGGCGCTGCAGGAGGAGCGCTTCAAGACGGAACGCTTGGAGGAGCAAATCAATGATCTCACTGAATTGCATCAAAACGAGGTACCAAATGTGTATATGTATTCAGACCTTTTTAACGTCCCACTGCTGGGCACGGGCCTCCCTTCAATACGAGGGGGATCAGGCCATAGTCCACCACGCTGGCCAAGTGCGGGCGGACTTCACATGTCTTTCGAAAACTTGCTAGGTTCTCTCAGACATGCAGGTTTCCTCACGATGTTTTCCTTCACCGTAAGGCAAGTGGTAATCAAGTTAGAAAATGATTCGCTTGTGTATATAAGTAATACCTATAATTAAGATAACTTTTAGACTCCTTGTGGGCATGCTATAATTCTGTGTTTTTGGTTAATGTATATCTTGTTGGTGTTAGTAAAAAATAAATAAATACTGTCTTAAACTTACGCGAATATTTACATTTTAAATAAAAGTATCTTTTTCAATTTTTTTGTAACATTCTGTTCTTAAGTCATTGTCTGTCTTAAGTGGTTGTGACGGCAGTGTGATGTTAATTAATCCTAATTAAAATCGTATTTACAAATAAGCCATAAAATACTAAAAGAATTTTATAATATTTTAATCGAACTGCTAAATGGTAAGGGCGTTAGAACAAATAAAAACAAATTCGTTAACTATCTATATTATGAATATTTGTATTAATTTAGTTATAATACACGTTTATTATCAAGCTTAATAAATTAATATTTTTGTTTCAGGTAGAAAATTTAAAGCAAGCCCTAACAGACGTAGAAGAAAAAGTACAATATCAAAGTGAAGAACGAATACGAGACATACACGAAGCTCTCGACCTATGTCAAACTAAAGTAAGATATTTTTTTTATTTTATTGTGTACTAGCGACTCACGCTCGCTTCGCTCGCGTTCGTCCCTAGGTACGTTTTCACGGCTAGCTATGTTTATACATAAATAGTAGCTTGCTACTCCTAAGATATTCATTTATATTATATAGCGATTAGCAAAACGAGGGTATCGTATTGCTCGGGTGCGTACGCCGTACGCGGATTTTGTTCACAATTTCATGGGTTTTAATTTTTTTGGCGAAACCCTGATTCTCTTTCTAAAATAAAAATAGCCTAAGTTACTTCTTACAACATCAGCTATCTGCCAGTGAAAGTCCCGTCAAAATCAGTCCAGCCGTTCCAGAGATTAGTCGGAATAAACAGACAGACAGGCAAAAATTGTAAAAAATGTTGTTTTGGTATATGTATCGTGTATACATATACAAAATTAAAAAGCGGTTATTTTAATATTACAAACAGACACTCCAATTTTATTTATCTGTATAGATGTGTGTATTGTAATTGTTTATTTTACTATAGCCTAAAATTATAAAAGTGTAATTTCGTTATTAATTCGTATAGTCTGTCTGTTTGTATGTCGCATTTACTCTTAAAATTGTTTTTTTTTTTAAATAATTTCGATGACGCTATGGGAGGCATAAAGTGGTCTTAAATTAATTTTGATAGTACACGTTTATTTAAGGCGTACCTAATAAAAAAATAAAAACTACTATATGAAATATCAAATGACTAAACCTTTTTTATGAAGGTAGATCATATAAAGGTTATATTAATTTCAATTTATAATAACAACAGTGACGGTAACGGTACATATGTTTTAAATATGGCATACAATAAAGAGTATCTATGTATTTACTATTGGGACTGTGCGTTGTCTAGATCAGCAAGCTGGAGCAGTGGATGGCGGGCGGCGGCGGCGGCGGCGGCGCGGGCGGCGCGGGCGGCGAGGCGGGCGGCGCCGCCGCGCTGCCGCCGCGCCTGCTGCTGGTCAAGCTGCTCAACGTGGCCATCACGCTGCTGCAGCTGGCGCTGCTGCTCGTCGCCACCGTGGCCGGCGTCGCCATGCCCTTCCTGCGCACCAGGTGTGTGCCGCTAGCTCTCCCTCTACCCACCTCTTTTCTCCCAAACTGTCCCCCCGCTCTACCCCATTTTCCCCCAACCTCCCCCCTTTCCCCTCTTTCTGTGTTACTCGTGAACCACACGCTGCGAATCATTTTTGCCACCCACAGTCTAACGAGTGGGATAGGTTATTGCATGTGTACTGCTTGGTTGTGTAACAACTAACATGTATATGCAACCGCGGATCCGAGGGTCTTGGGTTTGAGTCCTGGATCGGCCCAATTTAATTATTGAGTTTTTCTGTAGAAATTCTCAGTAACAGTCGGGATTGCTATGTTGACTATGTTTCAATAAAACAAGAATAAAAAGTGCATATTATGTTTGCGTGCATACGTGTTGCAACATAACATCTATGTAAATAGCTTGTCTCAGAGAGACTGGTAATTATAGCCAAAATCGACAAGGAGGACATTACCATTATAATACTAAACCACAATATTCCAGAGTGCGAGTGCTAACAACGAGTCTCGCGGTGATGCTCGGTGTGATGGTGCTGAAGCAGTGGCCGGAGGTGACCCAGCTGTCCGAGCATCTGCTGCGGCGCCTCAAGGAGTACCTCCTCGACAAACACCACGACAGGTAATAACCATTTACATATATAACTAAGTCGTGTACGGGGTCCGTGGTACATATGTCAGCGATTGCTTTAGTTTTTCTAAGGTTTTTGTTATTATTTTATCTGTGACCAAATTTAGAAATATTTTTTATCTGTAGTCATCAATTTGTAATATTTGTAAAAAATTGAGTGTTCTTTTGACAGATTAAGTGATTAGTTTATTCGATCTCTTTAATGTGTGCGCTTTAATGTAATATGGAGGTTATGAGTTAATGAGGAACCGCGGGAAATTGCTTGTTACTAAGCTTGTAATGGTGAACAAGGGAGAAATGGTCTGTTTCCTTTGTTATTTGTCAAGTAATTTAGTTTATTTAATTTGTTTTATATTTTGTAACTGAAATACTTCATAAATAACATTTTTAGAAATGTATTGAATGAACCGTCTATAGCTAAGAATTGAACCGTATATTTTTCAATCTTGATTGTGAATTAATTACTAAGAATTATTAAGTAAATTCGTCTTTCTTTACGCTAGATATTTATCTAGTTTTTATATTTTCATATATAGTAAAGGCAATTTGTTGCTTGTATTCAATAATATATATTTAACTATTTAAGCCATGCACTTATTATAAGTAGCTATTCGTAAAAAAATTATTTGGCTTATTTCCATATAATTACCATACACAAATAACAGCCGCAGGCGGCGACTCAATTATATTATGCAAAATGTACATTCGTTTTCAAGCTAAGAACAAAATTTTTAGGTTAAGAATTAGATATAAATTAACATTTGTCTTTAAAAAAAAGAAAATTGCCTTCACTTATATTAAATTTATATGATGAATTATCAAACAATCCATTTCTCCCCGAATCACTCATTTTTAAAGAAATGTGTACCTTAATACTAACTTACTATGTACTATTGCAATAACACTTGGGTGGTATTCAAAAGAAAGTAACAAATTTTAATATAATATAAAACTAGCGGTAGGAAGTTTTTTTATTTTTCGATTTTGAAAATTTACTGTACTGGATTTGTTATAAATGTTTTATCGTAGTCCGTCTTTATTATAGTGTAAGTGGACTCAGTTATAATAATAAACTGTTTGTCCATTTGTGCACATAACTCGAAAACCTATAGAGGTTCATTAGATATTAGGTATAGACACATATAAATGTTTCTACCCACTTTTTAGTAAACTTTTGGTTATGATTGATAGCCTTAGTTACTTCTTAGTCGTAACATTTTGAGTTTTATTTTCTAAAATGAAATCCTGGTCACGATGCGAGCATCCAAAGACTTCAGTGTATGGTGTCTCACCCCGTATTTAAACAAAACGAGGGTAGCAAATTTTGCTAACATATTATAGGTATATAATTAAAACGATATAATATAACACAACCAAAGTATCTTAATTTATAACAACTACGTACAAAATACATTAAAATTATTATTTCATTGAAAAATCTTTACAATGTTTATTTTTACATTTCAGTAGCACTGAGCCCACTTATAAAAGAGGTTTTTATAATAATTTTCTATTTATAATTAAATAAATCGGTAATTTAGATTTTATAACGCGGATATTTTTTTATAATAAATTGATAAATATTAGCACATTATTAGTTAGTACTAGATATTTTTGAGTACCATCCAAAATATTAAAATATTATTTTTAAAATATAAATAATGATGTATTTATAATGCTTTGTTATGTACAATATAGTGTACATTATGTATTATAGCTGGAGCCATATCAATGGAGTATGTATAGCGAATATATTATTTATTATGTAATAAAATTATTAAATATATTATATGTATATTATGCACTGTGAAGACATTGTGTTATTCTGTTGACCGGACGTAATTGCAATAATGTGAACTAAATAAAACATTTCTATTCAATTAATTATTTAAATTTGTTATATATTTATTTATTTTTTGTTTTTTTTTTATGTTTTTGTTAATACAGATTATTTTCCTTCATTATGAATTGGCATTTTATTTTCTTAATTTTCTTTTTTTTTAATTCAGGTATGAATGCAAGTCTTTATGTGGTTGATACAGGCGTTTCGGAGTTTTGGTGATATTGCAATTTTGTCCCGACTGTATTTGTTAAGTCGGAGGCACACTTTTCTATTATAAAATATTTGTGAACGGTCGCGATGGCGGTAAGATAAATAAGTGTAATTTACTCATTTTTTTATATGTATATTGGTAATTGTATGGAAGCGGCTTGTTTTATTTATTGTAAAGTTTCTTTAGTTAAATATCTATAATAAAACAAAAAAAGTAATAATTACTGACGTCTGTGATTTTATTTTAATTATTATTGCGTAAAATATAAAGTCGTTTAATTGACTACGTCCTTTTATATTGTATAGTGAGATGAAATAGTTATTTACTTTGAAATGTGGAGATTATATTTATTTATCTTACAATTAAGTAGATATCGACGCAAAATGCCTTTGAGATGATAATACAAAAGGTTAGGTAATACATATATTAAAAAAAATGATTTTCATAATGAAACACTAAAAACCGTATCGGTATTTAACAATGGAATTCACTTGTTTTATGCAGTGAATTGAATGTAAGGTCTAAACAGAACGGTGTTTGGAGTCGGGCTGGGTCCCCTAAATAATTTTGATTATTTCAATGTGGATTCTCAGTTTCTATAACAATTATTGTTTGGATATATCGGCTATCTTTACATTTACCGTTTCAATGCATTTTACCATTTCGGGAATAATCTCGGTATACACCTGGTAAATGAGTGTATAGCCTATATATGGATATATTTCTCAGTTAAAATACTGAGCGACAGTTTGAAATCTCGAATGGGCAAGTGATACAGATGTGGTGATGGTGATCTACTTTAATTTGCAAGTTTAGACAGAATCTATTGTAAATATTTTATTTTTGCGAAATTTATTCGTTCCCACGTGTAGCTTGTTAGAGACTGCGTCGATATTATTTTTATACTGAGATTTGGCTTTAGTGAGTGTTTAAGGGTTTAGGATGAGCATTTGATAAAATTGATATTTATAGTTAATATTGAGTTGGAAATTAGACAATATTTGGCTCTTACTAGTGAAAATTAAAATTATTTTTTGTCGTAGGTTCCTATATATTTATGTTATTTAAAATGGCTTTATTGATGTTAGAAAGGAGTCGATCGAAATTATAGTTGTTACGGTGTTGAGAAGGCGTAAATATGCCGGAAATAATCGTCTCATTTATATTGTTGGTGAATAAGTATTAAATGTTATTGAGTTTTTGTCTATGAAAATATCTTGGTTTTATGATTTAATGATTAAACCGTACATTATTATAAATTGAGTTTTTATTTATTATACGAGGCGATTACTTCGGTTATAACGTTCGCTAAATTACGACTTAAGAAGAGAATCTTTTTTAATATTGATATGTGTAAACATTCCAAATTTCTTACTGATCGAATAATATAATCGGTTAAATCCTAAATTATTCTAGACCTAGACTTAACGCCCAGTTTTTACCCTCCACATTGTTATAATGTATAAACTCTCTGATATTAAGTTAATCTGTATATTGTGTAAATATTTTTTTACTCTGTGCTGTGTTTTTTTATCTACATGCCGTTTATAGGCTACGGTCTCTCATAAATGAATAAATTGTCCATAAATAATTTAACGCATATCTACTTAGCTTAGTCCGCGCGAAAATGAAACTGCCGAAAATTTAAAACTTTAATTTTTATATTGAGATTATAGTTCAACGCATAAAGGTTATACGAGTATATAAAAGTGAAGGATCTTTCATTCATTTAAATGAGACCACCGAATATTGAATGAATGTGCTATCTTATCATATCAATTTGTTTTAAAAACAAGATAAAATACTATAAATAAAGTGCATATTGTTGTAAGAAGTGTCCTATAAATAAGCAATAATATATATTTACTTGCACAGAGATTTTATTAAGAATGATTTGTGCCACTTGTATAATTTGAAGCTCTCCTGTCGATGTGTAGTTGTACAATATGTAATTTCATTATTTGTTGCCGGCTATGGATTGAAATAAATCATCACAATTTTATTCATTTCTGTATTTTTATTTTATTACCTTTTAATTATTTTTTTAAAATTATTATGCTACATCATCGTTTCTCAACCACTTTTATGTTGGGACCCACGAAAAAGCCAAAAGTTAGGTAAAGTCTTGCGACCCCGTCATTATATTACATCTTAATATTTAGTTTTATAACACTACATTAAAATTCATACCTTTATAAACGAATCTTTTGTACCTACATGTAGTTTGTATATATTATTTTCCAACAGACTGCGACCCCCCTTGAGAACCTTGAGAAACGATGTACTAAATATTATGGGGTCTCATCAGAAACAAAGATACAATATTTCAATTATAGTCAGTAGATGGCGTTATCTGTTATTGATGGTTTTATAAAACGACTAGCAACTTACCCGCGCTCTGCTCGGGTTCGTCCCTAGTTACGTTTTAACGTTTAGCTCAGAGATGAGATATTTTCCCGCAGTAAAAAGTATCCTATATGTTGACAAATTTCATCAAAATCTGTCCAGTGGTTTTCTCGTAATGCGGTAACAGATAGACAGACAGACAAAAATTCTAAAAGGTAGATTTAGCTTCTGTAATAAAATCTATTTCAATAAGATTTTCCAAAAAATATTTAGTGTATTTCTATTTATTATTATTTAAATTCGTCTAAGTTACAATTTTATTATATGTATATGTTATAGGCAAACTCCGAAGCTCCGGCGCTCCTAGGTTGGACTGGTCAATCCTCAGGTCAGACTGAATGACTTAGTCAAAGCCCAAACAAATGTAAATTTTCGGCCTTTGACTAAACAATTTTCGTCAAACCTGGGAGAGACTAATTTGGTCAGGCAAACGTCAAAACACAATTTTATTAAATCGGGGTTTGACGAGTCAAACTCCGATATAGGTATGAAGTGTCTTATCTTCGTATATTTGGAAGCATTTTATCATTTAAGCAGCTTTCAAGTCTTAAGAACCGCTTAACTCTGCCAGTTCTGACACCTGATTGGTCAGCTTACGTGATTTTCACTTTTATATTTGAGATGCTTTGAGAGAATGCCGTGTGGCATTAGGCCCGCCTTTTGTACGATGTGCAATAAAGTATATTTTACACAATTACACGCCCGCACGCTCAATGAACGAACATGAAATGACAAAACAATCGGTCGGAACACCGCGAGAGACATTATAAACCTGTTTAAACATGTTCAGATCAACGTTTGACCGAGTTTTGCAGTCGCTTCTAGGATTGACTAGGCCAAAACCGAAACAGAATAATTTACTTTCGACGTTTGACTGAAAAGTTAGGAGCTCCTGGGTTTGACTAAAAATACTTCAGGCAAAGGGCGAAATTGAAATGTATTTCGGGGATTGCCTGATGGCTTTGGCCAAACCTAGGATAAACCAGTCCTTCCGCGAAGAGACTGTGTATCGGACTTTGACTATAACATATAGACTAAAACAACTAAAAACTATATATTGATTAAAAATTAATAACTAAAAATTAAAAACTAAAAAATATAATTTTGAGTTATTTACCACGGTTAAAATCGACTAAACTTTGTTTTATTAAATGTAAAATGAGTTTTGGTATATTTTTTGTATATTATTTTAGTAACCACGTAAAAATAAAATAATTTGAAAGCTTACGATTCAACGCCATCTATCTTTAGTATGAAAAAAATAAGGCTGTCCAATTTCTTCGGATGGGTTGGGCACCGATACCAGAATTGTGTGATCTGTCATTTATGGTTCAATTTCGTCTTATATTTTATATTAATATAGTAAAAATAAATGAAAAAAAAAATTGGACAGCAATTTTTCCGCAATCCGCAAATTGTCGAACTATGTTATCCATACTAATATTATAAACTAGCGACCGAGGGTACGGTCGCCCCGCTCGAATTCGTCCCTAGTTACATTTTAACGTTTAGTATAGATTAATCAGAGATAAGATATTTTTCAGCAGAAAAAGTATCATATATGTTGAGCCGGATAACCAACAATCATCATAAAGTGTCACAATCATCATCACAAGTTTTCTCTGATGCGGTCACAGACAGACAGACCGAAATTCTAAAAACTATAGATTCGGCCTTGGTATCGATAATAATTACTATTTCAACAAGATTTTCCAAAAAATAATTTATATACAGATTCGACTCAAATTTTATTATATGTATAAATGTGAAAGTGTGTTGGTTTGTTCTTTTTCACGGCGAAACGGAATCAGGAATGACGTATTGGCGTGATTTTTGTGTGGTGATAGTTGGAAGGCTGGAGAGTGACAGGTATAAACCCGTGACTTACCGTATCCTACGTTTTGTGACTAACCGTAGTTTCTATACTTAAACTTCAGTTGGCCTCAAAGAGTATTTTGATCCCAGTAAAAGATAGGACCGTTTGGCAAGAAGGAATATTTCAAGTGATTAATCGTTTTTCCGTACAAAATGTATGGCAAAAGTAATTAGCGATTCCTGTCATTTCTAGTACTCATACCTTAAATGGTCCCATAGTCTTTTGATCTCTACATGAAATAGGATCGATTGACATAAAAAAAATTGTTTGGTATTTTAGCATTTTTTTCGCTGACTGTTCATTTTTTCCAAAATCTGTGAATGCAGATCGGAATATCTCAAAAAGTTATGGATGGTCTCCTAGGAACGTTTTCCTGTAACTATAGCAGATAAGGTACCTGCCCTTACTATTCCGTCTCAAAAACCCACCTGTATTTGTAAACTAAAATTAAACAAAATACAATCGCTATAAAAGATTTTTACAATATACACTACTCTAAACCTAATTGTTGTCTTTTCAATATTTAGATTTTTTTTTAAAACATTTACTAGCGCATTATTTAGGTTTCCTTTACTTAGAATATTTTTAAGACTATATTATACCTATTTTCTTGTTTATTTTCCAAAGACAAATAACAAATTAATACATTTAACGCTATCTATTGTCATTTATTTGAATTAATTTTTCTTTCATCCTGATTATGCATCATGAGGCTTGATGAAAGATTTAAAAGTATAGTAAAGATATGTGTATCTAATTTTTTTCGTAAAAATAATGATGTGGGAAATGAGAAAGATAAAAACATGAAGTATTTCTTTATTGAATACCCATAAAATTAAATATATCAAAATATACATATACAAACTTACGTAAATGCCTCATTGCATATGACTATGGTCTTGGTCTTGGACTGATTATCGCTATAATTAAAAAAAAAATCACGATCTCCATAAGGTTACTAAAATTAATTAACCATCTTCAAATAGCTAATCTTTACAATATAAAATTTAAGTAAACTTAATTTTAGAATATATTTCATAAACCTTTATTTCAATAAGTTTAAGAGACGAATAAGAAGTTTATTAAATACACACGGAATGTCATTTTATATAAAAAAAACGTAAAAAAATAAATTATTTGTCAAAAAAAACATTATTACAATTCCTCTTTAGCGGAGGAAACTGATATAGATCGCGGTAAAGGCGACAAGTTGTCAGGTTTTGGTGGTAACGCTGGTTTTTCGTGAATCTGTACTCTTAAAGCCGAGTCTGCAATCTCTTCTTGATTCACAATCAATATGGACCCGTCGATAGTGTCCATCACGTGTGGGTCTTCAAATCCTGAGTTGTCTACGACTTGTACTTCAGACCTTTAATAGATACATTACTGTGTAACGAAGGTGGTAATTGGATGTTGTTTTTAATATAATTATTTTATTATGTTTTATTAAATTTTTATCATCCAATTTCCAAATAAGCGAAAAAATATCAGCAAAAACTGACACATCTCATACAAATTATATGCATCATCACTTTAAAAAAGCGTTAACACTAATAACGGTAAATAATATTATTATTAAATACGGTTAAATAATTTATAAAAATACACTGAAAGCTTTAAATTTAACCCATAAAGTTACATAAACCCTTCAAAACAGAAGTAAATACACACCGAGTGACACATTAATTAGAACAAGAAACATTTAACACAAGCACCCAAGACCAAAGACATATTTGCAAAAGAACAGTGCGAATAAAATAAAATGGCGTGTTTGAGACGAGCAATGAAATGAAAGAAGATGTCTGTTTTGGATTTATTTATTCATATGCTTACATTTTACATTAAACAATATGATCGCTAGCATCTGCTATATATTTATAGAGTATAGGAGTAAAATAGGTATTATTATTACTTCGATAATATTCAAAGTTGTTACGAAATAAAAATCTTCAATAGCGATTAATCTAAAATCGATAAAAATATTAAACAACATAAAATGTTCAACAAAGTATAAATTTACATAAAAAATTAAAGTACGGTATAAAAGATCGTTGTATTCCAAAGGAATGTCACAAATCGAATGTGATCTACGATAGGGTACTTAAAATTTAAAAAAATAATATGGGAACAGTCGATGAATAAAAATGTCGATTGGGAATGTAAGTTGGAAACAGTTGCGGAATGCATATCCCTTAGAAAATATACATACATATGAAGATATTTTCTTATACAAATGTTAAAAATTAAAATGGCTTTAAAAGTACCGTTAGTAAAAAAATGATTGTAGCGAATTCCCATATTAAAATAAAAATTACGTATCCAATACATATTAATGTTAAAATATTTATTTACCAAGTGACAGCCCTAACACGATATTAAATCAACCGACATTAAGTACCACATCTTATATATATTATTATCATATTACAATACATGTATACGCGTGTTAATTCCACTTGGCTTCAATCAAAAAACGTCACTAAAGTGATTCTTTGTAAAAATGTATAAAAGCATTGACACATTGTAATACTAACCTCGTAAGTACTACACTTCTTATGAACATGATGAATATTTAATTAAATTCCATACGTGACTCTTAAATAAGTTATTCTTATAGTTACACGACTATATCAACTACTATGGAAAGTGACGATATTGTGCTTACACTGGAATAATTTTTTGATCAGGTGTTTTTAAATATTATATATAATACACAAAAAATTGCCTCAAAAATTTTGAGTTTTTTTTTTTGCATATTCAAGAAAAATGTTAAATGTAAGTAAACACTCGATACTCGTTATCGAGTAATTAATATTACTATACCACAAAACGTAAATGACATCAATCGCTGTACTTTCCATACTATATGATATCGACATTTATAATATTAGGTCACAAAAGTTAACCATCACGGTCGGACATTACGATACACGAAAAACATACCATCACCTGTCCAATGATATATTATATACAATTTAGTCAGTAATTACATAATAAACAATAATTTCGTTGTTAGGGACCCATACCCAGAGGTACCGTCCACATAAAACACATTAAAATATAGGTGCAAGTTTAAATAAAGCGTGTAAAAAGCTTATCGGGTGATCCGCTTCATTTACACCGACCGACACCCTTAATTATATAAATACATTTGTATATAAAAAGGTACGAAGTTTGGGAATGTACGACAGTCTATACATAGGTCAGCGTTGATGTGAATAAAATTATTGATAATATTGATGATAATATATTACATAGTTATCTTTTCACATTGCGTTAGCAAATGTTTTAATTTAATGTTAAACTAATGATATTGACATTTAAACTTATATATTATCATGTTATTCACATTTAGCGATTAATTTTAACTTTTTTTTTCTTGTACAGGTCAGGTCAAGTAGGTATGGGAGATGAATACATACAAAAAATTTGGCCCAATAATTCTACACAGTTGACATATTTATAGCATATAAATAAACAAATTATATAAAGCATGATTTTTCGTATACATAAATTTTATAAAAATATTATTGATTAAGTAAATAAATCTATTTAAAAAATAAGAAAAAAACTATGCCTATTTTGAAATGTATCCTTTTTAGATTAAAAATAACGAATAAAATATCAATCGTCGCCCTTTTGCTGTTTTTTATCGTTTAGGCTTATAAATAAAAAAAATATATAACGCTTTTAGACGAGAATGATCTATAATAATATGTATGGCTTTTCCACAATCACAATAAGCTCAATAACTTATACGAAAAATATACACTATATAAAAACGATTCCCGCTCCAGTAACAAAATCATAGTAGAATTTTAATTTGACTAAAAAAATAATATATAAAAATAGTATTTTATTTAACTTTAACCTCAAATTAAAAAAAAAAATTAATACCATATAACGTTCATGAAGCGAAAAACGTTATGTTCTAATAATTTTATAAAAACAAACCAACGGCAAAACAAACAGAATCCTAAATGAATTTGACTTGCTAATATAAATGATCCTTGCAGTTGTTTGGCACTGACTCAAAATTATTTTGCTTTTTAACCGACTTCAAAAAATGAGGTGTTACGTTCAGTGTTTTTTATGTCAGTTTTAACCTTAAATTATGGTTATCTAGTATTAAGATACTTTACAACGCACGTTGTCCAAGTATCAGGATCAGTCAACGTGAAGTCTTACATTAAAGATTACTTAAAAAAATATTAATAAGATAAATGGCGCTATTTACTCTGTGTAAACGTACAGTAAATAAGAAAATGAAAATATTTAGCCCGTCATGTTATACACTTAATTATTAACACTAAATAATAGTATGCTGGATAATTGGCGGCAATTGATTTTTTTTTCTAGTTCTGTCATGGCGACTAATTGAAATAATTTTACCGTATCGCATATAACTAGGTAATTATTGTAATCAGTATTTATACCCTGGCATGGGTTTTGCGTAAAATAGATATGGATACTTTGAAATGTGTGAAGTTTTACAAAAATGGCGGCAATTTTTTGTCTATATTAATAATATACGTCGATAAATACCAAGATGGCGGCGTTCTCTTGTCATTTTAATCTAAAGGTCAACGAAAAAAGATCATAGCTATTATATGAATAGACGACACGTTTGGCTCAGTGTGTAGTGACCCTACTTGCTGTGCCAGCGGTCGCGGGTTCGAGTCCCGCTGGGGGCATACATTTGTGTGAACGCGAATGTTTGTACTCCAGTCATGGGTGTCTATATTTATAATATGTATGTATTTAAAGTTATATATATGTAGCGTATCAACTATCTGGTATCCATAACACAAGCCTCGTAGCTTATCATGGAACTAGATGGTGCTGTGTGTTAATGTCCCAACATATTTATTTATTTATTTATTTATGAATACTGATGCTTGAACTTAGTAAGCCATAAATTAGTTTTCCTTACTAACGGAGGCTCTTTATAACCTGTTGATTTTTTTCTCACTAAGAGATAAAAAATTGACATAACCTCCATATTCTCCGCCATTCCTATCGCTAGTAAGGGAAACAACAGATAGATAGGATATTAATATCCACAATAAATACCGCATATGTACTACAAAGAAGTAAATTGTAATGTAAGAAGATAATAAAACGCTTTAAAAGTAATTTAGCAAGCCTGCCTTACCTGGTATGTAATCATGTTATGTAGAGTTATTTCACATATGGTAATACTTCTAACCTTTTAGTAATTTATGAAATGCATATTATATCCATAGACAAGAAACAAATCTTAAACAAATCGATTTTATAATCGCTATCGCTAATAATAGCCAGAATACATCTTTTTATCGTATTGTTTAGTTATCTATTAGCAATATGGATTGTAGATATTCAACATATAAAAGGGAGCAGATTTTCAAAACTTCTATCAAGCGTAACTATCAATGACTGATTTACGATAATTCTTAATTACCTATTTGTAGTTGTCCTTACTACCTATATACTATATAGTCTATATTTTAGTAAGGAAAACGATAGATAGATCTGTTGTCGACATATGACACGTTAGTATATAACACAGGTGTACTAGGAATGCATAAATGGGGTGGAGTCTTAGGCCGCGCTGCGCGAGCGACAATGGGATATAATCAAATGCCATGAAGCAGGCGAACACCGTCATGGTCATCTCGGGCTTAATTATCTGTGGTTGTCCTTACTACCTATATAGTCTATCTTTTAGTAAGGAAAACGATAGATAGAAATATCGCCAATACTTGATGCGCTAATATATAACGCCAAGGTACTAGAAACTCATAGATGGAGTGGTGTTATAGTCAAGTACCATGAGGCAGGCGAACACCATCATGATCATCTCGGACATAATTAACTATATGTGGTTGTCCTTACTACCCATATAGTCTATGTTTTAGCAAGGAAAACGATAGAACTATCGCCGATATATAACGCCAAGGTACTAGAAATGCATAGATGGTGTGGAGGCTTACGCGGCGGGCTGCGGGGGCTGCGGGGGCTGCGCGGGCGACAGCGGGATGTAGTCGAGCGCCATGAGGCAGGCGAACACCGTCATGATCATCTTGGGCTTCCTCTCGGTGATGTCCTCGGGCAGCGCGTACACGCGCGCGCCGCAGCGCCGCGCCATTGAGATCGCGTACTTTGCGTTTGCTAGCTTATCCTGGAAAATGTTGGGAAAAAATTGTGTTTATACATTAAAAGTAGTGTTCAACTCTCAAATGTACCATTAAAATGTAAATAGCCGACTTTAATTTTATATCGTTTTTCATCTAGACGATGCAACGCGGATATAACATCCTACAAGATTACTATTCTTGTCAGATGTATTGTGAAAAATTTATAAATTTGTATCCCAATAATTTTTCTTTTTCATAATCATATCTTTTTTAAATAAATAACCTATTTGAAAAATAGTTATTTGAGAAATAGCAAATACTTGTATACCTAAATATTATATAGTTAACGCGTCTTTGACCTATCTTTAATATTTACTTTTGGAGAACTTGTCTTTGAAATTATTTGTCCATATTTATATATATCTAATTTTGACATTACTTAAATGAATTCGTATAGAAAAAAGCTTCGTTAAATATATAAATCGCATATATAAATTAAGAAATAAAAAGAAACTTCAAACTACTATAGAACATTCTAGAAATAGATATAAGAAAGTGTACCTCCTCAGTGCCTCCGTGCAGGACAAGGTCGTAGTTGATGGCGCCGGGTTTGATCGCGTCTATGAGGTCCAGAACTACTACAGCATCCGCCAATACTTCGTCCTGTAACATATTGTGATGTTTATTATATGATCAATAACAGGATATATACACTTTATACACATTTTGTAGAAAGGTAGGTAAATTTTTTGTAAAATTATCAATTATTAAAACTTCGGGAACTACTCAAACTAATAAAAATAAACTTATCGGCTTTTAGTTCAGACTAAAAAAATATGTGTACATATAAAAAAAAAACCATTAAAATTAGTATTACCGTGTTTACATATCTGTAAACAACCAGTAATACTAATTGGGACAATATTGTCTTTATAACATCACCTATCCATATATATATAATCCAGTCATTTCGGAGATTATTCGGAACAAACGGACAAATAGACTAAAATTTTAATAATTATTCTTATAAGTACCGTTAATAAATTCATATTATGCATTTAGTAAAAAGCTTTTGACATTACAAACAGACACTCCAATTTTGTTTTTCTGTATAGATTAAAATCGTAACCATAATATGTTACCTGGAAGCTCTTAATGGAGGAGGTCTTGCCGGCGGCCTGCAGCTTGTTGTTGACCCACTGCACGATCTCGCGCTCGATGATAGGGTTGCCGGTGTTGGCGAGCCGCGTCAGCACCGACAGCGTGTACGCGCGCATCAGCTGCCAGATCAGAGCTGTGGGTTGTGGGTTGTGGGTTGTTCATTATATTATTCTTATATTACAGATATTTTTGTGTATATTAAAATATACGGCAAAGTAGCAATCTCAGCTATCACTAAGTAAACTTGAAAATGTAGAAAGCATTCTTGTGTTAAATCTCACACTGAAAATACTCTTTTTTTATTATTTTTATAACTCATAAGTGGTAACGCGCTCGCTTAGGAAACCGAGTGAAGCGGGTTCAAATCCCGGGTCTCGCACCTCTGATATTTTCATATGCGAATCATTTTCTAACTTGATTACCACTTGCCTTACGGTGAAGGAAAACATCGTAAGGAAACCTGCATGTCTGAAAGAACCTAGCAAGTTTTCGAAAGACATGTGAAGTCCGCCAATCCGCATTTGGCCAGCTTGGTGGACTATGGCCTGATTCCCCTCGTATTGAAGGGAGGCCCGTGCCCAGCAGTGGGACGTTAAAAAGGACTGAATACGAATACGAAATCATAAATGTCTAAGACGCACAAACTAATATTTCATACATTTTGAACATATCGCCAATGTCATGTATAGAATGGAGAAGATACGAAGATAATTGGTCGATAAAGTAGTCTTTATTTTCATTCGCTGTTTACTTGTAATTGACTGAATTTAAGGAAAAATTTAGATGACAGTATCATAGGCTTCATCTCAGTACATGAAAGCCTCAACGTAATTCGTCGTCTCAGTGCTTATTTGTCCAAACGACCAAATTACCGAAAGAGTGTTTAATACTGAATTATTTGAAAAGATGTGTTTTATCTATACATGAATATAAGTTTTAAAAAACGATCTATGTAAAGTACAACAAGTATATTTAATTTGAACAAATAAGCACTAAAGCGACGTTATATCATTGATATATTGCATAAAGATTAAAGTATAATTATAAAACTGAACCTTACCCAATGTAAGTGTTGCGTTTCCTTCGTTAATGTCAGCGCCGGCGATGCCCACGAGCGAGAAGCCGAGCTGGCGGCCGAGCTCCACCGCGTAGTTGCAGTTCTCAAGTCTCTCCATGAACTTACGCAATTTGGAGAACTGACGGTGTACCTGGTTGTGATAATATATATGTTAGGACATTAATGATTGTGTTAACACCTTTTGTATTATTTTATTTGGCCATAATGTAATGTAATATGTAAAGGATTGAGTTGAATAATTTTATTTGTGGTTTCGTGGCCTGGATCTGACGCAACCTAACTTGAAATGTTTACTATATTTTTAAATTGTAAACACAATAAAAACACTGCCATGTTATGACAAAAAACAAGAAAAAAAGGGATAGATTCTTAATTCGACTTTATCTTTTTTGCGTACTTTACGCGATTTATACCTATTTTGAATTTTCCAAAATAACGAATGGGTTTTAAAATTAGTTTTTGTGTTAAGAACTTAATATCCCAATATTAAGGAAAAATAAATAAAGATAATTCATAAGAAAAAATATGATTGAAAATTATAGCATAGTAAATTAAATGTACCAAACAAACATATCCACATACCTTCTTCCAATTAACAATGCCGGGTTTGATGATGTCGTACAGCTGGAAGATGACGAGCCCGTCCGTGAGGTCCGAGTACAGCCAGTTGACGTGCGGCGCCACGCCCATCGAGTTCATCCAGTTGCGGTACGCTGGGGATTGTTGTGGAAATACATTTATTTATTCATTCAATCATTTATGTATATTTATTTATTTTATAAGGATAACCAACAAAAGTTATTAAATATAGTACAGTTACATTCGTGATTACATTTACAAATCAAAGATAAGTGTACTTTTTTACAGGTTATCACATCATGTATAAAACTAAAAACGAAACCTAAAAATATTTTACTAAGTTATTATAAATAAGTCGCAACAAAATCAAATAAAATTTGCAAATAAACGTATATAACGTCATGTAGCTGGATGGATTTCGATGCAATAGCTGGATACGATTACGATTTAGTGTTACAGTAGTAGTAGTTTAGTGTTACAGTAGTTCAGGTCTGGCAATCCAACAGGCCGTAAAGATAAAAGACACTGGGAGATTGCCTACTTCAATGGGAGGTATACCATGCGGGTTGCTCCAGTCAGGACATCTCTGATAGCTTAGTGCACCATGGGAGCCACCTCTCGGTTGTGTGGTCTGCTTCGTGGTTGAGTACAACCAAAACACCCAACACTAACTAACTCATACTCACTCTTCTCCTCCCTAGTCTCATCCAGCTGGTGGTAGGCCTCGTTGTCGGTGTCTGTGCGCTGCAGGCCCGGGTGCTGGTTGAACAGGTTGGCGACGAAGGCCAGGTTGAGCTTGTACACGCCGCCCACCACGTCGGCCGGCGTCACGAACGCGCGGCACCGCAGCTTGGCCGCCTGCTGCAGCATTACTTCTGCACGCCGGAGGAGGTCGGTTTCCTGTACAGGTTTATATGGTTTAGATTACTGCTTTCCCGCGGATTCGACCACGTATTTCAATTATGTGTTACTGTAAAGTTTTTCATAAATCCGTTCAATAGTTGCATCCAGGATACATTTTATACGTTACAATTTATATATAACACAAGATAATTGTCGTGTCCAAATTTGAATATTGCTTGTGATCTTTTAGTTCATAAAAAAATGTTACAAATTTAAGATTTCAAAGCGATAACAATTATACACAACAATTTTTTTTAAAATCCTTTAGAACCCTTCGTTACCGAATGAAGAACATTCTGGAAGCAACAAGATAGAACATTCCAGAACATACCCTCAAAGCATCCAAGGTGACGCCAGCATCGTCTGGCGCTATTTGCTTCAGCAGATAAGAATATATCTCAGAATCAGCAACATCTTGCTGGAAGTTGGTGCAGCGACGGGTGACACCCGCGCTTTGCAGCTGGTGGTTGACCCAGCGGAGTAAGATGGCTTCTGGGGACAATGCGAGGAGATCCTCGATTCTTTCCTGTAATTTTCAGTTTTGATTAGTTATATAATACTATATTGGGTTTATTTACAGACGGTTTTATTTAAAATATTAATAAGTTAGTTAAATAGAATATTAAATTAGGTCACAATTTAGATTTTACAGATTAAGTCTAATATTGAAAGATTTAAATATTATAATATTAAAGTGGAATGTAGTGCATATTAGTATTTAAGATTTTGATGTAGCTATGTATAATTTTTATTCAGTACACACAAATAACGAATGTTTGAAATAGATGAAGGAATGAATAAGTTAGGATAAAAAATGCTACAATTACTATTACTTTTATAATACTTATATTTTTTAAATATGTCCCAAAGAACAACTAACCTAATAAGTATTATCTTACAAGTACAAGTAAATAAAAACTTAGAAACAAGAATAAAAATGTGTAATACCTGGTCGTTAAGCAGCTCTGTGAGACCGGGGCAGTGTTCCAAAGTGATCTGGTTGAAGAGACCAATACGAATGATCTGCCAGAGTAGACCCAATACCAAGTGAGGTTTACCTGAAAATAATAAAAATTAGATATTATAATTTGCTAGCTTAAGTATTAAAAATTAATTTTGATTCAACTTTAAAATAGGCATAACAATAGAGAACCAAGTAATAATTTATATGGTAGTACGTGCCACGTGGGCCGACCTTCACTTCGCTTTGCACCGAGCTTTGCTTGCAATTTTCCGGTAAAGGTACAAAAATTTTTTTTTTTTAGAAAAGTCACCTATATAATCAAACTTAAAAAGAAAAACTTTATCTAAATACAAAATTTGGTCCAAATCCTTCGAGTGGATTTCGAGATACACGAAATAAATTTATACAGATACATGCGTAATATTATATATATATATATAATGTAGGACGTCTTTGTAATATCTAATAAATAATAATCTAATCAAAAGTACGAGTATGTTCTAACCAAAGTAACACTACTATTATTTTTTGGGTATGATGCCATTGACTGTTCTTTTATTATGTGCTAGATTCATTTTAGCCTTTAGTTTTTACCTTTAGCCAAATCGTGAGCATCGATATTGACGATATTACATCCAATAGCCTGTGAGGAGACGAGGGCGAGAGTGAGGTTCTCATGTTTGGTGTACAACGTTAAGTTCTTCTTGTTGATCGCTCGCTCATCGATTGTGTCCGGACAAGAGTGGTTGATGACTTTGCTAGAATAAAATGTATACAAAGAATATTTAATAGAAATTCTTTTGTTAGTAAAAAAATCATCCATGAGTAACATCAGTCTACTAATTCATACGGTCGTATAACAAAGGCGTCTAGACGGGGTAATCGTTTTTTTTTTTCTATGGCTTGGAGTTGTGTTAACAGACGCAATACATTCTGCCAGTGTCACGTTTTGTGAGGAAGACACAAATGAGATTGAGCGGTAATTTTGAAAGGGGCAATCGTTCGAGGCGAGCGAGGTGAAGCCGAATGACACGCACCCGCCTGTCTAGTGTCTTACTTACTTTCATATGACATTTTAAATAAATCTATCTCTTCGGATTTTTTTGGAGGTTTATTTTGATTTTTGGTTAGCAATTAAGAGAGACTAACGAAAAACTCAGAAACGATAATTTTATTCAAAATATTAGCGTAAATCTATTTTATATGACAGTTGACATAGGACTTTAGACTTGACGGGTGACTTGCCGCGAGATCTCACTACAGTGCTTTAACTTCTAAACCGTTACGCTTAAAAAACCAACAACACTTGCATTCCAATCAATGAGTGACCGCCTACTGAATGGATTGCCCTACCTACATATATGTACTTATCGTACCACGCGAGCACTCAAGTTATTTTATTCAATTTCGGCCAAGAAACGGGTACCGAAATTATCAAGACCTTAGTATTGATAATATTTTTTATGATTATTATCATGATAGCTATAGGATAATTAATATTGAATATTTATCAAAGAGATACAAAGCCAAGTAAGTAATCCTTCAGGAACTTATACTATCTGATTATGTATATTAGAAGCAAATGATATGGTTTCATATCTAAACAATAATTTAATTTTTACATTACTTCATGACTAAAAACCAAAACATTTTAACTCGCAAATATAAATAGAAAAAAAATTAACTGAATACCACAGAAGATGTGAAGTAACTACCAGACAAAGTAAATAAAAGAATAAGCCAATTCAATATTTTTGATAATATTTTATCAATAACAATTATCAAACTACCTTTATCCTAACCCTAAATTATTTATCAATGATACAATTATTTCTTCTAGGAAGAGTTTTGAGAGGTGAATACATATATATATATACGTTGAAAGTGGCACCAAGATGGAACTCGGTTAGTTCAGGTGTAATTGAAGTAAAACTTCTTTACGCACGCTTGACTTGGGGGGTATGCTGGTGAATACGTGACGAGAGCGTTACGAAAAGTGTGCTCGGACGAGGCGAACGTTTGTTTCCATGGTAACCGTTGTTATTGTTTAACAAATGATATATAATTTTATATTCTTTCCATAAATGATATTCTATAAATATGATTGTAATATGCCTAATATGTATTATTTAATTATTTTTTTAGTATCTCACCTATCCTAATTATTTAAAACATAAATTGAATTTCATAAAGAGTACCGATAACCTACAGAAGTTTTACTTCTTGCGCGTGTACACATTCATACATACACTCTTATATTTTTTTTTAATTTATATAAATGGTATTTGAAACACAAATTACGTGTAAAATATGCTTATATCAAGATGACGAGTCATATAAATAAATACATTGTTACTTGTAATCGGCTTACAATATGTAATAAGTATCAAGTAATAACAAAGAAAGAGGTAATTTTATATTTTTAATATTTATGGAAAATATAAAAAGAAAACTGATAAGTGTATTTTAAATAGCCTTATTACGTCATGTGTTGAAAATCGTTAATTTTCTTTTTGGTACAGCTAATAATTTTTGTATGTATCTATGTATTTATTTAGCCCTTTTATTAGTTAATAAAAAATTATAATCTAAGCTCTCTATATAATATTAGGTCATAATATTTGATTGAAAATAAATGGAAAACGTTTTAAAAACTGTACGTATTTTTTTATAAAAAAATAAATATAGCGCGTATCAGTTATCTACATAATATAATAAAATATTATAAAGTTTGTTTCGAATAAACTCATAAACTTCTGGATCGATTTAGATGAAATTTCGTAAGAATATAGTTTGAGACCCTGGGAAGGACATAGGATTTTTTTTTCCGGAAATCATACCGTAAGGCGGTGAAAATGGGGATGAATGTTTGTATCAGGAATCAACCCAAGGACGAACCCGGGCAAAGCGAGGGTGAGTCGCTATTACTCTAAAATAAATGAAAAACTTTTTAGGGAATGTCTTCAGGCTATGAAAACCCAAAAGATTTGGGTGAAATTCATAATAAAAATACTTTTTCTGTTAGTGTTCAAATTTTTCTAGACTTTCTATATATGGACGGAATACATTGTACAAATCATGGTACATAGTAAAGAATTGTATTATAGGCAGCCAATTATAAGATTATCATAATACTTTCTTAGATTTACGTAAATCTTTCGACACTGTTATCATGTCTCTTCCGTGATCATAATGGCTGTAAAGCATTCGAAACGTCGGAAACCAAGAATTAAAATAAATCCGCAAAAAAATCCGAAATGATAGTTTTATTTTAAATATAAAATTACCATTTCATGTTTAAACTACAACTACATAATCTCTTGGCAACGCCGGTCTCTTGTATCTTAGAAATAAGAGCTTTGCTGAAAATATACTGCAAATCTGCACCAAACTTACCACAAAATTAAACCGTCCTTCAGTTTCTCATACAGCTGTTTGCCCTCAGGGTCGATGGGCAGTAGGTGTTTGAGATCAGGATCGTGCTCTAAGTTAGTATTGATCCATCCAGAGAACGCCATTTGTTCTTCTAGACGCACTGAATGTGTTGTGCCTTTAAAGAAAAATATGACCTTATGTGGCGAAATATAAACTAAAATAATGTAATAGCAAAAAATTAGAGACGAACTGGTTGTTTTTGAAAAAATAATAAAATTATTTACACTAGCAATATCGATTATGACAATCAAATTCTACAAAGTAACAACGTGTGTTAAACTAAAAAAAACACGATGATTATTATATACAAGATGATGTAAAATCGATTCTCATAATTTACCTAACATTTGTGCAGGTTACATCTACATATCAGTACTCAAGTGTAATAAGGCCTGTCATCAACATCCAATTTTAAAGAAATCAAACGAATATGCTTTTAAAACGTGGATCTTGGCTATCTCTCATACACACGCCATACATGAGCTATTCGTGCAATCTAAACCAATACATTAACTTTATGACCAATATGTGTTTAAATCAGTACGTCGACAGAGCAATATCATTATGAAGCAACAAGTACAACGACTTCATTCACAACTCGCTTAATCACTTTCATTCGGAATCAGTTATTAATGCAGCTGTAAATTCATTTATTAGAAGGATGTTAGCATTGATGTCTCATTGCGATGAGTTATGTACGAGTATCATTTATTTGGACTTATTCGAAAATAGCCAATAGAATCTGAATATATAATTTAAAATATTCTCTCTATTTTATATTTATTACGGTAGTTTATCATGCTTGTATATAATATTTAGTATTAATTGTACCGTCCCGTCTACGGTCCCACTAATCATTTCACTAATGGTTGTCTTTAAAAGATTCCTCATAGTAATAAGGCCGCCTTTGCATGCCTTTTTGTCATTTTTTCTTTACATCTTTTGTACTCTTCTTTTGTGTATGCAATAAAGTATTTATCTATCTATGATCCTATCTACAGCAAAATCGATTATGATCGCATTTGAAAGGTAAATATAGGTTAATTGATATAATTCTTGGTTACAGTAAGTAAAAGTGTTATTATAAAAAAATCGATTTTAATATGCCAATAAAAATGGATACTTTAAAAAGTTAATAACAAAATGGATTTCGCTTTGTTTTTAGCTTTTATGTAAACTTGTTTAATTTTTAAAAGTGAAAGTTACCATCGCTTGAAGCCTCGCTCATACCGCCTAAATGTTCAAGGTTCTCCTTTTTACTGACAGCTTGTTTGAATGTGCTTGACACCTGAAAAAATACACAATAACGCTTGGATATGTATAAAAAGTATTATCACAATACTATTCTAATCTATAACTTTTATTTCTGAATGCCTGTTAATTCTTAAATTTTAACTGCTTAATAGATTTGAATGAATTTCTGAAGAAAGACGACTCGATTGAAGAAACTTCCACGGGGGTAGTGCCGCGGGCAAAGCCTAGTTATCAAATACAGATATTTTATCCACAAAATGAAGAATCTAAATTACTTATAATGTGTACTTTCATAATTAGATTTACGCGAATATTTGACATTTTAAATAAAACTATCTTTTCGGATTGTTTCGCGGATGTATTTTGATTTTTGGTTCCCGACGTTTCGAATGCTTTAAAACAATCATGGTCACGGGAGAGACTAACTAAGGTTTTAGACGTCTCAAAGGCGTTATATACTTGTTACAGACAGAGCCTACCCACTGTTTTACAAAAAATAATACTGTATCCGCGAAATAATCCGAAAAGATAGTTTTATTTAAAATATATTGTGTTTAATTGAAATCGTCACTCAGAAGACGATTTGGTAAATGAGTTAAAGCAATTATGGTTTTATTTGCTTTTACGAAGTTCTTAGATTCGATTCCGGAAAAGGCGATGAATGCACATAATATTTTTAATAGAGACAATTTAGAATTAACTTTTAATATATAAGCTTTATAACTTTATACATCAAAAATGAATAAAATTATAAAAAATAGTCATTAATGATAATTACATCATTTAAAAAGAACGGTTCAAAAATAAATATTTACAAATATGTATAATTATAAAGGTATATACAATATAATACATAATATATATGTATGAAACATTTAATTGACTGTAGGTATCATCTATTTAACCCTTTCAACCTTTGACGCAGTTCAACGCCTATAAGGTTGGCTTCATGTATTGACGATGCAGCGCTAAGACGATTACATTAGTTTACAATTTAAAGTTGACAAGGCATTTCAAACAAACGTTTATTATGTATAGATAGTGCCCTGCACGAAGGCGCGCGATTTCAACTGTCAATAAAGAGAGGGGCGGGTCCTCGTGGATGGCACAAACTATAATAATTCTAGTTTTTAGTCTATAGTATTTTCACGAAAACCTAAAATCTGGATCTATCACATAATTATATATATGTCACCGTAAAATTGTAAACACCGCTAGATTACAATCTATCTAGCGAGATTGTAAACTGTCGAAACAAAATCTTTCGACAGTTTACAATATCGCTAGATAGATTGTAATTTAGCGGTGTTTACAATTTTATGGTAACATATCTATTGGCTACAAGTGCGTGCAATGTTTTCTGATTTGTCTACTTAACTGACTTCATACAAGAACTGTATAAGGACACTTAATAAATGACGAAACAAGTTTAAATACGGTTTTAATATGCTTTCGTGAAAATTAATTTCCACATACATAAAACTAAATTCGTAATGTAAAATGTAAATTATTTTTAAAGCAAAAGGCATATTAGTTGACCATCAAAATCCCTTTAAAATGACAGAGGCTAAGTGTCGATCGAGATTATACAACATGCGGTTACTGTAATACTACAATTATGGTCATTAACCTTAATATGGTCTGACATTTAAGCAAGTCGATACATTCGTCTACGGCCTGGCATCCATCCAATTTTCGCCAAATTTGTCAAAATAACATAAGAATACTGCAGTAAATATTTATATCCCTTTAAAGTATATATACATTTATTTGTACGATAAAAATAAAGACTGGTTTATAAAGTGTTTGTTTATCTTCGTGGAATCCTGTAAACAAATTGACTTATAGGATTAATATAATTGATTTTATAGGATTTTAAGAGATTTAGAAGTTTATAGTGCGAGTACATCTCATCAACCTTCTAACCCATTACACATATGGAAGCGTGTGATATAGTTTTTTCTACAAATGACGTGTTTGTATATACATAGGTCCGTCGATGTGAAGTATTAGTAATAGTTTAAATATAGTAAATACTGATTTTCTAGGAACAAATGCTATTTCATAGAATACGTGTGAAGGAACGTTATTTTCTCTAGAGAATAAATCGATTTTCTACTAGGCTAAGCTTTAATTTAATCTTATATGGTGTGTTTATTTGAAAAAAAAATGTCCTATTTAAAAACATAATATGTTATATAGATAGTAGGTTGGTCCAAAAAGATATTTATATGTTAATATACCATAATTGCTGCCTTTTTGCTACAGTACTACATTTCTTCGACAGTAAAAACTTTATAATAAAAATTTGAAATATTACTTTAAATTTTTAAATGTACTGTAATGAACATAAAATTTACCTGTTGTGCTTTAAGATTGGCGCAAAGCTCTTCAAATTCTGTTAATGAGATGCCATTCTTCCTCGCGTCGCCGTTCATGCTGCCGTTGACGCCGCGTCCTGTCTTGCCACCATTGTCGTAGTATTCTTCGATCATGCATCGCACCTATTGAAAAAATATATATTTTTTTAAATTTAATTTTGTTCTATATATGTTCTATCAATTTTCTATCTCTAGTGGATCCAACAATTCGACGAAACGTTTGGTTCAGCGTGTTGTGACCCTACTTGCTTTTTTTTTTGTTATCGCTGGGGAAACCCATCATGGGGACCTTACCGGCCGTCAATGGGTAAGGTACTGTGAGACTCTTACTCACTCGAACGCGGGTTCGAGTCCCGCTGGGGGCATTCATTTGTGTGATGAGCACGAATGTTTGTACTCCAGTCATGAGTGTTTACTGTTTATATTTATAATATGTATGTATTTAAAGTTATATGTGTGTAGTGTTATCTATAACACAAGCTTCGTAGCTTATCATGGAACTATCTAGTTCTGTGTTAATTTCCCACCAAAAAAAAAAACAATCGAAATATAGATTTTGGATTAATTGTGTCGCCAAAATTAACATACATAATGTCAATAAATTTTGTATGGTTAATTTAAATTATAGGCGATGCCATCGAACCCACGACTTAGGACTACGTCTTAAAGTTACACTACTTGGCATTTAGTCAAACGAATCAGAAAATCTTTTCAATTCTTTTAAATCTATTACAGGAATATTCTTTAACGAGATTAGATTGTAAATCTAAAAGCTTGTTAAGTTATATCAAAGCATGTCAAGTGTAAAATAGAGGATACACTTTAATTTCTCTATTGTGCTAGCTCTTATGTAGAGCGGAAGCTATGATATACCTACATATAATTTGTACTTAAGACATATTACTTATTGAAGGCTGATTATATTATGAAACACTAATGTTAACGATTTAGAAAGTGATGCTTCTTTAGAATCGTTGTGATTTGAAACTCGATGAAATGAAAATACGTCACGACAAAGAGACAAACACTTATATAGGACTAAGCCGACGAGAGATAGATAGAATACATTACAATATAGAAAGTGAAACATAATATGTAATGTAATATATGTTGAATAAAATGTAAAATAACTTTTAAACTTGGTAAAAATATTGTATTCAGCGCTTTTTATCGTCCCACTGCTGGGCACAGGCCTCCCTTCAATACGAGTGGGATTAGGCCATAGTCCACCACGCTTGCCAAGTGCGGGTTGGCGGACTTCACATGTCTTTCGAAAACTTATTAGGTTTCCTCACGATGTTATCCTTCACCGTAAGGCAAGTGGTAATCAAGATAGAAATTATTCCCACATAAAAATATCAGAGGTGCGAGACTTGGGATTAGAACCCGCTTCACTCGGTTTCCCAAGCGAGCGCGTTACCACTGGGCTACCACTGCCTCTAATAAAAACTACTCCTACTCCTGATACCCTACATTCATCTCATTCTCTCGTAGGTTACTTTACTGAAGTTTCACTTCTACCGTGCGTAAATTGCACATACACACACACAGACTTACTTGCTCTACATCGTAAAAAAAAATATGTAAGTTTAAATTACCTTCCATTGTGGAATTTTGTAGCCGACGCTATCGAGTGCGTCTTTCAACTCCTTCAAGTCAATATATCCATTCCCGCTTGTGTCCAGCTGTAACAAGATAAATTGGCTATTAGCACTTGACCTTAAAGAAATAACTTATCAATCAATTAATAATAACAAAACAGACAACGGGCGTAGTACTTTCTAGAATATTTATGCACTTATATTTTAAGTTGAAAAGTTCGTAATATAAAACGCAAAACGATCAATATAAATAGTTACCAAGTGACACGTTGCGACTTGTGAGGATTTGCTATTTATTCGAAATTATATAAAACACTACAATATTTTCCATTACGTCAATATTTTTCATTATTCTAAGGCCACAGATTGAAGTAGGGCAATGATTATTTCATTGGTTTAATTAAGTAAACAGTGGCTTCGACATAAATCTCTAGTTATTATTGTAGAGTCGTGCATTATTTATGATCATTCCGATCTGTGTGTAACTGCAATTTCATGTAAATTGCATATTATACACTCAAGTAAAAAAAAATACAGCTTATTCTTGGTGATGATATTAGATATATTTTTATTTTATTTAAAGAAACATAAGAAATGTTACATCTTCCACTATGAAAACTATGTGAACTCGTATTTACTATTTATACCATTTTTTGACTGTCCCCTACCAAGCCTGCACAATAATGTATGCACAGTATTTGTAGTTCGTTACAGTATTCACTTCATTTATGTTACAAGAAAAAGAGTGTGATGATAGAACACTTTGTGACATTTCTTACTGTTTTACAAGTTTAAATATAAATGGGAAAGCGTTATATCTCATTTCACGTATTTATTTGTACATACATAATTTATGGCAAGAGCCTGCATGACATAGGGTAATTTTTATTACCATACATTAAGTGGTTCCCATGCAATTTAGTAAGTACATGGTAAAAGGTTACTAATTAAAGCCCGGATTGTAGTAGCTTTGGGAGGCAAGGTTGGGTCATCAGTAATAAAAAAAGTTAAAATACAATCAATTCAATCCTCTGGCCATGATAAGTTTACATCTATTGTATTATTTATATCATACATGCATATGTATGTATTAAAATTGAAAGGATTTAATTTAGCAAGCCTTGCTTTACCATATTTGTAGCGGTAGTTCAAGTTTGTAAAATTTATGGTAATGTATAATGCAATGTTGTTTTTATTTTGGTATATGAAGTAGAGGTCCTTTCTGAGGTCATAATTACTTTACCAAACATGGCAACCGGCTAAATATAATAGACTAAATATGTTATATAAGTTATTTATAAGAGCAGTAAGAAGTAATAAAATTCATATTAGTGTATGATAGGAATTTTATAATAATTTTATTGGTTTTCTAGACAAGGTTACATACGTGATGGATTTTTAAATACCACTTGTTAATATGTTATTAATGCATATTCTTGCTTTGTTCTTTTTCTCGAAACGTAAAAAGCTTACCGTATACGTTACCTGTTGTAGAGTGTTATAAGCTGTAGAGTGGTATAGACTATTACATCACATACATCACATACATTTACATCAAGTGATTTCCGTGGGATATCAATCTGTCACAAAAAATACTTTAGAACGCGGTAGGGAGTGATGCGAGGTCAGATTATTAATTTTACAAAGGGTGAAATCGAATTCTTTTGGTAAGGCGGTTTTAGTATGTGTAACATTCTAATATGGTTACATATACATACATATATAGGATCTAAGGATATAAATAAAAGCGCTTAATAACTCTCTCGACTATTTTTATATAAAAATTATTATAGAAAACCACATTTATGCGTATCGTGGTATTGCTGTTATGACATCCCATTCTTCTTTTCTTTTATTTATATTTTATCCCATTCTATTCTTAAAATCTTATCGTACGTCACTTTTACTCTAAAAATATCATTTCACACATAGGTCTATAGTCTTGCAAATTCCACATGTATAATTAAATAAAATATAAGTATAATACTTAAATAGTAGGTATATTAGACACTCAATCACCAACAAAAAACAAGAAATTATTAAGTGACAAAAAATTACCAACGATTAAGAAATTGAATGAAAATGCTCTTATTGTACTTTTCAACGATTCGTAAAAGAAAACTATCAATTGAAAGAGCACTCAAACAATTAACATGTTTATATTATTTTTAATTCATCGCAATCGTATTACCCACTTCGATGATATAACCACGATAATATACCTAATAGGTTATATATCAATATCTATAGCGACATTCTCTATTGATTTCAAATCAAATTGCGTAAAAGATTCCCAAGTTAACTAAGGTAGGTTTTTGAATGTTAAAAATACCTCGACTTCATTATTTTAGAATAAAAATTGGGTAAAGATACTGTTATTTGTATGAAAATGAAATAGAAATTAATAAATTTTAACGAAGCTACGGTTCGTTTGCATCAAAATGTGGTAGCAAGGTCGTCCATTTGTAACTAGTTAACATACACAAGCGAAACACTTGTTATGTTACCGTGAAAAGTGTTGCATAATTAGTGCAATATCACATTTTAATTCAAATAGTAGAAAAATAATAAAAAGTTTTTAAATTATTGAAAAAAAATCTAAAAGTTTTAACTTTTTTAGATAACTTTTTACTAAGAAAACTGGTACTGCATAGTATGCACTTGAATTAACGAGATAGAAAGTAGACTATGTCACTAAATAAAACTATCTTCATACAAGAAATTATGTTGTCTTGACGAGTAAAAACCCTATAAAGTAATAAATACACATTCGTATTTATAACATATAAATAAAGGTAATTAAAAGACAAGTGTGTCGCAACATCGATCCCAATAATTATTAAAAACTGCAGTCATATTTCAACATTTGTCATTTATTAAATGAAGCTGCAAAAGCGTAAATTATTTCGAAAGTTTTACAACGGCAATAAATCCTTAAGATTTGGGTAAAGATAGTGCGGAAAAATTAGCATACTAATAACAATAATAATAATCTCTTTAATTTAATTATTATAAGCTTTAGCCCTATAAAAGAGTCAATTGCATTGCATATATGCAATATGTTGACATTGCATTCAACTCATATTGCACGATTTATTCCATATGTACATAAGAGTAATTGGAGACATGATAACCTTCGAGTTGTATCAGTATAATTGAAAAGAGCGCTGACCTATTAAAATGGCCGGATGTGTATAATGTAGCTCTAGTTTTAGCTAGGTCATTATCAAATAGAGTGAAAGAGCAATTATAGTGTTAAAAATATCTTTATTACTTTTTATTCAAAGCTATCTATGATGATCTATAATAATTAATTGATAAAACAACTTTTTACGCTTTTATAATTATAGCTTAACTTCTTAACAGTGTAAAATGTAATAAAAACATAGATACCATGCTATTTACTCTTGATATGATCATTAAAATTGCACTTACCGATACTAAACACATTCTATTACATACTAGCGACTCACCCTCGCTTCATTCGGGATCGTCCCTAGGTACATTTTAATATTTTTGGGCGGAATCCAAATCCTTTTACTATAATAAAAGTAGACTAAATTACTCTTTATAACATCAACCACCTGCCAGTGAAAGTCCCGTCAAAATCGGCCCAGCCGTTTCGGAGATTAGCGGGAACAAACAGATAGACAGACAAAAATTTTAAAAATTGTGTTTTTCTTATAAATACCGTATATAATTCCATATGCATTTAGTAAAAAGCTGTTATTTTGACATAACAAACAGACACTTCATTTTTATTCATCTGTATAGATAATTAGAATATTTTATAATCTTTGCAGATAAAAAAAATAAGAAGTTTTCTGAAACTATTTTACTATCTAAAATCATTTGGCAAAGTGGAAGCACACTCGCTGTGGAAATAGTGAAACAAATCCAAATTCCGGTTCACATGGTCTGAGATTTTCTTGTGCGGAATTCATATTTTAATCAATAAATTTCTAAATAAAAAAAACATAAGAGGACCATCAAGATGTGGAAGCTTTTTTGAAATCATAAACAACAATAATAAATTGTAATGTACAAATGTAAACTAAATATTTTATCTTAACATTTCCTAGTTATCTATTTAGCACTCGCGCTATTCCTAACGCGTATTCTGACAAAGACAAGAGATAATGACTAATGAGTCGTCCATCTGTCTGGCACATCCTGTCACATCGGAGAGAACTAAACTAATTCAGAGAAATGATAAATTGCACACACCAATACGTTTTTTGCTATCGATAATATAACCAAATGGAATATCATATCAATTTATAATATGGCAACACAAATTACAACTTAAAACAGATATTTGTATAAAGATATATTAAAATGAAAGTTCTATTGAATTCATTCACTCGCAATGCAATAAGTTGTGCAGACAAATCGAATTCTAACTTTTTCGCTTATAAACATCCCTCGAATACAATTTCATAAAAATATTCAATAAAAAAAAATCGAGTGTTGCTACTTTATTATATTTTTATTGCGAGCATATTCGTATTAATGAGTTTGGCTCTAGGAAAATTAATATTTAAATTACGAATATCCTTTCTAAACATTGACGCAATAAAAACGTTTCAGCGCCGCCCCGAGTTCCCGACAAATCGATTCCTTTTATGTGAATTGCGTTCGAAGGATCTAAGTTTCCTCTATACAATATGTATGTACTAAACTTAAGTATGTATACTTCGTCTACGTCTCTACATTAATGTTATTAAATATGACTGTTATTATTTCACTACGTTGTAAAAGTATATCAGCATATTTTTGATTCTAAGCGACCGCTTTTAATTTAAATATTGTATTTTTTACGATTTATAACTACTGTATTTAGGTATTAGAATTACTTCTACTAAGCCTTAATATTTTTCTTATTTTAAATATAATTGCTAAACAAATCTTAATAAAACGGTTTGCATGATATAGCAATATCCTAACAAGTAAATTAAAATGGCGACAAGTTATTGTTTATTATATAGCAATTTATTGACATGTATACAGTATGTATTTATCTGGCACTATCACTTATCACTGATATAACCAATAATAATAATTATGTACATGTGATAAAGTAGGACTAATCAGAGATTTGGAACATTCTTTCATAAATTAATCACATTATCACAATACGTATAACTGGTACTTACGTATTACTTCAATATGGTACATTTAAATCATTTTTAAAAAGTTCATGTCTGAAAGAATGTTCTAGAATATTTTTATATCTATCTAACCGTTAGATTCTAACGTTTTAATCGCACATCACCACCCAATACCAAGAACGGGCAGATGGATTGTTTTAGAACTATTTTATTAGACACGTAGTACATAATGAGTTAACGCCGTTCGATGCACATCCATTTATAACTAGTAAACAATACATTGCAAGCCATCTCTGGTCAAAAATCCTTTTAAAGATTTGTTATTATATATATTAAATGAACATAAAAACTTGAGAGCCTGTCAACTATGCGGTTATTCCTCATTCTCTGTAGAGACTACATAAACCTCTAAATGACTCATATATGATTCACTCGAGGACAAATCGTGTTTACATAACATCGTCGTATGTAATTTACGTGTTGTGACTGTTTTGTATGATATAAAATAACCATGAAACATTTAATAGTTTTAAAATACCTTGTGGACTGTCTTACTTGATGTTAACTAAATATACACTTGGCTCACTTCACAACTTAGTAAAAGACTAAGATTTATTCTTATAGATTATTTAATACAGTTTCGTCTACTTTAAATTTATACAGATAAATAAAATTGAAGTGTCTGTTTGTAATGTCAAAATAACAGCTTTATACTTAATGCATATGGAATTATATACGGTACCTATAAGAAAAACACAATTTTTTAAATTTTTGTCTTTCTGTCTGTTTGTTTCGGCTAATTTCCGAAACGGCTGCAACAATTTTAACGGGACTTTCACTGGCAGATAGCTGATATTATAAGGAGTAACTTAGGCTACTTTTATTTTAGAAAGAGAATTAGGGTTTCGCTCAAAAAAATTATAACGTACCTAGAGACGCCCCCGAGCGAAGCGAGGGTATGTTGATAGTAGATTATTAAAATTAAAATAAGTATGAAATATGTAGTAGAAAAATTAAAAAAAAACTAAATTAAGGTCTTCGAGATCTAACGAGTTAAGCTTTAAAATCGATAACGTTTTCTATACCACGTAACTCTATTATCTTTATTAACAGAAAGATAATCGCGACATGAAAATATCATTAGTAATAAAATTTTGAAAAAGATTATTAAGTACTTTAAATTATATTATTTTACGTATGTAATAAAAAGTTTAACGGTGGAGATTAATAAATATAATTTTTTCGTTAAAAATTATTACAAGTCGAATGAACTGAGAATCATAGCGTTTACTTGTGATTTTGATCGTTAACACGTAAGAAAAATAAAAATTACCGCCTTCATCTTTTATCGTTTAATTTTAAAAATAAGAATGAATAAGTGTGTAAAGTTAATTTTTAAATTCATTATTTACTTACTATTATCTATACATATACATATCTATTAATCTATACATATAATACAATAATTCGAAGCTGAATTTGTACATTAAATATTTTTTGGGAAATTCTTATTGAAATAAACATTATTATCGATACAGAGGCTCGAATCTAGAATTTTTGTCTGTCTGTCTGTGACCGCATCACGGAAAAACCACTTGAGGAATTTTAATAAAATTTTGTATGATGATAGCTAGTTACCCGGATCAACATATAGGATATTTTTTACTACGGGAAAATATCTCATTTCTGAGAAATCTATACTAAAAGTTAAAACGTAACAGGGACGAACCCGAGCGGAGCGAGGGTAAGTCGCTAGTAATTAATAAATACTACTACTACTAACAACGGATTTGAATAGGTATAGCTTTCTATATAATCGTTAGTGCCAATAGAAAAGCAAAAATGTATGAAAATGGTTATGTATTTTTCTTTTTTATTAGCAATATCGAAAATAAATAAAAATCGGCCAAGTGCGAGTCGGACTCGCGCACAGGGAGTTCCGTAACATTATCTATAAAAATGGCAAAAAAAATGTCCGTTGTATGGGAGCCCCCCTTAAATATTTGTTTTATTTTAATTTAATTATCTATTTTTAAAATGAATATATAACTAAATATTCTGCAAATATTTCAAGCGTCTACCTGTTGCCGTTATCAATATCGAGCGAAAACGATCAAAAAAATCATAATTGTTGTATGGGAGAACCCTTAAATATTTATATTATTCTGTTTTTTTAGCATTTGTTGTTATAGCGGCAACAGAGAAATACATCATCTGTAAAAATTCAACTGTCTAAGTATCACAGTTCATAAAATACAGCCTGATGACAGACGGGCAGAGAGACAGACAGGCGGACGCACAGCAGAGTTTTAGTAACAGGGTCCCGTTTTACCCTTTGGGTACGGAACCCTGAAAATTACTTTGTAAAGAGGTCTTGATAAACACATAAGAATAACACACTGAAGTACACTAAAGTATTTTATTAAATAAAGGTAACTTGTCCTAGCCGTGTTTCTAGTGAATGACTTATGATTTTTTTTCTTATTATTAACATGAATTCATATACACACCTGCAGTATCGAGGACAAAAGCAATTAAAATATTTAAAAAAAATTTAACCATAGCAAAGCAAAACCAAAGAAACGTACAACATTTTCTAAGTTATAATTAAAGTGGTCGTGCAACTCGTCCATATTTGGCTGGTATTTGCGAAAGTCAACACAAATGTACTTGCGAATCTTAGCATTCCATTCTAGTAGAATATAGTGTACTCGTATAAGCTACAAAGCAGTATAAGGTATGAGAATAGGCTTGCCAGGAGTTCGTCTATAATCGGATTTGACGTATAGATCAAACATACTGTTAAGTATTAAGTAAGCTTTTCATTGAATACTATGGTGCAATATAATATTGTATATTTGAATATAGAAAAAAAATATTATGCCATTAGGTATTATGGCCTTTTATGTAAAATAAACAAATATATGTTTATATCAACTAAGAGTTAATAATGACCATACGTACAAATATGGTAAAAAACAAACATGAAGAAAAATTGAAAATTCGTCATACAGTAACAGAATATGAATGAAAAGTTTATGAATAAGATGACGAATCACTACAAGGTCACTTATGACTAAAGTAGCATTAGACTAAAGTAAAATTTACAATAAAACCATTTCATTTACAGATTAACGAAACAAATATTCGCAAAATGAGACAACATGATGGAAACATGGACACCCTACAAAAATGTGCGAGTTCAAGGACCCTCCCCGATGATTCGATTAGGGGACCGTTGACCCAGTCGCCACGCACAACTATGATTTATACTTAGCAGATACCAAATAAGTAACATCGCCATTACACGGCAAGACATAACTTTACAATTGACATGTATTTTTTGCGAACTAATCAATATCGAGAATAGTATCTACGTATTTTATTTTATTTTTTTATTTTTATTTTATTAGGATAACGAACAAAAGTTACATTATTACATTCATGATTACATTTACAAATTAAAGATAAATGTCCTTTTTTTTACAGGTTATCACATCATGCATTAAATTAAAAAACAAAACATCATTAGTTCCTAAACTATGTATTACATATACATTTGATTTTAGTATTATTTTGTCCGATATTTTAACAGAAGAAATTGATTCATTACTAAATGCTCTAAGAAAATATAATCTTTGCCCAGTGTAAGCCTTCATCTTTATCTTAATAATGAGAATGTAAAAATATTAGTTAGTTCGTTTGTTGTCATATTTTAATACTATCGAGTAGTTCCCGTGGGATAAATAAAGAGGAAACTCAAATACCATTGAGTGTTGATCCTTGAGTGAAGAGGGGGTGGGTCGCTATTATGATAAAGGGAGCCAAATAAATAGAGAATGTACCGAAATTTCAAAAAAATCCAAAATATAACTTTAAAAACAAGTTATAAGTCACAAATTTTAAGTAATATTTGTAATTTTTTTTAATGATTCATAGATCATGAGTGTTTATAAAAGCGCCTGAATTTTATTTATGTAGCGCTTAACTTGCTTTGTCAAGGTATTATCGTGAGGCTGTTGTCAATTTATAAATTGCGCAAAATTAATAGAGAATTCGTGTTGCTCATTTTGATATACCTAAAGAATCAAGTAATCGATTTAATGCATAGTCATGTAAATTGTTATTTACGTTATGTATATTAAAAAACAAGGGAATATAGGGGTTGATCTAGACAGACGTCTAGACAGGATGGATTATGGAATTTACTTAGGTCTATAGAAATTCAATTACAGTAATATCGTGAGGAAAATGACTTTGAAAAATTTGAATTATATTTATTATATAACTAGCGACTCACCCTCGCTCCGGTCGGGTTCGGGTTCCTAGATACATTTTAGCGGTTAGTGTGGATATTTCAGAGATGAAATATTTTTCCGCAGTAAAAAGTACCCTATATGTTGATTAGGATAACCAGCTCAACTCATCAATAAAATCATCATACCCATCAAAATCTGTCCAGTGGTTTCCTCGTAATGCGCTCCCAAACAGACAGATAGACAAAAATACCTAGAAACTATAGATTCGGCTTCTGAATCGATAATAATGACTATTTCAATTAGATTATTCAAAAAATGTTTAATGTACAGATTCGACTCAGCTAGAATTTTATTATATACATATCTATAGATAGGCAATTTTAATGTGACTATTGATGTGTTGACTTAACATTATGAGTAATAATTTTCAGTATTTATAATTTAGAAGCGACAGAAATATATCAGTATTATTAAAAAAAAATTGTTTATTGTTACAATAATTATTGTAACTTTAAAGGAATATTTCTCATTAGGTATATTGATGGTCTTATGATGCATATTCTAAAGATATTTTGTTCGATATGTTCATCCCTTATTTCGTATATTACGAAATTCTTCCTAAAGTTTTTTTGTTTAAGGTGGATTTAAATACAAAATATTTAATTTCTTACACATATACATATAACACAGTTATTTATCAAATACTTTATGAAGTTATTAAAAAAAACTTCTATTTATAAAGTCTTAAGGCATGATAAAGGAGGTTAAGTTATTGGAACGGCTGAATAAACGAATATGAAAACTGTTTATTTAGCAATGACATAGCATGATCAAGAATAGTGCTTTGTAGCTGTATGAAAAGAAAAATAACTTCGTAAAGTAGATAGTGAATTGTATGGTAGGTACTATAATATTGTACTCACAATTTATATAATATTTTAAATTTTTCCACATAAAATTATGTTAAAACGTATCGTTTATTAACTGGATTGTTTTAAAATTCTTCTTCTTACTTATGAGTATATTAATTGTTATTATCTTACCTTTAGTAAAATATTTGTACATAACCTTAATAGCAGAAAATTCTTTACACCAGGGAAATTTCTAAGGGTATTTCTGATTCATTAACAGCAAGTTGAGGGGCCCTTCTTATAGCAGAGGTTCCTATTGTACTATATTTTTTGAATAACTGTTTATATCTTAAGCTAGACAATAAGCTTTTCCCACAGAAAAGTGGGAAGTGAGATATGAGGTAATTTATAACGTTATATCTGCCTGCCCAAACAAGTTTAATTTTAAATTTCTTCGTTAATTAAGCGAAGCCATACTATAAATTATATAGCATAAAATATTTAAATTAATTCTATAATATTCGACATGACAGTATCATGAGTCATATAAACGGTATTAAATATCATAGGGGAAGCAAGGATCTAGGAAACCCTATAAGGTTCTAACTAATAACATTTGCGGTTTACGAGTTAGCGTGGAATGCGCATACAGTCACGTCTAAGACTGGAAAATGTATACGGTATAATTTCCTCTATTAACTATTAAGCGAGCTAAAACCGTATTGATCGAGGAGATATTATTACGCGGAACTAATAGATAACAAATGGGAATTTTAATTACTGTCAGATGAAATTATCCTTGGTTTAAAAAAGGTTCATTCTATATAGTGACAACTAAAATAAGCAAAAATTTTTAACTACGTTGATCCTTAAATAAATTTTGACTATGAGCCCTAATATTTTGATAAGAGTTTTCGTTTTCACGTGATATTGATTGTATTATCATTGTCAACGAGTTGCATTTAACTACAAAACTGCATTAAAAGTGAGTTAACGAGCTCTAGTCGCACTTAACCTTCCACATCAGAACTGCCGCTACATTCATAAGAGTTTCATGTTCAACAAAAATAACGATAGTTTGTTCTCAAAAAAACTAGCTGTCAATTATTTATTCGAATACCAATGCACTAACCGTTGAAAGGATCCATTACTTAAAAAGATAAATTAGTTTATTTAAAAACTATAAAAACTATTTTTATCAAACAGAAGCCTAAATAATAAATATAGTTAAAGAAATTATTATTCTGAAATAACTAGGTATGTAATAAATATGTACCTAAGTATGATTTTTTTTAAGTAACTATGTTGGTATTATATATAAATTGAAGATGTTTTTATAATATATAAATATAACATAAATCCTTTATTCTTCAAAGCCGCTTACAATGTCTAAGTTAAAATTTATATTCTGCACACATCTGGAAAGACTCGAGAAGACAACAATAACGTTAAATTATACACCACAGACTCACTTCAAATCTTTCAAGGAATTGCTATGTCATCAATTCTGGAACTAAACATTTGTATTCTATATACATTATTACGAAGAAAAATAATTAATACTCTGATTCCGGTTGTACGAAAACATTTTTATGGAGATTCTTAAATGTAAGTACGTAGAATTTAACTGAAGGGGCTCTCCCTAACAGACATAATCATAATGTCATACGTAGAAGTTTCGTATTAAATTTATTTTTATTTTTAATTATTCATAGCCAAAAACCTTCTTTTTACATCTTTGAATATGAGTTATTACAAAATATATTTGGTACATACATACACATACATATGTTTGTTATAGACACTGTAGCTTATGCACTTTGTGGGTAAACTCCCAAGGGTAAGCAATAATCGCTCTCATTCCACGCTGAGAACTCTATCTTACTGACTATAGTCTTCACTCTTCAGTGATAAATCAACAGCTGCCAGATCAGAGGTGACGATTATAAATGAATCACGCAAGAACGCTGATCTCTACCCGTATACTTTAGCCTAACCTAGTCGCATATATATGTATAATGTATGTGTAAGTTACACATTTATTTCTCTTAAATAAATATTCTTACACATAATATAATATTAATAATATTCAATCTACGACCCCTTTTTCTTGTAGTGCTGTTTCTCTACAACTCTTAATTAAGGCCAAGAGTTGTGCATCACTGATTCATGTCATTTGCGATTAATTTAATTCATATTCGCAGATATAATAACAATTATATCGGATAATATAATAATCGGATCGTGAACGTGATTTATCAAAGTTTATACTTATATCTCATACTGTAATTTGATTTCATAACACCTATTTTTGTTTTTTTATTATATTTGTGTTATTGTAGGCAGTGGTAGCCGAGTGGTAACGCGCTCGCTTGGGAAACCGAGTGAAGCGGGTTCAAATCCCAGGTCTCGCACCTCTGATATTTTCATGTGTGAATCATTTCTAACTTGATTACTACTTGCATTACGGTGAAGGATATCTGAGAAAACCTAGTAAGTTTTCAAAAGACATGTGAAGTCCGTCAACCCACACTTGGCCAGCGTGGTGGACTATGGCCTGATCCCCCTCATATTGAAAGGAGGTCCTTGCCCAGCAGTGGGACGATAAAAAAAGGGCTGAATACAACACCTATTTTTAGTGATAGCCTTTTTGGACATTCAATTTATTAGAGAACCAGCTATTTATATCCAGATATCATAGTAGGTCAGAGGTGGACTACAGAGACCACCGGACATCTAGTACCTGCGACACCGGACGCTCTTAAGTGGATCACGCGACTACCATTATTCATTTCCTTTAGCTAGTATTGTAACGTCATCGGTTTAACGGTTACTCTAAATAATAGGAATCGATATCGTAAGAGGAGGTGGAACCGTTATTATACATACGCGTACTATTGTTTGGTTGTTGGTAGGTATTCTACTGTAGTACTATTTCTTCAGTTTTTTATATAATAAACATTGTTATTTTATTATTATTTCATGCTGCATTGAATTTGCCTGATACACCTATGTATTATTTCAGGTCATATATCTTACTTTCATTTAAATCTATCCAGCCGTTACAGCGTGAAGGAGTAACAAACATTCACACGCATACATATTTTAGCATATATAATAGTAGTACGATTTATCGCTATTCATGGTATTACGCATATTAAAGAAAAGTGGAATTCTGTCATATTTAGAACGATGCGGGCTATGTGACAGTCCCTAACGCCGCAAATAAGTGGGCAAATATTATAATGGCACGTAGAGAACTAAGTTACGAGTGTTCCTAATAATTTTATATTTTAAATAATCATAAATCAAAGGAAACATCACAAATCAAAATACACATGAATTATATTAAAAGAAACTAATGGCGAACTAACGGAATAAGATTTGCAACTCATTAGGAACCTTCTATAAAACGCAATAAAAAATGACAAAAGAATTGCCAGTTAATGGCACAAAAAATACAATGAAGTGGTTACTTGTTATCATACGGCAAACTACGGCAAAAATTAATAACCTTTTCTTCAAAAGCAATTATTAAATAAACGGCAGGTCAAACAACTGTAAGACAAAATTATTCATTTTAGTTGCAAATGTGCTAATTTTGATGAAATTATTTTCTAAACTAACAATTGAGCGCGAGCAATTATATCAAAATTTATTCTCTCGGGTAAAAATTCAAATGAACACATTACCAAGACAATGTATCGATGTCTATATTCTGTCTGAAGAGTCTTCAACTTCGTCATCGACATGACGCGATAACTTATCCTCTAATGAGACAGCTCATTAGATGTGGCCTTTGGCCTGCTACGACCAATTAATAAATTGCTCTGATTGAGTATGTCTTATATAACAAGAGATTTCATTTTTTTTATTCAATTAGGCTTATTATAAGCACTTTTAAATCGACAATATAATTTAAAGAGCGTCAATGTAGTTAATCCGTGAGGAAGCTACCTAGCTAGGCTCAGGAAGCAGTTCTGCTGAGAAGTGCCAGCGAGAAACTCAACAGTTAATCTTTTAAATATAGAAGTTACATTATTTATTTTATTAACATAACAATATAGATAGCCCGCATATGAGTTAATATTTCTCAATTCCACACATTTCTATCAAAAAGAAACTCTTAAACAAAGTAATACGCTTTGCTCAATAAAATATTTTTAATTTTATTTTTAAATTGTTGAAGAGGTAAATGTAGGACAGTTTGTGGAATCTCATTACATATGTGTATACTCAGGCCCATGAAGGATTATTAATATTTTGGAGTCGAAATCTGGGAACATTTACTAATTGTAAGTGTTGATTTACTTTTAACTAGCTGACCCAACTGACATTGTCTTATCATAAATATCTTTAAGTCCATAAAAAAACTTATAGGTAAAATAAAGGATTGTCTAAGAAAAATATTATGAATATATTATTATAGATATAAGTATAAAATTGATCATTTCAAGAAAAATCTTTATAAGTTTTTACCTTTGTTTTTAAAAATACAATATTTGTTTTTACAATCTTTGTTTTTAAAAATAAACTATATACTATGGTTGTCCACTCGAGGCTGAAGGTTGGTGATAATTATCTTAAGTGCAGTCGAGATGACACAAAGCAGCTGATCTTACCGCAGATACGACAAAGACTGTTGCATGTTCTTCACACATATTAACATGATTTGATAATTAGCTTCTATTCTTTGCTATAATATAGCACTTTTCTTAATAAGTTTTAGTTGTAAGCCGTGTTAGTTTAAACCGTAAAAGTTTCTATATTATTTATATTTACTTATCCATGTTATATAAATATACAACCAACAAATAAAAATGTTTTTTTCTTCATTATTATTAGAGGACTATTTCGGATGGCATCTTAATAAGTTTAGTACCTTTTGATATACAAGTTCTGCACATCCATCAAAGGTCAGGTCATGACAATTAACGTACAATAATATGTGCTGAGAAACAGAGCATGGGAAGCGAGCGGTACACCTATGTATGGCGCATGAACGCGCTGCGCCGGCGCACGGAAAGTTCGCACGGTATTTAAATTAATGTGGAATCTGACGGTTGCCACGGATTTGTTTGGAAAATATATTCGTCTCTAATATACTATTTGCATATTAATATACCTTATGTTCAAATATTCATAAACAAAGTATATACATGTATATTAAAAATCATTTAAGTCTGATTTCAAGCCCTTGTTTAGTATAACTATGATTTGTTAAATATGGATTTGCTTTCACTCCAAAATGAAAAATAAATACAATCTGTTTCATATTCATAGTCATTTAAGTTATCAAATAAAATATTCACAAAACACCGTAAAAGGTTCTTTGCAATATTCAATTCCAATACAAAAGCCTGCATAAAAATGCCAAATGCCAAGGCTTTTGCCGGTGTTTATGAATACGTAAGTAAGTGAAGCGAAAAGCACGCAGGGAATCGCATTGCGATCAAGCGATTGCACTACAAACTATTTGCATAGCGCTGCTTATTATGATATTAAATTTCACATTGTTCGAATAGATTTTAAATAATAATTACTAAATATGAAGAAATATTTTGTATATAAATTCTTTAATATGTAAAGTATGAATTAGTCAGTTTTTCTGTTTTAATTTTTTTATCTAATAATAATTAAAAACTATGAATAATAGAAATTGTGAAAACATTCACACAGTAGTAAGAATTATTCGGAAGTAGATTTTGGCCTTCTGGGAATCCTAATGGTTGCCTTCAAATCCGTATAATAAGCCTTCTGTCTATATAATTGTATTTGAGATTTGTTTTTGAATACTAGCGACTCATCCTCCAGAAGCGAACTTCGGGTTCGTCCCTAGACAAAAACAAATCTATCCCACGTACATTTTTCCGGGATAAAAAGTAACTTATGCACTATTCCAGACTATAATCTATCTCTGTGCCAAATTTCATTTAGATCCGTTCAGCCGTTCTGGCATGAAAGAGTAACAAACATCCATCCATCCTCACAAACTTTCACATATTTATACAGATAAATAAAATTGGAGTGTCTGTTTGTAATATTAAAATAACCACTTTTTACTAAATGCATATGGATGTATATACGGTACATATACCAAAACAATATTTTTTACATTTTTTGCCTGTCTGTCTGTCTGTTTACTCCGACTAATCTCTGGAACGGCTGGACTGATTTTGACGGGACTTTCACTGGCAGATAGCTGATGTTGTAAGGAGTAACTTAGGCTACTTTTATTTTAGAAAAAGAATCAGGTTCCGTGAAAAAAATTTAAAACCCATGAAATTGTGAACAAAATCCGCGTACGGCGTACGCACCCGGAGTGAACAAAGGGTAAATCGCTATATAATTTAAATGAATAGCTTAGGAGTAGCAAGCTACTATTTATGTATAAACATAGCTAACCGTGAAAACGTACCTAGGGACGAACACGAGCGAAGCAAGCGTGAGTCGCTAGTGTATATATAATATTATAAATATTAGAATGGGTGAAACAAAAATTTCCCTGTCTGCAATATCCTAACACCCTAGTCACAAATTGTAATTGAAGAATTTGTAATTAGAGCGCTTTTGTTGCTTTGTTAACATCCATTTGTTCATTTTAAAATGGGTACCCTTATAATACTTTACTGAATTAGCATATAGAAATAAGTACAAAAACTTTTGTCCACAACTCTAACTGCTACGGCAAAGTAGGTATTCCAGAATATAGGTTATATAGTATCATATTTTCTGAAATGTATTTCATTCATCGTGTAGAACAGCAATATTAAAATTTACGTAAAAAGTTAAAAGAAGTTTATCTTTCAAAGTAGGCATCCCTTTTATGCCTAAAGTTTGAATATGAAGAATAATATTTCTGTGGTTATCGTATATATCCTTATACAGGCTACGTCAAAATTTTAGCTATTGGTACAGCAAGTTAGTTTAAAGTCAGTCAGAACATGTAATCTCAAAAAATATCAAAACACTGTATTGGTTAAGTACTTACATTCGAGTTATCATTATTGTCGAGTTACTATGCTGCATATACCGGAAATGTAGAATGTATAAAGGAGTCCTTTATGTTAAGTTCCTTAGTCATTTGCATTAATGAATTTAAAAATGAGTTGTTTAGAGTGAAAAAAATACAAAAACTTAAGCAAGCTTAATTATGAAATTCTAAATAAATCCGCGAAAAAATCCGAAAAGATGGTTCTATATTAAAATGATTTTTCCTTGACAACAGCGGCGAAAAGAAAAAGTGAACTATAAATATATGATACGTAAGTCCACTTCCCCTGTTAATAATGATTTCTGTACAGCTTATGCAGAAACAATATACAGGTCTGTGTGCTAAAAACTTTATAAATAAAAAAACCAGTGTCAAGTAGGCTACCTCTTATTTTCCAAAGAATTGGGATTGCGATACAGACAGGTACACCTATTACAGTCACAATGCGAGTACAATCTTTTTGTTGTAAATAACTACTATGTAGGTAACTAAGTATAATATAAACATTATATAAAATGTTGTTTTATTAATTTAGTATTTTAGCGGAAATTACGAAGATAACAATAACAAATGTAATTCACAAAGAGTACAATAATGATGACTGTATGAGACTTAATTTGTTTTGTTCTAAATATAGCCTTATCGACTTACATATATGTCCATATGTAGCCAATATTGCAATTATGAGTAATTAGAATACTTCTTCTTACAGATAAATCAGATCTACTTTATTAATTAAAACAGTAATAAATTTCTATTCTATGAGTACCATCTACTCGGCGGGGAACCTTTTCTTTCCCGGAAATAATAAAATGTTAAATTTAAGTATTTTTGCCTAAATCCTCTACCAGTCAAACAAGTTCCTTAATATTAGTTTAGCCATTTTGCAAATAGGCCGATAAAAACAGACTTTTGGGATTTTTCCGATAATAATTGTTTAGCCTTTAGTATCGAACACACGAGTATGGTTACATATAAGTTTAATATAATTTTAATAAATTTAAATTACCATTAACACCATTCCGCAAGTTTGAATGATTTTTAGGACTTTTAATGACATATCTACAATTTTTTAAAAGACAGACAAGACAATTGCGCGTGCGCAAAAAAGCGTCAGGCAATGATTTATTTCATATATTGCAATTAAATAATGTTTAAGTAAAATGCAAAGCGTGACTATGAATAACAGTAATGTTATAAAATGTATTATTTTTTCATTCAAAATCGTTCATAGACACATATCTTGTTACATTCTATTTTGACACATCACGAACTGTTTTCTTTTCGTTTTCATTCGATCTACTAAAATGAAAAACCAATAATATGCTGCTATGCATGTAGCTGTAAGAGCCAATACGTATACGTTACTTATTTTTTCCTTAGTGTTAACTCGTAGCATAATTAGCTTTAAACACACGCAAGTATAATTAAATAATTATGCGAAAGAAAAGTGCTAGAGTTTACATGGACAGATGTCAAGATTTGCACACGAACAAAGTCAATCAATAACGTTTTTATATCAAACTAGCGACTCACCCTCGCTTCGCTTGGGTTCGTTCCTAGGTTGATTCCCCATACATACTTTCATCGCCATTTTTACCCCCTTAAGGGATGATTTCCTGGATAAAAGTACCCTTTGTCCTTCCTAGGGTCTCAAACTATCTTCTTACCAAATTTCATCTAAAACGGTTCAGTAGATCCAAAGATTACCTCCTACAACCTCACAAACTTAACCTTTTTATAATATTCGTATAGATTACAGTAAATAGAACCTTATATCCATCCTCAAGAATGTTATTAGATTCGAAAATCAATAACTTAACACATTGAAAGGGTATGCACATTGCACATCAATCTTTATAAGAAATCATTAAGTGTATGGACAGTATATAAGAATAGTATATAAAAAAGTAAACGGTTAAAAAATTAAAGTAGCTCAAAATAACAACACTGATCGTTACAATAACAAAGTTAAAATTAGCTCGAAAAGCAGTAATTAATCGTTCCGTTACGCGGAGTGGATAAATAAACAAGCTGGTACCGGCTAAGACTATTTGTGGAGGAGGCTGTGCAAGCGCACGTGCAACATTTCCTAACATACGTTAAGTGGGGGTTAAGTTATTTAGTTCAAGTCATGAGTATTTTGTAGACATTTAGACAATTATTTTTTTTAAATGAGATTCTTGCATTTTTGCTTAATTTTTTTTTAATGTGTCTTCAGTAAATCTTATAATTAAAAAAAAACGATTAATAGTACAAATTACTTACGATATTAATAAAAGGACAAAAAGATTCAATTGTCCTTTGGAATAATACAATAATTTAGTTAGAAAAACATATTATAATATACATGTAATATATATATGTAGTGTATGTAAGCATGATAGAAGAGGTAATAAACATACGAACGTTTAAATCATTGTTTCTCATGAAAAATGAGGTCAATTTAAATAATTATTGTCAACTTAAATGAATCATAGAGCGCAAACAAAAATAGAATAAAGAAGTGTATTTTAGCATGATTTACAAAAAAGTTATCGATATAAAACTTTGTAGAAAAAAAATCGATATACCGATAATTATTATTTTTCTCCAAGTAAATAACTGAAACTAGTAGTTAGTCAAGTTCCTAGTAATTGTACAGGTTCAATTTCATAAGTGTTTAAATAAGGAAATCACACAAAACAACACATTGTTTGCTTTATGAATCATAATTCCAAAATTGAGCGTAGTACCTATTGTACAATAACAACAAACATAATATTTATAGTAATATATCATCAATAACGTACTACATATATACTATTTTGAATGAAAGTAAATGTAGAATAGTAGTTAATCGATACATATGATAAAAATGTAACTCATCGCTGTCTGTACATGGGAGATATTTGAGAAAGGCTTATTATTGGGGGTCATCATTAACGCAATAGAACCCAAAACAATGATTTTTAGAATTTTTCTCTGTTTGTCTGTGCGTTTGTGCACGCTAATCTTAAAAACGGCTTAATTGATTTGGGTGCGGTTTTCAATAATGTCTAATGTGGTAAGCTTTACTTAACATTTAGTTTTTTTTTTTGTAACCCAAGCGAAACGAGGGTGAGTCGCTAGTATGTAATAAATCTATTATCAAACTTTATTAAATATATAAGATCACGTTATATACCTTTGAAAGAGACTTTAACAAAAGAGACATCCCTCTCTTTCTCTTGATCTCTTTTCTGGATTAAATTTTAGCAGATCACTACTACTTAGTAAGAGTAGTATAAAAAATTTTAATGAACCAATATTTTATATTTCTGCCCAATATTATTTATCCTATACAACTTGTTTGTAGTTGATAAACAAACATTGGTTTAACATTTAGAGGGCATACTAGTAAATTTTATGTATCTTTAGCTCACCTTTTTAGTAGTGAGTCAGCGTCTGTTGACCTAAGCTTGAACATAACGTAACTGTATGAGTATCGGACAGTATTTCTTTGTGGCAGCCTCCGAGTTATGCGCAGAGTACTTTAGATAAAAGGATTTAATAATTATCTGGATAAATCCGCTGATTCCAATTACTGTCTAGACAAGAAAAATGTTAGTATGTTCATGAAGGCATGCCTTTGTCGGTACAAGCTCATAACTCGTGACTGTGCTGTTGGAATTAATAATACATTCTCGTTGTAACCTAATCAATTAAGATGCAAAAGGCCTACCGTACAGTTAATTAAGATTTCTTTTAGAATAACAATTAAGAGTTTCGCAAACTTACCTGTTAAAGACATTTTGAAGTTCATAATATGAATAGTCGAGTAGGTATAGTATAATATACTACTACGACTATTATATAGTGGTGCTTAGTGACTTTTGCATTGACAATATTAGGTTCTCCATTCTAGCGTCGCTGACATTTTACATCTACAACCATATAAACATATAAAACAAACGATGTTCATTTCGTCAAAGGGGATAGCACCCTTTTGCATAACTATTGATTTTTTAACCCTTTAAATGCAAATGGACAGTACAACCGGTCAGAATGGAGTAACAATTGCGTGTTCAAACTAGTTAGCACGGCTTTAATGTGACTGTGACTCAGCTATTGTGACTATATATCTATTATATATGTATACTAATATTATAAAGAGGGAGAGTTTGTTTGTTTGCTTGAACGCGCTAATCTCAGGAACTATTAATACGATTTGAAAAAAATATTTTTAAGTTAGATAGCTCGTCGAAGAAGGCTATAGGCTATATATCATCGTGCTACTACCTAAGGGAGCGGAGCAATAATAATCATAAATGTCAACAATTCGGGCAGACTTCCTTCCATACATTATTGTAAAATGGATGTTTATAATGGAACAAATTTAACGCGGGTGAAACCGCGGGGCACAGCTAGTGTTCAATATGTTGTAAGATCTCAATACTATATTTTAGTTTCATCTTAAAATTAATAAATGCGAAAAATATGTAAAAACTTTGTATAGTATACATATTTTACGAAAATCTTTTTGTCTCACTTAATACTTTAACTAAATTATTGATCTCCTATATTATTTTAATGAACGTAATGTAAATGTAAATCTTTAAAATTATATAGAAAATATCGGATATATTAAATAAAGTAATATCACACATTATAAAAGCGAAATATTTCAACAATAACAATATTTTTGTACGTATTTAATCTTATCGGATTAACTGTATCGGTAATAAGTATCAAATATGCCGCAAAACGCGTAATGAAAGATATAAACTTGTAAAGTAAGAAAATTGATTTTCTATCAATTTTATATTATCTTCTCAAGCTGTTTAAAAAAAATGTTTTTTTTTTTAATCTATTATTAAATTTATAATCAAATGATATCGAAAAATGACGTAACTTCCGTTTAATATAACTTATAAGTAGCATAATATTTTAGGTACTAAATAAATATATCAAATAACTGATATTAAGACGACACGTTAGGCTCAGTTTGTAGTGACCCTACTTGCTGTGCCAGCTTTTGCGGGTTCGAGTCCAGCTGGGGGCATTCATTTGTGTGATGAGCACGAATGTTTGCACTCCAGTCATGGGTGTTTATATTTATAACATGTATATATTTAAAGTTTTTTATATATATATGTAGTGTATCAACTATCTGGTATCCATAGCACAAGCCTCATAGCTTACCATGGAACCAGATAGTGCTGTGTGTTAATATCCCAACATATTTATAATTTATTTATTTAAATAGAATTACGTATAGCGTTAGTAACTTAATACATACTAATATACTTAATACAAATAATAATATACTAATATACTTAATAAAAATAATATAATAACCATATAATATTATTTAAAAAAAATGCCATGTCAGATGTATTAATTATCGACAGTCACAATTAAACATATGTAAATAACTAGCGACTCACGCTCGCTTCGCTCGCGTTCGTCCTTAGGTACTTTTTCACGGTTAACTATGTTTAAACATAAATAGTAGCTTGCTACTTCTAAGATATTCATTTAAATTATAATTATAGCTATTTACGTTACGTACGTATGTTATTGCGTTACGCCGTACGCAGATTTTGTTCACACTTTCATGGGTTTTAATTTTATTTCGCGGAACCTTGATTCTTTTTCTAAAATTAAAGTAGCCTAAGTTACTCCTTATAACAGCAGCTATCTGAAAGTGAAAGTCCCGTCAAAATCGGTCTAGCCATTTCGGAGATTAGCCGGAACAAACAGACAGACAGACAAAAATTGTAAAAAATGTTGTTTTGGTATATGTACCGTGTATACATCCATATGCATTTAGTACAAATAGACACTCCAATTTTATTTATCTGTATAGACAACAAAGAAAGAAAATTTTGTATAAGTTAATATCAAAACTAAAAGGCCTAAAGGTTTTAATTAAAAATATAAAATGAAATATACAAAAAAAAGATTGCATAAATCGACCAAATGAAATAAATACTAAGAAATAAGAAATATTAGAAAATTCCCATTCCTAAACCACAAATTTATAGGCTATAGTTTAAAACACAATTGCAACTAACGTCACCACAACCGCGTAGTAAACTGCCATCCTTTATTAAAGTTATCAGGCAATTGTTCTAAGAATATGCATGAGCCTAATCACAGTTGTCACCAATTGAATACTATTAGTGAAATCAGAACGACTGAGTCATCAGTTATAAAGGGGCTTTATTGTTGAAATAAATTACACTAGTAACCCATATTGTATTTAAATTAAACCCTTTTTGTATTGTTGTTTAGAAACCGGTCAAGCGCGAGTCGCGTTCTTTACGCACCATCTAAATATTATAAAGCTGAAGAGTTTGTTTGTTTGTTTGGTTGAACGCGCTAATCTCAGGAACTACAAATCCGATTTGAAAAATTCTTTTTGCATTAGATAGTCTGTTAACTGAGGAAGGCTATAGGCTATATATCATTCCAGAAAAATGTACAGTTCCCGTGGGATAGATTTGTTTTTGTCTAGGGACGAACCCGAAGCGAAGCAATGGTGAGTCGCTAGTCTTATATAAAAGACTAATATCGTGAAATATTTTGTAGTCATATCCTGCGACCCAAAAACTATTTCTATGATACAAAATACGTCTATTTCGCTAATACATTAAAATAAAAAAAGTTTTACGTTAGTATTACATACATTGTATTTATAAGCACAACGGTTGAAACTTGAAAGCCCTAGGAAGCACGCACAGCAACGTTGTATTATTTGTTGTTATATTTTACAGTTAACATTATAGCGTTAACTTTTTACTATGGAAGAACATGAAAAAGCATGTTTCTTTAAATAGGATGGATTGGATGCACTTTCGACTTTTTATCTTAATTTTTGTTATTATTTGTTATATCGGCATTCATTCATTTATTTATCATCAATAAAATTTTATCGTATATTTTATAATTAAAAAACAGGTATCTTTCTTTGTATTACGTAACCCTAAAAAATGAGTAATATTAATAAGCATAACATGTTGCAGGGTAATAGACATTAAGTACTAAACTTGGAGAACATGTAGGGGTGACTCATTGATTTTGTAATAAAAACTCTTTATTTAATATTTTGAACAATATTTAAAATTATGTAACGAAGTACATCATTTTATTCCCTCTCAATCAGTACTAATAATATATACTTTCAGATAACATAGTATTTACGATACTATAACTATTTCCCGTGACATAAAGTCTGGTTTAGAGAAAATGTGATTTTTCTTGGGTATTAGGCGCCACAATTCTGATTACTTTGTATAGGTTTCCATTACATAGGTATTTGTTTATGCGAAAAAAAATAAATAAAATTTAATTTTAAGCTCAACATTAAACTATGAAATGAGAGCTTTTTATAATATTGTAATATTTCATGTTACTTTAAGTAAAGATTACTACTATTCAATTCACTTCTTTTATTTCGTGGCTTCTAGGAGTGCCAGTTGGAAGATTAGTATTTATATACTTGCTTGTTTTTCAACTGTACGTGACTTACGCGTGAACAAAAAAATGCTAAGTATCTACAGGAAACATTTTTTTTTTATTTTTGTATCACGTATTTTTTTAATTGCTATTAATATATAATTTTAATATGTTGTAAATAACATTACATTAATTTATTTACATGTAATTTGTAACATATCATAGTTATATTAAACTATTGAATTTGAACGTAACCAGCATACTAATAAAACTCTAAGAATACTGATTCATTGTCAATATATCATGTATAGGTACGCATAGGGTATATATGGAAAAACCATTGTTTTATAACGTACACAAAATGTACATTGTGGTCAACTTTCAGGCCAAATCAAATATAATCGAGTGATTCATTACTTCTTAACCGCAACATCGAGGAGTAATATTGTCTTTGGTTTGGCGAAAGTTTGTGGCGTTTTCACTACATAGGTAAACATTAAATTTATAAAGTTAAAGACACAATGAAATTTGTTCAAAAACATGAAATGATTGATTGTTTTTTAAGTTATAATTCTTTTGGGACGTTTGGAAAAATTATGAGTGTAAAATTTTTACGATGCGCGCGCACATCGACAGCCAAAAATCGACATGATGAAGTTAGCTGATAACTGTTTGTTGTAATGGTGACCGTTGTTATTGTCTGACAAATGATATATAATATTATATTCTTTCCTTAAATTATATTTTATAAATATAGATTGTAATATGCCTTATTTTATTTTTATCATTCCTTTTACAAACGGAGAGTTGTGACATACGGGATGAAATCTATATCTTTTTTTGTTCTGTTACGCCACGTTTTAAAAAAAAAAAATCTTTTGATTACATCCGGTGTAAACTCTAAATAGAATTGCCATATTTGATAAAACAGATAAAATACAAATGAAAACAGTAAAAATAAAAATATCACTTTTATACTTAATTATACTATCTAGTAATATTATAATAAAAGACAAATAACATCATATATTTTGATTATGTAATAATTTAAATAACAAGCCTCGCTTGGATTAACCAAATCTTAAGGCATTTATGTCCGTATGGCCCCTAAAAGGTCTAATTTATAACACGTAATACAAATATCATGTTATGTGATGTGTACTTTACCACATTGTTATTGATCACAAAGCGCAACGGGAAGCCTACACCAGTTAAGGGATAATCAAGAGAGCGTCAAACCACAGACGAAGCGACATCACTATTAAGTAACGTTGGATCGGTCAATGGCATTCAAAACTGTACAGAGAGGTCAGACACGCTCATGACATGGTATTTGCTACATTATATTTTGCCAAAATCTAAAGTAAAATACTAAGTTTTATATTCAAACTTGCGATCGCTACCAAACTTCACAGAATCACCTGCTGGGCTAATCTGAAGATTACTTGAAAATTTCATCAAAATCGTTCCAGCCGTTTTAGAGTCTAGGAAATATGCCTACATACACACATCAATTATTATCAATACATAGTATAAAACAAAGTCGCTTCCCGCTGTCTGTCCCTATGAATGTTTAGATCTTTAAAACTACGCAACGGATTTTGATGCGGTTTTTTTTATAGATAGAGTGATTTAAGAGGAAGGTTTATACTTTATATGTATTATACATGCATGCAAATTCAAAGATTTGTATTTCATACTAACCGTTATAACGCAACTAGAGACGAACCCGAGCGAAGCGAGGGTGAGTCGCTAGTATATTATATTCTGTGATAAAAATACATGTTTTTATTTATAAGTAAAACTGTAACATGCAATGTATGGTAATAAGGTGACACTAGCAATGCCCTTTGCAATGAACATCCAAGGTTTGATTCTTACTCGAAGCAAATAAAAAGCTACCGTCTACAAGAGAAGAAGGAATAACATATTTTTAATAAAGATATTTAGTAAAAATTACTAATTTTAATGTGTTTTACACGTAAATATCGTGGCAGAACGTTATTACTGACATGTAACGTTAGAACTTAGACCAGTCGGTCAGTGGCATTCAAATAGCGAGAGGTTAGATATTCGTGACATATCAGATAACATGACACTCGTTTGTGGTCTTATACGTATTGTTGAAATGAAACATGTACACTGAATAAAAAAATATATTTTCTTCTTAATATGAACTTTTAAGCAGAGAAAGTAAAAAAAAACATCACTCTGGACTGGTATTTTTTTAATCTAAGGTGGTGGTTAAATTCTTGCTTAATTTAAACCTTATCTCGAATTGATGTATTATGTAGTATTAAAATATAACTTTACAGGTCCCTCTGAGAGCCTTACAGCCATTGAAGAGAGAAGTTGAACAAATAGATATTTTCGGAGTTACATTTACTCTATATGTTAAATCTAGTAATATAGCCTTCAATAGTAAATAACTTTGTTATTATAGAACAGACGCATATTTCTTCAATTATAACGTAAGATCACCATATACGTTACCTCGTCTAGTTATAGTATTAAGTTAAATTTATGTGATATAAAAGCTTATCAAAAGAAAAAAAAGAAAGATTCACACATTTCATTATATTTGACACTAGCAACTCACCATCGCTTCGCTTGGGGTTCGTCCCTAGATAAAAACAAATCTATCCCACGGGAACCGTACATTTTTCCGGGATGATATATAGCCTATAGCCTTCCTTGGTTAACGGGCTATCCAATGCAAAAATAACTTTTCAAATCTGATTAGTAGTTCCTGAGATTAGCGCGTTCAACCAAACAAACAAACAAACTCTTCAGCTTTATATCATTAGTAATATAGTAATATTTGACACTTACGTTGTCTTTATTAGTAATCAATTAACATGGGTAAGGTCGTGACGCGGTTCCATACGACCCATTTCATTAATCATAACGGGATTTCAAATTCATTTAACTGTTACTTATTGTCAAGTAATAAAATAAAATTGACGTGTTACTTGTGGGCGTACTTTGATTTTATCTTGAAGGGGAATAAATGGAGTGTCTCGCTTTAAATACAATGTAACGTGTTTGACCCTGGCCAAGTAGTTTATTAAACTCTGTCCCTCATATTATTTTTTTGCTAACTTTGAATCAAATATGTGACGGTCTTTGATTAATATGAACTTACTTAAATAGACAAACCAGCTAATACAAAAGAAAAATATTATTTCTGTTTGTCCAAACTAATTTGTCACTTTTAAACGATTTCAATAAAACTGGCCGTAAATATTTCTATATCATCATTTTAAACTTGGTGATACGAAGTGTAATTATTTAATAAATGTACTAAAATCTTAAAAATAATTTATTACGTTCGACATAACAAAAGAAATCTATTTTCTCAGCATCGTGGTAGCTTTAGTATTGTATTATTTTATAAAGGAAAAAAACCTACATACTTAATGTCGATTACTAAATACAATTTAAATAAAAAATAACACAGATAGAATATAAATAACTTAATTAAAACGAGATTCATCTATAGATTCCATACTAAGTAGGAACATAGACAAGTAAGCACAAGTGTAGTTCTTTAATGATTTTATGCTACCATATAGGTTTCGCTTAGAAAAAGCTCATAATACACAATCTTCAAAGTTAGATAAAACTTTCAGTAACAACTTAGTTATGTTTTTGCTGAATTTAAACGAGATTTTCATGCAATTCTTATTGGTTTCTTGTACTGGAGCTAGTTTTATAGGTTGTAGCTGTTGCATCATAAGGCAGGACAAAGGCTCGAAGGACCGCATTCCAATCCAAGGCTGTATAAGTATATCTTATACAAACACGTATAGCAATTAAAGACGTAGTGTATAAAGTCATTAGAGCCAAAAGTTTACTTAAAAGTAGATTAGATGTGATATAATTAAGATGTGATTATTCGAAAATAATAATTATATTAGATAATAATTAAGAGGTATTTCTTCGAATTCAGTAATTATATTTTTATATACTATTGTCTTACACACTTTGTATGTACCTAAATCATTCTTCAAATGTATTTTATTTTTCTAAATAATGTGTGTGATTAGTATGAAGATCTAGAATATTTTTTAGATCACGGTTGATAGTTGACCGAGCGAGTGAAGCGTCTCTGCTTCAAATCTGGCAAAATTTGCTTTCCTGTCAGTTTGCTGGTACTCCTCTACAGGTAGTATTTTAAAACCGATCTGGACGAAACTTGGTATACAGGTTTTACGACTTTATAGAATTTTTTTGTCGTCGGGAATTTTTGATTGGAGGGGTATTTACTCCAAAAAGGGGTAAAAAAAATAGGCTACTGAATATCTTCTCCTTATGAGATCCGATTTTATAGTGACTAGTTAGTCTCATAAAAATTTGGTGAAGACATGATTAGGATCTTCGGCGTGATGAGCAGAATAGGTCCACGAAATGCAGTTAGTGCTCGCGAGATCTACTGTTAGCAGAACTACTAAGTAGTTCAACTATGTGTGGTAAAAATGACTAAAATTACCAACATATATCTCTACATTGTAATAATTTTATAAATAATATTTGTATAATCGATTCATTATATCAAAAGTAATGTCTTTAAATTCACATGTAATTGTTTTTCCGCAATTAAAAAATCACATAAGATTAAAAATAAACCAGAATCTAAGGCAATTAAGAAATGCCACGTCGTTTATTTTACCTAAAGAAAGTATAATATAATATCTCACGTTTTTTATATTACCTAAAAAGGTGTTGTTTTACTCCGTAAAATCTTATACCGTTTATAAGGTATGAGTCAGATACCGGAAACCTTTTAGCGTAAGGGTCATACTCACGTCCAAGTGACCGCATTCTTGTAAAATTTTTCATTAAGCGTTGTTCACTTAATTATAACTTTAAAAATATGAATTTACTGATGACTCAGTCATTCTTGTTTCACACAGACGAATTTTTTAATATATCCGACGAAAACTCTAATTCTTCAACTATCTCAATACAAAAAGACCACGTCGATTCAGCTCCGTGACAGCGTACATTGCATATGTTTGCACGTGATTTTTTTTTTCATTCAATTCAATTTTCTTGTTAATGACTTCAAAGCGTGCCAGTTGACCACAGATTACTTCGCTATTGTCACGTAGTATGGAGAAGTTATTAAAAAGATTAGTCAACATTGTTTCATTGAATTAAAACCATAAAACCCCAGAACACAGCTACCCCATTACCTATATTCTCTTAATCATGGACTTTTGAAGCCATCATCTTCTATCTATGCTACATATTAACAGAATCATCAGATTAGCTCAAAAACAAAGCAAAGAAACTGCATTATTTCACATTTATAGAATTGGTATTAAAAGAAAAAACAATATAAATTAAAAAGTATTTTCCAAAGTAGCTTTGTGTGTTATCTTTGTCGACAGCAAAGAAACACTGATTCAACTAACTATACATAAGTGTTCTTTTAGTACGTACGGCGTACCGAAAAATCCGCGTTAACGTGTTAGATTTTATATGTAACTTTCCATTGAATTTTTAAAGAATACCAATAACTTATTTTGGTAGTCATAAACACTCTTTATATCCGGGTCATTCTATTAGTTACATAATTTCATATATTTTATATTCAGTATTGAAGTTGTAAGCAATTTGGTTATAGTTAGACAATATGGTGTCAAGGCAAGATGGGGGGACTGTACTGGAATAACAAACAGTGTGTGACAAAATCGCCTCATGGGTAATGGATAATGTATGACGCATACATGGAGTATTTACGATTAGTATCTACTTGTGGTTTGCAATGTTTTTTAAGACTAAATTTCAAATGTTTAAGTTCTGAATATAAATATGAAATGGATAAATTTATATTTAAAAAAATCTATAATAATAATATTTTTTTTTTTCAAAATTTATATTATTATTATAAATTGGTCTTAATCGGTGATTAGCGAATAAACTTACAACAACATATTACAAATTTATAATAATAAGTAGAGTTCTTTTAAAAAAAACTGTGTAATGTAGTATTAAATTATTACAAAAGCTACAACTAATTTGAACTTGCTTTAATATAGTATTTATTGAAAAGTAACAACAAATCTTTTTTAGACATCAAATATTTGTCAAGAAACAATTAATTAATAAATGTGAAGTAAACATATTATGATATAGCATGCTATAGATCTCTCACTTCCAATCTAATATCAATAATGCGAAAATAAGATAGCACTTATCAATATCTCACTATCTCTTGGCCTATCAACTGACCTTCTTGTAAATATATAATGTATGTTTAAAATAACTTGTTTATTACATTAGGTTATTCAATATTTACTAATTATTTGTTTTGAAAAACATCTTTAGATAAATTATATTGCTGATTTAGACAAGAAATATACAGTCTCAAGTTTGAAGCGCAATTTGCTCTTTTCATCTACATAATGTTTAAAATTTTCCATTATATGAAATTAAATACCTTACAATAAGTATGAAATATAGATTAAATAAATATTAAGCACAAGATAAGATTGTTACAACATAATTCAAAGTACTTGGAAATGATTAAGAAACTATAGTAATCAAATGATAACATATAATTTTCGTTTTAATATTTCAATTAGGCAAAAAAATTTTTTAATAAATTGTATAATTTATTACATTTTTAACGTTTATAATTAATAAATATAATAATATAAGTGTACATCATTCAATCTATTATGATAGAAAAAAATATTTTATAATACCTATTTTAATTATGTAAATAATTAGACTCTGGCAATCAATACTTATTAGGTTTTTTCTTATTTAGGTTTTGAGATGAAAGTAAAAGGTATTCTAGGTTTTTCAAATTCGATATTTGAACTTTATTATGTGTAGGTTTTTTTTATGTAAATTTTATTAGCATTGCTTAATATCTTGGTTGTTTCTTGTTGTTTTACGACCACACGCGGACTCAAGGCTAAGCACGCTAAAATATACTCGCAACTTCCATAAACGGTGTACAAGAACCGAAATATAGCAAAACGCGGCACAATATACGTTATTGGAAAGAGTGGCACTCCGAAAAATGCGCCTTAGTGTACCGGCAATTGTTTTAAATTAATTCTACATACCTGTGAAAACTGTTCTCTGATTTCTGATAATTCTTCGTCGGTCAATTTTGAATTGTCTGCCATTGTCGCACAATTTATATCACAAAAACAATCACAAACATCTACTGTAAATGTACAGATTTAAAAAGTAGTGGTAAAGCACTTTCTCCTTATACTTACTAGTATAAAAAGGAATATAAAATCACAGCACACCTATAATTTAAATAAAAGACGCACAGTATTTATCACAATTTCACAGTCTATAGTGGCTTACGGTAACGCATTTACTACGAAAACCCGAGTAACGAGTAGCGAGTCGATTCAATGCCGAGTAACGACCAATGGACCACCACTACTGTGAGTCATTCGCTTTTCGATAATACATCCAAGTTGCTATTTAAATATTATTGATTTATTTAATATTTCCATAAAAATATGTAAATATTCATTTTATTCATAACAAATTAGTTTTTAATTATACAAAAATATTTTTTTAGCATTCTGTACAAGATTATATTTTTTAATTTTTGCTATTTGCAACATTGGAATTCCTATTATGATCATAGTTCATTGTTGTTTACATAGATGGCACTACATGTATTAAAGAGTCATCTATTAGTATTCACACTAAAACTTCAATTTATAATTCTACTACTCGCCTCTAGATGGCGTTATCTGTTTCTAGAAATTTCGTACAAAAATCAGAAATGTCAAAAGAAAGAGTCGCTTTATAATTTTTTTTTAAATTATTATAATAAATCATCATTGTAGATATGTTTTTTAACATACCTAGTTTAATTAAATTTGGTTTCCCTACTTTTATCACAAAGGAAAGTGATATTGAATTATACAATAATACAAGGAAATATATACAAACCAATACGACTTTTAATTTCCAATCAAATAAAGAAATGCAGTAATTCATGAATTAAAACTTCATGAAAATGAAAATTTTAAGTAAATATTAATTTCTCATTTTTTATGATCGTATTATTTTTGAACTGTAGAACTTAAATGAATATATTGGTTAGGAGAGGAACTAGTAGGTTGGAATTCTGAAGGTTTTTTCATTAAAAAATAACATAGAAAGTGTACTGTAAGAACAATTAGATATTTTAGTAATAATCTGTTTTACATTTTTTTATATACATTTTGTATAACAATATACCTATGTACAACACTCGAGTGTAATGTAAAAGCAGTAAAATACGGATTGTTAATATAATATATTAATCCATGGGTTATCTATAGACTACTTTCTAAATTTCTAAATTTTTATATTTAATTAATTAATGAATTATATTAAATATATGGCAAAATATGTATGTTTAATAATACTACATTTTAGAAATAGAAGAAAATATTTTTTTTAATAAGCTACATATAAATTAGAGCGAGATATATTCTCTTAACAAACTAAGCTTTTTTCGTCATAATATCAATAAAGCAGCCCCGACTTGAGTACCCCTGACATTGAGTAGCAATCTCGAACGTTCCACTCTCGAACATTCTGCACACAACTAGAACGTCGAAGGCGCGCTTAAATACGTCGTGCAAGCGCCATTTTAAATCAGTTTAAAGAAAGCATTCGTGAGCGAAACGTCGCGAGTACATTCTCTAAAAGCGCTAAACGCAAAACTCAAGACTTATTGTTACAAACTGTTGCATTTCGAAAATAATTAACGGATAAAATGGCTCTACTACCGTTGCTGATAGATTATGAACTTGAACGCCCTCGCCGGCTGATCGACCAACATTTTGGAATGGGATTGACTCCAGATGATATGCTAAGCATCGTCGCCGGTCCTGTCCATCCCATGATAAGCCGGGATTACTATCGGCCATGGCGTCACATGGCAGCTGCGGCTAGAGATCTTGGTTCCAGCATCAAGAACGACAAGGATAAATTCCAAGTAAACCTCGACGTGCAACATTTCAAACCCGAGGAGATCTCTGTTAAGACTGCTGACGGCTACATTGTAGTGGAAGGAAAGCATGAAGAAAAGAAAGATCAACATGGCTACATTTCTCGCCAATTTACACGTCGCTATGCTTTGCCCGAAGGTTGTACCCCGGAGACCGTGGAGTCCAGGCTCTCTTCTGATGGTGTGCTGACCGTGACTGCCCCGCGCAAGGTGCCACAGGCTATCCAGGGTGAACGCCAAGTTACCATCACTCAGACCGGACCTGTTCGCAAGGAGATCAAGGATCAAGCAAATGGAGACAAAGTTCAGTAGTTTCCTACCGATAAGTCTTAATTCATTCCGTTTTGTATCTGTCTAAGACTGATTATTTTAATTTTAGTTTCTAATAAACTATATAATTTTAATTTCACAGTTGTGGTTTTATTTCTACTCTCGATTAATGATATATTGTTATTTATATTAAGACAATAAAAGTAGACAATAATTAGATTGTACAATTGATTCCTTCATTTTAATATGGTAAAAGTTAAAATAAGTTTTCTTTGTTTACAACAATATAAAACAGAGCAGTTGTAGCAAATTAAAAGTTACTTATACATTTTTAAATTAAAAGCAGTAACATAAGCATATAGTTCGAATGAGAATGATAAAATTTTAAAAGTAGGTAGGTATAATAAAATTATAAATATTGAATAGGTAGGTAATAGGATTTGTTTTTCTATAGTTCTATACCGTATATTTCGTTCAGTAAAATGGGCAGAGTGAAATTGAATTGGGTCTAGAGGTTATTAACTCCTGGATAGGGTTTTGGATATTTTTACGCGTCGCTAGTTCAAGGATATCGATTCAAGCGCCTTCGTACAACCTCTGTGGTGTTCGTCAACGCAGGTGCCAGGCAAGCAGGAAAAGTATTAGTACAGGTATAATAATGACGACGAATATATTTGATGTTTGGGCGGAACGTATGATTTTCTGTTGTGTGAATAAATTTTATATAAGGATTAAAACAGGAAAAAAAAGTTTCACTGTTTTACATTATTTTTCCCTCTCGACTGAGTACAGTTAAACAGACACGGCTGGTCTAGAATACTTCATGTAAACGTGCGTAAAACAAAATACGCACATAAAACGCAACCCCTACTTGTAATCATTGTTAAGTTCATAAAATGAGATATGAGTGCTGTATGTCATCTAACTAATATTATAAAGCTGAAGAGTTTGTTTGTTTGTTTGGTTGAACGAGCTAATCTCAGGAACTACTAATCCGATTTAAAAAAATTCTTTTTGCATTAGATACTTTAGGCTATGTATAATCCCGGAAAATTGTACGGTTACCGTGGGATAGATTTGTTTTTATCTAGGGACGAACCCGAAGCGAAGCGAGGGTGAGTCGCTATCAGACTATAAATGCACAATTTTGTGTATGTATGTACATTTGTTACTCCTTAACGAAAAAGAGTAACATAGATGTTTAAAAATTTACTACTGACATCTTAATTAATGGATAAGTTTAAAAATTTTATACACAGACCTGTAACACATTGGCTACTTACTGTTGGGGACCAAGAAAGTTGCCCCGAAGCAAAGATAAGCAGCTGCTAGTAAATAAAATATACATATATTTTTATCCTATGACCTTCCCAAGATCTCAAACTATCTCCATACCAATTTTCATCTAAATCGGTTCAGCCGTTTAGTCGTGAAAAGGTAACAAACAGTTACTTTCTGTTATACTAATAATAATATAAGTTATTAATTATATATAAATAATATTAGTATAGTATAGATGTAATAATACAACGTATTTACAGTATCAAAAACTTAGAAGTCAGAAGGGGAAGTTCAAATTTTTAACATCTGTTATCACAATTAAAACGAAATCGATCACCTTGGGGGCTGTAATCTGTATCTATTGATTTTTATTCCCCCTTATTTATGCGCGCGCATGCTAAAACTATTCTTTCGTAAAAATTGTAAGATATTGATGATATTTAATTTAATTTAAATCGTACTGAATTTGTAACAGTAAAATAATATTTCTTTAAGTTTTAATTTTGAAGTGAAACTTATTTAGAATCGTTGTGATTTGAAATTCGATGAAACGGAAATGCACAACTAAAAAGAGACAAACATAAATATATAGGATGAAGCCGGCGAGAGAATGAGATATAATACATTGCTGATTGCCACGTTGCCATGGTAACCGTTGCTATTGTCTGACAAATGATATAATATTATATTCTTTCCGTATATGATATTCTATAAATATATGATTGTAATATGCCTTATTTACCTAATTATTGATTCGTTTTAACTAAATTGCGATATTTGCCAAAGAAGTTTTACTTCCACCACGCGTAAAAATTACACGCACCCATTTTTTTTTTAAATTTGTATAGATCTGAATTGTAGACTGATTTGAAAAAATCTATTCTAATGTAAGAACCTTCTGATTTAGATTAGCGGCTTAAATTAGCATCGGATGAAAATATTTTATATTAAAGATAAAGATTAAAGCTTCGCTTCGCTCGGGTGCGTCCCCTAAGTCCGTTTCAATTTTTTTGAGCGGAACCCCAATTCTTTTTCTAAAATAAAAATAGCCCAAGTTACTCCTTATACCATCAGCTATCTTCCAGTGATAGTCCCATCAAAATCAGCCCAGCCGTTTCGGAGATTTTAAAAATTGTGTTTTTCTTACATATATTATGTGTGTATGTATGTATGTATGCATTTAGTAAATAACTGTTATTTTGACATTACAAACAGACACTTCAATTATATTTATCTATACAGATAATAGGTAATACATTAGCACTTAGGTATATCGTAGATGGGATATTTCCCAATTCACAAAAAGATGATGTGAGATGAAATAGAGTAGCTTAAACGTAATTATTTTTGGTTATGGTTTTAAAAATTGCCAGCTACATACTATATAGCACTACTTTAAAGTACTCAGTCGTGTCAGCCGTGAGCAAAATAAGATAATTGTACCTCTTAATCTGACATTCCACTATGACCATCACCAATTTTGTTTACAGATTTGTTGGTAAATTTATTATTGAATTGATTTTTTAATTTTTTAACTGTTTAGAGCAAACTTTACGCTATACCAAAAACTTAAGGACTGTACGCTTCTATATAAAAAGTTATTGTATATAAAAAAGTTTATTACAACTTACAAAGGACAAAACCAATCCCCATACAAACTGGGGCCCGGTGTTACAGGCTTGAAAATTAGTCATAAAATAATACATTTAGAAAAACGTCATAGGGCCAATTTTCATGGGCTCCAGCGATGGCCAAGTTAGTTAAATCGGGTTTTAAATACGCTATTTTTAGGTTAGATTTTCCGTTCTATTTTGACACATGAGACATCATTACATGACAAATTCAATAAGGTAAATGACATAGAGTATGTAACTGCTTTTGTAAAAGATGAGCGCACGGGGTCTCTTACAGACACTTCTATAATTATATCTACAACATGTTACCGCGTTTTTTTATTGAAGCATTTAGAAAGCGCGTACGTGTCTTGTACGTATATCTACTATAAAAATAATCCTTAGTGTTTTAAATTAGATAAATCATAGTAAGATCTAAATTATAAACTATAGTTAAGCGCACAAAACATATTTACTTAATATGGACTAATCTGTTGCACCTACCTGCCACCCATTCCAATAAGACAACTTGGTGCAGTAATATGTAGAAATAAAAGAAATACTTAGATGCTATAATTTATTTTATAAATCATCATCGTCATCAGATTAACATACTAAAATATTGTCTAATAATTGTGCAGGTGGTATAAAATCTTGGTGTCGTGCCCAACCAAGAAACCATATCATGTTCATTGTGCGGGCACAGCAACCCACTGTTCTTTTCCCCACAATACAGTTGCATTAATATCGCATTATTGCATTTCTCCCCCTTAAAGAGCAGTCAACTAAAATATAAACAACATATATTTTATTGTTTATATGTCTTGATTTTATTCTTCCTCTTAATAACCATGTAGTTTCAGATATAAACAGCTCCTGTAATAACCACCTCTCTGTGCACTTCTATAACATAAGAGCCATTCGCCCTTACATATTTCCCATAATATGATCAGGCCTGTTTAATTTAATACGTACCCAAAGATACAATAATTAAATCACTATAACATAGCTCAGGAAAATCTTTTAGATTATTTGTATTGACATCTATTGGTCGGAATTGCGTTCTATGCCTATTTAAGTTATTACTTATTAGTTAGTTATATAGTATACGTGCAGAAGTATAAGAAATTCGATAGAGATTAGGATTCGGTTAAAACACATTTACTTGCGTACAAATCCAAAAAGCAAATGACAATATTATGTCATACGATTTTCATATTCAGATATTTAACATCTAAGGAGGTTTTTATTTAGCGTTAAAAATAAATCATATTTTGGATTTTCGTTTTATTTTTTAACGTTATACTTAAAATATAATTCAGCTTAAATTGTACAAAAATGTACGCAAACCGCACAGTATCAATTCTCAAATAAATTGATTATAATTTTTAATAGAACAGTTCTATAAAATCATTTAATTTATATTGACATTTTACAAAATAAATAAGATATAATATCCGTTTATAGGAGCATTACGCAATATCGAAAAATGCATTTTTTAATAGAATAATCAGAAAAAAATTAGGGTTTTTTTGACATATATTTGGTTCCTAGTCATCAGGGCCCAAAATTGGGTTTCTCCTTTGTCTATTTCAAGCGGACTTATGCTTTACAAGACTTGTTTCGTCTGCTAAGAATGTCTATACATGTAGTTACATTTACAATACTTTCGTCACATAGCTAACTTTCATAATACATTTCCTGACCACAACACGCTGTGGTCGGTTTTTTCGAACAATGAGTGTTTGATCTTTGAACTAAACATATACATTACAAGCTGTAATTTTACTGTTTGTTACTAATAAAATAGTGTATAACAGTTGTAACGTTGCATTTTTATACTTGAGTGTTTTAATGGAAAATTATATATATTTTGATTAATTTGTAATGATTTATGTATATGGCATGTAGTCATGCGACCTAAGCCGATTGAAATGTATTTAAAAAAATAAAAAGGACGCGGATATTCTTTTGTTTTCCCGCGCTTGACAGGGGGGCAGATCTCGGTACCGTCCTGTAGTGACTAGTCATGAATTGTTTGTTATACTGAAAATGATTGTTGTAAATTATGTGACTCATTATTTAAAAGATTGACTGTTAAGTTTCTCGCTGGCTCTTCTCAGCAGAACTGCTTTCCGAGCAGGTGGTAGCTTTTACACGGACAAACGTACTGACGATTACAAAAGTACTGAATATAAGAATATATGCAAGGAATATCTTAAAGTTCTATTGGTGACCTCCTATACCGCATGAATGATGAAGCATGAACGAGAATTTATTTAGTGCATATTGGTATGTCTGGTCCAGTCATGTGTGAATTACGGATTTGTCCTTAAAACCAAATCCGATCTATAGCCATACTAAACCCAATGGACTTTAAAGTAATAAATACTCGTCCTAAGAAATGTTAAGTATGCAATTAACTGTATTTTTAAGTAGTTATACAACTATTGCGTGACGTGAAGCACGTTTGAGATTTTAAGAAATAATTTTACAGTGTAAATTGATAAACAATGCTTGACATTCAAAAACAATGTATTTTTAAGCAGGTGAATATTTTTCATTATTTATTTTATATATTATATATATCAATATCATAAAATAGTAGAAAGGGCTTTTTTAGTTGAAACTTTTAATCCTAAGTTTGAAGACCCTCTGTCAAGCCTGAGGAGTCCGACGGGATGGGTACCACCCCCTTATCTATTTCTGCCGCCAAGCAACAATGATTGCATTGTTGTGTTCCAGTATGAAGGATAAGGTAGCCAGCGCAATTACAGGCAAGAGGCATATCATCTTAGTCCTCACAGTGACAACGCACCTGCGGCTCTGTATTTTTGTTACCTAAAACCTAACTGCATGAACTGTAGGTGTTATGGGCGACAGGTACTGCTTTCCATCAGGTGGTCTGTCTGCTCGTTTGTCACTGAATCTTATAAAAAAAAAAAAGAAGATTCAATACTAGATAACCCATCAGACGCTGTTCTGACCCAAGTCTAAGGATTTTTTTTAGGATTTTAGAAGCTATACATAATTTGTATACAATTACGAACGTTGTCTATAAGTTATAACTAACATTTAAAAAAATGCCAAATCGATCACGCCATCTTAAGTAATGCACTTACCAACGAACATCATTTCGTTTTTATTATATAAGAAAGAAAAGAAAAGCGGAAAATGAAATGTGACTTAACAATATTCATTAAAAATATACGCATCAACTGTCACAGGTTTCTATATAAAAGCTTTATTGATTCATCTTTGATATAAATGGCAGGCAAAATAGTGCATTTGCAACTAATTATCTTGTTAAAAAATAAATAAAAAGATATTTAACCTGTTTTAACACAATTATTTTTGTAAAATTATTTTTTATGGTATTAACAAATAGTCTATATTAATCGACAGTACATAATGTAGCTTCCTATTGGGGAAAGAATTTTTAGATTTGAATCAGTATAGTTTCAGATTACACCTACATAAACAAACTTTTACCTCTTTATAATATTAGTTAAAAAAATTTGAAGAACTGGTTTTTAGTGTCGAAGTATTAATTTTAGTTGACAGCTGCTGTTGTATCAGGATTGCTGACAGTGGCTTCAGGATTCACGTTTGGTTTCAGCGCAGTACTGCTGCCAGAGCTTAAAAGAGATGAATCTTTTCCCTACGATGAAAACCTCGCGTCTTGGATCGGTATGTTTTTTATTGTTCACGGTTAGCTATGTTCAGGTATACATATGTAAATAGTAGCTTGCTACTCCTAAGATATTCATTTAAATTATATAGCGATTTACCCTCGTTTTGCTCGGGTGCGTACGCCGTAGGCGGATATTGTTCACAATTTCATGGGCTTTAATTTTTTTCGCGGAACCCTGATTCTTTTTCTAAAATTAAAGTAGCCTTAGTTACTCCTTATAACATCAGCTATCTGCCAGTAAAATTCCCGTCAAAATAAGTCCAGCCGTTCCAGAGATTAGCCGGAATAAAAAGACAGATAGACAGACAGACAAAAATTGTAAAAAATGTTGATTTTTATATGTACCGTGTATACATCCATATGCATTTAGTAAAAAGCGGTTATTTTAATATTACAAACAGACACTCCAATTTTATTAATCTGTATAGATGAGTAAAAAAAGCAAGGTCTCTAAGCTAAACTCATAAGTTATGTACCTATACACATTACGTATTGTATCGAAAACTGATTTATTTTTAATAATAATATGTGTACTTGATCTTCCCATAAGAGAGAATTTGTTCTTGTCTACACTATTGTTTACAATGCAAAATGCATGAAGACAGAGGTTGCTATAAATACAATAATGATGCCCTCCTGAACGATTTCGGCCACGGCAGCCAGTCTTGGACAAGCCATTTAACCTAAAAATTGAGCACTTTTCTGTCCTAAGGACAGGCAAAGACGAATGTTTATTAAAAAGGTTATTTTTGATTTCAGCCGCAATCAGTCCATTATCCATGATAATTGGTTGTCTGTGCGCCGGGACCCTCATCGACTGGTACGGAAGAAAAACTGGCCACATTGTTCTAGCAGTTATAAGCATTATAAGCTGGATAATTCAGGCTTTTGCCAATAATAACACTATTTTATTAATAGGAAGATTCATTGCTGGTGTGTCTGTAGGGTCTAATAGACCGATCACACTAGTTTATTTAGGAGAAATTACTGACCCTAAATACAGAAGTTTAACATTATGTGCCCCATCCATATCAATTACTTTAGGTGTTTTAATTAGCCATATCTTAGGTGGGTATGTTTTTTGGAAAACATGCTGTTTCATATATGCAGGGGTAAATTTGATTTGTCTTATTCTTTTGCTATTTTTGAAAGAAAGTCCCTTGTGGTTGATATCGAAAGGCAAAATTGCGAAAGGTGTTAGAGCGTTTGAATGGTTTAGGGGAGAAGGGCTTGAAGCGAGTAAAGAACTTAGGTTAGTTTTACAAAAGCAGAGTGAAAAATCTCAACAGTTTTTCATTAAAGATATCATGACTTTGGAATTTGGAAAACCTTTTCTAACAATGATATTGTTATGTATCGGTATACAGTCCAACGGAACAAATGTATTTAACTTTTACGCTCAAGAACTGATCGCTAAAACGTTTAAAGGTGAAATAGATTCATTCATAGGTATGATCATTTTGGATATAATTAGATTATTAACCATTTTAGCTATTTTCTGCTTTAGTAAGATTGTGCCACGAAAAATGTTCCTTCAGTTATTTTGTTTAAGCTGTAGTATTACTTTATTTTTTTTAAGTGCATATTTATATATGGATGTTTCTAAATATTATTGGCTACCTATAGCTATAGTTGTTTTGTACATAAGCTTTGGTGGAGGTGTTGTGTCGTTAGCTTGGTCGTTTGTACCAGAAATATTTCCAGCACATTTTAGGGGTATATCATCAGGGATTGCGGCTTCCATATCATTCTTTTTGCTCTTTGTTTATGTAAAAATTACTCCTGGACTTATAACAAGCTATGGTGAAGCAACTTTGTATACTAGTTTCGGTACTGTGACAGTTATTAACATAATTTTACTATCTTTTATTTTACCGGAAACGAATGGAAGAACATTGCAAGATATAGAAGATAGTTATAAGAAAAATAAAATGATTGTATCGACGTTATAATTTTGTATTAGTGCAAATAAAATATCTGTCTTAAGTTGGTCAGCATTTCTGTTTCATTTTGGCTATAATAATTTTGTACTTTAGACTTATCTAGTATACTTAGTATTTATTATAGAAATTTCGCGAATCTTAACTATTAGTAATACTTATCTTTTATTCTTAGTTTCTAAATATTCTATATATTCTAAATATAATCCAATATATGTTATATTTAATACTAGCGACTCACCCTTGCTTCGCTCGGATTCGTCCCTAACTTGGATATAGTAGTATGTTATTCTTAAGAGATAGACATATGCCATCGCGGACTTTTTCATAGACCTTTTTTAGGGGTACAATAGTACATTATTTCGATCTATCTCGTAGGGCTCAGCCAGCGTTTGTAATGTAAGCGCAAAAATATGTGTTTATTTACGACATCACATTAGAAACCTCTAAAATTGTGTTTCATTACTATATTATGCATGTATTATACGTATAAAACTTTCTCTTGAATCACTATCTTTTAAAAAAACCCGCATCAAAATCCGTTGCGTAGTTTTAAAGATCTAAGCTAAATATAGGTATAGGGACGGACAACGGGAAGCGACTTTGTTTTATACTATGTAGTGAAACATTTTAAATTAATTTCTTCAAATTCTTTGAATATCTTTAGTTTTAAATATTTTTAATAAAAAAATTGAATACTGCATAACTAACATTATATGATAATAAAGGTACCATATCATTTCTATACTTAATAAGAAAAAAATGCACGAATGGTTTATATGTAGGTACAAACAGTCAGTTTTAAAATTATATGCAGTGTGTAAAAACTATTTACATCGGAATTTTATTTTAATATACGGCGCTTCTTGAATTCTCAAGGAATATTTATTTATTCTTATAGCATTACTGTTATTTGACATTTCTTACCAAGACATTGGTAATCTCGGGTTCTATTTCCTGATAGGACACTCGCACTGCGAAGAAGAAAGAAAAGAAAAATGCGTGATGAGAAAAAGAAAGTATTTTTCACTTAATAACTTCATAACATTTATTAAGTTTTGTTTTTATTGTATAATTGGGAAATAGACTGATAATAGTTACATACAATATCCGGATTTAAGTCCGTCCATCTTGATCTAAATTTTATTTTTATTATTATTACATTATAAATAATAATTAAGAATGATTAGAAAATTATTGTATTCATATATCGTATTGCGTTATTAAAATTAATAACCACAGATAAAATATACAATTTTAATATAAAATATAAAATTTTATTAAAAAAGAAAACAAATAGATACTTTAAATTACAGTCTCATTAGTCAGTCAATTTAAACAATTTAAAAAATAAATTTAGTAAACAAGATTGGGTACTATAAAACTACCTATTACTTTTCAGATTTCTGTTCGGTCGAATCGTCCTTGACTTCTTTACGAACTGGTCCTGTATGTGTTATAGGTACACTCCTCTCACCCTTAAGAGTATCCTTCCTTAATGCCAAAACGGTTAAAACTCCATCTGAAGATAATCTGGACTCTATTGCGTCAGGATTTGTATCTTCCGGGATCTTAAAACGCCTTACAAACTGCCTCGAAATATAACCATGTTCGTCTTGTTTTTCTTCATGTTTCCCCTCCACTACAATGAATCCATTTGATGTTTTGACAGTAATTTCGTCTGGAGCAAAATGTTGGACGTCCACGTTAATTTGCCACTTGTCTTTCTCCAATTTAATGGATGAACCAGAATCCTTTGACCACCATAGCGGGTACCTCGGTATGATAGGGCTTATTGGTGCGGTAGTTGCACTAAACAGATCTTCAGGTAATAAAGTCAGCCCAAAGTTTTGGTTGAGAAGACGCCGAGGCCAACGCGGCAGGTCGTAGTCGAAGAAGTAAGGTGCGAGAGACATTTCGTTACTATCTTGCGTTGATCGCGTTCGATTTCAGTATGAAATAGTTCAACCTCGACACTTCTATTTATATGAAGTAGTGACGTTCGGATATTTGCGTACGGAATCTTCTAGGTGCAGACGAAATTGCAGCCACATGAATGATTCATTTAGTCTGTTTATAACCAAAATAAAATATCATATACATCTCTGGCTAGCTGTGTTGTTTTTAGATGACTATTTTTAAATTGGTGTAGTCAGTGTTGTGTAAATATCATAAATGAATTTTGGCAATGACTTTTTACTGTTGTGATGCGTATTTTTAATTTTATCTATGTAAAGACATTTTATAAATATATGATTATGTATATATTATAATTATATATTAAATAATATGATTAAGAACTTTTTTTATCAGATGGAGAAGGTTTATCATCAATTTTACTCGTACATTCGGAATCTTTCGCGTAAGAAATTGGTACTACGGTTTCACAGGGCCAGTTCACGTCACAAGTGTCTCTTGCAGCAGTTATAGTTAAGAATCCATCTTCAGACAGTTGAGATTTTATTTTATGAGGATTACAGCCATCGGGAAGTTTAAATTTACGTACAAACTGTCGTATTACACATCCTTTTTGAGTTTTTCTTTCTTGTTTCCCTTCAATAATTACGTGTTCAGGACGAGCTTTTACTCGTATTTCGTTTTTAGCAAATTGATGAACATCAACACATAATTGAAATTTTTCTTTACCTACTTTTATAATTGGTCGGATATTTCTTGTTTGTTTTACCCATGAATAAAGTTTCGGCCGAAGATTAATGCTTAAAAAGGAACTTAAAATCATTTGTAAAATTTTACACGCTATCTGATCATAAAATTTTAAACACCTTGGCTACGTAAACAACTAAATTGACAATATGTGACATATGTATGTACATACTGACAATCTGTAGATAAAAAATAATTTAAAAAATTATAATCAATATTATAATTATATAATATTGTTTATAATTTGCGCTCCGCTCGGGTTCGCCCCTAGGAACGATAGATTTCTCAGAGATGAGATATTTTTCCAAATAAATATTTAATGTACAGATTCGACTTAATTAGAATTTTATTATATGTATAGAAGAAGATATAGATATAGAATTGTATACAGAAAGGAATATGCACGTTCTAATACTAGGGGCATACTTGCGTTTTGCTCTCTGTAATTTGAAATTCTTTATATTTGCACTCGATATGTGTAAGTCTGATAATGGTTGATATGCTTTGGTTTATGAGTATAAATTACAAATATCTTAAGAGCGTATAGACAACATTTTATTTTTTATATTATAAACTGAAGCCGTTGATATCTATACAGATAAATAAAATTGGAGTGTCTGTTTGTAATATTAAAATAAGCGCTTTTTACTAAATGCATATATTTTTTACAATTTTTGTCTGTCTGTCTGTCGGTCTGTCTGTCTGTCTGTCTGTCTGTTAGTGCCGGCTAATCTCCGAAACGGCTGGACCGATTTTGACGGGATTTTAACTGGCAGATAGTTGCTGTTGTAAGGAGTAACTTAGGCTACTTTTATTTTAGAAAAAAAAACAGGGTTCCGCGGAAAAAAATTAAAACCCATGAAATTGTGAACAAAATCCGCGTAAAGCGTACGCATCCGAGTGAAGCGAGAGTAAATCGCTATATAATTTGAAAAAATGAATATCTTAGGAGTAACAAGCTACTATTTATGTATAAACATAGCTAACCGTGAAAACGTACCTAGGGACGAACGCGAGCAAAGCGAGCGTGAGTCGCTAGTTTACAATAAAAATATTTTTTACTAGCGACTCACGCTCGCTTCGCTCGCGTGCGTTTTCACGGTTAGCTATGTTTAGGTATACATAAATAGTAGCTTGCTACTCCTAAAATATTCATTTAATTGAAATTATATAGCGATTTACCCTCGTTTTGCTTAGGTGCGTACGCCGTACGCGGATTTTGTTCACAATTTCATAGGTTTTAATTTTTTTTCGCGGAACCCTGATTCTTTTTCTAAAATAAAAGTAGCTTAAGTTACTCCCTATAACATCAGCTATCTGCCAGTGAAAGTCCCGTCAAAATCGGTCCAGCCGTTTTGGAGATTAGCCGGAACATACAGACAGACAGACAACTATTGTAAAAAATGTTGTTTTGGTATATGTACCGTGTATACATCCATATGCATGTAGTAAAAAGCGGTTAATTTAATATTACAAACAGACACTCCAATTTTATTCATCTGTATAGATTGACATTTTTTTATTTTGTCAATAAAAACAGTAATAAATAGTAATACACAATTTACAAATTATTTATTACTTTTGTTAACAATAATTTCTTATTTGAATAAACTAACATTTAAAAAACAACATTTTTTAAAGAGAGCTCTTATATATAAGTCGTATCTATAAGTTTATTTTCTTCTTTTTAACGCATTAAAATAAAAGCTTGTTTGGAAAAATATTTTTTACGATTAATTTATTTATCTATTTTTTTAGTTTACCAGTCAAGGTGTGTATATTTAAGTTAAGTAACCTTAGAGTATACATAAGCTCATGTATACTCGAAGCAACTAACTCATAATGGGGAAGATTTCTCGAAAGTAGTGCGCCTTAAGCAATTTATTGTGATGTCTCTTTTGTACCTAAGTTTTTTGCTTCTATTGTGTTCGCATCTTACCTGGGTAATGTATTATTCCTGGAAATTACCAGCAGACTAGCTGGAGGAAGAATTGAAAAGGAAAGGTGCATCCTGCGGCGGTCCTAACTATCGGATGGATCACTGCCTAAACAGCTGGTCATAGAAACATGAAATTTGGAGGACGTATTCCTTGTATGATGTAGGCGACAAGAAAGGATTTTTCGAAATCACTCCCCTAAGTGGTTAAAATAGGGGATTAAAGATCATATGAAACTCTGTTATTCTTAATGCGAAATACACAGAGAGTGTTGTTTAGCTTTAAGTTAAAAAATAAGATTTTTTTAAACTCTTCCCTTAAATGGGTAAAAGGGGGTAAAGTTTATATGGGCCAAGAATTATTTATGATCAGAATTACTTAAAACTTGGTATTAATGCTCTTCAATACAATTAAATAAATACGTATTTTATCATTTTTCGAAATTCAATCCTATAAGGGGGTAAAATGAGGGATGAAAGTTTGTATGAAGCTCTGTAATTAATATGTAAAAAAGGAAAAAAAACTCCTGTAGACGATTTAAGAGTTTTGAAATCACTTTCTTTAAATATAAAGATTGTGATTTCACCAATTTTTGTCGTCTTATTGCTTTAGCCTACAATTTCTTCAGTTTTTGATTTTTGAAAACGAATGATATTCGTTTTCTTTGCATGCTGGCACTGCACAATTTGCCATTTTAATTAAATTAAATTTTAAATACAACGAAAAAATCCATCCACGCTAGAGAGCTTTACGAGGGCGACCATAGTGATCGCGATATCTGACGTGAGAAAAAGGCAAAATTCTTCCCCATTGAATGTGTATACGAAATTTCGTATCCATGCCGTTAACTGCTGAGGATATCTCTCAAGACCTGGGCAGCAGCAGCAAGGCTTTGATGGACTTCACAACAGGCTACTGTAATTAAATATGTGTACAAAATTTCGTACGTATGGTATTGACCGCTGAGGAGATTTCTCATTTGAATGAATGAATAATGAATGAATACTTTATTGCACACCACACAAGAAATAAATAAAGAAGTAAAAGATATAACAAAAAAAAGAAAAGATGCACAGCAGGCGGCCTTATCGCTAGAAGCGATCTCTTCCAGGCAACCTTAGGGTAGAGGAATCAGTATATAAAAAATGGTAGGCGGTGTACTTGCATAAATACACACATACATCTATACATACATACATACATACATACATACATACATACATACATACATACATACATACATACATACATACATACATACATACATACATACATACATACATACATACATACATACATACATACATACATACATACATACATACATACATACATACATACATACATACATACATACATACATACATACGAACAGTAGATACACTCATATATTTGGCTCATTTGGCTCATTTGGAGCCAACCCTGGACGCAGCAGCCAAGTCACAATAGATTTTAGAACGGGTTATAATAATTCAATGCGTATATATGAAATTTCATGTCTGTAAGTACTGTTGACCGTGGAGAAGTTGCTTTGTCTGTTGTTAATCTTATTTTAATATTACGAGTATATAAAAGCGAAAGTTTGGATGTATGGATGTTTATTACTCAATCACGCCAGAAGGACTGAACGGATCTGGATGAAATTTGGCCCAGAAATAGATTATAGTCTGGAATAGCACATAGGCTACTTTTTATCCCAGAAAATGTACGGTTCCCGTGGGATAGATTTGTTTTTATTTTTCTAGTGATGAACCTGAGCGAAGCGAGGATGAGCCACTAGTCCTAGATAAAGAATTAATCATAATTATCATAAAATATCATTGTCATCGGAACTGAACCAACTTGTAAAATTTCAACTGTGTAGTATAAAGTAGGAAGTCGTTCTAATTCAGTTACAAGATTTGACCCATACAAACATACCAACTAATAAACATGCAAGAAATATAAAAGTTTTTAAAAATGAACTGGCTTCAAAAAAAATTTACCACATTAGGAGGATATTTTTTAATTTTGAAATTATAAAAACAATTAAAAAAATAAAATTAAAATAAAATTAAAATTACAAAATAAGAAACATTAGTATCTGGAACCTCCTTCTTTTAACGTGAATTAAAGTCTAGATGTTTTAACTGATAAAAATATAAACAAGGTTTTTTTTTTCTATTAGTACCGAGGCATTTTTAAATGAAGGTTTGATATGGAAAATCTATGTGTATATTTTTATAGGATAAAAAGTTTAACAAATAAAGTTAAACGTGTTTTTTATTGATACAAGCGACTCTCCCTCTCTCCGCTCGGATTCGTCCCTAGTTACGTTTTGGCGATTTTAATGTTTAGTATAGATTTCTCAGACGAGATAATATGTATTTCCTAGCAGTAAAAAGTATCCTATAATATATTGTCCCGGATAACTATCTATCAAACTACCCATGAAAATCTATCCAGTGGTTTTCTCGTGATGTGTTTACAGACAGACAGACAGACAGACAAAAATTCTAAAAACTATAGATTCAGCCTCTGCATCGATAATAATGACTATTTTAATTAGATTTTCTAATGAACAGATTCAAATTGGAATTTTTTTATATGTATAGACTAATAATCATGGTACCATGCATATAAGTATGTATTTATATTAATTACCAAGTATAAAATACAAGTAATTAAAAAATAATTAAATAGCATTAATCAATAAAATGGAAATGAATCAAATTTATTAATAAACGGATATAAAGAAATGAAACAAAAGTTGTTGATATAAACTTGAATTTATTTACATTAAAAAAAACTATATGACATTGGCGAAGTAAATTGTGCCCAACTGGCCCTCCTAGAAGCCACGAAATAAAAGAATTGAATTAAATTAAAAAAATAATACAAAATCAGTCTCTAACTCGAAAAAAATCTTTTAAATCGAAATTTACTTTTTCTGCTCTTCATTAGCGTCTTGGATCTCCTTACGCACCGGCCCGGTTTGTTGGATGGGGATACTTCTTTCATTGTTTGCTATGGACGGTACTCTAGGCGCCGTGACAGTGAGGACTCCATCGGACGAAAGCTTGGATTCCACGGTGTCTGGGTTGCAACCTTCGGGTAGAGCATATCTCCTGACAAACTGTCTAGAAATGTAGCCGTGCTGGTCCTTCTTTTCTTCGTGCTTGCCTTCAATGACGATGTATCCGTCTGTAGTTTTAACCGTTATCTCTTCGGGTGAGAAATGCTGTACATCAAGATTCACTTGGAACTTATCTTTATCAGCTTTGATGCTGGAGCCGACATCCCGTGCTGCGTTTGCTAGTTGGCGCCAGGGTCTGTAGTAGTCTCTGGACAGTAACGGTGCGGCGGCAACGGTCAACATATCGTCCGGAGTTAGCGCCAAGCCGAAATCTTGGTCCAGAAGACGGCTTGGACAGTAGCGAGGGCTGTCATAGCCAAACACGAATGGTAGAAGAGACATTTTTCTAATTTATAAACGTGAAAAAACACTGAATTTTCTAGTGATAGCGCTAGAATATCGCTCTCGGTTCACACCGACTTGTTGCTTCGTTAGCACAATTCAAATTGCATGTCGGCGCTCGTCGGCCGCCTTATTTATACCCGTAACGCCATCTAGCGAGAAGTGGAAAATTCTCGAAACTAGGTGAGCTATTCTCGAATGTCTCGAATGTATTGATCGTCGCCGGCCGGCGCGCTGTAAACAAACAACTACACAGATAACAATGTTATGTACACTTAGTAGACGGAATTATGCAATAATTCATTTATGATGATAATGAAATTTTATGGAACCAAATGGAAATTTCGACATTTTTCTTACCGAAATATCATTATTGAAGATAAATAAGGGCTTTACTAGTACAATTTACGTTGTTTAAACTGAAATTGCATGAATAAATTGCCTAGCTGAATCACCTGTGTAATGATTTAGTTTAAGGTTTTTTTTTCATTTTTTATATATAATACTAACAAAACCCGCGGCTTCGCTCGCGCTAAAACTACAACAAAAAACTTTAAAAAGGTAGGTTTCATACAAATTTTCATCCCTTTTTTTATCTCCTTATGGGATGAATTTCAAAAAACGCTAAAACACATATTTATTTAATTGTATTGAAGAGCATTAATACCAAGTTTCAAGAAATTCTGATCATAAATATTTTTTGGGTTGTGTTATAACGTGTACTCCCGTGGGAATGAGATAATCTCCCGCGGTAAAAAGTGTCCTATATGTTGACCCGGATATCCAGCTATCATCATACCAAATTTCATCAAAACCCCTCCTGTGGTCTTTCGCGGTAACAGACAGACAGACAGACAGACAAAAATTCTAAAAACTATAGATTCGGCCTCTGCATCGATAATAACGTCTATTTCAATAAGATCTTCCAAAAAATATTTAATATACAGATTCGGCTTAATTACAATTTTATTATATGTGTACATTTTATAGTACTTAAGTATCACCTAGTCTTAATTCGAGAATTGAATCCCGAATCATTCGGCATAATAGGCAAAAGTTTTTCAGCATTTGCCTACTTGATAAAACACAATATTTGCTAATTTTTTTTATCGTTTATTATTTATATATAGTGAAAATACCAACAACTTCAGATTACTAGCTTATAATAAAATACAATTAAAGTAAAAAAAAAACCTATGAAAAAATCAAAGAGTGCGTTTATCAATTTGTACAATATTGGTTATCAGTATTTTTTATGAAATTCAGTTTAATTAATTAATTTAATTTGTTTTAATTTAGTTTTAGGTTGAAATAATTAGGATAGGACAGATTTGAGATTTAAAAAAAATATTTTATATCGATCTATAAAGGAAAACAATATCAAGACACGCGATAGCGTGTCCAGCCAAGTTCAAACCAAAGGAACTGGCGACGTAGCACCGTGTGTATATTTACACGAACCAGTTGGAGCCACTTTTCACCTCGTAGTAGCTCAAAATCTATTTAACATATACTCATGAAATTTTGTTCATTTATTAAATCTTCTTAGATTAATTAGAATCCCCAATTTCATAAATACAGCTTAAACGGTTATTGAGATATTAACGTCTAAAAATCGGCATTTTTATCACTGACTGACTGACATATAGTAGTAAAACCTAACCCACTTCCAGATGACAAAGAAAGTTGAAATTTGGTGTTTAGATGGGTAATCATGTGCACACAAAGGGAAAAATCCGAAAACAGTAAATTTTTAAAATATGAAAAAAATAATTAAATTAATTTTTATGAACACCTTGCGCCTTCCAAAACATAATAGCAATAGCTTAACACCTAGTGTCTTTTTGAAATATAATAGCAATAGCAATCATAGTAATAGCAAAAAGTTTTTCTTTCTCAGGAGAAAAGGTTCCACGGTGGATAAAAACATTTTCCTATTCTGCCTTATCCACTAACGAATAGTCGCAAAATTATGACAAAAAAAGATTGAATTTACCTACATGTCACTTTGGAATTATGAATAATAATAGTTTCTTTTCAAAAAGTCATGATATCCCATCAAAAAAATAAATGTAAAAATGGGAGCCAAGTTCAATATTAAGAATATGTGTGGTTGTTAACTTCACCGACAAAAAAATTGAGACCTATATGGGTGCCAAATTCTGTAGATAATCCTGAATTTTATCCATAAAACATACAACATTCTAAAATAAATTTAAAACACAATATTTTGTTTTTTCCTGCTACAAAAGGTAAATTGAAGGTCAATATTTGACTTGGCTAGTTTTTATATAAAGGTTAATCTTATATTCGGCTAATCACTTATATCTTCTTTATGCTATACGCAAGTTTATTATATTGTACATGTCTCACTCTTCTAAAAACTTGCTTTACTGGTAAAAACTCGGTTCGCTCGGGTTCGCCTCTAGACAAACAAAAAGTAATCTATCCCACGAGAACAAAATTTCATTTAAATCGGTCCAATAGTTTTGGAGATTAGAATCTACGAACAGACAAACAAACAGAGAAACAAAAAAAAATGGATTTCTTTTATTTCCCTTCTTAATCAATCCCCTTGACTCGGTTTTTAGCATTTTTTTCTATGTACACACATTCGACCTCTATAGTTTTATTACATGTATAGATAGCACAGATGGTGTTTAATTTTTAATCAAATGTTGTCATGATTCAATAAATTATATACTCCGATAAAATAAATAATAATACAGGGATGCAAAACAATTGTATTTATTTATTTCAAGTAATCTTTTTTTTTTACAATATTTCTTTGATATGATTCTATCGCTGATTAAAACTAACAAAAAGACGTATTTTTTTATAAATATCCATTTATTTATTGAACTTATTCTTTGAAATAATGATATAATCGTTTTTACCAATCCAGGAGAATCGAAAAAGATGGGAGTGTTATATTAGTAGATGTAAAAAGAAAACTAACAAAAAGACGTATTTTTTTATAAATATCCATTTATTTATTGAACTTATTCTTTGAAATAATGATATAATCGTTTTTACCAATCCAGGAGAATCGAAAAAAATGGGAGTGTTATATTAGTAGATGTAAAAAGAAAACTAACAAAAAGACGTATTTTTTTATAAATATCCATTTATTTATTGAACTTATTCTTTGAAATAATGATATAATCGTTTTTACCAATCCAGGAGAATCGAAAAAGATGGGAGTGTTATATCAGTAGATGTAAAAATAAAACTAACAAAGTATGAAATATTTGTTTATTGTTTATAAGCCGCTTTGTGTTTTTTGTAAAGTAAAAAGATAGAGGTAAAAAAATGTAACGAAATAAAAGATAAGCGCGCGTTTATTTCTAAGAAATAATGTGGGTAGGATGCGAAATTGCGAATATCTATGATTACAAATATTAACAATTGTGCCCAATTGGCACTTTTGGAAGCCACTAAACAAAAGAATTGAATTGAACAAATATTAAAGTATATATATATTCAATTATTATAAGTTAATTTTAATTAAAAATTAGTCTTTCTATTAAGTATATTAGTAGTTGCGTTTATTAGTAATTTCTATTTCTTTTTTGAATGCTAAATTAACCACTCAACGTAATGGATACACAAAATCGGATCGAGCTTAACATTAGAAAAACGGCAAAATTTAACTACTTACAAAAACGGCGGGCTTTCAAATGAATGCATGTACTTATATTGAAATAGAAAAAAAAGGTACTACAAATTAATCATAATTTAATGTTCAATATATATATAATATATTATATAATTTTCAATATACATATTTATCTTGATAATTTCATTCTCTGTTTATATCAGACATGCCAACAATACATTGTAATTAAATTATATAATAGGTAAATTTATAGATGCCATTGGTTCTATATAGTACAAGTACCTTAATTACAGACATACACGCGCAGAAAATAAAAAAGTTAAAAAACAAATTTATGAGAATAATTGTTAACAAATCGTGTAAAGTAAATAGAAATGAAGACACACGCAAAGACGCAGTCAGAAGTTAGTTTATTTTATATGACATACTGATACAGATAATGATTTAGAAACCCTTATGTCCTTGACAGGGAAATGTGCATGAATGCTTAGAACAAGTATGGTATGGCGTTAATTTATATATTTATATAAGTTTTCACATATACACTATATGAGAAAAAAAACTTTGAAAAAAACTTTTGATTCGTTTTGCATTTGTATATTGTCATTTTTGACGATGAAATGTATGTATATCTAAAGACACTATAAATAGCTTCTTAGATTATAGTTCTAAGAGAAATTAATACACATGCATATGTATGTATGTTTGTTTTTTATGTCATATTATTATTTCTTTGGTTGTACTTCCCTGAGCTAAGGGCCGGGCCCTTATGACACTACATAGGTTAACAATGACATTACAAAAAACTTTTTAAAAGACCATGTTGGTTTTGTCTCTACCGAAGGCAAAAGGGCTAGTTTAGATAGTATTAGATTATGTAGTTGTTTTTAATCAAAGATTAAGAAGAGAACTAGAAATATATTTCTAGTTCTCTTCTATATCTTGCTATAGCACACATGATAGTTGCTTTCATTTGTACAGTAATTGTTGTGTTAGAACAAGAACTTAGTACTTGTCAACAGATACGCAATGAACTTATGCAACTTTCTGACTTGTTCATAATAATAAACTTTTAAGTCAATGTTTAATTATTCGAGTCTATAAAAATACCTTTTTAATATATTTACTTTAAGAATAATCATTAACTACAGACAGAATAAAAGTTTAAATTTACAAACAGTTAAGCATTATAAAGTAATTAGTTAAAACATTAAAATTCTTTCATTGGTAACTTTTCTTCATTATTGATACTGTAGTTTTTTTAATTATATCTATTATAATAATAATAAAATTGTATACAGAAATAGTACGTAGTCTATTTTAATTATTAATTTTATTGTATAATATAAAGACCCATTACAATATGGGGTCTGGGTTAGAGTGTATTCAGAAGTCAGTACTACAATATAATTTAAAATAATAAATAGATTTAGAAAAAATAGATTTATCAAAATTAAATAACAGTGGGTAATATTAAAGTGGAATAATAGAATAAAACAAATTACTAAAATTGAAAACTTATATTTATTAAAATTAAAAACATAAATAAAATCAGTCTCAAAGTTACAGTGCTGTAGTATGTAGTAGGTACAAGTGGGCTAGTTATGTACATACGAAATTACTTTTTCTGCTCTTCATTAGCATCTTTGATCTCCTTACGCACCGGCCCGGTTTGTTGGATGGGGATAGTTTTTTCATTCTTTGCTATGGCCGGTACTCTGGGCGCCGTGACAGTGAGGACTCCATCGGACGAAAGCTTGGATTCCACGGTGTCTGGGTTGCAACCTTTGGGTAGGGCGTATTTCCTAACAAACTGCCTAGAAATGTAGCCGTGCTGGTCTTTTTTTTCTTCGTGCTTGCCTTCAATGACGATGTATCCGTCCGTAGTTTTAACGGTTATCTCTTCGGGTGAGAAATGTTGTACATCAAGATTCACTTGGAACTTATCTTTATCGGCTTTGATGCTGGAGCCTACATCTCGTGCTGCGTTTGCCAGTTGGCGCCATGGTCTGTAGTAGTCTCTGGACAGCAACGGTGCAGCGGCAACGGTCAACATGTCGTCGGGAGTCAGTGCCAAGCCGAAATCTTGATCCAAAAGACGGCTTGGACAGTAGTGAGGGCTGTCGTAGCCAAACACGAATGGTAGAAGAGACATTTTTTTAAAATAAATGTGAAAAATCACTGAATTTATTTGTGATAGCTTTAGAATATCGCGCTCGGTTCACACCGACTTGTTGCTTCGTTAGCTCAATTCAAATTCCATGTAGGACGCACGTCGGCGGTCGTATTTATACTCCTAAGTTTTAACGCCATCTAGCGAGGAGTGGAAAATTCTCGAAACTTGTAGGGCTGTTCTCGAAGTTCGGACTTCGAAATTTATTGAGCGTTGCCGGCCGGCGCGCTTTACACAGACAGTTTTATAGATAATAATACATTGTATGTACTATACAAGTCGAATACAATTATTGATTTATATTTCAAGGAACATATAGGGAACCAACCAACCTAAGGGAATTTTAGAAATTGTTCTCTATACATCGAAACAAAAAAATAAATCAAACGGGCCTTAATCCTATAATTTACGGGTTTCAATCTGAATGCCTAGTTGAATGACATATTTAGGTTACAGTAGGTACTTTTTACTGTTTATGTTAATGTTTTTAATCATTCATAATACATTAAGCATGATCTTCTAAGTCTTTAAGTAAGTAGATATTTATTTAATGAATTTAACTTTTAATTATTGAATTTAATATTGTTTGTACCTAAACTAGGTACTGATTAGGTTTCAGACTATAAGTCAGACACTTTATAATTACATAAATAACAAACTCTTTATTATATTATTGTAGGCAAGAATATATTACAATATATTCATTTTTTTTATTTTAAGCTACAAAGGAGACAAAACCGCCATTTACATTAAAACAAATATTTCCTCTACGCGGGAATCAAATCCCAAACTATTCGAAATGATAGGTTGTAAAGACCCTCAGCTTTTACTTTCCTATTTGTGGAAATAAACTGTTTCTTAAGATTTTAAACATTTTATATTATTTATATATAATTATAAGTAGGTACAATTTTAATATTTGAAGTAGAGGGTAGGTAATCTTTTAAACTAGTGATGCGCCGAGTGCTATAACCTATATAATTTATATAATAAACAATAGTTTAGTCCAATAACACTGTACTGTCAGAAATCATAATAATTATTAAGAACTCAAATAAAGTTAAGTTACTTTATTAGCGTACGTTGTCACCAGTTTGAAAAAAAAAAAAATTTTCGAATCGGTAATAGACTCGTGACATTAGGAAAAAATGTCCAGATTCCCGCGAAGACCACACAGGCATACACGCCGGCGTGTACGATAACAATTGAATTCACGAAAATTCGCACGGATTTCTTAGAAATTATCCTGGAGGATTAATAATTTAATGTTGCATAAAAAATTTGAATTCGAGAAACCTTGACTGCAATTAAAATTCTAATTTATAAATTAATGTTTGATGTTTGAACGTTACATAGATATTACTTCGATCACAAGAATAAGAGTGGCATGAGTCACAAACAAGTACTTAACAACATGTTTAAGTAATAAGTATGCATTATGATATTCCTTTACATTTTTTATAATATTTTTCTACTACCAAAAGAAAATACATATATGAATTAAAAATCAGATAAACGTGATTTTTCATGCCAATTTTGGATGTTGTGGGTGTTTTAAAGATTTAATTTACGAAGACAAGGAATGAAGTATCACAAAAAAGTTTCTTCATAATATTGTTGATTGTATCTATACTAATATTATAAAAGTGAAAGTTTGTGAGTACGGATGTATGGATGTGTTTGTTACTCTTTCTCGCCAGAACGGCTAAACGGATCTGGATGACATTTGATACAGAGATAGATTATAGTCTGAAATAACTTTTTATCCCGGAAAAATATATGGTTCCCATGGAATAGGTTTGTTTTTGTTTTCCTAGAGGCGAACCCGAGTGAAGCGAGGGTGAGCCGCTAGTAGTTTATAATGGTAAAATGGATCACCTATTTTATAAATTACAGCTACATAATATTTACAATCAATAGACTACGAGTAATACGGCTGTGAAAAACGAACAGATGGACATAACGAAATTATAAGATTATGAATTTCCGAAATTATGAAATTATAAAACTAAGAATATCCATTTCAGCTTTTTGATTAGTCCTGATAATATTTTATTTTGTTTTGTTCTGCTCTCTTCTGTTCTCTTCTTTCCTCTAGTCTCCTCTCCCCTCCCCTTACCTCTACTCCTCTCCCCTCTCCTTCCCTTTCTACCCACTCCCTCCCCTCACCTCCCAAAAAAAAATTATAAAAATAAAAACCCGACTGCGTAAAAAGCGAACTAACAATATGAGAACAAGTTGACAAAGCAAGATAGTAAGTATTATGCGGCCGGAGACTCACATGCAGCTATTAGAATACAACTTACAAGTATTATACATATATATGTGTCAGGTGCCATAATATCTTTAAAAAATAATATAAAACGCGAACTTATTTTTGCAATTAAACACGCAAATTAAAAAAAAACATGAGTGTGTAAAAACAACACAATATTCGGCGGTACGGAACTCTCGATGCGGGAATCAATCATACTCATTCACAATCACACATTTGAAAATCATTACAGCCTTCGATCAAGAAATTGTTGATAGAATTCGATCAACAAATTGTTGAAGATTACAGCTACCAAATTATTACTAATAGCATAAACCCAAAGAGTTTTTTTTGTAGTTTTAGCGCGAGCGAAGCCGCGGGTTCTGCTAGTAAAATATATAGATACATGTGGCAAATATTATTGCTTATTTAGTTGCAAAAGAACCTAATTTCACCAAAAACTTTTACCTGAAGAATTATCTTTTGTGTGCAAAAAAAACCGCTTTACCATAGTGTAAAAGAAATAGGCAGATGTGATAAAGTGAGATATACATATGTAGGGTGGCGCTACACTAAGTGTATTAGAGTGAGACAGACTGATATTTTATTTTTTGAGCCAGTACGAAATCTATTATTATCTATTCAGGTAAATAAAAATACCATGAAGAATAGACCGAATTAGCGCTGTTCAATTTCCTTGTATGGGATTGGGCAGCTGTTGTACTGTACATACTCGTAATTATTAAGTCATCTGTCTTTGAGTACATTGAATAGGCTGTTAGATTTTGTTTCTATGGAGAAATTAGATAAGTTTGTAATGGAAATTCACACACATGACGCTTTTACTCTTTATGATTTTTTTATCAATAAAAAACAAAAAAAGTCACTGAAATGTGTTTAAATGCAGTATAAATTTTGCAATAGTGAACATACTTTAGTTTTGATACATTTTATAAAATAAAGCAGTTCGAAAATTTGCGGAGTAACTATATCTATTTTATTTAAATATACAAGTAAATAAAAATAGCCCGAAGAATAACGTTATCCAATTTCTTTGTAGGGGATGAGACATCTGTATTTGTGTAGTTTCTGATCTGTGAAGTAGCTTAGTCGTTATCACTTAAATAATGGGCATTCCGAATTTGTAAAGTATAGATTCTTTGAGTTTTCAATAAATATTATACAGGTCCCGACGCGACGCTCAACGTCAAGCTGGTACGGGGCGATAGGCTAGGTTATACCAGTTCTATCAAAAATAAAAAAAAAATCTATGTTACTTGGTTAAGTGATAATAGGAACGCATTAGAAAATGTTGAAAATTAACACCTTAGATCACATTTTTAGGTTCTGTGATCACAAATTTCCCAATTTTGCAAAATGTACTATACTACCCTGGGCAAGTTATTTAAAAAAAAATCCGTTTAATCAAGATTTCAAAATGGTACAACATGTGCTACCTACTTATTTTTCCATAAAAAATATTATTGCTTATTTAGTTACAAAAGGACGTTGAATAGTTTTATCTTTTGTGTACAAAAAGATTCGCTTTACCATAGTGTAAGAGAAATAGGTAGATGTGGTAAAGTGAGATAGAGGTGGCCCTGCTTGAAGTGCATTAGAGTGAGACAAACTGACATTTTATTTCTAAAGAGTTACGCGTTAGACAGAGTAAAAAGTCCAAAGTATGATTTAAGGTATTGTTGTATTACCTACTTGATTTTGTTTTCCTGGATCTGCATAAAACATAAAGAATATTTAAAACTAATACAAAATCTAGCTGAATTACCTACACCACAAAATTTTTGAAGCAGTAGAAGAAAAAATCTTGAATAAATATACCTATTATACGAGAAGAAATGCATGTTTGCTGAAAAGATCTTTTCTGAGGCGACGCAGGGCCTGTATTCGTACCAAAGGCAAATAATTTGAAAATTTCATTTAGTTTTAAAGAAAATATAAATGTATTGCAATATTTCCTTTTGTAACGTTATGATTAATTTTTGTAATAATACAGGAGTTTGGGGACATCTATATAGAGTTTTTATTTAACAAATACACTTAAGTGCCTACTCGCCATTCGAAAGACAGTACATTAACTTCAATATTCTGGCTTTCATGTAGTCATGAACCTTTAAGTCAATTTTTAATTATATTATTGAGAACACAGACACGAGTCTATAATAAAAATTAAAAATACCTTTTTAACAATATTTAGGTAACTATTGATTACATAAAGAAATATGAAAATATTAAGCTCCCATTATAATTAAGGTTAGGTTAGTGTGTACACTGGCCTTTTTTACGTATTTTGTGAGTGTGTATTTTGTAAATATAATTTAAAATAATAATAAATTATCTGATATTGTATAAATAATAGATTTATGAAAAATTAAAACTATTAGAATAGAATAATAGAAATAAAACAAATTATTGAATGAAAACTTACATTTATTGAAATTAAAAAACAAATAAAATCAGTCTCAAAGTTGCAGTAAACGGATCAGTCTCAAAGTTGCAGTTTGGTTTACGGCTAGTTAGTTACATACAAAGTTACTTTTTCTGCTCTACATTAGCATCTTTGATCTCCTTACGCACCGGCCCGGTTTGTTGGATGGGGATAGTTTTTTCATTCTTTGCTATGGCCGGTACTCTGGGCGCCGTGACAGTGAGGACTCCATCGGACGAAAGCTTGGATTCCACGGTGTCTGGGTTGCAACCTTTAGGCAGAGCGTATCTCCTAACAAATTGCCTAGAAATGTAGCCGTGCTGGTCTTTTTTTTCTTCGTGCTTGCCTTCAATGACGATGTATCCATTCGTAGTTTTAACGGTTATCTCTTCGGGGGAAAAATGTTGTACATCAATATTTACTTGGAACTTATCTTTATCGGCTTTGATGCTGGAGCCTACATCTTGTACTGCGTTTGCCAGTTGGCGCCAGGGTCTAAAGTAGTCTCTGGACAACAACGGTGCGGCGGCAACGGTCAACGTGTCGTCCGGAGTGAGCGCCAAACCGAAATCCTGGTCCAGAAGACGGCTTGGACCATCATAGCCAAACACAAATGGTAAAAGAGACATTTTTCCAATTGTAAATCTTAAAAAATCACAACTTTTAAGGGGTAGATATCGCACACTGTTTCACTGACTTGTTGTCGCTTCGTTAGCTCAATTCAAATTTCATGTGGAAGGTCGTCGGCCGCCCTATTTATACTCCGAACGCCATCTAGCGAGCGGAAGAAGTTTCTCGAAATTAGTTGTTGAATCATGAGTATGACGTCGCGTGAGAAAAGTCTCGAAATTTCTTCAATTGTGCCGGCCGGCTTGTTAGTAAACAATGCGTTTATTGATTTTAATCACATTCTTTGCGTAAATAAAAGTAAAAATAAATGAAATGTTTAGTATTTTCATTAAAAATGTTACGTTTTATGAATAATAAGAACGTTTTAGAATAACGAGTCATGTATCGGCGTCATTAATAGAATTTTTTGAAATACCTACATACCTCTAACATTTGTAAAAATGTTTTTTTTATTTATTAAGCTAATTAAATAATAATCAAATTTGATTCTTTATTAATTTTAAGATTGTATGAAACATGACACTCCCCACTACTCTTTTGGAAGTCGGTTAAAAATACAGAAAAATACACTTTCATTTTGATATTTTATATTAAAACGTACAGTTCTATTATTATTTACTACATGCATTTTCAATAAATTTTAACTTTTGTTCTTTTCCATTCAAATATCCAAATCGATAACATAATATTATAATGGTATCTTATCACTTATGGCGGATGTGTTATTTCCTTTATGCACAATGCACATTCTCTTTTTATCATGCCAGTATTTTTAAAGTAATTAGTATTTCTGATATCATTAATGTCTTAGACAAATTGTATATGAATAGCACTATGTAGTTGCACAATATCTATTATTTAGACAAAAACGTCCTAGTCTTAAGACCTGTTATAATACAAGAAATCCTCATCACAAATTATTAAATTTTATAAAAACATCGAGAATTTTCTATATTTCAAAATTTAAAATACTAATTTAATCTACAAAATCGATGACAACTTGATTACAAATAAATATTAAATATTCTTCATGCAATATTTTTATATTATTCACATTTTATTTATTAAAATATATGTGTATATGTAATAATTATTTTATAATTATTATTATATAATATAAATTAAAATATAAACAAACCACTTATTGAGTTATTTTTAGATTGTCGTATTTGAAACGTAATAGACAATAACAGTGAAGCTGACTGTCTACTGACCTATTCCATCGCATATTATGCACTACCTATATAACCTATAATGTTTTATAAATACTTAACCACAATCATAATTTTTAACCCCCGACGCAAATAGAGGGGACGCAAATGTTATAAGTTTGATCGCTGTGTCTGTCTGTCTGTGGCACCGTAGCTCTTAAACGAGTGAACCGATTTGGAATTTGGATGCGGTTAATTTTATTCGAAAGCGAGTTTTCTAGCGGTGGTTCTTAAACATGTTTTATCAAAATCGGTTCAGCCGTTTTTGTATAGGGGATTTTTTAAATTTTAATAAAATTTTATTAGGTACCTATTAGTTTGAATATGATATTATAAAATGTAGTTTAATATTTAATGTTTTGATTGGACAATTCGAATATTAAATAATATAAAACGTATATGTATGTACAATTTTTAAGGTAAATGTAGTTTGTATTCGCTGATTGATTAATTATTATCCAGACCAAGTTTCGAGTTTTTAAGGTCTGAAAGTGAGGTGACTTAAATTTTGTTTTTATTAGTGTTCATTATATAAAAACGCCATCAATAATAATTATAAATATCTATAAAAGTATACCTACGCAAGTATATTAAAAAAGTTTGTTAAATTTTTTGTATTGTGGGTAGAATGCCCTAATGTTCTAGATTTACAAATTAGTTTAGTTAGTTTGTAGATATATTTATGAAAATTATTTCGTTTATGAACACTTAAATTTAAAATTTACAGTAAAAGCGATCTGTAAATAATATAGTTGAAGCGATTCGATTCATATTTTGTTGTTTTTACTAAAAAAAGAGATTACAATAAAACAAAATGTTATTCACTTAAAATTAAATACAATTTTACGTCAGTAAATTATAATAAACTAGCGACTCACCCTCGCTTCGCTTCGGGTTCGTCCCTAGACAAAAACAAATCTATCCCACGGGACCCGTACACTTTTCCGGGATGATATATAGTCTATAACCTTCCTCAGTTAACGGGCTATCAAATGCAAAAAGAATTTTTGAAATCGGATCAGTAGTTCCTGAGATTAGCGCGTTCAACCAAACATACAAACAAACAAACAAACTTCAGCTTTATAATATTAGTATAGATTATAATAAATACATTTATTCTTTATTCCTAAATCAAACCTAAAATAATGAATGTATGGCAGAAAAACATAATAAAACCTCTTATAAACTATTATTTTATGTTAAATTTGTATTAGAAAAATGAAATGCATACAATCAACATAATAAAGTCCTTAAATTTCTAATACCAAACAAACATAACGTAACCTTGATGGCTGACCTACCCCAAGGTGAAACAGCGATAGAAGGTTCGAGAATTCGCTCGAACCCACGCGCGCGGTCAACGGCCCGCCAAGCCATTGCGCACGACGAATGCAGGGCTCAGAAACATTTGGCTTCCGTTTTATATTGAGTAAAATGAGTAATATTTTCGATAGTAGTTCATAGTATGGATTTAATAATTATGTAAAAGTAAAACCTTACTACCATTTTGTCATTATTTTAATGAAAAAGTTATCAAATATTACAAACTCCAAATTGTTAAAAGCTATAATATGCTTTAATTATAATATCTATAAGTTATAATATCTTATTTATTATTTTTTATAATTATTTATTGTTACATATTTATAATTAATGTATTTATAGTTTATGAAAACAGTACTTAAAATAAATCTTTTCTTACTAATATCATAAATTTAAAATAAATTTAAAATTTAAAAGAGTTAAATATTAATTAAATATCCCTGGCTTTTATGTTATATCATTTTTATTTATCTTAGGAACATAAAATATTCCTCGTATGTGTTAAGATTTAACATAACAATTATTTCTAAACATTTCAAACCACTTGTTTTGTACATCTGGCTGTAAACTTATCCATATAGAAATACGAGAACAATCTACTCCATACTAGATGGCGCTTGGTATAAAAGGCGGTGCCTAGGAGACCGAGCGTCATAATTGAATTGAACTCTGAAGCGAGCGCTTACTAGTAACGAGTGTGTAAATTCCGCAAATTTTTACGTAATATTTTACTCTGCAAGTCTTTAGTTTGATAAAAGAAAATGTCTCTGCTACCATACTTGTTCGATGATTTCCCAGTGAGACGCCCACGTCGCCTCATGGACCAGCATTTCGGTTTGGGATTGACACCTGATGATCTCCTCACGGTTGCGGCCGGCCCTCTACTAACGAGAGAGTATTACAGACCTTGGCGACACATGGCTGCAGCAGCCCGAGACTTAGGTTCCAGCATCAAGTCTGATTCCGACAAACTTCAGATTAATTTGGACGTTCAACACTTTTCACCAGAAGAAATCTCTGTTAAAACCGCCGATGGCTACGTTATAGTTGAAGGAAAGCATGAAGAAAAGCAGGACCAACATGGATTTGTTTCCCGCCAATTTGTGAGGAGATATGCTTTACCTGAAGGTACATTACCAGAAACCGTAGAATCTAAATTGTCTTCTGATGGCGTGTTAACGATCACCGCACCAAAGAAAGTTCCAGAATCTGTGAAGGGTGAAAGGAAGGTTCCCATCACCCAGACCGGGCCAGTTCGTAAGGAAATTAAGGATCAGAACGAAGGAACAAGTGATAAACCACAGTGAATAAAAATCTTTCCAAAGAAAGGCAGTGCCATTTAAGACTGATTTTTTTGTGTACTGAGTAATATTGTGATATGCATAAATACATTATTTCCGTTTTATTTTATTTTTTTGTTTCATTTAATCCAGTTTTAAATTATTTACTTAATATTAAATGTGTTCACTATTTACCCACTTCACATTAAAGACCTTGTATAAAAACTATATGCTTAAATAAATGTAAATTCGATATACCACATTAGTATATCTTTTTTTTTTCTTATTATACTACCGTCATTTTTAATTAAAAATTGATCCATTCGTTTAAATAAATAATAGCTTCATTAGATCAAAAAGTATGTTATTGTGTCGAAGTTATGCACTCATTCTATTCATGAGTATTTGTTATACACTAAAAATTGTCAACATGATTAACAAATATGGTAAAAATAGTAAATTAGGCATTGTTATTCCTTAATAAAGCTCTGTAACAAAGAACTTTCTGGAAAATCTCCCGCATTAAATTGTGCATTAATTACTACCTTTGAAAGAGGAAATCGATTTAATTTATACCTATAATAAAATTGTAACTAAGCCGAATCTGTACATTAAATATTTTTTTTTTTTGGAAAATCTTAACGAAATAGATATTATTATCGATACAGAGGCCGAGTCTATAGTTTTTAGAATTTTTGTCTGTCTGCCTGTGAACGCATCACGGAAAAACCACAGGAGGGATTTTGATGAAATTTGGTATGATGATAGCCGGTTATCCGGGTCAACATTAGGATACTTGTTACTGCGGGAAAATATCTCATCTCTGAGAAATCTATACTAATCGTTAAAACGTAAGTAGGTCGACGAACCCGAGCGGAGCAAGGATGAGTACCTAGTATCTATATAAATTTAAAATATGGTAGTAAAATGAAACTAAAATACATACTTTTATATGAACCCTTTATTATCTACAACAAAATGACAGAACCTTGTAGGTGGGTAAATAATACAATTGATGTAATAGTGTATAAACAGTTTTACTTTAGAAGCTCTGTTACCGCATATCACTACAGTGCTGTTCACAAGTCAATATCGGCTTGAAATTCATTTATAATTAATAATAAATTTATTATTAAAATTTGATTAAAATATTGAAGACTATATTTAATTTTATAGATATAAAAATTGCCATTTTGTCTGTATATATGTGTCTGTCTGTATTGGCCTAACTGAATTTTGACGTTATTTTAAAGAGGTAAACTTTTATTTTATGAAATTATAATGTCTTAAATTATCTTTGTTGCTATTGTACAAGATAATAAATAACTAGAAAATTATATCAAATTTCAATTCATATAAAAATAAACTACAGTTACACGTTTGTTGTCATGGCCCAAATTAATGTTAAATGTCCAAAAATATAAGTACTTCAGTAACTATACTTTTAAGCAGAGACTTTTTAAAACCTGATTCGTTTTTATTATAAGAAAAAGAATTTACCATAGATTTTTAGTAAAAAACAATTTACTTAATTTAGTAGCATTAATCTACAAAATTAAGCAAAAAGTCAGGATTTTTTTTCATAATGTACGGGCCATAGCGCTTTTTGACTATAAATATTAAACCAATTCGATTATTTATATTGATATATTAAATTAATATATTGAAATTCTTCCAAACCGATATTAAATTTCTACAATATTAAATGTATTGCTATACATTGAGTCTACGTCTCTGCACATCAATTTGCACTAAAGATAGACAATAATATGGACTACGCGATCTGTTAGATATGTAGATAAAAGGTGAGAAAGAGATAGACATATTTATTTGACACCTTTTCCATTTACAAGCTTATAATTCTACACATCGTGCAATCTATATTATGTCTGGAACTACCACACAACAATTTTTTAAAGCGACAGATTATAAAGAAATTATAGGCTTATAAAAATTAAAAATTTAAAAAACATTTTTATAACAATTAGAAACAACACATAATTTATAATTTCGTAGATAATATTAACTTTATATTTAACGTGTGCGATTATCGCGTAATGATATTATTATTTGTTGATTTTATTTTAATAGTAAATATGTAACAGTAAGTATCCTGAAAAAAATGCTCTACATTTATTCGCTTTCGTGGTTTTGCCTTCTAGTATATCATAGGTATTTGTTAAATAATCAAGTATATTTTGAAAGTGTCATTAGAAATAAGTAAAATATTTTTTTATTGCATATATGTTTATTTTAAAAGAATGTATAGGTTTTATAACTTATCAAATTTAATTAAAATTAATATATTAGGAATACATTGTATTACATTATTATCGAAAGCGGATAAAGGTAGCCATTATTATTATGTTGTATGATGTATAGTATTTAGTTTCGAGCTATTTCAAAATATGACCAATCGTTATCATTTGTCAATGTTTATTGCATATTAATTAATAGAGCTTGTATCTTGTGTTTAATTTTTAATATTTATAATACTGTTACAATAAATATCTTAATTTTAAAATATAATATGTGCAGTGCTTTGTGTAAATAATTTAACAATTTTATATTTAAATAACCGGATTTTACTCGAGTGTCCGTAATCCTATGTTTTATGTACATGGAAGGCATGAGGCGTGCGATTTATTTATAATCTGCAATATAAAACCTTAACATGAGTAAATTATACATCCAATTTAAATTTTTAAAGAATTTTTAAATTTTAAAGAAGAATTCAGAAAGAAATATAGTTGAATTTTAGAAACATTTTACCTATTTTATCCTAATCTATGTTCTAGTTTACGCCACGGCTGCTACGCTAGGAATATGATAAGTACAAAATTGAGCTTTGTTGATATGTATCGTTTCAATTTCGCTAAGTGTTTGTCAATAGTGACGTTAAATTTATAAAATTATGCAATGGAATTGCGCTCATTTATTAAATAATAGTATTTATATTTTGTTTATATTGTGGAAATAAAAAGTACATTTCTTTAATTTAAATAATAACTTTTTTAATTCCCTATAGAAAGAGCTTTTTTAATAATGTCAAATTAAAAACTCTGCACAGATTAAAAATTATATAGCTTTTTTTTAAAAAGTGGTTTTGGTAATAGTTACTTTCTATTATTTTTTTATATAGTTAAGGCATTATATATATAAATTTATCTATAATTTGATTAAACATATGAAACTTAATAGTAGAAATAAAATTACAATTGTACTATAACTAACCATCCCAAATATATATGGACTTGCCCTATCTAATAACTTAGACTTCACATGCCTTTCGAAACCCCGTCTATCTCCTTCATTGTAAGATAACTGCAGTACTTAATCATGTTGGCAAATTATTCGCACTTAAAATTCCCGAGGCGCCAGACCTGGGATTTGAACTAGGCTATCACAGCCTTAATATTAAATCTTAATAATAAAGTAAATAACGGTAGGGCACGTCCATATACATAGTTCGATAAAAAACAACAATAATAAAAACATATGAAGAGTAGAGACTTTCATGAGACTTACGTCATACACGGATTAAAAATGTGTGTATTTTTTAGTTAGTCAATAAATAAACAAGGAAGCCCTAGTCCACAATACATAAAGATATTAAGGCGATCTTTATATCTTTTTTTATTTACAACATTTAGGCGTGCCATTTTAGTACAGGTTGTTACGTAGACTAAATTAGTGGTAATAGATGAAGGGATTATATTATACATATTACAGCATAAATAACCGAACCGAATGGAACCGTACGATTTCGTAAATTAAACACTGTAGTGCTAACTCGTGGCAAGTTACGCTTGTACTTCGACTAGACAACCCTAAAGTCGTTTCCCAACTGTCATATAAAAGTAAGTATGACAGTCGGGTGCGCCTCACCTGGTTTCATTTCGCACGCCTCAAACAATCGCTTTCTCAAGATGATTTATTAAATAGGCGTAAGGCTTAGTAGACTGTGATATTATTTTGCTCTGCTAACGTCACTCAATAAAGCACAAAATGACTGTCTCTACTCTACATGAAATAAAGTATTTGTTATTTTAAACTTAAGCAATTATTCATAAATGTGGTAAACTTCAATACAGTAAATATTCTATAAACATTAAAAATAATCTATTAGTCTAAATTGATATGTCTCGTTTAGAATTTTTAATTCGATTTTACAAATTTACTAATAAATTGCTCAATTTTGAGTTATATAAGTTATAAATAAAATAGGACTATGCCTTTCTATTAATTATGATATGTATTATTTAAGCTTCAACGTTTTTGCAGGGCTCAAGAATCCCGGTCTTCTCCCTCGTCAATACAGTGAGTATCTAAGCTTTTCCATTCAAAAGGAGGTTTCAATTCGACACAAAAGATAAAATTTTACATATATAGATTATTCGCTCTATATAATTATTTTTTATTTATTAAGTATAACATTATTTTTTTAGCTTAGTTGACAGTTCTCCGGGAATATTTTAACCCTAATAGAAAAAAAGCAACAAAGATTGAAGGTCTAGAAATGTTTATACATTAACAGTTATAAGAATCTAACAGGTCTAACTCGTTAAAACTTTTCGAACACAAGAATCTAGACTACTTCAAATTAAAGCTTCTTTCATTACCAAACAACGCATTACTTCTGTAATGTTACAGTTATATTTGTCTAAGTGTTCTACGTAATGCTAACAACAGGCTAAATTCAGCAACGTTGGTTTTTAACGTTTTTTTGTCATTATCTTATTTTTAAATTATCATATTCATTTTTTTATCTGTGGTTGTTTTTTTTTAATTTATTTGTTGGAACTTTGAATTCAAATGACGTTAAAATCAATTTAAATGTCAGTCATAATTATGTTTATGCTCATGTTTTATTCCTGAAAATATGTACGATTTACAATTTATGAATTTATTTAAAATTTAACTGTCATATATAAATTTATTTATATTTATTTTAATATAATTACCGAGAAAAAGAAGTTTGACTCGCTTTTATTATACCACAGATTATATATACTAATATAGTAATTATACCAACGTTGTTGATCGCCTGTCCGCGTGTTCTAATCGTGCATCCACATTGATAATCTCTACTTACACTTATCTAACAGAAAGGCGCATTTCTACAACAGACTACTCCTATCTAAGAGATCTTTACGTTACAGATCCTAATAAATACATTCAAAGTAAATCTATAATATTTAAACCGAAGAAATATTAAAATATCAATATTAAAACATTTAATAGAAATGAGTGATTGGGACATCTTGAAATTAGTAAAATTAGCTGAAAAAGCTACAGCAATTATATAATATAAGGTGGGGCATTATGGATCATTTATATATAAAGATCGATGTAAATCCCTTACTTATAAGAAACATTAAGTAATTTGCATTGTGTTAAAAATAAATAACTAATTTGTTACTTTTTATTTGTGCTATCTCGTGTTTGAAATATCATAATAATAAAAAAAATACTTAAAAAAGTTTAGTAAGTAAAATATTAAAAAAACTAACGACTATTGGATTAAATATTTGATAACATTTTAATAAGAAAAATATCTTCACGTTAATAAACTAAATATCACAACCCCCACCTATAAAAATCGAAGTAAAGAACGAAACGCTAACAGTGTAAAAGGCCTAGTACACTTATTTACAAAACCCAGCCTTTAAGATCGACCTACAAGCACCAGTTCTAAGTCGAAATTAAAATGAAACACTTAACTATGATATGTTTAGTTCATCTCAGTCTTCATACTACTACTAAAGTCAGTCCTAAGCTAACGGATTTTCCAATCCCATAAGAAGAGGACGCGATTTTTTCAAAACATAACTCACCAAAAAGCATCTCCGAATCAAAATACATTCTAGAAAAATATTTAGGTATAATTGCGTCAGTGACGAGTTTAATTAAAGTATATATTGTAATCCTCACAGCTTTCATGATATGTTTTGTCTTATATACATTTATTATATCTAAGTCGGTGTCGAGTCGTGCATCATCTAAAGCGAGTGCGTGCGTACATATATCTACATTATCCTTATTAAATTCATAACATTCCAAAATAGATACAAAATCTTTTACAATATACTCTGAGAAAGGAACAACGTCTAATGAATTCGAGGGAGTGTTGATTAAATTCGTTAAACAATTGACGATATTTTTGATGTCGAGAGGGATTCTTATGAAGTGGTATATGAAAGTTAAGATTTGGGGTAGATTGAAGATATATATAAAGTATAGGAGGGTAAGGACCTCTTTGTGATTACAGAGGATGGTAATAAGGTTATATATAGAGCTAACGAGGACTATACGGATTTGTTTAAGGTTGTACATGAGGGTTAGGAGGGCTATTAGGATATAGAGGGATGCAAGGGGTTTATTAGCGCTTATAGCCGAGCTGGGTGGTGCAGGATAGACCACGTCAACTTCGGCGATTTTGAAAATGGACAGCAGTAGATGAGACGATATGTCCTCATGTTGCGAGTTGATACGAGATTTGACTATTTTCAGAACGTCGATGCATGCCTCCTGGAAAAATGAATGTAGAATAAAATTTTGAGTATTATTATATCAATAAAGGAAAAAAATCTTGTACATTGTAGAACAAATAAAATTTTCCCAGTATAAATAAATGTTGCAGACATGCTCAATACATGTGTCGTATGGAGGTTGGTTTTGCTACTGTCTATATAGAGCAAGTAGTCATTCTTGTACGAGCGGAACTGATTCTTATAAAAATTAAGAAGCGGGTTATTTATTATAGTAGTTTTAGCCCACGACTTCAATTATGTTTCGTATACATGGCTATAATATTGAATGTGTTGACCTTGGATATAGGCTATCTAAATTTCGAAATTTTAGTCCAGCTCGTAAGGAAGTAACAAATACAAACACACTTATTCGTTTATTCACTAATAAATTTTTGTTTTAACATTATTAGTGAATGATGTAGCGCTAAATTTTATTATACATACCTTTTCTCTATCAAGCAGGCCTTCACCGGCCTCTCGAAGGGCATCTTGCTCTTTTGGCGGGACACTGGCCGATATGATCACATTCTCATTGCTGATATTGAATAAGGTAAGAGTGCAGTTTGTCTGAAAATAAATGTTATTTATGATTTTTTTGATGGTCGAAATATTTTTAGTGAAATCCTTTACGATACCAAGCGAATGGGGGTTGTATTTTGAGAGTGAGAGTTCTGTTATCAAATATGTTACACTGCAATTACAATCATTATTACTTCATCAAAAACATTTTTAAATTTTTGTGAATAATAAATAAATTCGTAGGAACGTCGCATACAGTCGCAACTAAGGCGCTCTCGCGACTATTGTGTAACAAAGTTGACCGAGTTTTTTTATGAAGACTGTTTCGCTGTAGTACTTATTGTGCCTGATTTACTCCTGTACCTCTGGAATATATTGATAGCTTATTGGCTATGTTTAACGAATTAAGACCAATAAATCTAATTCAATTGTTCGTTGGTACTATGTCAGATAGTCTCATTTGCATGTCCGTAGTTCGTGGAGTGTGTAACATCTCAACTTTTTTCGTAATCATCATCATCATACTCGTAAGTGGCATAGGAACAAATACGTAAAACAAGTAAACATATAATAATGTGCATATCTAATGTAAATATTATAGGTACAAACCTCTCCATGATGAACAAAATGCAAGTACTGCTGGAGCAGCCGTACGGCGTCTTCCGCTCCGAGCCCAGTGTGCGGCCGCAGGAGTGCCTCGTCCACTGCACTGAACCCAAGCAGCAGGTACACACCCTCTGGCAGCTTGTACTCCCCTAAAAATATAATTAAAATTTCAGTTTTATATTATTTTATAGCCTATTTAGCGCGATAAGAACAATTATAGCTTAACTAATCCACTTACACAGCTTAAGTTGACATGGGCCACACAATATATATATATATATATATATATATATATATATATATATATATATATATATAGTAGTGATAAGAGGTTATTATAGAAGGTCTCCCAACGGTGGTTTAAGTTGCCATTGATATCATAGATCTAAATGTCTTGTGTTCTGTTAATTAGTTTTTAATTTAAGTGTTTTAAAATTAAAATGCCAATTTTATCACACGGGACTGATCCTCGCCTCGCTCGAGTTCTTCTCTATGTGCCTTGCAGTTGCCTGTTACCAAGCCAAATCCGTTTTGGTGTTGAGTTACAAACACTCACAAACCCACATACTGGTCCGAAATTCGTTTCGTTCGAAAAAAATGTATGTCTTACACAATATAAAAGAAACTCCGATAAGAACCATTCTAAAATGATTCATGAAATGTACCTGGGTTAGGTCTCATACAAATAAACGAGCCAGAGTAGCAATAGCAACGGCCCCTATACGCCTGGTAGGCGGGTGCGGCGTGCGAGTAGTGCGCCAGGCGGGAGGAGCACGGCGCGCGAGGCACGCAGGCCACCTTGCACGACACCTGGAGCGATGCCTCGCACACGCACAGATCCGTGCATTCTGCCAGCTCTGCTGATCGGTAGAGCTGGAAGAGGGATAGAAAAGTCATCATGATGAGCAATGTCTTGAATGAGTTTTGAGTTTTCGTAGATTTTTGAGGAGCAACATGTTTTTAGATTTGTAATTTATTTGGATATTTAAACTGCTATTTATAATTGTGAGTTGTTAGTAATAAGGTAAAATAATAGACAAATAATGTGTTTTTGTCCTTAAATATAATCGTTCTAAATCAATGAATTTTGATTTATGAAGAAAAAAAATGTACTTTTTATAATGCCTTTGCCTAAAAGATATTCTAGAAATTATTCTAGAAATTAGGACTTCCTTCTAGTAGAACATTCAGACTAGAATAATTAATGATCTAGTTAAAAGTTATAAAAATTACCATTGTGCTAAAAAGAATGCCTTTATATGTAAGCTATTACTGCACACATTATTTGAAAAAATCATAATTAAATATTATAATCATAAGTTAGGGATTGTCTCTGAATTTTCTCTTTTTGTGTTACTATTTATATGTAGTATTTCTTATATGTTGGTTGGATTGACTGTAAGAGATCTTTTTTGGAGATAAATCCACCGTTGTCTATGTCATAAATGCAAAATAATATAATACATGACATTGGCAGAAATTAGCTTGAAAATCAGCTGGATTATCAGAATTAAATAAATCATATCGAGTTTCTACAGATACAAACTCACTCGTCTCGTTTCTCCCATCTTTATGTATTGTGCTTGATCGTCATTCTCTGGTTTCTTTACGATGCAATACTTCGTCGGTTCCAGAGTTGTTGTTGGACGAGGGGTTGTTGTAGTTGTGGTTGTGGTGGTGGTTGTTGTTGTGGTTGTCGTGGTTGTGGTGGTTGCGGGCGTCGTCGTCGCTACGGTTGTTTCGATTACTGGCTCGGATATTTGAGCTACTTCGTTCGGACCAACTGTTTGCTCAGACATCGTAGTAATTGGACTTAATTCTTCTCGGTTTTCCTGGACAGAGAAAAGTGAAATACAAAATAAGTATTATTGTTTCATTTTTCTTAAAATTATTTTTTAAAGACACTAACAATATCGATAAATGCACAGTTAACAGTAAAGTAAATAAGTGTAACAAAGAGAGTACAGCTGTTACAGTATTATTTATAATTATTACGATTCGCAGTATGTCTGTATGTAAATATGTCTAAATAATATTATTCTTACCTGCATTACATCAACTTGTGAAATTTCATGTTGTGTTGTACGGTGGTGATGGGTTGTAGTTCGGTGGTGAATTGGTGGCTCAGGTGGCAGAGTTATGTATCTGATGCCATTGTCGAATGGCGTAGTAGTTAGCAGCGATCCATAGGTCTTCACATGGTAATCACTTTGAGATTCCACTGGAAATAGACGTACAGGAAATTTTACTAACGTATGATAGGTTACTTATTATACAATAAAACATAGAGAATTGATTTCAGCTATCTCCTTGCTGATCAAAATATGTATGGGCCAGGCCGTATGTGGACAGATCGTAAACTTATTTATCATTAATAAATTAAAAAAAAAACCTTATAAATTAGAAAACATTAAATCGTTTAATACTATATAGAAATAACCTTACCGACACAAGGATTCAGCCACAAAAGCCTTTGCCAGCCAAGGCAATCGTATAACTGAGCAAAATCAGTTCCTCTACAGGCACATGCGGCTCGGAGCTGGGTTCCTAGTACAGCTACTACTGCCGCCCGACAAGCCGCAGGAGAACCGGCACAGCCTTGGGTTACAGCATCCACCGCGCACCATTGTTCGTAATTTTCTAGTCGAATTCTGCAATATATTCAGTATGGCAGTAATAATGGCTAATTAATATAAAATATCTTTGATATCAAAATAACCCGTAATTAGTGATAACAATAGGCAGTGGTAGCCCAGTGGTAACGCGCTCGCTTGGAAAACCGAGAGAAGCGGGTTCAAATCCTCGCACCTGTGGTATTTTCATGTGCGAATCATTTTTAACATGATTGCCACTTGCCTTACGGTGAAGGAAAACATCGTTAGGAAACCTGCATGTCTGAGAGAACCTAGCAAGTTTTCGAAAGACATATGAAGTCCACCAACCCGCACTTGGCCAGCGTGGTGGACTATGGCCTGATCCCCCTCATATTGAAGGGAGACCCGTGCCCAGCAGTGGGACATTAAAAAGGGGTGATACAAGTGATAACAATTAGCTGATATAAAAAAAATTGCTCATTATATATGTCTGTTTGTTTGCAGAGTCTAATTATGGTAGGTACTTTTGATCATTGTCATCCTAGCAGAGCCATTCGGAATCTTTTTTCGGTTGCAGCGGTCAACTTCACTAAGGCTAGCCAACGCGACACATCATAGTATACAAGTGTACGCACAGATACGAGGGCACTATCTAATTTTTATTCTTTTAACTCTCGTAACTAACAAGGACGTATACTTGACACGATATTTGGGAAATAAGGAGCACAATCGACAAAACAATTATTATACTCGTTTCTATCTGCCTGTACGTATTTCAAATCGTCAAAATACATATAGGTATATATTTATAATTTCCAAATTATATATAGTACTTAAAAGTCACAAAAAAGTTTTTAAAATTTCCATAATAATACGATATTATTCACACTTGATTTCATTTTGTTTTAATATAATTTTTATTATATACCTGTATCACAATAAATAAAAAAATATATAAGTAGTAGTAAATATTCATCGTAATTCCATTTTGATTCAAAATTAATCAGTAAACTAAGAAGACCTATTGTAAACGTTCAATAAAATCATTACAAAATTTACAAAATTTAATATTATGTTACCGCAACTCCGTTTAATAACATAGATCCCTATTCGGTTGAAAATCACACAATCTCAGTTTCTGAAATATGAAAACAGGTTACAATATACAAATATTTTTGCATGCGAGGCACATATGGTACGAGTACGAGGGAAGATGCTGATTAATTTACAAAGCAAACAAACTCTCTTCATGTATCTATACATAAAACATTATTAAGACTGATAGTATTGTAATGAGGAACAATGTAATTTCTTTCAAAATAATTTAGTGTTTAGTATTATATCTAGTTAAATTGTGTTTTATAATAAAAAACATAATTTTTCCTTTATTTAGTTTTTTTTGGAAATTTATTTATTTATTTTGTAAATTGGAAAACAGACAGCATATATAAGCATGAAATGCAAAATACATCTGAATTAATACACTTAGCCAATAAAGTTTTCACTTATACATAAATATAGCAGAGTAAACGTACTAACAATTAAATAAAAACAGATATAAATAAAATGTGTAGCTACAAAATGAAAAGAAAAATATAAAAACAATATTTATCAGATTTTAGTGTTTTTTTTTTAAGTTCGGTTATATATTTATTTAAATTACATCCTAATATGTCAAGATGCTTGTAATAATTACACTAGTTTACAAAATTTTACTTTTTATTTATACCCCGAACCGAATGTATGTCAATATGTTAATCTACCTTCCCTAAACCTAAAAGTGTTACTCTAGTCAGGAAACAATTCTTGGCATATTTGGTTCTACGAAGGAATCGAACAGAAAAGGTATCTCTGGATCGGCCATTAGTTCGAGGGCATTTGAAGAAAATATTAGACAAAAGATAATTACAATCGATATGGTTATTAATAATTTTGTATAGAAGAATTTGATCTCTTACTTCCCTTCTTTTTTCCAAAGCACAGATGTTTAGGTTGCTACACTCAATATCTCCAAATTTGAAATGTAATCTCTTAATAAATTTATTTTGAACGTCCTCGATAGCGTTGATATATTTGTGATACTGAGGATTCCAAACAGTCGAGGCAATTGAAAAGAAATCTTAGGCTGAATTTTAATAACACATTTATTTATTATTGCTCAATCTTAATCGATCAAGAGTAATAGATCCCAAAATTGACTGGGTCGCGACATATCTAAAAAAAGCTTTCAAATTCGGAACTCACCTTTTCACTCTCATGAACAAAAAGGGACATAACTATATGAAAGATGGACTGCTGAAGTAAATAAAATAAAAAAACACAATTGAAAGTTTATTTGATTCAATAGGTGCAAGGATCACTCCTTGATATTTCAATGAGAAGGATGTATTGTGTCCTCATTGATTTGACTTGGGCTTATCCAATATTCGCTAGCCCACTCACGATTCACCTGTCAATATGCTGCACAAAGCTGCGACTCATAGTATGAGAACTGCTCATCTAGAGAGCTAAGTTATAGGTAAGCTAAGCTGTATAAAATAACTAAGAAACAATTTTATACCTTAACAGGGGAAAAGGGAAGCATAGTTTATGTGGAGATAATTTAATTTTGATCGAGTTTGGTAATGGCCAAACTTGTGTGCTTGAAACTTATATTTCAGTTATTAAGATTATATGCATGTTGGTGATTTTAATGTTTATTGAACCCCATCTTCTGTATACAATTTCAGTTAGGTATCTGTACTGTACCAAAACTCTATAATTATCTTTAGAAAATTTCTAATTTTACATCATAAACAAAATTCTCAAAAAAGGCATCAACAAGAATATTTTCCAATATTCGGATAGCTTAAAAATGTCAGTACCGTAGTACATTGCAATACAAGAGGTAAAAAATTAAACGGCAAAATTGAAAACTAGAAACAAGGGACCACAGACAGTCTCATTGCGGTCAACTGCAAATTGATTGGACGGTCTGTCAATCCGCTTTATCAGTGGAAATTCGTTTCCAACTATTTACTATAGGTCATAGATGTAGATACTAGATAGTAATATATTACGTTAGAAACGAGTTAAAATACGCATTCTTGCTCGCACACGTGTCATTCTAAAAGACCATAAATTTTCGATGTTTCTATTTAATTTTTAATTTGGCGTTTTTTATATTATTCTTTCGGGTCTTTTTTGAATTCATTTTGTTATTTTGGTGGTAGGATGTCTGTAACAACTATATAATTAATGCCTTTGAGACATCTAAAACCTTAGTCTCTCTCGTGACTATGATTGCATTCGGAACGTCGGGAACCAAAAATCAAAATAAATCCGTCAAAAAATCCGAAAAGATAGTTTTACTTAAAACTAGCGGCTCACCCTCGCTTCGCTCGGGTTCGCCTCTAGGGAAACAAGAACAAACCTATCCCACAGGAACCGTACATTTTTCCGGGATAAAAAGTAGCCTATATGTTATTCCAGACTATAATCTATCTCTGTGGAAAATTTCATTCAGATCCGTTCAGCCGTTCTGGCGTGAAAGAGTAACAAACATCCATACTCACAAACTTTCACATTTATAATGTTTATATAGATGTCAAATATTTACGTAAATCTAAGAAAGTATTATGCTTATCAATTTAATAAAACGTTCTTCTATATTTACTAAGTTAAGTGAAGTAGACTAAGTTTCTAAGTAGGTACGTTCCTGAGCTCTTCGTGACTGTGAATAGACTATTAAAAACGTTCCAACATTTTTTCAACAGTTTTGTTATTGCGTAAAACAATATACGATCTCAAAATAGGGTAGCTATTTTAAAACGATAATTTTTAATTATAAACATAAATCAAACGTTATTTAAATGATTTATTAAATTACTTGTAAAAAAATGATGTAAATACGTTTCGGAAATTTCGAATTTTCATTTCGTGTGTTAAGCATTTTCATATTGATGAAATCAACGAAATGAGTATCACTTAAATTAGTGTGTAATGATCGGAAAACCAGACAAAATAACCATGCGTTATTTTTCACTTTATATGATAATATAGTGACCATGATTTTTTTAAATTCAAATAAATTATTAATAATGTGAATGCTCACATCATGCCGGCGTTCGAGGCTCACAAAACAAACAAATGAGGGTTATGCTTACTTACTGTCTACTTAATATAACATGAAAACGCGTTTGCCACAGTTACCTTTATTAATTTTTACCTTATTAATTTAATCAAATGATACCTATAGATATACTAGGTAATTTTGTCTTATTAAAGTACCAACTAACAAGTTTCATATTTTATATAGAATATACTAGTGATGCACCCTCGTTTCACTCAGGTTCGTCCCTAGGTAAATAAAAGCACACATACATATGTCACTTTTATACTGTACGCGCTTTTAAATAACTCGACGATTACACATGTACATCTCGCGGCAATGATGAAACGTGTATGTCTCCGACTGCATAATGCTATACTACTTCGTCCATTTGTTTTCATCTTTTTAATTAGCTTTTATGCTGTCGGGTTATTTATTTTTATAATGTATTAGGACTTACCCTCGCTTCGCCCGGATGTGTCCCTAGGTACGTTTTAATTTTTTTGAGCGAAACCCTAATTCTTTTTCTAAAATAAAAGTAGCCTAAGTTACTCCTTATAATATCAGCTATCTGCCAGTGAAAGTCCCGTTAAAATTAGTCCAGCCGTTTCGGAGATTAGCCGGAACAAACAAACAGACAGACAGATAAAAAATTTAAAAAATGTGTTTTTCTTATATATACCGTATATACTTCCATATGCATTCAGTATAAAGCTGTTATTTTGATATTACAAACAGACACTTCAATTTTATTTATCTATATAGATTTTAAGGTCGTTAAATACATATAATATGACTAACGTTTGATATAATGTTATAGATGAGAAACGTGTAGTTTAAGTGACCACAAATACAGGTGCTCAGTTATAACGAAGTGCTGAGGTCTGACTGTGCCACGTAGTCAACTATGCAAGTGCGGTTGGCGGGCAATTGTTTCAAGTTGACATTATTTGAAGTAGCAGCAAACTTTGATTAAAATTCAATTCATCTCTTTTTGGAAAGTTCTCGCTCTGCTCTTTAAAATTTATAGATATAATAAAATTCTAACTGAGTCAAATTATTATTGATTACATTAAATGTATTTTTGAAAAACTTACTGAAATATTCATTGTTATCGATATTGAGGCCGAATGTACATATTATATAGTTTTTAGAATTTTTGTCTGTCTGGGAACGCATCACGAAAAAACCACTGGACAGATTTTGATGAAATTTGGTGTGATGATAGTTGGTTATCCGGGTCAGCATATAGGGTACTTTTTACTGCGGGAAAATATCTCTTCTCTGAAAAATCTATACTAACCGTTAAAACGTACCTAGGGACGAAGCCTAGCGGAGCGAGATTGAGTTGCTAATCTATACAGATAAATAAAATTGAAGTGTCTGTTTGTAATGTCAAAATAACAGCTTTATACTAAATGCATATGGAAATATATACGTTAGTTATAAAAAAACGCAATTTTGTCTGCCTGTTTGTTCCGGCTAATCTTCGAAACGGCTGGACCAATTTTAACGGGACTTCCACTGATAGATAGCTGGTATTATAAGGAGTAACGTAGGCTACTTTTATTTTAGAAAGAATTAGGGTTTCGCTCAAAAAAATTAAAACGTACCTAGGGACGCACCCGAGCGAAGCGAGGGTAAGTCGGTAGTATGAAATATGTTTTGTATATTGTAATGCTTCCAACGTGCAAATAGTTTCCGAATTTAACTATTTATTTTTATCAATATTCAAGATCAAGTGCTTCTTATATGAATATAATAAACATTTAAAACATAAAAAGAAAACATGTCATATAACATTATAATATGATAACCAATGTTTTTCTAACCGGTTTTCGTGTACCGTGGCTAAACTCACTAAAGATCAGGATCTACGTAAAAGATATAATATTAGATTAGTGTAGTCTCTATTCTTCACTTTTGGTAATCCAATAGGACGGAATTCTGATATAACTAAAAACAAGGTGTAGGATCGGATTTTCTGGACAGAGGTAAAAGTAGCCCCTTATTTCAGACTGCCACTTCTCAATAGATAAACTATGATAGTAATAGGATGTTAAACCGTGAATCCTGATTCAGCACTTAAAACGACCCTAATATGACCCCAGCGATATCTAAAAACCAGCACTAGAGCATTAAAACGCATTTTTAAAAGCTACTTTTTACTCGCGGCTTCGCTCGCATGGTAAGCATGACAGGGATTAAAAGTTCGCAGGTTACCTTTGTTCTTGCCAAATTTTATCAAATTCTTATCAGCGGCTTAGGCGCGAAAGGGCAACAGACAGACGGACAGAGTTACTTTCACATTTATAGTATTAATATTTAATATGGATGGTAATATTATATTAAATATTTATAAAAGCTCACATATACTATGTACCACTTGAAAACATGAACAATTACAATCCTACTTATAACATGCAAACCCTTTTCAAGTAACTTCTACATTAATTGTTTCGCATATATAAGTATGTAAAGCTTTGTTAATTGAATTTCAACCGTATTAGAAGGAATTAGGGTCTAATTATCGGTTTAGAATAATTATTTTCATTCACTAATTGAGCTTTTGGAAACCAACAAAGGGATGGAGTAAAAAACTTTCTATATTTACCCCTTAATAATAAATATTTAACTTTTAGAATAAGTTGTTTTTAATCAAACAAAGATTCTAATTAAATCTGTGAAGTCAATTTCCAATGAAGGATACAATGATATATTGAAAATGTTTGGTTTGGTTTCAATATATTAATCCAAAATGTACATGAATGTATTAATGATATAATATACTAGCGACTCACGCTCGCTTCGCTCGCGTTCGTCCCTAGGAACGTTTTCACGGTTAGCTATGTTTATACATAAATAATTGCTTGCTACTTGTAAGATATTTATTTAAATTATATAGCGATTTCGTTATATACGTACGTTATTGCGTACGCCGTACGCAGATTTTGTTCACAATTTTATGGGTTTTAATTTTTTTCGCGGAACCCTGATACTTTTTCTAAAATAGAAGTAGCCTAAGTTACTCCTTTTAACAGCAGCTATCTGCCAGTGTAAGTCCCGTCAAAATCGGTTCAGCCGTTTCGGAGATTAGCCGGACCAAACAGACAGACAGACAAAAATTGTAAAAAAATATTGTTTTAGTATATGTACCATGTATACATCCAAATGCAATTAGTAAAAAGCGGTTATTTCAATATTACAAATAGACACTACAATTTTATTTATCTGTATAGATGTACGTAATACACGCTGTTCTCTCCGTCTTGCGTCTTTCGGAACAGAAGTGAGAAGTTAAAAACCAATAAGAAAAAGAAATTAACTCTTAATACTAATACATTATAATCAGACGTTACAAAATTCACGACCTCTTATTTAAAAGTTGGGTATAAAAAATAGATCAAAATGAAAATTGAATATACTTCATTTTGACTCTGAACTTCAGTTTGAACTACTAAGTAATTGGCTACTGGGTTATTATTTCGACTCTGTATTTACAGTCTTTCTACTTGGTCTTCCGTTCGATCGTTTCTATTTAATTTAGACTGCTCCATTTCGCTGTCGGTTGATTTTATTTGATAAACTAAGGTTCACCGCACATTTCAGCTTTTATATTGTGTTACCAGTCTTATTTTCGTTTTCACATTTTTATAACTACCTATTTTAACCTCAAGTCGAAAATTTTACGGGCATTTAAAAACTAATTTAGTTTCTAGTGTCTAAAAAATATATGTGTCGAATTGACAACGTTCTCCTTTTTTTCGTCGGTTAAAAATACAACTCATTGCAATTTTTAATTATTAACATGCTGATTTATGTATGATTTTATTTATATATTTTTTTAATTTTTATTTTAATGATACGATTCCCCAATATTAAAGATAAAAAACAATAAAAACTTAAAACGTGTGGGAGTTTCTCTATATAATTAAGTTTATAAAAATGAAGTTTTATACTCGGGCAATTTAATAAAGGTGTACAGGATTTTTTTTCATTTTCCAACATCAAAGAGTAAACATTTTCGTTTGGGACCAGAGGCTATCAACGACGAACCTCGCCCTGGTCAACCCGTTAAGGCACTTAGCTTGCAATATCAAGTTAAAATGTTGTGTTTCATTCAAACATTTACACAAAATTTTATTTTCTTCAAGAATCATTCACTTTTATTACCCTATTTTTATTAATAACTATTAACTACCTTTTGCGATTAGACACAAAATCAGCGACTTTTATTTATATATGTAAATACACACATTTGTTAAATAATATGTATTAAACTTATTGCAATCGATCAGCGCTATTTTTTGACAAATCTTATTTCTAACAATAGTCTGTTTGTTAGTCCAGGTCATATATCTGTTTACTAAATTTAATCCAAATCCTAGCCGTTTCAGGGTAAAGGAGTTACAAGCATACACACATCCATACAAATATTTTAACATGTATAATAGTATATTTAAATATTCTTTACTAATACCTAGTATGGTATTTTGTCATCTGTGCTAGTACTAATACTTGAAGTATTGATAAACCTATACAAATATATAATATATTAAATATATAATATATATAATATATTTATATATAACCTATATAAATCTAAGTTTGCGATGAAATTTCAAACCTTCTATTTGGTCGAATTGTACCTCATATGACCGTCTGTGGATGAGATTTAATGTAGTTCAGGTATGTACGTTGAATACTCCCGATAATACCGTAAGAGTCTTCGTAAATGCGATTGCATTTCTGGTGTATTTATTTCACTCTGCACTAATAGTGATTAAATAGTTTTATGTTTGGAACTCAGACTAAAAAATATAAATGGCGCCCGCCAAAATAATGTCAAAGTCAAAAATGTCAAAGTCAATAATAGTAGAGTAATTTTCTATTTACGCTACTATTCTTGATTATGCCATATGAACGTTAGCTTTCTGCAAAGAATAAGGGAATTTTGAGAAGAAAATGTAAAAAATAATTCTTTTGTTATTTAGTTCTCTTCTCTCTCGTCCTCTTGAAAGAGAAATAGAGTAATATAAGCTCATTTCATATTTTTTATACATTTATTTATTTATTACAATGAAATCCGTGAGCTTCTTTTTTAATTATTATCAAAGAAATGAATATTCTATAAATATTTTTATTCTGTTTTAAATATATATTATTTTAAAACATTGTTTGGCTTTATGTGTAGTTCTATGAGACTTTAGTCTATACATATTTCTTAGTCTGAGTATTATCAAGTACATAATGTATTTTGATATATTTAAATGGCTGCATTCCACAGGACTACTAAATTAACAAAAGTTAAACCGCTAGGGGTTGTTTCCAGAATTGAAGTACATTAAAAAGGTTCTTAATATACTAAAAGGTAACTAAAGAACATTCCTTCTAAACTCCAAGTTTCAATGGTTGTTTCAATATACTGTATATTTTAAAAGCGTTATAAAAAATGTACATACAGATAGTGTATGAATATTTGTCGTTATATCTATTTCGTATTCTAATTTGATAGTTCTGCATAAAGTAACATTATACATGAAAATTGAAAAGCAAAGAACATTTTTACATTGTTTTTTTCAGACAGTAACGTTTAATTCATTTTTAGGGTTTCGTAGCTAAGAGACAAAAGCTGAACTTTTATAATTTTGTCATTTTCTGTATGTAAGCAAGTCGTATATTAGAGTTATTTTACTCAAAGATGATTGATATAACATTGCAAAATTTTAAAAGAGAGCTGTCGTATATGACTCGTTAGTCTGACAAATTATGTAAATTAAACATAACACAAATTTCATGTTTCGTGGTACGGAATGATTTTTATTATCTACTTTTTAGTATTAACAGGTAACGTCGCCAGAGCGTCAAAAACTGCAATTTCAATATACGTTTCACTGCAGATGATCTAATATTATTATCTCAATACATTCTTCTCAGTACTAACTGACTGACTTAACTTTCTAATTGAGTATATTTTATAATAGAACAAACAAACGCTTACACTTATGTGCATCCGCACTTATCCAAGTGTGAATTAAACCTAACGTTCAATTCTCTTGTAATATTGAGTGGTAAATGCAACTGTATTTCGTTTCTCTACATTTTACAACCCCACAATATATTACTTTATAAGTCACCTACATCCCACTACCCAGTTTAGTGGTTGTTGAGAAACGAATAAACACAAATAAAAGTCTATGTACGTCACTAATTAAAATAATTATTATTGAAAAGTCAACACACACATAAAAACAGTACAGAAGGGATAGCTTAGGTAGATATACAATAACACAAAGAGTTACAGTACAAACGCAATAAGTCCACATACAAAAATCCACGAAAAATTATTAAATTATAAAAGACAAGTAATTCGCATAAGATCGTAAAGCATCGACTGTCTGCTTAGTAAAAATCACAAGTGGCCGGTAGGTGTAAAACAAATTCCGATCCGCCGTATACAACGGGTTTCGCGCGGCTATGCTTGTGAATTAATTAAATATGAATAAATGAATAAATATTAATTAATAAATATAAATAATTATGTTTATGTGTTGTGTGTATGTAATATAATATTAATACGTAAATTAAATATAATATAAATATATTGTATGAGAAGTTTAATATATAAATATGATAAATTAAATATATTACGTTATAAGTCACCTACACCCACTTTGTGCTAATGAAAAGATGCTCTTTCATTATTTAAATGCTCAGATTTCGGTTCACTGAGACTATGAATGCAGTTTGAGTGTGATGATGATATAATAAAGAGGGTTCAGTGACCTGGAAATAATTTGGATTGTTTGCTCGCAATGAATGTATGAGTTTAAGGTACTATATTAGCCTTATTTTGATATTATTTTGATTATATTATTATATTATTTTGATATTTGGACATTTTACACTACATTGGCGAAGTGTACTGTGCTCAAATAACACGTCTTTAAGCCACAGAACAAAGAACTGAATTGAGTTGATATTTTGAGATTGTTTTGATATGATGTTCTCCTGACCGATTCCGGCCACGGCGGCCAATCTCATTGAGACTAGCCAACTGCGCAGGAGATATTATAGTGCACAAGTGTACGCGCAGACACAACTGCACTCTCTATTCCTGTCACTCTCATACTCCAGTGGGTCGACTACTCGACACGACCGGTGAGAGTTAAGGCGCAGGACCGACGGCTTTACGTGCTCTCCGAGGCACGGGGGTGAAACACCGCCAACTTCCCAACTCCGGGCTGTTACTGAGGCTTACTATACAGAAAGACTCAATAACTAAACTTGGCCCGACCCGGGACTCGAACCCAGGACCTCAGGATGTGCAGCCGTACATGCTAGCCACTACACCACCGAGGCAGTTAAATTAAAAAAAAAAAGTTTTGATATATTAGGAATACATATAAAAATTCTATAACTATGATTATTGATAACAACTTTTACATAATTTTCTTAAAAGCTATATTTTTCGGATCAAGCTCTACGTTCCGTCAAAGATGACATGGACATGATAAAAGTTTGGGAACCACAGCACGTGGGTGTATGAAAAATGGAAAATCACGTTCAAAAATAAAAGTTTGAAGTGACGTATTGTATTTTCTTTTGTGTTCCCTTTTGCACGCCATTACGGGAGAAACTTAGGTTGAGTGGAATAAAAATAACGTATTGAATTTTTTATCATCTTATCATTTTAGTACGAGCGGTCCAATTTAGGTTTTTTACCGATTTCAAAAAAGAAGGTATTCCGGCCGTTATATATTTTTTTTGTATATTGCTCGATTTAAATGCCGATTGCAATTGATTTTCATAGAGAAAATATTTACCTTTAAAGTAATTTTGAAGTCGTACACTTGACTTAAAAATTTTTGCTAAAAAATAATAAAAATATGACAACACTTTTTATTGTGTTCACATAAGTTTTTAGACGAAAAACTTAACATATCGTAACGTATCTACCGAAATAATGTAAGTAATACAATTTCTATACCTAATATTTTCATCTTATTTGACGTGCGTAACGTTTTTTTTAAGAAGTATAATATACTTTACCTCATTCAAGGAATCCTTATACATTTTTAATATAGGGTTTTCATCAATATTATAAACGTAAAAGTCTGATACCTATTTAATATAGATATTTGGCAAAGGCATGAGTTTTTAAATCTCCTAAATAAAAGATAAAGTAATTTTATCTATACTAATATTATAAAGCTGAAGAGTTTGTTTGTTTGTTTGTTTATTTGTTTGTTTGTTTGGTTGAACGCGCTAATCTCAGGAACTACTAATCCGAATTGAAAAATTCTTTTTGCATTAGATAGCCCGTTAACTGAGGAAGACTATAGGCTATATATTATCCCGGAAAAATGTACGGTTCCCGTGGGATAGATTTGTTTTTGTCTAGGGACGAACCCGAAGCGAAGCGAGGGTGAGTCGCTAGTCTAATATAAATTAATATTCTATAGTGAAGGGTCTGATACCTATTTAAACCGCTGAGCAGAGATTTCGATGAAATTTGGCAAAGGCATGAGTTTCTAAATCTCCAAAACAAAACAAATTGTAATTTTACCTAATATTAATTAATATTCTATCGTGAAGGGTCCATATAGTTTCGAATACCATATAGAATATCTTGATGTATTAGACAAACACCTACTCGTATGTTACATTCGCAAATCCTGTTAACCAAATGGATCTAGCTCGTTTCGGGATTTGAGGTTGGATTCTAGCTCATCCATTAAAGGTTGGCGGTGAAAAGGCGGTAACAATGAAAAAACAATTTGATAAGAGCAGAAGAAGATTTATATTAATAATATATCACTAATATTTACATACATATATACATATAGATAATTATGTATATTTAATCAATTACACAACCTACAACCACTGTTTGTTTATTAAGAGCAGATACATTACCAATATTCTACGTTAATTACTTATTTTCTTTTATTTGAAAACTGGCGCTTACGCTAAGTTTTTTGTTACTATTTTATATCATCGATCGCGGAATGAAATATTCTAATTACGATATAACGGTGTAGTTTAAAGGAGTTAATAAAAACAACGAAATACTTTGAATGGACAAGCGTGCGCTCCGCGTCGCGATCTGTTTCTTAACTGATTGCCTCGCCGCGATGAAGTTGCGCTTGCACCGGCGACGCACGAGGAGGGATTTCTATTATCTAATATTAAACGGCGTGGCGCACGTTTGTCCGTGCGTTGTAATTTATTTTGTATACATTGTAAAAGAAATATAAATTAGGTTTATTAATATGTTATTAAGTAGTTACACTACAACGGTATTGAAATTTTATTTGGCATACAATCTATACATATACATATACATACATATACATACATATAATAAAACTGTGGAGAAAAAAAAATGCTAAAAACCGAGTCAGGGGAATGTAAGAAGAGAAATATAACAAATCCAGTTTTTTTCCAATTTTTTGTTTCTCTGCCTATTTGTCTGTTTGTACGGGCTAATCTCCGAAATTAAATGAAATTTTGCATAGTTCCTTATATCCCCGGTCAACATTTTAAGTACTTTTCATCCCGGAAAATTAAAGAGTTCCCGTGGGATAGATTTTTTTTGGTTTGTCTAGAGGCGAACCCAGGCGAAGCGAAAGTGAGCCGCTAGTAACTAAATAATAATTAATTTAGCTATTTCATTTTCCTGCCGCCCGGCTTCTTTTCACTGCAAATGCATAGACCACAACACTGGTTTCATACGGATAGATGGAACACACGTCTCTTGAAAACTAGGCTCCCTCAAGTTCAGATAGATATACTTAAAGGCTTCGTGACGAGGTAACATAATATTAGCTTAATCTTTTTTCTATATCATAACAAAATGCGTTAGCTATTTTTATTTATATATTTATTTGCTAATCACTCAGTATATATTATTTTTATGCTTTTTTAAAATATTGCTGTTTGGCTTCATGTTTAGTTCCATGACAATATCTATATTATTCCTTAGTCTGTGACACCCACATACAAACTTTAATATTTATAATAGAAGGGTGATTCGAAAAGTTCTAGTTAAATAAAATCATAGTAAAGATATAACTAGTATTATAAAGAAGACTGCTTTAAAGTAGCTGTTTAAGTATTCATGCATGCATTACAGCCAAGCGGCTAAAATGTAAATCCAATAATTCAAAAGTAGATTAACTCTTAAAAACAAGTCTTTCAGATTCGAATTTACAGACTGACAAACTTAATTATGCTTTATTAACATAAATCATTAGTGAAAATTGTTTTTTCTTTTGAACTTAGCCTTTGTTGATATGTTTGTATTAGGAAACATATTCACCTACTAGCAACTGACCCTCGCTCCGCTTGCTATATGCTAAATTTCATCAAAATCTGTCCAGTGGTTTTCTCGTGATGCGTTCCCAGACAGACAGGCAAACCGACAAAAAATCTAAAAACTAAAAATTCGGTTTCTGTATCGATAATAATGACTCTCCAATAAGATTTTCCAAAAAATATTTAATGTACAGATTGACTCAGTTATTTTTTTTATGTGTATAGTGGACGACTACTCACATTTATGTGTATTTGTGATTTTGAGATAGCTGTACCTATATATGGGATAAACACATGGTTATTTTGATGAATGGTACGAAATTCCAGACGTTCAAAGAATGTTTTTGAATGTTATTTCGGAACGGTTTAACTGATTCTAGCAGAAAATTCGCATTGAATTTAAGCGAGAAGAATATTATTTTTGGAAAAAGAAAAAGGGTTAATAAAGAATAAAGAAAAAAAAAACACTAATTAAGGGATTCTCACTGAAAATATTTTTATATAATTATAATGTACTTTAATGTTATTTATATTATTTTGTACAAAAACACCAAAATTACGAATTACTACTTGTGTCTTGTATATTATGTAAAGCACGTTAAAATTTTACATAATTTTTAACTTGTATCGAACACTTCAGTTACTTATGGTTACTGTTATGTTAATGTATGTAAGTTAAATTTATTACACACAGTTTAAGCGTAATGTGAAAATATACCTTTTTATTAAATTTATCTTTTTTTTTAATTTCTTATATATATATATATATATATATATATATTCCTTATATATATTATGTATTCCTTATATATATTATCCACATAAAATACTTATTTTTATAACAGCATTAAGTTAAAAACGTTCACTTGCATGTTTTAAATCTAGCCATAACATTTTTAAATGTTCTTTTAAACTTAGATGTTTGAGTGTTCTTTGAAGTAGGTTAGGATTATTTTTTGACTTTCTTTTACTGAATCATGAGATTCTACTGCCAAAGTGGAGATAAAAACTCTACAGAACTGAGAAGAATGGCGTAGGAACTTAGATGGGTTTGAGATTTTATGATATCTTTACAACTTTTTTGAAGCATGCTCTATAAACTATAAAGACGGTTAAGTTTGCGGAAAGCCTTTAAGATACAATATCTTTATTATCTTTGAAGTTAAAGACTATTGTGATTGGTAAACTCTCGGTTTTTATAAATATATTTTATTTTATATTCATGTTGGGCATTGACAGACAAATTAGGGCCGTATATGTATATAACTTCTCTAATTTTTATTTTTTATTAGGGGCTTACACATCCGGTTCGTCCGAAGGTACAGACATATACAGACTATATATCACTATATACATAGGTATGATGAATTGTTGGAGGTTGTATTACAAGGTGTTTTCCCGTGGTAATGAGATAATCTCCGGCGGTAGCCAGATAGAGTGACACTCACTCTCTAGCCCTCCGACTATCTCCACACAAAAAATCACGCCAATTCGTCATTCTGTTTCGACGTGAAAGAAGGACAAACAAACAAATGAACAAACAAACAAACATACTTTCGTAGCTATAATATTAGTATGCATATTATGGATATCGTTCCTAGTTTTTTTTGCAATATACCTACTGATATTGCAATCCCATACAAAGATGTGTCCCAACCATTTGATATGCTTGAATATAATACCTTAAAGCACTTTTCGGACCATAAACGTAACTGTTATTATGTCAATGTATTATATTAAAAATAACACATGTATGTATTCAGCCCCTTTTTTTAACGTCTCACTGCTGGGCACAGACCTCCTTTCAATACGAGGAGGATCAGGTCATAGTCCACCACGCTGGCCAAGTGTGGGCTGGCGAACTGCACATGTCTTTCGAAAACTTGCTAGGTTCTCTCAGACATGCAGGTTTCCTCACGATGTTTGCCTTCATCATGGTAATCATGTTGGAAATTATTCACACATGAAAAAATCGGAGGTGCGCAACACCCGGGATTTGAACCCGCTTTACTCGGTTTCCCAAGCGACCGCGTTACCACTGGTCTACCACTGCCTAAAATAAAAATAGCATAAACACATTTCAAAAATAAACGAGAGTAAAAAATAAACACACTATTAACAAACTGTTACGTAAAGGACTCCTCAAAATAATAATAATAATAAATTAAAATGAATGAGCCCGCCCAAACGCAAAGGTTTTACAATCGAAGACGTTTGCTACTTTGGGTTTTAGTTTGAAGAGGTATAGCCACTTGCTGGTATTGTGAGATCAGTTTGATTGTGCCAAATTATTTTAAGTTAAGATGTCATAGAATTACAAAGTTTAGTATTATAATAGTCGAAACACTAATTAGAAATAAGTTAAAATTGACCTCCGTAATGTAATTTAGCCAGTTAGTGGGCCTAGGATAAAGTAAGTATATATGAAGGTGTATAATTACTATATTACCTGCACTCCGGTTCTTCCCGGCAAGCATGCGCCAGGGTGTGGCAGGCAGGCAGGGGTGAGCCGGCGGGCGGACGCTGGGCACAGGACGGATGCAACCGCTCTTGTGCATTCATGCACGAATCTTCTTTGTTATCCGTTTTTCTGCAACCATTGTCAGTGTATTGTCAAATCTTCATACTCAAAGACATGTATAGCGATTTACCCTCGCTTCACTCGAGTGTATCCCTGGATGCTAGGCCTATATCAAAGTATATTTGTGTACAAAATTTCATCTAAATTTGTCCAGCCGATTCCGCACGAATCAGTAAACAACAAACTGTGTATATTTGTACACATACATAAATATTTTCGCAAATATAATATGTAGTAGTACATATAATATATAGTAGGTAGTAGTAAATATAATATGTATATATAATTTAATCTATGATTTCGTTAAAGTCTGTGAAAGTGAAAGATTTTAGAGGTGAGGTGAGTACATCTAAATCCGTTACATATTGAGCTTTTGTAAATAATATGTTCCTTTAAGGAACTTATTCAGTTTTTTTTTTATTATTATTTAAATCAAAAATTAACTTAAAATACACAATTCAGTGTATCTTAAAAGATCTCTTATGAATTTGAAAATTTATTCTCATGTATTATTATATCTGTATATTGTGTACATGATCATAACATTTGCTATATTGTAATGATAAATTTAGTAATATTATTATCAAACCGAATAAAAAACCAGAAAAATAATGACAATAACTTACTTGCAAAGACAGAAAGCAATCTCAGTATTCCAACGGACCCCAGATTTCCTGTAAAAGCCCCTCAACGCCGCCATACAGCCCTCTCGATCGCATTCCGCCGCATGACACTTCTGTAGTACCGGCGTAAGTGACGTCACGCACTCGCTATCCTTTATGCACGTGTCGAGCGCCACGTGGCAGGTCGATTGTAGTGCCACTTTGTCATCACCTGCTTTACCGTTCTCTTTGGCAATCCTCTCTGTTGGTAGTGCTATGTGTTAGTGTGTAGTTTTGTGTCTTGTGTAGTCACTATTTTATTGCAGGGTTGTGTATGCTAACGGTTTGTGTAAAAAAAATGATTAGAACATACACAATAATAATTACGTATATATTAAATTCTTATACTTTGTACCTGTTGGTTATAATCCTGCCAATACTCTCATTTTATACATAATTTATTATATTTTTATTTATTCTATTAAATATACATCTCTAATTAATATCTTTTGCGTTTTTCATATCACGAATATTTAATATATATATGTTACGGTGTATTAGGTGTCGATACCATGTGCTTTATTTAATAAGATTATTTTATTAAATAATAATTATGTTATATATTTTTTTATAATAAATACATCAAATAATCAAATAATTATAATAATGTTATGAATAAACATAAAAAATTGGATGAAATAAAACAAAACTTTAACAGAAACGTTTCATTAAAATATAAGATACTAGTGGGATTAATACTCTCATATACTCATGCTTAAGATAAAAATATTAATTACAGTGTCATAAAGATGATATATTTATACTTGTATGTGATAATAATACGTGAGCAAAAATTTTGTATATAAACTCAAAGAATTTCGGATGGGTGATTTTGTATGGAATCATGGATACAATTTTAAGTACCAAGCAATATTAGAACTCACATGCCAAGGAAAAAATATGGTAGTCTTTTAAACGACTAAATTGTTCTCACTTACGACACTTGTTTTTGGAGAGGGCGTGATATTCATTATTGACTTACCGTCAAAGGAGTTCCATTAAATGTAACAGGCTAAATCCGACGTTGGTATGCGACAAATCATTGCAGATAAATCTTTGAATTTTTAGCGCAAATTGCAAAGCTTCGCGGAGATTTACGTGTTTAAGCGCCTTTGGTAAATCGCTCCTTTTAAACTAATTCTTCTACCGTACGGTGGACCAGGAGTAGGAAAGCAGACTTCAAGATTTCTAAAGCGCTAAATTAAACCTTTCTAAGTGTTTACTACGCAAAGCTTTACTCATGTTATTTCACGGTTAATATCGTCCTTCTGCATTTTAAATTCTACCATTCTAAACTTCGCTAAATCCAGTCGTGAAAGGACTACTCGTGTACACAGGGGTTGAAATGATTCACACGGGAGATGAATGAAAAGTGGGCTCTCGGGATGTGCTATGAGAAGGGAACCACCGTGTTCTCAATGACATTGTACGGGGTCTTCTAGAAATGTACAAATTTTGAAGCTGAAGTGTCAATACGATATCTATGGTTAAGTTGTCTGTTGAAAGTGTACCTATTTGTATCGTTAACCTATTAAACTAATTTTTCATTTGAATTGTTTACCATCTTCCTTTCGCTAATGTTTTTCACTATAATTAAACATATACGTACGGTTCTCATCAATGTATCCCGGTCCGTAGACTGTCTTGGTCGCGTACAGGGGGTCTTCGCTCCCCCCTGGCTCGTGGTTCCAACGATGGTAATGATGACCATGAGGATTGTAGTGCGGACTCGCGTATCGATGGATGTGTGTCATTATTTTGTCCGGTGCGATCAGGTTGCCGTCCTGCGTTATCGACATACCGCCAATCCAAGACGTCACTCCCGTAGCATTCCGATTTGCGGTGCGTCCGTCGGACATCAGTTTTACTGCAATTGCATCCGTATCGCTTAGCTGTGGAAGCGACCACCGGTCCAAAGCGCGAAGGATCTCGTTTGAGGGCGATCGCGCAGGGCCGGTTTGGCACAATAATAATATCCTACTGAGTTAAAAACGACAAAAACAACGATATCGAAAAAATTACGACATAAAACGGGCAAAAGTGAAGTTGCGTAAATTTTGAGTTTCGTTTCTGATTATATTAGCAAGCCTTCCTGAGTGGCAATTTTAATTAACGATTATCAAAGCCAAGTCTATGCCGCGCAGTAACCATAGAGATCGTAGAAATAGGAGATGCAGAGAGAAAACATGCAAACGTGCTTGAATTAAGAGTGAAAATCCATTTTAGACCTCCAAAGGACGCCTTAGTTGTTTTTTGAGGCAAATCGTCCTTTTGAAAGTCTAAGGTGGTTTTAAAATTAAGGAATATAGGAATACAGCAGATTTAAAGCATGCAGGCATAAAGTAGGAGCGAATTATTATTATTCGAACTAACAAGTCATAATGTAACCTAGTGAGGTATCATAATCTAATATATGTAAACCTACTGATCGATGGAGTAAAATATTCCTTACATTTCACCTGATACAGTTAAAAGTAGTATGAATCAATCGAAAATGTGTTTAAATGCCTAAACATACCTAATGAGTTTCTCTAATTGGTCGAAGAATTGTGTATAAGCTAGGTCTGTCTAGTACGCTCCTACCTTACGAAGCATAAGCGTGCAGTGCGATAGGCGACGGAATCCGATAGACACAGAGAGGTGCGGCGGCGGCTCACCATGACGGGGCCGAGGGGGGCGCGGGGAGAGGAGGGCGGCGCGGAGAAGACTGGCAGCTGCAGCACGGGTCATCAGCCGGGTCCCGTTCTCCGTGAGCAGCAGGATCGTACCATCGGGCGCGGCGTATCGCGTTAGCGACGGACCGCGGGCCGCCGGCTGCCGTGGCTCGAACAGCGCCCGGACCGCCGGTGGACATTCGCCCCACGCCGCCGCTGCCCCACAACCACGTTACCAACAACCACTACCGCCCCCGTGCCGAGCCGCGAAGGGGAACACACTTATCGGACTTCAAACTGTCTTATCGATAGTCAATTCGAATATTTCAATGGTCAATAATTCGCTTAAATTAGATTTTCGTAAATTTTTCTCTAGAGTTTTTAACCACGTAAGAAAAACAACTCGATGAAAGTGATTCCAAATGAAATAAGGACGAGTTCTTTATGAAGGTAATTAAAATTAATTTATGTATTGACTATCGAATTAATTCTTTTGACAGTCCCTTAAGAGTATTCCATTGAAGACGAGAAGACGTGAGAATTAGGATATGTTCGCCGCCGACTATGCTCTATCAGTAGCAGTCGCAGACCATTCACCGAAGGCCGAAGGTGTGAAGCCAAGAGTTGAGGTAACTGCGGGCATTTGTACGGTGTGTGAGGTCAGGAGTACACTAAAAAGAAGCTCAGTGTCCGTGAAACATAAACGTATACAGCCTTGTGTAGGTAAGTAGTGATCTAAGTTATCCTAAGGCCTAGGCATCTAATCGGTGTAAAAATAAAATAGGCACGTATAAGAAAGAAACATGAAAAATAAAAGGAAACAGAACTAATTGAACACTTTTGACGACTATGTATGAGTCTAGTACTCTTTAAAGCGTTTTATAGTGAGGTGTTTATATTTGTTGATTGTACCGACATTTTTTTAAATTATATCTCTTTATTTTTTGTAAATTTATGCAAAATTAAATGTACAAAATATTATTTAAATATTAGTTAAAATAATAAGTACTAAAGAATTAAAGTGTTTGTATGGTGTCCCGCAAGGCACGATATTGTTTCATTAAATTGATATAATTTGTTGTCCACTGTTTGTTAGTATCACATCAAGTCACATATGTTCCTATGTGTAAAACACTAAAAGCTTAATAATACCCAATACAATTTTATATAGAATTTTGAGTGAGAAATGTCCTAGTTTTAATATTTTAATTAATTAATTCATATTTTGAATCTATTATAATATAATCATTACCTACATACATTTTTATAAACATATTTTTCTTATATTTTACGCAAAAACAAGTCTATTGATAAAAATTTACGGAGTAATTAATCAAAGTTCAACTTAAATTGAGATTTTATAGAAGCAGAAATGTTTTTCAGTCAAAGATATATTAAAAAGTATTTTTTTTTACAGGTAGCCGTGCGAACAGATGTATGAATTCCCACGTCTTAAAGCGACCCTGAACAAAACTCATTGTATGTTCAATGTTCTCTATAGCTTTGTTAAAACTAATGTGGACTCGCTTGGGTGTGTTTACTACTACGTTTGTTGAAGTTTCCACGAAATTTATTTCGACAAGTTTCGAGCGTACGAATTAAATTTGGTAACGTTAGTCGTGTGTTTAATTACTGGATGTTGCTTTACAAAGCTTTTATCATATATTAAATGAATTGTATTTAATTATGTATATATTGTGTTTAATTTTATAAATTATGATGTTTATAATAGTAACATTTATAATGTAATGCAATTTGTAAACTATCAGTCTGCCCCAGCTTTGCCAGGTAGTTTTTTTAGTAAGAGAACCTCGGAAAGTAACCTTTTTATACTAAAATGGTTAAGATAAAAAAGAACTTTCTTTAACAGCTCCTTTTAGGATTATTTACGTAGTTTTTCCAACTCACTCGGTCCAGTGGCTGGATTGTGAGTTAATCAGAATTTTATAGTCCCTTTAAATAAAATAAATACTTTTTCTCTCTGAAATTATAATTATAACATAGAAAGTTCTTAATTTTACAAAATAATGTACAATCTTCATAGCGAGACAATAAAATGGATTCATAAATAAAAGAGCATCATTATCTACGTATCCACATCAAGAATTATTAGTTTATATTTAAAGCTTTTAGCAGAATTACATTTGGAAATACCATTGGCGCAATCATGGAGCTAAGAAAAAGTTGTGTCAAAGGCGAAAAGAAATCTTCAAAAAGGTTTCCTTCTATAGAAACCCACAAAGTACCCTCGATACAAAGGGCAAGAAAAGTGAATAGATTTCCTTTCTTTTGTTTCTTTACTGTATCGACTCTTGACTTCTAAAATTAATATTCGATTGATGTTATTGGTAAGTCGTGAGGTGAAGGAGCGCTGACCTTTGTCGATAGTAGGAAGTTTTGTTTTCTACAGAAAACTAAGTTTTTATTTACATTGTTCTAACTTTGGCGTACGAAAGTAAAAATTGTGACAGATAATTTATAATATATCTAAATAAGTGTTTGAGAGCTTCTCTATTGTTTATTTATTTCTATAGTCTTCACTTGTTAACCTATTATATATTTTTATTTAATTTTATACTAAAGTATTATAAATATTTTTTTTTTGGTTTTGATTTGTTTTTTGGTCTGTCTGTTGCAGCCATAAATTACTAATAAAGTATTATACGTTTTATATACTTAGCCGTTAAATGAATTACTGAGCCAAAGGAACCTAGTAAATAAATTTTTATTTAATTGATTCATTATACTTTATTCGATTTGTAATTTTAGTAAAATGTAAGAAATTAGAAAACATACAATAAAACATTTAATTTCCTATAGTTTTTTTTGCTGAAAAAAAATCTAAATTAGAAAAAAAAACAAAGGTACTAACTAAGTTTTCTTTCATGTTTTTTTTTCAGCATTGTGTAAAAAAAAGCAAAGTGGTTTTTTTTCATGTTACACCATTATGCAGGAAGTTCACATATGTGACTAAAAGGAGCTTTGTGAACCTTGGTGGGCAAAATTGTAGGCTGGACCTAGTATTATAATAACAATTTTCGATTCTTTACAATTCCCTATGTAATAGTCAGTTTATTCTGAATGAGTTACCAAATATTTATCACACAGTAATTGGAGTGCGTTGTGAAAACAGACAAAGGAAATAATTTTGCCTCGTTTCTGAAATTGTTTACAAACGTATACGGAAATTTTGTGCGAAGGTAGGGTTACCATGTACCCATTTATAATTAAGACTGTTATATATCTTTACTAGTGGTTCATCCCCGCTTCGCTCGGGTTCATCCCTAGGTACGTTTTAACGGTTGGTGTAGAATAGATAGGCTATATATTATTTTACTGCTTCGCTAGCTTAGGTAGTAGCATGATGATATAGCCTTATAACGCTCCTTAATAAACGGGCTATCTAATGCAAAAAGAATTTTTCAAATCGGATTAGTAGCTCCTGAGATTTGCACGTTCCAACAAACAAACAAACTCTGCCTCTTTATAATATTTGTATAGATTACCTAATTGTATACAATTTCATATTTAAAATAAATTAATAATTCATCCCTAAACAGTATGACTTATTTAGTTAGTATTATTGGTGTCGCAAGTGGACTTCCCTTCGAAATCATTGCCTTATAATCTATACATATAATAAAAATATATTTATTTATTAATAGTTTTTAGAATTTTTGTCTATCTGTTTGTCTGTCTGTCTCTCTGCGGTCAGCATTACGAGAAAATCCCTGGACAGATTATGATGAAAGAGTACAGCAGGGTAAGTACGTATAGTTCAGATGCCCCTCGGGAAAGTTAGGTTGATATTTTACCATGGAATCACCTTCTTAAGGGAAACATTTCTCTAAGCTATCGCGCCTCCGCATGCACTAGTTTTTCAAATAAAACAAATAATTGAATAAAAAAAAAAAGAATTTTCTCTTTCAACAAAATTTTTTTGTAATCTTTTCTGCAAACGTTAGATACTTTGAAGATATATTAAATAAGATACTTTGAAGTCTTCGCAGTGATTCATATATCGAAATTTTTGCACTATCAAGATTTTTTTCTATAAATGACCCTTACTATGCTCTATAACATATATTTTTTCAAAATTTTCGCTAGGGTGGAACAATGTTAAAAAATATATTATTTGGTTCAATTTGGAATTGTTCTTTCAGAATTGAGACTTGAATTCAGAGGAGCGATAGCTCAGAGAAATGTTCCTCTTAAAAAGGTGATACCATGGTAAAAATATAAACTAGCTTTCCCGACGGGCATCTGACTCAGACTTCATTATCGGAGTCAACATATGGGATACTTTTTAGTGCGGGAAAATCTAAATATCTCATCTTTGAGAAATCTATACTAAACTTAAATCGTAGCCACGAATCCGAGCGGAGCGAAGGTGAGTCGCTAGTAATTAATAAGTTCTCATTTTCTACTTTGCTCTAAAATTGGTGAGTTTTCTTGGAAATTGGTCTGATATTGGAAAACTCAATAATAAATATTAAATTCAATAAACTATTATAAATATATATTCTTACATTAAATGTCAAGTTTATAAAAATAAGTGTACGTATATGTTGTTCGTCTTTTCAACCCCATTGTTTCAGTGTGCCTATTTGCGGGATCGTATTTTCGAAGCACAGGGACCGATTTTGATTTAGTTTTACTTGCATAATGATGTTCTCCTGACCGATTCCGGCCACGGCGGCCAATCTCATTGAGACTAGCCAACTGCGCAGGAGATATTATAGTGCACAAGTGTACGCGCAGACACAAGTGCACTCTCTATTCCTGTCACTCTCATACTCCAGTGGGACGACTACTCGACACGACTGGTGAGAGTTAAGGCGCAGGACCGACGGCTTTACGTGCTCTCCGAGGCACGGGGGTGAAACACCGCCAACTTCCGAACTCCGGGCTGTTACTGAGGCTTACTATACAGAAAGACTCCGAACCCAGGACCTCAGGATGTGCAGCCGTACATGCTAGCCACTACACCACCGAGGCAGTTTTACTTGCATAAATACCAGTATAAAAGATATATATATATATACGTACATACGACCTTTTATCCCAGTATGAGTTTGACTTAGGCCCGTAGACGTACGAATAATGACGTGTGATATATGTGATAGTTTGAGATATATTATGAGTTAGAGATCTGAGACATATTAGCATATAAGTTAATACCGCACAAAGGCAAAGCTTCTAAGGAGCACACATAATATATTGCTATTTTAGTAGGGTTGTGACAAGAGGATAAATACGAGTTAACATGTTTATACAAGTATATATGTAAGTATTAACTGAATCGTGTAAAATATAATAGTTTTTGATTGTCTATGTTTTTGTCTAGGTCGAAGTCTATCTGTGTATTAAATCAAATCCGTCCAGCTGTTTCAGTGAGATAAAATAATAGACATACTCACATATCTAAACACAGACACATACAAACATACACGTATAAACATACAAATTTTTGCAATTTTAATAGTAGTACGCAACTTGCCAGTCTCTTAAGTTATTGTACTGTTTGCATATAGAAGTATTGTAAATGTGTACATATCTCATATGTTTTGCTTTTATTTTCAAATCAACTAAAAATGATGATAAATTACTTATACATATTATTTTATTGTTCGTGTTCTTTAATAATTTATCATTTGTTTAAATAGCGTGACGCGCACACCCTGAGATTGTCAGCTGGTTAAGCCGGAACAAACTGGTTTTGTCAACTGTCGTTGTGTATGTGAACTATTCGGTGAGTGGTCAATGGTCATGCATGCACTTTCGTGCTTTATAGCAGTATACCTGTAGTGTCCTGGTAGCAAGGAACTCTGTGTAAGTTTAAGTACTCATAACTTATAAGTTTTCTTACAACATATAAAACCAGTAATTTATATTTATTTATTTTGAGTGTATAGGTGTATAATATACACTTACTTCGAAAATAAACAACATATAAAATACTAACAGCTTTATGGAATAACCGCGCGTTAACAAAATCTGAGTAAGCTAAGAAATGTAATAATAAAATTCAAGTAAAAATACATAGGTATATAGGTACATATATTATATAAACTATGTATGCTGTAAGTATGGTTTCCCGTCGTATAACCTCCATGGTTTACATTCATTGCAAATTCTATACATTACGTATGGTCGTAATTGTCTACTCTCCAAGAAAAGGTATTCATAATCGTAAAGTTGACAGAATAAATAATAAATTATGGAATTAATTTCTAATTAACTGATGCGTTCTACGTGTTTATATAATATTGAAGCTTCGAAAATTTGCTAAGAACCGAACTTCAAATTTGAGAATAACCATTACTCTTATTATAATGAATAATTGATCAAATCTAAAGTTTCAGTGGTTATATACCCGGATGTTGAGCAATGTTTGAAGGACACGTCCGGGTGAACCCGGCCGGATGGACCCCTCACCGAGAGTTCTAACTTCATTCATGCAAATGACAGCTTAAAAGAAAGTAAATTAATGCAGGTTTTTGAGTATCTTGTGGTTATTCGCGTGGAAAAGGTTGGATTCTAGGTAAAATCTAATTTAACTATGCTTTAATTATTTGAGTTTAGTTTAGTTTTGTTTATTTATATTTCTGTGATGTCTTAGTTATGAAAGAATGTAAGAGAATCGCTGTGGCAATTTAATGATAGATGATCTAACAAAGGTATTTAGTTTTGGTATTGTTCTTGTAGGTTGTATTTTCCTTATCAAATTTAAGAGAATGGCTTTTTTAAATCATTCGAAATCGATTAATTTAAATAGGTCGTAGATTTTGCCATATTTGTTTGACGTATTGTTTTATTTTCCACAACACTTGTATAATGTAGAAATTTAAACAATTTCAAATCTTAAATGCTTAAATACTGTTAATGTTGATATGTACTTTAATTTTAAAGCCATCTGAATATTGTATTATTTTACTAGAGTCGTTTTTTGTATTTTTTAGTATATTTTTTTAATATTTTTTCACATCTTTTATTTAACAATATAATACATATCATCAAACGACATTGCCGCGTTCTGATATTTTAATTCGCAATATGACACGTAGCCTTGAAATTTGATTTAATGAGCTCTCCAAATAAAAGTAATTGATGATAAAAATTTTCATGACAAACAAACAAACACACACTCACTTTTATTAATTAAGTGGACATAGTTTAAGATCAACACGATATCATAGAGGTATTTATATTGGTAATGTGAGTTAATTCAGGTAGACATGTCTTTCCGGGACTATCGCGAGTACGAATTACATATAAATATTTCTAAAACAGGCAGTGGTAGCCCAGTGGCAACGCGCTTGCTTGGGAAACCGAGTGAAGCGGGTTCAAATCCCGGGTCTCGCACCTCTGATATTTTCACGTGCGTATCATGTCTAACTTGATTACCACTTGCCTTACGGTGAAGGAAAACATTGTGAGGAAACCTGCATGTCTGAAAAAACCTAGCAAGTTTTCGAAAGACATGTGAAGTCCGCCAATCCGCACTTGGCCAGCGTGGTAGACTATGGCCTGATTCCCCTCATATTGAAGGGAGGCCCGTGCCCAGCAGTGGGACGTTAAAAAGGGCTGAATACATACATACATTTCTAAAACAGACTTTATTAAGAAACTAAAATCTAGCTTTAACATAAATTAAATTGATTGTAAGTTTTTTTATATTGAAAAGCTAAAATCTATTTTGGATAAAGGCATAGTTTGAAGCTCTCTCGCCAATTACATGTTTACAAACACACTTCGTAGCTCCGAACGTTGACTATTCTCTTTTATATATTTTTGTTCTATTATTTAGTGTAATATTTGTTTGATTGTTATTCTCGCATATATTTAAAAATTCTAACGCGGCCTTTTCAAGGCGTGAGGTCTATAGACAAGTGTTTAGACAAATCCGTTGTACCTCTACGGATTAGAGAGCATTGGTAAATCTACTCCTTTCAAATTATGTTTTGAACAGATTTAGAAATAAGTGTCGCTTTGTATCTCCCCATTACAATATATGAATTTTATTATTAGATTTTATCTTATAATATGGAGATTGTGAGCCGTCAGATTTAAATTACGTTTATTAAGCCAGCTGATCCTAAAATCCCCGTGTTTACATTTCACCTCACGCGTCTCAGGAAAATATACTGTCATGTACGAGTATGAAAATAATAATTTTATAGGAAAAAAAAACATTTGTAGTTAATCCCATCTGTTTATTTTGAACTAGCAATTCACCCTCGCTTCGCTCGGATTCATCCCTAGTCTGATTACCCACACACACATTCTTCTCTATAATCAACCCCTTGAATGATGATTTTCGGGATAAAAATTATGTCCTATGTCCTTTCCAGGGTCTCAAACTATCTTCTTAATAAATTTCATTTAAATTGGTCCAGTAGTTTTGGAGCTTATTCGGTACAAACAAATGAACACAATTAAAAAAATCGTTATAATATTAGTGTAGATTATTCTTAAGTTAAGTTTTGTAATAAATATTTGCTACATTTATATTTTATACAGAAATTATAACAACATTCTCCAGAACGTTGTTATAATTTCTGTATAAAATTCCAACAATGTTAAACATTCCAATGTTATTCGTCTTCAGCCGAAACACGTCCACTGTTGGACATAGGCCTCCCCCAAAGATTTCCATGACAACCGGTCTTGTGCCATCCGCATCCAGTGGGATCCAGCGACTTTGACCAAGTCGTCGGTCCACCTTGTGGGAGGCCTGCCCACGCTTCGCCTTCCGGTACGTGGCCGCCATTCGAGAACTTTGCGTCCCCAACGACCGTCCGTTCTACGAGCGATGTGCCCCGCCCACTGCCACTTGAGCTTGGATATTCTGTGGGCTATGTCGGTGACCTTGGTCCTTCTGCGTATCTCCTCATTCCTGATTCGATCTCGCAGGGAAACCCCGAGCATAGCCCTTTCCATTGCTCTCTGTGTGACCTTGAGCTTTCTTATCAGGCCCATCGTGAGCGGCCACGTCTCTGTGCCGTATGTCATCACTGGCAGCACACACTGGTCAAAGACTTTTGTCTTGAGACACTGCGGTATTCGGGACGAGAAGATGTTGCGTAGCTTCCCAAAAGCTGCCCATCCGAGTTTGATTCGTCGATTGACCTCTTTCTCGAAGTTGGACCTACCTAGCTGGACAGTTTGTTATTCACTGAATTATTATTTAAGTAAAACATAAAACTTCCTGTAAAACGAGTATCCCAATTAATTTACCATGACAATAAACTACATAATTCGTTTATGTGATTCGTTGTTCATTAAAAATTGCGCTATAATACTCATTCTTTTACTAAAATTTTGTATAAAATTATAATTTATAAGATACTCATACTCTTTTACTATGTAATTTTAGTACCATAATAAATGAAAAAAAAAAATACAATACCAAATTAATTACGTATTCGCCCAGAGGTCGAAATTCGAACATAATTATTTTTTTGGCTATTGCTATTCGTACTTAAAAGAAGGACGAATAAAAAATTATTGATTCGTTCGTTATAAAATACTAGCGACTCACCCTCGCTTCGCTTGTGTTCGTCCCTTGGTTGATCCCCATACAAACTTTCATCCCCATTTTCACCCCCTTAAGGGATGATTTCCAGGATAAAAATATCTAAATCGGTTCAGTAGATTCAGAGATTGCCTCCTACAACATCACAAACTCACAAACTCTGCCTCTTTATAATATTAGTATAGATATAAACTACAAGGAAGGACGAATAGACTAATAAATAAGTAAAATAAGAAGCTCGGCTCAGCTCTTTAGTTAAGGCTATTTTTTTTTATTGCGTACAGAAACTCCTGCACCTAAAAATATTTTTTTAATCTTATAAACTCTTGAACGCTTTATTGATAGCACTAAAGCTCGACAAAAGCTTCGGTTGAAAAGAAAATCGGTTGACAAACAGAAGAAAAAAAGGTACTGAAATAAAAATGAATGTTTCTATGCCTATCTCTATATTTTGATTTGACGACAAATTTGGCTCAGTTTGTAGTGACCCTACTTGTTGTGTTAGCGGTCGTGGGTTCAAGTCCCGCTGGTGTGTTTCATTTGTGTGATGAGCACGAATGTTTGTACTCCAATCCTGGGTGTTGTTTATATTTATTTATAATATGTATGTATTAAAAAGTTATATATGTGTAGTGTACAACTATCTGGTATCCATAACACAAGCCTCGTAGCTTACCATCTAGTTCAGATGGTGCTGTGTGTTAATGTCCCAACATATTATTATTATTATATTATTATATGTATAGGTAAATACCGAATTAAATTAAAAGGTATTGAATTGAATTTGTTTTTTTTTTATCTTTTTATGTAACATTCTTAGTGTAAGCTAGAAAACTATTGTGAACAACACGAACAATTCTGCGAAGCGTAAAGTGTGTAAGCATACCGTAATAAGGTACAATAAAAACTAAGTGGATGACATTTTTCAAACCCAAGCACGCATGTAGTAATTTCATCATACATAATATATTTTCTCAATGAGGTACTTTTTTTCTAATTAGTATAAAAAAAAAACAGAAAAAATATTTCTACATACTAATTGTACCTATAAATTTCTCAGAGTGACCAGAAACGGAAAAACCTTAATATTTTATTTAAGAAATATTACTTCACATGTATTTTATGTTATATTTATTTTTTGTTATAAAACTGTTATGTAGCGTTTATTTTAATAGATTTTTAAAATCTATATTTTATTTAAATAATACCCTAGAAATTGCTTCGTTATAAGTTTTACTATCCATACCTATGTACGTCAAATCTCGTACTCGAGTCAAAGTTTAGCTCGACAGCTCTTAACCTACAAAGGGGCGAGTCACGACACTTTGTGGGGCAAGACGCTAGCTATCCGGTCAGACTAAAAGTGTACATAATTTATATTTACTTATCTAAAACATAATTTACTAGTGACCTGCCCTTGCTATACTTCCTTCTTATTTAATTAGTAGCAAATCTGAGTTTTTTTTGTTTCTATATTTGACGTAGGTTCATTTTATTTAATTAGTTATTTTTCGTGGATTATCTATAACTAGTGACTCACCCCCGCTTCGCTTCGGATACGTCCCTAGACAAAAACAAATCTATCCCACAGGAACCGTAAATTTTTCCGGGATGATATATAGCCTATAACCTTGCTCAGTTATCGGGCTATATAATAAGAATTTTTCGAATCGGATTAGTAGTTTCTGAGATTAGCGCGTCCAAACTAACAAATAAACTTTCAGCTTTATAATGTTAAACTCAGATATCACACTACTATTATATTTATTATAAATGCGAAAGTTTGTATGTGTGTCTGAATGTGTATGTTTGTACGCCTACCCGCTAAGGGCTGGACCGATTTGGATAAAATTTAGTACAGATAGACGACAACATTGACTAACACATAGGCTACTAATATTATAAAGAGGTAAAGTTTGTGAGTTTGTGAGGTCGTAGGGGGTTATCTCTGGATCTACAGAACCGATTTAAATGAAATTTGACAAGAAGATAGTTTGAGACCTTTGGAAGGGCATAGAATACTTTTATCCCGGAAATCACCCCTAAGGGAGTAAAAATGGGGATAAAGATTTGTATTGGGATCAACCTAGGGACGAATTCGAGCGAAGGGAGGGTGAGTCGCTAGTTAGTAATAAAATTAGCCAAAAGGTGGCGCTGCCAGTGTATCTACTATTATAACAGATGCGATGTGTGTGTATGTTTGTCATTCCTTTATTTTGAAGAGGCTGAATGGATTTGGATGTAGTATACAAATAATCGCTAGGCAGTGGTAGCCCAGTAGTAGCGCGTTCGCTTGGGAAACCGAGTGAAGCCAGTTCAAATTCCGGGTCTCGCACCTCTGATATTTTCATGTGCGAATCATTTCCAACATGATTTCCACTTGTCTTAACGGTGAAGGAAAACATCGTGAGGAAACCTGCATGTCTGAGAGAACCTAGGAAGTTTTCATAAGACATGTGAAGTCCAACCCACACTTGGCCAGCGTGGTGGACTATGGCCTGATTGCCCTCGTTCTAAAGGGATGCCCGTGCCTAGCAGTGGGACATTAAAAAGGGCTGAATACATACATACATACATACATATACATATGTACATACATACATATACATACAATATACATACATACAAATAATTTATGACCACAGTAACACATAGGCTACTGTTAGGCACGAACGAAGCGAGGTTAAGTGACTAGTGTATTAGATATCTATACAAAATACTATCAAAACGTTGCTCTGAGACTGCGTAAAAGAATGACAAATTAAGATAGAGACATAAATGTTTTTCCCTATTCTCTACATTCTTACATAACGTCATTTCCAATGCTTAACATAAAAGGAACTATTAAAACGAAAGTCAAGATTGATTTACAGAACTAAGGTCTTAGCAAGGGCGAGGAGTAGAGATCTCGACCGCTACGGATTAGATGGCTCTTAGCGGCGTTAGGGTTGAACCAATTATATAGAAAGCTATTAAAGAAATAATTTATAAATAATTAATTAGACTAATAGGAGAATTTATATAACTTATTAGCGACTCACCCTCGCTTCGCACGGGTTCGTTTCTAGCTTGCTTTCCAATACAAACTTTCATCCCCATTTTCACCCTCTCAAGGGATGATTTCCGAGATATAAAGTATTCTTTTTCAAAGAAAGATATTTTTTCCTTACAGATTTTATATTTATTAGGGAAGTATTTTAAATGTATTGATAAATGAAATATATGTGTGTATGTTTGTACAATTCAAGCCTAACTATAATTGGCCTCGTAATCAAATCTACAATTTCCGGAATAGGAGACAGTGGCACTTAACTCACACAATAGTGTGTAAGATTTAAAACTAGCTTTAATATATAGATGATATATTAAAACTAACACTCGTAAGTTAAAATATCAAATTATATGGAAAAAATATCTAATGGCTTAAGATTGACTGTTCTGCAACAATCTGTAAACTATATAATTTTTCTTATCAACCATTATATGAAGCGTTATTGTACTGCTCCAAACATACATGGTCAAATGAAAACTAAAGTGTATGAACATTTTTCAAGCCCACGCACGTGTTGTACTTTCTTTATATAAAATACACTATTACTTTATTTCTCCATGTTATTTATAACAATACGTTCGAAAATATTTAACACACAGTACCTACTGCAAAGCATGCCAACTTACATGTTACAAGAAAAATATACATGAAGCACGCTACCGCGAACGTTTTAATTGGTTCTATACACTTAGTATGAAGGGGCATGCAAGTGAAATATTAATGACTAGTCAAAAGTTCACTCAAAACCGGATATGGGGACGATTTGTAAAAATGAAAATTGTTTTTGTATGGCGATAAAATTTTTAGGTTACATTCATTTTGAAGGGAAATTAGCCTCGGAACTAAATGGCAAGAACGGAAGAGGAAAGTTATATTATATCCGTAATTCTGTCCCTTCTGTCGTAGTGCTTGTTTCAGTTTTAGATTTATGTAAATAACGTTTCTTATGATTTTGATTCACTGTCTTGTCCGTCTGTCCATCTGTGTATCCGTGTGTGACCTCAGTATGTGGTATAAAGTTCAATTTATACCACATACTGAGGTCTATAGTCCCTATTAGGTGTATAAAAATCAAGGTCCGAGTCAACACGATAAAAAGATATGGAGATTTTCGTGAAAACTTGTAAGTATCAAAATTTACTTAAATTTTTAACTTTTTTATTTCTCGGAATTTTCTCTTGTGCTGCAAGACCTTGCTTTTAACCAAAATTGACAATTCTAAGTCAACCGGAAGTGTCCTATAGATTTGGTGTCGAAAACCTATATGGTAGTTCCCGTTGACCTAGAATCACGAAATTTCGCAAAAAGCTAGGTCTTACAGCACAAATAAAGGAAATATTCCAAAAAATAAAAAAAAGTTGAAAATTAAATTTAAACAGATTTCCTAGGTAGGCGAGTCCGACTCGCACTTGTCCGGATTTTTTATCAAAAGTATAAATAATATGGAGTTGAAGTTCTTTGTATTTTCACATAAAAGCCTAAATTAGTTTATTTGGCATAGTCAGGTACATTATCGATAAACAATGGCAGGCATTCTCTATGAAATTGCAGGTGTAATTCTTGAACAAGGTGAATTATTATCCAAATCATACAATGTGATTTTAAGGCAATTGCTATTTAGCTTAGGTTACCTAAGTAACACCACGATAATTTCATAAAGTGGAAAATGGAGAACAGTCACTGAGTTATCTTTTCATGGGCAAGGAATATTTAATATTTTATTGTTATGTAAACCAAGATCAAATGCTTTTTTATGTAAACTTATTCTATTTGTAAAATATATTCTTATGGGTTTTATTAGGTAATCAGATTAATATATAACTAGATATTGTATGGAGAAATTCTAAGATTATTATGTACGTGATTAATTAATTATTAATTCTTGCGAATCTCACATCGCCAGCCCTACTTAACAATAAGAACTCAGCAGGGATTACACGAAATGAATCAAACTTTCCGCCGTATATTGAATCAAGTTGCTTTATTGGACGCGATATTACCTCGTTATAACCGTTATATCACTTACTTAATGCTCATTGAAAAAGACAAGGACTGAATGTAATGTATTCCATAAGCTGAATTGACTCGGACATTTTTTTATAGTTTATAACTCGCAACTAATAATTCATCCTTATTTCGCTCAAATGAAAACAGACAAGTAGTTAAAAATCCCGCTAAAACTCTTATTGTTAATGCGAAAATATTGTAGGGATGTATAGATGTATGTTTGTTACTCTTTCACGCAAAATTTTAAAAACAGATTTTGATGAAACTTTACAGTAGGTAATAAAGCGTATACATGAGAGTAACACATAAGCTATAATATTAACGTATAAGGATATACATAGATACGAGTATAAGAATACACATACATAATCACGTTTGGCTCGGTTTGTAGTGACCCTACTTGCTGTGTCATCTGTCGCGGGTTCCAGTCCCGCTTAGGGCATTCATTTGTGTGATGAGCACGAATTTTGGTCTCCAGTCATAGATGTTTATATTTATAATATTTATGTATTTAATGTTATATATGTGTAGTGTATCAACTATCTGGTATCCATAACACAAGCCTCTTAGTTTCCCATGGAACTAGATGGTGCTGTGTGTTAATGTTTTAAAAAAAAAATGAACTATACATTTTCCAAAAGTGATGGTAGACTATTATCTTTTCTAAACCCATTTGCAGGGTCAGTTATCGCGAGCGTGGAATTAGTATACCTAAACTGATCATATTATATAATTTAAAGCCGTTTATGAATGTACTTGATTTTACCGCCGTCAAAATGAAATATACCAATTATTGAATCATTAAGTATGCTTTTAAAAGTGACTACCATCATATCACAGTATGGTGTCACCGGCAATGCCTATTATGCCGAAGTCATGCACTTTCTACAGAGAGTTTATTTTTGTTTAAATAACTTCCAGTTTTCTGCCATTGACCCCATCCAGCATATTTCTGTAGGAATTCGGACTGCCGACATATTCATCTTTTGTCTTTATCAATATATATTTTATAATTCTTTATATGAAATACTGTAAGCCTACTATATTTTATAATTTATATTAAATAAATTTCAGTACCGGCTGCGCCATGTTATATTAAATTAATATAATATTAATTTAAATAAAACTACATGATAGCTTGAGAATTTATCTTGTTCTGTCATCATTTTTTATTTGTTATCCCTTACAGTGACATCACAAAGTTTGTATATAAATTTATAAAATAAACTAATACAACACATATAACACAAAAAAAACGTGTGTGTACTTATGTACGCACGTAAAAAGTTATACTTCTTTGGCGTAACAGAACAAAAATAGCTAAAGAATTTATCCCTTATGTCACAACTTTCTGTTTGTAAAAGGAATATATCTAACTTCATCATGTCGCTTTCAGCTAACTTCATTATGTCGCTTTTTGGCTGTCGGTGTGGGCGTGTATCGTAAAAATTTTACTCTCATAATTTTTATTTCCAAACGTGCCGAAAGAAGTATAACTTCAAAAATATTTTTGTATCATCTCCGTGATATGAAGATAAAGATAAAATTTTATAGTAGTAGTAGTATCTATGATGTGATAATAGACACGGGCGATATAAAAGCCTTTTGTTGGTTCCTTGTAAGCTTAGACTTTCTTGTACCTAAAAGTATTGTTGTGAAGTATTTGTATACGTAACATTGTTATATCCATCCTACAATTCCTTATGTAACTGTCATTTATAAGTGTACTTTGTATATAATGTGTTTTGGTTATTATGTATTTATTTTTAGCTTAATTGAAGCTAATTTAGATCCAATTCGAAAGTCTTTATGTTTCGCAGTTTAATACAAAAAATGTGAACTTTGCCATTAAAATACAGCAGTAAGTACCCCAAAGTAAGAATAAAGCGCTCTCAACGTTAGGGTCAAACTGCCTCTATAATATAATTACGTCCTTTCCTTTTGTTTTAGCTAGAATTTTAGTTCAGTATTACAGAATAGCGAGAGAATAAACTACCTGAAATTTTATTATTTGATTTGATTTTCATATTTCTATGGATAGATTTTATTTTGTTACATATAAAATTTACAATAATTTATTTTTGATTCGCATAGTTAACAAAATAAGTTATATAGTTTTAACAAAGTACATATATTTCTAGTGATTGATATTAGTTATAAATCGGTTGATAAATATTTAATATACTATATTTACTGGAACTAAGTTATTTCTCACTCAAAACGTAACACAGAGCTAACTTGTGTATTACTCACCGACACAGGGGTTATGGTTGACGACGGCGAAAATTCGATCGCATCGTTTCTTCATATGTGTATTGGGGCAGATGCAACCGAAGATTGGGGACATGCGCAATCCAGCCCAGGCTTCACGACAGGCTTCCCTGAATAAAGTAAGGAGGTTCTTTTAAAACAGGAATTATACACGTTTTGTTATTCTAAGAATCTTAATCTAAACATAAATAGAGCAAACCTGGTCTCAGACTCGTATAAAGTATTCTAAAAGTCGGGTACTGATTACTGAATAACTAAAATAAAATAAAACTGCGAAATAATTCTAAAAAGAAGTATTTCTTTTAAATGTTAAATCTATGAGCGAGTGTTATAATTTTATATTGAACATTATGAATCTACCACCAGAAAAAGCCCTAGTCCTAAGAAGACTCAGCGAAAGAAACTCAGTGGGACTATTTTTTTTAATATTTGTTAAATTAAAATTTATTTCATTGTACATATATTTTTAGTTACGCTTTATAATGCAGGGGTTCGCTTCATATTTTAGAAAAAAATATTTTTAGTTTGTTGACGGCTTTAACAAAAAGAACAGGTCCGATTTTGGTTAAATATGAATACGACTTAATCAATTCTACTAGTAAATTTCTTATAATGAAAAAGTGTTTTCCAAAAATATAATTTTTGAGATATTTTGGAAGGAAGGATAGATTTATTATCTGCATTTTTAGCTTTTTTTCTACTTGCATGTATATAATTATTTCGTACTATTACATGACTTATGAGTTATGAGTTATTATGTCGAAGAAATAATTTCTTGAACATATATATATATATATATATATATATATATATATATATATATATCACTTAGTTTTGTGATGTTAGGTTGCGGCTTCAGCGACAATCTGTTTAAGACACCTGAGATCTGTGGGCTTAGATAAGATGACATTATACAATTGCTACCACTAATAAAATATTAAACAAGGTATGAAAATGACATCTAAACATTATGGTAAAGGTATATATATATATATATATATATATATATATATATATATATATATATATATATAATTTTCCATTATATCACTTAGTTTTGTGATGTTAGGTTGCGGCTTCAGCGACAATCTGTTTAAGACACCTGAGATCTGTGGGCTTAGATAAGATGACATTATACAATTGCTACCACTAATAAAATATTAAACAAGGTATGAAAATGACATCTAAACATTATGCCTCGGAGTCCGAGTATATCTCTAGTATATTTTTGACCAACTTTAAAAAAGAAGAGGTACTCAATTCGGATATTTAAATTTTTTACAACTTTTGTCCGCGGTTTCGATGGCGTGGTAAGCGGGGCGCGATGACAGGTAGCCTATGTTCGTTTGTCGCCATGATACAATTTATGTTCTTGCCAAATTTTATCAAAATTTATTCAGCGGTTTAAGTGAGAAAATGTAACAGACATACTTATTTTCACATTTATAATCTTTTAGTTTGTTGTTACAATGTATTCATTAATTGTAAACCAAAATTTGTTGAAAAAAATTAGTCCTTTTTTAATGACAACCGCAATGTGACGATTAGGGAATGTCGAAATAGAAGGAGAAAACATTAAATAAAGCTGATAAAAAATATGATTCAACTACGAATAAACCTAAAATATAAAAACTTAATTATAAATTGTACAGCAAAATTGCAGTTTTTGCAGTTTTATTTTAGTACTAGCTAAACCCGCGGTTTCGCTCGCGCTAAAACTACAACAAAAAAACTTTAAAAAGGTAGGTTTCATACAAATTTTCATTCCTTATTTTATCTCCTTATGTGATGAATTTCAAAAAACGCTAAAACACATTTATTTAATTGTATTGAAGAGCATTAATACCAAGTTTCAAGAAATTCTGATTATAAATATTTTTTGGGTTGTGTTATAACGTGTACTCCTGTGGGAATGAAATAATTTCCCGCGGTAAAAAGTATCCTATATGTTGACCCGATATCCAGCTATCATCATACCAAATTTCATCAAAATCCCTTCAGTGGTTTTTCTGTGGTGCGGTAACAGACATACAGACAGACAGACAAAAATTCTAAAAACTATAGATTCGGTCTTTGTATCGATAATAAAGTCTATTTCAATAAGATTTTCCAAAAAATATTTAAGGTACAGATTCGACTCAGTTAGAATTTTATTATATGTATAGATATATAAAGGTAGCGGATTAAAAATTGACATCAACCCTTCGTGTATCGGAAGCTACGCGTCCTTGACATGTGGAGAAGGTCAGATGGCAATCACGATGTATTAAACCGCTAACCTACGAGATCTAGGTTAGATTAATAGGCACAATCGAGAAGTAACTTATACGTATTGATTTCTTAAGGTGCTGTATGAAAAGAAAGACAATGTCACGCTTTCAGGCTTTTAATGTTTAGTTGACAGGTTTAATAAAAAATAGTTGAAATAAGTAATAGAGTACTCTAATAGGTGAAATTTAAATATAGGCATAGTATTATAAAAAATTGTAAGGCAATATAATAATAAATATATATATATATATATATATATATATATATATATATATATATATATATATATATATATATATATATATATATATTTATATATATTTATATTAGACGCTATCAAAATATAAAGAGAGTTCAATGTTTATTCATTTTAATTAAATTATTTGTTCATTTGGTTACATAATCGTACATATGAAGTGGTTCCCAAGACAGTAATAATTACCATTGTCAAACTAGGATGAATATTGTATGACTAATACACTCGTTCATCGAACCGATGATAAAATATGTAGAATAGTTCCAATAAAACACAGTTGGATTTTCATTGTAGGTCTCAAAAAATATTGAAGGGGTTGTAAAGTAACAATTGTTAATTAGTCGTCAATCTATACATATAATAAAATTGTAACTAAGCCGAATCTGTATATTAAATATTTTTTGGAAAATCTTATTGAAATAGACATTATTATCGATACAGATGGTAAATCCATAGTGTTTAGAATTTTTGTCTGTCTGTCTGTCTGTCCGTCTGTTACCGCATCACGGAAAAAGCACTGGAGGGATTTTGATGAAATTTGGTATGATGATAGCTGGTTAACCGGGTCAACATATAGGATATCTTTTACTGCGGGAAAATATCTCATCCCTGAGAAATCTATACTAAACGTTAAAACGTAAGTAGGGACAAATCCGAGCGGAGCGAGGGTGAGTCGCTAGTCTTATAAATAAAAATGAATGGCTAAATGTGTTGTTAAGCACAAAACTCGAGTATGGCTGGACCAATTCGGCAATTTTTTTTAAATATTTGTTTAAGCCCGAGGAAATTCTTATGAAGAAAAAAATTGGAAAAAAAATCACGGAAAAACATAAAAATATGTAGGTAATTGTATGGGGTTGCCACAGATTTATTGCTTTTAACAGAACGACGTCTATTGGATCAGCTAGTTTAATATAAATTAGATCTTACTACAAGTTTACAACACAATATTAGCGTCCTGCTCTGGCATCATAATATGTGGAAATATTTGATTTCACATATCCCTAAAACAGTGGACGGTTAGTATCTATATTACTTGTATAAACAAAAATTCTAAGTTATAGTATCTATCACCAACGGTCTCATATAAATACAATTAATCAATTTAATATTTTTGTTATTTAAAACATTATAATCATACTATTTTCTTAGATTTACGCGAACATTTGACATTTTAAAAAAAACTATCTTTTTGGATTTTTTCGCGGATTTATTTAGATTTTTGGTTGATTGCTTTAAAGCATTCGAAACGTCGGGAAAACCAAAATAAATCCGCAAAAAAACCGAAAAGATAGTTTTATTTAAATATTATAATCACATAAGTGGACTTATTTCAAAAAGTCAACGAAAAAATATAGAGTAGAAAATTTCATAGAATCAACTTGCATTGGTAAATACGGAACTACGTGACACATTAACACAATCGACGACCATTAGAGTATTACATCGGGGATTCGCTTCGGATAGCGCATCCGATGGCATGTAATTCATAGATGACACTTCGAATACGAAAACACGTCTAAATCTATAAAATATACTAAATCTAATAAACTATACTATTATTATGTTATTTTTTAGAATAGAGAAAATGCAGTAATTTTTAAAAATACAATTTTTTTAAAGGTTCTTATCCAATAAATTGTAATATTTTATCTTGGATTTATTATATTATATGTATGAAAAACGTGAAGAAAATACAGTAATTACTTTGCTTTTCGGTTAAAGTTGTAATAGTCTAAACAAGCAAGAAGAGCAAATTTTTGGTGACAACCCCCGTGGGTCGTGTTTGTTTTATTATTTAAGAAATATATTTCCCATGGAAAAAGAGTGAGGAACCCCACACTCTTTACACCACCACCACATAGATCAGGATTTCCTACGTTTTTCATATTTTCAGAAAGTGTCTAATTAAAAACAACATTTATAAATATAATAAGTTAAAACATTAAAATTTATTAAATAAGAATTTAAAATAAAATTGTAGATATTGTTATTATGTTTTTGTTTAATTGTTAGTAAGTTTACTCTGCTATGTTTATGTATAAGTGGAAACTTTATTGGCTAAGTGTATTAATTATGATGTATCTTATATATTATGCTGTCTGTTTTCCAATTTACAAAAAAATACTGAAGTAATTCAATAGATCCTTATCTTACATTTGTTTATTCAAAAAAATTGCTGAAATTTCATTTTTTCTAATAAAAATATATTCTTTATTGCACTTAAAAGTAAATACATTGATTTAAATACAATTATTGTATGCAAAGGTGGACTTATCTCTAGAAGAGATCTCTTCCAGCCAACCTATGGTAGTGAGAAATAGTGTTATAAAGCAGGCTAAAGTCGTGCAGATGTAGTCATATAAATAATATATAGATACTTAAAAATAAATAGCCAATTAAATATTATATATAATACTATACAATATATATTACATACAATATGATACATAGTTATGTACATACTAATACTTACATAAATACATATCTATATGTCACAATACATAAAAATAGTAATTAAGATAATTATTGATTAAATTGAGTGAGAAGGTGCTGTTTTAATTTCTTTTTAAAAGAATGAATACTGGGACTAAGTTGGATGTCTTTAGGAAGTTTGTTCCAGAGCAATGCCCCATACACCGAAAAAGAACGAAAAAGGAACTTTGTGTTGCTCTTGGGTATGTTAAACAGAGTATGTTATAAAGAGTTAAAATTATCTTAACCTATAACAAAATGAAGATAACAATCTTATAAATACAAAAGTGAAAGGTGAAAATTTACATAAACATAAGTTGGTTAGTATTAATAACAATTGTACCGCCTACAGCATTTTAAAGGTCGAATTTGTTCCTACCTGACAGATTTTCTACGTACAAGGTAGAATGCTAAAAGTACGCGATAAAATTGGAATATTGATCGAGTCTCCATAAAATTAATTTTAACTTCGAGTTAAGCTAATATTGTGAAATTAGCTTGAGAAAATTTACATCCACTTTACGTCTTAAATTTTAGTTTAGCTTATACGTTACGTCAATTTATTCACAAAATTGTTTAACGCAGCCGTGATTCACGTAAATATTTGTCGATAACGATTTCTTTTTCAGAAACAAATCGTTAAGGACGAATACGAGTGTATGTAGGTTAAATGAATTTCGCAATTCGCCAAAACGGATTATTGTTTAAACGGATGCTAACGACCTTTCACACTTGATGGTGTAGGGTAATTTTTTAACGATTCATAAGATTTTTTAAAGGAAATATCAGAAATATTTCCATAAAAAATAGTATCTCATTTAAAAATACAAATAAACACCGTAGCTGTTAACTACATTTGCTACATACACGTGTTTTTTTCTGCTTAATATGAATATTGGCATTTAAAAGTTATTGCGCGTAAATTATTCCTTTAGTTTTTTTTTTTCATATAATAGAAATTTCTAAAAACTATTAAGAAAAACTGTTTTGGAGTGTTTGTATTTACCTGTCTTCCATACGGCAGTCTCCATCGCGGGCTTTGCAAGCATTCTTGAAGCGTTCAAACAAGACGGAGCAGGACTTTTCGTTGTGGCAAACGCTGAGCGCATAGGTACAGGTCGGCAAGGTCTCTACTGGGTACGGGTCTTTTTCTAGATATGGAAAGAAAATACATTATTTTAATAATATATTGTGTATATTTGTACGGAAGATACGATTGGTTAATTAATTATAAATAATTTAACACAATTTTAAATAATTTAAGTTATTAAATAAGTATAAAAACTTGCCATTAAGTATAAAAACTTGGTCAGGACAATAAAATAGGAGGATTAAGAGAAGGAATACACTCTATTAGTGTATGTTTTTCTGTATGTTTCACAATATTTTCGTTAATTATATAAATAAAATATAAATACCTACTCAAGAGAAGTTCAAAATTACTTCGTCATGTAAAGTGATCATTGAAGTCGGTGTTATTATTCAAAAACTAAATAGTTACGTGAAATTAAATCCTAAATATATTTATTACAAGCTGACTCGATCGACATTTAAGATATATGTCCCAATAAACTTTATTATCTTTGAGTTGATACAAAAATCTTATAAAAAAAACACTTTAAAATTTACAAGAATTTCCCAATATACCGGACATTTTCTCCAAATCCTCTTAAAATCCTTATTTGGACGATAACAATCATTTAAAATAAAACTGATTCAAACCATTTCTTCTCAAGTGATGTGCTTATCAACCACAGCAGCATTTCAATGTTATTTTTATAGATTACATTTAAGCATTTAAGTAATTAATGAAAATGTTAGATACCACGAAGCAAATCGATTTGCTGTCATTGAACTGTGTAGGTCAATTCGATGCCACTATAGTACGACGATGACACGACACCGGTGCAGCCGAAGGTAAATTAGTGAAGGCTATTAGGAGAGTTATAGCCGCTTGCAAACATATCGTTTTAAACACTATGGCTAGGTTTGTAGTTGAAGTACATTTATTTGTTTCAACATTGTTTAATATTCTCTCATGTTTTATCCTTATCTTTATATATAAATATCTCTAAACAACTTGATTATTTTTTTGTGTTTTTGTCTTTTCGAGTCACCTGGATGGTACTTAGCTATAGTGAATAGGTAAAGCTGTTTTCGAGATCTAAAATGATTTTTTTAATTTTTCGACCAAACGAGGTCTTTGGCAGGATAATGCCTGCTTACAGAATCTACTAGTTTCATATAAGAAATTTTAGTTATTTTTTTGTTTACTTTCATGATGATTTATTGCATGTGAATAGTTTATGGGACAAGAATAACATAGGTTGCTTACTTTATGTCCGTGACCTACGAAAATCGATCTGATACTAATCTGCAATATATGTAGTGCATGCAACATAATCAAACATAATCTATGCCATTCAATGTAATAACAACAATAAACTATACATCGCCTTATACAGCCATATCGTTTTTCATTTTCTTAAGCGATTATATTTCTTTTAACCGATGCAATACCCTTATACAATGTAGGGCGTGTAAAATCGATATGGCCTTTCTAATTTTATAACATTCACGGCCTTTCAGGTTCTTTCTTTCTGGACGTATGCCAAATAAGATTACGCAAACGTTTACCTGCTATTGCTACTGGCTAGTTTTTAATGCCAAAGTTAGTATTACACTAATCTTTATTATTATAATTGCTTTTTAACTAAAGAAAGATGCATCCGCATTATGAGCAATTTCAAGCAATAACTTCACATTCTAGGGTCGATAGTTTCTCTTCAAATTTATATGGGACTACCCTTGGGGTGTAAATATTTAGACGACCCATTAAGACAGGAAGTTCCGTTGGGTTTTAGTCGGTAGTACTAACATTCTGACCAGTGACTCTCATAACCTGTATGTATGCAGGTGGTAAGTGTAAATGCATTTCCCTATTTTAAAAAAATAACTTATTTATAAAAAAATAGATGAAAAGATTATTAAAATCGATATTACGTAACATAATATGTTATGTAAATACAAAGACATGCAACCGAGTGAAGTACTTCCTCTTTGAAATATCAATGGTTAGTCGTGCTTTTTGCTATATAGGCATAGTGAGTAGCTAGTAATAGTAGTTATTAAGTAATAAATGATTTTGTTTACTATAAAAACTGAATAAATATTTTATTTTTATCACTACATAGTATAAAACAAAGTCGTTTCCCGCTGTCTGTCTGTCCCTATATATGCTTAGATCTTTAAAACTGCGCAACGGATTTTGATGCTTTTTTTTTTTTAATAGATAGAGTGATTCAACAGGAAGGTTTATACGTATAATAAACCATCTATATTCTATAATAATTATGGGATTTGGCAAAATGAATTGAATGATTCAAAGTGAAAGATTAAGAAAAGCTACTTGGTTTTCTTTCTACTTTTTACTTAAATCTTAATATCATAAATCTTATAATATTAAATAAGTAATTCTTGAATGTATATAAATTTATTTCATGTATCTCGGAAATGGCTCTAACGATTTGGATCAAATTTTATATTCAGATAAGGTTTACTTTTTAAGTTTATCTATAGGTTATCTAGTCTAGTTTATCTTTTTTTAAAAAACGCCATTTTGATATCTGTATTGAACAAACGCCAAGCGAAGCTCGGTCGCCCAGGTATCTACTGTACATATATATGTTATGTAAATAAAATGTCGAATTATATTTACTAAACTCACCCTTCTTCATAACGAACACACAGGGGTGATCAAATAGAAAATCGCGGAAAGAGTTACACTCGGGGTCTACGTTCGGTTCTCGACAGAGGCACGTTGGCTTGAAAAACGGAAACGCTTGCAGAGTTCGTAGAGCAGCCTGGCATTTAGTCACGGTAACGGTAGAGCACGCCACTGGAACAAAGTAAATTATTATTAGTATGATATTTTTACCATAGTAATAGTTTAAAGGTAAAAAGTGACATATTATAGATTCCATAAGGTATAATTTTGTATAGGATATATAAAGGCGCTCTCGAGCGAAAAAACCGCAACTTCTTCAACTTCTCAACTCCTTATTGTTACAGAGAATTTCTCAACATATACTCAATAAATGAACTGATAACCCGATCTGAGACTCGAACTCAGGATCTCCAAATCTGCAGTCGTACATACTAACCACTAGGTCACCGAGGCAGTAAAGTGGTATACATATAATATTTGACTCGCACGTCACAAAGCGCAGTTCAATTCTTCTAAGGAACAATATATGTATGTATAGGCCATAAAAATATACCTAATACTTTTTAAAACGTTCCTAAACATACAATCACATATATATTAATCTTAACTTATAAGTCTTAAAGCATTAGTCAATAATTTGAACAATCCGCTAGTTCGGATGCTGACAATGTTTGAACCAAAGATATGTGTAATATGCATTCTTTATTATACCTATTGAAAATGCGTATTGACAATATGCATTGTCTTATATAATATTCAGTATTAATAAAACTATATTGGGCAAATATAGGTTTCATAAGTTATTAATTTGAAACGATTAGTTGCTGTATGTAATCAAAGTTTCCGTCGAGACACCAAAGTTTTCTCATTGCCATGTTCGGGTTTTACGATTTTATGATATGTAAGTATTTCTAGTGTTTTGAACTGTAAGTATGAAGTACTTCGATTGATATAGTCTAGGAATATTTAAAAAAAATATATTTGTTCTCGCTTCACTCGGGTGTGTCCCTGGGTGTTTTACATTACCCGGTAAAGTAGCTTAAGGGCCATTTTTATTATGATTTCAATTAAAGTTATTATGATTTCTGAGGGTAAACATATGTTTATGGGAACAAAAAATAGCTTATAGCGTTCGGCGGTAATAATATAGTTTTCTATTAGTGAAAATCTTGCCTTTTATGAAGAGAATTTCTCTCACAGACAGCCTTATCACGAAAGATTAGTTAAGTTAATATTCCTTGATAGGTGGGAATTTTTGACTTGACATTTTTACATAATATTACACAATAAAGTTTTGAACTCAGATTTTATTGAAAGTATCTTAATATCTGTCCTTTCCAGAAATCCTATGAACAAGGTCCATAATATATTATACATACCTAGTGTGATAGTGAGATCTAACATGGGTAACCAATCCCCAGTTTTACGTACATATATGTGCTAAACATAATAATTTTCAGAAACCGATACAAAGCATTGACATTTTTCACAATCCCTCTGTTTTTAGATGTAAACTTTAATTTAACATTGTAACTAAATAATTTTTAACAAATTTTAGTACTTTTTAACTATTGTTTTTTGTTCAGCTTTTTTATATTACTAACTATAATTAGAAATGTTTCATATGTATACTGTTAGTTTGCTTTTACAAATAAATAAATAAAATTTCCAGAATTGAATCCAATACCAGTAGCATAATTAGTACATAAGTACATAAAATAAAATTTACCTTATTATAATAATGTTACCATGGAAATTTAGTAGCGAATAATTGCGATATGAACACAATATGATAGATTAAATTTAAAGCTCGTAAGTATCCTTTAGATTTTTTGATAGATTTGGGTAGAATTTTTATTGCTAATCTAATCTAACGTTGTTTTTGATTCTAATCGATTACTTTATTAATTGATTCATCAGCAATTATAACTTGCAATGATATATTTCATCGATTCTCATATATTTATTTATTATTTCATAATTTCCTAACAAATATTGTTATTATCACTGATTGGTCAATAAAGGAAGATGGGTGAACTTAATTTTAACTTAATCACGCTAATTATACTTGTTTCCATATTCAAGACATTACTGCGTAGGAAATTTGATTGTCTATACCCTAGAGCTGCCCTTATGTGATTTGCCACACCCATACACGTGATTATCTGAAGCATTAGAAGAGTTTTTGTCATTAGGGAGTGACCAGACTATTATTTTTTTCCCTATCCGATTGGGGAAACCTTTCAAATTACGCAGAGACATTGCTTAATGGACTGTTAGGTTTTTGTATGAGTTAGGGTTAAATGTAGCATAACTTTGATTTATAATGATAAAAGGTTATAATTCAGTTTTTTTACATCATTTTTAGCGATTCGACAGAACATATTTTACATTAAATCTATCAGTAACTTAGAGAAATCGATGTGCGCGTTTCACGCAAAACGTAATAAACCGATTTTAAATAAATTTTGTGTAGTGATAACTTATTACTCGGGTCAACATTAAGTATACCTTTTACTACAATAAAATCTTTTATTTCCACGGGAAAACACAATAACTGGTTTTATCGAATCGTTTTTAGAAATTTACATATATATAATGCTGGTTAAACCTTAAGAGATATATCAAAACAATATACTAGAAAATTGTAGGTCTTAATAAGTATTAAAAAAAGTTATGTTGTTTCTCAGTACGTGGACGAAAAGGTTATGTTTATTCGTAAAAATATACACGAATTTACCAAAAAGTGTGACATTAGTACTAGGAGCAAACACAAACTTGTAATGCCTGTGACTCGTCTACAGAGAGTCAGTTATGCTTTCTATGGACAATGTATACACTTATACAACAGGATGCAAGAAAATGTTCAAAAAGCTTCTATCGTTAAATCCAAAAAAATATTAAAGAATGTTTGTGTGCTAAAGGCGGGAGAAGCAGGGTGGGGCGAAGCATGGGCGGAAAAAGCAATGTGGGGAGAAGCGGTGTGGGGAGAAGCAGGTGCGGGAGAAGCAGGGTTGAGAGAAACAGGATGGATAGAAGTTGAGGCAGCAGAAGCAGTGTGGGGAGAAGCAGGGTGTGGAGATCCAGGGTGGGGAGAAGCAGGGTAGGGAGAAGCAGGGTGAGTAGAAGCAGGGTGGGTAGAAGCAGGGTGGGGAGAAGCATTGTGGGGAGAACCAGTATGGGGAGAAGCTTTTATCTCAATAATTGTACAAAAATTTATTCTGCGTGTACCGGTGAAGGTTTCAAACATAGAAAGTACCATTAATTTTAGATGGCGTGCGACTGTATCGGATGATTACAGATTTTGTTGTATTTTTAAATTTAATTATAAATTTTACAAGCAAAAGGTAATATAACATTCAGGCGAAACCAGGGTCGATCATTAGTTTATTATAAGTAATATTTTGAATGTTTGTAAAGTGGGTAGCGCCCGGCAACAACGGCAAATGCTAGCGGCATTATAGCTCAAAGTCTGGCACAACTTTGTGTTTTTAATTCAAAGAGATTTATGGCCACAAATTCTGAAATTCGTCCTTAAGTACAATGGTCTCGGTAACTGTTTAATATAGGTATACTTGGAATTTCTTATAGATTAAAAGATATTTCTTGTAATACAAAGTTATTAGAGGTTATAAATTTATTATTATTAATTTATTTAATGTCGTTATGGTGCCAAGTATAGAGGTACTTTTTTCTTCACAGGCTAAAGTTATGTGAAGGGTACAGGTTATGAATCTATGTCTATGGTAATTGAATTCTCAACCACTGATTTTTACAAATACTCAACGGATGCCGCTAAAAATACGTTTTTAGGGTTCCGTAACCAAATGGTAAAAAACGGGACCCTATTACTAAGACTTCACTGTCCGTCCGTCCGTCTGTCTGTTCGTCTGTCACCAGACTGTATCTCATGAACCGTGAAAGTTAGTTGAAATTTTCACAGATGATGTATTTCTGTTGCCGCTATATTACAACAAATACAAAAAAAAAAAACACAATAAAATTAATATTTAAGGGGGCTTTCATACAACAAACGTGATTTTTTTTGGTTGTTTTTGCTCGATATTGATAACGGCAACAGGTAGACGCTTGAAATATTCACAGATTATTTAGTAATATATTCACTTTAAAAATAAATAATTTAATTAAAATAAAATAAATATTTAAGGGGGGCTCCCATACAACAGACATGATTTTTTTTTGCGTTTTTATAGATAATGGTACGAAACCCTTCGTGCACGAGTCTGACTCGCACTTGGCCGGTTTTTTATCTATGCCCAAAGCGAAAAGACCTGGGAATGTCCATGACATACGGGTAAAGAAGGATAATTGTTCAAAAATGTACATAGTAAAAAGTTACTGCATACTTTGATCTCAATAAAAATATTATGACTTCTAAACTTTAAATTGTTTTTTTTTCTCATAATATATTTATTAGGACATCCTTGTTTTTTGCCTGTACCCTTTATGTACCCTTGCCATTTACATTTGACGTCATGTAATGAAAAAATACTATACAAAAATAAAAAATAAAAATGTGTTATACAAGTTAAATAAAACTATCTTTTCGGATTTTTTCGCGGATTTATTTTGATTTTTGGTTCCCGACAAACAACATAACAGAAATGAATTCAAAATTTTAAAAAATTTTTTGAATTCATTCTTGTTATTTTGTGGGTAGGCTCTGTCTGTAATAACTATACATATAATGCTTTTAAGACATCTAACACCTTAGTCTCTCCCGTGACCATGATTGCTGTAAAGCAATTTAAACGTCGGGAACCAAAAATCAAAATAAATCCGCGAAAAAATCCGAAAAGATAGTTTTATTTAAATGTTTAATATTCGCGTAAATCTAAGAAAGTATTATGTTATACAAGTTACTTAAAATTAGGCAAAGTTGCCTTCCATATAATAATAAATAAATAGTATTATGTTGAGACATTATCACACAGCACCATCTAGTTCCATAGTAAGCTACGAGCTCATTAAATATTATGCTTACTAATTCTTACTTTACTTTTTAAATAACATATCTTTAAGAAGTTTTCTTTACTAGAAATATAAATTTCCTTTCTATATAAATTAAGTATATCCGCCTTTATCCACTGTGACGAGTTTAGGCTTTAAGCACATAATAGCTATGTATTGCTAGCATAAAAAATGTGTAGAAATTGTGTTTCGTTGGTAGAATGTTATTACCATGTTAAAATTAATAAAAAATAATCAAATACTTAAATGGAAGAGAGTAAAAAACACCAATATATTAACTTCTTTATTAGATAAATAAATAATTGTTAATATAACTCTACAAACAAACTGAAATACATATATATATATATATATATATATATATATATATATATATATATATATATATATATATATATGTACGTATAGTATTTCGATGAAGTAGCATTAAATATTAAAAATCATATTATTTTCATAGTAAAGCATTCGTGTAATCTGTACAAGGTGTCACAGCATCGTAGTCACGATGACGAGGGTAAGTTATCGATATTCAAGCATTATGCAAACGCTTGGAAATTCACCGAACATCCCTAATTTGTCTTTTGCGCAAAGCCAGTAAAATATGGTATCATTTTATAACTTAAGCGCTTATAATTTTTACTTATAACGCTTTATTTATAAGGTAGGCTTAGATTGCAACTTCATACATTTTTAATTTTACAGAATAACAAGCATTTGTACTTGTACATACTCGTAGGTATTGTTATTCACATGACAAATAAGAAACAATAAAAATATATTGATGTTTTTTTAAAAATAAAAGATCATTCCACGTTTCCTATCTTCATTTGCGGCTTTTTCCGCCTGGGGATTCTTAGCACCCCTGTCCCATCTAAGGGACGCTAGGAACTCGGGGCCATTTCTTTTTTAGACTTTTCCATAAAGCTGACGATAACTAGGGAAAAATAGTGCAGTGGTGACCCTTGCCTTGCCTAAAAGATCATGTAATTCAGGATATATCACATATTAGATGAAGAGAATAAAACAATGTCCTCCAGACCGACCACGGGGGCCAATATTAATTAAACTAACCTATGTCTGTAGGAATTATTATAGTGCAAAATGTGTATGCGTATAAAAATGTCCTCTCTTTTTCTATTACTCTCAAAGGGATGGGACTTATTCCGATGGGACTATACTTTGACAAGAACGGTGAGTGATCAGGTGTAGGACTGAGGGCTTTTCGATGAAGTTAATAGAAGGAATCGGAAAAAGAGCTTTTTTACTTAACATACGAAACTTAATAGGGCGGATAATGCTAGTTAAAATTTTGATAATAATACTTTCATTTCCGATTTGACCTTCAATTCATGCTATCAGAAACGATCTATTATTTCTTCTATCACTTCACTATTCTGGCTTAAATATACATATTTAGGCCAGATATTTATTATAATATAATATGTCTGTCCGTTCTTCTTTTAAAGGACTGTATTTTTCCATGATTATAGGAGAATACAGGAGGTATACCTATTGTAAAAACGGTACAAGCTTCAAACTTGCTATATTTATTTTATTGTAAAGTATAAATCCTAACTGACAACAAAAAATGTCAAAAAACTAGTTAAGTGTTGTTTGTCTTCGCATTTTGCCATCTGGTACGGTACTTTAACATTGTATGCAATACCTATTAAAAATATTATGTGATAAGGTTTAAGTTGACAATGACCTTATTAACTAGCAGAACCCGCGACTACACCCGCGTTCAATCTAAAAAAAACTCTTTGGCTTTATGTTATAAAGCTATGTATTTATATAATATTGTTCATACAAAAATACTAAAATCGTGATTAACAAATGGGGGGTGGGGGTAGGAGGTTGAAAAATACTTTACGACCTATTCTCATACCTACCAAATATACAAAAAAATAATAATTAAAATCGGTCGAGCCGCTTCGGAGGAGTGCGACCACAAACCCCGTGACACGTGATATTTATATATTAGATTTTTTTTTCTATACCTAAATATCCTTCGATTATTGCACGTTTTGATCAAGGTATAAGAATCTTAAAATACTACGTTTTTTTTATATTCTTCTGCCACTATAATAAAAAAACTATTGTAGGTGCTAACAATTATAATAACCTAGTAGGTCATGGTTATCTCCACGTCCTTAGGTTTCTAGTTGACCCTTCCATAGTTGACCTGTTAACATTTAATGAAGGGGTCTGTTTTATAAAAAGAATTCATTTAATAGTACTTAATAAGTACGGTGCCAAGATTAATGTGTTTTTTCTGGCCACGGTCACTGTGGCTATTTCTCTGAGGCTAACAATATACGCTGTGACTATGAGTCACATGAATTTATTGTGTAATGTATTATTTGTTCGCAAAAATTTAAATAATTATGCAAGAAACAGTGATAAATACACAATAAATACTAGGAATAGAAATAATCTTGTTACGCCCAGATTTCGACCCCAAAAGGTGAATAAATCCTTCATGGGCCTGAGTATACGCATATATAATAAGATTCCACAAATAGTCCTAGATTTACCTCTTCATAAATTTAAAGATAAAATTAAAAATATTTTATTGAGCAAAGCATATGGAAATGTGTGGAATTGAGAAATATTGACTCATATGCGGGCCATCTATATTGTTATGTTAATAAAATAAATAATGTAACTTCTATATTTAAAAGAGCAACTGTTGAGTTTCTTGCCGGCTCTTTTCAGCAGAACTACTTCCTGAACCGGTGGTAGCTTCCTCACGGACTATACTGACGCTCTTTAGATTATATTGACGATTCAAAAGTGCTTGTAATAAGTCTAATTAAATAAAATATATTTAATTTCATATTAAATTTTAAAGGTGTATACGCAAGGACAATGGGTCACCTGCATATTTTCATTGCCCGCGGCACTCTAAACCAGTCATTAGGCTTAGAAGGAACATCATCGTCTTTCTAAATTAGGTTTATAGTTGAATAATTCTTTTTGATGCGAGCCGGGACGTCAGTTAAAGATCTCGCGATCTAGAACTATTAGTTAATCATTATAATATGTTGTTGGGACATTAACACACTACACCATCTACTCCCATGGTAAGCTACGAGGCTTGTGTTATGGATACCAGGTAGTTAATACATTACACATATATGAATTTTAAATACATACATATTATAAATATAAACACCCATGACTGGAGCGCAAATATTCGTGCTCATCACACAAATGGATACCTCCAACGGGACTCAAACCAGCGACCGGTGGCACAGCAACTATAAACTGAGCCAAACGTGTCGTCAAAATATATATTTCAAGTTTTCCTTAAATATTTTTTAATATACTGTATACAATACGTTACTTTAAAATGTTTGACTAACCTAAAATAACCACCATCTGTGTGTTCAATGGAAATACTTGTATTGATGGGAATTAGAGAATATAGAAACCTGGTTAAAGGGTGGTTACGCTTTGCCTCCATAGTTTTTAATTTATTTTTACCACGATAGTTTATTATAACATGCGATTGAAGGCTTTTTACACAAATAATATAGAAATATTTTTATTATAAACATGAAGATCACGGTGTTAAAAAATATTTTTATTCTAAAAATACCGAATTTTAAAGAAAAATCTCTTCTCGTGAATCATTACGAGAAAAGTTCTTGTCTTCTCAGTTGATTTTTTTATGAATGAAGTAAAATAATTATAGAATGTAGAGTTTAGTAAAATTAATACAAAATGTAGTATGTGCAATTTGTATCCAGTATTATTCAATTAATTAATATGTAATGTTTTTAAATGACCATGGCCTTTGTTTTCTAATATGCAATTACAATATTTTGTTTTATAAGTGCAATAAAGAATATACTATTAAAAAAATGGATATATTACCAAATTATTTTTCTAACCATATTTATATAAAAAATGTATGAATATTGGTATTTAATTATTTCATTAATCATTCACGGCTAGCTATAGTAGCTTGCTCATTTAAATTATATAGCGATTTACGTTACTGCGTACGCCGTACGCAGATTTTGTTCACAATTTCATGTGGTGTTTTTTTCGCAGAACCCTGATTCTTTTTCTAAAGAAAAAGTAGCCAAGTTACTCCTTATAACACCAGCTATCTGCTAGTGAAAGTCCCGTCAAAATCGGTCTAGCCGTCTTAGAGATTAGTCGGAACAAACAGACAGACAGACAAAAATTTTAAAAAAATGTTGTTTTGGTATATGTACCGTGTATACATCCATATGCATTTAGTAAAAAGCGGTTATTTTAATATTACAAAGAAACACTCCAATTTTATTTATCTGTAGAGATGACGTAATGTTTTTAAATGAATATAATAATAAAAAGGTATTTTGCAAATTATTTTTCAAAACATATTTTTATAAAGTCCCAACATTTACCATCGTATCGTAGACACGCGAGTTGTATAGGATAATCATTTAAAAGTAAGTTTGAAAACAATACGTATTATAAGTAATTTTGCTATGTACGTGTAGGAAATCTCCTTAACATCCAGGCGAATATACGAAGGCACAGAGCGGGTAATAAATAAAAATTTATATTTTATATGAATCTTTGAACGATAAATTTAGCCTATAAGTAATAGAACAAAGTACATTGAAGATAAATTTATTTGAAATATTTTAAGGTTTTGCCTGTAATTTTAAAGCTTGTTTTGTTTAAAAAGCTTTTGAAAGCTTCAATACTGCTTTTTTATATCTAACTTCACTTTTTATGTACAATGTACATGCATCCACAGTATACACCAGTTGCGAAGTCAACATATCCCAAGGGCGCCATATTATTTTATTTGTACGTTCAGTACATTAAATTAATTACTTTTACTGCGAAATTGCCGTCTGTAAATGACAAAAATTGTAATTCATGATTAGGGAAGTTAGTTTATTATTTACTTTTAACGCTCCGTTATTTAATCACCGGTGTAATGTTTGCTTTTTTATTTCAATTAGTCGATATATGTAAATTTTAATTGATGTTTGAACGAAATGAGAGCGAGTTAAATAATGAACCACTTATTTTAAAAACCTTAACCTAAAGTAATCATTTAGTCTGAAAATAAATATCCACTATTAGAAATTTGCATTACTGCTATATAGGTTTTTTGATTGTAAAAAAACAAAAATAATAGTGCTGGAATCAGTTGAGTATTAAATATGCAATGTTCACATCAGCGACTGCAAAATACTCGTAGCCATGGTATAATTAGAAAACTATAAATGAGAAATCTATTCAATGACCTATGCGAATATTAACGTACGAATATTGAATATAACATATTTATACTGCTCAAATTCGTTTTAATGGTTAGTATAGATTTCTCAGAGAAGAGATATTTTCCCGCGATAAAAGGTATCCTATATATTGACCCGGGTAACCAGCTATCATTATCCCAAATTTCATAAATATCTGTCCTGTGGTTTTCTCGTGATGGGTTCCTTACAGACAGATAGACAGACAAAAATTGTAAAAACTATAGATTCGGCTCCTAATAATGACTATTTCAATAAGATTTTCCAAAAAATATTTAATATACAGAATCGACACAGTTAGAATTTTATTATATAAAAGCGACTCACCCTCGCTCCGCTCGGGTTCGTCCCTACGTACATTTTAACGTTTAGTATAGATTTCTCAGGAGTGAGAAATTTTCCCGTAGTAAAAAGTACCCTATATGTTGACCCGGATAACCAGCTATCATCATACCAAATTTCATCAAATGGCGTTTCTAGTTTCTGAGTGATAAAAGTCTCGCAAAAAATCCAATTCTAAACTCCTATCTCTATACTCAATGAATAACTAAATTTATTTAAAAAATATTTTCTTTAAAAATTTCGAATTATTCTTACTCTTATATATGCTTTTCTTTATCTTTTAACGTTTTATATTTATTCCTCTATATGCATTTAATGTGCTCTGACCCGTTCTTGACCTTAGGGACAAAAGGGGACCATAACAAAAGACTCCAGTGCTTTACTACGCATCTGAATCTCATGAACATTTAAATAGATTTTTGCATTCAAACGGGCATTTTTATAAAAAAATAGTTTTCTATAAAGTAAATCTCTTCTATTTGTTTCTTTACACATGACAAATTCAGAGTTGAACTAGTTTTTAAAGAAAATATATGAAAATGTTTGTTATGTTTTAAAGTGCATCCATTTTACAAAATTGTTATCAAGCATTTTCTGCCAAATAGACAACACAATACAACAAGATCATTAAGAATTTCAACATCAAGAAAAGTTAAGCATTGAAAATTTAAGAGACTATATTTTTTTTGTATTCCATTAAATAATACAACAATACTAATTAATAGCCTAAACACATGCCTTTTAAGTAAACATTTATCCTATATAGGCTTTGAACCTGTGATAACACCTAAACCTTAACGTGATAAGATAAAGCCTACTGTCTCCTGAAACGTCAAGTTGCTTCTGAATTAAATATCGTACGAGAATACCACATATCACGTTCTAGCAGCAAAGTCACATACTTCAAATTCATTGTTAAAGCTGTCAGTATCAACAATGAGAGTAGAGTTGACAAGGGTGGCCATTTTGTCGCGGGTAATTCTCTCAAAAATATCGCACAAAATGCCTTTTTTCAACAAAAATCTTTGACTTTTATAAAACAATGGTACATTTATCTCAATTAGCGGCGTTTCAAACGACTTTTCACTGTTAAGACGAAATCAAAATAAGTTTACTAATATCAATATTTAACAGAATAAGTGAGTGGTTTGCATATTTCATAATAAAGATGCAAAATAAAATATTGCAAATGATCAGACGTGTTTTATCGTAAATTATTAATATCACTATTTCAAGACATGAAGGTAAAACTATAGTATTTTTTTTATTCGAAAGTACTTTGCGAAATTCGCTTGAATAAAGTATATTTGAATGACAGGTTACTCAGTATTTCGCTCTATGCGTAGTAGAGACAATGCGTGATAGCAGACGACTTTCAGTGTCGTTTATGCGACATCAACACATACATTATATGTACAATACTAGCGGCCCACCCTCGCTTTGCTCGGGTTCGTCTCTAGGTACGTTTTAACGGTTAGTATGGAATAGATAGAATATATGGTATATACATATATGCATAGATATAATGAGTTGTTATGGGTTGTATTATAACGTGTTTTTCAATCAGAATGATATAATCTTTCGCGGGAAAAAGTAGCCTATATCACTCTCCAGCCCTCAAACTATCTTCACATAAAAGATCACGTCAATCCGTCATTCTGTTTCGACGTGAAAGAGGGTCAAACAAACACATACACTTTGATATTTATAATATTAGTATGGATAATGTACATTCATGTATCGAGCGACCTCTATCGGGGTTTGAACCCACAACTCCGTTGAAGCTAGTAATGTCAGTCATACACATTATATTTACTAAGTTTACAATAATTTTATACTACACTACTATTACATATGGGAAAGCTTATGTTTGTGTGTGAATGTCCGCTCTTCCTTTACGCTAAAACGGTTGGACAAAGAATGAAATTTAGTGCATAGACTAGGACCTAGAATAATAGGCTGTTAGGAATTTTTTTTTATAGATGGCGTTTATCGTTTGCCAAAAGACAAATACAAACACATATAATAAGATTTTACGTAATTTTTTTCAGTTTATCGCCGTCTACTGCTGGACGAAAGGCTTCCCTATACAACGCCAACCATTCCGATCTGGAGTAGCCTGCATTCATTTTGTACTTGCCACCATTTTCAAGTCGTTGGTCCAAAGTGCCGCAGGGCGTCCTACACTACGCTTGCGAAAGCGCGGTCTCCACGTGTAGGCTCCATCGACCTTCGACATGTATACGCCTAGAGACACGACTGCCCTCTAACTTAAGTATATATAGTTATATATATTAAAATGTATAATATTATATACATTATACAAATATTCAACACTTATTGTTAGAGACGCACTCAAGCGAAGCGAGGATAAGTCACAACTTGATTATAAAAAGCAAATTTTGCGTTTCTGTAGTTGCAGCCGTATACATCACATAACTTTGCAGTTCTCAACTCCAACTCTCAGGTCCTTTGTAACTTTAGTCGTTTCAAACTCAATATGTATAAACTCAATATATGTATGTATAAAAGTTGGTTTGCCTCTCATATAAAACTATTTTGAGACCGATTTTTAGTTAATATTTAAAACTTCGATATTTAAAGAAATCAAAAGTAATTTGCCATATTGTCCTCCTGACCGATTTCACGATTGTTACGGCGGGCACAACTTATTGTCACCATACATCTGCACTGGAAATATTATAGTGCTCAAGTGGTTACTCAAGGGCAGTCACTATGTCCGTCTTATTGTAGTGGAATGAAAAATCGACATGAGCGGTGAGAGATTTTGACCGCATCACGGAAAAACCACTGAAGGGATTTTGATTAAATTTGGTATGATGATAGATGGTTATCCGGGTCAACATATAGGATACTTTTTACTACGGCAAAATATCTCGTCTCTGAGAAATCTATACTAAACGCTAAAACTTAAGTAGGGACGAACCCGAGCGGGGCGAGGGTGAGTCGCTAGTATTAAATAAAGAAAGATCACGGTGTTTGCAAATATATTAACACCAAAATCACTTAGTGCTTTAAGACTAAACTCACTAACGATACAAAGTTTTATCGCAATCGGATGAATGGTAAAGGAACGCACATATTACAAACAGACAAACAGATATACATAAATTTATTGATATAATATATCTATAGATAAGTTATACTGCACAATCAACCACATCGTCTTTCACGTTTTGTGTGAATAAGTCCGGCTTAAGAGCTCTTATAGGACAGAGTCAAGTGCCCTTAGCTCCAAAAACCCTTATAGTATTATAAAGATTGTGGGATAGAAATAAGGTCAGATACTTGATTTGATTGTGATAATTCCGTCAGTAAACGAGATAACGATCAAAAATATAATTCTTTTTTGACAATATGTATGATAATTTAGATATAAAAATGTATGTTTGTGTATTTGCAACGCATGCATTCCTTTTCATCTTTGTGTATCAGAATGGCTACGACCCCTCACTACTAGACACGGGTCTTTCAATGCGAGAAGGATAGGCCATCTTTGCTGACCGACTTCACTGGTCTTTGAAGAACTAGTTAGATATTTCAAGCATACAAGTTTCCTCACGTTTTTTTTTAGTTCCCTTTACCAACAAGTGATAATCATGATTAAATTTGATTCCCACACAGAAATTTCAGCGCGCGAGCAACAAGATTCAAAGCCACATTACTTAGTTAAAATATAATTTGACTGTGATATCTGACGTTTATTGCCATCAACTAATACGAGTAGATGCGAAAATTCTGTATATACATTATTTCCAAATAATAACTTCAAAATCAATATCTGATTTCTAGTTTGAGTGACTAAACTTATTTCTCTCGTGACCTGCTTTTGGTCTATTGTGGAAACCTTGTAAAACCATGAATTCTATTACATGGGGGTAGAGTTCAAAATTGTACTTAATTTCAATGTGGGCCATCCATTGTTACATCGCTTTTGTTATCTATACAAGTTAAAGTACATTTTATATACGTGTAGTTCATTTGTTCGTTTTTTAGTTTATTGAAAGAAAATCACTTATCATGAAAGTATGGTTAAGTTTATACACTCAACCCTTGGTGCGAGTAAATATTTATGAAAACGATTTAACTTTTATAAGAGATAAAAATACTTTTAAGTGCAATAAAGAATATATATAAGTAATAATGTGCTTAACTGAGCAGGAAATATTATAGGGTATGAGCGCGTGTCCAGACATAAGTTCATGCTCTATTTCTTTTACTTTCAAAGTTCAGGGGGATGAAACACGATGGGTAAGAGATCAGGCGCAGGATCTATGGCTTTACTTAGTCTTTAAATATCAGGATTGTAATACTACGCCATCTTCTTAACTCCGGGTCATTACTGAGAATTTTTTGACAGGAAAATTCAATAATTATGCTTGGCTCGACATGGGGCTCGAACCTAGGATCTCTAATCTGCAACTGTACTTGCTATCCATTAGGTGACTCGACCAATGAGGCAATCATAAAATGAATAATAATAATCATTGATAATAATACATGTTTGTTGCAAGTAAATACTTTTTTCGTTTTCATAAGATATTATTTTACCGTACTAACTCTAACTATGACCCAATTTTTTTAAGCTTTTATCTTCAGCTATCCAAATAACTGAGGGAGCGGGGGGCGGGGAGGGAGGAGGAGGTACAATATGGTTTTAAATAATATATTTTAGTCTTGTGTCACTCACAGAGATTTATGTATATAACTATTAGTAATTATCCGCGTTTCACTCGAGTGCATTCTTTGAGACAAATTTTATTAACAGTAGCATATTATGTTTTACTCTAGGTTATAATCTATCTGTGTTAGTACCAAATATCCAAACTTTAAAGGAGTAACGAACATACAAACAAATACAAACTTTTACGCACGCTGCTTTTAACCTCCCGTCAATACAAGGGTATGGTCCTTTTAATGGGTCATCAGATAAAAATATATATTTTAGTGTAATTGTTATGATATAATATAAAATTCTTCATTCACACTCAGTGTCGTTATGTCTAACCTTGTAGACTACATCTTAACTTTCAATTCTCCTTTTAAGTTAGCTTAGAATATAATAAGGTATTTTTTTTTCAATTTCACTAACCTCTGTTAGTTTTATTTGTAATTAACCATTTCTAAAGGTTTGAGTTTCAAGATTACTTGCTTGATGGTTTTTGACAGTGGAGTTTTCGATAAAGTACTCATTTTTTTCAATGTTGACAAGATTGAACGTTTTTAATGATCGATTTGAAGTGTACTTAATTTAGGGCTTTACAAAATTTTTAAATATATCAGGACATCTCAATTTAGTAATATGTTTTTTTGTTTATGTTATTCGTAATCTTCACCGTTGTGAATCGATTTTAATGATTATTTTGTTAATATATAGGCTTTCCTATAAAAAGCTTGTGTATATTTAAAATCATTTTATGAAAGCTTTTTTAAGCAACTTTAATTTGTTTAGTTATAAATAACTATAACTATTTACCCATTAGTATTGTGACAATGAATGTTGGTTGCAATTGCCACCGAACTAATAAATCTGTGAGTTTTTATATGTGTGCGTTCTGCGCGTATACGTGTGCGTGTGTGTATGTGTGTTGTTAATCCTTCACGCTTACATAGCTAAATGGATTTGGATGGAATCCAGTATACACATGGACTTTGACCTGAAGTAACTCCTAAGCTATCGCTAGACACCTAGGGCCGAGCAAAACCAGGTTAAGTTGTTAATATTAAATAACAGATATATTTAGGTCGATCAACTGCCTCGTTAGTCTAGTGGCTGCATATACATCTACAAATCAGTCCTGGGTTCGAGTTCCAGATCAGGTCATATATTATATAGGGGTTGGGTTTTTCAGTCAAGAAATTCAGTCACAGACGAGACTTCGTTATATTGAATTGACATCCCATTGTACTTTAAAAGTTAAAGGAATAGACATTGCAATTATTGTGTTTGTGGATTATCATAACCTCAAGTGGGTTATACTGTAATATCACCTGCACAGTTGACTAGTGTCAATGAGATTGGCCACAATGGTCAAAATCTATCAGAAATACATCATCATATTAGATCTATAAAATCACAAGTCCGGTCAAAACTTAAGTTATCTCAAATTTAACTGCTATATACATATTTTCAACGAAACCCTATTTTCATTACATTAAATCTAGGAACATTTGTCGGAACTATTCGTATTACGTATATATAAGTACATTCGTAGGATCTCATGCATAATGGGTGCTCACAAAAGAAATACTTTTCTAACAAACGGGACGTGGAAGTTCACAATGGCTCGGTACTTTTAATTGCATTCGTTTGGAATACTTGTTACTACTACGAACTCCTTACACTGTATGTATTTATGTTATTTTATGTACACAAGAGATATATGTATAGGCTTTTGAAGATTTGTCTTTTTTCAGCTGATGACATTATTCTAAATATAAAAACTGCTTGTAAACTTATTTAAAATTTAAGAGAAGTAATCAAGATACTACGTCAGGTTACGACAAATCTATACAGATAAATAAAATTGAAGTGTCTGTTTGTAATGTCAAAATAACAGCATTTTACTAAATGCATGTGAAAGTTTATATGGTACTTAAAAGAAAAAAAAAACAATTTTAAACATTTTTTCTCTGTCTGTCTGTCTGTTTGTTCCGGCTAATCTTCGAAACGGCTGGACCGATTTTGACGGGGCTTTCACTGGCAGATAGCTGATGTTATAAGGAGTAACTTAGGCTACTTTTATTTTACAAAAAGGATCAGGGTTCCGCGAAAAAAAATTAAAACCCATGAAATTGTGAACACAATCCGCGTATGGCGTACGCACCCGAGCGAAGCGAGGGTAAATTGCCATATAATTTAAATGAATATCTTTGGAGTAGCTCTATTTATGTATAAACATAGCTAACCGTGAAATCGTAGCTAGGGACGAACGCGAGCGAAGTGAACGTCAGTCGCTAGTTATAAATATAAGCAAATGTACTATTATGGAAATATATAAAATTTTAATAGTATGGCAAAGGATATAGGTTCTGTAACGAATTACTAGTTAATCTGTGGTATAGGTAAGGAATATAGGAATTTATTATGGATTTACTTTCTATGGTAGTTTTATTCGTAAGTTGTTGTTACTTTTGAATTGTTATATGAAGTAATTCTATAACTCACTCATATGCATAAAGTTAATTCATGCTTAAGAGTGAACAATAACTTTTTTTGGCTACTTTAATCGCGATAAAACACTGTGCTATTTATAAATAAGCTTTTATTTAAACATAAATAGATCGCATGCACATTTATTGCAAGTTGGAGATACTAAGTATTTGAAATTAATTAAACGTGTATTCTTTAAGTTTTACGTAAAACACTGTATTGATGATGATTAATAGTATTGTGTGAAAACAAATGCACATAATATGAATTCTCTTTTGCATTTCAAATAATACACGTCTGCAGCTATATCGCTGGCAGTGAAACTTTGTACGTTTGTTGATTTTGTAACTTTGTATGTGGACTTTGGTACGTTTGGATATTCCATCCATAATGTAATACAATTTTACAGTCTATTTCGAACTAGCAATACGCTTTATATTCCTGTGGTCTCCATTTAAACTATTTAAATTGTGCCTCGCTTCGCTCGGGTTCGTCCCTAGGTTGCTTCCCCATACGAACTTTCAGCCCCATTTTCACCCTCTTAGGGGATGATTTGCGGGATGAAAACTATCCTATGTCCTACCCAGTCTCAAACTATCTACTTAAAAAAATCATCTAAATCGGTTCTGTAGTTTCGGAGTCTATTCGATACAAACAAACAAAAAACGATTTTTTCTGTTTATATTATTAGTATAGATAAGCAATTCTTGTATATATATAAATTTATTTTGTGTATTAGGGACACAAACGGCTCTAAATTTGCATCAGTATTTAGATAAGATTTTGATTTTTAAGATTACCTATAAAGGTATCTTTTGCGAATATCGCCGGGCGAATCTCGATCGCCCAAGTACTCGCTCGCAGGGACGCACACGCTCGAATTCATGACAATTCGCTAGTTATTAACATATCAACATAAACTCACTTTCGTTTATTGCTTAGTGTATTACCAATAAAGAATTTTTTATAAATTGTGGCGTCTTATCACCAAAAAATACTAATACTAATATTAAAATTTTAAATAAATGTTAAATAAATGGTGTAATTGTTTTTTTATTAATTACATTTATTATCATTGATAAGAACTACATTATGATTGTAAATGTACACAAATGTATCTCAAGAGGCCACTCCATTACATTAAATTAAACCGCAGTTTGCGCTTAATCAATACGTAACGCTGCGAGTAATATCTGACGTACTATTGTACTAGCGGCTTATCCCCGCTTCACTCGGGTTCGCCTCTAGACAAACAAAAACAAATCTATCCCACGGGAACATTTTTCCGGAATAAACAGTTGCCTATTTGTTATTCTGATGTATGAACTATATTATTGTAAAGTTTTATTAAAATCCAATGAGTAGTTTTTATGTATATGTATAAGTTATTATAGTTTTTTAAATATCCCACAGGAACTCTTTAATTATCCGGCATGAAAAGTATCTAAAATGTTGGCCGGGGATATAAGCTACCACCATTCAAAATTTCATTTAAATTGGTCTAACAATTTCGGAGATTAGTTCATACAAACAGACAAACAGACAGAGAAATAAAAATTTTGGAAAAAAAAAATTGGATTTGTTCTATTTCTCTTCTTACATCCCCCTGATTCGGTTTTGAGCATTTTTTACTTTTTAGTGCTTTTTTTTGAAGTCGACTTTTATTTTTTTCTTTAAAAGTTTTTATTTGGAAACCCTAATAGTTAATCTATGTGAATAAATTACGTATCGAATTGATAAACTCTTTTTAACTTAAAATTATAATAATAAATAATTTTAATAGTAATATTTGTGAATAATACAGTTGTACTCGTGTACTTTTATTTAAAATTAGCAATTTTCATAATTGAACAGTTATTCGCATTATAATAATAAAATGTGCTTTTCTGCTATACTAAACTGATGCGCGAAAGTGTAAAACTAGTCAAAACTAAGGTTTGCTTGTATTTACTAATAAAAAACTAAAAGAAAAAAAACTGAAAGAGCAGAAACTGTAAAAACTAAAAGAGCAGCTATTACCTATAATAATAATTTATAAACATGTAAAATATAAAAGACGAGCGAGTAAATACATATTTGTCTTTTCTCCAGCAACTAATAATTGACACAAGTTTGACGTTTTCAAAAACTTTCTGAAGGTTATACAGGGGTTACATACAGTCTGAGCAAATCCGGTTTCTAGGCAAAAAAGTATATTAAATATGGTTGTTTATACCAAACGAAATACCACTCACTGATTGATCAAGATATATCTAATAATATATAAATGCTATAAACTTGAAACGCAGGTAGATCCCTAATGGGGATTAGTTTGTATGAAAATCGGTTACTTTTAAACTTCGCGGGCCGAGCTACTGGTAAATACTATTCATATTTCCAATAATGAGGTTAAATATTAATTTATTGTACAATTTAGTACTGTCACCGAGCAATAATTCTATGTAGGCTAATCTGTTGATCTATTGAATGATATTGTTCCATTGGACTGCTTACGAGCACCAACCACTATATCAAGTCACTTGGCGGATGTCCTAACTAACGGCCATATATTTTACATATATGTATGTTTGTACCTCCTATTTACTGACATATAATATTTTATAGCCGACTTTGAACTTTTTCTTTTAAAGTTAAATACTTTCTTAAATCCATTCTGTGTAACATTCATAAAACTAACGTGAAATAAAAATCATCATCACAATCATGACTGGAGTTGAGGTTTAGAACTAGTATTTAATTATTATAACTTGTGATTTTATTAATGTATATAAATATATAACATTATTAATGTATGTAAAATTACTTACCAAGTTCAGAGCCACAGACACGCGGGATGATCTCTAAGATAGCAGAACACGAGGCGTCCTCGAAGCAAAGTTGCCTAGCAAGCAGGCAGTTGAGGATCGCCATCGTGCCTTTTATCCCAGGCCCTGAAACAAACAGAAATATTTTTAAATACTACAATATTATAAAATATTAGCAACTCACCCTCGCTCGCTTAGCTTCGTCTATAGGTACGTTTTAACGGTTAGTATAGATTTTTCAGACATGAGATATTTTCCCGCAGTAAAAAGATATCCTAGATATTGACCTGGATAACCAGCTATCATCATCTCAAATTTCATCAAAATCTGTTTAGTGGTTTTCTCGTGATACTTTCCCAGACAGACATATAGACAGACAAAAATTCTGAAAACTATAGATTGGCTTCTGTATTGATAATGATGGTTACTTAAAGAAGATTTTCCAAAAAATATTTAATGTAACAAATTTGACTCAGTTAGAATTTAATATATGTATAGACAAATGTGTTTTTGCAGGCGTTAAAATATGAGAGGGCTATGCTTAGAGTTTCTCTGAAGGATCGGATCTGAAATGAAGAGATCCGACAGAGAACCAAAGTTATCGACATAGCCCAAAGAAAGAATTAGCAAGCTGAAGTGGCAGTGGGCTGATCACATTTGTCGCAAAACCGACAACCGATGGAGTAGACGGGTTCTATAGTGGAGACCATGGCTCGGCAAACGTAGTGTAGGACGACCTCCAGCTAGGTGGAGTGATATACGTAAACTGGCTGGCAGCGGTTGGATGCGTAGAGCTGAAGATCGAGCTCAGTGGCGTGCCATAGGAGAGGCCTATATCCAGCAGTGGACGAAAGCAGGCTGAATATGATGATGATGATGAGGCGTTAAAATTAGTGAGATTGATGGGTAAATATTTTATTTTCAACGTAATAAATTATGTATGTTAAAAATACTGTAAATTGTTTCATGCTACGAAACCCTCGGTGTGTGAGAAAGGCCCTCACTTGGCCTATTTTCGTACTGTTCTTTTTGTTTTTCCGTAAATAGCGTTCGCCAAATGTCAAAATTCGACCATAATTTTTTTTTATTGGTAACACTAAAGTTAGTCAATAGCCACTAAATAAAATAAAAGTGGATCTAAAATTTAAGGAGAAAAAGGTACTGAACTGTTTTGTCATTTGCCTATTTACGTATGTATAGATAACAACTTTTGAGCATACTAGCATTAAAAATTGTAATATTAAAGTTCAAACTTTAAAGTAAAGTAATAAAAACTTGTTAAGTTTAAGTCGGACTTATGCTTAAGATTTTAAATAGTATATATATGTATATATATATATATATATATATATATATATATATATATATATATATATATAATACATAATATAAGGTCCTGTTTTACTAGTGAATAAATACGACGAACATAGCAGAAATATATTCAGTGACGCTTGTCTAATCCTCGACATTCGAATCCAATTCACACTTAGTCAATTTGTTCTTGTCCTTGGCATTTATATAAAATCAATGACTTCTACACATGGAAGCAGTATGTTTTATATGTATATTACAATGGGTTTTTCTTATGTTTACAAAAACAAAGAATTGTTTATTACTGTATCAACACAATAACATTGGTTCTATGTAAACTTAAAAATAGAACCGGTACAAAAAGGTACCAAATTTTATTAACGTAACCTAAATTATAAATATATTATATAAAATATTTTTTTTATATTGTCGCGTTGTCATTTTCATTCGTAATGCGAAAATATCTTCTCCTGAATACCATTTAATCTAAAGAATGTCAAATGTATGTCTGGCGGTTTAGGGTCCTTAGATCATTACATCACAATATTTTATTACTTACTAGCGACTCACGCTCGCTTCGCTCGCGTTCACCCCTAGGTACGTTTTCACGGCTAGCTGTTTATACATAAATAGCAGCTTACCACTCCTAAGATATTCATTTAAATTATATAGCGATTTACCGTCGCTCCGCTCGGGTGCGTTCGCCGTACGCGGACTTTGTTCACAATTTCATGGGTTTTAATTTTTTTTCTCGGAACCCTGATTCTTTTTCTAAAATAAAAGTAGCCTAAGTTACTCCTTACAACATCAGCTATCTGCCAGTGAAAGTCCCGTCAAAATCGGTCCAGCCGTTTCGTAGATTATCAGGAACAAACAGACAGACAGACAAAAATTGTAAAAAATGTTGTTTTGGTATACGTACCGTGTATACATCCATATGCATTTAGTAAAAAGCGGTTATTTTAATATTACAAGCAGACACTCCAATTTTATTTATCTGTATAGATTGAGACTAGCAATAATTACGAGTCTATATTTACTATATGGCATGCGTACATGATTTATTTTATTTTTATAAAAATTACATAAATACATACATAATATTTTACCCCCCCTTAATTTTTTTTTCAGATTTACCTGTACAAAGTGCTCATAAGCTGTAAATTCATACTTATTTACTTGTATACATATATTATGCACGTGTGCATTAAATATTAACAAATAACATATTTGTATGCCTGGTTCGAACACATTCTGACATTGGCCTCTGTTCCAATACGAAATTTAGATATACCTACTTTTATCGCAAGTACTATTTTTACACGAATGCTTATCGACATTCAAACGATTAAAATTGAAGAAATACATAATCAACTAATGAGCCCTTAAATTTATTACGTGATATACTCAGATATTCTTTGAAACTACGAATAGTGTCAAAAAAAGTAATAAGGAAGTAAATACTTTCACGCTACTTTTACGGTGTGGGGCAAATATCTCAAGGTTGACTTCATATGCTATTTTATTTATTAGTCCAATCATTACATTATAAACGTTATTGTTACTTTATTTGTTACTAATACAAATCGTAATGAAACGTAGCACGTAGAGAATGTAGGTATGATGAAAACGCATGATGTAGTATTTATTTCATAAGTACACTAACAATATACACCGTACACAATCACATCACAGTTGACCAAGAAATATGTATATGTTGACTAAAAACTTACAATAATTAAGGAAATAGTGTACAAGTATTATAATAATGATCTTGTATAATATAAAGAGGAAAAATTTGATTTTTTGTTTGTTAGTTTGTTCATTTGTTTGTTTATTTGTACTGAATAGGCTTCGAAACTACTGGACCGATTTAGATGAAATTTTATAAGAAGATAGTTTGAAACCCTGGGAATAACAAAGGATAGTTTTTATCTCGGAAAGATAACATAAACATTAATGAAGGCTAGTGAATTCAAGCAAAGTGTGGGCACAAACATAATAAAAATTTCAATTTAATACTAAAATTCAAGAATGTTCTTTATGAAAATAAACAGCAGAAACCAAGTATTCAATTGTGGTATCTAGGTTAAACTCATAGAAAATATTCTTCAATATAACGAATTTTGGTTATAACAGCGCTAAGTTTAGATTAGTTCTTGAAAAGAAGTTACCCCAGTAAACAATAAAGATCAAATCTGGCACCGCTTGGATAATGTACTGTAATATTCTTTTTTAACTACTTCAGAATGCTGTAGTAATAAAATTACTCGAAAAATTTTGCTTTCATTTATATGATGAATAATAAATTCACTAATGGTCTGTGTTTGGAACTGTAGATTTTCTTCAATGAGAAAGTTGAAGCTGGTTATCTATTAAATGTAGTGAGCGCATATTAACAGATAAAAAGTCTTAAGTAAAATTTTGTACAATAAATAAGTTAGCTTAGTATAATCAAATGGTGAGTCAAGGTCAATTAAGCAAATTAATTGTTTCGTAAAATGTTTGAAATAGATGTTTTAGCTATAGGAGAGTTAAAATATCTCTTTGGCTGTTTTCGCGTAAACTAATAAAAATCGGCCAAAGTTAATAATGATACATTAATTATTATCAAACAATGAAATGGTACGTAGAAGAAATAGAAAAACGGAATAAATATAGTGGAAATGCGATGTTTTAGAATGTGGCAAAGTCCATTTAGTCGTTCATATTAAGTTTGGATGAAAATGTCGTAGTAAAACTAAAGATAAAATGTGCTCAGTTGATTTCGACACATGGAAAGTAAGAGTGACGATAGTATAGTAAAGCAGTACGTACCAGATCTTTTAAACACAAAACAGTTAACCTACCTTAGTATATTTTCTAAGCTATTTGTCAAACTGATTTTTTTTTATTTTTTCTTTTTAATAGCGTATTGACCTTTAGTGTTCATAAAAATCAATAAAACATTTGGATGAGTTTTTTTATATAATATAGATATGTAAAATCTATTCATATAAGTTATCCTCAAATATTCAATAATAATAATGGTAGAATTTCGAGTACTAGTAATATTTAAAGGTCATGTCAGAAGTCGGAGCATTCAAGAATAAACGTTTATAAATAACACTCTAGGTTCTGATTACATCACAAAGGGTATTATAGTGTGGAGTTAAAGAAGTTAACACGAATCCTCATGGGGTCACCCCCAGGATATCGTCCCGAAATAATCGAACCCTAGAAAAGAGAGCATGCAAGCTAATTTTAACATATGTATGAATATGTAAATATATTATAGTGGATACAAAATTTTTGTTTTCTGTGCTTTATATTTTTGTCTAGATAAAAAAGATAAAAGATCTTCGGCTTTTTTAATAATAAATAGCTTTATAATTGTTTATATAAATAATACATAAAGATATTTAAAATTCTTAATCAAAACACTGAACATACATCATGAGAGTAATTTATACATATAATAAAACTGTAGAGGTCGAATGTCTCTACATATAAAAAAATACTTAAAACCGAGTCAGGGGGATGTAAGAAGAGAAAAAGAACAAATTCATTTTTTTTTGCAAATTTTTTGTTTCTCTGTCTGTTTGTACGTGCTAATCTCCTAAACTTTTGGACTTTTTGTATTTAAATGAAATTTTGTATGGTGGTAACTTATATCCCCGGTCAACATTTTAGATAATTTTCATTCCGGAAAATTAAAGAGTTCCCGTGAGATAGCTAATAAACTATAGTAACTTATACAGCTTAGTACCCAAAAACTATTGATTGATAACCCGAGCAAAGCGAGTGTGAGCCGCTAGTTTATTATATACCTAAGTAAATTATGTCAATAGTTATAAAGACTATATACTAGGTATATATGAGAGATATTAATAATAGTTCATATCGATTTTTCAAGGCTTTAAGGGCTAAGGCTATGTTATTTAAATTCGATCACGTAATTACTATTAAGACAGTCTGGTCTGACAGTGTGAGTACGCCCTTCCTCGTAGAATATTCAAAAGCCGAACCGTGCATTCATTTGACGATCGATACGAATCTCGGCTATTTTGAAAGCGAAGATATTTTCAACGGCCTAAATTATACTTATTCAGGTACAACTGTATGCTACATTAATTTGCTTTTAGTGGAGTTTGGAATATAGATTTAAATATCGAGTTTAAAAGTACTAAAATACATAGTACTAAAACGTACTATGTGTTATATTCAATATCTGTAATAATAGTATAGATGTCCTTCATGCATGATTTATTAGTTTAAATTAAAACTTTGAAGTATTATCTTTTACAATATACTAGTTGTTGTTATCTCTTACAATAGATTTTAATATTCTATTCAGCCTTTTTGAATGTTTTACAGCTGGGCATGGATCTCCCCTCAATTCGAGTGGGGACGAAGTCGTAGTCCACCACGCTAGCTAAGCGCTCGGGCAGAATTTACATGTTCGAAAACTTGCTAGGTTCTCTTAGATATGCAGGTTTTTTCACGATGTTTTCCTTTACCGACTTTTATATTAAATTGTTATATTTCTTTAAGCCATTAGAGACTAGATAAGCATGTATTTTGTGTCGAAATTTTTTATATATAAGAGACACAAAAAGGCATTTCTATTTATATTAAGTGTCTGACTATGTACATATATACGTGGCATTTGTGAGCATATCATGTACAATGTAACACTTAACTTTTAGAATCGCGATATCTTAGGAATGGTGATTGTTAGGAAAAAAAGTATTACCACTATTTTTGTAGATAATTTTATGATTTATAATTTTTGTTTAGAGTATATTTTTGATAAAACTTACCATTCTCGAGAAAAATCCAAAAAGCCGAAAGTTTGACCTTTGATCTTGAATAACTTTTTAAGCACACATAGGATCGATGGGAACTTTTGACACTTTATTTCTACTAGTGTACTTAAGGTTTCTACTAAAATTTAGCTATGTCGGACTTTTTGTTATTTGAAATGTCTATTTTGACCGGACTATAACGATATGTACGTGATGGCCCTTGCTAATCACAACAGTAGTACAATAAACACAAAAAAATATTTTACATTTTTATTGTACACAAATATTTATTATATGAACATAAGACGTAAATTATGGTTAGGCAATGTAAGTAAAATTGTTGTCTGTATAGGGAATATTGTCAAAGATGATTTTTCTAAACAATACCCACCGGAATTGTCCTACATCCTATTAAATTTTTGCTTAGCTGGTCAAATAACGAAAGGTCAGAACTTTTGAAATTATTAACGTCAGCAAAATTTTATTATTTTAGCCCTTGGTGATATTAAATTCTAAATGAGTTTACATAATTATTATTAAGAGGAAATAATACAACACAGTATATATAAAAATATTGTAATAAACAAAATTAAAAATATAATATGTAATAATGAAAATCTTAACAAATCTCAAGAGTTTAATCTCCTTCGTCACCACCTTCCTCTTCTTCATCAAATTCACCTTCTTCCTCAGCAGTAGCATCCTGGTACTGCTGGTATTCTGACACCAGGTCATTCATGTTACTTTCAGCTTCAGTAAATTCCATTTCATCCATACCTTCTCCAGTGTACCAATGCAAGAACGCTTTGCGTCTAAACATAGCTGTAAATTGTTCGGAAATTCTTTTGAACAGCTCTTGTATTGCAGTAGAATTTCCAATAAAAGTAGCGGACATTTTCAAACCACGTGGTGGAATGTCGCATACAGCTGTCTTAACGTTATTAGGAATCCATTCAACGAAATATGAAGAATTCTTATTCTGGATATTCATCATCTGTTCATCAACTTCCTTCATAGACATACGACCTCTAAAGACTGCAGCTACAGTTAAATAGCGACCGTGGCGCGGGTCACAGGCAGCCATCATATTCTTAGCGTCAAACATTTGTTGAGTAAGTTCGGGAACTGTCAAAGCTCTATATTGCTGACTGCCCCTAGATGTAAGAGGTGCAAACCCAGGAATGAAGAAATGTAGTCGAGGGAAAGGTACCATGTTCACTGCTAACTTTCTCAAATCTGCATTTAATTGGCCAGGAAATCTAAGACAAGTGGTGACACCAGACATTGTAGCAGATACGAGATGGTTCAGATCACCATAGGTCGGTGTAGTGAGCTTAAGCGTACGAAAACAAATGTCATAGAGAGCTTCATTATCTATGCAGTAAGATTCATCTGTATTTTCTACTAGCTGGTGAACAGATAACGTAGCATTGTAAGGTTCGACAACAGTATCTGACACTTTAGGAGAAGGGACAACGCTAAATGTATTCATAATACGATCAGGATATTCTTCTCTTATTTTTGAGATTAGAAGAGTTCCCAGACCTGCTCCAGTACCGCCGCCAAGGGAGTGTGTTAACTGGAAGCCTTGTAAGCAGTCGCAACCTTCTGCTTCTTTTCTTACTACATCAAGAACTGAGTCGACCAATTCTGCACCCTCTGTATAATGTCCCTTTGCCCAATTATTACCTGCCCCAGATTGTCCAAAGACGAAATTATCGGGACGAAAGATTTGCCCAAACGGTCCAGAACGAACTGAGTCCATAGTACCAGGCTCGAGGTCGACTAAAATGGCCCTCGGTACATATTTACCGCCGGTAGCCTCGTTGTAGTATACGTTTATCCGCTCTAGCTGAAGGTCGGAGTCGCCGTGGTATGTGCCAGTTGGATCAATGCCATGCTCGTCCGATATAACCTCCCAGAACTGAAATACATGATTTATGTTACTGCATGGTTATACAAGAATTAGTGGTTTTAGCGGATCGGACTTTTTGCCAAGTTGTACATTTTTTTTTACACAAATTATTTACTGCATTGCTTACTTTGGCAAATGTTGAAACGTTTTAAAGAGACAGTTTAACAAAACTTCTAGTATTTTCTCATTCTTAAAAATACATTAACAAAAGTTTAATTTAAATGATCATTTTTCATTAAAGTAATAAGATTAGTTGTAATTATAATGTAATTATTAATAAAAACAAAAATCTTTATTGGAAACGTTTTAAAGATTTACAATATATAAAATTATGTATTTTAGTTTAACTACATTAGTTTAAAACTGTGTCGTAGCCATTAGCGCCCACCTCCAGATTATTTAGTTAATTTGAAAAGGTTATTTAAAAAAGTGTATGAAAAGAATGGATTACCTTTGCGCCAATTTGATTACCGCATTGCCCCGCTTGTATATGTACGATTTCTCTCATCTTACTGATTTTTAATTATTATTTTAACTTAAATACGCTTAGTAGACACCGACCGTACAACTCGACCTACTAGACAGATGGTCTTAAAACAAATGCAATTTTTTCGACACATTCTTTTAAATTACACATTTTTTAAATTTACATTTATTTTTATTGCCAGCCATAGCTTTAGTTTTATTTTATAAAGGTTTTATATAATGATTTATGATTTTTTAGACAAAATATTTATTACATCAATTATCTTAAGTAAATTCTAAAGCATATCTACATACTACATATATTTTAATATATAAATATATTAATTATGAAATTAAATTATTATTTAAATAAGTAGGAATAATAAAATTTCTAACAAAACTTTTAATGTTGCATAACAATTTGTTTCTATAAAAATCTGTGTCTGATCTAAACTTGTAAATGCTAGTCGCGCTTTCGTCTAGACTGGTAATTAAGGAAAAGTTTATTTTCAGATTTTTAATAAAACTAACATAGAGAATTTAAAACGTGCTAAATTACGTAATCTTTTCCTATCTATATAAATACAAATGAATGTTCGTATGCTTATCCTCTATGCGTTCCTAAACCATTGATCCGATTGTGATGAAACTCTAGTGGAACACTCTGTATGTGCCTGTGAAGGTTCGTAGCGTAAAAAAATTTTTTTCTTTGGACATTTGTCCTTTACGCATTCCTTAACCATTCAACTGAGGGACACTCCCGAGCGAAGCGGGGTTAAGTCGCTAGTACTCTATAAAATGGATTAAATTTTATTTAATGTAAATCCTATTTAATTAGTTTTGGATGTTTTGTGTTTGGACAGATGTCGATGGGCATATGGACATATATTACCAAGGTAATGCAAATGAATTAATAGAATAAAACAAACTCTTATTTTAATGAGATATAAAAAAATAAACATAAAATTTTTACTAATTTATTACTATTTTATTGCACAGACAAAAGTTAGTTGCAAGTACAATATACGTTTACTAAATAATAAATTATAAAATAATGTGTTTTCTATCACAAAAATGATAATCGTAGGGCAACATAAGGGCTTCATAAGGCAATCTTCACATGTAACCCACAATTCCCACCAAAGACAAATGGCAATGAGAGGAAAAGACGTGGGGGGGAAGTAAACAAGTATTTGGGCTTTCAAACGAAATCTAACAAACAGCATGACTACTGCTGCTTTACGCCAATATTTTATTCGAGGGTATTTATTAAATTCAAATGGTCCATTCATGCCAAGACAAGACTCGCATTATAATTTATTTATATCTTTTTTATAATTAACAATCTGCAATTGACATTATACATGTATGAGTATTTCTTTCCATTTTTATTCCACAAGGGAAATATCCTGGAGCTATATTACACACATTATATTTGAGTGTACTAAAACACTTTCATTATAAATTCTGATTATTTAAGATACAATACTGCGCGCTCGTTGAAATTACTTTCTTGTTTTGGATTAAGCATCTGAGATCAAAAGCTTATGTTTCCATGTCTTTTGTGACTATTTATATATGAAAGATATAAATGTACTGAGTTGTAACAATCGGTTTTATATAAATTATACAAAATATAATATATAGATAAGTATTTTTGAAGTGAAACTTCTTTAGCAGTGTTGTGATTTGAAACTCGATGAAACGTAAATGCGACACTAGAAAGAGACAAACGCATAAATATATAAGGTTAAGCCGGCGAGAGAATGAGATAGAATATATTACACGCTATTACGACTTATTGTTGTCATGGTAACCGTTGTTATTGTTTGACAAATGATATATAATATTATATTCTTTCCGTATATGATATATGATTTTTTAGAAGTAAATATATGATTGTAAAAAGCCTAACATGTCTTATTTAATTATTGATTTGTTCTAATTTAATTACGATATTCGCCAAAGAAGTTTCACTTCTACCGTTAGTGAATTGTATATACACAAGCTTTTTTTTCTACTATATTACTTTATTTTATGAGTTTGTCGGGTTGTGCTGTTAAGACTATTGAAATCTATAGTTTCAATCCATTACTTACTGTAGTGCCTTTAGTGTAGGCATTTTAGTAGTTTTTTATTTACATAAAATTTATTATACTATATAAAGGCGGTAGTAGGCCAGTGGTTACGTGCTCGCTTGGGAAACCGAGTGAAGCGGGTTCAAATCCCGGGTCTCGCACCTCTGATATTTTCATGTGCGAATCATTTCTAACATGATTATCACTTGCCTTACGGCGAAGAAAAACATCGTGAGGAAACCTGCATGTCTGAGAGAACCTAGCAAGTTTTCGAAAGACATGTGTAGTCCGCTAACCCGCACTTGGCCAGCGTGGTGGACTATGGCCAGATCGCCCTCGTATTGAAGGGAGGCCTGTGCCCAGCAGTGGGACGTTAAAAAGGGCTGAATAGTAACTACTTACTACTATTATACCAAATGGTGTAAAAATGTTACAGCTACATACACGCTACGCTACACTTATATTGCATGTATAGGAATAGTCCGAGCTACGTAAAATGCATACACGTAGTACAGTACATTTACATATTTATATTAAAGTTTGTCCAGTGTTGAAATTCGACCACAACCATTATTGTTTTTTTTTATTTATGTATCTACCTATGAAAAAAGATTGTGTGTGTGTACTTATGTATATATCATTTGTCAGACAATAATAACGATTACCATGGCAACAAACAGTTATCAGCTAACTTCATCGTGTCGCTTTTTGGCTGTCCGTGTGCACGCGCATCGTAAAAACTTTACTCTCATAATTTTTTCCAAACGGCCCAAAAGAAGCATAACTTCAAAAATGTACAGTTTCCAAATTTTTTGTATCGATTACACTAAAGCTCGTCAATAATTGCTAAAAAAAGATAACCACCTGACAAACAGAGGAGAAAAAGGTTCAATGTGTTAAAATAACTTAATTATAAGTGTCCTTTTATCATATTAAGATGACTTTGGAGGAGTTGAGTTTAGTTTTATATTGTAGTCTTTATGAGTTAAGTTATATAATTATAGTCGTTATGACAAAAGCTCATATATTTTGAGTATCATAAAAATATTTATAGAGGGCCTAAATAAATTATGTTGTCATTCATGAGTTAAAATTATAGAATCAAATAAAAAAATAGTTTTTTCAATAAAAACTTAATTATTTTATTAAACAAAATATTTTCCTACATAAATAAAAAGTAATTTTGGTATGTTTGTCCTCTATGCGTTTCTAAACCATTGGTCCGATCGCTATGAATGTTATACTTTATACACCTGCGAAGGTTCCTGGTGCAAAAAAAGAAATTTTCTTTGGACGTTTGTCTTTTATGTGTTTCTAAATCATTTAAGCTCTGGGACGCCCCGAGCAAAGCGAGGGTAAGTCGCTTGTTTATAATAAAATTTCCCCATAAATATATAATTATCTCTTAATTACTGAAGTGGGCAATTTTAACGACTTCAAAGTCAACCGCAGCGAACATAAGCCATAATATTATGATGTATAAATGATAAAATGTACCTATCCCTCTCACACTATGTAGATTTCTATATACCCATCTCATTCCATTTAATGTCAAGCCCAGCTAATACATGTGCCCAATGTATTAATTAATTATAAAGGGAATGATAAAAGGTTAAAATAGTAGATGCTTATGTTACTTTTATATAATATAATTTTAGTTTGCTTAATTAATTTAAGTTTTTTGCCTCTTTGGTCTAATGACTAGCATATAGGGCTACTGATCTGCGGATCTCCCAAGGCATCTGGGTTCTGAGAAATTCTTAGCTCAAAGCTAAGAAGTTGACGTGTCACAAGTCACAACACCCTCGTGCCTTGTAGAGCACATGAAGTGTTAGGCCTACGTATGACGTCACACCAGGTGGACGGTCGTGTTGAATTTTTATCTCATTAGCGACTCATCCTCGCTTCGCTCGGGTTCGTCCCGTCGTAGGTGCGTTTTAACGGTTAGTATGCAATAGAGAGACTATACACTATATAATACATAACTTATAGTCTTTCTCAATAAACGGTCTATCTAATGCAAAAAAAAAAAAAACAAATCAAATTGGATTAGTAGTTTCTGAGATTAGTGCGTTCAGACAAACAAAAAAATAAATCGGTTCAGCGGATTTTCAGTTTAGTCCCTTATAAACATACATACAAAAAGACAATTTCTTTTTGTTTATAATTGTACTATAATGTGTAGAAATATAGACAGTATAGATTTAATAAATGATCATGCATTCCTTTTACATTTAAAAATGTCATCATCTGCCGAAAGCGACTAAAACAATTTCAATTAACCATAAGGTGTTATTTTGGTGGTTTTGAATTAGATTATATATTATAATGTTCCTAGACTGTGCCTACTGTCCCGGTACTATGGAAAGGGAGAGATTACGTGAGATATTGTACCTTTCAGTTAAATTAACTACAAGAAAAAGAATAACAAGAAATACATTGTTCATTTTCAAAACTTACAGCTTTGAGATTTATTAACACTTAAGCTATGAGAGGTTAAAATAGCAAAAGCACTCCAAAATAGCAGGCGAATTTTGCATAACATTGGCAGGCACTTTTATGATCTCAATATTTTATACACATATTGCTCTTTTTTTATTTGGCAAACTTTTGTTTTTGAGACATATATTCAATATTTTATTTTTTAGAGCCACGCAATTATTTTAAATTTTGAAATAAAACTTTGTTTTGGAATATTTTCCCGTTTTTTTTTTGTTTTTTTTTGTTTTCAACATTTCGAATCTTTAAAGCAAACATGATTACTATAGAAAAAAGAAAATATACTTAAAATTAACTTACAATTTCAAAAGTGTTTTGTTCCTAATTATTGTAATTTTTTTAACAGGTGCGAAGACTTACCCTTGCTTCGCTCGGGTGCGTCCCTAGGTACACGGATTTTGTTCAGAATTTCATGGGTTTGATTTTTTTGCGCTGAACCCTAATTCTTTTTCTAAAATAAAAGTAGCCTTATATACTCCTTATAACATAAGCTATCTGTCAGTGAAAGTCCCGTCAAAATCACTCCAGGAGATTAGCCGGAACAAACAGACGGACAAAAGTTTTAAAAATTGTGTTCTTCTTATAAGTATTGTATATAATTCATGTGCACTTAGTAAAAATATATGTATATATCTCTATAAATGTTTCTGCAATATATATTATTAAATAGAATCTTCTACATCATGTAGCTTTTATTCTACCTGAGTCCCGAAGGCCATTTCTTTTCAGAATACAAATTTAAAGTCGTTTGTTGCAACTTTGTTTTGTTTAAAATACATATACATAACTTTACATGTTTTGCGTGTGTTTGAATTTGTGTTAGACAATCATGACATACGATTTTTGGATTTTATTTTTTTTGTTTGATTTAACGTCACATTTCGACGCCACTTTTTTAAGTGATACTTGTTAGGCACTGTGCATCTAGGGTTTACTATATCAATGCATATTTGCTGTAAAATATTCAAAATGTCAAAATAAAACAGCGAAAATATCCGACAAATAAGTTTTATTTTCTCGCGTGGAACCCTAATTATTTTTTTTAAATAATATTAGCCAAATTTACTCTTTTTTCTCTCAGGGGCATTCCCTGGCAGATAGCTGATGTTATATCAGCTATCTGCCAGGGAATGCCCCGAGAAAATCGGTGTAGCTGTTTAGTATTTATTTTAACATCACATACAGACACTTCAATTTTATTTTTTTGTATAGATGACATACATATAATATAAGCGAATGAATGTAAAAATAGTGATACAAAATTTTAATGGACATGCGGGAATCCCTATTGGTAAGCTATGACGTGATCCAAAAGCCGAGTGAAAGCTTGGGCTATCAGATTAATTAACCTAATGCATTCCACAGTATCACTGCTAGATGGATGTAGGAGTATGGATATAAAATGCGAACAAAGAAATGAGGTTGATGGAAAAGTATGTTTTACGGTGTCCTAATGGATGTCGATCAATGAATAGAAAAAGGATTAATGTAAAATTTCCTTCCAGAGTTTTGTTCAATCTACGGACCACCTTCTGGAATTTTTGATTTTCAATTTAGTTTAAACATTTAAAATATGTATAAAAAGGTCTAATTAACATTGGTCATGTTTAAGACGTTTGTGGAAGTGACCGTTAGAGACAATTTAAGAAATTACTCTAAAAGTACAAAAATAAATACAATTTCATTTAGTATCATGTCACTTGTTTGATAAGAATTGGCTCCTTCGTTAACGGTTAGTTTTACAAACAAGTTTTCTATGAAATCAAATTAAAGGAGATATACTATGATTAATCGTTCTAATGTATATTTTTCGTGTTGGGATCTGATAAAACTTTGATACTACTTAATGTAAAATTCAATTGTATTTTAAGTAGGAAAATACTAAAAGAAATAACATAGATAATAAATATGTCCATCAAATACAAAGAAATTGGACGGAAAGATTCAGGCTATTATGGTTGGTCTGATAGACAATAGATGGCGCTGACGTTAAATTTGCTAAGTAGATATTATTTTATTTTAGAATAGCATGAAAATATGTATGTATGTATTGTATGTATTCAGCCCTTTTTAACGTCCCACTGCTGGGCACGGGCCTCCTTTCAAAACGAGGGGAATCAGGCCATAGTCCACCACGCTGGCCAAGTGCGGATTGGCGGATTTCACTTGTCTTTCGAAAACATGTCTTTCGAAAACTTGCTATGTTCTCTCAGACATGCAGGTTTCCTCACGATGTTTTCCTTCACCGTAAGGCAAGTGGTAATCAAGTTAGAAAATGATTCGCACATGAAAATATCAGAGGTGCGAGACCCGGGATTTGAACCCGCTTCACTCGGTTTCCCAAGCGAGCGCGTTACCAGTGGGCTACCACTGCCTTATATATTAATAAAGCTAAAATATAACTAATTTTGGTGATCATGATTGACCACAATAATAAGTCTTAGAGTTACAAGAGTTATTTTTTACAGCACATACCATATGTGATTCCCATCGCAATTATTAGTACGTACATTTTAAAAAGTGAAAAGTTATTAAAGTATGTACATTGTATAGTGAAGCGGAGGATATCATTTCTAGTTTCTAGTAGAGCCATCTCAAATAACATATTTGTTCGTATAAAATATAAAACATAAACGTTGAGAGTAATATCATGTTATAGAAATTAAAATGCAATTATTTAAAAAAAAATTGCCAACTACTTTACATAATACAAAATATGTGGCACAATATTAATAACATTTACTGTTTCTGAAAGGTTTTTATAAGCTATTATAAACAATGGCGGCAACCGCAAACCACACGCGTCACTGTCGAATGCACGTAAATTCATTATCAGGATAATATCATGATGCTTGTTTAGGAAATTGCTTTTTATTATATAACTAACGACTTACCCTCACTTCGTTCCTAAGTGAGCGGATTTTCTTCACAATTTCATGTTTTTTTTTAGCGCGGAACCCTAATTCTTTTTCTCAAATAAAAGTAGCTTAAGTTACTCTTTATAACATCAGCTATCAGTCAGTGAAAGTCCTGTCAAAGTCGTTCTATCCATTTCAGAGTTTAGCCGAAACAAACAAACAGACAACAATTTTAAAAATTGATTTTTTCGTACCGTATATATTTTTATATGCATTTAGTAAAAAGTTGGTATTTTGAAATTAACAAACAAACACTTGAATTTTATTTATTTGTATAATTAGTTTTGAACCTGCTACTTCGTCTGCGTGGAGTTAGAAACAAAATCAAAATTTTGTGTCTGTTTTGTTTCAAATTGTTTGAAAGCTATGCTATATTCTATCTTTGCTTTGGGCTATTTTTTATATTATAATATGTCTATTCCACGTAAAATAGGTATAAGTTGACAGCCCAATTTTTTTTTGTTTATAATATTAACGATTCAAAGTTAAGTTAGATTTTATATAAGGACATTTGTATAAATAGATACTTAGTAAAACAAACGTACAATATGTATTTAATAAATATGTAATGTAGACGAATTCTATCGATTCCAACATCAACGGTGGCCATAGAGGTAGAATCGATCAATACACCTTCGTTATTTTTGAATTATAAATGTAATCAATAAAGACGCCATTAAAAATAATTTAGGGCGTATTATTTGATAATGTTGTTAGAATAGGCCTTATTTACTCAATAATTTAAGTAAGTATTTATACATATATAATTCGAATTGCTTTGAATGCAAATGTTGACTAATTCGAATATATCGTGTCTCATAATCACTATATAGTGAAATAACACAGTGCATAGACAAAACTAAATGAATTCTTGTTTCTTTGGTACAAGAAGCTTTGCAAAGTTCTTTTCTTTACATATTATGAAATTATTTTTGTTAATTTATGGTCAAAAAGTAAATTGCGTTTTAAAATTTTATTTTGCCAACAATTTTTGTATTATTTTTATATTCTACGTGTAAAGAGATAAAATTAAAGTTAGAGCGTTGAATTTATCTTACACCTGCCGTCTTACAAATTGTGCCACTGTATTTTAGTTCTCTGCGAAGATTCGGACAGGTCTGATAGCTGGAAGAAGTGCTATTTTAGTCGATACGATAAAAATACAGTCTTTGTAAACGATCCTAAAAAGTCGTTTTAAATCTACACAAACAATGGGTTAAAATAAGTTATAGTCGATTAAACGCTTATATTTTTAAAATTTCCTTTTTTTGAGAGAACATATAAATTAGACTTATTGTTCAACATAAACACAAACATATGTATTATGTATATGTTATACTAATATATATGTATGTATAAGTAAATTTAAATGTTAAAATTTACTTTTTAGTCCGATCTAAAACTTAATAGTCCTTTATACACTATTATAGTATTACTTTATTTAGCTCTAAGTATTATTTGAGTACTTAATAAAACCCAACGTCTTGCGAATACTCAGAAAAAACTAAAATATATTGATTGCTGCAAGATCTACGGGAGAGATTTGCCTTCAGTCAGTCAAATATACATAATTCGGAGGTACAGTTCAGTCAGGTTCGTTTATGAAGTGCCTTTGTATTAGACGATAGCTGTACGACTACGATATTTGATACGATTTAAATATACTTGTATTCGGCCTGTTTTTTATTTGTTTACACAAAAGCTTTTTAATAGTTACTTAATTAAAAAACGAAAATCGGTTGATAAACTGAGGAGAAAAAATACTGAACAGTTTTTGCCTATTTAATAAATAGGCAAAAACTTATCCCTAAGTTGATTCCCCATATAAAATTTCATCCCTATTTTTACCCCTTAAGGGATGATTTCCGGGATAAACACTATTCTTTGTCTTCCTAGGGTCTCAAACTATCTTCTTACCAAATTTCAAGCAAGCAAACAAACAAAAATCTTTTTTCTTTATAATATTAGTATAATAGATACTATGTGATAATTTTTGGTAGTAGAGTGACATCATATACGTCATAATAATGTATTATATATAATGTGCGAGTCTGACTTTTACTTTCGATTTAACCAAATACTAGTGCTAAGTAATTTATCAGGTTAAAAATAAATTAACTACGCTGAAAATATCTAATTTCTAAAAAAATATGTTTTCTTGAAAATTATTTTCATAATATAATATTAATGATTTTCGAAGCAAAAACCTCGGCGGCTTCGGTAGAAAAAGTCAATTAGAAACATCTGCCTTATTTTTAACGACCTATTTAAAAATATCTCATTAGCGTTCGTGAATGATCTGAGCTTAAAGCTAAGAGAAGCTTGTGGTATTTTTCTAATAGCAGTTGTTGCGGTCTACTTCGGTGGGCCAGCTGTCGAGGCTTCGTGGTAGAGGCTTTACTAATCCTACGGCGCGGCGTCCTATTTAAGCGTTTGTTGGGTTTTAATGGCAATTGCATTGTGGCGATAGAGCTCCAATGTGGATCTTAGTAATTAAATGTGATGTTGCTGGCGAAACGAAGTAATCTATACATATAATAAAATTGTAACTAAGCCGAATCTGTACATAAATATATTTTGAAAAATATTATTGAAATAGACTATACTAGTGTCCGACCGAAAGTTCGGTTTCGGTTTCGGTTTCGGTCGAGTTTCGGCAAAAAAACGGGTTTCGGTTTAATTTCGGTTTCGGCGGCAAACCTGCCGAAACTACGGCCAAAACCGAAACTGCGTTCGGGAGTTCTCGCGCTGTGATCGGTCATGTTCGACGTGTTGAATTCCATCCAAGCGATGAAGACATTTTGCCGCGTCCATGTGCCTAATCATATCGTTACTGGCTTGTGTTTGCAGTTAGTTTTGTTTGCTATGAGTTTTCGTGTGATTTATTTTGAATTCAGTAAGTTTTATCACATGATATAGCATAAAAGTAGGTAGTAAACATTAAAAAATAATTCAATATAACAAATCAATACATAGATTATAGTAGAATCAAGTTTAACCTATCTAAAAAAAATTTTGGTTAATTTAACTCTCTCGCTAATGCTATAGCATTAGCGAGAGAGTTTTAGATATATCTAAACAAACATTAGTGTACTTGGTACTTACTATAGTGTGTATATTAGTGGTGATAATATTAGTGGATTCAGAGTTTCAAAGTTCATTTTAATACTTATTTTATTTTATAACCAAGGTATCCAAGTGGCAAGTTCAGTTAGATACTTACCTACGTACCTAATGATAAACAAATAAGTAATTTTATGTTTAATATAATACTTTCTTAGATTTACGCGAAAATTTGACATTTTAAATAAAACTATTTTTTCGGATTATTACGCGGATTTATTTTGATTTTTGGTTCCCGACATTTCGAATGCTTTAAAGCTATCATGGTCACAGGAGAGACTAAGATTTTAAGACATCTCAAAGGCGTTTTACTTCTGAGAAGATGGCTGGGTACTACCATCATCATGGGATCCTGTAATAAACAATAAAATCTAACAACAAAAACAAACATAACAGACCATAAGATGTAGTTAATTTATACTGTGTGGATCACAATAAGAGTAATTCAAATTAATATATATTTTTATCTGGAAAGATAGCAATAGCGTTATTCAATATTTTAACTTTAAATAATAGCAATCTAAATTAATAATTTTATTAAATTAAATTACATATAAAACAATATTTTTTTTTCAAATTACAAAACAATAATATTGCTTAAATAAATAATTAATATTTTCATTTTTTTTTTAATTTTCTTTGTAGTAATAGCAACACTAAATAATATCATGAATTAATAAAGTTTTTTAAAATTGTAATATTTATAATAATAACAGCTAAAATTAAATTAATAATATTACTGTGTTTAATTATAATACTTTTAAAAAAAATCAAATGCTTAGAATTAAAATCAACAAATATTGTAAGGTACTCTGGTGCCATTTTTGAATTTTTGAAATCATTTTTGGTAAAATTGTGGGTAGGCACTGTCTGTAACAAGTACATAACGCCTTTGAGATGTCTAAAACCTTAGTCTCTCCCGTGACCATGATTGCTGTAAAGCATTCCAAACGTCGGGACCCAAAAATCAAAATAAATCCGCGAAATAATCCTACCTACTCAAAAAAAACACCAAATGAGATTTTAGGTATTTTTAAGGCGCAATATTTTTTCTTAAATGAGGGGTTGAGTTGATTATCAATAAGTGAAAGTATCGAAGACTGCATAGCTATGTCATTTAAATTTTAAAGATAAAAAATAAAGACCGACTGATTATATTAACGTTTTCTCTATTTTTCCTTCAAAACATGATCCTTGTAAGGAAGTTTCGGTTTCGGTTTCGGCCGAAACTGAGAATGTTGCCGAAATTCGTTTTCGGTTTCGGTTTCGGTCGCAAAAACCAGTTTCGGTCGGACACTAGACTATACTATCGATACAGAGGCCGAATCTATATTTTTTAGAATTTTTGTCTGTCTGTTACTGCATCACGGAAAAACCATTGGAGGGATTTTGATGAAATTTGGTATGATGATAACTGGTTGTCCGGGTATATAGGATACTTTGTACTGCGGGAAAATATCTCACCTCTGAGAAATCTATACTAAACGTTAAAACATAAGTAGGGACGAATCCGAGCGGAGTGAGGGTGAGTCGCTAGTTTAATATATTTTCTTTAAGTTATAATATGAAAGCGTTAGTCGAAAAATTAAGATCATCCGATCGAATATATATTAATATATCACAATATAAAAAAATATTAATGTATTCCAAAAGGACGTCACAGCATGCACAAATACAATGTTATCTAACTTCTACATTTACGTACATACATACATATGTATATTTAAAATAGAAAAAAGATGAAAAGAGGAACTTAACAATAAACGTGAAAACATTATAAATACTTATAAAATGCGATTAATTATAAGTTTTTTTATTTCAATGTCGTCTGATGTAAAACTGGTTAATGTAACAACGGAGTTTACATATATTTACATAGCAAAACGACATTTACTCGGGTCCGGACAGATGATTGTTCACTGTTTGTTCAAACTTCAAGGTTCAGTAGATTTGCTTGATTTGTTAGAAGGAGAGATGTAACTTTGCATTGCAGGAGTTACTATTAGCGCTTATATTATTGAGAGAATTCCAACACTAGGTTTTGCCCGCGGCTTAATTCGCGTCGTAATAGGGCATAAGGGAATCCTATACCCATCCCCAGGATGCAATCTATGTCCCTGCCAAATTTTATCAAATTTTGTTCAGCGGTTTTAGCGTGAAAAGGTTTCAGAGTTACTTTACAATATTACACATTATGAGAAATGTTTTCACCATTGTCTAATTATCCGTGTTTTCGCAATATATGTACCTAGGATTCTTGCGAAAATTCGGATTATCAAATCATCCTACGGCATGTAGGTAGACTATGGACCTAGTGTAATACGTAGGCTATATAATATTATAAACACAAAGGGCACCTAGGGACTTACTCGAACGATACAAGGGAAGTCATTAATTTCTCAGAAATAAGAAATTTTTTTGCAGTTATAAGTTTCCTATATGTTGACCTGAAACCACACACATATGTATATATTATCATCATACCAAATTTCATCAAAATCTGTCCAGTGGTTTTCTCGTGATGCGTTCCCAGACAGACAGACAAAAATTCTAAAAACTATGGATTCGGCATCTGTATCGATAATAATTAATGACTATTTCAATAAGATTTTCCAAAAAAACATTTAATGTACAGTTTTCGACGCAATTAGAATATATAGATAGAAGATATGTCACTACGTACTCTTAAATAAATAAGATTTTGCTTTTCGCGTTGCTACGTGATTAAATAACAAACTAGTGAAGACAGTTCTTATTACTATTAGTTATAAACATTTATTATTAAGAATTCTTTTTTGTATGTAATAATGTTTTACATAATCTCAGAAATAAAGAGATTTTTACTTGTATGTAAAAGCAAGCATTTTAGTTTTAATTCCAACGACGTCTTAGCGAGTCTTAATGTATATTTGGTCGCGTCACATAGTGCGGGTAAGAATAAATTTGCATGTTTGTAGGCAATGAGCAACTTAGTGGCATGATTATGGTTAGCTTACTGACTTTCTGCTTTTACTTAACGTGAATAATACGTATTATTGAATATTTTTTTCTATGTCAAAGAAGTAATTTGTCAGTAAATTGACTCGTTACATCTCTGTCTAGTCAGTAAGGTCAAAACAGAGACACATGAGACAAAAAATGGAAAGTACAAGTGTACATCTGCTCCGGCTACTTTTACTACTACAAGGTACTTATTGCATATTTTATGTTCTTAAAATAAAAGGACTTGTGTTTGTTAGCTACTAAAAAAATGCATTGTGTCTATGACCCCTAAATAGAAAATGCTAGATCTGAACAGCAAAGAACTAAATTGAAGAAGAGAAATATAAGATGATCGTGGTCAGAACCTAATTAATATATATATATATATATATATATATATATATGCCTCGGTGGTGTAGTGGCTAGCATGTACGGCTGCACATCCTGAGGTCCTGGGTTCGAGTCCCGGGTCGGGCAAAGTTTAGTTCTTGAGTCTTTCTGTATAGTATTAGTTTAGTTATTGAGTGTTTCTGTATAGCCTCAGGAACAGCCCGGAGTTGGGAAGTTGTCGGTGTTTCACCCCCGTGCCTCGGAGTGCACGTAAAGCCGTCGGTCCTGCGCCTTAACTCTCACCGGTCGTGTCGAGTAGTCGTCCCACTGGAGTATGAGAGTGACAGGAATAGAGAGTGCACTTGTGTCTGCGCGTACACTTGTGCACTATAATATCTCCTGCGCAGTTGGCTAGTCTCAATGAGATTGGCCGCCGTGGCCGGAATCGGTCAGGAGAACATCATATATATATTATTTTATATATAATATAACTTTGATTTTAATATATATATATATATATATATATATATTATTTTATATATAATATAACTTTGATTTTAATATATATATATATATATATATATATATATATATATATATATATATATATATATATATATTCCGTTTTATAATATATTCCTTTCAAAATTAAAGAACGCTGGTCTTTCCAATAAAGTACTATATAATCACACCGTAGATACGAGTGCCGACTCGAATAATATATTGCAGTCTTATTCTGGATGAGATTTATATTTTGTTTATTTGACAGATACGTTCGGATTTTCTAAAATAAAATAAATCATTGTAGAGTATCTCAGTCACTCGTTTTAGCCTTTATCTTGTTTTCTATTCTGGTTTTAATATATTTATTATTTTGAAGTTTTCTACAAAAAATAAGCTTTTTTTGGTTTTTATTAATCAAAGTATTTATTTAAACATTTCACTTCATAGTAAAATGGTACATACACAAAAAAGAAATACAATTATTAAAGAAATGTGCAAAGGCGGGGCCTTATCACTGTAAACGATCTCTATAGGCAACCGATAGAGAAGGATACAGAAAATATACGAAAAGAGCGGAAATGGTGCATAAAAGTCTACATTCCTTAAATGTAAATGTAAATAAATATACCTACAAAGTTTTTAATGACTAAAGTACCTATTAATTGACTTTTTTAAAAACAATAAACACCTGTCATAGGCGAAGTAAGATATTTAAAATTTCGTCAGTCCACTGCCACAAATGCCTAATTTTCGATGGTTCGTGAGGATCAAACGGCAAGATCGATTCGTACTTTAATTTTTATATAGTAATTCTATAAAAAGACTAAGCCCAAGAGAATATCACTTCTCACATGCTATATGTTCTTTCCATTGTTATATTTTTCGGGTGTTGGACATCATTCCCTGTAGACGTGCTTTCGCCGAATATTATTTTCGAGTGTTTGAGGTTTTGTGTATTATTTTTACATTCAAGATTTCTCTTGTAACTATTGTTTTGTTATACTTTTAGTGATATATTTTATACTAGTTTATGCCCGCGTCTCCCCTCGCAGCAAAAGCGGGCAGGGATGAGATGGAGCCAAATACCGTCCGTCCACATGCCATCTAAGACTTTGCAAAATTTCCTCAAAACCTGTTCAACGGTTTAATCCTTAAACGAACAAACGAAGAAACTTTCACATTTAAAGTATTAATTTTGGATCACTTTATACTACCTTGGAGCTTCCATAAGATTTTATTTTACAATCGATGAGAATTTTGAACTTTTTAAAACTGTATTAGAATGACAAATTAAATTTTTATGTTATAGAATCATATAATAATGCAATTTATATATTTTTAATGCCTATTTAACAATAATTATTAACTGATATCTTATCTAAGTTGACTTATTATTCTAACAAAAATATACTAGTGACAGCATTCCTCGTGATGTTTTGCAATAGTAATTCCCGTGGGAAAGTCTTCATGCGCCGGTATTACCTATTTTTGCACTCCAGCTCATATATTATCTCTAAGAACAAAATCATGTCAATCTGTTCTTCGTTCACGGCGTAAAGAAAGGCCAAACCGACTAACACACTTTTGTTATTATAGATTTAAGAAATGTTTTATAGTAATATCTATTTTTCTCTTCGTTTCGTGTTTAAAGGCGGAATAATTATTTTTAATAGATTTTCAAATTAATATAAAAAAAAGCATATGTGATTTCATATTATAATTTCCTTATGTCTTACAGAATAAGTTTCTCAAGAGCTGGTCAGTTACGTCGCTTCGATCGAATTACTGAGTTCAGGAGAACTCAAACTGGTTGAAGGAAATCCTTGTTCAAATTGAACATCATTTATTCAGTATCGCGATTCTGTACTATGCATTTGAGACGTTAAACTACGAATTTGCTTATTGTAAAGTAAGCATATATTACATTTTTGTGCGGTTTTTTTAAAATTATATAGCATTCTATAATAATATATTATATATAAATATTATATACATTATTATATAAGTAATATATTACATAATACACTGTGTTAGTTATATAAAAAAAGTTTTTTTTACTTAAATTTGCATGAAATTATTTAAATAATTATAACACAATCGAGCATGTACTATTTATCAGCGATAGAAAATGTAATATCATGGTGACAAAAGCGTGTTACTGTATGTTAGAACTTACCTCAGTATTTTTCTGCTACTTCTATAATGACATACTTAACAGTTAGAAAAAAACTTTATTCAAGACAGAGACTGCATACAGAAATATACAAAAGAATAAATAATGATAATAAAAAATAAATAAAAAAATAAACAAAATAGTGTCTGCACAGTGTACCATCGCATAAAGGTAAATGACTCGGGCAACGAACAACGTTCAATGCTGATATATTAAAAAAAGATTGTTTGAAAATTAACTCAAAAAGAGAAAACGGTTAGTAAAAGTATAAGACTATTTCAGGTATCGAGTTAAAAAAGGCAAAACAAAGCCTAGATTGCTTGTCATTCTATAAGAAGTTAGTGGACCAACATTTTTTTTCTTTTTACTGTTTTCAAGTAGGTTTCAGTAGCTCAATTTAAAATACACTTTAACAAACACAAAATATCTTAAGTTTAGTCATCGAAACACTATTATGAATGTGAAAGTGTTAGGCGCATAGGGACGTCCCCGAGCTACTCTTGCGTAAGTTGTCAGTACTTAATATGTAATATTTTGTAATACTTCTGTATAATAAAAATTAAAATGTTGCCATTTTACACAGTATATTATTATCACTTTAAGTCAGAACAGTATGAGATGTAGTAGAACGCTTTCAGAATAAAATCTTATATAATCGGTCACGCTCTACTTATTTTAGATCAAGTCAGTTCTGTCGGGCTCAAAGGGGCTCAAGTAAATCTTTGTTTAAATTCAACATTATTTATTCAGTGCTGCCATGCTGTATTGCATTTGTTATGCACATTTGTCAAAAATACGAGATTTAAATATTATTGTTGTTGACACTATTTCATTTATTTGTGACCATTTTTATCCGACTGCGGCGAAGCCAAAAGGAGAGTTATGTGTTTGATCCATATGAGTGCATAATATTATGTTCCTTCGTCAACTTGTTCTCATCTTTTTAGTTCGCTTTTTATGCATTCGGGTTTTTGAAGTTATACTTCTTTTGGCACGTTTGGAAAAAATTATGAGTGTAAAATTATCACGATGCGCGCGCACACTGACAGCCAAAAAGCGACATGATGAAGTCAGCTGAAAGCAACATGATGTGACATATGTGACAGCGTGTGGTATGTAACAGCATTGTGACATACCATTACAATAAAATCTAGTCTCATTGACATTGGCCGCTGGTACTGGTATAGGAAGTAGACTATATGGCTCTCCCACCCTATAATTATATATTATTATAACTACAGAAAATAAAGCATAATATCCATTACGCTTTTCTGACATGTAAGAAAAACAAACAAACATATTTTTGAACTAAAAATATTGAAAGTATTTTTACGTTATTTTTTTCTCTAGATTGGGACTGCTAAATTACACTATCTAGTAAATTTTATGATAATATATGACTTTAAGTTTGGCTATCAATATTTTGAGGGGGGTCTCAATGTTAGATTTAAGTTCTCGGGTAGAAGATAGTGGTTAGTGATTCTTTGGACTTTTGAAGTTTTTAGTCATAATTGCAAACTCACTCAAGCACATTTTCTCGATTTAATTATAGTTTCGGATAGTTGTAATAGCTCAAAGAAGCCCATCTGTACTTTCGAGCTATTTCTTGAGATCTATAGGGGTTCTGTTGTTGTATTAAAAGTTATATTTATTACAAACATTTAAAATTAGTGTAACCAATAAGTTATTGTTCTGTATTATAAATGTTAATAAAACTATATTATCCATAGTCTAGGTTCTCATCATAGGGTTCTCTCCCGTGACCATGATCGCTGTAAAGCACGAAACGTCTTGAACCAAAAATCTAAATAAATCCGTAAAAAAGTGCAAAAGTATAGTTTTATTAATAATGTATTTGATTGTATTTATTTGATGACTTGTATTTGACATGTGAAATCCGCTTACCCGCACTCGGCCAGAAAAGTGGACTACGGCATGTTCCCTCTCGCATTGAGTGGAAGCCCGTGTCCAGTAGTGGGATGTTAAAAAGTAAAGTTGAACATATTTATAATTTTTTTAACATAAATAGGTAAATTCTATTCATATACATATGTTTTCTTCAAATTTTCAATAACGATTAAGGTTGAATTTCGACCACTAGTACTCGTAGTAAAAATTCAATCCTTAATAATTTTAATAGAATATAGAATATACCCATTTTTATAAATGAGTTAATTTTCTTACACAACTAACTCATTGGCTTATTGACTAGCATGTACTGCTACTAATCCAAAGGCCCTGGGTTTGGATCCCGGAATGAACTAAAACTAGGTATTAGATTTTTGTGTCAAAAAATTCTCAATAGTAGACTGCAGTGTGCAATTGTCTGTGTTATATTTTCCTTAAAAAGGTTGTGGCCGAAATTCGGTCAGGAGGATGTCTTTTTTAAGGCATTAAAAATGACATATAATAATGATTAAATTATACACAAAAGGCTGTACTTTTCTAACAAAGAATATAATATGGCAATTCAGACACGTATCGAGACTAAATATTATAATTATACATAATCGACACAGTGGGTATGAATGATAAATAATACATTACTGATTTAACCATAATGATGGGGCAAACACATGATAATCTTCCTATTTTCAATGGTCCTTATAAATATTAATGTTGTACAAAAGCAATTCTGGTTATTTTACAAAACCCCGTCGGTCACCATCGATCGACAATGTATGTTGATTGACTTTTGATTGGAAATTAATAGCGCAGCGCATTCAATGGTTGCGTCACTTATACGCGAAGCGTATATGGTTTTCAAAGTAGTTGGAGAAAAAAATAACAGTTTTCATAAATAAATTGGGGAATTATTGACTTATCATTTTCTCAAGTGATAGAAAGAGTGATGTAGATAGAATAATGTATTAAAAAGTGAGGACTTTGTTGTCAACTTTATTATACACATCGACTTTTTTTTACTTCTATACTATAATAAAACTGTCGAGGTCGAATGTCTGTACATAAAAAAAAAATGTTAAAAACCGAGTCAGGGGGATGTAAGAAGAGCATTAGAACAAATCCAGATTTTTTTCAATTTTTTTGTTTCTCTGTCTGTTTGTCTGTTTGTACGGGCTAATCTCCGAATCTGCTGGACCGATTTAAATAAAATTTTGCATGGTGATACCTTATATCCCCGGTCAACATCTTAGATACTTTTCATCCCGAAAAAGTATCTATACAAAATAATAAAATACAATTTTTATAATTTTTGTTTGTTTGTTTCACCTAATCCCCGAAACGGCTGGACCAATTTTGACGCGACTTTCACTGGCAGATAGCTGATGTTGTTGTAAGGCTACTTTTACTTCAGAATAAGTATTAGAGTTCCGCGCAAAAAATTAAGACCTATGAAATTGCGAAGAAAAACCGAGTACCTAGGGCGCACTCAAGCCTGGCGAGGGCAAGTCGCTATTGTGCATATAAACATTACCGAAGCTTCTAAATGATAAAGAGATTGTATTAAAATCGATATGTATAGAACATCTACCAATAAGTGTACAAACGGACGCGAATAGCGATTTTTTGTTATTTTGACCGTTATGAATGTAAAAATGTAATGTTTTTAAATTAATAATAATTATAATTGCAAACAATTTTATGAAAATTTCATTTATTAATAAATGCTTAAATGTACGCGCAAAAACTGCAAGTAGTGATACACTATCTATTTATTTACTCGCAGTCATCTCCGTTTTAAACATTTTTAGTAGAAGAATATTTTTCGCATTTATTAGCGTTGCTTGTAACTGATTATGACTACTTAATGAACTTTGGAAATTGTTTTTAACATTTTTCTATAGATTGTATGGTTTAAAACTTTGCAAGTTTGTAAAATCCAGGTGAAAATATCATATGATGCTTTAGATTTCAGCTAGCTAGAGCTAGGATGTTGACAGTCCCTCCGATGTGTGTTCATCTTGTCATGGTGGGGGGCTCATTAGCGTCGAGAAATCTCGGACTGGATCATTTAAATACTTGGCGTAAAGCCAAGGCACAGTCCGCCAACTCGCACTTGGCCAGCGTGGTGGACTATGGCCTGATCCCCCTCGTACTGACGGGAGGCCCGTGCCCAACAGTGGGACGTTAAAAAGGGCTGAATACAATACACACACAAGGCACACACTGGGAAGCGGCTCACTACAGTAAGCGGTGTAACATGCTAAAAGACTGACTGACTGGGTTGCTTCTGGTATCTCTCTGACAGCAGACTACGGACTATAGTTTATTGTGGGAGCAAACCTATAGTTATTATATTCTACCTAGGCAGACTAGCTGTCAGGGAGAGGTATAAAAAATTAAAAAAAAAAGGAAGTAGACAATGGAATTCTGGAATTCAATTGCTATTAATGTCTTGCAATATATTTTTATATTGCCAACAATAGTAATATATCTAATTAAAGAGTAGGTACCTTATTATTCCATAAACTCTTTGTAACAAATAACGTTAATAAATAAATGCGAACAAATTGATACACCTTTTTTTGATTAGTAAAGATTTAATTATTTTCTTAAAAGTTAACATTAATAAAAAGCAAATTGCTGTATTTAGAACTAGGGTTCGCCTCTAGGAAAACAAAAACCAACCTATCCCACGGGAACCGTATATTTTTTCGGGATAAAAAAAGCTAAGATACTACTCCAGACTATAATCTATCTCTGTGCCAAATTTCATCCAGATCCGTTCAGTCGCCCTGACGTGAAAGAGTAACAAACATCCATACTCACGAACTTTCACATTTATAATATTAGTAGACTACTAGAAAATGTTACATCAGTTTATATTCGACCGTCTTGAGTAAAAAAAGACATAAAATACTCATTTGACTTGAAAATAAGTTTATCTTAGTTTGCAAAAATTCAGGTTTCCTGTTATAGCCGGTTTAATCAACGCGAGTAATGGGAGCGCCTTTGTTGCCTACACTGAATCAAGATATTATCGAATGCACCGAGAACATTATTAAAATTCGAAACTGCAGATGTGGAAGGAAAAATCACATCTATACATATAATAAAATTGTAACTAAGCCGAATCTGTACATTAAATATTTTTTGGAAAATTTTATTGAAATAGACATTATTACTGATAGAGAGGCAGATTCTATCGTTTTTAGAATTTTTGTCTGTCTGTCTGTTACCGCATCACGGAAAATCCACTTAAGGGATTTTGATAAAATTTGGTATGATGATAGCAGATCATCCGGGTCAACATATAGGATACTTTTTACTGCAAAAAATATCTCATCTCTGACAAATCTATACTAAACGCTAAAACTTATGTAGGGACGAACCCGAGCAGAGCGAGGGTGTGTCGTTAGTTATCCTCATAGCTTATATATTATTTATTTGAATTTTTCAAACCAGCTTGTATATCCTTGCTTTGCTTAGGCCCATACCATACATTCGCAAATACGGCTGTTACTTTAGTATTTTTGTATGAAATAAACTACATTAAATGGATTTATGTAAAAAAAATCACGATGATATGTTTCCCCAATGCTGCGTGAAGAAGACTAACTAAAAGAAATATTTTCATATTTTTCTCACCGTTGTGTCAACTCAACCCTGCTCGATGACACTTGATCCTATTATCCCCACTTAGAAGATTCCCATGAAGTTCCTGAAGTTATCAGACAATCTCATGGGAAACCTACCCTCGCCTCCCCGTTTAGTAGCACCTACGCAGCCGCCATTAGTAATCTATTCATCCCCATTTGACTAGCCATTTTACGATCGATGTGCTGTGTGATGCGATGTGTACATTTTAGTTTGGAGATTCTGTGCATGTTTTTTTTTATTTGATCTCGCTGGTTAACTTTAAGCATAGTTCTTTACATTGGGTTCTGGCTAACTTTGAGCTTGTTTACGAGGCTCATTGCAAGCAAACACGTTTCAGTTCCATATGTCTTTACTAGCAACACAAAAGCTTGTTAAAGACTTTTGTCTTGAACCCGATTTATGAGTTTTAATCAACAAGAGCGAGCTGCGATACTTTCATATAAAAAAATAAGTTAAGTTAGGGTTCTAACTAAAAACTAAAATAAAACTAGCGGATTGTAAACACTAGAATTTACAGGTTTTACTGAAGTAGCCCACTTCAACATCTAAAGCTAACAGCTAATACAAATATAAAACTAATATCATCCCAAATGTGTTTTTGCTTCTCTCTTCTCTTCTTAGATAACGAGACAAACACACACTAGGACAAGTGAAGTATTCATATAAATAATTTAAATTGGGAATCGAATTTGTGTCCTCTGTAAGTATTACCAAGAAATTCGATGTGTAACATGTTTGCGTTAAAAGTTTTTTATAGTTCTAAAAAGTATATATTATATATACTTATTAGCGGCTCACCCTTGCTTCGCTCGGGTTCTTCGCTAGAAAAACAAAAACAAATCTATCCCATCAAACCATTAATTTTCTGAGATAAAAAGTAGCCTATGTGTTATTTCAGACTATAATCTATCTTTGTACCAAATTTCATTCAGATCCATTCAGCCGTTCTGGGGTGAAAGAGTAACAAATATCCATACATACATACTTACAAACTTTCACATTTATAATATTAGTATGGATAAACTAATGACTTCGACAAAGATATAGTTCTTACTTTAAAATGCTCTACAAATATCATAAAATCAATATCGTAGCGTTAGCTATAAATTATTCAATTAAATGTATCAGCCATTGTATGATAATTATAGATTAAGTGGCGTCCCACTTATTTTGAAATATATTTTTTTAATAAATTATTGTATTTGTCATCGGTCCTTGATAAGTGAGCTTTTCATGTTAATCTGACCTTTTGGAGTGGGTAAAAATCGCTTTCAAGGATTCTGTTGCGTAGGTACATAGAGACAGGTAAGGCTAATAAGTAAGCACACTTTTGTGTGTTGATATAAAACATAAATTAATTTTTTTTAAAACCCACGACATTAAAGCTTAATATAGAATATCGTTAATACCTAGCCATCGTCCGTAACCTGTATTGTAGAATACACATTAATTAACAATAAAACTACTGGCACATACAACTTAATATTTAAATTTTAATAGTAAATGCAATGCATTTATTTAAATAAAATAGCCGTTTTGGAGAAAATGTACTAAATTCGTATACTGTGGCTCCCCCTGGCGGTCTGTAACATTATTAATTTGGCTAAGAACATGCTCAGGAAAGAAACTTATAGAAAGCAAAAAACCACTTCAAAATCGGCCTAGCCGTTTCCAAGAAAAATGATAACAGACACACAAACACTTCTTACCCCAAACCCATGTACCGTCTCCGTGGCCGTCGCGGGTAAAAATGGTGTCTTACAATACAATCTGTTCAAGAAAATTAACATGTATAAACTTCTAACATCTAATAACAGTCTATACATACCTATAATAAAATTCTTAGTCGAATCTGTACATTAAATTTTTTTTTTGGAAAATCTTATTAAAACAGTAATCGTTATCGATACAGAGTCGGCCTCTGTATCGATCTATAGTTTTTAGAATTTTTATTTGTCTGTCTGTTCTAAGAAATGTATACTAACCGTTGCAACGTAACAAGGGACGAATCCGAGCGTCGGTGAGTCGTTAGTCATAAATATGAAAGCAAGTTTTGAGTGACTTATGAGAGCTTAAGTGAATTTTAAAGGATGAAATTTTGATGATCGCAAGAAGTAAAATAGATGTTATTAAGACTATTTAAAAAAATATTAGACATTTTACTTTTAAATTCGCTTGTGGAACACAAAAACAGTATAGTGAACACTGCCTTTTAATAAAACTGAGTTATTTTTTCCTATAATCCTGTCGTACGCCATATAATATTGTAAGCTGGTATTATACGCCATCTGAGAAGGGAACCCCTCACAAAAAAATATACGTAATGTTTTTATCAATCGAGATTATTTAGTCCTTATGTTGGTTATTAAGCTTTCTGTCAAAGGGCATAATGGCACCGCATTGCGGTTAACTGATTGTAGAACATAACCGTTCTTAAGTCGTTGTTAATAGGAAATATATTATTTTCTTTGAAAGTCCTTAAAAACAAAAAAAAAAGTGAAGTCACGCACGGTTCCGTGTGAATCGACTTAGGGGTGTACACACTGCAAGACGAGCTTTTTATTACCTTTACCTACTAATTTTACGTAATTTTACTAATTGAGCTTAAAAAAACTATTTTTTTAATGACTGCAGCCAAGATTTCGCTGATTAAATGTGAATTGTGTATATGTATTGTATAAATATATAAATTAAAATAATAAGTGATTTTATTTCAATTATAATAAGAACTAGCGAGTTACCCTCGCTTCGCTCGGGTCCGTCGTCGTCCTCGCGCCCTAGGTACGTTTTAATTTTTTTGAACGAAACCCTAATTCCTTTAATACCGTTAAAATTGGTCCAGCCGTTTCGGAGATTAGCCGGAACAAACAGACAGACAGACAAACAGACAAAAAATAAAAAAAAAATGTTTTTCTTATAAGTACTGTATATAATTCCATTTGCATTTAGTATAAAGCTGTTATTTTGACATTACAAACGGACACTTCAATTTTATTTATCTGCATATATTAGTTTGCAAACCACTTTTGCTTTTAGCAAACCATATTCCGCGTGGCTTTAAGACCTTTTTGCACTATTAAATATCCCATGGGAACTTGATGTGCCGGGATTAATGTAGTCTCTGACTCGCTTTGACTAATAAATTATTTCGAGCGAAGATACTCGTACATACATTTCTTTTGTTGCTATATAAAAAAGCGTACAAGTAAACAATAACGCGTTTGTGTGCGTATGTGTGTGTGTGCTTGCGTGAATGTTTGTTACATCTTCATTTTGAAACAGCTGGACGAATATGAATGAAATAAATAATAATAAATAAATATGTTGGGATATTAACACGCAGCACCAGATAGTTGATACACTATACATATATAACTTTAAATATACACATATTATAAATATAAAACCCATGACTAACAGTACAAAACCCATGAGTAACAGCACAAACATTCGTGCTCGTCACACGAATGAATGCCCCCAGCGCGACTCGCACCCGCGACCGCTGGCAGAGCAAGTAGGATCACTACAAACTGAGCCAAACGTGTCGTCTTTAGTACACAGATACATTATGAACCGGAGTATCACATAGGCTACTGCTTACTGATATTATCTGTAATAAAATATAGGCTCTTTGTAACCTCTATTTTTGTACATGCTAACGTAATGTTTTTACATTGCTAGGCCCTAATTCGATAATGCGAGCTCTTCAAAGACATCATTGAGATTTCCTTAAAATATGAACATCTTGTAAGAATATAACATAAATGAATAATATAATATACTAACTTATAACTTCAAAGAATATGATATACTAATCTACTATAATATATGTATAGTTAAAACTTTGTGTTGGCTATTAAAGTAATATGTTAACGTGAATTAAGAATGATATGAGTAAAATAAGAAACTTTCAACATAACAAAAATTCTACACTATTTAATTAACTAACGCCTCCTGGTTAAATTCTAAAAAAAAACGATTGTTAACTGGCACACCGGTGTGCCCGCGACTCTTGACGGGTTTAGACACAAGCTGTTAGAACTATATAATTGCTCATATTCCACACATTGTGTTTGATGTTAAATGGACTTACTTATTAGTGGCGTAGTGTATAGTGGCGATAGAAATTGCCATAAATATAATAGAGTTATTTTAATAACTAGCGTCATCGTCTGCACGCCGTACAAACTAAATGACGTCAAAAGCATACAAATCTATATATTATATACTATAAATCTGTGTCGAATCTGTACATTAAATATTTTTTGGAAAATCTTTTTGAAGTAGTCATTGCTATATAAAGGCCTTCTCTTAAAAATCTGTATTTTGATACCCCACTCGATTTACTCGGATGAATCCTTCAAGACACACAAATTGGCGCCCAGAATCCGAAATTTTGATTTTTAATGATATCTATATACTCTATGACACTTGTCTTGAAGGATTCATCCGAGTAAATCGAGTGGGGTATTAAAATACAGTTTTTTAAGAGAAGATTACAAAAATATATACAACTTATATGTCTTGAAGTAATTTAGGATGAGAAATTGTTAAATGAAACTAAAAATGTTTTATTTATCAAAATTAAAACTCAGTAAATAAAAAAATATTTATAAAAAATAAAAACCCGAGCGTAAAAATAGAATTAAAAAGAAGAGAAAAAATTGACGAAGGAACATAGTATTATGAGACATTAATATGTACATTGTACATGTTTTAGAATAGCTGCGTGTGTTGTGTGTCTTCGACTGCATAATGACCTCCCAACCGAATTCGGCCACGGCAGCCAGTCTCATTGAGATTAGCCATCTGCGTAGGAGATATTATAGTGCAGCGCGTGTCCGCGCAGACACAAGTGCACTCTCTATTCCTGTCATTATCATACTTCGGTGGGACGACTACTCGACACAACCTGTGAGAGTTAAGGCGCAGGACCGACGGCTTTACGTGCTCTCTGAGGCACGGTGGTGAAATACCGCCAACTTCCCAATTCCAGGCTGTTACTGAGACTTCTAAACAGAAAGACTCAATAACTAAACTTGGCCCGACCTGGGACTCGAACCCATACTTGCTAGCCACTACGTCACCGAGGCAGCCGATACAAATCAAAGCACATGGACTTCGAAAATATTCGATTAGGTATCTAAAGTAAAACTACCAATCAGTTATTTTTTTTACTTTTTAGTTTATTTTTTAGTTTATTTTATCTCTTACTACAAATTTATTAACACCTTTGTAAATTATCATCATTTTTGTTTTCTAGATATTTTATTAGATAATGATAAACGGCTAAATTAAAAAAAATTGATCGCGAGTGTTTATCATGGTAGAAAAATAAATCGTACTAACTTTAGTGGTACTTAATCTAACAGTAAACCGAACTAGTAGTTCGTTTCAAGGAAATATTGCCTTAACATTATTGTATGTAACAGGCAAGAAATACTGTGTGAATGAGCCTTTAGAACTAAATCATATTTGCGTGCACTCGATTTAATGAATACCATAATAAACTACTTATGCTATTACACCGTTGTTTTATAAGAAATTCTATTCATAGGTTCCGGAGAAAAATAAACTTAAGGTTACTTTGTAAGATTTTTTAATGTAAAGTATTCGTCATACATATTATGCATTATATAATGATATATTGTGTGTTTTTATTTAATGAGTAAAATATGGTTTCTACTAGTTTTACTATCGCGAGAAATATATACTTAGATATATACTTAGACTTAAATTGTAATGTTTGTGTTTTTATTCCCTTAGGCTGCAATCATCGCATAACGGATGGACGGATTTTGATGAAATTTATTGCGTCGATGGTTAAGGTTATAATCTATTTGTATACAAAATTTCATCCAATTCCGTCACGAGTAACAATTATACACTTATTACACACAAACATACAAAGACGTTTAAGCCTTTAGGAGCGGAGCAATTACACAGCAGATATAACGAGCGGAGTCTGGGAAAAATGGTAGTCAAAATTATATACGTAATAATTTCCGACACCGAGAATTTTTGTATGACGAAGAAATAATTACCAAAGAAATATTTTTAGCTGAAGCTACTGTAAGCTATTGTAAGTAAATAATTTCATATGCATTTGGTAAAAAGCTGTTATTTTACCAATACAAACAGACACTTCAGTTTTATTTATCTGTATAGATTTTTAAACACTAGCCACTAAATTAAAAATAATATTCAAGTACAGTTAGTGGATCAGGTCTTAGTCTTAGGGTTAGGTTTATAAACTCTACTGTACTTGGTTAATAAAGTAAGAATGTTTCCTATAAAGTTGCAGAAATTTTATGATATGTTCTTGTTTGTTGTTATTTTTAAGATATATTTTTGAAGTAAGTGTTGTTGGAAAGAAAATATTCTACTATTAATCTTGTTTTTCAGCACAATTTTTTCAATATGGCGGGGAGTAATGATCATGTAAGGTCACAAATTTGGATGTTAATGACCCTTGAAGTATTTTTATACCGTGACCATATTTACTGTAAAACATTCAAAACGCTAAAAGAGCTAAATAAAACCATGAAAATATTCGAAAAAATTGTATTATTTGAAATACACCTTCACTCGCCTTGAACTCTTGCCTATTTAGACTGGAATAGATCTATAGATCTAACTTATGTTACGGTTGCATGCCATATATAGTGGTTGTATAATAATAATAATTAATATAATTTCATTCACCAGCAAAGCCGCAGGCAGTAGCTAGTATATGAATATTTAAACTCCATACCGTTTTTCCATTTAAATAACGTCAAGTAATTCGGTCGCGATGATTTATTATGTTCCTGATTAGGATCAGGTTGAACACTCGCTTGATTATCCAAAAACCATTGTTAGTCATGTTGTTATATGAAAATTATACGTACCTATGCATTTACATTTATACCGTATTTAGTGGCGTAATCTAACTACCAATATGTCCTTACTTTTCTTAGGTATTTTTAATTCTTTGATAATCTATTTCGAAAGTAATTATTATTTGACTCTTTCACGGAAATCACTAATAAAACAACAAAAAAAAAAAATTGTGTAGACTAAGAATTATTTTATATGATAATATACTCTACTATACCACTAAGCTTTTGAAGTATACGTGTTGGGTTCAGACTATAGCCCACCACGCTGGCCAAGTTCGAGTTGGTGGACTTAACATTTCAAAAACTAGTTAGGTTCTCTCAGACATGAAAATTTCGAGTGGTTTATGTTTGTTAAAAAGTGAAGCAGATTCAATTTTTTTTTAATTTATAAAAAAAAAAAAGATTTGATCCTGCTTCACTTGGCTTCGAAGCGGACGTACTACCATTGGGCTACTACTGACATAGTGAAAGTCAAATTTTATTGTTAGACGTTAATTTACTAGACTTGACTAGTTTAGTACTAACGTTTGTAATTGTTACTATGTACACCATTTCTAAATGGAAATGGCGATCTATATTGAAGTCATTCACATTCAGGTAACACACGGCGGTACAACACGACTTCTACAACCTATTTACGTTCGTATGTGTAGCAGCTTAATCAACCAAAAGCATTATTATTAATATTTTAATAATTCAAAAGGCATTAAAAGTAGGCACCTTAATTAACCAAATTATAAAAATCTAGCGGCTTACCATTGCTTTGCTTAGGTGCGTCCCTAAGTACATTGTAAATTTTGAATTTATAATATCGTAATATAATATCTTTTTTAACTCCCTCGGTGGTGTTGTGGTTACCATGTATGGCCGCAGATCAGATCCTGGGTTCAGTTACTAAGTACTTCACTCAAGAAATTTTTAGCTTGGATTTGGGAAATCGGCGATGTTTTACCCCCAATTAGTCTGAATGAGATTAAACGCCGTGGCCGAAATCAATCGGGAGGGCTAAATTTTTATATTTGTTTTTTCCGTACTTATTTTTTCTACATTTTTCAGGTAATTTATTAGAAGTTTAAAGAAAATTCATACAGTACCGACAGATAATTTAAAGAAATTAAAAAAATCATAATCGACATATACCTTATAAAGATTCCACTGTGTTTAATATACGGAAAGGTAAAAATATGCACATTATAGTCAATTTTTTCTTACATAATGTAAATACGAAAGTTAACATGTATGTCTGTTACTCTTTTATGCTTAAACAACCGGACGAATTTCACATAGACCGAATTAACGCATAGGCTACTGTTAGTATTAAAATTTGTCAAAGGGTGGCGCTAAATTATAATATTGTAAATACAAAAGGCACCTAGGAGCACAGTTTCCAGACGCGTAGTACGTAAGGTAGTACATTATCTTATTAATATAATAAATGCGAAAGTTTGGATGGATGGATGTTTGTTACTCAATTACGCCAGAATGGCTAAACAGATCAAGATGAAATTTGACATAAATATAGATTTTAGTCTGAAATAGCACATAGGCTACTTTTATACCGGAAAACTGTACGGTTCCCGTGGATTTGTTTTTGTTTTTCACTAGGGATGAACTCAGCATAGCGAGGGATTGTAGGTAGTAAATCATTAATTAAACATGGGTCAAATTTACTATGCATATTTCATGGAAGATTTTATCTTCTGAACTTTAAATCGCTAATTACTAATTTAAATTTGAAAGTCAGACACACATCTTCGAAAAAAATGTAATTTTTTTTTATCTCTTTCCTTACTAGCCCTTATGCTGAAACAGCAGGATGGATTGGGTTGCAATTTATAGTACACAGATATATTATGACCTAGAATAACACATAGGCTACTGTTACAAGTCATAAAAATTGCCAAAAGATGGCGCTGATCGTTGGCAAAATATGGATTATATAAAGGAAATTCGAATGATTTTGTTTCCAGTCGCCGAAGACACATAGAGGCGAAGTCGAGCGAAGCCAGGATAAGTCTCTAGTACACTATATCAGAACTTATTATTCTTTTTCTAAACCAAGAGATGAATTAAATAATTCACAAAAGTCAACGACTTCGAATCCCTTTTGCGTCTAGACAAAATATTTTTACATACCATTTAAACTCCTTTACATTATTTGAATATTTTTATTAACCTTTATTCACTGCTTTATGAGTAAAGTAGTATATATACTACATAAATGTTGTAAAGAGGTATAATTTATTGGCGATATTTAGAACTAATGATCCGAATACGATAAGTCTTTCACGGATAGATCTCTCAATTAATCCTGAGTGTTATAAAGCGTTTACCCGGGACTTTGCACGCGTAGTACTTTATTGTATAAAGTATTTTAAAAAACCAGTATAGTCTATTTATTATCCTGATGTGTAAGCTATATTATTGTAGTTACATCAAAATCCGTTCAGTAATCATAGAAAGCATGTTTTTGTAATGCAATTTTTGCGTTAGTTTGTTTTTCGCGCTTATAATGTTAGTAGGATAGTAATCTTCGCGTGCACTGCCTAAACGATTGCATATAACAAAGTATGGAAAAATGTTGTAGACGTATGTATGTATATTTTATAATAGTTCTATAAAAAGTCCGAGATTCTTATGTATGGTCATATATATATATATATATATATATATATATATATATAAATAAGACGTTTTTGTTAGAGTTAAAAAGGAACTACGATTTGCCCAAGTACTTCGTAGCGAATAGCTACGTCCGTGTACTGATACGTAGCAGGTGTCAGTGGACATTAGTGTCGAATGGAATTACTTAGGAATGTTCTGAGTAATAAGTGAATACATTTAGCTTTGTCGATTTCTAATATAAAGATATACATTACATTAATATAGTATAATGACCCATATTAATGTTATAAGTGGAACTGATAGCTTATATACTTCTTTTAAAAAATGCTAAATAACTAACACTTTTTATCAAAATACGAAGTTTATTATTATTATTATTTACTAGCGATTCACCCTCGCTTCGCTCGAGTTCGTACCTAGCTTGATTCCGAATACAAATTTTCATCCCCATTTTTACCCCCTTAAGGGATGATTCTTGGAATAAAAAGTTTCCCTTCCCAGGGTCTCAAAGTATATTTTTACCAAATTTCATCTAAATCGGTCTAGTAGTTTTTGATTTTATTCGTCACAAACATGCAAAAATACAAATTATTCCTCTTTATAATATTAGTGTAGATGAAGTTTATGGGTATATATTATGTATGTAATTAGACAGTATGTAGTACGTATGTGCTATGCTGATGAATAAAACCTGCTTAAAGTACAATCGTCAATCATTACACAATTTGTACGTAAAATCAGTTGCTGAAATAAAATTTAAGAACTTAGATTAAAATTAATTTTGAAAAATACGATTTGTTTTGTAGTAAACTCTTGAATGTGCCAGTTGAGTATAATTTACTTTACCGATGCCATATAGGATGGAAAAATATTTTTTTACAAAGATACTAAAAACACAATATTGATATACAATAGGGAGGATAATTTTGAGAGGACTTCATAGAGAGATACTCGTAGAAGGAAATTAGAACTGCTAAAGGGATATGGAGATGTTTTCAAAGCTTGTGTACTGTTCATTGATCTTTTTATTAAAAAAATGGAATATAATGACGACGATGAAATTGGTTAGGAGAACCGTCTTAGGCCACGGCGGCCAATTTTAATGATATTACATGCGCAGGTGATATTGTAGTGTATAAGTAAATACACAGAGACAAGTGCACTCTCTATTTCTTTCACTCTCAATCTCCAGTGGGATGACAATACGACACGACTGATGAGAGATCAAGTTTTCCAAGGAAACTAAACACCGCCAACTTCGCAACCAAGCTATTACTGAAAACTTCTTAACAAAAAACTTAATTATTTAACTTGGACCTAGCCTAGGACTATAACCTAGAATATCTGGATCTGCAGTCCTACATGCTAGATACTAGACCACCGAGGCAGTAAGTATCTAATATATTTAAATGAGTAATTCTTGTATATTTATTTATTTATACCAGCGATCTCGAAAACGGCTCTAACGATTTCGCAGAAGTTTGGTACGTGGGGTTTTTCGGGGGTGAAAAATCGATATAGATTAGTCTTATATCTGGGAAAACGCGTATTTTCGAGTCTTCATGCGGTTTTCTTTTGCATTATTTCACAAAAATATGTTAATAATACACTCGAGTATACGCGTCGTGGTCAAGCGGCCAAAGCGCAAGATTGACTATCACAGGTGTCCTGGTTCGAATCCCGGTCAGATACAAAGTTTTTACTTTTTTTTTGTATTTATTCAAGTTTTTAATTATTTTTTAAAGCCAAATTAAAACTGTACTTTTAACCAAAAACTCCGAGCAAAGCTCGGTCGCCCAGGTACTGTACTATGTAACTGTTGAAATAATTCACTGGCAGTCTTATATACTCCTAATTAAACTTACTATTTTGATGAGAAAGATGGACATATACAAGTACCAATATTCCTAATTTTCTGATTACATCACATTAGGCGTAGACTAGCTCAGCTCTTTCTGAGGTAGAATTAATTCCGCTGAAATATGCTTTATGCAATAGTCTTTAGAGGCTAAATTTGTGTGTATATTTCAATTAGAATTCCACAATTATAACAAGTTTATAATGAAGTTGGTACTAATGTTTAATATGAAACGTCTGCTTACAGTAAAACTGCCTTGGGTAAAGTTTATTCTTCATTACTTGACTTTGTTCGAGTTTTGTATGAGTTTTGGGGTTTAATTCATATGTTTATTGGAAAAGATGTTATAATTGATAAACCTACAAATTGGCATAACCAGTTGGTAAAATAAAGACTTGAAAACAAATGATAAAAGAGAAATTACAGAACTTTACAACTTTTACTTAACAATGGTTGACCTACAAAAGGTGTAGAATAGACTTTTTAAACTTAACCTTAGTATACATTTTTTTAATGTACCTATTCTGTTAATTGAAATAGTTACTTACTACAATGTACATACTACATACATATATGCTCTCAAATCTGGCAAAATGTACTTGGATACTCTTCTAGGTATACATATTTACTTTTTACTGTTCTTTTTCTAATACAAGCTCTTATTGCTTTGCAGGTGTGAATTTCTATCTAGTTCGAATGAAAATTAAGCAAAAAAAAAACTACAAACCCTTATGCATTACAATTAGATAGATTAGATATTATAAAAAAGTGCATATTTGTCGCTTGTCTATATGTACCTCTACACTAGGATAACATAAAACTCACCCTCGCTTCGCTCGGGTTCGCCTCTAGGAAACAAAAACAAACCTATTCCACGGGAACCGTACATTTTTCCGGGATAACCTATGTGTTATTTCAGACTATAATCTGTCTCTGTGACAAATTTCATCCAGATCCGTTCAGGCGTTTTAGCGTGAAAGAGTAACAAACATCCATACATCCATACTCACAAACTTTCACATTTATAATATTAGTATAGATCATCGTTTCTCAAGCGGGGGGTCACTCACGTCTCTTTGGGGTCGAGTTTGTTTTTAAAGGGGGTCGCAGTCTATTGAAAAATAATAAAACTACATATAGGTAATGTTATAAAACTAAATATTAAGACGTAATATAGTGACGGGGTCGCAAGACTTTTTACTTAACTTTTTGGCTTTTTCGGTCGCGACATAAAAATGGTTGAGAAACGCTAGTGCAGATAATACAGTGATTAGTTAAAAAAAATACTCGTACGGTCTAATATGGTCTGCTTATTCGTAATCACGATTGGCCATTTCCCAGTGAAGCTACTGTGACTTATAACCACACTCGGTTACTGTCCATTTGGATTTATTCCAAGCTGTTTGCGATTTGAAGATAATAGTCTAAAATATACCGACGATGTAAAATATATGTTACCTAGTATTTTTAGTTGCAGTTTAGTCGTACTGTTAATATTTAATTTCCATTTATATACGAATTTAATCGATTTCTGTATCGAGTGAAATACTACTTATGTTTTATTAGAGACCCTATTTTTTATTATTGCTAAGGTATCTATTATAGTAAAATTTCAAAAATTTTCAATAACATATATCACTTTTATCACCAAAGCCATAGTAAGAATAGATATCAAAAATATGGAATCAAAATGACAAAAATTGTTATGCCATAAAATTATAAGATATATTTTTAAATTTCTATTCAAAAATTGTAGATTCACAACTTATCTAAGTCCCATTGTTATAAATATTTAACCTAGCAATTGCTATTCATTTTAAGATTCAAAATGAAATGGGTCATACTATCTAGGAAATACAATCTTTCATTGCAGTTTGAATGATGTTGTAAAAACTAACAACTGGAAAGTCAGACTACGGAAATATTTGTAACTAAGTTAAAGAAAACAATAAAAAGTTTTGAGCGAGGACTCAGGTTGAGGTACTGCCATTAGTAGCATCTTAGAGACGAATCTGTAAACTTTATGTCCTTTAGAAATAACGAGTGGACTTTAATGAATAAGTAAAGATACCTAATTTAATATACTGATGAATTTTTAGCGAAAACTTTGCATAAATTCGTTGAAAAGCTTCTTCCGCTGATACCTCATAATATAGAAGCTTATAATTTCTTATATAATTCGAGCTTAAATATTGAGTTTACATTAGACTCCAATATGGGAATTAAAGAATAATCCTAACAAGAAATGAGTAAATAGATCTATTATATATCGCGAGGGTTTTTTTTTTAATGAAATTCAGTGACAAACGAGCAGACAGACCACCTGATGGAAAGCAGTACCTGTCGCCCATAACACCTACGGTTCATACACTTAGGTTTTAAGTAACAAAAATGCAGAACCACCGGTGCGTTGTCACTGTGAGGACTAAGATGATATGCCTCTTGCCTGTAATTGCGCTGGCTACCTTATCCTTCAAACGGGAACACAACAATGCAATCATTGTTGCTTGGCGGCAGAAATAGATAAGGGGGTGGTACCCATCCAGTCGGACTCCTCAGGCTTGACAGAGTCCTACCACCGGTAAAGGGTGTCGGGTTTATTATCGCATTAGCCCAGTGAGTATTATTATAATTTATCAAACTTTCTCCTACGTCATTCATTTAGATTTCATCATTAAAAATTCTCCCTTAATAATAACCTCCTGACCGATTCGGTGCCACGGCGGCCAATCTCACTAAGACGATCCCAGTGTTCAGGAAATATTATATTGTACAAGTGTATGCGCAAACATAAGTGCGTTCTCTATTCCGTTCAATATCAAACTCCAGCGGGACGACGATCGAGACGACTACTAAAAGACCAGGTGTCACGAAAGCTGAAAGAGCAGGTGTTACAGCCAACTTTTCAACTCTGGCTATTACTGAAATTTTCTTGAAAGAAAAACCTAGTATCTTTACGGGGTCTGACCCGGGATCCGAAGTCAGTACCTCTTGATCGATGACCGTACATGCTAGCGACTCCCAACTTATCTATACTAATATTATAAATGTGAAAGTTTGTGAGTATGGATGTATGGATATATGTTTGTTACTCTTTCACGCCAGAACGGCAGAACGGATCTGGATGACATTTGGCACAGAGATAGATTATAGTCTGGAATAACACATAGGCTACTTTTTATCTCGGAAAAATGTACGGTTCCCGTAGAATAGGTTTGTTTTTACCGCTAGTATCAGTTATAACAATGCTATATCAACAAATATTTACTTCAAAAGGTCATATATCCTACGAATTTTTAAAACTGTTTTTTTTCCATCCCTTTTTATCACAATCCTAAAAGTCCTTACGAGTCTAAAGCTACGTGAGGACTTTTCATTATACTCCCAAAGTGTAAAACCTACAAGTGCGTTCTACGACGCGTTTTACGATGTAATTAGGTGACACCTTTCGTTTGCAAGTTAAATATCTCTAATGAGAGGAAAGCAGCTAGCCTATAAAGTGAACATTAAGTAGAAGGCTACTTTGTGCATAGTTAACAGCCTACAACATAGTGTACAACATAGTGCCTTAAATGTAGTGTACATACACTAGTACGATATGGGAAATGTTTGTTTGTATATTTGAGGTGGGTATTACCGAAACTAAAAATCGACTGAAATATAACCGACGAAAATATAATTGTATTGTATTGTATTCAGCCGTTTTTAACGTCCCACTGCTGGGCACGGGCCTCCCTTCAATACGAGGGGAATCAGGCCATAGTCCACCACGCTGGCCAAGTGCGGATTGGCGGACTTCACATGTCTTCGAAAACTTGCTAGGTTCTCTCAGACATGTAAGTTTCCTCACGATGTTTTCCTTCACCGTAAGGCAAGTGGTGATCAAGTTAGAAAATGATTCGCACATGAAAATATCAGAGGTGCGAGACTCGGGATTTGAACCCGCTTCACTCGGTTTGCCAAGCGAGCGCGTTACCACTGGGCTACCACTGCCGGAAAAAAAATATATAATACCGAATCTAAAAAGTCTTCCAGTGTTATATAGGAATAGTAAGTAGCGAAGTAGTAGTAGTTATCAAGTAATAAATGATTTTGCTTACTATAAAAAACTAAATAAATATTTTATTCTTATCACTACATAGTATAAAACAAAGTCGCTTCCCGCTGTCTGTCCCTATATATGCTTAGATCTTTAAAACTACGCAACGGATTTCGCTGCGGTTTTTTTAATAGATAGAGTAATTCAAGAGCAAGGTTTACTTTAAAGTTTTAATATACGTAGTTGAAAAATACTGATAATATTAGAGGTTTCTAATGTGATGTCGTAAATAAATTAATAATTTTTGCGCTTACATTGCAAACCCTACGAAATAGATCAAAATAATGTACTACAGTATTGTACACCTTAATAAGATCTAAAAAAAGTCCGCGACGGCGTATGTCTATCTCTTAAGGATAACATACTATATCTATTTTACTTTATACAAGCTAGGGACGAACCCGAGCGAAGCGAGTGTGAGCCGCTAGTTAATGATAATTATGGACTATCTCTGTAATTAATATTATAAGCTACTTTAGGTACCAAGCGATCGGAGTATAGCAGTTTTTATAATTTTTAATATAATGTATATTTTTAACGTGTTCTCGTCGTAGACGTAGCCGCTTTTTATCTTTACTAATATTACGACTAACTAAAGTTTACGAGTTTATATGTTGGTAAACTGTGAAACTACCGACTGCTTATGAAGTTATTGTCACAAGGAAGCGGGTTCAAACCTGATCACGTGCCTCTGAGATTTTCATATCGATGGTTTAATTTTCAAACTTCGTAAATCCATTTTGGCAAATTTTACAGGAAGAATAAAAAACTGTCTACTAAATAATTTTCAAGGAATCGTATATTTTTTTTCTATTGAATATTGTGAAATTGTTGATTTAAAGTCTATTTTCGTTTAAATAATGCAATAAAATAATAAATTTAATATTAAAAATGGACTTAAGAAGTTGGAAATTCTAAGCTTTCAGGATTTACGTACTTTGCACGGATGTACGTAGTTTTATTTTTCTGAATTGGATGTTTAATCTGTGCGATACGAAGTATTACAGTAGAAATAAAACATAACGACGAAACACGGTAGTTTATTTATATCACTTATTAAACCTAAATATCACATAGTCAATGTTCATCACAATCAGTCTCAATGTCTCTCATTGAAATAATAAAATTAACAAAACATAATATTACTTGTTTGTAACTACAATTACAAACACATCAAACACTTAGTACCTACCTACAATCTGAATAAATCAAACTTAACAAAAAAAAAAATTAAATAAAAAAAAAATTAATAATGTGGCAAGTTGTCATAAAAATTATGGTAATCCTTTTCCATTGTTTTCTTCAATTCCTGAAGATGCTCAAACTTTTCGGCTTTAATTTTCAAGCGCGAATTATACAGTTGCGGTATACTTTCAAATGGCACAAAATCCATCTTCTTAGCTCTAACTGGCAGATCTTCCCAGCACGTGGAAGAATGACGAAGTTTGAATTGAATTTTCCCATCGGGTGAATATTTTAAGCCTCTTATGTCTGTCACGACAGGATCACCCGGCCTTTTTCCCGGTCTTATTGACTTAAAAAACGTAAGAGTATTTTCAATTTTCTTAAAAAAGTCATGGTATAGATAACAAACCTTATATGGGTTCTTCTTACAAGCAATTTTTGCAAAGTATGCGTAATCGGCGGGCACATTATTTTTTTTATTTCTGATGCTTTTTTCGATGGTAGCATGCATACTGTCACACTCCATCTGAGTGTGACCTTTTTCTAAGTACTTCTGTAGAATCACAACCTTATTTTCCATACTGAATTTAACGAGAGCGTTCGAAAGAATATTATTACGATTTTGATAGTTACATCCATCACTGTAAATAATAATTTGCTGATTTGGTTTTAGTGGGTGTTCAATAATGAATTTTTGCAGCATTGTAATTATTATTGTAGAAAACTCATTTGCTGTGAGACCGCCTTCAGACTCGTTCCAGATAAAACAATATCCATTTTTTCTTTTGAGGTCATAAACTGTAAAATTGTGAACTATTAACTTTGTTTTATAATATAAAGCTGATACGTTGGATTTAGGGCTTAAGAGTACAGATTGAAGATCCATAGTGAGTACTTCGTGCTCTGAGTTTTTATCATGAACTTTCTCACTTCTAGCTTCATCTTTCATAGCAACATGGTCACGATATACAGCCTCTGAAATATTGCCAGTTTTATAAGACTCACAGGTATCACACAGATCCTTTTTAGGTTTATAGAGGGATAGATTGAGATCGTCAAAAACGGAATAAAAAGCACTAATGCTCATTGGCTTTATTTTCTTTTGAGTACAGTATTCAGTCGCATAAAATTTGTATAATTGTGCCTTCGATGTCCATATTGGTTCCAAATAATATTTTGATGTATCTTTCCTACAATAATGAGATTCAACTTTTGGTAGACAATCAAAAAACGTCTTCAATCTATTCTTCTCTTCCGTCTTTAAATTATTTTTTGGCATGATTTTATTTAACTCCGGTTCTGCTATAATCCATTTCTTTATTGCCCATTCACCAATAGATAACGTATTAAGAAACATAGTTTTGCACACGCGGTATCTATCACCATTACTGTTAGTCAAGTACAACTGTACTGAATTCTTACGTCTCGAAGATGAAGACTTTCCTCGCTTCCTTTCTGTCTCTTTGCATATTGAAGTAGTTCTTATAAATATTTTCTTCTCTTTCCAGTCAAGATTCCAAAAATTTTGAAATATTTTTTCCCTTTCTTTCTGAGATAATTTACTACATTCTAATTTTGTGCCCCCCTTCAAACTCAGCTTACACTTACACCTTTCTTTAATGGTTCTTTCAGATTTTGGTATACTGTACTTCCATTTACTGTTTATTTTCTTTTTCCCTAGATATGATTTGCCTTTTTCTCTATTTTTTTTATTTATCTTAATGCTCCACGTACTTGGTTGACTCTTTTTAGATCTTTTTTGTCGTACTTCGTTGCTCAATGTTGTAATAGTAGTATTATCTGCTGCTAGTAATTTTTCTTGTTTTTCTGGATGGATATTCACCACGGATGTACTTATTTTATCTGTAACATTTAAGTCTTCATTTGCATTATTATTAATTTCAGTGTTTTCAATTTGGTCATTTAGTATACTAATCCTTCCCTGATCTGTTATAATATTTGCATCGAGTGAAAGTGCTTCATTTTTTTCTGTGTTTGCTGAGGTTTGAACGGTTACTTCAGAAACACAGGTAAAATTGTCAAGTGTGACTATATTATCTTCCACAATATTGTATAATGTCCCAGGCTCGTTCATCTCCATCATGTTATCAAAATTTATGTTATCTTGCAAAATATCTTCAACATTTAGCTGGAAATTCGAATTGTTGAGACTAGTCAAAGAATAAGAATTCGAGTCTTTACTAAGAAGCCCGTCATTTGAAAGCATAATTTCTCTAGAAGTTCCACTGATAGAATTGGTATAGTTTTCTTTACCATGCTGAGGCACCAAGGAGCCATCTGAGTGCATAATATAACATGCCGAAGATTGTATCGTATTGCTACATTCCGGTAAAGATACACAAGTTTTAACACTATTCATTATTTTCAAAGTACGTGGGTTTAATGGCTTGATAAAAAAATTCTGGCATTTTGGCGGTTCTGCATCGCTGGCGAAATTAACAGATAATCTGCGTTTCATATCTATACCTAGAAAAAGAAAACCAATAATAGGTGGTGATAATTAAATTAATAAATATTTCAATAGTAAATATATTCCATTAATAAATATATATGTTTTTAATAAACAAATAAATTCTAGCATTCATCTAAAAATAATTCATTTTCAATACAAAAATGACATTATTTTGGAGATACGAAGTTTTTTTCTTGAATTAGCGTCATTACTGCCTATAACACATTAGAAAAATACGTAAATCCTTTATATTAAAGATGTAAGATATTATTATAAAATTATCGTAACTTGATAGAATATTTTCTTAAGAGATTATTGTAAACTGTTTTTTTTAAGTAGAATTAATAAAGATACTTAGAATTTAAGCAATAGTTTAATAAGTTTACTATATTTATTGAACTATTTTGAGCGTATCTCCTTGGTTATATTGTACCAAAGTGCGTAACTCCACTGCATTCAAAAACAACATTATTTTAGTATAAATTCCTTTAAATGTAGTATGAAAAAGATAAATATAAATTATGGAACTTACCATTTATTTACTTTTATAACAGCAACAACCAAATAAGCGCTAAAATTATATATAAATGCAACAAATCACACAGCTATCTTGCAGCACTTAGTCGCTCGTACTGAATGCGGGACTTACGAATATTGCATCATCCAAAATGGCGTCCTTGAATTACGTGGTTTGCAAACATGTAAATAACTATTTTTTGAGGTTTTGTATGGATTTCGGAGTATTTCCATTGGATTTGTCGCGTTATTTTACAGTAGATGGCATTAAAACATATTTTTGAATAAAAATGGAGTTACGAAGTTTGAAAATTAAACCATCGATATGCTAATGAAAGACGAGTATGATAAAATTATAGAAAATCTGTTTTTGCCTTTTGACTACGGAGCACTAAAAGATGCGAAGGTTAGGGCTTTAATGAAAAATGGCTTAAAACTCGGCCTTTACGGAATACTTTAGATTTACGCAAATATTAGACATATTAAATAAAACGAGCGTCGGATTTTTTCCCACATTTGTTTTGGTTTTTGGCTCAAAGTTTCGAATACCTTACATGTAAAAAAATGATCACGGAAGAGACTAAATTTTTTGACATCTCAAAAGTTATTATTAAATTGTTACAAGCGGTTGATAGTGGGCTTTCCCCAGTTGACTTGACACTCACCTAAGCCATAATATTTTTCGCTCAAGGAAATAGAATTTGTGATATATGGCCTAGAGTCAGGTATTCTGACCACTACGCCAGACGGTCATCTTAAATGAAATTGACTAAAATATTATAAAACTAAATAAGTTTAGGTGACATCTCGTATATTATTTTTTATGCAATAGTTTGTATTTTTAATTCTAATACACAAATTGGTTATACACATGAGAAATATAAAAAAAAATAAAAATAAAAACATGCCTAAAAAACATTTACAACAATAATTTTCATTAAAAAATAAAACTTAAGTAAGAGCTTAAAGAAAATCTCCACTTTCATCTATGACCTTTACCACTAGAATGCAAAGCTAAGAAATGAAATCGTGGCAAAGCGATTTTAAAGTAAAATACGAGACAGCTTTGTCACCTTTTTAATACAATTTTATTTAACTTACACTAGAAATTAGTAAAATGGGACAAGTATAAAGTGTATCTTAGAAGAATTGATTTAATGAAATTGAATATCGCTGGCTCAAATCTAGGATATAAAAATATCCACGAAGGCTTATGGCATACCATTATTATAATTAAATGTATTAATTAGTAGTAAAAATAACATTTATCATATATATGACTTAAAGAAGAAGTTTACTTTGAAAGGTATTTCGTGTTTCATATATTTCCACATCTATATTAGCAAGAAATTGAAAGGTCACATTACTATATTCTTCTTTTTACAATCTAAGGGACCAAGCATATACCTTAAGAATATCCTAATTTCAAAATATAATGAGGCAGTTTAATTTTGGAATATCCATATAAAAATAGCCACATGGGTGAAATCCTAAAAAAAATTATTTAAATATTTAAATACGTTACAACTTTACACAAATTCTAAAAAAAATACTTCTTTTAATTAAATATATTTATTTTGCAGATGAGTTGCAAATGTATATTGTAAATCAATACAGCATACACATGTCTATCTCTCATATAACCTTTCGTTCAATCATTCAGTGCACTTACATTCCAGTAAAACAAACAAGGCGAGTAAATATAAATAAAAGAGAGATTGTGAATTAAAATGAATAACCCTTATTTTTTAAATATTTATGTATATGATTAATTGCTAGTATTGATCCATACATTTTTTTATGATCATTACTTTAGGTCTCTTATAAAAACACTAAGAACGAGTTTTTGAACTAAACCATAGGAAAACGTGGACTTAAGTGGTATTATAATTTACTATTGTAAATACAAAAGTTTATATAATGTGTGTATGTTTGTCACTCCTTCAATGAGAAACGCCTGTACGGATTTGGATAAAATTTAGTACACAAATTGAATATAATCTGAAATAATATATAGGCTACTGTTAAGTAATAAAAATTACAAAATGGTGGCGCTGCTTGTATACAATATTATAAATACTAAAGGCATCGATAAATAACTAATATAATTACCTAATAGTTTATATCAGGTGCAGTATTATTTTTATCATTTTTATTTAAGTCAATATAACATTAATACAATTTTCGTTTGGGAACTTTCAGTGTTGAACGCTACATAATTTATCCAATTGCGCAATAAACATGGTTCGAGTGGATTTCGATGTTTTAACGTAAAATTGTGGGGTGAATATTTTGGAACAAACGTATTTGAGGTTTATTTTTAAATTTAAAATAATAATAATAAAATATAAGCAAATCATCATCAATTTTTATGCTTAAACCGCTGAATACATTTTGATAAAATTGGCCAGACATAGATCACATCCGTGAGATCGAACATAGAGTACCCTTGATCGCTTATTATGAGAGCGAAGCCGGGAGTAAACACTAGTATTGAAGAAGGGAATTTTGGCTAGTACTATTAATCGTTCTAGATTTCAGTTACGATTGAAAGAAATCTTTATAAGTACTTAGTTACTTATTTTATTTGCAAAAATATGTGTTAATAAATTATTAAAAGAATTTAAAGTATCACTGTTCATTTATATAGGATAATAATACACATATCGGGCAACGCTTGAGTAAATTGCATTTCGTATCGTCAACGGCTTCAAATAAAAGCCTCGTACGGGAAGGCATCTAAGACCTCTGTCCAACATAGCAGGACTATTCTATAACCACCGTTATTAGGGCGTAAAATAAACAAATACATATGTAATTTTTATAAATATACTAGCAAAACCCGCGGCTTCGCTCGCGGTAAAACTACAACAAAAAATCTTTAAAAAGATAGGTTTCATACAAATTTTCATCCCTTATTATATCCCCTTATGGGATGAATTTCAAAAATTTTTTTTTACTATTTAATTGTATTGAAGAGCATTAATACCAAGTTTCAAGAAATTCTGATCATAAGTATTTTTTCCTCCCGCGGTAAAAAGTATCCTATATGTTGACCCGGATGTCCAGCTATCATCATACCAAATTTCATCAAAATCCCTCCAGTGGTTTTTTTGTGATGCGGTAACAGACAGACAGACAGACAGACAGATAGACAAAAATTCTAAAAACTATAGATTCGGTCTCCGTATCGATAATAAAGTCTATTTCAATAAGATTTTCCAAAAAATATTTAAGGCACAGATTCGACTCAATTAGAATTTTATTATATGTATAGATTTACTAGTGTGCATTAAAATTTCTTTGTCACTGCCATTTTCTTAGATTGTTAAATGAATAAAATACTACGTGACTTTAATTTTGCAACATTTTAGGATAATCACAGACCACATAGTACTATAATAGACACAATGAGAGTGGACGGCGTAACAAAATGTTTATACAAAATTATTATGTACTAGCGACTCACCCTCGTTCCGCTTGGGGTTATCCCTAATTACGTTTTAACGTTTAGTATAGATTTCTCAGAGATGAGATATTTTATCGCAGTAAAAAGTATCCTATATGTTGTCGAGGATAACCAGCTATCATCATAGCAATTTTCATCAAAATCTGTCCAGTGTTTTTCTCGTGATACGTTCCCAGACAGACAGACTGACAAGAATTCTAAAAACTATAGATTCGGCCTCTGTATCAATAATAATGACTATTTTAATAAGGTTTTTCCAAAAAATATTTAATGTACAGATTCGACTCAGAATTTTATTATATGTATAGATGTTTGTATTAAAGCGTATTATATTCAACAACTAGTTGTAATGCAGAATAGTAAATATATTTAGAAAATATACACTTTTAGACAACACGTACAAAAATGTTCGAAGATATAAAAAGGCTAGTATTCCGCACCAGAACAGCGGTGTTTATTGGGACCAATAAGGAAGGTTCGAAATAAATCAGTGCCGATAGTTTCAAGGAAAGGAAGAAATAGTGTATGTGAGAATACAGTTTTGTTCTTTAGGAAGATTGGGTTTTTAAGTTGAACTAGTTCTTGAAGTTTCTACTAACTTTAATCTTGAATTATTTGCACTTCTTATTTTAGAGATAACATTAGCTAAATTAAAAGTAATAAATATTTATAACTTATGTACATCTTTGTTATATGTTTATGATAACATCAGTATGAATTATGCAAAGTACAAACATTAGCCTCATTATAAGATTAAACTTACAATCGACCACATAAGCTAGTGCCGACATTTTACATCTATTCCAGACTAATCACCCAATATTTAACAGAGTCATCTATCTCGTTTTAATTGATCAGATTCATCTCATTTCACAGTACGCTGTGACCGCGATATCCTAAATTTAACCTAAAAGCCGTAAATATTATGAATATCTGAAATTGCCTGCAGCTTGCATGAAAATGGATGACCAAAATGCACCATTGTTTAATAAGCACAATGACATTATTAATGCTGTTTCTGATATCCTACATTTTGTGTTATCGGGACTATCAATACACCTTATCATTTTTGTTTAAAGTAACATATATCATTCCAAAAATTAGCAGTATTAAGTATACAGTAAGTTTTTATTTCCCCTGAGAATCAAAGTTAAGGAGATCCATTAGGCAAAACCATGAAGACTATAGACAAGGAGTCTAATCTCTGTATGTAAAAGTTGTCCCAAAAATTTGAAAAAATAATAGTGGACGCGCAAAGAGCGCTCCGAATTCACACTGATTTGTTTATGCCTTTATGACTAACTTCGCGCTACTAACATAAAGCTAAACTCAACTGGTAACTACGTAAATCAGTGCGACTCGTGGCAGTTTCTGGAACTATAGCTGTAAAAAATTTTGCGGAAGGATTTCTCATATGAAACCTTATAGAAATTGGTCTCCATATCTATATTCTTAATGGGCAAAACTCACCTTATAGGTTATGGCTGACCTACTTTTCTTACTGATTTCAAAAAAGCAGTACTTGCTTCCTAAATACATTTTTTTTTCATATAACTTTATCAAAATTGAAATTTCCGTAATTTATCACTTTCAAGATTAATTAATAGTGGTCTCATATGCATAATAAGAACAATATCATCTGTAAGGGTGTGTAGAAGTTAGCATATCGATACATATTTTCACTTAAAGAGTAATAAATTAATGTTAATTTTTATAAATTTAACTAACGACTTACCCTTGCTTCGCTTATAATATTTTATTAGTAAACGCAGCCTATGTGTTATTATATGCAGGTCATCACAGTCTACCTCTTTACTCATAAGGATATAATTTAAGAAGGAGTAACAAGTATACAAACACACAAAAACATTCGTATTTGTAATAATTAGGTAGAATAAATGTATTTTGCAGTATTGACAATAGAAATAAAGTTTTAAACAAGCAAAGCATTGTGCTTATTCGGAAAGTGAAAGCTAACAGGCGTTCCTAGCATCTATACATTCAATATCTCTGAGCAACATAAACAAACAAACAATAAAACAAAAAGTAAACTCGAGTCTGTTTTGTATTCATGACTTTCAATAAATAACAACTCAGAATGCTAGGTGTGAGGCGTCACCATCGGTTTTCATCGAATTTTATTATATATTTATTATTATTATACCATACCATAACTTTTATTGGTCGACAAATGTTATTGCAGAAAACATATTTATGTTTAATGTATTTGTAATTAATTAAACGATAAACTATTTAATATGTCGAGTGAGACATGAAAAGTACAGTACTCTTTTGTTTAATACTAGCGACTCACCGTCGCTTCGCTCCCTTAGGGAGGGGTTCCTCCCTAGCTTAATTCCCCATACAAACTTTCATTCCTATTTTTAATCCCTTAAGGCATGATTTCCGGAATAAAAAGTATTCTATATTCTTCCCAGGGTCTTAAACTATCTTCTTACCAAATTTCATCTAAATCAGTTCAATAGATCCAGAGATTACCCCCTACAATGTCACAAACTCACAAGCTCACAAACTTTTTCCTTTATAGTATATATAGATAGATACACGGATTTTGTTTTACAGTTTCATGGCCTTTAATTTTATGCACGGAACCCTAATTCTTTTTCTATCATTGAAAGTTTCGTCAAAATCGGTCCAGCCGTTTCGGAGATTAGCCGCAACAGACATTCAGACAGACAAAGAGACAAAATTGTTTATTTCTTATATGTACCGTATATACTTTCATATGCATTTAGTAGAAAGCTGTTATTTTGACATTACAAACAGACACTAATTTTATTTCTTTGTATAGATGTATTTAAACCAATTATTTTAATACTAGTAGGTACTCTTCGAGATATTAAATAAAAAAAAACAAAATTATCAGTAAATTCATATATCCCTGCTAATCGGACTTTGGACTACTATTATGCGAAAGTTTGGGTGTATGTTAGTTTGTTCCTTCTTTACGTTGAGACGGCTGGATGGATTTGTATGGAATTTAGTACAGATAGACTATGAGCTGAAGTAATACATACTTAAGTTATTGTTAGGCAACTGGGATCATACCCGAATGAAAGAGTAAAGAAGATAACATAAGAAAATAATACTCTTGCAATAATTTGTATAAAAAAATCAAAGAATAGAGATAACTATAAAGGATTCAATACTTATAATAAATTCATATAGGCCCGCAGCTTTCCTCGCATGGTAAGATGAGAAGGTATAAAATGTAGCTCATCATTATAATAATATAGTTCATTGAAATCTGTTCAGTGGCTTAAGCGTGAAAAGGTGACAAATGGTATATATATATATATATATATATATATATATATATATATATATATATATATATATATATATATATATATATATATGACAAAAAAACTTGAAAAACAATATTGATGGGGCCATTGAGTTTTAGGTTCCTTTTTCGGGCCTATTTTAACTGAGGGAGTGCGTGTGATTGTTAAATCAGTCGTCTATTGCATCACGCTATATGCCAAGTTATTTATTTTTTTAAGTCCTTTGCCGCTCATAATACTCTTGTATTCGAATACGAAGTCATTCCTAATTCGTGTGAGATGATGAAGTATTCGAGAAAATGTAGTAAGAGTCTTAACAGGAAATGTTATGTAAAAATTCTTAAAGCTTTTACACGTTTTCGATACTTATTTGAATAAAATTACAAAGCTATTGTCGCTTTAAGCTCTAGTTATGAAAATATGACAGTTGGCTCTGGAATAAGAAGGCGAATTGAATAAATTTTAAACTTTGTATCTTCGTTCAAAATATTTTGATCAAGTTGATAGAATAGAGATTACTTTAGATAGTTGTTCAGTTCGAACAAACAATATTGTATTGTTTATTATGCTAAAACACAATTTTAGGTTTTAGCAAACAAATGATTGATTGTGCAAAATATGACTAGATTTTGAAAATAACATTATAGTTAAGTATTATTATATATATATATATATATATATATATATATATATATATATATATATATATATATATATATATATATATATATATATGTATTCAGCCCTTTTTAACGTCCCACTGCTGGGCACGAGCCTCCCTTCAAGACGAGGGGAATCAGGCCATAGTCCACCACGCTGGCCTAGTGCGGATTGGCGGACTTCACATGTCTTTCGAAAACTTGCTAGGTTCTCTCAGACATGCAGGTTTTCTCACGATGTTTTCCTTCACCGTAAGGCAAGTGGTAATCAAGTTAGAAAATGATTCGCACATGAAAATATCAGAGGTGCGAGACCCGGGATTTGAACCCGCTTCACTCGGTTTCCTAAGCGAGCGCGTTACCACTGGGCTACCAGTGCCTAATATATGGGATCGCAATATATTAAAAACGACTCGCCCTCGCTTCGCTTCGGGTTCGTCCCTAGACAAAAACAAATCTATCCCACGGGAACCGTACATTTTTCCGTGATGATATATAGCCTATAACCTTCCTCAGTTAACGGGCTATCTAATGCAAAAAGAATTTTTCAAATCGGATTAGTACCTCCTGAGATTATCGCGTTCAACCAAACAAACAAACAAATAAGCGAACTCTTTAGCTTTATAATATTAGTATAGACTAGCGACTCACCTCACTTCGCTCAGGTTCGTTCCTAGGTGATTCTTTAAATTAACATAACTTTTTTATTCATGAACCGATTGAAATGAAACAAATACTAAATGTTAAGTGAAGCTTACTAAAGTACATTAGTGAAAATTTCATCCAAATCCGTTGAGCCGTTTCTGATATTAGCGCGCACAATTGCAACGACAAACAGACAAAAATTCTAAAAATCATTGTTTTGGGTTCTATTGTGTTAATAAAGACCGTCAATAATATAGTTTTTCTTAAATATCATCCATGTACAGACAGCGATCTCTTAGACTTTTATAATATATAAATTTTATACCATAGATATGCTCAAAAGTCTTTACAAAATTTAGTCAAAGTATTTAACATACATATACATATGTATGTATGTTTCTCTCCAGATTTTTATGCGTACGAGGAACTCCACTTACCTTTTTCCCGTAAATTTAAAATTAAAAATATAGTGCTTTATGAAAGATAAGAGTCATTTGCTAAAGCTGGTTTAGGTTTGTAGGTCACTGGGGAGAGGGGGACAGGCTGTGCTATAAAATTACATAATGCCATTACGAGAGTACACGCGATCGAATACTTAGAATAAATAGGAAAGAATGCTGGGGTTTAATGATTTAGCGACATTGGAATTTATTTTCGGGTTTCAAAATTTAAATCTCCCTTAATAACAATATATCACAGCATATAATAAATTGCTCGTAAAAATATATAAATGTATTTTAATAAATAATCTTTTATTGAACGACTTTTAAAAAGGACGACTACTCTACTATTATATTGTAATAATAACTTCGATATTTGTAGATGTAGATTTTTTTATTAACGAATAGCTTTGAAATGTAAAATTATATAGCATGCATATGTATATATAGCTTAAGAGGTTTATGTTTGAAGAAAAAACACATTATGGGTACATTTTTGTCATTTAAAATTAATTGTTTTATCATTATAACTACGTCACGTTTAAAGGCTTAGACATAATATGCCCTCGCGGACTTTTCTGTAGACCTATATTAGATACATAATTCCACCATACATTATTTCGTTATATCTCAAAGGGCGTAGGCAGCGTTTTCGTTGAAAGATCTCAGACAGCTTATTTTTTTTCGACATCTCCAACAAATATCGTTGTTTTGACCAATGTAAACAAAAACTTAACAAATTATATACTAAAACCTTCCTCGAGAACAACTCTCCATTAGTGAAAAGATCATTAAAATCGGTACAGTAGTTTTTGAGTTTATCGCGAACAGACAGACAGACGCGGCGGAGAACTTTGTTATATAATATATAGTGATCGTTTTTTCAATAGTCAATCGCAGCTCGAAGGATTTAATTGAAATATTTAAAGTTGTTTCTTAGCTTAAGAATTTTTATGATTATTTAGCGTAGTGGCATCGTATACAGGATATGATACAAAAGGACTATTTATATTTGACACGAATATTTTAGATAAGGATGAAAAATCATTTTTATTATTATGTAATAAAAAATTTTTTTCTAGCATTTTAACGACAAATCTATACATATAATGGAATTTTAACTGAGCCGAATCTGTTCAATAAATATTTTTTGAAAAATCTTTTTAAAATAATCATTATTATCGATACAGAGGCCTAATCTGTAAATTTTTGTCTGTCTGTCTGTTTGTCTATCTGTCTGTCTAGGAACGCATCATGAGAAAGCCAATGGAGAGGTTTTGATGAAATTTGGTATATATAGCTGGTAATTAGGGTCAACATGTGGGATACTTTTACTGCGGGAAAATATCTCATCTTTTATAAATCTATATTAAACGTTAAAATATAACTAGGGACGAACCCGAGCAGAGCGAGGGTGAGTCGCGAGTCTTATATAAAGCCTACAAAGAAACCAAGAGTAAATAATTTATTTCCATACAAACCCCTTAAGAGATAAGTCATGCAAAAACTAGTGTAAATATTGCAAAGCAGGATAACCCCTCAGAAAATCATAAATCTTCCATCTCCCATTTGAAATATGTGCCGGTGCTTCAAGAATTTAAATTTTCGCACCAAAGTAACAAATGGTTTGCGACGTCGCGAGCAATTTTTCACCATGAACGGATTTTACTAACGCTATCTCGTCGCGATAATCTTTTCTTCATTATTTTCTCACTTGTATTATGAATCGCTCTTAAATGAAATGTAAGTTACATACATACATACATATATTATAGATAAATAGCTATTCTAAAAATTTCACTTTTAATTGTATAGGTAACTGCAGCATATTCATTGCCAAATTACGCTTTTGAAGTTTTTTGATAGTGTTAAGGTTGATAGTTTCCCTAGGTCCCTAGTTTTTTGATTGTTTGTTATATTAAAATTTAGTATTTTTTTAATAATCTAATGCCTTTTTAGTGGGCTATTTTGTTTAATTTTCTACTTATTTGCGAAAAAAAAAAACGGATATACTAAATATGCTGCTGTTAATCTGCTTATTTTCAATCTTGGCTGAAAGTAACATAGTACCAACGTCTCTGTTTAGGTAATTAAAAAAATCATATTGATAAGTCTCAGAATGAATTTACATCCGTTAAAGCGATTATAACTGTATAGATCAAAGTACACACAAATATATAGATGAAATTTGTATAGACGATAAGTAAATACTAATGTAAGTGTTAAGTAACTAATACTATAAGCTGCTCTCGTTAGTTACAGCCACTAGGGAAATCTTATCTCTAGAAATACTCATATATTTTGTTAATTTATTTTATATACATATACTATGTGTGGGAATTTTTTTTCTTCCTTTGATTTTTTTTTTAATAATGCAGATATGTCTGTAAGGTTATAATAGTCTAAATTAAAAAGTTATTTTTAAATTTACGCAAATATTAGATATTTTAAATAAAACTATCTTTTCGGATTCTTTCGCGAGACTCGGAGGAGAGATCTCTTCCCTGACCACGATTGCTGTAAAGCATTCGAAACGTCGGGAACAAAAAATCAAAATAGATCCGCGAAAAAATCCGAAAAAATAATTTTGTTTAAAATTGTTTTTAATTATTTTTTATTTGTTAGTAGAGAATAAGTTTTTTAAGTAATTATAAAAAGTAATTAAATTATTAAAAAAATAAGATACATAAAAAATTACATTTCATAATATTACACGCATTTTGAAATTAAAAAGAAATTTTGATTAAAAATTAGTTATATAATAAAACAATTAAAGTAGTAATAAAAAAAACCAATGCAGCGTTTCCAAAACTTTTCCTATTCCTGCATGGAATTTTAGCTTCTTTTTCAGTAGCTAGTAGAAAACATCGTTTACGCAACGTTAGTGTAACGAATAGCTACGCTACACCTACCTAGTCTTAATTTTTCTTTATAACGTTCAATCTAGGACTATAAATCAGGATATCTACAAAAAATCGAGATGTCCGTCTATACGACGGCAGGCTTGTCGATAGCATGCTAATGAGCGGTAAGGGCACTCACAGACGGGTAATTTGTCGCGACTTGACAACCTTGGAGACATTGAGTACTTATAAGTGGAGGGTGGATAAGAAATTTGATATACTTTGATTTTTTATGGTTCCAGTGCTTATTTTAAGACGGTATATTTAGAGAGGATCAAGTAGTGAATTTGTTTGCAATTAGAGATTTTAAGGATAAATTCTTGTTATAATATCGTGGATGTCGATTACAAATATTGAATAGCCAATTATGTAAATTCGTTTATTTTATCATAATGTTTGTGGGAGTTCCCTGAGTAAGGTTGGTTTTGACAAAAAACCTTTATGATTCAGAACTAAATAAAATAGAATAATATTTTCTTTAAACTTTACTCATGATACTTTAGACTTAAAACAATAAATTGACACTTAATGATTAACTAATAAAGAAATAAAAAAATTGTACATGGAGTAATCACATATATTTATTTATTATTAATTTTTAAATTTTGAAAGTAAGTATTTATTAAATGATAGCCTGTACTTAAATTTTTTAAATATAAAAAAGTTGAAACTCGTTTGTACACGGCTTAATCTTCTTATATCGTTCACGTGCATCGAAAGGTAATAAATCGGCCCGAATACGATTTAAAAAGTTAAAACTGAAGCAAAAAGAAATAACAAGCTTCAAATGAAAGAATTTGTGAACGTATTCAAGGCGTGTTAACGATTTCGGGGTTCCACAACAATGGCAAGAAAAAGAATTTAAAATTCTGAGTCTTTGATTCTGTAAAAGCTTGAAATAAGTTTTTCATGGGCATTGAGATAATATTACTTTCTAGTTTAATAAAATAACTAGCGACTCACCCTCGCTCTGCTCGGGTTCGTCCCTACTTACGGTTTAACGTTTAATATAGATATAGTATGTTATCCTTAAGAGATAGACATATGCCATTGCGGACTTTTCTGTAGATCTATATAAGATACACAATTCCACCATACGTTATTTTGTTATATCTCAAAGGGTTTAGGCAGCGTTTTCGTTGAAAGCTCCCAGACGGATTATTTTTTTCCGACACCTCCAACAAATATCGTTATATTTTAGCCAATATATATAAAAACTTAACAAATTATATATTAAAACCTTCCTCGAGAACCACTCTATCCATTTGTGAAAACAACATGAAAATCGGTGCAGTAGTTTTTTAATTGCAAACAGACAGACAGATGCGGCGGAGGACAATGTTTTATAATATGTAGTGATATTTGAGACTCATTATAGGTTACTGTTAAATTGTCTCAGATTTGGTGGTCAAAGAAACATTTATTATGTTATATTAAAATACAATATTTTTTAAATTACTCTCATTTTCTGAGAGACTTTATGGGAATTGAGTTCATATTTTATTAGATTTACGTAAATATTTTAAATAAAACTGTCTTTTCGGATTTATTTTGATTTTTGGTTCCCGACATTTCGAACGCTTTTGATTTTGCTATATTTTTTTATGATTGCAACCTGTGCTATATTATGTATGTAGAAATATTGTTTCGCAGAAACTAGAAAGGTCAGTTTGCAAACAAGTAATGGGTTCTGAAAACTCATCAGCTGTTCGACACATTCATGAAGTCGCGTGAATCACAGGCAGTTATTATTAAGAAAAAAATATTGTGTACATTTGTATTATATTGCTATCGTGAATATAAATTAGTTCAATGTTTCGAAAACAGAAAAGAAAAAATTTATAACAATAATAAACACTAGTAGCTTCAGTAGATTTATATTTCCTGAAGCTACCTAATTACATATATGACTAGCGACTCACCCTCACTCCGCTCGGGTTCGTTCCTATATAGTAGTACGATTTAACGTTTAGTATAGGTTTCTCAGAAATGAGATACCTACTTTCCCGCAGTAAAAAGTATCCTATATGTTGACCCGGATAACCAGCTATCATCTTACCAAATTTCATCAAAACCTGTCCAGTGGTTTTCTCGTGATGCAGTCACAGACAGACAAAAATTCTAAAAACTATAGATTCGGTCTCTGTATCGATAAATAATAATAACAATTTAGAAAGATTTTCCAAAAAATATTTTATGTACAGATTTGATTCACAATCAGTAAGAATTTTATTATATGTATAGATAGATATAAAAATATAGAAAATATTGATACACAAGTTTTTTTAAATTAATTTAGTGCTAAAAGTAGGAAGTAATGGGAAGCTCTTTTTGTATTATTTTCTAATATTATTTTTGAAAAACATGGGTTACCTAATAGTACAAAATATATATGTATTTAAATATTTGTTTGATTTTAGTTACAATTTAGTTTGTATCCTTCAGGGGTCAATATATTGAAGTAATTAGCAGAGTAACTTAATTCTTTTGTACACTTGTAAGTTTTGCGCGAGTAATAGATATACGTACGTATTTCTGGATCCTACCGTGACTTTAAAGCGATCTACGATATTTTATATTTAAAACTAGTATTAAAACGTTTGTACCTTACAAAGATATTAAATTCCTTCCAAAATTAGTACTTTTTTAGATATACGAGAATATTTGACATTTTAAATAAAAATATTTTTTCGAATATTTCCGCGTTTATTTTTTAATTTTTGGTTCCCGACATTTCAAATGCTTTACACCGATTATAATCATGAATATTTCTTCCGAAATAAAAATAATTCCAGGAAAAAAAACCGAAAAGATATTTTTATTTGAAACTTCAAAAAAAGTATTCCACTCTTAGAATTTTTCTTTAAATTTATATAGAACAACTCTAATATTTAATAAAAATGAAAACCATGTTCACATTATTCCTAAAGTTTGGTAAAAAATATATATAACCCATACGTACACATTTAAAGACATAATAGGATTTGTAAAACTAATAATGTTCAGGCGATTTTAAAATGTCATAGGTTACGTGTACTGAAGTTTTCCAGTAAAAATATCGTGCAACTAGATTACGATTATTTGAGTTAAGCCATTTTATATAACTTTATTAGTAGTCCATTTAATTTTATAATTTAGCATGAAACAAAATGTTGCTTGCAGGAAAATTCATATGACGATCGCTATCACACATCTGACGTTTCTAACATGTACCTATCGTTTATGATATTGTAGTGTTGAAATATCTATAATGATTATAAAAACACACACTAATTGATTGATTGAAATATGAAAAGATTATGAAATTTACAATAAAAAAAATATCTATTTTAATTACAAATATATTTATACTTATCTATAAGTACATATAATAAAATTCTAACGGAGTCGAATCTATATATTAAATATTTTTGGAAAATCTTTTGAAATAATCATTATTAGCGATACAGAGGCCGAATCTATAGTTTTTAGAATTTTTGTCTGTCTGTCTGTCTGTGACCGCATCACAAGAAAACCAGTGGATACTAACAGTGGATACTAACTTGCCTGCAGCTCCACCTACCGAGAAGTTGGGTAGTTGTGAATATTAAGCCATCTACTCAAACTTATACAAAAAAAATCATCAAAATTGGTTCAGCAGTTTTGGAGTTGAGTTAGATACCCACGTACATAAGAATTATAGTTATAAAAATAATAAATACAAAAATTTATATATATATATATATATATATATATATATATATATATATATATATATATTTGTATTTATATATATATACACACACACACACACAAAGATAAAATATTTCAGTAACTTTTTTTCTCCTTTTTTATTTAGTAGCTATTGACGAGCTTTAGTGTTATCAATAATAAATCCTTTTAACATGAGTTCCATTATTCCCTTAATATTATAAATGCGATAATTTGGATAGATGGATGTTTGTTACTCAATCACGCCAGAATGGCTGAATGAATCTTGATGAAATTTGGCACAGAGATAGATTATAGTCTGGAATAGCACATAGTTTATTTTCTCTATCTCTTTAAATTCTTTATTCCGAAAAAACGTACGGCTCTCGTGGGATACATTTGTTTTAATTTTTTACAGAACAAGTAATGGACTATCCATTTCATACTAATCGTAAAGTACCTAGGGATGAATCCGAGCGGAGCGAGGGTGAGTTGCTAGTCTATATTCGATTTTTATCAAATTCATATATTTTATACACCTACATATTCTCCTCAATTTTTCAATACTGATTATGGTCGAATTCCGTCCACTAGGCGAACACTAGTATTTTTAAAAGGACTAAAATACGCTTTAAGCTAACCGAATACACACAACTTTCATTATGTGAGTGGATTTTTTTGCAGACAAAAGTTATGACATGTGTGAAAATTTTAACGTGTTTGGACATGCAACTTTTAATTATTACTGTGAAATTAATTTAATAACATTTTAATGGAATATTTGTGTCATTGATATATTTAACTAAATAGATATTAAAATTCTTCTCATCCTTAATAATAAAATTACTATAAATCCAAATTAATTTTGAGTAACTAATTTGACTTCTTAACTTTATTATTTTTTTAAGACAAACCATGTTCTTTCTTAGGGTTGAGTTAATTTATTATACGAGTAGATATGGCACAGCCGGGCGCGAAGCCAAGAGACGCATAGGAAGGTGGCCCACTTCGGTGAGCGGATTGCTCCTGGTACTTCTGATAGCAAAGTGGACCGTGGGAGCAACTCCTTAGTTCTGTGTTTTGCTTTGGCAGACCTGCTGTCGGGGCATCGTGGTTGAGTGTGTAAGCGATCCTGCTGCTGCATTAAGACTAGGAAGGTTCTGTTGGGTTTTAGTGGATAGTACTAGCGTCTCTAGTTGGTGAGTCTCATATAACAACATGTATGTATATAGATGCATTTCCTAGCATTAAAAATAGTAATAATAAAAGTTTATAGTAAAAAAATACATCAATTGGTACTATGTATTCTTTTCACTTTCAAAGTCCGGTGGGACAACGATTCGACATGACCAGCGAAGTATAGTTCGCAAGACCGAGTGCTTACGTGCTTATCGAAGCACCGAGGGTGTAATATCGCCACCTTCTCAACTCCGGGAATAAACAAAAATGGTGTTAATTTCTTGACAGGAAATCCGTGTAACTATGTTGTGTCCGACTCGGGACACGATCCCAAGACCTCTGAATTTACAGCCATACATGTTGACCAATAAAGCAACGAGACGAGACCAATATAGCAGCTTTAATAATTATTAAATCAATAATGTCTCACACACCTTCATTAACTCAATGTTATATCAAGTTTATCAAAATTAACCGCGTAACTTCGCAACGACTTTAATAATAACGTAGGTGATATCAAAACTGAGTTATCGTTTAATTTCCAAGGCATTAAATAATTAATGTACAAAGTAAGTTTACTAATATATTGATCAACTAGCGACTCACCCTCTCTTCGCTCCGTTTCGTCCCTAGGTTGTGTTTTTCAAAATAAAATTAATTAATTAATTTGGTTCTTATTTTTTTTCTAAAATAAAAGTTGCCAAGTCCTTATTACATCAGCTATTTGCCAGTGAATCTCCCGTCAAAATCGGTCTAGCCATTTCAGAGATTAGCCGGAACAAACAGACCCATTACTACTCGAGAATAAAAAATTATACCTATACTTATATCGTATAAAATAACGTCAGATAAGCTATGACTTAAAGTTCTTATAAGTTACTAGCGACTCATCCTCGCTCCGCTCGGGTTTGTCCCTCGTACGTTTTAACGGTTAATATAGATTTCTCAAAAAAGTAGCCTATATATTGACCCGGATAACCAGCTACCAAATTTGTTCCCAAACAGACAGACAAAAATTCTAAAAACTATAGATTCGGCCTCTGTATCGATAATAATGACTACTTCAATAAGATTTTCCAAAAAATATCTAATGTACAGATTCGACTCAGTTAGAATTTTATAAAAAAATTATTTTATTAAAGCGAGTGGCAAACTAAAATTACGTAGCTCTAGTCCACAGATAATACTTACATATATGTATGTATACTAGTGATTTTAGTCTGTAATGTTTTAATACAGTTTTTTTTAATAAATTTGATCTTAAATTATAAACTAAATATTTCAAAAGTACTATGACATTTAAGTTTTTATAAAAATTGACTCATTGATTGCTTAGAAAATTAATTGCTATTTACTAAAAAAAACCTTGCACTTGTTCATCCACCTGTAAAATGTACACCTTATATCTTCATTGTCTTATTATTCGCGAATTTATTCACAGAACAAAACAATAAGATCAAATAAAGAAAATATTGACATTTCCGGCGACGCGACATTAAAATAACTTCAAATGACAAAGTTGAGTTCTTGACATCTCTTGAACAAGGTATTCAATTTCTTTCTAAAAATTACCAAGGATGAATTACAAACGGTCATATTGTTTGATGTATCTTAAGGTTTATTTTGTAAGTGATATTTTACTTTGATTTTATATAAGTACTTAAATCCAATTAGCCATTAAATACCATGACAAATAGGAAACGAAAAAGGAATGTATATTCTTATTAAAGCTTAAGAGATTTATGCCAAACCTGCTATGAAAAAAGTAATAAGCGGGACAAATATGAAGATATAATTCGTGAACGCTTGAACACATCTTCATGAAAATCTTATTGAATCTCAAAACTAGTCTGAATCAAAAACAAAGCTACATTTATTTTTAAACATAAGTGCATCTATATATGCTATAAACTTTATAATAATATAGTTCATACATCAGAATAACTAATAGGTTTTTTTTTATCCCAGAAAAATCTACGGTTTCCGTGGGATTGATTTGTTTTTGTTTGTCCGCTAGTCTATACTAATATTATAAAGAGAAAAGATTTGTTTGTTTGTTTGTACCAAATAGGCTCCGAAACTAATAGACCGATTCAGATGAAATTTGGTGAGAAAATAGTTTGAAATCCTGGGAAGGACATAGCATAGTTTTAACCCAGAATTGATCCCTTAATGGGGTGAAAATGAGGATGAAAATTTGTAAGAGGAAGAAAACTAGGGACGAAGCCGAGCAAAGCGAGGGTGAGGCGCTAGTAAGTATATACAAACTATAATAAAAGCTTTAACTCCACTTCTAAATCTCTTTAGCAGACATAAAGAATATTAAATCGTATGAACGCGCGAGGTAAGCAGCTTGTAGTCCCTATTATATACACTATTGAAAAATAATTTCAAGAATTAGAAGAACTAAAATGTAAACAAATTTGCTTTATTATGTACATTTTTGCAGTTATGGCCCATAAACTTAAATCAACCTGACCATCAAAGTTGCGCCTAAACTAAAAAAAAACGACAGTAGGGATCTCCTTTTGCTAGAGATAACTGCGACTAGGGGAGACTAGAGGGCGTTAATAACTGTGACTTGTCTAACTAATGCTAAATAAATTGTTCATGATATTATATTAAATAATATTACTAATAGCTAACTTAATTAATAAATAAAAATAAATAAATAAAAACTATAATAGATGAAAATCGAAATAACTTGCTATCTAATAACTTTGTATTAGGTCCTTACATGTAATCACTTACTATAATACTATATTCTAATAATAAAATTATACATAATTAAAGCAACGTTGAAATGTCATAATTAATGTCACTCAAAAACAATTTCGCCTCTGATAAAGTACTTATCTATGATGCTTTTATGACGTAAGAAGTAAACAAGGGAGAGGGAAATCAAATATTTACAGACAGGAAATGGGTCAACGACTAAACCAGATACTTTCGGCCGCTAATAATTCTGTCTTAATCTATTACGTATCTATATTGTGTATATTAGGGTAAGTCCGGGAGAGACGCCTATAAGGGATAGATGCCTACTAAATTAAAAAAATTAAAATTTGCGTGATCCGGAACGCATCCTTAATACGCCAGTCGAAAGTTAATATCAGTGTGGAAGTTTTTACACAAACATATATTACTTTTAATTAATATTTTAGTGTAAATTTCTAAAATAAGATACGTGTAGTTAATATATGCGTTAGAATATAATCTTTAGGATAGGTTGCAGTAACTTTTTTTCTTAAATTCTTTAGTTAAATAGTGTTAAATTATTTTATAATCTAACATTTTGATCTTGTTTTGTTAACAATCCACCATTTTGTATTGTAAATGCTTGGGTGTGTTCAGATTCGATAGACAACTTTCCCTAATAATCCCTAACATTTAGCGTCCAGCAGTTCAGCCGGGCGCTAATTAAGGCAGTGGTGGCCCAAGGGTAACGCCCTCGCTTGGGAAACCGAGTGAAGCGGGTTCAAATCCCAGGTCTCATACCTCTGATATTTTAATGTGCGAATCATATTTTCTAACATGATACCACTTGCCTTACGGAGCAGGAAAACATCGTGAGAAATGTCTGAGAGAACCTAGCAAGTTTTTGGAAGACATTTGAAGTCCGCCAACCCGCACTTGGCCAGCGTGGTGGAGTATGGCTTGATCCCCCTCGTATTGAAGGGAGGCCCGTGGCAGTGGAGGCAGTTTGACGTTAAAAGGGGCTGAATATATACAGTTCAGCTGGGCGCTAAGTCAATTAACGCACTGGGAGATTTCTTAATAGAAAAATTAATCAACTATACTTGGCCAGACCCGGGATTCAAACGTAGGACAGCAGTACATGCTAGGGTCTAGACTAGCGGGACTTACATAATATACATACATAATTACAAATTTAGTTGGAAAAGATCTGGAAAATCATTATTTTTTTTACAATCGTATCTACATTATTTTATAACTTCATGCATTCATCTTCATACTACGTCGGGAACGAGATATGGCAATCTGCGTTTTTACATTTCTCTTGATGTCAAACCAATGCTTGTTAAATATTAATTTCAATTCACACATTAAATGTAACAGACGGAACGACGGACGAAGTCGCATTGTATAAATTCTCGTTCATAATAACATAGGCATAATTACCCACTAATAAGTAAACTTCTATTTATAGATAAGTAAACAAAACTCATAAATTATTTGGACAATACCAATAAAAGTTAGACCTTCACGTCATTCTAGTAAGAACTAGTCGATCTAAGTGATAGCTACTGAATGATTCACTTCAAATTGTCGCTGTCACACTTAATTCCAGCAAAGTTTCGAGGTCTACCCAATTCTATAAATAAGGTGTAAATGTAAAATTACAATTAATGTTTGCTAGTCGTTAGCAAAGTAACGTTATTAATGCTTTAATATATTGCTTCCTTGTTAAAACGATAGCAAATTTTGCAATAGCGATTCGTATTAGGGATACAAAACTTCCAAACACCGCAATACGGTACGGCTCTCGATTAAAGTCACAACTACTTGTAGCTAATTAAAGGACGTTGCGGGCCTCTGTCGCAGTGACTCTGCATTAGTATTTACTGTATAACGAAAGGGCTCAAGACATCCTCTAAATTAAATTTGGAAATGTGTTAGTATATCTGTTTGTTTCACGGCCATCATTTGGTCATATCGTTTTGAATGAAAGGCTTAGAGTGAGTTTGCACCCTATAAACACATACATATGTAGACTATGTTCGATAAAATATATGATCGCCTCAGAATTAATGACAAGAGTTGTACGAAACTTGTAATGTTATATTATTAGGAACTTTTAATCTAATCAATAAGTCTAATACATACTCGTAACAAGATCATCTTATCTCAAAGGAACTCGAAAGGAAGAATTTTTTCTTAATATAAAATTGTCGTATTTATGTATAAAATCAATATTACGTTATTCTAGTTTTATAATATTCATTCATAAAACAATAAAGCTTCCTTAAATTCCGGTTTTAATTTATTACTTTATTAACGGTACACTAATGAATGTGACGTAAAAATCTTCAATTAAACGAATCTTAACCATGTAGAGCCAAGTGACCTGAATATTACAACATGTGCTCGTTACGAGTATCTGGGGACACGGCAGTGTTTGCGCCAAGTTGGGCTTAGAAGACGGCGATAGGAAAAATAATTTACGGACTACCTAGTCTTTTCAACGCTATTTTATGAGAAATATTTCATTCACAACTTCTTATATAACATTGAAAATGTACTTTTTTTCGGTTTGATAACTTACCTTGTATTGACACAGCCTTGGAGCAACGCATACACGTGATTTTTTACATAGAGATATTTGGGCATAGTCTTCAAGTTTTTTTTTTATAATTACATTACATCCACAGGCTTTAATTGCCCGTGCCCTATTTATACATTTTTTTTTCTGTTTGGCGATTACATTTTTTTTATTTTATACTCAGAGCCAGCGGTACTTAAAGCTATAGATTAAGTGACGTGGTGGAGATAAGGAGGAGGAAGATATCGCTAAAACTTAATATATTATATGCGAGGGATATTTAGGTAATACGGATCACAACTTATTAGATCTCGAGTATTTGAACTTTCGGGAATTAGTAAACTACCTTGAAAGTTTTGTTAATGCTTTATTTATTTTGCTGCTTAGACAAAACTATAGTTTCATTGATCGATTCTTCCTAAAAAACCTAACTGTTCCCCATAATTTTTGAATATTGTTTTTATAGAATAAATAAATGATAAGTTATAACATAATATTTTCATCAACTCTAAAGGCTTAGGACTAACTGATTTGAACCTTTAAAAATATGTATTATTAAAAGTATTATCTCGTTTATTTTCGAAAAAAAAAAATTAATCCATCGGTTTTTTCTTTTTTTCCTTATTGTTGTTCATCTCAACCTGTAAATATTGCTCATGAATTATGATAAAAAATACATTATAAAAGTGTTTCATACATTTTCATTTGTGAAAATAATTGCAATAATTTAAACACTAGCAGATAAATATATTACACGCGAATGATTGTCGCTTTAGGCAATCATAATAAAGCTATTCGCTACATCATATTTATTATTTTACTATAATTATATTCCATTCAAATATTTACATTTTGTATAAATAAATGATTTGCATATAAATTACGTTTCATTTAATTGTACTGTAAAAGTGGACAGTTCAATAAATTACATTTTATTGTTATTCTAATTAAATTATAAAGTCATATTAAGAGGAATTTTTTATCATAATTTTCAATATAAATCTGCGTTAATAAATATTTCAAGATGGAGACTATTTTCAATGCATATTTTAACTTCATAGTATCGATAAAAAGTATACATATGTATATTGTATATTATATATACTACTATATACAACATGCATGTACAAATACAACTGAAATACAAATTAATTAAGCTGTCCCAGAAAATATATAAAGTTCTCAATCAAAGGTCAAACAAAGCTTTTGCTTTTGCGCATATTTTTTTTACATAAATCAGGTCACGGTTCAATTGTATTGCAATAAGAGTCGTTAAAGTTCATATCTGTCAAAAGCTTAGTGGTTGCTTGACGAAAGAAATTTAGAACTTAATACATGAAAAGACATGTTCTGTTCACGTCGCATTCATTCCTGGCACCAAGGCGTTCATACATACACTACGTAATTAGGAAAATGGACTTTACATTAACACATTACAGTCGAAAATCGGTTGTACGAAGCATACATTTCAGATGCCGAAATTTGACTCTTGGGCTTTAAGCGGAAAGGTTAGTTTCGACTGCACGATTATATCCGCAACAATCTATGGAATGCAAGTAATTAAGTAGTTTTACATAGCAGATTGCGGATGGTTATCCATAAAAAATATACATACCATCCGTCGTTGAAGTTATATTCATCTTGGCTGAGAACCACAAGTCAATCTAAGGTAGGTGACAAAAATCTAATTGGACAAATCAAAAATGTAATTTGTGACACTGCTTGCCACAAGACACCTTTAAAGTATTGTCTCCGAAATGCTTTACTGTTCACACAAGCACCACCAGTTAATACCACTTTTAAACCAACACGCGGTTAGATATCGAATTGGCGCGAATACTTGACAGCTACCAGATTGATATGCGTCAATCGCGCGACGCGACACCTTCCTTCCCCGACCCTACTACAGAGACAGGTGGAAATCGGATTTACAGCAATTATGTAGAGATGTTACTTTGCTAGCAATCCAAAGGTTTTTGATAGTGTAACGACAAAACAAATAGTCCGGAATGAGCGAGCTCCGGACATGCGCAGTTGAGACTGGTGCATGCGTACATTCTTAGGCCGCGGTTACCAACGGTAGGGTTTAGTGTTTTTACGATTGTTACTCAATTACTGAGTGAATTGTCTCTTTTACCATAGTCACAAATGTCACACCTGCGTTTGACATTTACTATACTCTGTCACAAATATATCTGGTATTTTACTTCTATATATAAAATGGCATTTCTAATAGCGGAGAACTTAATAACTTAGAATTTTTCAAGCCTATTATAGTGCATATTGTAATCAATAAATTTTTTCATATATTATAATTTTTCATGATTACTTATACATATAATTTCAGTGATGAAAAAAATTTAGATCCTGCCAATTTTCGAACTCCCTGTGGACGTCTCCCTACATCTGCAGTAAAGCTAGGTAGGCACGTCCCGCGCCTGGCTCTTGAGATATTTATCCGGCGACGGCTACCTGATATGTACACCAGTCTTATAAACAATATATCCATGAATCTTATTACTAAGTCATAAGGGCGATAACGCAACGAAAATATTTTTCCTCTTCGCGGATCACCGTACCAAACTGATGTAGATATAGCATGATCGCAAAAAGCGTATGCGTATACGCTGTTTTGAATCTTAAGTCTACGCTTTATAGTTTAAAATTGTTTAAGTAGAACGATAACCGTACGTAATTTGCGTGGTAAAAACTGACGCAAACCATTTCTATTTCTAACGTGAAGGGCTTAGAGGATAAATCTGCTTGAAGGAATACTGTTTAGAATTTGTATGATTATACTAAATGTGAGTAATACGGTTAACATGTCTCCGTTACACATTATTCACAATTGTTTCTATGGAGCTTTGAAAAAAATATAAAATATTTTGCTATTTCTACTTTAAAGAGGCACTTTATTCACAATAACAGGGCAACGTAGCGTTTATGAAGTATATTTGTTAAAAAACGGATTGGAACAGTGGCTATGTTAATAAAAAGTCTCACTGAAGGTAGCAGATTCGAGTTTCGCATAGGGTAGATTCTTATAATCACCCTATGGCCTTTAGATATTTGTCTCGGCACGATAAAAGTCTATAAGCACTATCCGAATGGTTCGTTTTAAAGTCACTATCCTATCCTTCGTCGTCTACCATGTTAGAATTTTATGAAAATGTATTTATCTTGAAAGCTTCTGTTCATGCGTGTATCGGAACGGGTGGAGTGAAGGAGGCCTCTGAGGGAAGCCTCAGAGATTTGAGAACATTAACGTTTTTCGCTAAGGAACGTTATAAACAATACGCTAATAAATCACTATTCTACCACTATACTTTGTACAAATGTACTAATAAATACGTAAAATTAAACCGACTTTTTAATATTGGCGCTTCGAGCCAGGATTTACAAGTAAAAGAACCAGAAGAAATATCAAGAAATCAAATATATACACTACATCACACGGTGAGACGTTTCAACCAGATTATTCCTTTAAACTCCATAAAACCTTGTGCTAATACCTAGTGTTAATACCAGTGATTATTGTCGCATTAAATTTATTAATTATATGAATCGTATTTAAAGGTGTACTTGTACTTCATAGAAGCTGCTGTCGCCAGATTATAATTTACAGGTAACCCCACTTCTAGTAAAGCACCAAAATGTCTAAATCTGAACTTACATTGCCTAAATCTCCAGTTTTAGATCCCACAGCTCAATGTGTAAAAGAATTAATTAAACAAAGAGGTACTTTAAAAGGCCGCTTAACTAAATTGTCTATTTATGTTAATTCTTTTGAAAATCAATTTCTAGACCGCGCTAAAAGGGCTGAATTAAATTTAAGGATGAAGGGCGCAGCTAATATATTGTCAGAATTTAACAATATACAAAATAAACTAGACGGGCTTCTTCCTGAGTCACAAGATGAGGAACAGCTCGACGAGAGAGAATCTTTTGAAAGTAAGTACTATACTATCTTAGCTCAAGCTAATTGCATACTAGATAATGATTCTAGTTCACCTAATGCAAATAGTTGTGGGAACGACCTGGGTAATATGCATCAGTCGGTAAAATTGCCTACAATAAATTTACCTACCTTTGACGGTTCCTACGAACAGTGGCTCGAGTTTAAAAATACATATTTGTCACTAGTTCACACGTCTAATAATATAAGTACAATTCAAAAATTTCACTATTTAAAATCCTCTTTGAAAGGTCCTGCCGTATTAGTCATTGATTCTCTAGAATTTACCTCAGATAATTATTATGTTGCTTGGGAGTTGCTTATGAATAGGTACAATAATAGCAGACTTCTTATTCACAATCATGTGAAAGCTTTGTTTAATATTAAAAATTTAACTAATGAGTCACCTATATTATTACGCAAATTAATTGATGTCATACTTAAAAACCTGCGATCTCTTAAATTATTAGGTGAACCGACGGAACACTGGGACACTTTATTGATTTATATGATTGTTTCTAAACTTGATAATACTACTGAACGCGAGTGGGAGAAATATAGGAGTGATCTTTTGTTAAATGAACGTCAAAACGATTGTAAGACACGAGTACAAGTAAACGATTTATTACAATTCTTAAAAGCTAGGGCTGATATGTTAGAAACGTTGCAAGTTTCACACTATAAACAAGGTTATGATTCGAAAACTGTTACAAAAACGTCACATAGTAATTCTAAAGTTCATTGTAATTTATCTACGTCAAAATCAAATAATTTTACTAAAAGGTTATGCCCGTATTGTAAGGCAGATCATTACTTGTATTCGTGTCAAAAATTTCTAGACTTGACGATTGATACTAAAATAAATTTTGTTACTAATAACAAATTATGCAAAAACTGTTTGCGTCCCGCTCATACTGCAGACACCTGTAAGTTCGGACCGTGTAGGAAGTGCAATTCTAAGCACAATACTATCATTCACCGCGACAGCGTCCCGACTGAGAAACAAGTCTCGCTGCTACAAGCGCCCGCGCAAAGCGAATGTAGTAGTGATTTTTATCAATTACCTCAACGCACACAAACAAAAACCCCTTTATCACAGGTGCATAGTGCAGACGTACATTGCGCGCAAGCGTCACTCACTAAGCCTGTTTTGTTATCGACCGCGCTAGTCAATGTAACAGATGATTCAGGGAACACAATTACTTGTCGCGTTTTACTAGATAGTGGTAGCCAATGCTGTTTTATACGAAAATCTCTATGCGATCAAATTAACACGCCATTAATACAGTCCATTAAAAAAATACAAGGAATCGGTAATTCTATCACGCAAAGTTTACAGTCTTGCAAAATAAAAATAAGTTCGTTAAACGGTGAGTATTCTACGTGCTTACAATGTTTGGTACTGCCGCAAATAGTACCTACTATGCCGTCTATACCTATTAATATTGATAAAATAATAATTCCGGATTTTATTACGCTAGCGGATCCCTCTTACCTGGAAACTCATACGATTGATATATTAATAGGCGCCGATCACTTTTGGGAGTTATTATGCGACGGAAAAATACCTCTTAAGAGTGGCCCTTTTTTACAAAATACGAAACTAGGCTGGGTTGTCTCGGGTCCTGTGAATGAAATTGCGTGCTTAAATAATATTGTTTATTGTAATTTTTCACAGTCAATCGACTCTCAATTACGTAGGTTTTGGGAATTGGAAGAGGTCACGGTTAAATATCCTGCGTTATCTGATACAGAAAAGAGTTGTGAAGATAATTTTATTAAAACTACTAAACGGGATAGTCAAGGCCGTTTTATTGTTTCAATTCCTTTTCGAGACTCGCCTACTTTACTTGGTGAATCATATACACAGGCATATAAACGCTTAATTTCACTTGAAAAGAGATTATCTTATTTACCTATTTGTAAAAAGTTATATAATGAATTTATAAATGAATATATACAGTTAGGACATATGAGTCGTGTTCACACTTACAACGATATACATTTTTTTATGCCGCACTTTTGTGTATTTAATGAAAATAGCTCGACAACTAAATTACGGGTTGTTTTTGATGCAAGTGCATTGTCATCGACAAATAAATCTTTAAATGATTTGCAGATGGTCGGGCCACCCATTCAAGGCGATTTATTTTCAATTTTATTGCGTTTTCGCGAAAATACTTATATAGCATGCGCCGACATCGAAAAGATGTATAGGCAGGTTTTAATTTCTGAAGATCAACGCGACCTCCAGCTTATTCTATGGCGCAGTGATGCTGCATCTCCTGTTGAGATTTATAGGTTAAACACGGTGACTTACGGGACGGCGTCTGCGCCTTTTTTGAGTGTAAGGTGTTTACAGCAACTTGCTATGGAATGCGACGACGTTGACGTTAAGCGAGTAATAACACAAGATTTTTATGTTGACGATATGATTACAGGAGGGGATAATAAAAATGAATTATTAAGTTTATGCGAGGAAACGGCCAGGGTCCTAGCCAAAGGCTGCTTTCCACTTCGAAAGTGGATATTCAATTTTGACCATGATCATGCATTGTCGGAGTCACACACATTAAAAAATCTTTCTTTAGGTGAACAAACGCAATCAAAAACTCTTGGACTGAGCTGGCTTAGTCACATAGATCAACTTAATTTTCAAACTAAGGTTCAAGTCCCTAGTAATATAACAAAGCGTGTAATTTTATCCATTATATCGCAGATTTTTGACCCTCTTGGCTTACTCAGCGCAACTATAATATCAATTAAAATATTATTACAAAAATTGTGGCTATTAAAGATTGATTGGGATACAAAATTACCTCAGGAAGTGACTAATGAATTTATTCAATTTATAAGTGATCTTGATGTGCTTAGCAAGCTGCGAATACCACGTCATAGTTTTGCAAAGTATTACACACGCGTAGAACTTCACATTTTTACTGACGCTTCTCAAAAGGCCTACGGTGCATGTGCATACATTCGTTCATTTACGCAAGATAACGTTGTAGTAAAATTATTATGCGCGAAAGGTAAAGTAGCTCCCTTAAAGGTATTAACTGTCCCTAGGCTTGAGCTGTGTGGTGCTTTGACTGGAGCTAGGCTGTGTGTAAAAATAATTGAATCGCTCCGCTGTCGATTTGATGATGTCGTGCTATGGAGCGACTCCACTATAGTATTAGGATGGTTGCGTATGGCACCATATCAATTAAAAACGTATATACAGAACAGGGTAGTCGATATACAAGAATTAACGCAGAATTATTTATGGAAGCACATAGCAAGCCACGAGAACCCAGCAGATTTAGTTTCAAGGGGTATTAATTTACAAATGTTAAAAGATTTAAAGTTATGGTGGGATGGTCCAACATTTTTACAGGATCCTAATTTTAAATTACATTCAGACTCTACTGAAAGTAGTACAATTAATCTTCCGGAGGTTAAAAGTTTACATGTACGGAATGACAATTCTAATGACGATACTAGTCAGTCTCTTTTTCCATTTTCCAGGTTCTCTCAGTTCAACCGCCTTCAACGCACCATGGCGTATATTAAACGTTTTCTACATAACAGTCATAAAACAAACTTAAAACGATCAGGTGCTTTGAGTGTGGATGAGCTGCGAGAGGCTGTGAGTACACTTGCTTTACTATCACAACGGGAATCGATCATTGAATATGATGCTATATCTAAAAATAAACAGTTAATTAAGAGCAATTTAAAAAATTTAAACGTATTTTTAGATGACAAAAAATTAATAAGAGTAGGGGGGCGTTTATCTAATGTGTCTGAATTTAACTTCGACAAGAAACATCCTATCCTTTTATCATCTAAGCATCATTTCACATACCTATTATTTCGCTATAAACATATACGGCAACTGCATGCAGCACCGCTGTTATTATTATTTACTATTCGAGAATCATGGTGGCCTATCAGCGGTAGGAATCTTGCAAAGAGGGTTGTACATGAGTGTGTCGTTTGCACTCGATTTCGCGGTAAAACTCTAACTCCATTAATGGGTAACTTACCAGCCAAACGTTTATCTGTCAGTTTCCCGTTTGCCATTAGTGGAGTTGATTATTTCGGGCCAGTGTTAATACTAAATCGGAGAGGTAAAGGCGCCAGGTTAACTAAAGCTTACGTTAGTTTATTCATATGTTTTGCAACTCGAGCTATTCATCTTGAGTTAGTAGGTGACTTATCTACTGATGCATATTTGCTAGCGTTAAAGCGATTCATCTCTCGTCGCGGCAAACCATCAGAAATATTTTCTGATAATGGAAGAAACTTCACTGGTTTAATGGCAGAGTTTTCAAAATTTTTACACAACTGCGCAGATAATATTAAGGATTATGCTATTAACAATAACATTAAATTTAGTTTCATTCCGCCATATTCCCCACATTTTGGTGCCTTATGGGAAGCAGGGGTAAAATCTTGCAAACATCATCTTAGGCGGGTTCTAGGTAACGCTAATTTTACATTCGAGGAGTTCAGCACGGTATTGACACAGGTGGAAGCCGTTCTAAACTCTCGTCCCTTATCTCCCATGTCTACAGATCCAAATGATTTTTCCCCACTCACTCCAGCTCACTTTCTGGTTGGTCGTCCATTGACATCACCTGCTAGTGAAAATTACGAGCAAATCGCATCGCATCGACTCACACACTACCAAAGAGTGGAGCAAGTTCGGCAGCACTTCTGGACTCGATGGTCAAAAGAATATGTATCGGAGCTACAAGTGAGGACTAAGTGGATGAAATCTGGTGACACATTGAAGGAAGGCACTCTTGTACTAATCAAGGATGACAACAGCCCTCCTCTAAAGTGGAGTATGGGACGAATTGTTTCTACCTTCCCCGGAAACGATGGAATTTCGCGAGTAGCATCAATCCGCACAGCTTCTGGAGCCATTACGAGACGAGCCTTTTCCAAGATCTGCCCCTTACCACTCGATCCAGCAATAGACTGTGGAGACTGTTGGAAGTAGGACCTTCCAAGGCCGGGGGCATGTTCATGCGTGTATCGGAACGGGTGGAGTGAAGGAGGCCTCTGAGGGAAGCCTCAGAGATTTGAGAACATTAACGTTTTTCGCTAAGGAACGTTATAAACAATACGCTAATAAATCACTATTCTACCACTATACTTTGTACAAATGTACTAATAAATAAGTAAAATTAAACCGACTTTTTAATAGCTTCAATTCAATAAAAATAAAGCAGACTATTTTATATTACTTGCCACACTTCCTTTCCAACTGTTGTGTATAGAGCATAACAAGCTTTTATGGCAGCAGCTTTTCTTCCATGTTATAGACTAAGAATATAAAAATGAGGTGAACTTTTTTTAGAATCAAAAAACCCCGATTAAATAACAGGTAAATAAAAAAAATAGTATTTATTTTAAATAAGAAATCTTTTCTGATAAGTAATTATTATGAACCAGTCGATCATTTTAAATGACATTTTATTAATTTTAGCATTTAACGTCTTAGCTGACCTGACCTGTAGACCTGATTTCAACAAGTGTCCACGTGTTCAATTAGGTCAAGAGGTAAAATTTCGAAGTAATTACAACAATGTATGAAGGGGCATCCTAAAAAGTAAATTACGTAAGACGATAGAGAGTACTAGTGTTCGCCCAGTGTTCAAAATTCGACAATAATTAATTTTATTGATAACTTTAGAGCTCGTCAATAGCTACTAAACAAAAAAGAAGAAAATCAGTTGACAAACAGGGTAGAAAAAAGCCTTGAACTTTTGGCAGATCAGCCAGACGCGAAGCCTACAAACGTTCAGAGAGGTGGCCCACTTCATTGGGCGGTGTACCATGCGGGTTGCTCCTGGTACTTCTCTGATAGCACAGTGGCCTGTGAAGCAACCCCATGGTTGTTGCGGTCTGCTTTGGCAGACCTGCTGTCGGGGCATCGTAGTTAAATGGTACACAAGGTGGTCTACAGGTGGTACGCGTTGCATTTCCTTTTTTTTTTATGAGATTCAGAGACAAACGAGTAGACAGACCACCTGATGGAAAGCAGTACCTGTCGCCCATAACACCTACGGTTCATGCACTTAGGTTTTAGGTAACAAAAATACAGAACCGCCGGTACGTTATCACTGTGAGGACTAAGATATTATGCCTCTTGCCTGTAATTGCGCTGGCTACCTTATCCTTGAAACCGGAACACAACAATGCAATCATTGTTGCTTGGCGGCAGAAATAGATAAGGGGGTGGTACCCATCCAGTCGGACTCCTCAGGCTTGACAGAGTCCTACCACCGGTAATCCGGTGGTAGGACTAAAGTCTAGGACTAAAATCCTAACATTAAAAACAGAGTAACGATATAGGTAGAATGTAATGGAATTAACCAAGTCACAAAATATCTCAGTGTGTGCTTACTTTTCGTATTTTGTGTACAAATACTTCAGGAATTAAAGTTATCTCCCAAAAAGAAATATATTTTGATAAATTTTAATATTTATGTTTTATAATAATTAATACCTAATAAAAATTAAAATGGTCGACTTCAAAACATATGAATAGGTTCATTAGTTATTAGTGTATAATAATAAATACCTAATTGAATGAATTGGCGAAATTATAAATGTTCCGTTTTAGTTATTTCGCTAAGGAACACCGAAAAATAATATGATAAAATACTTTTTGTGTTTTTGTGTGAAATCGGAAATGAATATAATATAGTAAACAACTATATACTATATTTTTTTACGAAGACTCCGTCTATCATATTGTTTAGTCTGAGGTACAAATATAGTAAAGGATAAAACAAACTCGAGATTCCCGCTTGGTAACATTTGGTAATGTTTTTATGAGTTTTGTGATTGAAAAAGTTTCTTAGAATATATGTATAGTTATCGATTGTTTTAGATATAATATTTACATTTAAACAATTCCGCTCCATATTGTTATACTATGGTAATATTTAATACTAGCGACTCACCCCTACTTTACTTGGGCCGTCTATATCTCTTGTCGGTAGGTAACAAACATTTTGCAATATAGTAATGTAATATGCCCGGACAAAGCCTATATTAATCATTAAAAAATAATAATTTTGTGATTATATTTAAACTATGTGGCTCAATAAAATAATTATAATTTTTAAAATTGAATGATTCGTATGTTTTTTTATTAGATTAGAGGTGAAATTGATTACAGAGTATAGACAATTTTATTATTATATATTTTCAACTTTCTTCGTCTTCTTTCTCATATGCTTTTTTTTAAGTTCACAAGCACTTTGGTGTAAACAAGAAAGAGTAAACTTTGGATTTCCTATATGAACTTATTGAACTCCTGAAACGAACTGACTTGTAAAATTGAAGTCCCCTTGAAATAGTCCAGCTTTTCCATAGTACATAATTTATGATCTGTTACCCCTATTTTTTAAGTACGTACTCGTATATATGTATTACTATTTACTTTTCACTATTTACATTTAGTAAAAGATAAAAAAAAAAAAATATTCAATGATTACAGCTTAAAAGAACTAAAAGCGCCATTTCCGTTGCGCAATCATATAATTGAAAGATACTACTTACTTTCTTGGCATCGAGCCATCACCAGCAATTAATGAAGTCTTTATATTGAATACGATATCTTTTATTGAAAAACTAGTTACCATCTACGGTTTTGCTTATAAGACATTAAAGAGTTGTACGAAAATAACAACCATGCAGCATCATCATCATTTTGTTGAATGGGTATCGTCATGAGTCTCGTCAGGAAGAAAAAAAAATAGTTCAAATAAAAAAACGATTTAAAAAAACACTAAAACGTAAAAAATAACTGATTGGTAGTTTTCATTTACTATAGATACTTAATCAGATATTTTCAAAGTTTGTGTGCTTTGATTTGTATCGGCTGGTATCACTGAAATTTATTTAATTGAATTCAGGATGAATTTTACAATATTTATTTTACATATTTCGTTTTATACATATTCAAAAAATAAGACAGTTTGACAGTTTGTGGATCAACGACAGTTTATGGATCAAGCAAACAAAATAACCCGAAGCATAGCCCGAATTAGCGCTGTCCAATTTCTTTGTATGGGAAGACTAAAGCATAACTTTAAAATTAGAAATTCAGTGCTCTGGTTAACTCGCTAAGGTACTAGAAAAATCCTTAGGCGACCTGAAAAACTAACTAAATAACTAATGTAGACGATGAAGCAATAAATCCTTTCCCTTTAATTATTTCAAAGTATCCTCTTTAATTACTGTACCTATATACATACTCTGAGCGAGATATGAGAATAACATTTTCTGACCACGTGACATAACGCTTTGACATGTCCAAATCATACATTTCTTAGTTTTCTAAAGTGATGCACCGGATATCCGTAGCCGTATTCGCGGATATCTGATTGAGAAAAAAGATCTGTATCCGTATCCGTCACCTTTTGGCGGATCTTGATCGGATTTTTTTATCATTATATTTCATGAAGTGAATGAAATCCGAAGTGTATGTATCAATGAAACTCTATTGAAAACCATTTAAGTTATTATTTATTTCTAAAAATCACATATTTGGCACATTTTTTTGCACAAGGTGAATATTACATCATTTATTGTAGTGAGTTACAAACAAGCCTTATATCTTTATGCTATGTTTATTAAAAAAATAATGAAATGCTTGAATATTTACAATAGGTAGCTAGTTATATGAGCTCCGTATCGGTATTCGCGAATCTTGAGACTAATGATCCGTATTCGTATCCGTATTCGCGGATATATATTTTTAACGATACGATCACCGGTTTTCTATTAGCGATAGCTATTGTAGAATGATATCTAGTCTATCTGTTAGTGTGTGTATGTATTTATATTAGACGACACGTTTGGCTCAGTTTGTAGTGACCCTACATGCTGTGCCAGCGGTCGCGGGTTCGAGTTCCGCCGGGGCCATTCATTTGTGTGATGAGCACGAATGTTTGTATTCTAGTTATGGACGTTTATATTTATAATACGTATGTTTTTAAAGTTATATATGTGTAGTGTATCAACTATCTGGTATCCATAACACAAGCCTGATACCATGGAACTAGATAGTGCCGTGGGTTAATGTCCCAACATATTTATTTATTTATTTATATTACTCCCATTATATTCTATATATTTACAAAATGTTATTTAATAATACTATTTTGTTTACTAACTTTTTGGAGTTCCCGAATATATTAACACTCTTGCAAACTTAGGACACGAGCACACTAAAGTTGTCGTGGGTTGGCGCTAAAAATGTTTATGAGTAAAAATGTAAATCAATAGACCCTCTCTTTAATGTATTTTGTACGTTCACCATTTTCAGTTGGGTCGATTGTAACTACACTCAGTATTTTGGTATTTGAAACTACAGTAACTTAAAATAAAATAAATATATTTTTTACAACTTTTTTTTACTTAAAAGTTAAAACTAATTTTTCGAATTTTCTGCCATTTTATTTTTGACGTTTTGAATTTTTCACAACAAATATCACGGTTACGGGAGAGAGTAAGGTTTCGATGTGTTCACAGTTATTACTTATTATATTATTATGGCCCGATTGCCTATGTTGAATGCATCTCGATCGCCTATATGACTTTAAACTAGACAAAATTACTATTAACAAATAATTGTAGCAAATAACACGATTTCTCAAGTTGATTTATTGTTTGTTTCTTTCTGTAATTATGTTACCTTTGCTTCATTCTTCATAAAAAGTATAAGTACATTATTGTTTCCAAAATCAGTTTAGCGATTTACTCAAGAAAAAGTACAAAGCATTTCTTATATATTTCATTTAAAAACATTATAATTTAGTTACTAAATTTTAGTATGATTAACCAAATTTAATATAAAATAAACTTATTATAAACATTACTCACTAACAACAACAAATTAAAAATAAATTTTGCAAAACACCGTATAATAACATAAAAAACACCATTACCAGTTAACTGTCATCCTTCCTCTAATAAATGTCACATCCGCATAAGAGTAACGTCGTGTTTTTCCAAAGTTTCTTCTATATTCAGTAAGCTTACAGGATACATAAGACCCAATTCAATTTAAAAGGGTTCTATTTACATTTTAATTCTGTGTTTATTTTATACAAATATACTCGCCTTTTAAGTGAAGCAAAATATTCCCGTACTTTGATAGTTGAAGGTAGCAAAATACCCTGAGTCCTTAACGTTACATTTGATTGCTTTGTATAATTTACATGAAATTTTGTCATTTAGGAACATGAAAAGCTCTTTAAGTAAAAGCTGTTTTTTCAAAACGTATATACTATATAGGTATACAATATATTCTAATGATAATAGATTAACTTTCTTACCTTTGTGGAGTTGGTCACATTATTCAATATAATAAACGAGATTTTACCTGAAAAAGAAAGCAAACATTAATTAATGATATGTTTAAAAGTATTTCGAAATGTAACAAGTCAATCGTTTTAATTCTAATTTTGATTTATTACGAAAAAGAGCAAGCAAGTGTTTGACGTGTTTTTTATGTATGTTTACCAATTACCAATTCTTCGGAGAAAGCTTAACCGATCTGGCCATTTTATACCGCATTCAATTAAGGTAAATGATGAGAAGTCCCATAAAATTCATTTCTCTCACGTAGAATATACAGTTAGAAAAAAAAACAAAAAAAAAAAAACAAATAAACACAAACATAAAATTCAAAAGTATAGGAAAAACAACAAAATATCAACTTAATCTGCTTCTAAATGTCGCATCGACTTTAAACTATTTAAGTGTAAGTAATTACGGTACAAGAATTTGGTATCAAATTAGATGGTCTGACGATGAAGCCAGGATAGGTCAAAGGAACTCTTGATAGCCAACATAATTATGGACGTCGAACTAACTTATATTGGTTCGATTAATACGTTGAAATAGCTGTCTTATACGCTACTAGGTGTAACACAAACTGAAAAAGATATCATCCAATTACGAGACACTAAAAAGTTGAATGCAATATGTACTTAATCAAACACATATGTATATATACAACCTACACATGGTAAGTAAACTTCAATAGTACCGTATCTTCTCCAATCTACACGATGTTGACGAAGTAACCTTAGGCCAAATGGCACGCCTAAAAGCCAAATAACCAAGAATTGAATTGAATTGAACTTGAATAACCCACTTAGATTTAAATACAAGAATTTAATTTTATACAGTTGAAATATGTACATTGTACATATAAGACATGTAATTCGAAATTAAATAGCTTTGCTATACCATCACTTAATGTGGTTGACATTAAATGTTTTTAGTAATTTTACCGGTGGTAGGACTCTGTCAAGCCTGAGGAGTCCGACTGGATGGGTACCACCCCCTTATCTATTTCTGCCGCCAAGCAACAATGATTGCATTGTTGTGTTCCGGTTTGAAGGATAAGGTAGCCAGCGCAATTACAGGCAAGAGGCATATCATCTTAGTCCTCACAGTGACAACGCACCTGTGGTTCTGCATTTTTGTTACTTAAAACCTAAGTGCATGAACCGTAGATGTTATGGGCGACAGGTACTGCTTTACATCAGGTGGTCTGTCTGCTCGTTTGTCACTGAATCTCATAAAAAAAAAAATTGCCCTTATTGTATTTATTTTAACCGTGTTGTATACTTCTCATTCAAGCTTTTTTATACCTTACTGTTGGGCAAAGCCCTTACATTGAAGATTGCGTGAAAGATGCGGCTACAGCCGGTGGACTATGTCCTGATCCTTCTCGACATCTTCAATCATCAATGTGGTGACACTAACCAAAAGGGAGTCGGCGGTTCTGGCGGTTTCCGCATGATGTTTTCCTTTCATGGTAAGGCAAATGGTAATCATGTTGATAATCACCGCACATCAGAATAACAGAAGTGCGAGACCCGGGATTTGAACCCGTTTCACTAGGTATTCCAAGCAAGCGCGTTACCACTTGGCTATCACTGCCTTATTTATGTCTCACATAGCTGTTTATAATGGAACATAAACAAATAATTAATCCTTTATAACAATTTCATTACGACTAAACATATTTAACTCGAGTCACTTTAAAGCTTACTAAAGTTTCATAAAGTTTTTATATCTTCATTAAGTCCTAAATGTCATTCGAAGTATATTTGCAAAGTTTGTATAAACAAGGTAAGGTACGTCAGATAGCGAGAGATTTAATCTTGAGCGTTTTCATAGGCGGAATCCTGGTACTTTCAATAATAAATTTGTTTATGGTAAACTATTAGCGCGTTTGCTTTAGATATTATTTTGTCATATAAGTAATTAAGAAAACTCAACGTCTGGTACTATGTTTAAAAGAAATATACTTTATTATAATCTTGAAAAACACATGAAGTTATCAATACTTATAAAAGTTATAATAATAAATTATAAAATAACTTTAATGAAATTGTTCCTTAATGAATAGGCATAACTCCTTTGTATTGTATATATTACAAGAGAAAATTACACTATTTTTGGGTGGAATAACAACATATAAAAACAAATATATATACGTACAAATATATAAAAATAAAAAGGAATTATGAAGTCGGTATAATTTTTTTGTTGAAATGTAATTATTATTCTCTTTTTGATGAAAATTCTCATAAATCTATATAAACATAATTACAACACCGTTAACATTTTTTTGTTTTACAATATTAAAATATACTTAATTAACTGTTCCTACAAAATACATACATACATATTAATACTTTTTTCATTGATGATTTTTGTACTGCTCATGCTAGTTCTACTTTTCTGTGGTATTTAAAACTATCTAATATTAAACTTTTATATATTAATAATGCCCGAACAAGCCTTATAAAAATATCTATCTTTTTGGCGAACGCTTATCTCTGACACTGCTGAACCGAGTTTAATAGGATTTCCACTGGAGGAAATAGAATTGAAATGAGAAGAACAAAGGTTTCTACAGATGTTTCTATCATTGCTCCAATGGTATAAAGGACAGTAGAAGAAAAGTTATCGATCTTATAGGCACTCTTAGATAGAGGATTGAATTAAGGTGTCATAAGCTACATTTGCTTCCGGGAAACGAATAAAAGAAGGAAATGGAATGGGTGCTCTTCCCGTTACCCATAATTTTTAAACTTTTATGATACTTATTGGTTTTAAGTGGTTAAAAAAAATTAATACTATAAAGTATTGCTAAAATATATTTATACAATTTATAACACGCTAGTACTCAACAGTACCTTTATCCTTAATAAGGCCTCTTAATGCGGTATGAGGACGCATGTTAAGATTTCCCTCGGCACACCTCGCTCTACTTTAGAGTACTACGTGTATAGTTAAAAGGATTTATTATTAAAGTATTCTTGGATAATAAAAATATTATGTTTTTACTTTACAGAAAATTAACATAAAGCAGCGACGTTTTTTGGAATAGAAGGTCTAATGTAAGTCATTGACTTCATAGTTTGTGAGATATAAATACGTAAATACGTTTGAGAAGGTAGCAAGTGTGTTTTGCAGGTATTGCGTTTATACTTACATTGCATATTTAAAGTTATGTATATATATACTAGCAAAACCCGCGGCTTCGCTCGCGCTAAAATTACAACAAAAATACTTTGAAAAGGTAGGTTTCATACTCATCCCTTATTTTATCTCCTTATGGGATGAATTTCAAAAAACGCTAAAACACGTATTTATTTAATTGTATTGAAGAGCATTAATACCAAGATTTAAGAAATTCTGACCATAAATATTTTTTGCGTTGTGTTATAACTTATAACGTGTACTCCCGTGGGAATGAGATAATCTCCCGGATATCCATGATATCCATGTTGACCCGGATCTCCAGCTATCATTACATCAAATTTCATTAAAATCCCTCCAGTGGTTTTTCTGTGATGCGGTAACAGACAGACAGACAAAAATTCTAAAAACTATAGATTCGGCCTCTGCATTGATAATAATGTCTATTTCAATAAGATTTTTCAAAAAATATTTAAGGTACAGATTCGGCTTAGTTAGAATTTTATATATATATATATATATATATATATATATATATATATATATATATATATATATATATATATATATATATACATATATATACATATATATATGTATATATATATAAAAAATACATATATATTATAAATATAAACACCTATGATTGAAGTATAAACATTCGTGCTCATCACACAAAAGAATACCTCCAGCGGGACTCGAACCCGCGACCGCTAGCACATCAAGTAGGGTCACTACAAACTGAGCCAATCATGTCGTCCATACTTTATTATGGATTTTATTGCTAACACATTTTATTGCTTTATTTCAAATCGTTTAGGCAAGCGCAAGCCGATAAAGCAATTCATCAGTTATTTTTTTTTTACTTTAGTTAAAGTAGTAAATTAATTTTATTTTTTTAAAACTTATTAACTTACACCTGTTTAAACTATTAGTGTCACTAAGTTTTCTCTTCTTTTTTTTTCTATAAAATGAAGTTACTTTTAAGATAATTTTATTATAATAACCGTATTCTTAAAAATTCTATCAAAATATTATTGAGCCAGTGACTAATTGCCTTACTTGATATTATTAAATCTTAAAATTGACGACGACGACCGGGATTAAGAAGTAGATTAAGCACCCAATCTTCCATCAGAGGAGCGTCAATAATTTAGTTTTAGAAGTCCCGGAAAGTTTTGAATACAAATTAAAACATGCGCATTGTGATTTTATGGAATATTCACGAAATTTTGAACTTCGTTGTTTCTGTATCGATGAAGATTTTTTTTTGTAAATTTAAAATGATAAAAATATTGATTGTTTGGAAGATGCATCATTTTTAAACCAAATTTGGTAATTATGTTTTGGTTTTATTATAATGCAGAATAACTATACCTACTATGTAATGTATAATAAATAACATAAAATATATAGAAAGAATTTAGTTTTATATATAAAATACAAAAAAGAAATATAATAGCCACTAAACTAGATTTTTTTTTTCTATAGGTAGGTATACACTTTTATAAATTCCACTTTTATCAGCTAACAAAATGATTCAAAAAATCGTATTTATTATATCTATATTATATATTACATATGCTATAATACATAAAATATAATGTATGTTAATACAATAAGTTGTCAATTTGATGTTGAAACCAGAAAATAATTAGTGTTAGGTATTTTATTGTAGCTCTAGTAGCTAAAAACGCCTATAATTTGACCTCATATAGTTTGTTTTGTTAAGTCCAATTAATTATTATTATATTTACCGGTGGTAGGACTCTGTCAAGCCTGAGGAGTCCGACTGGATGGGTACCACCCCCTTATCTATTTCTGCCGCCAAGCAACAATGATTGCATTGTTGTGTTCCGGTTTGAAGGATAAGGTAGCCAGCGCAATTACAGGCAAGAGGCATATCATCTTAGTCCTCACAGTGACAACGCACCTGTGGTTCTGCATTTTTGTTATTAAAACCTAAGTGCATAAGTGCATGAACCGTAGGGTGTTATGGGCGATAGGTGCTGCTTTCCATCAGGTGGTCTGTCTGCTCGTTTGTCACTGAATGTCATAAAAAAAAAAAAAACATTATACTTGGACTCATAATACTTTCTTAGATTTACGCGAACACATATTTGATATTTTAAGTAAAAGTATTTTTCCCGATTTTTTCGCGGATTTATTTTGATTTTAGTTTCCCAACGTTTCGTCCGTTTCTGCTCTGACCATGATTGTTGTAAAGCCTTTGAAACATCGGTCAATTATATAATTAATGACCGTGACTTGGTGGAAAAAATGGATAAAGATGGTGTCGATTAATACTAATAACATAAAAAAAATGAACATTACTTACTAATTAGCAACTCTACTACAGGTTTTATTTTCATAAAATTATGTTTAAGTCTACTTCAAAGGTTTCAAATGGATTTCAATGTGAATAAAACATCAGGAATTATGTTAACACTCGTCCTGAAGCTGTGATCATTAATTCATATAAACCCACACTAGAAAACGTATGTCATTGCTTTGTGATACGAACAGTATATTAGATGGACACAAATTTATCAAAAAATAACATTTATGAACTTCAAAATTTACATATTAAAGAATATAAGTCTTCATGTTTGTTTAAATTGGATTCATTATTTTAAACATTCACATACATTAATATTATAGAGAGGTAAAGTTTGTAATTTTGGATGTAGAGGGTAATCTCTAATTAAGAACTAATGGTCCGTTTCTAAAAAATCTTTCACATATAGGAAGCTACTCGTACATTACCGCTAAATGCTATATGATATATCTAATTCCGATTATATGACTTGGAATAATAGATAGGCTTATGCAAGGTACCCCACTGGTAAGTAATAGGTTAAAAATTTTCTACAACGACATTGAAAATATATTGTTTACAAATAATTTTAAGACTGCGTCCCCTCACTAATGTGTTAAATATACATAGAATTCGTATAAATACACAAGTCTATAGTAATATTTTATGGCAGTTTGTTTGTTTATTTGCTTGTTTGTTTATTTTTTTGTTTGTTTGTTTGTTTGTTTGTACGCGCGTATTTCAGGAACTACTAATCCGATTTGAAAAATTCTTTTTGCATTAAATAGCCCGTTCACTGAGGAAGACTATAGGCTATATATCATAAAATATATAGTCTATCTATTCCATACAAAACGTTAAAACGTACCTAGGAACGAACCTGAGCGAAGCGAGGGTAAATCGCTAATGCTTTATATAATATATTAATGGGTACTAGAAATATTTGTTAATACAAACTCATGAATGACTTCTGGCGTAAAGACAGGTACTACCAATACCCATTGCAATTTCGGTTTCTGGGGCAGTGGTACCAATCAATATGCTATGACCACTCCAGTTATAAAATATTGAACTCAAATTTGTTAACATAACAAAGCAGTACACAAGCCTTTAACTAGCATGTATCGTTCAAGAAATCGGCGAAACGAGAATATATTTGAGGTAAATACGATGTCTAGTCTGTGAAGAATATATTATGTATGTAACATGTTATGTAAAGTGTTGGTAAGGTTTTACGATTGTACGGACGTATGTTAGGACTTATCACTTTTATAACATACTACAGGCTCACCCTTGCTTCACTCGGGTTCGCCTCTGGGACAACAAAAAGAAACGTATTCCACGGGAACCGTACATTTTTTCGGGATAAAAATAACCTATGTATTATTCCAGACTATAATCTATCTCTGTGCCAAATTTCATCCAGATCTGTTCAGCCGTTCTGGCGTGAAAGAGTAACAAACATACATCGATACTCACAAACTTTCACATTTATAATATTAGTATAGATATATACAATTCATTATTAGAATATCTTATTTTCTTAAATTATTTTTAATTAGTCAAAAATCTATCCTTACTTGTTTTAACAATAAAACGCTCCTGGCAGATTTGTGGCCATTGTGCCCAATTTCGCTGAGACAAGTCAATTGCGCGGGAGATATCATATTTATGTTTGTGAGCATATACAAGTGCACTTTTTATTCTTTTGACTCGCAAATTTCGTTGAAATTGCGATTTGGCAAGGCCTCACGTGGCTATTATTGAGAATTTCTTTACAGTAACACCCAGTAACTTACTTGGTCTGATCTGGGATTCAAATCTAGGACTTATGAGTCTACAAATGTATATTCTAGTCACTAGACTAACGATAAAGTGCTTAAGTTCTTATTTTATAAGCAAATAAAGTAGACAAAAGGGATAAAGCCTTACAATGTTCTCTAACGCAAACGTTTAGTAGTGGTTAATAATGGAATACATTGCAAGTAACTTTGCAACTCCTGGACCTTTTCTGAGATTTTAAGATTCTGAAAACCACTTTTTATATAGAATATTTTTATGATTGAAATATAGTTGCTGTTTATAAATTGCCACTTATTATTTAAATTATGTAAAGCCTCTGCTCTTGCTATGGTATAATTTTATTAGGTCACGAACATCATATTAAAATATTATAATAGGGCCGGTCAGTAAGTTCTGGCGTGACTTTGGGGTGATTTTGACACATTTGGGTTACAGGCGACGCATTTAAGTCGTTTGATCTACTACTAAATTCGATGGCGTGCTGATGTAGATTACACTATCGTTATATGATTTCGAACTGCTCGCGACATTTAACGTATAAAAACCATTATAATATTTTGACCAAGCTTTTGTTGCGAATACGCGGTTTTGTAAATAGTATTATATATAGTAACAGCCAGCTCTGGCTAAGCTGGGCTGCCTCTTATTGGTTTGAGAACCGAAACATATTGTTTTTCATACGAACTTTGGATTAAACATACATAAGTGTACACTAATATTGTGAAAGGATAATATTTATGAGTTTAGACGTGAGCAATAATTTGGAAATTTCTCTGATGTGATTTTAAAAATTCCTTCAGTTATAGAAAACAATATTTTTATTCAGTGACGTTCTTTCTGATTCTAAGGCTATTTAATGTATGGCGAAATATCACGGGGATAGTTTCTATTTACTTGATTTAGGAACCTTGATTCATGGTATTAATTGTTATTATTCTTGTCCTGCCTATTCTCAAGACTTATCTATCATAAACCTAGTCTAAATTAGACTAACTCTTATTTACCACTTTCTCATATAGCGGACAGCTAAAAAAATAATGTAAAGCCTTTTAATTATTTTGTTAAAAGTTGTTCTTATAAAGGACAATATAATGAATTTAAGTCTCAAAGTGAACGAAATTTATCATTTTATATTGTTTTCATTTAATATTATAAATATGTTTATTTTTATATAATAATATATACATACAAAATAAAAACATGTTTGTTTTATTATGCATTATAAAGTAAAAAAATATCTAGTTCATAATGTGACGAACGGTCAAATTCGTTTTGCAATTAGCTAGGTAATGTGGTTTCATATGAGTTAGGTTAATTGGAGATCATGCTTCATTGATAGAGGCATTATTTGTAATATTTAGTTCTAACATGTTTAATGCGGCTATTCGAGCTCATTTGAATAAATATTTAACTGTAATAATAAATTAACCATCTATCAGTTTTATTATCACGCGAGCGTTTTAATGCTATTTAAAATGTTTTAACGAGAAAGGCGTTTGATTTTGAAAGATTTGCTTATTTATTAGACAAACTTAACAATACACTCAATAATAATAATACAACCCTTAGAATATCTCATTAATAGATCCTGCCCTTTTGTCAATGCGCGGGTAAGCAGGTCATAATTATCCACGCTGGCCAAATGTGGGTTGACAGGAAAACTTAATAGAGACCAGGAAGCTTTTAAAGGGAGCACGTTACCACCGGGATACCACTGCTCTAAAAATGAAAAATGCCTAATAACGTAAAATTTGACATAACCTACAAATTACACCCGCGACAAATGATTTAATAGATTATATTATCTATATACTCTATTGCCCTAATATTCTTCAAAGCAAAAGCTCTTAAGAGTAATATTAAGCCTAAAATAATTAAAGAATTTAGTAAGTATTTCACTTGAAATTATAGCAACAATCCAAGCAATATCTTCAATAATTTAAGATAATTTTATATTTATCAAGTTTAAAAACGAAGATATCTAATGTTTATTGTATTCAATCCATTTTAACGTCCCACTGCTGGGCATGGGCATTCCTTCAATACGAGGGGGATCATGCCATAGCCCACCACGCTAGCCAAGTGCGGGTTGTCGGACTTCACATGTCTTTCGAAAACTTGCTAGGTTCTCTCAGACATGCAGGTTTCCTGACGATGTTTCACTTCACTGTAAGGCAAGTGGTAATCATGTTAGAAATAATTCCCACATAAAAATATCAGAGGTGCGAGACCCGGGATTTGAACCCACTTCACTCAGTTTTCCAAGCGAGCGCGTTACCACTGGGCTACTACTGCCTCTCTAATCTTTATATCTAAATAAATATCCTATCTGTCCATATCAGAGTCAAACTGCTGTGCTTGTAAAATTAATTCAAACCATGAAACTTCTGTCCTTAGAGTTTAATAGTACAGGGTATAAGCCCAGGGGATGAAATTTGTTCCACAACTTAGGTAGTGTTGACTTATGAGACAAAACTTGTAAGATTTTTCTGTCAACTTTGTGAACCAATGTGTTATTGTAAGTAAAACTATAAACGCCATTATTATTTAATGGTTTTTATTTTATTACCTGAAAATTTGTATTTTTCAAATGAACTTAGGATATTTTTCTTTTATTTTCGAGTTTAAATAAGAACTTTATCAGTTGTTTAAAAACAATTTTAACTATTTTAATACATTAACTAACGACCCGACAGACCCGTTCAAATTATACTTAAAAGATCCGTGAATTGATAAAAACATTTCATAGAAAAAAGCATTTTCAATTTTTCCCGATTTTCCCAACTATCCAGACAATTCAAACTATAACCAACAAACTTTTCTCCTTAAATTTCCCTAAAAACCTTATTCAAACTATAACAAAAAGAAACGAGCTTAATCGGTCCCACCGTTCTTAAGTCGAGTGATGCGCTTACCAACAAACAGCGTTTAATTTTTATTTATATGAATAGATTTTAACGTACTTTGAATTTACTAAGCTTAGAAAGCTAAGCTATCGCATGCTTGTGAAGCTCATTTTATCGGGTTCAAAGAAATTAATCTGAAAACTGTTATAATGATCTAAGAAGCCACACTTGAGTTCAACATTCTTGAGAACAGTAAACTTGCACAAACAGTGTTTAACCCAGATTTAGCTATCAGCCTAAACGAGCCGCTACAAGTTGTATCTAGGGCGATTAAGTTTCAGATACTTAGTTCATTTACAGAACATTAATTTACTTGTGTACTGTAAGATGGATTTGTGAGAATTTGCCTAGAGCTTATAGTTGACAAATTCTGTGCTTTGGGCGTAAAATAACAATCACTCTTTAAAGATTTTATTAGAAACGATGTACTATTGAAATTTACTTCTAAAGTTTAATATTAAACGTGAAGTTACGTAAATTAAACGAGGCTCTATCTTTTTATTTTGTTAGGTTACAGTTTAGTTTTTTAGTTTGTTAGTTACTCTATATCCGTAACTATAAAAAGAGCTTAAATTTTGATGATACATAGATATCCTCACATAGGATTTTTTTTTAATATTTTTTATAAAGAGTCCTGATGACTAAATTTATTTGCCACTAGTAAAATATAATTATTTTTGAGAAAACCTATTTAAAAACGCGTGCAACGCCGACAGGTCACTCTAGTTATTAATTGTTAAAACATATTATAATGGACTACGAATGGTCACTATAATGCCAAACCATTAAACGTAACAAAACCCACTCAATAAACTCATTGCCAGCCCAAACGTGACTGGTGACTAAAAAATAAAAGCTAGGCAATATGACGGCTCTAATAAGGGAAGAGGAATGAAAAGACGACAAGGCATGAGGGGCATAAGAATGAAAGGCACGCTTTTTCTATAAAGAAACTAGATGGTGCATTGTTAAGACGTACGTACATAATGTGAAAATATTTTGTAATTAAATATGGTGTAGAAAACTTGTTGTTTTTGTTTTCTTCTCCTTCAGGTGGTTTGCAATTTTAGATATTAAAATCCCGGGTCAGGAGAAAAGTTAAATTAATTGAAGAGCATACACAGCCATCGGTCTTGCGTTTGATTTACTCCGGTTATCATACCATATGAATGTGAAGAACGCTTGGGAAAAAATTGAAGCGCAGTCAAGCCATGGGTCTTGTAACTCTGAGATATTCTCATGTGCGTATCTGAGTTTTCAACATTATAATCTTAATAAGAGTTTTTAAAGAGAGTTTAAAGAAACATGGTGAGAAAATAAACATGTGTGAGAGAACTACATTAGTTTTTGAAAGATACATACGTGTTTTTCGCTAGCCGTAGTAGATAGAGTCCTGCGTATTCTCTCTCACACCAAATCATGCAAAATAATACTTTCTCAGATTTATTTAAAATATCATGCAAAATAATAAAAACTTTTTTTTTACAATTTTTACATTTGCGCGATCCAGTGCGACATTTCTATATCAGTGAAGAAGGGAATAACCTCTTGAAATTAGTCAGAGAGCCGCCCGCGTCCTTGCGTTTTTATTACGAGCTTTTTTAGAATTAGGTTCCCGTTTTAAGGACATGTACACAGAGACACACTTAGATAAGTTACATAGTATTGTATTCGGACCGATATTTTATCTATACATTACGAATTTAGTATTTTTCAAGTATATTTTTTTACTTTTAATTAATAAATAAAATTGATTCGAAAATAAAAAATGGGCAAAGAATATAAAGAAAACAAAACAATTACATAATGTAAAATATATTTCGAATTAAATAAGTTACTATAAAATTTATTAATAATACTATATTAAATGTTATTTTGTAGCAATCCTAATAGTTTTAAGATTAAACATTAGGTAAATACTCATTATGCATTATTATTTTTAAATGTAATAAAGCTCGACTCGAGGGTTGTAAAATAAAAGAATATAAACTATCTAAATTATAATAAAACCATTATATGTTTGCCGTTTCTTCGATCGATCTGAGAGAAATGGTGATAGTTTTCTATTTTAGATTTACAAAATTTGTAATGTTCTTGTGCAATTGGCAAAGACTGGTAGAAATAGAGTTTTGCCCCGCAATAAGACACTAGCGTTTGAAAAAAAAACTATTCTCTCAGTACATTTTGAATTACATACACTAATTAAAGCATACCAATTTAATTGACCTATTTAGGCATTTTTTTATTATCTTGAAGAGGAAAGTTGATACAACGTTCGAGGTAATAGGAAACGTGTTATGCTAATATTAAATACATTTGTTTTTTCAATGGTTTTAGGCTAAGGTTATATGAGCGCCTTAATCCTCGGAATATTTATCTAAATACTACCGGATCACCCTCGCTCCGCTCGGGTTTGTCCCTAGGATTGTTTCTACGGTTAGTATAGATTTCTCAGAGATAAAATATTTTCCCGCAGTAAAAAGTATCCTATATGTTGATCCCGATACCCAGCTATCATCATATTATCAAAATCTATCCAATGGTTTTCTCGTGATGTGTTCCCAGACAGACAGACAGACAGACTTAAATTCTTAAAACTATAGATTCGGCCTCTGTATTGATAATAATGACTATTTAAATAAGATTTTCCAAAAAAATATTTAATGTACAGATTCGACTCACATAGAATTTTATTATATATATAGATGTATAGATAGTGCAGAATACTAATAATTTTACACAGCTACAATAGACTATAGTTTAGTTCAAAGTATTCACTTGCACTAATCTATCATCAACGATTGTGATACAATTGGTAATGCAATAATGGTGTAGTAATAGTAAACAATAATATATGAAGATATGAAAAAATAAAAAAAACCAGAGGTGTCGTAGGACACCTGGTAGGAACTAAGTTCCATTCGCTGTCTGCCCTTGGCTCATAAATTAAGTCATAAAAATTGTCAGAAGCACTAAGGTATCATAAACATCATGCCACGTACATTGTAAATATGTTAAAGCTCACCGAAGAAAGACCTACACACAGTGCACTCGAATTACTTACAATATACATACACTTATTATCGCCTGGTACTTATGACGACGTCATATAGGGCGCTCTTAGTAAATAATAATAAAAACATAACAATACAAAGTAAAAAATAACTGAACGGGGGTTTTTATATACTATAGATACCTAATTAGATATTTTCAAAATCGGTGCCAGTCGATGCAAAGTAAAGCAAATCTATTTCGATGTGTATGTATAATTGGATGTATAATATTTAATATATAACTATAATTAAAGTTCATCCTTTGTTATATTTACCTATTAGATGATATGCATATATCATAAAACAATATTATGTATTCAGCCCGTTTTAACGTCCCACTGCTGAGCACGGGCCTCCCTTCAATACGAGGGGTATCAGGCCATAGTCCACCACGCTGGCCAAGTGCGGATTGGCGGACTTCACATGTCTTTCGAAAACTTGCTAGGTTTTCTCAGATATGCAGGTTTCCTCACGATGTTTTCCTTCACCGTTAAGACAAGTGGTAATCATGTTGGAAATGATTCGCACATGAAAATATCCGAGGTACGAGACCCGGGAATTGAACCCGCTTCACTCGGTTTCCCAAGCGAGCGCATTACCACTGGGCTACCACTGCCTATGAAAAAACAATATTAGCTTATTTTTTAATATAATAGTTTAAAATAACAAGATTGGACAAGTCGTCTCCGAGAGATTGGTGAATGTACATAAAAAAAGATATTATGTATATAGACGAACATAGAATAGAGCATCATTTCGAAAATCGATTAAATAGTGTCGTGACGGTCGAAATATAACTTTTTTTCCATCTAGCTCTCATTCGCCAAGTGTGCCGGGTATAAGAAACTTCGCTCAATTATTTTATATTTAATACTTAACAATATATTCATAAGTTGTCTACATTACACATATTTTAAAATTTCTAACAAACGTTAAGAAAACATGCTAAGTTTGTACTGTATTATAATAAGTTACATTATAATGTCTTATACCTACTCATTTCTAAAAATGTCTTATAGGGTAAGAAATTCTTAGAAAATATCCAAAATTAGTTTTTTTCCTCATCATATATCAGATCCAATCATAACATCGCATATAACATTAAAATTCCATCCTCGAATTAAACCCAACTAACACATACCTCAACAATTTGCCGAAGCTTTACCCGGCATTACGTTGATACAAGCGATTTGTCCACAGCCTACTATCGTATCCTCTTTTATTCGCAGCACGTTCGAGGACAATACGACGTTTTTCTTCGGACCACTGAATCGATTGCGTCACGTTATTGCCTTGCTTAATTAAGTTCACCAATTTTATTTCCACGGTAGATTAAAGTGGGATGTACAATTTTGGTACTAGCGTCTTGTCAGCGACTCTGTCCGCGTGTGGATTTCAGTCCACTATCATTCAACATATCTTTGTTCTAAAAAATAAATAACAAAAAAAATAAATAAAGAGTGCGTGTATGAATGTGTACACGCGCAAGAAGTAAAACCTCTATAGGTTATCGGTACTCTTTATGAAATTTAATTTATGTTTTTAATAATTAGGATAGGTGAGATACTGAAAATAACGTATATTAGGCATATTACAATCGTATATTTATAGAATATCATTTAAGGAAAGAATATAATATTATATATCATTTGTCAGACAATAACAACGGTTACCATGGAAACAAACGTACGCATAGTTTTTCTTCACGCATTCACCAGCTTACCCCCCAAGTCAAGCGTGCGTAAAGAAAAATAGTACAATTTTTAAATATTGCAAGTTTTTGAATAAAGTAAATATTATATAGTATGACGACAGGATTACAGAGCTGATGCTATGAGATCGAAAGCTCATGCAGCGCTAATTTTTAATTACACATAGATTCATTGGATGTTTTATATCTATTATAAGAATGTATGGTGAAGGTTAATTCTCTTACTAAAGGGCGAGTTCAGATATAATTATAAAGGAAGTCATAGTACATTTTATTCATATATACTCGTATTATTCCGAAAAACACTTAATTACACGAAAACTTTATTTTACATTAGTTATACTTTTGCAAAAATAACTAAAATAGCCTTTGAGTCTAAGCGCTTTCCCGTCTGCTTTATGATGGAGGAGATAATTAAAAATGTATAATTTAAATGTCATTTTGACCTTTCACCCTTTGTGGGGTTGTATTACTTTTATCTTATATCCATTGCTGTATCTCCTTTACGTTTTGTACTAGTTACCTGCCCAAGCTTTGCGTTTTTGAGGTTCCGCACTAACTGTCTTACACTATTTTCACAGAACTTACTTGATGCAAGAAGCTTAAAATCAAAATACTTGTATAAATAAGTTACAAGTTAATAAATGAGTTCCAATTATGTAAATAAGGGGTCAATTTTGGGGTTCAAATTGGAAAGTAAAAGAAACTTTTAACCCCTCGAGGACCGCATACACGCCGGCGTGTACGATAACAATTGAATTCTCGAAAATTCTCACGGATTTCTTAGAAATTATTCTGGAGAGATTAAGTACATCATTTCATTCTGTAATACAATAAAAAGTCCTTGTTACTCTCAGGCTCATAAAATATTTTATATAAAACATCTCTTTAATTAATATTAATTCAAAAACACATAAGAATGTATTAACAAACATCTAAGAACAGTAAATACATCTATATGGTTTAAATCAAACTCTCCAGAGTCAGGCTCAGTAGATCAACAAAATATAAACGTATACTCGTAATATGCTGTATAACTTATTTATTATACAAACCAAAGTCTTCCATTGACTTGTATGAGCAGTATTTGACCGTGGTAAAAAAGGCGAAGTTATTGAGGGCTACAATATCTTAACTTTGATTGATTTGGGTTGTTATACCAAAACATCTCCAGACCAGAGCTTTTTATTTAAAAATAGCCTGGAGCAAATTTTTGGTGACCTTTTTCGTGGCTCGTTTTGTTAATATGTTTTATTGTTTAAAAAATAATTCGCCTGTAAAAAGAGTGTGTGTGTATATATATATATATATATATATATATGTATATATATATATATATATATATATATATATATATATATATATATATATATATATATACATACATATATATATATATATAACTTTAATACGTGCTTAACAGTGGCCTATGTGTTACTAGATATCATATTCTATCTGTGTACTAAGTTCATCCAAATTTGTCCAACTTTAAAAAGTTTCAATGTAAAGGAGTAACAAACATACACACAAACAAACTTTCACATTTATAATAGTGTTCCACTTAACAAAATTATCTTAATCCGTAAAATTACAGTAAATCTAAACAAGCGAAGTGGCCGCAGACATATAATTTATTGTAGTTTGTAAGGAAACACTGAACAATCACTTAATGCTAAGCTAAGGTCGGTATGAATTTGTAAATATGGGCTAGACCATAGAGACCATGAGAACTAAGCAAATATTCATGCCTTGTTTAAACTCACTAGGTATTATACCAATACTGCTTGACTGCTAGTTATGTGCAAATAAACATGTACAAATAACTAGCAAAGCTTCGTTTAGCTTATTAATTGTTTACATTTATATTTATGTTATAATTCCATATTTTGCTATGTATGAATAAAATAGAATCGGCAAACAGTAGACACGCTTGTCAAGTGCACGTTTACTTGCCCGAGTAATAACTCGAAAGTAAACAAAGCACCTTTGACTGCTCACTTTGACCACGATTCTTGTTTAACCGGCCCCTCGAGAAATTAGTCGAAATTCAGCAAGCTTATAGATTGAGACGTGATTTACGACTGTCTAGTCTGAAAATATCTAGCTCATTATTCAGTAAGTGTTTTCAGTAATAGAATAATGGGCTAAATGAAAGCGAAACCGTTTTTTAACGTCAGAACATAATAGAGGTTTAAATTGAGTTGGTAATATACTCTTATTGTTAATATATCTTTTATATACGTGTAATTCTTTATGTACGTCTTTCGTTTTACGTCTATGTATATACAGGTTTATTATATATGTACTATTACACCATTATTGTATTTCCAATTGTATCACAATCATTTATGATAGATTAGTGCAAATGAGTATTTTGAACTAAACTATAGTCTATTGTAGCTGTGTTAAAATTATTAATATTCTGCACTATCTATACATATAATTCTAACTGAGTCGAATCTGTACATTAAATATTTTTTTGGAAAATCTTATTGAAACAGTCATTATTATCGAAACAGAGGCCGAATCTATAGATTTTAGAATTTTTGTCTGTCTGTCTATGACGGCATCACGAGAAAACCATTGGATAGGTTTTGATGAAATTCAGTATGATGATAGCTGGTTATCCGGGTCAATATTAACGATACTTTTTACTGCGGAAAAATATCTCATCTCTAAGTAACTAGGGAGTAGGTAAATATGTTGGGAAATTAACAAATAGCACCACTTAGTTCAATAGTAAGCTACATGGCTTATGTTATGGATACTAGATAATTGATCCATATTATAAATATAAACACCCATGATTCGAGCACAAACATTTGTGCTCATCACATAAATGTTGCCCCCAGCGGGACTCGAACCCGCGACCGCTGGCACGGCAAGTAGAGTCACTGCAAACTGAGCCAATCGTTTCGTGATAAGCCACTAAATATTAATTTTCATGCAAAAAATACTTTTACATAATCTGGTTGCTATAAGTATAAAAAATTTATTAAATGCTGAAATCGGCTAATTAATTACTAATTTGAAATAAATAAAGGTATGATTGTAGAACTGAATTCGCTATGTCAATAGAGGTCAGGATGAATAAGAGTAGGTCAGAAAAAAAATGCCTCGTTAGTAGCTTTGAGTCGACTACAAAGAGTTTTTTTATAATGCACAATTTTTCTGAGAATCATAAGCTTTTAAGTAATCTTTTAAGATTCAAATGAAATTTGTACGTAAAAGATTTGTTATAACATTCTGTAATTTGACATTATCTTAGATTTTCTACAAATATTACTTCATTTTGTTTGTAGTTAGCCGCTAGTAATAAAAATATATTTTTTATTAAAGAAATTCTATACATAATGTAAGTTCAGTAAGTCCTGTTTCCATTGCCTCAGCATTTATTTAATCATTATTATTTTATAGAATCATGCACACATAATATTATGTACATGAAAATTTATAATTAATATAATATACTAGCGACTCACCCTCGCTCCGCTCGGGGTCGTCCCTAGTTACGTTTTAACATTTAATATATGTAGATATAGTATGTTATCCTTAAGAGATAGACATATGTCATCGCGGATTTTTCTATAGATCTATATAAGATACACAATTCTACCACACATTATTTTGTTATATCTCAAAAGATTTAGGCAGCGTTTTCGTTGAAAGCTCCCAGACGGCTTATTTTTTTCCGACACCTCCAACAAATATCGTTATATTTTAGCTAGTGTATACAAAAACTTAACAAATTATATATTAAAACCTTTCTCGAGAACCACTTTATCCATTAGTGAAAACAGCATGAAAATCGGTGCAGTCGTTTTTGAGTTTATCGCGAACAGACAGACAGACTTTGTTTTATAATATGTAGTGATTTACCAAGTATAAAATTTAATATACATACGTTTTTACAAAAAAACTAATTAATTTTAAAGGTAATATATAATTAGACTACTAATATAATTACGAAAGCTTGATATGCACGTGTGTGTTTATTAATTCTTCACGCTAAAATTATTTTGATAAAGCTTAGTACACAGGTAAAATAGGACTCGGAGTAATACATACAACTTACGGCTTAGGTAACTAGTTAAGTCGCTATATGATTTACTGTTTATTTATGTGTTATTTATGTATTATGTTGTAATAAACAGTAATATTTAAAAAAAAAACTTAATCTCCAACTCTTGTACTTGCAGTAACAAATCTTTCAATCATAAAATAAATAAACATAAAATTAGTGTACTGTTTTAGTTAACTTTCTGATTAATAAAACATGTTATATTCCTTTTCCGATTAATAAAAAAGCCTTCAACAAAAATCAAAGAAAACAATGTTATCCTTTAAATTTTATTATATACAAAGAAAATATCTAAACCCAGGCTAGGAAGGAGGCTGAGACAATTCAGGCACGCCGAGACAAATGAAACGTACATAGGCCACGACCCCTCTTGAGTCCTCTCCAAGATGAGGCAATAGAGATGGGAACATATCGACAAAACAATATATCGATGTTATTTGTGGTTAGAATTACATCTACCTGCAACTGTATCATACAAATAATAGAAGTAAAAATGAATCGTTCCCATAATTAAGTAACGACTGTTGTGGAACAGTGCAAGTAAATTTTAAAACCTATGCTTGAGTTAGAATAATTTAAATTTGAATCGAATTATAAGCATGTCTCTATCTATGGACACCTAAAGGTAAGTAGTAGTAATTTAATTAAAGAAAATAAAATCAAATACGCGTAAGTATTCATAAATATATTTTGCACTTTTAATAATACAAAATTTATATTATAAATTGTAACACAATTTAATACAATATACTTAAGAAAATAACTTTAAATTATACTGCTAAACATTTTTTTGACGTTATCGTCTTTATTATCAAAACGTTTCTTTATAAAGGTGTAACATAAAATAAGTAGTAGAGGTTAGTAGTATTTAGCCTTTTTCGCCTGTTTTTGCTAAGCATGGTCCTCCTTTTAATATGGGGGGATCAAGCCACAGTCAACCACGTTGACCAAATACGGGTTAGCAGACTTCATAAGTCTTTTGAAAACTTACTAGGATCTTTCAGACTTGCAGGTTTCCTCACGATATTTTCCTTCGCCGTAAGACAAGTGTTTTGAAAATAAATTGCACATGAAAATATTAGAGGTGCGAAACCCAAGATTTCAATCCAACTCACTTTGTTTCTTAAGCAAGACTTTGCCACTAGGCCATTGTCATTCGTTACCATTGCCTTTAAATATAACATAAGAATTACAAGTAAAGAAAAAAATTGTTATGTAACGAGATCCTCAAAATAAACTAAATGTGTTCCTATACAATTGAGCAAATTACTATTAGAAGTTTAATCCTAGCTTAATCAGTATAATAAGCTCGACAATTACAAAATAATCTATTGTAATTCTAATAAACACAAATAATAAATAGAAGTTTATAATCTTATGTGGTTTCATATTCATTTTCTATTTACACCTTTAGGAGATCAATCAATCAATGAACAGCCCATGTCCATCCACTGCTGAACGTAGCTTCACATTCCTCTAACCTGGGCTCTACCCATACATACTTAAGAGGATAAATTTTTAAAAAACTTTCCTTGTTCATCTTCGTTACACGAGGAACTCATTAGCAAAAATTCATATTTCTAGACACAGCAGTTTATGTTATGCAGTCAATTAGTCAGTGTTACAATGTAAACTATGAGTGATTATTAAATAATACACACACCCATCACATAACACACGCACATTAAATTAAAGTATTAACTTTTAATAGATAAAATAATATAAAAGAAGTTAAAATATATTTCAAACTATTAATATTTTTTTTATCGATGCAATTTTTCCCATCACTACAAAACAGTGCACTTCTGCCAACGTACGCAGACCTACACACGCTAGCTAGAAAGTCTGCCTAGATCCCTTTAATCTTATTTTCTTACATGAATTACTTTTATATTATCAAAAAAACTCTTTTGTCTAAATTTGACGGTTTGGCATACTAAATTCTAAAATCTTAATCTAATTTAAAGATTTTCAACATTTTCAAACCTTTCTTTCTGATAAATTAAAAGAAAAGTTTAATAAAAGTCAACATGAAATGAAATTAGTACTGAAATAAATGTGTTTAAGTAGTTTCAGAAAGTATAAATATATACATAACATAATAAATATAACATTTGTTTAGTTATAAAATAAGTAAGTCATTAAAAGTTATGTTAGTTAAAAATTAAAATCTCTTATGCTTCCATTTAATATTTTCGTTTTAAATCAGAGATCAAGCAAAGTTTATATTTTCGTGAAATAATATCTAAACTAATCTACTCTAGCGTAGTTCAAAAGAACTCATTTGTAAACTTTAATGTAGGAGACAATCTTCAGAAGTGTTGATTTTACGTTGAATATTCTTTAGTTTTTTAGGCGTGACTTTAAGCCTGGGTATATTTTCTAGTCGTTCGAAAAAAAATACTAGTACATTACAAGTATAATTTATAGTACAGTGGTGTATGTATTTTGCATTGAGCCCATATACAGATTTGGCAGGTTCGATTCTCAGAATAAGTCACTCATCTCTAGTGCTAAGCTATTAAAGCTTAAAGAGAAGAATGGAAGCTAGTATAACTTTCTATGTGAATAGAAAAAAATCATAAAAATTGTGTAAATCTGAAGTGAACAAGTTTGTTTCCGAAATTGAACAAGTGCTAAAATTTTAAATATTGATGGATTGTACAGAAATTATACTGTTGTTATAATAAAGAAGGCCCTAACTAACAATTTGGTCAAAAATGACTTAAATGCAGATTCGGCATTAAATGCATTCACTATACAGTGGTAGAGAACGGATACAGTATTTAGCTCTTATATTTACTCTTTATATCATTTCCACAAAAAAACGAAATGAACAACACCTCATAATTGTTAAAATCTATCAAACCGTTAAGTTTACAGAGCGTTACAAATAAAATTTCGTATACTCCTACACATTATATGTATTTGATGTAAATTGCCCTTCTAAAACAGTCGGACGATAAGTTTGTACTAATGACTAATAAAATTCTACTTCGATTGTCAAATTTTGTTTTGTTTTATCTATACAATACTTCAAACAAAAAAATATTTTGATTTGCTTTAACAAGCTCGTTAAGGCTTAAAGAAGGTATTGATCTCTGATCTCGTTAGAAATTGTTTAAATCTTTCTTTAACGAAACGTAATGTAATAATATATTTTTTTTTTCATTAATTTGCTTCTTGCTTTACATTTAACTAAAGCTTTTAGAAAATATTCAAATTTTCTACTTGCCAATCTAAAACAATTAAGGTAGACTGAATTTCGATACAAAATTGTCCCTTAGGAGGTTAATTAATTTTCCATTATATTGTATTTGTTAGTCAAACGCCTTAATTTATATAATATGAAACTAAAGAGTTTTTTTGTTTTCTTGTTTCTAAAAGCCACAAAACAAAGGACTGATTTGAATTATTTTTTTGAACTCGCTATTCTCCATGGTTCTAGAACCACTAGTCAGACTTTAAAAATTTTTGCATTCTATATCTAGTACATATTTTAGGTAACGTTTTAGGCTATCTAACATCATGCTACGACTCTCACCACAAACATTACAGGTATATAAATAAACGTCATTTGCGGATTTGCATCCAAATCCAAGTTCAAATATTCTATGAAAATTTTATAATACTACTTATTGTCTTTTATTATACATTTCCTAGCTCAATTAGTCAGCACGACAGTTTCAAATTATTGTATTGCCAACTTAATGACATACTGCCAAAGTTACAAAATGCGAATAGAAGTTAAAATGGATGTACTAGTTTTGTTTACATATCTATACAGGTAAATAAAATTGAAGTGTCTGTTTGTAAAGTCCAAAATAACAGCTTTTTACTAAATGCATATAAAACTAAATGCATATATACATACCTACGGTACTTATAAAACAAATCAATTTTTAAAATTTTTGTCTGTTTGTTCCGGCTAATCTCCAAAACAGCTGAACTGATTATGAAGGGACTTTGACTAGTAGATAGATGATGTTATAAGGAGTAACTTAGGCCACTTTTATTTTAGAAAAAGAATTAGGGTTCCTTTAAAAAAAATTAAAACGGACTCAGGGGTGCTCCCAAGCGAAGCAAGGGTAAGTCGCTAGTAGTCAATAATATTAAATTATTGGTTATTTTATATAACGATAACTAAATTTCTGACTAATATTATAATTACGAACGTTAGTATATTCGATAGTTCCAAAATGCTTGACGGATAAGGATGCTTAGCACACAGATAGACTTATATCTGGAACAGCAGGTTGTTTGGCACTTCGAGATGTATTGAACGAACCGAGGGTAAGTCACTAGTGTTAATATAATATAAAACATAGTATTTTCATGCCAAAAAAGCAACTTCTCTCAATTGCAGGCATTTTGTTTTAAGGTGTCTTAATATCTTTATTTCTTATAGATAAATTTTAATATTTTTTTTTATATATAATTAGGTTTTTAATGTCTACTTCCAAAAAATTCACCAATAAGATAATGAGAAGCAAAGTACCGTAAAGTGATTTATAAGTTCTCCTGACCGATTCCGGCGACGGCGGCCAATCTCATTGAGACTAGCCAACTGCGCAGGAGATATTATAGTGCACAAGTGTACGCGCAGACACAAGTGCACTCTCTATTCCTGTCACTCTCATACTCTGGTGGGACTACTACTCGACACGACCAGTGAGAGATAAGGCGTAGGACCGACGGCCTTATGTGCACGAGGCACGGGGGTGAAACACCGCCAACTTCCCAACTTTCAATAACTAAACTTAATAAATAAAGAACAAAGACTCAATAACTAAACTTAGCCCGACCCGGGACTCGAACCCAGGACCTCTGGATGTGCAGCCGTACTTTCTAACCACTACACCACCGAGGCGTGCAGTGATATTAGTAATAAGAGTTGATAGTAGCACAGTGTTAATTGACTAAATTGGCCAACACGAATGGGATAAAGGTAGTCAAGTTATAATAAATACCTACAGATGATCTCTAGAGACTTTCTTTAATTAAATCGTTGTCTTTCAACAATATTTTTCTTAGACCTTACGTAATTTTGTTTGCGTAATTATTTAGTCGTCGAGATTACGAGATTAAAAACATAATGCGATTAGTAGTGAGGCATTAAAGAGTGTAAAAAGGACAGTATGTATAATATTCTATGTTTAGCTCTATAGAGGTAGTTGCGCTTGAATAGCCATATATTAAATATTTTGTAGGGCCTATGTGACTTTAAAATAATAGTTACGTTTGACGATACGTTTGGCTCAGTTTGTAGTGACCCTACTTGCTGTGCCAACGGCCGCGGGTTCGAGTCCCGCTGTATTTAAAGTTATACCTATATGAGTAGTGTATCAACTATCTGGTATCCATAACACAAGCCTCGTAGCTTACCATGGAACTAGATGGTGCTGTGCGTCAATGTCCCAACATATTTATTTATATTTTAATAGCCCTTTCGCATTTTAATAGTTACAATAAATTGATTTCTTTGTACATTTTAAATAAAACTATCTTTTCAGATTTTTTCTTGGATTTAATTTGATTTTTGGTTTCCGATGTTTTAAATGTTTTACGGCAATCGTGGTCACGGGAGAATCTCCTTTCTTTAGTAATTTATTTCGAAGGATCGTGATGTTATATAGCCCAACCTTCGATAAATAAGCCATAAAACGAAATCAGAATTTATGAAATCTAGCTGCTAGTTCTAGAACAATAACGTTCTAATAAACAAAAAATCAAACAATCTCTTCAGCTATAAATGTAAAGAATAGATTGTACATTGCAAGCAAAGATAATCTATATAACCGTTTTCTGATGTTTTAATACTTATTATCCTATTCCGGACTAAGAGAAACCCAAAAAATGAAATATTATAAAAATTGGTCCAGCCGTTCTTGAGTTATAAATGGTGTTACTAACAAAGTCGTGTTAGTAACACCATTTATAACTCCGTAGTCCGGAATAGGATAATAAGTATTAAAACATCAGAAAAATCCAAAAAAATATATAAAAAATTCATATGGTAAACATTGGCAAATAACTATTTTAAATATCTATGTAAAACGTACCTAGCGACGAACCCGAGTGAAGCGAGGGTAAGCCGCTAGTAAAATAATAAAATACATATATTACAACAAGAATGGTTAATTTACGCAGAAAAGATTCCAAATTCATATGTAAAGACACGGGCATACAATGTATTATGAAATCTGTTATTCGTATAATTATTAATTTTATATAGAAACACGTATTGAATTAAATTGAATTATTAATCAATGATCAATTACATTTACACTATGTTGCAATTATATCTGATATTTAAACTGTGTTGTTTTTTAATTGGAAACAATAATTACGAAAATAATTATTTTAAGGAATTTGCTAAAGTTGATTAAAAGCGTAATAAATGTGCCTTTTTATCATTAGGTGGCGCCAGAGGTGGTCCATACAAAAGCGATTGGGTAAGTTAAAAAAATCACTCAATACTCTTAATACCATATTATATAACACTAGCGACTCACCCTCGCTCCGCTCGGGTTCGTCCCTACTTACGTTTTAAGGTTTACTATAGATTTATCAGAGATGAGAATATATTTTTTCGCATTAAAAAGTATCCTATATATTGACCCGGATAACCAGCTATCATTATACTAAACATCAAAATCACTCCAGTGGTTTTTGCGTGATGTGGTAACAGACAGACAGGCAGACAGACAGGCAGACAGACAGATAGACAGACAGACAGATAGACAGACAAAAACTTTAAAAACTATAGATACCCCTGTATCGATAATAATGACTATTTCAATAAGATTTTTCAAAAATATTTAATGTGCAGATTCGACTCAGTTACAATTTTATTATATGTATAGATAAAAGAACATGTCTCAGAGCATTGTTGTAATTTTAAATTAATTAGTAAATAAATCCAATGTCAACATTTCCTCCAAAGCTTAGAAAGTACTCGTAGATGCTTAAAGGCGAATATGAAACAGAATATGAAAGTGGTATGCAAATATTAATTTAGAAAACGTTACATACGTATGCGAGGGTCAGAGGGCGAAGGGTGAACACTTTACGAGGGCATAAATTTTGTAAACTTTGACTTATATGCCTTGTATGCGCCTAGACGCGGAGGAAACGTGTTTTCTTAATAATGTGACGAGCTCTTCAGATCCGTTGGGACCGGAATTTAGAAAATTAAAAAGCTTTTATAATCGATTCATATACTGTTTTTATACACATAAAAATACATATAGACTGGTCTTGTTAGTATATTCCTATATTCACATAAATACTATACTACTTTCGAAATAAGTAGTGGATTAAGTGATTAAGAGAGTGTATAGTGTGGTAAAGTACCTATAGATGAATTGTAAACGTCATTTTGTCCAAGCTTACGTAAAACTACATACTATTGATTTTGTATTAGACAGAATTCGCTTTATAGTCAAATCAAATTATATTATCTATGTAATACCTTTAAATGAGTGATTCTTGTATATTTATACCGGCGATCTCGGAAACGGCTCTAACGATTTCGCAGAAATTTAGTATGTTGGGTTTTCGGGGGCGATAAATCGATCTAGGTTTATCTTATGTCTGGGAAAAGGCGACTTTTCGAGTTTCATGCGGTTTTCTTTCGCACTATTGCACGCAAAACATGGTCACTAATTTTGCACGCTCGGTCTTAATCATCGTGGTCAAGTGGCCAAGGCGCAAGATCAACAATCATAGGTGTCCGGGTTCGAAACCTGGTCGGATACAAAGTATTTACTTTTTTATTTTATTTATTTATTTCATGTACCATAAAAAAAACATATAAAATAGAAAACAGTAACCATGTGTACAAAGGATGACTTATCTCTTTAAGAGATCTCTACCAGAAACCCTCGAGCGTGGGAAAGGAAAAATAATAATAATAAGGTGCGGTGTAGGTACAAACTACAAACATCAATTATATCTATATTATATAAACATACACATATATAAATATACATACATAAATACTCACATAGATACATACATACATATTTACTTTTGTTGTTTAAGCCAAATTAAAAAAATAGTACTCTTGGCTAAAATCTTCGAACGAAGCTCTATATATCTCTATAGCCCAGATACTTATAATTTAAGCGACAAAGTAAAGCGACGGAAAAAGTTGCTAGTTATCGTATTTTCTGTATAAATCATTAAATGAAAATCATAACTACATTAATCCAGCTTTAACAATACCTAAAGGTAATTTAGGCAAAAAATAATAATATATGTATTCAGGAAGATAAGAAAGGACCCTTTTATGAAGAACTTTGGTGTAACACATGAGCCGCTAATTGGGTGAGGAGAGCGTCAAAGTAAGGTCCGGAAACGTTACAACAGGCGTTATGGACACGTTGAATAGTAATAAAGTAAAGTAACAACCCATTAGTGAGCCCTTGGCCAAAGGTTTTACTTAACGATGACTTAAGGGTACATTTAGGGTTTTACTCATCAAACGGATATTTGTAAATATGTGTTATATTGAAATAGTTTTCGTTATTTTCTCTTAACTAAGCCAATTTTCATTACTTCTTTTATTTTAAAGATACAAAGTTATAAAGTTATTGTCTCGTTATAAAATTATTGTCTTTGATTAATATGTAACACGTTAATAATGTGTTATTGTATTCAGCCCTTTTTAACGTTCTACTACTGGGGATAGGCCTCCCTTTAATATAAAGGGGATCAAACCACAATCGTTTTTCGAAAACTTGCTAAGTTCTCTCAGACATTGAAGTTTCCTCACGATTTCCCAAGCAAGCGCGTTACCAATGGGTTACCACACTCATTGTATAATAACGTAGATATTTATACTATATCTACATACGTTATTATGATAAAAATGTAAAATAAATCTAAATATATATTTAAATAACAAAAAAACACAAACAATACATGTTAAGCATATATTTTAAATTAAAGAAAATAAAATTACATAATATATGTATAAATACCTTTACCAGTATAATTTCACAATCCTAATGTCAATATCCGTGAATAGAACTTTTTCCACCATACATCGAGGCTATCCAACACAAAATCCCAGAAGATTTTCGATAACGTAAGACGCTCTGGGCAATAATTTAAGTAACTTCACGAGAACTCTTGAACTCCGCCGAGTGAGTTTTTTAAATTATCAAGATACGAACTTTATCTTATACATTCAGAATGTATTGAAAATTCATTCGAAATTTCAAGGAAATTCGTTTATTACATCTGTTATGAGATACTCTACATGGTGTATTCTAAGTTAAATCTTAACATACAATATGAATATTATTAATAAACAAAATTTGTTATTTTGGTCTTATATAACATCAAGTTATATAATGTTGGATTAAAGTAGGGAGTCGTGTTTTCGATTATTAGATGCCCTAACAATAACACTAATGACGCATTATTTGGTGCTTAAGTAACTTTTAAGAACAGTCTAATGTCCTTTTTTTTTTTTTTTTTTTTTTTTTTATTTTTTTTTTTTTATAGTTGGGGAATGCATTTACGCATACCACCTGTACCCCCAGGTGGTTATGTGGGGCTCACCGGCCAGAAGAGCCGGTACTACCCACTAAACCCCAACTTTCCCCTCCCCTCCGCCTTAGTGGAACGCCGCGGGAACGCTTACGCACAACTTCCGCGACGCCCCGGCGGCAGGCCTGTCGGCCACCAAACCAGTGAGGCTGCTCCAAAGTCCACTCTGCAAAACAGAGAAGTACCCGGAGCAGCCCCACTAAACCTCACCGCCCACCGAAGTGGGCTACACTACCTCGGCTGCAGAGGACAGGGAGAGCGGCAACGAAACACCGACACGCCTCTTCCCCTGCAGCCCCATCACGTCCACCCCCCTCTCATCCGATCGCGGGGTCACCAAAGCGACCCCACAACCAGTGGCCGCAACGCCGTCAGATGCAGCCACGACGAGAGAGAGGCCCCAAACCCTCCACAAAATGTGGAAACAAAAGCCACCCACTGAAGTGGGTCCACATCACCAATGGCCGCACAAGCGACCCCATCCTCATGGCGCCCCAACCGCGTTCGACGGCCCACGGTCAGGGCACCCACCACCATCCCCCCGTCAGTGGCCGCAACGCCGTCAGATGCAGCCACTAACGAGAGGCCCCAACTGGTCCACCAAAGTGGACACCCGTCCTGCCCACCTAAGTGGGCCCCCCCACACCGGTGGCCACAACTCCGGAAGCCGAAGCCTCAACGGAGAGTGGCCCCGTCTGGGGTGCCTCAACCGCGTTCGACGGCCCACGGCCAGAGGCACCCCTCCCCCTGCTGTTGGTCCGCGCCGGATCTCTCCGGTACCACCCGCCCCTCTAAGCGGGTGGCGTTCCCCTATCCGCCACCTGGGGACGCGCCCGGTAGGAGTCAGCTCTCCCCCGGGAACAGTCTAATGTCCTAATAAAAAGGATAAAAGTGACCTATGTGGCTTAGCTTCAAAAACTATTTTTATTTTAATTTTATTTGTGCTATTTTTGTTTTCTTTGGTACCTATTATTACAATAACTTATTGACTAAAGCTGAAAATAAAATACACATAATAAGATAATCAGTTAGCTATTAAAATATATAATTGTCTTTATTTTCAGTTTAAAATAACCTAGTCTTATCTTATTTAACTCGGCCCACTTTAACGCCCCACTGCTGGGCACGGGCCTGCCATCAAACTAAAATTAAACCATAGCTATAAACCACAGCGATCAAGTGCGGATTGGCGGACTTCACATATCTTTCGAAATTTTCTTTCTATAGATTCGTCAAAATATTTTTGATTTATAAATTTTGTGCTACATATTAGTTTATAACACGGAATGTGGTATTATACCCTATTATCTGGTATATTTATACGTATAATACAATTTTAAATAAGCCGAATCTGCACATTAAATATTTTTTTAGAAAAGCTTATTAAAATAGACATTATCATCGATACAGAGGCCGAATTATAGCTTTTAAAATTTTTGTCTGTCTATCTGTCTGTGTCTGTCTGTGATCGCATCACGGAAAAGCCACTGGAGGGATTTTGATGAAATTTGGTATGATGATAGATCCGGGTTAACGTATAGGATACTTTTTACTGTAGGAAAATATCTCATCTCTGAGAAATCTATACTAAACTTTAAAGCGTAAGTAGAGATGAACCCGAGCGGAGCGAGGGTGAGTCCATAATAGTTTTTAAGTTTTTCCCTCAGAGATCACCAGCAACATAAAATATAAACAGATTTTGGCTCTTTTAAGTTTGTATTTTATTCTGGACATACTCGTACATTATCATACTAATATTATAAACGTGAAATTTATACAAACTTTTACATGTGTTTGTTTCTTACTCGTTTACGCTAAAGCAGTTTTACGAATTTGCTTGTTTAATACACAGACTATGATTTAGATCAACACAAAGGTTACTTAGTAATTTTTAACAAAAAGTGGCGTTAACTTTACATAATACTAGCGACTCACCCTCGCTTCGCTTCGGGTTCGTCGCTAGACAAAAACGAATCTATCCCACGGGACCCGTACACCTTTCAGGGATGATATATAGCCTATAACCTTCCTCAGTTAACGGGCTATCAAATGCAAAAAGAATTTTTCAAATTGGATCAGTAGTTTCTGAGATTAGCGCGTTCAACCAACCAACCAACCAAACAAACTCTTCAGCTTTATAATATTTGTATAGATTATAATTTTTTTTTAGCATTTACCTGTTTCTTGCAAAACATCTCTTACTTTGATTTCATATGAGAACGAATTAATGTTCCAATAAATAGTGGCATATATCACACTCTGAACTTATAATCCTTCTGCAAATTGTATCGATCCGGTGCTACGTGGAAGAACATTTTTACAATATCGAATATAACGTGTATGATGTTATTGCCTCTAGGCTCTATCAATGTTGTATAGTAAAATTTGTGTCTTTTTTAATTTATTTTATTTTAGTAAAACAAGAGAACTATAATCCCACTGAGTATCTTTCTGCAGTTCTTCCCAGAATTGAGGATTTTTTTTGAGTTATTGGTCACTAACAATATTTATATTTCTGAGATAGTTAGATAGTAGTAGTATAGTAGGCAGTGGTAGCCCAGTGGTAACGCGCTTGCGGGTTCAAATCCCGGGTCTCGCACCTCTGATATTTTCATGTGTGAATTATTTCTAACATGATTACCACTTGCCTTACGGCGAAGGCAAACATAGTGAGGAAACCTGCATGTCTGAGAAAACCTAACAAGGTTTCGAAAGACATGTGAAGTCCGCCAATCTGCACTTGGCCAACGTGGTGAACTATGGCCTTATTCCCCTCGTATTGTAGGGAGGCCGTGCCCAGCAGTGGGACGTTAAAAAGGGCTGAATACATATAAATATAGAATAAATTTTGATATTTTGAAATTTTGAATACGTACTGAAATATCTATACGTGTGCATATTTATTTTACATCTCTTCATGGATACAGATAGATAGAACTTCAATAAGCCTTTACTTATCGTTTATTTTTATTGAGTAGATAAAGAATAGGTAGAATAGTCCTATGTCAATTGCTCCTTCCTACCCCTCCTTGTAAAAATACATATGACAAAGCCTGATCGTTATATTCGCTGTGATTGGCTTAAGTTCTTAATACGTGGTCATTTCGTAATGTTTAAGAAAAGTTGTTCTCTTTGGTCGGCCTGACTTACCATAAGCCATATGACAATAATATGTATAAGTCGTCAATAAAATCACAAAAAGATGTTGTATTGCGAAAAGCCTTGGCACAATCGTTTCAACGAATAATCAAAAAAAAAATCTATTTAGCATAAATTATTACGATTTTAATTGATCTTTACAAGTCTATATATCTTTACAAGTCTATATATCTTAACCGGTGGTAGGACTCTGTCAAGCCTGAGGAGTCCGACTGGATGGGTACCACCCCCTTATCTATTTCTGCCGCCAAGCAACAATGATTGCATTGTTGTGTTCCGGTTTGAAGGATAAGGTAGCCAGCGCAATTACAGGCAAGAGGCATATCATCTTAGTCCTCACAGTGACAACGCACCTGCGGCTCTGTATTTTTGTTACCTAAAACCTAAGTGCATGAACTGTAGGTGTTATGGGCGACAGGTACTGCTTTCCATCAGGTGGTCTGTCTGCTCGTTTGTCACTGAATCTTATAAAAAAAAAAAAAATACCACTACTTGGAAAAAATAACCTGAGTTCTGAGAAGCCCTGGCGAAGGAAACTCAACATATATAAAGAAGTCGTGTTTACTTGATAGTTGATGCCTAAATAGAATTATATATATTTGGGCAGAGCCTTAGACAGGAGACTAGTTAAGCAAACTTGCGTGAGAACAGGCAGTCATAATGTGAATATTTATAATCAGTATGACCTTATATGGTTATGTTGAATTAATTTTTTATCTACTTAGATCGTCGTTTTCGTAATAGAAAAGAAAGCTTTACTACCAATGCCACTATAAACGTTAAACTACGACTGCGGCATTCATGGCAATATAATACATACTAGTAACATGTCCCGGATGTGCATGCATGATTTTGAAATTTTTTTAATATCATATGTCTCGGAATACTGAAATAAGTAAATTGGCTCATAAAATGTTTTCTTTTTCGTGTAATTTTTAGCCACTCGCTTTCCACTTTCTGAAAAATTAATCTATACAGATAAATAAAATTGAAGTATCTGTTCGTAATGTCAAAATAACAGCTTTAAACTGCATATGGAATTATATACGGTACTTATAAGAAAAACACAAATTTTTATCTGGCTGTCTGTTCGTTCCAGCTAAGCTCCGAAACGGCTGGACCAATTTTAACGAGATTTCCACTGGCAGATAGCTGATATTATAAGGGGTAACTTAGGCTATTTTTATTTTAGAAAAAGAAGTAGGGTTTCGCTCAAAAAAAATTAAAACGTATCTAGTTAGTTAGTAGGGACGAACCCAAACGAAGCGAGAGTGAGTCGTTAGTTTGGAATATATTTTTAAGGTGTTCATGTTGGTAAAAAAATAGTTTGTTTAAATCTTAACCCTCAGATAAAGCGGCTTGAAGCAGTCAGCTAAATATATACATATCTATAGATGTACAGACCTATGAAAGGTATTATATATGTACATTATACATGAAACCTTTTTAACGTGAACAGATAAAATATTGTTATCTAGTCACTTCAGTTAAGCTTTTAATGAATAAACATATTTTCGCAACTCCATTGGCTCCATAGAACTATAAGTGCATAACATTAAACAGAAAGGTTTTAATTTAAATAAGTGGCTAAGGATGAAGTGAACCTAATTCGATTCCTGGGTGAGATAAATATTAATATCCGCCCATTTATCTTTTCTATCTTATAACTATACTAGGAACTCACCCTCGCTCCGCTCAGGTTCGTCCCTAGTTATGTTTTAACGTTTAGCTCAGATATGAGATATTTTCCCGCAGTAAAAAGTATCCTATTTGTTGACACGGATAACCAGCTATGACCATATCAAATTTCATCAAAATCTGTCCCACGGTTTTCCCGTGATGCGGTAACAGACAGACAAAAATTCTAAAAACTATAGTTTCGGTCTCTGTGTCAATAATAAAGTCTATTTCAATAAGATTTTCCAAAAAATATTTAATGTACAGATTCAGCTTAGTTACAATTTCATTATATGTATAGATTAACCCATCGGCGACGCGGTTAATTGAATATCTTACACCTCTCTCATCTCCATCCTTGTGCGAATCCTTTTCAACGTGATTATCACTAATTTATTTGGTTAAGAAAAACATCGTGAGGGGACACCCACATACCTTAACTAGTTTACACATGTGAAGCCCGCCAACTCGCACTTGGCCAGCATGGTGGACTATGACCTGATCCCCCTCGTATTGAGCAACGGAAGTGGGACGTTAGAAGGGATAAAATATTATATTTATTATTCTTAGTTATATAGTTATACAGTTTTTAGCCGCATTATAAAAAATCATTTCACAATTTATTTTTTGTTTTCATAAATGAGCAAAATATGAAAAATAGATCTTGTCTTTCAAATATTTAAGTTCTATCATTATAACTATCATACTATATCTCATCAATAAAATGTCAGTCAGATGTAAATAAATAACCCAATTTAACTTTATATTGCTTCTTCTTACACGTTAGAACTTCTAACACTCAGATTGATACCTATTTGTATATATATATATATCAGAAACTTTTAATTAGCTTTCCCTTAAATGTAACTTACTTTAGCATTCTAAGGTAGCCTGAGATAAACAAAACAATGTTAATTAAAATTATAAGAAAGCATAGAGAAATAATCGCTATCGCTTATAAATTACACCACTATGTAATATCCGCTCGTTTGTCTGTTCCTATCAAATTAGCGCAGATTGCCTCATAGCCCGCTAACTGAGCTTAATGTGTTCTCAGTTTATAGCGCGTTCGTTAAATTTGTATTTCCGGATAGTGATAGTAAAATTCTAAATGACTCACTTTGCTTAGGTATAGGGTAGACAATAGATTTATACTGTAATAGTTTACTAGTAGGTTAATCATTTTACGGTAAAAATAATAAATGCGGTTATTAATAATAGTTACCGGTAAGTATTAATAATTAACAATGACCGTCGCTACCATTGATTTATGTGATATATACTGATTAATTACTTTAAACAGTTATCATTCATAAACAATAGTAAAAAAAGCAAAATACGTTTATTTTAAATGTAATATTTTTATTTTACTTTGAGACCAAGACAGATGTCACCAACAGATGCTGCAAGCTAGCTATTTTTCATACACACATTGGTCTCCAGATGAGATCATGGACTTAGGTCACGTTTAAAACTAATGACAGGTAAGTACTAATTGTTTTAATAGAGTAGTTGTGAATTTCTAAAAAAGTTGTTAACTATACAACCTATTAGTTAGTATTGCGAGCATAAAGAGCGTTAAAACACTTCGAAAGAACATCCCGAAGAAGAAAAAGGATTTACTGTACAGCATTTAATAAGGTTAACGAGGAGCTGAACATCAAACTTATTGACGTGATAATGATGATGATTATTTTGTCGTGAAAAATTTAGAAGACGAAATCTTATTAACAATTTAAAATATATTAAAGGTTACTTTTTATTAACACACGGAAACAATGGAATCTTTAAATATTTATAAGCTATGGGGTTAGAAAGAGAGTGGTTATTATGATATATATTTGTGATTAAAATATTCACGTAAAAATTATTTCAAGACACCCCATAAATATAATATGCATATAGTATAATGTTTCCAACTGATGCCATCCAATATCCAGGAGATCATGGGTTCGATATCACCATCTTCTAAAGTATTATCAGAGTGATACTGGCGAAAATCAAAGAATAGAGTGTGAAAGAATTAGATAGGTTTATCTTGTCATACATAATAGATTGTTAAATTTTATGTTAAATATTCTGTACTCTGTAACAAAGGCAGCTATGTTGAAGCTGTCGAGGCTGCGTATAAAGCTGACTTCTTTTTAAAAATAAATATTTTTTTTATAACCTGCGCTTCAAAATAAAGCAAAGGCGCTTCACTTCTCGTACGGCTATGTGCAGAACTACACTGCTAGTTTACGGTCGTTTTTAGTATAATATCACAGAGTTCAAGACATTTTTTTTGTTCTTATTTATTCATTAGAGTTTAAAAAAAACTAAATAACCTATACTATAGAAACTACAAAGGTAACCTAAAACTAAAAAGGTACTATTTACAAACTCATGAACTAATGATCTGTTTCTGAAAATTCTAGAAATATAAAAAACGCTACGTCTACCTAGGTTGCCTACGCTATGCCTAGGTTTCTATAGGCTTCTTTTTATCTCGATACAATAAGTAGTTTCTATGAATGTTAGCGAAGGAAAACGCAGGTACTTCACATAAATAAACTATATAAAAATTAATAAAGTTACAAAAAGATTAACCCATAAAGAGTGCAAATTCATATATTAAACTTTAATAATGCTTTGTCTAGGATGCATAACTTCACTTGTTTGACGTAGAGCGTCATAAGGTGACGAATCAGTATATGTATACAACACTAATGGAAATATAAATTGGCTATATTTTTAATTTATCTGCAAACTAGCGACTCACTTACGCTCCGACTATCATCATACCAAATTTCATCAAAATCTGTCCAGTGGTGATGCGTTCCCAGACAGACAGAATTTTATTATATGACTAGCGGCTCACCCTCGCTTCGCTCGGGTTCGTCTCTAGACAAACAAAAACAAATCTATCCCACAGGAGCCGTACATTTATCCGGGATAAAAAGTAGCCTATTGTTTATTCTGATGTATGAACTACATTACTGTAAAGTTTCATTAAAATCCAATCAGTAATTTTTGTGTACTAAGCTGTATAAGTACAGTTTCCTAACTATCCCACGGGAACTCTTTGACCGGGGATATAAGGTATCACCATGCAAAATTTTATTTAAATCAGTCCAGCGGCTTCGGAGATTAGCCCGTACAAACAGACAAACAGACAGAGAAACAAAAAAATTGAAAAAAATCAGGATTTGTTCTATTGCTCTTCTAACACCCCCCTGACTCGGTTTTTAGCATTTTTTTTCTATGTACAGAATGTACAGACATTCGACCTCTACAGTTTTATTATAGTATAGATTAGATGACTTATTTTCAAAGTTCTACCAAAATTCGTCGAGCCGTTCTCAGGTTAAGGTAAAACTCTTAATTTCATTTTTATCATGTTCTAACACACTTTAAACACTTTCAAAATAAATAAATTCTACAATCTAGAACCCATTACTATTACATACAACATACATTATTATAAATGTGAAAGTTTGTGACTATGGATGCTTATTACTCTTTTACGCCAGAACGGCTGAACGGATCTAGATGAAGTTTGGCACAGAGATAGATTATAGTCTTGAATAACACATAGGCTACTTTTTATCCCGGAAAAATGTACAGTTTCCGTGGGATAGGTTTGTTTTTGAATTCCTAGAGGTAAACCCGAGCGAAGCGAGGGTGAGCCGCTAGTAGATAATATTTTCGTCATCATATGATATGCCTTATTTTATTTTATTTATAAATACTTGCCAATTTCGTTTGAAGAAGAACGCGACGGAAACGATCAATAAAACCTTTCCTGGCGCCGGTTAGCCTACACCGGCCACATTACGTGTAATTACTAGTAACAGCCCTCGCTCAGTTAGTTCTCGTTGTTTATTTTAAATTCCTTCCAATTATAATTTTGACTTTAAATACATTTTTATACATTACAGATCAACAAAAATTAAGTCAAATTTTCCATAGTAAACTATCACAGTTTTTTGAGTTTATTAAGTTTTGAAAAAAATCTATCTTTCAAATAAACATATGACTTTTTTACAACATAAAGTTTAGATCACGTATAGCAATTTTATTTTAAAGCCTTGTCTTAGCATTTCTAACTGTTATAAACATATCAATATAAAATACTAGCGTTTTCTCGCGGCTTCGTCCGTGTCTTTTGGCAAACCTTGATCTTAGTTAAAACGCAACAATTTTTTTTAAATCGATCCATAGAGATAGAGATCCATATATTAGAGCGTTCAAACAAAGAAACAAACACACTCTTCAGTTATAAATTATTGTGGACTTATGGGTGTTACATAACGATTTTTGGCATTTCAACACAATTTTTAAGATTTCTATTCGTAAGCGATTGTAGAAATCGCCATCTCGTCTAAGCAACATTTTTTTGTTGAAATTTCCCTACATTTTCAAACATGGCCACATCTAAATCCATGTCATTAACCTGTCAACAAAGGGCTGTTCGTCTTGCTCGCACGACACTCGTTACTATGAACTGGAGAACCCTTGAGTAAAAAGGTCCATTGGATCTTATCCCTTTTTTTTCCTTTTCAAAATTCCCTTAAACCAGTTTGTGAAGAAAACCACCAGCGTACACTTCAAACGTATAATAATTATTGATTTACATATAAGAATTACAACACACTGCATATATCACTGCTTTATACTAGAATTTACACAACACTGTTTCAGCATAATTACACAGTAACTCTTCCTGAACAAGAATGAATCCCAATCATAGAAAGCACTCCTTATATATTAATTTTAATTTCCATCAACCCACCTTTTTAATCATTTTAATGTAACTTCAACTACTTCCGGCGTAATCTTTAAATCATAGTAATCAATTAATGTCTTTAATTTATAAAAGCATACTTAAAATATAAAACATAATTTCATTGAAACTTTAGTTAATTACAAGAAATATAGGTAACTTTAAATATGTCTAACAATATTAGCACTAAAATTAATGAATCATAACACTCGGCCATCGACATGCGTGCTATCTCCGGAGCACGCAAATCTCACAACACTCGGCGTAAGGTATGTTTACGATTCTCTATTATAATTTCAAAACAATATTAATAATTACAGCATGTAATACAAGCAAAAAAAAATATATCGTTATATATAAACATTAATATAAACCAGATTATACTACACTAGATTAAACTTAAATACTTTTATTTTTCAGTATCACTGTTCTCCGAGCTTGAGGAGCTGTATTCAGAACCAGAAGATTTGTCTAACTATTGCCTGAACATGAATCCAAGGCTGCATTTCATCTACTTAATGCGAAACGCTTTCATATCCCATGGTACTAAAACCGGGAGCATAGTTAGAGATTTTATATGGAACAATAAATAACTTCCCTTCATCTATCATTTTAAATAATATAACGAATACTATTGTTTTATTGCCACTTATTAATACCGCTAATAAATTCTGCATCGATTTAGTTAATCCTAATATTAACTTAGTTTAAATGGAATGAAATGAAATAAACTTAATTCAAATAGACTTGATTCAAAAGCATTTAATGTAAGCATCAGTGAAGTCTGTCCGTGAGGAATCTACCACCGGCTCAGAAGCCGGCAAGATACTCAACAGTTGCTCTTTTAAATATCGAAATTACATTTATTTTATTAATATATCATGTAGATAGCCCGCATATGAGTCAATAATACTCAATTCCACACATTTTCATCAGCAAGAAACTCTTGAACCGTGTAATATGCTTTGCCCAATAAAACATTTTTAATTTTATCCTTAAATTTTTGAAAAGATAAATCTAGGACATTTTGTGGAATCTTATTATATCTGCGTATACTCAGGCCCACGAAGGATTTATTCACCTTTTGGAGCCGAAGTCTAGGTTTAACAAGCTTATTTCTATTCCTAGTGTTTCTTGTGTGTCTATCTTTAGATTTTTGCGAACAAATAATATGTTAAACTGGCTTACACGGAGTCGTAAGATTGTACATAATAAAATATTATACATAATTGAGAATCATAAATAATAATAATATTTTAATTAAAAGTCATTGATAAATTTATATAATTAATGGGAGATAATTTGACTACTTTTAAATTAATATGGAATGTCTATTGATTTTGCTTTTAAATTATATTGATGTTAAAAAGTTAATATCTTAAAATTAAACTTATTTTCGAATTACTACTATTGTAATAAATTTCAAAAAAAAAAAAAGTAAATCAAATAGTAAGACATTAATAATTCTCAAGTTATATTATTGCATTTAAAAATTCTGAAATACGGTTGTGCCATTTAATAAAAACTTCCGGCTGATTCATATAAAAAGCAAAAGATAACCGTTGGAGGGGAGTTTTTGGGGAAGACGTTCATTACGACAGACCAGATAAGTATTAGTTGTGAAAATAATACTAAATTTATGTTGGCAAACTTATTGATCAAAATAGTGTTGAACTTATGTGTAAATAGTGGAAAATAAAGCGCTTTCCTGTGATTAGTTAATAGTAGTGACATAAAGTAATCGTTAAAATGACATTGAATTTTGTTGTATTAAAGGGAAATACGACAGTTGAAGTAACATTATAAAACGTTTAAAGTAAAAGAGTGATAAAATAAAGCTTATTATATTGATTTACTGTGTTCTTATTTTCCTCGTCTTGAAATTATAATGGTTATTAATACAATCGTTTAACAAATATATTACACAGTATAATTGCGAATCACGAGCTCTTAGATCATAAATAGCCCGTACTGCTCTTTTTTTTTTTTTGAATAAATACCGAATTAATTTGCGCGGCACTGCCCCAAAGAAGTATTCCGTACGATAAAATACTATGAAAATAACTAAAATATACAAGTCGGGCAGTGTTAATATCCGTTAAGTTTTTTTTTTTAATTTTCCTAACTGCATTAATTATATAACTTAAATTAATTATATAACTTAAATTAATTATATAACTACCAAAGCCTCTAATGACGGGCAGATATTCATTATTTTTTTAAGGTCCAGCACATTAGCCATAGAATATTTTATGATACCAAAATTTATAAATGCACTCAAAAACTTGACATTAATTTAATTTAATATACCACACACATTTTTAATTTTAATAAGTAAATATACTTTTCGCTTTAGATGCAATTTACCTACACACAATTACGTTGTTATGTCCTATTCTACTTACATTTCACAATAGGTTTTGTATAATTATTATATGTATGACCTAGTTCTTGATAATTAAAACACGTGAAGTTATTTTGTCCATTTGTATTACCTGGTAAAATGTTATGACCATTTCTAAAATCTCGTTTCATAAAGGTGTTACTATATCTGGTTAAACTGTGGTGAAGCTAAATAATTTAACAAGTCTTCTGGTTCACTACATTTAAGAGCTTGAGGTCTATTACGTACAGAGTTATTAGTTATTCCGAAAATAATACAATCAACTGCCTTTCGTCCAGCAATATCATATCTACTTAATAATGAAAGTTTATCATAAAAATATTCTCAAGTTTTTACCTTTCGGGAATGCCTTTCTAATTTTAACTAACTTTTGAGCTTTGGTAAAGATTCATATAATTGAAAGAATAACTTAATTTCTATCTCATTCATAAATTACGGCACATTCGTTAACTTTCTTTAGCCATCGCTCAACATTTTGTAATCTATTATCTTGATGAAATTCCGGAACTACATAGTAGAGTTCCTAGTCTTACTTGCATTATCTCGAAGCGCTGCTATAAATTTCTTCAGGTCTTCGGTTGTTAGGTAATCGGATAATCGTTTAATTTTAGCTGGTACTTTAGCATCACCAAAAGATGGCCTCCTTTGACGTCGATTGGGCCTTTCTGGAGTAAAGCCCTCTGATCCATCTCCGTCACATGGGGCATAACTGAAGCTGTTGCGATCGAGTCCAGTGATCCAACATAGACCACTCAATCCAGTGATCAAACATAGATCACTCATTCCAGTGATCAAACATAGACCACTCAATCCAGTGATCAAACATAGACCACTCAATCCAGTGATCAAACATAGACCACTCAATCCAGTGATCAAACATAGACCACTCAATCCAGTGATCAAACATAGACCACTCAATCCAGTGATCAAACATAGACCACTCAATCCAGCGATCAAACATAGATCGCTCATTCCAGCGATCAAACATAGACCACTCAATCCAGTGATCAAACATAGACCACTCAATCCAGTGATCAAACATAGACCACTCAATCCAGTGATCAAACATATACCACTCAATCCAGTGATCAAACATATACCACTCAATCCAGTGATCAAACATAGATCACTCATTCCAGCGATCAGACATAGATCACTCATTCCAGTGATCAAACATAGACCACTCAATCCAGTGATCAAACATAGACCACTCAACCCAGTGATCAAACATAGACCACTCAATCCAGTGATCAAACATATACCACTCAATCCAGTGATCAAACATAGATCACTCATTCCAGCGATCAGACATAGATCACTCATTCCAGTGATCAAACATAGACCACTCAATCCAGTGATCAAACATAGACCACTCAATCCAGTGATCAATCATAGACCACTCAATCCAGTGATCAAACATAGATCACTCATTCCAGCGATCGGACATAGATCACTCATTTCAGCCAGCAAACCCATCTATCCATCTAGCGGCCACCAGCCTAGCTCTTTCGGCATTTAATATAAACCATGTATTAAAAAACCCGATAAACAACACATGGCTCACTCCTATCGGATCAGTCCAGACCCAATACCCATTACAATTGATTCATAAGTTTTTAACCACCATCATCATCATACTAATATTCATTATGTGAAATATAATAAACGTTTCCAACCGTAACTACGTATTAACGTTCAGCTCAGACACGAGACATTTTTCTGCAGTTAAAAGTTCAAATTCAAATACTAGTTATAACATAATAGATTTAAATATTAATATTAACAATGTCCAGCCAAGCTCAGCCTTAGAGCATGGAACAATACGATTTAATAACAATTCATAAATACAATATACTCAAAATTACATGTTAGACTTTATCCAAAACATAATCATTAATAGAATAATAAGTCTTTTCTAATAAAAATTTCTTCAATCTTCGATTAAATATATTAATTTCATTAACCTCCAGAATACATTTAAGTAAATGATTATATAAAAGTGGCCCAGTACAGAAAATACTCTTCGAGAAAAGGTCAGTCTCACATCGAGGGTGGCGAAGTAAGGCCCCCATGTCTTACACCATAACAATTTTCAAATAAATATAGATCATTTCTAACATAAATAATAGTCTCACAAATGCACACACTTGGTAACGTCATTATATTGTAATTTCCAAATACATAGTTTGCATCTTTCTATTATTCGCAAATTAAATATTGCTCGAATACATTTGCTTCGAATGCTAATTTATCTACCGAATTACCCCAAAAAAATAATAATACAACACCTTAACAAACGAGCAACATAAGCATGATACACAGTTATTAAGGTTGAAACATTGACCGTTTTGGCAAACACGTGGAGTGCAAAAGAAAATTGTCGTACTTTTATGCTTACCTCCTCAATATGCTTTTTCCAATTTAAATTATTACCAATATTGAGACCTAAAAATTTTGTTACATCCACCTGCTTTATTTCCTTACCCTCAAAATTGATATCCAAAGCATTTAACTTATTTTTCCTGTTTTTAAAGAACATTAAATTAGTTTTATCCAAATTGTTCGTGAGCTCTAAAACATTTCCTCCAACACCATAGTGAAAAATTTATTTAATAAGATATTATGATCAACATAATCAAAAGCCTCCGTTAAGTCCATAAATAAAGGACACGACATAACTAAAGAAAGTTATAAACAGCCATATTTATACTTTTGTTTTTACGAAAACCAAATTGATCCTTTGTAAATATTTGTTCCTTTCGGAGAAATCATTCAATGCATTATAAATTATTTTCTCAAAAACTTTACTTAAAATAGGAACAAGCAAGTGTCCTACATATTGAACCCGGACAACCAGCCATCATCATACCAAATTTCATCAAAATCTGTACAGTGGTCTTCCCGAGATGCGGTAACAGACAGACAGACAAAAAATCCAAAAACTATAGATTTGGCTTCTGTATCGATAAAAAACGTACTTCAATAAGATTTTCCAAAAAAGAAATATTTAATGTACAGACTTGGATTAGTTACAATTTTATTACATGTATAGATGTATATATATACAAAAAAATAAAATAAAAATTAAATGAATTAATAAATCAAATAATTGTGGGCATCATGATAAATACATGAAGTCTCACGTTATCTTGTAATCTACGTGTTACATTACCAGGGAGTAGCCCTGACCACACACAACACGTATTGTATTAAAAGACGTAACATGATAAAACGCGCAGAGAGACAGCAAGACGAAGATGGCGAACAGCACTTGTGGATCGTTATAGCAAAACGTTATTATCACCGCCTGAATTCAACTCAACCCCCATTTCACCATTACACGGCTTTAAATACAAGTACCCGCACTCACGCCAGAATGATCAAAAAGCAACTTATTAGAAATAATACATTCTGTTATATTATTAAATATTGAATATAAGTTTAACATTAATTAAATATTGGATATGTAATTATGCATATAATTTATAACTGTAATAAATAGTAATTATTTATACAAAATAATAAAACACACGAGTGAATTGGAAAGATAATACAAAACCCGTTCGGAAACAAAACGCTTATCTGTTTTAAGATATTTGAAATATAATTTAGTATTAATTAAATATAGCAATTAAGTAAATATAAATAACTAATTAAATAGCCGATTGATGCCTACAGCACTATTAATACGATTCTATTTAATAAAAGATGTGTTTAGAAATATGTTTTGTAACAATAGTATCCTGTCATGTATACCTCACAATGATACTCACGTAAAAAATAAATAAAATAAAAATGCATCATTAACATAAATATACTTTGTAGTTCATTTTTCATAATAAAATAATTAAGTGCCACACAGTAGGTTATAGTAATTGGTTATAGACAAAAACGTGGTGGATGCTATCGGAGAGTAGCCCCGATCGCGCACCGACACTTCCTGCACTATGTCCATATTATGCTATAATGTAGAAATACTACCAGGGAGTTGCCCTGGCCAAGCATTCTCGCACATTAAAACACAATTTACGCATAACATCGTCAGAGAGTTGCCCTGACCAGACATTTTACGCAACTACCGTCCTGAATGACGCTTAAAAATTTCACGTGGGCGTAACTTATAAATTATAATTAAAAAAAAAATATATATATATATATAAATAATTCTTCAATAAAATTGAAAATATAACATAATAAAATAATTGTCAAAGACATTAACATTCCTGTTTCCTTTTTTTCTTGGGTTGTGTTCCCCTTCTGATTGTGAAGAAAACCACCAGCGTACACTTCAAACGTATAATAATTATTGATTTACATATAAGAATTACAACACACTGCATATATCACTGCTTTATACTAGAATTTACACAACACTGTTTCAGCATAATTACACAGTAACTCTTCCTGAACAAGAATGAATCCCAATCATAGAAAGCACTCCTTATATATTAATTTTAATTTCCATCAACCCACCTTTTTAATCATTTTAATGTAACTTCAACTACTTCCGGCGTAATCTTTAAATCATAGTAATCAATTAATGTCTTTAATTTATAAAAGCATACTTAAAATATAAAACATAATTTCATTGAAACTTTAGTTAATTACAAGAAATATAGGTAACTTTAAATATGTCTAACAATATTAGCACTAAAATTAATGAATCATAACAAGTTATAGCGGTTTATACCCTATTAAAAGAGCAATAAGAATTATTATCGTATAATATTCTGTTCTATTATATATGTATAGTGGTTTAAAAATTCGCTAACAATAGATGCTAAAGGTCATCGAGTATAATACATGTTTGTTGTATTGTTATGAGAATGGACGGCATTTTTTAAATGTTTACATATACTTTTTCAAAAACAATACCTAATTTTGTTGTTGTTTTCCCTAATATTTACTACAATTCTCCCAATTTACATTGTAATTATAATTAAAAGTACTTTGACTATAATTTAGACTAAAGTTGGTGAGTAATCATCGTCGGTTTGTGTTTGCCTTAATGTTTATTTCAATGTTCAGAATCAATGAATGAAGTAATATGTGAATAATTACAAGCATTATAAATGCATACAAAATGATTGTGATTATCGTGGTTTTATTTTTCAATACGTATGATGTGTATAATGAAAACTTTTTTAACAATTTTTGACCAAATTGAATTCTCTAGGTACCTATTGAATCTATGACTCACATCGTTTAAGTAATTATTTCCGTAGTTGCTTTACACCTAACAATACTTATCCAGTAATTTTTACATAAGAATTTGTAAACTAATAAAACCGTAAAGCTTTTACTTAATTAAAATGTAATAATGTGCAATTTTAAGCTTTTTTAAGTCATATATTGGACAGTACTAATTTTAAAGAACGATATGTTACCAAAGTGACAAGTAAAATAAATTGGAGTGTTAGTGCGATTTTTGATCGTGCCGAAAATGCCGGCAACTTCCGTATATTTACTTTTAGACAAGGGTCGTTGAATATTTATATGTAGATATAATAAATCCATTTCTACTTACCAACAAATAATTTTTTAGCATACGTATCAAAAATTAAACGTTAAGAAATTCCTCAAGTCTGGCTCATAATCAGTATGAAGATATCGATTCTGTCAAGTCCGTCATAATTAACATACCGAAAAATACAAACAAACGCGTCTTTTTCGACTACGGCTTTTTCGATTATTTATTAAATCTGCCATTTTATTTCCATTATTAATTATTAATTGCACGAAATTGTTGTAAACGTATTAATGTTACGTTAAAAATATTTGTGAACCCTAAAATTCACATCCCGAATGTCATATAAAAATATGTATGGCTTTCGGGCTCGAACCCTCCCGCCCCGAACATCTTCGTTAAATGACTACATATATGGATTAGAAGGCTATGCCTAGTAGTCGTGTACTAAGGAGTGTACAAAGGATTTGTATAAATTAAAGCAATAAAATATCTATATTTCAAATGATCAGGTTTAATTTCCGATCCCAGAACCCAAGCTCGTAACACTATTGTATATAACATATAGTACTATTTTATTCAAACAAAGAATTAGCATATATGTTAATCAACCCTTTCAACTATATCGATACTTAATCAATATTAATTACACCCCAACCCTAGACTGGATTAACCCTTCATCGAGTTTTATCTGATAAACACCCTAGAGTCCTAAGAACAAAAGAAAACTAATACAAAAACAAATGGTATGAACCAATTACTTATATAAGCCTGTATCGTGAGTGATACTCACGAGCTAAGTTTTCCTATTATGTGTAATTTTAAATTAAAAAAAGTAGTAAATGTATATATTTAAAGTTATATATGTGTAGTGTAAAACTGTCGGGTATTCATAACACAAGCCTCGTAGCTTACCATGGAACTAAATGGTGTTAATGTCCAAACATATTTGTTTATTTATGGCAATACCTACTATGAAATAACAAACGTAATGTGCATTTAAAATGATTTTGTATGGAGAGTTTAAAATAAGAAAATAGTAAAGAACGTTACAGTAATATATTTTTTTGCATTAAATAATTACAAATATCAAAAACTCTAAACGTTCAAAAGCAAAGGACATTATATTTTATTATAAGCTAAGTAAGACAAATTTAAGAGTGCCCATAAAATTATAATATACTAGTTATTGCCCGCGGCTTCGCTCGCATGATAAGCGTGGCTGGGAATAAGGATAGCCTATGTCCGATCCAAGGATGCAATCAATGCCAAATTTTTACGAAATCTGTTCAGCGATTTAAGTGTATAAGATAACAAACAGAATAACTTTCATATTTTTAATATTAGTATAGATGTATGTATTTATCTATAAAACATTGATCTATGCTACAACTTCTTACTAACTATTCTGTGTGCCCCCAATATTTACTGAGATTACCCCAGTTAGAGGGTTACCCGGCTTAAAGGTAACAAATCGTTGAAAGTTGTACGTAATGGCCGATTTTATTTTACAATCCCACTCTTAATCGACTTAGAAAGTCTTGTTCAAGATATTTAATTTTATGATGGGTGTAATTTTGAAGTCTTATTAGTCTTAATGGTCTTTAGAAGTTTGATTCATAATAAAATTATTTACTATAGTTACTTCTAGATTTATCAAGAAGATAATATAAGGTAAAGTAAACATAAGAATGTAGAAAGTAAGTAAATTTAGTAATTAATAAATTTTAATGTTGTCTTATATTGGTATGAAATCAATTTTTAGCATTTTCGATTTAATTTTACAATTTTATAGTTATGGTGGATTTACGACCCAAATATTAATATAAAAGTGTCTCTATCTATACTATTTAGCCCTTTTTAACGTCCCACTGCTCGGCACGGATCTCCCTTCGATACGAAGGGGATCTAGCCGTAGTCCACCACGCTGGCCAAGTGCGGGTTGGCGGACTTCACATGTCCTTCGAAAACTTGTTAGGTTCTCTCACACATGAAGGTTTCCTCACGATGTTTTCCTTCGCCGTAAGGCAAGTGGTAATCATGTTAGAAATGATTCGCACATGATAATATCAGAGGTGCGAGCGGGACCCGAGATTTGAATCTACTTCATTCATTTTCCCAAGCGAACGCGTTGTCATTGGGCTACCACTGCCCAGCGGTAACGCGCTCGCTTAGGAAACCGGTGGTATAAAAGTATAATATATAAATAGGCAAAGGCAAAACAGTTCAGTACCTTTTTCTCCTCTTTTTGTCAACGATTTTCTTCCTTTTCCTATTTAGTAACTTGACAAGCTTTAGTTATCAATAAAAAAATGATTACGATGTTATATTGACCATTACTGAGCGAGCACTAGTTTACATAAAGCTCAAGATACACAGTCAGCATCTCCAAAGTGTCAAAAAAATAGTAAAAATAATTTCCAAATAGTTTCGAATTTCGTTAGCGTGATCTCATATTTAGAACCTTAAAAAAAGATATCGTATTTTTGATAAGTAAAAATGTTGATATGTTTTTGTAATATATGTAAACTACAAAATATAACAAGGATTATTTGATTTTTGTAACAAACATGTCGTCAATTTTGATTATTTTAAATTGACTACATGCTTGGCTTACTTTGTACTCCTTGCTATTGTATCCTACTTGCTGTGCCAGTGGTCGCGGATTCGTTCTGCGGGGGGCATTCGTTTGTGTAATGAGCACGAATGTTTGTAGTCCAGTCATGGGTATTTATATTTATAATATGTATGTATTTAAAGTTATATATGTGTAGTGTATCAACTATTTGGTATCCATAACACAAGCCTCATAGCTTACCATGGAACTAGATGGTGCTGTGTGTTAATATTCCAACATATTTATTTTTATTTTTTTCCGATATGTAAAAATGTTAGTTGATATGTTTTTGTAATATACATATATTACAAAATATAACGATAATTATTTAATTTTCATTAAAAATAGGAATATTTGATGTTTTTACTTAACATACTGGTCGATATTATTATACGACAAATAATGGCCGCTTCTTTACCACAAGAACAATATAATACAATCTCCTTCTAAATTTAGTTGACTAATAATACACATACACCGAATGCACTTATTGTTTCTTGTATAAAAGTACTTTACCGACTTTAGACCGATATTGAACCGAGAACGAACCGTGATAGGCAGTATAGTGTGGATCGGACCTAAATTATCTTTATGCAAAGATAATTTAGGAAAACTAACAACAAATATATAATAATATGGTCGCTAGTTATGGACAGATTTTATGATTCTATTTTAATGAATGGGTTGGGTTATATCTTCAAAATTTCGTTCGTATCATTCTAACCTTACACATGAAACAAATACAGAGTAATTATAAAGTGCACCTTCTTAGTTAAAAAGTAAATATTACTTTGACATCTTCAATTCACTTAATCGCTAGTATACTATTGCTCCTAAGTAGAGAGTTCATATTGAGACTGTAATAAACAATGATGGTCTTACATGATTAAATTTAACATTTTTTTAATAAATCAATAAACGATTGCTTAATTTTGACACTATGGTATGTCCATGATTGTCAGGCATGCCTACTTAGTACTACTACCTTTCAGAAAGCAGGTTTGAAATAGAAGTAAAATGTTTGTAATGATCATTTTTGATGAATAAAATTTTATATGAAAAAAGTATCAGGTTGCTTACATATTTAATAAAATTAAAACATTTCCACTGCTTCCCAGGGACTGTGGCAGAAGAAGCGTCAAAACCGTTACTTTGTAGAGGTCACAGCTTAACAAATCTCAATATAAACAGAGATTGGTTAACAATCAAAAAACCATAATCTTTAAAAATCTAAAACATGTTAAACTATAAAAAAATATATAAAGTTCCTTTATAAATTAAAATGTTTCTTTCAGAATGTAAAAAGTCAAGTCGATTTACAGGCTTGTTCGACATTCTGTAAGCTCACAAGAATGCGGAGTAAGAGAACTCCAAGACAACTTAACGGCACATAAAAAAGTCGGGGATAAAAAAACTACCCTTGATCCTGCCACCACTCACGATTTATTAGGTCTCTACAGTACAGTACTACTGCGATCGAATGATATTTAGTCTTACCTTGAAAATTATATTTTATATGGTTTTTTAAATAAAACTACCTTTTCGGATTATTTCGCGGATTTATTTTGATTTTTGGTTCCCCCGTTTCGAATGCTTTACAGTAATCATAGTCACGGATCTTTTTACAGACAAGTATATAACGCCTTTGATACATCTAAAACCATGATTGCTGTAAAGCATTCGAAACGTCGGGAACCAAAAATCAAAATAAATCCGCAGAAAAAGCCGAAAGATAGTTTTATTTAAAATGTTAAATATTCGCGTAAATCTATGAAAGTATTATATGGTTTTGTTTAAAATTATCTGCAAAAATTATTGAAAATCATTTAAGTAAGTAAAATACTAACATTATTTTACAGGAATATCTATATTATGACATAATATGTATAAGAAATATGGCAGTATCTTTTACAGAGAGGATAAAGAGGATACGAAGGAAGGGGAAGGACAAGAACGGACTTTATATACATATATTGAAATATATACAAGAGGAAACTTTATCGAAAACCGCTTGAAACCGTTTATAATAGTGTCGTCTGTGGCAGAATTTCGACTAACTGTTTCCGACCACGTGTATTGTGTATATGAAGTATGAAATTGTTTTAATTTAATTGGTTAAAAGGTTTTGAAACAGGAAATCATGTGAATATTCACTTTGTTTTGTCTACCTCAACGGCACGTCTATGATATAATTTTTTACTAGTTTTTACTCTCAGCTCTTATCACACAATGGAGTTCTACGGTAGGGTTTATAATTATTATAATTATATTATAACCCGGTAGAGTTCGAGCGTCAGACGCGGCTGACTTTTATTTAATGTTTTTTATAATAAATTGTTTAAAAAGAAAAGTTTATTGTAATTACGTTTCTTTTGAAGTAATTATTAATTCTGAACGTTATTAGTAGTTTTTAAGATTTTGAAAAGTTTTTTTTTTTGTAGAAACCCAATACATATTTTCATATTCCGAGACTGCTATAAACTCAACCACTATACCTATATGAGATATTATTATATAATTTTCATTTGGTTTACTTAGCTTTTTTTCAATCCATGAGCTTGAAAAAGTGTCATCGCGCATTTTATTAAAAACTTGCTTCGGAATTTAGGCTTTATATAAATTATTAATGAAAATTTGCGAGAAACGAGGCCGCTATGAACTATACTAATAACTATTCTCTACCATACAATAAGTTAAAATTGTCGAAGACTTTCAGTTTCTCTGAACAAGAAATATTAATAAATATGTTGGAACATTAACACACAGCACCATCTAGTTCTATAGTAAGCTACGAAGCTTGTGTTTTCTATAATATACGTTTTTTTTATTTCCCTCCTTTTGTTCATCTTCTAATACTGAAAAAATAATGATAAATTTCATACATAATATATACGTGTACGTAATAAGTAGGTACCTAACACTTGAATATTACAATGCGAGTCAGTTATTTAATATAACGAGATTATGCTCAAACAGTTATTTAAATCTTCATGGACGAAGCATTGTGCTTTACAACTTAATAATAAATGTATAGTTCGTTTTTTTGGCATTTCTTATAGGTTTTCGTCTTCCTTAACAAGTACTTTCATAGCAGCATATCGTATTCCCTAAATATAATATTACTAGCGACTCACCCTCGTTTCGCTCGGTTTTGCCTCTGGACAAACACAATCAAATTTATCCCACGGGAACCGTACATTTATCTGGGATAAAAAGTAGCCTATTTGTTTTTCTAATGTACAAACTATGTTATTGAAAAGATTCATTAAAATCCAATCAGTAGTTTTTGTTTACTAAGCTGTATAAGTTACTATAGTTTTTTAACTATCCCACGGGAACTCTTTAATTTTTCGGGATGAAAAGTATCTAAAATGTTGACCGAGGATATAAGGGATCATCATACAAAATTTCATTTAAATCAGTCCAACAGTTTCGGAGATTAGCCCGTACAAGCAGACAAACAGACAAAGAAACAAAAAAATTGAAAAAAAAAACTGGATTTGTTCTATTTCTCTCCTTACATATCCCTGACTCGATTTTTAGAATTTTTTTTCTATGTACAGATATTCGACCTCTACAGTTTTATTATATGTATAGAATATAGATAATATCATTATAAAGTACTCGTACTCATTCTTAGTTAAATTATTTTGGGCATTAAAATATTTATACTCAAGCTTATTAATATATAATTGCAATATAAAAGGAAGTCTTGTAATACATAGAGATCTTCTTATTGGCTGCGGACAGCCTGACATTGCCTCGGGTAGCTCTCGATTGCCTGCCACTTTCCCTCGCTTGATTTATTTTGTCATTACAAGATGTAGAGATTGGGGAGGCTTTGTGAACTAAGGTTTTGGGAATTTAATTGTAATCATTACTATGGTCTATGTTTAAGTACTATTTGATTAAGATTGTTTGTTCAAATGATATAATCAAATGTAAAACATGTTGAATTTATATGATAATTGAAATTGATGTTCTTAAATATAATTAATAAGACATTGTTTGGGTCAATGTCTTAAAGTCTAAGGTTATTTGTGACCCGGTTGTAGGATTTCTAATAGGAAAGGACTTGCACGAACCACACTTATGTATTTGATACCAGCAAAGAACATCAGCGTCGCAGAATTTTTTATAGTAGGTTTTTTTTTACTACCCTTATCTATACACCCATGACTGGAGTACAACAATTCATGCTCATTACACAAATAAATGCCCGCAGCGGGACTCGAACCAGTGACCGCTGGCATAGCAAGTAGGGTCATTACAAACAGATCTAAACGTGTCGTCAATGTATATTTCTTGGTGGTGGTTGTATTATCTATATATCTATATGTAACATAATTTTATTATTCCTTTTTTCTGTGAATATAGGAATCGTAATGTATACACTAATTGTAGTACTTTTATGAATGCGAAGAAGTAAGTATGCTTATTGACTCTTTTACGCTAAAACTGCTGGATGGAATTGGATAAAATTTAGTACAAAGATAGGCTATGACCTGAAGGCATAGCCTTGGTAAGCACCTAGAGACGATAGTAAGTACATGTAACAATAAGGAAGAGATTGTTTTTGTTTTGTCTTACAAACTTTGTTTAGTGTAAATAAGAAAATTAAGGGTTAAAAACACCAAATTATACGGAGTGGATCTTTCCATTGCGTTAACAAACTGTTGAAAGGGTAAACTGGAACCCGTTTGAAATCAAAGAGATGAAAATTTTAAGAGGAAATGAAGTTATTTGGTTAGAACTTATGAAAGAGTAAAATAATTCATGATTGCTTTATCAAACCGGGGCTTAGACCAGATGGCACTCTTCATAATATTTTCTTAGATTCTCTCCCGTGACCATTATTGCTGTAAAGCATTCGAAACATCGGTAACTAAAAATAAGAATAAATTCTCTAAATAATTCGAGAAGATTATGAAAATATGCCATTTTATAACATAACGATATAATTTGTGATTTCATTAAAAATAAAAACCATTTATTTCGTTTAACGATTGCAAAATGACATCTTGTCTAAGTCTCCTAATATTACTGAAAATGCACTCAAATCTAATATGAAGATAAAACAGAAAGGTGACTTTACACATAATTATTACGTAGTGTTAATTATAAGAGAATATATGAACTGGTAAATTTTAGTATTTTATACATTCACGGAAATATGTAAGTACTAGCGACTCAGCTCCGCTCGGGTTCGTCCCTATTTACGTTTTAACGTTTAGTATAGATTTCTCAGAGACGAGATATTTTCTCGCAGTAAAAAGCATCCTATGTGTTGACCCGCATAACCAGCTATCATCATACCAAATTTCATCAAAATCTGTCCAGTGGTTTTTCCGTGATGCGGTAACAGACAGACAGACACACAGAAAAATTTTCTAAATTTTATAGATTCGACCTCTGTATCGATAATAATGTCTATTTCAATAAGATTTTTCAAAAAATATTTAATGTGCAGATTCGGCTTAGTTACAATTTTATTATATGTATAGGTTATAAAGAATGGAAGTGTAATCATACGACGCAAAACAATGAGTGCAATAATACTCATACAAACCATTAGTGAAATGCGAGCAAAATATTCAATCGCTAAACTTAAAAAAATGAGTTATTATTACACAAAGAGCTCGGTAATATATACGTATTAGCGATAACGAAGTATTAATTATACATATAGAGTAAATATAGGTACATACATACTAGTGTCTACGTAGGTCCTTAGTTCGATTCCCGGGTCGGGTCAAGTATTGTTATTATTCGGCTTTTATGTAAAGAAATTTTCAGTAGCAGTCCAAAGTATGCCGTCCGTTAAGACATCCTGGACTTGGACGTCTAGACCTAGACCTCTCACCTATCGTGACAAGTTGAATACGGACTCGGACTTTGATAATGAAGGAATTGAGAGTGAACTTATATTTGTGCTCACAATCTTGTGCACAATTGGCTGATGTCAGTGAGATCGGAACTAAAATCGAACGAAGAATATTGCTATTAAACAAAATGTGTCAGTAATGGAAAATATACATATTAATTGTAATTTTTCTAAAGAACGATATAACAAAACTAATTTAAATACTATATTAGTATATTCTTGCAGACTTAATTTGAAAATTAATATAATCAATAAGCCAGTTTAATAAGAATTGCATTACCTGGGCGACCGAGCTTCGCTCGGAGTTCTTTTTTGTTATATCGTATTTTTTAGATAAAAAAAAACTTAAAACTTGAATAAATACAAAAAAAAACAAAAGTAAAAACTTTGTATCCGACCGGGATTGTCAATCTTGCACCTTGGCCGCTTGACCATGATGCTGATGCCCGAGTGTAAGATATTATCGACCATATCGAAAACCACATGAAAACTCGAAAACATATGTTTTCCCAGATATAAGACTAGATCGATTTTTCGCCCCCGAAAACCCCCACATACCAAATTTCTGCGAAATCGTTAGAGCCGCTCCGAGATCGCTGGTATAAATAAATAAATCTATACTTAATATAATCTATACTAATATTATAAAGCTGAAGAGTTTGTGTGTTTGTTTGTTTGTTTGGTTGAACGCGCTAATCTCAGAAACTACTGATCCGATTTGAAAAATTCTTTTTGCATTTGATAGCCCGTTAACTGAGGGAGGCTATAGACTATATATCATCCCGGAAAAGTGTACGGGTCCCGTGGGATAGAGTTGTTTTTGTCTAGGGACGAACCCGAAGCGAAGCGAGGGTGAGTCGCTAGTATATAATTTAATATTATAAAGCTAAGGAGTTTGTTTGTTTGGTTGAACGCGCTAATCTCAGGAACTACTAATCCGATTTGAAAAATTCTTTTTGCATTAGATAGTCCGTTAACTGAGGAAGGCTGTAGGCCTGGAAAAATGTACGGTTCCCGGGGGATAGATTTGTTTTTGTCTAGAGACGAACCCGAAGCGAAGCGAGGGTGAGTCGCTAGTATATAAATAAATATACAAGAATTGCTCGTGTAAATATATTAGATTCAGAATATATCAAAAATTTTATATTATGAAAATAATAATAAGCAATATCAATAGATCATTAAAAATATAGTAATTTTTCTGAACATAATATCTATTTCTCAGCCGATATATGTATGTACGGATAATGAATATAAGCGATCCTTACCTAATGCCGTAGGTACGCGGAGAGATTTTTAATGACTGCTTACTACAGTTTCCTATACAAATGTAAACACTGTACTACCACTCTTCTTAATTTTATAATTACTTAAATAAAACTAATACAATATTTCAGATTAGTATTTCAAATTAATATTTGTGGCTTAAATAATTAATATTTTATTTTTCTTTATAGTAATAAACATAATAATGGCAACACTAAATATAGATTACTAAACAATAAAGTTTTAGTTAATTTAGTCTCTCCCGTGACCATGATTGCTGTAAAGCAATCGAAACGTCGGGAACCAAAACTCAAAATAAATCCGCGAAAAAATCCGAAAAGATAGTTTTATTTGAATGTCAAATATTCGCGTAAATTTAAGAAAATATTATTTTATAATTACTATTAAAGATAAAGGTGAATGTTTTTTTATTTATCTTTAGGCTATAAAGGTAAATAAAAATCATTCACTTTGGGTAAATCATTTGAAACAAAGTAATGATTAAAAAATATATATTTTATTAACTTGCAAACATTTCAAAAATAATCCCACTACTGGGCACAGGCCTTCCTTAGTGTGAGGTTGATTCTGAGAGGTGGCCCACCTCGGTGGGTGATGTACTCGTACCACGCGGGTTACTCCTGGTACTTCTCTGATGAACACACAGAGCGACGGCCCACCTCTGAGGGCGGTGTGCTATGCCGGTTCCTCCTGGTACTTCTCTGACAGCAGAGTGGGACGTGGGAGCAACCCCGTGGTTGTTGTGGTCTGCTTCAGCAAACGTCGGGGCGTCGTGGTTAAGTGCGTAAGCGATCCTGCGATGCCTCATTAAGACGGTATATTGTACGGACGGTATACTGTATTTATATAGGTGGTATGCGTAAATGCATTTCCCAACATAAAAAAAAAATGGTACATCTCTGATAGCAGAGTGCCCTATGGGAGAAACCCCTTGATTTATGTGGTTTGCTTCGTTAGACCTAGGTTTTGGCCTGACTTCTAGAAACTTGCCGTTGATACAACAAAAAAGAAGAAAATACTCTGTCACATGGAGTAGCCAGAAATAATTGAACGCCGAGCATCACTATCTCTTTGAAATACCTTTCGCTTCAGTACCATTTTACGTTAACAATAAATCATAGTTGATAAAGAAGCAAAGCTCTATCGTGAAAGGTAACATTGGATTCTATGTAAAACATTTTTCACATTATTTGTCGTGCATTAAACTGAAATTGAATGAAAAGTATTCCAGCTGTTTCTTAAAAATATTTAGCAGCATTTATAACTTGCCTAGCATATCGAAATCTGTTTACGTTTATTTATTACTAGCGGTTTATATATTACTATTACTATTTATTATTACGCTTACTGATTTATTATTTCGCCTTTAGAAAAACAAAAAGAAATCTATCCCGCAGGAACCTTCAATTTTATCGGGATAAAAAGTAGCATATGTGTTATTTTGATGTATGAGCTATATTATTGTAAAGTTTCATTAAAATCCATTTAGAAGTTTTGTGTAAAAGAGTAACAAACATTCATACATCTAAACATCCAGACATCTACACTCCTCACAAACTTTCACATTTATAATATTAGTTGAACGTTTGTTTGTAAACTAATATTTTAATATGACAAGCTTTATATATAGCGAGTATATTTTATATGTATCACAATAAGATAAGGTGCATTTTTTCTTACAATATATGTTAGGCAATGAGGAAAACCACACAAATCGCTGTCGTTATGTTCTATTCATTACGCTAAAATTACGCTACAAAATATATGAAAACCATGTAATTCACATGAAAAAAAAGAAATCAACTAAATGGGGATTTTCATTTACTATAGATATTAATCAAATATTTTGGGATCTATACTGAAAGAAAAAAAATGAAAAAATATTGCATTAAAATATATGTACATATATAAAACTAGCAATTTGAGGTGCTTCCCATTTTTCATATATAATGTGATAATATATAAACAGCGCCACCTTTTGACAAGTTTTATTACTAACAGTAGCCTATTATAAGTCTATCTACTTTTCGTCCAAAACCGCCAACCGTAACAAACAAACATACACACACATACAAATATTGTGATAATATTAGCAGATCATAACATTTTTATTAAAATCCCAAAGGTAAACATCTTAGAAAGAGGATCATTTACATCAATATCCATACTGAAAGCTGGCGTATCGACTCCAGTAGTCAGGGGCACATCGGCCGGCCGGTAACTGCCCGGGGGCACGCGACGCTACGACATTGAACCTCGACAAATTACTTCGCCATTATCTATCTTAGAGGGTTATCCCGCGTTGAGAAATGCGACGACTGAACTCAATTAATTACAATAGTTCAGATTATATTATTGCAAAATGAATACACTATTTGCTAAATATAGTTAAGGTATTTACATTAAAAATGTTTCCGCATATGACCCGAAGGTACAACATACATACATAAATGTATGTATATACTTATATATGCATTTGATAAAATATATAGAGAGTGATGAGGCCAAACCTCTAAGAGAGATAGATCTCTTCCAGTCAATGTGGGTAATGGTGTTAAATATCTGGACAGAATGAGAAAGCTGGGACAGTCTGTTCAAAAGTTTTTTGTTGATAGAAATATGTATAATTAAGATCACGAGTCATATATAACCCGTTATTTCAAAGAGTAACTGTTGAGTTTCTCGCCGGCTCTTCTGCAGAACTGCTTTTCAAGCCGGTGGTAGCTTACTTACGGTCTGACTACACTAACTCTGCTCTTAAAATTAAATTGAGGGTTCAAAAGTGCTCTTATAAGTCTAATTGAATAAAGTTTAATTTCATTTAAAACAAAAGAAAATAAATATGTATAAGAAAACAATATACAAACACACGATGGACGGATAATTATAATATATATGTACAATGTATTTGTATATGTAATAAATGATGTAGGCATTTTGTAACAAATATTCTTCGAGTTTCCTTTAGCTTCCTTAAATGCTTAAATTTATTATAGGTTTATCAAAATCATAAGTACGATCTCACCTCCATCTTATTCAAAATATAACATTTCTAACTTTTTCCTCTAAAACATTTTTTTTATTTATACTCTGAGAATACCTTAAAAATTGTATTGACGTAGCTTAGACGAAGGTTTACATCTTTTACTTAAGAAAACAATATAAACAAGACAATTGAATATTTTTTGAAATAGGCTTATGTCAAAGAAGATTAACCCGGGATGGATCTAAGATGAAAAAGGATTCAAGACTCCCTTGTCAACCTTTATCTGCCCAGTGCTGAAGAAATTCAAAAAAGAGTATGTCAATCATATATTTACTTATAATACTTTATTTATTAAGTTAAAATAAAAAAATAAGCTATAACTTTTATATCTAAATGTAACTCAATATTTTAACCGTCATTACTTCTATGCTATAATTAAGACTGTGAGTATGGCACTAATAACTCATCTTCACTACGCAAACTAAAGGCCACAAAAGTGACACGTTAATTATAATGAAAGATGTAACAATCCTACCAATTTTTTACTGGACGATTACAATTAGAAAATCTTTCAAATTCAGACACTATTAATTATTTTATAAACATTGAAGGAAGCGAGTTCCAATCCCGGGTCTCGCACCTCTAAAATATACATGTGCGAATCATTTCCAACATGTAATCATGTTATCTACTTGTCTAACCGTGAAGGAAAACATCCTGAGGAAACCTGCGTGTCTGAGAGAACATAGCAAATTTTGCGAAAGACATGTGAACTCCGCCATCCCGCATTTGGCGTGGTAGACTATAGTGGTGGTGGCGTGGTGGTGGCCTGATCCCCTTCAAATGGATGGGAGGCCCTGGTTACAAGTCATTTTACTTATACCAGAAATATTATGTAAAATTCAAACTCAGAATCAATGTCTTATTATACAGTATGAACGCAAGTAGAATATTAGTAGAAGACAATTTTTATTCCATTACCAGTATTATGAAAAAATCTGAAGCCATAAAGCTAAATTTAAAGCTATAAACACTTAATTTTTCAATTAAATATTCGATGCACACATACACTACAATTTTATATACGTATAGATACAATATTATAACAAACACTTATTAATTGTTATTAAATTCATACTCTATCTTCACAGAGTACTGTCACGTAAACTATAACGTACTCCAATTCATATATACTGTTTTAGTAAATATCGTGAAAACATAAAATATATATTTCAGGATCTTATGAGAGCGTGCTTAACCAACTTACTCATGGAACTTGAAGTTCAACAAGTTAGATTAGAACATTACGCTTATGTTACTTGACCTGATTCTATTCTACACTTAGTTACTTCGCATTCAAAAGCTTTAAGTTTTAATGAATAAGTTGTTTGAATTAGGCATCGTCAATATTTTTCTTAAGAACACGTTATTTATCCGGTTGTAGAGCCAAAAGAGTTATTCCATTTTATTATAAATGCTTCTAAGTTTGTGCTTTCGTTTTTTTTAAGGTATAACGGTTCAATAATTTTTAGTAAAATAAAACGAATGATTTATATGAATTAAACACATTTGGTACACATTCTTCTATAATAAATTTATAAAATGTAGGTTTTTTTACCTATTTACACAGGCAATTCTATTACTATTATTTATAGTAAACATTATATCGAAAAAAATAGGTAAAAAAACTAAGCTTTTGCCTTCATCAAAGCTAGGCCATACAAATGTTTACACTGCAAATTTAAATTTTCTAAATGAAATACGTAGTTTAGTATACTGAATATTTTTATTTATTTACCAATTTAATCTATACTAATATTAGAAAGAGACAGTTTGTTTGTTTGTACGCGCTAATCTAACTACTGATCCGATTTGAAAAATTCTTTTTGCATTGGATAGCCCTTTTATTGAGGAAGGCTATATGCTATATATTATATAGCATATGGTCTATCTATTCCATACCAACCATTAAAATGTACCTAAGGATGAAATAGAAATAAAAAGCATTAAAAATATCCACTAATCATATATATATATATATATATATATATATATATATATATATATATATATATATATATATATATATATATATATATATTCCATTTCTTGATTCCCATCACTAACAGTAACTGTACATGTATACATAGTTATAGAAAAGTAGGTAAGTGCTTTGAAAAAACTTGACATTATTCCCTATTTCACCTTAATAGATAAACTCTGAAATATTCTTTATTTATTACCAAATTAAATTATACCAAAATTATAGGTTATAATGAATTTTTTGTCCTTAACTTGAGAAATGATTCGTTCCCAATACAAACTTTAAGCCCCTATTTCACCCCCTTTTAAGTTTCATTTTTGAGACAAAAAGTATCCAAAGTTCTTCTCCAAGGTCCTATCCCCCTCTATACCAAACATCACCAAAATTAGTTCAGCGGTTTAGGCCTAAAAACGAAACATGAGGAACAGACAGACAAAGTTACTTTTGCATTAGTAATATTAATATGGATATTAAACATATTCGTAAGCATAAGTAATAATAATAAACAATACATATAGGATATAATACCGGCACATTCTATTCATCTCAAGTTAAAATATGGAGTATCTTCAACGCAAACTTAAAGATCAAGGCAACTTTTCGTACACTTTCTAATGGCAAAGTTACTTGCTTTAGGGCAAAATATTATGCCTCCGAGCTGTTACATGATAGGCCGAAACGTTTGTTTACCCTCTAACTTTACTAAAAGGTTAATTATTTCAAACTAACTTTTACGAAAAAAATATATTTATCACAACGTATTGTAAGAATGTAATGTACAATACAATAAAATATGTTTACTACACGTATGTGCCTTTGGGCGTGGGGTCATACATGTCCATTAACCCGGCCCCTGGAAGAGTAGAGCAACCTTCTTTACTCTTCACTTGGGCAATTCCTGCCTGGCGCGTCCACGTCGCGGGGGTGGGCATCTTACACTTCAGTAAGCCGGAGTGTGTAGATGGCGAAGTTCAGCAGGGACCCAGTTCTGCGGGGTATAGCGCAGATCCCTTGCCCAGGGTTACGGGTGAAGACCTCAACGGTGGAGAAGAGCGGAGACAATGGCTGTCGGTACGGTCCAACCAGCGGAAGAGGCGAGCCACAGGGGCGTAGTACCTGGACCTTGGTGGAGGGCAGCGGTAGCCACCAATACTGTGGGGAAGCGCAAGAACCATATGTTCTGAATCGGTTCTCTAACAGATTTCTACAAACATTGAGTCTGTAGTACCGCGATGTAGAAAGCAACGGGATACTACTACATTATATTTTCCCACGAGAGTTGAACGATGATAAGTTATGCAAAATAAGAGGAAAGTACGTTTGCCTGACGATCCGCGTAGCGACCGGCGCTCTGGGTTTTCCGGGACTCAAAGTGTGAAATTGGCTACCGGCCGAGGGAATGTAGGCGACCAGGCATCCCTCGGAAAGCATGCGACTGGAAGACAACAATTCCAATTGCGCAAGAACACCCGTATAGGCACATGGAATGTACGAGGACTCCTCGATGAGGGTAAATTACACATCTTGGATAATGAGCTCCAGAGATGCAATACCATTATAACCGGCTTAAGCGAGACTCATTGGAAAAATAGTGGACATAGAGACTTAGTTAAACATACGATCTTTTTTTCGGGAGACGACTCCAGTAGCCACGCTGGAGTGGCAATTGCAATACCCAAACATTGGACTACAGCGGTTCTAGGTTATAATCCTGTCAGTAACAGAATCATATCAATGAAGATCAGTGCATCTCCCACCCCACTGAACATTCTACAGGTGTATGCACCTACCAGCGCGGCGAAAGATGAAGACGTAGAGAAATTCTACAATGACATCGAGTCTTCAATAGCAAAAATACCAAATAGAGAATTACTGATCATACTTGGCGATTTTAATGCGAAAGTGGGTGATACGAAGATGGATGCGAGTTTGCGGAATATTGTAGGCTACTATGGTCTCGGCCAAAGAAATATTCGAGGTGAGAGATTGCTCCAATTCGCAGCTGACAATAATTTCACCATAATGAATACAGTATTCCAGCAGCATCGCAGACGGCTGTATACATGGACGTCCCCTGATGGGAAACACCGGAACCAGATTGACTACATACTTATTAGATCTAGATGGCGAAGTTCAATTATGAACGCACACACATTGCCCGGGGCTGACTGTCAATCTGACCATCAACTCCTCGTATGCAACCTCAAACTTAAGTTACGTAACTCCATACCACGCAGAACTAATAGGAGGTATAATATAGTGGACCAAAAGGCTTTTATTAACCAACTATCAATCGACAGCAACAAATGGAAGTCAAAAGAACTAGGCGATGATCCTGACTTGCTCTGGCAATCGGCAAAAGAGCAAATAAAAGACACTATACGCTCAACACAGCCTATCCAAACCAAAATTAAACATCAACATTGGATGTCAGATAACACCTGGTGCCTCGTGGAGCGTCGCCGTGAGATGAAGGCCGAAGGTACATCTATACAGGACTTGAATTTGATGAGTGCACAGATACAATCTTCATCTCGCAGAGATATTAATGACCATCTCAAAAACATCTGCCTAGAATTGGAAAAAAATGCAGAACGCAACGAAACCAAAGAGTTATTTAAGAAGATTCGTAGCATAACTCGTCAGTTCAAACCCAAAACCTGGGCTGTCGAGGATTTAAATGGAGTAACGATAACAGAAATCAAGGATATTGTTGGTGTGTGGAAAGAATATTGCGAACAACTTTTTACTAATAACAGCTCAACATCATTTAACATTAGTAGTTGCTCACAAGCTGCACATAATGCTATGGAACCATCTGTATTGAAAAGTGAAGTTCGAGCCGCAATCAGTCACCTAAAGAGAAATAGGGCTGTAGGAGCTGATGACATTCCAATAGAAGTCTTCAAAGCAATGGGCGAATACGGAGTTAATATGCTGCACACAATCTGTAATCGCGTCTGGGAGACAGAAAAGTGGCCCCAAGACTGGGCACATTCCGTGTTCATACCACTGCATAAGAAGGGATCAACAAAGAAATGTAATAACTACAGACTTATAGCCTTAATTTCACACGCCAGCAAAGTACTCCTTCATATCATCAACACCAGACTGCAAGCTTTTCTGAATCCTGAAATAGCTTTAGAGCAAGCAGGATTTGTCAAAGGTCGGGGGACAAGAGAGCAGATCTTAATTCTACGACAGATAATCGAAAAGTCTAGAGAGTTCAATGTCCCGCTCTATGTCTGTTTTGTCGACTTTCGCAAGGCTTTCGATACGGTGCAATGGCATAAGTTATGGGACATACTGATGCAAATGGGAGTACCTAACCACCTAGTTCGTCTCATTCGCCGACTCTACGAGGACGGAACTGCGAGTGTCCGAATAGACAACGTCGACTCGAAAAGCTTTCAGACACATACCGGTGTTCGGCAGGGGTGCATACTGTCACCACTCCTATTTAACATATATACAGAGTATATTATGAGAATTGTTTTGGAGCAATGGGACGGAGGAGTCTCAGTGGGAGGTCAGAAAATAACAAACTTAAGGTACGCCGATGATACCACTCTTCTTGCGCAAACAAAAGAAGATATGGAACACCTGCTGACATGCCTAGAGACAACAAGCCTCTCCTTTGGACTCGCGATCAACAAAGAAAAAACCAAGATCATGATCGTCGACCGAGCTGAACTAAACCACCCTGACATCCCCACGATTGGCAACTGTGAGGTTGTTCAAAGCTACGTGTACCTCGGCTCCACTATCACGAACAATGGTGGGTGTGAGAACGAGATTCAAAGGAGATGTGCTATCACAAGATCTGCCGTTGATAGGCTAAAAAGAGTCTGGGGCAACCGAAATATCACCAAAGCCACGAAAGTCCGCCTTATGAGAAGTTTAGTCTTCCCAATATTTCTTTATGGCGCTGAAACATGGACGGTTCGCCTGAAAGACCGACGCAAAATCGATGCATTCGAAATGTGGTGCTGGCGGCGACTTTTGCGAATCCCTTGGACAGCGTTTCGAACCAACATCTCGATTTTGGAGGAACTAAACATCAAACAGAGATTATCGTCTACAGTACAGACACGAATACTTAAATACTTCGGACACATTGTCCGAAAGAAGCACTCCATGGAACGACTCGTTGTCCAGGGAAAATAGAAGGCAAGCGGTCACGCGGGCGATCATCCACGCGTTGGACAGACCTTATAAAAGCCGTAACACAAAAATCCATAGTCCAGTGCTCCCGAGACGCCGAAGACCGTCATAAATGGAGGCACATTACAGGAGCTACATTAGATAAAGAAAATTCATCGTCGTCAACCACGACCACTCTGCCAAGAGTGAACGACTAAGAAGAAGACACGTATGTAAATAAAACAAAACATACTATATAGACTATGTATATACTATATAGACTATGTATATATTATGAAACGCTTTTTTGTTTTCTAGAAAATTCTTAGTCAATCACAGCTTCAACTGAAAAGAAATTATTAAAATCGAGCAACTAATATGCGATAGATTGTTTTAAATAAAACTGTCGTTTCGGATTTTTTCACGGATTCCGATATCCGAAAAAAAAAATTTTACTCTTTATTAAATCAGATATCTGCCAGTGAATGTCGCGTCAAAATCGGTCCAGTCATTTCAGAGATTAGCCGGAACAAACAGGCAGACAGACAGCAGACAGACAAAAATTGTAAAAAATGTTATTTTGGTATATGTACCATGTACAAACAGACACTCCAATTTTATTTATCTGTATAGATGTCAAATATTCGTGTAAATCTAAGAAAATATTAAGGGATAGATTCATGGCATAACAGTTAACTATTGAATACAGGCTTCGGACGATTCAATCTTAGGCGCTCCATTTAAAGCTCACACAATCCAACGTTTTTCTAAATTTTATTTTCCATTTCTAAATTTTATCCTTAATTAAAATTCGAGAAAAGTAAAAAAGCATACCTAAAAATTACTTTTGGATTTAAAATACTAGTGTGAAATTCAAAAAGATAGCTTATAACATTGAATTAACTATAGATTATTATCTTTACTCGACTATATGCTACGTTTTATTGACTTCTACGAGTGGTGCCGTGGATAAAATAATCTAAATTCACCATAAATAAACAAATTCATTGAGGATGAATGACACTATAATTTGTCTAGTTCTACGTCACGAGCTTCGCATGCCCCCGAGCAGTTAACGATGGGTCAATTGACATTTCATCATGCTTTCTGATACAGCAGCTTTGGTCACTGTAATCCAATGACGCTATTATACTCTTGGTAGATTAGTTTTGCCCGTAACTATAGTATGTCAATATCTATACATATAATTAAATTCTGAGTCGAATCTATACGTTATATATTTTTTTGGAAAATCTTATTGAAACAGACATTAGTATCGATACAGAGGCCGAATTTATAGTTTTTAGAATTTTTGTCTGTCTATCTGTGACCGCATGACGAGAAAACCACTAGACAGATTTTGATGAAATTTGGTATGAGATAGCTAGTCTTCTGGATCAATATACAGGATAGAGTTTGAGACGGGACAGTAACGGCAGGTACCTAAACTATTATAGTTACAGGAAAACGTTCTTAGGAGACCATCCATAACTTTTTGAGATATTTTGAACTGCATTCACAGATTTTGGAAAAGATGTACGGTTAGCGAAAAAAATGCTAAAATACCAAAAATATTTTTTTTGTCAATCGATCCTATTTCATGCAGGGATCAAAAAGCTCTATGAGACCATTTAAGGTATGAGTACTTGAAATGACAGAAATCGCCAAAAACTTTTCCCATACATACATTTTGTACGGAAAAACGATTAATCAACTCGAAATATTCTTTGTTGTCAAACGGTCTATTACCTACTGTGGACAAAAGACTCTTTAAGGCCAACTGAAGTTTGAGTAGAGACAGTATGGTATGTTACAAGACCGCATTTACACGCAGGCATTTTATGCAGCGGGCATAAGATAAATTTTTCAGTTTTTGTTAAGCCGGTCTCATGGCATACTGTACCTAGAAGCATGAGTACCTACCTAAGTAGAAAATCATAAAAAAAAGATTCTGACGAATTGAGAATCTCCTCTTTTTTTTGAAGACGGTTCAAAATACACTTTTATATAAGAAACGTTTTCTTGTTTAGTAGCTATTGACGAGATTTAGTGCTATCAATAAAAAAAACAATTCTAGTGGAATTTTGACTAATGGGCGAGCACTGATTTTCATAATTTCTACACAAACTTTTGGCTTACGATAATAATCGAACCTCTTACATGAGCATACGATTTTGGTGGAAACGGTTAACATTTAGCTCGTTATAGCAGTGTTTCAGGATTTGCTTATCACAGTATGTTTTTTTTTAAATTTACTTTACCTGGTTCATATAAAGAATACCTTACTGCTCCCTTTACAACACCATATATATTTCACTTATATAAAAACCTAATATAATAGATAGATACTATCATAAATATAAATATCAAAATTTTAAATTTATTTCCAACAAATAAAATTTAATATGTATGAATATATACTTCTAAATAATAATAAAATCCAACAAATAGGAAGCTATCCAACTTAAGAACTTAATCGTTATAGAAATATATTATATGCGACTCCAAACTTTCTCCATTGGGAGAAGAAAATTACACATGAAATTTGAATTAAGCCTATACTAACATTTGGTATGCTAAGATCGCTTGGTACAATCTGAAAGGGATCATACTTAAAATGAAGTATCAACGTCTTTTAAATTTAGTTTTGACGGAATTTCACTTGCAGAGTAGTAAATCTTAACTATTTTTGCATTTTGTTCGTGTTAAATCTGCACTTTTGGATACCCAATAAAGTATTTTAAAACGAAAAAGATACCTTGATAGATGGTAAATCGTTAGTTGATCGTGCAGAAAGCTTGAACTTTATTAATGGGATAACATCCCCCAGACAAGCCAATAGAAACATAAAATGTATGATCTACTCAGAGCATATTGCAAGGATGAAACAAATACTCTACAATAGTAAACTCGTAGTCTAACATAATACAAGTATGTTTGATGTATTCTATATTACATCCGTTTAAACATTCACTGCTAATGCTCTACAAGATTCTAACTATTAATATTTAAATAGCGACTCAACCTCGCTTCGCTTCGGGATCGTCCCTAAAAAAAAACAAATCTATCCCACGGGAACTGTACATTTTTCCGGGATGATATAAAGCCTATAGCATTCCTCAGGTAACGGGCTATCTAATGCAATAAAAATTGTTCAAATCGGATTAGTAGTTCCAGAGATTAGCGCGTTCAACCAAACAAACAAACTCTTCAGCTTTATAATCTTAAGTATAGATGTATCTAAATTTTTGTCATGTTATGTTTTTTTTAATAAGAGTTTGTAACTAAATGTAACGGTAACATTGATTATTATATTTGATTAAAACTTTAAAATTTCATCGAAAATTTAAAGTTGAAATGTTATTTTAAATAAACTGTTTGAAAGTTCTTATTAACTAATGGACAATTACTTAAGAGACATCAACAAGGATTACTTTATATAAAGTTAAAATAAAATATAATTTCAATTTTTATGTAGTCTATCTAGTTTGTCTTTTTTTAAGTTCAATGAATTTAGAAGCAAGTGGAAATATTAAAGAGAAAGAGAATTTGACTTAAACAATAAATAATGAAAATTATTTTTTACATTAAATTATAAAATGCCGTATCTTAGTTAAATTTGTTTGCAGATAAGATCAATATATGTACATCTCATACTCATAAAGGACATAGATCAGATGATCTATGTCCCTTAAAAATTCTTAGCATAAATATTTCTCATGTAGGATTCGAAATCACGCGCAATCAAATATATAGATAATACAAACTCTTACTTTATTGTACTTTCGATTTTTATGTTAATTCAAAGTAATTTCATTTCAAAATACTATTTTATTTTTACAAAATCTATATTATAATGCAAACAAAACCGCCAGCTTTAAAAAAATATTTATAATACTTACTACCTATCTACTAAGGTAAATAATATTCTGCTACGTTGTATTTAGTGGCTAGCACATTCGGCTGCAGATCATGAGACCCAAAGATGGGCTCGATTTTCGGGTCGAGTCAAGTACAACTATTAAGGTTTTTTTCTCAAAAAATGTCAGAAGTAGCACAGTTTTGGCAAGTTGACGGTGATACGCCCACTTGCTTAGGGAAATTACGTACTACATTGCTCCTGCTTATCTCTCTCTATGAATATTGAATTATCATTGCAACAGAATTTGAGAGAAAGGAATACATACAGAGTTAGCCTAAAAAACACAACAAAGAAAACAGAATAAAATATCGCCGTTCGCGAGCCTATCCTAACATTTTATTTGTAGGACGATGTGGCCATTTAATCTATACCAATATTATAAAGCTGAAGAGTTTGTTTGTTTGTTTGGTTGAACGCGCTAATCTCAGAAACTACTTATCCGATTTGAAAAATTCTTTTTGCTTTTGATAGCCCGTTAACTGAGGAAGGCTATAGGCTATATATCATCCCGGAAAAGTGTACGGGTCCCGTGGGATAGATTGTGAGTCGCTAGTTATGCATATTTTTAAAAATAAATATTGTGAAAATCAGCCAATTATTAATAAATTTTATGACGTTGTTATTTTAACAAGTCCAGAGAGGGGGACGATTAGATCCAAACACTCTGTTTTGCAGAAGAATTTTTTTTTCTTCTTTTGTGTTTGATTATTCCAAGGTTAAATGATAAAACAACCTGTCAGTGATAAATTTTTAATAACAACCGTTTTGACATGTTCCGTATCAATCTACAATTATATTAACAACTATCAAATTTTCGTAGAAAGAAAAGTTGGACATCTCGTCATAACGAAGCTACTCGTGAAGCTTCAACATGTTATTAATCATTTTGAAAAACCCATGGTGTACTATTAAATATACTTGTTTTCGTGGATACTCTCGTACAGATGACCAGTCTTAGTGACGTTGCCGCGACGAAAGCCCATTGAATTTACGTACATATACCATGTGCGACTTTGATAGAATTAATGGTTAAAATGGTTAAAAATGAAAATTAAATAAATTACAAACTAAACAGACAACAAACTTAGCATTATATCTTATAACAAAAAAACATTTAAATTATTCAGATTCTTTTGTTTTGTAATAAATCGAAAATTAAACTTTTTATGCAACAAATATGCGAATAAATACTGCCATATCAATGCTTACGATATAGATAGAGCACAATATGACATAGTTTGCTAGTTTTTAAGTACAATTATAGCATTTGCCTTCGTTTTAATGAATGTAGGTCACACGCGAGGCGTTGATTACGTATGAGAGAAAATTCGTAATGATGATATAATGTGTACGCTCTCATTAACATATTTTTGAATGAAGACTAAATGAAATTATGCATTTTCTGAGCGTTTTAGTTTATTTTCAATTAACAATTTTTCTTTTTTATAGTAGGAAATTTTAATATTTTTTATATTTTACATTAGGTAATTTTTCTAGCAAATTTTTGAAAAAAATACTAAAATTTATACCTAAAAATGGTTAATTATTTAAGTTATAATAATGTAATTAATTTGTTATGGTACATAAATGTACTTTTATTCTTTAAGCTCATACATGTAATTCGTATATGGTGAAATTTCCGAAAATATATTCACATATATGAATCATTTTTAATAAAATTACCACTTATGTTACGGTAAAGGAATTAATCGTAAGGAAACCTGCATGTCTGAGAAAACCTTGCAAAATATGGAAAGACATGCCACTTGGCCAGTGTGGAGAACTAAGGCCAGATCCCTCGCACTTGGCCAGCGTGGTGAACTAAGGCCTGATCCCTCGAACTTGACCAGCATGGTGAACTAAGGCCTGATACCTCGCACTTGACCAGAATGGTGAACTAAGGCCTGATCCCTCCTCGTATTGAAGGTTGCCCCGTGTCCAGCAATGGAACATTAAAAAAGACTGAACATTAATTTCCACGTCATATTAATAGCGATTCATTATTACCACTCATAAAACTAGGTCACGAGTGATAGCGTCACAGGATAATATTTGCAAATGAATCGATGCATTCAAAGATGAGAGAAGCAAACATGCCACTAATTACATTTTCGCTGCACGTGCTATTTTAAAAATATTTTTTACATTAAATTAGTAATACGAAATGTTAGAGATAAATTAATTTCACTTTCTCGTTTAGTTATAGAAAACTAGCGACTCACCCTCGCTCTGCTTGGGTTCGTCCCTACTTACGTCTTAACGTTTAGTATAGATTTCTCAGAGTGAATTGTTTTGGTCTGTGATTCCCGCGGTGATCGGCCGTGGTGGGAGACATTAATATTATTATAGATTTTTCAGAAATTAGATATTTTCTAGCAGTAAAAAATATCCTATATGTCGACCCGGATAACTAGCTATCATCATACCAAATTTCATTAAAATCCCTCCAGTGGTTTTTCCGTGATGCGTGCACAGATAGACAGGCAGACAGACATACATTATAAAAACTACAGATTCGGCCTTTGTATCGATAATAATGTCTATTTCAATAAGATTTTCCAAAAAATAATTAATGTACAGATTCGGCTTAGTTTCAATTTTATTATATGTGTAGGTAATTACTTCCTTTATTATTTAAATGTACGAATTTAATACGACCTATACATTAACTATGTATAAATTATAAAAAAAATCTTTCCGTATTAATTTTAATATACAAAAATCTAATTAATTAAACTAATTAAGTTCGTTTTTTTATGAATGCATCTATTTTTCTTGATCTATATCTACAAAATTATGAGCAATAGCTACAATAAATAGTAATCTAATTGGTGTAAAACATTGTAACAGTAAATAAATGTATAAATTATATGAAAATATCAGGGACAATTATTTTAAGACTTATGTGAACTTGACCTTAGTTTTAATGAGCTAACCAAGCTCAGAATAGTAATGACGTCATTGAAGGACTTACTACAGTTACGACGCATAGCTTCTATGATTAAGCCCTTTCCTAGAATAGATTATATCTACCTACCAATTTTATAAAAAGACTAGCGACTCACCCTCGCTCCGCTCGGATTCGTCTCTAGTTACGTTTTAACGTTTAGTATAAATTTCTCAGAGATGAGATATACTCCCGCTTAAAAAGTATCCTATATGTTGACCCGGATAAATAGCTATCATCATACCAAATTTCATCAAAATCTACCCAGTTGTTTTCCTGTGATGCGGTAACAGACAGACAGACAGAGACAGACAAACGAAAATTCTAAAACTTATAGATTCAGCCTCTGTATCGATAGTAATGTCTATTTCAATAAGATTTTCCAAAAAAATATTCAATATACAGAATCGGCCTAGTTACAATTTTATTATATGTATAGAAAAAAAAATCCGTTTAATATCGATAAACTCTGAAACTACTGAACCGATTTTAATATTTCTTACACCATTGGAAAGCGTTATTTATAAGGCAGTGGTAGCCCAGTGGTAACGCGCTCGCTTGGACAACCGAGTGAAGCGGGTTCAAATCCCGGGTCTCGCACCTCTGATATTTTCATGTGCGAATCATTTCTAACATGATTACCACTTGCCTTACGGTGAAGGAAAACATCGTGAGGAAACCTGCATGTCTAAGAAAACCTAGCAAGTTTTCGAAAGACATGTGAAGTCCGCCAATCCGCACTTGGCCAGCGTGGTGGACTATGGCCTGATTCCCCTCGTATTGAGGGAGGCCCGTGCCCAGCAGTGGGACGTTAAAAAGGGCTGAATACATACATACATTTAAAAGTAATGTACATTATATATTATTTCAGTAATAATAAGTTTTTAGCCTCATATATCATCCAGGACATTACCGAGCGAAACGAAACGAATGTCACTAGTTATATAAAACGTTTCTTTTCCTGGCTGATTCATCAGTGTTGAGATGGAACCAATTAAAGGATAAAACTTTCGACAACCTATTCTTATTTATAGTAACCTATGTACATTACTTGCTATGAATCTACTTAATAAGAAAGTATTTTGCAAACCTCCACCGCTAAAGCAGTGAAGTATGGCGAAGCAAGGATGAGCTACCTTATTTTAAATTCTATTACTCTTGTAGTGATTTACTAAGAGTAAAGGGTCAGTGTAATTTAAAGGACCACGGTCATAGCGACCAACTATGTATGTTATGGTCACGAGTTAGTCGCATAGTGCGCGGTATTGAATTTTACCAAGTCTAAAGCTTTGACGATACGTTTAGCTCTGTTTGTAGTGCTACTTGCTGTGCCGGTGGTCGGGAGTTCGAGTCCCGCTGGGGGTGTTCATTTTTGTGACGACCACGAATGTTTGTACTCCAGTCATGGGTGTTTATATTTATAAAACGTATTTATATAATGTTATATACATATGTGTAGTGTATTAACTATCTGGTATTCATAACACAAGCCTCGTCCCAACATATTTATTTTATTTATTTATTTATAAAGCTTATCAGCGACTATAGTCAAGGGCCAAGGTCGCAGTCACTTAACATAAATACTTCTAATTTGTTAAGCGGTACAAAAATATATTGGACAATAAATGAGCAATTATTCATTCTTGTTGCCTTTTTTATATCATCGAACTACCATTTTAAATGCAAATGTTTGTATATGTGTATGTTTGTTGCTTTTTCTAAATTATGTATACAGGTAGACCTGGTTGTACGTCCTGTAGTAACATGTAAGATACTGTTAGGCACCTAGTGAAGCGCGTTGTCGAGCAAAGCGCATTCGATAGAGTAAGCCGCCTAAATATGTGCATAAGTTTAAATATGAAAACGTAAATATAGGACTTCTAATTCGTCCTTCCGTCAATACTATATAAACTATATAGAATACACTATACATATAACAATATATACATATATATATATATATATATATATATATATATATATATATATATATATATATATATATATAGACTTGTGATCGCCGCGTGGTTGAAAATCAACCATAATTTACATGTTTATTGTCTTGCGTATATAATATTAATCTATTTTAAATTTGACCACAGACTTTAACAATAAACAAAAGAGTATATTATATGCGTGTGTGTGTCAAATACATAGTAGTGTGTGTAATGTTTGTTTTTATTGATTTAATGTATTTTTTATGCATAATTTTTTAAAAAAAATGGCATTCTACACTCCTTCTCTATATAAACTATAAGTGTAGGAAATTTCATACTCCTCCGTCCGCGCAATTTTCGTAAAAAGGGGTACAATGTTTTTGCTTTACGTATTAATATATAGATATATGACAGTAAAGTCAAAACCTGACTTTCACCGTGAAGATATCAAACCTACCACTCAAGATATCCGCAGCATCATATCAATTCCTTGAACTATCAATAAAACAGTTTGTCAGTAGCTAATAGTTGATATATCAGAATTATTACAAAGCGCTAAGCAAATTTGATATTGGCAGTACACTAACATGAAATATCATTAGTCTAATTAACCTAATCATTTGTTACATGTAATTGCAATTAGGTCACTTTATTCAATAACACATACTGTACTACGGGCCATTGAAATCTATCCTAATAATGTATCGGTAATGTTTGACTACTGACATTTCAAAATATTGGTACTATACCATATTTTTATATTTAGTGTGTAGCAAGTAGTTCATGTATCAAAGTAAAACATACAATAAGACTCCGACTTTTTACTCTGTCGGATCTTTTTTAATTTCAACATTTTTGAAGTTAAACTTCTTTATGTACGCTTGACATGGGGAGTAAGCTGGTTAATGCGTTACGAAAAGTGTAATCGGGTGAGGCGAACGTTTGTTGTCATGGTAACTGTTGTTATTATTTGACAAATGATATATAATATTATATTTTTTCCTTAAATGATATTCTATAAATATTATATGATTGTAATATGCCTAATATGTGTTATTTTCAGTATCTTACCTATCCTAATTATTTAAAACATAAATTGAATTTCATAAAGAGTACCGATAACCTATAGAAGTTTTACTTCTTGCGCGTGTACACATTCATACATGCACTCTTTAATATTTTTTTAATACTAAGAGTAGTATGAGTTACTCCAGATCATAATCTATTTGTATACTAAATTTCATCCAAGTCTGTCCAGCCGTAGATACAAACTTTCGCATTTATAATAGTAGTGTAATAGCGCAATATAAACGTACCTTTAGTTTTTACGTCGGGTCACGTCACAGGGCAATAGTGGCCATAGCGGTGATAAGGCTGATGTGGACTGATTAAACCTTTGGGGATAGCTGACGTCACATACATAAATAAACTTTTAAAGCTACCTGTTCGTTGATAACTAAGCTTATATATAACAGAAAGGCAGTAAATATACCTGATGGTGTTAATATAACATATAGCTATTTACATCACTTGTTTTGCATAATTGAACGAGATTTATATAATTATTAGTTACAATAGTGTAACTCTTTTATTATTATTATTACGGACTAGCTACTTACCCTTGCTTCGCTCGGATTCGTCCCTAGTGAAAAACAATAACAAATGTATCCCACAGGAATCGTATATTTTTCCGGGATGAAGAGTTACCTATGTACTACTTCAGACATTTATCTCTATCTCTGTGCCAAATTTTATCCAGATCTGTTTCGCCGTTCTGGCGTGATTGAGTAACAAACATCCATCCAAACTTACGCATTTATAATATTTACGGGATTGCGTTATACATAAGTTTTTCTTGTTTTTGTAGATCTATATATAATTATTTTTACCGACTTCAAATAACCTATTATCAGTTTAATCTATAAAATATCGATTTATACATTATTTACGAAACAGAACTCGGTTTTTTTCGGAGAGAGTTCCGTGGTCATGATTGCAGTAAAGTTCATTTAAAACGTCAGAAACTAAAAGTCAAAATAAATCCGAGTCAATATCCGTAAAATATAGTTCAAGTATTCATATTAATCTAAGAAAACATTATTATATACGAAAGTTCATTTAAAACGTCAGATACTAAAAGTCAAAATAAATCCGAGTCAATATCCGTAAAATATAGTTCAAGTATTCATATTAATCTAAGAAAGCATTATTATATACGAAATCATTTAGCAATAACAATTTTTCCTATTGTTAATATAAACAAGGACAAGGTAAACAGTAATTTTTATATTTCCACTGTAGCCCTAGTGACTTGCTTACCTCTTTACAGACAAAATTCTAAAAAATCTTCTCTAAGCTGTTTTATATAGAAATCTTGTGCAAAATTTTATGTTGCTTAGACGCAGAAGTTAATAAAATGCGTTGCCTTTCAGTAAGTGAGAATTAATTTTGATTTTTTATTTAGAACTAGTTTTTTCCCGCGGTTTCGCTTGTATGGTAAGTGGGGTGGCAATCAAAAGCAGCCTATGTTTGTCTCTAATATGCAATTTGTTACTTTATCAAAATCTGCCCAGCGGTTTAAGCGTTAGAGAAACAGATAGTTACTTGCACATCTATACATACATATATTAAAATTGTAAGTCGAATTTGTATGATGAATATTTTTTGGAAAATCTTATTGAAATACATTTTATTATCGATACAGAGGCCGAATATATAGTTTTTAAATTTTTTATCTACTTGTCTGTCTGTCTGTCTGTCTGTCTGTCTGTTATCGCATCACGTATAAACCATTGGAGAGATTTTGATGAAATTTGGTATCATGATAGCTGGTTATCCGAGTCAACATGTAGGATATTTTTACTGTGGGAAAATATCTCCTTTATGAGAAATCTGTACTAATCTTAAAAGGTAGGGACGAACCCGAGCAGAGAGGGGATAAGTCGCTAGTCTATAATATTACTTGACTAGGCTTTATTTGGTATTTTCAATCAGTGTGCTTATTATAAAATTAAATACAATTTCGAAATAAGTAAATTGATTCGTTAGCACTTTTCATCTATTTTGCAATCATTTGTGACTACGATCATTTGTAACATTACTTATGTAACGTAAGAGTACATACAAAAAACAAAAACTATCCTAAAAAACTTTAAAATATATGTATTAATTTCGAGTTTTCTCTAGAAAAAACTTTTTAAAAACAATGTGTTATGAATAATTCACCAACATATTAAAATGTTTTAAGATTTCCCAGAGTACGTAATACACTATACAAATTTACTTTTAGTTTAAAAGAAAATACGAAGTTTGTGTAGTCGAAAATTATATTAAAGTAATGAAAGATTAATAGGCAAAGTTATATAGGTATCAGAATTTCTATTGTTGAACTATCTACTTGCTTATAACTTTCTCAAGCTTTGAAGGTGAGTCCTTTATTATTTAAAACTTAAAATAAGCTTATTAAGCTTATTTATAAACTTAGAACATATTTATTCTCTTTAGTTAATGGTATGCTTTTGATACACTCTCCCGTAAATATTTTTTACGTACTAAGTGTTACCATACAAATTGAAAACATTTTACATATTAGCTTTATCTAGTTATCCTTAAAAATAATCGATATAATAAAAAAAAATTATTAGTAACAAGCATATTAGTACTGAATTATTAAAATAAAATCACATGGGAATCACAAAATCGTCGGTTTCGCTCAATATGTAAAGATGAAAGTCACAGTTACACTTAGTATAACATTGTTTTTTACAAGTACTCTGTTTCCATTATAAGTAACGTAAATGTTTGTGATAGTAAAAATGCGCTTTAAATATCAATCTTTCAACAGTGTAAAATGCAAGGAACCCTAATTTGCGGGCCCATTTATATTCATAAGCTTGAGCCGATGCTTCTACTCGATAGCAGTAAAGGTAGAGAGGTAGTACAAGCGACATTAATTTTGCTTAATTTAAATTAAAATTAAAAAATGCGAAGAAGTGCTCAATTATTTTCAATCTCTTTTTTTTAAATAAACCAACCTTAAAAATAAAATCGGCTAAGTGCGTGTTGAATTCACACGCGAAGGGTTCCGTAATATTGTACATAAATGCTTTTTATCAATATGACTTTCATTCTATGTATGTAGGGTATTTTTTTCGATTTTTTTGTAGTTTTAGCGCAAGCGAAGCCGCGTATTCAGCTAATATTATTTAATCAAGTAAATATAAAAAAAAAACAAACTTTATTCAAATAACACAATGGTAACAAATGCATATAGCCCTAACTCCTGAACTAAAAAATTGTTTTAGGAGTTAGATCTAAGTATCTAAGTAATAAATACAAGTATATATAAAAATATCACATAAGAGACATATCTTAAAAGTCTTTACTTAAAGTACTGTATATAGAAGAATATTATCAATAAGATATATGTATGTATCTCCTTTTTATTTTTTAACAATATAAAGGCAAACGTTTCATATATATATGCCTTGAGAAAATTTCTAACATTAAACATACGTTTATAAATATCTAGCAATTTAAATATGAGTATAAAATCGGATGGCATTACGCTTTACATAATATTGAAGAAACTCGACATTCGCATCTCAGGCACAAATCTAGGTCACAACGATGCAATTTCATATCATCTCGCAATATAAGTATAAACAATGTACTTAAATTTGTTTTATCAGATATTCTTTGTTTAACAAAATACAATTTTTAAGAATAAATTATAATATTCATATATTATGTTACAGCTATGTTGTATTGTTATAGAGCTATACTCAGAGCTTTTTTAACACCCCCCTGCTGAACACGAGCCTTCCTTCAATGTGAAAGGGATAGGCCACAGTCCAACACGCTGGTCAAGTGCGGTTTGGTGGCAGTGCGTCATGTCTTTTGAAAACTTGCGAAGTTCTCTCAGATATGTAGGTTTCCTTGATGTATTCCTTCACCTTAAGACAAGTGGTAATCATGTTGGAAATGATTCGCGCATAAAAATAACAGAGGTGCGAGACTAAAGATTTAAAGAAGCTTCACTCGGTTTCCAAAGTGAGCGCGTTATCACTGGGCTACCACTGCCTCCTGTATTGTTAGAACGCTGAAAAGTTTATTTTGTTTTTTTTAATGCTAATCTTAACAACTGCCAATCTTATTAGAAAAAAATATTTTACTCTATTGATAGCCTATATTTTGAGCCCATATATTGAAGAAGGTTACGTCTATGACTTCACAATAATAACCTTAAACCCTAAATACAAAAACTCAGCATTTTATATCTGTTTGTAACCTAAGAAAGACATCATTGACACATTATGGTCTGGCCGATCTTCATAGAATACAAAATAAACGGTTTAACATGTTTGCATTTTTTGAGATTGCCCCCTTACTTAAGCTATTTATGGTCGTATATTGGCTTTGTCAGAATATTATTCGACAATTTCGATTCCTTTTTAGGTTCTTTATCAAAAAACATGAAATCTCTTTATTTATAAACAACTGGCCGACAGAGGTTGCCCTGGCCAAATTTTAATAAATTTATTTCTGATCTTCGAGTTCAAATAAAAATATTATAGAGAAAGCATTTTCTTCCCCATTTTTCACGACGACTTTTCCAATTTTTCGACTAAAATCCTTTTACGGACTATTCGGAATATTCAAATAAAAATAGTCAAATTGGTCCAGCCGTCCTCATGATGACAGATGCGCTTACAAACGGATAACATTCCATCTTTATTTGCACAGATAAAGAATGAATGACATTTGAAACATTTGCTCTCACTATTGGCTCATAAATACGTATAACACTTGAGAACCGAGTGAAGCGGGTTCAAATCCCGGGTCTCGCACCTCTGATATTTTCATATGCGAATCATTTCTAACAGGATTACCTTGCCTTACGGTGAAGGAAAACATTGTGAGGAAACCTGCATGTCTGAGACAACTTAGCAAGTTTTCGAAAGACATGTGTAGTCCGCCATCCCACACTTGGCCAGCGTAGCGGACTATGGCCTGATTCCCCTCTTATTGAAGGGAGGCCCGTGCCCAGCAGTGGGACGTTAAAAAGGACTGGATACATGTTACGTTTCCTTAATAAAACCATTTTAATATAACTATATTAACATAGTTCTGATAGCTTTAAAGTTACTAAAATAAGCTTTTGAATTCCCTTTAAGTAATACTTCACTGAATTTTTCATATTTATTAAGAATTTGACGGAGTTTTTAACACAGTTATAGGTCAGCAGGTTAATTTAATCAGTTCGTTAACCTAAGTAAGAGCGATGCAGTTAGACGTTTTGAAGTATACAAGTATAACTAGTAGTTGAGCAGTAACTAAGATGATTTACTTTTACATTAATAAGAAGTGTTATCAAATATTTTTATTTTCATAACTTTTTACAGTAGTGAATATATGTTTTTCAGCACGGTTTTTTATAGGATATTAAAAACATTACAAATAATATGTGTGCAATAATAAATGTATTGTCGGTTCTTCTTAGCAGAACTGAATTCCAAGCTACAGTGGTTAGTAACAAATTGCGAAAATCGCTTTTACTGAATGATATTCCGCAAACGTTTGTACAAAACATAAATCGAATCTACAACAAAACGTTAATTTTGCAGGACGGTGATCGTTAAAGCAACATTACTGCTGAGCAAACTATAATAAAAATTTTACTCTCAAACGCTAACAGTTCAACCACACAGTTATTCATGAGATGATTTGTTCGTGGAAATGACCCTTTAATAGCCGTATTTTCATATTATATGTATAGTTAAATTGCACACGCTCGATAAATAAGTTTTAAAGCGCCAGTGAAATTATATTCCAAATGTAAGCTAAAATATTATTTATTAACTTAACTAGCTTTTTCTGCGACTTTACTTGTGTGTATATTTCTGTCGTTATACGAGTATATTCGTATGCGTAGAATAAGGATTACAGGCTAGCTAGATTTTTAGTTGACTCAGATTATCTATCTGTACAATACAAAATGTTTTCTCAAATCCTACGCAGCCTTTAGTATTAGAAACACTATCTACGTTTTATATAGAAATAGTGACTTAACCTCGCTTCGCTCAGGTTCGTCGCTAGGTCCCGGGGGAGAGCTGACTCCTACCGGGCGCGTCCCCAGGTGGCGGATAGGGGAACGCCACCCGCTTAGCACAGGGGTGGGTGGTACCGGAGAAATCCGGCGTGGACCAACAGCAGGGGGAGGGGTGCGTCTGGCCGTGGGCCGTCGAACGCGGTTGAGGCACCCCGGACGGGGCTGCTCTCCGTTGATGCTTCGGCTTCCGGAGTTGTAGTCACCGGTGTGGGGGGGCCCACTTAGGTGGGCAAGACGGGTGTCCACTTCGGTGGAACAGTTGGGGCCTCTCGTTAGTGGCTGCATCTGACGGCGTTGCGGCCACTGACGGGGGGATGGTGGTGGGTGCCCTGACCGTGAGCCGTCGAACGCGGTTGGGGCGCCAGAGGATGGGGCCGCTTGCGGCGATTGGTGGTGTGGACCCACTTCGGTGGGTGGTTTGGGTGCCACATTTTGTGGTAGGTGTGGGGCCTCTCTCTCGTCGTGAGTGCATCTGACGGCGTTGCGGCCACTGGTTGCGTGGTCGCTTGGGCGATCCTGCGATCGGACGGGAGGGGGGCGGACGCGGTGGGGCTGCAGGGGAAGAGGAGTGTCGGTGTGTCGTTGCCGCTCTCCCTGTCCTCTGCAGCCGTGGGAAGGGTGCCCACTTCGGTGGGCGGATTGGGGCCGCTCGACGAGGCTTCCGTTTGCGAAGCCACGACGATGCGGCCACCGGTAGCGGGACCGCTTTGGCAATCCCGTGATCAGACGGGGGGTGGGGCCGGTTGCGGGACTGTGTTAATAGGCCCGCAACCGGTAGAGGGGCGGACCGCGGTAGGAGGGGAGCGCTGGTGCCTCGGTGCTGGCCTCCCCGCCTTCCGCGGTCCGGACGGGGCCGCCACCGTATGATGGCGGAAGCGGTGGGGCTGCAGGGGAGAGGGCTGGTGTTTCGATGCCGTTTCCCTGTCCTCTGCAGCCGTAGTGGGGCTCCTTCGGGGGTCCCACCAGACGGTGGTCTTTGGACCTGCCGCCGGGGCGTCGCGGAATTTATTCGCAAGCGTTCCCGCGGCGTCCCACTATGGCGGATGGGAGGGGAAGCTTGGGGTTTAGTGGGTAGTACCGGCTCTTCTAGCCGGTGAGCCCCACATAACCACCTGGGGGTTCAGGTGGTATGCGTAAATGCATTCCCCAAGGATAAAAAAAAAAAAAAAAAAAAGTTTCGTCGCTAGGTACATTTAAACGGTTAGTAGGGAATAGATAGAATAATACATGGGTATGATGAGTTTTATATCTTTTACTCGAGAAATAATTGGTTACCCATAACTTTCATCCCCCTTTTCACCTTTTTAAGGGATGATTTCCGAGATAAAACTATTCTATGTCCTTATCTTAATACCAAACTTCATCTAAATCGGTTCAGCGGATTTTTAGTTTATCCATTACAAATAAACTCATAAACTTACAAACTTTACTTCTTTATAATATTAGTATACCTAGATATTTCCCAAAACCTATTAAGCAAAATTTCTATAATGCCAAGAATGCAGCATTAGGTGAAATTTCGTATAATTTCAAATAAATGGAAAAATATAATTATTTTCGGGTTCGTCCCTACGTTTTAACGTTTAGTATAGATTTCTCAGATATAAGATATTTTCCCGCAGTAAAAAGTATCCTATATGTTGACCCGGATAACCAGCTATCATCATACCAAACTTCATCAAAATCCTTCCAGTGGTTATTTCGTGATACGGTCACAGTTAAAAAATCTAAGACAGACAGATAAAAAATCTAAAAACTATAGACTCGGCCTCTGTATCGATAATAAAGTCTATTTCAATAAGATTTTCCAAAAAATATTTAAGGTACAGATTCGACTAAGAATTTTATTATATGTATAGATAGGTAGATAATCTTATCACTTATAATGAGCTCTTTTTCATATACATTTGATACAACAATTGTTGTTTTTTATTTTCCTGAAACATTTTTCTATGGAGCGGACCATACGATGGTTATTAACCGGCCGCCATTCTAATTTTGTTTTAAATTAACGGCGCATGAATCTGGTATGAACGGATAGAGGACATTTAAATAAATTAACGCTCCCCAAGTAAATATTATAAATAAAAAAAAATTAGACTTTTTAGAGAATTATTAAAAAAAAACTGAACTGTTTTGTCTTCACCTACATAATATATAATATGTATGTACATATATACAAAACATGTATTCAAATGTTTTTTATTGATACCACTAAATCTCGTCAATAACTTATAAACAAAAAAAAAATAAAATGGGTTGACAAACAGGAAAAACGGTACTGAATCCTAATAATTAGGCAAAATTCTTTATACATTCTATGTAATATTCATACAAATTTTATCATAACAACGCATTTTATATTCATAAGTATAACAAAGCGATACTCAAGGATATTTGAACGCGATAATGATGTAAAAAATAAACAATATACTTATTCCCATTGCCTTCTTTATAACTACGAGAATGTTTTTATTTATAAACCAATTTTAGTTTCCATATGAAAATCGTAAATGTGAATGTATGAAAAACTTTACGAGGTTGTAAACTTTGGATTAATAGTTTTTAAGGTTTACGAATCTATAAAATTAAAAAGTTACTCGTTTTTCATACATGTTTTATCAACTTAATATTTATTTTATTTATATGTTTATTCATTTATTTTCTTTATTTATGACAGTAGAGTGAAAGTTTGTATGTGCATTTGTTATTCCTATACGCTAAAACGGCTGGATTAATTTGAATGAAATTTATATATATGGATAGATAATGGTCTGGAGAAACACAGATTACTGTTAATAATAAAATTTGCTAAAAGTAACGCTACCTATGTATAATATTATAAATTATAAATAAAAAAGGACGCACGAAGAAACGCATCCGACGGAAGCAAGGTTGAGTTGCTAGTAAATCTATACTTAATATTATAAAGCTAAAGTGTTTGTTTGTTTGGTTGAACGCGCTAATCTCAGGTACTACTAATCTGATTTGAAAAATTATTTCTGCATAAGATAGCCTGTTAACTGAGGAAGGCTATAGGCTATATATTATCCCGGGAAAATGTACGGTTCTCGTGGGATAGACCTGTTTTTGTCAAGGGACGAACCCGAAGCGAAGCGAGGGTGAGTCGCTAGTATTATATAAACGAATGTGTACATTTTTTACTTAGAGCTTTATGATTTGTTCAGTTTATATAAATTACACAGCAAAGACTTCAATAAAATTTTCTTTAACGCTAACCTAACTTGAAGTACAGCTCAATCGCGTTTTAATAGGTCAAAAGCTACAGCTTTCGATTGATGTTTCGATTTAGTTACAAACAATTTCATTTTTGATTTAGCCCAACAATACTGCAAACTAAAAATCTTATAACGATCTCTGGTACATTTATTGAATAGTCGTAACCTAATTTCAAAGCTCCATCTAGACAAATATTTGAGCCAAACATTCACAATTTGCAATTCATTTTACTCTATTTTATCAAAAAACTTGTTTTTGCCCGGGGCTTCCCTTGCATGGTAAGCGGGAAGATTATATTATATATATTGCTCGTCCCGTCTCGATTATGCCACCAATCGAAATCTATTCAACGAGTTAAATATTAAATAAATAATATGTTAGGACATGAACATACAGCACCATCTAGGTCCATGGTAAGCTACGAGGCTTGTGTTATGGATACCAGATAGTTGATACATTACACATATAACTTTAAATACATACATATTATAAATATAAACACCCATGACTGGAGTACTCATTACAAAAATGATTGCCCCAGCCGGACTCGAACCCGCGACCGCTGGCACAGCGAGATAGAATATAAAAAGATAAGAAACAGACTAAAAGGGTTACTTTCATAATTATAATATAAATAATGATTTTACTATTGTAGTACGTTTACTATTAATTAGGTATATATATATATATATATATATATATATATATATATATGTAATTACTTGTACGAAAAAAAAACTGGTCGGTAGTCTAGTAGCTAGCATGTACGAATGCAGATCCAGAAGTCCTGTGTTTTTGTGTTTTCCTGTCAAGAATTTCTCAGTAACAGCCCTGAGTAGGAAAGTTGGTGGTGTTTCACCCTCATAGCTCGGAGAGCACGTAAAACTTTCGGTCCTTGCACCTGATCTCTCACCAAAAATGCACACTTGTGCGTCATAATGTCTCTTGCGCAAGTGGTTTCAGTGAGATTAATCGCAGTAGCTAAAATCGGTGACGAGGAGATCATCATCATCATAAATTAATTAAATTTCATCATAACCCCTGTGATAGAGATTGCAGATCACTATAAAAATTATAGAGGCTTTTGTAACAATTTGGTTAAGATAATAGTAGCATTAGGATCTATGAATATATCCTAATACATATATTATTCAGTGAATGCTCTAAATTTCGATCCCGGTGCCAGTCTTAATAAAACAATTAAGTGCAAAAGGCATTGAAATTAATATGCACTTATAATAGTTCAGTCTCTATACATTTACTCAGTACAATGGGAAAGTATTCTCACGCTAAGAAGAGATCAGACATACAACCAAGGGCTTTACTTACTTCATTATCGGGGCTGCTACTGAGAATAATGTCTTAACAAAATACTTCTATAACATATTTCGCTAAATCCAAAACTCAAATTATTTACAAAACCAATATTTGTTTTGCCCGAACATTCAAAGAATAAGCCCCTTTTTAGGGGTTGAATTTGCAAAAATCCTTTCTTAGCGGGCACCCGCTCCTAGCCTTTATATATAATTTCTGAGATTTCGTGATTAATCAATGAGTAGTATTCGCCACCTATAGATGAGACAAAGAAAACTCATATACCTATTTAATAGATTGCATTTACACCTTAAAATGTCTGCTGAAAAATTTCCAATAATAAGTTTTCTATTTTATAGTTTTCATATCTTAAAATGAAATACTTGTAGTACATTCTATAAAGCTTGTTGTTGTTGAACGTCTTTATAAGACTCCTTTCTTTTGTAAGATATAAAAATATATTACAAAGTATAAGATTTTAATCCCTGTACTTATTACAGGGATTGCTCCTTTAGACGTCGTTTACACAATGTTTTGTGGAATGGTTGAGCTGTATTTCAATTTAAGTCAGGAAATCGATTCCCGCTTGGCGTAAATATTTGCATTAATAACCCTATTTCTATTCTATGACTTTAAAAACTTGGGAGTCGTGTTGAAATATTAAGTAGATTGTATTACGTAATTTATGAAGATTTTGTCAAATGCTTCTTTTTTGGCACCTGCAAAGAACAACATTGTAACTCAAGCTTGAAACCCTTTAAAAATAAAATTTAACTTGTTATATTATAGAGATAGAAAACATTAGAGTGAACAAGTCTACAAGCAAACACAAGTGCATTCTTTATACCTGTTACTCTCATACTCTGGTGGAGCAACAATTCATTACGAATGGTGAGATATCAGGCACAGAACCGACGGCACGAGGACTTTATACTGCCAACTTCCCAACTCCGGGCTATTGCTAAGAATTTCTTTAAAAAATCGATAAATAAACTTGAAGCAGTGGTAGCAAAGTGGTAACGCGCTCGCTTGGGAAACCGAGTGAAGCGGGTTCAAATCCCGTGTCTCACACCTCTGATATTTTCATGTGCGAATAATTTCTAACATGATTACCACTTGCCTTACGGCGAAAGAAAACATCGTGAGGAAACCGGCATGTCTGAGAGAACCTGCCAATCCGCACTTGGCCAGCGTGGTGGACTATGGCCTGATCCCTCTCGTATTAAAGGGAGGCTCGTGCCTAGCAGTAGGACGTTAAAAAGGGCTGAATACAAATAAATTTGACGACACGAGACTTGAACTCAGACCTCCGGAACTTCATGCGTATATGCTTACTACTAGGCTACCGAGGCTGTTGATATTGATACAATACTGTGTACAACATTGTTCCAAGTATGTAATAATTTATCCATACTTTTTCCACGTATATTTTCGAAGTATGTCACTATCAAATGTCACTAAAGGCTGGCTCAATAACCGGAATAAATTATCTATGCCACTTTTAAACCCATACTCTTTCTGCTTCAGTGTAAGAAGGTCAAATGGATACATTGATAGATATACTAGTTTTTATAAATAAATTAATTTACAAACTGTGTTTCTTGAGAATGTCATAGAAATAAATTAAAATACCAATATATTATATTTTTTTCTAGATTTAGTTAGGGAGGTGTTTTTTAATTTAATTCTCAATACCTGATAATCTCCTGTTATCCTCCTCCTCCTGACTCCTCATACAATCAATAAAATACTAAATTTCCATCAAGCAAATTACAAAAATGGATAAAAATAGTAAAATAAAAATAAATAAATCCTTTACAGTATTTAATACATATTTTCCTCAAAATATATTTTAATACTAACACACATAACTGCTTCCTCAAACTTTGCAAAGCTACAATGGTATTTTAAATATATAGAATTTTTGGTATACTTCAATTGGTCTGTACAACATACACGAAGTGGAAAAGTTAGAAGCAAAACGCTCCGATAAATACGAGAGCTTGCCAACATATGATCCAGGCAAAATCCGAAGTACATGTAAGAGCTTCCTTTTAGCTTTATTGCATAACAGACTATTCAAATCACGTTTATAAGAATTTCTTTATTTTCTATTCCAATATAATTTTAGTACAACCAAATGTGAAAGAAAAGTTGGATGCTAATTATGTCATAAGACTAAAAAATCTATAAAATAAACTCGCTATTTATTTACTTTGGGAATACATACATAACAATTCACATGCGAGTATTTTTAAAGTGAAAACTTCTTTAGCCGCGTTGAGCGATTTTTGGTAAGGGCAAAACTTATGGGTTCGCATAACCGACATGCAACGTGTGACATGTGACGTGTCAACGCAGTCTGATGCAGACTGGTGATGCGCAGCGTCATATGTTTTTATTAATAAACTAGCGACTCGCGCTCGCTTCGCTCGCGTTCGTCCCTAGGTACGTTTTCACGGTTAGCTATGTTTAGGTATATATAAATAGTAACTTGCTACTCCTAAGATACGCTTTGCTCGGGATTTTAATTTTTTTTCGCGGAACCCTGATTCTTTTTCTAAAATAGAAGTAGCCTAAGTTACTCCTTATAACAGCAGCTATCTGCCAGTGAAAGTCTCGTCAAAATCGGTCCAGCCGTTTCGGAGATTAGCCGGAATAAACAGACAGACAGACAGACAAAAATTGTAAAAAATGTTTTTTTGGCATATGTACCGTGTATACATCCATATGCATTTAATAAAATGCGGTTATTTTAATATTACAAACAGACACTCCAATTTTATTTATCTGTAAAGATAAATTATATCAAAATGTAAATAATCATTGCTCGGAACGCCAATGGATGTGAAAACCAGACTAATAATAAATTATGAAATTTTAATTGTTCATACTATAATTAATTGAAAAATTTAAAAAAAAAACACAGTTATTCCAAAGGTTTTCACTTCTGTAGGTAGTCCCCATGACCGCCTATTTTAATTTTTTTTACTAGGAATATGAAATTCTGATCAAATTATTTACTTAGAAAACTCTAATACTAACTAACCGATAGACAGCCACAGCGTAAACCATTGAGTCTGTTTATCAATCTAGATGTCTATCTATCTAGTCCAATTTTAAATATTCCCCCCTTCAACCTGGTGCAATAATACTTTTAGGTAATTTTAAAGACGTTGAAGAGTTAGTAAATTTCTATTTAATATAGAAGGTTAACAGTTTGTACGTTTTAACAGTTAGTATGGAATTGATAGTCGATCTCTTGCTCTGTAAAAAACAAAAAATGTAACCCACAGGAACTGTACATTTTCCGGGATTATGTACCTATGTGCTATTCAAGACTAAAATCTATCTCAGTGCCAAACATTCAGATCCATTTCTGGCGTGATTGAGTAACAAACATCCATCAATCCAAGCTTTGTCATTTATACATATAATAAAATTGTAACTAAGCCGAATCTGTACATTAAATATTTTTTGGAAAATGTTATTGAAATAAACATTACTATCGATACAAAGGCCGAATCTGTAGTTTTTAGAATTTTTGTCTGTCTGTCTGTCTGTTATCGCATCAAGGAAAAATAACTGGAGGGATTTTGATGAAATTTGGTATGATGATAGCTGGTTATCCGGGTCAACATATAGAATACTTTTTACTGCGGGAAAATATCTCATCTTCGAGAAATCTATACTAAACGTTAAAATATAACTAGGGACGAACCCGAGCGGCACGAGGGTGAGTCGCTAGTTTATAATATTAACTCACCCTCGCTTCGCTCAGGTTCGTCCCTAGGTATGTTTTGAGGTTTAGTATGGAAAAGATTATTTTTTCTAATTATTTTCGTCATTTTTTCCGATGTTAGTTAGTTATTCTGCTATTCGGGCTGAAAACAACTCCAACAAAACAAAGATCATAAAAATTGGTCCAGCCGTTCTCGAGTCAGTGTTATAACAAACCCGACTTTGTTTTATATATGTATATAGAGAATTTTTATAGGCTACTATCTAATATGTCAAAGAAGCTATTTTATACCCGAAATATAAGGCAAAGCATCCGAAGTTAAAGTAAAACTCTAACAGGAAAAATAATAAATAACTATCAAATGATGTGCATAAAGGGAAAGAATTTCCATAAAAATTGTATCCTAAATCATAACTATACATATATAGCAAACTTTTTATTTAAAATGGCGCATTACATTTTAAGTAAAAAGATACATCGGTTTTTACTAAAATTTATATAGGACCCTCGAAATATATATCCTCAACAACAAAAGTCAATGAAAAAATAAGCTGTTAATTTTGACTGTGATATCGAGTAACAGATACAAAACATGTATTTGAATTGAGTACTCTTCCTCTTTTAACGTCAAAAATAACGTAAAAATTGTAAAAACAACTTGCTGTTAAGACATTGGCAAATTACAGAAAAGTGCGTAGATTATTATTATATATATTTTAATCTTGATACAGAGTTTTCCGAGAGACTTCTTGTTGCTTTATTATAAACCTTACATTATAAAGTCGCTAAACCGATACTAATCTGAGCTATTCTTGTAGCGGCACACTTTATAAATTTTGTTGAAACTTGCAGTAGCAATGTATGTAACTACTAAATATAAATTTATACATATAAAAAAATTGTAACTGATCGCTGTCCGTACATGGAAGATATTCGAGAAAAACTATTATTGGGGATCTTTATTAACGCAATAAAACCCAAAACAATGATTTTAAGTTTTTTTGTCTGTTTGTCGACTTGTCTGTTTGTCTGTGCGTTTGTGCGCTCTAATCTTAGAAACGGCTTAACCGATTTGGGTGCGGTTTTCACTAATATATAGTAAGCATCACTTAACATTTAGTATTAATTTTATTTCAATCGGTTGTTATATAAAAAAGTTATGTCAATTTAAACAATCATCTAGAGGCGAACCCGAGCGAAGCGAGGGTGAGCCGCTTGTACTAAATAAATATACCATAAAGGTTGCCGTATGCTCATATATCCTCCCCGTTGTGCGGTCACCTTGTCGTTGTGGAGCTACGTTAAAAAATAATCATGTACTATAATTAATTATATATCATACTAGCGGCTCACCCTCGCTTCGCTCGGGCTCGCCTCTAGACATACAAAAGCCAATCTATCATACGGGACCCGTATATTTTTCCGGGATAAAAGTTGCCTATTTGTTATTCTGTTCTATTTCTCTTTTTAAATCCCCCTGACTCGGTTTTTAGCATTATTTTTCTATGTACAGACATTCGACGTCTATAATTTTATTATATGTATAGATATACCTACCTACCTACCTACTCACCAATACTAGTTGCAAGTCAGCATTACCTCTACCCTATAACAATTTATTTTTATTTACCAAAATTCAGGTCAAATTTCAATTTTGATCTAACTTCATATGAAAAGTGAAGGACGATTGTGTCGAAACTATCACTACTGCGTGACATTAATTACACCAGACACTTTGTCACGCCATTTGGCGATGACACACCGCTTTGCAACCGACACTGGGCTACCCATATAAGAATATATCAAGCTATTATTAGGTTTTAAAACACATTCATATAAGTATCTTGTTTTTTGATACATTATTATTTATTTATACATAAAACGATACCTACTAGTAATCTTCAACAGAAGATATCTTTCTCGTCATATTATTTTTATCAAAAGTAAATTTAAGAGAGTCTCTCCCGTGACCATGATTGCTGTAAACTTTACATTGTAAAAAGCATTCGAAAAATCGGGAAGTTTTATTTAAAATGTGAAATATTTGCGTAAATCTATTAAAGTATGAAATAAACTTAAATTAGTACCCCAATATATTTAATTACTAACTTAAATCACTTACTAATAACTTAAATTAGTTCAAATTAAACTTAAAATACACTTATTTCTAATAGACTTTTTCAAACACTTTTGAATCGTCATTTTTTATCGTTTTTGCTGTCATTTCCACCGCTCGTAATATAATATCTTCTTTAAAAAGTATAAAAATATCGACAGTTCTCAACTACGAGTATTTTTCACCGGCAAAAAGTATTTGAAAATTCATCTACATATCTAAAAGAAAACATTGGAAGAACATACATCCCCAAAAACTAATATTACAAAGATAGAAACTATTTTCGTATATTTTTCTAACAACTATAATGGAAAATTTGGGTACAGCGTCAAAACTATCAGTTTCGCGCGACATTAATTTTAATTATGCGTGTATTTCTGTCACGCTACGACGGTGATGTTACATTTTGTACTAAATTAAGCACTTTGCAATTCGTCAATAGAATTATTATGTAAGTTTTTTTTTTGATAAACCACTCTATGTATGTATTCAGCTATTTTAACGTCACTTCTAGGTAGAGGTTTTCCTTTAATGCTAAGGTCTTCAAGCCATAGTCAATCACACATAATTTTTCTTTCATAGTTAATATTAGACGATTTTAAAGTTTTTTTTTAGCTTGGTTTATAACTTAGCTTTTCCATTAACGTTGAAAGAAAACATCTTGTAGATTACTTATTTGAGAGAACCTAGCGAGTTTCCGAAAGACATGTGAACCCAATCCGCAGTTGGACCGTCAGCGTGGTGTACTACATGATTCCCTTCTAATTTGCATATCTAGCAGTGGGAAGTTAAAAAGAGTTGAATATATCTGATTTCAGAGTTTATTTAATCATAATAATATAATAAAGGAAATTATTGTTTCACTTACCTGAAACTCTGCTAACCGGATGAGTAACAGGTGCGGCCGCAGTCGTCGCAGTATTCGGTGGATATATGGGATCGCAGCATTCTCTCTCCGGGAACTCACTTCCATTCACCATCACCAGCCCAACAAAAAACACCACCCACCCTCTCATCACCAGAATTTGCACCCTGGACACCCTTGAATTGTGATTTATCCCCACTCTCGGCACATTATCCTTCCATATTTGTAGAATCCCATGTTTAGCAGTCATCTGTGCCACATACTACTTTTACTTATCACTATAATATGTTATTTACATTTTCTTGCACATAATTGACTTTTTGCATGGAACGTTTGTATATTTGATAGTTTTTATGATTTAAATATTCTAGAAGTATATCAGAAAATGTTAAACAAAAAGCAATGGTACTATTCAAACAAAGAGTTGTAATATTCATTTAATAAACAGTGGTAAAGAAATAATAATAGTAATATTTATAAATATTTTACTGTAGGCAATATCGGCTATTACCATCTATTAAAAAGCTTATAAAAAAAAGAAAAGGTAAAAGAAAGCATATATTTAAAGCATGCGAAACCGCGGGAATATACTTATAATATAAATAGTATTATAAAATAACAAAATATTTGAAATGCAAATTAGCGTGGTTATAGGAATTATTTTGTGTAAATAAGTTATGATAATATACTATAGCAGGCCACAGGCATGAATAAAATACATTATAAATGATTAATGAATATTTATAATAATATTAAAAAGCTCAATAATTGTGGCTTGGACTGTGAAAATGTGAACGGTATCAGTTATATTATATTTTTAAAAATCCTTATTAATAAGAGATTTCATCGCAATGGTATTTCAGTGATTTCAATTAATAGAAATTTAGCAGTATTAACGTACTTAACGCAAGACTTTTAAACTTAAAGCAACTAAAATTTCAGACAACGGTTTATTTAACGCTTCATTATAATCTAAGATATATATATATATATATATATATATATATATATATATATATAAGAACAGATACAGGATTTTCTTATGCATGTATAATTACATGTAGGTTTGATTCGTCAACAGATCACACCACTCAGCTTAAATGAATAAAATTTTAAATATATATTTTTCATTTTAAATGGATAAACACTAAGCAGTGAAAAGACATAACTCAGTTTGTAGGGAAAATAACTCATCAATTTCAGACCAAAGACACTACTATTAATATGTATTAGATACCATTTCATCACATCAAATGTACGGGCATTGTCGGAATACTACTGCATATAATAGATGGGAAGCCTCACATAACTACGTCGCGATATATTATTACCTACACCCCCTGTTAATATAGAGGGCATTAAAGAAATTGAATTCGTAATACGCCATTTAACTTTTTGGTGGAAATCTCGACGCGTATTACTTTTGTTTTTTAAACTTGGGCTATTTAAGCGGGATTTCATTAAAAGGTGTACAATTATGGACTTTTCTCATTTATTTTCGTAAATTCCGTCCAAACCATTTGTTAAGCTTAACATTAATTTTAATTGAACGTACAGTTATTTTGAGTATTCTTTATGACATCTATTTTGGTGAGTGTAAGCAAAAAGAATTACATAATTTTTGTACCTTAGACCTAATCGAATCCGTTATGTTAGATGAAGACATAAAAAATTAAAAGTATTCCGCGATTTTTTAACATAATATCGCAAGGCAGAAAGAAACATAGTAACAAAAAAACATATTAGTAGGTACTAAAAAGTGTTATGTAAACACTGCCATCTAAGACATCTAAGAATACATAATACAAACTCATAACCTAATGGCTAATTTTTCAATAACCGAATAATAGAATACGAAAATTTTATACAAAAACACATTATGTCATTCTAAATTACTTTTTGTTAGATTTTTAAAAGTCAAAATTTCTTTTTTGGATCTATTTTTTATTTATTTATTTGCCACAATGCCACAAAAATCAACAGCAAACTCGTAACCCCATAGTAATAGATAATAGATACACATTATACATAATAATATTATGGTAATAGGTACATATTATAATATATTATTATAATAATTTCTTAATACTACTTAGAAGATTAAATTCCTAATAAGTTAACACATTAAATAATTATAAGTTAAAGACTCTTATCTCTTATTAAACTAAAAGCAAATTTTGTTGAACTATTTCGGCCGGGATTTGCTGAAACAGGTTCCATTATTACTTTATCTCGCCAAATATTAATTTAATGTTCAAATCTGTAGACGGCACTTATCTATTTGTTAGGTAAGTCACAAAGTTCAAGTCAAAAAAATTCTTGTCGAAATATGTTTTCTTATTTATAAGTAATTATTTTGTATAAAATTATTATAATGATAAATAAAAAATATATAATCAAAGCTTTTGATCAAATATTCGATAAATGGATTTGACTATTTAAATACAAATTCATTTGGCGAATATTTTAAATATACCGTATTTTGTAAAAAAATAATCATTTTTTTATAACTCTTATAGCAACTTATCATTTACGTAATTTACCTGTAAAGCATTTCATAAATCAATAAACATAAAAGGCCACCGCTGCTTTCCCGCCACTGAACTATAAATAAAAAATGGCCGACTTCCGGATAAGGCACGCACTAACCCTTCTGGGTAATAGCAATAAACAAATTATCTCAAGGCCTTAAGTTAGAATTTTATAGTTACTTAGAATTATTAATTAAAAAAATAGTTATTTATATGAGTAAAATCATAAGTAATTATCTCTAATTAATCGTTAGTTCGTGCATCACGCAAAAATTTTTTTGAAATAAAATCTATAATAAAATTAGTATTAATAAACTACGTATACCTACTTAGTAGTCTTTGCTGATACAATTACAGAATACAGTAACAAGTTTATTTAGATAAGTTTATGAGATTGTGAAACATAATGAAAAAAGGCTTTTAGATTTTACTGAAAAGCTCGAAAAAGAAAAGCTCCGTAACTGTTAGGCTTGTAAAGCTGATATTTGTGTGCCTATTTCTTTCTGGTCCTGTCAGTTTTCTGTCAAATTGGATTTTCTCTCTCTATATATAACTCTATCTCTCTTTAATATAGTTGACTGGATCTCTTTCAGAGATAAATCTACCCTCCTACATGTAACTTTCGATATCCTAATTTTTTAGGTCAAATAAAAAATGTTTTATAAGAATGAAGGACTGAAAGTGAATCAGTAGATGATATTATTAAGAAGATAATATTAGTAATAGTATCTAAAAAAATACGCAATTTGTAAATTTTAAACGGTGATTTAATTTGACCAGTTTTATACTTAGTACCAACTACCAATATCGCGTCATTATAAAAAAAAACGCTATAGAATTTAGTACAATATTATGCTAGACTTTCTAATCTTTTATTGCTTAATCGATTCGGCCTTCCACAACATATTTATTTTCGATGAAATAATATTATTTTCGTTCATTTAATCCCAATTCACTAGAAACATAATACTATTATTAACATTAGTCACGTTATTAACCATCCAACTCTTAAATACTTTCTATTTCTCTCGGACATATTTAATTAACTCTTTTTCTTAAAAATCCAAGAAATAAAATACTAAAGCATTCTTAAAAGTACATAAGATGGACATTGTAAATTTTCCTTAAAAAAATTAACTATTTAACCTGTGTACAGACACGTTTTGAGGCAGTTTTCTTGACAGTCATTAAAAGATACTGCCAACAATGGCTCCATGCTAATGAGCTGTTTACCTTCATTTAGCTGAGTTCGTCAGACCTGTCCCGAAAATCTATTAAAGTTAAAAGAACGTATATCCATCACAGCCTTGACACGTAAAGATTGAGACTATTATGATTCGAGTCTGATAAAACTTTTATGTATCCATACTTCCATACCAATATTATAAATGTGAAAGTGTGTTTGTTTGTTTGTTTGTCCTTCTTTAGCGGAAAAACAAAGTGACCGATTGGCGTGATTTTTTGTATATAGATATTTGGAAGGCTCGAGCATTCTCCATGTATGTCATTACATAGACTACAATTACCGCAGAAAATTATCTCATTCCCACGGAAAAACACGTTATAATACAACCCAAAAAAATGATCAGAATTTCTTGAAACTTGGTATTAATGCTCTTCAATACAATAAAATAAATACGTGTTTTAGCATTTTTCGAAATTCATCTCATAAAAGGGTAAAATAGTGGATAAAAGTTTGTATGAAACCTACCTTTTCAAAGTTTTTTTTATAGTTTTAGCGCGAGCAAAGCCGCGGGTTCTGCTAGTTATTTTATACTTAACAAGCAGTTTAATAATAATTTGGCCTCATTAAACTGAAGCAAAATTATCCTATCCATATTATAATCACTAATTTTAATAAAATGGAGCGATTAACGTCAACATATCTTTAACCACATATATTAATATCCTTTTAACATCGATTAATTTTCTAAATTATAAACACATGGTAGAGAAAAATAAGTATTCTATTTGTGAGAAAGAGTTTCTTTTTTTTGGACGGGAAAATATAGATTTGTGTAAAGGTTAATATTATTTCGAAGTTATTTATTTATTTTATTTATTTAATTATTATAGTATGTACTAATACAGCATTTTACATAAGTGGACCCACAAAACTGTTTGCACAGTGTGTTGTTAGAATTAGGGGAAGCTGGAAATACTTCAGATAGATGAAATAGTTGTATAGACAATAACTTATAATACACAATAAACTAGATTCTTATAAATTTGATACTGATATGTAATTTGATACAGAATATATCTGATGACATTCACGGAAAACATTAAATCAAATAAAAAATCCTACCTTAATTATATTAATAGATTTGCTGAATTCGTTTTAAAAAAATTTACTATTAAAAAACTACAGTATTTTCGTCTAGAATAGATTATTTTATCTACTTTGTTTATAAGAATGAATAAATTTAACATAAGGAGTTTTTTATGTTTACAAGAGTATTTAAGAAGATTTTTTTCGTTTAAGGTCTAAACAAAATCAAAGTTGTTTATATAGTTTTGGCTTACGCAAGAATTGAATTGACGACTTTACTACAACAACACGGCCGTCATATCCCACGTTATGTTTGAAAATATAATAAAATATAAAACAAAACAAATCGGCAATCAATAGTAGACTATACCGAATAGATTGTTACTACATATTGGAAACATAAATGTTGATAAAAAACGAGTGGGGAAAAAGGTTTAACCCCACTGATTTATACGCTTTATCTACAAAGGAAAGAATGTCTTGAAGTCAAGGTCTATACTTTAAAATTACTTTACTTTAAAGCTAAAAAATAGATTTTATTACATTACATTTTAGGTATTTATCTGCTTTATATTTGAAGTATTTACGGCTATAGCTCCTAAAGTCCTGAGTTTGAAACTTAGGTCGGGTCATGTAGTTATTGGGGATTGTGACTATAGTAAAGCTTAATAATTAGTTGGCGGTATTACATATTTTAATTTCGGAGAGCGTGTAAAGCCTTTGATCCTGCACTTATTATAAGTGTATAAATATTTTAAATTTGATAAAATATATTAATAAATTAATCATAAAGATTTTAAATAAAACTATCTTTTCTAATTTTTTCGGGAATTTATTTTGATTTTTTGTTCCCGACGTTTCGAATGCTTTACAGCAATTGTGATCATGGGAGAGAGAGAGAGAGAAACGTCGGGAACCAAAAACAAATAAATCCGTAAAAAATCCGAAAAAAACCCGGTGTACTGAAGAAAATGCACGTTTCTTACTGAACGTTGTGCATTTTCTTTGGTGTTTTCAGTAGTCAGTACTGACATCTATAACTATATGAATAACTACATTATAAGTTTAAAGAGCCCTTATCTAATAACTATAATGAGATGATAAATATGTATAGAAAAATTATGCAATATCTCTAACAAATTTGTGCATTTTGAACAAAAAAATTGGTCTATTTGTCAAGCTAACCCGATTTTATGTGAACTTTGATACTGGCGTAGAAATTAGGCAACAAAGATAGTTCTTATCCCAGAAAAAGGCTCCATAAAGACAAAAATAGAAGAAAAGCTAACTTTTCGAGATAATTTTCATCATATACATACGAATGATGTCGTATATTAAAGCTAGTAAGTAATAAATCAATAATATATACCTAAACTCTACGGCGTAGAGGGTCTACGAAATTTCATAAATCGCTAACAAAATCGCCGTATATCAGCAAAAATATAAAAGTATAAGCTGCAAAAAGAGTGGTGTATTATGTAAAAACCTTATCACAGTAAGTAAAACTTAATCACCTAATAGTTTGAAGTACCCGACCGCCATAACATAAAAAGAGATGGCTTCTTATAATTTGATTGGTATATTCTACGAATATGGATGTAAAAAAAAATTTATTAAACTCGCACTAAAAGCCAGAGGTAGTTACAATATTTCAAATTCTTGCTTTATTATTTCTTTTATTTAAAAATTTTTATTTCATGTACGAGTAATTAGTTATTCATTGAACTCTTTTACACGTCTTGCTGCTGGGCGCGGGTCTCGCCTAAAAACGAACTAGAGAAATTAGATTAGGTTTTAATATTATATTATAAACTAGCGACTCACCCTCGCTCCGCTCGGGTATGCCCCTAGTTATGTTTCAACGCTTAGTATAGATTTTTCAGAGATGAGATATTTTCCCTGCAGTAAAAAGTATCCTATATGTTGACCCGGATAACCAGTTTTATCAAAATCTGTCCAGTGGTTTTCTCGAGATGCGGTCACAGACAGATAGACAAAAATTCTACAAACTATAGATTCGACCTCTGAATCGATAATGATGACTATCTCAATAAGATTTTCCAAAAAATATTTAATGTTCAGATTTGACTCAGTTAGAATTTTATCATATGTATAGAAGAAATGACAAAATATATAAATCAAATCACAAATTTCGACTTAACACACGCTTTAGAGCTGTATTCCTATGTAACTATCATTGATTAACTTAAAAGATATTTTATTTTAATGACCAACAAACCATATAATAATTTTATAACATTTCACTAAGTACATGTTATACTGAAATTATCATCAACAAGTTTAAAACTTGTTCTTTATCTTTAATGCCATCTATCGGAGATTTTTGGAAATAAAAATAAAAATATAAGAAAATAGCAATTATATATTTAGTATTTAAAACAAACTTCGCTAATAATATGAAACATATGCAATATCGATATCTAAAACAACGTAGATATATATAAAGTGCTATGCAATTTATGAAACTCCCGTATCAAAGGCCTTGGCTTATGAAAAAGGTACATTGTTTGCTTCTTTGCAAGTTGAATCGTTTACCCAAGGTTACTTTGAAGCTATGCTTTTGTAAGGTACGTTTTTCATATGAATTAATAAGCTTTAAGATTGAACGTTAATGACCGTCTTACGCTGTCTCTTGTTGAATTTGCTTTCTGTAACATACATATATATCATTCAGAGATGTTTTTCGTTATTAATGCATATCTTCCTTATTTACTTGAAACGTAACGAGTAAAGAATATTTTAAAGGTAAATCTTTTTAATCTTTAGGATTTTATCGCGGTTTAGCTTTGTGTTTTTGTTATAGAGTTCAGAATATTCACTACGAACATGAAGCATGATCATTGATGATTTTAATTTACTATATAATCCAACTTATAAAGAGAGGGTACACAACTTACTTGTATGTTTTTCTTGTTATTATGTCATATCTCTATTGTGACCCAATTTGAAATTTTTTTTTGCTTATGAATTTAAATTGATATACCTCAAGAGTGTCATACAAACAAGTAAAAATTTCATTTTCAACCCTAACAGTTGAGAAAATTATTATGAAATCTTGGAGTCACACAACCCATATTATTAAAAATGAACTAATTACTAGCGTCCCTAATAATTCTAATGTAATAGATGTGAGATGTTGGATTGTATGAAGATTAAAAGTACTTTATGCACTATCAAGCCCTAACCTATAACCTATTTGTATTACCTTTATTGTCTCACTAGCGACTCACACTCGCTCCGCTCGGATTCATCCCTACTTACGTTTTAAAGTTTAGTATAGATTTCTCAGAGATGCGATATTTTCCCGCAGTAAAAAGTATTCTATATGTTGATCCGGATAACCAGCTATTATCATACCAAATTTCATCAAAATCCCTCCAGTGGTTTTTCCGTGATGCGGTAACAGACAGACAGATAGACAGACAAAAATTATTAAAACTATAAATTCCGCCTCTGTATCGATAATAATGTCTATTTTAATAAGATTTTCCAAAAATTATTTAACGTACAGATTCGACTTAGTTACGATTTTATTATATTATGTATAGAATAATATATTAGTCTATTCCAGCTCAAAAGTAACCAACATACATACTTTTATATTTATAATAAAATTCGTAGCAACTAAGACCCTAGCAATTAATTAAACCTCAATTTGACCACTTGCACCCAAACTCTTAATTTGATTTACGTATAAATCTGAAATATGTTTAGTAAACGTTAAACATACATTGACAATTGCTAATCATAATATTTAATCCTATTTTACCAACCAATCTCCCTCATGTCTTTTCCATTCTACGTGACATTGGAAGAAGCAATCTGTGCTTTACTGGCACGCTTTCAAGCCATTACCAAGACAGTAAAAAAATATATTAAAAATATATATATATATTTAAAATGAACTAAGTATTTGATGCAAGTGGCACTAAATATTTTTTTACAATATTACACTCCGACATAATTACGGGCGAATTCTACTCGTAATCATAATATAGGTACGAAACGTATCATTATACTCAAGGACAGCAAAATTAGTTGTAGTGAGTATTACGTTGCTACTATAATTATTTGCCATCTTGTTGGCTATACTAGTTATTTACCTGGCTTCGACTGCGTAGAAGTAATATTACAGAGATAAATGATGCACTAACTAGCATTATTACAAAACTAGCGGCTCACTCTCTGTTCGTTCGAGTTCGCCCCTAACAAAACAAAAACAAACCTATCCCACGGGAACCGTTAATTTTTCCAGGATAAAAAGTAGCCTATATGTTATTCCAGACTATAATCTATATCTGTGCCAAATTTTATCCAGAAAAAGCAACAAACATACATCCATACATTCTTACAAATTTTCGCGTTTATAATATTAGTAGGATATTAACGTCCCACTACTTCCTAACCATAACTAATCCTTCCCTTAAATAAGCAATAATTCTCATTCATTTTTTTTAAATGGATGTAAAAGCTTTTAAACGCGATCCCATAGTTAGAAAAGCCTAATCGCAAGTTTCCATATGTTTGTCATATGTTATATTCCACATAAACTATTATCATTTTATTTAGCTCTTTTATGAGCACTTTTTTTGTTAAAATATCAAGGTCTCACAATTTAACCATACACTATTTAGTTAGTAGCAGTGAAAAGCAAATAGATTGATAAAGACACTTCCAAACTACTTTAAGAGACTGCCAATATAATGCTCGCACAACGAACTTACTCAATTTCTGAATTAAGTACTTTCACACATTCTATAATTTTTATATTTACTTAATTGATCAAAAAATAGTAAAATCCTTTATTTATATCAATAATCAAAAAAAATATATAGAAATAAACAGTTTTATTAAACCAATCTTAATTGCAGTGACTGTAATATTGTTATTAAGAAAATTACATTAAAAAAAATAGAAACAAGAGTAAAAATTCAGTTATTTCTAACATATGGACATTGAAAACCAAAAAAATTGAAGAATGCACTTATATTTTAATTGATTAATGTTCATTAAAAATAATATAGTAGCTTGATATTATAATTTAAGTAAAAACACTTTAAGGAACATTGGATTAGAGAGAGTTTAAACTGTTAATGAAATTTTAATACTTTAGGCAGTGTCGTTCCCGCCATCGCAGTGTGTGCCTTCCCGCGCTTTTTCTTGAGACACTAACGTTTTTAAATATTTAACAATGTGACGTCTTTAATTCTGCCTTCGTTTTATTTTCGTTTTATTGCGTAAATGGTATATTTTATAAAATCGATAAACATATAAATAATCGATTTTATTTCTTTCATATAAGAAATACTTATTTATTATTTTTAATATAATATCAATGAGCTTTTTATAAAGCTTTATAGTAAGAATGTAAAAAAACAATTTATTTAATATTCATTACGATTTAATCGTAAGTGCCTATACGTATTATGTTACATAAGAATCGAATCCAAAGTTTTAGCTACTACACTATGCACATGTAAATTATCTGGAGTGGCAGAAACTGTCTGTACACAACTATCAATATTTAGGAGTTATATACTATGTTATCTTTGCAACAACTAGGTCATATATTCACCGCGGTTACCATCATTGCAGACGTCCAAGCCACAATCAATAAAAGCATCCACAGCACATTAAATAATATAAAAACATATAAAATATGAGGAAATACGATGGTTTACTTTAAAAAAATTCGAAAATTGCCCGCGCGTTCCATAGCGCGTCATGCGTGCGTGCGACACGACGGACGCGATGCTACTAACGTAGTAGACCTGGAAAGGCTTTAGCTACCCCCGCCGGCCTCACCCCCTCACACCCCTTTAAGCCCTCTGCCCAGGCCGCGAACAACATACGAAATAACGTATATCATATAACATATATAAAGGAATCTCAACTTTATTACAATGACATAAAGTAGAAAATAAATAGACAAAACAGCTAATTTTCCAACTGTAACGTAGTGTGCCGGAAAAGCGAATGCACGCATACACACTCACAAGTTACTGGTTCAGTTTTATATTAACAAAATTTTAATTTTGAGCTCTATTGTAAACACTTTAAAGTTGCTTTTCAATTATACGTTGGAAGATGACTGCGAAAAGCTTGCAAGTGTGTGCAACGAACACAAATGTCCGAATTCGATTACGTTATAATTGTTATGAAGCGTGCTGTAATAATAGCTCTTATTAATATACCATAAAGGCTATTTTCGTGTATCGTTGGTCAATTTTCCGAATGTACTGTTTGCTTTCCACGGTTCATATTAGCTAGTACTAAGCTCGGAATGATGAGAGATATCATTTTGAGCTTTAAGTAGTAGATGTTAGAGTTTACTTTAAGTTTATGAGTTATAATAAGAAAAATCGAAATTTAACACCGAGGGACGGTTATTAATGTCGACGTAGATTTTGTCAAATGAGTATCGTAAGAAGTGCAGTTCGCTTGACAAATAGATGCATTATTTTGAAACTTTTTCTCTGTTTCTAACTTATGAATTAATTATTTCCATTTTTAAGTCATATTTGTGTATGAAGCTTTATTTTTATCTATTACATACATAATTAGCAATGACATAAAGTTTATAAGTTAATAATTAGGAAACTTATTTTGGTAATTCGGTCAAAAATATATTAAATATTCGCTTATTGTATAAATATATGTTTATTTTTTGTAAATGTAATAACACTAATATTATAAAGAGGAAAGATCTGTATTTTTGTATGTTTGTAACGAATAAGCTCAAAAACTACTGGATCGACTTAGATGAAATTTGATAAGAAGATAGTTTGAGACCCTGAAAGGACATAGGATATTTTTTATTCCGGAAATCATCATTTAAGGGGGTAAAATGGGGATGAAAGTTTGTATGGGAAATCAACCTAGGGACGAACCCGAGCGAAATAAACTTTATTCAATTAGACTTATTACATTTCTATTTCATGTACTTCTAGTTAATAACTAATTTTTAGATAAAAATAAACATACTCGGTATTTAATATTTTGTGAAATTGTTCATTACTACATTTTTTATATCTCATTATAATGCCAATGTAGTAGCTAGCATATACCGTGGACCACGAGTTCTGGATTCAAGTCCTGGGTCTATTACAGAGCTTTTCTGCCAAGAAATTCTTAAATAGAGAAATTACAACTCCGTGCCTCGAAGAGCACTTAAAACCGGTCGGTTTGCTGCTGATCTCTCTCCAAGCGTGTTGGATTGTCATCCCACTTAACAGTAAGAGACAAAGAAATTTAAAGAATTCTATTTGCGTACACAATCGTAGATTATAATTATTTTCTCGCACAAAATCTCAAAGACCGCTAAAATTGGTGACCTTGGCCGAAAATCAGTAAGAAAGATATTATTAGGTATTACTAGCAGAAACTTCAGTTACGTGCGCGTTCAATGTACAAAAAAAATCTTTGGCTTTATGTTATACAGCGAATCACCCTGGCTTCGCTTGGGTTCGTCGCTATTTATCACGATTAATAAATGGGGGGTGGAATGGTGGGGATGGAATAGGAGGGTGGAAAATACTTTACGACCTTTTCTCATACCCACCAAATATACAAAAAAAATCATGAAAATCGGTCTAGCCATTTCGGAGGAGTGCGACCACAAACACCGTGACCCGAGATATTTATATATTTGATTATCTATACTCCTATTCCAATCCTACTTCTCATATACTAAAGCTAAGTTTGATGAGATCTTATAATATTTTGTCTTAACATGTATATGATACATTCAACCCAAGTGTAATCGAATCCACAACCACCTGTATACCAGAGTATGAGATCCATACACGTTCCATTTAAAGAAATCTTAATTATTGCAAGAGAAATCATATAATTATGTCAATTTATATACAAACATCAGTATCTACTAAAAGTATGCTTTAATTTTTATTTAATAAGAGGTGGGTTGACCTAGAAATCGCGCTTCGTTACTAATGTATTCAAAAAGAACCGAGGTTTTGAAATTCTTAGCGCATCTTTTTCACTATAATGATGTTTTTATGATAAATAAGTCGATTGCTATTTTTCAACGTTCCCTTTTCATTTATATGAAAAATATAAATTACGTTTGTGTTTTATTATTATTGTCATTAATATCTTTGTCTTATTTAACCATTTGCATAAAACTTGAATAAAATCAGACTTCAGACTCTTGTTTATGCTTATTAATGCAAAAAAAAATGCGTACATGTTTGTTACTGCTTCTTCTTGATAAAACTAAATTAAATCACAGATAGACTATGGCATCAAATATGGATAGGCAGGATGAAGGAAGTCTCTAATACGAGTATAATATTATTTCGAATTTGTTCCCAAAAATATATATCTTACTTAAATTCAGCTAGTAGGAATAAAAGGTGTGTGGTTGAAACTATGAATATTTAGCATTGCCCATTGTTAGCCCAAATTTTACCTAACGTAACCTATACCTCGACCAGCAAGGTGTTTTATTAAAATGCACAGAAAACAAAGGATATCATCATGATCTAATGAATCATTCGATAGCGGATTTAAGCATAGACCCGTAAGGACTGGGTATTTTAAGTATTTTGAGTGGCGCCAAAATTTTTGAGACGACTAAAATAAAAAATCGATTGGGTTTTCTGTAAACTGTAAGACCAAATTTTAAAGTTTATTTTCTTGCGCTCTTACAATCTAAACATAGTACAATTTCAAGGGAAGAATTTCTTTATTATAATAATTAATCTATACAGATAAATAAAATTGGAGTGTCTGTTTGTAATATTAAAATAACCGTTTTTCACTAAATGCATATGGAATTATACACGGTACATATACCAAAACAACATTTTTTACAATTTTTGTCTGTCTGTCTGTCTGTTTGTTCCGGCTAATCTCCGAAACGGCTGGACCGATTTTGACGGGACATTCACTGGCAGATAACGGATGTTATACGGAATAACTTAGGCTACTTTTATTTTAGAAAAAGAATCAGGGTTCCGCAAAAAAAAAATTAAAACCCATGAAATTGTGAACGAAATCCGCATACGGCGTACACACCCGAGCAAAACGAGGATAAATCGCTTTATAATTTAAATTAAATGAATATCTTAGAAGTAGCAAGCTTCGCGGTAGTTATGCGTAAGCGATCCCGCGGCGTCCCACTAAAGCGGAGGGGAGGGGAAAGTTGGGGTTTAGTGGGTAGTACCGGCTCTTCTAGCCGGTGAGCCCCACATAACCACCTGGGGGATAGGTGGTATGAGTAAATGCATTCCCCAACTATAAAAAAAAAGAAGTAGCAAGCTACTATTTATGTATACCTAAACATAGCTAACCGTGAAAACGTACCTAGGGACGAACGCGAGCAAAGCGAGCGTGAGTCGCTAGTTGATACATGTAATAAAACTGTAAAGGTCGAATGTCTGTACATAGAAAAAAATATGCTAAAACCGAGTCAGGGGGATGTGAAAAGAGAAATAGAACAAATCCCGTTTTTTTTCTTTTTTTTTTGTTTCTCTGTCTGTTTGTCTGTTTGTCTACTAATCGGGCTAATCTCTGAAGCTGTTGGACTGATTTAAACAAAATTTTGCATCGTGCTACCTTATATCCCAGGTCAACATTTTAGATACTTTTCGTCCCAGAAAATTGAAGAATTCCCGTAAGATAGTAAAAAAACTATAATTAGTACACAAAAACTGATTGAATTTTAAAGAAACTTAATAACCTGTCGAGAGTTGCGGGCACACCGGTGTGCCAGTTAACAATTAATTTCTTGGAAATTAACCAGGAGGTGATAATAATATAGTTCATACATCAGAATAACAAATACGCTACTTTTTATCCCAAAAAAATGTACGGTTCCCGTGTGATAGATTTGTCTTTGTTTGTCTACAGGTGAACCCGAGCAAAGCGAGGTTGAGCCCCTAGTATATACTATATTCTGTTAGGAAAAAAGGGTGCCATATCCACTAGAGCCTAGAGGGCCTAGAGCGCCATCGAACCTAAATCCGCTCGTGCTAATGATCATGGTACATACATACTAAAACTTTGAAACCACTTAATCGATTTAGATAAAACGTTGCCATAGACTACTTATTATCATAACTAATAAACATACACAAACTCATTTCCACTTTTATATTGTTAGTAAAAATATTTCAAAGACAAATAAGACCAAATGATATGCTTGTATAGCAATAAAGGCCAATTGAACAGCTCGCGTGTGTTACCGGTGACCCAGACGCTCGACCCGCTTCACCGATATAGTACAGAATTGTTTAAATATACTGAATGCATTTTTTATTTGTAAAGGAATATATAAAAGCTATGTAGTTGTTTTTATTTACAACCACTCAATCGTCTGCATGCAAAATTCAATCAATGAAACGCAAATTTTCAGTATGTAACTAAAAGGATTTATATGGTTACTAACGGCTCACCCACACTTCCCTCGGGTTCGCCTCTAGAAAAACAAAATCAAATCTATCCCTCGGGAACCGTAAATTTTTCGGAATAAAAAGTAGCCTATGTGTTATTCTAGACTATAATCTATCTCTGTGCCAAATTTCATCCAGATCCGTTCAGCCGTTCTGTCGTGAAAGAGTAAATAGTTAATTTTTAATAATTTTAATAGTTAATTTTTAATAATTTTAAACATATTATTTCATCAAATTTTGATATATATTTATTATAAGTATAAAAACCTAAGTGCATGAACCGTACGTAGGTGTTATGGGCGACAGGTGCTGCTTTCCATCAGGTGGTCTGTCTGCTCGTTTGTCACTGAATGTCATAAAAAAAAAATAGAAACCTAACTCTTCTTTATCTCATTTTTCTATCAGAATATTAGCATTAATAACGCGCCCATTAAAACTTAAATTAGAGCCCATTAAAATTAAAGCCGTCATATAACAAAGTGATTGTTGGAAAACTCGGTTAATGTAAATAAATAAATATTATTTCTAACTTGCAACCCGATCTAGTTTAATAGAAACTTTTAGTACAACTAACATGGTTCAATTCAATTCTTATGTTCAATGGCTTCTAGAAGTGCCGTTTGGGCACCGTTTACGTCGCCAATGTCGCATAGAGTGGAGAAGACACGTTATATATAGAATGACCGGTATAAAATAGAGTAAAGAAAAACACTAAATCTGATTATATGTAGAAACGTAGTAATTCGTTGTAAAATCAGGACCTACAACAGACAACACAATATATTATACAAAAACTATAAGAGAAAAATATAAATAAAAATTAATAATACAAACATGGTTTTTAGGAATAAATATAACTTTTTCTAATTTCTATTAATGTCAAATGTGAAAGAAACCATTTTTGGAAAATCTAGATACTATATCTTTTTTATTTACCTATGAGTCCTTGCCTGCTGTCAACGAACCGGAGACTGAATCTCTTACTCTTCTACCGACCATTCTTCTTCGTGTCCTATCCCTTCTACGTAACATTACCGAAATAATCAGTGCTCAACTGGTACGTTTTGAAGCGTTTAACTAGAAAATGGAATCGAATTCACTCTTACTCACTAAAACAAACAACCCTATAGTCACGATCGTGGGATATTGTTGACATACATACTTGACTTCACATATGATAATTTTAATTTTTGTAAATCACCCATGTGGTACAACATTTTGACTATAATGTTATTTTTTTAGTCCTACACTTATCAATAACATAGATTACATAATACTATATTAGTATCAATAAAAAGCGGTGGGATAAAGATGTTGAAACAAGAAATAGAAAAACATTTCATTTAAAATTTAGCTTACATATACATACATATATTAAATATTTTGTGCAAATAAAAATCTGACTTCGTCTATTGGTCAAATCAAAGATATATTTTCCGTACTGTTTTTGGACTAAAGAGGAAAAAATTTACAAGCAAATCAGCAAACAAAAGCTAGTATATTAGTAAAGCTTTACAACACGTACATCTCGTTCTTGAAGCGGACTACGCATTTCCTAACACTTGTACAACAGCACTCGACATACATAAACATAGATTGTTATGCCTAGTAGGCAGGCCGCGACTGTGCAAGAACAAACTTGTTATTATTTGTGACAACCAAAAAGACTTTGAACTATCAATTGTCATTTCAAACAATTTTCAACGTTATCTCTTCATATTTCCTATCTCATAGCATAGTTGACTAACCTCGAGATTGCCCCGTAGTTGTAGGAACTGTCATGACTAAGTATCATAAAGTGTTAGGTTCGATTTCTGGTGTCAGCTAAAAGAATTAACTTGTTTCTTCTATTTTATAATAATGGCCATTTTCGTTCTTGTAGCTAACGTATACAAAACAAATGTACGTAATATTTATTATCATTAATATTATACAAACTTATCATTCCGATGAATCGCAATTCCTATTCTGTGGACGAACATTATGCTAACTCTTCTCAAAGTGGAGTTTTTGGTGCCTCATTAAATATCTATCAGAAACACGAACATAATAATGAATACATACTTGCAAGACCAATAAAATATTTCTCACAAAACGCAGCTGAGAAGGCTTACAATTAGAAAAGATGTAATTCTACAATTGTTGAAAAATAGAAAATTTAAAAATCATAATATATCATAAACATAATATAATTTTTTTATTCCTATTTTAATATGTTTCCTAAGGCAAGTTAGAGCTACTTAGACGATAAACCTCTTGAGGTTGTCTTGACAAAAGCCGATGCAAACCTGCAAATATTTGCCTCAAATGGAAATCGAAGTAGCACTTTTTAGCTAAGGTCAAATTCGAATATTATGGTAATGTGTCGCCGACGTCATAAAATAAAGGCTTTATAGCTTTTATTAACAGTAGAATGTAATATTCGTAACATTAATTTTGTTCGTGTTAGCGTGAACGTATCGGGCACGCATCGTCGTTAGCTGTACAGTATTTTTACTTTTTAAACTTTTTTAATATGTAAAGTAACCCGTTCTTGCTTTGTCTAGGCCCTTATTATACACCTTTTTTTAGAAACTTTTTCAATATATACAAGGAAACTTATAATATCCCACAATGTATTTTATTAAAAACTAGCCTGTATCCTCCACGTATATATTTTAGGAGGATTTTTTGGATTGTTTTTTAAGAATATTTAAGCGTATTCATAAAAACAATCAACTTTCACAGTCAGAAAATTATTTCTTTTTATCTATACTATAGTAAAGCAGTAACTTAGCAAGATCTGTACATGATTTTTTTTAAAACAATGACTGAACGTGTTATGTACACAATATAGATCCTAAAACAATAGTTATTAAAATTTTTGTCTGTTTGCAAAAAGTAATAAACCGAATTCAATGATATTTGGTGAAGTGTTAAATTATTACTCGGCTAGTTAAACCTTATATACATCAAAACAATGTAGGAAAAAATTGATTGTCTTGACTAGGCCTACAGAAAAATTTGCAATAGTATATGTCTATCTCTTAAGATACACTTGCAATACCTATTATTATCTATATGTATTATAAAACTAATTTAGTCAAATCGATGTGCGCGTTTCACGCAAAAAGTACTGAACCAATTTTAACTAAATTTTGTGTAGTTATAACTCGGAGCAACATTGAGGATAACCCTTTATTTAGATGAAATTTGGTATGGAAATAATTTGAAACCCTGGGAACTGGGACATAGGCTAGTTTTGATCCCGGAAAACATATCATATAAGAGGGTGAAAAGGGTGGTGGAAGATTGAAAGGGGAATAAATCATTTCTCAAGTAAGTATATATATATATACTTTTGTATGTACATTGTTCTATACTTAGCGTTAAAACGTACCTAGGGATGAACCCGAGCTAAGCGGGGGTGAGTAGCTAGTATAATATAAATAGTTTATTTATTGAAATATAAAGCTTGCAATTGATAATTAAAATAGCCTTGAAGGTTTATATTACATTATACTTAAGGTTTAAAAATTCCTACCAATTCACTCATTTTTATTAATCTTTAACACATAAAATCTTTATTTTTTTTTAAACGTATAACCAGTTAAACGTTTCCAGAAACTGTTATCCACAGCAAGAATTATTAATTCGATGTAATCAAACATTTTATGTTGGATCGACACGCTTGCTATTTGCAACAAACTTCAAACCTCTATCACAGTGTATAAAAATAATAACTACCTATAGATTGTGCCTTTATATGATTTGTGCTTCTACTAACTTTTAGATACATTTGAAGAGACACATCGATATCGTTCGCAATTGTGTGACTTGCGAGTGCGCTTGTGTATCTCGAAGAAGCAAGCACGATGGACGTTGAATATGTATCGGTTTTTACGTTTGGCTTATCTTATTTCTTTTATAAAAAGAAACAAAGGGTATCTTAAGGAAAAAGAAAAAGTCAGCAAAAGAGATGGTGAAATGGTAAAATTTAAAGACTAAGGAGTAGTTTTTTTTTTTTTTGTAATTTATCATAGAAATAAGTTTTTTAACAACAACAATATATCACAAATATCACAAACTTCCTTTGATTTATGCACAAAAGCCAACAACAGCCACAAGTGTTTGCAAACCTTCACAAGCTTTCACAAATGTTTGAATTTGTGAGGACTTGTCAATGCTTGGCAAACGTGTGGATTCGGCATTAGGTTTTATTTACGCTGCGAGCTAAACTAATCACACTAGTATTCTAATGTGCATTGAATAAATATATTTATTGCATTTCTATTCAATTTCTCGACTTGAATCGTAAAGGTTTGTCGCTTGTATGCTAAATTTAGTGTTACGTACTGCACTATGTAGTAATATATCATATGAATATTAGCAATCTACATAGGTACATATTATTATTACACATTACACATCACGACTTGAAGATTGTTTATATCTACAATACTAATTATAAACAGTGCTCGGAAATCTGTTCAATTTTTAAACCGGTTTTGGTCATAACCTCCACCGAGGGTTTTCGGTTTAAAAATTCGGTTACATTCTTTAAGCGGTTAAAATTCGGAAAACAGTTTTTGACGAATTTTGGTTTTATGATCGAAATTAACCGGTTGCGATTAAATTAGATTTTGTGCGTTTACATTTAGCGAATCATGATAAGGCTAATGGTGAATTACTTAGTAGAAGGATTCATGTGCGTTTCTTACTTATGAATGAATTAAACGTTTTATTTCGGTATAAAAACCTTTCTCTAAGAATAACGTTTAACAATTATTATTTCGGTTTACTAAACTGTTCGTTTTTATTACCCGTTAATGAACGATCGATGAATTAACCATTACATTACTGAAATTAACCATTTTTTTAAACCGATTCCGAGCCCTGATTATAATAATAGACATAATAAATATATTTCTTTCAAACACTCAAATCTGTTGAGAAGTTACAGCGAAAACAACTAACAAAAAAATATTTATGTGAGACCTACGATTTTTAACATTTGTTATGTGTTAATCTCTGGAAATAGCTGTCCAATTTGAAAAATCAATTTTGCATTTTATAGCCTACTAGCAATCTATTCTCGCTTCACTCGAGTGCATCTCTAAGTTTGAATGGTTCAGTAAGGTATAAAAGACAAAAATCTTTTTTTTTTTGCACCAGGAACCTTTGCAGGCGTATACAGAATAACCTACAAGAGTTTTATCACAATCGAATCAATGGCTTACGAACGCATAGAGGACAAACATATGAATATTCATTTTATAGAAAATTTGTATAGTCATAAATAGAAAAAAAAATCAAGTGCCTGTATGAATGTATACACGCGCAAGAAGTAAAACTTCTGTAGGTTATCGGTATTCTTTATGAAATTCAATTTATGTTTTAAATAATCAGGATAGGTGAGATACTAAAAATAACGCATATTAGGCATATTACAATCATATATTTATAGAATATCATTTAAAGAAAGAATATAATATTATATATCATTTTTCAGACAATAACAACGGTAACCATGGCAACAAACGTACATATGTACATTTTTTCTTAACGCATTCACCAGCTTACCTTAGCCCCCAAGTCAAGCGTGCCTAAAAAAGTTTTACTTTAAAATCAAAATAAAAGGATGCCAATATTATCTTTTCTTTCCGTAAAATGTACACTTTCAAGTAATAAATCGAATGACTATAGCTTGCCTACTCAGTTGCTACTGTATTTCCTAGAATTAACTGTCAAAAATAATAAATATTAACGAGTCAAATGAAAGGCTGAGTCTAGGTGAAATATTAGGGTAGTTACTTTTATTAGGTTTCTTTGTTCCAATCTATTGTTTATTTTAGATGACAAATTACTATGAAATTCATGATTCCTAATAACCTTGGACTCTTTATTTAAATGCTAATATAAATTTTAGAGTGTATATAGACATGGAAACAGGATCGCTTACGCACTCAACTACGACGCCCCGACGGTAGGTCTGCCGAAGCAGGCTACAGCAATACTACAACAACCATGGGGTTCCTCCAACAGGCCACTCTGTTATCAGAGAAGTACCAGGAGCAACCCGCATGGTGCAGTACCCACCGAAGTGGGCCACCTTTCAGTGTGTTTCTTGGATTCGCAACCGACTGGATTGCCAGACGGTACTGAGCCCCCCACCCTCCCTACCCCCCACCCCCACACAACAACAAAATAAAAACAAGGGGGGTGGAAATACGACCATACCCAGACGGTTTTTAAAGTTTATATTGATAAAATGAAAATATAAAACGCCAATTTAATATATATCAAAGATGAACAATGGAGAATTAAATGTCAAGCGCTCGCAGCCACAACAAAGCCATTACGATGATTGTACCGATGTTTACTGGCGACTTTAATCAGCTTTAAAAACTAAATATTAAGTATAGTTCCAAACACGAGTGCTATCACATTTATATTATATATACAAATGTTTGTCAGATATCGTGCGTTTGTATGTTACTTATTAACCCTGTAACTGTATAATGAAATTCGAAATACTCACCATGTGAGCGAGGCCATGGGTAAAACCTAGTAATTGTTAATAAAATTGAACAAGTCTCATTCGCACACCGAGGGTTCCGTAGCATGCAACATTAAAATAAGCTTAAAATCGCAATTTTTTATTGGGTAGTACTTTACGATAATCGGATACTTCTCTTTACTTGTGCTATAACATATTGCTTCTTACCAAATTTCATGATTCTAGGTCAATGGGAAGTACTCTATGGGTTTTGATTCCCTTGCGAACTTTAAAATATCCGGCATAAACGGCAATATCTTTTGATTGCGTTGACTTACAAGTTTGATTTTTCATAGCTCAAAGGGATTATGAGACCATACGCTCAAGTTGATATTAATTTTAATTTGATACCTCCACACGTTCCTGAAAAAAAAGGGTCTTGATAGACAGACAGAGAGAGAGACGAACGGAAAACGAAATGATTCTATAAGACTTCCTTTTTTCGTTTTCAAGCACAGAACCCTAAAAAATAGTAGCTGTACATGTACGTTTTTGGAAATTTTATACTTGTTATATTTTTTGGAATATCTTATATTTCAAATGGATTTTATAGTAGGTTTCTTTATAGTAGATGAATAATCTTGAGTTGGAACAAACTTAGATCGTGCCATTATATGCGACCCCGTGCACATAAAACTTAGTGACTACAAATAATTTCAACCAAGCCACTTTAATCGACAAATGCCACAACCACTTATTCTTTGTGGTCGCTAGAACTTAGCGTGATTGCAGAATGAAAACAGCCTTATTAAAATCCTGACATTTCTTTGGAAGGACAACAAGGAACAAACGATCTTATAAGATTTGCCGGTAGAACGATTCTGAAAGGCAAGGAGTACTACAATTAAATTAATTGGAAAAGTTGCGCTTACTGTTTGATAACTAGTCACGCGCCCCGGCTCTGCACGAGACTTAAGGTTTAAAGTGATATTGATATAAGTTTTATTTAAATCCAATTAGGTATCTAGCGATTCTTATTGGAAACTCGAATTTGATCTCCAGGATTGGCTGAAATAATCTTTCCCCTATTACTTTACATAATATCGTATTACCATAAGCTCATACTGTTAAAGATGTAGGCATTTATATCGAAATTACATTATTATGGTAATAAATTTAGTTTTTTACGATGATTGGCCTCTGAACTTCCAAATTCACCCAAATTTATACTGGCTGTCTAATTTAAGCAAAAATAATTTAAATAAGTTTGAGCACTTTCAAAATATTGCTATTAGTTTTCGTTTTAGTCTACGAAAGCCCGTCTATAACTTAGATTTTCGTTAAAGCCAACTAGTTAATCTGTTTATTTTCACCATATCTATACTACGTACTTTAAAATTCTTCATACTGTCTTTAGGAAAAAAGAATCCTTACTACTCATTCTAATATGTTAAGTAAATAACACTTAAAGAATTCGTACCGTAGTAAATATTAATCCAACTCATTTATAGCCCCTTCTCTTTATGTGTGGTAATCATTCAGTCACTTTTCTAGAAATCTACTGTTACTAAACAATTTTAAACATTACGTTATAGGATATGAGACACTTTGGATTTACCAGGTTGCCCTGAAATTCGGTCGGTAACTTATATAATTAATTGATCACAATGTAATGAATGACTTTTTCCGTCAAGTACGTATGTTTGTTTATATGTTATAATTGACGATTAGCAATAAGATCGCTATGTTGTACATGCTTTTTAGTATGTGTCTTGTATAATATGTCGCAGTGAAATGAGAATATTAGGAATTTCACGAAACCCCTAGAGATACCACAAAATTACGGAAGATGACGAATATTATTGTTACTTACGTCTTCTTTCTAAAAATGTTTAGAAATATGACGTTTCACTAGACGAAATGTAGTAAAATGATAAAAAATGCCGAATTCATTTTGACAAGTTACTAGTTAGATCAGAAGTTTGTGGTTAGGTTAGGTTACAACTTAGTAATTGTCGTCAGATCTTGGTTAGGTTAGGTTAGAACAGTTACCACAACGCACGAGCCGAGCGATCGAAGCGAACGTGCCGCGGTAGCGGCCGGCGAGTGCCATAAACTGTAAACATTTAACAAAACATAGCCTCAAAATGACATTTTTAAAAATTCATAAAAAAAATTATGCATTTCCTACACTTCTCCTTTGCGGTAGGGTAATCTGCACCCCTAAATATATCGATTTAAGGGGACCGCTAATCTAAAGTCCTTCCGAAAAAAAAGTTCGTTTCTAAGGAGGACTTTGATCGGAACCGACCTTACATAAAGAAGTTAGTCTATTTTATGTTTTTTTTTTTATATTACGTACTCTAATTTGTTAAATTTGTGAACTTAATTAAAATACATCATTTAATTTTAAATTTCGTTTTATTGTTTTATCCAGCAACACAACACTTTTTTCATTTCACTAGATTTAGTCTAGTGAAACGACATTTCACGGACGGATGACGATATTGTCATATCCTTAAACATTTTTAGTAAGAAGACGTAATTAATAATAAAATTCGTCATCTTCCGTAATTTCGTGGTATCCCTAGGGATTTCGTGAAATCCCTAGTATCCTCCTTTCCCTGCGACATATATTTTTCTTTTTGATTTTTATTTAATGTGTATGTTACAGTCAAAACTATTTTCTAAAAGATTTTTTTTAGAAAAAAAAACATTAGAAGCTGTCCATATGACTGAACGTAGTTCAGCTTTAACTTTAATAAAAAAATTTTTAGTAGAAAGGGTTCTTCCGAGTAAGGCGTAGCTCCCGACTTAGCCTTCTCAACCTACGTTATCCAAGTCGGATCTGTCACATAATCAAAAAATAAAACTCTAATCAAAGTAGTAAACTAAAGAGGTTAGTCAAAAGTAGTTTACTTTTGTCTAACCTCTTTAGTCAAAGCAGTTTTGACTAAAAAATAGTAAAAAATATAAATAGGCAAAGCTAAAACAGTTAATACCGTTTTCTCCTTTGTTTGTCAACAGATTTTCTTCTTTTTTTTTTTTGCTTAATAGCTATTGACGAGTTTTATTGTTATCAACAAAAAAATGTGGAAACAGCAGCTTTTTCATATACGATGTAAATATGAGAAAAAAAAATGTAGGAAAAAAAAATATATTCATATATGTATTCCCCAAATTTTCAATACTGATTATGGACGAATTTCAATCACTCGACGAACACATTCATTAACTGATTATTTTGCAACTAATTGTTAGTGTTGACTATTGATCAGACCTTTATATACAGTTTAATAATTAAAATATGCGGAAATGAACTGGATTGTGGCTTAGTTGTCAGAATCTGCCTCTACATCAGGGTAGTGACGTAGAGGTAGACTCTGATAACTATGTCGCTTTTATAGTTTTGTAGAATAAGTTTAAAAGGAAATCGTAGAAAAAAACACACTTTAGCAACAAAAGTAATGTCATGGACGACTTCTTAACGAATTTTAGTAACAAGAAAAACATTTTACTTAACAAATATATAGAACATATATACATACCGATAATAAAATTGTAACTGTTCGCTATGTGTATATTGAAGATATTTAAAAAACTATTATTATCATAATTTCTAATCTTTTTTTTTTATGCGATTCAGTGACAAACGAGCAGACAGACCACCTGATAGAAAGCAGTACCTGTCGCCCATAACACCTACGGTTCATGCACTTAGGTTTTAAGTAACAAAAATGCAGAACCACAGGTGCGTTGTCACTGTGAGGACTAAGATGATATGCCTCTTGCCTGTAATTGTGCTGGCTACCTTATCCTTCATACCGGAACACAACAATGCAATCATTGTTGCTTGGCGGCAGAAATAGATAAGGGGGTGGTACCCATCCAGTCGGACTCCTCAGGCTTGACAGAGTCCTACCACCGGTAAAATGCATAACATAATTGAACCCAAAACAATGATTTTTAACATTCCGTTTATGAGTTTGTCTGTGCGTTTGTGCGCGCTTATCTCAGAAACGAATTAACCGATTTGGGTGCGGTTTTCACCAATTTATTGTGGTAACTGGTAAGCTTCACTTAACATTTAGTATTACTTTCAATCGGTTCATAAATAAAAAGTTATATCTATTTAAAAAATCACCTAGGGATGAAACCGAGCGAAGTGCGGGTGAGTCGAATAAAATTTCAGTTTCGTGTACCTATACATTATATGCACAGTGATGCTACTAAGAAATATATGCTTAATTTTTTCTAATATCATAAAGGGAGAATGCGATTTTTGAGCGTTAGTATCATGTGGAGGGTCATTTCCGGAATTACTGCACCCATTTAAAAATTTCTTTCACCTTTAAAAGGTACATTATTCCAGATGGATACAGTCTATATACACTATGTAGGTGTAACAAGTGGTAGATCATTGGCGCCAGGGGTTTCTCGGACCTACATATACACACATATATCTATAGATTTCCTCGTATATGATCACTGGTTTTAAGTGTGGTTCCAGAAAACTTCGCAAGTACAGAAGAGATATTAAGTATATCAACGTTGGGTTTTTTTCCAAACTACTGCACAATACACTAATGCTATCTTAGAATTATAATGACTATAAAAAACAAACATTAAAATTTACCTCAATAATTTAATTGTTATATTAACATACGTGTGTTTTTATAGCTTACCTACCCTAAAAACTATACCAATTATGGATAATAAAACCTGATAATTTCAATTGTCTGATAATAAAGCGTTATCTATACAGATAAATAAAATTGGAGTGTCTGTTTGTAATATTAAAATAACCGCCTTTTACTAAATGCATATGGATACACGGATACACGGATGATACACGGTACATATACCAAAACAACATTTTTTACGATTTTTGTCTGTCTGTCTGTTTGTTCCGGGTAATCTTCGAAACGGCTGGACCGATTTTAACGGGACTTTCACTGGCAGATAGCTAATGTTATAGGGAGTAAGTTAGGCTACTTTTATTCAAGGAAAAGAATCAGGGTTCCGCGACAAAAAATTAAAACCCATGAAATTGTGAACAAAATCTGCGTATGGCGTACGCACCCGAGCAAGACGAGGGTAAATCGCTGTATAATTTAAATGAATATCTTAGGAGTAACAAGGTACTATTTATGTACTCGTATAACCTAAACATAGCTAACCGTGAAAACGTAGGTACCTAGGGACGAACGCGAGCGAAGCGAGCGTGAGTCGTTAGTAAAACATATTTTCAAGTAATTTTATATGTACTAAAAAAATAGTAGATTTTCAACGAGTAACAGTTTTAACTTTAAATACTTAATTATATTCCTCTTCATCTGTTGAGAACTTTATAATAATAATAACATGTTGGGATATTAACAAACAGCACTATCTAGTTCCATTTTAGGGTACGAATCTTGTGTCATGGATACCAGATAGTATCTATATACGTATAACTTTAAATACATACATATTATAAATATAAACATCCATGACTGGAGTACAAACATTTTCGTTCATCACATAAATGAAAGCCCCAGGAGGGATTCGAACTGTAATGAATCTTAAAATAATGTTTTATTATTCAGAAGTAATTCTGTAGAGTAAAAAAAAATTAAGGAGTCATTGTTGGTACAGCTTACGTTAATTTTAAATAGTTCGGAGAAGCAGGTTAATATGTATGGGAGTAAAGAGTTTACTTAATTTTGTATGAAGATAATAGCCTAATTGAATATTTAACAAGGATCCTAAATAACGTCGAAACGCCGAAATCTGTTGCAGTGTTCGGATTAAAAGCAAAATTTTAAGAATACGGACGCGCAGGAAGACTGCTCATTTTATTAAATAATACATTTTGGTGCTTGTTTTTGTATTATGTCATATTAGATTCAAATCAATTTTTATTTTTAAAATTTATAAAGAACTAGCGACTCTCTCTCGCTTCGTTTCAGGTTCGTTCCTAGACAAAAACAAATCTATCCCACGGGAACCGAACGTTTTTCCGGGATGATATATAGCCTTCCTTAGTTAACGGGCTATGTAATGCAAAAAGATTTTTTCAAATCGAATTAGTAGTTCCTGAGATTAGCGCGCTCAACCAAACAAATAAACAAACTCTTCAGCTTTATAATATTAGAATATATATAGATGCCCATAAAATAGGTTGGCATCATAGCGCTGGCCTAATAATCAATTATAATTAAGTTACCAGGTGGTTAATAAAACTCATCAAAGGCTCCTGCATACTTTACTAGCCCAAAGTCGAAGGATTTTCCCCTTCTACCCGCGGCACTGGTCACATATTACAATGATAAATAATAATGTAATAGTTAATATGCAATACAATCCTTTATACCATAATCTTCTAAATTAGTAAAATCATAGTTCAATACAAATAAGCTGTTCTTCTCATGTCCTCAATCCCACAATATCACTCGTATTCTTTGCCGAAATAAAAAAATAACTTATGCCAGTCTCACCCAAATTCTTGATGCACCATCGAAATTTTAATTATCTATATATATAATATACGTGACGAGAAAACTTTGAACCCCTTTTCAAGCATATTGCATGTACGGAGGAGTATGAGCTTTGGCATAGTTAAAGTTTATATGAAAAAGGACTGCAGAAAGCCAAAATTTATTGACTTTCTTTTATCCATACTAATATTATAAATGCAAAAGTAACTCTGTCTGTCTGTCTGTCTCCTTTTCACGCTTAATCCGCTGAACCGATTTAGATGATATTTGGTGTGGATTAATTTTTAAAGTAGGTACTCACTTTTTTATACTTATGTATGTACATATATACCTATAATTTATTTTATACTAACTGTGAAAACGTACCTAGGGACGAACGCGAGCGAAACGAGCGTGAGTCGCTAGTTTATATATAATAACTTCACTGTTAAAAGATGTAGTATGATGTTAGATAACCTTCATCAATATTATACGAGTACTTACATAATAAATATGAAGGAGGAGGATTTAGTTACCTTTTTCTGCTATAAAACCTTATAATTGTTTAAAGTCACTATGTTATTTAGTTTACTTTTTATTGCTTTTAAAGTGATTTTAAATTTAGAGCAGATACTACGTCTCGAGCGGGATCGAGATGTCATCATGATATTCTTTGGAGATACGTGGTTTAGTAACGTTGGTCGATCATGGTGGATCATAGAAAGTTATGTTTTGATATTGTAGTTTGAAGTCGATGATCGACGTTCCAGAACCCGCTAGCGTTAAACTATTAGAATTACTGTTTCAAGTTTATAACATTGTGATTTCCCTCATTAAATTATAATGGAGCATTGAGAAGTTATTTGAGCCTTGATAACATCCACAAGATTAATAACTACTAAAGATGATGTTCGCACTATATGGATAACGCGTCATATAGATGTACGTGCAAATCTCTGAATCTATGGGCCCGTTTGATGATTCTTTTCGATATTATGGGTTACCTTTATAACTTTGAAAAAAAAGAACCTCAATATCGATCAAACTTAATGAATTATAGTTGATTTTTAACCACGCAGCGATCACTAGTTCTAATAAAAGTTTTACTGATAGGTTTAGATGCTTCACAGATTAGTGGTTAGGTCAGGTTGATAGAAAAGTTATTTATATTTCATGGTTAAATTCCTCAGATAACTCTACTATATTAAGATGAGTAAATTTCAAATTAAGATATTACACCAAAGAATTTCTGTCTTTAACGAACTCTAACAATCATTACGCGATTACCTTCGCGAAAGTTCGGAGCGGGGTAAAGTTTTCTACTCATTGAAGTTTAATTTGAGAGAACCTAATGATTGAAACGGAAAGACGTTTTGACTAGAACCGTTTATTTGAATTTTAACTTAACAAAAAATATCTTAAATTAGGAAATATTACAAGTGTATCGTTTTAATAATTAAAACAAATGTATTAAAAAAGGTAACAGTCTATTAGCGTTACAAGAGTAGGCTTCACCATTAGGAGAAGAGTATAAAATATCATCAGCAATAAAAAGTTTTCGTTGACAAATTGCACATATGTATATATTGTCTTTCCCCTAAGTTACAATCTTTCTAATAATAAAAATTAATTCATAATTCGAACTCGCGAAATTAGTCGCAAATTCTAGGAACTTATTCCTAATACTATAGATTAGTTTCGAAGTTACTAATAGCATTGCTATCTGTGTCCAATAAATGACATTCTTCAAAGTCGGTACGTTTCTCGTCGACTTTTTCAAAATTATTCTTACAAAGAAAATCATTGTCACAAACAAAATCATTCCGATCTTCAATCATTGATTCATCAAAACTAGACTCTCTATATCTTTTTTCATTTTCATTATGATAATTTTGATATCTCTCTATGTCGAAATCTGGTGAAATGGTCTGTCCTTCCGTCACAGTTTCCTTACCTAGAATATCCTCAGGTTCAATAGCTTGAATACTTGTACCCATTTCACTATACGGTCTGTTTTCATTTTTAACTTCATATTTAACTTCAGACATATCTAAGTTTTCGCGATTTTCTAAAAGAGGTTTTATGTTCATCAAATTGAAATTTGGCATCATCCGTGTATCCCAGTTGTTCTGATTTTGATTCTCCGATGAAGAAGGTTCTAAGTCTAACTGTGAATCTTCTATTTTCTTGAAGGAACCTAAATTGTATTGCAACGGTATTGAAAAAGATGGTAAATCCATTTGAGCGTTTTGTCTCGTAGGTAACGCTGATATGTGAATGGCGGGTGTCGATTGTTTGGTTTTTGACACATAGGTGTTCTGGTTCGATGTTTCGGTTAAACTTATAATCTGTGATGATGATACTGAAAACAATAATATTTACGCATATAAATATAATGTAATTAAAGTAAAAATGGCATTTCCGTGAAGAAAAGATATGAAAATAATATATTTTTTAATTTCTCTATAAATATGAAAAAAAAAAATTGATTCCTCGACAGTCGTTTTGAAAAATAGTATAATTTATAATTATATCAAACCTGGTATGGTAATAAAATCTCTCATTTCTAGAGCGAGAGCGGATGGGGACCGAGGGTCTGGTGACCTGGAGCGTGTGTATGGCTCACATCCAGCCTTTTGTTGCTTTCGCCATTTTGCGCGACGATTTTGAAACCATACCTACGAAAGAATTTGTATCAAATAGTTACTTATTGAAATTAAACGAATTACATAGTTTGTGCCATCCACGAAGACGCGACCCTCTCTTTATTGGCAATTGAAATCGCTTCGTGGATGGCACTGTCTATATATACATTAATATTTAGATTATTTTAAATTGAAGCTGAACCCACCTGAACTCTGGCTTCAGTTAAGTCTATTCTCATCGCCAGTTCTTCTCTAAAGAACACATCTGGGTAGTGAGTTTTGTGGAATGCAGCCTCCAATTGCTCCAATTGGACATTTGAAAATGTTGTTCTGAAAGAAAACAAAAATTTAAATGTATCGGATAACCAAGACTTATTATATATTTTTTTTGCTTTGGTTGTATTCAACCCTTTTTTTAACGTCCCACTGCTGGACACGGGCCTCCCTTCAAGACAAGGGGAATCAGGCCATAGTCCACCACGCTGGCCAAGTGCGGATTGGCGGACTTCACATGTCTTTCGAAAACTTGCTAGGTTCTCTCAGACATGCAGGTTTCCTCACGATGTTATCCTTCACCGTAAAGCAAGTGGTAATCAAGTTAGAAAATGATTCGCACATGAAAATATCATAGGTGCGAGACCCGGGATTTGAACCCGCTTCACTCGGTTTCCCAAGCGAGCGCGTTACCACTGGGCTACCACTTTAATGGGGCTTTGATGATTAATGACTAGTTGAGTACTAGAGCTACATATATAACTATCAGTGTCTCATATAAACTGGTACATAATCCTTCAATCAAATGACGAAATATAATAAATAGGGGAGAAATTTTTTTTTATTAAATTATTATTGCTTGTATGTCGGCTGCATATCCTCAACTAGAAGAATAAAAAAGAACATATTATATAATAATAATATAAACATATTACTCACAAGAGTTTAAAATCTAATCAGTAGATAATGAGTTTACTTCGTACATACACTTCTTAATTTTAGTGCAGATTAAGTATTGAATTACGCTGTTTTACAAAAAATGTTAAAATGTTTACCTATATCTTCGTTGTTTTCGTTTGGGAATGTCACTCTTTGAACCTGAAATATAAATAAAAACTTTTCATACACGAATACATAGTAATGTATTTATGTAGTAAAAGTGTAAGGTAATTAGAAATCTAAACGTATTTTAGGTATTTCAAAACTTTTTATTTAAAATTCAAGAAATTGCTTAATAGGGCCCTTTTTGCAAGAGCCTTTTTATAAATCCCAAGCTATTGGCTCATTAAATTCAAGGTTATTAAATAGACTTAGTTTTTAAAGCGTACAGCCAAGTTTTATTTTGAATATTGTATAAGACTTCCTATTTTATTTTGGTTTATGATTTCAAACTAAAAATTTCTTCTTTTAGTCTTTGTAAGTACTGATTAATTCCTTGTTGCGAATTTTAATTACTATCGACGATGAAGAAAATATTACAAAATTTTATAAAAGTAGCGAAGTTGAAAAACATGAGGTTTTTGAAACTTATTCTTTTGTAATTTTGGAATAATATGACCCATAATAATTTAAGTAAAAATATCATATACTAGGATTTTGACTGATCAAAACTGTTTAAACAAAAACTTTTTTATCTCTTTTAGATTGTAACAAATCGGGCTATGAGTGCTATTATTAATGAGAAAGTTTATATTTTTGTACGGCTGAAGCGGTTGGACGCATTTGGATCAAACACACACATATAAAAAAAAGTAAAATATCTAGTCAAGTGAAGAGTACAGGGTCAAGTTTATACTTAAAGAAATCTTGCAAAAGAATGTAACGTATAGCCTTTAAAATTTTTGATTATCTTACTATTAGGTGAATATTCCTCATCTTCTTCATACTGCTGATTATCTCCGGTTTCCTCAGAGGGCTCCGGGTTTGAAGTGTAAGTCTCATTTACTTCCGCATCAGGTCGCTCACAAAGAACTGAACCGGGTCCAAGACTGCAAGTGTTAATAATATTAAACAAACTTGGAACTTTTAATGGGCCTCTATGTGTTGGACTTGTATCCACGCAAGCCTTCGAAAGGACCGGGATTCTTCAAACCCGTGAAATTCAAAGAAACACAAATAATAATAACAATTTCTTTATTGTACACCAAGGAAAATAAAAAAAATACAGAAAAGATAGATAATGTATAAGAGGCGGCCTTATCGCTATATCTTTTCTCGCAGCGATCTTTTCTAGGCAGCCTTTAAGTGTAATGTTATTTAAAAGTATAATTTTTATCTGTTATAAAAAGCTTGTTGAAAATACGGAATAAGTTTTACTATATTGGACACTCTAATCACTTTGATAATTCGTGTGAAATTTTGTCAGAAAGTATGCTTGTTACTTCTTTAATTGGCTGATAAACTCCTTTCTAAGATAAAATAGGTTATCTTTTATTAATGTATCTATTGCTCGAGCGTAGCAGCTATTGGTTATTGGCTCCAACTAGCATTTTTTTTATAAAATCAAAAACTAGGGGTTTTCATACAAGAATTGTATTTATTTATTTTTAGTGTAGATATTGTGAATATAAACGCAAGCTCGTAAAAATAACAAATAATTTATAAACTATTCAAATATTAGTCGAACTTATACTAGAAAACTTCACAAATCTTTAATATTCTTTAATAGTAAATACAAGCAAATCGTTTTTGTTACTTAATTCTAAGTGGAAAGTTATTTAGCTTGCTTGCTTAAAATTCTCGAAAAATATTTAACGTACAATTTCATGTTTTTAATGTAGTTATTACTTTAACCTTCATAGATGAAAAATAAATAAAATAAATAAAAATACATTGCATTGACCGCCAGCACTGAACAAAATTTAAAGGAGCTAACCTAAACTGACAATATGAACATAACAATTTTCCTGTTAAGACAGTAAACTTGTATTTTTGCTCTTCATGAAATAAAACAAAAAGTCGTAAAGTCTAGACTATACTTTAATATAAAATGCAATACAAGAATAAAACTAGCATTGGTCAAATGGATATGATTTTGCTTAACTATAAAATTTATATTTGAACTTTTGAGTTTAACTTAATATTTGTTCTTGGGCTATTAACCTTTAGAATTTAGATATAAAACACGTTATACACCCGAATAAACATAATAGCATACACAATTTATTTGATTTAGTTTTCTACATAAAACATGAAAAATGTTTATTATTGTAATAATATTTAAAGTTGTAACTTGTTCTATAGAATTATTAAAAAATTAAATTATAAAAACATGACTGCTTAGAAAATAAACTAAAAAGATTGAAACAACATCTACTATGTCGTCACATTGAACATACTCGTAGCAGTCGGGGACGTACATGTAGCAAGAGTCGTGTGTGCAAAACATAGTGCGATTTCGTATTAGAGTACATACATACATAATCTACTAATATTACAAATGCGAAAATTTGTGAAGATGTATGTATGTATGTCTGGATGTATAGATGTACAGATGTTCGTTACTCTTTCACGCAAATACTACAGAATGGATTTTAATGAAACTTTACAATAATATAGCTCATACATCAGAACATAGGTTACTTTTTATCCCGGATAAATTATGGTTCCCGTGGGATAGATTTGTTTTTGTTTTTTCAGGGGCAAACCCGAGCGAAGCGAGGGTGAGCCGCTAGTATATATATGTATATATTAAGGATCTCCTGTGCATCTAGACTTAGTAAGAGTGGCTATCGTTGCAGAAATCGGTCTGTAGGACATTATTATTATTAAATGTAACTTTCTTACCCATTAAATAAATTTGGAATATTATAACAGAAGCTTGTAGTCGGCGACACGTCATCATTTAGAATAGCTGCTGAGTCAAAGCCGGATGCGCTTGCGCTTGCTTCACGTCCATCTAGTGATTCCTCCATCTATAACAATAAAAATAAATGAATAATCTTAGGAAAACTAAGTATATAGAATATATGTTACCAATACTATAGTATAGTATAGGTTAAATTGTTTAGTTGTGTTATTTGATTAATAGTATAGTATAGATTATTTTTTTTTGAAACTGAAATATGAGATAAGTACTTTAGGAAATTCAGGCTTATCATCTGCCCTTTAAAAGAGCTGGTGATATCCACTAAACCTCAAAGGTACCTCGTGGCCCTGAGAAGCCGTGATATTGCTTATTTTATGCAACCACGGTACTATTACAAGATAATTAGTCAAGGCATATATTAGTCTTGAACTTAATAGAATCGGCTCCTTGATATTCCTTGAGATTCATTCTTCACATGCTCTTTTCACATACTCTTTTTATGATAGCTTAAGGATATATATATAAACCTACAACCCACAGAGTATAAAAACTTCTGTTTATAAAATTGTAAAATACATTATAGATTTTGGCAGACATTTAAAAAGTATTTCACTAAAAAATAAATTTCATACACGCTAATGTTTACTGCAAACATTTTTAATTAAAAAAACCTTGTCGCGTGCTCAACATTTAGTCTGTTTTTTTTATTTATCACGCAATAATTACATAAAAATAAGTATGCGGTTTTTGTAGCAAGTATATTGCTTGTTCCCTTACTAAAATTAGTAAATAAAACACTAATCAAAAGTTAAAGCAATTATATGCAATATTATTTTTTTAATATTATTGATTTATGTATAGATACTTTAAATACATTGTGTACTAAAAAATTAAACCTTTTTCGCTCTGTAAAGAATTAGGAAATTGGTCTTAATCATACCGGAACAAAAGTGGATGGACAATATTTTATTACTCAGGCTCATTACAATTACATTATCTAGATAATGATATAAACTGTTAATATTAAAACCAGAGCAAGTAGTGAAGTAAATAATCCATTTATAATACATTTCTAAAATATCCTAATATAAATTAGAAAGTAAAAATACGATTTTGTTCCTATAAACTTTTTTGGAACTACTTGATGTTATCTATACATACTAATATTATATATTAGCTGAAGAGTTAAAAAAGAGAAAAATTGAGAAGAGAGAATTGAGAGAAAAATTCTTTTTACATTAGATAGCCCGTTAACTGACGAAGGCTATAGGCTATATATCCTGGAAAAATGTACGGTTCCCGTGGGATAGATTTGTTTTTGTCTAGGGACGAACCTGAAGCGAAGCGAGGGTGTTCTAGTTAGTGATATAACGACTGCTGTTTCTTTTTTATATATTTCTAATAAATCTTACATTTCCTATTCCTCCTAAGTTCCTAAGTTAACACAATATTGTGATGATTACGTAAACATTTTAAACCTATAACCTATATTTTTCTCAGAATATATCATTATAATAATGTAACAATGTATGTTAAATATTATTATTTAATTTGCAAATATTAGCAAAAAAGTTGTAAACATTTATTCGGTTAAAATAATATAAGGATAATAAGATATTTTCTACTGGAAATGAAAAAGTATGCTATAACACTAGATAACATCTTAAAGCGTCGTAAAAGATAAGAGAAATTTAATCTTTTACAACATAATTTAAAAATACTTTTAAAGTTATGAACATTAGCGGTAAATAGAAGAAGATTAGAATAGCTGGCGGGCGAGTGCATATTACCGTAGAGTTACAGGCGTTGGGCGAACATTTAAACCCAGTTACGAGTATATATACATACTAGCTTGGATATAGTATGTTATCCTTAAAAGAGACATATGCCATCGCAGACTTTTTTGTAGACCTTTTTAAGGTGTACAATACTGTAGTATATTATTTTGATTTATCCCGTAGGTATCAGCCAATGTCCCTTAGGTATCAGTTTGCAATGTAAGCGCAAAAAAAATTGTTTATTTACGACATCATATTAGAAACCTCTAAAATTATCAGTGTTTCTCTACTATATACATGGATTATACATATAAACCTTTCTCTTGAATCACTATCTATTAAAAAAACCGCATCAAAATCCGTTGCGTAGTTTTAAAGTTCTAAGCATATGTAAGGACAGACAGCGGAAAGCGACTTTGTTTTATACTATGTAGTGAAGTACAATGTACATACATAGTTGTACATTTGTTCAATAACCGTTCCGTAATAAGTTCCGCTTGCCGTCATTTTATTTAGTTCGCTTAATCAACTTATATGTATATAAACAGGCAAAGACCTACATCTCCTCTGTTTTTCAACCACTTTTCTTTATTTTTGTTTAGTAGCTATTGACAAGCTTTTAATGTTATCAATAAAAGATTTTTGAAAGCAGTAAGTTTTATTTATATAAATAGAAAAATTCTATTTATATATATTTTAATTTTTAATAATGATTATGGTCGAATTTCGACCACTGGGCTAAAACTAGTCAGTATAATAATAAAATAAATATGTTGGGACATTAGCACACAGCACCATCTAGTTCCATGGTAAGCTACGAGGCTTGTGTTATGGATACCAGATAGTTGACACACTACTCATATAAAACTTTAAATACATACATATTATAAATATAAACAACCATGACTAGAATACAAACATTCGTGCTAATCACATAAATGAATGCCCCCAGCGGGACTCAAACCCGCAACCGCTGGCATAATACGTAGGGTCACTACACACTGAGCCAAACGTGTCGTCAAATAATAATGTGACCTATGTTTCCGCAGTTCTGCCCGCGTAGTTATTTATGTGTGCCCCAAATAACTTATCTTTATATGTCTAGTAGCAAAAACATAGGAATTTCATACATATTTAACTATAACATTTAGACCTCTTTAATTCGACCATGTCACCAAATACGTTCTCAGTTAACTTTTTCTACCTATAACTTAAAGTTAAAAGTAGTTTTCGAGCTTCGATGTTTAGTCGGTAATTGAATGAGCGAACTTTCCCTTTTTGTAATGTACATATATAGCTAGCTGTTTTAGTTATAAATCAGATTATGTATGTATATATTCACCCCTTTTTTAACGGCCCACTGCTGGGCACGGGTCTCCGTTCAATGCGAGGGGGATCAGGCTATAGTCCACAACGCTGGCCAGTACGGGTTGGCGGACTTCAAATTTTTTTTTTGAAAACTTGCTAGGTTCTCTCAGACATGCAGGTTTCCTTACGATGTTTTCCTTCACCGTAAGACAAGTGGTGATCATATCGGAAATAATCAGAAATCTGATTCTTATGAGTAAATAGAATTAAATTCCAACAAAACCCCATTAATACCAACATTCTAATCATTTACGTTTTGATTTCTATTTGTTTACATCTTAAGATGTAAAAAGCTTGCGGTTTAGTTACACAAATATGTTGGAAAAAAAACATAACTTCTTCATTAATATATTTTCAAAAATACAGGCATTGTTTGTCAAAAATAATTAAAATAATAATAAATCTTTGCACAACAACTGTACTAACAGTAGAAATATAAAAACATAAATAACATAAATCAATATTCCTTGCTAATAATGGCTACGTGAATACTATTATTTTAAATCAATTAATTCCATACAAATAGGATACTTGTGCTTGACCACAATATCCAATACCTTTGAACTATAGTATGTAGAAACCCTTAGCGCTTTTGTACTCCATCCTACACTACGTACACTTGGATAACTTCGCAATAAATTACTAATTGAAGTAACTATTTCTGTGATCCAATTGAAATTATATGTAAAACATATTTGAATAAAAAAATATTTGTATTGAAATAATTAGTTTTTTTTTTGTTAAAAATTGAAGTACCGTTAGAATTAGCTCAAATATCTATCATTTTATGTAATTTTTAAAAACAAGTATCATAAAATAATTTTAATAACGATGGTAAGATGCTAACTCGAAAAGAGAATTTAAAAATTAATCGTATAGAACCTAAATAAAGCTCCATTAAACTTTTTTTTTTGAATGATCCTTTGTTTTGAAGTGAACGCGGAAGGTGATTGACCGTCATTGCACGGCGAGCGGCGACTACGCTTAAATTGAATTAAATGTCTATAATTTAGTTAAGTTTATTAAATTACTACTAAATGAGGATAATTTGTGTTTCCCTTTACAACTTATGAGACAGTTTGGTTGCCGCGTTCGCGATCGCGCCATGTTTCTTTTTCGCGCCAAAACTTTGACATCTGTCATTTTGACAACAATAACTAAAAGAAAATTGGTTTCTGAAATGGGAGTTTCCTGTTTTCAATTTGTTTGGAATTTTTGCATCGGAAAATTATGACGGGAAGAAATTGATTTGTGACATTACTTTATTGTTAGTTTATTTCGTGAAAGAAGTGCATATTTTTTATTGTAACTCACGCAAATTATTTTAGCGTTATCTCCTTTTATTGATCAGTTTTATTATTTAGATATTACATTCTAAATAAAATTATGTAATTTAAAAATAGATATTAAAAACAGGTATTAGTTACTTAAAACTGACAAATATATGTTAGTCAGAATAGAACAGAGAAAAATTTTTATAACTTTTATAAACGCACATCGAAACAAATAAGAAATTATAAAAAAGAAACAGACATTGCTGTTTATAGAATTCTTAAACCAAAAGTCGAATAAAAATGTTCTGATCCTTTAAGTTTAACCACCACAAACCGCTTAATATAATTAGTGTTATAAGAACTTAATTATCTAATTAAATAAAACTCACCCTTAAAAATGTATTTCCATGTTTTGTAAATGCTTTTCAATAAATGAAAAATCGCGTCGAAGGCAGCAACTATTGTCACGTGGTCGATTGTACTGAAGCGATACAGAGGATCGACTGTCACTATTAGAATAACGAAATATGTAGAGTCGTATCGATACGCTACGAATATTTTTTAAGGCAGATTCTTAACAAAAAAATATATAAAATTTATTTCTATATACTTTCTATGATGTAAGCTCATTATTATGGTAACTCCCTATTATTAAAAATGTAAATAAAGGCTTAAGTACCATTTTTATTTTATTAATCGATTGTAGTTATGTAAAGCTGCCCTTTTTTTCTTATTTTGTTTTATTTTTTTATTGTTTGAACACGTTTTGGAAATACCAGTTAGATTTGAATGATTTTTTTTAACTTTACAGCTTATTAATTTGCAAAAAGATATAAATAAGACGTAATGACTAAAAAAAATTTTTTTTTTAGAAAAGAGATTGAAATATATCTGTAAAATGCATATATTTAATTAATTTTGCAACCATCAGAGCATGCTTTACAAAATGTTTAGCACGTATAGCAGTTATAAAATGCAAATTTAAAAATACTTTAGAATAATAATTATCATAATAATTTAGCCCTTTCTAACGTTCCTTCAATACGGCTTGGATGGCTTTGTCTTATTATAAAATTGTCATTTATATAATAAAAAATATATGATTAAAAAAAACCGACTTCCAGGCACTAAAAAGTAAAAAATAACTCAACGATGTGCTTTGATTTGTATTGGCTGGCACCGACTTCGAAAAAATCTGATTAAGTATCTATTCTAAATGAAAACCCCCGTTTAGTTATTTTTTACTTTTCAGTGCCTGGAAGTCGGTTTTTTTTTTTTTTTTTTTTTAAGTTTTTATTTTTCCATTTTTAGTGTAGACGTATCATCAATACAAATTAATCAAGCCCAAACACCGGATAATTGCTGTAAATCGTTGAGGAGTTCCCTCGACTGTCTTTCGGGTCCATCATCAATCAGATCGACTCCAGACCTTCATTAAATAGTAGTGCTTTAAAATACCTAATGAAAATGTTAACAAACGCACTAGTCGCCGCTACAATATTCGAAAGTTCCCCTCGATTTCTTTGGGATCCCATCATCAGATCCTGGTGTCCTTATCATAGTACCACTCTTAGGATATCTCCTTTCTAACGAAAAAAGGATTATCAAAATCGGTTCATAAACGAGGAAACAATCCGCGAACAAACATTAAAAAAAATATATATATGTATATACGGTCGAATTGAGAACCTCCTCTTTTTTTTGGAAGTCGGTTGAAAAGCATTAAGCGGTCTGTAAAAAAGATTTATTTCTACACTTAAAATCACCGTTCACAATACCAAAACATATTATAGTCGCATTAATCATAGTGTTCGAAAGTTTAGATACATATAGAAAGTTTATATAAATTATGCGATTAAATACTGCTTTTTTCTATTATGTATACTTTATATTTAGTTAAGTGTGACAGGAATTGAAAATTTTTATTAATCAATCAAAAGCTTAGTTAAATTATTCTATAAGGACTAAGGAAATAAAAACTATAACTATAATTACTTTAATAAACAAAATCAAGCGCGACTCTACATATTTTTGTCCTAGAAAACCAATGACGTTTATTACGAAACCTACACACAGTGCCACGTGTACGTTTCGGTGCTAAGCTAAGCTCAAGGGGGTGGTGGGTGGAAGCCGTGCGAATGCTGTACCGTCGCTGCGGCTTTGTGCCTTTGGATAGATGCGGTAGGATCGGTAGTTACAAATATTTTTTTAACATTCACACCGACGAATAAAATTGTTAGTCAGTTTTGAACATTTTGTTATCTTTTTGGAGTTCCACGTCGTTGTGTTATTGAAGTTTGATGGATTTTAATAGTACGCTAAATTAATAATAATTTTATACTTATGTCAGTGCATGTCTGTCCGTTAGCTCAATATATACTTAATGTGCAGCAAGACAGATATTTATTTACCCTATTATAGTATTATAATATGATCTGTGATTTACTGTAACAATTCAATGTCACGTATAAAAAAATATTCGTTCTTTCTACTACAACGGATTAGTAGTGATGTAAGTGAATTCTTCGGATATTCATCGGTAACACGAGTGCTTACATGCGATACAGAACCGCATTTTTTTATTCCGCGCTCATAACTGAAATTTTGTTATACTTACTTAACATCTTTCTTTAAATCCGACTTTAACATTTTTCTTGTTGTTTTTATGACCAGAAGCGTGTTTTTCTGTCAGTACTTGTTTCCTCCGAATGTACTAAAAACTGGTTAAGTAAAAAATTGGTGCATGCATAGAGTTAGATAAAGTACCTAATCACAGAGGTAAAAGGAAGAATAAAAAAAAATCTTTTGTTAAGTGCACCATATTTTGACTTATAAAATAAAATTTCCTTTATATTGGCTACTAAATATAAACGACTGTGCACATTTTCAATGCCCAAACTGTTTTTTCAATAGCATTTATAAAACAAAATCTTTAAAACAAATTTAATTTTTCCAATTAAGAATATAATAAATCAGATTGAAATAAACAGTTCGATTAAATATTATATGATGTGTAGGGCGAGTACATACCTACTGTATTATATAAAAATTGTCCAATAATTTTCCCATGCGAGTAGCAACTTATATCTGCAAAGTCAACAAATTAACAAAAAAAAAATATGTTGGGACATTGACACACAGCACCACCTAGTTCCATGGTAAGCTACGAGGCTTGTGTTATGAATACCAGATAGTTGATACACTACACATATATAACTTTAAATATATACACATTATAAATATAAACACCCATGACTGAAGTACAAACATTCGTGCTCATCACATAAATTAATGCCTCCAGCGGGACTCGAACCCGCGACCCTTGGCACAGCAAGTACCATACTACAAATGGAGCCAAACATGTCGTCGTCATATATTTTGATGAATCATATTAATTTTAATAAGTAATTTTTGATTTAAATAGTTTAATCCAGAATGATTATTCGATAATCGAGAAAAACTTCTTAGTTTTCTAAGAAGCATAGTTATTTGCTATCCCAAAAATTGGCTAAGTTATATTTCACTCAGTCGAATAAATACTTATGTGTCACATTTACGATAATGTGATTTTTATCGTCATAATTCATCATGTTATATGGAGCTCCTATAAAGTATTATTTTAATATATTTTCACTGAATTTGTTGAAAAACGTATTTTATGTAGAGCGACTTAAATTTTTCAACCAAAAGTTCATCCTCTTAGCATGAGTATTAAAATATAACTTCAAAATGTAAAATGTTTACTTCCACACGAGTACTCGCGTCAATCAACATAAAAACTTAGGATTCGCTACTAAGAAAATGGAGGTCGACTTACGCTAGCGAATAAGTAAAAACGTTAGACGATCTCACCTATTGCATAATAACAAAGTCTATTTTAATATCATTATGAAATGTTTCAAAATATGTCACTACAGTAATTTTTTTAACAAGAACCAGTCAGTCATTCCCGTAGTAATCTAAAATACATAACAACGTATCATGCATAAGTATTAAGTACCTAAAAGTAAGATAATATATAAGGCTATAAAACTTCTTCGTATAAACTTTACCTTACAATTCTACAATTCTTAACGTTACTTATTACATTTTTGGTTGAATAAACATTTTCAGTTGATCAATATAGCAACAGATTATACTACATACTACTTACTGAATTGAATTTCTTATCCTCTATACATCCTCTTCGAATAATAAACTATTTGTAAAGAAAATATTACGATGCTATATATATATATATATATATTTAAAATATAAAAGGTTTGTAAAGTTTGTATGGGGAATCATGTGTCAAGAAAGGGATACACACACATATATGTATATATATATATATATATATATATATATATATATATATATATATATATATATATATATATATATATATATGTATATACACTAAACTTTACAAACCTTTTCACCCTCTTAAAGGATGATTTCCGGGATAAAAACTATCCTATGTCCTATTGAGAGTAGAGTATGAATACTCTACGCTTTAAATTGTGATCAAATAGGATACCTAGGATGGACCATCCAATATGATAAGTTCAATTTTAAGAAAGAGGTCTATTGACGAATATGACTTAGCTGGACAGCTATAAAAAAGCTAAGCAATATCTTCGCGAATAACGCATATTTAATATTTATTGTCTCAACACAAAACTTTTTTAACCTAAAACTATTGATAACTCTCAACGAGAAAACTGGTTGAATCGGAGTGAACATGTTATGCGCTGTAACTCTGTTAATAATATTATGAGCTCGCCTTGTGTTACTTTAATGGTCTCATGTAAAGAAGACAAGTTTCAAGACGCAGATTTGGCTCATATTTCGGCCGCAGAAGGAATTATAATTCGGCTAGGAACAACACAACAATACATACCCATATACATACATGCAAAAATAAATAAATACAATACATACATATATAAATGTAGATCAGATGAAAAAGTATAAAAAGATCAATATATAAATACTATAGAGATAAGTAATATGATTTTAACTGTAACTTAAGAGGCCTATTACATTTTGACTATGATTTTTCAATTTAATGCCCATCTTTGACGTCCTTATTCAGAGAAACTGAAACTCTTCGACAATTTTGACTTATTGTATAGTGGAGAATAATTATTAATATAGTTTATAGCGTCATCGCTTTTCGCAAATTTTCATTATTAATTTAAATAAAGCCGATTCTTCCGAAGCAAATTTTTAATAAAATGCGCGACGACACTTTTACAAGCTCATAGATACTCTACTAAGCAAACGAAATGAAAAATATATAATAATATCTCGTATATAGTGGTTGAGTTTATAGCGGCCTCGGAATTTGAAAATATGTATTGGATTTCTACAAAAAAATACTTTTCAAAATCTTAAAGACTACTAAAAACGTTCAGAATTAGCTGTAAATATATCCTTACAACATTAATAGTATTAAGTAAAATTTATACCAGAATATACGTCAGTTCAAAAGAAACGTAATTACATTTTTTTTAAATAATTTATTACAAAACTTTACATAGAAATAATTACAACTGCAGAAAACGCTAGAAACAGCGATACGTCGGCCGCTCGAACTCAATACCATAGAACTCAGTACATTTTGCGATAGGCCTCTTAAAATGATCTAAACTTTTGGCACGTCTGATGTCTATTGGAGCAGTGCAGCCTTTACTGCGAAGGAGTTGGTAAGGAAACAGGAGGAGTGAGAAGGAATTTTAAGCAATAATGTTTCACTAGAGCGAAGTGAAAGAGTATGGGTATCACTCAAAAACTCAAAACGCTCTCTAAGGTAAAAAGGAGAAGAAGGGTAGAACAGGGACGATAGAAAGGGACGATAGAAATTGGACGATAATCGGAAAAGGAAGAAGGATTAGAATTTTTCGGTATAGGAATTATTTGTCCATCTTTCCAGGAAGTAGGAAATTTATGTGAGTATAAGGAAAAAATTTAAATTGATGTGATTGTAGGTGCTATTAGGTCTAGGACAGGAACAATCATTTTACGACTAATGCAGTCGGCCCCAACAGCATTGGATTTTATGGACAAAATATTTTTTTTAACATCAGTTATGGAGAATTGACTAAATTAAAAATGCGGAATATCAGGAGTAGGCGAAGCTGAAAGATGATTTATTGTGGTAACCTTTTTTGCACTATCAATAGTACCAGAAAGTGAGAAGTGAAAATTAATATTATTTTGTGTCTTCCGTACTCCAATAGATTTGAGAAAATTCCAGATTTTATCTGAATCTTCTTCTTCAATCACAGATTTATAGATATGGCGTCGTTGGCTATCTCTACACTCTATATTGCAACGATTACGCGCCTTGATACATTTTCTTTTGTTATTGTCATTGGGATTTGCTACAGAGAGGTACGGCTTGTGGCGTAGCGTGTCCCGCGCATGGTTTATACCGGTTTATACTGGTTTTTAAAGCGCGGCCTGAGGCGCGGCGCGTTCCTCACGTGTCATCTCCCTGCCCTGCACTTTCCGCATTTTACCTCTTGTACCGCTTGCAGCTTAACGTATAATATTATTTTGTTGTTGTGTTTGAATTATTATTAATGTAATAATATAAAATATTATTTATTATTATTATATTATAAGTATTATTATATTATAAATATTATTATATTATTATTTATTTCTTCCGTTTGAAAACCTCGGCATTGCCAGTATTCTCAGCTAACACGGGCCAGAGCCAAGTGTTAGTGGGATAGTTTTATTATTATATTATTATTAGTGAAATGACTTCTACTGTAACTAAATTGACTAAACGAAAACCATTAAGCAGCAAGGCAGAAATTTTGAGCAAATTGAACGAATATTTTAAATACGTAAACGAAAAAGATATGTCAAAGATATTAAAATGTCAGCACTTTCTTTTGATAAAATATTATTTTTATTTTTATGTGATTTTTTGACTAACCTTACTTTTGGCTATCACTCACACAAATGCAAAGCTGAGCTTACGCCTCGAGAACTATACATATTTCGATTTAGCCATATATTTTTTGTTTTGCAGTTTTTTAATCTCAGGGGTAAGCCATGGAGCCGGAAGATACTTCATTCGGACAGATCTAACGAGCGGAATGTCATAAAGCCCAATTAGAAGTGAAGTAAATATTGACATTTACTCATCAATGGTTTCCGTCTTTGAAACCACCCCCCAGTCAGAAGAAGTAAACGTTCGACCTAATTCTTTAATTTCTATCCACAAGTCACAACCTTTGCTTGATGCTGTTCCAAGGTCTAGTTTAACCTTTTTTTTATCATCCCGAACCTGTAGCATTATAGATTTTATCATATTTAGCGCCATTAATGCTTCTTGATTTGGTATAGAAAAAGCATTGGGCGTTTTTGTTAAATAATCCATTACAGCTTGAATTCTCGCTTGATCTGGTCGAATTCATAGTCATCATAATGGTCCTTCATACCGGAGATATGCATACACTAGCACAAGCGCAATTCCGCAAGACAACTGCAGGTACATCGTCAGGTTCCTCAGGGATATGTTCTTTCCACTATAATTATTTTTTATTCGCATTGCTATAATTAATAGTGAAAGTTATCTATACAGATAAATAAAATTGGAGTGTCTGTTTGTAATATTAAAATAACCGCTTTTTACTAAATGCACACGGCACATATACCCAAACAACATTTTTTACAATTTTTGTCTGTCTGTTCCGGCTAATCTCTGAGATAGCTGAACTGATTTTGACGGGACTTTCACTGGTAGATAGCTGATGTAATAAGGAGTAACATAGGCTACTTTTATTTTAGAAAATAAAATAGGGTCCCACGAAAAAAATTAAAACCAAATTAATTAATCAATTTTGTCTTGGGAAATAAGCGAGGGTGAGTCGCTTGTATATGTATAAAATAATAATAAATATCTTTAAGTTAATATTAATAGTTATGTATAGTTTTACTTTATTAATTGAAACATAATTTGATTTTATTTAAAAATATAGCAGAAACCTTAGAAAAAGTCTTTTATTTGTTAAAAGAACAAATATAAAACGACTTTATTTTATTTTTCATTGTACTTTTGTGAAAGTTAATTAAATCCGTCCGTTAGTAGCAAATTATCTATATTATTTTTAGTAAATACATTATACTGGATGAATTATATAAAAATCCTTTCAATACGTTATTATTTGTACCAATACAGAATATTATAGCAGGTACTTAAGCTTATCCCAACCAAACATAAAACTCTTGCTTTCTACACAAATAACATCTAAAACATAATCATCTACTTATTATAGATCATTTTCCACCAGCTTTATTTTTCCGTCCACCTTTTTAAAATCCCTGAAAGCTTTAAGTGCTAAGCTCAGTTAATTGTGCAATTTTTGATATAATGAAAGATGGCGCTACGTCGGCATACGATCGTAGCGCCATCACTTTTTGTTTCTCGAAAGCTTGATTAGATGACGCCACTCAGAATACATAAACTCGTATGCTGTGTAATTAGGTTTGTAATAAAACGAATATAAAAAAATTGCAGTTTTTTTTAATTTAAAATGTCTAAGAGATATTTCTAACATATATTTAAAAAAATATTATTTCGAGTATGGTAGAACTTTATGATGGTTAGGTCAAACACTCTTTGGCATAACTTAATAATTGTATCAATAGATAGCAACCAAAATAATATTCTTTTGATTTCATTTAAATGTACTGTGTATGTGTTGGTTATGACACTTGACTGTGATTCTAAAATCCATAACTAGTTTATGTCTGCATTTTTATTTTGTGCTGCGTATCTAAAGTAACAGATAAAAATTCACTTCTTCTACATTCTAATTATGCCCAAAAATATTCAATGACCAACATGATTCTTTTACATTTTTTTTAGTATATAGACATCAGCGTAAACTAAATTCTAACACTCTTATTAACTTTCCCATATATTTCCGGGAACGCTTCTTTACAATATGGTAGGGAGTTTCTTAGTCTGTCGTAGACAGTGTGGTCGAACATACGACGGAACTCTTCAAGCGTGACATATGTGTCTCCGTAGAGCATTTGGAACCCACGTTTTTGACTTACAAAATGTTCTATTTTTCTGGTAGATGCTTCCTGAAATTTAGAACTAATGTTAAAACTAAATTTTACGTGTAATAAGATCTCAAGTGTAACATTATCTACATTTACTTTAAAAGAAAGTTATATACGTTTTATTAAGATACGGTATCCCGTATCTTAATAAAACGATTAGAACAAAACTCAGCAAATTATTACAAATGAGAAACACTATGCTGTGAACAAAGAATTTTCTGTTGTAATCCAGAGTTCATCTGGCATTGTTGAAATTATTATAGAAGAAATAATATAAAAATCATTATATTATTACATTTTCAGGAATTTATATAGACAAAAACGAGCAGTAATCAAACATTAAATGAACATTATACTCTATATAAAATGTAAACTCAGTAAAAATCACTTACAGCAACAAATCCTTCAGCTTTAGGATTCCCATAAACTCCAAGATCTACAAACATTTTTGACTCGCCGGAGTCGATCCTCAACTGTCCAGGGTTGTTAAACAGTATGAACGGGCACAGCCATAAGGGGTACACCTGGAATATGATTGTTTTAAATTTAGTTTATTTTTAAGCTAACGTGACTAGAAATAAAATTTCATATACCGGTCCGATTTAGATTTTAAATTGAGCTAATGAAAAATAATAATCACTACATAGTATAAAACAAAGTCGCTTCCTGCTGTCTGTTCCTATATATGGTTAGATCTTTAAAACTACGCAACAGATTTTGATGCGGGTTTTTTTTATAGATAGAATGATTCAAGAGGAAGGTGTATATGTATAATACATGCATAATATAGCAGAGAAACGGTATTTCGCCGGTTATTTCTTATAAAGTCCCACTGCTGAAGCAAAACCAATATTTAGGTGGTATCAATTTCTTGCTCGACGAACCACATTACAACTGGATGGATCAGAAGCGACACTAAAGTGACTAAACTGGCAAAAATAAAAAAAATCGTAACCCAGCGCAAAACCGGTAGCAAATCATATTCCATATTCGCTTAGACTTAAACAGTAGGATTTCCACATACCATTTGATTTTTACCCACAGCGGTTGCAATTATAGCTTATATCGAAACAGGCCTTTAATGGTAATTTTTAAGCAAATCTGTGCAATGATGATTATGTTATTATTGGTAATGAGTTTTTTTTTATGTATATGTGTATATTTTAGATATTAATTATATACCTCAAATTCCTTATGAAACACTTCAACAGCCTCTTCCAAGTCTTCGATAGGTACCAACATGTCTTGAATGACGTGACCTTTATTATACAACTTAGTAACCGCCTCAGGTTGAGTAAGTTTTAGTAGAGATACCTCTGGGGGCATCATCCAGCCGAATAAGTAACGGAATATCACATTATTACCGAATGGTATAATATCCTGAAATAAAAATTATATAATAATAGCATTATGCGAAAGCTTGTTTGTTGGTTTTTTCTCGCAGCATCGGACATATTTTACTTTTTGTCTCAGTTCGAGAATTTGAGTGGATCCCGTTTAATATGTGAAGTTACTTGAAAGTATTTGCCATTAGTTAATGCTAATGGTATGTAAATTAAGAGTTCCAACTCTTCTTCAGACATAATAAAAAAAGAAAATTACGTTAAAATAATTTGGCACGATATAATTTAAAATAACAATAATTTATTCGATTATAACTTTCAAAGTTAAGTTTAAACAGTATGTAAAAATACCTGAAGTTCCCAGAAAAAGCTGCGAGTGTGTCTGTATATATAACTCCTTAAAGGAATATATTCTACGGCCATTTTACCCTGACCTCGACGATATTTATTCAAGTAGTTTTCCACTTGCTTGAAAAACCACTGTGCATGCCATTTGCCAAAATCATTAAACTGAAATAAAAAAGCAACACTATAAATATAAAATTTAATAAAAAAAATGTAAAAAACTGATGAAAAAAACCTATTTTTAAAATAATGATTGCAAATCTAGCACATACTACGTGCACTTCTTAATATCTAAATCTTCACGAAAATTAGTTCAGCAATTTAACAGTAGACTCAAAAAAAGAGTCAAACAGACTTTCACATTTATATTTATATTATAATTATATATTATAGATATCACTTACCTTGCCATCAGTACCCACTTCGTCCACCATATCACCGACCATCACAACGCCAGAGTCCTTTGTATACATCAATGCCTCAACGAATTCATGAGGGTTTTTCTTTACGCATTCATCACGGAACTTCTTTGATAAATCCGGTAAGTTAGTGTACGAATGATACTCTAGACGGACGTACCTGTCATATAATTATTTCAATTTAAAAAAGTGATTAAACATCTAAAGGTGTTCAAATATTCGTAAAGGAATCGTAAGAAAGTATTATTTGATATTTCTTAAAGGAATGGTACTTGTAAAGGGCTTGAATATTTTTCTATGGAAGTTGACCTTAGGCATCTGTTCCCATTGTAATAAATTTAAACAAGGAGACAGTCAATAGATGCCCTAAAAGTTAACATAATCAGCACTATCAATGTCAAGCCTATGTTGGTATATGGTATGGAATCTTGCACCAGAAATTGAACAGTGGCCGACATTGTATTCCATACAAAGGGTAATAAAATACTAGCATATGATAGAAATAAATTAAATATATAAATAAATATGTTGGGACATTAAAAATCATAATTTGATTTTTAATGTCTTTAGTATTGCATCCGCAACGCTTTATTCTAATTTTGAAGTTTCGATTTTGAAAATATCACTTACTTTTTCGTAGGTATAACTTTCAAAGTGGCGGATGTCAAGAAGCCCAGTGTTCCAAACGACCACGGTACTGAGTAAAAGAGATCAGAATTTTGTTTCTGAAAAGAAAACTCATTTTAATAACTTTGTTTTTAAAATAAAATATTTTCAGCTCTCGCAACTTATTTGTGATTGCTTTAATTACACATATAAATCTTAGCAGTTCGCAGAGAACTGAAGAAAAAAAAATATCGAAGCGAAATCATTTTGAAGAATTTTGGATAGATTTCCTAATAGATTAGATTTTATTTACTTTAAACATATATGTAAAATAACTATAATATTATCATCGACTAGCTTTTTTGCTACACAAACAGAATAAAGTACATATTTTACCATACAAAAAGTTACATCTTTAGGGCAATACGCACAGTCCAAGGCTAAACCTTGAGCTTTAAAGCTTGATGTCATCAATTGTTTGATATCTATTTTTAGTCTTATAAAGTTTTGAGGTAATTTATAAAAAAATAAAAACAACTTATAACATACCTCATTGCAAGTCACTACAGATCCATCAGCTAACACAAGCTCGTATTCTACGCAAATATGTTGGAACAGGCCGTATATATGAGAGGATGTCTCTACTCCTGTTGCGTTGACCAAGCCGCCTACGGTAAGCTTGTCCATCTCGGGGATTACAGGTATCATTAAACCGAGAGGTTCCAAAGTTTTGGATAACTGGCCCATTGTTACTAATGGCTCGCACCGGACAGTCTATGAAATAAATTAAGAATAAAATGAGAGTAAAATTTTCACGAAGTTTGCCGGAGCGACATGATGAAGTTAGCTGCATTCCTTTTACAAACAGAGGGTTGTGACATACGGGATGAAATCTTTAGCTATTTTGTTCTGTTACGACAAAGAAGTATAACTTCTTAGATGCGTACATAAGTACACACATACGTATTTTTTTACTAAAGAGACTTTTATTAAAGTAACGATTTAAAACTAACACATTTTATTTAAAGGACTAAGGACATTTAAATCATCTGTTTCACCATTACCTAATAATATAATTCGAATTATTAACACGCTTTTATTAGCTTCACCTGTAACGATATATTATGCAACAATAATTTTGGTTCCATCCATTGGGTTAATGGTTTAACTCTATAATGGCTTCTATTAAGCCCCTCAAGTTTTGCCTCATTTGATTTATTAACGAGTTCCATAATATACTGCTATTGGTCAAAAACATGTTTTTTTTTTAAAGTAGTCTTATATAAAATAAAGATTTTTTATGTAAAAAAAATAATAATGTGCTCTTTTACAATAAATATTCATCATCATCATCATCATCAGTCATTTATATGTGTATTCCTTACCATATTCTTAGTATCGACTTCAAGTATGTCCACCAAGTTCACGCGAATGTTAGTAAAGGTCTTCTTGTAGAGGCCATGGCGAAACGACATGGTTTGCCATGTAGGACGGGCAGTGCATAGCTTTGTTTTACGGTCACCGGCCAGCCATTCCTTAATCTATACGTACCATTTTTAACAAAACACAGTTATTAATCTAATCATACTAAATATTCTCCCAAATCCTAAATTATTTATATTTGAAATTACGCAATAGATTAAATACATAATTAGAAGCTGATAAAAACTGAACACAAAACATTGCCATGTTATTAAAAAAGCCACCACAGATCATTATGTTGTTATATGCATGTCGCAGCGTTGAGTATGTGTCCGAGTAGAACTACCTTCAAAACCTATAGGTAATGCTTTTGTTGTTTTCACGAAAGCAAAAAAGCAAACACCATACTGCAGATGTATACTGGGCCTAACTAAGAAAGTCATCTTCATCCATAATCTCATTGGTTTATCCTTTAAAAGTAGTTTAGAATCTTATCTTGGATTATGTTTATCTATTTTATTCATCCTGCATTAAAAGGATAAATAAAATAGAAATATGGTATATATTAATAAATATGGGTATGCCTTACCTGTCTCTGAACCCCTCTAACTTTCCTATCGTGGTGTTTTGCTGCACTGTTCATTTTAAATACGATATAGTTCCTAACTGACAACCAGATCGTCCACAGGAAGGAAGCCGGCATCAAAACAGTAATAGCTAGGAGCCATCTGTACTCTATTATGAGGTATTCTAGAAAAGTCTCTGGTTTAACTGCCGCCATGATGACGTTTCTATCCTGAACAAAAAGAATAGATAATTTAGCTTGAATTTATTTCCACTAAACATAATCAGGTTAGTTATTATTATTGATAGGTATTTTTGAAATGTTTTTACATGTAGGTAAGTTGTGTGATTTTAGAAATCAATAGAATTTATAAGCAATATAAGTCTTTACCTTTCATAGCTAGTCAAAATTGTTATTCTTGTGATATAAAAACTAATATTTATACACTCTTCTGTCTACATACGAGTATAATATAACATATACTTTAAAAAGATACGTTTCGATTGTATATAATACCGAAGTACAAATTCATATAAAATATAAAAAAGAACCACTTTTTACGTTGATCCTCCACCCAAATATAGCAGTAACACTTGTATCATTATATGATCAAGGGGGGTGAGGAGTCGCTATAAGTAAGCTTCGATAGATAAATTGGTATTTATTTAAAAATAACGTCTGATAAAAAAGTCTAGCAACTACTATCTCTGGTTCATTAAGTTTAATGAGCTGGTTTTTCTTTGATAGACTTCTTGCATAATCTTCTAATTAAAATCGACATTTCTAATTCATAACTGGTGACAGAAATTAAGAATGATGCCACCGGTCCATACAAAAGATTGCATTGTTCTTTGGCATTTTGTCTCAAGCTTCCAAAAAAGATCCAAAGCTTAGGGTTACATTCGACGTTCGAACATGATTATTTCATTTGCGGAATATTGAACTATGGTTGCTTGCATGTCTAATTTATTAAACACATAGCGTGATATCAGATAGCCTATAACCTTCCTCAAGAATTAAACTATTTAATGCAAACATTTTATGCGTGTGTGTATAAAAAAAAAACAATTATGGTTTGATAGAAATTAAATTCATATTTTAAAGTATGTAAAAAATTAAAATAATAAAATCAATAAAAGCTTTAAAAGTATTTCTTGTAAATTATAATTTTGATCATGCAATTATCTGCAAAAGTTGTTCTTACAATTTTTCCTAAGATTCACTATTTCTGAGAAAAAGCAATTCTAAAATGTACTAAAGTTGTATTCTCGATAATATGCACACGTTTCCACGCCACCTATGAGGCAGTGGCGCGTTTTTTTATACTATAATAACAGCAGTAACTTAGCGAAATCTGTACATAAAATATTTTTTAAAAACAATGATTGCAATATACTATATACACAATATAAACCCCCAAACAATAGTTATTAAATTTTTTGTCTGTTTATGTTTTCGCGTTTCACGTAAAAAGTAATGAACCGATTTCAACGAAATTTAATGAAGTAATAACTTATTACTCAGGTCAAAATTTACGATACCTTTTACTTCTTTGAAAATCTTTTTCTTTGAAAAAATCTTTAAAATCTTTTTTTCCCATGGGAAAACACAATAACTGGTTTTATCGAGTCTTCCTTAGGTTACCTATATACAATACCGCAGTTAATTTATAATTTGATTTTGTTTTTTATAATTACATTAAAAATCTCAAATTATTCACAACGATCTCAATTATTTAGAATAGTAATTCTAAATACTTAACCATCCTTTAAACCCATAGGTTTTAGTGCACCCTAGGCCTAGTAAAGTTTATTTTAAAGTCAAGAAGATTACTTGTCTAATACAAACCCAAAAATAAAAAGGAGCCGGTTACTCACCTCACTTACATATGAAACACGTCGTTTTCAGTCAGTGGCCTACCGCCAAATGAAACGATTGTTACTTGAGGTCACGGTCACGTATCATTCATGTGATAACTAAATAATTTAAATTCGATGCCAAAATTACAGTTCTATTTTATTAAAATGGCAAAAGGCCAGATAAAGGAAGATAACGATTGAAGTAAACAAAATTAAGATCGAAAGAATATGCGAAAGATCATCCTCCATACTTTCAACTTTAATTGCACCAAAAAAAGCACTTTAATGTACGTAACTTGAATTCTCCTTTTCTTCGGACTTTGCCAATCTTTTCCCTATAAACCTCATTCGAACTCATATGGACATTTAACAAAAATAGCCTATTCAGTCCAATCATTCTGAAGTCATCACTTACTTAATGAAGAAAAGCATTTCATTTTTCTTATAAATAGAACATTGATTATGGCTGTTGCTATTCGTACTTTAATAAGACGAATCTATACTAATATTATAAAACTGAAGAGTTTGTTTGTTTGTTTGGTTGAACGCGCTAATCTCAGGTACTACTAGTCCGATTTGAAAAATTCTTTTTGCATTGGGTAGCCCGTTAACTGAGGAAGGATCCCGATATCATCCCGGAAAAATGTACGGTTCCCGTGGGATAGATTTGTTTTTGTCTAGGGACGCACCCGAAGCGAAGCGAGGGTGAGTCGCTAGTAATAAATAAAGGAGGGTGTTGCTATTCGTCCGATAATCGAATAAATAAAAAAAACGTGTATGTGCTCTTATGCACGCACATAAGAAGTTAGATTTCTTTGGCGAAACAAAACAAAAAATAGCTAAAGATGTCATCCCGTATGTCACAACTCTATTTTTAAAAGGAATGATAAATTAATAAAATAATTAAATAAGGCATATTACAATCATGTATTTATAGAATATCATTTAAGGAAAGAATATTATATATCATTTGTCAGAAAATAACAAGGGTTACCATGACAACAACAGTTATCTGCTAACATCATGTCGCTTTTTGACTGTCGGTGTGCGCGCGCATCGTAAAAATTTTACTCTCATATTTTTTTCCAAACGTCCCAAAAATATATTATTCGTCCGATTATTGTCGATTTGTACGAATATTTACCACTTTTTATGATTTCTAATATAAAATAAGTGATTTTTATTCGCAGGAGTTTTTGTAGGCAAAAAAAACAAATTTAAGCTTTAGTGCTGAAAATTTATTCTTTTAAATCCCAACTTTTTTCAAGTTCAAGAGTTTTTAAGGTTAAAATTTGTTTTTAGGTGCAGCAGTTTCTGTATGCAAAAATAAAATAACCTCGATAAATATCGAGCTTAGTCAAGCTTTCTACTTACTTATTTATTAGTCTATTATATATATATATATATATATATATATATATATATATATATATATATATATATATATATATATATATATTATAAAGGACGAATAGACACTCCGATTGATTATTATAATATAAAGACACTTATTTTGGTTAAATAAAAAAATGAGTGTAACTTTTACGCGTGATTGAAGTAAAACTTCTTCGGCAAATATCACAATTAAATTAAAACAAATCAATAATTAAATAAGGCATATTAGGCATATTATTAAAACAGCTCAGAAGGACTTCAAGAAAAAAATAGTATTTCATAATTAATAATTATATTTATTGCTTTCTTAAATGTTTGTTTTATATTTTACGTTGGAATCCAAATCCCCGACTGTCCACTTGACACATCAAAAATCAACAAACTGGCACATTGAATAACCAAATTTAAAAGTTATTTTACATTTATTATGGCACATATATTACATATTATTCAGTATTATTTTTCACTTCCTGTATAATTTATTCTATCTCATTCTCTCACCAGCTTAATCCTACATATTTATATGTTTGTCTCTTTCTAGTGTCGCATTTACGTTTCATCAAGTTTCAAATGAAACGATTCTAAAGTTTCACTTCAAAAACAAACGAATGAAAAAAGTGTAAAGGACGAAAAAATATTTTGATTTGTAGGATGAAAATAAATTAAAAATATGGAAGAGTGTATGACATTCAAAAATTAAATGGCTTAAAAAAGCGTAGATTGGTCAAAGTCCCTTACGATACGTTCAATAGTTGGCTTGACAATGTGATGGCTTGACAATGGAAAAATCGTTAAGAAGAGAAATTATTATTAGATAAATAATTATTACATAAAAAATTACATTAGTTACAAAGTATAATCATGTAAGATAAAAATATATAAACAAGTCTATTATTATTATCTATAAATTAATGATATTTATAAAAACAATAGGCAAAAATGTAAAAAAAATTAAGTTTAAAATAGATAAGATAAAATTGCCCTTGTAAAAGCTTATATTAGCATATATTCATGGTTTCCGTGTATGTACTTAGACTTGACTAAGTATAGTAACCATATACTTAATACAAAACCCGACTGGTATACATATATAAAGCTGAACTTAGCCAATCTCGAAAAATATAAAGTAAAACCTCGTAGTAAAATGTAGTGATAAATAGAAAATTAAAAATTAACTTATGTATTCAGGCTTTTTAAACGTCCCACGGATGGGCACGGGCCTCCCTCAACACGAAGGGGATTAGGCCACAGTCCACCACACTGGCCAATTGTTGGTTGGCGGACTTCACATGTCTTTTGGAAACTTGTTAGGTTCTCTCAGACATGCAGGTTTCTTCACGATGTCTTCCTTTACCGTAAGACAAGTGGTAATCAAGTTGGACATGATTTGCACATGAAAATAACAAAGGTAGGAGAACCGGGATTTGAACCCGCTTCACTCGGTTTTCCAAACGAGAGCGTTGTTACCACTGCTTATATTTTTCTGAATAATTAAATTTATGATCTAAAATTATGATGTAAGAGTATAGTTCATCTGAATGTTTAATTCGATGACAGCACTCGAAATTTTCCTTTAATATATTGAAAAAAAGTGCAGACAAGAGCTTTTGAGGAAAATAAAACAAACAGCTTATTTAAAAATATGTTTTATATTAAAGTATAAAATACATAATATAATAATATTTACGTATAGTATTTATTATATACCTCTTTTGTTAACTAGGGATTCATTTTTATATACATAGATAAACGTGAAGGTGTGTTTGTTTGTTTGTCCTTCTTTCACGTCGAAACAGATTGACGGGTTGGCGTGATTTTTTGGGTGGAAATAGTTTTAGGGCAGATTTTATTATTCCACAGGTCTATTTCATACTAACCGTTAAAACGCACCTAAAGATGAACCAAAGTGAAGTGAGGGTGGATCGCTAATCGCAATATTTTTTTCAGTCTGCCCCATGACCTTTGGCAAATCAACTGCTGTCAACAGATAACAAATGTAACCAACAGGGTAACGACACTGATTTTATATCTTCAGCGATGAGTCACTCACATATTGTCTTCAACGCTCAGGTTATTTGTGTTTGATGATCGTGCAGAAAATCAATTACAATAAAACAGAAATTTTAACAACGTTTATTGCCCAGTAATACTTTTTACAGTGACATTGGATATGACAATTTTAAAGAGTAAAGAAAAAAATTGGCAAACAACCGCCACAAGTTAACAAAGAGATTGGAACTGTTCATTCAGAAAATTACAATTAAATATTAAATATCCAACTTAAGGTATTTATTTGAAAATCTGTTTTAATAGAAAAAATCAAATAATACCAAGTTTTATTTTCTAACGTTCTTATTAACTTTTCCATATATATCAGGGAAGGCTTCTTTACAATATGGTAGAGAATTACGGAGTTTATCATAGAGAGTATGGTCGAACATCCGCCGGAACTCTTCAAGTGTTGTATAAGTGTCCGCGTAAAGCATTTGAAATCCACGCTTTTGAGTTACGAAATTTTCAACTTTTCTAGTCGATGGTTCCTGAAATTTTTGAGTTATATTGATATGCGCTTGTATCTTCTTATTTACACGGATTTTTATTTTTAGTTCATTTTGTATGGGGTATGCAGATTGTATCTTTAAATTTCCCCAATCGATTATAACAGAAAAAGAAACATTTACATAAAAAATTGATTATAGATTATGGACAGTTATAGCTGTGTACTTTCTATATATTTACACTTTTGATTATATTTTATTAACAACTTAATTATTCTTATATAAAGACACATATCCAACAAACAAAAGAAACGTTAGTCTATAATAATTTAAGTATAAATAAAATTGACTCACAGTAACAAATCCCTTAGCTTTAGGAACTCCATAGACCCCAATATCAACGAACATTTGCCACTCGCCGGAATCGATCCGCAACTGTCCAGGTCTACTGAAGATTTTAAATGGGCACAGCCATATGGGGTATACCTGTGATATATTTGTATGAGCTATATTTAATGAATAATCGTCTAATACGAGAATCAAACTTCTAACTTTGCGTTTAGCAAGCAACAAAACTAACATATATTCGTATGAATACAAAAAATACGTAAGTTCGTTTCTAACTCGTTGCCATCAAATTAAGTTGTATTATTACTCAAACCGATATTAACTCGAAAAATCATAATTGCGTACTCTTTTGAAATGATTAAAGTCATGTCGCTATCTATCCATCAATATTTCTTCTTATTTATTGCTGATTAGCTCCTAAATAATGATCAATAATAATAATAACTCTTTATTATACACCCAAAAAGAGAAAAGAAAATATACAAAATATAGAAGAAAGTACAAGAGGCCTGAGTGCCTTATCGTTAAGAGAGCGATTTCCTCCAGGCAACCTTTAGGTGTAGGAAATCAATTCTAATTTTTTTAATTATTTAAAATGGATATTTTTGGGTAACTTTGATAAAATAATAATCATACCTCAAATTCCTCATGAAACAATTTTATAGCCTCTTCCAAGTCTTCGATAGGTACCAACATGTCCTGAATGACGTGAGCTTTATTATACAAATTAGCGACCGCTTCAGGTTGAGTCAGTTTTAATAGAGACACCTCTGGGGGCATCATCCAGCCGAATAAGTAACGGAATATTACATTATTACCGAATGGTATAATATCCTGAAAGGAACATGATGAATTAATTTGTGGTTTGTGATCAAACCTAATCTTCGAATTGGCGTGTGTAGCTTCAATACTTGCAACGTGTAGGTCATATCGATTTTCATGCTGATATTGGTAATATAGGGTGATATGCTACATAGTATGGTTATGTTCAGACTCACTAGCCACATACTTCTTACTAGAAACCTACGGAACCTTCCCCATAAGATAAGAGTGAGTGAGTAGGTAAGACATTTAACACTTAAACTTTAAACCCCTATAAACTTAATCTTATCTACGTGACGTTGGCGAAGTGCTTAAATGGCACGCTTTGAAGCCATTAACAAGAAAATTGAATTGAATTAAAGCTTAATCTTAAATAAAACATATATCATGTCACCACCAGATGGTTTAGCAGTTATCTATAAAATTATATATCAGCATTGTATCCTTGTCAATATATATATATATATATATATATATATATATATATTCATTCATTCATGTCAATACAAAAATCAGCTTTCAAAGACTTTTTCTTGAAAAAATCTAATTGTGTGACCTGTTATTGAACTTGATAATGGTGATGTAAAAGTATATCTGATAATTTCATTTTTGCACCTTTGCAACTACTAGATACTAATACTGATAAATACATTTATATTTTATGATTTTATACAATTAATATTAATGCAAACTTTACCCATAACAAGTACCTCGCATTTTCTTAGATTTACGCGAATATTTAACATTTTAAATAAAACTATCTTTTCTAATTATTTCGCGAATTTATTTTGACTTTTGGTTCCCGAGTTGTTTGGAATTAAAATCAACAAATATTGTAAGGTATATGGTGCCATTTTTGATTTTTTAAAATCATTTTTGTAAAATTGTGGGTAGGCACTGTCTGTAACAAGTATACAACGCCTTTGAGAGGTCTAAAACCTTAGTCTCTCTCGTGACCATGATTGTTGTAAAGCATTCGAAACGTCGGGAACCTAAAATCAAAATAAATCCGCGGAATAAGCCGAAAAGATAGTTTTATTCAAAATACCTCGTACTTGTTAAGAAATTTGCTATCTAAGTAGAGTATTTGACTGGATCAGGGTCATTTCAATAAGTACTATAATCCTAACCACCATATATACAGTTTTTAAACGAACACAAAACGGTATATTTTGTTATAGTACTAAGCTCTATACCTTGTAAAGTGTATATATGTAAATAAATATACCTGAAGTTCCCAAAAGAAGCTGCGAGTGTGTCTGTGATAATAATCTCTTAACGGAATATATTCTATAGTCTTTTTGCCGTTTCCTTGACGAAATTTTTCTAAATGTTTCTCGACTTGCTTGAAAAACCACTCTGAATGCCACGTACCAATAGGATTAAGCTGAAATTAAGAAGAAAAAAATTACAAAATTATAATAATATAGGTTATAAAGTTATTACTATTGAATAAGAGTATTTAAATTGAGAATTGAATGATTTATGGTAATAAATACCTGCATTTTTTTTTTAAGAATTTAATAATGTTTCATTAAATATTCATCCAGACATTTTGCAGAAGATTGAAATAGAGCGAAAAACCGATTTTTCCATTAATATTAATTAAATAATATAAGTAAGTTGTGTTACTATCGCTCACCTTTCCGTCTCTGCCCACTGCATCCACCATATCACCAACCATCACAACTCCACTGTCCTTTGCATACAGTAACGCTTCGACGAACTGATGAGGATTGTCTTTTGTAGATTCTTCTTTAAATCTTTTAGCTAAATCCGATAAATTTGTATATGGGTGATATTGTAGACGGATGTATCTATAAATTAATTTAATGAAATCAGAAAAGGTGAACAATGATCTGAAAATTTTATAGTAAAAATAGTAGATATATTATAAAAAATAATAAGATAAGCGCTTTTCATCATCCCATAATATGTACCATAATATGTATAGAAATAATAATTTAATAAAATATAATATTTTTAATACAAAAAAATGTATTTACTTTTTTGCAGGTACTACTTTGAGAACCACTGAAGTAAGGAAGCCCAATGTTCCATATGACCAAGGAACTGCATAGAAAAGATCAGGATTTTGTTGCTGAAAAGGAAAATATGTTACATCATTATACTAGATTCAATATTTGCACAGGAGGCGCTACTGGGAAATTTTAAATGAAAAGTGGACTGTATACTTTGCTGGTTTATTACCGATAATAATAAAATAAATTAGAGGGTTCGTTAGCGGTGAACTCCGCAAGGGCGAGTGCGGCTAAATTGCCCCAGCCCACGTCCGCGCGTTCATCCCCGCTTCTCGCAACATAAGACCGGTCCCCAACAAGTCTCTATGCCCATGGTCACGGATAAAAAGCTAACAGCTAGATATCACTTCAATTAATATTAAGGTAGAACAATAACACTACAATAAATCCTACAAATAAAGTATTAAAATGGAAACTTAGAAACGGAAAAGGGGAGGGAAAGTTTTTAGAAAAATAGTTATAATAAATAAGACAAATAATTTAAACAAACCTCGCTACATGTCACTACAGATCCATCAGCTAGCACAAGCTCGTATTCTAAGCAAATATGTTGAAACAGGCCGTATATATGAGAAGACGTCTCTATCCCTGTTCCCATCACCAAACCGCCCACTGTCAACGCATCTAACTCGGGAACCACCGCTAGCGCTAAGCCAAGTGGCTCTAAGGTCTTAGATAACTGGCCCATATTTACTAAAGGCTCGCAGCGGACGGTCTAAAAAATAATTAACATAATAAAAATCTCAAGTAACTTAAAATTGTTATATTAGGAGTTAAGGTTGTTTTACATTTTTTATAAAACGTAAACAAAGCTTATTAACAACTTAAGATACAAAATTTTAATTTTATTTATATTAATAAAAAAGCAATCAATAAGTACACTTTGCACTAAAAAGTTATTGAAAAAATATAATAATTAAACGTATTTATCTTACCATATTCTTAGTATCGACTTCAAGTACGTCCACCAAGTTCACGCGTATGTTAGTGAAGGTCTTCTTGTAGAGGCCATGGCGAAAAGACATAGTTTGCCAGGTGGGGCGGGCAGTGCAGAGCTTCGTTTTACGGTTACCGGCTAGCCATTCCTTTACCTGCATTTTTTATATAATAACATCTCTTAATGTAAACTAAATCTATATATTAAGTTCTCCTAAACATTAAAAATAAACTTGTGTTACAGCGACAACAATTAAATAGTAGTATAAAATATTACCACCAAGCTGAGATAGAACTGTCTCAAGACTGACTATTACTTTTTATACTAGATAGCTGGCTTTTACTAAAGGTAGCCATTTCTTAATCTTTACATGGAGGATTTACTTTATAACAGAAAAAAAATCCAAAAGAATTCTGTCCTTTTTTCGGGGGAATACATTTTTTTTCTTTAATCAATTTATACATTCTACTTAAAGTAACTAGAGTATAACAGTGGTACCGTACCTGTCTCTGAACATCCCTTACTTTTCTCTCATGGGCCTTTGATGCAGTATTTAGTTTAAATACTACGTAGTTTCTGAGTGTTGACCAGATTTTCCACAATAAAGAGATCGGCAACAGAGTGATAGCGAAAAGACATCTGTAGTTGATTAGGAGGTATTCTATAAAATTCTCTGGTTTAACTGCAGTCATGGTGAATCCTTTGCCTTGAACTACTACATACGTTCAATGCGCCCTAAAAATAACACCTAAATTTAAAAGAGCTACTTATCACTTCCTTCAATGATAAGTCATTCAGCGTAACTGCCTCACGACTTTGGAATTCTCTTCCTTTGAGCGTTAGAGGCGCCAAAACGTATAACTCTTTTAAAAATCGGTTAAAACTGTATTTCCACTCTGTTTAAAAACATAGGTAATCTGTTAACCATCTTTGGATGTTTTTATGCCATTTTTACTTGCGTATTCTATTATTATTTATTTAATACAATATAATATATTTATTATTATTATATAATATTATTTATATATTTATGTACTCATTATTTATTATAGTATTATTATTATGTACATATGTATGTAGGTATATATTTTTGATATGTAAATCTATTTATAGTATTATAAAATGAATTACTATTGTTGTTATATTATTACTATTATTTCTGTTTTTGTTTTTCTACTATATTGTTCACACCCCTTCCCTTACAGTTTGTCATTTCCAACACCTTAAGGTTGCCTGGAAGAGATCGCTGCCTTAGCGATAAGGCCGCCTCTTGTACATAGCTCTTTATATATTTTTCTTGTACAATTTTTCTTTTGTGGGTGTACAATAAAGAGTATTTATTATTATTATTATTATTATTATCACTGAACAGGTTGTCTATAAATTGGAATTTTGTAACAAGACCGAAATCCAAATTAAGGCCTGGGTGATTTTCGCATTTATTAAGCAAGGTTATCATGGTGTAAAAAATAAATAATTTTATATTGTTACGGAACACTTAAAATTCATAAATCATTTATTTTATCGGATATGATATGAAGCGTAACTTTAAAAAATATTAAATATCTTATATTACGAGACTATTTCAGAAGTAGGTCAGGTAGGCCAAGTAAAATTTCGGTGTAACAGCACATGGTTTTTATTATTTTATACAGAGTCAGAGTAATGAATCAAACGACATTACAATCAAGAATGACGCCATTGCTAAAGTTATTTTACAAAACACAACGCTGTTCCCGCCCTTTTTCCACTCAAGATGACAACGTCAGAAAAGTCAAATAAGTATTTTATATCCGAATGACAACATAAAGAATCAAATAATTAATAATACATATAAATCCTATTTTTATATAATTAATAATTTATATTATTATTAGTATAACAAATATGTACTCGTAACGTAAGGAATTTATGCTGCGTATGTATTTCTAATCATATCGTTGCCAATCTGCACAGCACAACGATTCGTCCAGTTTTTTCCCACTTTTAAAAGCGCTCAGACACTATAAAGCGTTTATTTTTTTGAACTATTCCATGAATAGTAAGTTTTAACGAAAACGCCTTTCAAGTCTTTTTTCGAGCTTTATTAACTTGCTTTCATTTGTTTATCAGTGTGTCCTTTTTAACCGACTTCCAAAATAAGGAGGAGGTTCTCAATTCGACCGTATATATTTTTATTTTTTTTATGTTTGTTCGCGGATTTTTTCGTCGTTTATGAACCGATTTTGACAATTCTTTTTTTGTTGGAAAGGAGATATCGGAGATATCGGTGCCAGCCAATACAAATCAAAACACACCGACTTCGAAAATATCTGATTAGTATCTATTCTAAATGAAAACCCGTTTAGGTTTTTTCTACTTTTCAGTGCCTGGAAGTCGTTTTTTTTTAAGTTTCAATTTTAAATATGTCATATATTTTCAAACACTTTATTATTAGTAATAAGATTACAAAAAAACTAGTTCTCAAATAGTCGTTTTATACGTATGAAGCATATGTTATCATATAATATTAAATAAGCAATACTTGAATATTTATTTCGTGTATTCTGGAAATGCGTCTAACTAGTTGTTGTCAAATTTTTTCTAATTCTATTATTAGAGCCTTTTCTATCTCTTCTCAAGCTGACAATGTCATATAGCGCGCCATCTAGTAAAACTTTGTAGCACTTGAATTGTTACCAACAGATGGATGGGTAACCAACTGAACGAGCACCTAAGCCGAGCGAAGCTCGGTCGCCCAGGTGTTTTTATTTAAAACTAGCAGCTCACGCTCGCTTCGCTCGGATTTACCTCTAGGAAAACAAAAACAAACCTAACCCACGGAAACTGTACATACATATTTTCCGGGACAAAAAGTAGCTGTTCACGCCGTTTCAACCACCAAGCTGTAACCCGCACATACAATCTTCGCATATACACCACGCACACATAGGCATTGCGGGCCCTCACCGCCGGACGCAGTTTTTAACCGCCATTCACCTTTTTCTCCACGCGCGAGCTACATGTCGGGTCCGAATAATCAGTTGTTAATTTTATATATATAATTTTTCTGAAGTGTCCATTAAACAAGTATTTTAATTTAATGTGGAGTCATTATTCCGTCCACCTACATATTCTTCCGAACAAGGAAAGTTTTGGCGACCGTGACAGGACACGCAAGAATCGGACTTTGACCACATCGCGCGATGCATACGTGGAAGGACGCGTAGCGGTCATACAATAGCAGCTTCTTTTCGGATCAAGGGAGGAAATTCTAATAAAAGGAATACTACTTTAATGAAGAACTCGCATCAATTTTGTAGCAGCCAGCCGGTCTAGCTTAAGCGCCGCAGCATTGGTCCAGCATTTACAAAAAGAGTGAGCTCGTTCCTATATTTATTCCTTTTCCTAGCTTTGAGTTCTTTTTCCTCGATCTGCTTTATTATGTTATTGTCTTGTTTTTCCACATACTTTTAATATCTCATTTTACAAATTATAAAATAATATTAAATTATATACAAACTTAAAATCAATAAGAAACATTTATCCATTCTAGCTTATACACAAAAGATTTATTTAATTTTGCAAACAGATTATTGCCGATGCATCGATTCTATAATTTCTACGTATCTAAACTCATAACTGTATGATAATTCTAAGTAAAGATATACCTATGTACCTATGTATCGTATGTCTTATATCGAATAATTAACGATTTTTCTTTAATTTCATTTCTATATTGCGTATTTCTAATTCCAATCTGCACAAGCTCTGCTGCCTATCACGCCTATATTTTTAATTATTTATTTTCATATAATTCTGCGCATACGCATTGTAACATTCCAGTTCCGAGCATCCTACGAGTGCGTCCGAAGTATCATTGAACGTTACGTGGCTAACGCTTGCGATTGACAAATGCACGTTGCTTCCTTGTCGCACCGCTATTAGATTGCAACTGATAAGAGACCCGTTTAGCTACAGCTGACTGCGTTCGTCGCCCAACCGTAATAGTGAGGAACGTGATATTTTTATATTATTATTTTTTATCATATAAAATAAAATTAGTTTATTTTATTTTTTAATCTTTATTGCTTATTTGTTAAGTTAATAATGTCGGAGCTTAAAGAATTACTTATTAAGCGTAGCTCGATTAAAGGTCGCATAACTAAATTCAAAAATTACTTAGAGGCCCTAGAATCTACAGATAATGTATCGTCATTAGAAATTAGTTCATTAAACTTACGACTAACTAAATTTACTGAGTTATTTAATGAATTTGACGATTTGCAAGGTCGGATAGAAATTTTGAATGAATCTAATTTAAAAACAGAATTATGCGAAAGAGATTTGATAGAAAACGATTTTTACTATTGTATTTCAAGAAGTAAAGAATTTTTAGACACCGAGTCTGCTCCCTCATTGTTTAAGAATGCAAACTCAATACATTCCAATCATCATCAAGACGATGAAGCTGTATTAGGTTTTCGATTACCAGTCATTAAAATACCAATTTTTGATGGTAAATATTCTAAATGGTTGGAATTTAGGGATACTTTTAATTCTTTGGTTCATACAAATAATAAAATTCGTAATATACATAAATTTTATTATCTACAATCGTATCTCGAAGGTGATGCGTCTTTAGTTATACACAACTTAGAAGTTACAGATCAAAACTATAATGAAGCTTGGAAGTTGCTTTGCGATAGATATGATAATAAAAGGCAGCTCATTCACAACCATCTAGTTTCACTTTTTAATCTTGAGCCTATAGCATGTGAGTCTGATAAATCCTTAAGATTTATTATTGATCACGTAGCGAAAAATCTCCGAGCTCTCAGTACCTTGGGTCAGCCTACCGAGAAGTGGGACACACTTATTATATACTTAATGTCTACGAAATTAGATTCTAACACTATTTTGAAATGGGAGGAACATAGAAATTCCCTCCAAGATATTCCTACGTTAGAAGAATTTAAGGCATTTTTGAAAGGTCGTGCAGATGTTTTAGAGTCTATTCAAGGTAACAAGCACGAATTTCATAAACCCGTTAGGCGTTCAGCTGATAGTTTAACTCGTCAGAAATCTCAGACCCGTTCTTTTGTGGTTTCAGCTCCTGAGTCTGCTTCTTCTATGAACTTCGAGTGCCTAGTTTGCCACGAGAAACATCGCATATACGATTGCCCTACTTTTAAGGCCAAAACACCCGAAGAGAGAATTTCTCAGGCCAATAGTCTAAAATTATGTCATAATTGCCTGAGACGAGGTCATGATTATCGCCAGTGTAGACTATATGGCACATGTAAATTCTGTAAGAAACGTCATAACTCCTTGCTACATTATTCTATTGAGCCAAGCAATTGTAATAAAAATATTTCTGTATCGTTGTCGGCCGCTTCTAATATCGAAACTATATTAAGTACGGCATTAATTCAAGTCACAAATCCACAAACAAATTATACTTTGACTGCCCGCGCTTTACTTGACAGTGGTAGTCAGACTTCTTTTATAACAGAGTCGCTTAAAAGAAGACTCAACCTTACTCCATGTTCTTCCAGCGTTCATAACATAATAGGTATAGGCAACATGCTGCAGCACGTTAATACTGAACGTTGTGCAATACACATAAGTTCTAAAAATAGCAATTTTAGTACTAAATTAACTTGTTTAGTATTACCTCAAATTTCAGGAAAATTGCCTAAATGTTTTATTAACATAAGTCACCTTGATTTATCTCCATTTAATCTCGCTGACCCTACTTTTAATATTCCATCCGACATTGATGTTCTGATTGGTGCAGATTTATTTTGGGACATTTTATGTTCTGAGCAGCAGTCTTTAGGTGCAAATAACCCCATACTGCGCAGCTCCAAATTAGGGTGGATATTAGCTGGTCCTATGCGCTTCAATCCTTCAGATAAGGGTGCTGTACATTGCAATTTTTCTCACACTATTGAAATACATAAAGATCTAAAAATGTTTTGGGAACTTGAAGGCCTCCCCCAAAAAAAGGTTCATTCTGACAGTGAAAGGTTTTGTGAAAAACATTTTCTAAAAAATACTCGGCGACTCGATGACGGTCGCTTTTGCGTTAAACTTCCACTCCTCGATGAGCCTACTTGCTTGGGTGATTCATACCAAAGCACTAAGAAAAGGTTTCTTAATTTAGAAAAACGTTTCGTAAGGCAACCAAAACTAAAAGTGTTGTATTCTGATTTTATTTCAGAATATTCCAAGCTGCGTCATCTATCAGAGTCTTCCATTGACATACCTGAGATATCATATTTTTTACCACATCATGCAGTGATTAAAGAAAAGAGCGAGTCTACAAAACTTCGTGTAGTATTCGATGCTTCTGCCTCCACGTCATCTGGGGTGTCAATTAATGACCTGCAAGTGGTAGGTCCTACTATCCAAGATTCTATCTTTAACATTCTTATTCGCTTTCGCCAGTATAAGTATGTACTTTGTGGGGATATAGAAAAGATGTATCGTCAGATCTTAGTAGATGAGAGCGATCGTGATCTTCAGCTCATACTTTGGCGTGACAATCCCTCCGAACCGCTAAAGACATACAGACTAAATACGGTAACATATGGTTTTTCTAGTGCCAGTTTTTTGAGTACTCGATGCTTGTGGCAGCTGGGTGAAGAATGTTCGGACCCACTTATAAAAAGAGTCATACAACAAGACTTTTATGTCGATGACCTATTTACAGGCAGTTCAACAGCCGATGAATTGCGTTACATTCAGAGCTCTGTGTCTGAAGCACTATCCAAGGGTTGTTTTCCACTTAGAAAGTATCGTTCAAATTTATCTTCTCTATTTCCTTCTAATACTAATTACAATGGTGAGCTCATGCGAAGCCATACTTCTAGTACTTTAGGTCTTGGTTGGGATTCATCAACGGATCATCTAAATTTTAAAATTGAATTAACTTCTTCTGATATCATTACTAAGCGTAATATCCTATCGTCCACCTTTAAAATATTTGATCCGCTTGGTCTACTGTCATTATGTACTATAAAGCCTAAAATCATTATTCAGCAGCTATGGATTCAAAAATCTGAATGGGATGAACCCGTTCCTAATAATATACGTAAGGCATGGCAAAGATTTACTAAAAATATTGATTCTATTTCAGCTATTCATATTCCTAGATGGGTTCTGATTTCTGACGCCATCTCAACAGAAATGCATTGTTTTAGCGATGCATCACAGAGCGCCTATGGTGCTTGCATATATTTAAAATCAGTAGATGCCAAAGGTAAAGTAAGGGTATCATTGCTCTGTGCTAAGGCTAGGGTAGCTCCTATCAAATCAATAACTATTCCTCGCCTCGAACTTTATGGAGCTTTATTATCCGCGCAGTTGAGCTCCACTGTAATTCAAGGTCTCAGAATTAAGGGCATTTTCGTTTTTCGCCACCATACGCACCTCACTTTGGCGGTTTATGGGAGGCGGGCGTGAAGTCAGCTAAATATCACATCACGCGCATATTAGGCAATAGTCATTTAACTTATGAGGAATTATCATCTTTATTTTCGCAGGTCGAGGCAATCCTCAATAGCCGTCCTCTTTGTCCTCTCAGTTCCTTACCTGACGACTATAGTCCTCTCACACCGGGCCACTTTTTAATAGGCAGACCATTGACCGCATTACCAGGTCCAAATTATATGGAGCACAATTTTAATTATTTAAATAGATTTCAGCGACTTGAGACTATGAGGCAGCATTTTTGGAAGCGTTGGGTCGCTGAATACATAGCCGAGCTTCAACAGCGTATCTTGGAAGAGTGGTCAAATTATTTTATGGGCCGGACAATATACCACGAGTAGCCGACATAACGACTTCACGAGGCACCATTCGACGAGCTATCAATCGCCTTTGTAGTCTTCCTTCGGAGAGTGACGGGTCTTGAAGGCTTCAGCCTTCAAGGGCCGGGAGGATGTTCACGCCGTTTCAACCACCAAGCTGTAACCCGCACATACAATCTTCGCATATACACCACGCACACATAGGCATTGCGGGCCCTCACCGCCGGACGCAGTTTTTAACCGCCATTCACCTTTTTCTCCACGCGCGAGCTACATGTCGGGTCCGAATAATCAGTTGTTAATTTTATATATATAATTTTTCTGAAGTGTCCATTAAACAAGTATTTTAATTTAATGTGGAGTCATTATTCCGTCCACCTACATATTCTTCCGAACAGTAGCCTATGTGTTATTCCAGACTATAATCTTATCTCTATGCCAAATTTCATCCAGATCCGTTCAACCGTTTTGGCGTGAAAGAGTAACAAACCACACTTCCATACTCACAAACTTTCACATTCATAATATTAGTATAGATAGTATAGATATACATATAAGCGTTTGGGCTACATCAAATTATATGTTACTCCAAATTTAATAAAATCTGTTTGAAAAAATTAAATAATAATACATATATGTTAATAAAAACATGAAGCATTATGTATAAACGCAATTGTAATCACAAAAAATAGTAGGCACTTGTAAGATTCTCCTCGTGCTCGCAATTTCTGACACCAACGTTGAAGTTTTTTTTTGGTGTATTCAAATAACATGCTGGATGACTTTGAGGTCAACTAATTTCAAAAGGACGCGACAAGGTGTGTTATAACCTTTAGAACGTAATATATAAGGGTCCCGGGGGAGAGCTGACTCCTACCGGGCGCGTCCCCAGGTGGCGGATGGGGGAACGCCACCCGCTTAGTCTGCAGCGGGTGGTACCGGAGAAATCCGGCGCGGACCAACAGCAGGGTGGTGCCCTAACCGCGGGCCGTCAACCGCGGTGAAGGGCGCTACCCAGACGGGGCCGCTCTCCGTTGAGCGGAGTTGCGGCCGCCGGGAGCGGGGCCGCTTCGGCGGTCTTGCGACCGGAGGGCGGGGACCGGTTGCGGGACTGTGTGGGAGGGCAGGCTCGTAACCGGTAGAGGGGAAGGCCGCGGTGGGAGAGGAGTGCCGGTATTTCGGTGCGCCGTTCTCCCTGCCCCCCGCGGCCTTGACGGGGCTGCCACCGTCTTAGATGGCAGACGCGGTGGGGCTGCAGGGGAAGAGGAGTGTCGGTGTGTCGTTGCCGCTCTCCCTGTCCTCTGCAGCCGATTGAAGGGTGCCCACTGCGGTGGGCGGCGTGGTTTAATGGGGCTGCTCCGGGTACTTCTCTGGTTCAGCAGAGTGGACTGTGGAGCAGCCTCATTGGTTTGGTGGCCGTCAGGCCTACCGCTGGGGCGTCGCGGTAGTTATGCGTAAGCGATCCCGCGGCGTCCCACTAAGGCGGAGGGGAGGGGAAAGTTGGGGTTTAGTGGGTAGTACCGGCTCTTCTAGCCGGTGAGCCCCACATAACCACCTGGGGTATAGGTGGTATGCGTAAATGCATTCCCCAACTATAAAAAAAAAAAAAAATATATAAGGGTAAACGGGTGTAAGCGTGTTTTTGTAGCCTTCGTCTATAGTTACTTATTAGGTCATCGATAGAATACAAACTGGTCTGTATTGAGCATTTACATATTTCGGTTTGAATCTAAGAATTAGGTACAATAGCATATCAGATACCTTATACACCGCGAAGACAGTTTAGAAATCAATGTACATTGTGTATTTTTTTTAGATCTTAGCAAAGACTATATGATTTATAGAAAAATCCAATTAAACAAAAAATAAAACTGAACTTATTAAATTATATTTTTTGAAGTGAAAACTTCTATAGGCAGGTTTGGATGGGGAGTAAATTCATGTAAGTTTTCACTTCTGTCGGGAGCCCTCATGACTGCTTTTTTTTAAAGAACGCTATAAATCTACCACCAGTTCGAAAACCGATTTCTTCTTTTCTTGAGAACTGGCGAAAGAGACACAGATTATTAAATAATTGATAGTGTTTATAACTAATTACGTACCTTAAAAGATCTGTGATTGTGATTCTGTAGGCCTCTTTATGACCTACAATTTTCTAGAACATTGTTTTGATGTATCTCTAACTTTAAGCCAGCGTTAGCAATGCAAACGTAATATAAAAACAGTTTTTCTTTAACAAAAATGCTCTTTGAAATGCATTTGCCGGTACAACACTTGAGCCAACTAAGTTAATTGTAGGTATTATGTAGGTATATAACCTTCGCAGAAGTGCAAGTAATAAGTTGACAAGAATCTCAATCGGATGAACATTGATTTTTATATATTAGATATAACATATACTAGCGACTCACCCTCGCTCCGCTCGGGTTCGTCCCTACTTACGTTTTAACGTTTAGTACAGATTTCTCAGAGATGAGATATTTTCCCACAGTAAAAAGTAATAACTAGTTATCATCATACCGGAGTTCATCAAAATCCCTAAAGTGGTTTTTCCGTGATGCGGTAACAGACCTACAGACAGACAGACAGACATACAGACATACAGACAGACAAAAATTCTAAAAACTATAGATTCGGCGTCTGTATTGATAATGTCTATTTCAATAAGATTTTTCAAAAAATATTTTATATACAGTTTCGGCTTAGTTAAAATTTTATTATATGTGTAGATATAATATAAAATATTATGCAAATACTTTATAAAGTTCCACAAGGAAACGTGGCATTATACAATTTAATTATATTTCAAACCGGAGATTTTGTTTTTATAGACTCTGATTTAAAACGCCACACATTTTTTGTTTCAATGATCTTTACTAAGATTACTTATAAGATTTAATAAGATCCATATTCATATGTATTATAAGTTTTAAATTTCTTTGTTCATTACATTCTTTAAACATATTACTACAATGTACTTAATATTTTATTATACTTATGCAATTCATATATTTATTAACGATATATCCCAAAAACCTATCTGTTTTACTAAACTAGCAAATGGAATCTGACATATGGATATTTGTGTGGAGGTTATGGCAAATTTGTAACTGTAGTGAGGAAAATTTCAGGGACCCAACAGCAGGTGGTATGTTTAAATGCATTTCACAACGTAAAAAAGATATATTAGCCCGGATATGTTGGTCCAAGTATATTAACACAGATATGTTTAAGCCCGGATTAGTTAACACAGATATGTTAACATGGATATGCCAGTCCGGATATGTTAGCACAGATATGTCGCACGGATATGTTAGCACGGTTTTTTTTTTATAATTAGATTTTATCCACAGGGTTTAATTGCCCGTGCCCTTTTTATAACATTGACAAAAAAAAATATGTTTGGCGATTACATTTTTTATACTTAGAACTAGCGGTACTTAAGGCTATAGATTGAAGGACGTGGTCCGACACTGACTGGTATTAATTAATGAACATGCATTTTTTTTTATTCACGAAGATGTAATGTCAAAATTATCGTACTTAAACTTACTGAAAGTACTCTACTCTCAGTTCCCACAAAAATGACTCTACAATCTTATGAATCACACACAATTTTCTTCAATAATTCACATAGACCAAATAATTATAAATTTTGTATATCATACAAACTAGAAATTCCGATAATACCATAAATATTGCTACTATGGAGTATAAAATTTAGTTAACTAATAAGGAACTATAAAACATTTGAAAACTCACCTTATAAAGAATACGTTCACTTCTGTAAGCGGCCAACTACAAAGTGACCACAATCAAACTCAAGGTCACGGTCAGATACATGATAACAGCTAAAATCATCGCAAATTTTTTGGTTACATAATTTTGCACGCACATATTACACCGCACTTGTAACATTTTTTTCTTAAAAATAGTAAAAAACATTTCTTTAAAAGAAGGTTCATTTTTTTTCAGTTCAAAAGAAAGAAAAGAATAATAATTTTATACAAAAGATTTTATAGCTATCAATTACTATAATATATATTTTTAAAACACCTTATCTATACATATAATAAAATTGTAACTAAGATGAATTAAATTTTATTAATATTTTTTGGAAAATCTTATTGAAATAGACATTATTATCCATACAGAGGCCAAATCTATAGTTTTTAATATTTTTGTCTGTCTGTCTGTCTGTTACCGCATCACGGGAAAAGCACTGGAGGAATTTTGATAAAATTGGGTGTGATAATAACTGGTTATCCGGGTCAACATATAGGATACTTTTTACTGCGGGAAAATATCTCATCTCTGAGAAATCTATACTAAACATTAAAACGAAGAGTCAATCGCTAGTTATAAATATTTGTTCATTTGTGCTTTTAACTGCATTGGACGTTTTTGTTCTTAACGTAAATGTTTGTTGCCTGTGTTATATTATGTTCTCGGACTGTTTAATATAATTATATATTCCTTTTTAAAATAACTTCAATACACAAAATCATAAGATATTTTTTATTAGCTTAAAAGATATGAATGAATGTCATAGATGAGAATCGAACATACGAATATTTTTAAAATTACAAAGTATATATAAAAAGTATTTTGTAACGCGCCGCTAGTTCAGTCATAGACATCAAGCGCCTTCGTACAACCTCTGTGGTGTTCGTTTAAGCAGGAGCCAGGCAGGCAGGAAAAGTATGACGACGAATATTTTTTGACGTTTGGGCGGGATGTATGATTTTCTGTTGTATGTATAAATTTTATTAATTACTAACAATATAACGATTAAAACAGGAAAAGTATTTCACTGTTTTCATTCCTCCGGGGTTATTTTTTTAACATCCTTCCCTTAGTCACATTTCTTCAATCAACCTTCGTGGCGGTTTTATAGTACGCTTATTACATCTTTGTGTCGCTTTATACTCTCTAATATGCCGTTGTGTGAGACGTCCTGTCGTTGTGTGAGGCGTATTGCGATACGTGAATAGGTACTTTCTTAGGGGATTTATTTGGAAGTCATTATTTCCCTTACTTGCTGCCATTCGGGTTTTAAAAGTTCAAACTAACCGTTCTGCCAATCCATTTGTTCGCGGAAGGTTAAGTGTCGATTTGATATGTACAATGTTCTTAAGTTTGCATTAGTTATGTTTGAAACTAATGATGTGAATTGTGGTCCGTTATCAGAAACTATAACTTGTGGTAGTAGTCCAAAGGTAGTAAAAATGTCGTCTAGTTTGTTACAAAGTTTATCTGTTGTAATTTTGTCCATTGGAATAACTTCTACCAATTTTGATAAAGCATCCGCCAATACTAGCCAGTACTTTCCCTCAAACGGTCCTGCAAACTCAATGTGTTTTCTCTCCCAAACATTGTCTGGAAATGATCATGAGAATACAGGGAGTTCTGTGTTATTTGGTCGATTTTCCTGACACATATCATCAATATCCTCTTCTATTGTTGGCCACTATACATAAAGTCGTGCTAAAGCTCTCATTGCTGAAATACCTGGATGACTACTGTATAAATATTTTAACGTAGGCAGGCGTAATGTGTACGGCATCACAATTCTGCCCTGCCAAATAACTGAATTGTTTTCTATTGCAAGTTCTTCACGTTTGCGTAAATACGGTTGTAGTTCTGCTTCCTTTACTAGGTTTATCCATCCTGTTTTAATGTATTACATTACTTTTTAAGGCTATTATCTCTCGCGATTTCTTCCTTAATATGTTGTTGAGTTAGTGACAAGTCATTTATTTTTATATTTTTATAGAGACCTGCCTTTTCCAATCGGGTAAATACTGTATAAAAGTGCTTTCAAATTTTCGATATCATTTCTTCCAGTCACAGCTATGTTATCAAAATAAACGGCTACATTTGGTATATCTTCTATAAGTTTGTCTAAATAATTTTTGAAAATACATATATGGCGCAGTTGCGATACCAAATGGTATTCTGTTGTAATGAAAATAACCTTTGGGTGTTGAAATTGATAGATATTTTTATTGATGCTTCAGCTATTTCAAATTGTAGGTACGCGTATTTCAAATCAATATTTAAATATATCTCTCCATGTGATAGTCGTGGACGTAAGTGATCAAAAAGAGGAAGTGGGTGTGCATGTTTTATAAGTACGGAGTTAATTTTTATAAGGTAATCACCGCATATTCTTATTTGTCCATTTGATTTATGAACATTAACCGTAACCCATTCAAATGGGGTTATGTTTGGGTTTATTGGAGTAACAATGCCTTCATTAATCAAGCGCTCTAATTCAAAATCTACGTTTCTTTTAATACTAAATTTTACACGACGAGCAGGAAGATGTTTTGGTTCTACTCCTTCTTCAATGTAGATGTTTACTTGATAATTGTTTACTCTTCCTAGTTTACCGTCGAAGAGCCTCTTGTGATCATCTAATACACGCCTAAGTGACATGTTTGTTGTTATTGTATTACTTTTTATAGAGCAAACGGGTTTCGGAAAAATCATATCAAAAGAATCACTCCACTGTAGGCCAAAAAGCATGTTTCATTACAATTACTGGTAGTATTAAACTTCGGTTATCAACTTCTACAGTAATGTCCGTTATGCCCTTAGGCTTTATTTTGAAGTTACAGTAAGCTTTTAATGTGGGTGCTTGTATTAGTGAGGATAATCCAATTTTTCTCCACATTTTAGTATTATTGATGGAATACACAGAACCTGGATCCTAATCCATTGTACACTTTATACCGTTAATTTTAACATCTATTTTTTTACGTCTGCTTGTTTTTCATAATATATTTTGTAAGTATTACTTTTTTCCTCACTTTCTTCGCTACCTGAAAATGATGAAGTTGATGTTATGCTTATTTTTCTTGAACTTAGTTGATTTTTTAAGTGGTTTATAGTTGTCAAGGTACGCTCAGCCAGTTTTAATGCAGCAACATTCAAAATGCCCCTAACTCCACATTCTGCACATTCATGATCTCTGGCTTCACATTTGTTAAATTTGTATTGTGCTTTTGTGCTTATCGCATCTACGGCATTGGTCTAGACGTAATTTGTGTGTTGGTTTCCGTATGTTTTCTTCTTTTCTGTTCTCCGTTTTGCTAGAAATTCTGTTAATGTTACACTCTGTATTAATATATGTTTCAGCTAGTTCCTTAGACTGAGCAATAGCAAATAATTGTAAAAATGTTACTTCTATTTTGAGTATCTTATAAGATCAGGCTATTTTTGTCTTAGTTCAATTTACAATTGTTGATGATTTAGTCCTGTAGTAAAGCGATCTCGTAACTGTTGTTCTAATATAGCGTCATCATAACCGCAATCTTTGCCGAGTTCTTTCAACCTATTGGCGTATGTTTCCATGCTTTCACAAGTATCTCTGATATAAGACCAAAATTCTGTCACAGCCTTGTATCTTGTTTTCCGTGTTTTACATATATCTAGTACTTTTTTTTAAATATCAACGTAGGATGAATTTTCGAACGACGATATTAGTGCTGTTTTAATTTCGTGGTATGTTTCTGTAGGCAGTGGTAGCCCAGTGGTAACGCGCTCGCTTGGCAAACCGAGTGAACCGAGTTCAAATCCCGGGTCTCGCACCTCTGATATTTTCATGTGCGAATCATTTTCTAACTTGATTACCACTTGCCTTACGGTGAAGGAAAACATCGTGAGGAAACCTGCATGTCTGAGAGAACCTAGCAAGTTTTCGAAAGACATGTGAAGTCCGCCAATCCGCACTTGGCCAGCGTGGTGGACTATGGCCTGATTCCCCTCGTCTTGAAGGGAGGCCCGTGCCCAGCAGTGGGACGTTAAAAAGGGCTGAATACATGTTTCTGGTGTTAAACATGATAATAAAAGATCTTTCTGTGTAACTAAGTAACTTTCACCCCCTATTTTACATTAAAAAAATATATTATAGAATAAAAATACCCACTTGTTGCTTATTAGCCGCTACTTTGATTATTTTTTTATAAGATTAATAATCTTATCATATTCGCGTTGTCCAGACTGACCGATCCTGAGCAAATGCGGCCATGGCGTCCAATCTTACGTGATTGTGAGACTAGTTATCTGCGCTGGGATATTGTAGGGCATAATTATACGAACAAACACAATTGAGCAAAAACAACAACTCTCTGTTTCGCTAACTTCCCCACTCCAGGCTGTTACTGAGCCTTTTAAGACAGAAAAGCTCTATAACTATACTTGGACCGACTTGGGTCTCGAAACCAGGACTTTTGGATCCGCAGCTATACAAGCTAGTCACTGCATAGACATACATACATGACAAACACATAACCCTCCTTTATACTTCGCCGCAGTCGAGTAAAATGGTACAGCAAGTTCAAAGGCTCTCAAAATGCAATAATTTAACATTTTATATAAAATGATTTTTTATTTTTTTTACTAGCGACTCACCCTCGCTAGGCTCGGGTTCGTCCCTACTTACGTTTTAACGATTAGTATAGATTTCTCAAAGATGAGATATTTTCCCACAGTAAAAAGTATCCTATATGTTGACCAAATTTCATTAAAATCCCTTCAGTGGTTTTTCTGTGATCCGGTAACAGACAGACAGACAGACAGACAAAAATTCCAAAAACTATGGATTCAGCCTCTGTATCGATAACAATGACTATTTCAATAAGATTTTCAAAAAAATATTTAATGTACAGATTCGACTTAGTTACAATTTGTACAACAAGAAACAAAATGTAATAAATAATTAAAAAAACATAAAATTTATGTAACACTATAGATAGTACCTATCATTGAATTTTTATTAACATTGAATTTATTTTATAATGTTGTTACATAATATAATATTATGAGCCATTAATATGTTTCATCTATAAAACTTAACCTCATTGTAATGTGTATTGTAATGATAAATAAATATATAATAAAACAAGTTGAGTTTAGAAATGATTTTTTTATTCTTTGGCATAAATTAAATTTACATTCTTCATTTATACAATTATGAAATAATTATTCCAATTATCCTATAACTTTTCCCTCGCACAAAATATACATAGCTCTTATTAATTAACCCTATTGAAAAACTCCAATAGGATCTCATCAAAAGCGACAAAAGCCACAAAGAAACCAATAAAAGCCACAGAAACCAATAAATATTTATTGGTTTCTATGTGGCTTTTGTCGCTTTTGATGAGATCCTATTGGAGTTTTTAAATAGGGAAGTTTCCTTTTTAAAACTAATATTATTTGAATGCATTATAAAATAAAAAAATAACTTTCCATACACCTGTTAGAACTTAGAAGTTTGGGGTCAAAGTACGTTGTAACTTATTTTTACTATTCGCTTTGTATACTTGTTTACTTAGATTATAATTTAGATTTGATGCTTTCATGTGAAACTGGTATAACTGTATCTTTACGCACAACTGCTTTCCTGGGGGCGGTAATAGTAAGGATTCCATCAGAAGATAACTTGGATTCAACTGACTCAGGTCGGCAACCATCTGGTAATATGTATCTCCTCACAAAATGACGAGAAATGTATCCATCTTCATCTTTTTTCTCCTCATGCTTGCCTTCCACAACGATAAACCCATCTATAGTCTTCACTGTAATCTCTTCTGGTGTAAAATCCTTAGCATGCAATAAAATTTGATATTTACCCTTTTCACATTTCACAGTTGCATCGTTTCTCCAGGGGAAATTTTCCAGCCAATCAATAGAACGCAACACTACTTCGTCCCCGAACAATGGTTTTGTTGCCGGCCAAAACGACATGGTTAATTTCTAGAATGTTCAATTAAACAAAGTAAATAAACAATACTACGAATTACGACGCGCTCAGCTGTTATAGGAGTGAGTGAATGATCAATGAACGCTTCTTTGAATGTAGATATATAATATGATAATGGCGCCAACTTATTCGTGATAACAGTGTTTTTTTTTATCTGGCAACACTTAATCTATCCATAGAGAAATATATTATAATAATAACCTAATCATTTGCTACAAATTACAAACCCGTTCTTTATTATTATAAATACATATTTTTATTGTTATCATGCATTTTGTTATATTAACATGCTTATATACGAAATTTTTAGTAACATTTTTCAATTAAACGTCTTCCATTAAAAAATATAACTAATTTCAACGTTGTCTTAGTAAAATTGGTAATGATGACATCATACACCTTACTCGTACTGGAAAAATGAATATTCAATAAGGATCTACTCAATTATAAAAAAGTACTGCCGGAAATTAATCTTATTAATTTTTATTAGCATTATGGTTTCGATAGACTTCTTAAAACATGATGTCATTAATAAAATGATTTAAATAATAGTATTAAAATTACATGACGTAGGTAGGTATATATACAAAGTATCTAATCTATTGAGATAAAAATATATAAACAAGTCTCAATGTTATCAATATAGAAAAAAGATTTTATATTTCAAGTAACAAAAACAAAATATATATTCTTCATACAGTCTTTTATAGTTTTAGATTAAAGGAACAATATGATTGATAAAATCGCGGTTGTAACGGGCGCTAACAAAGGTCTTGGTTTTGCTATAGTCAAGGGTCTATGTGAAAAATTTAAGGGTACCGTATGTTTAACATCGCGAGATGAAAAGCGTGGGAAAGAAGCCTGTTTGGAGTTACAAAAACTAGGATACACACCGAAATACCATCAACTGGACATAACTGATAAAGAAAGTATAGTGAAATTCTGTTCTTTTCTACAATCACAAAATAAGAAGATACAAATATTGATAAATAACGCTGGTGTTCTATTCTTAAAAGACACAACAGAATCGAAAAGTTACCAAGCAGAATTTACTTTACTCGTAAATTTCTTTGCTTTAGTTGACTTTACTGAAGAAGTTCTATCCTACATGAATGATAATGGCACTATCGTTAATATTTCGAGTTCCTCAGGACATCTTTCTAGGATACCGTCAGAAGTATTAAGAAAAGATATAAGCAATTCAAACTTGACTGTGAAAGAATTGAAAAATTTAATGCAAAATTATATTGACTCAGTAAAGTTTAATAAAAATATAGAACAGTGGGGTGACTCTCCTTATGTGGTGTCAAAGGTTGGCGTAAACGCTTACACGTTTATATTGCATCGAAGATTGGTAGATAGAGGTATGTAGTGAGTAATCATTAATATGTACTGAACGGATTTGTTTAGAAATCAAAATGAAGATTATTATCTTAAATTTATCACTTATTTCCAGGAATTATTTTTAGATAAAATACAGAAAACGCATACAATAGGTACTACGTAGAATAATGGCTGCAAAACAAAAGAAATATTTGTTTTACAATAATATGACATGCGCAAGGTCGCGGACAAGCTGCATTGTTCCGTATCACATACCTACTATATTATAAAAGCGCTCAATGCACCAAAACAAATGAATGCTAGTTTAGAAACCTATTTTTTGAGCGACTAAAAAATATAGTAGTGCATACACCACATGACAATTAAAAAAAAAAGTTAGAAAAAGCGCTTAAAATCGAAAAATACCATGAATTTGCCAAGTTCAAATGACCTTGTTATAACTGTTACTTATTTTTTTTCTTACCTACTAAATTAGTATAAATGTAAAGTTCAATACCTAAACTACGCAAATATATTATGTCTATAATAAAAATTTTGAATTTCATGGTTTTTAATGTCAAATATTGGGTGAAAAAGGCAGATTTTTATCACCTCGGACCTCCTTTTGTATCTGTGATAATCGTTGTCTAGTTCGTTAAACGTTTTCACCACATTATTACCATTATAATTGCATATTTGGGTCTGTATATTTTTGTTACTCGTTCACGCTGTCGAATCGACTGGAAACATTTAGATGAAATTTATCAAGGATAAATAATTATGACCTGTATATCTTTAGGCTCTTAGGGATGTTGCACCTTCGCTAGGTAAAGGCGCCAGTATAGAAAAAAATATCTATTGTCTATTCTATATATAATACTAGCGACTCATCCTCGCTCCGCTTGGGTTCTCCCTACTTACCTTTTAACGTTTAGAATAGATTTCTCAGAGATGAGATATTTTCCCGCAGTAACAAGTATCCTACATGTTGACCTGGATAAACAGCTATCATCATACCAAATTTCATCAAAATCCTTCCAGTGGTTTTTCCGTGATGGGGTCACAGACAGACAAAATTGTAAAAACTATAGATTCGGTCTCTGTATCGATAATAATGTCTATTACAATAAGATTTTCCACAAAATATTTAATGTACAGATTCGGTTTAGTTACAATTTTGCTATAATACCAGATTCCATAGATAAAGTTTTTTTACTTAAATATAGATTTAGTTTTTGAATTAAAATTGAATAATAATAAACGACTTCAAAAAAAAAAAGGTGTTGAAATCAAGCCATCATTTTAGTATATTATGTTATGAATACCTTCTTTACTTGTGTACTGATTTTGATGATTCTATTTTAAATAAATAAATTATAAATCACCCATATAAGTTTCTAAATTAAATTTCACCCCTTGTGTATAATTTTTAGTGGCATTATAGTCCAATGTACTTTTATAACTAAAAAGTAATTCCAGGCATAAAAGTAAACTGCGTTCATCCCGGCTATGTGATGTCAGATATGACCCGTGGGGCTGGTTCCTTAAGTCCTGAGGAAGCTGCCGGAGTCCCTCTGCAGACTGCACTGTATCCTGGAACGGGAGGAATGTATGTGTGGCATAACGGGCAAGTGGTGCCTTGGGATGGCCCTGACCCTCGTGGATATATTGATGAAAAAGTGTAAATTCTTTGGGTGTTTCAGTTAAATTAGTATAATAAAATCTACATTTATTCAGCATAATAAAACGTTAAGTTTTAATAATTAATTTGCATTGTAATAAGTTTTTTTTTTTTTTTTGGAAAATGTGGAACTATCAATTACATGAAGTAAATTCTTTAGATAAAGTATGTATTTGCGGATATGTATGATAAAATAATATCTGTAGCAATATATTAAGTATTTTAATTGAACATTATAACAGTAATGAGTGTAATACTTAAATATTTTCTATCACTTGTGTATATATTTAATAATTACAAAAACAAATCGAATGTATTTTTCACAATAAAAATAAACACATCATTCAAAAGATTTCAATTCAATTTCATTATTTTTATTTACACTAAATAATTTTTTATATCTATATATAATAATCGTTGCTCATTTGTATCGTCGACATAGAAACTAGCCATGTTAACATCATATCGGTGTAGGTATGTATTAAAAGAGTCTGTATAATACTTCATTTTTAATGATCTTTTCAACGGATAAATGGCTCAATAAGGTACAAAACTGAACCTATCAATTGGCATCTCATTTTAATATAGAAAAAATAATCTGATGTAACAGGGTTATTAGCAAGTATATAATATATAACGAATATACATATATCTTCAGTCGAGAAAAGAACTAACAGAACGAAATCTAAGAAATATGATAAGACGCGGGGATCCGAAATGGTAATAAAATATAAATAAAACATTTTTTTTTAAATAAAACAAATAGGTTAATTTACAAATTCCTCATCATATTTCTCTCGTTAAAATATGCTCTCTTAATACAAAGATTTATCGATCACGTCCAACGGAAATAATAATAATAATAGAAAGATTCCGTGGTTGGTTTGTTTGTTTACTTGGCGTCGATGCATTCGGCTGGGTGTTGGTTGTTCTTGGCGGGGGCAAAGCCCGGGGGCAGGGGGATGGTGTTGTAGGGGGCAGGGTGTTGCGGCCAGGGGAGCTTCTGCTGGGGCCAGGGGGGCAGTTTGACCCCATTCGGCTGCACTTGGAGATGGTTGAACCTGGCGAACAGTTCCTGCTGCTGCTGGCTGAGACCGCCCTGTGGCGCTTTGCCGAAGTTCACCGATGTGGACATAATGGCTGGGTCCATTTGGGTCCAATCTGAGAAAATCGCGTTGTTGGAATTGTAACCTAAAAATGTGAATAGCTCTTATATGTGGTGTTTTAGTTGTATTTTTCTTTGTACATAATAACTCTGTATTCATGTATATATCATCTTAAATACATACAACAAATTATTATGTTTTGAGTATTTTTTTAATCATAACAGTTGTAAGATTTTTTCGTAAAATTAAAGCTTGATTAATTAGTAAACGATAACTTTTCAAGTCCGGCATCCCCCATACTTGACACATAGTTTGTTATTCGCAAATTGCAATGTATTATATCTCGCATGACATTAAGAGTACATTAGTTACCTATTATTAGGTTTTAGGCACTGGTATACTATTACTAGTTGTAGTACATTAGTGCCTAAAACACGTTACTTAAATTCAACAACACAACATATCACTTCGAAGATACCTCATAAATCTTAACCCTGCGTATTATGGTAGTATCAATACTGCCAACATAAAAAAGAAGGCCCCAACTTTGTCAAAGTTGATTTCGAAATATTTGAAGTTCTGTTTGACTTCTACGTCAAAATTACTACTAGTTTTGACGTAGTTACGATGAAAATGGTTATGGTATCTCCGAATTCAAAGGATTTAGAGGAATTATAAGTAAAACTATCAAGTAGCATTTCTTTTGCTGATTCCGAATCTGCATATAAGTCATTTTTGACCAAAATTTATAGTTAAGGCCTTCTTTATTATGACGGCAGAATATACTGTTACAGACAAAGTGTATTGCAATTTACCTTGGTGATGTCCCTGATGGCGGGGCACGCCGATGCCGAAAGTGTTCATGTGGGAGAAGCCGGGTGGCGGCAGTCGGGACCGACGCACGCGCTCCATGTTGTCACTGCGGGTTAAACAATTAACGTTGTAAGATTCATATTTCATTTGGCTTATATTTTATATGGAATAATACTATTAAACCTAATTTAAACTGGCTTATTTTTGACTAGCGACTCACACTCGCTCCGCTCGGGTTCGTCCCTAGTTACGTTTTAATGTTAAGTATAGATTTCAATAAGATTTTCCAAAAAATATTAAATGTACAGATTCAACTCGGTTACAATTTTATTATATGTATGGATAAAGAATAAAAAGAAGATTCAGGCCCATATTTTAGCCCTTTTTTCTGATTTATTAATAATAACAACCACATATGTATCTATTAACATTTATTTGATCTAAATTTTTTTCGTTTCTGCTAAGACACTCTATGATTATATTATGTACCTAGATTATATAGCTAGGGCCAAAATAATAATGAAGCTTATTAACTATTTTAACTATTACATACTTTAACTAGTTTTGATTTAAACAAATATGTAAATTAATGTCTGATTTCACAAAATTGTTTTAATTCAGTTGCTAATTCTATTTTAATTTTGCTTCTTTAAAAAATGTAACTAGATAATTGAATAAAAAAATATTATTATATTAGTAATAAATATACAAAAATAAACACGAACCCGCTAGAAATGGTGTTGAGCATGACCTCAGTCTCCATCATCTCGGCTAGCGCCTTCTGCGTCTCCTTGAAGGGATCAAAGTCGAGGTCGTCGTCCCCGTCGCCGGCCGCGCGCCCCGCGCCCCCCGCACCCCCTGCACTCGCCCCCATGCCTTCGTTTGCTCGCATATTGTTCATTCTGAAACACGTTGTTGGGAAATGTTAATACTTTCTTAGATTTAATTTAGACCATTTGATAGCTTAAACGAAATTATCTTTTCGGGTTTTATTCCAACTGACCGACAACCAAAAGGGAAGAGGCCCTTTGTTTTTTGAGATATTGTTAACATCTCCTGGTTAATTTCTAAGAAAACAATTATTAACTGGCACACCGGTGTGCCCGCGACTCTCAACAGATTAATCTAACTAAAACATAATCTCATAACCACAAATAAATCCCAAAAGGTATTTTTCATTTAAAATGGAATACGTTTTATAAATTATATCATACTACTATTATAAATGCAAAATTTAGTATGAACGACTTACGAATTTGAATGAAGTTCAGTCAGGAACGTCAGGACATTATAATTATTACTATACTATATGTATATATATACATATATATATATATATATATATATATATATATATATATATATATATATATATATACATATATATATATATATATATATATATATATATATATATATATATATATATATATATATATATATATATAAAGTCTTCCAATACCTCTGTTTATGCTCCATCTCCAAGCGCTCAGCACTGAGCATATTGTGCGGCAGGTCGAGGCGGTCGTGGCGCCGCTCCTCGCCGCGCGCCAGCAGCAGCCGCATCTGCTGCGCCTTGTGGAAGTCCGTGAAGAACTTGCCCATTGTCTCCGCTTGATAACGACCTTCGCTCTGTAAAATTTCATCAAAACTATATTACATTTGCAAGTTATACTTTTGTAGCACACGAATATAAACACACACATCTTTTTAATACTTTTTTTAAATTAAGACGAGAGATTTTTAATTAAGACCTTATTATTAACCTTTTCATACATTACGTTTTTGTATAGATTTGTAAAAAAAGGGAAAAATTGGTTAAATTAAGAGGCGTACAATTAGATGACATATTTTATTTCTATTCCAATAAAATAGGTTATATTGTTGCAAAGCCCATACTTTCATAGATTTACGCGAATCCATACTAATATTATAAATATGAAAGTAGCTCTGTCTGTCTGTTACCTTTTCACGCTTAATCTGCTGAACCGATTTGAATGAAATTAGGTATGAAAATCATCCCTTAAGTGGATGAAAAGGGTGGTGGAGGTTTGTATGGGGTATCAATCATTTCTCAATTAAGGGATAAAAAACTCATCATACCTATGTACCAGTATGTATATATATATATCTATTCCATACTAAGACTCAAAACGTACTACACGTAACGTAAACAAAATTAAATAAAACTATCTTTTCGACGTTTTTTGCGTATTTACATATTTTGATTTTTGGTTCTCGACGTTTCGAACGCTTTACAGCAATCATGGTCATGGCAGAGACTCTATGAAATTACACATGCGTAAGACAGTGACCACGATGGTTGCCAAAAGCATATTTAAATTTTATGAATCCAATTCCAATACATCTTATAAGTCTATAAGACGAATGTTCCTATCTCATTTCTTCATATTCTTACTGCTGTATCGAAATAGTCACTTCTTCAGTAATGGACTAGCCATATAGATTTCACACTTAAACTGGAAGAATTTCGGACATTGACATTTGTCTACCAGTAATCAAAAATATTTTTCAAATATTACCAAATATATACTATTACTATTAATCAATCAAAAAGAGCACATTCAAATACTAGAATTAATCAAACCTTCGAAGAACAACGTGACAAATAAAATATAACGTCAAAAGGACACAAAGGGAAAACCATATTACCGAGCAAAAAGGTTTTCTACCTGCACTCATGACGTCTCACCCTTTGTTTATCATTGTCCAAAATTTTTCCTGCTTAGCGACCAAAGTGTTATTAGATTTTAATATTATAACATAGTTTTAGATATGAGAATACAGTGTTAAAACTACGAATAGATTATTAAATAAAATATATGTCAACTTACAGCCTGTTGTGTTTCAAAACCATTCGGAAGATCGTTTCGCAATGGTATCTGATTTTGCATTTGTTGTTGCATCTGTTGATTGTGAAGCATAAACGCCCCCATTGAATTTCCCATTGAGTTTGCCAGAGAGTTTCCCATGGTATTTCCCATGGTATTTCCCATGGTATTCCCCATAGTATTTGCAGACATGCTATTTGTACCCATAGAGTTCGCCAGTGTATTTGTAATGGGGTTGTTTAATGAATTTGCAGTTAATGTGTTTGTCATTATATTTCCTAAAGCGCTCGAACCCATAGAATTATCTACCCTCATACCGAACGGTGGAAGCATATTGTGATTTGGATGAAAATTAGCACCTGAAATGAAACAAAGTTTTATTACATTTGATAATAATTTGATATTATGCAAGTATTTTGTAGATTATTATTTATGTTATGATTTGAGCATTTCCATCCATTCAACTGTCTTGATAAATAAAATAAGCCTATTTTAATTAAGATATATATTTTTTTTATAACTTATAATATGAATCCCCAATCTCCTTCATATCTTCTCCATTCTATGTGACATTGGCAAAGTAATGCCATCTCAACTAGTGTGCTTTGAAGCTATTGACAAGAAAATTAAATTAAATTGAGTACAATACGAATCTCCACATCCCAAAAAAGCTTGTAATCTAATAATCTTCATATTTCTTATATTAAATAATAAAAAACCTCACCTAATAATTCACTAGCAGACTCAAGTCCTATACTTGGCGAGGGCATGTAATGTTTTGGTTCCACCATAACATTGTGTTGCCTAGCGAGCATTTCATTCTGTCTCATGAGCAGGTTCCGGCTGCGCATCAGTTCCTTCTGGTCCATCAGACCCTGATTATGACTTATTTGCCTATCATTCGTAAGATAAGTATCCCTATCTAACAACCCGTATCCGTTGATTGGTTTCATTTGAGGAATCAAGTGGTTATCAACGAGCCCCGCTAACATTTCTTTATGCCTCTGCATCATCATGACTTCATTGTTAGCGTCATTCAATAAATTGTGAGTATCATCATCTAGGAGGCTGTGATCGCTATTATCTAACAAATCATGGTTTTCCAGCAAACTGTGCCTGTCTGATTCTAATTCATCCAATTCGTTTGATAGATAGCTCTGTGAATCGTTCTCGAATACTGAATTCTGGATGCTATTATCTTCTGGTTTACTCTCTGGAAGGTCTGGTTCAGGTTCCTGTGTGATACTGTTGGTATTTTTCTGTTTGGATTTGCCTTCTTTGCTCTTTTTGCTGATACCATTTGTGTGATTGCTGTCTTTGTTACTTCTGCTGGACTTTGTATCTGTGTGGTTTTCTTTGTGTTTGGTTTGAGACTGTTGTGTTTGGAGTGTGGGACTGGAAGATTCTGATGTGCCGTTTTCTTGTGACTTAACTGGAAGAGAAATATTTTGAGTTTTTTTAATTAAAAGGAGAATAAGTAGACTTGCAAAGAATAGTATATCCAGCCATACGACGACATTTCTTTTAGACATTCTTAACTGTCCGAATATTCGGGTTATCAGGGTAAAAAAACCCAAAAAAAAAAAACAAAACAAAAACGTGTGTGTGTATGAACACACGTAAGTTATACTTCTTTTTCGTAACAGAACAAAAATAGCTTAACATTTCATTCCGTATGTCACAACTCTCTGTTTGTAAAAGAAATGCAGCTAACTTCATCATGTCGCTTACTGGTTGTCGGTGTGCGCGTGCATCGTAAAAATTTTACACTCATATTTTTATCCAAACGTGCCAAAAGAAGTATAACTACAAATATTGGGTATAGAAACTGAAAAGCTTGCTTCTATACTAAATTTATATGAAATTATATATTATAGTCAATTTTATAGAGATATATATACCTGCTTGTGGTTCAGGGCTAGGCCGCTTGGGGCTGTCGGCGGGCGGCGAGCACGCCAGACTCGGCCACGCCTCTTTGCCGTTGCTATTGCTACTACTGTTCCCGTTACCGTTACCGCTAGTGTTACCGTTACTGTTACTGTTACCGTTTTGGTTATTGCTTGTACCATTCACTGTTTCCTTCTTTGATCTGGAATTTACGAATTAATAATAAAAATAAAGGTTACATTTACTGTCAAAGTAATTTTCTATAAAATATTAAGAATGTTTTTTTTTTATTTATATAATCGTACAGTTCATCGTTTTTTTTTTATTTATATACTCGTTTGAGGTACAGATTCGTCGATTTACAATTACACAACATACATAAATGAATACAAACGAATTGAGTATGACCTTTTTAGAAGGTCGAAAAGAAACGTGTTTGTGTCATAAATTACTTTGTATCGCAATTATCATTTTAGTACTTATACTGTCACCAATTTTTTTTTAAATCAAAAATAAACATACTCCAAATATTACACAATAAATAAGAAAACACTTACTTCGACGTGCTGACTACATTTATTTGAGACGATGTGACCACTGTTGTCGGTATAAAGTTCGATTGATTGCCTAAAAAAAAAAATATAATTTAAAATTAATTAGTAAAAATGAATATTCCATAACGTTTATAAAAAAATCTGCCTTACCATCTTTAGTTTTACTGCCATTTTCTGCATTCGTACTAGAACTACCTGTAAAGTAAAAAATTCTGATCTATAGCTGTAATAAAAACTCCAATTCCTATTTATATTTTCTGGAATGTAAAAATTTAAACTCTTGAGGCTAGGAGTTAATTATGGTTGTTGATAAATAAGTCAGAAACAAGGTACTTCATAGATATAAGTTAGTATAATAATATGACTAAGTTTTCATGGTCACTGACAATATTCTCATGATGTATTTAACCTTTGATACTGTGGCGATCACAATAGACCAGAAATGGCCACAGTGACATAATATTGAAATAAGCTTTGATACAGCATATTTTACTTCAGTATAGATGAAAAAAATGTATTTTATTTACATATGCATATAAATCTATAATAATAATATTATAAATACGAAAGTTTGTGTGGATGTATGGATGCCTGAATGTATAGATGTACCTATAACGAATATTGTTACTCTTTCACGTAAAAACTACTGAATGGATTTTAATGAAACTTTACAATAATGTAGCTCATACATCAGAATAACACATAGGCTATTTTTTATCCCGGAAAAATATACGGTTCCCGTGTTATATTATTTTATTATGTACTAGCGATAACTTATTATGAAACAGATAGACTATATATACATAAATAGGTTAAGAATTAAAAAAAAAATCCCTTACTTGAGAAATGATTTTTTCCTCATTCAAACTTCCACCCTCCTTTTCATCCTCTTAAGATGATTTCCGGGATAAAAACTATCCTATATCCTTTCCTTTCTAAAACTATCTCTATACCAAATTTCATTTAAATCGGTTAAGCGTGAAAAGATAACAGACATAGACAAACAAACACACACACACACAGACAGACAGACAGCTACTTTCGCATATTATATATTAGTGATTAGTGAGTAACGAGTGGTTACCATCTTGCTTCTCATCCGCGCGGTCGGGGCGGTCGGGGCGGTCGCGCTGCAGCAGCTGCGTGTGCAGCCGCCGCTCGTACACCTGGTGCAGGCCCGCGTGCATCTCCTCCTTCGTGAACGACGCCTTTGGATCACCTGCCGGGTTACTTATATGTATTTCTTAGACTAAACAATTATATAGATGGACTCAGCTAAAATAAATGTCCAAGTCGAAATTAGTAGCATGATTTGCTATGTATGCTACTACTATCGATTTTATCGATATTGTATAAGTTGAATTCATGTACAATTGCTGAGAATAATATATATATATATATATAAATATATATAATAATAATTCTTATTTATTTTAAAGCATCAGTTCTCTTCTCCTTGAAATAGAGATAGCATAATATTAGCTTGTTTTAATTTTTGCGACCTTAAATATAGACAATTACTCTTGAACTATGTATGAGAATCCCAAGGTTATGGCTACAGCTACATAATAAAGACGACACGTTTGACTCAGTTTGTATTGACCCTACTTGCTACGCTAGCGGTTGCGGGTTCGAGTCTCGCTGGGGGCATCCATAGCAGCATATCCACTTGTGTGATGAGCACGAATGTTTGTACTTCAGTCACCCATGTCTTTATATATTATAATATGTATGTATAATAACATAACACATATGTCGTATCTTACCGTAAAACTAGATGGTGAACATATTAAAAAAATAAATAAAAATAATAACAATGACGTCGCATAAATGTCACATAACTTTCTCAACTATAGGTATGTTGCTACTTATGATAATAATGGATATTAAGCATTTTTTTTCACATTTCCTAACAAATAGCTCTTCAAAAAATGGCGTCGACCTGTGACGTTAAGTCAAACCAAAAATTGTCTAAACACATATTCAAACTTACGCACACCACATATAGTACATTTTTTAAACAACGTTTGTTTTAATTTTATCATCCGAAAATCAATGAATAAAAGAGATAAAAAAAAGCGCGATTCCATTTCGAACTGCGCATTTTTTTTTTGAGGACACTTTTAGAGACGCTAATATTGTGGGTCTTGAGTTTTTCTCATAGACCTAAAGAATAGACTAAGCAATATTCTCATGAAATTGAGCAATATCTAGAAAGAGAGAAAGCGAATGTGCAGCCAATATCTATCTCATGCGGCCTGTCTTTCGTTCCGATTTCGGTTTTACCTGATACTAGACCCTGCGTCAGCGTAATAAACATCCCGTCCTACATACAAAAATAATATCGATTTGAATTATAAATGGAATATAAAAAAATTACAATATTATAATTTATTAAAAATTAAAATATCATTATGGTAAATTCGTTTTGTCTCTGTCGCGCCTTACCGCCATTCTCAACTGAAAGCTGGCAAAGAAACACTCAGTCCGTTCTCTATATCTATGGTGTTGGTATGTGAATGATATTAAGGCAGTGTTCCAACAGCCAGTGCACCCACCTAGCTCGTGCAGGTACATGCAGTCGGGCTTCGGACAGGGCTGGTTCTTCATGAAGTTGGCGCAGTACTTGGTGGTGCCGAGCGAGCCCTTCAGCACGCGGCCGTCCAGCGTCACGTTGTTCACGCCCTGTATGGCGCGCAGCGCGTCCGCCGGCGACACGTACGTCACGTACGCGGACGCGGACGGACCCTGTTGTTTAGTTATTATACATATGTATTTATTTATTACTCACAAATTATCCTGTATATAAGCAACGCTGAATTATTTATTGAATTTATTTATTACATAAAATAATTGGGGACGGTTCAAAATCCAAAATACCATTTATTAGATTTGTTTAGTAAAGAAATCTTTTTTTTTAAAAAAAAAAAAAGCAAATCTATTTGAAAAACAATATTATTATGCCATTACAAGCATTTATAACATTTTTTTTTTTTGCTAGAAGCAATGTTTTCACGTCGAAATTTTTCGCTAAGAACTATATTATATAAAAGTATTTTCATTTACAAGGCTTTGTAAAAACACCGGTAAAATATCTTTTATATTGGATGCTACTTTTTGTTATATTTTTTAATTTAATTTTCTTGTAGTTACTTTTTAAAATCAAAGATAAAAAACCCTTTTAAATTAAAAAAAAATAATTTTCTATTATTTACTCCTCACCTGTGACCCTGCGTATGCAGTACTTTGGTTTATAACTACTTTGTGAATTTTGCCATACTTTCCAAAATACTCTTGCCGTTTGAGAATCTGAAAATAGAATTATCAAAATATAATGTAACAAAAATATAAAGGGTATAAATAATGTTTTATCGAATAAAACTTACATTCCTAAAATTTCAATTTTTATTTAGGTATAACAATGTTTGCAGTAAATGCACGAAAAAAATTCCAGTGTAATAACAAAATTATACTATTGGAATTAGGATAAAAATATACTTCATATCTGGTAATTTAAAAAAACATCCTTTTACCTCACATATTTAGTAATCATTAAGATTTCGATTAACGTCTTACATCTTCATTTTTAGATATTCTTTGGGCACATTGCCGTGTGTATGTATGTATGTTTGTATGTCATATATACATACATGTATGTATGTACGTATGTGCGTTACCTCTGGGTCGGCAAGGCGCACGGGCAGGCCGACGACGAACACCAGATTGTTCTGCACGACGCGCACATTGGCGAGCGCGCGCCGCGACTCTAACGTCTTGTTGCGCCGCTTCTGTTCGCGCGCCTTCTTCTCCGTCTTTATTGCCGCTACCTGCAAGCGTGTCAAGGTCACGTCTATATGTTAATATGTTAAGAGAAAACTTCACATCCCTTAATACTTAGTACTTTCTTAGATTTACGTGAATATTTGACCTGTATATAAATAAATGTTAAACCATTCATCTGATAATGATTAAACTTTGGTGAGTTGTTTTGCATAGGCTCCCAAAGTTTCCTGACCCGAAAAAAAGATTTTTTCTTTTTTAGACATTCATCCTATGCATTCCTAAATCATTCATCCCTAGGGACAACGGTCAGAACGAAGCGGGAGTAAGTTGCTAGCTTACTATTATCCGTAGTTTTATTTTGATTAATAGTTCCTAACGTTTGGTTTATATGTGGTGCCTTTTTTTTTCTTATAAATTATTCTACATATTTTTTGCGATCAGACAACGTTTATAATAGCTGTACATTGTACATTTAAGAAAATACAATGAAATATATTTACTCCATTACTTCAACTGAACACAATAACTAACAATACAATAATATGACGTCTACTAAATAAGCATACATAGTCCACGGACAGAATGACTACGAAACTATAACGTTTAATTTCATAATCAAAAGTATATAAACATATAAATTTAAAATACTTCATCCTTTAAAAATATGAGTGAAATACGACTTTATTTCTATATTTATGTATTTTAGGTAATAAATTTAAATATATACAATGCTTTATATACTTAGAAGTTTAAAACAAGCATTCTGCTCTAGACAACGTTTATATAAGAAACATAAACACTAATTATAAATAATATTTTACATAAAAGATTCAGTTTCAATAAGTTTTCATTAATAACTAACTAAATAACTACCTAAGAATGAATGTCAAATTAATTTATATTATTCTTAATTTTAACTATGTATTTTTTTTCTGTACATAATATTATGGGTTTTGTATTGCCTGCAATAAATGATTATTATTATTAATCTATACTAATATTATAAAAAGACAGTTTGTTTGTTTGTTTGTCTGAACGCGCTAATCTCAAGATCTACTAATCCGATAAAAAAAAATTGCATTAGATAGCCCGTTTATTGAGAAAGACTATAGGCTATATATATAATCATGCTACTACCCAAGGAAACGGAGCAGTAATAATAAATGTCAACAATTCAACCAGACTTCCATACATTATTGAAAAACTGATGTTTATACCGGAAGTTTGAACGCGACAGACAGACGCGAAGTTTGGCGCCTACTACAAGTTCTTAATAAATGAAATATTTGTATTTCAGTCCATTTAAATTTATAAGTTACTAGCGACTCACCCTCGATCGGTTAGGGTTCGTCCCTACTTACGTTTTAACGTTTAGTATAGATTTCTCAGAGATATTTTCCCCCAGTAAAAAGTATCCTATATGTTGACCCGGACAACCAGCTACCATCATACCACATCAAAATCCCTCCAGTGGTTTTTCCGTGATGCGGTAACAGACAGACAGACAAAAATTCTACAAACTATAGATTCGGTCTCTGTATCGATATCTAATAATGTCTATTTCAATAAGATTTTTCAAAAAATATTTAATGTACAGATTCCGCTTAGTTACAATTTTATTATATGTATAGACTATCGGCTCACCCTCGCTTCGCTCGGGTTCGCCTCTAGACAAATAAGAACAAATCTCTATTTGTTATTCTGATGGATGAACTATATTATTGTAAAGTTTCATTAAAATCCAATTAGTAGTTTTTGTGTACTAAGCTGTATAAGTTACCTACTATAGTTTTTTTATTATCCCACGGGCACTCTTTTAATTTTCCGGAATAAAAAGTATCTATAATGTTAATTTAAATCGGTCCAACAGTTTCGGAGATTAGTCCGCACAAACAGATAAACAGGGAAACAAAAAATACGAAAAAATCTGGATTTGTTCTATTTCTCTTCTAACATCCCCATCTTGACTCGGTTTTTAGCAATTTTTTTTCTATGTACAGACATTCGACCGCTACAGTTTTATTATATGTATAGATTAATTTATAATTAGCGTATAGCGTAGCCAACAATTACATAACAATTATTATAATTATAATAATTATAATTTATAACAATCTTATAAAAAAAACCTTAAAAAAGTCGCGACTACATTTTTGTAAATTATATTTTAAGCTGTTTATAAAAAAAAATCAAAAAAGTGCAACTATTAAGTAAAGTATTAAGTTATATAAAACATTGTAGTTGTTTGTGTAAATTAAATTGCCATTATACATAAAATTTTCCACGAATCTAACTCTATCAATGTCCTTCACGATTGTGGATAAAATAGATTTTCTGGTGTATTAAAAAAGCATATTAATAGCCTTTGACGAAATTTATTGTATAAATTATTTTTCTATACATATAATAAAATTGTAACTAAGCCGAATCTGTACATTAAATATTTTTTTGAAAATCTTATTGAAATAGGCATTATTATCGATAAAGAGGCCGAATCTATAGTTTTTAGAATTTTTGTCTGTCTGTCTGTTACCGGATCACGGAAAGACCACTGGAGGGATTTTGATGAAATTTGGTAAGATGATAGCTGGTTATCCGGGTCAACATATAGGATACTTTTTACTGCGGGAAAATATCTCATCTCTGAGAAATATATATACTAAAAGTTAAAACGCAAATAGGGACAAACCCGAGCGGAGCGAGGGTGAGTCGCTAGCGTACTATATAAATTAAATTTTTTACTTTTCGAGATTAATGTATCAGCAGTATATATATTAGCCATATATATGACTCACTTCATTTCGGGTTCGTCCCTAGACAAAAACAAACCTATCCCTCGGGATCCGTACATTTTTTCGAGATAAAAAGTACCCCATGTGCTATTCCAGAATATATCCTATCTCAGTGCCAAATATCATCTAGATCAGTTCAGCCGTTCTGGCATGAAAGAGTACAAACATCAATCCATCCTCACAAACTTTCACATGTATAATTTTAGTATGGATTAACTAAACATTTAGATCAATCAGCGAATGTCATAACAAAAAGTATGGGTTTCCAATAACCTTTATTCCATACGAAAATAGAATCTATAACACGACAACGACAATATATATTAACTATTATACCAGATTGTTATAATATAAAAAAAAAAGAAAAATATTACTGCAGATCATAGCTAGTATAATGTCTGAATTCAGGGAAGAGTCCAATTAATTCAATTAAGAAAACATAAATGAATGTATATTAAGAATATAAATAAAATTGCCTTGAAGTAAACACAACATATGGTTATTTAATTTTGTGCTGCTGATATATTTTTATAACTCAACACATTTTTTTATAAACAAGTTTTAGCTTACCATAAAAATATATACAATAGTCAAGTTATAACTTTTAAAGGTCAACAAATAGCATTTTATTATTTATATATACAGATACACAAAAAGTTTTTAATTAATTCTTCTTAATTCATAAAGACATCTTGTTTTTTTTTTAGTTAAATTCTCTAAGGATTCCAGGCCCGAAGGACTACATTATGAAGCCTACACCAAGCCATATATTCGACCATTTGTTACCATTTATATATTTTGAGCATGTCATATTTTGTCAAAAAGAGCATGATATATACAAAGTCCCCATACAATAAACCTATACAGTATAATTCTTAAGAATTAATTAATTAAGAACTCATAATACATATCCAGGACTCGGACTTGACCTTTTTTTTAAAACAAACATTTATAAAGAGAGCTAGGTGTCAAATAGAATTGCCTCCTAGCAGTTTATATAAAACCGCAGATCATTAAAGTGAAATGAGTCATTAACAAAAGCTATAAAAGTTCCCAGGATTAAGCAAAAATTCTAATATAATTTTCAATTTTATTTACTATGCCATTTGAAATAAATAAAAATAAAAACTTATGTCTTGTATTATATATACTATAACAATTTATAATAAAAAGTCATAACAACAAAACAAGCAATTAAGTATTATCATTATAATTTTGACTATATTATATTATTATGTAAGTATCACAGAAAATTCCATTCAATTTTCTAATCATTAACGAGAAATTTAAATTGAATTGAATTTTCTACATTTATATATTAATATATTGTAGTCAAATATAAATATTAAAAAAAAAATAATTCAAAAAACTATTTAGATTTTCAATTTAATTATAGTAAGGTCTAAATTAATTATATCTACAATACCTGCTCTTGACTGAGAGGAGTGAAGTCTGCCGGGTTCTCCGGGTAGGCCTTCCGACATGCTGGGCACAAACCATTCTCTCCCTCCCGAATACGATTCCAACAAAATCTGCATATCTGTAAAAAATGATTTCTTGTTAATTAGCTTACAGTGTATGAACAAACTATCTATCTATCGGTCTATCAAATATAGACCTGCAATATGTTTTCATAACCATTGTCATCGGTTCAAATACAGAAGTAAAATCAATCATAATATAATCAAAATCTGTATGAGTTAATTTCATTAATTATCAATAAAAAAATTCAAAATTGCAATAATAATTTTTTACAATATATAACTACCTATTGAATTTTCCAAATAGCCCTCTTTAAACCATTTAACTATTTATTATTACACTTGAACTAAAAATTATTCTTTTAATTAACATATTTAACATGTATATTTAAGTTAAGATTAGCACGGTACACAAATGAACGAAAGTAATATCTCATGTAATTCTTATTACATTAAATTTACTTCACAATAGAATCAAACCTGCGACCTTCAAAATAGTAGGTAGTATTTCTTAAGCCACTGTGGATCAATACAACTAACTCATAGCTATCTTAATTTATAATCTGTACAGATAAATAAAATTAATGTGTCTGTTTATAATGTTAAAATAACAGCTTTTTACTAAATGCACATATATTTATGTACGGTACTTATACGAAAAACACAATTTATTTTGTTTGTTCTGAGTAATCTCCGAAACGGCTGGACTAATTTTGACGAGACCTTCACTGGCAGATAGACGATGTGATAAGGAGTAACTTAGGCTACTTTTATTTAAAAAAAATAGTTAAGGTTTCTCAAAAAAAAAAACGTACCTAGGGATGCACCGGAGCAAAGCAAGGGTAAGTCGCTAGTGTATATATGTGATATGAAATATTTCATATACATTTGACAACAAAAACAATGCTTTCTTAATCTATATACTATATATTATTACGTACAGTAGTATCAGATTATGGTAATTGATAACATTCAATCAAAGTGTCACTATCTTTATTTGGCAAGAAAGCAAATATTGCAATTATTTCCTTAAAGTATTCAACATATTATTATGAAATTACAAACAACAAAGTAATAGATAATGCTACCTCTTTCTGACGACACGTTTGTCTAAGTCTCTAGTGATCATACTTGCTGTGCCAGCGGTCGCGGGTTCGAGTCCCACTGGGGGTATTCATTTGCGTGATGAGCATGTTTATACTCCAGTCATGGGTGTCTAAAGTTAAGTGTAAAGTTATATAAATGTAGTGTATCAACTATCTGGTATCCGTGCGAATTTCCGAGAATTCAATTGTTATCGTACACGCCGGTGTGTACGCGGTCCTCGAGAAGTTAACAAAGGCCTCGTAGCTTACCATGGAACTAGATGGTGCTGTGTGTTAATATCTCCACGTATTTATATTTATTAACAACTTAAAAATTTAATCATTTACAAAAACTTATTGTTATATGATACTAGCGACTCACCCTCGCTTCGCTCGGGTTCGTCCCTAGCTTGCTTTCCAATGCAAACTTTTATCCCCATTTTCACCCCCTTAAGGGATAATTTCCAGGATAAAAAGTAACCTATGTCTTTTGCAGGGTCTCAAATTATCTTCTTACCAAATTTCATCTAAATCTGTTTAGTAGATCCAGAGATCATCCCCTACAACCTCACAAACTTTACCTTTTTATAATATTAGTGTAGGTTATATTTCCAATTTAATGTCTGTTTGTTCTGGCTAATCTACTAAACGCCTGGACTGATTTTGAGGGGACATTCAGCAGATCGCTAGTGTTATAAGCAGTAACTTAGGCTACTTTAATTTTTGGAAAATAATTAGGGTTCCACTCAAAATAATTAAAATATAGATGCCTAAGGACACACCCAAGTGAAGCCAGAGTAAGTCACTAGTAAGTAAATAAGAAGTAATGTAATAGAACTTACTTGATAACCACATGTGCACGGGTAGAAGTGGAGATCGTCCACCTCCAAGGGTTCCATACACAGGGGACATTCCACCTGGAACCCAAATCCGATGTTTATTAAATCTTGGTTGTACCTATCAGTATTTCTTGATATAAAAATATTTTAAATAAGGTTATTCTGAATCTTTGTAAGAATATGTTTATTCAATTATAAAATTAATTATCTCTTTTATGTTTTTTTTTTTTATAAAAAAATACTATAAAATAAGTAGAGTTAAAACACATTATATACTACATATAGACAATATTAAAATAAAATTAAGTGTGTGTCTTTTCAAAATAGTTATGCCATATTGAGTTCTTACACATATTGGCAAGAAACTAAAACCCAAAACAACTGTTAGAAAATATTAGACCATCTATCTGTTTGTCTGAGGGCCCAAACTGAACAAGAGTATAAAAGTGAAAATGTGTAATATCATGACATACATCCATAAGGCTAAAGGCTAAGGCTTGTAGGATCTTAATACTTGTTTTTCACCAAAGCAGAGGCAAAACTAATATGAAATGGCAATTAATGCAAAATTAATAATTATTCTATATAGACACATAAGTAAATCAAATTAGTTTGTATAATATAAAATAATAATGATATGCTGTCATTCCTCTAAATTCATTCCAAAAATTATAAGCTTCACCTGTGAGCAACATAGAGTATTTTAGTAAATACTCAAAATAAGTATGTTGCCATTATACCGGATAAAATGAACTAATAAAATAAATAAAATAAATTTTGTACAATACTAATTACTTGTGATACATCTTGTGAATTACCTGCTCTTCTCCACTCTGATTCAACACTGACATCCTAGCCCTAAGAGCTAATTGTTCTGTACTTCCCAGTAAATACGAACAAATACCCTGCCTCTTTTTAACCTGTAAGCAAAACAGAATATATTCAGAAATTCTCTTTCATTATTTTATCCCATATAAATATATAAATATTATAAATTCGAAAGTTAGATGGATGGACGTTTGTTACTCAATCACACCAGAACAGCTGAACGGATCTGGATGAAATTTGGCACAGAGATAGATTATAATCTGGAGTAACACATATACAGGTCCCAAGGGATAGATTAGTTTTGCTTTTTAGCATTAATTATAAATATATTTTATCTTCTCTATAATTATGCTTATATTAAAGAAGATAAGCCATAAAATATATTTTCTTAATTTCTTATAAGAATAATAAAAATAAATATAATGGAAAAGTAGATAAAGCATTATAGCATTCTAGTAATCTGCATGTTTTGAAATAAAATTAAGATAATTATATATAATTAGCTAAAATTTGTGCAACATTCACACCTTAACAAAGATTTTACTAGCTAACATATTGATGACCAAAATAAGTATCCAGTCAAAGATTTTGAAATGAAAGATTTACTTACAGCATTTACTAGTCTTTCCATATATACTAATAATGTCTGTAAATCAATCTTTTTAACAGCAAAAGTATATTATTTAATGGATGCAATCTTTTAAGTTCTGATAGTGTTATGCAAGTACCATTAGAAAGGCATCATCTTTGGGGTCAACTTATTATTATAACAAATATTAGTTTGTGTCTATCCAATATAAGTAAAGAAACATTTTTTTTTCACATTGATTAACTAAGTTTTGTTAGAGTAATTAAAATAAATATAGTAATTTTTTTAATAATAATAAATTTATTTCCTATAAAGACTAATCGTTGTTGCTCATTAAAACTTACTTAACCTTTAATATAGCTACTTAAACTTGTCAAAAGCTATACTTACTAAAAAAGAGTAGTAACTTAGTGTAAAAATACAATATACATACTTGTATCTTTTACTGTATTTAGCTATTGGTATACATGACTCAACATTGAAAAAAAAAAACAAAAATCTGCATTTACCACTCAGTTTAAGATATTTAATATTTTAGCAGTAAATGAATTATGCTAAAACTAATAAAAAATTATTTAAAATACTAAAATTGTAGATGTAAAATTATTAAAACTACAATCTCAATTTCTTTATACATTTATTAGTTGTTACTGATGAATTTATAGTCACTATAACTTTAATTACTTATACATTAAGTAATAGGGTCTGTAATTACCATTAATAATAATTATTAAAAGAAAAGCCATTTATTATTTGAAATTATATTGTTTTTTTTTTCCATATGAGGTAGTAAAACAGAAAATTTAATACTAATTCATTTTTTTACAATCTGCTATTTATGAGAATTAGTGATTTTCAAAATATATACTTATGAATTATGTTTGATAGATATTTAAATAATTTAGTGAAAGCTACTTACTTGTTTTGCTTATTAAAGATTTAGATATAATATTCCTATTTATATATTTATTCCTATGTTTTAAGAAGAAGGTAATAGAAATCAGTCTTTCAATCTTCTGAGAACTAAGTTTTTATATTAGACACTTTGTTTACTGATGAATCACAATAGATTTCTAAACAATAAAGGAATATAGAAATTCTTCACAAATGCTTAAAAAATGTAAGCTTTGTAAAAAAGGAAGAAAATGTTGTTAATTTTTCATAAAAATAATTGCAAAAAATAGTTTTGACTGGATGAGTAGTAGTAGTAAACAATGTTTATAATTATGGGCTTTTAGCAATAATTTGAAAAGATAAAGTGATTGCAACAATGACTCAACCTAGCTTTGACAAGTTCATAATTTGACATTTTACTGTGGAAAAAACATTTCAATAATCACTATTTCTAAGATAGTCTGGAAATAATCCAAATTCTCAATCACTGATGTTAACATCAAAATAACAATGAAGAACATTAGTACACCATTTACGTAGCAATTTATATACCTACTATTACGCTAAGGTACGTCCGCCAGCTGCCATTCAAAAGAATATGTGGCATAAGTCAAACTTTCATTTCGTACAAGGATGCACTAAAAATAATTATAAACACTCGAGACACAACTTATTACATTAAGAAAACTGTACGGTATTAAAACATTGACCGATTCCATTTTTGGAGAAAATAAATCGATGTTTACCTTACGTCTCTTCTCAATGCAAATCTTTTTCTATTGCAGAATCAAGACTGCTAACCCTTCCGCTAAAGACGAAGATCAATCCTCTAGAATGGGCCTACAATGCGGTTCACGATTCAATTTAATTTAAAATGCAAAGCTGAAATAAATACAACTGTCCCGAAGATATTTTCTGCGAGTTACTATACATTTGTTTTATGAAATGGCCTAATCTTTTACAAGATTCCGTTCTGTGATTCCATAGACAAGTCATTTGTTTTTTTTATTTCAAATAATGAATGAATAATTTGATAATTAGATTTACAGAAATATTTATATATTATGTAATTAAAATGTGTTAAAAAGGAAAAATATTTAATACTTTAACTACTTTTAAGTATTAAATTCGTTATAAATATTACATAAAAATAAATGGAGCGGATATTTTAGCTGGTAACCCTGTAAACAATTTAGTACCTACCTATTGCTACCTACTCACAATCTTTCTAATGAAGCGTGAAGAATATAGACAAGGAGTCCCATCTACGTAAAATTTCAAAAGGAGAAACTCATTTTAGGGCCCTGTTGAATTATTATTATATATTAATATGTGTCAAAAAAATCTTATTTTTTTGCTTATCCCACCAAAATCTTAATTTTAGCGATAATGGCCAAGTGATGAAAAAATGAAATTTGCGACATCGCATAAAACTCCTACTAACGTCTTAATTCCCGTATTTATTTCATAAAACCTCAATGAATATTTCTATAGTGCCTCAATTCAATGAAAGGAATGATTTACAAATGAATTAAATTCATTTGTCAATCATAGCTTCGTGTGTTTACTTGGTCGTACATTTTTGTAGCATTTGAGCTAAATTTTATTTTAAGGAAAAAAGTAAAAACAAACCAAACACCTATCTGATTCATTTCAAAATGAAAGAAAAATGAATCAGATATAATCTGATTCATTTTTTAATGCAGAATACATAATAATAAGTTAAATACAAAACTATTCTTCTAAAACAATAAAGATCTCCTTCGTCAACAAATGTCAATATGCAAATATATCATTAACTTTTCATAATAGTTGGTAAGTGTATTATAACCGATTTTTCGAATTTTTTGTATCTTTGATTGCATTCCAGGTTAAATTATAACATCTAAGCATCTTTTTTACTTCTCCAAGAAGCCTGATAAGCGTGTATGGTAGACAACATTTATGTACATATTTAGGGTGAACGGGATTTTTACACTTAAACTTAGATTACATTACTTAGATTACAATACCATAATCAATTAGATACGTTTGATCTTATAAGAATAAAAATACTTATTATAGTCGTCAGACACACAAGATGCGCGCCAGTTTATTCATTATTTACGTAGGTAATGTAAATAATTTGTCATGTATGATGTAATCAAGTGTCATTTGTCAAAATAAAATTTAAATTATAACCTAAAAATTGCTTATTTAACACTCGATTAAACTAACTTGGCCATTGTTAGGGCCCGTGAAAATTTCACTCTAGAATAATTGCTAAATGTATTCATTTATAGCTAATTTTAAACCCCGTAAACACCGAGCCGCAGTTTCTATGGGGATCCTTTCTCTCCAAACAATTTTAGAGCTATAGTTTCAAAAACTGCCATGAGTCGCGCTAATATACGTAGACCAGGCGAGTTTAGCTGTATGTCAGTATCGTGAAGTTAGTGATAAACAAATCAGTGTGAATTTAATTAATCTTTCTTCTTACGATGATAAAGAAATAGATTATTTAAAAAAATATTGTTTTTTTTTTATTATAACGGGAATTTTCCTCTCCCTCTTGAGACATAGCGACCCCAGCGCACTCTATGCAACCTCTATTATTTTTCAAATTAGGACAACTTTTACATAGAGAGATTAAACTCTTTGTATATATAATCTATATTTTTCATGTCTTGAACTTTCCCGCCATTATACTATTCAAATTCATGAAAATTTTCTAAGTATAATTTTTCATACCTTATTATTATATTAGTAAATAAATAGATAAAGTAAAGATGGAAATTGGAGAGATAAATAAAATCGCCAACAGAAAAAGGATAAATGTGGAAGTAGAAAAACTGCGGGAAAAAGTTTCAAGAGAAACAGCAAAGATCATAAAACTGAAGGTAGAATCTTAAAGATTTCAATATATTAAAAGCTTATTTTTTAATATAAATTAAAAATATACCAATAATTTTTAGATTTAATAAATTGTAAGAAGAAAGTCAAACGTCATCAATCCCTTTTAATACTGTCCCTATAATTATATTTATAAAGGCCGTGAAGAATATATTTTTTACTACGTTCAAAGAGCAGATCCTACCTCGATTATTATTTAATTGTTACATGAAAACGTGGATTTTTTTAAGGTCGCTCAAGATACAGCATATTGGGATCTTAAAGAAAAATTACAACAAGTTGAGGGCAATCATGAGAGACTGCAGCAGAACATTGTAGAAGTGCAGATGCAACACGAAACCATATCCGGCCAGTATCAGGACGAGCTGCGACTCCGTCCAGATATTTTGAATAAGTCTGTATTATAATAAATTAAATACTAATTGTGTAACATATTCCCTTAAAATTTAGTTTCCTTAGTTCAAAATTTATGTTATATTTAATAAGGATATGGATTACGATTTAATTGCAAAATGTGGTCTATAATAATATGGACTTATTATTACTATTTAATCTGTGTATAATGTTTACAAAAGTATATACATACATATTAGTGACTCATACTCGCTCCGCTCGGGTTAGTTCTACTGCCTTGTTACGTTTTAACGTTTAGTATATGTATATTTCTCAGAGATAATTTTTTCCCCGCAGTAAAAAAACTATTCTGATGTTGACTCGGATAACCAGCTATCATCATACCAAATTTCATCAAAATCTGTCCAGTGGGTTTCCCAGACAGATAGACAAAAATTCTAAAACTATAGATTCAGCTTCTGTATCGATAATAAGCACTATTGCAATAAGGTTTTCCAAAAAATATTTGATGTAAAGATTCGACTCAGAATTATATTATATGTATAGATAAGTACTTATATAAAGGTAACAGTAATTAGTTGGTTCTCAAAATCGATCGCTCTCCAAAGTAAGTGCTAAACATGGTAAACATCCCGTTTTACATTACAATGCTGTAGTTCCAAAAACAGAATTCCGTATTCTGTACGTAGTTTAACTGTCTGATTGGTTAAGTGGCTAGCATGTATGACTGCCAATTCGGAGGTCGTGGATTCAGGTTCCATTATTGATTAGTAATTAAGAATAATTTCACATACCCGTGCCTCTGAAAACGCGTAAAGCTTTCGGACCTCAAGATATGAAGGGGACACCATATTGTGTATGATTTCATAGATTAACTAGCACTCGGGAGATAGGCGAAGTGCTGGGAGACTATGAGGAAAGGCTTAAGGAGACGCTGTCACGCTGCAAGGCGGACCAGAGCGCGCTGTGCGCCGCCTACCAGGAGTCGGGGCGGCGCGTGCGCGACCTCACGCAGCGGCAGCTGCAGGCTGACGAGCGGCACCGACAACTTGTCGATAGTCTTCAGGACAAAGGTCTGTCTTTTTTTTCTCTAGATTGAGAATTTTTAAACTGCACTCTCACATTTTATTCGCGGATTTGCATGCATTTATCTCTTGGTTTACAGTTTTATTGACAATTTTTAGTGAATTTTGTAAAAATAGATAACGCCATGTTTTCTCTTTGTACTTGTAACAGTTCAAGTTAACCAAACACGTTTCATTTAGGAAGAAATAACTTCAATCCCAAATTGAATAAAAAATTGTGAACTGATTCTTCATTTAGTTGATAATTACAAAATTATCTGCTTCATATTAAAGTGACGTAAGCTGTATCGAAAAATGTAGTTAACAGCTTAAATATTTTTTTTAATTATAATCTAAAGTTCTAAACCATTTCCTCTTTAGTATTTTATTTTAATCATGTAGAAGTCGCTTAACACCATGAAACGACACCATGCTCTGTGTGAATTATACATAAAATACATGCGCACACACTTCTACAGACTTATATTATGAATGTAAAAAGAAAGTCATGGAATTCCTTCTGACTCTTGATTATGATAAAACAGAAGATTTTTTAAAAAATCCTATTTAAAATATGCAAAGTGCTAACATACTAACACTCACTTACCCACACAATACATTCATATACACACACAAATACACATAAAATTTTCACACATACACACGCTACAAATAAATGACATCACTATCCTAATATATACTTCTTACAAAAACATCGTAAGTTAAATTTTTATTATGTGTTTGTTGCATACTTTTTTCTCATTTATTTATCTACTAGCGACTCACGCTCACTTCGCTCGCGTTCGTCCCTAGGTACGTTTTCACGGTTGGCTATGTTTAGGTATACATAAATAGTAGCTTGCTACTCCTAAGATATTCATTTAATTTAAATTATATAGCGATTTACCCTCGTTTTGCTCGGGTGCGTACGCTGTACGCAGATTTGTTCACAATTTCATGGGTTTTATTTTTTTTCGCGGAACCCTAATTCATTTTTCTAAAATTAAAGTAGCCTAAGTTACTCCCTATAACATCAGCTATCTGCCAGTGAAAGTCCCGTCAAAATCGGTCCAGTCGTTTCGGAGATTAGCCGGAACAAACAGACAGACAGACAAAAATTGTAAAAAAAAAAAAATGTTATTTTGGTATATGTACCATGTATACATCCATATGCATTTAGTAAAAAACGGTTATTTTAATATTACAAACAGACACTCCAATTTTATTTATCTGTATAGATATCGTCGTTAGATTGTTTTATCTAAACTAATTAAGTTAAAACTTATTATTTATGGCAGAGCGAAATTCTTTGGCACAGGTATTGTTATTTGTAATTAAAAGAGGATTTCAACCTTGTTTATAATATGTATGTAAGTACTTGTTGGAAAATTTATTTATTTACTAGCGACTCACCCTCGCTTCGCTCGGGTTCGTCCCTACTTACATTTTAACGTTTAGTATAGATTTCTCAGAGATGAGATATTTTCTTGCGGTAAAAAGTATCCTATATGTTGACACGGATAACCAGCTATCATCATACCAAATTTCATCAAAATCTATCCACTGGTTTTCCCGTGATGCGGTAACAGACAGATAGACAGACAAAATTTCTAAAAACTATACATTCAGCCTCTGTATCGATAATAAAGTCTATTTCAATAAAATTTCCCAAAAAAACATTTAAAGTACAGATTCGACTCAGTTAGAATTTTATTATATGTATAGATGTAAATATTTGCGCCCTGTGACCATGAATGTGAAGACAGGTTAATCGTTTACTGACACCATGAGTTACCATTTAAATCCCGACGTTTCACAAAACCAGTGAAAATGGTCAGCGAGCATCACAACCAGTTGCTCCAATTGTTTTCCGCTACGAGGCAGCAGGCCGAGGCTGATGTGGGCGAGCTGAAGAACAAGCTGGACCAGACCCTACATCTTAAAGATGAACTCGTCAACAATGTTAACGAGCTCAATAGGAAGCTCGACTTGTGCACTTTCGATCTTGAAAAGGTGATTTTCTTGATATATCATTAATTATTTTTCCATTATGACGCAACGCATGAATTTTCATGCATCGAAATTCATTAAGACGAATATTTTTTGCCTGAATCTGTTTGTCTTTTTTTTACAAAGTGCTTCTATTTTGTGTTATTTTTATCATGCTTTTATTAGCCTTTTATTCGCTATCTATGTAACACAATCTTTGAACGCGATTTTCACCCACTTCGAAACTTCAGATTGAACTGAAACTGCACATTTATAAAAGACGGATCATTGGATGACAATACAATAATTTATTAAGAAAAATAATTAAAAAAAAAAAAAAACTAAAAAAAAATGCTTTTATAACAGATCAAACTAAAAAATGGAATGGATGCTCTGTGTTATGTTTTTATATTAGCTCTATTTTAGAAATCGTACCGAAGGAATATTTAATATAACAATTGATATAGAGCAGCCCACGCTTTTTTCACAATGCTAATTTTCTCGTTAATTACTTTATTCTTATACTAAACTTTATTTTTCACTTTTTAGTTGGGTTCATCATTAAAGCATGTTTTTTAGGTTTTTAAACTATAATTTATTATCTTGATAGATTATCTATTAATATTATATATGCGAAAGTTTGTGAGGATGTCTGGATGTATGGATGTTTGTTACTCTTTCACGCAAAAACTACTAAATGGATTTTAATGAAACTTTTAAATAATATAGCTCATATATCAGAATAACACATAGGCTATTTTTTATCCCATCATGGTTCCCATGGGATAGATTTATTTTTGTATTTCTAGAGGCGAACCCGATCAAAGCGAGGGTGAGCCGCTAGTAATGCTATAGTTTTCTTTACAATGAGGTCAGTTTATCAAGTGGAATATGAAATTCAAATTTTTATTGGTTAATACAAAAATTAAGACTTTTAATAATATTGTTCTATTTTTTCTAAAATTTCTATATGAAAGATACTTATTCATATTTTTTATATTATTTTGAAATGTAGAAGGAGGAAACTATCTCGAACCTCCAACGAGATATGAATCAGTTGCTGCAAGAGTTCAACTCGCAGAGTGCCGACGCAAAGAATACTTTAATGAAACAAGAGAAAGAGTTAGTATACACATAGTTTACTTATCAAATGTTTATTGTGATGAATAATGAAAAAAACACCTGGTGTGGCCAACACTGGCCTTGGTTTGTCTTTCTTAATGTGTTTGGTAAGGATGATCTATAGCATTCGACTTGCGAGTGGCGGTCGCAATCCCGCAGAGGGCGCTGCTTGTAGCGCAATTCTGATTGGCTGTGATTAGCTGTTGCCGGCACGTGCGGCTCATAAGGTATATAAGGGCGCGCAATGACACGACGGCTCTCTCCTCTCTTGACCGGTACACCGCGCTCTCTCTCTTGACTGGTACACCGCGCTCTCTCTCTTAACCTGTACACCGCGATCTCTTCTCCTGTATACCGCGCTTTTACTGTACACCGCTTTTGCCCATAACCGCTCTTTTTCTTTTTACGTGCCCGCTATATTGTGAAGTGCTAGTGAGCTGTCAAGGTGGCCACCAAGAAGATCAGCGAGCTGCACCAGGTAAGCGACCCGCTTTAATAGTTAATGTTATTGCATCATCCGCTAAATCCATTTTTAAGGATTTTTATGGACAGTGTTGGGTCCACGCGTCCTCCACGCGCTGGATCGTAATTTTGTTCCCACACCGCAAAAGAGGGCACGGCTATTTACACGCCTGCCACTCCATCTTATGGTCCTTCAGAGCCTAGGATAGGTATCAGCAATAATATTTGTTAAATTATTCAACCCGCATTAACCGCCATTTTGTATGTTAAGTTTATTAATTTTTATGTTCCAAAAGAATTTGCTTTAATAATAAGAAAAAACGATATTTTTCTATTCCAAGCTTTAGTGCACTTTATATTATAAAATAAAAGATAATTATTTGTTAAGAAAAAATATATGTAACAAAGTAACATTTATTAAATATGTTGAGGGTGATTTGAGAATACAATATACGTAATGCGCATTTCATTTCTCAATGCCCGTTTATCTTCATAAAAGTAATATTGGAATGTAACTTATTATACAGCAGTTTAGGAATAGGTATACTAGAATTGTTTAATATTTAAAATAACTCGTTTCTATATATATATATTGATTTTTTATTAAAGGTTAGGAGGTAGTAAGTAAACTTTGTGTAACACGTTTATTACTGTTAATTGTATTAATATTTAAGTTTATAATGGCTTCCAATAAGCTTGAATTAAAACTTGCTCAATTAACTGCCAAAAGAGACACAATTTTCGAGCGAATTAATCGTTTATATAATTTATCTAAAAATATTTCTAATTACGAGTTAAGTTCGAATGAATTATTTTTGTCTCAATCTGAATCTATAGGTGAAATGTGCAGCAAGTTTGAAACAATAATTGAACAAATAAACGAGTTAAAATATGAAATTGACAGAACCTCCCCAGATTATTCATGCTTAAATTCTATAGAGGATCTATATTCATCTATTAAATATAAACGCAATCTAATATTAACAAATAGTAAAACATCTACATCAGTGCACAAAGCGGGAGGCATAAAATTACCGCCCATCGAACTACCCTTTTTCGATGGAAAAACAGAGAACTGGCCTATATTTTACGAAATATTTCGCAGTAATGTACATTTAAATAATAATTTGAATGACTCGCAACGAGTTCAATATTTAATTAGTAGGTTGAAACATGACGCTTTAAAAATAACCGCAGGCATTATTCCCACAGGGGACACTTATAATATTTTATGGGATAGTCTTGTTAAGAAATATCAAGATAAACGAAGTTTAGGTACGCATTATCTCAATAACATTCTGGACATTAAAGGTTGCGTAGGTAACGCTGTCAGTTTAAACACATACATAGAAAAATACTCAGCGTCTGTCTCCGCATTGAAACAATTAGACATTCCTGATTTATTGGATTTTGTTTTATTACATTGTGGTTTGAGAAAGCTTGACTCCCAAACGGTACAACAATTCGAGAATAGCGTGAGTGGAAAGGAACTACCTTCTTATGAGGAATTTATTTCGTTTGTGCAAAGCTACGTTAAGATTTTAGAGCGATCACATAATAATAATTCATTATCTATCACACGCAGCCGCAACGCTCTAAGTACATCAAAGTCATTTGTAGCAAGCAATAAACCGGTTACGGCTAGTATCGCCCGCTGCCCGCTATGTGAAACAAAACATCAGCTGTTTGAATGCATACAATTTAAAAATATGAAGTCGCCGCAGGCTCGTTTTGATTTTATTAAAGCAAAACGCGGATGTGTGAATTGTTTAAGTCTAACTCATTCTTTATCTAAATGTAAATCACGTAATCTTTGTAAAACTTGCAAAAAACAACATCACTCTTTATTACATTTTCCTATAGCAAAGGCTAGCAGTGCGACTGATAGGTATGAAGCGTCCGAGCACGTTGTAGACGACTGCGCGCCCGCATGTTCTGTGTCATTGAGTGCAGCTATCACACCGAGTTCGAATGTACTTTTGTCAACCGCGCAGGTTTACGCGCATAGTAGTAGCGTAGGTAAACTTATTGTCAGGTGTTTAATAGATAATGGCTCGCAAAATAATTTAATTACGGTGGATTGTTGTAAACGGTTGAACATCCCTATAATTAAATTGCGTAATTCAACTTTGCAAGGTGTTGGTATGACCTCGCGACCTGTACATGGGTTTATTAACTTAACAATAGAATCTCGGCTTAATCCTAAAAATAAATTTCATGTTTATGCGTTAGTAGTTGACTGCATTACGGACAGACTTCCGGCCAAATTTATTAAATTAACTGATCATATGTCACATTTAAATAATATACCGCTTGCTGATTTATCGTGGAATATACCGGGAGAAATCGATATCGTTCTCGGCGCACAACTTTTTCCTTATATTTATTTAGGAGATAGGGTGGAATATGGCAACCGCCCCCCGCCCGCTATATTAACTAGTTTTGGTTACGTATTGATGGGAGACATTGAGTGTTATAGTGATACAATACCTACTATATGCAATACATCTTCGTTCACCGCGCTCGCTAACGTTGACATTGAGTCAAGTCTACAGAAGTTTTTTGAATTAGAAGAAATTCCGTCTCAACGTTTTATTAGTCCGGAAGAGTTAGAATGTGAAAATATTTTTAATTCTACTGTCGTTTATAAAGATAATAGATATTTTGTCGATTTACCGTTCTCGCGAAACCCCTCCGGTCTAGGCAATTCTCGCGGTGTTGCTCAACGTCGTTTGCTTGCGCTCGAGCGTAAATTCGCGTGCGTACCAGCCCTGCGCGAGAGTTATAATAGAACTATATCGGATTATATTTCTCAGGGGTATTTAAGCGAAGTACTTGACTCTGAATTAACAGAGGAGGGTTATTATATACCGCATCACGCCGTGGTTAGGCCTGATAAGGACAACATCCGGGTCGTTTTGGACGCTAGTGCTAAGACGCATACGGGGCTGTCACTCAATGACATTTTACATGTGGGTCCTAACTTGCAGGCTGACTTGTTTTCGTTAATACTTGATTTTCGCATATTTCCCGTTGCAATGACTGCGGACATAAAGCAAATGTTTTTGCGAATAGGAGTAAATGAACGACATCGAAAGTACTTACGAATTTTATTTCGTTTTGATACTAATGAACCCATACGCACGTATCATTTCAACCGCGTTCCCTTCGGTTTAAAACCGAGCCCATACTTAGCTATGCGCACATTACGTAACTTAGCGTGTGAGCATAGCGACCGCTTTCCTGAGGCTTCTAAATTGGTAGAAACTCAATTCTTTATGGACGACTTCGTCTATTCGGTTCCTGATGAACAGGTTGCGTCGCAATTGTCTCGCGACTTAATTAATTTATTAAAATTAGGCTCTTTTGACCTTGTCAAGTGGGCCACTAATTCACCCGCTCTATTGGAGGTTCCTCCCGAATCCCACCGCCTACCAGTAAATTTTTCTGGTATGAATAACGAAATTAATAATTTTAAAATTTTAGGTTTATCATGGGATCCCGCTGATGATTTATTCTCTTTAACTACTGTCCCGGTAGACCATAAATGCACGAAGCGTGCGATTCTATCGCTGGTTGCTCGCTTATTCGATGTACTTGGCCTAGTGGCTCCCGTTGTGCTCTACGCCAAAATTCTTATTAAAGAACTGTGGCTAGCTAAGATAGACTGGGATGAGGTTCCTCCGGAACCTATAATCAGTCGCTTTTCAGCATTTACGCACGATCTCCCATCACTCGCTTCTCTGAGAGTTCCGCGACATATCGGCGCCTTCAGAGAGGCTGCGGTGAATATCGTGGCGTTCTGCGACGCTAGCTTTAGTGGATATGGCTGTTGTATTTATTTACACATCACTGACCCTAAAGGTAATATAACGGTTCGACTTTTATGTGCTAAGGCGAAGGTTTCCCCTGCCAAAATAACAACACTGGCTCGGTTAGAACTAGTCGCCGCGCTGCTTCTGTCTAAACTTGTCCGCTTGGTCAATGAGAAAATTTCCGCTCGCATACACGTCACAGGTGTTTACGCTTTTTCAGATTCTACCATAGCATTGTCATGGATCCACTCTTCCCCTCATAGGTGGTCTATTTTTGTTAGTAACCGTATCGCTAAAATACACGAAAATTTACCAGCCGCTTGCTTTTATCACGTATCAGGAAAGGAAAATCCTAGCGATTGTCTTTCACGCGGTATGTTGCCCTCGGATTTAATTAGACACACTTTATGGTGGGAGGGCCCCGCATGGCTCCATCAGTCTAGGTGTAAATGGCCTTTAAAGTTCACTCCTACAGAATCTGAAACTTTGCCTGAATTTAAATCAAAGATCTTTGTTGTTAAATCTATAAATTCTGAACCGCATATATTTGAAAACATTGTAAATCGCGTTTCTTCTTGGTATAAACTATTACGCATATTCACGTACATTCTTAAATTTGCGAGTAGAAAATATGGCAGTGATATTGGCTCTATTAAAAGTATTCAAAACGCCGAAAAATTTGTTATTCGTATAGTGCAGAATATTCATTTTTCTAATGAACTAAATTTGATTAAAACAGGTGAACTTCTGCCTAAGAAGCTACGTAGTTTATCTATCTTTGTTGATGATGACGGTATCTTACGCATAGGTGGCAGACTGTCTAGGTCGGACCTGCCTTACGAAGCTAAGCATCCCGCTCTTTTACCCAAGCATGACCGCGTGGTTGATTTAATTATTGATTACTACCACAATACTTATTGCCATACGGGACCCGGTCTGTTAATGTCTATTATAAGACAGCGGTTTTGGATTTTAGATGGTAGAACTGTCATTCGTTCCCGCTGCCGCAAGTGCAATGTTTGTATCCATTGCCAACCCAATAATACGCTATTTATTTAAACCTTATTTAGTATATTTATATATATTTAATTACATATAGTAAACTTAATACATTAATATGTGATCTTGTTATTATAACTTGATTCAAACTTCTATTTATCTTTATACTATAATAATAATCAAACCGCAATATAATTCTTTGAAATATATTAATTAATTTCATACGCTATAATATATTATTGTTTCAAACGCTGCTGTTGATTCCTTGATATCTTCAGATTACCGCATTTATTAGCTTAGATCATCTATACTTACCTAAGTAGCTCTTTATGGGGTATTATATATTCTTTTTGAAAGCTCTGGACCTTTCAAGGGGGGGAGTATGGTGTGGCCAACACTGGCCTTGGTTTGTCTTTCTTAATGTGTTTGGTAAGGATGATCTATAGCATTCGACTTGCGAGTGGCGGTCGCAATCCCGCAGAGGGCGCTGCTTGTAGCGCAATTCTGATTGGCTGTGATTAGCTGTTGCCGGCACGTGCGGCTCATAAGGTATATAAGGGCGCGCAATGACACGACGGCTCTCTCCTCTCTTGACCGGTACACCGCGCTCTCTCTCTTGACTGGTACACCGCGCTCTCTCTCTTAACCTGTACACCGCGATCTCTTCTCCTGTATACCGCGCTTTTACTGTACACCGCTTTTGCCCATAACCGCTCTTTTTCTTTTTACGTGCCCGCTATATTGTGAAGTGCTAGTGAGCTGTCAAGGTGGCCACCAAGAAGATCAGCGAGCTGCACCAGGTAAGCGACCCGCTTTAATAGTTAATGTTATTGCATCATCCGCTAAATCCATTTTTAAGGATTTTTATGGACAGTGTTGGGTCCACGCGTCCTCCACGCGCTGGATCGTAATTTTGTTCCCACACCGCAAAAGAGGGCACGGCTATTTACACGCCTGCCACTCCATCTTATGGTCCTTCAGAGCCTAGGATAGGTATCAGCAATAATATTTGTTAAATTATTCAACCCGCATTAACCGCCATTTTGTATGTTAAGTTTATTAATTTTTATGTTCCAAAAGAATTTGCTTTAATAATAAGAAAAAACGATATTTTTCTATTCCAAGCTTTAGTGCACTTTATATTATAAAATAAAAGATAATTATTTGTTAAGAAAAAATATATGTAACAAAGTAACATTTATTAAATATGTTGAGGGTGATTTGAGAATACAATATACGTAATGCGCATTTCATTTCTCAATGCCCGTTTATCTTCATAAAAGTAATATTGGAATGTAACTTATTATACAGCAGTTTAGGAATAGGTATACTAGAATTGTTTAATATTTAAAATAACTCGTTTCTATATATATATATTGATTTTTTATTAAAGGTTAGGAGGTAGTAAGTAAACTTTGTGTAACACGTTTATTACTGTTAATTGTATTAATATTTAAGTTTATAATGGCTTCCAATAAGCTTGAATTAAAACTTGCTCAATTAACTGCCAAAAGAGACACAATTTTCGAGCGAATTAATCGTTTATATAATTTATCTAAAAATATTTCTAATTACGAGTTAAGTTCGAATGAATTATTTTTGTCTCAATCTGAATCTATAGGTGAAATGTGCAGCAAGTTTGAAACAATAATTGAACAAATAAACGAGTTAAAATATGAAATTGACAGAACCTCCCCAGATTATTCATGCTTAAATTCTATAGAGGATCTATATTCATCTATTAAATATAAACGCAATCTAATATTAACAAATAGTAAAACATCTACATCAGTGCACAAAGCGGGAGGCATAAAATTACCGCCCATCGAACTACCCTTTTTCGATGGAAAAACAGAGAACTGGCCTATATTTTACGAAATATTTCGCAGTAATGTACATTTAAATAATAATTTGAATGACTCGCAACGAGTTCAATATTTAATTAGTAGGTTGAAACATGACGCTTTAAAAATAACCGCAGGCATTATTCCCACAGGGGACACTTATAATATTTTATGGGATAGTCTTGTTAAGAAATATCAAGATAAACGAAGTTTAGGTACGCATTATCTCAATAACATTCTGGACATTAAAGGTTGCGTAGGTAACGCTGTCAGTTTAAACACATACATAGAAAAATACTCAGCGTCTGTCTCCGCATTGAAACAATTAGACATTCCTGATTTATTGGATTTTGTTTTATTACATTGTGGTTTGAGAAAGCTTGACTCCCAAACGGTACAACAATTCGAGAATAGCGTGAGTGGAAAGGAACTACCTTCTTATGAGGAATTTATTTCGTTTGTGCAAAGCTACGTTAAGATTTTAGAGCGATCACATAATAATAATTCATTATCTATCACACGCAGCCGCAACGCTCTAAGTACATCAAAGTCATTTGTAGCAAGCAATAAACCGGTTACGGCTAGTATCGCCCGCTGCCCGCTATGTGAAACAAAACATCAGCTGTTTGAATGCATACAATTTAAAAATATGAAGTCGCCGCAGGCTCGTTTTGATTTTATTAAAGCAAAACGCGGATGTGTGAATTGTTTAAGTCTAACTCATTCTTTATCTAAATGTAAATCACGTAATCTTTGTAAAACTTGCAAAAAACAACATCACTCTTTATTACATTTTCCTATAGCAAAGGCTAGCAGTGCGACTGATAGGTATGAAGCGTCCGAGCACGTTGTAGACGACTGCGCGCCCGCATGTTCTGTGTCATTGAGTGCAGCTATCACACCGAGTTCGAATGTACTTTTGTCAACCGCGCAGGTTTACGCGCATAGTAGTAGCGTAGGTAAACTTATTGTCAGGTGTTTAATAGATAATGGCTCGCAAAATAATTTAATTACGGTGGATTGTTGTAAACGGTTGAACATCCCTATAATTAAATTGCGTAATTCAACTTTGCAAGGTGTTGGTATGACCTCGCGACCTGTACATGGGTTTATTAACTTAACAATAGAATCTCGGCTTAATCCTAAAAATAAATTTCATGTTTATGCGTTAGTAGTTGACTGCATTACGGACAGACTTCCGGCCAAATTTATTAAATTAACTGATCATATGTCACATTTAAATAATATACCGCTTGCTGATTTATCGTGGAATATACCGGGAGAAATCGATATCGTTCTCGGCGCACAACTTTTTCCTTATATTTATTTAGGAGATAGGGTGGAATATGGCAACCGCCCCCCGCCCGCTATATTAACTAGTTTTGGTTACGTATTGATGGGAGACATTGAGTGTTATAGTGATACAATACCTACTATATGCAATACATCTTCGTTCACCGCGCTCGCTAACGTTGACATTGAGTCAAGTCTACAGAAGTTTTTTGAATTAGAAGAAATTCCGTCTCAACGTTTTATTAGTCCGGAAGAGTTAGAATGTGAAAATATTTTTAATTCTACTGTCGTTTATAAAGATAATAGATATTTTGTCGATTTACCGTTCTCGCGAAACCCCTCCGGTCTAGGCAATTCTCGCGGTGTTGCTCAACGTCGTTTGCTTGCGCTCGAGCGTAAATTCGCGTGCGTACCAGCCCTGCGCGAGAGTTATAATAGAACTATATCGGATTATATTTCTCAGGGGTATTTAAGCGAAGTACTTGACTCTGAATTAACAGAGGAGGGTTATTATATACCGCATCACGCCGTGGTTAGGCCTGATAAGGACAACATCCGGGTCGTTTTGGACGCTAGTGCTAAGACGCATACGGGGCTGTCACTCAATGACATTTTACATGTGGGTCCTAACTTGCAGGCTGACTTGTTTTCGTTAATACTTGATTTTCGCATATTTCCCGTTGCAATGACTGCGGACATAAAGCAAATGTTTTTGCGAATAGGAGTAAATGAACGACATCGAAAGTACTTACGAATTTTATTTCGTTTTGATACTAATGAACCCATACGCACGTATCATTTCAACCGCGTTCCCTTCGGTTTAAAACCGAGCCCATACTTAGCTATGCGCACATTACGTAACTTAGCGTGTGAGCATAGCGACCGCTTTCCTGAGGCTTCTAAATTGGTAGAAACTCAATTCTTTATGGACGACTTGGTCTATTCGGTTCCTGATGAACAGGTTGCGTCGCAATTGTCTCGCGACTTAATTAATTTATTAAAATTAGGCTCTTTTGACCTTGTCAAGTGGGCCACTAATTCACCCGCTCTATTGGAGGTTCCTCCCGAATCCCACCGCCTACCAGTAAATTTTTCTGGTATGAATAACGAAATTAATAATTTTAAAATTTTAGGTTTATCATGGGATCCCGCTGATGATTTATTCTCTTTAACTACTGTCCCGGTAGACCATAAATGCACGAAGCGTGCGATTCTATCGCTGGTTGCTCGCTTATTCGATGTACTTGGCCTAGTGGCTCCCGTTGTGCTCTACGCCAAAATTCTTATTAAAGAACTGTGGCTAGCTAAGATAGACTGGGATGAGGTTCCTCCGGAACCTATAATCAGTCGCTTTTCAGCATTTACGCACGATCTCCCATCACTCGCTTCTCTGAGAGTTCCGCGACATATCGGCGCCTTCAGAGAGGCTGCGGTGAATATCGTGGCGTTCTGCGACGCTAGCTTTAGTGGATATGGCTGTTGTATTTATTTACACATCACTGACCCTAAAGGTAATATAACGGTTCGACTTTTATGTGCTAAGGCGAAGGTTTCCCCTGCCAAAATAACAACACTGGCTCGGTTAGAACTAGTCGCCGCGCTGCTTCTGTCTAAACTTGTCCGCTTGGTCAATGAGAAAATTTCCGCTCGCATACACGTCACAGGTGTTTACGCTTTTTCAGATTCTACCATAGCATTGTCATGGATCCACTCTTCCCCTCATAGGTGGTCTATTTTTGTTAGTAACCGTATCGCTAAAATACACGAAAATTTACCAGCCGCTTGCTTTTATCACGTATCAGGAAAGGAAAATCCTAGCGATTGTCTTTCACGCGGTATGTTGCCCTCGGATTTAATTAGACACACTTTATGGTGGGAGGGCCCCGCATGGCTCCATCAGTCTAGGTGTAAATGGCCTTTAAAGTTCACTCCTACAGAATCTGAAACTTTGCCTGAATTTAAATCAAAGATCTTTGTTGTTAAATCTATAAATTCTGAACCGCATATATTTGAAAACATTGTAAATCGCGTTTCTTCTTGGTATAAACTATTACGCATATTCACGTACATTCTTAAATTTGCGAGTAGAAAATATGGCAGTGATATTGGCTCTATTAAAAGTATTCAAAACGCCGAAAAATTTGTTATTCGTATAGTGCAGAATATTCATTTTTCTAATGAACTAAATTTGATTAAAACAGGTGAACTTCTGCCTAAGAAGCTACGTAGTTTATCTATCTTTGTTGATGATGACGGTATCTTACGCATAGGTGGCAGACTGTCTAGGTCGGACCTGCCTTACGAAGCTAAGCATCCCGCTCTTTTACCCAAGCATGACCGCGTGGTTGATTTAATTATTGATTACTACCACAATACTTATTGCCATACGGGACCCGGTCTGTTAATGTCTATTATAAGACAGCGGTTTTGGATTTTAGATGGTAGAACTGTCATTCGTTCCCGCTGCCGCAAGTGCAATGTTTGTATCCATTGCCAACCCAATAATACGCTATTTATTTAAACCTTATTTAGTATATTTATATATATTTAATTACATATAGTAAACTTAATACATTAATATGTGATCTTGTTATTATAACTTGATTCAAACTTCTATTTATCTTTATACTATAATAATAATCAAACCGCAATATAATTCTTTGAAATATATTAATTAATTTCATACGCTATAATATATTATTGTTTCAAACGCTGCTGTTGATTCCTTGATATCTTCAGATTACCGCATTTATTAGCTTAGATCATCTATACTTACCTAAGTAGCTCTTTATGGGGTATTATATATTCTTTTTGAAAGCTCTGGACCTTTCAAGGGGGGGAGTATGGTGTGGCCAACACTGGCCTTGGTTTGTCTTTCTTAATGTGTTTGGTAAGGATGATCTATAGCATTCGACTTGCGAGTGGCGGTCGCAATCCCGCAGAGGGCGCTGCTTGTAGCGCAATTCTGATTGGCTGTGATTAGCTGTTGCCGGCACGTGCGGCTCATAAGGTATATAAGGGCGCGCAATGACACGACGGCTCTCTCCTCTCTTGACCGGTACACCGCGCTCTCTCTCTTGACTGGTACACCGCGCTCTCTCTCTTAACCTGTACACCGCGATCTCTTCTCCTGTATACCGCGCTTTTACTGTACACCGCTTTTGCCCATAACCGCTCTTTTTCTTTTTACGTGCCCGCTATATTGTGAAGTGCTAGTGAGCTGTCAAGGTGGCCACCAAGAAGATCAGCGAGCTGCACCAGGTAAGCGACCCGCTTTAATAGTTAATGTTATTGCATCATCCGCTAAATCCATTTTTAAGGATTTTTATGGACAGTGTTGGGTCCACGCGTCCTCCACGCGCTGGATCGTAATTTTGTTCCCACACCGCAAAAGAGGGCACGGCTATTTACACGCCTGCCACTCCAACACCTATAGGTAACTTAGTTTTTGACTTCAAGTGCTTTAGATGCGTCAAAGAATATTTTTACTGTTCGGTTTTTTGTTGGGTGTTCATTGTCAGTTATCTCTAACAGGCATTTTTTGTGTGTGTTATATGTGGAATTAAGTTATCTTGACTCATATGCGGGTTATCTATAATATTATGTTTATTAATATAACTCCGATGTTTAAAAGAGCAACTGTTGAGTTTTTGCCGGCTCTTCTCAGCAGAACTGCTTCCTCACGGACTGAGTAGACGGACGCTCTTTAAATCAAATTGACGATTCAAGTGCTTATAATAAGTCTATTTGAATAAAGGTTTATTTCATTCATTACATCTATACATATAATAAAATTCTAATTGAGTCTAATCTGTACATAAAAGATTTTTCGTTTTTTTTTTTTTTGAAATAGTCAATATTATCAATATAGAGGCCGAATCTATAGTTTTTAGAATTTTTGTCTGTCTGTTTGTCTGGGAACGCATCACGGGAAACCCTTGGACAGATTTTGATGTTTGGTATGATGATAGCTGGTTATCCGGGCCAACATATAGGATACTTTTTACTGCGGGAAAACGTTTTTAACCTTACGAAAGTCCCAAAATTAGTGAAAATAATTTCTTGAATAGTGTACTTACAATAAAACATTCTCTTACCTAGTTTGAAAGAGGCCTTAGAAGCGAACTCTTCATTGAAGACAGCTCTGAACAATCAGGAGCAATTCACAAAGAGTATCTGCGAACAGAACAATATCCTGCAAGAGAAGATGGCCGCCCTCGAGGCAGAGAAGACCAGCTCTACTGCCATTATACATGATCTTGAAAATAAGCTACAGGTAATATTTAAAGCTGAATTTGACTTTATAGATTGTTAGCTTCTACCCGCGACTTCGGTTGTAGCCTATAGAATATATGAAGTTTTTTGATACATAAAACTATTACTCTTCAGAACTCGCCTACATCATTTTCGAAGGGCGAAATTATGAGGCATCCGTTTTTGCCTTTTAACTACGGAACCTTAAAAATTACATAGAAACGATTTTAAGCATTACGTTAGATAATCATAATATGCCGATTGCGTAAATTTTGTAGTTTTGGACAAAAATTGATTTTTTTCTTCAGTGGCTCACATTTGTGTAAAATTGGATTTAGTGGTTTTATAAAGTTTGGATTGCAATATCATCTTATCATAGAACAAAAAATATTACCGAATGAGCGCTCATTTGAACATTTGAGCGCGCTTTTAATCTATATTTTTTTTTGTGAAAACAACTTTAAGCATTGCGTTTAAGGTTTAATATACATTGTTATTATATATTTATTTCAACTAGAATATTTACTTAAACACAATTAGTGACAATTTTAAGAGAATTTTTGTATGGGATTGTGTATCTAGTACTCTTTGATCGATGCATCTTAAGTAAAATTCAACCGACAACACAATTAGTTATCAAATTATATATAATTGTAGGACGCCATGAACATACACGAGGGTCTCAATAAAGATGTCACGTCATTGACAAAGGACAGAGAACGCTTACTAAAAGATATAAACGATAAAGATCAGGTAAAATTCAAATTTACTATTAAAAAAAGATATTGTGAAAATGATTTCCGCATATTTATGTAATGTAATTTTACATAATATAATAAAACTGTAAAGGTCTGTACATAGAAAAAAAATCTAAAAAGTGAGTCAGGGGGGTGTAAGAAGAGAAATAGAACAAATCCAGATTTTTTTCATTTTTTTTTGTTTTTCTGTCTGTTTGTCTGTTTGTACGGACTAATCTCCCTTATATTAATCTTTTATCCCCGATCAACATACTTTTCATCCCGGAAAATTAAAGAGTTCCCGTGGGATAGTAAAAAAATATAGTAATTTTACAGCTTAGTACATAAAAACTATTTATTGGATTATAATGAAACTTTACAATAATATAGTTCATACATCAGAATATAAAATAGGCTATTTTTTATCCCGGAAAAATGTACGGTTCCCGTGGGATAGATTTGTTTTTGTTTGTCTAGAGGCGTACCCGAGCGAAGCGAGGGTGAGCCACTAGTATTTGAATAATATTATAAATTATTAATATTCAACCGAGATGAGTTATTTTATTAAAATACTAACGACTCACGCTCGATCCGCTCGCGTTCGTCTCTAGGTACTTTTTCACGGTTAGCTATGTTTAGGTATACATAAATAGGAGCTTGTTATTTCTAAGATATTCATCGAAATTATATAGCGATTTACCCTCGCTTCGCTCGGGTGCGTACGCCGTACGCGGATTTTGTTCACAATTTTATGGGTTTCAATTTTTTTCGCGGAAACCTTATTCCTTTTCTAAAATAAAAGTAGCCTAAGTTAGCTACATCAGCTATCTGCCAATGAAAGTCCCGTCAAAATCAGTCCAGCCGTTTCGGAGATTAGCCGGAACAAACAGACAGGCAGACAGACAAAAATTGAAAAAAATGTTGTTTTGGTATATGTGCCGTGTATACATCCATATGCATTTAGTAAAAAGCGGTTATTTTAATATTACATGCAGACACTCCAATTTTATTTATCTGTATAGATGTAGGTAGCATCCATATTCAAACTTTAAATAGCAGAATCAGTCCTTAAAAGCTGAATATTATGTCGTTTTAGCTTTTGCAATCTTATAAAGAACACGTGGAGAAACTAAATGAACAGATCGCTTGTATCGATAAAGAAAAAAATGAAATTACATCCAATCTCAACAAAGTCGTGGAAGAATTAAATGAAAAATATAAGAGTATAGAGGAACATACTGCTACGATACAACATTTGAATCAAAAGATCGCAGAAATTGAAAATACATACAAAGAACACTGGTAAGTTATGAGTATTTTGATAAAATTTTAATTGAACGTTTCGTTTGTAATGAATATTGATAGTAAGCAAAAAAATTTAAAATAGTTTTGTGTACATATATTTAATTTAATATATATTTTAATAGGCAGTGGTAGCCCAGTGGTAACGCGCTCGTTTGGGAAACCGAGTGAAGCGGGTTCAAATCCCGGGTCTCGCACCTCTGATACTTTCATGTGCGAATCATTTCCAACATGATTACCACTTGCCTTACGGTGAAGGAAAACATCGTGAGGAAACCTGCATGTCTGAGAAACCTAGCTAGTTTTCGAAAGATATGTGAAGTCCGCCAACCCGCACTTGGCCAGCGTGGTGGACTATGGCCTGATCCCCCTCGTACTGAAGGGAGGCCCGTGCCCAGCAGTGGGACGTTAAAAAGGGCTGAATACATACACATACATATATTTAATATTACCCTTGCTTGGCTCGGGTGCGTCCGTAGGTACGTGTACGTGTACATTGCTACAGTTTATTAGGAAGATCTTTTTAAGAGAAATAATTCTGTAATGAGCTAATTGTATTCCAACTATGCAATTATCATTATTTTCCTATACATATAATAAAATTCTAACATGAGTCGAATCTGTACATTCGATTTTTCTTGTAAAATCTTATTGAAATAGTCATTATTATCGATACAGAGACCGAATCTTTAGTTTTTAGAATTTTCGTCTTTCTGTCTGGGAGGTCGAATGTCTGTACATAGAAAAAAAAATGCTAATAACTGAGTCAGGGGGATGAAAGAAGAGAAATAGAAAAAAAAAACAGTTTTTTTTTTTATTTTTTTTGTTTCTCTTTCTGTTTGTCTGTATGTACGGGCTAATCTCCTAAACTGTTGGACCGATTTAAATAAATTTTGTATGATGGTACCTTATATCCCCGGACAACATCTTAGATACTTTTCATCCTGGAAAATTAAATAGTTCCCGTGGGATAGTTAAAAAACTATAGTAACTTATACAGCTTAGTACACAAAAACTAAAGATTAGATTTTAATGAAACTTTACAATAATATAGTTCATACATTAGATTAACAAATAGGCTACTTTGTATCGCGGAAAAATGTACGGTTCCCGTGGAATAGATTTGTTTTTGTTAGTCAAGAGGCGAACCCGAGCGTAGCGAGGGTGAGCCGCTAGGTGTACAATAAACTTACAAAAATAAGGCTTACATAAATATATACACATAGAAATATAGCGACAAATAGTAGTTTTTAAGACGACATTTAAAAACATGCACCAATTCCGACTGGCGGATGTCATGTGGTAAGGCATTCCATAACATTACAGCTTTGACCGTATAAGAGTCACCATAGCCTTGAGCGGTATATTATACTAGCGACTCACCCTCGCTTCGCTCGGGTTCGCCTTCGTTCGGGTTCGTCCCTGACGAAAACAAATCTATCCCACGGGAACCGTATATTTTGCTGAGATAATATATAGCCTTCCTCAGTTAACGGGCTATCTAATGTAAAAAGAATTTTTCAAATCGGATTAGTAGTTACTGAGATTAGCGCGTTCGTTTAGCCTTCATTAGCGTTCAACCAACCAAACAAACAAACAAACTCTTCAGCTTTATAATATTAAGTATAGATTAGCTGTACATAAGTATAAACAATAAATAGCTAAAGCCCAGCCCTATACTCAGTGAGTCGTCAGAAGAGCAACTGAAGGAGCTCGGCGCTCGCGTGGAGGCGCGCGACAAGGAGCTGGACGCCAAGGCCGCCGCCATCACGCAGCTCATGTCCGAGCTGAAGCTCAGCACCGACATCAGGTGACTTTTGCGGTTCTATTTTTTACAGGTTTCGCATGTTTAGCGATATATTAATTACTAGCAAAACCCGCGACTTTGCTCGCTCGTGAAACTATGAAAAAGGTATTTGGCTTTATGCTATTAGTAATTATGTATGGAAGTCTGCCCGATTTTTTGACATTTATGATTAGTGATTACTACTCCGCTTTCTTAGGTAGTGGCATAATGATATATAGTCTATAGCCTTCCTCAGTAAACGGGCTATCTAATGCAAAAAGAATTTTTCAAATCGGACTAGTAGTTCCTGAGATTAGCGCGTTCAAACAAACAAAGAAACAAATTCTGTCTCTTTATAATATTAAGTATAGATGTGGATACTTGTAGTTTTATATTTATAATCTAAGTTCTATAGAAAATTTTTATCTGAACTAATTCGTCGAATTAAGACTCTGGTCGACACAATACTGACTGATCGACATAGGAACCCTGGCATATTTTGAGGCGGTTAGTCAAGGTTGTACAGAAAATTATGTTTTTGTGTTACTTGAAAACAAAACAGCGGTTAAAAATAAGTACTTGGGCGAATGAGCTTCGCTCGCAGCTTTATTGTTATATCGTATTTTTTAGATAAAACTAAAAACTCGAATAAATACAAAAAAAAAACCAAAGGTAAAAACTTTGCATTCCGGCCGGGACTCGATCCCGGGCTTATGTATGTGTTGTCTAACTTGCGCCTTGACCGCTTGACCACGAGTGTAAGATATTATCGACCATATTCTGCGTAGAATAATGCAAAAGAAAACCGCATGAAAACTCGAAAACACGCGTTTTCCCAGACATGAGACTAATCTAGATCGATTTTTCGCCCCCGAAAGCCCCCATATACTAAATTTCAGCGAAATCGTTAGAGCCGTTTCCGAGATCGCTGGTATAAATAAATAAAAAAATAAAGATATAAATATACAAGAATTGCTCGTTTAAATATATTAAGTAGATAGATTTATCCCTTAATATGTTTTCATTTTGATCAAATCCAGCTCGAATATATAGTGTTATGATCACTTTTTTAACACATTACCAAGCTGAACACTGGGATTTCGAGGGGTGGGCAAAATTTTTATGCATAGAAATTTTATAGCGACGCCCGCACGATATCGCGTGATCGGTCATTTGGTAACAGCTCGCATCACGCGATATCGAGTGATTGAAGCAATGAATGTGTCAACGTTTAACAAAAAGCTTTTAAATAAAACTTTTTTTTCGGACCTCTCCTTCGTTTATTTTTACTTTACCTTAGTCTCTCCCGTGACCATGATTGCTGTAAAGCATTTGAAACTTCGGGAACCAAAGATCAAAACGAATCCGCGAAAAGATCAAAAAAGATAGTTTTATTTAAAAATAGCGACCTAGATAAACCTAGATACTTTTTTACGGTTAGCATGGAGTAGATATACTATATATATGTATGTGTTATTTTTTTCCTACTTAAACTTGACGCATTTTTGTAGATGAGCAATCCGAAATAGGGATTCCCATATAAAACAAACAGTTTTGAATTTTTCGATTTTCCAGCTGTTCTTATGGGTTTCCTTATTTTTTTTTATATTTAAACCACCCCTGACACACCCCCAACAAAACAAAAAAAGAATTATTAAAATCAGTCCAGCCGTTTTTGAATTTTAGCGAGACTAACGAACAGCAATTGATTTTTATATATATAGATGTCAAATATTCGCATAAATCTTAGAAAGTAACAAGGTTTTAGTGTAACCCTAGCATAACATGTGACGTTATATTCTAGGTCTAAATTAGAGACTACATTGCAGAAGGCCAAGAAAGAGATAGATATAGAGAGGGACAATGTGAAGGAAAGGGAAAGGAAGATGAACGAGAGGATCAACAAATTAGAGACTGATGTCAAAGTAAGCTTATGATATAGATATGTCGGCGCAGGACGGCCAACATCAGAATTATTCATTATAGTGGGCGTGAATTTAAATAATGTCTATAGTAGATTTAATCAACTAAGTTAATTACACTTCACACACTCAGAACTATAAAAGAATGTTAACAAAATAAAGTACAAATTGAACGTTACACAATCAATAATTATAAACGAATTCGGAAATAAGTAATTCGTCGTATACGTGGTGCACCGGCGGTCCAAATCTGACACCCTTTTTTATTATTTTTCTAATAGTCAAATTTACTCTCCACTTTAATTTCTTTTTAAAACCTGCCAGTTTGTATCACTCCGCTACCATCGTTTCGACGCTTTACTAGTGTGCTGTGGAAGCCTGCTTCACGCTCTAATCCGATGAGTTCGCCAAAACCTCCAGATGGCGCACTGAGCGCGCCGTCAAGTATAATACTGCCGTCATAAGAAAGATGGCCGTAACTTCGTCAAAGTTGATTTTGAGATATTTGAAGTTATGTCTTACTACTACGTCAAAATTACTACTAGTTTTGACGTACTCAAGATTAAAATACTTATGGTATCTCCAGATTCATAAGATTTACAGCTTTATGAGTAAGACTATCAAGGAGCATTTTTTTGCTGATTCTGAATCTGCATACACTAAGACATTTTTGACCAAATTGTTACGGCCTTCTTTCTTATGACGGTAGTATAGATATGTGTACTTAAAATAAGCTTTTTATTTTTATTAGTTTTTATTTTTTTTACTTAAGCATTTATTTCGTCGGTTACTTTACTCAATTACTACTACTTTAACTAAAGTACGTTACTTTAAGTCAATTAGGTAAAAGATTTACAGGTTTTTTTAATAAGATAATTTATAATTATAACTTATAGTATATAAGTTAATATAATTGATTATTAATTATTTTAAGAATTAATTTTAAAATTGTAAAATACTAAACTTTATTTTTAGGACAAAGAGGATGAACTGTCGAAGCAGATGTCGATAATTTTGGAAATGAGAAACGAAAAGGTATTAACATTTAATAATACATATTTACATAAAAATAATGTCCTTCTGTTACTTGCATACTTCAGGACAACAATTCGACTCCGCAAAGAGAGATTTAAGAACAACACAAGTTTAAGAACAACGCAAGTTTAAGAACAACGCAACACGAGTTCTGCCTTAATACTCGGGTAAATTACCGTCTGCCTCCGAACTCCTTACTGCTATTCAGAATTTCTTAACAGAAGAACTAAATAGCTATATTTGACTCTACCCGCTGTTTAAACTTCAAACCCAAGATTTTCGGATCTGCAGCCGTTCTTGCTAGCCACTAGACCAACGAGGGAAATGAAATGAAATAAACTTTATTCAATTAGACTTATTACAAGTGCTTTTGTATCGTTAATTTGGCGTCCGTCTACTTAGTCCGTGAGGAAGCTACCACCGGCTCAGAAAGCAGTTTTGCTGAGAAGAGCCGGCGAGAAACTCTACAGTTGCTCTTTTACATTTATTTTATTAACATAACAATATAGATAGCCCGACTATGGGTCAATAATCTTCAATTCCACACATTTTCATCAACAAGAAAGTTGACAAACTTAAGGGAGTTGACCTTCTCTATATAATATAGTTTATTATATATATTGAATATACAATGTATTCAGTCCTTTTTAACGTCCCTGGCTGGGCACGGGCCTCCCTTCAGTACGAGGGGGATGAGGCCAAAGTCCACCACGCTGGCCAAGTGCGGGTTGGCGGACTTCACATGTCTTTCGAAAACTTGCTAGGTTCTCTCAGACATGCAGGTTTCCTCACGATGTTTTCCTTCACCGTAAGGCAAGTGGTAATCATGTTAGAAATGATTCAGACATGAAAATGTCAGAAATGCGAGACACGGAGTTCAAACTCGCTTCACTCGTAATACTTTCTTAGATTTACGCGAAATATATTAGACATTTGAATAAAACTATCTTTTCGGATTTTTTCGCGGATTTTTTTTTATTTTTCGCTAATCAGGCAAGTTTTAAGTTGTTACGGACGGTAATTCATCAAACTCGCCGTGATCTACGCAGTAACAACCGGTTTTTCCGCGAAAAAATCCGAAAAGACTCGCTTCACTCGGTTTCCCTAGCGAGTGCGTTACCACTTCGCTACCCACTACTTTTATAAATATACAATATTTATATTATATATCAAATATACAATATATATAACTTGTTTAAATAACAAATCGACAACCTAATAGTTTTTAAGAAGGTTACATTAGAAGTTTAAAAAAAAAAAATTAAGGTTATGGTTTTGTTTTGTTTGAGTTTGTTTCTTTTTAACTTTTCTTTTTTATTATTAATTATATCAGTAGTATGTTATTTTTGTTATTAGTTATAATTATTTTGTAAATATTATATAAGGCTGTGTTATATGGTGCATGTTGTGACACATTAAAATATTATTTTTTTTTAAATTTTGCATTCAGTTTTTAGATACGATTTTATAATGTTTTTAACAACTGTGTGTCCTATAAATAAATGCACAGGAGCGTCTGCAGGAGAAGATCCAGGGTATGCAGAACACCATCGACAACATCCAGAAGGAGCTGACGGGGCGCCGCGCGCCGCCGCCGCCGCCCGCCGACCACGACGACAACGCAGTGCTCACTCCCGCGCGCAAGGTATTTGCCACAGAATTGATGAAACATTTAGAATGGCAATCACGCGTAATTTGTATGGGAACCACTGTCGCCACTCATCCCTTCTTGATATTTTTACTACACGCTCAAGTCAAATAAACACAAGCATTCGCACACATACGCAACCTTTAAAGCAGCCCTGTAATTGGTCAACACATAGATAATTAGTGTTGCGTCTGTGCTGTGCAAAATCAAATAAAATTACACGTACGCTAGTGGTTGAAAATAAAAAATGCTATCGATATTTTTGTCGATAATTTATGTCAGTGTATTAAAATAAATTTTATATAATATTTGTTTTTTACAGTTATTAAAAACACATTTCATAAACGAATTAGATTAGTTCAGTTTAAAAATAAAATAAAACAATGTTTAACTTCTAATAAATGTATTTTTAATGTTACATACGTGGTAAATGAATTCTTAAGTAAATGTAATAACAAAATTAAAATATGCAGTTGCCCACCAATTTATTATTTACTAGCGACTCACGCTCGCTTCGCTCGCGTTCGTCCCTAGGTACGTTTTCACGGTTAGCTATGTTTATGTATACATAAATAACTTGCTACTCCTAAAATATTCATTTAATTTAAATTGTATAGCGATTTACCCTCGTTTACGCCGTACGCGGATTTTGTTCACAATTTTATAGGTTTTAATTTTTTTTCGCGGAACCCTGATTCTTTTTAAAAAATGAAAGTAGCTTAAGTTACTCCTATAACATCAGCTATCTGCCAGTGAAAATCCCGTCAAAATCGGTCCAGCCGTTTCAGATATTAGCCGGAACAAACAGACAGACAGACAAAAATTGAAAAAAATGTTGTTTTGGTATATGTACCGTGTATACATCCATATGCATTTAGTAAAAAGCGGTTATTTTAATATTACAAACAGACACTTCAATTTTATTTATCTGTATAGATGTAATTTCTTTTCTTTTAAGAAAAAAATATTATTGTACAAATTTTGTTTATTGCATAGCCTTGCCCTAAATATTGTTACAAAGAAAAAAGATATTTTTAGGTAATATATAAAATTGATTTTTTCTTATTTCTAAAATGAACCTGTATATAAACTTTAAATTAGCCATAGAAAGCATTCAATCACATTATTATACAAAAATCATTGTCTTATCGATTATTTTGTCTTACAACAAAAGCCATCACTATTATAATATACAAAAGCGAATCACCGCAATGCAAGCAATGAAAAAGTGTGGGTTTCGCAGAGAACGCTATCCATTGCAGACAACGATCGCGCGTTGCTTTGATTATGCGCATGCATAGCGAGCAATGTATATTGTTTAGTTTAGCTTATTACAATAGTATCGTTTGTTTTGAATTTTGTAATAGTTGCTACATTTTTGAAACTAAAGAGATCTTCATTATTATTTTTGACTTATCGATAAAAAGATATACCTCTTCGATCGATACTCGAAGTTTGACTTTTTGTCTTGCAAGTAATAATAGCACAACACGGCATTATAACACTATTTATCTTAGCTCCGTACCCGACACACTCTAAACACGAACTACAAGCGGTGCACGCGTGAATCGGTTCAAGTATGATTGTTTAATAATAATACAGGCAGTGGTAGCCCAGTGGTAACGCGCTCGCTTGGGAAACCGAGTGAAGCAGGTTCAAATCCCGGGTCTCGCACCTCTGATATTTTTATGTGCGAATCATTTTCTAACATGATTACCACTTGCCTTACGGTGAAGGAAAACATCGTGAGGAAACCTGCATGTCTGAGAAAACCTAGTAAGTTTTCGAAAGACATGTGAAGTCCGCCAATCCGCACTTGGCCAGCGTGGTGGACTATGGTCTGATTCCCCTCGCATTGAAGGGAGGCCTGTGCCCAGCAGTGGGACGTTAAAGAGGGCTGAATACATACATGATTGTTTAATCATAGTTACGGCGCGGCTGTTACGCCCACATTACCCTTCCAGCCTTTTTTACCTATTCCCTGGTATTTGCATTCAGCCCTTTTTGACACAAACTTTACCTCTTTATAATATTAGTATACGTAAAAAGTAAAAACTAAACTAAGTAACCGGTGGGAGAGAACTCTGTCAAGCCTGAGGAGTGCGACTGGATGGGTACCACCCCCTTATCTATTTCTGCCGCCAAGCAACAGTGATTGCATTGTTGTGTTCCGGTTTGAAGGATAAGGTAGCCAGCGCAATTACAGGCAAGAGGCATAACATCTTAGTCCTCACAGTGATAACGTACCGGCGGTTCTGCAGTTTTGTTACATAAAACTTAAGTGCATGAACCGTATAGACCAGGGTCGATAATTTTTAAAACCAATTAAAATCGTAGTAGGATGAAACCCATTAGAAAAGGAGGGGAATATTATAAAAATGAAGGGAAAAATAATTTACGGGCGATCTGAGGTCGGGGAGGGGATGGGGGTGAGTTTTTAAGGGTAAAAAACGGTTTTTCTCGATTTCCGGCAAAACTAAAAGTCCTATCGAAAAAAGTCAAATGGCAAAGTTGTAGGTAATAAAAAGATCTAAAACTTTTGTATTTACACTTTTTTCACATAACCTCAAAATTTATGTGAAAAATTCAAAAAACCAAGTTTTTGGTTTTTTATTATTATCTTTTACAAAAAAAAATTTTTTTAACGAATTTTGGCGAAAACTTACCTTTTTATGTCCCAAATACGCTTTAATTTAGTTGATTAAAAATATTTATTTTTTCACCTTATTTTGAATTAATATCGAAAAAACACCCTAATTTTCAATCGAAAACTCACCCGTCAAAATATCAGCTTTTTTCAAAAAGTTGGTATGTTTTCTGTTCGTTGAAACCTCTACTTTTTGATGGTGAAAAAAAAAATATATGTTACTATAGTAAATCTTCTCAGAAAATGCAAAAAATCGAAAAAAACTCGTATTCGAATTTTTTTTTTAATTTTTATAAAAAATTTTGAGCTATTTATTAAAATTAACACTTTAATTACTCGAAAAACATTAGATTACATGTTACATTGATAAAAAAATTGCAAATAAGAATATACTACTATAATTAACAAACAAATCAGTTAATAAAATTAATATTTAATAAGACATTTACAATATTTGGAGAAAGTTGTCGAATCTTCTTTAAATTATATGCGTAGATGTCTATTTATAACTATTTTAAGAAAAATTATATACCTGAGTGACCTACAGTCGTAGTGAGTAGTTGCAATGAGTACTAATAAAACTGTAATTGTTGTGGGCCAAGATATTGATCTTTTGGTCCTTTTAAATCAGTTAAATTCACATAATCATGACATTTATTTTCTCAAACCAGGTTCTGGAAATGTAAAAGACCTATTTTTCACGTCTAATAGTTTCAAACATGAATCCTTAAGAAACATTGTTGCATTTCTGCATTGTTTTTCTGGTTGCGATACAACATCTGGATTTGCCGGAAAAGGAAAGAAAAGTATCGTCAATTCATTATTAGACGTTAAAAATTTGTCGCATTTGGCCAATGTTTTTTATAAGAAAGATGCGAGTAAAGAAGAAATAAAAAAAAAAATGGATTAGAACTAATCAAATCTATTTATAAACGTAAAAATGAAAAAATTACACTGAATCAATTAAGGTTTCAAAAATATCAATTGGCAAAAATTAAATCATCTTTCGTTTTGGCAAACCTCCCACCCACAGAAGGAGCAGCAGAACAACATTGTTACAGGGCATATTATCAGCTTCAAACTTGGTTGGGTAACGAACTAACAGCAACAGATTGGGGCTGGAAGCTATATCAACGTGGAATTATGCCCAAATTTACACAAAAAGAATTAATTCCGGAAATATTGCTCAAAACTATTTGCTGCAGCTGTGAAACTGGATGTAACAGTTTAAAATGTGCTTGCCGAAAACATGGTTTAAATTGCACAAATTTATGTTCAAACTGTCATGGTTCTGAAAATTGCTCCAATATTGAAGAAGAAACCTACGAAGAAGTTAATGATTCAGAAGAAATTGTGGATGAAGAACCAACGCAGTCTGGAAATAATGTTGGAGAGGAAGAAGGTAATAGTCATGAAGATTTCGAAGATCTACTAGAATCGGAGATGTTTGACGAAGCGATGAAGAAATCCCTTCAAAAAAACAAAAACTAATGGATAAGTGATTAGAATTGAAGATAAGGTATTTATGAATCATAAGATTAATGTGTTAAAAATATTGTTATGAATAACGTAATCAGAATAAAGTATCTACATTTAATTGTACGATTTACATTTATATTTTTATATAATGAGATTTTCTATGACATAAATGTAATTAGCATTAAATAAATCAACTTTTTAATTGAAACAAATTGCAGCAATCACATTTTTTAAATGAAATTATTTATAATAATTAAAAAAAAAAATCGAATTCGAGCTTTTTTCGATTTTTTGCATTTTCTGAGAAGATTTACTATAGTAACATATTTTTTTTTTTTCACCATCAAAAAGTAGAGGTTTCAACGAACAGAAAACATACCAACTTTTTGAAAAAAGCTGATATTTTGACGGGTGAGTTTTCGATTGAAAATTAGGGTGTTTTTTCGATATTAATTCAAAATAAGGTGAAAAAATAAATATTTTTAATCAAATAAATTACAGCGTATTTGGGACATAAAAAGGTAAGTTTTCGCCAAATTTCGTTTAAAAAAAAATTTTTTGTAAAAGATAAAAATAAAAAACCAAAAACTTGGTTTTTTGAATTTTTCACATAAATTTTGAGGTTATGTGAAAAAAGTGTAAATACAAAAGTTTTAGATCTTTTTATTACCTACAACTTTGCCATTTGACTTTTTTCGATAGGACTTTTAGTTTTGCCGGAAATCGAGAAAAACCGTTTTTTACCCTTAAAAACTCACCCCCATCCCCTCCCCGACCTCAGATCGCCCGTAAATTATTTTTCCCTTCATTTTTATAATATTCCCCTCCTTTTCTAATGGGTTTCATCCTACTACGATTTTATTTCACTTTTTATTATTTTTAAAGGCTTCTACCCTGGTCTAGTAGGTGTTATGGGCGACATGTATCGCTTTCCATCAGGTGGGCTGTCTGCTCGTTTATCACTGAGTACCATAAAAAAAAAACATAGTGACTTTAAAGAATTATAAGGTTTTACATTCTAACAGAAAAATCAAACTAAATCCTTATCCGTCATATACATATATTTTCACAATTTTACGCAGAACTTTGAACCAGCATCGCCCAGTATTCCAAAACCAGCCGACTTCGCAGTCCCTCGTAAGGAGCCGAAGTCGGACTCGATGTTGTACAATTTGTTCAGCGACAGCAGCATGGAGGGGGATACGCTTGACGTAAGGACAAATAATTAAAAGTTATAAACAATATAATTGAATATCTAGAGAGATATTAGAAACCTTTTGAAGTTATACTTCTTTTGGCACGTTTGGAAAAAATATGAGAGTAAAATTTTACGATGTGCGCGCACATCGACAGTCAAAAAGCGACTTGATGAAGTTAGCTGCATTCCTTTTACAAACAGAGTTGTGACGGGATGAAATCTTTAGCTATTTTTGTTCTGTTTCGCCAAAGAAGTATAACTTATTACGTGCGTACAAATGTTTCACATTGAATATCCGGAGGTCCTGGGTTTGAGTCCCGGGTCGGGCCAAGTTTAGTTATTGAGTCTTTCTGTATAGTAAGTCTCAGTAACAGCGGAGTTGGGAAGTTGGCGGTGTTTCACCCCCGTGCCGAGGCAGAGCACGTAAAGCTGTCAGTCCTGCGCCTTAACCCTCACCGGTCGTGTCTCGTGTCGTCCCGCCGGAGTATGTGAGTGACAGGAATAGAGAGTGCACGCGGTGTCTGCGCGCACACCGACACACGCGCTGCACTATAATATCTCCTACGAAAATGGCTAGTCTCAATGAGATTTTTTTTTATTTTATTTTTTTTTATTTTCGCTCGACGAGATGACTCCATGTCGCCTGATGGTAAGCAATAGTAGAGTCCAAGAATGAGATCGATCGGTTCCGGGACATGATCTCGATACCGATCAATCTCACCTCGTCGGCCCGCATAAGTGCTTTTTCACGCTCCGTTTAAAAGACTCAGGATTGTAGGAAGAGGGAAACACATGAGACGGTAATGAATTCCATTTCCTAATGGTGCGGCACAGGTAGGAGTTACCAAACCTTTTGGCCGGTGTGATTGGCCGGTGAAATCGGTTACTATAATAATTTCTAATACATTATTATTATTATTTCTAATACTTGTTCGTATTCCAGGTGTCAGAAGTGAACCGTCGGTTCGCGGCGCTGACGCGCGGTGAGCGCGTGTCGCCCGCGCCGCTGGCCGCGCTCAAGCGGCGCGCCGGCGTGGCCGCGCCCGCGCGCGCCGCCAGGCCGCAGCAGGACGGCGATGTAAGCAGTGTACCTTAGCCTTTTTGGAGCTAGATCAAGCTCTTTTTACGATTGGATTTCTCCAGATTTCACTATTTAATCCTAACAGGGCAATCTAACACTTTTCAATCATCACACAAAAATCTCTCTTGCCATAGGTACTTATTGAATTGATAAAAGATATTGAGCGCCTTGTAGCATTTACCAGTGATCATCAGCATTTTTTTTGTTTTCACTGTGTTAACCCAAGCTTTAGCGGTGAATACCCTAAGCGCATACACTCTGCCATGTCATTATAAACCAATCAATTTAAAATACAATCACGATTGGTTCATAACAGTTTAAATTAATTAAAATTTTTCATAGTATTACAATGCGGTCAAATTTTAAACAAAAGTATTTCTTTTTTAGCCTTTTAGCCCTTTTTTGGCCCCACTTTTTAAGAGAGAATTTGTAAAATCTAACCCATTTTCGCTGCCCGATAGCTCCTTTTCAAAAATCAAGGTGACAACACTGGATGTAAGACAAGGGTTTCATTCACGAACGAGATACAACATTATGAATATCAATCAGGATCGAATTTTGATTCGCCTGATTGATATACGATCATATACATGGGCGCCGGCAGGGGAGTGCAAGAGGGTACACTTGGATAAGCAAAAGTTAAAGAAATAAAATTGTATTAGTAAAATACCTGTTTAAATTTAGATATCTGCGAAAAAAGATGGTAAATAGAGTACGAATAAAAATTATATAGTTAACAAAATATTAGTTAGTAGTTAAATGTCATGAAACAGTTGCACTCCCCTGGAAATAATAATGTCCGCCGCCCACGGTCACATACTATGTCTCTAAAGAGTAACAAACCACTTCTACATCCTATTGTCTCACTCTAATAGTTGTGTGGGATAACATTCTAGAATTATCAAAAAGAATGATATTAAGATGAAGAACTGGCGCGAAATGAGATTTCAGATGCAATGCAGGACAATAGTAACAGGCGATACCCTAACTCTGGACTATCACTGATAACTTCTTCAAAGAAAACTTTTTACCGGTGGTAGGACTCTGTCAAGCCTGAGGAGTCCGACTGGATGGGTACCACCCCCTTATCTATTTCTGCCGCCAAGCAACAATGATTGCATTGTTGTGTTCCGGTTTGAAGGATAAGGTAGCCAGCGCAATTATAGGCAAGAGGCATATCATCTTAGTCCTCACAGTGACAACGCACCTGTGGTTCTGCATTTTTGTTACTTAAAACCTAAGTGCATGAACCGTAGGTGTTATGGGCGACAGGTGCTGCTTTCCATCAGGTGGTCTGTTTGCTCGTTTGTCACTGAAGCTCATAAAAAAAAACCTCGTTTTTTTATTTTGCACGACTAGAACATGAACCGTACTATTTACATTTGTAAATATATAAATATCTACAGATGAAAACTTTAAGAATGCCAATAATATATGTATATGTATCTTTATTTTCCAGGGCTCCATATCACTCTCCCAAGTAAAGAATGATATGAAAATGAAAGAACGCAGTTTCTTCAAGAACAAGAAAAGAAATAAATAAGTTGATTATTTTGACAAAGTTTTGTTATTCCTTTCTAATAGTTCCTTTATTTAGTTTAGTTTAGTTGTTTTCCTTTATAAACTTTAGTTTTGTTATTCCTTTCAAGTTTTTTCTTTCTTTGTTATGAATAAGTAAAATATCTTATAAAAGGTTCAATAAATGGATATTTTGTAAAAGTACAATTTTTATTTATCTTCGGATTGAATTATTTTAGTTGTGCCCTTACTCGTTAGGCGATGTAATTCAAATATTTAGGTATATTATGCTGCATGATGTTAAAAATAATCTAGGTATACATATAATAAAATTTTAAACAAGTCGAATCTGTACATTAAATATTTTTTGGAAAATCTTATTGAAATAATCATTATTATCAATACAGAGGCCGAATCTATAGTATAGGTTTGTCTGTCTGTGATCACATTACAAGAAAACCACTGGACAGATTTTGATGATATTTGGTATGATGATAGCTGGATATCCGGGTTAACATATAGGATACTTTTTACTGCGGGAAATATCTCTGAGAAATCTATACTAAACGTTAAAACTCACCCTCGCTCCGCTCGGGTTCGTCCCTAGTAAATAAGTAAAATTGAAAAAAATTATGTCAAAAAAAAGTAATCGAATAGTCAAACATTGTTACATCCTCTGTGATTAGACTGGTTTGAATTTAAGGTGAACATTTGTAGTTATTATTTGCTATCTTCTCCTCTGCCTTCACCGAAGTATAAATTAAATTAAAAAAAAAACAATAACAAGAAGTTCTTTATTATTTATGTACTTCCCTTTTAAAAAGTTTACCAGAGTCGAACATCTTGAATTTGATATATCGGAAGTCGAACCTTGGTGACATCCCTAATCCCTATAACGTATTATTGAAGTAAAACTTCTTTACGCACGCTTGACTTGGGCGGTAAGCTGGTGAATGCGTTAGGAAAAGATGTACGTACGTTTGTTGCCATGGTAACTGTTGTTATTGTCTGACAAATGATATGTAGTATTATATTCTTTCCTTAAATGATATTCTATAAATATATGATTGTAATATGCCTAATATGCGTTATTTTTAGTATCTCACCTATCCTGATTATTTAAAACATAAATTGAGTTTCATAAACAGTACCGATAACCTACAGAAGTTTTACTTCTGGCGCGTGTACACATTCATACACGCACTTTTGAATTTTTTGATTATTTATTAAGATTATTGAATGAAATGTAACTAATACAAATATTTTATTCATTACCTTAACTTTGTATATCTCTAAAAAAAAAACTATAAAATCCGCTATATGAGTAAATTATATCACTATTTATATTAATAATAATATGAAATAGATGGCTATAATGTATACAAATAAAACATGAGTGTACAAGCATATTATATATTTTTTTATAATAATTAAGAATAAATTCTTACATCACGAGTTATAAAATAAATACATTTATTGCCTTAAATTAAGTCCAAAAGTACTCTGTACAATTATTGTTAGTGATGTACAAACGAGAACGACAAGTAAAAAATGTCCAAAAACAAAAAAAAAATAAAAATAAAAAAAGGGCCTTATCATCGAGTAAGTTAAGTTCCCACAATACTCTGTGACATATCTACGAACAACTTAACAAATTGTGTCAGAATCACAACCAATAGTTTGCATCTTAATTTCATCTCTTAATTTAATTTAATATTACACAAACTATTTTATATCATTGCTCTTCACTTATACTAAAACAAGAACCATTCTTTACCTTACATTATAATTACATTTAAATTAAGACTATCTAATTTCTAGCGGGTGTTTCTTACTGGACTGTTGTGCTTAACTCACAATCTTGTGCCACGCCCTTTCCCTATCGGTAGAGTCGGCTAGGGCTCGTGACGTCACGCGCCGCGATTCAAATAAATTTGTGCTATAATATCTACTCGTCTACATGTAAAAGAAATATATTCACACATAACCCGATCGCCGTCCGTCGAAGGAGGCTGCGCGCGTGTCGCCGCGAGCCCAGAGCAGATCTACACTTAATCTCTTAAGGATCTCAGATTTCATGAGCAAACTATACGCCGAGTGCTCGGGGTTCATCGCTTCGTAAAAAAAGGCATTAAAAAGGCCACTGTGACATCCACAATGTGCTAACTAGCGTAGCGTTATTACATGCCCTATGTACTATATAAGATGCATTCGAAAATATATTGGCATCATCAAAGATATTAATATAAATAAATAGACAGTTCGAAATATCACCGAACTAAAATCACGTGGCAAATAATATGGCATTAGATTTTTAAGTACTTTTATTAAAAGATTAATTCGAAGTTATTGCGTTTTTCTATTTCAGTTTTGAAACAAACGACCTGTATCTTATATTACGTTTGAGTTTAAAGGTATGGAAGACAGAAAAACATTGCTATCAGATCAAAACAAATTAAATACTCATTATAATAAACTAAATAGACATAAGTTCCAGGAGCTATACTGGCCGACGAGCCAAATAATTATATTAAACCAATTTTCCTAAACAAATATCTTAAACTAAAATGGACAAAAAATATACTGTTACATAACGAATATGTAGTTCCGCCGCGGGCGGGGGGCGGGGGGAGCCGGGGTGAAGTTGGAGGGAATCGGGGGGCCGAGCCCTTCCCGGGCGCCGGGGACACACGGCCGGGCATTAATTTCAAAATTGACTAGATATCTGTGTGCATAGGAATCATATATAAAAATAGCTAAGTAAAGGAACCGATACACTGAAATTCTGGCGCGTCTGTATAAAAAAATAAGATAAAAACTATATCATTGCCATCGGCAAAATTAAGCCTAGCCTGTACTTTAAATTATGTAAACTACAAGTTAACACATCTAAATTTGTACAATTTGTACAAACTCGCACTTCCGCTAAAACAAAAACTCGTACTCAGTCGAGAGACCTAAGTCGGTACAAAACTAACGAACCTCTCACAAAAAGAAATCTCACAATAATACACGGACTAACTAGGGGACACTAACAAAATATTTGATCTGTTATTTCACTGGTCATTAAGTACGTTCTGGGCGCCGTGGCGGGGCGTGGGCGGGGTCGGGGGCGGGCGGCGAGGGCGGCGCGTCATCACTTGGGCGGCTGGTAGGGCGGGTAGCCCTGGTGCGGCTGCGCGCCGCGGCTGCCCGTCGCGTAGAGCTGCTGCTGGAAGTTGTGGAACTGCGCCGCGTAGTTGGGGTCCGCCGTGGAGGGCACCGCGAAGCCCTGCCCCTTGAAACCAGGGCCAGGGCCGCCCATAGAGGGCGGCAGAGGCTGGGCGGCGCCCATGCGCACGTTTCCGGGGCCCATGCCGCCCTTGACGCCGCGGAAGCCGGGCCCGCACATGGGGTTGGGGCCGGGCGCGAAGGGATCGCCCGCCATCTTGGGCGGCGAGTTGAAGCCGGCGGGGTAGTGCGGCATGCGCAGCATGCCGGGCGCGCGCATGACGCCGCGCATGCCGCCCTCCATGTCCATGCCGCGCGCGCCGGGGAAGTACTGCACGCCGCCCTTGCCGCCGTCCATCTGCATGGGGTTCGTGACCCGCTGCAGGAAGTCCAGGCTGGGCGGCCCCCGCGGCCCGGTGTTGCACGGCATCTGCGGCCGCGTGGGCAGGTACTGTATCGTGTTAGGCGCGCTGGCTTTCACTTGGACGTTAGCACCGTTGAAGGGAGGCATCTTTCCTGCGCCGCCCATGCGCGGGCCCATCATGGAGGCGTCGGGTCCCATGGGGCCCATCGGCCCGCCCATGGGGCCGCCGCTCATTTTAGGACTCAGATTCATGTCCGGCGGAAAGTCGCCGCCGCTCATCATTCCCTCCATGGGACCGCCCATACCGGGCCCTCCCATATTGTCCATATGACAACCTGTTAAAAATGACAAAATAATAAATCTTAAGGTTACTAGTAGCTTTAGCGTATATTGTTACTGAGATAGATAAAATAAAGCAAGTACCTAAATCATTCATCATCATATGGTGTCCATGCGGGTGCATGGAGGGGTGGTGGTGCTGCATGTGGTGGGGTGCAGAGCCGAAAGGTCCCATGCCGTTGCCGCCGGGCCCCATGGGGGGCGCGCCGCCCACCGTGTTAGTGAGCTGCTGCGACATCTGCGCTAGCGAGGAAATGGGGTCGAAGGACGAGGTAGCGGGGCCCATGGGGCCGTTAGGGCCCTGATTGGGGTTGATGGGGATATTGTCCGGCCTGTTCATACTGCACGGACCGGGGAAGGGGCCGGGCAGGCTCGTGCTGTTCGGCCCGCCTGACAACGTCGTCTGCCAATGACAAACATTTTTATTAAAAAACTATTTGAGTAGAGCATAACATTTCATTAAAACATGTAAAATTTGTAATATATGTATAATAAAATTTTAATGAAGGTAAAATTGGTTTATTTATATATTTTTACTAGCGACTCACCCTCGCTTCGCTTCGGGTTCGTCCCTAGACAAAAACAAAACTATCCCACGGGACCCGTACACTTTTCCGGGATGATATATAGCCTATAGCCTTCCTCCGTTAACATGCTATCAAATGCAAAAAGAATTTTTCAAATCGGATCAGTAGTTCCTGAGATTAGCGCGTTCAACCAAACAAACAAACAAACAAACAAACAAACAAACAAACTCTTCAGCTTTATAATATTAGTATAGATTAAACTTTGAATTTTAAATATAATATAATTAAACAAATAATACTTTTTGCTATTATAATCGATAAGATGTCAATAGCTTGAACTTTTTGTTTTTAGCACTCAGGAAGAACCGATTTTATACCGATTCGTTTTTCCCAATAATATATATATATATACATATATAGATTATAGACAAAGGAACCTGCAAACAAAAAATAGCCTATATCATAAAATCTTTAAGTAATACATTACTAGCGACTCTTGCTTACTATGCACTCGAACGGTGCATCCCAAAGTGCCTAATAATATGCCTGAATTTCCAAATCCGTCCAGCGATCAACGTGAAGGAATAACAAACAAATAAACACAAACTCACATTTATAATAGTAATCTAATAATCTAACAATACGACTATCACCTCTGTATTAGATGCCATAGTATCATCCGAGTGCGAGATAGTGGTAACACTGCAGCTACTCTTGGCTGTGGAGGAGGGCGCGTAGGGTCCCTGGCTGAGCGAGGGCCCCTCCCTCCCCTCACGGCCCTCCCTTTGCGGGGTCTTTGATGCGTTGTCTTGACTCGACCTGTTCGATGAAGGACTCGGTCTGGACTTTTCATCTGCAATCAAAATGAGGCATTGTTATTATTTTAACTGGCATTGATTATGATTACTCTCATTCATTTGATAAAAGCGTTTTGTTTGAGAAAGTCACGATTTTTTTGCACACACACATCTACTACATACATAATAACACATCATTTTATATTCATATAATATTCCATACACAAACAATATGTAGTTGAATATTTGAAAACAGAAGTTTTGCAGTCATCAGTAAAATGACATTACAAACCTATTTTTATACAACTTTTATTATTAGAATACAAAATATTCAAAATAACCCATCATACTGGTAAAGCCGAAGTTCCTGTAAAACGTTGTGTGAAGAATATGAAGACCTGAAGCATAAGGCGTTCTTCCAATAACGCTGCTGTATGAAATTCTAAAGGTCACTTTCGGTTCCTTTCTATCCCTGGTCAGAACAAATAGCTCATATCGTTGTTGAAAACATAATCAATGCTGTCACGACTTTTTATAGCAGTCCATTACGACTTACATACTGAAATCATTAAAGATAAACATCAGTATAATGATATTCATTGACTAAAGATAAGTGAATAAAATACACCCACTGCTTACGTCTAAATTATTATCTGAGCGTGAATAAATTATTATTATTAAAGATAAAGTTTGATTAACATGACGTAGTAATAAATGAAAATTGTTTACCATCTATAAAATAATCATACAATCAACAATAAAACTCACAACATGTTATATTAAATTCAGCGCCTCACATATCTTATTAAAAACCTCACACATTTTAGACACTAGAAATGAATACAACAAAAGCACAACTAATTTATTAAACACACTACAGCTATATGGACGTTAAAAACAGACATGTTCATAATTTACTATATATTTATATATGTCTTGGTTTACGCCGGATAAAACACAGGGTATGTCAAATATGGTCAGCATGAAAAGAATGGAATGTGGAGTAACCTCTCACTAGGTCTCCTTTATCTACTATCTGAAGGCAACACATCTTATATGAGCTAATTAATTAAAGTTCTTGCAAACTTTTCGCTCACGGCGGCCATTTTCTTTTAGAAGAACAATTTACATATCAAATGTTATAGCAATTACCAGTACTTCGGCAGCTTTACACAACACCAGTCCATCTATAGTCCATTCTCTTCATATATAATCTATTTTTCATATACTATCTGAACCACTATGATCTATCCAGACATTTACTAAATAAAACACAATCATTTATAAAAAACAAACATATATGTATAACAAATAATAAAACTCAACATACCCTGTGCACACTTAGTATTTGCAGCGGACGTTGGTGTCTGCGGGTTATTGAACCCGGGACTCTGCTCGAGGGAGAAGCGGCCCGCGCGCTGCTCCGACAGCGACGAGTGCGGCTCGGGCGTGCCCGGCATCATGCTGGAATGAATGAATACATTTAAATTCTTAGATAGTTCATATTTATAGATTGTACACTAAAAGCCCAGAACAGTAGTCCAGTGGTAACACGCTCGCTTGGGAAATCCCGAGTCCCGGCACCTCTGATATTTTCATGTGCGAATCATTTCCAACATGATTACCACTTGCCTTACGGTGAAGGAAAACATCGTGAGGAAACCTGCATGTCTGAGAAACCTAGCTAGTTTTCGAAAGACATGCTCAGTCCGCCCGCACTTGGCCAGCGTGGTGGACTATGATGGCCTGATCTTCCTCATATTGAAGGGCAACCCGTGCCCAGCAGTGGGATATTAAAGAGGGCTTAATACACACATACACATACTAAAATGTCACTTCAATTTTATTTATCTGTATAGATGAATAAGATATATGAATATAAGTACATTAGTTACACAAGACTTACCCAGCAGGTGATTTCTGATTGGAATTCGACTGTGGTGTTTGGCCGCCACTGTTCGATGGCGGTCCATTATCTTTCAACGACGTGTTTGGCTGTTTCTGTATCGTTAACTCTTGACCTAATCAAAAATGATTTCATTTATAAAAAAACTCGGTACACATTTAAATATAAACTTTATGTATTTGACATAAAGGTCAAAATTGAAATGAACAATAACAACAGAGATAGCACGAATTAGCCATAGAGTATGAAAGTATGTTAGCACATTTTCACCAACCATCACCAAAATGAAAAAAAGTTACACACATTGCAAACACTGAACAAAAAATTACTAGAAAATATCGATTTTATAGAATAAAAAAAAATCGATATTTGCTAATAAAACATGGCCAATTAAGAATAAATAATTTCTCATATTTATTAAACAATTTATCATGACATATTTTTAGACAAAAAATATACACAAAATATGTTAAATCTTTACTATAAAACTGGCCATGTTGCCATCAAAAGTAACACAAAAAGCGTTTTTTCAGAGCACAAATTGCCGTGAACTGAAATATTTTATTATATAATATACAATTATTTCGTCCAACGGCAATAGAATTACCTTCGAACTGGTTGAGATAGGATATTTGTTGCGGTGAAGGCACGGGCATCAAACTCGGTTCCTTCTGGTGAGAGCCGCCCTGTTGGTTTTTCTGCTGTTGCGCCGCCAAACATTGCAGTGTACGGACAAACACGCCATCGTCCAATTTCTCTAGTATCTCTTTATGGCCAACGTTTCGTCCAATACGTTGGGCCAATTTCGATCCCGTTTGTATATCGTTGTATAGTAGCGTATCGGTTTTAATGTCGTTATTTCATCACACGGGATTTCAAGCGGTCAAGCGTTTTGCGGGGGAGGGGGAAAACAAAAAATACGCATTACAACTACAGAAAAAAAAATCAAAATCATAGTGCACTTCAAACCAAACTTAATCAAAATATTATAATAAAAAAATTTACTGTGGTTGGGAAAATGTCTAACACAGATAAAATATCATGCATTTCTACGTCTATGGCTTCTACTTTACTGTGAAAAAAAAACGTTTTTCATGTGTAGAATCTTGTAAGTTACAACTTACAATCTTAATAATATATTTAGCTTATTACGGGATCGATTCCAAAATTATGTAAGTATTTTATTTTCACTACAATAATATTTAATTAATAACACTATGGTATGAAAAAATAACATTTTTTTACATTGAATTATTTCCATTTTTAATAGTACGATATTTATTATATAACTGAAACTTTTGGCATTTGGCAAGGACAAAGGGCCTTAAAAACTATTAATTGTATATATTTTAAAAAAAACTGCACGGAAGTAGATTTATTTTTATATTTAAATTACCTATGTACACATAATTTTTTAAATAATGCATTAATAAATTTTTATTTTTGTGTTGATGGCCTTTCATATCCCGTTGTATGAATCTTCTAAAGCCAAATGCACGATATTAACACCTAATTTCCTAATAACATCTTAATCCAATTATGTTGACTTGTATATGTGTGTTTCTATGTGCGTGTGAATGTCTGTGCAAAGTTAAAGATTCAAATCTCTAAATGCGCCTTGAAACATTTACATACTGCCGCGTTTTCATGATGTGATATTTATGCGTTACTATGGTAACGCAACAATGCATACGAGATGCAACTCAAATATTACAAAACCCAATACATGTGCAAAAAGGGAATTAAATTAATTATTAGTAGCAAATTTGGTAAAACCAAATATACGTCACTAATTTATGTCACGCATTGACATCAAGACATCAAAAGACTGATGTAGATAGTGAGCTAACTTATTTCATCATAAACACATTTCGAGACAACCTAAGTACCGTGTAGGCAAATCTATACTAATATTGTAAAGAGACAGAGTTTGTTTGATCGAACGCGCTAATCTAAGGAACTACTAATCCGCTTTAAAAAAAAAACTTTTTGCATTAGATAGCCCGTTTATTGAAGAAGGCTATAGGTTATATATCATCATGCGCGGAGCAGTAATCGTAAATGTCAACAAATCAACCAGACTTCCATACATTATTGTAAAACTGATGCTTATATCGGAAGTTTGAACGCGGACGAAGCCGCGAGTAATGCTAGTGTAGTATAAAGGCAAGCTAGATAGGCAGTGGCCACATAGTAAAGCAATATGTACACACCCGGCGCGTCGCCCTTCTGCTTGCAGTGCGCGGGGCTGCTGAGCGCCGAGCCCGCGCGCGACGCCTCCGCCGACATCGGCATGCCCGCCGACTGGGACGGTGACTGTGTGGCTGGCAAATACATGTCATTTATTGAATAAAAATTGAATAAAAATAAAAAAAAAACACTACTTTAAAAGTACCTTATTCTTTCTTATTTATATTGTACTATTTTTGAAGTAAAAGTTGTATTTAATTTTTTATTAAAAATATGATATATTACATATTAAAAATCAGGCGAATCGGGCGCTAAATCCATTTGGAATCAGTGAATTCTAACTATACAAAAATAAAGTGGAGACAGATTAATTTATATTCTTAAATAATAAAAAAAAAAACAAGATAAAAATAGAATAACATGTCAAAATAGACTGGTTTTAACGATTTACTAATTAGGGCTGTTGAATGACTGATATTTCATTAAATAAATATGACTTACGCCCATACAAACGATAACATCATTCCTTTCTATTATTTCAATTAATTCAAAAATTCTTAAATGCTAATGTAACGCTCATTGCATTTTCACGCCACTTATCGATGTGATATTGTGCGTAAATGTGATTAGTGCGTAAATTAAGACACAAAAATTTTTTCTCTTTGTCTCTCTTAGTCTCTTATAGTATCTTCTAGTCACTAGTAAGGTTTCTTCTTTTAGTTCCTTCTAGGAAAAAGAAGAAGAAAACTTACATTAATAAAATTTCTTTTCTTAGTCTGCTCTAGTCACTAATAAGATAATATACATAGTGTGTATGTTAATTCGTAAATAGTATACAGTTACCTATAGGCACAGAGGCGGAGCGGTGCAGGGGCGAGGCGCCGTAGGGCGGCGGCGGCAGGCACCCGCCGCGCTCAGAGCACGGGGACTTTACTTGTGTACCTGCGTTCAATTATTGTATTATTTATATTTTTCTTCTTAAATTTTAGTCTTCAATGCAAAATGTTTATTAATATTTTTCTACTAGAAAACTGTCCCGATTTTAATTTTGTAATTCTTCTTAACTTAGGCTGTCATTCCTACCTACTTGAAGTAAATAAGTTATTATTAAAATTCTTTAGCTGTTGATAAAAAATATTAGACACTTGGCTTAGCTCTATTATTGTCATTAGCTACTTCACTAGAAACATAGCGTGAAGGAATACATACATATATTAAATGGCTATATTACATGATTTGATAAACAAGTGAAGTGAGTACAAACTCTGGGTCTAGCTGGGGAAACAGCATTAACTTTTGGTATTAACGTTCGTACTCCTGGATGAAAGATATGAGAATTTATTCACAGCAAAACCCAATAACCGAACTTATCCCGATTCAGGACTCGAACCCAAAGCCTCTCACAATTATTCACGCTAACCGCTAGAACATACATATAACAAACGCAACTCACTAAGCTCGGTGTCCATATTCTTGGAGTCGTCAAAGAACTGGTGGTGTAACTTTTGCCAGTCGATGTCGGCGGGCGGCGACTTGGGGCTGCGCGCCGCCTTGTGCGCCAGCCCCGGCCCCAGCCCGGGGCCCAGCCCGCCGGGGTCGCCGGGGCCCATCTGTACATACAAACATAAATAAACACCTCAGTGATTTAGGTCATTGCGGCCTATTTCATTGAGATTAGCAATATACAGATTTAAGAAACCACAAGTAGTTTCAGAGAAATACGTTGGGATGACAATTCAATACACTTAAAGATCACAAGCAGTGCTCTGCTTTAGTACGGGTAGTAATATCGTTATACCATTTCTTTCCTGCTATTGAGCCTATTTGTTTGATTTGAACTATTTCGTTCCTAATTAATATACAAAGTTCCACATATTAAGCACATCGGTAAAAAATAACCTATCTGTTAAACCATGATGTAACTTATTTCCATTCTAAATTACACTAAAATCCGTCGAGTCACGAATATGACAGTACGTACATAGACATACATTAATACTCACATTCCTACCACGCCCGTACTCGTCGCACATGGGACCATTGACGGGCATGTGGTGGTCGGGCCCGCAGTCGCCGTGCACCATGCTGCCCATCATGCCGCCCTCCATCATTATACCACCTTTGGAAATAATAAATGAATAAAATAAATAAATATGTTGGGACATTAACACACAGGACCATCTAGTTCCATGGTAAGCTACGAGGCCTGTGTTATGGATACCAGATAGTTGATACACTAAATATATATAATACATACATATTATAAATATAAACACCCATGACTGGAGTACAAAACATTCAACAATGAATTAAATTATCCATTTCCTAACATATTATATTTATTTTATTAGCGATTTACCCTCGCGTCGCTCCTAGTGTGTTATAATAGCCTATGGGTAACTCCAAGTCATACTCTATACATATGAATACAGATTTTTATCAAAGTCCGCCCAGTCGTTCCTTCAGCGTGAAGAAGTAACAAACATACATACACATTACAAACGTGATTTTTTTTTATATATAGATAATTGTAGTCTAGTAAATCTTACCATTCATAGCATTAAGATTTGGTGCTGGCATCATTCTGGGCCCCATGTGTGGTCCACCCATCATACAAGGTTTAGGCCCGCCCATACCACCCATAGGATTAGGCATGCGCTGAAATAATTAAAACACATTAATATCTTTCACAAATTTCGTACAAAATTGAAAGTTTTAATAATTTAAGGATGTTTAATGACTCCATAACAGTCTAATATCATTATAACATCGATAAAAAATGTACCCGATTTACAATCAGCGACAAAAAATATCCTCGCCGAATGAGCGCTCATTTGAAAATTTGAGCGCGCTTTTAATCTTTTTTTTTTTGTGAAAACAACTTTAGACATTGCACTTAAGGTTCAATTTACATTGTTGTATATTTATTTCAACTAGAATAACTACCTAAATACAATTGGTGACAGTTTTAAGAGAACTTTTGCATGGGATTGTGTATCTAGTACTTTTATGATCGATGCATTATAATAAATGAATGTTTAATTATTGTTATTTACTGTTGCAAAATTTAAACGATGGTAAAATTGTGAATTATAACTCTATTAATATCCAAATTAATGCATTCACCTAAAAAGGTAAGTGACATTGTTTTTTTTATTTAAAAATATTGTATTCATGTAAATTATCACTGGTAGATCTAAATTCTAAATAAATAAATAAAAATAAAAGTAATTTTAATAATCATACTTACTCCCATCGGTCCACCACAGCCCCTTCCCATATGCATGTCTGAACACATCCCTGACTTCATATCTGGACCACCACATGCTCCTCTAATTCCTTTCATTCCACACGGGCCCATCGGCCCCATCGGTCCATTAGGCCCCATTCCTTGCATCATAGGCCCGTTAGGCCCCATCATTCCATTAGGCCCCATTGATCCATGCCCACCCATACCCATACCCGGCCCACCCATATTACCCATCGGGCCACCCATTGGACCATTCGGACCCATCGGGCCACCTGGACCCATTGGACCTGGCCCCATCGGTCCGTTGGGGCCCATTGGTCCGGACATAGTACAGCTGGGTCCACTATTCATGCTGCTAGGCATGGATACCATAGGTCCGTTGGGTCCGGACATGGGTCCATGGGCCGACATGGGTGGAAAAGACATGTTCATATTGGCTGTGGAGTTGGGAGGGTTAATGTCTGAGGGTGGTTGTGAGCCATCATTGGCCTGGTTGGGATTGGATCCGCTCTCAGGGAATAGAATCTGTTGCATTTTCCGTATAGTCGCCAGCTGTTCCTCGCGGTGCGCTCGCTGCTGCGGCGTGAGGTTCTCGTCAGGTATTTTCACACCTGCGGAAGAAACTGGAGCTGAACATGGAAAAACATTCTTTAACACTAACATTGACGGCAAACGACCCTGTTGGAAACAGGGGATATTAATATGAGCACTATTTTCCATGTCGTATATTAAAGAATCATATACATACCTATGTATATATAACTGTATCAATGTATAAATTACTGAAATTATTATGGCAGGTGCACACTCTTGCAAAAACCTTTCGTGTGAGAAACCTAAATGATGCGATCATGTATAATATCGTTTATTTATTTACGTTTGTGAACTCCTCTATGATGTGTAATCGTCAGTTTTCTTTACAGTGTTATATCATGTGTTATAAAAATTAGATCACCCTCGTTATTCTACATATTTATCTAAAACGAGACGAGTACTAGCAAGTAGATTCTCGCACGACAATTCTCGAGGCGCGTCAGCGACAGCGTACAATCTTCATTAGACAATTCTAAATTGGCAGTTTTTTCTGCGTATGAATACATTACATATAAAGCTACGCACAATGAATAAGTGCATAATTATTGTATAGCAGTATTGTAAATTAATACTATATTTAAAGCTTGGGTAAGTACCCTCGCTTCGCTCAGGTGCGTCCCAAGGTACCTTTTTTTGTTGAGCGGAACCGTAATTCTTTTTCTAAAATAAAAGTAACCTAAGTTACTCCATATAACATCAGCTATGTGAAAGTTCTGTCAAAATCCGTCCAGTCGTTTCAAAAATTAGCCGGAACAAACAGACAGACAGATACAGAGACAGGCAGAAAAAAAATTAAAAATTGTGTTTTTCTCATAAGTACAATATACAACTCCATATGCATTTAGTAAAAAGCTGTAATTTTGACATTACAAACACCTCAATTTTTTTTATCTGTATAGCAGAGCAATGTTGAGTTTCTCACCGACTCTTCTCCGCAGAATTGCCTTACAAGCCGGCGGTAGATTTCTCACGGACTTACATGATAACTTGATTTAAATTTAAAATGTAAAATTGACGATTCAAAAATTTCTGTATGTCTATTTGAATAAAGTACACTTTTATATTTTGATTTGATTTTTCAGTACCATATGAATAACTTAGTTATAGCAAACAATATTTTAGTCAGTCACCTTTTGGTCCGGGTTGGCAGGACATGTTGTTATCGCCTGAATTGTTGTCACCGCCCGCTTCAGAACAGGGTGGCATTTGTGAAGGACCATTAGCCATGCCGTTTGACATTACGGAGGGGTTTTTCTAAAATTAAATATAATTTAAATTATTTATTTTTTTAATAAAACCTTAATAGAAAATTACTTACTACTTTATACAGATATAAGTAATTTAATTTAATAAAAAAATATATCTTTGTATATCAATAATATTAAAAAAATACTCACGGTGTCCCAGGGCATTTCACCATCAGCACCGAGGCCGTCCATGACACCACAGGACGGGGTGCCCCCTGGAAACCCATCCATGGGCCCCATACCCGGACCCATCTGGCCCATCTGGCCCGGTCCGCCTTTCATCATCATCATCTGATTGCCCGGCCCACCCATCCGATTGGGGCCCATCATGTTCGGTCCCATATGACCCATGCCTCCGTGCCCCATAGGTCCCATGTTGGGTCCCATCGGCCCTCCCATCATGTGGCCCATTTGGTTAGGTCCACCCATCATATTTGGACCACCTCGCATTCCTCCGCGACTTTTAGCCATAGCGAGGTTGTTAAGCCATTGAGCAGGATTTTGTTTGTTGAATTGGCCCATCTTTAGTGGGTGCTTCTGTAATAAAGAAAGGGAAAGCATATTTGTGAAGATATTTCCATATGTATATAGGATGAGTAAAATAGGTAATAGATATTGTAAGAATGTGATAGATATTTAATTATGTCAGTGAGTAAGTCAACGAGGGAACAAGTGAAACGGAAGGTTGGCAATGAGGCAGAGCGTGTATAGGACGCCGTATGAAAGGATCTAAGAAAAAGTGTAAAGAGGAAGACGGTATATTTTTTAATTAAACTTATCTACCCAAAGGACGTGTACTGGTTTCTATATGTAATTCAGTCTTGGTAGTCTATTTTACCTATTTCAATTATTCAAAAAATCATATGTAAAATACTGATGACATTATAATAATTTGTTACTATCAAAGTAGCCTCATGAAAACGCACTCATATATTGAAAAAAAAAACAATACAAATTTTTAAGCAAGAATCTCACCTCTAAATACTTCTTAGTACCCGGCTGAGCACAGTGATACGCTATGATGGAGTGGTGCTGCCCGGAGATGACCGCTTCCGCTCCCTTGTTGGCCAAAAGCGTTGAGAACACGAAGATTTGACTCTGCTGCTGGACATGACAGGTATTATTTGCAAACTCTTTATAAACTAGTAGTTCTGCGAACAGTAGACCTAGCGAGCGCAAACTGCATTTTGACGAGCTATTCAGCTCATCACGCAGAAGATCCTCATCAGATCTTCATCAAATTTTTATGAGACAAACTTAAAGTTACTACCATCAAAACTTTTTGCCCACTTTTTGGAGGAAGTACCCCTCCAATCGACGACAAAATAAATCTATAAAGTCGTAAAAACTGTATACCACGTTTCATCCAGATTAGTTGTAAAATACAACCTGTAGAGGAGTACCAACAAACTGACAGAGGACAGGGACTGACCACGGTGAGGGAATTTCTCTGCGGGTGACGAAGGTTTTGATCGGAAAATTAAAGCTAATAAATCTTTAGTTAGAATATAATGTCAATTCAAACGTTATATGTGTATATTCATGATCTGAATGCTAAAACAATAAATTTTTATTTATTTTTAAATAAAAAAAATAATAAAATAAAAAATAATAAAATAAATGTCTAAATGTTGTACGCCACTAGGGGACTGTGAATTCTGAATTTATAGCTGAACAACTTGCTTATTTATATTTGTCACATGCCATAATAAATAATTATTATGGCACGTTACAATTACATGTTACAATTATTTATTATTATATTTAAAGTAAAATTATTTTTAAAGTGAAACTTCTTTCGAATCGTTGTGATTTGAAACTCGCTAAAACGGAAATGCGACACCAAAAAGAGGCAAACACATAAACTTGGTAAAAATATTATTAAAAAAATAAACCTTATAATTATCCTACTTGTGATATATTCATTTCATTATCTTTAAGGTTACTTTTTTGAAGTTCCACTTCTACCGCACGCACGTTTTTTTAATTATCCCACAATATAGGACCACAATATAGGGTCAACATTCCGTAATATTTCCTTCTTCCATTCAATTCTACTATTATATTAATCCGAATTCATATCTTATACTTTTTTGATAATAAAATATATTATCATGCATACATATCTTATTTGAAAATCCCTTGTACTTAATTAGCATTACTTATTTAAATTAAATACAAAATAACGTGAATAAAACACTAATCCGTGTATAATAATCGGTACTTTTAAAATAAAACGGACAAAACAGATAGCTGTCACAATCAATCTTAATGTGATTTATAATTAATCACTGTTAATACTTAAATAAACATGTGTATTACTATATAAAAATCAATTTATAAACAAACAAGAACGAACAAAGCAACATCTCAAATTATTTTATATGAAATATATCCTAAAAAATCGCTATTAAAAATACAGTTTTTATTTGGAAAAATGAAACTGCAACGTCACGCACTAACACTATACCCTTTTTCCGTATGATTTAAAATTTCCCATAATACTATTATAGATATATATTTTTTCATAAACATTATTATTTTAAAAACAAAATGCTTAAAGCCTATTTTTCCAGTACCTTTTTTATTTTATTAACACGGTCCATCACACTCAAGTGTTCTTAGATCACTTAGTACAAGAATTCAACAAAGCTTTCGAGAAATCGAAAGGACCTATGCATTGCCTACGCGCGTGTGTCACCGCTTTTACAAAACAAAACAATTGTAAATGTGTGTTTATTACTTCATTTCGTTTGTTCGACGTATGCCTGATCCGAGGGTGGTAACTTGTCAAAATTACAAGCAAATTGTTACTAATGAGCCCATTGTGGACCGCATCAGACCATTTCGAGATGAAATAATTGAATAAAAACCAAAAAGTCGAGATGAAAAATAACAAACAATGTTACGCAAAAGTTTTTGTTATTTAGATAAAATTATGCAAAAGGATAAAAATGAAACTATTACTGTATATAATCTTATCTTTTATCTTTACGTTTCATTGAGTCATTCATATAAACGTCAAATTTTAAAACATCGCAATTTACATACTATTTAGTGTATAGAATACTTTTGAATATCTATCTATCTAATACTTTCTTAGATTTACGCGAATATTAGACATTTAAATAAAACTATCTTTTCGGATTTTTTTCGCGGATTTATTTTGATAGTTTAGATTTATTTTGGTAGTTGTAACAACTATATAATGCTTTTGAGACATCTAACACCATCATCTCTCCCGTGACCATGATTACTGTAAAGCATTCGAAACGTCGGGAAACAAAAATCAAAATAAATCCACGAAAAAATCCGAAAAAGATAGTTTTATTTAAATATCTATCTATCTATATAAATTCAACTCTGGAGGGTTACTCTCTTTACGTCTGTGAAGATGCCTGGCGCGAAAAAAAAAAGAATTTTTCTTTAGATTTTTATATTCTATACATTCCTAAACCATTTATTTAAGCTTAGAAACGCAACCGAGCGAGGCGAGAGCAAGTCGCTAGTCCGTATTATTATAATATTATATAAATGTGAATGTATGGATGTTTGTTACTCTTTCACGTCAGAACGACTAAACCGGATCTGGATGAAATTTGGCATAGAGATAGATTATAGTCTGGAATAGCACATAGGCTTCTTTTTATCTCGGAAAAATGTACGGTTGTTGTGGGGTAGGTTTGTTTTTGCTTTCCTAAAGGCGAACCCGAGCGAAGCGAGGTGAGCCGTTAGTTTTTAATAAAATATTGAATATTTTTATTTATTTAATTAGAAGAAAAACACCTTCTGCCGTTCATTTTCAAAGTCGAAAAGTACTATAATATGTTTTTTTTTATCAAAGTTTATTTATAGTAAAATTTTACAAAAAAAAAAAAATTTGGTAATAAATTTGTTATTAGCAAATAAATAACTTGTCAGCCATATGTGAAATATTTATAGCGGAACATTACAATTGTATTGATGAAATGATAATCGATCGAAAAGTCACTGTCCACTCACGACTGGGCACCTTTAGCTATATTATTAAATGGCTACGACTGCGTTATCGCTTGCATATCTAATAGAATATAAAAAGGTTTCATTTATTATTATTTTACAAAAAGTAGCAAGGTGCAATATTTTCTAATATATTTTTTAATATATAATATTTTTTTCAATATAAGACATTAGTTTTATGTAAAAAGAAATATAAGGTTACCGACTGATTAAAAGTATATGGTGTCCTGAAAGGTACAAGTTCGATGCCCTTGCAAGAAAAGTGACTGCCGATTTAGCATTGGATAGTAAAAATTTTAAGCTGACACAGTGTCTATGATTATGACGACTCTATTTTTATTTAGTTTCCGAGCACTAAACATTACTCCTATTTCATTTAGGACCTTTACAAAATCTTTCAATTCACTTAACTGATAGTAATAAAAAGAATAATGTCTTTGAACATAAGCTAAAATAAAAAAAATATTCAAACATTTGCGGACACCTAAAAATTTTAAATATTTTATTTTTCAAAAAAAAAACACTGTTAAATAATATTATTAACAACCTTATATAATAAAAACGTGAATTTTACCTCCATACTGCCGGACTGCTTGCTGATGACGTTAGACGGTAAAGACTGCGCTTCGCTGGACATTGGACCCATGGACACCCCTGGACCCATGGGCCCGGAGTTGCCCATGCGACACGATCCCATATTCTCTGGTCCATTTGGGTTTCGACAGTTCTGATTGCCATCCTAGAAATAGTAAGAAATAAGGTCTTTTTTGACGTAAATGCGTCTTATAGCTAGACTGTCTAATAATACTTTCACTCGCGATGATCCAAAATTAATAGAATAGAATCTATACTAATATTATAAAGAGGCAGTTTGTTTGAACGCTCTAATCTCAAGAACTACTAATCCAATTTAAAAAAATCTTTTTGCATTAGATAGCCCGTTTATTGAGGAAGGCTATAGGCTATAATCATTCCGGAAAAATGAACGGTTCCTGTGGGATAGATTTGTTTTACTCTAGAAACGAATCCGAAGCGAAGCGAGGGTGAGTCGCTAGTCTTCCATAATAACTATAAGGTTTATAAAAAGTACGTAGGTGACGTAAGGTTAAATTTTAATTAACGAAACGTAAAGACAAATAAAAATGCTGTAAATTTGTTTTTTATCATATCTATTTTATGTGTATATTTATAGGAAACTAACGGCTCACCTCTACATAAACAAAAACCAATCTATCCCACGGAAACCGTACATTTATCGGGGATAAAAAGTAGCCTATTTGTTATTCTGATGTATGACCTATATTATTGTAGTGTCATTAAAATCCAATCAGTATTTTTTGTGTAGTAATCTGTATAAGTTACCATATTTTTTTAACTATCCCACGGAAACTCTTTAATTTTTCGGGATAAAAACTATCTAAAATGTTTACCGGTGATATACCATCATGCAAAATTTCTTTTAAATCGGTGCAATAGTTTCGGAGATTAGTCCGTACAAACAGACAGGCAAACAAAAAAATTGAATAAATTTAGATTTGTTCTATTTCTCTTCTTACATCCCCCTGAATCGGTTTTTAGCAATTTTTTTTCTATGTACAGACATTCGACCTCAATAGTTTTATCATATGTATAGACTAGCAACTTACTCTCGTAATTATTTCTTAGATTTACGCGAATATTTATCATTTTAAATAAAACTATATTTTCGGATTATTTCGCGGATTTATTTTGATTTTTGGTTCCCGACGTTTTAAACAACAAATATTGTGAGGTACTTTGGTGCCATTTTTGAATTGAAATCATTTTGAAATGTGATTTAAAAGTTATAAACTGAAAGGCCACTGCGTCTGAAGTTTGCCTGTCTTTATCGACATCTATGACTCGTACAAGTATATCTATCTACTCTCATGAATCGATTTCTTTTTAATATTTAATGCACAGAAATCGTACCTTCGCAGATTATATTAACTCGGTATTTCCAGGGATTCTAGACGCTAATGTCGTTAATCTTTTCGCAAACGTATAAAAAGGCACTTTTGGAATAAAGTTTCATGTAATATGTAACTTTTTGGTTCATATATGTATGAGTACATTATTGCTTTAATTGAAAAGTATACTTCAAAATTAACAGCTATTCGTAAGACATGGTGATTTTTTTCTGATTGTGTATGTGGCTTTATGTAGTAAAAAAAACAATTAAGCACTTAAACAAAATCGAAAAAGTTTTTATCACTTACCTGTAAATTACCAGTGGAACCTCGGAGTCCAGTTTGTGGGTCAATAATATCATTTGAGTCAGACGAAAGCCGTTCCGATTTTAGAGAGCCTGGACCGCCCAGCTCGCACTGTGGTGATTTCGTGGGGTCACCTAAAATGGAATAAATAAACGTAATATACGTTCAGATATTTACTTATTTACTATATTGCGATAAATATAACATTTTTTTATCAAATATCGAGTATATTAAATTATAGAAAATTTCATGCTTGGCGTTCTGGTTTTTACTGTACTCTTTCCTTACACTCGCAACTGTGCTTCGACCCGCGACTTTCGACGTAGACATAAATAACGATTGCTAATCCACACCTTCTCTGTATTAGATGATACTCGTAAGTTACATAATATAACAATCCTTATCTCATTGGATTTCTATTAAAATATATAAAATACGTCAAAATACACATAAATATGATACGAAACATCATAATTAATATTAAAAAAAAACAAAACGATATTATATTTTACTCATATATAGCATCGTAGGTATTGTTTTCAAAATGCAATAAATTACAAGGGCAGTACGCAACGTACTGCTTATAGGTCACTTGTACCAAAGTCTTTCTCATTAGTACCTATACCGTTTATTTATTCCGAGTCCTATCCATTTCATAATTGCTCCAGTTAGCAATTAATTACGTACTGAAATATGTCGACTTAAATATTCTAGTGTGTTTAAATATATTCAGAAAACGTTAAACTATCATAAATGTCTTCAGTTCCCTTTTTGGTCATAGGTTATTATTTTATTATGCTATATAAGTTAAGAGCAAAGTATTAAAAGTAGAATGCATTGTGGTGTTTTAGTGCATTTTTATCTATCACTAATAGCGATTATCATGAGTAGAGGATTTATCGCTATCATGATTATCAAATATATATCAGAAATCGCTGTGTGACGTTTAATATCAAGTTAATTGGGTTTCGGGAAATATTGGAATTTCTCTCGTTTTTATTTATCCGTACTTGAAATTGTTTAAGAGCGTGATCGATTTTTATTTAAAAAAAATCTTTACTTAAACACGAATATATATCATATAAAATCATTTTTGATAATGTTTCCAAAATAGTAGGAGATCCCGATCTATGTAGTGGACCCCTCACTATATTTCCAGACAAATTTTTTTAAACCATAAAACATTATTAATAAACACGACCCAGGGAAGTTGTCGCCAAAAATTAGCTCCAGGCAAATTTTAATAAAAAAATATTTTGTTTTTTTTTTTTTAAGTACAAGAACTCTTTTCCTGAGACAAATTATTATAATTATAAAACAAAGCATAAATCGAAAGTAAGACTTAAAAAATGCCATCATACGTTTCGCGGCCTTTTTCGAACAAATAACCTGACAATCAACGAAACCAAGTATCAAAATATAGATAATAATTTATATCTAATTTAATAAAATATGGAATTTCATACCGAAACATCTCCAGACTAGAGATTTTTTAATAAAAAATAGCCTTGAGCAAATTTTTGGCGACAACCCCCCTGGGTTGTGTATATTAACATGTTTTATGGTTTAAAAAATAGTAGCGACTCACCCTCGCTTCGCTTCGTGTTCGTCCCTAAAGAAAAACCAATCTATCCCACGGGAACCGTAAATTTTTCCGGGATGTTGTATAGCCTATAGCCTTCCTCAGTTAACGGGCTATCTAATGCAAAAAGAATTTTTCAAATCGGATTAGTAGTTTCTGAGATTAGCGCGTTCAACCAAACAAACAAACACACAAACAAACTCTTCAGCTTTATAATATTAGTATAGATATTATAGTATAGATATTTCGTCTGAAAAACGAATGACGGATCACATAGATCGGGATCTTAGACTAAAATGTTTAGTTGGTATTATTGAATATATCTAAATATAGAAATAATTCTATATCTAAATATAGAATAACTAAATTGGTTTAAAGAAGGATGAACTTTTTAATTTTACATACTCTTGGAAAGACAATGCCATTTCTTTCACTTCGGGTACCTGAACGTTTATTATTATAACTATTCACAGGTCGCAGTGTTAAAGGACATATGATAAAACCGGAATATTTATAAGCGTTATAGCTAGTTATTTTAATTTTTTTAATATAATCATTAATTATACGTACTTCTGTACCGACAGGCGGCCGTATGCCGCAATCGCGACGTTCTAAATACCACTGCCTATTGCAGTTGACGGAGATCGCGAATTTGATGCTTACAGAGGGTGATTAGACTTTTTCTAAACGACTTTGAAAAAGAGGAGGTACTCTTTATAGTGATTTTTATCGTTTTTACTAAATATAATATGATTAATTTTTTGTATTTTTTTAATGAAAAGGTTTCACCACAAGGGTGGTCACTAGTCGTAGTCGTCGTTGTAATATACATTTAAAAAAAAAAAGAAATTTAATTACTTTTACACTTAAAACTATAACTTTTTTAACTAAACTTTTTCTTCTAAATTACTAACCATAGTAATGTCTGATCAGATTAATAGACAAAGAAATATTAAAAACCAATACGTCCTAATAATTGTTATAAAAAATAAAATGAAAAATTAACAAAAGTAGAGTACCTATATAATTAACTACATTCCATCTACCTGTCGTACTACTAAGTAACAGCAATGATATGTAACAATTCAAATGTCACACTCACCGTCACTATCCATGAGGCCGTCAATTTCAGTCTTAATGCCGTCGACACCAAGGTCGGCGTTAGAGTCCTCACCGCCTTGACTGTGAGGCTCCATCTTAACTCTGTGCGCGGGTTCGTCTGGTTCCTTCTTTAGTGCCGCTGGGGTCGGCAGTGATGCTGATGGCGGACGGGAACCGTGCCCTGATATATTATATTACTTTTTATCTTTACAAAAAATTTGTATCCGACAGTAAGGAGGTTGAGAAGTTTATTTTCTAAATGGACGCTACGTAAGTCCATATCCGAATAAGATTTTTAAGGGAAAAATAAGAAAGTAGTCCGATAAATTAGAAAATTCGGCAATAGCTAAAAGCTTTTTTCAATAGGTTTTTTGTATTAACTAAAACATCTCATACTTTATTGAAATTTGGACAGTCCTGTCCAAATTAAAAAAAAAACGCCTGTCCGGTCCGAAAATTTATAATATAAAAATGAATGTTTGTATGTTTGTCCTCTATGCGTTCCTAAACTATTAATCCGATTGTGATGAAGCGGGGGTAATTCGATAGTCTATAATATTTAAATATATATAATCAGTCAGCTACAAATGTTTTATAGCTTCAAACAGTGCTCATTGTGATGACACCAAATAAATCTTTAATTTCACTTTAAAGCCTCAGTTTCATAAAAATAAAAGCTGTATTTTTAAAATGATGGTACAGAATGACTAAGACATGGATGTTCAAACTTTACATCCTCTTTCTGTATGTGGCCAAAAAAATTAAAGAACTTTTTTTTATTTCATTTCGAATTGGATGGTTAGATGGTTAGCAATGTCAATTTTAGAAGAGACCATATTTTATTTTTGTGTGTATAATTTGTAACTTTAACAATGTTACAGAATTGGCTCTATAATAATTCTGGGTTACGCATCACTGAATTTTATATTAAAGACTTTCACTAAATAACTTAATAATGTTGTATGAATAGCTAAAGATGTGTGATAAATAATGAACAATAAAATAATCTATATAAATGCAAATGAAAAGTTGAGAACAGTTGAACAAGCCAAATAAATGGGTTATTTGGCTTGTTTGTAATAGTCTGAATAGGGTTTTTAAAGAAGAAAAATTGGAATACTTTATAGAAAATTGGGTAAAATTCGGGACAACCTGAAATGCTTTTTTTTCTATAGGATTTGCTTAAATTAAAAGATCACAAACTTTATTGAAATTTAGAAAGGACATCTGTCATGTCAACTAGTAATGTTTTAAAATTAAAAACTTTGCATTTCACTAAGAATTAATAATAACTATTATAACTAAAAATATAAAAACAGCAATAACTTTGCAATATCTATGACGACATGTTTGGCTCAGTTTATAGTGACCTGCTTGCTGTGCCAGCGGTCGCGGGTTCGAGTCTTGCTGGAGGCATTCATTTGTGTGATGAGCATGAATGTTTGTACTCCAGTCATGGGTGTTTATATTTATAATATGTATGTATTTAATGTTATATATGTTTACTTTTTATTACATATTTATTTTATTTACTAGGGCTCACCCTCGCTTCCCTCAGGTTCACCTCTAGGAAAGCAAAAACAAACCTATTACACGGGAACCGTAAGTTCATTATACTAGACTGTAAACTATCTCTGTGCCAAATTTTATCCAGATCCGTTCAGTCGTTCTGGTATGAAAGAGTAACAAACATCCATACTCACAAACTTTGACATTTACAATAATAATAATATGGATTTGTTAATTATGACGAGATTTTGATAATTATTTGTTTAATAGGTTGTATGTAATATAACTTCAAAGATGTTCCCATTTAAAAAAATACACCCAGAAGTGATTTTAAATTGCACCTTTTTAGTTAAAAATAATTATAATATTCTTTTGAGTAACAAAATCATATATTATTTTACAATAAATTATGGAATGTTTACCTGGTTCAGCAGGATCATTAGGCTCATCTTTGAGACGGGCACCCCCGCCCTTCTCCTTCTCCTTGATCATTCCCCTACGTGCCTTCGCCAACTTGACTGTGCATGGCAAATTATTAGTTTTTAAAATAGACTAATAACATTAAAAAATAAAACATCTAAATGAAAATTTAAATGGAGTTCTGGGATCTCTGCTGCAAAAGTTTTTTCTATGATCATACCAATACCAATCAGATCACTTTTATTATATTTTAGCCTACATATTTTCTTTATTAGTACTTAATATAATTCAAAGAATTAGATTATATATTTTTTTTTTATTTTTATTTTTTGCCATATTTAAATGAAAATAATAATTCTACACTGTAGATATAATGGTGCACTAGTAATTTTGTACATTGAACATATTCTAATAATGAAAAAGTTAGTATATAAATTAAAAAAGAAATATACATAAACTATTCTTATGTACCTATGTTCCCAAATATATTGAAAAAGATTTCTACATATTCTAAGATAATTACTTTTTATATTAGATAAATTATTATTAAATTATGTTTTGTTGCCAGTGTCTGAATTAACCAAAATAAATTATGCTCAACATTGTTGCCAATCAATTACATAAAATAGCATATTATATAATATAATCCATTATATATTTATAAACAATTACTACTTTAACTATTTTTAGAATTTGAAAAAGCACATGGCATTTTTGGACATCGGCTTCGAGAGGCTATTCAGGGGCTTCATTTAGTTAGTTAATTTAACTGTTAAGTTTGATTTAATTGTTGTTACAGTTATTGGTCTTATATGTTATTTTAATTGTATTCGTTTCTCAATAGTATAAGATAAATATTTTTTTATTAGTTATTTTAAGCATTTTTAAACCATTGTTTTAATATTATATAGCAAATGACGTGTTCTCCTGTAATTGGTAATACTTAAAAAAATGTTGATCTAAGTAAATTGTAAATAAATTAAAAATTACTTTGAATTGTAACAATCTAAATTGTATACTAATGATAATATTTTAATATGAAATATGTATTATTGCAAAAAATTACTGAAAAAGAAGTATGTTTATTTCTTGTTCTTATAAAAAAGTCTCAACTATTCCTCAATAAATGTCTGCCACTAATATTAAGTAATAACAATAATTACTATGCATCTTTATAGAATAAAAGAACTCAGATATAAATGTGAGCTATTTTCATGGGATATCTGCAATTATAAAATAATTAAGTGCCTGGAGCAGCTGATATTAATTAGCTTTATTCAACTATATTACAAACAGAATCTATGTTAAAATGTCATGTTTATATATTTCTCTTATAATTGTAACCGCCTAATTGCAATCTTTTGTGATATAATCTAATTTATTATATTTCTTTTTATTAATCTATTTATTATATTAAATATTGTTTATGTTGGAGAAAGAAACGGTCAAAACAGAATATTTCTTTTTTAAAATAATTTGATCTAATCATATACCACTTCTCTTGTTTATTTTATGATAAAATAATTTACATACTAGATATTTTATGAAAAGCTAACAATTGAGATATATTAAACTAAAATACTTTGTTTATTATTGAGCATAAACAGAAGGTTATCATGTGTTTTTATAGGAAGTCTACATTCTAGATCCTGTTTAAATATATAATTAATTTTCAAATATATAGGTGGCAAGAAATGTGCTCTAGACTGAATAATAAACATAATTATAACTTTTCTATGTAAACTTACTTGGAAACGTTAAAAATGTATGTGTAATAAGTGATCACCATTCATATTCACAAGTAAACAGCACTGTTAAAATTTTGTATACATACAAATACAAAATACACAGCGGGTTATTCGTCACAGACGCAATAATTGGCACATGTCCCACAAATCCACGGAACGGCACTTCATTACAAGAATGTCATTATGCTGCAGCAAGCGATCGAGATATTAATATAAATAGAGATCTTAAAGAACCTTGGCGGTCGCGAAGACGCTAGCGGCGCCCGCGGCCTCTCAGCTAACCGGCCGTCACAAACACAGATCGTATCCAGATATTTAATTAAAGCTTTACTTCACCACGAAACGCAATAAAAATTCCAGGTTTACTCTCCATACATAAACAATGAGATAGATCGGGTGTAGACAGGCGCGAAGCACACTAAACGCACGTTTATTATGGCCGATTTAATACTAAGGCACGCCGTACGTATGAGACGACACCTCCAGAGAAAGCGTCTAACATTAATTTATATCATTCGTGTGATCTAATTAAGGTATAACGAGGGGTATGCAGCAAGAAACAAAAAATCGGGATCGCTGACATTTTTGTTTATGGTACATCGACGAGACGAGATCCAGAATCCACAAATAGCGAATAAACGTACATGATTACCGCCTCCTGACGGATTTTCTAGCACTCGATAACACAAAACACGGTGATTCTTCACATTTATGTAAACTTCATCGTTAAATTACACTCATTTAATTAATTTCTTTCTATCAGCATATAACACAAATCACCACGCACACACAACACAACATACATAGTACATGTACACCAATACACATGGGATGGATACTTCTCACTCACAAATTTCCTTTTCTACACAAAAACAACAAAAGTGCGAGAACAGTGAGATATTCGTTCGATAACACGCACCGACATAAGGAAATATTTTTTCTTAGCAAATCAATATCTTGGTTCATTTGCAACTTAAGATTAGTAGTAACTTATATTTATTTATTAAATGTATTTTTTATGTGATACAAAGGCTTTTGTACTTTAATAACAGTATAAAAATTAATGATTAATGTCGTAGAAATTAATTTATAAGTATAAATTTGTTTAAGAGGAATAAATTAATAAATATAGGTGATGTTTTCTAATTTATGACTCTTAAACAGATTCATGTGATCATACCATTAAGGTTTTTTAATACTATATAATTTATAATTTTATTAATATAAAAATAAAAAATAAGAAATATGATAATTATATAAATAGAAAAATCTACATACTTTTTTTACAACATTTCGTAAAAAATATATATATTTTTATAATGAACTTTACGAGTACAATAAATTGACGAGCAAAGTTACAGTAGTAGTACTAGCTAGCTTGTATGTGTGCAAAGTATCCGAACGGATTTTATTCATCTACCTATTTCTATATATTTAATTATTAGACAATATCAGTATTTATTTAGTGTTTTAAATATAAATACATACAATTTTATTATTATAAGAACAAGAAAAACGAAAATTTATTAACAAAATACACTATTCTCTATGGTTTTTCTAATTTCTTAGATGTAATTAAAAATTCAACATGGCGACTTCAATAATACTTTGAAACACTGAAATATAAATTGAATTTATTCACAAATTAAGTTTTTTGTATTCAGTTTTAATAGATATCAAAATTATATTTTTGTACTGAAAATGTAATAATATATTTTTATTTGACTAAAATAGAAACAATACAATGACGTTTATTTGTCAATCAAATAACCATAAATTATTATTTTTGTTTTTTTTTTTTATATCGAGCTATCGGTGATTTGCTGACTGCCGAGTCTCAAAAAACTAATAGTCTTGCGTACAATTTTGCGCTTAAAAATTATTAGATTTGTATAACTATTACATTTTATTATAAAAAAATGCAATTTCTGATTTTCCATTATTTCTTTTCCTTAATTAATGGTAATAGGAGAGACATTCAAATCTTTTTTATGAATTTAAATATTCTAGTTTCTTAATATTATAGTATAAAGAAAAAAGCTAATAAAACTAAATCCCTTATAAACTCTCTAGTGTCAGTTAAGTGGTCAACTCATAAAAAACATTATAGTCTATGATACTTTCACGGTGAAGGGAGGAGGGGCAACGATAGATTTCGCTTCGTTGTCGCGTATTAAATTTTTAAGTGGTTTACTGTAAAATCGTCATAAATGGATTGAATTGAGTGACAATATTATAAGCTGTATGAGTGCATTGGATGCTTAATTGCGGTTTGCGTACACCGGTGATTTCATTTCGACCGCTCCCTGTGCGTAGAGTACGTACGTCAGTCATCAAGTATTTTTCATGCTTGTACTACTTGCGTATAGTAGAGGCCGTGTGATAGTAAAAGCTGTTGGAAAGTGCATTCATACGGGAAACTGCTGCCGTAAAAACTAATCTCACGTTCCATTTGATTTAGAACGCCAAGTGCTGAGTGTGAAGTCTATAGGAATTGGATGTTTGTAGCCATTTTTGGTGAGTCTCCAATCAGTTGTATTTACGTGCTTGTTTGTAATAATTATGTACTATACATGAAGATTGACCCCAAGGGCCTTTTTTGTATGCTTATCAGACAATTGCCTCTTTATGATATCTTGAATTTCATATTCATATATGACATACTACATTTTTAAATGGATGTTTTCTTTTCATTAGATGTATAACTAAAATGAAAAGGGTATAATAAAATATAACTATGTTACAAGATATATATTTTGAATAGAAAAGTAAATTGAAATATCATCCTTATGGTCTATTTAAATTTCATAGAGTCGTTCGGGTCAAGTGTGCGCACTTAAGGATTTAGGCTTATGTCAAAATTAAATAAAAAGAAATAAGGACAAAAGAACCCATGCATATGATAATGTATTTATTGAACTAATAATTAAAGAAAGTAATAACACATAAAACTCTGACATTTAGAAAGAAAAAATTATTATTGAAAAAAATTCAAATTGCGCACACTTGACCCGCTTTGCGGGTAAGTGTGCGCATTCGTTCGGGTAAGTGTGCGCATGTAGGGAAAGTGTGCGCATTATTCTTGAATAGTTATATAAGCTTCTTAATAATAAATTATTATTAAGACTAGATAAATAAATAATAAGAGATCGACTTATAACAATAAAATCACATAAAATCAGCTGCCTCAGAATGAACTTAAAGAAATTTTAGAACTTTAAAAGAAACTTTAAAATTAGTTAATAATTTTACGAGGCATATTTGTGGCAGCGATCACATTAAAACTACCTCCTTCATAAAAGGTGCATTGTTCATGCCACCAATCCATGCACTTAATACATTGTATCCATTCTTCGGTTGGAGGTTCTGAGTATTGCTCCTTACAAAGTGGGCAAAAATATTTTTTTGAGTTAGAGTTATTGGATGCCTCCGGTTTTTCTCCCAAATTTTTTTTTGTCAACAATTTTTTTTTGTTTTTACGCGTTGAAGGCTTAGCCTCGCTCAATGCTGGTTTACGAATTTTCTTTTTACATTTTTGTTTGTCATCTTCAAGTCTTTTTTTTTCTTCTAATTGTTGTTTATAAGGACTAGAAGTAATAATTTGAGACTTCATAGCGACTCGATTTGTACGACGTCTTTTCTCTTTCATTTTTGGAAACGGTGAGATAGTTGAGATTGAGACATGATGATGTTGATTCTCTTTATTTGACCTCATTGCTTTCTCATACAAAACAACGGGGGTAAGTGTGCGAACGCGCACACTTACCCGCGCACACTTGCCCCAGACCGAGATTCTTGATAGATACTCATATTACTTTACTCATACTAAACATAACCTTAAACTATATGCAGGATAGTAAACTTAAATAAATCGCTAACATAAAAAAAAATTGATTTACCTTGGTAATTATATTCAGTTCGATGTGACGATCTTTGTCAAGATGACAAAAGTTATAGTTGAAGCGTCAATTTTTTTTTATTTTTATTTAAAAATTAATGGACAACACGATGTCGCAATCTTATAGATGAATTAAGTCCTTGTTACCATACGTTTCAGTTCCCTACGCGTACCACAACTTTCCCTTCTGCCCTTCGTAGATAAACAGGATGCGCACACTTACCCACTGCGCACGGTTACCCCTAATGACTCTATAGCTAAAATCTAAATATTCATAATATGAGGATCTAGTACGATTTTAATACTTATTAAAAATTGAAAAAAGATCTTTATTTAACTATCAAAAACATAGCGTAATATAAAACTACAATTTGATATATACAAAAGTTATCTCTAAAAATATTGTAAATAATTGCATGAGAGGAGCATGCGTATCGTTAAAATTTTTGTTCTATTTATAAACATTATCGTATGGTGACTGATACATTCTATATAGTTTATAATAGTACTATTTACTTATTACTAATTTAAATATGGTGCTTGTTTATATAACTTAAGCAACTCGGCTCAGAATGTTTAAGAAAAAAATTAGAAGCAGCAAGTTGATTTTTTAAAGCTATTCTACATTTTCAATTGCATTTTTTAACTGATCTATTTGATTTTTAGACATTAACCCATACCCATTTAAAATTCTACTTTTAACAATTGATTTTCGATGTACTTAATGTTCTTTTTTCTATACAGATTATATAATTCAAAATTTAATTAGTGGATCAAGTACCTATATTGTGAGTTATCAAAATATTAAAAATGTATAGTTGATTAGTGACTTACCTTACCTCACTTCGCTATTATTGGTGAAAAAGTTCTTAAATGTCTTTCCTGAGTGAGGATATATTTTTCTAAAAGCTAATGTCTGGGGATGCTTCTGCATTTATTTTCTATTTGATTTATAAATAATTGCATACAGAGCGCAGAATAGAAAGTACAAACATAGTCATCTTTTCTTTGACCTGTTCTTGCAATTAAAATAAAACTGAGCTAAGTGTATGTAATTAATATTTTCATCAAAATCTCTGTTATTTCTCACTATTTAAGTTAAATTTGGCTGATGTTAAAACTGCACAATTAAGTTTTATTATGGCTAACAATTGTTACTTATATAAAAATAAAGCCTTTAATTAAGAATTAAAATGTAAAAAATCATAATATCATGCTTTATTAATTACTGTTTATTTGATTACCTATATATTTTATAATATTATCAAAAAAAGCAATTCTTGTATGTTTATTTCTTGTATCTCAGAAACAGCTCTAACAATTTTTTGTTTAAGTTTGTCTATATACTTAGGTCTTTTCTGAAAAAACCGCTATTTTTTACAAAAAAAATAATATAACTACTTTTATTAGAGCCTTTTCCTATTTGCTCTTATGGTGACAATGTCGTATAGTGCTGTGTAATAAATTTTTGTGGTACTTGCATTGTTACCAATGGATAATCTACAGAACGAGCACCTTTGCCGAGCGAAGCTTGATCGACCCGGTACTAGATGTACAATTGTATACTGTCCGAAGATGTGCTAGTAGCTCACTTCTTTAATTTTAGAGGAATTTACTTAATTCTAACTAGATCAGTCATACTGTTATGTAATAACTGAAACAGATATCAACAACCACTAATTAACTTTCATATCAGCTGAAATCCTGTTATAATTTTCATATTACTTAATAACAATAACTATAATTATTTGACACCATTCAACTAAGTAAAAATATCATTAGCCACTAATAATTGTATTTCCACTTTTTTTATTTCCAATAGTATAGAATATTGTTTTTGTGTGAAAATATACAATAAACCCAATAATTATCTTATTTTTTATAACATTCGATTGAATTTTCTTGTTTAATGTATTCAATTGTTTTCATTCATCCTTCATTAGCATTTAATTATGATTTACATACTGTCACTGTCATATTTTTTCACACTATCAATACAGATAAATAAAATTGAAGTGTCTGTTTGTAATGTCAAAATAACAGCTTTATACTAAATGCATATGGAATTTTATATTGTACTGATAAGAAAAACATAATTTATAAATTTTTGTTTTTCTGCCTGTCTGTTTGTTCCGGCTAATCTCCGAAACGGCTGGACCAATTTTAACGGGACTTACACTGGCAGATAGATGATATTATAACGAGTAACTTTGGCTACTTTTATTTTAGAAAAAGAATTAGGGTTTCGCTCAAAAAAATTAAAACGTACTTAGGGACGCATCCGAACGAAGCGAAGGTAAGTCGCTAGTTTGTTATAAGTTCTGTATATAAAATGATAATATTGGTTGAAATCTATTACTCAGTGTTCAGGTATGCACAAGATACTTCTTTTTGGTCTCAAGTTGTCTTGTACCGTTTCGTCGACGCGTGATTCACTGCTCGACCACTAGAATACCTATTTCATTTTAAAAAACCCATTTCGTAGTAATTAATTTGTTATATAAAAAATAGAGTTTTTCTGAGATTTTATAATACTCCAGAAAAGTCTTAAAATAATGGTTATTCATGTGAGAAGTCGAGTTTAAATACGAAATATTTAAAAAGATATTATTGATAAAGAAAATCGATGACGTATATGAAGTAATAAAGTCAAATCATATTGTTAAGTCGATATTCGAAATACACAGGGAGTTATTACTTTAAAATATAGTAGGATTAAATATAAAATGGAGTTAGCTTAGATACTTACTGCTTTGTTTGCATCCACAGCCTGTGTCGTTACAAAGTAATTGAAAACTTGGCTGTAGTCGGTTATTTTAAAAGGAAATTGATATTTAATATTTCATTTCCACGAGCTTTTACCCAACAAATGCTATTTTGTATAGAATAGAACGTAACTCAACACTTTGTTCTTCATCTTTATCCAGCTACGTAAGTGGCGTCTAAAGTGACTGGACGTCTTCAATGGATAGCATTTTTCGGTTTCAACTACTTTCAAGGCCTGGTTCACAGGTGAAGAGGTCCTTGGAAATGCAAATGTCCCCTAATCATTTTTGAAATGAGACAAAATATCTGCTCAGTATTCTTTTCGAATTTCTTAATAAATAGTTTCAAACTGAGGCAGTGGTAGCCTAGTGGTAACACGTTCGCTTGGGATACCGAGTGAAGCGGGTTCAAATCTCGGGTCTCGCACCTCTGATATTTTCATGTGCGAATCATTTTCCAACTTGATTACCACTTGCCTTACGGTGAAGGAAAACATCGTGAGGAAACCTGCATGTCTGAGAGAAGGTTCTCTCAGCAAGTTTTTGAAAGACATGTGAAGTCCGCCAATCCGCACTTGGCCAGCGTGGTGGACTATGGCCTGATTCCCCTCGTATTGAAGGGAGGCCCGTGCCCAGCAGTGGGACGTTAAAAAAAAAGGGCTGAATACAGTTTCAAACTAATTCTAATTAAGGGTAGGTGTGACTATATCACATTAAGGTTTGAATTTTAAATATGTTTGTTTATGAGTAATAAATATATATCTTGCAAAACATTTTTTCATCCAGTAAGCAGAAATGTGTGGGACGAGTTTATTTCAAAGTTTTGACTATAACATAATTATTCACCCCTTTTGATGCTATGAAATTAAAAAAAACATTATATTGTATTTTGTTTATATTTTTGTGGAGTCTCTGTTGTCATAAGTCCAACTGAGTGCTTAATCATTATTATTATTCGTCTCCTTATGTATATCATGTAAATCGAACTCGCAATATGCTACGCATACATACATACTACTACATCACCACTGTACCATACGGTCGACACCAATTAAAATTAAACAAATAAGCGATAGCTTCTCAATGATTAGGGTCGTACCGATTTGAAACCGTTATTAGTTTCTTCATATTTCTTGAGTTAATTGCAAGAGCAATTAGCCTGTTTCGAATGCAGTGTGAATGCACTCATCGCCATAGCTCCTCCTAAGGACAAACATAAATATGTTTTATTTTTAATTTCTGTTTGACTTTTGTTATGCATGCACCTAAATTTTGATTTGTCTGTATAACGTTGATACACTAAATTTTTAACGTTGTTTATATCGATTGTAACTCTATCAGTTCAAATCAATATAAAATGTTTTAGATTCAAGTAATAATTTAATTTGTTTGTGTATTTAAACCGTGACGGCTTTAACGAGTGGACGTATGATTTTTTATGTATTCTACTCTTTATTTAAATGCTCTATTGTTATTTAAAATATATGAAGATCTAGATATAATATATCTAGATTTTTAAATATTTTAATGTAGCGCGCAATATAAATATCCATTCTGACTTCCTAAACAAAAAACCGTAACGGCTATGCTAAATCACAATAACAATATAATTTATAGAGTGATATCTATAACACTCCGGGATAATGTGAATGAATGTATGAAAGAATTATTAAATTTGGTTCAGGGGTTTCCGTTTATCGACAACAAACGAACAAATCTTTCGTATTTATACGGCTAAATTATAGGCTGAACCCATTTATGCAGTAACTGTACGAATAATTTATTATTATTGTACCAATAATACAGTTACTGTATGACTAATATAATTTTTATTAGTCTGGCTATTGTTTTTTTTTTAATTTTTACTTTACAATAAGAATAAGAGAAAAAGTGAGAGTGTTTCCAAATCTAGGGCCGCCATCTTTAAATTAGAGCTTTCGAAAAAGACAAAATATATATACATATCTGTCTTGTTCTCATTTTTCCAAAAATTGGAGCATATCGTCAAAAAAATGTACATTTGACACTTTCAATTCTCCAGATACTATCCGACACCTATAATTTTCGACTCGAAACTGTCACCAATTCTTAAATAATATAAAGTAATTACGATACAGGGGGTTCTGGGTTTGAAATAAAAATAAGTCCTAACTAGAAAGCTAAGGCGGGACCGAAGCGTAGCGTAGCTCCCGCCTTAGCTTCCTCGTTAGTCTTCTGAACGTTACCAACGTAGCCTACGTTATCCAAGTCGCGCCTGTCACATAATCGAAAATTTAAAAGTTACAAATAAATAATCTTTTATGCAGATGCTTTAAATTAAAAAAAAAAAAAACAAAAACGTGTCACCGTGTGCGTGGTCGCACTAATCCGAAACGGCTCGACCGATTTTAATGGTATTTTTGTAGAGCGAGGGTGAGTAACATTAAGCCAAAGAGTCTTTTTGTAGATTGAACGTTTGACAAATCCCGCGGGCGTAGCCGCGAGTTCTGTTAATAATGACATGAGTTGTACAGTAACTGGATTAATAGTCACTTCCTAAATTATAAGGCTAAAGACCAATTTGTGTTCAAAAAGGTTACTAGGATTAAACTAGGATTAACAATATTTAGCGTTCCCGTCTATTTGTACGCGATAAGATTTAAACGGCTGTATACATTGGGTATGCTTTTAGATAGAAAACTTAGGTTTGCATATTTCTTCTTAAACATATCATCTGATACATATATGTATTGTAATCTACAAATAGATATTTAATTTTTGAATTACGTAAGGATTTAAATGGTAATTATTTTTTATTCTATGTTAGAGGTTTTTTTTGTTTTACGCAGCATTGGAGCGGGCCAATTGGTAACTTAGGCTTCTTTTTGGCAAAATTAAAAGAAAGTATCTCTATAGGTGAATAATTAGTTTCAATTGAATTTGAAGTTAATATCTTAGTAAAAATTGTTATTTTTAGTAGCACTCGATATAAAGGGACTTTAGTAAAGGCCGGTTTAGTCTAAGACACTATACACGGTACACTCAGTGTATACAGTCTTAGTCTAAACCGGCCCATGGACTGTTCCAAAATTGCTTTACGTCACGTTATACTATATATAAATAAAAAAACAGTACGAATAACTAACACGTTCAATGCGTTCAAAGAGCAAATAATTTCCTGTCGTTGGTAAGTAGGATGTAAAGCACTGGCAGAATCTTGATATTACACAATTTGTAATTCTGTGAAGATTTTCCATTGGAAAACCTTTAAATTAAACTTGTTTCGAATTAATGTTTTTGACACTAAAGGAAATACGACTGTATGCCGCGTATGTTAGCATTATGTGTTATTAAATTTTTGGGTTTAATTTTACAGTCTGTATTACCAATATAAATAAATTGTATTGCACCAGGAAAAACGATTCCTTATTTTTGTCTTTGTTTTGTATAGAGTTAGAAAATAAAAGGTGTCAATAATCGTTAGCGGATCAAATACCAAAAAAAAAAAAATTGCCCCCTTAACCCTTTGAATATTGAAAAATCGTTTCTTAACGGATGCTTACTCTCTATCAAAGAGCCTTGATAGAAATCTTCATGTTTCTGACTTTATTAATAATGAAATCGTGATATTAAATTTATCCCCTATTCTTCAGCCCAAGAATCCTCTGAAGTTTAAGCAAAGAGTTTATTTCGATTTTTATCTCTGTAACTACCAGTTGAATGATTCTCATCTAAATTTTCATCCCCTTTTTTAACCCTTTTGGGGTAAAATTCCTAAAAATACTATCTACCTGCCAAATGTCAAGTTTGTAGCATTTATACTTACCGAGAAATTATTATACATTATTGTGCCATTATTTATGCTATGCTAATGAATAGTTGTTCCAATTGATATTTATCTGTTGTTACAGCTGTAATTAACAAAACAAATTAACGGTAGTAATGTTTTGACGCAATAAAATGATGAATTCGCCGCAACGGCTCAAAGTCTAAACGTCGATTTATCTTTGGCCAAGTAAATAGGTAGCAACTGTAGGATTACTACGGCAATGACAAACTACAGGTTAAAGTGAAATGGAGTTTAAACCGATTACCTGCTTCCTACACTAAATCTTTATTGAATACCACTCTAGCATAGAAAATCTTCTTAGATAAGGCTGTCTAAAATGTGAGATATGGAGTGAATCGGTAAAAGTTCGAACGGTTTTTAATGTTATTTATTTTATTTTTATCAATAAAAGAATGATACTTACCTATAAAAATTCTAATGTAAATCAAACCATTTGTTGTTATTGTATGTCCATCCTAAAGACATAATAAATGATAACGGGGACTGAGTTTATGAGTGTATAAATTATACCTACATTAGTATTGCTTATAAAGGATTAAAATCTAAATAACCCCTTGACGTATAATAGGTACAACTAGATAGATTTTAATGCATTTTTGAAATCATACTTTTGGCACGTTTGGAAAAAATTATAAGAGAAAAAATTTTACGATGCGCGCGCACACCGACAGCCAAAAAGCGACATGATGAAATTAGTTGCATTCTTTTTACAGAGTTGTGACGTACGGGATGAAATTTTTAGTTATTTTTGTTCTGTTACGCCAAAGAAGTATAACTTCTTATGTGCGTACATAAGTATACACGGGTCTTTTGAATTGTATAGGTACCTTATGTTCAAAATAATAAAAAATATATATAGCCTTTTTTGTATGTCAATCACGTCAATTATAATCGATAGGTACATCTAAAATAATAGTCGATCTCGCGATGCTATGCAGCCTCATAAGTAACATGGGAATCGTTTTTCTGGCAGATATCAGTTAAATTCAAAAAAGAGTTAAGAGTGTGAAGGAAAAAGGAACTAGCAGTAACTAGTATTCAAACGACTAGAACGTTATAACCGAAAACCGACGCCCTGAACTTATAGAGCAGCGGTTATTTTGCAAAGAATTCTCTAAACATTAATTTTCAAATATGCACGATGCGATGCCTAAATACATTTTAAGATAATTTCAAGTACGAGTAATCAAAAATGTAATATTGTTTCAGGTGACGTCGACCGCAGTATTATTAAGGGCTCATGATGACTTTAATTTTTAATACATTTAGCTATTAAGCGTAGTTTAGACATGATAACAATACCACAGAGATGGACGGCGTGAAGAAAATACATTCGGGAACTTTGTATCGGTAAGTTTTATTTTTCTTTCTTCTCTTAAAGTGGAACAAGAACTACGTTGACCTGCCTAGTTTTTACACAGACAGATGTGATCTAAAAATAGTTTGCATGTGTACTTTACTATTTATGGTTTAACTTGTCAAGGATGTATTTTAAAAATTGCCAAATTGTCATTGTTTTGTTAACTTTTTATATGGCTAATTAACGCGTTTAGAAACTTTTAAGAAGCTCTTATGAATAGGTAACTTCGTAAAGAAATAGATTTGTATTTTGTATGTTTTTGTCTTCTTACATTTTTTTTCTTTTATTCAAGAAAAAAGTAGATATTATGCAGTTATTCGTGTCATATTATATTAAATAAATATATCCAGTTTAATAAGGTAGGAGAGGATGTTTTGTCATCTACAACACATTTTACCTTGCAAAATTCTAAGGTCACAGCTGCATGATTTAATATTATAATTTGAATTTTCCAGCTACAATGAACTAACGTAGGCATTAGCTATTGAATGCCTGCATTTCAATAGTGCCTGTATTCAGACCGTGTCAGAATCTTCGAATTATGTCGCTCGGTTTGACACTCCTATGAGCATTAGGTATTTTAGGCTCAGGACACATTAGTGAATATATTTTGAAATGTAGATATTTCTTTTCAAATCTTTTTCGATCGACTTCATGAAGACAATTTTTTGTGTATTTTACAACATAGCTTCGATTAGTCTGAATCGATTAGTCTGAATCGATTTTCATAGTTTTTTTTTCTTATGAATGACGTTATACCTCGAGGGTCTCATATATGTAGGTATGTACATAAATTTTGTTAAACAGTATTTATTTAGGTATTCTTATTATCTATCTCATCAATATATCATATAAGATGAATGTGTTATAGGTATTGGTATATTTTAATAGTTACGATTGCGAATACAATCCTTACTTACACAGTGAATTTTCCGGCTGACTTTTTCAGTAAAGAGCTCGTTTGCTACCTACGTTGAGTTGCTTATTATATTTTTCTAATTACTTGTTCCCGTTTTACTTTTATTTTATTTTTAATTAAATCTTGCGGTAAATTTCCTTTTATATAGCAAAAGAAACATCCAATCTTTTTACATTTATAACATAAAATGTGCAGTATCGTATAATCAACTCAAGTGAATGTTGAAATAAGATGAGTGACGGAATCTTAAGTAATTAAATATTCTCCTTCACGAGGAAGCTCGCTTGCGAAGCCCGTTATATCAACTATATCAGCTAACTTACTTATCATCTCTATGTATTAATTGTAGAAACTATACACTTTGCCTCCTCTGCTTGTTGAATTTTAATGATGCACTATACTCATATTATTATTGTGAAAGTATGTTTGTTTGTTTGCTTGTTTGTTCGTCCTTCTTGTACGTCGAAACAGATCGACGATTTGAAATGATTTTCTGTACCTATGGATAGTGATTATAGTGATATAAGTATACTTCTGTGTCTATTGGGACGAACCCGAGCAGAACAAGGGTGTATCACCAGTTCTTTTATAATCTTGTTATTCGGTCCCTTGTTTTAACAATTGGAGTTATTGAGTTGACCTTATAGACATTGACATGTCAATAAAATTCAAATTTAATCAAATCAAATTCAATAAAATTGTTTTTATCTTTGAGTTCATACAAAAAACCTATAGATAAAAAGAACTTTTTTTTAGGACTTTTCCAATTTTTCGGGATTTATTTTTATACTTTTTATAACATTCAGATTATTATAACGAATATCATTTAGTTTTTATTTATATAAATTAGACAAAATTAACTTTTTTAAAACATAAGTAGGTAGTAGTTCTAAGTAACTTTCAATAGCCTACGAGATAAAAGTAGCTCATGTCACTGTCCAGTTTGTGATCACTGTGCATTACGTTCAAGGGAAATATGAAGCGGTTTTTTTCATTTAACTAGACGTCTAGTTTTCGTTATTGACGAATACTAGTCATGCTCGACAATATCTTGTTACGTGGTTGAATCATATGCATCATATGTTAACGTCTTTACGCTATTTCGCCCTCTCGCCAAAAGCCAAAGTTTTTGATCTGGTGTCATCGTTACTTTTTTATTATCGCACCCTTCACTGTCTGATTCGAATGCCATCCATAAATCCTAGATGCTCGGGATCCCACAAATGTGCGTGCATCACTTTCATTTCTACTTCGCAAATGCAAATTTTGGAACGATCCTCCTTTTGGGGTTTTCCCTGAGCTGTATAATATGTGGTTCTTCAAGAGTCGTGCCTTCAGGTCCCTTTAAGGCTGGCAACATATTCGCAGCTCCTCTTATGTTAGAGATGTCTATCAGCGACGATAGCCACTTACCACCAGGTCGATCGTTTGCTCGTTTGCTCCTTTATCTGTAAAAAAGTAAAATTTCTCCGATCTAAGATAGTCTAAAAAATATACCTTCCTATAAAATGCAATTTTTTTTTTGTTAAATCGAACCAGTCAATCCACAAATAAGCGTGTTCAAATAAACAAACACTTCAGCTTTATTTATTAGTATAGGTAGATTTAATTAGTCTGCAGCAATAATTAGGCAGCGGGAAGAGATAGCAGAAAGCGTTTGTTAACTATCTAACGTTATCTAAACTAACCTGTTTTAAACTAAGTTAACGTGATATTATAATTGTTCGACCGAGTTTAGAGTGTTGCTTGTTGATAATGGTTCATTTTATATGAATATGAATATAGGTACTACATATCACTTATGATTTGGTTTTGTCTTTTAACTTGATATTATTCTAATATCATATGTATGTATGTATCCTTAAGCTTTTTCTAAGAAAGGAGAAAATGATGTTGATTAATACTTTCTTAGATTTACGCGAGTGTTAGACATTTAAATAAAACTATCTTTTCGGATTTTACCCGACGTTTCGATTGCTTTCGAAACGTCGGGAAACAAAAATCAAAATAAACCCGCGAAAAAATCCGAAAAGATAGTTTTATTTAAATGATGTTGATTCATTTCGGTCACATTCCGCTACGTTGTAATAATGTGTGTCATTTGGCAGGTTTAAATTGCCGTATGGTAGATGGAGAATTTGTCATTTTTATGTAAGATATATTTAACCGATTCTAAGAATGCCATGACAATTATCATATATCTATGCTGTTAATATAAAGTCTGTTTTTCGAAATCACTAGCTGACCCCAATAGATGACGTTGTTCTTCCCGGTAGGTTGCGCGAAGATTATTAAAAATTCTTTTGTTAACCGACTTCCAAAAAGGAGGAGGTTCTCAATTCGACCGTATATATATTTTATTTTTTTATGTTTGTTCGTGGATTTTTTCGTCGTTTATGAACCGATTTTGATAATTCTTTTTTTGTTGGGAAGGCTAGCCAATACAAATCAAAGCACACCGACTTCCAAAAAATCTGATTAAGTATCTATTCTAAATGAAAACCCCCGTTTAGTTATTTTTTACTTTTCAGTGCCGGGAAGTCGGTTTCATTTATTTTTTTAAGTTTTTATTGCGTGTTGTGTTACCTATCGTGTCCAGATTTCGGGAATTTCTTTTTAGTACATTTTTTTTTTATGTAAATTATTTTGTTCCATTAATGTGGAATCAGTTATTAACTTGTCCAGAGAGCCGTCTATAGGATTCTTTCATAGCTCAACTCAACCTCGCTCCGCTCGGGTTCGTCCCTACTTACGTTTTAACGTTTAGTATGGCTATCATTATACCAAATATCATCAAAATCCCTCCACTGGTTTTTCTGTGATACGGTGACAGACAGACAGACAGACAAAAATTCTAAAAACTATAGATATTATTTATCGATAATAATGTCTATTTGAATAAGATTTTCCAAAAAATATTTTATGTACAGATTCGGTTTAGTTTTATTAAATGTATTGATTAACAGATCCTCTAACGATTAAGCAAATGAAGATTTCTTCTTAAAAAAGATATTTTATGTTTTTTTATGTAAATGTTTAACGCAAGTGTGTATGTAAAGCGCCTTTGCATTGTAGTTGCAAACGAGATAATGCTAGTTTAGGCGGTAGTGGACGGACAGTTCTATTGTGTTTTCCAAGCTAGGATTATCCTAGCTAACCTGCAATTATGCTCGTTCTCGTATTTAAATGTTGCCATGTTTTATACAAGGTTTATTGTGCTCTGTTATAATTAAAACCGTTCTCGCGCTGAAATATTTTTTTTGTTCAATTAATACAAACAAACATATACACATTTACAATACAGACGAAAAAAATATGTAATAAAATAAAAAATAGTGCTTATAAAGTACGTAAACACGTCTTTATACATAAGGTGGGTGGACCATGGAAGGCCACCTTAACAAATAAACAGTTATAATTCTTTTATTTATTGGATAAATAAAATAAACAAACTATTAAGTAACACTTTGTTCTATAATGTAACTAATAAAACATTTTTTTTTTTGCAGTGTTAATGCTTATTTATTAAATTTAAGTTTTATTGAACCCTTCCAAAATGGCCTTGCAAGAAACAGAGCTCTATACAAGGCCGATATAATAAATCCGTCGAATAACTTAAAACTAACGGTGAAACTTTCAAAATATCTGGTTATCCTAAATCTTTATACATAGGTCTTTCATTAAAATGAAACATTAAATACATATCATAATATATTCACTAAGAAAATAGTCAACAAAAATTACTTCAACACTATCGTAAAACTAAGAATGTATTCGTGAAAATGTATTAAAAATAATTTTAATAAGTATTATATTGATATCAAATAACTTGCCAATAATCTTTATAATGGAATAAAAAAAAAAATTAAACAGACTTAAATGGCCTTCTTGTGGGTATGTTCCTTGCAAGGCCAAATGGAGTTTTAAAATAAAATTATTTAAAGCATGATTATAAGCAATAATTTTATGAAATTATACTTTGTTTTTCCTTTCCCAATAAGATTTACAACTAAAAACTAAGTATTAATATTTTCGTGATTCCTAAATGTTCCTAACAAGGTCCTTGTGCCCTAGCAAGGCCAACTGTCATTTTTTTTGATGATCTTTTTTCGGCCTTACAAGGAACCATTGGCTTTCCTGGGAACACTGCCGATATTTTAACAAAAATTGAAATAAAATCATATAGTTTTTCTTTAGTACATTAGCAAATCCTTATTTATGAATTTAGATCAAAAACAATTAAAGAAAATAATAGTTTATTTACTTGAAAATTAGCCTTTTCCTGTGAGCGCGTATTAGAATTTTAACGTCGACGAAAGAAGTCAACAAAGCGAGGGACCCCATTTACAAACCAGCAGCGCTAGCGACTCGCCGCCGCGTCTTTGTTCTTAAGTTCGATAGGTGCTAGTCTGAGTAGAAGGAATTTGTCATCGCATGACAATAACTAGGACTTTTTGATAATCGGCCTTACAAGGAGCATGGCCTTAAATGGTCCACCCACCTTATATATTCTTTTTTTATTATTCTTCTACTATATGTAAGTAATTTTCCACATAACTCTTATCCATATCATATTATCCTTAGAGGTGGTGAAAAAGCCAAGCAAAACATAAATTAAATTTCTTTCCTAATTATAGTATCAGCAGAGATATATTAAATGTCCCATTTATATAGAATATAAAGTATCTTTAAAATTAAATAAGATTTTCCTTTAAAACTACGTATTCTAATTTACAACAGGTCTAAACCAAAAACGAGCTGAGTACAATGTTATACTTATATTTAAAACAGGTAGTTTTATATGTTCTGAATGAGTACGCGACTGCAGGTACAATAACTAACCGCAAATCGACGTTCTATTTCCACTGACCTATCTTGATCTACAGTAATTACTCTGTATGATGCTAAGATACAAAGTAATATTAGATGTTTTCTAAAATTATTATAAATAGTTCATAGTAAGGTCATCCTTATAATATTACTCAGTAGCAGACCCGGCCACACGTTGCTGTAGCGCATATATGAAAATCGTTAATTTTGCAATAAAAAAAAAGGAAATAATCGGGATATAAATTATCCTGTCTTTTAAGTTGGAACACATCACACATTTAAAAAAAAATACATTAAGATCGGATAGGTAGTTTCAAGAGTTCATCCCGGACCAACATCGTGACACAGGATTTTTTTATATTAAAGATATAAAAAAAAAATTACAGTTCACTATATTATCTTTTTCTTATAATTTATATGTTAAATATTTCTTTTTTTTTTAAATTACATGTCTTTCTCTTACCAGAGCGGTTGTTAATTATTCTATAAAAGTTTTAAGTGATATCCATGTTTACTACATCGTTTAAATACCTATTTGAAGTAGACATATTTTTTATTCACAATACTAATTGCAAGAATCACGCTTGTGGGGTAATTTCTACTGACGTTTTAGTTATGCCATGTCTGTTGGATTGCTTTTCCTAATGACTATTGTATTAATGAAATCTAGACGAAACATTTTCATGAAATACGCAAATATATTACCTATGTTTTATGATGATAGTAGACAGTAGTGGGCTTTGTTATAAAAAGGCTATCTCTATATGGCAAAAATATTTTATAATTATCACGCCCAAGATGCTTTTATTTTAATTAAAATTAAATTTTACACGTAAGCCATCGAATTTCAAAAGAAATCCCCAAAACAGTTGTGTAGAGCGAAATGCATTTAGTAAAATAGAGTATGGCGGAACATAAAATACAAAACAGAAATGTAATGAAGACCGCACGGGCGGGACGGGCCATTCAGTGGTTAACAAGGTGAGGTCATTGTAGAGAAGCCCTATGTAATTAACAAACGTAGAGTACATACTAATAATTATTGTATTGTTTATTTTTTTTTTTGAGTAACTTTTTGGTTATTTTTAGGCTGCAACTACAAGTTACTGAAGTAATGAAAAATATTTTTCATTTTCCTATGTTTGCATATGAACTAGTTATTTCTCGTTACTTTGCCTGCATCCATTAAAGTATTCATGTAAATTTTATACATGAATACTTTTAAAACCTTTTTCATTACAGTCAAAAAACCAGGTCGACATTTATCTTAAAAGTACCTACTGATCTTTCATTTTATTTTGTATCAATAAATATGATTATTCCTCTTAATTATTATACGAAATTGAAAAAGTAAATGTTTTCATTTAATTTTTATTAAAAAACCATTCGTTGGAAATTTTCTGTTAAACTCTTGCTATTGAATTAGCTGCGAAAAAGTGGTTTATTTTTCTACGGCTCGATGATTGGAAAAAGTTACAATTTACAAGAAACAACTTCTTAGCTTGCTTTATGCCTTAACCCAGCGACCTACAACTTTGAATGAATGATCTTACGGTACATTGCTGTCATCTTTTAAGTAAAAACTGATTTAAAGATTTAACCAGTTTCTGAGTTTTTAGTCAAAATTTTTATTTGTATTCCTTTGTTCGCTTTCATAGACATAACTAATTTTTTTTTTGCCTTGAAAACTTGAACGTGGGCTTGATGGATTTTTTCATGGACAATATCAACAGAGGCTTAAATTCAATTTCTATATTATACCTTACTTAAAAATGACAAACTTTATAAAATAATTAATAATATTTTTGAGTAGCTACGTGATAACAGCGAACTCATAGCGATCAACGGATAACCCAAAAAAATTTTTTTTTTGATAGTGAAGCAAATGAAATGTGTAAATATCTTGATGTTGATAGTTGAAACGGTATAATAACTACTCGCTATAAAACCTTTTTACTATCGTTTAAGTCGTTACTCATTAGTAATATCGTAGAGGAAATACAATAAAGATCGCATGCTTTGAAATATATCAAATTTATTAACATTTTTTTAAAGTAATCTTCTATATTATTATACATTTTTAAGCATGTTATAAGTACAAAACAATTATAGAGAATAATTTAATTTTCTACAATAATATGTGGTGATCTGTTGAGTTGAGTATGTACTCAACAGAGTTTATTCCTACTAACTATGTAGGTACTAGGAATAAAAATGAAAATAGTGCTCACAAAAGGTGTGAGGAGCCGGTATTTATAAGTATTCATAGAAAAAGTTTATAAATTCAAATTTTAATAACGACTGGTCTGCGGCCAAAGTAGAAGTTATAAGCTAAATTTACTCTTTTATTTCGTTCTTTTTCATACTTAATTACATTCAGAAGGGATTTCCTTAACATAACCTGACATTAAAAGGATAGTTTATGCGCTTACACATATGTACATACACTACAACAAGGATTCTTAAAGAAATTAACGTCTTGAATAGAAAAAATGTAAAGAGTAGAGAATAGATTCAATCAAGTCTACTTTTCATGAAGATATGCTGATTTTATATAACGTTGAAATTTGAAAAAATAAATAATTAGAAAAACAGATTTTTAAATGAAAAATAAAATTTTATTTTGCTTTACACTTTAAAAAACTGTAACAGTAAATTGAAATTTGCCTAACGCTAGTAAATATTCAAATACATTGTATTTCATTTCGACCTGTATGGACGTGGATATATAAAATTTACTATTATTATTATCATATATGTATCTTATATATTTAAACGAGCAATGCGATATAAATAAATAAATAAGTATACAAATATTTATTTATATCGCAGCAATTTGGTATGTGGGGGTTCCCGAAGGCGAAAAATCGATCTGGATTAGTCTTTATGTCTGGCAAAACGCGTGTTTTCGAATTTTCATGCGATTTTCTTTCGCATTATTCCACACAAAATATGGTCGATAATTTCTTACGCTCGGACATTAGCATCGTGGTCCAGCGACCAAGGTGCAAGATTGACAATCACAGGTGTCCGGGTTCGAATTCCGGTCGGATACAAAGTTTTTACTTTTGTTTTTTTTTGTATTTATTCAAGTTTTTTGTTTTTTTTTTATTATCTACAAAATACGATAAACAAAAAAGAACTCTGAGCGAAGTTCAGTCGCCCAGGTACTATACATATTACCTATATTATATTTGTATTTTGTATACGATGACGACTACAAAAAGCTTATAAAAATACCAACATTATTTATGAGCACGTTTTGATTGCAATATTTTTGATCTTAATATACAAAAAAAAATTTTACTCTAAAACATAATTCTAAATAATGCCTTTCATCTCCACTTTGTTGAACTGTCACTTTTATTTAAGATTCAAGATGAATCTCAGCAATATCATTAAAAAATTATTCGGATTTCGGATTTTATATATTCTTGAATGTCGTAGCTCGCTTACTAAAACATTAATATATTTTTTTCCCTAAATATATTTATATTTTATATTACACAAAATGATGGGTATTTCGCATCACAAGCATGCATAGGTACAATGTACGGCTTTAAGGCCAAAGTAATACAAACAAATGTTTAGTGGGTGGCTGTCACAAGATCTAAGACTTTTTTTACTTTGTCGTCTCGGTGCTTTTTATCTCCATTCTCGAAGCAGACACGGAATCTCACATTTTCCTCACCTAATTGCTCGTTATATTTTGTATCTATATTCTATAAGCGGTAACAAAAGTGTGAAATTTGTGCTTTATAATAATAAATAATTATAATTGTAGATATATGCTGTGTTATTTAATTTTTGAACACAATAACGAAAATTTTGCAGTTTTTGTGCTGAGAAGTTTTTTGTACTAGTAGGCCTCTGTATCGATAATAATGACTATTTCAATAGGATTTTTAAAAAAATATTAAATGTATAGATTCGAATCAGACTTTTATTATATGTATATAGATACATATATTTTACAAGGACATATATTGCATTATTAGGACAAACAGGTCATTTTTTATCCCCTATAAGTTTATATAAAAGTATTATTTAAAAACAAATTTACCGATATTAAGACATCTTTAAACGAGTTTCAAACGTTTAGAGCCACTTTCTAACCTTAGTCTCTTGTAATAAAAATAACAAATGCAAGCGTGTGATACTTTTTATTTAAATACTAAACGTTATTAATAACTATTCATTGGATCGTAAAAGCGTTGTTTTTATGTATTAATATATCAAATTTAGTTATTTGGTTACGATCATATTAGATGGTGGTTGAAGTACGTTAGAGGTCGTATGTTTGAGTCCCGCTCGAGGGCCTACAATTAGGTTTTTGAGGGGATCTACGCCAATGTCCGTGACATAATATGACCCTTCTTAGGTTTCCCGTGCCGCTTAAGGAAGTGTAAAAGGAAATAAAAATATATAGATGCTAATCTTTATAAGCATATCTATATTTCTTTTAATACTGCATTATTGCGTTATCTATATATATACTTAAGGAAAATTAAATGTTCTTTGGTAAGCGCACCACTTGAGAACGGCTCAAACGATTAGGCTAATTTTTTTGATGAAACGTTCATAATAGGCCGTGTAAAGTTTTTTAGTGTGTGTGGGTGAATAATGCGTGTTCACTATGTTAAGTATGCTAAGGGATAATCAAACGTCTAAAGTTCATATATATTTATATTCACTTTAAGTTATACTATATCCCTAGCACAATTTAGCACAATTAGAGAAATAGATCTGTAAATGTTGCCTTGAACTTCGGGGGAAACGAAATGCTTTTTTCTATGCATATTTTGTATGAGCTTAAAGATCATAATTTTTATTGAAATTAAGACAAGACAACGTCTGTTGGTTCATCTAGTATAGTATGTAACAATACACATGGATGTAAAATAGATTAAAAGTATAGATATATCCTTTATAAAAGTAAAAACTACTTATATAGTATATGTATATACTGATCTTGAAACAGTTATAATTAAGTTTTTGTCGGACGTGGTCAAGATATTATTGGATTGTCTATAAAGTTTTCGAGTTCGATAATGCTCGTAGAGGCGGTGTTCAATAAATGCTATGTCTATCATAGGCGTTGCGTGAATTCTAAGGACTTAGCCTCTGCTGACTGTAAATCGATTGTCTGAGGATTATTCTCTGGCACTTTAACTGTTCTTAACTGAATTGTTTGAATTTATTTTAAACGTTTAAATTACATTTAGTGTTATAACAACAATACATTTTGGGTAGTATTTATAGTAGTTGAACATTTTCTATTAATTTGCTTTACCTATTATATTTTATAGCCTGCTACTTTTTATAAACACTTTACCTTTGTCTTTATGTTGTTGACCTTTTATTATAACTTTAAAATGTACTTTCCTTTAAATAATAATTTAATTTATATACTTTAAATCTATATGTAGGCACTTTTTATTTTACTAGCGACTCACCCTCGCTCCGCTTGGGTTTATCCCTAGTTACGTTTTAACGTTTAGTACAGATTCCTCACACTTGAGACATTTTCCCGCAGTAAAAAGTACCCTATATGTTGACCCGAATAACCAGCTATCATCATATCAAATTTATCAAAATATATCCAGGGGTTTTCTCATGATCCGGTCACAGACACACAGGCAGAGAGACAAAAATTCTAAAAACAATAGGTTCGGCCTATGTATCGATAATAATGACTTTTTCAATAAGTTTTTCAAAAAAATATCTAATGTACAGATTTGACTCAGTTAGAATTTTTTTATATGTATAGATTACTGCTCGAACATAGTTTTACGTTAGTTTCTTCGAAACTTACGTTTTCATGAAAGCAAATACTAGTCTTTTCGGTATAATTTTAGATTCCGTCTACATTTTGTCCCAAATATTTGTAGATGTGAGCTTGTAACGTAATGCTATAGCGTTGATTGCGTAAGTTCATTATTTAGTTAAATAAGCTTATGTAAGAGAATTTTCTTCTTGTGAAAGCTGTGCTTTATCATATCGTGAGTTAAAAGTTCCACATACAAAGGAATAGAAACGAAATATTAGAAAGTTTCGTCTACTAACCGATGATAACATCTAATCGGTATATAATGATGTATTTCATAGTATTTTATACTGAAACGTATTTATTTAGAGCTTATATGTTTAAGTGTATGATATCTATATTTTTATAGAACATTATTAACTCAATAGTCTTTTATTTTAGAATCGATATTTAATATTATTTTGTCTGAAGCTGGTAATACTCATCGTCAGTTAAGTTTTCTTTAAATATAGCTAGATTAAATAATATGGTAAATCTATAATAATATACTAATGTATAATATTAGAAGCCTTTAGAGACATCAATAAATCTATGTATATTCTAGATATGTATATTAAAATCAATTGCCGTTCCTTAGTCTTGCTAAAACTGAAAAACGGCTGGAACGATTAGATTTTTTTTTTGTTTTGTTGGGGGTGTGTCAGGGTGGTTTAAATATAAAAAAAAATTCGGGAGAAAAAAAGGTACAGCTGGAAAATTGAAAAGTTTAGCACTATATATAATATAATATATAGTCTATCTACTCCATACTAACTGTAAAAACGTATGTAGGGATGCGACCCGAGCAAAGCGAGGGTGAGTCTCTAGTATATAATAAAAATGACAAATTAAAATAAGATCACATCTCGTTGTAGAAACTAAAAGGAATATTATTAGCTTTTCACTATTTAACATCGGCAGCAATCATACATATATATTATACGAATAAACGAATACTTTTTCAAAAAAGTATAATGGCGTATTTTTAGTTAAATGTTTATCTGTCAATATAAATGTACTGCAAATTCAATATCTTCTATGTCGTGTTTCCGCAGCAATTCAGCGCAGTGGCTTACTGATTGTAGGTACCTCTTGTAAACACGGAACAAATTCTATTGATTTAACAAGATTTTATTTGTTATCATTACGTTATCAGTTAGGTGACCTTGACTTTTGCCCTTTTGAAGGTAATAGCGGTAAAATGTATAGCAGGTGTTAGATACTTAAATTTTAAGTACCTGGGAGACCGAGCTTCGCTCGGAGTTTTTGGCCAAAAGTACAATTTTCTTTTAAAAAAACACAATACTTGGATAAATACAAAGAAATACTAAAGTACAAATTTTGCATCTGAATTCGATTCGATTAACAGATTTGCTTGAAAATTGACAGACAATTTTTTCACGTTGGAGTCTTAGTGATATTTAAAAACTACATAGACTATGCATTATTGTGCCGTCGAAATTAATCTTTAAGTAAGGAGCGTCCTACATTTTGTATATTTTTAACATTTTTTTGTTAATTGTTATCACTTAATTGTAGCTATAACAAGATAAATAATCCTTAAAAATCGTTATTTGTATTATTAAATTATAAATGGATCCCTTTTATACAACGCGTTAATATGAACAATAAGATTTTCATTTTGCCCATTATAATTTCAAAATCTTTACGATTAGGATTATAATCTATACCAGCGGTTCCCAAATGGTGGTCTGCGACACCCTAGGGTTCCGTGGAAGAGTGTACAGGGGTTCCGAGTTCCGTCCGATAGTTAAATAAAAAGACATGAGGCCCAATTTTACACTATTATAAATAAATATGTGTAAAAATTTCATTCGTCACATTAATTATTATTAATATTGTTCATTTATGATTTGGTCTTTCATGTTAAACAAGAAAGTATTCTAAATACAACACAATCAGTTTAGTTATTATCAAAATGGGTATCCGATAAAAAAATATTATGAATAAAGGTTTCGTGACCAAAAAAATTGGGAACGCTGATCTATACAGTTGTCGTCATGTAGACAGCATGTTATATGCTTAATAATGTAATTATTTTTATATTACCAATGTATTTTGCTGGTAATTTTTTTGTAGTAGGTAATTCTTTCTATAGGTACAAAAAGTCAAACGGCTTCGTTTTTTTTGGCTACAATCAAGTCATAAAAAGTACATTTTATATAACGAAATAACCCTCGCGGCAGCATTAGCTGTAAAACTGGGAAGTTCCAGTGCGTCATGTACCGATTTGCGTGAAGCGAGTTTTTAAAGATTTTTATTGGATGCCAGATTGAACCCTCTTTTTATTATGCATTGCTTACATTAGAAAAAAATCTATATGCCTAAGTACATTAGACTACGTTGCACGTTCTTTGTACGTATTATGCATCACAATACATGGCAAGATTGTCATAATTTATAAGCTATGATTATATGTTACGTAAATTATTTTAAATTACTAAGATATATACATAATACGTGTTTTATTAGATTTTTTTCCCTTAGCAACTTCAATTTCCCTTCACAACACTTCAACAATCTAGTGCCACATTTCGATTTTCTCTATTTGAAGTACTTACCTAATGATGGAATTTGATATAATCATGGCCACGGCTTCATATTATAATCCTTTCATATTTACAGTACGATAAATCAGGTATACATATATTTTAGTTGATAACGGAGTATTGATACTGTGTCCTATATGGCGCTTTTGTTTATTCTGACAATATAGGATATGCAGCATTGAGGGAATTAATACTAAAATATTATTTGATTATCGCTATATTTATTTACTAATCATGAATTGATTAATGTCACACCTTGATAATCGGCCATAAATATTTTTGTCATCATAAATTAAAAATATATATTTGCACGTATATTCAAAATTAGATTTATGTATAGAATTAAGGAGATAACAGAGACCTAAATATGAAACTCGCATAAAAGTTCATGAATCAAAATATATATTCCCCTTACATACATGCAGTGGTAGCCCAGTGGTAATGCGCTCGCTTGGGAAACCGAGTGAAGCGGGTTCAAATCCCGGGTCTTGCACCTCTGATATTTTCATGTGCGAATCATTTCTAACAGGATTACCACTTGCCTTACGATAAAGGAAAACATCGTGAGGAAACCTGCATGTCTGAGAAAACTTAGCAAGTTTTCGAAAGACATGTGAAGTCCGCCAATCCGCACTTGGCCAGCGTGGTGGACTATGGTCTGATTCCCCTCGTATTGAAGGGAGGCCCGTGCCCAGCAGTGGGAGGTTAAAAAGGGCTGAGTATAGAGTATATATACATACATTAATTCAAAATGTACACACTTTTATTTAAAGAGTATCGCACATAACATTCATATTGCTTTATGAATTATGATAATGATATATGTAGCTACTATTTGATTGTGCAAAATTTTAAAATCCATAAAGTTTCTCGCGGTACACTATAATTAATAATGTTTCGTGGCGATGGTCAAAATGAACATGCATTTAATCAGCACATTTCGAATATTCATTTTCAGTTAAAATTCGCGAAGCTACCTGTATTGTTGTTTTATTACGTGGCCTCATTTGAATCTTAACAATGATCACAAGCACATATAAATTCAAAGCTGAAAGTAGGCTAATACTTAGTTTTATTTACCACTAGCTACTTACCCTTGCTTCGCTCGGGTGTGTCCATAAACTTGAATGGTTTAGAAATGCGTTAAAGACAAACGTCCAAAGAAATTTTTTTTGAAAAAGAGATTTTTTTTTCAGTAACCCTCGCAGACGTATATTGAATAACCTACCGGACTTACATCATAATCGGTTCAATGGTATAGAAACGCATAGGGGATAAACATACCAACATACCTTTTTATTTATATTTCTAGATTTTTGTCCGCGGCTTCGCTTATATGATGCGCCGATAAAAACATCCACTAACTGAATAAGTTTTTCTGTCTATTAATGTTAAATAGCTTTAAGAATTTAGTAGTATGTACCCCGCTTACAAACATACAAACTTGACCTATTTATGTTTTATAAATATGAATAAACAATAAAAATACGTTTTAACTTATCTTTTAAAGTAACTGTATTTTTCATTTAATTCAAAATTTTCATATTATATAAGTTATTTAAAATCCAAGGTGATATTGCATAACAGTCGCTTGCCCTCAAGTCCGAAGGGAAGATGTCACTTACAGTCCAATTCCAAAACGCTACTGATAAAATTATTTTGAAACAAAAGGAGACAGCTACATGCATTACAAAGTATGTAAGTGGTCGTAGTATAATAAGGAACATGAGTGGTAGGAATATTAGAAAGACGAATGGACATCGTATGTCATTAACGAACATTCTTGTATGAGATTAATTGTCCTTTAGACCTTTGACTTACCACGAAATATTAGTGACAATTTGAAAAACAGTACTGTAATGTTAATATGTGTTCCTTCTACGGAAACGATTAAATATATAAAATATATGTTGGGACATTAACACACAGCACCATCTAGTTCTATGGTAAGCTACGAGGTTTGTGTTATGGATACCAGATAGTTGATACACTACACATATATAGCTTTAAATATTAAAAAAAATATTATAAATATAAACATCCATGACTGGAGTACAAACATTCGTTCTCATCACACAAATGTATGCCTTTAGCGGGACTCAAACCCGCGACGGCTGGCACAGCAAGTAGGATCACTACAAAGTGAGCTAAACGTGTCGTAAAATAGTTTCGTACAGAATTTCATATGTTATCCTTGATATATCACCTGTATTGGAGGGCATGAGCAATTTGGCAATGGTGCCAGTAGACCGTAGGCATTAGCGATAAAACTAAATTGAGTACGCTTATCTACCACGCCTGTACTTATGAGAGACTTTATTTAGTATTATATGATATAAAATTAAACGTATTTTTCCAAGAACTATTTATTTAAAGTAGCTTTGCTTTAACTTCGATCATTCGTCATAGGATATTTCATGCAGTTTAACTACGTTGTGACTCGATATTGATATAGACACCTGATTTTTGTAAAAAATCTCGTAGATAAGGTCTACTTGCGTAAGGCAGACCAAAATAAACCTATGCTTCTTATAAGACGTAAATTTTCAACCAACTTCCAAAATGGAAGAGGTTCCCAATTCGACCGTATATATTTTTTTGTGTGTTCGCGGATTACTTCATCGTTTATGTACCGATTTTGATAATTCTTTTTTGTTAGAAAGGAGATATCCCAAGAGTGGTACCATGATAAGGAAACCAGGATCTGATGATGGCATCCCAGAGAAATAGAGGGGGACCTTCGAAAATCGTAGTGGTGACTAGTGCGTTTGTTAATATTTTTCATTAAATATCCTAAATCACTACTATTTAATGAAGGTCTGGAGTCGATCTGATGCTGGAGCCGAAAGATAGTCGAGGGAACTCCTCAACGATTTACAGCAATTACCTGGTGTTTGGGCTTGATTAATTTATATTTATGACAATTTTACACCTAGATGGGTTGTGACTGTCATTAGGGGTCTGAATAAATGGCTTAATCGAATATGTTTTTAAAAATCTTTCTTCTTACAAATTACCTGCTTATTACGTCTACACTAAAAATGGAAAAATAAAAACTTAAAAAAAAAAATTGGTGCCAGCCAATACAAATCAAAACACATCGACTTTGAGTATATCTAATTCGGTATCTATTCTAAATGAAAACTTCCGTTAAGTTATTTTTTACTTTTCAGTGCCTGGAAGTCGGATTTTATTTATTTTTTTAAGTTTTTTTAACGTTTTTATTGAAATACTTTAAAAGTACGCTCTATAATTTATATACTAGGTATATGAAATTCAAAGGCCTTTTATTTTTTGTAAGATAACTTGAGATCAAATAATACGAAAAACCTTAAGGATTTTAAGATTTAGGCGAGCTTTAGCCGCCGACGGCCTTGTAATTTGCAATGAGCTATGACACTAAACCCCGAGGGGGTGGCGGCCTGGAGGTTGTCTTCCCCAGACGCCTTTTGATTAGGGTATGTGCGCACTGTTTGCTCTAGCGATAACTTTGTTATTGAATTTTTTCAATCGAGCTTGATTGTATGCGAACTAAATCAAGTTCTTTTTAATTCAGAATATAAAATAGTCAATGTTTAGGTTAGGTAACTTTTTAATGCTCTATTTTAACCGACTTCAAAAATGAAGAAGTACCTACTCAACAGACCTTTTTTAAGTTAAACTATATTTTTTTGTGTGAAAAATTGTGAATCGATTACCATAAATTTATTTTTAATTAATACGGTGTTCCTATGTAAATAACGAAAATAAATCAATAAATCTTCACAAAAATACAGCCCAATTTAAACCAACATTATTTCATTATACAGATAGCTATCGATATATATATATATATATATATATATATATATATATATATATATATATATATATATATATATATTTATATATATAAATCGTTGTGCTATCGACTTTAGCATATATATAGATATGTAGGTAGTCTTTGCCCTCATATTTGGTAACGTGATGCTTGTGTTAAAGGCCAAGCTATGATACAAGTTGTTTATTGTGTATGTTTTAATAACTCACTAGTTTTTAGCCACTTTATACAAAAAAATGTATCGACCTAGCGACATATTCGATTTATAATTTATCATGAGCAATTTTAGATAATATTAGGTAGGTACGAATGTTACCTTGTTGATAAAAATATAATCATTACTGTAAAAAAGATATATTTGTATTTATCAATTCATATGCACTGTATCTGCATATATACTATACATTGTTGTCTATGACATACATATCGCATGCATTTCATTCTTACTTATTAATAATATACATTCCAAAGACTGTTTGTTGGTCTGTCCTCGTTTTACGCAGCAATGGGGCAATAGGTGGATTTTTTTTTGCATAGAAAATAGTTTGATTGGCATAGGTTACTTTTTATTTCGGAACATAAAGTGGTTTCGATGGAAAATTTACCATTAATTGTAATAACACAGTTTAGAAACGATAAATGGGGACTAAAGTTACATAAGGAGCCTAAAAGACACTTTTGCTGATCACAAATTCTATACAAACATAAACGTTTGAATGTCAATTTGTTGTAAAGAAAAACTGTATTAATTTATTACAAACCCAAATTTAAACTCATAAATTTTAAAACTTCCAATTTAAAATCACATAAATAAAACCAAGAAAATTGATTTGAAGACGTGTCGAATATGATCGGCAATAATGAATGCTCAGTCAATTATAGGATCAATTAACATTGGCTACCGGCTTTCCCACTAATGCGTTACGAAGGTCAAGTGCTACCGTTCACCTTTGAACTTGTCTTTGTAACTAATCTGCATTATTGTCATTCGAGTATGAGCACTAATAAATATAAGGCTTAGTACATGATAATGATCCCTACTCTAAATAAGAAGAAATATTTCTTAACATAATAAAAGTGTAACTGCCCTTTATCTGTACATGGAAGATATTTGAGAATACTTATTATTGGGGGTTATTAAATTTATTATTAACGCAATAGAACCCAAAACAATGATTTTTAGATTTTTGGTCTGTTTTTCGTGCGTTTGTGCGCGTTAATCTTAAACCGTTTTCTCCAATGTATCGTGGTAAGCTTCACTTAACATTTAGTATTTGTTGAATTCAATCGGTTCATGAGTAAAAAAGTTATGTTGTTTATTATTTGTATTGAAAATATAATGTATTAGTGTAGTTTTTCAAAGGGTCGAGATTAGTAGAGACTGTCTAGGGTTGCGCTAACCGTACGTCTGCCTGTCTGCCCTGCCTTTATAACAAAAAATATTTATTGTACAGATTCGGCTTAGTTACAATTTTATTATAAGATAAAGTTAATTAACGTTTAAATTAAACTTGGTTCTGCTTATTCTTAGTTAGTCACGATACAAATCGTCAGACCGTACCGTTTTTTAGTGCAATCGTGGGCTTGTGAAGATAAATCATGCAATAAATTACATAAATGTTTAAATTTAAATATTAAGTTAAACTTAAAACGATATAATATGTTAATCACTACATATTTATTTATATTTATATAAAGTCCCCCGCCTTGACTGTCTGTCTGTTTGTCTCAATGCGATAAACTCAAAATAACCGAACAGATTTTCATACAGCGAGGGTAAGCCACTAGCTAGTTGTTATTTTACTTTTAAAGTAACAAAGTAACTATTTAATAGAGTTGTCAATGGTGAATGGTATAATAACGGATGAATCAACCCCGCTTACAGGCTTACCCTTGCACGTAGTAAAGTAGGGACTTATCGAACAATTGTCGTACGCTTCTTAACACGCCATATACCTACTTATAGTAAATCTAGTAACTCCATGATATTTAAATAATTTTTTATCAATCGTTAATTTTTTTATTGAAAATGTGGTCTAATGACAATATGTGGTTTATATCAGCTCAGCTCAGCTTTTTTGCTTCGTTTATTTCCATTTCATTCATATATTTAATAACAATATATATTGTCGGACATACATGCGGTACACCACAAAAATATGTTACTTATTAAAACAATAATTATAATAAACCCGTATCACGTATACTATTCATTCTTTAATAATGAATTGTATTTGTTGGTTATATTAAAAGTTGATAACATTAAGTATTGTAGACATATAACAAACATAATCTTCTGATATTAAGGGCTCTTATGTTTGTATATAAATATAATATCCTAATTTTATTGTTGAATCATGACCTCTTTTTTAAATAAGACAAATTAGACCTACGATACTTATAAGTTACATGTTTCCGAAGTTATTGAAGTAACTTTGACAATGTATGATTTTATACAATGTAAAAACTTTTAATACGCATATAAATTTCATAATTTGTGAAAGAGAGTCAAGTTAGTTTTGATAAATTTAATATCTTTTGTAGCGAACACCTCGTTTTCAAAGGAAATGTGGCTGGCATTGCATTTCTAGATTTATTTGAATACTTGGATAACAAGTGTATAGGATACCGAAGTTGGATTCATGCATGCTACGTGAATTTTAATGTCCCCGGTATTAGGGATGGGCCAACGCGAGACTCGTGTACTATCCATGCATACATAACGCTGGCTTCAATATCCGCGGGAGTGTAAATATCATATTATGTATTGTTCCCTTTCAATAACATGTTTTTGGTGTATCTCGTCAAGCATCATAAAAGTATTGTTAAATATTATATTACAACACAAAATTTGATTCATTACAATGCATTAGTGTCTTCTTAGGTGTAGAAACTCACTCCGGGCTTATTTTCTGTTGTCAGAAACAATCTTCAAAGTTCCATCACAAATGATCGAATGGTTTAGATGTTACAACAATTAAATATTCATTACTTACATTAAATTAAAATTGATATAATAATAATTATTATTATAATATTGTCTAATAACTTTATTGCAATGTACATTATTAAACTATAAAAATTTTACAACCGCACTAAGTTTATCGAGCTTAAAATTTTATACTTTGCCATCACTAATATGCTGCGTTATGGTCTAGACTGAAAATTTGATTTACTTTTCTAAGTAATTTACATACTTATATGAGGTTTTACCGCTGTTGCATATCACATTAGTAGCATCATGATAATAGTGAATGTCGTTGATATATATAAAGCAATAGGGATTAAGTGTGATTCTTTTTTAATTTTTTATATAATAGCTTAAATCGTAATATAATTGAAAAAAAAACCTAGACCTAAAAAAAAAACCTAAAAAAAGAAACCTAAAAAAAAATCGGACCGATACAGATACTTTAAACTACCAACGGCGTGCGTTTCATCTACTTTGAATTTCTCAACTATTTTGCACTTTTTAATAATTTTATTAATCAAAAAGAAATTACATTAAAAAAAATTAATATACCTAGGCTTAATTTAAAAGCAATAAAGATTATATAAAAAAATCACCTTTATTTAAATCACACGCATATTATAAAATATTTTTTTTATGCGACAAGTATGTCATTTATGTACATAGTAGTAGTGTCTAGTCTTTAATAAGCTTGCATCATACTAAAGTCTCTTGATATTCCATTTGTTCCTTGATATACCAGAATAAAAAAAAATATGTTAATCGCCTTCTAATATAAACCCTACATAAAGAATTTCTACGCTAAAAATAACTTGGATTTATTGTTACGTGGAAAAACACAAATCAACTTACACATTCGTTATTGTGCATAACTAGTTTTAACTCGCAGCAACGGCACTTGGTAGGGATAAAATGTACCCCATATCCGTCTCCACGATGCTATCTATGCCCTTACCTCATCAAAATCTGCTTAGTGGTTCAAGCGTGAAAAGATAACAGAGAATCAGATTTACACAGTTACATTTATATCATATCTTTTGTATTGTATTCAGCCTTTTTTTTTAACGTCCCACTGTTGGACACATGCCCCCTTTCAATATGAGGGGGATCAGGCCGTAGTCCACGACGCTGGCCAAGTGCGGGTTGGCAGACTCCACATGTCTTCGAAAACTTGTTAGGTTTTCTCAGACATGCAGGTTTCCTCACGATGTTTTCCTTCACCGTAAGGCAAGTGTTAATCATGTTAGAAATGATTCGCACATCAAAATATCAGAAGTGCGAGATCCGGAATTTGAACCTGCTTCACCCGGTTTCCCAAGCGAGCGCGTTACCACTGGGCTACCACTGCCTGTGATATATCTAACCTCTACGTATACTATCTAACTATCATATCTAACCTCTCATCATTTGGAAGTATCGATTCTTTTATATTACCCTACATATTGAAGTTGAATTTATATTTTGCTAATAGTGTATTCTACGCATGAAGCGGTGGACACATTAAGTCAATGATCCCCATCACCACAAATATCTGATCATAATCTTTCTAGCTTCATTCTGATTGGAAGTTATTATTTCGTCCAGAAATGGTATAGTCCTCGACTTTCGTATTGCAGTGTCTGATATATAAGTTAAATCAATAATTTGAGCAATATCATATTCCTATGAGGTACCACATTTAGTTAAATTTTACTTAAATCTGGTTTAACTTTAGCTAAGGTATACCTTTATACACCTTCAAGAATTAAGAAGATGTCATTTGCCATCTCTAATCATACGAAAAACATCCGAGAGGCAGCATATATACCATAATAATTGTAATTGTACCTAAATGTAACTCAAAACAGGCAACGAAAATAAAACTACAAAAACTGGTATCGTATTAATTCTTGGTAAAGCAATCGGAACTCGGATATTTGTGTGCGATGATATCACATACTGTTTGTGTTTTTCAAATCGACCTCCAATTATCGTAACTTTGATCGATTCTGTACAAATGTTGATATGTCATTGTTATTATCTATGCAGGAATGTTATATCTCGCATTGACAAGGCAAGGGGTCTTATTTGAATGCTCGCTGCGCACTCGCTTGCATAACGTAGGTACATCGTAAAAAAAACCTTAACCGACATTCCGTACAGTACGTGCATTACTATTGCGGTTGGAGATGTTTTCCTTTTTATTTATATTTTGATTGGGATGAGAATTGTTTTTTTAGGAGCTCAATGATAATATTGACTTTGATAAAGTATTTCACTTGTTTATTTGTTTATTTACATAGTTTAATCACTAGCGGTTTTTTTATATAACAGTGATGCTTATGCGAATTTAGTAGGTATTAAAACAAATCATTAAGAGACATTTTATGTCAATATTTTATATTATAGTCACAGAAATTTATATTAAGGCTTTCCATGAACACAACACAAATCAATATGAGTATTTTTAATTTTGTAGGTATATATTACAATCGAGTAAGTTGCTCATCGGAACACCGATGGGGACGGTCTCTTAAGCTAATTGCATACGTAAGGAGTTTAATTACCAAGATGACCATTAGCCGGCTAGTATAGCTAACGGTGTAGATCTAATTGATACATGTTGTTAACCGTGGCGACACATTATGACATGACAGTCTGTTGTAGGTTTAATAACCACAAAAGGTGAATTTTTGTATTGCTCATACATTTTTTCGACTATAATATTATAATCATATAAAATGTATAAGTTGTAAAAGCAGATTCACTCCAGCGTTGTTAATAATATTGTAGCATTTTTCTTTTCTAATAAAAAGCTACCTTATCTCTAAGTGACTTAAGCTACGTTTTTTCTGGTAGTCGTGGTTTCTTTGGTATCTTTATGTATACTAATATTATAAATGTGAAAGTTTGTGAGTATGGATGTATGGATGGATGTATGTTTGTTACTCTTTTACGCCAGAACGGCTGAACGGATCTGGATGAAATTTAGCACGGAGATAGATTATAGTCTGGAATAACACAGGCTACTTTTTATCCCGGAAAAATGAACGGTTCCCGTGGGATAGATTTGTTTTTGTCTTGGAACGAATCCGAAGCGAAGCGAGAGTGAATCGATAGTTTACTATTAAAGCGACAGCAGTAGTCTGTTTTCATCATACAATCCTATAATAGGACAACTCGAAAGGCTCTAACATATTTGCAGATATTACTTGTATTTGTTTTAAACGTTATTTAATAGACGATAATTTTGTGCTTTTGGTTCATAGAATTTTATCTATAGATATAATTAAAAATAAAATAATACGGGTTAGTACGACGCTTAAGCGATTTTTTTAAAATATCCATAATAGTACGAATATGATTTTCAAGTACAAAAATTGAAAGTATTCAATATTTGTGAAGTGGTCAAAACTAGGGGAGCGGGGGGCTAGTTGTAACAATTTTTCGCTTATGGGCTATGAAAGTTTACTTGTTTGGTATTTATGAAATCTAGCAGTACTATTCCAATTAACAACTATTCAACTATCGATTCCAAATGAACTTTTGATAAAATCTGTAACGATTTTTTGTAGAAACGGCTTTGAAAAAAAACTGACGAGTGTTACAACTTACCCCGTCTTTGGGGTTAGTTGTTACAGGCTTGGGGTAAATTGTAACGTTAGGAATTGAAAACCAGTTTTATATTTTATAAAGATTTATTTGACATATTTAGCATCAGACCGAAACGATAGTATGATAACGTGACTTTCTTTTGCTTTTTTCACCACTGAGATGTTTACGTGTGAATGATGATTGTCGAGTAATAGGAGGACAGGTTCTTGCTCCGACGGTTTGACAAACTTGATGAAATGACCCAGAAATAAAATAAATTCTTTTTCCGTCATCCACCTTGAAGAATTTCGAGCTCCAACACAATCTGGTGGTCCACATCTTACAAAAATATCAGTATATCTGAGCCTTGGAAATATAAACATAGGCGGGATGGAATTTCCTGAGGCATTAATGGCACATGCAAGAGTTACGAGTGTACCCCTTTCAGCAGAAGTAATAGCCCCCACTTGTTTTGTCCTCGTGGAGCCACGATTTTCTTTGGTTTGTGGACTGTAGTCACTCCAGTCTCATCGATATTATATATTTGTGATATTTGATGATTTGTGTAAATTGATACCTACGAAAAACATCTGTAAGCTTCCTAAAAAAGTCTTGAACGTTGGTCTTACTAAAGGATGTTGCGCGGCTTAGAGATGTAGATCCAGGAGTCCACAGAGACAGTCTTGGATTCCTTGCCATAAAATTTTTGAACCAATCTGGTCCAGTTGATTAATTTTTACGCCATGACGGAGGTAAGTTTTTCGCTTCAATCATAACAGCACACTGGTATGCTAACTTTCTGACTTCCAAAGGAAGCAATCCAAAGTAAATGTTGGAGCAAGTAAGCAAGTACTCACATATTTTAGCTTCTTCTTCCTCTTTAAAAACCAATCTGGGTTTGACATAGTCGACTAATAAAGATTTGTCACTCTTCTTCTTTTTCACATATCTATATAGCGATACATGGCATAAATTAAAATATTTTGCAGCTTTTCGTAGACTGGTTTTATTTTCCAAGACTTCAGCAGAGGCCAATTCGTAAACATCTTGGCTTTGGGAAGCACGTTCAGTTTTTCTTTTGTAGTGTCTCATTCTGAAATAGATAAAATCAATCAAGTTTAACAAAAAAGTATTCAAAACATGAAAAGAAGGAATTTAAATACGTCCCGCGTAATTTCATAGAACTTATAAATAAATAAGGGGCAAGTTGTAATAAGTTACAACTTGCCCCATAAAATTGTTACAACATACCCCACTGCGAGGTTTTTTGAAATAACTTCGATTAAAAAAAAATCGCTTACTTGGTGTGAAATCACATTTAATATGATCAAACTAAAGAAATGCTAAATGTATTTGTAAAAATCAACAACTGCTAAACAATCTGAAATCTAAGATAATCAATTTTGTATAAACAAAAAAAAGTCCATTACCTGGCTTTCTTGGAGCGCCTGCACAACACCGCTTCCTGCGCCGTCCGGCGGGGTACTGATCGCGCTTATATGATAGAATGGGTATTACGTAGTAGGTTTGGTTGAAAATCAAACGAATATTGTTCTATTATGTAGGTAAAAAATGCTTGTTACTACTTGCCCCTGTTACAACTAGCCCCCCGCTCCCCTAATAACGAAACAAGATTAGAAAGCGTTATTACCGTTATTGTTTATATTTTAATCTATAAAAAGGATAAGTTGCGTTTTTTAAATAACACCTGACTGTCGTACCTACATTAAAAGTAGTGTGCTGTGCAGTGATGGGGTGCGCATGTAATATTAAATTATAAATATAAGCTGCGTACCATTGATATATAAAAACATAGATACACATTTCCTTACAAATATCTCTTCAAAAAATGGCGTCGATATGTGGCGTTAAGTCAAACCAAAGAATAAAATTCAAAAATTGAAACTTCTAACCGTCTAAAGATAAATTCGAACTTACCCACACCACATAAAGTTGCTTTTTAAACGAAACAACGTGCGTTTTAATTTTGTCATGCGAAAAGCAATGAACAAAAGAGATTTGAAAAAAAGCGTAATTCAATTTCGTGCACTTCTTGTTGAGGATACTTTTGAGACGCTGATTGTGTGACTTGAGTTTTTGTAATGCTGTGTAGTTACTTTTGTCTCGATATCTTCTATATATTTTTCAATTTGGCTGTTGAAAGTATAAAATTGATACAATGTTAAAAGCTAATTAATTTTGTAACCACGTTATTTGAGTTTAATTTCATTTTCAACTATACCAGTTTTCAGGTCGGAGTTTTGAACATTAAAGCCTAGTTGCTGTATAAAATGTATACTTGTGAGAATGAATAAATTGGACATTATATTATATGAATTGTTAGCTAGAAATTTAGGTTAAGTTTCTATTGTAAACTTTTGCTTAGAATCTCTACATTTTATAATATTATTTTATACTGTTTTAATAATTCATATAGAGCGTTGTTGAAAATGTAACGAAGGAAATAACCAGGATTTTAATTGGACTGCTGCCAAAATGTTTAGTTCCTTTTATTTCCACTCATTCAAATAGCGCGCATTTGCCACCGGCTAAATGAAATCATGTTTAAAATTGTCAAAAAACTATTTCACGTTGTAAGTTATTTGAATTGACACATTTACTTTGCATATTTTGTGGGCAAGATATAAAAGCGAATACGGTCTCCACATATTTGCGATGTAAATAGAAAAACGTACGTAATTGGTTTTGCTCTATTTCTGCGCCACCTACGCCCTGCTCCTACTGCGACTAGCATTGCTAGATCTAATTCACATGAAAAACGAAATTCCATTTGATATACAATACTATCTCCTAAATATTGAAAAAGAAATGCAATTGATAGAAATGATGATTGATCGAAATAGAAATGCAAATGATAACATAAAGAAGACTAACGATTTAATGTACTGGAATATCAGCTTATTGTAACAGGTAAAACGTTTATTTTAAAATCTATACGTATGGACTAAAATATCGGTAATTTTTGTAATAACCACCTATGTAGTGTTGTAAAATATAATACACAGCCCTTTTTAATTTCACAGTCCTGAAAATGATTGAACAATCACAATAGTACTTGTTTTCCTATATTTACTGAGTTGATATAGATAATCTGGTTATTACAATTTTAACTTCTTCTTTTCCTTTGCTCGTTCCCACTTTAGGTGGGGTCGGCTCTCCTAATCTTCTTGCGCCAGGATAATCTGTCGAGGCTTGTCGGGTCAGGCAGGTTTTCTTTCGACACAAGTCTCGTCATACTGGACCACCATGTCGACGGGGGTCGTCCTCTGCCTCTCTTTTTCTCCGGCAGGTTATTACAATTTTAACAAAAACATGATATATGCGTTTCAAGTAGTTTTCCCTCGCATCTACATCCTATACTCGTGTGGTACTCTGATACTACAATACGTTTTGCTGTCTCTTTTTTGCGAGATCGTAAAGTTTTTAAAATGGTTTTGGGAAACATAAGAATACTTGTAAAAATTGAAGCATTACGTCTAAAAGTATGTCATATTTTATGACATAGATATAAAAAGCTGAAGAATATGTTTAATAATAACAAGTTACTGCATTTTTCATCTGGTCTCTATGAAGCGAGGCTGAAAAGTTATATATATTTCATTTTTATTTAGCTTTTGTGACGAGTCCCAGACAATTGAGAGTTATAAATATTACAGACTGAGTTGTTCATGTATTACATGGGTATGCCAGAAATCACGGGTTTGGAAGATTCCATTGCGCACCGTTCTTCGTATAGACTATAGACATTAACTAACTCAAATGTGCCAATTGTGGGTGTGGCGTCGAATTGTGATTAAAACAATTAAGCCTTTTGATTTTCGGCGAGGAACATTGTGCTTACCTCATCTTTGATAAAAGACCAGTGTTTTCACACTATTTTGAGAGATGCAAACGATACATGGATATAGAACGCTATGTCGGCATACTTTCAGTTATAAATTTTACCTAGAATCTATATATATAATAAGAGTGTAACTGATTGCTATCTGTACATGGAAAATATTTGAGAAAAACTATTATTGGGGTTCTTTATTAACACAATAGAACCTAAAGCAATGATTTTTAGAATTTTTCTCAATTTGTCTGTGCGTTTGTGAGCGCTAATTTCAGAAATGACTGAACCGATTTGGGTGGGGTTTTCACTAATATATTGTGGTAAGCTTCACTTAACAATTAGTTATTTAACGTTTGTTTTATTTCAATCGATTTATAAATAAAAAAGTTATGTTAAAGAATCACCTAGGGACGAACTCGAGCGAAGCAAGGGTGATTCGCTAGTATATTAATATTTATACCTTTGATTATCGATGGTTTGATCAGGTTAGTTATCTTACCAGACCGAACCAATTCTAGTCTAAGCTTAGCTTAGCTTAGCTCAAGTTTAGCTTTATTGAAATCATGTTACGATTAGGAAATTAAGTGATTTTTTACGATTTTAATGACTGCTTTTCTGCGGTTTCATTCAGTGGAACTACGATAAAGCCTATGTAATCTAACTAATACAAAATATATGTTATTTCCATTCCGAATACCACTCAAATACATTGAGCTGCTAAAGTATAGTGAAGTAATAAACACTCATCCTCTCACAAACTTTCGCATTTATAGATATTAAGAGTGTTCATTCACTGCATAGGTATATTTCATATTTTCATTATGAGTTGTTTGTATTATATTACACCTAGATAATATTTGTATTAAACCCTTTTCAACGTCCTACGGTTCTCCTTTCAATACGAGGGGGATCAGGCCATAGTCCACCACGATGGCCAAGTGCGGATTGGCGGACTGCACATGTCTTTCTAAGACTTGCTAGGTTTCTCAGACATGCAGGTTTCCTCGCTATGTTTTTCTTCACTGTAAGCACATGAAAATATCAGAGGTGCGAGACACGGGATTTGAACCTGCTTCACTCGGTTTCCCAAGCAAGCGCGTTTCCACTGGTCTACCACAGCTTTATATAATATTTAATTAACTATAAAATATTTAACTAACTATATAATCTTCTGCATTAGATAGAGCTTCCTAAACTCGTAACAAGAGTGTTAAAACCTAATCCTAACTTATGTACTTACAATGATTAAGCACCAGGTGTAGCGAGCCTCGCGGCGGTTCCTAACCAAATTATTCTCTAGATAAATATCTTGTGTCCCCTCAATTTTTTGCTTTACAAAGTTTTCTTGTGAATCTGCTGTTTCACGCCCAAATTTCCTGTAATACGATATCGTTGTTGCATTAATTAGGTCAGAGTCGGCTCATTAGTATAGATACTACTCGGTCTTCAGTTGAATTGGAATCAATATAAAATCTTTACTAATATTATAGAGAGGAAGAGTCCGCCTGTCTGTCTGTCTGTCTGTTTGTTTGTTTGTTTAAACGCACTTATCTCAGGAACTACTTACTAATCCGATTTAAAAATTGTTGTCATATAATATGTAGTCTGTCTGTTCCATACTAACGGTTAAAACGTACCTATGGACAAACCCGAGCGAAGTGATGGCGAGTCGCTGGTAAATAATGTAAACAGGAAATTCAAATAAAAAATTGTTATTAGTTATTTCAATGTTAATAGATTTCTTATATTATCATTGAACGATGTTTGTACGTAATTTCATGTTTGGCTGCGTTTCCTATTTATGTTAGTATAGGTACATTAACTGACTTGCAATAGGTTATAGTAAAATAACATATAGAGATTGTAAATATATATCCGGATAAGTATAAGAAGACACATTTTATGAATTCAAATTGTGCTCGTTGTGACCTGAGGTGTCATTTTTTCAAAACTTATCTGTAAAAAGCATAGTACACAGATTACCTTTTAAATTGATGAAAGTATTTGGCAACTCAATAGATTGAAGAATCAAAGAATACAATACTCCTTACTTAAAAATTCTCTTTCAGCTATTGTTAGAATGACAATTGTTTATACGAGCGTTCGTAGGGAATAAAAATGCCCGCTCCCTTCTTTTCCGTTTATTTATTTTTACAGGAACGAATAAAATGAACCCATACGTCAAAAATTATTGATCTGGTTAACCCAACATAAGATTGTAGGTAATTGTAAAGTGAATCCACATAAACGTAGCTTATTTCAGTTTAAGTTTACGTTTAAAAATGACTTAAAGTCTATATTCATTTGGTTTTCTATGATACATTGAACACCTGTTATAGAAAGTTCAAGTAAATATCGGAATAGAAAAAGAAACATCCACCGGATATAGAATGGTCGGTAAAAGCGAAGCATACGACCTGTATCCAAATGACTATGACTTATGAGCTGTGGAAATTAAAGATCGTTTTGTATGTGTCTAAAATGCATTCCCGATATATCGATTTTTAAATCACCTAGATACACTATCTTCATACCCTCATATGTACCTATGTAGGTTCACATTAGGTATATATGTGATTTTTTTATTTTTGTTATAAGTAAGATTTTTTGTAGGTGTACAATTTAATATTGATGATTTTTATCATTTTCCAATAAAATACTTAAGTAAACTTTGTTATCTACAGATAACTTGGCAATTTTGACATTTTATTGATAAGTGATAACACTTTTATCGTTATAGACCTAAGACTTAAGAGTTGTTCCGTCGGGTATATTGTTCCACTGATTATAATATAAATTCATTTCCCTAAAATTAGAAAAGTAAGAGAAAATATTGGTATCTTGGCCCATATAATCATTTAATAAAGATATGTTTTTAGGTGATTTTAAAATATACTATACAATAAAAGATAGATAGTGTATCAATTAAAAAATATACCTATATTTTAGTACGTGGCGTTATTCAGTGATATTATTTTCACATACAATATAATATAAAAGAAGATTAGTAAATGGTAAAAAAAGTTTAATTTTTGTTTTGTTTAGAAAAATGTATTCATTCCATATTATAATGATAAATGAATATTACATATTAGTACATATAGTACGGGTTTCTGTTAGGTTACTTATTTTAAAGAAAAGAGTTGATAGCCCTATCTATCTTTAGGCTTTGATATATAATTTTATTGATTTGCTATATTTAGCTATACGTTTTTATGAAACGTTTTATTTATGCATGCTTGTTGGCGATATGCAATCGCAAGACGTAATAGTATGACTTTATATACATATGTATGTAAATATATATCTATCATTATTTAATCGTATATAACAGGTAAATCTTTATATAGGTACGTGCAAATAAATATACCTACTTGAAGAAATTCCTTCACCTATATTTAAACATTTGAAAAAGTTTATTTTTTCCATCTAAAATATCTTCTTCTAATTATATATCTTATATTATTTTAACATGTCTATTTTTATAACGACACGTTTAACATTTTACGGTGGGTAAATGGCGCGCGTCACCTGAATTGATTAATATACGGACCGTGACAAATTGATTCATGAATAATTTTAGTACTTTTGTACCAATTTTGTTTTACAAACCTTCATAAACGAGGGTTTTATATTTTTAAGCTACAGCATGTAGCTCGCGTAGTTTATATAGGTATATAGGTAGGTACCTCATATATTTTAAGTAATTGTTCTGCACTTAACGGTAGTAGCGTGGCATTATAGCTTATAAACCATGTATTGTATATATTTTCCCTATCTTCTGTTTAAATAAATTGGGCACGGGCTTCCTCTCAACGCGAGAGAGTTCAGACCATAGTCCACCACGCAGGCCAGTGCAGGTTGCCGGACGTTACAAGTCTATCAAAAACTTGCTTAATTTTCTCAAAAATACAGGTTATTTTTCAACGTAAGATAAGTGGTAATCATGTTGAAAATAATTCACACACGAAAACGTCAGACGTGCGAGACACGGGATTTGAACACGCTTCTCTTGATTGTAAGCGCACTACCACTGGACGATCACTGGCATCATAGGTCCTAAAGCCCATTAATTGTAGTTTTTTTATTATACAGATAACTCCTGAGGTTAGTGCTTTAAAACAAAAACTCTTCAGCTTTATAGTATAGTACCTGGGCGACCGAGCTTCGCTCGGAGTTCTTGAAAGATTGTATATTTTACATTAAGTGACTAAGTGTTACTGAGACAGTTGTATAGATGTCGCCATAAGAATAATTTTCTTTTTAATTTGGCTTAAAAATAATTTTACGTTAAGTGACTAAGTGATACTGAGACAATTGTATAGATGTCGCTATTCAATTTTGCGTAGAATAATGCATAAGAAAAACGCATGAAAACTCGAAAACACGCGTTTTCCCAGACATGTGACTAATCTAGATCAATTTTTCGCCCCCGAAAGCCCCCATATACAAAATTTCAGCAAAATCGTTAGAGCCGTTCCCGAGATCGCTGGTATAAATAAATAAATAAATAAACAAGAATTGCTCGTTTAAATATATAAGATTAGTACAATATTGCATTTTGACTGGCTTCTCTCCCTACTAACTCGAGGCCACCTAATTGACTCATTTCGAAGCGTGGTGTAAATTGATTTTAATCGACCGGCTCACTGCCACTACGATGCTATTGTATCCTGTACAGACAGTCATTAGTCGAGTAAATGTTTGATGAACTGAGAATAATTTTAACTCTGGCTAGGTAAATTGTTCCTTTCATTATATGCATGCATCCTTATTACTTAAAATTATTGTGCGGACAACAACAAGTTCCAACACTGCGTTAAATATTGTAAATATCTAATGCTCTACGGCCTTTGAAGTTATTTTTTAATCATTTTTTAATAAATAAGTAGCGAAAGAAAAACTTCTCTATACCTTTTTTGTGCGAAAATGCTTGGATTAAAATATAGTCCGTACGATTAAATATTCTGTGACAATGCTCCAGTTTTAGGATGAAAAAGGCTTCCACTATGACATAAAATTTTTCATAAATGTTTAAATTTGTTATTTTAAAATATACCATTTTGTAAACCTAAAAATATATACATATTTAAAAAACTTAGAATACTTTGAGATCAAAAATGTACAAGGCAAAAACGTTTGCTATAGCTACAGTTATGAAGTAGTTGTTAGTTTGTATATTTTTTGAGCGTACTAAAGATACCTACTGAAGTAGGTATAGTAAATATATTCGATAATAATTAATAAGTTTTATATAGTAATAAATGTTAAGAATATAAAAAGTAGGTCAGTACAAAAATAAAGATTGAATTGTTTCACAGAATTCCCAACCAATTAAGAGATACTCCCATGTTTCATTAAAAAAGAATTTTCCTGAAAAAAAAATTCAATTCAGAAATGAAAGTAACTTTAGTCTGAAGAGTAAATTAATCTATACAATATTATTGAGTTTCTTAAGGGGTGGTATAAAAAGTTTTTGTATAGATAGCCCATTTCTTAAGAAAGGTTAGATTCATATAACGGAACACTACGACCCAAAGAAGAGGATCGTTGATATAATTACCAATATTGTAAACTGTGTATAATGTGGGAATAATGTCAAAGATCGTATCGCAAATCATAGCTAAAAGTACATTTAGTTCAATTATATGTATAACTAGCGGCTCATCCTCGCTTCGCTTACGTTCGCCTCTAGGAAAACAAAAACAAACCTATCTCACGGGAACCGTACATTTTTGTGGGATAAAAATTAGCCTATGTGTTATTCCAGACTATAATATAACTCTGTGCTAAATTTCAACCAGATCCGTTTAGCCGTTCTGGCGTGAAAAAGTAACAAACATGCATACTCACAAACTTTCACATTTATAATAATTTATATCTTTAAAAATTATAGCCTATGTGTTACTCAGATGTATTACTTTAAAGTTTTATCAATATCCGTTCAGTAGTTTTTGCGTGAAACAGTAACAAACGAATATCCATCCATCCGTTCAACCTCATAAGCTTTCGGGTTATAATAATACTAGGTATCGATCAAAAAAGTACTAGAAACACAACCCCATGCAAAAGTTCTCTTAAAACTGTCACCAATTGTGTTTAGGTAATTATTCTAGTTGAAATAAATATACAACAATGTAAATTGAACCTTAAATGTAATGCTTAAAGTTGTTTTCACCAAAAAATAAATAAAAGCGCGCTCAAATGTTCAAATGAGCGCTTATTAGGTGAGTACATTTTCTGTTGCTGATTGTGTATCTAGTACTTTTTTCATCGATGATAGTAGGTTAGGATTATATTTTTTTTTTTTGGTAATGATCGGGCTCTTTGTATATTTAGTAATAAACGACACGCTGAAACGGCTGAAAAGATTTGGATGAAATTTAATACACTGATAGACTATGACTTGAAGTAAAACAGCCTATGTTTTACTATAATTCAGCCTATAATTTACACACTTAAGGGCGAGCCCAAGCGAAGCTAAGCTTAATCTATAGTAAATTAATAAGGTTGTTATGGTTTTGTTTCAGTAACGGTCCGGTCGAGGGTGCGTATGGTCCGCAACACAGCCCCGTGTCGCGGTCCGACGCCTCCACCGAGGACGCGGAGTTGTCCGCAGCACTCGCTCACCAGCACCACCTAGCTATGCAGGTAAATACCTACATACGTGCATACATATACAGGATATGAATATATATACAGGTATTTATATATAAGTTATATAGGAAGGATATTATAAAAGAAGTGGGTATGGTACCCATTGATAAAATACTCGCTTGGAAAGGCAAGTGAAGTGTGTTCAAATCACGGGTCTCGCGCCTGTGAGATTTTCATATGCGAACCTTTTTTTTATTAAGATTACTTACGTAAATAGTAATTAATAGTAATCGTTTATATAGTGAAAGATTACATAGTGAGATAACTAACATGTGTGAAGTTCGTGTGAAGTTCGCCAATCTGCTATTGATCATGGTTGGCTTATAGCCTAAAATTTATTTGACTTAGAACTTAACATTTATTTTATAATGTGAATGTTTATTTTGTAAAGGACAGTGGTAGCCCAGTGGTAACGCGCTCGCTTGGGAAACCGAGTGAAGCGGGTTCAAATCCCGGGTGTCGCACCTCTGATATTTTCATGTGCGAATCATTTTCTAACTTGATTACCACTTGCCTTACGGTGAAGGAAAACATCGTGAGGAAACCTGCATGTGGCCAGCGTGGTGGACTATGGCCTGATCCCCCTCGTCTTGAAGGGAGGCCCGTGCCCAGCAGTGGGACGTTAAAAAAAGGGCTGAATACATACAATGTGAACTAATAAAAAAATATTAATTTTTTCATTCTTTTTTTAAGGCTGGCGAGTATCCGGTGGGTAGTGGTGTTGAGCCAGACTATGGTCAATATGTATCCTCCCCTGCAGCACACTACAACCATATGGGACACCTTACGATGGCACCCTCGCAAAAATATCCCCATGTAAGCATATAGACTGTGGTTTTTTATTTTATTTATTATAAACTACTACTTACCCTCGCTTCAATGGTTAGGGAACGCGTAAAGGACAAACTTCCAGAAAAAGAGCGTATACAGACCAGAACCCACCAGAGTTTTATCACAAGCGGAGAAATCGTTTAGAAACGCATAGATGACAAACATACGAACATTTTTATTTATATATGTAGATTTACGATGTACATATTACATAGAAAATATAAGGAAAATATCTTGTAAGAAAATAATAAGGTATATATTTATGTCAATAGAAGGTTCACTTTGTTGGAAACTTTCGTTTTGCAGAATAAAAGAAATCTCATAAGTTCTTTCAAAGTATTAGTAGTGTGGGCGGGTCAGAAACGTAATCAAATATAGCATACACTAATAATATTTTATTATATGTAGATATATTAAACGAATAATATTATATATTTATGATTTGTCTATATTTATGATAAAAAACCTTATTTAAATCAATCTTTTCAGTTTTTTTTTGCAGTATTATTTAGAATTTTGGTTACCGACGTGTTATGGCTTCACTCTCCCGTGACTTACCCGTATATTTTCCGATATCCGTTGTTTTATTTAAAATTTCAAATATTCGCGTAAATCTAAGACAGTATTAAATATTACTTACAGACTCTTATAGGAATATTCGCTGAATCATGAAGATAATAAAAAATCGAAACAAAAGCGCCGAATAAGACTGACGTTGACAAAAACTAGATGCATGTCATACGATAATTTTTTACTGACGGTTCATTTTAAAATTTTATTTACGAATTTCGTTTTATAGCTGCTTTTGAGTTAACTTAAAGCAAACTTGAAAGTGTTTTAATTTTTATGTATATAAAAACATCCGCTTTTTATGCAGCTGACGTGTTTTACTCCATTTTCTTAGTATTCGGTAAATGTATACTTTATAAATGAAAAATACACTCTGTATGTCGGAATTTTCACTTGGGTAAGCCGTTAGTCTTATATAAAACTCACTATGTGTAATCTAAAATATAGTGTGCTTTCATAATATGCTCGAAGCGTTCCATCGGCGGACCTTATTGAGTAACAAATCATATCCTTTCCATATAAGAAGCAATTTCAAAAGATATTTTATAAAAAATAAGTTTTCACAGATTTAAGATTCATATAATAAGTACAATAATATAATGATATTTAGTTACGTCATGACCCGTTTTATTCGGATATTCTAGAAACGAAATATAAATAAAAGAAAAATATTTGTGCACAAATAATAACTTTCCAATAAGTTATGGAAAATTTTATTTTTATCTAGTTCTTAGATCCGTAGATTTCAAATAGGTAATAATATAACGGCTACGAACTACGAAGTAAATGTATTAATTTGCATATACGTAATCTATACATCTATAGGTACTCTATATAGATAAATAAAATTGAAGTGTCTGTTTGTAATGTCAAAGTAACAACTTTTTCCTAAATGCATATGAAAGTATATACGGTACGTATAAGAAAAATACATTTTTATTTTTATTTTTTGTCTGTCTGTTCCGGCTAACCTCCGAAACGGCTGGACCGATTTTCACGGGACTTTCACTGGCAGATAGCTGATATTATAAAGAGTAACTTAGGCTACTTTAATTTGAGAAAAAGAATTAGGGTTCCGCTTAAAAAAAGAAAACGTACCTAGGGACAAACCCGAGCGAAGCGAGGGTGAGTCGCTAGTTCTTAGTAAATATCCAGTTATTTTTCATATAATTTTATATTTATATACATTTAATATAATTATCCTGGATACAATTCATTGTCAGAACGGAAGAGGAAATCATAAACCTCAGGAAACATTTTCTCTTCATACAGTCTCCAGAAGCTTAGGCAACAAAGAAATTAGTTTTAACGTTTTCCTTTTGTATGTTTATTTTTTTTATTAAGTTACTAGTGCCTTACCCTCGTTTCCCTATATATTTTTTATATATTTTTTTACTTAATTCACAAATATTATTCGTGGTACCAATTTTAGAACAATTTTCATAAATACATAGTGAGTAATCGTTTATAAACTTTACAAATAATAATGAATCCATCTTTTTATTCGTTAAAACCATATGAAAATGCGTTCATTTGTTTCTGTGATTTGCTCGAAGAATATAACTCAACTTTAATTTATAATATGTAGTGACCAATAACGCACCCTCTCGATTCGATCAGAGGTCGTCCCTAGGTAAACATAAGCATATTTTTGTCAGTCTCGAGCCCGCTTGAATTTAAGAAATGATGCGTTCAAACAAACTTTCATCCCCTTTTTCACCACCCTTAATTTTTATTGTACCCTATGGTCCTTACTTACCATTCTCGAATGTCAAATAAATAAATTTAACTAACATAGGTGATGGAGGCAGTATCAGTGGGCAGTGGGTACGTGGGTGGTGTGGCGGGTACCGGCGCAGGACACTACGGCACGTACGCGCACTACGGGGCGGCTTACCCCGCGCAGCCGGCTTACCTAGTTGAACCTCAAGTACCGGCTTATATGGCACAGGTGTGTAGTGTTATTGGTAGTGTAACAATCTATTGATGAATATAATGAATATGAAGATTACTCTCATATATAATTGTAGAGAAAAACCGTTAAAATTTCAATCTTTGAGGTTTCTTAAAGTTCAATGGCCTTGGCGATAGTACTTAAAACAAGTAACTCTTTAGTTAACGTAGATCAATCACTAAAAGTCCCTGCTAGATTCTCAGGGAAATAATAATATTATTATTTCTTATATAATTTTTGCCATTTCTTTTCATTAGTGTTATAGGAATGAGATTTTTTTTTGTAAAATGAGTCATTACTTGAATTAAGCTGAAATAATGAAGTTCAAAGTAAAAAAAACATTTTTTGAAAATTAATTAATTAACCATTTATATGTCATTTGCAATAATGTTTATGTAATAGAGTGTTGTAAAAAAATACAAAGAAATTAAGACATGTAATGTTGATAAAATGCAATTTGTCAGGAATATGTGGAAGGTGGAGGTAGCGCGTCACCTCGGAGCACCTCACCCGGAGCCATGCCGCCGCAACACAATCTACACCTACAACAGAGGTAAGATAGCAGTTTTTTTTATTAACCCCCTGTATAGTACAAAAATGTATAAAACGTTATATGTTTTATCCAACGTTTTATGTTTGTTTCTATTTTTGTCTACTTGTATGTAAGACTTTAGTGTTTTGTTCGTTTTCATGCTGTCACGTTTGCTAGATTTAAATGAAATTCGGCATGGAGATAATTGATGTGGTTTTATTCCTTTATTCTTAGTCTCGCAAGCGAAGCCACGGGCAATAACTAGTTTAGAAATATTCAATGATAATAATACTAGCGTCTCTTAAGTGCTAAATAGTTAACATATGTGTTATTCCAGATATACACATACAAACATTCCCATTTATAATAGTATATTAAAATGTCCATATGTTGGTCAGGTACGACTCGGCGTCGCTGGAGCAGCTCGGCCGCCACTACTGCGTGACGTCGCCGCGCGGCGAGTACGCGGGCGACGCGTACGCGTACCAGCACTACCCCACCGCGTACGAGCCGACGCACCAGCCGACGGCTTTTAAGGTGAAAATACGTAAATAACAATTTAATGTTAAGCAGAATAACTATTTGGAATATTCAATTTTCTAACTTATTTGTTGATGAATTTGTTAATTCAATAACTACTTAGTCCGACTCGGAATTCGAACCCAGGAACTCTGTATTTGCAGTTGTTCGTGCTGGAATCCGATATATGTGTGTTAATATATTCATGTATTTTTTTAAGTTTAATTAAAAGAAGACAGATCTAAATTTTTATGATTTATTATGTGACAACATATAATAACTACATAGATTTCGATGTCAATTTCTATAGCCCGTATAGGCTAAATTAATGACTTAGTTTTTTTTTCAATGGAATAGATATATTCAAACATAGTGTCAAATGTTACAACAAAAATATAGGTATTTAGTGTTATAAAAATAAATGGGCTAATTTAAATAATAATATGTAATTGTGTTTTGCAGGATTCACAAAATGGCCTCAGTTTAGGAAGCACAGGCGGACAATCAATGTATGGCGATGAAGAGGAATTGCAAAAACAAATGGCGAATATGGCGCTAGGTATATTAGTACTTGTAATATTTATTTCTTATACAAAATTGTCGACGTATTATTAGATTAGGAGAAAGATGATGATTTATAAAAATAAAATTTATTATTATCCAACACACTTTTACTTTTAGTTATTGGAAACTATAATTTTTCAGTAAACTTTATATCCATAATAATCATAGGAAATCAAAAATAGAATATAAATAATAATAAATTAACAATAATTCCGTAATTCACTGTTTTATTACGTGATTTTTGAGCTATTTTGAACTTCCAACTTAGGCCTGCGCTAATCAACGCTGTTGAGGATGGTCATTGATGTATAAAGTTAAGAACAAAAAAAAAAATTATGGCACTTTAGCACATGAAAATTGTACATTAAACAAAATACAATAAAGAGTAAGCAAAGGCATCTTGGCCTTATTATTAAAACGATAAATAATAAAATAAAAATATATTGCATTCACATCTGTATTTCCTTTACAACTTTTTAAATGGGTATGACATCTATTCTAATATTATAAAGAGGAAAGATTAGTTTTTTTGTTTGTTTGTATCGAATAGGCTCCGAAACTGCTGAACTGATTTAGATGAATTTTGGTAAGAAGATAGTTTGAGACCCTGGGAAGGGCCAATCATCCCTTAAGGGGGTGAAAATAGGACTAAAAGTTTGTATGGCGAAGCTTAGAATGAAAGAAGTTTAGAATAATTACTGATGACATTAGATTTAAATTAATAACTAATACTTTTCCCCCCAGTCCACGGCGGAGTAGGGGTGGGTGTGGGGGGCCGCGAGGACGGCGGGGGGCTGCAGTGGCGGGACCCCAACCTGCCCGAAGTGATCGGCTTCCTCAACTCCCCCTCCGACGTGGTGAAGGCGAATGCCGCTGCGTATTTGCAACACCTGACCTATATGGACGATCCGAATAAACAGAAGACTAGGAGCTTAGGTAATGGTCGTTGTTAAATGTTCACTATTTAGAGTGATTTTAACGATTTTTTATTTTTATATATTCGTCATATTAAAAATAAAAATATTTTATTTGTATAAAGAGATTATAGTGTTGACAAAGTTTGTGGTTGATGTCCTCTTTTAAACAAGTAATTTTTGCCTGTATTAGGAGACCCCGAAAGGTAAAAATCAAGGTTGCTGAGTAAGCATTTGTAATATGAAATGAACTATTTTAAAGATGGTACAATTTTTGAAGTGAAAACTTGTATAGGCAGGTTTGGATGAGGAGTAAATTCATGTAAGTCGTCATCGACATGGTCATGTGACGTGTTAACACTCAGAATGCCGATTGACGTCAAAACCAGATAATTTGTAAACAGTTTTAATTTACAAATTTTAATTTAAGATCAAACAATTTGAATATTCAAAAATAACAACTGATTGTTTATATTTTTAAGTTTTCACTTCTGTCGGCAGTCCTCTTGACTGCTTTTTTTTGTTTCAGTATGATTCGTATGGGTATAACATGAGCTTGTATAGTGTAACTTATATATTGCTTGTAAAAGAAAATTAATTGGATTGACATTTTATAATTTTTACAATATATATTTAAAATTTGAATTATAAAAGATTACCGATTGTGTGTGGCCTGTATTATTAATGATATATAAGTAGATATTGCATTGCGCTTTGATCGAACCAGTGCTATGCAAAGTATAGTCTATACATATATTAAAACTAAAAAAAAAAAAAGTGCAGTGGTAGCCCAATGGTAACTCGCTCGCTTCGGTATCCGAGTGAAGCGGGTTCAAATCCCGGTTCTTGCACCTCTGATATTTTCATGTGCGAATCATTTCTAACATGATTACCACTTGCCTTACGGTGAAGGAAAACATCGTGAGGAAACCTGCATGTCTGAGAGAACCTTGCAAGTTTTCGAAAGACATGTGAAGTCCGCCAACCCGCACTTGGCCAGCGTGGTGGACTATGGCCTGAGCCCCTTGTATTGAAGGAAGGCCCGTGCCCAGCAGTGGGACGTTAAAAAGGGCTGAATACAACATATTAAAACTGTAAAGGTCACATGTCTGTACGTAGAAAAAAAAATTTTAAAAACCGAGTCACATGGATGTATGAAGAAAATAGAACAAATCCAGTTTTTTTTTCAAATTTTTTGTCTGTTTGTACGGGCTAATCTCCGAAACTGTTGTACCCATTTAAACGAAATTTTGCATGGTGGCACCTTATATCCCTCGTCAATATCTTAGATACTTTTCATCACGGAAAGTTAGAGAATTCCCGTAGGATAGTTAAAAAACTATAGTATTTTACACAGCTTAGTACACAAAAACTACTTATTGGATTTTAATGAAACTTTACAATAATATAGTTCATACATCAGGATAACAAATAGGTTACTTTTTATCCCGGAAAAATTGTACGGTTCCCGTGGGATAGATTTGTTTATGTTTGTCTAGTTGTATAATAAACGATGTGTGTACCAGGCGGCATCCCCCCGCTGGTGCGGCTGATCTCGCACGAGAACCCCGAGGTGTGCCGCAACGCGTGCGGCGCGCTGCGCAACCTGTCCTACGGCCGCCAGAACGACGAGAACAAGCGCGCCATCCGCGACGCCGGCGGCATCCCCGCGCTCATGGCGCTGCTGTGTCGCGCCGCTGATATGGAGGTGGGTATCGTTATTATTACTTTCTTTTATTATTTGTTTACGTTTTAATGTTTAGCTCAGAGATGAGATATTTTCCCGCAGTAAAAGTTATTGTATATGTTGACCCGGACAACCAGCTATCATCATATCAAACATCAAAATCTGTCTAGTGGTTTTCTCGTGATGCGGACACAGACAGACAGACAGGCAAAAATTCTAAAAACAATACGTAGATTCGACCTTTGTATTGGTAATTATGGCTATTTGAATAATATTTTCCAAATAATATTTAATGTACAGATTTGACTTAGTAAGAATTTTTAAAAAATCACCAGAGTCTAAGTTTAAGTTTGAGGTTGTAATATCCACCTGTTGTTTTCAATTTTCTACCATCAGATCAGCTTGATTGTCATCTTGATTAAAAATTTATAACGTTATAAATTTAAACATCATTTAGAAACAGATTAAAATTAACTATTGAAGTTCGAATTCAAATTTAAGTAAAGTTAAAACGTGTTTACAATGAAATTTTAAATGACCGTGACAAACAAAACAGACATTTTGTCCATGTCGTTTTGCGTATTTTTCCTAGCCTCTATTTAAAAAAAAAGGCGTTAGATGGCTTGTAAATAAAATAAAAGCATATTATTATTAATAAATATTACATTAATCGATTATTATGCAACAGGTAAAGGAGCTGGTGACGGGTGTTATTTGGAACATGTCATCGTGTGAGGACCTAAAGCAGTCGATCATAGACGACGCGGCTCAAGTTATAGTGAACAAAGTGATCATGCCACATTCCGGCTGGCATCCCACCAACCCTGGCGATACATACTGGTCTACTAGTAAGCTACTGATTGTTTTAATACTTTTTGACATTATTTCTACGATATTATATGTTTGTTATCTTGTTATGAAATACTACTGTCAATATTCAATTTAATATATTACTTAATAATTTAATATACTTATTCGTAATCTGTCTCGTTGGCTAGTTTTTTGTTTGAGTCTCGATTCGGACCAAAATAGTTTTGTAGGTTAGCATAAAAAATGCATTGGTTTTACTATTTCACACGAACATGACTCCCTTTTAATTATTAAATATATTTTTATTTATTATGCATATTTAAATTTACATTTAGTTTATTGTGTAATTGACATATCTTTCAAAAAAGAAAAGATTTAGATAACTTGTGTGTGATATGGGATTACGAGTTACGTTCAGAGTGAAATCTGTGAGTGTAATGCATCATACTTTGAATGGCAAGATCATACATAGTTTTAAGAGTTAGGGTTATGAAGGGTTATGACGTAATGTTTAACCACCGTCCATGATATATTAAATGAATAATGTGTGTGCGTGCGTGTGCAGTATTCCGCAACGCGTCGGGCGTGCTGCGCAACGCGTCGTCGGCGGGCGAGTACGCGCGGCGCCGCCTGCGCTCGCTGCCGGGGCTGGCCGAGGCGCTGCTGCACGCCGTGCGCGCCGCGCTCGCCGCCAACGCCATCGGCACCAAGATCGTGGAGAACTGCGTCTGCGTGCTGCGCAACCTGTCCTACAGGTACTGACACTGACACCTGTCAACATGATACGTATGTCTTGTAGAACTACGTTTGTGTACTGCACAACTTTGTCTAATGGTTGTGTATTTGTATTACACACTACACTTTATACTGAGTACAAATAACTGAGACATACTATAATTCTGTTTGGAGATAAGTTTTTTTTTTAATATATTTAATGCCATAATACTGATTTACAAATGTTCCTTCCATTGATTGTCGGTTAAAATTTTGCGTATCTAGTAAGTATATAATCCAGGTGTCTTATGTTTACCTGTTATTTACATCACTCGATATTTCTTATAATAGTATATTATTGTTTAGTTGTTTAGTTATGAAATTTACAAAACTTTGCTAAATTTCAGCTCAATAAGATACTGGTACACGCTTGATAAATATGCCTTACGATTTTGAAACTAAGCACCCGTGGTACCATTTCCATTTGAAGCAATTTTAATTTGCTATATAGTGGAGATATATTAAGTATTTGTGACAGAATGCGATAAAATACACAACCTTATAACAAACTAGTTTGATTATGTTGTTTTTGTTTTAGGTGTCAAGAAATTGAAGATCCACTATACGACACTCGAGCCCCGCCCACACAATCGTCCGGACAAGCGAGGATACAAGCGAGCGCGTCGAAAGGTATGGTTCTATTACTAAAGATTACCATTTCCCCGTGACCTCGCATGAGAGGTATGATTATAAGAATATGATATTTAATTTAATAAAAATCTTAAGAGTAAGAGTAGATATACCCTTCAAAATAAAGGTTTTTAGCTTTAGTGGTTTGGTCTTGTACTTCGATCTATTAGAGCTGAGACTAGTAAAGATTATATTATATTAGAAATTACCCACGAACATTTGCATATACAGATAAATAAAATTGAAGTGTCTGTTTGTAATGTCAAAATAACAGCGTTATATTAAATGCATATGGAGTTACATACGGTACTTATAAGAAAAACACAATTTTTAAAATTATTGTCTGTTGTCTGTTTGTTCCGGCTAATCTCCGAGACGGCTGGACCAATTTTAACGGGACTTTTACTGGCAGATGGCTGATATTATAAGGAAGGCTACTTTTATTTTAGAAAAAGAGTTAGGGTTTCGCTCAAAAAAATTAAAACATACCTAGGGAGGCGCCCGAGCGAAGCGAGGGTAAGTCGCTAGTACATAGTAAATATACATGTAATATATATGATCAGAATTTATATTTTTATTAGTAAAGCAAATATATTTATAACAACATTACGAAACATTTATATGTTTCGTAATGTTGTTATAAGAAGATATACAACTTTATAATATTTATTAATGTAATATTTATTTTGTAGGTGAAAATCTTGGTTGTTTTGGTGGTAGTAAAAAGAAGAAAGAAGGTTCGTCTTCATCGAACTCCACCAGTCCTCTCGGCAAGAGTGATCCGGAACCACAGCAGTTAGATAACAACACTAACACACAGTTGGGATACAGTGTTCCTAAAGGCACTGAAATGTTATGGTCACCTGAGGTAAACTACTATTTAATATTATATATATATATATATATATATATATATATATATATATATATATATATATATATATATATATATATGTACTTTACTAGCAGACCCGGTAGGCAGACGTTGTCGTGCCACAGACCACGTTCGGTCGGAAAATTAAAAAAATATATTTGAGTCTCGACAACATAACGTATGTATATAAAACATAAGACGACAATAGCTAAAAGAAACATTCGGAAAGCCCTAAAAGTACACACAGAAGTACACAAAAAAAAAATAATTGAAATCGGCATTTTAAAGGAGAAGAATTACGAGTACATATAAGAATGTATACAATTTTTATATATAATGATATATAGGCATATACTTAATTTATTAAATGAGCATTGTTTTACTCATGTATATATTTATATACATGTTTTTACATGAAAAACTTCAATAACTAAAAGTAACTATTGTACTCTTACGAGTGGATGTTTTTTGTTTTGGAATTTATAAAATAAATATAATATTTTAAATATAATAATATAAGTCGGTTCACAATTGACGAAGGTTACATACATACAAAATAAAATATGTTGAGCTATGTACTTTTTAATCACTACATAGTATAAAACAAAGTCGCTTCCCGCTGTCTGTCTGTCCTAGTGTTGCCCAAATGCAAGAACAAGACGAGACTTGGCCAGTCTTGGTCTTGGTCTTGCGCCAATACACCTGGTCTTGGTCTTGGTCTTGGTCTTGCGCTCCCAGTCTTGGTCTTGGTCTTGGTCTTGCAGCAAGAGTCTTGCAAGTCTTGCAATTACCTATTAGACTATTGCTATTTATTAAAGTTTACTTTAGATCTTTAGAATTAACATAGCCAAAGCAAAGAACAATCAGATTAATAAATGTCTGAAGATTTGATAAAAAATTTGATAACCGCCACATGGTTATCAACTGAGCTATATGCCGTTTTCCATGGGAGTAACTGTTTCTTAATAAACATTTACGCTTTATAAGCTTACATGTGCTAAAACATAGCGGACCCCGGGCGCCAGAGCGCTGGCTTTGGTCGCGACTGGGATTAACGCTGGGATGATGATGATGATGATGATGTGCTAAAACATGTAAAAAACAAATTATCAAGCCTCCGTGGCGTAGTGGGTGATGAGCCGACTGCGAAGCGTGAGGTCGTGGGTTCGATCCCCACCCAGGATAAATCTTTGTGTGATGAGCACTACGATTTATTCTGTGTCTGGGTGTTATTTGTCTATAATATGTATGTATTTAAAATTATATATGTATGTTTATCAGTTGGGATCAGATGGCCGTGTGTGAGATGTCCCAGGATATTTATTTATTTACAATAAAATAAATTGACTGTATTTTAAAGAATCTCTCTAGAAAGAGATTGAACCCTCAACTTATATGAAATTTAATAAAAGAGTTTTACGATTTATCATTTATTTCAATAAAAAAAAAATACAACACAAATCAAATAACATAACAGTACACAACAGCTTTGTCATTAGGTTCTGTTACTTTATATCAATTCTTTTGACCAAGAAATAATACAAAGTAACCATCTGGCTGACTCATCACTTAACCTATTTCTATGTTTTCTAATTACTAATGATGCTTTAGAAAATAATCTCTCAGCAGGTACTGAAGTTGCAGGTATTGAGAGAAAATCACGGGCCATCTTCGATAAAGTCGGATACTCTGTCTCATGCGTCCTCCACCAATCTAAAATGTCTTCCGAGCTGCCAGCTCTTGGTTTTCTCAGGTACTCCTCCAACTCGTTTATCACTAAGCCTTGAAGACAAGATCCAGATGACGTCGAGGGACAATCATACAGTTTATCAAAGTCTATTACGTCTTCATCTTCATCAGATACCTTATTTTCTTTTCTTGGTAATTCCAGAGACTTGTTCAGTGAGTGTAGACTGTAGTATTCTTCATAAAGTTCATTGAACTTGCGCAGGCTTTCTGTTTTAAGTTGCTTCCCCCATACTGTCAGGTCAAAAGTCTGAGCCTTATGCCTTGGGTCTAAAATTAAAGAAGTACAATAAATCCAGTTGCTCTTCTTATAATGTTTAAGCATTTTGTCTCGAGCTGCTTGGAAAGCCAGAATGAGCCTTTCATCCACTTCAGATCGATTAGGTTTCTCATCTAACTGTTTTACCATGGATTCAATTTTATCGAGCAAGAGATTGAATGATACAATGACTAGCGGTAATGTAACATATTTTTCTCCACCAAGTTTTGTACTTAAAAGTTTAAAGTTTATTAGAAACTTATGTATTTTTTCGAGTATTTGCCATTCACTAGCTGTGATTTGAAAATCATTCAATTCGGTGACAGAACTGCACAATATGTTAATGCCCGCTCTCACTTTTAAACCAAATCCAATCATATCATGTGTGGAATTCCATCTCGTTGTACAGTCAAGAATGGGATTCAGATTTGATGGCACGCCAGCTGCTTCACAAGCAGACTGAAACTTCTTCTTCACTATTTCACTTCTTTTTATTTTACTGGAAATACTGCGCAGCTTTGTTACAGATGTACGCGAATCAGCAATATTTGGTGCATATTCTTCATCTTCTTCATCATCCTCAGTTTCGTCTGCATAGTCTTCATACTGCTGATCTTCCGCGTTAGTGTCAGTCTCACAGTGTAATGCTAAGGTCTTTAATAAATCTTGTACACCAAGGTTTAAAATGTGAGCAAAGCACCGGAAATGTTGATTGTCTGAATCAAAGTGTGGTGGCAGCTGTTTGCCTAGTTCATACATAAATTTGGTATTTGCAGTTGCGTTGTCGACCGTGATACCTTGTATTTTATCAATTATGTCATATTCCAATAAACATTCGTGGAAAATCGTTGCAATATCTTCCCCAGTATGTCGACCGCGTGATGGTATAAAATCAAGAACTACAGATCGATACTTCCATTCGTTGTCTATATAATGCATAGTAACCCCGTAGTAACTCCTACCAGCAATTGACGTCCACCCATCAATAGTAAACGACATTTTAGATGATAATTGTTGAAGTCGTTCCTTGAGATTCAATTGGAGCTCTTCAAATCGCTCTTTGACTTTCCTTCTAAGTGTGGACCTTTTAGGAAACACCATATTCGGGCAAATACGTCGAAAATATACTTGTGTAGCTTCGTCATCGAAAAATGAGAAGGGAAGATATTTTTTCACCACCCAATCAACTGTAGCTATCGTGATGTTGTCATTCCTGTTTTCCGACTGAAATAAAACAATAAATCTGTGTTATTATTTAAAACATACTAGGTTTGAGCGTTTAGGAGGAGGAGGTTTGTTGTTGTTAAATTGAGGTTTGTTATATTAAGGTTGCACTGTACTGTAATTTACCAAAATAAAGTACTTAGTTGTTTACAGGGCGATTATGAAAACAAATGAAAATATGAGTGTTTTATAAAAAATATTTAACACGATAATTACATACTTAATATGGTGTTATGTAATTAAATAAATAAATATATTCGGACATCTCACACACGGCCACCTGATCCCAAACTAAGCAGAGCTTGTACTATGGAAATCAGACAACTGATAAACATACATATAAATTCTAAATACATACATATTATAGATAAATAACACCCAGACACAGAATACATCATCGTGCTCATCACACAAAGATTTATCCTGGGTGGGGATCGAACCCACGACCTCTGGCGTAGCAGTCAGGGTCACTAACCACTAGACCACAGGCCCGTCAGTTGTGAGATAAGTAAATTTATTCTTACCTGTCCACTTCTTCCAGCAGTTACGAAAAAGCTTGCGATATCTCCGCTTAATTTTGGTTTAACAGGAAGAAATATTTGTGATTCCTTTTTGTGGAAAGATATTAGATGTTTCCTTAAGCCTGAAGTGTTTCTGTTTTTCATTTTTATTTCAACTTTTTTATGTTGGCACAATTTACACAAGGCAGTTTGGGATTGGGATGCATGAATTATTTCGAAAAACTCCTCAAATTTGCTTTTGTGTCTTTTAGATCTGTAACTCTCATTACTCGGACTAGAACAATTTGAATCTTCGTCCCTCATATTAAATTGTAGACGTGATACGTTTTCCGTAAACAACAAGAATTAGTAAAAACTATTATTACGTTAGACTCGAAGCACAGCTCAATTAAAAATGACTGGAATTAAAATAATTCCTTATTATATAGTACATTTCCTTGCTTTCTACCGCGCGGCCACGGCACGTGCCAACTCTATTAAAAGGATGCCGCCGTAAATCAAACGACGCCGCGTGCGGCGTTCAAACACAGATTAAATACCTACTTGTATAGATGCGTGACATTGTCCAATCACTATTCTTTACATATAAATGAATGTTTTGTCGTACATCTATACTAATATTATAAAGCTGAAAAGTTTGTTTGTATGTTTGATGACAGAAGTTTTAAAATAAATAAATAAATCCTGAACGTCACTATACCTCCAAAGTTACTATTCCTCGTGGACGAAGTCGCGGGCACTGCTAGTAAATACTTACTCTCATCATCTCCCTCAGAGATATTCGGGCTCATAAGCAATACAAAAATCGTATTGCAGGCTTTTTATTTTAAAAGTAGGTAGGTACGCTTTTTATATTATTTTATTAGTTTTGTAGAATTTTTTACACGTTTCAAGTATGTTTAAAAGTGGCTACAATATTTATCAAACGGGTGATATTTGACCACATTTTTGCTATTTTTTCTTGTAAAAAATTAAGAAATTTAAAAAATATTTTGACTAAATGTACAATAATAGTACCTAAGTATTTAGTTTAAACCCATATAATCAACTAGCAGTCACTCGCGACTTCGTCCCCGTGGCTTATTCGTCCTTGCCGAGTTTCATACAAACTTTTATAAACTATCCCGTTTTTACAACATTTTTTATTACTGCTCGGCTCCTATTGGTCGTAGCGTGATGTTATATAGCCTATAGCCTTCTTCGGTAAGTGGACTAACCAACATAAAAAGAATTTTTCAATTCTGGCCAGTAGTTCCTGAGATTAGCGCGTTCAAACAAACAAACAAACTCTTCAGCTTTATTATTATAGATAAGAAGATATTATACTATATACTTACTAGAATAAATTATTATGACATCTACTACCTATCCTTACCATTATCTAATCATAATACTACTTGCGTGATCAGTATAATGTATGTATTCGTTTCCATTATAAGCACACTGAAACTTATTTATTCTTTGGAACACCTGTGCCCTTAAAACTATACCTAGGTTCTATGGCGGCAATCAATTAGTGTCAAATGTTGTGATTTCGGCGCGGCGGCACCGATTGTTGTATGTGAATTCAAAAGAAGCCGCCGCCACGTGTATCATCCCCATGTACTTCCGAAAAGCGACAAATTTCTTTGAGACGTCAGTACAAAACCTTTGATGCCGCATTATCAAAGTGCCGATGTAAAAACAAAACTATGCATGCACTCTGTTTGATTTTAATGGATATTTTTTTATTCGCTATGTATGCTTATGGTAGGTATTGGTCGTAATGCGAATAGGTCCAGTTTTTCATATTCTTTGATACAGTTTTTTGCGTCTCATAGAATTCCTAAGCGTACCTATACACCGAACTGTTATTCCTAACTACTCCGTGAAATAGCGCTAAGTCCTAGCTGCAAGACGCAAGAGTCTTGCGGGATTAGTCTTGTTCTTGCTCAAGTCTTGCATGGTCAGTCTTGGTCTTGGTCTTGCTAAAAATACGCGGTCTTGTTCTTGGTCTTGGTCTTGCAAAAATGCAAGACCAAGACCAAGACTGCAAGACCAAGACTGAATTTGGGCAACACTAGTCTGTCCCTATGTATGCTTAGATCTTTAAAACTACGCAACGGATTTTGATGCGTGTTTTTTTAATAGATAGAGTGATTCAAGAGGAAGGTTTATATGTATAATATATGCATAATATAGTAGAGGAAAGCCAAGAAATTCCAAGATTTGTATTTCATGCTAATGGTAAAATTATAATATTATATATAATGAATTTATAATTTAGTGCTTATACTGATTTATGGCGTTATTAGTTTGCGATTCTTTATAATTGGTTGCAAGGTTATGGTCATTTGTTAGATGAAAATTGAATAAAACATTCCTGCTAAGATGTGAAATGAAATGAAAAATATTACAGTATACGAAGAATGAAGTTTCTATATTTAAAGATAGAATGTACTTGACCTAAATTTTTAATGAGGTAAGAAAAATTATAAGATTCATCTCTTAAAAGCAACTGGCGCGAATCTTTTTTATAAATACTATTTTTTAATATTAAAAAAAATATAAATAGTGCAGCCATTTCTAAATGAATAGTGTTTTATATAAAGAAGGATTAAGATATATTGTTTATAAATTGAGATTGACGAGAAGTATGTATTTCTGTCTTTATAACTTTCGGATTCGTGCCAAACGCAATCGCTTTCGTAATCGATTTAACGTTTTGGCTATAAAAACGTTACAGCCGCACTAATACTATGTGTTTTAGTGTAATGACTGAATCTCAGCAATACTACAGAAAGAGTGTCACAGAACTAAACATATACACAATAATGATTTATAACAGTATGTAAATATTAATAAGATACTCACTGTTGTAATTGATAAAATGGTAATAAATAAAAATAGCTAATGGAAGTTATTATAATGAAAAAGTAAGCTAATATTATGCTCTCTTTTTTTCAAGGGGAAGAGAATTTATTCTTAAAAGATACAAAAGAAAATACATAATATTATTTTTATTATTTATATTTTATTTCCAAAAATTGTATATTAAGTTAACAAATACACAAAAAAAAACCTTTTTTCTTTAAAGAAAGGAATCGATTTGTATGACAAAATTGAGAATGTAAGCAGCATAAACAATAAATCACGCTACCATTTTTGATTTCGACATATATTTGTGGCGGACTTCGTCTATATAATTGTTTAATATAAGTTGTAAATATTTATTTATTTAAAACAGTGCATGTATAACAAAAACAACTTAACTATAATAACTACATTAGTATAAAACAGTGTCGCAGTTATTAGCGCCTGCCTCACAAGCGTCGTAAATAACTAAATAATAATGCTACATATATTAAACAAAAGTAAGCACAGCAACAAAATAAAAAATAAAAAGAAAATAAAATACAGATAAAATAAAAAATATATTTCCACCAGGTGGTGCCGCTGTACATGGCGCTGCTGCAGACGTGCTCGAACCCGGAGACGCTGGAGGCGGCAGCGGGCGCGCTGCAGAACCTCGCCGCATGCTACTGGCAGCCCTCCATCGATATACGGGCCGCTGTTAGGAAAGAGAAAGGTAATGATATAACGAATAAACTAGCTTTTTTGTATACATATATTGATTTGACGACACGTTTGGCTCAGTGTGTAGTGACCCTACTTGCTGTGCCAATGGTCGCGGGTTCGAGTCCTGCTGGGGGCTTTTATTTGTGTGAGAGCGAATGTTTGTACTCCGGTCATGGATGTTTCTATTTATAATATTATGTATGTATTTAAAGTTATATATGTGTAGTGTATCAACTATCTGGTATCCATAACACAAGCCTCGTAGCTTACCATGGAACTAGATGGTGCTGTGTGTTAATGCCCCAACATATTTATTATTATTATTATTATATATTGATTGGAAGGCTCTTCCAAAACTGTTTTTTTGATTATGAACGAATTAGCGTTTTTTTAATACATATTAATATTAATATGTAATATTTTACTATGTTATTTTTTTAAATTATTGACTACAAGTCACTACTAATTATGTTTAATTATGGTGAAATTTTGAACTCATGCAATTCATAATTCTACATTTTGACTACGTACTTGTATTGATAACATTATTTGGTAATTTTATTTCATCTATTATGTAGTATATGGGAATATACATAGTATCATATATGTAGTAGCAACTTATCTTCGCTTGCTATGAGGTGCGACAATGGGTGAATTTTGTATAGTAATAACCTAAATAAAAGTATTTTTGAGTTATTTCAAGTGATAGTCTTGTCTATCTATACTATTTTTCATTAAAATCCCTTTAGCTGTTTCAACATGATATAGTAACAAACATACACCCAAAACCTATATTAGAGCAAAGCAAAATAACATACCACTAATTTATTGTTCCATAATTATTTTCCCATCCCAATTATAATTATATTACCATTTGTTTGTTTTTTTGCTACTCAAACATGCCAAAACTGCCAAACGGATCTGGGTAAAATTTGACACAGAGATAGATTATAGTCTAGTATAGCACATAGATTAATTTTTATATCGGAAAAATGCACGGTTTCCGTGGGATACATTTGTTTTTGTTTTTCTTAATACGTTTATCCTAACAGCATATGGGTACATGATCCCCAGGTCTGCCGATCCTGGTGGAGCTGCTGCGCATGGAGGTGGACCGCGTGGTGTGCGCGGTGGCCACGGCGCTGCGCAACCTGGCCATCGACCAGCGCAACAAGGAGCTCATCGGCAAGTACGCCATGCGCGACCTCGTGCAGAAGCTGCCCAGCGGCAACCACCAGCACGACCAGGTATACCTAGGACCATTGTTTTTGGTGGGATCCGGGGATACCAATAAAAGTGTTTATAACACACTAGTAATTGTTTATTCTGTTTTAATTATAAAACACAATGTTCACGCGTATCGTCTTGTCGCCATTATGACAAAAACATCGTTCTTTTCTTTTATTCATCTTTCATTCCATTCCGTTCATAAAATCATATCATACATAATCATAATCATAATATTTTACTCTTAAAATATCATTTCACACTCACACACACATACTTATCTCGCAAATCAAAGCAAATCCCACATTTATTTACTAGAGACTAACGTTGCCTACGTTTTACTAAACTAAAAATAGTTAAATGATTAAATAAAAAAATGCATAATTAAAACTACAAACAGTTCATCATGCATAATTAAAACTACAACATCTCATTGTTATTTTATTATTATATATACCTAATAATATATACAGGTTTAAAATGGAGTTCTTAACGTGCTTCTGTTGGGATCAGGCTATTAGATAGTCCACCAAGTTGCCAAGTGCGGGTAGAAGTTCACGTGTTCGAAATCCTCCTAGATTCTCTCAAACATACAGGTTTCTTCTCAATATTTTCTTCACCGTAGTTAATATGTGTAACCAGAATAACTTATCTTTAAGTACCCTAGCAAAAATACAGGACTTTCGTGTAAACTTACGATAGCTTTTATAGCCCTCTAAGTAGGTATTAATGGCAGTGGTAGCCTAGTGGTAACGCGCTCGTTTGGGAAACCGAATGAAGCGAGTTCAAATCCCGGGTCTCGCACCTCTGATATTTTCATATGCGAATCATTTCTAACATGATTACCACTTGCCTTACGGTGAAGGAAAACATCGTGAGGAAACCTGCGTGTCTGAGAGATCCTAACAAGTTTTCGAAAAACATATGAAGTCCGCCAACCTGCACTTGGCCAGCGTGGCTGACTATGGCCTGATCGCCCTCGTATTGAAGGGAGGCCCGTGCCCAGCAGTGGAACGTTAAAAAGGATTGAATACATACATACAAGTAGGTTTTGGGGCATAATTCGTTCTTCATAAGAGTATCTTCCCCATAAACTGCCAAAATTCAGCTTCATAGACCAAGATATAAATATTCAAACTCAAAAACATAAACAATAAAGCTTATAATATCTAAACAGGGCACATCAGATGACACGATAGCCGCAGTACTGGCGACTCTGAACGAAGTAATCAAGAAGAGTGCAGAGTTCTCCCGTTCCCTACTAGAAGCCGGTGGTGTAGAGAGACTCCTCAACTTGACCAAGCAGCGCCACCGTCACACGCCAAGAGTTCTGAAGTTTGCTGGTAAATAATACTTTCCATAGATTTACACGAATATTTCACATTTTAAATATTAAATTATTATTTTTCAATCGTATGTCAAATATTTTTCCAAGAGTTTGACAAAAACTATTGTTTATAATTATTGTTGGTGTTATTGTGTTTATTGGAAATAAAATTCGGAAAGCGTTTTATTTAAATCGCATTCATTTTGTAGATTACGTCATACATAGATAGACAAACGTTTATTTTAGGTTTTAGATAATTTTCCTTATAATATTTAAATGTGTTCTCGATACAATACTTGTATTTAATAATATAATATTAATCTCCTCCTGGCGATTTCGGTTACGGTGGCCAATCTTGAATTGAATGTTGGCCCGACCCCAGGGACTCGAACCCAGGGACTTCCGGGTCTGCTGCCGTACATGTTAGCCACTAGACCATCGAGGCAGTAATTTTTAATAATAATATATGACAACATCCAACACATTCACCCCCCAGCCCAAGTGCTAATGACGATGTGGTCGCACGCGGAGCTGCGCGAGGTGTACCGCAAGCACGGCTGGCGCGAGGCGGACTTCCTGACGCCGGCGCGCGCCGCGCAGCCCCGCGCCTCCTCCAACACTAGCGGTGACTTGTTTTTTTTTATTCCTAAATAATTGACTAGTGCTGTTGGCCTATTAAGATTTACATCGTCAAGGGGCGAGCTTTAAGGCTCATTATAAAAATCAAGCCGGAGTCAACCGGGCAGAACCGGTGATTTCGAGGGAGCGACGATCATAAAGGCATCTCCGTTGAGCCTAGATCTTGATCGAGGACGCGCCCTTCTGATCTTCACTCTCTCGAAGACTAGCGGTACGGCTGTATATATATAGCTGCTGGATGTGTATGTGTGTGACGAGTGAGTGTACGCATTAGTAAGTACCCATATATAAAGCTTCACATAAACGTGCTACGATAGAAACTCAGGTTCTTACGTACGCGCTATCTGTTGACAAAATCGGTTTTATTTAGCTCGAGATGATAACAAAATGTCAAGCGTGTTAGGCTCAAAACAAAACACACACAACGTCACCTTAAGAACTAGTTATTGCAGTTATCTGTAGGGATATTTGGTCATGTGCTGGCAGTAAATAATACACATCGGGCTTTGGAAAGAAATAATCGGCTTCTGCTTGGAGTGTATATAAATTTCTTATACAATTATTATTAGTTTTTAATTAGTATGTGGTGTAATATACTTATGTCATTAGTTTTATATTATACTAGCGACTCACCCTCGCTTTGCTCGGGGTCGTCCCTAGGTACATACTTTTTTTTTTATAATAGGCAAGTTATTTTATATTTTTTCTCTTTATTAAAACTTTCCGTGTACCTTAAGGAACATACGAAAAAAAAATTGCTGAATTGGTCGAGCCGTTCTCCAGTTTTGCGCTTAGCAACATTCGTTTTTGTTTATATAGATTGTTGTTTTTTTTTTATATCTATAATCTATAAAAACTAAAATTTAACATCCGCTCTTGGTGGGCACAGGACAGTATTACCTCTTTCTAATGTTCGATGTGCATTATTTACGTTCAAGTACTGCATATATATCTGTGTGTCTGTGGAATGGGCTTCGTCCAAGTGTTTTCAATTTTGTAACTGTAAAAGTTTGGGAATTTTGCACAGACGAATAATGTGATTTTGAACAGTAGCTTTACTTTACACAAAATGTAGGAAAAAGCTTACATTTATGTATATATTTTGTCTGTATGTCATTGATCTGCTCAAATCTGGTGAAGTCCTTCCGTTCAAATAAATGATAAGTGTGTATATTCCTAATAAAATAAAATTGTATTGATGTTAGTGAATATTCACGGTTTTGTCCGATTGATTGTGTATGTACATATTGTGTTATCATTGTTCATATAATGCATTGTCGCCATGTTTGCTTGTGACTCTCACGTGGCTTGTTCCTTACGCTGATATAATAATCATAACAACTCCGCCATTGCAATTTATTTTTCTAACTCCTTGTTCAGATTTGGTTTCTGTCTATACTTAACTGTAAAGACGTATTAAAGATCTATTAAATTATTATTTTTTAATTTATGATGTACAAAATAATTTCCAATAATGATACTATAAGTATGTTATTACATTAAATATAACATGAAAAATATATATTCAGCGTCAATTATTGATAATAACAATAATAATTTTCACGTCTTATTTTAAATCCTTCCTAAAGAACGATATCGAACTCAATCTGAATACCATAACATGATGAGCGTAAGAGCACAAAGCACTGTACATACACACAAACAAAGAAACAAACATAAACATGGTGGTGCGGGTGTAGGTCAGGGCACGCCGATGTCGGGCGCGCCCCACTCGCCGGGCGCCGCCAACAGCACGCTCAGCCGCCCCATGGCCTCCACTGGCGGCACTCGCTACGAGGACAGGACTATACGGCGGCATCGCGAGGTGAGGTCCCTTATTTCCCCTTCCCCAATATCCATACTCCCAATACCCCTACTCCCTATTTACGCCTTTCCTATTTGTCTTTGCCCTATTTTTATGGTTTAATATTGTTATTCCAATTTAAGTATTTTTCTTATAATACAAAAAAGTTTTACCCTCGTCACTTTTTATTAAAGGGACTAGATTTTCTCGATTAGATATAATTTCTAATAAATTTAGTTATTGAGTATTATTATACATAATTGTTATTTTATATAGCATTTGTTGCATTTTTTCCTCACCTTTAAGAAATTAATTTACAGAATCCTTGAATCTATACAAAATAAATATTCGATTTTATAAAAAAAAAAAATGGTTAATTATCTTTTAGCGTGCAAATTGGGCTCAATTTACTTCACCAATATCACTAATAAGCATGGAGAAGTAAATTATCCATTACTGTTTTTAAAATGGTTGGGTTCTTACACGTCAAAGCTATGCGTGCTTTGTATATTGTATTGTTTATTTCAATGCTGTGATATATGTTGTTTGTGTATATGTCCCGATACATACCTGTCATATATGTATAAATATATACTAATGTTTATCATAATCATTACAGCACATTAATACTTTTCACTAAAACAATAATTATAGCACCTCTAAACCCATCAAATGTAACTAATATGTCATATACAAATGTATAAAATTATATTGTTTTTTTTAAATGTCATATTTGTAGCCATTTGTCATAATTATCAATTATAAGGGATATTTTTTTCAGAGCGATGATATGCCAGCAATGGACGTGAATTATGCGGACGGACTCGGTATGGGAAATCCCAATGGTAGACCCATGAACCTTCAAGGGGTCCAAGCGCAAATGCCGCCCCCAAGCAGCCGCTAGATAATTACAAAGAAACATTTCCTTTTTTTACGTCAACCATATTTCATAAAAGTGTTCATTTTTCTTAAACAACCTGTATAAAATTGTGACTAGAGCCATATCGTTGAAACTGTATATCCATTGTATACATTAATTTAATACTTGATTACTACATTCTATTAGAAAAGTAGTTTATGTCTACCGGTTTTGCTTGCTATCAAAAGTTTATTTATTTTCCGACCGAGTAATTTTAAAGTTAAATATTATTTAACGATATGCTTGACAATCATAGCTATTGTGAAATCGTTCGCTTTTCTACATTATAGATAAATATATCTTGGGGTCGATTTTCCATTTGAAAATTGTCGATTTCTTCCAGCTTTTTATTTTGTCGACAGCTATTGGATGGAAATGTGATTTTTCAGATATTAATTGGTTATTTCAAAATATTTACAGCAGCCATGACTTGTTTTAAGTATGATGTTAGTACATATTTATTATTTTTTCAGGATTTAAAATGTTTTTTAAAATGTATTATGTATTAAGCATCTACGATTATTATTCAGATAGAATTGTTCATAATATTCTTATATAAATAGAAAATCCACTTTGATTCAATAAACCAACCAGTGATTAATTATTATTTTTTATTTTTACGTTTCAATTAGATGCATTTTAAGTTACACTCCAGATCTTTCTTTAAAATGGACTGAATTTAAACGACCGTGTGTTACAAAACTTACAAATTTTTTGTAGTAATACTATTAACAAATAAAAGTACAATAAATCTGCATTTCAATTTAATTTTTATAATTATAGTATTTAGAAAACAAAAATATATTCTGTACTTGGCAACCGTAAGTATAGAAAAAACGATTGCTAAATATTTGAATCGATTTCGTATTATATCGATTTATTTGATACGATCAAGTCAATTCCCCTGTATATAGTCGTGCCATTGTATTATTAATGTATCTAAAAAGGGGATTCCCGTAGGTGTTGTGTATTCAAACTTTTTATAATAAATCGAGGCTCATTGGTATTGTCACAGACATTGATATGCATTATTAAGTACAGTCAGCGAAAAAAGTGTTATCATGGACTGATTTATTTAAAGCTCAGCATAAATATCTAAAATACAATCAAAATTTTAAATTAACGATAATTTTTTTCTGCCTGTACTTATAAAACTAAAGGGAATAAAAGATTGAATTGTCAATATGTTAACCACTATATATACTAACTGGTGACATCTATAATATTCAGGATTTGAATGTTTATATTTTACAATATAAAGTAGGAGATTTAGCCCAATATTATCGCGTCGCGAGGGTTAGCTACTACTATGAGGTTTTTATAATATTTTGTATTCATTCCATGACCTTCGAATGTAATATAGGTGTCTATTGTCCTTTTATATATTTAAGGAATATCCGTCTTATATATAGCGTTAAGCATTATTGGAATGTCTATGTAAGCTTTAAAATTCAGTTGGTAGATACGCGTGTGTCGCAATAGATGAAAACTTTGTGTACGGTCGGCAAAAATATGTTTCTGATGCATCAAAGTTTATTATATATTTTAATTTGTGAATATTTTTGTTTTGCAAATTGTACTATGAATTAAATTAATTTTGACAGACTGTATGTTAATATTTTTTGTATTACTTATTGTAAAGGAACAAGGCAATTTTTAATATTTTATTCAATAATTTTACTAATTATTGTTATAAAATATGAAAAGGAATTATTTTATTTTTAATTAAATCTCATATATTAGTCTGTTTAAATGAATTTATTTCGAAGAATATATCAGTTGCTTAATGTATGTAATATATTATGTTCAAACAAAATGTTAAACACATCAAAAATAATTACAACCAACAATTATGTAAATTATTTTTATAGTATATTTTTTCTATGGTTTTTTTGTATACCCTTCGGTAAATATAATTTAGGAATAGTATTTATTCTTGAAATATCAAGTAAATAAAATAAAGCAGGCCAAATGTGGCCAAAACTTTATAAATATGGCTGACAATTTTCTTCTCAAAAGAGAAAGCAAGATGTCAAAGATCATACAATTTAAATTGAAATAATCGATTGCGAACAATAAATATTCGTTTATTGTATCGATTATAAAGTTAATCGATGTATAGTAATCATTTATAATCGAGTTATATATCAATAACAAAGTACATAATAGTTTAAAATTTCGCCCCCCAAAGCGATATTGATCTCTCGAAAACTGATTTAATTCGACAACTTTAGTTTAGGACATTCATTAGATGATTTCCCTCCGTTTTGAATTTAATCATAGTATAGCTATTTATTTCATGCAATCGACATGTATTGTATTTTAATAGTTAAGGTTTTGTGATGTTCTATTTCGATGTATTTTATGCACAATTTCCAAACGTCCGACGACGGTTGACTGAGTAATCTGGTACAAAACTACCCTCATTCAGTGCATTATATGTTTTATGTACCATAGATGTATGCACTGCGCAATGTGAATGAAAACGAAACTTTTTTTATTCTATCGTATTTTTTCTCTATGGCACATTGCGTGGTACATGTCAAATGTTTATGGGCAAGTGTATGTAAGTTTTGTATGATATTTTATTATAAACATATAAGCGATTGTACGACAGTTTTTTCAATACAATATTGCTTGCCAGAACGACCTCGCTTCTATGAAGCGAATTTCAAACATTTGGGTTTAGGCTTAAGACATTTTTTTCTTTTATTTAATCGTTTCTTATTTTTATTTATCGTTCCCATTGTGAGTATATTAGGCAATTGTAGGCATTATTAGAGATATTGTTTTAAATGAATATCTTTATATAATATAGTAATGTCAAATTTTATATGTACCACTTTATAAGTATTGTTGTATAGATAGTTTCTTTGCTGGGATGTAAATCGATTGTCTTATTCCATATGCGGCATTTGATTTGGTCAATACCAAAATATTTAAGAAGTTTAATTTATAGTCCTATATTATGGGCCGTTAGGAGGAAATTATAGCATATTGTAATCTTTTTTGTATTATTTTGACGAAAATTGAGTATTTTTCGTCAATTGTACGTGGTTGTAACAGAAAATAAGTACTTATGGTATATAAAACCTCGTAAAATATATTTTTAGCATTGCATTTTTATATTTTTTTAAATGAAAGATTATTGACCAAATTTTATGCAACAAATAACAAGATCTCTTGAAGATTAAATTAGGATAAGTCAAAACTTGACGATCTTAGAGTTACACCACATTTAAATATATTATAATCTGTGGTCAACCACAGTCTATATAGAGTTGTTGGAACAGTAATACTCGATTATTTATATTTTTTATTTAAAAAAAAAATATTATTCAAATTTTATTTAATTTCATTTCTTCATTTGTCGTTGCGACGTTATTAGTAAAATAGTTTCTTACGTCATGTTGTATGTAGATTTTAATAGATTATTCTCTTGCATAAAAAAAATATATTATAGACAAAAAATTAAAGAATGATTTTTTAAATTTTGTTTCGTTTTTTTTTCTTTTTTCCTTTCTTATCATTTTTTTTATTTGTGATATTATAATAAGGGCCTACGATCATAGATATGTTTAATATAAGTTTTTTTAAATCGATTGACTGCATTTTCTGACGTAAGGATTTGTTTGAAGGAGACTACTTGTATTAAGGTTTTCGAAGGTTTTACTAAGACTTCTAAAAGATTCCATATTGACCGTGTAAGGCTTTTTTTATTAATTCATAATTTTGTGTTAGTATTTGGGTGTTAGACATTGTTAGAGAATTTTTATAGTATATAAATATAGTTAAAATTATCTAGCGAGATATTGCATAATAAGTTTTGTGAACGAGTGAACGAAAACGTATGGAGAGTTGATATTTGAGATGATTAGTCTTGTATTAATGGAATGTTTAAAAAATCCTATCTGTATGAATGCTCACGTTTTATATATTAACAGTAGTGTCCTAAACGTATTGAAATTAATCAGTTATTGAATTTATAGATGTAATAGGCGTAAATGGAGTTTGTAAGAATTAGGGCGCGCACGTTTTTATTGATATAAACGTTTTGTACTTGGACACCTATTGTTATGTGATTGGATCGTAAATGATATTCCACGACAGTATTATCCAGTAATCTCATGTACCAACGTTGCTAATACACTTAAATACATTTAAATAAACGTGAGTTTTATTTATGACATGTGAAACCTTTTTGTTTGATGAGTTTTGAGTTGTGAAGTAAAATACGATCTATGTACCTATATATAAAAATAGATTGTGTAGGTATGTTCGCTATGGATTCTTAAACGGTTGCAGCGATTTTGGTAATATTTTCAGGCAATTTTCAGATTTGCCCAGCGAGTGATATTGTGAAGTAAATGGTAGCGATCGGGAGTTTGAACGGGATAAAGTCGCAGGTACTGCTAGTTTCTTATATAAAACACAGGTTTTCCGGAAATTTCATTTTTATTTACATAGACTATTACCTGTGCAATTAGCAAACAATAGTAACTCTTAGATAATAAAATATATATGACCGTAATAGCGACTCAGGGTGACTCGCTTCGCTTAGGTTTGTCCCTAGGTACGTTTTAACGGTGAGAATGCAATAGAAAAACTGTGAAAAAAAAACAAATTACCCCACGGGAACCGTACATTTTTCCGGGATAAAAAGTAACCTTTGCGCTATTCCAGACTGTAATCTTTCTCTGTGCCAAATTTCATTCTGATCCGTTTGGCCGTTCTGGCGTGAGATTCAAACATCTATCCAAACTTTCGCATTTATAATATTAATGGGATAATGCGGAAGCGTAAGCTTCACCTTTGCATCACCTTAAGATTAAAATAACAATTAACCAAGTTACAAGATAAACTAAAAGGTCATAAGATTACTATAATTTAAAACCACTATTTTTGACAGACTTCAATAAGAATTTAAAAGGATACTTACTTACCAATTATTATCAACTAAAACATTAAGATTTACGATTTTTTTAAATAGTTTTTAATATGAGCTGAGTGGTCTTACATTAAAGAATATAATATATCCTATATATGTATGTAATAAACCAGTAATTATTTAATAAACAGCTGTATGATAATGCAAACATGCATTTCGTAGGAATCGAACTTATAATATGTTGCTAAGAGGCAAGAGCACCGAACCGTGTCAGGCAATCTGAATATTTTCATAAAAACGCACGAGTTTAAAAATTATGTACCCCGTGGGTGTATTTCATTTTTTCAGGTTTTTTTTATAGATAACTTGATATTTAGAAATGGTGTTTAAAAGAAGAAAAAAATAATATTCATCAATGTTTCATACATATGTACCTAAGTACGTACCTACTTATCTTCCTAATTAATAACAGACAGTGTCCGAATAACTGTTGTCAAGTGTACAGGAAAAACAGATAACATTAGGATGATACCTATGAGCACTATAATTTAGTTAGTTATACGTTAATAGTTAATAATTTTCTGTTAAGTATTTAACCTTCATAGGATAAACAAGGCAATTTGATCGAAACTAGCGACTGCTTTCCAAATATGACAACGAAGTCTCTTTACTATTTGAATCTAATTTGTACATTGGAATTGAACCTGTTGTCAAATTCGGCTAATGTGCTCAATTTGTTTTTTTATTTGTTTAAATGAGCTTTTTGGACTAATTTCTAAAAGTCTTGTCAAATTAGATTTGAAAAAAAATTATTACTATTTATAGCCTACTAGCGACTCTCCGTCGTACGTTTTAAAAAACAAATGTATCCCACGGGAATTGTACATTTTTCCGGGATAAAATGTAACCTATGTGCTATTCGAGACTATAATCTATCTCTGTACCAAATTTCATCCAGATCCATTCAGCCCTTCTGTCGTGATTAAGTAACAAACATCCATCCATCCAAATTTTCGCATTTATAATTAATATTAATGGGATTCATTTAGGACGGCTATCTAATATCAGAAGATATCATATTACGACCCGAAGGGTACAGTTTTTTTACTGTCTATGACCCGACTCGTATGTCTGAAGATTAGGCCTTCGATCGTTAATATTTAATATTCATAAGTAATCGAAATCTGCTACCATTAGAAACAAAAAATAAAGAAAACAAAGATTTTTTTAATTCAGATCTTCTCGTGGTAAAATAGTCTAAAGAGACAAATCCCTCTTTAAAACCTAGTGATTTCGCTTTTTTTACTTCAAACATAAATAAAAAAACTCAATGTATTTATTATTTTATTCAGGTTATAGCTTAAAGATATTTGTGCTCATTATTTATGTTACAGGTTTTTAAAATAAGAGAGAGTTTAACTTAGAATTATATTTTAAATTCTAACACAATATTTTAACGTATAGGCAGTGGTAGCCCAGTGGCAATGCGCTCGCTTGAGAAACTGAGTGAAGCGGGTTTAAATCCCGGGTCTCGCACCTCTGATATTTTCATGTGCGAATCATTTCTAACACGATTACCATTTGCCTTACGGTGAAGGAAAATATCGTGAGGAAACTTGTATGTCTAAGAAAACCTAGCAAGTTTTCGAAAGACATGTGATGTCCGCCAATCAGCACTTGGCCAGCGTGGTGGACAATGGCCTGATTCCCCTCGTATTGAAGGGTGGCTCGTGCCCAGCTGTGGGACGTTAAAAAGGGCTGAATATGTATACATTTTAACGTATGTCGCAAAGAACATTATAATCTTTTAGTTTCTTATTTATCAGTTCATGTTCTTAAAGTACTTGAGAAAAGAAACTAATTAATTCAACTAAAGCCCGCATCCACTCGCCACCCTATAATTTATCAACGGACGAAATAACGCTTAAACGGTTTAAGTGGAGTAAGACGCCAATGTAATCCTTTTAGCGAGCGGAAAATCTTTTGTATAGGATATTTGAAATTGAAGAATATTCTTAGTGACTGTAATTTTCTTATTTTTTATCCCTTTTACGGCTGCCATTTAAATATTAAAAATATGTCATGCGAGTCTTAAGTAGGGTTTGTTTACTAGATGTTGTGTACAACATTTAAAAAAATATGCGCTTGACTACTTAATCTTTCCAGTTTATTCAGGATGTGAACTACCTCTTATCCGAATTTCATTTAAATCTGTTGAGTCTACATCGTGAAGTAACAATAAAGCACACGCTCACTCATAATTATTACGGGGTGATTTCTATGGGATATATTAAATAAATAAATGTGCACGGCTGCATATCCGGAGGTCCTGGATTCGAATCCCGATCCTAAGTTTTGTTATTGAGTCTTTCTATTAAGAGACACCCAATATCAGCCCCGACTTGGGAAGTTGGAGGTGTTTCAACCCCGTGCTTCGGAGACACACGTAGCAAGACTCGCAGTATGAACTGAAAATGCCTCTGACTATAATATAATACAATAGAACACTATTTTTCTTTGTTAATTTGTTCCTATCTTTTTATTAGTTCGCTTATGACGTAATCAGATTTTTATTTTTAATTTTTTTTTTATGATTAATGTTTGGAATCGAGCCTGAATCCTCATAGTAGATAGCTATCACTTTATCCACATTTAATAATAATATTTTGGATATAATTCCAAATGAACGCTATCAATAATATCGCTAATCGCGTGCGCTGCATTGTTTCCAGTGCTATAAATCCTTATTAAGTTTATACTACTGTTTCATTACACTCGCGTATTAAAAACCTATTCTAGTATTTTTTAATTATTATAATATATACATACGTATGTATGCCTGGTTGTCTTTTTGTATATTTGTATGTTTTATTCAAAACGTTACCATTTAATATGATTCTTCAATTTTAAAGCGAACTCAAGGTGTTTCACCGGGTTTAATTGCCTGATAAGTCCCAACTAAGGAATTATATTTAGAGCAAAATATTTCATTTTAATGTCAAAAACTCAGTCACTTATACTTCGTAAATATAACTTGTCCTTAGTAACGAATCAAAATCAATGTATTAAATTTAAACAGCCTTGGTTACGTTTGACTACCATAATCTTACATAATAATTAGGGGTTGGAAACTCAAATTTAAAATTGTTAAGGTAGGTATATTGCTCGCTTAAAAATAGAGGTAGGTACTTAGGTATGTATTAAGCCACTTACGTAACAATACCGTGTATATTGAAGGATATAACAGTACCTACTAATTAAATCCAAAATTTCAGACACGCAAATATTTTATTAATTTTTTGAAGATTAGCCTCTAGTGTAAAAGGTAGATCCATGGAATCAATGCGACAATGTTAGCTTTATTTCATTTGCAGCTTACTTAGGCATTCATTATGGGAGCCACAGGGCATTGTTGTATAGAATAAAAGAGCTTAACGCGCTTTTGTCGCTTTGCATGTATGAACCAATATGCAAATGTAGTAAAACGATAAACGTATAGGTTGCTAGTTAATTATAACTTACCATAAAACCACATATTTTTTTATTTCAATATAAAAACAACTGTAAGTGCCAACATTCTATGCACTTATTTTTAAATATTTTTATAGTTTTCGCCGAGTCCGCAGGAGTGTATGATATAGTGAACTAGTATGAGTGTATATACAATTGCACTCTCTATTCCATTTACTCTCAAACTCCAATGGAGGTAGACACGTCCCTGAATCACCACCAATAGTTGTTATTTATATAATAACTATACTACGGGACTTAACGCGTGAATAAGTGGCTATATACCTTGTTCCCGACGATTCCGTACGGCATCCCCTGCTACGATCGGAGATGTTTTTCGCAGACACTTTCACTTGATTTTCACAATTTATAATCACACGACACTAATATTATATATAATAAAAAATAGTTGTTATTGGCTGTTATTGAGGTTAAAATTCAGGACTTGGGATTCAAACAAACATGCTAGCTAGTAGACCAACGAGGCAATTGTCATTTGAAAGCACTATCTGATTTCTGAACAGTAAAAAAATGCTTTCAGTCTTTGCAACTGTTCTCAAGTAATGTAATCAAACAAATTGATAGAAAATTGTGACTATTCTAAAACTGCTAACTACGCTTATATAAAAAACTGCCCAAAACACATACTTTTCATATATGAAACAATTCGTTTTATTTAGTTACTACTTTATTAGATCTACGGGAATATTTAACATTTGAAATAGAACTTTTTTTTGGGATTTTTTCGCGGTTTTATCGGACTTTTTGGTTTCGACGTATTGACTAATTTACAGCAAATATAATCGGTAGCAATATGAGTATAAATTATACACTGTGAGATATCGCTCATTTACCACACATCTCCCTAACAGATATTTTTCCTGAACAAAGCCTGTGGGCAGTAAACGTACCGTTAAGCGTATCTAACGCTATATTATGTCATCTACACTAGATAATGAATCAAACTCGTTATGAAACTGCTCATATTACTATCGACTTCTTACTGAAGGATATGCCTATCTTATTTGCGCTTACCTATAGGTGGAATTACAAGCCAGCAGCAACACCCGAACCGTGTCATTATCAATAATAAGCCCTATTCCTTTAGTGGCATATTTAGTCATACGCGAGGTATTGCAAAATGATTAATCTGTTTAGAGTTCGTATACACTATTGGAAATATAATGAAATAAAAAAGTTGTTTTTTTTTTTAATAAAGTACATAAATTTTGTTATATAATATCCTATTTTATTATTTATTATTCTTTTTTTATTTTGAATAGAATAAAAGTAACATCTTTTAATTTCTTCTTACTGTATATAAAGCCTTCTCTATCTCGAAAGCGATTAATATTTATTAATATTTAAAATTATTGAACGAAAAGACGAACTATTGCAAAATTAATATAAATCTGCAAAGTTACACACAAAGTGTGAATATTTATTACTCCTTCACGTTTAACATGACGGTTTTGGAGAAAGTTTTGTTAGGCGCATTTTTCTAATTTCCTCATATAAATTTAGAACTTATAAAGTTATTTCTTATATATTTACTATAATATTTTATTTATTTTAACATTACATAAGCACAATTTGTCTTACGTGAGCGCTGCTTCTACTTAGATACTTGTACAAGCGGTACTTGACCGCGGTGGCGAGTACGAGGCGATTATAATAGAAGGCGCCTATTAGACACGTTAAAATTACACCTCGCCAGCCTGCTTAATACCTACTAGGCCTATTTGTTTTTTATATATCGCGATACGAGTACGATACGACGAGATGAACTGTTTCTCCTTATTAGGGAATATTGTATTTAATTTATAAAAACAAAATAAAGTATGTAAATTGTTTTGATATTTAATAACTATATTACTAGTTTGAATTTCACAGATATCATATATTCAAATATTTTTCGACAAACTAGAAGCTTTAAGATACCTCATTCATATTTAAAATATAAGTGAAAAAGATAGCACACAAAATAGGAAAAAAAAACCGACTGCGTAAAAATTTATTATCAACGATGCCACGTGTGCGTGATAAAGAAATACTTGTTGTTAAATGTACATGCATAGATTTTTCTTTAAAAAATATTCGTGTTTTTTAAGACAGTATAATATTTTTGTACATCTCGACAATAAACGATGGTATCTGATCTGACAGTATAAACGAGCCCGATTTTACATAATATACGTGGGCGATTCAACGTAGTGCGAAATGAAATATTGATATTTTATTCGAAATGAGACATCTTAATTAGCTGCGCCAAACAATGGTCGGTCCGAGTCTATTCGTTTTCATAAATGTTTATTGCCATTAAAATTATTTAGATTTAAAGGTGTTTTGTACTTAAAACGGCTGTTTGCCGGATCTGATAATATGGGCGGGTCTTTGGTATTTAAATATATTAGCAGCAGCCTACAAAACTGTTAACTGCTAACAATTATAATTTAAATGTCTTTTAGATATCATCTTTAACCTTTTAGTACAATTATTTAAATTAATATTTTTATTATGCTATATAACTGATAAACATGTACATCACTAAATTTATATATTGTAAGCGATATTTCTCCTAATCTATTCGCTTCTATTCAAATAAAATCAATATCTATATTATTCAAATAAACTTTTACAATGTACTTTAAATCGTTAATTTTGATATTCAATCAAATATCAGTATTGTAAATCTGTGAGGATTGAGGAAGCTACACCGATGGTATTGCAGCAAAGTAAATAAAATAATGAAAAAAAAAACGAAATAAGTAGTTATTATCCAAAATGTATTTTTTAAATTGCTATTATTGAAAATATAAATGTTTTTTTCCTTTTGTTTTCAAGCATCAAATAAAGAAAAATATCTGTACCTACGGCTAGTTTAAATCTCTTTTTTTTCTGGGTCAACCGTTTCTACTACTTCTGACATAGACATTTGGACAATGGTTTCATTTTCACCTAAAACCGTTTTTTTTTTAACTTACTTAATTTCCAGATTATATGTGCATCACTAGAAGTATTTAAGAATCACTAGAAGTATTTTATAATTTGTTGCAGTAAAGTATCCCAAAATACATATGAAAGAAGCATGTTTTGGTAACCGATGGTATTTTCGGCTTTTACAACAATATATAAATGTCTGAACCTATTTATTAAGTTTCTCAGATCAAAAGTCTGATTTAAAAAAGAGAAGGTAAGTATTGACCGTATGTTTTTTGGTGAATATGTTACATGATATCTTTGCACATTGATTTCTAAGAATAATTTATAGCCTAGAGGAACTAAACTCTACAACTTTTTAGTGATTACTAAGGATACCTAACTTTCAAATGTTTCTTTGTGTTTGTGTTTTTATTGTCAATTTTAAAGAAATATTTATAAGTTTTCCATTTAAACTGCTTCAAATCTTTGTAGGTATGGAACAAACAAATATTTTTTCTTGAATATGTACATTGTCCTTATAATAACCTGATTTCGGCCATGGTGGCCAATCTCATTGAGACTAGCCATCTGCATCTGCCAGATATTACACAACTACATACGTGCGCAAACACAAGTGCACTCTTTATTCCGGTTACTTTCAAACTCCGGTGGGACTACTACTCGACACGACCGGTGAGAGTTGAGGCGCAGGACCAACGGCTTTATGTACTCTCCGAGGCACGGGGGTTGAACACTGCCAACTTCCTCTGCTCTACTACTGAGAATATCTTGATAGAAATACTCGATACCTGAATCTGGCTCGATCCGGGATTCGAACCAGGATCTGCGGCCGTACAAATGTGTAGATATGACTATGAGTAATATCATGAAGCCATATTAAAACTAAGAGCGACTAAATATGTTTTATGAGTGGTTCTAACCATAGAATATATTTTAAAATCTCAAGTAAAAGTAGATAATTTAAAATCCAATAGGATAGTACCGAGGTATATGTATATAGTATATATATATATATATATATATATATATATATACTATATACATATAGAGATATAGATTTCTTAAAACTATTAGGTCCCCAATCTCAAGACTTATTATTGAAAAATAAGAACTTTATATGCAAACACGACTTCCTTATTATTATTATATATGTCTATAAAAATTATAGGCTATAATCGCAATAATATATCATAATTATTCTGATACTTTAATAGTGGATTATTTTAATAAAGGCCTGCATTAATTTATAGCTATTTGATAGTCGTAAAGAATGTGAATGGATACAAATTGCCTCCGGTCAGTCTAGCTGTGGGTACATGGCTATTGACTCGCGTAGGTTTTGTCACTGTTGGGATTAGAAGTTGCAAAATATTGCATCTTAGCCTTTTCAAACTTCTTTATTTTGTTTAAAGAAAGATCCCTATATGTAATGCTGGCATCATACGATAATGAAATGCAATCCTTTGAATGCTACGATATATAGTTTAATTTTTTACCACTTTGAAAGAAAGAGGTGATCAATTCAAGTATACGTTTTTGTTTGAATGTTACGCGATACCCTTGCCAATAAACTTTCATAGTTGTTATGAATATATTATATCTCAAGGGTGGTATCATATATATTTCAAGAAAAAGTAACTGTTTTTTACGCTATTATTTACTTTATAACATAGGTAAAAAATAGTGTAAATAACAATTGTTTTTAAGGTTTTTGCGGAGGTAGACATAATCGTTTTGCATTACTGTAATCTAAAAGTACTAATAGATTATTATTTTAAATTTATTTTCTTTTTAGATATTTCAGGTTACAAATTCTTAGAATAATGATATAATTATAATATTGTTCAACTTTTACATTTTTATTATGTTGTGTATGTCTTGAGTATTAATTTCATAATATTTCACTAATATTATAAATACGTAAAACTATAAATGAGTTTGCGCTTATTACTTTTCAATATATAGATCCATTGAATTTAAGTGAAATTAAGAATGAAGATTGCTTATATCAAAATTTAACATATAGGCCCTATCATATGAGGGAAACCGTAGGCAAATAATTAATTTTGTATGGTATATAGAAGATTAAAAAACAATAAACAAATATATTATAAATTATAATTAAATAATAAAGCCCCAAATAGGTTGCACTGTAGTCTGTCTATAGATATTAAAAATATATACAGAACATAGAGGCATACTTAGGCCGCGAGAAATAGTTATAGTTTGCTATATCTTTATACCCACCTATAAAAATTCTGTTTAAATATATGATTTTAATTTCACCTTGAAAAAAGCCTCATTCAAATTCAAATACGTGCCTGTAACTATTTAACTCTCATACAAGTATCGAAATGTTACATAGCTCCTCTTATAGATAGCTTAAAGACAGCACAATCACCTATTGAAATAGAACATCTAACTACTTAAACACTCCATAGCCGTCTTCTGTAGACACAAAGTTTTAGCCTGAATCTTTTGTTCCATTTTAAACTTAAGATATAGGATTTTCGACATTGAAAGCTATGTAAGGCTATAGATAGGCGCTTCATACATTTTTTTACAATCGTTAACTATGTGCTCATTATTGAAGATCTATGTATAATTTTATTTGAAATACTCGCGTACTTTCAAGACTCATACCAACTTCTAAGGGTATGATCACAAATAAATGTCATTACCACTGTAGTGTATTTAATTCTGTTACAGAATAAAAATTCGGGACTGATTCTTTGCTATAATTGGACCTAATAAGTGGCGCTGTTGTCAAGACAATGTTCCAAATATATATTTTTTATATTTCTTTTGGATTTTTCTCATAAGAATATGTGAGCCTAAATGCGCCTGATTGAAGTGGGCGGGTATCTAGTCTATATATCTATACTAATAATATTATAAAGCTGAAGAGTTTGTTTGTTTGTTTGGTTGAACGCGCTAATCTCAGAAAGTACTACTAATCAGATTTGAAAAATTCTTTTTGCATTAGATAGCCCGTTAACTGAGGAAGGCTATAAGCTATATATCATCCCGGAAAAATGTACGGTTCCCGTGGGATAGATTTGTTTTTGTCTAGGGACGAACCCGAAGTGAATCGAGGGTGAGTCGCTAGTAATATATATATTTTTTAGAATTCTTACTAAAGAAGTCAAAAAATTGAGTGGACAAATACCTTTAGTTGTAAGACCGACCAATCAGGTTGAGCGGAAGGCAGTCGAATCCGCACATGATTGGTTCTTATTCGTCTTTTATATAGATTATTTTATTTTTTGTTAAACATATAAGTCAAATACATTTTCTAATATTACCTTGTGTTCACTTTTTATTATATTAAGTACTAAATAGTTAATTTTGTATGGTATATAGAAGATTAAAAACAATAAACATATATATTATAAATTATAATTAAATAATAAAGCCCCAAATAGGTTGCACTGTAGTCTGTCTATAGATATTTAAAATATATACAGAACATAGAGGCATACTTAGGCCGCGAGAAATATTTATAAGTCCAATATTAATGAAATACCTCGTGCGAGCTTTGAACTAATGACCGTGGACAAATAGGTTGATTATACGTGCGACAATTGCACATCGAAAGTTCCACAGCAGAATTTACAAGCGGATTACGCGGCACACCTGCCTAGTGCTTACTAAACATCAGTGTTGTGTAACTCCAATAGTCTTAGAGTAAAATGGCTATGATCTACTGGCAGGTGGACATGGCGAAATTACAAAGGTTCCGTTTTAGCCATTTGGCTACCGTTAAAAGGTACACCGCTTTCAACTTCATTTAATTTTTTTATTAATTTTTATGCCTCCGACGGCTTTATGTGATCTCCGAGGCACGCGGGTGAAGCTCCACCAGCTCCCCAACTCTGGGCTATTACTGAGACTTTCTTAACAGAAATATTTAATAACTAAAGGCCCAATCCAGGACTCGAACCCAGGACCTTCGGACGTTCCTTACACGCTAGCTACTAGACTCGCATTATAGTAGTTCAATAAAATATTAATTATCAAATATGGCAATAGTTTGATCATATAGCACTAACATTTAACATTACGTAGGTATTCGTAATTAAAACTTGGTGATATAAACCATCTTAAATAATTTCCGAACGCAAGCCGCGCTCGTGCGATTCCACTAATGGCGACTGAGAAAACTTCAAATTTGAATGTGGAACGCTAAACTTTAGAAATGGTGGGACCAGATGATGAATACTTTTCTTTGCACTTCCGTTACGGTTGGGAACAATGATCGAAAATAAATTAAAGTAATAAAATGAAGTTTTTCATAGTATTATAAGTTTATTATCGTGAAGTTATGTTATTACTAAATCGTCTAAGTTAGATAGATTAAATTAAAACATGACGAATCATTTCTTACTTTTATTTATCTTTTATTTAAGATAGCCAGCATGTGGCTAACGTTAAAATTATATATAATAACGTTAAACGTTAAAATGATAACAGTTAAATAACAAAAATGTTCAATTGAGTCAATTGTTCATTTATAAAAATCTTATTCTAAATAATGCGTTTGATTTTAACTGTTTCAATAAGAAGTTTATTTCGGAAAGGAAATTAATTATAAAGCATACATTAAAAAAAAAAAATAAAAACCGATTTCCAGGCACTGAAAAGTAAAAAATAACTAAACGGGGGTTTTCATTTAGAATAGATACTTAAACAGATATTTTCGAAGTCGGTGTGCTTTGATTTGTATTGGCTGGCACCGACTTCGAAAAAATCTGATTAAGTATCTATTCTAAATGAAAACCCCCGTTTAGTTATTTTTTACTTTTCAATGCCTGGAAATCAGTTTTTTTTTTAAATTTTTTATTTTTCCATTTTTAGTGTAGACGTATCATCAATACAATTTAATCAATCCCAAACACTAGGTAATTGCTGTAAGTCGTTGAGGAGTTCCCTCGACTGTCTTTCGGGTCCATCATCAGATCGACTCCAGACCTTCATTAAATAGTAGTGCTTTAAAATACCTCATGAAAATTTGAACAAACGCACTAGTTGCCGCTACAATTTTCGAAAGTTTCTCTCGATTTCTCTGGGATCCCATCATCAGATCCTGGTTTCCTTATCATGGTACCACTCTTGGGATATCTCCTTTCCAACAAAAAAAGATTTATCAAAATCAGTTCATAAACGACGAAAAAATTCGCGAACAAAAATAATAATGTTGTTTGTGTGTATATATATATATATATAAATATATATATATATACACACAAACAACAACAAACAAAGAACAAACATAAATATATATATATACGGTCGAATTGAGAACCTCCTCCTTTCTTTGGAAGTCGGTTGAAAATACCAATTAGCTTTAAGAGTTGATTTAGCTTTATTTAAAGTTATGCAACAAATGTGTAGAATAAAATGTTAGGTTCAAATTACTGTTGTACATCGAATTCTATTAGATAGTAATAACATAACACTTTTAGTCCAACAGCGCCCCGAATCTGGTCATATTTGGTCACGGGCAGAACTGATAAAATCCTATAATGATAACAGCTACTTATAAACAGTTATTTTTGTTCTATTAAAAGTTCTATTAAAATCGGCCCATTTCGTATAAAGAATTATCGAAATAGAGAGATTTAATGTCGTGTTTTACGTGTGTTACACAGTAAGTTTGTTAAAAAATACCCTTGTTTAAAGTACATCAGATTCAATACTTTAACAGCAACGAAAAGTGTCGTCGTATGGCTACAATTTACCGAGAATCAGGGAAGTAGGTCAGTGTGGAATGTGTTCCAGCCACAATACTCTTGTTTTTCTGTGAATGACGACTGGCACCTCTATTTTTATGATTTATAATTTTTTTTCTTACAACTATAGCATATTTTTACTTTTTTTTAAATTGGGCTTATTATGTACTCTTAATTTAAATAACAACAATTAAAATTACATCTGTTAAGCCAAATAAAAAAATTGTTTTTTTAAAAACAGTATTTTACTATGATGTTCTTAAAGGTGTTTGAGACGAGTTTGATTTCAATTATAATTCTGATTCAAAATAAATCACGTACATCCTCATATGTATGTAGGAATACAAAATACCTTAAAGGTTAAAATCAATCATATTACGTTTTTGACAGTAATACAATATTATTTATATATTCATTTTTCTGGATTTTAATTCATATAGGTACCTAATATATGAGCACTCTGAATATCAATTTCTTATGTGTAATTTCATTAAGAAAATATAAATATATTTTTGCAATGATAAAAAATACATTTTTCTTTGATATTTATTAAAATATTCATATTTGCTATTAAAATATTAATTAAAAATTATCTTTAGAAATTTGAACTAGGGTCGATCTGTAAGTTATATCTATACATAACATAAAATTGTAACTGACCGCAGTCTGTACATGGAAGATATTTGAGAAAAACTATTATTAAGGGTCTTTACTAACGCAATAGAAACCAAAAGAATGATTTTTAGAATTCTTGTCTGTTTGTCTTTGCGTTTGTGCGCGCTAATTTCAGAAACGGCTGAACCGATTTGGGTGCAGTTTTCACTAATGTGTTGTGGTAAGCTTCAGTTAACATTTAGTATTTGTTTTATTTCAAACAGTTCATAATAAAAAAACTTATGTCAACTTAAAGAATCATCTAGGGACGCCAAGCGAAGCGAGGTTGAGTTGCGAGTTTTCAGTGTAAACTTTTTCGGTCTTGAATATTTTTGCTTCCAAAGCAGCGATAGTAATTCGAAAGCAGAGGATAGCTTTGCGCAAATTATGAAATTAGGTCAGCGTGGGATGTGCAGGAATACTTTAGTTATTGCAGGTAAATGGTGAGTGCGTTTGAAATCAATAGCAGGATATTTTCAAATCAGTACTTGCTCTTAGCTTCGAAATAATCCAATTAGGTCATATGGCTTCGAAAACAAGTCTTTGTTCGTATATATTGCGTTTAAATTTAGGTTAGTCTGTGAAGTTTGAAGATCTCTTGTAAGTGAAAATGTATCATCTAGTTATACTAATATTATAAAGCTGAAGAGTTTGTTTGTTTGTTTGTTTGGTTAAACGCGCTAATCTCAGGAACTACTAATCCAATTTGAAAAATTCTTTTTGAATTAGATAGCCCGTTAACTGGGAAATAACTGGGGCTATAGGCTATATATTATCCCGGAAAAATGTACAGTTCCCGTGGGATAGATTTGTTTTGGTCTAGGGACGAACCCGAAGCGAAGCGAGGGTGAGTCGCTAGTTTAATATACAAATAATAAAATTGTAACTGATCGCTGTCTGTACATGTAAGATATTTGAGAAAAATTATTGTTGGGGATCTTTATTAACGCAATAGAACCCAAAACAATGATTTTTAGTTTTTTTTTCCGTTTGTCTGTTTGTTTGTGCGTTTGTGCGCGTTAACTTTAGATTTGGGTGCGGTTTTCACTAATGTATTGTGGTAAGCTTTACTTAACATTTGGTATTTGTTTTATTTCAATCGGTTCATCAATAAAAAAGTTATGTCAATTTAAAGAATCATCTATTGGCGAACTCGAGCGAAGCAAGGGTGAGCCGCTAGTTTAATATAAATGCTGATTTCTATTAAGCTCCACTTAATAGGGAGACGGTGTAAAAACGTAAGTTCAATAAATCATGTCTCTTTAGAGATTAAGGGGTATTTAGGTGTACAGTAAATTGTGGAACTGTTGTGTAAAACGTAAGAGAAAAGTATTTCAACAACGGAATTGAAGACCCTCTTTTAAAATATAACTTAGAGGAAAAATTGTAGTTTGACAAATTTTTCATAACACTCATTGTAAAAACTATAAATAGATCGAATATAGGTATATAATAGTAGATGGTATTTAAAATAAATATGTTGGAACTCATAGTTAGTGTAAATGTCTTCAAGATACAACACACGGCATACCCAAAGCTTTTAGCGTCTGGCAAAGCTTTACGAAACTAAATCAAAACTATTTGTCCGCCATTGCATCCGTTTTCCATTTTGTATCGCAACAATGCAGAGTTAAAAACTGGGAAAATTCGAAAGAAGAAAATCTTCTATGCATAAGTAATACAAGGTGGTTAAAAACAGGCCGAAGTTCGCGTTCAAATCGACCATTCTGTTCCTAACTGCTTTGACAACCACTATTTGTGGTGACTCCATGATGATTGAAGTTGTGGATGAAATTATTAGTAATATTAAACTAGTCATTGAAAAAAACAATAGTTATTTAAAATAAAACGTCTCGAGAGATTTTAACATTTTCAAGTAATTTTTCTTTTTCAAATTACCAAAATTAAAATAGTTAAAATTAAAATAAGTAAAAAGGTTTTCAATTTTTATATATATGTATATTATTTTGTTAGTAAACTAATGAAATATTCAAATCAATGTTTAATAAGTATTCTATCTTACTAATATTACAATGTCCTTAACATTATTAAATAAGTAAAATTGATCGCTTGAAAAATTTTAAGCTACTAATTAAGAGAGAGCTAGAGCTGTCAATCAGGCCCATTTCACATTGATATAACATTGAAATATAATAATAACAGCCTGTTACTTCATAGTCACCCTACACGACCTGTAACAAAAGCTATTACCTGCTCCGCGCCACACTGACTTGCTAACTTCTATAAAATGACTCGGATTATCCGCACCGCGCTCAAAATATGCTCACACGAGTTGGTGGCGAATACAGAATAGCCGCCATCTTATTACTGTCTACTTGTTATTATAAATGTGCATTTGTGAAAACTTTTATAAAGTAGTTATATTAAAGTATTAGTAGCAAAGAAAGCTCTAAAAATTGTTGCGTCGGTAGTTTGTTCAAAAAATACAATCTGTCGATTCCAATAGGACAATGTCAGCAATTAGCTAAATAAAAAATAGTAACGATTAATACATTAATATGTACACACGATAAACAGTACCTACATGAGAACAATATTTTCCACAACTGAATCTGTATTCAGAAATTTGAATTTTATTTGTATATCTCATAAATTTATCATTTCGGTTTCAGGGCTTAACAGAGCTGTCTAGAAATAAATAATATTTCAACACAAAACAATACTTAGTCGCCAACGTAAAGCCGACTTGATAGATGGGCACAGACGCCAATGAGAGCCCTATTATCATAATATATCGATATTTAATGTTTCTCCACATTTTCACTATTTTTGATTGTTATTCGAAGTATTATGTACTTTAAAAACAATCAAAATATCAATTATTTACAAAGAATGTGGTATATAATTATTTATAAAAGATCATAAGAAGCGGTTCCGCGATTGTATTGTGACTGTCTGACTGTCAAAGCCATTTATGCCTTCAACTAATATTTATATGTATAATAATTATTAAAATTTATAATAACTATGTAGACATTAGTTTGATATAAATCGTGGTGGTATCCAATACACAGGGTTTATAGATATATAATATTCACTGATTGACTTGATAAAACGAAATTTGTATCAATTTCTCACTTATAAGCTATCTTTACACAAAGTGCTTGTATAATGACAATATCTTGATCTGTCACTGCGTTAAAGAAGTACAAACAAACAAACAATCAAACAACTCCCTCGAATTAGTAATATTAAGCACCTCAAAAATTTAAACATTATAAAAAAACATTTTTTCAGGAATTCTAAACGTTTATTCAAATAAATCTCATTACTTACTAAGAAACATCACAAAATTTTCCCAAACTTTGTTTACCAAATTATATATAATTGGTTAAAAATAACTTTTTATTATCTAACCTAATAATATAGCAATGTTGTGTTTTTTCTAATTAAATAGAGAAAATGACTTGGCTTAAAGTAAAAGGATACTGAATAAGTGGTTTTCGTCGTAGTAGTGGTGTGTAAATATTTGCGATCTCTCCTTTTACACTTTTCTTTTGTTTGAGTTAAATCTTATTAAGTAGGTCAGAAATATACCGCCTTTAATTTATAAAAGAAAGCGGTAAAGGAACACACAAGAGGCTAATTCGCTCATATTATGTGTTGGCTACGTTAATTATTTTAACGTTTGCAATGAAGGTTTTGCTTTTTCTTTGCCTTTTATTTAACTTGCAATGTTTGTTAGTTGGTATGTTCGTATGAGTCAAATTTTGTAACTGAATTAGAACCACTTACTGTAATACTACAGAGTTGAACTTTTACAAGTTGGTCCAGTTTTAATGACAATGATTTTTATGATAATTATGACCAGATTTTCCATCTAGGGACTCAGATGAAATAATTATTATAGCCCGTTCGAAAATTTACCTGAGTTTGTTGCTGTATCCAGTATTGGATCTAAATAAGACATCTCTATAGCGCGGCGGTAAACACCATATGCGCGAAATTTTGTACACGTATTCAATTATAGTAGCCCGTTCTAAAGTCCACCATAGCCTTGCTTAGGTTAAGAGAGATCTCCTCAGTCGTCAATGGTACACGCCACGACACAGATACGAAAATTTGTATGCGCATTCACAATTATGATTCGGTAGACTTCAACAACGTACCCTCACCATGACTTGTGTAATTTAGCGAGATGGGCGTTATTAGCATTAGCTTGCAACCTGTCTAGGAGGAGAATGCCTCCAAAATCAAACCCGGAACTGTTTTGTTAGGTCACAAGTAAGTTTTCATCAGTATCAGTACAAATAAAAGCTTGTATTGAAAAATGTTTTTAATATTAATTTATTACTACTGTCAGTTGTTCTTACCTTTAAGATTTTTTTAAACGTTACATGGTTCTTGGGATCAATTAGATTTATGAAAGACTATAAGATTTTGTAAACCAGTTTACTTAACAAGTAATAATAATCAAAATAGAATGCTTCCACTGGGTTAGCGTGTGTCGGAGGTTTGCGCCACAAAATTTGCGCACTGTGGCGAACCCGCGAATAGTTCGATATACACGAATACTTCGACGACTACGGGTACCGACTTGTATGTAGGATGGTCGAGAAATTGATGTTATTTATGATTACTAAATAATAATTATAATAATAATTCCACTTCCACTGCTGGGCACGGGTATTCTTTAATGCGAGGGATATCAGGCTAAAAGTCCACTACGCTGAAAAGGTGCGTGTTGGCAGCGTTATATGTTTTTCGAAAACTGATTAAATTTTCTCATACATAATGGTTTCCTCGCAATATTTCCTTTACCCTATGGTTTGTTCGCAAATCTCTAAGGCGCAAGACCGGAGGTTTGAACATGCTTCATTTGACTTTCTTAGTGAACGTGTTACCGCTGAGTTACTGATATTCGATACCAATACCATAAGCAGATGTAATAAATATTATATTTTATATGTAGTTACTTATTTTATGATAAGTTGGTACATTAAGTACACAAAGTAAACAAGTATTTCAATGATACGATATTTTTCGCGTACTCCCAAAATATACGCCCTGGATTAATGTCACACAAGATTACAGTGCGCATGATTTATGCTATTTGACAAAATGTCCGCTTGTGTATCGAGATAAAGCTCACATGCGTTACTCTTGTAAGCCATTCTAGATGTTACTTATGTCAAGGGGGAGCTTTTTTAATTAACTTTTTAATTACTATTATAATATATTACTTAGAAAAATGTAAACATGACTGGATTCGGTAAAGAACTTGCTATTCGTGAAGGCTTTTTTGTTGATTTTATTTTGCTATTTAATGAGCAGTTTTAAATGTCTAGTGTCGTAAAATATAGAAAAATTAGTATTCGTCCCTGGTTCTGCTCTTATAATGAGAAATCAGTAGAACTCTCAGACCTTTTATGTTAATCAGAGTCAGCGTTACATGAATAGAAAAGTTTCGAAAATCAGTCCAATAGATTCAGAGATTATCCTCAATATACAAGTAGAAAAATATTTACGTATTTGTATATTGGACTATATTTAGCCTTATAATGAAAAAGGGATAAAATCATAAAGCATAAGTTAAGAACATGTAACAGTATTATTTTTTGTTATCATTGGACATCAGATGGACGACTTGACATGCTCTCCGAAACAAGGGGGCAGCATATTTAACTTCCGATTTTAGGTTGTTGCTGATAAAGAGATTTTTAGTTAGATGCATCAAGTAATTCTCTTAGAGACCAAGATCCTTAGGACCTGATCTTCCTTGCAATGAAGGGAGGCCCGTGCCCAGCATCTATTCCATCCTTATAACTTTCTGTATCAGCAACTTAAGAATTAAATTAAATGATGAAATACAAGGCAAAAACGATTTTAAAATCGGTTCACTACATAACATTTCTGTAAGTGGACTTTTTTCATTAAGCTTTTTCATTTCCCATTTTTATGGTCTTTTAACAGCGGTATATCAGAATATTCTTATATAGGTACGTATATTATTGTAACAGACAGTGTTGTAAAAATCCATGCACATTGGAATCATCATTTATCCCAACAATACCACTCGGAATCATCGAGCTTTATATAGCTATTATAAATAGCAGATTACATGTGCTTTTTTATTATACAACCTGATCCATCCTGAACAGACTCGATATTACTATTTTATTGTAAATGAAATGTATTTTATTTCATGCTTTTTTTAAATAAATGATGGATTTATGATGGCCTTTTTTGTTTCACTCAATATTGTTAGGAGATTTATAAATTCATTAGATGTTTCCTGTATTTAAAAATTCTTTTTCAAAGCATATTATATTTGTTACTATCAGACCTGATAGGCATGTCTGATTTTATAAATTTTATTTGTTCATTTAAAATTCCTATAGGGAAAAAACTTTCAGTTTTCCTTGTTTCCGAATTTTTCCTCAAATCCTTATATGCACTTATTAACATATTATTAAAAAAAAATTAGCCAAAGAGGTCGAGCCGTTCTGATAAGATGTGCTTAACGTATTCATATTTTTTATATAGTACATCATTATGACGCTTTATATTATGTTTGTATTGATCATACATTTATCTTTATTTATCGAGATAGTTCTCTGACACTAGTTTCATTTAAAATGTATTTGGTGATTAAGAAGAGAAAAAATAAGAAGAAAAGATCTTTCTAATCTATATATATATATATATATATATATATATATATATATATATATATATATATATATATATATATATATATATATATATATATATATATAATAAAACTGTAGAGGTTGAATGTCTGTACATTAGAAAAAAAAGCTAAAAACCGAGTCAGGGGGGTGTAAGAAGAGAAATAGAATAAATCCAGATTTTTTCAAATTTTTTGTTTCTTTCTTTATTTGTTTGTCTGTTTATACGGACTTATCTCCGAAATTGTTGAACCGATATAAATGAAATTTTGCATGGTGGTAACTTATATCCCCGGTCAACATTTTAGATATTTTTCATCTCGGAAAATTAAAGAGTTTCCGTAGGATAGTTAAAAAACTATAGCAAATTATACAGCTTAGTACACAAAAACTATTGTTTGGATTTTAATGAAACTTTACAATAATATAGTTCGTACATTAGAATAACAAATAGGAAGTATCCTATTATTATATATATTATCCTATATAAAAATATTTTATCCCGAAAAAATTTACGATTCCCGTGGGATAGATTTGTATTTGTTTGTCTAGAGTATTACTATTCTATAATAAAATTCTTGACAAGCGAAACTATCTAAATGTGTATATTGTTGACGTATATACATATGTATGCATATAGTTAATAACTAAGTAGGTTACGTAAAGGTTGAAGAAGTCCGGCATTATACTCCTTACAATGTATTTCTAAATGCCAAAATGTGACGAGACCACAAAGGTTTTTAACCTTTTTTGTTATTTATCAATAAAATTTGTCATAAGCTATCTAAACAGACCCTTCTTTATATTAGAATGTGAAAAACACAACTTAATTGCTTGAAATGAAGCTAATATTATATTTTTGATTAAAAATATCACTTGTACAGAAAAATAATTTAATTTTGTAGTTGAATTTGACATCATTGTACAGAGCGGAGCAATTATACATAAATAATAAAAAAATCGACATTTTAAGTATAAAATAATGCGAAGCTTATACACAGATATAACGTATTGTAAACAATCATAAATGTTATCTTATCCCTAATAAATATTACGTCCTTAAATGAACAAATATCTTAATGCTAATTAAATCTTAAGCTATCGATCAAATATTTAGTTATTTCTACAATTCTATCTAAGAATTGATTGACACAATGACCCGCCGCTCCTATACTGATTCTATATAGATTACCCACCATAGATTTACAAACAAAAATATAATTTACACCTTATTTCACACATAAATAAGGTTAAAATTTCTTTGATCATTGTTATATTCAATTGATATAGGAAATTGTATTTAATATGAATAGACTAAAGGTTCATTTTGCATCAAATCATAAGGAAAAATTCGCTTATGTACTGCTGTGGCCATTCACTGCAGATTTACGCAATAGTTTCCTTTAAGTAATAATTTTATAAAAGGTTTAATCAAGGAGTGTATAGTTGTAGTATTTAGGACTACGTATGTGTAGTATTTATCTGATTCTCAAATAATTATGTTTATAAATATTAGAAGTGAGAGAACTGCATGTTTGACTTTTCATATTACAATAAAGCTCTTAAACTCTTGTTTATGTTTGGCACAGTTTGGTAGTTTGTATTTTGTTATATTTATTTAATTTATCCGAGCATATAACACATGTATATAATATCATAATTAAATATCAACGGAAACTATATGACACACCTGCGATTTGCCGATGACATAGTCATCATGGCAGAGACTCTGCAGGATTTGGAAGAAATGCTAAACAGTCTAAGCGATTCTTCAAGACGGGTGGGTCTCGGGATGAATCTCGACAAGACCAAAATCAATTTGAATTTTCATGTATCCCCGAGACCTGTGATCGTGAATGGCGCTGTTCTTGAAGTTGTGCAGGAATACGTATATCTTGGCCAAACCATACAACTCGGCCGGCACAACTTTGAGAAGGAGGCCAACCGAAGAATACGCTTGGGCTGGGCGGCTTTTGGGAAGCTTCGTCATATTCTAGAGTCATCTATCCCACAATCCCTTAAGACCAGGGTATTTAACCAGTGCGTCCTACCCGTAATGACATACGGAGCCGAAACGTGGACACTCACCGTAGGGCTGGTCCACAAATTCAAGGTCAATCAGCGAGCAATGGAACGTGCGATGCTTGGAGTTTCTCTGGCGGACAGAATTCGGAATGAAGTCATTCGCCAGAGAACTAAAGTAACCGACATTGCGCGCAGAATAAGCTCGCTGAAGTGGAAGTGGGCCGGTCATGTCTCCAGACGTACCGATGGTCGATGGAGCCGAAACGTGTTAGAGTGGAGACCGCGTATAGGCAAGCGTAGTGTAGGACGTCCTGCAGCACGATGGACAGATGACCTAAGAAAGGTGGCTGGCAGTGGATGGATGCGGGCTGCCCAGGACCGGGATGGTTGGCGCTCATTGGGGGAGGCCTTTGTTCAGCAGTGGACGGCGATAGGCTGATTGACTACATACATACATATATAAAAATGATTTTTAGTTTAAGTTTCAGATTTTTCACCAGTACTTCGGACTGAGGCATTTTTTTTTCGTCCCGTTGTAGTCATATGATGATTAGTAAAAAAATGTATATACCTAGTTATATATAACCATAATAATATTACTTATTGGGGCTTACAGCTTCCAGATATTTAAAAATTCACCAGTTTTAGTCTAGGAAATTCAGGAAGTGAAGTTGGGCATTTCACATGTATGTATAATGTAGGTCATCACATATAGTAATCGTTAATAGTTTAATTACAGAACACTCACCAAACATGATTATAGGCCGGAGATTGGTAGTCGTGTTGCAACGTCAACACCAAGTACCCTCTATATACGAAATATAATGCTTTGGTCTAGTTTAACGCGTCTTCAGTTTGCTGGCACTGTTTAATTATTGCACAAAAAAGTTATAATTTGCTCTAAAAATGGTCGTAATTTTAAGAAAATAGTCAAATTTCTTAGCTACTGCAAAAATGAAATAAAACATCGTTCAAGTGCGAGTCGAATTTGCACACGAAGGGTTCCGTACCAACGTACATATACTTTTTATTAATATGACTTTTACTCTCTATATGTACTCGTACTATATTAACTTCGATGATCGATTAAGAACATTAAAAAATGTGTTTTGTATTTTTTTTTTTTTTATTTTTATTATTTGTTGTTATAGCGGTAAAAGAAATACATACTTGTGAGAATATCAACTCTCTACCTATTACGGTTCATGAGATACTTCCCTCTGACAGACGGATGGACGGACGGACGGACAGCGGTCGCATCTTATATATTTAAACGAGCAATTCTTGTATATTTATATCTTTATTTATTTATTTATTTATTTATACCGGCGATCTCGGAAACGGCTCTAACGATTTTGCTAAAATTTGGTATATGGGGGCTTTCGGGGGCGAAAAATTGATATAGATTAGTCACATGTCTGGGAAAACGCGTGTTTTCGAGTTTTCATGCGTTTTTCTTATGCATTATTCTACGCAAAATTTAATCGCGACATCTATACAACTCTCTCAGTAACACTTAGTCACTTAATGTAAAATTATTTTTAAGCCAAATTAAAAAGAAAATTATTCTTATCGCGACATCTATACAACTGTCTCAGTAACACTTAGTCACTTAATGTAAAATTATTTTAAAGCCAAATTCAAAAGAAAATTGTTCTTATCGCGACATCTATACAACTTTCTCAGTAACACTTAGTCACTTAATGTAAAATATACAATCTTTCAAGAACTCCGAGCTAAGCTCGGTCGCCCAGGTACTAGTAATAAAGTTCCATTGGCATTTTTCGGGTACGGAACTTTAAAAAATTGCTTATAGTTTTTATTGAAAACTTGAAAATTTTTCCACAAGATCCATAGATAGTACACTTATTCTAATTCTCTTCATGCGAAGCCAGAATTCTTTCTTAAGCATAAGACCAATAATTTTTAAAATATTAAATTAAAAACTCCACGTAAATATTATGATTCTGTAATTGTTTAAGGTAATTATCCTTAAGAAAAATAGTTATTTTAAAAGAATCTCACTTTTATATCACGGTTTGTTGACTAAATGTTTTTTCCATGCAGAATTAAGTCATAGGGTTTTAAGTACATGATTGACCGATAAAAATTATATCATCTACCAAAAGTTATGTAGGTCTCCTTTTTCTAATGTTGGGAAATACATTTACGCATACCACCTGTAGACATGTAGGTGGCTATGTGGGACTCACCGGCTAGAAAAGCCAGTACTACCCACTAATCGCTTACGCATTCAACTACGACGCCCCGACGGCAGGTCTGCCGAAGCAGACCACAACAATCATGGGGTTGCTCCACAGTCCACTCTGCTATCAGAGAAGTACCAGGAGCAACCCGCATGGTACACCGCCCACCGAAGTGGGCCATCTCCCTGTGCGTTTCTTGGCTTCACGCCCGGCTGAGCTGCCGGACGCTACTGAGCCCCCCCACCATGACAAGGTGAACGCACATTAGGGGGGGTATGTAGGCCTCTTGCCTCAAACCTACGACCAAAATTTTACTAAACGGAGCTATACTAAATAGACACCCACGAGTAGATATGGCTGTTATACGCTATTAGTTTTTTTTTTTTTTTTTTTTTTTTTATACTACGACGGTGGGCAATCAAGCATACGGCCCGCCTGATGGTAAGCGGTTACCGTAGCCTATGGACGCCTGCAACACCAAGGGCATCACATGCGCGTTGCCGACCCTTTAAGAACCTACTTACTCCCCTTTTGAAGGACCCCATACTGTAGCCCTCTGGGAAAACCTCGGCAGGGAGTTCATTCCACAGCGGGATGGTCCGTGGGAGGAAATTTCTCTTAAATCGAACTGTACGGGACCATTTGGGATGCAGTGTGTGGGCATGAACTCTCTGTCGATGGCGAGCGGTGCGATGATAAAAAGTGGCCGTGGGCATCATTTCAAACAATTCTTCGGAACACAACCCATTATACAAACGAGTTATCACTTATGCAAGTTAAGTTTGCAATGACAGCTCATATTTAACTGCTTTAAGTTCAAATCAGTAAACAAGTTGTATTTTAAAGCCAACAAAGTACATTTTTCTATAAATTTCGAGAAAATGTACTGCGCCTAATTCAACCGTTTCCCACAGAGCTTATCAAAATGCGATTAGCAAAATAACCGGTCAAGTACTAATTTATTGGATTTTATAGTTTTGGCCTTTGATAAAGGTATAATTTAGTATTTGAATGTAATCTTTCTCTAGAAAAGATATTGAGTCAGCTAAATATAAAGGTGTGAGTAGAATGATAGTACCATAATATTGTCTAGACAAGTGCTAAGGTATCATTATTTTCAATCTAGGCTTTTAGATTTAACCTAATGTCTTTAATACGCTTTTATAAGTTTCATTGTAACTAAATATCTAATCAAATCTTAAAAGATATTATATTAATTTGAGATTTATAAGACCATTAGCGGCTAATCCTCGCTTCGCTCGGGTTCGCCTCTAAAAAACCAAAAAAAACCTATCCCTCGGGAATCGTATATTTTTCCGAGATAAAAACTAGCCTATGTGCTATTCCAGGCTATAATCTATCTCTGTGCCAAATTTTATCCAGATCCGTTTAGCCGTTTTGGCGTGAAAGAGTACAAACATTCATACTCACAAACTTTCACATTCATAATATTAGTATAGATGTAAGATAAGACGTAGACGTGGCGGATAGATAGTCATTGGCTAAATGACTAAACTGATTTTGAAGAGGTTTGATATTTTGGATCCTGTCCCTTTGAAATAAACCCCTAAAATAATAAAAATGGATAAATTGTATTTCTTACATTTTAAAACTGAAGATTTTTCATTTCTAACGATTCTGTATATTCGACTGTAACTGAAATTCAAAAATCAGTTCAATTTTGAAAGTTTTATTAATAGCAGTATTTGAAATACTAACGAAGTTTTAAATAAATGCAATTAAAACTAAGTTAAAATCGACTTCTAACATTTGATCACATACTTAACGATCACAAATAAGACTAATAATTTAATAATGAAAATCAAAAAGAAACGCTCCGTTTGCTCTAATATAATTATGTTTCCGTGGTTATAAATCTACATACCCATTTTGTAATAATACAAGATTTACTCAATATTAAGGCGTAGCTATCTATGAAAGAGGTCGGCCTAAGATCAAAAGCACTATGAATTACGTCTAAGAGGCTATTTATGTGCTCTTAGAACATGCAATTTAGTTAGACCGGTGATTGATAATTACTAAATTGTGACTACAGTATTATTAAACTGGTAGTGTATAGAAAATTGCTAACATACTCCAATTATACGTGTAAAAATGTTGAATGTCATTATTTTGTTGAAAATATTAATATTTATTTTGTTCATAAAATTGTTGTTATTATTGTAATGTGATTTCATTTATCCATTCTAATAATATTATACATATGTACCTATGTATAAATAAAAGTGAATCTGTTCGTTACATTTTCTCGCGTAAACCGCTGAACAGATTTCGATAATATTTGGCAAAGACATTCTGGAATCGGATATAAACTATCTTTGAACCCGTACGCTACGCTTATCACGCAAGCGAAGCCGTGGGCAAAAACTAGACTATACTTAATATTCTAAAGAGGTAAAGTTTGTGAGTTTGTGAGGTTGTAGGGGGTAATCCTGGATCTACTGAACCGATTTAGATGAAATTTGGCAAGAAGATAGTTTGAGACCCTGGAAAGGTAATTGGATACTTTTTATTCCGAAAATCATCCCTCAAGGGGGTGAAAATGGGTTTGAAAGTTTGTATAGGGAATCAAATGAGGGACCAACTCGAGCGAAGCGAGGTTGAGTTGCTAGTATTTTATTAGAAGTTAAATGACTTTATATTTATTAAAAATCAGCAGCAGTCAATTTTTAGGTTTGTGATATTTAGCATTGAAATATATATTTATTGATTGTTTTTTAAATTGTACGATACTTCAATTTCATATTTACATACCAAGTAGAGCTGGCCATGTAAGGGTAGACAGGCGTGTCTACTGGTTCTCTAAATCATATAGGTTATCTCACAATGTTTTCCTCCATTTTAAGGCGAGTGGTTAAGTTTTTATTACTTATTGATTATAAAATATTTATCCACCAAAATAATTACACGTTTTACATAAAAAAAAATCTTACTATTCCACTTCAAAATGCCTTCCTGACCGATTTCGGCCACGGTGGTCAAGCTCTCTAAGACTATCTAACTGCGTAGGAGATATTATAGTACACAAGTGTACGCGCAGACATAACGTATTCTCTCTATTTTTTTCACTTTAACATTCCGGTGGAACGACAATCCGATACGACCGGTGAGAGACCAGTCATAGGACCGACGGCTTTACGTGGCATGGGGGTAAAACACTGCTAATTTCCCCACCCCAGGCTGTAACTGAGACTTTCTTAACAGAAAGGTTCAATAACTAAACTTTGCTTGACTCGGGACTCGAACCTAGAACCTCCGGATCTGTAGCCTCACGGCATGTGAGCCATTAGACTACCGAGGCAAAGAAGACATCATTATGTACAAATACATAAAATGCGAATACAAATTTTTAAATTAATTCAAATAACAATCGCTACCTGATTTTGATATTAAGTATTACCTAATCTTATTAGATGAGGTTTAAAGGCAGGTATTGTCGTAAAAACCGAAGAAAAGGGATAATAAGGTTCGACTTGATGAAGGTCACGTATTGAATAATATATCTTTATGTATTAGAAACATAATAAAACGTAAGACCGTATAGGTTTCGATAAATAATTAGCGTAAAATAAGTGTAATAAAACCTGTCAAGTGCGAGTCGGACTAGCACACGAAGGGTTCCGTATTATAATCGATTTTTAATTTGCATGGCAACCATTTTGAAATTTCCCATCTTGGTCTTGGTCATCTTATGTGAAAATTTCAAATCTCTACTTATTACGGTTCATGAGAAAGAGCCCGCTAGCATACTGACGGACGGCCAGCGGAGGTTTAATAATAATAGAGTCCCGATGGCATCCTTCGGGTACGGAACCCTAAAAAAGGAATGCGAAGTACATATATGTATATGGATATATCTTTGTTAGTCCTAAATTTGGACTACCTTTTTGTATAGAAATTTGTAACGTTATCGGATGCTCCCCTTTTATAACAGTTTTTATACGTTACTCCTCGTAGTATGATTTGTTAATGAAATTTAATCTAGATAATATAATGCACATATTTGCTGTTAATTTTGCTAATTGCATATACTGTACCGATCGCGGCAACAGCCACGAGACACAGCGGTAAAAATAGTATTATAATCGCTAAGTTATAATACTACTACAGGCTTCAATAAATATCTTCTGCACCTTTCGCTTATTTTATTCTTTTAGTCTGAGTTAGTGTTAAAATAAGGACAACTTTGCTATGCTATTTTCTAACTTATTCCTCTGCTATAAATAACAGATTGGTTTCGGCCTCATTTTCAGATCATTTGTTATTAGATTGGGGTATAAACTACACTTAATCGCAATTCGCAAGTACAATATTTATGAATGGGTATTAAAATGTTAAAAAGAAATAGTTTGTTATATGATTATGATATGTTGGTTTGTTCGTACCTACGTACGGGACATCTAAAATTACTGGTTCCTTTTCAAAAATTCTTTCTAGAAACAATTACTGTTTTCATAATTTTTTCAACGTAAAGTAAATATAATTTGTATAAAATGGAACTGGAATATGATATATGGTTTATTTTTTAAATGAAGAGGTTTCCAAAAAAATTATCAGAAAAAAAATCAACCCCTGAAAGTGAAATATATTTAAAGTGAATTTTTAGTCGTCCTCTATATAGGTACAGGACGACTTTAAGGGACTTCAAAATATTTCACATACATATATTATTTTGTACACACGCTCTATTTCTTGCAGGTTCGGCGAGGAGGACAAAACGCGTACAACTGCGAACGCGTGTAGTTTATTCTGTCCCAATAACTTTTAGGTCAATGGTAAAAGTTGGGAGCAACACTACATTTAACGAATGAGGATGATGTGCTAAGTGGTGAGGATTCTAGGTCAGTGGAAAAACTGGCTTAAAATAAAAAGCACCCTTGGTGAAGAGTTTATTTCCAAAAGTTGCGACATTTTGTTACTAATTAGCGTAGCGTCTATTTATTAAAATTTGAACTAAAAATATTTGTAAATGTGTGAATTTGGTTAAATATTGAACAAAAAATAATCAATTCATGCTAAAATCTGGAATATCCTGATGGTAAGTGATAACCGGACCTTATTAAGCTTTCTATACCAGAAGCATTACGCGCGCGCTAAGTAATGACTGGAATGAGAAGAAATCTAGATCATCTTCTATTTTATTATTATTATTATTTAATTATTACTAAAAGATAAATGCAAAAGAGCGATCGAATAAAGTGGTAGTTAGGAATCCAATGCAACATTTACAGAACCAAATACATATATATCTATACAGATAACGAAAATTGAAGTGTCTGATTGTAATGTTAAAATAACAGCTTTTTACTAAATGCACATTATTTTATATAGAATAATTATAAGAAAAACACAATTTTTAAAATTTTGTTCTGTCTGTCTGTCTGTTCTGGCAAATCTATGAAACGGCTGGATTGATTTTGACAGGACTTTCACTGGCAGATAGCTGATGTTATAAGGAGTAACTTAGGCTACTTTTATTTTAGAAAGAGAATTATAGTTCCGCTCAAAAAAAATTATAACGTACCTAAGGACGTATCCGAGCGAAACGAGAATAAGTCGCTAGTCATACATTAATAAAACAATTTTAATAACTTATTTCCATTAGATAGTCTATTTATTGAGAAAAATTATAGGTCATAAAATAAGTCGGTCCAATTAATCGCTCATCATTTGAGAGCAGCTAAACGGATTTGTATGGGTTCTTTTATTATGGAAGTAAGTATTTAATTTGCGGGATAAAAAATATGGTATATTCCAATCGATTAGACTCATCCGAAGACTTATTCGTAGCTGTTTTACAAAATCTTGTGTAAAAATATGAGTAAAGCTGTATGCCATAAGTATTATAATCTATACTAATATCACAAATGTGAAAGTTTGTGAGTATGGATGTATGGATGTATGTATGTTTGTTACTCTTTCGCGCCAGAACGGCTTACGGATCTGGATGAAATTTGGCATAGAGATAGATTATAGTCTGGAGTAACATATACTTTCTATCCCGAAAAAATGTACGGTTCCCTTGGAATAGCGAGCGAAGCGAGAGTGAGACTCTAGTAAGTAATATAGTCAGAGACGGAATTTTAATAAGGTGCTTTGTTCGTGAACTGGGGCATTATCGAATGTGAGGGGAATTAAGCCATAGAGCACGCTAGGTAAATACGGGTTGGCAGACTATACGTGTATTCTGAAAACTAGTTGGATTCCTTCAAACGTACAAGGAATGAGATACACATAATAAAATATCAGAAACCAGCGACTCAACCGCTAACCTCGCTTCGCTCGGGTTCGTCTCTAGTTTGATTCCCCATTTTCATCCCCTTAAGGGATGATTTCCGGGATAAAAAATATGCTATGTCCTTTCCAGGGCCTCAAACTATCTTCTTACCAAATTTCATCTAAATCGGTTCAGTTGATCCAGAGATTAACCCATACAACCTCACCAACTCACAAATTTTACCTTTTTATAATATTAGTATAGATTATTTTGATTTCAAAGGACATACATAGGTCATCTACTATATACGAATTAAATTAATAAAGATTAAGTATATTATTTCCCTTAAACCTGTAAATATTTACTACGACCGAGTCGTACTGCGATGCTTTTATAAAGGACAGGATAAACACTGCCACAAGATTTACTTTAAATATCATAATTATCAATAGAAATACTAATGAAGATATGATCTCATAATTTATACGATGCTAAATCATAAGCCGCTATTATTTACCCTTCAAAGAAAGTGAGTGCGTTCAAGCGAATCTAATCTAACATTATCCGTACACGGGTTCTATGAAAGGATATGGATAAATGTACTTAGTAATGTTTTGATGAAGCCTGTGTAAGGAATATATCAAATCAGCATAAATACTGTATTTCAACGCATTTTCCATTGTTAGCGAATATTTTTGACCGGCTTTCAAAAAGACGAAGAGTAGACATTTGAGTGTATGTGGTTTTATTGTGTAATTCTTGTCTTGATACGTGTAGTATTATGTTATATTTCAAGGCTTGTGTAATATAAAAATAAAAAATAAGATCAGAATTTTAAAATCGACTTATATTTACAGATAAATAAAATAAAACTATTTTTGTGTGTATATTGATAACTTAAACTAAATAGGGGATATGGTATATGGGATGGGATGTAAAGCTAACAATTATTAAAGTAAAATTTAAAATGCGATCTCAACTTTCTAATAAGTAAAGCTCGGCATTTAGTAGTATGTTTAAAATATACTTCCTGGTTATCCTATGTGACGTATCCTATAACGGATTACACTATCACTCCTCACATCTCCTCATACTATCCTCCTCGTTCTGGGTTCGAACTCCCAACCTCAGACATAGTAACCAACCTGAAACACTGCACTGTACCACGACCGTTCTAATAAATAATCCAAATGAGCAATATATTTTGCTTAAGACTTTACCTCAGTCCACTAATTCGTTGACATTTGATTCTATCTAGATATTGCAAAACGATACTTTATATCTTTAAAATATTCAAATTCTTGTACAATGCTAGTAATAGATAAAATGTTAGTTGTAGTCTGTCGATGTACTTATAGGTTATATTGTACTATGCTACTGCTTTGACAGTACATAAAAATTGATTTACTTAATACGTAGGTTAAGTTATTTGTTTAAGTTGTGTTATATGTATATATGTAGATAATAATATAATTCAAATTTTAATTAATCTTATCTTATAATATTAAATGGGCAAATCTTGTATATACATTTTTTGTATCTCGGAAACGGCTTTAACGATTTGTATTTGCTTGCTTTCTATTTGCTCTCATGTTGACAATGTTCTATAGCGCCATCTCACAAATTTTTGTGGTACTTGCATTTCCGATAGATTAACTTACTCTCTTTGGCAAAACATACTTACAGGTATTATTTCTTGTACAACAAAACGACGCCTAATAAAGTACCTTAAATCAAAGTAAACATTCCGTCCCATTTATACATTTATGCAAATAGTGACATCAATTCGTTATTGCGCTTCCGCAAAAAGAAGTATCAAACTCACAATCACATTATCTATAAGTAAGGATAGCAAAATTATAAAATCCTAATTATTATAAGCAATATTCCACTTACAACTTCTTAGTACTAACAAAATTATATATGTTGAGCTTGAAATTAGCTGACCTAAGACATTTGATTTACGCTTCTCTAAGCTGTTTAACCTGAGTTATGTCTGGTGTTGCGCGATTAACATTCATTTCAAATTTTAACAGCCGCCGTGCAATGTACTAACGCTTATTATAAATAATCTTAGTATTTTAGTGTTCGTAATAACGTCAACTTTCATAGTTCAAGTAATATTAAACACAAAAATGGTTTTATTAGATTTTTCAGAGATGTTGGACTTGTAGAAATGTCATGTTTGGATTTTCGTTGTTTATATAATAGGTATTTTATAAGGCTGTAGATTGAAAGGTAGCGGGTTCAAAACCCGAGTTCAGTCAGTAAATGGCAAAAAAAATCAATAGAAGCTTATAGTTAAAAAGTAGGCAAGTTTTACGTTACGGAGAGCTTTTAAAACCGTGGGTTTTGCACACAATTTCTTACTGGTCGTATTGAATTTTCGACCCACCGGAGTTGGAGACTGAAAGGAATGTAGAGTGCACTTGTATCTGCGAACTCCTGTAATAACTTGTACTAAGATGGAAAGTCTCAGGGAGATTAGTCGCTGTGATCAATATCGGATTGGAGGATATTATTACTACCAGAAAAAAAAAACTTTATTTTTTGAGTTATTTATACACACAGACCAAACTTTCAAGGGGATAAAAATACTTTGCTCTATCCTTATAGTTTTACCAAAAACCTATAAAAGTACCTATTTGTATAATATAAAAGATTTGAAATTTTAACAAATATTAAAAACCAGGCAAAAGAGAGACTACTAATGACTAGAGTCAGTCAGTCAGTCACTAGAGTCATTATAAAAATATGTTTATAAACGCACATTATTTTGACGATTTATATTTTCATGCCCCCCTTTATATTTTTATTATAATAATACACAGTAATTTAACGATTTTTATTTACTTTAATTTTAAGCTATACAAAATAAACTCTATCTACGTTCCCTTAGGGGGGCGCCCTTCCCTGGTTGGTAACACCTGAACAAGACTAAAGAGAGACTTGTTAGTGTAACGAGTTACCATTATTTATTATAAGGCTTATTTTTTTAGTAAATACAGATATATACTTAGTATCATCATCAAAGTCAACTATCTTTTGTCTACTGTTGGACATAGATCTCTCCTACAGTATGCCACTGAGCTCGATCTTTAGTTCTACGCCTTCAACCACTGTCAGCCTCTTTAAATATATCGTTGCTACAAAATATTATTACATAATAATGTGGACGTATGGAAATATCACTTGCGAGGGTCAAAGTGGCGAATCGCAATTGTCTGATTTTTGATACATTGTCCACTTTCTACGTTTAAAGTAATATGTGAATGGCATAACAAGGGTAAAGATGTTATTTAAATAAGAGAAAATTAAACTCTTCCCCCCCTCGAAATAGGCCCTGCTACTGAGCAGGCACGGATTACTAAGTAAAAGTTATATTATATTCCTTTAATACTATCTGAATAAATCTTCCCACGATGGTCAAACTAAGGTGAGGCAATAAATAGTATAAGTAATAAGGCAAGCGATGTCACGGGCAGTCGTTATGTAAGTTGTCCCTCGGGTCGTGTGGTCATGTGCCAGTGAAAGGCACCGTACGTTGAGTAACTGTAGAATATCTAGAAATTGTGAAAATGTAGGCTCAGCAAAATTACTATATAAGTAGAATCATCTAACGAAGATAAATAAGATATTTTTATTATTAATTATTGTTAGAGAAAAACAATGAGCTTAAGTTATTCAAATATACCTAGTCTATTCCTTTTAGCCATCGTACTTAAGGCTTTTTCTTTAAAAATATTTTATTTTAAACTAGCGGCTCACCCTCGCTTCGCTCGAGGTCTTCCCTAGGAACGTTAAAACGTATCGGTTAGTATGGAATATATAATTTATATATTACTAGCGACTCACCCTCGCTTCGCTTCGGGTTCGTCCTAAGACAAAATCAAATCTATCCCGCGGGAACCGTATATTTTCCGGAATGATATTTTTGATGATGATGATGATATTTTTCTACTATAGGTATAACGTTGGCATCAAAAATTTCCAAAACACATAATACACATAAACATTCAACGTCTATCACACTATCCTCAGATACTTCCAACTCACAGATATTATTATCTGAAATAACTCCTACTACTACGGATGAAGTCCTTAAAATAATTAATAACCTTAATAGCAACACATCAGTAGGTATCGATGGTGTTAGCACGAAAGCTATAAAATGTGTAAAAAACTTGATTGCTGATGACCTCACTAATTGCATAAATCAGTGTCTGTATGATGGTGTCTTTCCAGACAGTCTCAAAATAGCCAAAGTTAGTCCAATTTATAAATCAGGCAAACGCACTGATCCTGGAAACTACCGACCGATATCAGTACTACCAGTCTTTTCCAAAAAAAAATTATTTGAAAAAATATTACACACCCGTCTTAGTAACTATTTAACTTCAATTAACTTTATTTACAGTAAACAATACGGTTTTAGGCCCAAATCCAACACATTATCTGCCACAATGGATCTCATCACTAAAATTAAACTTAAAATAGATCAAAAACAAATAGCTCTGGGCATATTTGTTGATCTCAAAAAAGCTTTTGATACCGTAAGTACTGCACTCCTATTAAAAAAACTTAATGATATCGGCGTTAGAGGTACAGCGTTAAACATTTTTAGATCTTATCTTGAAAATCGGCAGCAAGTAGTCAAAATAGGAGAATACACTAGCGACATTGCTTCAATTAAATGTGGCATACCCCAAGGCTCAATATTAGGTCCACTTTTATTTTTGATTTACATTAACGACATTAGCAATATAGGGTTAAATGGAGATCTGACGTTATATGCAGACGATACAAGTATGTTTTACTATGGAGACACAATAAATTCGATCGTAAAAGATGCACAAAATGATTTGGTCTGTTTAAACAAATGGCTACAGAACAACTTACTTACCGTTAATACTGAAAAAACAAATTATATCATCTTTGCTGCTAAAAATAAGAAAATAGGTAGTTTTGATCCTTTAACTATAAATGGTACTGTTATCAATAGGACAAAAAGTGGAAAATATCTTGGTATTACATTAGATAGCTGTTTGACATGGAAGCCTCATTTAGACAAAATTAAATCTAAATTATCATCATTGGTTGGAGTACTACGCGGCAATGTACGTTGTTTTCCTAAACCAGTTCGATTAATTATTTATAATATAATGGTAAAGCCCCATATAGATTACCTAATTGAACTCTGGGGCACTGCAGCACCAACTAATCGCTGCAAAATACAAAGACTGCAAAATAAATTAATAAAAGTGCTTTTTCATTACGACTATATGACTCCTACTGAGAAACTGTACCAAGAAACTAAATTTATGAGTATAAAACAAACATATGTGTATAATACTTCAATTTTAATATATAAAATTATGAATGGATTAATACATACAAATATATCCTTCACAAAGAAATCACATACACTAAAACATTCACTACGAAATTCAAATCAAATAAGTTTAATTAAACCAAGGACTAACTACGGAAAACTTAATATAATGTATGAAGGCGTTCAAATATTTAATAAATTACCATCAAATGTAATAGAAACAAAACCATTTTATAAATTCAAAAAACTTTTAATAAATCATGTGTTAAACAACATACCTATAATTTAAGAAATAATAAATATATAAGTTATAGAAAATATCAAAATCTTAAACTAAATACTTTACAACTAAACAAAATATATCTACGAATAATGTAAATAACAGAATTCATATATATACGTATTCAATTAAAAAAAAAATTATAATAATAATTATAAAAAAAATAAAAATAAAAAAAAATAAATAAATAAAAAATAATAATAAAAGTAATCTAAATATTATGTAAACTGTATACATACTCATACAATAAAATAGCTAAAATTATTATACTCATTTTTATTACTAAATTCTATCTGTATCTCTTCTAGTAACAAGCTCTCTATATCTTTGTGTTTACTAATTAAATAAGTAAGCATTTTAGTTGTAATACCATTCTACCCACAACATTATGTAAAAAATGATATTGTTTGAAAAATATTTATGTATAAAGTATTAATCTTATTACCTAATGAACTCATATTTGATGTTTGTGTACCTATAATACCATATTTTTTTGTATTGTATAAAGTTGTTCACGATGTAAATAATATTTAACTACCTACTTGTAATTTGTCTTCTCATTAAGTGAATGTTATGATATATAGCCTATAGCCTTCCTCAGTTAACGGGCTATCTAATGCAAAAAGAATTTTTAAAATCGGATCAGTAGTTCCTGAGACTAGCGCGTTCAACCAAACAAACACTCTTCAGCTTTATAATATTAGTATAGATATGATATACCTATGAGCCTATACTTTTCTAAATAAAAGGGCTATCTAATGCAAAAATAATTTTTCAAATCAAATAAGTACCTGACATTAGCGCGTTCAAACAATCAATCGTAATATGTTACAGTTATTATTTTTATAAAATACTAGTGACTTACCCTCGCTTCGCTCGGGTGCGTCCCTAGGTACGTTTTAATTTTTTTGAGCAAAACCCTAATTCTTTATCTAAAATAAAAGTAGCATAAGTTACTCCTTATAATATCAGCTATCTGCCAGTGAAAGTCTCGTTAAAATTGGTCCAGCCGTTTGGAAGACTATCCGGAACAAACAGACAGACAAACAGACAGACAAAAAATTTTAAAATTGTGTTTTTCTTATACGTACCGTATATAATTCCATATGCATTTAGTAAAAAGCTGTTATTCTGACATTACAAACAGATACTTCAATTTTATTTATCTGTATAGATTTTATGTATAAATTTCGGAAAGTTACTATATATATAGATGACCACCAATAAGTAAAAATAGAAAGGATGTGCATATCACAGTCAAACCATAGTATTATATAGAGTAATAATCATTTGATATACCTCAAATGGATATGCAGGCAAAATCAAGCAAGTAAGTTATGGCAAGAGACAAAACAGTCTATAAGTAAGACGAATACTAACTTGGTCTAAAGCAACATACCGCCTCCCGATACTAAAATACAAAGCGATACCGACGACGGAACAGCAATATAAATCAAATCGTCCATTTTAATTAAATAGAACAATATCTTAATTATTTCATTTCCATCTTAGATTGTTTAGTTTATCAGAAATCGCAAAATACCAAATAGGAATAATATGGTTGTTATCTCAATAAACTACGTAAGGTAAGGTCGTCTTAATTGACAAGCGTTGAAATAGCGCGATGTAGCGTTGTGCGATCAAAATGTATTTGAACTGGCTTTTACCGCGGCTCGGCTCATGTAATCGAGTTATGTAAAACGATTTGTGAAAAACAAAAACAAAGCTATCCCACGGGAATCGCACATTTTTCGGGATAAAAAGTATCCTATGTGCTATTCCAGACTTTGATCTATCTTTGTGCCAAATGTTGTCCAGATCTGTTTAGCCGTTCGGGCTTGATTAACAAACATCTATCCAAACTTTCGCATTTATAATATTTATGAGATGGAGTTCTTTTAATCTTAATAGTCGTAGTTTAATCTTAGATAGGCTATAATCTTCCTCAGGCATTGGGCTATCAAATGAAGAAAAGAATTTTTTAAATCGATTTATTGGTTGCAGAGACTAGCGTTTAAATAAAATAACAAACAAACTCTCCGTATTATTATAGATAGAAAGATTACATTGTTTTATATAGTTAATCTACTCTTATATTAGAACATAGCGACTCACTCTCGCTTCGCTTCGGGTTCGTCCCTAGATATAAACAAATCTATCCCACGGGAACCGTACATTCTTCCGGGATGATATATAGCCTATAGTCTTTCTCAGTTAACGGGCTACTCAATGCAAAAAGAATTTTTCAAATCGGATTAGTAGTACCAGAGATTAGGGCGTTCAACCAAACAAACAAATAAACTCTTCAGCTTTATAATATTAAGTATAGATTATACTATATGCGTGTGTTAATAATATATTCTAAAGATTATAAAAACTTTACATGTACAAAGCAACAAAGTAGGTAAGCAAATATTTTTGAAAAGTGGATATTTTTAATGATGGAAGTTTTGTATAATATGTACGTCGTTTGGATATGAAATTATAATTAACTGTAAAAGTCTTGACCTAATGGTAGAGCGATAGGAAAGAAAAATATTTTAATGGAATAATACATGGAGATCTTCAATGGCAGTAAGCCCGTCAAATTAAGTCTGGCTTGCTTAAAATTTCTTATAAGTTCTATAGTTCTATATTCTTAATGGTAAATTCGTTAGGTGAACAGCAAAATTAAAAGCGTACATTATTAAAATTATTTAATTTATAAGAACTCGTTTTGATGTAGAGACAAACTGACAATACAGTAGCAAATAGTAAAAAGATCTCGTTGGCTTTTGTAATATCAGTATGAATTTAAGAAAATATAAGGAGGTTTTATAACATTTCTGAGGGCATGTGCAAGATATTCTTTATAATGAAAAATACAATTTTAAAATACAATGAAAAAACTTAGGACAGATATTTGACAAATAAAATTTTGAAAATGACTTCTTTTTTGATTAATTGTTATGATATTGTGTATAGTAATGTTAACAAATAGATAGCTAGAAATGGTAGCTTTTACTATCTTTTTCTACCATGAAATTCTTTTAGAAATTTCCACCCCAAATGAATATTAACTTGATTTAATATATCAAGTTATTGATACAAATAACGCAATGAATAAATATTTTTATATTGAAAAAGTCTTGGGTCATATCTAAATTGAAATAAATGCTAAATTTCAATTAGGATTCATAACGAAGCTAAGCAAGTTTGATTGCATTCGTACGCGATGAGGCAATATCTAGAGTCTAGACGATTTAGAATACAAGACCTAAAATTATAATAACCTAAGTAATGAGAAAATATTTATGAAAAAAAATTGTTCTTATTAATAAATATTAGGTTTTATGAGATTGGCATTTCTTTTTTCTTTAAGTATTTAAATGAGCTATTTCATAAGTCGTGTTTGCGTAGACTGAAATCGAAAATTAATTTCTATAGTCTTTCTTGTTTAGGCAAGGCCATTATATATGGGTATTTTTTGTTGAAAAACAATTTTTAAATAATATAAAAATCTCGTCATATTTGAAGTTCGTTTCTTAAAGAGCAAGTAAGCAGGTTCATTGCCTGTCCTACGCTGGTCATGTTGATTTGTCGTAGATATACTGAAGTAGATTTTAAAAATATGAATTAAGAAATCATGGATCTTAAAAATATCTTTATAAATATATGTATAAAGGTACATTTTAATTGAACATATTAATATTAGTAAGGAGTTCCCATACCCTGAAATTCGCTCTCAAAAATTGAAGCCAGATACCTATTTAATAAGAGATAAAGCTATTTCATTGTGCACAATTACAAAAAAATAATGCTAGATAACTTCGAAACCAGTGGCGGTGGCAGACAAACGCTAACTCTTTATAGTCACATATCATTTTAGTATACTGTTACAAAGAATAACTAAAACATGGTTAAAATACATTAAATCCAACAATCAGTATAGGCATGATGATACTGATGATGTTCTCTTGACCGATTTGTGATCTGTATGAAATATATTACAGAGGCGCAAGTGTAAGCGCAAATACAAGTGCACTCTATTCCTTTCACTATTAAATTCCGATGGAACGAAATTCGACACGACCACTGAAGATTAGGCTCAGGACGGTTTTACGTGCTCTGCCTTGACACGGGGGCGAAACACAGCCAGCTTCCCAACTCCGACCTATTACTAGGACTTTACTAAGAGGAACATTCAATAATCACTAGACCACCAAAACTAGATAGTACAGGTAGGTATGTAAAATGAATCAATGACCTAGCTCAGAGCCTAAATGACTAAGGATGCAATTTTTTTGACAACACTTCCTTATATAATCTATATAATCTAGGGTACTAAAATAGGGCTTTTGTAAATTCAACCGTTAAACTGAACTGCTGAAAACTCAAATATTTATACTATTATAAAAAAATAACAATATTCGTAATAAAAAAATTATCTATAGTGCGTAAATAACCTAATAATAGCATTCACTGTGCATATTTGTTGCAATATCATTGGTATTCTAAAGAGTTTTGTGATCGTGAGCAGGATGCATCTACTAGATATTGGGTCAAACTTAAATGCCTTTTATCGTTAATGGGATAAGAATGTACGTGTGCTCGGAGCCTAATAACTAGCTGTCAACGTACACGTTCATGTGGTCGATATCTCGTACCGATATAAAATACTGGCGCCTAAAAGTTATAAACAAAGTATTGTATTAAATTGAAAATATGTATAGAATATAGTTTTTTAATTTCTAGTTGAATACAATAGTAGTGTTTTTATTTATATGTTTGGCTATATTCAAAATTAATGTTAATATTTTCATATTTTTCATACTTTTATCTTCATTCTTTTTGGCCAATGACAAAAAAAAAACAAAAAAATAAGAACTAATTTTTGTCTACATATTAGGTATGTTTATAATAGTGTAATAATTATTCATTTTAAATTAAACTACATTTTCGGATTTTCTTGCGGTTTCATTTTAATGTTTGTTTCCGATGTTTTGAAAGCTTTACATTTACAGTGAACTGGAGAAACTAAGGTTTTTAAGGTTTAAGGTTCAAAGTTATTATATACTTAGTTGTTACAGACTGTTTCTACCTACATATATTTCATTTGTAATGTCAAACATTCGAGTAAATCTTTAATGAGGTCACATGTTCGATTCTCACAAATGGCGCATACTTTTGTTTTGAAACAGGAGAATACAAAGTTGCCCCGACTCCCTTAAAGTGTTGGGAATCGCGTGATGGAAATTAGGGTTATAAATGATTATTTTGAATAACAGGGTTTCTTACATAAATCATTTCGACACGAATTAAAGTTTACATTGTTGCATAATAAGACTTGTTATCGTTGGGAATCATTAAATGACGGCGTTTATAGTACTTACAGTGTTTTATTATCTCGGTCAATTTGTAATAATTTTAGTACTAATAAAATTCGAAATTAAGACACTTTAATTTTAAATTAATTCCAGTCTGAGACTATATTTACTGTTTATATTTTACGAGCATACTCAAGGGGCATTGTCCTTTATAAATTTAGTACTTGAGAGTTCATATCAAAATCGTGAACAAAGTAACCATTTTATTTTTTCCAAAACTCAATTTTTTAAGAAACTTGTCCAATTTTTACCCAATCTAACATTATTCAATTATTACGAACATTATATATTAAAAGAAATAAATCGGTTCAGTCATTCTCGAATCGAACATAATTAAATTTTTGTTTATATACATCGATGACCAACCACTGCGCCACGACGGTCATATTTGTGTTAGGTGATAGCCTTAAGCATAATTTTACCATATAATAAATTAGTTGTCGATATGAAATTATCAACCTATTTTAGTCTTCCATTTTCTATACAATCTGTTTTAAGCTTAATAAATATTATAAGGCAAAGCAACGATATTTTATCCTAATATAGCTAATGGATTTCGATATAAGCTTATGAGGAGATTATATAATTAATAAAGCAAATATGCAGCGATAAATAAACATGTTGATTTATTGTTTTAACGATAAATTCTATTATTATGATAAAAAAAAAATGTTTGTTGGTTTCTAGTTTTTGACACAAGAGAGCGAAGTGTTGACGTGATTTTTTTTGTGAAAAGTGTAGTTTATGGGTCATAGAGTAGAGATACTATTTATTTACATAATTATTTTTAGCTTCATTTTAGCACTAATTTGTTTTTCTTCCAGAGTTCCAAGAGTGCAGTGGTAACGCGCTCGCTCGGGAAATCGAGTAAACGGGTTCAAATCTCGGAACTGGCACCTGTGATATTTTCATGTTTCATTTCCAACATGATTTACCACTTATCTTACGGTAAAGGAAAACATCGTGAGGAAACCGGCATGCCTGAAAAAACTTAGCTAGTTTTAGAAAACCTTGACCACTTGGCTTGCGTAGTGGACTATGGCTTGATCCCCCTCGTATTGAAGGGAGGTCCGTGCCCAGCAGTGGGGCGCTAAAAACGCTACATACAACAAGAGGTTTAATTATTATGGGTCGATTATTCACCTCTACCCAACGTACATCACACAGGTAAAATTAAAAACAACTGAGTAAAACTTTATTTAATTAAACGATGTTAATAACGCACATTTTTATGTTTTTGTACAAAAAAGTAGAATTCTTAATATAACTATCAATTTAAACTTTAAAATGATTATACGGTAAGCTTAATAAAGCTTTTTTTTGTCTCGTATAAATTAAAATATGCAACGTTTATGGTCGATACCGCGGCCTCCTGCGCAGTAAACGGTTCTTCTGAACCATGCATTTCTCGTGCTGATATATTTTTTCAAATAAGATAAATCAGTTTTAACTTAAAGTTAAATATGATAATATTACTTTAAAAGCTTTGTTTGGATCGAATGCACTCTGAAACCTAGTTAAGTTCTCAAATAGTTTTTTTGTGAGTGCTCTTTATCAAAATCTTAGTAAATATAAAATTAACCGAAATAAAACGTTGTTAAGTAAAAATTTGGAAAATTTCTTTCCAAAAAAGATTAAATTTTAATGTTTCCATTAAAATGAGACAGATACCCAGGAGATATTATAGTGTACAAGTATGCGCGCAAACACAAGTGCACTCCTATTCTCTATCACTCTCGTACTCCGGTGGGACGACTACTCGATATGATGAGTGAGATTACTGAGAATGTTTTGATAGAAATAGTCAATAATTGAACTTGATCCGATCCAGGACTCAAACCCATGACCTCAGAAACTGCGGCCGTACATTCTAGCCACTAGACCACCGCGGCAGTTTTCAATTATACTTGGTACATGTTAATCATTTTATGATAAATATAGATAAAGACGAACATTTAACTAGTGTCTTCTATTAACAGCGCGGACGTACAGACACGCGATCTTGTTCGATCTCGCGATAACATTACATCGCCATACAGGGCTGGAGAATGTGTAATTAATAAAATAATTTCGCTCTTAAACGATATTTAATGCATAATTATTTAATCTGAAATCTCATTACTCAGGTTATAAAATTTTATATGGGCGTAATATAAAGCGTCTTAATTTAGCTACCAACATTTTCTTGTTATAATTAATATGTACCTATAGTAACAGTTCAACGATCCAACAACGGAGTCAGGATCCATTCTAGTAGTGGATTTTTTATACCTTTATTGACGATACGTTTGGCTCAGTTTGTAGTGACCCTACTTGCTGTGCCAGCAGTCGCGGGTTCGAGTCCATTTGTGTGATGAGCACTCAAGTCATGGGTGTTTATATTTATAATATGTATGTATTTAAATTTTATAATGTGTAGTGTATCAACTATCTGGAATCCATAACACAAGCTTCGTAGCTTACCATAGAACTAGATGGTGCTGTGTTAATGTCATAATATATTTATTTATTTATTGTTGTTCCTTTTATACCGAAGCGGATGAATTAAGATGAAATTTGGTACACAGGTCTGACCTGAAGTAACACATAAGCTTTTGTTAAGCACCCTCCACGCACCTCGTTCTAAAACAGTTACACCACCGAGCGAAGTTAGGGTAAGTCGTTAGTTCACCATACCCATACTTGTGATGTGTTAGAATAGATAAGAAATGTGATAGGATTTATTAATCTTGTATACTTATTTTTTTTTAATTATGTTATATGACCATCCGAAAATATTCCGATGCTTAGTTATACTCTACGGTCAATTATTTCTATCGCTTAGTAAAGATATGTGCAATATTGCGAGATATATTTGATAGCGAATACCTATGTACATGATAGGGCTGAGACAAAGCCGATCTAAAGATTTTCTATAGGTAAGCAAGTTCTTACAATCACATTTTCATAAGTTGAACTTTATATGATTATTAATTAAAAAAATATAGTTTTTTTTAAAACAAAGTAACTCTATTGTAAATTTTTTTATATATATATTTTTTATTAATAGCTTTGATGATGTTGGTGATGTAATAAAAGCTATTTGAATTAGATGCGAGTATATGTCCCACTGCTGAGCACGGAGCTCCTTTCAATACGAGAGGGATCGGGCCATAGTCCACCACGTGCCACCACTGGCCAAGTGCGGGTTGGCGGCTTTCACATGTCATATAGGTTCTCTGATATGCAGGTTTCCTGACAATGTTTCCCTTCCCGTAAGATAAGTGGTTATCATGTTGGAAATAATTCGCACATGAAAATATCAGAGGTGCGAGACTTGGGATTTGAACCCGCTTCACTCGGTTTCCTATGTGACCGGGGTATCACTGGGCTACAACTGCCTCTTTACGAGTATATGAGAGCGCATTTTAGAATTTTGTAGCAATAAATATTTTGTGAAATATTTAAAAGTTTTATAAAATTATCAACACCCGCGTACGAATTTTTTTCTTGAAATATCTTAATAGATATAAACATTAAAACTAATTAATTTTGTTCAACCCTATACTTAATCTTTATCACTTCAGATCTCGTTGGCACAGTGAGTATTTGTTCTCATCATCGCAGATTCGACGCTGGACAAGACGTTTTCCTTTGTTAACTGATTTCAAAAGGAATTTTTTAAATCTTCTATTTATTTTTTGTATACTCGCATATACATTTTTGTCTCTAAAGTTTGTATCGAGTTAAAATAGAAAGTAAAATAATAAAAATGATGTTGACCTGTTTAGATATATCACACTTCTATCATATATGTGAAACTGCTGGGCTGATTTGGATGAAATTTATTACACAGATAGATTGTTAGTACTAAAATATTCCAAAAGGTGGCGCTGATCTTTTGCCAAAACATGAAATGATACATAAGCGGGATCATTCACTAAGTTATTACTAAAATATGATACACTTATTTGTGATGTAATAATTAAAAACAGATTTGCTTCAGGTGGCACTGCCTCCAAAAATATTTTACTATGTAACAAGCATTATAGTATACCAGTACAATTGACTTCCCGACTGCCGCATATAGTTGAGAACATGCGATGGGATAATTATTACTCGATAAGGTGGGTGGACCATGGAAGGCCACCTTAAGAAATAAACTGTTATAATTCTTTTATTTATTGGAGAAATGAAACAAAGAAATTATTAAGTAACACTTTGTTCTATAATGTAACTAATAAAACATTTTCTTTTCTTGCAGAGTTAATGCTTATTTATTAAATTTAAGTTTTATTGAACTCTTCCAAAATGGCCTTGCAAGAAACAGGGCTCCATACAAGGCCGATAAATAAAAGCAGTCGTTTAACTTAAAACTAACAGTGAAATAATCTAGTTATCCTAAATCTTCATAAATAGGTCTTTCATTAAAATGAAACATTAAATTCATAATCATAATATATTCACTTAAAAAATAGTCAACAAACATTACTTGAACACTATCGTAAAACTAAGTATGTATTCGTGAAAATGTACTAAAAATAATTTTAATAAGTATTATATTGATATCAAATAACTTGCCAATAATCTTTATAATGAAATAAAAAAAAAATTGAAACGGACTTAAATGGCCTTCTTATGGGTATGTTCCTTGCAAGGCCAAATGGAGTTTTAAAATAAAATTATTTAAAGCATGATCATAAGCAATAATATTATGAAATTATACTTTGTTTTTCCTTTTCCGATACGATTTACAACTAAAAACTAAGTATTAATAATATTTTCGTGATTCCTAAATGTTCCTAAAAAGATCCTTGTGCCATAGCAAGGCCAACTGTCAATTTTTTGATGATCTTTTTTCGGCCTTACAAGGAACCATTGGCTTTCCTAGGAACACTACCGATATTTTAAGTAAAATTGAAATAAAATCATATAGTTTTTCTTTAGTACAATAGTAAATCCTTATATATGAATTCGGATAAAAAAATTTTTAAAGAATATAATAGTTTATTACTTAAAAACTAGCGTTTTCCTGTGAGCGCTTATTACAATTTTAACGTCGACGAAAGAAATCAACAAAATGAGGGACCGTATTGACAAACCAGCAGCGCTAGCGACTCGCCGCCGCGTCTGTGTTTTTAAGTTCGATGGGTGCTAGTCTGAGTAGAAGGAATTTGCCATCGCATGGCAATAACTAGGACTTTTTAATAATCGGCCTTACAAGGAGCCTGGCCTTAAATGATCCACCCACCTTATAAAAAAAAAAAACACTTTTGCTTATAATTAAATATTGATACTAAAAATCACGTTCTTCCTTGCTATTAAAATGTGTTTTGCGGTTTAAAGGTGAAAAGATAACATATACAAACAGACAAAGATGATACATAAAAAATAGTCGTTAAAAAGTTTTTTGATTTTAACTTACCATGGCAAGGAATACAAAGTTTGTATATTATTAATTGATAAAACAAGCTCGGAAAAGTAAATGTTTTGCCACAAAAATAGCTTTACGTGTGTTTTTCTAATAACTCAACCGTCTGACGTATTGAAACCACAGGTAACTTTAGCTTATAGCTTTTTAAGTAAAAGGAACACAAGTTAAAGAGCTGTTTATATTTACTTAGATTTTATGTCATATGCGAGTATTATTAGAATGGTATACCCATCTATTCTATCTATTCTAATATTATAAAGAGGAAAAATTTGTTTTTTTGTTTGTTTGTATCCGAATAGACCCCGAAATTACTGAACCGATTAAGATGAAATTTAGTAAGAAGATAGTTTTTATCCCGGAAATCTTCCCTTAAGGGGATGAAAATGAGTGTGAAAGTTTGTATGGGGATGCAACCCGGACGAAGCGAGTGTGAGTCGCTAGTTCTATATAAAAACAGTCAATATGACTTGAATGAATTAGGTTGTTTATTTAAAATTTATTTGAAATACTACGTATCGGACTACTATTATATATGAAAAAGTTTGTGTAGTTGTGTAAGCTTGTTACTCCTTCTTGGATTGGAGAGGAATTTAGAACAGAACCTGGAGTAACACAATGGCTATGTGTTTCTAATGTGGTAAACTCGTTGAAGCGTCAGATTATACGCAAATAAGTAAAAAAATGAGGCAGTGGTAGCCCAGTGGTAACGCGCTCGCTTGAGTAATCGAGTGAAGCGGGTTCAAATCCCGGGTCTCACACCATTGATATTTTCATGTTAGAATAATTTCCAACATGATTATCCACCATCTGATCCAATTGGCCAGTGTGGTGGACTATGGCCTGATCCTCCCGAATTGGAGGGAGGCCCGTGCCCAACTGTGGAACGTTACAAAAGAGCTGAATACACACAAGTAAACTAAACATGAACGTAATTTTTTTTTATTAAGCATTATTATATTTAACAAGATAATAATTTGTATTTTGTATCAGATCACGAACTTACATATTTATATTTGATTAATGAACGCTAAAAGCTTTTTACTATAAACAAATTAATCATCAATAGACACGTTTTTGTTTACAATTAACTGTTCATTAAACCCGTGCCACCAAAGTTAAATGCTGTCATTCACTGGAGATTTTCTTTTATATAAATATTAAATAACTTGTTTTCACTAGCGGCTCCGTCACGTACTACGACGATGAAATAGATAGATGTAAGCTGAAAATCTAGAATAATAGCTATATCTATTTTGAATTTCACTTAAATCCCTTGGGCCGTTACAGCGTGCAGTAACAAGACGTTACAGCGTGCAGCGTGCAGGAACAAGCAAACAAACACTCACGCAACACGCGAGCATATGACGCCTGCACGCACACATACAAACTTTTGTGTTTTTAAGTGAGATAGTGCACATGATCACTTCTGCGCGTGGTTTTTTTTCAGCCTATGGCTTTTACATAATAAGTCAAATTTTATGTATACTTAAAGTTTTATTTACACTTTGCCGTCAACGTAAACCTATACATATAATTTCTAACTAAGCCGAATCTGTACCTTAAATATTTTTTGGAAAATGTTATTGAAATTGACATTATTATCGATGCAGAGGCCGAATCTATAATTTTTAGAATTTTTGTCTGTCTGTCTGTCTGTTACCGCATTACAGAAAAACCACTGGAGGGATTTTGATGAAATTTGATATGATGATAGCTGGATGTCCGTGTCAACATATAGGATACTTTTTACCGCGGGAGATTATCTCATTTCCACGGGAGTACACGTTATAACACAACCCAAAAAATATTTATGAACAGAATTTCTTGAAACTTGGTATTAATGCTCTTCAATACAATTAAATAAATACGTGTTTTAGCGTTTTTTGAAATACATCCCATAAGGACATAAAAAAAGGGATGAAAATTGTATGAAACCTACCTTTTTTAAGTTTTTTGTTGTAATTTTAGCGCGAGCGAAGCCGCGGGTTTTGCTAGTATAACATAAAATTAATGTTTCACGCGACGGAACCCTCGGTGTGTGAGTCACACTCGTATTCAATTATTTCACCATTTTGCTAGACGAAATTACTCTTCTATTTTTTTTCTTATAAGTGTACAATATGAAAGTTCAATTAGGTCCAAGATAAGCTATTACCTAATGAGTAATAATCGTTTAATAAGTCCACATCAAACATGCCGCCTGTATCAAACGGACCGCCGTAGACGTTTGAAATAAATGCTACTGTTCAAAGCTAGGATACTTAATTTATTATAATTTCAATGTGATTTATTGTTACGTCTAAGTAATAAATGATGCAAATTTCTAAATTTTAAAATCTAGTTTTATTGTATATGAATTTATTTTTATGTGGTATGAATTTATTTATATAGTGTTAATAGCTGGTTCGATGCTTGCACATGCTGTAGCTTAGTTAAATAAAAATAAAACGAATGATTCACAAACAGCTTTTCAAGTAATTTCAAGAATTCCAATCAATGATTTGTGTGCCAGTATTTATCTTGTGGTACTCTCTAGAGTGGGATAATGACCTCCTGATCGATTTCGAACTCGAACCAAGGATCTAAAAATATAAAGTCGTACATGCTAGCCACTACACCACCGAGGCAGTTAAGTGGGATAAGATACTCTCTATAGTCTATATAGATAAATCAAGTAAACCCCAAACAAAAAGTCATTCAGAATTACCAGTAAATAAAATACCCCAAAACAATTGTTGCCATTATATATCTACATTATATAAAGAATATAAAACACTATAAGTTGCCACTTTTACTTTAAAATTCAATTAAGATTATCAAAACGAACCTGTAATTAGGTTCTAGATTAGCTTTACCTAATACGTAATAACCGTTTAATGAGTTCGCCATAAACATATCTTCATGTAACGAATCAAACGTACCGCCTTATCTGAGATATATTGGTTAAGAATAGAGCAATAACATCCCATTCACGATACGATTTATTAGAAATAAAAAAAATATATTATTATTTTGTTAGAATAAGTTAATTTTAGTTTTTTTTTTTAAATATTATTGGCAAATTTAAATTGGTACGCTTTTGTATTTCAAATATAAAAAAGTTTTTATATGGGAATACAGATGAGCTTTCATAAATAAGAAATAAATGAACGTACCTATGGTAGAAATAAATGAATTTTAAGTATTGACTTAATAAATTGTTATTAAACGAAATATATTTTTTCTATCTCCATATAGCAAATTAATAGAGGGTTTAAATTTTCAAATTTTATAGAAATATTTTTTTACAAAATATAGGCAGACAAAAAATCTTCAAAACTCTCAATATATAGTTTAAAAAATATTATATAGCTTTGATTTTGATACAATTGTACCACAGATAGATACTAGATACAGCATAACGTCAATTTTAATTGTCGTGTGATTTATAGCAGCAAGCAACGTCTCGCGGGACGGCGGTAGAAGCCACATTCCTTCCGGAACAAGCTCGGTACGTACCGCTACCTAATAATAAAATATTGCATCAAAGACAGCCCGGATAGCCAATCTTGTATTATTGGAGGCTTCAGCGAAGATACATTTTCTGCAGGTTTACCGTAGGTTATAAGTTTCAAATATTTCAAAATATGTTGTGGAGACAAATTGGTATTTTAACGTGGTATTTTATTAGATACTAGTGTCTACTACTACTAGTACTAGTAGTACTACTAGTGTCTACTAGTCGCCATTTTAAGTAGCTATAACGAAAATTATATTAGGTTCAATATTCTACGGAAATTTCTTGATCGAATCAAATCAAATCAAAATATCGATAGACAATTTTTACATAGTCAGTACTTTTTAACTAAAAAGTTTTAATGGAATTGTTAGTTAATTGGGGTTTGGAAGGGATTTCTTAGGGTTTTAATTTTTTCTTGAAATTTATAAAGTATCTACATCTTTGAGATATCATAATTGGCCAACATACCGTGTAAATATCTACACGAAAAATATTATGTAATAAGAAATTGTGCATCTACTACTTTTTTGAGGTCAGACAGGAAGTACCTGTACTACCCAGAAAGGGTTTATGTTTTCTATATCTACTTTATTCATCAATACAAATCCTATAATGAAAAATCTAAGAACGTGAGAAGAAATCAAATATTTTTTCACCCTTTAAACCCTCAAAAAGGTTAAAAGGGCGTTAAAATATGAATAGCTATTGGGCAAGTATATTTTTCTGGTGTTTTGTTAAAAATAAAAAAAACTTTAATATATCCATATCCATACTTATATTATAAATGTGAAAGTGTTTGTCTGTTTGTTTGTTTGTCTGTCCTTCTCTCGCGTCGAAACAGAGCAACAGATTTTTAGTGCGAGAGATTATGTCATTCCCAAGGTTATAATACAACCAACAAAAAAAAAACTAGATCAGAATTATTTGAAACCTGGTACTGATGCTCTTTGATACAATTAAATAAATACGTGTTTTACCATTTTTCGAAATTCATTCATTATATCATCATTTGTATGAAACTTACCTTTTTATAGTTTTAGCGTGAGCGAAGCCGCGTTTCCTGCTAGTATATATATATATTTTTTGCCTCCATCTATAAAGTTGATATACATAGATTCTACGGGTCTTGACTCATCGGAATGTGCAAATTATTTAGAGCAGTAATGTTAGTACTGGATCTAGAGAAATTCTATTGGGAAATATTTATTTACCAGCTACACGGCAGAACATTCGCCACCAGACAATTGACAACCTCTATAAATGAAACTATATAACTAGCGATCTATCTAGTCTTTACTCGTAAATCTATTTTTAATTTGATATCTATAATATTTTTATTATATATTATTTGATATCTATAATACACTAGCGGCTCACCCTCGCTTCGCTCGGGTTCGCTCCTAGATGATTATTTAAATTGACATAACTTTTTATTTATGAACCGATTGAAATAAAACAAATACTAAATGTTAAATGAAGCTTACCATAATACATTAGTGAAAACCGCACCCAAATCGGTTAAGCTGTTTCGAAGATTAGCGCGCACAAACGCTCAGACAAACAGACAAACCGACAAACAGACAAAAAAACTAGAAATCATTGTTTTGGGTTCTATTGCGTTAATAAAGATCCCCAATAATAGTTTTTCTCAAATATCTTCCATGTACAGACAGCGATCAGTTACAATTTTATTATATGTATAGATAGATTGAGCAATTATCTACTTCTTTGGCTGTTTCTATGCATCAGTTAAAAGTACTTCTTTGACTTATAATGTAAACGGCGAAACTGATACTTTTCTATAATGTTTTGAAACATATTTTGTATTTTAAGCTTATAACCTAACGAAGCTTTATTTCTTCACTCAGTATAAGGGTAGTGAAGTTATTAAAAATAAAGAAATATAGCTCAGTTGCGATCCTAAGTTTCATTTGTGTTCATTATATTAATTATTATATGCATCCAGTGCCATCATATGGCAAAATTACTAAAAATAGCATGTGACTCACATTCCTTACGAAATTCAATGATATTTATTTTGTTATTTGTAAATTCATAATCTATTTGTAAAACATTGTACTTAATTTAGATTAAGTCTCCATTTTTAATCTGTTAATATCGCAATATCATTACCCACTTTACATCACGTTGGTTAAAACATGTTCCCGTCTCATGCGCAGGTGCGTAATGCCTTAAAGTCTAAAACAAAAAGAACATCCGACCATCAATGATTTGCTAGCCTTTTAAAAGTTATTTATAAAGCATTCATTACGAACCAAATCGAAGCAGTAAACAATATATCGTGACTTCTCGTTCGCTTTGTTATACTTATCTTATATCATTGAAATCGATTAGATATTTAATTTTTTTGGAGATTAGAAGTTATTAAATCATATTTTTAAACTTAATTTTTTTTCAGGCGGAAGACATGATTAGTGATTACTCTCTCCGTTCTCCGCGAAAAGCCAGTGAGCTTCATGCAAACGGAAGTTTATTACGACAGATTTTATTTGTAATTATTATGAGGTTAAAGTAGCCAAACTATTTTTTCTTAAACTGCTTGAAATTGCAACTTAATTAGTAGTATATAATCCATACTAGGAGATATTTATTTGATTAACCGACTACCATAACGCGAAAGTACTTATTTCGATTATATGTTTTTAACTTTTTACTTTTTAATGAACATGTTAAGCTTTATTTTGCGAAGTTGTGAAAATCATTATGATTCTTATCTTAATGAATATGCTATACGTATCTAATAAAAAAGAACATCTTATATGAGTGGAATGATTTGAACATTTTTTGACGTATTTTGAAGTCAGTGTGCCTTTATAGTTAAATATAATTACGTATTAAGTTTCAAACTCCTAAGGCATCTTTTCCAAGGAAACCCCATTATATATATCAATGTATTTCTGTCAAGATTGTCACCGAACAAATACATATAAACATGCACATTCTGAGTCGCTGATTAATCAAAAAAAAAAAATATTAAGCCTTTTTAGTTTATTAAAACCCGACTGTCAGGAAATATATAAGTTAAGCGATACCGATACCGTTTTGGGGATAATGTATTCACAAATAATAAATATTGTGAACATAATAATAATTTAGGCATACGTATCCGTTGAAACGAAAAAGTATACCTATATGTAAGTTGAATAATGTGCGTACATTGTCGATATCGGACCGGTGTAAATCGGCAACTTTATCACAATGCAGGGAATTCAATGGGACGGTTATAAATATCAAAGTTGTGAATTTTCTTAACTCGAGTTATGCCATGTGAAATTGAATCTGGGACCCGAATTCGAATAATATGTGTGTATAATTAAAATGCGTGTTTTATGAGGTTTGATAAGTTGTAACATGTTTTTGAAAATTGTTTTTACTTAATTTTTGGTTAGTTAGATTTTATTGCAATAGATTATTTGATTCGGGAACGTCAATTTTGTTTTGAAAATAATTTAGAGATTAGTTCGTTATATTATTATTCACTTGTATTCAAGAGATAGTTTCTTTAATTCTCATCTAGACGATCTGAAATTTAAAATATCTGGTAAACGTAACACTTTATACTATTTTAGCGACTTACCCTTGCTCCGCTCTTGTTTGTCCATAATTACGTTTTAACGTAGAATAGATTTTTTTTAAAAATGAGATATTTTCTCGCAGTAACAAGTATTCTATATATTGACCCGGATAACCAGCTATCATCATACCAAATTTCAATAAAATCTGTCCAGTGGTTTTCTCATGATGTGGTCACAGAGAGACAGGCATACAGACTGAAACACACATACAGGCAGACAAAAATTTTAGATTTTTTGTAAATATCTCTGTATCGATAATAATAACTATATTAATAAGATTTTCCAAAAGATATTTAATGTATAGATTCGAAAAAAAATGGGGCCGATTGCTAATCCCCAATGAAAAATGCTTTAAAACCATAATATGGGTAAAAATTATAAAGTCTCTATTAAAAATACAGCTTTCGATCACAGTCTCATTAAAACAAATCACTTAAATTCTTAAGTTAAGCTGACCTTATATTGGTATAACTCTGTAGATCTGGATTAAAAATATACCCAAGTATTTTTTTAAGTAAATACTACCTAGCGACTTAGCCTCGCTTCGCTCGGGTGCGTCCCTAGGTACGTTTTAATTTTTTTGAGCGAAACCCTAATTCTTTTTCTAAAATAAAAGTAGCCTAAATTACTCCTTATAATATCAGGTATCTGCCAATGAAAGTCTTGTTAAAATTGCTCCAGTCGTTTTGGAGATTAGCCGGAGCAAACAGATAGACAAAAAAAAATTGTGTTTCCTTATAAGTACCGTATATAATTCCATATGCATTTAGTATAAAGCTAAATGTTTTTTTTACATTTTGACATTACAAACAGACACTTCAATTTTATTTATATGTATATATAAGTGGTTACACAAGGTAAAGAAGGCGCAGTAGAAAACATGAATTATTGTATGTTGGGAAAATTTCCTATTAGTATAGCGTGTACTCGTATCAAATTACGGCTTAATTAAATTAATGATTTAATGATCCTAAAAGTAATTATTAATTACTTAAATATCTTAATGATGTATTGAAGAGAATTAAAATTATTTTTGTGGTTTTTATATTCTGAAAAATAGTTATAGCCTTATTCTTTATCTTAAAGACGTTAGAGAACGATTTCTAGTTCTGGGGTTAGACAAGAAATAAAGACGCTTTCGCTAATAAAAAGCTCAAAAATGTATGGAAATCTATACATATAAGTAGCGGCTCACTCTCGCTTCGCTCGGGTTCGTTGCTAGGTACATTTTACATAAATATTTAAAATAGTTATTTGCCAGTGTTAGCCATATAAATTTTATTACTTTTTTTAATTCTTCTGATGTTTTAATACTTTTTATTCTATTCCGGACTAAGAAAAATCCAAAAAATCAAATATCATACAATTGGTCCAGCCGTTCTTGAGTTATAAATGGTGTAACTAACACGACTTTGTTGTATATATCATATATAGATAAAATTGTAACTAAGCTGGATCTGTACTTTAAATATTTTTTGGAAAATCTTATTGAAGTAGATATTATTATCGATACAGAGCCGAATAGTTTTTAGAATTTTTGTCTGTCTGTCTGTCTGTTACCGCGTCACGGAAAAACCACTGGAGAGATTTTGATGAAATTTGGTATGATGATAGCTGATTATCCGGGTTAACATATAGGATACTTTTTACTGCGGGAAATATCTTATCTCTAAGAAATCTATACTAAAGGTTGAAACGTAAGTAAGGATGAACCCGAGCAGCGCGAGGGTGAGTCGCTAGTGTTATATAAAGTTAAATTTCAAGTGCGAGCTGAATAAAATTTGTCAAATGACTATATTAAGGTATTAATCGAATAAAGGCCAACACCATGATTATTTTCCACGTTTTATTAAAAGTCGTTAGATTGTGAAAGCGTTTGAACGAATTGTTAATGTTAGTAAATGTTCTTCAATATGCTATTGGATCGTTGATTTTCTCAATAGTTAATTAAATTATCACACTTATTATAAATTCATTTATTCAACACAATTATTATAAATTCCTAAAATTATTTAGGAATAATATATTTTAAGCAGTGGTAGCCCAGTGGCAACGCGCTCGCTTGGGAAACCGAGTGAAGCGGGTTCAAATCCCGGGTCTCGCACCTCTGATATTTTCATGTGCGAATCATTTCTATCATGATTACCACTTGCCTTACGGTGAAGGAAAACATCGTGAGGAAACCTGCATGTCTGAGAAAACCTAGCAAGTTTTCGAAAGACATGTGAAGTCCGCCAATCCGCACTTGGTCAGCGTGGTGGACTATGGCCTGATTCCCCTCGTATTGAAGGGAGGCCCGTGCCCAGCAGTGGGACATGAAAAAGGGCTGAATACATTTATAATAAAAATCTCATATCTCATCATAATATGATAAACTAGCGACATACCCTCGCTCCGCTCGGGTTCGTCCCTTGATACTTTTTAATTGTTAGTATATATTTTTCAGATATGAGATATTTTCCCGCAGTAAAAAGTATCCTATATCCGGATAACCAGCTGTTATCATACCGAACTTTATCAAAATCTGTCCAGTGGTTTTTTTGTGATTCGTTCCCAGACAGACAGACAGGTAGACAAAAATTTTAAAAACTATAGATTCGGCCTCTGTATCGATAATAATGACTATTTATTTCAATAAGATTTTGTTGGAGTTTTATTATAATGTATAAATCGATGTAAAAATAAAAACGCATTATCGATTTATGCAAGTAAAGCCGCGGATTTAATTCAAGTACACACACACATTTTTTTTGTGAAGAAATGGGGTTTTTTCAGAAAAGACATATAGATAAACTTAAAAAGCAAAACCTTATCTAAATAGAAAATTCCATTTTAGAGATATACGAAATCTATATACATATAATAAAATTCTGAGTCGAATTTCCACGTAAAATATTTTTTGGTAAATCTTATTGAAATAGTCATTATCATCGATACAGAGGCCGAATTTATAGTTTTTAGAATCTGTCTGTCTTTCTGTCTGTTTGTCTGTCTGAGAACGCATCACGAGAAAACTACTAGACAAATTTTGATAAAATTCGGTATGATGATAGCTGGTTATCCGGGCCAACATATAGGATACTTTTTACTGCGGGAAAATATCTCATCTCTGAAAAATCTATATTAACCGTTAAAACGTATCTAGAGACGAACTCGAGCGGAACGAGGGTGTGGCGCTAGTAAATTATGTCGCTAATAAATATATATATGCAAGAATTGCTCATTTAATATTATAAAATAGGATAATTTAAAAGGTTATATTTTTTTCGTTAATGATATTTTAAAATATCCTAAGTAAAATTATATTTATTTACTGAACAAGGAAAGTTAGGTTTCCAGCTTAGTAAAGGTTTTATAGGTTATTACGATTAAAGTTTAAATTAGTTCGTTTTGCAAGCCAAGTTATTCGATCGTAAAGATGTCCAAAATACAAGAAGTTTATGCCATAGCTTAGATTATATGTGGCACTTTAAATAATTATTGTAATAGGAAATTGACTAAATATTTGTTTTTAAATGTAATTATTTATAATGATTATAATTTTTTTGGGAAGATTGTGAAAAACATATGATAATAAGGCTACCTATAATAATCTTAGATTTTATGTTTTGCATCCTGCGGTAACACGTAACTCTAAATATCGGAGCTAAAGTGTGAATCGCTTCACTATTGAAAAGAAAAAACTGCATCCATGAAGTATTATTTTTTGTCTATGGTTCCTTTTCAATTATTATGGAACTTCATAGGCGTGCTTATGTCAAAAGTAAAATTTATGATTGGACTAGGTATATTCAAATCATCCCCCCCAACGTACGTTCGCCTTGTCATGGTGGGAAGGTTTATTAGCGTTCGGCAATCCAGCCGGACGCGAAGCCAACAAACGCACTAGGAGGCGGCCCACCTCGGTGGGCGATGTGCCATACGGGTTGCCCATGGTACTTCTTTGATAGCAAATAAATAAATCAATAAATAAGTTTTAGTAGGTAGTACTGATTTTTCTATCTGGTGAGTCCCACATAACCACCTGTATGTATACAGGTGGTATGCGTAAATGCATTTCTTAACATTAAAAAAAACGTATATTTAAATCATATTACTGTGATACTTGTAAATGCGAATGTTTATATTTGTATGTGCCATTCTGAAATGGCTCAATGGATTTGGATGGAATCGAGTCCACAGATATCTATACTATGGCCTGTATGTAATACCTTCAGGTTACTCTTAGTGATAAAAATTGCTAAAAAGTGGAGCTGACCTGTGGACCTGTATAAAGTATATAATATTGTAAATATAAAAGCTACTCAAACGAAGTGTGGGTAAGTTACTAGTATTTTTATAAGTAGAGATTAAATTAACAAGGACTCTTTCCCATCAGAATGTTTTTAAAGTACGTTACGTAGTAATATAAAGTAACTTTATCTATACAGATAAATAAAATTGGAGTGTCTGTTTGTAATATTAAAATAATCGCTTTTTACTAAATACATATACCAAACATATACGGTACATATACCAAAACAACATTTTTTACAATTTTTGTCTGTCTGTTTGTTTGGCTTATCTCCGAAACGGCTGGACTGATTTTGACGGGACTTTCACTGGCAGATAGCTGATGTTATAAGGAGTAACTTAGGTTACTTTTATTTTAGAAAAAAAGTATCAGGGTTCCGCGAAAAAAAAATTAAAACCCATGAAATTGTGAACAAAATCCGCGTATGGCGTACGTACCCGAGCAAAACAAGGGAAAATCGCTATATAATTTAAATGAATATCTTAGGAGTAACAAGCTACTATTTATATATACCTAAGCATTGCTAACCGTGAAAACGTACCTAGGGACGAACGCGAGCGAAGCGAGCGTGAGTCGCTAGTAGAAAAATATAAAATTTAAAAACATTTCTACCAAACTATTTATTTAACAAGACAAAAGCAATAGAACAAATTGCTTTCTCTTGGTTCTTTATTTTTTATAGGTATTGATTTTTTGCAGATGGCCTGTGGAGTAAAGAAATGTATGTATGACAAAGATTGTCAATTTTAAATCTAGATATTAGATACATGGTAGTTTCTAGAACTGAAATATCTATAATTGAATTCTTAACCTTTGGCATGTTCGTGCAAGAAAGTCTTACAATGACGAATACCAAATGTATTAAATAAATAAAACAATATATATAATATTTACTTGTCTTTTTAACACTTACAATTTTTAGTACATTGTTTTAAAGTATCTCTTGACCTTTAGTTAGTTATAGTAGTTTTGTGTAATAAATCATTGAAATTAATGTATGAAGTACAACTCAGCCGAACCAGTTATTGTGTTTTCCCACGGAAGTGAGACATTTTCCTGTAGTAAAGGCATCCTAAATATTGTTCCGAATAATAAGTTTTCACCAAAAAAAAAAAATCGTTTTGGACGTCTTGCGTGAAGCAAACATAGACAAACTGACATTCAGACAGACTGACAAAAAATTCTATAACTATTGTTTTGGGATCTAAACTTTGTACACATTATATTAGTTTTAAAAAATATTTCATGTACAGATTTCGTTTTAGTGGGTATAGGAAGAAACTTCTTATTTATTGATCGCGCTATCCCAAAAAACTACCTTATCAGTTATCACATATGCAAAACTCTTTTGCATTCACACATAAAAGTTAGTTATATATATATATATATATATATATATATATATATATATATATATATATATATATATATATATATAGTGTTTGTTGGTATTTTAAATTGTCCTTTTTTATGCTATAACACACTATTTAGTATTATAATCTAATGAGAGAATGACATGGGCTTTACAAGTAAGGTTTACGAAAGGCTCAAAATGTAGTTACAGTCTGAGCGAATACTCTGATACTATTTTAATGTAATTCATATTTAAACTACACAGGTTTTATGTTGAGAATTATAAATGTAAATATATATGGTATATTATAAATGAGAAGCTAGAATGCAACATTTATTTTATATCACAGTACAGAGTATGTACGGATTGAAGTACTCCAGGGAGCGACTCAGAATAGTCAGAGTTTCCTAGCGGTAGTTTGAGCTCAATTAGTTAAATTTGCGCTGTGCCCAGGATTTCAGTTAATACAGTAAATTGATGGGGAATGTAAGTGTTGTGCCTTTAGTGCAAATGTTCTTATTATATGGGATCCGGAGGTCCTGGGTTCGAGTCACAGGTTGGACCAAGTATAGTAATTGGGTATAGTCTGTTAAGAAATTCTCAGTGTCGCCCCAAAGTGGATAATTCGGTGGTGTTGCCCACCCTTATCTTAAAAAGCACTTAAAACCATCTGTTCTATCGCTGGTCATACGCCGGTTATGTCGTTGTCGTCCTATCACATTTTGGAATTAAAAGTAATAGTGCACTTGCATTAATGTACACAAGAATTGCATTAAAAGATCTCCTGCGATGATAATATAAACTAATTGTATTCAGTCTTTTTCAATGACCCACCACTGGGCATGGGCCTTCTTTCAATGCGGGAGATCAGGTCATGGTCCACCACGCTAGCCAAGTGCAGGATGGCGGACTTCATTAGTATTTTTGAAAACTTACTAGATTCTCTCAGACACGCAGGTTTCCGATGTTTCGCGATGTTCTCCTTCACCGTAGGACAAGTGGTAATCATGTTTGAAATAATTCATTTCCAAAGTGCGAGAGCCGGGATATAAAACCGCTTCACTCGGTTTTCCAAGCGAGCGCGTACCTTTGGGCTACCACTGCATTCTTGAAACACTCTGGAATCTCTTCAAGAAAAACAAATTAATACCTTGAAAAATGAAGCTGAACATAGAAATTTAATAATGCAGATATATAGTATATGTAGTAAGCATGGGCTATCACTCCTTCTCCCAACGTGTGTTCATCTTGTAATGGTGGAGGGGCTCATTAGCGTCTGGCGGTACATTCGAGCGCGAAGCCTAGAAACGCACTGGGAGGTGACCCACTTCGGTGGGCGGTGTACTATGCGGGTTGCTCCGGGTACTTCTTTGACAGCAGAGTGGACTGTTCGAGCAACCAGATCGTTGTTGTGTTTGCTTTGTGTTGTCGTGGTTGAGTGTGTAAGTGATCCTGCGACGCGCCATTAAGACGGGGGATGTTTTGTTGGGTTTTAGTGGGTAGTACTGGCTTTTCTAGGGGGCGAGTCCAACATAACCACCTGTTTCTCTAAAGGTGGTATGTGTAAATGTATTTCCCAACATTTAAAAAAATAAGATAAATAGGCTATCACTGTCTCATATAAACTAATTTTTAATTACTTAATATATCATAACTATAAAAGTTCTTACTCTATGATAGTCTATCTAGTCTAAGCCCTATGAAGTCATATCTTGAATCTTACCTTATTCACTGAGCATCCATTAGATATATACGTAAAATATCGTAGTGGGTTTTATTTTTTCATCTATTCAGTTTTGAAGCACTATATACCTTAGTGTTATTAGAATTACTATATCATTTTCTACTTAATAAAATAGTTATAGTATTCATAGTATATAGTGTATTTTAATTATATATATGTATATCTGAAGTCGAGTTTAAGATAACTTGAGTCGGCAACTCGCAACAGTTTGCGCTTAATTAGTTAAATTTGTCTACGATTCTGCTTGGTCTGTTTTTAACAGTTGTAACTTAGCTAAATAATATATTACTAATTCTTAGAGAAACTATTTCTGTCCCGTTCGCGTTTTAACTCTAGTTAAATCTAGCAAAAACGTAATTAATTTAAATAGAATAAGCAAATATAAGTTGATGATTTCGTGGCCTATTTTAAAGTATTTTGTACTATTGATGATCTTCAAACGCCTGAACAGATCTTTATAAATTATAGCTAAGAACTATCTCGATCACGTCTGCTTTCAAACAAAAAAACCACATTAGATCGGTCCATTCGTTTAGGAGCTACGACGCCGCACACAACGCAGATCTTTTTGCGTCTGTGATTAAAAATAGGGAAATTAACTATATGTATGAATCATATTTTTTTAATTATAAACTGTTTAAGATAATAACTTTATCGATAAAGTTATGGCTTATATTGGAGCCCCGAGGTGGATAAAAACAACCATCAAAAAATTTCAGTGTCAACCAAGGTACTTGTACATGGTAGTGTTACTCCCTTTTTCCTCTAAAAGCATGTAATGTCTTTACTCCAACACCCGATCTCCATTATGATATGTCACTAGGGAAAAATAAATCTACATCTATGCAATATTATATATCATTATATCTAAAGAACTATCTAGCCTTTATATTACACAACACAATAGAGCATCCATAAAAACTTGCGTTATAAAATTTATAAGACAAGCATTGTATTCTTGTCATCGATTAAATTTTGATGTAACAAGTGAGAGTTAGGTTTCTCTTAGGTCCCACGCACACTATGTAACAGGTTGGTGACAAACGTTACCTGTTTAAACATGAAATAAGGAACTTATAACGATTTCTATGTTTAGAATAGGCTAGTTAGAGTTGTTTATTTAAAAAGCCATAATCTATACATATATAATATATATAGAAGGTAACTGCCTCGGTGGTGTAGTGGCTAGCATGTACGGCTGCACATCCTGAGGTCCTGGGTTCGAGTCCCGGGTCGGGCCAAGTTTAGTTATTGAGTCTTTCTGTATAGTAAGCCTCAGTAACAGCCCGGAGTTGGGAAGTTGGCGGTGTTACAACCCCGTGCCTCGGAGAGCACGTAAAGCCGTCGGTCCTGCGCCTTAACTCTCACCGGTCGTGTCGAGTAGTCGTCCCACTGGAGTATGAGAGTGACAGGAATAGAGAGTGCACTTGTGTCTGCGCGTACACTTGTGCACTAAAACATCTCCTGCGCAGTTGGCTAGTCTCAATGAGATTGGCCGCCGTGGCCGGAATCGGTCAGGAGAACATCATCATATATAGAAGGTAGGTGATATAATATATTTATAGGTAGGTGATATAATATATATAAAAATTCTTTTTGCATTTGATAGCTCATTAACTGAGGAAGGCTGTAGGCTATATATCATCCCGGAAAAATACGAGGTCCGTGGGATAGATTTGTTTTTGTCTAGGGACGAACCCGAAGCGAAGCGAGGGTGAGTCGCTAGTTTATTAATATTTTTTATTTATACATATAATAAAACTGTGGAGGTCGAAAGTCTGTTCATATAAAAGAAATGCTAAAAACCGAGTCAGAAGGAGTGAGAAGAGAAATAGAACAATCCCGATTTTTTTCAAATTTTTTGTTTCTCTGTCTGTTTGTCTATTTGTACGGGCTAACTTTAAATTTTATATGGCCGTACCTTATATCCCCGGTCAACATCTTAGATACTTTTCATCCCGGAAAATTAAAGAGTTCCTGTGGGATAGTTAAAAAACTATAGTAATTTATACAGCTTAGTACACAAAAACTACTGATCGGATTTTAATGAAACTTTACAAATAAGCTACTTTTTACGCTGGAAAAATGTACGGTTCCCGTGAGGTAGATCTGTTTTTGTTTGTCTAGAGGCGAACCCGAGCGAAGCGAGGGTGAGCCGCTAGTTCACAATGTTAATGTATGTCAAGCTAGAAATAAAATTTAATGAGACGAAATAGTACACAAAATTATTTACATACGCAATAATAAAAATCAACTGTAATATAAACTTTCTATAATGAGAGAACTTCATTAAAGGTTTCACTTAGCATTTTTAGATATCATACAAAATACAATGATTTGCGAAAGCCGAATAATTGCTTGTGCAATTATGTTTTTAATGAATGCCACTTGAAACTTGAGAGTGATGGCTGTAAAGGTAGAGATGATTTATGTTATAGTTACTTTTACTTCTATATTATGTGAGTATTTGTAGATGTAATAGTTAATGTTAATGGTATAGGTATTAGACAAAAGAACTTCATATTATACTACCGAGTCGTACTTTTTAATTGCTTTAAAATCATTAAATAGTCAATTGACGGCAAATAAGTGACGTCACAGGTTGTTATTGCCATACAAAACCTATGAAGGAAATACATTTTTAACCGACTTCCAAAGAAAGGAGGAGGTTCTCAATTCGACCGTATATATGTTTTTTTTTTTTTAATGTTTGTTCGGGCATTTTTTCGTCGCTTATGAACCGATTTTGATAATTCTTTTTTTGTTGAAAAGGAGATATCCCAAGAGTGGTACCATGATAAGGAAACCAGGATCTGATGATGGAATCCCAGAGAAATCAAGGGGAACTTTCGAAAATTGTATCGGCGACTAGTGCGTTTGTTAACATTTTCATTAGGTATTTTAAAGCACTACTATTTAATGAAGGTCTGGAGTCGATCTGATGATGGACCCGAAAGATAGTCGAGGGAACTCCTCAACGATTTACAGCAATTACCTGGTGTTTGGGCTTGATTAATTTGTATTGATGATACGTCTACACTAAAAATGGAAAAATAAAAACTTAAAAAAAACCGACTTCCAGGCACTGAAAAGTAAAAAATAACTAAACGGGGGATTTCATTTAGAATAGATACTTAATCAGATTATTTCGAAGTCGGTGCCAGCCAATACAAATCAAAGCACACCGACTTCGAGAAAATCTGATTAAGTATCTATTCTAAATGAAAACCCCCGTTTAGTTATTTTTTACTTTTCAGTGCCTGGAAGTCGGTTTTTTTTTATGACAGATGAAATAGATTAATGAAATACGGGCGCCGCACTATACCCACCATAGTTTTAGAGTATCGCATAGAAATGCGTAGAAAACCAGGAAATGTTAAGTTAAATATATTAAATTCAATTTCGATCTCTTTTTTTATTTATTAGTTAGGATTTACAAACAGGCTTACATTGTGATTTATTACAAACATATATTTTAATCATTTACACATAAAAAACTAAATGCTAGCTGAAAATCAAACCCACAATCTTTGCTATAGCAAAAAAAAAACCAACTACCCTCCCAACATGTACTGGTTGTTAAAAAAATTAATTAAAGAATTTCGTCAAATTATGTAATATTTTTTATTAGGCAAATGCTTGCGTTATTAATGCTATCTCCAGCCTTCATAAATATCGCTGAGGGGACAAATTTATTGTTCGGATAAGAATCCTCAACAAAATGCTTGTAATTTTGCCGATTTTTCTCCTGAGGACGGCACCGGCTTAAGCGTTATATAAATAAGGCAAGAAAAGGTATTTTAGAATACTTGTAAAGATAAAATTTCACGTTACATTTAAATATTTTACATATTAATTTTACATATTGATTTTAAAAAGAAATCAAGGTTTTTACAAAATAAAATTGCAAAGTATATATTGCATATAATTAACTTTGTCATAATATATTGTCATTATTTGAGATAAATTTAAGCTGTTTGAATAAAAAGACGTAAGTACAGTACAATAATTTCACATACCTGAGTTTATTAATATATATTAATATTTGTTTTTTTTATTACAAAGAATTGATATATGACTCCTACATTGAATTTTATTTTGATGAAGAGTCCCACCAGCTTCTCGACTCTCAAGGAATGGTGTTAAATCCTAGATTATTAAGGAACATGGCAGTAAGCTTTCTATTAATGATGTAAAATTTTGAATCGGTTATGCAGTCTTTAAAATACCGCTATTACAAATAACAAATATTTTTTCCTCTATATAACAGAGTAAGATTTATATATTTTTTAAGGTTGTTCTCGCAATATAAGGTTCTGGTGGAGATCAGGCATATGGCCAACCTTTCTAAATATCTACTCGTTGTCTCAGTGCTTATTTGTCCAAATGACCTATTTACAGAAAGAGTTTTTAATACACAAATATTGATTATTAAATACACATTTTACATTAAAAAAGTCGAAAGGATGTATTTTATTTACGAATATATAGTATAACTATACAGATAAATAAAATTGGATTGTTTGTAATATTAAAATAACAGCTTTTTATTAAATGCATATGGATGTATACACGGTACATATACAAAAACAAAATTTTTTACAATTTTTGTCTGTCAGACAGACAAAAATTGTAAAAAAATTTGTTTCTCTGTCTGTTTGTTTCGGCTAATCTCGGAAATGGCTGGATCGATTTAGACGGGACTATAAAAATAGGGTCCCACGAAAAAATATTAAAACCAAATTAATTAATTAATTTTCTTTTGGGAAGCAACTTAGGGCTGAACCCGAGCGAAGCGAGGGTGAGTTGCTAGTAAATCTTAAAAATTAAACTAAGTTCTTAAAGTAAATGAAGAAAACTAACTACTGTAAAGTACGACAAGTACTAGTAGTTCGAACAAATAAGTACTAATGCGACGTACTTTTAGAGAGTTTAAATTTATCTTTTGGGAATTTTTCCTCATAAAATTTCCTTAAGAAAAAAAGACAAACAACTCATTTTTCGTTACTTGAGACTCGATTTCAAGACATGGTCTGTAACTGTTAACAGTTAATTACTACAGTATTAATAAAGTAGAATGAAGTCAGTAATTTAATAATTTGTATACACTTTTAAATGATTAAACACCTACAAATGAACAACAAAACGTGAGGCCAGCCACATATTGGGAACGAAATAAAAAGATGCAAAAGTACCCGCGGCGGAACGGCGAGCTTAACAAATTACAATTAATATGATTTACTGAACATAAATCAGCCGTTTGAATTGCAATACGCGTTTCTTCATCACTTTTGCATTGATTTATTGTGGCCCTTTGTAAAAATTACTGTGTTGATAGCTTTGTTGTTGGGTACATGGTGTTTGGAACACTCCTCCGATTTTTGTTTTTATATTTATATAGAGGTTAAACTTTACGTTATTTTATACTCTATGTATATTGTATGAATTATTAAAGACTTTCTGAAGTAGTATACATTTAAAATCAGCAACTAAATATTTTGTGTAATATTCGTAAAAATTGTGATATAAAAGACTAGCGACTCACCCTCGCTTCGCTTCGGTTCGTCCCTAGCCAAAAATAAATCTATCCCACGGGAACCGTACATTTTCCCGAGATGATACATATAGCCTATAGCCTTCCTCAGTTAACGGGCTATCTCATGCAAAAAGAATTTTTCAAATCGTATTAGTAGTTCCTAAGATTAGAGCGTTCAACCAAACAAACAAACAAACTCTTCAGCTTTATAATAGTAAATAGATAATAATATCATTTAGAATGTATGTGTGTATTTGCTGTCTTCTATTTGATACCCATATTGCTAACAAATTTTTTTTATATTCAAAAAATATTTTATCTATCCACATTTTACCAGTGTGGTAGATTGTAGGTAGTGGAGTGGATGTAGGCCTCCATCTATATCTTGAATTAAGTGGAGGCTCATATCCAGCAGCTATAATTATTTAATACATAATTATGTCAGAAAAATTAGAAGACGAATCGAAATATTAAGTCGATTCAATCGGCTAGGCTACATATACACTCGAAAATCTTTACCGGGAGAGTCGCAATAAAATAAAACGGTCAACATAGTGAGATACAATACTTTCATTGCCTTATTATTGTAAACTTTAAATTATTTATAATTTTATTGTAACTTTGGTTCAAATTCACGAAAAACTGATTAATAAACTAACTAAAACTTGTTTTGGCAAGGACATAGATTATATCCGTGAACCTCAACTCGATTATCACGTAAGCGAAGCCGCGAACGAAAACTAGTATAGAATATAATATTCTATAAAAAACCAAAACATCTATCAACAGTGTTTTAAAAGAAATCATTTAATAACTATCTGTATGATGACAATCTGTAACATTATCCCTATCTCCGCAACTAATAAAACCTTTACGTTTATTTATTAATACGATAAAACTTTCAATGTTATCAGGTTTACATATTATTGCGATGCAAAAGGAAAAATAGCAAAGCCAATAACCGATATCGATTCTCGTTCAATCGTTAATCGAATATTCTTATCGAATGGTGCGAAAAAGCATACAAATCACGCCTCTCTTTCGCACTTTTTACTTTTTTATGTAAAAACTTGTTCTTGAAGTTCTTTTGGAATTTTATGGTGTATTTCCAGTTAATCTTCTTTGACAGTGTTATTTTACATGTCTTAATTTAAACATGCAAAATCTAATTTAATTGTCGGTATTATTTTAATGTTTGATGAAAAGGCATACATTGAAGTGAAAATTTTCTTTAACTTTCATATACATTAAAAATTCAATACAAAAAAGTTTAATTTTAAGGGTGTTTTTATTATTTTATTCATCATATTTTTTCTAGTAATTTCGATCATTAGATATACGTAATAAAACAGGAAAAAGCCGCTCCGTTAGTCTAATAGCGGAGGTCCTGGGTTTAAGTTTCGGGTCAGGCAAAGCATACTGAGTATATATGTATATGTTGGGAAATTATCACACAGCACCATTCTATGTCCATGGTAAGCTACGAGGCTCGTGTTATGGTTACCAGATAGTTGATACACTACACATATATAACTTTAAATACATACATATTACAATTATAAACAGCCATTTGGAGTACAAGCATTCGTGCTCATCACACAACTGAATGCCCCTAGCGGGACTCGAACCCGCGCCCGCTGGCACAGCAAATAGGGTCACAACAAACTGAGCCAAACGTGTCGTGAATTTTCAGTGGTAGATCGGAGTTGGAATGTTCTTGCAAAATATTGTCCCCTCGGACGTTAGAGTAAAGGAATTAAGAGTGCACTTGTATCGATATAATATCTCCTGTGCACATGGCTGGTCTCAGTGAGACTGGCCGCCGTGGTTGAAATCGGTTAGAAGATCAATATTATTTATTTTATAGCAGAATAATTATAATGAAAGTAATTAATTTAAAATAATTACAGGCATGAGGGTATTTAATCGGCTTTTAGTTACTCTTATGTTATCTTCTTGTTGTATATAAAAAAACTGGATAAATGAGTAACTAGATTATTTGATTAAAAATATAATAAACAATAATTTTCCTCAGTAAAAAGATCCAAAACAAATAAAGTTTTTAATTTGAAAGCTTTTATGTTATTTGCATGTGGATAATGGTACACAATAGTGTTTTTTTTAATTCTACTTCATTTAATAACATATTCATAGTATTAATTACACAACTACTATTTTAAAAGTAAGTAATAACATTTTAGATTTTATTTTCTTATGTTAAGAATAAAATGTATACAAAATAGATATATGTTAAAACATTTGGTATTATATCCGCTCTTTTCTCAAACCCACGGCTTCATGCGCAGAAAATATGTATTTCAAGCGTTTATAAATTTACATAAAAGTGAAAAATATGATATTCGAGCCTTAAACAAGTAATAAATGTAAATATTCAACGTTGTTTTTACTATAGTAATGGTATTGTGTCGAATTAACATAAAGAAAATATTATATGGGCTATTTTCGCAACTTACAGATAGATAAAAATCACCTGTTTATAAAGTTTTAATCTCAGAATCTTGAGCTGTTATTAATTATATTTATGTTTAAAGTACATCGTTACGTGGATGACTGTAAATGCAAGAGGTAATGTAGGTAGAGGGATAGGGTGACCATGTATACAGATTTGTGTGAATAGTGCTTTATTTTTCTAACATATTAAGGTTTTTAAAATACGATAAAACAATGTTGTTATCAGTGAAAATTGAATGTTATTGATATAGTAAAAAACTTTGAATTTTAAATTAAAAATTCGAAAATGCTTTTAACTGAAAACTAGGTATTAAAATTGTACCTATTAGTAATTACGTCGCTATTGTATAAGATTATATCTCCATATTCGATGGAAGTTAAAAGTATCTCATGTTTTTCTCTATATAAGATGAATCTTTTAATCATATATGTAATTCATAGCGTTGCAGTTTTAACAGGCTACTAATAAACAAACACATAATCTTTAAAATATTAGTAAAAATGTCTGAATAAGCTCATATATAATACATTATTACTAATGTCTATATTAATTTTGACATGACATGACATAATCCATGTAAATAATGTATGGAAGTCTGCCCGATTTGTTGACATTTATGATTACTGCCCCGCTCCCTTGGGTAGTTACATGATGTTATATATATTATAGCCTTCCTCGATAAACGTGCTATCTAATGCAAAACGAATTTTTCAAATCGAATTAGTAGTTCCTGAGGTTAGTGCGTTCAAAACAAACAAACTCTGCTTTTTTATAATATTAGTATAGAGTATTATCTATTTATACAAATAATAAAATTCTGAGTGGAATCTATACATTAAATATTTTCTGGAAAATCTTATTGAAATAGTCATTATTATCGATACAGACTACGAATCTATAGCTTTTAGAATTTTTATCTATCTGTCTGACTGGAAACGCATCACGAGAAAACCACTGGATAGATTTTGAGTAAATTTGGTATGATGATAGCTGGTTACCAAAGAATCAAAAATAATACAAAAATACTTCTATATAATTGTAAATATTTATCTTAACACTTGAATAAGCAGATGACACTAGAGATTTGTGGTAGCGGCGGAGTGAAAAAGTAGTTTGCGTTTTCAATTTTAAAGCGATTTAACTTTCAAAGTCTGTTTAAAATTTTAAGTTTTTTGTCAAAAGGGAACTCTTATAATAATATTTTGATATAAGGCACAATAGTATATACCTACATAATAAAATAAAATTACTGTACATTTTACTTTTTATCTATTCTTTATGACGTTTGCTAACAGCAAGATCAAATTAACGACCTTTTTATTCATGAAATTATGTATACTATTAATTTATTAATATTAATATTTTCTACAGTAATATTTCAATTAGTGCCTCTGTTCTTTTAAAATTTCAAATAAGATTACTTCAAATATCTTTTAGTAGAACACTTTAGAAAATTATCGTATAAGAAACTGGAGAGGTTTTTATATTAATATTTCTTAAAAAAAAAACATTTTAGGTTTTTACATGTTGTATTTAAATGCTTGAATAGAACAGTTTTCGATTTCCTTTTTTAATTTAAAAAAAAGGATGTTTTCAATTTCACATTATGTTTTCACACATACATACATAAGAAAGCTTTATATGTATGTATGTACATACATACATATGGTTTCTAAACAACTTCAATACTTCAAACTTAGTACCATCAGATGTTCATTTTATAACAATTAATCTCGATGATGCTTGATTAGCCTACTTACTTGCCATATCGGTGTGATTAGAAGTAGACCCTGTAAGACCTTTTGATAACTCAATAATAATATATTATTAAGCCCTAAAAGTACAGATACTTATAAAAACACTTTTATGAAAAAAAAACGTGGGAAAAATTATGTAATAACTATTATAATTGTCTCTAGTGTTGCGTTTCTAGCATATAAGTAATTGTAGACTATGTATTTATTACCTTGAATAACAGTCTATTTGCGCACTAAATTTCATCCAAATCTGTCAAGTTGTTTTAGCGTAACAGAACAATAGACATACAAACACTCATACACAAACTTTCTCATGTATAATATTAGTATGATAATGACATATCTTCTTAAATGTACTACAAGTTTAGGATATACTCAGGATTTGCTCTTTTTAATACAATTGTTTTACCGACCAATCTTCGTATCTTCTCCATTTTATGTGGCATTAGCAAAATATGCTCACTTGACACGGTTTAAGACCATTGTCATGAAAATTGAATTGAATTCAATTAATTCTTATTTAATTTTGATATATTCATACGTAATATATAAAGGTAATATAAAACATTTATTTAGAGGAGCAAAAACTTAATTTTCTATCAATCTGCAAAATTATAGTGATTTTTCAATTACACTATATTTAAGACAAACAGATTCACTTCGCTTATGTTAGTGGTTACCAATCATTATTATCTCCTGTACACTTATCGTCCCACACTATATTGCCTCATGTCCGTGACTGAGACTGAACGTGTGATCACAATTAAAAATTTGAGGGGTTTTATTACCAGGATGATCGATGACCTCTTGATTTGCATGCTTTTAAATTACATCAGAGATTGCTATCACGATCTTGCGATCTCCAAAATTATATGAAAATTGATCGGGAATTTGGGATGAAGGCGTAATGAAATTATGCTTAACGTTTCATATGTAATAAAATATAACTTTAGGCGAGTATCTGACGAATATTTCTCACTCACTATGTAAAAGATTGCGGGTTCGATTTCTGCAGATGAAAAATATTTTATTAGAAAAGGAAATTGACTGTTATATGTTTAATTTATTACAGTATGTATGTATAATATATATACATTATTTTTGTTATTTATATATTTTTTAATTATTTATTATTTTATATTTAATTAAGCCCCATATTGCAAGCCGTGTTCCTGTTCAAATTGATTGCAAATAACAATAATGCCATACGTGACATTGGCGAAGTAATCTAGGCTCAACTGGCACGTTTTGGAGCCATTAACACGATAATTGAATTGAATTAAGAATACCAATATTTCTGTTGGAACTTTTCTATAATAATCAAAAATCATAGTCATAATGAGATTAGAATCACGTGGGTGCAAGTTTTACAAGGCTAGAGCAGGAGCCGGGGAGATCACTGATATAAGGACATCTTTCATCATTTATAATTCGCCTACAATAAATTACAACATTTATTAACTAAAATATATAAAGCTAATGAAAATAACAAGATGTTTATAATTTCAAAATCTCACTAATATAACTTATTTAACTTATCTATTCTATTAACATAATTTAACCTATATACATATGTAAGGCTGCACTTTTATATTTGAGCGTTTTAATGGAAAATAATATATTTAATTAATTTTTATTTTATGTATGTATATGGCATGTGATTATATGATATTTTTTTTATTAAAAAATAAAAAAACGACGCGGATATTCTTTTGTTGTCCCCGCGCTTGACAGAGGGGCAGATCTCGGTACTATCCTGTAGTGATGAGTCATAGATTGTTTGTAATGCTGAAAATGATTATTGTAAATTATGTACTCATTATTTAAAAGATTAACTGTTGAGTTTCTTGCCGGCTCTTCTCAGCAGCACTGTTTTCTGAGCCGGTGGTAGCTTTTATACGGACAAACGTACTGATGATTATAAAAGTACTGAATATAAAAAGACGAGCAATATCTTGAAGTTTTATCGGTGACCTCTTACACATATAATAAAATTATAAGTGGTCGCTGTCTGTACATGGAAGATTTTGAGAAAAATTATTATTCTTCATTAACGCAATAGAATCCAAAACAATGATTTTTCGAATTTTTGTCTGTTTGTCTGTGCGTTTGTGCGCGCTAATCTCTGGAACGGTTTAACCGATTTGGGTGCGGTTTTCACTAATGTATTGTGGTAAGGTTTACTTAACATTTAGTATTTGTTTTATTTCAATCGATTTATAAATAAAATAGTCTTGTAGAGAGCGAGTTCTTTTCACGTAATTTTTTACGGTATAGAAAGGAGTACTAATAAGATTTTGATTAAAAATTATTATAGTTATTTAACACTTTCACGAAAAATTTCATAAAAAATATGAGCTTTATTCAGCCGCTAATGGCTCTAGTGATGATTACTCACGAACATTTTAGTTAGGATAGGCTCTAGGGTTTTATATTACCAGATAATATAACTTTTTGTCGATTTAGTCAATAAATAACTTATAGACTTAGCTAACTAAGTTATCTATAATAATACTAAGTTATCGACATAGCCCAAAGAATTATAAGTTGAAGTGGAAGTAGACTGGTCACATTTGTCGCAGAACCGAAGATCGATGGAGTAGACAGGTTCAAGAGTTGAGACCATGGCTCGGCAAACGTAGTATAGGACCAGCAAGATCTCAGTGGCATGCCATAAGAGAGATCTATATCCAGCAGTGGACGAAAGCTTTCTGATTATGAAAATGATGATGATGATAACTTTTATCTTATATCCGTTAAAATACAACTTCACTTAAATATATGTAAAAAAAAAATAATTGAATAATTTTTTTATACTACGTTTATGTTGATTTTTTTTATAAGTAGTTATAAGATGAAATGTAACATATAAGATTGTTAATATTTTTTTTTTATTTTATTTACAATACTTTTATTTACCATAAAGAAAGTTATAAATATACTTAGTTATTGTTATCGTTAATAAAGGGTTTTATTATTATTTATTTATTATCAAGTTGAATTTATCATGAGTATTAAATTTACATTACTTTAGGTACTCGTAATATTCATAAAAAATTTTTAGTAACTGCTCTGCAGTTACTAAGAAATGCTACTTTAAAGGCCGTTTTTCATTTGGACTGTATTACACTGGTAGTAGCCGACCATTAGGACGTATCTGGTTCGCTTCGTAATAATCTCCTCGTGTGTAGAATTGTCTGCTTATAGTAATTATTATTGTATTTGTGTGTCCATCGAATTTGATTCACTTCATACCAAATCTAGTTATGTGGACGCTTAAACCCGACCACCATAGAGAAAACATAGTGAAGTTGCCACAAGCTGTCAATATATACATAATTCAAACAGGTAGTTTTGATATTATCAAATTATACACACTAAATGATATATGGTGAATCTATATTCAATAAAGAAATCTGAACTGTTTGTTTGTTTGCACGCGTTAATCTTGGGATATTATTGTCTGATTTGAAAAATTTGTTTTGCGTTTTATAGCCAACTTATTGAGAAAGATTATAGGCGAGAGCGGTGTAATTCAACAAAATTACATGGGCAGAGCCGTGAGCTTTTCTCACTAGTGTTTCATAAAATGATAATACATAGTCTATTAAATTACAGTGATCCTAACAATACAAAAGGTTATACACACATACAATATCTTGTATATATTATTATATACATATACTTAAAAGGTTTTTAACATTTATACAATACAATAGATTACTTTTCGCTGTCCATCAATTTCATTTTGAACAATGTTAACATAAATTGCAACTTGTTTCTTATACTTGAAGGCGAAGCAACATTTCTTCATATAAAAAGTATGAAAATCTTAATTTGCGAATGTAAAGTGGTGTTTACATGACATTAAGTGCTCTCATCGTTCCGCTTTAACGAGTATCACGAAAGTAATTTATTAAAACGTACTTAAAAGTATGCGTAATGAAATTTGGGTTGTGTAATTGAGGATAATATTGATGGTAAAGTAATATTCAGTTAGTAAGAGCCAATTAAATATTTTTGCCAAGTCGGTGGTCGTGAGTTTGATTTTATAAGGCTTCGTTTTGGTATTTTTAGGAAAATGATGAAATCTCACTTTAAAAACCTTTTTTTGGCATTTTTGCGCCCATTGGATATGTTTTGACATAACATCGACTTAGTACTTACTTACTTGTCGTACGTACTGAAAATCAATAAATAAATAAATATGGGACATTAACACATAACACCATCTAGTTCTATGGTAAGCTACGAAGCCTGTGTTATAGATCCAGATAGTTGATACACTACACATATATAAGTTTATATACATATTATAAATATAAAAACCCATGAATAGAGTACAAATATTCATGCCACAACACAAATGAATGCCTTTAGCGGGATTTAAACCCGCGACCGCTGGCACAGCAAGTAGGGTCACTACAAACTGAGCCAAACGTGTCGTCAAATTAGTAATAAATAAGCATTTAGTTATGGGTTATTTTAAATAAAAAGTTACGTGAGGAAGGTTGCAAATAATATGTCCCCACTAAATACTAACGTAAACAAAGCGATGACAAACATAAAACGTTTGTTTGTTTTGCATTTACATATTTTGTTGTTTTTACCGTAACCTGACATTTAAGGGTCGTGGGCGATAATATTGATAGGCCCAGAGGGGACAAGATAATTTTATCTCCACACCTTTTTATAAAATATCAATAAAAAGAAAGGACCAATCTTTCTTTTGATAGTGTCAATCATTTATATTAAAAAAGGTAGGTATTAATATGTAAATACTTCATTACAATTTATATATTACTAGCGATTTACCCTTGCTTCTCTACTTTAAAGGCACGTATTAAATAGATAAATTGTATATAGACGTATGCTGTTGTACAGGGTTCTACAGGCAAAGTTAAAACGTACCATTTTCTAGTACGCTGTTTTGATGTAACTGGTTTAGCTAGCAAAAGCCAGAAAAATATGTAAAAACAATACAATATTTGACGGTATGGAACTCTTAACGCGCGCGTGTGACATGCGCATCTTACACTTGTGTGATTTTTAATGATAAAAAGCCTATTTTAATGAAAATTTACAAATATTTTTATTTGAAAATTGTTTTGGTCAACAAAATATAAACTAATACAGATTTTAATAAAAAAATTTTGTCGCTTCGGTATAGGCCTGATTTTCAGCGAAAGTGCGACATCACCTTGGTGTCGTGGATTTTCGGACTACGTGGCTGATTGGGATGTCAAAAGACGCGTCTGAATGAGGGCTAAAAATGCAAAAAAAAAAAACACTCAAAAGCTCTTTTTTAAAATCGAAAAAAAATTGAAAAATGCGCTTGTTTTTCGCTCAGAAAAGACCCATATCTCGAAAACGAAATAGGATAATATAACAAAAAAATAAAAAAATCCCCTAGAGATATGACTTTGGGCTACATTTAAAAATATTTGTCTGTCTGTCTACGCGAAGAGAGCGCGTGAGCGCGGGCGTGAATAAATGTTTTGGTGAATGATTTTGTTTTCAAGCGAAGTGATTCTTTGTAAATAAATGTATTTAAGCTAAATAACTAATTTATATCTATACATATAATAAAACAGTAGGAGTAGTAGGTAACAGGGAAAGGAAGGGAAAGGAAGGAAGGAAGGGAAGGAGAAGAGAAGAGAAGCGAAGCGAAGAGAAGAGAAGAGAAGAGAAGAGAAGAGAAGAGAAGAGAAGAGAAGAGAAGAGAAGAGAAGAGAAGAGAAGAGAAGAGAAGAGAAGAGAAGAGAAGAGAAGAGAAGAGAAGAGAAGAGAAGAGACGAGACGAGACGAGACGAGACGAAGAAGACAAGCGACGAAGATTGGCGATGAAGTCGCAAACATATATGCGACTTTTTTGGTAGGTATGCGAGTTGTATCATTCTACTCTTTCTTTTTCTAACTTTAAAAAGATGGAGTAGAAAAATGTGCAGAAAGTAGCGGTAGTGGAGCTTGCTAAATACTTTAACGAATATTAATTTAGAGAATGTTCTGTAAAAATAATACGTATGTATACGTTAAATATCTTTTAAGATACTGAAAAATTTGAGTTAAGATCGCTAAAATTAAGAAATACTAAAGTATCTATTGTATAAAAGTTTTTTTTTGTGTGTAAATATGTTAGTAAAAACGACACAATATTCGGCGGTATCAAACTCTCGATGTGCGAATCAAAATCATACTCACACGTTTAAAAATATTACAGACATCCACAGACAGACAAAAAGACAAAAACTTTTGTTGTAATCTGAGTGCGGGTGAAACCGCGGGTTCTGTTAGTAATTAATATGTAAAAAATTTAATTGAGTTCATTTGGCAGATTCATTTTCAATGTATTCAATGATCGTGGCAAACACAAGATCTGTGGATTTTTTTTGGTAGTTGAAAGGCGGGCAAAAACAGGGACCATGCTAGTAATTGTAATAAAATGGCAGATCAAAACCGGGTCACGTTTCTAAATTAAAACATTGAATGTTATTCGATGTTATAAAAACACGTGACAGTAAAACTGTCAAAGTGAATGCCACATTCTATACTTTTCAAATTTCTTTACAAAAACACCATAAACATAGAGAGTGGACTGAGTGTTTCTTTGCCAGCTGTTAGCTAAAAATGGCGGAAGGCGCGACAGAGACAAAAATAATGTGCGGCCAGAAGTCTTCTGTATTAATTAACATACAATTAATAAAGATCGATATTTATAACTATTTTGTATTGCATTGTAATATTATACCTAATTTTTAATAAATTACAATATTATAATCTTTTTACATACAAAAGACAGGTATTGGTCGCACGTTCGCTTTCTCTCTTTCTAAAGAGTGGTCAATTTCATGCCACTATCGCTCTGTCCATTCTCTAGGACCTAAGTCTATGATAAATACCTACGTAACGAATAAGAGAAAATCAGTCCCTATTCAAACAGAGCCCGAGCGACACAGGGTTGAAAAGTAGCCATAAATTAATACATTTAAAAGATTTTATGAGCCCAATTTTCACGGGCCACGATTTTAGGTCAAGACAGTAAAATCGTGTTTTTAATACAAAATTTTTAGGTTATATTTTATATTATTTTATAAATGACAATTGTTTACATGACAAATTATTTACATTACGTAAATAATGAACGAACGGGCTTTCTTATACACCTAAAATATTCTCTCGACATTTTTTTAATGAAATATAGAAAGCGTGCGCATCTTGTATGTCGGACGACTATTATTATCTAGACGAATCTTACTATTTGATGATCAGACGTATCTAATTTATTAAGGACTGTATTTTAAGCGCGTATACATATATATATATATATATATATATATATATATATATATATATATATATATATATATATATAACTATACGTTTGAAAACATTTGACCACAAATGTAAACGTCTGTTACGAGTACAAAAATCTATTTATTGGCGAGTTTTAAAAATCAAAAAAGTCAGAAATCGCCACTTTAGCTGCGGGAGATTTAATACTGGTTTTTTTACTCTCAAAACATAATTGAGTCCTTAGAACAGCGTATAGCCTGGAAGTGCAATGCTCTTAAGTCTTCTTATCCATTTTTCTCCGTTTTTTTAAATACTTTAAATTGTTAAAATTACTATATTTTTAAAAAAAAGGAACGTTTAAATCATATCTAATTTAAATTCTGGTCAAATGTTTTTTCCTATATAGAGAGAGATATTTCTCTACTAGTGACAAGAGAGAAGGCTTATTTTTCGTCCAAAGAATCGGCCATTCAGCGGAGGAATATTGCTAGCATTCTGGCCACAATTCCACGCGGACATGACCTGTCTAATAATAACAAAACAAACATACATTTAAATATTTTTGTTTTGTACAAATAATTAAGTATATTTATCATTTGAATTTATCGCTTTTATTTAATTACAGCTATAAATATATCGTGTGTAATATATTTATTACACGAATATCTTACTATGTATTACACGAATTTTTTACTTCTTCAATTGTAATGCCGTCTGGCTTCCATTATAATTTATTATCACGCTGGATATCCAATTTTAGTAAAACATATATGATTTAAAAATAACCTTCTTTAAAAAAAGCCAAAAAAAGAGAAACCAAAAGTTTGTAAGTTCTTCACATTGAAACCACAAAAAAAATATCAGTTAGCTTATTCTTTGAATTAAAACAAAGTCAACTTTTTACTATGCGAATAAAGCCAAGTTCAAAATTGGTTTCATATTTTTTATTACTTAACACTATTTATATAGCTCAACAGTCAAAACACCTTATTCAGTACTAGCGACTCACGCTCGCTTCGCTCGCGTTTGTCCCTAGGTACGTTTTAACGGTTAGCTATGTTTAGGTATACGTTTAGGTATAAATAGTAGCTTGCTACTTCTAAGATATTCATCTAATTTAAATTATTTAGCTATTTACCCTCTTTTTGCTCGGGTGCGTACGCCGTACGCGGATTTTGTTTAAATTTCATGGGTTTTAATTTTTTTTCGCGGAACCCTGATTCTTTTTCTAAAATAAAAGTAGCCTAAGTGACTCCCTATAACATCAGCTATCTGCTAGTGAAAGTCCCGTCAAAATCGGTCCAGCCGTTTCGGAGATTAGCCGGAACAAACAGACAGACAAAAATTTTAAAAAATGTTGTTTTGGTATATGTACCGTGTATACATCCATATGCATTTAGTATAAAGCGGTTATTTTAATATTACAAACAGACACTCCAATTTTATTTATCCGTATAGATTTCACATAAATTTAAAAAAAAAAAAAAGTCTATACTAACTGATACCACTTCCACAATTCCCGACTAACCAATATCCCAACCGGTCGGTCAATTCGTCGCGCGATCCGTCGAGTTATTAGTCGCCCATTAAATTACCTAGAGGTGGTATTAAATTTGTTCAAGAGCGAAATAAAATTGCCACTCTGACACTTATATATTTCGTTCCCTTATGATCGCCCGCGAAGGTCGTAAAGCGATTTTTCAAGGTTGGGTAATTCGTTGGTGTTAGGCTGTAAATAAAATATCTTGTGTTATGCAATGATTTATATTTTACTAGCGACTTACGCTTACTTCGCTCGGGTGCCTCCCTAGGTACGTTTTAATTTTTTTGAACGAAGCCCTAATTCTTTTTCTAAAACAAAAGTAGCTTAAGTTACTCCTTATAATATCAGCTATCTGCCAGTGAAAGTCCCGTTAAAATTGGTCCAGCCGTTTCGGAGATTAGCCGGAACAAACAGACAGACAGACAAATATTTTAAAAATTGTGTTTTTCTTATAAGTACCGTGTATAATTCCATATGCATTTAGTATAAGGCTGTAATTTTGATATTACAAACAGACACTTCAATTTTATTTATCTGTATAGAATCGACGTAACTTAGTGCTATGTGACTGTTCTCTGTGTCTACGACAGTATCTGGGAAAATGATTGTTAATATTATTAGCTATTTAGTTATTAAATTATATACTTTCTTTGTCAGGGCCATATTCAAAGATAAACTTTTTATCTTTTAGTGTAAGAAATTAAAAAAATCCAAAATCAGCCAAATCCGTTCATTATAGCTAAGATTCGAGGTATAAACCGAATTGTACTCGACTAAAATGTAAGAAAGAAGGAAAAGAGAATAATATAATATGTACAGTAAGAAATAAATAAATAATACCAAAAGTATAATTCAATTTTAAAAATTTTATAAATATATTTACTTATCAAAAATAAATGCATACGTTAGTATGAATAAAATGTTTTCAACTAAAATTATCAAGTAAAAACGTAATTATCTAAAAGCTTCTAGTCGGTAGGTGCCGTCTGTAATAACTACATATATAATAACTTTGAGAAATCTAGGTTGCTCTAAAGGCCATATTTGCTGTAAAGCGTTTGATAAAACCTCCGAAAAGATACTTTTATTTAAAAGTAGCAAAAAAAAATTAAGTTATTTTGTTTTATACTTTGAAACTTATTTTAGAAAACATAGAATAAACATATGTAAAATTATTTTCTTTAAATCTGCCGAGTTAAGATCGAAATAACCGAGAGAACAATTAAAAGTAACCATATCTGATAGGCATCGGTACGCCGCATGAGAAACAAAATTACCACTTGTAACAAAGGAACTGTAAATTAAAAGATTTATCTGCTTTTAATATCTGTTTCGTACAACTTTACTCGAGATACTTATAATAATTTTATTGCTTGTAAAATTGATATTAAAAAAAAAGATTTTGATTGGTTTATATAGTTTGTCAATATTTTGATCATAAAATTCAAATGTACCGCCGTAAATGCCGTTCTGCCGTGAAAGAGTAACAAGTATCTGGTGTGGTTTTATGCATTAGTAAAACTTTAGTTACAGATAACTACATATTCTTTGGATATATATATATATATATATATATATATATATATATATATATATATATATATATAAAAAGATAACTTATATTTTACTAAGGATAATTAAAAGCATATTTATTATGTAATTATAATGCATTTGTGTGGAAATGTTTCTATTGAATTTTTACCCTTCTTAAAAAAATATTCTAAAAATTAAAAAAGTGAAACATACACCTTTGTATAAATATGAACTAAAAGTTAACACTTAAAGTAATGAAATTAAGATGTGCTCAACATTTATTGTTTGTAATAATGTTTTTTTTTTTTAATAATTTTTAAGAAGCAGAGCAAAGGAAAATTTATTTTGTAAGACAAGTGATAGGTACCTACAACCCACGCAAAAGGTTTTTTTAATAAGATTATTGTTATAATTTTGTTACAAAAGCTTCTTTTTATATTTTTTTGAGGTGAAAACTTCTAAAGGCAGATTTGGATGGGAAATAAATCCAAGTAAGTAGTCATCGACATGGTCACGTGACGTGTTGACGCTAACACTCAGAGTGCCGATAGATGTCAAAACCAGATAAATGTAATAAGTTTTAATTTACAAATTTTTATTTAAGATCAAACAATTCATTTCAATATCCAGCAATAACAACTGTTTGTTTCTAGTTTTAAGTTTTCACTTCTGTCGGTAGTCCTCATGACTGCTTTTTACTGTTTTAAGTACGTCCGGTACGGTCCGAGTGTACTTTAAGGAGATAGACATACGCTGTTGCAGACTTTTCTGTAGGTTTTTTAAGACTTACAATTTTCTAGCACGTTGTTTTGATGTATCTCTTAAGGTACAGGCAGTGGAAGCCATGTAAATTTCTAAGGACGATTCTTATACAGAACCAGTTATTGCATTTTCCCGTGGGAATGAAAGATTGTCGCTATAGTAAAAGGTATCCTAAATGTTGACCCGTGTAATAAGTTATCATTACACAAAATTTAGTTAAAATTCGTTCAGTACTTTTTGCGTGAAATGTACAGATATACAGTTATACAGACAAGCAGACAAAAATTTTAATAACTATTTTTGGGGTCTATATCCTGTACACAATAACTTAACAATCTTTGTTTTATAAAAAAAAATATTTCATGAACAGGTTTCACTTTGTTATTTTATTATATGTAAAAATTTCTTAGTATTATTAATTTTTACCAAATAAAATTACAAATTGTATCGTTTTTTTTTAATATTCATCAAAATAAAAACCATTGTTTTCACACTCGCTTATCGCTTGTCTCGGTCTTTACTAATTGAAACATAAAACGTGCTTTGTAAAATCTCTTTTTAGCTAGTAATTTAAATAAAAAACTTATAAATAAATAATAAATAAGTTTAGGCAGTATATAAATAAATCTAAAATATACATATAATAAAATTGTAATTAATCCGAATCTGTACATTAAATATTTTTTTGGAAAATCTTATTGAAATAGACGTCGAATCTATAGTTTTTACATTTTTTTCTGTCTGTCTATCGGTCTATCTGTTTCCGCTTCACGAAAGAACCACTGGAAGGATTTTGATGAAAATTGGTATGAGGATAGCTGGTTATCCGGGTCATACTTTTTACTGCAGGAAAATATCTCATCTCTGAGAAATCTATACTAAATTTTAAAACGTAAGTAGGGACGAACCCGAGCGGAACGAGGGTGAGTCGCTAGTAATAAATAAATATGTAATAAATGCAGCTTATTTAGTTTTTGCTCAAGATAAAGCTTTACTAATAAGCTTTACTCTGACTTACTACTTAGCACGGAGTAAAGAAATTTTGCAAGAAATTTCGAATAAAGCATTAACTTGAATTCTTATTTTTCACGTATTAAAGATATTCTGAATCAGGAGCTCCCAACCATGGGGGCGTAGAGAGAGAGAGTTATCTTAGTATAACTTAAAATTAAAATTAAACGGTCTGTTATATACTTTTATTATTGGTATTTGATTTTATTATATTAACTAGCGACTTACCCTCGCTTCGCTTGCTTCACAAAACAAAATTAATTAATTAATTTGGTTATCTGTATAGATTACATGATCCCATGGTACTACCATCGTACTTAGGTAAACCACTTAGGTTTTAAGTAACAAAAATGCAGAACCACAGGTGCGTTGTCACTGTGAGGACTAAGATGATATGCCTCTTGCCTGTAATTGCGCTGGCTACCTTATCCTTCATACCGGAACACAACAATGCAATCATTGTTGCTTAGCGGTAGAAATAGATAAGGGGGTGGTACCCATCCAGTCGGACTCCTCAGGCTTGACAGAGTCCTACCACCGGTAAAATATATGACACAACTTCTTTCTAAACTTGTGTATAGAACATATAACAACGGACATGACGAAATTAAAATTCCGTTTTTAACTTTGGCTTTGGAATAAAATCGAAATCAGCATAGCCTTATGAATGCAGGATATAAACATACATTTAGTATTATATCAGCCCTTTTTTCAGGGGATCAGGCCATAGTTCACCACGCTGGCCAAGTGTGGGTTGGCGGACTTCACATGTCTTTATAATATATTATTATGGCAGGCTCGAACACGTGACCAACTCTATCATGCTGTCACAGATTCAGACTTCTTTAACCATTTTAATATGAAAATATTAAATCCCAAGATAAAAGTACGCTTAGCGTCATGCGTGAAATTACAAAAACCGGTCCTGTACTGAGAATACATTATTCTAAAGTTATTACATCATTCGTTTAGAAATTAACAGCTTTTAAACTTAAAAGCTTAGAACAATTCAATTATCTTAGAAGTAATTTAAAGTTAAGTCAATGTTTTTTTTTAATATTTTGCAGTTGAACTTTTTTTCATATTTTTTTTTTACAATTTTTAGGTAATAAGCCAGTGATTTAAGATAGTTATTTGCTTTTTATACGTGTTATATTTTTCCCGTTTATTAAAACTTGTAACTTTATTTCGTTGGATTAGATATAGAAAACAATGTGGAGAATTTATACTCTGCTGTTATTAGAACGTTATGTGATTTTTATGAGATATATGCAAATAAATAACAAGAATTCCCATGGGTCATACAAAATTTATAATGTATGTATGTATTTTAAAGTTATATATATGTAGTGTATCAAGTACCTGGTATCCATAACACAAGCCTCGTAGCTTACCATGGAACTAGATGATGCTGTGTGTTAATGCCAACGTCAACCATCAAGTGATTGTAGCATAAGCCCTTGAGTAAAATTTTTAAGTAATTGACTAAGTGTGATGCTCTAATGCTAGGGTATTTTTGGGGCTATTCAAGATGGAAAGCCTAGTTAGTTTTAATTATACTGAAAAAGTACCTATACGACTGTATATAAAATTTGCTTAAAATGGAAATCGAACCTGTAGTTAAACTCAATAGTCTATCGATATCGCAATTAAATAGATGTCATACTGTGTCGTGTTGTTTCCCATAACGCAACATGAAATACCATATCAATTATAAATTAAAACTTTTTATAATCTACGAAGAAAATTTACGCAATTAAGCTAAGATATTTTATGTATCACGTTACTTTTATTGGCTTGTATACTGAGTGTAATCGCTGCGTCAAATGTTACTATGGCTGTTGCGCTGTGGGTGGAAGCTAGATGTTTGAAGCTGGAAATGACAAAAATTTACTCCCTTTTTTATATATTACAAGAGATTTAACCTAGCTTCACTCACTTTTTTCCTATTCATTTTCTAAAATAAAAGTAGCCATAATTACTCCTTATAACACCAACTATCTGCCAGTGAAAGTCCTGTCAAACAGTTGTCCTGTGAACAAACAGACGGACTAACAATTTTTTAAAAAATTGCGTTTTTCTTATAAGTACCTTATACCCTTTCTGTTATCTTGACATAATAAATAGACAATTCTATTTATGTATCGGTATAGATGTATAGATTTTTATCACTAGTAAGGTAAATCACAGACAGATGGTCTCATTACTATTATTAAAAAGTTGCCATGGTCACTTGTACTACTTACATAGATAATTTAATATAATCATTTTATTAGTAATTAGAAGTAATTTGTGCTAAATTGGCAATGATTTTGAAGCCAGTAATAAAGAATATTGAAATTAAAAAAAAAAAGCTAATGAAAGGTTTTTTTTCAATTGTTTGTATGTAAATCAGAATCTTTAGGGCTTAATCGACGTTGCAGCTCTGGTAGAATTTTCTAGACTTTTTAAGTAAATTCATTTTTTTGTGATGTGAAGCAAAAAGAAGTCCTTCCTTTTCTTTTTTATATTATAAATACCATCTACTCCTTTATAGCCCAGGGCCCTTACATTTTTAAATCCCACCTTCAACTGAAATGTTTATTAAGAAAACATAGAAATAGATATCCCTTCTTTCCATCATAACAATTTATCCTTACAGAATACAAACAAAAGAACATAGCAAATCTTAACTCAGATAGATAGTAAGTAAGCAAGGTCAGTAATATTTTTATCATTCAATACAAAATTTGCCTCGCGCAAAGTTGAATCTATGACCTTCGGCCTTAAACAGTAATCATGCATACACATTTCCCTGGTATCATAGTTGCCGCTTTTAGTGCAATTAAATCTTTGTATAGGAATTCTTTTAACGTCAAATCCAAACGTCTCTGTGGGGGACAGGCAATAATTGGTCAAATCACTTAGCTGACCAGTTCTATTTGCTATTTCATTATACGTGTATCGTGTGTGGCGCACATATCAATGTATTGAATCGGCATCGTTAAAATTATAATTTTAGGGTTTCGTATTGTAAATGACTGATTTTAACTAAGCTTTTTAAGCTTACCTCTTTAAATAAAGCTTTTTTGGCTTCAGCGTATGTGTGTTATTCTTTATTTAAAATACTTTAATGCACAAATGATATATTAGTTATAGTTGAGTATTATACTGAGTTACTTAATAATTAAGAACCCATGTTTCATGGAAGCATAGGCTGTATAGAACTTTAGCTGTAGATATCATAGAATCTACATGAAATTTAGCTAGGTTTTTAATTTAAAATATTTTGTGTACAAAAAGAACAATCTTATGAACAATTTCTTACTAAAATAAAAGGTTCAAAGTCAAAATAATTCATTTAGTTTTGAAAAACTTTCTATATTATACCAATATCATGGAGCATTCTCATAAGAAGTAATGATAATAACCGATTTATAATTAACAAAGGTAAAAAAAAATATATACAACCGGCTTGAGTAAAAATAATTCACGAGGATTTTTTAATTCCACACTGAAAGAATTGAAGAAAGGGGAAGGAAAAATTCTATAGAAAATAAGATTCGGGTCTTATATAAAAATAAAAGATAAGCACGCTGTAAATTTTTAATTGATGTATAAATAATATTATAATACAAAATAAGTTAAAATAACAACATAAAATATAATATAAAGTATCCGAATAAGAAATATTCGGTTAAATATTTAAAAACTAATTTTTCATTTTTAACATCATTTATGTAAAAGAAAGTAGTAATAAAACAACTAATAATTGTATTAAATAAATTATTTTGATAAAATAATATTTAAGTTACTGTCTCATACCACATAATAAATTATGTATGCTTTTATAAAGAACCCTGTTCCGAATATTATGTGACCTTTTCCATTTTTTGTTCCTAATTAGTGATGTTCCCATGTCATCGATTATTCTAATCGATTTTATTAGCATATTGGACAAGAGGTATTTTGTGCCGGAGTAAAATCTGCTTAGAAGAAAAATTAATTTGCATTATCAGCTCTTTGTTTATTATAAATGTTGATAATAAAGTGATCAGGACTTAAGTTAGCTTAACAGTAACTTATGTGTAATCAAGCTCATAGTATAACAGTCTGTATACTAAATTTCATCCCTAACCGTTTTTTAGCCATTTTTAGTAGTTCGATAACAATTTTCGCATGGTTCCTTTTAGTTTACTAACAAAAATATTAATAACTAGCGACTCACCCTCGCTTCGCTCGGGTTCAGGTAGGTTCATTCCCCATATAAACTTTCATCCCTAGTTTCACTTCTTTAAGGGAGGATTTTTGGGATAAAAACTATCCTATACCCTTCCTAGAGTCTCAAACTATCTTCTTACCAAATTTCATCTTAATTGATTCAGTAGTTTCGGAGCCTATTCGGTGCAAACAAACGAACAAACAATCAAATCTTTCCTCTTTATGATATTAGTATAGATAAGTAAATAATATGGGTATCTCTCTACGTTATTTTTCAGTAGTAGTCAAAAGTTCATAACACCACAAGCAGTAGAATAGAATTTACCCATCTATATAAAGAGAAAACTACTTCCAATTTTTTTTATTCATAACTCTTAAGCTCGGTTAATAGCTACTAAACAAAAAAAAAAGGAAAATGGTTGACAAAAGGAGAAAAAGGTAATGAACTATTTAGGCTTTGTTATATATAGATACTAGCGGTTCTAGGATAGATTCGTTTTTTTTTAGAAAGAAAAAAAAAACGAATCTATCCCACAGGAACCGTACATTTTTTCGGGATAAAAAGTAGCCTACGTGCTATTCCAGACTATAATCTCTGTACCAAATTTCATCCACATTCGTTCAGCTGTATTGGCGTGATTGAGTAACATACATTCAAAAATTCCATATAAACGTTCCCATTTATAATAATACTAGTAAGATAATATTCCCATGTGATCAAATTTCTTGTTGTGGTTCTTAATAGCTTTAAAGTTTAAATGTAATTAGCAATAATTTCATATAAAATTATGTAAACCATAGTTTATAGCAAACAGTCATGTAAACGTATCGTGAGCTCCGCCAACCATTAATTTTCTATGACTTTCAAAGAATTTCCATACATATTGACTATTCATTTGTTGTTTCGTGACTGTATAAGGCGTTGAGGTGAATTGGTTGCATGTCAAAAATTCAAATTACTCAGTGATCTATGTAGTAGCCTATTCAAATAAGTTGTGTAGATTGAAAATGTGCTAAAATGGAACTCTCAAATTAAGATGTGCTCGCAGATTTGATTTAAGGGTCGTAAATACGGAAATTTAAATAAGTGTTTAACACTATATATGACTGAGATGACCTTTAACTAGATGATATTTAGTTTTAACCATTGCAAATAAAAGAAAGTATTCAGTTCGCTAATTGACATTAACATTGATACCCCTTACATTTTTCGCAAGTTAATTATCAGAAACCTAGTCAACCAGTCATTCTGAGTGATATAGGCCACTTTCCCATGTTAGTTATTACGTTTATTTTAATTTAGTTTTTTTATATATATTAGGTTAGATTAAGATTTTGTTAAATTTAGTTCTACTTTTAAGACAACACAAATTATTTGTTTCATAAATTTTTTTCACACTGTTTAAATTGATAAGGTTTTGCAGACTTTTACCAGATTACTTTTATATTAGTTTTTTAATTTTTTCTGGTTTTAGTTGATTTATTTTTTAACTCACTTTTAAATTTATTAAGTAAAATATAAGCTAAATTAACATGTAGTGTTTACCTTCAAATGATTTTACATACCCTGTGCATATAATGTAACTTGTGAATAGTTTAAGAAATATTATGTAAAATCGCTGGTAGACCCAATAAATAAATAAATAAAGTAAGTTTTAAGTGTGAAAGGGTTCAATAAGGGTGGCATAATCAATTTGTGAACAAACCTTGTTAAAAAAATAAGATATCAATGGGGAAAAATGTGTCAATGGGATTTTTTTAACATTTGTTCATTAAGCCATAAAACTTGCCTTAAGAAATGATAAGTTAATAAAAATAACTACGAGTAAGTAATTATAGCGTACCTACTATAAATAGTTATTGAGTTACTCACGGGCTTTTCTCTGAGTAGAAACGCTTTCCGACCGGCAGAAGCCACATAAACTGACTACATTAAAGATTTTTATTTTACTTTAACTTGTTGAATGTTTATATACATGTAGTAACTAGCGACTCACCCTCGCTCCACTTGGGTTTGTCCCTAGTTACGTTTTTACGTTTAGTATATATTTCTCAGAGATGAGATATTTTCCCGCAGTAAAAAGTATCCTATATGTTGATTGACCCGGATACCCAGCTATCATCATACCAAATTTTATCAAAATTTCTCCAGTGGTTTTCTCGTGATGCGTTCACAGTCAGATAGACTGACAGGAATTCTAAAAACTATAGATCCGGCTTCTATATCGATAGTAATGATTATTTCAATAAGATTTTCTAAAAAAATATTTAAAGTACAATACGATTCAGTTAGAATGTTATATATAGATTTATAATACAATCAATATAGTATTATGCTCGTATATTTGCATGCATATCGCAATATGAGATACGGAGACAAAAACCTGTATAAGAGTACTTACTGCTGGTTCAAGACAAACAATAAGTGTATTTCTGATTTATACCTATTGAATAAAGAATTTCAAAATTTGATTTTTAACATGACAATTAAATTGTTAATACGACTATTTACATCGCGCGGAAGTCGTTAACATAATTTCCCACGAAATAGAAACCAGGCACGAATATCGCTGTAGCATGACAACTTAAAACTTTTAACTTCGTTCTAGCCACTATATACTGTGACAGAAGTCCGTAAACACATGAACAATCACATCCACTATGATTATATACATGGACTATGTAAACAATAATTCTGAGATATATTCAAACACATATCAGACTATACTAAGAGGTCATTCTTCAAAAAATATTGCTATTTCTTACATCATTTCATTCACTAGTTGATCATAAATAATAAATATGTTGGAACATTAACACACAGCACCATCTAGTTCCATGGTAAGCTACGAGGCTTGTGTTATGAATACCATATAGTTGATACACATATATAACTTTAAATAGGTACATACATATTATAAATATAAACACCCATGACTGGAGTACAAATATTCGTGCTCAACACACAAATGAATGCCCCCTGCAGGGCTCGAACCCGCGACCGCTGGCACAGCAAGTAGGGTTACTATAAACTAAGCCAAACGTGTCGTAATCATGGTTCATGACCACAATTATCTTTTCAAATTTCATCCTAAAATAAGTTACAGCATGTCTAGTAATATATAACTAACTAGATCTGCCCATCCATTTTCAACCCCGTGAATCCTCCCCCCATTTATCGGCACCATAGCTCGCCATTACCGCTCTTAATGAGCATTTAAGACGGCGAGAAACTCACGATTGTTTTATGAAGGCAATTAAGCCTTACTGATGTATTGTAACTCTGTAGTAAGCAGATGTTTTTTTCGTAGAAAGTCATACGTTATAAGTGTGAATTAGAATAATTTGTATGGGATAGCATATGGCATGTGGCAGTAAGGAGTTTAGTTTACCTATGGGGATTTGAGTTTTATTACAAATGAAATAAAGTCGTTTTGAAGTTTTGAAATTAATAGTTAACGTTTTTTGATGTAACTACATATCTTTAAAACATTTTCTCCCTATTTTATATAAAAATGTTTTTTTTTTGTAATTTGACATCATATGCTTTAGTATCTAGAGGCTCTTTTCAAAGTAACTCACATACTTCTTTCAACATTGTATATATATAAGATTATCTGTATTTTCATGGTTGATTTTTTGATTATTGATTACATATCATAGAAGCAATTCAGTTAATGTTTTAAATGAACATTTAAGGTGGCGAAGTCCTTACGATTGTTTTATCGTGGTAATTAAGCCGTTAATATTTAGTGCCTAGTACCTACATACCGTCAGCAGATGCTTTTAGATGTATTAACTTTAAAATAAATCCGGACAAGTGCGGGTCGGACTCGCCCACCGAGGGTTCCGAGGATTTGCCAAATTTCGTGATACTAGGTCAACGGGAACTACCATATACATAGGTTTCCGACCCAAAACCTATAGGGTACTTCCGATTGACCTAGAATTGTCAATTTTGGTTAAAAGCAGCACAAGTAAAGGTAAAATTCCAAAAAATAAAAAAGTTGAAAATTAAGGTAAATTTTTGTGCTTACAAGTTTTCGCGAAAATCTAAATTATACACCTAATAGGGACTATAGACCTCAGAATCTGGTATAAATCAACTTGCTAGGTCCACCCGTTCCTAAGAAAATCGGTGATGACACACGGACAGACAGACGGAGAGACAGACAAGAAAGTGATCTTATAAGGGTTCCTTTTTTTACCTTTTTGAGGTACGAAACCCTAAAAATATTTAAACTTTGTATATTTTAGTAGAGGTTGCATGTAGCTGTAATACTATATAATTTTATAATAATTCAGCCCTTTCAACGTCCTTCTGTTGGGCACGGGCCCCCTTTCAGAGCGAGTAATATAGTCCACTAGCTACGTCTTTAGACGCATATCTTCGCGATATTATACTTTACTGCATTAGCAAGTGTCAATCATGTCAAAAATGATTTGCGTATGAAAATCGAAATAGATGAGAAATCTTGGGCTGGAACCCGCTTTATTTGGCTTTACAATTATACATTTTTGCGATATACCTCTTTGTTTACTTTAGATTTTAAAACTATATACATATTCTTGTAAGTTACCCTAGATTCTCTAATTTCTTAATTTTAACCCGACCTGGTTCTTCAGACCCATTAAAATAGACAGATTAACATAAGGGGGGATTGCACTCTGTTGAGTACCTGCACCATATATAAGTTCTTTAGATAAGGCCGCGCGTCTAGGGCAGCCGATCAAAATATTAAATTAATATTTCGATAAGTTAGAATTACTTGAAACCATCAGATTAAGGTATGGTGGGCTAATTACATGCTGAAAAGTGTGCAATTCAATAATCTGCCGATTTCCACAAGCTGAAGAGGCTAAAATCGTACATAAACTTTGTAAATGAATATATATATAAAATTATTAAGAAAAAATATTTTATTTACAAGTGTAAGAAAAAGTGTAGTTTCTTATATTTTTGTTTTGCTTTAAATACCTTAAGGTAGCAGTATCTTTATGCTGTCTTAAACTTGAATTTAGTATACAATGTACATGTTTTACCGAAAGCACAAGAACTCACGCTGCACTAATAAGTTCAAATGTTTTTAAGCATGAATTTGTTAAAAAAATAATAACAATTCAATGTTCACATGTTGAGCGACAAAACTACAATACACGTTGCTAGAATAGTTAACAAATTACTACATTTTCAATCGGATAACTCTATGTATTACATGAATTCGGGACACTCGATCATTCGTGGTGGTGCTTTTAAAAATAATACAAAAGGGTTATTGTACTGACGTTCTTAAAAGTGTTAGAAAATATTAATTACATTTTTTTTCATGATTATTAAAAAAAACTTTTTTTTATTTTATACATTTTTCAACTACGTCATATTACGTAGGGCAAGAAAAAGTAAAAAAAAAAGTAATTATTGCTACTGGTATGAAATCCAAGAAAAATGGTTAAAATTTTCACTTAAATGATCTTTCAATTTCTTTCACGTATCACAATTCACAAAGTAGCAATAAAGATAAGGTGTACTAAAGGAAACTACTCCTTTATACTTTTCGTAAGAATATATGAAATCGTATATTTAGTTTATTATATTGTTTCCTTTAATTTGATATATTTCATTATAGTAAAATTATTACAGATTAAATAATATTTTTATTTAATATTATATACCTATAAAACCAATCTTATCTGTAGCAAATTAAAGTTGATATCCCAAATTAGTTATATAATAATAAAATTTTAAGGGAAATTTGTCACCTAAAACTTTAACGTAAAACCCTATTACTATTACCGGAATAATGAATAAAAAGTTATAATAAAATGCGATACTGATGTTGGTCAAGTCTACAAAAATACTCTCTAAATAAATAACAAACTAGAATAATGAGGGTACAAATAAAACAACTGTAATCACTTCTCGCCGCAATTGTACCTCGCGTGCTAAACTCACATAAGGCAAGCGCACACGCTACCCCGATGTTTTACACGGCTCTGCATAAAAACCAACCCAATTGATATTTTGTGCTAGTGCCTCATTTATACGACGCTTTGTAAATCTTTGGACACTTTTAACATTTCCAATACATGTTTTTGGACATGAAATTGTAAGGAATGTTCGCAGAATATATCGTTTTAGAATATAGGTTTTCCCAGTGGTCGAAACTCCACCATAATCATTATTGAAATTTTATAAATAATAATACTGGACTTTTTGGTCTTCTCCTATTCATATAAAAAAATACCTAAATAAAAAAAAGAACACTAAAGCTTGTGAACAAAATGAAGAAAAAAGAAAGCTGTTTTGTTTTTGCCTACTTATATAAAGATTATAATAGGAAAATCGCACATAACACTTCAATCTAATTGTGAAAGTTTTAGTTTAAAAATACTGGCAAAATTACAATTATTGTCCTATGTGACAGTGGTAGTGTTAACGGACGTAAAAAGTCAAGTAGAAAGAGGATAGATAGATATGTTAAGATTACAAGCACCATGCTCACGGAGACCAAGGCGCTTTTAACAGTTCCGAAATATCGGGAACTCACAAAAGTAATAATAATAATGTCTTCCCGACCGATTTCGGCCACGGCGGTTAATCTCTTTGAGACTTGCCATCTGCGCAGGATATATTATAGTGTACAAGTGTGTGCGCAGACACAACGTACATTCTCTATTCCTGTTACTCTCATACTCCGATAGGCCAACTACTTGACATGGCCAGTGAGAGTTAAGGCGCAGGACCAACGGCTTTACGTGCTCTCCGTGGCACGGGGGTGAAACACCGCCACTTCCCAACTCCGAGCTGTTACTTACTAAACAGAAAGACTCAATAATTAAATTTGACCGGACCTGAGTTTTGGGCCTCGAACCTAGGACTTCTGGATGTGCAGCCGTACATGCTAGCTATTACACTACCAAGGCAGTTAAAGTATGTATGGTAAGTCACAAAAGTACGAGTAAGTATGATATAAGCATGGTAAATATCCTGTTGTACATCATAATAGTATACATATACATTGTACATATATCGTACACAAATAGCAACTTCAACACAAATGCGAATTCATTTACAAACACCTAGTTCTATGTTACAAAGCAGAACCTGTAACATTCAAGTTAGACAGGATGCGATGTGAATACGCTCATTAAGCGTTCAATTTGTTATTATCTTGCATTTGCGGGAATATATTCGTACATACATATATTCTAGTACCGACTTGATAAAATCGAACTGTTGTAGCAATGCCCTAAGAGCATGTCACATTATCACAGCTTGCTTTATAGATCGAAAAATTTTTGGCAACGGAATACAGCGTAAGAACATATTTTATGAGCGAAGATACTGCAGGCTACTGAAAGTTACTTTTTAGTGTTTCGTAGCAAAAAAGCTTATATGAAAGCTACACAATTCACTTGCATTCACTCCACTCCATTTATTTAATTGAGGGTTGACCAAAAATGAATGTCCACTTAAACGCGTTGGATATGTGTGGATGGGTTTTTAACATTAAGGTAGATGTTTCTTACACTTTTTCCTTAAAGCTGATGTTAGCTGAGTTATATATGTAGCTAAATACACTCATAGCTATAGATGAGTAAATGTTTCATTTTACATTTAACGTAATTTTCATATGTTAAAGCATATCATAAATTTAATCTTTCATGCTACGAAACCCCTTGTGTACGTCATAATCACACTTTCCAGACTTTATACCGGTACGTCAAATTTTCGTGGGATCAGTTAAGCACATAGACTCTTTATGTTTATTATAAAAATATGCTCCCAACGATTGAATCACCTCATTTTATGTTTCAAGATTCGAATTTAAGATAGCATGGTCTGTATCCGTACACCTTCTTTGACGCCCCACAGCTGGGCACGGGCCTCCTTTTATTACAAGGGTGATCAGGCCGTAGTCCACCACTCTGGATGGTGGGTTGGCGGACTTCACAAGTCTTTTGAAAACTTGCTAGGTTCTCTCAGACATGCAGGTTTCTTCACAATGTCTTCCACCACTGAAAGATAAGTGGTAGTCATGTTAGAAATGTTTCGCACATGAAAATATCAGAGATACGAGAGCCGGGATTTGTACCTGTTTCACTCTGTTTTTCAAGCGAGCGCGTTATCACTGAGCTACCACTGCTTTCAGACTGTACTTAATACTTATTAATATAGACATAGCCTGTCATTACGAGCTATATGAACAAATCATCTCCCTACACCTCATAAACGCGATTTTCATTGCGATAGCGTTTACTCATTAGCTTAGTATCTGGACTATTATTAGCTGTTAAGTCGGATATGATTGAAATTATCATGGGAGTGTAATGTTATTATAAACTAGCAACGAAAAAATTAAGCGAGAGAAAAAGTATACATCCATACTTAATGTGAAAATTTGATTGTTTGTTTGTTTCTTTGTTTGTCCTTCTTTCACGTCAAGACAGAGTGACGGATTAACGTAATTTTTTTTTGGCGATTGTTGGAGGGCTGGAGAGTAAGACTACATTTTACTGCGCACCCACCTTTTTGGGGACGAACCCGAGCGAAGCGAGGGTGAATCGCTAGTTTATAAAATATAATAATATCCTTTTTAATGTCCCACTACGACTAGGTAAAAATCTTTTTTCAATGCTAAGCGATTTACGAAATAGTAAGTCCGCCAAATGCGAGTTGGTGGACTTCACACATCTTAAAAAACTATTTAGACTCTTAGATACTTAAGTTCCTCATCATATGAGCAATAAGTATATATAAGATGTGAGACCCATAATATATTAATAATAATAAATAATAATCTTTATTTCAGGCAAAGAAAACCCATAAAAATTCAATAAGACATAAAAGAAAAACAACATATACAATTTACCTAATCTAAGAGTTAGTAATACAATAATATAATAATAACTGGCTGTGTATATAATGTTCAGCTAATTTAAAAATTATCTGTTACGTCTGGTGCATACCTACTTATTTGTACGATACGTTTATGTGTGTATGCACACCACTTCATTTTTTCACCGTAACCAGATTAATGGTTTAGAAATGTATATTTACAAATAGATACAAGTAGTTACATAATAGATATGTCTTCTAAAACAATAAGGTATATATCGTATCTTCATAATTTTCACTATTATTTACCCTTATAATATTGTGAATTATGCAATGGGCGTATATATAATATAGTATGCATGTACATATACATATTACATATGTATATGTATACCTCCTTACAGGCTTAGCCACCACTTATTTAATAATAATTACTTATTTATCACTTTTTCTGTGCTGGCGGAGAAAATATACACGAGTTATTTTTTTAAAATTTCTTTTAATTGTATTATTAAATAGCGACTTACCCTCGCTTCGCTCGGGTGCGTCTCTAAGTACATTTTTTTTGAGTGAAACCCTAATTCTTTTTCTAAAATAAAAGAAGCCTAAATTACCCCTTATAATATCAGCTATCTGTAAGTGAAAGTCCCGTTAAAATTGATCCAGCCATTTTACAGATTAGCCGGAACAAACAGACAGACAGACAGATAAAAAATTTTGAAAAATGTGTTTTTCTTATAAGTACAGTATATAATTCCATATGCATTTACTATAAAGCTGTTATTTTGACATTACAAACAGACACTTCAATTTTATTTATCTGTATAGATAACAAATAATAAATAATACTTTAATTAATTTAGAAGTTTAGCAAAAGTTACTTTATTATTACCACTTCCGCTCCTCTGAGCGCACCAGGACCAGCGGACGTGTCAAATTGTCTCACCTTGCACTTGTGTTTGTGCTCACATTTATGCACTAAACTATCTCCTGAGTAGAATGCTTTTCTTAGTAAGATTTGCCTTAGTGGATATAACTGGTCAGGTCATTTTGATTTTACAAAAAAATTAGTTTAAAAAGTGGTCTTTCTGAGGCTTATCCTAAGTATTCATACAATATATGTATATCTGTAATAATTTTAGCCAAATTATTTAAGCCATTTAGTCGTGAAATCCAGGCAGGTATTCCCACCGATAGAGTTACTTCTCAATAAAATTATAAATATAAGCATAACATTACAATATTTAATATAGGATTTTTTTTTTTCAATATAAAGCTATATACTTTCTTAGATTTTTATTATTTTGTCATATTAAATAAATCGCTTCGCTCGGGTTCGTCCCTAGGTTGCTTCCCAAAACAAAATTAATTTATTTATTTGGTTTTAATTCTTTTTCGTGGGACCCTATTTTTTTTCAATAAAAGTAGCCTAAGTTACTCCTTATTACATCTGCCAGTAAAAGTCCCGTCGATCTCGATCCAGCTATTTTAGAGATTAGCCGGAACAAACAGACAGACAGACAGACAGACAAAAATTGTAAAAAATGTTGTTTTGGTATATGTACCGTGTATAATCCGTATGCATTTAGTAAAAATCGGTTATTTTAATGTTACAAACAGACACTCTAATTTTATTGATCTGTATAGATAAAAAACTATGGTGATGTTAGCTAACTTAACAGTTCTAAGGAACTAAATCCCAATCAGCTCAAATTTACGCACTAAGTCCTTTGGGATGTTGAGCGAGATCATGAAATATTTAGAGGTATTTTATATTATAGATTTTAGCTACTATATATGTCCATTTATTTCATTACTTAATTTATTCCATTCACGCTTTCACAACAACAAATAATACAATTTGCAAACACATATCACATTAATTAACGAAAAAGGAATCCATAATCCGTTAACAAGGCAAAGGCGAAGGCCCGATGCAATATTTAATTAGCCCGAATGAATCTCGGACAGATTCAACAGAAACCCTTACATGTCAATAGGCTATTAAATTAAAGAAAAGTGCAATTTAACACCACAACAGTGTATCGTGTTCTGGAAACATAACGCGTTGTTTAAAATACTAATTATTTTTTTATTTAATTTTATTTATTGGTAACGTATCACGCGAGTCGACCATCTCACGGCAGGGGACGTCCAACCTGTTACATTTTTGTACTCGATGAATAAACATTGCGACCGAAAACTTCTTTTAATTGAGAAGAGACTGCTTTTTATGGGCGTCAAAGTCAGCCTCCGTTTTGGCATTCGTTAAAACCCCTAAGCTTTTGAAGACCCGAGACACATTCGGAATTAGTTGTCCAAAATTGGTTCTGATTTGCATAGGTTTTTAATGCAAACTTTTTTTGGTTATTTATAAAAGAAGACCTACTAAAAACATTTTTTTTAAGTAAGTCTTCAGTGTTTATCATATAAATATTCGGTTGCGTTATGAGAAAACTTTGTTTTAGTTTTTTTTTTATTTAGCTACTCTGATTAACATGGTAATTTTAATTCGTGAACTATTTATATAGCGGTTTTTAATTTACATAGCGGTTTTTAAGCGAACTATTTATATCTTATCCCATAGAACTCATAGATGAGTTTAAATATTTGTCACAAGCGAGACTCGAATTTATGACTTTCAGAATAGAGACCGAGACTGACCACAACTCTCGTTCTCAGAATACCTTTATTGAAAAAAACTAGTAAATTACAGTGATTAACAAAAGGACCATTAAATATATTAGGACATTAGCACACAGCACCATCTAGTTCAATGGTAAGCTACGAGGCTTGTGTTATGGATACCAGATAGTTGATACACTACACATATATAACTTTAAATACATACATATAATAAATATAAACACCCATGACTGAAGTACAGAAATTCGTGCTCATCACACAAATGAATGTCCCCAGCGGGACTCGAACCCGCGACCGCTGGCACAGCAAGTAGTGTCACTACAAACTGGGCCAAACGTACCATCAAAAACTTTAAGGAAGTTCATTGAATACCAAGGTGACTAACACTAAAGTCACTACGACTTTGATACAAGCTCGAATCCATCATTCTTTTAGTCCTTTGGCAGATAATTTGCAGGTACATCAATTTATGTTGCTGTAATAAATAATGAGTATGTGACGAATCGGGACACCGCAGCGGGTCTCGTGAATTGAGAGCTAAGAAATATTGATATGTTCGTAGGTGTTTTTTATATATAATAAACATTATTTATAGACTTTTTTTAAACGTTAGTAATGAAGTTTTTTTTTTAAATGTTTTATTTAATTAGATGATTTTAAGCTATTTTAAACCAAAGTGCCAAAACCAAATTTAGACAATTATTCAAATCTATTCGAAAGTTAAGAAATTAAATTTAACGCCTAAAAGTACCTACTAATAAAATGAAATTGTTGTATATATAGAATTGGCTTAGATATTGCGTCCCTAATACACACATTTCTCTCTCTCATATCTTTATTTTTAACCTTTTTTTTCTGAAGTCAGTCAAAGTAATCTTTAAACATAGCTTCATTAAAATCATGACTCAAAATTATTTATTTTACAAAAGAAAAACCTTTTTCGATTCGGTCGATAAAATATAAATTGAGTTAAACATGTATGCAAATTTAAAATTTATGATAAAAATATACGCATAACATGTTTTTGTTTACGGATTTAAAGAACACGATAGTGAAAAACACCAGACGTGCAAAGCTTCGCTTATGTCACATAGATACAATATATAATAATCTATACATATGCATATCTATAATAAAATTGTAACTTAGCCGGAACTGTACATTAAATATTTTATTGAAAATCTTATTGAAATAGTCATTATTATTGATACAGAGACCGAATCTATAGTTTTTAGACTTTTGAACGAAAACTTCTTTACGCACGCTTGACTTGGGGAGTAAGCTGATAAATGCGTGACGAGAGCGTTACGAAAAGTGTGATTGGGCAAGGTGAAAGTTTGTTGCCATGGTAACCATTGTCATTGTCTGACAAATGATATATAATATTATATGCCTTCCTTAAATGATATTATATAAATATATTATGATAATATGCCTAAGATCTATTGGTGGTAGGACTCTGTCAAGCCTGAGGAGTCCGACTGGATGGGTACCACCCCCTTATCTATTTCTGCCGCCAAGCAACAATGATTGCATTGTTGTGTTCCGGTTTGAAGGATAAGGTAGCCAGCGCAATTACAGGCAAGAGGCATATCATCTTAGTCCTCACAGTGATAACGTACCGGCGGTTCTGCAGTTTTGTTACGTAAAACTTAAGTGCATGAACCGTAGGTGTTATGGACGACAGGTTTCGCTTTCCATCAGGTGGACTGTCTGCTCGTTTATCACTGAATACCATAAAAAAAAAAGATGCGTTATTTTTAGTATCTCACTTATCCTAATTATTTAAAACATAAATTGAATATCATAAAGAGTACCGATAACCTACAGAAGTTTTACTTCTTGCGCGTGTACACATATAAAAGCACTCTTTAATTTTTTTGTCTGTCTGTCTGTCTGTGACCGCATAACGGAAAAACCACTGGAGGGATTTTGATGAAATTTGGTATTACGATAGCTGCTTATCCGGGTCAACATATAGGATACTTTATATCTCATTTCTGAGTAATCTATACTAAACGTTAAAACGTACATATGTAAGGACGAATCCAAGCGGAACGAGGGTGAGTCGCTAGTAATAATATGTGTATATGGCTCGACTACTAGTTTTCAAAATAAAAAAAAACTCCAATAGTGCAAATGTGCTTAAATAAGTCAACTTTAATAAAGTTATTAAAACTAGTGATCGCCCAGTGATCGAGATTCCACCATAATTGTTATATAAAAAAAATCTACTATTTTCATAAATTTTTCATTGATGAATGAATGTTGCTAAAGCTCAATAATTACTAAACAAAAATCGGTCGACAATCAAATGAGAAAAATGTACTGAACTGTTTTATCTTTGCCTATTTATATATAGATTTTAATTTCAAATAACAGCCACATCCAAACATTGTGCATCCTCAGCCAACCATTACCGATCTGTTACGCGCGACTCCCAATAATAGGATAACACAATTACGATAATACTCTGCTAGCATATAATTTTAATTACGCATCTCACTGTATGTGAAATTGATGGTAAAACTTACTAGTATACATTCCAATGTTATATTAAATTATAAATAAACTAGTAGAACCTGCGGCTTTGCTCGCGCTAAAACTACAAAAATAAGCTCTAAAGGGGTAAGTTTCATACAAATTTTTCACGCTCTATTTTACCCCCTTACGGGATTAATTTCGAAAAATACTAAAACACGTATTTATTTTATTGTTTTGAGAAGCAAATTTCAAGTAGTTCTGAACATAAATATTTTTTTGGAGTTGTACTATTACATGTTTTCCATGGAAAGGTGATAATCTCCCGCAGTAAAAAGTAGCCTGTGTCACTCTCCAGCCTTCCAACTATCTCCATACAAAAAATAAAGGACAAACACACAAACAAAAGAACAAACAAACACACTTTCATATTTATAATATTAGTATTGATATATTTTATATTAAGTTATAACCAGTCAAATCTTTCATTTAGAATTGTTTTTCTTGTGACTTTATGTACTCTTTGATCGTTTTAAAAAAGGAAATTAGTTAATTATAAGAAAATATGTCATGCGCAACTTTTTTAACGTGTGTGCTGTCTTTTATTATATTGCTGATTTTGTTCATTTGTTATTATTAAAGTTAAAAATAAATTTAGTAAATCATAAATATTACGCTCAAATATTTCTGGGAAATAGCGATTTTAATGAATATTGTCCACATTTTATGCATGAAAGCTGTTAATAAATAGATAAATTCTATTCATATATGTTCTCCTCAAATTTTCAATAATTGATTACAACAATAATTCTATGTAGTTATTGACGTGTTTTGTATAGAGTTATCTAAACTAACATTATATAGAAAAAGGTATGATATTTTGGATGTTTGTTTGTGATGGATAAAATCGAAAACTATTTAAATGATTTTGAAAAATCTCTTTTATCAGAAAGCTACATTATCAGCGAATATCATGGACTGTATATTATTTAAAAAATATTAGAGATCCCTACGAAAATTGCAATAATGTAAGTATTAATAGGTGTTAAAAAATTGCCAATAATAGTAATTATTTGACATGTGCTATAAAATTATTGATGGTACATAAAATAATGTATTATATGCTTATAGTAGGTACACATCATTACAAGAAAGTCCGCGGGGCTATGTTTCGAACTATATATTTTTTTAAGATTTTTATTGAACATAATAACATACATATTCAACAAAGTTGGATCGTAAGTAGCTACAATTTGAGTTTACAATTAATTACTATTATAATTATGTTAATTTAGTTTAAGTTTATATTTATAGTTTATAAGAATCCTTAGGAAATTAAGGTAGTACAATCAGGTTGGTAAGTTTGATACATGCATACTTACTATTATTGCAACGTGGTTAAAGCTCTTGAATTTTATGAACGAATGATAAGTAACATATTTTTTTTGTACACATTAACATGCATGCATTCTTATTACCGCATATACAATAAACCACTTCATTTATATTATATAATAAGTTTTGTAAGACAAAACTATAGTTACTTTTATAGTTTTATAGTTTTGTTGTTTTTGACACTTGTCATTCTTTTTTGGGATAAATAAATAAATAAATATAATAAATAAATATAATAAAGAAGTAGTAAGTACTATAATAGAAATATACCTGTTACATTTACACAAAAACCATATAAATAACACTCCAAAAATTATCATATATATATATATATATATATATATATATATATATATATATATATGTATATATATATATATATATATATATATATATATATATATCCAATTAACAATTAACTTATGTTCATTAGTTATCATAAACAAGTGTTTCAGTCTCTTCATAACTGAGGTTTTGCAAAAACTTAGTCACTTCATTTTTGCATTTTCAGTAAGACAGAGGATGAATGTATATCAATGCGTTCTATTTGTTATAGTTTTAGCCGAAAGGTAGGTAAGTCACAATAACGACTTTTTTTTCAAATTAGTCAAACAAAACACGGGTAGAATCGAAAGATGATGACATTCGTATCAAGATATTAATCCTTATCCAACAAAATATGTAGTTTCATAATCAATATTGATACATTGTACATATAAACTCCTCTTTAAATTATTCAAATCAGATCTTTCGCTTAGCTTTTATATTTAAAACATACCTATTGAAGCACCCGAGCGAAGCGAGGGTAAGTCTCTAGTATATTTATTTGTATATGTTTATGTGTAAATATCTCGTGTCATAGTGTTTGTGGTCGCACTCCTTCGAATGTTTTTTTTATATGTTTGGTAGGTATTAGAATAAGTCGTAAAGTATTTTTCACCCTCATACCCCCCCCCCCCCCCAAATACTCCCATGTTTTAATTAAGTAGGGGCAAACCCAAGCGGAGCGAGGGTGAGTCGCTAGTATATGTATATTTTTTATATAACAGCAATTTGACGAACTTTGATTGTCTTTCTTTCAGTCATAATCTGAGTAACCAATCAATGTGATTTATTGCAAAGATAAAGTTTATGGACAGAAGAGTGGTATAGGCTACTTTTTGTCATAGTACATTTATACAGTGTAGGATATTGATTTGGTACATTTATATATAAATAGACAAAGACAAAACAAGTCAGTACCTTTTTTGTTCTGCTTATCAGCTGATTTTCTTTTTTTCTGTTTTGTTTAGTAGCTTTTGACGAACTTTAATTTTGTCAATAAAATTTAAAAACAGTTTTTTAAAATAATAATTATGGTCCATTTCGGCCACTGGGCGAACATTAGCTATGTTAATTTGATAACATCAAGCTTATATGATGTGTGTCATCGGAAGTGGATGTTAAATTCTTCAATGCTTTATGTATTTGTTTAATTATTGGGTAATACGAATATGATTAAAAACTCAAAGCATCTTCAAGTCAATAACTGAATGAGAAAAAATCTATAAATTCCATAATAATATTTACCACACGCAGAAAACGAACCTGTTACCCACATGAAAAAGTACCAGACACATTACGTTCCGCCAAAACAGTCTGTTGCCTTACGCTCTTATCAAGACCATCTTGACTAAATGTTTATTAATCAAGTTTAAATTAAAGGCTTAGTAATATGTCAAGAAAATATCCAATGGTGCTCCTTCGTTGGAATTCTTATATGGTTTTATATAAATTGTTGTCCCTCTGAATGCGTCGAATGCATGTTTTTGGCGGCGCGGCGTTACGTTTTGTATGCAAGCTCGAAATATATACTTTTTGTTTACTTGTTACATTGTTTGCGATGAAACGAGTTAACGAAGAAAAAGAGTTAATTAAATTAAGAGTTAGATAAATCTTACGAATATTATAAATGTGAAAATTTAGTACTCAAGCACGCCTGAAAGACTGAACTTATCTGTATGTTTATCACAGAGATAGATTATATATATTCTGGAATAGCATATAGGCTATTTTTTATCCCGGAAAAATGTACTGTACCCGTGGGATAGATTTGTTTCTGTATTTCTAGAGGTGAACCCGAGCGAAGTGAGGGTGAGCCGCTAGTACGTATTTATATTTCACTTACAAGCTTCTTGTTTTGTCTATAATATTAAATGTCTTCCTCAATACGCGGATAAATAAAGAGAGAATTCTTTCATTACTTAAATTGTTTCATTTTACTCTACTAATAATGATTTAAAAGTTAATAATTAATTATAAATACTTATATATAATATAGATTTTTCTTCAATTTTAGCTTTATCTTTAACGTCAAAATTTAGGCAAATAGACAAATAAAATATCCATTAAAATAAACTTAGCCGTTAATATTAAAATAAGAGATTTAAATATTATAGTAAAAAAATACCTTAAAAATATTTTACATGCCGTATCATATTTTTTTTACTTAAATTCAAATAGCCCTAAAAACACCTAATCTAAACAATAACAATAATTATCAATCCGTTTACTACCTACATATTATACACCTTGTATTTACCAAAAAATATAACTGAATCAAGAACCTTCTTATTCCAAATCGGTTAATAATATAAAATTCAAATATTCCCCGCAACATACACACAGAATGACAAACATTTACACTAAAGCTTTAATTCAAAGTATCTGACATAATCTGGCAGTGTAGATATGCTTGAAATGCGGTTGCAACAAAAAGAACCGCCCACCGACCCAGTACAGTCAAGATGCCACTCTTTTTATACAAATATTGAAGGTATGGGGATACTTCATCATATTAGTAATGTTCAAAAGAAATTAAGATATTATAAATCTTTGGTTTTGAAATGCTTTTAATATGTGTAGGTAAAATGGTTTTAATATTTGTAGGTGTAGGCTGCAACATTGTGTGTATAATTAGCACTAGCTACTATGTTGGAGATAATAGGTTCAATTCTGGGCTTAACTTAAATAGTTAACTAACAATAAGTCCTAGCTTTGCTCACGCCTTTTGATTACAGATACTGTGATTGTGATATTTTTTGTAAATACATCTTTATTTGGATAAAAAGTCTAACGTCCTTAGGAATAATGTAGCTACATAGACATTAGTAAAAAAATATTGTCCCTACACACTAAAAAAATCTACTCTAGCAAAAAAATTACATTGAGCTTTGCCTTTCACGAGCCCCCATATAGTAATAATAATAATTTTTATTGCCAAAAAAAGTACAACTTACAATATACTCGTATGTTATATCTAAACGTACCTACACACACTAGGCAAAGCTATGTATCGTGAGTACCACAAGTCGCTTAACAAAAGAAATATTGTTGCTCGGTAAATATTTCTAGAAAAATTTATACATGACAAAGAAAAAATCTTAACTATAAAAACTATAAAAAAAAAGTATTGCTTGTACTATGTTGTATTTATAAAAAAAAAAACAAAAGCTTAATTAAAATGAACATATCTACACAGTTGCACATATAAATCTAATATATGCGAGCGAAGTCACAGACAATCGCTAGTGCTTTAATAAAAGTAATGGCGTGTCGTGCGAACATTAATCGTAACGTTGTCATTTGTAGTAAATCGAAAATATTATGGAAATTGAATGTTATTCTAACATTTTCGGTAGAAATATAATAATTAATAATAATAAAAAAAATATTTCATTGTTAATTTTTCGCTTAATACTATGAAACTTAAACTAAAAAGATTTTTTTTTATGAATAAACCGACAAAATGATATAGGTTCTTAATATTGGTATTTCAAAAGCGCAATTGAATATAAATTCGTACTTCTGGTCATATTTTATACATAGAAGGTATCATTTCCATCGATCCAGACAGTAATTTAGTTTCTATTTAGATAATAAGAGGCGCGTCGTCTCCCCGATTTGAATCTAATTTGACCCGTCTGCCCAGAACCTATTGGTTGATAAATTGATATTTCTGAGGTTCTACAATGTAAGTGAATGCTAAAAGCAAATGCTAATAGTTTGTAAGTATTATGAAGACACCAACAGATATTTGATAGCCTTCTGCACCTATAAACTAAAATTGTAAATAAGAGACACAGTACAAAAAAAAAACTGTTCTCTTATTAGTCATTCCTGAAAAACCCATATTATACTCGCTAGACTTATCTAGCGTCCCTATTGTACGGTGAATTAAGTAGAGTGTCAGTTAACTACAATAGTATTATATGTATAGCACATCAATCAATAGCATAAATTAATTAGATGAAAATAAGAATGTATAAATATAATAGATAACAGATTATAGTAACAGTAACTTTAGGTAATTAAGAAATAGATATACTCATAAATTGTAAACACACTATAAGTGTTAGATATAAATGTACTGTCGCAATTGGAGAATAAAAGAAATACCAGTCTCTGACCAGTGTCAGAGGAGCCTTCAGCAATTTAAAAAAAAAAGTATTATGAAGACACTTGATTTCGGCCTTTTCGCTTTGTGTATTAAATATAATCAGTTATGTTATTCGTTTAGTGTACTTTTGTGTTACTTAAAGAATCCTAGATATTTTTTACCACGTAACTATGTGCATAGCAAACTGTTTATTAATACTTTAAAAAAATAAAATATTATCATTTTTTTTTATTTAGATGATCAAATTCAAATCTGATAATTTAAAAACATATGAAAAATACAAAAGCTAAATTGACATCTTCATCAATCACTTCAAAAATACTTATACGCATAGGTCTTCTAAAAAGAGTCTCTTTCTTAAAATTTATATGGGACTGTCCGCGTAAGTATACTACATACAAAAAAAAGTCACGCATAAGAACATAGAATTTCTTCGTTTTTTAAATCTGTTAAAAAATAAAAAAATATGAACAATTTGGTAGACGAGTTTAATATATTATATGTACTAGCGATTCACCCTCGCTTCGCTCAGGTTCGTCCCTAGGTACGTTTTGACGCTGAGTATGGAATAGATTTTTTTTCCAATTTTATTTTCGTGAATTTTTTCGATGTTTCAATTATTCTGCTATTCGGGGTAAAAACAAATCCAACAAAACAAAGATCATAAAAATCGGCCCAGCAGTTCTTGAGTTATAAGTATTGTAACAAACCAGACTTTATTTTATATATATATATAGATATGTACATATGTAATTATTTAGTCAGAGCATGTCTTTAAACTAAAGTAAGCTATTAATGATTCACGATTTACAAAGATGATATACTTAATTTATCCATTCAAGCCAAAAAACTTATTACGTATGTAAATTTAAAGCAACCAAATATGAAAAGAATTATTTGATCTCATTCGTACAGAAAATATATTAAGCGATATTAAGCATTTGCCTCATATGCCATTAGGCATAGGAAGTACAAAGCTCAAAGGACCTTTTATGGGAGTAAGTATCGAAATAGTCCGTTTTGTGATTTTAAGTAAAAAGAGCATTTTTGTAAAGGATTTCTTATCGGACACTCTTCGTTTTCTTCGGCAATTTCGTTGGGAGATAGCGTTTTAACCGAGTGTGCAATTACCAGTTCAATGGACCGACGTAAATCAATGTACGTCTTTTGATAGTTTTAAATGGCCTTTATGGTTTAAAAATACTTACCTTGCAATCCATTTTCTTGAATCTATCTTACATTGTGAAACTTTTCATGGAGGAAATTTTTCAAAAAGCATGATTTAGAGTATATTTTTAGTACTATATACATTGAAGATAGTTCCTATTTTTTTATTCATTTTATTACATAATGCTGGAGGTTAAGAATTTAACCTAAATGAATAACTAAAGTATAAACAACTCAAATCCAAAATATATTTAGTATTCAGCCCTTTTTAACGCCCCACAGCTGGGCACGGGCCTCTCTTCAATACGAGAAATATTTAATCTATATTGATTGACTAACAGTTTACGTCTGCTTCACATTTTCAAATCTAACTGGTAAGACATTAAAGAAAAGTTGAATCGTATTATATATTATATACATATACTTATTGCTTAATGTAATCCACTGTACGTATTATAAATGCTAGTTTTAATAAAATGAAATGCTACTCGTAAATAAGTTTTTATGAAAAAAGAAACCTTGTGGTGTGACGTCTCTACTATTGAGTTTTTCAGTAGCCAGGAGTTATGTTTTTTTTAAAATAAACACACCGAAATCATATAATCGATTCTTGCATAGGTAATTCTTGCTTTGTTCTTATTGAAACAAAGCATGGCATTGTGTATCGTCATTCAAAAGATATGTGAAAAATCGTAATGATATGTGTATAAATTAATAACAATATTATTTTTAAAAAGCTTATTTTTCATATGAAATTCAACAAAAACGTGTGAAGAAGTCTTAGCTCCAGCCCATCCCAAGGCTGCATTTGAAGATGGAGCTCTAGTGGCCGCTGAATTCTTCTGCTCATTGCTCTCGTATTCATATTCAACACGTCTAGCCTGCGGGCGCATATGTAGGCCAGAGTGGTGTAGGGCGCGATTTAAAGCGATAACAAGGAAAATAATAACAGACTATACCCTGTTTTTTAATCTCAGAGACAAAATTGACATTATGTGGGTTGTCAGTTTTTTGCAATTCTTGAATAGTGATGACCACTATCGAAAATTAATGTTAATAAAATCAAGTATCGTTTTTTTTATAATAAGTTATCCTTAAATAATGTGTAGGTACTTATTTAAAACGTAAGAATACAAAATTAATCATGTAATTTTAAGTTTGATACTGTTAATTTTAATGATACTTAATGATTTAAAATTAATATATATGGTATTTAATTAATAAATATGATATTTAATTATTTAAAATTAATAAGGTTAAATTTATTACACGCTTTTGAATATAGAACTTTGAAGCGAATCGTCTAATAAGGATAAAAAGTTACGATTCAACAAACCGGTATCGTAGGTATAACACTGCACAAAAGAGCTGGCAACATTATTTGTAAATTTGATATTTGCATGTGTCAATTTAGTCTCTGAGATAAAAAAACAGTATAGTGAGAGGCATTATCTTTGCTATATGTGATGATAAATACTTATTATGGAGGTAAAATAATTTAAATTGTATTTTGTTCTAAATTTAACATGACACGTTTTAACATATAATCTGTGTAGATTTATGGTTAAAGTTAACTGACTTCAAAAGCAAAAGTACTAAATTAGTCTGTACTTTTCAGTATGTATGTCTCTCGATACCTAATTGTTGATCCTTTTTCAACATTCCTTTTTTAGAAGATAGGTCATTAAGGGTGGTTCTATATAAATTAAAAAAAAACCTTTCTAAAATATTATCTTCTCTAATATCTAATAAAACTCTCAAAATACCATGTCATATCCGTATATATAAAAACTTTGCTAATAACAATATAATTAAGCCACTAATAAAAAATAACACCAAAAAAAAAAAAATTAAAAAATATATAGAACAGTGTTATTTAAAAAAAAATTACAAAATAATATTTTTTCTGATTATTATTTCGCGTATGTTCGATAGTGAGACCAAACATCAAAAGTAACACTCCATCGGCTATCTACACACGTCCCTTGCCATTTAACTCGATTGATGACGTCACTATGTCCTCTTCATTGCTTTTAGAAGACGTGAGTATTAGTAGATTGATAAAGGTGGCGTGAAGTGGCGATTCGATGCTTGATCACGTAACGTAAACCTTTGTTATATATAACACCTTTTTCTCAGGTATTTATTTTAGGTATTCTACATACTATATTCTTATATTATGATATTATATAGACCATATTTACTTGTATGTTCGTATGTGGTTTTTATTAAGGTCTTTTTAGAGACAATTTAAAAAGCTATAAGTAAACTATGCATGTTACTTTTTGAATTCCTACACACACCTAAATTAGTTAGTAGGTATAACTGACTCATTGACATTGGTTACTATACCTCATTAGTGTCAGTCGTCATATATATTCATATTATTTAACATATAAACTGTCTTCTTGGTTTTCTCGGATTTCTATGATATTCCGGGTATGGTTAGTGCTGGTCCTATGAATAATTTATTGACGCAGTGGAAGCCTAGCAGAAGTGTTTGTCTCATTTGCAAATCATTTTTAACATGATTATCACTTACTCTATGGTGAAGAAAAAAAACGTGAGAAAACCTGAATGTCGGAAATCCTAGTAGAATTTTTGAAAAATATGTGAAGCCCACCAATTTGCACTTGATCAACGTGGTGGACTATAGCGTGATCCGAGGTTTTTTCATATTGAAGGGAATTTCGTGCCTAGCAGTAGCAGTGGGACGTTCAAAAGGACTGAATACAGGAATAACTTATATGTAAATTATATTTTCTTACCATCTAAACATTAATTTTCCATATCATTTAATCGAAAATATCACATATATATCATACAAGATATATTTTCCCTCTTGGCCTTGAGATTCACAGTTTTGGCAGACATTCAAATGTGTGCTTAATAGAAGATTAACGCAGACAACAGCTTGGAAGCAAAAGCACTTTATACGATTACATTGTTCAGCATTTCTCAACCTGGTATCCTTGATTTAAGGACCTTTTAGTGTATTCCCTAATATTAGGAGGGTTATAAGTAGTATAATTTTAAGGTAACTGCATACTAAGTTTAATTTGATGACTTTAAATTAGTTTGCTTTCTTTTATCAGGAATATTTCTTTTCAAATCTTTTTTTCTCATAATACTTTAAGCTTGTTTTTAAGACAACCTATTGTAGAATCGAAAGAATTGAAACTTCAATATCTTATTATTTTTAGGTTTTTCATTTATTCTTTTTAGATATTTTTTTATTTATAATTTTTAGATCTTGAACAATTTGGCGCTATTCTTGAAGTTGCGCAGGAATACATATATCTTGGCCAAACCATACAACTCGGCCGGCACAACTTTGAGAAGGAGGCCAACCGAAGAATACGCTTGGGCTGGGCGGCTTTTGGGAAGCTTCGTCATATTCTAGAGTCATCTATCCCACAATCCCTTAACACCAGGGTATTTAACCAGTGCGTCCTACCCGTTATGACATACGGAGCCGAAACGTGGACACTCACCGTAGGGCTGGTCCACAAATTCAAGGTCGCTCAGCGAGCAATGGAACGTGCGATGCTTGGAGTCTCTCTGGCGGACAGAATCCGGAATGAAGTCATTCGCCAGAGAACTAAAGTAACCGACATCGCGCGCAGAATAAGCTCGCTGAAGTGGAAGTGGGCCGGTCATGTCTCCAGACGTACCGATGGTCGATGGAGCCGAAACGTGTTAGAGTGGAGACCGCGTATAGGCAAGCGTAGTGTAGGACGCCCTGCAGCACGATGGACAGATGACCTAAGAAAGGTGGCTGGCAGTGGATGGATGCGGGCTGCCCAGGACCGGGATGGTTGGCGCTCATTGGGGGAGGCCTTCGTTCAGCAGTGGACGGCGATAGGCTGATTGATTGATTGAACAATTTAACCTCTTTTAATTTTGTACTATTACGACCAATGACTTTAAAAACAATGAAACTCTACACCGCGAATCGAAGTCGCTGATTTAATATATTTGATATTCTATATCGGAATCAAATATGTTAACTTTAACAAGGCATTATAATCATTAAAATTATTTTTTGTAGTTTGTTAATACTATGTAGGAAAACATTCAAATAAAGTTAAGGAATTCTAGTGTTTTATTATGAAAGTTTAGTATTTTGTTTATTCCTATGAAGTGCGACTTGAAATTAGTCTTATTAAGTTCGACGTCTGAGCAATTACAGATTATCCTCTTTCTTTCTTAGATTTACGCGAATATTTGACATTATAAATAAAACTATCTTTTTGGATTGCTGTAAAGCATTCGAAACGTCAGGAACCAAATAAATCAAAATAAATCCGCGAAAAAATCCGAAAAGATAGTTTTATTTAAAATATCATCTTTCTGTTTTCAAAGTTAATATTTGAGCTGAGTTTATCTATTATTATTATAAACCATTAAGCGACCTCAGAACATGAAAGGTGTACTTAAAGGTCTGCTTACAGACCTATAATGTAATATATTATTATTATCATATTATAGACTAGCGACATACCCTCGCTTCGCTTCGGTTTCGACCCTAGACAAAAACGAACCTATCCCACGGGACCCGTACATTTTTCCGGGATGGTATATAGCCTATAGCCTTCCTCAGTTAACGGGCTATCAAATGCAAAAAGAATTTTTCAAATCGGATCAGTAGTTCCTGAGATTAACGCGTTCAACCAAACAAACAAACAAACTCTTCAGCTTCATAATATTAGTATATAGAATAAATGTGTATCTATGTGATGTAGACCGTATAAGCACAAATTTGTAAAAAAAAACTAACAAAAAATATCTTATTCTGTTTGGAAAAAAATGTTTGTAGGTACTTTGACTAAAATTACTTAAATACATATAATTAGTAATTTGTAACAAGTAATTTGAACATAGCAACTGATTGTTTTGACTAAAATGTAAAGACTAATGCTAAAATAGTTCTTGTATCGATAACTTCTAAGTAACAATATTTCATAGATGTTTAAAGACGACGCCTTCAAACCGCCGTGACTGAGTGATGACAGTAAAATATGTTAAATGTTGATATTGTGAGAGTAATTAGGCAATGTAGACTCAAGACAAGCAAGGTTCCGTTGGGTTTTAGTACAGAATTGCTTTTTTACGTATTACGTGGCTTTTAGTGGGTAATACTGGCTTTTCTAGGCGGTGAGTCACCATCTTATAACCACCTGTTGTAAAGGTGGTATGCGTAAATGTATTTTCCAACGTTAAATCTAGATATTTTATGGCTTAAATTTTTTAAGCTCAATAGAAACATTCGTTTGTTATACCAGTTTGTACATATCCGTTGTAAAAAATAAGGTACGACGCGCAAAAGTGAAATGCTATTTGTTACTAAGCCATCACTTGAGAACGGCTGGAGCGATTTGGCAGATTTTTTATAAAATTTTCGTTGTAGTTCGAGTACGGTTTTATGTGAAAGTTGTGAAAGTTTTTATGGAAAATCAGGAAATACGGGAGAAACTCGAGAGTGCTTTTTTCCATACAATATTCGTATGATCTTAAAGATCATAAATTTTATTGATATCGGGACAGAACGATATCGTCAGTAGTCATGAAATAAACTAATATGCAAGACAATTTCTTCTTATGTTTAAACTTTCTAGGGGAATATAACTTTGAACGGAAGCGGGCAATTCCGTTCGTAAAGTATATCGTAATTTCATACAATTATGACAACAATATTGATATTGTTTGTAGTTCGACAAAGGAGAGTAATTTCGAAATAAACAGACATTGTGTCCATTGTTAGCTTTTGGGAATGTTTGCTTGAATTACTTATGTATTTGATTATTATTAATAAATAATTATTGCGTATATGAAAGTAATTACTTTAATTACATACATATATATAGTTCTAAAACTAATCGACTTTACTGAAACCGCTCCTAATGAATAATAGCCAAAATTAATTGCCTCCTGAGAAATGAGATAGATTTAAAAATACCCAGGACAGAAGGTTTTTTTTTCTAAACCGATAATGTATATGTGACGTTGTGTAAAATATGGTAAAAATTAAATCTTGAATATTATATTTGTTTGAATTGAATAGATTCACAGAAATTTTAAGGCTATCTCAAGGTCGAAAATAAAATAATTAAAAACATTGTAATTGATCGTAGACATTTTTGCTCCGTTCAGAAATCAAATCCGCTAAAACCTTGCAATAATAGAAGCCACTTTATGCTCAAAAAACACAATTTCATTAAAAATATTATAATTAAAAATTAATCATCCAAATAGAACATATGGCAACTCCAGTTTTAATTTAAGAGCGCAGCAACTAATTCTAAGTAACGAAACTTCCTGTATAAATCTTTTGTTTTGTCGCTCACTTGTTTGTTGACAAGAGTTTGGATTTGTTGCGAAATTTATTCTCTCGGGCGGCTATTTTGCTTTCCCTTACATCCGTTTTTTGAATTTCAAACAAGTTTTCTTTTCTTAAGAAGTTTTGCTAATGGTCGTGGAAATTATATTAATTGTTGTTGCTTGTGTTAAGAGACTTGTATAGTTTAAAGGCAGAATGAAAGTTTGTCTTACTGATGTGTTTACTTTACAGCTTCATTTCTTTGTCGATGTTCCGCTACTATATGTTAAAATTAATTGTATTCAGCCCTTTTTGACGTCCCACTGCTGGGCACGGGCCTCCCTTCAATATGAGGGGAATCAGGCCATAGTCCACCACGCTGGCCAAGTGCGGATTGGCGGACTTCACATGTCTTTCGAAAACTTGTTAAGTTTTCTCAGACATGCAGGTTTCCTCACGATGTTTTCCTTCACCGTAAAGCAAGTGGTAATCAGGTTAGAAATGATTCGCACATGAAAATATCAGAGGTGCGAGACCCGGGATTTGAACCCGCGTCACTCGGTTTCCCAAGCAAGCGCGTTACTACTGGGCTACCACTGCCTTTAAATTAATTATTTAATAATAATTTTAGTTTTATCTTGTTCAAAAATTTAACACTGATATCATAAATGTTAAAATAAATATGTCTGTTTGTTACCTTTTTATGCCTAAACCGCTGAGCAGACTGAATTTAGGCAAGAATATAATCTGCATCATAAGACCTTCTACTTCTGCCTCGTGTCTATGCGAAGACAACTGTAGGAAGTAGTATTTTATAATGATAAGTAAATAAATAAATTAATATTTATATTATATTTATGACATTTGCTACGTTATTCTTGTCGGTGGTCCAGACGTTGGTCAGTTGTTCAAACTTCAAACCGAACAGTGGGAGGCCACCTCGGTGCGCGGTTTACCATGCGGGTTGCTCCTGGTACTTCTCTGATAGCAGAGTGGACGTTGGGTGTGACCTCATGGCATGGTTATGATCTGCCTCGGCAGTTCAGCTGTCGCGTCAGGGCGTCGTGGTTGAGTATTATATATAGTAATCCTACGGTGGGTGTCCCATTAAGATAAGGGTGGTTCCGTTGGATTTTAGAAGGAAGTACTTTTTCTAGCCGATGATTCCAACATAACCACCTGTATATATGCGAATGATATGCGTAAATGTATTTCCCAACATTAAAAAAGTTATATTTTACTACTTAAACATCAATCAGTGAAAAATATGTAATTCAATGTGTCAAATGAAGCCTAAAATGTTTCATTCAATTTTTTTTTTAATAAGGATTTTTTTTATAAAATATAATTGGAGTATGGATATATAAAAGATTCACTCATTCATATTTAGCTTTCCGTATGAGTGGCAAAAGTTGTTGGGTGTCAGTCAATATTGACCTGCAATGTGATCGATAAACGTAAGCCGTAAATAATAAATGTCCACTGATTACTGTTTCTTTTATTTTCTGTCATATTTTCCTTTGCTATATTATTGGAAAAATTCGATATTGTACAGTAATATTTTATCAACTAAGCCTATTATTTGTTGAATGCTGATTAGTTATTGGATACACGTATAAATAAACCTCTTATTTATATACTTCTAATTTGTTTTTGTAAGATTTTTGGTTTGGACTTACCAAAAATACGTATAAAATAATAAGTTATATTATGTTTTCGAAGTCATACCTATTTACTTGTATTTTATTTAACCCTTGATGCAAAAGAGGGGTATTATAAGTTTATGTGTTTACCTGTGTGTCTGTCTGTGCCATCGTAGCGTTCAAACGGATGAACCGATTTCAATTTAGTTTTTGAAGTTATACTTCTTTTGGCACTTTTGGAAAAAAATATGAGAGTAAAATTTTTACGATGCGCGCGCACACCGACAGCCAAAAAGTAACATGATGAAGTTAGCTGCATTTCTTTTACAAACAGAGAGTTGTGACGTACGGGATGAAATCTTTAGCTATTTTTGTCCTGTTACGCCAAAGAAGTATAACTTCTTACGAGCGTACATAAGTACTACACACAAATATTTTTTTTTGTTTGATTGAAAAGTGACTTAATCGGAAGCGTTCTTAAATATGAATAAAAAAAAACTGTTTTGCCGCTTGCAAGCAGGCAGCTCTTTTATAGATGATAAAAAGATACGATCAACTTTCACAGATCTAATCCATTCGAAATTTGGTATCGCGTTACTTCAATGCCATTGCAATGATATGGTATCGTTAGCCTGATTCTCCAGCGTGACCTGGAATCTGCAAGATACTCAACTCTTTACAGATATCGTGTTTAGGCTCATTGAAATGTCTTCAATGAATAGGCTATTGTGTTGGGGTTTTTTTTTAATTTTTAATTTTACTTCTTTGTTATAGTATGGGCGTCTTCTTGTCGCTTGTAGTAGATATAATTTACACCATACAAATAGTCCATGTCTTATAGAATAGTCTTCATGTGCTAAAAATATACCCTACTATGTATGGAAGCGAACAGAAAAAACTAGTAGTTTGAAGTGTTTGAGCTATGTTTTAACCGATTTCAAATAAAGATATATTGTTCAGCTGTAAGTGTTTACTATACATATAATATATACGTTTTTTAATATATAAAATAACAATAAGCGGTATATATATATATTTTTTTGCACTAACATATCCGTGTGAATGTAAGTTAGTGAGTAGATATGGGATTATTTAGGTAGTAAATTATTTTGAAGTCAGTGTACATTTATAGCTAAAAATGTATTCAGCCTTTTTAACGTCCCACTGCTGGGCTCAGGCATAGTCCACCACGTTGGCGAAGTGCGGGTTGGCGGACAAAAAACCAATATACCTAAAGCTATCTATAGAGATAAATAAAATTAAAGTGTCTGTTGGTAATGTTAAAATAACAGCTTTTTACTAAATGCATATAAAATTATTTACGGTACTTATACGAAAAACACTTTTTTTATTTTTTTGTCTGTCTGGCTGTCTGTCTATTTGTCCCGGCTAATCTCCAAAACGACTGGACTGATTTTGATGAAACTTTCACTGGCAGATAGCTGATGCTATAAGGAGTAACTCGGGCTACTTTAATTTTAGAAAAATAATTAGGGTTCCGTTCAAAAAAAGTAAAACGTACCTAGCGCCGCATCCGAGCGAAGCACCTGAGCGAAGCGAGTGTAAGTCGCTAGTATATTACAAAAATAAACAGGAATCTTTTTTTAATTTAAGGTTTATCTTTAACCCATTGCATATTCCAATCCAATAAAATATTTACAATAACTATTGTGGAACAAAAAATAACATCTGCATATGTTTTCCTTTTCTATTATGTATGCATTATCATTTTGGATACTGTACGTACGCAGTTACCGGTAACAGTCGCGTCGAGTCGAGACTACAATCAGCGTTTAGTTCGTGATGAGAGATTGTTTTAGGTACATACGCGGGTAAAAACGATCTAGCTTTGTCATTCAACTCAAATAATATTTTTTTTTAATTTTTAAAGACCGACAATAGCTCTGGGCAGCAGATGAGTAGATGCTTCCAATGAGAAGCCGCTCCACATGACAGCATCACAGAACAGATTTGCTCATAGTCTTAGGGTTGATTGCAAATACACATAGAGAAAAAAAAATGAAAGGGCATATATAAATAATCAAATAATCAAAAAATAAATATTATTACGTATAACGAATTTGAAAATGATAGCACATTTGGTATGTTTTAATAATATTTTTTGGATATTGGAATAAAAGGAAACAGTTCTTCAAAATTTTGATTTCAATAGGATTTTTATTGCACAGGTAATAAAATGAAGTAGAAAAAAAAGCCTTAATTAATATTGGAACAATTTAGTTTAATTGTTTCCTAGTGACTTTAAAATAATTAAGTTTAATAACATGGCATATAATTAATTACCGGTGGTAGGACTCTGTCAAGCCTGAGGAGTCCGACTTGATGGGTACCACCCCCCTATCTATTTCTGCCGCCAAGCAACAATGATTGCATTGTTGTGTTCCGGTACGAAGGATAAGGTAGCCAGCGTAATTACAGGCAAGAGGCATATCATCTTAGTCCTCACAGTAACCTGTGGTTCAGCATTTTTGTTACTTAAAACCTAAGTGCATGAACCGTAGGTGTTATGGGCGACAGGTGCTGCTTTCCATCAGGTGGTCTGTCTGCTCGTTTGTCACTGAATGTCATAAAAAATAAATAATTAAAGCCTTTAAATTTCGCAGATTTTGTATCGAACGATAATTTTATCAATTTACAGTCAGTATGAAGACGATAGCCAACGCTCATATTAAAACGTAAATTAGTACTAAAGTATCCTATTTAGCTTATAATATCACAATAATTATGGACCCGACTAAGCCTAGGGCCTCTTAGCCATATAATTAAGCCACTCTAAGCACAGCAACTCAGTGTCAACTATTAATCAACAACAATCAAATGCGTAGGTAACCTATGTCTATACCCAGGACGCAATCTATGTTCTTGCCAAATTTTATCGAAATCAATTTAGTGTTTTAAGAGTGAAAAAGTAGCAGATAGTGTTACATTCACATTTAGAATATTAACTAGTGGTTTAACCTGGCTTCGCTCGGGTGCGCCTCTAGATGTCTTTTGCATTTACAATATTCCCATACTCGCTTCCGTCGATCTTTAATATAAAAGTCACTCTATATTTTCTATAAGCATAAATATAATATTAATAAACCAGAATATATGTATAATTCGTCTTTATGTCTCTAATTTCAAGAACATAAGTCTGAAAGTATTCTTGGTGCTCCAACCTTCAAGTCTTGTTTTTGCGACAAAAATAAACTTATGTCTTTTCCAAGGTCCCATCTATCTCTATCCTAAAATTTATCAAAATTGATTACGCAGTTTAGGTGTGAAAACGTAACAGACAGACAAACAGATAGAGTTACTTTCACATTTATAATTATTAATATAGATATTAGATATATACTAATGATAAAATTACGTATGGATAATCAAGTGAAAAATAAAGGTTCCATACATTTTCCACTCGTGTATTCCAAATATTCAGTCTGAGACGGTACATATACCTGAACGCGGCATTGTTCTCGCGATGCCTTTTTTAAAAGCACAACAAAGCCACAAGGCATGCATCGCCTACTCTGTGTGTGATAGACGAATACAGAATGTTTAAATTTCGCAAAAAATACTGGACCTATTTCCTTTTATTGTTTAGTACCTTCAAACCTTTCTATAGGATAGCTAAAAATAGCTTTTTTAATGGATGGTATTGGTGTCTATGATACATTTTCTATTAAAATATTTTTGCTATACTTGTATATTTTATCCTTAAACTATGCTTTATGAGTATTGTGTGTCAATACTTAATACTGCTGTTTTTGAAGTATTCATAATTCAATTTGTTCGGAGGTATGAATAATGAATAGAAAGCTAAAATTCTATTTCATTTGAAAATGATTTGATGATTTTTTTAAGGAAATATTAATATGGATATACAAATATACTAAAAAGTATGGTATACTTACGCATGCTTGAATAAATTAATATCATTTTGTTTTTGTCAGGTCCTGTATTGATTATGGACCACATATATTCAGCCAGTTTCCTCCTATTTCGGTTACGATGGTTCGGTTTGATAATCTTAATGAGACTAAAACATAATATGAACTCTACAACTAATATTACGTAATAGCGGACACCGATAAAATAATTCTTAGTGTCACTAATTTAAAGAGATGTAATATTTGATTTGTGTTTATGTACCTTTAAACCATTTACACCATCTCTAAATTCTTCACTAATAAATAAATAAATTACCCTTTCATTTTCATGGAAGGAAATTCACGGGCAAATACTAGCAATAAAACCCAGCTACTATTATGTTTCCTAAACACACTGTACGTAGCAATAAGGCAGAGTGCAGACTGTTTTGTGTTTCATTTCAATTCGCGACTGAAGGGTTCCGTTACATCATTTGCCTTTAATTATGGGGGAAATAGAAGGCTCCTATAGCCGTCTAATGGGGTGTGAAGAACTCACCGTCATTATTTAGGGAACAACAAAGAGTGTAACATTGATGTCGTAGGACTTAAGAGCAAGAGCTTGTATTTTGTACGTAATAGTGGATACTTTAATTTGTGGTTAGGGATGACCATGTACGGTTCGGAAGTTTATCATGGGTTGATTAAATAGGAGGTTGGTTTATATATATAAATATAAATAGTATGATCTTTGACTAAAGCTTCTTTGTGGATTTGTACATGTTCAATTTACTTAATCTATATAGAGCATGTGATTTTTGTTTGAATAGACTCAAAACTATCCTCTGTCTGTGCTAAATTTGCCCTTTATATAAGATTCCATGTAAAGCTATGTCGAAAGTTAGTGGTTTATTTATAAGCAAAATCGTGAATCTAAAGAATCATTTGCTTATAAAATAAAGTATTTAACAATACGAAATTCGTTTTAAAATACTTTAGTATTGTAGGAAGACTTCGAGATATTCCATGAATATATTTTTATATTCAGTACTTTTATAATCGTCAGTACGTCTGTCCGTGTGGAAGCTACCACCGGTTCGGAAAGCAGTTCTGCTGAGAAGAGCCGGCAAGAAACTCAACAGTTACTCGTTTAAAATAATGAGTTACATAATTATAACAATAATTTTCAGTATTCCAAACATTCCATGACTAGTCACTACAGGGTGGTACCGATATCTCCCTGCAAAGGCGCGGGAAAACAAATTAATATCCGCGTCCTTTTTTTTTTTTTTAAATTCTTTCCTATCGGCCAAGGTCACATAAGTAAATGCCTTAAACATAAATCATTACAAAATTAATCAAAAATAATACTATTTTCCATTAAAACGTTCTTATATATAAATGCAACTTTACAGTATCATACAGAAACAAATATTTCTTGTACGAAGATAAATTAAAAATAATTATTTATTAGAAATGGAGTTAACTGGTTCAAATAGAATGGTAAAACATAAAATAATATTTAAGGGACTGATATTTCGAAAAACCAAAACTTCTCATTTATTTAAGAATTCTAAATTATGAAATTTTATGAATGTAGTATAGAGTCTATTGCATGGACTTCAGTATGTTTGTTGTTATTATTTAATCTGTACATATAATAAAATTCTAATTTACTTGAATCTGTACATTAAATATTTTTTGGAAAATCTTTTTCATAGTCATTATTATCGATAGAGGCCGAATCTACAGTTTTTTGAAATTTTGTCTGTCTGTCTGGGAACGTATCAAGAGAAAACTACTGGACAGATTTTTATGAAATTTGGTATGATGATAGTTGGTTATCCGGGTCAACGTATAGGATAATTTTTACTATGAGAATATATCTCATCTCTGAGAAATCCATACTAAATTTAAAACGTATAATACAACAAACGTACAATAAAACCAACAATAAAATATTGCAAATCGAGAAAGGAAGTGAGAAGGGAAAATATCTATAAAACTAGCGGCTCACCCTCGCTTCGCTCGGTTTCGCCTCTAGAACAGCAAAAACAAACCTATCCCACGGGAACCGCACATTTTCCGGGATAAAAAGTAGCCTATGTGTTATTTCAGACTATAATCTATCTCTGTGCCAAATTTCATTCAAACCCATTCAACCGTTCTGGCGTGAAAGAGTAAACATAACATACATACAAACATACATTCTTACAAACTTTCGCGTTTATCATATAAGTAGGATTATGTTTATTTATTTACTTTTTTCTATTTATATTTATATGGAAGAAGTCGCGATATTTCCATATATGTGTAAATACATAGCATTGTAAATTATAGAAATGTACCTATTATATAAGATAAAGTTTTAAATAAATTAAATAAACTATTAGGGGATGTTTTGTTCTGTTCAGACGAACTGGTATTTCTGGATTTACAATTAGAAGCTGATGTTTATTTGTGTGTTGTTGCCACTTTACGTAGACTAATGAATGGGTAACGTAGCAACTAATGGAAATTTCAGTAGTGACACAGACTGATATAATCAGTAAGCTATTATTTAAAAAAAAACTATAATTTATAATTTTTAAAACAATTAAAAAAAATTATCTATTTATTGCATTGTCATTTATACTATATCTATATACTAGCGACTTACTCTTGCTTCGCTCGGGTGGCTCTTTAGGTGTCATTTTCTTTGTAATATTATATTATATACGCGTAGTAGCCACTTTTGGAAAATTTTAATGCCTTAGCATTGTTGTTGTTGTTGCGTATGTGTTACTTACTTCTAGTTACAATACTAAATTTCGTCTGAATCCGTGCAGTCGTTTTTCTCTTGCATTTTGAAACTTATTTATTGAGCAGAAGATATAGGATACGCAACACCATGCTACGATACTTTGAAGTGAATCAATTATATATAAAATATGCGAGTAAAATCGTGGGCAATGTGTCTAGTAAATTAATAATCCAAGATATATTCTTATGAACTTCTCGTATAATTTTAAAAGATCTTTTAACATTTATTTATGATAATTAACATAAGATGTTCATAGTAACAATTTGAAATCATGTCCAAACTCAGAAGAAAAAACGAAAAATCGTGTCGTGTGATGGTGCAATTATGATGCGCAGAGTGTAAATAGGGCCTTAGTAAAGCAAGGGTTATCTCTTATCTGACTTACTATAAAAAAACCAGCGACTTAGCTAATAGGCTAGGTGCTACTCTAGCTCATGGTATATCTGTATACTTTTCATCAAAATGCAGCCGCTTTAGCATTGTATTCATCCTTTTTTACGTCCCACTGCTGGGCACGGGCCTCCCTTCAGTACGAGGGGGATCAGGCCATAGTCCACCACGCACCAAGTGCGGTTGGGACTTCACATAACTTTTGAAATCTGCTAGGTTTTCTCAGACATGCAGGTTTCCTCACGATGTTTTCCTTCACCGTAAGACAAGTGGTAATCAATCATGTTGGAAATGATTCGCTCATGAAAATATTGGAGGTGCGAGACCCGAGATTTGAACCCGCTTCACTCGGTTTCCCAAGCGAGCGTGTTACCACTGGGCTACCACTGCCTTATAGCATGTTACATGGCACTGCCTTAAAAATGATGAGTAATATGAATAAAATTTTACTTTTAAGCTTTAAGCTTTTGTTTTACTGAACTAATCTAATCTGTGTAACACGGTGCGGATACTAGCGGTGGGTATTATTGACGATTTCGCGGCGCACCACCAGTCAAACTTGCGATCGCAAAACCAGGTGCCACTTGAAAGTTATTGATGACTTTACTGATAGTTTATACTGCATTAGATCTGATTACTAGCAGTTTAGCAACATCTGATATTTCATGCGAGTAATTATCGATCTTTGATTTGTGTAAGTTAAAGTGTTTCTACTTGATTGGATGAGGTAATGACAGCGTGTTAACTAAGTGGAATATATTAGGGTTAAGTAAATGCTGTACGCTAAGATCACCACTAAATTCTAAGGGGTCAATCATGTATGTATGTAGTACATATGTCATTGTTTTTACATCGAAATGTAAATGTTTCTTTGTGCAAAATATCCATTATACTGCAATTCACTAACAGATAGAGCTTCAGTGCATGAACTTTAACTAGACTAAAACACGGTGCCGTGTGAAAATACATTTTATCAAAACATTAAAATATTTTTTATTTTATTTTATTATTTTGTATTATTATAGTGTAATATTTTTTTGTCATTCGATTCGATTATACCTAAATTACCCCGAGCGAGCCTTGAATCCACGACATCCAACGTAGAGATAAGAAATTCAGACAGTCAAACTTAGCTTAATTAAAATTTCTTTTATAAAATGTATAAAGTGAATAGATAAATAATTTCATGCATTAGTTTAATTAATTATGTTTGAAAATAAAATTCTATTTAGTAGACAGACTATTAGTTCGATTGTCGTCCACGGTATTTATTTTTGTCCCAGACTGTGGAACCCTCGCGAAAAACAAAAACGAAAAATGAATGAAACGATGAAAAGTGGACTAGAAACTATAAACTAATTAAATATGTAAACTTAGGATTAAAAAAAAATTATTTGTGATGAAGAATGTATTTGCCACCAAATAATTTTTTCATGGAGTCATGGAAAGTATTTAAAATATACCCTATTAAAGCTCTGCAATTATAATTTCAATCGAATGAAAAGTACATGATTCGCACATGGAAATGTCACCCGGGATTTAAACCCGCTTCACTCGGTTTCCCCAGCGAGCGCGTTACCACTGGGCTACCACTATCAATATGATGTGTAATGTGATTATTATATATTATTTTTAAGCTTTAAAGCTTAAAAGTGTTACAAAACATGTTACAAAAGTTTAGCTTAAGCTAAACTTTTTAGCTTAAGCTAAACTTTTGTAACACGGATTGCATGCATTCGAATGAAAAGTACTTTTAAATCATTAATTTGTAATATATTTTTTTAAATTAAATGTCATTATGTTACGATGAGGAAGTTACTACCGGCTCGGGAAACATATCTGTTGCTGAAAAAAAACCCGGCGAGAAACTCAACAATTTCAAGTAGCAGAGATATTACATAGATAATGCGACTAACTATATGAAAATAACTGTCTGTTTTATACTTCACTGTTGACGCTGCTAAATAGATTTTGATAAAAATTGACAAGGATTTAAATTATATTATGGGGACGTGCTCGTACGCTACCTTTCACCTCCTCTTCGTAGGTTATGTGGACGAAGTCGCGGCAAAAGATTAGTGTTATATCATGTAAATTCTACTTCATGTTTAATAATATATTTCTTGCGATACAAAATCACATTACAATTATAAATGTGAAAGTTTGTATGTGTGTGTTTGTTTCTTTTTCACGTTAAAATGGCTTAACAGATTTGGATGAAATTTAGTACACATAGACTATAACCTGGAGTAACGTATAGGTCATTGAGAAAATATGCCAAAAGGTGTCGCTGACCGTTTACCAAAAGAAGAATATGTAATATACAAAAAGTTGGAGATAAACAGAAAAGTCAATGTTTTGAAGGGAGGAAATGTCACTAGTTGTAGTAAAAGATATTTATAATCTAACACAACGGCCTAAGAGACTCATCTATCAAAATAAGAATAAAAAATACATAAATCTTTCTGGACACCGTCCATTCAATATTGTCACCAAAACTGACATCACAAGAAATCATAATTTTTCGAAATAAAAACACAAGTTTTGACAGCAGAAAGTATGTACGTAGAACACATTAGAGAGAATTAGCACACTACTAATGTGTAGTAGAAGCTTTCACGATGCAGCGCATTGTGTTGTGTCATGAAACCCTTTGCGCGTTTTGCTTTTGTTGGAATATACAGTACGACTTTGTGGTACTACCTTTTACCCGTGAGCTTGTTCATACCGTTCAATATGTATATATGTTTTGTATATAAAACACGAAATAACTAATAAACAAGTAAATATAGGAACAACTAGTATTTTACCCTCGCTTCGCTCAAGTGCGTTCGTAAGTACCTAATAATAGTGTAAGTACTAGATTTCACAAAAAATTATCTAGGCGTTTTATCGTGAAGGAGTAAAAAACATACATAATACCTATCGCCCTTGCATCTATAGTTGTAGAAAAAATAAAGTAAAATTAATCATTAATAGTATGCACATTTGTTATAGTCTATACTATTAAAAACTAAGTAAGCGGGTTCAAACCCAGGGTGGTTCACTTCCGATGTTTTCATACAGGCGGATCATTTTTAACATAATTATGGTGATTTTTGAGAATATTGTGAGGAAATCTGTATGTCTGAAAGAATATGCAAAGTTTTCGAAAGACATGTGAAAGTCAACCCGCACTTAGCCAGAGCGGTGGACTATGAAATCCCTCGCATTGAAAGGGCTTCTATGCCCAACAGTGGAGTATTAAAAAACAAATACAAACCCTAACGTAAGTCTACGACACTTCGTACTTGTGTGATATATTATCCTAATATTTTTTTAATCCTACGCTCCTTATAAAGATATATTTAAATTATTTATTGGTTCGTATATAGAGCACAAACTCTTAAAATAACTAAATTCATTAAAATCAAGTACCTGGGCGACCGAGCTTCACTCGGAGTTCTTTTCTGTTATATCATATTTTTTAGTAAAAAAAAAACTAAAAACTTGAATAAAAACAAAAGTAAAAACTTTAGTATCCGATCGTGATTCGAACTCGGACACCTGTGATTGTTAATCTTGTACCTTGGTCGCTTGACCACGATGCTTATGCCTGAGTGTAAGAAATTATCGACCATATTCTGCGTGGAATAATGTGAAAGAAAACCGCATGAAAACTCGAAAACACGCGTTTTTCCAGACATAAGACTAATCTAGATCGATTTTTCGCCCCCGAAAGCCTCAACATACCAAATTTCACCGAAATCGTTAGAGCCGTTGCCGAGAATGCTGGTATATATATATATATATATATATATATATATATATATATATATATATATATATGTATATATATATATATATATATAAATATACAACACATATATAAATAAATATACAAGAATTGCTCTTTTAAATATATTAGATTCGATAATATATAAATAATAAACATAGACTTTTTTTTTGTTTTTGCGCGTGGCCCCGTTTGTATGGTAACTCCCTATGATCTAATCTATGTCCTTGCTAATGTATTGTATTATATTCAGCCCTTTTTTATAACGTCCCACTGCTGGGCATGGGCCTTTCTTCAATACAAGGGGGATCAAGCAATAGTCGATGGCTGGTAGACTTTACATATCTTTCGAAAACTTACTAGTTTCAGAAATGCAGGTTTTCTCGCGATGTTTCCCTTCACCGTAATTGGTAATCATGTTCGAAATGATTCGTCATGAAAATATCGAGGTGAGAGACTCGGGATTTGAACCCGTTTCACTCGGTTTCCCAGACTACTGGGCTACCACTGCCTTTGTTTTTGCTAAATTACATCGAAATCTGTTCAGTCGTTTAATTTCTAAAATGAAAAAAATCATGTTTTATAATACTAGTACGGATACCATAGGGGCTTTGATAAAAACTAACAGATATTTTTACAGTTTCAATCACTGAAATAAAACAATTTATTTTAGTACAATTAATAAAAAAGTTTTAAAAGGCCCTGCGATACATTATAGTCTCAATGGACATAAAACAGTGCACGTATTTTATTGGCATACAGTGTTGTAACTTTATACCACTTAAGCTAGTAACTTTATCATTTCAACGTAGTTCTATGAAAAATAGCATTTCTTACCCAGTCCCTTGTCATCTACTTGGGAAATATAGGTATTTATTTATTTTTTCTAGGTCTAGAAAAATATAACCTTAATATATAAAATACCCGTGTCACGATGTTGGTCCACGATGAACTCCGAAACTACTTATCCGATCTAAACGTATTTTTTTTCTAAAACGTGTGATTTGTTCCAACCTAAAAGGTAGGATAGTTTGTATCCCGATTATTTCCTTTTTTATAGCAAAATTAACAAGTTTTATATCCGGAGAGGGATTCCGGAGAGAGAACTTGAGAAACGGCTACACTAAGCTACAAATTCTAACCCCAAGCTAAAGAAAAAAAAATAAGTATGCCACAGCAATGCGTGGCCGTAGCCGATAAGTCTCGCATAGCCTGTATGTTTACAGGTGGTATCCGTAAAAACATTTCCTTAAAAGTATTTGCAATTGTTTTATTGCTTATTTTGTACTTTAAAGCCAATATTAGTATAAAAATTCTAAAAAATGAGACATTTAATACTTTCTTAGATTTATTAATTTCCGTATTGATAGTTTTTTTTAAACTATTTTTTCGGATTTTTTTGCGGATTTATGATTTTTGGTTCCCAACGTTTCAAACGCCTTACAGAGATCATGGTCACGGATGGATTTTTCCCGTCCGAATCCGAAAAGATAGTTTTATTTAAAATGAGACATTTTTTTCACAATAAAAGTTATCTTAATCGTGGACCCGACTAATAATCCATCACTGTAGCAAATCAAAAGCCGTGATGCGGTAACAGACAGACAGACAAATATTTTAAAAACCATATATTCGTTATATCGAGATAAAATAGTTAGAATTTCAACAAAACGTCATGAATCTACCTCCGAATCTTTAAGCTATCACCGTCACTGATATTTTTTTAAAATACAGTATCCGTGTCTATGACGATTGCAACACAAGAGATAGGGAAAAACATATCCAGTATATAATAGAAAAAAGGTAATAAATCTATACGTATAATAAAATTGTAACTAAGTCGAATCTGTACATTAAATATTTTTTGGAAAATCTTATTGAAATAGTTGTTATTACCGGTACAGAGGCCAAATCTACCGTTTTTAGGATTTTTGTCTATCTGTCTGTCTGTCTGTTACCGCATCACGAGAAAACCACTAGCCACATTTTGATGAAATTTGGCATGATGGTAGCTGGTTATCCGGGTCAACATATAGAATACTTATTACTGAGGGAATATATCTCATCTCTGAGAAATTTACACTAAACGTTAAAACGTAACTAGGGACAAACCCGAGCAGATCGAAGGTGAGTCGCTAGTGTTATATAATATTTATAACCTAAAATGACTAGATAGCTTTTCACGTAAAATCCTATTCTAAATATGAAGGTTTAAATGTTCCGTAGTCAGCATTGTGCCGATGTGCGGATAACAATGCCGATACCCGCATTGTTTCATTTATCCAGTACTTGTTACTCACAGAGCTGTAGTTTTACCAGCTTATTGTTTCTATGCAGATTTTAGTAAAAGATGCGTTTTAAAACAATTTTAGTATGAAATTGTGCTATTTCTCTAGATAATTTTATATAATTATTCGTTTGTGGCTTGTGAAACATGATATATAGATAGATAACATGTTGTATGGAATAATAAAAAAATAATTTACCCTCGTATTGAAGGGAGACCCATGCCCAGCAGTGGGACGTTAAAAAGGGTTGAATACAAATGGAATAATATACATAGAACAGAAAGCTGAAAATTAATTTGGCAGATACAAATAAAACTTAATTATCTTTTTCATTTATAGCAGTTTTCCTGACAAGAAATTCTCAGTAATAGCCCGGAGTTGGGAAGTTGGCGATGTTTCAGCCCTATGCCTCGATCTCTCACTAGTTGTGTTGAATCATCCTACCGGAGTTTGAACGTGTAATAAATAGAGAATGCACTTCTGTTTGCGTGCATACTTATGTTCTATCCTACGAACATGGTAAGTTTTGGTGAGATTGACCACCGTAGCCGTACCAACACGTAATATTTGTAGTCAATGCCAAAATATATCCTATAAGTAGCTTACATATCGTTCCACCATGACAGCTCCATTAGCATAGTACCTATTGCATTTGATAACTATTATCGATGTAAAACTGAAATGTATTTCCGTCATTTAAAATAAGAAGTAGAGTATACAGTAATAAAGTTTCCCCTCGACGCAAAAGCCAGCAACAATCCATTTGCTGGGAAAAATAGCACAAAGAAAAACTGTTATATTTTGTCCTCGTTTTTAAACGAGAAATCTCTTAGCCAATCATTGGCTACATTTACGGAATATTTGCTGAGTGCCCTGCTTAGTATATGTAGCTTTAGCGAGTTTTCTCTGTTTTTATTATCTTTTGTGCTTTTCGGATTCCTTTCATAAATGATCCCATATTCAAATGTCTATCGGCGATACCCAATAACCCATCTAGTTTTCCTTACTAGCGATAGGATATTGATACTTTGCATGGAGTTTATGTTAAATTTCAACCTGTAGTAAAAAAATCAGATTTACAACAGAGGCTATTGAGAACGGCCAAATATATTTTAGTAGCTGCATGAACGGCTCAAATTTTATAGTGTGTATGTTAAGTACATTAAAAAATATAATGTCATAAAGGTATAGACAGTTTATTTGTTGTTTCATAAACTATGAATTCTTTTACTAGTATTAGTGAAAAAAATCATAGAATAAACGTAAAATCATAGAAGAAAAAGATACTCAAAACAAAACACTATTTGACAGACATTTTGAATTGCTTAATTCATATTTGAGATAATTGCATATTACAGAAAGCCTAATTAAATAAAGTACATTTATATAGTTATTTTTAGTATTACCAATTATACTTGTAATATAATTATATTACAAGTTGTATATGTACAGTTTTCGAAAATAGGTTGCATATGTTTTTCGAATAATAAATAATAAGGCAGTGGTAGCTCCATGGTAAAGCGCTTTCTAGGGAAACCAAAGCGAAGATGAAGAAGCGGTGTAGTCAGTTCAAATCCCGTGTCTCGCACCTCTGATATTTTGATGTGTGAATCATTTTTCATTAACATCATTACCCCATGTCTTACGGTGAAGGAAAACGTCGTGAGAAAAACTGCATATTTTAGGGAACCAAGCAAGTTCTCTAAAGACTCGTGATGTCCGTCAACATATGCTTTCCTAGCGCGGTGGACTATGACTTACACAAGCCAGAGTTGAAATATGCATGTACATATATGGATATTATATATATATATATATATATATATATATATATATATATATATATATATATATAGTTAATAATATAAATTAGTATCAAAATTAACTATATAACATGACGACATGACTAAGTTCATATAATTTCCCTAAAACATTGTGCTTAGCATAAAAAAACATTGTCTCCACACTCACAAATAAGAAATGGCTTAACTTATTCGAGAAAACAAATAAATACGATTATTTCATTGAATCACTATAAAATGGTATCAAAATATTTGCTCGAGCAAACATTGAAATAACTATGATTGGCTGGGATATAAATACATCTGTAAAAAACGTAGAAATATTATTCAAATTTTTATATACACGTAAAGAAACAATTGCCTAGTCAAGTCGTCTAAAACAAAGTGTTGTAAAATTGCCAAGGAAGCTAGTCTGAATTACTCAGGACAAGGCAATGTCTTTGCCAATTCAACAGCCAAAACACTTTCTGAATGTACTTCGTCATCATTCCACTTTCTACAGCAAACTGTATGTTGAATATTTTAGAAATATTCTTAGCTTGTCTAAGTAACTGAGTTTTGTTTCCTATTTATTTATTTGTTATCATATGGAAAACAAACAGCTTTTTTAATACACAAAACAGATGTAAATACAAACTACTCTTCTCATCAGCCAATAAAGTTTCCACTTATAAGTAAACATGGAGTGAATAAAAATACAAACTATACATAAAATCACTTAAACATAATATTTGTGTACAGAGAGGATTGCAAAATACATATTATATGATCGATATTATGCTTAATGCTTTGTTAAAATCTGTTGATATTACAATTAAATAAGTCAATTTTAAGAATATAATATTTATGTTGCATTAAAACTAGCAATTTATACTCGCTTTGCTTAAGGGCGTTCCTAGGGATCCAAAAGTGGCCTATGTATCATACCAGATCTATATTTAATACTATAATATAATATATAAGTTCTCCTGACCGATTTTAGCCATGGCGGTCAATCTCATTGAGACTAGCCAACTGCGCAGGAGATATTATAGTGTACGCGCAGACACAAGAACACTCTCTATTCCTGTCACTTTCATACTCCGGTAGGACGACTACTCGACACGACCATCGAGAATTAAGGCGCAGGACCGACGGCTTTACGTGTTCTTCGAGGCACGGGGGTGAAACACCGCCAATTTGCCAACTCCGGGCTGTTACTGAAGCTTACTAAACAGAAAGACTTAATAAATAAACTTTGCCCGACCCGGTACTCGAACCCAGGACCTCCGGATGTGCAGCCATACATGCTAGCCACTACATCACCGAGGCTGTTAGTGTAATACTATAATTGGGAAAGTAACTCTGTCTGAACAGATGTTAAAAAAAAATTAATTTGATATGGACATAGGCTTAGTTTGATCCCTGCCCCAGCTACTACACGAGCGAAGCCGCGGGCAAAATTAATAAATATATAATACCAGATATGGATGAAACACATTATTATATAATTATTCACCCAAGGTCGAACCCGAGCGAAGTAAAGGTGACTGAGTTGCTAGTAAATAAATATATCAATATTTCGTCATTTACACTTTTTTGGATCGAAACATGTCCTGACATCTTTCCGCAGACACCCTCCTATACTAAATTACCTAAATGATATGTTTACGTGGCTTTAATACGTTTAATAGCTTTTATAAATAAAATAAAAAATATTTCACACTCTTTTATTACTCGTATTATGCTTTTTTACATTAGAAGTAGTCAAATAATGACCTCTTATATGGATTAGATGCGTTAAGTATTTTTTTACACAGACTTATTATAACATGGATACACTTTAATATAATAGGATAGAAGAAAGCCTATAGAGGTGGTTGCGGGATCGAGTCCAGCTCGGGTCAAAAATTTTTGCAATATACGTAGGTATATATGAAACTAGAATGCTAATATCAATAAATATAGAAATAAATATATTCTAAAAAAAACTACATAAACTTTAAAGATTGTTTACATAAAAATATGTATTATATTTTAATTACGCTAGTAAAGTATTTTTTATTATAATTTAAATTTTTTACATGTAGCAAAACATGAAATCTTTAATTATTAGCAAAACAAAGCGAAGTAAAACATTTAACATTCACGTTAGTTGCGGTTGAGCAAAACGAAGTTAAATAAAAGTTCTTTCCACAGTAACCAACCCCGTAGCTGTAATTGAAATCGTCTGGCTAGAATTGTTAGGGTAAGACTACATTATGTCACATTTCGTATTCTCAAATTTCTATTGATTCTATATGTATATGAAAACCTATTAATATTATAAATGTTTGTGAGGATGGATGGATGTTTGTTACTCTTTCACGGCAGAACGGCTGAAAGGAACTAGATGGGAACAGATATAGGAAACGGTACGGTTCCCGTGGGATAACTTTGTTTTTGTCTAAGGACGAACCCGAAGCGAAACGAGAGTGAGTCGCTAGTCTATTCATAAAAAATCTTTCATATTATTTTAAAACTAGTGTTATAATTCGACCATAATACAATCATTATTAATTTTTGAAGTTATACTTCTTTTGGGACGTTTGGAAAAATTATAAGAGTAAAATTTTTACGTGTTACGCCAAAGAAGTATAACTTCTTACGTGCGTAACAGTACGCACGTTTTTTTTAATTGAAAACACTACATCTCTTTAACTAAAGCCTGGTCTTCAATACTTAGTTGCTAATTTAAACAAAAAAAAATATCAGTTATAAAAAAAGGAGAAAAAGGTACTGAACTGTTTTGTCTTTATCTATTTATGTAGAAAAACTAACAGCTTCAAAAAAATATTATTGACAAGAGTAAAAATCATTAATAGCTACTACATAAAAAAAAACGATTGAAAAACAGAAGAGAAAAAAGGTGCTGAACTATTTTGTTATTGTCTATTATGTATTGCCTATATACAGAGAACATTTACAAGGATTTTGGCATTTCATTGTACAAGTTACATTAATTGTTTGAATTAAAAAAAGCCTTGATTAATTTCAATCGGTCGAATAGGTACAAATTAGGTTAGGTTATAGATGGAGCGTTCCGTTCTAATCACTGGATTTTGAAGAAATACCTATATATTATGTCGGAGTTCAACCATAAAATTCGCCAGACCGTGATCTATTTATTATTTTCTTTCGTGATACGGCAATATAACAACTCGTATCTTTCAATACTAATCGATCAATGATTTGCCCTGGTATGTTTAGGCATATCAATTATAAATTCCTAAGGGTTTGTGGGTCCAAAAAACCGAGAAAGTACCATAACAGTCGGATAGAGTGCCTACTCTTATATCTGAGTTAAATCTGTCAAGCTTGAATTTAATATATTCGTATACCCAAAAAAAGCACCGGCGAGCTATCTAAATACCTATAGTTTTCATTCACAAATAAGGACTGGCTTAACTTAGACAACTTCATGTAGACCAAAAATAAACTCGAGAAAACAAATAAATACGATTATTAGATTGAATCACTATAAAATGGTATCAAAATATTTGCTTAAGCAATCCTTGAAATTACTATGATTGACTGGGATATAAATACATCTGTAAAAAAACGTTGAAATTTTATTCGAATTTTTATATACACGTAAAGAAACAATTGCCTAGTCAAGTCGTGTAAAACAAAGTGTTGTAAAATTTTCAAGCCCATATGAACGCTGCTTGTACGAATACTAATTTTGAGAACTGCTGAACAAATTTGGATGTGGTTTTGCTGTCATAATCTGACATTCATCAATCATGTCAAAAAGAATGTGTGAATTTAAAATTGCCTCAGAAATTAAAAGGCTAAGCATAGATGGTAATTAGTGTGCGTTAACAAAGTAGTTTTATATTGTATTCAGGCCCTTTTTTTACGTCCCAGTGCTGGACACGGACTTTTCCGTTCCTTCCCTTTTACTACAAAGGGGATCTGGCCACCATCATAGTCCACCAAGTGGACGAGTGCGAGTTGGCTGTATATTTCGAAAACTTGCTAGATTCTTTCATACATGAAGGTTTCCTCATGATGTTTTCTTTAACTGTAAAACAAGTGGTATTCCTGTTTGAAATTATTACACATGAAAATATCATATGTGCGAAACCACTGGGATACCACTACCTAGTTTTATATAAGTAAAAATTATAAACGGCATAGATCTATAATTTTTCCAACTTATATATTTCATTATATACTTGTATGTAACTATAGTTGCTTTTGAGTTTAAAAAAGTTTTAGGCTTAGACTTATTGTTTTGATACCTATAAAGGAGTAACAAATATACACACACATATATACATAAAAAGTTTTTCATTTATAATAATAGTACTTTGATACAAAGAATTGTTACAAAGTCGTATTTTTAAAGTTTAGTCGTTAAATCTATCTCATTAGGGTACGATTGTTTATAACGGGCTATAAGAAACCCGAGCGGTGCATAATTTTATTGATATTTTTAGGAGCTCATAGTAACACTAAAACCAGCTAGTGTTGCACTAATGACTTAATACCTGTTCTGCATAGTGATGTACTTCAACGATCGATAAAATTCCTCAGATATAAATATATCATATTTATATTAAAAGAATATATTATGTTTAGATTTTTTTGTAAATGTCTCTATGATTTATGAAGTAGGTATTAGATCCCGAATAATTATTCAGTAAATATGTAGAATAATAAGAAATGAAAAAGTTACTTTAGAAAGCAACAGCAGCAGCTCTTAACGCAAGAAAATATGTTTGAAAAAATTTAGTTTTAATTATACACTTTTTGTGAGTTTTTTATCTAATATTATTTATTTTTTATATTTTTTTTTTTTTGTGTATTACATTTAAAGTGCAATAAAGAATATAATAATATCAATTATTATATTGGAGTATGAAAAAAGAAACATAAAATCTGGTATTGTTTCTATTATTAGAAAATTGATGTGCTTTTTCGCTCGAAGTAAAATGCAGGGTAATTTTGAGAATACGACAAAAAAAGCATCACTTATTTCTTCACTCCATAGTCGTTTTAAATTTAATATGTTTGCCAGAACACACGTGTATTAAAGGTATAGCATTTGTGCGATTGAAATTTTTCTAAAAAAAATAATTTTTGAATCTCCTTAAAAAATCCCTAAAAAGTACCAGATTAAAAGTCTAAAACAAGATTTTTTTTTCAATGACTGACGCGGTTTTATAGTTTAATTAACTCATTATTTATTCCTTCAGGCTTTTAAATTAATTTGTCATTTTTTTGTATTCAATATTAATGAAGTTAATCTCTCCAGGTTAATTTCTAGGAAATCCGTGCGAATTTCCGAGAACTCAATTATTGTTATCGTACACGCCGGCGTGTATGCGGTCCTCGAGGGGTTAAATCTGAGCCTTACATAATAGTTTATAAGCATGTTGTCCAAATTAGAATTAGATAACAAAGTATCTATGAATCCAATATTGATGTACTAAATTTGACATTTTATTAGTTAACCAGCGACTCACCCTCACTTCGCTCGGGTTCATTCCTATGTACGTTTTAACGGTTAGTATGGAATAGATAGATTGTATATTATATACTTACATAGGTATGATGAGTTATTGTGGGTTGTATTGTAACGGATTTTCCTGTGGGGATGAGATAATCTCCCGCGGTAAGCCTATGTCACTCTCCAGCCATTTAACTATCTCCACACAAAATCACGCCAATCCATCACTCTGTTTTGAAGTGAAACAAGGACAAACAAACAAACAAACAAACAAACAAATACACTTTCACATTTATAATACGAAACTGCGGGCTTAAGTTAGTGCCTCACACCGCCTATCAAAACAAAGAAGGTCAATCAACACTACATACGAGTACTTAGAACACCTTGTGCTATATAACGAAATAACGTTTAAACAAATAACAGACATTCAGGACAGTGTTTCTTAGCACTTCTAATTTAGATTTGGGTTAAGAGTTTCATATATTCAGATATGAAAATACGATTATGGCTTTATAAACATTGAGGCTAAAACTAGAGGTGTAATAGGTATACTTTGTAATTCTATGTATATTTGGTTTCATGGTCTGTGAATTTTTTTTTAAGGCTAAAACTTCACACATTTTTCTTTAATAAAATAAATTAATGTCAAACACGATACTTTTTTAAAGACTAAAATTTATAAATAAAAACTCTTTTTAAATAATCATGTACATATAAAAGCTTAAAAGAAAATTTTTTTTTAAATTTTTTTATGTTTAAAGTTTTATTACTAGAAAAATCTTTTAAAACTGAAATGTAAGTTAAATTCTTTATCTCTTTATCTTAACTAATATAATAAAGCTGAAGTTTACTTGTTTGTTCGAAGACATCTTTAGAACAATTAAGTTTTTTTTTTGTATTTCATATCCTATTTATTGAGGAAAATTATGAAAACGTATCACGCTATGATCCTTATGATCGAAACAAGTTCCGCTATCTATTCTAATATTATAAAGAGGATTTTTTTTTGTTTGTATCGAATAGGCTCCGAAACTACTGAATCTATTTAGATAAAATTTGGTAATAACATAGTTTGAGACCCTGGAAAGGACATAGGATAGTTTTTATCCCGAAAATTATTCCTGAAGAGAGTGAAAATGTGGGTGAAAGTTTATATGGGCTATATAATGAATGTGTTTCAAATTCTAATTTGAACACTAATATATTTTGTATCAAATGTTATATCAATAGTTCTTACTTTTTCTACGGTTCACTTAATCACGTTTTCTACACGAGATTTTACTGATTAAGATTAGATTTCACTATTAAATTTGTAAAATTATGTTTTAACTGTTAAGTGGTAAATTTTTAACCTTGGTCGTGGTGGTCATGCCATGGTGGCTGAATTGATATAAATGTACATATATATATACCTACTTCAAACACTTTAACATATACAGTACACTAGAGACTCACCCTCGCTCCGCTCGGGCTCGTCTCTGCTTACGTTTTAACGTTTAGTATAAATTTCTCAGAGATGAGACATTTCCCACTGTAAAAACTATCCTATATGTTGACTCGGATAACCAGCTATCATCGTACAAAATTTTATCAAAATCCCTCCAGTGGATTTTCCGTGATGCGTTAACAGACAGACAGACAGACAGACAAAATTTCTAAAACTATAGATTCGGCTACTGTATCGATAATAATATCTATTTCAATTAGATTTTTCAAAAAATATTTATTGTACAGATTCAGCGTAGTTTGAATTTTATTATATGTATACATAGAGATATATACACAAAAAAACCCTCTTGTATATAGGCGTAATAATTTTTACTATTTATGTTATTTCTATTATTATTTAGTCATTTCTATCCATACATCACATATTTATATATAAAACAAAATTAATAACAGAACTATAAGTATTTTCCCAAGCTCAGCCACATCCCTTTAAAACCTTATAAAAATCATTGTAGCTTAGTGCGGCTGTATTGTAATCGTAAAACAACGCCTCGGTCCGCGCTGCATCCTAATGAGGCAGTAACAAGCCTTCGCACATGTAGGATTTATTTAGATTCTATTTAAAAGTAGATTCGAAGCCGGTGTTTTCAATACAAAATTGTTCAGTTGATTATATCGATAGCTTTTATCTATCGACTTTTTGCATGAATTTATTGATTTTTTGCCTTGAATTAGGAATATGTATGTATTCAGCACTTTTTAATGACCCACTGCTGAGGGTGGGTCTCTTAGTGCGAGAGGGATCAGGCCCTATTTCACCATGCTGGGCAAGTGCGGGTTGGTGGACTACACAGTCTTTCGAAAACTTGCTAAGTTTTCTCAAACATGCAGGTTTCCTCACCGTAAGGCGAGTGGTAATTATGTTGTAAATGATTCGCACATGAGAATATTAGAGCTGCGAGACTCGGGATTAGAACCCGCACCCCTTCGTTTTCCATGTAAGCGTGTCAATAATGCGCCACCACTGCAATAGAAATATACTAAATGGATAACTATAAATATTGCATGTTGTAAATGTTTGACGACACGTTTGGCTCAGTTTGTAGTGACCCTACTTGCTGTGCTAGCAGTCGCGGGTTGGAGTCCCGCTGGGGGGCATTATTTTGTGTGATGAGCACAAATATTAGTTGAGTCCATAACACAAGCCTCATAGCTTGCCATGGAACTAGATGGTGCTGTGTGTTAATGTTTCAACATATTCATCATATCATTTATTTATTGTTCCTTGTAATTTTTACCAAAAATTATTGCCTCAAAAAATCATATTACAAGTGGGATTTTGATAGTGAATATCATTTAGAGGATTTCTTTCCGAAACTTTATACATATGTATTGTATAATACATAAAAGCCGAGAATTTCAAAGGTTTGTAATGATATCGTAAAAAAACATATTTTTGGGCCGTTACGTTGCTAAAGCTGGCTAAACCTTACGAAATATATCAAAATAATGTACTACGCAATTGTATATCTTAAAAAGGTCTACAGAAAACTCCGCGAAGATACTACGAATAACCCACATCAACCATTTTCATCTTTTACACATTACTAAAAAACAATTGGTTTTAACGAAGCTATTCTAAACAATACGGTACTACTCCTTATCCAATTAAATATTTTTATAAGTGAAGAGTTTAGATGCTTGTGTATTAATGTAGATCAAAAATTCCCTTTAGCATGTCATTAAAATGAATATCCTAGAAGATATAACGGGTTTAAAATTATTAATCGCAGCGAAACAGCTGACATTTCATCAAAACAATCTACTAGGCCTTAAAAATCCTACAGAAAATTCCGCGATAGCATGTGTCCATCTCCTAAAGTACACTCACAATATCTATTTTCATCTATTTAAAATGTACCTAGGAACGCACCCGAGCAAAGCGAGGGCAAGTCGCTAGTTTTGCATAAATAAAGAAAGGGATTAGAAATGGCTACTCTTAATGCTTGTACTATTATAATACTGATTAAGTGATATCAATTCTTCATTTTCTAAAAATATTATAATGATATATTGATATACTAGCGGCTCACCCTCGCTTCGCTCGGGTTCGCCTCTAGCTACACAAAAATAAATCTATCCCACAGGAACCATACATTTTTCCAGGATAAAAAGTAGCCTATTTGTTATTCTCATGTATGTACTATATTATTGTAAAGTTTCATTACAACCCAATCAGTAGTTTTTGTGTACTAAGCTGTATAAGTTACTATAGTTTTTTAACTATCCCACGGGAACTACTAAATTTTCCGGGATGAAAAGTATCTAAAATGTTGCCCGGGGATATAAGGTACTACCATGCAAAATTTCATTTAAATCAATCCTACAGTTTCGGAGATTAGCCCGTACAAACAAACAGACAGAGAAACAAAAAGTTTAAAAAAAATCTGGATTTGTTCTATTTCTCTTCTTACATTCCCCCTGACTCGGTTTTTAGTATTATTTTCTATGTACAGATATTCAACCTCTCCAGTTTTATTATGTGTATAGATAACTAAACAAGTAATGTTAGTATAATTTAAAAGAAAAAATAAAAATATCACACCCTACATCGATTCGAAGAAAACACATATTATTAAATATCTTCGATCGTACATAAACATGTAGGTAGGTAGAACCGAGCACGTATTTCATGTTTTATTAAGTGTTAACCCAGTAGCAGTCCAGTTACTAAATTAAAAATTCAATAAATTCGTTCGACGTTCCTAGAAGTCAAGTGGAATAATATACTCGGTATCGATACGGTGCAAGACTCGAGATCATCATTTCTTATTCATACACCTATTTGAGCTTACTAATATTGCTTTTTTAAAAACAATAAAACTACATATATATATATATATATATATATATATATATAACGATATAATATAGCAAAAAATATTTTTCGAATTCAATACAGAAACTTTACAGCTAATTAATATGCAATACAAAAAATTATGGTCTGATCATACTCAGAAAGGAGAATTGGAGGGAAGGTGTCCAGCTGTGGGACGTTAACAGGTTAAAATTATAATACAACCAATTCAAAAAGAAATTTTTTCAATCCAAAGACGAAATGGCAAAAAACGTAACGAGATTATTTATTTATTTTAATTACCTGAATGCGGGGTGTATTATATCTACTGCCTCTTACATATATCCTCTTACGTGCATTTTTTCGTAACGCATTCCCCAGCTTACCCCACAAAGAGAGCGTGCGTAAAGAAGTTGTATTTCAAAAATCTGTTTCCAAAATATTTTATTGATTTAATTCAATTCTATGTTACGTGCTTTTTTATTGATAACACTAAAGCTCGTCAAGCTACTAATAAAAAAAAAATTAACCGGTTGACAAACAGAGAGGAAAAAGATACTGAACTACCTTTCTTTCTTTTAGTCTTTACCTATTTATATATCTATATAATAAAATTCTGACAGTCGAATCCTGTACATAAAAACATTTTTTTGAAAATCTTTATTGAAATAGTCATTATTATCGATACAGAGACCAAATCTATAGTTTTTAGAACTTTTGTCTGTCTGTCTAATCTGTCTGTGACCGCATTACGAGAAAACCACTGGATAGATTTTGATGAAATTTAGTATGATGATAGCTGGTTATCCGGATACTTTTTATTGCGGAAAAATATCACATCTTTGAGAAATCTATACTAAACGTTAAAACGTAACTGGGGACGATACCCAAGTGGAGCGAGGGTGAGTCGCTAGTTATACAGATGTTTAGATATGTTACAATGCATTCGGATAAGTGAAACCAGATTCCTTGTATAGTGTTGCGTGTATCGTGACTGCCGGTGGTCGTTAGATGACCCAGCTCGATAGTTGACACCATTATTACACTTGCATTTTGATACTATTTTCGATAGTTTTTAAAGACATGTCTGCACTATTTTATATTTTTAGAGCTTTCTCGGAATATTGAAGGTTTTCGAGAAATATATTTTAAATAGAAAATAACTAATTGTATGGTAATATATTTTAAAAAAATATTTATTTCTGATTAGTTATACGAGTAAGTACAGCTCAAATAAAATGTAGCTTGAGTATTCTTATAGTGCGAAAACTAGAAAAGTCATGGACTCAATTCTCGCATATTACCTATACATATAATAAAACTGTAGAGGTTGAATGTCTGTACATAGAAAAAAATGCTAAAAACCGTGTCAGGGTATGTAAGAAGAGAAATAGAACAAATCCAGATATACAAAAACTATTGATTGGATTTTAATGAAACTTTACAATTATATAGTTCATATATCAGAATAACAAATAGACAACTTTTTATCCCGGAAAAATGTACGGTTCCCGTGGGATAGATTTGTATTTGTGCGCCTAGAGGCGAACCCGAGCGAAGCGAGGGTAACCCGCTAGTGATTTCTATTGTTCTACCATAAATCTTATAAATACGAAAGTCTGGATGGATGGATGTTTGTAACTCAATCACAACAGAACGGCTGAACGGATCTAGATAAAATTTGGCACAGAGATAGATTATAGTCTGAAATCTGTTTGAGGGCTTTTTATCCCGGAAAAATATATGGTTCTCGTGGGATAGGTTTGTTTTTGTTTTTCACTAGGAACGACTTTCACTAGTATTGTTATATTTTCTTTGTCTTTTTATAAGAACAAAATAACTTTACACAAATTCTTGTTTGTTGTTTATATTTCAGGCGATCTTTTATATACTTGAAAATGAATTAACTATCGAATTATTAGTATATTAACCTCGACTTCGACAGTAGTTACGTCATATCATAAGAAGTTAAATTGCAAGAATCTGATTACTTTCATTGCGAACGTCTCTTTCGGCTTTGTTACTTACATGCTGTGAGGTCGTCGCGGGTGGCCGTCGCAGACCAGTCACAATGAACCTTCGCCGTTTTCGTTGTGTGAAATAGATCCATACATTGGGATGATTTGGTTTGGATTAAGAGTTCTTTTTAAACTGGTCAGACAAACTCGTTTTAGTTATCATTGCAATCGTTAGTATCTTGTACCTTTGCTAAGTTATTTTTGACTTTATTTCGATAAAAATAAGGATTAAGACATTTATATAGAAGCAAAATTCGTGGAATAAAGCCTGGATGTATAATTACTGGGTATCTGTCATCTGTGAAATATGATAAGATGTTTGTTTCTAATGGAAGCAGTTTTATAGTAGATTCCTAATTGTTGACATTTTGTGTATTTTCATTTGTACTTAATCTTTTTTTCTATTTATTATAAAACTAGCGACTTACCCTCGTTTCACTCAGGTTCGTCCTTAGTTAGTGTTAAGGTTTAGCGTAGATTTCTCAGAGATGAGATATTTTCCCGTAGTAAAAAGTATCTTTCATGTTGACCATGATAACCAGCTATCATCATATCACATGAAAATCCCTCCAGTAGTTTTTCCGTGATACGGTCACAGACAGACAGACAGACAATAATTTTAAAAAATATAGATTCGGCCTCTGTATCGATAATAATGTGTATTTCAATAAGATTTTTCAAAATATATTTAATGCACAGATTTGACTCAGTCAGAATTTTATTATATGTATAGATTTATAGCTAAGGATTATTAAGTAGTAAGTATTTTTTTATATTATAGCACTTGTAGCAACGACAAATCTTGTCTATGCTTAATATAATATTACTATTCGCAAATATTGAACCTTTATATACCAGCGGCGTAGAATTTATGATCGCACTATCATATTTATGATTTTGTAATAAAAATAACTAAAGGTTAACCTTTTTATTAACGTTGGACCCCAACTACTTGGACTAGAATCCAACGGAACCTCCACCGTCTTAATGGGACGTCGTAGGATCTAAGAACTAACGGCTAGTTTAGCTATGACACGCATCATTTAGTAGCTTAATTTGATGCCTTACTCACTCTTTAACCTACAAACATACAAACGTAAATTAAGGGAAACTAAGGCTAACAACTGGAGATGTTTGAGCTTGTTAAACTTATTTTTATTTATTTTATGAGCTTATAAATTACCATCGCTTTGGCTTGGAGCCTTTTGCGACTTGATACAAAAACACCAAATATGTATTCATCTCTTGGCAAACCACATTTTCCCCATTATTATAATGTTAAGAAAAACATTACCATATTATACACAATATGACATGAATTGAAATGCAATATGGCGCGCGTTGACAGTTGACAGGAGACTTGGCGGGAAAACGTTCAACGCTGTCGGGCGAGGAATCGTTTTCTTTTTTTGTGAAAGCTGACGTTCACGCGTTACTCATTCTTATGTGATAACGTTGTGTAGGCACAAATATACATATATACACACAAACATACACAGACATCTTTTTTATACTTTTATATTTTTAAATAAGACCTTTTTCATTTACTTTTTATAAATTACGTTTGTGACAGATTCGGATAAAAAAGAGAAGAGAAAAGTATCGACATTAAAAAGGGCATACAAATTAAGCACGATTTTTAGTTTATATTTTAAATAAAATAGATTATTCAATCGAATATTGCTGCATCGGCCATAGTTGTATAAAAATATTGGTATTTTATAAAGTTTTTATATTATACTGTAGAAGTAAATTTTATATCATTATCTTTCCTTTCTGCTTCTATTAAAATTGCATAAAGCCACAGATTATAATATACTAGCGACTCAGTCTCGCTTCGCTTCGGGTTCGTCCCTAGACAAAAACAAATCTATCCCACGATACCCGTTCACTTTTCCGGGATGATATATAGCCTATAGCCTTCCTCAGTTAACGGGCTATCAAATGCAAAAAATTTTTTTCAAATCGGATCAGTAGTTCCTGAGATTAGCGCTTTCAACCAAACAAACAAACAAACTCTTTAGCTGTATAATATTAGTATAGATTTATAATATATACTTATAGAATCTACCAGATACCAGGTTTTATTTTTTTATGAAAAATAGATGTTCTAGATGTTCTTCAGTTATATTATAAATACGAAAACATATTTGTTGGATCCTTCACGAAGAAAAGGATTGACGTGACCTTTTACATACAAATAATTAATTTATAGGTCGTGAAGTAGTCTATTTAAAATCCCAGTAAGTATCTCAGACTAAAAGAATAAGTTGACGAAGCAAGCGGAAGAGTGATAATGATGGAAGCCTGTAATGATATTATAATTAGCTATTTTATCATACCATTCAATTCAAGAAGCAAAATTACAAAGTAATTTGCATTGAGACTTCATCAGAAAAATATTAAAAATAGTATGATAAGTAATGGGACTACTATTATGTATAGGAAAGTTTGTAAGTATATGTGTGAAATCTGTCTAGCTGTCCATAATTTTTCTTTAATGGCTTGGGATTACTTTAAGATAATAATAAATTATTATTAGAAAGATATTTTATTTCTGACATTGACTGTAACGTTTGATTTCAATCTTTGTTTTAGACGATTCATCTTTTTTATTCTATATAGAGCCAATTGAGTAGAGTGAAGGCAGACAACTCATAAACATTAATAAATAAAACATAGTATTTCTGAGTAAAATTTTTCATTTACAGTATTAAATTTCAACAGTACATTCGTTTTGTTAAAAATATAAAATATCGAATGTATTTTGTAAAAATATAAAAGTTCCTTTTATATTTCGTCTGTTTGTAACATGATAATAGAATAAATAAAATCGGTGTTCTATTCGGGAGCGCAAATAATTAATATCACCGTATCTACAATCCTGTATTTCCCACGTTCGTGCCTTGTAAGGCTGAGGGACGTTTCACAATTGGGGAATCACCCAATTTTGTGATAACGTTCGTTCGCTAATACTTTCGAACTAATTTTTTTTTATATGTTTTTCTTATACTAATTTAAGGTTACTTGTGACAGTAACATTAAAGAGAACGCATAACATGATTAAATGGCGAATGATTTTTATTTCCTTATATCAGTCAGATTTCGTAAAACACTTATAAATCACACCGAAACATACAGTACTAGGTCAGAAAAGTGGACTGTAACGAATTTTTTTGCATTGCTGATTGCATACGAAATAAGTAACATTAGGTTGCCATAGTAACCGCTGTTATTGTCTGAAAAATGATAATACATAGGTACATGATATACTTTCCGTTGCTATCTTCAAAAATTACTATTTTTACTAAATTGTTTTCAAATATGCAAAATATTTATAAAAAACAAAAACACTAATAGCGACTCGCTGATATAGACGTTTCACGTTTAACCAATGGCGGTGTGTCCCGACGATTTTTTAGTTAGTATCTGTCGATTCTCTCTTTCGTTTTCGATGATGATGATGTCTAATCACGATGACTAAATTTACTAAAACTAGCCGCCTAGGCGATAAATTACAATGTGATACGCTTTCTATTCGCTGAATCTACAAATGTACCTACATACTAAAATGAGATAAAAATAGATGTGGTTGGAAGAAGATCAGATACAGAAACGACATTATACTCGTATGTGCTTTCTGCACTAAATATCATAAACTTTCAAACACTAGGATTCAATTGAAATTTCTTAACAAGAATACCCTACCCGTCAAACCCGACATCAAATTCAAGGTTGTAACCGTATACGCTAATAATCCAAACACGAATTCCTGAAAATAGATACTATATCTTAGGGAAAAAATATTATGTATCATATAAATCTATTTTCCTTAATACGGATCAGTGTAATTTGATAGCTAATGTGAGGAAACCCTCAAACGATTTCGCGTTTTTCTCACAGAGGGAATGCGATATGAAGAATAAAACGGGTAGAATAAATCATTCACAGGCCAGCGCATTGGTTCCGTACCCAGCTTGAATTCGCTTCTATATATCATGCTATATTTGTGGGCGGTTTAGCAGAATATTGTGGAAATATCATTTATATTTTACACAATTGCTAGAGTTTTTTTTTTCGGTATTTTTTCGAACGACTGTAACGTGATGTACATGATAAGGGTTGTTAGGCAAACTGTTCTACGGAGTTTTCTACGTTTCTGTGCTGTAGAATGTTCTTACGTTGGGATTTTGTGAAAAACTATAATAAATCTTTTCAAGATAGCAGCGATATGTCTCTGATAGCAGACTGGTACTGTCTAATTCACGATTGCATTCTCACATTAGTAGGACGTATATAAGTAGGTATCGGATTACTATTATAATGTGAAAGTATTTAAACGTGTGTGCATGCGTGCATATATGTATGTGCATACATGTACGTGTGTGTTCAACCCTGAAATAGCAGACCTGGAGTACAACATAGGCTACGTTAAGGAACTTGATTTATCTCATAGACTCATTAAAATACTACCTATCGTCTGAAGCAGATGGTAGTCTTAAGTGAGAATTTTCAAACTGGTATACCAGTGACTATTACTTTTTTAACAAATAAGTTTTAATAAATACTTTTTAATTTATAAAACAAAAGTAATTATTTAACCTTTAGGGTATTTTTTTAATTTATATGTAAGCAATCTTGAAGTACTTATAACATATTCATTAATAAAAGAATGTAAGAAGATATGGTGCAACATCTCTTCATTATTTAAGTTACATCCAATATTGATTAAGAGAACTAGATTCTGTGTTTAAATCTAACTTAATTGGACCAAGCATTCTTGTGATATACACAAAAATCAAACCCACATACCTTATTTAGCAGACGTTTCAAAGCATTATCTTAACTTAAATAAATAAATATAAATATGTTGGGATATTAATACATAGCACCATCTAATTATGGTAAGCTACGAGGCTTGTGTTATAGATACCAGATAGTTGATACACATATTATATAGCTTAAAATACATACATATTATAAATAAGAATACCCATGACTGGAGTACAAACATTCATGCTTATCTCACAAATGAATGCCCTCAGCGGGATTCGAACCCGCAACCGCTGACACAGCAAGTAAGGTGACAAACTGAGCCAAACGTGTCAAACTTGGATGTTTTCATTCATTCCTAAAGTTAATTTCCTCTATAAGAATCAAATGTAAAACTTATAATACAAATATTGTACAATTAATACAAGAAATAACATTAGAGCGTCATAAATACCTTTGGTCTCAATAGATGGCATAGTGTAATAATATAAACAGGTATGTACCAAGACGCCAGTAGCCAGTCAATATTTGCTGAGGCACTTCAAAGGTATATAAACTAATATCGGTTGTTGGATGTAAAATCGATAGTGAATGTAGAGGAAAGTTCTAAATAAGCTTTAGTTAGCTTTTTAGCTAGACTGAGTTATATCTGTTCTAAACATAAAGCTCAAGAATTTGTTTTTTTTAATATGGTCTCATGAGACCGATTTGATTTTTTTCTTTTCATGGCGTTGGGGAAGGCTATAGGCTACCCTTAGAAGTAAAGTAATTATGATAAATATGTAATTTACGCGAGCGTATCCACGGTAAATAATTGTGTCATAAAAAGTGTTAGTCGGTTTTGTTCAAACCTGCACTAATATAATATATAGGCAAAGACAAAACAGATCAATACATTTTTTCGTCTGTTTGTCAACTAATTTTCTTTATTTCATAGCAATGGCAATACATCCACATACAAATTTTAGTATTATCAATAAAAAAATCTTTCGATAATGGTTGAATTTCGACCACTCGGCAATTACTAGTATTTAGAAAAATTTTAAAACCAGAAAATTTCTCACTTTTATTATCGTCAATAATCTTACATTATATACATACATATAACTAAGTACATAATAATATAATGGAAACGTAATATGTATCATGTTACGTTTTAAAATAAGAAGTATTTAATAAGTAACTTTAATAATTTGTTAAATTAGCAGAATTTGTAAATATCATTATAGAAAAGAATTTATTTCCCGCGATGAAGGTTAACCCCTCAAATTTAAAACATGGCGTCCGCCACCCCACGAATTGAGCTAATTTTTCATCTCATTATAAAAGGTCTTTGACCTTAATCGGAACTTTTACTTTATTTTTAAACAAAAACAAACAAGTTTTCATTATAATGATAGTTAATATTTAACTTTTATTGCGCTTTTTCCTCTAAATAGAATAAATATTAATAGAGATAGGTTTAAATATATTTCCATTATTTTATTGTTATTTTTAAAATAGATACTTTAAAGTTAATTTAAAAGTAATTATTACTTTAAAATTAAGTAATAGTAATATTTACTTTATTATTAATTTTTATAATTGGTGTATTTTTTTTTTACTTTAGAAGTAATTAGCATATAGTGAGTAAGAGTACATTTACTCCACACATAATAATACAATATGATACGTTTTAATTCAGATTTTTACTTTTACATAAAAAATTTCAATATGGTGTAGGTAGAATTTTTACACCAGAAAAGATAGACAGTTTCCGTGGAATCCAGGATAGAAGAAAAAAAGCTTAACCGATTTTAGTGTGACTTGGATCTATCACAGATTCGTTTGAAAGTTAAATAGACTATTTTTTACTATCGTACAATGCAAGCAGAGTCGTAGCGAAATGAAACCAAAGCACAGTAGCTACGTTTACATATATACAATATATCAATAATATCTTTGAAAATATATTATTATTTTAACTGCATCGGTGGTGTAGTGGCTAGCAAGTACGGCTGCACATCCTGAGGTCCTAGGTTCGAGTCCCGGGTCGGGCCAAGTTTAGTTATTGAGTCTTTCTGTATAGTAAGCCTCAGTAACAGCCCGGAGTTGGGATGATGATGTCGGTGTTTCACCCCCGTGCGTCGGAGAGCACGTAAAGCCGTCGGTCCTGCGCCTTAACCCTCACCGGTCGTGTCTCGTGTCGTTCCACCGGAGTATGAGAGTGACAGGAATAGAGAGTGCACTTATGTCTACGCGCACACTTGTGCAATATAATATCTCCTGCGCAGTTGGCTAGTCTCAGTGAGATTGGCCGCCGTAGCCGGAATCAGTCAGGAGGACATTATTATTATTATTAGTTAAGAAATCTATAGGTACATATAATAAAATTCTGAGTTGAATCTGTTATTTATTAAATATTATTTGGAAAATTTTATTGAAATAGATATTATCATCAATACAGAGACCGAATCTATAGTTTTTAGATTTTTGTCTGTCTATCTGTTTGTCTGTCTGGGAATGCATCAGGAGAAAACCACTGGATAGATTTTGATGAAATTTGGTATAATGATAGCTGGTTATCTGAGTCAACAACATATAGGATACTTTTTACTGCGGGAAAATATCTTATCTGAGAAATCTATACTAAACGTTAAAACGTAACTAGAAGGCTAAGTCACTAGTAGTTATATAATTTGAAATAAGTACATATAAATATTATATAATCAAAAACTTCCTTAATGTACCTTTATTCAATTAAGTTGATATAAACTTCTATTAATTTACAGACCCATTACATAGCAGAAACCACACAAACAAAATAACCACAACAAGAAAAAGTAAGCAATGCGAACATTCACGAATGTTCCGGACCAAACACAAGATATCAAGCTGAAAAAAATCTTACAATGGCGCGTGGCAAATAAAAATAATAAATGCGCAATTCTTTAGGCAGAGCTGTAAAACTGTCGGTCGCACGTGCCCTTGAGCGACCTGCGAGTTTGAAACCCCTGGGCTAGTCGATTGATAGCATGTCAGGGTACTGAATTGCTTTAACGATATTTCGCCCTGTTTATGATTGGAAATGGAAAATTATTACGGTGTGTTTAAATAATGTACTCATTCCATTTGATTACAATTGTTAACTTTGTTGTTTACTGGTCGCATACGTCACTGACATGTGGTCTAGTTTTGGTAATATATTACTGGAATTATCCAATTTAGTCATGGATTACGTTTATATAGACACATTATTACATGTGTTTTATATCTATTGAAATAAATAAAATTGAAGTGTCTGTTTGTAATGTCAAAATAACAGCTTTTTACTAAATGCATAGGAAAGTATACAGTACTTACAAGAAAAACACAAATTTAAAAATTTTGCGTGTCTGTCGGTCTGTTTATTCTGGTTGGACTTATAAATAGCTGCACTGATTTTGACAGGATTTTCATTGACATATAGGTATTGTTATAAGGAATAACTTAGGCTACTTTTATTTTAGAACAAGAATTAGGGTTTCGCTCAGAAAAATTAAAATGTATTTAGGAACGCACCCAAGCGAAGCGATGGTAAAACGCTAGCTTATACATGTTTGTTTTTGTAGGGTTCTGTTTTCTCGGATTTATTGAAAAATATATTTTTGGAAAGCTACACGTAATTATAAATTTTCATAAGCATTAAAAATATGTATATTATTCAATAAACAAGGGCCTTCTAGTCAACCTCACGAGGACTCGTATATTATGTTCATTTAAACTATTTTCTTGACAATTTATATACATTTTTGCTTTATAGTTATGTTTGGTTATTATAAATATTTTGAGCTGTTTTTCTAAGTTTTATACGATATCAATAAGATACTAGTCACGGTAGTTAGCCAAATACATACATACGCTATTTATTACACACTAGCGGCTTACCCTCGCTTCGCTCGTGTTCGCCCCTAGATGATTCTTTAAATTGACATAACTTTTTTATTTAGGAACCGATTGAAATAAAACAAATACTAAATGTTAAGTAAAGCTTACCACAATACACTAGTCAAAACCACACTCAAATCAGTTAAGCCGTTTCTAAGATTAGCGCGCACAAACCTACAGACAAACAGACAAAAAAACTAAATATCATTGTTTTGAGTTCTATTGGGTTAATAAAGATCCCCAATAATAGTTTTTCTCAAATATCTTCCAAGTACAGACAGTGATCAGTAACAATTTTATTATATCTATAGACGATTTTCTTTATGCGACAGTCAGAGAGAAAGATAGGTAGACGTAATTGATTACTATATAATTTACTTAAGTTCGAAATTAAGCACCTACTCTGTTCATACTGAGCATAATCTGCATCAAACATTTACTCCTTACGAAAAACCTAATCGGTTAAGGGCCAGACCGTAAAATCTCGAAGAAAAAACCTTAATAGAGATTTCCTAAAGAGTTTCTTCCTTCCGACCGCCTGAAATATAATCCCGGATTTATTGCTACTAAACCCTAGCAAGGCCTATTAGAGGTCATACGCATTTCGTTGGAAAAACTTTCAGTTCATTTACTTTATTTTGTATTTTGCAATTTATGTAAAAATATAGAAAACAAGAACATATACATATGTATTACCTATGGCTTTACAGTTATGATATGATACATTTTATGTGTAAACACTAGCGACTTACCCTCGTTTCGCTCGGGTGCGTCCCTAGATACTTTTTTTTTAGCGAAATCCTAATTCTTTTTCAAAAAAAAAGTAGCCTAAGTTCTCCTCATAATATCAGCTATCTGCCAGTGAAAGTCTCGTTAAAATTGGTCCAGCCGTTTCGGAGATTAGCCGGAACAAAAAGACAGACTGACAAAAATTTTAAAAATTGTGTTTTTCTTATAAGTACCGTATCTATTATAATTCCATATGTATCTAGTATAATTTTTTTTACATTTCATTTCAATTTTATTTATCTGTATAGATGACACATAACAACATATGAAGTATAAATATGTAGTAAGTCGCGGTTCATGTGAGCTAAATGACTGTGTTTAGGATAATGAAGTCACAATGTGTCTAAAAATTTAATATTTTATATAAATTAATACTTTCTTAGATTTACGCGAATATTTGACATTTTAAATAAAACTATATTTTCTTAGGGAGAGACCTCCCATGACCATAATTGCTGTAAAGCATTCGAAACGTCGGGAATCAAAAAAAGAAAATCTGAACTATAAATCTATTTTTATTGAATATTATTATATTTTCTATTCAAACCCTTTTGAAATTTGGTTATCATTACAAATACAATCTACTTGTAAAAGTAAAAACTTACGTACTTGTGTTTAATAACAAAATGAACGATTTAAAATATCATTTTAATTTTAAATACGTGTTCTACAAAGCATTTTGTTTAATGTAAGATTTTTTTTTTTTGTATTTTAGTAATTATTTTCAGCTTTTCACAAGGATTAAGTGTAATTAGACGGACCGTTTTTAAATTCAGAAGTGAGATAAACACGCCTTTTTTCATTGGATCGTTATCAAGTGGTCGTTAACAAGTTAAAGACTGAAGCGAGTAAAACCTAGACGAATAGAACCCACTACTGTCTAGACTTAGCCTTGCTTCGTTCTGATGCGTAGGTACTTTTTGCGACTTGATACAGAAACACCAAGTTTTCTTTATAATATATAGATAATATAATATGCATGTATTCATTTTTTGGCAAATGACCAGCGCCATCTTTTGGCAAATTTTATCGCATTTATAACAGTAGTGGGACTACAAATTTTATTTCTTTGAATAAAAATGCATGCATTTATTGAAGCCAAAAAGAAGGGCAAATCAGTACTAGCTATATTTGCATAGGATCAACCATAGAGTATCAGTAGGTCCTAATATATTTAGCAATGTATAAGAAAAATCTGAAAACCATTAAAAAACAGTAAAAAAGCCCTCTAGCATCTATGACTTGATATACATAACGCGAATGCTACAAATTTCACATTCATTTGTCAAAGTCAAGAGTTGGATTTATTAGTATTTATGGTAGCGCCCCAGTGACCCTACACCTAGGCGTTCCTAGACCTTGAATGTGTAATGTAGATCTTTCCTTTGTAGATTGGAGATTTGTTTATAGAAATATTCATTTATTTTGCTAGTAGCTCGTGTTAGACGTAATTTATGGTTTTTCTACGGCTACGATGACCGTTGTAGTGAAATGGGGTGCGTGTCTAATTGGTAGTACATAATATGTATACCGTTTCGGGCTCGAAACTAATAAGGGGTGAACATTTTATATTATACATATCTATATATACATACTTATGTACATATAAGTATATATCATCTCACACCTAATATAGTTTAAGGCTGTGCCAGTTGTATCAAAAATATATCATCCCCTTGATTATTTACAGAAATCCGTTATTATTTACTACTCCATATTAAGTGAATTGAATGAATGAGTTGATTGCAACTATGTAAATTAAGGATCATTTTGTGAAAGTGTGCTAGTATAATATAGCTATCAAATTGTAAAATTGTCAATGTATGAGTGTTTAGGGATATTCATTATACACTCTTATATTTATCTCAACTTTTACCTTTATCTCAACTTTTATTTAACACACTTTGGTTTTAACAAGCTCTTTGAATCGCTGACATGTATAATCCTTACTTCAAATTTTAATATTATAAATGTGAAAATGTGTTTGTTTGTTTGTCCTTGAATGCCGAAATTGTTTATGTAAAAAATGAAAATTTTGCAAATAATAATGAGTCGAATGGTTCAAATAGAACTGGAGGTAATGTGTATTTGTTATTTATATAATTTCCGAAAAAAACGTAAAATTTGGTATAACTTGTAGGTTAAATAGAAAAAAATATAAAAGTACCCACTACAATGACTGACTTGTCGCTCCTAAAGTATTTTATCGTAAAAAAATTCTTAAAGGGTTTTAGTCAGTTTTTTAAAATTAAGAATTGCACTCCTAGAAGGCATTGAACATAAGAATTGAATTGAAATTGGGAATTGCATTTACGCATACTACCTGCAAACAAACAGGTAGTTATGTGGGACACACCGGGTAGAAAAGCCATTACTATCCACTTAATCACAACGGAAACACCCAGCTTAATGGGACATCGCAGGAGGTTTATGCACTCAACCATAACACCCCGACGACAGGCCTACCGAAGCAGAAAACATGACCGAAGTAGCCCTCAGCCCACTCTGCTGTTAGAGAAGTACCAGGAGTAACTCCCACGGTACACCGCCCACCAAAGTGGGCCACCTTCTAGTATGTCACTTGGCTTCACGCCCTGTAATTGCCGGATGCTAATGATCCCCCCACCTCGACAATGTGAAAATACATCAGGGGGGCTTATTATTATACCCTAAATTTTATTTTAGAAAACAAATTTATAAATACATTGTTTTAGGGATGTCATATTCTATTTTCCGTACAAAGGTTTCACGTTTGTTTAGTTTACCCAATGACGGGCTGTGACGCGTGACGTCATGCGTTTGACAACCTGTAATTGTTCTAAATACGTGCACCTACCGCCTCAAAATAAAATGTTATGGAAAGTCCATGTAATAGTCTTCTTCTATGTAACATTCTATTTTGAGCAACTGTATTTGCTTGATAAAAGGTATCTTACTTTATTGCGGTAATCTTTAATGTTATGGTTAAGTTATGTTGCATTAATATTATTTTAAATGTTATTATTACTGTCATTTTTTTTCATAATATACCGGCTCAGTGTATGTGATTAATAAATGAATTCTTAAATGAGGCAATGGGGTGAAACAGCGAGAAATCTACCCCAATCCGGGCTGTTACTCAGAATTTCTCGACAGCAATGCTCAAGAAGTACTTGGCCTGATGTGTTGGCCTTATAACTCGGAACTCGAACCCTGGAGCACTACAGTAATACATGCCTCTAAACCAATGAGGTAATAAATAAAACAATAGGATCATAAAAAAACAACCAATTTTCCAATCAAGATCGTCACTTAAAACTACTTGAATGACATTATTTTGAATTTTCTGCCCAAAGTCTTCAATCTTCAGCGAAAACAATCAGAAAACTTTTTATTTTGCCTTCAAAATTAGTAAACATCTTAACAATCCATCTTAAGAGCTGTCGAACTTTCAACCCTTCTGAGATTCAAGCTCCAGCTGACGTGGAGCACAAATAAACTGATAAATCGATCTATCAACGGTTGATAAGTTAAGTGAAAGTTTTTGAGATTGCGGATTCGTGTTTAATAATTCTATTCTCAATGTTTTAGGATAGTGTTTCAATATATTTATTTAAAAAGAATAACAAAATATATATTTTTTTGTACTTTAAAAATACTATGCCTTATATTTATTTTACGCGTAAATTTAATATAGTCCTTACTATATCATATAAAATAATGTTTTTCATAAAATTCCAAAAGAATGAGGTGCGAATCACAATACAGCCAATTCGCATCATTTTACCCCAAATCCGACCAATAACTGAGGTAATATAAATTGTTATCGTATACATATTAACCATAAAAGGTATCATAAACTATCATGAGCCCACGAAAACGCTTTTAAAATTTTTCATTTTACTGCACTAATAAAAATTATTGCCACTCACTGCTAACATCGATAAAAAGTTTTACTTCTAGATTCTGCAGAAATATTTGAATCTTGGCTTAATTCTTAAGTCTAAAATTTAATAATACTTTCTTAGATTTACGAAAATATTTGACATTTTAAATAAAACTATCTTTTCTAGGGTATCTCTCGTGACCATGATTTGCTGTAAAGCATTCGAAACGTCGGGAACCAAAAATCGAAATAAATCCGCAAAAAAAAATAATTTCTAATTCCGCAAGAAAAAATATTTTATTTAAAAAATATAAAATTTAAGGCTACTTAATTGTTTTTCTTAGATTAGGGGGGTTTTAATATAAAAACACTTAAATACATATATGTACATTACTCTGGTTAATAATAGGTGATATCGGTGATAATTTTCTGTCAAGAACAGTAGCGACCAAGGTCCCAGTTGTGGCCTGTTACTAGGGGTTTCTTGAGAGAAAACACAAGTAATTTATTATATTTAGCCCAACTAATGAAAAATCTGAAGGTCGCGCATCCAGATATCTACAGTCTGCATCTGCAGTACATAAATCCAAGCCACTAAACCAACAAGACAGTCAAAATATTACAAGTAAAGTCAATTATCTATACATGTAATAAAATTGTAACGACACCGAATCTGTACATTAAATATTTTTTTGGAAAATTTTATTGAAATAGATATTATTATCGATACAGATGCCAAATCTACAGTTTTTAGAATTTTTGTCTGTCTGCCTGTCTATCTGTCTGTCTGTCTGTTACCGCATCATGGAAAAACCCCTGGAGGGATTTAGATGAAATTTGGTATGATGATAGCTGGTTATCCGGGTCAACATATAGGATACTTTTTATTGCGGGAAAATATCTCATCTCTGAGAAATCTGTACTAAACGTTAAAATGTAAGTAGGAACGAACCCGAGCGAGCGAGGGTGAATCGCTAGTGCTTATATATATCTACATAAATAAATGTATTCTTTTTACATTTTAATTACTCGCATTCTATTTTATACTAAATGCCTGCTCCAGTTTTGATTTGAACTTCCAAAATCTAAGCTGGAATTGTGAAACCCTATAGATTAAGTGGACAAATGCTAAAAACGACTAAATGCGTGTTTTAATAAATTTGCTAAAGAACATTCTCAATACAAAAATTGCCATTTCTATGAGAGATGATTTCATTTCATGAATAGGCAATCAATATTACGACTGTGCAGGTCAAGTAGCTTGTTCTGGGCGGTGATGAATCAGTTACGATACATTTTCATATATAGTAAAATATAAATAAATAATAAATATGTTGGGACATTAACACACAGCACCATCTAGTTCCATGATAAGCTATGGCCTATGTTATGGGTACCAGATAGTTTATACACTACACATATATAACTTTAAATACATACATATTATAAATATAAACACCCATGACTGGAGTACAAACATTCTTGTTCATCACACAAATAAATACCCCCACCGGGACTCGAACCCACGACCGCGGGCACAGCAAGTAGGATCACTACAAACTGAGCCAAACGTGTCGTCTACAACATACACATATGGTAGCCATATCAGACTCGGTACTAAAAGAGTAGATTACATAGAAAATATCAGTTTAATGCATATCATAATATAAATATTTTCTATACTCGTTAGCGAGTGTAGATTAGTTGAATCATTGTGAACAACTAACACTGTTAACAATGTAATTCTAACAGTAGCCCACTCGAGCTCATTTGTCCGTATGTTTATTTGACGTTTAGTTTCCAGCCTTTACTGGACAAATACACTCTTTCAACTCAACGGTTAATTAGTTTAAACTTTTAAATCAACTCGTTGGGACTGTTGGCTTATTGCTTTAATGGAAGGATTTTATACTTTGTGAGTTACGTGATTACGGAGTTTAAATTATTTTTGTGCTCTACTTTTATCTATTTAATTTAATGCACGATATTTTTATAACAGTATAAGCCTTTGGCTTTTAATGGGCGCGTGTTTACATTAAATTTATAGCTGGCTATTTAAATTACCCTATAAATATTATATATATATATATACATATATTATTTAATTTTATTTAATACTAGCGGCTCGCCCTCGCTTCGCTCGATTTCACCTCTAGAAAAACGACACACCTATCTCACGGGAACCGTACATTTTTCCGGAATAAAAAGTATAGTTTATCTCTGTGCCAAATTTCATCCAGATCCGTTCAGCCGTTCTGGCGAGAAAGAGTAACAAACATCCATACAAACTCACAAACTTTCACATTTATAATATTAGTATAGATAGATATTTCAGAAACATAATGACAGTTTGTCAAATACTCACCAGAAGTTTGGAAATACAACGCTTCAGTCCTCAAAAGAAATGCCGAAAGAAACTCAGATCTTTACTTCAACTTTTTTCAAGGAAAGTGTATTAACAAATCAAAAGTTAATCAGTTTTTTGGCTTCTCAACCATAAAAGTCACCCCAACAGGAATTTACAAATAATTTTAATGTATATGTATGTACCTTATTTAAAATATCTTCTACTACTGTGCTTTTTCTGTAATTCTATGTTTTTAAAATTGGCTATTACTTTAGCTACTGTATATGTATGTGGATCCCCCTAAACTTGTCCCATACTTCGCATACGAATGTCCATACATAAGATTGCAATTGATATTAATTCAATTTATCTGTGCAGGAAGAGAAGTTCTATTGAAATCAGACAAAGACCACAAAAACCATGTAAATAATTTTTGCCTAAAGCTCCGCTTGCATAGAAAGCGTTGTGATGATGAAACCTCCATGATCTCATGAAGCTATCTATGTTTTTGCCAAATTTAATTGAAATCTGCTCACTGTAACAAACAGACAGAGTAACTTTCAACAATGGACAATAAACGTCTCATAAACACATTTTGATACTTTGTTCTCTTTACATTTAAAGATAACTTATCTATTTAATTGGTGTCTAATGTACGAGTGTATAAAGTACCTTATATAAAATGTTTTCATTTTAATAAAGTTACTTTGCTTCAATAATAAGATCTAAGTAATATGCAAAATGATTTCAACGTGCATTTTTCAAAGCGTTTCAGCTAGCCATCTTTCTTTGTCTCCGTTATCTGAGCGTTTGGAACTAAGGATGTTCCGCTGAGTGTCAACGCCGGCTTGCTTCTAAAGAGATGGTCTTTGTGAAGGGAGATAGCGGGTTTATAAGCGTTTTAGCGCAATCATGTTCTTTTTTTTAAATAATGATTAGGATATCATGATGAAAATACAGTAATATTATATGTAAATCTCTCTAACTGGTTTACGGCAGAACTGGTGTCGTGATTAATAGAAGTCTTCACTAGCTACCAGTAAAATCCTCAAAGTTAAGCCTATTGTTTTAAGAAGTACCATACATAATAGTTAGTCAACTACAGAGACTGACCACTCATGTATCTCCCGTGACCATGATTGCTGTAAAGCATTCGAAATGTCGGAACCAAAAATAAAAAAAAAATCTGCGAAAAGATAGTTTTATGTCAAATGTCAAATATTCGCGTGAATCTAAGAAAGTATTACATTACAATTAAATAATTAAATTAAGTAATTAATTATTACATTGGATAAAAGTTTGTGTTTTTAACTATAATTCACATAATATTATTTTATAGCTTTTGTAGATATCATCATAATACAATACAAATGTGTCAGTTAAGGGCTACTAGCAGTAAAAAAAATATGATTTATTTCTCAAAATATTTTTAGCAGACATCAAATACATAAAATTAAGAATCAATTTCTTATTACTACAGTTATTCACTTTTAATATCGAAAAATTTATTTAAAAGAATAGTACCTGGGCGACCGAGCTTCGCTCGGAGTTCTTGAAAGATTGTATATTACATTAAGTGACTAAGTGTTACCGAGAAAGTTGTATAGATGTCGCGATAAGAACAATTTTCTTTTTAATTTGGCTTAAAAATAATTTTACATTAAGTGACTAAGTGTTACTGAGACAGTTGTATAGATGTCGCCATAAGAATAATTTTCTTTTTAATTTGGCTTAAAAATAATTTTACATTAAGTGACTAAGTGATACTGAGACAATTGTATAGATGTCGCTATTCAATTTTGCGTAGAATAATGCATAAGAAAAACGCATGAAAACTCGAAAACACGCGTTTTCCCAGACATGTGACTAATCTAGATCAATTTTTCGCCCCCGAAAGCCCCCATATATAAAATTTCAGCAAAATCGTTAGAGCCGTTCCCGAGATCGCTGGTATAAATAAATAAATAAATAAACAAGAATTGCTCGTTTAAATATATAAGATGTTAGTCAAATAATGTATTTATACCTCAATAGTTTTATAATAGTAGGCGGGTTTTCACCAAAGATATTTTCTGTAGGTGTCAATACAAGTCCTAGATTATGAATATTTGAGTAGACTATGGCGTGGACGAGATCCATCTACAATATCTTTGTTTGTATGAGAAGCACCTACATATACCTAGAAAATATTTTATTACATTTAGTGTAAAAAAGTTATTGTTTTAGTGTAAAAAAGGGTATAGTTTAAGGTATAATTGTTTACAAAGAAATATATTTTGTTGTTTTGTTGTTTCGGAATAGGTTTTCTTGATAAGTTTTAGTTTTCGACACTATCAATCTTACTTTGGAAAACTAAACCGTATCTTTTCCATAATTTATCTTCTTGTCATTTATTTAAAAAAAATATACATAGTTAATATTTATTTTAATTTTTTTTATTTCCTGATATTGAATAACAACACTTTAATTTCTATAAAAGGTTATCGTAACATAAAGAATAGTTATCCTCTAAACATTGCAGATGGTTAAATGATTTATTTAACTTTAAACGTAACAGTTTACGTATATTAAAACCTCATAATTTAATTTTTCATGCTACGTAACCTTTTTTTGTGTCACTGAAATTATAAGTCACACGATGCTTCTAACATATTATGTATTTCTATAACATTCAACAACTTTTACTGAGTTATTATGGGGATGCCTGCGAATGCTTTTGAGTGGGATATTAGGGCACGAAAATTGGATAAGTTTAGTTTTATGAATTTTAAAATTGGAACCAGTAATTAGTTTAACGGAAGATTCCAATTTACCTATCTATCCGTGATTTCCTAACAAGCAATAGGAATTTTAGATAATTTGTATGAAGCTTTAAAATGTAAAGGAAAACTAGTCTAGTAAGAAAAACTTCAGATACATAGGTTATAGAGAATGTCATTAGTGTTTGGATGTATACTGTGTCGCTTTGCACCCACCCATGTCAGTTGTATTTGTAAATTAAATTAAAGTTTTTTTCTTTAGAAAACACCATGTAGTCTTTAAAATCTATACTAATATTATAAATAGATAATATTATAACGCTGATGAGTTTGTTTGTTTGTTTGGTTGGTTGAATCTCAGGAACTACTAATCCGATTTGAAAAATTCTTTTTGCATTAGGTAGCCCGTTAACTGAGGCTATAGGCTATAAATCATTCCGGAAAAATATACGGTTCCCGTGGGAAGATTGGTTTTCGTTTATTGATGAACACAAAGCGAAGTGGGGGTGAGTCGCTAGTATAGTCATAAAAATAATAGCTTACAGCGTGCCTTTAATATTTATAGATTATATTATATATAACTAGCGCCATCTTTTGAAAATTTAATAAGTAACTTATTAAAATTTATTAAAATCCGTTCAGCCATTTGAGCGTAAAGAAGTAGAAAACATACAGATCCACATAAAAACTTGCACATTAATTATAGAAGTGAGATTAACAAACATTTTTAGTGCAATAAAATTATTTCATTTCAAAACCAGACGCAGGTAGATCTAAATATAACGTGATAAATCAAATTAATCGCTTCTTTATGGCGTACTAAAGCTAGTGACCTATATGAAATACCCGTAAGGCAGGCCGTGACCTCGGTTCTATTAAGCTCTTATGAAATATATTGCTATCTGTATAGATAATGTACATCATTTGGAAAAAAATATTTTATTTATTCAGATTTTGTAGCTCTAATGAGTGCAGTATAAAATATTTTTTGCCAGAAATTCTGATTTTAAGTAAAAAGCTGACACATTTTAACGTTAGTTTAAAATTTGTGAATTTTCATGTAATTTTTTTGATTTGATGTTTCAAAGGGTCTTCTATTTTTTGGAAGAAAAGATGGAAGAAAGAGTGGTAATGGCGCTTCCCACTGTCATACGGCACCCACATATTTATTTAAAAGAAAACTCATATTCTCAGTGCTTTTTTTAAAGGAAAGCCCGGAAAAATATTTAATTTATGCGCTAATAGGTACATAAATATTTTTTTAATCTATTTATTTAATATTGTTGATAATGTCTGCCAGCTCTACAAGTATATGCCATTTCAAAAATATTGTTCTGTAGGTACATAACACGGGTAGTTTCTCATTTTATTATAACATGGATTGTACCTCTTCAAAAAATGTTTTTTTTTTTAAATTATTCTAAAGAACGAAATGCAGAGAACCATTCGTGTAGTTCGGAATCGAACTCGCTACATTCACATAGTAGTTACTATGTGAATAAAAGCATATAAATGCTAGTGTAATATATTTACAATTATTCTTGACTTTAAAGCTATAATAATAAATATATTTGGATGAATAATGAAAATATTTGAATTGTAAAACCCAGGTATTCGGGATAGGTTAAACGTACAATTAAGCCGATAATCGTTCAATGGCCAAGAAATGGGTCAGACTCATTAAGGCATTTCTACAGTAAACATGCCAATTTACCTAAATATAAAAATAAACAATTTGAGTTATTTTTAACTTAATGTTATTTATAACTAGCGACTCGCCCTCGCTTCGCTCATGTTCGTCCCTAGGTACGTTTTGACGCTTAGTATGGAATAGATTTTTTTCGTGAATTTTTCCCATCGGAAAAATTCTTTATGGCGTACTAAAGCTAGTGTATAGTTATTCTGCTGTTCGGCATGAAGACAAATCTAACAAAATAAAGATCATAAAAATCGGTCCAGCAGTTCTCTAGTTATATGTCTTGTAAGAAACCCGACTTTGTTTTATAGATTTATTATTTTACTTCTTGCTTTATATACATCCATCTTTAGATACGGACAAAATAGATCGTACAATCTTTTGATTCTTTTTTTATGTATGTTGGATTTTATACTTTAATACAAATTTAATTACTGTTGTTTAAAATATTTTATTTAAATATGTACCTTAATGAACCTAATAAATTTACTTCAATTCATTACCAAGTTGTAATCTAAAATTATTGCTCATAGCTTTACATTTTATAACTATATTTCATTAAAAGTGTATGTTTTATATTTAGAACATATTTGTTGAAAATATGTAAAATGTTGGGACATTAACACACAGCACCATTCTATTACCATGGTAACCTTGGCTTGTGTTATGGATACCAGATAGTTGATACACTACAAATATATAACTTTAAATACATACTTATTATAAATATAAACCACCCATGACCGGAGTATAAATATTCGTGCTCATCAAATAAATGCCCTCAGCGAGATTCGAACTCGCGACCGCTAGCACAGCAAGTAGGAGCACTACAAACTGAGCCAAACGAGTCTTCAAATTGTACATTGTACAATTACTGTACTAATAATAAATAATACTACTGTATTAATATTTAAATTTAAAATGTGCTGTATTATAGCTGTGTTATCATAATAGGCCAAAAGTAGAGCACGCAAAGCCGCTTTTCAATATACAGTCAAGTTTTATTTTAAGTAAGTAACAAATATTTATAATAACTCAATCAAAAATTTCAGCCTCATGTATAAAACCTTTAACCTTTTTAACCCACCTTTTAACGAAATATTTTACGGTCGAATTCATTTTGTGGAAATTGGCAGCTCTTTCATTATCCCATAAATATATTTTTTAGAAGTAAATATAGTCTATATGATGTAGTGTAACACGTAGATGAAAAATTAATTCGTAGCCGGTTCCAATTTCGTGCCTCTGATATTTTTATGTATAAATCATTTAATGATTACTTCTTGCCTTACAGGGAAAGAAAACGTCGTGAGGAAACCTGCATATATGAGTAAATCCTGCTAGTTTTTGAAAGACATGTGAAGACACTTGGCTAGCGTGGTGGGCTATGTCTATACGTGCCCAGCTGTGGAACGTTAAAAAAATCTAAATACAAAATATTGTATAAAAAAGTTAATTAGAGAGTGTGTTTGTCCAGTCTCTGATAATAATTAATTTAAAGCAATTTGAAGTCTTAGTAACTTAAGTAAAGAATACAAGGCTTTGAATATTCTCTTCCGACTTAAATAAAACTGAGCTATTTTTTTAAAAAGAGCTTAAAAACTGGATAAAATTATTCGCTATTTTATTATAATTTTATTTAAATACATAGGTATATTACTGAAGTCATCCACACGTCGAATAGAAAAGAGTAAATAAAAGAGGCCTATTAAGTACACAAAAATAGTAATGTCCTTTTACATAGTACCTAAGCGACCGAGCTTCGCTCAGCGTTTTTTATTTGTAAAATCGTGTTTTTTCGGAAAAGATATAAAATTTGGTCTTTTTCAGAAAAAAAAACACTTATATTGATGATCTTAAAAGGCCAAACTAAATACAACATTTTATCTAAATTCTTAAAGTGTTTCCGTTTCCGACATTATAATACAAACATTATTCATTTAATATTATAAGATTGTATTCAGCCCTTTTTAACGTCCCACTGCTGGGCACGGGCCTCCCTTCACGAGGGGGATCAGGCTATAGTCCACCACGCTGGCCAAGTGCGAATTGGCGGACTTCACATGTCTTTCGAAAAATTACTAAGTTCTCTCAGACATGTAGGTTTCCTCACGATGTTTTCCTTCACCGTAAGGCAAGTGGTAATCAGGTTAGAAATGATTCGCACATGAAAATATCAGAGGTGCGAGACCCGGGATTTGAACCCGCTTCTCTCGGTTTCCCAAGCGAGCGCGTCACCACTGGGCTTAGTCTATCGATATTCAAAGCCCATATTGCACATTATTTCTAGCTTCTATTCATTAAAGGTATATTAAAGTCTAAGTATGGAATGATGCAATTTATCTGCGCCGGAGTAGGTCAGAGTTCAGCTTTGAACCACACTTGAATGATCGCACGCTTCTATAATAGCTGTAATTCATTACTATAAATTACTCGTAATATTATCGTAGAATAAAAAATGTATTATAATATATCATCTTTGAAGTAATTATATTATATTTTTTTTATTGAATTTTAATATTTATGGCCATTGATGAAGATTTTTATAGATATATCCATTAGACTTAGTAACACTTTGTCGATCTATCATCGATGTCTACTTTTAAATGCGAAATTAAAATAAAATCATTAGATTTTATTTTAATGTAAATGAAGGATAAATAGCTTGCTAAGTATTTAAAGCTAAATCGAGTATGATAAAATTCTATATTAAATTTGAACTTTTATGAAAGGTACTTTTTAAAAGTAGGGATTAAGAAACGAGTTGAGAGCATTATCTTAGGATTCCACTCTGATTTTAGTGAGTGGGAGAATTCACAGTACCCTGCGCACGGACAGTGCACTTGATGGGTTTTGATTTTCACAGTGATAGAAAAAAAGAGTTTATAAGGCAATGGTTTTATTATATACAAACAAAAACAAACCTATACCACCGGAATCGTGCATTTTCCCGGGAAAAAAGTACATTATTTGTTTTTCTGATGTATGAACTGTATTATTTTAAAGTTTCATTAAAATCCAATCAGTAGTTTTTGAATACTAAGCTGTATAAATTACTATAGTTTTTTAACTATCCCACGGGATCTCTTTAATTTTCCAGGATGAAAAGTATCTAAGATGTTTACCGGGGATATGAGGTACCACCATAAAAAAAATCATTAAAATAGTGCATCAATTTCGGAGATTAGCCCGTACAATTAGACAAACAGGCAGAGAAAAGAAAAATTTGAAAAAAAAAACTGGATTTGTTCTATTTCTCTTCTTCTTTGACTCGGTTTTTGGCATTTTTTTTTCTATGACAGAGAATCGACCTATACAATTTTATTATATGTATAGATTAATACCATTAAGTTACATTATAGATTATTCTATATCATAACTTCAAATAACACTGACCTGACATACTGTTCCACTTGCAGGTGGGCGGCTTCTAAGTCTTACAATTTGAAAGATATGTTAGTTTTTCACGATGTTTTCATTCAACGTCGAGCGTGAGATGAATTTTAAATAGTCAAGCAATTCGCATGAGAGCTTTCTCATGAAAAATACGTTGACATACTCAACACTTAAGAAGGCATTTTAATAAGATGAATCTATAAGGTATATTCAAACTGAAAAATTATATATCTTCTTTAGTATATTAAAATAAATAAATCATAAATAAAAATTTATATTATGAACTAATTCTTGCCGCGGGGTTGCTCAAGTTTTAAATATCTTGATAAGTGTAGCTTATTTATACATATTAAAATTATAACTGATCGCTGTCTATACATGAAATATATTTGAGAAAAACTGTTATTGGGGATCTTTATTAACGCAATAGAAGCCAAAACAATGATTTTTCGCATTTTTGTCTGTTTGTATGTTTGTCTGTGCGCTTGTGCACGCCAATCTCAGAAACGGCTTAACCGTTTTGAGTGCGGTTTTCACTAATGTACTGTGGTAAGCTTTACTTTTAGTATTTGTTTTATTTCAATCGGTTTATAAATAAAATAGTTAGTTCAATTTAAAGAATTACATAAGGACGAACCCGAGGAAAACGATGAGTGAGTCGCTAGTCTTTACAGATAAATAAAATTGGAGTGTCTGTTTGTAATTTTAAAATAACCGCTTTTTATTAAATGCACATGGATGTATACACGGTACATATACCAAAACAACATTTTTTACAATTTTTGTCTCTCTGTCTGTCTGTTTGTTCCGGCTAATCTCTGAAATCGCTGAACTAATTTTGACGAGACTTTCTCTGACAGATATCTGATGTAATAAGGAGTAACTAAGGCTACTTTTATTTTAGAAAAAAAATAAGGTCCCAAGAAAAAAAATTAAAACCAAATTAAATAATTAATTTCGTTTTGGGAAGCAACCTAGGGACGAATCTGAGCGAAGCGAGGGTGAGTCGCTAGTATATAATATACATATTAGAAACAAATATTTAACATACCTATGTAGCCAGTGGTATTTTACTTTTAGATATACATAGTTTCTCATCACAATAAACTTAATCGTTCAGTAAATTAAATTAACATATAAGAATATGATGCTATTAAATACCAGTTTAATAAACTACTGTCACATTATTTTTAACCGATTCAACAAAGGAGGTCTTCAGTTTGACTGTATAGATTTTGGATATGTTATTACCATATTTTCCCCTAAAGTGAACAATATTATTGTTTTTTTTTGCAAATATGTAGACTAATATTATATCATAATACAATATGCTGTTACCAGTATCTGTTTGGAAATTAAAAGTGGTCCCTTCAATATAGATGTTTTATAACCATTACGTACAGTAACTCTCAAGTTACTTATAGTAGTTTACGTAAAGTAAAATATTACTCAGTCACCGTGTACTATTAAATATTACCTCTTACTAAATTATCACTGTCATTTCACTCTACTTACCGGGCGCGAAGCCAAGAAATGCACTGGTAGGCGGCCCACCTTAGTAGGCGGGGCGCCATGCGGGATGCTCCAGGTACTTTTCTAATAGCAGAGTATACTGTTGGAGCAATCCCATGGTTGTTGTAGTCTGCCTCGGCAGGCAGCCGTCGGGGTGTCGAGGTTGAGTGCATAAGCGATCCTGCGATACCCCATCAAGACGGAAGAGGTTCTGTTGGGTTTGGGTGGAAAGAGGTTCTGTTGGGTTTTAGTGGGTAGTACTGGTTTTTCTAGCCCGTGAATCTCTTATATAACATTACCCCACATAACATTAAAAAAATGCTACTTTGATGTAAAGACATTCTACACTTAACGTTTTAATAGGAAGTACTTGGGCCACCAAGCTTCGTTCAGAGTTCTTAGTTGTTTTCAGCCCTTTTTTTTTAACGTCCCGCTGGGAACGGGCCTCCCTTCAATACGAGGGGGATCAAAGAATTGGTTAAAAGAATGATTTTCTTTTTAATTTGGCTTAAAACCAAAAATACTAAATATTTGAATAAATATAAAATATAAATAAAAGTACATAGTATCCGACCGAACACACCTTTCAACCTTGCGCCTTGGCCGCTTGACCACGATATCTATACACAAGTATGCGAAATTATTAACATATTTTGCGTGGAATAATGCGAAAGAAAATCGCATGAAAACTCGAAAATACGCGTTTTTCCAGACAAAAGACTAATCTAGATTGATTTTTCGCCCCCGGAAACCCCCCGCATACCAAATAGCGAAATCGTTAGAGCCGCTTCCGAGATCGCCGATATAAATAAATAAAAATACAAATATACAAGAATTACTCTTTTAAATATATTAGATAGTATAGCACTATTAAAATAAACGAAAAAAAAAACAACTGCAATTTCTTTTAACAACTTAAAAGATTCAACAGTTTTTTATGTTAAAAAGTGTAATTGTACCTAAATAATGTTAGAAGGTAATTTTTTATAGCCAAAGGGGAGGTTTTCGGTCATTTTTATCTCAATTCCCTTAATTAAAGGGTGGGATTGCGTCGTGAAATAAAGGGAGAGATTACGTTAACAATTATTTGAATTAAGCGGCTTACAACACAGGAATTTGAGGGATTTTGGTGTTGTAATAACATGAGTTGTTTATCGTAATTTATTGTTATCTTATTGAAAACTGCTATTTGTTACAGAGATAATATGTTAGCAATAACTATCTTTTTTTGTTGCTGTCAATTAAGATAAAGATTTAATTAAAAGCTAAACTTTTTATTGTTTGATTCGATACAAACACACATTAAAAAAGGTATATGTATTTGTTTGTATGTTCAAAAGTATGAAAAAAAGCTGTAAACGATTAACCAATGCTTTATGCAAGAAAAGATTTCAACAATATAAAAATATATACCTTATAACAGGTGAAATAAATAAGTTATACTAAAAAGGTATACAGACTTTGAAATTATTAAACGTAATTATTCCAACCTTACTCGCATATTCGTATTTTTTGTATAGTTCCACGTTACACGTTTTTAAAAATCGTGCAAACACTTATTTTATATTTTTTGTAATTTTACTGCAAATAATGGAGCTGTTCGAATAAGAAATATATTTATCAAATACTAGCGACTCAGCCTAGCTTCGCTCGGGTTCGTCCCTAGGTACGTTTTAACGGTTAGTAATTCCCATACAAAATAAACCATTCTGAACTTTTCGATTTTCCAACTGTTGTATATATATAGATTATATAGTCATATCTAATAGTCACCAAATAAAATCGCTGTGACATACGGACAGATGGACGTAACAAAATTATAAGGGTTAATTAAAAGAGGTTCTTGCCTTTAAGCTACGGAATTCTAAAAAAAAATTATGAAAACTGATTTGTAAATAGTTAAGATATAGTATTTTAAAAGAGACAAAATAATGTAGATGAATTGATTACTTTTTTGAAATAGATCCAAAACTCCTTCAAGGCTTTTCTTCTCCTAATCAGCCAGATATATAGTTACTTAAAAACTTACTTAGATTAATTAAGCTATACCACTCTACATATTTCCGTATATTTGTAATAAAATTTGGTCACAAATATATATTCAAAAATGTGTATTCACTCTCTGTAATCATCTCACCTCGTACCAAATACACTGTACCACTACACATACATATATAAATTTGTTTTTGTCTAGGGACGAATCCTAAGCAAAGCGAGGGTGATTCGCTAATTATCTATAACCTAAAATACACCTTTAAAATCACATAAAAGTAAAACTAACTTTTTGGATTATTTTGCGGATTTATTTTTGTTTTGGTTCCCGACGTTTCTCTTTCTAGGTCTTTCCCGTCACCATGTTTACTGTATACCATTGGAACCATCGGGAAACTAAAACCCGAAGACCAAATAGCGAATCAAACCAAAAGACTAAATAGCCACGGTACTACATGCATACTCTTATAAATTGGCGAATACAGAACTAGTGAGCAATCATAGCTGAAGCCTCTTATTTAAAGTAAAACATATAGTACATACGTTTATTCGAATACGCCTGTACACATATACTAAAATTGTTTATTGGTTGTAGCTGTTGAGAGCATAGAAATAAATTCAACCTGACTCATCGGTCTAGTGGCTGGTATTCCTGATTACAGTTAGAGGACTTGGATTCGAGACTCGGGTCGATGTATATATACATATTGGGATTTTCTGCCCAGAAATGCTTCGTTACTGCCCGTAATTAGGAACTTAGCAGTGTTACACCGCCTAGAACTGGTTTGTCAATCGATTAACTTTTTTGAAGTAAAACTTTTTTACGCACGCTTGACTTGGTGGTAAGCTGGTGAATGCGTTACAAACAAATGTACGTACGTTTGTTACCATGGTAACCGTTATCTGACAAAAGATACATATATAATATTATATTCTTTCCTTAAATGATATTCTATAAATATATAATTGTAATATACCTAATATGTGTTATTTTATATTTTTTAGTATCTCACCTATCCTAATTATTTAAAACATAAATTGAATTTCATAAAGAATACCGATAGCCTACAGAAGTTTTACTTCTTGCGCGTGTACACCTTCATACATGCACTCTTTAAATTTTTTTATTTAGTGGCTACTCACAAGCTTTAGTTTTATCAATAAAAAAATTGGAAACAGTTTTTTTTCATATAATGATTATGGTCGAATTTCAACCCTCCAGTGGCACCGAACACTAGTATTTATAAATAGCTATTTGATAAATTACACGTAACAAACCCTATTTAAGACCTTACATGAAAAGCTATGCCTTGAACATCCTAACTTCAACCCTTTTTAACCCTTCATCAAATTTTACATATGTATTATCTTGTTCTACTTTTCCCCGCCTTTTATTATAACGCTCGAGGCGTAAGGGTCCCTCCATAATTTAGCTAGGCAGATCTTATAAGCCCTTTGCTAGGAATAAAGAAGCTATTATAAATTATGAAGACAATAGCGAGATAAACTTACTTACTGTTATATGAGGTAAATAAATCCTTACTAATATTATGAATATCAATATAATCATTTGTTCAAATGACTTAACAGCAGTAGCAGTTATATATAAAAAAGACATGTTTTAATTCAGTTGTGTAAATGTTATTTGATCAATTAGTCCTGATATTATCCTCTAAATAGGTAGAACTAAACACCCACACAACCAAACAACCACAAGTTTTTCACAGAAGAGTGTTACTCCCAACCAGACACCCGCAAGGCAAGAAAGGAGTGGACGGTATTGTTTGTTTTTACCACGATGTACCCCTTGGCTGGTCTACTTAGACCACAATAACCATGGGGTTGCTTTGTCGGCCTACTATGCTATCAGAGAAATATATTATACGAATGATAAAGGACACCTCTCTCCCAATATAGTGACCGCAGGCCGCCAAGTGCATCTCTTAGTTTCACGCTATATAAATAAGTAAACTAAGCGTGTAGAGCTGCGGGCTAAAGCTAGCAAAGTATATAAATAAATAAATAAATGTACTGGAACATTAACACTTAGTTCCATGGTAAGTTATGAGGCTTGTGTTATGGATACCAGATAGTTGGTACACTACTCGTATATAACTTTAAACACATATATGTATATTATAAATGTAAACACCCATGACTAGAGTACAAATATTCGTGGTCATCACACAAATGAATGCCCCCAGCGGGACTTGAACCTGCGACCGCTGGCATAGCAAGTAGGGTCACTACAAACTGAGCCAAATGTGTCGTCGAATATATATACACATTGTGACAGACTGATTGTATACATAATTTCTTAGGTAATCATTTCTATAGAAAATTTTGTGAATTTCGAAATAGCGCAAATTGTGAACTCAAGAAACGATATCCGGTGGCGTGGGTTTTATCTGTCAGAATATCTTCATATAAAATTTCTGTAGAGGAAAAAGATAATAATCTCTTCCGTTTTCGTAGATCCAAAAAGTACCTACATTATTTGTGTGACCTATATTTACACTATAGTTTCAGTGTATATAGATAAAATTATTCCTATAATAAAACTAAAATAGGGTTTTTTTGTATATTTACTTTAGTTATGTAATAAAAACAAATCTATCCCAGGGGAACCGTACATTTTTCGGGGATCAAAAGTAGCCTATGTGCTATTCCAGACTATATCGCTGTGCCAAATTTAATCCAGAACGGTTCAGCCGTTCTAGCGTGATTGAGTGACAAACATCCAAACATGCTTTTAAATTTTCACGTTTATAATATTAGTAAGATATTTTGTATAATTTGTGTTTTGATATGAAATGAACAGTGATTAAAATCTTGATTAGTCTATTGAAATGTAGGTCATTTGAGAACCGCTAGAGGAATATTAATTCAGACCAACACATAGATGAACAGATGGAAAAGATGAAATTATAGGGTAGGGGTGGGTTTCGTTTTTGACTTTTGACGACAATCCAAAAGACAGATTGTCTTAAAACTTTCTTAGATTTACGCGAATATTAGACATTTAAATAAAACTATCTTTTCGAATTTTTTCGCGGATTTATTTTGATTTTTGGTAGGCTATCTGTAACAACTGTATAATGCCTTTGAGACATCTAACACCTTAGTCTCTCCCGTGACCATGATTGCTGTAAAGCAATCGAAACGTCGGGAACCAAAAATCATAATAAATCCGCGAAAAAATCCGAAAAGATAGTTTTATTTAGATTGTCTTAAACTTTTTTAAATTCTTCTTGTAGATTGTGTCAAATATTAATATATTTAAGACTTTGCTACGTACTAACTATAATCTTTTAAGTAATTATTTACAATGTTAAACAATAAGATTAATCCCATTGATTTATATATTCTATGCCGCTTTCATTCTAATACGAATTTATCGACACTTCATATGCTAATATCTATTAAAACGTTTATTCTAACAATGTAAAAATAGCGAAAAACACACCTAATATCAATCAATGCCATATGTAAAATAATATTAAAAAGAGGCAGAGTTTGTTTGTTTGTTTTGTTTGTTTGTTTGTTTGTTTGAACGTCCTAATCTCGGAAACTACTAATCCGATTTTAAAAATTCTTTTTGTTTTAGATAGCTAGCTCCTTTTGAGGAAGGCTATAGGTTATATATCATATAATATATAATCTATCTATTCCATACTGACCGCTAAAATGTAATACTAAAATGTAATATGTGTTTAATGAGTATTAAAATTTGAAACAATCTCAATTAACAAGATATTCATAACTATAAGGAAAAAATAGGAATTGATAATTAATTTAACGTGGGTATTTAAAATGCTCTACTAAAACTTTACCCCTTACTTTAAATATGTTAAAACTCTCAAAACTCATTTTATAACAGAATATTTATCAAAGAAAAACACACAAGTGTTATAGATTGCTAAATTTTTCAATCTTCTACATACCAGGTGTATGTAGAAATAAGATTGAAAACTGCAGCGTGATTAAAATAAATTTATTTCAATTTATTCAACATTTTGAAATGTCAGTGTGTAAATTGAATTGTTTACAAGAACAACATGGTGCATAGGGGGAAAAGCGTCGAATCACTTGCATCCAATAAGTTAGATGCGAAACACAGAACATAAGTACAAGAATAGATCTTTTAAAAGCTTTATTTCACGCTGAATTCCTACTGTTATATTGAAAGGTACTATTTTTATTGAAACACGCATTTTTAATATGTAGTAACTAAGTATAAAATATTTTTTTTTTATTTCTTAGTCTTTTGGCATTTGCATCAAATTTGTATGTGTGTATTTGTATATTTATTACTCCTTAGTGCTAAAAAGGCTTGGTGGATTTGGATAAAATTTAAATTAAACTTAATATATACATAAAAACATCGAAAATGTTTGTTGGTTTGTCAGTAATACAATCATTAAAGTATTTTATAAAGTAATTAATAATCTCATATACATATGATGTAAGTAACTGTAACTCACTAATTGTAACTCACTAATTTACTCTTAATAAGCTCTAAAAGGATAATAAAGAAGACTACGAGAACATTTAAAACTTTCTGTATACAATCAATTAAAAACACGCATCCAGCATCCCTATCCAGATAATAAAATAAAAGGACTCTCATATGAATCAACAGTTCAAAGTTAAATTCGTTTCAAAGTTGCCAGCCTAATTCGTTTAACCATTCGGGAAATTAAATAGATAGGTAATTTGGCAACCCTATTAGTGGGGAAGGGGTCTAGTATGTAAACTAGGGTCAGATTTATGGGGTTGTATATTTGGTATTATATTACATGGAAGCTTATTTTCTTTTTAAGCTTTTAGATTATTGCTTTTGTATTTTAATTTGTTATATTGAAAGCTGTGATAATTGACAATTTACTTAAAGCTTATCGTTTACAATTAAGATAAATAGCTGTTTTAAGTATTGTTTTATTAAAAACAGTGAGTACAATATGTCCTATCGGTAAAACTAAAGCATAACATATATCTAATATGATTAACTAATTTTTAACCGCGGCTCCGTTTGCATATTAGGTACGTACCATCTTGTCGATGCCTTAATTCGCAAGTCGGCTAACTCCGTTTCAGTGGACTTTCTAGCACTAAAACATTATTTCAATAGGACGAATTCAGAAAATATAAAATAGGAGATTACTTCATACTGCACTATATCTATACATATAATAAAATTCTGAGTCGAATCTGTACATTAAATATTTTTTGGTTAATCTTATTGAAATTGTCATTATTATCGATACAGAGGCCGAATCTATAGTTTTTAGAATTATTGTCTGTCTGTTTGGGAACGCATCACGAGAAAACTACTGGACAGATTTTGATGCAATTTGGCATGATGATAGCTGGTTACCCGGGTCATCATATAGGATACTTTTTATTGCGGGAAAAATCTCATCTCTGAGAAATCTATACTAACCGTTAAAACGCATCTAGAGACGAACCCGAGCGGAGCGAGGGTGAGTCGTTAGTTATATTATTAATAGTGAATATCATTATACAGAATATCAAAATCAATATTATGTTTATTTTACTGTTACTTCAAAAATGAAAAACAAGAAATATAAATATTAAAATGCTCAAAATAGCTTTATGTAATAGTCTCATATTTACTTCAAACACAGAATTGATGAAAGGTAGTAGAATGGTAAACACGCGTAATTTGTATGGGAACCACTGTCGCCACTCATCCCTTCTTGATATTTTTACTACACGCGCAACTCAAATAAACACAAGCATTCGCACACATACGCAACCTTTAACGCAGCCCTGTAATTGGTCAACACATAGATAATTAGTGTTGCGTCTGTGTTGTGTAAAATAAATAAAATGACTAGTGGTTGAAAATAAAAAATGCTAACGATGTTTTTGTCGATAATTTATGTCAGTGTATTAAAATAAATTTTATATAATATTTGCTAACGATATTTTTGTCGATAATTTATGTCAGTGTATTAAAATAAATTTTATATAATATTTGTTATTTTACAGTTATTAAAAACACATTTTATAAACGAATTAGATTAGTTCAATTTAAAAATAAAATAAAACAATGTTTAACTTATAATAAATGTATTTTTAATGTTACATACGTGGTAAGTGAATTCTTAAGTTAGTTCTCTTTATCACACTCATTTTACATGACAAAATATTTTACAATATGTTGGCGCGAAAATGAGAAAACACAATGAACAATCATATAAAAATAATAATGACTATTTAAATAAGATTTTCCAAAAAATATTTAATATACATATTCGACTCAGTTAGAATTTTAAACGTAAACGTAAGAATATTTTTAGGTAATATATAAAATTGATTTTTTCTTATTTCTAAAATAAACCTGTATATAAACTTTAAATTTGCCATAGAAAGCATTCAATCACATTATTATACAAAAATCATTGCCTTATCGATTATTTTGTCTTACAACAAAAGCCATCACTATTAAAATATACAAAAGTGAATCATCGCAAAGCAAGCAATGAAAAGTGTGGGTTTCGCAGAGAACGCTATCCATTGCAGACAACGATCGCGCGTTGCTTTGATTATGCGCATGCATAGCGAGCAATGTATATTGTTTGTTTTAGCTTATTACAATAGTATCGTTTGTTTTGAATTTTGTAATCGTTGCTACATTTTTGAAATTAAAGAGATATTCATTATTATTTTTGACTTACCGATGAAAAGATATACCTCCTCGATCGATACTCGAAGTTTGACTTTTTGTCTTGCAAGTAATAATAGCACAAGACGGCATTATAACACTATTTATCGCATGAATCGGTTTAAGTAAGGTTGTTTTACCATAGTTGCGGCGACGCTGTCACGCCCACATTACCATTCCAGCCTTTTTTACCTATTCCGTGACTTCAAACATATTTAATTGAGGACGTCAGTTAACGAAAATTTTTTTTTTGGGTTTCAATTACATATTCAATTATAATATACGGTCCTAATTGATAACAAATCACACTGATATTATTAAAAAAAATTATAAATGCGAATGTTTGTTTGTGAGTGTGTCTTTGTTATTTTTTCATGCTGTAGCAGTTCAAAGGATCTGAGTTTTTGAAAAGAATCTAAATATACATACATAGAAAAAAAAATACTAAAAACCGAGTCAAGGAGATATAAGAAGAGAAATAAAACAAATCTAGATTTTTTTTATTCCTCTGTCTGTTTGTCTGTTTGTACGGGCTCATCTCCGAAACTGTTGGACCGATTTAAATGAAATTTTGCATGGTAGTACCTTATATCCCCATCATTTCAGGTCAGCATTTTAGATACTTTTCATCTCGGAAAATTAAAGGATTCCCGTGGGATAATTAAAAAACTGTAGTAACTTATACGATATATATATTAGATTTTAATGAAACTTTATAATAATATAGTTCATACATCAGAATAACATATAGGCTACTTTTTATCCTGGAAAATCTACGGTTCCCGCGGGATAGATTTGTTTTTGTTTGTCTAGAGGCAAAACCGAGCGAAGCGAGGGTGAGTCGCTAGTACATTTATAGATTTATATCATTATATTATAAATTTATTTTGTTATTGTATAGGTGAAATGAAATATAAAAGATTTGTATGGGAAAGTTACCTTACGTGTAGTTTAATATTTCAAAAAAAGGTTATAATAGTGTTTCTCTCTTTTTGTTGTCTAGTTATTATAAATCGCCGGAATCTGTGTTAAGATAAAAAATTTTAATTTATTTAAACAGTTCTCTCTCTCGTTCTCTTTCTTTCTCTCTCTCTATTAATTAAACTCAATACAAACTCTAAATGCGAGAACAAACATTGAAAGTTTTTTTTTGAAAAGGCGACATGAAAATCATAAAATATTTAATATAATTTGGCTACATAATTTAAATTTCTCAATAAACTAAATGCCAAAATCCAGTTCGCTATTAGAGTAACTAGTACTCGCATGTGTATAGTGCAGGCAATCACTAATGGGATGCAATTTATCTGCGTTTTAAACATTACGCATACCTAAAGTTTTTACCCCCTCATTCAAAAGCATTAATAGAGACGAATAGTGTCTGGCGAGACGCCAGTTTGTCTATAGATTTCGAGATTACTTCTGTTTTTCCTTATTGTACGTGAGTTTGGATCGAGATAATTGATGTTGACAAAAGCTTTAAAATTAAACGTATAATTTGTTGTCAATAATTTATCATTTTCATTAAGTATTTATTAACTTAAAAAAAACATTTAGTACTTAAACAGGTGCCAGGTCATATTCATTTATCAAATATCATCATCCAGATTCATCCAAATCCTTCCAACACTTTAAATGTATAAAAGTTAATTACAAATACATCTATACATATAATAAAATTCAGAATCGAATCTGTACATTAAAAATTTTTTGGAAAATCTTATTGAAATAGTCATTATTATCGATACGAAGACCGAATCTAAACTGTTTAGAATTTCTGTCTGTCTGTCTGCCTGTCTGTCTATCTGTCTGTCTGGGAACGCGTCACGAGAAAACCGCTGGACGGATTTTGATGAAATTTGGTATGGTGATAGCTGGTTGTCCGGGTCAATATTAAGAATACTTTTTAGTACGGGAAATTATCTCATCTCTGAGAAATATACTGTATACTGACCGTTGAAACGTACCTAGAGACGAACCCGATCGGAGTGAGGGTGAGTCTCTAGTATGTTACTAAATAACGTATTTTTACCACTTGCCTGATTTTAGAGTAATTAAAAGTTATATTCACGCAATAAATGAAAAAAACAATCAATCTAGAAATAATACACTATATAGGAAGGAGTACATTTAAATATAAATATCCTTTCAAAGCAGTGAAAAAGAGTGCCCTTGGTATGAATCAAGTAAAAAAAAAAGTTGGATTTATTTAGAAACCAATAAAAAAATGTGTGATAAAATAATCCTTTATACTAACAGTTAAAATTAATTAGGAATATATACAAAAACAATAAACAATACTTCTATGTTAGAACACTAACAAGTAGTAACGATGTTCTCGCTTTGTTGGGGATGCAGAAAGCTTGTTAAATTATTTTATGTGACGCTAGTCACATCCGGTGGATTGCACTCAATAGAGGACGATTAACTTCGAATAGATATTATAAGAGCTTTATAACTTGCAAAGCTTTTCTTTAAAATATGTTTGATAATATAGATTTTAGATTACTAAGAAAAGCTTATTTTATAAAAAAAAAAACGAAAAATATGTAGGTTTTTTTACTTTAAAAATCTTTTGTTTTTCTTTAACCTACATTTATTTACTTATTAATAAATATATAAAGCTGTACAATGTGTTTGTTGGTTTGAACGCACTTATCTCAAGATCTACTGGTCCGATTTGATAAATCATTTTCCGTTTTATAGCCTATTTATTGAAAAAGTAGTTTGTAAGTAGTTCTTAAATATATTTGCCCAGTCTCCATAAAACTTAACTTTTTTTAAAAACTTAAAATTGTACAGGATGCCATGATATTAATACTATTAAATAATGTATCAATCACTCTCATATAATTTTTAATTTTCCTTTTACCTCCTTATCTATTTCTGCCGCCAAGCAACAATGATTGCATTGTTGTGTTCCGGTTTGAAGGATAAGGTAGCCAGCGCAATTACAGGCAAGAGGCATATCATCTTAGTCCTCACAGTGACAACGCACCTGTGGTTCTGCATTTTTGTTACTTAAAACCTAAGTGCATGAACCGTAGGTGTTATGGGCGACAGGTACTACTTTCCATCAGGTGGTCTGTCTGCTCGTTTGTCACTGAATCTCATAAAAAAAAAAAAAAAACCTTTGACGGCTGTTATTTTATTTCAACCTGCAATCTTCTAAATGTATGTTTGTATATAATAAAAATGAGTTTTTTTTTAATTAATTATTTCTTTTTAAAGTCAGCCTATGTATAAAAAAAATTGAAAGTCTATCTATCTATAGAAATAATTGCAGCCTAACATTCATATATAAAAAATACATACGTGCATGCACGCACACGCGCACGCATGCACGCACGCATGCTATGAGTGTGGCGCGCTTCTATAAAGAAATGTAGTCAAGTTTCGTGGTTATGAATAAAGTAAACATACACGCGACAAAAAAATAGCTGTATCCGCGGCTTCGCTCACGTTCAAACTTTCGATCGCTACCAAACTTCACAGGATCAACCGCTGGATTAATCTGAAGATTGCGTGAAAATTTCATCAAAATCGCTCCAGCCGTTTTACAGTCCATAGGGAACATACATACATACATCGATTTTAATATATATAGATAAAGATAAATTCAATGTTTTTAATTGCCTAAAAACACAACATGTTGATCTCTGACCTTGTGAATAATTAAACACATGAACAAAAACAGTGTTAAACCAACAAAATATGAATTTAATATACATTATTTATCAAATAAAATTGACATGAGAGTTGAAAATGTTTGTCATTTATTTTTAGTACCATTTGTAGCTAAATAATAAATCTGCGCTAATATATTTATTCGAGTGTCAATCTGTTATTCTATAATACAGTTCATATTGTGAATACTAAGTTCATACTTCAAACTTTGATTAGGGCATAAGCCATAGATACCTACTTTTAGTTTTCTAGGCATATAAAGATAATCGGCAAACATCGTGCGTGTAAGGAATGATGCTTAATGACTAAACGGCTTCTGAATACTTTTACAAATAGAAATCTTAATTGTAGAGGCGCAGGTGAAAACAAGTTTATAATATAATATTCACTTCATAAGGAAATTAATTGAATTGTATACAGCCCTTTTTAACGTCTCGATGCTGGACAAGGGCCTCTCTTCAATACGAGGGAGATCAGGCCACAGTCCACCAGCTGGCCAAGTGCGGGTTGACGGACTGCACATGCCTTTCGAAAACTTGCAAGGTTCTCTTAGACATGCAAGTTTCTTCACGATATTTTCCTTCACCGTAAGACAAGTGGTAATCATGTTGGAAAGATTCTCACATGATAATATGAGATATGCGTGACCCGGGATTTGTACCCGCTTCACACGAATTGCCAAGCGCGAGCGCAACCACTCTGCCTGTGAATAATTGAATTGACTCTATTTATTTTGCGAAATAAATGCACTTGTTTTAATTTTGACATTTAACATTGTTATACTTAGCTTATGCTCAAAAATTTCTCCACACGATCTTTTCGAACATCATAATATATCCGAGTGTGTCTGCCCATTCTTAACCAGCAAAATAACAATAGATTGAACGTTATTTATCCAACAGTGTTAGTTTATAGGCTGTTGAGTGTCATTATGTGGTTTGTAGGATACTATTATAACACTACTATGATTATAAATGCGAAAGTTTGTATATATATATGTTTGTTGGACGACATGTTTGGCTCAGTTTGCAGTGCCCTACTTGCTGTGCCAGCGGTCGCGGATTCGAGTTCCGCTGGGGGCATTCATTTGTTTGATCAAGAATGTTTGTACTTCAGGCATGGGTGTTTAAATTTATAATATGTATGTATTTAAAGTTATATATGTGTAGTGTATCGACTATCTGGTATTCATGACAGCTCGTAGCTTACCATGGAACTAGATGATACTGTATGTTAATGTCCCAACATATTTATTATTATTATTTATTTCATTGTTACTTATTCGCGCTAAGACGGTTAGGCGGATTTGAATGAAATTTAGAACAGAGATAGACTACAATCTGGAGTATCACATAGACTACGTTACACTATTCATATAAAATTTGCCCGAATAAAAAAAGGTACTTAAAGACTCCCCTCGTCGTGAAGGGAGGCCCGTGCCCAGCAGTGGGACGTTAAAAAAAAGGGCTGAATACATACAATACATACTTAAAGACTAAAAGGTACTTAAATCACTAGTATGTAATAATGCCAAAATAGACAATAGTACCAATTAATATTAATAAGTATTTTTACTAACTGTGACCACTTGAATACTGGAAGCAATACATCAGAATTAGCGGTGATTGGCGGAGTGATGACGTCATCAATATGTAACTGCCACCCGCATGACCGCTATGAATATCCGAGCGGTGTGAATTTAGTTTTGAATTTCATATGGGACTGGGCGTTAAATAATACTTGCTAATAATAACGATATGTATGTGTGTTTGTTTGTTTTTATAAGTGAAATGAAGCAATGATGACGTATTACCTTTACGGTTTTTATATTTGATACGTGTAGCACCATAATACTGTATAACTATTCTATACATATAATAAAATACTATGTCGAATCTGTATATTAAATATTTTTTGGAAAATCTTATTGAAATAGTCATTATTATTATCGATACGGAGACAGAATCTATAGTTTTAGAATTTTTGTCTGTCTGTCTGCCTCTATGTCTGGGAAAGCATCACGAGTAAACCACTGGACAGATTTTTATGAAATTTGATATGATGATATTGTTATGTCATTGATGAAATTATCATTTGTATACTATTTTTAAACATTATTGTTTGGCTTCATGTTTAGTTCTATTACACTCTGTCTATATGATTTCATAGTCTGAAATTACAGATCATCTATATGGCGAAATGTAACTAATGAAATAGCGTATAATATCTTTTTCCTATCTCCATTTTACTTTCCAAGAATTTAACTATTTATTAGTTTCTAGCGACTCACCCTTGCTCCGCTCGGGTTCGTCCCTATATACCTTTTAAAGTTTAGTATAGATTTCTCAGAAATGAGATATTTTTCCGCAGTAAAAAATATTCTATATGTTGACCCAGATAACCAGCTATTATCATACCAAATTTCATCAAAATCCCTCCAGTGGTTTTTCCGTGATGCGGTAACAGACAGACAGACAGACAAACAAAAATTCTAAAACTATAGATTCGGCCTCTCTATCGATGATAATGTCTATTTCAATAATATTTTCCAAAAAGTATTTAATGTACAGATTCAGCTTAGTTACAATTTTATTATATATAATGATAAAGATTTATTCAGTGCTACTTTTTGACCACGGCTTCGCTCGCAAGGTAACTAGAACGGGGAGGTATCCTGATTATGGAACCAGAATGCAATCTTGCCAAATTTTATCAAAATCTGTTCAGCGGTTGAAACGTGAAAAAGTAACAGAGGGTGTTAGTTTTTACTACATTTGTAATATTAGTATGGATGTATTTATGTCTAAGTTACTAATAGTGACTTATGTCTTAAGAATAAAAGAAACCTAACAAACTAATATTAACAAATATAATATGTATATTTTGTGCAAGAATAAAAAGTAATTAATGTCACTTTTATACTCATAGTGTATCTCTATTTTAATATTTCCTTCTGGAAAAAGGGATAAGCCATTAAACACAGTATCGGAATACTTGGCGTCCATATTTCGAGCAACGTCCAGTTTCGCGGTCAATTGGAAGGTAAGGCCAAATTGGCCTCAAAGAAGCTTGGTGTGCTCAGTAAGGCGAGACAGTTCTTCACGTCGCGTCAGCGCCTTAATCTTTATAAGGCGCAAATTCGGCCCCACATGGAGTACTGTTCTCATCTCTGGGCGGGAGCTCCCCAGTACCAGCTGCTTCCATTTGACCGCATTCAACGTAGGGCAGCTCGAGTTATCGACGATCAAGCTCTTTCCGATCGGCTTGATCCTTTAGCTCTGCGTAGAGATGTTGGATCACTCGCAGTCTTTTACCGCATTTATCACGGGTAATGTTCTGAGGAATTGTTCGGACTGATCCCGGCCGCTGAATTTCACCATCGGACATCGCGCCAAAATAGTAAATTCCATCCACACCATCTCGATGTCCAGCGTTCCACAACAGTGCGTTATCGTAAACCCTTTCTGCCCCGCACAACCACTCTGTGGAACCAGCTGTCGCCGGCGGTCTTTCCGAACCGTTACGACCTGGCAACCTTCAAGAAGAGAGCGTATTCATTTTTGAAAGGCCGGCAACGCATTTGCAAGCCTTGCGGTGTTGCAGATGTCCATGGGCGGCGGTAATCACTTTCCATCAGGTGAGCCTCCTGCTCGTTTGCCCTTGTTGACATAAAAAAAAAACATTGTTGTATCACTTTAACCTTAAAGAAAAGCCATAGACTAGAACCTGCGACCTTCAACAATATAGACCAGTATAATTTAGTTATAAAAAAGTTATTTTATTATTTTTTTTATTTATTAAAATATAATCGAATTTAATATTACAATTATTATATTATGTTATAACTAATAACTATATAAATTACAGTGATTCATTAAAATTAGTGTAAACTGGTTGTGATTGATGACGTCATTAAAACATTAGCTCTATGGGTTAATGTATGCGTCACTTTTACGCATACTGTTTAATGATTTTGTTGGAATAATATAATTAATAGGTAAAGTGTTTACTATATTGTTATGTATTCAGCCCTTTTTTAACGTCCCACTGCTGGGCACGGGCCTCCCTTCAATAATCAGGGGGATCAGGCCATAGTCCACCACGCTGGCCAAGTGCGGATTGGCGGACTTCACATGTCTTTCGAAAACTTGCTAGGTTCTCTCAGACATGCAGGTTTCCTTACGATGTTTTCTTTCACCGTAAGGCAAGTGGTAATCATGTTATAAATGATTCGCACATGAAAATATCAGAGGTGCGAGACCCGGGATTCGAACCCGCTTCACTCGGTTTCCCAAGCGAGCGTGTTACCACTGAGCTACCACTGCCTATTGTTATAGAAAATGTAAAAGCGGTGAAAGACGTACGAGTATGGCTAGATGATCTTTTTCGCCCGTATACAGGTGATTTTTAATTTACTGAAAACCTTTTGGGAATATACTATTTACATCATAACAAAAACATCTGTAAGAAAAAAAATATATTTCTTATTTTTTTATTTTCATACAAAAATAAAAATATTTTTATTGCACCTTCTATATTTTTTTTGATACAGATGTTATTGCTATGATCTAAATAGTATATTCCCAAAAAGTTTTTTGGGAAAAAAGTAAGAAAAGTAAGGAAGAAAAGTTTTTTAGTTTGAATTAAAAATGACCTTGACATAACTATTTACTTTTAAACTACGGAGCTAATTCGATGTTGATCCAACCAGTTCGATATTTTAAAGATTGTCCGCACGTCTGTTAACACCACCGAACCGCACGTCTGTGAGCCACCGATAAAAAAGTTTTATATATGTAATTTTGGTAAAAATGAATTCTAATTTAATTAAATTTTCATACTCGCTTGGGAATCCGAGTGAAGCGGGTTCAAATCCCGGATCTCGCACCTCTGATATTTTCATGTGCGAATCATTTCTAACATGATTACCACTTGCCTTACGGTGAAGGAAAACATTGTAAGGAAACCTGTATGTCTGAGAGAACCTAGCAAGTTTTCGAAAGACATGTGAAGTCCGCCAATCTGCACTTGGCCAGCGTGGTGGACTATGGCCTGATTTCCCTCGTATTGAAGGGAGGCCCGTGCCCAATAGTGGGACGTTAAAAAGAGCTGAATACACAAGCATACGTATAATACACATGTTAGAACAATTTAATAAAATAATTAAAGAAAAAAGAAACAGACATGCATATCAATTACAAATGTACATAGCATTCACAATAGTAAGGAATTATTATAGTAATTGAACATATGTATGTATTATAATATACCTACTTGAGAAGTGAATTTACTAAATATCTATTAATGTACCACTATGTAAGCTTTGTGTTGAAGTAATTTTAAACAATTTAACTCAATATATAAGTTTCATGAGTAATTTGAATTCCTCACTAAAACTGAAATCAGTTAAGCGAAGTCCGGATTCGTAGTGACTACTGAGCGATGACGTCATCAATACCTGTCGCTCGACCAACCACAGCTTGTCTCGTTTGACTAATATGCCGCATCTTATTCTCTTTGCACATTTAGTTGTTTTAGTACTTTCAAGTTTAATGTTTGAATTTAGTCGATGGAATTACTTTTTACTAAAGAAAATATGTAGGTATCGACTGATTTAAAAATATATTAAAATTATTAATTTTAGGTGCTTCTTGGGTTGGTGTGAGTTCGCTTGAATAAGACTGCACTTGAAATATAATCAATTAAATTAAATAAAAACTAAACTAAACTAAAAAGTAAAAAAAAACAACTAAACGGGAGTTTTCATTTAGAATAGAGACCTAACCAGATATTTTCGAAGTCGAAGCCAGCCGATGCAAAGCAAATCTAATCTATTTCGATACGTAAAATACATCACAAGTTGATGTATAATATTTTAACTATAATTAGATTTCATACCTTGTCATATTAACCTGTTATTCATATCATTAAGTATTGTCAGCTGACGTCTTCGAGTAATCGGTGAACATACATAAAAAAAGATTCCGACGAATCCTTTCTTGAAGTCAGTTAAAAAATATCTTCTTTGAAGTCAGTCTCTCAGATGTGGTAATAGCTATAAAAATACATCTTGATATATTTATACATTGTACCTACTACTGTTGTATATAAGTATGTACATTGTACAGTAGATCCAAAGATTTAAAGGAAATGCTGTCAAATGCAAGAGTTATTTTTTTCATTTTTTCACCAATTTTCATGGTGAACAGTTTCGAAAATCGCAGTTAAGCCGCTACTGTGCTATAGCGATATGTTACTTATCTAGCGCCAACTTAGTTACATTAGTTAATCCCAAAACCGTGTACCGAATGTCATACAAAAATATGTATGGTAGTCGGTATCGCGTCAATCACGTCATCCCGCACGCCCCGCACGACTGCAGTGTCTAGAGACTTTAGTTAGCTGACTGTAAATATCTAATTAATTTATACTAACATCTGTTTCTATGTGTACCTAATATATATATATACTACTTTATTGTGACGTCTTGTTTATTGTACGTCCAGATTATACAATAAATCCCTCATATATCAAAAAAGTTTTCAGTCCTCAGTATGAATATCTCTTTTTAAACCAATGAACTCTCGATCTCTACCGTGTCTTCTCCATTCTACACGACATTGGCAAAGTAAATTGGGCCCAAATGGCACGCTTATAAACCACAGAACAAAGAACATTGAACTTTAGATGACTCTACGAAAGTAGACTGTGGTACTTCCGTTAGCTTCAAAACATCTGTGCTAATAGTGACTATTGTTTTAATGTTTAAATATTACACTTGATGAGTCAAAAAAATTTACGCTATTTTTCTTGTTCGACGAATAATAAGAGCTTAGTGATATACAAAGGTCACAGGTTCAATCCTAGCAAAGTTATTATCATTAAGCACTAGTGTCTAATCCTGGCTTTGCCTAGGTTTATACTAACAGACGTTTTTACTAGTACATACTAGTCCACAGATACCTAAATAGCTTGTTGTAGTATTTTATTAAGTTTATTAAATCACTTACCATTTAAATCAATTCATCTTTATCTTTACGAAAGGTATGAATATGAAAAAACATATATAGTTGACATTTACACTAATCAAATATGATATCTATTTAAACTAAAACTTACATGACTAGTATTATTATTTATTTATACACTTTATTGTAAAGCAATGAAATAAATAAAGTAAACAAAATATCTAAAAACTAAATTGTTCACAAAAAGCGGTCTTAAAGTTAAAAAGTAATAATAGCGATTATAAGATTCTTAATCTCTCCAGGATAATTTCTAAGAAATTCGTGCAAATTTCCGAGAATTCAATTGTTATCGTACACGCCGGCCTGTATGCGGTCCTCGTGGAGTTAATTGGGCATTAAGAGCCGCTTAATTATTTTTGAATAATGTCTTAAATATGATATGGAGACGTTAAATTATACTGTTTGACATATTTAAAATATCTAATTTGTATTTTTTCTGCACATAACCCTTACACTATACTTAAAAGATTAATAGAAAATATAAATTCAGTCCAATATTTCTCACAAAATTCTCCACCCTGAAAAACTACACTCTATTACAAAAACGTTCTATTATGTAGATGAAAACAAATGATTTCATTTGACGCTAAACATGTTCTACTCATTTTCGTAAGGGTATCACCTAACGGCTTGGAAAAATTCTGGCCGACCCTAAAGCGAGACCGGAGAGCCCTAATATGTATGTAAGAGAAAGAGATAGTAAGATTCTGTTACTTCGTCTTAATAGAAGTAAAGGGCAAATGTTCTGACTGCCTTATTGATGTCATACATTGCTTAAATGTGTAGCAGATGTGGCAGGGCACTCTTAAGCTTACTAGCATTTTCTCATCTGTTACATTGTATAATTTTGCAAAGAGGTATACATAGGTTAAACAAAAGCTTATAAAGCTCCAATATTCTCTCTTATATTTAAATAGTCGAGCTTTTGAAATTAAAACAATTAATTTTGAAGTTAATTAAAATAAAAAGCATGAATTGTTGAAATTTTGATGAAATATGTTTTAAAATTGAAGTATAAACGCTTTTATTTAAAGAGCTTTAGATGCACTTACTAAATTATCTTATATTAAGAACTTTGAAATATTTTAACTACTATGTAAACTAGTCGAGCGTAATGGATTATTGTTTGAATATTACACACTAGCGACTGCCCTTCACTTCGCCCGGGTGTGTCAATAGATGTCGTATATATATATAAATAATATATACGGCATCTATTGACACACCCGGACACACACACACTATATTTATATAAATAAAAATGAATCACCGAAATGTATGTACGCGCATAACTTCCGATCGTCTGCACCAAATTGGATAACTCTTTTTTTTTTGTATTTGTTATTGTCAGGACAAGTTTTATATAGAAAATAAAAGATTTTTTTTTGTTCATAAAAAAGGATTTTTTTAAATATCATGATATGAAAAGTGAATGAGTGAAATAGTTTTTATCCCGAACTCATCCCTTAAGGGGGTGAGAATGGGGATGAAAGTTTGTATGGGGAAGCAAGCTAGGGACGAACCCGAGCGAAGCGAAGGTGAGTCGCTAGTTTATAACATTATTCAAATAAAGCGCCATCTTTTGGCAAATTTTGTAATTATAATACTTTTTCACATTTACGCGAATATTTGGCATTTTAAATAAAACTATCTTTTCGAATTTTTCCGCGAATTTATTTTAATTTTTGGTTTTCGACTTTTCTCAAATGCTTTACTGTAATCATGGTCACGGGATAGATTAAGATTTTAGATGTCTCAAAGGTCAAACTTATTAGAACTGTTATTACTAACAGAGGATGAGTTACTTCAGCGTGAATGAGTAATAAACATACACACATATACATTTTCATATTTATAATGTCCTCCTGACCGATCTCGGCCTCAGCATCCAATCTAACTGAGACTAGCTAGATACACAGGAAAAATTATAATGCACACGTGTACACGCAGACCCATTCTCTATTCCTTTTACTCCGATTGAACCGACCCGGAACTCGAACCCAGAACCTAAGGATCTGTGGCCGTACATGCTAGTCACTAGACCACCGAGGCAGTTTTGTATTTATAATAGTAGTTAGACGTTAAAGCGTAAATGGTTTTAATATTTCAGAATGCTATAAGCGCACGCTTAACTTATCATTTGGCTATATGCATAGCTTACATTTTGGGCAATCTTGCCTTTGCAGCACTATTCTGTATTTACATTATGTTTCGTTTAAATTGTGTGAGTGAAAATTTCTGAAAACATTAAAATAACCATCTTAGAGTCTAATTAAATTAAAGTAGAGGGATTAAAATAATTTCAACAAAAACACTTTAAAGAAGATACAAAGAGTAACTTTTGAACGGTACCAAGTGTTTGGTCGTAAAAATAACTCTGTTTTTCATAGAAATACCATGAAATAAAAAAAAGTGTATATGTGTTTTACGTTAGAAGTTATACTTCTTTGGCGTAAAAAAAACAAAAGTAACTCCAAAAATTTTATCCTGTTTGCCAATATTACACATTTTTAGAAACAACAATAAATTAATAAAATAAAGATAATGAATTGATAATAATACATACCTCAGTTAACCTTTATTACTTAAATTCACAAACCATCAATGTTTTTTTAAGATATTCACAGTTATTTGATATCGAGTCGTATCATCGTATGTCATAATTAAAAAAACATAAATAATGTTTATTCTTATCAATACTAGTAATTGCCGCGTGGGTGAAAATCAACCAAAAGAATTTTCAAACGGGCCTATAGATTTAGAGATTTGCACTTATAGACAAATAAACTTTTCACCCAAATATTATGTAAGTACTCGTATAATATTGATGAAGGTTATCTAACATCATACTACAGCTTTTAGCAGTGAAGTTATTATATGTCAATAAAATAAGCGAATGGATTCGCGGGTAAAAGAAAATCAATTAATTTTGGCTTTCTGCAGTCTTTTTCTATATAAACTTCAACTATGCCGAAGCTCATCCTCCTTTGTACATTACATATGCTTAAAAAGGGGTTCAAAGTTTTCTCTTCACGTATTAATATATAGATAAAATACGTGCTGTGTAACAGAAGTACCGGAATAACTATCTTGAATAAACTATTTTATGCTACGGAACCTTTGGTGTGCGAGTCAAACTCGACCTTGCCTTACATGATTTTAAATAATTACTGTAATAGTAATTATTTAGTCTTATGAGTGCTTAAGTAACACCGTCTACTACCAAGAATGTAAAAAGAAGAGACATAATTGAGAAGTAATGTCAGAAGTTTATAACCAGGCAGGTTAAAATAACACATATTAGGCATATTACAAGCATATTTTTATAGAATATCATTCAAAGAAAGAATATAATATTATATATCACTAGCGACTCACCCTCGCTTCGCTTCAGGTTCGTCGCTAGACAAAAACAATTCTATCCCACGGGACCCGTACACTTTTCCGGGATGATATATAGCCTATAACCTTCCTCAGTTAACGGGCTATCAAATGCAAAAAGAATTTTTCAAATCGGATCAGTAGTTTCTGAGATTAGCGCGTTCAACCAAACAAACAAACAAACAAACAAACAAACAAACAAACAAACAAACAAACAAACAAACAAACAAACAAACTCTTCAGCTTTATAATATTAGTATAGATTTGTCAGACAATAATAACGGTTACCATGGACACAAACGTACGTACATTTTTTTCGTAACGCATTCACCAGTTTACCCCCCAAGTCAAACGTGCGTAAAGAAATTTTACTTCAAAAATGATTATTGGAACGTGCAATACAAAAATATCTCCTATTTTTGAATTCGGTTAAAAAGTGAATTATCAGAACCTATTCATTATTTATAACTAATACAACTCTTAACATAACTCTCACAACTTTCCAATACTAACTAGAATGTAACTCCCACACAACCAGTGCTATAAAGAAGCCGTTTCTATACAGGTTGTACCTGGAATACGTCGATTTTAGCATTCCTATACACATCTTATAGGTATATGCAATGACTAAAGCTGTTAAAATACGAAATTAAATGTACTTTAGTATTATTTTATAGGTTTTTAAACGCTGTTGCCGCATCTTTACAGATAAACATAAGTTTACAAAACGTGTAAACGTTTTAAAGTAATAACTAAAAAATGCACGACTTAAAATCAACTTAATTATAGTATATCCTTAATCATCCAAGGGGTAATTTTTATTATTATTTATATAGGACCACCTTTGAGATTTAATATATATGAGTATATTTACATACATCATGTAACATAACACTCAAAAAACCATAAAGCTTACAATGATAGGAGGGTCAGAGGCTACATTATTATGAATATTAATAACAGTTTTTTTTTTCTATTTTCACTTAATTCCTTACTAAATAAATAGAATACGGTCATATGTATTAAGCACTATATTATGTAATTGTAATAGCAACCGCCCGACAAACCGATGTCAAATAGGTGTACCAATTTTGATGGCGATTGCCATGTTTTGAATGCTTCGCTGGTCTAGAGACCAGATCCAGAGGTCCTGTTTTGGAGTCCCGGGTCGGGCCAAGTTTAGTTACTGCGATTTTTGTCAAGAAATTGTGTCTGTGCGCACACTTGTGCACTATAATATCTCCTGCGGATATGGCTAGTCTCAGTGAGATTGGCCACCGTGGCCGAAAGCGTGGCGACTGTTTCAACGATGTAGAAGCTGATGCGAACATCATCTACTAGCGAGTTACAACAAAATAGATAGCCTAAAAATGTTCTTGATGGAAAACCATATATTATATGATTCAAAATTTAAATCAATCATTCAAATAGTGAACATGATTCAGATATTTCTAATTTCCTCAAAATTAAGATGAACCAAGATCTAATAGTTGGACAATGTGTTTTTCCAAAAATAAACATAGCTATCGAAAAGCGTCTTGATTCTAAAACTTTTGGGTACTTTCTCTTTTGACAGCGGCGGGACTACGTTTTTTTTTTAAAATTTATTATTGTATATAGGTACCTAACTTGTGTACAACATACATGTATGAAATAATTATTCTAATTTCTTTTTTACTTGAGCCGCTTTTACATCGTTATCTTTCACCGTTTGAATTATTAGTGAAGAACTTGATATGCCATCATAGAATTAAAGCTATTTGAAAATAATTAAAACCCTTTTTATATATTATATAATAGTAAAAAAAATTATATATTTTTTGGATATTATAATTTTATATATTTTGGAATTTTTGTACTTTTTCTATAAATATGTACATAATGTAATGAGACGTACGTATTTTAAGTTTTAACTAGTGAACTAGACTACTTCTTTTAGTTTAGAACGAATTCGTTATTTTGTTAATCAATTATCAAATAATATCTTGAATCTTTAATAAGAACCCAGTTAATGCAATGTTCTAAAGACTAAACCAAACACTTCTTTTCACTGTAATGAGAGCTTCCAACTCAAGCCTTGTCCATCTTCGTTTATTTAAAGGTTAGTATGGAATAGAGAGACTATATATTATATATTCTGAGCTTAAAGCACTTAAACATATTATAAACATCAGTTTTACAATAATGTATGAAAGTCTGCGCGATTTGTTGACATTTATGATTACGGCTCCGCTCCCTTGGGTAGTAGCATGATGTATATAACCTATGGCCTTCCAAAATAAAGTAGCTATCTAATGCAAAAAGAATTTTTCAAACCGGATTAGTTCTTGAGATTAGCACGTTCAAACAAACAATCAAACAAACTCTGCCTCTTTATAATATGTATTAAGTATAGATTATAAACCCACAATATAAAGGATTTACAATAAATTTTTCTTCCTTAACTTAGAATAGAGATATAATTATTTATTTTCAAACAAAGGTTAATTTTATATGCACAAGTTTTATGGACGTTTAAATTATAACCAGACTAAATGTAAAACTAGAAAATTGAACTTTTTAACTCTTTAACATTTTATTTTTAATTCAGTTCCATCAAATGATATCCCATAAATACCATATTACGATTTAAAGAAATAAACTCTTAGCTAGCTTCAAGGTAGAAAACATACGTAGCTGACACTGTTTGCTATTACTTGCCAAAATAAATATAATACCTTATCAGTTATTGATGCTGACTTCATATTTTTAGTAAGAATTTTAATCTCACCCTTCGTAGATGAAAAGGGATTTGAAGTATCATATAAGACTTAGAGGTTCGGAGGGTACATTGTTCCTCATTTATGCTGACAAAGTAAGAAGGGGAAAAATGTTACGTGGCGTAAAAACCATAAAATGATTGTTTCAAACATGATTCAATAATAAGGGTCAATGAACTCAAAAATAATCTATATACCTATATAAAATTCTGAGTCGATTAAATATTTTTTGGAAAATCTTATTGAAATAGTCATTATTATCGATACAGAGGCCGAATCTATAGTTTGTAGCTTTTCGTCTGTCTGTCTGTTTGTTTGTCTGTGACCACATCACGAGGAAACTACTGGACACTGGACAGATTTTGATTCAAAATGTATGATGACAGCTGGTTCTCCGAGTCAATATATAGGATACTTTTTACCGCGGGAAAATATCTTACTAAACGTTAAAACGTAACTAGAGACGGACTCGAGAGGAGCGAGGGTGAGTCACTAGTATTTCATTATAAGAATGTTTCTTTAAATAAAATAAAAATATATTTGAAAGTGCTTAAGTTACTACTTAGTGTTATTTACTCCATATTTAATAGTAATTTTTGCCCGCGATTTTACTCGCGTGGTCAGGGGCCAAAAGCAGCCTATGTCCACCTTCAGGATACAAACTATGTCCTTGCCAAATTTTATCGAAATCGGTTCAGCAGTTTAAGTGTGAAAAGGTAACAGACAGATAGATTTACTTTCACATTTATAATCTTAGTATATATTAATTTTAATATTAATATATTGGTAAATAATAATACTAGTTTTAAATTCAAGCATTAATGATTCGAGTTTGCTGATCTTAACATGGTCAAGCAAATTTCGCTACGACTTACACGCAGATGGGTGACCGTTTGGGAACAAATCAGCTATATGAGTCAGTGTAATAAACATAGTACATGTTTTCTTCCATTTGGAAAATTCTAATGAACGTAATTCAGTATAGGATTTTACTTTTTTAAATATACTTGGCATCATAATTGAAATTGCTCTAAGCAAATTTTGATACTAAGTATTTTTTCCATTTTATAAACTACAAATGATCGCATATACTTTTTAAACATTTATTTAATGAATAAGGAATATACGTTAACAAAAAAATTAAAAAAATTGGGCTCGTCCGGGATTTGAACCCGGGACCTCTCGCACCCAAAGCGAGAATCATACCCCTAGACCAACGAGCCATACGACATGACGTAAGAAAAAATGAATAATAAGGCGGCACATAAATAATTAAATTGATATGAAATGTTTGATTTTATGCTATAATTAGTTTGTGTAATCCATAAGCGCGTATTGTGTAATCTATAGAGTGTTAAAACGACGTTTGTGTTAAGGCATTTATAACAAACGACTGATAAAAACATTGATATCGATTCTCAATGATTTTATTTTCATTGAATTGATTGATTTAGATTCATTTCATCTTTTAATTTCCATGATACTAATTCGCAAATTGGTCGAAATTCTAACATAATCATTATTGAAAATTTACGGAAAACATATATGAAGTAACATTTTTCACACATTTTTTCCACCTTTTATCATGTACTTAAAAACAAAACTGTTTAGTACGATTATTAGTAGGTGCATGGTCAACGTCAAGATTTATATCGTACTAGCTACTCACCCTCGCTGCTTTGTTCGGGTTCGTCCCTAAGTTGCTCCCCTATACAAACTTTTACTCCCATTTTCACCCCCTTAAGGGATGATTTCCGGTATAAAAACTATCCTATATCCTTCCCCAATTCTGAAAATATCTTCTTACCAAATTTCATCTAAATCGGTTCAGTAGTTTCGAAACCTATTCAGTACAAACAAACAAAAAAAAAAACTTTCCTCTTTATAATATTAATATACGAGTAGATATAAAAAAATAACTGTTTCTTATTTCACTGTAATTTTTTTATTGATTACAAAACCTGAAGCTCGTCAATAGCTATGAAACAAAAAAAAAGAAAATCGGTCAACAAACAGAGGAGAAAAATATCTGTATTATTTTTCCCTATTTAAATATAGATTCTCACTGCAAAGTATTTAATTTTATCTTAGTAAAAGCAAACACAGATCGAACCTACACTATCACATCACCAAGAGGACTCTAACATATTTAACACTCGATGAAGCCATTATAAGAGCATTATTCAATAAGCAATTCGTTTAAAATTTAATTCATCCGAATTCTAAACCAACAAATTAAGTAAATAGGCCATAATTTAGTAATAAATCATCAGGGTGAGTGTATAAAGCCGTCCACGGATGTTATTACGCGGAATTGCCGTTTGATTTGTTTATGACGTCACAATAAGCCCGCTGCGTAATTAACCGCGGGTTGTATCACTTTATATATAGTTTCATACTTATTTGTATGGAAATTTACATTAAAATTACATTTTTTATGTCTGTACGCATTTTCTGGATAGCCAGAGAGAATGTAGTGACTATTTACTATGATTTTTATTTTCTTACCTTGGTAACAAACTAGTTAGAATTAGTGATGAGATTTGGCTATATTACTAGGTATAGGGAGAGCAGTTTTTATCAATGAAAGTATTTTCAGATTTAATTCAGTAGTAGTTCCAGACAATTTTCTTATGAAATACGGTACTGAGGTAGAGTTACACTAGTATAATAAAGAGGTACACTTTGTAGGTACGACAACGATTCCAAAAAATTTTTCACTAATAGAAAGCTGCATTATCTCTGACGGATTTATTTTATTTTTTATTTTATTTTATTCGGGAAACAAACAGTACAAATTAACATAATTAAAAAAAAAACATAAAATATAAATCATTGACCAATAAAGTTTCCACAATTAAATAATACATAGAATAATGCGAGCAAGTTAATTACAATTAAAAAAAAAAAAATCTAATACATTAAATAAAAAGCAATATCATATAAACAGAAAATAATTAATAATTATAGTAGAATTTACAAAAATATAATCTTATTTATAATAAAGTGCTAATGTAACTTAATATGAATAACAATAATTACTAAGAATTTTTCTTAATTTGTTCAATTACCTTTTGTAAGGAACCTGTAAAGTAGTCAATTGAACAGTATTCTTTGTTGTATAATAAACAAGAACGGTAAATGAAGGCATTTTGTGCATAATTAGTACGTGTAGTATGTAAATTAAATAAAGATTTATTTCGCGAAGATTGTCTTGAACATCGGAAGTTAAGACAATTAAGAAGAAATGGAGAGTCAATAATATTATGTAGTAATTTCAGCAGAAATGTTTGATCCTTTATCTTACGACGTTTTTCCAATGAGATCAAATTAGGAACACATTGATCAGTAGCAGAATACCTAAATTTTAAATGCTTTAAGAATTTTGTTTGAATTTTCTCTATTTCTTTGATGTAGACTTTATAATGTGGATTCCAAATCACCGAAGCGAATTCTAGTATTGAGCGAACAAATGCATTAAAGAGAAGAATCAAGGTTGTAATATTTTTAAAATCTCTACTAATTCTAAGAACAAAACCAAGCATACGATAGGCTTTTGCAGTAACATACCTATAGTGTTGCCTAAAGGTTAATGAGGAGTCAAGGTGGACGCCCAAATCTCTCACCTCTGAAACCCGTTCAATAAGATCTTCATTTAAAGTATACTTGAAATTAATAGTATTTTTTTTGCGGGAAAATGATATTACGTTACATTTTTTAATATTAAGTTGCAGGAGATTATCATTGCAATATTTAAAAAAATCATTCAAATCATCCTGTAATAAGTTACAATCAGAAGGTTTACTAATGGTTTTATATATCTTCATATCATCAGCATAGAGTAGAATTGAAGAATGCTTAAATACTGCAATAATGTCATTAATGAATAAATTAAATAGAAGGGGTCCAAGATGAGATCCTTGGGGCACACCAGAAGTAACAGGCACGAACGTAGAGCAGTAACCTTTAATTGTAACCGCCTGGCTTCGATCTCTGAGATATGAAGTAAGCCAACGGAGGAGGTCGCCATGTATACCGAGTTCTTCAATTTTACGAATCAAGATTAAATGACAGATTTTATCAAATGCTTTTGAATAGTCGGTATACACCACGTCCACCTGGAAACCTTGATCCATAGCGGTAGTAACCTGATGAACAAATTCACATAAATTGGACTCCACAGATTTTTTATTTATGAAACCATGCTGTTGAGGAATGGTAATGGTTCGTAGGGTAGGGAAAATACAGTCGTATATAATTTTCTCAAAAAGTTTTGCGATAGTACATAATTTAGATATAGGTCTGTAATTTTTCACATTGTGCTTATCACCTGATTTAAAAACTGGTACAACATAACTTTGTTTCCACAGTTGAGGCATTTCGCCGCTACAAATAGATTTGTGGAATAATAAATAAATAGGAAGGGATAGACAGCTACGACACATCTTCAAAAATATAGGAGGCAAGCCATCAGGCCCGTATCCTTTATTTATATCCAGTTTACTGAGGTATTTATGTACAATAAACGGAGAAAGTGAAATCGATCCAATGTTAACAGAACTATCCGAGGCACTTACATGATTATTATTGCTTAATAAGGAAGATGACTCGTAAACAGATTCAAAATATTTACTGAAAAGAGAACAGATTTCATTTCCGTCACTGGCCGTTACTTCGCTTAATTGCATAATTTCAGGGATATTAGAGGAAGAATTTTTCGATCGAACAAATGACCAAAAGAATTTGCTACATTCTTTAATTTTACTTTCAGAATTTGAAATATACAAATCATAATATTTAGTCTGTAACTTTTTCTCACGATCACGCAAGAGACTAAACGTATCGTAATCGGAAGTTCGGTTATAAATTTTCCATTTCCTATGATACTTTAATTTTTCATTTATAACTTTTATTAAGGATCTAGGGTACCAGCAGGGAAAATTATTATTACATTTAACAATTTTAACCGGAGTAAAATCATTAACAATTTTAAATACAGTTTTATAAAAAACATTAACAGCATCCGAGATATCACGGTCATCTAATAATTCAGTCCAATTAATTTTGGACAGTGCATTATTGATTTCCTCATAGTTAGCACGGTGAAAAAGTCGAATCTTTCTAGGAGTCGGTTTAATTAATCGCAAATTATGTATAGTAAATAGTATCTCCAGAGCTGGGTGATGTACATCCTCTTTAACAGGTGGTTGAGGGCAACGGCTGACGGTACAGTGACAGTCACTAAAAATAAGATCTAGATGTCTGCCATTAACATTATGAATTGAATTGAACTGTTTCAGATCGGTAAAATTCATAAAGTTGGCCAAGTCGTAAACAAGACTATTATCATCACTATGATTATTCAGGATCATGATATCGTCGCTCCCAACCCACTGTGCAGTCGGAACATTAAAATCACCCAATACCAAGAAACTGTCATTAGGATAATTTAGCTTATCATCTGAAACCAATTCGAAAAAATCAATTAGCGTATCACAATGACGGTTAATATTAGGGAAATAGCAGCAATATATATGAAGTGACTTTGTTATTGCTGTAGACACCAACGATATTGTGACTTTCACTATTTCAGCTGAATAGTTGCCCAATTGTATGGATGTCGACGAACGAACTGTTAAGTTAGATTTTAAGGCGACAAGTACACCACCACCCATTGTGTTTCCACGTTCATTATAATTTCTATCACACCTATGGACAGTGTATCTTGAATCAAAAAGTTCGGAATCAAAAATACCATCATACAACCACGTCTCGCTAAGACAGATGATATCATATTCCCCCAGCAACATAGCCCTGAAGAACATATTAGTTTTGGTACGTAAGCCTCGTACATTTTGGTAGAAAATGTTTAAATTATACTCAATTATTAAATAAGTCTAAAGCGATTATACGCACAAAATAATTCATTATAAAAAATAATAATAATAATCCCACTATTCCACATTTAATTGTATTATAAGAAAAAATATATGATACATAATAAATATAAAAAATAATTGCAATAATATATATTAAATAGAATTCGCGACGAATAATCCATTTAAAACTTAACTTATATGCACAAATGCCTTCACCAGCGTTATAAATTAATAAAGAACAAAATGCATTACAAAGATCTAAACAACTATAACCAGAAAACACCAAAATATCGCAACAGGAAGAGCCACAGATAGATATAAAAATAGTCCTTATACAATTTTGTTTAAATCATTCACATTTGATATATTCAGCACAGCACTGTTGTCGGAACGTCTTATCATTATACTACAATTCTTTATCCAAACATATTTATAATTCTTTTCCTTTGCAATTTTTTTTACTGAAAGTAGCAAGGTTTTATTTGTACTTGTTAGGTGCTCGTTAAAGTAAACGTTATTATAGTTGTTTGCAAATCCTAAATCATTACACTTAATCTTTAGTTTTCTTGCTTGTGCGAGGAATTCATCTTTTTTCCAGCGACATAAAAATTTAACTATGATAGGCTTACTTTTTTTAACATCCTTATTTTTGTTTTTGGTAGCCACTCTGGTGATAAAATCAATGTCGGTGCCAGGATCAATTTTTATTGAAGTTTTGCTTGCAACGTTTTGTAAAATAGTATAGAGATTTTCATTTTTTTGTTCTGGAATTCCATAGATTTCAATATTCGATCGACGAGCCCATTGCTCACGATTATTGTTTTCTGTAAGGATTGATTGTATTGTAGATTTTATTTCCTCAAACTCAGAAAACTTTTCACTATACTGATGTAAATCTTTTTCACATTTTTCAATACGTGAATTTAAACTATCAAATTTTGAATTAAAGAAGTCCAAAGATTCCTTTATACTATTGTAATCCTGGCGAATCGATATTAATTCTTCTTTGAGTGGAACAAATGCTGACTTAAATTCATCCTTCAAGCTAGAAATTTCCGAAACAACAACCGACCTAATTAGCTCAAGTAGATTATTATTTTTATCGGCTTCTTCACAACTGTCTGCCTGAATAGTTGACAATGAACTACCACCTCTTTTAAAATTAATATTTTCATTTAACTTAGTATTGACACCACTACTACGTATAGGGGTATTATCGTTATTTGTTTGCCTTGGTATCAATAAAGAGCACTCCGGGCACATCCATTGTTTTTTTAACTCATATTTTAATTCCTTTTTACTATCTGTTGCAAAGAGGCACTGTACATGATAATTTTGTTTACATTTATTGCAAGTAATAATGTCACTACTGCCACCTGTGGTCAATTTGCAACACGCGAACTTCATATTTTATTATTTTAAGAGTAAACTAAAATAAATATAAATATTAAATGTAATTCACAGCCGAGATTTGAACCCCAGACAATCAACGAGTTTAAGTAGTGTTGTCTACCGCAACGCCAATTTGTCTCATGCGAAGATAGTAAAAACCGCTACTAATATTGCACTCTTGTACACGCACATTAGCTGAGGTCATTGAACGTAATAGCTAGAGGACACGCACAATGTCAACGCACAACAATTTAAACCAATGGATTTCATGTTTAAATACTTTTTAATAAGCACTAAACTAACTGTTTTTATGTCTTATAGCACTAATTATTCAGATTAGATACTAGTAAACTTAAAGAACACACTAAATTTCAAGTTTATGCAGTTTCAATACTTCTTTTTGAATTAAATATAAGGGTTAAACGGAATTACACTTGCTCAGCACGACATCGCGCACACGACTGGCCATATTTGTTTTTATTCAAAAAAACAGATTTAAATCTTAATATTTTCAAATGAAATCAGAGTAAAATACGCTAAATCCTCCTCTTGCCGCCTCTTTGCCGGTCCGCGCTGGCTAAATCGTTGCCTGTATATGAAAATGATATTTATAATTAGGGACGAACCTGATCGAAGCGAGGGTGAGTCGCTAGTTTATTATAATTTATCTGATATATCATGTCACATTTTCTTCACAACAAAAAAAACATTCCTTATACAAAACTAAACTAAACTTCAAGAAGCCTTTTAAAATATCACATCACTTCGCATCACGAACACACACGTTACAATTCACTTTACTTTACTGCATGTGGCCACGCGAGCCACATGACAAAATTAATAATAATGTTCGCCCAGAGGTGGAAATTTGACTTTAATCATGATTAAAAATGAGAGGACAATATAATACATATAAAACGAAGCTTTTTTATTGATAACACTAAAGCTCGTCATAAGCTACTAAAAAAAAACACTTGAAAAACAGAAGAGAAGAAGGTACTGAAGTGAAATGTTTTGTCTTTGTCTATTTATATATAGATTATGAGATTTGGCTCCATTGCGAAATTGGAGAACAATTTAATAGTTGCAAGACGCATCCTATTGAAAAGGACAAGAAGGAATATGAATTCCTCTTCTGGTATGAACTAACATTGGACTATAAGGTTCGATTAATGCATACTTTCTAATCACCCAAAAGAAAATACGCGATGAACTGTATATCAGGTCCATCGTCATGAGTTGGGTGTCCCATCTTAAGTATTTCATAGTCAAGTAGTGCCAACAGCTGTAAGCTCTATGAATCATGAAAATAAATCTAATTCCACTGACTTACAGATAGTATCCACAAACACAATTACATTTATATACAACATTAATTATAATATACTAGTTTCCACGCCTAGATCCATTCGCATAGTAAGCGGGAACACTTTGTTTCATCTAAATCTGTTCAGCAGCATGAGCGTGAAGTACAGGCACACAGACACACACACACTCAAACTCAGAGAGAGAGACAGATAGATAGATAGGTACTTTCGAATTGACAATATGAAAATATTTGAATCGATCAGTGAGGCTACTTCTACATTTTATAAAACAATAGTACTTATATTAGTAGTTAATTATACTACTATACAACATGAGTAAACTAAATGAAATGATAGTTCACGGGAAATTAATTATAAAACTTTTGCATTGCTAATTAAAAACGCAAACTAAAGTTCTATTTACTTGAAAAGCATTTGAAATCAGTAAATAGGTATTGTTTATGCAAAGAGCGACAAGGTAAACGGGGAACTTCGTCGGGTCATCAGTTATTCAATAAAGTTCGGACTGTCCGTATGGAAAGTTCCAGATAAGTAGACAAGCTGTATGAATAAAACATGAACGTAATTTCATTAGTGGATGACAGTACGTGACAAGTTTATAATTTGCAATAGATTAATGTGTGTAGTGTGTAGCTTCTAAGCTTGTAAGCTTCATGAGGTCATCTTTTAAGAGACAGATATAGGTCAAATTTTAACATCGTCGTAAAACTGTAACAGAGGATATACCATATACATACTGGTACACATTATATCCACATCGCATCCTTGACGTATTGGCTCTCTTTCGTCTCTTCAGAATGATCTATTTTTCAAAAAAAAACATTCACCTCCATCCACTTTCCATTCACTCTTTCATTGTCTGTCATATGTCATATCTGTGTGTCACTTCTACATCAAAATATCATGAATAATAAAAAAAAATTAACAAAGTCCATAATTTTTTAAGAAAAGTATATAATTAAATATATTATGTTTTGCAGGACATTTAGTATTTTATAAAAAACTATCAACTCACCCTCGCTCCGCTCGGGTTCGTCCCTAGTTACGTTTTAACGTTTAGTTTAGAGATGAGATATTTTCCCGCAGTAAAAAGTATCTTATATGTTGACCCGGATAACCAGCTATCATCATACTAAATTTCATCAAAATCTGTCCAGTGGTTTTCCCGTGATGCGGTAACAGACAGACAGACAAAATTTCTAGAAACTATATATTCGGTCTCTGTATCGATAATAAAGTCTATTTCAATAAGATTTTCCAAAAAATATTTAATGTACAGATTCGGCTTGGTTAGTTAGTATTGAAAAACATATAAGTTCAAGTTACTAAATCAGTTATACGATAAATTATGTTATTATTTAGAAATAAGATTTATGTAAATCCTAAGCTATAAAAGTTGTAATAATTGGTATGAGCGAACGGATACGACAGTACTAAAAAAATCATTATAGTGATTGTATCGAAGTAATATCAAATATCATTCAGTTTAGCTAAACGTTAAATTATATTTTAAAGGCCATGTACTATTTAAATAAATAAGTATAAGGTACGTGGCTTTAATGACTCCATTCTTAGAGCAATGATTTTTTCATTACTATCTATAAAAATCTAATCCCTTTTTACGATTAGTACATAAAATTCGAAATTAACGGTCTCCAATGTAATGCATAGCAAAATGGCAATAAAAGTTGTTGATTGGAGCTCGGGCTATTAGCCCACCATCTGCATGTTAGCCACGTTTAAAATAAGAAAAGTAGATATTTTTATGAGTAACTATTCCCCATGCGGGGTAGAACACATAGTAGAACAATTCAACATTGGTCGCGAACGGGTAGCTAATCTAGGAATTGTGCACAATACCTAAGTTTTCATGACATTAAAATTATTAATTATTAATTACCTGTTTTGTTTTATTGTATTAATGTACTTTGCATAATCGACCTAAATGGATCTCAAAAGGTATAAAAAGATGTACTAAAAATAAACGTATATTACTATGGCAATATAGAAAAAAACGAACTGAACGTAATAAAATTAAATTTAAAACTTACTCTAACCGCTTGAATAAAATAATAAAACTAACGCAAAAGTCTCAAAATATGTATTACATTGCCTGTGCTAAGAACAAATCGAAAGCCACATGGAACGTAGTGAATAGTAACTTTTTACCAAACAAAATTAAACAAGAGATAGATCACTTAGAAGTTGGTCATAAGATTATTAATGATCCTACGGAAATGGCAAATCTTTTTAATGACTTCTTTATTGGCCAGACTTCCAATATAGTCTATAATTCGAATAAATTGGATGCAGGAGCAATTAATTATTCCAATTCTAAATCTTTATTTCTAAATCCTGTAACTCCTTATGATATTGATAGAACTATCCATTCTCTTAAAAACACGCATAGTACTGGGTATGATGAAATATCCACAAAAGTTTTGAAACACGTATCTTCTATAGTTTCACCAGTTCTGTGCTACGTCATTAATCTATGCATTTCTGAGGGTGTCTTCCCAGATCAAATAAAAACAGTTATAGTAAAACCACTATTTAAAAAACTTAATAGAGAATCCTTATGTAATTACAGACCTATAGCTCTTGTTCCTATTTTAAGTAAAGTTTTTGAGAAAATAATTTATAATGCATTAAATGATTTCTTCGAAAGGAATAAATTATTTACAAAGGATCAATTTGGTTTTCGTAAAAACAAGAGCATAAATATGGCTGTTTATAGCTTTCTTAGTTATGTCATGTCTAATTTAAATGATAAAGTTCCTGTGTGTGCTTTATTTATGGACTTAACGAAGGCTTTTGATTATGTTGATCATAATATCTTATTAAATAAACTTTTTCACTATGGTGTTAGAGGAAATGTTTTAGAGCTCATACGGTCTTACCTTACTAACAGAAAACAAATTACACAAATTACTAAAGTATGTAGCAAATATAAAAAAAAAGTTATTTATTCTTCCAATTTGAAAACTATTCTACAAGGTGTCTCTCAAGGCAGTATACTAGGTCCTCTATTATTTATTATTTACATAAACGACTTACCGAAACATGTTGCTGATCATAAAATTATCTTATTTGCTGATGATAGTACGATTATTTTTGCTAACAATAACACAGTCGACCTGAAGAAGGATATTAATAAAACTTTAGGCCTTATTATGGATTGGTTGCATTCCAATAAGCTCATGATTAATTTGGATAAAACTAATTTAATGTTCTTTAAAAATAGGAAAAATAAGTTAAATGCTTTAGATATCAATTTTGAGGGTAAAGAAATAAAACAAGTGGATGTAACAAAATTTTTAGGTCTCAATATTAATAATAATTTAAATTGGAAAAAGCATATTGAGGAAATAAGCATAAAATTAGGACAATTTTCTTTTGCGCTCCATATGTTGGCCAAAACAGTAAATGTTTCAACCTTAATAACTGTATATCATGCTTATGTTGCTTCTTTGTTAAGGTATTGTATTATTTTTTGGGGTAATTCGGTAGATAAAGATGTAGCATTTAAAGCACAAAAAAAATGTATCCGAGCAATATTTAATTTAAAAATGATAGAAAGTTGCAAACCATATTTTAAAAATTATAATATAATGACGTTACCAAATATGTACATTTACGAGACTATTATTTATGTTAAAAATAATTTATATTTATTTGAAAATTGTAATAGTGTAAGACATAGGGCCTTACTTCGCCACCCTCGATGTAAGACTGACCTTTTCTCAAAGAGTATTTTCTGTACTGGGCCACTTTTATATAATCATTTACCTAAATGTATTCTAGAAATTAATGAAATTAATATATTTAAACGGAGATTGAAGAAATTTTTATTAGAAAAGACGTATTATTCTGTTAATGATTATATTTTGGATAAAGTCTAACATGTTATAATGAAATATATTCTACTTATTGTAATTATTATAATGAATTGCTATTAAATTGTATTATTGCATGCTCTAAAGCTGAATTTGGCTGGACATTGTTAATATTTATATTTAAATCTATTATATTATAACCCAAATTCGCAATAAATTATATTTGAATTTGAATTTGAATTTGAATTTGTTTTGTTGTATTAACCTTTTCCTGTGACTTCGCCTGCGTCAATGGATGGAGCGAGAATATTCTCCGTACTTAAATACCTGCGTGTATCAATTTTAGAAGAAGTATAGAAGTTTAGAAGTGATTCAGCGCAGCGCCATCTAGTGAGGAGTAAAAAGAAGGAAAAATTTTTTTAATATATCCATATGAAAACACATACATATATGTCAAAATCTAAGAGCGATCGATGAAGTGCTTTAGGAAATTTAATTATTATTTTGTGATTTGTGATCTATAGAAGATCACAGGTTTATTTGTGTACAGGTGTATTCATTTTTTTTATATTTACATATTACCATTACATATCTATATATATTTTAAACTAAATAAGTAACCTCAGGAGTATAATATATAAAGCCCTAACACAATAAAAAAGGCAAAAGTAAAATATCTTCAGCCAAGATACTTTCTAAGATTTCTTTTAATGTTTGCTTTATCTGATAATGGAAATAAATAAAAGTAATAATCAATAATAATTTCTGACCGAGGTATTAACTGGACAAGAACAAGTGATATCTTGTTTCTAAGTATATAACAGGTTAAGGGAATCCTTAGTTTATGAGTCAGATAAGTTTGCCTAATTTATTCAATTTGAAGACATCCTATATATCCTACATATCTTTAAAAAGATCTTTTTAAAAAGCGTAAAATTTTTTTGCAGTCTTTTGATATTATTATTGTTTACTAATTACACTTTAACTTAATTTAAGAGTTAAGTGACGCAATAGTTGACGCGAAAAGTAAACAAATAAGTTATAGTTTTGGGAATAACTATTAGAGTAAAGCTAGATAACTATAAAATACATTTACCTACACATCCTTCATATCAAATTACGACAAAAACAACATATTCTATATTAGTTTCAAATATATAATTTAAAAGATATAAAAGAAAATTTCTGAAAATTAACAAACCTTTATAGCTTATGCATTTCAAATACAAAAAACCGACGAATATTTTCAAGTCGTCGAACGTTCTTCCTGCACCGCCAAATGTAATATCTAAAATTATTAATACAACTTCATCCCCAATATCAAGACCACACAGTCTTTATTATTAGAACCATTTTATTATAGAAATATACGCTTTATCGAAACTATATACATTGTGTCAAGTGTTGAAAATGGTGGAAATAAACACATCTTATGTGGCAATGATTCGGATTGTCACGGTACTCGTTTAAAGCGATAACAATAAAGTGCTTCAATAAACTACGGCGCATCTGGCGCCCTGCGATGTGTCTTGACGATACCCTACAATTTATATTTTAGGCTGTAGTTATTTGTTAAAAGCCAACTAACTTTTAAATTATCAGTTAATTTAATCAAATTGAAATATTAAACTACAGACTAGTGACTTAGCCTAACTATTCTCGGATACTTCCCTAGAACAGTAGGGTAGCTAGTGCTAAATTTCATCTAAATCCGTCCGTACAACCGTTTTAGCGTAAAAGATAAACAAATACACACATACATACGTATAAAGTTTCGGTTAAAATAGTAGTGTGATTGAGGACATTTTGAAATAATTGTTATAAGTATAAATAAATATTTTCCGCGGTTTCATTCGCTAAGTAAAGCGTGCATAAGGAGAGGTAACAAACAGACAGATTTACATTTAGATTTATAATATTAGTAAAGAATTAAATCTTTTATGGCAAGACATTTATTGGAAAAATATATAATACTACAATAAGATAAAAGAAGGTATCGTTGACTAAAACCGATAATCCGATCTAATTAATTGGTTACAGGGACTCTGACATATATTGTGGTAAAGAAAGAGGCTTTGTGTTATTCCTTTCTTACTTACACGGACAATTGTGTATATTATATATACATATATATATATATATATATATATATATATATATATATATATATATATATATATATATAAATATATATATATATACTTTGACCTAAGAATTTTCGCAGTATATTTTTTTTTATCTTTATACACGCTGTTATGAAGAAGACTGTTGAAAAAAATAATGAAATGGTTCTCAAACTCAAGTATAAAATATTCTTAAGTATATATTCACTAGTCTTATACATAGTACATATAATTCAAATAGAGTCAGTCAATATCTCTCCATGAGGTAGCTAGCTCCAGCTTGAAATGCAGATTTGCTTGGAAGACTTTAATATTATATATATCTATCTCACAAACTTAGACAAAATATTTATAAAAAATCTACAATTGCTATCGCTAATAAATAACTAAAATATTATATGACTAATATATATCTTAGCAATATGATTAAATTAGAATGTGTTATTCCCATAAATGTTTAGCTTTCTATTAGCAATATCGCTTGTAGAAAGGCAACCTGAGGTCCCTTATTAAAAATCAATATGTCAAATTCCACACATTTTATTCTACAACAATTTCTTGGACAAAGTAATATACTTGAAATTTGCAATAAATTTTCATATAAATAATATCTATAAGTTTGAAATAGTCGTCGTGTATTGTGATTTCAATAAACATTGCGATTTATCATTAAATAATGCTCGAAATAAGTACAGTATGACAATTGTAACGTAATATAAAACAAAATACCCTGAAGCAAGGCCTTTGTTATGATTTTTATTACAAAGTAGGTCATCTTCTGAGAAAGCTTTTAATAAATTGAAGTTAAATAAATTCCAAGTAGCCAAGACATAATGAAAACCGGCCAAGTGCGTGTTGGGGCACGCGCAATGTAATGTTCCGTAGTAGCCCATCACAATAATGCAGACTAAGAAAAGGGCTTTTTGTTGTTTCATACTCGTACATGGTTTATAATTTATTAGGTACTTGTTTTACACAAGTAACGTTTTATATATAAGTAATATTTAATAAAATTCGTACGAAATTTTTACTTCCCCAAGAACATTTCATAAGTTGGTCGACTATTACTTGTAAACTTATAAAGCCGTATTATTACCGTGATTTTTTTCACATGAATATGTAAAAATAGTAAAAACAACAATTTAGCTAGCATGGGAGATACTTGACTCAAACAAAGATTAGCACTTTAAAGCTTAATATTTCACAAACGGACAATTTTTACACAAACTCGCAATATTCTTGAAAGATCTATCCATCGACACCCCACACCATGTGTTAGATGACAAAAAAATATATCCTCAAACTTTACAAGTAGAGGAGGTACCCTAAAAATTTATCAATTTCAAAAAAAAACAATAATTACTGAAAAATCGTAGAAAACATATATGAATAGAATTAATCTGTATTTTATATAAAAAAACTGCTCCAAATTTTTTTTTATTGATTAATTAAATTGGTCTAGTAGTTTCAGATATCCGTTTCAAAAAAAACGTGTGTCTGTACTTATGTACGCACGAAAAGAGTTATACTTCTTCGGCGTAACAGAACAAAAATCTCTAAAGATTTCATTCTGTATGTCCCAACATTCTGTAAAAGGAATGCAGCTAACTTCATCATGTCGCTTTTTGGCTGTCGAAGTGTGCGCGCATAATTTTTTCCAAACATGCCAAAAAAAGTATAACTTCAAAAATAAAAACAAAAAAATCAGCTTAACAAGAACAAAACTTTCAAAAAAAAACTAAATGTCGCATGATTATAAAAATTATAATATTACAATATAAATAACGATAAACAGTTATAAATAAGGTTTTATATGATGATTGAAAATTCTGTCTTTATAAAATAAATAAATAAATATGTTGGGACTTTAACACAAAGCACTATCTAGTTCTATAGTAAGCTACGAGGCTTGTGTTATGGATACTAGATAGTTGATACACTACATATATACAACTTTAAATACATAAGTATGAAAAATATAAACACCCATGACTGGAGAACAAACATTCGTGCTCATCACACAAACGCATGGGACTCGAACCCGGGACCACTGCCACAGAAAGTAGGATCACTACAGACTGAGCTAAACGTGTCGTCAATACAGAAAATAAATAGAAGTCGAAAATCCTGCACAAGTTATATCACATTATATTATAATATTAATAGCTATAAATGAAATTTGACGGAAATATTCGATCAATAAATTGCTTGCAATACCACAGACGATGAGGCATCATATAAAATACATGATAAACAAAAATATTTCAAATACTTTGGTCACATAAACCATGGTACGGAATTCTTATTCGAACTTGCTCAGATATACAGGTTGATGTAATTTTCATTAAATTATAAAATTATCTTTATTTATATAATAATAATATTCCTTTGTTAATATTACTTATATGCTTTAAAATAAATAAACCGGTTTCACAGTAAGCAAAATTCACATTGAAACCGGTTATAAACCTTTTGAAACCGGTATCGGCTTATAATCCTTTTGCAAATTTCAAAGAATTTAACTAAATATTAAATGAAATAATACGGTTGTTTAAACAAGCTTCCATATAAAAGTGTGTAGTAGGTACTTATCTTTAGTAGATTTAAAAAATTGAAAAGCCTTGCAAAGAATTGAATCATTTATGTGAAGCAACTTAAGGAATCAAGATGATGATGATAAAATGTAAATTATGTGATTAAACAAACTTTGTATTAAAGCGCCTTCATGAATATGTATAACTAAAAATATTGTTTAATTTTAAAAGTTTTTGTTTCGATATAATAGATGGCGCTAGTAAATTATAATACCCTAAAATTTGTTTTAATTAAGTTGTATTTATATGCAACTTATTATTGATGTACTTAGAAGTTATTATTAGGAGGATTATTTTTCATATTTTTAAGTAGAAATTCAAGTGTTTATCTGAAAGTCTTTGGTTTTATTGTGACCCAGTACTAGGAATGATGTGCGAGGAAGGAGATATGTACCTTGAAATAAAACAAATACTAACTAACATATACTTTTCTGTGGATTTTAAAATTTTATAGGTATATTTTGTTAAATTACGAAGGAACTTGTTTTTACGGTTAACGGTATGATAAAAGCCTAATAAATAAAAACAAAACCTTGTATAATGTAATAACAAAATTATCTTCATAATAAAACGGTCCACTAGTTACATATTTTAAAATCAACTTAGAATGCAATAATTTATTAAAAAAAAAATATCTGATTTTTTTCCTTTTAAAAACAGTCTGTAGATTTTTAAGCCGATATTAAATGATACCTTCAAAATATGTTATTTTACCCTTCACCTTTTACTTCAATATATTATAAATAAGTACCTAGATAATTTCTATGTGTAAAAGGGCAGATTAAATTTTCAAAAACTGAAATATCCCTTAAATCCCTTAATTAGTGGTAGTAACATATTAATCAACAGTCTGGTCATATTTTAAGATCAACAAAAATGAATAAATGTAATTTAGAAACTTTATAATAAATCTATCAACTGTAACTCTAAAAGGAACTATAGGTATATTTATAAAAAAAGTCATGAGGACTGCCAACAGAAGTAAAAGCTTAAAATTATAAACAAACAGTGTTATTTTTGAATATTCGAATTGATTGTTTGATCTTAAATTAATATTTGTAAATTAAAACTGTTTTCATTTATCTGGTTTTGACATCTATCGGCACTCTGAGTGTTAGCGTCAACACGTCACGTGACCATGTCGATGACGACTTACATGAATTTACTCCCCATCCAAACCTGCCTATACTCACTCACTATCACAGTAATAGCGATATAAATTAAATATTTTCAAACTGTATGACTAGCTAGAGCAACCCGAATTATAATTATTATTTATAATTTTTTTTTAAGTATATAAGGTAATTCGGTGCTATATCCCTTTTACTTTTATTTATTTATTATACTTAACAGGCAAATAATAATAATTGTTGAACTATTGGTTGTCACTAACCCCTCGAGGACCGCATATACGCCGGCGTGTACGATAACAATTAAATTCTCGGAAATTCGCACGGATTTCTTAGAAATTATCTTGGAGAGATTAATGTTCTAAAAAAATTAAATTTTATTACTTAAATAATAAAACATCTTTGTAAATAAAGTTTCAACAAAAATATAACTAAATTTTAAATCCTAAATACAAAGGTAGAAAATAATGTTAATAATTCTATGATCAGATCACAACAACTTACTTCAAAATCACTACATAATTTCGTGGGTAGACACCGTCTGTAATCTATACATATAATAAAATTCTAACTGAGTCGAATCTGTACCTTAAATATTTTTTAGAAAATCTTATTGAAATAGACTTTATTATCGATACAGAGGCTGAATGTATAGTTTTTAGAAATTTTGTCTGTCTGTCTGTCTGTCTGTTACCGCATCACAGAAAAACTTATAAAAGTTATAAAAATTTGGTATGATGTTAGCTTGATATCCGGGTCAACATATAGGATACTTTTTACCGCGGGAGATTATTTCATTCCCACGGGAATACACGTTATAACCCAACATAAAAAATATTTATGATCAGAATTTCTTGAAACTTGGTATTAATGCTCTTCAATACAGTTAAATAAATACGTGTTTTAGCGTTTTTTGAAATTCATCCCACAAGGAAATAAAATAAGGGATGAAAATTTGTATGAAACCTACCTTTTTAAAGTTTTTTTGTTATAGTTTTAGCGCGAGCTAAGCCGCGGGTTTTGCTAGTAACTATATAATAACATTTGAGGCGTCAAAGACCTTAGTCTCCCCCGCGACAATGTTTGCTGAATGAATGGATCAAAATAATTAATCAAAACGAACAGTTTTAATTAAATTATAAACATTCACATAAATATAAGAAAGTCGCCAATTTTTAAATATATAACTTTGATTTTCAAGTCAGAAACTGAAAATAAACGGCTTAGAGACTTGAGAAATATCAGCCAATACAATAAAAACATTAAATCATACTATTTATTATCAATTGGTCGCATCGTGGTATATTTTCAACTTACGTTTCTTAGCGCGATAAATTTCCTCGCATCCCAACACGCATGCAATCGTTTATCCATAAATCTTATTATCATACTTCCAACGTTTGTTGTCAAAAAATTAGCGACTCACAGCTACAATGGTATAATGTTATAAATTCACTTTGCATACAAATAAATATTACGTACAATGCACCCAAAACCTTTAGTTTATACAACATTTTCAACAAAAATCATCTTTATTGCCTTTATTATGAGCAATATATTAGCTTATTTTAATTTTGATATAAATTACTAAAAGCCTTTAATTTGTATAGTACGCAGATTGAGACTTTATATCAATGGAATAAGGGCTAATATTGTAAAGCATATAATTTTTAACCTGAGTCTACATCATTTAACAGGACACCCCGTCTGTTAAACCCACGCTCCACCCACATATTTGCAATTCATACTTAACTAGTGCAGTTGACAACAAAATATAGTATTTTGAGGCAATTTAACCCCTAACCCTCAAAAAATAAGAAGCATTTTTAGTAATTTCTATTAAATGACGGTAGCATACGAAGGTGTGTACGTAATGATGGCTTCAACTAAAGTAATAAATAGATGTACTTAGTTCAAAAAATAATCGATTTTTTAAGATAAACTGGGCTATTATCTTTGGAGTGGGAAATGTAATTTATTTCTTTGATAACAACTACAGTCCCTTAATTCTATGGGATCCGACATTCCTTATGGTATGATACTGTAACTAAATTAAGCTCCACGTTATTCGTTTGATAGACGTACATAAGGAAGTTCTTAGGTAAATCTTTGTGAGTTAGTCAAGGAAAGCTTTTGGGTTTAATTCTCTTATATCTCTACTCTTTCTATCTCTATTTCTATCTCTTTTCGATACTGCTAGATCTATTTGTATGTTACCTGGACGTTATTGGGTAAATAAATAATTTTGTAATCCATGAGTTTGAGTTTTGAGAATTTTTAGAATTTTGAGTCTAAGTTTAATTCGACAAGATAGCTTAAGTCTTTAAAGGACATTTTTTTATCTGTGAACATTAAGTAGCTTCTAAGGAATAATGGATGAAAATCAAGTTTAAAGATTTACTTATTTAGTGAAATTAAATACATAACATGTATTTAATTTCACAATTAAATAACTCTATCGGATCTACAAGACATTGCTTTTAGACACTTTACCCATGTTGTTTTTTTATAAAAATATATATAATATAAACAAATTGTGTATCTCTAAATGATATCATTAGACAGTATTATGAAACGCAAGCCTGAGCTAACAACCCTCTTGTAACTTGAGATATCAAATGTGAGGTAAACGACCTAACAGTAAATACACAAGTTCACGTGTTGAATTCCGAAAGGATATATTGAACAATAACAAAAAATAATAATATTCAATACCTCACCCTCGCTTCGCTCAGGTTCGCCTCTAGACAAACAGAGACAAATCTATCCCACGGGAACCGTACATTTTCCGAGATAAGAAATAGCCTATTTGTTATTCTAATGTATTAACTATATTATTATTGTAAAGTTTCATTAAAATCTGATCAGTAGTTTTTGTGTATAAATTAGTATAGTTTTGTTTTGGTTTAGACAATACAGACGTATAAGTTAGTATAGTTCTTTAACGATCCCACGGGAATTCTTTAATTTTCCAAAATGAAAAGTATCTACGATGTTGACCGGGGGTATAAGGTACCACCATGCAAAATTTCATTTCAAATTAGTTCAACAGTTTCGGAAATTAGCCCGTACAAACAAAAAAATTAAAAAAAATCTGGACTTGCTCTATTTCTCTTTTTACATCCCCCTGACTCGGTTTTTAGCATTTTTTTTCTAATGTACAGACATTCGACCTCTACAGTTTTATTATATTTATAGATACGTACATTTATGTTACTAGTCATCTACGAGTAATATTTATGTCGGTTTAGTGCTCAGGCTACGCCGGGATACTTTTTGCGTATAAAATTCGCTATTCATCCTTTTAAGGGGTTGAACTTTAGGATTCTTTTTTTGCGGTTACATGAGTATTCTGACCTTCAGAGACGTAAAACAAAACGAGCTCTTCAGTTTTATAATATTAGTCTATACCAATGATCTAGGTGCTATTATGTGGCTTCATAGCTTCTAAATTTAATATATATATAACGTATAACGAGAGATATATGTATAACGTATGTAGATTTAATGACCCTTAAATTCACCATAAAAGTAAGATATATTATGTATTAAAAGAAAATGAAGAACGACAGACTAAATTATAAAATTATTTTATCACTGCCGTTATAGCAATGTTTTTGTTCAGCTTTTGTTCCTCACTCAAACTACACTGCCTACTTTTTTGGCATGTTATAATTATTCTTTTTTTCAATGAATAGTCTGCCTTATGCCTATAGGATGGTCCTCCAATTAGGATTGTACTTTTTGGTTAATAATAAAATATTAGAACTGATTATTTACATACATAATAATATTACTCGTTACCCGCCGGCTATGCTGAGCGTACATAAATGTTTCTTTTGCTCGTATAATTTAATGGAAGATTAAATGGATAAAAAATACGACATCTCCTGAATTTTAAAATTTATCATTGTATAGACTATTTCCACTTCATTATTAGATCACAATGATTTTTAAAAATTCTTTAAGTAATTGAAAGCTGTATTTGTTCTTGGGTAATACAGGTCTTTCATCGAAATTTCACTTCACTAGCGGAGACGCGGCCTAAAACTATAGAGTATATATAAAGATGATAAGAATGAAACTTAGATATAACAGTGACAATGTGGCGACAGCGTAATCCACTAATTGAATTTCGTAACAAACGTCGGTATTAATTCGCTTTTAAGGTTTCTAGAGACTTATATTCTAAGTAGAATGTAAGTAAGATGTATTCAAACGTGGTTGGTATTATAATATTCTTTGCTATTGAAAAAAGTTATTAAGTTTTCACATTATTATTTTTACTAGTGTTCGCCTAGCATTCCAAATTCGACCGTAATCATTATTGAAAATTTGGGGAAAACATAAATATAGATATAATAATAATAATGTCCACCTGACCGATTTTGGTGGCAGCCAATCTCATTGAGACTAGCCATCTGCGCAGGAGATATTATAGTGTACAAGTGTGCGCGTAGACGCGCACTCTCTATTCCTGTTACTCTCATACTCCGGTGGGACGACTACTCGACACGATCGGTGTGAGTTAAGACGCAGGAACGAAGGCTTTACGAACTCTGCCTCGGCACGGGGGTGAAACACCGCCAACTGTTACTGAGGCTTACTACACAGAAAGACTCAATAACTAAACTTGACTCAACCCGGGACTCGAATCCAGGACCTCCGGGTGTGCAACCGTACATGCTAGCCACTACATCACTGAGTCAGTTTAATTTATTTCATTCACCTATCTATATAAAAAAACTAACTTTTTCCAAAAAAGCCAAGACAGACCACAACAACCGAGGGGTTGCTTCTATGATCCACTCTGTTATCAGAGTAGTATTAGAAAGAACCCACATACTAGACCGTCTCCCATGGTGTTTCTTGCTTGTTGCGTATGTTTTTATCGACATATCTACTGTACGAGGATAAGATATAAAGCACAATTATATTAGTACATTTATAACAGAACAAACAAACAAGTTCCTTAATGCTACTTCATTACGCAAACAAGGTCTTATAGATAATATTTTGACCAAAACGGACGGTTATTAAATTGGTAGTTTTCCACCACTTTATTAAGGTCCTCGCAAGCGTAGAGTTAAATATGCAGCGTGCGTGCTCGATGTAAATATTGTGACCACGTGTGCACCAGCGCGAGGTTAGGTAAGTGCTGTATCTAAAGCTATAGGTATAGTAGAAAATGTTATATGGTAATGCATGTAACATAATATTTTCTAAGTTGAGAAACAAAATTATTTTATGAAACTGATATTTAGTCTATGTAAATATATAAAACTAATCTATAGATTTATTGGTCCGATTTCATTTTGAATTCTACAAAATTAAAGGACGAAGACAGAGCCGCAAGAAAGCGCTAGTACTAAATCTATGGAATAGTACTCGATTGTAGAACGTCTTTACATCAAAATAGCACATAGAATCAAGAACAATTCATGGGAAATTGCCGTGATTGATATTGAGACAGAATACTTTCCAAAAAGACATTGATATTGCTAGAACGTTTTTAAATTGTTTATACATAATATAGTGTTGTGTCAAGTAGTACAATTCCGAATTTAAGTAAAAATTAAGAGGAAATAATCAAAAGTGAAAAATACAGTAATGTAAGGAGAAGTAGTGAACGTGGAAAATAGTGTTTTGTGACTGTATTATCTGTACGAATACACGTAAACTGTTATAAGTCTGTTATAATAAAACATCTACAGTGCAAGACCTGATTTAATTTTCGATCCCATACACTTAGCTTAACGACACAAGCAAAACATACAATCCAATTTAATATGTCTATATAATCTATAATAAAGCTTATTTACTATAGATATAATCAATATAATTCAGTAATTTTTTTAACAAGAGTAGCTCGAGCTATATTTAAGTTATATTATAGCTTGTAGTATTACGACAGATGCTTTTCAAAATAATAAAGAGGTCGCGTCACGCGCACACGGTTCCGTCTCATTACGTTGAACTGTTTCTGTTAGCTGGAACGCTGAAATACTCGTGTAAGCACAGCTTTACGTTAATATTAGAACTAAGTAAAATATCTTATTATCTAACCCATTAAATGTAGTATATTTAATTAATTAAGCTAATAATAATATAAAGCTTAGCTAAATATAAAGCTTAATTAAGTGTTTCCTTATATCGTCGAAATTCGTTTATAATCATTACTGAAAATGTAAGAAAAACATAATATATTAATAGAATTTACCTACATATCTATATAAAAAAATGCTTCCAAAACACTAAAGTTCTTCAGTAGCTTTTAAACAGAAAAAATCGGTTGACGAACAGAGGAGAAAAACATACTGAATTATTTGGTCATTTCCTATTTATATATAAATAGTAGATATTTTAAGGGAAATTTTCAAGTAACTACGTATGAAATGGTATTTTTTGTACGTTATTATATGATTCAAAAAATAAGTGTTAAGTACATACAATTTCCTTTTTTCAAATCACCCCTAATATATATAAGTCCTCTAGCCTGAAGCATTGTGGACATTGAGGGTGATAAATTTATGTAAACGCTCATAAAACTGATCAGGCACTTTTGGGGTAAAGTGCATTGACCTTTACGAGTGTGATTAAAAAGTACGAAAAAAATACTTCAGCAAAATGATTTATTTATTCTACATATTACTAATATTATAAATACGAAGAATAATTGATTTTAGATCGGTGTTATACTTTATTGTAAGTCACAAAATATTATATTGCAAATTATTACTTAGTAACGCGCGTGTAGTTACTCAGTCTGCCTCCTGAGCAAAGCAAGGGCGGGTCACTAGTGTCTTCTCTATTTATATATAGTAAAACGGATCTAAATATCCCGACTTAAAAAAAAACTTAAATAAAATTTGACATTACAAAATGATTGCCTTTTGTAACTTTGTAAGTAGACGCTGTCTGTAACAACTGCGTATGACCTTTGAGATGTCTAAAACCTTAGTCTCTCTTGTGAATATGAGTGCTGTAAACTGTAAAGCATTCGAAACGCTGGAAACCGAAAATCAAAATAAGACCGCGAAAAAATTCGAAAAGATAATTTTATTTAAAATGTCAAATATTCGCGTAAATCTAAAAGCAAGTATTATTAGAAAAATCTTTATAATATACGGTAAATAGTTAGACCTATAAATTACTAGTTACTGCACGGATGGTTTTAAATGTTTTTTTACCACTTTTTCTAGTCAAAATACATTTTGCATTTCTAAAACTGTTGTATAAAGCTCAAAGACAAACACTTATAAACAAATAAATAAGCTAATTATACCTATATATAAATGTTAACAAGTGCGTCCTTATTTCACAATTACATGCTCACCTACTAATTGCTACTGTCCTGCAAGAATGTCATGCATACGATACATTGTACCCCATGAATTAATATAGCAACGGAATGCGGAATGTTGGCTGTATACATAATATGTAGATGTATTTTGTTTTAAACAATCTGTGGGTTTGTCTGTATTATTCTAGTTAGAATTTTTTATCTATGTAATGTCTTTTATCCTTAAAAAATATTTCGAATAAGTAAGATCTCAATTTGGTCCTTTCGTTTAAATTTTTAAAATTATAATATAAACATATAATAAAAAAATTTAATACAGAAAAGTCTTTAAGTTGCTTAGGGAATAAAACCTATGAATATATGTATTTATTGGTAACATTTGCAAAACCTGGTTAAGAAAATTCAAGATAAAACCTATATTTGTATTCAACCTGTTCTTTCTTACCAATGTAAAAATCATATACCTACCTATTCGTAAACCTCAGAAGAAACAAACATTAATAAAGTATTTAACTGTTTAAATAACTAAAATACATAATAAATAATATAACTATAATTTATATATACACTAGTGACTCAGCCTGGCTCGGCTCGGGTTCGTCCCTACATACGTTTTAACGTTTAGTACAGATTTCTCAGAGATGAGATATTTTCTCCCAGTAAAATGCATCTTATATGTATGTTGACCCGGATAACCAGCTATTATATAAAATTTTATCAAAATTCCTCCAGTGGTTTTTCCGTGATGCGGTCACAGTCACACAGACAGACAGACAAAAAGTCTAAAAAACTATAGACTCGGCCTCTGTATCGATAATAATATCTATTTAATAAGATTTTCCAAAAAAATTTTAATGTACAGATTCGGCTTAGTTACAATTTTATTATAGATATGTATAGATTATTGTTCTTATATAGCATATAATATGTATCCGCATACCTATTAATATAATAAAACAGAATAGAACATTTTTGTCTGTTTGCACGCGCTTATATATCGCTTAAACTATTGATCAGATTTTGAACAATATTTTTTTCATTTTATAGCTTATTTATTAAGAAAGATCAATACAACCTTATATCATGATCTATTTCTAAACTCTATGATCTTTAAGATATTTTTATACGTAAATAAAGTACATGAACATAACCAGCGGCCAAAGGTAGTATATATGTATATATAAATGTTATTGTGTCCTGGAATGCGACACGTGATGCTATCGCTCACCGCGAATTAGCGTAAACGCGAGGTAAGAACGCTCGGAATGCATGTTATATACAAATTGTGAAGGAATGTGTAGATTTGTGTAAGGCATATATTTTGGCTGTAAATCTGCTTTAAACGCTAAGGTATTTAGAGTTTAAGCATTTTGTGTTGGCGCATGTTATTAAGGATTTTTTACATATTGTTAAGGTTTTAACAAATTCACTTCATCAAAATCGCTCCGTCGTTTCTGCCGTTTTACAGTCCATAAAATACACATCGATTTTTATATGTATAGATTTAAAATTACCCTAAGTACAAACAAAATATATGACAGCCATTTCCGAAAATGTTACGCCAAACATTTGATAAGACAATACGATTCATAAGACCCATAGTTTACATAAAAAAGTATGATGAAAACACTTTCTACTTTAAATTCTCATAATGTACAATAAAAATAGACCCATCCCAAGTATTTCAAAGGTTTTATATTTCGGAGTTAAACATGTTTTTCAATGAAAACAAATGAAGTTTCAATAAAATAAAATCTACAAATACAAATAGTGATTGTATTGCTGAATCGCAAGGTTTTTTTCACTTTGCATTTAAGCTTTTTGCATTTCTGAGCTTTTTGTTTGGAATATATTTGGGATAAAATTAAAATAAATCCAAGAGCTTTGTTTCTAATTAATACACTAAGTTTTTTTAGTATATTAATTAAATACAATAGTATTGTTGTTTAGTTTAGTTTTTATTAAGTCTTAAAATCAAAATAGCACGTCTGAACTGAGTACTACCTGTATAACAGGTAGACAACAATAGGTATAACAATAGGTAAGGTTACGAACGTAGGGACGTAGACGCCAGAATAAAGCAAGGGTAAGCGCTAGTGAAAAAATAATTAAGGCAAAAATATCGTCCCTTTATGGGTTTGCTTTACATACCCATGAGTTATTTTTTTTCGTATTTATATTTCTTTTTTGTATTTACATGATGTTTCTTTAAGGAAAGTGTAGAAAAAAATAAATTTAAAAAATTTGAAATTGTTAATTCCACTTCGTTACCATATTCCTAATAAAACCGCACTTTTATCGTATCTAGGTCACAAGAATCTTCCTTAAGAGCTCAAACGTTTACTGCGTAATTGTTATATATTGCTGCTAGAATTAGGATTTATGTATGTACTGGCCGTATTAACTTAATAGCTTTATCGTGGCTTTGTTCGCTGCAAATTAGCAACGCAGTTTGATCATTAGCGAAATTAATTTATTAATACATACTATAAACAAATATATAATGTAATTATACATATGTTAGTTCGTAGCTTTGTTATTATTATAGATAGCTTCATTTATGAATATAGTTTTCAGAAATGTTATTAAAAGTGTATAAGTCCTAACTACTTAGTATTTACTACACCTGCAAAAAGCAAAGTTGTAGCTCAGGTTAGGAATGTTACTAATATTGTAAATGTGAAAGTTTAGATGTTTGTATGTCGCGCCAGAACGGCTGAACGGATTTGGATGTTTAGCACAAAGACAGATTATAGTCTGGAATAGCACATAGGCTTATTATCCCGGAAAAAAGATAGATAAGATAGATAGTGCCCGTGGGATAGATATGTTTTGTTTTTCTAGAGGCGAACCCGAGCGAAACGAGGGTTAGCTGCTAGTTTAAAATTGAAATTATTTTCTCTTAAAGTCGAAATGTCGTTGCAATATTGAGTTACAATGTTGTTCCTAACAGGTGAATCCTTGTATGTGTGTTTGTTCTTTGTCTTTTCTAATAATACCAAAGAAATTATGGATAATGTATTTTGTATGTTAGTTCATAATAAGAGAAGCCATTGGGATAATAAAACGTTCTGTTAGCCGATTTTAACCGACACGGCGGTCAATAAATAACCTGATTGGAACCCAGGGCTCCTGGTCTGCCATACATATTAGCACTAGACCAACAAAGCACGTAGTAATTATAATACTTCTATATAATATCTATACTACGAGAATTAGTCAATCTATCCTCCTTATAAGGTAAATTTGAAATTATTATTTTTTATGGGACAAAGGGGGCAAACGGGCAAGAGGCTCACCTAATGGGAAGAGATCACCTCCGCCTATGGACATCTGCAACACTGCAGGGCTTGCAGATGCTTTGTGGCCTTTCAGGAAAGGGAGGGAAGGAATGGAAGGAAGGGAGGATGGAGGGGGAGGGAGGATGGAGGGGGAGGGAGGATGGAAGGGGAGGGAGGATGGAGGGGGGAAGGATGGATGGGGAGTGGGCCTCCCAGACTCTCACTTACCGGATGAAACGGGACAGCATAGCTGCCAGTCGGTCTTCCGAGCCGGTCTTCTGTGAGAGAGTGGTACTATACGGGGCGTGTCGGCCCATTCGGCTGCTACCCGAAGGTAACAAGCATGGCACTACCACTTTAGGATAATTAAATAACGGAAAATTAAGAACTTCAAAGTGTTTTTTATTTAATTTCAATAAAAAAAAAAAATTAAAGAATCCGTGTATGAGTACTTTTTATGAAATTCAATTTATGTTTTAAAATAATTAGGATAGGTGAGATACAATAAATAACGCATATGAGGCATATTACTATTATATATTTATAGAATATCATTTAAGGAAAGAATATAATGTTATATATCATTTGTCAGACAAAAATACTTAAAAATTAAAGTTATTTCTAAACCAGATACAAATTAATAATAATCTCACTGAATAACACAATCCAATCTCACTAACTATCGATACGCGTACGCGCAGACACACGTGCACTCTCTATTCCTGTCACTCTCAAAATCCGGAGAGAAAATTCGACACGACCGATGAAAGATCAGGCGCAGGAACGACAGCTTTTAATGCTCTTTGAAGCAAGGGGGTGAAATACCACGAACTTCCCAAATCCGGGCTGTTACTGAGACTGAACAAAAAGACTCAATAACTAAACTTGGCCCGAACCAGGACTCGAACTAGGGACCTTCGTATTTGCAGCTACTAGACCAATTAGAAAATTAATAATAACAGTTCTACGAATATAATTACATTTTAACTAAAAATATATACATCAATGCCATAATTGCCTTGAAAATAATTAATTATTGCACTGTTAGAGGGGAATTCCTTCCAGTAATTCACATATATTATGAGTATGTTTAATGTACTCGAGGTATATACAATATATAACACCTATATGAGTATATACCTGTATTATGGATACCAGATAGTTGATACACTACACATATATAACTTTAAATATATACGTATTATAAATATAAACATTAAACACCCATAACTGGAGTAGTTGCAAACATTCGTGCGACTACAAATTGAGCCAATCTTGTCGACAAATAAAAACTATTCTATTACCTTCCCAGGGTCTCAAACTATCTTCTAAATTATATTAATTTCATCTAAATCGGTTGAGTAGTTTCAGAGCTTATTGGGTACAAACAAACAAACAAATCTTTCCTCTTTATAATATTAGTAAAGATAGGTATTACTAATTATTTAGTTATAGGTATTTTTTTACATTATGTAATCATAGGAAACAAATCAATCAATTATAAAAAGCAACAGCCTTAAAGTCCATTAATTTATTAACAATAAAAATTATTTATTGCCTTAATTTTAAGTAATTTAAGTAAGTAGTAAAAACAGTATATTTATTAAGACAACAGTTCGCAAATACTTATTTTAAACTTTAAAGCGGGTAATGCGTAAAGATAATATCAATACAGTAATTAATCTCGCCACAATTCCTAATGAAGTGACAAAAAACGTTTGAATTCGATATAGACAAAAAATCTAAGACTTCGGTCAAAGATTATCTAATAACCAGATATGGTTCAAATTATCAATTTTTTGTGTGCAGCTTCGCTATCTTATTTTTTTGTGTACCTATATAATATTAACGTGATTTATTCGTGTACATTTGTGTTCGCCTTGCTATCGTTGTTGTAAGTTTAAGGATAAATAAATAAATAAATAATTATGTTGGGACATTAACATACATCACCATCTAGTTCTATGGTAAGCTACGAGGCTTGTGTTATGAATACTACATAGTTAATACACTACACATATATAACTTTAAATACGTACATATTATGAAAATAAACACCCATGATTGGTGTACAAATATTCATGTTCATCACACAAATTATTGCCCCCAGCGGGATTCGAACCCGCAACCGCTAGCACATGAAGTAGGGTCACTACAAACCGAGCCAAACGTGTTGTCAACGTATTCTTGGAAAGTTTGAGTGTGGGTGTGTATGATATATTAATTTTTTGCTTTGTTAGGCACCCTGGGATGCACCCGAGCGAAGCGAGGTTGAGTCACTAGTTTTTTTTAATATATTTAATGATAAATGAGCGTTTGGAGTGTGTGGTATGTTGTTTATTAAATATGCTTTAGGTGGGTATTTTTACTATAACGAAATATATTAATTGATTTTTTTAATCTTTATATAAAGGTCTATTTTGTTTAAAAAATTAATCAATTAAAGAAAATACTTATTTCATATTGGAAAACCTTAAAACCAAATTAAAACAAGTAAATCTAGATTCTGATTTTATTTTACATACATACATATGTACACACATACATATGTACATACATACATATGTATATAACAGAAGTATGATTAATTAATTATTATTTAAAGTGCACTATCTACGCTATCTAATCTACAGATGGCCTTGATCAGTCACAAAAACGATATCAAGTAGACCGCTGTGCGAAGATGAATCGTATCTTTTGAATAGATTCAGGCTTGACCGGCACTAATAGAGCCAATGTAATATAAAAAAAAATATTATAATCGTACAAACAATGTTAAAATTAATGCTTTATACTTGAATATCATAGCCAAAGAACTATGGGATTTTTTTTCCTCTTCACGTTTAGTTAATAATGAGTATATAGATTCTCTCTTTACCCTTTTTAGGGCTTTTTATTTGAAGGGCGGCCTTGTTACCTTACGTCCGTCCCTCGTCTTACATTTTAAGGACTGTAACTTATTTTGGGTAGGCGATAGATCACAGAATAGGTATGTATGAGCTACTTTAGTCACGCGTACGTAGTAAAAAAGCAAAACATAAAATGTTTAGAGGGATTTTTTTACTCCCTATAATACCTCCTCCTCTAACTTCTTGCAAGAGACATGTTTTTAACTTAGAAAACAAAAAGTTTTTGCGATCGTTCCCAATTTTTTCACTACATCATACAAATTAAATTAAAAAAGCGTATCTTCTTGTTTAAACAGTAATTATTTTATAAGTATTTATATCAAAATAAGAGACAACGTAAGTCGTAACTTAAATACCAATGTACCAATGACTAAAAGTCATGTAGATATGTAGATGTTGCCGTTAAAGCAGGCGAACTAATATGAACACATGATTTCGCATACAAAATGCGCTGACCACTTAAATGTAAGCATTTCGATCATGTTTAGAGCTACATATACATGACAAATACAATTGGTCAAAATTTGAGAATATATAAATTACATACAATTTAAAAATACTAATATGCCCGTTGCCCTTTTTAATGTCCCACAGCTGGGCATAGGCATAGGTACTCTTAATACGATCAGGCTATGTCCATCACGCTGGACAAGTGGGGTTGATGGACTTCACATGTTTTTCGAAAACTAGTTTGGTTCTCTAGACAATCAGGTCTCCTCACGATGTTTTACTTCATCGTAATGTGATTCGCAAATGAAAATATCAAAGGTGAGACCCGACATTTGGTTTTCCAAGCAAACGCGCTACTATTGGACTTCCACCGCCTTCAAACTATGGTTTTTATTTTTAACTGGCGACTCACGCTCGCTTCGCTCGCGTTCGTCCCTAGGTACGTTTTCACGGTTAGCTATGTTTATATATAAATAGTAGCCTGCTACTTCTAAGATATTGATTTAAATTATATAGCGAATTACGTTACGTACGTACGTTATTGCGTACGCCGTACGCGGATTTTGTTTACAATTTCATGGTTTTAATTTTTTTTTTGCGGACCCCTGATTCTTTTTCTAAAATAAAAGTAGCCTAAGTTACTCCTTATAACAGCAGCTATCTGCCAGTAAAGTCCCTCCAAAATCGGTCCAGCCGTTTCAGAGATTAGCCGGAACAAACAGACAGACAGACAAAAATTGTAAAAAAAACGTTGTCTTGGTATATGTACCGTGTATACATCCATATGCATTTAGTAAAAAGCGATTATTTTAATACTACAAACAGACACTCCAATTTTATTTATCTGTTTTTATGTATAGATAAAATATGATTATAGTTTAAAAAAAAAATACGCTTTTGATCGATTGTAATGTTACAAAGACTTAAATGAACCCAAGCTAAGGTTTTACTAAAGAGGGTCAACTCGATGCTATCAAATAATTTTATTGTCATATGAATACATTCTTACAACTTACAAGTTTATATAATACGACCGTTTGAAATTAAAATTCATTCTATAACATTGTAAGCTACAAATACAACTAATAAAAGTGCAATGAACACTAAAGAATTTATTTTGATTATAATAGACTAGCGACTCACCCTCGCTTCGCTTCGGGTTCGTCCCTAGACAAAAACAAATTTATTCCACGGGAACCGTACATTTTTCCGGGATGATATATAGCCTATAGCCTTCCTCAGTTAACAGGCTATCTAATGCAAGAAGAATTTTTCAAATCGGATTAGTAGTTTCTGAGATTAGCGCGTTCAACCAAACAAACAAACAAACAAACTCTTCAGCTTTATAATATTAGTATAGATAGGTATTTTCTTAAATGTTTTAATGAAACTTGTCCATGTTATTAAATAGTATCAAATATTCTATACACTACACTAAATAACTATTTTTAACGGAAGCTAGTTACTTCCCACGGCTTCACCTGCGTATATGTTCCTTTCAAATCGAATACCTTTGTATAGTCATAACTATTTCCTACTTTTTTGAAAACGGTCAAAAGCGTATTATGTTAAAGACTCAAAATGTACTTATATTTGTATGAATACAATTTTTAGTTAAAACTTTTTAGCTATGATAATTTTAAGCTCTTAGCGACAGAAAGGAAAATTCTAAGAAAAGTTCTAGGGCCCACTAAACGGGAATATACATGGAAGTTGGAGAGTCAGAAAAAATGCTAAAATTGAATAATTGTTCTCTAGCCCAATATAATTGGCGAAAGTTAGGTAAGCTCAACTTGACTGACGCGGTCACGTGGAGAGGATAAGAGAGGATCGTGCGACCAAAAAAGGGTGCAATTTATTTAGGGTGTCCAAATAAACGTTGTCTGATTGAAGAAGTGTAAAAAGATCTACGCCAGCTTCGAAGGACCGATTTGAAGTGGCAAATAGATACTCAGGACAGAAAAGCATGGTGAAATCTAGTGTCAAAGCCAAGATTCACTTTGGGTCATTGAGCCAGCTAAGTAAATATGATTAATTTAGCTTATTTACCGTAGATCAAAAAAGTTTCATTGAAAATCGTCCAGCTATTGAGCTTTTATTTAGTAATTTCACCATTATTTCAAAATAATAGTCAATATAAAACTATTAGGTCATTACAATAGGTATTCGTATGTAAAATATCTACCACATTCTATTTCAATACAAAACATCAATATTTACTTAGAACAATTCAATTACCAAAAAGCCCACAATTCTCATTCGAAACGTCAAAACTTTACCAATATTTTCCTCATAAAAAGAATCGGTTATACACACTCGAGTTGAAAAAGTACTCGCAAACACAAAAAAAGTGTTGGCCACTTCAAAAAACAATTTTGGCTATACGTTTTTATAATAGTTCGTGATTCATGAATGACGCGTATTGTTGATATAATTATACTTAATTTTGCATTCATGAATTTTAGATTCATTAATATGGTATCTATAAGAGATTAATGTAGTCTAATAGACTTTTATTTATTGGTAAACTAGGAATTCATTCTTACTTCGCTCAGACAGGAGCTTATTGAAAAAGATTATTATCCTACTAGCGCCTTACCCTCGCTTCGCTTCGCCTCTTGAGTACGTTCCTAGGTGTCCAGCCAAATCTATACAGCATTATTAGGGTAAAAAAATAACAAACATCCATACATACATACAAATCGCATTAATAATAATAGCAATCCGATGGGAAACATTAAACAATATAGCAAAATAGAAATTGTTTATCTTTATACAAAAATTCCATAGATTCGTTGTTTTTCTGCGTGAAAGTAGGGCAAACCACATTATCACATTTACATTATAACTAATAGGCACATTAGGAAATAAATATGCGTGCGAATCCCTTATCTCTTTATCAAAATAATATAAACATATTATTTACTAGCGACTCACCCTCGCTTCGCTCGGATTCGCCTACGTGATTTTTACATTGACATAACTTTTTGATTTATGAACCGATTGAATAAAACAATAACTAAATGTTAAGTGAAGCTTATATATATATATATATATATATATATATATATATATATATATATATATATATATTAATTATATATTATATATTAATTATATTAAGTATACATTAGTAAAACCCGCACCCAAATCGGTTGGGCCGTTTCTGATATTAGCGTTTACAAATGCACAGACAAATAGGCAAACCGAAAACAGACAAAAATTCTAAGAATCATTGTTTTGGGTTCTATTGCGTTAATAACTACCCCCAATAATAGTTTTTCTCAAATATCTTCCATGTACAGACAGCGATCAGTTACAATTTCATTATATGTATAGAGATAATACAATATTTTCCTTATCTGTCCCGATTAAATGTTACGTTCATTTCTTCTGAGTACCCTTATCAATGTTCCCACGAACAACAAATATTTTGTATTGGATAAAATGGGCATCATAGTAATAAAATAAGCTTACCTATGGTTATATTATAAATACGAAAGTAACTCCTCTATATCTTTTATATCATGGTTAATTTCGATATGTATGTATGGGATACCTTAATGGTTAATTTTTTTTTTAATCCACAAAAAGTATAATATCGTTAAAAATGTTGAATGTAATTTACATAAACAAACTTAATATTCAGAAATTATATATATGTTTTTACTTTTTTTGTAAAATAGTCTAATAAAATAGTCTGTTTTATATAAAAACATATTATCTAATATATTTAAATGAGCAATTCTTGTATATTTACATCTTTATTTATTTATACCAGCGATCTCGGAAACAGCTCAAACGATTTCGCTGAAATTTGGTATATGGGGGCTCTCGGGGACGAAAAATCGATCTAGATTAGTTTTATGTTTGGGAAAATGCGTATTTTATGCGTCTTTTGCAATAGGGATCACCGTGGTGGTTTTAGTACCCGCGTGCCCCCGTGCGCGGGTACTCGTAAATGGATTTCCCCACGAATAAAAAAAAGGCACTAAAAAGTAAAAAATAACTAAACGGGGGTAGTTATTTTATTTATGGGGGTAGTTCACTTAGAATAGATACCTAATAAGATATTTGCGAAGTCGGTGCCAGCCAATACAAATCAAAGGACAAAAAAAATTATAATACTAAATATGCAAATTGAAACTGATTTCAAAACTAGTGTTTACCTGCGACTTTACTTGCGCAGTTATAATTGCTTCGCTAGTAAAAATCGAAGCGTGACGTTATAATGGCTTTTAGCTTACCTCAATGAATAGGCTATATATAGTTTATCGGTAATCCACAAATGATCTTTGCTTTGTAGTATAAAGTAAGTTTAAGCAAACAAACAAACTTTTTAGGTTTGTATATTAGTATAGATATCAGATCCGCAACTTCACCTGTGGAATTTGGGTGACTGCTATACGAGTACATTAGCCGTGTCCATAAATCCATTTAGTCGAGGTCTCTACTGTATATGGGTGTGCATAATGCAAGCAGATCAAGCTATCTCTGTGCGAACATATTTAGATTAAAGTTGTCTTTTTAAGTATTTCAGATATCTATTATCTATAAAAAATATTATAAAGTGGAAAAATTTGATTCTTTGTTTGTTTCTTTGTACCGAATAGGCTACGAAACTACTGAACCGATTTAGATGAAATTTGGTAAGAAGATAGTTTGAGACCCTGGAAAGGACATAAGATAGTTTTTATCCCGGAAATAATCCTTTAAGGAGGTGAAAATGGGGATGACAATTTGTATGGGGAAGCAATCTAGGGACGAACTTGAGCGAAGCGAGTCTTAAATGTAGCAAAACGAAAGATTATTCTATACATATTATAAAATTTTGACTCAAATCTGTGATCGCATCGCATCACGAGAAAACCCAGATTTTTATGAAATTTAGTATGATGATAAATGGTTATCCGGGTCAACATATAGGATACTTTTTTTTTACTGCGAAAAAATGTCTTATCTCTGAAAAAACTATACTAAAAGATAAAATAGTAATAAATCGAACTATTGTGTATAAAAAAATCATTTTTATCATTGTGATAATACTTTTTAACATTAATTCACAAATAAAAATACATTGAAAACAAAAAAAATATCATTAATAAGTATAATTTGATCAACGCGACTTTTAATTACTTTTTTAATAAAAAAGTACACCGACTTTAGAGTTCAAAGTATTGACTTACCACTTCAAAATAAAAATGCCACGGTTTCGTAATATTTTTTTTCTTAATTTATATTGGACCTTAAACCAAAACTTCGTAAAAACTAAAAAGTGTTATGAAAATTCAATATATATACAAAAAGACACATACAATCGATTTAAATAACTCCTTGTTTAAATCGAATAAATGAAGTATATTTCAATTCATATGTTTTCGTGTATATGTTACTTGATATCTACGCCAATTAAGAATCGATTTTAATGGTTTGGTTTTAATGAATAGGTAAAACCTCAATGGTGGTTTCATGTTAATTTCAAAGAGAAGTCAATTTTTAAGAGTGAGTTAATTACTTTAAAAAATATTGGTTACTAGCGACTTCTTTTACTTTGCTTTTTTTCTTTTTTACTGTCCTCGCTATTGTATACGGGCGATAGTACAAGTTAAATATGTAAGATTAAGTAAGTTTTTTTTTTGTTTTTATTTTATCAGTTATCTTATTGTATGAGTACAATGAATTTCTTGCTTTGCTTGAGTGCGTCCGTAGGTAACCTTTTTATTTGTAGTATACTATACATATGTCGCAGAAAAATTGTAAAAACCGTGAAATTATGATTATACGGACTTCTGTCAAACGTTTTCAATCTTTAAAATATAACGGGACAATCTTATTTACGTTTTAAATTTAAGTTACATTCAGTTTCTAAGTTACATTCAGTGACATTATAATTACCCGAGTTAAATTGTCAATAGTAGCAATACGTGGATGTGATGCCTCGGTCCATTTTCATTGATCATATTTGACGACACGCTTGGCTCAGTTTGTAGTGACCCTACTTGCTGTGCCAGCGATCGCGGGTTCGAGTCCCGCTGGGGCATTCATTTGTTTGATAAGCACGAATTCTTGTACTCCAGTCATGGGTGTTTGTTTATATTTATAACATGTATGTATTCAAAGTTATATATGTGTAGTATATCAACTACCTGGCATCCATAACACCGGCTTACCATGCACTCGTAGCTTACCATGGAACTAGATGGTGTTGTGTGTTAATGTCCCAACATATTTATTTATTTATATACAAGCCATCCATCTTTTCACATATTTTACTACCAAAAATAACTTATGTGTTACTTCAGATCATATTCTATCTGTGTACTTTATTTTATTCAAATCAATCTACCGATTTCCGCGTAAAGGGTACTAGAGATACATATGAACATACAAACTTTAACATTAATAACAGTAGTGCTATAAAAGTTTCTATACTTTGAAGGACGATCATTATTTAAAACCAATTTTTACAATTTATATTTGGACGAACACGTATTCAATACAAGAATCGAACTGCTGACCTCCAATACAGTGGAAACACTTTACTTCTAAATGCGATAACGAAACAAAAATTTATTTCATTCAACATTATGTTATATTTCTTAATGAAAGAGAACAACTATAATTTAAACGTTTGTTCTCTGATCCCTATTTACGGCACAGACAATCCTTTAAGGCATCCATAGATCAATGTATAAATGAGTGCACTGTTTGCTTCAACGCTAACTAACGAGGTATTTAGAATGCATTTTATGTCAAATAAAGTAGCACGTGCTCCAACAATAAATAGATCTTGACGACGATTGGGTGTGTTATACGGGATAGGGGATAGCGAGTAAATTTAATCGATGTTGTGAATCCCATGGAAAACTGTATAAGGCTAGCGGATTATCCTTGCTTTGCTCGCGTGTCAGTAGTTTCCTAACAATAGCTTATGTGTTGTTCCAGATCTATTATAGATTGTCTATTTCTATACTGAATTTCATCCAAATTCGTTCAGTCGTTTCAGCGAAAAAAAGTGACAAACATATACTGTATACACACCAGACAAACGAACATACATATATATATATACACCAAAGTTAGCTTTTCTTACAAAATTTTGTTCCGAAAAAGTTTTTAACTTCCCAATGACCCCATTGACGTGAATTTGATGATAATGTTTATTATTACGTATATTTTACTAACAAATACCAATATATTAATGAATATAGCGTATTTCAAAACAATATTCTTTTTTGAAATTTCAAAAAAAAATCTAAATTTTTTTTGGCAAAAAAAGAATGCAGACAGAAACAGAGCATATTTCGATTTCATTAAAAATGGCTATGCGTTTTCAATCCGGTATAATATTAGATTATTTAAACTCGAATACGAATCGAATCCACGACATATCGATATTTAGCAGAGCTATAAATATTATTGAGCTACTTTCATTTACGTCGCAAAAATTGATATAAAATAGCAATTGCTATCATTTTTTAATTTTTTATTGATAACACTAAAGCCCGTCAATAGCTACCAAATAAAAAAAAATAAAAAAAAACTGTAAATAAACAGAGGAGAAAAAAGTACTTTCACTGTTTTGTCTTTGCCTATTTATATATAAAAGATTTAGAATAAAGCTCGAGTGTTAATCTTGGATTAACGCATAGACTCTCAAAGACCAATGTGTTAGTCTCGGATTAACGTATAATCTATTTTTTATTGATGTACCTATCACATAAGCCAAACCGTGGGCTAAAACTGTTGTACCTAAGGCAGACAGATGTTACATATTTTTATTTTTAAATCCATCATAACTTAAAACTAATCTTATTACAACTTCTAAAGGCTATCATTCTTACCAATTACCGACGACAATTAACAATCGAACCTGTATCAGGCTTAAATCCTTTAAATCCTCGCTTCGCTCTAAAGTATTATTAGGTGTCTAATAGTAGGCTATGTGTTATTCCAGGTCTATAGTCTATTCCCCCCAATCCAACGCACAGGGAGGTTGCCCACCTCGGTGGGTGGCGTGCCGTGCGGGTTGATCCTGGTACTTCTTTGATAGCAGAATGGACCATTGGCAGACCATAGCAACCCCATGACTGCTATGGTCTGCTATGGCACGCTTGCTGTCGGAGCGCCGTGGTTGAGTGCGCAATCGATCCTGCGACGCCCCATTAAGACGGGGGAGGTTCCGTTGGGTTTCAGTGGCTAGTACTGGCTTTGCCGGTGAGTGCCACACCTCGTGCCTAAAGTCATTTCCCTACGTTAAAAAAAAAGGTCATAGTCTATCTCTGTGTGTTTCATTAACGCAATAAGCATACATACATACATATACTTACATACACATACGCAAACATACACAAACAAACTTTCGCATCTATAATAGTATTTTTTTTAAGCAATTTAGTTCAAGTAGCCCTTATTTTCAGACATCATTTCACTTTTAACAATACATTACATACACATTTATTCTCGCACGCTCCTCCGTTGTTCACAACGCTAACGGATAGCGCGGTCAACAGCTACATTCACTTGTGGATTAAAACAATTGATTAATTCAAGTGCTCAGTGAATGGAGTCTGGACGCCTTCCAGATGCGGACATGCGAGTTTTATCACCCACATCTAGTGTTCATTATAACTAAGTACATTGTCCACTGACATATTTGAAATGGTTCCTTAGAAACTATTTACATGTAACTTAGATATTAATTTAATGTTCAATATAACTTTTTATTTTGATATCTTTTTAGTTCTTACTTCGTCGATTTTGACGTAATTTAAAAAGGTGGTAGTACCTAATTTACCTATATTTTATTTGGGTATGTACGCGAAGATTTGACGACACGTTTGGAGTAGTTTGTAGTGCTGTACTTGCTGTGCCAACGGTCGCGGGTTCTCATCCCGCTGCGTGTCATTTGTGCGATGAGCACGAATGTTTCTACTCCAGTCATGGGTGTTTATATTTATAATATGTATGTATTTAAAGTTACATACGTGTAGTGTATTAACTATCTGTTATTCATAACATAAGCCTCGTAGCTTACCATGAAACTAGATGGTGCTGTGTGTTAATGTCCAAAAAAAACTGTATATACAGCATACTATATCTTCATAATCCGTGTTTTACCGTAAAAAGGTCAAGGGTGTTTACATATTTTTACAAAGTATTTCCACCTTATGAATGAAATAATTTTATATATCTAGGTGTTTCAAAGTAGGTACATATCTTTTTTAGCGAGCAAGGCAATGGTAGGCCAATAATAATGCACTTTCTTGGGAAGTAAGAAGCAGGTTCGAATCACGGATCTTACACGTCTGATATTTAGACGTACCAAACATTTTTAAGATGATTACGTAAAGGAAAATATCGTAAGCTGCATGTCTTAGAGAACCTAATAAGTTTTTAAAAACCATAATATGAAACCCACCAACCCGCCTTGGCCAGCGTGGTGGATTATGACATGTTACACTTCACAAAAAAAGAGGCCCTTGCCCAGCAATGGAACGTTAATAAGGGCTGAATACGTTCCTTTTTTGTTAAAAATTAAGTATGCCCTAATTTATAATGAGTTTTCAGAATAATTAATTAATAGTGATCTATTATAACACATACATATATTGTCCGCTGACAATTGACATATTAGGTAGTTTTTAGAAATTAAACACTTGTTACTTAGTTATTAATTTAACTTAATAATATTAATCCTTACATTTATGCTTTTATAGACAGACATACATTTAGAAACAGACATATGTATGTACAATGTACATAGTAGCAACTTCTGACGGCATTGTTAGCATTTCTCCACTACTGAAACAAGATATATGTGTTTTAGTAATAAGTATTGCTACTGTATTCTTCTAATGTTTATTCATCGAAGAATATATTTAGAGTAAATAACATACATTATTTCTTTTTATTTCATACAAAGCAGACTACTTATAACTATAAAGTTGTAAATTATGCTGGAGTGATACGCGACCTAAATATTTGTATTTAACTTAAAATTAAAAATGAGCGAGTATAAAATTACTACTGTTAAAATGATGAAATAATGAAATCTATACATATGATAAAATTGTAACTAAGCCGAATTTGTACATTAATCTTATTGAAATAGGCATTTTTATCGATACAAAGACCGAATCTATAGTTTTTAGATTTTAGTCTACCTGTTTGTCTTTTGCGCAGGACCGACGGCTTTACGTGCTCTCCGAGACAGGGGGATGTTACTGGGACTTTCTTAACAGAAAAACTCAATAACTAAACTTTGCCCGACTCAAGACTCTAACCTTGGCCCTCCAGATGTGCAGGCGTATATACTAATCACTACACCACCGAGGCAGCATAACTAAAAGTATACCAAATTCAAAACTCTATAAGAATATTTATTTAACAAACTAGGGTGAAATTCATCTTAAAATGTAAATGGACTCACCCTTGAAGTAAAGAATACTATTAATATAGAAAGTGTTGTAAACCGATTCATGCAAGGTATCGCGTAAGATACACCAAATACATGCACTGTAATAAAATCTCTTTATATTTGTAAACGGTCAAAAATAGCCTGTGTCCTTTAACTTGAAGCCGGAAAATAGAAAAGCAAGAAAAGCAAACAAAATGTTTTTTGTTTAAATTATTGCTTTGGTTCTAGTAACCAAGAAAATATTCTAATGACCTGTATTGAAACCCCAGGAGTACAGTTAAATTTTATTTATAACTAGAGACTTACCCTAGCTTCGCTCGGTTGCGTCCCTGGGTATGATTTTGTTCACAATTTCATGGGTTTTAATTTTTTGCGCGGAATCCTGATTCTTTTCCTAAAGTAAAAGTAGCCTAAGTTACTCCTTGCTTGGCTATCTGCCAGTGAAAGTCCCGTCAAAATCGGTCTAGGCGTTTCGGAGATTAGCCGGGACAAACAGACAGTAAGATGATTTTTTTTAAACACAGAGAGACTTCAATTTTATTTATCTGTATAGATAACTTCTTAAATAATAATTGCGAAGTTAGCATAGACGTTTGTTTGTTTGTTACTTCACGTTAAAAGGGCTGGATGGATTTAGATGAAATTTAAAATACACATAAACTACAATATGAAGTAACACAAAGGCTACAGTTAGAAATTTTGCCAATTAGTTACGCTGCCTATTTATCTATACTTATAGAAAGAGAGATTATAAAGAGGTAGAGTTTGTTTGTTTTTTTGAACGCGCTAATCTTAGAAACTATGTACTAATCTGATTTGAAAAAATCTTTTTGCATTAGATAGTCCGTTTATCGAGGAAGGCTATAGGCTATATATCATATAATATATTGTTATCTATTCCATACTAACCTTTAAAACCTAGGGACGAATCGGAGCGAAGCGAGGTTAAGTCACTAATATATTATATAGTAGACTAATATACATATGGTTTTTATTATAAATCTTTATTATAATTCTACATAATATATAAGCATAAGATCAAGAAATTTTTCATTCAATGCAAAACACTCAGGCCTATTTTAATAAAAAAGTATTTTATATGCTGCGTATTTTATGAGATATGAAATTTTATTACTTGGTCTATTTGGACCATATCTAGATCGTTTTACTGGATAATAAGGAAAAGTAATGAATTAAAGATGTTATTACAAGTATTTAATTTGTCTGCTTAGACTTTTAGGTTGCCGATTCGATGTCTGTTTAAGTTAAACTTGAAACTTAATTTTATAGCCTACGCTGGAGGCGTACATTTTTTCTTTAATTTATGAATGCTCAAAAACTTGACAAAAGTTAGTGCTATTAGTAAATTCTTTCTCTCATACTTTTCATTAACTTTTGTCGTTTGCGACATTAATGAAAAGATTCTGACAATCTCAAAAGTCATGAATAAAATAAATTGCCACAATTTTAATATATATATATATATATATATATTTAATATATATATATATATATATATATATGTGTGTGTATAAAACTAGCGACGTTACGTTTTAACGTTTGGCTCAGAAATGAGACATTTTCCTTCAGTAAAAACTATCCTATATGTTAACCCGGATAGCCAACTATCATCATACCAAATTTCATTAAAATCCCTACAGTGGTTTTTCTGTAATGCGGTAACAGATAGATAGACAGACAAAAATTCTAAAAACTATAGATTCGGCCTCTGTATCGATAATAATTTCTATTTCAACAAGATTTTCTAAAAAATATTGAATGTACAGATTCGGCTTAAGTACAACTTAATTATACCTATGTATAGATAGATAACAATATGTTTTATAAATCAAGATAATAAAAAGCTTTATTTTTGAATGTACATATTGAGATTGTTCTTAGTAAAAATACATACTTTCTACAAATATAACAGACCAGTAGATGTAGTTAGTTCATACTGTGTGGATCGCAATAACAATAATTCAAATTAATATACATTTTTTATCTGTAAAGATAGCAGTAGTGTTGCTTAATATTTTACCTTAAAATTTTATAATTTATTGCCATTATTGGCAATCAAAATTAATACTTTAAATTTTAAATTACATATAAAACAATAATATTGCTTTAATAATTATTTAATATATTTGATTTTCTTTGTGGTTAGACATATTATAGTTATAGCAACACTAAATAATATATTATTAATTAATAAAGTTTGAAAAAAATGTAATTCGCAACGTCGGGAACCAAAAATTGAAATAAATCCGCGAAATAATCCGAAAAGATAGTTTTATTTAAAATGTCAAATATTTTAATCTAAGAAAGCAGTTATCGTGTTGAAAATATGTATGAAATGAAAGATTGCCTTATAAACATTTTTATAATTTATCCCAATCTGATAAAATGTAATGGCAGAGCAAAAATCTAAGCTCAAAATATATCAATCAAAAATCTATCAATTTCTCAATTTACCCGATTATTATTAATAAATATGTTTTCAACACCAGTAACGCTTGACAGCTACTATATTGGACGAGGATTAAAATAAATAATACAATTTATTTTTTACCCTCCTAGCTACGGCCGTTTTTATTCGCCATTGTAAAACTCGGCAAAGTCGCTGTATCTAATCACATGAAATTATTTTACTAAAAAAAAAATGTCCACTGCTGCAAAAAATGTGCCGAAATTTTATCTGAGGTCAACGCTTCCTCAACTTTTATGGCGCCCTTAACTTTAATCGATCCTTTTAAAGATAAAAATCCTGTAATTATGGTAATAATGATGCAATTAGAGACTATTAATTATATTCGCCATTAAAGGGAAGTGGTCTTTTCGGTTAAGTTCTTAAATCCCGAAACTGATTTTGATAACAGTGCAATTTAGATTTTGTTGGTTAAGCTTTGGTTTTCTTATATAATTAGCCGACTAAAAAAAGAACAACTTCATTGTGAATGTGCTTTTATAATGTCTGTTGAATTAAGTCAATATAATTATGTATATTAAATATTAATAAATAAAATTTCAAACTTTTTAAAATAAACCTTGAGGTATTCCCCATATCAATTTTAAAAAAACGCCACCATCAAAAATATGTAAATAGATACATTCATAAACTAATAAAAAATAATATTTATAAAAACAAAAAGTTGTCTGTATCAGAGGTCAAAGGTTTGTTTTTATATGAAGTAAATGTTATAGCGATCATTCTTTTAGAGCGAGCTTCGGTGGTATTCAAAAACGAGAACAAATATCGAATCGAATTTAAAAAAAGAACATTGTTAATAGGAAATGATTTTTTTAAGGGGTATCTGTTACACGAAGTTAAAATATATCAATTCCGTTTGATCTCTTTTTAGCGATATCGATGTTAAGAAATCAATTTGGTTTAAGCAGCTTGTTCGCGTTTCCTAATGGCGTTACAACTCATACGAAGGAACTTGCTCTTATATAATTAAGGGAAATGCGGAGTCTATCCTCGTTGTTCGTAGACACTGTTACCTTCATGTCACATAACAGATGAGATTATATACTGCACTGGCTTTCCTCCATGTGACTATTTTGTATGAGAAAAGTCAGGACGAAAAAATGAAATAATAGTAACTCTACTACAAATTAATAAATATGTATAATGGGATATTAACACATAGTACCATATTACAGTTACCACAGTTCCATGGTAAGCGACGAGGCTGTTATGCATACCAGATAGTTGATACCACACTACACATTATAACTTTAAAAACATACATATTATAAATAAACAAATATAAACACCTATGACTGGAGTACAAAGATTCGCGCTCATAACATAAATGGATGTTCCGAGCGGGACTCGAACCCGCGACCGCTGGCACAGCAACTAGGATCACTACAAACTGAGCCAAACGTGTCGTTGAATATTATAGTTCACAGGAGTTTGCATAGACAAAAATTCACTAACTCTATCTTCTTAATAGTGCCAACAGCTGTTACTCAGATATTATTGACAGAACATACAAATCGGATTTACACCGGCCCAGCACTCGAAGTAGGTCTAGATAAAATACGTTTCTGTTAGCGTTCACGCCAAAAGTCAGCAGAACCTTTGGATCTGCATCCGTGAACATCAGACCAACGTGACAGTTGTGTATTTTAAAGCAGACAAGGGTGTTATTAATAATTAATTACTATTGCGTATTCTAAAAATATGTTGTATAGTATAATAGAATCTTGAATGAAAAAGTATAAAAGCTTATACAATACATCTATATTCTATACATATAATAAAATTCTTACATATTGTTAGTCGTATCTGTACTTAAGTATAATATTAAAATAATCATTATTATCGATTACAGAGGCAGAATTTTTAGAATTTTTGTCTGTCTGTCTGTCAGTCTGTCTGTAATCGTATCGCTAGAAAACCACTGGACAGATTTTGTTGAAATATATTGCTAATTAAAGTCTAAACTCAACTAAGCATCATAATTCTGACTATTTATTTATTTAAACAAAATTATCTAGACTAAAGTACAAAACATATTGGCCAGTTTTAAAATATTTTAAAATAAGATAAAGAAAAATTAGAACAGATCTGTTTATTGACCTAGCAATTGTTCCCCTAATAATTTTAATGAATTAATTATATTCGGCTGGAAAAGGGAAGTCGTTGTTGCTCGTTTGGTCACTGTGTGCACTCGAATTTATTATTCGAGAACTAACTTCCGGTACCAAATTGATTTGACATTTGTTTCCCGCGCTGGTCACTTTAACATGATATAGACATTTTGATATAAGTTGATGGAAAATACTCAATTTGTTTGAAAAATCCTTTTTATAGTAACATGGCGTGTTGGCGTTTCACGCTATTTACGATGTCATTACTTTAATGTACTAAATTTCATCGTGCATTCAAGTAACATACAAAGGAAGCTAATTTCTACATTTAAAACATAAAATTTTATCTATTTTAATGAAATTTTATGGTAGCTAGAAGTAAATGAAACAACGAACGTCAAATGACCTGAGCGACACCTAAAATTATCTGATAGAAGCAATATCAAATTCACAGTTCAAAGGCGATCTTAGACTTGTTTAGACTATAGTTCATTGGCATGTAATGTGATTGTTTTGTTTACATTTAAACTTAAAAGGGTTTATATATTGTTACAAAATTTAATCCTATGATTAAATTTTGTAACAATATAAGAAGCATTGTTGGAGATAGTGTTTGTACGTTGTATAGGTAATTATTTTAAATAGGTTCATTCTATTTGTAATATTTTTATCAGTCTATGTATGTATGTATGTTTGTCCCTATGTGGCGTTCTAGAGACCAAACACGTGGGCCGATTTCGATGATTCATTCGTCTTAAAAAAATAATTCGACTAACATAAGCTTTATTAAAATGGTTAAAAATTAAAATAGCGGATTTTAGGCGCAAATTTGTCCATCTTTAATTTTTTTTTCAAACACACGTTCCACCCTTGTCGCGAGTTGCGACATGTACATATTAGGTATGTCTCCGACTGCATAATATACTCCTTCGTCAACTTGTTTTCATCTTTTTAATTAGCTTTTATGCAGTCGGAATTTTTTATTTTTATAATTTTTTTAAATACTGATTTCAATAAAATTGTATAGAAAACCCTATGTTTAAAAACAATCACAGCGTTTTATTGTTACAATAAAAAAGTGATTACCAATAGTAAAAATATGAAATATTCTTACATTACATCTCGGTACTTTTAATGGTTCCCGTGGGCTATAAGTTTTATGGCTAGGGACTGGGAGCATATATATATGGGATAAGCATAGGGATTGGAAAAACATGTAAAAAGAAAAACGTTTATAAAAATTATGAACACGTAATAAAAAAATGAAATAAAATTATTTTTCAAAGCATTCGACACGTAGGGAACCAAAATATAAAATATAACCGTGACGAAATCTAAAAAAAATAATTTCGTTTAAAAATGTCAAATATTCGCATAAATCTATGAATGTATTTTACGCAATAAAAGTTTTTTTTTCCACCATAGTGGTGGATTTTATTTTGAAATTTATATGGCAACAATATTTGAAAATTTACATATTCATTAAAGACAAAATCACGAAAATCGATTCACAATTTGTGATTATATCGCCTAACTTACACACATAAGAACACAACCGAATTCCCTCACCTAATTTTTGTAAACGGTAAAAAGTATTTTACCTATCCCTTATTTACAAGTAATAAAGTTTCTTCTAATAAAGTTATTAGCAACCCCATATTGAGCTTATATGGTTACATGCACGATATTAAAAACCAAGTAACTGTTACATGTTAGTTTGCCTGTGCATGTTTTTCTACCCATATTTCCTAAAACCATTTTAGTATGATTATTGATTTTTGCAACCTGATAGAGGATTAGAAAAAGATAGAAGCAAAACAAAAACACAAAAGCAAAAGATAAGACTTATGGCTTGAACAATTTAAAGCGACACAAATTATTTTTTATCCAGGGAAGGGATAAAGCTTTTCTGCAGGAAAGGGGATAGAAGTTCTACATTTTTTTGCATGAATAGTAGCAGTGAAGTTCTGCATGATAAGCAGTGATAGTAGAAGCAAGGTGTGGGCGGGTGACTAGTATAAAATAAATTCAAATATTCAAGGTCATGACCATAATGGACTTTGTTTAGACTGTTTGACAGTTTGCATGACATTGCACTTTGTTCTTCAGCTTAAATACTTAAAAGAGCAATTTTGTTTCGTATACTGTCTTTACTTAAAATAAACACCATTTGTTTAAATTACTTAAGATATTCTAATGAATTGCAAATATATAAAATATGATTTTAAGCTTTAAAATCGAACGTTGTAGACTGTACGATGCATTCGATATTTTTTTATCAGGGTTTCCAACGTTAGTACACAAAAAACCTTAAGTCATTTTCCAAACTTAACGTAAGTTAGAAGATAGTAGTGAGTTTGGTTATTGGACAATACTAATTGTCTTCCTCGTGTTTTCACCATTCTAAGTGACATTAGGCAGTGATAGCCCAGTGACAACGCGCTCGCTTGGGAAACCGAGTGAAGCGGGTTCAAATCCCGGGTCTCGCACCTCTGATTAAAATATATGGAAACAATTAAGTTAAAATGCTACTAGTTAACGACTTTTGACCGACATCAAAAAAAAGAGATACTCAGTACAAGTGTATTTTTTTTGTATAAGTCACGCGATGTTTTAGATTCTATTATATAGAAATATAATAGAATAAATTTTAGTAAAGATATTTTTTTAATAAATTAGTTATAGTTAAATATGGTTCCATACAAATAAGAATATGAATATGTTAAATATGTAACATACCTAATTTACATTTTTTGTATATCCATAGACTGTACAGCTTCCATTGCGCAGTACCTATATTATTCAACTGCCTCGGTGGTTTATTGGTTAGCAAGTACGGCTGCACATCGAGAGGTCCTGGGTTCGAGTCCCGGGTCGGGCCAAGTTTAGTTATTGAGTCTTTCTGTTTAGTAAGTCTCAGTAACAGCTCGGAGTTGGGAAGTTGGCGGTGTTTCACCCCCGTGCCTCGGAGAGCACGTAAAGCCGTTCGTCCTGCGCCTTAACTCTCACCGGTCGTGTCGAATAGTCGTATGATACCGAAGTATGAGAGTGACAGGAATAGAGAGTGCACTTGTGTCTACGCGAACACTTGTGCACTATAATATCTCCCGTGCAGATGGCTAGTCTCAATGAGACTGTCCTGAGTACCCGCCGTGGCATAAGTCGGTCGGAAGGTCATTATTATTATTTATTACCTACATATTTTGTTTAAAGTTGCCATGCTTCATGTTACTCAGGTATAGCTGTATTTTTAAGGACACTGCTCATTAGAAAAACAATACATACTTAAACATTTTGGATGACGATTAATTAAATGGTCACCCATCCGACTATTAACTTTGTTAATGTTACTAAACGTTATTATAGATAGATATTAGGTAAACTGTTATTCAATCCTAATTAACCTTTAGGCTATATTTAGGTAAATCTAACACTCAGTTACCGGTACGACGTTGTTATTAATTAATCTTCACGTGAACGAAGTAAAGTTAATTATATAGCTAATAAGAGAAAATTAAGACAAATATGTATTAAATTTAGCTATACAACTTTTGTCTATATATTAGATGTAATAAGTACAATGTGTTATAATAAATATGATATACCGACTGAAATATCCTACTAATATTATTAATACGAAAATTTGTGAGGATGTATGGAGTATGGATGTACAGATGTATGGATGTTTGTTACTATTTCACGCAAAAAGTACTAAATAGATTTTCATGAAACTACAATAATATAGCTCATACATCAGAATAAAACATAAGCTACTTGTTATCCCACAAAAATGCACGATTCCCGTGGGATAGATTTTTTTTTTGCGAACACAAGCGAACCGAGGGTGAGCCGCTAGTGTGAAATAATATGGAGAGTCGTCTATAATCTTATGTAAATGTGACCCGCCCTCTTAGACCTCAAGTCATACAATTACGACTTTCTTCTGCTATTTTACTATATTTTACTTTTCATATCAGTTTATATTATAAGGTGAAGAATTTATTTGTTTGGATGTCCTAATCTCTGGAATACCGTAAAAATTTCAGATTTCTGTTGGTATTTTAGAGACTTCCAGCGACTTACGTTTGCTTCGCTCGGGTGTGTCACTTGATGCCTTTTTTCGTACGTTTCATCACTTTGTTTCAAACACAGGCAGCGATCGGATATAAAATCAGAAACTCAACGGTCAGTTTCAGACTTAAATTAAAGCTGTTATGATTTCTGCCAATAAACACATTTTATCGAAATTTAAAATAGTCTATATACAAACATCTATACCTATACAAATTTACAAACTTTACCTCTTTGTAATATTCGTATGTTTATTAAGAAAGGATGTAGGCTATCTAACACCATGCTTCTACCCTAAGGAACAGGGGAAATATATGTACATCTACATAATATTAAAAATTATCCCGGATCAGACAACAAAAAATCATTTTTTCGTTTTTACGTTAACTGTATGATACCTTCATATAGATAAATAAATAAATATTTACATGAAAATACTATAAAATAATGATTTAAAAAAATATAAGCTACTTCAGTATACGATATTTAAGTCTACGCATAGTTTATTGAAATCTAAATTTCGCAACGTTTTACAAAATTTTATGGTGATTCTAAACACATGACAATTTTCGCTTTATTAGCTTCACAATCTTAATGAACAACCGCCCTTAGCTGTCCTTACAATGTAATTGAATTTCGCTCTCGATCTTACGCACAAGTTCCTAATTGATGGATTTTCTGTAACAGTAGTATATTATATTAGCACGTGATATATCAGACTTATATAAGGTAATATGTACATATATACTCTGTATATGTAGCTTACACGTTTCATAGCTCTTGTTACATAAGGGATACATAACACATAGTTGGCATTTACATAGTCATCGCTTTTAGTACCTATATTTTTAGTTACTGTATTGTTGAATTTGAAATATCGAGGTGTTTTGTTTTTTATATAACGACAGTTGTAAGGAATAACGTTGTAACTCATTATTGTACCAATTTTTAATGAAGATTTCGTATATGCGTTACCACTTACTGTACACGACTTACCGTCGCTTCGCACGGGTACATCCCTAGGTTTTAGTGGTTTTATCCAAAACCGTCTAGCCCATCTAGGTTGAAGTATGAACAAACATACATACACATTTAAAACGATCTCATTTTTAATAGTAGATTATTTAATCATCTTTTAAAAAAATATTAATACCGAGTATAATTATTTTCTCTACTTTGAGCGTTTATAGAGTTTTATGTTACATCTCACTTTTCTTTAACTTACTTCTTAGGAAGGCCTAAAGATTCTTTCTTTATAGTAAATTTTAACCCCTTTAAGGAATGATTTCCGGGATAAAAACAATCATATAATATCCTTCCCAGGGTCTAAAACTATCTTCTTACCAAATTTCATCTAAATCAGTTCAGTAGTTTCAGAGCGTATTCAGTACAAACAAACAAACAAACAAAAAATTCTTCCTCTTTATAATATTAGTATAGATCTTTTAATATTGAAATTTCTAGTACGAGTAAAACTTAATAAAATATTTAGTTACATAAAATATTCAAAAACAAAGTAGATGTGTATGTAATAATTTATCTGTTTAATTTCGTCGATGTCCATTAATTCCCTAAAGCTATTGCAAACGTCTGATAAAGCATTCTCAGTAAGAAATACTAACTTAAATAATTTTTGAAACAAGTGCTAAGAACAAGGCTAAAGTTGAGTATTAAGACTTAGGTCTTAATTAGCTCATTTGCTTGATGGAGTCGGGTAAATGTGCCGAAAGTGAAATTTACTTATTTATAAAAAGAGGCGAAATGTAGAGGATTAATGGGGTTAAATTTTATCTCGCTTTAGCTTTGGGCTGGATAATTTTTAGCAAAATGTGATGTGACATTCAATTCATTGTACAAATGAACTTTTTAGGAGCTGATTTTATACACTATTTTTAGTCTAAAAATAGATGTACGTAAGTATTAATAAAAGCTCTTTAAAATTAATAAGAGCTTTTTATAAAATTGTTTACTTTCAGTTGACTCAATGTTAAAGGCTTTTACAGTTACTATAAACTAGTAAACCGATGCGGTTTAGCCTGCTTGTTTTTTTAATTCTATATACTAAAAAAATATATCATTTTCGAAGAGCAGTAATGCTCAATATTTGTTCCAAAAAAGATCTTTATTGTAAAATTGCCAACCTTGGTCACAGATTTTTTTTTGATATTCTTTTGTCATTATTTATACATATAATAAAATTGTAACTGAGTCGAACCTGTACATTTAATATTTTTTGGAAATTTTTATTGAAATAGCCATAATTATAGATACAGAGGTCGAATCTATAGTTTTTAGGGTTTTTGTCCGTTTGTCTGTATGTTTGCCTGCCTGCCTGTCTGTCTGTCCTGTTTGTCTAGCTGTGACCGCATTACGGAAAACCCACTGGAGGGATTTTGATGAAATTTGGTATGGTGATAGCGGTTTATTCAGGTCAACATATAGGATATTTACTCATCTCAAAGAGATCTATACTAAATGTTAAAACGTAAGTACGTACCTAAATGTACGTACAATATATGTGCATTATTAAAACTTTAGTCTTCTCGATCTTATATATATCCGATAAATACTTTTAGTGTTAATTGTATTGGGCTTAACAGCTTTTATGTACATAGCCTATTCATGAGGGTTTTGCGTACAGTGATTTATTTCAAGACTATCCTGTATAAATACTATATCCTGCAGGATATAGTATTTCTTTTAAATGCTTTTAAATACTCGTTTCTTGGGTACAAGTGTATATGCCACCTACAATTTTCGCAATTAGAGAGTAGAAACTAGCACCTTTCTCTGTTTACGTATTGGATAATCACTAGTTCGCTTGGTCTTGATTCATTTAAGGCATCACTTATACTAAACACCTATACAACGTAACTCTATAAATTAATACATATCAGGTCCATGATATTATAATTTGAATAAAATTATAATTTTCTTATCCAGATTTCATATACAAGTATCAAATTGATACGACAATTACAAGCGGGCTTAAATCGATTTCGCAAGATTTGTTTACATTGGAGTAGTTACTTACAGGTGTGACTAATGAGAAAGTGGTTAAGAAAGAAGGAAGGTTATCTTTTTTAGGATGTTGCTATTTGTACTTAAAATAAGGTAGAATAAAAAAATATTATTCATAATTTAATAAGGCGAATAATAGAGGAGGCTGTTGCTATTCATCTGAGAACCGGATGGATAAAAAATATATTATTCGACAGACTATTTTCGGTTTGCACGAATATTTACCGCTTTTTTTTTTGTTTTCTAATGTAAAATAAGTTATTTACGAGCACGAGTTTCTTTATGAAAAAAAAAAAAACCTTAACCTTCCGAGCTGAAAACTTATACTTTTAAATCCCAACGATTTTAAGTTAAAGTGTTTTTAAGGTTGAAAAATTAGTCTTAGGTGCAGGAGTTTCTGTATGCAAAAAAAAAATAACCTTAACCTACCGAGCTAAGCTGACCTACTTATTCTACTTACTCATCTATACAGATAAATAAAATTGGAGTGTCTGTTTGTAATATTAAAATAACCGCTTTATACTAAATGCATATGGATGTATACACGGTACATATACCAAAACAACATTTTTTACAATTTTCATCTGTCTGTCTGTCTGTCTGTTTGTTCCGGCTAATCTCTGAAACGGCTAGACCGATTTTGACGGGATTTTCATTGCAGATAGCTGATGTTATAGGGAGTAACTTAGGCTACTTTTATTTTTAAAAAAAAATCAAGGTTCCGCGAACAAAAAATTAAAACTCATAAAATTGTGAACAAAATCCGCGTACGGCGTACGCACCCGAGTAAAACGAGGGTAATTCGCTATACAATTTAAATTAAATAAATATTTTAGGAGTAGCAAGCTATTCATGTATACGTAAACGTAGCTAACCGTGAAAACGTACCGTAGTATATAATATAATTTAATCCCTATAGTAAAATTTAATCTAAATTAATCCCTATAATACGTAACCGGAACGAAACCGGACCGTAACCGGACCGTGACCGTGACCGGACCGGACCGTAACCGGACCGTGACCGGACCATGACCGGACCGGACCGTAACCGGACCGTAACCGGACTGTGACCAGACCGTGACCGGACCGGACCGTAACCGGAACGTGACCGGACCGTGACCGGACCGTGACTGGACCGGACCGTGACCGGAACGTGACCGGACCGTAACCGGACCGTGACCGGACCGTAACCGGACCGTGACCGGACCGTAACCGGACCGTGACCGAACCGTATCCGTACCGTAACCGGACCGTGACCAGATCGTATCCGGACCGTGACCGGTCCGTAACCGGAACGTAACCGGACCGTAACCAGAACGTAACAGGACCGTAACCGGACCGTGACCGGACCGTAACCGGACCGTAACCGGACCGTGACCGCACCGTAACCAGACCGGACCGTAACCTGACCGTAACCTGACCGGACCGTGACCGGACCGTAACCGGACCGGACCGTAACCTGACCGTGACCGGACCGGACCGTAACCGGAACGTGACCGGACCGTGACCAGACCGTGACCGGACCGGACCGTAACCGGAACGTGACCGGACCGTGACCGGACCGTGACTGGACCGGACCGTGACCGGACCGTGACTGGACCGGACCGTGACCGGACCGTAACCGGACCGTGACCGGACCGTAACCGGACCGTGACCGAACCGTATCCGTACCGTAACCGGACCGTGACCAGATCGTATCCGGACCGTGACCGGTCCGTAACCGGAACGTAACCGGACCGTAACCAGAACGTAACAGGACCGTAACCGGACCGTGACCGGACCGTAACCGGACCGTAACCGGACCGTGACCGGACCGTAACCGGACCGTGATCGGACCGGACCGTAACATGACCGTAACCGGACCGGACCGTGACCGGACCGTGACCGCACCGTAACCAGACCGGACCGTAACCTGACCGTAACCTGACCGGACCGTGACCGGACCGTAACCGGACCGGACCGTAACCGGACCGTAACCGGACCGTGACCGGACCGTAACCGGACCGTGACCGGACCGGACCGTAACCTGACCGTAACCGGACCGGACCGTGACCGGACCGTAACCGGACCGTGACCGGACCGTAACCGGACCGGACCGTAACCGGACCGTATCCGGACCGTGCCCGGATCGTAACCGGACCGTGACCGGACCGGACCGTAACCTGACCGTAACCGGACCGGACCGTAACCGGAACGTAACCGGACCGTGACCGGACCGTAACCGGAAAGTGACCGGACCGTGACCGGACCGTAACCGGAACGTAACCGGACCGTGACCGGACCGTATCTGGAACGTAACCGGACCGTAACCGGACCGTAACCGGACCGTGATCGGACCGGACCGTAACCGGAGCGTGACCGGACCGGACCGTAACCTGACCGTAACCGGACCGGACCGTGACCGGACCGTAACCGGACCATGACCGGACCGTGACCGGACCGGACCGTGACCGGACCGTAACCGGAACGTAACAGGACCGTAACCGGACTGTGACCGGACCGTAACTGGAACGTAACAGGACCGTAACCGGACCGTAACCGGACCGTGACCGGACCGTAACCGGACCGTGATCGGACCGTAACCGGACCGAACCGTGACCGGACCATAACCTGACCGTAACCGGACCGAACCGTGACCGGACCGTAACCTGACCGTAACCGGACCGGACCGTGACCGGACCGTGACCGGACCGTAACCGGACCATGACCGGACCGTGACCGGACCGGACCGTAACCTGACCGTAACCGGACCGGACCGTGACCGGACCGTAACCGGACCGGACCGTAACCGGACCGTAACCGGACCGTAACCGGACCGTGACCGGACCGGACCGTAACCTGACCGTAACCGGACCGGACTGTAACCGGAACGTAACAGGACCGTAACCGGACCGTGACCGGACCGTAACTGGAACGTAACAGGACCGTAACCGGACCGGAACCGGACCGTAACCGTAACGGAACCAGCACGGAACGGGACGGACCGTGCCCGGACTGTAACCGGACCGAAATGGAATGTAATAGAATGGAAGAAAAGAGAAGACGTCGGACGAAGAAGACAGGCGAAGAAGGAAGGCGGTGAAGAAGGCGAAGAAGATTGGCGAAGAAGACAGTCAAAGAAGATTGGCGATAAAACAGTCAAAGAAGATTGGCGAAAAAGACAGTGTTTTTGGTAAGTATACGAGTTGTATCATTGTACTCTCTCCTTGTAACTTTGAAAAGATGGAGTAGAAAAATGTGCAAAAAGTTGCGGTAATGGAGCTTTATATAATATTAGTTATAACATAAAGCAAAAAAATTTTTTTGTAGTCTGAACGCGGGTGAAACCGCGGGTTCTGCTAGTTTATTAATATAATCGTCCTTCTTTATAATTTATATATTTTATAAAGGAAGAATAATTATTTTTTATTCGTTCTACTAAAAGACAAATAGACACTTCGTTTTTTTTTAATTATCAATTAAGTCAAAACCCAGTTTTCTATGCAATAGCATTTCTTTTATCAACAAGATTTATATAATAATAAATTAAAAATTAAAAAAAAGGCCTACGCAAAAAATACTTATTTTTGGAAAAGAGTTGATACTCTTACACTGCTGAACCGATATTAACCAAACATAGCTAAGAACAACCGCAAGGAAACTGGCTTTCAAATGAAAAAACCGCGTCTAACCGGTCCATGCGGTTGAGAGCTACGATGCCACAGACAGACACACACACACATAACTTATAACACCCCTCTTTTTGCGTCGGGGGTTAAAAAAGATGTGTATGTGAGAATGGCATATTCAGACCACATATCATTTCGACACGTCCATTCTATACATTCTTTTATATCCTAACCATATATAAATCGTTGATTATAGCGAATATATAATAAATATACCCTATAGATCTATATCTATACGAAAGCTAAAAAACTTTAGCATTCTTGTATATATTGCTGAAATTTCAATAGATTAGATGAAAATCACATTTCAAGGGAAGCGTGATGTCTACTAAATCCGTTTAAACGAAGTGATCTCGATCCTCGCAATATAGAGGGGCCGATTTGATTTGTGAATTTTTGATGGTCCACTAAACGTCGCGCCGTCACGTAACCATCACATGCGTCTGTACGGTACTTATAACATCAATTGACCATAAAATTAAAGGCAATAAATTAAATCATTATTCCACGTAAATATGATTTACATGAATAGTTAAGTAATAATAATAACAATAAATAAATGTGATGGGACATTAACACACAGCACCATCCACTTCCATGGTAAGCTACGAGGCTTGTGCTATGGATACCAGATAGTAGATACACTACATATATGTAACTTTAAATACATACATATTATAAATAAATATAATATGTATGTATGTATTTAAAGTACATTTATTTTATAATTTTTTTAAATTACTTCTTTTTGCACTCGACAAAGGTGGTGGAAGGACGATTTGGATGCGTATACAAAAGACTGGCAAGTCATCGCCAGAAATATATCAGAGTGGAAGGGGACGAGAGAAGCCTTTGCTCAATAGTGGGATACTAACAATTAAAAAAAAGGAAAATTAATTCTTTTATTATTAGTATTTAAAATAAACAGTAAATGTTTACTTTGTTTGTTTTCTTTCAATAAAGCTATGAAGTAATAGATTTTGGTGACTTTTGCATACAGATATCAGACAGCTTATGGATCGCAGAATAACTTTTATTCCGTTATGTCCATATGGTGTTAGGGTATATGCTGACTACGTTTTAAAAACGCACCTATATGTGTACATTATAGGGGGAATACGCAACGAAACGGACGCGTCATGAAACGGACACTATCGATATCTTAAAAACTTTTAACAAAAATATTCATGTCATTTGGTCTTTGGCAGCACTGATGACCATAGACAAACCCACAATAATGACAGCTTCCGGCAGCTATTATTTTTGTTTATTTTTTCGCCGTTCTTAAAGCACTCGATTTTTGTAAAAAATACCGTATATTTGCGAACTGGTTTGAAATTTGATTATAACTTGGGCTACAATTGTTATGGTCGTGTTTGTGGTGAAATATTCTCAATACTTATTATTTGGAATTTGCTTAGTAATGTTGTTGGGATTAGATGTGCAATGAAACGGACAGGCACAGACGCATTGAATCGGACGTCCGTTTCAATGCGACTGTACCTGGCCGTTTCATTACTCCTGTATTAAGTATACAATATATTCGTAAAGCTTTCGAAACGTGGGAAACCAAAAATCTAAGTAGTAGGAAAGTTCTATTTAAAATGGCAAATATTCACGTAAATCTAAGAAAGTATTAGTCTTTCAAAATTAGCTTTGCTTATATATCAGATACTGCCAAAGAAGAGAGTTCGTCAAGAGATAGCTGCAGTAGAGTTTGCTGTGGAAAAAATTCAATAGGTAACGGGAAGAGTGTTTTTTTTTATGTGTAGGTATAAATTATAGGATATACGGAAACAGTTTGTTATTTGTTAGTCCTAATATTCATTAAGTAATATTTTTGATACCTACTTATATTGTACCAAATTAAGCCAAGCTCTCATGTTTATTAAGACGTTAATTATTTTATGTTGTTTTTTTGTAATTGTTTAATTTTTTTAACTCAGTTTATTTTGTACCAAAGTGTTTGACTTGTTTAAATAAAGATTTATTGTGTAAAAGCAAAGAATTTAAGAAACCTTGCGTATTTATGTGGCACAAAGTATTGCATTGGTTCATGTCCGTTTCATGACCCTCATTGTCTGTTTCAATGCTAACTGCGTCATTAGTGATTTGAAAAAAATATCATTATATTTCGTTAAATAAATTTCTTTCTCTTAAAATATTGTGTTTTACTCATAGTATATTACCTATGAATTTCTTAAGGACAGGTAACAAGTTTCTAAGTTTTTAAATACATAATGTAATATTACTCCAAATTTAAATGTTCGTTTCATAGCGGATCTCCCCTATGTTTATTTTGCACTGATAAAATTAGAAAATCCAATCTGTATTGTATCGATAAAAATACGTACTGTCAACACGTTCGCTGTGCATCGACAGCGCGTAAAAAGTCATATGCAAACTCATCGAAACGTACTAGTTTATTTACTACCAACGTGTGAACATACATCCAGACTGCTATAAATACTAATATATATACTAATATATATACTAATATATAAAATATAACTCTTTTTCTGCAGAGACTCGATCCCGTGACCTCCTATTTTTTTTTTAATTTCTTTTTTGTATATCATCATTAACTCCATAGATTTTAGTAGATCTTGGTGTAATTAAGTATGTAACTTCTATTTCGGCCTCTCAATGGCTTATGTTCTTTATCTCGTAAAGGCATCGGTCTTGACGCCCCAGTTTTTTTTTTATTCAACTCGTACATTTTTGGCCTACTTCGACTTCTAAATCCAAGTACATATGTATAATATATATATATATATATATATATATATATATATATATATATATATATATATCTATTTTATAATACAAAAAGTCTCTATGTTCAGAAATTGGTATTACAACCTCACTAATGACTCATTAAACATAATGGCAGTACGCGAATGCTTATTTGTTTATTGTATACAATAATAATATGTTTAAAATAAATATTTAGATATATCTGAACGAATAATGATGATTTTCAAGCGATATTCGACGACACGTTTGGTACAGTTTATAGTGACCCTATTTGCTGTACCAGCAGTCGCGGGTTCGAATCCTGCTGGAGGCATTCATTTGTGTAATGAGCATATATCTAAAGTTATAATGTCTAGTGTATCAACTATCTCGTATCCATAACACAAGCCTTGTAGCTTACATGGAACTAGATGGTGCTGTGTGTTAATGTCCCAACGAATTTATTTATTTATATTTAGATATTGATGTTATAAATAATATTTTAAATATATCAATTCAACACAATAAATTAAATATTGGTTACTGTCCCATTGGCTGAAACATTATCAAACCAAGACTAGAGGTGGCGCTAGTATCTTTTATTATTTAAATATTCCTACACCCCTCATATAAAGCCGATATCTTTCCTTGGTTAAAGTTATTTGTTTCAGTTGTGAGTATAATGATTTTTTCTTTATCTATGTAAGGGCGAATATACAAAAGTTGGGTAACTTTTCGGGATATTTTGTTTATGACACTTTTTAAATCAAATTCCTACAAATTCTGGTTATAAGATAGCTAATCTAATGAATATATTGCTCATGATAGGGCCGAGCAAGTCACTTTTTAAATTAGATGCGGAGATATTTCGATTTTTCTGAATTTGACTGACTGACGAGGGTTTCGCGGATGATTCTTTTGGTTCCCGTGGCCCCGACCTCAGGGCGACTGAGGTGGACACCGTCAGGTTTTAGTGGGTAGGCTGCCACGCGTTTACCATCTTTGCGCGGCAGGAGCTCCACATAACCAGTCGTTCTTCCCCGGCAACAGGGTTTCCTGACGTTAAAAAAAAAAAAAAAAAAAAGGGACTGAAACTGTAAGAAATTTATAAAGGTGTAAAAGAAATCTCTTAGAAACTAATATAGAAACACTAAAATAATCACTTTTCGAAAACATCAATCTACTCTTTAAATTGGTCTATTACCTTTTTAATGGTATTTGGTACAGGTAATTTTTTAACGATTTGATCCATCACAACATCTGCTACATCTTTTTCATTCAATTGAAATAGAGTGCCATTCCATTTACAAATTTTCAAGAAAGTCAGTCTCAATTCACCTTCTTTATCATCAACATAAGAGCAGATTGCTGCATAACAATATTCTGTATTCCTAGTTATATATTTTACCAATACATAATCACCACTGCTATAAAGACTTCGTTGTTAATAACCACTAAATACTGTTGATGTGTCGATGGATTGCTATCCAATTTTGATCGGTAATCCATGTCTCTCACGTAAGTCGATAGTGGTATATCATCATCTTCAGAGTCTGTAAATACCAGCCACCATCTCTATCTGATAATGAATAGATCCTAGCTTGAAATGATCGCATGCGTCAGTGTCGCAGAAACAACTTAGTGACTTCATAGTAAGATGATTGGGAATGTAAGCTGAGCCAGTCACCTGATGCATCAAGAGCGTCCCCTTGAAAGCGATCATTTGAGACGACTTGTCGTTAATCAAGGTGTTCATCTGCTCGATATCAAAGCCTTCAATCACCGTCACTTTTATACCTGGACATCTCTCGTGGATAATCCTCTCTCACCTCTCCTCTCCTCCCCCCTCTCTGTCTGTTTGTTCCGGCTAATCTCCGAAACGGCTGGAACTATTTCCACGGGAATTTCACTGGCAGATAGCTGATGTTATAAGGAGTAACTTAGGCTACTTTAATTTTAGAAAAAGAATTAGGGTTTCGCTTAAAAAATGAAAACGTACCGAGGGACGAACCCGAGCGAAGCGAGGGTGAGTCGCTAGTTATTTAAATATTCCTACACCCGTCATATGTAGTCGATATCTTTCGTTGGTAAAAGTTATTTGTAACAAATGTGAGTATAATGATTTTTTCTTTATCTATATAAATATGTATGTAGAAAAATGTGTTTGTCTGTATTTACCTGATTGTGGCGAAGCCCAAAGGAGGGTTATGTATTTGAAAATGAATATGTTGAAAAACATTGTTTACAATCGTCTCTATTTATATACATATATCTATACAGTATCAATAGTAAAGAAACTACAGTAAAACTAACTCTTAAGTAAAATTTACCCTTAGAATAGACTAGTATGACAATCAATGAGTTATTCACTTCAAAGTGATCTAAGACACAGTATGGGATGCAATATAAAATGCTACGTAGACAAGTTAATGTAAGGTTTACATTATTATGACATTATAAGACGGGTATATTAAAATAAAGAATTGTCCTTCACAATATATGAAATAGTATTAATATTTTTTTGTTGATATAAAGAAATATGAGATAAAAGAAATTCATCCTACAATTTGTTTGCGAAAAAATCGACGGTTGCGTAGAGGTTTGTAATAGCTATGTATGTATGTATCTAACTACACTAAGAATGTGTAACCATATGTTTTCATACAGTAAATTTTGACTGATGATGGATTCAGTACTTAAAAGAATACTTAGGACCTATGTGTGACCTGTGTGATTGGGTTTATGTTAAAAAAGGACTATGTATACTTAGTATAGTCATAGATCAGGTCATATAGGATCTGATCATGAAGAGGTAATCAAAATCCACAAACTTTGTAAAAACAACACATTTATTTATATTAATTTTATTGTTTTGTTAAATAAATCATGAGTAAAAGTTTGTTTTTAAGATTTTTTTATGAAATTTATTTAGTTATATTGACCTTTCAGATTGTCTGAATCTGGACAGATCTGTATTAGGTAGAATCTTCAAGTAATGATCTTATCAATCCTAACAACAAACAGAGAATGAAGAAAGTCTTTCCAAGTTGAAAAAATGTAATAAGTATATGAAAGCATTTATTATTTAATACGAACCTTAAGTTAATTTGCAGTGAAATATATTATTTAAGAATGATTAACGTATAACATCAGCAAACTATCTAAATTTAGATTTTACAAAATCTATTAAACTTATTTATAATTAATTTGACATGGATATGTAATAAATTCGAAAATATCTGATACTCATATATTAAAACATTTACATATAAGTACGTGAAAGGATCCAAATCTAAGGATTAACTTCAAAGGCTCGTCGTAATTTAGAAAATGCGTTTTTATAGAAATACCCGCTTTGAAGAGCAAGATTTCGTCAGCAAATTGCGGATGACAGAATTTTGGAGGCTCAGCCGATTATTCCTATCTTGTTTCAGTGGACCTACCCACATTACGTGGAATTTAGATTTGACAAGCGATCGACGTCTTTCTTCCTAAACTCGCCTTAAGAAAAGTAAGAAATCGTTTTTTGACTACTTGTTTCTGAATATTGATATCACACTCTACTATTATAAATTCGAAAGTTTGTATATATGTATATTTTTTGCCCCTTCACACTGAAACGGAAATTAGATGAAATTTGTATAGATAATTTAGTAGTCAAGTAACCTGAAGAAAACTTAGGTAACTGTTAGTAATATATATATATATAGATATTTTCAAGTGGGCGTGCATGGCTAAATCCGAAACTAAGGACTAACTAACTCAAAGGAGTCTCGGGCCCGATTTTCATGAAAACTAAAACTGCATCATTGGATTTTTGAAAAATCAATTTTCCTAGCCAGGAATCGAACCTGTTGATTTTGAAAAAAAATCATATACTATATAATTACACCATTCGATAGTGTTGCTAATAAGGAACGCATTCTGGGAAGTCATGAGAACCTTGCAAGTTTTCGAAAGACATGTGAAGTCCGCCAATCCGCACTTGGCCAGCGTGGTGGACTATGGCCTGATCCCCCTCGTATTGAAGGGAGGCCCGTGCCCAGCAGTGGGACGTTGAAAAGGGCTGAATACAATATATATATATATATATATATATATATATATATATATATATATATATATATATATATATATATATATATATATAATATTTCATAATATGATAACTGCCTCGGTGGTGTAGTGGCTAGCATGTACGGCTGCACATCCTGAGGTCCTGGGTTCGAGTCCCGGGTCGGGCCAAGTTTAGTTATTGAGTCTTTCTGTATAGTAAGCCTCAGTAACAGCCCGGAGTTGGGAAGTTGGCGGTGTTTCACCCCCGTGCCTCGGAGAGCACGTAAAGCCGTCGGTCCTGCGCCTTAACTCTCACCGGTCGTGTCGAGTAGTCGTCCCACTGGAGTATGAGAGTGACAGGAATAGAGAGTGCACTTGTGTCTGCGCGTACACTTGTGCACTATAATATCTCCTGCGCAGTTGGCTAGTCTCACTGAGATTGGCCGCCGTGGCCGGAATCGGTCAGGAGAACATCATCATCATCATATAATATTTCACATGAATTTATTTTTTCTTTTAAAATTAATAAATAATCATAATTTTGTCAAAAGTAATTAAATATAACATAACAATATAATACAATTATCTATAATAAATAAATATGTTGGGACATTAACACACAGCACCATCTAGTTCCATGGTAGGTAAGTTACGAAGCTTGTGTTATGGATACCAGATAGTTGATACACTACACATTATAACTTTAAATACATACATATTATAAATAAACAAATATTGGCTGGAGTACAAACATTCGTGCTCATCATACAAATGAATGCCCCCAGCGGGACTCGAACCGAACTAACTACCGAACGAACTAACTAACTCGAACCGAAATATAACACCGAACCCATGTAAAATAAATTAAAGTTTTTTTTTTTTATTTAGTGGAAGATAGGTGTACGCCATTTTTGGGGTGATAGCAACAAGTGAGAATAGAGTGCTATATATTCGAATATGTAAATATTATAATATATACATATTCTGAAACAATCGTAGTTAAAGCTCGGATGAGTTGTTATCCATACTAATATTATAAATGTGAAAGTGTGTTTGTCTGTTTGTCATTCTTTCACGTCGAAACAGAGGGACGTCACGGATTAACGTGATTTTTGTGTGGAGATAGTTGCAGAGCTGGAGAGTGACATACGCTACTTTTTACCGCGGATGTTTTTTTCGAGATTATCTCGAAAAAAACAACCTGGAAACCACATTATAATACAACCCACAAAAACTCATCATACCTATGTAACTAACTATATATAATATATAATTTATGTATACCTACCGTTAAAACGTACATATATAAGGACGAACCAGAGGGAAGTGAGGGTGAGTCGCTAGTATTTCTATAAATAAACTTTAATTCTTAATCCTCTTACACATTTACTATTACAAAATTTCTTAAGATATCTATGTCTTAAGCTTTAAAGGGCTGAATGAAGGTCAATTGAAGTTGAAATATAAGTTTGAACATAAATAACAAGGGCAACCAAGCTTTATTTTCTTAAATCTCTTTACTTAGGATTTACTTTTACAGAATTAATATTAAATTGTTGTATTGATATCTAAATCAGGCTAATTTAAACGGTAAATTTTGAGCTAAAAGTAATTTAAAGCAGATGATAGCCCTTTTTCCCCGATGATAATTTCTTTTACAATAAATCGAATGTATATTTTAATTGAAAGGGCGTTTTTTGTAGAGGCTGAGAGGACTCGTTTCGTTTACAGTCGTCATTTATTTCAACATCGCTTTTTACTTAATCAAATTAGACAAAGAAACAATATGTATACAATATGATCAAAATATAGGTAATAGATGTGACTATACCTAGCTAATTGGCCCAGTGGATAAAAGACCATAATCATTATTGATTTTTTTTAATTAATAACACTAAAGCTCGTCAATAGCTACTAAATAAAAAAAGAATTATGTTTGAAAAATAGAGGATAAAAAGGCCCTAAACTGTTTTGTCTGCATCTACTTATATATAGGTTACTAGCGGCTCACCTTCGTCCCTTGGTATGTTTTAACGGTTAGTATGGAATAGATAGACTATGTGTTATATTATTGCTCTGCTCCCATAGATAGTAGCATGATGATATATAGCCTACGGCCTCCCTCAATAAACGGGATATTTAATGCAAAAAGTTTTTTTCAAATCGGATTAGTAGTTCCTGAGATTAGCGCGTTCAAACAAACAAAAAAACAAACAAACAAGCAACAAGCAAGCAAACAGCAAGACACAAGTAAGCAAGCAAGCAGCAAGCAAGCAACAAGCATGCAACAAGCAAGCAACAAACAAGCAACAAGCAAGCAAGCAACAAGCAAGCAAGCAACAAGCAAGCGAGCGACCGAGCGAACGAGCGAGCGATAGAACAAACGAACGAATGAACGAGGTAGCGGGCGAACGAACCAACGAACGAACGAAAGAAAGAACGAACAAACGAACGAACGAACAAACAATCAAACAAACAAACTCTTCCTTTTTATGATATTAAAGTATATAGATTGAAGATTCATCTAAAAATCAAACTTGCTACATCCACTGTTGTAGTTAATGCCACATACTCAAATACATTATACACTATTGTACATGAAAATAAAGAAAATATTAAGTATTAATTTAATTTGACTGATTGACATGACTTAAATTGACATATATGATTTAATTATTTCAACGTTAAATATTTGTATTTTCAATCTGCTTACTTCTGTTATAATTATGTAGTATATTATCTCTATTTCCTGTGTTAATGTAAAATACTGATGATTTTTTTTATGGACTTCTTGTCTGAAATAAACGTTTAATAATAATAATAATATTAATTAAACTATTATTACTATATAATAAATTCTGATTTTTTGTTCTATGGGTTTTACAGGTATAAAACGCAATTTAAGTTTTAATTGTCCGTAAAAAATGTATAAGATTAGATAAAAATAATATATATATATATATATATATATATATATATATATATATATAACTTTCATTGGAAGCTATAATTAGCGTGATTATACCGCAATTATTTTAGTAGGTACAAATATATTTATAGTACAGTTACCATTAAGTTATTATTTATTGCCTTTTTTAGGCTATAAACTTATATTTTAGAATAAAAACTACAAGCGTGCTTTTGTTAAATAAGTACGTAAGTTAAAAAACCTAATGCGAAAATCGAATTTACAATACCCATGTACCTACATTTTAATATAAACTAGCGTAAAACATGTTTTCATTTTAATTACTATATATTTAGTGTAAGTTAAACATTTTAGTAATTCAGGACATCTATATGTGTCAGCTTGGCGAGCAACGAAACGATTTAATTTCCGAATCCGGTCGTTAGTTCGGGCCTTGCAGTTGCGAGTTTATTATATAGAAGCTATTTCCCGTGGATCCGCCCGCGTAGATAAATGGTACTATATTACGATGAGAATTATTAGTATTTAGCTCTACGTGGCACATTGAGTATAAACGGTGTAAATGTGTTAAACTAAGGCAGTGTTTTGTTGAATTGTCCGTACATTTCATTCTTACGCATACCCTTTTGTATGACGTAACTAGAAATGGTGTCCCTAGAAATTTGCTCGAATATCATGTCTTAAAGCTTTTTTTTTTATTTTAACGAAATAAAATACAGCTATTTCCACTCAGAGGTCCTAAATATTGGTGAAAGAATTATTGAAATAAAATGATTAGTTTCGGATATGACGTAGTATATCCAAAATTAAAAACTTTACGTCTTTATAATATTAATGCAGATAATATTTATATTTACATATAAACAAAGATCCTGTTACTAGATATATTGTGTCAATTTGTATGTAAATTATATTATACTTTATATATACTGAAAAACAAATACAAACCTATCCCACGGGAACCGTACATTTTTCCAGAATAAAAAGTAGTCAATGTGTTATTCCAGACTATAATCTATCTCTGTGCCAAATTTCATCCAGATTCGTTCAGCCGTTCTGTCGTGAAAGAGCATCAAACATCCATACTCACAAACTTTCACATTTATAATATTTATATAGATGTACCTACAGGTAGTAAAACTAAAATAATTCCAAAAATGCGTTAATAACACAGAGAGATTTGGAGAATTCAATTATTTCAATGTAAAATGATTAAATTAAAGTAAAAAGTACTAACTGAATATCGAATGTACATTTTAAAAATATGAAGTATTTTCTTACCCATCAATAAGCTTATTCGAAAGCTCTTTAAAGCTTACAGTTTCAGTTCAGATTTTTTTTAAATTATAGTTTTATGCGTGGTCCCACGCAAGCCGGACGAAATCCACCAAATGGATGGATAAAGTGCAACCCGTTGATACTCACGATTACTTAAAACAAGTGACTTGCTATAATGACTCTTATTACATTAAATATACAGTTGAAAATAGAATCACAATAAAAACATATGCACCGGACATGTAGACAATAGCTAATGGATCAAAAAAATATATCAATTTTTATATGGATTTCATATTTTTAAATCGTTTACAAGACTAAGTCAGTAACACACGTTGTTTATATTATGTTGTAAAATTGCATGCTGACTTACAAACATTTTAAATATACTATCAATATAATTTTTTACAAAATGTTCTTTTGAAACCTACCAAGATATAATTCTTTAACCCTATCGTATTTTTTTTTGTAATAATGTTATGCGACTAATAGATATAATGATTGCACCAGAACCATACAAAAATTAGTAATCTTGTCTGTCCGTTGCTCTATTGCTGCGGTAAAAAAGGACGAACAAATTAACACATCTTATTTACATCTTAACTAAGAATTTTTAAATAGCTTTATTATTTCTAATTATAAACCTATAAATTATAATATTTCAAATAAAGTTTCAATTATAATAAAATAATGAACAATCAGATTATTTTACGAAAAATAAAATAAATGAAAGAAATTCCTTACGAACCCAGCCCTTTGATTAAGTATAAATAAAGTATTAAGTTGAAGATCAAAAACTAAAGTATTTACGCACACATCAATACTATTTTATTTATATTACCCTACGAGAGTAATGACAGGCCACAAGGTACGTCTTTAGAACCAGCTGTTCTGACATTCCGCTAAACAAAAATGCAATGTGTTGTTTTCCGGTGGGTACTGGATATTGGCATTTAACAATGACTTCAATATTGCATATGTTCATGTACTTAAATGACCATTTATCATAAGGGCCTCTACTATGTGTTTTTACGCTTTCGTTAGCGAATGCGTTATAAAATGTCTAGTAATGGTTTTCTGAGACCGGCTATTTGGAATGTTGCTGTACCTAGCTTATACACAGTAAGATGAATTTATGACATATAAAACGCTACAGGTGAATATATAATGTAATATTAACTTTAGCAAAAGGAAATTTAGTTTAACTTAATGACCTTTAAATTATATATCGATTGGATAGTTTGTATTAAATGTATAGTGAGACAAAACCACTTTTTGATACTATCAAGCTTGCCTGATGATGATGAAATGATGAAGTCATAATAGCCAATCTCTTCAATAACTAGTAGTAAGGATCCTTGACTTATAGCTCACTAGCGACTCACCCTCGCTTCGCTCGGGTTCGTCCCTAGGTACGTTTTAACGGTTAGTATGAAATACAAATCTTTGAATTTCTCGGCTTTTCTGTACTATAATATGCATGTAGTATACATATGAACCTTCCTCTTGAATCACTCTATCTATTAAAAAAACCGCATTAAAATCCGTTGCGTAGTTTTAAAGATCTAAGCATACATAGGGACAGAAAGACAGCGGGAAGCGACTTTGTTTTATACTATGTAGTGATTTCATTCGTTTTCACAAGGCCCGCAAATTGTACTAAAGTATCATTTTTTAATTTTTGAAATTAAAAGATATTCTTTCAAACTGCCTTAACAAAATTCAAACGGTTGAATTATTACCCATAATAGGTACTTACACGATAGCTAGAACGTAACGCTAGTACAGTTCAATTTGATACAGCGCCATCTGTTATTTGAGGTACTATTACGCCATCAAAGGCAATTAATTGGCTATTCTGTATTCGATCGTGATTCGAGGCTCAGTCAAATACAACAGTACGTATTTCATTCAAATTTTGTATCTTAGAAATGATACTTTAAATTCTCAGCTTTTCATGTGAAATGGTCAAGTAAATAAAAAGGCTAAGATATTAAAAAAATGTGTATTATATGTATATTATGTGTGCCTACTGTACTTATATAGAGTACATTTATTCTATATTTATATTATAAAAAGCTACTTAGTCCTTTTCGATTTCTTCTAAGCCTACATACAGTTTTTGATCGAGTTAATTAAATACCCATGAAAATTTAAATCATTTTAATACGTAATTTCATCTCTGAGAGGCGATTAATTGCTTTTAACGTGATTTACATTCGGTATATCTTTTTTAGTAATAGTATATTTCCTTGTACAGTTGTTTATAGTTAGTTAATTGACGTTACGCATTTGCAGTCTAAAATTTACTATGTAAATGCAATTGTGATAAAACTTTATGCACTATACTAGCAGTAACCGCGGCTTTGCCCGCGTTCAAACTTCCCATACAAACATCAGTTTTACAATAAAATATGGAAGTCCGCCCGATTTGTTGATATTTATGATTATTGCTCCGCTGCTTTAGTTAGTAGCATGATGATATACCTAGAGTCTATAGCCTTCCTCAATAAACGGGCTATCTAATGGAAAAAGAATTTTTCAAATCAGATCAGTAGTTCCTGAGATTAGCGCGTTTAAACAAACAAACAAACTCTGTCTCTTTATAATATTAGTATAGATTTTTTGCTTGTGGAGAAGAATCAACATCCTATACTCTAGTATCAATTAACATGGTTTCAAGTAAAATTTTAATGAGCCATACAAACACTGTATTCAGGTCAGAATCGAACTTGTCACCTCCATTACTAAAATAATACCAAGCACCGATAACGTTAAAGCTTATCAAAAAAGTAGAATAAAAATCATAAGCAAATTATAATGCGTTAAAACGCCAGAAGGGATAGTTAACAAAGGTAACGTTACTACAGCAGTCCGAAGTAATCGTCCAGTAGGCTTATTAATATGTTATGACGCTTTAACTCAATCCATGTTTAACTACTGTTTGTCACTGTCACGGATATTGTAGATATAATTAAACTACGTAATTACAAAATAATACACATTTAATATTTTAGTAGTAGATGTGCAGAATATAAGAAGAAGTATTATTTTGAGTGGTAGCAAAATGGTAAAGCGTTCACTTCTGACATTTTCTAGTGCGAATCATTTCAACATGATTACTACTTGCGTTACGGTTAAGGAAATATCTTGAGGAAACCTTTGTCTAGAGAACTTGACTAGTTTTCGAAAGATATGTGTAGTCCGCCAGCTTTTGGCTAGCGTGGTCGATGGCCTGATTCCCCTCGCATTGAAGGAAAGCCCATGTCCAGAAGTGGGACGTTAAAAAAAGCTTTTTTATGTCTTTTAATGTAATGAAATTGTACTGTACTGTATTTTTCCGATTTAGATGACGGTGCAGCCGTATTTTTTTCTTATAAAAAAAATCAAATCGGTAATACCTTTGTACGAAGCGAGCACGCTGTCCCTAAACCATGTGGTTGTCATTTCGTACTTTACATTTGAATAACACTTCGAATGCGAAATGAAATTTCATTTCCAATATGAGACAACTTTGAAACGTATCTTTAAGGAAACCTGAATTCTATACTTAAGCAGTCCAATTTTAGTCATGATTTTAATACGTAAGAGGAGCTGAGATAATTACAAAACTCGGTTAAATGTTATTCAGGTGTTTAAAATTACGGGACGCCATCTTGTGTGCTAATAGAGGTTTATTAATATCATAATTTCTAGCTCGCCTCTAAAGCTTTAAAATTATTTGCCTTTAAAAATTTAATCTGACCGTAAGTGCATGGATGAGTCGATATATAATATTATTAACTTTTAAACGTTTCAGTTTGTTTTTAATGTTTTTTATAATTATTGGACCTTTTAATTTAGGTAATACAGTATTTACCGCGTTAAATGGCGGTGTAATGGTATGGTAACGAAAATAAGGTTTTTAATGTGAAGAAAATATTTATTCTACTAGTATTCGTTCGTGACTTCGCTCGCAAAATAAATCGATAAATAGCCATATGTGTATTTACCTACGCAAGTAAGCAAATCTCCCTTCAAGAATTTCACTCAAATCAGTTAAGGCATTACAACGTAAAGCTCTATCTACCTTAGGTATGTAATTTTATCTATAGGTACATAATAATAATAAAATTGTAACTGATCGCTGTCTGTACATGGAAGATATTTGAGAAAAACTATTATTGAGGATCTTTATTAATGCAATAGAACCCAAAACAATGATTTTTAATTTTTAATGATTTTTAATTTTTGTCTGTTTATCTGTTTGTTTGTGCGTTTGTGGGCGCTAATCTTAGAAACGGCTTAATCGATTTGGGTGCGGTTTTCACTAATGTATCGTAATAAGCTTCACTTAACATTTAACATTTATTTCAATCGGTTTCTAAATAAAAAAATTATGTCAATTTAAAAAATCATCTAGTTTTTAATATAAAGCAATACCTAATTATATTAAATTACTATCAGCTAACATTATTGTAAGGTCAGTAATAAAATATTACGTTTCAATTATTTGTTTCTTTATATTTCCTTTCCTCTCCCATCAGATGACAACTGTTTCATTGAATGTACCGAACATTAAGAATTATTTTTAATAGGTATTACAATATATATTATTTTCCGTATTTCATCAACAATTTTAATACTTGTCACGCAAACTGTCTCCAAAAATGCGATATACAAAAAGTTTGATTGTAACTTATATGAATGTTTCGAGTTGACAAAACAAGAAAACAAGTCTCGAAAAGCGTTTATAACTAAAGTAATTTATTTTAAATGCCACCTAAAGCTTTAAACTAATCGAAGTGCAAATTTGAAACTGTATTTTAGTACCTATTCAATTCTTATCTATTGCATCGAGAACCAATAAGAAAGCTAATATAGAACCATAATAATCGTCCATACGTTGTAAATTTGATCGCAGATATAAAAGTAATATTAGTTATTTGAATAAAAGTGTCCTTGAATTATAAGTACCTAGTTTCCCACCGCTGGGCTTAATAATTGAGATAGCCTAAGCGTGCATAACATTAGCCCACTATGCTTTATAGAATGTGGTGTGGTGGGAGAGAATTTATAGTTCCTTCTCAGTTTTGTTTGATATGCTGATTTTTTTTTTAGGATTTTGATATTTTGCTTGCAATTCTGTTGTAAGTTAGTTGAGTTAGCAATTTATTATATGATTAACATGCACGATTACTAATTTTTAAATGGTTAATAGTTAATTCTATAGTTAAGTTTTTATATATTTTTGATAGGATGTAACTCAATCAAAGATCCAAAGGCTGTAGGCCGACGCACTCGACATAACACGTGCATTACTCACGAAATATTTTCATAAAACCGACCCAAACGCACCGTCTTCCCCCTCCCTCGCCCTCTCCCGGCAAACCAGTTCAGTTCGTGCCCGGCTGCCGTGCGCGTCGGTTGTTATTACTGAGTACCGCTATACCGCGTTACGAAAAAACATATTTTGTAATAACCGAATTAGTGCTGTGGATTAATAGTGCTCCTGTGAGATTGTGATTTTGTGTGATGTTACCTGTTTCACATGTTATAGTGTCGGATTTCTCTTAAAACATTGCGGGTACCGCCTGCCGCCGGACGCCTTTTCATTTGGAACTCGGGATATCATTAAGGTATTTATTGTTACACTGTCTCATTGTTGTAAGGAATTCTTTCTACGACCCTTATGTTGAATCGATAGCTCTGATTCGGTTTTGTATGCGAGCGAGTAAGCTTCGAGTAATAGCAAGCGTCGGTATTGAATCGCAGATTGTAGATGGTGTTTGAGGATTTGCATTGTAAATGCGTTGCTAGTGTGCGGTAAACATAGCCTGGGAACGGGTTCAAGTCCAGTACAGAGTGTCTTGAGTGGGCGATTATTAATTATACAACCAACGGTACCTTTTAGCGTCGAACGCAGGCCGGGTAGCTGTCCTTTAATAATATTTGGCTGATGACGCTTTGGCTCGTCTACTTAAATAAAACATTATAAAATTTATATTAGTTTTATTAGAATCAATCAAAATATTGTAAAAAATATCAATCAATCAAAATATTGTGATTTTTGTTCCAGTAATAAGAAAGGCAATGTTTTTTTCTATACCTGTGTATTAAGCTTTTTTAAAATTTTATATTTTATGACAGCTTGAAAGTAGATTATTTTATTGCATAGAAATGTACTAAGTATTTTGAATAAAAGAAGGAAATGTATTATTGTAATCAAAAAAACAATGTCAACAGATGGCGTCAGTTGTATCAAAACAATCCTTCAGCTTATTTATTATTACAAGTATCGTTATTAACTAAAGTGTATAATATTATCGTAAAAAACAATTTAAAAAAAATGCGAATTTCGATGAGTATAAAAAAATAATTTCAATACAATAGAAATAAATCCTCACGCTGCTTATTCAATACTATTAACTTGCGGTTAAGTATAAGAAATTAATGGTAAGCACTATTATTATTGCGCGTCATGAATAATACCGGCAATGTCAATGTCAAAGTAGTTTTTATTTAGAACCAACTTAATTAACCGTAAGGAAAAACTTATTCAGCCACAAGTTAAATATTATTTTTTTACATAAATATTAAACCGTAATAGCTGTTTGAAATTCAAATCCTTATTATAATTTATGTTTACTACACAAATGCGCTGATTTAGTTATAAAACGAATTGTAAGCATTACAAACACGTAACATGTTCACGTTTTATGACAATAGATATTCAAGGCATCTCACGTAGGATAAAGTTGTGGATTTCGAATGCTAAATCATTGAAATAGATATATTGCATGATCTAATCTTGGGTCTTATGAATTTAAATCGTTAAATTGTGAGCTATGAAACTAACAATTTATATGAAAATAAAAAATAAAAATACAGTTGTATTAATAAAAATACTGTGGACATCCATATTATATGTGTGAAAATATTTTTAAATTGAAAAATAACAATCTGATTTAGTGAAAAACTCAATTTCAATATTAAATAAATTTAGCCGTACATTTCGGATGCATATGCACGCGTATCCGAACGGCCCGGAGCGTTAATTTGCCGCGTAAAAAATCTCGAATGTGTCCGGAAACATGTAGCCTGTAGTCGAACAGTTGTCGACATATGTCAGCCTCGTACCGGCTAATTGACTAGAGAAAATAAAATTGTGGCCACAGTACGTAATATCTAAGGTAAAATGTTCATATACCTACAAAATATTTATAATATAAAAAGTCTAATAATGTAAGTTATCAGTAAGTACACTTTTAATATTAGTTTTATCTTGTAGCATACAAAAGTTTTAAGATTAATGAATATTTAATTGTGTAGTAACTTAATTATTTTAATAAATTCTAATATTTAAAAGTTGTAAATAATCAATTTTAACGTAGAAATGGTTTAAAGGTACCTACTCTTGAAGTTTATCTTTAGTTATCGGAAACATTGACATGAACATATGTGTACCCCTGTCCCATGAAACGCCCCACTTTTGATGAATAGTACGTTACACGTCGGTTGGGGGTTGTTAAAATTTATTTAAAATTTATTGCATTCCATTCTAAATTTAAGTAAATGGGATAGTCTAAAGTAAATCAATAATCTCTTTTAATAACGTTGTAATATTTGTGTACGAGTTCACAATTTTCACAGTAATCGCATGTCGTCATGTGGCGAAAAGTAAAAAAAAAAAACATATTCTTAGAAAAAAAAACATTCTTACTAATAAAATTAATACAAAACTGTGATTGTTTTGAATTGACGAGTTTTTAATTTGAGTTTTGTGAGCAGCAAACGTTATTCATTATTTTGTGATTTGTTTGAAATATTTCAAAAAGTCTTATGAACGTGTAGAAACTCGAATGGATTAAGACATTCAGCGAAGTGAGAACTGTGGGCTTCAACAAGATGACATTCTACAATCGTTATCTATCGCTAATAAAAACTAGAAATGAAAGAAGAAATTATCATATTTGGATGCTGCTGCTATCAGAAGATGCTATTCTTTTGTTACATATATTTTTTTAATTTCGACTAGCGTTTTCCTACAGCTCCGCCCGCATAATTTATTTAGTAATCAACCCTTTTTTGACGTCCCACTGCTGGGCGTGGGCCTCCCTTCAATACGAGGGGATCAGGCCATAGTCCACCACGCTGGCCAAGTGCGGGTTGGCGGACTTCACATGTCTTTCGAAAACTTGCTAGGTTCTCTCAGACATGCAGGTTTCCTCACGATATTTTCCTTCACCGTAATGCAAGTGGTAATCATGTTAGAAATGATTCGCACATGAAAATATCAGAGGTGCGAGACTCGGGATTTGAACCCGCTTCACTCTGTTACCCAAGCGAGCGCATTACCACTGGGCTACCACTGCCTTTTAGTTAATTTAGTACTGTTCCTTTATTGCGTATATATTATTGTGATGTATAAACTACATTAATACTGTAAAGCTTCAACAAAATCCGTTCAGTAGTTCTTGCGTTAAAGCGTAAGTAAAATATATCAATACATTACAAACTTTTGCGTTTATAATTTTAGTAAGATTGGCGATTTGGATTGTTGAAATAAAACTTGTCCTGACGGAGTAGGTTCTATTACATTTATTTCTTTGTTTATATTATGTGCATATTATAAATTATAATTTATTATTTACTTCAATTAAATTCAAAGATATAACTTGACTGCTATGTCACATACTGTCAGTGATAAGAGGTTAAGTGTTAATCAGATGACGGATTGTTATCACATAGGTCAACGTCAACGTGTGTCTTGTTGCGTCGAGTTTGTATATGGAAATGTAGTTCTACTTACAATACATAATGTATATCTTTTGTTGTAAAATTCTTAAGTTAGATTGAATAAAGCTGAAATTAATAAAAAAAAACGTGTGTGTGTACTTATGTACGCACGTAAGAAGTTATACTTCTTTGGCATAACAGAACAAAAATAGCTAAAGATTTCAATATGTCACAACTCTCTGTTTATAAAAGGAATGCAGCTAACTTCATCGTATCGTTTTCAGCTAACTTCATCATGTCCCTTTTTGACTGTCGGTGTACGCGCACATCAAAAACTTTATTCTCATATTTTTCCAAACGTGCCAAAGAAGTATAACTTCAAAAATTAAGTTTTAACTCTGAGTTTAGGCTTAAATATACTATATCTAAGTACAGTATAAAAAAAATTAAAGATACACAGCTTATGGCTCTTAAGAAATTCATTCGTTATCTGACATTTAACAGTAAAAAAATACTGGACTGTCATATACCGTTAGCCAGCGGTCAACGTAGATGGTAAGTACTAACCATAGATAAAAGATATAGAACCATAGAGCTTTAGAATTGTCTCGATAAAAAATAATGATATTTGTGTTATTTAAAACTTTCTAAATAAAAAACGAATTGTTTTAAATAATTAGTATTTGATCACAAACATTTTTATAACGTCATGTTTTATCTATTGTTGAAATTTCTAGGAAAAAATATTTTTCTTTTCTTGTGTATCATTTTAGTATTTTATTATCTCAACAAAATGAGAGATAGGTCGGCTTTCATTAATTTACTTTATTTATTTATTCTAACTTTAATGTATTGTGATATTTACATTACATCTGTAATGCTAACCTCTATGAGATAAAGAAGCGACCATACGATGCATGAAAATATTTCTATAATAGATTACTATCCATATAATGTAAGAAAATTCCTTGTAGGCGCTTAACATATTGACTCATGCGTTAATAAAACTTACAGATACGACTAAAAGCTCAGAAAGGGCATAGAATACAAAAATATTACAGATACAACTGGTTTACCAATTTAAACTTTATTTCTTGTTAACTAAGATCAATTTAATTTGTAATATATTTTAGTGAATCACTTAAGCAATTTAAACCCAAGTTAAATGACTTTGTATCTATTTATTAAGCAATAAAGATTTTACAAGATTTTTTAAATATATTAAATACAAAGTGGGAAGTTTGTAACTGTAATTTGGTTATGTAGCTTTTAGTTTAAAAATGTGATGTAAACATTTTTCAATTTAAATGTTAAATTAGTATTCAAGGTGTAATTTTAAGTTCTTTAATAAAATTTTGTTCTAAATAAAAATATGTTTCACTAACATATTTAAAACGATGTTAAAAAACATCTAGTATATAAATATTATTAACTAGTTTACTTTGCCCGCGTAGTTTATAAATAAATTTCATTTATACAGATAAATAAAATTGAAGTGTCTGTTTGTAATGTCAAAATAACAGCTTTATATTAAATGCATATGGTATTATATACGGTACTTATAAGAAAAACATATATTTTTTTTAATTTTCGTCTGTGTGTCTGTTCGTTCCGGCTAATCTCCGAAACGACTGGACCAATTTTAACGGCACTTTCACTGGCAGATAGTCGATATTATAAGGAGTAACGTAAGCTACTTTTATTTTAGAAAAAGAATTAGGGTTTCACTCAAAAAAATTAAAACGTACCTAGGGACGAACCCGAGCGAAGCGAGGGTGAGTTCCTAGTAATAAATAAATTTCATGGAAATTTTCCAACCCCTTTTTTAGCCCTTTAGGGGTTGAATTTCCAAAAATTCTTTTTAGTTAAAAAATTTTTTAACACTTGTAGTTATTATTATAGTCTTTCATACTTTTTTGAGATTTCGCGATCGGTATATATCAGTGAGTGGTAAGTATTTCGCTTTTATTTGTACATGTATAAATGTATGCATATAGCTATGAAAGTTTGCAAGTCAATAAGTGTGTGTCTTGTATATAATTTGTTTAAAGAATGATTTTTTTCCTTAAATATTTATATTTAAGGAAAAAATCCATACTAATACTTCAATTATTAAAGTGTAGTTTGTCCTGTTAAATCACCTTATTAAGTCATGAAGACGTAATGAAGTCATTTTTGCATAGATTTTGTTATAAATGTCAGAAAATTCTCTATAATATTCGAATGCCTCTCAAAATATAGCATTATAATGCAGGTAGAGACTAGATTTTAATATTGTTTTTGGTGATAAAGTGTAATAAAGTTGCTAGCGACCAAATATTCGAACAAATTGTAATGTAATTACAAGCGTGCGTATTTTTAATAATGCGCTTTATCCATTAGAGTAGTTATACATGCGTATGATGATGCTGTAAACTCACAGCTCAAGACACCTGTCATACTGTTTTATTATATGTTAACGTTATACCTTATATCAATCTTATTTCACTGTTCAACAGAAAACCAATATGGATTAGAAAGTGGAGGGCTTCAATGCATTTCCTAAAACAAGTATTACTACGTATTATATTTCTCCCTCTCACCATCTAATTGAATGAATTTCTACATACTTTACATATAAATACATCGCTCTTAACTTGTCTTCTATATAGTGCTTTCTATCTATGATTTCGTCTACAATGTACATATTACTTTTTGCCTATGATTGAAGCTTGCAAGTTACTATTCCAGCTATAGGCGAATGTTTGTTTAAGCCAGATGATATACATATATATGTATATACCGTATCTACTTTAACCAGTCTAGTAAATACAAAATATGGTCTTATTGATAACTATAATAGGTTTTATAATTAAAGTTGACAAAAAAATCTTATTTCGATAATATAGTACTATGTATTTATTTCTTAATATTTATCATGAAAATCGGATCATATCTTGAAATTAAGGAAATTAATTCAATTAGTACTTTTAAATTTAATAGATATTGTCATATATTTTTATTCAAAACTCTAGCTTTAGAATTATCCAAAAATATAACACAAATGTATTTTTAGGGTAAATCGAACCCATACTCACGCCATAGCACCAAATCTTCTAAACTACAAGCTATATGATTCATAGAATAGCCGTACTGTACTGACCGTCTGAAAAATGCAATTTATATGTATGAAGGAACTTTATGACTATAACTACAGGATAACTTTACATTTGTTTGTGCTTACGTATGTCAGTCTTTCTAGAGTTTGTAGCCAATAATACAATGAATTCATGTGTTATATTTTTATAGATCTATAATATTAACACAACGTTAATCTTATGTAATAAGTAATAAAATTTCTTGTAATAAAAAAAAAAACAAGATATACATTATAACATTATATGTTTAAATAAATATTTTTATTATCATTTGCCTCTCAAAAGAACACTAATGGAGAAAGAAGACAGGTAAGTGGTGATTTTGCTTGCTTCAAATGGCTGAAACCTAAATCTGTTATAAAATTCTGACTCAGAACTTGGTTATGTTCTTATGCAATTTCTTATGATAAAAGCAAAACTGTAACGCGATATTATTCTAATGAGATAGCTAGAAACTTATGCAAAGTTTATAGAGGATGTTCTCGCATTATTGTAATAACAAGTAAATTTGTCTTGTTCTCGAGTTAAGTGTCTATACTAAAGCACATTACCTATTCCCAAGATGAGTTCAAAACAAACGTTTTGCGTTTTCACCTTTAACTTGTTGTTAATTGTTGTAATTTTGCCAAGTTTCCGCACTTATTGTTTTATAGCACTTTTAATTTCTTTGCGTAACAGGTTACCCAGTTATGCAAATTTGCCGCTTAAAAGAATTTATTTTCTGCTTCGTACAATGTTGAAGAATGTTACATGATTATTTTGCTTCAAAGTTTTTAATTTTAAAATAAATAGCTTTAATTCTTCTTAATAATTCATTAGGTACCTATATAAAAAGGAAGATTTCATTTATACTGGAGTTATGGTTGAAGCGGTTATGATGTAGTCGTTTCAGATGACATTGTATGGATAATTAAAACTTAGTACAATTTACGAGCATTCTTTATTGTATTTAATCTACAAGATCTAGTTGTATAGATAACAATGAATATTTGACTGTTTTATAGTAAATTTTAATAACGTTCACGTATTACGTTCTGATAGAAAGAGAACAGTGTAAACAGTTATTGAGCTTTGTGAATAGAGTTTAAGCTCGCAAGATTACAAAGCAAAAAGCCCGATTTTCCATCTAGCAATCAGCTGAACAAACGATCGATTTACGTAACGTCGCTTGACGGGTTTTCTCAGCGAAATTCGGCCTGAAACCGATGTTTTCGCTTACGTTCAAACTCGCGATATATTGGCATGTCTCCCTACAAACAGCGTAGAATTTGCGTGTAAAAGGAGAAATGTAACCGTGCTAGCGACAGGATCGTTAAATTTCAGAAGATTCGGCAACGTTTGGGCCATCTTTCTGCCAATGTTTTACGAGTTTCGTATGACTCCTAAATCGGCTAGAGGTTATTTCCTGGAAGTCGTTTGAGAAGTTTGTCGTCATCAAAAGTTGGGAGGTGTGTCATTAAAGTAGATCTTAGCTTTGATTCATTTCATTTTAGATGCGTATTGTTTAATTTCACCTTTTATAGTCCCTAGATTCGTATGACTGAAGTTATTCATTGATTAATGTGTTACGTAAGCCAATGTTCAAGTAAACATAATAAATATACGTTGTTTAAAACATTGCAGGATAAGCCCCTACTGTACGCCGTTATACTAACAGAAGCAATAAACATCAGGTAAAAATTGGATCCCAAACTTGTCCCTTTGCATTCAGACGGTAAACTGTATCTTTTACTAATTGGCTCACAGGACAGCTTTCCGTGGAACAGACGAAACACGCAAAAGGTATGTCATTTTAAAATGGCCGGTTAAATTAGTTATGTTTATAAATAATTGTACATGTTTTCTATCCGTTCTATCTCGGCGAATGTTTAAACAATCAAGTCTGCTCAGTTAAATTGAGTCATAGAATGTTTCACATTTTCTTTTCTCTCCAATTCCGCGCCAATAGCAAAAGTAAAAAGGTTCGCCGATACCACCAACATGGAGGCAATATACGACCTCGTCGGAGCGAACCATTTCCTTTAATGTTTTCATAAGTGTCGTGAACTAAAGACCGTGTAACAACGTATCTGTTCTTCCCTTTTAATAGCACAAAAGCGAACAAACTGCCAAGTATTAAGTTTTATCAACCATCTGCACGAGTGTCACGTCTTTATTACTACTTATTCTTTGTCCTCATGAATGCAACGGCATGGAAAGGACAGAAATATGACCGTCCCGCTCCTAATGTGTAGTTCTTTGCCGCGCTTGAAAAGGCGAGCGTAGTGCGTTCCTCTCGGGCATAGGTGTTCGATTGAATAAAAAAAGGGCGTACCTGAACCGGTCCCTTGACATGTTTGTACATTTTTCTTACTCTTGTGTAGGACTTTTTGTTACGAAATTTCCGATTGAAATAGAATCGTTATTAAAAAAGTTTGTGTTACGGTTTTCTAGGTAGACTTGAATCGAGAGAAATTTATTGGTTTTGCTTCTGAAGTAATTTCTTCAAAACAAATGACATTGATGATTAATTCGATTTGTAAATACATCCCACCATAAATCTAACTGTTATAAAGTTAAAAGTATATCTAAAGGAGTAGTAATATTATATTTAAATTACCTCGAAAGTTACATACGAAATATATTTTTAGAAATGACTATAAACATAGACATTAAAAGGTGCAAATAAAAACTCCTTGTTAAAACAACAATAGGCTCCAAACCGAATGGAATCGAACGCGTGACTTGCAACGCAATTTAAAAAAATGAAATATCCAACATGGCGCCCGGAGTCACAGCTGACTCAGCGTCACTTTACGAATCGCTATTGTCCCTAACTTTTGCCAAGCGCTCAATTGTTAGAACTGTAACCTCTATTAGACCAATAGTTTACGAAAGTTTGTTGAGTTTAAGAAAAACGCTGAAGTAGTACTTGTACTGAAGTGCACAACATTTTGACTAAAGTGAACAAGTATTTTAAAATGCCCACATTGTTATTATAAATCTGTTTCATTTTTTTGTATGACTTTTCATAATAGAAATATCGTAATTACTTAATAATAATTTACTAGTAGTAATGAATGAAAAATATAAACTTAGTCTTTCAATCTAATAGTAAGGTCGTGTTACTTATTCAGGAATGACATAAAATCTTGAATATTCAAGCTTTTGGCAAATATTTTAAATTTAAAATATAATAAAAGATGACTTATTCTTCAAATTGGTAGCATATTACATTATTTTAACATCCGAAAAGCATCATTTCAAATAAAAACTTTGTCACTGATGACAAAATATATTTACAAACATTTTTACTTTGCAACGAAAGTAGTACGTCGACCTTTAACATTGAATCGAAATAGTAATTGATCCGTACTTAGGACTGATTGTGCCTTTAAATACAAAATTCTTAAATTATGTCAAAAATATCAAAAAATAATATTTATAATATTTATAATTCTTAATAAGTTGTGAAGTTAAATAAATGAAATATCGACATTTAAATGTATGCTGAAATGTTCTAATACGTTTCTCGCATTGTATTGTTACAATTTTACATTGACGTCTCACTACGCCCTGTTATTGCAAAATCTATACAATCGTATGATGTAAAAATCTTTTCATTCAAACGGATTTATTGAATAGAAAGAATCGGCACTTCTATTATATAACGATACCAAGAAACTTTCGTGAGAAATAACTCAATAAATAGTTTTAATATATAGTTTTTATATGTCTTGTTTTTAGATATAATAAATTTTTATTAACGCTTTTAATTAAATAATATTAGCAAAAAATAAGCTAGAAAAATGTTAGATATGTATCATTTCATTCCTTACATTGCGATCGTTTTTTGGACAACTGTACATTCTGGGTGGCGGTATCGCAATGCCACTCATTGGCTACCACTAGACATCTCATTTGGATGACAAATACAAATCCAGTCCACATTTAAAGGACCACCAGAAAGGAATATTCGTATTATCCCTAAATATTAATAGATACTAAGTATTCTTATAGTTCCGTTTCTCAAAATCGCATAGAATTCAAAACATCTGCGTCTGCGAAGGAATTTTTTATAGGAAAAAAATATCTAACGACGTAGGCACAAGTTCCAGGCCATTTGATTAATTGGAGTGTTTTTGTCAGCATATTTTTAACAATGCGTTCTTTTTGACCCGCTTTCCTGCAAGTGGCTTCTGATCGTTGAGCTAGAGACAGGTCCTCATTAAATGTTGAAGGAACTCCATGTTTTGATGTGTGGAAGTTTTAAAATGCACGGACATGTATCTTATTAAATATGCGTTACTACTCACTTACGTGTAAGAAGAGTCTTGCATGTTTTAGTTTGTTTTCGTTATTTTACAAAACTAAACTAATGAAACACCTTCTCTTGGTCTTTAGTAACTTTGCAATAATATATAAAATATAACATAGAATATTTAGAAATAAGTTCAACTTTGCACATCTGCTTTATGGTTACATAAGTTTTATAATGTATATATTCATGTATGCAATAAAGTGTTATATAATATATAAATACATAGTATAAGTATTCCTTGAAAACTAGACAAAAAAACAAACTTTCTCATTTCTAATTAGTAGATACTAACTTCATTTACATACTTCTAAAAAGTATAGACTGTTAGAGTAACACTCGTTATATCTAAGCAATGTTAGATGGAAAATCCCGTTTTGTAAGTGCAATTGTTTGCAGACAGATAAAAAAATGAATGCTATTGTTTTGTATTCTATTATTATTTATTATTTTTTCAAAGAACGTCTGCTATAAGTAATTTATTCAGAAATTATGATTCGTGAAATGTTGACGTACGTCATTGACATATGTCAATGTTGGTAAACTGAGAAAGTTGTTGCGGGTTCAATCCCTATTCGACCTAATCATTATATCAACTAACCTAAATAATTTGAATAATTGTCAAGAGAATAGGGCTTTGTTATCCATCTTGTTATACCTATATCATTTTTAATCATATATGTTAAATAAAAACAGAATTACAATTTGTGTAGGTATAAAATATAATTCCAATATTGGGATATTGAATTGGATTAATCATTATTATTATAATAGAGGATATGCGTGTTTTTTTTTTAAATTTTTAAACAATAGCTAACATAGTTATATAATTGTAACAAATATCCGGCTCCAAAAAACTAAAATTTAGTATAAAAAAATATACCATACCGATACGGATACTTTAAACGTTCGCCAGTGGAGTCAAAGTATCATACCTACATAGAAAAATGATGACTTTACTTTATAGTATATTCCGTATTGTAAAAGTTTGTATGTGTGTATGTTTGTTGTGTTGTTGTTGTGTGTATGTCTCACGATGTAACGGCTGAATAAAATTTAGTAACACTTGTAACATGGGCTATTTATTCTTGAACACATAGAGACAGACCCGAGCGAAGCGAGAGTAAGTCCCTAGTATGTTCTATTTACACCAACAATAAAGTCCGATATGCATAAAAAATGAATAGATAAGAAGTATACTAAATAACACGTACGTAGTAGTTAGTACATTCATATATGGCTACGATAAAATGCAGACGTGATTTGTGTGTCGATGGGAATGAATCACCGTAATAATTAAACTTGATTGCTAGATGCAAGCGCACCTACGCCTTGCACAACGATAAATACCTAGGTTTGAAGGGCGCAATAATTACATGTCCCTACATTTGTACGTTATAATTTTAAATTAAAAATTGCTGTCGTCCGTAACACCGCTCTAAGTTTACGTGAGAACAGCTACTGGTTAGATTTTATCATTCACTAGTTGATTTACTTGGCTTTGTTCATACAATGTAGTAAGGTCTCTTTTATAACTTGTCTTGTTTTCTGCCTTTATTAAGGCCTTGCATAGAAGTTCGGACTTAGCTGCGTTTTTTAGTCAATTTCAGAACAGTGAAAAATTGTTTTGAAAACCTAAGACTATCAGCCTAATACTTGTCTAATGCCAGTCGAAAGCAAACTATAATGAACAGGCAGAAAAACCAATTTTTTTTATAATAACTTTGTACAGGACAATGAGTCATGTGACTATGTAATATGTTTGACAATAATATATGAAATTGATGCCATTTTAGCTTGTAATATGTTACAAAAGGTTGTATTATATTTATCACCAAAATAAAAAAAAATACAGATGACTCAACAATACTCAATAAAAAATATAATATTACAATAGAAAGAAATATTTTTTGAATTTATTTACATATACCAAGAGCAAAAACATCTACTATGTTTTTGCTATTTTGTTTAGCTATACCGCAACATTGACTACCTGCAAAGGGTTTCGAGATAAGCCCGTTTGTTTTAACTTGCATTGTTCTCTTATCAATAGTATCAGTGCCGAACCCATGGTTGTTTAAAAATCTAACAAACGCAAATAAGATAGTCAAACTGAAATATACTCATTTAAAATTTATTAATTTTATATTGAATTAAAAACCATGGGAAAATATTTTAATGAGTATTTAATTATATGTCTGAAAACTATCTATACTAATATTATTAATGCAGAAATTTGTCAAAATGTATGGATGTCTGGATGTATAGATGTATGAATGTTTGTTAATCTTTCACACAAAAACTACTGAAAGGAATTTAATAAAACTTTACGATAATAAACTTTTTATCCCGGAAAAATGGACGGTTCCCTTGGGAAAGATTTGTTTTTGTATTTCTAGTATTATATAAAATCATGACTTATATATAAATAAAAAGTTTTTTTTAATTAAAGGATATTTCTTCTTATCTTGAACATATTTACTTTATGTAGCCCAAATTTAATTGAATGTAGAAAATCTAAACAAGATGTGAGCTAAAGTCAGTTTAAAAAGTATTGCAGGTGATAGGAAGAACCTACTTCATTCTTGCGCCTTGAAGCGTATCCCGCGTCCAAACAAGCTTTTATTAGACTGCTCCACTGCCTCTTGAAATAAAACAATAGCATTGAGCATTAGTACCGACTAAATTGTTATATAATTAGATTTCCCTTTTAACATTTTGTACTTAATTACACGAAAGTAATACTTTTTACCGGTAATTAAACATGTTACATTTGTTTCCAAAGTTTTGTAGGAACTGTTTTAGTCACAACTAGCGGCTAAGGCTCGCTTCGCTCGGGTTCGCCTCTAGGAAAACAAAAACAAACCCATCCCACAGGAACCGTATATTTTTCCGGGAGAAAAGGTAGTCTATGTGTTCTTCCAGACTATAATCTATCTCTGTGCCAAATTTCATCTAGATTCGTTGAGCCATTCTCGTGTGAAAGAATAAGAAACATCCATACTCCATCTGTCACATTTATAATATTAATAATCGCAATTACTTTTCGGATACACAGAAGGCGAAATTACTTTGGACGAAATTACTTTTTTTGTATGGTTAAAACAATCATACGTTTGAGAATCGATCTTTCTATTAGGTGCATGAGCTTGGTTGTAGGTATTTCTCAGTACAGAAATTACATAAAGGGGAGATATTAAAGAATTAAATTATTGTCAGTATAAAATAAATAGGTACCATCAAAACAAAAACGATTCAAAAAAACATCGATTAAAGTATAAGTAAGTGATAAGTGAAATTTCAAATATAAAGGGCGATTTGCCTCAAAATCTTTGATTAGTTCGTTAGAAAATATTGTAATATAAACCTACTTTGTATAAAATTCAAAGTAGCCAATATAGATATTTTAAAAATACATAAAGCCATGATATATTTTGTAAAGTTAATTTTTAACCCTTTATTCTAGTTTATCAAGTGTGCACCTAATTTGGGGTAATATGCGCCATTTTAAAGTGTCTGCCTGTTCCTCGAGATTGCAAATTATCCGCAACGAAGTAGCTATAAACGCGATTGTGTGAGCGATAACGGTCTCTTTCTATCATAACCTTACCCTATACATTGGATAAAGAAAGAAGATACGTAATTTACACGGTTTAAATGGATCCCATAAATCTTTTATAGATGCTATGAAACATGCGCCCGCGCAAAGATGTGCCGACGTGATAGAGGGTACGTTGTTGAGCATTTTTACACAAAAAGTTTCCATGTATCCTGTCTTGGTAAATAATAAGCACTTGTGAGTTTACTAGATTTTGTATAAGATGTGTGTTTTCCACATGTTAAAACTGGCTTTATGAAGCTCGTATGAAGCTTAAACATGATATTAACTTATTTGCACTTGTAATAATTATTATAGATGTTTCATCATAAAATTCAGGGAGCGAACAATTTTTTTTGCAAAACACATTTTGATGTTATTAATAGTTAAATAAGAAACTGGCAACATCCAACACAATCGCCCGTCAACTTGTCTTTCCAAATACTTTAATGTTCTGTAAGCAGAATAGACTTGACAAAGAAATTCGTGCACTTCACTTTTAATTATCTTTCACGTCTATATAAGCCCTACTTTTCAGTACTTTACTTCTATTTAAACATTAAGCTTATTATTTCTTCGCCTTTTGCTATAGTATTGGTTTCAGGACTACTCGAAGTTTTTGTTCCTTTTTTTGTTGATATAAAAGTTCGTATGCTATCTACAGAAGATCAAAATAACTTTGTCATTATACTTATATATACATAGTAATAAAACGAAAAAGACCTCAAGAGAATCTATGAAAATTTGAGATTTAAGCAATATGAACCCAGCCGTTCTCCAGATTGAATCAGGGACGTCTGCATAAAACGGACATTTAAACAATAGAATAGCGTTATAAGGATTTCTTTTTAAGTCCTCGAATAAACCCTAAAACTGAATACGTATTGAAAGTCATCTATTGTTCCAGACGGCTCAAGTAATCTTGAATCTGCTTTAAATGAAATTCTAGAAAACAAAAGAAAGACGGATGGGTCTATGCACTTGATTGTCCTTTATTGTGAAGAATTATACAATATGGACATTTTTTATATGAGACTTTTGTATAGGAATGTAGCACTCGATGTATTAAATAAGTCGGCAAATGCGGTTATATAAACGATAATAATGATATTGATGTTTTAACTCGGATTTTGCTTCGTGAATGACAAGTACAAATGGCTTTTAACGCACCGCATGCAAAAGTTCAAGACGCATTGTACCGATTAGATTATCGTCGTGCCATCTGTTACATAATGGCGCGTACTCTGAATGTTAAACTGAAAGCGGATATCTTAATATAACTTGAGTTTAAAATAACAAAATTGTGTTAATCTCTTCAGGATAATTTCTAAGAAATCCGTGCGAATTTCTGAGAATTCAATTGTTATCGTACACGCCGGCGTGTACGCGGTCCTCGAGAGTTTAGTATTCTAAATTTACATACAGAATATTAAATTAAGACATAAAATGTTTGCGTCTGAAAATAAAATTGACTATTCCAAAGAATAATAGAGCTATGTTAGCTCTACGTGACTTAAAAAAATTGAGTCATAATATACATTTTAATAAAAAAAAAGGCCGAGAGTACTAAGACATGACTAAATCTTGGCAGCGGAAGCTCAAGAGCGTCTATCGTATAAATTGCACCAAGACTAGACATCAAAAAGAACTCCCAAAAACGAGGTCACAACATTTCACTGTTTCGGATCATTAATTTGACACTTGGCACGTCACGGCACAAAGCGAGACGCCCACAAAACTGCGGGTTAAAGGTTGACCATCTTTAAATGCTCAGAACACTTGAGTAACTCTTTGTTAATGGATTCGTAATGAGTGAATGCACATAAAGAAATAATCATTAACCTAAATATTACACTACTGTAATGGTTACCTTCCAGAGCTTTTTCGTAACTAACGTATTATCAATAGTTAGCAAGCTTTTTTCTGTAAGGATATGTCACATACAGCTATAATTTAGTTTGAAGGTCATCAAATTATCATTAAATAACAAATTGACGTGTGCTTTTATGGAAGATTAAAAGTTAATGTATTGTATCAGCAATGAATGCTTTATTAGAAGCTCCGAAAACATTAAATAAAAATATACTATAAAAAAATTAATTAACCACCAACTATAATAAAGTTTATACATTCCATAACATTAAGCAATTAATATTATTTCAAAACAAAATCTATGCATTTAGTATTCTCGGCATTCCGCAGCATTAATAATTTTTTATGTAACACCGCAACTTTTACGAGGTTCCTTTATTCCTCGATAGCGATACGAGCGATTTTATACCGCACCGCCAGCAACGTTTTTATGATCCGTTTCATCTCATCGTCCAGTTATCGATATGTGCAAGTATTAGCTTTAATTCTTAATATTCTTTCTTGGAAATTATCTAGATCGTTCCATTTTATTTTAACAACGACATCTATATTCAGAACTGTATGTTAAAATATATTCACTGTTATTTTATAACATTATGGTCCATAATTGAATTTTGAAGCCACATATATTATGTATTTGATACTAAATATAATAATTTTATCTCTACTGTTATATTAAATTTGGAAACATCGTATTTCAAATAAGTACGGGCCTTATAGCTCTGGCGTAAATCGTCCGATCATTTCGGGATCCAACCAATTTCGTTTATGTAAACTTCGAGCCCTATCTGACATGCTGAAGAAAAACTAGTAGGTGTTAAGGAAAGGACGATAGAACATGCGTCCTGAATGCCTAAACCTACGAAACTAAAGGGAATCACTCGAAGGTACTTGAGAAGTCGATCAAAGAGGGATTTACGCTGAGACTCGTTCCGATCCGAGCGGCGAGGGTTACTTAAGTCTTTCAAATTGAAATTTTGTTTTTGTTTATTTAGATTGTCAGGTGAGCTCTCAATCTCGGATGTAGAAATAGCGTTTTCTAGAAAATCTGTAAAATGCAAATTCTTTTAAAATTACCTACAATTTCAATTGATTTATCTCTATTTCGTTTTTTATTTTTTTTTCTTATTTTTATTTCCTGCTTTAGTATAATAGGTACCCCTATTTGTCGATTGCCGTCGAAGTTGGCACCCAACCCTAAAGTCATCGTTGAAATTTCGCTGCACCGACTGTTTCGCACGGACTAGACTACATTTGCATAACTATTTTATCTGTACCTTGTTATTCGTGGGTTACAAGTTACACGCGATCTTGATAATTAAAGATTTATACGCCTGTCCGAAGGCTTTTCCAATGAAGTCTCTATTGTTTTGGAAAATAGATAACTAACAAATAATTGCTCTACACTTTTAATTGGCGAATTAAAGTTTTATATGCAATCTAAATGTCTTGGATTCGATCAGATATATTCTGCATTCTATAATACATATATATGCTACTGTCAAAATTATATTTTAATATGAACATATATGTATAAATATTATAGAAATAGGTCGTATACTGTTGTTTCTAAAAAACTAAGCACTAACTCATGTATCGGATATTGAAGCATTTGATGCTTAAAATAAATCACGAATAAACATAAGTCGACACGTCCGTACCGATACGCACTTAATGTCTGTCGACGGGATGTTTTTTAAACAATCTTCTTCATATATTATGTTAACTAGACAACCATGTGGCACTCTGTTTATATTCCATTTAGTTCCATTTTTTTTTTCGTTGACATAGAGTCGAAAGTTGAAAAACTTGCAAACAGGTCAAATGGCATAACCATCTTTTTGTTCTGATGGCTGACTGCGTGTTGTTCTATTGTGGTTTCTATCCCTTTGACTTAAAGATTACAGTTAGATTAACGTTTGAATGGTTAGGTTGGTTAATCGGAAAATAGACGTCGGTTCTTTGTTTGCAGAGCAGATGAGAAGCACCCGAACAAAACAACTCGGGTGTTAACGCTTTCAAACAGAATTTTTTGATTCGTTAATCCATCATCAGTTTATCTTTTAGGGGTTTCTGTAAGTTTGTTTGTAGTTAATCAATGCACTTACTTGCTTATGTTATTGTTTAGATTAAGGAAGTGGAAGCCCAGTTGTAACGTGCTCGCTTGAATCAAGTGGAGCAGGTTCACATCCCGAGTCTTGCAATTTTTATGTGCGAGTGATTCGACGTGATACCCCTTATGGTGAAGGAACGTTGATGAACCTTACTAGTTCTTGGAAGACATTTGAAGTTTGTCAACATGATTTGAGCAGCGTGGTGGACTCCCGTACAGCAAGCGAACTTAAAAAGGCTGAATTATTATTATTGTTTAGATTCGGCGAAATTGCATTATTCGAATAGTAACTGTTTATTTGTGTACCTACTTTTATGTAAACTGCTTACAAAAGAATGCGTCTTAGCCATTATTTAAATAATAATAGCTAAGTATGCTTTTATATTTAGTTTTTATTTTTTAAGCAGTAAAACTGTAACAATGTCAAGACGAAGAACTCACTTAGTGAGCCAACTTCAATTTTTCATTCCTATTTAAGATAGGAGTACAGTCATTGTCAGAGAAATTCCATTTTCAAATAAAATCCCATTCACTTCGTAGAACATTACTTTTTCACAACGTTTCCCCAACTTTTTTGGACAAAAAGACTCTGAAAAGGACCACTTGAAAAAAGTATGAAATAACGCGGTATCCTAACGGAAGTTGGGTGCCGGAAGTCACTAGGCTTCCCGGATGTGCTAGAGGGCTCTCGGGGGCCGAAATTGTATTTAATCGTACATACGACCGCTGCAAAGAAAGTGTATCAAAATAACCTCGTGGGAATAATTTATAATTAAGGCCTTTTCATTTTTGGGGCCAGCCCGCAATTTAGCAGGATAATGGAGTAATATATCTATGTAAAATAGAATTATTACGTAGAGTAAACTTTAAAGCTCTACAGCAGAAATAACACTATGATTTTATGTTCGGTTCAAATACCTTCTTAGGTTATATTGCCTAAACTTGTATAGGTGCAGTGTGCAACGATATAAAGTGCAAACTCTTAATCTCAACGAAAGCTTGCGGCCTTGTGCAAAATCCAGCTGCAACTAAAATTTCATGTAAAATATTAAACATATACACATTCTACTTAATGCTAAAATATATGGCGTCAGTAAAAGTAAAATAAGTGATACGAGTATAATAATTTTGCGTATCATTACGAATACATTTTCCAAATTTAATCAAACTAAAAATAGGTCAAGTCACTAAATTGGATAGCTTTTGTTAATTTTTAGGGTCCTTGTACAAACAAAATGGACGACCGTGTGGCTTCGTTACTACCATTTTGTGAAAGCCTACCTCTGAAACGAGCAAGGCCACTGTAAAGAACTTATTTCCCTAAAGGGCGTGTAGAATTATGTCCCGTACTTAGGAATATTAAGCTGTGTACGTAGGTTGCGGCAAAAAATAGGATAGCTAGAGGCAAAGTTTGAATGAAAATTTTGTGGGTTCCGAAATAGTTGTGCGAAATGATAGTACTTCTGGTATTATGTTTGTAACTCCCGCTCGCGGCTTATTCCGTAGTAGAAGTTTCGATGTAAATTGTAATGGAGCTCTGATGCAGCTACAATGAAATAAATTGCGAGACTTTTTTAAATATAACCATCTAATTGCAACATTTTTAAAAATGTAATCTTTGTGGTAAGTTTTAAAAAGGAATACTTTCTTAGATTTACGCGAATATTTGACATTTTAAATAAAACTATCTTTTCGGATTATTTTGCGGATTTATTTTGATTTTTGGTTCCCGACGTTTCGAATGCTTTACAGCAATCATGCTCACGGGAGAGGCTAAGGTTTTAGACATCTCAAACGTCGGGAACCAAAAATCGAAATAATTCCGCGAAATAATCCGAAAAGATAGTTTTATTTAAAATATTAAAAAGTATTTAACGATTTGAGTGCATATGGAAAAGTATAAAAGCTCATAAACGTACGTACGAGTATATTAAGAATTAATTGAGAGAGTACAATATCACCTCTTCGCCTTAGATTTATTTGGTGTAGCAAATGATGAACTTGAATAAATATAGACTGAAGTAAGTTACATACCAATTAACGTATTTTACGCTAATTATTTCACTTAGATTAGTATTTAAATTGTATATTAAATTAAAAGATAGACGTGTCAGCTGTCTAGTAAATTGTGACTAATTCGTGGTTATGTGAAATCAGTCCAAGTAATAAAATTTTAATGCTCTAAGTAATAACTTATAAAAGCTCACATAACATACCGTATGTCAAAACTAAATACCCAATTATATTATAAAAATAAAAGTAATAACCGTAACAACGTTGAGGAACCCAGCGAAACTAACCTAATTTGTCGCCAATAACGGCCAAACCTAATGTTACGTGAAGGCAATAAAACTCTGAAATAAAATCGTACATCAGAAATATGCCTTACCGTAACTTCGGTTTATTTATTATTTTTGTTTACTACCATGTCAAAAGCACGGCTTGACAATCTATCAACGCGCTCTGGCGTTTAGCCAAGGAGAGTTCTAACTACTCGACTCGTTACCAAAACCCACGTAATTAATATGGGCCATAGCTGTAAAATGACACCACCGTCTTTGATATCCATTCAAAATAGAAAATAGAAAACGGTGTATTTCGTTATTCTAGCGTTATTTGTTTGTGACAGTTGACACATGTCTATTAGTACGTTTATGATTTAGTAGCTACTATACGAATATTAATATCTGTGATATATGTCTGTTTTAAATTTGACATTTATGAAAATATTAACATAATAAATGTGGTGTAAAAATTCATTTAACATATAATTTAATATAAAGCTATCACCGAAAGTGACTTTATTTCGTTTTATGATATTTGATTTTTTATATTATGATACTGTGGTGGTCGGATTCAGTTTCGCTTGTAATTTAATTTTGCCTATAAAAAGAGATGCTAAAAGCTTAATATTTAAGTTAAAATTAATTTAGAAAATATTATAAGGATTATTCGGTTTCTCAAATATAGATCTTTATTATTGTTTAAAACTATCATATAATACAATTTGTAACTGAGAGTTTCACTTAACATTTAGTATTTGTTTTATTTCAATCGGTTCATAAATAAAGAAGTTTGTCAATTTAAAGAATCACCTAGGGACGAACCCGAGCGAAGCGAGTGTAAGTCGCTAGTCTATACTATTATTATAAAGAGGTAAAGTTTGTGAGTTTGTGACATTGTAGGGGGTAATCTCTGGATGTACTGAACCGATTTAGATGAAATTTAGAGAAGATAGTTTGAGACCCTGGGAAGGATATAGGATACTTTTTATTCCGAAAATCACTCCTTAAGAGTGAAAATGGGGATGAAAGTTTGTATTGGGAAGCAAGCTAGAGACGAACCCGAGCGAAGCGAGGGTGAGTCGCTAGTACATTAATATAATCTGAATATGTAAAATCACTGTAAGATCTGCCATAAATTTAAATATTTTTTACATATATTATGCTATCGCAATATTCTTAAATGTTTATTTACGTGTTAGAAATCATGTTAAAAATGATAATTGCCAATAAATCTGAACAAATCGAATAGTAACGTTATTTTTTTCTTAATATTTATATCGAAATTTATTTTATATGTAAAATATTGGGCAGGGAAGTTATTAAAAAACATAAACTACAGCGGATAATATTACGTTTTATCGGCGAATACAAACTTCGTCATTAATTCTGCTAACTCCACCGTATAGCCATTGTTAAAAGCGTCTATATGAATCTGCATATTTGCTAAGGATCAAATGTCATTCATACATTACTATATATTCTAAAAACTAAAATAACTTGTTATAGGTGTGGTCGATGTAACCACCGAAAATATTAAAAAAAATACCTATATAAATTTTTCTTTACAAAATATCGTAAATTAGTATGATTAATTTATGATCAGATTACTTTGTTTCTACGTGCGTGCTTGCGCGTATGTTTATGTATGTATGTATGATTGTTTGTTACTTTTTAAAGCTGAAAGGGTTGGGTGGATTTGGATCAAATTACTACACAGAAGTGACCTTGAGACGCAAGGGTAAGTCGCTAGTTTTTATATAAATCCCTTTTTTAGCAACGTGACACATGTCACAGAGGTATCGACAAATGAGTGAGGTGAATGCTCTGTAAAGGAAATTTTGTAACCGCAGTAAATGCGTAAATACCTAAGGAACAATACATTCTGTTGGCAATTACCTACAATAAAATACAATATTTGTATGACTCAGTTCGTTGAAACTATTGCCTTATATTTTCTTAAGTGAAATTGGCTTTATACGCAAAAATTTACTATGTAAAATAATTTTATATGGGAATTTTTAGTTCTGATCATGAGATTTCACTTAGTTATAATATCATTCCCGTAGGTGTCATTATTCTTTTATAAATACTGATTATAATATTTTTTTTGTAAATACAAGTTCACTCTATTCCTTCACTCTTAGTGCTAAAGTTAGTAAGACTAGAAGTCTTACTAGAATAGAACTCTTCAAGAAGAAACTAAAAAAAATCGAATGAAATTAAGGTATAATATAAGGTTAACACTTGTCACTCAATGGAATTATCACTAATGAGTGGGGTGAATGACCACGAAAGAGACAATTTTGCAACCGCAGTAGATGGATGTACAGAAGTGCGCTTGGTCTCTTGCTAGTAGGGCCTTCATTCATTTAAAGTTAGGGATGAAACTGATTTTAATGCGAAAATTTGCTATTTTGTTACTAGATTATACATGTTGTTCTGCCAGCATAAGTAGTTTTCTCTCTTTTAACTTTCTTTCATTAATTTTAAACTTTGCTATGTATTGATAATTTTCCTAAATTGTTATTAAAATAACGTTCAAGAGCAATATAAAGTTTAAATAAAACTATGTTTTCGAATTTTTGGTTCCCGACACGCTACGTTCAATTAAAATCTTAGTCTCTCCCGTGACCATGATTGCTGTACAGCATTTGAAATGTCGGGAACTAAAAATCAAAATAAATCCGCGAAAAAATAGTTTTATTTAAAATATTAATATTGACATAAATTTAAGAAAGTATTAAGCAATACATATTTTAAATTACATAATAGTTTAGATACATAGTACAGTATTAAAAACCTGTATAGTATTCAAGATTAGTGTGTCTTTTAGAGAAAATAATTTTCATTCACTTGAGTATTTCAGGTTTCTAAGAAATAAACTACCTTTCTGAAATAGTGCTATCTAATAAGGAAGTTTTTATTTGAATTATATTAATATATATATATATATATATATATATATATATATATATATATATATAATAGATAAACCAATCAACCATTTTCCTTGTTTTTACCTTGTTTGTTGATATTATATCACATACGTAGAACACAACTAACAATACTTACCTTTAATTGTAGAAATATTTTTAATTTATACGTATATTTGCACTACATTTTGGTGGATATTATTATGGTATTTTACCCAAAATAATTAAAATTGTAATAACGTAAATATTTCTTACGTACGTTTTGACGGTTTGTATAAATTTCTCAGAAATGAGATATTTTCCCGCAGTAAAAAGTATATGTTGACCAGGATAACCAGCTATCATCATACCAAATTTTATTCAAATCCCTCCAGTAGTTTTTCCGTGATGCGTTCATAGACAGACAGACAAAAAATTTAAAAACTATAGATTCAGTCTCTTTATCGATAATAATGACTATTTCAAAAAATATTTATTGTATTAGAATCGACTCAGTAAGAATTTTATTAATGTATAAATAACTGGTGCTTTCGTTTGAATGATTTTGTTCCATTCAATTGAATATAACCTTCTATATAATGCATGTAAAGTAGAACAAACAAATCGTAAACAAGATTAAAAAATAATCAACGCATCCAAAAATTTCCAATTTGATCCTCTGTAAACACAAAAACCCACGCAATTTTAAGCGAATAATCTCTGAGTACATAGCAATGTGATTCTCCATCATATATTACTTGTACTATTTTGTTTACTTATTTAGTGTAACGAAAACAAGATTATGAAATTAAAAAACCAAGGGCGGGCGGTAATCTATTTTTTTTATACGAAATACCTAAGTCAGGTTTAAATGTGTCGTGAAAGTTAATTTTTTATAGAAGCTAATTGTAAATACATACCAATATTGCATATTTTGTACATGTAACTACAAAAATATGTATATTTATTTGTTTGTTGGTTTGTCCTCCTTTCACGTCGAAACGGAGCGAATTGAATTGAATTGACAGTCGGTACTATATTGTTGTCCATGCTACCTTGTTTCAAGGTGATGAAACAAACTTTATTATGGTCGAAAATTTATTATATTTAATACAAAAACAATTTAAAGATATGCAAAAATACAAAATGTCTAAATGTTTTATATAATTAATTAAGAAACCCCAGCAGACATCTCTCATTGAATAGCCATATACATAAGTGTACATATACTCCACACCTAATATGTTACACATTTTAAGGAAAGCCAATGTTCCATTAAGGTTGACAGCCCTGTAGTATTGGAGTGCTTTCATCGACTCTTTCGAATCGCTTACGTCCCCTTTCTGCGTGCCTGAGAACGACGATGTTGCCAACGTCTGTATCTACGTCTTAAATTAAAAATAAAGGTATGGCAGTACGCATGTGAACTATGTTTACTTAACTAGGTGTTTCCTGTCACTTAACTTAATCGTCAACCATAACTTTTGAAATAAGCGTCATTTTGTCTATAAGTCGTACCTTTTAATTAATAATAAATTTATCTATTCCAAGTTTTAAGTTGTCATCATTTTTAAAATATTCTATCAAAGCTTAAAAAGTCATAATGAAAGCTTTAAGTACTTTTTATTGATTGTAATCAGAACATAATATGTATGTAATAGTAAAAAGTATACCTACAAATTTTGTAAAAAAAAACTATATAACTTTTTTAAAATGTTTCTTATTGTAGGTAAAATCAAAAAAGTCTTAATGCGCATATCAGAAACTAAAATGAATGTTATTAACATAGCTGTATATAAAATGGGCCATTGTTTTTGAAGACGGGCTAAAGATAAATATTTTGAGTGTTCCAAAAATGTTCGTACGGAAGTTGTTGTTTGGGAACATTTAATTTTGTGATACAGATGGTGACTGATGACTAATTTTGTTTTAGATGCTACTTATTTCTATATAAATACTTGATAGCTGTTGCGTGACATTCCGTGTATAATTCAAGCTTTATCTGCTTTTAATCAATGTTCTGTAGTTATATGATTTTATCAACAAAGTTATTATTAAACTACTTCACTTAGATATTTATTAAAAATATTTAAGTGTCAGTCGGTTTATGTTGTTAATTTACATGTTACAAAGCCTAAGTAATGAATAAAAATGTCTGTCTGTTTGTGGGCTTTAGTTTTCTAAACTACTTAATTAATTGATTTTCTGTTAATTTACATGAAACAAAGCCCAAATAATGAATAAAAATGTCTGTCTGTTTGTAGGCTTTAGTTTTTAAAACTAATTGATTGATTTTCATAATGTTTATACTAGCGGATAGACGTTTCAGGAAATAATGAAATGGTAGGATTTATTTCGAGATAAATAAAAGGTGCATTCGGAATAGAAGATGGAAAAAGAATTATCTAACCTACTTTAGGGGACTGATATAGAATTCGAGTGAGGGATAGATTATTTAATGCTGTCAAAACGCTGGTATTTTCATGCTTGCATTAAAAAATTGTAACTTTCTTATATTTTATAAATAAAAGGTGCAGGAATAGAAAGATAATATGTGACAAAACATGCTCTGTCTGATAAAGATGTGCCTTATCTTCGAGGGTGAAGGGGAGGCGTGACCACTTCAGCAAATTGCTTTGTCCCTTCACAATGACGCGCATTGTTGACGAATTCGATTCTTTCTGAACAATAAAACACGAGAGTTTTCTACATTTAACCCATAGAGGATCAATACCGTATTGATGGCTTCCGTTTTGTTTACTTTGAAAGGCATTTTCCTGCACGAATGGCACTAATGAAGAAAATTATTATTAAAATTGCTATATAAATAAATAAATCCAGCGAAGGCTTAAAAGTATTGATAGTATCTAAGATATTTAGATCTCGCAACCGGTGAGTTTAAAAAATCGATTGCAACCTCGAAGCGTAGTTTCGTTCGTAATGGCGCCGATAAAACCTTAAATTCCTCTCAAATATTAGCGTTGAAAAGTGTCGGAGTCGATCAGGCGGCTTTTAGTAAACTAGCACATTCTGTATCTAATGGCAAGTGCTGAGAACCCTGATCTCTTTATTTAATATTTACTTTCGTTTTGACACGGGTCTAATTGACGCTTTTTTCCCATTTAAATGTCAGCCTCTCGACTCATCTCTGGAAGTCAATTAATGTTTTCAACGATGTTTCTAAATAATCGAATTGTTTTACGATTTTTCGAATTCAGAATTGAATTGAATTCGACGAATATTTCTTGTTTTTTTTTTTGTAATCTATAAATAACCTCTCTCTCAAAAATTTAAAGTCTCGTAGCGAATTTATTTTTTTGCTAAGTGCTAGCATTCACTTTTCTAGTTCGTAAACTTGCATCTTGAAAAATATATAAAGATTGTATCTTCTTATATTTCAAGAGATATCGGTGATTATTGATTTTTTCTGTTTTTTTTTTTTCTATTTTATAAGATTAAAATGTCAGTTGTTGAGTAATATATGTATATTGTATTTGTATACTTGTGTATCGTTGTAACTTGGGTGTCGTTGGAAAATTAATAGTTATCATTGTATTATTGTATATATGTAAACAATTAAATTATATAAACGAAAAAAAAAATGTTACCTTACAAGTATATTTATATTTTTAGAAAGTAGTATACTATGTTATTTTAACATTATAAAAATATGAAAAAGAGCGAAGAAATTTCAGAAGGAAGATTTTTAAAGTCTAATTTAAAACATTTGTTCTGATTTGGGAATAGCTATTTTTAGCCCAGGCGATAAAATCATGGCCTTGCAGCCTTAAAACGAATTCCGATTTCCAAGCAAGCACCGAGGAACAGACGTAATCCCCAATCTCGCAAGTAAACACAGTTGTTTGCCATCCACTCAAGTGCAGATACCTGACCTAGGGCTTTCCCTGTAAATTCATTGCCTTTCAATCTTGGCAAAATTACTTTATACACTTAGCGAATGTTACAATTTTAAATTTTTCACCATTAAATTAAAAGACTATTATATGAAGACTAGCAACTTACCCTCGCTTCGCTCGGGTTCGTCCCTAGCTTATAGTAAAACGGACATAGTATGTTATCCTTTAGAGATATATGCCATCGAGGACTTTTTGTAGACCTTTTTAATACGTTATTTTGATCTATCTCATAGGGTTCAGCCAGCGTTTGCAATATAAGTGCAAAAAAATGTGTTTATTTACGACATCACATTAGAAACCTCTAAAATTATCTTTGTTTCTCTACTATATTATGCATGTATTATACGTATAAACCTTTCTCTTGAATCACTCTATCTATTAAAAAAAACGCATCAAAATCCGTTGCGTGGTTTTAAAGATCTAAGCATACATAGGGACAGACAGCGAGAAGCGACTTTGTTTTATACTATGTAGTGATTAGAAGATTTGGAAAAAATACATATAAAGTATATAATAAGTTTAAATTAAATATAAATTTTGTAGATCTACTACAATATATTAATTTTATAGCCATTATTATATTAGAAATGATATCGTTTCTGTATTTGACTAATTATTTTTAATAAGGATTGTGTTTTCCTGTTGGCTTTAGAAAATAGCGTCTTACAAAACTCCTTTATTTATTTACAGTAATATTATATTTAGTAAATAAAACAATGGTATTTTCTAAACTTATAATTATTTTTGTTTCAGGTACCTAATGGATTATCTTTATGTAGTACTAGCGACTTACCCTCGCTTCGCTCGGGTGCGTCGTCGTTCCAGGTAGGTTTTAATTTTTTTGAGCACACCCCTAATTCTTCTTCTAGAATCAAAGTGTCCTAAGTTACTCCTTATAACATCAAGAATCTGCCAGTAAAAGTCCCGTCAAAATCAGTACAGCCGTTTTGGAGATTATAGTCTGGAATAACACATAAGCTAAATGTACGGTACCCGTGAGATAGGTTTGTTTTTGTTTGTAGGGTGAGCCGCTAGTGTATTTAATAAAAAACTGTTACTTTAACATTACAAACAGACAGATTTGCATGACACACAGACAGATAAATTATATGGGTCTGCTAGTAGTGGTCTCGTTACCGTTCTATAAAAGTGACCAAGGTCACTTGTGCTAAATTCTTTCACTAAATAGTTCACAATAGATGATTATCGTTTCATAGTTAATCTATATCGAACGGTGTACATAAAAAATCATTTGAATTCTACAATAATGTGTCTATTAGTGCGCAGGAGTTTCACACGAGACTAAATTAAAAAACCATCAGAAACGTATTACATTCACACCTTACCACCCGTGCGTTAGTTAGCAATGCATACACACAAACATGAACTTTATCCGTATTGATTTAAGGTTCTATTTCTAACGGTAATATATTTGTATTTAACGCTCCCGGCGTTCAATTTTCTATTTAAAGTTATAGGCTGTAAAGCTCAAATTGATTAAAAGCTTCCTTACCGGAAACATCGCTGAGGCTTTAAAACAGGTTTTTTGTATTGCATTAGGTTCAAAGGAGAGATTAAGGTTTGTTTCATAGGATTTTGTTCCAATGGGATAGTTCTCGATTAAAACGTTACGTTTTAATCTCTTCCAACACTAAGTGTCTTTGTTAATTGGTATTTGATTGTGTTATACTTGTTTCTTTAAGAGCCCCCGCACAATAAAGACTTTCTATCTAACTGATAGTTAGGGTCATAATCAGTATCAAGATATGTGAATCGTTTTAGTAAACACACTAGATATAATAACTAATGAACATATTAAACTATTACTCAAACGTATTATTATATAGTTTAAACGTTATCTTTGAACCTGACCTTTGAAATATTCCACTTATTCATTCACATGATCGAGGATAAACACACCAGGAGCGCAGTAATTGTAATTTAGATTAGTTATTCATATGGTACGAACCTAACATTTATGAATAATTGCAGGAAAAAATTACTTAATTCATAGTTTAGATATATACATACGTTACAAATTTCTTTTTTAAATACTGCTACATCTTTATGAAATTGTACGTTCATATAAAATTATATGTTTTAGAATTAAGTAAAACTTATTTGGATGGACTAGTGTTCTTTTCTGTTTGAGGACTACTTTTTATCTGCGATTTCGCGCGCTTACTAAATACATTGGTAAAAAGTAACTTAATATATTTATGCAGTAAAAAAAGCTGTCTCATTCCCAATTTTTACTGAAATTAAGAAACATATACATATATTCTTTTACATTTATAATATCTATACATATAATAAAACTGTAGAGGTCGTATGTCTGCACATAGAAAAAAAATGCTAAAAACCGAGTCAGGGGATGTATGAAGAGAAATAGAACAAATTCTTATTTTTTCAATTTTTTTTTCTGTTTGTCTGTTTGTACGGGCTAATCTCCGAAACTCTTTGATTGATGTAAATAAAATTTTGCATGGTGGTACCTTATATCCTCTGTCAACATTTTACATACTTTTCATCCTGAAAAATTCCCATGGGATAGTTAAAAAAACTATAGTAACTTGTACAGCTTAGTACACAAAAACTACTGATTAGGTTTTAATGAACCTTTACAATAATACAGTTCATACATCAGAATAACAAAGAGGCTAATTTTTATCCCAGAAAAATTTAGATTTAACTTCTAAAAATCTAGCAAATACGACAAGTCTTATAGTGCTATATAATACATTTTGTTAAGTTGCAAGATAAAATAACAGTTAAATATATTCTTTACGGAGTAATTCAAAGTCCGGTCTGCGAAGTTAGCGACAATGATGTTACTTTATTTACCCATCACGTACTTACTGTTTTATTCGATGTTGCTACATAGTTTGTTTATGGGACATTCGGAACCTCTTCTCGTTATTTCGAGGAATGAAAACTGTCTTTTGCGTAAAATCCGCACATAGTTTGTATGAATATGATCTTTTAACTTTTTTAACAGCAAAATTTTAAAGTGATACAAGATTAGGGTATGGTTTAGTTGCGTTTTCAGTACGTATGACTGTTGACTAAAAGTAAAAATCTAATTAAAAACAGTTAAATTTACATAATAATTAGGTGTGCCATATGTATAATTAGTTGTAGACATCGACTATAGATCAATAGACTATTTCATCCGAAAAAAGAAAACCTATTCACAAAATACACAATAGGATCTCACAAATTCACGAGTTTACACATTATATGCAGAATCAGAATAATAAAAAATACTAAGACTTATGGAAAGATCAAGGTTGGATTCCCAAATTATGCAACTAATTTTAAATTTCATAGATCAGATGTACTGTACATCTATTCTATGAGATTGCTACAATTTTCCATTACTTTTCTGGTTTCCAATACCTCTAAATATTCCTGTTTCAATGGTTTTTGTATAATAAGCATATTGGGTCGGTTTCATTATTATTATAGAGATAACGTAATATCATATGTATGTTCCAATTACCAAAACTCAAGTCCAAGTTCACGTTTCACGACGAAGCCTGAATTCATACGACCTACTTGGTACTTTTCTTATATAAAGCTTTTGGAGAATCGTTTTATATAAAACATAATTATGTATATATGTACCTATAAAGTATATACATATACATTAGGGTAATGACGTAATATAGATTTGTAACTGAAAATATGCATGCATTTTTTTAACGATTATATTATTTAAACTAGCGACTCACCTTCGCTTCGCTCGGGTTCGTCCCTAGGTACGTTTTAACGGTTAGTATGAAATACAAATCTTTGAATTTCTCTTTCTGTACTATAATATGCATGTATTATACATATGATTTTTCCTCTTTATTCCTCTATCTATTGAAGAAAAACCGCATCAAAATCCGTTGCGTAGTTTTAAAGATCTAAGCATACATAGGGAGTGACAGACCGCGGGAAGCGACATTGTTTTATACTATGTAGTGATTACTTAATTTTAAAAGATTTTCATAATATTCTACGTGAGTTAGAAAGAACCGGGTGATAATTAATATAGGTATTCTTCAGTTAAGATTGGTTTGCTCAGTTAATTACAGCATTGATTTTCATCTAATATGAAAAATAAGGATGAGACGAGAGTGCTTTTTAATATATTGATTTAAAAAAACCTTTCAACAAATGTTATATATTAATTATTACAGGACATTACCCTAATAATAATTAGATGGCACAAAAAAGTTATCTAAGATTTAAGATTATATGCATATGTAACATATTTACTACAATTACCAAGTCCAGCTAAGTTTACGTTCTAAGACGAAGCTTGAATACGTACGACCTACTTACTTGCCTCACTTGCTACTTTGTTCTGTTACCTTCATGTAGAATGGTCTTGTAGTTTAGTAAGTCACATTACGATTATGGGACTAATGACTCAGAAGTTAGAGCAAGCATACTCGTATCACTTATTAGGGTATTTGATTTTTAAAATTATGAAATATTCAAGAATTTAGATTTAAATAATATATAGAAGTAAAGTACCTACTTGAATCTCGAAAGAAATATAGTCAAACTTATAATCTAAATCTATACATATAATAAAATTGTAACTGATTGGGGATCTTTATTAATGCAATAGAACCCAAAACAATGATTTTTATTATTTTTTTGTCTATTTGTCTGTTTGTCTTTGCGTTTGTGCGCGCTAATCTTGGAAACGGCTTAACCGATTTGGGTGCGGTTTTCACTAGTGTATTGTGGTAAGCTTCACTTAACATTTAGTATTTGTTTTATTTCAATCGGTTCCTAAATAAAAAAGTTATGCCAATTTAAAGAATCATCTAGGGGCGAACCCGAGCGAAGCGATAGTGAACCGCTAGTGTATTATATATTCTCAATGTTTTACATTATATTTTATTTAAATTAATGTATTGATAGTTGCGTAGGAATAAGTTATATTTTTTACTATCCTCAACAAAATAGAAGAAATTATTACTACTTAGTATTTCTCTTATTTGTTATAAAATTAAAAAAAAATATATGAACATTTTTACTGTGTATTCTCAAGGGTCTAATAAATGTAGTTTGCAATCAAGAGAACATTTTATAAAATGTCTAAATAGACGAATGAAGTCGGTCCAACATAAAAAGAAAAATAACCGTATATTCCAAATCTTATTCTTATTTGCTTACTTTGTTTTCCCTATCTCTACATAGAGTCTCGGACAAACATAACGTAAGTCGTGTTACGATCATTATTATGTACGCTTTATGGGACATTTTACAAAAGCTTGTTACGGTGTATTGCGCTGTATCTTTTTGGAACTTAAAGTTGTTATTTTGCAAGAATGTAGCCTTTTAGCTCGTTGCTTTGTATTGTAGGAGAGATTTAAAAAGAAAATTTTAACTCGGATCCAATTTTCTTAAAGAAATATAAGCCAATCACCAATTTTTGATAACGTTATAAGATTTACATGTAACTTCATATTTGAGTGAAATAATTTACTAATATGCGAAAATCGAACCTTTTATTTCTATAGTATAAGTACTACCAATCAGCCACCTAGAGCTAGACCATCGGGTATAACAAATTATTCATCATATTAAACAAGACGCCTTTGTTTAGATATCATTATCATATATTAAAATCGTGACACTCTGAGGTCGCCAATAGACAACATATTTGAAATTTCGGCATTTTTATCGAAAAAATTTAAATGCAATGACAATAACCAGCGAATTTACATCAGAAGAGCGTGTTTATTCTAAAAGCATGCCCGCATTAACATCCTACTAATGCGTCATTAAGATATATGATGTTTGTTCTTTTGGTCTTAAGGCAATGTTCTTTCACTTTGTTACGTATAAATTTATAGGTACAAATAATAAAATTCTAACTAAGTCAAATCTGTTCATTAAATATTTTTCGGTCTGTCTGTCTGTGACCACATCACGAGAAAACCATTGGACAGATTTTGATGAAATTTGAATTTGGTATGATGATAGCTGGATATCTGGGTCAACATGTAGATTTTTTTTTACTGCGGGAAAATATCTCATCTCTGAGAAATCTATACTAAACGTTAAAACGTAACTAAGGACGAACCCGAGTGGCGCGAGGGTGAGTCGCTAATCACTACATAGTATAAAACAAAGTCACTTCCCGCTGTCTGTCCCTATGTATGCTTAGATCTTTAAAACTACGCAACTGATTTTGATGTGGTTTTTTTAATAAATAGTGATTCAAGAGGAAGGTTTATATGTATAAAACATTTATATTATAGTACAGAAAAGCCGATAAATTCAAAGATTTATATTTCGTACTAACCATTAAAACGTGGCTAGGGATGAACCCGAGCGGAGCAAGGGTGAGTTGCTAGTTTCTTGTAAAATATCAGGATTCGGGAAACTGTAACAAAACATCAATACTTTGTTGAAATACTAGAACTTCGGTAGCAGTGATATTATGTTCGGTAATATAAAAGTTTCATGTATGAGAAATACTTCGATTAGAATAAAACGTAGTCTATTCATGTAACTGTTTATTTTCTTCTTATAATTTACAATAACTATTATAACAAAACTATACCATATACCTCCTTTTTAAATAAAATATTAAACTGAATCATTGTCGCCTTTAATAATTAATAAGATCGGTTTACAATTTGAGAAGATATTGCGATTTGCGTGATCTTTTTTTCTATATTACGTTTAAAGTATTTATTATATAAGTATATTCAGCCCTTTTTAACGTCCCACTACTGGGCATGGGCCTTTCTTCAAATACGAGGGGGATCAGGCTATAGTCCACCACGCTGGCCAAGTGCAGATTGGCGGACATGTCTTTCGAAAATTTGTTTTTATTTTGCTGTTTTAGTTTTTGTATATTATTGTGTTGTCTGTTGTAGGTCCTAATTTTACAACGAATTGCTCCGTTTCTACATGTAATCAGATTTAGTGTTTTTTTTCCTATTTTATACCGGTCATTCTATATATAAGTTGTCTTCTCCATTCCACGCGACATTGGCGAAGTAAATGGTGCCCAAACGGTACTCCTAGAAGCCATTGGACATAAGAATTGAATTGAAAGGTTATCTCAGACAAAAAATAAAACCCAGTGGTCGAAATTCGATTATAATATAAAAAAAAAATCCTAAACTTTTTTATTGATAACATTAAACTCGTCAGTAGCTACTAAATTAAAAAAAAGAAAATAGGTTCACAAAAAACGAAGAAAAAAGTATTGTTTGGTCTGTGCCTATTTATATACCTATAGATATATACATATATGTATGTAAGTACATAAGAGAATGTAGGTACTATTTGTCGCGGGGTGGTTAAGACAAAGCGTCCCATCCCCTTTCAACCGTTATTTCGATACAGGCGAAAAACAAAATGCGGTGTAAATTGAGAGTGTTACTTATCAGTTTGCCTTGTAAAAAAGACGATATAGCTTCATTATTTAGAAGCTCATCATAAATTGTTTTTAATTCGTGTTACCGAAGAACGCAGGTTCGATTCCCATCGATTCGACAAAATATTAGCTTTAAAGTTATAAAAAACTAAATTTGAAATTTACTATTTCTTACTCTCTTATTTACTGTATGACATTGTAAATGAAGGTGTAGTTTTTTTTATGACTTCGAACTTCACCTTAAGCTGTTAGATAATAACCAAAGAAACAATGTGTTAGCGAAAATGGTAATAAAGTACCTATACATAGATAAGCATTATCACTAAGCAAATTAATTCTTGCTTCTAAAAACATTAGCGTAAGTTTCTTTCAAGGTTAAATTACCTTAAAATCCTTGAAATATAAAATAACATAAAATACGTTGCTATATTTTATGAAGCTTTTAAAGAGTTATAATTTAGACTGGTTTTGCAATATATAAAATAAAAAAAAAACTATCGTAAATTAAATATGCAAAAATGTGTAAAGTCTTATATTAATGATATTATTTTTATGCATGAAGTTTTATTATAAAAAGTATGTAGATTAGATAATAAATACTTCAATACCTTAATAAAATAGATAACGCATTATAAAAATTGTAAAAATAAAATATAATCTAGCAGCATTTGGGTATAGGTTATAATAGAATCTTTAATTACGGCAAATATATTCTATTTTAGCTCTAATTTAAAACTTTTAATATCAACTTGACATTCTAAATTGATTAAACTAAATCGTTACTGAAGTCCACAAACAAAACTGAATTGTTAACTTCTTAAAAACTTTTTAAATTAAACACCTAGCTTCCGAGAATTTAGCCTGCATTCTTTATAGTTAGAGACACCGTGAATTGTTCAAGTTATTAGGTACTAGCGTTTACCCGCGGCTTCGCACATGTAATTTGATTAAGTATTACTATATTTTAAAGAATAAAGCTTATCTATAAGCTACATTACTATAAAGTTTCATCAAAATCCGTTCAGTTGTTTCTACGTGAAAGAGTAAAAACATCCATCCATCCACCCTTAAAAACTTTCGCGTTTATAATATTAACAGGAAAATGGGAATAGGAAGGTGCTATTTTTAGCGTAAAATTCATTATGTAAATTGTAGGACGAGCTTAAATCTCAAGAGGTTTTGTGACACTGTTCCTTCTCTGTTAACTGACAAACAATCAATCATGTTCTTTGGTGGGGTTTCTTGCCATGTTTATAATATGAAGTAAGTATATTATATTTATAAAATATGTATACAGGGTTTGTTTGTGTGTTTGTAATCGGTAAACCCTTTAAATACCGATTTTCTCAATCAACATACTTCACAATTGGAAAGCTATATTGCAACAAATATCATTGACTTAATCAAGTGTCATCACTATCAAGTGGAATACTAGAACGTTAAAAAAAATATTTATTATCTACATAATATATATTTTGGATATACACGAACTTCTTACCTTTGGCAATAAAAAGTGAAGTTGAATTTTTATTAGGCATTTCACTGATAATATTCCTTTCTAACATATTGTATTGAACAAAATTTTCAACTTTAGTTTATTGAACTAGGTCAAACTTAACCTTATTTGAAGTACATCCGTTGTTGCTTTCCATATAAATTCCGCTTCCGCCAAGACTCCACTCGCAAGAAAAATTTTAAGTGTTCACGAATAAAGAAGGAAAAGGCTAAGTGTTGCTATAAATCACGTAGAAAAACAGTGTTGGCCGCCATTTTACTTTAATTTAAAGTGCTCTTTACCACTTGGCTATAGGAAAACTGTTAATAAATGCTACATTGTTGGCAACACGGCTCCGCATACTTTATGTTACTAATATAAAATTTAATCTATTCATCTTCAGAGGAGCAAAATGATTTTAATAAAGTATATAATAAAAAATCTATAGGTATATGTATCTATAAAAAAAAATTATATAATTTGGACTTGTTTTAACTAATGTTGTAAATTTGAAAATGTTTGCTACTTTCATCTTCATTTATGTAGCAATAGACTAGATAGATTTGACATAGAAATAGTTTGTATTGAAATGGGACTATCTATACAGATAAATAAAATTGAAGTGTCTGTTTGTAATATCAAAGTAACAGCTTTATACTAAATGCATATGAAATTATATTTATATATTTAAACGAGCAATTCTTGTATATTTATATCTTTATTTATTTATTTATTTATACCGGCGATCTCGGAAACGGCTCTAACGATTTTGCTGAAATTTGGTATATGGGGGCTTTCGGGGGCGAAAAATTGATCTAGATTAGTCACATGTCTGGGAAAACGCGTGTTTTCGAGTTTTCATGCGTTTTTCTTATGCATTATTCTACGCAAAATTTAATCGCGACATCTATACAACTGTCTCAGTAATACTTAGTCACTTAATGTAAAATTATTTTTAAGCCAAATTAAAAAGAAAATTGTTCTTATCGCGACATCTATACAACTTTCTCAGTAACACTTAGTCACTTAATGTAAAATTATTTTTAAGCCAAATTAAAAAGAAAATTGTTCTTATCGCGACATCTATACAACTTTCTCAGTAACACTTAGTCACTTAATGTAAAATATACAATCTTTCAAGAACTCCGAGCGAAGCTCGGTCGCCCAGGTACTACGATACTTATATGAGAAAAACTCGAAATTTTAAAATTTTTGTCTGTCTGTTTGTTCCGGCTAATCTCCGAAACGGCTGGACTGTTTTTGAAGGGAATTTCACTGGCAGATAGCTGATGTTATAAGGAGTAACTTAGCCTTCTTTTATTTCAGAAAAAGAATCAGGGTTCCGCGCGAAAAAAATTAAACCCATTAAATTATGAACAAAATTCGCGTACCTGGAGGCCAGAACCCGCGCGAAGCGAGGGCCTCGCCAGTTAATTACATATATTAGTATCGTGGTCGCAAACTTACCTATTAAACTACTAGTAATTTATAATTTCGATATAATTAACATAACAAAATAGCAGCATTTTTTTCAAGCGTCTTTGTAATGTGTTTCTTTGAAATAAAGGTTACACAAAAAGTGTACTAGACGCCACACGTGAGATGCATTACGTATTCCTCTCTTGAACGAATCTCAAGCGGCCAATGCATGGACTTTAATTGAATACAAGATCAGACGATTTAAGTTCCAAGTGCTAAAAGAAAATGTCGCGCAAAGTTTTCACTCGAAAATGTTTTTTTTGTACATAAAGTATGGGTACCTACTAGTAAACTACATATATACTTACGTATGTACATTTCATACATATATAAGCTTTGTACATTATTAAGCGTCGAATACTTGTTCTTTTGTCAACTTGAAAAAAACCTAAATGCTGACTTTTAAGCTTAGTTGTGTTTGCTTCTTGAACGTAATAAACTCTTTTTTTATATATTATTGTGAAAGATGACGAAACGTTATGTATATATTATAGTTGAGTTAACAATAAAAACTGGTAAAGATTATTAGACTTAAGGGTAGAGCTTAGACTTAAGGGGCTTAGATTAGCGATTTACATACTGTCTATGAAGCGTCTGTAAATTAATTTTTATTTTCTTTTCTTTTTAATAGGATACAAAACGATTATTAAATTATTTACTTGGATTTAATTATTTAGAAGGATAATTTAGTATATTTTTTAAAGATTGTTTCCTTATAGATATGTAATCATATGTAATACAAAAGTTATATTTATATATATTCATCTGTGTTTATTTAACCCCTCCTAGACAAATTCTAAGAAATCCTTGCGAATTTCCAAGAATTCAATTGTTATGGTACACGCCGGCGTGTATGCGATCCTCGAGGGGTTAACAAGACAAAGACACAAAAAATATCCAAGATTAATGTTTATGACATATTCATTATTGATTCAACTTATATCTATATATGTATATAAAAAGTCGATGTGTGAATATGTTCCCTATGGACTCCAAAACAGTTGGAGCGATTTCGATGGAATTTTTAGACAGACTTCAGATTAGCCTAGTGGATGATCCTGTGAAGTTTAAACGTGGGCGAAGTCGTGGGTACAGCTAATAGGTATATAAATATAAACATTAAATATCACATAAAAAACTTAAATATATTATGCTTAGTTATAATGTAATAAAAAGGTTGTTACTTTTTTTATTAAAAACAGTCTCTTTGAAGCATTCCAAAGTATGTGGTAAGCTAATTTGCCTCGTTTAAATAAAATCCCTTTAACCTCGTTCAATTCAACTTATACAGATTCATGATCTGAAGAATCCTTAGTTCAAGTACTGAGAGAAAACGATGTCACGCAATGTTTTCGCACGAAAAGATTTACATCTCGGCAGTCGCATGTAACGTCCTCCTGGTCTTTTTTTGACCTCTTAGTAACGAAGTGTTAACGTTTCTTATAATACAAGGACTCACTTATGGTATCAAATGTTAAAATCAGTTGACTGTTGTTTAGTTACTGTGTTTATATATTTTTTTTAACTAAAGTAAGTACCACACAACTATTAATAAGGATAAGATACTTGCTATTTATTTTTTATATAATTTGACTATACTTTTTTTTTTACAAAATTATAACCTTACTAGCGACTTATCCTCGATTCACTTCGGGCTCGTCCCTAGACAAAAATATTATATCTCACGGGAATCGTTCATTTTTCCGGGATAAAAAGTAACCTATGTGTAACAAATATCCATCCATCCATCCTTACAAATTTTCACATTTATAATATTTGTATGGATTCTAAAAATGGAATGATCAAAATTATTATTATGTGAATATTTTCATAATACTAAACTGTATTATAAAAATAAGCAAAGTCACGAATTGCAGTTAATATATTTTATGAAAATGCATACGGTAGTTTTTTTAATAAAAAATAAAATGAGGTTCACTCAAAAGTTGTTGAACTCTTTATTTCAATCCAATATTGAACAAGTTTATGAAGAATGTTAAAATAACATTCAATATGTAGTGGATTATACCATATCGATAAGAGTAATTGGAAGACTGATTAAATATCTCGATTCTGACTCGATTTCCTTGCATTATTTCCATTTTGTTTTATTAAATGTACTTTACATTTTAAGTTATTCAATATTGCAATATATTTGTGTTTTTTGTACAGTTATGATTTTGTTTAACCTATATATAGTTTCGTGACTTAACTATAAAAGTTAAAAAGCCTTAGATTAGTCACAAAGTTATTCGATTCTTGCTTGTGTTAAGTGCTTTTGGCGTTTGAAATTAAATGGGCTATTGATGTAAAAGGTTATATATATGGCACCAAAATAATATTTTTATTCAGCGACTCAACAAAGTAATTTTGATATAAACCCAAGCTGTCCCTACATCTTAAGCACACATGCAACGTCATATTTTACAAAGTACATTCGTAATATTATAACGAACGATTAATTTTATGATGTGATGTGAATAATCGGCTTTTAGTATTAAAATCGTATTTAATATCATTACAGGCCTAAGGGAAATCATTCTATAGGCATCGTGTTCGCGTAAAATTAATTTCATATTAATACAGTATTTTGTTTTATAATCGAATGAAATGTCATGCGTTTAATTGATTTTTCTTTTACAATTTATATTACGTTTGTATAATACGTTATTTTGGATATGTGAATCGATAATATTTAGATTTTAATTAAATAGACTTATCGAATTCAAAATAATTTTTAAAGTTATTCTACTAACAGGGCATTATAATTTAATTCTCATAAAATGAATTCAGTAACTTATAGCCAGGCAGTGGTAAACTAGCGCTTGTGAAATCAAGTGAAGTAGGTTCAAATCCAGGGTCTCGCACCTGTAATATTTTTATGTGCGAATCATTTCCGACATGATAGTTTTACGTTACGACTTGTCTTACGATGAAAGAAATCATTGTGAGGAAACCTGCATGTATGAAAGAATAGAGCAAGTTTTCGAAAGACATGTGAAATCATCCGCGTGGACTATGGAATGATTCCCCTCGTGAAGGGAGGCCGTTGCCCAGCAGTGGGACACTAAATAAGGCTGTATTCAATCCTATCCTATCCAACTTATAATAACTATAAGTAATTCAATTTTCATAAAAACTTCACCAGAATTGAATATTTTGAAGTTGTTCAAAAAGCATCACATCTAACGGACCCAAATTCTGTTTTGTTATTTGATATCTCCTTGTTAGTCTGGAAACGTAGAGCAGTGGTAGAGTACTCCGACTGTGACAAATATATTTAAGATGATAGTGATAGATAGATGAGATCTTGTTTAAGATCACTATCTATAATCGTCACAGAAAACTAAGATTCGGTTAAAAAACACATAATTCCTTTTTGTTTTCGTTTTGTAGATTCTGCTATTCCCATATACTTTTTTAGTTTTCTATCAGCGATATATATTGTAGAAATACAGGTCGAATATCCAATTTTGTAGATAATATATCATTAGCATTCCGTGTATTTCAATAACAACATAAGTCCATAAAATACATTGGAATATTTTATACGATTATCATTCGTTAGAACAAAAGTATGTTTCTTTAATAAGTATGTCAACTTCTATAGATGTAAAACATAATAAAACAAAAGCTAAGATCATTATAAAAATAAAGTCATTAATGATATGAACATAAAGGAATAACTTGCCAGACTCGTACGACGCCTTGGGACAACCTGTTTTAGTCCATCCATGTTTCAGCTGTTCAATAAAATGAAAAAATGGTGTCTGAACCGTCTGATTTTATAGCATACTAATTTTGCCCGCGGCTCCGCCTGCGTAGTTGATATATACCTAATATCCAAAATTAAAATGAATAAATATTGTATACCTTAAGTACAACTTCGATCTATTTCTTTTAAGTTATTGAATAATTTTGTGGGTAGACATTTGATGGTTAAAACAACTACATATATAACTTTTGAGACGGCTTAAACCTTAGTCTCTCCCGTGACCATGTTTGCAGTAAATCATTAAAAACGACAAAAAACAAAAATATAAAATATGTACCCGCGAAAAATTTCTAAAAGTTTTTTTTAAAAGAGTTTTTAAAATTTCACATATTATTCGCGTTTTAAGAAAGTATTGCAGAACAACTCATCTTTATTAAGCAGTAAAGGCATAAGATTTTCGTACAAACTTATGATAGATTTTAGACCCCTTTAATGTAGTCCAGTCACGAAAACTTATGAACTAAACTACCTGCCAAATTTTAACTTCATAGGTCAAGTAGTTTCGAGATTTTTTTATTTAGTAAGTGGAGTTAGGAGAGACCTTTCGCTTTTATATTCATACAGCTTTTATGACAATTTTTAAGTATTGTTAAAATAAGTTTTCATTCAAGATCCTTAGATTCAAAGGTATTAAGGTAAATATTGTTAATGGGAAAATGCTTTTGTTGGTTTGTCTTTTTTTTATCCAGCAACAAAGAGGATTGACGCTATTTTTGCAGAGAGATAGTTTGAGCGCTGGAGAGTGTCAATGAGGACTTGTCCCCAGTTAGAAATTAATTAAAAGTAAATAAGAAGTTACATTTTAATAAAATTAAGAGGTTGTTATATTGTACTCAAGTCGAGTGTATTTATTTTTGTATGCGCCATATCCTTACTGATGGGGGTATGTGAATTTTGACAAAATAATTAGGGATAACCTAAGAAAAGAAAAAGTTTAAAGTAATTTTCAAATCTGTTGAATATTATATGAATGTTTTTAGAAGAAAACAAAACTATAATATTTAGTATTTCCTAGATGAATTCAATATGAATATTGACCGTTTTATATTCATATAAATGTATCAGTGAACGAACATTTTGTGTACCAAACGTGTTATCTAAATTAAAACCCATACGGCAAGCACCAAAGTAAGAAGTGTGAAACATAATTAATAGTTATTCGCATCCGGAACTGATTAACGAGATAAAGAAAATACCCGCCCTAAATCAGCAAGAAAAAACGCTTATTGGGAAACTTTTCATGGACCAAGTTTCCTTAAACAACATTTGAGAAGATGTGAGACATGGTGGGTGCGGAAGCTGGAGCTAACGTAAGGAAGTTTCAAACAGATAAATACAAATGTAGAACTCTCAAAATTATTCTATTGTGTTTTTGCACTACCATGTGTGTTGATAAGCGTATTAATGTTATGGGTATAGCCTAAGCAAAGATTTTTGAAATTCATTGCATCATTTAACTTTCAGAAATTATTCGACATAAAATTAAACAAACGTACATTATCTTTATAATAAGCTAGTGGTTTAGCTTTTTTTGACTTTGAAACTCTAAAAGCTCGTTTTTATCTTTTATTTTATTTCATTTTAAGTAATAACATAACAAATCTTTAATAAAAAAAAACGAATTTTGGATCACTAAGAAAGTGCAGAATGATATGATGAGATGCTTGGTACTTTTTTATGCGATTGTAGATTTTAGATTCTTCTTTATATGGAACGATCTGTTTCAGATGTAGCACAAAAAAATGAGCTGACTTAACATTTGCTGACTCTTTAGAATGTTATTACATCAAGCAAAAGAATTACTTATAATATATGATGGTTTTTTTATCATCAGAAGTCAATATGCCCTAGAGGTTTAGGGTTAGATTTACAAGTTTAAGATGAATTCCGCTAACGCTTCTTACCTTGCAATGGGGTTAGTATCGAGTTTTACGCCGTAATCCCATGGGTGCCATGGGTTTCGCTCTTTCTCTTCGTTTTCGCTTAATCGTTTGTGGGTTACTGCTATTCGTGTAATGAGAACGTGCAAGTTACAAATATCTATTTTTAAATGCTCAGTATGTTATTTATGCAGTTTTCTTTTTGAATTGAATCTTAACTTTCTTATCGTTTTGTATAATATTGTAAATCTGTATAGTTTTTTTTTTGCTTGATATTTGTTTAAACGCGCTCACTCATCTCTTCCACTGACTGGTACAGACAGATTTGGAAACCATCTGCAATTATAGCCTACTAGCAATTTACCCTTGCTTCGCTCGTGTGCGTCGTTTAAAATACCTAGATAAAAAAGGTACGTTTTAAATACCTAGATAAAAAAATAATGTTATCCTGAGTGTACTATATCCTTCGTCTATATCCGCCTATGTCCTTCTTCAAGATCTAATAATAAGTTTTAATTTATCGATTTAACTCTTCTAAGCCTTAGTACCAAATTACTTAGTATAAATAAACTACGCGAACGGAACCTATAACAAAAACTCGTTAAAATATAAATCTATACTAATATTATAAAGCTGAAGAGTTTGTTTGTTTGTTTGGTTGAACGCGCTAATCTCAGGAAGTACTAATCCGATTTGAAAAATTCTTTTCGCATTAGATAGCCCGTTAACTGAGGAAGGCTATAAGGCTATATACCATCCCGGAAAAATGTACGGTTCCCGTGGGATAGATTTGTTTTTGTCTAGGGACGAACCCGAAGCGAAGCGAGGGTGAGTCGCTAGTATATATAAACGGAAGCTGCTTTTAGTATGAAATACAATTTATTTAATTTAGCCTTGACATAATTTCAAGCATCGTTTTGTCGTTGCATATTTATAATTGTGTTTTAAGAATATTTTAATATCTGCACACTTAACATGATAAATAGATGCCAATTAGTTCAGAATAATTTCATAATAAAAAAAAAACTCAAAGTATCAGGCAAGAGGTCAGGAACACCTACTCAGATGTATGGTAAATTATACTGTCAAACTAATATTAATCGCATATTTTATTGGTTAACCATTGATATGGTAATTTCAACCTTAAAAGATACAATCTTCGAATCAAGTCGTATATTGCAAATTGCTTACAAGAATTCTAAATTCTCAATAAAAGCGAAACTACTGATCGAATTGATAAAATCGTATGAATTTATTATTATAACATGATGTTATGTAATAACTATTGAAAGGATGATTTTTATATATATATATATATATATATATATATATATATATATATATATATATGTCGTCTATCTATATTTCTATACTAATATTATTAATGTGAAAGTTTAGATGTTTGGATGCATGTTTGTTATTCAATTACGCAAGAACGGCTAAATTGATGTGGCTGAAATTTGTCACGGAGATAGTATTTAGTCTTGAATAGTACATAGCCTACTTTTTATCCCGGAAAAATGTACGGTTCCCGTGGGTTAGACTTTTTTTTGCATTTTATCAATTTGCAGAGAGTGAGCCGCTAGTTTTTTATATAATATCTTAAGGCTGTCTTCGTGAATGTTTAATGTTTATGTTTTAAATAAATTAAAATAATATACTTTTATTAAACTTATACCTATAACAGTCGGTAAGTTCTTAGGCATATTTTTGTGTAGATTATATTTAAACCTTTTGTTAATATGGTTAGTATTTATCCAAAACTTTAAAACGACAAAAATAAGAAAAGCTAATTTGATAGAGCTTTTTCCCATTGAAACGAATCTTTTTATATTCATATAATACTTTTTGTGCCGCAATTAACCTGCTATTACTTCTATATAATTATTTTAAACTCGTCCACTAGTAGCGATACCTATATTATTAAATATGAAATCTATTTTGTCGCTTTAAGAAAAAACTAAACATGTTCTGTCAAGAATTTTGTAATTAATTCAATACCATTTGTTAAAGCATGTAATCGATACCCGACGTAATTAATGGACTACGAATGAAATGAAGCAACAAAATCGATGTTTTTAAACGTCCTTATCTTTAAAAAAATGATTTATTGAATATCTAGAAGATTAAATTACAGTGGCGTGTCTTTTAGTACTACTTGATATATCTAATAGTACTAAAAAGTTATATTAAAAGTTAGCATACTTTTTTACTTACTTTTACACTTTTTTTTAGACGTTACATTAGTAATTCAAATACTTCACTATTCTTAGAGTGCCAACGAACTACATAGGTATATAATAATTCTAGATCAGAATAAACTGTTAAAACTAGTAATTATTAAACCTTTTAACCTTTTATTTGTCCCAACATCAGAGAAGTGTTGTTACATAAACTATTTTAGTACTTATCGCCTCAAATATAACCAAAGGCTTATCAAAGCCAAGCCTCACAGTGAGATAACATTACACACCAAGTTGCAATCCAATTAAACAATTATTTCAGTAAGCCACACACGAGTAAGACCGACACAAGACAAGCATCTGTAGCACAGCATCCCCGTTAACATTGCCCCTCTGGAAATTTAACAACTAATTGCTCTAAAGTTTCATCGCTTCGAGAAAAGCTCAAAGTTTCGAGTTAGAACGTAAGTAATGATCGTTGTTTTTTCGGTCGAACTGCGGTTTTCAGCGAGTTAGATCTTCGAAAGGGGTTAATTTGGGAAGAAAGTTGATGAACGAGGGTAACAATGTTACGTCTTACTTTGAGTAAGCTTAAGAATTTATAAATGTTTTATCGAGCCACACTTAATGTCACTTGATTTTTTTCGTCGTCAGCCCTGATTAACGTCCCACTATTGGGTACGAGCCCTATAATGCGACGAGGATTAGGCCATAGTCCTCCGCGCTGGCAAAGTTTGGCAGACTTCGCATATTTTTCAAAAACTTGATAAGTTCTTTCACACATGCAGGGTTTCTCTCATTTTTTTCTTGACTGTATTAGCAAGTAGTAAGTCATCATGTTGAAAGTGATTCGCACCTGATAATATAAGAGGTACAAAACCTAGGAATTGAACCCGCTTTTAGACTACTACGACCTGATTTCATTTTCTATCGTCTAGACAAAGAGGATGCGTGCACCGTTCCCTTAAGAATCTCCATGTTAGTGCGGTAATAGGATTTACCTAAGCTCATTATCTAACTGTTGTAGTTTTCAAGTTACAAGTGACTTTACGTTACTAGCCTTGTTCTTTATATTTTCTTTTTAATTAAAATATAGGTAAATAAATTTAAACATGTTCATAGATATAAAATCTGTGGAATAAATATGTATTGAATATATCCATATTAATATTATAAATGTAAAAGTTTGTGTGGATGAAAGAGATAGATTATAGTCTGGAATAAAAAATAGGTTACTTTTTATTCTAGAAAAAATTACGGTTCAAGCGGGACAGTTTTTTTTTCTAGGGACGAACCCGAAGCTAAGCGAGGGTGAGTCACTAGTCTGTTATAATATACCTTAGGCTCGACTCAAGCTAGTTGCTGTCGACGGCTTCACCTGCCTTTGCAATTCTATTGAGACCCATATTATTTCTATGAAATAACATTTGGTCATTTCGAATTCACATTCTCATTTTGATTAGTTGTAAAATATAAAGTCTTATCGAAATCCACCCAGCCTTTATCAAATAACGTGTAGTTACAGACAAATATTGTACAGCTTTCTACTACAGATAAGGTATACAACATAAGAACATTCTATTAAGGCTCACATTATCTTTTATTTTCTAAAAAAACTTCTAATTCAAGTGAACATTACGAACCATTCGCATTTTATTTAATAGATTAAAACTTACATCACAAAACGCGAAATTATAATGTTTAATTTTAGAAAATGTTGAAAAAAAATCATTATATTTCTATTTTATTACTTCAATTCAAGAACTTGAAAGGGTCACTCATATTTTACTACAATAACATTTAAAGTTCTATAAAAGCTTTACTGCTCAATGAAATCTTTATTTCTAGGTACTTAGTTGAAAATAACATTCGTGACAAATTGAATAACTCATTAACGTATTTTCAGGTCCCCGCGACCAATTGTGTGGAAGTAAATTTAAACTTCCTAATAAAAACTAAAGATTAAACAAAAACGTTAAGCTTGTATATGAATACTAGTGAACCTCCCTGGCTATGCTCAACTTATGTGATTTTTGATGGAAATTTATATCCCATGGTTTTTTAAGAACTCTACCTAAACTCACAACATAGAATCTCAGTGTGTCAATTATCCCAAATCCAATTACTTTTTTTTTTTAGGCTTTATTTACTGACAAACGCCTAAACATGTTTACAAACTTGCACATTTAATGCTGGTACTAAAATATTAAAACCAATTTTATCATGTAATATGTTTCTAATAAATATAAGTTTGTTCATACTATTATTTATTGTAATATAATATATTGATTGGGACAAAATCGAAATATAATATACTAGAAGCTCACCCTCGCTTCGCTCGGGTTCACCTCTAGAAAAACAACAACAAACCTATCCCACGGGAACCGTAATATTTCCGGGATAAAAAGTAAGTGCTATTCCAGACTATAACCTATCTTTGTGCCAAATTTCTTCCGGATCCGTCCAGCCGTTCTGGCGTGAAAGAGTAATAAACATCCATACATACATACTCACAAACTTTCTCATTTATAATATTAGTGTGGATAGTTAGCATTCAGTTCTGAGTTGTAAATGGAATTTTACTTCATAATTTCAAGCATTACTTATATAGTAATTGCACAAAGTGATTTATTTTGACAAATTTACATTTAATATATAGTACCCCTGTATAATATTTGAAATATGTCTGGAGATTTTATCATAATTAAATATCTATAAGAGCTTCCACAAAATGAAATGACCAGAATTTATAATAAACTACACAGGAAATGAATTCAAATATTCAAAATGCGTTTTGATGCATGTACTGTGGTCGACTTGGGTGTTTATTTGATACTTTTTATAATTTACTTCAAACAAGTAAAAGGAACATGGCTTGAGTAAATATAAATTATATGAACACATATGTATGTATTAAACTTTGGTACAACTTTATGCAGTGAGTTTTGACATATGTAACTAATATCGAAATCTAAAAAAGATGATGTTTTCCAACTATAGAAGTTCAATAGAAAGTTAAAGAATATATGGAAAATAAATATTTAAGCGTTATTTCACTTAATCAAAATTCTGAAGTTAAAGAATTCTTATTGTTAATGTTATAACTGTTGAAGTAGACTCCTCTAGTCCTTAATAGTATTTCCTAACAATTTTTTTCAAATTATACTTCGTTTGGGACGTTTGGAAAATAATATGATATTAAAATTTGTACGATGCGCGCGCACACCGACAGCCAAAAAGCGATATGCTGAAGTTGGCTGAAAGCGACATGATGAAGTTTGTTGCTATGATAACCGTTGTTATTGTGTGACAAATGATATATTATATTATATTCTTTCCTTATATGATATTCTATAAAAATATGATTGTAAAATGCCTAATATGCCTTACTTAATTATTTTTATTAATTATCATTCCTTTTACAAACAGAGAGTTGTGTCATACGGGATGAAATCTTTACCTTTTTTTGTTCTGTTTCAAATGTCAAACACGTTTTTTTATTATATCATTAAATTTAAAAAAAACCTCACTTAAATGGGCTCCTAAAGTCATTTCTAATATTACAATGAACTTTGAATTGTATACCTTCGAAATTTTAAAGAAGATGCAATAGTAAAACTGTATACATTTACAATAAAGAAACTAAATCAGAGCAATATAAATAAAGAGTTCACAAAGAGGCACGGACAATATGTCTGTGGAGTGTTACACACTAATAAAAAAATAATACTGACTGACTGACTGATATGGTCGGAGAAAGTTTTCTAACATGAACAAAAATGTGAGAACCAGTTTAGATAAACATATAGATATTAATGAAAGGAAAATTTCTAGCAAACGAGGATTTATCTTTAATGGAAATTTCCACACAAGTTGATTTAAGCCTAAACGAATTCAGTATTGTTAGAGGGTTCCAAGTCCAGCCTTAACACTTCGATTGGTACTTATAATAAGAATCTTTCACAGTCTTAATGAATCGTTAAAAAATCTTGATATTTTTCACTATTGAAAATACTCATTAAACTTCTCTGAAGATCCTTTGTTCCGAATATAATTAGCGAGTATCGAAGCGACTGTTATTCAGATCATTGTTTCTAGGTTTTAAAGTTCCTAGTTATTTTTCAATTATTGTAGACCTGTTTGTGAAGTGAAATTTTAAAGCTTCAGAGCTGATATAGATAGCAAGTTGAGAAAGTAGACTAAATAAAGCCACATGATACTCTCTTAGTCTTTAAATGCAAAATGTCTAAAATTTGTATCGTATCACACACAAACACTTGCCTCAAATACAAAAAAAAATACACGGCCTGTGATTAAACGTTTTTAGGCGTAAAAAGCTTTATATCTAAAAATAAAACCTGGATTTTTGTATGAGAAATTAACTGATGGGGCATTCAAATGAACAAACCATTATAAAAAAAGGAACTCTAACCATTGACGAACATAAGCTTAAAGAAACTGATTTTCTTAAAAAGTTTTTTTTTAATTTTCATTAGTTAAACATTAAAAACACATTCTACAACTGAATCAGTATTAAATTAAAGCCTTTACCATCGCATTGCATAATGTAGCCGAGTGAACGAATCCGGAACTATAAAACTCATTTGCGGTTTACCGCCTGATTTTCTCTAATACGAATTTAATTTTAATAAAAAACCCAGCTTTTTTCAATAATGCCCGCCACCTGTTGTCCATTGTGTTCTTGTTTTTTAAAGTTTAACTATAACAGGGCTTAGTTTTATATTTATTTAAGAACCCTTAACATAATAAGGGTTGCGTATTAAATCAAAATTACTTTCTACGTTAATTTATCTTATTTAAATATTGAAATATATTTTTGCAATACAGGCGTAATTTGTAAACTGGCTGTGTGAATTTTTTTGTTTGGAAGAATTTGTTAAAATGAGCTTTTTTTGTACTTATTAAGCGCGCCACAGGAACATAGTGGCGCGGTCGTTTAAAAGTGTTTACATGTTTGTGCCGTCTGTTTGGTTTGGTTCTTTGACTGCATTTTAGACTGCATGCGGTTTTGGCGCGAACTCGCCGGATGTTAGTTTTTTGTTCGTACTTTAGTGCAAATCAAATATTAGCTGAACGTTTTCGTTTTTTGTTTTGTCGAACTTTGTGACAGATGCGAGTCTATTGGCTTATTTTAATTTGAGAGTTTATCTTAAAAGATTTTTTGTTGATGAATTTAAAAGTGTTCTTTTTTATATCATTTCCTTTTCTAATACAGTACTGACCTTTAAAAAAATATGTTAATATATATTTATAAGATTATATTATTATATTTTATTTCTGTCTTAACTAAAATTTATATAAAATTGGACTGTCGTTCTATGTTTTGTAAATCACTGGTCCAAATACCATCTGAATAACGGAAACAACGTAAGTCACGTTTTTATTTCATTAGTGTAGCCACTATTTATCTCTTGTGCTGTCTGTGTAGCCATTAATATATGTCAAAAGTACGACTTGGATGGGTATAGTGTCTCGTAGATTGTGATTCTTCTGAGGTATTTAAATTACTATATGATACGTGAGTTATGAATGTTCGTTGAAAGGCTTTTGATGATCGCTTGTAATGCATTCTTTGGTATGCAGCCGATTGTGGTTTTGCGTGGATATTTTTTAGACATATTTTACATACATTTGTTTATCTATAATCTATACTAATATTATAAAGAGACAGTTTGTTTGTTAGAACACTCAGGAACTACTAATCTGTCTAAATTATTCTAATCTAAGTTTAATCTAAATTATTTTTGCATCAGATAGCCCATTTATTGAGGAAAGCTATAAATTATTATCATGCTTACTACCCAAGAGAGCGGAGCAGTAATCATAAATGTCAACAAATCGGGTAGACTTCCATACATTATTCATATTGTGAAATTGATGTTTATAATATGTTTAACTGTTTTAAGCTCTGAAACTTTGGTCAAATAACTCATCGTGTAGAGGTTAGTTATATGAAATAGGCATATATGTATGTATAATCAAATTTAACGCGGGTGAAACCGCGGGGCACAGCTAACATATTATAAAGTCATTTTTATATTGTACGATGAACTCAATAGAAACGTCACTAGATCATTATTACTTTTTTGTTAATACTTTCTTAATACTTTCTTAGATTTACGCGAATATTAGACATTTAAATAAAACTATCTTTTCGGATTTTGATTTGATTTATTTTGATTTTTGTTTCCCGACGTTTCGATTGCTTTACAGCAATCATGGTCACGGGAGAGACTAAGGTGTTAGATGTCTCAAAAGCATTATATAGTTGTTACAGACAGCCTACCCACAATTAACAAAAATTTATTCAAAATTTTGAAAATTTGCATCAAAGTACCTTACAATATTTGTTAATTTTAATTTTAAACATTTTTATAATTTTAATTTTAAACTTGAAATATGGAATATTATTTATTTATTTAAATACTTTTTTGTTCATAGCATATCTAGAAATAATATATTACAAGTAATATTTCTTATTGTAAATATTTTTGTTACAGGTATGCAAAGTGATATTTTTCATCTGATAACAATTTCAGAACATACATCGAATTATTTGTAAGGTCAAGACAATATGTAAGTCAGATAATATTTATTTCTCACGTTACTTTGGAAACGATGAAAAACACCAGATAAAATACATTTTGGTGTGTCAATCACCACTTCCCTCGTGTCAACATGTTAGATAAATCAATGCGTATCAGTATATTTCTTTCAACACCATATAGGCGATATGGGATCATAATGGGAATTTGATGTTTTACTACTGGAAGTACTTACATTATACGTAAGATGTTAGAAACAATTTCTTATTATATACAAGGAGTTAGAAGATATTTATCGTGTTTTGTTGTTGTGTACTTGGTCATAGGTTTGATTTATTCGGGACGTGTAGATTTTTATTGTTTAGTAATAGAATTTTTAGAACTTGACGAGTGTGGTTAAAATTTAAACTAATTTATTAGAACTAGAGTGGTTAAAATTTAATATTAAGTGCCTTAAAGTAAAAGTTAAGACGTCCTAAACTATTTCAGAACGATTTTAATTTTACAGAAGAATTTATATTTGAACATCTAATACAAGACATTTAAATTAATCTTATAATAATAAAGCGAATATGTATAGTTATTAAAATTTTAGCGCCTTTTTAAATTATTGATAGTCTATGTAAGGATGAAATGTGTCTGTTATAGATTCAATAAAAATCAATTTTATGAGCAATGTATGGTAAGTAAAATAATACGTAATTTTGTTCGTTTATGAACTAGAGCAGTTTTACTTTGATTACACATGTATAAATTAAGATGATTGAATAAATAAAGTATCTATTGATTGAAATTTGCACAACTCAAATAAAATTTAGTTTCGAGAAAGTTTTGTAATATAATAGTGACCGCCAATTATAGTTTATTAATGAATGAAATAAATATTTGCTATCGTTATATAGCACTTTAGACCTTTTTTTGGTAGTTTTTGTTTTGAACTTAATGCATGTGGGATGCAGTGTGATTCTTGTAGATAACTTTTTTTTATTATTTCTTTATCTTATACTTTCTTTATATAAATTTAATTGCTCAAATTCATTTCCTAAAACCTTAAAAGATACCAATTATAGTGTATCTTGTTGATTTTGTCAAGCGAAGACATTATTAAAAGTGGTTACATTAAGTGATTTCTCCGAGTGTCCCAAATTCGAAAGAAATAGGTATTATGTAATATATACGATGATACGTTTGGCTCAGTTTGTAGTGATTCTATTTGCTCTGCTAGCGGTCGCGGGTTCGAGTCCCGCTAAAGGCATTTGTGTGATGAGCACGAATGTTTGTACTCCAGTCATGGGTGTTTATATTTATAATATGTGTGAATTTAAAGTTATATAATATGTGTAGTGTATCAACTATCTGGTATCCATAACACAACACCAATGTTAATATCCCAACGTATTTATTATTTATTATTATGGGTGTAAGTAAAAAGTTAGGTATTAATATAGTAACTTAACTACTGTTTTTTTATTGGTAGTAGGTACATATTTTTTATATTTTAATGTGTTCATTGATGAGAAATCACCATACATAGCTATAACAGCTTATGCTATTAAATCAAATCTTACGATCTTTTGGTATCTTTTGTGGATAGTGTTGTTATGCGGTCGTGTGGGAGTAAATATTTTTCTTGTTGCTTTATCGTGGCGATAAAATGGACCGCCCTGGGTTTTAACATATTGAATGACTGGGAGTAAGGACTATACTCATATGTTATAATATTATCAAAATTATCTTTTATATTTATTTTAGTAAAGGAACTTAATTTTAATCTAATATATAAATATGTAGTGTCACGGTGTTTGTGGTCGCACTCCTCCGAAACGGCTCGACCGATTTTAATGATTTTTTTTTATATAGTAGATAGGTATGATAATAGATCGTAAAGTATTTTTCACCCTCCTACCCCCATCCCCCATTTTTTAATCGCGTTTTTAGTATTTTTGTATGAATAATATTATATAAATACATAGCGACGAACCCGAGCGAAGCGAAGTGACTAACCGCGTGTTATGCTAGTAAGTTATAGATATTTGGTATTGACACAGCTGTATTTTGCTATCACACTCTTTTTTTAATCTTTTGCGTTTTTTAAATAATTGTTATTCTGAATTTCACATCCTATGACTAGTTGCTGTGGCTATCTCAGTATTTGTTTTTTTGTGGGATAAAAATTTATATAATAAAACAACTACATATATAAAAAATATCATCTACTTTTAACGATGCTAGATTATTATAATTCGCGTCGCGACGCAACAAATGCTGTCCACTTGCTTTTATGCTTTACATCAGTCGGTTTATTGCCGTTTTTATTGTCTCTACATATATACATATGTACATAAATATTCTATTAGATTTAAATTATTTTGTACACATTCCAAAACAATGTAAATAAAGTTGTTAACAATGATTATTTTAATATGAAATTCGCTGTTAAAATTTTATTAATCATTAAAATTGATTAACAGTTATGTTGAATATAAATAAAATAACACATCTAAATGACTGAGTTATATAAATCTAGTAATTTTATTACTTAAATATAACGAACGTTTATGTTTCGATTATTAATATTTATATGTGTTGTATAAATATTAGTAGGGGAGACCGGGGATAGTTGACTACTTTTTTACTAAATCATTTATATTTTTTGTGTTTTAATATATATAGACAATTAAACCACAATGATCGATAGGGAAACTATTAAGCTAATAAAATAGAATAATATTTAGTTCTTAGTTTAATATAATGGTGATGATTTAATGCGTTTAACAGAACACTAACTCTTTAGTCAATCTACCCCTGGTCCGGGGTAGGTAGACTATATACCAGGGGTAAGTCGACTTATGTGCCAATAAGCGTCAAATCATGAGAAGAGAATCAAATAATAAAACATTTATTTAATATAATTGAGCCCTTTACTTAAAAAAAAGAACAATTTGAATCAGGTACAGACATTTCTTATATAATCTTTAATAAAATTATTAATTTTTTTCTTCATGTTTAGATTAGATAAAGGCTTTAAATTGAGGGATATTTCTGATTCTAAAGTACGTAAGTTTTCTGGTGTTTTGAGGTTTTCTCTCAGTTCCGCTTCTTATACAAAATTTGACATATCATCAATAATAGAAGGTGGCTCACATTTCGCACTAAAAGATTTCGTACAAGAGGGAATTGCAGTAGTAATCTGATCGATAATTAGATGAAAACCTCGTCGACAATAGTTGAACTGTAAGATAATAAGTCGATGGAACAGCAACTGTTGAAGTATTAGCAACATCATGGGAGCTTGATATCGGCCTATCTGTCACATAAGATCCACTAAACTCGGAATCAGGAAATATATTCTCATTTTGTGGTAAAATCCTGGTACTCTGTATCCTGACTGAATATTATCAATAGTAGCAGCCAATGAAAAGCCAATGGTGGTGATGTTTTAAGTAAATCCGATATATCATAAGTTGTAGTCGTTTTTTCCGGATTACTAGCCAGCCAGTTGTCACTTGCTCTGTTGAAATATGAAGTTTTCTTCTTTTATCCAGCCAGGTGGATTAGCATTACCTTCTAATCCTATGGGGCCGCCTTTAACAAAATGGGACTTAAAATATATTCGTGAATATACAAAGAATGGTGGTACCGTTTTTCCAAGAGCTGAGATAGCTATAGCAACTATCACCAGTGTACCCCTCTCAGAAAATGTCATTTTACCCAGATTTTTAATACTAGGTCTATCTATAACTCTATTAGGCACGTGTACGGTTGTAAAACCCGTCTCGTCAACGTTCCAGATATCGCCAGGGCTTAGATTCAAACGTTTGTAAGCAGTAATCAAGTTAGCTAAGAAAAAAATTAACGTTATTTTTGTTAAATACGAAAATTTTTAACCCTTGATAGGCTTGTTGCTTGAGTTGACCGGATGAATAAAGAAGGATAACTTAGTCTAAGTTCGGATTATGTTTTAATTTTTTTTAGTTTAGCCACGTAACGATGTTATGTTTTATAAGGAACCTTATACTGTTTTGAAGTTGTATTAATTCTATTTTTGTCAAAAATGATTACATCACCAGCTCTTTTTACGATATCTTTTAGTGTATCGGCTCATTCAGTAATTCTTATATAGGTCCTGATTGTTCTGTAACAACAAAATTACTATTCTTATTAAAAATCCAATAAAAGGTTTATTTTGCGTGTCGTTTTCAACTCCAAATTTGATTGGATAGTTAGATTGAATAGTTAGTCAACCAGCCCCGAAAGAAATTGGTCTACCAGCCCCAGATGCTATTTTATGTTTCGATGGCTTGGTTAACCTAAACACTGCCGCCGATTTGAAACATAACATATGAAATATGATAAACATGCATTCATCAAACATTTTGACCAATAGACAAATGGTTCACATAAAACGTGTAGGCATCAGATCAAAAAATATGCTATGTGGAAATATTACTTACATGTTAAAAAAACGAAAATCGTGTTACTGCTTCAAAATGACGTGCGACCGCGATGCGGCGCTTCGGACGGCTGAGCGGGATGTGGAGCCTAATACACTGCTGTGATTGAATGACGCAATACTTGGACTACCGATGAGTTATTGGCAGTTAGTCTACCTACCCCTATAGTCAACTATCCCCGGTCTCCCCTAATCTATCTATACATATAATAAAATTCTGAGTCGAATCTGTACATTAAATACTTTTTTGGAAAATCTTATCGAAATATTAATTATTATTGATACAGAGGCCGAATCTAGTTTTTAAAATGTTTGTCTGTTTGTCTGGGAATGCATCACGGGAAAACCACTGGACAGATTTTTGATGAAATTTTGTATGATGATAGCTGTTTATCTGGGTCAGCATATAGGATACTTTTTACTACGGGAAAATATCTCATCTCTGAGAAATCTATACTAAATGTAAAGGTAGTAACTAAAAATCAGTCTTGAACTTTTGATGTTGTTGTTTGTTTATTAAATTGTTTTATATAATATATATTTGGTTTGAAGCATTGAAGGTCACAAATAAAGTCCATTTTATTTTATTCTTAATAATATATGTTATACGTATGTATGTATAATTAAAAAAATATATTTACCCATTACCTAAATATAACTTACTATTTTTGCTAGTCGAGTCAAGTTTGTATAATGCGTCAAAAAATTAACCAAGATTATTGAGGCACTAACATTGATCATTATGTTGAAACTTTAAAATCACTTATAAGCTTATTAGTAAGTGGAAAGAAAAAATTGAAAAATGCACGTAGGATTGTTTTTGAAATAAAATGGATCACTTTTTATTTCCTGAAAGTTTTTAAGCCAAGCTCTTACATTGTCCTTTTATGTTTCCTTTACTTCCATTTTGAATGTCCCAGCTCTAGTTAAATTAAAGTCCGGGCTACATTGGACATAATATTATGAAAAAATTGGTTTATACATATAATGTAATTCATGTTTACTCGAGATTTCTAATTATTTCATTTTTAATATCACCTAGAGTATATTGCCACTGTTTATTTAATAAGCATAACTAACTTGTGTACATAGTAAATAAATAGAAAAAATGAATGAATCTAGAATGAAATTTAAGAAAAATACTTATGCTATACTTACATAGGTAAAGCTTAAATAACGCAATTTTGTTCACAGTAAAAGCATACCATAGATCATTTACGTTCAAACAGACGCAAAAAACATTGTTCCAAAATGAAAACATTTTGCCACAGATCTTCTTATCGTAAGACTTACTACTAAAATATGATAATATTACACCAATGTATGCAAAAACGATATCATGACTATGGGAAAATTTGTCAAGTTTTTCAACGCATTGTAAGAACTACCCTCCTGCTTGTGGGAGATAAGAAGATGTAAATTACGCTCTTGGATGTTGAACGAATCTGTAAGCTGCTTTTGAAGGGAATTTATGTCACTAATAGTAGATGTATTTGATTTGCTTGGCGAAAATTTGTACTGTCATTTATCAGTCTAGTACTTTGGCTTTATGTCGTAGTGTGTCGATGTCTTAAAAAATTAATAATATTCTTTTCAATTTAGTTAGTTAAGAATAACCTTTTTTGCTTTCATTTTAGCTTTAGAATAGTTAGAAAATAAGATTATTTTTAATATTAATTGTTGAAGCTTTCTTTTGCTAATTTATGAGTTTTATAGGTTTCAGTGCCTAAGTGAATAATTTTTCTACAATTAGTCTTAAGAAAATATGTAAGTTTTCTTTTAATACTTAAGTATAGTATTTCTTTAGGACTCTAATAAGAATTTTTCATTCATTTTGCTGTGCTATGAATTAAAATGTTCTTGTTAATTTTAAACTAACTTGAGCTTGAGGAAACCATATGAATATTTTTCATAATAAATCACTAGCTATTATATTCGAAGTATTTGTATGTATATAATAACAAAATAAATTCACAATAATTTTTTCATTCATAAGTGAGGATTTCTTTAAGATTTTATGGGGTCACCCATACAAATTAGAAAATAATTAATATATAAATTCAATTAAGTATTTAAAAAAATATTGTATTGAATAACGTAGAGTGGTACTTAAAGTCATTCAATACAATATTTTTAAACGAACCTATCTTTTCGAATTATTTCGCGGATTTATTTTGACTTTTGGTTCCCGACGTTTCGAATACTTGAAAGCATTCGAAACGTCGTAGAAATATCAAATATTCACGTAAATCTAAGAAAGTATTACAATATTTTTAGGTTACGAAATAGTCCTTTTTTATCCGACTGTAGCGAACCCAAAGGAGGGTTATGTGTTTGACCTGTATGTATGCATATGTATGTACATACATGTTTTATTCTAGCTGCGAGTCTTACTACGTGTATTGTATGTCTGACTGCATTACATTACATATTTTTAGTTCCCTTTTAACGCAGTCGAGTTTTTTATCTACATTACGAATGAAATAATTGCATATCCGAACATAGAACCTGTAACTTCCTCCATATAAGATAATCACTAAATTCGTTTTCAATTAAACTTTATATATAATCTATATCTACTTAAGTAGGTATAAAAACCATATATTTAACAATGGTAAAATTCCATTCAATTTAACAACGGTTTGTTTATAATAAACGATGAACATGTCATCTAGATATTCAATGGCGTGATAGCACAACTTACCTATTGTTCTCTTATCTGCACAGTGGTGCATGCAGCATGATGCCCTAATGTGGGACAAAGTGACTTTATGATACGCGATAACTTCTAAATCGGGAACCGTCGATATATTTAAACTAATTGTTTTTAGTTAGATAGGTTATTAAGGCTAATTCGAAATGTTGATCATCAATTTGTGGTTAAATGGTAAACCGTAGTCTATCTAGCGTTTTAGATATACTAAATTCCTAATATTTAATCATTGTTTTTCAAACATTATATGGATTATAAATCAAATACACTATATATGTATTGTCTTATCTATACCAATATTATAAAGAGGTAAAGCTTGTGTGTATGTGAGGTTGTAGGGGTTAATCTCTGCGCGGAACAGTCTTTTTGGTACCCGCGGCCCCGGTCTTATGGCGACGAGGAGGAGTTTGGTCAGGTTTTTAGTTGGTAGGCAGGAGTCCCACATAACCCGATTCGCTTCCCCATTGGCGAGCGGGTACCCGTAACAGGGGTTTTCCTGACGTTAAAAAAAAAAAGGGTTAATCTCTGGATCTACTGAACCGATCTAGATGAAATTTGGTAAGAAGATAGTTTGAGATCCTGGGAAGGACATACGATACTTTGTATCACGGAGATCATCCCTTAAGGGGGTGAAAATGGGGATGAAAGTTTGTATTGGAAAGGAAACTACGGACGAACCCGAGCGAAGCGAGGGTAAGTCGCTAGTCTCTTGTAAGGTGTGTACAGAAACGATGAACTTTTTAATTACACAAAAGTTGGTTATAAAATATCTATAGGTACTTTTATCGCTATCGATAAAAAAGTGTTCGAAGTTAATTTTAAGGCCATATGTAGCTCCACTGGAATTACCAGTTTTGTTTAAGATGGTATCGATATCAATTAAATTAGCTACCGGTTGTAAAACTATATGATGCTTTTTATTACCAGCCTATTAACGATTTTCTGGTGTTCAAGCTACACTAAAGTTCCCTTTGAACTTGGCTTGGTGCTAACAATAATGGTATGGTGTAAAATAATAGATTTATTGCTACATGATTTAATAAATACGTTAGCTGTATTATAAGAAATAAAAATGTCTGTATAACTAATTCGTATGAAGATTTATTCGACTAATTAAAATTATTTTATGTTTCATAAATATTCTATGCATCGTTTACAGTAATCTTATATAAGAATTTGTCTTAACATAAAATTTTTACACTACAAGTACAAAATTTATGTCACCAATAAAAGAGTAGCTACATCTAAATAAATCCTAAGGCATACTGGGTGCAAACGTCCGATAGCTTGGACAAAAAGATTCCCCTGCATTGTAAGGAAGGCACAATGGCGCGCGAGAGGCAGACTTGTAATTACTATTTTCCTTGTGCCGTCTTTTCAGGGGTATATTTTTCAACAAAATGGAATATACGGGGTCCTTTGTATGAAATTTCATATCGGTCGGGCCAATGTTCGGTATGCCTCAATAGTGTCTTCTTGTATTATTTGATATTTTATTGGTTTTTGAATAATTTTTGATGATAACAAGCGTTATTTCAATATTAATTATGAATTAGAAAGAGAAAGAAAGTAGAGAGAGAGAGAGAGAGAGAAATAAAATAATATATTACTATGTCGAAATCATTTATTTACTATAATATTTTTGATATCCAGATATAGATACGAGTACAGCGCTTATATTCTTAACTAGCGACTCACCCTCGCTTCGCTTCGGGTTCGTCCCTAGGCAAAAATAAATTTATCCCACGGGAACTGTGTATTTTTCCGGTATGATATATAGCCTATATATAGCCTTCCTCAGTTAACGGGCTATCCAATGCAAAAAGAATTTTTCAAATCGGATCAGTAGTTCCTGAGATTAGCGCGTTTAACCAAACAAACAAACAAACACAAACAAATTCTTCAGCTTTATAATATTAGTATAGATTTTTCTTCTATTTGCTTGAAACTTTTTATAAAATACTAGCGTTGCTTACGGCCCCGCATGTGTAATCATTTCTCTGCTCTTTAAAGTCGTAACGTTACGTATATAAAATCTCTCAATAAATTGACTATAAAAGACAATTTTTTTAAAACAATTTAGTAGTTCCAAAGATTAGGTAGTGTGTTCAAACAAACAAACTCTACAAGTTTCAAATCGAGAAAGGTGAATATGAACTCAAGTTAACAAGCACGTACACGTTAACTATAATTTTAATAGCCGAATAGAAGAGAACAAAGTCAAAGACAAATGTTAGTTATAAATCACAGTCAAACTGCGTGGATGACTTTTACAACGTAATTACGAACAACTAACATTTCCCTGTCAAACATTAGCGTGATTGGTGGCCTAAGTTTATTTGCTGCTAATGATACGAAACTCATTAATTAGAACTCAAAATAATTCCAATTTTTTTACTCTAATTCATAAAATTATCAGTTACACTCCTATTTCACTTAATAGTCACAAACTGTAATAGAATTATTATAAAATGACGCTTCTGACTTTTTCTTAGATAGAAAGTTTTAAACTATGTAAAATAATTTAAGTGCACTAGATTCTTAATATTCTGCGATGCCATTATGGCACAGTGAGTTGCGTCGAGGTACGTCTCTTACCTTTTTTAAAAAAGTTTCTAAAGATTATTGACATCTCGTTGCACAGAAGGGTAATAAAGGCAGAAAAATTACAAGCTTGATGAAGGAAATTTCTATTTTAATAAGCTATTATGATAAATAGTTTGTCAGTTTAACGTCTTACACATAGGGTTGCTAACAGTTTTTTTTAAGAGGAATAATCTTGTAATGCATTGCTTTCATATAACTTTACTGGTTTCCGCGGCGCACGCCAGTAAAACTCCCAGTCGATATGATTTTTTCCGACATCTTCAATAATTATCATCATATTTCAGTCAATTTACACAAAACTTTTATGAATTATACAACTAAGCCTTCCTCAGGAATCACTCCATTTATTGGTACAAACCGCATGAAAATCTGTTCAGTAGTTTTTGAGTTTATCGCGTTAGACAGACAGACGCGTCGGGGGGCTTTATTTTATAATATGTAGTGATGTGACTTATAATTTATTTGGATTGAAATTTTATTTAAATGATAATCTTTTTCTAAGAAATATTTATTGATAATAAACAATCCACATAAAAAATATTAGCACACAAGTTTATGTCACACTGTAAATAAATAACTAAATAATAAGAATACTATTTAATCTTATACGGAGATAAAGAAAACTATTTATTTTAAATTAAATTCCAATGTTTAAGAGCACTCTGATGTGATTCTTTAACGAGAACGAACGACGCTTTTGTACGGAGATCATGCAAATACTATGGTATCTCAGGATATAAAACACCTATAATCTAGTGAAGTAAGCACTCTTTGAATATTCTAGAAAATAAAGTATGCTTTAAAGGCAAATGACAGCATTGAACCGATCTCACTACACGCGGCTATTTAACTCCATAGCACATCTGTAATTACGGTGCAGCGCATACAAGACTTAAATATCTCGCCTCTTCGCATCATCTCTCGTTCCAGGAATCTTGGCCTAAACGATTGTTCAAAACACGCCATTTTCGACTATTTTGACTGACATAAATTACTACATGTCGTTTCTAGTTGTAACATTTACATTCACAACTCACCTCGTGTTCCAACTACTTGTTATTCACTACTATCTTTATTAGTGAAACCTTTTAAATTTAGAAGCTAAGGTCAAATGTAATGTGACTAACACGTGTGTACAGAAAACATAAACAAGGCACTTATTACCAATAAAAATTTTAGAGAACATCGCCTAAGTGGTATTTAGGTGTCACTCAACTGGCGCTTACGCCGTTTCAGACGGGATTGTTGGAGGCGGACTGGTTTGGTGAGCCGGTTGAACTAAGTGTAGCGACTTAGTAACTCGGTATGGATACTCCTTTGTGGCGCATTCCGATAGATACGGCCCCGTCCGAGTGAAATGCGGATAATGAAGAGCGGTTATTGTGATATGTGCGGCATCCGAGATCAGGACTAGGCAGGATCTACGCGTTGCCGGATCACTCGATTTATGCCTCCGGCCTCGTCTTTAAAATACTATATGTGAATAAATTGCCAATACTTAAAGCTGCCGTTGGGGCGTTTTGTAAAAAAGTTACGTGTACAGAAAGCAAATGGAACCTTTTTTGAGACACGACGCGGCGTGAACCTTCTGTTATTCAGCCTTTAAAAACCTCGGGGCACGCGGCCCGAAATCGACTGTTTTACGATTCGGAGATAGGGTTATTTATATTGGGTGTTTTATTTAATAATGTTATCCGAATCGTTGTCGTTAAGCTCGGTAAGGTTTGTCGACTAAGTATTTTAATTCTGTAAGAATTTTACTCCGTACTGTTCGTTAGTGCATGTTTTTCTTATACCTTTTCGGTAATGATGTCGATTATTCCAGGGCTTCGCATTATAAAGCGTTTTAAATTCGGTAATGGAGGTTCGCACTTAAACAGGTTTCAGCCAGAATTTTGTATTTAACCGTTATATTTTAGTAATGGAATGAAATTTTGTGAACAACAAAAATCTTTCTACTGCATATTGTATTTAAACAGTGTCGGTAGCTATAGCTTTCTTCCTAGAACCGCTTGAATTAGATATTCAAATGCTCATGAATTATGCTCATTCTCACACTGTTTCTTATAAGTGTTTTAGCTGAGCTCTTTGATGCTCTTTTAATAGATAATGAATTTATACCATAATTCATTTGCTATAAAAGGAAAGCTACACTGGCTTTATCTAATAATAATGGCTAATACATACGTCATAATATACTTATATAAAAAAACCCTAATGGAACTTTAATATGCTAAAAAAGTTTCGATTTTTAATTCTTCATTATCTATAAAAACAGTTGATTTATATCGTTTTGTATTAGCCATGTCACTTTACATAATATAAAATTTATGTAACCTAAAGTTAATAAAATTAAATTAATCTTTAAAAAATATTGCCAATTATATAAGATATTTTTATTGTCGTGTATGCTCATTTGAATTTTTAAATTAACACATTTAATCATAAGTATATTAAATATGCCTGTTTTCTATTATGGTGTTATTTATGTCATAACTTTTTTATTGACAGTTGCTACAGAGTTTTATTTGAGGCCAACAGTTCATAGCTAAGCCTTTATAAATATACCTAATAACCAAAGTTATTAGAATTTGGTTTTTTTTTATAGGATTTATGATTGAAAAGATTATTATGAGTATCTCTTTATTATAAACTCAGTTGCTTTTATGAATGACAAATATATAAGATTACTTTTATGTTTTCTTTTAGATATAAAAGTCTTTGCTTCGCTTGTGTAAGTACAGTTAATTTTTATTAACCAGTTAATTTAAATTGTTTTATTTAAATTTAAAAAACAATACCCTAGTAACTTTGGATCTGATTGGCGTATTAAAATAGTAATTTTATGCTATATACATATACCTTTAATAACTAATGGAATCGTAAATAAACTTAATAGAACACAATAGTTTTGTTCTTAACACTCGAATATTAAAAAAAGGTATGAAAAAAAAACTTGACTTCGATATAATTTTTATTTTTGTTTTGTACATACATAAATCTAATATATAAAATTCTCGTGTCACAGTGTTTGTAAAAAAACTCTTATGAAATTGTGTTTGTATATTCAGTAGGTCTCAGAATAGGACGTAAATTATTTTTCATACCGCTAAGTGATAAGGGTGGTCCACCCTAGGGAAGAAGCCGAGCGGAGCGAGGGTGAGTCGTTAGTATTAATATAATACTAATTAAAGTCATACACATGCGCTACTAATATTTTTACTGTGTATTGTTGATGGTAATAAATGCGCTTTTAGATAAACTTAATTTCCAAGAAGTTATACTCTGCCCAAATAAAATTCTGTTAGAACCATAGACATTTTTGAAGCCTGTTTTGTATTACAGTATTGTTGAAATATAAAAATATATGATTTTACTAGCGACTCACCCTCTCTTCGCTCGGGTTCATCCCTAGGGTGGACCACCATTATCACTTAGGGATATGGAAAATAGTTTACGTCCTATTCTTTTATTTTTATTAATTTTTTGAGCGAAACCCTAATTCTCTTTATAATATCAGCTATCTGCTAGTGAAAGTCCCATTAAAATTAGTCAAGCCGTTTCGGAGATTAGCCGGAACAAACAGACAGACCGTAGTTTTAAAAATTGTGTTTTTCTTATAAGTACCATATATAATTCCACATGCATTTAGTTTGTATAAAGCTGTAATTTTGACATTACAAACAGACACTTCAATTTTATTTATCTGTATAGATTAAAATAAGTACCTAATATAATTTTATTAAGTTCATTTCAGTTGAAGTAACATTATTCTTTGATTTGAGAAAATGTTAACCCAATCCTAATTTAACTGTGTTTGATGGCCAGTGGGTAACACATTTACAATTGACCGATGCTTTGTCATAAAGGTAGGTGACCACTAAAAAATTCAAGCTATTTTCCATATTTTCTAGAAAAAACTCACAAAAAATCTCATTGAATCTCATATAGCAACTTCTGTTGCAATTGATGTTGCTTAGATCTGATACAAAATTCTGTGTCTCTATAAATATAAATTGTTTAAATGCTCTAAGTAGAACTTAAAATTGCTACTACTTACAGAAAGCAATTACAATTTTATTCAACTGTACCTACTTAATTATAATTAATTATTATTCATAAGTACATTTTGAATGATCAATATAGAAGCTCAAACTAAACTAATGCTAAATTATTTGTAAATATGTATATGGAGTTAAGGATATATCTTCATATGTATAATTTATAGCGCTTTACAAAGCTGTTTAGTGGACGACGACCATAAACGATGTAGGCCGTCATAATAGGACACATCCTGTATTCCTTCCTATGTCGTAATACAATTTAGTATAATCACATTAGCTCTAATGACATCAGCTGTAATCCTTTTAACTGCGGATTCAGTCGTGTACCAATGGGTAAGCTTAAATCTATTCTTAGTATATTATGTTCATATTCGGAAACCTAATTTTGTTTACTGATTATATTTATGAAAATATCTAGTATTAGTTAATTTCTTATAGGTAATCTATACTAATATTATAAAAAGGAAAGAATTTTTGTTTGTTTGTACCGAATAAGCTCCGAAACTATTGCGTAGGATAGTTTTTATTCCGGAAATAATCTCTTAAGTGGGTGAAAATGGGGATGAAAGTTTGTATGGGGAATCGCTAGGGGTTTGGGTTTGTGAGTCGCTAGTGTAAGATAACTAAAAAAGTTCAAGACCAATATCATTGAAAAAGATGAAAAATGTGAAAGTTTCGTAGTTACAGAAAATTATGATTATGCAGGCGAGTAAAGCAATATTATAGCATCTAATGTATTAGTTAAGGTACTTATTAAATCGTGAACAATTATTCGCGCTTAGGCCGAAATGTTATATACGTATATATTTAAAATTTTAACACGTATAAAAATAAATTGCTAGTGTGAATGGAATGCTCAGACAAACGACCACACGAAATCTCAGTAACTACAGTATTACAAGCGATTTTAAACTTTAAAACTTTATCAAAAACGCCATATTCCACTACAACAATTTAGTGCGTGCCAAATTGAAAGTTATTTTATCGGTGTACTTCCCTGAATCTTTTACTGCACGTCAACGTTCTTGCTAATACAGTTCCATTTATTATCCATTGTTGTATGCGACCACGGTGTAAACGGGAATTCGTAATGTCTCTTTGTAGAAAATATTGTTTTACAAATATCCTTAATATACCGTGAGCTGATATGGCTAGTGACTCAGCTTCGATCTTGTGTACCTAGACGCCTAATGGTAGCCTATAGTTTATTTCAAATCAAAGCTACCTGGGTACTAAAATTATTTTTTTATATGTTGGGACATTAACAGACAGCACCATCTAGTTCCATGGTAAGCTACGAAGCTTGTGTTATGGATATCAGATAGTGGATACACTACACATGTATAACATAAAATACATACACATTAAAATATAAACAGCCATGACTGGAGTGCAAACGTTTGTGTTCATTACAGAAATGAATGCCTCCAGTGGGACTCGAACCCGCGACCGCTGGCAGAGCAAGTAGGATCACTACAAACCGAGCCAAACGTGACGTCGAAAAAGTTCATCAAAATCGTTTAGCCGTTTCAGCGTGAAGACTTTTTATACAAACAAACACTTTCGCATTTAAAATAGTTATCCGGTGAAACTTAATATATATTAAATTCAATTAAATAACTTAACTAATTATTGAAGTATTTCCAAGGCAACGTGCGTTTAATTTGATATGTTTGTTTATAGTCAGACATTTTTGTTTCTGCTAATATGTAAAACATGTAACATGTAGGCATCAGTGTTAGTAGACGCATATTGCGTATAGGACATATAAGTATTCATTTTATTTTCATTCTTATTCCATTTTATTCAACCATTATATTTACACTTTATCTAATTATTACCTATTTATTAATTCTTTCTTCTGGGAATCAAATCGACGACCTTCAGCGTATTCGTTACAACTAAAACATACACTACTGGGTTGTAAAGGTGTTAACGCCGCGATTTCAAACGTATTTGCTTAAAATTAACTTGACGTTGTCATTCAATTTTTGAAACGCTCCATTTACGCTTAAATAAACAACTTTTAATATCATGTATTCCGACCACAATGAAACTGTAGTGTAAAACAAATTAGACTTGATATCGATAGGTACAAAAATTTTTAACGACCTGTCAATGTAAAATATATTGAAATCAGTCATACGATCAAACCGCAAAAAGAGCGAATACAATGTATTCGATTGGTATTTTATTACTCTACATTTATTGTACATATAATACTAACGGAGGAGGTTTAAAATATAAGCTATCGCTTTTCCTCATATGGTAATTTGAACTGGTGGGAAAAGGACAGCGGTTTGTAAACCATCGACGCGAGAAGCTATTGTTGCAGCCAAAAACATTTATTACACACCATCAAGTTTTAAAAACCCGTGTAACATGACACCTCGGGAACAAACGAACTTGTTCAAGACAGGCGTAAACGTTTGCCCGACGGACGCACAGCCAGTGCGACATGACATGGTCATAAAGATGGTTGCTAAAGTTAATGTCAAACACTTATTTAGTTTGAGATAAATCTGAGATTTTATCTTTAAGTGCTTTGTATCAATTTGTTTTATAGCTAAAATATGAACTAAGCTTAAAATTATTCATTTATTTCCTTTAAAAATTAAATATGTTAATTATAATTTGCATTGTGTTATACATGTATGTAAAAGACGTTATGGTGATTTTTTATAACATTATAAGTCTATAAAGTGTAATTTAATTTTATTATAAACTAGTAACTTAGTCTCGCTTCGCTCGGGTGCGTCCCTTGGTAGGTGCGTTTTAACTTTTTTGAACGGAAGCCCTAATACTTTTTCTGAAATAAAAAGAGTAAGTTTCTCCTTATAACATCACCTATATACCTGTGAAAGTCTCGTTAAAATCAGTCCAACCGTTTCGTTAGCCGGAAAAAACGGACAAACAATTAAAAATAATTTTTTTTTTCTTATAAGTACCGTATATAATTTCATATGCTTTTAGTAGATAGCTGTTATTTTGACATTATAAACAGACACTTCAATTTTATTTATCTAAATTGATATAACAGGAGGTACCTGTGTTGAAAATATTGAAAAAAGTATAGAATTTAACAAGGGTCGCATTTCAAGGGTTGTTTATTTGCATCTAGCCTTGTCATATGGTATTCTGATCTGTAATAGTATACAAATAAGGCTTATATTAGAATAAATTTGCTTTACAGTCTTATTATTTCGCTTGCAAACCTGACAAATATCGATATCGTTATTTACTATTTACTTTTAGATCTGGAGATAAATATTTGTGTAAAATAAATTTAAGATATTTAATGTATGCAACGTCAGGCTTTTATAAATTGATCTTGAAAAAATATTAAAGATTGTATAAGTTGACACTCGTAGTCGTGTAACCGTGTTACTGAATCAAAGTTTGTAAGTTCGATTCCTGCACGAGAGAAGTGTTAGTTTTCATCTAGTTAAAGGGTTAAGGTTATGTTTAATTTTAACTACGTTGTATATAGATTCATAATGTAGTCCCTGACCTGTAAGAGAAACGGTATGAAGCTGTAGGTATATAATTTTAAAAATATTTTTGAACCTAACGATCCCATTACAAAGACTTTGCATTCGCCACAACCCGGTCAGTCATAAAATTACACAATCAAATGTAATAGCCCATTAAAGGGTTAATTAGCAAGACGTTTGTCAGGGAGAGTTTTACGATTGTACGTGACGTTAGCTTTGGCTCTGATGACCACACTCTAACTCAACAAACTAACTAATAAAACCATATGATTTTGAATTTTATTCCTCTATACCTATGATATATTGTGCCGTAGCAAGATCTAAAGTTTGATGGATTGCTGTGCAATCATCCCTTTGATAGCATACGCTTATTTCATTTTAACTTGACATATTGTTGTTACTTTGAATAACATTGTTGAATACTAGCTGTAGTCTGTGGATGTACTCGGGGTATTTTGATATTATTCTTAACTAATAACTATGATCACTGCTTTGTAAAGGCGCACATAGGTTATAAAGCGCAAGTCAAATAAAAAAAATTAAGAACTTTAATTTAGCGTTTTGTCAAACTATCTACCTAGCTTAGCCAGCATGTACCTAAGCATATAAGCATGTTTTCTGTTGTAATTATGTGTGGTGTACTTGCAAAATGGCATCCATTAAAAAAAAAACATTTAAAAAAATATGATGATGCGTTTCCAGACACACAGACAAACATTCTAAAAACAATAGATTCGGCATCTGTATCGATAATAATGACTATTTCAATAAGGTTTTTCAAAAAATATTTAATGGGAAGATTCCACTCATTAATTTTATTATATGTATAGATTTACATTGTCTATTAATCTGAAAATGACTAACAGATGTAAGTCAGTGTTTTTTTTTAACTTAAATTCGAACATAACTAGACTTTCTGTTACAATATAATATCTTAATACTCTACATTTCTCAGACGTTTAATTAACTTGAGTAGATAGAGAAAGGATCTCTGAAGAGTCATTTCTTCCGTTATGAACAAACGTGAGCGAATGTGAAGGAGTAGAGACGCTGTTTTTTTAGTTGGCTCGTTAAAATGAGATTTTCATGTTATAAACACCACTCTAGTAATCTAGCGCACTCTTGCTTGAGCATTGTTAAGCATACATTTAACTGTGTTGAATAGTTCTACTTTCTTCTAATTTATATTTACTTAGTGAAAAAAGCAACTTCTTTGTGTTTAACTAAGTGCATACAAAATTTGTTTTAATATTATACTAGCATATACTCAGTATTGGCTCGCGTTTTACAATAACATACATAACCTTCGAGTATGTAACCCTTATGATTGAGGATTTAAGAATTATAAGCCAGCAAAACGTGAAAATTTGTCGTCATTTTATTATATCTATATCTATACTAATATTATAAAGAGGAAAGATTTGTATTTTTGTGTGTATGTTTGTAAGGAATAAACTCAAAAACTTCTGTGCCGATTTCAAAAATTCTTTCACCTTTGGAAAGCTACATTCACCCTGAGTGACATAGGCTATATTTATTATTTAGAAAAGATTAGTGATCTTTACTAAAACTTAAGTAACGTAACCCAAGGTGTAAAAAAGTGTCCTTAAACGTCTATCGTCGCATGCGCTGCGGAAACTACTGATGATGGAACAAAAGTATGTTCTACAATATAAAAGATTTGTGTTGGGCGGGTAAGGTGCGTGGGATAAATCTGTTTTTGTTTGTCTAGAGGCGAACCCGAGCGAAACGAGGGTGAGCCGCTAGTTAGTTGTAAGATAAAATAAGTAAATTTTCTTTTATTTTCAAAAGATACCTAAGCGTAGACATATATTACTGTTTGGAAAACTAGCATTGCCCGCGGTTTCATTCGCGTAGTTCATTTATGTGTAAGTTTATGTCTAGCAGCAAAATATAATATACTACGTAGTCTTATCATAGCTTTAGACTTCCTTAATTCAGTCCTGTCGCAAAAACCATTCTTGCTGTCATCTAACTTCCTTTTTTTTTTATTATTAATAATGGGCATACTCTTGACCTTCATCTTAGCTCGAAGGCACAGATAAGATCTACGATGTAGCGAGTATTACAATATATATTTAGTACTACTACCTACTACTTACCTGCCAAATATTAGCTTAATAGGTACCTACCACAAGTAGTTTTAATTTTTTCTGTTTAATCACTATTTCTCTTTGATAAATTATACGAAATTGGTAATAGTATTATTGTGTATCAAGATTTCATACAAAAATGATATTAAGTATGTGTTTGACTAGTATAAGAGTATATAATAAAAGAGCATGCTCCAGCATTCGTAGAATTTTATTGAAGCAAAAGCATCTTTTGATTTGAAACATCGAATGCGGTCTTTAATATCTTTCAGGAAGCGACAAATACGGGAAGTCGTTTAACCTACTTCGCTTTGTCAATTTGAGATCTTTATTGTGAAAAGACCAATTGTGGTACTGAAATATAAAATGAAAATTCTATTACGCTATATTTTTTAATGAATATAGAAGAATATTTACATTAAGTGGAAATCGAACTGCGAATCTTTTCGCTTAATAATCAAAACGCACCTAAGATATAAGAAGTCGCTAGTGAGTAATAAATTTAATGTTACTTTAATAATATTACTAAAGTTTCAAATAGAAATATAAAAATAAAGCAATAACCTTTAGCAATAACATTCCAGTGCAAAAGATATTAAACATAATAATTTACCAAATGCAAGCGGACTCATTATAATATATCATTAGGGAAAATGAGAGGGACAGTCATATTTTAATTAGATTTGTATCGTATCAAAATATACTTAACTAGCGACTCACCCTCGCGTCGCTCGGTTTCGTCCCTAGGTTGATTCCCCATACAAATTTTCCACCCCTATTTTCACCCCCTTAAGGGATGATATCCAGGATAAAAAGTATCGTATGTCCTTCCCAGGGTCTCAAACTATCTTCTTACCAAATTTCATCTAAATCGGTTCAGTAGATACAGAGATTATCCCCTACAACCTAGATGATTATAGTATTGTAAGACGTAGATATAGTAGACTCACTAGTTCATTATTAAAACAGGCCTTCAGCTTCTATCTCTTAGCACTCTGCATAGCCAAATCGGATCAACTCGTATGTAATTACCGCAAGACGTTTGTCAATGCAGTAATTAATACGGCTACGACGCTCCATCATGGTGCTTTGTGTCAATTGATTTGACACTATTTGGTCAGCATAATGCTAAATATGAGGATTAAGAATATTCTAGAAGGATGATATTATATTATTACTATATTATTTTTGGTAGTTACTAATCTATAGGGTTTATGCAAAGACAAAGCAGTTGAGTTCCTTTTGCTCTGTTTGTCTATCGATTTTGTTTTTTTGAAGTGAAAGTTCTTTTTGTGATTTGAAACTTGATGAAACGAAAATGCGTAACTAAAAAGAGACAAACACATAAATATATAGGAATAAACCGACGAGAGAATGAGATAGAATACATTACCATGTTCATGGTAACCGTTGCTATTGTCTGACAAATGTATAATCTTAATATATATATATATAATAATAATAATATATATAAATCTCGTGTCACGATGTTGGTCCGGGATAAACTCCGAAACTACTTATCCGATCTTAACGTTTTTTTTTCCAACTTAAAAGATAGGATAGTTTTTATCCCGATTATTTCCTTTTTTTATTGCAAAATTGACGATTTTCATATGTGTGCCACAGCAACGCGTGGCCGGGTCTGCTAGTAATATAATAAATCTATCTTTTCGTACTTATATGACATTTTATAAATATATGATTGTAATATTCCTAATATGCTATATATATATATATATATATATATATATATATATATATAATATAAGTAATATATATTATTTAATTATTGATTTGTTTTTAATTTAATTGCGATATTTGCCAAAGATGTTTTACTTCAACCGCGCGTAAAGGTTACACGCACCCATTTTTGTTTTATTTTGTGGCTATTCACGAGATTTAGGTTATCTTACATACACATTTAATTTTTTCGTAATATATCAATTATGTTACATATATTTGAAAATGACATTAGATTTCTGGTCAATTATTCGATATATTCTATTGTACCACAATAACATAAAAATAACAATGTCTTATTCAATTTTGACATTTCAAATGTGATTATCCATCACTATTCACGCTCGAATAGTTGAAAATTGAGCGGATATCAGGATACTAGTAACAAAGCAAAACAATAGACTATTATGTAATTCCGCTCTTAAATAATTAAATTTGTATTCAAACAGGCCTAGAAGCGTTTAGTGATTCCACGGCGGTAATTTTTCATTATAATTACTTGTAAAATATTTATAGGCTATTGTAGTTTTACGAGTTCCTCGCGGTCTCTGGACCGTTACTCGAAATGTGTTATTTATATCTAATAATTTTGTCCAGGGCCCCTTGATTTATGAGCCAATGTGCGCATGATTTGTGACCGGGTATTATGCTTTACTTAGCATTTCGACGAAATGTTTTGCTACGTCGGTTATGACTTTAGTTGATTGTTTTTTCCAAATGAAAAAGTAATTGAAATTTTCTTATATTTCTATTTACTATATAATATGTATATTAAAATATACATTAAGGTATAAAATTGGAGTGTCTGTTTGTAATATTAAAATAACCGCTTTTTACTAAATGCATATGGATGTACACACGGTACATATATTAAAACAACATATTTTTACAATTTTTGTCTGTCTGTCTGTCTGTTTGTTCCGGCTAATCTTCGAAACGGCTAGACCGATTTTGACAGAACTTTCACTGGCCGATAACTGCTATTATACTTAGGCTACTTTTATTTTAGAAAAAGAATCAGGGTTCCGCGAAAAAAAATTAAATCCATGAAATTGTGAACAAAATCCAAAAATAAATGAATATCTTAGAAGTAGCAAGCTACTATTTATGTATAAACATAGCTAACCGTGAAAACGTACCTAGGGATTAACGCGAGCGAAGCGAGCGTGAGTCGCTAGTAATAAATATGTTGGGACATCAACACACAACACCACCTAGTTCCATGGTAAGCTACGCGGCTCGTGTTATAGATACCAGATAGTTGATACTCGACACATATAACTTTAAATACATACATATTATGAATATAAACACCCATGACTGGAGTACAAACATTCGTGCTCTTCACACAAATGAATGCCCCCAGCGGGACCTGAACCCGCGACCGCTTATACAGCAAGTAGGGTCACTATAAACTGAGTCAAACGTGTCGTCACGTGTATATCAAACAATTTTTTCGAGCCAACTTTGTATTGACAATATATCTGCATTTATTTTTTTCTATAAAACAATATACGATATTTGTTGAAATTGGCAGTGAAAATTAATTATCCCACATATTGGACGTGTTTTCCAAATTGCTTTAGTTTTTCAGTCCCCGATCAACTGTCATGTTTATTTTCATTTGTATAACGGCGCTTACTCGACTACTGTACAGTTACATGTAGCTACGAGTATAACAAGAGCTTTTTATTAACTTCGGATGTATATGATGAGCTTAATATTCAAAAGATAACTATGAAATCAAGTATGAATTATATAACAAAGGAAATTGTTTTCGAAATATTGTGCTTTATTTAAAAAAGCTTTTGTCGCTATTAAGCTTAAAAAGTGGTTCTGATATTAGAACAGGGTATTTATTCGCTTTCTAAAATATACATATTTGTTTACCTTGAACGTTGATAAAACGATCTGAAAGACGAGAAAATACACAATGAGAGTAATGTAAATTATTCTTTATGTAATTTAAGAGTTAGAAGTATGAAGTCTAACTAAATTTTTCAACTCCACCACAAAGATGCGTTAAAAATATTTCTATGTTGTTCCAGATAGTAAAAAACACATAAGTTTCCCAACACACCAACAGAACCCCATAATAATAGTAATGTGTTTTGTTTCCGACAATGACCGACTTGCTAAATTTACTCACAGCTGTAAAATCACATCATCTACTAAATTAGTTTATGTACCTTTCTCCAACAAATGTTGGCAGCATTATAGTTTATAAATATCAGTGTGACCAAAGATTAATGATTAAATATCATAGAGATTTAGTGCTAAAATGTAGTAGCGTAAAGTTAGATTACCTACGTCTCTGTCCACTATATATATATATATATATATATATATATATATATATATATATATATATATATATATATATATATATATATATATATATATATATATACACGTACATAAGAGATGTATGTACTAAAATGATTAGAATTCAGCATAATATGGTTTTAATTAAATGCACTACTTGTATAACAAAAAGTTACTTTTAAAGTCCACTCAGCTTGTAAACATTTTGCATTCAACATGTTTTAAATATAATATTTGTTCAAGCAAGGATTGTATATGTAACCAATAGCAGTTCTTTTCCCAGCAAACTTATCTAATTAATTTTAAATGACTTGATAAAGAACTCTGTATCTCTACTGTATCTATTTAGATAAGCGACCTTTAAGTTTAGTGATGTGTTTTAATCATTATTCTATGTTAAATATACATATTATGCTATGTTTAATTTACATATACAAACATTAATAAAAAAAATCTAATTAATTCAGCCCAATTTAATGTCCTCCTGCTGTTCAGCAGGGGGACATTAATTGGGTTTTTTTTTGGGGGGTTTGAAATTCGGGATATAATATGGTTACCTGAGTGTGCGATGGAACTACACTACTTAATTCCCCCATCCCCTTTCCATCATCGGACAACCCGACGAACGGCTAGCCTCCATCCTTATGTCGTGGACATTCCACCCGTCCGGACGAAGCGTTTCGCTACGTCATTTATTATACGTGCGGCTAAGGATTGGAACAACCTGCTTGCGTCGGTGTTTCCGTCCGTTTACAATATGGGTGTCTTCAAGGCAAGAGTGAATAGGTGGCTACTGAATTAGTGCGACTTACCATCTACGACTGCGCTTGCACTTACCATCAGGTGAAACGTAGTCAAGCACTAATTCAGAATACGATAAAAAAAAAACTGAAATGCGAAGGGGGTCAGTCAGGTCATAGTCCACTATGCTTGCCAAGTACGAGTATCTTTCGAAAACTTGCTAGGTTCTCTCAGACATGAAACATTCCTCACGATGTTTACCTTCACCATATCATGTCATACACATATCGGATATGCGAGACGCGGGATTTGAACCCGCTTCACATGCTTTGCAAAACGAGCGCGTTACCGCTGATTTACCACTACCTTTATTTTTTGTCAAATACATAGAAAAATAAGTAAATTAACTAACCTGTTTCTACCCGACTCTTCTTACTCCGTCATTTTTTAATATAAATATTCCTGTTTACATTACTTATTTCTATAATTTTCTTTTCCGTTTTTTTATTCAAAATAATTCTAATAAAGTACTTATATAAATAAGGGTTGTTAACCACTTCAACCATAAAAACAACATAACCGTAACTCAGTTCACTCTTCCACGCAAAGTTTACAATGCTCAAGCATTGTGAAGCGGAAAGTGCGTGATACTGAGATCAAAGGATACAGTGAATGAACGATTGAACTGTTCAGTCGGATAACTCGCTCGAGCTGACCGTGCATACTAAACGAGGCTCGAAATCTAAAAAATAAACCTAGAATATACTTTACGAGATTTAGATTTATTAGTTATATAATTATAATTATTATTCATATATTTACATTTGTATGTTGTACCTACTACATATTTGAAAAATATTGCGACTCTTGTTTGTCTATTGTTTGTCACTTTTTACTTGTATCTGTTTGTTCCACGTTATTGCAACCGTCACTTTCAATAGCATAATATGAGAAATATGCAAATGGAATTTTTATATTTATTGTAAAATGATAAAGCATGTGAAATAATGTCAGTAAATAATACTTTTCGTGAGTAACTCTTTGTGATGATGTTTTAAATATCGACAATACTTAAAATAGATATATTACTTACTAGCGACTCACCCTCGCTTCGCTCGGGTTCGACCCTGGCTTGCTTCCCAATAGAAATTCATCCCCATTTTCACCCCCTTAAGGGATGATTTCCGGGTTAAAAAAGTCTAGATAAGATAAAAAGATCCTTCCCAAGATCTTAAACTATCTTCTTACTAAATTTCATCTAAATCGGTTCAGTAGATCCAGAGATTAACCCCTCCAACCTCACAAACTCACAAAACTCGAAAACTTTACCTCTTTATAATATTAATATAATTATAGTTTTAAGCTTTTGCTTTATAGTTTGTAAAATACATGTACGTTACTATATAAACAACTCGTTATAAATACACCAAATAAACTAAATTTTCGTTATTCCCACTGACTAGTTCTTTGACAGAGCAAATTTATTTTAGTCCTAATGGGTATAACTGTGACACTATATTCATTGAGGCAATGATACAGATTGGACAGGAATGTTTAGGTTAGATTGAGAAATATAAACTTGTTTGCAAAGCTACGCTCTGTGTAACTTGACTAATATTATTAATTGCTCACAGTATAATAAAGTGAAATTGTAATGAAAATTGTTATTCATATGTAGAAAACAACATTTTTAACCGACTTTAAAAAAGGAGGTACTCAATTTTTATGTATCTATATGATTTTTTTTGCTTTTTGTGTTTGTATAAATGCAAATTGCAACAATAATATGTATGAGATTTTTGTGTTTTTTTTTTAAATGAACATATTAAAATAAATTACATATTTGTAATTTAGTAGTAAAGTAAGTAATTATTACTTTTAAAGTTTTATTTACTTTTTGAGTTAAGCGTTAGGTCATTATTGAAGTTAAATTTATTTAAACGAAGATAGATTCAGTTAAAATTTTAACGACTTCTTAGTATCTACTTAGGGAATTACAATGTCACACACTTTACTGGAAACTGCACCTGTTGAATCAATGTCAATCTCTTACAAAAGATTCATGTAACATCTTAAATGTTAACAGAGATCTTAGCCTACTAATATTATAAATGCGAAGAAAAAAAATATGTATGGAATTAGGATGTGTGATGTATAGATATATGGATGTTTGTTACTCTTTCACGCAAAAACTACTGAATGGATTTTAATGAAACTATACAATAATAGAGCTCATACATCAGAATAAAACATAGGTTACTTTTTATCCCGAAAAAATGTACGGTTCCCGTGGGATAGATATGTTTTTATTTTTCTAGTAGCGAAGCCGAGCAAAGCGAGGGTGAGCCGTTAATAAATTATAATAAAATTTATATAAATAACTGTACCTAATCTGTTCTACAATTATTGAAGTAAAACTTCTTTACGCACGCTCGACTTGGGGGGTGAATGCGTTACGAAAAAATGTACGTATGTTTGTTGCTATGGTAACCGTTGTTATTGTCTGACAAATGATAATATAATATTCTTTCCATAAATTATGTTCTATAAATATATGATTGTAATATGCCTAATATGCGTTATTTTTTGTATCTCATCTATCCTAATTATTTAAAACATAAATCGAATTTCATAAGGAGTAGCGATAACCTACAGAAGTTTTACTTCTTGCGCGTGTACATATTCACTCTTTAATTTGTTATACCACTCATTCATTCAAATCTATATATTATATTAGTAATGCTTTGTTTATGGCATTAACTTAAATTGATACTGCTAATGTCCTACCTTTCCTTATCTAACCAAATATGCCCTAAAATCTTTACTAAAACATTATTTTACAATTACATATACGATAAAGAATAAACAAACATTAATACACTTTCGTATTACTACTAAGTTAAATCAATGGACGAGTGAATGAGCGATTTATTTCTGATCCCAGCGGAATAGTTTCATGTACAAAGTTCTTAAAGCAGGCGTTATTTAGAATGCGTAAATAGAAGGCGACGTTTAGTCAAACACGGCTTTATCTCTAAAAAAAGCGATAGGGATCTTTGTTTGATTTTCCATGTTTTTATTTACAATATAACTAACATATTTAAAATAAATATATCTAACTATACATTTGTTTCGCGATTTGTTTTCATTGAAGGTTTAATATTTAAGCGATTTTTGTTTAAATGTCGACAGACCATTCATTATTAAGGCATATATTTACGTAAAAATACATTAAAAAAAGGTAAGATTACAACGACATTTTCATATGTAAAATTTTATTTGTTTAACTCATTTATATTCCATCAGAAACACTATATATTAATATAGCCTACACCCGGACTATGACAATAAGATAGAGAGCGTTCATAACAAGATATATATATATATATATATATATAAGATATATATTTTTAATACAAATAGTATTAAAAGTTGTTTTTATAATATTTTGAATTACCTGATAAAGTTTTTTTTTACTATGTAAGTCATTTAATTACATTATTATTTTGGTTATTTGCTTATACATTAAATATAATAATTCCATTTTTATTCAGACTTCAATTACATTGATCTCTACACTCTTATTAATTTAATCTCTTTCCTATAAACTAAGTGACTGATCCTCGCTTTGCTCGGGTTCGGCCGTAGGTACGTTTTAATGGTTAGTATGGAATAGATGTAATATAAAACATATATTATATATAGCCTTCCTCAATAAATGGGCTATGTAGTACAAAAATAATTTTTCAAATCGGATTAGTTGTTCCTTAGATTAGCGCGTTCAAACAAACAAACTCTACCTCTTTATAATATTAATATAGATTATCTATCTGTCTATATCTATCTCTAGCCTATGGGGTTTATATATGGAAAAACTATGTCTTATCTTATGTTCTGTTATCGCTCGTAGCTTAACTGAACTATCTAATAAGATACATTGTTTTCGACCTATTTTAAAAAGAAAGAGTTACTGTGGATCATTTCATATTTTTTAACATTTGTGTTGCTTATATAATTATCCTATATAATTAATTTACAAAAACAAAAATAATCTAGCTTTTAACAGTCTTTTTTTAAAAGTAATAGCATTTATAAACTAGCGACTCATCCCCGCTCCCCTCGGGTTCGTCCCTTACCTTTCGACGTTTAGTATAGATTTCTCAGAGGTGAGATATTTTCCAGCAGTAAAAACCCAGATAACCAGCTATCATCGTACTAAATTTCATCAAAATATCGCCTGTGGTTTTTCCGTAAGCGGTCACAGACAGACAAACAAAAATTCTAAAAACTAGATTCGGGCTCTGTATCGATAATAACGTTTACTTCAATAACATTTTCCAAAAAATATTTAATGTACAGATTCAACTTAATTACAATTTTATTTTATGTATAGATAAATAAGGATACCGTCATTTTAATTATCTGACCGCTATCCATTTTTCAATATCTATGTTAATATGGCAAAATTAAAACGGGAAGAAGCGATGAATGAAAATTAAACAATACCAAAACGATTCTCCAGAGTATTGGCTCATTATTACAATGACAAAAAATCTGTCACCTAACTGAGATTCATCTTAGGGTTGCACATAATGTATTTGTTTTCCTATTTCTATCAAAATTTACCCTTACCCTTAACCCTCATTTATATACCCTTTTCCAATATAACTTTATTACATTTATATTTTATCTACTAGGTAAATAAATTCATATAACTGAGATATCACCATTGTCATTCAGAAATGTTAGGATACTTAACTAATATTACTAACTTATCAATACTAATTTTTTTTTATCAAAAGAACTTTTAAAATCCGTTGAAAATTTCTAAATGTAATTATTTCCTCTAAACAAGCAAACAAACAAAAACAAATAAACAAGTTTCTTCTTACTTATATTTAAGGAAGAAAGTTAAAAAAATCCTAGAAGGACTAATTGTGAATTATTCTCTTGTATTTCTAATTTGAAATGTTTCCGTTCTAATATAGTATAAGATTCTTTTATTTTTTATTTTAATAGTAGGATCTGATACAAGCAAAATACTTTATAGATAAATTAAACTTTAGCTAAACTAGTATATAATAAAATGTAAATTATTCAAAAAACATTTTATACAGAATTAAATTTAGTAGTAAATTTGATTTTTAGTAAATATATCCAGGAATAAATATATTGCTGTTTCCGTATTTTGGCGACCCTATCGCAAAAGCGTGGACAAAAAGGTAAATACGTATATTGTGCCTCCGTAGGCTTTACTCTCGAAATGCGTTCAACAAAAGAACTTTTTCCCTTCCATGCTAAGAAGATTTTTTTTTAAAATACCATCAGCAAAAAACATAACTAGTTACATTATTTGCAAAAAATTAAGCTACTTTGATTTAGCTTCAGAAGATTATATCAAAAATGATTTTTTGTAAGTTTAAAGCGTATTACGAGCCACGCTTTATGTGAAGTAAATATAATCATTATAATTGAATATTAAAAAATATATTAAATTCTAAATATTGTATAATATAGATCTGTTTAATAATTTTATTATTTTTTATGATATTTTATTAATTGCTTTCCTTTTTGTTTCAGGTATCTATTAACAAAAAGCTTCAATATGTGATATTTATAGCTTAACACCTATATAAGGTAATGCTTAAAGTTTTTGTCTGTCCCTACGCCATTCGTCTCACCAAAGGGCCTGGGACGAATGTCGAACAAAGGTAGAGAAACCAATTTGTTACGTGATAATATGCCCCCCTTCTACCCCCACAATACGAAATGAGACTTATTTTAACTTAGCTTCTTGCCTTAATAAAAGGTACATTTCCCCATTGTTTTTAGTTCACTGAAACATGAAAGCATAGATAAAGGATTTTGTTTGCCAGAATCTGAGCACGGTTGAAGACAATATTTTAAGATGCGACTATTTTAAACTGTAGTTCTCCCCATAAGACATTGTCTCTAATAATTTCCCTCTTAGTTAATCATATTTTTTTCGTGATTTCGCTCTCATGGTAAGCAGGGAAGGCGATGAAAAGTTACATGTGTCTATCTTCATGATACAATCAATACAAGGATATACCTTGCCTAATTTCATCAAAATCTGTGCGTAAAAATGTAACAGACAGACAGAAAGCTTTACTTTGATATCATATAATACTAATTCAGATTACTTGTTTTAATGCTTCTATGTTTTTTACATTTGAATATCACAGTAATTTTGTAAGCGAATCATTTTATTCTAGTTATTATTATATCAAAATGACTGTGCAAATAAAATAAATATTTATATCTCGTATTTTCGTATCTCGATATTATAAACGTTGTATGAAGTTTTAAATTAATTCTATATAAATACAAAGCTTTATATACAAAAAAGTATATATCCAAATATATTAAGATATTATCGCGTTCTAATAATTAATCAAACTATAAATTTATAATATCAATAACGACTCACCCTCGCTCCGCTTGAGTTTATCCCTAGGTATAGCATAGTTATGGATACGTTTTAACGTTTAGTATAGATTTCACAGAAATGGGATATTTTCCCGCAGTTAAAAATATCCTCTATGTTGACCCGGATAACCAGCTATCATTATACCAAATTTCATCAAAATCTGTCCAGTGGTTTTCTCGTGATGCGTTCCCAGACGGACAGACTGATAAAAATTCTAAAAACTGTAGATTCGGCCTCTGTGTCGATAATAATGACTATTTCAATAAGTTTTTCCAAAAAATATTCTATGTACAGATTCAACTTAGTTATAATTTTATTATATGTATAGATTATTATTACTACATATGATATTGCTCACAAAACAAAACTAAATTTTTATCTGTAATTTCAATATCAATAAAAACTTAGAAAAACGTTCATCAAAATTGCGTTCTCTATTCTATTGGACCAATATTTGTCAAAGGCAGTAGTAGTAAAGCGTAAGAGGTAATATCTGTAAGGCGCTTACGTCTTTAGATGCGACTTGTTAGGGCTTTAACTACATCCCTATGAATTTCATATAATAATAGGACATATTACGAATCGTGATTAAAATTAATTTGTATTTAAACAAAATAATTGTAATCAATGATTTTTTTTTAAATATTATCATTTACCTTTATATTTTGACGTTGACATTACAAAACGTATTATATTAAGTAGCGGTCGCTTAATAGTTGACATTCGACCATATATTCATTATATTAAAAAAAAACCTATTTTTTTTTTAAACAGTACGACTCTTCAATAGCTAGGTACTAAACGAAGAAAAAAGAAAATTGGTTGACAATCAGAGGAGAAAAAGGTATTGACTGTTTTGTCTTTGTCGTTTATATATAGATCATAATTCTCTTAGAGGTATTTTTTTACGTACTAAATTAAATTATTCATGATATTTTGGATATTATAACCAGAACTATATAAAAAGATGCGTCAACTTCATTCATTTGTTTATAAAATATTTTATTCACAGTAAAATAATATACAAATAACTTTTATAATAATAACAATATTAAAACTAACACAACAACAAAACAAATATAATATAATATTTTTATAAATATAACTTACACAAATCACCAACATTTTCTATATCAAACTTACAAATAAGCTCAACGCGTTCAATCTCATTATAACTAAAGCTTCACACTTGTTAAGTTAGATAAAAATAAACAACTACATATATTTTCGAAAATACTTTTACTCGGATAGTCACGGCCTCGTTACAAAAGTTAGAGTTCATAATAGTATCGTTATTGACTCGGCTATCAGTAAGAAAACAAGCTTGAAATTAAAAGTTCGATTTGGAGCAATAAAAAGCATCTCATAGTTTTCGAAGCACCCATGAGAAAATAACCGGTTAAGGTTACTTACCTCTACAGATCGGAGTCAATGCTTACGATCATTTGTATCTAAGAAAGAATTGAACTGTACGTACATACATATACATATATATGTATGTTTTATCACGCGATCTCATACTAATTATTACACTTGAAAAGTAAATATAATGTACTTTGTAGCCATGTAAATTAAATTTTAATAAGAAATTCATTTTGCTATATTAATTTTAAATTTAATCAACTTCTTTTTAATAAAGCTTAATTTAATCACATGTTATTAAAATAATTTGAGCACGATGAACATATTACATACAAGTTGGAAGAAATTACACTTATTTACCAATTTATTTTTGATTATAAAATCACTCGAACATTTAATGTCAGTCATGACTCAGTTATTAAATGACGGCGCTTTGAAGATGCTAAACTCAGGAAACTTCCAATATTCGCAACAGATGGATACGATTACGTGCATTCAAAGTAAAAAATAAGATTTTATTAGTCTTACTTATAACTAACTATAATACGAGTATGTGTAATATCTTGAAAGAAGATTTTAACATACATATTCTATACTAGTGGCTTACCCTCGCTTCGCTCTGGTACTTCCCTAGGTACATCGTTTTTTTGTGCGTAACCCTAATTCTTTTTCTAAAATAAAAGTAGCCTAACTCATTTCTTATAACTTCAGTTATCTGCCAGTGAAAGTCCCGTCAAAATCAGTCCAGCCGTTTCTAAAATTTGCCGAAACAGATTGACAAAAATTTTATTTCATGTATTTAATAAAAAACTTTTATTTTCATATTACAAACAGACACTTCAAAAAAGAGCCAAGAGGTATGTAGATAGTGGATCTTTAATGGCTACTAGTAAAAATTTTCAATTCGAGTTTGGACAAGTCTCACAATTTTATTAGTTATTTTGAGCTGTAATTTTTGGGAATAAAAAGTTTATTTTTAGATTACATTTTAATACCTAGCTTAAAATTTAAAGCTTAAGCTATTTGAAAGGTTTAAAGATCAAATTTAGTAGATACTTCTTATAGAAGTGTTCTTTGAAGCATTTACTGAGCGCTGTAGAAAAAAAATACTTTCGATAATCCACTGAAAGCAACTCTTGTAAACTTTTAATGTCTTTATATGTTACCATTCAATACGTATACCCACGTAATTGAAAACTCGTTCGGCTTATGTACATACATGTGTCGATACAATGTGATGTGCCTTATTTACAACTTTTTACTTGATCAAATTTCTAGACAACTTCGCAACTTTATTAGAAATATATATGAATCGAGAATAATTTTATTGTATTTCAATAACATCTTAACGTTACTTATTGTATAAACATTGTCATTTGTTGACAACAACTTCGTATTATACGAAAAATATTAGGTTTTTCAACTATTATTTCTACATTGGAAGAAACTCCTTGCTGACTACTAGTATTATATATGCTAAAGTAACGTTAAAGAAGTATGAATTTTTGTCATTTCCTTCATTAGAACATTAAATACGAGTATTTGTTAAAGCACTTAGAAAGAAAATACAGTGACATAAAGTTTCAAAACAGAACGAGACAAATTAAATATGCATGGCGAATATTAACATATTTAGGTACAATTTGCATAAACGCAAGTAGTTCAGGCCTGGCCACTTTATGACACTAGCGCTCTCCGGTAATGAAAACGAGTTTATTTCTCTCCCCAAGTCCCCATTAACCGCGATGGGGAATCGGGGAAAAACAAACACATGCCTGTGCAAATACAGTGCCCTTTTCAGTGTGTCCCATGTGGATGTAACTGTCATTGTTTGGACAAAAGAACGTGAGACTTTTTTGACACTTGAAAAAGGATCAAGATTTTTATTCGCTACAATTTCGTTTGGCTTAGTAAAATATTTTTTCACTAGTGACTCGTTTGATTCTGTTTCTGCTGTTTGAATTGTTTACGTCTAGATTGGTATTTACATCGCCGTTGAGGACTTTATTGATTTTTAGTAATAATAAGTATTGTTTACATGTAAGTATTTAAAGGGTGTATTTTAAAATTGTTGGTGTATTGTCAAGGTTTTTTAAATGAAATTGGAATTTTTAATTAATATTCATGATATATATCTCTCCAATTGAAGATTTTACTTGATCATTCACTCGTGCACAGTCCACTATCTAATCCAAATAAACGGTTGTCATCTTCAAAAATAATACCAGGATAGCTCCCCTCACATCTGCTCCGAACTATATTTATTAACAGCGATTTGCACGTGTTGGTCACGTGCTGAATATATTAGCGCTACCATATTGAATAGTACAGAGATGATCTATACAATTTCTTTTCATATATTCATACTCAATATTCGTCTTTCTGCGACGTCTCTAGAGTAAATATTCGCTTACGAAAATTTACTGTTAGCAAGTGGTATGGAAATTATGAGGTTTTGTGACTACGTTTCGCACATTGACGTAGTATCCCTTAGGAGTGCACTGAATTTAATAATCTTCTATATTAAAGATATATTGAGATGGATTTTTAGCGGCTCAGAAAGACTACTTATCAGCTTTAATGTCAATGACCTTGTGAAAAGATCATCACAATATATTTTCATCTAAAAATTACCTATGAGCTTATTGTATAATATATATATTTGTCGTGAACGAAAAAGTTTAGTTGTTTCTTTATTTTCATTACTGAACTATACACTAAATGAGAAAAAGCTTTGTTGTTTTAAAATTTCTCATTGTTAAAAGGTCGTTGCCCTTAGTGAGACGAAAAGAGTCTAACAATTATAATATTATAAAGGTTATTTTGTAGAAAAGCTAATTTTAGTACATGCAATACATATCTGCAGACTATTTTCATTGCAAAATATTTGAAAATATACAAGACATGCAAGTTTATTAAGGTTTATTTTAACATTATATAAATTTACATTTAAATTAAATTTTAGCATTTAATTATTATACTGTTTTTAGCATATTATACAACAGGTAGACAAGGTTATTCTGTTATTAAAATAATTACTGGAGATATGCTTTTTAAATATAAGAGAAACTAAGTGTATTAAAACCTAATTTATTGTAAACTAGCGTCTTACTCTCGCTCCTCTCGGGTTCGTCCCTTGATACGTTTTAACGGTCAGTATAAATTTCTCAGAGATGAGATATTTTTCCATAGAATCAGTATCCTACATGTTACCCGGATAACAAGCTATCATCATACCAAATTTCATCAAAATCTATTAAGTGGTTTTCTCGTGATCCGTTCCCAGATAGACAGAAAAAAATTCTAAAAACTATACATTCGGCCTCTATATCGATTATAATGACTATTTCAATAAGAAATTGCAAAAAATATTTAATGTACAGATTCAACTCAGAATTCTACTATATATATAGATGTTAAAACATGTTTGAACTATGACGTATAACCTTCAAAAATATTTCGACCACGATATATCCCTAAATGAATCTTGTCAAGCGAAACTAACAAATCGCAGGGAACAAAAGCAAAACCTTTGACCTAAAAATCTGAAAGCTACGCCTATCGCCGATACAGCCCGAAGCGTGAAATAGTAAGGGTACTGTACAGTGACACTTGACATGCCTTTTATTAGCTTGTCCCTTATACGATAACTTTGTTTAACGTTAATTAGAATTGTTGCTCAAATTAAGAAAATAATCATGACAGTATGTAATGTACATATATGGAATACTTATTAAATGGATGTTTTTAGAAAATTTTGCACTTCAGTGAGTAATGTAAATAAAAAAATCAAATGCTTTAATATTTAGAAGATGTACATATGTACTTTATTATTTTGTTGAGTTTGGTTCTAAAGTTCTTTCAGCAAACATATCAGACAATCCTATTATTCCAAAAAATATATTTTATTAAGCTACTGTCCTTTGAAGAACCACACTCAATGTAGGGTTGTAAAATTGTTTTAAAATTTAATTTATTTCAGATTAGCTTTAGTTTGAAATAGTAGTTGTTCGTACGTCTGTACGAGCCCTATCATCCAAGTGGGTGTGGCGGACGTGGAAATTGCGTTCCGGAACCCTTTGTCAGCTATGCTTTTTTATTTACTTCGGCAGGTGTCGTTTCTCCAAACGTCGGTACAGTATGAAGAGTTGTATGTTGTCTTTACTTTATATATCTCCTTTTTGGTTTTGTTTTGCCAGAGGTTGCTGGATTTCGTATTTCCGAGACACTTTCAAAAGAATACAGAAATATGTTATTATTTATTATCCATATTTTTTCTCGATTTTTAATTCTTGCCGATACATACTATATTGTCATAGTTATTACAATATAGTATGATAATACTATATTGTAATAACTTTGTGCGCTCTTATGTTAAAACTAGCGACTCATCCTCGCTTCGCTCGGGTTATCCCTAGTTTGTTTCCCAATACAAACTTTCATACCCTAAAGGGAAGATTTCCGGGATACAAAGTATTCTATGTCCTTCCCAGGGTCTCAAACTATCTTCTTACCAAATTTCATCTAAATCGGTTCAGTAGATTCAGAGATTACCTCCTACAAAGTCACAAACTCAAAAACTTTACCTCTTTATAATATTAGTATAGATTAACAAAATCTTTTCAACCAAACATATTTAAGCAATGTCAAGTAAAATTATAATTGTGTAAAATAATTTGCGCTTGTCGATTTGAAGAAGCTACTGAGAAATTGTAAAAAATTGAAAACTCGTTTTAGATTCTGGACAGTAATGAAGTTTGCGATTGAATGTCACAGCGTTCACGTTTTGCAGGCAGAGAGCGTGTCAGAAAAAAAACCGTCCAAACCAGTCTACAGCCGGCCATGACTGCCAATTATTGGGGGCGGGTTGCGTCGCTTGTAAAGATGCAGTTTTTTATTGAAATACTTCATTAGCCATGCCTAAATGAATAGGCTCTGTTAATCATGCCACATTGCATTAAGCAATAATTTTACTAATTACGTCTTATTAATTTTTTGCAATAATAGTATATATTATAGTTATGTATTATAATCTTTTGTAATATACGTATATCTTCGCCTTCGCTTATTTGTTGAAACTACATACATGTTGTACTTTACGGTAAATATTTTTTTCCTATATTTTAAAAACAAAGCATTATTTCTAAGATTTATATACAATGTAGATAAAATACATTTTATCGGTGTTATTAAAGTAATCTTTGTATTTACTATGACAGTTAAATAAGTCAATAATTCGGTATTAGGAACTGTTTCAGTAAATTGATTGTTTGGACAAATAAGAAGTAAGACGACGATATGATAAAATATATTTTTTATGTATATGATACTAGCGTTTATATATCTTAATAGACTGTGGACTATGACCTGATTCCCCTTGTATTGAAGGGAGGCCCGTGCCCAGCAGTGGGACGTTAAAAAGGGCTAAATACATGTACATGTAATAAAATTGTAACTGATTGCTGTATGTGCATGGAAGATATTTGAGAAAAACTATTATTGGGGGTCTATATTAACGCAATAAAGCCCAAAACATTATTTTTTATAGTTTTTGTCTGTATTTTTATCTGTGCATTTGTGCGCGCTGACCTTAAAAAATGCTTAACCGATGTGAGTGAGGTTTTCACTAATATATTGTGGTAAACTTCACTTAATATTAAGTATTTGTTTTATTTTAATGAGTTCATAAATAAAAAAGTTATAGTTATGTCAATTTAAAGGATCACCTAGGGACGAAATCGAGCGAAGCGAGGGTAAGTCGCTAGTAAGATATATTTATGTGTATTAAAAGAAATATAAAAATCACATTCGTTTTGAGCCAAACTTAATTTAACACTTGTATTATGAAAGTAATCGTTAAACATTCACAGCTATTTATTACATTAGAAACGTTTATTATATACGTCTTATTTCCAAACCAATATATCAGAAGTGACAGCAATAATCCTAAAAATGTTATAATATTCATCTATAAATCAAAGTGATTACGATCAGATAATTGCCCTTTGTTAAATTGGTGCGCTCGACCTCATAAGAATAACGGTAGTTATTTTGTTTCAGAACAAGTATTGCATTTGTACTGGTTTGAATATGTTACATTTAAAAATATGATACTTTATATTATATAAGATTGTTTGAAAAAGGCAGTGGTAGATCAGTGGTAACACGCTTACTTGGGAAACCGAGTGAAGTGGGTTCAAATTTCGGGTCTGGCACCTCTCATATTTTCATGTGCGAATCATTTCCAACATGATCACCACCTGACTTACCGTAAAGGACAATAAATAAATAAAAATAAATAAATAAATATGTTGGGACATTAACACACAGCACCATCTAGTTCCATGGTAAGCTACGAAGCCAGTGTTATGGATACCAGATAGTTGATACACTGCACATATATAACTTTAAATACATACATATTATAAATATAAACACCCATGACTGGAGTACAAACATTCGTGCTCATCACACAAATGAATGCCCCCAGCGGGACTCGAACCCGCGACCGCTTTATTTTTTATTTATTTATATAGTAAGAATAGAAGAAAATTTTCATACTCCGAGTAAACATATTATAAAATCAATATATGTAAAGTTTTATATCGCACTTTTTTACAGCTCAATATCTACTATATCAACGAATTCATTTACCACAGCCCCGACCCTATAGTTAATTTAATAGGGCGAGTACTTCAACTCGGCAAATACAATTTTTGGTAGGAAAATATTGGCCGTAGTTCGCTCTTGTTGAGTGTGTCACAGCTTATTAAATTAAGCAGCCTAATCAAGTGCCTGGGTACCAATTGAACAGAAATTTATATATGTATAGACTATGTTGCATATTTTTATCCGATTAAAAAAAGGAGTACTCAAAAGTGGAATGTAAATAAACTTGATATACCTTTTGAGGTAATAAGTAAAAAATACTGAATGGATTATAATAAAACTGTACAATAATATAGTTCATGCATCAGAATAACACATAGGATACTTCTTATCCAGGCAAGATTTCTCAATGTTTTTCTAGAGGCGAACTCGAGCGAAGCGAAGGTGAGCCGTTAGTATAATATTAGTGTGATTTTTCTTAAGAGTGTGCGTTTGATCATAAAATTTTTAAGTAGAAACACCTTGATTTATATGTATTCTGTGATGTTATATGAAACAGCTTACGGGTATTAGAAAAAATACAAACCTGCAAGAAAGATCTATTAAAATATCCAATTTAGATTAACACGTAAAAATTCCTTGTAAAACCCAGTAAAGGACTAAAGTAAAAAGATTTCTATCACTTTCTATTCTTAAAGCTTTTCAATTGACGGATATTGTGTTCTACTCTATTTTGTGACGAATTGGAACACTTGCCAGTGTCAGCGCTCACAGTTCACTGGTGATAGAAATTGGTAGTAAGTTCGATCTAAGATTAAATTGTGGTGGAGCCAATATTCTAAGATTTAAACGGATGACTTGTTTAGTCGCTTAGGTAATGGCTATATACTTCAAGGAATGCGATGCTACAATTGGGTTTTAGTTATTATTATTTGAAGCTTATTTTTTTGTCTGTTACATTATTAATAGTACGCAATATTTAATACATATGTACGAGTATATTGGATCGCAAATGTTTGGCACATTAATACGTTTAAACCTTCATTTTATAAATAACACACAAAAACAAAAACATCTATCCCACGGGAACCGTACATTTTTCCGGGATGATATATAGCCAAAAGCTTTCCTCGGTTAATGGACTATCCAACACAAAAAGAATTTTTCAATTCCAACCAGTAGTTCCTGAGATTAGCGCGTTCAACCAAACAAACAAACTCTTCAGTTTTAAATATTAGTATAGATTCGTCTAGTACCTAAGTAAATGAATCGACCGTTTTAATATGAGGGTTTCTCTATATTGCAAATTAATAAAAAGACTATCTTTTAAAATGAGAATAGCACATATTATTATTTAGTTAACTGAATTTAACACACCATATAATCTATACTTAATATTATAAAGCTGAAGAGTTTGTTTGTTTGTTTGGTTGAACGCGCTAATCTCAGAAACTACTAATCCGATTTGAAAAATTCTTTTTGCATTAAATAGCCCGTTAACTGAGAAAGGCTATAGGCTATATATCATCCCGGAAAAATGGACGGTTCCCGTGGGATAGATTTGTCATTGTCTAGGGACGAACCCGAAGCGAAGCGAGGGTAAATCGCTAGTTAAATGTATAAATGTTCTCACATTAAAAGAATTTCTATAAGAAATCGCTTAGAGACGAGTTATCCCTTAGCAACGTATTTTTTCTTCATTTTGTTTGATATATATTTTTTATGGTATACAAATAAATGTATACTAGGATCAAATACAAAAGAAATGAATTAGAATTTAATATTATCGATAGACATTTCTGATAAATACGCATTACCCAAGGTCCAGTTGAATAATGGCTGCGTGATACGTGAGCGTGTAAGGGAGTGTTACTCTACATTTTCTTCCATTCCGAAAAGTGGCTTTCTTTACACTTTGACGTGAAAGCATAAGTTAAGTTTCCGGTTCGACGTGATACCGACGCGACGGTCAGTCCGTATTTCAAAAGACGATTTCCTGAACCAAGTCGTGACCCGGATTTATTCTCGAGCGATAATGGTTTACCGTATTTAAGAATCAAAGTTACTTTGTAAGATTTTTAAATCTAGATGTTCAGTTCAATCTTATTCGTCTAACTAATTTACTTAAACGTTGAAAGCTTATAATATAAAAGCTAAAATGGCACAATTTTCATTTTACCGATGAAGAAGTTTTTTATTTCCGTACACTTTCTTATTGTGGGATTTTTGTTGAGATTATATTAATATACCTATAACTTGGTAGCATCGCTTTGTTATGAAAATTAGTTTAAAAATCATATGTGATAGCATCTCAATTTCGCGGTCCACGTTAATGAGATTCAAGTAAGTACTTGTTAATCTTGTCAGTAGGGGTGATTCATACAACATGTAAAAAAACAGGGTCAAGGGACTTTAAGGAAATGTTATATTTTCAGATAAACATTATTATTGTTTTTCTATAATAGCTAAATATTATACAATTGAAGTAATTAGAATTATAAATATTTGTATAATATCGTTTTTACAATAAAAATCTTATAAGTTAGTGATAAGTAGGAAGTTCTAGTCTTTGTGATGTCGAGGCTGAGGGTTGAAAAGGCGAAATTTTTCGCAACGTATTTTATGAATACATATTCATCTCATCGAGGAATCAAACTCATTCAACATATTTGTCGTTTATTTGTTATTATACCTTTAAAATAAAATTTTAACCCACATATCAAAAATATGTGAACAAAAACGGAACGAACAAAAGTACTGTGTTTCGTATGGTAGATGCTTCGAATACTCCAAGGATTATTTGGTTAAAAAAGATTATTTGGAAACAATGTGCGACAGTAATGCCCCATGTAGTTATTTTCCACAGAGCCGTTTGAAATTGTATATTTCGAGCTTTGTATTGATAAAGCCATCCGATGTCTATTTGTGGAGTAGTCAACGAACGTGTTTGCGTTAATGGGTCACAGATTCAATATTCATTCATGCAAATCATTTTCCTATATTTATTATAATATTTTAATATTGAAAACATTGCATTTTGTTGGTTTGATGCTACTCTCTGGATATACTGGATCTAATCAGATTTGAAAATTTCTTTTTATGTTTTATAGTTTACTAGCGACTCACCCTCGCTCCGCTCCAGTTCGTCCTTTGGTACGTTTTAACAGTTAGTATAGATTTCTCAAAGATATTTTCCCTCAGTAAAAAATATCCTAGATGTTGACCTGGATAACCAGCAGTTATCATACCTAATTTCATGAAAATCTATCCAGTGGCTTTCTCGTGAAAATTTTTAAAAACTGTAGATTCGGTCTCTGTATCGATATCTATACTAATATTATAAAGAGAGATATGAGATTGTAGGGGATCTCTGGATCTACTGAACCGATTTAAATGAAATTTGGGAAGAAGATATTTTGAGACACTGGAAAGGACATAGGATGCTTTTTATCCCGGAAATCATCCCTTAAGAGGGTGAAAATGGGGATGAAAGTTTGTATTGGGAACCAAGCTAGCGACGAACCCGAGCGAAGCGAGGGTGAGTCGCTACTAATGACTATTTCAATAACATTTTCCAAAAAATATTTAATGTACAGATTCGACTCAGGATTTTGATATTTGCCTATGTAGAAGATTGTTTGGGAAAGATTATTATAGGTTATGTATGTTAGGTAACTAAGCAAAAAACAAAAGCTCACATAGGTAAAATAATAAAATAAAAATAATAATAATAGTAGATAATAAAATATCGATGAACTTACCAACTTTCCGATTTCGTAACATAATTATTATTAATGCATGAAAACTCCTTAAAAATATTACTTTATTCATAAATATTTCGATGTTTTACCACATATGGGATAAATACTCAAAAATTCTGGAAGCTATTTCTTTAGGCAGAGATCTAAAACCGTATCGTAGGTATATTAAATACACAACGTTTTGATTTTTGACTTTCAAAGCAGCCTGATAGGTTTTCCGTGTTTTCAGTTAGTTTGTTTTGTAGATTCATAACTCTTAACTAGCCAAACATGGATTTCATTTTTACGATCTGTAATGTATTGGTAGGATAAACTTTTTGTATTGATTTATTAGATATCAATATCTTTTGCTTTAAGAGAAAGTTTATTGCGAACTTTTATTTTGGGGCATCTAATTATGTAAGCTTTTATTCAACATACGTATCAGTAGATGAAGATTTTCAAAATGTTACTGCTTTCATTATCCTAATGCTATGACCTCACTTTTGTTTACATATTCTTTACTTATGACTTAGTTTTGACAATATACATTTATCACATACATAATATAAAACAAATTCGGGTTGGTTACACCATTTATAAGTTATAACTCAAGAACGGCTGGACCGATTTTTATGATCTTTGATTTGTTGGATTAGTCGCCGCCCCGAATAGCAAAATAACTATTTAAACATCGGAAAAATTCACAAAAAAATTTACGCAAGCTAATAACCATTTATGTATATATTTAAAAAGTACCTAGAGTACCTGAGTGAAGCATGGGTAAGTCGCTAGTGTGAATAAAATAGGTATTTTTATATACTAATTTAATCTCTAAGAAACATAAATACTGGTCTTATTTAGACGTATCGCTGCAGTCAGATATAAATTCTGCTAAGAACAAGATATTTCAAGTGGTAATATTTAAGTGAGGACGTCACCGCGCTCAAAATATGAACTTATGTAGTGCGCTTACAGCGTCTCAGGATCTCAGCCGCATAGATTGCTATTTAGGGTTGCCAACATCTATCTATTAACTTAATATTAAATATTATTTTAGTTAGGAAGTTAAATTTCGTTTTAACTGTGTTTAATTTAAATTTGGGTTTTATCTTGTCATTAATGCGAGAGTTTAAAGAGATTGACTAAATGAGTATGTGTTTGTTGTTTTTCTCATCTGTAATAGCTCATATGACTTTCTCAGATTTTTTTTCAGAATAGAAATAGCTATTCTTTTTCAGAATAGAAATAGTTATCATTGTGGGTTAATACATGGTATTCTTTTATATATTTAGGTAAAACACACTTTATGTGTTTTTTGAAATTAAATAAAACTTGAAAGTTAAGTATTTATAGATATTTATTTCCAAATATGACCTAATAAATTTCATTTATTTTTTGAATGCAGAAAAAATGAAGTGCCAACCCTAGTTACTTATCTCACGGGGAGCCACGCTTGACGGGGCTGCGTCAATAGACGAACCTAAGGCAGCTCGATCTGTCTGCCAGTGTGTGCGCGGCTTTATATCATATCACGTTATATTTATGCTTATTGGAGACTTTATGTGCATGCATGGTGGTTGAGTTTTGTCTATTTTTAGATGTTCGTTCGTTTTAAACGAGAAAATATAACATTTCCAAATATAATATTTCTATGGTACAATGAACAAAATATAATAAAACACAATTTGGTGACGTTTGGTTGGTTGGTTTGGTTAAGTTATGCTACGCCATATCTTTGCCACTTGTGAACCGATCTTCGTGAGTTTTCTTTTATAATTATAGAGTGAGATATTGTAACGAGCTAGCCTAATGTCGTGTATATTTATTATTTAGTATTTTTCACCGAGACTTAAATGACACTTTAAACTTTGTCAAGCTTTCAAAGTAGTATCCATAGAAATTATTTTGTACTAGCGACTCACCCTCGCTTCACTCGAGTTCGTCCCTAGGTTGATTCCCCATGCAAACTTTCATCCCCATTTTGACCCCTTTGAGGGATGATTTCTGGGATAAAAACTATCCTTTGTCCTTTCCAGGGTCTCAAACTATATTCTTGACAAATTTCATCTAAATCGTTCTAATAGTTTCGGAGCTTATTCGGTACAAACAAACAAACAAAAAAAATCCTCTATATAATGTTAATATAGAGTATAGATAACAGCAATTGTATGTTAACTAGATTAAAAGCCAAAATTATTTTCAATGGAAGGTTCTCTGTAACACAGGTTTTCCTATCACACAGAGCATACCAACAACCATATAATGTTTTTATTTTATTTATTATTATAATAGCGTTGGTAATTCATAGTCAGTCAGTTTATATATTAAGTAAAGCTATCATTTAAGATCTTAGTTTTGCATAATATGTTCTACTTTCAATAATCTTGGCGACGTGGTGTCGCGTCGTAAGCGCTTCAGTATGTAAATACTATGCCTTTTCATAAGTTGGGATTATTCCGCTTTAGTTCCTTTTATTAATGTAATACCTCTATTTGAAAATTGTAATGAAAACTCCGAACTCTTGCTAATACATTGTAATGTATTTGGAAGAATATTGAATTTTTATTCTTTGAAAATTAGCTTTTCTGATTAGTTACTTGGAAAATATTCGTATATTGTAGTCAATATCTATTATCGTAGATTTATTTACTAACGGTTAGTATAGATTTCTCAGAGATGAGATATTTTCCCGCAGTAAAATTATCCTATATGTTGACACCCGTATAACCAGCTATCGTCATACCAAATTTCATCAAAATCTGTCCAGTGGTTTTTTCGTAACGCGTTCCCAGACAGACAGACAGACAGACAAAAATTCTAAAAACTACAGATTCGGCCTCTGTATCGATAATAATGACTATTTCAATAAGATTTCTCTTTCAGTTAGAATTTTAGTATATGTATAGATTTAGGTAAACTTTATATTTCTTACAGTTCATATTTCTTACGGTTTTGTATACTCCATACAGATATTTGTCACCCTCTGGTTGTAATGAAGGCTGTACCGTGTAGAGACATTTATCCATCACACCTATTTACACAGACGGAAGTGGAGTCAATCACTTTGATCCCTTTGTTCCCTACATCAAAGAAGGAAGAGTGAAGATAACATCGAAACGATATCATTAAAATCCAGACCATTATCCATTAAAAATTTGTACAATCCCCTTGACATTAACAATCTCGAAATAGATTTTCAATTAATATTTTAAGTAATTACAATTTATTCGTTTTAAAATAATCAAAGTATTCAGCTAAGTGCTTCAGAAGTTTGCCACCCTTCACGTTTTTACAATGAGAAATTTCGGGCCTTAATAATTTCTTTGCCTACAATAGAAGTTATATTGTTTTCAAAGTTTTATAATGATGTTTGTTATTACTTCCTTGTATAGGTATGTCGTAATTCAAGAACTGCTGGACCGATTTTTATGATCTTTGATTTTTTGGATTTAATTCCGACCCGAACAGCAGAATAACTATTAAAACATCGGAAAAAATCACGAAAAAAATATACATGGCTAACGCTGGCTAATGACTGTATTTATATTTATTTAAAATGCACCTAAGGACGCACTCGAGCGAAGCGAGAATAAGTCACTAGTAATAATATAATTGCTTTATATTAAGGCTTACGTGTAAATAATCGTAAACAGCGTAACACCTACTAGTGTTAAGCATTATATATAAGAAGCCTTTTATAAGTGTTTGTAATAATATTTTTTATTGTACTTGCACAGTATTCATTATTGCAATTTAGCATTCGTCTAGCTAAACAGCGAGGCATATAACTTCTATCTATATATCAATGACTAGTATTTTCTTGCCTATATTTTATACTGATATGTAGGCTATAAAACTAAAAAGTTTTATCAAAATCCGTTCAGTAGCTTTTGCATGAAAGAGTGATAAACATCCACCCATACAGCCTTACAAACTTTCGCGTTTATATTATTAGGATTTTTTCGTATTCTCTGAGTTTTTTTTTGTCTTAACAATTGTGTATACATATTTATTTAATTTATCAATAATACAAATGTTATACATACATACTCCACCAACAAATTACAAATCGAAAACATTTGAAAATACGAAACCTATTTCGCTCATAATAATACATTTCATTCCCCCATCCTTGAGACGCGAATGCAATTTGTACATTTAGCAACGTATCGCCAAAATTGCTCAGAGATTATCTTGAATAAAAATAAAAATTTCTATAAAAAACCAACCAGGCGTGGGCTCGTGCAGATTAAACGCACATTCTACTATATTCCACAAAAGGATACCTTAATCCCTAACAAGTAGAGAGCGCGGGAGCAATTCTCAAATCACTCTTCATTTAGACTATAGATGTTAGAAGAATGAAAAGGCGGGAATAAAAGTTTTTGATGAGAGGGGGACTTAGGCGGATTGCACTGAAAGCGGAGTCAGGAAGCATGAAAATATGAATGTTCGTGCGTAATGACGAGACGGTGCCTAGTCGGTGTAGCGATAGTAGGTATACGTCTGTAGATTTGTTTTAATGCGATCATAGTGTTACATTGTTTTTTTTATTTTAATTTCGCGACTTATTAAACTAATGTTAGTGTAATATTTTTTGTTTGTTTTATCATAAATCTGCCAGTTAGGTTTAAAAACTTTTTTGAATTCGATTAAAGAGTTATTAAGCTAACTTTTGTATATATCAGAAATCCTACTAATATTGTAAATGTCAAAGTTTGTGAGGATGTATGGATGTTTGTTACTCTTTCACGCAAAACTACTGAATGGATTTTAATGAAACTTAGGATAATATAGCTCATACGTGCTTGGTTCCCGTGGGATAAATTTGTTTGTTTTTTGAGAGGCGCACCCGAGCGAAGCGAGGGCGAGCCGCTAGTACCTACATATATAAATAAGGAAACAAACACTTGATTCTTCATTTAATTTGAAAATAATAATTATTTTTTTGTGTATTATAAGTAACATAAGCAGTAACAGAGATACATATATCCACATTTTCTATAACAACTTTAATCTCTCAGTCAACTCGGAAAAATAGCTGCACGGGCATCTATGTAATACTAATACGCAACGGTAGCTATTATATTGCAAAAAGTCACTAGGCATGAGAAGAGGGAAGTCGTGTCGCTAGTGATCAGTAAAGCATAAAGAAGAATTTTGTAAAAACTATTTATTTTTTAATATAATAGTACAGTATCATAATATAGTAAATTAAATAAAAAATATCTTATTTAGTGTCTATTTTTGTATGATATTTGTGTAGCTTTTAGTTAAGTGCGTTGTTGTACTTACGAGTATGTTTTATACAATAATTGAATCTCCATTTTTAGCAACTGAGATGGTGGCGTAGTGATATACCTAATCAGAGTGTAATCTATACATATAATACAATTCCAACTGACTGTACATTAAATATTTTTTGGAAAATCTTATTGAAATAGTCATTATTATCGATACAGAATCGAAATTAGTTTTTTGAATTCCTGTCTATCTGTCTGGGAACGCATCACGAGAAAACTACTGGACAGATTTTGATAAAATTTGTTATGATGATTACTGGTTATACGGGTCAACATATAGAATACTTTTTACTGCGGGAAAATATCTCATCTCTGAGAAATCTATACTAAACGTTAAAACGTACCTAGGGACGAACCCGAGCGGATCGAGGGTGAGTCTCTAGTTAACTATATATTTTTCTTTATTCGAATGTGATATCATAAAAACAAATAGCAATTTCATAAATAAAATCACTTTGAGATATATACAGTCGTAAAAGGATAACACATTAAAATCGGATATAGAATCTCACCCTCAGAATTACCTAATAAAAATATCGTATACGATAAACGTATCGTCTGATTACCTAATACCGTATCCTCATTTCAATATTAATATTCTCCTAGGTACATGCCGATGAGTTTCATCCCGAGCCTTTTCATCGAAACTTTTTTTAATTCGGCTCTATAGGTAGGCTCCGGCCGTCGACCGCTAGGTAACTGCTTCCTCCGGTTATTAATTGCAAATAAAGGATTATCGTATAAAATATTATATTTCCTTCAATTTTTATTAATTCCTAAGTGTTTTTATGATTATAATGACTTACTAGCGACTTGCTCTCGTTTTACTTGGATGGTCTTAAATGGACTTTAATATTGATAATATTAAGTATATATACAGACAGTGTCACTTTTTGGCAAAATGTTATTATTAACAGTACACTGTGTGATACTTTATGTCATAGTATATCACTTCCTGGTTAATTTCTAAGAAATCAATTGTTAACTGGCACACCGATGTGCCCGCTACTCTCGACAGGTTAAGTACTTGTGATGTAATATTTGTATTTTGTAACTAGTGAATTTCTCTGGCTTCGTTCGGTTCAGTCCCTAGGTACATAACAGTAGCATATGTGCTACTTCAGGTCATAGATTATCTGTGTACTTCAACCTAAAAGAGTAGCACATACACATACAAACTCCACAAATCATTGCAGTCCGATTGGTGTCTTATTTTAAAATGAACATTTCTTACAATGATGAAAAAGACAATAATTTCTATTAAAGGAGTGAATTTTGGGTTATGTTGCGAGTTAAGTCGAGTTAATTTTCTTAATGACAAAAGTAAGAGTTACCACCCAACATTCCGTATAAATCTACAATATTTACAGCTTCCTTGGGAAATGTAGTCAATTACACATTATTCAGATTTATAACAGTAATGTTTTATAAATTACATTTTTCTTACATTCTCATTCACCTATATTGTAAAAAAGTTTTTATTCATAACCTAGAACAAAGAAAATGTCGTTTAAATAAGAAATATCATGCATTACATATAAAACTGGCTTTAATTGGTACACAAAACAAAGCCACAAAAATTTGCATAACTACCCACAAAGTAATTACTCTTGACGTAGTATAGGTATGCCTACCTACCTGTAAGTACGCACTTCTTAATTACAAGTTTCAAGAGACTCCAAGAAAGGCACCTAATTAGTCGTTTATGTCATCACTTTCGTAACAGCTCTTTTTGTCATAACCCTTTAAAAATATTCCGAGTCGTTAAATAAAAACTCGAAAAGAGGATATAAAAATTTAATTACCAAAACTTTGTCCCTTTAAGAACAAAGGACGTAAAGCGGTGTCTCGAGTGGAAGGGGTGATTTTCTTATAGAAATATTATTAAATGATGGTAGATCGATTTTAGGCTTCGCAGGCAAAAGGATGACGCTTTTTCAATTTGCTTTGTTTGTTTGAAAAGGACTTCTTGTTGACCCGTTTTGCCGGTACATTTAATTTTATAATTTAAAAAAATATTTCCTTTATAATAAACAATTTCTTGTTTTTTATTAAGATAGATTGTATCAAGGTACAGTACATGAATATCTTCTAATATTCTACTAAAGTACCGTCTTTTCCCAGCAGTGGGACTTAATCAGCTTGAGCACCCCCATTATTATGTAACCGACTTATTTGTCTTCCCTTTGAATAATAATTGAGGTGTTTCTGCTTTGATAACTCTCTTTCACTGCCTTATATTTATTACACGCGCTATGAACTTAAAAGGATTGAATTAAACGTTCTACTTGAGTGTCTACATTGATTTCAATTCATTATAATTTGTTTACTCAGCAGTATAATATTTGTACCGTACTTTAATAGCATCTGCTTTATTATTAACTAAGTTTTGAGCGTAGATCTGCTTACCTATTGGTTAAATAAGCCATTCCGAATTTCAATCAAATCCTGTAAAGCTTTATAGAGTAAATTGACAAACCAACATACCTACATGATTAACACACCAATTTAAGCAACATAACTAGTATTCCGCTCTCGCTTTGCTCACTTTGCTCAATTAACAAATTCTAACAAATCGACCAACAAATTCTACGTAAAAACCCAATAATAGTTTTCTTCTTCTTACTACTTCTTACATGTATTTAAATATTTTAAAACTTTATTTTTGTACAAAAAAATAATGTGTAGTGCTGAAAAATACCTAAACATAAAAGCTGTTTTTAACTACGGCCAGAATAAGCGCTCAAGCAGTACCCTTTATTACTCTCAACAAACTTTGCAAGAAGGAGCAATCCTTTAAGGTAAACGATAATAAAATCGAAGTTTTCTAGTTTGTAGAAACTAAAAGTTAAATTAACAAACTTAAGCATGTGCACTTTATGAACTCTTTAATTTGCCTTTTGATGCATTAATAGCTAAATTCATAGTTTCTTGTAATCTATCTTGAGTTTTGAAAGTTAAAAATGTTTGTATTGTATGAAATTCCTACTTTAACCATAAAAACCTAGCATCTACGTAAACGCAGAAGCGTTGGTGCCGCGACGCCATCCTAATTAAAAATTTACATTTTAAAGGGATGTTTTTATTCATTATTAAAATTTTGTGGTCGGAGTCGTTTTAACGCGAATAATTCACATAATTCACGTCAAATAACGTATTATCACCCAAAAAGAGGGGGTCCCCCGTAGTAAGTACACCCACCATTGTTTTATTATGTAAACCACCCGTAAGGCCCCTAATTCTTTGGCCGGAATCTTTTCTAACTTCTCCTGAATTATAGTATTTAGCTTAATTACTTTGGGTTCCCTGACACTTCCACAAAAAGGCAAACGCTTTGTGATATGTCTTTTACAATATTATAACCCGTAAAAGAGTTAAACAAAAGAATAAATTAGAACTTAGACTTTCTAGAATATCTTTCCTTTAAACCTTTTCTAATTAATTTTAGGCTAATTTATTTTTATGCCTCTAAAATATAAAAGAATCGTTTGTGTGAAAAGTAACAGGAAACCTCTTTGAGCTTTCAGAGCTACTTTCCCTAACAATATTTTAAATTAGTTTTTATAACAATTAATGAATAAAATAATTAACTGGGGTTTTTAAAGGAAAATTTATGTTAAAAATTCGTTACAACATCTTTCCAGGTGACAAACCCCTAAAAAAGTCAATAGTCAACGCTTTTAAGATTCCCTTTACCGTTTAACTCTTTTGATTTCCAATCCCCTAGGTTGTTCTAAAAGATATACAGACATAAAAATGTTGCTTAACTTGTGCCAAATTGGACTTTTTCGGTGTACCATAGAGTTTAAACTATATTGCACTGAATGCCAATAAAACTTACGAAGTTATTTCGATCTACCCTCATGTTATGAATTATTCAAGTGCCGTTTAATAACTAGGAGTGTAGTTGCGGATGGCCGGTGGCTGGTATAAATCGTCTCGAATTTACATTATATTCTTTTTAAATGAAGAAAGACATCAATAAGTGTTAGATTGAGAACTCAATGAAATGACGCGTTACATTCGCCTCTGAATACATTTGAATGAACAAACCTCATAAATCAAAAGAAGATACTTTACAGTCGTCTCGTAACCGTTGAGGGCAAAACCAATAATGATGTTACGTTTCTTAAGAACGAATGAATTATGGATTCTTATATTTTAAAGTTATTATCATATTAATGAAATGTTTGTTTTCTTTTAAAATTTTACATTTCTTTATCTTTTATACTAACTATAATGAGCATACAGTAATATTCACGGTTAAAAACATTTTTGAACTAGATTAGGTGTAATGTAGACGCTTAATAACAAAACTTTATTTTAAATTAGTAAACCTCGTTGGTTTTGTAATATATTAAATTTTTATTATTATTATTTGCAGGTACGTAGCAGAAAATTTCGCAACTCGCCTTAAAATAGCAAAATTCTTGTTTCACACAGTGTTTTACATTTTACAATTGCTACAAAGTTCATGGCGCCTAGCCATCTCGTGGATTATTACAAGTCTTCAAGTTGGTCCTTTGAGCCGGATAAACTGTAAGTATTTCTCTGAGCATTTAAAAACCGGGTTGTTGTTTAAAATTTAATGTGCACTAATACTTGTACTTTAATATTATGTTTCTGTTATAATTGATAGATGACATATGTTTTTTGCTTAAAACTTACGTTGTTACTAAATTCTGATGGTGTATTAATATTTATTATTAAATAAGATTAATATTAATGTAAAGCCGAGTTTGCGTGAAAAGAATGATGAATATAGATGAAGTAAAGTGTGTCGAGAACGTGACTTCGTTCTGTCCCCTAGTACCTGTGACACTGATTTGCATACTTTATATTTAACTATTTGCTAACTTATATTTAATATAAAAACTTCAAGAAGTTGTAACTTCTAAGTGCTAATTTCTATAAAACTACTGTGATATGTTGGTACCAACAGAACCCACAACTTCGCCCGCGTTCAATCTACGAAAAACTATTTGGCTTTATGTTATACAGCGACTCACCCTCGCTTGGATCAGGTTTGTTGCTATGTATTTTTATAATATATGTATATAGTTATACAATAGTGTATGGAAGTCTGCCCGACTTGTTGACATTTACGATTACTGCATACTTTCTTGGGTAGTAGCATGATGATATATAGCCTTCCTTAATAAACGGGCTATCTAATGGAGAAAGAATTTTACAAATCGGATTAGTAGTTCCAGAGAAATCGCGTTCAAAGAAACAAACAAACTGCCTTTTTTAATATTAGTATAGATTAACTAATTAACTTTCTAGTTTATTATTTCAATTCTATTTAATCATAGTAGTAAAGCGTAGTTTTCAATTAGTCGAAGTAGGTAATTTTGATAAGTAGTCTGTTTCAAAATCGTTCACTAATCGATGGGTAATATTTTGTAGTAAAACCTCTGTAATTTTTGTAAATTACTGTGATAAAACCTTGATTAGTATAATCATGATTTAATTTTAACTCAATTAAATAATTGTTGCTTCTATATTTTGGCGGACTTCACATGTCTTTCGAAAACTTGCTAGACATGCAGCTTTCCACACTATGTTTTCCTTCACCGTAAAACAAATGATAATCATGTTGGAAATGATTCGCACGTGAAAATATCAGAGGTGCGTGACCCGGAATTTAAACCCCCTTCACTTGTTTTTTAAGCCAGCACGGTACCATTGGGCTACCACTGCTTTTTTCAATAATTCTTTTTTTTTCAATAATTATACCGACTTTGATAATTTTGAAATGTTTTAATTTAATTTACATATTTAAGTTATTTAAGAACAATATAATATAAATCAATCATAAAATAAAAACTTCCATACAATAGATACATCATATTCTACTCAACTAGTTGTATTGTAAAAAGTTCTACTATAAAATCGATGAATAGTTGACAAAGTTTATTATTTATTGTTGCGTTTAAGTCGCACCTTCGCGCGACACTTTCTTTAAACTCGTTACTCGTACTGTGTCGTTTTGATTAATGGCTTCCACTTCAATAGATTGTTAACATTTATCGATAAATATGCGTAACCTTAACTTCAATTATATTCAAGTTTCTTAAGTTTAAATTATTTCGATACTTGCGCAATCTCTTCGGTTTTTTGATCTATTGTATTCAAACATTTTGAATGAAAAAAATAATAATTTTAAAATATCAGAATAATTGCGAACGATTGTATGCGTGTTTGTTATTCCTTCACGCCGAAACAGCTGAACAGATTTGGATGAAATTTAGTTCACTGATAGATTAAGACCTGGAGTAACACAGGCTATTGTTAGGCACCTAGGGACACTAGATCAGTCGCTAGTTGACAATAAAATACAAATTAATTACGATGTTTTTCAAACTTTAGTCATGCATGTGTATGTACCTACTAATTGTCACTGTTAATTGCGCTAGAGGTCGCCGGTTCAATGCCGGTCATTGCACCAGCGAGGGTAATGTTTGTTTTACGTTGACTACGTTATCCTCTATTGAAGAAAGAAGTATAAATAGTATGGGATCACGTCTAGTGATTCTTATATTATGGAGTAGAGTTCTTGTTTATGCATTTGTCATTAGATACGAAGGTTTAATTTCAAGAAACTTGTTCTGCTAAGAAATGTACTTAACGGTGCTTACGATAGCAAAACATAGTGTGTTTTCATAACATACAACAGTAACTTACGTTATGCTATCGCTGGTTTGTGACCAATGTATTAGTTTCAAACGTATTATTGACAAAGCAATCTCCCAGGAATAGTGTAAGATGGTTTTATGCAATTTTGCTTGAAAAGGTTTCTGTTAAGAGATGTAAAGATAATTGAAATTTTTTACATTTATTTATTCATTTAAGTTGTATTATTAATGATTTATAGCTTCTAAACTTAATAGGACAATACTGAGTTCAGAAAAGTTCCACTCAGGTGGTATTTTTTCTACAGAATTAAAATTTTAAATACAAAATTTCCCATTATGGCAATGATATCACGTACACTCATAAAAGCCATGGAATTGATTAGATACCCTTTTTTGATGTCGATCTATTAATAGAATTAACAAACATACGATAATACTTTGCAACATAAGTACATGCTTTCAAGGATTCATTAACATTTCATTATTTAATATACAAAGGTTCATACTGCATACATAGCATTAGAAGGTATCGATTACGTCATCTAACACTCAGAGCATCAAAAACAATTGGAGTTTCTTAGATCTATACATATAATAAAATTGTAAGGAAGGAATCTATCTATATATTAAGTAATTTTTGAAAAATCTTATTGAAATAGACATTATAATCGATACAGAGGCCGAATCTATAGTTTTTAGAGTTTTTGTCTGTCTGTCTGGGAACGCATCACGAGAATACCACTGGACAAATTTTGATGAAATTTGTTATGATGATAGCTAGTTACCCGGGTCAACATATAGGATACTTTTTACTGCAGGAAAATCTATACTTATAATAATCTCTGAGAAATCTATACTTATAATAATTAATAAAACAAATAAGTTTACAACGATTTTTTAAAACAATTTATTTTATGAAGTAAACAATTCAGCATTATGTATTTTTATAGTATATAATATATTATTATGTAAACTATATATAAACTACCATCCGCTTTAAAAATCCAACTCCCATACTCAATTTCTACAATAAATAGCCGGTGGTAATAAAGACAAACCGCGTTGCTAATGGGGTTTTATTGTTTGACTCACTCTCGTTTGACTCTAGCCCTAAACTAGGTCAGTGTTGGTGCATACTGCATGAACGCTTCAAGCGAATTAAGCCTTTAAATTGACTTTACATGTCTTTTATCACAATTATGCCTGTTTTTGTGCAAGTGTTATGACAACATTTGCATTTACGATTCAAGTTTTGAAACTTAATTTCTAGTTCAAATGATTTTGCTCGGAATTAATAATGAAATTGTTTTTCATATAGTTCCTTCTTGTTACCGGCGCAGTGAAGTTTGTGTAACTGTTAGAATTAAGGGCGGTCACAGAGTTGATTTCTGTGCACAGTTCATTACTATATTAGACATAGAGATGTTTTTATACCCGTTTTGTATACCTTAATTATGGCAGTAAACATTAAGTTAAGAAAATATGTTATTATATTCTGCATATAAAAGGAAAATACGTTAATATTATAAAATAAATAAGCCTCAGAAATGCAGAGAATACGAAAAATTTAGACAGTAAATTAATAAATTATAATCTATACTTAAATTATAAAGAGTCAGAGTTTGTTTGTTTGTTTGTTTGTTTGTTTGTTTCTTTCTTTCTTTGTTTCTTTGTTTGTTTATTTATTTGTTTGTCCGTTTGAATCCGCTAATCTCAGAAACTACTAATCCGATTTGAAAAACTTTTTTTGCTTTCGATAGCTCGTTTACTGAGGAAGGCTATAGGCTATATATCATCATGCTACTACCCAAGGGAGCGGAGCAGTAATATAATATATAGTCTATTTATTCCATACTAACTGTTAAATCGTAGGTACGTAGGGACGAACCGGAGCAAAGCGAGGATGAGCCGCTAGTGGCTTACATAGGTGCTTAGTACTTAAAATAACTTATATTATTCATTTATTATAGAATAAAGTAAATTATTTTAATTTTAAGAATCTAGATATATTTTTGCTATGAAAAGACGACAAAATTATCTCTAGTGCACGTTACATTAAAAAATACATTCAGCCAGCTTTCCATACAAATACTCCCTTGCAATAGAAATCTCATGGCACTCGACGAGTCACCCACAATACTTACCCTATGACTCTTATGTCATAGTTAATAAAGTTCATAATTGAAAAAAATATAACACAGCCAACTTAAGTAGGTCAGGTGCACTATATGGGGAACCTACACCTAAGGGCGAATCCCTACTTCGTCCGTATGGTCCTCATAATAAAGATCATAATACCCTTTATTATATGACAGCACAGTGAGTCAGTTTTATTACAAGTTTATTTTAGTCTTAGCTTCTATTAACAGTGCAATAAGGCTTACAATGGAATGCTATAATACGACTAAGTTAAATAAGTCATAACTCCATGTCTACTAAGTGCATCTGCGAAAGCTCTTATAACGATTAGAAGGGTAATTAGGTTGGATTTTTTTAAAGTATTTTTGTGTGATTTTTTTCATCTTTTTTTAAAATATATCTCAAATCATCTTTAATTACTTATTAAATATGAATGAAATATTTGTATTAAAAATTAAAACAAATAATATTTAAATCTTTACCTCTGTGACTAAAAGTAATTGTACTTAATAAGTTCGGCACAATTTTTATATATCAAGATACCTAATAAATATACATTTTAATATACCATCCGTAGAACATTTCGTTTTAATTTCTTAGAAAATCCAGTCTAAACATACAAATGGAAACAAAAGCTTTCTAAAAATCCCAAATACATATTATCGTTAAGTTAAATACTGGTTATTTAGCAATTAGTTGCTGGCTCTCAGTGTAATGGGATAATTTTATTTATTAAAAACTCTTTAGAATCTGCGCGTGCTGCTCTACAGTAGGATAGCCATGAGGTAAATAAATCCTTAGATATAGTCCGAGATGAAATCTGTCATTTTAATCATTTGAAATCTCTAAAAAAATTTTTTTTTAATAGTGTTAGATAAAAAAGTGTATTATTTAAGTAAGTAAAATTTTCTTGTAACAAACTAATATCTTACAGGATTCAAGAGATGCCTTAATGTTTTTGAAATAAAAGTAGTTTATAAAACCGATCTCTACCATACGAATTCATGTTGATAATAATTATAATAGTAGATTATGTTTTTTTTTTATTAAAATTAACAATATAGAAATTTATTTTAGCATTTATAACATTAGTGAGAAATGTTGTGTCATATACATAAATAATTAAATTGTCTCAAGATTAAAATTAAAATCAAATATTAATAATCTAGTCATCTATACATACAAATAAATAAAATTGAAGTGTTTGTTTGTAATATCAAAATAATAACTTTTTACTAAATGCATATGATAGTATAAGTGATACTTATAAGAAAGAAAATAACAATTTATAATTTTTTTGACTGTATCTGTTTGTTTATTCCGGTTAATTTCCCAAACAGCTGGACCGGTTTTGAAGGGACTTTCATTTCACAGCTTATGTTATTAGGAGTAACTTAGGCTACTTTTATTTTGGAAAAAGAATTAGGGTTCCGCGCAAAAAATTAAAACCGTTAAAATTGTGAACGAAATCTACATACCTACCTAGGGACACACCTGCGCGAATCAAGTGTATATCACTGGTTGAAAATATTTGTTAAGTTAACTGATACTTTAACAATCAAAAATCAAAAATCTTGCAAATTAATATGATTATTGAGTATGCATTAAAGTAAAACTATATAACGGATATGTTATTTTGTCTTTTCTCCAACCTGAAGTGTAGTCGCCCTTTGGTTCAGTAATAGGAGCACGTCGTGAAACGGTTACGCTGGATTTAGGAAGCTCTGTTTAAAACACTTGAATCTTCAATTTTAAGTTATATTTTATTGTTAAGTAGCCATTGATATTGCTTTACACTTTTAAATGTGGTTGACTAATAATATTTATAACAAATGTAATGTCTTATTATTTCGTTTAACAAATCGTTTGAGGTATGTTACTCAAATAAATAAATAAATAATATGTTGGGACATTAACACAAGTAAGGTCACTACAAACTGAGCCAAACATGTCGTCTTTATCTTTTATGCGAACCACAAAGATTTCAGGTTCAATTTTTAATTCTTAAAAAAATACTCTCATATTCTATATTGTATTCTAAATACGAATGTTTGTATGTTCGTACATATAGTTAGACAGATGGTTAATGGGACGATATATGTATTTCTAGGCTACTATATATTATTTATTTATATCTCGTAGTAAAGAGATTACCGTGAGATACACCCATCGTTTCCACTCGATTAGTTTACTTCATAAGTATCTATTTTTATTACTAGCGGCTTACCCTCGCTTCACTCGGGTGCGTCCCTAGCCACGTTTCAATTTTTTGAGCGGAATCTTAATACTGTTTCTAAAATAAAAGTAGCCTAAGTTACTCCCTATAACATCAGCTATCTGCCGATGAAAATCCCGTCAAAATCGGTCCAGCCGTTTCAGAGATTAGCCGGAACAAACAGACAGACAGACAAAAATTTAAAAAAATGTTGTTTTGGTATATGTACCGTGTATAGGTACATCCATATGCATTTAGTAAAAAGCGGTTATTTTAATATTACAAACAGACACTCGCAATTTTATTTATCTGTATAGCTGATACATTATAAGTTACTTGTCGCTAATATCTCTCAGTTAATATTGATTAGTTCTTTTTATGATAACCGAAGTAATAATTGGGTTTATATATAAATATAATTTTACTACGCCGATAATATCCTAATAATCGAGCTTTATTATAACTCAATGGCGCATATAGCAATCTCTATCATAAATCTAACGTAATAAAGATTTCACATTTAGGACCAGCCACCCGTCAATATTTGATAATATGTGCCTATGTTCATATTAAATGTTGTAGCGTTAGCGGTAGCGGGATTAAGACTAATTCGACTAGTTATATAAAATAGAGATTTTATTAGTAGATAGTGATATTTTGTCTGTCTTATTCAGTCAGTCAGTTCTACTTGATCATATTTAAAGCATAATTTAGTTAAATATTGATGTAAACTTTGGTCTAGTAAGTCTAGCGGCTGACTGGTTTCAGTAATAGCGGCTAAGCATTCGCGAATAAACATATGGAGAATATTATAGTACAATGTATATATTGGTGGGAAGAAAATCGATTATTTCATAACAGAAAAGCTCAGAACTTTTTTGTCCGACTTGAGACTTGAACCCCAGACCTCATAATCTACGGCCAAATAAATAATTATAAATATGTTGAGACATTAAACACACAGCACCATCCAGTTCCATGTTAAGCTACGAGCCCTATGCTATGGGTAACAGATAGCTGATACACAACACATATATAACTTTAAATACATACATATTATAAATATAAACAACCACGACTGGAGTACAAACATTCGTGCTTATCACACAAATGAAAGCCACCAGCGGGACTCGAACCCACGACCGCTGGCACAGCAAGCACTACAAACTGAGCCAAACGTGTCGGCTATACATGCATCACACGTATCGTACACATCAACAAGCTAGAACCGCCTGTACGGTACTCATTATGAAGACATTAGGGAAAAGTTCAAAAGAGAGTGAGAAGTCACTTTGTTCTATCTGCATGGAAAATAACGTAAAGTTATAAACTAACTTTAAGTTTAATAAAAAGCTTTCTTTCCCGAGAACTTGGTCTAGCGGGTTCACGTTTCACATGTTGTGTGTTCATATATTTTTACGTGCCCATATCACCCTACCTATTTAATAGCATTATTAATCCATTTAATGCACTAAGTGAATTCGCAGTGAAATATTTAATTTAGATATTTCAAATGGTTTGCATTGTTTTGTAATTTATAGATATACAATAATTTAGATTGTAATATGTTAATTCAATTTTGTGAGCTATTGGATTTTGTTTACATCAAAACTTAATTAGTTGTGAATTTGTTTTTACATGTGTTGTAAAATATTTTAGATTTGACTATACAAAAAACCGAATTTAACTCAAATGCTTTTAAGATTGTTTCACATTATGCACTAACGGACAATTATTTTTTATAGATATATGTATATAAGGACAAAGGGGATAGATTTAACCGAAACCATAAAGCACCATACACTAACTGCTTGCACGTGACACCACTTCTTCCCCTAACTTCTAACAGATAGCGTGGCACAGACGCGTGCTCACACAACGATGGGAAAATTACGATTTATTATTGAGATAAATCAACTTGATATAAAAGTCAATCTTACTACGCCTTGGCAAGTAGGTCGCCTAATCGATTCTTGTCTGAGGCAAGTATTAGTAATTTTTACGCCTCTATGGGCGCCTCTAATTACTTCGCCTCAAGCGAAAGAACTGGCAAGTGCGAATCTGACACGAACAACGAGAATTCCGTAGCTAAAAAAATTAAATGCACGTTTACTTTTTTATTGTATGTAGCAGTTAATATTAGACAACAATTAGATAAATATTAAATTTCAGTCATGTACATCCAACTGCTTTGAGTAAAATGGGTGTGACATACGGACATATGGACAGACCGACATAAAGAAAATATAAAAGTTCCGTTATAGCCTTTAGGTTAATAGCTAAGAGACTCGTAAATATAATAATAAAAATTACAAACAAACACAATCTCGCATTTATATTGTTATAAAAGATTGAAATATTTTTTATTTTCATATTCAATGCGTATTTCGAACAATAACACCTTAAAAGTTTATATTTTCAACAACATAAAAATGATACAACAATAATATGAGGTGTAAGTTACAGTATGCAAGTAATTTCCGAGACCTATCGGCAAAGTTTTCTCAAGTTTTCTTTTAAAGTATATAATATTAAAACGCAATCAACTGTTTACGTCGCCAGTAGAGGAATGAGGTAGAAAAACTAGTGATATAGATAAATAAATGTGTTTTAGTTCTCGATTCGTTTTTATTTGAATTTGTGATTTGATTTAACTTTTTTATGCCTAGTTATTTCTTTCGAATTATCGAAACAGATGACAGATCAAGTCCACATAAGTTCTTCAAATGTTTTGTTGACAAAATATAGAATACTAGCAGATCCGGCCACGAGTTGCTGTGGCACGCACACATATGGAAATCGTTGATTTTGCAATAAAAAATTTAAATAATCGGGATAGAAACTATCCTATCCTTTAAATTGGAACAAATCACATAATTTAAAAAAATACGTTAGGATCGGTTAAATAGTTTCGGAGTTCTACGCGGACCAACATCGTGACACGGGAATTTTACTTATTAAGATGTTTGACTGCTTTCTTATCTTAAGGAAAATGACGTCAATTTTAAATACTAATATATAATACTAATTTAAATGCTTTTAAAGGAATCAAACCTTGAGCTTAAAATACTGATAATGTAATTGTCAGCACAAACAAACCCCATTGCTTTGCCTTAGTGATTTTTATTAAATCAAATAATTTAATCTATGTAATATATTATTAATTAGAAAATATATTTCAATTATAGTTATAGTACCATTTGAAAGATGCAGTCCCTTTTAGGGTAGCAAACTTTGATCGTAGTCATTGTGTATGTAATAAAAGACCTATTGTCTGTCCCCTATTTATTTTGGAACAGATAATCCTCATAATTCATCTATCTAGAATACTGATATATAAAAAAAGATTTTTTTTTTTAAAAGTGGATCAAAATTGTGTAAGCTAACATAATTTACTGTATTTCTAAAGTTTAAGGATCTTAATGATCATTAGAAATGCTTGAAAAAATGCTAATGACAATGTAATTTTTACATTTTACATTAAAACTCTTAAATTGTTTTGGCTTTTATTAAAAAAAAACTTTATTGGCAACATTTTAAAGATTACTTACAGTTTATAAAATTATGTTCGATAAAGACTACATTAGTCTTAAAACTGTGTCGTAGTCATTAACGCCCACTTTCAGTATGTTTTATTTTATTAAAAATTTAACTTAATGTTGTCCATCTCTGATGTAGTATATAATTTTCTCTTATAAACACTCCTAATAATTCTCATACAGCTCTTTATATAGCTCATATAGCTTTATGGTTATACTAACAGTTGCGCGCGACTTTGCTAGCATATGTTTTATATATAGCACATTCAACAACATGCACATGGTTATCCTGGTCGACATATAGGATACTTTTCACTACGGGAAATTATCTCTGAGAAATCTATACTAAACGTTTAAACGCAAGTACGAACGTAGGGATGAACCCGAGCGGAGCGAGGGTAAGTCACTAGTATGTATATAAATATGTATATAAATATGTATATGAAAAAGAAAGGTCAATCATTTCATGTAATGTTAAATAGGTACGTAGTATAACGAAATATACGTGGAAGACGTCAGTTATGAACGGATTTTGCGACTAGACCGAATTAAGAGGAGAGACAAAGATGAATTATTTTGGTTTCACGCGGCCGGAGTCGCGAGCAAAGGTGGTATATTATAAAATGATTACATACTTATATCTCGCCATACTCCTCTGCAATTTTTAAATGCAGTTAGCGTTAAGAGAGTTTGGGGTAGCCATCGCAATAAAGGGTCCTATTGTCTGTACGTATTTATTTCGGGATAGATAATCTTTTATTCGTGACAATTTATGGACGTCAGATTTCATTTGTCATTGATGTTTCATTGTGCCACAGCTATTGTTGACTCAGAAATATCGGACTTGGGTGATCGATACTTTGAAGTCAGTAGTCAAATGTTAATGGTTAATGGTTTTTAGAAGGGGGTTCGACTTCGCCATCATAAAATAAGCATGTTATTTATTTTCATATAAAATAATAAAATTTATTAAAGGAATAGAAGCTCTTATAACAATTGCTTCTAATCTTTGGAAATGAGCAAATTGCTAATTCAATATCCATCAATTCCGCATATCGATAAGTTTACGACTTCAGAATGACCGATTCGCAATTTATCGATTTCCATTATAAAGTATGTTTGTTTCTGATTATTAGTTTTCCTAGCTATAATAATCGAATGATTTGTTTTATCGTTCGAAATGTTTTTATTTTCATCGATAATGTAACGATTAGTCACCATTTTTAATAACTTACTTACTCAAAAAGAATTTCTCGTGATACTTTCATAGATTTACGCATATATTTGACATTTAAAAAAACTATCTGTCAGGATTTATTTTGATTTTTGGTTTCGACGTTTCAAATGCTTTACAGCAATCATGGTCACTGGAGAGACTAAGTTTTAGATTCTAGATTTATATGGATTGAATTTACGTATATTGCAGTCAAATGAACTTTAATAATGAACCATTGTAGAAGGTATAGACTTTACAACACGACGCTAGTAAAAGTTAATAAAATTTAACTCTAATGTTAAATTTTTTTTGTAATAAACCGCAGGAACTAGTTAAAAGTTATACTTACAAAATTTGATAAAATTACAAAAGTAATCACTTATCGAAATGAAGTTTTATTTGACTAGCAACTTACCCTCGCTTTACTCGGGTGCTTCCTTATACGCTGTGCATTACTCTAGATCTGTGTACAAAATCTCATCCAAATCGATCCAGGCTTTTAGCGTGTAGAAATAACAAACATATAGACAAACAAACTTTCGCATTTACGATAGTAGTCTGATGTAAACGTGCGACGTGGGCATTTTCTCAATATCGTTTAATGAAATAAGCGTAAATTCAAACTGTTGATTACTTACACCTAACAATAAGGCTTTGATTTCTAAGGGTCCATTGTCTAGATATTTACTACTCATTAAATGTTTTTATGGAGATCGAAATTATTCGCAGAATCGTAAAACCGATACGTAATTAGACCGCGACCAGAAGCTATTGCGTTTCATTTCTAATTGAAAATCATTTAAAGTGATATATGTATGTGTATGGTCTGTACATTGCTTGATTATGCAAGGATAAATACAATATTTTTTAAGAACATAGGATACTTTTTATCCCGGAAATCATCCCTTAAGGGTTGAAAATGGGAATGAAAGTTTGTATTGGGAAGCAAGCTAGGGAGTGTTACATATATTGAAAACTAGCGACTCACCCTCGCTTTGCTCGGGTTCGTCCCTAGACAAAAAACAAATCTATCCCACGGGTACCGTACCTTTTTGCAGGTTGAACGCGTTAATCTCAGGAACTACTAATGCGATTGAAAAAAATCTTTTGCATTGGATAACCCGTTAACTGAGGAAGGCTATAGGCTATATATCATCCCGAAAAATATACGGTTCCCGTGGGATAGATTTGTTTTAGTCTAGGGACGAACCTGAAGCGAAGCGAGGGTGAGTCACTAGTGTTTCATATTCTTGCTCTTTCTGAGTAAATATGACAAAATCACAATGACAGTATTTTCGTTCTCTTTAGTCGGGGCCATACCCCGACTATATCGAGACATTGTTTTTTTTTATTTTATGGACATCAAACCCGTGACCTTGCGTGAAAGGTGATTAAAGAGCACAAATGTTGCAATAGTAAGTATTTTTTGTCTTTCTATGTATAATCTTTTGTGCGTCATTTAATAATATATTTAAACGAGCAATTCTTGTATATTTATTTATTTATTTATTTATACCGGCGATCTCGGAAACGGCTCTAACAATTTTGCTAAAATTTGGTATGTGAGGGTTTTCGGGGGTAAAAAATCGATCTAGATTAGTCTTATGTCTGGAAAATCGCGTGTTTTCGAATTTTCATGTGGTTTTCTTTCACATTATTCCGAGCAAAATATGGTGAAGCGGCCAAGCCGCAAGTTTCAGTAGGATACAAGTTTTTTTTTGTTTTTTTTTTTATTTTATTTTAGATTTTTTGTTTTTATTTAAAAAAATAATTAATTAATTTTGTTTTTATTTAAAAAATATTTAAAAAATTTATTTAAGATTTTTTATCTTTTTTTTTATCTAAAAAATACGATATAACAAAAAAGAACTCCGAGCGAAGCTCGGTCGCCCAGGTACTTAACTCTTAATTGTGATCATATTAACACGGTAAATTAGTTATGCTGTGATTACGTCATTACATAAATTAATTTAATAATTAGTCTTAAAAAAATTATTTACCTACGATTTAGTACTTTGTTACAATATGTAAACAACGCTGTGAATTTCTATACCCATTCATAATTAGTTCCAGAATTTGCGAGCCAATACAATTTGTCCTCGTTTAATCTGCATACGCCATTTCGTGAAATGTCGACTGTTCGCTGAAAATACATATATTTAGGAATTCAATCTGCTTTGGTGGAATTTAGTTGGAAATATCGTGAAGTGTTTGAAATTAGATTAAAATAAACGTGTTTTCTAATTATAGGAAATGATACTTATATGGATATTATTATATATTATTATGTATGTTTATGTATGTATAATAAAAATATATATGATAAAATTAGTATTTTGTATATTATGTCAATTTTAACTTAACTTTATGCACCTTTCTGCTCTTCTCACTTATTTTCTTCTTATCCTTTTCTATCGGTTGTCTGTAAGAGATTACTTTTAGTGATAAGGCCGCCTTTTGCACACCTTAATTATATATTTTTTGTTAATGTATCATTTTCGTGTGCAATAAAGTGTTATAAAGAAAGATAATGGCTATATTTTCTATGAAATTTTGGTAGTTCTTGAATTTTTGTTTAGATTATTAGCTTAATACATGTATGATACAAGTAAGTCGACCACATTTTGCTTGGCGTGTCTTCTAAGTAACTTTTTCAAAAGTAGTTGTAGTTCGAGATGATCGATTAAATGTAACAATATTTAAAATATAATATTTCATACCCGCCCATTTAAAATATATTAGATGTGTTATAATTACTTTTTAGTGAAAAAGGTGCACCGAGTTCAAATTCGCATAATCTAAATCATTATCTGTATATAAATAGATAAAGACAAAATCTTTTTCTTCTCTATTTGTCAACGACAAGCTTTTAGTTATCAAAAAAATTTTTTTTTAATATAAATAAATAAGTAAATTCTATCTGTATATGATTTCCTCACATGATTATCGTCATATTTCGACCACTGGGCCAACACTAGTTTTTTTGAAATGTATTTATATAGAACCACCCTTATAACTTGTTCATAAAAATAGTATTATGAGAATCAATTACTATGACAATGATATTGCATGACATGGACACAAAAAACAACCAAATTGACCTTCTCCTTTTTGAAATCGGTTAAAGACACATCGATGTGTATCTCCCTTGCAATTAAATTAATTTTGTGAATAAATCGTCATTATTGGCTTTTTATTTTTAATTTTAATAATTTGAAAATATCAATTAAAACTTTCTGCATATGTTGTTTGGTAGTTCATTAAAGATTCGAACATTTTCTAGTATACGATAGTAAAATGGAAGTACAATAGAATGTTACGTTATGCATTCCTCTCTTTGAAACTGCCATGATTTATGTTCTTTATGGGATTGCAATAGATATACAATGTTTTGAACGAAATAGAAAAAATCGATTTTCCGTTCACTAAAAATAAGTATTTACCGTATACATTTTTATTTCGAAAATCTAAAACAATCTCAATTAACCCAGTTAGTATTTGCATGATCCAAATATATTATCTTTTATTACTATAGGATTAAATGATACTAAAAACTACTGATAAAGTAATTGTTATGCACATATTTATGTTATTTTAATTTAGTTAAAAGGATCTATATAGATTTTGTTTCTATTATGGTAAATTATATGCTGGAATTTTGCGTACTACCTGTGAAATAAATTACGAGCATATTGTTTTATACTTTGCTACTGACACATTACTCAACGCTTATATTTAAACAAACTATGCTCCCCAGAACAATTTGACATAACAATTTTACCCCTTCTTATAATTAATCTTACCTTTAAAACCACTTTTGACCAAATTGACAACAAATGTTCTATTTGATGAGAATCATCATTATCCTATTCCATCTTTTCTAATGTTACAATTGCGAACGTTTGTTGCTCTTCGGCAGTAAGGAACACATGATTCTTTGAATAACAATGTGGTTGCATAATTTATAGGCTGATATGTAATATAGGCTTTGTTACTAAACGGTTCATTTTATCCAAATCTGTTCAGCATTTTTACATGAAAGAGTAACATACACACAGTATCCTCATGTGATTTGTGTTTATTATTAATAGTTAAAAAATCAGATTTTCCGTTGTCCTGCTTTGAACAAACTTTTGGTTGCAGTACAAGCCTTTTCCAACCATATTTCATAATTTTATCGCTAATGTACGCGAGCCAGGTATGCCTGTTTGTTAGTACCATTTACCCTTACACATTGTTTCTCTATCCCATTTTCACTTTCTATATACTACATTGTTGCGTACATTCATAATTATATAACAATTGCTTACGTAACTTTGGTATATATGCGAATCTAATTTTCAAAATGATTAATACTTGCTCATACGGTATAAGGTAATATTTTGAAATTCTGCATTTGTTTCAGAAAAGGAATAAGTTTTTGAAAAAATATTTGTCTAGCATGTTGGACATTGAAAAAAGACTTCTACCCAGCAGTGCAAGTTAAAAGGACTTATTATATTTTACGTTTATAAATTATTTTTCCTTGACTGTACACCACAAGATTTCTAAAAAAACATTTGAGTTAAATATTCAAAATAAATTCCTATATATAATAAAATAATAAAGAGTGCGGTTTGAATCTCTCATTCTGAGTATTTCTGAGTGTATAGAGCGGGAAGAATGAGTTAGTGGACTAAACAAAATTACTCGCAAGCAGAGTGGCAAAAAATATATAGTAAAAATAATGGGTTATTACTAAGAATATATATATTCCATCCACAACCAAACACATCCCGGGCATCTTCTTCACTTTTTGATATCGACGTTTATATAAAAGTCAATAATGCTTGATCTTTGACATATCATTGACCTATTAACATGATATCAGCGATCAAGCTTCATGAGTTGAATTTAAAGGTGTGGTAAAAACAAAATGAGAATTGTGTTTATCTATAGGAATAATATTTGGACGTAAGGTAGAAACCCTAATGTAAATAAAAGCTGAAGAAATTGTTTGTTTGTTTGTTTAAAAGCTAAGCGCGCTTAGAACTCTTTGGATATATTTGTCTAAATAGAAAAATTCTTTTTTAGATAGGTCATAGGCATTTTACGTCGCACTACGACCTATGAGAACGGTTTTCTACAAAATAAAACGATGCAGATGGAACCGCCAGAAAACGCTAGTTTATAATAGAATATTATTAATGACTTTCGCCTATGTCAAGGTTGTATGTAAAAAGCTATAATACGTAGTACCTGGACGACCAAGCTTCGCTTGGAGTTCTTTTTTGTCATATCATATGTTTTAGATAAAAAAACTAAAAACTTAAATAAATACAAAAAAAAAACAAAAGTAAAAACTCGGACACTTGTGATTGATAATCTTGCACCTTGGTCGCTTTACCACGATGCTTATGCTTATAAGTGTATGAAATTATCGACCATATTCTGCGTGAAATAATGCAAAAGAAAACCGCATGAAAAATCGAAAACACGCGTTTTCCCTGACATAAGACTAATCAAGATCGATTTTTCGCCCCCGAAAACCCACACATACCAAATTTCTGCAAAATCGTTAGAGCCTTTTCCGAGATCGCTAGTATATATATATATATATATATATATATATATATATATATATATATATATATATATACAAGAATTGATCGTTAAAATATAGTAGATTACGTTATTACTAACTTTTATTTTAAATTTAAATCTTGAAAGTCCATTGAAAGTAAGTAGCTGTGTGATATCTCGATGACTCACTTTTGACTCACTCTTTACTCTAAGCTATAATCGAATCTGCTACTTAAGACGACTGTTCATCGCAATAACTTATTCTCTGGAAATGTTATGAAACATCAAAATCTTAATTTAATTATAGGTTATTATTATACAGTAAAAATCTATTAAAACAGTGACTAAGATAAAAATTAAGTGCCTACGGTTCAAGTGATCTTCTTTGTAATTTAAACTTGTAGTCTATGTGAGATTTTAGATAATTCCCCATACAAAAGCCATTATCATTGTAAAAAAAAAAAACATTTAATACAAAATAATGGTAATCCGTCATTATTCTACAGCTTTGATGATACCGCCGTGTCAAATTATAATTTAATTCATACTTGCTCAATGAATATGAATGTTGAGCACAAATTTGATTATAAATTAGTTAAATAATCTTCTAATCCACGCCCACGAGTATAAATCTGTATCCGTCTATACTGGCATTAATAGATAATGTAACTTCCATACTTTATATAACTAGAAATGTTGATTTATAACTCATAAGAATATGTCGTGTTGTATTTTAAAAATTTTAATGTTTGTATTTAGCTCTTTTTAACTTGCCAGCTAGCATGGTGGGCTATGATCTGATCCCTGTCGTAGTGAAGGCCCGTGCCCAGCAGTGGGACGTTAAATAACATTTCTACTTTTATAAAGTATGGAATTCATCTATTAATGCCAATATGATGGACACACATTTATACTCGTGGGCGTGGACTAGAATATTATTTAACTACACCCCCTCGCATTAAAGGAAGACCTGTGCCCAGCAGTGAGACGCTAAAAAGGGCTGTATATGTACATAACTTTTAGTTTAAAACTAATTAAATCAGTTAATTGTATTTATGTACATAAAATATGTACAATATATGTATATGTTTTGTACACAAATTAATTCTACACAAAAGACAGGCGTTTAGAATGTAAATAAGTAAATAATTCTTATTAATTAGTAAACTTTAATGTATGATTATTCATAGCGGTAACGTTTATTCTATTAAACAAACCTACGCAATACAAAACAATGTTTGTATAATTATCGTAACAAACCATTGTTTAAAAAGTTAATAGTATACCTACTTGCGAAATATGATGATTCTTAGTATTGAGTGTATTGATTGAATTGGAATTTTTCATTATATAAATTTATGTTATTTGAAAAGTTACTGGCTTTAAATTACACTTGTTATATGCCGTGATGTCATGTGATGACATGTTTGGCTCAGTTTGTAGTGACCCTACTTGATGTGCAAACGGTCGCGGGTTCGAGTCCCGTTGGATTCATTTGTGGGACGAGCACGAATGTTTGTACTCCAGTCATGGGTGTTTATTTACAATATGTATGTTTTAAAAGTTATATATATGTAGTGTACCAACTATCTGGTATCCATGTCTCCACAAGCTAGTAGCTTACCATGTAACGAGATGGTGCTGTGTGTTAATGCCCCTAAATATTTATTTATATGCTACTTTCGATTCTTAATTGAATTATTTGAAGAAGATCTGAAAAATAAGACTATATACTTGTTTATTAGAAAATAAATTAGAAATTACTTACGAGTACTAAATCAACATCGTAAGGTTATTGGATTTGTGGCTTTCAATTGGCAGAATATTTTTTGTGAGTTATTCTGAAGAAAAGTAAATAGTTATTTTAATTGCAAATTTTAAAATCGGACTCACTATTGAAAATCCAATACTTTTTGTGAGTGTATGTTTTTTACTTCCTGACGCTAAGGTGGCTTGACAGATATGGATTTTTAGTACAAATATAGACTAACCTAAGGTAAAACAAGAGCTATTGCTCGACATATAGGGACACATCCGAGTAAAGCCAGTATAGTTAAGAATACAAATAATAAGAACTAAGTTATCTAGATTATGTAGCTTTAGTATCTTCTGCATTGTAAATAAATTACTTCATATTCCAAGTTGGAGAGACACGTACGATCTTTCACGAAGAGCTATTATCCCTTAGGATGCTATCATACTAATACATATGTATCTAAATTATCATATATACCTACTATATTGTCGTTTGTGAATTATTACTTTGTTAAAACATTACTAAAATATAATATGAAAATGTTGATTTTATGTAAAAACAGATATAGGTACAGTACATATGTAACAGCGAAATTATTTATTAAATGTTCGGCTCTAGACGAATAAAAACAAATGTATCCCATGGGAACCGTACATTTTTCCGAGATAAAAAGTAGCCTATTTGTTATTTTGATGTATGAACTATATTATTGTAAAGTTTCATTAAAATCCAATCAGTAGTTCTTGTGAGCTAAGCTGTATAAGTTACCATCGTTTTTTAACTATCTTACGGGAACTCTTTAATCTTCCGGGATGAAAAGTATCTAAGATGTTTTGACCGGGGATAAAAGGTATCACCATACATAATTTAATAATAATCGGTCCAACAATTTCGGAAATTAACCCGTACAAACAGACAGAGAAACAAAAAATTAAAAAAAAATCTGGATTTGTTCTATTTCTCTTCTTACATCCCCATGATTCGGTTTTTAGCATTTTTTTTCTATGTACAGACATTCGACCTCTACAGTTTTATTATATGTATAGATATTTATATATATTGGGTCATTTATTAGTATTAATTCAGGCTTATGCTATATGTTTTTTAGCGTTAAGAGCAATATTTAATTTCCAATCCAATTATGAATTGATTGTCATTATTAATGGTTTTGAATCAAGGCCGCTCCCATATAAATGTCAAGAAATCATATATAAGGTTAGATTGTAAGTTATTATTCTAGGTTATTACTTTAAGTGTTTTTGAGTCATAGTTTATTAGTTAAAAGTTAATTATTCTAAATGTTTGCAGTTTTTGTTTTCACAGTAGACATATCGAACAAAGTGACACTACATCGTTGCTTTGTATATGTACATATATAGATGTATCATGTACCTATATAAGAAGTGACCACAATAAGACAAACATTTATTTTTCTTTCCCTTTTTAAGGTTTAGTTTGCATAAAAAACTTATTTTATTGAAAATTATAATATTCGAAATGACATATACTTAGTATTTATAACTTACAAAAATTGAAGTCAACGCCGAAACATCAATTTACTATATTCACGCATACAATGTAAGCCACATGTTCTATGCCACGAACAGAAACTCCAATCTAATTATTAATGAAATTTCATACATTGTTACTATATTTTGAAAGTGGCGATTTACCTGTAAATTAATTGAGTATCAACATTCGATATTAGAACCACTAACGCACATTCGCTATTTAATAACGCCTGTTTGTGTATAATCCGCTTGACAGTCCTGTCGATTTATGTTTGCTTAGTAATTTGATATATATATATATATATATATATATATATATATATATATATAATAGCGATATGTTATAGCTACTTTATCTCTATGGCAGAAATAGAAAAGGCATTATTTGATTTTTTATTTATGACTTAATTTTTGTATATGTAATAAGTAATACATACATTCACCAAATCCAAATCGAATCCGCTATATTCTTCATAATATCATATATGATACACAGCGTCAAGATTGTAATCGGCCTATTTTATAATATGAAGCTTTCTTATTTTTATTTCTCTAATAAAATTGCATCTTATTATTCATTTATTTCTAAGCTTTACATAAAGTTAAATAAAAACATATCGGAAAAACTCTCGACAAGAAAACAGAGTATCGGACGATTAAGTCTGTAGTGTGCGGCAGTAGCTACGCATACAGCCCTAGCTCGGTATAATTAGGGCTGTCGCGTGTCAACTTTATTGAAATACTTGTTGTTCAAATTAATTAAACATTGCCCCTGTGATTATGTTACGTGTTTTAATAAATGCGAATGAATCGAATTCAACTATTATTAGTTCTTTTAATTACGTTGGTGCTGGAGAGAATTGTTTGATAAATTTCGTTTGCAGATGGGAGTCTATTTTAGGTTCTTTTTTTAGAGTTCCCTACTCGAAGGTCGCCAACGAAACCCTATTACTATGCCTTTGTCCGTCCGTCCGTCAGAGGGCTGTATCTCATGAACTTTAATAGGTAGAGAGTTAAATTTTCACAAAGTATGTATTTCTATTGCTGCTATAAAACCAAATAAAGAAATTAAATAAAAATAAAAAAAGATACAAGAAGCTTTTTTAACGTTCGTGATTACGAATATGCAGTATATTAACTTCGATGATCGATTGGTAATCGAAGTTAATATACTACATGCATAGAGTAAAGCTTATATTAATAAAAAGCACGTGTATGATGGTACGGAACCCTTCGTGTGCAAATTCGATTCGCACTTGACCGATTTTAATTAGCTTATAGGATAAGAATATAAACATATACATTATCTTGCATTTAAATTCGTCACTAGTATTATTTATATGAAAGTTAACTGGTTTCATATTTTGAGATTGATATGTAAAATTCGATTTAAAATATAAATTACGGCATCTCGTTCTACGACTGGGAAATAAAAGTAATTAAAATATAATCTTTTGAACATTAATCAATGGACCGTATGTATAAATCATACAAAATATAATTACAAGTGTAAGTGTGGGTAACATAATATGATTATAATAACCTAGATTTATTTTATTAACATAAAATATTAATTTTAATGTACTAACCTTTGCCCGAAGCCTCGCCTAATTTTCATTGCGATCGGTTGAATCATGTATAACTAAGTTAGTACAGAAAAATGAAACATAGACTCTCCAATTCCATTATGTTCTAATGATAAGTTAAAGAAAGATATCTAATGATAATAAATCATGTTCTGTAATGATAATTTTGCACGCTATATCATAATAAGTAAACACAGGTTAAATCAAACTATTTTTTTCAGATTTCATCACGGTTTTATTTTACATTTTTGTAGTAACTGAAATTCAAGAAAGTATTAAGTATAGTCATGTTAAGAAATTGCCCCCTATTGCACTTGCTTGTGTTGCTTAGCGTACATATCAAAAGTCTCTAAATCCAGAGGACAGACCTTTCTCTGCCTCTGGATTTAATACATTTATGAGACAATTACGAACTTTTGCTTAATTACAAATATAAAACCTGCTCCCTCTTCCACATTACACACCAGACCCTTTACATTATTATAAATAATAAACCAATAATTCAATATAATTTCAGACATAACAGCTGATATTATGATCATTTAGAAAATTTTGCCAACCCTTAAAACCCCCAGTCCCAGGGGTTGGCAACTTCGCCAATTTAGTCGGACAAGTTCGGACAGTGTCCGCATAACGTATTTACTGCGTCGAAATATTAATCTGCTCTGTAACGAAGCAGCGATAGTTCGAGCGACACATGAGTGCAGAAGCGACTGTTTTGTAAATTATTCATAACTAGTTGTACCGCCTGGCTTCACTTGGCTATCAATAAATATGTAAACTAATATAAATATTTATACTGCTTATGGCTATTTTAGTTCTTTTTTATGTATCTAGATAGATTGAGATTGATCTAGATCTTCTTAAAACAAAATTCAAATAATATCTTTGTATTGAATTAAAAAATAAATAACTTTAGTCATTTTAATATTAAATTAAAGTTTCTACTATCCCGATCCTGTGGTACGTCTTTATTTTGCATATTTATGAATGATAATCATTATTTCTCTTGTTAATTTCCTTCCCCTTAAATGTTACTTACGTTAGTTAGGTGATACACAAACAGGACAAACATATATAGTGATATTAGGCAGTATTTAAAAATCATCTCATATCTTATATCTCATAATCTATGGCACCGTTGAACAACGTATTCATTGCAGAAGTTACTTTACTGTACGGATCATAATAATTGCGTTTGTCGTTTAGTTTTAAACCGGTCTTAACTATGGGGTTTTACCACGTGCACTAGAATACATTATGCGCTCTTAACTGATGTACTTAATAAGTATATGATATATATACATACATATATAGTTGTTATACTAGGAATGATTTCACCCATGTAGACAACATAGTGACTTGTTACTTAGTTTTACGTTGACAAAATAAAATGTTACCAGAGATAGAGTAACTTTGTATTGCTGAAATTATAATTTAAAATTAGTCGAGTTGTTCCAGAGATTATTTTTCATTTTAACACAACTAATATTACTTATTTACAAGAGCATCTATGATTTACGAGAATAACTAAATCATAAGCAAAAATTAAACTCGCATCAAAAAATAAACTCGCAATTCGCAATGGGCATGTCATCTTCTATAAAATCACACTGTTACGACATAGTAAATCTAGATGAATTTTCAAATAAATATAAGTTATATTCTAGACTAGCGACTTACTCTCGCTTCGCTCGGATGCGTAGATACGTTTCAATTTTTTTGAGTGGAATCCTAATTCTTTTTCTAAAATAAAAGTAGCCTATATTACTTCTTATAACATCAGCTATCTGTTAGTGAAAGTCCCGTCAAAATCAGTCCAGCCGTTTCGGAGATAAGCAGGAACAAACAGGCAGACAGAGAAAAATATTTAAAATTGTGTTTTTCTTATAAGTACCGTATATAATTTCATATGCATTTAGTAAAAAGCTGTTATTTTGACATTACAAACAGACGCTTCAATTTTATTTATCTGTATAGAGTATAGATAAGGAAGCCAGGGGTAAAACTAGTATCAAAATAAAAAACAAGCCAAATAAATCACATTTACTATTGCACCTGTAACAAATAAAACATCATTTCCAGCTCTGTTGCCGTTCCGGGTACAATTTTTATGCCGACTACATATTCCGTACCTACCTATTGTAAAATAAAAGTTAGTACATCCATCTTTTTTCATACATAACTTTTATGTATGGCATGAGCCAACAAAATATGGGTTACAATATAAAAACTTGTTTAGAATAAAATGTGGATCAACACTAAAATTTATGTTTTACTATACCTACCCACTTATGTAATTAAATGTAAAATAAAAAAAAAATAGAATCAAAAATTATATTTAAATAAAGAACAACACTTCTACTAAGTCGAAGAGTATCGTAATGGCTACTGCGTTCCCTTTTCACATTAATAAATATGGTACTTATTTTTATGTACCTACTACTAAAATATTTTTTACTCTGCGCGAGAATTGAATTAGTGAACTGCGGCATATTATAGAATGTTACTTAAGCATACCCCACAATCTTATAAGTAATATTTCAAACTCAAATCAACCCCTTGCTTCATTATGCAACCAAATTGCGAATAGAATATTTTAATACTTTACCTAAATATCATTTAAAAGTAATTATTTCATGTTATTGTGTGACATGCATACTAATAACTGTCTTAAAACTCGTTGAAACGAAATACCTCTTGTAATTTAATAAAATGTGTTGATAATAGAAGTATTTATATTACATGTGACCATTTTGAGAGTGAGATCAAACAAAATAAAAAGCTTTGTTATGGACTAAGAAAATATACATTATATACATTTTTGGTATTAAGTGTTCATATATTTTCAATGTTTTTTCATATCCTTATATATATATATATATATATATATATATATATATATATATATATATATATATATATATATATATCTCCTTATTACACACTAACCACTCACCCTTGCTTCGCTTGGCTTCGTCCTTAGTTTTAACGTTTAGTATAGATTTTTCTATACTAAATGATGGCCACGACCAGTCTGTCAAAACTGTAACGACTAAGAAGAATACATTTCTCAGAGATGATATATTTTCTGCAGTAAAAAGTATAATATAGGTTGACCCGGATAACCATACTAGCTATCGTCATACCAAATTTCATCAAAATCTGTCCAGTGGTTGTCTCGCGATGCGTTCCCACGACGAGACACTTTTTACTTGACTTTTGTAGTGTTGCTTAAATTTGTTGTAATAACATTCTTAATTTTCTCGGAGACAGACAGACAAAAACCCTAAAAACTATAGATTCAGCTCTGTATCGATAATAATGATTCTTACAATAAATTTGCCAAAAAAATATTTAATGTACAGATTCGACTCAGTTAGAATTTTATTATATGTATAGATTAAGAAATACACTTTATTTTTACATCCCTCACAATTTACCTTTGCACGAATAATAAAAATTTCACCAAGAAGTCCGCAACGTACTTAAAATTCTTTTCAATATAACTTCACAGATATTTCTTCCAGTCAAAAAGAGACGGATGTCTTAAATAAAAGTTTCCAGATTTACGACGAGACACTTTTTACTTGAATTTTGTAGTTTTACTTAAATTTGTTGTAATAACATTCTTAATTTTCTCGGAGTCGAATAGAAATGCATTTTATTTGGCCTTATCTATACATATAATAAAATTCTAACTGAGTCGAATCTGTACATTAAATATGTTTTGGAAAATCTTATTGAAATAGCCATTATTATAGATGCAGAGGTCTATATCCATATTATATATATTATAGATGGGAACGCATCACGCGAAAACCACTTGACAGATTTTGATGAAATTTGGTATGATGACAGCTGGCTATCCGGGTTAACATATAGAATACTTTTCATTGCAGGTAAATATCTCATCTCTAGAGAAATCTATACTAACCGTTAAAACGTAAAACCCGAGCGGAGCGGGGGTAAGTCGCTAGTGTAATAATAATTTGTGAAAAAAAAATGTAATACTAAGTTTAAAATAAATGTGTTCTGAAATAGGTTATTTTGTATGTAACTCTTGCAATTTTTTGTTACCTTTAAGTGATTACATTTCAAAAAAATTCTGTGTAGGAATATTCTTTGAAATTTTTGCCCTAGGTCCGGTATAGTTTGAGTTTGATGAAACAATCAGTATATAAATTTAATTTAATGTACAAATATAGATTATATATAAGAAAACCAGATATCTATTTAATTCTCTTTATAATTTATTTCAACAGATTTAAAGTTGAAATAACTACGATTTATGTTTTGTAATATAAAATAAGTAGGCACACCTTTACCCAACAGAAACTTTAGCTGTTATACCGAATGGGTGCCTTTAATTTCGCCATAAAACTTCGCGAAGGTTCTTGTTTACGCATTTCCTTCAAAGCCCTTGTATTTGTGCCTTGAATAAATACTTGATATTATCCTCTATACACTTGAAGTGATTTATTGCCCTCACAATAGAGACCTTTTACTTTGTCTTAACGTTTATATCTTGGGATCACGCTGGAATAAAGTTTTTATACCTAACTGCCTACTGGTTAGTACATATAGCTAATTATAATGATTTATAATATGTTAGCCTGACTGGTCAGGCAGACCATGGTCGTATAGACCAAGATGACCAAAGACCATAAATTTATTTCTATATCTGGATTTCTAAGAAGATATATTTCAATAAGTACTATGCCAAAAAAAGGCATGATAAATAAATATGTAGGAGTATTAACACACAGCACCATCTAGTTCCATGGTAAGCTACAAGGCTTGTCTTATGGATACCAGATAAGTGATACACTACACATAAATAACTTTAAATACATATGTATTATAAATATAAGTAAACACCCATGACCGAAGTTCAAACATTCGTGCTCATCACATAAATGAATGCCCCCAGCGGCACTCGAACCCGCGACCGCTGGCACAGTAAGTGGGGTCACTACAAACTGAGCCATACGTGTCGTCAATAATAATTATTATAGGTTCCTTACAATTGCAAGATGTCACATACATATATAAACACAATTTACATATAAATTTATAATATTATATAGAGTTGAAGTGATACATAAAATAATGTAACAGGCTGTCATGTCATTAAAACCACTCTCGGCATTAAGCAGAGGTAACCGTTGAAAGCTTTATTATTAAAGCACAAAAGTTATTATTTAAATATATACATGTATTTATTCAATTCAATTTTAAACAAGAACTTTAAAAATACTATAAAATTATTATTTTTTTCTTTGGAAGTAACAGTAATTATGTTTATTCGCGCATAATATAATCCTAAATTAAAAACGTAGCAATTTTTTTTCTACATCAAAATTTAATACAGCTTGATCTCATATATATCAGGGGCCATGCTTAATTATAATTAGATATAAAGTAATGGTTACTTTTAATTAAAAATTAAATTCAAAAATTTCACTTCAAACAACTATTTCAACCTTGGAGTTTTTTCTTATATGCAGCACTACTTTGGTTAATTTATTGACTAAAAAATCAATCGCAATGTCAATTTACAATTACCAAAAATATTAAGTGTTTTTTTTTTAAATAATAATAAATATGTTGGGGGATTAACACACAACACCATCTAGTTCCATGGTAAGCTACGAGGCTTGTGTTATGGATACCAGATAGTTGATACACTACACATACATAGCTTTAAATACATACATATTATAAATATAAACATTCTTGACAAGAGTACAAACATTCGTGCTCATCATACAAATGAATGTCCCCAGCGAGACTCGAACCCGTTACTTCTGGTACTACAAACTTAGCCAAACGTGTCGTCAAAAAACTTTGTAAATCAATAACATTACAAATGCGGAAAAGCAGCTAACTGCAGCTAGTATATTAATGAAGTTGTCGTCCACAACTACAGCTATTTTCACGCACGAGTATTTTATTAGGAATACATGGTATAGGCACACAGGGTTACCGTTATGTATCTAAACATAATGTTTTGACCCGTTAGCCCCCTGATATTGTCAGAAGCGGAAGCGTATTGCGATTTTATGTAAAATTTGTATTGTTATAAATGTATAAAAATGTTAATAATCATTTAAATATCTTATATTTCACATTATATGTGATTTAAATATATATATACGGTGGAATTGAGAACCTCCTCCATTTTGAAAGTCGGTTGAAAATAGCTGTCTTTGACATGGTTATTATGAAATCAATTAACTTCTAAAGTACACATTTTAATCAGCTCTCGTAGCAAATTTAACTGTCCATAATGAATATGATCTAAACAATTAATAAAGATCTTTATATATAAAATTTTGATGTGCGTGTGTTTGTAATTCTTCTCCTAAATGACTTGACCGATGTTCATGATTTTTTTTGGTTATTTTAGTTGGACCGGGAACGTGGCGTTGTTATAGAGATCCGGTACATTTTTCTATTTTCCTACCAAAGCTAGATAGCCAAAGAATGTCTACTTGACTACAACTTTGACACTTAACAGAAAAGATACTATTATTATAAACTAGCGGCTCACCCTCGCTTCGCTCGGGTTTGCCTCTAGGGAAACGAAAACAAATCTATCCCATGGAACTGTACATTTTTTGGGATAAAAAGTAGTCTATGTGTTAATCCAGACTATAATCAATCTCTTTGCCAAATTTCATCCAGATCCGTTCAGCCGTTCTGGCGTGAAAGAGTAACAAACATACAACCGTACTCACAAACTTTCACATTTATAATATTGGTATAGATATAAAAGATTGATTGTATATTTGGTTTTTCACACTGTAAACGGTATATCATATCTCCTGGATTAACACATAGTCATTTTTTTTCTTAGAACGAACAACTGGTATAATACAACATGTACACTATCGCTAGTGTGTAGTGTACATTTACGTCTTGACTTCTTGCCCCCTGAGATCATTACACATTTAATGATCGATAGATATATTACAATAACTGTAAATTAAGTAGATAGCTTATATGATGATTATAAATCGCAACTGATGAACAGCTTTAAGCAATAGAGTATGTATTATATTAAGGGCATAAGTTTGATCTCTTGTATATTTCAAAACGCTTACTTAATTATAAAGAAACATTGTCATGTTAGAGAAACATCAAAATAAATCCGCGATAAAATCCGAAAAGATAGTTTTATTTAAAATGTCAAATTTCCAACCCTTGTCTTAGGACGATTGTTGAAAAATCGAATCGTAGCTTCTCGTTCGTTCTCTTTGTCGTTAAACATAAGAAAAATTCTAAATAATTATTTATATTTGAAGTGAATATTATGCTGGTTTACTATTTAAGTGAATTAGTAAATATAGAATATATGCTTTACATAATTTAGTTAATTTATTCAACTTTTATTAAATAATTGCAAGTTTTTGAGTCAGTTATAATTATTTAAAAATAAAATCATCTCTTATTATTTATGATACCTTTTGATTTTAACTAAATTTCACTCAATGAAGGCCGACAAACAACACCTGTCACTTATCATATTTCTAATTAGAGCAAAACATAAAACTTCCTTAACTCGATAAGATATTAGACGAAACCTATGTAATAAACCTTCGATTAACATAAATATTTGGAGCGCTATACTAAAATCGTAATATTAATTAAGCCCTTTGCCTTTGCCCTTTCTAGTATACTTTCACTTAATTTTGTTCTACTTTAATCATCATATGTATATGGGGAAATTCAAAATTTAAATTTTTACCATTTGTATTGATATTTCCATATTTACTATGAAATTGTATTATCTCACTATATAAGTACGCTTGTTACATATTTTGCTATAAGTAGAGAAACATACATATGTAAGATGAATAAATTAAAACTGCCCAGGAACTAAATTTCTAGTTGTAAAGGGACTAAGGGTGCCAAAAATATATATGTACTTTATTTATCTTTAAATATATTAAGTCTAGTGAATTCAGTCGAAATCCAATATTACAAATAAAAACCGGTGTCTGTTTATCCTTCTTTCACGCAAGGTTTTACGTTATTTAAATATGTATCTAAATAGGCATATTTTATAATCTATAATCGATATAGGCTATCCAGGTACTACTGGATAAAAAGTAGAATGAATTCCGTGGGATATATGAGTATTACGAAAATATTCACAGCTGTACGAAAGCGAGCATCTCGTTTTATTTCGTTTATATTTTAAAGAAAAACACAGTTAATTTTATTTATAAAATAAGAGTAAAATTCTTCTGAGTTTATAATTCTCAGTGAATAATTTGACCCCGATGACTGGAGCTTTTCTTAATAGCAAATATTTTTCGTCTTGGCCTTAATTTTCACAGTTTTCACTCCGGCTAATGAGTAATTAGTCAACAAATTTGTTTACTGATCTAACGTCCATTTACCCAAATTGGATTCAACGGTTAAGTGTACAGGTCGAGCTTTATTAGTTACTCAGTTTTATTTTTATTTAAACGTTTGCATTAGTTAAATAATTTTGTTTTGTCTAGTATTTTATTATTTCGTTTCATTTGCATTATTTTTTTAACTTACGTAAATACACTTTGTTATAAATGTTATTTAAATACTAGTTATTGTTTGCGGCTTCACATGATTCTCTATATAAATGGTCATGTGACTAAAGGAATTCTTAAAGCAATTCTACAATGAAACCAACTGTATTTATTAATCATAAATTTGTGAGATCATCTCAAATATTATAAATACTTAAAAATATGCATTATTAAAAGCATTTCCTGCATCATTACATACTCTAAGTATGAGACACTTATTGCACTGTAAATATATCACACAAAAAACTACCCAAATTAAGTTTCTTTCGAAATGAGCCCAAAAATGCCAAACAAAGGACTTGTAAAGCTTTTTTTGAAAGCTCTATATCAAATTATATTAGAAATATTTGAAGTTTTATATCTCTTAGTTTATTCTAATATAACAATAACTCATATCCCTTTCTTTACAATATATAGGGTAAGTAAATTGTTCGTTTAAATATCTTATTAATAATGTAAATAGGATAACATACACAGACGAGTTAGTATGGAAAGCTAAGTGCGGTGACACCTGCGCCACCTTACAGCACTTCGTGTACGTGGGCATTAACTTACTTATTAAGCAAGAATTTCAAATATTATTATAAATTCACTTTTTCGCTAAATAAATGTTTATATTATTTTATTAAAACATATTTAAATTATTTTTCTAGGTTGTAATAGGTAGCTTTAATATGTCTTTTCGTACAGAAGCTTTGAGCTATAGAGCTTATAAAATTATTTTAAAGTCAATATTTCTTCTTATAATCGGTTTTAAAAGTTTAAATTCGAGCTTTCGATTAATACCCAAATAAACCGCAAACTAAATTTACATTGAAGCGAATAATACTATATGTAAAATTATGTTTTTTATATTACAAAACCTATTACATTGTTTTCATATGGTAATTATTCATCAGACCACCACTCTTGAGGCAAGCATGACGTCATTAGCCTATAATGTCAGTACGTGAGAGGGTTGCGTTAATTAAATATTCTTATTCCATGCCTAAGTAAGGTCCGATATAAACAGATGGACGGTATAATATTTACATAATTAAAATTTGAACACCTTAATTTATGGGTATCTCATAAGTGTATTTTAATAATTTCTTACATATTAATACTCCATTTGTTTTGAATCTCTTCGACATCTTAAAATCTATACATATAATAAAATTGTAACTAAGCCGAATCTCTGCATTAAATATTTTTTGGAAAATCTTATTGAAATAGACTTTATTGGTAATAAAGTCTATTTCAATAAGATTTTCAAAGATACAGAAGCCAAATCTATAGTTTTTACAATTTTTGTCTGTCTGTTACCGTATCACGGGAAAACCACTGGACAGATTTTGATGAAATTTGGTAAGATGATTGCAGGATATCCGGATCAACATATAAAATACTTTTTACTGCTGGAAAATATCTCATCTCTGAGCTAAACGTTAAAACGTAACTAGACGAACCCGAGCGGAGCGAGGGCGAGTTGCTAGTAAATATATAAAAATCAATAAGACTACATAGCAGATCAAATCACAATCAAAAATAAAATAATGCATTTTTCAACAACCACCAATGTGAGATTTCCTAGATAGCCGAGTACCTATAAAACAAAATATCTAAATTGCTCTCATCAAACATTGTACGGGCTGTTCGAACACTGCAGTGCTTGAACTTATAATAAGAAATAAAATAGATATTGGAATATTCTAATAAAAGCTCTTTTTAAGCTTATTCATAAAAGGTAATAGTCACCAATTAATGCCATACCATCCTTTTGATACACTAATGGAGCGTAATTATGTGAATATCGTTCTTTATTAAGTTTATCAATTCTTTTGTAATAACTGCAAATCAGCTTAGATGTTTTGTTTAAGGGGAAGCTTTGGAAGTTACAAAGCTTTAATATGTCTTTGTCGTTATTAAAATAAATGGTTTTTCATGGAAATAATTTAATATAATGAATAAGTAATGGTATTAGAAAATATTATATTATATGTCTTTTACTAAAATGTTTGATAGTAGTATTTATTTTCATTTTTATTATAAATAATGAAATTTTTTTATATATACATAACAATGTGAGGTTTTTTATAAGTAAATAACGTTGGTTCTAACGTAAACATGTCAGAAATATAACTTTCTAACTAAGGAAGAGTACCGACTTAAAAATCAATCTACACATATTTATTCCACACTTAAAACAAAAAAAATGGTTCATAATGTAGATAGATGGTTACTACTTATATAAAAACACCCACCCCACTTTTTTGAAATCGGTTAATTATTTTATGACAATCTCTTATTGGCCTTAAGTTCTAACTTATAACATTGTCATTATAAAAATGCAGAGTAACGTTGCATTGTACTAAGAATTAAGATCTATACAAATTTCGATGTGAAATCTCATATTATCTCAGCTTGAAGCATCAATAGGTAAATTACTTTGTACATTTGTTCGTCTTTGTCATTAGAGGTATTATTGGAACAATGCGTCATTTATTTTTATATAATAGTAAAGTGGTATCAGTATAGCCCAATGATATTAAAATTAGACAATAATTTGATCTGATGAAATATTTTCAAATATCTTTCGTTATTACAGCCTAAATCAATTATAACTTATTAAACTTAAACGTATAAGTACTAGTTAGCTCTTCTAGATCAGGTTTCTTAACGATATTTTCCTTACATGTATCAAAAAATCTGAACCGCTTCACTTTGATGACACGCTTGGCTCAGTTTGCAGTGAAACTACTTGCTGCGCCAGCGGTCGCGGGTTCGAGTCCCGCTGGGGGTATTCATTTGTGTGATGAGCACAGGTGTTTGTACTCCAGTCATGGGTGTTTATATTTATAATATGAATGTATTTAAAAATTATATATGTGTAGTGTATCAACTATCTGGTATTTATAATACAGGCTTCATAGCTTACCATGGAACTAGATGGTGTTCTGTGTTAATGTCCCAACATATTTATATTTATTTATTTACTTGGTTTACAAACAAGTGCACTAGCTAATACTATATTCTAATAACTAATTATTATTACAAACAAACAAAACAATACCAATCTAGTACAATATTAATACATATTTCATTGTACATTTATGGGCCTACGGAAGCTTCAATCATCAATCAAGTACTAGCGTTCAACCAAATCATCTTCCGTTTGCATATAGAGGTTTGCATGTTAATTAACTGATGTCATAAATCTAACTTGTTACCTTTGATATTGTGTTAAAGCCTATTTGTAGCAATGTTTAGTTTCGATTATACCGAATTCGTTCGTATAGGATGTTAATTATATTTGTTAACTAGCGACTCACTCTTGCTCCGCTCGGGTTTAACCCTAGGAACGTTTTAACGGTTAGTATAGATTTCTCAGAGATGAATTATTTCCCCACAGTAAAAAGTATCCTACATGTTGATCCGAACACCCAGCTATCATCATATTAAATTTAATCAAAATCTGTCCAGAGGTTTTCTTGTGACGCCTTTCCTGACAGACAGACAAACAAAAATTCTAAAAACTAGAGCTTCGGCCTCTGTATCGATAATATATAATGACTATTTCAATAAGGATTTCCAAAAAAAAAAATATTTAATGTACAGATTTGACTCAGAATTTTATTATATAGATTAGCAACTTACCCTTGCATCGCTTGACTACGGTCATAGGTACCTAACACTACCTAGCCTATGTTGCTCCAGGTCTTAGCTTATCTGTGCACTAAATTTCATCGAAATCCCTCAAACCGTTCCCGCGTTAATCAGCCACAGACACACATACAAACTGGCATTTACAATAATCTGCACTTAGTATATATTTTTTCGTACTGTTTATAAAAAAATAGTATACGAGATTTCTATATTACTTCTAATCAATGAATTTTATTGGAGCTATTATTTTTTTATACTCTCTATGTTGTAACTAACGCTATGAAAAGCTTATACATTATAAATCAACATCAACCGATATTTCTAAACACTAATACCAATTACTATCAGTGCGATCCACAATTTACAAACCGTGGTAGATTTATGAAACCGCAAACAAATACATATCTGTTCAAATATTAACCGTGGCAGAACATTGATCGGTCCCCCCCCCATCATTACAGATTACGCTCAGGAACAACGTATGATGGATAGCCGGAACTTCACTGTGCGCTATGTGGCTCTATGAAATGGCAATACCTATGGTAAAATGTAGCATTGAATCTACAGTGTATATATACATATATATGTATGTATGTCTGTTTGGCTTCTAAATACTTTGGTCTAATGGCTAGATATGTATGTCTGCAGGTTAACGTTAGGTAAAAAAATGTGCTAGCTTGTTTAGAAATGTTATAAATTTGAGTTTACAATTTTACACATATTTGTGGCATACAATATCTCTCATAATTATTGATCTCAATGATTGATTGCTAGAACTTAGCTTAAGAAGTAAATACTATAATAATGCAGTAATGAATTACTATAATTTTTAACTGAACGTCATAATCATAAGTCACTACTTTGGAAAGGAAATGCCCTAATTCTGAGAAAAACTGGTGAAAGAATGCCAGTAACATTTTTCTGAAGTTAACAGGATATTACTAAGTCTAAGTTAAAGTCTTGAGCTGTAATAGATAGCTGATGATAATGGCTAATTTTTTTTGTAATTATATTATCCTAAAAAAGAAAATTTGATGCATCCCTCAGCAAACTTATTTAAGAACTTTTATTTCTTCATTCACAAAAAAATACATATATGTATGTGAAACTTATTACTTTTATTTAAAATATGTAAATGCTCACCCTTGGTCTATGTAGACATTTTGAATGTAAAATATTCGCCTTTGACACTCAATTGAATACAACCTACGTCTAACTCCAAGGGCTAAATGAAAATAAAAAAACACTTGTTTGAGTTTTAGATCATTCATTCATTAATTTTATCGACGGTCCGACCCTTTATTGCAGAGTGGTTCTGTGATGTCTGTACCAAATTCCATTTTAACCTGTTCAACCATTTAGAGTTGATTGAGTAACAAACATCGCTCCAATTTTGCCTATGACGGATGTAGATAGCTTGATTGCGTCTAACTCATTTTTGACATCTTTAACGGTGGTAGCAGGTTCAGTTATTATGAGGTGAAATATTTTATAGCTCATAATAACCGTCTGCCAATAATGAATTACATTGTGATTTTGTATATTAAATTGCATTACCAATGCTGCTAATTAATATATTTTTATATGTATTATAACAGGTAACTTTGAGCTTCTAACTCGAACTCGAAAAATATTGTTTCTCACAAGAATTTCACCACACTTTTTTAAGAAATATGATCTGCTGGGAACGCCATCAAAATTTCTTATAAGTGAAGTCCAAAATATATTTTGTTATACTGGATTGAAGTTACCACAATGTATGACATATGTATAAATATAAGCTACTGATAAATGTTTATGATTCTCTAAGTCAAGACGCATAGTAACTTTTTCATTTTATGTTACATGAGTTCACATTTTACCTCTTCTTTAAAGCTCTCGTAGTACATTTGTTTGAAACAATGTAAATGATATAGCGTTTTACGTGGAGCCAGGATTTATGGCCAATCGAAGTGAGCTTCCAACGTAAAGCTACGTTTTGCGACACGTTAATCTACGTTGCGATCTCTTTAAATAATAGATCTAGGTTTTGCATCAAAAAGTTTGTTATATTTTATTATTATTTAAATTCCTTACATTCTGTTTTTGCTATAGATATTCGTTGTGGAAGCTAGAAGTGAACTAAATCTAGACTTAATCTAATTTTAACTAGAACTATATACAAATAATGTTATATTCAATATACATTCCAGTTATTTTTTAATTATTTAATTAAAAAAAATACACACAGTAATTGATCAAAACGTCTAAGGTAATAATAAACTTTTTAATAAAAACCATTTTATTACGGCGTATAACTTCATTTAATTCACATTTCATGCATAATGCATATTCAAGCTGGCGGCCAAGGGCGTGGTTTAGAACGGTGTAACGCATTACGACTAAATACTATAATACCAAACTTATATGTTAATAACATAATTATGTATGGGTTCCTAGTAAATCTTTGTAATTTAGCCTCACTTGCTGCTAGTAATAGCCAGTAACTATATCTTGGGCGGTTATCCTAGAAACTTTTGAAAATATTTAAATAATGTTATTTATTTCTCTAAACTAAGCTAAGGTTATTTAGATAAACATTTTTTTTTCCTAAAATATGAATTTGCCAAAGTTGAATACGCTAATACTTTCTTACTATATTGTAGAAATATTTAATTAACATGACAGCCGAATCTGTACATTAAATATTTTTTCGAAAATCTTATTGAAATAATCATTGCTATCGATACAGAGGCCGAAGAGGTTTTTAGAATTTTTGTCTATCTGTCTGTCTGGGAACGCATCATGAGAAAACCACTGGACAGATATTGATGAAATTATCTTATCTCTAAGAAATCTATACTAAACGTTAAAGCGAAACGAGGGGCGAACCCGTGCGGAGCAAGGGAGAGTCGCTAGTTTTAAATAAAACTATATTTACAACAATCACGTTTATGTAAGAGACCATGATTGCTGTAATTTGTAAAGCATTCGAAACGTCTGACATTAAAAATCTAAATAAATCCGCGAAGAAATCCGAAAAGATAGTTTTATTTACGCTATGTTTATTAAAATTAAATTGTATTCATAACAGTTGTATATAAATATCAAATTCGTAAAAAGTCCGATTACATTATTCTTAACATATAGATACTTAAAAACATTGTAAACATTGTAATTGTAAATAAAGTAATCATTTTCTTTATTTATTCACAGGTAATTCATCAACATTTCACCTTCATATCTTAAACGAGTTAAAGAGTACGTATCAAAAAGGTAACTTATTATTTTTACACAATACAGTCTCATATTAAACCGATGCGAAATTGCATGATACAGCAACTGATTTTAATGATGAACGAAAATCAATTTTCAACTCAAACCATCTGTACAGTACTATTCAGGGGTAAATAACAAAATATTATCGGAAATGGAAAATGCCCCAAACGTTGTCGTGGCTGTGACAGACCGACAGGTGCGAAATTAAAGTTTATTATAACATTAATTTAATATTGTACTGAGGACAAAGGTTGTCCGCCCCTGCCTTTGATTTTTGAATTAAATTAGGCCGCCGATTCATTTTTCACCAGCTTCAAAGTTGTCATTAATTTGACGTTTAATATCAATGTTAATAACTGCATTGAATTGTTATGTTTGGAAATAATAATAGATTATTTGATCAACTTTTAAAAAGGGGGAAGCTCTTAATACATAGAAGTGCTTATTGCATAACAGTTGAACTTAAAGGAACTGGCGTATTTTTCATTATATACTAATAGTAATGTTTTTTTCTTAAAATACTTATTACACTCTTAAGTGTAAATAATTACTTTTAGTTAAAGTTTTTAGGCAAAAGTAATTTTTTTTAAGATTCAGAACAATTTATTAGGTTTTACGTGACGTCTTAATCGAAAGCTTAGCACTTTTAAAAAGAAAATTTACTTAACTTAATCAATAATCAGTTAATTAGTGCAGTAAATTCTTTGATTAGAAATGTACGAAACGTAGAATTTCTTCATACCTTTTCACCTCATAATCATATTTATAATTTAATAACTAATTAATTATGTTTTACATACGTTTTGTAGTTAAAGTATAAAAGTATGGGACAGTGAAATCAAATAAAACTCATAACATGGTTGACCTTGTATTAAATTCACCACGACATTTGTTTCAATTACTTCATTCGAAAGCAATATTTCTTAATATTGACCCCCATAGATGGACGATATTTCCCTCTACAGATATTTTATTTTCTTCAAATAATATATAATGAAAAGTAAACCAAGTTTATCATTTCTACACTAAATAAGTGAATATTTTATACAGATGACAAAAAAGTATTAGGTATTTTATTGAATTCAGAAATTTTATTGGATAAATTATTGTATTATGATACACAGGTGTATTGAAGTTAATATAATAAATAATCTGTACATTAAATATTTTTTGGAAAATCTTATTGAAATAGTCATTGTTATCGATACAGAGGTCGGATTTATAGTTTTGAGAATTTTTGTCTGTCCGTCTGTTTGTTACCGCATTACAAAAAAAACCACTGGAGGGATTTTGATGAAATTTGGTATAGTGATAGCTGGTTATCCAGATCAACATATAGAATACTTTTTACCGCAGGAAAATATCTCACCTTTGAGAAATCTATACTAAACCTTAAAACGTAACTAGGGACGAAACCGAACGGACCGTGAGTGAATCGCTAGTCTGAAATAAATCTGTCTGTGAAAATCTCTGAAGTACTACATTAAAATAATCTAAAAAGGTGGACTAAGTCTAGGTATCCAACTCTAGTACTGTTATTGCTATTATAATCAAATAACAAAAAATACTGAATATATTGAAGTTAATTATAACTTACGTATTGTCTACATTCTGAATTAGTACTCATATGATGCTTGCAACTAATCGATATAAAATGTAATAGTTACATAGTTTATAATATATTGCAAATAATTGCAAAACTTTATAACTTAAAGGTTATTTTCAACTCTTAAAGGGGGTTGAAAGTTTATATTAAAATACGCTGAGCCGCGGATGTAGTGCATAAATGTTTTAAAAATAAATTTAACAAAATACATTGTTCATCACAAATGAAAAAAAAAAACCGACTTCCAGGCACTGAAAAGTAAAAAATAACTAAACGGGGGTTTTCATTTAGAATAGATACTCAATCAGATATTTTCGAAGTCGGTGTGCTTTGATTTGTATTGGCTGGCACCGTTTAGTTATTTTTTACTTTTCAGTGCCTGGAAGTCGAATTGAGGACCTCCTCCTTTTTTTGGAAGTCGGTTAAAAATAATATTATTTAAGTGTGCTCTTAGGTTTGAAAATATAAAAAAATCTTTCATAGCGGACACATACTTCCTATGAAGTCTGTATCTAAATATAAATTGCGTGTAAGTAAGACAGATAAACAAACACATATTCCCATTTAAAATATTATTAGTAAATATAACATAAAGCTACAATCAATAAAAATCCTACGCCTATCACTATTCATTTATCGATATCATGGCGTCATTACAAGGGTTTAAATCATCAGATGATGCCGGCGTGAAAATTATCAACAAGTAAAACTAATCGAATGAATGGCTTTATGAAAGCCGACACTATTAATAATTAGAAATAATCTACACTACAGGTTTATTTGTTAGTTTTTTTTTACAATGTTACATGTCAATGTGTAATTTAATGGTAAATGTCTTCAAAAAGAGATGTATGGAGTACCTCCATTTTTTTCGTTAGTAAAGTTTTCTGTTATATTTAGCGATACATAGCCAGTTGTGAAACGATTTTCATATATTTTTAAAGAATAAGTTGATTTTAGTGATAAACCTTATCACTACATATTATAAATTAAACCTGAATTTAGTTCGTTCGGGCTGGTCTTAAAAACTACTGTACGGTTTCTATACGGTTTTCGCCAATAAGTAGAGTGATTATATAGGAAGAATATACTTTATTAATATTTCGCTAAAGTATATGATGATTTTTGTAAATTAAGTCAGAAGGGATAATTTTAAGGGGCGCACCCGAGCGGAACGAGGGTAAGCCACTAGTATATAAATTAAGGGGAAACCCATAACCATCGTCATAGTTATTTTTAAAGTGATTTTCAAATTGGTAGAGCTTTTTATTAGGTTAATAGTAATTTTAATTATTGAATAAATTAGCATTTCCTTGTCCATATACTTATGGGGTTATTTCCAATTGTTATAATATGATATTTTTTGTAATATAATCGAGTGTATACAAATTGTTTGTTTTATTGCTACAATATTTTACTTTACATCTCCATATTTATTCGAGTGTGAAACTAAACACGTAATCCCTGTCATACTTGTCATGACGCGATAAACCTCCGTATTTCCGATCTCTTATTTTCACGCAAACCCAAATCAAGCGAATAAACACTATAAAAATATTCATCGGTATTTTAATATTTGAATTTTGTTTACTTTTGTTCATACATAGTTTTCGGTTGGTTGTTGTTTTGAACTTTTTTAGAAGGGATTTGTCTAAATTTGTGTGTATGTCTATTTGAAGTCAAATTTTAAATTGTATATAATAAAATGTATGTATAACTTATTTATATGACTTATTTGTATGAAAGTAATCATTATTGATATAAAAAATAATAATAAAGCAGCTTCGTTTATTTTTAGTTTCAGTATTATTTCAATGGATATTCTCTTTTGTAAAACAGTGATTACTATGACAAAATATAGATACCGTCTTCAAATTGATGTCGCAAAAGGAGCAATACGTCAAACTTTTTACCCTTTGCCTCAAAGAAATACGCCGACAAAATAAACTGTGTACCGTTGGAATAAAGTTAAGAGCATATAAGATCAAGTCAACGTAAAATAATGTGTCTCTAAAACGTCGCGGCTAATTTAAAACGGACAGAAAGACAGACGTTGATTCTTACTATAAATAAAATTCAATGGCGTTTAATGTGGTATAGTCCCTTAAAGATTATTTTTAAACTAAAATCCTACGATTGCGCAGTGAATAGTAGCTCTTGTTAATCTTTTTATTCTACATGTGTGTAGATCTTATTAAATTTTCTTAATGAGACAGTCGTATGTTATTTTAAACGCTTTATAAAAGAAGCTTTATTAAATTAATTTAAAAGAACACTTAACGGTAAAAATAAACTCCAGAGCTCAGCTAAATTCTAGCTGTATCTTATAATAAATTTATAACACTAGCGACTTATATTTACGTTACATTTTAACGGTTAGTATGAAATTGATAGTCGATCCCTTGCTCTGTGAAGAAAAGAAAACAAATCTATCCCACGGGATCCGAACATTTTTCAAGGAGAAAAAGTAACCTATATGCTATTCCAAACTATAATCTATCTCTGTGCCAAATTTTATCCAAATCCATTTAGCCGTTCTGGCGTGATTAAGTAGCAAACATCCATCTATCCAAACTTTCGCATTTATATATTTTATGGGATATACGTAAGATATTTTTTACGGATTTTTGAAAGTTCCATTCTTTTCTTTATCGTTAACTAGCGATTCACCCTCGCTTCGCTCGTGTTCGTGCCTAGCTTGCTTCCCAATACTAACTTTCATCCCCATTTTCACCTCCTTAAGAGACGATTTCTGGGATAAAAAGTATCCGATGTGCTTCCCAGGGTCTCAAACTATCTTCTTGGCCAAATTTCATCTAAATCGATTCAATATATCCAGAGATTACCCCCTACAACCTCACCAACTCACAAACTTTACCTCTTTGTACTATTAATATACACAAATAAAGATTTTTATAAAATATTTTTGATGTAGAGCTCATGTTAGTGTGAAGTAAATCTAGAGTTGGGTTACCTACCTACTTATACATAAGTTAAGCTGTCCACTTTATAAGGTAAATAGATACCACAAACAGATACATATTTTACCAATATTTGAAAAACAACCAAAATGATATTTTCGCTTGGTAAAAGTAAAGCGGGTTCAAACACCGGATCACACCTGTGAGGTTTTTTATACTAGACTCATTTTCATGAGAGAAAACATTATAACCAAATCTGCATACCTACGGAAATTTTATTTCAAAAAATGTGTGAGATGTGCCAACCCACATTTGGCTATCGTGGTGGGCTATGATCGGGTCATAGTCCCTTCTCATTAAAGAAAGGCTTTTGCCCAGCAGTGGGGCTTTGGGTTGAATTATTGCAATAATAATTAAATATTAGTATTATAATATTAATAATTTTACTAAACATATTTTTGGGGTTACTGGTATGTAACTATAAGTAGGAATAAACATTTGATAGGTACGGTCAACCCTGTTCGAGCAATTTGGCAACAAATTCACTGCTGTAATAGGCACGCAAATCCGGTTAGGTCTAGGGCTAGCAACATTTTTAAATAGTGTTTATTAGGAATATTTGTATTTTATCCACAAATAACGTGTAAGTAAATTATTATAATTTAAAAAAAACAGAGTTCTTTATAAATTAATTTTGTGATTGTGATATGATATGACTATATGTTTCCTTCTATGTTATTTTTATAAAGTACATAGCGGCTTACCCTTACTTTATTCGGCTGCGAGGATACCTAAGCATGGCCCTAGAGTTTAGTTGGGAAAAACATACAACGTTTAATTCCTATTTTTAGGTACAGGAACCCCCGTGGGTGTCTTCAAAAGAACCTACCAAAGTTTGACCATAATCGGATGAATAGTTTAGAAATGCATAGAGGACAAACATTTATTTTTATTTATACAGAAGATAGATAAATTCAAAATTATAAAAACTATGATAAATATTGTTACATAAATATTTATTTTATATAAACTACTTGTTTTTGTTAAACTTAAAAGTAATTTTTAAAGCTCATATAAGCTTTATTTGAACTTACTTCATACGTTACGTTAATTTAAAAAATATTACAGCGTATAGAATATTAACGTAAAACCAATTCGTTTCACACTTCGCGTACCCTTGTAAAGCAAATTTATGTGGAATTAGAAGGAAGGCTTAAAAAGTAAAACAAATGTAACTACACGTATATAAGCTTGCGAACCCTACCTCTTATTAAAGTTCAAAGCCGCCGCACTGTCGCCGCCAATCTCTAGGGTTGTTAATATTGATTTTATTGTACCGACAATGCTACATTTTAATTTAAAAATGTAGTATGCTTTTAAAGAAAACATACATTTATGTAGGAATAAAAATCTTAAAATTTTATTCATCTTATGACATTACTTTTTGAATATCTATTTGAAGTACTATGTCGGGTTTTCTGGCATATTTCTTTTATTAATAATATTATACATACATTTTGCTAAAAATCTTTGTATCTATACTTATACAAACTTTAAAGTAGGTTCGATAACTGTTTGAGTTGAGTAAAAAAAATACTATACAGAGGTTTATTTTGACTTAGATATACATAAGTTCTACATCTGTACATATAATAAAACTTTAGAGGTCGAATGTCTGTACATAGAAAAAAAATGGTAAAAGGTAAAAACCGACTCAGGGGGGTGTAAGAAGAGAAATAGCACAAATCCAGTTTTTTTTTTTGTTTCTCTGTCTGTTTATACGGGCTAATCTCCGAAACTGTTGGACCAATTTAAATGAAATTTTGCATGGTAGTACCTTATATCCCCGATCAACATTTTAGATACTTTTTATCTCGGAAAAAACATTAAAAAAAAACTATACTATAGTTAATTTTTACTTATACACCTTAGTACACAACAACTTATGCACCTAATCTAGTAAAATTTGGCATGCTAATACCTTATACTGAAAAATGTACGGTTCCCGTGAGATAGAGATAGATTTGTTTTTGTCGCTAGATGTATATAAAATCAATAAAAGCGTTTGTAAAATCATATCAAATCATTCGATAAGACATTCTAATTGGGATTCCTCTGTGAAATAGCCGCTATCTGGAATGTAGCAACCGAACGACAAATATTTTGCCAGATGTTTCATACATGCTATGCGATGCTATTCAAAGTGCCCTCAAAACAGTATTGGAAGTGGCATCGAGGCATGTTTAACTTGCTTTGTACCGAAATGGTATTTCCTACCTATTTATTATCTACTTTGCAATACACTCATTTACTAGTCATAAATAGTAACTTTTTAAGTATAAATGTATATATAATATCATTTACTCGCATTGTTTGTAGATAAAATATAACCATGTGTGAATCCTTTCAGCTTTTTTTCGATTTTAAGCAAATTCTATAAAAATTATGGTAACCTGAAAACACACATAAACCACACAAATATATTATTGTAATAAATATTATGCTACATATCATACAAAAAAAACGTGTGTGTGAAGACACACACGTTTGTACACGTTTGTTATGTACGTACGTAAGAAGTTATACCTACTTCTTTGGCGTAACAGAACAAACATAGCTAAAGATTTCATTCCGTTTGTCACAACTCTCTGTTTGTAAAAGGAATGCAGCTAACTTCATCATGTCGCTTTTTGACTGTCGGTGTGCGCGCGCATCGTAAAAATGGCAGTCTCATATTTTTTCCAAACGTGCCAAAAAAGGTATAACTTCAAGAACCGCTTAGTCGTTCTTGTTTATTAATAAAATGTAGTCTCCAAAAACACAATCTATTTGTACGCAAAATTTCATCGAAATTGGTTAAGCAGTTTACTCACAAAAGTTACGTATTATTTAAGTTTGACTTATATAATTGAAATACCTAATCTAATAAATCAGTTTCTATTGATTGTACTATTCAGTCAGAATCAGCCATTTATATTGTAAAACATAGGTCTTAGTACTTTAAAATAGATTAAATCTACCCACACATCATTTCCATTCATTCATGTCGCACAATAACAAAAAAGAATGAAAAGTAAATGTGATTTTTTCACAAACATAATTTCAAACGAATTTATTACATTTTCTTATACAATTACATGTCTAATACAAACTTGACCTAAAACATTCTGAGCTATTTAATTAAAGTAATTAAACTCTATTTATTACTCTATGGGTTTTAGGAGTGTCATTTGAACATAATTTACATCGCCAATGTCACCGGCAACATGGATTGACTAAATAAATTAGCACGACGAATAATTTTCTGACAGTCCTTCCTAATATTATAAACTAGCGACTCACCCTCGCTTCGCTTTGGTTCATCCCTAGATACGTTTTAACGGTTAGTATGAAATACAAAACTTTGAATTTCTTGGCTTTTCTGTACTATAATATGCATGTATTATACAGATAAACCTTCCTCTTGAATCACTCTATCTATTAAAAAAACCGTCTCAAAATCTGTTGCGTAATTTAAAAGATCTAAGCATACATAGGGACAGACAGACAGCGGGAAGCGACTTTGTTTTATACTGTGTAGTAATGGGAAATTGTTTGTTTTTCCACCTTTCATGTAGGAACTGAGCAATGGATCGACATGAGTTTTTGCATATATTTCCTACTTATATACATATATATTTACATCATTACTGTCTATTGATGAGTACATCACTATTGAGTTAGATAGTGATGTATATATGTATGTATGTAGGTTTATCCCAATAGTTGCCATAAAATAGGACATAGGAGTATTGTTTAAAAAAGTAAGTAGTTTGAAAGAAGTAATATTTGTATCATTATTATTTTTTACCACGATAAAAAAAACTTTAAATCTGTCTAGATTTTATTCTAGACTTCAGTAAAAAACAAATAAAAAATGCAAATCAAAATGAAACTACTAATGTTCCAATAAGCGAGTCGAAATGAGCCGAACAGGTCAGCTAGAGGAAATTTGCCCATACACGTAATTGTGCCCCGAGGCAGTTGCTACCGTGTATCATTACAATAAGGGCATCGGTACAATCAACATCTATTTATCTTGCTTATTGCAGTACCGGAATTTGAATAGAACAATTGAAAATTATAGGTTTCTTTATGTAATCAGTGTAATATCTGAGTCTTTAATGATATACACTATACGTGCGCCTAATCTAGATGTATAATATAACTGATCTTATAATATTAAATAGCCAATTCTGGTATATATATGTATATATATTTATGTTGGGTATCTCAGAAACGGCTGTAACGATTTAGATCAAATTTTATATTTAGATAGGGTTTTGCTTTTTAAGTTTATCTATATAGATGTATTTACTGAAAAAGCATACTTGATTTGCTTCACTTCTAAGGCTAAGTTTGCATGATGGTATATACCCTTTTCCTCCCTCAATAAATAGGCTATAAAATAAAAAAAATATATACTTTTAATCGGGTTGGTAGTTGTTTAAGTAGTGTGTTTAAATTATAAGCGAATTCTTCTTTTTATAATATACGAAGAAGAAAAGAACTTTACTTTTTTTTAATTACTTAGAACCAACGGCTGGACGAATTTAGATAAAATTTAGTATATAGATAGTCTGTGACAATTAATCGATAGTAAATAATATAATTTCTGGGGTACCTAAAATGTCTTTCAAATGTACAGTTTCTGTAGTTAAATATAAACTCAATAGATTCTAAGTTCAACCCGAACTCAGTGCTTCTCTAGGATTAAGTTAAACTTTCTTTAATCATGATACGATCTAGGTTTCAACTGGACAGGGACTTGTGATTACTTTCTTAAGCTTTGTGAAGTTAAACTGTGTGTTTGTTTTTGGAATGTTACATCCAGAATATTTTTGATATTGTTGCTTTATTAAAATATAGGTAAGATTTGCTGTTTGTTTGTCCATAGGAGAAAATCTCAGGAACTAAATACCGACTATAGAATTTCTTTTTTACTTGAAATGTACATTATTCATTGGTTAGCGTAAGAGCTACGTAAATTAGATATTAAAATAGTAGCAGAACTGTTTCTTTTAAATAAAATGTTGTTTTTAAATACGTGTTAAAGATATTGTATTCAGCATTTTTTTAACATCCCCCTGCTGGACTCGGACCTCTCTTCAATACGAGGGGGATCAGGCTATAGGCCAAATGCGTGTTGGCGGACTTCACATGTCATGTTTTCAAAAACGTGCTAGGTTCTCTCAATGCAGGTTTCCTTCAAGATATTTTCCTTCACCATAGGACAAGTGGTAATCATGTTGAAATACCCGCTTCACTCTGTTCCTTGTTTCCCTGAAAATTGGTATGTGGCGGTTTTCAGGGGCGAAAAATCGATCTAGATTAGTCTTATGTCTGGGAAAATGTGTTTTTTCGAGTTTTTATGCGGCTTTCTTTCACATAATTCCACGCAAAGTATGGTCGATAATTTCTTACGCTCGGGTATAAGCATCGTGGTCAAGCGGCCAAGGTGCAAGATTGACAATCACAGGTCCGGCTTCGGATCTTGGTTTTACTTTTGTTTTTATTTATTTATTCAAGATTTTAGTTTTTTTTTATCTAAAAAATACGGTATAACAAAATAGAACTCCAGGTGAAGCTCAGTCGCCCAGGTACTAGATGATTAAGTATAGATAAACTAAACATACAAACATACAACTTCAATATTGTTTATAGATATTAATTTATTATTACAAATGCTGCTCGCCAAAGAACTTCCAATCTAATATCAAAACTTGTGAAATCAAAGGACCTCTCGAACGAATCAAATACGTAGAACGTCAAATTGAAGCGTGATTATTTACATACATTAAGAATCAGAGCTATTCAGAATATCTCCCTCTCGTTACGATTATATATTTGTTTCATTTGATTCTTATATAACTTTGGAATATTTTAATATCACAATAGTATTTATTTTTTTGCTAATTAACCATTGCGTCGCTTAGTCTTTATATTATCCTGCGTGTCCCGAAAACTCATGCAATGTTTGGCATCAACTTAAATTATTACTGCTATTATAGTTAACTAGCTTAGTTACGATTTAACGTTTATAGATTTCTCAGAGAGGAGATATTTTTCCGCAGTAAAATGATTTTAGGAATATTTTCTTTATACGATGATGATGACAGATGATGAGTCATCATCATACCAAATTTCATCAAAATCTATTCTGTGGGTTTTCTCGTGATGTCGTCACAGACAAACAAACAGACAGACAAAAATTCTAAAAACTATAGATTCGGCCTCTGTATCGATAATAATTATTTCAATAAAATTTCCAAAAAAAAATTTCAAGTACAGATATGACTCTGAATTTTATTATATGTAGGGGATATTTTTAATGAATATGGTAATACGATTATACCTTAATGGTGGTACCATTTAAATTTAAAAAAAAATGCCTTTAGGGTAGAATAAGTATTTTTTTCTAGTGATATTGGTACTTTGAATTTTTGGTCTTTTGTAAAAGTTTGTGCATTGGACCGCTATTAATAATACGAAAGGTTGTGTTTATCGTTCACACTGAAATGGCTGGATAGATTTGCATGAAATTTAGTGCACAGATAAAATATGACTTGGAGTAAACGTAGGGTACCGTTAGGCACCTAGGTAATGTGATCTCACGAGCGAAATGAGATAAAGTTGCTAGTATAATGTAAGAAATAATTATAATTAAATAACCGTCGTTATAGATAAGAAGATGTAACAATGATAAATCTCGGTACTTGAGAGTGTAACATCAAACCAAACGTACTTATTCAGAAACATTGCTTTGTAATTTTAACACCTTACAAATATCAAAACCTGGAACAATAGCGTGGAGCACCCTTGTGGGGTTGTGGGTTCAACGACCCCTGGCTTGAGAGGTGCGAAGCGGTGAACAGTAATTCAAACAATAATGATTGTATTTAAGTTTATCAAATTATATTGTATTAAATGTTATACTAAATTTTATTTCGGTTTAGTTGTTTAATCCTATGAGTAAGTTTAATGGGAACGCTTTTCATAGCAAGATTTTTACTTATTAATTTAGAGCGTATTAAAAATTACTTAGATAAAGCAATTGACTATTATAAATGCGAAATTTTATATGTATGTTACTCATTCACTCAAAACGGCTAGATTTGAATAAAATTTGATACACAGATATATCGTGAGTTGGAACAACAAATAGGTTATTGTTAGGCAACTAGAACACCTAAGAAGATAGATAGAAATAAAGATGTAAAATATCAAAACTGAGGTTACTAAGGTATTATGCAATACCTAATTTGCAAAGACCAGTACGAAATAGGTTAATTTGTTATGCGACTCAAATCACAGCCAAATGCATTAGGATTACTTAGCTGTAATGCAATCCCATCTCACTGCGAACTTGAAGCAGTCAGGACTTATTTGTATCAGTCAGAATGTCTGACACTAAGTCTAGACTAGACTTCCAGAATTGTAGATTGATCTCTACATTAGCATTACATTACTAGATAGCGAGCTACTGATCCTCTCAGACTTATACCATGTTATTATACCTATTGTTATCGTAATAATCTTAAGAATTATATATATCAGCAGTTTAATCTAACCGAGTTGTTTAGATTTTACTTTATAATTCAGGTGCTTTAGAAGCTTATTGATTGTATAAAGGCAAGTGCTATTTGTGTAGATTTAAATGAAATAAATTTTCGCCGAACACCATCCGTTTCAACTACTTTGTTTAAAAGCTTTTAAGGGTATATCGTTTTGTTATCTGCCAGATGTTTTTGTAGTGTTTATAATTAAGTTTCTTATTTCTATTCAGGGGTTAGTTCTTGCTGTTTATTTTAGTTAATTGAACTCCTTAAAATATTTAAAAAATAATATAATTTATTTGCAGATGATTAAATTTAGTTGCATTTTAAAGGAGGATAACATATTTTAAAGGTAAACAAAGCTAATTCCACGGTATTCGATAACTGCAAACGATCACTTGGTACTGAAGCATTTACACGACAACAAACCGGAAGCTGATTCGAACGAATTCACGTGCGTAGTTAATTGAAACATGGCGCCCGGAAAGGACTTTTATGGCCCTCCGTTAAAACATGCAGGCTTTTAGGCCTGTTACAATGTAAATTTCTGAAATCGGGAAACTTCGGTAAATTTTCTGGAAAATTCTCAAATATTAATAGCATATAGCTATACGTAGCTAGCTTAAATTAACATTCAAATGCTCAAGTCATAGTATTGTTATTCAAATATGACCCTTCATTTTGATGCATGAATCAAAAATACATTCGTCATTCTTATGAAGTATGGTTAAGTATGATTTTTTCATAAATGTGCAGTCCACTGTCCAACCCTTCCTAGATAATGCGCTGTCGTCTAACAATAGTCCAAATAGCAATATTTCTATTGAAGTCTGGGTACATTAAAAATATAAGCACGAAATTATTTCCCCTACGCTTAACTACACTCCCTCGAAATGCAAAATCCCAAGGGATGGGATGGCATAGAGTTGATTGCAACAGAAGGGATACTGCGAAAGATGAAAGTCATGTATCGGTCTGAATTTATTAAAATCACGCCAATTTAACGACATACAAATAGAAATCGAATAGGCTTAGTATATAAATCGAATGAAAGGTAGATTTTATAATACTATGACCCGCCCTGGCTTTGCTCAGTGGTGAATTATTTAGTGCCCGTCACAGTTCACCAAAGTTTCATCACAATCGACTAAATGTTGAAGTACTATATAGCAATGTACGATTTCTTTGTGTGCGTTTTTAAGGACCAACAGACGTAAGACAGTTAGTTTTATATATTTAAATTGAAGTTTCTCATCGTCAAATTATAGCCCTTCATTAGGACCTTTTTATTCTTAGCGAGATGCATGAAATTACATGACAAAGTATTATAAAGGTAATCTCGTCGCGAAAATGTTTAGTCTTTTGTCTCTAAAATACTTTTTCTGCCAGATTTTCTTTATCTCCAGTACCAGTACGTTTTAAAATAGCATTTAAAATTCTGTTGAATTTCTCCCTCTACTTTGTCTATTATGTTCGTAACAAGGACACATTAACAATTTACATTTTCAAAATAAAATATGCAGCTTCCATAGTTATTGGACGCTGCATTGTTCATTGTATGCAGATTTTAAAACATAAAATAAAAATTAAAACTTGACCTGCGGCCTACGCCAAGCGCTAAATTTAAAGATAGCAATGCTTTATAGGTCGAATTCCAACAAATAACCTTAATTTCATTATTACCATTTAAATGCACATTGAATAAGAAAACCATAAATATCCCAAAAACGTTCAACCGAACACTTTTCTTTTCGGTCAATACATTTAGATTCTTATCAAAATGAACAATGTCGAGTCTAAACGCTTATTCTTTGTAAGCCGCCGCGTAAAACAATATCAGCTCAGCCAATTTAAATTCGATTCTATTACCAACGATTAAGGTGTATGCTCTTGCCTAAATAAGTTTGTTTTAATCTGTATGCGTTTGGTGTTCGGTTCGCCTGATTGGTCCTACGTTCGCAGAAGGGAGACGGCCATAAGATTTGCCGTCTATCGTTTCCACTTCAATGACTTGATTTTAATTTGATTTCAAAGTCCTTAAATGAGCGTTACTATGTGTTCTGAATAAGTCTCGTGAATCTCCACCGATGGCATAAAAAAAAGCATAAAAAGGAAAGAAATTGGAGCTTACGTCAGAATTGTGTATGGAAAAATGATAAAACAAAGGTTAATGATGGAGGAGAAGTATAGATCCATGAAATTATGAGACAAAGGATATTTTTTATTTAGAATTTGTTATAGAAAATAATGTGCTTTTATAACATTTTTCATGACACTCATTAAAGTCATAAATGCATGTAAAAGAGTTATTATATTATACTATAAAAGAGTTATTACGAGCGACTCACCCTCTCTCCGCTTGGGTTCATCGTAGTTACATTTTAAGGTTTAGTATAGATTTTTCAGACATAAGATATTTTCCCGCAGTAAAAAGTATCCTATATGTTGGCCCGAATAACCAGCTATCTTCATACAAAATTTCATCAAAATCTGTCCAGTGGTTTTCTCGTGATGCGTTCCCAGACAGATAGACAGACACAAAAACTCTAAAAACTATAGATTCGGCCTCTATAAGGATTGACTATTTCAATAAGAATTTCCAAAAAATACTTAATGTACAGATTCGACTCAGAATTTTATTATATGTATAAATATGACGTTAATTGATAACACGTAATACCAAAAATAACAGACGTAACGTAGTTTTCTTGGAATAAAGAACTATCGTTTACCATTTTTTGCCTGCATTAGGCGTTGAAATTATTTAAAGTATTTAAAATGAAAGCATAAATTACTAATGAAATTAAAATCCTACTACTTATTACGCAAAGTAACGTAAGCGAAAATTAATTTCTATTAAGTGTAACACTCAAAAAAACATAAAAGCAAAACTATAGAAGTGGTTCCATAAATCTGATTCTACCCTTGAGTAGTTTGATTAATTATAGGCCAGCAATTTGAATGGGACCACTACTTGTTTCGAATCGTATGAATAGAAGGTCTGGAGATATCGTGATTTCATTTCTCCGTTCTGACGAGAATGCCTGTCATCGTATTCTAATTAATGTTTACGTTTTGTTGTTTGACAGTCGGATATTTGTCTCTGCAGTATGAGTATTTATTGGTAGCTATTACAAAATACCCCATTCATCATTTCCAGCTTCAATTTCTGGTTTAAAGGGATCATAAATTATAAGTTTTAAATCATCTACATTGGTATATTTGTAATCGTGAAATATTTTGTTGGATCATTTGTACATATAAGTATGTCTGTACGTATATAGGTCGATTATAATATACGAATGTTGTTGACGTTTGCTATTTAATTTCTGTAAAATAGTCTTAGTAAGAAAGTACATATCGTATCGATTTCAGGAGTTTGACAAGAACATCGATGGTACTTGGACGGACATGGAATTATAGATATATAGATAGGTATTTATTCTCACTCCCGCTTATCATAGGAGCAAAACCATGGGGAAAAATATATTGTATATTAATATATTTAATGCACATATATATTATTTCGTGTATGAAATTATTTCTTTGGGTTTTATTACAAAAACGTGTGAACATCATGGATAGTTTGTAGCTGAGCAAAGCGAGGGCGGGTCGCTAGTTAATTAATAACTACTCCCTGACACAGCCATCGATCGACTCTTAAATGATCCAGAAATAATTCAGGACATTCTAACGACTGTCATAGACAAACTAACGACTGTCAATATCGCATAGTAACGACTTTGTGGCTCAGCCTCTTGGAAGTGATAACTAGAATTAAGCACGCTTATTTCCTCACACTAAAGTTCCAACTCCGGTATGGGATAGTGTGGCTCTAACTAGTGTATATTACATACAATATGTTTGCAGGTTCGATACCTGAATAAGATAATATTTATCATATAGAGGTATATAAACGTAACTTGCTGATGATAGTCAAACTATACAGAATAAGTCCATTCTAGATAAAGCGTAACTATGTATATCAACAAACTAAATATTTATATCGTGAGCTTTTAATTGATTCGAATTATAATTAACATTTTGTATTATTTCTCATTTATTATTTCTTTTCGTAAGTTACAGAAAAAAAATCAAAAGAAAATTTCAATTTAACTCATTATTTAGGCCATCTCTACATATCAAGAATTTAATAATAAGAGAATATACATGAAATACGACGCTATACCCGCATGGGAGGTGACATTTATTAAATGGTGTAAAATTTATTGGCATCGTAAGTACTTAACTATCATGACTGTCAATTCGGGATGGCTGTGACTCAATTGTCTCGTGGGGAGCTAATTTTCTTAACAATTTGGTATTTTATGTCAAACACTAGAGACTCGCCCTTGCTCTGCTTGTGTTCTTTCCTATTTACGTTTTAAAGTTTAGTATAGATTTCTCAGAGATAAGATATTTTCCTATTGTAAAAAGTATCCTATATGTTGAACCGGATAACCAGCTATCATCTTATCAAATTTCATCAAAATCTGTCCTGTGGTTCCCTTGTGATGCGTTTTCAGACAAACAGACAGACTAAAATTCTAAAAACTATAGTTTCGGCCTGTCCTATTTCAATATAATTTTCCAAAAAATATTTAAGTATTGTACAGATTTGACACAGAATTTTATTATATGTATAGAAGATAAGCTTCTATAACCTGTAAATGTAAATAAATGCAAATATTTTCACTCTTGCAATATAAACTCTACAGTATAGTCATTTTTGTGCCAAGTTATCAAGAATATAAACTTTTTTTTTAACTTTCAGCCTATCAAAAGTATTTTATGTCGGCTACAAATATACCGAATATTATCTGGCGGCTTTACGTCTCAATCATGACCCAGTTTTTTTCCAATAAAAACCTCAACTTATGCAAAAATCAGATCAAAATTTTTATCCTCGATCGAAATAGAAGTATTTTTTATTTATAACCATCATAAATAGATTGAAATTTATACCAGGGTTGAGACAATAAAAATAAATTGCCTTTCGTCCCGTTTTATGGGCCGTCAATACGTAACAAATAAAACTACAATAACCATCCGATAAGTTCCAAAATAGATACATTTATACAATGGTATAATAATCAGCAATACAAAGTACACTCGTTTGGGTAAGAGCGCAATTTTCAACTGTCAACCCCTAGCACTGAGCGGCATTTGGCAACCAAGCTGTAATGGCACAATAAATAGTTTGCAGCCTTTATCCATCTGTCACTTAACTAGTAGAATATACAGGCGTCATTCAGCGGGCCGCAGTGAAAAATCGCGGCTTGGCCACCCCTGGCGTATCCTGCTACATTAATTTGCACCCAATGTGACAGATTTAAAGCTCATTTTAGATTGTATTGTCCAATGAATAAATTTAAATATTTGTTAACTTAAAATGTAACTCGTGTTGCCGGAAATACAGTCTAAATTGAACGACTGAACATTTGTTTCTTAGATTGTAATATTGTTATTCAAAAATGGGTTTTATTAGCACATGTTTAGGGTATAATATGTTTTGTCATAAATAGCGAGAACCTCATTACTTAACTTTGAAGTTGTTCAAAAGACCCTCGATTTAAAATTCTGGTGGATTTCTTTTTGGATTAAAGGCCTCATGAATTTAATGATAGTGCATTGGGGTTATTACCGATGCGAATATGTCACGCATCAGATTTTAATAACCTCGTATATAATATATGATGTCGTGGTCCCTCCATTCTATATATCTATACATATAATAAAATTTTAATTGTGTCGAATCTGTACATTAAATATTTTTCGAAAAATCATATTGAAATTGTAGTTATTGTCGATACAGAGGCCGAATTGATAGTTTCTAGAATTTTTGTCTGTCTGTCTATCTGGGAGAACGAGAAAACCACTGGACAGATTATGATGAAATTTGGTATGATGATAGCTAGTTATCCAGGTCAACATATGGGATACTTTTTACTGCGGGAAAATATCTCATCTCTGAGAAATCTATACTAAACATTCAAACATTATATTAATTATAATTTATACCGTTCTTTTGTCAAGTAAAAAAGAAATAAAGTTAAAAATCTTATAAATAGTGTTGTGAAATAGAAAAAAATGCTGGATACTAAATAGATTTATCATACCAGACATTGCTAAAACAATAACTAAAACAAAGACTCTAGAGACGCAGACATGCTCTATAACGAAGTGTATTATTTATGTCGGTGCCTTTTACTTTAAATATATTTCATATTCATTTTTTTATATATCTTTTGCCTGTGACTATTTATATATATGTATAACTTAAGTATATAATTGCTTTACTTTAAAAACTTATTTAATTAACGGGCTATAAAATATAAATAGAATTATCCAAATCCAATTGATAGTGCCTGAGATACATATTTAAAAAAAAACTTAACATTAGGATATGTTTATAAGCAAATAAGGAAATCATTAAATGGATGATTAGTATAGTAGGTATATGCATATCGCATACATACTTACGAATTAGACCGCAGATTACTCTTTATTAAGCAATGTTTCTGTACAGTTACTGGACTTAATTTTTATTTCATTTTGATATTTTAAGGCATACATAAACAATAATCTTATGGAACAACATAAAAGGTCTTTTCTCAGTAAATAATTAATATGATCAAGTAAACTTGTTTCGAACTAACTGAAACTACTAATTACAAAAAAATATTAATTAAAGATAAACTATGAAAAGGATTTAAAGAGTGCGTGTATGAATGTGTACACGCGCAAGAAGTAAAACTTCTGTAGGTTATCGGTACTCTTTATGAAATTCAATTAACGTTTTAAATAATTTGGATAGGTGAGATACTAAAAATAACGCGTATTAGGCATATTACGATCATATATTTATAGAATATCATTTAAGGAAAGAATATAATATTATACATCATTTGTCAAACAATAACAACGGTTACCAAGACAACAAACATACGTACATCTTTTCGTAACGCATTCACCAGCTTACCCCCCAAGTCAAGCGTGCGTAAAGAAGTTTTACTTCAAAAAATAACAATATAACTACACCACATCCTACAAAACGCATATGTATAGCTTTCTGACTATTTAAATAAGGTTACAATCGTCATTCCCTACAATCCCTGAGTCAATATTGATTCAAATTACTTACATGTTTTTAATTCGACTCTTTGATGTTTGAGTTTTTTAATTAACAGCCCATATGGAACCAAATGACATGTAATCACATGCAATTATCGCACCGCAGACATTAGTCAAGACGGTTGGAATTACATGATGGGCATGCGTTTTGCAATTTGAAACTGCCCAGTAATGATTCGTTATTTTGATGAGTTAAATATATGAATATGGTACTGAATAATTAATTTCATATATAGAAGTTATTATTTGTTTTGCTAAATTATATTAACATTTAGTGTTTTTGTGAATTTAACTTATTTCACATCTAGATAATTTACAAATAGACACGATATAATTTTATATGAAGAAATGGTCGCATATTATGAGGTTATGGGGTTCGAAAATATTATTTTTATCTATATAATATATATTTTATTAAACTATATTGACGTGACTTTTAAACTAAACTTTAAACTTTCTTTTTACTATATAATAATTCCTCTAATATTACAAACAGACACTTCAATTTTATGTATCTGTATAGATATAGAAATATCTACCTACTATATAGATAATAACATTATCAATATTTTTCTTTACAGGTAACAGAACGTGACTATCATATCAAATCAGAACGGCTAAGAAATAGCTTAATAAGGATGGAATCAAATATATTCTAACGGTAACGTCTCGGTAAGGGTCAAAAGATCGAGTTAGTTATAACCTATGTTGCCTAATATATGCATGCTTGAGTGCAAACCTTTGTTCGCTTGCTATAAGTTCCAATATCTTTTATGTATACGGTATCCAGTCGTGTCACTGTAGATAAAAGATGTTATTCCGACAATTTATTGGGCATCCAGACTTTAGCTCCGTAAAAATATTGTTGGTTGACTTAATCCTGTATTAAGAAGAGATATATATATGTTTTTCTTAATAATTATCTATACATCTATACAGATAAATAAAATTGGAGTGTCTGTTTGTAATATTAAAATAACCGCTTTTTACTAAATGCATATGGATACACGGTACATATACCAAAACAACATTTTTTACAATTTTTGTCTGTCTGTCTGTCTGTTCGTTCCGGCTAATCTCCGAAACGGCTGGACCGATTTTGACGGGACTTTCACTGGCAGATGCTGATGTTACAAGGAGTAACTTAGGCTACTTTTGTTTTAGAAAAAGTATCAGGGTTCCGCGAAAAAAAATTAAAACCCATAAAATTGTGAACAAAATCCGTGTACGACGTACGCACCCGAGCGAAGCGAGGGTAAATCGCTTTATAATTTAAATGAATATCTTAGGAGTAGCAAGCTACTATCTATGTATACGTAAACATAGCTAACCGTGAAAACGTACCTAGGGACGAATGCGAGCGAAGCGAGCGTGAGTCGCTAGTTAATATTATATCCATACTAATATTATAAATGGAAAGTAACTCTGTTTGTCAGCGTTTTACGTTGAAACTACTGAGCAGTTTGGATAAAATTTAGCAAGGACATAGATTGCATCCTGGGAACGGACTTAGTCTACCTTTCATCCCCACCTAACGTACACTAAAAACTAGTATTCAATATTTAACAAATGTCATAGCAAAGTAAAATTATGAATATGATCAAAATACTGAAAATCATATTGTTGTAGCGGCTACAACTATTTACGGCTATTAACGTATTTTTTAGTACACATCTCAGAAATTCCACATCTCGTCGTATGAATTTGATTTCATTCCCTTCTTATATATAAAATATTTGCCTCTATCGAGAATCGAACCTATGATTAATATATGAATATAATACCTGTAATAACCTCTTGTGTTATTCTTCCACTAATCCATATGGACCCTTAAAAAAGAAACATCATTTGTTTTTTTTTCACAAAGAACGGAACTTAATTATAAAGCTTTCATCAGAACAATTTTTTGCTTGTAGTTTCGCTCAAATGTCGATCAAAAATAGCTTTCGACATAATTCTTCGTTTTAATAATATTCAAATCTGTTGAAGCGTTCTAACAAAATAGAAAGCAACAAATACAAAAGCTCGTACAAACTTACGCATTAGTGGGATATTGCATGCGTAAAAAACATACGTCTTTTATACTTTGATCGTTATTTTTTAAATCCTATATATTATTCACGGCAATGCTCATATTGTACATGTGGCTGGAATAAAGCAACAATCATAAATTAAACTTTACTTTATTTGCATGCAGAACTGAGGTAAATATGAAATTTTTAAATATAAATTCTGCCTTAAACATAGTAAAAACTGTAATGTATTTTATCGATCCTACAGAATTTTTTATTTTATAATAAACTACTACTACTAGTTATATTTTAACGGTTAGTGTAGATTTCTCAGAGATGAGATATTTTCTCGCAGTAAAAAGTATCCTATATGTTGACCCGGATAACCAGCTATCATCATACCAAATTTCAACAAAATATGTTCAGTGGTTTTCTCGTGATGCGGTCACAGACAGACAGAAAAAATTCTAAAAACTATAGATTCGGCCTCTGTACCGATTAATAATAACTATTTCAATAAGATTTTTCAAAAATATTTAATGTACAGATTCGACTCAGAATTTTATGATATGTATAGATATAGTCATTAAATAATAAAATAAATTATATGAGCAATTTCTTTATATATTACATTTTATTTCGTGTATCTCGAAAAAGGCCCTAAAGAATTGGTTCAAATTATGTTTTTAGAAAAAGTTTTGCTTTACAAGTTTATCTATATAGGTGTATATTCTGAAAAAAAAAAAACAATTTTTATATCTTTTCCGGGAAACGCCGAGCAAAACTTAATCGCCCAGGTACTTTTAACTAATAAAACCTTATTATTTTTCTCCCGACTTCAGAATAGGAGGTTGTACTCAATGTAGATGTGTATTACTTGTGTGTTATGCTTTAAACTTAGCTAATTGTAAACTGGTTAAATTATACCTTTTATTGTTTTGTATGTTCTATACAAATTTCAAGAGAAATATTTCTCTCTATGAACGAAATAATAACATTTAAAATATAAAATCAGTAAACATGTTCCAATCTTTTTTATTTACTAATTTTTTATTACATAGATACGTATATAGTAATACATTTTATATAGTAAAAATATGAGGTGTCTTCAACGTACATAATAATTTACATTATTTAGGATGTTTTGTGAAAGTAAATTAGCTTGAGAATGTCAAAGGTGACGCTGGGACGCTTTCCTTTGCTATACACAAAGTTATATGATTTTATGAATAATTGAATTATTTTGTCCATATACGTATCTTTTTAGTTGTTACATTAAACGTTTTAACGGTAAGTATACATTTCTAAAAGATGAGATATTTTCCTGAAGTAAAAGGTATCCTATATGTTGACCCGGATAATCGCTATCATCTACCAAATATCATCAAAATCTCTCCAGTGGTTTTCTCGTGATGCGTTCCTACAAGCAAACAGACAGACAAAAATTCTAAAAACTATAGATTTGGCCTCTGTATAGTTAATAATGACTATTTCAATAAGATTTTCCAAAAAATATTTAATGTACTAATTCGATTCAGTTAGAAATTTAATATATGTATAGATAAGTAGTTTTGGATTATGTCGCAGTTCGTTCCAAATTTATACCATCTCACTGGAAATTGGCGAAGTAACTAGCTCTACGCACTTTTTAAAACTGTTAAATCATAAAATTATACTTTTATTATCTATTATTATCCTACGCACTTGGATGAAATTTAAGTTTTGTGAACTGTACCTTGAATGTCAATCGCTCTAACAGTAAATATTTATTTTTGTTTATTTAAAATATAAAGCTTAAAATTTCACAAAATTTTTCTAAGATGAAAAGTTTAAAATTAAAATACTCACTAATTTTTTCTAAGTAATTATAATCTATAATTATAATATTAAAAATCGGTTTTAAAGACGGCGAAATGTTTTCCTTCTTTTCAAGAACTTTTCAGTTCCATAAAGTTTGATCGCTTTGAAAATTCGTTAAGGCTTCAGAGTTGGGTATTGCTTAATTATATTATAATTATTATTTAAGAAATTTAGGCGAAACGTTTTTTTACCTGATAATTTGCACAACAAACAATTTTGTAAAGTTGTAAACTATTAAATTAAATAAATAATAAAAGTTCTGAATCAACAGCGCCTAGCAAACGTAAGTTTAAATTATTTATATATTTACTGAAGACATTAAAATTAATAACTAATAGTTTCTTCGATACACGATTAATAACATTACTAATGTTGGAACTTGCTGCTTTATGAGATGACAGATATATATATATTAAACACATTGACTTTTTTGTACATTTTGCTGAAATGCATAGTGCATAATTAAATATTTGTAAGGTCAAAATTTAATAAATAAATATATTGCGACATTAACACACAATACCATCTAGTTCTATGGTAAGCTAAGAAGCTTGTGCTATGATTACCAGATAGTTGATACAGTACACATATATAACTTTAAAAACATACATATCATAAATACAAACACTCATGACTGGAGTACAAATATTCGTGTTTATTACACAAATGAATGCCCCCAGCGGGACCCGAACTCGCGACCGTTGGCACAACAAGTAAGGCCATTACAAACTGAGCCAAACTTGTTGTCAATTATCTTTTTATTTTTTAGCAGTCTGCCAGATAATATTTGGCATAATTCTGTCAAATGTCTATCTACAAGATCAAACAATTTAAGAATACGTTATATAAATTTTGGCCAACTTATCAAACTAAATATTTCTGCTCTACAGAGACTTTATAAAAATTGTTTTAAATTCTCTGTAGTACGTGCATGATAACTCTGCTGCTATGAAATTAGATTTGCCAAACATTCGCCAGTCGAGAGATGCTATTCGTGTATTTAAACTCTCACTTTCATAGTAAAATTAACAACTCCACATCCAAGTACTGTGTATTTCAATATAATAATAGAATAATTACTTTTTACTAAAACATCCAGTGAGTTCGAAATCCATTTAAAAGTAATATAATTAACCCACAGTTAGGTCGTGCAACATTTGAGGTATAACCTACTCGTTAAAATTACATACATACAGAACCTCCTACTTTCTGAAATTGGTAAACAAAACATTGTCAAAGGCTACTTAGTACTTTATAATTAAAGGTGTAACCAGATGCAAAATAGACTACGTTGTACAAACTTGGGAGGTAGACCCAGGATCATAACTAACGATTATGCATATTAGTTTCGAAGAAAAGCCAACTTCACCCTGGGATGAACGTTTTTGGGAACACAACTAATTAAATGTTGGCTGTTGTTTTATTAAATGACTAATGTTATCTTTCCCACCTCAGGGTTTATTTATAGGAACTTCTTGAGAAAGTTGTTCTAGTTCATTGTTGGTTGACTCGAATAAATTTTGCTGAATTTGGTTTTCAAATCCTTACTAATGTTGTGAATATATGTGTATATTTGTTGTTGTTTTTTTTTTTTTTTTATGGTTATGATAATTATTGCGTCAATAGATCTAAGAATCGACGTGATATTTTGCATAGAGATCACATTAACAAAATCTATTTTTGTTGTATCCAAGTACTTTAATTCGCGTGAGATGTTATCTTGTCATCTGTATGTGTAATTAGTATTGGAAGCACTATTTTTATTCAATACAAAAATGTACCCTCTGCCACTTAAAAAGATGTAAGGTCCTCAACATAAGTAAAATTAGTTCTAGTAGTTTATGTATTCAGAACCCAGGCGATTGAGCTTTGCTCGGCGTTTTTTTTTTTTTTTTTTGTAAAATCGTGTTTATTCGGAAAAGTTCAGTTTTTTCAGAAAAAACACCTTTATAGATCACTTTAGAAGCAAAACCTTATCAACAGTACAATACAGATCCAAATCGTTAGAGCCGTTTCCGAGTTACATGAAATAAATTTATATATACCTAAATGTACAAGAATGGCTCATTTAATATTATACAGTTTAGTTAATTAAATATTTTGCCTAAATGCTTCAATATTTATGAAACTGGATTCTTGTAATCGAGAATCCAGATTTTCTTTATAAGATATATTCGCTTGACAGATAAGATTGATATCATCGTCACTTCAGTCAAAACATTTCAATCTAAAATACGATCTGAAAGTAAACTTTATCAATTAAAATATACCTATTCCATTTATTGTCTTCAAAAGTAATTTTATCCACAGAATTTGTAAAGTTGTTTCTTATATCAAATTGCCTTTCTAAGGCCTCCATCAATTTGTCAAGAATTGCAGGTAATTTGATAATTTTAGCTGAACACAAACAGTTTTGATTAATTTTTGGGTATTAGAATACCAATTAATTAACTTCACGATTGATATTAGGTATCAATCGTGAATCGTCAAAGAGTGCAGATTTATTATAATCTCCTTTATTATACAATAAATATTAGAAGATGTTTTCCAAAAATAATAAAATGCTAATAATAATACATACGAGTATATGTACTTTTTAACTAAGTATTTAAGTTGATAAGATACGATTTCTACACAGAAATCGTAAACACTATGATTATGAAGCCTGAATGATATTAAACCTGATTTGCAATATCAAAAATATTTCTAGTCGAACTTAGGACGGCATTATGCATACCAATGGGTAATATATGCAAAACAAAAGTAGTTTGTATCACGCAATCCTAACATTTTGTTAGCATTAAATTAGACTAGTAACATGTAACTACCCCCTAAAACGTCTAATAACTAAGAATTTTCATAGAAAATTGTACCTTAAACACGTAATTTTAACGTGTCAATTTGCATAACAGAAGAGAGTAGTTGCACCTTTCTGTTGTTTAGTAAGAGTTATGGTTAATAATAACAAATGATAGGTCAAGGGTGAAACGTTGGAATCAAAGGAAATTAGCTGAAGCGAAATTCTAAAATACATTTGTTTGGTGTTTTAGTTATTTTGGTATTATTTTAATATATTACGTAATAACAGTTCACTCTTTTAGCCTTTTATGTGAAATAGGTTGACTTAATCATGTTGGAGCATGATAATATCGGAGGTGCGAGCGCCGGGATTTGAACCTGCTAAATTTGAATTCCCAAGCGAGAGGGCTACCACAAACGAGAGGAGGCTACCTTGGATTAAAAACCATATACGACTTACTAATAATATAAAATTAACAGGGTCCAAATTACTCGCAGCATCATACTAACATTTCTATTATATAATATTACCAGCGACTCACCCTCGCTCCGCTCGGGTTAATCTCTACTTACGTTTTAACGTTTAGTATAGACTTCTCAGAAATAAGATATTTTCTCGCAGTAAAAATATCCTATATATTGACCCGGATAACCAGCTATCATCATACCAAATTTCATCTGTCCACTGGTTTACCCGTAATGCGGTCACAGACAGACAGACAGCCAAAAATTCTAAAAGCTATAGATATGGCCTCTGTATCGATAATAATGATTATTTTAATAAGATTTTCCAAAATATATTTAACGTACAGATTCGACTCAGATAGAATTTTATTAAATCTGTATAGATAAATGTCTCTAACGGTAGCCATCAGTCATAGCCGTTCAACCGTCTTTGTGTTCCGAATAATCCCTAAAGTATTAAAGTAATCCTCGCCTTCGAGGGATATACATACGATTGACCGAAATCTATGACACACCATTTTGATCAGAATTCCAGATAGATATAACAATAAATATTGGAACTTGCTTTGTTGTGCTTCTCTTTGGAATTTCGTAATGGCAGTACTTCGTGATACATTGGTACAATATTGAATGTCGATTCTGCTTCTGTACATGAAAATATGCCTGTAATAATATGAATAAACTTTCAGTCAATACAATTTTCATCTAAAACATTTATATTTTACATTGTCTTATATTACGTGGCCTTACAAAAATACAACAGGTGTAGGAAGTTATTATATATGTTAGAACGTTGAAATTGGCACATCTAAGCTGTGGGAAAATGATATTGAAACAATAGTTATTTTGAATTTAACTACTAACTAGTTAAATGTTACTTTTCCTATATAACGCTTTAATCTTACCGGAAACACTAAACTGTACGATTTCATTTGTTTCATTGATTTATCTATCCCAGTGTCTAAAGCACTGATTCTCGCCACATAATTTCAAAACTTCTACAAAAACGGGACATAACAGCAATAAAGGGATGTGCTTATCCCAGAACTTAAGCTATATATCAGTTGCTTAAGTGCCATCGAAATCGTTCCGCGAAAACAAAACTTCTATTACCTGAATTTAAAATCCACAAGCTCTAAAATAGCTTTTTAACAAAAGTCGAACAGTTTTAATTTTGACTCCATTCAAAGACTTGCTCTATTACGTAGTTTCGCCCTATGAATAGACTGACCAAATATGGTTTCATTTTGCGGTCATATACAGTTTTACAATATTTTTTTTATAACAATTTGAGGAATTTGTGTTTTTAACAATTTAACTTAATTGTTTTAAAATATTTATATTCCTATTGGATATTGTAGATGTAATTAGAGTTGTGTAACACTTGTAGGTTGCAGGTAAAAAGGGGCAAATTATCATAAGTTTGAATCCGCCTTATCGCGTAATCCTGGCTTAGTAGCGGATCGCAGGACCACCCTGCTTGTTTACAGCTACGTATCAGGATTGTTAAGATATGGCACTGTGGAAATGCTGTTGAATTTGTTAGGATGGGTGATCCCTTTATTGTGGTTAAAATCTTGTAAAGCTTTACGCGCTATGAATAACGACCACGTTAAAATCGTTCTGAAATTTAGAATTCGTGCAGCATTTGTACGCATATCTTCTTTTTAATGTTATTATAGTAAAACTAGTGACTTACCTACTTCGCTTGGGTGCGTCCCTGAGTGCCTTTTGTATTTATAATTTGATATACAGGCAACACCAGTTTTTTTTTGAAATTTTATTACTAACAGTAGCCTATGTGCTACTCTAGGTTATTTTCTATCTGTGTACTAAATTTCATCCAAATCCGTTCAGCCATTTTTGCCTGAAGGAGTGACAAACACATACCCACACATACATACATATATATATATATATATATATATATATATATATATATATATATATATACATTTATAATAGTGGTGTGATCATAAATATACGAAATATTATTAAAGTGCTTAATGTCATCTCCTTTGATACTTTTCTTAATATATATGATTCTTTATTCCATTTAGAGTGACTCAATGTAAACGAATTGTAAAAATTTAGCGTTCCAAATCCGAAATTTCTGATAAAGTCAAGAGGAAAAGCATTGTACTTTAGGTGTGGCCACAAAGAGGGGTTGTCGTCTATTTTAGACCTTATCCCCTTATCATAGGAGCCATGAATTCAGGGAAACTGTACCAGAATCTACTTACAGTCCCAAGACGAGTTTCGAGGCAACGCAATCATTCCCTGAACGAGAGATGTGCATTAGCATTTTTATCGATAGAAAATTGTTATATGGTGTAGAAAATGGCTGTTATAGTATTGATTTTTATGATGATTTTTTAGTTTAAACTCAATTTATTAACAGTTAAAGTTTAAAGTGCTGGATTTATTTTGATTAAGTTTTATTATAATAATATTGTGTTTTATTACAGATATTTAATACACGTTATTTAGTAACAGACGTATGTAGTATCTTTGGTGTACCTTTTTGCAACAAAGGCGTTAAAACACAGATTATAAAATTTATGACAACCAGTAGCAACCTCAGTTGGATTAAAAAAAATATTATATATTATTTTATACTAGCGACTTACCCTCGATTAGCTTTAGGTTGTCCTTAGTCTCGTAAGAGTAGCCTGCGTGTTATTCCAGGTAAATTAAATAAGTATAATATATAAATAAAATCTTCTAAATTTCATCGAAATCCGTCCAGCCGTTTAGGCGTGAAGTAACAAACATACAAACATACGCACAGTATACACATATACGTACATATACAGTATACACATACACAGCATTTATAAGTTCGATAAGGATATTTCATTCCGCAGTAACAAATTTTTAAATTTAAAGTAATTCGTATAAAAATTCTACTTTATCTCAACTAGTGATGTGATCAAAGTATCGACATCGACAAACTAAACGGCGCATTTACATACGTACACAGATCCGAATCCAGGAGTTATTGGCCATCCCTCGGGTGTTCAATATATTCGTATTTTTATTTACTCGAGAAGCTTTCTCGTCGACTAGGTCTTGCGGATACAGGACGAAATCGGAATACTATATTTAGTCAAATTTACATTTCTTTGCGCTTTTAGTTTTATATGCTGATGAAGTTTTATTTATTTGGATGTTAGTTTGAGTTTTTACAGTTTTTTTTATAACTCTTAGATATTTTATATAATACTGATATAAAACTAAATGTTTGAACTTAAAATTAGATATGATATGTAACTGATAAGAATATTATTTTTTAAAGCTCGTAAAAAGATGGTTATTCCAAGCTTGAGTTTTGGATGGTTGTTAGTTTGTAACATCTTAGTTTTTAAACAAAAGAATGTATGTAAAAATGTTTTAAGTGAGTAACTTTGTTATGTCAATATAAACGCATGAGAATTTATGTATCCTTTGAAATTAACGTATACAATATATTTTGCACGTGTTTGTAGTTGCAAAAATTTAAAAGCAATTTCCAACAAAAATTTGATAACCTAATTTTATACAACCTTCAGCAAACAAACAAACGATTAAAACGACACTTGCCTCTAAATTGCCACGTTAAATCCGCGCAAACATTTTCAAAACAATTGTGTAGAAAAAAGCGCAGAGTTTTTAATTAATAAAAATGGCGTCACAAAATGTCTGCAATCCAAACATGGCGGCCAATGAGCGACTCTTTATGTACATATGCTAATGAGTGACAGCCCTGTGTGAATGGAATTGTCGTGTTAGGGCTGTCATTACGTTACACCAACGTTCGTGAATGGGACGAGAGTGTTTTTGCTCTTTGCCATAGACAATGTAGCTTTTTATATTAGGCATAACTTTTTTTTTTAATTTGGCGCAGGTAACAAGTGCTTAATCCATTGTTAGTTAAGTGAGTTGTAGCTGTTGACCTAATTTCAAATGGGCTTAAGTTTAACAAATTTTAAAGTTTTAAATGAAAGAGTTCTCATTATACGCGGTTCTTTAACATATTTAAATTTATTTTGTACCAATGCATGCCTTTAGTTACTCACATTAGCTTATACGGTAATTTAGTATATATGTATATTTATGTATTATTATTATATGAATATTGCATTTTTACATGTACATAGGTATATACCTACATGTCAAAATACAATGAATACATATTAGTATGTTAGTTGGGTAAAAGTATCTTATTATATACTAGCGACTCACCCTCGCTCCGCACGGTTACGTTTTAACATTTAGTGTAGATTTCTCAGAGATGAGACATTTTCCCGCAGTAAAAAGTATCCTATATGTTGACCCGGATATCCAGCTATCACCATCCCAAACATCGAAATCCCTCCAGTAATTTTTCTGTGATGCGGTAACAGACAGACAGACAGACACAAATATTCTAAACACTGTAGATTCGGCCTCTGTATCGATAATAAAGTGAATTTCAATAAGATTTTCCAAAAAATATTTAATGTACAGATTCGCCTCAGTTACATGTATATACGGTAATTTAGTATATATGTATATTTATGTATTATTATTATATGAATATTGCATTTTTACATGTACATAGGTATATACCTACATGTCAAAATACAATGAATACATATTAGTATGTTAGTTGGGTAAAAGTATCTTATTATATACTAGCGACTCACCCTCGCTCCGCTCGGTTACGTTTTAACATTTAGTGTAGATTTCTCAGAGATGAGACATTTTCCCGCAGTAAAAAGTATCCTATATGTTGACCCGGATATCCAGCTATCACCATCCCAAACATCGAAATCCCTCCAGTAATTTTTCTGTGATGCGGTAACAGACAGACAGACAGACACAAATATTCTAAACACTGTAGATTCGGCCTCTGTATCGATAATAAAGTGAATTTCAATAAGATTTTCCAAAAAATATTTAATGTACAGATTCGCCTCAGTTACATGTATATACGGTAATTTAGTATATATGTATATTTATGTATTATTATTATATGAATATTGCATTTTTACATGTACATAGGTATATACCTACATGTCAAAATACAATGAATACATATTAGTATGTTAGTTGGGTAAAAGTATCTTATTATATACTAGCGACTCACCCTCGCTCCGCTCGGTTACGTTTTAACATTTAGTGTAGATTTCTCAGAGATGAGACATTTTCCCGCAGTAAAAAGTATCCTATATGTTGACCCGGATATCCAGCTATCACCATCCCAAACATCGAAATCCCTCCAGTAATTTTTCTGTGATGCGGTAACAGACAGACAGACAGACACAAATATTCTAAACACTGTAGATTCGGCCTCTGTATCGATAATAAAGTGAATTTCAATAAGATTTTCCAAAAAATATTTAATGTACAGATTCGCCTCAGTTACAATTTTATTATATGTATAAATTTTATTCTTTAAACTGACATTTGACATAACTTATTTATTTATGAACCGATTGATATAAAATGAAACATTAGTGAAAACCGCACTCAAATTGTTTAAGCCGTTTTTGAGATAAGAGCGCACAAACGCACAGTCAGAGAAACCGACAAACAGACAAAAATTCTAAAAATCATTGTTTTGAGTTCTATTGCATTAGTGATGATGTTCTCCTGACCGATTCCGGCCACGGCGGCCAATCTCATTGAGACTAGCCAACTGCGCAGGAGATATTATAGTGCACAAGTGTACGCGCAGACACAAGTGCACTCTCTATTCCTGTCACTCTCATACTCCAGTGGGACGACTACTCGACACGACCGGTGAGAGTTAAGGCGCAGGACCGACGGCTTTACGTGCTCTCCGAGGCACGGGGGTGAAACACCGCCAACTTCCCAACTCCGGGCTGTTACTGAGGCTTACTATACAGAAAGACTCAATAACTAAACTTGGCCCGACCCGGGACTCGAACCCAGGACCTCAGGATGTGCAGCCGTACATGCTAGCCACTACACCACCGAGGCAGTTAAAAGTAAGTTGCATTAGTAAAGACCCCCCTAATAATAGTTTTTCTCTTATATCTTTCATGTACAGACAGCGTTCAGTTACAATTTTATTATATCTATTGATATGTACAATGTATATATAACATGGCATTTAAAAGCCTACAGATTCAGAATCTTTATATTAATTTTATATTTTTAAATTTATTTGTGCTTAAATTATCATATGAAACAGAAATATAGCTATGACTAAATTACTTCATGCAAATGTTGTTAAATTGCACCGTCATAAAGAAGTTTTATATGAAAGGGTATGAAAAGTGTTCGAGGAGATAATATTATATTACTTAAAATAAAGTAAGAAAGCTTCCGAATACCGCTTGAATTGAGTTTGCATTTTAAAAGCCTATTTACAACACAAATGTTCTCGCATAAATAAAAGCCGTGATCTTATATTCCCATATTTCTAAGATGGCCGCGGCAACAAATCGTCTTTTTGTTGTTTTTTGTTCTTCTTGCGATTGCTAGTCGCCACTTAACTGGGAATGGAGTTAAAAGAATATCTGATTCAAAAATTGTAAGGGTAGTTTAATACTTGCTTCTGAAATTTGAGTATACAATCATTTTTAATATTTTTATATATATATACGAGTATTTGTACTGTTAGAAAGTACCAGTCAAACAATCCACACGTTTTTATTACGTTCCTTATTAATTTTTATAGTTATAATACATTTTATATGATATAAACATTACCCATTTTTCACTATTTTCAATATCTTTCTTTCTTCATACACGTTTGTGAAGCCTTTGAAAAACATTTGGTGTTCAAAAGTCCTTCGAGGTCTCCTACTGCGCCTTCCACTTGTTTTTCCATAGTTTATTTAGTACAAGTACATGGTCAAGTTGTAGGTATGTATTATATACATGAAAGCTCAAAGTTTAAGATAAAATCACCCTTATAAGATCACAATCGAACCTTCAATTTGTCGAAACGACACACGCAATAACCGTTCGTATGCAAATGTGTTACAAGTTTTAATCGCGTGTAAATAGAGAAGCTCGAGGAATCTTTTAAAAGCTCAGCAAATTTTTTTGAAGCATGTTTGTGAATTTGTAGTAAAAATGTTGATATTAATAATATTTAATTATTTATCTAAATAAATATGTAAAAAATACACTTTCAATAAATTACCCAAACTTAAATGATTTACTGGTGGCGACATAATAGACATTCAAGATTTCGGCGTCATTCCTGACTGTTTTTTTAGATCAACTTCAGTGTGGTAAATTATAACTGTATTGTCAATAAGATTAGACAGATATAGTTAAAAATCAACGAAATAGTTTAAAATGAAATAAAAGTTTATAAAATCGTGTTAAAAACTATACCTAATCTATACTAATATTATAAAGAAGAAAGATTTGTTTGTTTGTTTGGACCGAATAGGCTTCGAAACTACTGAACCGATTTAGATGAAATTTGATAAGAAGATATTTTGAGACCTTGGGAAGGACATAAAATAGCTTTTATTTCGGAAATCATCCCTTGAAGAGGTGATAATAGGTTTGAAAGTTTCTATGGGAGTTGCAATCCCATAAGGACGAACCAGAGGGAAGCAAGGGTGAGTCGCTAGTTAATCAATAAAAGCTTAGGCCTAGTTCTATTATAACTTTTATGTCCAATGTCTACTTTTTCGCCTACTTTTATCATTTTAACTGTAATTGCGTTTTAAAATTAAGTTGTTAATAAAGTTTTGCTTAAAAAGTCTGTTTTAGTATTTTATTACTCTGAAATGTTTTCAATTTAAAAGGTAAAAATTATTCGTAAAAAAATGTATTTTATATTATAATAAGGTATATCCTTTAATCTTATATTTATTCATGTTATATTGTTTGTTTCTTCTCCTTTTTCCTCACGCTGTCGCCCACTGTTGAGCAAATGTTTCTACAATTTTTCTTCAAGTCTATACTATTCCAAGCTACATCTGATATCAATTTTTTTATTAAAGAAACAAAACCGTAATAAATTTAAATATTATTGAAGTTATTACAATCGACTTTCTTGGTTAACCGAAACCAATTTCGCTTGTTTACCGCCAGCATGCCAAACAAACTTGTTTTTTTTCGAAGTTGGACAAACAGTGTTATTGACTTTGCTTGTAGATGAAATGACATGACATGCCTCATCGTAAAGTCGTTGAAGCATATTTAATGAAAGCAAATAGTGAAGTTTACCGCCTATGTGGACATAGTACTTGTATGATGTACAGTGCCTTTTAATTGTTTTAGAGCTAACTTTATTACACATTGTTGAACTTACGGTTTTTCTAAGTAGAAAATTATTTTCCGTAAACGTCTAGTTTAATGTTTACTTATATATAATTTCTTATGTAATAATGAAAGAAATTTATTAATTACTTATTTATTTATATTAAAATAGTTGTTCTTCAAGAAAATATATTAACTATAAAAATTGATATTTATTAACCTATATCATTAACTGTCTTATAAAAAAAACAGGATGTACCTAATCAATTCAAATATATTTTCTTTTTAATGAATAATTTACCTTAAAAGTAGTCCCTTACAAATTTCCATCCTCTAGAATGAAGTCGACAATATTCCAAACAAATACAACATATTTTATATGAAGTAAAGAAAAAATTTGAACCTCTTTTAATATTAATAGAGTAAGAGTATCTGCTTATAGCCCTAAACAAACCAAACAAAACAACACAACAAAAAATGGCATACAATATCGCAGATCACGCGTACATCTAATACCCTCAAAGTTACGAACCCTGAAAATAATACCGGTTGTTTATAGCTTTATATACATATTTAAATGAAGCTATCCTCAATGTCGGCTTACGTGATGTGTTGATACAATAAATCTCTTTCATATATTTTATATTTTGAATATCTATTTGTTTTGGAACGTTAATATTATTGTAATTCTTTAACTTAATAAATGTGCGTGTTTAAAGCTCGTTCTTTTTAATTCTATGTGACATGTGGAAATTAAATGCTTTAATGATATGCAGAAATGCAATGGAGCGAGAAGTAAATTGAAATGAACCTGTTCGATTTTCGTATGAAGTAAACATCTTAAATTGTGTGGATTATAGAATCATTTAGTTATGACTTCCATATAATTCATGTGTCACATTCATGTGATAATAAACACAAAAATTCAGACCCGTAAAATCTCTTATAAAGTACTTATTTTAACAAAGATGTATGTATTCAGCCCTTTTTAACGTCCCACTGCTGAGCACGGGCCTCCCTTCAATACGAGGGGGATCAGACTATAGTCCACCACGCTGGCCAAGTGCGGATTGGCGGACAAACAAAGATAATGATAGTGAAAACAAAAATTTATAAAAAAATGCTATTTTCAAAATCACTCGCGTCGCTGACTACTGCCGCTCGATCTCGTCAATCTCTGTGGAGATCTCGTCATTTTATGCTTCGAGATTGAACTCGAAAAATGAGGCTAGATCTCGGATGATCGGGATCTCGCGAGATCGAGATTGCATTCCCTACACAAGTGAATGCTCCCAGCGGGACTCGAACCCGCGACCGTTGGCACAGCAACTAGTCACTACAAACCGAGCCAAATGTGTCGTCATCAAAATTTAAATAGCACGAATAACTTCAAAAAGTAGGAGATAACAAACTCGTCAAAGTTTTTTATGAACAGATATTGATAGGTTATCTCATATAATTTACATGGAAAATAATCTACTACTCCATAATGTAAAAAAACGTGTTAATTACCTATTTAGTTAAAAAGTCATTACATATTTATTTATGTATCTAATTAATTATAAAGACATTATCAGAAGTCAAATATATGCATACATATATATCTCAGTAAATAAGACTTACAAATGACCCAACAAAAGCTCTATCTGAGACCAGGTGTGTCCATTTGTCGATGTCAGTACAATCTAGTTTTTACGAAACAAGCTTCTATATCGCATTGGTTTTTGTTAGAACTGTATTTTGTTTGCTTGTGGGAATGAAGTTGCTGTATTGTCATTGAATTCGAGTGGTTTGTAATAAGGGACTGGATTGATGGGATCTATACATTTATTCGTTATATATATATATATATATATATATATATATATATATATATATATATATATATATATATATATATATATATATATATATATATATATATATAATCAGCCTAATCATACATATATCTAATCATAATTTAAATGTCCGGTCCCACTACTGGACATGGGCGTCTATACGAGAGGGGTCAGGCCATAGTCCACCACGCTGGCCAAGTGCGGGTAGGCGGATTTCACACGTCTCTTGAAAACTTACTAGGTTCTCTCAGACGTGCAGGTTTCCTCACAATAAATTTATTTTAATTATTTTATATCTATATCTTAAGTTAATTAAAATCTTTGTAATTTATCTTTTAGTAATTTTTTTTTTACTAACTGTAGCTTATGTGTTACTCCAGCCCTCCAACTACCTCCACACAAAAAATCACGCCAACCTGTCACTCTGAAAGAAGGACAAACAAACACACTGAAAGTATGGATATGAATTAAAAAAACGATTAAGCAACTATTTACGTTTCACAAAGACATATATTTGGTCTATTATTACATTGTTATCACAATAGAATGTGGATTTAGATTTCCAATGTAGTTTAAAAAGTTAGATATGCGACGTCTCTCGAAATACCTTCCCGTGTTGCCTTTCTGAATTTTAGTCGAATAACGGTTAAGTGTGATGCAGGGGCATAAATTCTAGTTTTTATCTCTGTAATATCTCGTCGTGGAACTTTATGCCATGGCTGTGAGTGGAAAATATTGAATCTGCAGTATTTGGATTCATTTTCCTCATAAGTATATTTGTATATACATTATACATGTATCTGTTTATTTGACTTTACATGAGTTAATTATTAAATATAAAAAGTATTTTATATGTTATTATATATAACACTTCTAAACACTTTTAGAGTTCTTTAACAAAATAAAACTAAATTAAAGTTATTTTATCCGTTTAGGCCCTACGTTGCTACTAACAGACAAACAGAAACACACGTTAAACTTATAACACCCCTCTTTTTGCGTCGGGGCTTAAATAACAATACTAGCATAGCTCAATCACATGCCTTTTTTCTGTTACTTGCAGTATACTAATACTCTACTTAATGGTTATGTTTAGGCAGAGATCGTAACTATGATTCTCGCATGGGACAAGTATATATCATAGAGCATTGCTGTTATAAGCACTAATAGGTCTATATGGAAGGTGCCATGCACCATAATGAGATACCACTCGTTGCTTTTCGTTAAATAAATAAGTATGCCAACTACTTCGTTCTTTAAATTAATGAAGAATAATTTCATTATTTAATAATATTTACGTTATTTAAAAATATACATTACTAGCGACTCACCCTCGCTTCGCTCCGGTTCGTTCCTAGCTTGATTTCCAATACAAACTTCCATCCCCATTTTCACCCCTATAAGGGATGATTTCCGGGATTAAAAGTATCCTATGTCCTTTCCAGGGTCTCAAACTATCTTCTTAGCAAAATTCATCTAAATCGATTCAGTAGGTCCAGAGACTACCTTCTACAAAGTCACAAACTCACTAACTTTACCTCTTTATAATATTAGTATAGATTTAATAATAATTGAATTATTAAAGTGGTATAGATATATGTAAGAAATTTTGGTGTTGCAGACATACATACCTACATAGTTATATATAGACTACGATCACTTACCATCTTTGTGGTACCAATTTCACCATTTTATCTCTATCTCACTCGCAGAGGATAGAGCAAGAAGCTTTTACTTCAAGTCAAGACACTTTATACCATAGCTGCGAATGGAAAATATTGAGTCTACTGTGTTCATATTCATTTGGCTTCATATAAACTAAGGGATAGTGTTAGAATTCCTTATTTATCGGCTAGATTATTGGAATAGTGTCAAATTGGGTTAAATTATGCTGTTCCATCGGTTTCGGGGGTTTTTCGAGGAATTCTTGGTATTGTATGTTGTTTACTTGATATGTAGATTGCTAAGAGCTTTGCTTTTAATAATGTAATGTTGTGTATATATGTACTTGTATATTAAAAAATATATTGTAATTATTCAAAAAAAAATATCTTAAATTAACCATTATACTCGCACTTATGAAAATTATTATATAAAATCGATCATTTTAGACAATTCTGTTATTTTTACTGATAATACGTGAACTTAATCGATTAGATATGTTCTAAATTTTTTTTAAAACCCCTCTTATTTTCAACGAACAAACAAAACTAAAGCTCCTAACAATAAGATGATTTTTGTTGACTAATAAAGTTGCAGTACAGTAGTAGGGGAGCCCGGGTAGACATAAACTTAGCACCAGGTGTGATGTCATTCTTGTCAGTACGTACTTTGTGATTGCGCCATCTTTCTATATTACACATTATTTTTGCAAAGAAAGTACCGGAAATTAAAATCGCAATATAAGTGCTTTATTGCTTTTATGTACATGAGAGTTGTTTATAAAAGTTCACGTACACTCGTAGTACACGCAAAGTACAAGCTTATTTTAATCATCACTTATTCCACTATCATTTCATTGTACTTCTTATCTCTCTTCAATTTTTATATATAAAACAAAGGACATTCTAGTTTGTTTGGCGATAACGTACTAGTAACGACGAGCTCTTTCTAGATAGTCTTCCGTCTCATCCATACTCACGGCGAATTGTTAGCTGTCCTTGTCATGTCGACACGGTAACAAAAGAGATTGAAGCGGAGAATCGATGGTTCTACGTGCTTTACGAGGCATATATCGAAGATTAATACATAAATATTTTGTAACGTTCTTTGCTGAGAGCAAAATAAGTAATTTTATAGTCAAAACATAATAGAATTATTTTTTAGAACCGAATTCGTGATATCCCATACAGTAGGCAGAGTTGTCAAATTCACGCAACTTTAAACCGGTATATAAATATTCATACTAATTTTCTGAATGCGAAAGTCTGTACGCTATCACGACTCACTGCGTCTATTGATTGTAGCTTGACACATCGATAGTTTGTGACACGATAATACCGACGTGTAGTTTCCAGGGGAAAATATTTTATTTTAAATCACATACAAAGAGTTTCTATTGTTAAAACAATATAGATTAAAACAATTGGTTTATTTGTAGTGGCATGTTCTTGCTATGTTTTATACTAGCGGCTCACCCTTGCTTCGCTCGGGTTCGTCCTTACTTACGTTTTAGCGTTTAGTATAGATTTCTCAGAGATGAGATATTTTCCCGCAGCAAAAAGTATCCTGTATGTTGACCCGGATAACAAACTATAATCGTACTAAATTTCATTAAAATACCTCCAGTGGTTTTTCCGTGATGCGGTAACAGACAGACGGACAGACAAAAATTCTAAAAACTATAGATCCGGTCTCTATCCATAATAATGTCTATTTCAATAAGATTTTCCAAAAAATATTTAATGTACCGATTTTGCTTAATTACAATTTTATTATATGTATAGATTTACATATTTATATTTATTATCGATATTTATTATCTGTAACATAAAAGTTTCATTAATATCTGTCTAGAAATTGTTCAATGAGACTTTTAAATTAACAGATAGACAAAAATTCTAATTACGGTTCATATGGCTTCTATTACTCGAATATATAGATATTTAAAAAAATCTTTTCAAGTAATCATTTCTCCTTTATAAGTTATATTGTGTTGTCTAACTAACTTAAACTTAAAAAAATTAAAATTATTCAGCCCTTTTTAACGTCCCACTGCTGGGCACGGGCCTCCCTTCAAGACAAGGGGAATCAGGCCATAGTCCACCACGCTGGCCAAGTACGGGTTGGCGGACTTCACATGTCTTTCGAAAACTTGATAAGTTTTCTCAGACATGCAGGTTTCCTCACGATGTTTTCCTTCACCGTAAGGCAAGTGGTAATCAAGTTAGAAAATGATTCGCACATGAAAATATCAGAGGTGCGAGACCCGGTATTTGAACCCGCTTCACTCGGTTTCCCAAGCGAGCGCGTTACCACTGGGCTACCACTGCCTACAAAAAAAAAAAAAAAAAATTTAAAAAATTAAAAGTAGAATAATTAAAATGTTATTTTTATAAAGAGCAAAGATAACCCTGAATTGATCTCTCATTTTTAAAGTCGGTTAAAAATTTTCAACGAAAAACTTTGACCCCGATACAATTGTATAATATCAAAAAGTACACTTTTTATGTTTGTTACGTCAGGATAAACTTTGTAACAACTTCATGCAGTGGTTCCTTATAAACACAAGATTTATTAGTAAAATTTCGAGCTGAGATGTGAGAAAAAACTAGTTATAAATTCATCTGGGAAACTGTTGAATATTTTATGACTGACTATAACGACGACAGAGGGTTTTTTTTATTTCATTGTACTTAAAATCCCGTTTTAAAAAAGCGTTTAAAGTCCTGCTTTAAAAGGATTATAATAGTACTTGAATTTTTTTACTGACGCTCTTTAGTAATAATATTTACGAAACGTTATGGCAAATTTTAATGTACCTATCTACATAGTAATAATTTAGGTATTGATTTTATCTCTATCTCTATATTTTACTTTTATTTAAGCAAGGTAAAGTTAAAAATAAATATAATAAAAATTGAGTGACTTAAACATTGAATGGATTTACAATGGTTTATAAATCTATACTAATATTATAAAGAAGCAAAGTTTGTTTGTTTGATTGATTGTTTGATCGCACTAATCTCAGGAACTACTAATCCGATTTGAAAAAATCTTTTTCATTAGATAGCCCCTAGTCTATTGTAAAATTATACATAGTATTACAATTTGACGTTATAGCGCAATTTATGTCTTTCCATCATTATCCGCAGTGGTCGTGAGTTCGATTCTACTAGTGGAAATATTTGTACGCCAGTTGAATCATGTATTCATGTCTGATTTAAGCAAAATACGGCATATAATCTCACAAAGCACTTGAAAAAGCGCTATAAAAATAAATATTATATGAAATTCCAAATGTAGCTACTAAAATAGTATTCAAGTACTAAAGCACCTATTCCAAAGAATTCCTAAAGAATAAGGATTCTTGAACAAAATTTTTATTTTTACTTTACGTAAACAATAAAGGTGAACGAGCGTTTCAAAGGTGAGGACTAACGCGGGCGCCCATAAACTGAGCACCAGGTGTGCTGTCATTCCTCTTGTCACTGCTAATCACTGCCGTCAGTTTATAGAACAAATGCCTTAGTATTAACAGACGTACAGAACATATATATATATATATATATATATATATATATATATATATATATATATATATATATATATATATATATATATTTACACGTTACTTATTATGCTAGTACAGTATTTTTATTGGAATTTTTCTTTATAATCGCATTAAAAAAATATTGTTTTTCGTGTTTTTTGATATTAACAGACATACAGACAATCCTATTAACCTTTGTATGTAACCTTGTATATATATATATATATATATATATATATATATATATATATATATATATATATATATATATATATTGAGAAGTATCTTATTAGCATTTTTGTTATTATTTCTCTTGTCAATGCTAATTACTGCTGCTTCTTGATACAGACAGAGCTTCCTACTTTATGTGATATATTTCCTACTACACTTGTTGATCTAGCTTATCCTACGCAATAAAATTAAAATTGCTTTAGTAAATATTAAGAACTCGCTAAAAGATTTTTTAGCAAAGCTTATTTTGTTACTTATATTTTTAAAGATTTGTGTTTTCATCCTTAAAATAAATCAAAGTAAAACCGCAGTCACATGCAAAATATATATGACCGAAGGAAGTAATGCTATAATTGAATATTTATTATAACTAAATATTTACTACAGGGGCGACCGAGCTTATCTCGATGTTTTTGAAAAAACATATGAAAATTAACTTTAAAAACAAAACACTTAATATGATCGTTTCTGAAATACATGAAATAAATTTATGTTATAAGATATTATATAATAAGTAAAGTAGCGGAATATTGTCTATTTTAAAGGGAGTCTTTTCGTTTGAACCATTTTCACGCTTCACATCCTGAAGCAATCTCCATGAAATGTATACACGATGCCGTCTAGATTGGGTCTGTCCATATATTTATTATACATAGTTATTACTTATAAAATATAAGTAATTTATTTCTGTGGGTAATTTGTACCTTTTTTATATGATGATAAATTTTTAGAAAGTTATACAATATTAACTTTTTACTTCTTCTTCACCTGTGAATTTTATATAAAATTTACAAAAAAACCATGTATTTTTCTTAGTGTGCATCAGACAAAAGTGCATTAAAACCTGTAAATAATTAAACGAAAGGCCACTGAAAGTTCAAAACTTTGTATTTTTCACAATGTTCTTTCTCTCTACCAAAAGTCGTGGATTAAAGCATTTGCATGCAAAATTTACTAGCGTACATGTTATACAGACAACAAAATTAAAGAAATGACATGCAGTTCAATTAGTATATCTATATCATAGTAATAAACAAATATACAGACCCGGTAGACGTTGACTGGTCAAAAAAAATATATCTAAAAAACAGCGCCATCTACAGGATCCAACTATAGCTAAATCATCTCATAGGTACAGTATTCTATACCCCATTACTTGGTGACCCCATAAGTATAATCGCTCAAGCTGTATAAGAGGTGAATCATGAACATATGTACGCACATCGAAGCTTTACGTAAAAAGATAGTAATTCCCATAGTAAAAATAGACAGGCCTCGTATAGATATCGAATTCGCGTCATCCACCATAACAGACATTCCTAAGCCAAGTCTTTCACAGAATTAATATTAAATCTTTACCCAACGCGTGCAATTGCCTCGCTTTTTTCTTTCCATCAAATCTCATTAGGGTTCTTAGCTAATGAGTTTAACTCGTTTCGGCTCAGGTGTAATTTTAAAGTAATTATATGAATTTAAGTGTGTAAAAGTGCCTGAGATCTCTTTAGCGCTTTAAGCTTAACTTTTATTTGCTTTTTGTATGTTAATTGAGTATTCGTTCGTTGCAAATTTTAATGTGGTTCTTAGTATTTTTTAAGATTGTATAAGCATGGCTGGTAATAATAGCTACATTCATCTAGTTTACTCTAACAAATTCTGGGTTTTAAAAAATTAATGGCAATGTAGATTAGATATTTTAGGCCTATATCAAAAAGAAGAAAAGCAAGGTTTTTTTGTGTATGTCTCTCGATATCATTGCCAAATGTAAATTGGTTTTCTTATATATATATTTTTTGAATAGGTTATATCTTGAGGTGCTCTTAAAAAATAATGATGAAATTTCTAGTGCTTCATTCTAGCGTGAGATATTAAGTGAAAAGTTACTGGGCTTACGCTTCTCCCTAAAATAAAAATTAAATACGTTTTTATTTTATCTACATATACTACATATACAGATGAATACAATTGAGATGTCTGTTTGTAATGTCAAAATAACAGCTTTTTTCTAAATGCCTATGAAATTATATGCGGGACTTGTTAGAAAAACACAATTTTTAATTTTTTTATCTCACTGTCTGTTTGTTCCGTCTAATCTCTGAAATAACTGGACTGGTTTTGACGGGATTTTCAATGACAGATAGCTGATATTATAAGGAGAAACTTAGGCTACTTTTATTTAGAAAAAGAATGAGGGTTCCACTCAAAAAAATTAAAACGTACTAAGAAAACATAACCCTCCTATAGCAATAAGAAATAAACATTTTCATATGAAAATTGACTACTTTCCACCATATATATACCATATAACATAAAGTCACTATAAAAGAGAAGAATTTTCCATAACCACATAAGATAACGATTTTCTCATGATTCTCTGACCAATACATTTTCTTTACAAGTGGCCAAGCGCGGGTACTTCGAGTATGAAAATGCACTCAATAGCGGAAAGGCGATTTTAAACCAATGCATTCACTAAATTGTATCGCAAGAAAGAAAAGATACAAGCTTTATGAATTTTATATGTTAAAATTTATATTTCCATGTATTCTTATAGCATCTCATCTAGTATACAAATACTTTAAGTTTAATATTATATTTAATCATGCTTCACACAGAATCAACTTTTTTTATATAGATAATACATAAGTAACTCTGTCTGTATGTTTGTTTATCACCTTTCGAAGCTTAAATTGCTAAACAAATTTAAATAACATTTGTTATGAACATATGCAGATTACAACATGAGACCATACATAGGTTACCTTTTATACTTGTCTTTTTTATCATGCGAGCGGAGTCGCGGGCGAAAAGTAGTAATAAAAAATATTATTATAAAATATTCCTTACCGTCATAGATACTAAACATATGAATTAATGGAGTATACACTAAATTATATAACTTAAGAGTGGGGCATGAGACCACTACGATTCGGGTTCGGAAAAGCAGGTTGACAAGATAATGTTCTATCGTGAGTGAGAAGTATAGAGCGATAGATGCTCAACGTATTTAAGCGCCAAAACAGTTTTTAATTCACAATTCGATAACTGAAGAAATTAAAGAGAGGCTTTCTGACAGAACAAAAACCCTACAAAAATAGTGAGCTGTTTCTGAGATTAATAACAATACGTGTGCAAAACGTGTATTTTTCAAAAAAATATATTATCGAGAATATTTTCACCAATCGTGTTTTCAAATTTTGCAATTCAAGATAACAGTCTGAACTATCGATTCCTTAAATATCAAAGTGGTAACTTTCAGAGATTCTGAGATAAATAACGATGTCTAAGTACAAGTGCCATGTACACACTCTTAAGCTTAATGTGTAACACGTTTAGCGATTTTTCTCATTTGCTTTACACAAAACTTTCAATTTAAGTATAAAAAAGAAAAAATAAATAACTTAAAATAATCTTAAACCGTAAAAAAATCAAATACTTAATGAAGTGTAGTTTAAAATTAAAATTCTACGTTAAACCTCTAACATTCCACTTTAGTTATTCCCAGCTCGCGTTAGAGCCAGGAAATGGCTTGGCCAGATTCTATAGATGCTTATCGGCTAGGGAAATTGCGATACCTACCTGATTCCGCAATATTTTAGATGCTTAACCTAATAGTATAGTACAGTAATAAAATTGTAGTCTGACCGCGTGTACTTATTACATAAGGTTAAAAGTGAATTATAAATAATAAAAATAATTATGTTGGGACATTAATACACAGCACCATCAAGTGGAGGTAAGGTACAAGGCATGTATTATGGATATCAGGTAGTTGATAACATATATAACTTTAAATACATACATATTATAAGTATATACACGCATAACTGGAGTACAAACATTCGTGCTCATAAAACTAATGAATGCCCCCAGCGGAACTCAAACGCGCGACCATTGGTACAGCAAGTAAAAACTGAGCCAAATGTGTCGTCAAATTTATAGTTTGTATAAGATTTTACAGTTTGACTAAATTTTGCACGCGGCTTTGTTAATCAATTTGAGGATAATTGCTTCATTCCTAAGAATTGTAGAGTGATGATAGGTATGAATTGTAAAAAGATATTTTGAATCTATGTCTTAGTCCTAGTATTACCTAGTAATTGTAAGAACTCAGTATTAAAAAAATATTTTTTGCACACGATTTGCTTATGTACAGTACGTGGATAAATTAAAAAAAAAGGCTGGTAGAAGGTATTTTATCCTTGGAAAGCTTTTTGAAATTGGTTTATTAGTTTCATCGATTAATTCTACATATGAACAAAATGGAACTTTTATATAATAATTCAATTTACATTTTAACATTTTGCACCATAAAACGTTGCGTCTGCGCATATAAAACACCTAACTTCTTTCGTATTACAAAGAGTATTGATAATTTCACAATTCCCTTCACAGTTAGATCGAAACCAGAATGCAGAGCCACTTCTAAATATAGCTCGGACATAACCACGTACCTTTTAAAGATTAACGCCAGGCCGAGTACTTATATATAACATTATAGAGATATTCGTATTGCAATTAAAATAGCAAACTTCACTGAATATACCGAATTTGATTCTGTACTCGTAGTAGGTTTTAGAAATCCTGTTCAAAGTTTTTTTTTTAATAAACTGACGGAATAACTTATGTCCTTACTAGTATTTAAAAAAATAATAGTTCTACCTTCTTTTTTGAATTTGTATGGGACCACTCTTGAGTCTATTAAAAAAATTACACAAATTAAAAGGCAAAAAAACATACAGACAAATTGACTATCTCCTCCTTTTTGAGTTCGGTCAAAATAACTTGCTAAAAGCGTAAATATATATATATATATATATATATATATATATATATATATATATATATATGACCGAAAGCCTATTAATTCGTAAATTTGGTATAATATAAATTATTTGTTGACGTACTCTTTGTGTAGAATTACCAATAACTGATTGTGTGTAAGTGAATTGTGTAGTTGTGTGAAATTCCAATAAGTGAATTTTATATCATTTTAGAATTTTTTTAGAAGTTGTGAAATATTGCGTAGAGCTGAATCATAAAATTTTTCATACCGGGCAAACATTTGAACAAATGGGAAAGTTTGCTGCCCAAGGACTTTTTTTAGTTTTCAATTTTGACGATAAAAATGACAAAAATGGACACATGTTTGCTTATAAGTCAATGGGATGTACATACGTATCTATGTTAATACCAAATGGGACTTATGTTAAATGGTTATCTTCATATTAATTTTGTATTAAAAATATTTTAAATGAAAAAGGTACCCCAATTTTAACATAAATTAATAAATATATTGGGACATTAACACAGCACCATCAAGTTCCACGGTAAGCTACGAAGCTTGTGTTATGGATACCAGATAGCTGATACACTACACATATATAACTTTAAATACTAATAATAATATTATAAATATAAATACTCATGACTGGAATACAAACATTCGTGCTCATCACACAAATGAATGCCCCCAGCGGGACTCAAACCCGCGACCGCTGGCACAGCAAGTAAGGTCACTACAAACTGAGCCAAATGTTACGTTAAAAAATAATTTTAAAAAATAATTGAAAAAGAAATTGAAGTAACATATATACAAAAGAAACAAAGACGAATTAAGCTCCTCTTTTTGAAGTCAGTAAAAATAGCTTTCATTAGAGCAAGCTCATATTTTATTAACTTATTTTAGTCGCCATAGCAATTACCTAAAAGCTCATAAACAACGTCGCCTTATATAAACTACTAAAACAAAGTGAACGTTCAAAAGAATAAGAAGAATCTAAGCTCTAGAATTAATTTGTTGCATAAATTTGTATCTTTAGCTGACACTTAGCTTTTCAGCTTTAAGTTGCAACTGCAAATTTCGCAAAAAACTAACAACACCAAGATAAAACAAACCATTCGTCAAGTTGGGGTGCACCTGCGTCTTAGGACCTAGGGATTGCGAGGATAAATTACTATACATTTTCTTAGCCCCCTTCAGCTGTCATTGGATGATAATTATTAATGTTACATTCAGCATTTGATGAAGATATCACAGTGTATTATAAAAAGAATTTTGCGATTGTATGAAAAGTGTTTTTCGTATTATTATCTCAATCCACATATAAGAAAATTGTAACAAGGTCGAAATTAGACGTTAAATATTTATTTACCGACTTCAAAAAAGGAGATTCAATGATAATCTTAATATGTAACATTATTTATAAGAAAAAAATCTTCCCATAAGAGAGGAATGATTACGTATAAGGGAGTTGATTTTTAGTTATAATAGTTATCGAGCATTGTATCAAGAGCTTACAATTTTTATCTGGCGTACAAGAAGTGTTTTTACTGGGACTTTTTTTATTTATTATGAAATAGATTGAATTATAAATATAAGTGGATATCATTTCTCCTAGCTTAAGCTCATTTCGCGCTCAGCTATTTTAACGCGGCCTATTTTCACTAGCTGCATACGAAATAGAAATAGTACTAGCCAGTACTAAAACTTTTTCCTCAGTAATCAGTAATATCTACAACGTTTATCCACAAAGCTTTTATGATCTAACTAGCGGCGTGGTTTTTTAAAAAAAACGGACCTATCCCACTATCTCTGTGCCAAATTTCATCCAAATCCGTTCAGCCGTTCTGGCTTAATTGAGTAACAAACGTCCAAACATCTAAACTTTCAGATTTATAATATTAGTAAGGTAAATTAATAATATTGCCATAAATATACATCCAAACTTGCGATCTGTACCAAATTATACTACACTATCACTGCACCAGATGTGTGTTATGTGTTAAAACTTCTAAACAAATTAGAAATAACAGACAAGTTATTATGTATACAGTTTATGTTAAGTAAAGAATTTATAGTTTTTTACATTTAATATTTTAAGTTTTTCCCCAAAACCCAGAATGGATGTTAAAGTACAATTTAAATATGTGATTGTAAATATTGAATCGCTTTGTGAAAAAGCGCAGCGTAACAAAAAAGCTTTGTAATGATTTCATGTCGGTATTATTTCTCTACATATTCATTTTATGTAATTAAATAACGAATTAAATAATAATAAAAGCTCGAGGCTATCTTGGTATGAAAGCTTTCGAAGCTTTTTTTTCAAGGTTTATTTCCCACTATACCTAAGTATTTATTATTATATTACATAAGTAAACATGAATTTACAAAAATATAGTATCCTATACTATTCCTATTCTCTTTTTAATGGAAAAATTACTCTATCCATATCTCGATTGTTGAATAAATATAAACAATTGATATATTTTTAAAATATAATTGTTGATATATTTATAAAATATAATATTGTTGTCTTTTTGTAATGTATGCGTATATCATCTATAGATATAATAAAATTCTAACTCATTTGAATCTGTACATTGAATATTTTTTGGAAAATCTTATTGAAATAGTCTTTATTATGGGTACAGAGGCAGAATCTATAATTTTTAGAATTTTTGTCTGTCTGCCTATCTGTCTGTCTAGGAACGCATCACGAGAAAACTACTGGACAGATTTTGATAAAGTTTGGTGTGATAGTAGCTGGTTTAATCCGGGCCAACTTATAGTATACTTTTTATTGCGGGAAAATATCTCATTTCTAAGAAATCTACACTAACCAATAAAACGTATCGCATACATTGCTACGCTACTATTGTACTGTTGTACGCGCTAGTTAATCTTATAAAAATAAAACTTAAGTTAATAGTTTTCTCTCACCAGCATTTCTTTCATAATTTCATTTATCAACAATAGGTAAATGCGTCGTATACTTATATAATGACCACTAGCGGCTCATTCTTGCTTCGCTCGGGTTCGCATCTAGAAAAATAAATCTATCCCTCGGGAGCTGTATACTTTTTCGGGATAAAAAGTAGCCTATGTATTATTCCAGATTATAATCTATCTCTGTGCCAGATTTCATCCAGATGCGTTTAGCCGTTCTAACGTGAAAGAGTAACAAACATACATACTCACAAACATTCACATTTATAATATTTATACAGATTATTTGTATGTATTTATGTGTGTTCGTTCGTAGTATCCGCTTCACTGTATTTCTAGGGAAAGTGATTTGATAATAACGTATTAAAAAATTTGGATATTTTTTCCAAAAATATTTACAAAGCTGCGTCTTTAAGAAACTATCTAAAAAGATCACGTACAAACGATATTTCTATATCTAACTATGGAAAAGAAAATTTGTTCCGTGTCACAATAAAAAGATCGTAACTGAAAATTGTTAGAACTCTCCAGGGACGAGTTGAGAATTTCTGGGGCCTGAGAACCTTTTGCAGGTGCTATGAGTTATAGTATTATTGCACCAAGTACATTGCGCGTGAACTATTATATGGAATAGTTTGAAATAGCGAAGCGACAATGGGGATAGGATATGGATGTTTATATAGTTTTCACAGAAATAGTTTTTAATACAGAATTATTGACTTTTAAATGTCAATTCTACTATTATAAAACACACAATTTATGTTAATTAAAAAAACTCGAAATATATTTTATCTATAATACATGTACTTATATAAATCTTCGAAATAAAACTTTGTTTTTTAAAATAGAGGAAAAAAACTGTATTGTAAAATACGACAAGTATTGTAAGTTTGAACAAATAAGCATTAAAGCAAAACATCCAAATCTAAAAATGAATATGAAAAGTAATTGATATACTATGTAACTATACTTAACATAGCTGACCAAATGTACCCATATGCAGCGTACTCGGGATAAAGGCAAGAGATTAATGACCGAGAGAGATCTGCACCTGAGGCTGCACTACTGTGTTCTAATTTTTTACTTAAACAGCGTATTTACTTGTTAAATTACTATGGTTAATGTTTAAAATTATATGTAAGTTATAAAAAATGGCGTTTTATTAAAACGTTATTGATTATTTTAGTTTAAACTGTAATAGTCCTTTGTTTATTGATTAGTCATAATAAAGTCTTCTAAGGATTAAGAGTCTTTAGAAGTAGTTAAGTTAACAGTGTATATATATATATATTTATTTTTCAATAGAAATAATATCATTATAACGAAAAAAACACAATAAAAAATACTAGCGCGAAACTATTAAACATAAAGTCTACTCCTATTTTATATATGTACTAAGTGCCTTTTGCGATTTGATACAAAGATGATGAGCTTCTGTACATACTTGTACATAACTAACGACGTATCCTTACTCCGCTTGGATCCATCCATAGATCATATATCTATACACATACAAACTTTCGCATTTATAATCATTATAAGCTCCACAAAAGCTTATAATAGCAAATATAAGCTACATAAAAGCTTTAATAAAAACATCAAGAACTATTAATATCATTTATTCAACATAATTCATCACCAAACAAACAGAATAGCATCCATCTAATGCACTGGGATAAGAACTAGATTGATGACGTAGCGCGATGTGCACCTGAGGCTAACCGGTCCTGAACGTAAATGCAAGCGTTTTAGTGTTTTGTTGTTTTCGTTTTGGGATATTTTTAACAATGTTTTCTCTTCTACGATATATTTTTGCTCTAAATAATATATTTCAAAGCTTTTGTATTTATTTATTCAAGTTTTACCGTCAAATTGGTTTAGTTGAGAGCTTATTTTACGTACTTAAAGAATTGTGATATTTTTCATTTTCATCAACGTTATTTTCATACAAAAATCAAATATTTAATGTTTTCGTATTATGATTAGTAGGTTTTTTAAGTGGTAATACTATTTTCTACATTGTAGGACCTCCCACAAGGTAAACCGACGACTTAGTGAAAGTCACTGGAAAGCATAAGACCGGTTGTCATGGAACTCTATAGAAAAGGCTAGTTCATTTTTCGGGTGATTATGATAATGTTGATTATGATAATGTTTATCTGCTAAATCATAGTGATTTAAATGACAGCTCGAATTTTAGCATGTACAAACCTAACTATGATACCAATCCCAAATAGCTACGTTGTCATAGTCATAAAGCTACGTTGCAAACAGATTCTACAATTTTAGTGTTATTACTAGGAAGTAGTGGAAAAACAGTATAAAATAAATATCCGCAATAAAGCATCCTAGTTGAAATATTTTACACACTCAAACCGTGCCGGTCATTCGCAAGCACAATCGATCAAAAATAACGAGCTTCCAACAAAAACTCGTTAGTGTAAGTCTAGACCAGGGGACTCAAAACTACGGCTCGCAAATCCAGACCCAAGTGCAGCATGAATTTGGCTCGCTAGTTTTGTTTTTCATCTTCAGGCTTTAACGTATTTCGATATGTGCTGTAAATTATTTTGAGATTGTCTTCTTTGGTACAATCTCAATAAACAAACATTATTTAGGTATTTTTTAATATATACTAAATTAGTATTAAACTGATCATGTATTGAACTGAATGGAGAATTTTTTAGGTAATTAAAGTAATTATTCAACTTTTATATACATTTTTTTCCTTGAAATTTGAAAGACAAAGTTTTAGCAAAACTGTTAAATATATCATATCCTTGCCTTTAAAACCTTTTTTTTTTAATTAAAGTCATTAAAAATTGAGTATATACCTCAGTTTTTTTTTTTTATTTTGGCACAATTTTTATGTTACTTAAAACTAACTTTAAAAATGAGATATGTATCCCTATACATAACGCACTTTGATCGTAATATAATTAAATCAATTTTGAAAACTTCAAAACAATACTAATTACTATTTAAATTCAACGCGAATGAGTCTGAGTGGTACTATTGGCTTTTATAAATCGCATGACGCTTAAATTGAAGCTGTCACATATACCCAATTGGAGAACGTCAAAAGTTGGCAGTTTGGCAGTGAAACACTCAATTCGGGCCCCGATTGCAAACCCTTAGTCTAGACGATCGTTAATCCAAGAACAAGTTCGTCTCATTCACTCTTATCTATGACGCAGGTGGTAACCCCCTCTAACCCCACGATAACACACTGTCGCAACCTGATGAATTGCTTATTAGCTCGCACATTTTTAATAGAAATTAGAAACTGGTGTACCATTACTTGCAATTTATACGTAAAATAGAGAATGAAATTTCATAAATTAATCCGTTTTACTTGAGTGAAAGACTAGTTTTGCACGTGGTTTTTCTCGCAGAGCAAGCGGAACGAAAATGAATGGACCGTCGCCATGATGCCTATAATATTCTTAGAAAATTTTATCGAAATCTGTACAAGTGATTTATTTAAATTTGAAATGATAATAAACAGACAAACATCATTATTTTTACATTTATAATGTTATTATCCATGTAGAGTGAAAAATAAAAACAACAGTGAATATATATGGTTATAGACCATGAAAGTATTGTTAGAGTAAATTCCAAAAATTTCTTATATCCAATATTTTTATCTCGCAAATTTGTAGACGCTTATCCTATTAGGCTGTTATTTTTTTCACTTTGCTCCTGCGAGGGGAGTAAGTCTCAATAACTGTCAATTTGCTAAGTGTTATTTATTAAAGATTAACATTTTAAAATGATTACTTCAGTGTGTAGAAAATATCCTCATTAATTGATCATATTTACCTCCATCGGAGGAGAAATATTTCAATTTTTTAAGAAATCTATAAGTTATTATATAGTATGATACCATATTATTTAATAGTATTTAATAATAGTACAGGTATAAGAGAGTTTTATTAAGTTATACGTTTTTTGTTTCAGATGCTAACACAAGATGATTCGACAATTTGACTACTATACAAATGCAGTCACATATTAACATCAAACAAAAACATCAACCAACTATGATTGGGAAACCTGAAAAGGTTTCAGAGCCTTTAGAAAAGGTGGTGAAGAACAAGAGAAATAGTCTTCTAGACCTTAAATCTCTTTTAGAAGATAGAGGGGGCATTATACAATCTAGTACGCACGGCTTTAAAAGAAGTGTATTCGAGAAAGATAAAAAATCTAGCAATAATAGTGTGAACTACTTAAATAATAATTTTAGATTTGAAACAACTTTTAGTGAAAGCAATAATATGAGGTGTAGGGTTAAAGGACGGTGCTGTAGACTTAAAACTTTAGTGTGTTTGTTATTAGTGGCCATCTTCGTGGATACAAGACTGCAAGCTGAGGCGAGAAGTTCAGGTGAGTGGAGTTTTTAGTTCACTTCAACTAATAAAACTTTTCTAGTGACGGCACGTTTGGCTCAGTTTGTAGTGACCCTACTTTCTGCGCCAGTGGTTGCGAGTTCGAATCCCGCTGGGGCCATTCATTTTTGTGATGAGCACGAATGTTTGTACTTCAGTCATGGGTGTTTATATTTATAATATGTACCTACATATGTATTTAAAGTTATATATGTGTAGTGTATCAACTACCTGGTATCCATAACACAGGTTTCGTAACATACCATGGAACTAAATGGTGCTGTGTGTTAATGTCCCAACATATTTATTTATAGTGAATGTATTACATAACTAGCGACTTAGCCTCGGTTCGCTCCTTCGGTACCTTTTAATTTTTTTAACCGGGACCCTAATTCTTTTTCTAAAATAAGTAGCTTAAGTTACTCCTTATAAGATCAGCTATCTGCTAGTGAAAGTCGAAATCAGTCAAGCCGTTTCGGAGATTAGCCGGAACAATAAGACAGACAGAGAAACATTTTAAAATTGTGTTTTTCTTATAAATGCCGCATATAATTTCATATGCATTTAATATAAAGCTGTTATTTTGATATTACAAACAGACACTTCATTTTTTTTAGCCCTATAAATTTAGAAAAGAGATATATATTCGAAAAATAGCGCAAACAATTAAATTTTGGCGTAACCTCTCTTTTGAAGCTAAGTCTACAAAAGTTAGCTATTCGCCATAACTAAATGATAAACTAAATCTATGCTCGGTTTTGCAGTGATTTTCGAACTTTCAAATATATAATAAGTTTCATGCATTGATCAAAAAAGTAATATAATACAAAATCAGCGACAAAAAGTGTCCTCATCAAATGAGCGCTCATTTGAACATTTGCACTTTTAATTTTTTTTTTGTGAAAACAACTTTAAGCATTGCGTTTGAGGTTCAATTTACTTTGTTGTATATTAATTTACACTAGAATAATTATCTAAACACAATTGGTGACAGTTTTAAGAGAACTTTTGTGTCATTTTGGATAGTAAAGTTATTGTGGACTTTAGACAATATGGCTTTTATTAGCAATATTTTCCTCATATATTGGAAATCTGGGTTATGAGTAATAAACAGTTTTTTTTGTTATTCATAAAGGCAAAATTTTTAAAAAACCTATTTGCCTCATGAGTGACGAATTGTAAACAAATGCGGTTTCATTATTAGGTGAACCGTTTTTATGACTAAGATTTATTTTGACTTTGAGATTAGTATGTTAACTATACACATATGTACAGTGTTAAGTGATTATTCATTAGTGGATTTCTTTATTCTTCAAACCAAAGGTTTTATTTCTACCATTATATTTTTAACGTTTAGTATAGATTTCTCAGAGATGAGATCTTTTTCCGCAGTAAAAATTGTCCTATATTTCCGTAAAATCTGCCCAGTAGATTTCTTGTGATGCTTACCAAATAGACAGAAAAAATAATACTTTCTTAGATTTACGCGAATATTAGACATTTAAATAAAACTATCTTTTCGGATTAAACTGCCTCGGTGGTGTAGTGGCTAGCATGTACGGCTGCACATCCTGAGGTCCTGGGTTCGAGTCCCGGGTCGGGCCAAGTTTAGTTATTGAGTCTTTCTGTATAGTAAGCCTCAGTAACAGCCCGGAGTTGGGAAGTTGGCGGTGTTACACCCCCGTGCCTCGGAGAGCACGTAAAGCCGTCGGTCCTGCGCCTTAACTCTCACCGGTCGTGTCGAGTAGTCGTCCCACTGGAGTATGAGAGTGACAGGAATAGAGAGTGCACTTGTGTCTGCGCGTACACTTGTGCACTATAATATCTCCTGCGCAGTTGGCTAGTCTCAATGAGATTGGCCGCCGTGGCCGGAATCAATCAGGAGAACATCATCATCATCATCTTTTCGGATTTTTTTCTGCGGATTTATTTTGATTTTTGGTTCCCGACGTTTCGATTGCTTTACAGCAATCCCGTGACCATGATTGCTGATTGTTTTTATTTAGACAGATAAAATTTTAAAACTTTAGATTCGGCCTTTGTATCGATAAGGATGACTATTTCAATAAGATTTTCCAAAAAATATTTAATACTAGCGACTCACCCTCGCTTCGCTCGGGTTTCCTTCGCTTGCTTCCCAATACAAACTTTCATTTCCATTTTTACCCCCTTAAGGAATGATTTCCGGGATAGAAAGTATCATATGTCCTTTCCAGGTTCTCAAACTATCTTCTTGCCAAATTTCATCTAAATCGGTTCAGTAGATCCAGAGATTATCCCCTACTACCTCACAAACTCACAAACTTTACCTCTTTATAATATTAGTATAGATACAGATTAGACTCACTTAGAATTTTATTATATGTATATGATAGTATATTAACAATGTTTTTATATAAGATAGCATATAATTAGTTTTAACAATTTTCATATATTTATCCAAACGTGATATGAATATTATAAAAATCACAATTGTGCATTTTTTTAACATATTAATGACTTTTGAAGGACTTTTAGTACTTAAAGAAAAAAGACTTGAATATTTAACTGCCAATAAAAATATATTGCAAATAAAATTTAACGTTACCTAATTACATATACATATATATACATATGTAACATAATTGAACTAATAGTGAAGCTATTTGAAAAATTTAAAATGAAATTATATTTTAAATAGAAAATTGAAAACAATAATGAAAAATTCTAAGAGCAGAGCAATAATTTAACACAAACGGTGGTAAGAATACATAAATCGTTACCAGTTCTCAACAAGTGCTTAAAACGCACTTAGGTTAACTCTCTAAGAAACTGTAATGGAGAACAACGATTTTTTGTTCTTTTCATTTTATGGTTCATAATATATTGTCATATAAAACAAGCTTTAAAGTTTCACACTTCCAGTGTAAAATAACTACCTAGTTTTTGTTTGTCTGTCTATCCTATTGTTTATAAGTACTTGGTTCTTTTAGAACTTACGTATATAGTTATTTACGTATATACATATAAGTATGTACATTATATCTCTTGTAGGGTAGCCATAGGCAAAGAGAAAGCTACAAAGCGAAAGCTTTTTACTCATAAGCTACAAAGTTTTTAACACATCTCAGATTTTACTCAGATATTAAACTTAAATACGATTTTAGAATATTTCTAGTATTTGGTCTTCATAGTTACTCATAGATGTGTAAGGATACTGCTACTTTGTTTTCGTATATTATATTATAACAATTATTGTATGTATTCAGCCCTTTTTAACGTCCCAATGCTGGACCTGGGATGGGCCTTCCTTAAATACGGAGAGGAACAGGCGTAATCCACCACGCTGGCCAATTGGGTTGGCGGAAAACAACAAAACAATTATTATATAAAAAAAAAATTGCTGTTCGTTAGTCTTGCTAAAACTCAAAAACGGCTGGACGGATTTTAATAATTCTTTTTTTGTTTTGTTGGGGGTGTGTCAAGGATGGTTTAAATATTAAAAAAATAGGGAAAGCCCATAAGAACAGCTGGAAAATCTAAAAGTTCATAACTGTTTATTTTGTATGGAAATCACTATTTAGGATTACCACCTACAAAAATGCGTCAAGTTTAAGTAGAAAAAAAATAACAAATACATATATATATAGTATATTTATTCCATACTAACCGTAAAAAAGTATCTAGGGATGAATCCGAGCGAAGCGAGGGTGTGTCGCTAGTCTAAGATATTTATAGACAACTGTGAACAATAGGCATAATATACGCAAAATGTTAAATTTTCATGTATAATGTAACTCCATAGTGCTAAGTACAGATTAATGTTAATAATATAATATCAACATAAAAATTTCATGAATAGACTTTAATACAATTGCAAACTGCTTTTCATACTTCATATACGTTCATTTATATAAAGATGTTATTAGCAAATTCGAGGCCTACAGCTAGTTTCATAAATAAGCATATAATAACCTGTACTCAGACTGTATTTAGAGTTTATCAACAACGTTAAATTTGCAAATCTCTTCAAAGGCCTTCGTTAGGCAAAATGCTATTCAGAGGCGGAATGTCTAAAAATAAATATCAAATGTCTTGTGCCAGACAAGACGACATCCCAACACATTCGTATCTTGCTAATATACCTGCTAAGAAGATACTATACAAAGTAAATGTAGGAAAATGGTTATTTTGTACCCACTTTAAAGGAGCAATGCGGGTTTTAATGCGCAATTTTAGTATATAAGTAATATTTTAGTATTTATTTCAATTATAAAAGTCAGCCCTAGGGGTGGATTTTTATATGAAACTTTCACTTATCTGAGTAAAATGACTTAATATAAATAGCTAATAAGGCTTTTAGTGGCATAGATTATTTAGTATTTTAAAATTCTAAGGATTTTTTAGATATTATTGTATGGCCCTCCAGAATGTGCGTCACAAATGATCTATTTTGTCTTTTCACTCCATAGTCCAGGGGACAGCTATATGACACGTTTGGTAACAGATCAGGTGTAGAACTGACAACTTTACGTGTTCTCTGATGCAGTTCCCTGACTTTTCAATTCCGGACTGTTACTCTTAGTAAATCGACAGAAAATCACAATTTTACCATTTTTGGCCTGACCTAGGAACAAAGCAAGAACCTAAAGAACTGCAGACGTAGATGCTAACCACTAGACCAACAGGTCAGCTAGTTTATTGCATATTTTATAAACAAACAATATAATATGTCTGTCTGTATTGTTTCTCGTGTATCTAAGCTTGAGAGACATGCGTCTACGGATACGACGTAGAAAGCAAGGAAAACGAAGAAGACAGTAATATCTTAATTCACTACAAGGTTTCTAGGCAGCTTTAAGCTTAACAGTGAAAGGCATCTTAATTAACATGTTCTAGCAAAACATATATATACACTTGTTTTGTACTAAATTTCGTGATTCACACTTCAATTTTAGCACTTTGATTTTCAAATGGATGCTATTTTTCACAGCTGAACTTGTTATTTTGAGAAATCGACTGCATTCGAAACGAATTTATTTTTATATTTAACTCGATTAGATAGGTATTCATAGAACTTGGTTAGAAAATAGAAATTATATAACAATATTGCTTTGATTTTATGATGAAGATACTGTGTGAATATTGATATTATTCATCTTTTGCTTGAAGCAAAAATTGAACTCGTGTTTTCCGTCTCGAATTTCAATTCAACAAGTAAGCCGTAATAAGTATAGTATAGAAATAAGTGAAATACACTATTAGACACTTCATTTAACAATCAAAGACTAATAATATTTTTGATTATTATAAAAAAAACTAAAACATAGTCTTGCTAGTAATTATAACAATTAACTAAACAACAGTACGCCAGTTATAAAATAACTAAAACTAAAATATGATAAGACCTTCTGTCAAACACAAGGCAACTCGTAATGTACGTCACCTGTCAAGAAAACACCGCTAGCTCCCAACTTGGATGAAACTGTAGGCCGAGAAACTTGCTAGTTTAACTTTGCAACGAATCCACCATTGTACTACGAGTTTGGTTTTTGTTTACTTGATATTGTATATTTTGTATAAATATTACTTTTTTTATTTGAGTAGCTTTCTATGGATCTATGAACGCTCACTAATAAAAAATGAAAAATACATCAGAATAAAATATTTAAGCGTTATATAATCCAGTAAGAATACACTATTTATTAAGTTAGTAAAGAAATATATAGCAAACAATATTTATAATAAATGCGAAAGTTTGTGAGGATGTATGGATGTATGGATGTTTGTTACTCTTTCACGCAAAAACTCCCTCATGGATTTTAATGAAACTACATTAATATAGCAGAATAACACGTAGACTACTTTTTATCCCGGAAAAATCAATAAAGTTAAATTTTGTAAGAAAAACGGTCTGATACTTGAATAATGCGCATACACGATGCTCCTGAATTGGCGGAAAATAAAGAAATAGCATATTCTTACTGCCTATTCTGGTAGGAAAGAAATAAAATGTCATATTTGAGGACTAGTAAAAGAACAAATAAAAATAATAATGTTGTATTTCAAATAAACCAATGAATTAATTTCCTTAAAATGAATACACAAAATTGTAATATTCTAACGAAAAATGATGCTTTCGACACCGTATTCAAAAATCAATAAATGTTCAAACGAAATATTGTGAAACGTTCCAATATCGTCAATAATAAAATCGGATAACTCAATTAGCTAATCGTTTGCAGATTATCAGAAAATACAAAGCGTACGCTTTCACAGCGAAACCGATACATGAAAAAAAAATTGAATTGAAAAGGCAAATTAAAACCGTTTAATCCTTATAAAAAGCAGATTTCAAAGGAAAAACCTGCAAAATAACACCAGGTAAACCGAGAAGTCCAATCATACTATAATCCATTAAGATTTTGCTACGCCCCGTCGAACTCACTTCCAAAGTCCCGCGAGGTAAATATTTCACCTCCATATCTCTAAGTATAATGTATTCTACACCCCTCAAACCTCATCTTTCCATCCCTATTTTGCATGAGGGGGAATTTAAATTGTGTAATCTAACTTTCAATTCATTCATACACCCAACGCCATCTCTAGGTGATAAATTGAAACGGAATTGTTAGAGTCATTTAGCCTGTGGCATTGTGCAAAGTTTGGTTTTTCTAGGTCGCGCTTTTTGTTGTAATTATTGGTTTTATGGTAACGTCCTACTTATACAGTACTTCTAAACTTTTTAATCTTTCTATGTTATGATATTATTACTTTTAGGGTATGAATCAAAATATGTTTACCATAATACCATAATTTCGGTGTTCGATAGTAATTTTTTCTTTGCAGTGTACCCATGATGACAAATTATGTACTTAAGTACCATTTATAAAGAAAATTGAGTTTCAGGTATCTACCGTAGATATTTTTTTTTTTTAGGTTGGAACTTACTTAACCACAGCTCATCTGCATTCTATGATTTATAAGGCTTTTTTCTTGTAAAATATATATGTAGGAACATATAAATTAAAATCATATAAAAATATTTTTTTCATTACAGTTTAAAAGATATACGTAGGCTGTAGGCACACACAAATATATACATACACATCTGTTTTATACTTGTCTATTTTATATTAAGACCTTTTTATTAACCTTTTTTTATAAATCTCATTTGTGACAGATTTGAATAAAAAATGAGAAAGTATCTTATCTTATATATTTAAACGGGCAATCCTTGTATATTTATATCTTTATTTATTTATACCAGCGATCTCGGAAAAGGTTCTAACGATTTCGCTGAAATTTGGTATGTGGGAGCTTTCGGGGGCGAAAAATCGATCTAGATTAGACTCATGTCTGGGAAAACGCGTGTTTTCGAGTTTTCATGCAGTTTTCTTTTTGCATTATTCCACGCAAAATATGGTCGATAAATTTTTACACTCGGTTGTAAGCATCGTGGTCAAGCGGTCAACGCGTAAGTTAGACAACACATATGTCTGGGATCGAATCCCAGTTGGAAATCAAAGTTTTTTTACTTTTGTTTTTGTATTTATTCAAGTATTTAGTTTTTTTATCTAAAAAATACGATATAACAAAAAAAGAACTCCGAGCGAAGCTCGGTTGCCTGGGTACTTGACATTAAAACGTGTATCATGATATGCATGATTTTTATTTCTCTATTTCGATAAAATAGAAGTAAGCAATCAAATATTGCTGCAACAGCCATATAGGTTTTATCTCCCTCTGTACACTCATATAAATTAAGTGTAATGTTTACTGATTATGTGTAAACAACGGAAACACAAGCGAAGTCACAGGTAGTAGCAATATTCCATCAATGCTATGGACCGCCAGAAAATACTCTAAGTCAAACCAGACTCCCAAACACCAATTTCAATTTGAATGTTATTTAGAAACTTGCATCAGCTTTGAAGGTTTCAGAACAAAGACTAGGTTTTGCACTAGCGCCATAGCGAAGTGAATCTCACTTATGTGAAAAAGTTATGACGGGAATTCTGTTGACTTATCAGATGTAATTTTGTTTTGCTTCACCTTTATGTGGGGTTTTATCTACATTTATATAACTTTCATATAACTAAATATTTAATTAGTAGCTATCTGACGAAGAAATTGCCTCTACATAGTAGGGAGTTTGATTATTGCTTGAAGCAAATCTTTTTTGACAATTCAAATGTTGAGAATATATATTTTAGTAGTTGATAAGGCTACGCTTGATTTTGACACCCAGTAAGGCAAAACTATTTTATATTTAACAAGATAATTGAATTGAATTGTTTAACTAAATAAAACTAAGCGAAATTGAACTTATGATATGCGACTTACTATACAGCCGTTTGATAAAATAGTTTTTTTATAACCAGATTCGTAACTCCACTTCGTAAGCGTCGCGTAATTGAATTGCTTCCAATGTTTTTGAACGTAAACGCTTTTTTTGTAATTGAATTGCAAGGATTTATAGTCATTCTCGTCAAGACATTAAGTTACGTTAGAATATACTTTGTTTATATTTCTTATTTACTAGACAAATATATTTTTTAATTTAATATACGATCGTTGTAGGAATGTGTATCTGATTGGCATAGATACTTATGTTTACATGTAACAGGTTCGACTTCCATCAACGTTATTATTTTTAATAGACTGCAACTGAATTTAACTAAGTCCAGTACATATTTAATGATAAAGATATTACTTTAAGTTATCCAAGGTTGCCCCCCGAACGTGTGTTCACCTTGTCGTGGTGGGAGCTTAGTATTGCCCGGCAATATAACCGGGCGCGAAGCCAAGGAACGCACTGGGAGGTGGCCCACGTCAGTGGGCGATAGCAGATTCTCTGATAGCAGAGTGGATCGTGGAACCCCATGGTTGTTGTGGTCTGCTTCGGCAGACCTGCCGTCGGGATGTCGTGGTTGAATGCGTTAGCGGTCCTGCAACGCCCCATTGAAAACTACTCCAATTGAAAAATGATTAACGGAAATTATTAATTTTTTACATACTTTAAGTACTACTTAGAAACAAAAATAGATAAATCAAAAATATTATATATCTACGTATTATCTTACAGGTACGATCTCGTTTATGAAAGGTTCCGCTTATCAAACGAGAACTGTAATCAGTGCAAATGAATGTAGACGCCGTCTGTTCAACATCATCAAATTAACTCCAAAAAGCTTAAAAACTCATACTATACTGCATTAAGTCTTAATTATTTTAGGGAAACAGAATGTCTATTTTTTATGCTATTTTTAGAATTTCCTTTTAGAAATCCTTTATATATGTAACCGGCTAGTTTTCCCTGCAGATTTGCTTGCATAGGCGATATAAGTACATAACTCATGTTACTTGAGTACATGTAATTGACTTACTTGAGTTACTTGAGTAATTCTAACGAAAACAGAATGGTTATATACAGATATATGTAGGGGACATACATACATATAAAAAAACAAAACCTTTTTAGAGAGAGAGTTTGAGAAATATTTTCAATCTTCTATTGTAATTCTTTTCGTTCTACATTTTACAGCACAATTATGTTTTGAGATTTGTAACTACTCTTCAGTTGTAAATTTTATTAAGATAACTGGTGATTTTACATTTACTTTATTGGTTTTGTGTTTAATGAATCTTAATTTTAATGTACGTAATATTTTCTATTTAAACTAGCGACTCACCCTCACTCCCCTCATATAATGTTTTAACGATTAGTATAGATTTATTAGAGATGACATATTTTCCCGCAGTAAAAAGTATTCTATATGTGGATTCGAATAACCAGCTACCAACATACCAAATTTCATCAAAATCTGACCAGTAGTTTTTTCGTGATGCGTTCCCAGACAGACAGACAAAATTTCAAAACACTATAGATTCGGCCTCTGCATCAATAATAATGACAATTTGAATAAGATTTTCCAAAAAATATTTAATGTACAAATTCGACTGAGTTAGAATTTTATTATATGTATAGATATTGATATTTTATATAGCAGGTAGGGTGGTAAGAGCCTAGTGCAACAATAAAGGCATCTCTCTTTTTCACTCTCACATTTTCTAATGTCATCAATCTTTTTTGCATAAAGAGGTACTTAGAATTTGATGAAAGGTGGTTATTGAGGAGTCTTCACAACTTTAACCCCCTCGTCTTTGATTACATTAACATTAAATACACACAAGCAAAAAATTGTACTTACTCTATATATTTAAATGGCAACGAGCTTTATGCGGTATAGATACTATCTCTGAAGGTCACTGATATTTTATCTATTAAAGCTATTATATGCTAATAATGCTAACCGCTTAATCATACGTAATCCATTAAACTAATTTTAATGAAATTTTGCACATCTTTAGTCCTGGAAAACTATGTGTTTGATTTTATACAATACTAGTGACTCACCCTCGCTTCTCCTTTACCATCGTTCACTTCCCATACAAAATTTTGTCCCTATTTTCGCCCCCTTAAGGCATGATTTCCAGGATAAAAACTATCCTATGTCCTTCCCTGGATTTCAGACTGTCTTCTTACCAAATTTCATCTAAATTGGTCCAGTAAATTCGGAGCCTATTCAGTACAAACAAACAAATCTTTCCTCTTTATAATATTAGTATAGAGAGAATATATTTTGTTCCTGATATTCTCTTTATAGTTTTGTTTGGAGAAAGCTTTATCAATATAAGTTTATCAAAGTAATTTCTTTGTCTAATTCACTAAGAGAGTTGGAAAAAAAATAACTACAGTTTTTCTAGAATATCTAGATGTAATAACTTCTTGCCACAGAAAACCACGCACTGAAATACGAAGCAAAATTAATAAAATTTGGCGTAAAGCCAATATTCCATTATGGCAAGTACTTCTGAAAAGAATCAACCTCTGAATTGTTATTGCATAACGAAATGTTACTGAAGCTTATTGCAGATAATTTCTATGCAGATGTTTTTCAAATCTCTATATGAAGTAAATCAGTAATAGAATCGCCCTATACATTGGATATTTATTTAATTATTTCTTTAATTTAGTATTGCAAATAAGGTAAAACAATTCAATTCAATTTTTTTGTCCAATGGCTTCAAAGTGTGCCAGTTGATCAAGCACAGAAGAAGGTAAAATGTCAATTTTAAGTATTTTGATCTGTCTGTACGTCTGTTTGGTAGTAAGAATATCGTAGTGTAATATTACTATTTACTACTTAAGAATAGTGTTACTATTGTCAAAAAATAGATAGGTACATTGAGAAAGGAATGGCAAGAAAGAAGTTTGGTCGAAAACGGCACCATAGAATTAATTAATTAAATATTATATTCAAAATAATAACTTACTAACTTTAATTAAAAATATACACCGAAAATAAAACAAATACCTACATACATAAATAAAAACACACCGAGTTGAAATTACGTATCGTTTTATATGATTATAGTTTTTTTTATAACTCATCAACACTATTAACAAAAATCGCACCCTCCTTCTTAAAATTCGGTTAATCTATACAGGTAAATAAAATTGAAGTATCTGTTTGTAATGTCAAAATAATAGATTTTTACTAAATGCATATGAAATTATATACGGTTTATAAGAAGAACACAATTTTTAACATTTTTGTCTGTCTGTCTGTTTGTTCTGGCTAATCTCCGAAGCGGATGGACTGATTTCGAAGGAACTTTTACTGGCAGATAGCTGATGTTATAAGGAGTAACTTAGACTAGTTTTACTTTAGAAAAAGAATTAGGATTCCGCCCAAAAAAATAAAAAGCAGCTAGGGGCGCACCAGAGCGAAGCGAGGGTAAGTTGATAGTTTTATTTAAAAAAATTATCCTTTTTGAAGAAGTCGGTTGAAATGATTTCATAAGGGAATTGATACTTATTGGCAAACTATTTATATCCTGTAACTACATATTAAAAAATAGTTAACTGACGATAATAGCTTTTAATAGGCAAGAATTAATATAACTGAGTATTAGGCTAATTTTAAACAATTATTAGTTATTACTTAATATAACGTTGTTATTAAAATATAACGATATGAATGTATTGGTTTAACATTAAATTAAGTTATTAAAATAAATGGCCTATTATTTTTATTAGTATTTATATAGACATTTATAATAAATACTCTATTTACCAAAGATGTATGTATTATTCAAGTTATATACAAAATACGACCGTTTGTTATTTATTCAAATCAACATCCTCGTAATACGGGATGTATATAACCCATTGATACCACAAACGCTACACAATGATTCACAGTAAATTTATTATTTCCGATTGTCTCATGCTCCCTTTAAAGGGATAATCGAGCCCTTATAATATGATAGGTGTTTTAATTACACGTCATGGGATCGTGTATGTAAATTCTACGCAGTATATCATCTGGATCGTCCTTCCATTGTCCTCCAAACAATGCTCTACTTATACATTTTTCATACTCTACCTTTGTAAAATAAAGTTTCCTCTATCCTGTTAAAATCTAACAACTAAGATATTATTTTAAAGATGACAACATAGCCTTTTCAGGTGGACGTAATTGAAAATTGCCAGTAATGACCCAGCGTGCACTCTATTTTGGTATTTAATGCTCTATAACAAAGCTCAGATTTAAGTAACAAAGTATAATTTATAGCTTTGTTTAAGCCAGAGTTTAGGACAATAGGTTATAAGAGATGATAGAGTCATTTAACGACGTGATAAAATTTTTAGATCTTTTATGTACTTATTAGTAACAACAAAGTAAATAGTTACAAAAATTGGCCACAATTTAAAGAATTTTCATGTGAATGCAAATAAAAGATTTTGGTTTTTATATATGTATATTTTATCATATTTTAAAAAACTAATGTAACTAGTTTAGTTCTGATAAATATATTCTTTCTTTCTTATATATATATATATATATATATATATATATATATATATATATATATATATATATATATATGATGTAATGTAAATTACATAAGCGGTTTGTCTACATAAATTCTTATAGCGTGCTCACTGCTCATTGCTGATCTCAAGAGAGTGGTCACTTGTAGAGATTTTTATGCAGACTCTTATAGAGTAAGGGAAGTTGATCGGGAATTGCTTTTAGAACTTTATACTACCTTTGGGTTTGCTGTAGGATGACTTGCATGCACTTACGTATAAATAATGTAGAGTCGTAGGTTCAAGGAGAATACCATTTGAATAAACGATTTTTGTGGATATTTATTTCTTTTGAACATTTAATATCTAAGTTTGGCTCTATCTGAATTCTGTTTTCCTTTTTTAGATGTTTTTAAGAAGTTACCTAAAACTTATTTAATATTTTTAACCGCCTTCAAAAAGAGGAGGTGCCCTATACAGGTGTATTTTTGTGATTCTTTCTATTATTTTAATAAATATATGGTTTTATCTAATTACTCAAAATAACGTTACTATGAGAGGAATAATTTTTAAAGTTATTTATAAGTTTCAATATCTTTATAGCTAATAAGTATAAGTTTTGATATAAAATACAATTAAACTTAGTAAATTCATTTATCTACATATATGTTTTTTATATATATCTATGTATACTAATATTATAAAGAGGAAATATTTGCTTGTTTTTTTATACTGAATTGGCTCTGGAATTACTAAACCAATTTAGATGAAATTTGGTAATTAGATAGTCTGAGACCCTGATAAAAGACATAGGATAGTCTTTATCCCGAAAATCATCCCTTAAGGAAATGAAAATGAGGATGAAAGTTTGTATGGGAAAGCAAACTCCCTAGTATTATTATAAATTTAAATATTTTTTGTTTTGAATAGAAGTGTCAGAATATATCTCTATATCCCCATTCTTTATTGATATAAATAATAGTGATTACTATACATACATATATTATTATTTTTTATACAAAATTCACACCACATTTCCAGTCAATGTATGTTCATAAAACAAAATCCATGCAATCGCCATTGCCCCATTCTGACCAACCGCTCCCTGTCGAGTTGGCAATGATCCTCCCGGGACTAACTACTGCTTCTATCATAAAAGGAAACTCACAACGTATCCTATTTCTACTTCTACACGTGTAATTTGAATTTACAAGATAATAACCACAGTATTTGTGTGTAATAATGTCGTAATATATATTTCGTGTATGAGATATTTGAAATAGAAAGTTGTTTGTTTTTAATTTGATTGTCTTGCAATTGTTTTCAAGTAATATTTTTGTTGTAATAGCAATTTGTATAACACGACTCATTTTTGCTTATACATGTATGCATATATATATATATATATATATATATATATATATATATATATATATATATATATATATGTTGACATTAATTTTGTACGAATATGTTCTAAATTAACGATACTTTTTTTTATCTATTTTATTTTACTTTACTATACTTTTATATGGCATTATATTCGAGTCTAAATTAAATGAATGGGTAATACAATGCTAATTTATTTTATAAAATGTCTCGCGTAAAAATCGAACCCATTACCACCAGTGACATAATTTCCCATACAATAAATTGTAACTAGTGTTGTATTGTGAGTTAATTTGTTTTATGCTTAGTCAGTACCAGTGGTTAGTTCCCACGTGTTATGATCGCCAGGGAACTTAATTTAGGTATACATAGACTAATGTTAGGCTAAAAGCAGATTAGGATTTCGAGATAATTGTTATTATAGTACTACGACGACTTACAACCTACCCTAGCTTATAAGATTACTCCAGGTTAGAGTCTATCTGCGCGCAAAGTTTCATCTAAATTCGGATCAGTGTGAAGAAGTAAGAACGAAAATTTGAAGTAATATACATACATCCATATCCAAACTTTCATAGTTATAATAGTATTTTTTATGTGCAATAAATAAATAAGCACCCTCTCGCTCGCTCGGGTTCGTCCCTACTGACGTTTTAACGTTTAATATAGATTTCTCACAGATGAGATATTTTTCCGCAGTAAAAGGTTCATATGTACCCAGATAACCAGCTATTATTATACCAAATTTCATCAAAATACCTCCAATCGTTTTTCTGTGATGCGGTCACTAACAGACAGACAGACAGACAAACAAACAAAAGTTCTAAAAACTATAGATTCGGCCTCTGTATCGATAATAATGTGTATTTCACTAAATTTTCTATTAATGTACAGATTCGGCTTAGTTACAATTTTATTATAATATGTATAACATAGAAGAGAATGGTAGAACGAGTGTTATAATATCACAGTAATGTTTATAAATGAAAAAGTTTTTTATTTTTCCATAGAAGATTCTTGTTATTCTTCAAAAATTAGTCCTTGAATAGTTAAAATGATTACTTTAGGTACAGGTTCTTTCCTAATATTTATTTTCTTTAAATATCTTCTTTAAACGTAAATATTTATTAAAAACATAGTTTTTAAACAAAATTAAGTTAATAACACTTAAAAATTTAATTTGACAATCAACTGCTATATTTATTGGATGTATCTTTATTAATACAATTGCCATAAGAGGAAATAAGTCATTATCGTGCCGTAAATATCATATCGCAAGCTTTCAATCACATTATGGAGCTAAAACCGCTTATTAAGCTTTTTAATTAAGTTATAGATAAAAATATCTTGATTTTTTTTTGAATTAAGTTATACTCTACACAAATATTGTTTCTCATTCAAACTTTGTTTCAAAAAACTTTCAAATAAGATGTTATTTATATTTAAGTCAAGAGAGGGATGAAAATATTTTTGCTATAATAATAAAAACTAGTTCGTAGTAATCCAAAAATCTTATGTTCTACTGAATATTTCTTCTATTACTTAATCATCTTTACACAGTCGGTTTATTATACTTTTCAACCGACTTCTTCAAAAAAGAGGAGGTTTTCAATTCGGCTGTATTTTTTTTTATGTTTTCTATATGAAATTTTAAATAGCTCTGATTCCGCATTAGTCTACATTGCGTAGGGCAGGAACGCGTTGGTACGAAAATAATGGATCCCATGAATGGCTCGAATGGTAAAGCACTTAGGCATTGTAATGACGATTCTTTATCAAAAATTAGGTTTCTCGTCATTAGTTCTATCACATGCTACGTGGCGTATTGTTAGGCATCATTAAGGTTAATATCAAAAGTTACAAGGCTGTCTGTTAAATTGATGTGATATTTTTTATACTGACAATCGCAAATTGTGTAAAATAGAATACAAAGTTAGGTTAAACTTTAGGTTAAAAATAATACTACCTTCCCCTCTCTTTTTCTTCATAAAATGTGAATTTCCAAAAAATCTTTTAACGTAGGTACTTTGTATTAGACAATTTATCATCTGACCAAATTTCATGATCCTAACATTAGTAGGTGAGATTTCGTAATTTATTAGTTACTGTGTGGGCGAAGCACTATTTGTTAAGTGTTTCATAATTTATATATGTACTAGCAGCTTACCCTCACTTCGCTCGGATTCGCCTCTAGACAAACAAACAAATGTATCCCACGGGAACCGTATATTTTTCCGGGATAAAAAGTAGCCTATTGTTATTCTGATATATGAACTATATAATTGTAAAGTTTCATTAAAATCCAAGCAGTAGTTTTTGTGTACTAAGCTGTATAAGTTACTATAGTTTTTTAACTATCCTAAGGGAACTCTTTAATTTTCCGGGATGAAAAGCATCTAAGATGTTGATTGAGTATATAAGGTACCACCATACAAAATTTTATTTAAATCGGTCTAATTGTTTCGGAGATTAGCCCGTACGAACAGACATACAGACAAACACAAAGAAACAAAAAAAATTGAAAAAATCTGAATTTGTTCTATTTCTCTTATTACATCCCTATGACTCAGTTTTAACCATTTTTTTTTTCTATGTACAGACATTCGACCTTAGCAGTTTTATGTATGTATAGATATATTATGAAATTTTAAATATTATGACGATGTCAAAATTGGCATAGTGATTGATATCCAACCCAAAAGGTATCCAATTCATTATATTATTCCTTTTAAAGGTAGAGTTAGACCAGGTAACGTACTCGCGTTAGAACCAAATAAACCGAGTATAAGTACCGGATCTCGCATGTCTGATATTTTCATGTGCGAATCATTTTCGAACATGATTATCACATGTGTTACGGTGAAGGAAAACATCTTGAGGAAACCTGATGTTTGAGAGAACCTAGCAGGATTTCGAAATAAATGGGAAACCCCGCCAATCTGTACTTGGCCGGTGGTGTACTATGGACTGATCTCTCGTACTGAAGAGAAGCCTCCCTTAGGAATTTAAAAAGGACTGTACAATCTATAATATCGGTCAAAATAGTTCAATATGTAGATATAATCTATAGACTAATACTTAGAATAAGAGATTTAAAGTTACTTTATGCTGCCTTACTCGTAATGGCATTATTAATAATGCTAAATTTTAATTATCATATGACTTAGCTATGGAAGGTAGCTTATATCACCTTCCCATCCCTTTGCATACTCTTATGAGCAAAATTAAAAAAAAACATGTTTTAATTGTTATGTATATCATTATAGGTAGGGACTCGAACCCGCGACCGCTAGCACAGCAAGTAGGATCACTACAAACTGAGCCAAACGTGTCTTCAAAATATATACGAGTACATAGATGTTGACGTCCAATTGAAAAGTAATTATAAGTAGAGAAAACTTGTGACTAAGGGTCTGATACTTCAAAGGCCTATCAAAATAGCCACTACACGTTTCGGCTCTTAGTTCCGATGTTATTTCGAAAACTTTGCCTTAGGCTATTATTGAAGGCAATACTTTGGAGTAACTCTCGTATACTTGACTATATTCTCTTATAGTCCTACAAGGGTTCTGTATGAAAGGACCTAATAATTAAATGAGTTCATTGTATCAGGACGTCCTCCTGATGTAGTGGTCTATATAACTTTTTTGGCAGTCGCGGTTTCGAATCCTGTTTAAGCAATATTTTGTATTGGCATCTAAATACAAGTATGTATGAACTCAGTATATGATTCTCAAACTCACGAGCGTGATCTGGCGTGGGAGCGGTTAAGTTTGTAGCTTTATTTATTTATTATACTATGAGTAAGCACACTGTTTTTTCAGTGATTAAAGGACAACCAGGAACTTTAACCCCGTGCTTTAGATAATTCTTTCAAACTGTTATAGGGTGTTGGAAATCGGTATTAGACGCCAGACAAGTCGTAGTCCTCGACTTAAAAGTGCATAAATTACCAAAAATATCTAACCTTAATTGTTACGCTAAGTTGATTATTTTCTTATTTATAGTTTTCTAATAAGATTTTGTTTCTAATTTCCTTTTAATATTAACAATTATTTTTTTCTGTTATTGACGAAATTCTATAAAATAATCATTTAAAAAATAGTACTTTAAATAACTATAGCCAAAACAACAAAAAGTTACATATTTTTATTATTGTTATGTTTGAATAATATTAGCCCATTGACAACGTTACTAGTCCTAGATTCATGATAAGAACGCCCAATAGTATTAAATTACTTTGTTGTCATCTAGTTTTCAACACGAAGTTTCAAATCTATGTCAGTTAAAACTAGGCTAAAGTCGACTTCCTAGTTTTAATTACATATAATGTAGATAGTTCATAGCAATAACAAGAAAACCTCATAAAAGCGCCTTAAAAAATTTTGATTTTAAGTTAATTTTAAAATGTAATTTAAAAATTGTATCATATCATCGACACAATCATCCATCATCTATTTCCAGAGTAATTAGAGTAGAGGGGTAAAGTTGATTAATTTTACAATATATTAAAACACTGAGCTTAATTTAACTTATGAGCTTAGAAGCTTTTTACGTTGACAGTGAATGTGTAACATATTTTTATAGAAGAATCTAACAAAAAAGACTGTAATAATGAAAAATGAACAAAGATTGTTTTTGTTATATAACCGACTGCAAAAAAGAAAGTTTACGATTCACGATTTCTTCGCCAATGGATAATAATTGATTTTAATGATTATTGCTTTTATGAATATCTTGTAACCTCAAGAGTGGTTTTTTATAAATGTTTATATTATATACATATATGTACATAAATAAAGAGACTCATTATTATATATTTAAAGAAATGTCAATGTTTTTGTATCAAGCCGCTAAGCGACTTAAGGACGCACCAGAGCGAAGCGAAGATAGGTCAGACGAGGCAAAAAATAATTATTATTTATTATATATATTTAATGGCAAGCCTTTTAGACTATTTGTTTTATTTATAAGCCGAGTTTACACGAGGGTTTTAAACACAAATGCAGCATTCCAAACACAAACCTTTTCCAAACGACAAAATCTATGTAAAGCTCCCATAACGTGGTCAGGTAGTTATTATAATAAATCTTTTATATACAAAGTGCCTCGTAATATCAAAACATTAATTTCAGGAGTAACTTTTTATTATCTCAGTCGTACATTCAAACGTGTTTTATATCGACAAAATTAAGAATTATATCTTTATAGGTTTTAAAACTAATTTCATTAGTTTTGTTAAGATTAAATATTACAATATAGAGTTCAATAAATCTAAGACCACCCGGTCGGTTAAATTAATAGAGTCTTAAAACGCACGTCGTAATGTTACTCATTAGAAAATAATTTAATTTATTGAGACTTAATGCGTTACTGAATGGATATGGTGGATGCGATAGCTCTTCGCTTGACATTTAATGGTTTTTGTTTTTTTTTTTTTTTATCTACTACCATATATCATTTTTTTTTGTTTAATGAGAATTTAATTTTGTATTAGTTATAATTATGTTCAATGTACTGTAACGATCGTTCACTATAGCTTAGGTGTATTTTATTATTAAGAGAACCCGAGTACTATTCCCGTGATGGTCTGTTGTATTATGTTGATAATACGTTTTTGTGCTCAAGCTTAACGGCATATACTTAAGAATATTAAACGAATTTCTATGAAATTTTTATTACAAACCATAACATACTATTATAAATATGATTTTTATGTGCGAGTTTGTATGTTTGTTATACACATCTCACTCAAACGATGGACGGATTTGAATAAAATTAAGTATGAAAAATATAGATTATGATCGGTAGTAACACATGCTATTATTAGTAATGTAAATTCGGTAATAGATGGCGCTATCTGTATTTAATATTATCGATATAAAAGGCACAACTCGAGTGAAGCTAGAGTAAGTCGCTAGTATTTTAATAGTAGAGATATGACCGCTGTCCATTTAAAAAAACAACGACAAATAATAAGTGCCGCATCCAAAGCATGTTCTATTTCCAAACATATTTCATATTGGGCTATCAATCTTGCACCCACACACAAAGATTTATGGGACAACGGCTCTTTTCATTTTTATTCAAATTTTAATACCCATCTGATGAGTTTATTTAATTTAATACGTCCAGTGTAACGGCTTCAGTAATTTATTGTCCTGCGTATGATAATATGTAAATCAGTTCGATTAGAAAGTGTTTGATTTAAATGATTTTAAGTAAATAATCCTATCTACAAAACACATATTTTATAAATTTTAATCTGTATTTATATCTACACTATTAAAAAGTTGTGGGATTTGTTTGTTTGATTGTCTAAGTTACTTTAGAATCGATTAGATTTATTTTATTAATTTACTAACAGAACCCGCGGCTCCGCTCGCGTTCAATATACAAAAAAACTGTTTAATATTGTTCATACAAATTTCATATTAATATGTCTAGGAGATAACTAATCTTTGGTATTTCTTAACTAATTCTATAAGTTCTTTTAGATGTAAATCTGTATAATAATAAATAATAATAGAGCCATGACCACGGCTGGTGCCCAACCGAAAGGTTTAAATCCCGTTGAATTATTATAAATTATTATACAATTATGGACCGCGAAAATATAAAACACAAGCGAAACTCCGGGAGGGAGGTAGTAATTTGTATTTTAGAAGCCTGTACAATATACATACATATACAAAACATACCATAAATCTTTAACTATAAATCATGAGGGGACAAAAGAACAAAACGAAACAAATAGTTTTATTTTAAAACATATCCATATATTATATTATATCTATACTACTATTATAAAGCTGAAAAGTTTTTTTGTTTGTTTGGTTGAACGCGCTAATCTCAGGAAGTACTAATCCGATTTGAAAATTCTTTTTACATTCGATAGCCCGTATCATCCCGAAAAAATGTACGGTTCCCGTGGGATAGTTTTGTTTTTGTGTAGGGACGAACCTGAAGCGAAGCGAGGGTGAGTCGCTAGTAATATACATAAATAGGCAAAGACAAAACAGTTCAGTACCTTTTTCTCCTCTAATTTTTTTTTATCAATTTAAAAAAATAATTAAAACAGATTTTTTTATATAGATAGGTAAATTTTATTCATATACGTTTTTCTCAAATTTTCAATAATAATTATGGTCGAATTTCGACCACTAGTTTAAATAAAAACTTGAAAAATCATTAATCTACTATATACGGACGTTTGCTTTGGGACCGATTTATACCTTGTTTGTTGTTTTATAGCGCCTATATTATTAATTTCCCCTAATTGATTCGGTTATATCTTATCATAGAAATGAAAACGTTTCATTAAAATCTTGTACATTTAATAAATGTTTATTTTATCGTCTTAGCTTTCTATCTGTCATAATAAATTACATGTTACTCAGGAATGTGAGACGTATAATTGTTATAGTCTTCATATCTTTATAGTATCCAGCAGTCATGCACCTGCCTTTTAAAAAGGTGTTTGAATAAGCTTATATTTGGTCTTAGTTGTGGTGTAATAGCCTTATTTTCTTATACGTATTACATAACACTTAAAACAGGTGGAATTAAAAAACATTGAGTACCCTAGAAAAAAGCATTCCATGCTTATTGAAAACTCTAAACAGGAATCGAACCGACAACCTCTTTAGAGTGACGACTCGCTGAGTCTATTAGCTATGCATAACAGATACAAAATTAATGATAGTGTCATTAAACAGCCGTCGCGTCTGTACGTGTCGGTAATATCGAAGTCCTCAAATGGCGGAGATAAAATTAATTTGTACAAAAAAATTCGTGCGATCAACATTCCAGAGAATTTTTAATCGTCCCTCATTAAGCACATCGCTTCGCGTAACCGCGTTTTGCGAGCGTCATTTTGAATTTTAAATCTGAAGTGGTGACGTTACTGCCAATCTAGCATTTTTATTATAACATTAAATAAATGGTTTTCAATTTGGCTATATCTAGTGCGGACTTCGGACTAATCTATTCTATTTAAAAAATAAAGTTTCGCATATGACGCAAAAAGCGAGATATTCGAGCTTTCAATGTACGAAATTGCTGCTTATATATAAAATATGATACAATTATTAAGGTTTGTTGTTATAAGATATTAGAGACAGCCTCCCTTTGCTCGGTACAATCAACGCCACTTTTTGACAAACGTTATTACTAATATGCCTATATGTGTTACGATAGGCACTATTTAAATTGTACTAAATTTCATCTAAATCCATCCAACTATTTGGGCGTGAAGGGAAAACAAACATATATACAAATCTTCGCATTTATAACAGTATAGTGTTTTATCGAAAATAAAATGGCGTGTAATTAAAATTTTAATATTTGAAATAGACTCGCATATAGCGTAGCGACAAAGTATCATAAAACATTAAAATCCCACAAAGTTATAAAACAAGAATAGTTTTTCTATAAATTCTAATAGCAATCACTGTCAACTGCACCCGCCGTTCCGGGAAAAACTCTAAATATTTAAGTACCCGTCTTTTCCTTTCACGTCTGTTTGCAAGTTACGAGCGAACCAATCATTCTAATGGATGTTACTTAGGTTTTAATTTTATGAATGTGTTGTATTAAATTTGAAATGTTCGACTACCGTCATTTATGATTGGCGTTGACTAATTCGTGGTTGCGGGTTCGATTCCCGTACAGTGCAAATTTGTATAATTTACTGATGTTTTGATCTACCGGCTATATTAAATATTGTACATACTGAAACCTGGCAGAATTATTATGTTTTAGATATCGGAATAATATTAGAAAATATGGAAATGTTTCTTCTTCACGCTAAAATAGCTGAATGGATTTGAATGAAATTTAGTACACAGATAAACTATGACATGGAGTAACTTTGAGGCACCTATAGACGCATCCATGGAATATTTTATTTGTTTTAATGTATTTTTTTAATTAATGTAGCCATAAGCAACTGCTTGTCGTCATTTTTACCATAGATATAGTTTATGAAGTGAAGAATAATTCTATGCATCAAGTGAATTCTCGGGAGAGTTATTTTGTTGAAAAAATATTTGATTTATAATACTATGATAAAAAAAAATTTGTTAGAAAGTAAATGTGTATGTAAAACAGACTTTAAAACAAACTGACTAACTTTTCTTTATCCACAGACAAGTTTTGTTTGACTCCACTTAATCATAACTATAGGTCTTATGTAGGATATATTATTTCAAAACAATAATTTCCTTTGATCTAAGAAATTATGTGTATATTCAATTACTGAGGCTATTTCCTCGTCAACGACTTTCATGACTTAGGCCGTTTATTTATAAAAGATTCATACGTCAACTACTAGCTGTTTGTAATGTGTCTTTGTCGGTTACTGTTAAGTAAAATGTTTAGTGTGGCTTACATAAAGTCGTAGCCGGGTCTAATAAAAACTTTTATCGTCCAAAACTCATTACTTATTCAGGAAATGTTAAATGATACGCGAATCGTTTAAATTTTTCGCACTAAAATGGAATACTCTTCTTAATTATAGATATACTAGCGACTCACCCTCGCTTCGCTTCGGGTTCGCCCCTAGACAAAAACAAATCTATCCCACGGGAACCGTACATTTTTCCAGGATGATAGCCTATAGCCTTCCTCGTTAACGGGTTAAGTTAACGGGTTATCTAATGCAAAAAGAATTTTTCAAATCGTATTAGTAATTCGTGAGATTAGCGCGTTCAAGCAAACAAACAAACAAATTAACAAACAAACTCTTCAGCTTTATAATATTAGTATAGATTGAGCTAGAATCTCTATATAGTAAAATTCTACGGGATCAATCTTTTATATTATAAATTATGATGATGTCATAGGGATCGAATAAAGTACTGAACATATAACGTACTGAAAATGTAATACTGATGATATTATTGGGTAAATTGGGCACCTACTTATTCTATGATACTCTCCACCTTTTCATTTATACCATTATTAAATATATTTAGTTTTAGATAGTAATGTGTAAATTATTTAGTAGATACGTATAATAAAATGAAATAGCAATAACGGCTCGTGTGGCATCACATTGTATAAAGATCACATTTTCCAAATTGCACACTATAAGCCATTTAAGCGTTTGAGGAGATATCATAAAGCTAGCCTCGTTTAACAGTAATAATATAGAGGTGAATATATATATTATATGAGAAAGAAGCGACTTACCCTCTCTTGGCTCAGGTGCGACCCTGGGTTGGGAACCCTACCTTCGGTGGGTGGTGTACAATGCGGGTTTCTCCTACTTCTATCTCTGATGGCAGACCGATGATGATGATGGACCCTTGAGGCAACCCCATGATCTAGTCTGCTTTGGCAGACTTACTGTTAGGGCGTCGTGGCTGAGTGCGTAAGCGATCTTGCAACGCCCCATTACGACAGAGGAGCTTTCGTTGGGTTTTAGTGGGTAGTACTGGCTTTGCCAGTGTGTATCATATAACCACCTGTATACATGCCGATGGTATGTGTAAATTAATTTCCTAACATAAAAAAAAAATAGGTGCGACCCTGAGTGCCTAAACTTTAGTCTAGGTGCTACTCCAGGTCATAGTCTATGTATGTACTAAATTTCATTCAAATCAGAGTTAGCTTTAAATATATAAACTTATCTATTTATACAGTATCGTTCATAACAAAAAGCTCTCAAAATTTCGTATAATATTGAATAATGGATAAAACTCTTATCTCGTTAAGGTTATTTAAACTATCATCAAAGAAGCCTGGTAATGTCAAGTATTAATTCGCCATGAGTTAAATAAAGAAGTTTGAAAGTGTCTAACTTAGTATTTCCATTATAATAAAGTGGATGGGACGACTGCTGGAATAATTAATAAACAATTGTCTGCAGAGTACGTGACAAGAGTGTAGGCCGGAGTTAGAAGTCTGATTGGTCTAATGCCTAGTAGTTCAATTGAGATCTGCTTTTAGATCTTTTACATGCTTTTCTAATATTTGCTAAGTTTTAATTTAATCAAATTACTAAATATCTGATAAAAGTTGGAGTGTTTAGTTAATTTCATCATTACAACAGTATTGGCTAGATTATCTCATCTCACTAAATGGAAGATTTAGATAGTCAAAATATACGATTAATAATGTACTTCATAATGACGTACCTTTAGCTACGTTCAATTATATTAGTGTTGCTGCTATCCGTACTTTTATATGGAGTGAGCTGATTTTTTTATATTTTTTCAAAACTTCCATCTTACATAATTTTTGATTTTATATACAGTTTTTTCTATTCTTTTTAATACAACGCCTCTGTGTTTATATAAAATGAGGAAAAATATATGAAAACTAAAAAAAATAAGTCAGTGTAGTCAGTTTATGTAGAAGTGATCATATAAATATTAAATTAAAAATAATATTCTTGAGAATACATCAAAAAAATTACGAATGAGTATGTCAGTTTTGTTTAGTACCTAAGAAATATAGATGCACTTATATAAACGATTTTCACGAAAAATCTAAACAATTAGGTTTATATTACGCTATTTCACAGATCGTTCCGCTTTGCTTAGCAATTTCCATATGAATGTATTAAATCCCTTATGTGCCATCCACAGTAATATAGTAAAAATATCGCGCCATTTCTCCTCTTGCCCGCTGATTTACGGTCGTTAAAGTGGCTCGAATCGAGGGTTTTACACGTTCTTCGTATTTCTACCAAAACACCTAAAAATCTGAAAATAGTGAACCTTTAGTCATAACACTCTGTTTATGACGAGTGAATTGATACTTAAGTTTTGTAATGACAAGATTATAGATTTATAAAATATATATTATATTTTTAATTGGACATTTAGATACAAGATTCAGTTTGTTTGTTTACACTTTTTGGCCGAATTTAAAAAAAGGAGGTTCAATTCGGTTATTTTTGTGTATGTTACGCTAATGTTAAATGAATTATCGTGTTTTTTTTATTAACTAGGTTATATACTTGTATAATCTTCAAGAGAATATTTATACTCAGATTAATTTCAAGAAAAATCATCTTCTTATGTTGGAATAATAATTTTTAAATTATTTAATACTTTCTTAAATATACGCGAATATTTGACATTTTAAATAAAACTAACTTTTCGATCGATTTATAGTTCCTGACGTTTCGAATGCTTTACTTCTCTCCCGATCATGATTGCTGTAAAGCATTAAGATTGCTTAAATCAAAATACATCCGCAAAAAAAAAGAAAGCATAGTTTTATTTAGATAAGTTTACGTTTTTACTTAAAAAGATATCATTAAACGTAAAAGAAGCAAAAACAAATAGTAATGCTAAATTTTACTTTATTATTAAACAAAATATAATATCTTAGTTAGGCAATCATTAGTACCTTCTTTGTTTTTGTGGGTGATCATTTTGAATATAATTACTAATTAGTTATTATTTGCTTCGCTCGTATGCGTCCCTGGCTGCCTTACAGTAGACTAGGTATTAGGTATTTTAGGTCACTCTAGGTCTATTTATGTACTAAACTTCATTCACCCAGCCGGTTTTAGCATCAAGGTAAGTAAAAAACTAACTTTCGTATTTATTATTAAAGCTATATTACAGTCCGATTATCGATTAGTCTATGGAAAGTGGGTATTATTTAAAGCTATTTGTAGGCTGTGTGAACTTAGCACCCGACTTTGGAAAAATTGATCTTTTTTAGGTTTGTTTGAAAGAATTCGGTAAGTAGTGGATAATATTAAAGCTAACTTCATTGGTAGTATTGCCAAAAAAATATATACAGACAACAAAAAAAAAATGTCATTCCCGAATTTGGAAAAAAAAATTCCGGCTGTTTCTTATAAAAAAACGTTAGTAGAGTTTGTAGTGCATCTTTTTTTGTTTGCAATAAAACAAGAAAAATGCACAAGGGAATTTTGTGTGTTCTAGAAAATAATAAACATTAACATATATTTTATTTTTTATTTCAGGTAAGAATTATTTGAACACTGTCATCTTATAAAGTAATACACAAGTAAGTTTTAATTTTAATGTACTTTGAATATGCCTGTGGCATAAGGAGTATGGCTGAATTTATTATCATCCTCACTGATTTAACGTGTGAGATAATAAATCAAGTGTCAAGGAATCCACGAAACTGTTCAAATTGACGATGACGCCGCAAGAATTTCGTTTTAACGACCTAACATATTCGTAATCTGATAATGTTATCATACGTGACACACGGGACATATGGAAATTTAATGGTTACTTAAAAAATTGCAAGCATATTGAAATTAAATAATTAATAATTGATGTAATGCATATTTTACATTTGAAAAGTGTTTCAGACCATAGACTAACAAGCATGGCCAATTTACTGTAGCTTGAAATAGAACTCCACTGCTATGAACTACTTATTCACTGTTATTCATAAAAAATGATCGAGCTTTATCAATAATCTATACAGATAAATAAAATTGAAGTGTCTGTTTGTAATGTCAAAATAACAGCTTTTTACTAAATGCATATGAAATTATATACGGCATTTATAAGAAAAACACAATTTTTAAAATTTTTGTCTGTTTGTCTGTCTGTCTGTCTGTTTATTCCGGCTAATCTCCGAAACAGCTGGGCCGATTTTGACGGGACTTTCACTGGCAATTAGTTGATGTTATAAGGAGTAACTTAGGCTACTTTTAAAAAAATGTACCTAAGGATGAATCTGAGCGAAGCGACGGTGAGTCGCTAGTAAAAAATAAAAAAGCTTTTGTTTCTTCAAAACAAACCTAGAAACGTAATTAAGTCGTCGGTCCCTCGTAGCCGTGTATCACTTGCCAACCACGCGTTCTAAGATTTTAATTTGCCAACGCGGGTGAAATGTAGTCGTTTTAATCAGAGCCGACTACCGCGAGGCTTGTTTAAATTTTCTATTAAATTCGTGAGAGGAGTACGAAAAGACAAAGCGTATCTCCGATCTATTAATATTGCTGTTTAATTTAAAGTAGGGACAGAATAAAAATGGAAAACTTTTAATTTATGCAGCTAAGTGGATTTAAGCAATTTTAGTTTGTATAGAAGCTTTATTTTGAGCTTTTGAGTAATATAACAATTTATATTATACATTCTCCTGTACTAATCAAAATAAGTATAAAGTTTCAAATGGATTTTGATATTAATTGAGAATCGTATTGAAGAATATTGTCAAATATACCTTTAGTTTCAACTTTCGTTGACTAATCAAAGGGAAAATGACGATGATAACGACAAAAATTAAGAATATTAAGTCAATAAAAGGTAGAGTAAACTTGTTTTATTTAAATATATAACGAAGTGTGTCTTTACAATCAGAAATTAAGGGAAATACTTGCATTTTTAAACTGATGCTATCAATAACTCGATTTGGTTTAACACTTTCACTAATTCAATTAATATATGAATAATTCAAACAATGTTATATAAATTCTATGTAATTGGAGTGTAAAGTTTAGGTTTAATTAAAAAATTAGGTTGCTAGTATTTGCTCTCGCTTACCTGGATAGCGTCCTTTGCTGCCTTAGTCGCCTACGCGTTACTCTAATAAATTTTATACAAAAAGAAGTAACAAATATACACACACGCGCTCATAAGCAACTTTCGCATATACGTTACTAGCTGTGCCCCGCAGTTTCACCCGCGGTAAATTTGTTTGATCAAAATCAGTTGTACAAAAATATATGTAAGTCTGTCCGGTTTGTTGACCTTTATGATATATATATATATATATATATATATATAGTCTTCATCAATAAACAGGCTATCTAATGCAAAAAGAATTTTACAAATTGGATTAGTAGGTTCTGAGATATGCGTGCTCAAACAAACAAACTTTGCTTTAATTAATAATATTAATTATAGATTCGTCCAAAGTCCGATTCGTATTTTTAATACTTTTTATTAGATAGTACTTTTATATCACAATCCTGCCAATATAGGCATTAGTGGCAGGCTTTTAGCGTCTTCTTTATAAGGGCCATAAACTCTCGTCTTGTACACGCGACTACCGCTTTTAATGTTTATGACGTCTTCAGACGGTATGTTCTGTTATACATTTAACGTTACGATAATTTCGTCTCAAATAGTGCCGTCTGTGATGAGATTTATATTTGATTTAGTTTAGACTTATTTCATTAAAGTCTTATCCCGATCCCTCGCACCCTTTGGATCCACCCTAATCTAATTTGATGATGATTTATGAATCTGTAAGTACAACATTATTTTTATTTCTTTAAATTTTTTATTTACTTAGTAAAAAACATACGTTCTAGCATGATATTCATATAATTCTGTTATCCTTCCTATCTGCGATTTCGAAGTTCGAACATACAAAGAGACAGACGAAAATGCTAAATTTGATATAGTTCTTATACGAATACATGAGTTTAATGTAGTGTCTAGATTCTTGAATATATAAAACACTTATAAAATACTTAGATATTTTAAAATTCAACAGTGCTATTTGTTTTGTCGACTGTACAGCACATCCTTTGGCAGTCGCGTACACGAAGCAGATTAATGGTTATATTTTAAATTATAACAGTATTTCACATAGTTTTTATATTTTTTCGCATTATTACGTTCCGAGCCAGCTTCAACTAGCTGTAATCTAAGCTTGCATTTTTCATCCAAATCGCAATGGACTTTTGTATTCGTTTGATATATTAGTAATGCGATAGTTCTTTAAAGCTCATTTCCCTATATTTCATTTTATAGTTTTTACAAGTAGAGCTTATTTTGTTCCGTTTGAATTATGTTTTGCGGTTGAAGAATAAACGTAATATTTTATTTTATAAACTATTATTTATGCATATATATAAAAAAAAATATTTAACAAGTGATTATACTCTCATGACGTTTGAATTGACGACACGTTTGGCTCAGTTTGTAGTGACCTTGCTTGCTGTGCCAGCGGTCGCGGGTTCGAATCCCGCTGGTGACATTCATTTGTGTGATAAGCGCGAATGTTTGTACTCCACTGTTTTAAGGTATATATGTGTAGTATATCAACTATCTGGTATCCATAACACAGGCCTCGTAGCTTAACATGGAAAATATTTATTTATTTATTATAAATAATGTTTTTGATTTTATATATATATCTGTGGTAGGTTTTTAGTTTTTGTCTCTGGTAACTGTCAGGAGAGTCTCTAATACCACGACTTCAACAGGTATCGTACCTACAACCTTTGTAATATTATGTAGCGCCCGTTATACATGATTACACTGCTTCGAAAAAATTAGAAATCTACATTACTAATATAAAGAGAAAGAAGAAAAGTTTGTAAGTTCGTATTTAAAAGATAAACTCCAGAATAGTTGCAATTTTTGCTGCTATAGGTTATTTTGCTCTACTTTAAATTACTTTGTAATAGAATATCATAATACATTATATCTATAATTCGTCGTCGTATTGGCGAAATAAGGGCGGGTCACTAGTCCATACTAATATTATAAATGTGAAAGGTGTTTGTTTGTTTTTCCTTCTTTTACGTCGTTTCACTCTGTTTGAGTGACGGATTGGCGTGATTTTTATGTGGAGATAGTTGTAGGGCTTGAGTGACATAGTCAACTTTTTACCGCAGGAGATTATCTCCTTACCTCACAACATTTCGTCATACCTATGTATATATATCTATACTAATTTATAAAGCTGAAGAGTTTGTTTGTTTGCTTATTTGGTTGAACGCGCTAATCTCAGGAACTACTAATCCGATTTGAAAAATTCTTTTTGCATTAGATAGCCTGTTAACTGAGAAAGGCTATAGGTTATATATTATCCCGGAAAAATGTACGGTTCCCGTGGGATAGATTTGTTTTTGTCTAAGGACGAACCCGAAGCGAAGCGAGGGTGAGTCGCTAGTTAGGTATGTATATATAGTCTATCTATTCCATACTAACCGATAAAACGTACCTAGGGGCGAACTTCAGTAAAGCGACTGCGAGTCGCTAGTATATTATGAATTAATAGCATACTCCAAAAACCATCTTTAGTATTGATAGGTTATATTGAAAAGCAATATACATAGTACAAAGGCGCCATCCATTACATTTGCTTTCAAATCATATCTCATAGCTCGCAGACACCAATTTACAAGCAAATAAGACAATTTCGTCATCATTCAACTCATCTTTGTATAGGCGAGAGCGGTGGCGGAAACAGATGTGACCTAATACTCTTGAAACATTCGATATTAAATGTTTATTGTAGAAATATATATAAATGTAAGTACGTCTTATATATAGTATTAAAACTTGTAATAAAAGCTCTCTGCTTATATACATACAATAGTTAAGAATTATTGGTTATTAAATATTTACGTTTTAAATAAAAGGTACACCCATCTCAAAGTCGTTCGCCCCTTGATGATTCTTTAAATTAACATAACTTTTTTATTTAAGACCCGATTGAAATAAAACAAATAATAAATGTTAAGTAAAGCTTACCACAATACATTTATGAAAACCGCACCCAAATCGGTTAAGCCGTTTCTAAGATTAGCGCGCACAAACGCACAGATAAACAGACAAACCGACAAACACAAAAAAACTAAAAATCATGGTTTTCGGTTCTATTGCGTTAGTAATAATTTTTTTTAAATATCTTCCATGTACAGACAGCGATCAGTTACAATTTTGTTATATGTATAGATATACTAGTAATCGCCCAGTTTTAAAATGTTTAAAATTCGACTATAATTTTTTTTATTGATAAGTGATAACACTAAAGCTCAATAGCTACCAAATTAAAAAGAAGAAAATTGGTAGACAAACAGAAGAGAAAAAGGCACTGTTACAGATTATATGTTGATGTTAACATAATAACTTCATTCTTAGGGGTAGAGTTTTTTTCGCAATATACTATATATAGGTCCTAGGTAAGTCTGCGTAATTTTTTTGTGTTTTTCCCCTTCTACATACCTACAGCCTACATTCCTCAATTAGTAGGATATAAAATGCGCAAAGAAATTTTTCAAATCGCTTTATATCAGATATATTCATTTTTATAATCTATATTTTAAATGAAGTTTCTCCATTTTAAGGCCATTATTATTTTAAGAATTGTAGTATACTTATTCTAATCATCCATCCGCTGTCGCCTAACACCTCTACTGTGTTATTCCAAGGACTAAGAAGGGCTACGAAGGGAAGATGGCAATTAAAATTCGTATTATCTATCGCCTAAGGCCACGTTACAGAATAAGATGTAATTAAAGGGGTAGAAATTGGTTCAGATTAACACTTATTATTAAGAGTCGGGGTAAGTCCCACAGACCAGCAACCCCTAGAGATACAACTCGTTGCAATTACTTATCTAATGTAACGGATTTATTTAATAACATTTACGTTAAGGAAGTATGCTTTATTGTTTTCTTAATTAATTTATTAAGAGCAAGGTTGTTTTATCAAGTAGAAGTGCTGTAACCTAAATAACTTGGTCGGTATATTTGAATGTAAATTCATGTTTATGTTAATAGATGATGTTTATGGAATATAATTGTATCTATACATATAATAAAAATTTTTGTCGAATCTGTATATTAAATATTTTTTTGGAAAATCTTAATGGGTCATTATTAATTATACAGAAGCCGAATCTATAGTTTTTAAAAATTTTGTCTGCTTATGTCTGTGACCACGTCACGGAATATTATGAATGTACATATGTCTGTCAATCTGTTGTATTGTTTTGATATCTGGGTCAATGTTTTTTTTAAATTATTTATTAAGATACCAACAACAAAGCCCAATAGGTACATTTTAAATTCATTTTTAATTACAAGTTCTAGTATGTTAGTCGTTTACAGGTTTCCTTTACTTACAAATTACTTACATACACTGCTAATATATGAAAAAAGATAAAATGAATAAAAATGAGGGTTAAAATTTGTGGTTATGAAATTTCTCGCTATCATAACTAACTTTTTGTTTAGAAATATTTTAATATTATATTTTTTAATGGCACCAAATATGATTTTAAAATTCATACTAGATATTGTGTTAAAGTGTGAAAGTAATTGTATATCAGTTTGTATCGTTCAAACCGCTGAACAGATTTTGATGAAATTTGGCAATGACACTGACTGCATTATGGGAATTAGCATTAGCTACTTTCTATTTCAATCTCGCTTAACATGCAAGCGAACTCGTGGGCAAAAGCTAGCAATATTATATATAGTTAAATGTTAAACACGTTGCGAGTAGTATGAAAATCTGATTCCAAAAACTAATATAGCAGTTATTTCATCACTGATTTGGCATACATAAAGCTATATTTACTTACACATTCAACAATGACAATACACACAAATATTTCGGTAAAATTTAAATAATAACACTTTGCTCAAATTACATAATAAAATTTAAACTCCAGCATAGCAAGTTCTGTTTCCAGTTGAAATATTTCCTTTAAATGCAATTTCTATTCAATGTTGGAGCATAAGTTTGTAAAATATATTCACACTGTGTATTTATGTTGGTCCGTGTAATCTCTGTAACCGTGCCAAAGCGGCACGCTAAATGGACATTAATAATAAACTTGAAGAATAAAATTAGAAACTGCTAACACAAAGTAATAGGTGCAAGCGGTTTTATTATTATGTTTATATTCGATGTATTATATGTTTGAAAATTATACAAATTCTGTGTTCGGAGGAAGTTTTGTATTGTATTCAGCACTTTTTATAATCCCACTGTTGGGCACGGCCTTCCTTTAAAACGAATGGGATCAGGCCACAGTCCACCACGCTGGCCAAATGCGGGTTAGGTTAGGTTTTTTCGAAAACTTGATAGGTTCTCTCTGATATAGGTTCTTCACGATACTTTCCTTCACCTTAAGATAAGTGGTAATCATGTTGAAAATGATTCGCACATGAATATCAGAGGTGCGAGACCCGGGATTTGACCCCGCTTCAAACAGTTTCCCAAGCGAGTGTATTGTCATTACATTTACTTTGAGCGGGAATTGAATCTTGGTTATTTAAGTTCTTAGGTATTTTCTGATGATTTATACCGTTTTAATGTTATTTATTTATTCAAAGGTACCTGTAATTTTTCTTTAACGTATTTATAGTAAACGGAAAAATCGAGACATTGTTTGTCAATTTTAGTCCATATGAATCAACTAAAGGGAATTCACACTATTTATTAGCAAGTATTACAGAAATGCTAGGTGGTGGTATTATTAATATACTATTAAAGGATGAACTTTTTAAAATGTATTCCTATCGTCCTTAAGGTCCTTCATTTAAAACAGAATTAATAATAATTAAGTATATAATCGATTCATTAAGAATGACAATATCCCACAACGTCCAAAAAATATACGTATTGACTACTCCTATTTCTTTGAAGTCGGTTAATATTATAACATGATATAGGCATAATATCTACAACTTTTGCAATATTTATAGACATGTAAATAAATAAATAAATATGTTGGGACATTAACACACAGCACCATCTAGTTCCATGGTAAGCTACGAGGCTTGTGTTATGGATACCAGATAGTTGATACACTACACATATATAACATTAAATACATACATATTATAAATATAAACACCCATGACTGGAGTACAAACATTCATGCTCATCACAAAAATGAAAGCCCCTAACGGGACTCGAACCCGCGATCGCTGGCGCAGCACGTATCACTACAAACTGAGCCAAGCGTGTCGTCAAAAATAATACACGCTATGTTAGGATTGAACTCGTGACCTTTGGGCTTGTAGGCGTTATTTTCTTTAACTTAATCTTCCTTTCTTAATATAATATTCGTTATTTTTCATTTATATAGTCTCTCTAGCCTCTAAATTTATTTTTACGCTACCTCCTATAACTAAATGTAGCCCCAATACTTGCGACGTAGTTATTATGGAAAAATGATCGCAAATGTGGTGATTTTCCTGGACAAGAATTGTAGATGAAAAAACTTTTCTTTACATTATAAAACTAATTATGGTCATTAATCTTAAAGAAATTGCCTTTACTTGGAAAAATTTGCAGGGCTTTATGATGTTAATAATTTTACCAGAAAAAGTTAGGTACATACTTGTTTCGTTTTATATTAACAGAATAAGTTTATGAAGTGGGTGTGGATATGTAAAATTGTTTTTTTAGATAACAAAAACAAAACATTTTTTAAAAAAGGAGAGCTTTATCAAAAATATCTATTTACCTAGTCGGTAATCGAAACTATATTTAAAAAAAACCAAAACCAGCCAAGTATTTATAAGACTTTTTATGTATTAAATTGTTATTTATATTCAAACAGTTATCTTTACTAATATTATAAAAAGCAAGAATTTGTTTGAACGCGCTTATCTCAAGAACTACTCATCCGATTTAAAAATTTCTTTTTGCATTAGATAGCCCCTATGTTAAGGAAGGTTATAGGCTATATATCATATTGTATAACTATTCCATATTAACCGTTAAAACGTACATACACATATATACCTACATAGTACATACATATGAATAATGACTACACTGTTATACTTGTATTGTTCTCCTGTACTTAATTAGATAGTATATATAACTTCCCAGATACAATCGTTCATTTACAGAGCTAAAAAGAAAATTGCTTACATTTAAAAAATATTTTTCCTTTAACGAAAATCTCATTTTAAGAGAATTTCCTGTTTTAAATTGAAATTGACTAGTGTTCAACAATACTCCCGCTTTCGTCCGTCAGTCCAATTTACGTACGCGGAAATTATAAATTCAAAGCTTTTACAGTGGATTCCAACTAAATACATTAGGTATTTAGCTACCGGCCTGCCCGTCTGTCTGCTTAATTTGCCATGAAAACACGCGATCACAGAACATTAATCAGAATGGAAATGACAGAGCGCACTTGTTAACATACTCACGCGAGCAAGGAGTAACATATGCTTGAAATACTTGTTTATATATAAATATATCATGACAAGAAGTATATAAAATTACTTAAAGTTACTGAATTTTTGATGACGTGCAATTATGTGGTGGGCTTTTATAACTTATTTACTATAAATTAGTGAAACAGGGAGCAGAATAAGATATAATATGGTGGAAGTAGCGTGCAGTGTGCTTTTCAGTAAATAAATTGTTTTAAATAAAACTTAAGACATGGTCTCTCCCGTAACTATGATTTCTGTAAAGCGTTCGAAACGCCGGGAACCAAAAATCAAAATAAATTCGCGAAATAATCCGAAAATTATTTAATTTAAAATGGCAAATATTAATAAGAAAGTATTATTAAATAAATTGTTCTGAGATACTAAATATCACATATGAAGTTATTCAATATTCATAAATTGTTTTGTTATTGTGACGGTCTTAAGTACGTTCTAATGTGTACTTCAAAGCTGATTATCTCAGTCGTGTAGGGCCAGTGTACCCCAATACTTATTATTTTCAAATTATCTCTCATTCAGCGAAAAGTAGAAGCATTGTGGTCATTATTTTCTACTTACTATTACGTAATTTATTTAGCTATTTCTTTCTATGTACATATTTCTAGTACAGACATATCGTTACGCTATCTATTGTCATATAGGTAATATTATAGATAATTATATATAATAATCATAATCATTTATTAACTATTTAATACGAAAATGAGCGAGTACGTTTGTATCTTTTTCACACAGTACTGTAACGGTTCAATGGAATGGATATCTTATACCTTATATTAGAATATAGTTGACTAATAACTGTCTAAACGAGCAAAACCGCAGGAAAATCATATAACAAACATATTTCTATAAAGAAAACTTCATCAGGAATTATAATTTCTGAACGGACAGACGGAAAAATCACATATTATTTTTTATATACATAAGTATTGTAATACCTTCTGGCAAAACGGACTCGTAGGCCAATTTGAGATAATGATATAGATTAAAGTGAGTTTTTAAACTACTATTTATCGAACAATTAATGGATGTAATAAATAACTAAAATGATAATGTTTAAATATTGTAATAAAGGTTGACTTTGCTCATTAATTTTGCAATCAATTTGCAATACAAATTATCATCAATATCATGCGCTATGACTTTATTTTAATAACTTTTGATGATACAAACATATGTACATACTACATATGTATGTACTTCTAAAGTCTAGATTCTAGACTAGATATGGTAACGTAATAAACTAAATACACTATATGACAATAGTTTTTGTACTTTAAATCGATTGCATAATTTTTCATCGATATTCTAATCTATACTAATATTATAAAGCTGAAGAGTTTGTTTGTTTGTTTGTTTCCGATCCGAATCCGATTTGAAAAATTCTTTTCGCATTAGATAGCCCGTTAACTGAGGAAGGCTATAGGCTATCATCCCGTAAAAATGTACGGTTCCCGTGGGATAGATTTGATTTTGTATAGGGACGAACCCGAAGCGAAGCGAGGGTGAGTCGCTAGTTGTGAATAAAGTTATTTCTTACTAGCGACATATCCTCGCTTTGCTCGGGTGCGTTTAGGTACGTTTTAATTTTTTTGAGCGGAACCCTAATTCTTTTTCTAAAATAAAAGTAGCCTAAGTTGCTTCTTATAACATCAGATATCTCCCAGCGAAAGTCCCGTCAAAATCAGTGTAGCCGTTTCGGATATTAGCCGGAACAAGCAGACAGATAAAAATTTTAAAAATTGTGTTTTTCCTATATGTATCATATATAATTTCATATGCATTTAGTAAAAAGCTATTATTTTGACGTTAAAAACACACATTTCAATTTTATTTATCTGTATAGATTGTTTTCTTACTCATTAAAAACTTTTTTTTTTTAAATTAATTCAATATATTTAGGGAAAATTGTTAGTAGTGTAGCCATGTATCAATAAAAAGAACCTCTGTTCTAAATATGAGAATTTATTTCCATGGCTCTATCATATTCACATTGCACAAGCTCTAAAAGCTCGGTTGAAAATAAAAAGCAACTACCAAATTCAGAACAAATAAATCAAAGGTAAAAACGGCATTGAATATTCTATTCAATCCAATATACACAGTATTATATTAGCTTTAAATAAAATTTATATTTTCGTACTCAATTTACTAGACTCCAGGAGAATGTAGTGTCTGCTAACAATTATTTTTAGATATCCTAGATCTCTGGCTGTCATAGCACGACAAATAAATTGCTTTTTACGGTACTTTCTGTTATAATATCGGTAATGTTGTAAATTATTATGTTTGTCAATATATTGTGAATGTATGTATGTATGTATTATTATTATTGTATAATATAAGTGACATGCTAATGCTTAAAAAGATTAAGTAAAAAAAATAATTAAATGAATATAATTTTACGAGTTGTAATTTTTAATAGACTTTACAGAAGCCTTTTTATTAATTACTCGTGACTCACCCTTGCTTTGTTTGGGTTCCTCCCTAGTTACGTTTTAACGTTTAGCTCAGAAGTGAAATATTTTCACGCGGTAAAAAATATCCTATGAGTTGACCCGGATAACCACCTTCTTTTTTTATAGTTGGGGAATGCATTTACGCATACCACCTGTCCCCCAGGTGGTTATGTGAGGCTCACCGGCTAGAAGAGCCGGTACTACCCACTAAACCCCAACTTTCCCCTCCCCTCCGCCTTGGTGGGACGCCGCGGGATCGCTTACGCATAACTACCGCGACGCCCCGGATAACCACCTACCATCATACCAAATTAAGTGAAAATCACAGACAGACAGACAAAAAGATAAAAAAAACTATAAATTCGGCCTCTGTATCGATAATAACGTCTATTTCAATAAGATTTTCCAAAAAATATTTAATGTACTGATTCGGTTTAGTTAGAAATTTATTATTGATATATAGATCTTTAAACTAAAAAGTTACACCGACTGTAAAATCTTAAAAATTAGTATTTTTCTTGATATTTCTAAAAATTATTAAAGGCCCTAATAAAAGTTTAAATGGGGCCGAAAAATTGATCCAGATTAGTCTTATGTCTGGGAAAATGCGTGTTTTCAAGTTTTCATGCGGTTTTATTTTTGCATCATTCCACACAGAAAATGGTCGATAATAATTTATTACACTCGGGTATAAGCATCGTGGTCAAGCGGTCAAGGCGTAAGTTAGACTACACATATGTCCGGGATCGAATCCCGGTCGGAATACAAAGTTTTTACTTTTGTTTTTTTTTGTAATTATTCAAGTTTTTTGTTTTTATTTTTCTAAAAATACGATATAACAAAAAAGAACTCCGAGCGAAGCTCGGTCGCCCAGGTACACCTATATTTAAAAGTAACAATATACTTAATATAGTAATATACATATCTATTGCATACAAGCGTTTCGTTAAATCAATCGTCTGTTCCTTACAAATATCTCAAGACAAGTTCTTTTCACAGCATCGTTTGATAGTATTTTGTTTACTAGAATTCCTGCCTTATCCGCGAATTTCAAAGCTCGTTTGGGTTCAAATGTCTCGCCTATTGATTTTGTTGGAATAGCAGCACGTCCCAGATCCACGGTGCGAGGGAATAATATTCCCTGTAAAGCGTCGTTTAACATCTGAATGTCTCTTTAAGTTTGTACTGTTTTGCTAAAGAGCTTCAGTCAATTTTATTTATTTTTTATATATTTATTACTATTTTGATAAAAGGCTCGCTTTAATTAACAGGTTGGTCCTTAAAAGCTTTTTTTGTGTTTAATTAAAGCTTTCATATGTTTTAAATAGGTTTTACTTAAGTATGGAAATGTATGTACATATAATATATACATACTTTTCTATACATATAATAAAAGTCTTAACTGATTGTGAGTCGAATCTGTACATTAAATAAAAATCTTTTAAAATCTTTGGAAAATCTTATTGAAATAATACAGAGATGGAATTTATAGTTTTTAAAATTTTAGTATGTCTGTCTTGTCTGTCTGTCTGGGAACACATCACGAGAAAAACTGGACAGATTTTGATGAAATTTGGTATGATGATAGCTGGTTATCCAGATCAACATATAGGATACTTCTTATTGCGAACGGAACCGAGCGGAGCGAGGGTGAGTTTCTAGTAATTTTATATTTTGTGAAATCTTAGAAATTTTTATTCGTTTCTTCATACGTACTGTGAAAAATTTACACTACATTTAATTTCTTTTTACACCATTATGAAATAACTATACTCACAAGCGGGTATGTGAGCTATTTTTATGACAAATCGAACATGGCTGGAACTTTTATATGACATTAACGCTCACGACAATAGTAAAGTAATATATTACTGTAGGATCGATGGTAGGGACGTATCCTAGATCTTGGTTGCTCTGCGGCCATCGCTTACTTTGTTGTGACAGTAACATATGGAGCTTAATAAAAGTGTTTCACTGCAATTGTAGAATTGTTGGGTAAAATCCGGGTACATTTTTACTTCTTTATACTGTACTTTTAAAGGCTTATTAGGTTGGTTTTGGTAAATATATAGATAATATATTCAAGAGCTTTTTTATTTAGGTTTCAGCAACTCGTTTCATCTGATTGATTTTGATAGTTTTGAAAGTTCTAAAACATGTATACTTCTAAAGTATACATGTCTTTCTAAGAGCAAGATTTTTTTTTTTTAAATAAATATTGCAATATTTTACTGTATACTTTCAACATTTCTTTCAAAAATAATAAAATAATAAACTTAGAAGATAAACGTTTTTATAATAGTGTGAATTACATAGGTATAAAAAATATATATAAAATTTCAGATAAGTACTTGAAATATTTTATACTTATTTAAAGAAAATATTAAATGTATTATAAAAAAAACTTATGTGTGTACTTATGTACCTTATAGTTATAGTTCTTTGGCGTAAGAGAACAAAAATATCTGAAGATTTCATCCCGTATGTCAAAACTCTGTTTGTAAAAGGAATGCAGCTAACTTTATCATGTCGCTTTCAGCTAACTTCATCATGTCGCTTTTTGGCTGTACTAACTTCAAAAAAACCTACATATGTATATGGAGTTCAGTGAATATAATATAGACTGTGTTATAAAGTAAACATAAAGCCAAAAAATGTTTTAAAATAATGTATATTTTAAAACAGAATACCAATATCGATAGAATATTCATTACTTTGATAAGTAAATTAAAGTTAATAATAATAAATAAAAATCCTAACAGATTTTTTTGAAAAAAATGCTATCTCTTATCCAAGGGTAAGAGAATTAATGCCTTAAAATATAAAAAAGTATAGTTTGTTTTTGTTGATATTTTCTTGTCAAAAATTGTAAATTAACGACTAATAACAAGGTATAAAATTTCCCTTAGTTTTTGAAGAAAGTAAACGATCTGTATGGCAAAAACGAGAATAGTAGCATAAACAACAAATCATGCTACTATTTTTGACTTTGACATTTTTTTGGCGGGCTCCGTCTATACCACATACTATACAGATGCCACATCCTTTACAAAGAAAATGGACGGCGCTAATTCAGGCTATTCTTCGGGTTATTTTTGTTTGCTTAAATAGATAATAGATGTCGTTGATTTGCAAATAGTTAACTGTTTTAATTTATAAATATGTGCAAACTAACGTATGGTAAATATTGTAAAATTCATCCCGCATTCGAATAAAAGAATGTCTGTGATTTTAACAATTTTTAACCATGATGAACAATTCATAAAAAATAAAATCGCCATCTGTGAATATACACTACAAACCCATCATCTGATTACGCAAATTTGATTTACGGGAGCATTATTTCGTTTCAATATAATTCGTTTAGAATATTTTTTAATACAATAATACACCCTTTTGGGATGTATAATTTTTATCTTTTGTTAATTTAATACAACTTAAATAGCAAATCGTTATATGTAACGTCATCTATTGACATTTATTTGAACTAATTTTTCTTTGTTCGTTATGGTCTATATAATTCTTTAGTTTGTGATATAGCCATATCAATCACAAGTGTTGAAGCGATGGTATACCTATACTCTACAATCTCCACAAACATATCCTTAGAGAGAGTTACTAATTACTATGTTTTACGAGACATTGATTCATTACGTACATGTACAACAACATTAAAAGTATATGTTTATTCGATCATTGCTCCCCATTAATGTGTGAATTTAGATAAATTAAATACTATTTACTGCCTACGGCTTTGCCTGCGTTAATAATATTATAGATACATTTTTAAAGTACTAATATAATTTAATTTCTTGGACAATGAAGTCGAAGTGCTAACTTCTTAATAGAAATAACACCTTGTTTTATCGCCTCTACTGGTGACAAGAGAGCTGGCTCGTTTTTGGCCCAAACAATCGGCATTGCCATTCAGTAGGGGAATGCGGCTTGCATTCTTGCCACAATTCCACGCGGACATGACTTGTACAGTAATAATTAACATTCGTTTTCTTTATATATATATATATATATATATATATATATATATATATATTCATATAATATCATCTCTTTTAAAGTTCACTTTGTTTGTGTGTTTTTTGAAGTGTTGCTTTAGGGTGTAAAGAATTGTTTCTGTTGAATAAAAACCTTCAGGGTTCAAATACGATGTTGCTCTACTATCGCTGAAGCATAGAAATTTTATAGACAAATCGTTATTTCATACAATAATAATATATCGTCCCCATATATATTTTTTTAATTCTATTTATTATTCAACAATCTATTACAAATCTCATTGCCAGTCCAATCTATACTAATAGAAATACAAAAAAACATCGTAAATAATTCGAATACATTATGTGTACATGAAACTTGGTATTTTATTCAAGTTTATGAAACAACCAAAATGTTCGGCAGTAAACAGTAAGAAAAGCCTTTAATTTTCTTTCTCCGTCAAAGTTTTATTGTACTGAAATCTTTATGGATGTTCTTTTCCAAGATGATATAACCTTATCGATCAAAGTACTGAGATTGTTTAAGAGCTGCACTGTGTACCTTTGATTTGTACAGTTGTCTTCAAATTGCCATTATAATTACTATTAATAGTGATCGCCGCGTGGTTGAAAATCAACCATAATTCATTGAGTTATATATTTATTGTCTTGCGTATATTACAATATTAATCTATTCTCTATTTGACCACAGACTTTAACAATAACAAGAGTATATATACGTGTGTGTGTTAAATACATGGTAGTGTGTGTAATTTTTTATATAGATTTTTAATGTTTTTTTTATGCAGAATGAAAAAAAAATATAACATTCTGCACTCCTTCTCTATATAAACTATAAGTGTGGGAAATTTCATACTCCTCCGTCCGCGCAATTTTCGTAAAAAGGAGTATAAAACTTTTGCTTCACGTATTAATAATATATGGATAATTATAGTTACTATTATCATTGCTAAAGTTTGTTAATGTGTATATATGTATGTATGTTTGTTACGCATTCACGCTAAAATGGCAAAATGTATTTGGATGAAATTTAGTGTACAGATAGACTTGACCTAGAGTAAAACATAGGCTATCTTAAAGCACCTAAGTATGCAGCCAAATGAACTAAATTATAATAATGGTATAGTGCAAGAGAACGGATGAAGGATGACCATACTTTGTATCTAAGACTATTAAGAGCGTCAGCAATAAACATTGAAAATAATTGAAATCCCAATGTATTAATGCTTTTAGTATAAAATATAACCATTTGCATTGTCTTTAATACATTTAATGAAGGAGTTAACAGGAAATGAATACATAAAACATGTTATTATATAAAAAAAATCTATGTAACATCAGAAACTCGAAAGATAATTATAAATGCGATTGTATCCAATGCGTGTATAAATTATATGGTGTAAACCAATTAGCTGGCAGTTTCTGCACTACGACGTGAACTTGCCAAGATTATAGTTTCAAATTTAATAGCTACACTTGAGACAGTATCTTGAAAGGCCAGTGTACGATCGCTGCTATCGATTCAATGTAGGCATATTCTCAGTTTTAACTCAAAGTAGTTGATGTTAAACTTTATAATAGAACCCTATATCATATATATGAAAATATATTTGTTTGTCCTTTTGTCACACAGCTTAAATAGGCCAGATTTTTTGTTTAGAAATAGACTGTGGGCGCTAGAAAGAGGTGTTTCTAAATGAAACCTGGTTCTGTCTCTTGACGATATAAATAAATATGTTTTTTGTCATTTGTAAGTGCTTAAACATTTTACACTTTTATATTTGAAATAAAACCATTCATGGCTTTATTTATTAACTAATATAGATTAACTAATTACTACATTATAATCATTGCTAATTTAACAATAAATTGCTTCAAATTAGTTTAATATAATAATTGATTAGGAAAATCAAATGAACTATTATTTTTCATTGATTTATTAAAATTTATCATTATTATTTTGCTATATTTTTTGTATTTGCTAAGAAATTTTAATATACGAAAAAATACCTTAACAATTTGAGAAAGACTTAAGACTACTAATGTAACCTAATCCGTACTAATATTATAATGTAAAAGTAACTCTGTCGAAACGAAACGTCGGGAACCAAAAATCAAATTAAATCAGGGAATAAATCTTAAAACATAGTTCTATTTAAAATTTCAAATATTCGCGTAAATCTAAGAAAGTATTATGTAATTCTGTCCGTTATTTTTTGACGCTTAAACCGCTAAAGTGATTTCGATTAAATTTGGTAAGGACATAGATTGCTTCCGAAAAATAAAAAATAGCCTTAAATACGGACTAATATTCTAAGTTATTTCCAAGTGAATGTACTTTTTAAGTTCAAAAGTAATAAAAGTACTTGAAAATAATCATAAATGAAAGAAAAAGTAATATTACCAACACCTGTACCAATGTAACGATTTTATCGTTCAAGCAACCTTGAAACCTATAACTGGACGACCGGCTGCATATGACATATTTTTTATTTTACCGTGGAAAATATTTGAGTGGTATTTTAACAAGTTAAAAGGTATTTTTAAAGATGATTACTATTTAAGTAACTATGTTTAAACATATCTTTTAACGACTATATTGCGCTATTTATCGCTTCGCTCGGGTGCATCTCTATGTACCTAACAATAGCCTATGTGCTACTACAGTTTATCTATACGTAAAATAAAATCCTAATTGAGTGGAATCTGTACATTAAAAATTTTTTTGGAATATCTTATTGAAATAGTGATTATTATCGATACAAAGGCCGAATCTATAGTTTTTAGAATTTTTATCTATCTGTCTGCCTGTGACCGCATCATGAGAAAACCACTGAACAGATTTTGATGAAATTTGGAATGATGATAGCTGGTTTTCCTGGTCAACATATAGGATACTGTTTAGTGCGGGGAAATATCTAGAGAAAAAGAGAAATCTATAAAGACTACTAAGTACGAACCTGAGCGGAGCTAGAGTAAGTCGCTAGTGGTCTATATGTGTACTTAATTTCATCCAAAACCGTTCAATGAAGCGTGAAGGAACACATATTGTTTACATTTATAACAGTAGCCCGATTAAGAAAGACAACGCGACATATAAAGTAATCTACTCATTACTTAGGTTATCTCGCACTGTCTAATCTAAAGAAGACTTAAAAAGATTTTAAATTAAAGGATGACCCATTTTAAAAGTTACAAGCATCTCATTATACAAAACAAAACTATCTTTCAAAGTATAAAATAACAAGTAACAATGGAATAAAGCTACATTCAACAAACTATATTTTATCTGAATCTAAAGTTAAACTCAAGTGTATTGTATAAACATCAACTGTCAGAACAGTTAATTTATCACAGTCGAATTTCCAGGAGATAGTCCAGAAACTAACTGCTCGGTTATAATTTCGAATATCAGTGGCCACTGAAAACAAACGCAATACAATGAAAGTTTTAAGGGAATGGAACGTATTTTATTATAATATACAACTTTCTTTTTGTGGCTTTGCTCGTGTTTTAGGGCGATTAGTTAGAGAATTTATGGAATTAGAACATTCCTTTCAAAGATTACCCGTTACATTTTTTTTATGTCTGGTTTATCAATTTGCTAATTTTAGATTATGGCTGCTATGAAATTTTATGCTGGATGTTGCGGGCTCAAGTCCAGCGAGTCAATGTTTTTTTGTAGATATTTAAGAAAAAAAACTTATAATAGAGTGCTATTGTATGTAATGTTCGACATAGATTTTTTTGTTATTGAAATTTATATAAGAATTTTCATCTATTCTTTTCAAAAGTTAGCTGAATATCTTCATATTATATTTTTTACTTATGAATTAACAATGTTAAAAACCTTCGGAAATATAATACTTCTTATATAAAGGGTTTAAATTAAACATAAACTTAAAGCTTAAGTATCACGGGCCGGTTGAAACCGCCTGAAACCGGATTACAACCGGACTGAATTGGAATAGAAACCGGATTAGTCCGGCAAAGTTACGCGCATGGTTACGCTGATTTAGAAACTTGTTCTTGTTGTTTCTTGTAATATTGGTAAAGGTTTTATCTATAAGGCTGATAGTAAATAGTGAACCTCTTTAGTACGTTTGTACATATGTTTGTATAAACAAAATCCTTATATCTGAAAAGAACAAGGAACTCAATAGAATTTCAGCATTTTTGTTGAAGCCATGGCTAATCTGGAATGAAAAAGCCTAAAAAGTAACCTAACTAAACTAAACCAACATAATGATCAGAGGTTTCACTACACTGAATGTCGCATGCTTGAATGTGTCATACAATAATTGTTTAATTTATGGATGTATGAAGGTGTGTTTTAGGTGTGTTTAATCATCTTAAAGTGCTCTCCTATGTTTTATTTCGTCATTATATATACATAATCATTGTGTATATATAAACGTAATGCTTATTGGGTTTAGCCTATACGCTGTGTTGTCTGTCCGTGTTAGTTTTATTGGGCGTATCATCTGATTACTCAAAGGATGTAACTCTGATGAGGATTTTTATTTATTTTGTTAACTGATCGAATCGATTTAATTTATCGCACTGAAAATATGCAGTTATCGAAAATTTATTGCTTTGGTGATAAAAAAAAACTATTAAATGTTTGCCGCTACAATGACTTTAATAAATTTGGAAATTCGATTTGTGTATTCACATTACAATATTATTTTTAAAACATACATACATCAGAAGTGTTATTATAATATGTATGTACATACATACCTACATGACATGTGTAGTGGGGGTGTCTTTTATTTTAGTATCTATATCTATTATCTACTAATATTTAGTAGGTTAAATAAAAAAGGAGTAGAAACATAAAATATTGTTTGATTTAAAATTATTTGAAATTTTTGTGTCTTTATTACGTTATGTATCTTCATATATTAGAAACCTAGATAGTTTATAAATATTTTTAAGTACTTATACAATACCCTACATACGACTACAATATTTAAGGTCATCTTAAATTTCATCAAAATTGGTTTAGGTAATTAAAAAACGCGGTTTCCAGACAGACGTTATTTCACATTTACATTGTTAGTATGAATTATTGAAGTATTTCAATATTAACAGCAGCAACAAGTGTCAGTTTTTCAATGATTTATCTCAACTAGGTCATTCAGATTCATTCCACCACAAATGAATTTGAATAGTCATGTTGAAGTTACTAACCAAACAAACAATAACAAATACATCCTTACGTCCGTTGCTTTGTCCTTTGTAGTTCAAGGGATGTCTCATGTAGAGACAAAGAGGCTGGGGTGGCAAGTACGTACCACTACTGAGATCTTCAGAGTGACTTTACTTAATTGTATGTTGATTTGTGGTCACAAACGTTATCCCTTATCCCCTAAAGTAATCCTATTACTTAACGATGTATAGGTTTATAAATCACATTCATGTCGCTAGTATGAAATACATCTTGAAAATTATATGATTGTCAGGCTAATTTAAGAGAATAATATTTGTATGCATAATAAAGGTCAAAAAAACAGTCCCGATAGGTTTCCTTTATCGATACTTTTTAGAATTGAACAAGCGATAGAATTGTGTCTTACTCGTACACCAAGTAAATGCATATATTTTAAATTTCCTGCTGAATAAATATGTTTACTTTTATTGCTCGTACGTCTTTTTCAGATTTCATAATTATATTTAAAAATATCTTAAAATCCATAGAGAGCTTTATGTTTTGAGTGTGTATATAAGAAATTTGGTGAGTATATGCATCGTATGTAGCTATAATTATATAAGAACAAGTAAGCTGCAAGGCGGCACACCGCGAAGCGACAGAAATATTTATTCAAATATAAAGTGAATGTACACCGCATTCTCGTCTAAAACATGATTTCCATGCGAAAGGACAGTAAATACGTCGTCTTTTAAAGGACCGCTGAAGTCGAAATCATGATATATGAAATATGATGAAACATTTTACTATGTCGAAGTTCAAATACCGCTTGAATAAACTTTCGTGATGCAGTTTGAATAACTGTTTATGCTTTAGTTTTTTTTTATGGAAAAACTAATGGGGTTTGTAAATAAAAGAGTTTTAGGGTTCATTTGAATGTATTACAAACTAGCGATATGTTTTCGCTCAAACTTTAGCTATGTATTTTATGTTTAATATTAGCGGTATATTAATCCGTACCCATATTAATATTATAAATTTAAACTAACAATGTATGTCTGTTTGTTACTTTTTCCGGCTTAAACATAAGATATTAGCCCAGATGTTTTTTTGTTTCATTTTTGTGAAAAGTTGCGTTTTTTAAGGAAAAGGTACCGATATTGATAAAACTTAAAAGCTAAACCGTATTTAAATACAAAATTTGATCTTAATCGAATCGAATTAGAGCCGTTTTCGAGATACACAAAATAAATTTATATAATATATAATAAATAATAGAAAAACAATAAAAAAGTAATGTATGTTTATAATACTACTGCTTTATAATAATATATAACTGTATTTATAATACTATTATGCATTTAACAAAGGTTTCTATAACAAGCCCATATTAAACACTAATGCAAATAATTAAACATTTCGATTAAGCCTCTTTTCATGATGATTCAAAGCTTACATTATTGTTACCGATATATTGCGTTTGTTCTGAGACGTGTTGTTCTTAAACTCCGCCCCTCCTCCCACACTCTATTATTGAGAAAAACTTTTCTTATTTAGCAACGTAAATATGACGTTGTTAAATTTAATCAAAAACGTAGATGAAAATGTGTAACAGTAGCAATGTTACTTGATAAAACAACTTTCTAAGCAGGAGTTCACGACCTAGATTTATGATAAGAAATGTTTATGTTATATATATGTATATCGCTTTATATGTTGCTTAGGTAAAAAATCAGAATTAGTATGGTATATATTGTTAAGTGAACAATATTGCTTATTTCACTTAGATTTCTTTTATATTTAGATAATATTACTTGTACTTGTTACCTTCACACTAAAAGTGCTGGATGGATTTGGATGAAATTTAGTGGCTGAAGTACATATACGCTATTGTTAGTAATAAATTATATCAAAAGGTGCCGCTGCCTGAGTATCTATACAAATATTATAAAGAGGCAGAGTTTGTTTGTTTATTTGCACGCGCTAATCTCAGGAACTACTAACCCGATTTGACAAATTTTTTGCATTAGATAGTCCGTTTATTGAGGAAGGCTATAGGCTCTATATCATCCTGGAAAAATGTACGGTTCCCGTGGGATAGATTTGTTTTTGTCTAGAGACGTACCCGAAGCGAAGCGAGCGTGAGTCGCTAATAATATTATAAATAGGAAAGGCGCTAAGGGATGCTCTTAAGCGAGGCGAGGTTAAATCGCTTTTATTCAATTCAATAACAAAAATTTACAAGTTTTGATAACTTACAATGAGAAAATGTTATAAACAATCTAACGCCCTAACAAAGTTTCATGTAAATATTATTTCTGTTTACCTAAATCTAATATCGTCGGATCTGAGTAAATTCAAAATCCTAGGAGAATATTCGCTAGAGCTTATTCCATTATTCAACAAAGTGCGCCATATGTGGGTAACGCTAGTGAACCAGAAAATATTTTAAATTTCTAACACCTCGTGGGTTCGCCCTTAACATATGCTTTGCATGATTTATACATGGTCTATAGTAATTTATAAAAACCTCACCATATACCATTATCATGATACTTTCTTAGATTTACGCCAATATTTGACATTATTAAATAAAACTTTTTGACGTTATTAATTTTTTTTTTCGCGGATTTACTTGTTACAGACAAGTATGTAATGACTTTTGAGACGTCTAAAACCTTAGTCTTTTCTGTGACCATGATTGCTCTAAAGCATATGAAACGTCGGGAACCGAAAATCAAAATAAATCCGCGAAGAAATGCAAAAAGATAGTTTTATTTAATCATTATCATGATCAGTAGTTTTAGCTTGGCTTATTATAGGTTTATGACCACAAAATGTCAGCTCATATTTTTTAAGAAACACTCTTATTGTAATTATATTTGTCAGGCTTTGTGGAAAACCCTAACTATTAAATACGCCGTTTCACGCAATCTAGGCTATTTTGACTTGAAATGCTACCGTCATTATTTTTTTGTAACATAAAGGGAAATTTTAACTATCAAAATATAAAGTACATATATCTTAAAGATAAAATTAAATTATGTTCGAAATAAAAACTAGAACAACCTCGAAATAGAGCAAGGAGCAGATGTTATTCACTTGAATTCACATACCAAGTTGCTACAGAAACCAGCAGAGCGTAAATTAATTACTATACAGTAATTATACGTGTGATCTTCAAAGGACGCATATACATAACGTACTTAACAAAATGAACTCATTTTCAGCTGTCGTACATTATAAGAAAAAAATGTATCGATGCAAATTAGAACATATTATATTACATGACGTATAAAATAATACATATGTCGTTTAATATAAAGGAAATCTTGCTTTAAAGTCTAATTGTACAATCAATAAGCGAACAAAGAGTATCTCAAAAGAACAATGTGGACCCCAAAATACCTCCCTTGTGAGACGCTGTTACCGCTAGACACTGCTTACCCCACCGACTTCCGTCGCCATTGCGGTTTGAAATACATTCCCCAGGATTAAATTACAGTCTGCAGCGGTATGAAGACGAACATGTCGAGATGACGACATAAAGTCTGGTAATCACATTATCATAGAGACTTGAAAAGTTTTTAGTCTGCGCGGTTTAGAAATAAGCGTTTTAGCAACAGAATATATTTAGTTTCCCGCGTATTATAGCATTATCAGTTCATCCAGATCTAACCCAAAAATTTAATTACACTAACCACTAATATCAATTTTACTCTCTGTAATGAGAAAACAAAAGCTTATCTAAAACCGCGTTAATTATTTTACTTTAATAAAATATTGTAAGGTTACCACAAATAGGGCCAATAACTAACCCAGTAACATTTCCAATATAGCAAAGTATCTCAATAAAATGTTATAACGAAATTGGGAAACACATCTAACAGTTCTGGAAATTCGGTAAGTCGTAAAGATATATGAAGTTACAAACCTACGGTGAAATTATGGAATTTAACCGAGACGGGATCGGTCGAACGGATGCGAATATCAAAACTTTATGCCAACTTTGCTAAAAGTTCCAAAGTCCGCAACTCCGACCGCGGCCTGTTTGAAAAATGAATTGTCTGCACTCCAAATATATAGTCATAGTGGCGCGACGAAGCGCGAACTCGGAGGGCATCAACAGCTTCATCATGTCATTAAATAAGATTACTTAAATATAACTTCTGTATTAGTATGTATTTTATATCAATATTTTTATGTCAATTGCAAATGTTGATTTATACTAAAATCGTGCATCATATATCAAAAATCACTTTACCCAATGTCTTGCTGTAGATAACACTTTTTCTTCTTTTGGGAGTTTTTAACGAGAACCAAATAATAAATTATTTTAATTAATTGATTATTAATATTCTAACTCTATATTCAAGCGTTACTCACGCTTGCGGAAACGTAAGCAAATGCTAACAGTAAATTGGAAATTCTTAGAAAATGCAAGGCACGATGGCCCGCCTTGTATTTGAATGTAAGCAGAATTTAGATCCAAGACAGGTTTATAGGCACCGTCGTGTATACAAACGCGCACTAAGTCATGTTACGACACGCCACATTAATACCGTCGACGCTAATGTGTTTATTGTCAGAATATAAACTGTTTGTTTATTTCTAAATATTTTTTCTCCGTTTAAATTGAAGAGCGACAAAGAAATTGGTTGGTGATATAGCTCTAAATGTTTTTTTAAATAAATTAAGTTAAACACTAAACTAATAAATGTGCAAATTTTCCAAAAAAAAAAAAAAAAAAAAAAACAAACAATAATTGGTATTACAAATGTTATGAAAATATATAAAAGTAATTAGTAAGCATAATATAGCGAAGTTAATTAGATATGGACTATTCATTTTATGAAACTCTGGTCTCTTGTAAACTAAGTTAAGGTTAAACCACATTATTTGTCAGGACTCAACTAATTTCGTCAAGAGGAAGCGTACCTTAAACTGCTTGCGTCTTAGCATCCGAGTAATGCACAATAATCATATGCAAAGTGATCATTAAGTATGCGGGTTGCATCTAACAGTGCAGTTGAAATGTTGAACCTACTTCTACAGTATATGAATTCATTCTCGTTTGATAAAGGATTGTGAATCCTAATTTGCATACATTCTACTTCGAGTTTTTATTGTGAAATTACTTTTGTAAGTAAAATATAGCTTTGGATGTAGAATGTTCATTTAGAAATGGTAATTTTAGAAAGAAAGCTATGATAATAGAAGCTTTGTAGGTAGGTTTTTTAAATTAAATCTGAATTGCTATTTATCATTCCCCTTTGTTTAAAATAATTGTATTTTATTGAAAATGTTATTAAATCTGCAAAATTAAGTAAGAAAACGTTTGATTCGTATTATTTTTATTATAAAAACTTCGATAATATCTCTTTATTTGTTCTGTGTAAATGACTAACTTGATTTCTAAACACAATCATGTGGCCGAAGACCTTTCGTCGTAATCGATTCAACATCAATAATTCTATGTCCCATTCGAATCGAAATTGAATTGCGAATGCGTATCAATCGATACGGTTCCAATTTTATGACACAAACAAATGCCTTCACGTCGTATCGATATCAAATTTGCAGGAAAATGTATTTTCTGTCAGCCTTTGTTAGAGTATTATGATAAATTAGAAGTGCTACTGTTGGAATTAGAATTTTTAGATACCTTAAATTTTTAAATTAATTTTAAGTACATACTAGTTATACAAGATTATTAAGACTTATTAATAAACGATTCCTGTTGTACAGCCGTCTCGATTGCAGAATTCGAATAAATGATAGCGGCCCCCTACAATTTAAGGGGAAGATGAATGTTGAGTGCAGACGAATTTGATTGATAGTCCAATAAATGCCTCTGAACTGTGGCCACGCTGTCACGGATCGCAGTTCAATTTAGATTTCTATTGTGTCGTTTTTGCGTCTATCCCTTAACGGAAATGGTACGGGTGCGCATAAATGAATAAACCAGATTATTGTTTTGTTTTAGTGGTTTCAGATTTTTGAACTTTTTTATATGTCTGCGTCGCTTTGGAACCTTTGTCTGCTGGATGTTTAATATTTATCAGTTGAAATAGAAAACTAGATGTATGTGAAATAGACTCAGTTTTTGGGTAATATTTTCTTATATTTACATGAATTTTAGATGTTATAAATAAAAGTTTCCTTTTGGATTTTGTAATAGTTTTATTTGGTTTTCGATAATTCTAATGCTTTACAGCAAATATAGTTACGGAAGGCACTAATGTTTTTGACGTCTCAAAAGCCATCAGTCAGAAGAAAAAAACTATTTTCTTATTTCTGAAAAGATAGTTTTTTGAGGTTAATCTTATTTAATATAAATATAATTAGATGCTTAAAAATTATTTGTATGTTATATTTATTTATATTCTATTTAATTATAAAGTTCAGAATTGTGTCTCTCATAAGAATAAGCTGTCAACCCTACTTAGCTTACAACTCGTTCGAACTGGCAAACATGAAACTTACGAAGTTACATCTTAGTTTGGCGCAGACTTGACACAATTGCGGGTTTTTTAAACACAATTACAAGTGCCTTTGTTCACAGATTTCACCACAAATCTACTGACAATCTAACGTAACTAATCCGCGGGAAACCTTAATAAACATAACAAAAACCAACATTTTTTTCCAACGTAGTATCATAACATGAATTATTCGCGCACGAGCCACCAGGTTTTTCTCTGAAAGATATAAAGTCCTTCTAAAAGTCCAAGCTATATTAGTATTTCTGAAAGCATTGTAAGATGTATTTTTGTACGAAATACTGTGGATGTTGGCGTGAGTGGAAGGCTGTAAATTCGTTTTCCCTTTAATATATGGGTTGGAAGATAAATCGTGGGAGACATTGGGTATGATTGATAGCTGGCACGTTCGAATTCGACTGGTATCGGTAACAAAGCCGAAGCAAAGCCTAATTTAACGGTATTATTTAAAATAACTATTATTTTATTACTATTTATCAATAGTATTAATCGTAATTTGTCAGATTCAAAATCCAAGGGTCAGTTACTAATTTAGATCTGTACCTTCAGTTAGTAATACAAGTTCGCAACATATCTTTGGCTTAGTGCTTATTTCTTCAAGCCACCAATACTTGTTGTACTTTACAATAGAGAGTTTTTTCCACTGTTCTAAAAACAAAGTTCTAAAATTTATTTACATCCATAAATAAAATACATGTTTTCGGCTTTTTTAAAGTAAAATATATATTTAATACCAAGAGAATTGACGTAACATTTAAAAGTCAATCATTTTGTGTTAAAAACTCTAGGTAAACCAGTTTAGACAAATAACCACCGAAGACGGTGCTATCTCGAATAGACTCATGAGGGTTAGCTTATAAAAAATAATACAAAGTAATATATACGTACATATATAATTATACATACATATGTACAGCTTCTGTAACTCTCGAATTTAATTTTAACTATGTTAAAGACGTCTCACTGACAATTACTGTCAAAATATTATGACTGAACTAATTACTAACTTCCATGCAAAATTCAAATGTAATCAATTATATCAATCTTTTATTCCTTCATAGAATCTAAATGCCTCAATTGTTTAAATAAGTGTATTTAAAAGGTTTCATCCCTTATCTTGCCAGTTCTTTTCTTTTGTTGGAAAATTTGCATTTAAGATTAAAGTGCGTATCTACTAATTTGATGGGGGGTTGTTTTTGCTGTGGATTTAGACAGCGTTTTACTTCTGCAGTAGTAACTCTGGTAACTGATATATTAGAATTTTATTAACATTCATAAGACGACAATATTTTTACTATAATATATATATTTTTTGTTACATCTGTCCATAAATCTCTCATGATTTTTCTAATAATATGTCCATTTATAGTTTGATATTCATTAATTTGAAATACATCAAACTAGCGACTGATCCCTACTTCGCTCGGTTGCGTTCATTGATGGACTTTTGCTGTTGTACATCAATTAAAGTTATTATGACTTACTAAGTTTAAACACATTTTTATCGCAATAAAAATAGCCTATAGCCTGGGTGGTAATACCTTACAATAACACCATGTGATCTATTATGAAAAAAAAATTCTAAATCGGATCATTAGTTTCAGACATTACATCATACATACAAACTTACTACTACTAACTTTGTATGTGTATGTATTAACTTTACCTCTTTATATTATTATATATAGCATGGATTCTCGAAGTAAACAGGTTCTAGTTCGAAAAATTCATTTTTTTGGCTCTTTATCTTAACTAGTGATCGCCGCGTGGTTGAAAATCAACCATAATTCATTAAGTTATATATTTATGCGTATATTACAATATTAATCTATTCTCAATTTGACCACAGACTTTAACAATAAACAAAAGAGTATATATGCGTGTGTGTGTCAAATACATAGTAAGTATGTGTAATGTTTTTTTCGTTGTTTAATGTATTTTTTATTATTTATTATAATTTTAAAAACATATTAGCATTCTGCACTCCTTCTCGATATAAACTATATGTGTGGGAAATTTCATACTCCTCCGTCCGCACAATTTTCGTAAAAAGGGGTGCAAAGTTTTTGCTTCACGTATTGATATATAGATTATTAGGCTTGGAACGGTTTCACCTTTCAATTAGTTTTCTACTATACATACTTTATATTGTTTTCAATAAAAGAATCAGAACTATTATAATTCAAATAACTTATTAATAATTCGTTCAAATAGCGTTAGAACAATAGGAAATTACTGACTGGGTTTCAAAAAGAAAAAATTGCTTTTTGATAAAAATGATTGACAGATGACATTCTTTACAAATCAATGAGGGATATAATATGAACATTGAATATTGTTCTCATTTTTTTGTATAAAAAATTATAATTTCAAATTAAACTATATCGCTAAGTTCATACTGATAGCTTGATCATAAGTTCTATTTCAAATAACATAATGTGTTGGAAGTATTTCAATTTTGGCTTGCAAAATAACATTTCATTCGTAATATCTCAGGACCATCAAATTTAAGATTTGACGTTATAGTAAAGAGTCGTCCTTGTCTTCATATGAGACATTTAATTTCCTTACAGAATATACGTACACGTCAGGCACAGGAGTATATTTGTGTCACATATTCATGTTTTTTCTTACATTTCCAAGTGACATACGTTATTTGATGTAATTTCCGGGTTATCTCGCTTTGCTTGTAGAACATTTCATTTCTTCTGCCTCTAATTTAGTGTTTTTCTATGGAACAGAAGTAAATATTACTTTGAAATACGTGATAGTCGTTTCGTACCGTTATTGCTTTGTTAAACAATTTATTAAACTAGAGTGAAATGTTTTGTTTTATTTATTTCTATAATAAGTAATAATAACGACACGTTTGGCTCAGTTTGTAGTGACCCTACTTGCTGTGCCAGCGGTCGCGGGTTGGAGTCCTGCTGGGGGCATTCATTTGTGTGATAAACACGAATGTTTGTGCTCCAGTCATGGGTGTTTATATTTATAATACGTATGTATTGAAAGTTGTATATGTGTAATGTATCAACTATCTGGTATCCATAACACAAGCCTCGTAGTGTACCATGGAAGTAGATGATGCTGTATATTAATGTCCCAACATATTTAATCATTTTTTGGCTAAAAAAAGGTACATGTTTAAGTCTTTAAAAAATAATACCTTTTTAATTCTACCTGTAAGGGTGCATTTTTTTATTTATATGAAATCACTCGTGAATAAAATACTCATTGAAATATGTGTGTGTACCACTTTTTTTGAAATCGGTTAAAAAGATAAAATATATGAAACATTTTACTAATAATCAGTTTACTAATAATATTTGCCTTTTTGTTATCTTTCTTATCATTTTCAGTACCTACTCTTCGTTAGTGTGTATTTATCTATATATATGTTATAATAATTGTATGATATCTACGGTTATTGTAACTAACAGTTAAATAGAAACGTTCATTATATTACATATTATTACGTTCCAACAATTTGTAGTAAATTAGAACAAGCTTTGACGAGCAAACCGCAACTTCGTTAGGCAAAGATCACTGTACTGTAATATATTGGCTTGTTGTAATGTTGAAATTCTTAATCTGTCCATGCTATATCAGAAACGTTAACGTTTAGTATAAATTTCTGAGAGATGAGATATTTTCCCGCAATAAAAAGTATCCTACATGTTGACCTGGATAACCAGCTATTATCATACCAAATTTCATCAAAATCTGTCCAGTGGTTTTCTCGTGATACGGTCACAGACAGACAAAAATTCTAAAAACTATAGATTCGGCCTCTATATCGATATTAACGACTATTTCAATAAGATTTTCCAAAAAATATTTAATCTACAGATTCGGCTCAGTTAGAATTTTACTATATGTAAATATGAAATGTTAATTTATTTCACGTAACTTTTATCGAATATATAAGTATAAAATAGTTCTTAGTTAGAATAAAAAAACAAGATTAGAAAGAAACGTATATACTTAGAATTTTCTTTCGTTATATTTTAGGAAAAGACGTTTCTTTGAACATGATAATCTAACGAACTAATTAGATAATTTAATAATCCATTTGATATATGTATCTGTAGGAGCGAAGGAATTATACATTTTATGTACATATGTATCTAAGTAAACTGTCTGAGTAATCTGTGGCTAAAGACCGCGTATTATAATAAAGCGAATGTTTCGTGAGTGCGTGTGCTTATTACTTCTTCATACTCAAAGTATTTGATGTTATCTTCATTATGTATTTCCATTAACATTATTTAAAAAATAATTTAAAAAAAAATGATTGATATTCGAATATCTGTTTATTGCACTAGATATTGTAAACTAGCGTCTCACCCTCGCTTCACTCGGGTTCGTCGCTAGGTACGTTTTACATAGATATTTAAAATAGTTATTTGCTAGCGTTAGCCCTATACATTTTATATATATATGTTTGTTATGTTTCTTTCTTAAATTTTTCTGTAACTGGGAACTATATATTTTTGAGTTTTATTATCACTCTTGGGGTTATACTTATATTTAAATAAAAAAACTTAGGTGTATATTTATTTATATAAAGTAACGTATTTTATAGGTATCTCTTTTTCTCCTCAATAATTCAAGAACGTCAGTGTCTTCAATACAAACGACGTCGAGCGACATAACTAGTCATAGGTTATTATTGCTGTGTATGTATGCTTTTAATGACCGTATAATACAATTCTAATGTGCAGCTCATATGAACACATGTGACACTAATCTTTAGGCCATATGCGAATCGAATTGCCGCGTTAACCGAAAGTCTGTTACGCCCTTTACTTACAAAACAACCCTTAAAACTTTTAATTAAGGTTCATAATACCTTGACTTGGAAATAGGAAATTGTCATCAAATAATTGGATATTAAACGTACCTTATGTGCTTATGGGAACAATGTGTACATAATAAATGGTTGATGATTTGCGCGTATTGTTTTATAAAGCAGTTATACGTTTTAAGTAAAATATATGTATGTATATATATATAGTTCTGAATGTACTAATTGTGATAATGCTTTGAAAAATCTTATATATTTAAACGAGCAATTCTTGTATATTTATTTATTTATTTATTTATTTATTTATTTATTTATTTATTTATTTATTTATACCGGCGATCTTGGAAACGGCTCTAACGATTTTGCTGAAATTTGGTAAAGGGGGGCTTTCGGGGGCGAAAAATTGATCTAGATTAGTCACATGTCTGGGGAAACGCGTGTTTTCGAGTTTTCATGCGTTTTTTTATGCATTATTCTTCGCAAAATTTAATCGCGACATCTATACAACTTTCTCAGTAACACTTAGTTACTTAATGTAAAATTATTTTTAAGCCAAATTAAAAAGAAAATTGTTCTTATAGCGACATCTATACAACTGTCTCAGTAACACTTAGTCACTTAATGTAAAATTATTTTTAAGCCAAATTAAAAAGAAAATTGTTCTTATAGCGACATCTATACAACTTTCACAGTAACACTTAGTCACTTAATGTAAAATATACAATCTTTCAAAGTGCCATGACAGGTAACATCTTACTCCGGTTTCGTATATTATAATTACGAATTTTAAAGCTTTTTCCCGCTACCAGTATTACTTTCTAAGAATAAGAATTAAATACATCAAAAAGAATTGCAATAGCTACCTACCGACATCTGCTTATTTCTTCCGTACTAGCAAGTCCTACTTATGTTCATCATGTAAACTGTAAAATAATTATGTTTAAAATAAAGTATTTTACTAAAGTGTATCAATGATTTGTTTGTTTAAATGACTGAATGATGATGAATATGATAGGAAAGGTATATGTTTAGCAGTGAACGTTTTATAGCTGAAATGACAAATTCTATACCAATCGGAAACGTCCCCAAACGATTAGGATGAAAATTTTATTAGGGGGAGGTCCCCCAGTAGCGGACACTTAAGGAATATTTGAAATAAAATAACAAAATTCATGTCAAGATTTATTTTTTTTAGTTTTAAATGTTCGTTATTATATAATTATTCAATACAAATATATAGACAGGCTCAAAGATTTCCTTAAAATATAAATTTCTTTATGGATAAATAATATACGAAATAACACGTCTTCAAAAAGGTCCTCTAATATCGGACAGTCTTCTTTTTTAATCCTAAATCTTCTTTTTTAATCCTAAAGATAAAAATACATTATTTAAACAAATAATTAACCAACAAATTATTAAAAATGAAAAAAAAAACAAACATACAATCAGAATATATATAAGAACATTGCATGAGATTACTAGGTTTAATATTGTGGTCTGTAAAAGTCACAAATATAGACTACAAGCAGGGCAAAGAATCCAATCTTCACCGTTTTCTTCTTAACAGATTGTACAAGTTGTTGTTTTTTGAGCCATCGGTGTTTCATGTGATAGAATCTTCACTCTCTCCAATTTTGCTATCGGCTTACTGAACTTTATATATTTTTTTTTTGATTCGTCAGTTTTCTTGCCTTTAAGCTGAATCAGATTTTGTATTTTTATTTACTATAAGTGCATTTTATAAAGGAGAGGATGTTAAATCACTTTTCTCCGCTTTTCTTCGTCGACTTATAGTTTCCTTTGGCGCAATATTTAGAACCGGTGATAGCTGATGAGTTGTCGTTTTTTGATGTCAAGTATCCTTATAGAGTGGTGTGAGTTTACCCATGTTGAACCTAAAAAACAATACTAACTCAATTACTTTCTAAAATAACGATAAAACTGTCCGTCTATAGGGGACTTTTGAGTGTCCGAACTTAGGGTCCATTAAAGGTAAGCAAGAAAAATTACTGTTTATAATATATACTGTGGATTAAAGAAAAATGCTTTAAATATAATGGATTTATGGCCGTTCCAGCAATATTCGATTGAATAATCTATTTTATTAAAAATAGAAAATAAGAAATCGTGCTTAATATTGTATGTCTTTTTAATGTCAATACTTTTTCTGTTCTCTTTTTATTGGAATCTGTCACAAACATAATTTATAAAAAGTAAATGAAAAAGGTCTTATTTAAAAATATAAAAGTATAAAAAAGATATCTGCGTATGTTTGTGTGTATATAAATTTGTGCCTACAGATTGTTAACATTACAATCATGGTTCATTATAAACAACATCATTGTATTATTGATATATTTTCAACATGCCTCTAAATATTACTTCAAATAAAAAATTTACTAACCTTAAACTTCGTACAACTCTCCTCGGTGAACAGGACGGCACTGGGTTGTAAGCGACCGCTCCTATGCCTCACTTCTCAGGATCATTTTAACCATGACACAAATAACGAAACTGCGCGTTTTTTACGTTGATTTGAATTATGTCCGGCTTTAGGACCCGTCCGGGCTTACGGGACTTCCCCATCAGTTTACGTTTTGCTCTTTAAGTTATATAGATTATCATCTAAAAATACGATATAACAAAAAAGAACTCCGAGCGAAGCTCGGTCGCCCAGGTATCTTATATATTTAATCGAGCAATTCTTGTATATTTATATCTTTATTTATTTATACGAGCGATCTCGGAAACGGCTCTAACGATTTCCCTGAAATTTGATATGTGGCGAAAAATCTTGGGGCGAAAAATCGATCTAGATTAGTCTTATGTCTGGGAAAAATGCATATTTTCGAGTTTTCATGTGATTTTCTTTAGCATTATTTTACGCAAAATATGTTAATAATTTCGCACGATTGTGTATAAGCATCGTGGTCAAGCGGCTAAGGCGCGAGATTGACTTTCACAGGTATGTTCGGATCCCGGTCGGATACAAAGATTTTTTCCTTTATTTTTTTTTTGTATTTATTCAAGTTTTTAGTTTTTTTTTTGTCTTTAAGCCAAATTTAAAAAAAAAATGTACTTTTAACCAAAACCTCCGAGCGAAGCTCGGTCGCCCAGGTACTATATATAGTTCTGAATGTACTAATTGTGATAATGCTTTGAAAAAGAGAAGGTGGGCTAAATACAATTTAGGTTTAATAATATTATTTTCGTATTAAATGTTGACTCGTAACTAAAATAAATATAGTATCTTTACCAAATAATGACTCATTATTAGATAAAGATTAGATCGTCGGTCTGTCTGTGTTTAAAAAAAAACAATATAGGCGAGACAATGATGTATCTCTCAGTGTAAAATATATAAGAAAGCAAGGATTTTTCGATACAGTAATCCTGTTTTCTAGAGTTCTAAAAAAATTTAAATTTCAAGTAAGAAATGTATGTAAAAACATGATATATGAACAGGCATTCACAATTTCCATAGCATTTACACTGGCATTAAAGTAAGGTGAGATTTATGGGGCCTATACATCCAGCCATTTCCGGTGTACGAAGAGCGGAAATCTGACTTCGACACATCGCGTTTGTACGCAAAATGTGCTTATTCGTGTATTTCGCTTAATATAATTAGTTGCTGTGACCTGAATATGTTACATTGGAGCTAAAACATGTGAATTTTCTATATGACAGTACATAAAATTTAAATATGTTATATTTAAATATTTATAAACTAAAATAAAACTGGAATAATAAGTATGACATACATAATATATTTCTAATTTAATATATTTATATTTCTAATCTTTCTCTATGTAACAACTATATTAGTTACAGATACCCTTGATATGGGGTGACGCCACTAACTAGCGTTTCAGCATTTTCTATACTAATATCTGAAGCTTCACCCTATTAAGTATTTCTTTCTTAAAAAGTTTTAGGTCAGAGTCTATAGTTAAATACGGTTGTGAAAATAAATTAAAAAAATATGTTTTCAAATTCTACTCTAAATATCTAAAAGATGCTGGTAAAGTCCAATCAAAATGAGCTAATCTGTTCGATGCAGGTATGAGTAAAAAAAAAAAAAATCTTTTTAGATACTCTTACTATATTCGTTAATTAAAATTATAACTATCAAAAATATGTGCTACGAGAGATAAAAATTCAGAACTCGCGGCTAACTTATATATTTTTATTCTAGCAGAACCCGCGGCTTCGCTCGCGATCAAACTACGAAAAATATGAAATTTCATGCAAATAAGTCCAAGGAATAAAAAGTTGCATACAAACTTTTATCCCCTATTTCACCTCCTTGGGGGTTGAATTTTGAAAAATCCTTCCTTAGTGGATGCCTTCGTCTTAATTTCAATTTTCTAGCCTTAATGGTTTGACCTGTGCGTTGATACATCAGTTAATCACTTTTGCCTTTTATGTATATATAGATAACTGTTGTAAACCCTTATAAATAAATTTTTTAATTAAAATTTATACACGTATTAAGGTCTTAGAAATATTTTAACTGCTTTAAAATAATCCCCCTTTCATACATTTTATCACGAAATCGTATACAGCGAGAGACTATTAAAAGGGATCAATTGAAAACATATATTATAACACTTTATTGATCGTAAAGACTATATGTAAGCTATAACTTAAATCTTCCTGTTGACTTATTACGTAAATTAATATTCTTGCTCATAAGTTAATTATCGCTTAAAAATCTATTTTTTTTTAAACTTCATAGGTAATGACGACTTCAAAATCATTTTAAAATTAATTATTCCATACTTAGTAAGTTTTTGTAAAATTTACATGTATGGTGATCCCATGGGTTTTTAATTTACACTCTGTCATTTCTCTTTTTGGCATAGTAAAATAAATAGAACTAGAAATATCACCCTACAGTGCATACATACATATATAGAATATTTTAATACTAGCGATTCGCTCTAACTTTACTTAAACCTGAGTAGGCACAGTTCTCTCAAAACATTCTGGCATATAAGCTATTTAGTACAAAAATAAAGGAAAACTAATAAACTGACACACTTTGCTATTTGTAATATTAAGATATATTAATTCTAATATAGAGATACTAATTCTTTTTATATGTACATATATATAACGAAACATATACATTATACATATATTTACCATTTACATTTTTCATTACATATTTAAAGTGTTAAAAGTATAAAATATTAAATTATGCAGACAATACCATAGACTTAAGCTAGTCTCGTATTCTTGGTACATGAAATTGAATGTAATGACGATATCCTGAAAACCAACAATACGAGCAACTCGATATGTGTACTGAAGATATAAAAATGCAACGTTGTTTTCCCTACTTTTCTTCATTTAATCTCCGCTGGCTTACTCTTGTATGTCTGAAGTGACTTGATTCAGCTTTTATGAGATTAATTTTGCTATAAAGAGAATATGTTTCTACTTGATTAAAGAAAATGTTGGGTTTTACTTAGTTGTTTGTTATTGAAATTAAAGCTTTTAAGTGCTTTTTGAGGGTTTTATAAGAGGAAGTGCGTGTCTTTGTATTATTTTGTCATCTTAAGATGACTAAGATTAAGATAATAAGATTGATTTTTTATCAAAATCGATATACTAAAATTTCACTATCAAAGTACATATGTATCTTTGTATATTTACATTGATAATATACATTTTTGGAACTTTTTTTTAAATTTGCACTCTTAAATTATTTTGTTTTTCATAATACTTTCTTAGATTTACGCGAATATTTGACATTTTTTAATATTCTTTATGGTTATACATAATATAATAATAGCAACACTAAATAATATTATAAATAATAAGGTTTAAAAAAAAATGTTTAGAATTAAAATCATCGAATATTGTAAGGTACTTTGGTGTCATTTTTGAATGACACCACCCTCGCTTCGCTTCGGGTTCGTCCCTAGACAAAACAAATCTATCCCACGGGAACCATACATTTTTCCGGGATGATATATAGCCTATAGCCTTCCTCAGTTAACGGACTACTTAATGCAAAAAGATTTTTTCAAATCGGATTAATGTACCTGAGATTAGCGCGTTCCACCAAACAAACAAACAAACAAACTCTTCAGCTTTATAATATTAGTATAGATGATATCATTTTTGTAAAATAGTGGGCAGGCACTGTCTGTAACAAGTATATAACGCCTTTGAGACGTCTAAAACCTTAGTCTCTCCCGTGACCATGATTGTTGTAAAGCATTCGAATCTTCGGGAAACAAAAATCAAAATAAATTCGGGAAATAATCCGAAAAGATAGTTTTATTTAAAATTATTTTGTTTTTGTTCTCATATTACACATAGGGATCGATTTTTAACTAATTAAAAAAAAATATTCATCAGCTAAATGATTACTGTATATTATGTATTTAAAGAATATGAACGAAATTTTAAAACTTTAAATCCAAATTATTACGTTTTATAATATTTAAATAGGCATTTAAACACACTTTGCAATTTCACGGTAATTTTTACATTTTAATTAAATCTCGATTTAAGCTCGCAGGCAGTTTTGCTGAGAAGAGCACACGAAAAACTCCGCAATTCTTACAATTTTACTAATAGTATTTTATTCTATACTAGCAGAACTCGCGGCTTCGCTCGCACTAAAATTACAAAAAAAAAATCTCTAAATAGATAGGTTTCATACAAACTTTCATCCCCTATTAAAATATAAAGTAGCCTATGTCACTCTCCAGCCCTCCAACCACGAGTATCTCTAAAGAAGGACGAACAAACAAACACACTTTCACATTTATAATATAAAGTATGGATATTCCTTTTATCTGTTTTACTTAATAAACTCGTTCATAATGCCACAATTAATCATAAATATTTTCATATGTTTCGTTTTGCCAAATTACTCGAAGTATGCGACTTAGTGTCACAGCCTATTTTTTCTTATATTTTTGACGTTAACTTAGATAGAAAAAATCACAGTTAACTATCACAGACAAAGCCGAAAGGCGTTAGTAATTCATAAATTCGTTACACAGTGGCAGAAAAACAAGTGGTAATCTGATATAGCTAAGAAGCTATAAAATTCATACTGTGGTTTGTAACCGGTAGGCGTACATGCGGGTTTACGTGGGTGGCAAAACGAAATTTCATTCCCATAGTGCCTTGGTAGCAAGTTTTGTTTTGATTTGGATGGTCGGTACTTTGATTCTGACTTAAGAAACCAAGAAGATCTTCAGTGAATTAATTTTTTTTCTTTATATTGTAATATTTGTTTATTAGAAAACATTATGAAAATCTATATTTAAAGAAAATCAGTTGTCAAACAGAGCAGAAGAAGGTACTGAACTGTTTTGTCTTTGCCTATTTATATATAAACTAGCGACTCGCCCTCGCTCCGCTCGGGTTCTTCCCTAGTTACGTTTTAACGTTTAGTATAGATTTCTCAGAGATGAGATATTTTCTCGCAGTAAACTTTTGACTTGGATAACCAGCTATCATCATACCAAATTTCATCAAAATCTGCCCAGTGATTTTCTCGTGATGCGGTCACAGACAGACAGACAATATTCTAAAAACTTGAGATTCTTAAAACTATAGATCCTCTTCATCTGATATGCCACATTAGATAACGAAAAACTAACATCAAAGACAAAGCAATTTATTTACTTTTTCTGAAAACACATCATATCCTATTATTAAAATTGTATAGACAATAGACATATGACTTTTTATTTCCCATATTTTATATTTTATTGCTTTTGCCTCCATATCTTTATAATACCAATCATTTTAGGGTGATTGTCATTGTTTATGTAATTTGTCAAAAGACCATTGGTTTAGACAATGGTGTTTAATAATAAATACGATTAACTAGTTGATGTGTACTTCTTCGATTTCATAATATTTTAACCGATTTCAAAGAAGACAGTAAATTGCAGAGATAACTTCTTTAATAACTGTACTCTAACATAAAAATCGTATAAAAACTAATTTATACATGGAAATTGTTTTTTAACTTAATGGTACCACATGATACTTTCTTAAATTTAAGCAAATTTTGACATTAAAATAAAAATATCATTTCGATCGATTTAGTTTGATTTTTGGTTCTTCACATTTTGAACCCTTTACAGCAATCATGGTCACAGGAGCGACTCAATCAGAAAAGAGTTATTTAAAATTCAAAATTTTGTTTTAATTATAACGTTTTATAAATTAGCAGTGGAACATTGTTTTATTACGAGCGAGAGTTGAATTTTAATGAGACTATTTTTTATTTTGCAGGTAATATTCTGAGTCAAAAACATAGTATAGCTTCAATTTAATTTGTAAGTATTTTTCTTGAGGAAAGACATGAAATTTTCACACCCTTTTTTTTATTTGACCCATGGCTCTTCTTTTTAAGTCAAAAGAGGAATCAAACCTAGTTACTCATAATCATCTAACCTTAGATCAACTAAATAGTTAAAGTAGAACACATTAAAGAAAAAACAAAATAAGATAACTTTTCGTTTTAAATATGATATCGACTCCTTGGATGGTTTAAAGGTCCTTACATCGGTATCGGATCCACTACCTCCAATGAAATTTCACACAAGAGCTTACAAGTGGTTAGCTTTTTGTATACTCAAGCTTTATTTAACTATTCAGTGTTTAGTTAACTGTGATTTAGTTACCTACTTTTAACATTACGTTATTTACAGTGCCGCGTTTTCTCTACTAGAGTAACACCATTACGCTGGCTAAGTGTAAATTCAATTTAAACCACATATTTGCACTACACGGAATGAAACCGACTGCGACACAAACAAAAAAATATGTGCAATGGCGCGTTTTCAAAAGATAATTAACGTAGATATAAAATAGAATATTCGATGCAACCAATATCCGGTGGACAGGAAGTGCCGCCATTTTGTTTTCGTTTTAACATTGTAATTGTTTGTTTTGTTGGTTAACTTGATGAGTTCCGAGCTTTGTGGAATATTAAAATTGTTTTAAGCCATGTGTGGTGATTTAACTACTTTATTGAGGCGTATCTTTCAATTTGTGACTTCTTCGTTTGTTTAGTGCATCTTTTTGCCCGCGGCTTTACGTTGATAAAAGTGGTCTATTAATAGTGCTATTTTTAATCTATACCTAAGAGGTCATTCAAGTATTACGTAAGTACAAAGGGTGGCGGGAAGGTCATTGCTTTGCTTATTTGAATAATGAATGATATTTCCCCTATGATAATGAATAATGATTACATCGGCAATATGTATTAATTTAAAATAATTAATTAAAAGGTAGATTTTAATTTGTCAAATCAATGTTTTCAGAACACACGTGATAATCATACTTATCTATGTTCAAAAGCGCAAAGTGTGTTAAGGAATTCCCCAAAATAATTCAGGCATAATGTTGACAAGGGGGAGGGTGGGGTTAATAATTACTAAAATTCTGCTTACGTAACACTTGAATGGCCTCTAATAGTGAAGAAATATTAAGCTTATACGCTTACGATATTAGTATGATAGCAAACATATAAGTGTACTATTATTATTATTATCTAAAAAATCTCGCAAATACATAGGTATGTTACAAAACGAAAAACTTTTTCTACACATTTAATCCATACAACTTTATTTTTAATCAAACTTGGCCACCCCATACTAACGACATCGTTAGGAACAATTCATTCGCAATTGGAATTTAAGGGAACACATGGGAAGGCGTTGATTACAGGTTATAATCACATTAGCTCGGGTAAAACTGCGCAGACACATAAATCAAGAGTTTCGGCGATCGCAGTGATTGCGATAGTGGATAAGTTACTTCGCTGTACTAACTTTGATTAGGTTTTAAATTTTAAGTACATTTTGTTTTTAACTTCATTTAAATTAATGATTATTTAAAAACTTTTGTAAATAATATATGCGGGAAATGAGGTTTAATATTTTTTATTGTTTAGTTCTAAATAATATCAAGCTATTATTTTTATCAGAGGCTTCATTTACACGTTGGTTTTTACGTTGATGAAAATGATAGGTTTTGAATGAAATTTTGTAGTAGTACTATAGCTAAACTAAGACCTGGAGTAACACATAGGGTACTGTTAGACCCCTAGGGACGCACCCTAACTAAACAAGGATAAGTCGCTAGTAATTTTTTCGTTTGTTTGTTTGTTTATTTGAACGCGCTAATATCAAGAACTACTGATCTGATTTAAAAAAATCTTATTTTCATTAGATAGCCCGTTTATTGAGAAAGGCTATAAGACTATATATTATCACGCTACTACCCAAGAGAGCGGAGCAGTAATTAATAAATGTCAACAAATCGGACAGACTTCCATACATTATTACTAAGCATAGCATAAAGCTAAAGAGCTTTTTTTTTGTAGTTTTAGCGCGAGTGAAGCCGCGGATTTTACTAGTTTTTCAAATAAAATTACATTTAATGTCAATAAGTCAGCTCGCTATTTATTTTTTAATTTATTATAATTATTCAATGATCCAAACTCGAGGACAAACAAAACTGCTCAATCTAAATCTTGACAGTTAATAATGAATTTATTAGTACAGCTGTTACAATATTAGCTCATGGCTTCATTTCTGAAAGTCAATAAGACGGTATTTACATGTAATGATACAATCACAGGTGACGAATGTTCTCAACCGTCTATTTGCTTAAGAGAAATTACGTTCATTTTGCTAACGAACTCCATGGCTAAACTAGGGTGTCAAAACGATGCCTTATAATTAAGAAAATTTGAAAACCGACATCAAGTGGGAGCTTGAACCCCGTTTGCAACAATCTGATAGGGTGGCCATTCATTAATCAACTGTGGGACAGATCTCACGCCACATGCTCCCATAGATTACACCTCATTACTAGTTTTGATGGGAGCTAACTTCATAGCAATGTTTTACAAAGTATATTCTTTATGGGTTTTTTTTGGAAATATTTTTTTTACTTTTATAATTATTGCTCTTATCAGTAAAAGTGAAAATTATATATTTTCTTATATTGTTGCCAAATTTTTTACTTAGATTTTACCTTAATAATACATACATATATTTTTGATGATAATCTAAAGTAGATAAATATAGTTGCTCGAAATCTAGTACTAACTATAAATTTAAACCGTCAAGATAACAAAAAATCAAGTACTAAAGAGCTTATTCACTATTTAACTTAGGATTATATGGCTTAAGAAGAACTTACAAAGGCTAAAACTATGTTTTACTTCGACTATTATTAAGAGAATTTTATACAAACTTCGAAACTTATAGATAATAGTTGTACTTAAACTAAAGTTCAAACCACAAGTTAGTCATTCCTAAAAACAACTGTAAAACAAACTTAACGATACTTGCTTATTTAAAGTGATTGCTCAGTAATTAAATAAGGGATTGTTTATTTAGGTTTATTGGTTTTATCAAATGACCTTTAGCTTTGATAGGCATTTCGACTGAAAACCGTTGTGTGATTATTTTCATGGCGTCTTTTGGGATTTGTGAAAGTCAGAGATAGTTGAATATGTATAATAACGGTTATCCTTAAATGTCATGTGGTTTTTTATCGAACTAGCGACATACACTCGTTTCGATCGGGCGGGTGTTTTGGTATTATATTGTTATTTAAAGGTAGCGCCTTTGGTAATTTTTATTACTGACAGTAATCCATGTGTTACTGCATAATCTATCCTACTAAATTTCATTACAATCTGTCCAGCTATCTCAGTATAAAAGAACAAACGGATCGGAACGGAAACCTACATGTTTGAGGTAACCTATTTTTATGTGAAGTTTAAACCAGTGTAGTTGACTATGGTATTGAGGCTTAGCATGTGAGATATTAAATGCGTATTAACTAATAAATTAGTAAAATATCGAGAACAATAATATGATATGTAGGACTAGAGCTAAACAAATATTATATATGTATCTACTCCAAGACATCTATCAAAGTAATTGTTTAAGCGGGAACCGAAGTTACGACCTTGACTTGATGAAGTATTTTCCATGAAATATCCTCGAGTAAATTAATATACAATTAAATATTTAGAAAGCTATGTATAAATTAATTATAACTAACGAGTTTCACACGTCAATATGACTTTGGAGTCATAAGTCAAGTGGGAGCAGGCGTTAATTCAATTCTTCAACGAGCACTATTCCAGTTTGCGAAGGGCTGGCTTTATTAAATAAGTTTGGACTTTGTAATGATTTAAAGGTTGTGTGTTTGTTTAACGAAACTTGAAATTTTAAGAAATGGGTGGGTAAACATGGATGTGGAAATTAAAAAAAACATACTTTTAGTTTGTTAGATTATCTATTCATATAATATAATTCTGAGTCGAATCTATACATTAAATATTTTTTGTAAAAATCTTTTTGAAATAGTCATTATTATCGATACAGAGGCCGAATCTATAGTTTTTAGAATTTTTGTCTGTCTGTTTGTCTATCGGTCTGTGACCACATCACGAGAAAACTACTAGACAGATTTTAATGAAATTTGGTATGATGATAGCTGGTTATCCGGGTCAACATAGGATACTTTTTACTATGAGAAAATATCTCATCTCTGCGAAATCTAAACTAAACGTTAAAACGTAAGTAGGGACGAACCCGAGCGGAGCGAGGGTGATTCGCTAGTGTATTTCTATAAAATTATAATAAATTATTTTAAATCCTTATATATCCGAAAATCATTTTTAACTTTAAAACACGCCCTTGGGATGTAAAATCTGTTTATAAATAGGCAAAGACAAAATAATTTAGTACTTTTTTCTGCTCTATTAGTTAACCGTTAAATTTATTTGCTTAGTATCTTTTGACGAGCTTTAATGTTATTAGTAAGAAAATTTCGGAAACAGTTAGTTTTTTTTTTTATATAGACATGTAAATTCATATATTTTCTTCTCAATAAAGATTGTTTGAATTTTGACCACTGGACTAAAAACTAAGTGACTTTTTCATATAGACATATTATTTAAATAAACGTATCAAGGCACAGAAGTACTAGCGGAAGTTGTATGTTATTTTTTTTACATATGTATAAACACAAGAACGTTATATTATGACTTATTTCCTTTCTAATGTAATGTTTTCTTGAGTAATGAATGAATACTACTTTTTATTGTATCTGAAGTAGATTTATCGATCATTAAAACTTGGCTTTACGCTTAGAAAATGTTTATTTATCGAATGGCGTTATAGTAAAAATTGTTTTATTTTATGTAGATTTTGCCCGTTTTGTTTCTCTGTCTTCACTGGATAATTAGTCTGAGGCTACTCAGTCCGTATTAATAATATTATTAATGTGAAAGTTTGTGACAATGTATGGATGTTTGTTACTCTTTCACGCCAGAACGGCTGAACGGATCTGGAGGAAATTTGGCACAGAGATAGATTAAAGTCTGGAATAATACATAGGCTACTTTTTATCCTGGAAAAATATACGGTTCCCGAGGGATAGGTTTGTTTTTGTTTTTCACGAGCCTGTGAGGGTGAGCCGCTAGTTAGTATATAAAAATACCAACTTTAACAAAAGCTTTGGTGGTTTTGTCTGTTTATATATTTTTTTTCTTCTTTATTTTGCGAATAAAAAAAATTAGTCATTTTCACCTCACGTGTATGATAAATACAAAAATCTATCAAAATCTATAAGCTAAGCCTTGCGTGTATATCTCATTTTTTTTGAATGTATGCATGTATGATTACACTACAACTTATTTTCAAAGTATTTGTCTACTTTACTGTACTCCTTATGTTTTATATAATCTATAGATATTTTTATCTACATACAATGCAAACACACACCCAAAACCCTATCAAAACACTGAAACACTACCTAAATAGAAAATAGTGTAACACTATATCATTGTAATGCATTCGATACGGTAACAAAGAATTCACGGTCTCCCTTAAATCTCACCCCCTATAATTAGTTAGTAAAATGCAGTTGGTTAATGTACGTTTTATTCAACCCCTCGATAGAGTGACCCGCTCTTTTCATTAGTGCATTACTCAGTATTACACCTCGGTATAAGTGATCGGTATTGATTTTGTTGGTAGTTAGATCGCTTAGATTTGCATCTGTTTCTGGTGTAATAGCTTTTTTGTAATTCTTCTTCTGAACAAACAAGAATACGAACTGTTGTTATTTAGAAAGTCCCTTTTGGAAACTTTATTGTTAGAGTTTTGTTTCATTTCACGAGCTTTATTAAGACGGAGAGCATATTTCTATATTCGTCTGTTTTTCTCCGTTTTCTCTCACAGTAAAAAAACTCTGGCTCGCCATTTAGCGTGGCAATGTAACTAGCATCCTTGATACAATTTCACGCGGACAGGATGTGTGCGGTGATAATAATTAACTGTTTTATCTATACATATAATAAAATTGTAACTAAGCCGAATCTGTACATTAAAGATTTTTTTGGAAAATCTTATTGAAAACACATTATTATCGATACAGAGGTCGAATCTATATTTTTTAAAAATTTTGTTTGTTTGTCTGACTGTCTGTTACCGCATCACGGAAAAATCACTGGAGGGATTTTGATGAAATATAATGATAGCTGGTTATCCGGGGTCAACATGTAGGATACATTTTACTGGGGGAAAATATCTCATCTCTGACAAATCTATACTAAACGTCAAAACGTAAGTAGGGACGAACCCGAGCGGAACGAGGGTGAGTCGCTAGTATATATAATAAAATATATTTGTAATGTCATTGTTATGTCTGTTTCATGTCAACATAGAAAATTTTAATTATTGTCATATAATCATGACATGTCATTCCCAAACATTTTTTTAGATATCTATTCTTCAGCGATTGTTGAATGACATATGTTCTTAGCCCCGATAGTAATTGTCAATACATATAGTAATTGAACAAATACATATAATAATAAATGTGTATTCATAAACGAAATTAATATATAATTTTCTTTATAAAAATGTTGCTTTATATTCTTATTAAGATTTCCTTTTTAAAAATAGATGTTACAAAACAGGCCATTTTTCAAACAGACTTGATTATAAAAAACTTTCTTTATAACCATCATGTTGTATTTTAGTTATATTACCAAAGAAATATTTTCGACTTTTCTTAAAGGTTAAAACACAAAACAAAGAGATATTCAAAAATTTTAATTTAAAAATTCAGCGTTAACTTGCAAATTGAATTGTCTTGCTCCGAAAAAAACCTTTAAAGTGAGATGTTTCTAGGCAATGCCTAAACAAAACTCGTTTGTAAACTGAGCACGGCTAAATATTTGTTAACATTCAGAAAACCGGGAATACCCCTCTATATTTGTATCTTACAGGTTAATGCCGTTACATTAGTATTCCGTCCATTTAACGTTCATTTGGTTCGGAATCTAGGGAAAGCAGGTCGGTGAATGAGTTGAAGTTTTTTGCTTTATAAGTTTAAAATTTTTTACAGAAAAATAATCATCATTTATGCAAAAAAATCAGTTATAAAGTACCATATAAATAATAAATATAGCATGTGTTTACTTTTTTCTAAATCTTATCTCTATTGTGATATTATAACATTGAAAAGTGTTTGATTTTTAATTGTTTACTAGCGGCACGGTACGTTTTACGTACATGTAATGATTTATTAGGCAGCGTTAGCCATATAAATTATGATTTTTTTCGTGGTTTTTCGCTCTTCAGGGCGTAGACAAATCGAACAAATCAAAAACCATGAAAATCGGTCCAGCAGTTCTCGAGTTACAAGTATTGAAACGAACCCGACGTTGTTTTATATATATAGATTTCAATGCGAATCTTTGGAACTAAAATAATCTTTGCTTTTTCATGGCTATGTTATAATTATTGGGGAAGGTTATATACATAACATAACACTCGCTAGAGGCGTAGCAGTCACCTACACTAATATTATAAAGAGATAAAGTTTGTAAGTTTGTTTGTAATGGATAAACTAAAAATCTGCTGAACGTTTTTAGATGAAATTTGGTATGAAGATAGTTTAAGACCCTGTGAAGGACATAGAATAGTTGTTATGCCGAAAATCATCTCTTAAGAGGGTGAAAAGGGGGATGAAAGTTTGTACGAGGAACCAATTATTTCTTGAGTAAGGGATATATATAACTCATCATACCTATGTATATACTATATACTATATATACTAATATATAGTCTATCTATTTCCTACTAACCGTTAAAGGTACCTAGGGACGAACCCGAAGGGAAATAAACCGATCGATCGAAGCTGTGGGCAAAAGCTAGTACTTATAATTGCATTCAATTCTAAAAGCGCTATTAAGTCTTATCAATTCCGAACGCACCTTTCAATTTACAATTCATTACTTATTCAATGCCATATATTATAAAATCTCTATAAAGCAAGTTACAGCGATCGGTTGTGACGCTCATACATATTTATGCTACGGTGGCGTATTGAATGACTCTTAGCCAGTATGTTTAACCGTTCAATGAAGTCTGACAAGGGCGTTATGAAAAATGAAGGAAGAGCGCGTTTACATATTTACACTACATAATGTTCGCATATCATTTCCTGTAATATTCTAGTGTTATTTACTAAAAGTAAATCATTTATCTACTGTATAAAATTAAATTTCATAATATAACGATAATAATAATTCAAGTACGTACTTCATGTAAATAAAATTTTTCGCACGCAATAAACATCCAGACGGCTGATGGATGATTCGCTTGTAATATTGAACGTTTAAGAAAGGAAGCTGTCTCGAATAAAAAAAAACATTCGTAAGTCATCATTGATAATAATAAATAAATTGAAATGTAACCTTTGACCTAATAAATGTTTATTAAAAAAAATTTCATCACTGTGATAGGTGTCTCCTACCTTATTGCCCATATTTTCAGTAAAAGAAAATTTCTAAAAGTATAAAATACCAGCATACCATAAAGAAATTCAAACAATATTACGGGAAAAAAATGAAAATTAATTTCCTGGTGCTACATTTCTTGTCTAAATATAAATAAAAGAACGAAGGCTTAGCGTCGGTCGACGTTTGTGTCGCTTCATAATATTGTGTTGACACCGCGTTCCATAGAGTTAATGTACGTAGAGTAGGCAAAATGTAGGCAAATATTATATAAGTAGATTATATTCTAGTAATGTATTTATATATGCATGTTGAAAAAAAATGTATAATATTTGTGGTACACACAATAAATTTACATATAAATTTAAATTAAAAACTACAAATAAATAAAATAAAGCTGTGTGTAATATATAAATAATTATCTAAATATATTATTCAATGCTTACACATTTTATTGACATGCATCTCGTATCCTCTATGCATGTTTTGTCTATGGCTTATTCAGTCGCCATTTTCGGTCGCCATTTTGGACGCACCAAAGTGCGGGCTGTCATAGCGGCAAAAATAATTAGATTTCGCGAGCGCACTTCTTCTCGGTTCATTTCTGTATGTTTTGTTAATTATTCTTTCGTTTTGTTTTTTGCAAGTGATTTTTTGTGGAATATAGTGCTTCAGTTTATTAATGGTAGTACGAAGTTATGAGCTGCAGTTACTTTCTAGATATTTTTAGGAATGATAATATGTCTTTTTTAATACTCTAAACTATTAATTTATACCCAAAAAATTTCTATACTTTTAATTATTAAATGTAAATATTTTTTCTTTGTTTAGTGAACAAGGTGGGAAACTTTTGCTTCCGCCTTTCCGATGTCAAGGAAATAATTTACTTATCGAATGTTTATCGATAATAATGAAATTTTTTTTGAAAATAATTTTAAAAGTCCGCAAGCGGTAGATAATAAAACCTTTTAAAATAAACGTTCACACAAATAAATTAAATTACATTACGCTGACGGCACAATAAAATATGAGCCCCCTCGAACTCGCAAAGTGATATTAATTGCATTACAAGCCCCGACCACTACCCCGTGTGTTTTTCTTAACAATCAACCAATTTTGATCCTAGCAAAAAAAGCGTCAGAGAAATTTTTACTCTATTCCCTTCACAGACTGCATGCTTTATATACATTTTGTGTTATTGATGTTCCTAACTCTGCCTGTATTTAAGTTAAATTCAATAAAACATACATACATTGTAGCAGGAATCCCGCTGTTTGGAATATTAATTTGTACTAATTTCGGTTGTCAAACTAGTGGGAAACATTATAGGGGATCTTGTAAAGTTGTTTTAAAGTGCAAATGCGAATTACTATTCGTTTTTGGATGTTGAAAATAGTTTCAAGTGACGTGGGATACATTTATAACGAAATTATTTTTGACTGTTTATTTTGATAGATTAATAAAAATTTGTTGTTCTAGTAATGTTTTTGTTGAATCATTATCAAACTTTTTTTAAATATTACCTATTTTGTTAATAATTTAGCGACCTTTTAATTTTTTTGAGCGAAACCCTAATTCTTATTCTAAAATAAAAGTAGCCTAAGTTACTTCTTATAATATCAGCTATCTGCCAGTGAGAGTCCTGTCAAAATAAGGAACAAACAGACAGACAGACAAAAAAAAAATTAAATTTTGTTTTTTTTTTTATAAATACCGTATATAATTTTATATGAATTTAGTAATAAGCTGTTATATTGACATTACAAACAAACAATTTAATTTTATTTGTCTGTATAGATAATGTTGGCATTTTTAAAAAGATCCAAAACACGTGACAATGTGACAACTTACCGAAGTAAGACATATGACATATAATAAAAAAATAATTATTTAATTAACTAGCGAGTACTTAACCAAGAGTAATTTACCAACTCTCGCATACAACAAACAAACTTTACTTTCATTTTTCTAATATTAGTTAGGGCTATTATTATTATATTAAGTTTATTAATGTTTATTTTTAACATACTAGGTACATATATTCCGCGATATAAATACAAAATAATTGTGATTCCGGTGGACTCTACTTCGTTACTGTTTCTTTCCGCTATCAACAACTATTATAATTGGAAAACTTTAGTCATTATATTTTCGGGAGACTTGTGCCATGAGTGCTATAGTATAAAAATATTTTGCTTACTTTGTTTTTTTCAGATGTTCTTAACATTTTAAGTAGAAATCGTATTCGTTGATATATTTTGTTAAAAAGGCCTTGATGATTTCTAATAACAACATTATAATCGACTAAGTTGTCTATGCAGATGTTTTTTTTTTAAATACACTGTGTGTGTATGTATGTATTTAAATGAAAAAATGAATCTTTTGGACTATGTCGCGGTTTTATTTTGAGTTTTTGTTCCCGAAGTTTCGAATGTATTACAAAAATATGTTTTTTTTTTTCATTTTGTCACGGGAGATACAGATTTTTGACATCTCAAAAGTTAATAATTGTTATAAACGGTAATACTTTCTTAGATTTACGTGAATATTTGACATTGATTTTTGGTTCCCGACGTTTCGAATGCTTTACAGCAATCATGGTCGCGGGAGAGATTAAGGTTTTAGATATCTCAAAGGCGTTATAGGCGTGTCTATCTTTTTACCAAATTTCATCTAAATCGGTCAAGTAGTTTTTGAAGTTATTCATTACAAACATACAAAATACAAATATATAAATCTATCCTCTTTATAATATTAGTGTAGATTAAGAAGAAATAGTTTTTTTTTTTATTTGTATAATCTTAAATACTCGCATTAACCTAAGAAAATATTATGTAAATGTGTCTTAAATACTTACATATTACGTAAGATATATATTATTTTTATAAAATTTTGTATATTTTTTATTCTACATTATTTTTTCAATTTAATTTTAAAATTAAGCGTACGTTAACATTATTAGCTTAGCGACGACGTTCGAATAGGATTTTATGTAGGTTGGGCGCCTTGGGACCTTTGCAGAAATACCACGACATTTTGAGCATACATATGTGCGTCCGACATTTTGTGAAGGTTTCCAATATATTATCCACAAAATGGAGTCTATGCTTAAATAAACGGAATGCTATGTTTAGAATTAACTTTGTTATCTTCCATCAACAATGTTACGTTTTATTACAAGATACTAATTTTCAACTCCATTAGCAAGTAGTTAAAACGTGTGCTGGTAAAGTATAATTAGGTCTGCGTTATTACGTAACTTAGTAATAAAAGTTAATATTATGTTGTAAATAAATAAAAAAAATCTGAGAAAGCTCTGTCTTAAAGGTCGCCATCTAATGGCATCTATACTAATATTATAAAGAGGCAGAGTTTGTTTGTTTGTTTAATCGCACTAATCTCAGGAACTACTAATTCGATTTGAAAAATTCTTTTTGCATTAGATAGCCCTTTTATTGAGGAAGGCAGCAGTAATCATAAATGTCAACAAATAGGGCAGACTTTTATACATTATTACTAATAGCATAAAGCCAAAGAGATTTTCTTTTGTAATTTAAGCTCGAGTGAAGCCGCGGGTTCTGCTAGATATAATATAAAATTACTATTAAACATTAAGATAGAGCTGTGTTTATCAGTATTTATTATTATTTTGTTTGTTTAAATATTGTGCATTGAGTATTTATATTCTCATAACCAATATAAACACACCCCATGCAGGGATCGAACCGGCGACTTCTGTCTTAATACCTTATACCTATTTAAAATATTCTAAACTTCCTTCAATCAGCAAAACATGACATAAATCTAGGCGTTAATATTTTACACAAAGTAACAAACCGGCTCAATAGAAATCCATGCCGATAATCAAAGATATTACGACCAGTGCAACTTGAGCCGCCATCGCCCTTCCACGTCGGATATGCTAAGAGCGAATCGCAAGATGAATGTGTAGTCAGAGCTCTTGTCTCTTTGGACAGCTATATTTCCTTTCCGTCATCTGCTAGAGAGAGCTTGTGGTGCAAGTGACGAGGTGTCGCTAATTAGATCCAATTAGATATTTACTGAAGTAACTATGCCTTTGGGTAAGAAGTTCAAAGCCTTTGATTAAGACGTGCTTCCTTTTAGACTGTTTGTATGTGATATAAAAAATAGTGTTCAAGCACTAGGTAGATCCTAGTGCTTCTAAACATGAATGTATACTCAAAGTGCTATATATTTTTTTATTTCTTGCTATTCGTTATTGTATACTGTAGTTTCTTGGCTAAACTTTTGATATTTCTATATTACTACATAGAACTCCCTTGATAGTGTACCTAGTGGTTAGCATGCACGGATAAGTACATCCGGAGGACCTGAGATCGAGTTCCGGGTCGGGCCAAGTTTAGTTATTGAGTCTTTCTGTTTAGTAAGCCTCAGTAACAGCCCGTTGTTGGGAAATTGACCGTGTTTCAACCGCGTGCTTTAGAGAGCACGTAAAGCTGTCGGCCCACCGAAGTATGAGAGTAAAAGGAATAAAGAATGCATGTTTTGTCTGCGTAAACACTTGTGCACTTTATCTTCTACGCAGTTGGCTAGTCTCAAAGAGATAAGCCGCCGTGGTCGAAATTGGTCGGGAGGACATTATTATTATATACATACATATGTATGTAAGTAATGTACACCGGAAGTTCGCATATTCTAAATTATGTATAGTTATAATCATTAGCTTGATGCGAAATCGAAATCATTAGCAATTTCACTATAATCCCTTACCAGAATAAGATAGTCGCTGTCATCTTTATATTATAAGTAATATTTTCTTATATAAAAAATAATATGGGAAGCCATTATTCTTGCACCAAACAAGATGTATTACAGGGACAAGGTGGATGTTGAACTGATTGCGGATAAGGCGGTGACTGGAGTTCTAATTAGAGGCAAATCTCAGACTGTAGCTTTCATACACGGGTTTATTTAGCCACAGTATTGTTTGTTATTCTGAATATGTCAAGTGGGCATAAGATATTGATAACTAGGCCACGACTATATGAATAGTTACATGCATGTGCTTTCAAAGTTCAAAGCTTTTTATGTTGTTACTAGGTTGATTTGGGATCTTTTTCTATTGTAAATTAGATTTGAAATAATAATTTGGTTTAATTTTATCGCATTTGTTTTGTATATAAAAATCAAAAGAAAAAATTGGATTATATGATATTTTAGTTATAAGTTGCCTCTCTACATTTTTATTTCTTATGGTTAATGTTATGGTATTATAGGGAACCTACTTACTTTATATTTTATACTGATATATTCTGATATAGCAAATGTAAATATTATTGTAGATATGATGAATTCGAATAGAACTTCACGATTATTTTGTTCTATAAGTTATTACTGATTCCATAATAAATTCAACACTTTACTTACAAGAAAATCAATGGCTTTAAGAATATTTAAAAGGTTTCTAAGTAGTGTTGTTTAATACTTGAAACAACTAGTGTTTTACTTCGAAGTGAGTTCTTATGTGGGTCAGTTTTATAATTCATTCATAGAATTATTGACAATGTATTTACTATTAATTTAAAACAGCATAAGGTCGCATCGCATCGATGTAAGTCTGAAGCAGGTTCAGCTTACTCGACATTGAAATAACTAACTAACAGACCAGTAGATGTAGTTAGTTCATACTGTGTGGATCGCAATAATAGTAGTAATTCTAATTAACATTTTTTATCTATAAAGTTAACAATAGTGTTGCTTAATATTTTAACTTTAAATAATAACAATCTAAATTAATATTAAAGTTCTTTTTAAACTACATATAAAACAATTATATTGCTTAAATAAATAATTGATAATTTAAAAAATGTTTAATAATCTTTATGGTTACAGATAATATAATAATAGCAATACTAAATAAGATTAGTAATTAATAAAGAAAATTGTAATATTTATTATAATAGCAAAAATTAAGTAAATAATATTGCTATTTAATATTTAATTACAATACTTATTAAAAACTTAAAATTTTTTAAATGTTTAGAATTAAAATCAACCAATATTGTAAGGTACTTTGATGCCATTTTTGAAATTAAAATCAATTTTGTAAAATAGTAGGTAGGCTGTCTGTAACAACTGTATAATGCCATTGAGACATCTAACACCTTAGTCTCTCCCGTGACCATGATTGCTGTAAAGCAATCGAAACGTCGGAAAACAAAAATCAAAATAAATCCGCGAAAAAATCCGAAAAGATAGTTTTATTTAGACATTATTTATTTTACTGATTGTATGGAACATAAATGGTAGATGATGTTGTGATACTTGTTTAAATTGAAGATAAGTTTGATACAACCATTTGTTACATACAGAAATTGATTTCATTTTGCTTTATTTAAATAAATGCATTCTAAAAGAAAAACAGAAGAATTTGTATTAATATTATAAAGAGGCAGAGTTTGTTTTTTTGTTTGTTTGAACGCGCTAGTCTCAGGAACTACTAATCCGATTTGAAAAATTCTTTTTATATTAGATAGCCCATTTATTGAAGAAGGCTATATGCTATATATCATCCTGGAAAAATGTACGGTTCTCGTGGGATAGATTTGTTTTTGTCTAGGGACGAACCCGAAGCGACGCGAGGGTGATTCGCTAGTATATAATAAAGATGAAAACATATTTCAAAATGTCTATAAATTTTCTTAACTTAAGAAGTCTTAAGTAAATACTTTATGATATCAAATCGACTTAATATTATATTAATATTAATTAAGCGACTTGCATTTAAGAAGATACATCAACAAAAGTAACTAAATTTATAATATCATGTACCTTGTTGCCTTATAATAAGGGTTGTTTTAATCCGACCTTAAAACTGTGGTCTAACCTGTCAGCTTTGTCTAACACAGTGTCACAACCTATATGCAGCGCTATCACTCATATTTTCAAGTAAAATATTGAGTTATGTCTCACTAAATATATTTTAGTTTATTATTTCAACTATTTACCACCACTTGAAATAAAACAATCTAACAAAATCAATTTTTTGTCTATAATTTTATGCTCCGATGCAATTTCAAGTTGATTAATTTGAAACAAATTGATAAATAAAAACATATTTTAACGATGTGTTTAATATGTAACTAAACTAAGGAAAATGATTTATAAAAATGTCATTCATAAATAACTTACTAGAAAATTCTTTACAATAACAATATACATTATAATAATACTCGTATTAGATCTTTTCTAAATGATACATGTGGTACATGAAATTGGGATATAAAATTTGATTTAGCTGTTATGTAAATAGGCTATATTAGGGTGCTGTTTTAATATATGGCGACCTATTACAGCTCCCACGAACTGCTATATATCACACGCGACAAACACAAATAAGAGGTATAAATTTTAGTCTGTTTAAAACAGTTATCTGGCTCAGATTTTGAGCGTTTCAATTTGGTTTCGGAATTTAAAGTAGATTGGGTATGTATTATATAGGTACAAATAACTATACATGAACACTAGTTTCAAAAAAATCTCATAAACTTGAAATGGCTCTATTATTTATTGGCTATGTAGTTATCCCTATAAAATTACCTTACTTATCTTACTTACCTTATTTATGAAATTACTTATCCTTTTCTTTAGTTGCAATTGACTCTTTGAAGTCATCAAGAAATAACAAACATGCTAACTTTCGCATTTTGCATTTAAAAGGCGACCTGAACTCATTTCGCTTGACGACTTGATTACAAAACAATACCTTTACTTTTACTTTCTATAAATATAATAGAAAGAAATTCTCTAAATTATAGAGGAAGCTGTATCAAAATACAAACATACAATACATAAAAAACAAACTAGTTATAGGTTCATCATTCATTGTTCTATTTTACAACGTATCTATCAAAATGAAATCATTTTTTTATATTAATAATATTTTGGTAGAATAAATTCAACTAACAATAGAGTACGGGCTACAAAAGGAAAAAATAAGACCTTCCTTTGAATTTTATAATTTTAAATATAAATATTTATTCATACGTGGCTCGAATTGTAAATATGCAGCGTATAGTTCAATCAACTTCGCTGAAAATCTATGTGAAAGAGATGTGAAAACTTTTTTCATTCCTTTATCAGTATTTTTGGGTTTTTACTTACATATATAAAACATATTAACGCCATGTTTTTCCTAAAACAGTTCGAAGGGTGGAATATTTTACTTTAAATTTTCTCTTTATGCACCTAAATTAGAATCTAAGAGATGAACACATATTATTTAATTTGTCTTTGAAAATTCGTCTTGCTCAATATCTAAAATTTTTAAGAGTATCATAAATTGTGAAGTTTAACTTTAGAAAGTTCTCCTTACAACTATAATGTACGATTTTTTACCTGCGACTCCGTTTGAGTGGTAGTATTAGTAGTATTCAGCTCTTTTTAACGTCTGGGCACGAGCCTCCTTCATTACGATGGGGATTAAGCCATAGTCCACCACGCTAGCCAAGTGCTGGCAAGAGGACTTCACATGTCTGTAGAGAGATTTTTTCTCGATGTTTTCCTTCATCGTGGTAGGTTGTAAAGTAGTTTGCATGTTATATATCAAATCTATTATATAAGTTGTTACCTCTCAATTATATATTATTAGTACGATGTGATGTATACTAAATAATAATTAGTACATGCATTATATTATGTATAACGTCTAACAATTTCCGTAAACCAATAACCAATATTCCTATAAAGAAATCAACTTGCAAAATGGTAAATAATATTTAACCATACGATACATACGAAAATTTAAACAAAAGATTGATAATACCATCTAAGATAAATTACGTTAAAAGCGAGTCAAATTAAACACTTACATATAATATATCTCGCTATCTAACGGTCTTTGAAGTAGAGAGCTTTGAAGTTATTTTTAGCGGGTGAGTAATCATCACTTGCCCCGGTACTGGGACAAAGCAAACGAGGCATGGACCGTGCAGGTCAATGGTCACTCGTCATAATTGCCCACAGCGTATATAAAACTCAGTGGGTATATAAACAACCCTTATATACTATAATCTTGGAGTGAATAATTTAAAAAGCGGTTGGACGCGTTAGAAGTGTACCTAGTTAACTGAAGAGTATGTTGGTTTTAATAAGCTTGAACTCTTTATGATGATATTGTATATTATTGGTTAGGTTGTATGTAATACGTTTTATTTCAGTCATGGTGTAATGAAACTTCAACTTTTTTCGTTTGACAGTAGATGGGTTGTGATATCCATTCCTAGATTAAATAATTATATATACGTAAGCGGAATCCGCCAAAATAAATGCCAAAGTCAAAAATAGAAAGAATAAGGGTTTTTGAAGTAAAACTTCTTTACGCACGCTGGACTTGGGGGGTAAGCTGGTGAATGCGTTACTAAAAAATTTACGTATGTTTGTTGCCACGGTAACCGTTGTTATTGTCTGACAAATGATATGTAATATTATATTCTTTCCTTAAATGATATTCTATAAATGTATGATTGTAATATGCCTAATATGCGTTATTTTTAGTATCTCACCTATCTTAAATATTTAAAACATAAATTGAATTTCATAAAGAGTACCAATAACCTACAGAAGTTTTACTTCTTGCGCGTGTACACATTCATACACGCACTCTTTGATTTTTTATAGTAATAGTTAAATAATATACAATTTTTGAGAATAAAAAATTTTAAGCATTAGTTTATGATTTGATGTTACTTCATTATTGTTATGTTTTCCTATCTCTTCCTCTTGATACCATAATAGTAGATTATTTTTTTGTCTTTGTGATAATAAAAGCCCTGAGCTATTTTTATTTATTAACATTTATTTAATACTCACCTAATATATAAAACGTAATTTGTATACTTTTTTAAAACATTATTTTTTTGGCTTCATGTTTAGTTCAATGACGCTTTGTCTATGTTATTCCTTAGTTTGAGTATTCATCTAACTGTAGTTTTTTTTTTAGTTAGGAAAATTCATTAACGCATACCACCTGTAGACATACAGGTGGTTATGTGGGACTGACCGGCTAGAAAAACCAGTACTACCCACTAAAACCCAACAAAACCTCCCCCGTCTAAATGGGGTGTCGCAGGATCTCTTACACACTCCACCAAGAGGCCCCGACGGCAGATCTATCTGTAATAACTAAGTAAATCACAACCTATTTATATATAATTCTTTTTCAAGAAAACAATTTAAAACAAAGAATTCAACCCAATAGAAATATCAGGATAGCAAAATACGTAAGTTACCAGCAACACTAATAAAATTGCTTCCTTTAATTAAGGTGTCACCACACTAAATAAGACGTATTTCAGTGCCTTTAAAGATTTTTAGTGCTCTCTGTTCAAACTAATTGTTTAATTCTAGCCTGGTTTAAAGGTATGGGCGAGTGGTAAGCGATTTAATTTCTCAGTTATACTAAAAATTTATTTAATTTCTTATACAAGTTACTTATGTACATAATTCCCTTTATTTCTTAGAACTAAAATGACCTAAATTTTTGAATCATTTGATGTATTTCGATAAATAGCACTATGTCACTTTGCGACCCACTCAGATAGTGGGTTTTAGGCAATTATCCTTCTCTATAACTACGAAAATGAAAGGTGAACTAACACACTTTTGTATTTTATAGTTAAAATGTAGTAGAAACAGTCCTAACATATCTTAACATCGTTAATCAACCTAATAGTTCCTTATACGATCTAATTCTTCGAAACAAAAACGCCACCAATCGAGCGTACTTTTTCAGCCGTACTAAATCTTCAGTGCCTGAAGTGTCCCTTTCCTCGCTCTAATAAATCACTGCCCAGATGTTCCTACAGATAACGGGTATTTAAAACTTTAGATTAGATCCTGCCTTAGTTTAAAACGTTACTGATAGAGCCCCTATATATTTATGTGCTTTGTTAAGCTTCGCAAGGAGATAAAGTATAAAGCTTAACTTTATTATTAGGAATTCATGTTTCCTAAATATATGAAACACACGCGGATTTGCTCGCGAAAAAATCGATTACAGTATACACACATAAATAAACTTATATGTATTACATAAAATAGTAACTCAATAGTCTAAAATATGAGGTGCGCTACACTTTTTTATTCTCTCACTATATATTATACAAAATAATTGAAGATATAATAAGCCTTAAATCCTTAAAGATTGAAGGACTTTTTATGAAATAATCAATCATTCTTCACGAAATTATGACAGCTTACAGATTTAAACAGAACTACTAAAAATAATTATAAAGCCAGTTCATTCGGAAAATGTTTTGACAAATATTCGAAAGAAAGTCGTCGTAATCAATCACTGCGCTCGTCCTTGGAGCTTTTGTATAGCGGATACAGTGTCTTGACTTAATTTGTTTTAATTAATCGATTAAGTGAAATTAAAGGGAATCACTTTTAAGTTTTTTTTATAAATGAAATACACGGCATTACTGTACAGTATATAATTAATATAGTGTATATAATGAATATTTTGAAACATAGTATTTTATTTGATACTAGCAATTTACACTTGCACTTGCTTCATTCGGGTCCGTAGGTACGTATATAGTGTACCTATAGCGTTGTTACAGTTTAAGGTTTACACAAATAACCATTGAATAATAAACTAAGTATGATCAATAACGATAGTAATTTGATATTAATTTTTATCAATAAGCGACAAAATATGTACTTGCCTAATAAAAATTGTCATCAATATATGGTACATGCACGTATCCTTATATTTTCTAAGGGGCCCTTAATGAGGTCATTCACCGCTAGTCTCAGCAGATTTCGGATTAATCGACAGAAGATGCAATTTAGCTGTTCTTATATCCAGGAAAACGGCGATCAGTCAACTTTAGGAGTAGGGGACTATGTTTATGTGATTTTAACATTTATAAGCAACAGTAGGAACTGTCACTATATTTATTCATATTATCGTTTTGATAAAGTGATATGGTAAAGTAATGCTAGACCACCTACGAGGTATAAAATATATCACTAAAAAAACACTACCTTTTAACGGTTGCTCATATAATATCTAAACATAGGTAATAGAATATGACCTAGACCTCAGACAATAGACTTATGATAGTAACAAAATTTATCAAAAAATGACGCTACATTACAAATACAAAATGCTTTGTTTTTATAAAAGTACTTGAAACACATAAATTCAAAATCTTCAAAGACCTAAAATATCTACACCAAAGCGTCTTACAAACAGCAATGATTCAATAACATCGACGCAAGTGCCAAATCCTTCAGGAAATTAAGGCTTTCAGTAGAACGGAGGCGTGCCTAACCTTTTGTTCGGGGCTCATAAATCCTACTGCCACTCGCATTCGCTCAATCAGCATTGTACAAACTTTGGTTTCTACTTCTTAATAGTCTGTGATTCATTGCGCTATTGTTATATAATTAATTTGAACAATTACCGTCTTTTACACCTTATTTATGCGGTCAGGTGATTTAATTGATAAAGACAATAATATTTGGTTCTTTATTTTCTCAAATATATGAAATATGGTCGTAATTGCTTTGTTAAGTTTTGTCATTACTCATTATAAAGCTTTATAATGTACGTATTATAGGTTTTAGTGTCTTTGTAATATATTTATTATAGTTATACTTCTTTTGGCACGTTTGGATAAAATTATGAGAGTAAAATTTTTACGATGCGCGCGCACACTGACAGCCAAAAAGCAACATGATGAAGTTAACTGAAAGCGACATCATGAACTTAACTGTATTCCTTTTACCAACAGAGTTGTCACATACGGGATGAAATCTTTAGTTATTTTTGTTCTTTTATGCCAAAGGAGTATATCTATAAGTACACACACACACACGTTTTACCCTTTTTCCATGACATAATCTAGGTCCTTGCCAAATTTCATCAAAATATGTTCAGGTATCTAAAAAGGAAACAGACGGACAGAAAAGATATTAGTATGGATTGAATATTTTAAATGTAGAATATATTTTATTTTTTAAATCCTGTATTTTCTATAAAAGTTCGCAATATTCTAAGTATATTCGACTCCAATTAATAATATGTATAATGAAACTCATAGCCATAGAGCACCTCTTAAACCTCTTCACATATGTAGATCGTTACGAATATTACACACAGACATGTTGAATAAATTTCTTAAAATGTAATATAATTTACTGTTTATTTAAACGAAAATTTCTTTATTATATATATGTATTTAAAGTAAAAAATACAATAAAATAAAACCAAGGTTCATTATAATGTCATAGGGTGGGGGGAAAAAAAAAATTTTTGTTTTTTTCCTTAGCTTGGGGGTAGAATTTTTCTAGCTTATAAAAGAAACAAAATGTTTGAAAAAAAAATTTTTACTCAACATTTTGAGGTGGCCCACCGACTTTTAAAATAATTAATTGAAAATTTCTTCTCTTCTTCTTTGAAAACATTCAAGAATTGACGAATATAGTTATTTTCTATCCAACTTTCACTGTAATATTGCAATTTTAAAAAAGTTGAAAAAATAAAATGGCATTTTTTTGTATTACAGTGTAAGTTGAGTATACCTATTGAGTTCATTAAACAAGACGTATACATACATATATGTATTAAATAATTAATAGCCAATAAACTCACTTCCAAAGATATTGCAAATATAAACCTAACAAAATCGAACCTGCGATATCCGACACCACTGTACCAAAATGTACAAGTAAGTTTATTCAAACTAAAATAATTTCCACAACATTAATTCAGATAATGAAAATTTATTAATGAAACGATTTTCGTATATTCTCCTAAGATAATACATATGACCGTAAAACTTTGAGAATGACAGCATCCTCATCCAAACCATAAAAACTTTACAGCCCTCAACTGCTTATAGTAACTAGTCTAGCTATCCTATTCTAGACTCATGAAGATTTTATGAGGGAAATGACGCGTTTACTGGCTGCCAGGATTATCTATTCAAATGACTTTTTCGCCGAATTAAAGTACCGGAGAGATAACAATTTGAATTAATTTTATCTCGAAAAAGAGGTTGAAAACTTGATGTCTTAAAGTTAAACAAAATATTACCGGTCTTTTAACTATTTCTGGTTATTAGGTTATGGCATTTAGAAATTCTAAGCTCGTATTGCAATATACATACGTGAATTTTGTTTGTACGTGTAGATGTGGTCGAAAACAATATATTCTTTATTGCACAAATAGTTAATTTTTTTTTTTTATTGTATACAGAAAGTGACATGGACAAAGGTGGACTTATATCTATAAAAGATCTCTTTCGGTAGAAAAGGGAAAGAGCAAATTCAAAAAGAAAGTATATATGTTTTATAGTTATATACTTAGCATAAATAAATACAACATATAAACATATATATATATATATATATATATATATATATATATATATATAGATATATATATATATATATATATATATATATATATATATATATATATATATATATATATATATATATATATATATATATATATATATATCGTGTCACGGTGTTTGTGGTCGCACTCCTTCGAAATGGCTCGACCGATATTAATGATTTTTTTGTGTATTTGGTTGGTAGGTATGATAATAGGTGGTAAAGTATTTTTACCCTTCTACCTGCACCATCATTTTTAAATCTCGATTTTAGTATTTTTTGTATGAACTATATAAATACACATATCTGCTGTATAACATTAAGCCAAAGGGTTTTTTTCGTAAATTGAACGCGAGCGTAGCCGCGGACTCTGCTAGTAATATATAATTAATTATTACATAAATATTTATGTCGAGAATATTTGAATTTCAATTAAATGTAACTTAATGATAAACCAACCTTAATTGCAATTTACTGAAATAAAATATCAAAAAGATAACAATTCTAATTAGGTTTCTTGAAATATTTATCTCGAAAAAGAGAGAGAGTAGGTTGAATACTTAATGTTTTAAAGTTTAGCAAAATACTACGGTATCTTTAACAATTATTTCTTGTTATTAGGTTTTGACTTTCAGAAATTCTAAGTTTACATTGTAATACTGTTTTCTATTACATATTTTTCTGACTGATTCATTGTCGTACTGTAATTGGTGGTTCTAGAGGGTGAAAATTATGACAGCTTTTTGTTTTTTTTTGAAATTAAACTTCTAAATAGAGATGATTTTTTTTAGTAAAACAATATCTTATTCGGGTTTTTTTTTTTATTTTAATTACCTTCATGTGAATGTACTATTCAATATTATTTTACAGCAGTATATATAATATTAATCAGATGTTCTGTCCGTATGTCACATCGAAACAGGTCTAACTCCAATAAATCAGTGCGGTTACACATCATTCATCCCGACCGGTCCACAAAGATGTATGGCCGAAACTTCTTGTTTATGTAAATTACTGCTACTGTCTCATACTAAGAAATATTTTTATAGACACAGAACAATACTTGGAAGTGATAATTTTAATATATACAGATAAATAAAATTGAAGTGTCTGTTTGTAATGTCAAAATAACAGCTTTATACTAAATGCATATGGAATTATATACGGTACTTATAGAAAAAAACACATTTTTTTAAATTTTTGTCTGTCTCCAAAACAGCTGGACCAATTTTAATGGGACTTTCACTGGCAGATAGCTGATATTATAAGAAGTATCTTAGGTTACTTTTATATTCTAAAAAGAATTAGGATTTTGCTCAAAAAAATTAAAACGTACCTAGGGACGCACCCGAGCGAAGCGAGGGTAAGTCGCTAGTATTATCATAATATTGTCGTCTTGCCTCCGATTCGTGTAAATGATTCGTTATCCGTTTATTTTTATAGCATTAATGTTTATTTTTTGTAAATAATACAAACGTTACTTAAGTTTTTTCGAAAGAAATATTCGCAGGTCTAAAGGTAATTTCTTTGCTAAACTCATTAAAATCGTTACAGCCTTTTGACCATGAAAATTAACAAGGAAAACACTTCAATTACTTATCTATTATGGGAATTGTAGAAGAAAAGTTTTTATCTATATATGAATCTATATAAAGATACATATAAAATAAGAAAAGTAATATTATATAAAGTACATGTGTATTTATAATTCATAAAATGTCTTGACTTATGATCGTTCATTTTTCCTTTAGAATTCCATATAGGTATGCCAGTTATTTTCACAACTACATATGAAGTTGATCGATGAAACAATCACCTATCAATCTACTTCATATTTTCACTATTCTACTTCGTACTGATATGGATTTTCTAAGAGCTTTACTAGAATATATCTTAAAAAAGCTTGAGTAAACTGTTATTTATTAAGTTGCAAAGCTTTTAGATTTAAATGATAATTTATAGTTATTATGGAAATACTAGTTTTAAATATATATTTTGTCTGTACGATAATTATTTACACTAATATTATAAAGAGATAAAGTTTGTAAGTTTGTGAGTTTGTTTGTAACAAATAATCTCTGGAACTACTGAACCAATTAAGATGAACTTTCTCAAGTAAGGGATATAAAATTCATCATACCTATGTATATGCGTACTAATGTGTAGTCTTTTATCCATACTAACCCTTAAAATGTTCCTAAGGACGAACCCGAGCGAAGCGAGGTTAATCGCTAGTCTATATATATAATAGAATCGTAACGTTGAATCTGTACATTAAATATTTTTTGGAAAATCTTATTGAAAGACTTTATTATCGATAAAAAGGCCGAATGTAGTTTTAGAATTTTTGTCTGTCTGTCTGTCTAACTGCCTGTTACCGCATCACGGAAAAATCACTGGAGGGATTTTAATGAAATTTGGTATGGTGATATAGCTGGTTATCCGGGTCAACATATAGGATACTTTTTACTGCGGGAAAATATCTCATCTCTGAGAAATCTATAGTAAGCGTTAAAACGTAAGTAGGGAAGAACCCGAACGAAGCGAGGGGAGTTGCTAATTATTTATAAATTGATTTAATGAATTGTTTAGGATTTATAAAGCGTCCACACATGTTTACTATTCAATAGTATATATATATAATAAATAAATTATTTTTTATTTCGAAAATAAATTATTTTTTGTCTTTAACTCGAAAAATAATTCTAAAATACACATACATCCATTCATGTATTTTTTGCTGTCATTCAAACATTGTATCTAATTAGTTATCAATTTGATTGCATTAAATAAAATGTGTTATCTGTCACCTTTCGAGTTTTTTTATTCTGTGGATATGTAAATTATCGCTACCGACTTCGTACTTGTAAATACTTTATGCTAATGAAAGCTGTGATTGTTTGACGGTATATCTCGATCGTTATCTTATTTGACACCTTGGCAGCAGTAAAAAATGTAGCATGCTTTTGAAATGGACCTTTATAATGTAATGATCTGTTAATATTTGTACTTGTTTTCCTTTGATAGGTTTAAAATTATAATATGGAAGAAAAAAATATATGTACATATATTTGGTATAGATAATTTTTTGCTTAGGTTTAGTACGTAGATGCTATAGATAGAATATGATTGGGAGTAAAATATAGATTAGGCACATAATAAGCGAAGCGAGGGTCGCTAGTAGGTATAATAAATAAGGGCCTTGTTTAATTTACTGCTATAGAATTTGAGGTAAACTTATTCCTATGTATTATTACCTATAATTGTTCTCACTAGTTATATCACGTCAGTATTAATTTCAAATCCGTTTATCTGGCCCTTAAATTATGCACCAAAACGCATAAGCTCGTAAGCTTAGATAAGGAAGCATAGACATGAGATAGTTGTAACGTACAACTATATTATATATTATAGTACTAGCGACTCAGCCTCGCTCCGCTCGAGTTCGTCCCTAATAATTTTTTAACATTTAGTATAGATTTCTCAGAGATAAGATATTTCCCGCAGTAAAAAGTATCCTATATGTTCACCCGGATGACCAGAAATGATCATACCAAATTTCATCAAAATCCGTCCAGTGGTTTTCCCGTGATACGGTCACAGACAGACAGACGCAAACAAAAATTTTAAAAACTGTAGCTTCGACCTCTGTATTTGACTATTTCAATAAGATTTTCCAAAAAATATTTTATGTACAAATTCGACTTAGAATTTTATTATATGCATAGATGTAATATCTAATGAAATACTTCATAATTTAGTTGTAATATTCTAAATCACAATATTATTACAAATAATAAACATTATAAGTCTATGTTCGTTACTCCTTCACGCCGAAAATGCTGGACGGATTTGGATAAACTATGATCTGAAGAAACACTTAGGTTTCTGTTAGTAATAGAAATTGCCAGTAGGTGGCGCTATCTATATGTAATATTATTATTGATACAAAAGGCCCCAGAGATACTCGTTACTATCCCAAAGTGTCACGATTTTACAAGAATTTAAAAATAGCAAAATATCTAGTCTAGAGTTTGCGGTGACCTTAATAAGCAACGCCTATATCAGGCGTAACGTAACTTAATTGTTTACGGGCGAGCAGGACGAAGGCACGCTCTATTTCACCCGGGCGTCGAACCTGTGGCAGGTGGCCTTTCAAACGTATAGAGTACTTTCGTTACCTACTATCATATTTAGGTCAAAGGGGTGTGAATATATAGGTTTGAGGCTACTACTAAATTTACTTCATATATGAGTATGTTTGTTGTATTTTTTTTTATCTTCTATTTTTTTATAGTTTACGCCTTAATATAAAAAAAACATATTTTTTAAGGAGAATACGAGATATGTATGTATGGTCAATACATAATTGAATCGATGGTGATATGATACCTTAATATATTTTAGTGAAGCATACCTCGTATTTTTTTATATGCTTTGAAGGAAAATTTTCTATTTATAGCTTGCCATTTGATACATAAGAAATCACATATATAGCTTGTTGTATATGTTATACCTAAAGGCTTGAAAGTACTAATAAATAAATATAAAATTTCATTTGTATCGTAAACCTAGTTTAGGCGTCAACAAAGCCGGCTTAGCGATCGAACATTCCAATTTGTCTAAAAGCTACATGAATATCAGTATCAGTACCAGTTAGGTCCTGAACATTTTTTTATTAATCATCGATCAACCTACCTAAGTCGATACGTTCCTTTTAAAGATATTGCAGTTTTCGTTGTGATGGCGAAATGGCTCAATTCTTTTTTATCTTCCTGCCTTCAAAATGGCGAGCGTATATTTTTAGGTTCACTAACTGAATGCTGCGCAACTAATACCTTGATTGCCTTTTTTCATATCTTATTTTACCCATTTCTTATCTAGTTGCTTTAAATTTTTAAATCTTTTGTAAATTAAAGAAAATTTATTTTGATGACTCGTTTGGCTTAGTTTGTAGTGACCCTACTTGCTATGCCAACGGTCGCGGGTTCGAGTCCCGTTGGGAGCATTCATTTGTGGGATGAGCACGAATGTTTGTACTTCAGTCGTGGGTGTTTATATTTATAATCTGTGTGTATTTAAAAGTATATGTAGTGTATCAACTATCTGGTATCCATGACACAAGCCTCGTAGCTCACTATGGAACTAGATGGTGCTGTGTGTTAATGTCCCAACATATGTATTATTATTTATTTATGAGAAAACATTATGATTTTATGACATAACGATACAATTTCTCATTTCAATACAATTTTTAAAGTTTCTATGTTTAATAAGTGTAAAGTTTATTATATGTTAAAATTATATAAGTAGTTTAGGTGACAAAAGTATATCTAATCTTATATATTTAAACGAGCAATTCTTGTATATTTATATCTTTATTTATTTATACCAGCGATCTCGGAAACGGCTCTAACGATTTCGCTGAAATTTGGTATGCGAAGGCTTTCGGGGGCGAAAAATCAATCTAGATTAGTCTCATGTCTGGGAAAACGCGTGTTTTCGAGTTTTCATGCGATTTTTATTTGCATTATTTTACGCAGAATATGGTCGATAATTTCTTACCCACAGTTATAAGCATCGTGGTCAAGCGATCAAGTCGCAAGCAAAACACAAATGCCCGGGATCGAGTCCCGGTCGGAATACAAAGTTTTTACATACATATATATTTTTTTGTATTTATTCAAGTTTTTAGTTTTTTTTAATCTAAAAGAAAGATGTAACAAAAAAGCCCAGGTACTAAAGATTTATGAGTAAATCAAATATTTGGTAAAAACTAACACGCTTCTGATCGAAATTTAGATTACGTCTTAGATTAATCATTAAACAAATACATATGTAGATGGTAAAAAAATGAAGTCATTACGTTGTTTTGTTTAATTTCACGTCTACCTAATCATATATATTAAACAAGAATGTTGAAATCACCTGTGTCCTCAAATATTTCTTAGAATTTCTGCTTTAAAAGGTATTTTTTGCGAAGATGTTATATTTACTCTCTAAAGTAGATCTTTTCCTTCCAAGAAATCTAAGTCCGTGAAGACAGAGGTAGTCTAGCAAACGTAATTTACATATACGTGCTTCTATACAAAACGTTATATCTAACTAGCGACTTACCCTCGCTTCGCTCGGATGCGTCCCTAGGTACGTTTTAATTTTTTTGAGTGAAACCCTAATTCTTTTTCTAAAATAAAAGTAGCCTAAGTTATTCCTTATAATATCAGCTATCTGCCAGTGAAAGTCCCGTTAAAATTCGTCCAGCCGTTTTGGTGATTACCTGGAACAAACAGACAGACAGAAAGACAGACAAAAATTGAAAAAATTGAGTTTTTATAATAAGTACCGTATATAATTCCATATGCATTTAGTATAAAGCTGCTATTTAGAAATTACAAACAGAAACTTCCATTTTATTTATCTGTATACATTATAAGTTAGTTTTACAATTCAACACTTTGTATTGTGGGTAAAAGTTATCAATACGCCAACAAAACAAAGCTTATCTTGTCGATATAATATCGTGATATTATATACAATTATAAAATCTACTTATATGCTTGTGAAAGTTAGTCTTCTTCTGTTATATACTATACAATGGAAATTATGCATGTCTGTGTATCCGTCTGACTGTTTGTCTCGTTTTATGAGACAGATATCGCGAAAATATAACGTGAAGAGGGTGAAATAAGGGTTGAAAGTTTGTATGGGGAACCAACTATCTAAAGTATAGTCACGATAACTATTTTCATAAAAATTTATAGTACATTTAAAATGATCTTGCATACATTAAACTATTTCTTTAATAAATATGTGTATGTATTTTTATTTGGGATGTAAGAAGAGACCATATTATCTGTTAATAATCATATTTTTGATTGTTTGTTTAATCTCTCATCATATATTAATTTAAGTAGATCTCTACTGTCTGTATATAGTATAAACTAAATATATAGCTTGATTATAAATGGCTGAGTAAATTCCAAGATTAAGGTCTAGATCATTATGAACACTAGGATAACACTAGATGATTATACGGAATAAAACACTTAAACAAACTCGCGGGCACTAAGTAGTATTTTAATATTTTTACCTTCAAAGTCGTTCATCATACTCGTTTTGCTCGACACATTTGTAAATACGGTACATTACGAAATTTAATTAGTTTCATTTTAAGAAAATCATTAATATGTATTAGGGCGGACGTCTCATTGTCATTTGTTACATGACAAATGAAGTTCGCGAAGAGCTTTTCAATTAGTGTTATGATAAAAATGTTGTAAATATGAATTATTAATGAAATATATATTGCGATATTATACCTAATTTCTTTTTAAAATGTTATTATATTACTTATAATGAATATAATTAAACAAATATTAAAAAAAAATGTCTAAATAAAGTTTTTAGAGACTTTAACTGAACTTTTTTAATGTACTGATATCTTATTTACTGTTCTTTAAATATCTGAGTGAGCTTTAAAACGTGACACAAACATCAATTCAATGGTAATATAAGTTATGATAGAATTAATGAACTTACACGGACATACAAAAATATTTTTTTATAGTTAGTAAAAATAAATAGAGCTTAAAGTAACGTCTTTAGATTATAAAATACAAGAAATAAAAAAAAAGTTTAATACAAACTCAAACTGAAGATACACCATGTTTTTAAACTCAATTTCTTAGCTAAATATACGCTTTTTAAATAAATCCTTAAGACTCCTTAATTGAAATATCATTAAAGGAGTTCATTGCTTTTCTATCGAGGTTAAATAGCACAGCTCACCGGACTCTATTTAGTCTAATTGATATATAGAATTTAGAATATTCTGATTTAATTCACCTAGATTTGCTAAAGAAGGTATAAAAATGCCTAGATTTTTTATTTAACATAATTTTAATATAATAATCTTGTGGTTAGCACAACTCTTTACACATTATGATTTATTGAAACTATATTAGTTTCATAATCTTTTAAATAAAACTATCTTTTCGGATTATTTCGCGGATTTATTTTGATTTTTGGTTCCCGACGTTTCGAATAGTTTACAGCTATCATGGTCACGGGAGAGGCTAAGGTTCTAGACATCTCAAAGGCGTTATATACTTGTTACAGACAGTGTCTGTTAAGTTAAGAAAATATAGTCTTATTTAAAATGTCAAGTACTGGCGTAAATCTAAGAAAATATTATTTAATAATCTTATTTTACCGACTAATCTCCTTTGTGTCTTCTACATTCTACTTGACATTGGCGAAGTGATCTGTACTCAACTGGCACGCTTTGAAGCCACTAACAAGAAAATTGTATTGAATTATCCTCTTAATATGGCTGGTATTTTATATATAAAAGTTCTTATAAAAATTCTAAAAAAAAAAAAAAAAAAATAGTAAAAAACATTTATTCCAAACTAAACGTGTATGCAAAATTTCAGCTCAATCGGTTCAGGATAACTGTTTTAAAATTCAGTTGCAAGATTTGAATCGAAGAAACATACATAAAAACATTGCAATTTAAATAAAAGCCTGTAAAATATAACTACCCATGTAACTAGTTAGTGTTTGTCATACAAAATAGTACTTTAAGACGTAGATTCAAGTCCCTGCCCAGGACGAAGACTGTTTTCACGATATAGGTTTTTTTTTACCAGATTTGATAATAAGATAATAATAATAATGTTTTGTGTTTCAGGTATAACAACGAAACCATTACAAATTGATCATTTATCAATTTAAAAACCACGATAATAAGGTAAATTAGAAATATTACAATTTCAAAGAATGGTCCTTAAAAAAATTGAATGATAATAGCTATTGTGATAATACGCGTCAAGAGATACGACTGTATAATATAAAGTAAACATACGAGTAATTTGCTACGCTATAATATCTTAAGGTTGCCTGGAAGAGATGGCTCACTCAGCGATAAGGCCGCCTGTTGTGCTTTTTCTTTTTTAATATACATAGGTATATATGTGCAATAAAGAATATTTGATTTGATCTAACCTGTTAACCTGTGCAGTACTAAAGTAGCAATATAGAAATATCTGTAAAATATTTATATCAGTTTCTTTTTAAGACTAGTTTTTTTATTTATATGATGCTGATGAAAAAGACCAAGTTTCTGATCTGAGGTCGCAGATTTGAGTCCTGTACAGTAATATTTTTTATTATACATATGTTTTCTCTAGTGGTTAAATAAAAAATGTTACAGTTTCTTTATTATGTTTGGCTGTGTTTATATTGGAGTTGCATAGGAACCTGTATAGAAGACTAGTTTGTATACGAAGGGCAAAAATAAAGGCAAATACTTACGTGATAGCAATCAAGATAGTAATCAAGCTAATAATTGCTTAAACGGTAATGGTAATATAAAATTCAGATCCTTTTATAGTCCAATTGAAAGACAAGCAGTATAAAAATAACACAGGAATAAAGTCTGTATGTGGCTGAATTAAAAGGTCAAATTCGCTCGTGTAACCGCTAGATAGATATTACCACAGACTAGGCAAATCTGGTATTAAAATTCGATAGACCATACGTTATCCAATACGCTACACGAGAAACGTTTTAAGCTGTGCATTCGGTAATGATTCGGTTGGATTGGTATGGATAAGGGATTAATAACTAGACGGTCTTTGTTATAATTTCAGTATGATTATACGGCTGTTAGTTATTTGTCTATAGATTTTTTTTATGGTAAAATTCTTTTAAATCTTATATTAATTAATATTTTTTGAAATTAATGATTTTTCATATAAATGTAGCTGTTAAGCTCTACCACATCAAAAATCATCGCGTCTAAAAGTTTTATGTTTTGTACAAGTGTATCTGATATAATTAAAGTGAACCAAAACACAAAATAAAACCGCAACAAAATCTGAAACGATAATTTCATTTAAAATATTAAATACTAGCGACTCACCCTCGCTTCGCTTCGGGTTCATCCCTAGACAAAAACAAATCTATCCCACCGGAACCGTACATTTTTCCGGGATGATATATAGCCTATAGCCTTCCTCAGTTAATGGGCTATCTAATGCAAAATAATTTTTCAAATCGGATTAGTAGTTCCTGATATTAACGCGTTCAAACAAACAAACAAACAAACAAACAAACTCTACAGCTTTTAATATTAGTATAGATTCGCGTTTAAAAAAGTATTAGTTAAAGTGAGTTGATTCATCCCCTAAACATTAGGGGTTGAAAATTTGTATAGAAGTTCGTCAATTTTATATTTAGTAATATGGAAATTCGTATTTAAGCTTCTGTTTATATCGCTAATGGGAAATCTTTCGTAAATAAAATATATTACTTATTCACATTCACATAACCTTCAAAATTGTTCACGAATCACTCTATACGAAGTAAATTTCAGTTTCCTGATGTTATAAGAAGTAATACAGCATTTGAGTTAGTTTAAAATCTATTCATTCAGGCCGGAGTCCATTAACAATATCAAAACAATAGACAAAGCGAGGCAGGTTTCAAAGCGGGTTAAGGTAAAGTTTGAAAAGCCCAGCTCGAAGTCCGGATAAATCACAGGTCTCGATTATGAAATACAAACAACGATGTTGAGGGTAGTTGCAAATTTTAGGTAAATGTAGTTTCCCGTGAGGATATATTTGCTACTGATATCGAACTGAGTGTATGCAAAGCTGTGATCGGATATTTTACTGTAATAAATTTTAATTTTTTTAATTGCCTTGAACGATAGATAGTAGGAATAGCATATTTTTTCCATAAGTACATCAAAACAAAGTCACTTCCCGCTGTCTGTTCCTATATGTGCTTAGATCTTTAAAACTACGCAACGGATTTTGATGCGGCTTTTTTTAGTAGATAGAGTAATTCAAGAGGAAGGTTTATATGTATAATACATGCATAATATAGTAGAGAAACACTGATAATTTTAGAGGTTTCTAATATGATATCGTAAATAAACTCATTTTTTTGCGCTTTCATTGCAAACTTTGATTGAACCCTACGAGATAGATCAAAATAATGTACAACAAAAAAGACCGCGATATCATATGTCTATCTCTTAAGGATAACATACTATATCCAAGCGAGAGTCGCTAGTATCTATTAAAGTAGTTAAATTTTCAATAGTTTATTTTGTCAGTATCTCTTAGTAAAGAGATACTGACAAAAGTCTACTACTAACAAAACTCTACTACTGACAAAAGTTTACTAGTAAGTAAATGTAATATTATGTAAAAAATTTATAACAATTGTACACCGCATTTAAAGACTTCGCTGTTTTTGAAGGACATGGACGGATGTCCATGTCCTCCGAAAACTAAAAAAACATAACTACTCGAAAAACATGTAAAGACAAAAGTAAACTGCGTAACCAATAATATAATATATACAGTCAAATAAGCATTCACGAGCCGCGTACAATCACAAAGCACCCCTGTATTCATTCATCTCTAAGCTCAAACACCCTTTATTTTTTTACCTAACCCTATTACACAAATCCCATATAAATCAATTATCAGCGTTTGTCAATGTAACACTAAAATACCTACGTGGGTACACCTGAGCCCCGATCGCTGGCTGTTGCCACCTGCTAATGTCGTGTACAGTTAAGCCGATAATTACGGGATTATGCCCCCTGTCTGAGTCCTCTTTCCCCCCCACTTGAGTTTCCCCTTTACTTTGCTTCAATGCACCGCAGTATGTGTGGTAATGGTTTTTAGGGCTACAATTTTTCGTATGATGTAATTTTTCGTGAATAATTTCCGCACAATTGTTGTGGAGTGTTGCTTTTTCTTTGTTTTTCGATGCACAGATGGTTGGCAGGTACTATGGGCTTTGGAATACAAAATTATGTGTTTGAAGGTGCTTTTATTATATTTGTCGTACTAAGACTTGCTAGTTGCAGTGAATGAAAGATCTAGATGAGCCAACTTTCTTTGTTTGTATGCATGTGTATAATAAAAAAGCTTATTTAATAATAACTCGTATAGTTTTATGTTTTTACTATATTAAAGTAGTCTTGTTATTAAAATTAACACAGTATGTTTGAAAATTTAAACTCATCTTTACAACAAGATCATATTAAATTTCAAATTAATATTCAAATATTATTTAAACATTATCTGCTTATTACAGAAATCAAATGATATCTATCTTTTAAAATATAATACATTTTGATATTATTTTCAAATTTACTAATATTATAAAGAGGCGGAGTTTGTTTATTGGGGAAGGCTATAGGCTATACATATATTATGTAATATATAGTCTATCTATTCCATACTACCCGTTAATACGTACCTAGGGACGAATCCGAGCAAAGCGTGAGTGAGTCGCTAGTTTGCCATAAAATATATTGTCCGTTTTTAAGAATATTTTCGAAATTTAAACAGAACATAAATTATAACCAAATACAAACAGGTACTATGTCACGAAAATCCCATTACAAAGTTCCACGATCAACCACAATCAAAACTAACTTGATTTCTTACATTTCCCCTTGACCCTCCAACCGAGGACATTATTTCAATTAATTCCTAAACTGTATCCAAACTCAATTAAATTAATGACTATCTTACATCCTAAGAAGTCTTGGTGGGACATTGAATCCGGGTAGTCTTATTAGACCAAGTTGAATTGGATGGTAATTTATTACGGTTATTGCAGTTTCTCGTAGTCGGGTCGCTGTAATCGCACTGAAATACACGAAGGGTTGATATTGTAATATTTTGCATATGAATTTTACATTATTTTGATGTCGACATGTCTCAAACGTTACCTGTACTAATCGCCATCTCACTATATAAAGTTAGCAGTTAAGACAAATATGTTGTCCAAATTGTAATATTACTTCAGAAAGTAGAGTATGAAAAAGGTCAAATTGATTTAAGTTTTAAATATCACCTTGTTTTATTAACTACTGATGATGAGAGAGCTGGTTTTTATTTTATCCAAAGAGTTCGTACTGATATTTAGCGAATTAATGAAAGGTAAATGGGAATGCAGCTAGCGTTCTTGCTGCAGTCTTATAATTTTTGTTAAGTGTGTATTTGTTTTTGTCTTTATAAAAAAGTATTCTCTTGTAAATTATCTCAGTAAACTTTCACTATGTTTACGAATGTAATCAATACAAATGAAATAAAACGAATCCCAATTATTTGTTTTTGTGAATGACACGAAGTCAAAAATAGGAAATGTAACTATATCACTATGCAAAATATATAGTTTTAAATTCCCTCAAAATGATGGTATGACTGGATATTAAATCCAAATATTCTTAACCATCAAGTTGCTTACGAAAAATATTAATAAAACCTCGTCATCTCACAAATTTTTGGAAATATCATCACTCTCTACAAGATTCTAATAAAGAGCATTCCATCATGGCGTAATTTCGTTAAGCCCAATACAGTTCAGTAATTTTTCGATGATCAAGTTAATTTACTGCTAGCGAAATTAAATTTTTTTCATCACCTTTTAATTTCTGCTAATAATAAATAGTGAAACAATAAATATTCTATATATTGTTTAAGAAAGACGTTATTATAGTGCACGGTTCTACCAAATTCACTCAGGCGTAAGTCCTTTTGATAAAATTGGTGCTTGGAAATACATTTTCACAATAATGCTTCTTTGAAATCTTAGTAATGTACTAGAATATAATACTATAAGGAGAGCAGTTGTATTTAAAAATATTAGATCTCGTAAAAAATCTGTTTACTTTTAAGAGTTTATCTCGATTCTAACTAAAGATAATTTAACTTTAATGTGATACTATATCTAAACAACGTAATCAAAAATATAACAATCTATCATAAATAAAACTTTGCATTCGAAACGTCGGACCCCAAAACTCTAAATAAATCCGCGAAATAATCCGAAACGATAGTTTTATTTAAAATGTCAAATATTCGCGTAAATCTAAGAAAGTATTAATCTAATCTAAGAAAATAATAATGATTACAAAAATAGAACATTCTCTTAATCCCTATGCTAAGCTTATATTTTTAGGTGTATCTGCGTATTTACTCAGTTCATTTTCGTTCAATATTACCCGGTAGATCAAATAACCTAAGAAGTAATGGAAAGCTGAACAAAAATAAAAAGGAGCTAATTAAACGGAAAACGGCATTTAAGAATTACAAGGCTATAAAGGCGATCTGTTTCTAACACGAATAACAAAAATAACTCGAGTAAACATTTGTAGTTTTGTACTCAGTACAGAGCATAAAAGTCTGATATCAAACACATAAATCCAATAGAGTCGAACGGTCGAAAATCGTGTTAAAGTTATATTTACGTTTTCTGCACTTCTCTTATGAGATTTGAAGGTAATATCAATGTTAAGTATTCTTCTCTTCATATTTTTGTTTTAAAACTTTAATGTCATAAATACTACTATAAATTATTTAATTATTTAAATACAAATTAATAACATAAATTAAATCAAAAATATATGGCACAAACAAAAAGTTCCACATTCAATTTCAAAGATACCTACAGTAAAACGCCCGATTTGTACAAATTTCCTCAATTCCAAGTCACCACAAGGGGTCGCATAAAAGACCCAAACAAAAACTCTAATGTAAGTCTCGAGCTAATCGACGTATACAAGAAATGGAGGGTAGAATACAATTATTTTTATGGCAACACAATTTTCCTCGTCTCATTACGTACATACAACCTGTACCTGGCAACATTAACATGCCCGCTGAGGGTAGGGCCCCGCTAATGCCCATTGGGCACGCGAACTGGTTTTTGATTATTTTCCCAAAATTATATCCCATTTTCACACTAAAGAACGTTTGTCTTAATGGCGGTCGTGAGGCGAAACAAGTACGAAGCCACGAGATGACGGGATGATGTTACTCGTTTTTTGTTATGCAGATTATTCACGCACGAGACCATCGGTCATTATAACTGTATCGTTTAAATCGCAATGGTGTCATAACTGCGAATGCCTTAGTACTTTATAAAATATTACCTTTTAACGTTAATTTTATATTATTATGCGAGGTAAGGGTATGTTTATAAATATATGTACATACATACATATTATTTTATCATTTTAATAATTAATAATATTATAATGACAATGTTTTAATGAAATAAACTGATTACGTTATCATAAACGTTATAATTTCCACCCTAATTTATATATAGGATTGACCTTAATAAAATTGTAACGTGGATTTGGCGGGTCATAAACCGCAGGATTGCCGCCAAAAATACATTTTGACACGCATTTAACGCCCAAAAAATCTCGAAGTACCCGCTTATCGGCACAGTAAAATTGGCCCCCCAAATTTGATATTAGCATCCATAATACAGCAAATGAGTTTCACAAAAGGGAAATTTACGTAAAAATTCAATAACAGTAGTCATCAAGAGCCAGCGGCATTTTGAATTTTAGTAACACTGGAAGTGTACTCACTTATTCAACGGATTATAGAACTCGGCGTTATAAATGGAGTTGGTCACGAAGTTTGTAATATACGCTCTATGAAATATTTTACCGGCATCAAAAAAGAGAATTTATTTCGTCCAGGATTTCTTTGTATACAGCCACGCTACACTAAACAAAATTAATATATTTAAAGCTAGCGCTTTGTCCCGCCTTCGCTTTTGTACTTTATTATGACATTCCCTGATATTAACGAAATTTATGTAATTAATTGTGTCTAAACAAATGTAAATATTGTCACACTTTAACATCCTATTAAGGGTTAAAATCAAAAGCCCTATTCTAGTAGTAATATTATCCATATAAATCTGTCCTTGTCGAAACGAGTGATAGAGCGCTAAGATAATAATCATACTATCTTTTTTATTTCATAATATATATTAATTACTGTTTTACTAAAAAAGCCCTAGGGGTCGTTTCTTCGAATATTGTATGAGACTTAAGAAAAAAGAAAGAAGCATACACTTGAAATAGTAGAGGAGTACCCCCTTTTATTGAAGTCAAAAATTATAAACAAATTTGTTAATAACATTCTTGTATCGATTTTTTGTTTTCAATCTAATTATAATCAACCTCACCAATAGCAGCTCAGTCACTAGTAAATAGGTTTTATAAAGTAATCCTACATTGCCAATATATTAGCATGGATAGAACTAATAACATGTCGAACCGTATATCCGGAAGGCCGTATACGTGTTTTTATATCGAAGTTTAGATAAAGATGTACCCGTTAAGGTATCAGATTCGTTCAACTTTTTATTCGCTAAAGTCACGCGAGCGAAACACGATTCTGGAATGTTGTTATACTACTGATTACATTTTTTTTAGTATGTCAACCCCATTATTGTTTTAATCTTTATGAATACTTTAAATATGATCGAGCTTAATAATAGTTATTAGCACGTGGAGTTATTTAAAAATTTAAAATATATTAAATAATTTCCATTTGCGTTTAATAATATTTAGAATCTAGCTCATGTAATATATTATTAAAAAATTCACCTCCAAAAATAAACTGTTTTCGTGTCGCACCAAATATTATACTTTCTAAATATGTTACCATTAATATTAAGTACCTTTTAATTGGTCGCAAAACTTCGTCCAAATATGTTTTATTAAATTACATTTGACGTTTCGATGTACCTTAATTGCGGGTTTCTTGTTACTTAATTACAAAAGCCATGAAACGGCAAGGCTTATACATTTTTAATGCTAGAAGACTACCCTTCACACATTGTTGAATGATAACGATTTATGTATTTTGTTTACTTTTACACATAGCTTTGTTCCTATAAAAATATTGAAATTAAGTTGTAAACTGTCTTTTTTTTTGTCTTCCTAACAACCACATTTTTATAACCGGCTTTCGAGTTTCAAAGATTATCTTGAATACAAAATTACTTTTAAAAATATAACAACGCACAAAAAGGCAATAAATAAATCTCAAAACCAAAAAACCAACATACATTATCTATGATAGCTGAAACCGTTAATCGAATACAAATACGAAAATGGAAAAGATTCAAATGTCCCCAGAGTGAAGTTCGATTTCCAAACGTTTGGTGTGAACCAAGATGGCCGACATGACAGCGCGATATCGCGCCAATTCTTTTGTGCCAGAATATATTCTAGTTTTCGTATTCCAATGTGAAAGGACAAGCTAATCTCGCAATCATCCTGAATTGTACTTTAAATTTTGAGAACGGAAATGCGCTCAAATTGTCGCCTTATCTGTCCATTGAAGTTGTCTATGGCCGCTAATAGACCATTGAGTTTTATTGACATTTAAGCCGCTGTTTGGTTTGCGTTTCGTAATAGATTATTATTTATTTTATTTTCTATTTTGGATTATATAAAGGAAATATTATTTTATGATGTGTATTTGATTTTGTTAACAGTTGTAATATAAATGGCTACTGATTATTTTTATTATAAGGACGCTTATAGCCAAGCATTCATGTGAATATAAAATATATTAGTGACCTAAATTGACTCCATTGACAGTTGACGAAGGAAAATGTCATACTCACCCATCTTAACATCGTGAACTAGTAGTTATTACTGGTTTTACTTTACAAAAAGAGAGAAGTAGGTTTTATTACAATCATCTATACAGATAAATAAAATTGGAGTGTCTGTTTGTAATATTAAAATAACCGCTTTTTACTAAATGCATATGGATGTATACACGGTACAAATACCAAAACAACATTTTTTACAATTTTTGTCTGTCTGTCTGTTTGTTCCGGCTAATCTCTAAAACGGCGGGATTAATTTTGACGGGACTTTCACTGGCAGATAGCTGATGTTATAGGGAGTAACTTAGGCTACTTTTATTTTAGAAAAAGAATCAGGGTTCCGCGAAAAAAAAATAAAACCCATGAAATTGTGAACAAAATCCGCATACGGCATACGCACCCGAGCAAAACGAGGGTAAATCGCTATATAATTAAAATTAAATGAATATTTTAGGAGTAGCAAGCTACTATTTATGTATACCTAAACATAGCTAACTGTGAAAACGTACCTAGGGACGAACGCGAGCGAAGCGAGCGTGAGTCGCTAGTAGATAATAAATTGATAGAAGACAGTGAACGTTATCGACATTAATTTCAGACTTTTGATATGGTACTTAATAGAAAAAAATCCATTTTTTTTTTACATACAGACGTCATGTACGTATGTGTATATGTTATACGTATATTTATACTTTCTTTACCCGAGGGTACCCTGTATTGAATTACCTGATCGCAGGATTGAGCCCTACCTCGTGCCTCGGGCGCTTACGAAATATTATTTCACACGTTGAATGAGTGACGACAAATATATTTTTGGGGAGATACTTATGTATTTGAATGTATATGGAGTACCTATTGGAAAAAATATTTCTTTATTTATTTGTATAGGTATTTACTACAGCTAGTATATGATATAATAAAACATAATTATTTTCAAATATCATTTTTATCATGTTTAATATTTTTAATATATGAATACTTTAAGTGTTTATAAGGCATAAGGATACAATTAAAAATGATTACATAAATAGCAAATCTATACTAAAAAAGGGCAGAGTTTGTTTGTTTGTTTGAACGCGCTAATCTCAGGAACTACTAATCTGAAAAATTCTTTTTGTATTAGATAGCCCGTTTATTGAGGAATTCTGTAGGCTATATATCATATAATATAATCTATCTATTCCATACTGACCGTCAAAAATTACCTAGTGACGAACCCGAGCGAAGCAAGGGTGAGTCGCTAGTCTTTAACATAACATCTTTAACTTAAATAGCTGAGAGAAAAACTACCCTACAACGTTCTATTTTCCTTAATCGTGGCAAAATAAACAATGTTCCGCGAAAAAAGGAAATGAAAGACATTCAAATCGGGATTTGTGAAGAAATACGTGACCCCATCGACATTTTGTTACATTGCGACATGATTTCAAAGATCGAGACATGTCAGGAGTAAGAAATCTTCATTTTTCTACCGCACCTAATTTCCTGTGCTTACTTTTTTCGTTCCATAATATTTTTCGCCCGTAATAACCACTTAATCGACGCGACGTACCTAATTTGTTTTGGTCCCGACCTTAAAGCGTTTTTTTTGCTATTTGTGTCTAATGCTAGGTTCCTATAAAATATGAGCGTGATAAAAGGAATTTCGTTCGCTGTAATTATAATAGCGTTCGTTGTTTATAGTGGAAGGAACTCGTTTAGGTTTTAATGGTGACCACTATATTACGCGTGGGGCGTGACTGCCGTGAAAATAACTTATAATATTTTTTCCCTTCAAATTGCACATAGCTTCCGATTCAACTAAACTTTTTATTATGCATTAGGTTTTGCTTGAGGTGACACGAGCTATGGTAATTGTCAGATCGAAGATACTAAAGACAATATTAATTTGACATAAGTTGCATGTAGATTATGTTAAATTCCCATCACTAGTAAGGCAAGTCATAGATAGGTAGGTTATTGGGAAACTCCGTTAATCGTAACGTTTTAACAATGTACCCGCAATCTTTTTCCAATTTCACTAAGACATGTCGCCGTTTTTATATCAATGATGGATATGATAAAATCTCGCAAAAGATAAGAAGCAATAAATAATAAATTTGTAGTTGATACTGTTTTTTATTGCAAAAAAATATTGTTTTGAAAAGATTTCTCTATTAAATTAATTCAATGGTTCAAACAGCTTTCTTAGTAGCGGAGGAAATAAAACTAATATTTGTTAAGAAATGGATGTTCTTCCACTTTGTAACAAAAAGCTAGATAATGAGCGTTCCAATGTCTGTTTTACCGCAATCCCGGTGAATCCCGGGAGCTGTAATGATCGCTTAGACACCGGGATCTGTCGTTTGATGGCACAAAGGCTCACGACAATCGCTTATGCAATAGGGTTATTTTAAGATCCGATTGCCATTATCTATATAACCGTGATAGTCTTTTTGAAATTGACACTTGAGTTATGCTCATAAACTTCAGCATAATATATAAAGCGAAATATTTTACTTTTATTTATTAATAATTTCTTAATACTTTCTTACATTTACGCGAATATTTGACATTTTAAATAAAACTATCTTTTTTGGATTATTTCGCGGATTTATTTGGATTTTTGGTTCCCGATGTCTCGAATGCTGTACAGAAATCATTTTATTTACTAGTTTGAATAATATTTAGTTTATTAAGTTTGATATTTAAGCTTCATTTAATTTATAATGTCTTTAAAGATTTGTAAAGAAATTCAATAACGTATACTTGCATTTTTAGTCTTAAGTATTTATTGAACTAATTTTATCTATATCTATACATATAATAAAAATGTGACTGATCGCTGTCTGTACATGGAATATATTTAGGAAAAAATTTATTGGGTGTCTTTATTAAGGCAATAGAACCCAAAACAATGGTTCTTAGAATTTTTGTCTGTTTCTACGTTTCTGCGTGTTAATCTCAGAAACGGCTTAACCGATTTAGGTGCGGTTTTCACTATTGTATTGTGGTAAATTTCGCTTAACATTTAGTTTGTTTTATTTCAATCGGTTCATAAATAAAGAAGTTGTGTCAATCTATGGACGAACCCGAGCGAAGCAAGGATGAGTCGCTAGTTTATAATAAAATTCAGAACTATTGGTAGCAATAAAATTTCAATTAAAAAACAATATTTTTATTGCTATTCCTACTCCACCCTTGCTCATTATACGTATACCTAATCGGTGTAACTGTCAACTTTTTAAATCCCATAACAAATTACGCATATTTGTATCAACACGTATAATTTTCCGAAGTGTCATTTTACACGAGACAGCACAATCCGTGGATCGACCGCACAATTCCGGCCATATAGTATTATGTTACGACCACATGAAATATAAGCTGGCCCTGCGAAGGTATTACTTCGGCGAAGTGATTTTGAAAGTGACAAAACAAGTTAATTGTTATATGTTAGTACTTAGTTAATATGATTAAATATATAAAAGTATAGTTGTAAGTTCGATTCCCGATGGTATTCCTATATATAGCAGGAAATAACATTGAATTTTTAATGTGAGCCGATTTATGGGTTACATTAGGAAAACAAATTATATTCATATTAAATTTCATCCAATACGTCCAGCCGAATCAATGTGAAGTACTAGCAGATGTACACACATGTACAAATAATAAATATGTTGGGATATTAACAGACAGCACCATCTAGTTCCATGGTAAGCTACGCGCCTTGTGTTATGGATACCAGATAAATAATGCACTACACATATATAACTTTAAATACATACATATTATAAATATAAACACCCATGACTGAAATACAAAAAATCGTGATCATCACATAAATGAATTCGGGACTCACGGGGTCCCAGCGGGACTCGAACCCGCGACCTCTGGCACTACAAACTGAGCCAAACCAAAAAAAAAACTTCATAACATTTAAAAAAAAACAGGTAGCATAAGTAAAAATGCATGTATAATGTAGGTATATGTAAAGTAAAACACTTTAGCAAATTGCAAATGGTTCTCGCTAATGCTGACTAAGAAACCTCACAAGGAGTCTCAATAACCGCAACGGGTGAGGACATCTCAAATTCGCATGCCTTTACCCAAGTTAAGATGCATTCCTTTAAGTAAACATAGATAGATCACGTACATTTAAATTAAAAATAAATTTATTATACTAATAGGTGTTAAATTAATTAATTTATATACATAACAAGTATATACATATATACTGTTTATGTAAAGTAACTTGATATTATAAAAAATGCTTCTTATTGAGATTATAGACTTTTTATAATAATGTAAAATTGACGTTATCATTTGAAAATAATTAAAACATAAACTATAAAGTATAATGATAATAATATATGGAAATAACGTGGCTTGCATGATGCAGGATAAATCAATAAATGTTCTTTTGCTTACTTATAATATTATAGTAAGGATTTGTCGATATTAACTCAATTCGACCCACAGCCATGTTCTTAAACTACCCCTCACGGTACACAATATAATTCAATTTTTATATCTCTTATTTCAAGTCGAGATAGTGCGTTCTTCACGCCCCTCTGTAGGCTGAATTATTTTTGAAGTGTTAAAGGTTTCGTGGGGTTCGAACTAGGGCTATAATACATCCGGTGTGAATGTACTGCTATGTGGATGTTTCAAGTGTTACTTTTATTTGCTATATCCGTTTCAAAGCTCTAAAAGCTCTGAAAGCTCGAACTCAAATATTTAGTCTAAATAAAGATTTGTTGAATAAGTGAAATATCCTATTTCGTTGCTTTGTTTAATTCCCTTAGGCCTATAATAATCATGAGAGCTCATACATATATGAAATTCTATTACACGTTATACTAAAGTACTTTCAGCAAGAAATTACATCTTTTCTTCTTTAAATATAAATGTGTTTTCGTACGTTCATTGGTTATTATTGAACCTAATAGAGATTTTCTATCCTGTACATGTAGACTAATATTAAAGAGAGATCTATACTAATATTATAACGAGGCAGAGTTTGTTTGTTTGTTTGTTAGAACGCGCTAATCTCAGGAACTACTAAACCGATTTGATTTTTTTTTGCATTAGATAGCCCGCTTATTGATGGAAGCTATAGGGTATATCATATAATATATAAACTATCTATTCCATACTAACCGTTATAAGCTTGTATGTAGGGGTAATCTCTGAAATTACTGATCCGATTCTGAGTACTCTTTAACTAATAGGAAGCTACATTACTGCCAAGTGCTATAGGCTATTTTTTTTTGTAATAAAAATACGTTTACTGTTAGAAATCATAAAAACTTTTATTGAAGCCGAAAAAAACTGGTCGTTGAGTTGCTTTATCGGCATGAGGATCAATTTAAACTGTTTGAAATAGAGTAATAAAATTTATGGCAAAACGACACCTAAGGACGCATCCGAATGAAGCAAGGGTAAGTCGCTAGTATATAATATATATGACATATATGGTCATTTCGAACAGCTACATTTCACCGAATCAATCGTTCATAGGGGATTTGCCACTGCATAAGCCCAATATAGTTTCCAACTAAATAGAAGCAAGAACCCTTACTAAATTGTATAACCGGACATGAGTGCCCGGGGCTCCCTCCGTGAGGAAAAAATCTTATTTGACAGCCCATTCTCACCTCCCCCACAGTCTGAGGGCAAAATAAATCGTGTAGTACACATTAGTATGGATAAGGCACTTTGATAAATGTATCAGAATAGCTGAAACGTGAGAGAACTAAATTACTCGTGTGTGAACTAATTCCACACTAACCCTTAATAACTAAGATTTTATATTAATTATAAACAATTGTTATCTTTTGATTTTATATTGTGTTTTTTTTTCATTATTTATTTGCTTTTATTAATTAATGTAGATTGTAGAGTATAAACTCAACTTGCTGTGTTGTGTTTGCAGAATGTTATAATTATATTATGTTTATAATTTATCGACTGATTAGATAACTCGTATGTAGTTTTGTAATATTTTTTGACACAATCAATCAAAATTACTCTATTATTATAAAAAAAATGTTACTATTATGACTTTATGTAACAATTGAGCTATTATCTTGTATAATAAATATTCGGGTATCATAATACCATCGTCATTTACATTTTTATTACCCAAAAATAAAACAAAAACCAATTTTCCAAGACATTAGATCAAGAAAATTAGATTTAAAAAATATATATATTATAATGGCCAAAGAATGCGTCCAGTAACATTGAACGGAAAAAAGAAAAATGAAACCGCTTATGCAGGAAGCTACTTCATATGAGACGTGACCGGGGGTGCATACATCTCCCGAAAACTGTTAAAAACCCCTAAGGGTTCTTTTCCGTCTCGACCCCTTATTGTTGGCTCTGCGCGGTATATCCTTTAACGCAGACCTTTTGACAACTTATTTTGACCTGCTCTTGAATCACTTGGATTGAAAGTATTGTCATCATATTCACTTTCTTTTATAAAAGTTTCATAAATTTTACTATACTTTATCTTTTAAATAAAATAAAATTATATTTTCGGATTTTTTCGTGGATTTATTTTGATTTTTGTTCCCGACGTTTCGAATGCTTTACAGAAAAATAAATATCATAAAATGAATTCATTTTGTCATGTTGTAGTCTAGTGGGTAGGCTGTCTGTAACAACTATATAATGCCTTAGAGACATTTAAAACCTTAGTCTATCCCGTGACCATGATTGCTGTAAAGCATTCGAATCGTCGGTTACCAAAAATCATAATAAATCCGCCAAAAACATATGAAAAGATAGTTTTACATAAAATGTCAAATATTCGCGTAAATCTAACAAAGAATTATACCTAATAATTAATTATACCTAAATATTAATTAATAATCTTTCATTCGTACAATTTAAAAGATGCAATTTCTTTAGGCGCGCCATGAGAGACAAAAAAGCATTGACGTTACGATTTTTGTAACGGAAATGGTTGTTATGGAAGTCAATACTCTACTTCATGTAATAGTAAACTATTACATGAATATTTTGAGAAATAAATTAAATAAAAATAGATATTTATAAAAAACTACTTTTCGTTTATTTTTAAATGAGCGATTTACGTGCTCTCCGAGGCACGGGGGTGAAACACCGCCAACTTCCCAACTCCGGGCTGAGGCTTAAGTACTATACAGAAAGACTCAATGACTAAACTTGGCCCGACCTGGAACTCGAACCCAGGACCTCAGGATGTGCAGCTGTACGTGCTAGCTACTATACCACCGAGGCAGTTGTAAATATAATATATATGACTATATAAATAAGATAGTAAATGAATTTAAACACCTCCTGGTTAATTTCTAAGAAATCAATTGTTAGCTGGCACACCGGTGTGCCCGCTACTCTCGACAGGTTAAGCACTGGCATATCAAAAGTGTGTGACAAATAGTATGTAAATAAACATTTAACTCGAGTAAAGATAGAACCCTTGAGCCTTTAGCGTAATATGGCATGGCGTCATCTGAATATATTGGAATATAACTTACGATACAATACAAATATGTATTTCTATTGATTTTTTATTCGATCTCTTAATAATTATAAACATATCAAAACGAAGATTTTACTATAGGTGGTCTTATCCCTAAATGAGCTATCTCTTTCAAGCAACCAAGGAAAGACAGAGAAAAACAAAAGGGATGTGCAAAGAAGAATAATAATAACTCTTACACAGATACTTATAAAATGTCAAGATTATACTTCATATTTCGGGCATATTACAAAGGTTCTAGAGATGTCTTATTTAGCAACATGCACTCGACCGAAATAATCTTATTGGGCAATCAAAGGTAACCTATGGGAACCCTTGGCTGATATAGATAGCCGCTCAATCCGTATTAAGGCAGACATGCGTAAAATCACAAGCTTTGTTTATGCCAAATCAAATAAAGTATATAAACGTCCGGACAACTTGTTAGTTAATTAATATGACGTGTTAAAAATACCTTGAGACTACTCTAGTCGACTATCTTACAGTTCATTTGTTCAATAGAGTGTGAATTTTAAATGGTATTTTTTAAGTTTTTAATTTAAATTAAGTATATTTTATTGTGAACATTACAGATTTATTACAAATAAGTAATGTTTGATTCCCAAAATAAGATAAATAGGTATTTCTTCAATTAATACTAACTATCTTTTATTCATATTTAATTTCTAATTCAAAAAGAAAAGAACCACATCGTTAAATATTACAGAAAGTTTCTATTAATAAATACTGTTTCAACAAATTTTCTTTTTAGTTTCAACCTCAGCGACCTAATTTACTATATTTAGTTTCTGCATCCAATGTCTTTGCAATTAATGACCAGATCGCGTGATCGCCTTCCTTGATAACACCGTTGTGAAGAAAACACTTCTATCCTTTCCAACTGTAGAATAGATGTAACAAACTGTAATTAAACATAGTAATCGACTCCATATGAGTCTTGAACATGATTCATGAATTATTATTTTTTTCATTTTTTTTAAATACAAGGCTATGATATATTCTATCTACTATAGAATTTAGTCATTTTCTGACTCTACGTTTATAATATTTAGGTCCAAAACGTAAAATAATTTTCATATTTTACATAGCATAATCTGTACTATGTACAAACAAGTGTTTTGTTCTATTACAGATATTTTTAAATCAACTTATATTAAGAGAGCCAAAATTTGAATATATATGTCATCCCGTCTTATACGACTAGCTTCGACCAACAACGGAAAAATCCATTTTCTAAGAGAGCATTTAAAAACATTTTCATTTTCTTAGGTACGATATATGTAATTATAGTCTAAAATATTTTTAAGCTAACAACTCACCCTCGCTTTACTCGGCTTCGTCCCTAGATACGTTTTAATTGTTAGTATGGAACAGCAGACTATATATTATACTAGCGACTCACCCTCGCTTCGCTTCGGGTTCGTCCCTAGACAAAAACAAATCTATCCCACGGGACCCGTACACTTTTCCGGGATGATATATAGCCTATAGCCTTCATAGTTAACGGGCTATCAAATGCAAAAAGAATTTCAAATCGGATCAGTAGTTTCTGAGATTAGCGCGTTCAACCAAACAAACAAACAAACAAACTCTTCAGCTTTATAATATTAGTATAGATTACTGCTCCGCTCCCTTGAGTAGTGATATACAGCCTATAATTGTTTGTGTTCAAACAAACAAACTCTGTTTCTTTATAATATTAGTATAGATATTCTAAGAATCTAAAGAATTAATAAAAATTTATCAACATTCTATTAATTTTTCATAGTATTTTAGCATTCATCGTTTTAAATTTTTTATCTATATGATTTAAGCAAATACTAAAATACGATTTTTTTTTAATTTACTAGAGGCAGACAGCGTTTTATGGAACATGCACGTAAAGTACCCTCGAAGAGCCGGAGTACAATCTTAACTCGTTCGATTCTATATCGATCGTCTGCGGTGAAACGTCAGTTCGGCTCAACGTTTCGAACCCGCTCGGATTTACTGCTGGTTGAATCTTTTAAATTTCGAATGCAGTTCCCTTGACGTTTGGATAGTTGTACGATATTTAACAGATAATATATATATTTTTTTTATAAAATAATTAAAATAAATTCTAGATTACATTTTTCTGTATTGCTATTTTCAGGAATAACTGTTATAAAATTTATTTTCTTTTATTAATTTTTATAAAGCAATGTTTAGTGACTCTTTAAACAAGATTTCGTTTAAAACTTCTCATAACTGCTATTAAAGATTTTATTTCATAGCATATCTGGTCGTCGGTAACATAAATGGTGAATTTAATGTCATCGCAAACAACATTGTAAGGGCTATAAGATTTCGCTGTATTCAGATTACATATTTACGTGCCTTTATTTGTGTGGACAATGTTGTCATTTTGTAAAGTAACATTTAATTTATAATAAATATTCATTTATATAAGTGCAACAAAGTACAATCATTTACTTTACATTCAACAAATCTATCCACATAATTTATATATCTATATAATATATATATGAATCAAATGTTGTTCGTTAGTCACGCTAAAACTCAAAAACGACTGGATTTAAATAATTCTTTTTTTTTTTTTGTTTTGTTGAGGGTGTGTCAGCGGTGGTTTAAGTATAATAAAAAATAGCGGACAACCCAAAAAAACAGCGAAACGTTCAGAACTGTTAATTTTATACCCATGTATATATAGTATAGTCTATCTATTCCATAGTTAACTAACTTTTAAAACATATCTGGGGATGAACCCGAGAGAAGCGAGGATAAGTCGCTAGTATATTATAATACTAAGCTTTATATGTATATTATAGGATACGCTTATAAATATACACTTAGCACATATTATATATATATATATATATATATATATATATATATATATATATATATATATATATATATATATATATATATATATATATATATACTTAAACAATGTATACAATAAAATATAAAATGTAAACTCTCAACCGGAACACACCGCATCTAGTTTTCAGGGCGAAATATGCAAATTCTTAATAATTAAATCAGAGGGTGTGTGTGCCGTTCAAAATTGTCACTTTTATTTATGTAGTTTTATTATTATTTCCTATCACGCTTTTACAACAATCCGAACTCATTGGCTTCACTCAGCTCAAATAACTTCTGTATATAAACAAAATTGACACGTGCAGGAATCAAACCTGTACAATCCGCCATATGTGTTTATTTCACTACATAACCGTAGTTTTTGCTATGACAATATGCCTTAACCAATCCATAAATCATATCCATTAAAAAATCAACTATGAAAGAATTACTAAAAAGTCAGGCAAATATTTTGATTAGTAACGTAGACAAAAAGCCCTTAAAACATATCTTTTTAACAAAACACTTGTTCTTCATTGAGCCATGAAATTCCCTCATATTGTTTATCGCATTCATAATATTTTCCTTACAGCCAAAGCTTATTCAAATTTTATCAAAACGTTTTATCAAACAAGCTGTATCCCGTAACACAACATAACCCTTGTCGGAAAGGTCCAAAAGGAGTATAAAGCATTCAATTCTAACATCACCTGAAAAAATTTCTCAGAAAAATCTTTCCGTGACATCAAGTGACAGGGATCCTGCGGGAACCCATAAATATACTATAAAAACTCTTTTTCAATTTGCCAGTTTACGGAGATAGGTTTAGTGGCGTTATAATTTATGGCTCTGGCGTCGATCGATGGTATCCTATTATAAGGCAGAGTTTAAATAATTGAAATTTACTTGGCTCAAGAAATGCTGTTTTTGATGCATCAGCTTTTACTCTAACATTAAAATTTCATTCTTATGAAAGATTTTAAACACCTTACTGCAATCAGTAAATAAATAAATAAAATAAAAAAGCTAATTTTATTATAATAAAGATACATTAAATAAGCTTATATTATGCTGTCCTTCTTTCTAGGAAGATAGAGATAGAGATAGAGATAGGGATAGGGATAGGGATAGAGATAGGGATAGGGTTAGGGATAGGGATAGGGATAGGGAATGGATAGAGATAGAGAGGGGGAGAGGGGCCTCTGGAGAGAGAGAGAGCATGCTTATATTAGTCTTCTTTTATTATTCATATTTAAGTTGTAAATTAACGACGAATATTATAAACATTTCATTATTCTTTAGAGTACATGATATGTATGGCAAAATCGAGAATAGTAGCATAAACAGCAAAATCACGCTACTATATTTATACTAATTATTATTATAATAATTTCTCATGAAGGTTAAACAACTTGACATACATATTTTATAACTGTAATTTTAAACCATGCATACATCTGCAATAAACGTCATCGCTGTTCTCTAACGAGGTTCACATGAAACCGTCAGCTCGCTATAATAAAAATGTGCATAAATAATTTCAATGCACAAAACTATTAAATAAACCCCATAACGTTAAAATTATGTATTTTAACAATAAAATTTTCCCTAATCCCACAGGCTACCGGCTGGTTAACGGGTCCAAATTAAATTTACACGCGTGCAGGATACGTAATTGTGAACCATAAGCCAATGAAATAGCATTTATATTCGAATGACAATAGATAGATACGTCTACACCGTTCGGCGACTGGATATCAAATGACACTTCCATGTATTCACTAACGAGTTTCATGATAGGGGCTTATTATAAAAAACTTTATACGAGCAAATTTCAACCTTATTACAACGGAATAAGACATACTGAAAGTGCATGAAAACTTTGTACTGCTGCAGAGGGTAGTTATGTTTGAAGGAATTGTTTAAAAGCGAAAGTAATTACGATTTTACGTGTGCAGAAGTGCTCTCGGTGGATTAATAAATATTTCGAATGCAGTACCGAATACCGATTAGTGTGTGGGTACTAGAAATGATATCCGAACAAAGTGAATGAGTTTCATATATATTGATTACTAACGACTTCTCCTTGTTTTGCTCGGGTGGGTCCATAGATGCGTTTTAATTGTAATATAATAATTTATAATATTATATATAGCTTATATTTTAACAGTAGCTTATTTATTACTCCAATCCAGCGGTTTCAGTGTGAACGAGTGAGAAACATACACACATACACACATACAAACTTTCGCGTTATAAATTGTCCGATTACTTTTGAATTAAAAATGTATACCGATTTCGAAACTACTTTATATATTACTAGCGATCTGAGATTGAAATTATCAAGATACTTATATCTATTGATAATTATCAAAATAATTATCAGATATTTATGTAATAATTATCAAACTATTTGCCTATCATAATTTACTTTAGAATAAATTATACACTTTTAAAAATGAAGGTAAGTTTTTTTTATTTATTTTTATCATAATTTTGACATATACAAACTTGGAAATAAAACAGAATAAATTTAACTTACTACATAGGCACTATTTAATTAAATTAATGAGTGGAATATTATCCTCATCCTCCTCAACTGAATTACCCCTTACTGATTGAGTTTTTTGAGCTGATTGAGAGAGCTCAGTTTGCTGATCGACAATTTGAAAAGTTGCAAAAAAATATTTTTGATTATATTTATCAAAGATAATTATCAACCTATACTTATCATGATAAATACCACGATAATTATCAATGATAATTATTGTTTCCAACCCTGCTAACGACTCACCCTCACTTTGCTTGGGTTCGTCCCTAGGTTGATTCGCCATACAAACTTTCATCATTTTTACCACCTCAAGGGATGATTTCTGGAATGAAAACTATCCTATGTCCTTTCCTGGATCTCAAACTATCTTCTTACCAAATTTTATCTAAATTGGTCCAGTAGTTTTGGAGCTTATTAGGTACAATCAAACAAAGAAACAAACAAAAAATCTTTCCTCTTTATAATATTAGATTTAAAACAATTTGTATCACACACCTTTTACAATGTATTGATCAAATTGCACACTAGTAATTCATATACAAACTTTCATATTTATAAAAGTAGTTCAATGGGTTTGCAATAAGTAATACAGTATCACTCTATCGATTTTTTGTTTGGTTTGAGCCAAACGATTATACATTTTCTATACAATTTTCTTACTATTTTACTGATACAATTTTCATATAGAATACATTGTATCTATATAAAATTTTGTGGCAACCATTAAATTTTAATATCAAAACTTGTAAACACTTCCCATAAACTAAAAATAATTACCCCATCCCCTTAGAATCTCGTAAATTGTTTTCGACCCTACATAACAGGTAAAGTACTGGACATTGACGATAAATCATTTTTATTACAAGCCCTCCCTAAGGGTGACTTGAAATTTTGGCTGATAAGTGTTTTTATGCTATCATTACACCTTGGCCATATACGAGTATCTACTATGGGATAAAAGAGGAAAGAGATCACTTTTACACAACAAAATATTTTATTACATTCATGGTTATTCATGTAAAGTATGAGAAATTGATGATTTCATCTAATTCATCTAATATCTTTATCCAACAGTGAAAGTTACTTCAAATTAGTGTAGCAGCCAAACCAAAGATTAGCAGCAGCATTTTTAAGCATTCAGTGAGAATTATTAATATGTTGAATTCGCAGACACACATTTTAATTTTATTTATAAAATTTTAAAACAAAAATAGTACCGATCGTTAGTGCCTGATAAATTCGGACCAACGTGTAGAGGTAGCAAAAAGATTTATAAAATAGTGTAGCGTATCGATCTTATCTTTTTATCGATACAAACTGTAGTTTCGCGTGCACTAAAACTAGTGTTGGTTATATGTCGATAGTCTAAAAATGCTTAGAATATCATACTATATCATTTATTTATTATTATATTTTTTTATTTTGAGAGTTGCGTATTACATCCCTTTAAAGCTTGCTGTAGAAAACTTAAACATTTTTATTTTTCACGTTCTCCACTCATCTGATTCCAACATCGTATTTTTTACATCACCGTGTGATCTAAACGAATGAAATATTTAACTCAATTGAGAACAGAATAAGCTATCTCATACTCCAAAAGCAAATACATTTACCTACTAATACGTCGCACATTCAAAAGTAATCAAACCCCATTGAAATATTTTATTATCATACATACGTCTTTCAAATTCTAAATAATATGAAATAATTTCTGAAAATATCACCATTCCTTACAATAAATCACAGTGTGACTTCCATTATTATAAATAAAATACAAAACAAACCGTAGAATTAAAGTGGATAGAAGAAACTAATAATTGAGTAGTTGGTACTAATTATACCGTTCTAATGGCCTTAACAATTCAGTCAGAATTATTTGTTTCGACAACCGAACATTTATATATCGTAATTGTCACCAATATGTGACAACGAATATGAAATATTATATTTGTATTACAAGAAAATCGTATTGAATTCGAATAATTATAGCTATCACAAGTATATTTATTTTCAGGTTCATTAAAATGTATCGATTAATTATTTATCGTGCGACGCAACGTCCCTCACTGTTTGTAATATGTATTATTTATAGGCAAAAGAAACCTAACTTGTAGCGGGAAATTTTGATTACGCCATGTTTCACTAATGTTTAAACTCAACGTAATTTATTGTACGGCTTTATCAGTACTTTATCGCCGCATTAATTTACTTATGAAGTTTGGATTAATAACCTCACTTTTTCGTTTTTATACGTGAAAGGAAATTGTTCGTCGAACGGCGCTCACACTTTAAGTTTATCGACACTTTTCTAATTTACATCAGAAGCAACCCTATTACAAGATTCACTGCAGTACATTATGTATTGTTCGGGCCCTCATTTCGCTGTATGACGTAGCGAAAACGGTTTAAACGATCTGTCGGTGCCGTCATTAATTTGCTCAGATTTATTATATCCTATCCCGAATATGCACACCTAACCCGCTATGAAGTTACAGCAATAAATCTTCCAAGCAACTCATCCATTGCATCTTAAATTTCCCGTTTAAAAACTAATCCAAGAGTATTGACGGCGATGTAAAGCGCTTTAGTTGAGAAAATATTTCACGCCCTTGTTTGCGTCGGACTGATGAATCGTCCAGAAATTGATTATGAAACGTTGAGTCGACAGTTTTTCATTTTGTCTTTCATTGGGTGTTTGCTTTTGAATTGGTAAATGGTTTCTGGACGTAACGATGCGATGAACAACGTTGGATCGTTTTAATTGGATTTATTTTTGGTGCGATGTTTTCAATGCGTTGTTTTTCAGCTTTCGCTGGAATAAATGGCTCTGCCGCGGCTTGTTTTTGGGACGTAGTTAGGTGCTAGATTATTTGTGCTAGACTCGCTGACCCCGAAAACTATTTGTTCGGCTAAAATAATGTCAATTATAAATGAAATAATATAATATTTTTGATAAATATAATTGCCTTAAAGAATAATTTTCAAATGTTAGCATAATAGATGATGACCAGTGGACCGGGTCAGACCAGGACCAGACATGGATTTATACGTAATATCGATCTTTAGTTTAATTTTTTTTTATGAAACTCTTATTAGACTGTGATGAGCTAAAAATTTTTAAAATCTTTTAAAATTAATTGTGTCATCCTAGGGATCGTAAACTTTCTTTTTATATCGGGCACGCTTATGCACTAGGTACGTAACATAAATAACTATAAAAATTGTTCGACACTTCATTAATTATAATTATTCAAGATATCGCGTATACACTAAAAACAATCAAATTAAGTACCTCTTCTCTTTGAAATCGGTCACAAAATAAACTGTCCTAATAAATTTATTAAAACGTTATTCTATTTTCAGAACCAAGATACGAAACAGCGTACGCGTGTGAAGGAAAAACGCTCAAGATCGGGTGCAGTGAAGGCTCAGTGATACATCTTATAAGGGCGAACTATGGGAGGTTCTCCATCACAATATGCAACGACCATGGAAACACCGACTGGAGTGTGAACTGCATGAGTACTAGGAGCTTACGAGTTTTACACAGCAGGTTGGTTTTTAACTTGCTTTTCCTCTAACCCTCTTATTTCATATAAATCTTTTTATCTGACTACGTTGAAGCCCAAAGTAGGGTTATGTGTTTGACCTTTATGTACGTATGTATGCTTATGTATGTATATATGTTCGATCTTACTTGTATGTTCTCTCGTAATTACTCAACGGCTTAACCGATTTTGATGATTCGTACGTCATATAGATATCATTAAAAATGAAAATGACGGACCCTAGGCGAAAATTTGTCTCTTGTTTAATTAAGCATATGTAAGATAAAACTATTATAAAGAGGTAATATTTGTTTGTTTGTTGATTTTTTTATATGTTTTTTCTTCAAAATTTAGATTATATTAAGTTTAGCTCTAAATGAAAGCCGTAGTAATCTTGAATAACATAGGAATTTTTTATAAACTATTAATACTGTACATCACAAGTGAAGCCGCATGTGAATATTAGTAATATAATAATCAAAATAGACAGGTTTTTTTCATTGGAATATCTAAATCGTAAGGTATCAGAGGTTCCCATTCCGCATTCTGGTTTGGACTCGACACACAAATCGTATCAATTTTAAAACCAATTACTCGATATAATATTACTAGCGACTTAGCGACTCACCCTCGCTCCGTTTGGGTTTGTCCGTATTTACGTATTAACGTTTAGTATAGATTTCTCAGAGATGAGATATTTTCCCGCAGTAAAAAGTATCCTATATGTTGACCCGGATAACCAGCTATCATCATACCAAATTACATCAAAATCTCTCCAGTGGTTTTTCCGTGATGCGGTAACAGACAGGCAGATAGATAGGCAGACAAAAATTCTAAAAACTATAGATTCGGCCTCTGTATCGATAATAATGTCTATTTCAATAAGATTTTTCAAAAAATATTTAATGTACAAATTCGACTTAGTTAGCATTTTATTATATGTATAGATAACAATTTAGTTGAAAATTTAATATAATTATATATTAAGTACAATTCCTATGTATCTCACGTCTCTAATCAAATCTGATAACTCCTTTGTTCTTTATTGGTATGAACTATGAGCTTTGTTATATACACAAAAGCCAATTGTTTACAGTCCATTTTAATTAATACTATTGCTAATAAAGCTGTAATTATATGTGTTTTCATTATAAATACTAAAGTTCTTCAAATTTATAGTATAAAATAAAAGTTCTATTATGTTTTTTTTAAATAAGATATTCATGAAGTCTCTATATATCTATAGATATATACATAGTATACAATAGATTGGTTTGTATGTTTGTTTACTGGTATCTATATATATATATACAATAATGGGATACTGTACTGTACCAGTCTAACTACTAATCTATACTAATATTATAAACAGGTAAAGTTTGTTTGTTTATTTGTTTGTTGTTTGTTTGTATGAACGCGTCAATCTCAGGAGCTACTAAACCGATTTGTTTTTTTTTGCATTAGATAGCCAGTTTATTGAAGAAGTTTATAGGCTATATATCATATAATATATAGTCTATTTCATACTAACCGTTACATACTACATACTAATATATAAAATTGAAGAGTTTATATGTTGTATATTAGGAACGCGCTAATATCTTTCGATTGTATACCATATTTATTAAGGAAAATTATACATGAATTACGCAGGCGGAGCCGTGAGCACACACTAGTATAAAAAAAGCAAATTTCAATAAAACAAAACGTAGCTTAAAATCACTTAGCACTTATAAAAACACTAGGTTTCATGAACAGTACCTAGAGTGAACTTCAAATTATCATATATTGGTATCAAAACACATCATTCGAAATTTGCAACTGTATCTAAAATAATTGTAACTATATCGGGATTAAATGTCTATAGTGCGGTTTAATTTGTTACGTTGGTATTATTCTGGTAATGGAATTGTTTCGTTGTGTAGATGCGGCTTTAACCTGACCGCATACGCTATGTTATTATTCATGTACCTATTAATTATTACCTAAATAGTCTTACTAGTTTACTTTTAGGTAAAAAGAGCTTATAAAAGCTCATCTATGTAGAAACAGATAAAAGTCCCAGTGGTCTAGGGACTAGCATGAACTTCTGCAGATCCGGAGGTCCTGGGTTCGAGTCCCGGGTCGGGCGAAGTTTAATTACTCAGTTTTTCTGGTAAGTTCTTCTCAGTAGTAGCCCGGAGTTGGGAAGTTTGAGGTGTTGCACCCCCCTGCCTCGGAGAGCACGTAAAGCCGTCGGTCTTGCGCCTTATATCTCACCGGTCATGTCGAAGTATCGTCCCATCGGGTAAAAAAATAGAAAGTGGAATTGTGCTTGTGCGTAAATTTTTGCACTATAATATCTCCTGCGTATTTAGGTAAACTCTTTGAGATTGGCCGTCGTGGCCGAAATCATTTTTGAGGATATATATTATAGAAAGATATAAACATACCTACATTGATTCATTTAAAAAAAAGTTGAGACAAATTAAGCTCAAATTCTAGTTCTTATTAAAAAGGGTATTTTAATATAAAATAAATAAGGCGAAAAGCCTGTATTCCGCTAATAGGCTTATTGTTGTTCATTCACTGTCATCATTTTCTAAAACGTAATTATTATGTGGCGTAATTGCTAATAATGCATTATAATCATTTGTTCGAAAACTTGATAGTCTTTTTAATGAAATCTATTATGCTTAACGCAACAAAATTTACACTGAGTATTGCCAAAATACATCCAACTGAATTTTCTAAATTCTAAATGATATATTTTGTATAAATATTGTATAGAATATTTGATATGCGAATATTTTGACTAAAGCTTTTAATCTATACATATAATAAAATTTTGTGTCGAATTTGTACATTAAATATATTTTGGAAAATCTTATTGAAATAGTCATTATTATCGATACAGAGGCCGAATCTATAGTTTTTAGAATTCTTGTTTGTCTGTCTGTTTGTCTTATCTGTCTGCCTAAGATCGCATTACGAGAAAACCACTGGACAAATTTTAATTAAATTTAGTATGATGATAGATGGTTATCCGGGTCAACATATAGGATACTTTTTACTGCGAAAAAATATCTCATCTCTGAGAAATCTATACTAAACGTTAAAACGTAACTAGACGAATTCGAGCGGAGCGAGGGTGTGTCGCTAGTAATAATATAAATTAAGTGAAATGGTAAAGTACAATACAAATGTTCAATACAAATATTTGCTTAGTATAAAATTCGAATCTGCGATCTTCGGTTGTAGTAATAAATACTATATATTTTTTTAATAAAATTTGTACTAAACGCTTATAAAAATATTGTAACTAATAGTAGGAAGCTTTCAATCCCCAATAGATGAACTTATATTATATTTTATAATAGATGATTGGAGCTTTTTCTTATTATCACAAAAGAAAAATTACCAAAAGCGGGACAGTCGTAAGTTATTTTACGCCTAGCTTAGCAAAAGCGTGAAAAGACTAAAAAGCACGAAGCTACCTCAATTCATGTATTCGCTACCTCATCAACCCCTAAAATTAAATATTCTCTCAAGTTAATAGCTTTAATAGTAGATTGCCAATAAAGTGCCCCTCAGTCGTGTAAGCGACGCCTAAATTGATTGTTGATAAATGACGCGTCCCATAATTATGCTGTTCATAGTTTATTTTGAAATTACAAAATTATTCGTGCGTAATGTAAACTGTAAAGCTTTTTGTTTGAGCTTTCGCCGTTGTCTGATTTTATTATTGTTGTTTCAAGATTTGTTTTGGTTATTTCGTTATTGTTATTGAAAAATCAAAAATATTATTATTCGCTTTAAAATAGTCTTGTTACTTAGTTTTCCATGTCTCTACTGTTATCTCAATCTTGATTTATAACGCTCAGACCTTTATAACATCCGATAGACCTTGTTCTCTTCAAAAATCATTGCTTATTATCATTAATAAGCAATGATTTTTGAAGATTTTTGAATATACATGTAAAATCTCGGTAAAAAAGCACTTTAATATTTTCTTCTTAATTTTCCATGCATCTTATCTATACTTAATATTATAAAGCTGAAGAGTTTGTTTGTTTGTTTGTTTGGTTGAACGCGCTAATCTCAGGAACTACTGATCCGATTTCAAAAATTCTTTTTGCATTTGATAGCCCGTTATCTGAGGAAGGTTATAGGTATAGCTAAGGTTATAGGCTATATATCATCCCGGTAAAGTGTACGGGTCCCATGGGATAGATTTGTTTTTTCTAGGGACGAACCCGAAGCGAAGCGAGGGTGAGTCGCTAGTTTTACCATAAACTTTTATAATATACATATTATGAAAAAAAAAATCGCTTATCAACTGACATCGCTTCCTTTTATTTATAGTTTTTTTTTATATTTATTCAATGTTAATATATGTATAATGTATATATCCTATGTTGTTGGGACATTAACACACAGCACTATCTAGTTCCATGGTAAGCTACGAGGCTTGTGTTATATATACTAGGTAGTTGATACACTACACCTATATAATTTTAAATACATACATATTATAAATATAAACACCCATGACTTTAGTACAAACATTCGTGATCATCTCACAAATGAATGCCCCCAGCGGGCCTCGAACCCGCGACCCCTAGCACAGCAAGTAGGGTCACTACAAACTGAGCCAAACGTGTCGTCAAATGAAAATGCTATAATGAAAATTTATTTAATTTACAGGTGTAGTATGCATCAAAACTGCAGTATATTAGCCAGTACGAATATGTTCGGTGACCCCTGTCCGAATACACTCAAATATTTAGAAGCCCACTACCAATGCGTGCCGGGTAAGATACTCTTCATAATTCATTGTTAGGTGTCTAGACATATTCGATACCTAAATATATGATAAATTTACTTTTTAAACGTAAATTACTTTGCTATATAATATTTTCTTAGATTCACTCTAATATTAGATGTTTTAAATAAAACGATCTTTTCGAATTACTTCATGGATTTATTTTGATTTTTGATTTCTGACGTTCCGAATGCTTTACAGCAATCATGGTCACGGGAGAGACTTCCCGTAAAATCCATCAAAGATAGTTTTATTTAAAATTACTTAATTCTAATAACAAATGGATGTAGTTTTCATATAAACTACCCATCAAAATATCAAAGCTTATTTAATAAGAGTTCGGAAATTCCTTAGTAAAATATATATTACTAATATTAAACGCGATCGTGTTTGTTGGTTTAGTGTACTTTATATTAATAAAACGTATTTTTTATGTTACATCTAGAATAGTTATAATCTAAAACTATATGGTTCTAATTAAAGCGCTATAATAATTGTCTTCCAGCGTCCACAACAAGTACAACAACGAGACCATCACCACCTTGGTTAATCACATCTCAGCCGACTGTATGGAGGTCCACCGCACCCCCTATGCCCAAGAACCCAGTACTTACCCCACAAGAGAAGAAGAAGCCAACAGTGATTACACCCCCAACGTTCAGACCACATATCACTCTACCTCCAGAAGTTCAACTCGGGAATATTGCAACTAAGGTTGGGAATTTTGACATTTTATTTAAAATGCCAGTAAATATTGTTAGGAAGGTAGAACTAATTAAATCAAAAGTAGAGTATAGAGCTAAATTGTGTTTTGTTTTATTCAATCGCTCAAATTATAATTAACATATTCTTCATACATACATCTTATAAAATAAGAATCATCGCGAGAGATGAAAACCATTAAAGTATTGGAAGATCATATTATTGAATCTTACATATGAATACGTGATATTTAAGAAAACAGTATTTACAGAAACTAAATTTACAATCGGCAGTATAAACTTACTTAAATAAACTTTCGCAGAATGCATACAAGTCGAAGTCGAATGATTAAACACGGTTATCGATTGAATAATAATGTGCATGCCGGATTGGGGTAGAGCCGCGGGCAATTGCTAATTATTAACAATTTGCCGGTGGTTGCGGCCACTAATGCGATAGAATATTCAGTTACTTCGGTACATTCGAAGTAATGCAGATGTATATAATTTGAAATAATATGTCAGCTTTTTCAATAACCAAAACTGATTTAAATAGATTTCGCCAAAGATGACCAAAAGTGCCAATAATTTAAAAAAATGTTCATTACTGTAAGTTAATATTTCGAAAACTTTAAATATTTTTGAGTTTTTAGTTTCAAAAATGGTATTTTTTTAGAAGACTACTACAAAGCAACCAGATTCATCATCAGAAAGAGAACCACCTCAGAGTGCTATAGACAAAATACCTGAAGTTAAAGAAGAGACGCCCAAAGCTGTTGCACCAGAATCTCCAAAAATAGACAAACCAAAAGAAATCGATACTCGTAAGTATAACGTATTAGTGACTTACCCTAGCTATTTTATGGTGCGTTCAAAGGCGCACAGTGCATTTTGTTTTTATAATATTACATACAGGTTTGCGTGTACTAAAGTTCATATAAATCCGTACAGCCGTTTTATTTATAGTTTATATGCGTGAAGAAATTACAGACACACATACAAATTTTCGCATTATAATAGCAGAGTAAAAATTTTTGTAATTATTTTTAGATGTATATCAAAGAAAGTTGTTATTAAGTTGTAAATCATACTTATGTAGTATTTCCTTATAATGAACTCCGTTAAATACGCCTCTTATTTTGTGTAATAAAAACTTTACATTTGAAATAGAATAAGTTTGAAATAAAAAAGCAACTTCAGCGTTACACATTTTTAATCTATAACTTTCTGCAATATTAAAGTCTTTTATTTTTTATTTCTTTTGAACATTTCTTTCAGTATTCTAAGTTTATATAAATATTTTTTCATAGCAACAGTCACGGATGAAACTCTTCACTGGCCATCAAGGGATGAGGATTCTGATCCTACATCTCCCGTTCACCACATGCCACCCAAAGAAAACCGACCAAATCCTGATGTTATTGATGATTTTGAGAAATCCTTCTGTGAGTTTATAAATTACAATAATTTCTCCACTAACAAAATTATCGTAGTGTAGTGGTATTACTTAAAGTTCAGGAGATCATGAGTTCAGTTACCGATAGGTGCAAGTTTTAATAAAAAATGATTGTAAACGCTTTATTCGGACTTCTCCCAAAATCTGGAAAGTAGATCGACTTGAAAACTGTAAATTGATTATTATTTTACTTTATAATTAGAGAGATCTAAAATGATCATAGAATGTTGTAACAAGATGACATACTACAATCGTTGTATTTTTATCGGAAGACTAGATAAACTTATGAAAATCACATATAAAAGTTATATGTATGTACATGGCCATCAATACATAGTATAAAACAAAGTCGCTTCTCGCTATCTGTATGTCCCTATGTATGCTTAAATCTTCAAAACTACGCAACGAATTTTGATGCGATTTTTTATTAGATACAGTGATTCAAGAGGAAGATTTATATACATTCAAAGATTTGTATTTCATACTAACTATTAAAACGTACCTAGGGACGAACCCGAGCGAAGCAAGAGTGAGTCGCTAGTTACATATATATAAATCGTCAGAATATACCGTAGAAATATTTTGTAATAACATTGATTATAGAAAGTCATATTAGGTAAGGGAACTTACCAGTAATATATAGCTGAAGTAATATATAGCATAAATGAATTATGTATATACGTATTGCGACTTACCCTCGCTTCGCTTTGGCGCATCCTTATATGCTAAACAGTAGCCTAAGTGTTAATTCAAGTCATAGTCTATTTGTGTACTAAATTTCATACAAATTCGTTCAGCCGTTTGTGGGAGAAACAAACAGACACACACACACACACACATTTCTTTCGCATTTATATTAGTCTAATTATTGTTATTGTATTTCAGCAACAATTTCAACACCAACTATGGGCAGACGAGCGTACTGCCCACAAATAAACGCTAGAGGTCTTCATTGGAACTGGACGTTAGCTGGTACTTACGCAGTGCAACCTTGTCCGGGGGGAGCTACAGGGCTGGCTAGGTGGAAGTAAGTGGTGTTTTTAATGTTGTTGATTTGTTAATGTTATTGGCACAAAGATAAGATGAAGGCTTGATTATTATGATATTAAATCCATTCAAAATATACTTTTTTCTAATTGATTTTATATCAGCTTAATCGTAAAAGTTATAATTTTATTCTAGTTATTTTGGATTTTTTTAGCGTATTATTTAATATGTATTGTTGTTGTAAAGGATGTTTTATTTGGTATAGAATAATAATTTTAAATAAACCTATTAAAAAAACGCATAATTATTTTTTTAAATTTCAGATGTACATTGACAAATCATCATTACATAGAAGAAGAGAGACCAAGAAGAAGAAGCCCAGGGTTACAATCTGGAGAGAACTACCACGACCTAGGTCTAGATCAGCCTAGTGATAGGCAAATGCAACTCATCAGGAGATTGGGTTCAGAAAATTTATTGAAAGGTAAGATGCTCTTTAAAATTTTATATTACAACGAGCGATTCACCGTTAGCGACCGAGTTTCGCTCGGGTTCCTCTCTAGGTTGATTCCCCATACAAACTTTCATCCCCGCTTTCACCCCATCAAGGTATGATTTTCGGGATAAAAAGTATTCTATGTCCTTCCCAGGGTTTCAAACTATTTTCTTACTAAATTTCATCTAAATCGGTTCAGTAGATCATGAGATAATCCTGTAACTTTTTTAGTTCCTAATCCGGGCTGTGAATATTTTGGCAGACCAATTCAATAGCTATATTGAACCTGATCCGGAACCTCGATCATAAGATACTGGCTACTAAAATAACAAGACAGTCATATTTTTCTTCTTTTTTTTTATCTTCTTTGCTTACTCTCCAAGAGTAAGACAAAGAAGGTAAGATTTTAACCCAAGTTTTATCTTCTAGGTCGTGACGGTGACTCTCCAGAACACCTAATAGACTACCGCGGGACTGCGAGTATGCCAGACGTTCTAACCAGCCATAACCTTATCGCCAATGGAGATATTATTTATAGTAAGTATTGCCCTTCTAATTTTATAAATGCTAAAATGTGTTTGTTCGTTTTTTGTTTTCAAAATATTTGTGTTGATATCATTCACATATTTGAAGTGTTTATCCTGGTATCAATTTTTCAAGATATTTAGTTGTAGATATGAAGTGATCATACAAGTTCTTCATTTTTTTACCTCATCTTAATATGCCCTATGACTAATGAACGTAAGGTAGTGAGCATGTCACGTAGTTTATGCTTATAAAATCTTTAAATAGTAACAATCGCTATCCGCGTATGTCTGTTTGTCCGATGATTTCATCTCAACTACCCAACGGATTTTGATATTGTTATCACTATTATAGCTCTTCAGTAAAGGAATAAAATTATTCCTAAACATTTATATACAATAAGCCTAATACATGCTTATTATATGTACAGATAATAGATAAATAAAAGTCAAATTGGAAGCCTAAGCAAATCGAGGGTTGGGTCGCTTAAAATACATTATTATAATACTTTTTCTAGCGGATTCAGTACCAGAATGGCACGGGGCTACTCCAGATCTCAGTGAGTGCCGGTCGGTGTGGCTCAACAGCCTGGAAGCGAGGGTCCGAGAGGGAGAGTCCTTGCTCAGCATCAGTAATGACTTGGCACAGGTATATGATGTTATTATGTTAATACTGATATTAAAGTTTTGAAAGTTTTCTTTTTCAGTTTTGGTCTTAATTTTTGTATCTGTTAGATTTAAATATGGTCTTAAGATCAAAATATTTAACTGTATAAAGAATTAATGTGATATACATATGTAATATGTATTGTATAAAGCTGTATCGATAATATTTTTGTGTTTAAATTATTTATTTTTCCTTTTTTTTCTTTTAGTCTGATGTTAAGAAGACTTTTTTATGGTGAAATCATTTTTCTTATGTTTAAAAATATTTAATTGTTATTGTCCTTTCCCTTGTATAAAATTGTAAGAAATAATATATAATATTATTCTAATATTTAGTTTATTTTTAAGGTGACATCTTCAAACACGCTCTATGGAGGGGACATGATGACCACAACCAACATAATGAAGAAGCTCGCTCAGAGAATGTCGCAGAATGTCCAAACATTCACAGATCCCAGTCAAAAGGAAGCTATAGTTACTGATATGTTATTTGGCGTTATTAAAACAGGTAAGACTTTGTTTTAAACAAATGTTAACATACTAAAGAAATTTTATGTTTTCGATTATTTTTCATGATCAAAACCCTAAATCTTCTAACTCTTTCTCTTCTTCTTCTTGGTACTGAATGTGTTTAACCTTTATTTTTTATTGTTTAATACAGATTATATATATTTATATATGAAACCCAAGTTCCTTGCTACTGGGCTTACTAAAATTGTTCTTTTTCCAGGATCGAATCTTCTAGAAGAAAGTCAAAGAGCTTGCTGGTCAGATTTAAGCACAGACGCACAAAATAGAGTAGCCAGTGCTTTATTAACTCAACTCGAAGAAAACGCTTTCCTATTGGCCGACGCTATTACCACAGAGAAGACAATATTACAAACTGTTAAGAATATTTGTAAGTATAATTTCATATTACTTTCTTAGGTTTACCCGAATATTTGACATTTTAAATAAATCTATCTTTTCGGGTTTTTTCGCGGATTTGTTTTGATTTTTGATTCCCGTTCGAATGCTGGAATAAAGTCGTGACCGTGGCCATGATTCCTGTAAAGCATTTGAAACGTCGGGAACCTTAAATCAAAATATATTCACGAAAAAATAAGTTTTATTTAAAAGTATAATTTAAGTTATCATTTTCAAACTCATGGCAATATGAGAACTGCCATAAGCCATAAGTGAAAACATTGCAAAAAAATATGAAAAACCTATAACGTTAGAAAATTCACTTCCAGGTTTATCTGTACGGGTTTTAGAAGTAAAGAATGTAGAAGACGAAACGTTTCCTTCGGCGATAGCTCAAGAACAATGGAAAGCATCTGAAGACACCATAACCATACCCAAAGCTGCTCTTTTAGGTAAATTCATAATATAACATCTAACATAATTAATATACATGCTGAAGTTCGTAAATGTGTGTATAGAATTGAGTTATAATGAAATCGAAAACCTGATCTATATCAGAATTTTATAAGACTGACTGACTGATAGACTGACAGGCTGACTGACTGACTGATAAGTTTTAACCGAAAAAGAATATTGGAATTTTTACATAATGAAACTATACAGCGACAGAATCTTAAGAATTATTATTTTGTTCAATTACTAAATTATCATTATAAAAACAATCTATTCAATTAAGCCTTTGATTTATTTATTTATATTTAAATTACACGGAATTTCATGGGTTCAACTCCTAAACTGAACAAATATTTATATTTATCGACTTCATCATCATACAGCTACCTATAATGTATAAACAAACTGTTTCCATAGTGAATAGCTACAGCTAACATATCACTTATATATAACTAATTTCTTTTAGAAAACCATCAAGTAGATCTTGTAAGGATAGTCTTCTTCGCGTTCGACGGCTTAGAAGAAATATTACCACCGACGTTTGGAAAAAATCCAGAATTTGCAGCGTATTCAACTGAAGGATCTTCTACCAGCCTGAACTCAGAACGTGAGAAGAAGAATGTTACAAGAGTATTGAATTCTAAGGTAAAGTTTTATATTATTAATGTTATATACAGACAAAGAATGTTTGAGAATGTTTTTAATGAAAGTAAAGGGATAATAGGGAATATGCATGTTTTTTAGGGCTCCGTACCTAAAGGGTAAAACGGGACCCTATTACTAAGACTTCGGTGTCCGTCCGTTTGTCTGTCTGTCTATCCGTCTGTCACCAGGCTGTATCTCATGAACTTTGATAGTTAGACAGTTGAAATTTTCACAGATGATGTATTTCTGTTGCCGCTATAACAACAAATACTAAGAAATAGAAGTATAAAAAATAACTAAAAAATCATACTGATATGGATACTTTAAACGCCCGCTATTTCGCGCGCTTGGCATGACGTCAAAGTATCAAAAGTATCAAAAATGACGACTTTAGTTTGTAGCAACAAAATCGCTAATCGCTCTGTTACTATAGTACTTTGACGTCATATTCGGTCTGACCAATGGCGTTGCGTTTTAACTACTTTGAATTTCTCACTTATTTTGCACTTTTGAATAATTATTTTCTCAATCAAAAAGAAATAACATTAAAGAATATTAATATAAGCTTAATCCAAAAGCAATAAAAATTATAAAAAAATATTTCACCTTTATTTAAATCACACGCATCTCCCTATAGCCGAAAGCAACTTAAGTAGACTTATTGATATTTTTAAATCACTTAAAATTACGAAAAAAACATTGAACTTCGCCATATATGCTCACATCTATCTGACGATACGTTTGGCTTAGTTTGTAGTGACCTTCTTGCTATGCCAGCGGTCGCGGGTTCGAGTCTCGCTGGGGGCATCAATTTGTGTGATGAACACAAATATTTGTACTCCAGTCATGGGTGTTTATATTTATAATATGTATGTATTTAAAGTTATATATGTGTAATGTATCAACTATCTGGTATCCATAACATAGGCCTCGTAGCTTACCATGGAACTAGATGGTGTTGTGTGTTAATATCTCAACATATTTATTATTTATTAATTTATAGATGCCCTAGGACTAGAAATAATAACTTATATTAATATTTTTCCAGGTGATATCGGCCAGTCTAGGCAATGGTAGACACATCCAGCTCTCACAAATGGTTCGTCTCACAATGAAACATTTGAAGACTGAAAACCTAACGAACCCTGCCTGTGTTTTTTGGGACTATACATTACAGTAAGCTCATAGATATTATTATAATGTTTTTGCTTATTTCGTTCTAAGAGACATCCACGACTTTTTGTCCAAAATTGTTATTTTATAGCTAAAAACTATAGAGTGCTTTTATTATTATATTTTTTTTAATAATAATAGTAATAATTCGACGCTGTAACGTCCCATTACTAATGCGCTTAACATTGACAAATACTTTAATATTCTCGACTTCAATATCACTTTATTATAACTTTATCTAGGGATCTTTTTCCTTTAATTTATATTTTTTATTAATATAATTAATAAAAAAATGGAATAATGCACAATTTGACGAATATATCTCATATCATATGTACACAAAAAAAAACTACTGAATTAAGCCTCCCTTTTTACAGCTTAAAATTACGATTCACGTAGAACGTAGTACATTACTATTCTAGCTGTAACAGCTGGGATTTGAATCCCTTTTACTAGAGTTTCCTATCACTAAATTAATGTAAATTATTATAATTTATAGTGGCTGGTCACCAGAAGGTTGTCAAGTAGAGTGGTCTAACAGAACCCATACGGGCTGTGCCTGCACCCACCTAACAAACTTCGCCATTTTGATGGATGTGCATGGAGTTCCTTTGAGTTCTGTACACGAGATGGCGTTACGGCTGGTCACTTTTATAGGCTGTGGCATATCCGTTGTGGCGTTGGTTGCTGCCTCATTGGTGTTCCACTGCTTTAGGAATATGAAGGTTTGTTTATGGTTTATTACCTACATAATTCAATAATTTAAAGAAAAGTATTGTTAACATAATATATATTAGTACGGAATTTAATGATAGGCTTTAAAAAAAAAAAAAGTGAGGACGCGGGAACGGAGATGTTTTCCCGCGCATTTGACTTGGGGTTGGAAAAAGAGAGGCAATTTTATAAAGTACGGCAGATGAGTAAATTGTACCTGTAAGGAATAAAATTATTGTAAAAGTCGACCTGGATTTCATTTGGGAAGGAGGTTACAAATGTCAACTGTTTTATTGGTCTAGTGAAGTGGTTGGTTTTGAGAACCTGGTTCAGTCAATATAGTTATTGGGATTTCTGTCAAGAAATGCTCAGTAAGAGCAGGAGTTGGAAAGTTGGTGTTTCACCGTAATGCTTCGGAAAGCGCATATTGGTATCCCACTAGTGTGAGAGTGAAAGTAATATAGTAGTTACATATTTTTAAGACAAAACTATTTTATGTCATCTTTGTTTTCATATTAAATATTGTTAGCAACTGATCGATTTTTAAATTCTCATATTTACACACAAAAAAAAAGGTTTTTAAGTCGTAAAATTTATCTACTTTATCTTCAAGTTTTAAAAAGCTCTCACAATAAAAATCCTTTTTTGTTAATTTGATCTAATAAATTATTTTTTTTCCAGTCCGAACGTGTGCTAATACACAAAAACCTGTGTCTATGTTTACTGATCGCTGAAGTCATATTCATGGCCGGCATAGACCAGACACAGAACAGGACATTGTGTGGTGTTATTGCTGCTTTACTTCATTACTTCTTCTTGGCTGCCTTCGCCTGGATGTTTCTAGAAGGTATATTTGTGTAAAAAATATATTATAAAAATCGCATACTTTTCAGAAAAGATCCCTATATAAATAAACTTAAAAAGTAATACCTTATCTAAATACATAATTGTATTCAAATCGTTAGAGCCATTTCCGAAATACACGAAATAAATTTATATATGTACATACATCTATACAATAATTGCTTATTTAATATTATAAGATAAAGCAAGTTTTGGTTACCGACAACATCCACCTACTTACTGGTGTAAAGATCAATTTGGTATCACCGCGGTTTTCCGTCATTTTTTGCGTACCGTGGACCACTAAAAGAACCAATAAATTCATTCTTGCCGAACTTACGATCACGGAGCGAATCACCACTTTCTGTCAAAACAAGGGCCTAAAATTTTTTGGACATATTAATTTGATCACCCAAGCATAGTCTAGAAAAACTGATAGTCTTAGGACAAATTGATGGTAAATGCGCACGGGAAAGGGCACCTATGAGTTGGTTGGGCGCGATTAAGAAGTCAATAGGCGTAAGTCTCCATGCCACAGTCCAGGCATCACTGAACTGATCAGACTGGAAAAAAATCCTAAGTGGTCGCGTTCCTCATCAGTGAGGGAAGGAGGAAGAAGAGAAAATTACCTAGATATCACAAACATAGGGTGGCTATTTAGTAGGACTTTCGCTTGCAGGTTTCCACCTATACTCGTTGCTAGTGGAGGTGTTCGAGCCCGAGCACCGCCGCACCCGCTGGTACTGCGCGGGCGCGTACGCGGCGCCCGCGCTCGTGGTGCTGGTGGCCGCCGCCGTGTCCTACCGCGGCTACGGCACGAGGGACCACTGCTGGCTGTCCACCGACAACATGTTCATCATGAGCTTTGTGGGCCCCGCTGCGTTTGTTGTTGCGGTCAGTTGGCTTTGTTATTAGAAAAAAAGTATAGAGTATGTCACAAAGTAAAAATATATATTCTGCCGTCATAAGAAGGCCGTAACTAACAATTTGGTCAAAAATGACTTATATGCAGATTCGGAATCAGTAAAAAAAATACTATTCGATAGTCTTACTGGTAAAGCTCTAAGTCTTATGAATCCGGAGATACCATTACCATTTTCGTCGTAACTACGTCAAAACTAGTAGTAATTTTGACGTAGTAGTACAAAACTTCAAATATCTCGAAATCAACTTTGACGAAGTTATGGCCTTCTTTCTTATGACGGCAGTATTTGTGGTCGTCTTTTTTTTTCTTTTGTGTCTTAAAGTTGCGTTAACAGACGCAAAATATTCTGCCAGTGTCACATATTATTGTGAGGAAGACACGGGTGATTTTAAGCGGTAATTTTTAATATTTAGCACCTATAACGTGAAATTAAAACTATAAATGAATGATCGGTCTACAAAAGCAAACTACAACAATAAAAAAATAATTACGCAATACAAAAATGGCAAAATGATTGAAAATAAAAATACATAAATAATGAGACTATGTATATTATAATTTAATTCTATTATCAACTATAAACAACTATTTTTTTAATAAATGGGCTGAACACAAGGGCGGTGGTCGTCTTGATTTTTAATTAAATGCTGTTAAATACAAGGGTTGTCTAACAATTTTCATGGTGAAAGGTTTCGAATTAAAGCGCAGTAGTGCCATGTCGTGGCAAGTTATAATTGTACCCGACAACACTAAAATATATTCCCAACGGACGTTCGGAGAACATGTTCGTCATGAGCTTTGTGGGCACTGTATTTGTTGTTCCGGTGGGTTTGCTTTTTTTTTTTTAAAAAAAAAGACTATACTATAGATTAAAAATCAGTATTGTAGGTTGTCTTGATTTTAAAGGAAGTGCTGTTAAATACAAGGGCTGTCAAATAATACCATTTTTTATATTTATTTGAATAAAAAGAACTTTTATAAACATATAGTGTATATTATGTTAATATTTATATACTATCTTTAATTTCAGGTGAACTGGGTCGTCCTTGGCTTAGTGATATATAAGATGTGCAGCCATTCAAAAGTGTCACTTAAAACTAAAGACAATTCCAAATTACATAATATAAGGTAAGTAAATCTTATACGTGATATATTTCAAACGACAATACTACTAAATAAAAAAAAACATATTGAAATGACACATTTTGATTCTATCATAAAGATTTTTTAATTCTTGTGTAAACCCCTATAATAATATATTTAGCACGCAGATATAAGTTATTATTAGATAAATTTTATGAGTGTATGTTTGTTCATGCTTCACGCCTAAGGTTTCTTTTAAAAAGCAGTTAAGTAGCCTTTAGTGCTATATAGTATAAGATATTTAAAAAAAATAAAAAAAAATTCTAGAAAAAAATTTACTAAAAACGGTACTGTTATTAATTTTTTTATATTTTTTCTATTACAGAGTCTGGTTGATCAGTTCAATGGTCCTAGCAGTTCTTCTTGGACTAACATGGACTTTCGGTCTTCTGTACATCAACGAACAAACAATCATCTTTGCGTATTTATTCTCTATATTGAATTCACTGCAAGGAGTCTTCATATTCGTCTTTTATTGCCTACAAAATGAAATAGTAAGTGAAACGCTTATGTATACTATATTACTTATGATATTGTCATTACTTATACAAAAGTACATTTATTTCTTTATTATTCTTTCAAAGAACAACTGAGCAATGGAATGATGTGATATTTTGTATAGCCATCGTTTTACTGTAAAATATTAGACAATGACAAAAAATTACTTTATCGTATTTAAGAATAATGGGTTCGATTCTTGTACCATACGCCTAATTATTTTGTCTGTACTACTATGGTGAATAACCTAACAAATAAAAAACAAAAAACTAAACGATTCACGCTTGGCCAGACCAGACTTGACTTTCATGTTTCTTTATAACATCTTTTGCCAACAGTTCCAAAAGGAATGTGCACGTTTGTGCCATCGTCACTCCTGGCTCAGCTGTTGCCTGAGATTTACGGGGAATACCCCGTCTTCAAACCACGTGAATACCCGCCAAGGGTCAGTCAACAGCAGGCGATACCACCAAAGTACAATAGACAATGAAGAAGACAGAGATGTAACGGTAAGTGTAACGGTTGTACCTTTGTTTTTGGTTTGGGGTCATTAGTTAGTAATTTCGAGGTTATTATATTTATATATCATATACGTTTATGGCTTGGATAAGTTATGTTATGTGTGCAGATTCAAAGAAATAATAATTTTTTAACTTTATCAACTTATTTACGCCATATTATAAATAAGCAAATCCTGAAATTTAAATTCTGGATTTATTTCTTAGATATATAATTAGTTATAATGGTCTGCTTCTGACATTTGCGATACTATTAGCTGACATCGAAGGGAAAGCAGTTAGCTACTAATTTTGATAGGTAAGTATATTTTAGTATCATATGGTCTCTCATTCCCACTTCATCAAGAACAAAGGAAAGAAGAAAGTAACCAAAAATAACAACTGTGTAAAGTATGAAAATGTAGGTTGTATATTATCAATGTAAGCATTATACTTGAATTAGCATTATGTAAAAATGATATAAAATAACATGTACATATATTTATTTTAAGATATTTTCAAACATTTCATGTATCATAATTACAACACAAAAAACCACATCATATTTATTAACTTGGTGGGAGTTTAATATAAGTTTATATATAAATAACAAAGACCTTCTAAAAGTTGTTAAATTCTAACAGAACTCAGCGAGTACGTCCGTGTCTGCATCGACGACAAACAACCTGGTCATCAACAATCTGAATGTTGTTGTCAACAACAATAATCACAACAATAACAATGTTATCAATAATGCCTCTGTTGCGTCTCTTGCGGTTGCCGCTGCCGCCCATAGCTACCATTCCCATAGAAACCGTAGAAATTCCCAAGATAACTTAAATTTCGGATCAAATAACTTTGGTCCAACGCTCAATGCGACGTCAAACTTCGCACATAATATACCAGATAGAGAGTCAGCCCCCATGTCCCATCTACGGAATCCCATAAACACTGGAAGCGGCCGATATCCCCCCGGATACAGACAGAATGCTCAACAAGGTTCGTACGCATATATAGAGATAGGATTATTTAAATTTACCCGATCTTAAAAGAATACCACCAAAAACACCACTTTGGCTTCAATGTTGACTAAAAGACAGCTCAATTTTTGTGATAACATCGTGTTATACGTTTTTAACTAACATTGTGTATTTAATTTCGGTTGACAGGTACAGGTAAGTCGGAATGTTTTTATTTTATATATTTTTCCTAAAATAACATACTAATGCTTCACAAATGACTAACAAAATTAACTTTAGTGGTGTGGTGGTTCGTAGTGCAGCTCACTGGGCCCATGACATTAAACGAATCCTATCTCTATACAATGCGTATGAAAACTCGCTAGTAGTTCTACAGAATTCAATAACTTATGGTCTCATATATTATGTAGATTATATATTCCTTTATGTATACAAACAGAGTTACAACTTACAACCGGAAGCGTCAAGATGGATCCGTCCCACCGCTCCTATTTACGTACCCAATGAAGAAATACGAAACCCACGCGATTCCGCGGCACAAAACATACCTCATAGTTCCTCTCACTCGCACAGCATCGCCTCGATGCATAGCTACAGAAATAATATCGAAGTACCGAGTGATTACCAGAACCTTCGATCGCGGTCGCCATCTTGCTATTCAAACAAAATGGCGGCCTCAATTGGCGCGAACGAGTGGACGGTGAACACGAATGTATGGAAGGTGAGGGGAGGGCATTAGACGGCTTTGGTAAGATCTCGGAGCCTAGAAGGATATTCGACGGATTTAATCGTTTCAGTTTTTATTATTTGGATTTCTTTTAGTGGAACACAAAGCCGTGGAGTTTATTTATTTATTTTATTTATTGCCAAAGGCTGTTACAGGTCTGATTGTTTTAATATTCTGATTAAGCAGACTTCCACACATTTATATCAACACAATATAGATAAAACATACAAGTAATTTATAAAAAGACTGAATATTATTTTTATTATTACATATATCAAGGTGATGGTTTAAGAGATCTTACTTAAGTATAGCCTAACTGCATGATCCACGTGTATTGCGTGTATTGCATGACCCACGCACATGTAGCCCATCCCACCTCCTTCTAATTTTAACTATTGCAACACTTTCCTAAACCGTCAAATCGACCAAAAATTGTGATTTAATAACTAATTTCCCCATTGCTTAGACTATTTCTTAATCGAAATGACTATCTTTTCCATTTTTAAAATTAATGGTTCTGACATAGATATTTTGTATTCAAAAATTAAGTGAATATCCATCATATCAGCTATTTAGTTGTCGATCTGACGGAAAGAAGTATATATAATCATGAAAATTCTTCTACTCTTTTAAACAGCACGACCTGATCATCACTCATAGTAATGAACTGTGAACTGTAATATTCTTTTTAGTTATGAAAAGAGATTGTAGATAATAATCAAATTAACTTTGCTCACTGCGTTAACTTTAAACAAACTATAGTGAATTTAGTTTAAAAAACTTGAGCTGTCTTTAGATTTTCTAAGTTAATTATCATTGCTTTAATCATTGTTTTGAGTAAATTTAATAAAAAAGCTATTAATTATTAATAATTAAAAAAGTTATCAGGAACTTTATATTTTATTTCTTTTCGCAGAACACTTCTTCTAAGCACCACCCAGTCAACTCTTCGACTCTACCTCATCACGACACTCTGTCACGGCAAATGGCGCAGCAGAGCCATATTCACAGCCCATACCCGGAATGTGAGGGCCAAATTGCTCCTGGATCCCCAAGGCACATGATTAAAGATGAGGAAAGTCCTCTCCATCATCAAGGATACCAGACAACCAGAAGTTACAACCATGACTTCAGAAATCCTCACGTCTTCATGTCTCAGCATTCACCTGGAAGCCAAGAGATGATCTTCCGAAAACATTACAAAGATGATAATCGACGAAAGCATCATCATCACCACGGAAGCCAGAATATAAATCATACATATTCCGAAATAGCCTCCCAACAGGGCAGGATATACAGACGAGGTTCCGAAGAGTTCCGAGTGATTCAAGATGATCCTGTGTACGAAGAAATCGAAAGGAACGAAACACTCATGTCAGATATGTCCGACGATAATTCCGGACCGGACAACTGCCGGCAAAACCCTGGGCACCATGGATCATCTAGCTCCAAATTCTTCGGGGACCATCGGCCCCTCATATCCTACAGTCCAGGGGACAGGCACCACCACGAACAGGAGCACTACGGAAAATACGGCAAATGGGATACACTAGAGCGGTCTTACGACCCCCGACACGCATACGAAAGCGGCAGATTGATGCACCCATATCATCAGCCCCAAGAGAACAATATGAGAGCCCTGGCCGCAGTCCTGAATGGGGAGAACAACGTGGTCTGCCACCTAGAGCCCCATAACTCGTACGACGTATACCCGCAGGCCGGCAACCCGCGAACTGTCTCCCAACCGAGCTTCTAAACTCGGTGCATTGAGTGATAGTGATGTATAAAAAGCAAAAGGATTTTCTATGACCGTAGCCATAGGAGTTTTAGTGTCACTAACCAGTGATAGCGTTTATGTAGAAACTTGCCATAACGTGGACGTTATTTATAGATTAGATGTAAACGTATCTTTAAATCACTTTTTCCACTGTGATCCTATTTAAATAACGGCTCAAGTTTCAGCGTCAGTTCGCGCTAACGCGTGCCGGCCTTGTACATACTTAGCGTAGACTATTGTAACCTCCTGTGTGACCTTACTATTCTATCGGGGATTCCGTTCAAATCATGGCATTTTCGAGCATTTTTTTTTTTAATTATTAGGTTTGAAATCTGTGATGTTTCATTTGTAAGGTTAAGTTTCTTTACGACAAAAACACTGCCATACAATTATTTTTATGATTTCACGCTTCACGCTGTTTTCTAATGAAATTTCGAATAATCCATCCAACTTATTATAGACTGACACCACTCGATGTTGTGCACTTTCTGTACATTAGGAGATAGTATACTTGATGTATATCGTTTACGTTTTGATGCCATGACGTTTTATACAACCGTAATGAAATAAGGAATTGTTTCTATTCTGGATACAGGTACATATTATTGTTTTCTTGTATATTTTGAATCGACTAAGCAATATTTAGACTGAAGTGTTTGATAAACTGTTGGCTTTCTTTAACACAATAATTTATATTTTCAATGCCAACATTTATAAAATACTTTTAGAAAAAATTAAAAATATAATGTGGGGGGGCTTATTTTTTGTATTTGGGTATACTAGTCCGATATTTCTCCCACTCTCGTATGTAATTGTACATGTACATGTGAATTTCTGTTATATATTATTTTTGTTTTGATTGTATTTTAATAACGTTGACATTAATGTAAAGTAGGAAAGACAGAATGTGTAAATAATTTAAAGTTTATATAAATAAAGTGCGGCTGTTCTGAAAGGATGCCCGCGAATGGACAGGTGTATTTTATTGTACCACGCCTACCATAGTGTTTGAACTCACATATCTATGTATATATTGTAAAAGAAATTTTATTGATAAATTATTATTTTTTTAATTTCCATATTTTTTTAAAATATATTCATTTCTATTTTTATCATTTATTTATCAAATAATAAAAGTAAAGTAAATTTTAACGGTTAGTATAGATTTCTCAGTGATGAGATATTTTTAAACAGTTAAAAGTATATTAAACGTTGACCCGGATAACCAGCTATCATCATACCAAATTTCATCTAAATCTTCCCAGTGGTTTTCTCAGACGAGTCTCAGACAGACAAAATTTTTAAAAACTATAGCTTCGGCCTCTGTTTCGATATATAGATTTAAACAATAATGATAAAATCTTAAAGAAAATTGAAATACAAAGAAAATTTATATATTGTTTATTTATTTTTATATTAAGTATGTTAAAGATTTTAGGTATTTTCTTTACAATAATACTACCAACTTTTAATGGCTTTTCCCGATTTTTTTGTTTCTAATACTAACTTTTACACCATATTTGAACCCTTCATAGTATTTTAATTTAATTAATTAAATAAGTAATTGTATTTTAATTTGTGCTTTTTACATCCAATTGTAAAAAAAAAAACTATGAATGTATTTAATATAAATCTAGGGAAAAAAGTTTAATGTTTTGGGCTCATATTATGGTATTTGTGTATTATTTAAGGGTTAATAATGAGACAAATGTGTTTACGAATTGAAAATTTATTTCATTAATCTTATGACACGAGTTTGTTAGTTAAATTTTGAAATAACCATCGAGTTACGGCACATATAGAACAACTCACTTAACACTATAATGTTTGTATAGAAACATTACAAAACCATTTCAAACAAGGGAGATCTGTTACGAGGCTTACAATCAAACTGCCTCAAATGAGATCTAATTTTGAAAAATCTAAGTTCGAAACTTTTCTAAAACTTAAGCGAAATCTAAAAAAAAAACTTCATTCACTGACATAATACGTTTTCAAAGGGTAGGTACTGACAAGTAATCATACATTTAAGCACCACCCGCTATAACTAGCAAATTTTGAACGAGATCCAAACAATGTCAAGAGATTTCCACTAATACGTTGTATAGAAATACATCGAAATTACATATACTACCTATCTACTTAAAATTATAATTTGATAGAAAAACTGTTAGGCGCTAGCTTCTAAACTGACCTAACTAAAACGACAGTTTTTGAAGGCTTGAAAACAGTTATCACAGGCACAGTTTATATTAGAACTGATAAAAGTTGTTAAAAAAAATTTTTTCCATACATTTGCATATATATATAAAGTTAAATTCATAAAATTACGTATTTAGTTAGTTCAAGAACCTCGTAGACCTCTGAGGTGGCCATTGTGTATTTAGATTTACATTCTTCATTGTTGTTTTCTTGGCAGTTCAACGCACTATTGATTAAGGATAGCTTTTAATTAAAATCATAACAAATACTGTGCCTGTGTCACATTTTAGCTACTTACAATTGAAAATATAACTTATTCACTAAATTTTAAGATCTAATTTCGAAAATAAATGCCATTTTTGAAGAAATGTAAAGAAACATAATATGTCGATATACATAAATATTATCAATTATATAAGAATAAAAGTTATTGACTGTCTAAATGTATGTATGTATATGGAAGGCATTATAAATTATTCTTCAGTTTAAAATGAAAGTAAGATATAAGTAGATACTATTGCTTTATTCTCATGAATATAAATGAAATCTAAACTGGGATGAATCTAAAATCGTGATGAAATGAAATTCAAACTAGTACTACTGTAATGTCCAAAGTCACACACACACCACAAGGGTTCGCAGTCTTCAACCGAATGTATCACAATTAGAACACTATATTAACACTTAAAGCCCCAAGTAAAAAGAAGAAATAAATCAAATCTATTAATCTCGATCCATATTATGGGTCATAATCGATAATCGATCATTACCTCGCTAACAATCAAAATTTTGAATGGCTTAACCATGTCTAACCAGAAATATAGATCTAAGATTACTCTCCGGATAAAACTTGGAGCGTAAAGCAACGGTTGCTATGAACAGCCGCAACTTTCTACAACCATGCCGGGGATGGTTCCGTAGATGATGTTAAGATCGTGATCAAAGTACAGCATAGAGATGCTGCTCATCCGTCGCGGGGCGCAGCAAGGACCACCACTGCCCTGAGGGGCGGCTAAGTGAACTAGATGGGTATGTGGATATTTCTGCAGGAAACTGTACGGGCACTCCCCGCTACAGTAGTTAGCGTCGTACTGCTTAGGAGCTATGATCCAATCCCATCCAAACTCCTCAAAGTTCACTGATAATGGATATCTACAGCATCTAACTTCTTTGGAGTTTTCAGTGCAATCCATCCCAATCATCCTTCTGGTTCTTTTGTGTGAATTGTCCCTTAGACTAATTTCTACATATGGCATCTGAAACAATTTCGTAGCTATGAAATCGCTCAAAAATTCCACTAATTTTTATACTGAATCAACAGATAAAAGCAATTAGTAAATAGGTCATCAATGATAATTTTTTCGTTTAGTGCCTAATTGAGTTACAACAAAAACGCAATTGCCGGATAAAATTATGACGCACTAGGCCTACTACGTTTTAGTTAAAAATATAATATTTAGTTATTTTAATTCATGTTTTTTGATCTGTTAAATTTTTTGCTTGTCAGGATCATCAGGATCATCCAACTTCTAACTACATATATAATAACAAGTTAATATACAAGTTTTTGAGTATGATTGTATCAAAATAAATCCGAAAAGATAGTTTAATTTAAAATGTCAAATATTCCCGTAAATCTAAGAAAGTATTTTTTTCGTTTTTATTAGTATATACGTCTCATTACGTTTATTAATAACTGTGTTGTTAGACGACAAGAAGACAAACAAACAAACATAAAAAAAACAAACAATAGCAAGTATTATATGAATTACAGATTATAAACAATTAAAACATGAGAGATGAAAATTTTTTATCTATACTCAAACGAGTATGAAGACGAAGTCGATTGACCTAAATATTGACCCGTTAATGGGTCAATTCGATATATACGGGGGCAGATATTAAAAATTATGTGAGCTTTAAAAGGTAATTTATGACATCTTTATTGACATTATCGTGTAAGTAACATTGAAATTTATTGATATAAATTATGAACAGTATAAATTATAAAAGTTTAATAAAATTGTTAGTTGCCTCTTGGACTTAAAACTTTTACACTTACATATTATATTGTTATTGCGATAAAATATTCATTATAAAAATTCATTGTTTTTACTGTAAAAAGCAAAAACTTGAAAAAAAAACAAAACCGACTTAGTCGGTCTTCGTCGAAGTCGGTGCCAGCCGATACAAATCAAAGCACACCGACTTCGAAAATATCTGATTATATTTATAGGTATCTATTCTAAATGAAAACCCCCGTTAAGTTATTTTTTATATTTTAGTGCCTGGAAATCTTTTTTTTTTTAAGTTTTAATTTTTTTTATTTTTTGTGTAGACGTAATAAGCAGGTAATTTGCAAGAAGAAATTTTGTTAATAGCATATACGATTAAACCGTTTATTTAAAAATAATTTATTGTTGATTTTTTAAAAACCGCTCGACCGACTTCGATAAAATTTAAATAGGACCACTTGGCCTATACCCTTTGAAACAAAAAAAAACCAAATCAGTTCAGGCGTCTTCGAGTAATCGGTAAACATACATAAAAAAGATTCCGAAGAATTGAGAACCTCCTCCTTTTTGGAAGTCAGTTGAAAATGGTCATTTTATTATTATGAGTCAAAACTTACCAATGCATTATTTGATTCGGAGCTTGGATGTGGAACCACCAAGCTCATCTTACTCTTCGAGTCTTGTACTCTCACTACAATCGCCAGGTTTTCTCTCGGCAACCTGAAGAACTCCGCAACCATATTCGTTACATTCACCTTAACCCACTTTCCAACCTTCAAATCTTTTCTAGACATCTTTATCGCACTCTCAGCATATGGCACAGATGCTTTATTCCCCTGACTGTTTCTCGTAACTCTATTTACTTGGAGATTTATGGTAAAATGTTCTTCTGTTATGGTAATATTGTGCCTAGATTCTATTTCTTGAATGTGTAAATTAAGGATGGCCTCGTCCACTTCGTTCTGAAGTACTTTGTTGGTAAACCGAAAGTTGATCACTTTTAGACCTTTGAAATGATTGTGGCGTCGTGTATCTGGAATTGTAATTAATTTTTAATAGTAATTTTACTTTTAGACAAGAAATTATAAATATTTCAGAATTTAAAACATTTAATATGTTGTTCTAAAGAAAAAGAGCCAAGTTCGTCAATTCCCTAACTCAACAAAATTTGCTTTTTTTCCAATTCAACGTAAATCTAATATATAAACTAAACCTTTACGCACAATAGCGTAGTTTCCTTATTTTATAACACTGCAAATTCCTATCATATTGCATACAAAATTATAGCCATAGCTATAGAGCCGCCACTCTAACACTATGCCCATAGTCACACTTTCATCACCTTGCATAGTATCGCGAATGTTACAAAAAAATTAAACTACGCCTTGTTGTGCTTATTTTTTTTATTTTGTATTCAGCCCTTTTTAACGTCCCACTGCTGGGCATGAGCCTTCCTTCAATACGATACGATACAATACTCAGGCCATAGTCCACCACGCTGGCCAAGTGCAGATTGGCGGACTTCACATGTCTTTCGAAAACTTGCTAGGTTTTCTCAGACATGTAGGTTTCCTCATGATGTTTTCCTTCACCATAAGGCAAGTGGCAATCATGTTAGAAATGATTCGCACATGAAAATATCAGAGGTGCGAGACCCGGGACTGGGCTACCACTGCCTTTTTTTTTATGTAAATAAAATTTAAATTGTGAAAACGCCTTATATAGAGTTGATCCCACGAAGACTCATAGAATCTGTAACAAAAAATAATTGTATAAATGACTTGAATCTTACAATATTATTTATTGAATAATTTAATTGAGCTATTATAATTATTCTAAATTCTTTATACTAAATAAATATACTTTACATTCACAAAAACTGTCCAACACAAAAATTCAAATGGGAAACTGAGCCAAGAAAGAATGCGAATGTATACGGAACGAGCGCGGGCTGCGCGTGCGCAACACAACGTTAATCACCTTCATTCGCAAGAAATCAGCTGGGTTACAATCCGATCAATAATGAAATCTTAGTTCGCGATCTGGGCAGGTGTTAAACATTTAAAAATATCGAGTTCGTTCATCCAATGTAGAAGGCCAGAACCACCCACTTAACTGAAATGCGGAAATTTATCGCATACTTAAAAATAATCCCGTGAAGCAAATTTATATTTTCTATAGTTTGTATATATATCCGTCATCGATTATTTAGGATTAAGTTCGATATGTTTGTTGCTGCAGCTTTTTCTTGTCAGTCTGTTTAGTGTTTGTAAATTATTGCTGAATTTCCGAAATTTTCCATTCAATCCAATAATTCTTTGAATAAAATACTTGTAAAAAAATCTAGATTATTATAAACTTAGATTTTCTACTTTTAGCTAGCATCCTCTTTTTACCCGACTGTAGCGAAGCCTAAAGGATGGTTGTGTGTATGTATGTCCGATGTAATTACTAAAAGGACTAACTGATAGTTTTTATTCATACGTTGTTAGATTCATCTTGATAATGCGAGTATCATATGGATAATATAAAAATATATGTTAATATACGTGTTTTATGATCGCTGCGAGTCTTATTACATGTATGTCTTCGACTACATAATATTATGTTTCTCTGTCAACTTGTTTTCATCTATTAAATTAGTTTTTTACGCAGTAAGTTTTTTTATATTTATAATATTTTTATTTTAAAGTTTTGTTTTTTATTAAGAGTATTAAAATTAAAAAAAATCATGAATTCACAAAAGTAAATAGTATTTTAGTTATAAATAGTAAATAGTATGTTACCACTTTCTTTTTATATATACCTATATGTATTTGTAACGTATATATGTAGATATTTGATTTTATCTACGACTTAAGAAATTTTATTTTAAGAACTGTGCCAAAGATGGTGTATTTAGCAAGTTGTTAGATTATCTGTATATTTGATGATGCCAATTCAAACTATTTAAAGTCTTCAAATGTAAATAACTACGATGATAACATGTTATAAATATAAACACCCATGACTGGAGTATAAACATTCGTGCTCATCACACAAATGAATGCCCCCAGCGGGGCTCGAACCTGCGACCCGGCACAACAAGTGGGGTCACTACAAACTGAGCCTGACGTGTCGTCATAGCTTTCAAAAATATTTTTTGTTCTTATATTTTACATAAGAGAGCCTTATAATAATTGATAGCCAGTTTTAAGACTTCAAAAAAATTGCTAAGATAAGAATTTTACGATTTTATTTAGAATTAGTTTTACGATAAAATTAATTATAACTCGTTACAAAAATGACAAATTACCTTGAATTTTTTTGTCGAACGCACTTGTGTATGAAATTTATGGCTTATTATAATATTAAATACACATAGAATATATTCTTCTTGTTATACTTTACTTCTTATTCAACTATAAAAGTGCGGAAGTACCTCCGAGTATGTTTACGTACACTATTGTGCACTCTAATATCTCTCGCGCAGACAACTTGGCCGAATAAGATAAGGCGCTGTGATCGATAATAATCATTCAACACTATCTTAAAACCTAGCTTTAAAATAAAACTATCTTTTCGTATTTTTTCGAGGATTTATTTTGATTTTGAAAAAAAAAAACGAAAAAATTGTTTTATTTTAAATGTCAAGTATTCGAGTAAATCTAAGAAAGTATTATAAAAACCTAGCTAATAATATCATTCCAACAGGAATCTATTATAGTGAGCCCGAGCAGCTTATTTTTACAAGTGGCGCCACCTTTTGGAAAATGTTATTACTAACAGTAGCATATGTGCTCCAGGTACAGGTCATAGTCTATTTTCAGTGTATTAAATTTCATTGTATACATATGTGTGTATGTTTGTTAGTTTTTCACTCTGAGACTTTTGAGTTTTGACAGGTTCGCAGTAAATGTCAGTCATCCGAGCGAAGCGAAAAAAAAACGCTGTTATGAATTTGGATTCTAAACTATTTAATTGACTTTTCTACGATCCTAAACATACTTTAAGAACAGAAGGTAAAACCGTTCTAAATGGCTTTGTCCCTTATATTTAATGTATGTTATATATAGATATTATAAACGGTATTTACGTTTGTTCATGACCTAGGTGTATGCGTGGTTTGGGCAGAATTATCGTAGTTGTGAGTAATCGGGTGACATCATGACGCGTCTGGCTTAAACATTAACATATTGTGTCTTAGAGTTAAGTACTGTGTAATATTCTACAAGTTAGGTACTCTTAGTTTTACAAAACGGTTATATTGTTCTTTTGAGATTATTTATGATAATTCAAAAGAGCGTTACCCTTACAACTCATCGCACTACTATTAAATGAGAAAGTTTGTATGTGTGTAAGTTTGTTACTCGTTCACGCTCGTCAAATTCGATGAAATTTAGTAGAGTATACAACTAAAGTACACATAGGTGTTAGTAATAAAATATACTCTTACCCAACTATGGCGCGTAAGATGAAAGATGATAATTATAATTAATAGTTTGCCCAAAGCAAAAAACGGACTTGTACCTCCGGTAGAGCAGATACCTTTTATATCACTACTAGCAGCTCACCCTCGCTTCGCTTGCGTTCACCTCTAGAAAAACGAAAACTAATCTATTCCACGGGATGCGTGTATTTTCTAGGATAAAAAGTGGCCTATGTGCTATTATAAACCATAATCTATCTCTGTGCCAAATTTCATCCAGATCTGTTCAGCCGTTCTGGCGTGATTGAGTAACATACATCCAAACATTCATCTAAACTTTCACATTTATAATATTAAGTAAGATTAATTCATGTAACAGATCGTCTTTAGATATAATGTACTGCCTAGGACCTACTTAAGGTACCTACTTAATTAGCGTCCTAGGCCCTAGCTTAGTATTATATTAAAATCCATCACAAACAGATACATCCTTAGGTGTAATGTACATTTTTAAAAGCTGTAACTTAAAATAAAAACGTACACCGTCTTCAAAATCCTTTAAAGGTCCACCTTAACAGATGGACTTTTATGTAATTCATATTGGAGCATCGTTAAGATATAACCACCTACTAGCAAATCACCTTCGCTTCACTCGGGTTCGTTCCTAGGTATGTTTTAACGGTTAGTATGGGTATCCCACGGGAACCGTACTTTTTTTTCGGGATAAAAATTAACCTATATGCTATTCCAGGTTTTTCTATCTGTGTGTCTTTCATCCAGATCCGTTCAGCCGTTCTGGCGTGATTGAGAAATAAACATCCATCCATCCAAATTTTCGCGTTTATTATATTTATATTTTATCAATTTAGTCCCCTCGTCAATTTTCAAAATAACCAGACAGAGCCACAAATTTAGTATATACTTTAGGTACATTTTATTTCCTACTAGTGTTTATCCACCTGCGTAGTTGATTTTTGTATTATAATTGCTTCGTTAACAAGGATATTGAAATAGATTAAAATGTAGTCTGGAATAAAAATGTGTTTTTATCCAGGACAATAAAAATGTTCCCGAAAAAAGAGAAAGAGATATATACATACATATTTTTTTATTTTGAAAAAATATATTAAATCAAGGCCTATTGCATTGACTTTAACGGATATAATTTAGTATAAGTAGAACTTGGTGTCGATGGACCATTAAACTAATAAAAGCTCAATTTATACTTTTTATCCCGAAGATTGAAACTCCTCTCGGCGATTTCTAAATATTTTTCATAATAAATAGATTGTATATTTCATTTCTCTGAAAAAAAAATGTATTCATGTTTGTAATGGATAAACTAAAAATGTGCTGAACCGATTTAGATGAAACTTGTATGAAGACAGGTTGAGAACCTGGAAAGGATAGTTTTTTCCCGGATATCATTCCTGAAGGGAAATGAAAAGGGGGATAAAGGTTGTATGGGAAATCAGTCATTTTTCAAGTGAAGTATATAACATTCATCATACCAGTATGTGTATATATATAATCTATCTTTGCCGTACTAACCGCTAAAACGTACCTAGGGACGAACCCGAGTGAAGCGAGGGTGAATCGCTAGTATATGATAATTCAGATGATTGATAAAGTAAACATCGAAATCAAAAATATAATTACCTAGACATTGGTTCTACTGAAGAATTTGTACAAGAACTAGCGGAAGTATTATGTTTTTTTTTCAAACAGTCATCATCTGTCAAATAGACAATTTACATTCAAATAGTCTTGAGGCAATTACGTCAATACTAAATTGTGTTATCTAATAAAAATAGTTTATAAAAGCGTTACATGGTAACGTTGTTAAAGTTTTTTTGATCTAGCGTTTTTTATGGTTTCTACCTTTTCGTCTATTTTATAGGAGCTTTTTATAAAAATTACAATATATTATGTACAATGTACATTATTCGTTAAATGAATTTCTGACTAGAAGTGACGAGTTTGTAATAATTATTTGCTTATAATATTAAGTTAATATTTTTAAATTAAATATTTTTGGTAATTCACTTATCTATACAAATAATAAAATTGTAACTGATCGTTGTCTGTACAGATGTCTGTAAAGATATTTGAGAGAAACTATTATTGGGGATCTTTATTACCGCAATACGACCCAAAAAAATGATTTTTAGTTATTTTGTCTGTTTGTTTGTTTGTCGGTTTGTCTGTGCGTTTGTGCGCGCTAATCTTAGAAACGGCTTGACCGATTTGGGTACAGTTTTCAGTAATGTATTGTGGTAAGCTTCACTTAACATTTAGTATTTGTTTTATTTCAATCGGTTCCTAAATAAAAAAGTTATATCAATTTAAAGAATCATCTAGGTTAAAAACTAACCGTTTCCAAATTTTTCTTATAGATAACACTAAAGTTTGTCAATACTGATTCCTTGGATATTTCTTGAAGAAAATTCGATGTCAAAGAATTGTTATCCCATAAATTCCAAGCGCGATGTGCCTAAAAATCTTATATATTTAAACGAGCAATTCTTGTATATTTATATCTTTATTTCTTTATTTATTTATACCAGCGATCTCGGAAACAGCTCTAAAGATTTCGCTGAAATTTGGTATCTGGGGTTTTCGGGGGCGAAAAATTCGTCTAGATTAGTCGCACGTCTGGGAAAACACGTGTTTTCAAGTTTTAATGCGGTTTTCTTTTGCATTATTCTACGCAGAATATGGTCGATAATTTCTTACACTTGGATGTAAGTATTGTGGTCAAGCGGTCAAGGCGCAAGTTAGACAACATATATGCCCGGAATCGAGTTCCGGTCGGAATACAAAGTTTTTACTTTTGTTTTTTTTTATTTGTGTTTATTCAAGTTTTTAATTTTTTTATCTAAAAATACGATATAATAAAAAAGAACTCCGAGCGAAGCTCGGTCGCCCAGGTACTAATTATTTATTGTGAACACTTTCTTAATTACATTATTTTTATTTTTTAAATGTTTGCTACAAACAAGAATCGAACTTCAATTTAGCTTAGGTACTAGACAAGACTACGCATTTCATATTCATATAATCATAGGAAAGCATATTGTATAGAAAGTCACTCAGTGAATTGAATGCCTAATAAACTATTGCAGATTAGACAACAGAAAGTAACAGTTTTGAGAGCAACCGTTTTACAAAAAATAACCGTCGCATTCTAGTAAGTATGATATATGTGGCACTATCCAATGGGACAAAGGTCACAGGTTCTTTCTTTTCATAAGTGAGAATATAAAAATAAAGAGTGAACTACTCTTGAGACTCTTGATGATATATCATACCTCGAGCCCTTGAGTTTTATTACAACATACTTTCCCGTGGGAATGAAATATTTTCCCATAGTACAAAGTAGTTTATCTCATTTTTTTGCCCACTATATGCACTAACAAAAACTCACAACATTCCATTGTTTCGGCGTAAAAGGAAGATAAAGGAACAAACACACTTTCACATTCATAGTACTATCATGTATGGTTGGTTTATATTTATTTACTTATTATACTAAATAAGGGGTGGCAAATTACATTTTTATATAGTGTGCTAGTCCCTAGTTACCTTATATTGGTTATAATAGATTTCTCAGAGATGAGATATTTTCCCGCAGTAAAAAGTATCCTATATGTTGACCCGGATAACCAGCTATCATCATACCAAACATCATAATCTGTCCAGTGGGCTTTGATGCGTTCCTAGACAGACAGACAGACAGACAAAAATTCTAAAAACTATAGATTCGGCATCTGTATCGATAATCATGACTATTTCAATAAAATTTTACAAAAAATATTTAATGCACAGATTCGACTCAGAATTTTATTATATGTGGATATGGATAAGATAATAAATAACAGTAGTATATTTCTAATGCTCTATAAATTCTATAATCACAATAGAGAGTTTGTATCTTTGTTACTCCTTTACCCTAAAACGGCTGAATCGATTTGGATTAAACATAATGCACAGATAAAACTGAAGTAAGGCATATGCTACTGTTGGTATAAAAATCACTTAATCTTGTCTGTCTTACTTATTGTAAACAATTTAGGGTCAAGTTTGAAAACTACTTGACACTATGTCAGTCACCCTATATCAGTCTATTGAAAAAAAAAACTATCTATTCCTCCGTTGTCGCGGAAAAAGAGAATAAAACAACAAATAACGAATTAAATAATATTAGTACGGATGATGGATTGGATGAAATATAATTTATATGAAATATACTTGATTTCAAAACCGATTTGGTACATTGGTTACCATACTGACTCTTGCAATATACATCGGCGGTTTCAAGTTCGATTCTTGTTTACAGCAAATATACATTCAGTATTAGTTATACAGATATTTCTTAATTATAATCTAATACAAAGAGCCGTAGTAACTAATAATGTCCTCCTGACCGTTTTCGGCCACGGCGGCCAATCTCACTGAGACTAGCCAACTGCGCAGGAGATATTATAGTGCACAAGTGTACGCGCAGACACAAGTGCACTCTCTATTCCTGTCACTCTCATACTCCGGTGGAACTACAAATCGACACGACCAGAGACAGATCAGGCGCAGAACCGACGGCTTTACGTGCCCTCCGAGTCACCAATCTGTTTGTTATTTAATTTTTACAAAAAAACTATGAATCATAGGTAAAAGTTAACTACCGTAGTTTTTACTAGAATAAATACTTTCACGAATTATATAGGTCCCTTGCTTGATTCTATTTACACAAAGCAACAATATAGAAATATGTAAAATTGAAAAAATTAGTGCAACACCGCTAACTTCCCAACTTCGGATATTATTGAGAATATCTTAACAAAAAAAACTCTGTAATTAAACTTGGCCTGACTCGGGACTCGAATCCAGGACCTCCAGATGTACAACCGTACATGCTAACCACCAGCCCACTATATGTATATGTTTAACTGAGCTCCCACACTATCTACTGAAGTTGATTTGGAAAACCATACAGATATTCATGTTATCCTGGCTTCTATAAGGAAAACTTTAGTGCGCATTGTTCCAAAGTATATAAATAGTCTCTATGACCTCTTTAACATCGCAAGTAAAACCTAAAGTATGAAAATAATAAAATAAACACTTCTCAAACAAAAATTACGAAACTCATACGTTTCAACACAGTGGGTGTGACATGTAGATTTATGAAATTATGATGCCACCAAAATGCGGTAGTCACACGTGCTTTGTCACATAAATTCTGAGGCGACCTTGCCAAAAAAATGTGTTACGCAAAAAAATTCGCTACTTTTCACTATCCCTAAATAACTTTACAAATAGTTAATGTGCTAAAGATGCGATTTATTTCTTTTTATTTACTTATTATCTATACTAATGTTATAAAGAGGAAGGATTTGATTGTTTGTTTGTTTGTTTGCACTGAATAGGCTCCAAAACTACTGAACCGATTAAGATGAAATTTGGTAAGAAGATAGTTTGAGACCCTGGGAAGGATATAGAATAATTTTTATCCTGGAAATCATCCCTTAAGGGATTAAAAATGGTGATGAAAGTTTGTATGGGAAATCAACCTAGGGACGAAACCGAGCGAATTTGTTTTCTATCTACATTTTATCATAGTGACAAATACTGTTACTTATTTAATGTATGCCCGTGACTTTTCACATGATTTCATTTAATTTTTAACAATTCAATATTTTTCCCAACTTATATAACGCTGCATAGAACGAAATCATCATGCTACCTTTGCATTTATTTAACCAGCGAATTACTCTGTTATTTAGTAGTCCATTGTAATAAAATTTAATATTTTTACTTTTACATATTACGATTGTACACTCATATCTCCTGCTTCAATTTTGCCTTTGGAATACAGAAGATACAACAAGATTATGTTATCAAAAGAAAAAAAATCGCTAGATTTTTTTATTGTGTTTAAAAAAATCACGTATTCCTAACCAAAAAAACTAAGTATATAAAGGGATTTATGTTTGTCAATGTGATAACGTCTAAAAATAGAGAGCTATTTTAAGAGCATACGGATGAGATACTAAAGGCATCAGTATCACGTATTTTATTTGTATTGAATTAATTGAAATATTTATGATGAAAATAATTCTAAAAGTCGAACATATCACTATAATTTGTTTATAAAGACATATATTAAACATAGCTTAAAATTGAATTTCTAAGACGTTCTAAGAAATTGAAATATTATTTATTAATACTTTTATGTCATACTAATCACTCATTTATGTTTTTGCAGTTAGCTATGTTTATACATAAATAGTAGTAGCTGGCTACTCCTAAGACATTCATTTAAATTATATAACGATTTACCCTTGCTTCGCTCGGGTGCCTACGCCGTACGCGGATTTTGTTCACAATTACATGAGTTTAAATTTTTTTCCGCGGAACCCTAATTCTTTTTCTAAAATAAAAATAGCCTAAGTTACTCCTTATAATATCAGCTATCTGCCAGTGAAAGTTCCGTCAAAATCGGTCCAGCCGTTCCGGAGATTAGCCGGAACAAACTGACAGACAGACAGACAGACAAAAAATTTAAAGAATGTTGTTTTGGTATATGTACCGTGTATATATCCATATGCATTTAGTAAAAAGCGATTATATTAATATTACAAACAGACACTCCAATTTTATTTATCTGTATAGACTAGCGACTCACTCTCACTCTGCTCAGGTTCGTCCCTACTTACGTTTTCACGTTTAGTATAGATTTCTCAGAGACGAGATATTTTCCCGTAATAAAAGTACCCTATATGTTGACCAACTACCATCATATCAAATTTTATCAAAATCCCTCCAGTGGTTTTTCCGTAATGCGGTAACAGACAAACAAAAATTCTAAAAACTATAGATTCGGTCTCTGTATCGATAATAATGTCTATTTCAATAAGATTTTCGGGAAAATATTAAATGTACAGATTCGGCTTTGTTACAATTTTATTATATGTATAGAATAATGTTTGCCCAGTAACCGAAAGACCATAATCATTATTGAAAATGTGAAGAAAACATATATGAATAGAATTTACTTATCTATATAAAAAAACGAACTGTTTCCAAAATTTTTATTGATAGCACTAAATTTTGTTAATAGCCATTAGACAGAAAAAAACGGTTGACTAACTGAAAAAAAAGGCACTGGACTGTTTTGTCTTTATATATAATATATTATATGTAGAATATCAAAAGTAAGCTACAGCAAAAGGTTTGCTTGTATTAGCAAAGCTTTGACAAAATTGTTTCTCCGACGGACTTTGGACTTTCATAGTTTTATCAGATTTATAACTAGCATTGCTCTCGGTTTTGCTCGCGTAATTTTAAAAATAACTGATTGTCATTCCATTCTTTACCTCTTTAGAAGAAAAAAAAATCCAGAAAATACTTTCTAAATGGATATCTAATCCTCATGAGGAGTTTTCCTGCCAAAATTTTGAATTCATAGCATTTATATTATCTAAGATTTCATGATGAATCTGCGAGTTGTATTTCGGGCTTATATAATTGTAAATAACAAAAATTAATATATAGTAATGAAATATATTTTAATGTAACTTTATGTACATCTACCTATATAAAAAAAAAAAATTTACACTGGCCACTTGCCCTGACTTTGCCTATGCAATAAGACATTATTCCAATAGATATCGAAATTAATTCACAAAACAACTCGAACAAAAAGTAAGAAAAATTAAAAAAAACAATTTAACGACATTTTGCCTTTATGAAGATTAGTATGAATAACATTTATTTTAATTCTACAATCATTTAAGTATCAGTACATATAATATGTAAGTGTTGTTAGTATTCGAAACGTTTATTTATAAACAAAGATAACTATTATAACTTTAAGTGGTAAAAATGTATGTCTTTAAAATTATTTTGGAACCTATTCTGTGGTAAAATGCAAAAACTGTAGATAATTTGATATCACATTTCATTTACATCTTTGATATATTTATACATTTTTTGATATACAGCCATACATTAAAACTTATGTGCGTAAAACAATTTAATGAACATTATTATGTGTTGTTTTAAACTTTATAGTTTATACAAATACCTAAAAAAGCTTTTTAAGTTCTTATTTTAGAAAAAAAATATATATTCAGAAAACATTATAGTTCGTTTAGAAAAATATTCCAGAATTAATATTTTACCTAAAACGTCATAAACTTTTACTTGAGTAAGTATCTATATTAGTAATAGAAAGTATTGTGATCAAACGTTTGTATTAAAATATACTTCTTTGTTTTCAAATATTAAAAATGAAATCGGATTTTGGAGCTGATTGAATGTATGTATGTCTGTACTATTATTACGACTATGCTAGTAAAAAGAAACTCTTTTTTAGATGATTCTAAGTTATTACTTATTGATAATTTTATGAATTAATTATCATTTAAATAAATTTAACTTAACTAATAAAAAACTGTTCTAACTAAAATAATTTAAAATATACATTACCCAGATTATTAAAAGCAACCATAAACACACTATCACATGTAAAAAAAAAACGCTAAAATCATAAATCAGAGATAGAGATGATATATAACATCGTTCATATAAAAAGCTCGTATCGATTCGAATCCCGGACCGTGATGGGACGCCCGCGCGTTATAGCCGCTACTGATCAACTAAGTCTGAGATGGACCGAGTTTGCACTGAAAGGCGTGGGTTAGGCATACGTGCCCATTGTGCACTGACGATTTTTATTTAGAGAAATTTTAACTTTGGCCTGATAGCAAAATGGCCTAAGTTTAAGATGGATATTATGAAAAATGTATATATACTTGTATGTTTTTGTAGAATAATTTCGCAAATGTGACTTTTTATTATGATATACTATTCTTTGTTGCACTTAATTGATATACAGAAATTAACATACAATAAAATTAGTTAACAAGCAGGGCCGGATCTACCTAAGGGCTACTTGGGCTGCAGCCCAGGGCCCCGAGGTTACAAGGGGCCCCCAGACCCCGCTATAAACAATAGGCGTTAATTTGAATTTAAAAAATGGTTGTCTGTAAAGTCGGTTTACGGACGATATTTTTACGTAATAATGTCATAAAAAAACATTGATGAAAAATTGCTTACTTCTATGAATTGACTTAAGGGGGTAAATACGTGTAAAAGGATGTTTTCATGCTGATTTTCATTAATTTTTTTAAGGTATAAAAAATTAATATTATTTATTGAAACTATTAGGTTATTTTATACATATATTCATGAGTTTTTTTCATATTTTACAAAAATATAACTTAGAAAGTAGCGGAGATATCAGCTGATACACATCATAGGTTGTCATCCGACTTAGCAGTTGGTGTACACGATGGAAGCCACAATTTTTATCCGAAATCAATGGCACAGAAAAATTACTTTCTTTTATATGTGTGTCTTCTATATAAACCTCAATTTGAAAAAAAATAAAAATTTGCATTCTTCAGAGGACTATTAAAATAAGTCATGTTTTTTTACCATTTTTTCATATATTGTTTACTATAAAAAAAACAGTTAAAATAAAAATAACGCTTATGATTGAGGTTCATATTCAGCACAACTGAGTAAGGAAATTATATCAATCTGCAAAGTCGCGCCAAGAGCTTCCTTATAAGTAGATCAGTATTCATCATGACAAAAATTGATTCTATGATCTTTTTATTCAATAATTAAACGTTGATAACTCATAAATTGTTAGAGATACGAATAAAATAGTCATGAGCAATTTTATAGAAAATTGTATTTCCTATAAAAAACTTTCACGCAATTTTTGAATCAGATCAATAGTTTTCGATTTATATCAAAAATTACACATTTTTTTCGATTCTTCTTCTGCCTGGCATTTATTAATCCCGGCTATTGCCAGGGTCTGCCTTCCTGCTAAGCCTACTCCACTTTGCACGGTCTTTCGCGTCATCCTGTGTAAGTCCATTGGCTCTCATATCCTGCTTCACGACATCCAGCCATCGCTTGCTTGGGCGCCCGGGAGGTCTTGTTCCAGGGACAAATATATCAAGGCACTTTCTTCCAACATAGTCCTCAGACCTACGCGCGACATCACCATACCACCTCAGACGACGCTCTTGGAGCTTATCCGCTACGTCACGGACCCCGAGACTGCCTCGGATGAACGTGTTGCGTATGCGGTCAGCCCGCGTTACGCCGCACATCCACCTCAGCATCTTCATCTCCGTGACGTGAAGCTCCTGAGTGTGCCGAGACAGCGATGGCCAGCACTCGCTTCCGTATAGAAGGACTGGTCGGATGATGCTCTTGTATATCTGTCCCTTGAGCTTGGGCGGTATTCTGCGATCGCAAACCACACCTGTGACCTCCCGCCATTTGGCCCAAGCAGCTCTTATACGGGCTTGAACGTCGTGATCGATGCTTCCGGACTCGTGCAGGACGGATCCAAGGTACCTGAACTTCTCCGACTTAACGGCTGGTTCAAGCCCTATTTGGATGGTGATAGAGTCCGGACTCCCGCAAGCCATGTACTCGGTCTTCGCCACATTTAGTTTAAGACCACCGTTCTCAAGCGTATCCTTCCACAGGTTCACTCTACGCTCCAGCTCTAGACGGTTCTCATCAACGAGCACTATGTCATCGGCATACATCATCAACCATGGAGGCTGGTCCTGGATGCATGTCGAGACAACATCTAGTACTACGTTGAATAAGAACGGGCTAAGAGCGGAGCCCTGGTAGACCCCTACAATGTTTGGAAAGGGCTCGGTATCGCCAACAGCGGTTCTAACCACGGAAGCGGAATTGCGGTACATGTCTCTGATAATGTCAATATAGGTCTCAGGCACGCCTTTGAATCGCAACGCCCACCAGATGCATTGACGAGGCACACAGTCAAAGGCCTTCTGCAGGTCCAAGAATGCCAAATGCAGAGTTCTCCTTTTCTTCCTGTAAGCCTCAATCAAAGTTCTGAGGGCAAAAATGGCGTCCATGGTGCCCGATCCTGGCTGGAACCCATATCTGAGTGTCATCAGAGACAGAACACTCTTGGCGGAGCCTGAGGTCGATCACGCGTTCGAAGAGCTTCATGGTGTGATGAAGTTCACACATGATTTTGATCCCTCTATAACTACCGCAATCTTGAACACTGCCCCTGCCTTTGTATAAAGGGGTTACAAAGCTAAAGCGCCACTGGTTTGGCATCTTTCCAGTGTTCAAGATGCAGTTAAAGAGATCAGTAAGCATGAGCACACCAAGAGAGCCCAACGATTTCCACGCCTCGATCGGTATGTCGTCAGGTCCCACCGCTTTTCGGTTCTTCATGCGGCGAAGACAATCCCGAGTTTCGTCAGGTGTTATTGGGGCAACAAGTCCGAGGTTAGGGGGCGGTTCGGGTGGAAGACTATATGGGTGCTGGTTGTTCAGCAGCTCCCGGAAGTAGTCTTTCCATCTCTCCTTCACAGAGGCATGGTTTCAAAGCAGCGTGCCCTGGGAGTCCCTGACGCAAAGACATTTTGTGATATCTTGCGTCGCTTTATCCCGGGCACGTGCAAGCTTGTATATGAGCTTTTGCCCCTCCGCAGTTTCTAGCTTATAATATAATGGTGATAAGCTATCACTGCGGGCTCTGGCTACAGCTCTCTTGCTGGCACGTTTGGCTGCATTGTACTCTTCTCTATCTTCAGGAGAGTTGGTTTGCTGTCACTCTTTAAACGCAGTCTTCTTTTCTCGAATCGTCCCCTGTACCTGGTCATTCCACCACCATGTCTCCTTGTCGATGACTCGTCCTCCCTTAGAAACGCCAAGAACTCGCCTTCCCGCCGCGGTAATTACCGACTGTGCTCGATCCAAAGCCTCCTGGGCGGTTTCGGTGTGAATCAATAGGTTTTGCTTATCAACCTCCGCCAGGAAGTCAGTCCGCATCGGCCCATTCAGTAACCACCACTTGATTCTAGGTTTGCGTTTCTCGGCTAGTTTCTTTTTCGGGGTAAACAAATAGTCCATGACAAGGAAACGATGTTGGGCCGTCAGGCTTTCACCCGGTATGACTTTGCAGTTAGTCACCTTGCCGATATGACACCTTCTGGTCAGCAGATAGTCTATTTGAGTTGAGTGGGGCCCGCTCTTATACGTGATAAGGTGCTCAGCATTCTTTTGGAAGAACGTGTTCACGATGGCCAGATCAGACGCAATACAGGTTCTTAGAATGTTCACTCCCTCTGCATTGCGACGACCATAACCAAAACCACCGTGGACACGTTCATATGTCTCAGCTGCCTTACCGACGTGACCGTTTAAGTCCCCCCCAACGACTATTACTTCGGTAGTCTGTATAGCGCGTAGTACCTCTTGAAACTGCTCCCAGAAGGACTCCTTCTCGGCCTCACTACAGCCTGCCTGGGGTAATTGCCAATAACTCACAAACTATGAGAGATATGAAAAAAAGCTTATGATCAATTTTATAGAGAATTAAATTTTCTACAAAAAAAATCTAATACATTTTTTTCGCTAGACTAATAGTTTCCGAGTTATGTTAAAAATAAAGCTTTTTTATTTTTTTTAATAACTTCAAAATGGCCGACTATGCACATAAACCAATGGTCGCGATTATACAGACATTTTTGGGAAATGTTCTGAAACGTGTTTTGGTGATTTTGAAACGTAAAAATATGACATCATTTCCGATTTCGATTTTAGGGGTGATTCCAATAACTTCCTTATAAGGAAGTTAATTAAAAAAAGAACTACCATAAAGTTGGCAATAATGGCAACCCTGAGATCAATCTACCAATGTATGTGCGCGTCTATGTAACGGAACGGGGATTTCCCTGTCGTTTGTTTTTGATCGGTATATTTTCATCTACTCTTACGAGGGACTTTCCGCCGCGCTGCTTAACGTAACGTCTAACGTTATTTTGTTTGTGTTGTTAAAGAATATAATAATAATAATATATTATTATAGAAACAGTTTTTTGATATGGCTATTAGTTGAGTACTTAGATAGGCCCCTAAGTAGTTTCAGCCCAGGGCCCCACAAATTCTAGATCCGCCCCTGTTAACAAGGGTGGGTTTCTCTCTAAAAGAGATCTTTTACAGTGAACCTAAGTGAGATAGGGAAATAGACTTTATAAGGACAAAAATGAAATTAAAAAAAAAGTATTTATATGATTAAAAAGTGTAAAGTTAAATGTTCGTATTTTCTAAATTTTACTTAATCACTTTATAAGCTTCAAACAGGTAGTGGTACTTCAATACAAGCCTACTGATATTTTATTTTTAATTATTATGGCTATAATACCTCGAGCAGTGTCACATATAAACTTCAGAGGAAATAAAATAAATATTTTTTACAATAACTTTGATATAAGTACACCTTGTTATTAAAAAAAAAATATTTTGGATTATGTTTCTTCACAAAATTATTCCATTTCTCTAACATATCATTAAATATGATATAATTATATTATAATTATTATGTCATCTTTGGTACTTGTATCAAATAATTATGAACTTTTAATATTTGTATATTTTTGGAGAAAAATAAATACATTATACAATATATATTCGATAAAGTTGGTTTATTTGGATTAGTGTTGGGCTTGTAAGCTATTAATAGAGCTTTATTTATCGTATTCACCTCGTTACTATTTGCACGTAGATAAGATTTACTTATCGTATTTAATTAATTTTTTTGTATAAGATATTTAATGAATTTTTATACATTTAATTTTATAGTAGAAGATTCTATTTATTTTTCATTATAATATTACGTATGTCCAAAGTTGCTCTAACGACAAAAAAATTTACAAATTTGACATTTAAAATATTATAATAAGTTTAACGAATGGCAGTGGTAGCCCAGTGGTAACGCGCTCGCTTGGGAAACCGAGTGAAGCGGGTTCAAATCCCAGGTCTCGCACCTCTGATATTTTCATGTGCGAATCATTTTCTAACTTGATTACCACTTGCTTTACGATGAAGGAAAACATCGTGAGGAAACCTTTATGTCTGAGAGAACCTAGCAAGTTTTCGAAAGACATGTGAAGTCAGCCAATTCGCACTTGGCCAGCGTGGTGGACTATGGCCTGATTCCCCTCGTATTGAAGGGAGGCCCGTGCCCAGCAGTGGGACGTTAAAAAGGGGTCAATACATACAAGTTTAACGAATATTATTTTGTATTTAACATGACTAAAATTTTTAAACACTTTTTGTGTGAGTAGATTATTCGATTTGAATTCAAAAACATATAACTTTATAATTAAAAACTGACTACTTCTTTAAATAAATAAATTAAAGAGTTACAATAATATATATTTTTTTACATAATACATGTTTACATTCTCGTAATATTTAACAATGCTAGTTACATATCAACACTAACGAAGTGTGCATATTCCATTTTGCACATTTCTAAAAAAAATATGCTTAAATTTTAAATAAAACCATCGTTTATAGCAATTATGCCAGCATGATTGCTGTAAAGCGTTCGAAATTTTGAGATCAAAAATCAAAATAAATCCACGAAAAAATCCGAAAAGATAGTTTTATTTTCGCATACTTAAACCTAAGAAAGTTTATCACTTACTCAAATTGATTATAAATCATAGATGCCTTGTTAAGTAAGTCGAAGGGCTATAAATATTTGTTTTATCCATATGTATTACACATACAAGTCTAATATCTAACGATAGTAAAAACAAAAAGTGATATATTATACGTACAAAGTCAAGCAAATACGATAATATATGACACTAGCGACTTACTCTCGCTCCGCTCGGGTTCGTCCCTACTTACGTATTAACGTTTACTATAGATGTCTCAGAAATGAGATATTTTCCCGCAGTAAAAAGTATTCTATATGTTGACCCGAATAACCAGCTATTATCATTCCAAATTTCATCAAAATCCCTCCACTGGTTTTTCCGTGATGCGGTAACAGACAGACAGACAGACAAAAATTCTAAAAACTATAGATTCGACTTCTGTATTGATAATAATGTCTATTACAATAAGATTTCCAAAAAATATTTAATGTACAGATTCGGCTTAGTTACAATTTTATTATATGTATAGATTTATATATTACAGAAATATCGTCCAAGTACAATGCGAAAAAACTCTTACGTTAGCTCGCAAGGAGATTCAATCATCGTACTCACATTTTTAAGGTAATTCAAAATCAACTCTCTACATTTCATTTTAAGTGTCAATTTTTTGTGATATCGCCTCGGTATACTCAAGCCTGATAAGTACATTTAATTATTTTTATAATATGTTTTATCTTCTTGTATTCACCGGCTTAATTTATAAGCCAATATCATTATCTGTGTAACCATGTCAAAGTTGCAGCTATATATAAAAAGTTTTATAGTCCTTCTGTCTGTCTGTTCGCAAGCAAGATTATTACTATAACACTATTACTTACTAATTGATAACTGTGCCTAAATTATAAATTATATTATAGAATACTAGCGAATTACCCTCGCTTCACTCGGCTGCGTTTTACATTTTTTGAGCGGTCAGTAATTCTTTTCCAAAAATAAAAGTGGCCTTAATTACTCCTTATAACATAAGCTATCTGCCAGTGAAAATCCCGTCAAAATGAGTCCAGCCCTTTCAGAAATTAGTCGGAACAAATAGATAGACAGACAGACAAAAAAATTTAAAATTGTTTTTTTCATATAATTACTGTATATAATGGTCATATGCATTTAGTAAAAAGCTGTTATTTTGACATTACAAACAGACACTTCAATTTTATTTATCTATATAGCTGATATTTTTTATTTTATTTTATATAACACTTGTAAAAATAATAAGATTAATAAATTACAGTTTTAGTATTAAAAAAATGTAGAGCGCCAATGAGCATTGTTTCTTTGAAACTCTACATAGTAAAAGTGTAGTGTAAACATAAAACAAGATAGTTAACGATCTATATTTTACCATTAACTTATCGGTAAAATTCATCTTTAGACACAGTGACGCCACGACACACACGCAATTATACATACATACATATGTATATATACATAATATGTATACGTAATTTGTTTTCACACACGTGCATTTTCTTTGTATGTGTTAAGGTCATTCATACAGGAACCCTAACAGGACGAACGGCAATGACCTGTACCGAGTATTTTTTTGATTCTCCCCCATTTATTGCTTGTTATTGTTACCGAAAGTCCTTATTATAATAGCTATAGAGACTATATTGATACGTTAACTAAAGCGGAGTTAGGTCTTAATTATGTCAGGTTACTAACAATCTTAAAGGAGTATAGGCTTAAATTAAAATAGAACTAAAAAACTAATCACATTATCTTTGTCTAACATTTAAATATAAGTAGGTATACTTTATGCAAATAGAACATATGTTTGATTTCACTAAAAAAAACGAGCTTGACAAAAAAGATTGTTGATATTCTAAATGGCTTTTTTTACTCTAGTTAGTACATTTGGCCGAAAAAATACTAACTAACTTGTTTTCAATCATTTTAAAATGATTGGAGACCATATAAGAAAAATGAAAGCGTGTGATAAACAAATATAAAAATCACTATGTTTAATAATGATTTACATAAACTCGAAAATACTTCGTAGGTCGAACTGAAATGTCAATAGTCGAGCGCAATTAGGTTTATACCTCGAAACCCAACTATAATGAATGGGTTGGTTGGTTTTGGATTTTTTTTAATTTCTTATAATATAAACTAAAAAGGTTACCTTTCGAAACTTTCTACTCATGTTTTTTAAGGGTTGTCCAATGAAAATGATGCTACTTCTAGTATAGTACATTCCTTTTAGTTATATTTATTTTTTCTTTCGAGAACAACTCAGTTTCTATATAAAATATAGGGACTTGCCCTCGCTTCGCTCGAGTGCGTACTTAGGTACGTCATAGATATGTATAGTTATTATGAGTGTAGGTAAGGAAAAAGATTTATGCTTTTGCAAATTTTTCTGTAGGCCTTACTAAGACCTACAATTTTCTAGTACATTGTTTTGATGCATCTCTTAAAGTTTAGCCAGCGTTAGATATGTAAATTTCTAAGAACAACTCGATAGAACCAGTTTGTGTTTTCCCGTCGGAATGAAATTTTTTCCTGTAGTAAAAGATATCTTAAATGTTGATCCGAGTAGTATCCGAGTAGTACACAAAATTTAGTTTTAAATCGGTTCAGTACTTTTTGCGTGAAACGCGCATATCGATTTCGATAAGTTACTGTTTTTTTTTTACATGTATAGATAAAAGTAAAGTGCGAGTGTACTTTAGGAGATACACATATGCTATTGTGGACTTTTTTGTAGGACTTAGCCTACAATTTTCTAGTACATTCTTTTGATATATCTCTTAAGATTTAGCCAGCGTTAGACAACTTGTTAATTATTTAAAAAAAATAAGAAATATTGTATAAACAACCTCAAATAAATATTTAAAAATTCCGATAGTTGTATATTTTGTTGAGATTTCTAGATAATTTGTTTTTTTTTTATTTACGGATTTTCAAAATAGCGGTAATTTTTAACGGGTAAACATTTTAGTTCATGGTATCACAATTCCAAAAAAAAAAACATTAAAATCCATTCATTATAACTGGGTTTCGTCATTTTTCATTTATAATGACTCTCCTCGACCACAAACACAATCTTTGAATCTCAGACTAAAGAATTACTATATAGATGACAGAGTCAAAAATAGTAGCGTGATTTGCTGTTTATGCTACTATTTCAGATTTTCCCATACAGATCGTTTTCATTCTTCAAAGAATAAGAGAAATGTTAAATAACACTAATTTACTATTTTGAGAAGAAAGTATGAATAACTAGCGACTCACCTTCGCCTCACTCGGGTTCACCTCTATGAAAAAAAAAACAAGCCTTTCCCACGGATACCGTTAATTTTTTCGGGATAAAAAGTAGCCTATATGTTATTTCAGACTATAATCTATATCTGTGCCAAATTTCATCGCGTTCTGGCGTGAAAGAGTAACCAAACATACATACATCCATCCATACATACATTCTTACTAACTTTCGCATATTTAATATTAGTAGGGTAATAGCTAATAAAAATAATATATTTTTACATATTATATATTATTTATTTACATATTTAATATATTTTTACATATTATTCATTATTTATTTACATATTATATATTTTTTCAGCATTGGTGATCTTTCCTTGAAAAAGAGGTAGCATTAGCAATTTTTTTTCATGATAATAAAATCCATGAGCGTATAAATAAATGTTAATAAATAAATTTTTATTAATATTTATTTACTTATCACTAACTACTGTCATTTGTATGCTATTCTAAAACATTATGTTTTGTGTTTGTTTACTTAGTTTTTTCAATCAGACTAAATTTTTTCTTTATATTGTTATTCACTATATTCAATGTATATGTGTATAGAAATATGCATAACTAGCGGCTCACCCTCGATTCACTCGAGTTCGCCAGAAAAACAAAAACAAATATATCCCACAGCAACCGTACATTTTTCCAGAATAAAAAGTAGCCTATGTGCTATTCCAGGCTATCTATCTCTGTGTCAAATTTCATCTAGATCTGTTCAGCCGTTCTGGCGTGATTGAGTAACAAACATCCGTCCAAATATCCAAACATCTAAAAAGTCACATTTATAATATTAGTAAGATTTAATAATTAAAAGACAACACGAACGGATTTTATTTCACTTAAAATGTATTCATTAGAAAAAAATTAGGGAAATAGATACTTGACAATTAGTAATGATATCGCGACATCTATACATATAATAAAATTCTAATTAAGTCGAATATGTACCTTAAATATTTTTTGGAAAATCTTATTGAAATAAATATTATTATTGATACAGAGGCCAAATGTATAGTTTTTAAAATTTTTGTCTGTCTGTCTGTCTGTTACCGCATCACAGAAAAACCACTGGAGGGATTTTGATGAAATTTGGTATGATGATAGCTGGATAACCGGGTCAACATATAGTATAATTTTTACCGCGGGAGATTATCTCATTCCCACGGGAGTACACGTTAAAACACAACCCAAAAAATATTTATGATCAGAATTTCTTGAAACTTGGTATTAATGCTCTTCAATACAATTAAATAAATACATGTTTTAGCGTTTTTTTTAAATTCATCCCATAAGGAGATAAAATAAAGGATGAAAATTTGTATGAAACCTACCTTTTTAAAGTTTTTGGTTGTAGTTTTAGCGTGAGCGAAGCCGCGGGTTTTGCTAGTATGTATATATGTGTGCTTAGTATAGATTTCTCAGAGATGAAATATTTTCCCGCAGTAAAAAGTCCTATATGTTGACCTGGATAACCAGCTATCATCATACCTAATTTCATCAAAATCTGTCCAGTGGTTTTCTCATGGTGCGTTCCTAGGCAGAATCGACCTCTGTATGGATAATAATGACTAGTTCAATAAGAATTTCCAAAAAATATTTAATGTACAGATTCGGCTCAGTTAGAATTTTATTATATGTATAGATGACATTCTGTAAATATTATTCCTTAGTATGAACTAAATATAGAGGACCAAGTGTGGGGTACACTAATTGCTTTTTATAATGACTCTATCTTTAGGCATAGATTATGTATTTTGCTAGTTATTTAGTTAGTTTTATTACAAGGTGCTTAGAATACATGTTATTCTCCAAACGTTGAAAAATAGAAATACAATAGAATATGTGAGAAAAACATATTATGATTCTGTGACATACGATTTGGTCGTTTTAATATAGTTTTTATTAAATATTTTTTAATTTTTTATCACAGATTATAGAATGATCTTATCTAAGCCATAATGCTTGCCGCTTTTTTAATGGCAAACTTATCAGTTTAATTCATATATTTATAAAATAAAAGTAAATGTAATTTTTTGGATTTATTTATGTTTTAAGGAATATTTTTTTGATATTTTCAATTTCCTAATCATTTTTACTGTAGAAAATAGTGAAATAACGAGAAAAAAAAACGTTTTTCAACGATTTTGGAAATTTAAAAAAACTGTGCGACCTATTATTATTTTTTTTGAACTGCGCTTTAGAAAGGGCTTTTAAAACATGATTTTTTTTTTGGGTCACACTACTATACATATACATATTATATACTAAATATAGTGAATAGCAATCAATTATTCTTTATTGCACATCATTATTTTACATTAAGTACACAGTTGAAACAGACTAAAGAGGTATAATGGTAGGTAATAGTGATTTTCAATCTCAGAAACTCAGAAAAACTCAACTAAAGTAGTAGATACTTACTTAACTTTAATAACCATTGGTTATATTTTTTTTTTGTGTAACTAGCATGTCTGAGAGAACCTAACAAGTTTTCGAAAGACATGTGAAGTCCGCCAACCCGCACTTGGCCAACGTAATGTGCTCTGGCTTGTTCCCCCTCATATTGAAGGGAGGCCCGTGCCCAGCAGTGGAAACGTTAAAAAGGGCTGAATACATGTTTTTTCTACAATTTTGGAATATAGTTTAATACTTAAGTAGAGCTACAAGGTTTTTAAATAGAGTACTTACATACATATACATATGTATATAGGCCTTTTCCTTAATGTAACTAGATTTATGAAGAGAAAAAATAAATCATAATAAGTCTTTGTACATACATTTTATCAGTCAAATTTAAGTAAACATTGCGTAAACAGTTACATAGTTTATATGAGATTACAATTAATTACTGGTATATCTGAATTTTTATTTTTAGTCATTACATAAATATGTAAACTGTGTAAGTTCTAGACTTAAAACTAGATAGGAACTTAATCTTTTGCTCTTTTTTGCTTAATACTGTACTAATTGGTATAATAAATAAAATAATAATGTCCTACCGACCGATTCCGGCCACGGCAGCCAATTTCTTTGAGACTAGCCATCTGCGCAGGAGATAATATAGTGTAGAGCGTGTACGCGCAGACACAAGTGCACTCTCTATTCCTGTCACTCTCATACTCCGGTGGGATGACTATTCAACACGACCAGGGAGAGTTAAGGCGCAGGACCGACGCTTTGACGTGCTTTCCGAGACAAGAGGGTGAAAGACTTCCAGGCTGTTACTGAGGCTTACTAAACAGAAAGACTCAATAACTAAACTTGGCCCAACCCGGAACTTGAACCTAGGACCTCCGGATGTGCAGCCATACATGCTAGCCACTACACCACCGAGACAGTTTACTCACTGGTACAATACATACATATTGTTACGTTCTGTGAGTTCTGGGATAGGTAATAAAAGAACGTCACGTAAGCTCTACACTACAGATGTTATATTACTTTGGGTTCGTAAAAGTCACTTATGGTGGTCCTCAAGCACTCGCAGTACATACATAGTGTTGGCTTAATTCAGTCTCTGAACACTACTTTTAACCACTTTCAATATGACTTCACTCTAATTTTCTTCACTTTTTTCACTTTTTTCGTACCTTTTCTCAGTATTTATTTAGCTTCGAAATTCAACTGATCACACACACACTGCCAGCCTTTTTATATACATAAACAAAGAACATCCTAGTATTCGAAAAATCGATACTTTTCTAGAAAATTTAATATTTAATTTCCTTTCTGGGAAATGTTTTGTTCCCCTTTTGAACCGACTTCCAAAAAAAGGAGGAGGTTCTCAATTCGATTATTTTTATGATATTAATATATACATATATATATATATATATATATATATATATATATATATATATATATATATATATATATATATATATATATATATATTAATATCATAAAAATATCAATTTACGATTAATATATTAATGTTCTTGTCTGTTAATTGTCATGTGTTGACAACTGTGTTAAGATGTATAAAGCATGCCTCAGACGTGTCTTTTTTAATTATTATTATTTTAGTGTAATGGCGTTCACACTCTCCACTACGCGACAATATGTATACCGACTCAATTTGAATTCCCTAATTCAAACTATTCTTCGGGCTACTTTTGTTTGCATAAACAGACGATAACGCGTTAATGACAAATTCTTTTACTTTTTTTTAATAAATATGTTATGACTTAAATGTATGTAATAATGAAAAATTCACTTTGCATTTCGTCAAATAAACAGTGACTAACCGTTATCTTACTAATATTATAAATGTGAAAGTTTAGATGTTTATATGTTTGTTACTCAATCACGCCAGAACGGCTGAACGAATCTGGATGAAATTTGGCACAGAAATAGATTATAGCCTGGAATAGCACATAGGCTTTTTATCCCGGAAAAATATATAGTTCCGGTGGGATAGATTTGTTTTAGTTTTTCTGGAAGCGAACACGAGCGAAGCTGCAAGTCTATTGTAAATATTTTGAAAAATGTCAACAACGCCATCTATGAATACGTAGTATACACTCTATAGCTGTTAGCTGATTTTATGATCATCTATTTATGGAAATTTGAATTGAGAACACATTGTTTAATATTTCATTTGAAGTCTTTCTTTTTTATTCTACATATATTTTATTTGTTGATTTTTATGATATTTAAATAATAGTATTTAATAATATTATTGTTTATTAAGCAATCATAGAAAAAAACTATATGTAATACAACATTTTATCTAAATTTCGCTATATTTAAACAATTTCTTTATTATTAGTCATCCTTGCTGCTAGACATACATCTACATCGTTTAATTTATAGTTTAAGTATGGTGGTTAAGATATATATAAATAAAATTTAAACATAGAGAAAATTTAAACAAAATCAAACTAAATTACCTTCAAATGGTATTCCTAATATGCTCAATTGAAAACCTTTTCCATATTAACTGCACCCGCAACTTTATTTTTAAACTTACAATGCCAAATAAAGAACAAGTGTTTCATACAAATTTATTTATTTTTTACAGAACACACAGATGTTATAACTTTATAACATCTTATCTAAAAACTTAACACAAAATATAGAAAAATGTTTAACATTTGAAGGTGTCACAACATGCACCATATTGTACTACAGGCTTATATAATTTCTACGAAATATATATAATTAATAACAATAATAACATACTACTGATATAATTAATAACAAAAAGGAAAAACTAAAAAGAAACACAATCAAAAAAAAACAAATGTCAACCACCATAAAAAAATTTAGAGCCAGTGAGTGAGTTATGTTACTACGCTACTACTGCTACTAGTTGAGCCCAAAAAAAATATTTATTTCCTAAAAAATGAAAAAATAGTATTTAATGAGTAAGTCAGTAAGTGGTAGTTCGCTTTTATATAGATACATGCCTGTAGTTATAACAAAATCTCAGTCTAGATTTATTTAAGACCTGAACCCAGTTAAACATATTATGTACTTACATTGATTCAATCTCACGATTCAACATTGCAGATCTTTTAGTACGCGTCCTGTCAATCTATTATAAATGGAGGACAGGACTCAGATTTCGGCAGAAAGGTCACGGACCTCGAATGACACAACCGGGACGTTGTCCCCCTAACTCGCCTCAATAGCTTTTCATTGCAAGTGATTTGTTTACAAGAAACATATATGTAATTTAAATATACTTATACTATTTTCGTATATTAATATTTGCTCATAGAAAACAATTAAAATTGCCTATTTTATTAAAAAAATAAAAATTATAAAGCAGAATCGAATAGTTGTTTGATTAAATATTACTAACAAATTAAAAAAAAAACATTGATTAATGTTGCCATATTTTTTTATATTTTTATTAATTAAATATTAAAGATTTTACAGTATTTTAGGAAGAATAAATAATATCTTTGCCTGTACATAGATACAGTGAGCTACTACTACGGTTAACCTGTCACCGAACGGCAAAATGTCGGTTATATTAAACAATTACTGCCAATATTGTGAACCGCATGTAGATCACCCACTAAATACTTATACACTAGATGTAGTGCTAATCTAAACCTTAGGTCTTTACAATAGAATATATTGTATAAAGTTATTTTGCAAATTCGTGACAGGAGTTCGAGTGCCTAAAGTTCAAAGTCACCGCTGAAGATATCATAGTATTGAATGGAGATAATCTGTTCTTTGAATCGTTATATTTTTTATATTTTAGTTGAAATTGTTATAGTTATTTAAATAATTCCATACAGTATGACGTATATAACTATATATAATGTAAATTGGCAAAGACAACAGTTCAGTACATTTTTCTCCTCTTATCTGTTATTCAACTGATTATCTTTATTTTTAAAGTTGCGACGTTTGGAAAAAATTATGAGAGTAAAATTTTTAAAATGCGCGAGCACACCGACAACCAAAACGCGACATGATGAAAATAGCTGATAACTGTTTGTTGCCATGGTAACCGTCGTTATTGTCTGACAAATGATATATAATATCATTAATATTATAATATGCCTTATTTAATTATTTTATTAATTTATCATTTTTTATTACCTTTTACAAACAGAGAGTTGTGACATACGGGGTGAAATCTTCAGCTATTTTTGTTCTGTCACGCCAAAGAAGTATAACTTCTTACGTTTGTACATAAGTACACACACACGTTTTTTTTTTTTGTATTTAGTAGCTATTGACGAGCTTTAGTGTTATTAATAAAAAAAAATAAGGAAAAAATATCATGTAGAATACTAGTAATAAATAACCTAGCTATTCTGATGTCCTAACTGTACCTTACATAATCAATGATTCACTCACTCTACTTTATCACAAAAGAACTTTTTAACATTACAATAACCTACGCGTCTTTCCATACCATGCGTCATAGTTTTAGTAGCATTTTATTAGGTAGAATAATTTAAATTATTTTAATTATTCATTTATTATATAATGGACCCACATTATACAAAATGTAGACGCTTTATTTTTTTTTAAATATAATCACATTTAATAGAAACCACCTTTCCGTTAAACACTTTCCATTTTTAACTAAAAACATTTGTTCCAACGTCACTCTATTACTTTAATCAAACCGCGACTCTATAATCACACATACTTCACATACGATTAAATGAATATGCAGAGTCTTTATACAACTCTCAAAATTTTACAACGTATAGATAATATGAAGATATAGCAAATGTAAGAGATCATTCACATTTTGCAAAGTAATGGCCAAAACAATCAAACGTTACGTACATAGAATGATTCAAGGGATGCGATTTCATTCCCACGACGAAGGAGCGGATGCCCGCGGTCACTACCAGAGATGCTGTGTGTAGTGATGTCGAATATCAATTTTAGATATCGATAAAGAAACTGATATAATACAATAAATAAAAATGTATGACCTATTTTGTCGTTTAGGAAATAATGCAAATCTTCAAAGTTCTTCACCGATTGCTTTGTTGAGACGACAATTTTTATAGAATTAATTTTGCAGAATCTCAACTACTATAGGTGTGTTCATCTACAATATTCAACTGATGACATCTTTCTCGTGGTTATATGATTAAGGAGATTTTTAACCCATATATATGCAAAGCTTTATACTATTTCCCCTTGAACACCTAACTATTTTTCGATAGCTTTCTATAAATCGAATCACATAAAAATGAGAGTAAATGAAATGATATCTCGAACTACATACCTTTAAATCTACTGTGCAGAATAAACTTAGTCAATTTTGTAGTTCAGAATCTCCATTGAAGTCATTGTCGTGATGACATTCTCGCAAACAAATTATAAAATATAAAAACTAATTAATTCCAACTTTGTTACACCAATAATATCCTTATACTCGTTATCATAATACAAGTTCATGGACAACTACACTAAAAGAAACATTGTATGTAAAGCAGGTTCAAGACAAACGTTTGCTCTATGAGATGTTTGAACTTCGAGCTCCAGTGTCTACAACGTTTCGGCTTATCTTGAGAAGCAGGGCACTGCTCCTCAACAGATATGTAATATTTAGTATTTAATTAACGATTTCCTTTCAAAATATTGGAAATTTAACATAAAATAGTAGTAAATATAAAACAAAATGAAGGAAACGATAGTACTTAGACACACCTAAAATCAAGCCCGTCAATAAATAGTTCACTGTTATATTTATCACTAGCAACTCACCTTCGCTTCGCTCGGTTTCGCCCCTAGGTTAATTCCCCAAATAAACTTTCATCCCCATTTTCACCCCCGTAAAGGATGATTTCTGGAATAAAAAATATTCTACGTCCTTACCAAATTTCATTTAAATCGTTCCAGTAGTTTTTGAGTTTATTTGTTACAAACGTACAAAGTGTAGATGTAGATTTGATAATGTGTTCATTTGAAATGTAAAATATATTAAAATTAAATAAGCAAGCAATCCTTAATGAAATGTATAATGGGTATAAAATGTATGCAGGAAACTAACCAAAATGTACGGTTTACTTTTAAACGAATGACGTGATTGTATTATCGGTAACAGATAACCGTTACATCTGAGGTTAGGTAGCATTAGTTGCGCGACGCCTGCCTGTCTGGCGAAATCTAACGAATTATGAATGAATTAAAAGCGATACTATAATATTTATTATTTTACTCGAGACTAACCCTCGATCTCTTGGGTTTGCTTAGAAGTGGCGAATTTCCACGCTTGTAAATTATTTTTGCAAAATGTATATATATTATAGTAGCTAATAACATTCTTAGATATTCACTTTTTCTATCTATTGGTAGAAAATGTACGAAAATCTGTCGAGTAGTTTCTGAGATTAGTCCGAACAAATACAAACTTAAGTTTAATTTATTGTATTATATAAGTGGTATCGTCTACTTAATATATAGTTTTATTGGTACGTTAAAAAACTTCATCGTGGTCCTTTAGACTACATTTTTGCCATATCTCATAATTTATCCTATTTCAACACGAGAATTGATCTCATATACTCTTATTAAGAAGGCGAATGATAATAATAATCATAGGATATTTAAGAATAATTGACTGCGAAGATGTAAAAAATTTTTGTCGTACGATATTACTCGTAACACTACGAAGAAATAGGGTCATTCGCCCTCAACAAATCATTTTTAATTATGTATATATATCAATCCATTACATTTGCGAACCGGTCTTTGACCTTCGCTGGAGGATGAGAGCCATTTGGGAAATAGGTCAGAAGAAATTTCTGATCGTTCGAGTTGAATTGAATATTTGGGTCAAGTTGATTTTCGACACCCATTTATTGAAATTATGGTTTCCGTATTAGGATTTTTGCAAGCGCTTTAGCTACTTGAAATAAAAAACAAAGGCATTTTGTTTGAATGATGTTGCATTTAGTTAATAATTAAAAAAATGCGTCTTCTTTTTAAAAGTTTAATTCAGATTTAATTATATCAGATAGAATTTTAAGTCATACAATATTACTAATATAAATTACCAAAAATATATAAAATTTCGATTTCCTTTGTTAATTATTATATTTTTTATAATTTTAAAATAAGACTATATATACATTAATGGTCGTTTCTATGCAAGCAACGCCGGGTGGTGTAACTACAGGGTGTTTAAGAATTTGCCCGCATTACAGCCCTGATTGGTACAATCGCAGCTATATGCGAGCCAAGGCTAGCGAAGGACAATGTTCACATCCGGTGCGCCACAATACTGTGACCACATAATACGTCTTCCTTGGGAACGTCCTGATGAAAGTATGTTTTAATAATATATTAGGACATTAACACACAGCACCATCTAGTTCCATGGTAAGCTACGAGGCTTGTTTTATGGATACCAGATAGTTGATACACTACACATATATAACCCATGACTGGAGTACAAACATTCGTGCTCATCACATAAATGAACACCCCCAGCGAGACTCGAACCCGCGACTACTGGCACAGAAAGTACTGTGCCGTCAATGTTAGATTGAAGAAATAGTGTTTTAATGTTATTTTTTTTATATTGGGTTTTTTATGTACATATATGTACTAAATTTATTTATTAGTGTTTCTAAATAAGTATATATTTTTAGGTTTTTTTATAGTCTATATATTATGTGTATTATGATATGATTCTATGTAGGTTATGCTTGAGATAAAAATAACATGATAATAAATAAAATTAGAGCTTTTCTAGTTCTTTACTTGTTATATATTTATATAATTATTAAAAAATGATGGATGGTTTAGACCTAAGCGAACTGATCACTAATTTTTTATATACTTGAACACTATATGTAGCTTACAAAATAAACGTAATACGAAATAAAAAAAAATTAAGAGTACGTGTATGAATGTGTACACGCGTAAGAAATGAAACTTGTAGGTTATCAGTACTTTTTATGAAATTCAATTTATGTTTTAAATAATTAGGATAGGTGAGATACTAAAAATAACACATATTAGGCATATTACAATCATATATTTATAGAATATCATTTAAGGAAAGCATATAATATTATACATCATTTGTCAGACAATAACAACGGTTACCATGGCAACAAACATACGTACATTTTTTCGTAACGCATTCACCAGCTTACCCCCCAAGTCAAGCGTGCCTGAAGAAGTTTCACTTCAAAAAAAAAACAATGTGAACTATATAAACATACATAAAACCATAAATAAGGTCATTAGAAATATAAATATAATAAGAATTACGTGACAAATTGAAAAAAGTTTAGGCTACACAATACGAGCATGTTTGAATGTTATTTAAAATATTCTTAAAATGATTACTTATTATATTAATAAAACGTGATCTTTAACACAAGTTTGTTTTCCTTATCAACTAAAGCGTGTTAAACTGATAACCGTTCTGATTAAAACTTACAAAATTTTAAAACAAATATAAATTAATCCTTTTAACTATTATTATATTAAGTAGAAAATTGGATTAAGAAATATATAAAAAGAAAAAAAAACGATAAAAACATTTGATAAAAAATATTACACACAAGTTTAGAAAATAATCCTACATAGTAACTTCATATCTATAAAACGACACTAAGAAAATATCTATACAGATAAATAAAATTGGAGTGTCTGTTTGTAATATTAAAATAACAGCTTTTTACTAAATGCATATGGATGTATACACGGTACATTTACCAAAACAACATTTTTTACAATTTTTGTCTGTCTGTCTGTCTGTCTGTTTGTTCCGGCTAATCTACGAAACGGCTGGACCGATTTTGACGGAACTTTCACTGGCAGATAGCTGATGTTATAGGGAGTAACTTAGGCTACTTTTATTTTGAAAAAAGAATCAGGGTTCCGCGAAAAAAAATTAAAACCCACGAAATTGTGAACAAAATCCGCGTACGGCGTTCGCACCCGAGCAAAACGAGGGTAAATTGTTATATAATTTATAAATGAATATCTTAGGAGTAGCAAGCTCCTACTTATGTATACCTAAACATAGCTAACCGTGAAAACGTACCTAGGGACGAACGCGAGCGAAGCCAGCGTAAGTCGCTAGTACTATTATAATACTGTACTTTACTTTTAAGGTGCGATACAGTTTGACATATAATAAAAAATTAAATATTTTTTTACAAAATCTTATTGAAATAGTCATTATTATTGATACAGAGGCTGAATCTAAAGTTTTCTAAAATTTTTAGCTATCTGTCGGGTCTTTCTGTCTGTGACCGCATCTCGAGAAAACTACTAGAGGGGTTTTGATAGAATTTGGTATGATGATAGCTGATTATCCCGCTCAATATATGTAGGATATTCTTATTGCGGGAAAATATCTCATCTCTGAGAAATCTATACTAAACGTTAAAGCAGTAAGTAGGGACGAACCGGAATGAAACGATAATGAGTCGCTAGTTTCAAATAAATATCATAAAATTAATTTAAAGCATTCAATTAATTTATATACAAATTATATATAAACAAACAAACATAACATTTTCTTTATACTGTATATTCTATATACTTTTTTATTTCTATATACTTTTTCAAATAGACCCATAATATGGCCGCCCTCGCCTCAGCGTACCTAATTCCCGTACAATGCCAATGCCACGAGAGAGAAAGGGGACTAATCAAGCCCTAATGCAACGGTGATGAGTCGTAACGTAATATTTGCACTGTTCTAACCGACTGTGAAGAACAGAGAAATGTATTTTATTTTGAATTTACTTAATAAACAAAATTTATATAATTAAAATGTTGTTTTTACAGGAGCTATAATGTTATGGGGGCGAAGGTGTATGTTGGTTTTTTTCATCTTAATCTCTAAACACCTTAAATAATTATATATTATGATTGAAAAATAGTTTGAGCGATGTTAGTGCCTTTCTTAGATATATATATCTATACTTATAATAGCTCTAAAAAATCATTTGAATTAATCTATATATATATACATAGATAAATATATACATAGATCAATTCAAATATACAACACACATACCTTCTTAATCTTTTATCATTCTTAGATTTAAGATTTGCAATTTTTTTTTCTTAATTTTCATTTTATAGCCTATTTACTAAGGAAGGTTATCGATCGCTACAATCCTTAGGAGTGGAGCAATCATCCGTATTAATATTTTGTGAAAGTTTGTAAGTATGTATGGATGTTTGTTACTCTTTCACGCCAGAACGGCTGAACGGATCTGGAAAAGAGAAGAAAAATGTACAGTTCCCGTGGGATAGGTTTGCTTTTGTTTTCCTAGAGGTGAACCCAAGTGAAACGAGGGTGAGCCGCTAGTACTAAATATTTATAATATCCTCGTAGATGCGGACAAATACATCTATGCAAATATGCATTGATTTAAATAATTTCTTTGGTCTTTTGTTTAAAATAACTATTGGAAATTTCAGAAATCATACCTTTATTATGTCGTTTTTTCACATCTTACTGTTACTTTTAACCGACTTCTAAAAAATGCTACTCAATTTGGAGATTAGGAAGTGATTAATGCAAAACAAAATTGTTTAATAACTGTAAAGACGTTATACTCGTATAAATACTTTTGATAATTTTTAGTGTTTTAACGTTTTAGTACGAAGATATTTTTTTGTAAGTCAAACAAATGTATTAAAAATCTATATAGAAAAATTAAATATTATAAAACCCATTTGAAAAATATGTAAGCGTTTATAAATTAGAGCATATTTTTTAATCTTCCAGTAAAAAATTATCACAACTTAGAAAAAACACGAACAAGTTAAAAATACAGTTGAAGGATAAATAATCCTATAACAACATTTGTTAGGTAATTTCAACCTAGTATTTTCAAATCATCGTTTTATTCAAATTAATTACTATAGACATATTGTATATACATAAATAAACTATATGAATACATACATATGTATATATAATATGTATTTATACATAAACCGTTATAAAGTTATGAGTACAGGATATCGTGTGGGGTCTATCCCACCCCCATGCGAATATCGATTGAGATGCGGGCGACCGCACGCGACGCTTCCGTTATTTTTAGCCGACAGCTCACCAAAAAGACAGTTATGTTAGCTTTTCTAAGTAGATATTAATTGTATAATGCAATAATCCTTCTACATCTGTCTTATTCAATGTAAATTGTTTATACATAGATGTTTTATTGTTTTATAGTTTTTTGTTATTTTTTTTTTAGGTACTTCACGTAATACTTAATTTGTGTCAATAAAAAAGTTTTTTTATAGCTAAACAGATTTAATAAAACAGATTATTTTCCCTTCATATTTTTTTTAAATACGAGATAAGAAAATATTTACAATTAATAATAGTTATTAAATATAAAAATATTTCTAAACTCGGCGTGTATGTTTGTTGTTCATTCACGCTAAAAGGGCTGGATAGATTAAGATAAAATTAAGAACCCAGATTGACTATGACCTAGTGTAACACGTAGGCTATTTACTTGCTAGGGACCTAGCGAGGCAATTCACAGATTTACGCACAAAAGCGAAATTGAATGCAAATGATTTTCTCAAATTAAAAATAGACGGCAGAAGGACTTTAAGCCATGTTTTAATAACAAAATATAAGTTTTGCCGTTCGAAGCCATTTAAAATATTGTTTTTAATCGAGATCTCGCGAATTTCAAAGTGAAATTCGTTAAATACATTCGTAGATTCTTCATAAGCTATATTTATCTTAAAAGAAGAAATATAATACAATCGAATCAATCATTTTATCGTATCCAAGTATGTTATAAGTTATTTAAAAACTAAATCATGACATGGATTTATTCATATCAAATTCGCATTGTATGGGTCTAACAAAACCTTTGTGCATATTTTTGGAGAGACTTTGGTCAGACTTCAGCGAAGACATAAAAGTACCGTTTTCGATTTAAGATATAAGGGCGTGAATACATATATGGATGTGTTATTGAAATATTATTATTGCGAAAGCGCTAGCAACTGCCTCTAGTTCCGCCTACGTCTAAATATCGGATAATTTAAAGCGTAACTAGGAAGGAAACCTAGCGGAGCGAGGGTGAGTAGCTAGTTAATTAAAATGCAAAAGTTTGTTCTACAGATAGATCTATATAAAAACATCTATCGCCTAAAATTAGCCTACGTATCGCATATCACATATGCGATACATAGGCTAATTTTAGGCTTAGTGCTTAAATCTAATGGTTAACATGTACGACTGCAGATCCGGAGATCCTGGGTTCGCGTCCTGAGTGTGACGGAATTGAGTTATTGAGTCTTTCTATCAAGAAAATCTCGGTAGCATGCCGGAGTTGGGAAGTTAGCGATGTTTTACACCCGTCCTTCTAATTTCCTATTGGTCGAGTCGAGTCTCGAGTAGTTGTCCCACCGGAGTATGAGAGTGACAGGAATAGAGAGTGCACATGTGTCTGCGCGTACACTTGTGCATTATATCTCCTGCATCTGGTTAGTCACAATAAGATTGGCCGCCGTGACTGAAATAGGTCCGGAGGACATCATGAATGCTAAAATATATTTCTTGATGTGTTTTATGTAATAACAGAGCATTAAATCTGCGTACATATGTTTTTTTCATTTGAAATAGTTAATAAGTGAATGTCTGTAGAGTGACATAGACTATTATCCTGATGCAATTAGATTGAAATTATATATCCTTTTCCTAAACTACTACTAAATGTGACTAAGTAAAATCTCGTAAGTACGTACATAATGTGTATACGGGCTTATTCCCAGTTCTATATTTAGTTTCATTCTGTAAGCTGTCGTTGAGATTTACGACCGTTTCTCTTGCTTCGTATTTTTTTTGTAGTTCCCCCTCTTAACGCACGTTAGCTTCATGCACCAGACTCTCTTTGAATTAATACATATACCCAAATTGTTTCACGTAATGCTATAGAAATATATACATACTTTTTGTTGAAGTCAAGCAACTTACTCTAGCTTGGCTGCCTTACAGTAGACTATGTATTTATTTAGCGTATAGTCAATTATCTTTGTACTAAATTTGATCCAAATCCGTCCAGCGGTTTCCGCGTGAAAGTGTAAGAGACATATAAACATCCACACATACAAACTTTTGCATTATAATAATCGTAAATCTATACGTATAATAAAATTCTGAGGCGAAACTTTCGATGTTTTTTTGGAAAATCTAATGAAAATAGGTAATTATTATCGATATATTTTTGTCTGTCTGTCTGGGAGCGTATCACAACAAAACCACTTGAAATTTTGATGAAATTTGGTATAATGATAGCTGGTTATCCGGGTCTACATTAAGATACTTTTTATTGCGAGAAAATATCATATTTCTGAGAAATCTATACTAAACCTTAAAACGTAACTAGGGACGAATCCGGACGGAGCGAGGATAAGTCGCAAGTTACTATTATAAATGTAGTATTATACGAACGAATAATCTTTTAGTTTAGATATCAAGAAAGTCAAGAAACGGCTTTTAGCCCTAAAAGTCTTTATTTTGTTTTATTTAAAAAAAAATTGAGACATCTGTAAGAAGAGAAAATTAAAATCTAGAATTCTAATACACGCAAAACATAAGTCGCGCAACTTAAAGTTTTTGCAAACTTTGTACAAAAGTTTATACAGTCACTTCTGATATTAAAGCAAGTTTATTTAATAAAGAAGGGATCACCTAACAATCTAAGACAAACAAATTAATTTCTACACAATAACAGACTACATTAATCACCGTTATCAGTGCACTGTCAGTCCGTCTGTCAATATGGAATTTACGCGTATCTCCAGACATGTGTTATTTATAAGCATTATAATAGAATCTTTGTTGAATTTATAAATAAGCACCGATAATTATGGATCGTTAAATTTATATTGACCTAGTATTTCTTGTTTTCTTTCGCATTTTAGAAAGTTCTTTAATGTATATAGAGTAGGGTTTTTTTTATATAAGTTACTAGTGACTTACCCTCGCTTCACTCACGTTTTGTACTGCTTTAAATAGATAAAAATTATTGCAGAAATGTTCTGTCAAATACATTTGCCAATACGACACATACGCCACCTACTTACTGTACGTTATTTGTAGATACCAAACCTATAACCATCGCGCAAGTGCAAACAATAAGTGGACAAACTTTTATCGTAATCGGATTAATGGTATGGCAGCGCATGACATACGAACAAAAGAACAAACAAACAAACAAACATTTATATATTAGAAAAATATTGGGCTATATTAATTCCATACATTAAAAATTTCTTTCTATTAATTAATAAAAACAATGCATCTTAATCTAGAAAATTATAATAAAATATATATATATATATAAATCTGTTTTTCTGTGTGTCTGTATGTAGCGTCTGCGTTTCTACATATGTATATCGTTCTTTCGATTACTATCACAGTTTTATTGTATCTACGATACAATAAAACTGTGATATATTTCTATGCAAAAAATTGCTTTATCCAAACGTACTAAAGTACACGTTTCACATCTGAATACCATACTATCAGTAATTGAAATCTCGTATGTATTTGTGTATATCTGTCATTTTACACCTAGAGACAAAAACAAAGCCAAGATGGATTACTAGTATTAAAAGTAGTGCCTTCAAATGAAGTTTTCTTGGAGGGTAGCTGAAAAAAAGAAAATAACTCCGCATTTCCACTGCAAAAAAGTCCTTCATTCTAAGCAACAGCTAATTGAAAAATCTAAAACTTGCATAAAACTACGTCTTTGCACTTATACAAAGTGTTTATAATTTATATAAATATACGGACAGACTGACATATGTCAATATAGAGGCGAATTTTATGTGCGGTTTTATGAGTTGCTGAAGACATGTAGCTTTAAGTTTACAAGTTTATTCCTCCCTGTGGGAATGGAGTGTGTAGTTTGTAATCGGTTCCTGGTAACGTTTACGTCCTTCGTTTACGACTCGTCTTGCAATCATTGTTGAGGATTATAAATCTAGACACCTAATTAGGTATTTAGATATTTTTAGACACCTAATTAGATATCTAGATTTCTTAATTAAAAGTACTAAATCTAATTAGCTTTGTTACCAATTAAACTAAACTTATGATATTACGATAGTGACAATTAAGTTATACACTTTTATTGTTTTGTTTTTACTCGATCAAAGGAGTTTTCATTTTTTGTGTATATGTGTCATTTGTTACGAGATAGCTTCGCCATTATGATTTTTAATGATACATTGTTTAATGTTTTGTTAAAAAAACTACTCAGGCATGATTTTGTGTATGTAGATTTGGAGAAAAAATGCTTGTAAACCATTCTACTCATTGTGATTAAACTTTTCTTTTACTTCTTCTATAACATGATTTATGTGTCTCGTGTGTCGAAGCAGAGAGGGACACTAAATTGTAAAGATATAATTAATACTTTCTCAGATTTATGCAAATATTTGACATCTATACATATAATAAAATTGTAACTGATCGCAGTCTGTACATGGAAGATATTTAAGAAAAAAAAAACTTTGTGAGTTTGTTGTAGGGGTAATCTCTGGATCTACTGAACCGATTTAGATGAAATTTGATTGATTGGTAAGAAGATAGTATGAGACCCTGGGAAGGATATAGGATACTTTTTATTCTGGATATCATCCTTTAAGGGTGTAAAAATGGAGATGAAACTTTGTATGGGGAAGGGAGGGTGAGTCGCTAGTATTTAATATTATTATTTTTATTTTTAAGGTTTTATTACTCAATTAAATGATAAAATCATTAAATTAATACGTAACATAATTAAACGATAAATTATCATTATGAGGCTGTCAGCGCTAAACTAACCTAACCTAAAAAATGAAGATTTTTGCCCACGTACAATACAAGCTATATAAATATTATTAAAAAGAAAATATATTAAAGCGAGTCAAAGGCGGTCAAATTATAAAAAACAATTTCTTCCAGACAATTTATATAAAAACATATATAAAGTGCATATGTTATTTACAAATAGCACCTTTAAAAGGCTATTGTGTATGTGAAAATTTAGAAACAAATTATATTAAGAATTTAAGTTAGGCCATGCTTGCGCTTACCTAATAGGTATTTGATATTAACAAGTAGTGACTGGAAAGAAATCATTGAACTACGGCCCACTCATGCAGAAAGACATTTGTAGATATTATAACAGTAAATGGTTATGTTGTTTGATAAGTATCTAGATTTTTTTATAGTCTCAGTGAATCTCAAACTCAAATAAACTTTTTGATTTATTTCTTTTATATGCGATTTTCCATAATCTCATCTACGAATTAAAGAAAGCTTTAAAAGCTTAACAATTTTTTTTAAAGCTAATTCAATTCCATAGCCAATTACCTACATAATTTATTTCACCAGAGTATCCTACTGATTAGTAGGACTACTAATATTATAAATGAGAAAGTTTGTGAGGATGTATGGATGTTTGTACCTCTTTCACGTAAAAACTACTAAATGGATTTTAATGAAACTTTAAAATAATATCATCAGAATAACACATAGGCTACCTTTTATCCCGGAAAAATATTCGGTTCCCGTGGAATAGATTTGTTTTTGTAGTTATAATTCTTTTGGCACGTTAGGAAAAAATTATGAGAGTAAAATTTTTACGATGCACGCGCACGCCGACAGCCAAAAAGCGACATGATGAAGTTAGCTGAAAGCGACATGACATTTATTTTACAAACAGAGAGTTATGACATACGGAATGAAATCTTTAGCTATTGTTACGTTCTATGATCTCGGGGATCGGAAATTAAAACACGTCTTTTGCACTAACGATGTTTTATTACTTTTGGTTAACAAGAGTGACTTATAGAGATTCACTAAAACGCACAGTATATATACAGCTCTGGTTAAACTCAGTCACTGAACACTAATTTTGACCACTTTTGAATTCGGTGCCAGCCAATACAAATCAAAACACACCGACTTCGAAAAAATCTGATTAAGTATCTATTATAAATGAAACCCCCCCGTTTAGTTATTTTTTACTTTTCAGTGCCTGGAAGTCGGTTTTTTTTAAGTTTTTTAATAGTAGTAGTTTAGTCTAAGATTTGAACTATGCTCGTTCATACCAAACTGCAATGAACGAGCGTAGTTCAAATCTTAAACTAGGTACTAAAGAATTATCCCTTAGCTTATTCAATCCATGATCATACTTTGAATCTTAGACTATATTTATTACACTTTTTAATCCTTAATGACGTGAAACGTCTTTAAAATCACACCTAAACATACGGTTACCAGGTCAGAAAAGTGGACTGTAATGAAATAGGTTGCGTACGCATTAGGTTGCTATAGTAACCGTTATTATTGTTAGAAAAATGATACATATGATATGTTTCCCGTTGCTATCTTCAAAAAACAAAAATACTATAAGCGACTCGCTGAAACAGACGTTTCTCATTAAACCAACGGCGGTGTGCCCCGACACAGCCCCATCTGATTATTTTTCATACAAAAACGGCCTGATATTTTATATAAAGATTACTATTAGATTACTATTACTATTAGATTTATTTAGGGCCTATTAAGGCCCTAAATAAATCTAATCTACCCACCCCACTACAGAAAGTGGTATATATAAATATTGTAAATCTATTATATTTTTAACTAGAAATTTCTCGCAACTCCGCTTGTGTCAAGTACTTTTGTGCAATTAATCCGCTGTCGTAGGACAAGTGTGATATAAAATATTCTATAACCATTCTCAATACCAAGGAACGAAAAAAGAATTTTCAAATCGGACCAGTAGATCCAGAAACAAGCGCATTCAAACAAACAAACACTTCAGCTTTATATATTAACTAGAATTACCCACGGTTTCGCCTGCGTTTAAGCCTCCGATATAAACATCATTTTTACAATGTATGGAAGTCTGCCCGATTTGTTGACATTTATGATTACTGCTCCGCTCCCTTGGGTAGTAGCATGGTGACATGAGCCTACAGCTTTCCTCAACAAACGGACTATCTAATACAAAAAGAATTTTTCAAATCGTATTGGTAGTTCCTAAGATTAGCGCGTTCAAACAAACAAACTCTGTCTCTTTATAATATTAAATATAGATATAGATTATAATAAAATTTCGTATGTATGTAGGTGTACGACTATATATCTATATATAATGACAAAAATTCGAAGTGCATCCGTGCAGACTGCGTGTAAGTCTGTTCACGTAGTGTCTAGACGGTTGGTTGTATGCAAATGTAAACAATTGTCTGATTTTCGGCTGTCTATTTCGTATTCGGCAGTGGTGTGGATTAAGGTAAGATATATTTTACTGCATTATTCTATATTATATTATATAGATAATCTATACTAATATTATAAATGTGAAAGTTTGTGAGTATGGATGTTTGTCACTCTTTCACGCCAGAACGGCTGAACGGATCTGGATGCTTGGCACAGAGATAGATAATAGTCTGGAATAACACATAGGTTACTTTTTATCCCGGAAAAATGTACGGTACCCGTGTATGATTTTGAAATATATGACATACCTTCGGAATGATGTGATATTTAAATGTAAAATAAAATTTATAGGTACTTAATTTTTTTTAAAAAAACTATAAACAAATAAAAAAAATATAGTCTATTTATGTAAAGGTTGGCACTTGTGAGGGTTGAAAGACTTATTGACGTTGAGTAAATAGTGGATAAGGCATAGAAAAATACAGATATTTTAGTAGTGAAACAAGTAACGGGTATATTAAGAGAAGTAAAAAAAAACCTGAGTGAAGCAAAACTCACTTCTCTGTTTTTCCAACTTCAAATTACCTATATGTATTACCTATTTTAACTCGCTTTATTTTCTGTTCATTATAATTAAAAAAAATAAATATATTAAAAAAAATTGAACTTCTCCTTAACGCATCTAAAATCAAAGTCTAGACTTCAAATAATAATGTATTCAATCGCATGCCTAATTTTAGTGCTCAATAGCGTCTTTGAGTCTATGATAATGTGAATAGTTCGTAGGTGTTATTTGCAGGTATGTTACCTACATACATACATACTCGTACTGTTTAGACAAACATTATGTAAATATAAGTAGTCATGTTCTAGCATTTTTTAAAAATTCTGAGGGTTGGACATTTTGGTTTGAAAAAAGTTAAAATAACATTTTGTTTACCATAAATATATATATATATATATATATATATATATATATATATATATATATATATATATATATATATATAACGAATATTAAAAATTCTCCTATAAGTTCGAAAAAGGTCGCAGTCCTGAGAAGAACTAGCGAAATTCAGTGCGATGTTGGTAAATACATCCTAAGATCAGACTTTGGCATGGAAAGAATTATTTCATTGTAAGAGGTTCGATTCCCACACAAAACAGAAAGTTGTAAAGTCAACTACAGTGATAACTTTTACGTTTAGCTTAATGATACGAGTATAACCCCAACTCATCGCAAGTCTTAGACACCCCTTTTAAAAAATATATTTTTCGATTATATATACAATGACTAATAGCCCATACTCTGTCTACATAATAAAGAAGGCCCTAACTAACAATTTGGTCAAAAATGACTTATATGCAGATTCGGAATCAGTAAAAAAAATACTATTCGATAGTTACTCGTAAAGCTCTAAGTCTTTTGAATCCGGAGATACCATAACCATTTTCATCGTAACTACGTCAAAACTAGTAGTAATTTTGACGTAGTAGTAAGACATAACTTCAAAATCTGAAATTAACTTTGACGAAGTTACGGCCTTCTTTTTTATGACGGTAGTATTAACGTCGTAAGAGACTAGATATCTTTTGATTATTAGATATAGATTTTTGACTTAGTTACTGTAATGAGTTTTCGTTAAATATCTTGTTCAGTCAAAATATCTATTGATAAACAAGTCTTTAATTTTAACTACCTCGTTGGTCTATTGGTTTTACAATCAAGAAATTCTCAGTAAATGACAGGATTTGAGAAGATGGCGGTGTTACACTACCTTATCTCGGAGAACCCGAAAATACCAAAGTCCTAGATCTAATCTCTCATCCATCTTGTCAAATTGTTGGAAGTTGGTCACGAAAGAAGAAGTAAAATAAAACGCGTTGTTTGACATTTTATTGAATATCAATATATTCTAATAACTGTCGATATAAATTATATAATAAATGGACAACCAAATATTTTATTTATAACTTACAATACGCGAATAGCTTTAAGTTAACTTAACATCTATGAATTGGCTGGCTTGATAATTACGGATAAAATCTCTAAGACAGATTACAAAATATTGTAATGAAATGACATAGTAGAGTGTGGATTTTTTACATCTTTTCAGTATAATTACATATATAGGTTATATATAGGTTTTTTTTGCTTATATAATTTATTTTTGACGTAAACACATACGGTTCATGCATTTCAAGAACTAAAACAGATTCCAAGATATCAAATGTCACCTTGTTTTTCCAAATAATATACATAATTTACATTTCTAAGTATAACATAAGGGAAAAAAGTTAAAATAAATTAAAAATGTGTCTAGTGTATGTTTGTATGATTCCTTCAAAGTAATAAAAATATAATATACCCAAGACTAAACTATTTAATACATAGTTTAAACATATTTTTAGGTTTCGGTATATATATGTATGTAATATGTATGAATTTCGAGCAATGTGCGGAACCCTTATCAGTAATTCACCTTATGTGGACACTACACAAACACTAAAAAAATTATATATACATACATAACTTGCAAGGTAGTAAGTAGGTACATAAAGAAAACAAACTGAAACTTTTTCACCATTAAATTTATACTACTTGTTATAAATAATAATTGCACTGAATAATGTATCTTTTGATACTTATACTTTTCTAGTTGATAAAATAAAATGTGACGACAAATACAACACTTTTAACCTACTTAAGTTTGGAAATCATCGAAACAAATCAAATGAGCCCAAACTCAAATGTTTTACTAGCAGCTAGTAAAGAGTTACATACACTATCCATCTTCAATCTTTCATTGTTCCATCATCTGGTATCATATTATTATATTGTCATCAGGATTTTACACACATACATACATAGTTTCAAATCGATACAACTATTAGTAGATAAGAATGGATTATTTCATTACATAGTTATAAATTAATCTAATAAAAGCGCATTAAAATAGTCTGTGTTATTCAGAAATCAGCTTTCTATTAGTGAAGAAATTTTGACGTCAGTCCACAATAATTGTGGCAAAAATTATAATAGTTTTACTATATTAAAGAACTAGTGACTCACCATCGCTTCGCTCACTAGCTTGCTTCTCAATACAAACTTTCATCCCCATTTTCACCCCCTTAAGGGATGATTTCATGGATAAAAAGTATCCTATATCCTCCCCAGGATCTCAAACAATCTTTTTACCTAATTTCATCTAAATCGGTTCAATAGATTCAGAGATAACCGCCTACAACCTCATAGACTCACAAACTTTACCTCTTTATAATACAAATATAGATGAAAAAAAAAAAATAATAAAATATGATGACAGAACAAAATATTTTAATATTTGTCTGTCTGTACTCACATTTTTTAGCAAAAGGACGCATTTATGAATCATACTTCTCACGATATTTTTCTTGGACTTGACATGAATCACATCAAAACACATTAACCAATAAAAGGATGATTGCAAGAACGATAATATTAAACGAAGATGTTATTAAGACAATGTTTGGAATGCTTTGTGTTTCTTTTCATATTTAGAAAACTATCTCTATAAAGATTGAATCAATAACATCTAAAATAACGTGTTATCTGTACTTATAATGTTGTTAACAAAGTCTGTTGTAAGCAACTTTGGTTTTCCGCTACTATTACGTTGTGGCAATTAAATATTTTACAAATTAATTCACAAAAACGTAGACCAATATACAACATTTAATATGAAGAAGGAGAATGGGAAAAAGAAACGGGAGAACCGGTCGATGTACACAGCAGTCTCCCTGCCGTTACAGAAGGTGTCGTACTGCGGGAGTGAAGCGGACGTGCTGGCGCGAGGATCCACGGAGTTCGGGAATATATGCTAGAATTCAATGCAAAGTTAAGTGATGATTAGTAAAATACTTTCTTATATTTACGCGAATATTTGACATTTTAAATAAATACTTTTCAGATTTTTTCGCTGATTTATTTCGATTTTTAGTTCCCGACGTTTCGAATGTTGTACAGAAATTTTGGTCGATTAGATTCTACATCAGGAATCAAAAATCAAAATAAATCCGCGAAAAAATCGGAAAACATAGTTTTATTTATAATCAACATTATTCATTTAAATTATTTTGATGAAAAAATTGGAACTTGCTATATTATTCTCAGAGCTTTATTCTCAAAATTATTAAAAAAATTAAACATTATAACATTACATATTATTACCAGTAATATTCATCTAAATATTTGTATGTGTATTTGTAATATAAACCAACCTTATAAGCATCTAACTCTCTACTCAAATCCTCATCAGAATATCCTTTCATGGCTTTTGTAGCGACAGGTCCCATGTAGTTGTTGACCACAGCAAACTCGAATAACGAGAGGAAAACGAAAACAGAACAAGATGACATCCACACATCTATCGCTTTGACGTACGACACTGGCGGTAAACTTTGTTGGGACTGCGTGTTTTGTGTCGCTGAAAAAAATTAATATTAAGTACATTCTATGTATTCTTTCATGCCTTTAGTAAATGATATAGTGTTAAATATTATATAAACAGAATGCAAATTCTTGTTAACATTTTAATTTCTTCGTATAGAATTAGTTTTTTACAACACAAGAGTCAAAAGAAGGGTACCAATAAGGCCCAGAATAACGAAGACAATTATGTCATACGATTTGTTGTTCTTTTTTGTACATATTCTGAAAGTAAATTGACTGCCTCATAATAAAAAATATATTTATGAGAGGAAAAGAACTACAATTAATACTTATTAGATGCCAAACTTTGGTCTAACTGAAATTTTTGTTCAAAATGAGACATTTTCAGTGACTTTTCAACTTTTTTAATAAAGAGAGCATATAAGAAGCACTCTCTTTTTTATTTTAATGATCTTATGTTACTTGTACTATATAATATATTTAAAAATTACAGTGCTTTCATCCTGCGCTCTATATAAAAAAAGTTGGGATTTTACTTTTTGTAGTTTTCTTTTGAATGAATGCAGAGAGTTTAGCATCTTTTTAACCGACTTCCAAAAAAAGGAGGAGGTTCTCAATTCGACCGTATATATTTTTTTTTTTTAAGTAAAAGTCGTTTAAAGTGAATTCTTTGCTGGCCTCCGATTACTTTTTAACTTATATTAAGTAATTTTGCACGTTGTTGTCCACTTTATCTATACATATTATAAAATTCTGACTGAGTCGATTCTGTACATTAAATATTTTTTTGGAAAATCTTATTGAAATAGTCATTATTGTCGATACAGAGGCGGAATCTATAGTTTTTTAGGATTTTTGTCTGTCTGTCTGTCTGTCTGTGACCGCGTCACGAAAAAACCAATAGACGGATTTTGATAAAATTTGGTATGATTATAGCTGGTTATCCGGGTCAATATACAGGATAATTTTTAGTGTGGGAAAATATCTCATCTCTGAGAAATCTATACTAAATAATATAAGAAACTAAATAATAACATAAGTTAAATAAATCTTTAAGGAAATGCCGATGTCGATAAATTATTGGTAAGTTCAAAAGTTAAAGGTTATGTTAAACTAAGTTACGTCTATATATCTATAACTAGCTTTTGCCCACGACTTCATCCGCGTGGAATAGTGACTTTGCTCGAAGAGCTACCTGCGCGGCGGCTAGCGCTCTCCCCCCCCCCCCCCTCACGACCACTCCATGCATCAGGCTGAGAGCGCGCTCACCCATAGTCCGCGTAAAGTTAAATATGTATATTTTAAAACTATGATATCTAAGATATTTATTGAAATCAAATGATGTCAAGAGCAACTTTATTCAAAATTAAATACTCGTGATGAATAACGTATTTATTTGGATAAGGATTAATATCATGTTTATAAAAACACCTTCGGAAGTAATGCATTATTTTAGAACGATTACCATAAAAAGGGTTATATTGAGTCAGCCTTAAAAGATAGGCTGTCGCGGACTTTTTTTTAGAACTTTTAAAGGGAAACAATTCCGTCATACACAATTTTTGTGTAACTTTAACCGTTTACGCAGCGCACGCAACAGAAGCTTTCAAAAGGACATCAACAACATTTTTCATTTATGCTCCACTCCTATTGGTCGTAGCGTGATTTTATATAGCCTAAAGCCTTCCTTGATAAATGGACTATCCAACAAAAAAGAATTTTTTAATTCCAACCAGTAGTTCCTGAGATTAGCGCGTTCAACCAACCAACCAAACAAACAAACTCTTCAGCTTTATAATATTATAAGTATGGATTATTTATATTTGCTTTATACAAGAACCGAACTCCTAACCTTCAGTGCAATAGGTCAAGTTCCTACAAATCGTTTATATAAGTGTCATAATAAAAATTGTAAAGTTTGAAGAATTAAGGTCAAACAAAAACGTCATCACTGAGACCATAATAAAAACACTAATTAACACAAATTAATGTACAATCCAATTTCATATGACGTATATAATATGCATAGATATATCTTCGAACTTCGTATTTACAATTGATAGCATACTCTGATCTTCTATACATACAGATAAATAAAATTGAAGTGTCTGTTTGTAATGTCAAAATAACAGCTTTATACTAAATGTATGTGAAAGTACCAATGCAAGAAAAATTTTTTTTTGTCTGTCTGTCTGTTTCTTTGTTCCGAAACGGCTGGATCAATTTTGTTGAAAATTTTTTTACTGGTAGACAACTGTTGTATAAGAAGTAACTTAGACTACTTTTTAGAAAAAGAATTAGGTTACCGCGCAAAAACATTAAAACCTATGAAATTGTGAACGCACTCAAGCGAAGCGAGGGCAAGTCACTAGTTTAAAAATATAGAAAGAGTAAAGATCAAAATTGCTAATAGCATCTTATGTAAAGAGGGTTATTAGAAAATGATGAACTAGCATCTTTTCTCCACTTCGCTTGTGTGCGTGCAATTTTTATTACTATACCTACTACTCCATAGTCCATAGGTTTATTAGTTAACTAGCGATTCATCCTTGCTCCTCCCGGGTTCGTCCCTAGTTACGTTTTAACGTTTAGTATAGATTTCTCAGAGATATTTACCCACAGTAAAAAGTTTCCTATATGTTGACCGGATAACCAGCTATCATCATACCAAATTTCATCAAAATCTGTGCAGTGGTTTTCTCATGATGCGGCCACACACAGACAGAAAGACAAAAACTCTAAAAACTATAAATTCGGCCTATGTATATATAATAATGATTATATCAATAAGATTTTCCAAAAAAAGAAAGTACTGATTCGACTCAGAATTTTGTTATATGTATAGACTAAAGGTAAATAAATCATAAAACAGGTGTTTTTAGATGTCGTTCTCGTTTCAATTTTTTTTGCGATTAAAATATCTTTATACTTTAAATTAAATTTAAAATAAAATACACTATGCTCTCTTGATCAATGATCATATTGTATCTAAGAATTAAGTTTCATCCAAATACGTGCAGCCGTTTAAGCATGCAAGAATATGAAGCATTCACACAGACATAACATACCTACTGTCGCGTTTATCAAAGTTTTATTATAAGAAAATTATATGTACCTAAAGTCAAAAGTGATGTTACACCCAATGTAACTCGCGCAGGTATAGCCTCTGGCTTAATCCAAAAAGAGATCCAGGACATAACGACGATTAATGCTGACGGGATGTACGTGTGGAAGAGATGGTAGCCCAGACGCCGACGAAGATTGAAGACCACAGCTAAACAAGTGAAGTTACCTAGAAAGTCAGATATACATATTTTTGAGTCTATCCCATGACCATGATTGCTGTCTAGCTGATTCGAAACGTCAACCAAACCGTCGAACCAAAAATCTAAATAAAGCTGAAAAGATTTAATTATATTTAATACTAGCGGCTTACCCTCGCTTCGCTCCGGTTCGCCTCTGGACAAACAAAAACAAATCCATCCCACGGGGACCGTACATTTTTCCGGGATAAAATAGCCTATATGTTATTCTGATGTATGAACTATATTATTGTAAAGTTTCATTAAAATTCAATCAGTAGTTTTTATGAACTAAGCTGTATAAGTTACTATAGTTTTTTAGCTATCCCACGGGAACTCTATAATTTTCCAGGATAAAAAGTACCTTAAATATTGACCGGGAATATAATGTACCAGTATGCAAAATTTCATTTAAATCGGTTCAACCATTTCGGAGATTAGCCCAAACAAACACAAACAGACAGAGAAAAAAAACTGGATTTGTTCTATTTCTCTTCTTACATCCCCCTGACTCGGTTTTCACCAATTTTTTTTCTATGTACAGAAATCCGACCTCTTCAGTTTTATTATAGGTATAGCAATGATATAGCATGTCTAAATATACTTATTTAATTACTTTAATAATTTACCTGTAGAATATTCAATGGTACAATCAGACGTGTAGTTATTTGATATGTCGAGCTGCGGCAGTTCTATGTCGGGGTTTACCACTAGAGGGTCTGTCAAGTTCCAAATGAAGACTAAGTCGTGAACTGTATGTGATACTGAAAGTTAAATATTAATTATAACATTTTTCTCGTTATAAATAATTTTACCGATTACAAATATGGAGGATGCACTGAATTAGAGTCGTTTATTCTGTATATGTCGCGTCTTTTGAAAATTGTTTTTTTGGAATGAAAAAATACTTTTAAAGTGAACATAAAATTTAGGGATAACAAATTAAAATATGGCTTGTATTTAATTATGCGTTTGAAATACTTTTCAATAATTATTATTAAAGTAAAAAAATATATTATTGAAGTAAAAATAAGTTTATCTGAAACCTAAGTCTCATGATAAACTGTTAAATTATTATTCTATTCAAAAATTACTATAGAAAAATAAAATAAAAATCGTTTTCAGTCATTTTATAAACTTAACATAATAATATACATAAATAAATTACTTAAAATTGAACATATTATATCAAATTGTATATTAATTATTTTTTTTTATTTAGAAGCTATAATTAGGCAATGGTAGTCTAGAGGTGACGCGTTCGCTTGGGAAACCGAGGGAAGCGGGTTCAAATCCCGGGTCTCGCACTTTACATGTTCTCATGTGCGAATTATTTCTAACATGATTACTTCTTGCCTTACGGTAAAGGAAAACATCGTAAGGAAACCTGCATGCTTGAGAAAACCTAGCTAGTTTTCGAAAGACATGTGAAGTCCGCCAACCCGCACTTGGCCAGCGTGGTGGACTATGGCCTGATCCCCCTCGTATTGAAGGGAGGCCCGTGCCCAGCAGTGGGACGTTAAAAAGGGCTGAATACATACATACATACAAAAATTATAATTCATAATTCATACTTACAGCTTTCTATCATAATAGAGCAGCTCTGTGTGTCGTGGGGATACGACTCGAACTTCATTGCACAAGACAATACTAACGTCAACCTGGAATGTAGGAAACATCTTTCATTACAATTATACCTTATTAGTAAAACTTTTACTCTTGCATTATATTTAATGGGCACTATTAAAATAACGTATGTAGCAAGTTTCCCATAGTCTTTAAGTTTTAATATGTATGTCTATTTATAAAATGTTGTGCATGCCTTTAATTTAGAGTAATAAACAAAAACAATATTGTTTTTTTTTAATTTTATTTTAGTAATCAAGTCTGTATATATACTCTACTTATTAGTTGGTCTGCAGCAAATAAAATTATTAATTTTTTCTGCCAAGAATTTCTCACTCACAGCCTGGAGATGGGAATACGTTATATGGCGACGGTACACTTTCGTGACTGGAGAGCACGTAAAGTGGTAATACTTTTCATTTCTCTTCGTTCGAATCAAAATTTCGTTTTCTTTAATAGTAAAGGAAGGATTATTGATCTATCCTAGATGTCTGTACTATAATTTCCCATGGAAATAAGAAGCATGCTAAAAAGCCTACCTATGGTACTCTCGCGCCCTATCTCTATATCAATCGAAATAACATAATGTATGGGGTACATTATAGCATGTTTTCCCGTGGGAGTGAGATCATTTCCCACAGTATAAAGTAGATTATAACACACTCTAGACCTCCTATCACCATATAAAAATACCTTAGTTTCCGTTTACATGTGAAAGTATTGTAAAAAAAAAACAAAGATAGTACACATTTCATTTCATTATTATATGGATAAATGTGTAATGTGTTTGTTTGTTTTTAATTTAGGATATTTATAGAAAACTAGGGGCTCATCCTCGCTTCGCTCCGGTTCGCCTCAAGACAAACAAAAACAAAAGCTATCCCACGGGAACCGTACATTTTTCGGGGATAAAAAGTAGCCTATTTGTTATTCTGATGTATGAACTATATATATTGTAAAGTTTCATTAAAATTCAATAAGTAGTTTCTGTGTACTAAGCTGTATAATTTACTATAGTTTTTTAAGTATCCCACAGGAACTCTTTGATTTTCCGGAATGAAAAGTATCTAAAATGTTGACTATAAGGTTTTCCTAAGTATCACCACCACATTTTCCTATTAAGAGTTTTATCTACATATATCTTATTAGAGCTAATTCTTATTAAGGCGACTTGTTAGTACATTACTCGTACACGTGTTTCAGATAAAGCCGTAAGATGCAAAACAAACTAAGTCTGAACTCACTTGGACATGTAAAGCAGGGTTTTGTCATGGTACAGCCATAGATAGTGGTTGGGTATACTCATTTCGTGGAAGGTAACCTTTTTCGCGTTCTTAAAGAAACAATCTGGTCTCCAGATTTTGTTAAGCCAGTCCACGTCCAGGATTCTGTACTCTTCGTGCATATTTTCTGGCAAGCGAAGCCGCGGGTCCCTCCATGATTGCGCGAGAAATACGTCTGCTACGTACGTCTGAAATTTGATTAATTTATATGAAGGAAAGATATATGTTTTTGTATTTAGGAATAACGAATATTTGATTAAATTATGGCTTATAAAAATCTTTAGAGAAATAATATTTCCTATCATTTTATACTTTGTAAAATAAAATAAAATTTAGGTCTTCTATGAAAATAATTTTGCCATAAATTTTGAAAAAAAAAAACAATTCAACAAGGTTTTTCAGATTTTATTAACAAACCACTACTAGCCTTATTATTATTACAAATACGAATGTGTGGATGGATGAATGTTTGTTACTCAATCACGCTAGAACAGCTGAACGGATCTGGATGAAATTTGGCACAGAGATAGTTTATGGAATAGCACATAAGTTACTTTTCATCCCGAAAAAATGTACGGTACCCGTGGGATAGATTTGCATTTTTTTTTCACTATTTGCTTCACAATTTTTTTTTATTTGCTTTAAGTTTATTCATTTAGAAGTATGATGTAAATTTAAAATTTTATAACATTGTAACTAATTAAATGTAAACTAACCATACTCTCTTCATTTATAGAGTCTAATGACAACACAGTCACGTGGAAGTACACTATGGTAGGTTGCCCCGACAGTTTGGGAGCTCTGTTTTTGTCATAATACTTTGCTTTCACTGGTAAAATGTCACGAAGAGATAAACTAGACTCTGACTTCCATTCCATTTCTTGATATGTGGCATTGGACCTAGAAAACGTGTGATTATGCGTAATTTACCTACATTATATTCGTAAAAGTCAAAAATTAAGTTGATATTTACTTAATTTATTAATTTATAATAAAAAATATTAAATATTTTGATAAATCTAATTAATGAACTAGTTGTATAACTAATTTAGAGTCGACAACATAATAATATTAATTTATAAAGTAAATATTTTTTTTCTTAAGCAACAAAAACTTAAAAGCTAAAATAAGCTTAAAACCTAAAAAAAAGTATCTCTAATACTTACAGAAAGCTAACAGCGTGGACCCGACTGGCGTGCACTACGCGTAACAACAAAGGTATGACAGTCAACATCGTGACCTCGCACTTCATTTTGACCACTAACCAGATAACCACTCACTAAACACTATCACCGTTCTGACATTTCCGAAATTTCTAAAAATGTCTATATTAATCCTTGACAAGTCAACACATCTTGTGAAGTGAAGACTATCCGATGTTTCACTGTAATCTTTTTAAAGAAGTTACCTAACGTAATAATGCATTAACACGTGAAGCAGAACATGCATAAAAGATTCTATTACAAAATGGAAATCTTGTAAAATATCGTTTCTTCTGTTACGACACCAACAACAAAGTATATAGTTATCGATTAGCCTTTAAATGGTAGAACTTTAGCTATTATATAAGTCCTAAAAGTAGTATTAAATATGCAAGTGATCAAATTTTGTGACGCTAATAATGAGACTAATTTACTCTACATTTGAAACAGATACACGTATCTCTCAGGGGACTAGACCTGATGTCATTTTGCCATTGTTTATATTTTAAGAAAACTAAAGAATATATGGAAATGACATATTATGACGATTTGATACAATACTAAATAAGTTACTTCCACATATTTTTTTTTTTTTTGTTTTTTAATAGCTTAAACAATTGTAGAATGTTTTTATCCAAGCCTCCTTGTATACTATATGGGTCATAATTAACATCTATCTTTCAAATATTTTGCCTGCCATGTAGATATTTGACAAAATTGCGTCCAATTTCTATCTACGAGTATAATACGTCATACAATCGTCATAGCTTTCTGCAAAAATATTCAAATGCCTTTCAAGACACAAAGACTACAATATGAAAAGGTATTTTTAATAGTCAATCTATCAATTCCGACTAATTTATCGAACTATTGAATATATAAGGACATTTTGACAAAACCTTTAAGACTTAAGTTTAACGTTTAAAAAAGTCTTATCCTTTAATTTATGACTTAAATTAGAGGGCTAATGTTATGTAATTGTAGGGTGGACTCAATTTTCCGCTCTTAAACTCCAAGTTGGTCCGTTGTGCGTTCTGAGTCCTGGCTAATTTAACCAGCCCAGCTCCGCCCAGAAGCGCAGAGGTTTCTTGGGAACTTCACATGCTTCGCGGAGCAACATGACTGATCAGAGGATTTCTTTGCATAAATGAGCGACTGCCTTGCATTCCAGAATCACGTGGGTGACTGATTCTTCGGCACTGAAACATCCTCTATATAAAGGACTATCAGTCCCGCCGGTTATGAATAGATATTTGTTTAAGTGACAATGGGCCCGTAATTGTCCTTATCGTTATTTTTAGGTTGGTTCTGTTGAGACTTAGTAGACGTTTTGTCGGTCGCAGGTTTACTGCAGGCAGTGCTAGTTTAGACTGCCTGCATTCTGTGGTTTGCGACCATCTAAGATTTTATAGTTCTGTAGATCTTTGGCGGATCCAGGTTCGAACTTGTGAGAAAGATCTGGGGAGAAGTGGGTACGGGCTGGCCACTCTTATCTCAGATCCTCTCTTTGCAAGTTCATCTGTTGCATCGTTGCCGAGAGATCCACTGTGTCCCTTTATCTACTGGAGAGTAACTCGATTAGTCGAGGATATTTCATCTAGGGCACGTTGACACTCATAAAACTTAGAGGGCTGTGCGCAACGTGTTGCTACCTGAAATATTTTTTTAAAGATAATACAGATGATTGACGTGTCATCCCACGTGACAAAAAAATTATAAGCAATTTAAACTTTTACAGAATAGTTTTACAAAAAGTGAAGCGAAAATTACTATTATTATTATTCTAGCAATTGCTTATATTTGACTGGTACTTTTCAATTTTCACGGCAATACTTTATATAGTAAGCAAACATTACGTTATATACCATCTAGTATACTAGTCGAAAGTATTTAGAAAAAAACTACTTTGGTCTGAAAGATCGAGAGAACATTTTTGGAATAGATTTTTTTAATGTTAATATTTAAGTATTTTTTTCATATTAAAATAAGACTGCATCGACCTGGACTTACAATAGATATCACTTGTATGGTTTCTTCGCCCAGAAGAATTAATAGAGCGAATGCTACAATAAAACACTAGTAGAACATTCCAGACTTTAGCCGCTTTATCCTTTATATATAGATTCATTTTTACATATAATGATAAAAATTTATCAAAGAACTACAGAATTAAAAGAAAAATGTTATAAATTTAAATATTTATACCGTAAAAGGAAGTTATACTGACTCATATTCTCTTTTCTTTTGTTAGAAAACAACGCAAGAAAATTATGTTAAATATCTGTTAAATGCAAACATATACAATTACATCTATATGTATGTAGTTAAAATTTAGAAACAAGTATGACACAACGTAATATGTAATAAATAAAATATGTTAATAAAGTAAGGTATGATCACTAATTAGTATAAAAATATCTTAATATTTCACTTCACGCAGTATTCTCCGAAATTATAGAACCTATTTAATTAAATGATAAAAATTGATTCGTTAAAATGTTTCACGAAAAACAGCTCACAGATTAAAACAAGTACGTTATAAGATTTCCTTATTAAGCTTTTTAGGTCATCGCGTTATCAATCACCTTCTAATAACACTATAAAATAAACACTTTCAGCACTAAATGTATATAATTATAATATAGAGTGGTCATATTGACTCGTAACGAACGACTGAAGGAATATACTGAAATTTTCGATGTATGGTCCAAGTATGAGCGAGACTGAAGCGATAGCGATTTGATTTACGAACGATTTAGTTTTTTAATAACGTTTTGTTACTTAAACTAGCGTATTGCGGTTGAAATTGATATAATATAAATAAAGAGGTTTTATTATTTGTGGTATGAGTTAGTAATACTTCCCTTACATATACTGCTTATGATAGCAACGCGTATCGCCACTTAAATATAAAATTACTAACGTTTTCCCATAGTTACGCTTAGATACGTAATACATTATTATGTTACTACGCCCGCGTTTAATCTACAAAAAAAACTCTTTGGTTTTATATATTTAAAAAATGGGGGGTGGGGGAAGGAGGGTGAAAAATACTTTACGACATATTCTCATATCTACCAAATAGGTATACAAAAAAAATCATTAAAATCGCTTGAGCCGTTTCGGAGGAGTGCGACCACAAACACGGCGACACGAGATATTTATGTAATAGATGTATGTATATCTGTATAAACAATAGCCTATCTAAAACTCTAAAATTTCATCATAATCCTTTCTATCGTTTTTGCGTGATAAATACATCCATGCATCTTTACAAGCTTTCGAGTTTATAACATTAATAGAATTTTTGACCGACCATAAAAATAATTGGTTGTATGTTATACATACATGAAAAAAATAATTATAAATCCAATATTTATAAATACAGATATATTATCTATCTATACATATAATAAAATTCTAACTAAGTCGAATCTATACCTTAAATATTTTTTGGAAAATCTTATTGAAATAGACATTATTATCGATGCAGAGGCCGAATCTATAGTTTTTAAAATGTTTGTCTGTATGTCTGTCTGTCTGTTACCGCATCACAGAAAAACCACTGGAGGGATTTTGATGAAATTTGGTATGATGAAAGCTGGATATCCGGGTCAACATATAGGATACTTTTTACCGTGGGAGATTCCCACGGGAGTACACGTTATAACACAACCCAAAAAATATTTATGATCAGAATTTCTTGAAACTTGGTATGAATGCTCTTCAATACAATTAAATAAATACGTGATTTAGCGTTTTTAGAAATTTATCCCATAAGGAGATAAAATAAGGGATGAAAATTTGCATGAAACCTACCTTTTCAAAGTTTTTTTGTTGAGTTTTAGCGCGAGCGAAGCCGCGGGTTTTGCTAGTGCATATAATAAAATAGTAACAAAGCGATATCTGTACTTGAAATATTTTTAAAAACTGTGACGTTTAAACATTGCGTAATATAAAACCCAAAACAATAGTTGTTAAAATTCTTGTCGCTTTGTCTGCTTGTATGTATGTCTGTTTACTTTTCACGCAAAAATAACAGAACGGATTTTAACTAAATTTTGCATAGTGATAACTTATTACTCGGCTTAACATATGGGATTTACGATAGGAAAATCTCTGTTTTCCATGGGAAAACACTAGCTAATGCTGGCTAAACCTTAAGAAATACCTACATCAAAACAATGTACTAGGTTTTTTTTTTAATAGGCCTACACAAAATCGACGAGAGCATTTGTGTATCTCCTAAGGGACAATTAATATTTTTACCTAATTACTTTTACATAGTTCGCACCAAGGGACACCTTGGCGCAAACCACCCCCGAGCGAAGCGAGGATAAGTCGCTAGTATACATATATTTTATATAACTTAAGAACGTCCGCCAAAAGCCCTTCTTCACTTTATTTGTGCATCTACTTAATAAACTAAAGAACTATTTTACAGCAATATTTTGATGAGAATAAAACGCACTCAGTAATGTAGCAAGCGAGAAATGGGGGGTGGATTTGTAGGTGGTGCGACCCTGTCTGACCCGCTCTGTCTGCGATATGAAAACTAGAAAAAAGTGTATCCACTCGTTTTAGCCTTGCGGGAGCCATTTGTTTAGGAATGACACCCTTCTGTGAAAAACCTGTAATTGCTAGTGCTACATGTTTGGGGGTTAATATCCGATAACACGAAGGATGTATTTCAATTTCGTTAAAGGCAGAGGGTTTTTAGGGATGATTATAGACTACCACCCTAAGTGTCACTCATGCTCGATATACATACAAATCAACAGACGTAGTATTTATGCCTTTATATAATAAAATTCTAACTCAGTCGAATCTGTACATTAAATATTTTTAGAAAATCTTATTGAAATAGTCATTATTATCGATACAGAGACCGAATCTATAGTTTTTAGAATTTTTGTCTGTCTGTCTGGGAACGCATTACGAGAAAACCACTGTATAGATTTTGATATTTGGTATGATGATAGCTTTTTATCCAGGTCAACATAGGAATATATATGTACATATAGTAAAATTCTGAGTCAAATGGAATATAGATAGGTGACTTTTCTGAAAAAAGCATGTTTTATATTATTTCCAAAAAAACGCCAAGCGAAGCTCGGTCACCCAGGTACTAATAATAATAATATTTATATGCAGGTATAATCAATAGTGTCATTTAAAAGCAAAAGTTTGTCTAACGCAACCATTTGGAAAATTTGATGCCATTAGATAGAGGCATCAGGTTTAATTATTTACACATTGTATCGATAGCTATAATGAGATTAGCTGACGGGTCGAAGCCTTGTGCTGCTTGTGTAGTAACAGTCTGATAATGCCCACGACCCTTAGTAATCATATGATCCCTTATTTTTCAATTTTAAATAAATATAATAATTCCACTGGTAGGGGTGGAAATTTACGTTGGAAACGCCTATTCTTGGTGTCAACTGTATAGTGTAAAAAGAATTATGAAAAAAATAGCAAATTATGATATAAATATGTTTTGATGTTGATCAAAAATGATAAAAAAAATATTTGCAATTGGCTGAGTTTCTCGAAGTTTTTAAATGGTCTTTTACTCAATGTTAATTTAATGATATTCATATGTCGAATAAAGTTTTATGATGAATAGATACTTATCTAAGTCGACATTCTACCATTAATAGAAAAATAAATAATTAGTACTTTTTTGAAGTCGGTTTATTTTTTTTTATTTTTGGAGTCGGTTACGGTTAAGATTACATGGATGTAATATATCGCTCTCATTTAGTTTTATTTTTTTATTATTTCCTCTATTCTCTCTTTCTTGTTATGCCGAATATTTTTTATATAACTTTTGACGACACGTCTGGCTCAGTTTGTAGTGACCCTACTTCTCGTGCCGGCGGTCGCGGGTTCGACTCCCGCTGTTGGCATTCATTTGTGTGATACGCACGAATGTTTGTACTCCAGTCATGGGTGTTAATATTTATATGTGTATGTATTTAAAGTTATATATGTGTAGTGTATCAACTTTCTGGTATCCATAACACAAGCCTCGCAGCTTACCATGGAACTAGATAAAAATTTGGCTAACACTAGCTTAACCTTAAGAGATACATATATCAATATAATATACTAAAAAATTGTAAGTCAAAAAAAGACCTACAGAAAAATCTCAATCGCAATAACTATTCATATTTATTTAAAACGTACCTAGTGACGCACCCGAGCGAAGCGAGAGTAAGTTACTAGTGTAGTATAAAGTTGTAAAGACATCTCTCATAAAAGATCATCTCTATATCTAACAATATGTGATAATTGCGATAGCGCAATTTTCACGAAGCTGGTATCTGCATTAACAAATCTCTGCGCACGCAAATTCTGTATAATGCTGTAATTTTTTTTAACAAAGCCTATCAACCTTAATAGAGGGGTTGTTATATAGTCAAACTCACATAATCCAATTTCATTTAATTAACTTATTAAGCTTAAAATTATATAGTGATAGTGTAATCTTGACCAACTTTGACCACGTTAGGCGTAATGCACAATTGCACGCGCAGACAAAACTTGGGCTGATGCGGGACTCAAACCTCTATCTTTGGAATCTACGGATGTGAAGCCGTAAATGTTAGCCATTAGACCATTGAGTCCTAATAATAGAGGATACTACTCTTACTAATATTACTCATTTACATCAAAACAATTTTTCTCGGCATATTTAAAATCGGAAAAATGCTAGTCTAACTCACCTACAGAGAGTTCCGAACCATTAAAATAAGTTTTTTATGGTGATGTAACTACAAATTTACGTTTTCGGATTTTTCCATTTACTTATGCTATAAGATATTGCTTCTTGCAAAGTTTCATGATTCTAGGTCAACGGGGAGTACCCTATAGGTATTGATTCCCTTCCGAGTTCCCTAGTGGGCGTCAAAATATACGACGTAAACATATCTTTTGATTGTTGTTCTTTTAGATTTTAGTGGATAGTACTAGTTTTCTAGCCGAAGAGTCCCATATAACCTGTACGTATAAAGGTGGTATGTATTCAGCCCTTTTTAACGTCCCACTGCTGGGCGCGGGCCTCCCTCAATACGAGGGGAATCAGGCCATAGTCCACCACGCTGGCCAAGTGCGGATTGGCGGACTTCACATGTCTTTCGAAAACTTGCTAGGTTTTCTCAGACATGCAGGTTTCCTCACGATGTTTTCCTTCACCGTAAGGCAAGTGGTAATCATGTTAGAAATGATTCGCACATGAAAATACCAAAGGTGCGAGACCCGGGATTTGAACCCGCTTCACTCGGTAGTCCAAGCGAGCGCGTTATAAAGGTGGTATGCGTAAATGTATTTCTAAACATTAAAAAAAAAGGTTTATATTCCTCTAAAAAGTTTGCAAATCTTTTACTTTGATATTGACTTACAGCTGACCTAAATAATATCTATTATATGGTTTTCCTTACTAGAAAAACTTGACATAACTCCATACATATTATGCTAAGTTCCTATCGCTAGTAAGAAATTTTTAAAGAAGATATTGGGACCTGCCCTAAAAGAACCTAATATAGACGGGTGTCTATGACAATAAATGACTGTATTGAAATGAATTTCTTAAATGTTAAACAATAAAGATACCTATACTTTGACACGTTTGGCTCAGTTTGTAGTGATCCTACTTGCTGTGCCAGCGGTCGCTGGTTCGAGTCCCGCTGTAGGCGTTCATTTGTGTGATAAGCACAAATGTTTGTACTCCAACCATGGGTGTTTATATTTATAATATGTTTGTATTTAAAGTTATATATGTGTAGTGTATCAACTATCTGGTATCCGCAACATAGGCCTCGTAGCTTACCACGGAACTAGACGGTGCTGTGGCTTAATGTCTCAATATATTTATTTATTTATTTATTATAGTAAAGGTTTGCTCTTGCAAAAGTTAGTGTCATCAATAGCGGAGTCATAATAAGATTAGCAAGCCGAGACCTTGGGCTCTTTGTGTATCATTGAAAGGTATTACGTTGAGGGTTTACTTGACTGAGTCCATTTGAAGGTACCGTCGTGCCCTTTGCATTGCATGGTTTAGATATTTTAAGATTCTTAATATCTATAAACATTTTAGTACTATTTATTGAAGTAAAACTTCTTTACGTACGCTTGACTTGGGGGTAAGCTGGTGAATGCATTACGAAAAGATGTACGTATTTTTGTTTCCATGGTAACCGTTGTTATTGTCTGACATATCTTATATATATATATATATATATATATATATATATATATATATATATATATATATATATTTAAACGAGCAATTCTTGTATATTTATTTATTTATTTATTTATTTATTTATTTATTTATTTATACCGACGATCTCGGAAACGGCTCTAACGATTTTGCTGAAATTTGGTAAAGGGGGGCTTTCGGGGGCGAAAAATTGATCTAGATTAGTCACATGTCTGGGGAAACGCGTGTTTTCGAGTTTTCATGCGTTTTTTTATGCATTATTCTTCGCAAAATTTAATCGCGACATCTATACAACTTTCTCAGTAACACTTAGTTACTTAATGTAAAATTATTTTTAAGCCAAATTAAAAAGAAAATTGTTCTTATAGCGACATCTATACAACTGTCTCAGTAACACTTAGTCACTTAATGTAAAATTATTTTTAAGCCAAATTAAAAAGAAAATTGTTCTTATAGCGACATCTATACAACTTTCACAGTAACACTTAGTCACTTAATGTAAAATATACAATCTTTCAAAGTGCCATGACAGGTAACATCTTACTCCGGTTTCGTATATTATAATTACGAATTTTAAAGCTTTTTCCCGCTACCAGTATTACTTTCTAAGAATAAGAATTAAATACATCAAAAAGAATTGCAATAGCTACCTACCGACATCTGCTCATTTCTTCCGTACTAGCAAGTCCTACTTATGTTCATTATGTAAACTGTAAAATAATTATGTTTAAAATAAAGTATTTTACTAAAGTGTATCAATGATTTGTTTGTTTAAATGACTGAATGATGATGAATATGATAGGAAAGGCCTATGTTTAGTAGTGAACGTTTTATAGCTGAAATGACAAATTCTATACCAATCGGAAACGTCCCCAAACGATTAGGATGAAAATTTTATTAGGGGGAGGTCCCCCAGTAGCGGGCACTTAAGGAATATTTGAAATAAAATAACAAAATTCATGTCAAGATTTATTTTTTTTAGTTCTAAATGTTCGTTATTATATAATTAATCAATACAAATATATAGACAGGCTCAAAGATTTCCTTAAAATATAAATTTCTTTATGGATAAATAATATACGAAATAACACGTCTTCAAAAAGGTCCTCTAATATCGGACAGTCTTCTTTTTTAATCCTAAAGATAAAAATACATTATTTAAACAAATAATTAACTAACAAATTATTAAAAATGAAAAAAAAAACAAACATACAATCAGAATATATATAAGAACATTGCATGAGATTACTAGGTTTAATATTGTGGTCTGTAAAAGTCACAAATATAGACTACAAGCAGGGCAAAGAATCCAATCTTCACCGTTTTCTTCTTAACAGATTGTACAAGTTGTTGTTTTTTGAGCCATCGGTGTTTCATGTGATAGAATCTTCACTCTCTCCAATTTTGCTATCGGCTTACTGAACTTTATATATATTTTTTTTGATTCGTCAGTTTTCTTGCCTTTAAGCTGAATCAGATTTTGTATTTAAGTGCATTTTATAAAGGAGAGGATGTTAAATCACTTTTCTCCGCTTTTCTTCGTCGACTTATAGTTTCCTTTGCCGCAATATTTAGAACCGGTGATAGCTGATGAGTTGTCGTTTTTTGATGTCAAGTATCCTTATAGAGTGGTGTGAGTTTACCCATGTTGAACCTAAAAAACAATACTAACTCAATTACTTTCTAAAATAACGATAAAACTGTCCGTCTATAGGGGACTTTTGAGTGTCCGAACTTAGGGTCCATTAAAGGTAAGCAAGAAAAATTACTGTTTATAATATATACTGTGGATTAAAGAAAAATGCTTTAAATATAATGGATTTATGGCCGTTCCAGCAATATTCGATTTAATAATCTATTTTATTAAAAATAGAAAATAAGAAATCGTGCTTAATATTGTATGTCTTTTTAATGTCAATACTTTTTCTGTTCTCTTTTTATTGGAATCTGTCACAAACATAATTTATAAAAAGTAAATGAAAAAGGTCTTATTTAAAAATATAAAAGTATAAAAAAGATATCTGCGTATGTTTGTGTGTATATAAATTTGTGCCTACAGATTGTTAACATTACAATCATGGTTCATTATAAACAACATCATTGTATTATTGATATATTTTCAACATGCCTCTAAATATTACTTCAAATAAAAAATTTACTAACCTCAAACTTCGTACAACTCTCCTCGGTGAACAGGACGGCACTGGGTTGTAAGCGACCGCTCCCATGCCTCACTTCTCAGGATCATTTTAACCATGACACAAATAACGAAACTGCGCGTTTTTTACGTTGATTTGAATTATGTCCGGCTTTAGGACCCGTCCGGGCTTACGGGACTTCCCCATCAGTTTACGTTTTGCTCTTTAAGTTATATAGATTATCATCTAAAAATACGATATAACAAAAAAGAACTCCGAGCGAAGCTCGGTCGCCCAGGTATCTTATATATTTAATCGAGCAATTCTTGTATATTTATATCTTTATTTATTTATACGAGCGATCTCGGAAACGGCTCTAACGATTTCCCTGAAATTTGATATGTGGCGAAAAATCGATCTAGATTAGTCTTATGTCTGGGAAAAATGCATATTTTCGAGTTTTCATGTGATTTTCTTTAGCATTATTTTACGCAAAATATGTTAATAATTTCGCACAATTGTGTATAAGCATCGTGGTCAAGCGGCTAAGGCGCGAGATTGACTATCACAGGTATGTTCGGATCCCGGTCGGATACAAAGATTTTTTCCTTTATTTTTTTTGTATTTATTCAAGTTTTTATTTTTTTTTTGTCTTTAAGCCAAATTTAAAAAAAAAATGTACTTTTAACCAAAACCCCCAAACGAAGCTCGGTCGCCCAGGTACTGATAATATATAATATTACATTCTTTCCTTAAATGATGTTCTATAAATATATGATTGTAATATGTCTAATTATTTTAAACATAAATTGAATTCCATAAAGAGTACCTACCGATAACCTACAGAAGTGTTACAGTTACACATTCATACACGCATTCTTTAATTTTTATTGAATCTATAGAAATTTTAAAAAATACAAACGTTTTAGACATATTGTAATTCAACTTACAAAGCGTGGTTGTTTCATCTTTTTAAACTTTATCCTTACCTGCCACCTCAGGTTTCTATATATTTATTTTAATTTCCATTGATCGATAAGATGCCGAGGCTCAAATTAGTGTTTTTTTGGCAAAAACATAGGCAGTTGCTCGTATTTAATGACAACTACTTCAACATAAGTTGTGGGTTCGATTCAATAGTTGGCACTAAAAAAGACAGCCCGAACATATTTTTTTAGTAAAATTACTAATATCGCAATTTAAAGAGTTTAAAAACCTTACTTAATTCATTAATGTTAAGATATTCAGTATGATATATACCTATCTATATTTTATATATAACTAGAGACTTAAGACTTAGTGTAAAAGACTAACGCCCAAAGAAAATTTTGATTTTTTTTTTTGCACCAGGAACCTTCGCAAGTGTTTACAAAACCCACCAGTTTCATCATAATCAGATCAATAGTTTAGGAACGTAGACCAAAAACATACGAATATTCATTTTTATTTACATGGATAAAATTTATTTTTTACTTCTATCTAGATCATATATTTATTGATAAACTACTATTTTGTAAAATAATTATAGCCTAGCGACTCACCCTCGCTTCGCTTCATTCCTAGTTGAAAAACTAAAACAAATCTATCCCACGGGATCCGTACATTTTTCCGAAATAAAAAGTAATCTATGTGCTATTCCAGACTATAATTTATCTCTATGCCAAATTTCATCCAGATCCGTTCAGCCATTATGACATGAAAGAGTAACAAACATCCATACATTCATGCTCACAAACTTTCACATTTATAAAATTAGTATAGGGATAAAAAATAACAACGTAGATATAAATCCTTTTATTTATCAATAAATCTAGTACCAATGTGTAACAAAGGCATACATAACGCTTCTAATATTTACAATTTAAAACCACATCTAGCATATAAGGTAGTACATACTTTATTACTATTTATGGAAAAAATTTGAAGAAGTGCGAACAAAGTGGCCTATCCTAATAATAGCCTTGTATATTTTCTTTGGTAGTGGTAGCCCAGTGGTAACGCGCTTGCGAGACAAAATGAAGCGGGGTCAAATCCCGGATCTCGCACCTCTGATATTTTCATGTGCGAATCATTTCCAACATGATTACCACTTGTCTTACGGTGAAGGAAAACATCGTGAGGAAACCTGCATGTCTGAGAGAACCACCGGGCTATCCCTGCCTTGTAAAATTTAGTCGATAATTATGTCCGTATTTTTGTCTACAACCAACTTCAACAAGAAAGAACCGATTTTCATAATTCTTGATTATGTAATAATTTTACATGATTTCAAAGTCGATGTTTCTTTTAGCTAAAAGCAATCATTAAATATTTATTAGCAATTTTTTTACTTTATGTATTCAATGAATTACATATTGAAATTACCTTTATAACATGTTTATTGATACTTTTAAATAACGTATTTCTATATAAATCAAATTCTCAAACTTTACATAATTTTTCTCTGTAAACCTTCCATTCCATAGATTAAAAAAATTAATTATTCAAACTACTTTTCCTGCCTGTACCATAGATTCTTTGACACAGATTATAAAACTTCCAATTATTTAATTCTTCTGGATTCTCTTTCACCTTAGTCCTATATTGAGATCGTATTTCTAACATTTTCTTAGAACACACCAAAGCACTTTTCTTTAAAATGTCCGAAGCCTCCATCCATAAGTAACTTCTAACAAATTTTGGGTTTTTAAACTTATCCAAATGAGCTAAATACCAAGTTAACAACCTTTCAATCTCAATATCCGACCAATTTTGCTCATTTTCATCTTCAGGTAAAGGATTATGGTCTTTTTCCATACAATCTTTTAATGTTTTCTCTTTCATTGTAATTTCTAATAATATATCCTTGTACGGACTGTCCGGGTCCAAACTGAATGTTTGCTTCAAATAATTAATTTTGCTATATATTTTGTTGACTGGTTCGCAAATGAATTTTGCTAATTCACTCCAAAGGTACTTTTGCTCGAATTTGGGACTAACAAAATCTTCTATGTTTTGCAAATAGTATTTTAATGCTTTTTCCACTTTATCATCCGACATTGGTACATCTTCGTAGATATCATCCAAATTAGCATTACATTTAATTGTTTTAACGATTTTAGGTTTGAATTTAAGTATTTTTTCAATTAAATTCGAATATGGTGTTCTATATTCATTATTTTCACTAATCAACTGTTTGTGTTGGTTTTTGAGTTTAAGATACATTTTCTTGCACGACAGAGGAGTTTTTTCATCTAATTTAGACGCGATTTCTGTCCACATTTCTCTTAAATTAATCTCTTTTCCTTTATGAGCTTTCAGATATTTTAAATATTGTATTAAGAGCTGTTTCTTACTACGTCGGTTCCATTTAGTTATTATCGATTGTTTTTCTGTAACTACCTCTACGTTTTCGCCTGGTCTTTGCATAATTATTTGTGCATTGTTTATATCCTCTCCTTCGGGTATGACTATGATACACTGAAAATCGTCATCTGCAATATAAAGAGATAAAAATGTAAATAAGTGTTTTTGATTAAATTTAGATTTCATTATTATTTCAATTAATGTATTTCAATATTATATATAAGAAAAATAGTTATTCTTCGACGATATTTCCGATTGTAGGCCCTGTCTAATGAGAAGCAGTTATAACTGGCCTAAGCTTGCAATACCATTACCATCACTCAAATGTTAGAACTTTTGATGCTAATTTTTCATTACTTCAGTACAAATAAAATGAATGAATGATTTAATTTCAGTTTTTTTTCATTCATTCATTTCATTATGGTTACAGTTTCTTTACTTTAAATTCCATTACATTATTATTAGGCAGTGATAGTCCACTGGTAACGCGCTTGCTTGGAAAACCGAGTGAAAAACAAGTTCAAATAATTTCTAACATGTTTACCACTTGCCTTACGGTGAAGGAAAATATAGTGAGGAAACCTGCATGTCATACACTGAATCAATACAATAAAACTTTACTAACCTTCTTGAATTTCTGTCTTAACAACACCGTCATAGTCACTATGCTCATCAACCTCCATATTTTCTAACATTTTCATCTCCTCATTTTGGTCTCTGTTCTTGTATATATCATCGATCATATTAAAATACTTCCAAGACACTTTCACATCGGGATTGCGAGTCTTCATAGTTTTTAATTTCCTATATGACTTTCTTAGTTCTAAGAACTTTTCACAGCAGCTAGTCTCTGTTCTGCCTAAATCGCCAGCAATTTTCGTCCATTTGCTTTTCTTCTCTACATTATCCATTAAATCGTGGTAATTTTTAGCAAAATAATTGATTATTTGCTTAATTTCTTTAGCGGACCAATCTTCTGAATCGTCTGACTCAATCTTACCATTCTTCAGTTTAGATTTGATCGCTCGATAACCAAAGACTTTCTTGCACAAGCTATAATATGGCCAAAGTATTGGCATTTCTGGCTTATTTATCTCCCTTTGAACATATCCAGTGTAAACTTGTTTGAAGTTTCGGAACCTGTGGGCACATTCAGTTGCTGATATTCCTATTTGCCTCGCCAGTACTTCCCATAATGCTAACTTCTTTTGTTGTGACGAAGCAAACTTATCTTTGTTCTTTAAATAGTATTCCAATATTTTAAATGCTTTGGTATCACCATTACGTTTTTTTGAACGCTTCGCAAATCCTCTCTCGTCATAGGACTCTTCATCATCTGTTCCATTGTCTATGAGTTTTTCGTCGCTATCTTTTATAGTTATTTTCTTGACTGAAATATAAATATTATTTTATTAAATAATATTTTTTAATTTATATTTCAAACTGATAAATTGAATATTATTAATAAGAAACTAAAAACGATATTATTGGAAGAATCATACATTAATAGTTTTTACTTTCAAACTCTATGCATATTATGATCAATACTACACATATACATCTATATAGATAAAAACGTGTCTAGGGACGAACGCGAGCGAAGCGAGCATGAGTCGCTAGTAGATAAATAAAATTGAAGTGTTCTGTTTATAATGTCAAAATAACAGCTTTTTACTAAAAGCATATGAAACTATATACTGTACTTTTAAGAAAAACACAATTATTAAAATTTTTGTGTCTGTTTGTTTCTGTTAATCTCCGAAACGGCTGGACTGATTTTGAAGGGACTTTCACTGACAGATAGCTGATGTTACAAGGAGTAACTTAGGCTACTTTTATTTTAGAAAAAATTAACGTTCCGCTCAAAAAATTTAAAACATATCTAGGGAGGCATCCGAGTGAAGCGAGAGTAAGCCACAATTAAATTAGATATACTAACTTGCTTGGCTTAACCACATTGTATTGTATTTAAACAAAATTTATTGTATTTGAATAAAATCACTAATATAGAAAAATATATTTAAAATATACACTAAGCTCACCTCCAATTTTACTAGATTTATTAACTTGACTTAAACCTTTAAGCTTTTCATAACCATCCAACAAATTAGTGTCCATTCCATAATCAAATATTCTATCAAAGAGATCAATGTATCGCCAATCTATTTGCATTTCAGGATCTTCTTTTTTATCATCTAAAATAGTTTTATACAGAGCAGTTAAGTCATTCCACTGTTTCTTACATGAGTCTATACTTCTATGCAATTTCTTAGCTAATGTCGCCCAACAAACATAATAACATACCGAATCTTTTAGCATATCTATATTTTCATACAAATATTGTACTAATTCATCTATTTGTTCGGTTTTCCATATATCTGAATCACGTCTTGTTGGATTCTCAACTTCACTTTCAACCTCTTTAGCTATTATATTATCAAATAAGATAGCTAATGGCACTCGGTCAACTAAATTGTAACCACCTTGCATAAGTTGGTCAAAATGGGCATTTTTAAGTTCTTCAAATTTTTTCTTACAACTTTCTGGTTTTTTGTCTAGTAACCTACCAACTTCTTGCCACAGAAACTTATTTGGAATGGTTGGATCTTGAAATTCATGTAAACAATCAAAATAGTATTTAACCAAAAAAGTTTTTTCTGTTTCATTCCAGAAATTCTCATCATTTTCGGAAGGTAAAGAATCAGGGTTAGTTTGAATAAATCTACGTTGAAATTCTTCATCTTCACCATAGATTTTATCAAAATATTTCATATATGGCCAATTGACATTTTCAGCCCCACTTTCTTTTCTTTTATAGACCATTCTAATATAATGCTGTTTGAAATTTAAGAAGCGCTTATGCCAGTAGTCAACATCTTCCTCTCCCAAATCCATAGCAATGGCTTCCCAAAGACCCTTTTGTGTATTATGTTTTTGAAAGAAATTTTTATGTTTTATGTACAAATTTAACATAGATTCAACCTTTTCATCTTTGTTTTGATTTGTATTAACCTTTTTCACAACTAATACTCCATCCTTATTGACAACATTCTGTACAGGCATACTCATTGTAACAGATTCCTGAGTGGGTTCGTTTAGACACATTTGAACAAATGTATCATCATGAAATGCTTGGTGACACAAATCATACAATGGCCAGTTGATAAAAGTACCTGTCTGGTTGTCAACCCGTAATTGAGCATATTTTCTCTTTATATTTCTAAGTTTCACCTCACATGACAAAGGTTGTTTTCCAGCTAACATAGTCTTACATGCAACTGCCCACAAATGTACTTTTTTTGTTGTTCCACTGAGAAATGTTTCTTTATTATCGAGATAAAAAATGATGAGACGTCTGATTTCTTCATCTTCCCACACTTCATTGGCAACTTCCTCTGAAGCTTGGGCAATATCAAGTTCCTCAGCAGAATCTCCTTCTCCGAGATCTTCCTCCACAATATACTTATCTGACAAACCCTGTATACTATTTTCATCAGTGTTATCTAATACACCAGGATTCAGATCTTCATGTTCTGCAATATATTTAAGTTTTATAATTACATATATATAATGTTATTTACTTTTTTAACATCACAATATTTTTTCGGATTCATAAAAATGTACCTTATTTTGACATAGAACTTTACCTTAATTAAAATATAAAATAAACTAGCAAACTAGCAAGCAACTAAAGTTTAGCATAAATAATAGCGAAACTAATTTATAAGTTGTTCTATATGTCGTAATTTAAATAAGTACAAATACAATTTTTTAACACATTGTTTTCCATTTTCTCACCATCAACATAAAATAACAGTATATCTCCATTTGGCTGAACTTCAGTTTTAACCACAATTTGTTGTTCCATGTTTATTGTATCCTACTTTCTTATTAAATACAATAATACCATATATTTAAGTCAAAATTCTAGATTAAAGCAATTTAAACAATTATATTTTCTTGTATGATCACTGATTGCTTAAAACTTATTTATTTTAAATACAAGACAAAAAAAATCACAATCATCATCACATGAAGATCTCAATTTTAACGAAAAAGAATAAAGTTCTTACAAATCCATATAAATTTACAATAAATATTAAATTAGAACAAAGCTTCGATATTTGTTTTGGTATTTTTTGACATTCCCGGTAAAACAATCGGAAATTTCGAAATCACTTTGTAAAAGCGCAGCAATGCTTTACTTTTATCTTTTGTAACATTCCGCCATTTTATTAAACATAACTTCACAGACAATCAATATTATTTTACACCTTTTCTTTTATATACGACATTATGTAGACGAATAGTCTATTATTTATCTGTGCCATAACATTTTGGTGGTAATTTCAAAATAAACCGACTACTTTCCACTAAGTAATATCTCCTATCAATTTATTGATACGCATAAGTATTGATAATAAAATCGTGTATCATGATTTACAAATAACACGATTTAAACTATTCAAATGTTTATTTTTTGTAAATGTATATTTCAGTCATATATAATTTGTCCACCTATGCAAGTATGTAATGCTTACTATGTAGATAAACATTTTATTCTTATATTCTTTTTGGTCATAGAGCATAGAGGTAAGGAGGATTCATTGTGTATGAAAACTCCATACTTTTTTTTGTGAATATGGTGGTAAGGAGAAACGTCTTATATGGAGGGGAGTTGAAAAAGTGCCCAGCTGTATGATTAAAATATATAGCGCTGGCATAAAAAAACGCTATTTATGGACGCGTTTAACGGACACTTTTTCATACACAGAGACGCCTCCTCCCCTCTACCTCCATGGCTATGGAGGGTAGACGAAAGAAGGACTATCTCTATCATGAAAAAGTGTCCTTCAAAATGCGTTAAGTTATAATGGCGCCACAGTAGCAAGTGGACATTTGGAAAAAAGAGCCAAAAGTATTATTTATTATTTGTATTATTTATTATTATAAAAGTTTATAAAAGATAAATCACTTCACGTTTATATCACCAGTTTTTTCGGTTATATTTACAAAATTATTTTGGACTACGTAAATAATTTCAATACCTATTCAAGTCACCTAAAACATAATGGACACTTCTTCAACTTGTCTCTTAAGATAGCTCTCCTTACTTCTACTCTCCATACTTTTTGTATCTTGTTTCTAATAAATGATGAAATGTAGTTTTAAAAAATAAAACAGCCTTATAGGGTACTTAAAACACATATTTAATGAACTCATATACATTGAACTCGTACAATCAGTCAAAAATAAATTGTATACAACATTCTACATAATTTCATCGAAAAATAAAATATATACATTTGTAAACACAAATAAAATGTAACCTGGGATATATAATACTTATGCATATACCTACTTTAAATGTTCATATTTTCTATATGATTGAGTTATTCATACATTTATTAAACTAATAATATAAAACTATTTGCTATATGGATGTAAAATCGGATGAAGTTTTAATCTTACTAATATTATAAATGTGAAAGTTTAGATGGATGTTTGAATATTTGTTACACAATCACGCCAGAACGGTTGATCGGATCTGAATGAAATTTTGCACAAAGATAGATTATAGTCTAAAATAACACATAGGCTACTTTTTATCCCGGGAAAATGTACAGTTCCCGTGGAATAAGATTTGTTTCTGTTTTTCTGTAGTTTTTTTTATTTTTTTTGGAAAATATTTTTTTATAAGATAACATAAATAAAATTGAAGATTTTAAAACTTTGTGCGTGTTAAATCCCCAATTTCAGTGTATTTTAAATGGATTTACAACTTTAAAATAGATATATGTGCATAAGTTTCATAAAAACAATTTTGTTATGAAACACGATCCTTAATTATCGATTACATATTGTATGACTAGTTCTAAGTTAACAGCGACTGCAAATAAATATTTTTACTTAATATACCTAATATATAAATTGCTAATACTGTTAAAAATTTGTGGTGATATTTACGGTTTAACTTTACACACATTTCTCTCATATCCCGATCGGGACAGCGTAGAAACGAACGTGTATACACATCTCCTTTTTATATAACACGCCACAGAAATAAGGATTATTTAAAATTAAAACTTACTTAAAAATACTTCACTATTATTGAAGTTAGTTTGCAATAGGTCATAGGTAAAGCTTACAAAAAAAAAATATTAGAATTTTTATGTAGCTATACATATTTAAGAATATTATTTACATTCTAATATATACTCTTTATTCCATATGGCGAGTTACATATATTATTTAAATATCACTATCAATGTGTGAATGGTTCTAGCTACTAAATGCTTTATATGATATTTATTAAAGGCCTTTTATATGGTTCAAGTCACAAAGGACCTATTGATACATTATGCCACATGTAATTTGTTGATTTACTTTTGTATATTTCTAAACATTATATAAATACATCACATTTAATATTTAATATAGTACCTAATAATATTATTCTATTATAAATAATCTAATTAAATTATAATTAAATAAAAATGTATAGAACTAAAAAATTTGCCATGTTATTTCATTAATGTGAAATGAAAAATAATTACAATCCATATGAAATGTGTTGCCATTCTAAAAAAAAAATATATTTTTATTACTGATTAAAAATATCTTAAATATTTAATATCCTTGTACTTATTTTATTATGAATGATTTAAGGTATTAAAAGTTGAATCTTATTGTCGACCTCTTTGGAAATAACCAATTTATTTTACATGAATGAAGATATTATTTTTCGTAAAGGAGGTTCATTGCATGAGCGTTAATGGCACAATTTGACAAAATAAAATAAGCAACGACTACTATACAGTACATAAATATGTAGAAGAGTTAATATTTATAAATTTGGATCAAATAGTCATTTTTTTGATCATTACATCAGTAGATGATTAGTTATTGAAAGATAAACTCGTATTAAGGAATAATAATAGTGCTTAATATAATAAAAAAAAACTGTAATGAATTTATAATCGGCAAAATAGATTTTAATTGCAATAAAAAAAGTAATAAAATACGTAAAAGTAACCAAAAAGAAACCTAAAAAAAGACATTTTTTATGCATTAATAGGAAATTAAAATACTAATGTATATCACATAAAATTTTAATAAAATCTACTCACTATCTGTAACATATTTTACTTATATATAAAATTGTAAGTATTGGAAGGCAAATTATTTTATTCAGTTCAGTTGGTCCTTTTTATGTGGATTGATATTATATTGATGATGTATCATAACTTATGCTAAATAAATGTTTTCAATAAAAATAACACTCTCGATAATTTCAATAATGTTTAGGTTTTGTTCCTGAACGAGAATGTGAACTTTCATAGTCTTGACGGAAGCGTTTTATAGATTTTGAATTAAAAAATAAATATAATATGTTAGACTAGTATTATTTTGTTATTGGAAGCGGAACAGACACATATATTTAAATAACCTACAAACATAAAAGTAAGTACACCTAACATTGAACTCTACAAATACCTTATAAAATAGAAAACATCTATAAAATATTGTTATTAGTGAATCACCTGATAAATTGATTTTTGATTTTTTTTAAAAAGAATATATTTTTTTATATTTTTACGTTCTGATATAACATCTAGAGTGTTTAACTTTATATAACTAATAATTTTACTAAAAAAAATGCAGTTTACGATATATATTTTTTGTACCTTACACACCTTATACACACTATGTAAATGATGTATCGTAAATACCACCATTTACTTTGATTTTGACTATTTTGACTTTTTAGTCCGTAAAGTTATCAAGTTATTCACTTATAGCAATTAGTCAATTATAAACTTATATGTTCTTAATAATTAATAAGTTTTATTAATTATATTGTATTTTAGTGTATCACGATTCTAACACAAAACATTGATAGAGAGTTAAGATAAGAAATTTCTTTACATGGAAAGAGCATTTATTTATATAACAGATAACGAATTATTGAAATTTTATTATATGGTAACCCCCATTTCATAAAATATCTTTGATCGTAGACCCAATTTATAAACAAATACTCAAGATACACAATTATCATCTCAAGAGTCTCAAAAAGAAGTGCACTATTCGAAATTAAATTGCACTTTTTTCAAACATCTTTTGTTCATTGCTTTTCGAATGACAAAATTAAATCGCAACTTATTTCATTCAAAAAAGTACTTTATGTAGTGCACGTAAGTTCGAATTAGCGTTTAGACAATTAGAAGTATCGATTTTTGAATTTTATTCTTTGGTTTGACAACATCACATATCGACGCCCACATTTTGAGTAGATGTTTGTTAGGAATTGTGTATCGAAGTTTTAATATATCAATGGTTAGATCACACTTATTTTAAATAATATTCACTAAGTATAGCGGAAGTTCCTGTCAAAACAAATATTATTTTTAAGTTTTTGTGTGTTTATTACTTCTTCACGCTATAAAAAACTCAATAGTGAAATTTAAGATATTTTAAGAATGGAAATGCATATTTTAATTAATATACCTTTTTCACACACGTACCTCTCAAGAAGAGCCGCGGCTAAAAACTAGTGAACCATAATTCCAATATAAAAACCTTTACCTAACAAAATGCTATTAGCAATCTCTCCGTGGATAGACAATAACTGTTTCATAAAAAAATTGTTAGATTATTGTTCTTACGCGTATTGTTTTTCGCTCTTATATATTTATATAAAATTACAAACTACGATATACCCGTTTCAACATAGCTAAGCTCACGCAATTCATTAAAATTTTACGTCATTGACCCATAGATAATAGGTTAGAATCATTTTTGGCACTTATTTAAAAAAAATAATTAAAGCGAATGCAACTGAACAATGTCAAGCCTTTTTAATATTATATATACATATATATATATGTATGTGTGTGTGTATATTAAAATACAATCTATGTTGTCAATTTGTAAAATTTTGTCTGTATCATAGACACAGCGTAGCCAAAGCGTTATTTACAAGATGTTTTGTTTTTAAGTTTCTCTTCGAAAAATGATACTTGTTTACGTCATAATAAATAAAGTCCGCCCGCACTTGGCCAGCGTGGTGGACTATGGCCTGATCCCCCTCGTATTGAAGGGAGGCCCGTGCCCAGCAGTGGGACGTTAAAAAGGTTTGTATACAAATAAAATTCAACATAATATGGACTATAGAGATTAGGAGGATCGAGACACCATTAAATAATTAAATATGAAAATACGCAATCATATTATTATTTAGCTATTGAATAAAAAATACTTATTACATACATGTTTCCAAGCGCCATTCTGCTTATTCCTCAAACCTAAATTTTTATACCATAAATTAGCTTGCTACTTTTTCAATCTAAATCTCATTTAAGATGGCTCTTTACCTTTTTACTCCAACGCTAAAAAATAAACAGCCAAGTGCCATATTATTATTTAATTCCGACACCAGCAAAGAACAATAATGCAACTCAGTATTGTGACAATTCAAATATGGAAATTAATTTATTTATTTCATTTATTTATTTATTATTGGGAAACATACAACGTATAATTAATATTTAGTTAAACATTTCTAAACAAAAACCTTAAGACAATAAAGTTTCAACTAAAAACATAAAAGTACTTAATTAAGTGAACTTAAAATAAGCAACAATAAATCGAACAAAAAGAAAGAATACTAAATATTTCCCATACATTTAAAATTCATAGAATAATAAGTTACAATACTGTTCCTTGCAGGTGTCTATTTGTTTTTTTTTTTATTATTAACGTGATGACGTAAGCAAGAGTCATTTTTCACATCACAAGGGTTCTTAGATAAGATGTTATATAGTTGAAGGATAAAAATCTAAAAATATATATAAATTCCCATATATATTTTTAGATTCCTTATATTGTGGTCCTATGACATAATTTAATTTGTGATTCCAATAAAAATTTTAAAATTTCTATTTTCAACGATTGCAATATAACATCTTATGTAAACCCCTTGATATTTTCTAGAACATTCCAGAAATCAATATGCAATATAAATATGCAAGTATTTTGACTATCTCATCCTTGACGTATCATAATATGTCCTCTTAAATGGAATAAGAGAACGTCGGATGACTTTCGCGCCATTTATTTCTACCAAACCACACATTTGTCTACGGGATTCATGTTAGAACGTTCTGGACAGTTGAACTCTTGAGAAAATTCTGGTAGATTGGATATAGGTCCGATTACTCTATATTTCGCAACAGTATGGTCGTCTTTTTCTATTTGCATCTTCGTTGATTCTTTTGTCATGGCCGAACACCACACCTAGGACATACAAATCGTTTATTAAATATTTAAAAAGCTAATAATTAGTATGATTAAAATATGTTTATGAATAAAAAATATATTATATATCTATACTAATATTATAAAGCTGAAGAGTTTGTTTGTTTGTTTCTTTGTTTGTTTGCTTGAACGCGCTAATCTCAGCAACTACTTATTCGATTTGAAAAATTCTTTTTGCATTAGATAGCCCGTTAACTGAGGAAGGCTATAGGCTATATATCATCCCGGAAAAATGTACGGTTCCCGTGGGATAGACTTGTTTTTGTCTAGGGACGAACCCGAAGGGAAGCGAGCACAGAATTGATGAAAGGTAGTAGAATGGTAAACACGCGTAATTTGTATGGGAACCACTGTCGCCACTCATCCCTTCTTGATATTTTTACTACACGCGCAAGTCAAATAAACACAAGCATTCGCACACATACGCAACCTTTAACGCAGCCCTGTAATTGGTCAACACATAGATAATTAGTGTTGCGTCTGTGTTGTGTAAAATAAATAAAATGACTAGTGGTTGAAAATAAAAAATGCTAACGATATTTTTGTCGATAATTTATGTCAGTGTATTAAAATAAATTTTATATAATATTTGTTATTTTACAGTTATTAAAAACACATTTTATAAACGAATTAGATTAGTTCAATTTAGAAATAAAATAAAACAATGTTTAACTTATAATAAATGTATTTTTAATGTTACATACGTGGTAAGTGAATTCTTAAGTTAGTTCTCTTTATCACACTCATTTTACATGACAAAATATTTTACAATATGTTGGCGCGAAAATGAGAAAACACAATGAACAATCATATAAAAATAATAATGACTATTTAAATAAGATTTTCCAAAAAATATTTAATATACATATTCGACTCAGTTAGAATTTTATTATAGAGTATTTTTTGATATTACCAAATCATGCATGAGATATTTTTAGGTAATATATAAAATTGATTTTTTCTTATTTCTAAAATAAACCTGTATATAAACTTTAAATTTGCCATAGAAAGCATTCAATCACATTATTATACAAAAATCATTGCCTTATCGATTATTTTGTCTTACAACAAAAGCCATCACTATTATAATATACAAAAGTGAATCATCGCAAAGCAAGCAATGAAAAGTGTGGGTTTCGCAGAGAACGCTATCCATTGCAGACAACGATCGCGCGTTGCTTTGATTATGCGCATGCATAGCGAGCAATGTATATTGTTTGTTTTAGCTTATTACAATAGTATCGTTTGTTTTGAATTTTGTAATCGTTGCTACATTTTTGAAATTAAAGAGATATTCATTATTATTTTTGACTTACCGATGAAAAGATATACCTCCTCGATCGATACTCGAAGTTTGACTTTTTGTCTTGCAAGTAATAATAGCACAAGACGGCATTATAACACTATTTATCGCAGCTTCGTACCCGACACACTCTAAACACGAACTACAAGCGGTGCACGCATGAATCGGTTTAAGTAAGGTTGTTTAACCATAGTTGCGGCGACGCTGTCACGCCCACATTACCATTCCAGCCTTTTTTACCTATTCCGTGGAAGCGAGGGTGAGTCGCTAGTAGATAATAAAACACAGACAACATACCTGAGCAAAAGATATAAAAAATAGTTGACGATGATTGTATTTCAATCCAGGCAGTGTATAGTTGACTTTAGCTTTCTTGCTGTACTCGAGGTAGGCGTGGAACGATGCTTTCAGACCACCATTATCGGCTATGTTTTCACCTAAAACATGGAATATCAACAAAATATGTATTTTTTTTATATTAATTTTTATTTGTATTTTTTTTAAAAAATAATTATGATAAAACTTTTCTCCTATTTTCTTCTATAACTATATATGATTTATATCTCGCATGTGTCGAGGCAATAAATTATAAAGATATACATATATCTATATATATAATAAAATTCTAACCGAGTCGAATCTGTACATTAAATATTTTTTGGAAAATCTTATTGAAATAGTCATTATTATCGATACAGAGGTCGAATGTATAGTTTTTAGGATTTTGTCTGTCTGTCTGTCTGTCTGAACGCATCACGAGAAAACCACTGAACAGATTTTGATGAAATTTGGTATGATGATAGCTGGTTATCCGGGTCAACATATAGGATACTTTTTACTGCGGGAAAATATCTCTGAGAGACTTTACTAACCGAATATTTTATAACCGTATATGAGATTTTCTTACAATTAAATTTACGCGAATATTTGACATTTCAAATAAAGCTATCTTTTTATATTGATTTTTTGGTCCCGACGTATCGAACGCTTTACAGCAATCATGGACTTCGATCAAGCATACGAAACGTCGGGAATTTTTTTTTTTTTTTTATATTACTTATTAAATATATTATTTACCTTCAAATATTTTCTTGTAATTATCCTAGTATGTAATCCAATATATATAGTTAATTTAAATCAATTTCTAACAGACACATTTCAATTTTAAGTTTATTTTATTTATTATTTATTTATTTGTTCCTGTGTCTTACCAAGAGTTTGTTTCCCATTCAAGTGCTGTCCTTCTATCTTATATGTCGAATATTGTCGTTGGATGCATTCTGTCCGCTTCTTAAATCTCAATATGGTCGCGTTGTTCCACCACCGGTTGAGATTGCCAAATCTAAATAATATTAAATGTTTATATTATTATTATAATGACAGTCCATATGTAATTACTTTATAATCTCTATTAATATTATAAATGTGAAAGTTTTCGATGGATGGATGTTTGTTACTCTTACACGCCAGAACGGCTGAACGGATCTATATGAAATTTAGCACAGAGCTTACTTTTTATCCCGGAAAAATGTACGGTTTCCGTGGGGTAATTTGTTTTTGTTTAGGGACGAACCCGAAGCGAAGCGAGAGTGAGTCGCTACTGTTTCCAAAAAGAGAAGACATTGATAAGTAATCCCTTTAAAGGCCTAAACATATTTATTTACAGTCAGTACAACAATAAATATAAATAAAGGAGTTAATTTTTCTAGAAAATTCAGAACATTTTACCTTTTACATATTTTCTTCTTTCTATACTACTTCAAAGGTAGTCGTAGCTCAATGGTAACGCGTTATCTTGGGAAACCGATTGAAGCGGGTTTAATTACCGGGTTTCGCACATCACATATTCTCACATGCGAATCATTTCCGACATGATTATCATTGACGGTGAAGGAAAACATCATGAGGAAACCTGCATGTCTGAGAGAACCTAGCAAGTTTTCGGAAGACATGTAAAGTTCGCGAACCGGCACTTGGCCAGCGTGGTGGACTATGGTCTGAACTCCTTATATAGAAGGGAAGCCTATGCCCAACAGTGGGACGTTTTAACGTCCCACTGTTCTTTTTTAAAAGAGTTATTTTACTATTTATTATCATGATATATTATTATGAACCTCCACTGCCCCGGGGGACTTTGTTAGTGCCGGATTTAATAATGTGGAATCACTCATAAATTCTACCCTTGCTATACAATTTCTTGTCTAGTTATCATAACTTACCTATCATATTCTCTTCCTTGGTCATCGAAGGCGTGAGTCAGTTCATGTCCCATAACAACCCCCATAGCGCCATAGTTCACACTCTTAGGGTTGTCTCCATCGTAAAATGGTAGTTGTAAGATACCAGCAGGAAATACTATTTGGTTTTTGGTCGGTGTGTAATAAGCGTTTACTGTTGATGGTGTCATGCCTGGAATATGTATTTTTTTTTATGTAATGTGAGTTTTTGTAATATTTTGTTTTAGAAATAATTAACGTTTGAGGTACACTAAACATTTAAATTGTGTTTTTTTGTTTACTTATTCTTAGAAAAAATAATTTAATAATTGTATACTTTTACTTTTCATTCTTGTTTTATGATTTTTATATTGTAATTATTTTTCATAGTCCTTAAAATAAAAAATAAAACCTCTGTCACAAAAAAACTTGCACAATGTGTCATCACATTAAGTACTGAGAAGATAAAAGAGAATAAATCCACAAGTTTATCTCGAAAAGATACACCCTCAACATACCCAAAAAATACACAACTGATTACTTCTCTTTTGTAAAGTCGGATAAAAAACAATGATATTTAATAATAATGACATTAATTAAAATCGCTATAAAATAAAAATAATATTTCTAACAATCCATTAAGTTGAAACTCACCCCACTTCGTTTTATTAACGGGCTGATCTAACTTCCTAAGATCGTGCTTAAGACTGAAAACGTTGTAAGCGATATTGTTATCAAAGTATTCATTCGGTTTCACTTCTAACTCTTCGTACTGCTTGTCTAATTCTTCTTTATGCAGAATGTAGTCGGGAAAGCCTAAAATTAATGAAAAAGTCGATATCTTTAAATAATATGCTAAGACTCATGAGCAAAATAGCTCATTACGTGAAAAAAAGCGCCCAAATGCTTTTAAACTAATTTAAAATGTCCAAAATATGTAATTTGTATCAGAACTCATCAATTTATAGGTTGCCAATTATTATAATAGCTGGAAAATTTACACTATGTAAATATTTTTATTTACAATGTGGTCAAAATCGATTTAGCCATTTCGGAGATTAGGCCAGACAAGCAAACAGCCCCATATAATTTAGTGATAAAAAGTAATATTAATCAAAACAGACAAGTTCTATATCCGTAAATGAAAGTCTTGTCATCAGCAGGAGCTTAGGAAAAATAATTAATTTCAACATCACATACAGACCATTTTATTATTTTTTTATATATAAATACTATATAATACCTATCATATCAGTAATCGCGTCAGCCTTTGTTTCAGCAGCATCCCTCGTCTCAGCGTCCATCCAATCTAAGTCTTTGAGATGTTTCTTAAATGCAGCTCGTATATTGTCTATCATTATCTCGCCTTGTGTTTTCGCTTCACCGTGGAACACTTCCCTAACAAACATTGCTCCGACGGCAAAACCTATTAAAATAATTATATTATAGTAAATGGTTATCGCCCCTTGGTCCTTTCTTCGATAAAAAATAGCATTTCCAAGGAGGATTGACGTCAGGCAGGCGGCCGCTCGTAAAACTTTTGCCAAATCCTATCAGCAGTACGGAAGATGTACTGCGCCGACCCCAAGTGATTGGGAAATGGGCAGGGAGATGATGATGATTATTGTAAATGTTTTAATTCATAATGTTACAATGTGATGTGGGTGGCTTTGGAAACTGATTTACGTGAGATCAGAACCCTCACACTTCTGAGATTTTCACGAGCGAATCTTCTTTTTAGGGTTCTGTATCCAAAGGGTGCTAACGGAACCCTATTGCTAAGCCTCGGCTGTTCGTTCATCCGTCCGTCTGTCAGCGGGCTGTATCTCATGAACCGTAATAAGTAGAGAGTTGAAATTTTCACAGTGTGTATTTCTATTGCCGCTATAACAACAAATAATAAAAAAAACAAGATGGCGAATTTTTAATTATTACCATTATTTATTCATTTATGTACCACAAAGAAATAAATCCCATACTTTGTGTACAAAGGAACACTGTTTCTTTAAAAGATTTCTTCCATTAAAACTTGAGCGTGAGACAAATAAATAATAATTAAACTAAGCGGTGAAGGAAAAAATATTGTAAGCAACCTAAATGGTTTTTAAAACCTAATTTCACCTAATTTGGCCAACGTAATGAGCCTACTTAGTAACCCTCCTGGGATTCAAAGCTCGCACGTTACCAATGTATAACCACTTCTCAATAATATAATAGATAAATATGTTGAGACATTAACACACAGCACCACCTAGTTCCATGGTAAGCTAAGAGGCTTGTGTTATGGATACCAGATAGTTGATATACTACACATATATAACTTTCAATACATACATATTATAAATATAAACATCCATGACTGGAATACAAACTTTCGTGCTCATCACACAAATGAATGCCCCCAGCGGGACTCGAACCCGCGACCGCTGTCAGAGCAAATAGGGTTACTACAAACTGAACCAAATATATCGCCAAAAAATTACGAGAATTGACGAATGTAGTACTAAATAAAGTATAAAACTACTAAAACAGGTAAATATAACACTACAAAATATTTTAACTTACCAATAGCATTATTAGTATCCGTAACACAATATCGCCAAGACTCTTCCGTGCCTTCGGAACCGAAAAGGGCTTTTCTCAATATTTTCGTTGCGTCTCGGAAGGATTTGGACAAATAAGTTGATAGAGAACGTGACACTTGCCACATCATATAGCTCGTGAGTGTCCTAAAATATATAGAATAAAGAATATCTTAATTTTTATATATATATATATATATATATATATATATATATTCCACATATATATATATATATATATATATATATATATTCCACGCAAATACGGTCGATAATTTCGCACGCTCTGAATAAGCATCGTGGTTAAGTGGCCAAGGCACAAGATCATACTCACAGACAATCTCGGGGTTTGAATCACGGCCCGGTTTTGTTTCTTTTTTTTTTGTATTTATTCAAGTTCTTAGTTTTTTTTAAAAAAAGGAAAATTGTACTTTTGGCCATAAATTCCGAGCGTAGCTCGATCGCCCAGGTACTGATTATTAAAATGTCTAAATAGTGTAGAATTAGATCTTAGCTAAATCCTCTACTTAGTCTATTTTAATTATCGATTATTACAAAAACTGACTAAAATAAAAAAAAACACTTTCAGTAGGTATTTAACATAGCATTGATCTCTTCTTTTTTACAGACAGATAAATAATAATCCAATCACTTAGGCTCAGAATAAATAAGATCATGGTATTACTACACTTTAGTTTGAGATGGTTCAAATGGTATGTTAGTTAAAAGGTTTCTACTGCGTAAGCACATCATGAATATTTAGATACGTTGGGTTGAATATAATTTGAAAAAAAAGCAGTCATGAGGACGGCCGACAGAAGTGAAAACTTAAAACTATAAACAAACAGTTGTTATTTATGGATATTCAAATTAATTGTTAGGTCTTAAATTAAAATTTGTAAATTAAAACTATTTACATTTATCTGGTATCGATATCTATCGGCACTCTGAGTGTTAACACGTCACGTGACCATGTCGATGACGACTTACATGAATTTACTCCCCATCCGAACCTGCCTATCGAAGTTTTTACTTCAAAAAATTCAACCTAATTAAGAACTTACTCCTTTTTTTCAAGTCGGCTGAAAATCAGTTACGAGTGAGAATGACAATGTAATGACACCTAGCAGCTTACCTTCACTAGGTTCCTTTTGTATTTTAAAGGGCAGTATACTAGCGACTTACCCTTGCTTCGCTTGGGTGGTTGGTTCTTTAGGTACCTAAAAGCCTTTATGATACTCTAGGTCATAGTCTATTTATGCACTAAATTTCATCCAAATCCATCCAGTCATTTCAGTCACAAGCAGTAACAAACATACAGACGCGTCACACATACAAACATTTACAATAATGATGTGATTGCAATTATTGCGTATTTGAAAAAATACAAAATATGAACAAAAGGATAAATAATTTATTCCAATAAAAAATATACCGTTTTTGCAAAAAATAAGTAATTTAAGCACTTACTTTTGATCTTCTTCGGTTTTGCTGTACTTCCTTATAACTCTCGTGAGATTCTTAAAATATTCCGGCGCGTACACAACAATTCTTTCATTGTCTAATATCTGAAAAATGGTTAAAATAATCTATATAATAAATGTAAAAATGGAGAACCTTTGAAAAAATATTTATATAGTATTATATGATTGATTAATTTTTAATTTAGACATACTAGACTGTCGGGTTAGCTACTACTAATAACAAAATACATTTACTAAATATATACATATATTGATTATTTTTATTATATAGTTATTTAATAAATAAATAATAAATATGTTAGGACATTAACACACATCACTGTCTAGTTCCATGGTAAGCTACGAGGCCTGTGTTATGGATACCAGATAGTTGATACACTACACATATGTATATAACTTTAAATATATATACATATTATGAAAACACCCATGACTGGAGTACAAACATTCGTTCTCATCATACAAAGGAATGCTTCCAATGGGACTCGAATCCGCGACCGGTGGCACTACCATTTTCTTAACGATAATCTATTAAGAGAGTAATCGCAGGTTCGAATCGCACAGGACAATTTATTTAATTCTAATCAAGATCACACAAAAGTAGTATTGCATGTTTACAAGTTTCATTCAAACAATTACTTTCCACCAAAGAAGTGTACATCAAATTCAAAATCACTTAAAACTTTTTAATCCACCCTTAGAGATAAAATACTTTTGCAAAAAGTATTTATTCATGAAAATATATAAAAATCTGTTCACTATTGGCGTAGATATCACATAACAAATACTCAAACAGACAACAGGAATAGACTGCCTTCTTTTCGAAGTCGGTTAAAAATAGCATAACAACAGTCGCAACCGTAGTTTTCGTACAACGTAAATAATAGTTAGTGTTAGTTAAATATAAAGTTATTTATTTACATCAACAATTTCAACAACTTACAGTTCTATTAACGAGTTTGAAAGCGTCATTGAAGAACATCGACCAATTTAGGAACGGTGCTTCCTTTTGCCATTGCTTTATTGTATACGGGTTGTATAATCCCTCTTCATCACGTCTATCTTCTGCTGGTATCGTTATATTTGCAAGCTCGGTTTCGAATTGAATCACTTTGTTCATTTGAGCTCTTGCCTCAGATTTGTTGGCGCCCAACAAAATACATATGCGTGTCATATAATCTAAGTATGCGTCTAATACTTTTTTGTGGGCTGTTTTGTTTAGGTAATTGTCTCGCGTCGGCAAATTTAGACCGCCTTGGTCGAGCTGGAATAGGATTTGCTTAGTTTTTATATATTATATTATATATGTGAAACTCTGTATCTTTGTTACATTTCACACTTAAACTGTTTAACAGATTTTAATGGAATTTTGCAAGGATGTAGATGGCATTATGGGAAAGGGCATACTAGGTACTTTCTATTCTTGCTCGCCTTACCATGTGAGCAGAATTATTTATATTTAGTTAACGTTTTGCAATCCAGCCGGCTGCTAAGTCAAGAAACGTACTGGGAGATAGCCCACTTCGGTGGGTGGTGTGTTATGCGGGTTGCTCCTGGCAGATCCTGATAACAACCCCATGGTTGTTGTGGTCTGCTTCGGCAGACCTCCGTTGAGGCGTTGTGCTTGAGTACGTAAGCGTTCCTGCGACGCCCCATTAAGACGGGGGTGATCTGGTTGGGGTTTATGGGGCAGTACTGGCTTTGCCCGTGAGTCCCACATAACCACCTGTATGTATGCAGGTGATATGCCTAAATGCATTTCCCAACGTTAAAAAAAATAGATAACACAGTTAAGAATAAATAAAACCTTTCTTACATATTCATCAGATAAGGCTATGCACAAAAATAAAAGATATTAAAATAAAAAAATAAGTCGTTCTATTTTTACTCACAACAATCACATGTTTCGATGAATTTCTATCATCTTCTGTAACCGCCCAGTTGAAGAGACCACCTAAGTTGTACCTAAAATCCAATTTTGTATAAGTGGAGTTAAGATACAAATAAAACTAAATTATTCTATTATAAGGCTATTCAGCTTACGTGTTTTGCACATCTTGAAGTAATTTTTGCAAATCCCATTTGTGCTGTTTTACTATTGTATTTGAGAGTATATGCCAGCCGCCAAGTTTCCTTATAATGTCTATTAAAGGTTTTTCCCCTAACTTTTCTATAGTTTCGTTCGTGTCTATACAAGCGTCATAGTACACGCGAGCTTTAGCCTCTGCGTCCCTTGGGTCAGTTGTATTTACTTTCTCTGTAAAGTCCAAATTGGGTTTTTAGTTATTCACACGCAACAGAACATTTTTGTTTAAATATTTTCATAATTCAGGTATATAATTTTCATTGTAACATTGTTAACTAAAAAATAATCACTTGAAATATTAACAGTAAAAATATGCTCTACATCATCACTTTTTGAAGATTTGGTATCCAAACGTTTACTTACGTAAAAAGACATTGAGAGATTTATTATTAAATATTTTTCTAACATATGTTTGGAACTTAACAAACTTTTATTCATGTATAGATTTTAGTTTTGAAACATACACCCCCTGTTGTTCTTTAATACGATACCTACCCCCTAGAGGTCGCATTTCCAAGTTCCAGAGCTCTTCATAAAAAAATCAGTCAAACATTCAATAACATATACTTTTTAAAACATGACGTAAAATCATAAGTGGAAATTCACGGAAACCGATCTATATTATATGTATATTGTATACCTTGTAAATACATAAATATATGTATAAGATTTACACTGTGCTATTAAAATTAAGCTTTGTTTAAATAAACACATAGAAAAACCACCTCTAATGTAACACACGAAGAAGGTTTTTGGCGTGTACGCCTTTAATCGATACGCTACAATCCATTTCACGCATGTGCAATCGTTTGCTAAACTAATAACCATGTTATTCTCAAATCATCCGAAAATCAACGCTCGAATTGTAATTTACACAAATCTCAACAATAACGTACGGTGATAAACGAATTTGCAAAGTTACTCTAATTCGAATAAAGTAGGTACACTAGCATGTGGAAGTGTGGAAAAGCAATAACAGTTTGTCGAAATGTTTAGCGAATTTTTCGTAGCGGGTAAAGAATAAGATTAGAATAAGTATCGAATAATCCGAAATTGTCTTGATATATAAAATATTAAGTGAAAATAACCAAAAACAGTAGACTAATAAAAATAAAGTTTAAAATAAAATACGGTATTACTTAGACAGAATTTTTTCTCTATTCAAATATACCGGTTAGCGGCAATTTGTTTTTTTTTTTTGAAAATTATTTTTTTTTCAGAAAAAACACGTAGGTATATACATAGATAAATTAAAAAAGCAAATTTTTATCCAAATACAAAATTTGATCCAAATCGTTAAAGCCGTAAATTCAAGATAATTTACGTTATAAAATTAATACATATTTTACACAAAAATTGCTCATTTAATATTAGTTTATGATTTAAATATACTTTGTCACTTGTGATTGATATCAATTTTTAGCAAGTCTTTGAGGACACTATCACCATACTATGTATAAGCGTGTCTTCATAATTTAACATAGTAAATATGACCAAAACAAAATTAACAAAAATAACATGAATACAGTATAAAATATTAAGTAATATAACAATAAAACCTTACCTAATGCCGATCTGATGATAAGTTGGTTTTGCAGTTCTATCTTACTAAAGATACCCCAGCTAGACTTTCCCTCTGGTATGGGGTTATTTCTGATCCATCCCCCACAGGCAAAGTCATAAAAATCGTCACAGGGGTCCTTAGTTACGTCTAATGCTCGTATTACTTCGCTAGCCGTATAAATACATGAGCTTGACAAACACACGCTGCTCTCCTCTGAAATAAATACATATATTAAATATATATACATATTAATGCTATTAGTTTGTACTGCAAAAGTTTAAGAAAACTATCTTGGATCTTCTATCTTACTAATATTATAAATGTGAAACTTTAGATAGATGTTTGGATGTTTGTTACTCAATCACGCCAGAACGGCAGAACAGATCTGGATGAAATTCGGCATAGAGATAGATTATAGTCTGGAATAGCACCTAGGTTACTTTTTATCTCGGAATAATGTACGGTTCCCGGGGGATAGATTTACGAGGGTGAGTCGTTAGTATAAATATATGGTTAATATTAAAATGTTCTAAACTGGGTTGTCATAGGTTATTTCCTTTTTCTCCATATTATGTTATGTAAAATTGTAAAGTAAATTATGTGTAAATGAGTCTTCTAGAAAAATATTTGAATATTAATAATAGTAAAATTGACCGAATCTGGTTTGTTTTGTTAATATGTTGGGACATTAACACACAGCACCATCTAGTTCCGTGGTAAGCTACGAGGCTTGCGTTATGGATACCAGATAGTTGATACATCACATATATATAACTTTCAAATGCATACATATTATAAATATAAACATCCATGACTGGAATACAAACATTTGTGCTCACCATACAAATGAATGCCCAGCGGGACTCGAACCCGCGACCGCTGGCACAGCAAGTAAGGTCACTACAAACCGAGCCAAATGTGTCGTCAAATTGTCGTGTGTTAATCCTTCAAGTTGAAACGGTTTGGACAACAAAATTTAATACACAGATAGACTGTGAAATGGAGTATCACATAAACTACTTTGTGATATTTGGGACGCACCCAAATGAATTAAAGAGTAAAGTCGCAAATTGTATAGGTATATCTAATATTTCCACAAAATATAATCAAGGTAAAGATTATTTAATAACACTGACCAATAAAAAGCTTAAATTCAACACTTTGTCTATGAAAACGGTATGACTTAAACCAAATATTGTCAATAATAATATTATAAATGTGAAAGTTTGTGAGTATGGATGTATGAATGTTTGTTAATCTTTCACGCCAGAACGATAGAACAGATTTGAATGAATTTTACCACAGAGATAGATTATAATCTGGAATAACACATAGGCTACTTTTTATCCCGGAAAAATGTACGATTCCCGTGGGATAGGTTTGTTTTTGTTTTCCTAGAGGCAAACGTGAACGAAGCAAGGGTGAGCCGCTAGTTTTCAATATAACACGAATTCCGTAACAAAAAGTTTTAGTTATTTATATATGTAAGTAACAACAGGTGGGTGTGGTTAATATGAACTATCCAGTCAATTGTGCCAATTGTTCTATGTTTACGAAACACGAACAATTGCCTATATACGGTTGGGCTTGGCTCATGGAATGGGAGACAAATCAATATCAGACAAGAGGTGAACCACACTGAATTACTTTAAAAACCTAAAAATGTTTGCTACACTATATTGCTTTTTTCATGTATTTAAAATATGTATTTACTTAGCGAATAAATGTACTATATAATGTAATCATAATTTAACCATATGTATATTACTTATGTAGGTATAGTATATGTAAGTTAAAAGTTTTAGATATATGTATTTGAAAATCAGAAAAAAAATAAAGAAAGGACAATAGAACCTTTTGTATGGACCGGTGCCATCATATTTTTTTCCTCAGTAATGAAACTTTGATTATAATTAGAAGACTATGTATGTATGTAAGAATTCTATCAAAGAAGAAACGAACTCGCTAAACCGTAACCAACAAGAGATATTGTGATTGCTATCCTTTTCATTAGGGTTCCATAGCCGAAGGGTGCCAACAGAACCCTATTACTATGCCTTCGCTGACCGTCCGTCTGTCTGTCAGAGGAGTTGATGTTTTCACAAAGTATGTATTTCTATTGCCTCTATAACAACAAATAATAAAAATAAATAAGCATAAAAAATAAAAATACAAGAAACACTTTTTTAACGTTCGTAATCGATCATCGAAGTTAATATACTACATACATATAGTAAAAGTCATGTTAATAAAAAGCACATGTACGATGGTACGGAACCCTTCGTGTGCGAATTCGACTCGCACTTGACCGACTTTTATCAGTATACTATTTGGCATAAAGTTGCATAACCCTTTATAATATCATTGTCTTTAATTGCTAAATATTCACATATTCTACTGAACTCTAATTACAAAGTAAAAAAAAAATATTCTGCTACCACTTTTTTACATACTTAGTTTCTAAATTTGAAAAGAGTGTCTCCCTATAAATATTATAAGCAACCACAAATAATTTTAGTACGTTTCACGACCTTGTTTCAAGGGAGCAAATATCAGTATTCACCTTGAGCTTGACATTAACAACCCAGAGACTCGATTATATTTCACTTACTTAAATCGCGGCGCCATCTGTTAATAAGTAACAAAATATCCTATTAAATACGCTATTACGTAGAATTTTCCATAATAAAACGTTGCTACATTCATTAAATGTCATAAAATGTTTATTCTATTTGCATAGTAAATTACTCTTGTTATATACTGGTCGTTAGCAAGCAAAGTGTTTTATTAATTTTGTACCTGGTACATATGTAATTAATATTGTATATATGTGATAATTTAATTGGAAAAGTAATAAAGTTTTTAAAGCTTTTCTATAGTATAAAAATTTAAATTAAGATTTTTTTAGTCAAATATAATATGAAAACACTTTACGTGTAACGTTTCATTTACTCTATTCATAATCATAATTCTATTATTTCATCGTGTTATTTAAACTTTGTTGTTTTATTAACATTTTTTTTAAACTCAATAACTCATGAAAGTATTATGTTCATTGCTCAGTAACGTAAAAGCTCACGTAGTTTATAGTGAAACTAGCGACTCACCCTCGCTTCATTCGGGGTCATCTCTAGCTTGATTCCCAATACAAACTTTCATCCCCATTTTCACTTCTTTAAGGGATGATTTCCGGGATAAAAAGTATCCTATGTCCTCCCAAGGTCTCAAACTATCTTCTTACCAAATTTCATTTAAATCGGTTCAGTAGATCCAGAGATTACACCCTACAACGTCACAAACTCACAAACTTTACCTCTTTATAATATTGGTATAGATGAAACGTGATATTATTATGGAACCGAAAATAGTACACATTAATCAGTTAAGTAAGCAAAGTTAAGCTTACTAAGCTTTGTTCGGTAACGCATTTCCATAAGTTATCAAACTATGTATAACGACTTATGTCCTGATACTTAACGGTAGCCAAGGTGTTACTTCAGGCCTTAAGTCTATCTGTGTCTTACATCCAAATCCGTTTAATCATTTTAGTACGGAGGTCTAACAAACGTTCAAACTTCCGCATCTATAGCGGTCCAATAAAATATATATATATAGTAAGATTACTAACCTTTAGGCTCAGGCTGGTAGCACGGGGGTACAGGAATGTTTGCAGTTCCGCGAACAGTCAGTAGTATAGAGATGGTCAAAAGAACAGCTACTAGGAGTATCGCGGTTGTGACGAGTAACACTCGCTCTAATTTCGTGCGCTGATGCCATCCTATAAATGACACGCCCTGTAACAATAGAAATGTTTTTTATTACTTTATTCTGCAACAGTGATATCCTTGCTTTGCTCGAGTACGTTTCTAGACGCCTTTTGTAGGTTACCGACTTCAATGAAAATTATGATTTCTGACACTAAATACATTTTTACCACAATAAAATATAGCCTATGATACTCGGTGGTACGCTCGATGGTAGCTTTCTTTTGAAGAATGAATTTCGAAAATTTTTACCCTCTACATAATATCTACATACAAACTTTCAAACTTTTTACCACCTTATAATATTAGTTTGGATTTTTGTCTGTCTGTCTGTCTGTTTATTCCGGCTAATCTCCAAAACGGCTGGACCGATTTTGAACGGGACTTTTACTGGCAGATAGCTGATGTTATAGGGAGTAACTTAGGCTACTTTTATTTTAGAAAAAGAATCAGGGTTCCGCGAAAAAAAATTAAAACCCATGAAATTGTGAACAAAATCCGCGTACGGCGTACGCACCCGAGCAAAACGAGGGTAAATCGCTATATAATTTAAATGAATATCTTAGGAGTAGCAAGCAACTAATGATGTGTACCTATTTAATTTCACGGTTAACATAGTAAACCGTGAAATCGTACCTAGGGACGAACGCGAGCGAAGCGAGCGTGAGTCGCTAGTAGTTAATAAAATACATATATAAGTATTTAACAATAACACAATATTATGTATATAACTATTCCAGCTAGCTTTATTACACACTTGATGTTGCGAAAATAGAATAATAGAGTAATTGGAACAAATTACGTCATTCCGTTGACAAATAAATTGGGACAAACCAACATACATTAGCATATTCAAGAGTAATCTTATGTACTTTGAACTATGAATCTAATCTCAATATCATCCCACATACATATGTTGATATATATCAAATGTCACCTTGGATCAATTTAATTGTATGTATGTAGTCAGCCCTTTTTAACGTCCCACGGCTGGGCACGGGCCTCCCTTCAATACGAGGGGGATCAGGCCATAGTCCACCACGCTGGCCAAGTGCGGATTGGCGGACTTCACATGTCTTTTTAAAACTTGCTAGGTTTTCTCAGACATGCAGTTTCCTCACGATGTTTTCCTTCACAGTAAGGCAAGTGGTAATCATGTTAGAAATGATTCGCACATGAAAATATCAGAGGTGTGAGTCCCGGGATTTGAACCCGCTTCACTCGGTTTCCCAAGCGAGCGCGTTACTACTGGGCTACCACTGCCTAATCAATTTAATTGCCAATTTGTAATATATAGACTCAAGACTAAGGAATAATATAGACAGTGCCATAGAACTAAACATGAAGCCAAACAATATTATAAATGTACAATGTACAATAAGATAATATTATATTACAAGTACCTAATGTATACATAGTTATATAAAAAATAATTTCTTATTTCGGTCGGTTACAAGAATTCAAACTTGGACTGGGTACGGCCTACGGGGAACGTATAACTCCACGAACCGTATACCGTAGAACCTAGAATATATAAGGTCTTTACTACTGGGCACTGGCACAGATCATATAATACTAGTACTATTAAGAAACAAACAAAGTACGTCGTATTACATAGTATATAATATAATCACAAATAAGAATAGCAGCATATAAAAATTTAAAATATAAATATGTTTAAAATGAGCGGTTAGAGGCTTTCCGTCAAAATGTAGGGCAACCCTTCATGGGGGTCGCGCCCCAGGGGATGTCATATATATACGAATATATATGTACATATAATAGGAGGATGTAATTTGAAATAAGGTCTGTTTGCGAAACAGATTTTTTATAAAACTTAATATAAAGTATATAACAAGCGTTACAATATTATTGTTTTAGTTTACATTTATTTTTACTTAAATTTACGACGCCTTTAATAATTTGCGACTTAAAAATAGTTAGAAATGAAAGATGATGATAAACATCACAAACGTATATAGAGCAGTATTATTTTATTACGATATACGAGTATTAAAGTATTAAATCTAATAAGCAAAAAATTTTTAAAGACACACCCAAAATCCGCCATTTTGTTTTTTTTAAACACCTATCTAAGTACACTTGGGTTTTTGAAACGAATCTAACGATACCTTAACTGTCGCAATCCGTACAACCCTTTAGAAAATACGAGGTAATAAAAAAATTTACAAACATACATAGCAACATACAAGATACGCGCCAAAAACATAACCCTTCCTTAACAGCTGGATAAATAACACAAAAACACAACGTCGGGTAATATAACACATAAGTTATTACATCGTGCTTTTTTTTTCATTTGAAATTCAAAGAAGCGAAAGCAATTTGTTTGTAATAAAATACATTCTCAAATACGTATTCGCCTTAAACTTGACCGGGTTACAAGATCAAAGTCTTTATGGCTCGGAAAATATTCTCTAGGTCACTGCACAAGCTGGGTGTAAACATTTAGAGCAAACTTTATTATCAGAAAATTAAGATTGAGCTTTTCATTCTCAATAAATTTAAATTAAGATATTATATAATATTAATAACTATTATTATGTAATATTCATAGATTTGTACGTATTTATTATTTGTATCTGGGCGACCGAGCTTCCGAGTTTTTGGCCAAAAGTACAATTTTATCTTTTTTTTAAAAAAAACTAAGAACTTGAATAAATACAAAAAAAAAAACAAAAGCAACTATGAACTGAACGTAAGAAATTATCGACCATATTTTGCGTGGAATTATGTGAAAGGAAACGGCATGAAAACTCGAAAACAGGCTTTGACATCAAAAAAATTAAGCAAATTTTCGTAATAAAGGATATTTACTGCAATAGAAATGTTTCACTCAATACAATATAGCCATTTTCTTTGAGGTTTTCTTCGTTACACTGGAGTTCGTTTTCTTGGTTACACTGGAGGTGTCTTAAATATATGCATAGTTTAGAGACATTCGGTTAACTGTGTAAAGGCTATAAAAATTATACTAAATAAACTTTTAATAATTTCTGTATCTAATTTACTCATTATAAACTTAAAATTTGGCACCAGTATCGTTACAGTAAGTATCTACGTTAAATCCCTAAGCACGCCAGTCTCCGCTATGTAATAAGGTCTATATCAAATTTTGTTTCAAGATAATTAAATTTGCGGTTGTTGCTCCACCGTCTAGGTAGTTAAGCATATAATATATAGTGGAGTAAAAGGATAAAGTAAAAAAATGTATTCTATAAAAATATAAAATACTGTTCGCCTATTAAAATATTCTAAACCTAAAGATTTTGTTCATTTGTTTCTGTGTATGTACTAATTTGTAGAATTATCAGTTAGTTTTAATAAAATGTTTTTGCAATTTATAGCCTCTCCTAAGGCTTCCCTTGGCATTAAGCAGAGCATATAATATTAAATAAACTATAGGAACTAACTCCTACTTTGCCTCTAGGAAAACAAAAACAAACCTATCACACGGGAACCGTAAATTTTTCCAGGATAAAAATAGCCTGTATATTATTCCAGACTATAATCTATTTCTGTGCCAAATTTCATCCAGAACCGTGCAGCCGTTCTGGCGTGAAAGAGTAACAAACATACATCCATCCATACTCACAAATTTTCACATTTATGACATTAATACGGATGTAAAATATAGAATATACCTATATTCGATTTTAAATCTGAATATTATATACTGTTTATAATATCGGTACCACTGTCTATAAATTATTAAGTGAATATCGAAAATTGTCCAATAGTTTGATTTCATTATAAAAAAGATTAAATAGTTTACCTAAGAATACGACTACCTAGAAGGTAAGGTAGGCACTGTGCTACAAAACAAAAATCATATGAATATGCCTTATGATCACGACGATAACGTGTAGAGCTATAATAAAGTGATTAGTAAACAAGACATGATTTCCCTTACGAACTGAATAATATATATCCAATTAAATATGACCACAATGGATATATATGTTATATGTGTTATGTGACATATAGTTTTTTTAATTAACTAGCGACTCAACCTTGCTTCACTCTGGTTCGTCCCTAGCTTGCTTCGCAATACAAACTTTTAATTTTTAAAGTATTAAAATGGATATAGTATGTTATCCTTAAGAGATAACATATTATGCCAGTGCGGACTTTTCCGTAGATCTATATAAGATACACAATTCCACCATACATTATTTTGTTATATCTCAAAGGGTTTAGGCAGCGTTTTCGTTAAAAGCTCCCAGATGGCTTATTTTTTTCCGACACCTCCAACTAATATCGTTATATTTTAGCCAATGTAAACAAAAACTTAACAAATTATATACTAAAAGCTTTCTCAAGAAGCACTCTATCTATTGGTGCAAACAGCATGAAAATCGGTGCAGCAGTTTTTGATTTTATCGCGAACAGACAAATAGGCAGATAGACGCGGCGGAGGACTTTTTTTTATAATATGTATTAATAAATGTGTCATTACACGGTATCAACCATAGACATAGAGAGTGGACTGAGTGTTTCTTTACTAGCTGTCGGCTAAAAATGGCGACAAGGTGCGACAGAGACAAAATGAATGTGCGGCCAGAAGTCTTATATAAATAAGTCTTAGATAAATTTAAAGTGAAATAAGTACAATTATAATTAATATAAAATAAATAATTTTCAATTAGTAAAATTACGCAAATTTTATTTACAGGCGCATTATTTTGTTTTTCTATACTTACATTTTTTTTATTTTTATACTAACTAGAATCAATTTTAAATTTTTTGCTAATTAACAAATCAATACATAATATGTATGATGTATGATACCATCTATTGACATTTATTTGAATTAATTTTTCTTTTTTTATGATGAGACCCCATGGTACCTAATACTAATAATAAATAACATGCCAGCAAATATTGGAAGCAGTTATGGTATTCACGGTATACTATCTAAAACATAAATACATAGGTGTAACATGTTCAATGTTCATTGTTCACATATGAAATATGAGAAAATACGTACCGTAGTTTTCATAGATAATGTTGTCGATCCTTTATTTAAGAGCTAAAACTATTTCATATTTAACACACAACGCTTCACTACTAAATCTGATCAATGAATAGATGTTACCCTATTGTAGCTCAATAAACTTTTATTATATCTATAGTATGTACATGCGATCTCTTTGTATATGCTTATTTCGGGCCACAGTGTAAATTTATCAGAGGACAACTAAATGAAAAAAGGAATAGGCCTCTATAGATTATGGACTGAACCCTTCGTATTGGGAAAAGACTTGTGCTCAGTGGGATATTAAAAGGACATCTACATATATTTATGCGATTATTTTATTTTATATGTATTTTTTACTAATGAAAACTAAAAAAAATATATTGGTATTTTTTTACTAGCGTTGGCTTTGTAGAACATCACAGTTTTAATTCTATATAGTATATATAGTAGTATCTATTATTAACCACATGTACCATATATACCACATATTATGTATATATATATATACATATATATATATATATATATATATATATATATATATATATATATATATATATATATATATATATATATATAATCATAATATATATTTTTAACATCATTACACTGGCGCTACTACTTATATACATATGTACCTTTACACTATAGCAGTGAAGTGACCACAGAGTAAAGTGCCCTACAATCTCACATAACAAATATATCCGTCTTTACCTATTTTATTGTGTAATAAATAAGTTTAATAGGTAAATAAAATGTAATTTTAATATAGAAAAATAAATTAGAGAAAATAAGTACTCTTCAAGAGGAGATAATAAATATGATAGTTATACTGATAAAATTATTCTGCTGGTATAGGTTATACGTCACATTTAGTGAATGCGCAATTTATATTTGAATTTAATGGGTGTATTGTGTTCCTCTACAGCTACAACTATAGATGTCATATAAAATACTTTTATATTCTTTATCTCTAATCTATACATAATAAATATAATAAAATTCTAACTGATTGTGAGTCGAATCTGTATATTAAATATTTTTTGTAAAATCTTATTGAAATAGTCATTATTATCGTTACTGAGGCCGAATCTATAGTTTTCAGAATTATTGTCTGTTTGTCTGTCTGTCTGTGACCGGATCACGAAAAAACCACTGGACAGATTTTGATGGAATTTAGTATGATCATAGCTGGTTATCCGGGTCAACATAATATATGATACTTTTTACTGCGTGAAAATCTATACTAAACGTTAAAACGTAACTAGGGACGAACCCAACCGGAGCGAGGGTGATTCGCTAGTCATTTAATAATAGTTAAAAATTATTAATTTTATAACATCTGATATCTGTCAATAAGTTGCTGTTGCAAGACAAGGATCTGGGAAATACAATAGAATGTATACACAAAAAAATGCATGAATTAGAGTTTTAGGTATTAAAAAAAATATTAGGTTTTTTAATAGGATTTTGAACTTACTAATAATTTTCCTTCTTAGTCTCAAAAATAAATATGTAGGGGATTGGTTCTTCTATATATGTCCATTAGGTACATATTAAAAACTAATAAGAATATGATTTTGGACTCCTGTCTATAGTATCACGCACCCCTCAAGAACGGCTGAATTCTTTATTTGTCTAGGACCTACAAATAGTTTGAATAGTGAAGTCAAGGTCGCCCCTGATATTAGTGTTTGAGCAAACGCTGTATTAGCAGCGGAGATAGCGGGCAAAGGTGGCGGTAAGCCGGCTCCTACACTAAATTAAAAACATTAAGTAATTGAATAGAATACTAAATAAATACACATGTCGGTAGTAATAACAGGTGCTTATTGCAGAAATGAAATAGCTCGCTTTTGATAGTATGTGTAATGTATGGTGCTCTTTAAAACGATAAAAATAAGCCCAAAATAGAAGGAACTGCCACTATTTATTTCCTCGTTCCATCATCAGATGGACTTTAACTACACTGTTGACTACAAAGTTTGCAATCGATATGACAGTTCGAAGTAAAATCGATTTGCAAGATTTGATTGAGTCAAGATTTGGCATACATAGTTACAAATAGAACTAGTAAAAGCTTATTAATAATAACTAATAATCCATGTGAGAAAAGCAATAGGCAGGCAGCTAGTTCTAGTTTATGTGAAAGTTCAAAAAATTCATCCTATAAGAGGGTAAAATATGGGACGTTTTTTTTTATGAAACGTACCTTTTTAGAGTTTTTTGCAGTTTTAGCGCGAGTGAAGCCGCGGGTTCTGCTAGTATTTGTATAAGTACATACCTAAGCGACCAAGCGTTTTGACAGAAAAGACACATTAAAAAACAGACACTTAAAAAGCAAAACCTTATCTAAATACAAAATTTAATCCAAATCTTTAGAGCCGTTTCCGAGATACACGAAATAAATTTATCATGTAATATTTTAAGATTATATATGATTTCTTACATATGACCTAATATATAAACCTAAGTAAAAAATATGTATTACGAATTTTCATGTAATGGATAAGTTAATGTTTCCTTTTATACCTTGTTACATGAAGCATTTCAACGTAAACGAATTACCAAAGATATGGCATACGTAATGGCATTTGATGTGTACTGCATATGTTTTTATATAGTATTGTTGTTTAATATTCTGGATATATGACTCTATTTTGTTATTACTAGGTTTAGTAAAAGTTCTCTTTAATGAAATGAAAGCATATATTATGGGAAATGAATAACATAAAAATAATATGGAAAGCTTAGTTGTATTTCCTACAAACGATTAATTTCACTCTGACCTCATATGATTGAGTATATTTATATTAATTAATAGTTATCGGTGATAAATTGGTATGGATATGTATTTAATGTACTGTATTAAATTATAAACTTGATACTGGATAGTATATATGTTCTATATTGCTTTGCACAAGTATGTAGTCCTCACCCATTAAATATCAATCCTACTTTATAAGCTTTCATATAAAGAGGCTTTCGAATAAAACATAAATGTATTTATATAAATATTATTATAGTTAAATACATTTATGTTATATATATATATATATATATATATATACATGTATCTATATGTGTAAGACGGTTTTGACACCAAGTCGAGCAACGGCAGTACCTTCTCGAAGCAATTCAGGGCATTTACCAATTTATTATGCTCGTGTTACTAAAACAATAAACTAATTATGAAAATATATCCGTATACTAACAGTTAGTATTAGAGCTATTGAAAAATTTATACTAATATTATAAAGAGGCATAGTTTGTTTGTTTGTTTGTCTGAACGCGCTAATCTGAGGAACTACTAATCTTGAATATTTTTTTTTTGCATTAGATAGCCCGTTTATTGAGGAAGGCTATATACCATACCGGAAAATGTACGGTTCCCGTAAAATAGATATGTTTTTGTCTATTGTCTATTTAATACAAGAGGCCTCAAAATATATTAATTTAAGATAATATGGTAAAGCTGTTAGATTTATTCTATAAATCCTTTGTAGGATTGTCACACAAACTCTATTTTCTATTTCCACCGTCTTTAAGGTATTGCGTAATAAAGTTGGTTATAGTAAACATAAAGTAATATAGTACCCACTGTTCCGTCATAGGTTGTTTTAATAATGACTCACTTGTGATTTGTAAATTATAAATGAAGATTTCTATAACAATTTATACATCAACAAAGATAGACAGTAATAACGACAATTACAAAGAAAGTAGTAACCGATTGCATTAAATATTTTAACTTGAAAAAAAAATTGTATTTATTTGAACCATGTTTTTTGTATAGTTTAGTGTATATTATTTAAAAACTTAGTTCCTTATCTAGTTCTTCTCAATTCAGTTTTAATGTATGTACATATATATACAACTATATAAAGTTTCTGCCCTGACTGATTTATTGCTATCCAGAGTTATGGCAACTAAATAAAGGACAGTCTATTCCCATTCTATGCTGATTGCTGACATAAGTGAAAGAAAAACTTTTTATTTTAATGTTTATTAAAAAAAAGTAATTTAAAAGAAATTAAACCGAAATCAAAAAAAATACTAAAATGTAAAAAATTACTGAACGAGGGTTTTCATTTGCTACATTTACCTAATCAGATATTTCCGAAGTCGGTGCCAGCCGAGACAAAGCATCGCAAATCTATTTCGATACGTATAAATAAATCACTAATTAATGTATAATATTTTAACTACGTATAATTAGAGTTCATACCTAGTCATATTTACCTATTAGATATTCATATTTTAAAGCATTGTCGGCTGGCACCGACTTTAAAAATATCTGATTAGGTATCTATAGTAAATGAAAACCCCCGTTCGTAATTTTTTAGTATTTTTTTCTGAAGTTGGTTTTTTTTAATTACTTTTTTATATCGTAACTTTTAATTTTAAGTAAAAACTGAAATAGTTTTTTTAATAAGTAGTAATTACAAAAACTACTTCAGTTTTAGTTATCACAGATCATATAATATTCTAGTAGTTACACATTTTAGTCCATATAATAAAAACTACTAAACCGATTTTGCTGAAATCTTTACTATTCCCTAAGTTGAAATAAATGGAAGCAAATAAAAAAAGAATGATCACAATCCGATAACTACATACAAACATACATACATACATAATATATACACCTATAAAATTTTGTATATTTGAAAGCCCTATTAAACCTATTATCATGTTATGTGAATATTTTGCAGTTGTGTAGTTAATACACAGATATCAACAGACATGAATGCTATTACTTAACTTATATTTCTTATATTTTATGTAATACATTTATCCACTTAGCATATAGTCAACAAACGATAAAACATAGTCCAATGGTATTTAGGAGCAATGACATCAGCTGATATAAGACAGAACAAACTTGATAAGGTATCGAAATCCGAAGCATTTGTTAACAAACTCATCAGCTAAGTTTGCCTTTGTCCTCTAATATTTGAAATAAAATTTTAACTTCAAACAATCATAAACAAAATCAGTATAAAACGCGTAAGTCTAAAGTATATTATAATATTAAATGAGCAATTCTTGTATTGTATATGTATATACATTTATTTTGGGTATCTCGAAAACGGCTCTAACGTTTTTAATCAAATTTTACATTTTTTTCGCCTCTATAAAAAGGAAAACAAATCTATTTACATTTTTCCGGGATAATAAAAGCTTATGTAATAATCTTATGTATGAGCTATATTATTGTAAAGTTTCATTAAAATTTATTGAACGGTTTTTGCGTCAAAGAGTAACAAACATCCATACATCCTCACAAACTTTCGCATTTATAATATTAGAAGGATTTATGCCTTCTGAAAAAGAAACGATTTTTTTATATCTTTCATGAAAAAAGTTGAGCGAAACTCGGTACTACATATAAATTGTGCCCGTCTAAATTAAAACATCCGTCTTCTTATTAAGAAGGCCCGCAAGTACGCGTAATTTAATATTCTTTTTCACTTTTTAAAACCCACAAACTAAATTGACTCAATTTAATAATATGATAACAGCGACTTACCCTTGCTTTAGGTAGTGGTAGCCCAGTGGTAACGCGCTCGCTTGGGAAACCGAGTGAAGCGGGTTCAAATCGTTTACGTCCCACTGCTGGGCACGGGCCTCCCTTCAATACGAGTGGGATCAGACCATAGTCCACCACGCTGGCCAAGTGTGGTTTGGCGGACTTCACACGTCACACTTCAAAAACTTGTTAGGTTCTCTCAGACATGCAGGTTTCCTCACGATGTTTTCCTTCACCGTATTAGTCAAGTGGTTATCATGTTAGAAATGATTCGCACATATCAGAGGTGTGAAACCCGGGATTTGAACCCGATTCACTCGGTTTCCCAAGCCAGCGCGTTACCACTAGGCTGCCTATTATTGCCTGCCTAAAATATTCTTCAAACCGTCTTTGGTCAGTGCGACAAACCTTCCTGAGACAATTCAAATACGCGGGACATGTTATATAGTACACAATTGTTTTCCCCAACACAAGTGCACTCTCTATTGCTTTAACTCTCACATTCCGATGTCACATTCCGAGCACTCTGAACTACTACTATTTAAAATCTATTTAGGTCCAACCGATAATTTTTTTTAATAGAAGTAGCCTAAGTTACTCCTTAGAATATCAGATATTTGCCAGTGAAAGTCCCTTTAAAATTGGTCCAGCCGTTTCGGAGATTAGCCGGAACAAACAGACAGACAGAGACAAAAATTTTAAAAATTGTGTTTTTATAAGTACTGTATATAATTCCATATGTATTTAGTATAAAGCTGTTATTTTGACATTACAAACAAACACTTCAATTTTATTTATCTGTATAGATTTATTATTAGTATTACTAAGATATGTATCCAGCCCTTTTTAACGTCCCACTGCTGGACACGGGCCTCCCTTCAATACGAGGGGGATCAGGCCATAGTCCACCGCGCTGGCCAAGTGCGGGTTGGCGGACTTCACATGTCTTTCGAAAACTTGCTAGGTTCTCTCAGACATGCAGGTTTCCTCACGATGTTTTCCTTCACCGTAAGGCAAGTGGTAATCATGATAGAAATGATTCGCACATGAAAATATCAGAGGTGCGAGACCCGGGATTTGAACCCGCTTCACTCGGATACCGAAGCGAGCGAGTTGCCATTGGGCTACCACTGCCTTACTAAGATATACGTACGTATAAAATCTGGGCATATTCAATATTCATCTAAATGTTGTAATTTGCATATTGACTTTTGATCCGGATATAAATATTAGAGCTATCATTTCATATAATTTACAGAAGTAATAAATTATTTGTACTTTGTAATAAACTAGTGAATCACCCTCACTTGCCTCGGGTTCGTCCCTAGGTACGTTTTAACGGTTAGTATGAAATAGATAGAATATATATTCGTATATATTATATATTTAAATACATATGTAGGTATAATGAGTTTTATATCCCTTAAGAAATGATTGATTCCGATACAAACTTTTATCCCCCTTTTTTATCCCCTCAAGGGATGACCTCCGGGATAAAAACTATCTTATGCCCTTCCCAGGATCTTAAACTATTTTCATACCAAATTTCATCTAAATCGGTTTAGCAAATTTTCAGTTTATTTATTACAAACAAACATACAAAAAACATTTTTTAATAATATTAGTATAGATTAATTAGTAATGTAACAAGTAATAACCTAGTTATATTTCAAATACATCTCGATAGCACCAATTCAAAACACTCTACAGTAGCGTGTGCCATTTATATTTAACCCACTTACATAGATTTTGGCGCCAGTACAATGTTATTTAAAGATCATCGATATGAAAAGATATTAATGTCAATATTTTAGATTTTAAATAACAAGAAGGTATAAAATAAAATTAGACCGTGTATATTAAAACAAACATCATGAAGTATTACCTATACATCTATACATCTAATATCTATACATTTTTTTTTTATGAGATTCAGTGACAAACGATCAGACAGACCACCTGATGGAAAGTAGTACCTGTCGCCCATAACACCTACGGTTCATGCACTTAAGTTTAAGTAACAAAAATGCAGAACCACAGGTGCGTTGTCACTGTGAGGACTAAGATGATATGCCTCTTGCCTGTAATTGCGCTGGCTACCTTATCCTTCAAACCGGAACACAACAATGTAATCATTGTTGCTTGGCGGCAGAAATAGATAAGGGCCCGTGGTACCCATCCAGTCGGACTCCTCAGGCTTGACAGAGTCATATAATAAAGTTGTAACTAAGCCGAATCTGTACATCAAATATTTTTTGGAAAAACTTATTGAAATACACATTATTATCGATACAGAGGCCGAATCTATAATTTTTAGAATTTTTGACTGTCTGTCTGTGACCGCATCACAGAAAACCACTGGAGGAATTTTGATGATTTTTTTTATGATGATTGCTATCAGGGTCAACATATATCCTATATGTTGAACCTTTTACTGCAGGAAAATATCTCATCTCTGAGAAATCTATACTAAACATTAAAACGTAAGTAAGGACGAACCCAAGCGGAGCAAGGGCGAGTCGCTAGTATAAAATAAATTAATAAGCACATACAAATAAATAAATTAATAAAACAGATAAAGCACATGAGTAAAGAAAAGAAATAGAGACGAATGTTAGATGGAACAAAAATAGTCCGTCTTTTTGTTCCGGCTAATCCCCGAAACGGCTGTACCTACCGATTTTGACGGAACAATGTTATGAGGAGCACTTTAGGCTACTTTTAGTTTAGAAAAAGAATTAGGATTCTGCGCAACAAAACTAAAATCCTTGAAATTGTGAACAAAATCCGTGTTTGTCTATACTTATGTATGTATATAGAGATTATTCGCTTATCTCTGAAACAACCTGACCAATTTGAAATGTTTTTCGCATTATATGGCCAGTTTATTGAGGAAGGTTATGGCACTACGAACTGAGCAGTGAGCCAAACGTGTCGTCGAATGAAAGAAATGGGTACGATGCCGCACTTAAAAGCTTAGATTAACACAAAATATGTACATATATCTTAATAAACAGATTGCTAACGTCTCACACAAAAAACGCCGGTAGTGTTAATGCCACAAAATGAAAATGACCTTGAACTTGTTTGTATTGGAAGTGACGTGACTAGCAAACTAAGTTTTCGTCTGTACCTATTATTTTGTTAAATCTTTCAGAATTTTTATTCTAATTTTTTGATTTCAAAAAGGCGGAGGAAATGAATTCTTCTATGTTATTTTTGCAGGTATTTTACTCTATATTTTTTTTTTATTAACACACAGCACCATCTAGTTCCATGGTAAGCTACGAGGCTTGTGTTATGGATACCAGACAGTTGATATACTTATAAATATAAACACCCATGACTGGAGTACAAGCATTCGTGCTCATCACACAAATGAATGCCCCAGCGGGACTCGAACCCGCGACCGCTGGCACAGTAAGTAGGGTCACTACAAACTGAGCCAAACGTGTCGTCATTAATTTTAAAAGAAATTAAATCTGAAAAAAATATTTGCTTTCAAATAATTTCGGATTTGAATATTTGTTTTTAAGTTATTTTGTAAAGTTTAATAATATTGGTTCTACTTGTTTGTTAGTTATTATTTTTCCTAATTTTACGTTCGAGATTAAACAGATTAAGTATCTAGACTATATATGTATTTTGTAAATTAGCTACAGAGATAAATCATGTCATATTCCATGAACTCTACGGTCAAGTCTGGTCTGTTTGCTTATTAATATGATAATATTTAAAGAAAACATTATGACGATGGAAATTAACATATTAAATGCACAGTACTTTTATGGTGTTTAATATAATCTATTTTCTCTACGGTTTTCAAATTACACACATATTATCATTGCAGCATCAATTATTTGCCATGATTTATTACAACTACAATAGTCTCAATTATCGTTAAACTGCATAGATGCAGTTTACCGATAATTGAAGCCAGAGGGTTTATATCAGAATTAGTTACGCTCGCTTTGTATCGATAAAAATGTTACCTTTTATATTGGTGTTTGTTTTTTTTACAATCATCTGTTTTAGATTTGCTGCTCATGGCACTAAATAAAATATGAAAAACAAGTCTCTCTAGCTATTGGCAATCTTCTTTTACTAGTAAATGTTTTTCTACATCGTTGTTTTTAAGATTTTATCATAAAACTAGTGACTCACCCTCGCTTCGCTTCGGGTTCGTCCCTGGACAAAAATAAATCTATCCCACGGGAACCGTACATTTTTCCGGGATGGATATAGCCTATAGCCTTCCTCAGTTAACGGACTATCTAATGCAAAAAGAATTTTTCAAATCGGATTAGCAGTTCCTGAGATTAGCGCGTTCAACCAAACAAACAAACATACAAACAAACAAACTCTTCAGCTTTATAATATTAGTATAGATTGTACTTATATAAATAAATAAATTCTTTATTTCTCATCGCACACCAAAATTGTACAGATATTGGCTTATTTGAATAATATAGGCGTTAGGCAGTATATATGAATAAAAAATACATTAAATCAATAAAAAAACATTACACACACTACCATGAATATGACACATACACGCATATAATTAATATTGTAATATACGCATAAATATATAACTTAATGAATTATGGTTGATTTTCAACCACGCGGCAATCACTAAGTAGTATTAATAATTTTAAGAGCTAGATCGACACAAATAATATAGTATGTTCTATAATTAGTACCTATATATTATGATTTTGTCATCAAACAATCAATCTTGTATCGATATCATATATTGTTATAAATATGAAAGCTTGTATGTTTATGTGTGTATGTTTGTTTCTCCTTCACACTGGAATAACAGGATGGATTTGGATGAAATTTAGTACAAAAATAGTCTCCGACTTGAAGCAATGTATATATTACTACTACTAGCAGAACCCGCGGCTTCGCTCGCGCTATAATTACAGAAAAAAGTCTTTGGCTTCACGCTATTAGTAATAATGCAGGGAAGTCTGCCCGATTTGTTGATATTTATGATTACTACTCCGCTCTCTTGGGTAGTAGCATGATGATATATAGCCTTTCTCAGTAAACGGGCTATCTAATGCAAAAAGATTTTTTTTAATCGGATTGGTGGTTCCTGAAATTAGCGCGTTCAAATAAATAAACAAACAAACAAACAACTCTGCCTCTTTATAATATTAGTATAAACCGGATCAAAGCGAGGGTAAATCGCTAGCTATAAATATATTATATACACATATAAGTGAAATACATTACGCATTCACCGCTATCTGATAAAATGCTATAAAAAATTAATAATTGTGTTCCTGAAATGTACTGCGCTTCGGATCGAAATCCAATTTCATTTCCCGCATTAGGTGCAAAATAAAAGTAGATGTTGGACCGCAACTGTAATTTTATTTACTGCATCCTAGTAGATGAAAAACTGGTTATGTCTCCACTGTAATCTACGTATCTTAGTACCTATACATATATTAAGTTATATTAGATATTGTACAATAGACATCCTATAGAACATACTCGTATTCCTCTTTATTAATATTCTTCTTATCTATACATATAATAAAATTCTGAGTCAAATGTGTACGTAAAATATATTTTTTTAAATTATTGAAATAGTCATTATTTTCGATACAGAGGCCGAATCTCTAGTTTTTAGATTTTTTTGTCTGTCTGTCTATCTGTCTGGCTGGCTGGGAACGCATTACGAGAAAACCATTGGACAGATTAGAATGAAGTTTGGTTTGATAGCAGAGTATCCGGGTCAATATATAGGATACTTTTTATTGCCTGAAAATATCTCATCTCTGAGACATCTATACTAAACGTTAAAACGTTCCTAGGGATGAACCCGAGCGGAGCGAGGGGGAGGCGCTAGTTTCAAATAAGATCAATTTAGATGGGTGTATCTTATAATACATTTTTCTTTTTTTAGTTTTACGTAAGCACAGAAAGAACTGTATGTTTAAGGTTTAAATAAATCTATACAATATGTGTTTACGTCGAGGCTATGTTTCTTCGCCAGTTATTCTTAAAATTGAAGCTTTTTCTCTCCGAATTTTTCTCTCCGAAGGGTAGACTTATGATCTTTAGTAAAATAGTATCATTTTATACTGAAAACCGTATATGAAAACCGTTTCGGTAAACTGCAATGTGTGAACTCGCTGTAATAGAGTTTGGTGCCGAAGAGGCAATCTTCTATAAATAGTGTGATCGTATCGGTTTTTTTTTTCAATATAAAAATGTTGTATTTTGAAATCTAAATAGTAAATCTCGAACTATCTCATATAAAAAGTGCTATCCCGTGAATGTACCTACCTAGTAGTTTAGGGTGTGGGGGGGGAGGGGGAGGGGGGTGGGGGTTTAGTACTGGCTTTTCTAGCCGGTGAGTCCCACATATCCACCTGTATGTCTACAGAAGAAATTTATCTTAACATAGACGTAAATTAGATTAAAACGAGATAGGTATTTCTTTCACAATTACAATATTTTCTATAAAACAATACGCGATGTAAAACTAACACTTCATTTGTAATTCGATATTATTAGTAGAAATAATAGACGTCAATGGTTCTTTAAAAATTTGCAGTTTCCTTTTAAACATTCAGGAAATTAGCATGTTAGTCGTCATTTTACTATACTTACCTAAATATGTATTTTTTTTAAATATTTGACGATAATTTATTTAAATTACATATAGAGTAGGTAACCGTCTTTTGTGCACACTTTTAACTTTTGTGTTTTACATAATTTGTTTTCCAGTATTTATGTTATTACTGAAGTGTAGAATAAAGTAAAATAAATAAAATAAATAATTTGACTGCTAGTGTAGCGTAACTGTGGTAATGGTTTACATCAAGTAATTAAAGTTACTTACATTCTTTATAAATTACATCAAACGGGAGGATGTCCCTAATAATTGTTTCAATTACTACGTTCTGTTTGAACCCAACGTAATCGCATAGAAATAAAACAAACTGTTAAACTCTCTTCATGTTTACTGAAAATTATAAAATCGCAATTATGCGATACTGTGTTTAATACACAGTAATGCCATAATATATAAGAATACATTGGAAATGTTTTAAATAATTTTAAAACTTATATGTTAAAGGTTACGTATTGAATTTAATGTTTAAGTATATTTAAAAAAAAACTATATTTCAATAACATATTTAATGAGAATGGTTATGACGCGTTTATTTTTGTCGAAAAAAAAGTGTTATTGTCATATAAACGATGGTTGCTTTGACATTGTCTTGAATTGAAAATGACTTAAAATATTTTTTCATGTTTGCATCAATATATAAATTTGTTATTTTTCAATTTCTATCAAGTGTTTTATAAATCGTAGGTAGAGAAGAGGGATCTAACAATACCTAAATAGAATCGATTGTAGCAGATCTAGGACGTGATACGCACGAACGCTTTAATCTGATCACATATAAACAACACGTAACAGTTTTCATTTACCTTGCCGTATCCTTGGGAAGCTTCGGGCTTCGGCGCAGCATCAAATAAATTCAGCCGAGAATTTTGAAAGAAATCCGAACTAGAGTTCTCTCTTGAAAACAGTTCTGCGGTGGAACTTTCTCGATTTAAAGACGGTCGTGCTTTTACGAATGGATTATTTCTTGCATTTTTTGCGTGTTTTAGCCAGTTGAATTTATTTATTTCGGGTGCGGGTGATGGTGATGGAGTGTCTTCTGGTGTAGCACTTGATGAAGGAGAGTCAGGTATTCCAGCCATTGAAAGTCTTGGTGACCAAATATTTAGAAAAATCGTTTAATACTCTACTTATGCTAATAGAGCGTTAATAAAACGCTAATATGATAAAGAGCCAGTAGAGTCGCATTCAATTTGAAGTTCAACAGGCTTATCCCTTTTATCGCTTCATGGATACATTTTAAAATACAATGTACGATTTAAAACTGCAATTATTTTTCAGGCATCACTTATTTTGTAATGTATCACAGTACTACGATATTTTTAATAACAATTTCCACTATATTTAATTTAGATAATAAATAAAAAGCTTGATATTAGTAAGTACTTTGTTTTCCAAGAAATTCAAGATAAACCAAGTATGTATAAAGTTGTAATTAAGCCCAATTCGAAACACGTCCGCGCGCATTAAAAAGCGTCGCGATACTGTACCCTATATTAGGAGTTTAAACATGCGCGTGCGCAATTTACATATGTATATAAAACGGATAAATTTGAGATAAATCTGTATTAGTTGTTAATATATCTGTGACCTCCCAAATCACTTTTAATGCATTATCAATGAAAATACTACAGTTACGATATGTCGATAAAAAAGAAATAAACAGAATGATAAAAATGGTTTTGTTATTAAAAATAATTATATATGTATGATTAGTGCTAATATAACTAAATAATGATATATAATTTCAAATATTATAGCAATAAATTATTTTTCATAAATTATTTTCCGATGTAATAAATATAAAAATTAATGATCATTTTCAATTCATACCTAAATCTTACATCAATATGATGAAACTTCAAAGATCAGTCGGCCGAACGCCTAAAAAGGTTTCTAACAAAGGCGACGAGATGTATGGGATAATTTTAAGTTTATTTACTAACGACTTACTCGCGTTTTTCTCGGATTCGTTCTCTAGACACCAGGTAGGAAGGAATGAGATTTCCCGCGGTAAAAATGGCCTATATCACTCTCCAGCCCTCCAACTATCTACACAAAATCAAGCTAATTCGTCATTCTGTTTCGACATGAAAGAAGAACAAATAAACAAACGAATACACTTTCACATCTATACAGATAAATAAAATTGGAGTGTCTGCTTGTAATATAAAAATAGCCGCTTTTTACTAAATGCATATGGATGTATACACGGTACATATACTAAAACAAAATGTCTGTCTGTCTGTCTGTCTGTCTGTTTGTTCCGGCTAATCTCCGCGAAACGGCTGGACCGATTTTGACGGGACTTTCACTGGCAGATAGCCGATGTTACAGGGAGTAACTTAGGCTACTTTTATTTTAGAAAAAGAATCAGGGTTCCGCGATAAAAAATTAAAACCCATAAAATTATGAACAAAATTCGCGTACGGCCTACGCACCCGAGCAAAACGAGGGTAAATCGCTATATAATTTAAATAAATGAATATCTTAGGAGTAACAAGCTACTATTTATGTATATCTAAATATAGCTAACCGTGAAAACGTACCTAGGGACGAACGCGAGCGAAGCGAGCGTGAGTCGCTAGTTTATAATATTACTATGAATATGGATATTGTTCATCTTTTTACCATTCATCACATTGCAATAAATTTTAGTAAATTCTTATACTATAATATCGCCAGACGCCATTTTCTGATATTTCTGATATATTCACCAACGTACATATGATAGATGGCTGGCGCGCGAGTTGTATGCATAGTTCGAGATTTGTCTGCATACATCAAAAACCAGCAATTTAGGTATGAATTTGTGTGCTCGTATGAATGTTTGTAGTGTTTTTTAACCGACTTCCAAAAAAAGGAGGAGGTTCTCAATTCGACCGTATATATATATTATGTTTGTTCGCGGATTTCTTCGTCGTTTATGTTGTTGTATTTTGTAGTGTTATTCAATGCTAAGAAGTGCGGATTCGATAGATACGCTCTGTAATAGAGACATTTTATAATTCGAATAGGCTAAAAAAATCTCCAGTGCCAACTACTATTAAAAAATAAGTTTAATGTTAGATGTATGATTTATTTTTCATGGAATTATAAAGTCTTTCTATAATTTGTATTAATATATAAATGTTTGTTATTCTTTCAAGCCAGAACGGCTGAACGGATCTGGATGAAATTTGGCACCGAGACATAGGTATTATAGTCTGGAATAACACATAGGCTACTTTTTATTCCGGAGAAATGTTTGGTTCCCGTGGGATAGGTTTGTTTTTGTTTTTCTAGAGGCGAACCCGAGCGAAGCGAAGGTGAGCTGCTAGTAATAATAATAATTTTGTTTCAAAGTACCTACTATATTTTTAGAAATCTTTCCTTAATAATAATAATTAAATAATAGTCATAATAGCTGATTATCAATAAATATTTTATTAATATCAGCTGCATGTGTAAAAGACATAACAAAAACCTAATTAATCCATCTACCATAATATATGTACTAGTGCAAGTTGTGGGAGGTCTCACCCGCATATCGCACTTGGTGGTCCTCACTCCACTGTTATCTAATAACGATGTGTTTAACGTTCCAGAATATAGTAGATAATAGGTATATGTATTTTTGTTCCTAAAACGTTTTACGGCTCAAGCTTAAACATTAATTACTTTCTCTTTATCACACGTGAAGAAGATGTATAATGTTTTATGTATTCATTTCCAGTTTATTTTAACAGAGTAAGGAAAATTTCGCATTCTTCTACGTGATGTCCGGACTCACAAGAAATATTTTTATTATTATACCAAAACAAATCTATCCCACGGGAACCGTACATTTCTCCGGGATAACAAGTAGCCTATTCGTTATGCTGGTGTATGAGCTATATTATTATAAAGTTTCATTAAAATCCATTCATAGTAGGATTATTATTATCATCTCAACATCTTAAGTATCTTTATAATATATAATTTTAGGAATTTACATTTTTGACGAGATATTTAATATTCAAACCCAGTCTTAATGTAAATTTCTTATTCATGAAGACAAAAATATAGTTTCTTAAAGTCGTGACGCATTAGAAACCGTAGTGCAGCAGCAAAAGAACATGTGATTGCCTGGCATTTGTTGGATTATAATGGTAATTTCCTATATAATCAGACTAAGCTATATCGCCATAATATGATAACACGCCATGTAGAAATTTCAAAATTCACCTGGTAACACTATTGAATGTACTTAAAGGTATTTCTTTTAAAAAAAATCTGTAAGCTACTACGAAGGGAATCTGACCTGCTTCTTAAATCGTTTATTAACTTATTTTTCCACTTGTAAAGAAAATTGAAAAATCTTTTTTAGAACTAATGTGTTACAACAAATAAATTTATTTAAGCCAGTGATTGATTATTGTCGGTGAAAGTTGTTATGAAATGAATACATATCTATATATTTTACATATATTTCGTTACTTGCTGTTTCCTTGAATAATCAGGCGCAGGAGCAACAGCATAACACCTCCAACCCCAAGCTGCTATTGAAACTTTCTTGACTTGACCCGACCCGGGACTCTAACCCAGGACCTACGGATCTGCAGCCGTGCACCTACCTACCAGATCAAAGAGGCAGTACATATCAGTATTATACAAAGTTATATTCAATTCTTTTGTTTAATGGCTTCTAGAAGTGTAATTGGGCATAATTTACTTCGCCAATGTCATATATAATAGAGAAGACGCGTAAGAATAGTATTGCCAAATACATTTGGTACAACGAAGTTAAGGTATGCCATATTATTTCTCAGAATCCCATGGTCAAAGTAAAACATCGCTCGTTATAAGCGTAGACACCTGTTGCATTACTGTGCCATGTCAATGTCACGGTCACTATCAGATTACAAACATGAATCCCCCTTTGTATTTCTTATACAATGACACAGTTTTATGCGGTTATCAGGTATAACTACCGTATATATACCTATATCATCATAATATATATTTTTAACATTATTACACCGGCGCTACTAAGATTTTTATAATAAACTTTTATATCTCCAAAACATATTTAAACATAATAAAGTTCATTTATTTCATTATGAGATATTTGCATTTAAATGAATTTTTAAGTTGTTTTCGTAAATTATCAAAGTCAATTATTAGTGTAAATACAAGCTCAGAAATTGCTTCCTGTTTTTTCTTTGTAAATAGCACATCATTTGTTGGGCGATGCGACGACTATTATTTATTGTATGCAGCTTTACAATCGTAACGTGTTCACGAGTCAATTAACTTGAAGTTTACTATAACAATTACTATTGATACTAATCATCATAACCAGACTACGTCTACGTCGTCAGTATTTTTTTATATCTTCTTCTATCTTTTAATTTCATTCTTTCTTCGTCTATTTAACTGCCTCAGTGGTGTAGTGGCTAGTATGTACGACTGCACATCCGGAGGTTTTGGGTTCGAGTCCCGGGTTGGGCCAAGTTTAGTTATTGAATCTTTCTGTTTAGTAAGCCTCAGAACAGCCTGGTATTGGGAAGTTGGCGATGTTTTAACTCCGTGCTTCGGAGGGCACGTAAAGTCGTAGGTCCTTCGCCTTAACTCTCACCGGTCGTGTCGAGTAGTCGTCTCACTGGAGTATGAGAGTGACAGGAATAGAGAGTGCACTTATGTCTGCGCGTACACTTGTGCTACTATAATATCTCCCGCACAGATGGCTAATCTCAATGAGATTGGCCGCCGTGGCCAAAATCATTCAGGAGTACTTATCTTATTATTGTTATCGCATATTGAACTAGAGTGACCCACTGAACTTTGCCGCTGTAGTGATAAACTGCAGGATTTGCTAAGGGGAATACTTCATAATTGCATCTGGGCCTAGAAACTATTTTCCAAGATGAGTATTGCGCTTGTTCATAAGAGGTCCACGTTTTTCCAGATATTGAAGTGGCGTTTCAACCTTAGGTTGAACATGTGTTTGTTTAAGCATCAGTGTCCTATTATGACCCTTAAGCGTCGTCAGTGATATTTATTGTATTAAGTTGAGAATATAATGATGATGATGTTCTCCTGACCGATTCCGGCCACGGCGGCCAATCTCATTGAGACTAGCCAACTGCGCAGGAGATATTATAGTGCACAAGTGTACGCGCAGACACAAGTGCACTCTCTATTCCTGTCACTCTCATACTCCGGTGGGACGACTACTCGACACGACCGGTGAGAGTTAAGGCGCAGGACCGACGGCTTTACGTGCTCTCCGAGGCACGGGGGTGAAACACCGCCAACTTCCCAACTCCGGGCTGTAACTGAGGCTTACTATACAGAAAGACTCAATAACTAAACTTGGCCCGACCCGGGACTCGAACCCAGGACCTCAGGATGTGCAGCCGTACATGCTAGCCACTACACCACCGAGGCAGTTTGAGAATATAATAAAGTATCACAAATTGGTATAGTTAGATTATACGCTTTAAAAAAGGTGCATATTTCAGGATGTAAATACCCGTTTTCGCTTCATTTAGGATAAATCCTTAGATTTTTTTGCGAGAGAGTATTATCCTATAGAAAATATTTAATGTACTAGGATGAACCTTTATCTCACACTTTACCCCATAAACTATATGAATGCAAAAATCAAGTCGGTCTGATGAAAAAAAAATCAACATCTTCGCGTTTATTAAACAAGTAAGTATGAGTTAAAGCATAACTTGTGCGCCTTATTCAGAAAATAGCGTAGTAAACCACTTTCATTGATTACAAAGGGCCAAGGAAAACACGTTAAGGGAAACACATTATATTAATGTCAGACTTCATGGTTTTCATATTACGGCTATACACACAAAGGACAACGCGCACCTGTTTTTGATACGAGAACACAGATATAGTAATATAGTGTTTGATGTGTTTTTATAAACATTTCGTTAATTTTGCGAAATAAAAACTGACTTGCGTTGCTCTAGAAGAGATTTATTTCTGTTAAGCCAAACGTACCATTCATAAAATTAACATAAGACTTTTTTAAAAGAACATATTACATCTTACCTGGAAAGAGAAACTACATTTAAAGCTATTTTTCCGCTAAATTACTTATTGCAAAAAAAAACATCTAATCCATATCTTACTATTTAACATTCTATACACACCACTGACAACACATCGAAATGATAAAGTACATATACATCATATCCAAAAATTAAGGGAAATGATGGACTTCATTTACTTAGGTATACCTACTTATAAAAGCTTTTCTTCAGAACAATATTTGAAAGCAGTGCGCAGTGATAGAGACCCATCTTCGGTGACACAAATAAAAACTTTTTAAGAAAAAAAAAAACTTAAAAAAACCACTAAAAAGTAAAGAAAAATACTTCATTGGTAGTTTTCATTTACTATCGATACCTAATCAGATATTTTCAAAGTCGGTGTGCTTTGATTTGTATCGGCTGGCACCGACTTGAAAAATATCTTTGACCAAATTGGAAGTATACACTTTCAAAGAAAACAAAAATTGTCCAAATCGGTTAAGAGAATTCTGAGATCACAAACATAAAAAAATACAGCCAAATTAAGAACCTCCTCCTTTTTAAGTCGGTTGAAAACGGACTAACTGAAGTTTAGTTCTGTGTTGTAAAACAAAAATCAATCCAGATAATTATAGTTAAAATTAAACAAACAGTTTTCTAATACTAGACATAACACCTTAATTCATAATTTCTCTCAACACATTAACTATTTTATAAGCGATAAAACATAGTAGATTTTATTTAACCTCCATAGTAAAATTATAAATTAATTTTTGTTCGTAAAAAATATATAAAAACAAGACGTTTACCTTCGTTGGTATATAAAAGTAAACCATCTGCCGTGAACTGACGTAGATTTACGTCACTCCAGCTATGTGCGTGCGAGATCACGTAACTGGAGTTAAATTCAATGCCAAAATAGACTAAATTATTATCAACATAGAAATATTTATATAATTATGTACTTAATATTTTCCTTATATAGACGGTATATATATACATAATATGACGACAATATAATTATAATACTTTCTTAGATTTACGCGAATATTCGACATTTTAAAAAAAACTATCTTTTCAAACTTATTATAAATCTATACAGATAAATAAAATTGGAGTGTCTGTTTGTAATATTAAAATAACCGCTTTTTACTAAATGCATATGGACGTATACACGGTACATATACCAAAACAACATTTTTTACAATTTTGTCTGTCTGTCTGTCTGTCTGTTTGTTCCGGCTAATCTCCGAAACGGCTGGACCGATTTTGACGGGGCTTTCACTGGCAGATAGCTTTTGTTATAAGGAGTAACTTAGGCTACTTTAATTTTAGAGAAAGAATCAGGGTTCCGCAAAAAAAATTAAAACCCGTGAAATTGTGAACAAAATCCGCGTACGGCGTACGCATCCGAGCGAAGCGAGGGCTATATAATTAATATATTAAATTAAAAATAGCTATATAATTTAAATGATTATCTTAGAAGTAGCAAGCTACTATTAATGTATAAACATAGCTAACCGTAAAAATGTACCTAGAGACGAACGCGAGCGAAGCAGCGTGAGTCGCTAGTTATGATATAAAATAAAAATATATAAATATATTTGTTCCCGACTTTTCGAATGCTTTACAGCAAGCATGGCCACGTGAGAGACTGGTCTCTCCGTCGGAAATATTCTGAACTAATATTATAAAGAGGTAAAGTTTGTGAGTTTGTGACGTTGTAGGGGGTAATCTCTGGATCTACTGAACTGATTTAGATGAAATTTGGTAAGAAAATAGTTTGAGGCCCTGGGAAGGACATAGGATACTTTTATCCCGGAAGTCATCCCTTAAGAGGGTGAAAATGGGGATGAAAGTTTGTATTGGGAAGCAAGCCAGGGACGAACCCGAGCGAAGGGTACGAGAGAATCCTAATGAACTTCTTTACTTACTATTTTTAGAGTAAAGAGATCTATTTTTGGGATATAAATAGTAGCAAAAAATTAATTCTCATACAAGAAATATATTCGTTTTATTGAAACTAGTATTTGTCTATGGCTTCACTCGCATGGAATATTTATTAAATGTAACATACAGACTCTTTTTCACTAAAAATATCAACTTTATAATGTCATATACCAATGGTAACCCAAGCTTGTTAACAGTCAAACTTGTTGTGATTATGATAAATTCCAAAGTAAAATAAAAATTTGCATTTTTCTTAATATATAGGTTTTTTTAATGGTTAATGTAATTTTTAATAGTTTAAATAATAATTAAATAATGGTTAAAATTTTCTTTAGAGCCGTTATAAAAAAAAGCTCCTTTACGTCTTTAACCGATAAAAATAGTAAAGTAAAATCAATAACACATTAATAGATGCCAGTATTATGTAAACGTAAGAAGTGTAATTTATACTCGTGTGCCTAAAATCTAGATTCCGAAGTTCGAAGTTATTTACGAAGAAAATGTTGCACCTACAATAAATAACAGCTTCAAAAATTAAGATATTAAATATTTTTTTTTAATGAGATTCAGTGACAAACGAGCAGACAGACCACCTGATGGAAAGCAGTACCTGTCGCCCATAGCACCTACGGTTCATGCACTTAGGTTTTAAGTAACAAAAATGCAGAACCACAGGTGCGTTGACACTGTGAGGACTAAGATGATATGCCTCTCGCCTGTAATTGCGCTGGCTACCTTATCCTTCACACCGGAACACAACAATGCAATCATTGTTGCTTGGCGGCAGAAATAGATAAGGGGGTGGTACCCATCCAGTCGGACTCCTCAGGCTTGACAGAGTCCTACCACCGGTAAAATAACCGGTAATAGAAATATTCCATACCTAATGCTTGAAGAGTGAACGTATTGTAAACGTACTATACCAGCAATATACCCTCGCTATGTTCGGGTGCGTCCTTAGGTACAGAATATTTAAATAGTTATTCTGCTATTTAGGGCATTATAAAAATCAGTTCAGCCGTTATTGAGTTAGTTAAAATGGTGTAAATAACCCGACTTTGTTTTATATATATAGATAGATATCGCAAATTAGAACATGCCACTGATATTTTTATATTTTTAGTAATGCGGTTAAACGACACCAATTTTGGTAACTGAAGCTTTACTTCACTTTCAATGCAATTTGAATTTTAAAGCTACTTTAAATTTAATATATAAATATATTATGTACCTTTCTTATTAGATATTTATGTTTGTATATAAAATACGTCTTGCGGAAGTGTTTCTTTCCTACATTTTTCAAGGCTTAATCAATGAAGCATATCAGAAATACCGTAGCTTCCGCAAAAAAATATAGTCCAATCTTTCGACTGTTTGAAATATCAAGAGAGGAAAGAAGTAACGATTTATAATACCTATGTGGACCAAAGTATGGTTAAGCTTATAATTAATCTTATATTAATACATGAGCAATTCTTGTATACATCATCAATCATCAATCAGCCTATCGCCGTCCACTGCTGAACGAAGGCCTCCCCCAATGAGCGCCAACCATCCCGGTCCTGGGCAGCCCGCATCCATCCACTGCCAGCCACCTTTCTTAGGTCATCTGTCCATCGTGCTGCAGGGCGTCCTACACTACGCTTGCCTAAACGCGGTCTCCACTCTAACACGTTTCGGCTCCATCGACCATCGGTACGTCTGGAGACATGACCGGCCCACTTCCACTTCAGCGAGCTTATTCTGCGCGCGATGTCGGTTACTTTAGTTCTCTGGCGAATGACTTCGTTCCGAATTCTGTCCGCCAGAGAAACTCCAAGCATCGCACGTTCCATTGCTCGCTGCGCGACCTTGAATTTGTGGACCAGCCCTACGGTGAGTGTCCACGTTTCGGCTCCGTATGTCATTACGGGTAAGACGCACTGGTTAAATACCCTGGTCTTAAGGGATTGTGGGATAGATGACTCTAGAATATGACGAAGCTTCCCAAAAGCCGCCCAGCCCAAGCGTATTCTTCGGTTGGCCTCCTTCTCAAAGTTGTGCCGGCCGAGTTGTATGGTTTGGCCAAGATATATGTATTCCTGCACAACTTCAAGAACAACGCCATTCACGATCACTGGTCTCGGGGATACATGACAATTCGACATGATTTTAGACTTGTCGAGATTCATCCCGAGACCCACCCGTCTTGAAGAATCGCTTAGGCTGTTTAGCATTTCTTCCAAATCTTGCAGAGTCTCTGCCATGATGACTATATCATCGGCAAATCGCAGGTGTGTCATATAGGTCCCGTTGATATTTATGCCGCATCCGTTCCAATCGAGCGTTTTGAAGACGTCCTCCAATGCACATGTAAACAGTTTCGGGGAGATAACATCCCCCTGTCTTACCCCGCGGTGCAAATGGATTGGCTTTGTGCTCTGTCCTTGTACTTGGATGGTCATTGTTGCGGCTTCGTACAAACACCTTAGTACTTGGATATACCGATAGTCAATAAGGCATCTCTGCATGGATTGTAGAACAGCCCAGGTTTCGATGGTGTCGAAGGCTTTCTCGTAGTCCACAAACGCTAGGCATAGAGGCTGATTATATTCCTCGGTCTTTTGGATTATTTGCCTTAGTGTGTGTATGTGGTCTACAGTACTGAAGCCTTTTCGAAACCCAGCCTGCTCAATGGGTTGGAAGTCATCGAATTTTTGAGCGAGACGGTTCGTGATAACCCTTGAAAACAACTTATATACATGGCTCAGGAGTGATATGGGTCGGTAGTTCTTCAAAAGGGCTTTATCCCCCTTCTTAAAGAATAATACCACCACACCCCTGCTCCATGCCTCCGGTGTAATGCCATTGTGAAGAACAGAATTAAAGAGCTTTGCGAGCTCTGATAGAACAGGTGTTCCTCCCGCTCTGAGAAGCTCCGAAGTAATTCCGTCTTCACCCGGAGCTTTGTTGTTTCCTAGTTGTCCAAGAGCTATCCTAATCTCGCCCACGTCGATGTCGGGAAGCTCGTCTGATTGGTGGCGTACCAGTCTGGCGCGTGGATCATCCGCGAGGTGGGACTCAGGTGGAAATGTTTGTGAGGAGTAGAGATCCCCATAAAATTTTTCGACTTCGGCGAGAATCTCTGATTTCGAGGTGACGGTTGTACCCTGCGCAGTTCTAAGCTTAGTCAGGTGACAACAGGAGGTGTGGGACTTAGCAAAGACTTTCGAGCCCCTATTGAGTTCTATAGCGTCCTCAATACTTCGGGTATTCGCTTGTCTTAAATCACGCCTTATTAGATGTTTTACCTTCCTGTCAAGTACCTGACGCTTAGACTGTGTGGTATTTACGATATCGCGTCTCTTCGACATCTCGTTCAGAGTCTCGCCTGAGAGCTTTGACTTTAGTCCATCTCTCCTCGGTCGAAAATGTTTTTGGCCCACCTCACGGATTACACGCATCAGACTGTTGGTGGTGTCATCAATGTCCTGTGTGGTTTCCAACATGGCGAATCTATTCTGTAGCTCTAGCTGGAAGCTTTCGCAGCCAGCTTGCACCTGGGGCGGTGTTGGTCTAAGAGTCGACTTCATTAGCCGCGCTCGTTCAATTTTGATGTTGATATTCAGGGCTCCCCTTACAAGTCGGTGATCACTGCCGGTTTTAACCCTGTTAATCACTGAGACATCCCTGAATATGTGGCGCTTGTTGGATATAATGAAGTCGATCTCGTTCTTTGTAGTATTATCGGGGCTTTGCCAGGTCCACTTCCTTTGAGGCTTTTTCTGGAAAAATGAGTTCATCAGAAACAGGCCCTGAGCCTCAAGAAAGTTTACTAGCATTCGCCCACGATGATTCCTACGCCCATATCCAAATGCTCCTACCCTCGATTCACCATCTTCTTGTACTCCCACTTTGGCATTGAAGTCACCCATGACAACAGTGTAGTAGGTGCTGGTACGAGACATAGCTTTTACTATGTCTTCGTACATGGCTTCGACCTCTTCGTCAGGGTGTGTGGACGTAGGGGCGTACACTTGTATAACCTTCAAAAAGTATCTTTCGGTTATTTTGATTACAAGGTACGCTACTCTCGTCGACACACTGCCAACCTCTACGACGTTGTTCTTGAGTGACTTATGGATCAAAAATCCGACACCACCTTTGGATGGTTGGTGTCCTTCTCGGAAGAAGAGTAAGTGACCGGCATCTAGTTCTATCGTCTCCTCGCCCTGTCTTCGGATTTCCGATAGACCCACTATTTGCCAGTTAATATGACTTAACTCTTCTTCCAGCTCAGCAAGGTGTTCATTCAGCCTCAAAGTGCGTCCATTGAACGTAGCCAAGTGCAGTCGTTTGTGGTACCCTGCCGTAGCCCGGGGATTCTTAGCACCCCCTGTCACACCGTTACCATGGCCGGTACCGTGGCCAGGAATAGTGTGACTACCGGGAACTGGGGGCCTTAGATCCGAGTTGTCTGTCATTAGGGGGTATTTGCCTTAGTCACCACGCTTGGCAGACGGGTTGGTGACCGCAGTGGCTAGAATATTTCACTGATGACGCTGCTGCCCGTCATCAGGATTAGAATTTGAGTATTCCAGCCTATATGTGGTTATACCGCCACGAATTCGGTCGCCAGAGCCTCGTCCGTTATTCAGCAGGATGTACCACGAGCAGGTGAGGTTGACAATAGGGGGCCTAGGGTGAAAGTTGGCCCCACTTACATCCCTATATCCCTTATATCCCTTGTATACATATAAAAATAATTTCGTCTATTTCGGAAACGGCTCTAACGATTTGTATAAAATTTTGTATTTAGATAAGGTTTTGCTTTTTAAGTTTATCTATATAGGCGTCCTTTCTGAAAAACGCAATTTTTATATCTTTTCCGAAAAACATCGAGCGGAGCTCGGTCGCCTACTTTGTAGATACTACAAATATTAATAATATGTTGGGACATTATCACACAGCACCATCTAGTTCCATGGTAAGCTACGAAGCTTGTGTTATGGATACTAGATAGTTGATACACTACACATTTATAACTTTAAATACATACATGTTATAAATATAAACACCTATGACTGGAGAACAAACATTCGTGCTCATCACACAAATGAATTCCCTCAGCGGGGCTCGAACCCGCGACCACTAGCACAGCGATTAGGTTAGTAACTAAGTAACTAGTAACACTACAAACTGAGCCAAACGTGTCGTCGTATATATTAATAATATGTAACTTTGCGCATCACCTTGCATCACTTTGTTCACATGATGGAAATGTACTGAAGAACAATAACGTTTCTGGGCACTAAATGTTAAACAAATAATTTACGCTAATAAGACGAGTATCCGCTCCCGCAATGAAAACTACAAATAGATTGTACGAATTGAATATTTTTGTGCAAATAATTGCTATTTTAATAATTATACTTTGATAGCGCCGCCAGTAGTTGTATCAGGTAAGTGGAATTTATCGTAATACAAAATTCAATTCAATTCAAAATATTTTATTCAGCATTAAATTATTACAATTTTTTACTGAACGTCATGAGTCTACTACCAGTTCGGAAAGAAGAAACCTCAGACCTGAGAAGAACTGGCGAAAGAAACTCAGCGGGACTAATATAAATAAATGATACTTATTTGGTTTTTGATCTCCTCGTACAAACAATAGTATTCGAAGTATGATATTAATATACATATTATGTAAATGAGAGTATAAAATGTTATACAGAATATAAATTAAATCAAATATTTTATGGCACGTTACAATAAAGTTTAAGCAAGTATACTTAAATTCAGCCAAATGAAAGAAATTTAACTTAAATTTTGTATGCCTTTCTATGGGTTTTATTTCAGTTTAAAACAATAAAATTGTAAGATTTATGTTTACGACTGAACAAAAATCTATGCATAAAATTGTACCTGTTAAAGCACCACGGAAAGATAAAAGCTTTTAAAACTTTTGATTGCGCAAAACTTTCTTCTTTATACAATATACCGTATTTAAACAAAAATTAAAATATTCCAAATAAAAAGGGTTTTTTTTTGTTAAGAAAAAATAAAACCATTACAACATTAAGAAGAAACTGAAAAAGTTGAAAGACAATCATTGGAAAACAATTTTTAACAAGTAAAAGGAGTGGATTTTTTAAATTTTAATGTAAAAGTATTCTTAGAAAAAAATTTAACTAGAAATGCTAATAGGATTCGCTAGAGACCGGTTCCTGAATAAAGTTAAAGAGCAATCTCACCACGACGCCTTTGATATATTTTCTTTGAACATTTCTCAGGCGCTCTAGTATTTTAAATACTTATTTAAATATTTTTGTATTTTCAAATACCCATTAATATACTATAAAGCCTTAAAATATTTTTTTATTAATATAAGAGTTTTTACAGTCTATCAGTATACATAATACACGTACTCTACCTGTAATTCCAAACAGTAAGTCAAAAGAATTAATGGACAATGTTTTATTTTTCTTTTAATTATTACTCAAAATTATATAAATAATATATTTTGCTACTTTATATTTTAATATTATTTAAAGATTTTAAATACAAACTAATAATAAAAATCATTATATTAATTTTCATAAAAACCTAACCTAATAAATAAAAATATAAATGATCTTTTGTGGAAAACCGAACACATTAAAACGTTTTGACGAAATTTTGATATCCAAAAGTTTTTTACATAGAGAACGTTATTATCCTGTAAACTTCGCTTTAACTCGCCGCTATATGGTACTGCAGTGCATCAACTTGTACACGGTTCCATCGATCGCTATGAAAATTCGTGTACATGGATATTTAAGTACGAATAATATTTCCGCATTATCTATTTTGCTGTAACTTACCAAAAGATTTAACAAGACTTAGCCATAGCAACGCATATAGTATAAGTATAACATGACTTATTTATATAGGCCAAATCTACGGCTTTTAGAATTTTTGTCTGTCTGTCTGTCTGTGACCGCATCAAGGAAAAACCATCAGGGGGATTTTGATGAAATTTTGTATGATGATAGCTGGTTATCTGGGTCGACATATAGGATAGTTTTTACTGCGGAAAAATATCTCATCCCTCAAAAATCTATACTAAACCTTAAAACGTAAGTAGGGACGAACCCGAGCGGAGCTAGGGTGAGTTGCTAGTTAAGTATAAAGTGACTTACCATATGATATCGAATGTGAGTGCCACCAGAGCGAACACCTTCATTGAGTTGTATGGAGCTCACACTGCCCGCATCATCGTCCATGAAACCAGTCTTTTTATATCGAGCCATCTGTAAAATGAATTTTGACTTGACTCTTCTGTTTAAGTGGGATAAAATGTTCTATATTTACTAGGATAGTCTTTGATACTAGTATATTATATTCATAATTGAGGCTATTTTTATCGACGTACAACAAGCGGAGTCGGTTGTGAAATTACTACTTATTAATAAAAAAAAAATGATATATGTCTAAAAATATCCTATCATTTCAAGTTAATGAAGAGAACATAGTGACCCCTCATACTTCTCTCAATACGTTAAAACAGTTTGCAAAGAACATGACCATTAAAAATATTCTAAATATTATATATACACGAGCACATTTACACAGATTAATAAAATTGAAGTATCTGTGTGTAATGAAAAAATAACAGCTTTTAAGTAAGTGTATGGTATTTGGAACATATGGTACTTATAATATAAATACAATTTTTTTTAAATTTTATCTGTCTGTCTATTGTTCTAGCTGATCTCCGAAACGGCTGGACCGATTTTGACGAGACTTTCACTGACATATACCAGCTAACCGGTATCTTATGCTACTTTTATTTTAGAAAAAGAATTAGAGTTCCGCTAAAAAAAAATCAAAATGTACCTAGAGACACTGTCGAGCGAAGCGAGAGTTAAGTTGCTAGCCCTATATAAAAAGGGTCTATATAATTTGCTGTAAATATAACATTTACAATAGTAAAACTCAATACTTGGAGGAACGTGACAACACAGTTCTGCACTAGACAGAGGCCTTAGCCTTTTAGCTTAGGCTTAAGCGGATAGTAGTTTTAAGTCTCGTAAAATCTATTACTGTTTAAATTGAAAAGTACATTTTGCAGAAAGAAAATGTTTTGTGCATACAGCGTTTCTTTGAGGATTCGATGCTTACCAGTCTTTTATGTTATGTCTCCTTAATACAAACGAAACATCGAAGTAATCTGTAATGTATATATGTATGTAAAAAGTAAAAATAGATCGGTCTAATCAAAATTAAAGTAATCTTGTGCCAATTAATCAAAGCTCAATTGGCTTCCATAGAATGATATACATAAGTGTTTTCGACAACTCTGGTATTTTCAAGTTTATAATGACTTATCTATAGGTACATATAATAAAATTCTAACTGAGTCGAATCCTTACATTAAATATTTTTTGGAAAGTCTTATTAAATTGTCATTATTATCGACATAAAGGTCGAATCCATAGTTTTTGGAATTTTTGTCTATGTGTCCGTCTGTCTGGGAACGCATCACGAGAAAACCACTGGATAGATTTTGATGAAATTAGGTATGATGATAGCTGGTTGTCCGGGTCAACATATAGGATACTTTTTACTGCGGGAAAATATCTCATCTCTGAGAAATCTATACTATCCGTTAAATCGTACCTAGAGACGAACCCAAGCGGAGCGAGGGTGAGACGCTAGTATAATATATAGGTCTCATAACAATTGAAAATTAACTAAAAAATACACATTACCCTTGGTCTTGTCACTAAAATTTAGATTTCAGACTTGCAAAGTCACTGCCAATAGGACAATAAAAGTAAGAGTTGTGTTACTATTGCTTGCTGATTTCATTACCATTACGTATGTTAACACATCCATTAATAACGACAAAATATGAAACCATTTCAACTTTGTATGTACAAAGACAACATTATTCCTGAAATGCGTAACCGTGCAAAAATATCTTCAAGAGAAATACCATTCAACTCCTACGTACGTACATACTTAAACATTTACTATAACGCATCAAACTCGAGACATTCACCTGCGCACGCGCATTTTCTACGCCATAAAACATATGGCTGGACGTAAGCTCTGAAGAGCTAATACATTTTACAAAAGCACTTAACTGTTTTAGTAAAATGAAGTAATATCATTTATCTCTATAATTGCATATAGTACTTATGATAACCACGATCGTTTAATTTACTTCATTGTAGGAAGTCTAAGTAAAAGTTATTTTTTTTAAAGGTGTGAATGTCAATTTAAGAAATACGAATGAACAAACATACATACATATACATGAAATAAAATTACAAAAAAAACTTTTTGAATACATAAACAAATAAACCATCATATTACTCGAATGTTAGAAAAATGGTAGCTTCATTTAGAAGTCGATTACACAATTTCAATTCCAATGTATGTATATTTCCCTTTAAACCATCCATATCCTGTTGCGGATATGAAAATGTGCCAATGAAGTCTATCTACATAAAGATTAAGCGACTTGCTCTACATTTATTGTTTATCTTAGAAATTGTTTACAACCTAATTTTATATGCATATATTTTAAAACAGTATTTATTTATATTACTAGCGACTCATCCTCGCTCCGCTTGGGTCCATCCCTGCGTTTTAAGATTAATATAGATTTCTCAGAGATGAGATATTTTCCCGCAGTAAAAAGTATCTTAAATTTCATTTAATCTGTCCAGTAGTTTTCTCGTGATGCGTTCCCAGACAGACAGACAAAAAATCTATAAAACTATAAATTCGATCTTTGTACCGATAATAATTATTACTTCAATAAGACTTTCCAAAAAAAAAAAAATGTAGAGATTCGACTCAGTTACAATTTTATTATAGGTATAGATATTCTACTAATCTTGAAATATCATTTAAAACAGTTCTCAGTAGCTAGCTAGGATTACTAAGATTAGGCGTAGATTATTAAACGGCCAAGCAACCCGTAGCAAATGTTACTCATCATCCTCTACGTACTAACAAAATTTAACCTCTTAACAATTATACTATTATTATTATTAAAACGAATTTTTTTGTATGTTTGTATTTATTACTTCTTCACGCTAAAACGGCTGCACAGATTCTTACTAAACTTTTATCTAAAGTAACATAGGTAAGAGGCTACTATTACTAATAAAACTTGTCAAAAGGTGGCGCTGTCTATAAAATTTTATAAAGCAAAAGGGCACACCCGAGCGGAGCGATTGTAAGTCCTTGTAAATTACAAAAGAATGTAAGTTCTAGTAATTTATCTACTTAATAAAAATCAGATTCACGGACAGACTTTAGACTAGACACGGAACATAAGCTGCTGGGTCTAAACACATAAAATTTGATACGAGAGTCCTTTCATAATTATGGCGAGCACTAAAGAATCGTCGATGAAAGTGCTTAAAGGGCTAAAATATAATAGAATTTGTATGAAAGCTCGTTACACTTGAAATAATATAAAATTGGTAGAAGGTTCCTGAGAAGGCATCGATGGCAAATCATCAACATTCTCACGACAATTTAGTTCAATTTTCATATATATAGATAGCAATAACAGAACAATCAACGATGTAGTCTGTAAATTTTCAACTAGAGTACACGTTTAGATGCAAATTGCTTTTACTTTATTATACAACCAGATGTCCCAATAAAGCAATAAACTCGGAGCCGGTGGCCTCGTCCCATGGAATAGGCCGGAGATAAAGAAAGTAAGTGAATTAGGAAGAGACAAGGGTAAAGTGATTCTGTTAACATTCTTCCATATAGAATGGTGTTTGTTTACCTCACTAATATTATAAATGTGACATTGAATTTCTGACTTTCTCCTTGCCTCGAAACCACATATTTGAAACCAGCGACTCACCCTGGTTTCGCTCGGGTTCGTCCCTAGGTACGTTGTAACGGTTAGTGTAGATTTCTCAGAGATGAAACATTTTCCCATAGTAAAAATTATCCAACATGTTGTTGTAACCTATTATAATTTTATCAAAATCTGTCCAGTTGTTTTCTCATGATGCGTTCCCAAACAGACAGACACACAGAAAAAAATTCTAAAATCTATACATTCGGCCTCTGTATCGATAATAATTATAAAATTTTCCAAAAAAAATTAATGTATAAATTCGACTCAGAATTTTATTGTATGTTTCGACTAGCGGCTCACCCTCACTTCGCTGGGGTTCGTCGCTAGGTACATACGTTTTACATAGATATTTAAAATAGTTATTTGTCAGCGTTGGCCATATATATTTTTTTTAATTTTTCTGATGTTTTAATACTTATTATTCTATTCCGGACTAAGGAAATTCAAAAAATCAAATATCATAAAAATTGGTCCAGCCGTTCTTGAGTTATAAATGGAGTAAAATGTTCTTGAGTTATAATGGATAAAATTAAAATTTGCTATAAGCTGTCACGTTACTCATATTATAAAAATAATTCCATAATCCCAAATCTTTAAATGCTTTTTTAAATAATTAGACAACTCTGTATAATTTTAAATACGTACAATATACATTATATATTTTTATAAGCGAAATATATATAGAATATAGCTAAACCATCTCCATTTTAGCAAAAAAACGTGCTTTAAATTTAAAACGAAATGTAGTAGAAAATGCATTCAAAGTTCAGTTCTTCCTCGTTAAGACTACATCATTATGCGCGCTCATAAAAAAGTTGTAGATGATGTTAACCTGAATATACTATAAGTAAAAAAAAACATGGAATTTTCAGTAGAAAATCATATAAATGTACAGACAGATAGACACATCGATCAATACGAGAAAATCGAAAATCGAAGGTCACGGTTTTAAAGAAATAATATAAAAGACAATGCCGGTTATCCAATTTGCGATGGTCAATAGATGTCTCAATGAAGTACGTGATAGCAAGCTTCACAATGGCGGCATGATATCTAAAGTGAAAATCAATACATCTGCCTATATATCTATATATCTACCTATATTTTTAGTATCAATCGATGGTGATGAAGTCTAAGTTAAGTAAGTCAGGTAAAGCTTAAAAAGTAATAGAGCTTTCATCAAACATTTGGTGCAGGGTCTGTTGCATTTTGATTATATTTTTATTAGTTTTACTGATTGTAATTAAGAATATAAATCGGGGTTTTTTAAAGTGGGGTCCACAGACCCCCGAGGGGTTCGTAATATGTGTGCCAGGGGTCCGCAGCAGCTCAATTAGTTCTTAACATTAATTAAAAATTGTTGAGTAAACTTACTCATCGTTTGTTTCATCCATCGCTCTCGCTTGTTATTGTTGAGCAGCGCGAGGCGCGGAGGTACTGCACCTATAGTGTAGATATAGTCCCCCCGCGCCTCACGCTTCTATTTCTTAGGTGATTAAAAAAAATACACCTTAAACTGTGATACTATTATACTATATTCTTTGACAGGAGGTCCGTGGAATTTTAAAAATTCTAAAAGTGGTTCATGACTGCAATAAGTTTAAGAAACACTGATCCCAATTATTAAAATAATCACCAAAGCAAAAAAAATATGATTATGTCAAACTATAATAAAACTTGCATATTTTACCCAACAATTTAGTTCAAATGATTAAAACAACAATTTTATAGTAATAGTACTGAACGTTAGCTGAATTATTGCGGAAGATAAGAGATAATCCCACTATTAGATACTCGTACTTTAATAGCTGACCCCTAGATCATTAAGTGACGTTGGTACTGAAAAGATACATATATTTTACGACAGTTTTCTAACGGTGTAAAATGATTTTAGTACCTCACTGGCTAGATTTTTTTAATTTCAATAAAACAAAATATTGTTTATCTGTACGTTTATAGTTTCGACTCTAGTTAGAATTTTTCAAATGTACCTTTAACCTTACGAAACAAAAGATTAATTTAAATTGCTGTTTTCTTTAAGTCTAAGTACATCGTTAGAGACATAAGTGTGAAGAAACCGGTAAACTGCAATTATCTATGTTTTTGTTTTGGTAATTTAGTAGCTTCAGATGTTAAAAAAAATAGTAACCGAGACATACGAAATTGACAGATAGCTAGACAAAAATAAACTCAAATAATATTGTGTACATAACCTTATAAAACTTTATAAAGTGAAATAGAAAGCTTCGTATGCAAAAAAAAAATATTATAAATAATTCTATAAACAGGTGTACTATTATTTAGTTTAATAAATGAGTATAATATAATTAACGTTTTCATTAAAACATGTTATTTTACGACCACAAATGCCACGATACTCTGCAGTATAATACGATACAAATACTAGATTGTATATCTATACTAATATTATAAAGCTAAAGAGTTTGTTTGTTTATTTGTTTGGTTGAACGCGCTAATCTCAGGAACTACTAATCCGATTTGAAAAATTCTTTTTGCATTAGATAGCCCATTAACTGAGGAAGGCTATAGGCTATATATCGTCCCGGAAAAATGTACGGTTCCCGTGGGATAGATTTATTTTTGTCTAGGGACGAACCCGAAGCGAAGCGAGGGTGAGTCGCTAGTAGTAGTAGGTACATACATATATATAACCGATGGTATAACCTATCGTTTGTTGTGCTAGCAACATTTTAACTTTTATCAGATTTTTTTTCGTGATATCGATGAAAAATTAATTTGAAGTTAGTAAGTATTATAAAAATGTCTGTAAGAAAAGATTCGTGGAAAATGAATTGTGAAAAACGTATATTGTGTAAGTTACATATAAGTACTCAAGTACTTTATTTTTTTTTTATTTCTTTTTTGCGGCTATGGTGTCACTGCGACCATTTCTGGTCTATTGTGATCGCCACATTCTTCATTAGAGTGAACCGTTAAACCCTGCAGAATTTAAAAATTGCAGGATTTTCTCAGGTTTGCACTCTTTTATTTCATCTAGGCCTATAAACTGTTTTCCTAGATGAATGCTACGTTTGTACATGAGCGGACCGCATTCCCATAGAAGATGAAGTGGCGTTTCATCTGCCTCCATGCATATTCTACAGGTTCGCGTTTCGCTCAGTCCCATATTGAACATGTGCTTGTTCAAGCAGCAGTGTCCAGTAAAAGTCCTTACCAGTAATCGTAAGGTTTTTCTGTTTAGCGCTAGCAAAAGGTTGTTAAACCTTTTGTCATAGGCTTTAATCAGTGTCTTGGAGTGAATCATTCCATTTGACTCATTCCAGTCCTTTTTTGCAGTCTTGAGACATGCTATCATTAGGGTTTTTTGAGCTAAGCTCTTGGGTATTCCGCAGAAAGGCTCAGGACCCTGCTGCGAGCCAAGAGCTCCCTCTCTAGCAAGCTTATCGGCACATTCGTTGCCAACTATCCCTGCATGACCCGGTACCCATCTTAGTACTACTCAAGTACTTACTGAACTTACGTACTGACGGTAGAGAACTTGAGCGTAATAAGCACAAATTCAACAGTATATGTAAAACAACCATTATTATTTTTTATTCTCTTATTTAATATATTATTCTACAATTAGTTCCCTTAAAGTGATAGCCGCTTTGATTAACTAGATTGGGTATAGATAAGTCTTCATTATCTCCATACACATCATCTCTTAACAATAAAAAAAGGAAATACAGGGGTCATAAAAAGACCAAATATTGTATAAAGGTCATTGGCCTCATAAGGGTTCTGCAAATAGCAACGACCTGGATAACACTAGGAGTTTCGACGATATAACAAACGAGTCAAATAAGTCTAATATTATTAATACACAGAAAAACTGTCGCAGCAATAAATACTCAAGCACTTGTCGATCATTTGATTAACGTAAATTAACTCTGAAACATAAAGCACGTAACCGCAAAACGTACTAGACATAAAAATAACTCGAGAACTACATTAACCGAACATTACAATTTCTTAAGGAATTTATTAAGTCATTGGCAGTTAACATTCAAAGGTGCTCATGATACCAGATTTTTGATGCAAATTCCCAAACGGCTAACGCAAAGTTGATGAAACTTGGCGCATCCAGTCGATAAATACCGAATGATAGCATACAAATTGCTTCTTGAATTGATTAGATTTGACATAATATCAAAAAAATCACAGGACTTTTCCTGATGACAAAGTTATGCAAATTAATGAAATGTTAGAATAGGAAAGTAGGAGATATGAACTTTTAAAATATTATTATCATGATAAACTAAGAATATTAAAAATGTGTGGAGGAATGAGGAAGACACGACGTGGAGATGTACTGTATCATAAATATCGGTATCTTTTGACAATCATATGGACAAACATCTAGTTCTACAGGAACATCACAATTGGATATATATCGAAGACGTATTTAAGGCTTCGGTGGATGGAAAATGGTAGCAAAATAAACAAATACTTACATAAACAATAATGTAAAATATGTAAGTATTTTTGGATTAGAAATGTCTACAAAACAACGTGTCTCGCAATCATTTTTTCTGACGGTGTGCTGCGATAATTGCAGTGATTATAGTGACGTGTTACGGTAAACAACTGCACAAAACTTATTAAGTGACATATAAAATGTCCGCGCTAAAGACATGGTAGATCCCATGAGGTAGGTAACAATCTTGACAAAGGAAAAAGAAAAAATAATGGCAGACTATTTACAATTACATACTACATTTAAAAAGATGGATACAATGTTTCTAGCAACGAAGTGTATGTATGTATGTATTCAGCCCTTTTTAACGTCCCACTGCTGGGCACGGGCCTCCCTTCAATACGAGGGGAATCAGGCCATAGTCCACCACGCTGGCCAAGTGCGGATTGGCGGACTTCACATGTCTTTCGAAAACTGAATAGTTTTCTCAGACATGCAGGTTTCCTCACGATGTTTTCCTTCACCGTAAAGCAAGTGGTAATCAGGTTAGAAATGATTCGCACATGAAAATATCAGAGGTGCGAGACCCGGGATTTGAACCCGCGTCACTCGGTTTCCCAAGCGAGCGTGTTACCACTGGGCTACCACTGCAACAACGAACGAACGAAGTGTATCATCGCAAAAACAAAAATATTTATCTTGCTAATCAATTATAACTTTCATATAGCTTTCAATTGTCTACACCATTTTTTGTATTGTCAATTTTTCCTAGGAGCCACTGAACAAAAGAATTTAAGAGAAATGTTACATTTATTGTATTTCATTCTTTGACCGACTTTCTAAAAGGAGGTACTAAAATTCTGATGAGATTGATCTTTGTCAACTAGTACTGTAAACCGACTCTAATGATTCCTTTTTTTAATTAATTATAATCAATCCATAGATACTAATATTACTAGCAAAAAAGCGGTGCTTCAGGAGGGTTCGTGAAGTTTTCTACCTAGTAATTTGGAAGGCAGTTTTTAAAGATAGTTTTTAAATTTTACTTAGAATTTTAAAGAGAAAAGTGCCAGCTATTAAAGATTTTTTTGTTACATTTACACGTTCAAGGCGTATATTCGTCATTTATATATCAAATTGAAGCAATTTTTTTTCTGTGCATGATGACCTCTGACTATGTAAAAGTGGCCGCAAATAGGGACAGTTAAAGATAGTTTAAAGTGAAAGAGAGTTAGCGCGTTAGTTAACTGTTTTTTTGCCATGATAACCGTTGTTATTATCTGACAAATGATATATAATATTTCATTCTTACCTTAAATGATATTTTATAAATATATGATTGATAGTGAATAGTGATAAATGTGAACGTGTTTGTTTGTTTGTCCTTCTTTGACGTCGAAATTTGCAGTCGAAAATGTGGCGTGATTTTTTGTGTGAATATTTGAATAGTTGGAGGGCTGGAGAGTGACATAGGCTACTTTTTACTGCGATAGGTTATCTCATCCCCACGGGAAAACACGTTATAAGACAACCCCACAAAATTATTTATGATCAGAATTACTTGAAATGTGATATTAATGCTCTACAATACAATTAAATAAATACGTGTTAAAACACTTCTCAAAATTCATCTCCTATGGGGAAATATATAAAATGAAAATTTGTATGAAACAACAGTTTCAATATAATTAAATGAACATGTAGTTAACACCTGACCATCTGTACCTGTCTATCTATCTATATAACGGAATCTTTGAACGCGATTTTCACCCACTTCAAAACTTCAGATTGAACTGAAACTTTGCATATTTAACAGGGACCAAGGAGGATAATACATAATTTAAAAAAACGCGTTTACAGCAGATCAAACCAAAAAAATGGAAAATAAATTATAATTTAAAAAACTAAAAAACACGCTTTAATGATGAACCGAACAAAAAAATAAAAAATAATTTTTGGACTAGAAAATTTATGTATTGTGAGAAAAGCGTGGGGTGCTCGATATCAGTTGTTATAAATATACCATTGGTAAGATTTCTAAAAGTAGAATTAGTATAAAAATATAGTACAAGGCATCCCACGCTTTTTTTACAATCTATACATATAATAAAACTGTAAAGGTCGAATGTCTGTACATAGAAAAAATGCACAAAAACTACTGATTGGATTCAAATAAAACTTTACAATAATATAGTTCATACATCAGAATAACAACTACCTTTTTATCCCTGAAAAATTTACGGATACATGTATATGTTACAATTAAAACAATTTTTTAGTCAAAACTACTTTTGACTAAAGAGTTTGGTCAAAAGTAATTTTGACTGCAGGCTTTGGTCAATAGCAGTTTTGACTGGCATATCGGTCAAAACTCCTAAAAAGTTAAGGAGGTAAGTAGGTTAAAGGTTACTCGGAAGAACCCTTTCTTTCTTTCTAGGTTAGGTTAGGTTAGAACAGTGATCCCGGGGGAGAGCCAACTCCTACCGGGCGCGTCCCCAGGTGGCGGATTGGGGAACGCCACCCGCTTAGCACAGGGGCGGGTGGTACCGGAGAAATCCGGCGCGGACCAAGGCAGGACGGGGCCGCTCTCCGTTGAGGCTTCGGCTTCCGGAGTTGCGGCCACCGGGAGCGGGGTCGCTTCGGCGGTCTTGCGACCGGAGGGCGGGGACCGGTTGCGGGACTGTGAGGGCAGGCTCGTAACCGGTAGAGGGGAAGGCCGCGGTGGGAGAGGAGTGCCGGTATTTCGGTGAGCCGTTCTCCCTGCCCCCCGCGGCCTTGACGGGGCTGCCATCGTCTTAGATGGCAGACGCAGTGGGGCTGCAGGGGAAGAGGAGTGTCGGTGTGTCGTTGCCGCTCTCCCTGTCCTCTGCAGCCGATTGAAGGGTGCCCACTTCGGTGGGCGGCGTGGTTTAATGGGGCTGCTCCGGGTACTTCTCTGGTTCAGCAGAGTGGACTGTGGAGCAGCCCCATTGGTTTGGTGGCCGTCAGGCCTGCCGCCGGGGCGTCGCGGTAGTTATGCGTAAGCGATCCCGCGGCGTCCCACTAAGGCGGAGGGGAGGGGAAAGTTGGGGTTTAGTGGGTAGTACCGGCTCTTCTAGCCGGTGAGCCCCACATAACCACCTGGGGGATAGGTGGTATGCGTAAATGCATTCCCCAACTATAAAAAAAAAAAAAAAAAAAAAAGGTTAGAACAGTGACCACAGGGCACGAGCCGAGCAAGCGAGCGTGCCGCGGTAGCGGCCGGCGAATGGCATAATTTTAAGAGTTTTGACCGATATGACAGTAAAAACTGCAATTGACCAAGGCCTGCAGTCAAAACTACTTTTAACTGTTTTTGTCAGTCAAAAGTAGTTTTGACCACGATAGAGTTTTGACTGTAACATATATACCGCGGTAGCGACAACCTTGTCTAATAATTAATAACACCTTAAGAAGTCACGGTAGATGATTTTAATGGTTACAATTTAAACTAATAACACTTTTCCGCTTTGCTACTTTTCAGTTTAGTTTGTATATTGTGTTTAAGCTATGTGGAACTTAATCAATCATCAATAACTTAATATATTGTGTTTATATGTAAGGTAGTGGAAACGTCGCACTTGGACGATGGACAAGATGACATTCTTACTTAAATTGTATAGATATTATATAGGTATAATACATCATCAAATGCTTTGTTACATACCTAGGTGGTCATAACATGTTATTCATTTATTTATATGTAGTTTTCTATTAGCGTTATCTCTTGTAAAAAGCCAAGTTGTTTAGATAGAAGCGATATTTGCTATCGCTGTGGGTAATGTGATATACTAAATAGTAGTTGGCCGGATAATAGTCGCCTGGAATTTTGCGACTAGAACAAAACCAGACTATACATATGCTATCACTAACTATACCGTCCAGGTAGGTGCTATATTTTCACTTGCTCTTCAAAACAAATTGCGACATATGGCGAGAGAGCAGTGATACAGAAGTAGAGTCCATATAATGATGGACAAAAAAAAACGCTACTTAATGCGATATGCGTTTATGTTTGAACAGTAAGATAATCGCATACTCACTCACCTATGGGTAATGCCACAGTGGTAGCGAATACAGTTTTTACCTGAATAGCCTTTAAACATGACTATTATCCAAAAAATTATTCATTTGCATTCTGCATAGTTTAAATAGCCTTATAACTTCTTAAGGGTTTAAATTATATTAAACATTTTCCTTAATTAATCTTTAAAGCTTTTATAAAGAAGTCATAGCCTTAATTTTCTATAAATATTGTAGTTTTGACGATCATATAAAAAAACATATATTTACTAAATAAAATAAAATAACAGTCGACTCGCGAGTTAGTACACTATTGGTATTAACTTTGATAGAATGAAAGAGGTCTTTATGGGATATATTGCTCCGGAAGCCCAACTTAGTAGCGTTATCGCCATCACGTTATCATTTAATGGACGATAGACTCAGTCATCGAAATGTCTCTGACCATTATACAGTATGGGACTTATTCTATACAACTATGTCTGTATGTTCATTATACATACAGTATACATCGTCATAACAGATAAAATATGTACGTCGTAAAAGTTTTATTCCTAAAAATCTTATTGAAAACTTTTTTATAATTATGAATGGCTTAAAAATCTTTTAATATTACGATACATGATTAAATTTCCCGTTTGACTTTAAGGCTCAAAACAATTTTTCAATAAAAGGCTTGCAAAGATTTAAACCGATGCCTTTTAAATGAGAAAAAAGCGATTGTAATCTTCTCAATATTGTTCACTATATTTTAATTGGTATACTGAGTTAAAAGTAGTGTAGGATATAGAAGTCTTCTGCCTGTAAACTTTTATGTACAAAACACCACCTCTACCCATTGCTGCGTGAAAGGAGAATATAACTACGCTTTCACTTTTATAACAATATATATAACTGTATGAGCGACTCACCCTCGCTTCGCTTCGAGTTCGTCCCTAGACAAAAACAAATTTATCCCACGGGAATCGTACATTTTTCCGGGATAATATATAGCCTATAACATTCCTCAGTTAATGGGCTATCTTATGCAAAAAGAATTTTTCAAATCGGATTAGTAGTTCCTGAGATTAGCGCGTTCAACCAAACAAACAAACTCTTCAGCTTTATAATATTATTATAGATTAGCTTACATCGTTAAGTAAGAGGAGGATGGTTAAAATGATGTCTTAAGGGTTTTGCCTAAAGTGGTTACAGGTGTGGTTTCTAGACGAAGGAATAGTTTGTATTAGTTTTACAGAGATTTATTGAAGGACTATGGTTTTCATAGCGACGAGGTCAGTTACACACTGAGAGGACCAAGGAGAAAAATGGGATAGAGGCATAATATTCTGACTTCTCATCTCGTACTGCCAAGTTCGTGATAATAATATTGCCCCGAATATGACCTATCAAAAACCAGGAGATAGATGAAATCATTGAATGTTATATAACAAGATTAATAGGCTAATTACCTATATGTTAGTTATATCTGAAAGCTCTAAAATTTTAGTTAATTCTAGAGATACCTATACAAATTACCTATCATGCCTGTTTTGATCCAACCAAATGGTTAACTTTAAACCATTTGTACGACACTATTTTTCTCAATATAACATCATATTGTTAATTTATCTTCACTCATTCTTATTGTATTCAAACTATGTAAATCTACATGTAATGAAGACAATAAAAACAATTAGCATATATGGCTATCGAATAACGGATCTTATGGCTTACTACGCAAAATCCCAATCCCTTTGCACAATCGGACTATTATAATAAAAACGAAAATTTGTATGTGTTTGCATCTGTATTACTCTTTGACCCTAAAAAGAAGGATTCAGATGTTTAGTACATAGATTGATTTTTAACCTGGGTTTACACATAGTTTTCTAGGCACCCAGCGACGTACCCGAACGATGCAAGCTAAACTGAGTAATAATAAACTTTACACTAACATTTAAGTATTTTGCAAAATATATGTTAGGACATTAACACACAGCACTACCTAGTTCCATGATAATCTACGAGATTGTATTATGGATACCAGATAGTTGATACACCACACATATATAACTTTAAATACATACATATTATAAATACAAACACCCATGACTGGAGTACAAACATTCGTGCTCATGACACAAATGGATGCCCCAGCTGGACTCGAACCCACGACTACTGGCACAGCAAGTAGGATCACTACAAACTGAGCCAAACGTGTCGTCGAAATAAAAAATATATTAAGTATTTGTTTGAATCTTAATATCTACTTTATTGATAAGAAAATGCATAGCTGTTCTTGAACGTACCGGCACATCTTAATCTTATATGGATTACAAAGGTCAGATGGCAATCGCTTGTTTTAAATTATTCCGAGGGAATCTTTTAAATATGTACCTTTATACCTACTTCAAAGTACTTTTTTTGTAAATTTAATGTTGATATGGATTTGTATAAAACGTATATTGTAGGTACAGCTTTCTTTTTAAAATTTAAAAATTAATGATCCGTAACGTTGTGTCCGAGATACTTGAGATATTATATGTTGAAAATATTTTAAGCTGCACAAATAAGTTTTTAGTTCAATTCCAATGGGAGAATTGGGTAGTATCAGACTCTAAAATTGTAAATTTTATAGAGAATTTGTCTGTCTGTGTGGGGTTGGGATCGAAAAGAAGTAAAAGCTTATATGTACGTCATATACGTACTCTATTGAAATAACATTTAAAATCATGGATTTCGATTTTTTTTTTTGTGAAAATAACCATATACGAAGTGTTAGAAGGAAAGGCATAAGTCACAAATATGAAGAAAGTTCTTTGCTATAGTGCGTAAATTCAGAAATAATATATTAAATTCAAATTATCTCACATTGAATTATAGGCAGGTAAAATAGTACTTACGAAGATTAGAATACTATATCTTATTACCGAATTCTACATTCGTTTTTCGCTGAAAATTAGATATCTATATATAAATGACAAATGTAAAACAATTCTGTACCTTTTTTTCCTTTGTTAGTTAAATAATTTTCTTTTTTTATTTTCATTTAGTTTTTTTGGAAAGAATTCGTTTTTTTTTATATAGAATTAATTATAATCTTCCATATGTGTTTTCCTTTTTTCATTAATACATATTATGGTAGAATTTCGACCACTGAACGTACACTAGTAAGTATATTTAATTAATTATAATATTCTACATGAGAGACATCTTGTAAGGACTTCAATTATATCATATCACATTCAAAACCACAATCAAGTCCTAGCCGTGAAATAAAACCAAGACAGTTCTAGGCGAAAGAGACAGTGTTTTAACCAAAGGGCTTTAAAAATAGATATTCTGTTGAGACTATAATTTCCCAAGAGTTACGTCAACGTTCACTCCATTCTATTAATTTTACTTTTGAACTATCCGAATTTGTATTAATTTAAAATTCTAATTAAAATGAAAGTATATTATAACTTTCATAGATTTTTTGCAAAGTAAGAAATGTAAAAATGTTTATCGCCATAGTAAACACCATAAGGTTTTTACTATGGCGTACTTTGTACTATGGCGTAAAGGTAAGGGTGTCCACTGTCCACCGCTCTTGACTTATGCAAATAACTGATAGTTTATCAACTAGGACCAAAGTTTAAGCATTAAACCTGTTCTTAATAAAGAAATACCTAGTACAAGAAGAATAAAATTGGTTACTTTTATGTAGTTATTTTATACATATAGAAGAATTTTCGTTATATTTTTACTATTGAAAAATATTTGAAGAATTCGTAAAGTAATATAATTGTATTTTTATATTTTTTATTTGAGTAAAATAAAATATTGAACGGTTATTTGTAAACTTAAATATAAATTTGCAATAAATCATTAAAGTTCTAGTTTTAATATAAATATAATAATGTTTTGTAATAGATCAAAAATTTTATGTCTTACGTGAGAGCGTAAATTTTAAATTTAAGTATACCTATAATAAAAAAAGAACGTTCATCTTGAATTTTTCCGATAGCCATAAATTATTCGGTGCTTTAAAAAGTGGAGCAATAAATCTTGCGATGATTTAAACTGTACTTTTTTATTCCCTTTGTGAGCACATTACCATAAAAAAATTAGTTATTTCGGTAACAAAGCCAAAAATATACTCTATAAATCTTTGTCGGCATAAAAAAATATTTTACCGTCAATCCAGGCTTTAGATGTAATGTGGGCATGGGTGGAAAAAACAATTATTTAACCACTTCACTATACATTTACGAATATATAAAACAAACGTCTTTTTGATTAAATACGTGTAAGAAAACGGGCGCGAAAAATCGGTATTATCCGACGCATGTTTCGATTGAATGTTTTGGTCGGGAAGAATCGGTCGACCCTGTCCTATGGTATCGACTTTTAAATTTTGTTATCCCCGCCATCTTGTGGTGTAAGTTGTAACAACTTGGTAAGGCTGTATATTAACTGTGCAAACGATACATATTATAAATAATAATTATTTATTTTATTTTTGTAAATTTAAAGTATTTTAATTTTTTTTAACTATATTTTAATATATAAAGTTTAAATAAAAAAAATTAAACCTAATTATTAAATAATACTAGCGCCATCTAGTTTTACTATAAGGTACTTACAAATATTGTAACTTGCAACTGTATCAATATGACTGTCCAATCGGAAGGAAGATTTCGTACGCATGCGTGTTGGAGGGAAGTATATTCATTGAAAATAATAATCAGTAGGTTGGTAAACGTTCGTATAGTTGATACGTATAGATGTAAATCAACTAACGTATTTGCGAAAAGATTATCAGCGTGACCGCCTACACGTTTTATAAATAAACTTTCGTGTTAAGTGGGTACTGTGGTTGGATTTTGGCGAAAATGACCAACGCACCTGTGAAAAAAGTCCCCATCCATTTACAGGTACGTAACGGTTTTGCACAACCTGTTGTTTTTGCGTTAGGTTCATACATTTATTAGCCTTTATCATATTTAAAAATAAAAACAAATGAATTAAAATTTAAATTTCTTTTCAATACTGATATATTTTAAATAATTTATTTTGTATTTAAATTTTTATGCATCAGAGGTATTATAAGTTATATTTGCAGGGGAAATAGTGACCTAATTCTCATATAAAATTAGGTTGCCGGCTGGGATTTGGCAGAGACACCATTTCATACGAATTTATACCTATTCGATGTTTATAATATAAGATTAAAAGTAATACTTTAAACATCAATATTCTGTAAAAACAATAGATATTATAAATATTATTTTGTAATGTTATTTATGTGCGTTATCGCTTTTTTATAACTACACTTTTATGTATCGCTTTAGTATTATTATATCACAGATGGATTTATAGGCGCTTATGTTTATAAATTATAAAACGAAGGTACTTATAATATAATTTGACACGAATTGAGTAATTCGTTATAGTGTGGCCACACGGTTGGCTGGTTTCGGTAACAATGTTATAGGTTCATATAATTATTTTTATCTTGCTCTTAATTTATGTTATTTTCGACAAAAAAATGTAGTTAATGTATTCATTAGTTGTAGTTAAGTAAATGCTTCATGCTAACGTATTTAAACGTATTCATAATTTCTTTGGTTTTGTTTTTCAATTAATACAGTTACAATTATGACCTCTGGGCTACTGGGTTCATTCATATTAAGTTAATACATTTATAAACGTATTGATAGCTTTTACAGCTTATTTAAAAAAAATATAAATATGTATATTATATTCTTAAATAGTAACCTATGTCTTAAATACATCGAGATATTTTTTTTAACTATAATTACTTTCTCGACTCCATTGTAAATTGATGTAACATACATTTTTAATCGGCACTAAGAAATTTGATTAATTTTTCGGACATCAAGGGTGCCGGCTGCGGGTGAACGACCCCCAACGAACCCGCAAAGGGTCTAGGTTGGCAACAGAACGTGACATGCGCAATAAACTTTAGCTTAGAGTAAGGATCGACGTACAAACCTACGAGATGATAATACAGCAAAAGCTTTCGGAGGCTGTTTTAGTTAGGCTTCCACTCAAGGCAGTTAACCAAAGCGGGGATTTACACACCCTTTGCCTTATAAGAACTTAAATCAATAGTATAACATTGAATAGTAATTAAAAGTATTAATTTAATAAAATTATCTAGTAATATCAATAAAAATATAACAGAGTCGATCAAATATAGATATGTTAGGGAAACAAGATAAAAAGGTGCCCTGTATAATGGTAAGTCGATACTGCTATTTATATACTTTACTTACTTAAGCTTGTAAGACCAAACGGTTGTTTATAAATGCTCGTCAATGTAAACGCATATAGATAACGTTATGTGGGATATTTTCCCTAGAATAGATCAAAGATTAATCTATAAAGGCTCTTGAGAAATATTTTTTATAATATTACATGTATCTATACATATTTTTGCTTTCGGGCTATAAAAAATCTTACGTCGTTCTCAGTTTGTTGAGCAATATCGCAATGTGAGACACTTTACGTTTTTGGGGTTTAAACGCTTTGTATGGATTTGCCAGAATGCCTAAACACGCGGCCGCGGGTTTAGCCATGACTTCAGCTAATAAAGTTTCTGTTTGAACGGTCATTAATTATTATATATATTAAAAAACAAAGTCCCCCCGCCGCGTCTGGTTGGCTGTCTGAACGTGATAATTCAATAAACTACCGAACGGATTTTTATACGGTTTTCACCGATAGATAAAGTGATTCATGGGGAAGGTGCAAATTCGCCGAAATATGACGATGGTTATTAAACATTGTTTAATTTCAATTTTATCTATTAACTTATTTTTTTTTTTAACTTGCACTTTATAATTAGATAATTTTAAAATTCACTAATGTTACTGACGTGATATAGCATGTGGTGGTAACACATTGTAATACATGAGTATCATACCGTATTAATGTATCTTTTGTTGGTTATCCCTTAATCTATACTAATATTATAAAGCTGAAAAGTTTGTTTGTTTGGTTATTTGTTTTTTTGTTTGGTTGAACGCACTAATCTCAGGAATTACTTATCCGATTTGAAAAATTCTTTTTGCATTAGATAGCCAGTTAACTGAGGAAGGCTATAGGCTATATATTATCCCGGAAAAATATACGGTTCCCGTGGGATAGATTTGTTTTTGTCTAGGGACGAACCCGAAGCGAAGCGAGGGTGAGTCGCTAGTACATACATAAACATGTCGGAAAAAATCATGCCAACTAGGAGCTGCATTATTGCACCTCGTAAACCATTAAAGTTATATCAATACAATGTATTACGACTATTCTTCTTAAAAAGATCTATTAAACTGTAGCTACGCTATACATTTACGTATATGGTATAAGGTAGTAGGGACGCACCCGAGCGAAGCGAGTGTAAATCACTAGTCACCTCTAAAGTACTACTTAAAATTGTATATTTTATATCTTCATCCTTACTAATTAATTAAAATGATTATATAATTATTTTATTAAAAAGGTATGGATATGTATATACTTACGAAGCGTGAACCAGAAATTAAAATCCCCTAAATAATAACTTACGCACGCTTTCCTTGAAACTTTCCCAGGTGAAATATTTCGATAAGAATCTGAGCGAGGGGAATAACGCAGTAGTTGGCGGATGCTTTCTTTTAATTAATCTATCGTATTTAATTGGTGGCACGTTTTATAACTGACAAAACTTAACTACCATAGTTATACTATCGAAGGCTTTTTTTTCAATAATTTAACCTAGACTAACTAATGATTCTATGACATAATGATTGAATTTGTCGTTTTCATACAATTTTTACAATTTCTTTTCTTTAACGATTGTAGTAATTGTTCCGTTTCTACATGTAATCAGATTTAATGTTGTTTTTATTTCTATTTTATACCGGCCATTTTATCGTGTCTTCTCCATTCTACGCGATATTGGCGAAGTAAACGGTGCCCAAACGACTCTCTTAGTAGCCATAGAAGCCATTGAACATAAGAATTGAATTGATTGTCGTATAGCATCTTGTTTTAGCCCTCTTTATTTTAATTTTACCCACAAAGAAATTTACTACCCTAACAAGAATATATGTACATAACAATAAATATATACACAAACTAAATTATACTATAGATAAAATTATTTTATTAACACTCGTCATTAATTGTTACTCATAAGCCACAAACGAGAAAAAAATAAAACGACATTTTTGAAGTATAAATAAGTGTAAGGGTGCACACTGCATGCAAAAATATTTTTGCCCCGAGCTATCAAACACTTCCTGTTTCCGAAGCAGGGGATTTGAAGGTCGGTTCACGATTAGACTGTTGACAATATTTAACTAACAGTATTATACGTACATAGTAAGCTATTTGTTTCTAAATTTTATGAGAAATTAAGATTAAGAATTAAAACTTGGCACAAATCACATCACCCTTAAAGCAACTTTAACCTTTTCTTAAGTATTATAATATATTATTTATACTTAAGAGTTTGTTTGTTTGTTTGGTTGAACGCGCTAATCTCAGGAACTACTAATCCGATTTGAAAAATTCTTTTTGCATTAGATAGCCTGGTAACTGAGGAAGGGTATAGGCTATACTCACCCTCGCTTCGCTTTGCGTTCGTCCCTAGACAAAAACAAATCTATTCCACGGGAACCGTACATTTTTCCGGGATGCTATATAGCCTAAAGCCTTCCTCAGTTAACGGGCTATCTAATGCAAAAAGAATTTTTCAAATCGGATTAGTAGTTCCTGAGATTAGCTCGTTCAACCAAACAAACAAACAAACTCTTCAGCTTTATATTATTAAGTATAGATAATATACAGTCTATCTATTCCATACTAACCGTCAAAACGTACCTAAAAGGGACGAATCTAAGCGAACCGAGGGTAGGACGGTTTTTACATACAGAAAGCTAAGAAATATGGTCTGTAAGTTGAATAAAGTATTCTAAATACAAATTACATATTTTTATTTCGACCAAAGCCATAATTTAAAACGTATTCTCTATTTGATAATGTAAATTATTCTGTTATCAATTCCTTAGAAGTTAAATGTAAATTAAATAAAGTATCAATATTTTTAATATACTATTATACGAAATAAACCATCAAAATAAAATATATACTTAATATATAACATGTAATAAACTAACATAAAATGCAGACCATCAAACCGATTAACAATCTGGTTCGTTCTTTAAAAATACGCAGAAACAGAATCGATCTTGAAAATAACCCTAAATCTATTTTAACCGCGAAGGGCCCCTCACAAAGGGCCGTAACAATGATTTATGTCATAGTGTTAAACGCAAGCCTTCTTGCATTAACTTAACCGCACTTCCATGAATCGGTTAACGAAAACCAAAGGACTAACACATCCACTCGTATGTACAGTACAAAGATTTGCTGACAAAGAAAATTGAACCTTCTATGTTCACAGTTAAGTCTAGTGTTTCGAATGTAATATATTTCTTGCAAATCGTAGGCCCTGGGTTCAAGTCTCAAGATGGGCCAAATATAGTTATTCATTAAATCTGTTTTGGTTAAAGTGGTGGCCCGGAGTTGGGTGCTTAGCGCTGTTACACCCTCATCTCTCAGTGAACATGTAAAGACATCTTTCACCAGTCTTATTGAATTCTGGTCCCACCGGACTTGAGTGAAAGGAATAGAAAGTTTTTGCTTACCCACTATAATATCTTCTATGAATATTGCTGGTCTCAATAAGATCGGCCGCTGTGCCCGAAATCGGTCTGGAGGACATTTTTATTAATAATGTATTATTTATACTCTGCATTACAGTACTGAACTATTATATTATTAATTAAAAGTATGTAATTTAATATTGCATATGCATATGTCAAAGGATGTTCCTAAACAGCATTAACTAGAGCAACTAGGCGCATCCTCCTACAATTTTAAAGGCCCAATTACGGGAGACTGTCAAAAGATATATTTACATTAGTTTTTTTTCCCATCATCTAAAACCTAGGCAGCCTGGACTAGAGGATACTTTATTTTGAGAGTGTCACTATGTTGCTAGTATGTATATGGAGTAGTACTTGTAACATGTTTCAACAGCGCTACTAAAACATATGCGCAAAAGCCGACACAGGAGCATTTTTGTTGAAGTGCCAATCTTATGTTAGTTGAAGTGAGATTGCGGGAAAGGGGTAGAAAACAGTAACATTAGATCCCTTGTGGTGTATCGATTTTGTCCCAAACCGCAAATATAAGTAAATATTAACTTTGTCAGGCTATCAGGTCACAAATTTCTAATTATTATGAACATTTTTAAGAGTTCGTTCATCTTTGCGTTATACTAATATCAGTATTATAATAAAAGTTGAGTTTGAATATAAGTCGACCTACGCACCTACTGATATAATCCTCTTTTTTTTAACTGATTTCAAAAAAAGGAGGTTATTTAACAGAAAGGACGTTACCATTATTTTTACCTTATATATCTCTATATATGTGTCAGAGTCTACTTTTATCCCGCTATATTAAGTACTTCTGGCATTTATGGGTTCTAGTTCTAGTATTGTAAAAGATTACCTACTGAAAGGAATGCGAGTCTGTGCGAAGCAAGGAAAAAAATATAAGAATATAATAAAATTGATATCTTTTTTTATATCAATGGTTTCGACAATATGAGTAACAACCCCTATTCATAATTATTTAGTCAATCACTGGTGTCTAACATGCTTGAATCAGATAATTGAGTTTTTATTATTCAAGGCAGACTGGTTGGATGTGACTCGATATCTCGTTATGGTATTTTTTGAATTAATTACGGTTTCTAGTTATTTTTATACATAAGTGCCTTTGTGTAATTCAATTTGTTGAACAAGCAATTTTATTCTTTAAGATTATCATCTAGGTATATATATAATAAAATTTTAACTGATTGTGAGTTGAATCTGTTAATTAAATAATTTTTTTGGAAAATCTTATTGAAACAGTCATTATTATTGATACAGAGGCCGAATCTATAGTTTTTAGAATTTTTATCTCTATCTATCTGGGAACGCATGAGAAAATATCTATTTCGAGTTACAATGCTATTCTTTGCAGTTACGATATTCCCTTTATAAACCCATGAATAATGTAAAAAAATAGTTATTTGTTTGCCCTAAGTTACTATAGAAACTGCGCGCAATTTTAATCTAATTATATTATTAATATCATGAATACCATAATATGAACATTGAACAAATCTGTAGATTTAAGTTTTAAGAAATAAAACATTATTAAATATTTTAAAGACCTTGGCCTTATAAAAGGTGAAGTATCATTCCATGATTGCCAATTTCTGCTTGATAGCATAATACTTTATGTAAATACGCATATAAAATTTCTCTCACGCCCACGTAATATTAAACTATGATTTTTTCTAATAAAAAGGCAAAAATGGCTTAAATAACTATAACCTTCACCACATACTTCATAATAAGATGGTAATCTGTAGTTACTATCCATGTTCTAATTGTCTTTTTAGAAAAAAAAGGAAATATTTTTTGCTGTTTTTTGTCGTAAAAATATAACAAACGGACTGACATACAAAAATTTAGTCGTATTTACTTAGTAATTATTTTATTTAATACTTAATACAACGTTTTATTACAACTGGGTTTATTTAACGTATGTTAATAAATATAAAAATAAAGTTTACTAAAAAACTCGATTTTCACTTTTATATTACACTTTTATTTAAGACAAGTGATGGTAGTTTATAGTAGCGGTATAGACATCTCCTATGGGGGTGGGGGGTATGGGGGACTAGCAACCGTAGCTTCAATAAGAGGAGTGCAATGTGCTTTTGCGTTTTATTGATTTTTCCCATAGCATAAACCTTATTTGCATCTATGCTGAATAATAAAGATTTGTAATTTTTATTGTAATATTTACTGCATCTTTAACATAATAATGTCTTTACATTTTAATATTAATAGTTGTTAATAGATTCAAATAAATTATTCGTTAATTTTTCTAATAGACTCAATTTTGCAACAATATTCTTATTGCTATAGTAAAGTACCATCAAAAAGCTTTCATTCGTGTCTTAATAGAAAATGTCACCTTATTTATTAAACGAAGCAATAATTAAACTAAAACATAAATAGTAAATTACAGCTTTACCCATACTAATATTATAATGTGAAAGTTTGTTAGGGTGTATGGATGTCTGGATGTTTGTTACTTTTTCACGCAAAAACTACTGAATGGATTTTAATGAAACTACAATAATATAGCTCATACATCAGAATAACACATAGGCTACTTTTTATCCCGGAAAAATGTACATTTCCCGTGGGACTGATTTTTTTTTATTTTTCTAGAGGCGAACCCCAGCGAAGCGAGGGTGAGCCCCTAGTGAAAAATAATTTAAATGTGTCATCTTATAAGGAGTTAGGTTAACTGTTACTTAACTGATAATTTTTATCAATGTTTTAAAAATCAACACCTAAAGGAATGTACGAAATTAGAAGTAGATTACAACCCAGTAGCATCCAACTTCATTTGCCACTGACAACGAAACAGGATAGGCGGGCGATACATTCTGGGTGGCGCGGGAGATTCCAAACGCCACACTTAACTTAAATGACCCCGACTCAATTCAATATGTTTATCAGATGTTGCGTTATTTGTCAATGTTTTTTTATTTGTTAAATTTATTTTTCTTACAAATATCAAACATTTGGATTGTCGGTATCAAGCAAAACATCCGAAAATCTCGTGTTTATAGAATTTATACAAATACTATAAAACTACTACTTTTTTCAAGTTTTTCATATCTACTGTACATATTTTGTATTATATATTTTTATATATATACATATATAAAGATAGTATGCGTTGCATTTGCTTTATAACAATTCTTATTTAAGTCAAGCTTAAGGCAGTCGCCGTCTATAGAAGAAAATTTTCTTTTCACCTCGGTTTGTAATTTTCCTGCACCGTTAGCAACGTGTTATTTAATACAATCGTTTTACTAGACTGTTAATAATCTATACATAGAAAATAGCCTTGAACCATTACTATTTTAAATACAAAAGTTTGTATGTGTCTGTATGTTTTAACTTCTTTACAATAAAAAGGCTGAATATCTTTAAATGTACACAGATAGGCCATAGCCTGAAGTATTATATAGACAACTGTCTGTAATAAAATTTGCCAAAAGGTAGCACTGTCTGTATATAAAATTATAAATATAAAAGGTACCTCGGGACGCACCCGATTAGAGAGAATATTGGTGTCACCTTTTAAAACCTTTAAAATATTTTAAAACAGATTTGATTATGATGAGATCATCTAAATTTTGTATAAAAAAAAACAAAATAAAACGTAAAATGGTATAAATTTTGAAAATGCGTTAGTAAATGACCGACTTTGTTACTTAAGCTCGCCCTGACATCAGCACAATTCGGGAGATACATCTATACTAATACAAATCTGAAGAGTTTGTTTGTTTGGTTGAACGCGTTAATCTCAGGAACTACTAATACGATTTGAAAAATTCTTTTTGCATTAGATAGCTCGTTAACTGAGGAAGGCTATAGGCTATATATCATCCCGGAAAAATGTACGGCTCCTGTGGGATAGATTTGATTTTGGCTAGGGACGAACCCGATAAAGACATAGGCTACTTTTTCTCACGATACTATAAAATTTATAATCTTGTACAGTGGTATATTCATATTTTATTTTGCATGTATGATGTATCAGACAACGACTTTCGTAACGAGTTTCCGATATCGTTATCGATTTCTAGTAAGTAACAAGTTTATCGCACGTTCATCTCGATTATGATCGGATCCCTTTAGATTTGATGAAATTATTGATAACATTATGACTCGGGTTGCAAAATCGATTGTTATCATACAGGTTTCTACAGTACCAACTAGTCCATTTTCTTTGTTTACAGTTATCTTGCTCTTGGTTACAGTTATCTTCGCTATAAAAAAAAAACATCAAACTTTACTCTATAATATAATAAAATCCAATTTTATTAAAACTACTTTAAAACCACTTCAGAATAGTAAAATTAGTGGTAAAATTTTCATATTTATCTCTCTAAAAACATAAAAATCTCTAATTTTGCTTTTTATTGCTTGTTTGTTATTTGTTATTATTATGGTTATTTTAATAATACCTACGTTATTTCTATTGCGTATTGAGATTATCATAATTGAATCAGTATTGAATCATAGCTTGCTCTAGATATAGCTATAAATAAACTATTATGCCGACACGCATATTTATTACGTCCTATCCCCTGCCATTCACCTTCGGTCCCCTCGTATCGTTTTATCACTTACTATAATGTATTCAAAAAGATTTGAACGAAGACATTGTTATACATTCAAATACACTATGAGTCACTTGACTGAATTCAAAAGGGAAGAGGCACTCAACTCGTATGTATGTTTTTGTAGGTGAATGTACCTAATATCGCGTAAATATTTTTTTCCATTTTTATTTAAGTAATACTCGAGAGCTTGAATAACCCACATTTTTAAGTTTGTGTAATTTTTAGTTAAAAAGTTAAATTCTTAAAGTTGGTAGATAGGATTTTAAGTTTTAAATTAGATTTGTTATTTTTTTTTATCCTTATCTAGTTTAAATGATGTAATTTCATATACGCATAATATAGAAAAGTAGAATCTTTTCAAAACTAGAACCTTTTTATTTCGATGTTTATGAAATAATATAAATTATTATTTTTAACTTCTATAATTAAAGTTAACTTCTATAGTTAAATTTATAACAAAAAGTTAAGACATCTGAGTGAAAATTATGTAAATTATATAAATCCTACACAACAACACAGACCCATTGTTATTTAAAAACATTTTTTTCGGAACAATGAATGCCTTGCTTTTTTACATACATACGAGAACATACTTTCTCTTGCACTTTTCTTAGAACATCGTATAATGTAGAAGTATAATAAAAGTACATAGGTACTGATGTAACATGTGAAAACTTGAAGGCACTATGAGAAAGCGAGCATCGAAAATCAATAATGGTTGTCGACTTTTCATCCGGGCATGCTTTATCTCTAATCTTTCTAACTCTACTGTATGTTGATTAGCGACCAACGTTACGGTTTACATTGTGTTTTATAGCTGCTTTTATTACCACTAGACGATTTAACGTGAGTTGAATACATTGAAAAGTTACATTCGGAATATTTGATACAATATGTATGCACATTTTAACTTTCTTCCACATAATTTTTCAATTCTGATGCCGAACAAGAGATAAAAATGTATCACTTTGCCTTTATGCTAAAGTCTCGTCAAATCTTTTGTTCTGCTTTGTCCTTTATGACAGTTGAAAGAAACAGAAAAAAAAAAAACGAGATTTTCTCTTATGTATTTATTGCTGTATGTACCTATATAGTTTTAGTTTAAAATGAAGACTTTTATAATAAATACATAGAACTTATACAAAATTCTAATAATATCAGATATGATAAATAATTTTTTACATAGGCTAAACGTTAGCAAGATGACATCATTATCTCATACTTATCGTCTATCTAAAATCTTGTCTTTTCATTAATTGTAGTGGATGAGTTTTTAAATTATTAAAGCCTCTATTAACGTTATACGTAACGTAAATGGAATGGAGGGTGTCTGGATAACAAGACCAGACATGGGGATGGATAATGTGGACTTCTAACACAATTTGTTTCAGTGAAATTACGAAACGTCTGTATCTCAACTTTCAAGAATTTTACATTCAATGGGATTAAGTGAATACTTTATAAGTGTTCTTGTTTCGCTGTTCCAGTCGAACATTATGGCTAATGCCTAGACTTATATAATTTAATTAGAAACTCGCCCCTAGTTACGTTTTAACTTTTAGTATAGATTTCTCAGAGATGAGATATTTTCCCGCAGTAAAAAGTATCCTATATGTTGACCCGGACAACCAGCTATCATCATACCAAATTTCATCAAAATCTATCCAGTGGTTTATCGATAATAATGACTAATGGTATTCGAATCCTAAGAGATTGAGATATTTAAAATGAAGTTAATTTCACCAAAATTGTACGTTGTTAATTACTAGTTTTATGATTGCCCCTTTTGATGTTTGTAATTGTAATTATTAACATTGGAAGTTAATATCGATGTTCAAATAAAAAAAAAAGATTTTTCATATAAATATTGTTTACATTAAAAAAAAAAGTGTAGTGATTATATTGCACTTGGATTATAATTTTTAGGATTGCCTATTCGAAGGACCTCAACAGAAACCTATGAAACCATTTTTTATTTACCGTTGGTTCTTATTTCTAAGTAGGTATAAAGATATTTATTCGTTTTATTTTTGCAACCATAATTATCTCAGCGCAAATGAAGTCATAATATTATGACCTTGTTATATCATATAAACATAATTATTATGATTACATAATCATGATTATCTCTTTTATTTCGTGTTTCACATGACGTCAGTGTCAGATAAATCATTAGTTTTAAACAAAATAGGCGCCTCTTTATAAGAATTAAATATTTTTAAATTAGTTACCTCACAATTAAGAAGACATACACGCAAATAAGATAAACAATTATATACCCCAATAAAGTAACCCTTCTTTTATGAAGTTGGTAAATAAGAGAACTAGCAAACAAAAGTAGGTAAAACTAAAATAACACATGGCCATAGTGGTAGAGTCGACGACAAACATTGCGACACCGCCACTAACCCACTTCGCAGTATTTGCCTCATCTTTGCTTCAGATAAGATTAGCTTAGCCATCATTGAATGAGCCTTTGATCTTTTCTCTATTTTTACTTTTACTAGGATTTGAACTAATCGGACTACTATTATAAATGTGGAAATTGTTTGGTGTATGTTTGTTACACCTACAAGCTGAAACGTCAGGAAGAATTTAGATGAAATTTAGTGTTTAGGACACATAGACTTCGGTTAGGTACCCTAGACGCGAGACGATATGTTTCATCTAAAGACGTGCACACTATGCAAGCGAGGGTAAGTCGCTTCTATGTATATTATAATTATTATAAGGAGTACTTATACGTATACTTATTATCTTCCAGAATTATATTGGTATTTATATTTTTCTCTACAGAACTTGTAAATCGTTATACACATTGTCAAGTAATAAAAACAACTAAAAGTGCTTGTAATACTAAAAATATACAGTAAGTACTGAACTTAATAAATAAATTGCGTCTGTACGATGTTATCGTGATGGGGAAACTGACTGACTCATAACGGGGTGAATACTAACGGTCTAATACAGCCTTAATATATTACCTAAATGTCTGCGATTTTAAGGGTTGGATAGTCGCCAGGCCGTTAGAATGAAATATAAAATAAAGGGAGTTTTATTTATGCTATACAATCAAAATATGGGAAAACTATAACTGAAACTTTAACTCAGGAGTACCTATTTTTGACCAACTTCGAAAGTAGAAGGTACATAGTATGTAATTAATTTTTCTGTAGGTAATTTTTAGTGGATATGTTGTTACGCGTTATCTACGCCAATTGTGTGTTTTCAGAATTCTACTTTTAATGAATACCTTATAGATAGATGACTTTATATGTAGGGCACCATATTTTATGTCATTTAATCCAAACAGAAATCAGTTTTAATGGTGTAATAATTACTTTTTAACGTATTTCAAATTTAGTATATCTGTATCGTTAAGAAGTAATTTTAAAGAGTTTTAACGATAGGTATGTATTTGTATGTCGCGCCATGTCTATTTAATCATTCGTTATGTTTTCTTGTAACAACAATATAATTAAAATCCAGGTATTCATATATAGAATATACATACATATAATAAAATTGTTTGAAATAAATTATTATAATTGTAAAAGGAAGATAATGTGTTAGATACGTATTTATTAAAATTTTATGAGAAAAACAAATTGCAAGTAAATAATAACTAAACATTTAAAATTGTAAAGGCGTTGTTCCAATGTTTTCATACCCAAGCAAAACCTATATAGCCCCATTAATACATACATACATCACGATACAAGTGTATTGCATTGTAACGCGACCTTGCTATTCATTACATTGATGGACTAATCTTTATCCCAGCTGAGTCATTTGAACATCTGTACGAGTAGATGCAATGGTAAATTTGATTCTGTTTACGTAGTGTATGTTTGTACGAGTATATATGTAGGTATATGTATTTATAACTTAATACATCAATATGATGTATGTATTTTTAATATAAATACATACATATATGTATATGTTCAATACAAATATTTGGTCCGTGTGGAACTAAATCGTGATTTGAAAAGAAAAAGTATGATCGCTCATCAAATGAGCTGATCTTTTAATTAGCAAATAATTTATCAAATATTAGAAATCTTAGATACGTTATAAAAAAATACTAAATCGAACTTCTGTTACAATTGCAAAAGTTTGTACGTGTGTATGTTTGTTTGAATGTTTCTTCTTCACGCGGAAACTGCTAAATGAATTTGGATGATAGATAGATGTCATAATCTGACATGGAGTAACGCAAAGGCTACTCTTAGGAACTAAGGGATACCCCCAATCAAAGCGGGGGTAAGTTGTTAGTTTACGATAGGGAAAATAATTTCACTTAACACTGTCCAGTTATTCTGTTTTTGTAGAAATAGCTACGCCTTTTTTGAAGTAAACTAGGGATAAATTCAATATAAAATAAGAGTCACACTACACTCTGTATTCCCGTGGATAGAAAATTCCGCGTTTTTTCAATAAATATTCTCTATACATATTTATTGTCTAACAAAACAAACGTTTATATTGCCCTATTAATTAGTAGGTCTGTAGCATGCCATTTTGAAAAAAAATATGCATAAAGCTTTACGTACATTCAATATATTTTCGTATCCGTAATAAGAAGAGAAAAACCCGTAGTATTGCATATAAAACTATTTTAAAGATAGATTTTTAAATTTTTTTCGTCGAATATTCAAGTAATCAAACAATTTAACTATTTTTTAGTTAATTACTTTCTAGTTTTATTAATTTTGGTTTCGATGATATGTCACACTAGTTTTAACCCTCGGCCTCGCTCGTGTGGTACAAGAATAAGAAATATGCATTGGTCCTAGGTCTAAAATATAAGCTATTGTCGTTCCGGTTTTACCCTCAAATATGTGAAAATCAGACAGCATGTCGGAACAGTACAACAAACACACATACACACGCAAATATACATATATTAATAAGTATATTATAAATAAATATTATTATATAGGGAAAAATAAATTCATCTTTTTTCATACCGTACTTATATCTATATGTATCAGAATAAGGATTCGCCTCGCCTCGCAATAAAATAAATATTTTCGAACTGAATATTATTCGAAATGTGAGCATACCCTTATTGAATACACGAAACTCTACCGTAGCTTTTAGTAATACAAACAGCCAGACTGGCTGAACGTCGCCCGCGCTCGAGTGTCGCGTCGCCGGAATGAAAATGCTTCATTTTAATTAAAAACCCCGCTCTATGAATACAAATAAATTTTATATAGATTTTTTTTATTTTCTGTTTTTATTACAAAATGATTGAAGTCTTTAATTGAATATAAAATAAAAATCCTTTAGACATGCACATGTTTAGACGATCGGCACATCCTCGCTTCGCTCGGGTGCATATAGCATGATGATATATAGCCAATAGCCTTCCTCAATAAACGGGCTATCTAATGCAAAAAGAATTTTTCAAATCGGATAAATAGTTCCTGAGCATAGCATGTTCAAAGAAACAAACAAACAAACTCTGCCTCTTTATAACATTAGTATAGATGAATAAGTTTTTTTTTATCTATGTGTCCTTTTTAAACTAGATTTAGTTGGCACATTAATAAATAGATAGTTATATTTTGATTATAACACGACTTACAAAAGTACTTACATAGTATATAAATATAAGCGGGCTAGTTTTTTTAAAACTAGACTACGAGATAATTTCAGCCGGGTCAAAGGACGAGAGGTGATTCGCTTTGTTTTAAATACAGTAAGTCTAAAGAACTTCATTAACGATCAACGTCGAATTGAGAAACAAAATTTTGAAGTCATTGCTAATAAGTTTTAGTTCGCATGTTTATTCTAATGCAAAAAGTAATTAAACCGTAGTGTGGGAGTCGGTCATAATTTATATTAAAAGATATTCGGTCATAATTTATATTAAAAGATATTCTGTCACTACTATGTATTATATATGCTGACGTAATCTTGTAGTGCTTATAAAATGAACATTTAAAATAGTGTAGATGTTAGATCTATGTATGAATAAAAATATGTATATTGATGTATATTTTTTTAATTTGGACTTTACAAAAGAAACTTTTGGGATGCTCGCGTTAAAAATTATATTTACTGAATAATAAATATTACAAAGATGAAGACCTTTTTTCCGTTTGAACGCACTCATTTTTGAAATGAACAGTCTGTAAAATCTTTGCAATTAATTTATAGCCTTTTATTAAGGACTTGCGACTCACCCTCGCTTCGCTCTGGTCCGTCCCTAGGTTGTTTCCCCGTACAAACTATCCTATGTCCTTCCTAGGGTCTCAAAATATTTTCTAACTAAATTTCATTTCAATAGGTTCAGCAGTTTCGGAGCCCATTCGGTACAAACAAACAAAGAAACAAACAAAAAAATAAATCTTTTCTCTTTATAATATTAATAGGTATAGATTAAGGAATGTTATTATTTATGATCTAACAATATTACGATTACTAAAATTGCAAAGCGAAGCAATAAAGATTTAACAACATAAATTAACTTAACCGGTACCACGGACAAAAGTTAGTTAAATCATAAAGCAAATTCATGCTAGTTGGAATCTTTGTAAAACATTTTATTTATGAGTTGTAATTATTAAAACCAATGACAATGTAAACATTATCTATGTATTGTATGATGTGTAATGTTGGACCGACTTTATAAAAGAAAATATTCAGTTCGGTTTTTATATTACGCGATATATGTACTGTCATTACTGTTACCTCAATAGAGATCTTAAGAGTCGGAATTTCATCCTTGGACATGTCTTTATTATATGATAGAATAGTTTTAAATATTCAAATTTCCAATATCTGTAAACTTTAGTTCATTGTCCCAGAATTTCAACTTATAATACGGTTTAGACATAAACCATATATCTTGACTTAATGTTTTATATATGGCCAGTACACAATGCAGATGTTCGTTCATCATAACATTATAACGCTCATGGTTTTTGCAAAAACATCAACAATACCTAATTACATTTGAACCCTTTTTTTCTATAGAACAACGTTAAACGGTCATAGCGCAAAGACCTCAGGTGTGTCAGTAAAAATAATTCCCACAGTGATGTGAAGTCGATGCTTCCTTGCAAGTTGCGCCAACGTCAAATGTCATTTGCCAATAAGTGAATAAACGTCTGTATAACAATATAATCGTACCTACGCAGTGATACATGTATGTATTCAGCCCTTTTTAACGTCCCACTGCTGGGCACAGGCCTCCATTCAATACGAGGGGAATCATGCCATAGTCCACCACGCTGGCCAAGTGCGGATTGGCGGACTTCACATGTCTTTCAAAAACTTGCTAGGTTTTCCTCACGATGTTTTCCTTCACCGTAAGGCGAGTGGTACATATCACACCATTAAACAATTCTTGAACTTCAAATCATATGTTATACAACATATAATAAATATAGGGGGTCTATTTCCAATTAATACATATCGATCGATTCGCAAAAGAGTTAGTGCTCAATTTAGGTGTATATTTTGTACGCCATGCGATATGTTAATTTGTTTTTAGATTTAAGGTCTTGTATTTTCTTGTATCAGAAAAAAAAAGATTCAAATCAATTGATCGGCAAACAATGATAGTCTGAGATTTGATTTGGTACAATAATAAATTAGTTGAGATAATGCAAGCGAAGCAACGTGAAATAAATAGCTAGACATTGGCTTAGGCGTTGCAGTAAGTTGGCCCAATGTAATATGCAATTACAATTATGCTGTAATTACGTGTTTTCTCTGCCATTGTTGCAGTTTCATTCTTACGTCTCTAATGTCTATGACATGCTATGATTAATGTTTTTATTTTCTTTTTCCGATCTAGAAAGCTAACAATTATTGACAGTTTGTTAAGTACTATTATAGAAATAATGTTTGTACACTACATATAATTGTTACTTTTCCCCTCATTTTTAAATTATTTATCATACATATAATAAAATTCTAACTTAGCCGAATCTCACTATAATATTTTTTAGAAAATCTTATTGTATTAGTCATTATTATCGATACAGAGGCCAAATCTACAATTTTTTGAATTTTTGTCTGTCTGTCTGGGAACACATCACAAGAAAACCATTGGACAGATTTTGATGAAATTTGGTATGGTGATAGCTGGTTATCCGGGTCAACATAATATAGGATACTTTTTACTGCGGGAAATCTGAGAAATCTATTAAACCTTAAAACGTAACTAGGGACGAACCCAAGTGAAGCGAGGGTGAGTCGCTAGTTCTATATAAACTTTGCAACCCTCGTTCATCCATTCAGGGTTTGAATTTCAATCTAGAACGTTTCTTGGCTACATGTGATATAGGAAATATGCTGTCAAAATTCCATCTTGCTAGGTCATGCAGTTGGGTATGGACAATCATGAAAATGTTTGAGTAAAACTATATACATATAATTATAGCTATATATCGGTATATATACTTGTATATTAAATCACAATAATAATATTATTTCTAAATCAATTCAACGTGTAGAGTACCATAACAAATATTTTCGTTATCCAATAGTTGACCTTGTAACTTTGACATTGATAAATATATTATTTTGCCCACAATAGAAAATTATATTAGATAATAGATAATGAAACTACAAATTGTATAAATATATATTAAAAACTGACAAGAAGTTCACTGACTCCCGAAAGGTTAATAACATCTAATCAAATGGAAACCGTATCTGGGAAAGTGGTTTAATTTCTTTCCAGTATAGCAAGATTTGCTTTCCATGTTTTTGTGTTATTTCGGTTTCAATGAACTAATGCAATCCAAAGCTTAATGCTTTCTAACGAGTACGCAAACCCGTCACTTATACTCGCCGACGCTATGCATACATCAATTTCATTTTCTCACAGTTAAGACACGACAAACAGATTCATCAATCTTGGGACTTCCTAAACCGATTAAAATTATTATTTTTATAATAAATAGCCGATTAAAATTATTATTTTTATAATAAATAGCTTTTACATCAAGCAATAACATTGTGCTATGTATGTTTCTAATTTAAGACCAATATTAATTCTGAGTAACCTGTAGTATTAAAAAAGTCTGTATAAATTCTATGTTGTCTTTACAGAATAGAGTGATGCGCGATTAAACACAAAACAGTTTTCTTTAAAGGGGTAATAAAACCTTTTATTACTATATAAAAATAAGTCGGGTTTTCCTTCCTGACACTATAACTCCAGAACGCACGAACCGATTTCCACGGTTTTGCATTCATTGGAAAGGTCTCGGGCTGCGTGAGGTTTATAGCAAAGAAAATTCAGGAAAAATTTCAACAGAAAATCGGGAATATCTTTTTTCACATACAGCGCCATCTCTGATACATAGCATGTACTACAAACCAATATCGGGTCAACATAGGATACTTTTTACTGGAGGAAAATATCTCATCTCTAAGAAATCTATACTAAACTTTAAAACGTAAGTAGGAACGAACCCGAGCGGAGCGAGGGTAAGTCGCTAGTATTAGTATTAAACTTTATATCAATGATATAATCTATTAAAAATTGTGTTTTTCTTATAAGTACCGTATATAATTCCATATGCATTTCGTATACAGCAGTTATTTTGACATTACAAACAGACACTTCAATTTTATTTATCTGTATATCTGTATAGCTAAGCTATGACTTCGAGGGTGGTTCTAATAAAATTATGGAGGAAAAAAAAATTTCTCTGAGATTGAGGGGTGAATATTGTATTTAACTTTTCTGATACAGAAGCATGATTTTTTTTTGAATCTGGAGTAAGCTTTCAGTTGTGAAAATTTCTTATACTTGTATTATCATTAAAATTTATAGCATTTAGTTAAATACTGTATCTAATTGGTATTTTTATTAGGCAAATTCGTATCTTAAATAAATATGTTGGGACATTAACACACAGCACCATCTAGTTCCATGGTAAGCTACGAGGCGTGTGTCATGGACACCAGATAGTTGATACACTACACATATATAGCTTTAAATACATACATATTATAAATTAAATCATGACTGGAGTACAAACATTCGTGCTCATCACACTAATGAATGTCCCCAGCGGAACTCGAACCCGCGACTACTGGCACAGTAAGTAGGGTCACTATAAACTGAGCCAAACGTGTCATTAAAAGTATCTTAGTATGGCTAAGGTGATGTATGATATTCTATATGTGTATTATTTGCTGTGTGATTCGCACTTGAGATCCTTGTACTGTTATCATTTTGTTTATTGTAGGCAGTACGTGGAGAAAACGAAGTACTGACAAGGATAAGAGGCCAACATTGAAATGTGAAAGAGATAGTCTCAAGTGTTTGTACGGTTTATTGTTAGTTTAGTACGTAACTTTTATTTAAATGAAACTATGTTTTTAAAATAAAGCTATTTTGCTTACATTAAAATACACATTTTAGAATTTTCATTAAAAAAATTACAAGAAGACAAAATAAACTTAATCAAATCAATAAATTTAATTAATCTTATTATTACCACAGATAATCAAAATTATTTTGTCAATACAAATAATGGATCTACCACTTTAATAAAAAAAAAATATCATCTCATCATCTGAAAAGCCTATTTGTTTTTAAACCTACTTAGTTAATTTTAACTGTATCGCATGTACCGCTAACTAGTACAAAAAAGAAAGCACACTAATTTCATTGCTTTTACCTAATAGTACAAAATATCATAAAAATTAACTGTTTTATAGATTAAAAAGGCATGTCTACTATGAGTTTGTGTATAACACGCAAACTTAGCTGCTATTTTTAAATGGATTGTTAACCCAAAAAATATTATTTCCAATACAAACTTTAGTACCACTTTTCATCTCTTTGGAGATTGTATTTCAAAAATTCATTCTTTGTGGACTGGTGTCATTATACACATATACTCTAAATAATTAAGCCTAGGTGTCATTGAATCAGTCAGGAAAAGTTAGTTTCATTGACTTTGAAACAGCTGGCACGACTCCAAATACATCTAAAAAGATGGCTTTGTGTGTTGAATTTGTTTTTTTTTTTTCACAATAAGTTTTTACTTATTAGTGCCATGAAATAAACCTAACTGGCATTAGTTTTAAAAAAGACTTTGAAATTATACTTCTTTTGACACATTTGGAAACAGTTAAAATTTTTACAATGCGCGCGCATACCGACAGCCAAAAAGCGACACGATGAAGTTAGCTGCATTCCTTTTATAAACAGAGAGTTGTGACATACGGGATGAAATCTTAAGCTATTTTTGTTCTGTTACGCCAAAGAAAAAAAACTTCTTACGTGCGTACAAAAGTACATACACAGGTTTTTTTTTTATGTTACATTAATTAAATAAAAAAAATATCTATTAAGTATAACAAAATTATCCATGCATAAAACATATAAATTAACAAGTAGGAAATTAAGGAAACACGCTATTACTATATTAATATTAAGTATTGTTGTTCGCATCGACTTTCTATTGAGCTAACTGCGTGCGAGGGGTTCTCACCTTCTATTTTCGGCATTACATTTTCAGTTTCAGCCGTCGTCCCGCGAACGACGCGTCGCCATATTGTTGAATTTATGTATTTTGCGTATTTTTAATATGGTAGGAATTGTTACTGTGTCCGGGATCAATATTAAAGTAAGAATATATTTTTGTAGTGATTTTCATAGATTTTTTGTGTGTGATTTCTGTATATGAAGATTGAATCCTTCTGTTTGAACTATTTTGAATTTTACTTTTTAGTTCCATAATTGGAATGTTCTGCAAAAGTGTCAAGTGATTCATGCGAAAATTTTGCTTTTGCTAATATTACACTAGAATAAGCTTTGTGTGAAGTTATATATAGCTTAAAATTTGTATATAGAACTTAAAGAAAAATAAATAATTTGTAATTTTTAATACATTTATAATTTTTTTTTAATTATCTTGCTTTATGAAATATATTCAGTGTTTTATATGAGCCTATAATTTTTTTTTAATTTGGCTATTTTTTATTAACTATATTTAAAAAAACTCCTATTTCATAAGTGCATACATCAAATTATATATCATTAGTCACAAAGTATTTAATTTTAAGAGTTTCAATAAAACACAGCAGTAATGCTGCTGTTGACTTTATTAGCAATAAAATAAAGGTAATGTTAATAAATTCTATGAAAATATTAAGTGCTCTCTAAGCTTTATATTGGATTTCATAGAAGCATAATTTCAATACTCGTATTTCCCATTTTAAAGTACTATTGACATTTATTGCATTATTATTTACGTCTGTTTTATTGTTTGATAATATTAATATCTTAGTACAATGTATGATAATCATATAAGTATGTACACGTACTTACGCTTTTCATAAAAGGGTCACTTTGGCTGTAGTAAAAAAAAAGAAATATTTTTTTGCTAATGATGATTTTGGCTAATCTCACTGAGACCTAACTGCGCAGGAAATATTATACGATGGCTTTTGTGCTCTCCGAGGCAAGGTGACGGAACACTGCCAACTTCCGTTGGGAATAGAAGTCCTGAGTTGTCAGGACTTCTATTGAGACTTTCTTCACAGAAAGACTTAATTCACAAAAACACTAAACTTTGCCCGACCTAGGAATCTAACCCAGGACCTACGGATATGCAAGCTATACAATATACACGCTAGAAATACATGGCGTTGTTATTTTTTTTATGTAACGGGTAGTTTTATGCTTGTTATTCCAATTCTAAGAGAGATATTACCCTTTATCTTCGTTAATTGAGAGTAGACTTTTATAATTTTTTTATTAATGATCTTGAATATGTACCTTCAAAGGATAATATTTTTATTACTTTATAGTCATTTTGATGTCGATATACCTTTTTTACTTAAAAAGTAATAAGTATTTATTGTCAGTATAGGTACATAGCACCCGAGACAAGCTAGGAACTAGGAAAGGTTACTAATTTGTAATTTAAACTGACAGATTGAAATTATAGACAAATATGTTATGGCTTTGTGCTTAACCCCTCAGGGACCGCATACACACCGGCGTGTACGATAACAATTCAACTCTCGGAAATTCGCACGAATTTCTTAGGAGTTATACTGGAGAGATTAACAATGTGTTATATACATAAATATCTTCCTTCCAGAGTTCCCAGAACCGCCTTCTCATCAAGAATGGACGAGTTGTCAACGACGACGGTATGGAGGACGCTGACGTTTATATCGAGGACGGCGTCATCAAGTGAGTGCTGATAGTATTGTTTGACAAACAATTACTAAGATTATACTAGAAAAATAGTAAAAGAAATTAAAAAAAAACTTATTTTAATATTGTTTTTAAATCAGAGGTAGTCTTGATCGTATTTTAATAGACTGAGACATCTGTGTTATAATTTTAGTATATGATGTTTGATACTAAGTACTTTTCATCTGGTAAACAGATGGGTGAAGGACGACCTTGATTCGGTTCTTAGACTATATTATTGTAAGGATTAATTTAAAAATTTTAATATTATTTTATTGTATTTGAATTATTTCCTTTAAAAAATTAAAATAGTTTGTTAAAGACGCTTTGGAAGTGGGTAAGAATAACAAATAAGGCTAAGTGCCAGTAGGTGTAGTGTATTGTATTTTTCCTGTAAAGTACATATTGTGAGGTTTTGTAATCATAATTTAAACTGTTTACATATTGTAAATGTATTTTTCATTTGATAAATCACATAATACATTTGTCAATTTTTTAAATTTCATTTTCAAGTTTTGCCTTCAAAATTTACCATAATCAGACTCAATAAACTAATCAAACACATATGTTAATAGCTATAACTTTATAATGTCTTGTTTCTCTATGATAACATCTGCCACATAACCTTGGAGGAGAGCATTAGCGCGTAATTAATGAGTAACTTAATATCTTATTCAAGTAAATAACTTAATACAAACCACAAATTATCTATACTCAAGAATCTTAAATTTATATGGTTGTATACGGGTGATGTCTAATATACTGTTATTTATATATTTCATACTAGCAACTCACCTCGCTCCGCTCGGGTTCGTCCCTAGTTACGTTTTGACGTTTAGCTCAGAGATGAGATATTTTCCCGCAATAAAAAGTATCCTATATGTTGACCCGGATAACCAGTTATCATCATACCAAATTTCGTCAAAATCGGTCCAGTGATTTTCCCGTGATACGGTAACAGACAGACAGACAGACAAAAAACCTAAAAACTATAGATTTAGCTTCTGTATCGATAATTAAGTCTACTTCAATACGATTTTCCAAAAATATTTAATGTACAGATTCGGCTTTGTTATGATTTTATTATATTATGTATAGATGTATAGATTAGTTGTCGCCCGAGGCTCTTTGAAAATCGTTTAAACCATTCTTTTTTATCCTTTATCCTATACTAATTTGTCGTAGAAAAATAGTAAAATGGGTAGGTATAAATTTTTTTGAATCCTCTATCCACTGTTGAAGTTCACTTACGGTAGATCGCAATAACTAATCTATATATTGTTTTTACTAATAGAGACAAACATTTGACATACGATAGATAGATAGGCAGTGGAAGCCCAATGGTAACGCGCTCGCTCAGAAAACCGAGTGAAGCAAGTTCAAAACTCGGGTCTCGCACCTCTAATATTTTCACGTGCGAATCATTTATAACATGATTACCACTTGCCTTACGGTAAAAGAAAACATCGTGAAGAAACCTGCATGTCGGAGAAAACCTTGCAAGTTTTCGAAAGACTTGTGAAGTTCGCCAACCCGCACTTGGCCACCATGGTGGACTATGGCCTGATCCTGAGCTGTGGGACGTTAAAAATGTCTAAATACAGATAGATGGCTTATTGGGTTTCATCGTTAATAGCCGTTAAAATCGGTAGTGGGCAGTTCCAGAGGTTGGTGGATACAAACAGACAGACGGATATATTCTTCAATAACTTATCCATAGACAGTTACGACGTAATATAATACATAGTGTTACTTAAAATTTAATGTCTTCATAGTGATTATGTAGACACTGGTTATTATTTACGTTGCATTTTGCCTGTTTTATATGTAATATTATAAGTTAATTTACTTCATGTTTAGTTTATTTATTACTAACGGCTCACCCTTGCTTTGCTCGGGTTCGACTCTAGAACAACAAAATCAAATCTATCCCACTGGAACAGTACATTTTTCCGGAATAAAAAGTAGCCTATGTGTTATTTTGATGTATAAACTATATTATTATAAAGTTTCATTAAAATCCATTCAGTAGTTTTTGCGAATAACATCCATACCAATCCTTCGGATTTATAATATTAGTAGGATGAGTAGATTAACCATGTAGTACATAATTTTTATGTATCATCAATAGTTTTCTAAGCGCACGCCAAATAATGAATTTTTTAGGCATAATTTTGCTACTTTATTGCAATTATGGGTTACATTATTGCAATTTTATTAAGGATCTCTATTTTTTATTGAAAATAAGTTATAGCCTATGTTACTTCCTGATAATTTAGCTTGCTATTGGTGAAAAAATGGTTGAAATCAGTTCACTTGTTTCGGAGCTTATTCGGTATAAACAAACAAACCAAAAAATATTTCCTCTTTATAATATTAATATAGATTATAGGAATAAAACTTGTGTAACATCAACAGAAGTTTCTTCTTACATACGTATATAGAGCTCTCCTTTTATAAAGTGCTTAGTCATGCATTTTCTTAATTCTTGAGGCAACCTGTGGTTAGGAACAATACATCTATCTGTATTCATAGGAAGTAGAATACAATAGCGCATCATTTTCTTCATTTATATAAATACAATTCATTTCAACTAACGCAACACTTTTAATTAAACATACCATAATGGTATACCTACAACCATAAATCAAACCTATTTGGTACACATCGCTTTTAAATTTCATCCAGAGCAAAACAAATATAGCTTGCTATATTCAAAATATAATAAAATACTGAAGCGTTAAGCCGAATATACAATATAAAGTACCTAATAATTGGCTTGCTGAGAATATTCTTAAATAGTAAGTAGTATATATAATAGTAGTAAGTCCTAATAGAGAGCTTTATCAAACTTTTAATAAAATTATTGAAATAGTATGAATTTGAGAAACGTTTAAAAATAAAAATATTCTATAGATAATAATTGATTACACTTTTATCTTTTCTGATTTTGTCGCTTAAAGTAATCATGGTTATGGGAGAGATTAAGGTCTTAGACGTCTCAATCGTTATTATATAGTTACAGACAGTATCTACCCACAAAAAAAACCGGGACAAAATCCGAAAGGATAGTTTATTTTATATCGTTAAATATTCGCGTAAATCTAAAAAAATATAAATTTATTATTTAAAAAAATATAAATGTTATAGTTAGGTTATAAATAAGATAATATAAATAAACAAAGTTATTATTGTCAGCGCTTCGTAAGCCCGTCAATCAACGGTCTCCGTAAACACTTAGAGATGGCCGTTTTTCATAATAAACTATGTATATTATACATAATATATGAGTATATTTTATTTGTTTTACATATGTGAGTTTTTGAAACTAAAATTGTTCGACTAAAAGTAAAATATATAATTAATAATCGGCTACATATATGTATGTAACATACAATATACATACAACTTCATACAATTGTATGAAGTATAAGCGCGGATTCAGCTGTCGTGATACAAAAAAGTGTTTTTCAGAATAGACCCAATAGGTTTTTATTTTTTTTATTTTCGTATATTGGAATATAGAATCGGGAATTTTTATAGTAGATACTTTTATTTTAAATCGGTCTTATTAGATAGTATTGAGCAGGTATAATGAAAATGAAACTGTCTGTCTGGTAAATATGGTGCCTCTAAAGGAAGTAAGATCTGGCACACCACTTAGTTTATAGTTTGTATACTTGAAGCTTATGAATATGTAAAGAACTACTAGAAAATACATTCACCCTGTACCATGTAAAAACAATGTACGCGGTAAAAGTAACCGCAGACGTTTCCTCAGGACACTTTCATTGTTTTTCACGATTACCTCTTTATAATATTTCCACACGCGATACAACGGTTGTCGGTTTCTAATGTAGGAATATTCTTTATGTAATCTTTCATAATCATTACCACGTGGAAGTTTTTCATTTCTGATCTTTTTTTAATAACCATTGAGCTAATCAATCTGATACTCTTTCGATCTTAATTGAGTAAGAATTTTCTCTAATCCATGGTTTTTCATGCGCTTACTTAGCAGATGGCTTCTAGATTGTTTTCTTAGTATGTATTACTAGCAGACCCACCCTCGCTTCACTCGAGTTCGTACCCCTAAGTACGGTTAAGGGTTAGTATGGAATAGATAGACTATATACTATACATAGGTATAATGTATTATTGTGGGTTGTATTATAACGTGTTTTTCCGTACGAATGTGATAATCTCCCGGAGTAAAAATCAGCCTCTCCAGCCCTCCAACTAATTACCGTCACACAAAAAATCACGCCAAACCATTACTCCCTTTCGACGTGAAAGAAGGACAATAATCTATACATACAATAAATTTCTAACGGAGTTGAATCTGTATATTAAATATATTTTGGAAAATCTTATTGAAATATTTTTTTAAATTTTTGTCTGTCTGTCTAGGAACGCACCACGAGAAAACCACTGGACAGATTTTAATGAAATTTGGTATGATGATAGTTGGTTATCCGGATCAACATATAGTATACTTTTTACTGCGGGAAAATATTTTATCTCTGAGAAATCTATACTAAACGTCAAAACGTAACTAGGGACGCACTCGAACCGATTGAGTGTGAGTCGCTAATATAAAAATAAGCATGGATTTTTTACTTTTTTTTACTTTTACTTTTATTTGTTACTTAGGCTAACGAGAATTTCCTTACGCTATATACGCTATACCTATTCACAGATTCATGAAACAAGAATATGTCTCACACGTATCTTGACACAGAACGGCTTTTATATGTTAACACTTCTCAAAGAAAAAAAAAATAACTACTTACGAGTAGTACGTAGATGTCGCAGCTTAAATAGACGAACGGCACTAGACCTATTTAAGTCATGTCAAGGAAATATGTCACTTGATTATTTTTTTTAAACTATTATTAACATAGTAAGTGCTTTGCCAGATATAATTAATTATTGCTTGCGGATTTGTGTATTTAGATTTAGTTTTTTTTTAATAACATATGCAATGTGCAAACAGATAGACAGATTTAAACGCTTTCTCGTGGTTTCTACTCTCATATCAGTAATTAAAAATCTGCTTCAGGACCTCCTTCATATTGTATTGTATCCAGCCCTATTTTAACGTCCCACTGCTGCGTACGGGCCTCCCTTCAATACGAGGGGGATCAGGCCACAGTCCACCACGCTGGCCAAGTGCAGGTTGGCGCACTGCACATGTCTTTCGATAACTCATTAGGTTCTCTCAGACATGCAGGTTTCCTCACAATGCCTGAGGGTCTCTGTCTCAAAAACGGAGGCCCTCCTATTCCATGGCCCACGGAGGGGTGCCCCCCGCAACGCCTGTCTGCGCGTCCAGGGTAGGATGGTGGAGGTTCGGGCCCAAATGAAATACTTAGGCCTGACCCTGGACGGTCGCTGGACGTTTCGTGTCCACTTCGCCCAGCTCACCCCGAGATTGATGAGCGCCGCCTCGGCCCTCGGCAGGCTTTTGCCGAATGTCGGGGGACCTGGATCTCCTTGCCGGCGGCTCTATGCCGGCATAGTGAGGTCCATGGCACTGTACGGTGCTCCTGTTTGGATCGACGCCCTCTCCGCGTCTAACAGGGCCCAATTGCGAAAGGCGCAGCGGGTCCTGGCGGTGAGGGCTATAAGGGGGTACCGTACGGTGTCCTTCACGGCGGCGACGCTTCTGGCGAGCGATCCGCCCTGGGAACTCCAGGCGGAGGTGCTCGCCGAAGTGTACCAGTTCCGGGCAAGCGAGCGTGCGCGCGGGGAACGTCCAGCGCGGGAGGTAGTCGATCGGATCAGGCGCCTAGCAGACGAGGCCCTGATCCGGCGCTGGTGGGAAGGTCTGGGGAATCCGGCGGCTGGCCTGGCGACGGTGAGCGCGGTTCGTCCGCACTTGTCTCGCTGGGTCAGGAGGCCACACGGTGTCCTGACGTTCAGGCTGACGCAGATGCTTACTGGGCACGGATGCTTTGGTAAGTATCTGTTTCAGGTTGCGCGTCGGGAACCGTTGCCCGTATGCCATGAGTGTGGTGCGACCGAGGACACCTCGCACCACACCCTCGTGGAATGCGCCGCTTGGGCTCCCCAGCGCCATGCCCTGATGGCGGTAGTGGGTGGAGACCTTTCGCTGTGCAGCGTGGTTGAGGCCATGCTGCGCGACGAGGGGTCCTGGTCGGCGATGATCTCCTTCAGCGAGGCCGTCATCTCACTGAAGGAGACGGCGGAAAGGAAACGCGAAGCTAACGCCTTAGCAGACCCAATTCGTCGCCGTCGGCTGGGGCAGAGGAGGCGCCGTTATGCGCATCTTCTCCCGCCACCCTAGAGGAGCTACTGCGGGGGGGTCTCCCTGACTCCCCTGTACGTCATCGGGGCGGTCGGGATGCTCTGTGAATCGAGGGCATCCTGATTTAGGCGTGGCAGGCCCGCGAGGTACGGGCTGTCCGCAGGGGTGTTGTAGTGTATGCGCAAGCGATCCTGCAACGCCCCACTGCACTGCGGCGACGGATTCCGCTGTGGGTTTTAGTGAGTAAGAGTCTCATAGTACCTTACCCATTGACGGCCGGTAAGGTCCTCATGATGGGTTTCCCCAGCGTCAACAAAAAAAAAAAAAAAAAAAGGTTTCCTCACAATATTTTCCTTTACCGTAAGACAAGTGATAATCATGTTGGAAATGATTAGTAAATGAAAATATCTGAGGTGCGAGACCCGGGATTTGAACCCGCTTCACTCGGTTTCTCAAGCGAGCGCATCACCACTGGGCTACCACTACTTCATATATAAATAAACAATTTTTATTTTAGTTACTTGGAATAAGATATTTAGATTTTTTTCTAGTTTGCACTTAACTTTCAATAACTAGCAGTTATGTTCGATGACGTCATTGAGCTCACCCATACCTACCTGAGAGGTAATAGTTACGATCAGGGTTGTACAATGTATTATAATATATAACATATTCGAACTATATTTTGCAAATAGTGATTTTAGCAAAAAAAAAAAAACTAAAATTATTTTTAAGTATCTACTCTACAAATTAATTTAAAAAAATTACAAATTTCGGGACACCAGGAGAAGTATACACACACGTGACTGTAAAATTATTATTCTTTGTTATTTTTTACACCTTCTGGATAATTTCTAAGAAATCAATTGTTAACTGACACGCCGGCGTGTCTGCGCCTCTCAACGGGTTTAAGACTCGACATCTTGTTTTATTTATATTAATATCTATACCATAAAATTTTTAAATTGCATAAAATCACATTATCTATACTATTACTATAAAGCTGAAGAGTTTGTTTGTTTGGTTGAACGCGCTAAGCTCAGGAACTACTAATCCGATTTAAAAAATCTTTCTGCATTAGATAGCCCATTAAATGAGGAAGGCTATAGGCTATATACCATCCCGGAAAAATGTACGGTTCCCGAGGGATAGATTTGTTTTTGTCTAGGAAGGAACCCGAAGTGAAGCGAGGGTGAGCCGCTAGTGCCTGCATATAAAATCACGTCACTCTTCTGCCCATAACCACCGTTTGTATAAAAATAATCACGATAGTCTCTAACTCAATTATTGCAAGAAAGAAGAGCCAATAAACTAACAAACAATCTTTCGCATTTAAAATAGTATAAAAATTTAATAATTTCACGAATATAGACACAATACATAGGTACCTACACAATAGAAATTACTTTGACTTATACGTTAGTGAGACGTGCATAAGTAAATAACATACAAAATCGATTGAAATTAAGTTATACTAATTTTTAAGGTTTTTTTTTTCAATCAACGCGTAGCAGGGAGTTTTTCTGCATACTTTTGTTTTGGGATTCTTGTGTAGAATACATAACTATTTTTGTATGGTTCTTCATTAAAAGCGAAAAAAATGTAGACAATTAGTAGCATAACACTTATTGTCCACATACTGTAATAGTCAATCATTGAAGTTTATTTAAATATATAGTTATATCGTAGCCAAAGCACGTAATACGTAAGGAATAAATCGCATTTAATAATGCGATAGGTATACATTATACATAACATACATTATACATATATAATGTGCGTGGATTTAAATTTTTAAGTCAAATACAAGGTCGTTTAAATATACTCGTAAAGACTAATATGTTTAATTAAATATAGAAGTGTTCATACATAAATATTTTGTCATTAAATAATGCTAATCATGTACTAAAATATAATAATTTACGTACATATTATCATATTAAATTAAATAGTCACGCCTTAAAGTGTATTGTTAGCAAAATTCGGCAATTATAATTTGTACGCTAAACTAAAGGTGAAATTAATTAACTTTTCTAGCGATGAAAAGAGGGTCAGGCCGAAGTGACTGAGTCATTCTAGGGCTGTTATAGTGTCATAGTTTTAAAAATAGATTTTCGTTGGGAAGGGAAATAAATCTTAGGATTTTATTAAAACTATAACAATATATTTTGATTTATAGAATAACTCAAAATGATTTTATTATTCGTTATCGGTGTTCTTGGTACTTGATACTAATAAGTATTTTTTAGTTATTTACAACAAAGAAAATTACAAATATACTTAATTATATATACAAAACAAATTATTACTTTATAAGTCATGTCTGCGTGGAATTAGTGGCAAGTGGCATTCCCTCGCTAAATGGAAATGACGATATTTTGGGCAAAAAAATAAACTATTTCTTATAATTTAATGTATATATTAACTATATCCCTATCGAAAATAAACTTTTAATTTCCAGCGTGGTAATCAGATACATGCTCCCACTGTGCCCAAAATAATTAAAAATTGCAACATTAAATACTTTTTCGTATAAAATTATACATATCGACAAATATTCATAATTGTAACAAATCATGACCGAATGTTTCCTAGTAAATTTTTCTTACTCAAGTTTGTGCTGTGTATTTATGTAACTCCCCATAAGGCATACGAATAGCCCATGTCGTGACGGTATTGCGTGATGAGGAGTTACGTCAATGTGAAATATCGGATCCTCAAGGTTAAGCTGTTTTTGGTTTGGTCAAAATATTATATTTTGTTCTTAGAATTTTTATAAATATGTGATTTTTAGGATTTCATTACCAAGTGCTTTTTTTCTATGTATATTTATCATAAAGCAAGTCGTATTTCCCTAATTTATTAATATAGATAAATATAATCCATACTAATATAATAAATGTGAAAGTATGCTTATTTGTTTGTTTGTCCTTCTTTCACGTCGAAACAGAGTGACAAATTAGCATGTATATTTTTGTATGGAGATAGTTGGACGGCTGGAGAATGACATATACATATGTATATATATATATATATATATATATATATATGTGTGTGTGTGTGTGTGTGTATGTGTGTAGTCTATTCCATGCTAACTGTTAATACGTACCTAAGAAAAAACGTGAGCGAAGCGAGGGTGAGCCGTTAGTACATAATATATAAATGAACCGTTGTACTTTCCTACTTCCAACTGTTATTATTTCCCAGCCATTTAACCGAATACCACGGATAAAATATATAGATAGGTATCTACCTATCTATATACTTACATATTATATGTGAACCGCTGGATGACTTTAATTTCTTTTGTTATTAACACTTAATTAAAAAAGAATTAGATCAATTTTAACATTTTTTTATGATGTAAATTTCATAATGAAATAACATGTAATGTATATTATATTAAAAATCATCGCCATTATCCTACACGTTTTCCATAAAGTGTTTAAAAACGTGACATAATAGTTTGTAGATAAATCTAGGTTATTGTAAGTAAATCTTATTAATGTACTACACTACTGCGGTTTCATAGTGTATCGGATATAAAGAGTTGATTTATTTGTAGCTAGGTCATTTTAGTTTAATATTCATTTAAATTATTCTTTGACGACACAATTGACTCAGTGAGTAGTGACCCTACTTGCTGTGTCAGCGGTCGCGGGTTCGAGCCCGCTGGGGGCATTCATTTGTGTGAGCGCGAATGTTTGTACTCCAGTCATGAGTGTTTATATTTATAATATGTATGTATTTAAAGTTACATATGTGTAGTGTATCAACTATCTGGTATCCATAACACAAGCCTCGTAGCTTACCTTGGAACTAGATGGTGCTGTGTGTTAATGTCCCAACATGTTATATTATATTTATCTATTGAATATTCAATAATATTCTTATATATAACTACAATGAATTGTCGTACGTATCCCTGACTACTGTAAAACAAAGGAGACATAATATCGTCTTACAAAGTGAAAAGTACAATACGGCATACTTTAAAGTATTAATTTATGTATCTACTAACAAGCGGCTACTTAAACATTCTAAAAATAATCTTACGAATAATGTTAAAGAAGTCCATCTATACTAATATTATAAAGAGGAAAGATTTGATTATTTGTTTGTTTGTTTGCATCGAATAGGCTCCGAAACTACTGAACCGATCAAGATGGAATTTGGTAAGAAGACAGTTTGAGACCCTGGGAAGAATATAGGGTAGTTTTTATCGCGGAAATCAACCCTTAAAGGGGTGAAAATGCGGATGAAAGTACGGGGAAGCAAGCTAGGGACGAACCCGAGCGAAGCCCTCGCTTTTGTAATAAACAAAATAATATTTTGTATATAACATGATTCGAATAGGTATCTAAATAAATATATGTAAAAAGTAAACGCATTCATACAAAGTATCATACAGATGTACATACATATATGTACATACATAATAATACATATCACTTGCAATATTTATAATCTTTAATTATAGGTGTCAAAATAGCATAAACATTCAGGAAAATTGCGTATTTCTTGTTTAGTAAATCAATTATTATATAATATATTAAAATAGCGTGTCCGTTTGTTAATACAATATTTAAATTTATATGCAAATACAGTTACATAATAGTAGCAATATTATATAAAGTGATCACCGCTATGCTAAGTACCGTTCAGTTCCAGTCACATATTCTGCATTTTACAGTTATGCCCTGTAACTTGTTAGTAAACAATAGGCGATATGAAAACGACGTTTTACGCCAATTGGAAATTGTAACATGAAATTTGATAAAGAAAATGAAAAAAGGCATAGTAATGCAGGTTTGATTTTATAACAATCTACAACTAATTTTTAAACGCTATATCTGAATACATAATTACATATATTATTCTAATTTTAAGCTGTCCATATGAAATACTTCACTATACATCACATCATATTTTAATTAAAAATGTTTGAAACAATACTTACCTTTGGTGCACTAAAAGTACACCAATAATATATGCGTGTTAAAGGTATTTGTTTCTTCTACTATATTAAGTTAAAAATTACATTATTCTATGTAAAAACATATAAAGAAGAAGCCAACAAGAATACTTAATAATTTCACTTAAATCTTACTAAAATACATTTTTATCAATGAAATAAAAACATTTATTCTTATTCACTGAGTAAATTATACATTGCATGACGGATATCGTGAGTACTCATTTTCCTGTTAGTAAACAACGACTGCTATGCCTAATCATCCCGTACGCATTACTGTTGGGTAATGGGTATGGGTATTGTTATGAAATAACTGCTTATTGCCATTGCGGTATTTCATGTGTAAATATTTTCTAAGATATGAATACTAAATAGTATATGCTATACATAAATGTAGCTTTCTTCAGACTATTATTATTAGTGTGAAAGTTTGTATGTAAGTCTTGTCTATATAACTTTTTATGTATGTATGTATGTTTCTCCTTCACGCTGAAAGGGCTGGATGAATTGTACTGTAGTAACACATAGGTACTATTAGGCACCGAGGGACGTACAAAAGCGAAGCGAGTGTAAGTCGCTAGTTTAACTAGGTATATGTGCTGAAAAAACGGGTATTTGATATGTAGAAACGATATTAAAAGTTTGTCTGCTCGATCATGCATCACTCAAAAATAGTGGGCCAGGTTTCAATAGAGATTTTTTGTTAAGAAGATTAGTCTGTAATACAAATATGGATTTTTAACTGACTTTCAAAAAGGAGGAAGTTTTATGTTCGTCTGTATGTATGTTCTTTTTTGTTATAATCGATCTTGTAGATTCAATGATATTCTTCTGTCTTGCACAACCTTGTACAGTAAATAAATAAAATAATAATTACGTGAAAAAGAACCTTCAAACTATCGTTTTTTCAGGCCTTTACGCCTTTTAATTTTTAGATCTTTAATGTAATATAAACTACAACTTGATGAATGAATACGTAATATACCTATTCTAAAAATATTCCGAATTTTTTGTATAGTTTTAGTTCATTATACTTTATCTGTTATACTACATGCTTTTAATTATTGTAGATATGTAAAAGTTTAGAAAAAATGTGCAACTCATTGTGATCGTTAAAAGATTTGCTGTAGCAAAAAGGATAGGTTATTTTTTTATTAAAAAAACTAATTTAGAATTTGTGGTAACTATGCAAACTTACGTTAATTTTTATAACATAATAGCTAGCAAAAACGTGTTGGTGGCCTGAAACCGAAAAAAAAGGTCCGTTTAATCTTGCCAATAACACTTAACCTTAAAAGCCTTCGCACACCGTAGTCATCTCGGTGTCACATGTAATGGGATTTAAAAAATAACATTTTTACATGACACATATAAGTTAATCCAAGTTAATGTAATAAGGAATAATTTGAACTTGCCCCTCATAAATTGTTGCTTTTGTGCTCTTAGCATTATATTTTTCGTATAGTTAAGTATATGTATATCCTATTTCTAATTTTTATACAAGATACGTATCTTTATTCTCTTAGTAACTTATCTGAAATATGAAAAAAAATGTATCCGGCTACAAACTGAACTTATACTTCTTAAATGTTATTAAAATAACTTACAACAAGCAACAAGGTAAGAATTCTGAGCAAAAAAAAAAAATTTGTATACGTGAGTAGTTGAGTGAGTAAGTTTTTGATAAATAATAATGATTTTTAGTACATCTAATTTTTTATTTCAACGTACATAAATAATATATAATAAATTTTTAGTATATAATAAATCAAGAATCTTGTCATGTGGCTGCAAAATATTGGCCGTAAAAAGCTATGGGCAGAACTTGTACGAAACGAAAGCTTCATTCATGTTAACGAGGAAGTGTAAACCATATTGAAATATTTTCAAATTGAGAACATATTATAATGTAAGCCACACAGGAAGCTCTAATGCGGCAACAAGCACATCCGCAACCATAAACGTCGTTACCATAAGCGGGTGTCAGTTATTATCATAGGTTATAGACTACAGTGAACTTTAATGTTTCATATGCAAAAGTGTTTAAGAAAATATTATTGAGACCCATTGATTGAAAGCTTACGAAATTTCATAGAAGCTTATTGTTAAAAAAATCCATCTTTCAGCGCAATAAGAAACTTCAGTTACAAAAATTCGTTTACATTCTAACTGCTTTTCCTCGTAGATGCATTATTAAAGAAAACCGATAAAAAGTAAGGTTTCTAATATTTCAATAAGTATAAGAAATGAGCAATTTAAAGAAATTTTATTTATTACTAGCGACTCACCCTCGCTCCGCTCGGGTTCGTTCCTGCTTTTAGTATAGATTTCTCAGAGATGAGATGTTTTCCTGCAGTAAAAAGTATCCTATATGTTGACCCGAATAACTAGCTATCATCATACCAAATTTCATTAAAATCCCTCCAGTGGTTTTTCCGTGACGCGGTAACATACAGACAGACAAAAATTGTAAAAGCCATAGATTCGGCCTCTTTATCGATAATAATGTCCATTTCAATAAGATTTTCCAAAAATTATGTACAGATTCGGCTTAGTGACAATTTTATTATATGTACCTATAGATTAGGAATTTTGATTCATTCCATTAAATATGATACGTTCGTAAATACCATCATTTTTAACATCCAATAAAAAACAGTTGAGTTAGATAATTAAAAGTAATCCCTTATAAATCAAACCCCGCATTCCCATACAAGTTAAATAGATTTTATTATTCCTATTAACCTCTATTAACACAATATAAAAGTAACAATTGATCAAATTAGATTGTTTTGTATCATAAATCACATAGTCTGAGTCAGCGAGATTTTTTATAGCCCTTCATATTTTTTGTTATTTATAACCCTGTTTTTTAGAGGGTAAATGAGTTAGGCGTATTTATGAACTAGATAAAAATACTTTGATTTATTTTCTATTTATATTATAATAATATTTTTGCTGTATAGTTATCTGCTTATGTAAAACTAGCGACTCACGCTCGCTTCGCTCGCGTTCGTCCCTAGGTACGTTTTCACGGTTAGCTATGTTTAGATATACATAAATAGTAGCTTGCTGCTCCTAAGATATTCGTTTAATTTAAATTATATAGCGATTTACCCTCGTTTTGCTCGGGTGCGTACGCTGTACGCAGATTTGTTCACAATTTCATGGGTTTTATTTTTTTTCGCGGAACCCTGATTCTTTTTCTAAAATTAAAGTAGCCTAAGTTACTCCCTATAACATCCGCTATCTGTCAGTGAAAGTCCCGTCAAAATCGGTCGAGCCGTTTCGGAGATTAGTCGGAACAAACAGACAGACAGACAGACAAAAATTGTAAAAATATAAGGAAATAATCCTAAAAAGTTATTAAAAAAATAAAAAAGAAAAGTGAAATAAAAATAAAAGAAGAACCATTAAATCTTTTATGGCCTAAAAGAGTTTTAAATTCATTATGTAATTTATTTGAAATAAAGTTTCAAATAATAAAATGACGATTAGGGATAAATCAAAATGAAAATGGTATATGTACCGTGTATATATCCATATGCATTTAGTAAAAAGCGGTTATTTTAATATTACAAACAGACACTCCAATTTTATTTATCTGTATAGATAAGCCGTGAATTATTATTATCATCATACGGTAGATACTTTGAGCTCATCAAAACAATGAATAAGTGGAAATAGAATGAACGCTTTTACAAAACTAATATCTGGGCGACAGAGCTTCGCTTGACGTAGGCGCTCGTTCAGAATCATCCATTGGCGACAATGCAAGTACCATAAAGAATTACGGGATGCCGTTATAGGACATTGTCAGCGTGAGAACAGATAGAAAGTCTCTAATAATAATTAGTTTTAAAAAAATGATTTTGAAAAATTGCGTTTTTTTTTCATAATAGACACCTATAAACTTCAAAAGCTTAAAAGTTTAAAACCTTGCCTTAATACAAAATTTGATCCAAATCGATAAAGCCATTTCTGAGATAAATTTATAATTTATATATAGTATATATATTTATTTATAATTTATGTATAGTACAAGAATTGCTCATTTAATATTATGAAAAGATAGTATATTTTTTAAAGTATTAAATACATATCCCACTACTATGCGTAAATCTAAAAAAGTTAATTTAATAAGTTTAAGGTTAAATTATTTGTATAACGAGCTTAAGCAAAGTGCGAGAAAAACAAAAAATATCACAAATATTGTTTAATAATTTTAATATAATATAAAACACAAACATTCATACATATATGATATAACTAATATAATATATTCTAAATAATATCATAGGTGGAATTGGGAGAAACCGTTAAATATTTAGTTTCACTACGTTGCAACTAGATGGCGTTGGATGTACACTGAATCGCGCTATCGTTTGGTTCTTTCTAAAACATAAGAGCTCGACGGACTCATTCTGCTTTAGACGTTCTTGTCGTATGAAACAAGATTTATCTTGAAAGGGGGTTTACCGGCTAATTGTCTGGTTATACCCTCAAGAAATACATAAAAAAAAGATTCACATCAGTGAATGGGATATGCCCGTGAAATTCGTGGAGACTGGAGATATCTCATAAACTGTGTGTATCTCTGCACATTGATGCTGAGATAACTTTAATTCGTATAGATTGTTTAATTCGTTAGTAATTTTTATCTCAGTATATTATTATGTAATTGAAATAATCTATATCTATACAGATAAATAAAATTGGAGTGTCTGTTTGTAATATTAAAATAACCGCTTTTTACTAAATGCATATGGATACACGGTACATATACCAAAACAACATTTTTTACAATTTTTGTCTGTCTGTCTGTTTGTTCCGGCTAATCTCCGAAACGGCTGGACTGATTTTGACGGGACTTTCACTGGCAGATAGCAGATGTTATAGGGAGTAATTTAGGCTACTTTGATTTTAGAAAAAGAATTAGGGTTCCGCATAAGAAAATTAAAACCCATGACATTGTGAACAAAATCCGCGTACGGCGTACGCACTCGAGCAAAACGAAGGTAAATCGCTATATGATTTAAATTAAATAAATATCTTAGAAGTAGCAAGTTACTATTTACGTATACCTAAACATAGCTAACCGTGAAAACGTACCTAGGGACGAACGCGAGCGAAGCGAGCTTGAGTCGCTAGTATATAATAAAATTCTGAGACGAATCTGTTACATTTTTTTTTTTGGAAAATCTTATTGAAATAGTCATTCTTATCGATACACAGGCCGTACTATAGTTTATAAAATTTTTCTCTGTCTTACACTATCTACAGTCCATAGGAGATAGAGAATATGTGACTCTCTATTTCCTAATAAAAGCAATAATTCTTTCATTCAATCATCGCAATAATTTATTTTTTAAATTATGACAACTTTTATCGACACGTTTTTATTTTTATGTACGCTTATATTTTTGTGATTTATTTCTGTGGATTATAGCTTGATATAATCAATGACATTGGATAAAGGAGAATAACTTGATTCAGGATTCCAATAATAAACTAAGTATTACTTAAGCTAAATTAAAAGATTAAAAATAAGATAACTTACCTATCTTAGAAAAAACTAAAACTTAAGTAAGTAGCGATATATTCAACAGTTTTTTTTTTATTATTTCGATAATAACACAAAAACTTTTTTTTCAGGCAAGTCGGTCGCAACCTGATCATCCCTGGTGGTACCCGTACCATCGACGCGACAGGCAAGCTCGTGATGCCGGGTGGAATTGATCCTCACACCCACTTCGAGGTCGAGATGATGGGCGCTAAGACTGCTGATGACTTCTATAAGGGAACGAGGGCGGCTGTCGCTGGTGGAACTACCACTATAAGTAAGTACTTGCCATTAATTTTTTTTATACCTTTGTTTGAGACAAACATTCATATCATAATCAAAACAAAAAAAGAAATCGGTGTTTTATTTTAATTCGGTTCCCTGGTTATGGTCACAGGAGAAGCAAAGGTTTTCGCCGTTTTAAATGTTATAGTTATTACTGACGGTGTCTATCTACATAATCCACATCCACATAATATATTATAAATGCGAAAGTCTGTCTCTGTCTCTCTGTCTGTTAACTTTTCACGCTTAATCCGTTGAACCGATTTGGATGAATATTGAGACCCTGGGAAGAACATAGGATAGTTTTTATCCCGTAAATCATCCATTAAAGGGGTGAAAAGGGGCGTGGAATTTTATATGGGGAATGAGTTATTTCTCACGTAAGATATATATATATATATATATATATATATATATATATATATATATATATATATATATATTTTAAAGTACTTACCTACTTTTCTATACCTATGTACATATGTATAATCTATCTATTCCATACTAACAGTTAAAATCTACCTAGTGACAACCCGAGCGAAGCGAGGGCGAGTATACAATACCTTTGAAAAAAGACAAATGGCACTGGAGTAAAGCCATGACCTTGTTTACAGTAAAGCATTCGGAACGAAAAATATCTGAAACAAACAAAATAAAACTTGGAAAAATCCGAAAAAATAGTTTAAGTTCAAATTTGCGTAAATTTAAGAAATAATTAATCATTTATTTATTTTTATGTTCTAGTGGATATGGTGCTGCCTGAGAAAGGACAATCGTTAATTGAAGCATACAACAATTGGAGACAAAGGGCTGATGGAAAGGTATATTTATTGCAGCGATATTGTGACATCCATTAACTTTGTTTTTGATCGACTTCAAAATGTACTAGTTGACTCACTTAATTTAGGTGTATGTTTTTGTTACGACAAAGGTTCTTTATAAGTTACAAGAAAAAAACTACTTTCGAACTATACATTATTAGAACGCGATTGATAAAGGCTTGCGAGCATACCCACGGGTTAAAGCTATTACTTAATATTGACGATTTCTCATGAAAAATCAAGCATGAAATAAAAGAATACAATAAGAGGTTCCCTAAACGATTACACTAAACGATCGCGTAGGTATATGGAAATTAGCAGATTTACTTTTAACAGAAAAAAACTATTCCGTATATAAGTAAATGCGCACGCGCATCGTTGAGATTCAAATAGCTAAAGTATATAGTGTAGTATAATCTGGTTCAATGCTTACATTTACGTTATATGTAGTAGTTTTTACGTGCTCACGAATATAAACGTTTTCCTTAAGTAATTAATTACATTATTCAAATTAGTGAAAGTGAAATTTCCTTTTGTGTAACGATGTAGTTTAGAAATAGAGTAAATCGTGTATTTATATTGATGAGACCGGCTGCCGTGGGGCAGCCGGTCTCATGGTACTTAGGGTGTCTCTCATACGTAAAGCCATCGTAACAGCGTAAAGACTTATGATTGCCCACAAATGTTCGCATTTGTAATATTAATATTAGTATGTTAAACATATATTCTAAACTAGCGACTCAGTCTCACTTCCCTCGGGTTCGCCTCTAGACAATGAAAAACAAATCTATCCCGCAGGAACCGATCATTTTTCCGGGATGATATATAGCTTATAGGCTTCCTCAATAAACCAGCTATCTTACGCATTTTTTTTTTAAATCGGATTAATAGTTCCTGAGATTAACGCGTTTATCCAAACATACAAACAAATATTAGTTGATAATATACAATAATAAATATCTCTATAATTGCTTAGTTTAATGAAGTTTTATTTTATCATTTATTATCTAAAAATAACCTAGGTCTGTTGCGACTACGCACTACATGTCGGAGTGACGTGGTGGTCCCCTCAAGTGAAGAAGGAGATGCAGCAGTTGGTGGCAGAGCATGGCGTCAATTCCTTTAAGATGTTCATGGCCTACAAAGATTCATGGATGCTGGGAGACTATGATATGTGCTTGGCTTTTGAAACTTGCGCCGAGTTAAGGGCTTTACCCCTGGTGAGCTATTCATTTTTTGGATTAAATTGTTAAAAATGTATTTTAAATATTTATGAAGTATTTCTTTCTGAAGTTCAATAAATTCAAACTCATAATGTAACTATTTTTTTTTTAATAAAAACGTTTCTTTTTTTATCAAAATTTATTTTAGCCTTCTGTCTGTGATATATATTTTTTCTATATAAAATTGTGAGCTAAAACTAAAAATATAACCTTTGTGGCTAACAAACAATACGCCATTTTTATTTTTGCTAAACTACTGTTGATATTTTTTTAATTTAACGTGACGTTTCCAATCTTCTGACCATTTGAAAGCAAATTGGTAACTACATATTCTATCATCTATCCATACAGCTTCCAAAGAAAAATACTCGACATCTTTAAATTGTTCAGGTGCACGCAGAAAACGGTAACATAATAGCTCGTAACGCGGAGAAGTTGCTGGCAGCCGGCGTCACCACGCCCGAGGGTCACGAGCTGTCCAGGAATGAGGAGGTGGAAGCAGAAGCGGTTAACCGAGCTTGTGTTATTGCTAACCAGGTGAGATTCATAATAATAATATATCTGTCCTGTTCGTCCTTCACCTACGACGGCCAACCTCACTGAAACTATCCAGATGAACAAGAGATATTATAGTGCAGACACAAGTGCACTCTCTATCCTTTTAGTCTTAAAGTCCGATAGGGCAATACTTCGACACGACCGGTGAGAGTCAGGGTCGCTCCACACTATAGTGCCTGTCACAGTCCGTTCTCGGTTCGATATCGGTCTGGTAAATCGGATCGGATCTGTTTCCATGGTAACTGTTGTTATTGTCTGTCAAATGATATATAATATTATATTCTTTCCTTAAATGATATTCTATAAATATATGATTGTAATATGCCTAATATGCGTTATTTTTAGTATCTCACCTATCCTAATTATTTAAAACATAAATTGAATTTCATAGAGAGTACCAATAATCTACAGAAAATTTTACTTCTTGCGCTTGTACACATTCATACACGCACTCTTTAATTTTTTTATACAACAAACGTTGCTGGTGCCTGATTCGACCGGAACGTGACTCTTACTGATAGTGTGAATGCACTTATTGCTTTTTGTATAACAATACTTTACCAGCTCGATATCAGACCGAGAACGAACTGAGATCGGTACTACAGAGTGGATCGGCCCTTAAGGCGCAGGACCGACGCGGCACGAACTGCTTCGGCACGGGGATGCATCATCCAACTTCCCAACATCAGGCTACTATTAAGCATATCTTAACAGAAAAAATGTAATAAATAAATAAAAATAACTATCAAAATTTTCTATTTTCCACCTTCTGACTTTGTCATCAGATCAAAAAAGTAGTAAATTTCAAATAAAATGATCACTGAGTGATGTGAACAAATCTTAAGCTCTAAATATACAGCCACGCAATACTTTTAAAAAACTATCTTGGTGTTATCCATAAGGTAGGTATGTCGATAAAGTGGTCTATGTATAATTCGAAATATTATTCAATATTCAAGATATAAGCAATCTCCATTGCGAATTTCACTAAAAACTTGCAGAGCCATAACTATCTGAAGAATGTACAAACACATTGACTCACTTACTCTATCACTCATTCACAAACTTTAAATAAAACTTTATGTAATTTTCAGATGAACACTCCCCTCTACATAGTGCATATGATGTCTAAAAGTGCGGTGCAAGCGCTTAGATTAGCTCGGACTAGACAAAAGCAACCCCTATTTGGTGAAACCCTCGCAGCAACTGTTGGGACGGATGGTGGGTTTTAAGTTTTTTTTATTATATTATGTGTATACTAGCGACTCAGCCTCGCTCCGCTCGAGTTCGTCCCTACTTACGTTGTAACATTTAGCGTAGATTTCTCAGAGATATTTTCCTGCAGTAAAAAGTATCCTATATGTTGAGCCAAATAACCAACTACCATCATACCAAATTTCATCGAAATCTGTCCAGTGGTTGTCTCGTAATGCGTTCCCAGACAAACAGACACAACAAACAAAAAAACAAAAATTTTAAACAATAGATTCGGCTTCTGTATTGATAATAAAGACTATTTCAATTAATTTTCCAAAAAATATTTAATGTACAGATCCGACTCAGAATTTTTTTATTATATTAAACAGATAATATAATACTAGTACTAGTGTAAAACGCACGTACACTCTATTCCTGTCACTCTCATATTCCCGTGTTACAGCAATTCGACACTCAAAATGAGAGATCAGGCGCTTGTCTCCGAGACACTAGGGTAAAACACAGCAAAGTCCTCAACTCCTGATTGTTACTGAGACTTTAGTAACAGAAAGATTCAAACGGTAAATTTGGCAGGACCCGGGACTCGAATCCAGGACTTCCGATCTGAAGCTGTACATGCTAAACCATGGAGGAAATACAATAAATTATTATTACTAAATTTAAATTATAAGTTATTGTACATCTTTTACTCTATTTACATATCAAAATAAATTATATGAAGGGTTTATAATCGGGCAATTTATGTCCTATAATCTTGGCTTTATATAACCATAAAACCATCATCACCATAAACAAAAAATATACTATGTATTTAGACAGATCAAAAAGAACTAGATACACAATCCCATACAAAAGTTCTCTTAAAACTGTCACCAATTGTGTTTAGGTAATTCTATTTGAAATAAATATACTACAATGTAAATTCAACCTTAAAAGTAATGCTTAAAGTTGTTTTCACAAAATTATGTATAAAGACCAAGAAATTTTTTATGACCGATGTATCAAAACACATTCAACCTTACATGCATGTCTTAAAGTCAGAATTACAAAGTGCGAAAAAACCCAACAAATGGAACAGAATCAACGCACATAACCCGAACAATTTAAATAGGCATGCGATAGTATGATTAATACGTTTAGTAAGAGTCTTTACAATTTAAATGCTTTATGACTCCTGCTGTTTATTACGACGTACGAGAACGTGATTTCTTGACAAAATAACAGTATTTATAATTCAGTGATAACAATCATATAATACTAATACTTACCGAAAATATGAAACTCCATCCTTTTTAGCAATCTAGATGTGTGATTTTTGTATTTTAAACCAACATTAAGCCATATTTACCGTTAGAGCGTTCGAATGCTATTAAATTAAAATCGCACCCAAATATTCAAGTGGGCGCTCATTCAGTGAGGACATTTTTCGTCGTTGATTGTGTATCTAATTTTTTTTTATTGAACGATGACTATATTCAACTAAAATAAACCATTCTAGGTACCCATTACAAGAATGCGTGTTTCCGCCACGCGGCGGCGCACGTGCTGTCGCCGCCGCTGCGCCCAGACTCCTCAACGCCCGACGCCATCGTTGATGCGCTCGCGCAGTCAGTTACTATTATTATTATATTATTATATTTACTATAAGATATAGGCTGTGGTAGCCCATCGGTGATACGCTCCATTGGGAAGTCAGCGGGTTCAAATCCCGTGTCTCGAAACTCTGATATTATCATGTGCGAATTATTCCCAACATGATTACCACTTGTCTTACGGTGAAGGAAAACATCGTGAGGAAACCTACATGTTTGAGAGAACCTAGCTAGTTTTCGATAGACATGTGAAGTCCGCTCCGCAATTGGTCAGCGTGATTCCCCTTCGTATTGCAGAGAGATCCGTGATTTTTATTGAATTAAGCAAACTAAAACACTCAATATATTCTAAAAAATATTTTTGTTAAAATATATATACGGTCGAATTGAGAACTTCCTCCTTTTTTTGGAAGTCGGTTAAAAATATCCAATATTCATTAAACTAAGAAAGTATTGAATGAGATTATAAACTTAAAAGGATTTTAGTTAAAATTTATATCACAAAAGTAACCTCAAAATATTATTTCCAGCGACGACCTTCAACTGATCGGCAGTGACAACTGCACCTTCCACGAGAAGGACAAAGAAATGGGGAAGAACAACTTCTGCAAGATCCCCAATGGGGTGAACGGCGTAGAAGACCGTATGGCTATCCTCTGGCAGAAGGCTGTTAACACCGGTATTTAATAGCTACTTATAATCTTGAATATATTCTTGAATTATAGTAGCGCCCTCGCTTGGGAAACCGAGTGAAGCGGGTTCAAATCCCGCGTCTCTCTGATATTTTCATGCGCGAATCATTTCCGACATAACTACTACTTCGCTTACGGTAAAAGAAAACATCGTAAGGAAACCTGCATGTCTGAGAGAATTTAGCAAGTTCTCGAAAGACATGATCAGTCCGTCAATCTGACTACTCACTAAACAAAACCTTCTTCGTCTTAATGGGACACTCAACCACGACGCTCCGATGGCAGGTCTGCCGAAGCAGACCACGACAGCCATGGGGTTGCTCCAACAGTCCACTCTACTATCAGAGAAATACGAGGAGCATTTCGCATGGCACATCGCCCACCGAGGTGGGCCGCAAAATAAGCCCCCCCCCTTAACAGGGGAGGGGGGGGGGGGTTTAAGCTATACAGTGGTGCGTCCCCCCGCAGGCGTGATGGACCCGTGCCGCTTCGTGGCGGTGACGAGCACGAACGCGGCGCGCATGTTCAACGTGTACCCGGCGAAGGGGCGCGTGGCGGAGGGCGCGGACGCCGACGTGGTGGTGTGGGACCCGCGCGCCGAGCGCGTCATCTCCGCCGCCACCCACCACCACGCTGTGGACTTCAATATATTTGAGGTGAGCGCTGTCGGTGTGTTCTGTCTCAGATATTAGTATTTGTAGGAACATAGAAAAATACTTTAATCTCTAAAAACAATATATAGATAAAAACTGGCCAAGTGCGAGTCGGACTCGCGCACAATGGATTCCGTACCATTATCTATAAAACGGCAAATAATCATGTCTGTTGTATGGGAGCCCCCATAAAATATTTTTTTTTTTATTTTAATTTAATTATTTATTTTCAAAGGTAACTTCAAAGAATACTCATTGACCCCTCATTATTAGAGTGTTTACGAACTACTTACTGCATACATTGCTTAACATTTATGCTTGCCTCACACGAGTTGCTCTCTTAGTAAATAATAAAAAAACGCTTATCAGTCGAGATATTTTATTTTTTTCCATCTGGCAATTCTTCATGTGATCCGAGTAATGTGCCATAAGGAATTTTCTTAGATTTAAGGGAATATTTGATATTTTAAATAAAACTATCTTTTAGGGTTTTTTTCGTGGATTTATTTTAATTTTTGGTTTCCGGGCAGACTGTCTTTCTCTTGACCATGATTGATGTAAAGTTTTTGATTTAGCATAAGAAATCCGCGAAAAGATAGTTTTATTTAAAATGTCGAATATTCGCGAAATCCTAAGAAAATACTATTAATACGTAATATAGAGTAAATATTATTTGTTTACTGATTATAAATGTCTATGTTCCACAGGGTCAGCGCGTCGTGGGTAGCCCACAGTACGTTATAGTAAATGGCCGCGTCTGTCTCGACGATGGAGACTTGCGAGTTGCCGAAGGTAAATTAATAAATTATTTTTTACTAGCTTTAGTTCACGACTCTACTCGTGGTACGTAGATCACGCGATAAACTTTAGCATGAATATATATTAATCTAAAATATAAACTGTCTACATCCTGATTTTTCGCTTTATATTCGTCGTCTCAACCGAAACACGTCCACTGTTGGACATAGGCCTCCCCCAAAGATTTCCACGACAACCGGTCCTGCGCCATCCGCATCCAGTGGGATCCAGCGACTTTGACCAAGTCGTCGGTCCACCTTGTGGGAGGTCTGCCCACGCTTCGCCTTCCGGTACGTGGCCGCCATTCGAGAACTTTGCGTCCCCAACGACCGTCCGTTCTGCGAGCGATGTGCCCCGCCCACTGCCACTTGAGCTTGGATATTCTGTGGGCTATGTCGGTGACCTTGGTCCTTTTGCGTATCTCCTCATTCCTGATTCGATCTCGCAGGGAAACCCCGAGCATCGCCCTTTCCATTGCTCTTTGTGTGACCTTGAGCTTTCTTATCAGGCCCATCGTGAGCGGCCACGTCTCTGTGCCGTATGTCATCACTGGCAACACACACTGGTCAAAGACTTTTGTCTTGAGACACTGCGGTATTCTCGTTATATTGTGACGTAGTAACAAATACACTTATAAATTTTTGTATTTGTAATATTTATTCATTCAATTAAGTTCTTTCTACGATTGAACCTACGACCTCCAGCAGGATAATTTATATAAAAGAATCGCTTATTTAATATTATAAGAAATTTAAATTAGTTCATTATAATCTATACTTAATATTATAAAGCTGAAGAGTTTGTTTGTTTGGTTGAACGCGCTAATATCAGGAAGTGCTAATCCGATTTGAACAATTCTTTTTGCATTAAATAGTCCGTTAACTGAGGAAGGCTATAGGCTATATATCATCCCGGAAAAATGTACAGTTCCCGTGGGATAGATTTGTTTTTGTCTAGGACGAACTTTGTCGAACTTTCTGTCGAATCCGAAGCGAAGCAAGGGTGAGTCGCTAGTACAATAATATAGTACCAAATAAACGAATGACAACCCACCATTGTCCAGGTTTCGGCAGATACATAAAGACGCCAGCAAACTCCCCGTACGTGTACGGCGGCGAGGCGCCCGCCGCGCCGCAGCCGTCGCCGCCGCACGCCGCGCGCTCGCCGCACTCCCCCGCCCGGGTCACCAACGGCACGCCCACCGGTAAGGACATACAAATATACAAATACATATAAATATACAAAAAAAAATTATATTTTCATGTGCGATTCATTTCTAACATGATTACCACTTGCCTTACGGTGAAGGAAAACATGGTGAGGAAACCTGCAACTTTGAGAAACCTAGCAAGTTTTCGAAAAACATGTGAAGTTCGCGAACGGGCACTTGGCCAGCGTGGTGGACTATGGCCTGATACCCCTCGTATTGAAGGGAGGCCCGTGCCCAGCAGTGGGACGTTAAAAAGAGCTGAATACATATAAAACATACATATAAAAAAAAGTGAGTGTGTGTTCAATTCACACAAAGTAGAAGTGAAACTTCAAAAATGTAACCTGCGAGAGAATGAGATGAATATAGAGTATCAGGATACTTGTAGGTTTGTTTTAAGTAGCAAGGATAGGATAATTGTAAGTTTTTTTTTTAATAATATTTTTACCAAATTTAAAAGTTATTTTACATTTTATTTGACATAAATATACAATATTATATTAAATATACAATATTATTCAGTAATTAATTTTATTATTTTTCACTTCTTGTGTAATGTATTCTATCTCAAATAACAACGGTTACCATGGCAACATAACAATTTCTCATTATCTCGCCGGCTTAATCCCATATATTCATGTGTTTGTCTCTTTCTCGTGTCATATTTCCGTTTCATCGAGTTTCAAATCACAACGATTTCAAAGAAGTTTCACTTCAATAACTCACTCCCATCTACAATGCCTCGCCTGCCTAGTCTAGATGCGTTCGTTAGAACACTGTATGGATAGATGTTGGCTTTAGCAGCATTTCATTTAAAATCAATGTATGAGATTGCCTACTGTATAGATTTTTATACTATGGAAGGACATTGTTTTAATTTATAATATAAGCTATATTCGTTTTGAAGTTTAATTGATTCAGTGGAACCGATACAGCGTAAAAAGTAACAATATCTCTTCTCTTTACCTCCCCATACCTCCTCACCACTTTCCTCTACACTCCTTAACTCCCTCATCCTTACTCCTTTCTTTCTATCATTCTCTCTCTCTCACACACACTACAAAGCCTAACTAATGCCGGCTCATTAATTCCAGAGCTGAGCCTGGTGAACAAGCAGCTGGAGAGCGTGTCGCTGGGCGGCTCGGGCTGCAGCACGCCCACCGGCCGCCGCATGCGCGAGCCCGGCCAGCGCGACATGCAGACCTCATCCTTCTCCATCAGCAGTTAGTATTCACTCACTCACTAACTCACTCATTCACTAACTCACTCACTCACTCAATTACTTACACAGTGAGAGGAATGGAAAAGGAAAATGTGCATTATATCATTGCTGCGAATATAACTAGTCTGAGTGAAACTGTCCGAGATCGGTTAGCCAATAGGACATTACTTTTATCACTCTTTGTAACTCTTTTCTTTAAATTATTATTAGATTATTATAATATCAATCTATCAATATTCATATAATATACACTGTTAATAATATTAATAGTAACAAAGTATATTATTATTATTAATTTATATAACTTTTTTTTGTTTACAGAGGAAATTGAAGGTCTGGACACCAAAACCTCAGTGCGTGTCCGAAACCCGCCCGGCGGAAAGTCATCCGGCCTCTGGTAAACCGGTTATAACCGGTTACGTGTGGACCATAACCGGTTACGTCCAGATATATCTGAATAAAATCGGCTATCGCCGAAATGTTTGAATCATAACCGTTTTAATTCGGTTATATCCAGATAATAACCGGTTATTGGATTGCTTAGCGGCGCCGCTAGTTATTTTCGTTTGTGGACAAATATATAGATTGGATGGACATATTAATAGCGGCTATTGTTATATGTACGTATGTATGTATGTATGACTTTATATGACAAGTGATCTACAAAACATAATGAATGCAATCATTTTTTTTATTTAATAAATAGTTCCATTGGATCGTTAACACAGATCAATCATATTTTGTATGATTAGTCTTTATATATATGTTAATTAATTAATATTTTGTATATTTATTATTTTATAAATGTTATAATCATTTATAGATATTTCTTCACAAACGATACGCATTCGTATTAGAGCTTTGAGCGAGGAACCAATGTTAGGTTAAATGTTATTCGCTGTAATTATATAATTTATCGTATTCCTTAAAAATAGTTTTATTATATATGGAAAATCACAATTATTCGTAAACTCAAAAATCAATTATTTTGTATTGATAATATTTTTTCAAGAATAATGATGGGATATGAACAATTATGGAAGTGTAGTCGTACGTTAGAAGCTTACTATTTAGTGCATGTTTAGAGTTTTGATAATATTATTTATTCAGTTCTCTACCTATAGACTGACATACAAACATAGAGTTTAGACGAAATTTTTACACAACAGTAAAAATTAATTATTTATATTAATTATAAGAATCGGTACGTAATCTGACCAAACGATTGTGTTTTGTAAAGATTAAATATTTGAGCTAAAAAGCTATTTTACTAAAGTAAGGGCTCATTCACTGCAATTGCATTTATTCTTATATTTCATAAGAAAAATAGTCAAGATTGTATTGGTTTATTTTTTCTCATGAAAACTTTAAGGCATTTTTAAAAATATTATATCTTTATAAAGCACGGTAGCAATAATATTATGTAACTATCAGCCAAATCATACTAATCGTGTCAAAACCTCATCTGGATTTAATCTTCTATACAAAATAGCCTAAGATATGTAACTAATTCATCAGTACTTATTTGATTATTTCTGAATGTTTAATTCTTCGAGTGTTCAAGTTGTACGTTACGTGGCGCTATAGATATACAATTATACTAGTTATAATATGTTGTTTAATTAATAATGCGCTTCATTTTTATTGAACCTGTGTCGTTTTTAATCCTATATGTACTAATGATCGAACAACGCCATCTATCGGTTGATTTTAATGTTATTCTACAATTTGAATGTTATAAATATCGTCGCTTTACAATACTTTGTTGTTTGCGTTCACTATACTTATGAAAATTATAATTTGATTTAAACTTATGATACCGTTTCAAATGTGTTTATTACAATTTACCACATAAATTCTAGTTATTCATTTTTTTTTTTTGCGTTTCTATGTTAATTATATATTATATTATTAATAAAGCGACGATATTTATTTTTCTGTACGTATTTCGTATCCTCCCAGCGGCACCAGTAACGCCATCTATTCGTCGTGGATGACAGTTTGCATTTTTGTATGTAACCAAAGATGTTAAATCTTAGAGCAATATATAGTTAGTGGAATCGGCATCACATTTGTATAACGTTTTATAATTTTTCTATCTGTCCTAAACATTGTCACGAATAAACAATGTAATCTCACTATTTATTTGTTTTATTTCACCTACAAATTATATTTTATCTGTACGCAATAATCTAATTTAATGATTTATTTAAGTACACTGTACAAATCTGTTTTGGAAGCAATAGTTAGTTAGCAACACTCGCCCAGATTTTTGATTAAATTATATCAAAAATCACTTTTGTGTAATTTTAAATCCATAAAAGACATTAAAAGTTAGATATGCAATAAAGCTACATACCATATATCCTATTTATCCTTGTTTTTTGGTTTTTAAGATTTTAAAATCACTACAGTACAACCATTCTTACGTCATATAAGCACGCATTTTTTAAACCAAAAAATAAACGATGCTTTATATCTGCTTTGATGACATATATTAAGTACAAATGCCCAATCTCATACACAGTAATTGGATAGCGCTAATTCGGGTTAATTTTGTTTGTTTGAATAGATAACAGGTATCGTTAATCCACAAACCGCTGAACTATTTTATTTTATGAATATGTGTTCACTACAAAATATAATAAATATTGCAAATTACAACTAGAATTTTATCGAACAAACAATGATTTTAACAGTTTTAAACCGCGATAAACTACTCATAAAAAATTAAAGCGCCATCTTTGAATATTCGCTATTAACACATTACCTCATTGCTGATTTTTCAATAAACTGTAAAATTACGCAAATCTGATTTACTATCGCATCGTTTCATTTAGAGAAATTTATGAACTATTATATACCTTTTTGGAATCTATTTTATAGGTTTAGTTAATTTTACACAAACTTTAACAATAAATCGATACGTATAATGTAATGCATTTATTTAAACGAAATTTTTCTTTGTTCCTAACGAGTCCGCCTGGTTTATGTATTGTTTGTCGTTTTGGCGAATAATTTCAAATTATACAATTATTACAAGTTGATTTAGATATGTATGTGTGTCACGTACATTTTTTTATTGATACATGTTGTGCTGATCTATGTTAATTCTATTTTATTATGTTATAAGTACTAACGTTTTCACGTTTAGTATAGATTTCTCAGAGATGAGATATTTTCCTGCAGTAAAAAGTATTCTATATATTGACCCGAATAACTAGCTGTCATCATAACAAATTTCATCAAAATCCCTCCAATGGTTTTTTCGTGATGCGGTCACAAACGGACAAAAATTCTAAAAACTATAGATTCGGCCTCTGTATCGATAACTAGCTTTTGCCCGCGATTTCATCCGCGTGGAATAGTGACTGCTCGAAGAGCTACTAGTAAAGTTATTTAACTTATTTATATTCTATACTTAACTTATGTATATTCTAAAACTATGATATCTCCTAAGATATTCATTAAAATAAAATGATATCAAGTGCAATTTTGTTCAAAATTAAATACTTGTGATGAATAACGTATTTATTTGAATAAGGATTAATAGCATGTTTATAAAAACACCTTCGAAATTAATGCATTATTTTAGAACAAATTTGATTACTATAAAAAGGGTTATATTGAGTCAACCTTAAAAGATAGGCTGTCGCGGACTTTTTTTTAGAACTTTTAAAGGGAAACAATTTCGTCATACACGATTTTTGCGTAACTTTAACCGTTTACGCATTTTTCCCCGTTTTTGAAACATTTTTCATTTATGCTCCGCTCCTATTGGTCGTAGCGTGATGTTATATAGCCTAAAGCCTTCCTCCATAAATGGACTATCCAACACGAAAAGGTTTTTTTTAATTCCAACCAGTAGTTCCTGAGATTAGCCCGTTCAACCAAACAAACAAACTCTTCAGCTTTATAATATTAGTATAGATAATGTGTATTTCAATCAAATTTTCCAAAAAATATATAATGTGCAGATTCGGCTTAGTTACAGACTAATAGTTATTCGAAAGCTAAAGCGCCGAAATGATATAACCGATGACGTATAATGACAACTTGATATGTGATTTTATACCTTCTATACTAAGCGCTAACTTAGTTTATAAAACTTTGAAATTTTGTTCTAATTTAAATTGGTATGAAATGGATTTTTGGTTTTTCCAAGTTTTTAGACATGTATAGAAAAACATTGTATATAAGACGTCGCCTAAAAATATTGTGATTTGTTTTCTAATACGATTATTGAAGCGTATGCTCTTATCAGGAGCAAAGACAAATCAGATCAAATAAATGTTAATAGATGGCACTATCTGTATCTATTTGTTTGTGTAAAATTAACAAAAGATGAAAAAAACAACCCGAAAATATAAATTATGGTTTTAAAAACTACTCTAAAGTCTACATCAAGGTAAACGAAGTAATGCGCTTGTAAATCATTCTTTTTTAATTCATTGTTGAAACATCAGAAACAGACATAATAAGGTGATGGTTTGTAAAGTGTATTCACAGATGGCGCTTTTTATTTTTATGAGGTATTTGGGATGGTTAACCACATATTGCATGTAGTAGGCATGTATATTCATATTATAAAACAAAGTAGTCTATATGGGTAAAGGAAAAATTTAAATTATTACTGTGCCTTTTCTTCTTATGGAATGTATATTATTAAAGTACTAATAAACTAGTTATAATAGTATTGTCAACTGTTTAGTCAAATAACGTGTTGATTTCAAGTTGATCCACAAGATGGCGCTGTTAATTCAAGCATTCAGCGAGGCTTTATTTTGGGACAAATTCTATTTGTTAATATAAAAAATAATTTATAGTATGTTTACCACAGGATTTTTTAATGATTAAAGATAAGCTTCATTTTGGCTTGTCGCGTCTCGTCCAACGCCGACTGTAAAATAATAGCTTGTGGGGTTTAGGATAGAAATAAATACAAAAATACAATTTTATGCTGTTTATTAAAATAATATTCGTTCAACTGAACACAAGAAATGGGTCCAGACCTAATAATTGAGTTTTCTAATTTGACAATTTCTTTCTACAAAAAAATAACTAGCTCTTCGCAGGAGCCACTTTGTCTTTACCATCTTAACAATAAAAACAACCTATAAAATCTATCAACATAAAAGACCTTTCAGAGGTATTAGGTATCGAAATATACCAGTTTACAGTTTAATTTGGCACAGATTATATATATAGAAAAAAGTTTACTGTCCTTTCATTTATCCCTGGTTAATCTGCTTTAAGTTCTAAGATGGTTTTGGCACGCATTCGCCTCAGCAAATACAACTTTCATTAATCGAAATAAGATAAAATAAAACATCTTCCTTTAGAACACAAAATATCAAATTCCGTATAAATTCAAATATTCTTAAAAACAAAAAAAAATTACGGAAAATCTAATTATATTTAGAAAACTATACAGTACCCATAGTATTTCAGTATTGCACAAGTTCTAATTCCATGCAAAATCACGCCGCGATCGAAGGAATCTTGTCACATATATCGTTAAACCGATTGCTTTCCGTCAAACGTAATCAAAATCCATAATAAAACAAACAACAGTCGTTTGAGAATTTATATTTTGATCATTTCAATAAGTCATGGGTCGATATTGCATTCAACAACGTTAAAAATCTTAATAATAACAATAAAATAACAAAAAGTAGCGTTCGACAAAACTAACCATCTAGAACGTTCCAACTTCCGAGGGTACTTTATAATAATAAATGCAATCGTTTTATCGAAAAAAAAAATCATCTAAATATCGCGAGATACAAATGTATGTACAGTCGAAGTCACTCCGGGTTAAAACAATAAGTTATTATTTCGTGGATGAAACTTTTGATTTAGTATTCAACTAATATTCATTTAAACATCTTTTAATAGCAATAATGTATATATATGTATATGTAAGTAGAGTATACACTTAGAGTCTAATATGACACAGTTAAATTAGCCTACTTTTATACATTACACTCCATATACAGGTGGGGAAGTACCGAGAGCATCGAACGAAGGGAATCTTAATTGTAGCATTATTTTATTGAAGTGTGTATGTATATATAAATGTAATGCTGTCGGTACGTCCCCGTGTAATAACCACTCATACAATGCCTAATCTAAACTACGACAGTCTAATGAGTTCCGTACAACGGAAAAACAGGGTGTCCCTTCGCCGCACCTTAACCTTTACTTTATACACACGGACGAAAGGATATTTTTTTATATTTTTTTATAAACTAAACAAATTCTAATGCTACATGGAACCTTATCGGTGCAGGCCGTCAGTAAGAAACGCCCGTAAGAGAGCAGATAGAGAACAACTGCTTTCTGTCCGCAAAACAATCGCATTGTAATCGTTATGAAGAATTCAAATAAATTATAATACAGAATTTCGTAGATCGAAATCGTGTAAAGAAATAATAATAAATTGGAAGAAAATTGAAATATTCCCATACAAAAGGCACAAAGTACAAAGCCACGGACAGCGTTTCTCAAAGTGTTTCGTCAAATAATCAAATATACTGTCGTGAGTGAACACGAGTGTCAATCTTTCAATTTGGCTCGATTTCCCTGAAACTACGGTTGAATGGCACAAACAGCGTGACTAGTGGAAATAAGATACATCTGTAGAAGCGTGGAGTATTAAAATGCAGAAATGACTCGATATGGACTCACAATTTTGAGATCAATTCGTGTAAATGTATCGGGACTTAATTAAGTTGGTAATTTGGATCTTACAATATAATAGAATATACATTATTTTTCACAGAACACAGTGATTTGCTGGAACACCGCACATTTTGTTTAAATAAATGCTTTAGGCCTTTCGAAATGAACCATCAACCTATTGTCACTTGAAGTTGATTGTAGGAAAAAAAATGTACAGAAAGTAACAAAAATGTGGGTATCTCAACAAATCACGAAACCCGTGTGTATTAGCACCCGATGAAACCTCTATGAACCGGTTACACGTTATCACAACCGACGTGACGTCAGCCAGCCCGCAAGCCGCACTCAAACGACAGTCCATGAGAACAAACTGTACTCCATTACAATTCTATGTCCGTTAAAGTCCTGATCGAGATTTAAAATTATCATGGAGTATAATTTTGAAGTCACAACGAATGTTAGATATATGGAAGCTGGCTGGTTTATCGGTCGCACGTCTGAGCCGTTTGCACGCTACGACGTGAAGCGTGCAACGGCTCTCCCACATTCACTATGAAACGGATATCACTTCATGTCCGGGTCGGGTCTGGGCGCGAGGCCACGATTGGGAGGTGAGTTGTCCTACGGATAGGGGATTGTTAGCATCCCGGGGATTGGTTCCAACAGGATTGCGGGGTGGGGGTGGGGGGTCGGATGCGGGGGAGGCTAGGGAGGAGAGGGCACTGAGTCCCCCGGGACTAGAGGCAGTTAGGGGGGTGTCCTCATCGCTGGAGGCGTCGGATAACTCTTCCAGTTTAACATCGTCATCAGAGCAAGGGGACTGGGGCGTCACCATGGGAGGCACGCTCCCCGCCGCCTCTAGGGCTTCCATGTAGCGCACGCACTTCTTCTTCCGCCTGTAAATTTGAAATTTGTATGTTAAAATATGGTAGATTAGTAGGGACGCCTTCGTTTTTGTATCAATTATCGCCTTTTTTACTTCTTTAACATACTTTTAGATAAATCTTTCCAATTTTATATCCTTAGCTTGATTAATACAAAAACGAATATTTACTGAACAAAAAGAAACTAACACAAAATATAAACTACGTTATAAAATATCACGCATGGAACCTAACACACAACACGAACGTAAAACCTAAAAAAATAAAAAAAGGTTAAGTCAAAAGACATGCTTGGAAATGTTAAAATTCGAAATAAAAACGTAGAGATACATCGAGTCACTCATGCTGCGTTATCAAACGGTTAAATAACAAAAAATAATATGACTGAAAAAAAAAAACAACTACGACAACAAAAAATCTACTCGAGAACGAAAAATCCAAGCTCACGACATTCAGAAATATTCAGAAACCAATAAACACGCTAGTCGCGCTTCTTGATTCCTGATTTTTGAGACATTGGCATTATTTGAAAAAAAAAACAAAGAAAATGTCTAGATATGTTTCTAGTCTAAAACAAAAATCTAGGCTATTTTTTCAGAAGAGCAGGAACACTTCATGCTTCACTTCAAGCTCACAACACAAAGTATACGTAGATCACACCATATATTTATTACACCACTAATATATCATTCTATATTTATCAATTACTTTACTTCTCAAAATATTTTACAAAGGAAATTTAAAGTATTTGACGTAAATTCTTATTTTAAAATAAAATAAAAAAAATACACATATAAACACTTATCTACTTTCCCACTTGTATTTCGTGTTTGAAATTATTAGTTCTGTTCATTTAAAAAATATAACATTTAAAATTAATCGACATGATCCACGTATACAGAACATTACCCACAATGCCAAAGTCTCGCAACTGACCGTATTGTGTCCGGCGGCGGTGGGCCGGCACTAGAGGTTCACATAAGTGGGCTCCTGCGGACTAGCGAGCGTGGCGGGTAACGGTGTCGCAGCGTCCGGCCGCAGGAGCCCTAGCCCGGATACCATCACGCTACTTGATTCCGGACTGGTGGGTGATAGTTCCAAAAGAGATGGATGAAACATGAGATGAGTGGAGAATTGGGAGTTATTAGTAATTTTAAGAGGTTTATAATAATAAAATGAAAGACATTTATTTATATGGTGTATTCGAAGTTAGGATAGACACATAACAAAGTATTATATTTTGCAATATATTATTTGCGACATTTATGTGAATTTTTTAAAATAATGAAATTGTTAAATAATAACGAAGCAGGAAATAAAATGATAAATAAAGAAGGCGGTGATGAGGAAGGAATGATAACGGCGTCAAGTAGCGTTGTGAAGCGGAACAATAAAAGACGCGAGAAAGAACATGTCACCAATAGTGCCGGCGGTCCAGGATCGATCCGTGAGAAGCGGCAATCATGAGTGGAAAAAACATTTCAATGAGTAAAAATATTACGAGATTCTTAACAACTATCTTTCTTGTATTGGTCCGAAAAGCGAGCGTCATTCAGAAAATGTGTCAAGATTTTTTTGAAAGCTTTCTTCGACAAATGATTGCCCTCTCTCCGTTGAGATCCATCAGAACTATTCTAGGCCTATTTTGCACTACGACTTCCACACTTTGTCTACTTTCAAAAAAATCTATTCCGTGTGTTTCTACATCAAACGTTATTTCTTTGTGAAAAGACACATTTTCTGAATCGTTTTCTACTTCGCTTTTGTCTTATTCTTTGTTCGATTGGATAAGAGCACAGCGTAACAGGGGACCGGAAGGATATTCCCAAAACATACACAACATGTACTACAGATTTTGTCGAGTAAATAACTAATGAAACTAAAACATTACGACTAGGCTCCTCTTGGAATTGCCGTAAAATAAATACGTAAAGATAAGCCAAGTCTTTCCACATAGAAACAATATAACATTGAAAAATAATGACCTAGCATTTTTAAATGCTTGCTTATTATTCAATATTTTTTCTTGAAGCAGCAAAAAATGAAATAAAAGGAGTAAGTCAACAGCACCCACCTGCAAGGTTTGCACCATTGGTTTTGTTGGTCGAGGCCATACCTCGCTCTACATTTCTTCAAACTATTTCCTGAAAATTGTAAATATTTCGATTAGAACACGATTTGGCAGTTTTGTCATCAGTTTGAATGAAAATCAATGGACCGTAATATGGACTCGTCAAGTTTGCGAAATGTGAAGGCAAATTAAAGATATTTATACGCAAATTAAGATACTAAATATATTGCAACTTTTTTAATATTAGCTGACGTCACAATAATTTTGAATATTAATACAATAAAGGGTCCTACGCGTGACGTCATAGTGACAGCGTAAACAAATTTACCAAATAATATATTAAAAGCATTCAAAATAATATGGCTAATGTACTAAAACTACATAAAGCAACATGCACCAACACCATTAAATTTGTTAGTTAACATGCAGGGAACGGGGAGGGAGAAAATGAAAAAATGACAACGGAAAAAACATTGGTTTAAAAAATAGCGCTCTACTCGGAAACTTCGACAAAATAAACTAACTACGCAGTCTGTCGAAATAAAAGTAAAAACAATCACAAATAAACATGACGCTTATAAGCAAATTCAAGCAGAATAGGTTCTCCGGAATCAAAATAAATGTATGTTCATTTGGCCAGTATCATTATAAACAACAGAGAAGCATCGGCAGCTTTGGTTGAAAAATAAAATTGTCTAGTCGAGTCCTCGGGATCTCTCCATACGTTCGTTTAAGTAGGGCGTCCTCATGCATACTGCTGTCGGAACTCCTTATATTTGCAATCGGAAGGCTGTCCCAGCCTTTACACCGAGTATGTATGTATATACAGTCCCTGCAAAGCAATTACTCAAGTATTCAAATATTGACTGTTGAATAAAACATGCACGTTCGAATACGGAGGCGGCAGATCGGAGCAGGAAAGCCAAAAACCGGGACAACCTTCGAAGGAGTGCCACTTACTTATTTCCTTAGCGTTGATTATAAAAACAAAATAAATAAATGCGATAAATATTAAATAAAAAATGCTGATATATGACTACAACCTGTACCCCTTCAACCAACATTCGGCAATATTTCTACGTCTCGTTTTTGGTACGGATGGAGTCCGAGCAATTGAACTCGCAATGGGACGTAGGCGGGGCGTGGGGAGAGGAGGGAGGACGGATAGCGGGGCAGGGGGGTGAGGTTACGTCGGACGTCTCTAGCTAATCCTTTATTAATTGACCTCATTTTTAATGAGCTGGAGCGGTTATCGCGTTACGCCGAGACGTCCGTCGTTGACCGTGTACGGAGTTGTGGAAATCGTGACCGATATAAGATACGAGTTTAAGACTAACTAAGCGAGTGAATGCTCGTTCTTCCTGAAATTATCGTTCGATTAATAACTTATTTAGAGTTTCGGCGCCCGATGGTTATCGTGCACATAGATACGTCTTTATAGCAATAGGATAGAACAAGTACTCATTCGATTTTACCAACTATTAGCAAATTGAATAATTTCTTTTTATATTGTGCAGAATGGTTCCGATTTTATTTCATGCCAAATTGATTTCGTTCGTTAATATATTTGCGCGGTCACGTATTAAGAGAGGAGGTCTGGAGGTCGGCTTGGGACAGAGAGATAGGGCGTAGGGTTGGCGGTGGTCGTTGCAAGGCAGTACCTCCATCGGTTGTCTCCTGTTTTCGTTTCCTCTTCTTGCCCCTTTGCGTATTAGCCCTAGACGACCAATCGGGATAGAGCTGCATGTGCAGCTGGCGCTCGCGTCGCGCCAACTCGTAATATTTCGCTTGCTCCTCGCGTCCGAGCGCATGCCACTGTACCGAACATGGAAACAAAAGAGAAATGCACTTCGACGGTGGTTCGCGCCCGAGCCCTAGCTTGGTGCTAGAAAAACAGCCCGCAGTGAGCGCACCCCTCGACAATTTTGAACCTAAGCCCCCAAATGAGAATGGCCAATTGTGGTGTTCCTCTCAGAACCTATTCTGCGGTCGGTATCGTCGCGCCTCGTCTAGACATAGATCAAACCAATGTTTCCGATCGGGTTGGGTTACGAGTACGGTCACTCGACGACTACACACAGAACACAGGAGGCGGGCGGCGCGGGGGGCGCGGGTCGGGCGGGACGAGCCCGCACGCCCGGCGCCGCTCGCCTCGCGGGCGACGGTCCCAGCCGCTTTTCTAGCACAGGCACCACCGGCCGTACTAACACACTGGAGTAACACACACACTCATACAAGGATCGGGTATCGGGTGCTCGACGGGGACAAGCCGGTTAGTTCGTGTTAGGAGCCCTGGACGCAAGCAAGTCGGATTAGTGAGGAGTGCGGGTTACGACGGGTCGGGTTGAGGGACAAGCGAGTGTACAGAAGCCGACGTGACAGTCCGTCCCCTCGTGGCGGGTCTCTCCTAGGGTCCAATACCTCCCAGTTCAGCGGGACCGCGGTCCTTTTTCCGCTTTTTCTTTTTGGAACCGTAACCGTAGTTGTCGCGCGCGCTCCAGCCGGGGTACAACTGCATATGGAGCTGTCTCTCTTGTCTCGCTTTCTCATAGTACTTTGCTTGCTCCTCGCGACTCAACGAATGCCACTGCGTATTTATGAGCATTGCATTACGAATGTTTCGCTGCGACGAAGCGTGTGTGGGAGAGCGTTTGCTACTCCTGTTAGGAATCGCGTTCCGAGAAGCGTAACGGTCGGTTATATTTGTTATTCAATACGCTGAGCGCAGATGTTAGATACGGACACGATTCATTGTCTTCTAGAATACGCGCCGACTGTTTACGCGTCACGAATCGCTTTCCTAACAAGATTAACAATGAGCACATCGTCACATAAAAATAATTCAATCAAAACGTTGAACGTAAACGATCACGTTGTCAAACAATCATATCACGACCTTGGTGTTTATTAAAATGGGCCGCCTTTTGGACGCAGATCAGATCAGATAATGTAAATCATTCTAGGAATCGGTTCAATGATTTTTGATTTAAACATTTAATTATATAACTAATATCAAAAATAATTAAAAAAATATAAAATCAAAACATTTAAAATTCATATAGAGCGTCACTTACCCGTCTGCCTAGAATCTGATTAATAGCAGCGGACTCCTTCAAAGTACACTCAGCTACTACCTTCGCCCTCATCTCTTTCATATAGAGCATGAAGGCGTTCAAAGGTTTCTTGATGTGAGGCTTTTTATTCTGTTCTTTGTTATTGCTGCTGGCAGAGCTCTCGGAAGGCTTGTCCGAGCTGCTCGACCCTTTCTCTTGTGACCTGGAATTATCGATTACGAATATTCACAGAAAAATAATAAGCAACACAGTTTAGAATAAACAGTACAGCGTACTCATAACTACGCGTCTAAAAATTCTTTGTGGTGACTAAGCGGCCAAAATACTTGCATCGAAAACATCTTTAATTATAAATGTTCAAATTAAAAGTATGTAAGAGATCCAAAAAAGATTGTGTCAACTAATTATACAATTTTTACGCTATAACTCATTCAAGAGCATATTAAAAACTAAAAGCCCTATTAAAAAAGTAAAATATATCTTTCCACCTGGCTCGTTTTAATCAGTCTGACTCCGATCTATCATACTTATCTGTAAATCAATGAACGTCTTAATACAAGTTTAGGTGTTAACGCAGACTGATATACAATAAACAAGCGCGCGTCCGGTTGGAAATAGATGCGGCTTCCGGCGCGTACGCATGCATTGACACCGGGATAGCGGACATGTGGAATCTATTATTGATTTTTATATTTAAATTGAACGATTTAATAAAGTAACTCATTTTATGACCACAATATTTTTTACCCAATTTTTATATTGTATCTATAAGTGTATAGGGTATATTTTATTTTTCGTTTATTCATAATATTTACAAGATTTCATAAAATATTTTTAGATACAATTTAGTTTTCGTTTAATTTTGAGTTTAGACAAATGCTTTACTTGTAATTATTGAAATTTAAATCCAAAGTGATTGAACAAATTTACTTGATATTCAATGAAATACTTTAATACTTTCTTAGATTTACGCGAATATTTGACATTTTAAATAAAACTATATTTTTAAATTATTTCACGGATTTAGATTTTTGGTTCCCAAGTCTCTCCCGTGACCATGATTGCTGATTGCATTAGAAACGTCGGGAACCAAAAATCAAAATCCGCGAAAAAATCCGAAAAATAGTTTTATTCGAATACTCTATTCTGTATATTGCTCTTATATTTATTACTAACATTACTAGATTTATTACTGATATTAAGAATACGAAAAACATTTGTTTGTTTATTAGTTTTTTAGAATTTTACACATTATACATACACATATTTTTACATAGACATTTGAAGATCATTCTTTTAAAGCTATTTATATCTTTGTACGTCTACTAATTATATGGTATACTTATTGACCAATAGTCTAAAGCAAAAATTTACTTCTTTTCTAGTACATATTAAGAGCGTGAGAAGCATGGTTGAATCACTAGTATATACATTTAGTAAAATTGTAACTAAGCCGAATCTGTACATAAAATATTTTTTGGAAAATCTTATTGAAATAGACATTATTATGGATACAGAGGTCGAATCTATAGAATTTAGAATTTTTGTCTGTCTGTCTGTTACTGCATCACGGAAAAACCACTGGACAGATTTTGATGAAATTTGGTATTATGATAACTGGTTATCCGGGTCAACATATAGGATACTTTTTACTGCGAGAAAATATCTCATATCTAGGAATTCAATACTGAACGTTAGAACGTAAATAGGGACGAACCCAAGCGGAGCGAGGGGGAGTCGCTAGTGATTTATTTATGACAAAAATGTAATATTAATATTTTAGACAAACAAAAGACTAGTCTATTGAAATCAAAAATTAAAATAGGCAATCGTTAGCGTGTCTCACGTCTCATTTCACGTCATCCAATTAAGAGACACCTATACATTACGGGAAAGATTTTCAACAAAAATGGAATTGTCCACCCAGGCAATTTATTCGTATCGCTGACAATATTAATAATCGAGTGGAATCCTGACTAACGACTTCCTGCGAACTTGCCTTTAAAATAGACGAGTTAGATTACGGTTAGTTCGATGTTCAAGTATGGTTTTATTTGGTAAATTAGTTCGAAGAACCGACACGAATGTACGACTTCCTTTATGACTAGTGAAATGGGAGAAAGAATTGGAAATGCGTCTTAAATCCATGTAAATATAAAAATAGCTAAAGGACAATTTCAAGAATCTACTTTAATGTATATCAATGTATTAAGCTGAAGAGTATGTTTGTTTAATCGCGCTTATCTCCGAAACTACCAATTTGAAAAATTCCTTCTGCATTTTATTGTCTATTTATTGACGAAGTCTTTCGGCTATTCGGCTAGCATAACGCGGAGTTATGACTTACATATACGGTTTATTTTGTTCTTCATTTTTCGTCGTAATTGATGCATGTTGCCGTGTTTACCTACAGCCTATATCAGACTTTATCTGACCTAGACTTACCATTAGATTCCATGTCACGGTTAATATAATCATTCGCTCTGTACAGAAATCGAACCCACAACACTTAATTAATGTAAGTATTTGCATTTTTATAAATATAAACTTTTCTTTAAAAAGCTAGAGCACAGTAAAAAGCTATTCATCTTATTATAATACATATATTTAAATAAAAAATCCAAACACATTTAAATAGCAACATAACTAATGAAAAGTGTTAAATTCTCACAAATTTACATTTGAAAATGTAAAAACAGTGTAAATTAAATTAAAACCACAATACAACATTCAATTCCACTAAAACGGTTTTTAAAAGTACGGCATAGTCGGTATAGTGCAAGGCGTACGCTGTACAGCTATTTAATGCGTATAGAGCTAAGTAGCTCAGTTTTAGACTCGCATTCAAGGAACTCTAAAGAGAGAGAAAAAAAGAAACAATGCGCATACGCTCCAAACGAGGTATTCAGTGGCGCGGCATAATTATTGTGTAGTGTACCGTCGAGGAGATTTGTTACACACGAATAAACCGGCTTTTAAACGCGAACTAAGACGAAACTACGCTTTTATTTTTCAAGATTTTTCAATGTTTTAAGACTTTCTATAGTATTTTCTTAGTAATTAGCTGGTTTTGGTGTTTATTTAGTGTGAAATTGGGTTGGTTTTTTTAATTTTTTTAAATGAGATTTTTACATGAATAATTAAATGATTTATGTAAAAATATATATATTAAAAATCGATATACCTAAATTATTAATATCGACTATCAATAATACAACTTAAACCGTACCATAAGTGTGAAGGGATATCTAAGTATAGAACCTACTAATATTATTTTGCAAAAAAATTCTAATTTCAATGCACATTGTAATTGTAATTAAATATAAAAATCAACTGTCACATACAGTTTGGTCGAACATTTTACGAGGGGTAAAGATCGCGAGATGGCGACGAGCGTACCTGAGTAGCCGTTAGCCGCACGTCTCATATATCATCTTAATTAAATTTCGCCGTCAGGAGCTTATTTACATGATTGTACCTGGACTTTTATGTATTGAGTGTGGTCGAGTGTTGGCGTGAACGTTGAACGACTAATTTAATAAATGGCGTAGATGACTTAAAAAAATATATACCAGATTTCATGCGACGTAAGTTTTTGAAAAGCAGAGCTTTCTGTGTGAAATCGATTTTTTTTTCTTCATTTTTAGTTTGAATGCCAAAAACGAGTTAAATAGACAGATTACGGAAAAAGTAGATAAATAAAGCGTGACATTAATTTAATATAAAAAAAAACACAGCCGAATTGAGAACGTCCTTCTTTTCGAAGAAATCGGTTGAAAATGGGGCACTATTATTAAAATATTCACTAATTATTCGAGTACGTCACTACACATACCTTTTTAAAATATATAACACCAAACCAATCTACATACATTTTGGTGAATTATCATAATGTCGTATCTAAAATTTTTATATTTAATTTATATTTAATGTAAAAGATGGCTATAAAGATAAATTTTTATGAACAGAGTTGACCCCACTATAACTAATATATTAATGCTAATATTGCGCTTTTAAAACTTGTCTAAAATAATACAACATTTTTATCAAACTTTGACCGACTTAGCGAAGTGTGTGTGTGTTTAATGGTTAAGATGGTATGAGCCGTACTTTTATTCCAATATATTCATATTTTATGTAAGGACAATATACATATGTTCTTATATGATTAAATTTTAAAATCTTTAAACAATATGAAATAATAAGAATATAAAACATATCAAATGAATTTGCTCAAACACTCAACTAGAAGCAGTCAAAGTATTATTGTTACGACGAAAACCAGTTGGTAAGGTGTGCAAATCAGAATATTATAAATGCGAAAGTTTGTATGTTGTAATGTTTGTTACTCCTTATCAATGAAACGGCTGAATCTATTTGGATAAAATTTATTACAGGATTAACACATAGGCTACAGTTAGGCGAAGCGAGGATGTGTCGCTATTATAAATATTTAAAACACGAAGGACGTTTTGTCAAAAATACATATGTATACTGGCAGTACCCGCGGCTTTGCCCGCGTTCACATTTCCGATCACCTGCTGGGCTAATCTGGAGATTGCCTAAAAATTTCATCAAAATCGCTCCAGCCGTTTTGGGGTACTTAGAGAACATACATACACACATCAATTTTTTATCTATAGATTTGTAAGTTTATATACATACTATATGTGATTCCGCTGACAGTGTAGGCACTGTAACACGATTTTGACGGATGCTGTATTAAACGATGAGTGTGACTTGTTGAAAAGTATAAGATTACAATTTCGTGCCTGACCCGTTGATATTTTATTGCTGTTCATTTTGTAACCGTTTTTAATTTTAACATACTTAAATTATTTCATGTTACTTTGTTTTTTTACGTACGGGCTCGTTATGTTGTCAAATTTAGATTATCACATAAAAGTATAAAAAGGTTTTTAATTTGTCTGTAAAATAAAGTCTAAATCCTTATGTAGGAATATATAATAAATAAATATGTTGGGATATTAAGACAGCAACATCAAGTTCCATGGTAAGCTACGAGGCTTGTGTTATGGATACCAGATAGTTGATATACTACACATATGAAACTTTAAATACACACATATTAAACATAAACACTCATGACTGAAGCACATTCGTGCTCATCACGCAAATGAATACCAGCGGGACTCGAACCCGCGACCGCTGACACAGCAAGTACACTACACAAAATATAAAGATTAGGTATGGATACGATAATAAAAAAGCTTCCAATCCAATGTTATGGCTGAATATTATGTAGGTATATATTTTTCAAATTTACAATGAATAACCCTTAACAAATTTCATACTAAATTTTTCTTCAAACGTAACATATCATTTCAATTTCGAAGTACAACGGAATAAATCTAGCAAACTATTATATTAAGCTATTTAAAGAGATGTTAAACTTGTGATAAAATGAAAACCCCTCAATTACTGTACAAAACGACATTTGAAACAATTAGCCCTAACGCGATTCGCTACATCTGTCCAGCTTATCAGATCGGGGGCTGATCGCTGATAGCATGCGATACGTAGGGGTGTGTAATGTCAAATGACACTACTTATTTAGTAATAGTAAAAAGAGAACGAGTTGCAGAGTTATTATTATTAGATCCATACATTAAAATTCTAGCTGAGTCGAATCTGAACATTAAATATTTTTTGGAAAATCTTATTGAAATAGACTTTATTATCGATACAGAGGCTGAATCTAGTAATTTTAGAATTTTTGTCGGTCTATCTGTCTGTTACAGCATCACGGAAACACTACTAGACAGATTTTGATGAAATTTGGTATGATGATAGCTGGTTATCCGGGTCAACATGTAGGATAGTTTTTACTGCGGAAAAATATCTCATCTGTGAGCTAAACGTTAAAACTAGGGACGAACCCGAGCGGAGCGATGGTGAGTCGCTAGTTTTTATAAAATAGAAAAATTAAATTCTAATATGAGCCTGTCGACTGATTTGAATAACTTTCTATAATAAATATCGCTACTAAAATAAAAAAATATGGGATTGACTTATTCTGACCAGGTGGCTAAAGAAAAGCAGTTGTTTAAGTCATTTACTTACGTATTTATTTTTCAAACGCTATCGATCTATGTACATATAATTACATATAATAAAATTGTAACCGATCGCTGTCTGTATATGGAAGATATTTGAGAAAAACTATTATTGCGGGTATTTATTAACGCAATAGAATTCAAAACAATTTTTTTTAGAATTTTTGTCTGTTTGTCTGTGTTATTGTGCACGCTAATCTCAGAAATGCCTAAACGGATTTGGGTTCGGTTTTCACTTATATAATGTGGTAAGTTTACTTTAAAATTTAAAATAAAAAAAGTTATGTTAATGTAAATAATCATCTAGGGACGAATCCGAGCGAAGCGAGGGTAAGTCGCTAGTATTAACATATAAACAATTACGAATGTAAAATAATGTATTTACCAAAGATTTTTATCTTAATCAAAATAAACTTCTGTAAGATTAGCCTTAGGAACTTGCAACCTCCGACATAGTACATCGTACTAGCAGGACACCACTGTGCCACTGTGCCATGTCTCTAAACAAATAGGTTACAACGTTACGGTTCCATATGTTTATCGCACACTGCAATAAGGGCGTAACCCAGTGCTTTATCGCTGTATCGCCAACCGTTTACTTTGACATTATAATTTACGCCTAACAAAACGATCATCGTTATTACACGCATGTGACGAATGCACTTATATAGTCATGGCAGAATAATTATAATTTTTATTCGCCTTACTCATGTATTTATGCTGTTTCTTTATTTTTACGTTAACTTTTTTCGAAGTGAATAAATAAGGAAATTGTTCTGTCTGTTATGCTAAATAAATAAAAAAACCGTGTGTGTGTACGTATGTACGCACGTAAGACATACTAACACCACGTTAACATTGGTTTAACCATGACATATCATAATTTACAAGACAGAACTGAACTGTTTAAATTTTTGAAAACCGCATGACCTAAGTCCTAAAGTAAATAAATAAATATGTTGGGAAATGAACACACAGCACCATCTACTTCAATGGTAAGCTACGAAGCTTGTGCTATGGATACCAGATAGTTGACCCACTACACATATATAACTTTAAATACATTCATATTATAAATATAAACACCCATGACTAGAATACAAACATTCGCGCTCACACAAACGAATGCCCCCCAGCGGGACTTGAACCCGCGACCGCTGGCACAGCAAATAGGGTTACTAAAAACTGAGCCAAAAGTGTCGTCAAAAGTAAAGTAACCTAAAGCTTTATTTTAACACTTAAACTAAACAAAAGCATTATTAAGAAAGTAATAACACGTGAATTTTAAAATTAAACAGTTTAAGACTTACCTTGAATGATGCGTGAATAGGTCAGACTTAGAAGGCGGCGGAGGGACTAGAGCAGGGCCTAGACCCAGACCCAGACCACCGCCCAGTGTTGGAGAAAATCGGTATAATTCACTGTAACAAAACACATTCAGTTAGTATATTTAGTTATTTAATATTTAAATATGATAAATTAATAAATCATTTATAAATATTTAAATATCATGGATATGAAATACGAATCGGTAGGAATTAGTTAGGTACGTTATTTCAACGATTGTGTAATTGTTTAATATAAATATCTATTTTTTTTTTAAAAGCAAGTGCGAGTCGAATTCGCACACGAAAGGTTCCGTACCATCGTACATGTACTTTTTAATTATACCTATGACTTTTGCTCTATGTATGTAATATATTAACTTCGATGATCGATTACGAAGTTACGAACGTTAAAACGTTTCTTCTACTACTCTGTGAAAATTTCATTTCTCTACCTATTCCTAAGATACAGCCCTCTGACAGACGGACGGACGGGCAGCGGAGGCTTAATAATAGGGTTAGGGCTTAATAATAGGGTAATATTGGCACTCTTCGGATACGGAACCCTAAAAACTAGCAGTTTATTGAAAGTAGCATTTATTTCAAAAGGTTTCAAAAATCGATAAAAAAAAAACAATAAATCACCATACGTGTCGATAAGAATATATATTATCGCTCGTAAAATTAAGTAGTTTGTGAAATTAGAGTAATTAATGTCGTTAAGCTATCTCTTGATATCTGATTGATTGACAGATAAAACATTATTCGTGTTGTTTTAATGTGTTCCTCGAAAATGCGATCAATCTCATCACGTTGAGAATAGTCCACGATATGTATAGTAATTACTTGCAACATTTACTTCGCTTAATGTGTTTGTGGGTGACGTAGATAGAGACGTACGGAGCTCATTCTCTTACTCTACACATTATCAGTTTAAAGCAAAATGCCATTGTATTTGGACGTTAAAATAATTTAAATATTTGAAATTATACTAAAATTTAGAAGTATAATAAACAATTTCATACGGCGTTAATATAGAAATTTGAACTTTAAACATAAAATAGAAACTTGATTAGTAATTTAAATATCATTGATGTTGCACGTAGCTACGCTGTGTATTATTTTATATTCGAAATATATTGATGCGACTCTATGATAGAGAACTTCGTGTTCACTTGTAGCTTTAAACTGTTTAACCTTAATTATGTAAACGTTAACGGATTACGTGAATTATGTACTAACTTTTTGTTAACACATTTCATTGGCAATATCTAGATTTTGTTAATGTATAATTTGTGTTTAAATTATTTAAGATTCAAATTTACTTGTTTCAATATTTTAATTCAATTCGTTTTACTTTTAAATAATTATATATCATATCTGAGACTAAATAATTATATAGACGACGCCCACCAAAAAAATTTCAAAGTCAGAAATAGTAGCGTGATTTGTTGGTTATGCTACTTTTCTCGATTTTACACAAATCGTTTATTTTCCTGGAAAGAATAAGGGAAATTTAATATATAATATTACATAATAGATTATTATTTTGTATTTTTTTTAGTTTAATACAATCGTATTTACTATTATTTTCTTATGATAATAAAATCCCTTAGCAATTTTTATTTATTAGCAATTATTTACTTATTATAATTGTTATAAGTATTCTATTAATATTTGATTATTATTATTTTAAAACATTGTTGTTTGGCTTCATGTTTAGTTCTATGGCATTTTGTATATTATATCTTAGTGTGTCTTACACATTGGCAATAAATCATGTAAAAATGCCAGAATAAAGTAAAATATACTTTACCTTGATAGACTAGAACTGCTAATAGGCAGCGACGTGGGGTAAGGACTCCGGAAGCCACTCGCTGCCGAAGATATAGGGTACATGCTTGGGGTATGCCTGAAAAGAAATTAAGTGTGAAATAACTCTAAATATATATGTGTAATATTTACATATATATAATAAAGTAACAAAATCGTTTTACTTTAGTTTCTTTAAAATTAAATTAAAGTACGTTTGAAATTTTATTATATTATAAACTAGCGACTCACTCTCGCTTCGCTCCGGTGCGTTCCTAGGTACGTTTTTTTTTGAGCAGAACCATTATTCTTTTTCTTTTACCCCTTATAACATCAACTATCTGCCAGTAAAAGTGCCGTCAAAATCAGTCGAGCCAAGATTTTAAAAATTGTGTTTCTCTTATAAGTAATGTATATAATTTCATATGCATTTAGTAAAAAGCTATCGTTTTGACATTATAAGCAGACACTTCAATTTTATTTATCAGTATAGATATATAGATAGATATACTACTAACTAAGCAAACAAAAACTATAACGTACATATATGTGTGTGTAGTTTTAATCATTTATAATTATTATCATCACGAACATTACAAACAGTGTAAGTGTAAAACAGAAAGAACCTGTTCACTTAGGTTCTTGACTACTATATAAGAGATAAGTTATTTCAATAGAAATAATAAAAAAATATTACCATGAAGCCGCAACCTGCGACATCTCAGGACTAAGCATGGGGTAAGGGTATGTACCCCCTGGAAAGGGGTACATTGGCGTCCGTGCGAGCCCTGCAGCTGTAACAAACATTGCATTAGATATTTCTATAGCATTTTCATCCCACAACATTATTTCTATTTATATTTCAAGTAGCGTAAGTCATGTATGGAAAAACCTACATAGTTATCAACAATAAAATATTCAAACAAATTCAACATTTGCATACAAACTAAGAATCGACGAAAGTCTATAAAGAGCTTTGAACGGTTAAAATGAAGTATGTGAGATCGAGTCAAATAAGCTTAATATTCATTACTTACCCAACTTGGAGTCTAGCTGGTAGGGGGGAGGGATGCCCATATGTGCGGGCGGGGGTTGTCCCAGGTCACCGCCGGGACAAAACAGTGACAGGCTACCACCCGCCGGTAGACCCATCTTGCCAGCCTGGAACAAATTAAATTATCGTTAAAAATATATTCAGACACATATAGAATCGTCGTGAATAGTTTAAAGACAATGTCTCAAATTGTGTTTATCGGTAGAAGGATAAGACATTAACCCCTCGAGGACCGCATACATGCCGGCGTATACGATAACAATTGAATTCTCGGAAATTCGCACGGATTTCTTAGAAATTAACCTGGAGGGATTAATAATTGATATACGTTATGTTAAATAATCCTTAATAAATAAATAAATCTTTAGGAGGCTGCTTCATCTGGAAAAGACATGGAATGCTAGATAACATTTTTATCTCAGATATACAACACATAGCTCGCAGTGTTAGACCGCAAATAAAACAAATCTACATCAATTACATCAATCTAAATGCAGCAACAAGATACAAAATGAACAAGATAAAAGGCGCTTAAAATACATCGAAACACACGAACAAAACCGAGGGAGTATGCAAGACGCGTCATTAGCAAGTAAATTGGCGGCGGTGCCGTATAAATTTCGACCTACCCTCCCGCCCAATTATGCAAAATGGCGCCCGACGAGGGCCATTCAACCGCGCCGTACTTCCGAGTGTCTCACCTCTAATTAAACTGGATCTTCTTTTCAGCACTTTATTATGCGAAATAAACGACAGGATCGTTGGTGACACGTAGGCGTAAATTAATTATGGTGTTTTCATGAGAATTCCTGAATGGTAGTGTTTTGTGTGATTCCATTCACTTTTGAATATCAACTTCTATTTATGTTGCATAAAAGGCACAGTCCGAATACTTCAGTTTGTATAAAATTTTAAAAATGTTAAAGTACTGTCGTTTACTTGTGTCGTTGTAATTAATCCGCTTACTTCTGTAGCTTGTATTATTTTCTATGACCACGTGAAAAAAATATTTATAAAAGATCATCATAAAACTAGACTTAAATTATAAAAAGAGGGTGAGCGTATCTTTAAGGCATGAACTATTCAACTTATTATGTAAGATTATAATTCTAATGCTCAAAGCCTTAAAAACTAGTTTAACATACTTCATGTCTCTTTAACCCATTTAAAAGCAAACTTACTGACAATTCCTTCGCCGCTCCTTCACATTCGAGCAGGAACTACTTATTAAGACAATAATTACCACGAACAAAGAGTCCCCACTAATTAATAATAAAACACGCACAAACAAAGCCCTCCATTCACGCTCGGGACAGCGGATAAAAAAAACAAAAAGAGAAAAAATAACCAAAACGGTGGTCGAAAAGCCTCAACATGCGAGGAGGAACAAAAAAATCCATAGACAATGATGACAGTCGAGATGCATAATGCGGGAGCAGAGCGCGTTCTTAATTTGAAAATATTTCCATAATAAGATTTGTCTATGGTGCGACCGGTAACAAAAGATGCCCGACCTTTGTTCAACTGACAGCTCATAATAATTTGAAGAAATTAAATCACGCGGTACAGTTATCGCAGACTTGGAGTTTGCTAGTTATTGGCTAAACAACTTTTCTCGTTAAAACTTACATTTTTGAAATTAGTAGGTTCGCGTCGCCTTTTCAGCTCTTCGCGTGTATTGAGAAGGTTCCTAATGAAGACCAGGTGGAGTGGTCGGCTATAGAAGGTACGTCGAGAGGGTAGTTATTGAAAGCATGAAAGCACCGCGTGACGTCACCGCCACTCAAGCGACAAGCTCCAGTCACTAATTGGAACTCGTGGCGATAGGACGCGAGAAATGTTGCCTCAATCGACTAATACTTCAAAATTGAATAGGTTTGTTAACGAGCGGCCGGCTGAATGTTGCGAATGGAGTCGAGTGCTTGGTTAGCATTCGTTAACTACCTTATACGTACGTCTATTTTTATTTCTTTTATAAATAGAAGCCTTTAAGTTTTATGATTATAATGCAGAGGCAATAACGGCTAGGTGGCCGTCGATGTCACGAGATTTCAGTACAAAATGGAATTTCACGAGATCGCAGCGGACTCTAAACGGACTCACACTAGCGCACGCTACACCCCTTTAGTTCACCAATGCGAACGAAGTAGGGCGTAATATCTTGAGAGTTCGCCCCCAGGGTAGTGGGCGTGGAAATAGGATGCTGCGTTGCTATGACGACCATGTGTAGGGGTAGCGTTCACGTGCTCCAGGGCGGTGTGGGTGTAGGGAGGCGCTGAGTTAGTGTGCGTTTAGACTGCCAGTCGGGCGACCTTGGAAGTTTCGGCCGAGTTATAGTTGCATTTCTCTTTTTATGCAGGACAAAGTCACCAAAGCGTTAACCTTGACAAATGAAACTTTTTTCACAAAATAATCATTTACTATAACATTTTCTTCAATATTTATAGAATAAGTACTTTAATGTCGAAAGGTATATTGCAATTTTCTAACCAAGTGTGTTAAAAAAATCATTCTACCCTCGGCGGTTATTCCGCATCATTTCTTATACATTTCCGCCATTGGTCCTTCGAGCCGGATGTAAACGCTGCCGGAACCTTATAACGAGAAAAGCGCCGAATATATATTTCATACGCTCTTTGTAGTGAGAGCCTTTTGTAATGTAGGGGTTACAATATAGAATATTTTAATCCTAATATTTGTTTGTTTCAACTTGCAAGTCTTATGGCATTGACAATATTTCAATCTTAATTAATATTGCAGTAGGTATGTAAAAATGGAGTATTTTAAAAATGTATATAAAAAAAAGAAATATTATTAGATTGTTAAATTTATTACACCCTCAAAAGAGAGTAGGAAAAGTCCAAAACTTCAATTTTAGAGGGTAAAATATTCAAATCTACAAATCGGGGTGGTACTTAGGGCAGGGGTTGTTGACCTTTTTCCGGTGGCTGGTATGCGAAGATCGACATAGATGTATATAACAGAGGATATACAGAAAATGGATAAGAATAAGTAAATATAAAAACAAAGAAAAATAAATTAATTAAGCCAATTTCATAACTAGTCAGTTATTTGTTCAAGTAATTAAGTACTATAAATGACACATTTTTTTATATGTTCCTACACAAGTGCGACGTACTAACGCCACGATTTAAACATTTTAAAGAAATCTCTCTTTTAAAACAGTGTGTTGTCTGTCTTTGAAATGCTATTGTCTTCCCCATTCATTCTCTCAAGATGTCCTCACCTGTACACTCGTATGTCGTCATTAGTTGTAGAAATAACTACACGCAAAGTAAGCTATTTGCGTCAACCTGTAGGGCATTCTCAGCGCCAGCTTAGGGCGTCAGATAGTGCCAATTGCGCTCTTGACCTATTGTTCTTCATTTTCCTCTTTCTTATCACTTATTGGAATTGTTTTATCTTATTGCGTTATCATTTCTCTCGGTTATTATTTACAGAATATACTAAAAAAACTCGACTTTTTAAGTATTATAACGAAATTGGCTAACTCATTATTTTACAAGTAAACTACTTTATAAATAATATGATATAGAATCTATGTAAAGTATTATAAATTATAACTTTTGTAACATCAAGTCTAAGCTAATCAATACATTGCTCTTGGCGTTTCTAGTTTGCTATATCCAGGAGCGGAGGGTATGCCAATTATGTTTTTGACGGCACTGCCTCGGAATTGGAAGGGGTTTCGGTTATGTACGAGGGTATGAATTTACATAAAGGGTTATTTTATGACATTTTTATTATGTAACAGATTTTAAATAAAAAGCTTTATAAATGATAGATAGAGATAATGCAAAATTTTCATAGCCACGTGTGTGCTTTATATAAGTGATAATAAAAATATGCGTACTATTGAATCTTAAGAATTTAAAACTCTTGAAGCTTTTTAACAATGCCTGATTACCTTACAATAAAATTGTAGGTCTTAAACAAATCTTGCAACAAGAACAAACAAAAGAAATAAAAACACGTCTTAGGCCAGAAAGTGCAATTTGAAATATTCATTACGGTTGTTTTTACCCTGTTGATATGTAATTACAAATTGCACACATATCTCCTTGGGAGAAACACGCAAAATTGTCATCAGGAATCTTTAATTAAACGGATGTGGTTAAAACGAAAGTGATCAAACTATTCGCCTTGACACACCTAACCTGTAGCCATTAATCTCAATATGCTAACCACTGAGTCATTGTGACTCACTCCATGTAAATTATGAGGCTTGTTCAAATATGGATATTATATTTCGATACAATTGTTTTGTTGGCAACGATTGAGTCAATTTCGTGAACCAAAACAGGACCAATTAATAAAATGTAAAAGTTACTGATAGTTTTGACTGAAATAAAATATTCGAAATGAAAAACTATTTCTGTTTTTTTTTTATGTTCCTAAATCTGGTTTATATTAACTTTGAACTAACAATAGTTTGATTTGATTAAAAAACAATCAAATTTTAAAGAAAAATAGATATTGATTATAAAGCTAACTTCATTTAATTTATATCTCTCTTATTGTCCCTGCTCCATCGAATAACAAAATTCCTCATCAACATTAACGTTTCAGAGTGTCACATATTTTACTTCTTAATCTTTTACTATCGAGTTTTCGTCATGTAAAGCATTTTAGATGCGCATGCGCCGAATCCTCACCATATCTCTCACTGGGAGCGATTATAAGAATCTTCCAGATATATTACATTAAATGCTATTGAAATTTGGACTATAATACTATTGCAGATAATATATTTTAGTAGGGCTATTGTGAGTTTACAATTTACGTTTGAATGATTTAACTGTAAAAATTCTTGTCCCAGGGATTGCATTACAACGCGATGATACTCTCGTCCCGGCTCAATTGTTTTATGAAATCTACTTATACGAGTTATAAGATATATTTTTTGTCAGAGAATATTGTAATTGTTCTTCTTTCGATGTCAATATAACATTCTGTATAATATTCTTCAATATCATTAATTCATTACATATAGAGATACGTAAAATAATATAACTTACTTAAGTTTTGTTATTACACAGTATGCAATACAGTAACATATTACATATTGAAATATAAACAATCTTAAACTCTTATATGTATATGTCCTAGTATATGTAGTAGTGTCCTAGTTCTAAAATTTGAAAAAAAAATCGGTCATGAAGACTGCCGACAGACGTGAAAACTTAAAACTATAAACAAACAGTTGTTACTTTTGGATATTCAAATTAAAAAAAAAAACAAATTTCAGATCAAAAAATTCAAATTGTTTGATTTTAAATTAAAACTTAAACAGATTTTTTTACATTTAACTGGTTTTGACATCTATCGTTACTCTGCGTGTTGACCATGTCGATGACGATTTACATGAATTTACTCATGCCTATATAAGTTTTCACTACAAAAAATAACAAAATATTTATATAAATATTAGCTAGTACTATATAAATATTAACTAGTATATACTAGCAGAACCCACGGCTTCGCCCGGGATCAAACTACGAAAAAAAATAAACTTTTTCGCAATATGTACGTACCTAATTTATTACTTGCAAAAATATGTTCGTGTAAGTTTTATTATTTCTTAAAGATATATGGAAAACAAATTTAATTTTACCGATCGTAAATCAAAATATCCAGTATCTTAAAATATGTTAAACGTATATTCTCTAAATAAAACACTTTAGGTATTTAGCAAGCTCCACTACCTGTATTTTTTGCACATTTGTCTATTTCATTTTTCCAAAGTTAAAGGAAGGGAGTACAATAATACAATCGCATACAATGTTTACGACTTTAGAATCATGTACATAACTCGGCTAATATGGGTTTTTAACTAATATACTAACAGGCTAACGTCATCTACGTTATTTTTAAAGACCCAATGCTATGTACACCTGAAGCTTACAGTCTCTCTCCTTCTCCTTCTTAAAATTCTTGATTCACTTAAGTTAGTCTATCCTAAGAAAACCAACCAAAAATATACCACATTGATGGACGTTCTGTCTAGTTCTGGGTTCTGCTAAAATGTCCCCGTGAGAAGCAATCCTCTCTTAAGTTTACGCCCGCTGTTTTTAAGAACTGGCCCTGAGATATATTATCATATAAAGGTCATTGCAAAGCAAACTTTCCGTGCATTTCGCTTTAAGAATAACAGAGTCTCATACAATCTTTTATCCCTTATTTTAGCCCCTTAGGGGATGAATTTCGAAAAATTCTTTCTTAGCAAATGCCTACATTGTATAAGGAATATGTCCTCTAAATTTCACGTTTCTATGACCAGCGGTTTAGGCTGTGTGCTGATCGATCAGTCAGTCAGGACAAAGCATTTTATGTATATATAGATTATTCTCAATATTATTCGGTGAAAAGCGATGATAATAGAAATGTATTTTATTTTAATAACATTGTAAAATTCAACAAATATATCACATATTTTTCTTTCTATATACACGTTAATAAAAATAATTATTGAGTACTGACGGCGTACATGATAGATCAAACGCGATTAGTGAGTGGTTAAAACAAAATAGCCCCCTAATAGCATCAGCTAATGTGACACTAATCATACCATGTTGAGTTAGAACGTCTTCGTATTGAAAGGCGTATTCTGATGAAAATAAATGACAAAAATATCAAATATACTTATTATATATACAGTTTCGATACACCATTTATATAAACGCTTAAGGAAATATAATTCAGAATATGTTAAGCTCGAATTGATTAAATATAACGAGCAACTGAATTAGGTACCTACCAAAAATTTTGGAAGTACGTCAAACATTTAATTCAACTTAAATTATGCAGAAAACTTTTCCTAGCAGAAAAATCCTAAACAATTTCGTAGGAACTGATTAAATATCCAAAATTGTTATTAGTTTATCAAACACTTCTAGAATAGTTCTGTGGGAAAGTGTGGCTAATGTGCGGGGACATGTTTAATAAACAAGCGGCAATTAAAGCACACGACACGTCAAAGGGTTAATATCAGGTTGTCCGTATACAAGCGTTTATCATTAGAGGGATGGATTTTTAATTAAATAAGGAAAATTCTACTGGAAAAAAATATTTTATTTTGTCTTCAACTTGTTAAGACGTGTCAATTTCATAATAAAAGTTAAAACTTTGAAAATATCAGTAAAGTGGCAAATTTTAAGCAAAATCAATATTAGGGAAACTAATAAAGTTTCTTCAGTAGCGATAATATTTTCGCCGACCAAAATATCAAAGTTAAAAATCATCGACGAAAATTAATATACAAAATGTTGACAGCCTGAAAATTACTTAATCCTTTAAAGTCTGGCAGAAAATTCGATCATTTTTTGCAATATTCTACTCAATTTCCAGCGTAATAAACAGGTGGGGTTGTGTGCAGTTGACGGCGCCCGCAGCGCGACTTCAAAGGATACAAATGTATGAATTGTTTAGCGAAATTCACCCGCGGGCAGGCCCTTCCGACCTACGATTATGTAAAATTCGGATGTTATTTTGTATATTGAAACAAGTATGTACACTTCCAGTTAAACGATCTGTACAATAGTTTCTATTTTAATATATAAAATAGTTTTTAAATAATATTGGTGACAAATGACAATTTAATTAAGAAATAAATACAAATTAAGAAAATGTGTCTTTAATAAAAACAGATCATTTTCACTGCAAAAAACCTAGCCTCGTGTCTTCCCGAATTTAACGAGTTTTTTATATGAAATAATTGTTTTACTAGAATATACTTACATTCTAATAAGAAAAATACTCATAAAATTATAAGACTCAAAGTCGAAGATCGTCTAGTTTAATAATTTAATGTAAATATTTAGCAATTATAAAATACGTAAAACAACAATGTTTGTAATGCTAAGTAAAATAAATAAGTTTTTAGAATACTACTTTCTTAGATTTACGCGACTATTTGACATTCTAAATAAAAGTATCTTTTCGGATTTTTTCGCGAATTTATTTTGATTTTTGGTTTCCGACGTTTCTTCGATTGCCGTAAAGCTTTCGAAACGTCGGGAATCAAATATCAAAATAAAATCGCGAAAAAATCCGAAAAGATAGTTTTATTTAAAAGTTTTTAGAAAATATAACAAAAGAATAAAGTAGTGAACGCCTCGCATATGGCGTACCGTTCACTAGTAATGTTTAAAAATTAACCAGGGTCGGTGGCGCCGGCGCGAGTGACGTACAGGTTAACTGCTATTCCCTTTACAGTTTATACGCAGTTATTGCGTAAATTTATCAGATTCTTGGATTTATAAATTGAGGAAATTTTTGCTCCAAATAAAACATATTTGTATAATTGTTTTTTTACAATTTTCGTGTTCGTGTTTACATATGAACTATGTATATCATTATTACAGTAAGTACTTATATACTCACTAAAATATTATTTTATATCCCGTTATTATCCCTAGAAATAAGGCATCCTTAAAATTGACCTACTTAATAATCTATCAAGTTTTTCCCACATGAGTTTCCTTACTTTTCAATTATTATTTTATATCCTATTCCAAGAAAATCTTTGTCTTTAAAACCTACAATTTTTTTATAAATGTAATTCAGAAGCAAAATATGCTATTCATTTAAGATGTGCAGTTTATATGTTATAGTTCAATTATGTCTATTAAACAAAACAGTGGTTACTACTTTTTTCATAAAGAATTTACAATACAATCTATTTCTAGATCGACGCAAAAACAATGAGAAAGATAAACATTTGATTCCAAAACCATAAAGCACTGTACTGTTCATTTAAAATTCCGCGTGCGTCCACCATTAATTATTGGAAACGATACACGTCGAGGTTACGTATAGTAATTACGTTTACAATTGTAAAAAATATTATTTTTCTACCCTTTAAAGTCGTAATAATCATTTATAGTAAGACATCAAGAAGATTTTCAAAAGTAAAGGCTTTTCCATGGAAAAAATTGATATATCCCATAAAATGTATTAGATTTTAATTCAAACACTATAAAAATCAATGTGCGTTGGTTGACATGAGCACGATACGTTTTGTGGTTGTTTAAGGGTTGCCACGACATACATTTTTTTATTTTTTTATAAAAATATTTCCAAAGGTTATATTGCATTGATTTATGATATTTTTTCTGTAATGTGCTAGTTTAATGATTTATATTTTTTAATGATTATCTAATTACATTTAATTAATTAAACACATTATATTAATTATTTAAATTTTAAGTCACAAATATATTTTGTATAAATACAATAAATATTTTTAAAACATCAAATCAATTGACATAAAAAGATAGAAATATTTTTTTTTATATATGTATATATAGACAAAGATTCTTAAAAATGAAACGAGAGAGCCCTAGAGTTTTAAGTTATGCTCTAATTAGTAGAAAGCTCGCAATGAGTAAGGCATCTAAATATACGCGTTAGGTATTTGTTGCCTTATCAAGTCAGGTCCAAGACCATAAAGTACGTATACGGGACGCAATAAGTCTATTTTAATTACTGGCCGATATCGGCAGATTCCTGTCTTGCCTACTCGGGAGCCGTGCTCTACTACATCGAGGGATGTAATGATTATTTATCGATAGTAAACTAACACAGTACTATCTTAAAATGGTAATGAAAAATAAATAGGTTGTAAAAAGCGTTATGTGCGAATATCCTTTACATTTAAAATCCATGATCCTTATTTCTTGATACTTTATACCGTAATTTAAATTACAAATGCATTAATTAGGGCGCAAGTCTGTACACTCATAGAGTACTAATTGACCAGAAGCTGGGCTGGACCGTTTCACAATCATTTACATGTATTTTAAAAATTTACATTAAATTTTTATATAAATCTTAATATGCGAGACCAGTGGAGATAAAAGAAAGTTTAAATAATTTTAATAGAAAATACGTGACTTTATAAGCTTCTTATATTTTTTAAATATCTATTTATATAAATGGAAAATTTCTAAAGTTACTTTAAGCAATTTCTGCGAAAAAGTACATCATTTGTATTCAGCTGAAATCATGTTGCTAACCTAAAATGTAAACGTCATTAAAAGCCAGCTGCTTCCATATTAATAAGATTTCGCCCCGTCGATATCGATAAAATTAATTCAATCATCGTTCTAACACTACCTAACACAAACAAGACTCGATAACGAGGTGAAATATTCACATTGCGAGCTATACAATCGTTTATACAGTTGTCCCACTCGCACTTAGAAGCTTAGATGCTTCTGGCGAGAGAAACGAAAAAGACGGCACGTGCCGGCGGCAAATACAAAGGGGTCGAGCTCTCTTTGATCTCGCCGCCGCGCGTGCGTACGGTGTGTTTAGGCGTGTGTGCGTTTATGCAGATGAGATGAGGCTCAGAATTTGATAATTGCAAAGATTTATAAGATTCGCCCAGGTCCAATATCGGAGGATAAATTTGATATACATACATAATTAATTGATATTCATCATATTATTGCGGAACTCAGTCAATGAGTGCTTACATGACTGTTTCACAACTTAAATATTTATTTTAACCAATAAATATTCAATAAATTAATTTATAATTAGCCTCTTTATTAATAACAAACTGTTTTGTATTTTAATTTTTATTGAGAATTCATAATAAACATCATATAATGTAAAAAAAAGGAATTCGGGAAAATAGAGTTATTAATTATTATTCAGTCAAAAAAATCAAGATTTCTAATTTTTTTTCCAAGAAATTGCAGACGAAACATACTTTGTAATATGCATGGTTTATAAGTTATAACATATCATCAATTCTTTTATGAAGTTCTTCAACTGATTTATTATTTTCTATCTTACATCAGTAATATCAATTAACCGCGAATATTTCCTTTTAAGCGAATCACTCAATCGCAAGGTGGAAAGCGTCCATATCGTTACGTAACGTAACCTTGTTAAATGTCGGCTTAATTGATAACGAGATAACGCCTTAATCCCTGTAATGCTGCTCTGACGCTTACCGGGTATTGTTTTGATGGTGAAAGACATTTTTTTTGGGACATTAACACACATCACCATCTAGTTCCATGGTAAGCTACGAGGCTTGTGTTATGGATACCAGATAGTTGATACACTACACATTAATAACTTTAAATACATACATAATATAAATATAAACACCCACAACTAGAGTACAAACATCTCATCACACAAATGAATGCCCCCAGCGGGACTCGAAACCGTGGCCGCTGACACAGCAAATAGGATCACTACAAACTGAGCCAAACGTGTTGTCAAACAACAATTCAACTCAACTTCTTCTTCAATAATATAAAAACAAAATCCTATTATTATTCTTCTACTTTTGGGTCTTTCTCTAGTATTAACTATTCTGAATACAAGTCAAAGTCTTATAGATAATTATAGATGTAATTTTACTATACTATTAACGCAGATGTGTGTTTGTTTGTTCGTTCTTCGTTCACACAAAAATGCATGGATGAAAATATGATATGGAAAATCTGAAGAGTGACGTACATTTATTACTTTAACTTAAGATACAGATATGAATATATATTTTGTTGCAAGCTTTTCATTAAGGGTCACTAGTTCATTTATAAATTTGAAGATATAAGATATATTTATAATTCATAAGTCATAAGCAAGATGAACAGAAAAATGATATGTATTTAGCCCCTTCTAGGTCTTTAGTAAATTTTGAGAGGAAATCTGGAGAATTCTTAAGCCCAACATAGGCTTAATGCCAGTACAAATATTATTTGCATCTGCTAGGTATTGAATGAGTACAAACCGACGTACAAGTCTAGTCAATGTCAGTGCCATATCACTAGAACATGTTCCCTTAGATCAACAATCATAATTAATATGCACCGCATCATTAGCGATATAGGATAACCTCATTAAGTTTGTTTAATTGGTAACAAGATAGCAAATAATGTTGTATATAGCTAGGAATTTAAAAATTAATAATTTGTCTCTTAATGCATATAATCTTAGCTTAAATCAAATTTAAAATTGAAGTTGTAAAATTAAATATTAGTTTAATTGTTTAAATTTCATTGACAAATTTAAAAAAAAAATTCGATACAAATTCTTTTAGGCATTTTTATTATTACGTAATTTCTTTGCCAATTCCAAACGGATTATACCGATTCTCCTTTTGATAAATAGGTACCAAAAAAACTTTTAATTCCATCAGATTAGAATGCTTTCTAATATTGGTGTATATTTTAATTAAAATAATTAATCAAATTATAATATACTAGCGACTCACGCTCGCTTCGCTCGCGTTCGTCCCTAGGTACGTTTTCACGGTTAGCTATGTTTATACATAAATAGTAGCTTGCTACGCCTAAGATATTCATTTAAATTATATTGTGATTTACCCTCGTTTTGCTCGGGTGCGTAGGCCGTACGCGGATTTTGTTCATAATTTCATGGGTTTCAATTTTTTTCGCGGAACCATGATTCTTTTTCTAAAATAAAAGTAACCTAAGTTACTCCCTATAACATCAGCTATCTGCCAGTGAAAGTCCCGTCAAAATCGGTCCAGCCATTTCGGAGATTAGCCGGAACAAACAAACAGACAGACAGACAGACAGACAGATAGACAGACAGACAGACAGACAAAAATTGTAAAAAATATTGTTTTGTTATATGTACCGTATTTACATCCATATGCATTTAGTAAAAAGCCATTATTTTAATATTAGAAACAGACACTCCAATTTTATTTATCTGTATAGATATTTAAAGAGAACTTTTGTGATTGTAAAATTAGCGCTTATAGAATCAGAAGTATTTTTTTTATTAATAAAATAAAAACAGGGCAATATATTAACAATAATATGTTAACATAAATTAAAATATTTCATGAAAGATATGGAAACATATCCAAATCCAAATATCCTTACTGATGTTATAACACAAAAAAAGGTTTTAAAATGCAACAATGGTGCAGTGTATCGAAAGTTTTATTTTAGTTGACTTCGAGTTAGTTCATAGCTGAAATATGATGCAGACTTATAACATTTTTATCACAGTACCTCTTAGACGAAAACACAGTAAATCACATAAAAGTATACATGCGTAAATCTCGCGCGAAAAACTAAAAAGAAATAAGAAATTCCCAAAGTCCTGATTTCCCTGTCCATTGTCGTTTATATATATTTTTTTTTCATCTTATTTAGCGCTTTGTCGGCAAGCCCTTTGAAGTCCTCCCCCCCTCGGAGGGTGTTACAAATTGCGTCACGCTCGTATTTTGAAGCGTAAACATAGCCCGCTACCATATTTTCTTATGTCGGAAACAGAAATGTTATGTTTGCCATAATATAATAATTATCATACGTTTAGTTTAACAATATGTAATAAAATTGTAGGAGTGACATTGTGTTTATTGATTTTTTTTTATATTATATGACTATCTTGTAATACCAATGATAAATAAAACAAATTTATTTTCGTTATTCTTACATACTTTCTTAGATTTCTTAGCTTTAATTAATTGCAAAGATCTTCGTCACATTTTTTCTATTAGGTAATTTCTATCAAAAAATATTACTGAGCAATGGATTCAAATTAAGATGCCATTTACGAAAGATCGAAGTTATTAAAAAGATAAGAATCAGTTACAGTAAGAGGGTAAGCGTTAAAAATCCATGAAGATACCATAAACATTGAAGTCTAGAACAAATAGTAGTGTTTGTGTAATCTACGCGAATTTAGAGTAAGCCGGGCGGCGGGAGATTTGACAAGTTGGAATGTCAACAGCCGCTGACACGAACAGTCGGCTGACCAAGTTGAAAAATATTTCACATTTTATATTCATATGAAAAATTCATATTTTGTAATATTCATCTGGATTTTAAAAGGTTTTTCTATCTATAGTAAGTAATAGTAATATAACAGCTGTGGCCGTCATTTTATGGAGTTAAACCTACATTTGAAATAAAACTTTATAAATTGTAATTATTAAATTTGCTTTTGTATGAAGAATTAATTTGAAATTTTTATGTCAATTTAATGTAATACATTTTATATTATATGTAATCACTAATTATTAACAAATGAATGATAGTGTACTTGTAGCGTTGCTAGAAGACGAGAATCAGGAAGAACGAAAAGAGTAGGCCAAAATTTTGTTAGACAAATAATCGACAAGTATCGGTTCGTATGACAAGTAGAGCTCTATATGACGCCAACATTTCAGTTTTACCATGACCAGCGATGAGTCTTGACCTCAACCCCATTGAATATTTATGGGATTAGTTGAAAAAAAACTTAAAGAAAAGCAGCGTAAATAACTAACAAGAGCTCATAAACGCTTAAAAAGCCTGTTGGGAATACCCGATGAAAACATAAGACATTTAATTCAGACAGACTCAGAGAGTGGATACGGTGCCGAGAGGTTACTTACTACACGCTAATAAAATGTTACAATATGTATGTATGTAAAACAACTTAATAAATGATTTTTTCTTCAAAGTCTTTTTATCGTGATTAAATAAAAAAAAACTTACTGTTCATAATGTTTACACAATTTGTAAATCACAAATTTAAGCATCTACTCAAGAAAACTCTGTGTAAATTAATATAATTTAAAATTACGCAAGAAAACTAAGTGGGTCCTATTTTGTTTTGAGTAGTATATTACATAATATTAAGAGTTAAAAGAATTATTGCAAGCTATCGAAATTATAACATAAAAAAGTCAAAATTTAAAACGTCAAAATCATCAAAGAAAATTTCAATAAAATACTCTATATATGAGAGAGCCGTAATAAATCGCGATGACCGCCATCAACATATCAGTTTGAAGTTCCAAGCATAATAAATTAACTGGATTAAGTTTACTCTAATGGTTTCACTATTCAGTGCATTATTTATATTTTGGATACATTTGCGAATTACTTGTTTGCTAAAATCTGTAATAGATTTAAATTTTAAAACTAATATTTTATTAGATATGTGTGCATATGTATTGTTAGATGAACAGAGAGAGAGAGAGAGTAAGTACACTTATATACCAGGATAAAAAATGGTTTTTATTATTTACTAACGATTCACTCTCGCTCGGCTTCGTCCCTACTTACGTTTTAACGTTTAGTATATATTTCTCAGAGATGAGATATTTTCCCGCGGTAAAAAGTATCCTATATGTTGACCTGAATATAGCTATCATCATACCAAATTTTATTAAAATCCCTCCAGTGGTTTTTTCGTGATGCGGTAACAGACAGACAAGACAGACAGACATAAATTCTAAATGCTTTAGATTCGGCCTCTGTATCGATAATAACGTCTATTTCAATAAGATTTACCAAATAATATCTAATGTACAGATTCATTAGTTACAACTTAATTATATCTATAGATTATTATATGTAAGTACAGATTGTATTCTCCAGTGCTAAACTAACTTTAACCAAAATACATTTAGACCTAGACGACAAACATCAATTTTTTCCGTTAATAATTTTAAAGTGTGTACTAGTTCTTGACCGTGGCTCCACGTGTAGTCGATATATCGATAAAAATGTATTAATCTACAATTTAAGCTATCTTAATACCTAATTAGGTATACTAAATCTGTTAAAACGTAACATAAATGGGGCGAAGCACCAAATTCGCTCACCCACGACTAAACTTTCACATTCATATTATTAGTGTTATATATCAATTTACATAACATATTGTTCTATAAAGGAATAAGATGACAAAATTATTCCCTTGCGATCTCCATCAACGTAATACTCAAAAATTATAGATACTATCAATTTATACTTATTTGTTCTAATTTAAATAAGATATAATCTAATGATTCATATATTTTTATTAAAATAATTCACATTATTTTATATCACAGTATTCAAAACCCTACTAATATATCAACATTGCCTCTTCAGCCACGATGTTCAACTTAAATGAGATTAATAGAATAAACGAAAATATAAATCAAGTCACTCAGCATTGCCAAAATGTGATGTTTCTTATAAATCATAGAAAAAACCTAAAAAAAAACATGCAGAATACACACAGACTATTTGTTAGTACCTAATATAAATGTACCTACATTTCAAATAATAATAATAGGAAAACATATAGTATAATAGTAAATAACTATATTTTGACTATAATACTTTTTAACTAAACCTTTTTAGTTACACGCATCGATTTTAAAATCACTTCATAAGTGCCTTCTTCTTAAAAATATATAAAAAAAATATTAATCAAAAATAAAATCGATATTCCTTTTAAGTCGGTTAAAGACTTTCATGAAAATTGAATCTTTGGAATATCCTACTTTATAAAGTAATTATTAAGTTGTTTTAATTCATTATTGTGTCACGTACAAACAGACAAAGTGAAGTTTATATATTTTTTTTAACTTTCTTAGGTGACTTTATCTGCTAGCAGACCGTGTGTCTCAAAGTAATCATAAATCTAGCGTAAAGCTCTTCAAAGCGAAATCTTAAATATGCATAAAAACGTCAAACGTAAAAATTAATAGCCTCCACTACATTCAAAATATATTTTATCGAATGATATACTTACAAAAAAAATCTGAAGCAATTTGTAAAAATAATATGTGAAGACAAAATGGACCGGAATATACTAGCACATGTTATTTTACCTAGTGTTTTTTTTTGTAGTAAAATGATAATTTTGAACAATTTCTTTGAAAAATTTTATTTTATACTAGCGACTTACCCTCGCTTCGCTCTGTTTCGTCCCTAGGTACGTTTTGACGCTTACTATGGAATAGATAGACTATAGTTAAAGTTTTATCCCTTCCTTGAAAAATTTCATCCCCTTAAGTGGTGAATTCCAGGATAAAAACTATCCCATATACTTCCTAGATTGTCTAACTATATCCATACCCATCTAAACCGGTTCAGCGGATTATGTGTGAAAAAGTAACAGACAGACAGACTTACTTTCGCATTTATAATATTAGTATGGATATTATGGATTGAAATACTTTACAGTGACTATTTAATTTCATAAATAAAAATGTAAAAAACGTCAATATTTATACACTGTATATAGTATACAGTAATAATATAACTATAATACTGAGGGCCACTTACTCGAAATTTTTAAATCTTAATCTATATATTAAGAAGGGAAAGAATTAAAAACTTTGTGCATGTTGAGCGCACGGAGGAATGTGAGCTTTAGCAACTACTTAAAGTATTTATTTATTATTAAGCACACTTACAATACACATGTTAAAACAATTCCATACAATAAATAAAGAAAAAAAAAGAAACAGACATGAATATCAATTACAAGTGTACATAGCATTATTATAGTAATTAATAAAAAATACAAAATTAACATGAATTAGAATTAGCGTAACGTAAAATTAAAATAAAAATAATTCGATTATAGATAATTATTAGTTGTATAAAATTTATTATTTGTGTATTTAAATAACAGTTTTGGATAAATAATATGTATGGAAAAGTATGTATGGAGGAGTGCAAAATGCTCAAATTTATTAACTTCCTATTGCCCGCAGCTTCACTCGCGTAGTTTATTAAGTATAATTACCACTAAAAGTTGTGGCTTGATGTTAGATAGTATATAAGTAACCTAGACAACTTTAGGTATAGGTAATAATATGTATATAAAGCTGAAAAGTGTTTGTTTGTTGGACACGCTAATCTATGAAAATATGGAACCGATTTGAAATAATATTTTTGTATCTGATGGTTTTTTATTGAGGATATTATACACTATGTTACTTTAACAAAAATCACAACAAAGTTAAAACTTATAAATTTGATAAATTACACAAATTCGAAGGTCGAACTCTCGGTGTCTTCAATATGTTTAGCAAACATCAAACAGTTGTTACAATTTGACGTTTTCTAAACATATTTAAAATATTTAAAAAATAAAGTGATGATTTTCATGAAGATAACAATCACTAGGAAATTTATTGCTTCATTCTAAGCATTTTTGAAATTAAATAGCCATTTCTGCTCATAATATTTTATAACTTATAATCAACAAAAGCCCATCAATAGAAAGTTTCTAAGCGTTGATATCTCATTTAAATTTATAATTATGAATGTGACGACCAACATGAGGAGGCAATACAAGTGGCCAATAAACATAATGTGCATATTCCAAACGAGGCTAGATTTACGACTATTAAAATTCACAAATAGCGCGATCCGTCCTAGTTTCTTACAGGCTAAAAAGTTAAAAACGAGAACAAAGTATCCCATTCCCGAGACATTATTACGAGCTCTTAGATTTTATGGAAGCATCATAAAAACCGAAACTGGAAGCTTTTTTTAGATTAAACTGTCGGAGATTAATTTTATACAAGTCAGAGTTGATGGGCCACAATAAAGCAATCGTTAAACGCTTAGGAAATAATTAGAAGTGATAACTATAAACGTATGTACTATGTACGAGTGAGTTATATCTAGGTCTAAGATTTTGCCTTCACCCAATTGTATGATACTGATTTTAAAATGGATGTTTTAAATATCTAAGCTAAATGATATTATTTAATTAATTTTTAATCCATACATATAATAAAATTGTAACTGTTTAATGTATACTTTTGATTATGTAATTACATATAGTGAATGTTATGTACACTTGTAAAGACATACATATCTGATTACTTATTATTTCTTATAAATGTATATAAATGTTTTAATATGTATGCTGTTAGCGTACTTTTCTAAACAAATAAATAAAATATGTATATTATGAAGTATATAAATTATATTGCACTAAACTGATAAATTTCAACAAATGATTTTTTTTAAAGATATGAAAGTATAAAATTTTATCATTATTATATGTTAACAGTGAATCAATAAAAATGACGTGCGGTAAACTATTTCTGAGTATTTAAAGCGATATATAATAAGTATTCTCAGTGCAATAACTGTTATCTGGTATGTAATACTAATATTTCTTATTATTTATGTGTTTGTTGGTTTGTCCTGCTTTAAGCATGAAGACGTAATAAATTAACATAAACATTTGTAATTTATTCATATTCTACTTGTCACGAGTTTTATATAATTTTATCGCACTATTATTATATATGAATGCGAAAGCTTATATGTGTATGTTTGTTACTTTTTTAGGTTTTATAGTATGTTAATTAATAATATTTTTATATTTTACATATAAGTGAAATAAAGAATAGTATATAGGATGAAATGCCTGGACGAATGGGATGAAATCTAGTGTTAATTGTCAGATATAGTATGATCTGGAATAACACTACTGGAGTAGTAAGAGTAGTAATAACGATAGCCTAGTTAATAATAAAATTTGCCAAAGTTGGCGCTACTGAGCTAAACGCTAGTATGAATAGAAAAAAATAAAAGTCCCCTATTAAAATATAATGTATATATGGTAACAAAGGGCTGTGAACAATGACAATTGTTAAGCGAACGTGATTCTTAAAAATACACACATTAAATAATTGATTTAAGGTATTCCTCAAGGCACTGCTTTGGATCCACTTGCCTACAATATTACTGCAATAAAAAACTGTAACGATGGCAACGTCCCGCCTCGGATGAGTCGTTTAATTTACTAATTGGTCATTATTCTTCCACATAACGACCCAATTAGGTCCAATCAATCCTGGTACAGCATTTAATATTGAATATATTGTATTAAGTATATGACAGAACGAAATTTACAACTATTCATATATAAAACTTGATCAGAAACTAGTTCGATAGGAAGTTTTATAATGAACATTCGGAATACTTTCTACGCATAATCTATGGGAAACTCGAGTCTTTTTTGATAGCTTTAACGGCCTTTGGGTTTAATTATACCATTATCCATATTTCGTCAATATATTAATACTTGTATAGATAATGATATGAGTTGTAAAGAATGTATAGTATACCAGTTATTACCCGCGGCTCTGCTCGTATCGTAGGTATATTGATAAAAATGTTAATCACATATAAATTGACTTTATTTTTAATTTCAATCAACTCTATAAGGCCGTTGCAGTGTGAAGAAGGAATTTTACTTACGAATTTGGCATTTATAGGTATTATTACTAGCGACTCACCTTTGCTCCGCTCGAATACGTCCCTACTAACGTTATAATGTTTAGTATAAATTTCTCAGAGATGAGATATTTTCCCGCAGTAAAAAGTATCCTATATCTTGACCCAGATAACAGCTATCATCATACAAAATTTCATCAAAATCTGTCCAGTGGTTTTCTTGTGATACGATCACAGACAGACAAAAATTCTAAAAACTATAGATTCGGCTTCTGTATCGATAATAATGACTATTTCAATAAGATTTTCCAAAAAAACATTAAATGTACAAATTCGACTCAATTAGAATTTTATTATAATATGTTAAATGTTAAATGAGATTAATAATGTCATTACTCAATAAAAAGATTTTTGTTAATGTTTCAATAAAACCTTACATGTCCGATTGAATTAATTGTTCACAGAAATGCTTTCGATTTAGAACAAATTTGAAGCATTTTAGAGTTTACTTGGTTTGCTGATACCCAATTGGTGATATGATAATAAAACAACGTATGTGCACACGTCGACACAGGCATAAATCGTTTCTTCCAACCATGGACCTATGAAAATGATAGACGGGCTTAACAAATTAACGTCAAGAGTTTACTGCGTTTAATTATTTTTTTTCATCTTATTATACATTTAATAACTTTGTATTATTTCAATGCATCTGTCTATATTTTTCTTATACATTCTGAATAATTTATTTGCTTGCTGTAAGGGTATTCTCTCAGTTTCTATCTTTAGTTTTGTTACCAACAGTAGTTTCCTTGTTCGTGTACGTAGTTTGTGACATCGCTTATTAATTCTACGTCGTTCTACGTTCTCATAGGTCTGCGGCGCGCGTATTTCGGAATCGTTTGATCTCGCCGCCTGCTTTAATGAGGCGGGCAGTATAGACGGTAACTAGTTCGGATTGTGTTCTGCCTACTGTCTGATTTGTTGACTTTTGGGAGGTGCCGTGTTGAATTTTGAATACATTTGGATCTAGGTGCTACGATGGGAAAATATATAAATTTAAAATTAAAGTTTTTTAAGATCATTTATATAGAGTTTTATCAATTTTTGTCCAAATATCGTTTTTAATTAGTATCTATGCAGTATAAGGGCTCTCAACGAATTCCATTTATCTATCAATAAGTGCTCTCTCATAAAAAAATACAATATCTAATCGAAGGTTTAATTTAATAACTGCACCTAAACCAATAAAGTAATTATGAATTCATAAATCAACGTGACAGTGGGGAAATCCTTTAACAATTAACTAAGTCGATAATAGTTTGGCTGAAAAGATTGGATTTGGTTATCAATGAAGATTGTCATCCACACCCACACACTGACGCACGACCAGAATAAACATACTTAAATTATACGTCACTCTGCAGAGTTTTAATCACTCTTAGTTTTGTGAATATCATCCAATTTTTTTAAATAAAATCTTAAGTATTGTATATTTAAAACGATTTTTAAATGTAAGAAGAATCCAAGAAATTATGATTTCTTTTCTTTCTAGCTGCCCTTGACATCTATTTTCATCAGAAGTAAAAGGATCTTGATTACTATATCTTATTGTATTGTAGAGATAGAAAAATATTCATCACTAATTTACTACATATTATAAATTAGTTTGTATTTGTCCAGGCTAATCTTAAAAATTACCGTACGGATTTTCATATGGTTTTCACTAATAATAATAAAAAGAGGGATTATCTAGGAAGTTTAAGGCTTATATAATATACTAGCAATGCCTGCGGCTTCGCTCGCGCAAAAACTACAGCAAAAAAACTTTAAAAAGGTAGGTTTCATACAAATTTTCATCCCTTATTTTATCTCCTTATGGGATGAATTTCAAAAAACGCTAAAACACGTATTTATTTAATTGTATTGAAGAGCATTAATACCAAGTTTCAAGAAATTATGATCATAAATATTTTTTGGATTGTGTTATAACGTGTATTCCCGTGGGAATGAGATAATCTCCCGTGGTAAAAAGTATCCTATATGATATATAGGATATCCAGCTATCATCATACCAAATTTCATCAAAATCCCTCCAGTGGTTTTTCTGTGATGCGGTAACAAACAGACAGGCAGACAGACAGACAAAAATTCTAAAAACTATAGATTCGGCCTCTGTATCCAAAAAATATTTAAGGTACAGATTCGACTCAGTTAGAATTTTATTATATGTATAGATAAACATAAGCACAAATAATTTACCGGTATGACGATCTTTGTGTATTAAGTCGGAAATAATCGTCTCGTCTAGGTGAGCACCCAAGCAAGGATAAGTCACTAGTTATAATATAAATAACTTAACATATACATAGGTATACCATATCATATATCCATTATATCCAAAATATGATTGTAGTTAAATTCGAAATAGAATTTTGCATTTCTTTCATCCAATAGCTGTTCCTAAATTTTTACTCGTTAAACAATCGTAATGGAGTACCCATGAACCGACTGACATTCAAAAAATTCGACAGTGAGAAATGAACAGCCGCAGCACAAAACAATCTGCAATACAGCGGCTGAGCCGTAACATTTACCGAAAAAAGAAATAAATAAATAGAAATAGCGCGACTTTTCATTTTGTTGGGGAAAAGCGAACAATGGGCGGGAAAAAAGCGGGAAAATTGCGCGTCACTCTGCCGTACCAATTTGTCAAACGGTCGCCGCAAGATGGCGACGGCGGATGCGCGGCAACATGGCGGCTTCCGGCGGGGTTTAATTAAAAATGCGTCTCATTTTAGTCCCGCGTTTAGGGAGCGTTAGGCGAATTGTTTAACTAGTTTTTGAATTGTAATGCTATTACCGCAATACTAAAGCCTCACTTGAAAATATATATTAGTAGTAACAAAAAAGTATTGTATTGGTGTTAAGAATATTTTTGAAGCTATTGTAATTTATTTTAATCTATAAACAAATATTATTACAATAAATGTTACACATTTAACTTTTTAATTTTGAAGTATAGACTAAGTAGGTAGGTATATTCTACGAACATATTCATGTAAAAGAAGGCAATCATTACGATAAAACAAAAATACTTTTGAATCGAGCCAATCAGATCGCTCTCGCTACCGACAAGCGAAATAAGTATCCAGAGGAAACAATTAAAAAAACAATAAGTGATATCTCATTTACAGCTAATGGCTCTATTGTTCTGCTTGGCTTTTATCCCTGATCCTCCGGGAGCACAAATTATTACTTTTCGTATATTATGAGGGTATAGGAAAAATTGCTACTTTATAATAAAAAATGGCAGTTACACATTTCAATCATGTGTAATGTGTTTGATGGACGTGATACTAATTACCTACTGTAGTTGCCATTGTCTGTTCTTTTCTATTAAGTCTTTATGTTGATATGAGTTTAGATTTTATCTTTTAAATCATTTTTTATTCAAGATATTCGTTCGTATAATAATATTAAGTCTATTAACATCATATATTTTGCATATATAAAGAAGTATCATTTTAATTATAATATTTCATAAATTTATATTTTTATTGCCTACATTAGTCTAAGCGATTGACATATTTACTTTGGATATTTTTTACCAACATATCTACACCAATCTATTTGTGGTGGAGACATACAAAACGTGCCCGGAAATTTGGGGATTATAAGTAGTAGGTATTCCAAGATGGTACGATGTATAAACTTTCCGATTAAAGTTTAGATAATTTGAATTTTAATATACTTGTATATCAACTAAAGTGTATATCAGTGTGCTAACAAGGATCCGATGGTTCGTCAAATCGCATGAAATGCTTCCGTTACATATACCTACCATTTCGATTAAGTGTTTTTTAAGCTTTTGTTCCTATACATATCCCTTGCGGAATTGCTATATTTTGCCTTTTCTATCTATAATATTTGCTTTGACATACACACTTGTTATCGAATTTTTCAATATTTTAAATTTAAATAGATATACATATATCAATAAAAGTAAAATATAATATCAGATAAAAATCAAAAAAGGGGCAATAAAATTAGTAGTACATTTTCAAAAATCACTTGACCTCCCACGAGATCATTAACGTACCGAAATGTCTCCCATGCTCACCCTATCACCACAAAGGGAATGCATGTCAACGTACGAAAACAGCGCCATTTATATGACGAATAATAGAAAATACCCTCTATTAAAAAACAAGTGGGAATCACAATGGGGATCGAACCTTGGCCCTTGCAATCCACTCCAAGTTAGGGTTGTGCGTGACTTGAATTGCTAATGGATTTTTAAACATGTTTATTTTGTCGTAGAGACGTGGACGTAGGTGTTTTTGGTGTGCGACAAGAATATAAACATCTGTAATGTAATTCTTTTGAGCTATCTGATTGAAATTATCTTGAATTGAAGAAAGTTGGACGTGAATTGGTCAACCGAGCTTTTTAAAAATGTAAAATATAAAAAAAAAAATTATCAAATATGTTACATATTATTGAGTTAAGTTACATAACCACTAAAACTTAGAACCGTAACATGAAAATTGATTGACGAAATAGACCAAACATAAATGCAATTGAAGCCAAAGAAATTACTTACTATTTAAAAATACTGAAACACAACAAAACAATCGCCAACCCTAATAAACCAACCCTGCATCCCTTGTGAAGTATTGAGTGTATCAACGGTATCGGTAGTTGGATTTGTTTGAATTTGGTCTTATTAATTAACCAAATAAAACACTAGAATCCACCTCTTCGGTGCACCCTTCATGATTTACTATTTGTGACTGAAGCTCTTGATCAACTACAAATGAAGCTCGATTGAGATAGCTCTTACGAATGTACATTCATCTATAAGTAGAAACCAATGTGAAAAGGGTTTATAATTGAAATCATTATTTTATGTAACTATCCTAGGTCAACAAAAAACTAAAAAAAAACTATTTAAACACGAAATGTTAAACTAAATTTGACTTGCAATAACGTTTATTATTGAAGTGTAAATTTTCCATTCATTCATTCATTCATTCTGTATAAATGGCTTTAAAAGATTTAATCTGCAAGATAAATGGCTATGATAAGCCGATGATGTAACGATAATTTTATAAGAGTTCACTATCACTGATCTGATCGTCCGTCGCTCTTAATGTTGGCTTCAGCAAAAATTAAAATGGAAAATATTGCAATTTGTCGAATTTAAGTCAACTATGAATACACATAAAGGTGTAGAATGTGCCCTTAATGATTATTTATGTTATTTGAGATACATATATTGCACATAAATTCTTTATTCTTATCTTACTAACAATAACTACCATAGTTTATAAGTAAACATTGTTACTAACACACTAAACGCAATATGGATGTTTTAATCTGAAATAAACTATTTTATTATTATTATAAATAGATGAAATGAAAAATTATACAGAATTATGAAAATTATTAAAAAGGTATTAGATAATACATAAGTAACCGATATACATTCCTTTCGCCATTTTATCCTACCTTTCATTTAATATAATGTAATAGTTCTATTCGTGCAAATCTTCAATAAATCACGTTCGTAACACCGCATAATTTAATCGTTTCACCGCAGGCTATGAAGCTAAACCGATATTAATGTCTTCACAACTAGTAGCCCAAGGCGTGCGATTCTTTGCGAGCGCGTCCAATTACACCTAACCGCCAATTAGGAAAGTGGCGCCCGACGTGGGACCGTGCCTCTGAATGTATTGTTCAAATTATCGTTGCATACTCGCATAACGAGGATAGAAAATATTAAACTATTCTTCGTTATTTAGATAGCAGTTTGTAATTCTTTTGTACTGGTTTTTATACAAGCAAAATGTTTGTGGTAAAATGACATTCGCCGTGTTACACATTATTTATTAAGTTTTTACATATAAGTATATGTACTTAAGCATGGTTACACGTTGTGAAACAATATTAATAAAATTATAAAGGCAACAAAGAAAGTATAAATATTGTTTTTTAAATGTTAATTAATATACAGTCTTTTGTTAAAGCAATAAGTTTACTTAAGAAAGGCGTAAGGCAGTAGGTACGTGTGACTATGTTGACATGTTTAACAGAACAGTCATAAATTTAAAAATTCTCGTGCCAGTTATGCATACTCATCACTTGATTGCAATGCCCACCAACGTCGTTGAATCCAGATAAATTAGAAACCTTAGAAAAAATATTTAAAATGACAATATCCGTAGCTTTCAAACAATAAAAGGGAGTGTGCGTTCGAATTTTAATGGGGCAGGACGTTCAACGAGATTGTTTCGAAATTAAAAAGTAGGTGCGAGTGAGAAGTTCTAAATTGTGAGTATTGCCGTCCCTATCTTTCCGGCACGTGGCCATCTCGTCTATGAATATTGATACGTCTCATTATACATCGGATGCTTGAGTTACCGGAGTTTAAACGTCATTTGTCTTGCAATAATTAAAAATACGAGTATAACGATGTTTCTTAAATGTGAAACTTCTCAAATAGGAAAATTTCTCGAAAGATTTATATTTAAATCTTAACATAATATCCTAATATAAATACTAGTAAATTATATTATATCAAAGTATCTTTATCAATTACACCTTACCACCTATTAATAACTCCGGGTAAACAAACAGATCCAAAATACAATACGCAAACCCGTCAGTAGCCTTAGGCGGGGGTGGGGGCGCGGTTCCTTTGAAGTGCCGTCTGCGAACGAAAGCTGGCTAACCAACGCTTAGCTTTGTTTTCTAGTTAAATGATAGACGTTTTCAGGAATTAGCTGCGGGTGACGTCTTACGGTCCTACGGTTATGGGAATTGATTAAAGTTTTTTAATTAAAAATCAATCTGTACCTATAGTCTGAAGTTCTCATATATATTTTCAATATAATTTATCAAACTAGTAGAGCATTTTGTATACACAAGGGTCTTTCTTCATTTTATGTAGCGATATTATAAAACAAATAATTAGTACTAGCATGACATGTGAGCTTAACAACACAAATGTCACTGAATGTTTGATAATCGAATGTTATTTCTCAGCTGCCTGACTAAAATAACATTTACGTGTACGGTGTATGTAAGTCCATTTGACCAATAATTTTTTCATGCGGCAATACATATTTATTTGAGAAATACCATTTTCCGCAGTCTAGATAATGGATCTATCGTCCTTTGACATGTTAATCCTTGTATATTTTAGGGTTTTTGTATTAGCGTGTCCTACTTCACGTCACCTGTTCAATTTGTAGCGGTTTTTTTCTATATTTAGTATTTGAAACGTTCAAAACATTCAAAAATGGGCTACTATAAAAATAACATTATTTGATATTTATCAATGCATATTTTGTCATTAAAATATATACAACTGATATACTTATCAGTTATCACTTGTTTTAATCATATGATACATATATCAAATATTTGCTATTTATAAAATTTCAACCTGTTTCAAACGATAATTGAGTAATTTTTCAACTAAACTTAGCGTTACATAAAAAGGCTCACGTTTTGAAAAAATCTCCACACATTGTAATATTTTCTACAGAGAGTTGGAAAAACGAGTGCATTAATTCGCCCTTTCCCCCGTCACATAAATAAAACATCGTGTCCCCATATGATGCGATATTATCAAGCAATTTGCATGCTACTAATCTATTCAAATTAGAGCGTTTTCTTTGATGTCTCCATGAATTACGTTTAACCTTTGTGCCTGTTTTGATATTTTTATTGCTCGTATGTCGCCGTGACGCTTGGGTACTTTATATTTGTGACAGCTCGATCTGATATACGAATATTCCTCTTTGGGCATAGCTTACTTGAACACGACAAATATGGGAAGTATTTTAGAATTGGTCATACTAACATACATAATATGTAGAGCATTAAAAATCATTGTTCTACTTCAAAAAAAAATTTTTTTTCACTTACAAATAGAAAAAGGAACAAAAATATGCGATTCGATATATTTTTAAGACGTCAGTATAAAAGCTAGATCATAATAGAATAATATTATAGTGTCATCTCCTGAGAAGAAATGATGCTAGAATCAAGCACCCTGTAGTGGGCGGCGCCGAGTGACGCTGGATGCGTAACAAATAGAAACTTATAAACCGACTCATTAAACCTACACAAAATGTTCTTGTGTCATCGGATATTCAGTTTAAAGCTCAAATTAACTAGTTGAGTTTTATATTATATCTACAGTTTTATTAAAAATCTTTTAGTTATTTTTTATAGATTTTATTATACCTACTTTTTTCGATTTCTTGTTTACGTCGTTATGTAGAAAACAAATTGTTTAGACTCCAATAAAATAAATAGTAATAATACTAGGTATACCTTGATAACAGTTTCCCAGGCTAACTTTGGTCAAACTTATTATCCCATGTTGAAATCAATCCAGTGAGTTCAGAGATGAACACAGCCATACTTATTACTAATTCAATGATAAATATTCTCAATGACGACAAACTTAATATAAAATATTGTCAAAAAAATTTATCCTTACTTTTAGCAGACGTTCATCGAATACCTACCTGAAACAAAGAATCATTTATTAATATTATACATAAAGAGTTTAAACGGTACTTATATTGAAGTTATAAAATCACACATAACCTTACATGACATTTATTTCTATACTAGCAACTCACGGCTCCGCTCGGGTTCGTCTCTACTAACGTTTTAATGTTTAGTATAAATTTCTCAGAGATGAGATATTTTCCTGCAGTAAAAAGTATCCTCTAGTTGACCCGGATAACCAGCTATCATCATACCAAATTTTATCAAAATCCCACCAGTAGTTTTTCCGTGATGCGGTAACAGACAGACAGACAGACAAAAATTCTAAAAACTATAGATTCGGCCTCTGTATCGATAATAAAGTCAATTTCAATAAGATTTTCCAAAAAATATTTAATGTACAGATTTGGCTTAGTTAGAATTTTATTATATGTATAGATAAGCCAAATATTGACTACCCAATTTAATTATTTAAAACACTTATCGATATTTGAAAAAGTTTTGGTCGCAGTTTCACTCCTTGACTTGGTATTTTGGCATAATTCTTAAGTTTAATGTTAGAAATTAAATTTAGTTTCGGTAAAATTTAGTTTCAGTAAAAGTACTAGTATTGTAGACTGCTGTATGATTTTTTTTACATAATCAATTTTACAGCGAAAGATTATTATAGTATCAGACTAAAAAGGTGTTTAAAATTTTATTCAAGTACTACAGCTGTAATAGCTGAAAATTATGAAATAATTTTCAAAATGGTTTAATATAACCGGAAAATAAACAAATATAACCGCACAATCACCTCCAAAATCCTTTAGTTAAAAGTTAATATAAGCTCATAAAGTATGTACATATTATATAACAAAGTTAATTGTAATATTTTCTGCTGTGATCCACACAAGCGCAGCCGCGGGCCGCTATTCAAGCATAATATTTATACCAGCTATCACTCGTCTTATCTTCATCTCGACTTTTTGAGTCACTAAGCTTTGCTCAAGGCTTTGATAAGGAGCTCGGATTTTTCGCTATCTACTTACAAATGTAAGAATTTGAGACATCTTTATTTATTTAAAAGATTGATTACAAAATCTTCATCATATGAAACAAATTTGAAATGATACAGCCATTTGTTTATGTTAATTTGAGTTTAAAATAAAAAGCTCTCTATGCTTTAGTTTATTAAAACATAGTTATTTTATTAGTTTTTATCAAAATATAAAATCTTTATGTAATATAGATTTTATATTGTGATAAAATTAATGCTAACGTACATACTCCTAGTTTTAACGTGGGGCAATGTAAATCGTCTGACAATATATTATTAATTAAATTACACCTACTCCAAGCAAAAAGCTGTTATCACGAAGCCCGATCGTTATCAACATCGCTCGAAGCGTAGCCATTTATATCCTGCGCATGCGACTATGAATTGTTCGATATATTTAACGCTATAGAACACGTTTTTGTTTAATTGTGTCGTATGTTTACATGTTTAGTATCAAAAATAAAGTATTAAATTGTTCACAGTATGGGTTCTTGTTATACGTTATTATCTTTTTGTTTTTGTGAATATGTGAATATAAAGAACTACATATATTAAACTCTTTGTAGAAGCGTTTAAATGCAAATAAGTATTTTTTGTTGATTAAATCTAAACTACTTTACTTGTCTGTTTTTTTGGTATCGCTTTTATAGACCATAAAATTATAAATAAGTTTTAACATTATATCTGCATAGGGTACTTAATAAGCTCTCTGTTAAACTATTAATTGCGTAAGCACAAACGGTAGATACAATCGTTGTCACATAAAAAACCATTGAAAACGTGTCTTATAAAAGAAGCTTTTGAAAAGAGCTCATTAATTAAGTCTATAGTCTATACTGAGGACTGTGACATCACGATAATCGAGTCACAAGCGACTACAGTCCATTTCCTTTAAGGGCTTAGGTTGATATTTCCATTAAGTTATGGTCAATAGATGGCATATTACGTGTCCGTTATACCGCTTCGGGTATAATTTTATTCTAATTTCAAAAGTAGGCGTGGTTAGCTACCGAGATACGCAAAATGGCCGACTGAATATTAATTGCGATTATTTGTGGCAGAATTACGTTTATTTATCGGTTACACGGTGTCTTAACGTTTACATCTATTGAGCTTGAATAAGAAATCGACTAACACTGTAATGTAAAATGTGACTAATTCTGTACTATAAAAGGTTCATATAAATAAAATTATAAGAATAATATTAATTTAACGTGCAATATATATATATTTATATAATTTAATATTTAATAAGAAGCAATTTATTATTACATAAGTTGATACGTTTCAAGCGATATAAGTTGTAATATCGAGACACTTAAAACGTCTATAAAGAAGCAAGAATGATTTCAAATAGCACTCACGTACCATATTCCCGAGTCTCAACCCTCAATGTTTTATCCCCTTTAAAAGCACCTCTGTCTAAGCATCAAATATTCAGTGCTTTCGTCTGCCTAGGTCTTAAACACAGATTTAGGTAAAGCGTCGCAAGGTTTAGCTTGAATCTGGGTGACGTTTTGTATCAATGTAGGTGACTGGGTTTTACTTTTATAAATGATATATTGGGAGAGCTTTGAATGAGAGCGATATTGAAATAATAAATGGAATATTTTAGTCCTATTACCGGTATTTGTTTAAAGAATTCATAACAATAGTACTGATATAATGTACTTAACCTCTTATACCACCACCCACTTATCCCACCACTCATTTCTCCACTGTCGCCCAATTTGAATTAATTAGCAAATTCATTTTATTAATTGTTAAACGCGTTTTCCTCTTTAAAAAAATATACTTCCTATGAAAAGACCAAATTCGCAATATCTATCGAATTAATAAATGCCAACTAAACAACGTCCGGATTTTATATAATTTTTCATAACTTTTAAGTTACAAATATATCATATTGTACATTCCTACTCCTTTAAAGTCGGGTTCATACACGCGTTAAATATTCAGCGTTTTCTGCCTGACAAACGAAGATTTAGATGTGAAGTTGCAAAGTTCACAGAATAGTAGGTGAGGCTTTTTTTATATGTTATGTTTGCGTTTTATTTTAAGCGTTTGACTTTTTTAATAGGTCTAAATTTTATAAGTATTATAAAACCTCACCCACCAAATGTAGGTATACCTCAATTATTGTTAAATAACACTAATTTCTATTTCTACTATATTTTGTTAGTACGTATCTATCGACACTATTTAAATAAAATGGACATTAAAATCGAATTTGTATATAATAATAATGTTGTTCGCACACGAATTTCATTAAATACAAAAAGTAAGAAGTCACCTTGAGAACTTCTGTTAATAAAGCTTCGTGTGCCACTCTGCCATACATAAAACATGCACTTATTATAACTAAACCATATTTACATACATAATCACATATTGTTTTGATCATACAGTTATATTAATCGTTCATCGGAAGTTACTTTTAGACGTCATTCAAGGGGGCGACGTCTTGTCTGCTAAGGATATAAGTAAGGCTAGGGACATAAAGAACCTCAGTTCTAATCTTTATTTATAGACACTGGCATTTTCATCTTATTCTTATCTCATACATTATTGTAAGGATATACTTCATTTACTTGTATGTTTGAAAGAGATATCTTAAATACTGAGCAGATTCTAAAAACTCTTTCATGACGATACATTTATCCTTCCAATGCAATAGAAAGCTACTATAACCCAGAGTAACTTAGGAGTAGTTATCGTTTCAACTAGCGACTTACCCTCGCTTCCCTCGTGTACGTCCCTAGGTACGTTTTAGTTTTTTGAGCGGAGCCCTAATTCTTTTTCTTAAATAAAAGTAGTTTAAGTTACTCCTTATAACATCCGCTATCTGCCAGTGAAAATCCGGTTAAAATGAGTCCAGCCGTTTCGGAGATTAGCCGGAACAAACAGACAGACAGACAAAAATTTTAAATAAAAAAAATTAAAAACTATTATTTTGATATTAAAAACAGACCCTTCAATTTTTTTATCTGTATCTAGATAAATAAAATTGAATATTATATATAGTATAGATAAGCACTTATACGAAATATAAACTTAAGTTTGTATGTCTTTGTGTTAATACGAGCTATTCCTTGACGTTGAAACGGCCGAACATATATCTATAGTAGTTTGTAAGTATACAGATATAATTATGGAGCACATTATTTTATCTTATCTTATATATTTAAACGAGCAATTCTTGTATATTTATATCTTTATTTATTTATTTATTTATTTATACCGGCGATCTCGGAAACGGCTCTAACGATTTTGCTGAAATTTGGTGTATGGGGGCTTTCGGGGGCGAAAAATTGATCTAGATTAGTCACATGTCTGGGAAAACGCGTGTTTTTGAGTTTTCATGCGTTTTTCTTATGCACTATTTTACGCAAAATTTAATCGCGACATCTATACAACCCTCTCAGTAACACTTAGTCACTTAATGTAAAATTATTTTTAAGCCAAATTAAAAAGAAAATTATTCTTATCGCGACATCTTTACAACTGTCTCAGTAACACTTAGTCACTTAATGTAAAATTATTTTTAGGCCAAATTAAAAAGAAATTTGTTCTTATCGCGACATCTATACAACTGTCTCAGTAACACTTAGTCACTTAATGTAAAATATACGATCTTTCAAGAACTCCGAGCGAAGCTCGGTCGCCCAGGTACTTGTTGTTAGTAATAAATTTACCAAATGGTGGCGCTACCTATACTTAGGTATATATATTATTATAAATACAAAAGTATAGGGACGCACACAAGCGAAGACAGAGTCACTTGCTAGTCCCATATATTAATAATTTCAATGTGAATCATAACCATATAACTTTTTTTATAAAAAAGCAACATCATAGTCACCGAGAGCACTACAAAAAAGTATATATAAAGTATAAACCTCATAACTTAATTAAAGTTAACATTATTGAAATGACAAAGTTAAAAAAGAACCTGTAGTGAATCCTAAACCTTATTAATCGTCGTGATCGCGACTGGCGGAAGACATCACTATTCAGACGTCGTGCACGGTTTTCGTCTACCGGACATCGTGGGTTAACGCACTTAGTATTTTTAGAACCTAGGTGCACTGTTTCCGGGATTATATGCAGAATTGGTAAGTACTGTGTTAATTGTTCTACAAAAATGTTAAAAGAAATATACTTTAAAAATACATGGCTTTTGCACTAGTTTCTACGTAGTATACATGTTAAAAATTCGCAAAAATAGATGAGAGCTATACTTTCCCTTACTAACAGGGTAATTAAAATACCTACGATTATCTCCCTTTGATTTGTATTTGATTGATATCTTTGGTATATGTATGACAGAAGCCAAAACTAAAGTAAGAATATTTGTCGACACTTAATGGGCTTATTTCTATTCCACGGGTAATAAATAGAAGAAAATAAAAATACTAAAAATAAGATTTTTTTAAAAAGTGAGTGAGTTAAATAGTTTTTATCCCGGAAATCATCCCTTTAGGGGGAAGGGGAGAGAGGGTAGCGGGGGGGGGGGTATATGAAAGTTTGTATGGGAAAGCAAGCTAGGGACAAGCCAGAGCGAAGTGAGGGTGAGTCGCTAGTTTTAAGATATATCTTGAGCTACCTGTTTTACACGCCTACTAGTGAATTGGTTGTGAACTTAACATAAAGACACGCTCTCAAACAAACAAACAAAACCACAGACCATAGCTAGTTTAAAAAATGTTATCTTACTTTTTATCTGAGGTTGATTAACCACTTTATTTAAACCTCATAATCCAGCAGTAAGCTTAATTTTTTCATTACTCAGCACACGCTCAAATGACACTTACACGCGAGTTTCATTTTTATTTCAACACAAAATAAAATAATCAGACATATAATTACAAGCGATGTGTGCACGCCCATTACACCCGTCCAGTGCAACTCGTCTGTACTAAACTATACGCAATGAGATGAAGTCACACGTATTATTTTAGTTTACTTTATAAAACGTTTATCTTTACAATTAATATATACTATATGAATAAACATTCGTCCTTATCTAAGTAGACGTAGACAATGTTAGGTTTAATCTTTGCTTGGAGCAATGTTTTTATTGGCAACGTAAAATATGACTAAAGAACTATAATAAAGGACTATCCTACAACAGACAGTAATACAAAATATTATATTTGAAAATAGTGACTGTTGAAATAATAGCGTTATTTTCTTGTTAGTAAAATAAATTAATATGTGCACAACTGTTTAATTTCCAAGACTGACGTTGTAAAAGCACTAGGACTAAAGGTCTTTAGACATGGTAAGAAAACTATTATTAAGAATTAACAACTTAATTTCATGATTTTTAATTATGCTGTAGTTAAATGAGTACGTGGACAAAAAATACACGGTACAAACTAGGGTAAAAAGCCAACGCCTGTCACCTGAAGATGTGCGCGTGTCTGCATTGAGACGTATAATACATTTTTTATTACCGAACCCACTACCCCTCTGTTACTGACATGAGAGTTGTGAATAACATGTCAAAAAGGGCAATTTGTCGGCGAATTCACGTGAATTATTGTTGCAATATTGGGGTGTTATTGACATAGGGTTAACTTTATGAATGTTAATCACTTGCGGGTATCGTAATAGTTCGTGTTAATTTATATTTCAATCGGCGTGATATTGGACTAAAGGTATACAGAATTTGAGCTAACCGGTTGAAGGGTGAACAATTTGTGTAACAACTATAATTGTTACAAGTTTAATTAATACGATTATCAACATTTCGTGCTTCCTAAACATAATAAAACTTAGTATAGACATCTTTCTCTTCTAATTTGTAAAAATAAATATTTAATTTAAGATATAATCTAAAACGTAAGCTATTCAATAAATTTCAATGATGTAGATCTTATATTGGTTTTGTCTTTAATCATAGGTGTGCCCTATTCGTCGTCATTCTAGCATCTCTAATAGCAGCAAATCGAGTTGCGTAGTATGACAGATGGGCCAGCGCTCGCCGGAGCGATGACAAATTTGCGATATTACATGCGGATTAATGTCCGTGCACCATTTTTTAGGGTTAAATTGTCTTTTCAGGATCACCCTCGACATTCTTAGATTAAATTAACGAATGAACGCTCTAACCGCCGACGTTTAAGTTGAATTTTGCTTGCGTACGCGCTACAGTTGTTTTCTATTGTTTCGACGTAGATGCTGAGATCGCAAAGGGTGATTCCCCAGGCTAGATCCGCACGATGGTTATCATAATCCCTCCATTGACATGATGTGATGACACATGTCGTGCAGTCGTGTTCTAAAATTTCGCTTTGAAAAAATCCGCGAGCGCATTTTGTAGCGAACAGTGTTGTTTACTGTATGTCACGTACATTTAAGGTTGAAAGTGTGTTTTTTAATGCAACTTAAATTTGTTAGTCCTGAGAACATATAGCGTGGACAGTTCACAATACGATATGTTGTTTGTATATGAAGATCACTATTTGTATTTAGTCTTACGTTATTCTGATATATTTGTTTAACTCATCTCAAGAGCAAATGTTTGATTTATTTGGACAAGATAATTATTAGTATCTACTATTATTCTTAATAGATATATCGTAATAAAAATTGTAAACTAAGTAGACTAATTTAAACATAGAGTTACAAATTACAATTGACGTAATTAATTATCATTCTTATAACATACTAGCGGCTCACCCTGCCTCGCTTCGCTCCGGTTCGCCTCTAGACAAACAAAAACTATCCCACGAGAACTGTCCATTTTTCCGGGATAAAAAGTAGCCTATTTGTTATTCTGATGGATGAACTATGTTATTGTAAGTTTTCATTAAAATCCAATCAGTAGTGTATTAAGTTGTATAAGTTACTATAGTTTTTTAACTATCCCACAGGAACTATTTAATTTCTCGGGATGAAAAGTATCTAAAATATTGAACGGGGATATAAGGTACTATTATCCAAAATTTCATTTAAATCGGTCTAACAGTTTCGGAGATTAGCCCGTACAAACAGACAAACAGACAGAGAAACAAAAAATTTGAAAAAATCTGGATTTGTCCTATTTCTCTTCTTACATCCCTTTGACACGGTTTTTAACTTTTTTTCTATATACAGACATTCGACCTCTACAGTTTTATTATATATAGGTATGTATAGATCACTTAAATAGAGTAAAGTTTTATTTAAATGCCAAATTCATTTTGTATATCTATTAATAAAGCGATCTACTTTATTAACAGAATTTTATTACTATTGGCCTCTTTTGATTGACAAATATTAGTGCAGATTAAAAATCGTCAACAAAGGACATAAGAGTAATTCGGAATTAATATCGGCCCTTCGCAATTACGATCCGAAAAAACGGGGCAAACTGCAGATTCATAGAAAATTACAGGATTCCAAACATCGCACAAAGGGACCCTTCTTGTCGGGGAAATGCTCTATGCGCCACTAATGGGAACAAATTTTTAATATGGGGTGCAATGCTTTTAAACAATTACGCAAAAATGTATAAAGAAATACATATCGCATTTGGAAATCAATATAAAATTTTAACAAAAATGAATATAGCAACAAAATTTAAGCAGAATGCGAGGGTTTTATGGCTAATAAAAAATTTCTAACCCTATGCAACGAGAGTGGAAAGGCTCTTGAATCAGGAATACTTTTCTTTTGTACGAAAATTATAAGAAAAGCTACTCGATCGTGAAAAGCTAACCATTCAGTGCTCCAATCGCTACATGGACGAAAAAATGCGAAAATAATCGTACGCAAAACCCTCGCGACAAATGAACATCGGGGCTCGAGAGGTCATTAAAACGAGGCTCGATCTAAAAATGAGGGGGAGGCCGAGAGGGGGGACTTTTGAGAACTCTGTAATTGGACCAGGGAGGGTCTTAAATCACATTCGAACCAGTGGAGGCGGAAAGGCGGCTCAACCGACTATAATTAACAACAAATATGGGTGAATCGATTTTTACATTCGAAGTACACCCATTAGGTTATTTCGCGAGCCGAGCGATTACTCAAACAATAAACTCTTAAATATTAACGTTAAAGCCACGTTTTTGTGGGAAAACTTTGCTTGTTTCGCAACTGCGCAGGTAATGGTGTGTTGTGTTTTCTTTCGTATTTACAATGTTGTCGGGTTAAGCGTGCTTTTTTTTATTTTTCTTTCCCTTGTTTACGTAATTGAGTATTTTGTAAGTAAACGGAGGGAGTCGGTAAATGCTTCAGTAATTTCAGTTTTACTGTAAAAATATTGTTCCGCGTCGCATTAGCGAGCTTTGTGTTTTGAAAACAAGCTAGTAATTTAGAAATGGAGACTACTTAAATGCCACGTTGCATTACTGGAAGAATGATTTCATGTTTATTCTAACGTGACCTAATACTTACTGTTCGAATCACTAATAAGACAGCAAGTCATCGATTCTAAGAAAAAACCCGACGTCGATACAATGTATCTACTAGACCACACAGTGAGATAAAGGCGTGAAAAAATAGATGAAAAAAATATGAGACACGGGAATCACGTCACCACATTATGTTAATAGGTCCAAGATGTGACAACATCGACATAATCCGCTTTGTCCAGACGACGGCCGCATTAAAACTTCTGCCCGTCCAGTGGGAATCGTTCCTTTGATTTTCGATTCGATGAAAATTAATATACGAATACGGGGTACATATTAGATATACCTATCTGAGAGGATCAGGAAGAGCGCTTATTTTTTATAAAGAGAGCGACTGGAATTACGAAGGTAATATGAAAATAAGCTCTTAAAAGAAAATGTAGAAGATAATACAGCACATAGATTATTATAGTATAAGATTATAAAAAGAACATAATCTCCAATCAATTTAAGTAAAAATAATAGTTAACGCTATAACAAGTGCTTAATTTAAAAATAACAGTATAACCACATGCATTATATAACATGTCATTCACTACAATCATTACAAGGAACCTGTCAAGCGAACAAACATTGAAAAAACTGACGGAGCGGCGAGATGGATCATAATTAGGGGTTATCAACGAATCGTTCCCGCGAACCGCACGCGATTCAAAACGTGTCAAATAGCTCGTTAACAGCCCCTCGCAAATAGAAATATTATTCATAACTTAATCCCCGCTTATAATAGATTTAACCTGCCATAAAATCATATTCTTTTTTCGACCAGCACAAGCGGGGTGGGAACACTGTGTATTTATAACGAATTGGCGATTACCGCAGCACAATGGGTTTAAGAGGTTATAATAGTCATAATTCATGTTTTTCGAGATGATAATCGAGGGGTAATATGTGGGGTAAGTTTGTAAATTGGATTTAATATTTTCGTTTATGGTAACACTTGTGTGAAATTGAACGCTCGGTTAAGGGTTTGTATCGGATAGGGTTAATCCGCGCCACTTTGCCAACAATTGGGGATTTCGTCGTATTCGATTATTTAATCGTCGGCAGTCAGTGCATAATTATTCAATTTGTTTAATTGCTACTGAAAATAATTTGTATTTATTTCACTGTCCAATGATTAACACCATTGACCAAATAATTTGTGGAATGTTTGTTCGATTGAATTTGTAAAATGTATTTTTATATTCTCTATGATACCTGCCGTGTAGAAGAAATTTTCTTTTCAAGGAATCGTAACCATATTTGAATACCTACGTTCAAAGAACTCTATATATGTGTATATAGAGTTGTTCATATATATATATATATATATATATGAACAACTAGCGACTCACCCTCGCTCCGCTCGGGTTCGTCCCTACTAACGTTTTAATGTTTAGTATAAATTTCTCAGAGATGAGATATTTTCCCGCAGTAAAAAGTATCCTATATGTTAACCCGGATAACCAGCTATCCTGTGGTTTTCCCGTGATGCGGTAACAGACAGACAGACAAAAATTCTAAGAACTCTAGATTTGGCTTCTGTATCGATAATAAAGTATATTTCAAAAAGATTTTCCAAAAATATTTAAGGTACAGATTCGGCTTAGTTACAATTTAGATTTATGCATTTATAACTAGAAAGACATTTAATTCGGTAACTTTCCAAATGCGAAACTGAATGTACTACAGCTGTGGTAACACAATAATTCCTGTGGAACTGAGTATCGTCGACAGTCATGCATATAGTTCTTATGTAACTTATCTTAAAGGTTATTTTGCACTAGCATACCGTACCTACATGTTGCGTCAAGTACGGTAGGCTACATGGCAATATTTCTCAAACAGTTAGAAGCCTTATTTCAGACGGAATGTAGTTTATTTTGCCGAGCTCTGTGTATACATTCCGAGGGGGGTGCCCAGGTGGTAGGGAGGTTTGAAAATAGGACTTTCTAGGCAATTACCAAGCAGGGATGGACTCGCATGATCTTATTCAAAACGGGAACTGCGCTAGCTTGAAATTATGACGAAGTTTTGTTCGTAACACATTTACGTTGCGATCGAACACGGGCATCAAAATGGCACTAATACCAGACGATATTAAGATATAAACATAAATATGTTTCTAATTTTAAATACCGTTGCTTTACAAAGAAATTAATTATTAATTTAATAAAAAAAAATAGATTTATGTATCTAATATTTAAATACTACTGTACTAATATATAATATACCTGAGTTGCCTATGTGTACTTTATGTTTTTTTTACAATAAAGTGTACTATAATCTATAATAATATATATAATCTATACTAATATTATAAAGATGCAGTTTGTTTGATTGTTTGTATATTCGTTTGAACGTGCTAATCTCAAGAACTACTAATCCGATTTGAAAAATTCTTTTTGCATTAGATAGCCCGTTTATTGAGAAAAGTTATAGGCTATATAATATCATCATGCTTCTACCTAAGGGAGAGAAGTAGTAATATAATATATAGTATATCTATTCTATTTTAACCGTTAAAACGTACCTAGGGACGAACACGAGCGAAATTAAGGTCTCATAATTATTAACAAAAACACCTATACAAAACTACAATATTTTCCTACATTTCTTTTTTGAAATAAACGCGACAGTATAGGAGATTTCTAGGCAAAATAACGTGAAATAAAGTGTAGAGAACTTGTTAATTTCGAACGACTTTTCCCGTCGGCGTGCACAATGAGGTCTAGCACAAAGCTAGGGCGCTTTTAAAAGTATTACCACCCCCGGAACCCTTCACGCTATACTGATACGATTCTAAATTATGCGTTTTATAAGGGAAATGTGACATCGATGGAAGGAATATTTATCTTCTGTATAGATCGCGTAGGTAGTCTACGATACCATAGATATGTATGTGTAAGTATTTTATATTATTAAACTTACTACATTTATATTATAATATGATGATGCAAAGTAAGATTTTATTTTGCTATTATATTGCATAATTAATATAATCTTTCACTAAATCATCTTTAAATAATAGCATATTTATATATAAAATCACTATTATGTATTTAAAGTATATTATATAAGTAACCTATATTAAAACTGTCGATAAAATTAAATATTATTTTTTTAATATGATTCTTACTAATACTTTTCGTTAGAATAAACCAAAGGCAATGAAGACTACAATAATAAAAATTACAAGTCACGTCAATGAGATATCTTCGTGAGTGTTTTTTTTACATAAATTAAATCAAATAATATATTTTGTAGATGCTGAATCAATTTTTACAATGTAGTTGCTATGGTTATAACTTATAACTTTTGCGGTTTAGTTAGGTTTAGCAGAAAAAATAGAAACTTCGTTATAATTTAAAGCAAAACATCACCTTGCACCTGAGTCATGGGCATGCGACATGTCCAAAATCAAATGAAATAAAGATGCAATAAACAATGATTATATCATTACGATACACATTCGAGCGGCACGCGCAAAGGACCCAAAAAAGCCGAGTAAATTAATTATTAAAATACTTCCGATTTGGTGACTCAACGTAAGGTTGTCTTAAGTCAGAGAATGAAGCGACAATTGTCCTATGAGATATTTTACTCTTGAACACTCTTCAAAGAGTGAATTAAAATTTGATAAAATATTAGAATTATTGATTATATTCATTACTATTATTGCAAATGAGAAGGCTTATTTCAGAGATTAACTTTTTTAACAATAATGGAACAATTTTTATAAAGAAATGAGTCGGAGAGAATCTTTTCCCGGTTCATTATTTTTTTTTCTTGGACTAGGTATAGCAAAAATACTAAGGACCTGCCAAAACACAAGACGCTTGTTAGTAAAAAAATGAAATTATTTGAATTTTTTATTTGAAAAGGTAACTATTTCAAAAAGTCATTAAAATATAAGAAAAGAAATATAATCGACAACGATATCAGACTTTTTAAATATCCATATAAACTCTGTTTCTTTTAACTCATGCCACACATTCACGCTATTGTTATAATAAAGGTTCAAGGACAGGCAGAGACGGGGAATGTGGCCTAGCTTCCGGTGTTTTTGGTAGGCGGAATACTTATTAGTCGTTGAAAGGTAGGATTAGTGGTAAGCGGCAGACGTGAAGCAAATTATAAGACTAATAGGATACGGCTTTTTAGATGTACCTACTATTATAATTGATAGTTCGGACATTTTGATATTTGACTTAGGAAAATATAAGCAACTTTATAATTATATTGAAATTGATTTGTTCAAATGTTGAAAAAATAATGCTAGTTAAAAGCAAACCATGATTAAGAAGACGTCATAGTCTTCATCATTTTTCTAGGAAACTTAAGTCGTGTAATTTATTATCATTCTACGGTAACTAATAGGTATTTAAAACAGAACCACAATTTGAATTATAGCGGTAAACATCAAGGAGCTAAACAATATAGAAGAAAAACTTATTAAAAAGGACCGCGCTCCAGCACAATATATTTACGGGGAGGGCTAAGAACAATGGAAGAAAACGCTTTATTAAACCAAACAAAGACGGTGGGCCTTATTAGTCTTAGCTACGGTAAAGAATTAGAATTTCAACATTAAAAATGTAACAATGCTATTTCAACCACAATTGTTTAAACCAGCAAGTTGATTTAGGTTAGAAAATAAAGTTGTATAAGAAACAAAAAGAAGACTTAATTGTGGCTTTTAAATAATTTGCATACATTTTATTAAAAATAAAGTAACACACCAACGTACAATACAATTCGCAATCCAAGATGCTACAATTTTCCACTGGAGCGGAAAAAATATCTTTGATTACACACCCTCGACAAAACGGCAACGGAATAAAAAGATATCTCCTAAAACGTCATTACGGACATAACTCCGGTGTCCCGGGATATATCTTCCATACAAAATACTTTAAGCGGAAACCCCATACGCATCAAGACTCCCAACAATGGAGTATCTCGCAATCGCGAGTAATAAAGGCTGCGAGCGCCCACATTAAAATCTTATCCCTTTCTTAAATAAAAAATTCACGAAAAAATAAAGAGAGGATGCCTCCCCTCTATTATTCAGCCTCACCCCAGTCCACCCTCGTTGTTACAGTTGGGATTCGGTCGCTCGATTGCGAAGAAAGCTCAAAGAAATTCTAACTTTAGTATATAGGCCACAAAGTTACGATTGGCGTGGCGGCCAGATATATCTGAAGACCGCCTTTGGGCTCCATTGCCAGAGGTATAGAGTTGATATTCGTCCAGGATGCACCGGGCGAGGTTAGAGGAAACGCGGCTTAGTCGTTAGTATGGTATTTGAAAATGAGATGCAGCGTGGAGGGTGGGTTGGCGAGGGCCTCTCGAAATCCGAATTACCGGGGCGTGTGTAATGATTTTCCCGGGCGGAATTATGCCCAGTATCGGAGACGAATTGGAGACTGGAATTGAATGTTCTTTTTTAAGTGCGCAGCGATGAGGGAAATCGATAGTCTGGATATAACCTGGATAATTTTATTAGTTCGAAATGTATTGGTCGATTAAACCGGTAGGAAAGTTGGGGATGCAAATGAATATTCGTGGAAATAGAAATAGGTTTGCCGATTTTAGTTTTTCAATTTAATATTCTTTGTAAGAACGGCTAAAGTTAATGGACTAAACTGGAAATGAATGTAGCAACGAGGCGCAGGATTCATGTTACTAACAAATCTGTATTTCTTTTATATCCTTTTGCAAACAGTTCAATATTATAGACCAATTAGTGGCTAAGTTGGCTTTCTATAAATTTTGTATCATATATAAATAATTTATAAAATTCCATATGTAATTAGTTTCTCTACGTAGGATCTTTAAATAAAAAGGCAAATAAGGCTGTAAGAATGATTAACAAAGCAGTTATTTTTATCAAAACACCACACATCTCTATGGGGCACGACTCTGATCTCATCTCGGGGTGATCTCTCACGACACTACGTGGTTTCGATACGGCGGGTGATATCTTATGGTATAATTGGGGTTAGGCTAACTCTGGTCATGGGTTACATAGACTATTTAATGTCGCTATGTCCGTTTAAGATATGTATTTTTATATTATCATGTTTTTTATAAACTTACATTTTATTAATAACGAATTATTTATATCTATTTATTATTCATTTACAACTCATCCTCTCTTCGCTCTGGTTCGTCCCTAGGTATGTTTTAACGGTTAATATGAATATAATATGCATGTATTGTACATATAAATCTTCCTCTTGAATCACTCTATCTACTGTTGAAAACTGCATTAAAATCCGTTACGTAGTTTGAAAGATATAAGCGTACAAACAGCGAGAGCGACTTTTATACTTAAAAAACACAAAAAGACTCGATTGAGGAGCCTTTGTACTATTAATATGTAAGCAGGAAACCTTCACCATTTCCTTATCTTAATAAATATTTTACTTTTATATTTCTCATTGCAATTGCATTTTCAGCGTGATCTAGGTGATCTACGCATATGATACATCATCAAAGCTTAATTTAAGCGTTAATTTCTATGTTATCTAAACTTAATATTATAAAGTAAAAAGATTTGTTTGTTTGTACCGAATAGAATTCGAAACTACTGGAACCGATTTAGATGAAATTTGGTAAGAAGCTACTTTGATACCCTGGGAAGGACATAGGACAGGACAGGACAATTTTTATCCCGGAAATCATCGATTGAGGGGGTGAAAATGGGGATGAAAGTTTAAATGGGGAAGCAAGCTAGAGACGAACCCGAGCGAAGCAAAGGTGAGTCGCTAGTAGGGAATATGGAACAAAGTATAGCAAATTTATTTCAAATAAAACTATCTTTTCGGATTATTTCACAGATTTGTTTTGATTTTTGTTTAATTTGAAAAGATAGTTTTATTTAAAAATTTCAAATATTAAATCTAAGAAAGTATTAAATCTATTTCAAGTATAGGTAATATATAACCTAGTGTAGGTTATGTGATAAGCCATTATAAATACGGGTCTATGATAAGTGTGCAGACAATAACAATGTGTAGGTAATTAATTCACAATAGTTAATTTCTTATCGAAGTCAACACAATTGGTTTACGGAAAATTACAAATGACATGATAATATTTATATGTAAATTAAGATTCATTTATATATCTATACATATAATAAAATTCTAACTGAGTCGAATCTGTACCTTAAATATTTTTTGGAAAATCTTATTGAAATAGACTTTATTCGATTCAGAGACCAAATCTATAGTTTTTAGAATTTTTGTCTGTCTGTCTGTTTGTTATTGCATTACAGAAAAACCACTGAAGGGATTTTGATGGGTCAACATATAGAATACTTTTTACCGCGGGAGATTATCTCATTCCCACGGGAATACACGTTATAACACAGCCCAAAAAATATTTATGATCAGAATTTCTTGAAACTTGGTATTAATGCTCTTCAATACAATTCAATAAATACGTGTTAGAGCGTTTTTTGAAATTCATCCCATAAGGAGATAAAATAAGGAATGAAAATTTGTATGAAACCTACCTTTTTAAAGTTTTTGTTGTTGTGTTAGCGCGAGCGAAGCCGCGGGTTTTGCTAGTTATTAAAAAATAGTTACTTGTGCGCTTGAAATAACGATTAAATGTAATTTTTATTTTTGCATAGATGCACCAAATAAATAAGTCTCTGTAAATAACGTGCAAAAAGTATAGATTATAAATTAATAACAAAAAAATATTATCTATTATATTTCAATCTTGTTTTAATGTCAAAGTCTAACATTACAGAATAAAATTTAGCGACTACTTAATAAAAATAATTTGATAGTATAGTTTCTTATGTGTGGCAGAAAAAAATTAGCTATATGTATACACATGTATTTACCTATATTAAAAATATTTCAAAATAATAAATCTTATACGCCTATACATGGTTTGTATTGTAAATGACAAATTATTCGATTATTAATATCGTCATAATATAATATAATACCCAAATACGTAACACGGTCAAATTCAAAATCCATTTTGGTTCGAACGCAAGCGACCCCGAAATTGCTGTCCGCATTCACCCAGACAAAAGCCGTAAAAGTAAAAAGAAAATTCATCCCCTCTTCATTTCCCGCCCCATGGAGGCGGTAACGGGGGTGGCTCCCTTACGTAGAAAAGAATGAGACGAGAATATGTCCACCTGTTGCGCTTTACTTTCATATTTTCGTTATCGTTTTTCTTAGATTCGTAGGTATCGAGTATTGACGTGATGGTATCGATTTTATGTTTGAATTATTATGAAGTCAAAAGTCTTTAAGCAAATAGGTTTAACTAAAGCTGTAAGAACTAGCTTTAAATCTAACTTACCTACTAGTTATAAGTGTTTTTTTTTAGTTTTTATAAAACAAACAGCATACTTAGGCATCGTGAGGAGCAAAAATGCAATAATCAATATGAATTTAATTAACACATTCTACATGACATCGCCGCTCGTTATTGAAATTGTTTCACAAAGTGACGCACCAAATATTTCGGTGTGCACTTTTTTGTTCTAGGGTTGCCAAAGAGGCATTTTAACGCAACATTATTAAGTATATCACCATTCCAGTTATTAATATTGTTTGTTTATTTTCTAAAGGTAAATAAAATTATCTTTATTAGAAATCATTAAACAATTCATTTTGATTAAATCTACCGTATAATTTTCGATATTTGCCGATAAGATAATAATTATAATATGTATTAAGTTTTAAAATAATATGTTTTATTTTATTTTTATTTTTTTGTCAAGTTATAATGGATCGAAAACCACTGTTCTGTACATTATCACCACTAAATTGAATTCAATTTACGTAATGAAATCGGGCATAGAGACCATTTGCTATTCGTTAAAGGACACAGTGGCTACTTTTGACAGTGACAATAAATTGGGAAATAAGAAAAATAAGGTATTTTATATGTTAACATTCAAACCGATACTATTTTTTTATAAATAAAAGAACATCTTTTTGTCTATATAACTTGACTTAAGCAAATATTATATGTATAGCGAATAATGCTAAGGGCGGTATTAAAAAATAACAAACGTTCGACAACCCTAAATGTACAGTAACGAACTCACTTATTACATTACACGTAAAGATGGAAATAAAAACAGTGATGGCGCATCGCGGAATGAAGACAGAAATAAAAATGTTTGTGTTACCGTTTCCGGTGAGTCTAGGGTTCGAATCCAAACACGTGGCAGTTATTACGAGGAATAATTTGATAAAAATAGTATCTTGATTAAATTACTGTGGTCCGTGAGGGATTTGTATTGGTATACTCAAAACTAAATATTTGAAAGTTTATTTTTATATTTCCATATGTTATATTTGATATTAATCTTAAATTAGATTTCTTGCGATATGCGCAAGGCAAAATAGACTCATATCAATAAGTTACTCTCAATATGTAGAAGAAATTTTGTGATTTCAAGAATATTTGCTGAGTTGCAAAATGTCAATTTTATATGATAGGTACTTTGAATGGGTACGAGATATTAAAGCTTACCCCGAGCAGGAGTCGATGTATTGAAATTTTAAAGATTGAATATTTTATTGAAAATAATAAATACCTACGGCATACATATTTTCTTTTCTTCAACACTTCACAATAATATATAAGCTAGCTCTTAAACAAGAGGACCTCTAGTGGAAGGCTACCATAGCCTACAGACATTTCTAAGATAAGAGGGCTTTCTATGCATTACCTGTTAATGTTTGTAATACTTTAACGGTACTAAATATTTGTCATCCGCAAAAGTAGGATAGAACAAGTTTTTTATTTTAATTTTAAATAAGCTTTAACAAAGCTTATTCAAAGCTTACATTGATACAATCAATATTGGTCTTTTCATATATTCTAATTTTAATTATATGTAGAAACGTCGAGCGTTTGAAATACAAATGGATTCGTACATTCGATTCGCAATAATGATAAAAACTTATAGCAATACAATTTATCTTAGCAAGGTTGAGATTCAACACCCATACGTCAGAAAAATGAAGTACGTCAACATAAATACAGTTGGACAACATAATGTCTGTATGAAATAAGTTCTCATGTTGACAAGATAGAGAAAGATAAGTGGATTTATACGTTTAACAAATCTTAAGTTAGGCTTCACTCATATTGTATACATTTTTTTAAATATTAACATGAAATAATAGAGAAAAAAATTAAGCAATAATTGAAAAGTATTACGTATAATTACTATTGTTATCTTTTATATTATTTGAAGATATTAAGCATTTTGAATAAATAATACATATAATGTATTAATTACACTTATTAAGATTATATTTATTGATAGAAAATACTCTTTAATTTGTATCTATTAACAACACTTGTTAATTTCTTAAAAAATACTAAAGTGTGAAAGCAGCATTAGTTTACATTGTTAATACACATTAATTTATAGATATGACATGAGTCGATATTGATAACAATGATAAGATTAGTTATAAGCGACAGGAGATTTTCTATTGTTATTTAACATCATATTTTGCTTTTTACAAATCTTTAGATATAGATGCTGACTGTATATAACGTAAAAAGGCTAATATAAGTTATTTTGAAACTAAAATATATTAATCATAAAGTTAAGAATTCAAAGGTGAGTGAATTTTTATCTTTTTTGACTTTTGACGCTCCCTTTCAATCACCAAGCATAACTTACGACACGTTTGGCTCAGTTTGTAGTAAATTTACTTGCTGTGCCAGCGGTCGCGGGTTCGAGTCTCGCTGGCGGCATTCGTTTTTGTGATGAGCACGAATGTTTGTACTCCAGTCACGGGTTTTTATATTTATAATACCTATGTTTGTAATTAAAGTATGTATATGTGTATTGTATCAACTATCTGGTATTCATAGCACAAGCATCGTAGCTTTCCATGGAACTAGATGGTGCTGTGTGTTAATGTCCCAACATACTTAATTTAATTTCTAGGCCGCCCAAATCATATTCCCTCGAAATAAGTTCCAAAGTGTATGGGTTATTGATATCCTATTCGTTAAATTAGTTTTTTTTTGTACAGAAATAAATGAAACATTCATTTCGGAAAAAAAACGTTGAAGTGTAGACTGTACGAAACAAGAACACTTATCAGCATATCTTTTCAGCTACCTATAATTCCTTGTGTATATAATATAATCATTATGCCATAAGATTATCCTTTTTCCGGTCAATCGATTATACTTATTAAAAATTAATCTTTAAGTATCATGTATTGTAACTATGCAATAATAAATGCAAGTGTTTTTGCTTTTATTTAATCTTTAACGATATACGTATTTAAGTGAAATTCGTCAGACGGAATTAGATTAATAAATACATTATTTTCTTATCGATGTATCTACCACGCGAGTGAAGGCGCGGACATAAGCTTGTTAATAAGTATGTGACATAAAATAGTTTTACTTTACTATCCTTTCCATCCATCCATCCTTTTGCGAGGTAAATTTTCTATTGTTAGTGGAAAAACCAATAGGTCAATATACTGTCAATAGGTACATCTAGCAGCAAGCAATTCTTATATATTTATTTATTTATTTATTTATACCGGCGATCTCGAAAACGGCTCTAACGATTTCGCTCAAATTTAGTATGTGTCAGTTTTCGGGGGCGAAAAATAGATCTAGATTAGTCTTATGTCTGGGAAAACGCGTGTTTTCGAGTTTTCATATGATTTTCTTTCGCATTATTCCATGCAAAATATGCTCGATGTCAAGCGGCCAAGGCGCAAAATTGACAATCATAGGAGTCCGGGTTCGAATCCTAGTCAGATACAAAGTTTTTACTTCTGTTTATTATTATTTTTTTGTATTTATTCAAGATTTCAATTTAAAAAAAAAGAAAATTGTAGTTTTGACAATAAAATCCGAGCGAAGCTCGGTCGTCGCCTATTACATATAATGCCATGAACTTGCAAAGTCTGACGTCGTACGCAGAGCCATCCACTAACCAGATAAAGCAGCAGTGTCACGTATTACCTCGCCACATGTAGTCGTATGACCGCTTAGTTTTTAATTAAAGTATTTTAGAATTTAAATTATGCACGTACAAAGGCAATAAAACATTGACTATTATTTAATTTATTGTTTACATTGAAACATTTTGATCTTTTTAAGGCTGTTTTTTTTTATTCTCAGACAAAAATAGATGTCCATCAATCGATACTGTTATAAATGAATTATAAAATTCAGATAATTATATTTTTTATTTATGTCATTCATAATGACATAACTAGCTTTCGCCTGGCTAGGCGCCTGGCGCCTAGGCTTCACTCTTGTTTATTTAAGTACATGTACATACATAATTGTTTTGTTTCTATAACTCAACCTATTTTCTTAATAAATACGTCATAAAACTCTACAAGATTTTTCAAATCTACCCGACAGTTTCAATAAATATATAACACAGTATAGATAACTTCAGTTAGTACTTAACTTAAAAACTAGCAAGTAAATTAATTCGTTACTGACCATAGGGACGGGCAGTGGATGCGCACCACCATTGGGGTAGGGGTATGGCGCCATGAGGTAGCCCATGTTGAAGCTTGCTGCGGGATGCGGCTCAAATTTACCTGAAAAAAAAATGTACTATTAGTTACGCAATCCAAATGCAATTGGTGTTAAATGTAATGGAAAGATTTTTTGGAGTTTTTTTTAATGTGCTTTGTTCAAGAAAGCTTAACATGAATTTATAAAATAATTTGCCTTTATTAAAGTTAAGTCTTCTTTGTTAGCGTTATATACAAAAAAATACAAGTTTGTCAATAAATTAACTAGTTTTTGCTCGATACCGCCTATGTACTAATTAGGTAAATAATAAAAAAAGTTGTTCGATGATAAGCGCATCATTTAAGATGTTCATAATGGTCCGAATAAAGTTTTTAGGAAAAAAAATACGGAAAAGTTGCTCGAACAACTGGAAAATTCTGGAAAAACAGAAAGTCCTTTTTATAGGATTATTACTGATGATGATTTTCGTATGACTTTAAAGATCACAAACGAATTTAATTTAGAAATTTGGTCAAAACAAAGTCTGTCTGGTCCATTAGTAAAATATAAATACGTACGTTATAAACAAAGATCAAAATATAGTTAAACGTATAACAAATCTAAAACACTACACCGCAGACGGTAAATTGCGTGAGTAATTTCCACGTATAATTGTGCGCTACTGTGTCTGCAGCCGGATGCTGGCCGTAAAATGTAAGAGGTTTGGAAAAGAATAGGGTGTAGAATAGTTCCTGTTGAGTGACTGAGTGTCTTTTGTCGTCTTTATGCATTGCATCGTTAGTGACCGACTGACCGATTTAAAATACCATATTTGCTGCTTTAAATCATAATTTGTTTTAGTCCTGTTTATTTGAACATCAGACAAAGTTTTTCTATTACTAAATTATTACCTAGCTGAATATAAAACTGAAATAATTTGTCTATTTTATCTGTATAATCGTAATTTTTGTTTTAGACTAAAGTAAATTAGTACAAGTAAGGTAAATTAGTAATAAGTAAATTAGCGTTCAGTACGAGAATCTTGAGACGAATTAATCTGTGTAATTAGTTATTATTTTCACATAATTATACTTTGGTAGCTCGTGATTTTTTATGCTAAAATTATTTTTATGAATTAATATAAGTTACTTAATTACATTAAAAACTTTGATTCCCATTTTAAATATATATATTACATCCTTAATTTAAAATTAAAATAAATGAAAGAATACTTTAAATCGGAGTTTAAAAATATTTAACTAAATGTAATTTACGTAAATTAAGCAATTTAAGTGACAGCATGCCGACCGTGAAGCTATCTTAGCTTTTAAACCGACCGTTTACAAAAAATATGTCTAATTTTGTTTGACATTTACTCTTTCATATATCAACTTTAATTATCATTGATTACTAATAGACCTAAAACTATAATAGTAGCGTAAATGTCAAATTTACGTTTTTATGGCGTACAGGAAATGAGTTTACCGCAGGTGGTAATTAAAACATATTATAAAATAACTTATCTATACATATAATAAAACTGTAGAAGTCGAATGTCTGTACATAGAAAAAAAAAATGCTAATAACCGAGTCAGGGGGATGTAAGAAGACAAATAGAACAAATCCAGTTTTTTTTTCAATTTTATTTGTTTCTCTGTCTGTATGTACGGCCTAATCTCCGAAACTGTTGGACCAATTTAAATGAAATTTTGTATAGTGCTACCTTATATCCAAGGTCAACATCTTAGATACTTTTCATCCTGGAAAATTAAAGAGTTCCCGTAGGATAGTTAAAAAAAATTAGTAACTTATTATATTATTATACTACACAAAAACTACTGATTTGATTTCAATGAAACTTTACAACAATATAGTTCATACATCAGAATAACAAATAGGCTACTTCTTATTCCGGAGAAATTTACGGTTCCCGTGGGATACACTTGTTTTTGTTTGTCTAGACGCGAATCCGAGCGAAACAAGTGTGAGCCGCTAGTATCGAATAAGTATGAGTAATAGTAACTAAGTATTTTATAAAATATTACGAGGTATTCCAACGAATAATCTAAATAAGGAAGTGAAGGTATTTAACGGTGAAATTCTTTTATATATGGTTACATACAAAATACATGTAGGTACACAAAATACTCGTAGAAGGCAGGATAACAAAATTAAGTCGTAGCGACTTTGTACTTGACGAATTAGCTCACGTAAACGATTAACGATAGTCGTAACATATTATAACAGCTGTTGAATGCAGTAATATGTTAACATGTAGTGTAAACAAACAGACCTTTTTATATAGATTTTTAATCATACATAAAGTTAAATTATTTATTTACCAAATTATTCCAACAAATCTTCCTCTTAATATTTCTTTTATTTTTTAACTTCTTTTATTTAGATATAATCTTTATATATTATTTATTTCTTATTGAAAAAGAAGGATTTCTTACAATCCTCTTAATACTTTTTGTAGAGTTAGACTACATTCGTACTATTTGCTTTATACAATTTTTTAACTATAAATCTAAAACACTTAAGTATATTTAATATAATTATCTGTGGCCAACATATATATGGCCATCATCAAAGCATTATATTTTTATTTATTTTTTTATTTATTTGATTATTATAGTATTATACTAATACAGCATTTGACATGAGTGGACCCACAAAACTGTTAGCACAGTATGTCTGTGGGATCAGAGTCTTACAATAGACTTAGGTTATAATATTATTTAATATAATTATATAAGGTTTAATTATGTTAAACTGACCATATAATGGTTTTTTAATAATTTGGCAAATTTACTTTTATTTGGTTTTATTAGTTAAGCATTTTTGTCTAAATCTATTATTGATATAGTCGAAGTCGGTGAGCATAGTAAGACAACATACCTAAGTTGTAATATCATAATACTTTTATTTTAATTGAGCAGAAACACCAGTTACAATCTTCAAGCCCTTTCAATTTGTCGGTAATTTGTTTTGTAAGCGTGGAATTATTTTGATGAGTGCTATAGACTGTAATAATACGACGCCTAATGGATTTAACATTTATATTGTAAAGAAATAAGATAGATAATGAATTTTCTAAAAATTATATACTTTACTTTCTAATATGTAGTAGAAACTGTGAGAAACGTTGAATAAAATTTGAACTGTCCTATTTTTCACAAAGTTAATCCATACTAATATTTTTAATGGAAAAGTAAGTCTTTCTATTTGTTTGTTAACTTATCACGCTTAAACTTAATAAATGGGATAACGAGGACGGACATATGCCACAATACATACGTCCCGCTTACCATACGAGGGAAACTGGGGACAAAAATTAGTGTTGCAACAAAAGCAAGAAATATTTATATGTAGTAGTAAATCGATAAACTTTGGATGTTTTACTGTACTATGGATGTGATTAAAATTGAAAATATTTATAACATTTTATTTCACCTGAAAGTATAGATATATCACTTGATAAGATCACACGATATGTTAAAATTGGAAACAAATAGCATTCTGAGTAACATTATAAGGCATAAAACTTCCAGGAAAATTAGCCTTTTTGTATTTTTATTTTGGTACTATGACATAATAGTTTGGTATGCAACAAAAATATCTGCAATTTATCAAACTTTTTATATATTTACTAGTGTGGGATCGGTGGTCAAAATTCGACCATAATCATTATTGAGAGGAAAACATATATGAATAAAATTTACCTTACTGTACATAAAAGTAACTAGGTATCTGTTTCCAAAATGTTTTTCTTTAACAAAGAACTTTAGTTCGTCAATAGCTACCGAACAAAAAAAAAGAAAATCGTTTGACAAATAGAGGAACAAGTTATTGAACTGTTTCGTCTTTGTCTATTTTTATATAGACTAGCGTCTTACCCTCACTTCGCTCGGGTTCGTCCCTAAGTGCGTTTTAACGGTTAGTACCTACTTATGGAATAATATATATTATATGATGTATAGCCTCTAGCCTTCCTGAATAAACGGGCTATCTAATGCAAAAAGAATTTTTCAAATCGCATTAATGCCTAGTTTCTGAGATTAGCGTGTTCAAACAAACAGCTCATTATAATATTAGTATATATGAGTAATCATCTATTTATATAAATATTTTCTTTACCTATTAATATAAAAGCTAAGTGTTGGTTTATTTTTCTTTAACGAGATATATAATATCCTAGGTATAATACGGGATATACAATAACTAAGTAACATACGCTTGTAGCGTGTCCAGCAGTTAAGAAATTCAGCAGAAAAAAATTCTGCTGAATTGAAGGGGTACAAAGACATTAATCATACATAAATCATCATTTCAAATCAGCACTCACTTATGTTAGTGAAGTAAACAGAAATACCGTTAATTCCATGCTTTTCTATAATTTCAGTCAATACTCCATATTGCACATTGATGGTGTCTAGTGTCTCGCTTTATTTATTACATTAACAATACATTACGAACCACATACTCGTATAAAAGGCAATATCATAAATTTACATGCAAAGTAGCGTCACCTTATTCTAAGCAAATGCATTTCTAAACTAGTTAGGTATATTATAAAATATTACTGTATAGCTCGTTTCAAAATACGTATTACTAATAAATAAAATATGAACGTAATCTATGTCTATTCTATATCACTATTTTTAGTAGGTATAATATCATCATTATATATAAAACAAAGTCGGCTTTGTTACAACACTTAGGTATAACTCGAGAACTGCTGGACCGATTTTTATGACCTTTGATTTGTTGGATTTGTCTCCGCCTCGAATAACAAAATAACTATTAAAACATCGGAAAAATTTGTGAAAAATATTAAAACGCATCTAGGAACACACCCAAGCAAAGCAAGAGTAAGTCACTAGTATCATATAAAAATTATTTAAACCTGTTTATATATAATATTTTGGTTTGCTAATGTATTTGCATTGGTCCATTTTGAAAATTCTTAAATTTATTTTGACAACACTTTGAACAAACGGTAAGAAAGTTTAAGCGCGAGTGTCTTAAGTTCAGTGAAAATGTAGTTTTAGGTTAATAAACATCAAATAATTTTAAATGAAATGTAATTATTTGAAGTAGAATTAATTTAATTATGTAGCTTTTCTGTTTTTTGTTGTTTAGTGAATGCGTTATAATTTAATCGAATTGTATTCGAATGAGAAGATAAACATTGCATGTTGTCAAAAAAAGTTATAAAATTATATAAATTATTAAGTATTTTAAGCGTCCTTTGTTAAGAAGATACTAATTCATTATATTTTTACTAGCGACCCTCGTTTCGCTCGGGTTCATCCCTAGATACCCCATACAAAGTTCTATCCCCCTTTTCATCCCTTTAAGGGATGATTTCTAAGGTAAAAACTATCCTGTCCTTTCCAGGGTCTCGAACTATATCTATACCAAATTTAGTCTAAATCGGTTCAGCGGATTAAGCGTGAAAAGGTAATAGACAGACAGACAGAGTTACTTTCGCATTTATATATTTGTATGGATTATACCCATTAAAAACACAGTTGATATGATAAAATGTTTATCTTTAAATCATAGGTAGACCGTTTATTTAACTGTTTTTGTTACATGTTTAAACAAATTGTAAGATTACAACAAATTATATATCCAACAAAATAAGAAGCTTAATTAATTCAGAAAAAAATTAACAAAACATGTCAGCCTTAACAAATTTCGACATAGTTCAAAAACCCTAAAATAATTCTCATAGCCATAACTATGTACGTTCTCGGAATCACCACGGCGGGTCCTGCCTAAGCAAATATTGACCAGACGTGTAATGTGAGGTAACGACATAATATGTACACACGTGAACTTACACCGATGCTACTGATGGCTTCAAATAACTATTAAATTTGGTTATTGACGATAAGAATGAAATCATAAACGCTTGTGTGTAGTACAAACAGTTTGAATTAGCTTTAATGAAAAATAGTATTAAATTATTTTTCCTAATGTACATAATACTTATAATATCTATACAGATAAATAAAATGTTGTGTCTGTATGTAATGTCAAAATAACAGATTTGTTCTAAATGCATATAGAATTACATACGGCACTTAAAAGAAAAACACAATTTTTAAAATTTTTCTCTCTGTATGTTTGTTCTGGCTAATCTCCGAAACGGCTAGACTAATTTTAACGGAACTTTCACTGGCAGATAGCTAATATTATAAGGAGTAATTTAGGCTATTTTTATTTTAGAAAAAGAATTAGGGTTTCGCTCAAAAAAAAATAAAACGTACCTAGGGACAAACCCAAACGAAACGAGGGTGAGTCGCTTGTAAAAAATAAACAGCTGTCACTTTCAGGCAACTATATATAAAATAAGTAAATAAAAAAATAAGTTGTTTGAGATGAATACGAATGCGAATAATATAATATCTAATCATCTCTCAATTTCATAGTTATTGATTTTATAACTCAATGTACTACTAAAATTGGCTTTATCGAGTCAGGAGTGTATACAAGATTAACCAACATACATACATATATGTAGGTATCGAGTCACAGTAGGACGTGACTTATAAAATAATGTAAACGATAACATAAATTAAATAAGCCATAAATTCAGTATTATAGTCCACTAAAAATACAATTTATTACGATTCAGTAATAATGAATTCACAAAACCGATCAATGCGAGTGGAACTCCCACGTTGAGAGTTCCGTATAAATCTGAACATAATATGAATATCAAATACCTTCCAATTTAACTCCAAATATCTTTATGATAATTAAATTTTCTATAATTAATGATCTTTGACATGGATATTTATTATTTATCAATATAATTCTCATCCTATCTCGGAAAGGGTTACCGTTAAAGTATAATCCATATAACAATGTCTCTCCGTCTCTCTGCTTTGTTTTATCTGCTGAATATTTTTTATATTAAAAAAAATCTATGAAGATAAAAAAAAGCTTTACATATAGAAATATTCAAAAGAAGCCATAACAGGTCGACAGTGTAAAATTATTAACTAAAGAATACAAAGAATAGGTAGGTATATTCTCGTAAATAAAATAAAAACAATACAAATTTTTTGCTTACAAAAATCAAGGACAATCGAAATCTCTCACAAAATTGAATGCTTAATGTGATTCACCTTTAAAAACGTTAAAACTAACATAGGATTAGTGATATCATGCGGGTTCTTTTTAATAGAGCGGATAAATAGACACGTGTAATATTATCTGAGGCATTCATTAAGAACATTCAGCCAAAGTCTTGGCCTAATTACTCTAGTACAATACTCCTGTGCGGTATCCAACTACGAATAGAAAAATATCTAACAAATAATTGAATCCAATGTTGGAGTTAGTCAATGATTTTATTAGTCACGTACCTACTATATACTAGCCTGCGTTATTGTAGGTGCGTCGATAAGAAATGTTAAAACCTATATATTCAGTTAGAATATAATCTATTTTTTTTCCAAATTTCACTTAAATCTGTACAGCCGTTACAGCGTGAAAGTGACAAGCGAACATACACCAACTTTCGCTTTTATAATATTAGTGTCACACCCAAATTTATTTATGTTACAATATTAACATTAAATATATAATAGCTAGTGTATTATATTACTTGAGATAAAAAACCAACGCTACCTGGGAGGGCCAATCCAATTCCGGACCGGACATTGTATGATTCCATAATTCTGCGGTCACGTCAGATTGCGGCCAAGTGTTTGTTTAGGCGAGGTCCACCTACTCTGTTTTGCTTAGATAAATAATCCTATCCATTGAAACTTATCGAGTCACATGGTTTTGATGTCTTCTATCAGTGTTATCGATGTTGTAAACTTAAATCCCTAGTGATTTTAAAATCACTTCATTTTTATTCCAGCGCTTATCGATTATTTACAAAACATTACATGTTTATATTTGTGGTGTAATAAATGTCATTTAATTTAAGTTTTGGTTTCCATAATGGTTTGTGTAAAAAAAAATATCCCACGGGAACTGTATATTTTTCTGGGATAAAAAGTGGTATATTTGTTATTCTGACGTATGAACTATATTAATGTAAAGTTACATTAAAATCCAATCAGTAGTTTTTGTGTACTAAGCTGTATAAGGTATTGTAGTTTTTTAACTATCCCGATAAAAGAATCTAAAATGTTGACCGGGGATATAAGGTATCACCATGCAAAATTTTATTTAAATCGGTCCAACAGTTTCGGAAATTAGCCCGTCCAAACAGACACACAGAGAAACAAAAAAATGAAAAAAATCTGGATTTTTTCTATTTCTCTTCTTACATCTCTTTGACCGGTTTTAAGCATGTTTTTTCTATGTACAGACATTCGACCTCTACAGTTTTATTATATGTATAGATTAGGCATACCACATTAGATATACTTATATGATTTGTTAAACCCTAATTACATATTCATTGAAAAGTGATGTAGTAAGTCAACATTTACAACAAGCATGATTCTCATCATACGTGTAAGAAATGTGACAGGCATGAAGTCTCCCATAGTAATCCAACAGTGGTTTACCATACAATTGCGCTGCTATAATCATGCCTTAGTTTAAATAAAAAGACTATTTCTTGTGGACAATAATGATTGATGTTTATATGGGCAGCGGACAGCTTTGCGGTAAACTGAGAGCTGCAGATTAGCTTTATATATCCACTAACTAGATTTATATAATAAAATCTTAATTATGGGAAATATATCTAGTTTGATTGTACCTAAGATTATATTGCAAGAAAAAAGATAATAACAAAAATAGTCAGTAGATTATCATTTCTCGTTAGTCAAAGATAGCTTAGTTTAGCAATTAAAATAAACGACCGAAACAGAGTACATACATTTCTCTAGTAACTTGATAATTGTCACATGCCAATTTATAACAAAAATGTGGTTAGCACATTTTACCAGGGGTCTACTTAAAAAAAAACGAGATAATTCTTAATAAAACAGGTGAAGGCATTTCAAATATACTTACTCAATGTCAGTAAAAAAAACTTCCTTTTGAGGAACGACTGACATTAAATACGCGAACCATAAATGACGGAACAAAAACAATTGAATTTGAATAAGCGTAACGATGCAACTTAATGTTGATTACACCAATTACTTTCGATTAATAAGAAGTAATATATAATATATGCTTATCTATCTGTCGTGTCACTTGGTTGATAGTGTAAAAAGCTCGTTAATCTAACGACGCCGCTTAATTGTGAACGCGTATCAAGTTCCAATTAGAACTTCGATATAATGACATAAAACAACAGGTAGCCAGGACTGGAAATGAATGGCAAATGTTCGCGAGAGAAAACTATCAAAGCAAGATTGGTAAGAGTGGGATGAATAACGTAGCTCATTTTAACGATTGTGCTCGAACGTGGAATTATGGATCGGATACGCGTCTGAAGAAAACTAATGTTGCTTCTTCTTTAGACAAGTGTGAAGGCTAGCATAACAAGCATTAGTGATAGTCCATCAAGTTTAGTCAAATACTTGACGACACGTTAGGTTCAGTTTGTAGTGCTGTGCCAGCAGTCGCGCATTCGAGTCCCGCTGGGGGCATTCATTTGTGTGATGAGCACGAATATTTGTACTACAGTCACGGGTGTTTATATTTATAATACCTATGTTTGTATTTAAAGTTATATGTATATGTGTAGTGTAACAAATATCTGGTATCCATAACACAAGTCTCGTAGCTTACCATGGAACTAGATGGTACTGTGTGTTAATGTCCCAACATATTTATTTATTATTTATTTACTTATATTTATGTCATTCTGTAGGTTATATTAAACGCGTGCATTTAGATAAAATAGTCGAGGTTAAAATCGCATCGCTGATAGATTGACAACCTTTCATAACATTAGATAGTGGACATCAAACTTGCCATTCAAAAGTTGACAAAAAAATGTGTTCTACACTCGTAATCCGGAACATTAACATAGTAGATTATACTGAGTGATAAATGAAGCGTTTAGACATAAAGTGTAAATTAAATTAATCGAGCTTCAAAAATAATTCACAACTAGTTTTTAAGAGAGAATGAATGAATAGATTCTATATTTATTCGAAGTTTTTAGTATAATTACTGCTTTCTTGGCGGTCTGTTTATTTCTTGTGTTTCCTCAAGTAAAACGTGTTTATAGACTCGTTATGGGCTTCACAGATCATTTATTTATCGACCCATGGCTGGATTTTGATCGATCGTGCTTCTTGATATTTAATATGTCTAAGTTTTTTGTCCCTTTGAAATATTTAGACTATTTTTTTATTTGTATGCACTGTAACTTTAATTGATTATACATTGTGTTGTTTAAAGCAAAAAGTAAATTGTTTAATATGTACCTATCCATAGAGCGTGATTTTTAAAGTTTTTAAATAAATTCTTATACAATAGGTACTAGAGCTAACTCCTGGGAAATAAATAAAACCTATATCTTATATATTGATTAATTATATATGTATAAAATTTTCTGTATCTCAGAAACAGCTCTAACGATTTGGATTAGGTTCGGATAAGTTTTTACTATTTAAGTTTATTTATATAAGCAGGTGTCTTTTCAGCGAAAACTTATTATTTTTTACAAAAAAATAACATTTTTTATAACTACGCGAACTAATATACATACTATGCCGAGCGAAGCTATGTACTATAATATAATGAATAAAATAGTGTATGTTCTATTTTATATAATTACTGTACACAAAATACAATAAAATATCGGCATTCGTATTACTATCCTTATCTATTGCTGGCAAACGTACAAACTAATCATTATTTATGTATATTGATTAATACCTACAAAAGTTCAAAACTTGTTAACGGCCGGAGCTTCTTGGTTCCCATAAAATACTTCCCAATACTCTTTGTACATCACTTGGTTTATAGTTTTTTTTCTTCGCCCAGAGTCGTGGCGATCTGATCAGATTAGAGAACCGGTTCCTCGAAAACATCCCGTGGTAAAATAACAAAAAAACGACACTAATAACAACAAATAACGAGGCGTACTGGCGCGCTAGTGATGGAGGACTATCGATAGAAATGTTTGATACACATGGATTTCTAATAAAAAGTATCAGATATAAGATTACATAAAAGTTATGTTTTATTACATACCTGTTTTTATTATTCAATTATAAGTTTTAATGATTTATTTTTATGTATAATGTAATGTTTGCAAAATAACATGATAGTTTTACGATTGTATAAAGATATTACATCGCGTCTGTCTGTGTAATAAATGTCATTTAAATCCGTTCAGTCGTATCAGCGTGAAAAAGTCACAAACATACACACACGTCAAAGGTCCACAAACTATGATAATAACTCGTAATTATGTCAAAATACCTTATTTAAATTAAGACAAACAAACATAAAAAATATATAGGTATATTTAAAATCGATAATTTCAAATCAATATCGACGAGCACTAGCTAGAGGTGGAGTCAGATGAAATTATACGAAAATATTGTAACGATAGTGACAGATGATTATAAGCTGGCGATAAAATACACATAATTCTCACATAATGGTCTCCATGGGGCCGCATTACCGGGACGATAATTCCCACCTTCGAATCTATTGAAAACAATTTTACATTCGATTTACTATTGATGATTCATCTAACATTTTATCCTTTTGGATTTAAGATCAAGATGAAAGCACTTAAATGATTTTTTCCTCATTTAGTCAAGAGAATTTAATAGCAAACACCATGTTTAATTACATTGTTAATATAAAATTATAAAGAAAAAAACCAAACTCTCCATAAAAACAACCTTAATATTGCAGATAATCTACAATGTAGTATAATGAAGACACTGTTATTTAACGACTAAACAAAGTCGGTTTGATATTTTTTTTCATAAAATCTTCGTATCCACCTGCTTTATTTAAGGTTTATTACAACTTTATTATGCTTATTATATACTTTTCATGTAAAGTCTACTTTCGATGTTCTTTTTCATGTTTTACAACTCTACATCGAAGATATACGCAATATGAGAACCAAACCTACAATCTCTTTAATCAATTGATTCATAGTGACAAAATAATTATTTTCAAAAATGCCCATAAAAAGAGAAGGATTTACAAAAATGTCAGCGAAGGAAAGCTTTTTTTATCCTTTGTGCTCGATCACTTGAAGACATATTGGAAAGTCGAATTTTTATCGGAATCGCGTTGAATCTTGTTTGAGATTTTATAAAATTATATGGCATTATTTTTGTCGTGATGAATGAGCATTTAAATGATAATTTACAATTTAATTGCGCCTTATTATTTTTTCGAAAGGTGACCTAATATTAAAAATTTAACAGCTATTTCCCTCAAAATCACCTGCACATTTGAATTATACATACATTTGTTTATTTTTTAGGAAGCCATTACAGTAATACGAACAGTACAGAATAGAAACAAAGTGAATTTTAGGAAAAACGTGAATTTAAAATGTGTGCAAATCTAATTTAGAACATTACAAACATGCAGTAGAGAATTGATCATTTTTATCTATCTATCCCGTTCTTATGACCCAAATATTGTTATCAATTAAAATACCATGATGTTTTCCAGTTGTCAATGTAAATAATTATATGGTGGGACATTAACACACAGCACCATCTAGTTCCATGGTAGGCTACGAGGCTTGTGTTGTGGATACCAGATAGTTGATACGTTACACATATATAACTTTAAATACATATGTACAATGTACATATTACAAATATTGAATATAAATATAAACACCCATGACTGGAATACAAATATTTGTGTTTATTACACCAATGAATGGCCCCAGCGAGATCGAACCCGCGACCGTTGGCACAGCAAGTACTAACTGAGGTCACTACAAACAAACAATAACTCTTATTTACTACTTTCAGTTTTATTTTTAATATAATCTATTCAAACGTGTATTAGGCGTGTATTTTCCAAGTATATAATATACATATACCTACAGATATATGAATCACCCCTACTTCATACATAATCTAACTTACACGACTTGAACCTCTTGATGTACAGAACTATAAAGCAGCCTAAATAGCCTACAGCACTCGCTAAGCCCATTTTCTACAGCAAGTCGATTGATTTTTATTTTTAGTGCCCATTTTAATTTTATACACATATATATTTAAAGAAGTAAAACAATGTGGACATGCTAGTCGTAACTATGCCAGTTTCTTCACATTTCATTCAGTTACAAACTTGAATTAAACAAGGGCATTGCCTCAAACTGGTTTATTATTATTTTTATTCCCCGTCTTATCGCAGATTCTCGCAATTGGTAGTCTAATTTACAACAATACGGACATACCTTATGCATGTTAGTTTTTATGACTACTTCAAAGTTAAGATTTTTTTTATCAAAAAACATTCATGCATATTTAAAGTTAATTAAATCAGATGACTTGACAAAGTTGAATTTTAAATCTATTTAGAGCTATGTTCTTAAAAGACTGATATATCTGCATAATATCTACTATAATACCTACTAACTTTTACACTGATATGCTCGAGCCTTTTTAATTCCGAAAAGATGTTACCTGCGCCTGCGCGGGATAAGGGACCAGTTTACATTTTGACAATTGAAATGGTAATATATTAACTTAAGCCCAGTGTTAACAAAATAAAATCATTTTTGTATTTATCTTATTATAGTTATTTTTAGTACTTACCAAATACAGGACTTAGATCCGACTTCACCGATAGTTTACCGGAATAAGGCTCGCCGGACTTCTCCTTAAACAAAAAGTGATAAATTAGAAATTTGCATATTTTTTAGGTAATAAATAAAATAAATAAATAAATATGTTAGGACATTAACACACAACACCATCTAGTTCTATAATAAGCTTCGAGGCTTGTGTAATGGATACTAAATAGTTGATAGGTACACTACACATACATATATAACTTTAAATACATACATATTATAAATATAAACACCTATGACTGGAGTACAACATTCGTATTCACCACACAAATGAATGCCTTCAGCGGGGCTCGAGCCCACGACCGCTGGCACAGCAAGTAGGATCACTACAAACTGAGCCAAACGTGTCGTCTAATTATATATATTTAACACCTATCACAACTTAATAATAATAAATACAGACCCTTATAGTCTATACAGTGTAAATTATAATTGTACCTACCTAGATATATCCTCAGCATATGTACGAGTATTAAACGCTTTGCTTTTTGCCTGAATCGAGACAGCTTTTTTAATTTAATTAAATTTCATGCTTTGTTAAATAAATCGAATATATAAAGTTAAAATTAAAAACAAAAGTTTAAAATCGTTATTTTATTAACGAAAACGTTATTTCTAAAAGAAATAACAACCAGCGAAATAGCTATTGTTTTTTTTTAATTATTTATCAGAAGTTTCTTAGTGAGTGTGATGAATGAATGCTTGTTTAGCGACTGTTTACGCTGAAAGGGTTTAATGAATTTGAGTGAAATTTGCAATAAAAACATATCTCGGATAAAGACTTATTCCACTACCTCTTGAGCGCCGTCGCAGGCATGAACTTGTCTAATAGAATGCGAGGATCGAAGCAGCTTTTACATTCACGTAACAACGTTTATAGGTGATTAATCAATCTGTATACATTTTATTTTTGAAATACTGTATACCTTTTACTCGCAGATCTCGCATCTCCACTCGAGTGTAATCAGACGCATAACATACTGGTATCATCCTATCTTCCATTTAATCATGTGGGTACGGTACCATTTAAAAATTTACCATAAAATTATTTTCTACTAAGAAGAAAAACACCTAATTTAAATATAATTTTATTTTTTTACATTGTTAAAAGCAGATAAACAATCGGAGTTTTAAACCGCTTTAAAACTAAGATTAAAAATATATGTATATATGTATACCCCATTTAACTATTAACTAAATCACACATTAACATCCTCATATCTCATTTATGACATATAATAATAAAAGTCATGTAGTAAAAAATAGAATACCAGAAAAATAGCGATTAACTCCACTCCAGGGTACCCCAAACAATATTAAAGATAATAAAGAATATAACAAATCGAGATGTTTCCGCTATCATTAATTCGGAACGAATTTCCTCTCGCTAAAGGCCCAATGAAGCGTTGAAATCTCGACACCTTAGTGATAGTTGGGATGCTATTATTATAGCGTGCGATAATTATATTTAAATTGGTTCGATAAAATCAGTAGTTGAATTATTTTAGCTTTATTTAGTTGGTATATTTTGGTTTTGTAAACTAGAATGTTTATGTGAATCGTGTAACTAAACGATTTCGTAACTAATTTTAACATTTCTAAATCAGTAAAAATAATCATATTTCAACTTTTTAAGAAATTGTAATTAAATATTACTATCAAATTAATACAGATAATTATATATCAAGTATAAAATATATATGCATAATAAAGTTTCAAAAAATATATTATTTATATCTCATGTTCGAAAAAATCGAGCGTTACGACAATAGTGCCCCAATATCTTGTATAGGGCAGTAATTGGATAGAGGGAATCAGTTTACCCCACTCGGACGTGTTTACCCCTAGACAAGGGTACGATAGATTTTTAGATGACCATTTAGCTTAACGGCCTATTGAGTAGCCATTGTTAGTGGCATGTAATGAATGATAAGTAATTTATTAAGTAAATTGTGGTAAGGCTTGTGTATCGGCGAGTTATAGTAAAAAGAAAACATATTAAAATGAAAGATTGGTAAATAAATATATCACTTATTTTAGTTAACTTTCTAATAAAATATAGAAAGATCAATCAAAAGAGCTTTTGATAATTTAAAATAAAATACACTCGGCCAAAAATAGTTTTCATTATCATTTTGATGACACGTTTGGCTCAGTTTGTAGTGACTCTACTTGTTGTATCACCGGGTTCGAGTCTCGTAGCTTACCATGGAACTAGATGGTGATGTGTGTTCATGACCCGACATAATTATTTATTTATTTAACGATCGAATCGAAAATACTTTTGCAATTTGTCCGCAGGTTCGCACGTGTTAACTTCCTAAAGTGTCCAATAGCAACATTTTCATAATAAAAATGTTAAATAAAACATTTCAAGTATGCTAAATAAGTTATAGTACGAGATCAGGGCGTCATGTCTGCCATTACCAATGTCATATAACCATACCTTGTAACTCGAATTTTATTATTATAGAATTTATTATATTTTTTACAATATAATATCTATAACATATGCTTATTAATTACGATAGTTAACATTTTTTCCAAACAAAACCCTTTTAGAATTTAAATACACTCATCACGATCGAACGTTACATTACCAAGTATACATACATTAAGTTTATAATATTGAAAAATAAACGCATAGGTATTCCTTATAAAGCAGAGGAAGAAAAAAACTGGAGTAGTATATTTCTGTAATATATTGTGGACAATACATTAATAATGTAAATGCCTTGCCTATTTATCTCACTTCATAGAAATACGACGACTAAAAAAACTAAAAATGCAGTATAATTTTAATTAGAGCTATTTAAAAACTGGAAGTATATAAAATAGTGTTTAACATGAAACAGTGGTTTTTATAAGAAAAATGTGCATATAACTACTAGTGTTTACATAAGCTTACATATTCATATTGTTAATTTGTATAACTTTGTACTTGCATTTTAATTAAGATTTTTTTTTCGTTTACAGATGTATGTACCGTGTATGGCTCGCAGATGCTTACTTGTCATTTTATGTGCTGATTGGATATTAACTATAGAATAATTAATTGAAATAAAAAAAGACTTTATTTTAAGAATTTAGCTTTTCTCTTAGGTAACACTAATATTCAGCATGTTTTTAATGTCCCACTGTTGGGCACGGGCCTCTCTTCAAGAGAGATCAGGCTACTAATCTGGATAAGTGCGAGGCTGCGGACTTCACATATCTTCTCAAAACTTGATAAGTTCTCTCAAACGTGCAGGTTTCGTCACGACGTATTCCTTCGCCGTTAGGTAAGTGGTAATCATAATGGGAATAATTCAAACATAAAAATACCTGAGGTGTGAAACCCGGAATTTGAACTCGTTTCACTTATTTCCGCATTACGACTGGGCTACCCATTGCTTTATTTTATAGGGTTACTAGCAAAACCCGCGGCTTCGCTCGCGCTAAAACTACAACAAAAAAACTTTAAAAAGGTAGGTTTCATACAAATTTTCATCCCTTATTTTATCTTCTTATGGGATGAATTTCAGAAAACGCTAAAACACGTATTTATTTAATTGTATTGAAGAGCATTAATACCAAGTTTCAAGAAATTCTGATCATAAATATTTTTTGGGTTGTGTTATAACATGTATTCCCGTGGGAATGAGATAATCTCCCGCGGTAAAAAGTATCCTATATGTTGACCCGGATATCCAGCTATCATCATACCAAATTTCATTAAAATCCCTCCAGTGGTTTTTCTGTGATGCGGTAACGGACATACAGACAGACAGACAAAAATTCAAAAAACTATAGTTTCGGCCCCTGTATCGATAATAATGACTATTTCAATAAGATTTTCCAAAAAAATATTTAATGCACAGATTCGACTCAGAATTTTATTATATGTATAGATAGATATAGATAAATATTAAATACATATCGTATCGCTGTATAATATAAAGCCAAAGAATTTTTTTTAAAAGGTAATGTAAACCCTATAAAATATGTCACTCTTATTAAAAAAGTACAAGCTGAGGTAAAGAAATAATTTATTCGTTTTGCAATGTAGCGAACATTTCATTATACAACAAAGAATTTAAGGTACCTCCAGCTAACCTTAATTAAAGAATAAATAAAAAAAAAACACTAGGCACAAAAATGTTTAAGGGTTAATTACATACAGACTAACAGTTGCGTTGTTTTCCATTATTAGATCAATGGTTACAATATGAATATTTATTGCAGCAATATCTAGTAATAAAATTCGTTTGACAAGTCGAAGTTTCCTTAGAATAGGCATGTTAAGTTTGTTTGTTACTTTCTGTCCGTTATGTTATTATAATACTATAATGTATCTATACTAATATTATAAAGAGGCAGTTTGTTTGTTTGTGTGTGTGTATATTTGTTTGAACGCGCTAATCTCAGGAACTACTCCGATTTGAAAAATTCTTTTTGCATTAGTTAGCCCGTTTACTGAAGAAGTCTATATATCATCCCGGAATAATGTAAGGTTCCCATAGGATAGATTTGTTTTCGTCTAGGGACGAACGCGAAGCGAAGCGAGAATGAGTCGCTAGTTGTAAATAAAATACATAAGTAACGACTTCACTTTAACAATCGCACTACTACTATTAATAATAATAATTACTACACGCTTCACGCTGAAACGGTTGGGCGAATTTAGATGAAATTTAGTAGACAGATATACTCACGCCCTGATGTAAAACATATTGTAGGTAATAAATTTGCTAAAAGTACATCTATCTATATATGTAATAAAAGTGGAACTGATCGCTGTCTGTTCATGGAAGTTATTTGAGAAAAACTATTATCGGGAGCTCTTTTAACGCAATGGAACCCAAAACAATGATTTTTAGAATTTTTGCCTGTGCGTTTGCGCGCGCTAATCTCAAAAACGACTTAAATGATTTTAGCGGTTTTCACTAATGTATTATGGTAAGCTTCACTTAACATTTACTATTATATTGTTTTATTTAAATCGGTTCATGAATAAAAAAAATGACAGTAAATAATCACCTAAGAACGAATCCGGGCGAAGCAAGAGTGAGTCGCTAGTTATATTCATAAATAGCGAGAGTAAGTCGTTAGTAAAGTATAATACAATAAGTTAAATAAATACTCTTGCAAACTCTTAGTGGATTGCGAGCTCAACACAGGTCGATCTTTTCACTGACCGTTTAGATGACAAGATAAAATGTTAAGTGCCCCTTAACTTGTAATTAATGGTCGTCATTATATAATGACTTTGCAAATATATGACCGAAAGCGTGACCTTTGTTTATTATATGACTCACTCGGAATATAGTTGCTACGTTTAGGAGAGTCAGAAATACTCGTCTTTGGCATGGTAGAGTATATATTAAGCAAACCCTGAGTTGCAAGTTCAATTTTCGGATTGGACATACAGTCCACATCCACATAATGTTTTCTGTGAAAAAAAAGTACCTAATTAAGCGAAGAACGGAAAACCGATATAATAGACGTTATTATGTTAATTGTAGCCATTTTTATTTATTTAATACAATTTCTAAGCTGTACAAACTATTTAAAATAAAGATCTGCGTTAAAGTTAAATTAAAAACAGTCACAGATCAATACTTATATATAGTGTAAGCGTTTAAATATCGACACGTTCATTAGCGCAATATTTTAATAAAACGAAAAAAAATATTGTAAATAATGCAGCTGGAAGAAAATGACGATGCTTATATTTCAAATTAATTAATCAATATTGTGAATAAAGTTTACTAAAAAGGACTTTTTCATTCCCCATTGACCCCTAAACCACTAGCAAAGGGCTAATCTCGATAAATAACTATCTAAATCCTCGGACAGCAGTGATGGATGTCGATATATCAAAAATCATATTGATAGCTTATCAGCTTTAACGCGGAACACGTATAGTGTATTACATATACACGTGGCGAATATTGGTTTTTAACCCAAAATATATGTAACGGTAAATATTACATGGTAAATTGAAGTACATTAGATATGGCGATACTCATGTGGATCTAACTAAAAACTTTGATTTTAGGTAAAATCCTTTTGTAGGAAGGAAAATATTACCGAATAAATCAATTTTATTTCATTAATAATTGTAATAGTTTATGTAGATATGTAAAACTGTTTAATATTACACTATTACTATACTTATCTTTACGTATAAAAAATCATCTAAGAGGCGGAATTTTTAATTACTTTCTGTCATTTTATAATCAACTAATGACTTATCCTCGCTTTGCTCGGACGCGTCCCTACGTACGTGTATATAGCGTTGCTACAGTTTAATGAGAAGATCTTTTTAAGAGGAATAATTCTGTAATACATGGTTTTCATATAACTTTATTAGTTTACGCGGCGCACGCCAATAAAGCTCCCAGTCGGCATGATTTTTTCCGACATCTTAAACAATCATTGTCATATTATAGCCAATTTACACAAAGCCTTAATGAATTATACATCTAAACCTTTCTCATGAATCACTGCCATGTACGGATGCCATGGATGGAGTGCCATCTGTTAGTGAAAACCGTATGAAAATCCGTTAGGTAGTTTTCGAGTTTATCGCGTTCAAACAGACAGACAGACACGGATTTTATATTATGTAGTGATAAACTGTTTGAGATATAAAAAAAAATGTTACCTTCCTGTCATGAGATTTGTTGTGTTAAAACATACTTTTTACAAATATAATCTCCAGTTATCATGAGTAGCCCTGCCCCTGCGTGGATAAATACTAAAATTTCTTCTAAGTGAAAATAAAATTAAAACAAATAATTATAAAGTTAAGATGAAATTCACTTTGAAAAAACCTTTATGAGGGTGTACATATGACTAGATATTTTTTGACAATAGGTATATATAATATGTGTATGTACAGTGTTAATCGTTGTTGTTATTATAGTGATAATCTTATCGTGAAGGTCATGTAAAGTATCACGTTAGCATGACATCGTTTATTAATTACATTTTTTGCCTATATTTACGTATAACAGCGTGAACAATTGCGGCCCTTTGGCAAAGACCTGACTGACTGGCTTCGTACCTTGACGAGAGGTCTCCAAATCAAAATGGAATGGATTATGTTATATTGAGTATTACAATTACATAAATACAGACGTGTATTTGTTTGTGGTCAAGATTGCACAATGTTGGGACTGGCAACGAAGCATTGTCCTAATTTCGATTGAAAGTAAAAGACGATGGAAAAATGGAAATCTTTTCATCAATTAACTTATTTTTCAAGATATAATATTACTGTCATAAAATGAACTTATAATTTAATAACTTAAAAATAATGTAAATATTTAAGTATTTTCTTAATTTAATTCCTAATATTTTTTATCAGACACGTCTATAAAAAAACCCAATAACTTAAAGTAAGATAAATATCGATATTTAAGCCAAAAAATAATCGATTCCGATAAGAAAAAAAATACCGAAAATATTATATGCCACAAGGCATCTAGAAATAAAATTCTAAGAAGCATTTTAGTTTATATTAAAATATACACATACCTACATACTTTTAATCAAAAAATATTTTTGCCAACAATATTTACGACATATGAACAATTAAGATTCAAAGGCCACCCATCCAAAAACAATCCTAAGTAACGTAATTGACGGACATGATTTGACCATTTCTCCGAACAGGCTTTATCGATAAAAAGAAATCACTAACCCGTACATTACAACTTAAAGAGAAGTGCCCAATGTTAATTGGTATATCGATATATCGATGGTATTCCAGGTACCTAATTACATGTTCCTAATAACGAACGACATCTGTAATCACTTGCAATAACAGAAATACATTTGCTAAAAACTGGTCAAATTTTAGGTTGGATTCTTTGACTTTTAACGTTATGGTAACATGCGATGTTCTTTGTGTTATTCCAAGTACCATCGATTTAAACGTATGGGACTACAAATATATTATTATAAATTGTATTTAATCATATATGAGTATTTACTGAAAGAGACCAAGTGATTTCCAACTATTTTCTCTATGTAAATAGTAAATAACACGTAATAATGATATAATGTTCTTCTCTGAACTAAAATTTTAAGTAAAGTTAATATGTAGATCTTTTCTTAAGTTGCTATACTCAAACATGTCTGTCAGTCTCTCTAAGATAACATAACGTAAACATACACTTTCTGTTCTATTCTACTTTGCATCTGTTAAAATATTTTTTTTTTGTTGGGAATAATCACATAAATTACGTTGGTTTAAAATTTATTTATTTCTAACTAGCGACTTAGCTTCGTTTCGCTCGGGTGCGTCCCTAGGTACGTGTTAATTTTTTTTAGCGGAAACCTAATTATTTTTCTAAAATAAATGTAGCCTAAGTTACTACTTTTAATATCACCTATCTACCAGTGAAAGTCCCTTCAAAATAAGTCCAGTCGTTCTGAAGATTAGCGGAATAAATAGACAGACAGACAAAAATTTTAAAAATTGATATTTTTTTTCTTATAGGTACCTACCCTATATACCTACATTCATTTGTATTTAGTGAAAAGCTGTTATTTTGACATTACAAACAAACACATTTTTATTTATCTGTATAGATAATATCCAAAAGGCAATGCGGAAACTTCTTAGTCTTGTTTTTCTGTTCGTACGTCACAGAGATTTGATTTGGAAACTATTAGTACCTACTAAATTATTGCAATTTAGCAGGTTTACAGAGTCGCAGACCAATTAAGAAAAAAATTTGGTTGCAATACATACACAGAACTAAAATTTTGTACTTTTGGATAGCATAAATGTGTTAATTAAAAAAAAATATGGTAGAGCTTCCAAAAAACTTTTAACAAAAGTTGTTTTTGCAGTAAATGTTATTTAAGGTCCATGATTTGTTAGTTCAGAGTTCAGCAGCCGCAATTTTAACAGATTTTTTTTAAAGTACCTTTGAATAATTCTATGAAACACAAGCTTATTTTTGTTGTCGATAAAATGAATATTATGTATGTGTAAATAATTAAAATATGGTCACATGGAAACCGCGGTGCGTTTGTCCTTTTTTTTCTATAAATTAGTTTCAATCGAGTAGATTTTAATTATTTTTAGCATATGTATAATAAAATTATTAGTTTATTAAAATAAACTACGCCGATGGTTTTTCGCGACGTTATTAGAAAGTCGTAGAATAAACAGATTGTTTATATTGCCGTTCAGCAGGTGGGCTTCATTAAAGATATGAATTTATATAACCATCAAAAATACAAATAATAACACGGTATGTGTTGTTAAAATTTTACAAACAAATTAATATGGTAATTTAAGGATCATAACATTCGTAATTTGTACAGTCAACTGTTAAAAATAAGATTAAACTTTTGCAAAGATATACTATAGATTTTGTTTGAACTACCTGCATTTACGAATAATTGACTTTTCAATTTCGTGCCTTTAATGCGAGAGCTCAGCCAGTGTAGCCCGTGGTGTAATAAATGGTGATACTAACAAGTCCACTTCTGAGAACGGACGGTCCTTCGGCCTTTTTTTTATTTTCGGTTTTCGGTCACGAATCGTTGAGAAGATAAATAGTGGAAGTGACGTCATGCCATATGTATGTGGCGAATTTGTGGTGTCGAATTATTACTACCGTTTATTAGTTTATTAGCATCGGGCAAAATTAATATTTCTTAAAAATAATAATAGATAAAAAAATACATACGTACGAAAAAAGTAAAGTTGTAAATTCAGTACGAAAAGACACCTCTAAGTACTAAGAAATTTAAACTGTCACAAATATTTAAATTTTAAACTTATAAGCCACAGTTCAGAAAAAGAATTTATGATCTCTGTATATTGTTATATACTGCCGCACAACTATCACTGTATTGCATCATTTGCTCGTTCATTAATCTATATTTTTTTTAATAAACACCTGTTAAATATTAGTATATTCTAGTGCGATTAATTATTTTGATTAATCACGTTTAATTGGAAAATAACGCTAGCGAGCTAAAGAGAGCAGGTTAAACACAACAAAATTAGATTAACGTAACGAGGTGGTTAAATGCACGTACATACTATATACTCCCAATAAATGCACTTAAGTTAATGCAAATAATAAATAGCAGAAATTCTACATTAATTATTCATACAAAACATCTATATTATGCATTGCAGATTCTTTTAGACTTATAAAAATGAAAAAATATTTTACATAGTATTTACTTTTAATTCAGTTTCAATAGATTTGGGTTTGTGATAATCGAAGACAGCAAATATTAAATATTTATTCTAACAAGCTTTCATAAAGCTTGTTCATCTTGGCTGTAATACAATAATTTGATATTATCGAGCTGATCTAATGATGGAGTCATGGATGGTTGGACAAACACTAAATTATAAAAGCTGTCAACCCTTTAAAACTTAGAGTAACGAGTGGATATCGCGGAACAGTTTCATAACACCAGAATAGGTATACGTTTGTGTTCACACGTAATTAGACCCCTCGTCTCATTAGCACTGCAAAGGCTGAGCTGATCGACGGCTACCTGTCCTTTTCACACCTAGGTATTTAATAGTGCTGTCTCGGTTCACTCGTTGATTGAAGATCTAGCTGGTATTTGATTCTAGCCGTCCGCGTCGAGCGATTGGCCTTTACTTCATTTGTTTGGTCGTGTTTGTTAAACACTTATTTGGATTTTCGACATACGTTTAAGAATAAATTTCAGTATGTTATGTCATGCTTCAAATAAAATATATATGAGTTGTAGGAACAAATTGTGTTAAGCTATTTAATTTTGATTTCAAAATAAAAAATGTACCTATAATGCAATATCTTCTAAACTTTAAAATCTAGTTGTTGAGCTGTTGTCCCAAAATAAGAAAAAAACTCAACTTTTATCAAAGGTAAATATAACAAAATTTTAAGAGTGTAATTATAAAATTTAAAGTGATCAAGCAAATTAAGCGTCAAATTTCAATATTCGTTAAGGCATCTCCGTAATACCCTTAGTCCAAAAATATTCAGATATAAACCGTCAGAAAAGTACTAAAATTTTCCCATTAGAGCACGTCCAGCGAATTTTAATAAACAGAACGACGGTAATTTACAGTTATTATCCTCGCTGACCCCGCAAAACACCCACCGTAGCCAGTCCATGTCACAAAAGTAAAATACAACAAAGGAAAAAATAAAACAAAATCTGGTATGGCCAGAAAAAAAGTATTCCCATCATTATACAAAATTCACTCTTATTATTCTAGCATAAAATTCAATTTGAATTGTCACAAATATTTTGTATTAGGGAGCGTCATTCCGTAAAAGGAGCTTTATTACAGAAGCGAGAAAGCCCAAAGTGAATTATGGAAATAATCATCCCTTATCTCCAATCGAATTTGAGCCATAAACCATTGAGATAGGGTTTTAAATCAGAAGGTTGTTTGTGTGTTTTTTAAAAAAGGATCGATCTCGTTTGGCGGGCGTACCTGCGCTCGCGCAGACTTGTATTTATGGCGCCTCCGATTCAACACGTGGTACACGGCATCGGTATTAAAAAGCTTGTTAAGTATAACTGTTCGTTTCCCTTCATTAGTTTTGGGTTCGGCTATAAAATGTTTGTCTATGGTTAAAGGACAAATTGATTGACCCTTTACTGCCCAGCTATTCTAGTTAAGAATTTTGGTACCCTTGAGAATATAGATCTTATATAACATACTATATGTATTTTTTTTAAATACGTCTTGGTATCGCAATAGAAAATAACAGTAAGATATTTAAAAAGAAATTAAAATAAATGAATAATAAAATTTGTGTAACGAATTTTTACATCTAAACGTAGATTCGATTAAATGGAAACAATTTATGTAACTAGCACCTAATCTCACTATGAAATCTATCTACGAGTATTTTACTTCGTTTTAATACGAACACATATCGTCTTTTTGACAACTTTTGCATAATTATACTACGAATAAAAAAACTTAAATAAACTATATTTGTTTTTTGCGCAGGTGAAGACGACGTAATAAATTATGTATTTAGTAATAGTGAACTAATCATATATTTCCTATACCTAAACTATTATTAGTTGTTATTTATATCAGTAAGATGAGATTTCTAAAATATTTATTATAAAGAACTGTCTTCGGAAAGAATAAAATAGATTTGAAAACAAGAATTTAAGTACTCTATCTGTCAAGTAGGTTCCTTTTGTGAAATCGAAGAACTGTCTGGGCCCTTACGTATTGGTAAGAAGAATACATACAAAATAAGTACGAGTATATTCAACAAGCAGTCATAAAAGTGCCGGAACAATAAACTTGAAATTCATGACAGTGAGATCCTAAAATAGATAATGAACAAAAATTATCCAAACAATTGTGTATGGGCCAAAATCGCCACTACAGTCTTCAACAAAGACACCGGATGGGTTTACCTTGTTTACCTTTATTTTGCTTTAAACAAAAAATACGAGAACATGGCAAGATTAAGCGATATACAGATAACATTTTTATAGACTAAACAAAAAATAGAGAAGTGTTATTTTAAAAAAAATATCGTCCCTTTTTATCACTAATTTCCAAATCTCATATTAGTGTCATATTTATTATAAAAGGGTTTTTTTATGGCTGAAGAGTTATGGAATTTAACAAAAATAAGTAGTATTCTTACAATAGTACAGTTTACCATTCTAAATAAGATATTATATAGTCATCTAAATTTAAAATAGGTCTATTTAAAGTGTTTTTTCTAAGAAGTTTTCTTGTTATGACAAATTCAATCAAAAAAACCACAACTAATACCTTTACCTAAAACAAAGAATATTATATTATCTTTTACTAGCGGCTCACCCTCGCTTCGTTCGGATTCGCCTCTAGGAACACAAATACAAACCTATCCTACGGAACCGTACATGTTTCCGGGATAAAAAGTAACCTGTGTGTTATTCCAGACTAAAGTCTAAAATCGATCTCTGTGCCAAATTTCATCCAGGTGCGTTCAGCTGTTCTGGCGTGAAAGAGTTACAAACATCCATACTCACAAACACATTTATAATATGTATGTATTAGTATATCTATACTATATATATATATATATATATATATATATATATATATATATATATATATATATAATAGATATAGATTCTATAGAAAATAGACTTAACAGAAATTGTTATCTTGATTTCTTAATAAAGGTAACAATTTGTTTAAACATAAATATTAAATGATCTTACGTAAACAAAAACTCTATCTTAATTCCATCTCCAATGTGGTTTCTATTTACGAAATATCAGACCCTCGAGATTTTTTTAACGCCACCTCTATAAGTATCTATATCTTTAAATGCAAGTACCCAAATATTATGTTTTTAAAAGACAGCAGGGACAAGCGCATACGCAGATAAGATATGGTTTAGGTGACATTGATTCTTCATAGAATTTCGACCTTAGTTGCATACATTTAAGGACCTTTGTATTAGAAGAGTTGCTGTTATGCGATTACAGTTGAAAAGCCGTGTCCTTCTTAATCACGGACTCAGGGATTTAGACAATAATTTTGAGAAGTCACCAACATTATTTTTTTCAATGACAAAAGGTATAATTTTTAAAATTTTTAATACTTCTTAAGTTCTTGTTTGAAATTCTCGGAATTTTTTAATACATATTTTACAAGAGCACTTACTATAAAATTAATACAGGTAGGTACTTCGTGAAATATTATAATAGCAGAATAAATTCCACATGTCATTATTATACTTTAATATTTTTTTTAATATATCTATACCTAATATTATAAGAAGGCAGAGTTTGTTTGTTTGTTTGAACCTATTTATCTCATGAATTACCTAATTTGAAAAATTCTTTTTGCGTTAGATAACCCGTTTATTGAGGAAAGCTATAGACTATATAATATATATTGTACTTATATAGTCTATCTATTCCATACTAAAGAATAGATAGACGAACCCGAGCGAAGCAAGGGTAAGTCACTAGTGGTATTAATATATACGCGTTATACCGAATAGCTTAAGAGAACATTCAAGGTAGAGTCCCAAAAAAGAATACAGACTTGCAAGAGGTTTTTGTCACAAATTAGGCGCGAGAGGGTTCCAGCCCTTAAGAGAGCACTTTCCTCTTATGCATGGCATGCACAACACTTGAATTTTTGGTGCTTTTAAGTGAAAACGATAAAAACTTCTTTGTTTAAACGAAGAATGCTATTAAACAGTATGTTAGTAACAGCGATTTCTTCAATTTGATTTCGTTTTTAATATAATAAAAGCAAATATCTACTTTGTTTTAAACTTAGGTTAAAAAAATATTAAGTCCTAGAATTGATTATTAAAAGTTATATTTTTAAATTACTTTGTCCCTCAACCTTCAATATATCATGGTAATATGTATTAAATATCATTAACTTATATGAACTCAAATTCTGACAATAACGTTTTCAATTATTATATTTTAACGTTTCTTTAGAAGATATCTTAGTAACATATAATTTTTATGTATACGTGTTTAGATAAAGCTTTGGCAATGCTTTACAAAGTACTCAGATTTTATAGGTTTTCCCTTCAATCCACTCAAGTAAAATCATGCTCGCAAATAATTAAAACCATTACATTTATAGCAGACATAAAAGGAATCCTATGGAGTACTACCGAAATGCAACAATAGAGGCAAAACAAACAAAATGATCCCACGGTAGGGGTTCCCCAAAATATGAGCCGCGTTCCGAAATCAGTTTTGTGTAGGCATACTTATTAAAATTAAGCCATCTATAGGTAGGTACATATTTTTAGTTATTCATTAAGGTCTAGACAAAACCACTACTACCGACAGCTCGAGGACTAATTGTATATGTAATAATTGTCATGTTGACATTGATATCATTGAATCCAGTTTTAGGAAGTTGAAAAAGGGCAAAAGAAATTAGTTTTCAGGTTTTTGGCCTTTACTTGATTACTACTCATAATATATAAAATAAATGAAATAAAATTTTGTATTTTTTAAAATTATGAAACTGCAGAATTTTTACGAAGAAATTTTTTACGAAGTACTTAATTGAAAGTATCTACATGGCCTTCAATGCGACCCTTAAATCAAATATTTAAGAACCCCTGTCTTATAGGTAGGAGAAAAACCTGACGTTCGTTAGGGTGCATGACTGGCAATCGGATAACATTGTCGATGAGTTAAAAAATATGAATAGATTATGGATGTGGCAATCAAACGATTTAGAAAATATTTTGCAAAATAACGTTCATTAAAAAAGTTAATTTTGACTCTTACGTAGAGACTAATTTATCAAAATATTAAATTCGATTTCAAATGACGGCACAATATAATGTTTTTATTTTTCAATTATAACCTGTTAAATAAAAAACATTACCATTAGCAAAGTATTATTTCTATTGTAACTCCCTATAAGATATTATCACATGTTATGTGATCACATAAAATCAAAATAAATATGTATTAGAAATGCCGCCTTCGAATCTTCGTATATCTTTTATTCGTGAGCTTGTAATCATCTGAGAGTGACTAATGTATAAGATGCATAATGTATACCTTCATAGTAATCTCTATCAACACACTGGTAGTAGAGTTAAATAAAAATTTGTTATATTATATAGGTTTAGGTATAGCCTATATATAGATATAGGTTGACGTAGACAATCTGTGGCGTTTGGTTGCGGGCTCATGTATATAGACCAAGGTATTTCTTAGTTTATTAGTACGAAATTGTCCCTAGGATTTATTTTAAACTAGCGACTTATCCTTGCTCCTCTCGGGTACGTTCCTAGCTGCCAATCCATGTTAATCCATACTAATCTATATCTTATATTTTTTTTATTATTTAAACAAGCAATTCTTGTATATTTATATCTTTATTTCTTTATTTATTTATACCAGCCATCTCGGAAACGGCTCTAACGATTTCGCTGAAATTTGGTATGTACGGGCTTTCGGGGGCGAAAATCGATCTAGATTAGTCTCATGTCTGGGAAAACGCGTGTTTTCGAGTTTTCATGCAGTTTTCTTTTTGCATTATTCCACGCAGAATATGGTCAATAATTTCTTTCACTCGGTTGTAAGCATCGTAGTGAAGCGGTCAACGCGTAAGTTAGACAACACATATGTCCGGGATCGAATCCCAGTTGGAATGTAAAGTTTTTTTACTTTTGTTTTTGTATTTATTTAAGTTTTTAGTTTTTTTTTATCTAAAAAATACGATATAACAAAAAATAACTCCGAGCGAAGCTTGTAAAGTTTGTGAGTATGGATGTTTGGTTACTCTTTCATGCCAGAAGGGCTGAACGGATCTGGATGAAATTTGGCACAGAGATAAATAACAGTCTGGAACAACACATAAGCTACTTTTTATCCTGAAAAAATGTACGGTTCTCGTGGGATACATTTGTTTTTGTCTAGGGACGAACCCGAAGCAAAGCTAGGGTGAGTCGCTACTTGTTTATAATATCCTACGTCATACCATACTCTTCGTCTTAGTATAAATTTTCTTTAAATATTAAAAAAATTAAAAGTAAATAAATCATTTGATTTCTAACTTCTAAGTAATGACGGGTGCTTTAATCATTAGTGCAGGACGTAAGTATATATTGCATGAAGCAAACATAGATTTTTTTAATGAATTGATTGGCTACCGTCGACCAACATAGTAATATTCAATTATGCCGCTTTAAAAGGAAACCGTTCTTAATTGCGTGTAGTATACGATACGGTTAAGTAAAGTAACTTTTAGAAAAAAAATATACATTTTCTAATGTGAAGTTTTGCTTTAGTTTTGTTAAGCGCACAAAACACTGACTGTAATTTGATTGGCGGTGTTTACAATTCTGAAGGTTGTGAGTTTGATGCTATGCCAATGAAAGTCAAAGCAAAACTGTTATAATACCATTAGTTTGGAAAGAAAATGGCGAAAGTAGAAAAATCATACCCTACACATATCGTCCTTAGTACGAAAGTACGTTAAAAGGACAGAAAAATGTTCTTGTGTTTAGTCAACAATTTTGTTTTAACGGCAGTTTATTTATTTAATAACATAAAATAGAAAATAAAGTAAATAAAATATAATAAATAATCTATAATAATTAAAGAAATAATCCATACATATAATAAACTGTAGAGGTCGAATGTCTGTACATAGCAAAAAAATGCTAAAAACCGAGTCAAGGGGATATAAGAGAAATAGAACAAAATCCAGTTTTTTTTTATTTTTTGTTTCTCTGCCTGTTTGTCTGTTTGTACGGGCTAATCTCCGAAACTGTTGAACCGGAAAGTTTGTATGGTGGTATCTTATATCCCCGGTCAACATTTTAGATACTTTTCATCCCGGAAAATTAAAGAGTTCCCGTCTAATAGTTAAAAAACTATAGTAACTTATACAGCTTAGTACATAAAAAACTACTGATTTTTTAATGAAACTTTACAATAATATAGTTCATACATCAGAATAACAGGCTACTTTTTATCCCGGAAAAATGTACGGTTCCCGTGGGATAGATTTGTTTTTGTTTGTCTAGAGGTGAACTGGAGCGAAGCGAGGGTTAGCCGCTAGTTATTAAATAAATATGTTGATTAATTTGTTTTTTTTTTTAGATATTTTTTTAATATAATCTAATTGTGTTCTTTAAAGGTAAGAAACTAGTCAGACTTTTACAAACCAGGTAGCCAAATCCAATGGTCAAACAGTAGGATTCTTGCGTACAAACAGGATTATTTGCTCACGCTACCGGTGTTGCCACACACGTGTGTACGAACAAATATTTCCCTTTCTAAAGATTTTTTAGGAGTACTGACTGACAAAATTAAGCTTTAATTTATTCTTTTCGACAGTAAAATCTATCAATCCTCTATACTAGATTTTATATAGACAATATACATACAATATATTCTTCTATGGTCTATTTCAAGTTTCATCATAACTTAAAAAGCAAATAATATTTTGTTTAGTTTTTCAACTGTAAATTAATCATATACAACAATAACATTAAATTACACTTAAATTAAAACAACCAAAGAAAGTTGTAGGGAACCACCTACATTTAAATCTTAAAATATTTTTTTAATATATGGCAAAGTAATAAAATTGACTTACTAATAAAATGTACAAACTTAAGTTAATATTAACCTTACTTATGAAATATAAGCTCTTTTATATTTTATAGTTATCGATTATCATGCTATCGCTACACCCGAAGCGTTTTTGTGTGCATCACGCGCACCTTTTATTTCCCAGTTAGTTCGACTTGTTAGCTCGTCCGTCTAAGCACTTGTCGACTCGGACCTCCCTTGAACACGCTCACTGCGTAAACTACCAAATTCTTGTACTAAATATATTATTTGATGTTATATTTGACATGCGTTTGGTATTTTTATTTCCCATTAACAGTATATAGTTTTGAGAAAATTTCGATCATTGACAATGGTTTAGATTTGTTTATCAATGATGCTGATATTACAAATGGCAGTTTAATTTTGTGTCGAAATATTTCTGAATATTTTGGTTAAGATACGGATATTGTCTTAGTTTCAAACGGCACTTAGTCAACATATTCTTACTAATTGTTAGTGTATTATTTCGCATTTGCTTACTATGTGACATTATTCTACCACCAATTGAAAAAAAAAGAATCACTCCTGAGAAGAACTGGCGAAAGAAGATTACCGAAACCTGCGACATTTTTAACTTTTTCGTATAAAATTATACATTACATTTACATTTAGCATTGAAATAGCCTGGAGGCGATCACGTAATACTCAAGATGTGTTTTGTATTCTATATAATTACGTACTTTTTAACAGAAAAGGTACAACTCTTTGAAAATCACAAAAAAAGTAATTATTCTTATTCTATTATTAGTTGATTTTTTTAATTAATCACAAAAAATACAAAGAAATTGAGTTCCTCACTATTTTCAAAGTCGATCAAAAAGAAACTATGTAAAAATGAGCTGAAATTGAGGTAAACGACGTGGTGGTCTATTCATCTGTGTCTAAGGCAACATAGAGACTGATTCGTGACATACAGTTTTATAAGCCATAATCATTTATTAGGCATAATGTACTTCAATCTGCACACAAAGTTGTAAGATTTATAATACCGTGTTCACATTAACTTGCATGAGCTTCTACGTATTATAGCGGATAACCACATTTAGACACACCCGGACATTTTAATTGCAGATTTTAATTTGAAATTTATAATAGTTTCATCCAATGCACTAAAACACGGATTAAAATAGTTTTCAGTTAATGTGCAACAAGTCTGGGGCATGTTATAAAACTTTATTACTAGAGGCATTCCATAGAAAATCAATTACTACATTATAAAGCGTTAAATAACATAATAATCATCGAGTAAAAAAGATATTGTATTGTAAGATATATTAAAAAAAAGCCCTTCACCTAAATTAGATACAAAACAAGAAGCTATTCAGAATTAAAGTAGTCTAGCTGTAAATTACTGCCTATGCGACAACTTTAGGACTTATGTAATTAATTTGAACTCTATTACCTTTGAATAAAGACGTTTTTAAAAATAAGAGAGGAACAGATGAATCTTATTCTGGACTAGATGGCGCCCGCGCCAGTACTCAATGTTGTCATGGTTTTTTATTTTTACTTAGAAATAACTGAATGTGTACACATAAGAACTTTTATTTACTCAACTACTATAAGAATGTAAAATATGTTTGGACGTAATTGTCATGAGTACCCGTCTTACACAGAAGAATTGAAGTAGGTAGCGGGTTCAGGTCTTTCGTAAAGCATTTGCTTTATTAATAATGAAATTATCCGGTAGTATTGAAATAAATCTCCAACCAGAATCTCATGTATAATGCGTAATGAATAGCGTGAAGCAACTAATTGTTAAAATAAAGTCTTCTTTACAGTAACTTAAAATATAATATAATAATTAAAAACTTCTACAAACTATGTTCAATTATTGCAATCGCATTTATTATTTTTCTTATAGCAGCTTATGGGCCGGGCCTATCGATTGTAGAGTTAATTATCGTCTTAATAATAACGTTAGTGCTGACGTTGTTACCATACTGTAAAGAAAATGAGGACTATCAACATTTGTCTATTACTAATGAACTTTTTACGGTACATTAGACTTCTTTGGTCTTAAGACTCTAATAGCTGGACAAAAAATGGAAAAAAATGTCCCTAACCACACCCTAACTATTAGCGTAACATTCTCCGTAACTGGCAACACTAATCGCTCCGTAACGAGTTCCGGCGTGGGGTTGCCCGTTTACAAAACGATATGAATATTATGGAATAATTGGGGTTTAAAGGGCGGCCCGACCATTATCGGATTTTTAATTGCACTTAAATGCGTATTAAAACTTAATGCTCGAATAAAAATGTTGATGTAATTTTTTGTTCTAATTTCTTGCAAAAAATGTAGTTTTTTATTAATCCATGGTATTGTTTCATTGTAATTGTGTTAAATAAGTTTAATATAGTTAAAAAACCTTGAATTCATCGTAAACCTTTAAAATATAAAACTCTTGCCAGTTATAAAATCCAGTTAAAACAATTAAAAATCGAAGTTGCGTTCCATTTACGAATTCTTTCTGGCGATTGGCCGGGCAGTGATTCTCAGGGCTGTAATGGGTAATATTATATGGAATGAGCTTTTTACAACTAAACCGATAGAGCCAGAACTGGTTCCAATTCCTTTTATGCCCGTTTCATTTTATTGTATTTAGCTTGCTTTTCATTTTATAGTATTTTACCACACGTTTGTTCGACCTTTATTTTTAAATTAAGCCTTCTTACTCTCAAAAACCAGTATTTAACAACTAAGCCGAGTGTAAATCTAAAGAAACGAGACCGTGCCGAGTCGTACTTTACATTTTATTACACTTGTGCACTATCGAAACAATAAGTCATAAAAAAAATTCACAGCAACGCAGACGTAATGAGTTTCCGAATACGTATACTGTCGACCTAATGGCTCTGACCGAGGTCGAATTATAGAAAAAAAAACTATTATTTAAAAGCTATGGCAGTCCTCCGTAAAATTAAAAAGACAAATTATTGAACGTCTTCGTGGAAGTCAGCCTTTGTTATCTCACAAGTGTTTTTCGAGAGTTCTGTTTGTTTTTTACCCCGTTCTTTCATTTGAAAATCTCATCTTTTCTTCTCACTCTATCTCGTTAACGGGGGTCGCATTCTAATAAGGCGCAACTCACGGTTTCATAGTTACGAAATCCTGACACTTTCCAGCTTTCATAACAAGGTCTTTTATTGTACATAGAAATTATTTTAAAATTTATCATTTCCAATCCAATAAAGGGCGTAACTGTTAGACCTTTCATACCGTGATATCGATTTATTGACGACGGGATAAGCATTTATTTCGCTTAATTGGCGCCTGCTTGAAGTCTCGTTCATTTTGACACGGTTCGATTTTTTTCTCCTTTATAGTCAGGAGCTGTTCGAATGTAGATTAAATGTTTTTAGGGCTAAGGTTTATAATTGATTGGGAGGTAGGTTTCAAATTTGAGGAGTATTACCATAATGATGATCGGCCGTGTTTGACGGAGCAGGTGTTGTATATATCGGTTTATTCTCAGTTTTTGTGATAAAATCTCGTTATAATACAAAACACATAGCGTCGTATCTTCTGACTTTATGAGATTACGCCACCGATGGATACAATTCTGTTAATTATATTGCGAAGGAATTCTGTTACAATTTCGTCAACCTTAATTTGTTATCAAAACTTTTGTTACCTGAAAATATTTTGTTTTTAGTTTATTATACGACTAGTTTGATTTTACACTATCCGTTGTGACGATGAGTATTAACTAATTATAATTAATATGTAACCACGAGTGATGGAAAAAATGAAGATGGATAGAGGTGGAGGAAGACCGAAGAAAAGATGGATAGATTGTGTGAGACAGGACATGAAAGAGGGTAGGTAAATGATGAGATGACGAGTAATATGGGAGAGTGAAAGAGAAAGAAGTAATGCACCGACCCCAAGTAACTTGGGAAATGGGCCGGGAGAAGAAGGATTAAAATGTAACCATCAAATTAGCCCAAAATTAATATAGTAAGTCTTTGTTTTAAAGAATGAAGAAAACTTATGTACTATATCACTCTAGAAGTACATTCGACGTGCTTAAAACCAATCACGTGTGTTGCTATTGAATCCAATTTAAGTGAACACACAAAACCTTTGACGAACATAATATTAGCATTCTGATAGCATTTGCGGCTATGACATACACATTTGATCGAAATTCTAGATAATAATATCAATATAAACTTTGATAATAATTGATATCTCGTTTTAAAATTAGATACTGCAGGTATATCCTTCAAATATTGCTCCAAGCTAAAAAATATTTAAAATATACATTGAAACAGATTACTATGTATATAGATTATTAAAGATCGAAGATCATAGATGAATAGCATGCATCCATCATAGCTGGAGCAAGCTTTCATCGACGTCTCGATAAACGAACCGCTGTAATGGTTCTCGACGTAACGATCAAATATTCCAAATTAAAAATAGTTTTATCGATTTTCGCAGCATGAATCATAACATCCCAACGGATAGTTTATTTATATTTGATATTTTTACACCGATATAAACACTTAGGTATTTGAATTTGATCTTATCGTTTTACTTATTATATATTTATCCTCCATTAACAATATTAACGTAAAGATGCTTTTTAAATTTTAAAATAACATGTTGGAAGGTGCCTTTTTTTTTAAGTTTTAAATAAACTCTCGACTATCATCACCTATCTATTGCATATCACACATTATCACATGTGACATCTATTGTACATTGACAAAGAATAACTTAATTTAAAACTTAGTAATAATTGTTTTATATATGTATAAATATTTTGGAACATTAACATACAGCACCATCTAGTTCCATGGTAAGCTACAAGGCTTGTGTTATGGATGCCAGATATTAATACACTACATATATAACTTTAAATACATATGTACATATTATAAACATAAACACCCATGACTGGAGAACAATCATTCGTGTTCTTCACTCAAATCAATATCCTCAGCGGGACTCGAACCCGAGACCGTGGTGCAGCATGTCATGTAACTACAAACTGAGCCAAACGTGTCATCAAAATATATAATAATATGTAAATAGTTTTATAACTCTATTCAATAAATTTCATTGATAACATGCTTGAAATAAATATAGAAAATACGAATTATATATTTAGAGAAATATTTTATCATATACGTTATCATAATTATTCCGTCTTATCGATTCATAATAGTAACTTTATTATTCAATAATAGATTTTTTATTAATATAATTTAAAATAAATATGATTAAAAATTGTATATTATCTATGAATATTTTATTAAGAATCTTTTATCTGCAGATAGTATCTTATGGTCTACAGATATATATAATATTTTATTTTATACAGTTCAATAATAAATTATATTGTAAATGTATATATTTTTATACGTATTTAATACGAACGTATTTATATAGAACGTATGAAAATAAAAGATTAGTATGGATACAATGAAAGTTACTATTAACATTAGCTCCGTTCGGGAATCGAAATAGTGACTTCTCTGTAATAATTGCATTCTAGTACAATTCATCTATTTCACCACCCAAATATTCTTTATTGAAACCAAATTTTACTTACTTCTTACTAACATATAAATGGGAAAGTTTGGATGGATGGATGTTTGTTACTCTATCACGCGAGAACGGCTGAACGGATCAGGATGAAATTTGTCACAGAAATAGATTAGTCTGGAATAGCACATAGGCTACTTTTTATACCAGAATAATATACGATTCCCGAGGGATAGATTTGTTTTTGTTTTTTACAAGGCAGTAGGGACGAACCCGAGCGAAGTGAGGGTAAGCCGCTAGTAAAAATATATCAATAGGCAAACTTAGAAATTGTATTTGACATAGCAAAAATGAATATGTTATTATATTTTTATCCTCCTTAAACTAAAATAGGTATATTCGATAGAAATCATTAAAAAACGTATTTATTTATTATTTATATTAAATCTTTGTTTCTTTCTAAAATCAGGTCACAATTTATCAATAACCTTAAAACAGGATACATTACAAAAATTCTTACGAGGGCGAGGAACGACATGTTAGGAAAGGCCAGAAATAATGACCAAGGCACCTCGACCTCTGAGTAGTAATGCTTTCGATGCGTACAGCGGTCTTAGTGTTTGGTGGCACGTTCTAGGGCTGCTAAATTTATGTAAATTTTTACAAATTTATTTTTTGATCAATAATTTATAGTGTAAGTAAGAGTTTTGATGTTATTTAGTTAAATATTATTCTATTTTAAGCTTTCATAAACAAACCTAGATAGCATATGATTAAAAAAAATAATAACCGTAGGTATCTATAGTAAATGAAAACTACCAATCAGTTATTTTTTTAATTTTAGTGTTTTTTCTTTGAAGTTGATTTTTATTTTTCTTCTTGAAGTATTTATTTTTCCATTTTTAGTGCATACATAGTAGTAGCAATGTAAGAATGTATTTTTTTAAATTCAGTTAGTAAAAAATCAATCATGCCCTATTTTTTTTACTTAGGGATGGTTTTTTTTTTCTAATTTACATGGCCAACATTGAGATATACCCTAACCAATAAAAAAAGAATAATCGAAATCAGACTACACTGTAAAACGTTACAATCAAATATAAATTACGTGTCGAATTGAGAACCTCCTCCTTTTTTTTGTCGGTTAAAAATATAAACATTTACAATAATAAGATATGTCAAATGACAGTAAACAACTTGTTATCAATTTACATTATCTGTTTGTTACACTTAAGATGTAAACATAAATTTGATCATAAAGTCAAAAACAAAAATACCATATTTTAATTTTAAATAAGTACAACCCTAGCTCTCGTCTGATATACGAGAAACAAACAAAAGAAGAGTGATAACATTTGTTCGTGAAGATGAGTCAACGGGTCCGGGCACGGCCATGTTTGCTCAATGATTCCTTTTTCGACATGAAATATTCGAAACTAAATGTATTGTATACTATAAATATTCGGTAGCTAGAATAAGTATTGCTCTAAAGATCTATTGGCAGTAAGTAGATATTTAGAAAAGCACAATTTTGACACCAATATTTTCTAATACATACATAGTTTCTTAGATTTTCACATTTTAAATAAAACTATCTTTTCGGATTTTTTCGCCAATTATTTTGTTTTTTGGTTCCCGTCGCGTCGTTTCGAATGATTTACAGCAATCATGGTCACGGAAGAGACTAAGGTTTTAAACGTCTCAAAGGCGTTATATAATTGTTACAGACATTTACAGATTTATAGATTTATTTTAAAATGTGAAATATTCGCGTAAATTTAATAAAATATCATAGCACATAATTTTTTTAGTTTTATTTAAAAGTATATTTTAAATAAATGTTCAATACTAAGCATATATTTCCAATAGCGTCAAATTATACACGACTAAGCTTATTAAAGCACCCTCATTACACTTGGAGATGTTCATAAGAAAACAAGTAGACAAGTTTTATCTTTTTCTTAACACTATAATTTTGCATGATGTACAAGAAACTTTACCAAAACATACTTTTTTAACTACAAGTAACCGCTTCTTTTAAAACTTAAGAGGTTAAACCATTGTCTACTAAAAGCACTGATAAGGTTACTGTTTGTTGTGATAACCGTGGTATTTGGTAACGCCACCGACATCAAGACACGGAAGCTAATATTTAAAGAATTTAACTGATAAAATATTTAGATAAACGTTGGTTTCGGTCACTCATCAGTAAGTACAGCTGTGGTTAATTTAAGAGTATTATTTATTAACGTTATAAATACAAAAGTTAATTGTGTTCTTAGTTCTTATATTATTATTAAAATATTAATAAAATTTATGGAGGCAAAATTATTATTTACATTAAATTATTCGCTTATAAAATTAAGCAACGTAATAGTTCTAAAGACTCTATGATATGATACATGAAATAATTTAGTCATATTAAACTTTAACTAATATTATTATAAGAGATTTCTGTCAGTTATCTCTATCGAGATAAATAGATAGTAAAATAAACCTTAGAATAATCAAACCCACAAAGACATTAAACTATGTAACGTTTGTTTACACGATAACGTTTTTGAAGAATAAAATCGATGAGTTGATTAGCTATAATCGATTTTATGTCTAAATTAACTCTTGTTGTTTTTGACGAATTTATAGACACCATCTGGAAGTTGATTTAGTTTAAAACTGTTTTAGTTTTTTAGATGAGGATATAAAAATTATGAAATACGTTCTCATTTAAAATTTTAATTTTTGCACCTTTATCAAATATATGTACGGTTATATGAGGCATAACGTAATTAAAAATAAAAAAAATACATTATTTAAATTTAAATAGCCGTTCCGCTATTATCTGTAAAGATCAACAACCTCTCAAAAATGTTTTCACCTTGAAAAATGTCGTATTTAAATAAATATCAAATTACTATATCACAAAAAAGCCATAGAATGATGCATTTAGAATAGAATGAAAATATATTTGACTACGCATGAGGCACATAAACGTATGTAAAAAACATGTAGTAATGTCCCCCCATTACCCCACGTTTACTTTACTATTTTTAACCCACCAACTTTCTGGGAATTCCAATAGCATAAAACCTCTTTTAGAGGACAATAAAACCGTTATATATACATTTTTACGACGCACCTAAAAACAGTGTAAAAATAAAATAAAAAGTAGCTTGTTCATTAACTAGTGGTGATTTATCCTAACTGCTGTTTGATTGGAAAAGTTACTAGCGATCGCGATTCGATTCACGCTTTGAACTAACTAACAGAGTGTTAGATGGTTTACGGATATGTATTTTTTGTTTGGACAAATAGGTTTTTATTGGAGTTATAAACATACCAAAGTGTAGCGTTTGACGCAATGGCAGCGTTAATGGCTTTCAAAAATGGAGGTACCGAGTTATTTACTCATTTGAGACAAATATTTTTATGAAGAATTTGGTGAATCTCAATGTCAAGACAAAATAACACCAAATAAACTAGCTACTAAACAAATAGGGACGTTATAAAACATGGATTTTATTAGTCTCTAATATAGCAGATATCGATTAGCAAAATATCAGTTATCAGTAAGTATATTAACATCGGCCGTCATCACAATAATCCAATGCGGAGTTATCAGTTGCGCCAAAACCACAAATAATACGTCATTCATAAATGATAAGTGTAGTTTGTTTCATACACCATTGAAGTTTAGAATCAATAGGTTTAAATTAGCTATAGATAAGATTAGGCTTTTTTCTATTTACTCTATATTCTAACTAACAGAACCTGCGACTTCGCCTACGTTCAATGTAAAAAAAAAACCGTTATCTTTATGTTATATAGCGACTCACCAACAAAAAAAAACAAACGGACAAACTCTACCTCTTTATAATATTAGCATAGGTGATAACTGATAAGTCATAACAAATTGTAGCTATAAGTATTCATTTCATTTCCGTTTAAATTTTTCAATCAGTTCTACTTACTTTGAATAAAGCTTTTACTTTCTGTACATAGAACACATTTTTCCTTCAATCTCATACATTTTTCATATAAATGACCACATCCGCCTGCTACAGTGGCAGCGCGTGTCTCTAAATTACCGGAGGCTGAGTTTTCGATTGCAGTAAGCTATTACTGAGTATATTTTTGTTTGTCCCAATTTAATGATACTTACGTATTTAATTTTAAAATCGATAAATTGTAGATTTTTCTATTTCTTTCTCTAGCTTTATAGAAAGCCATCTATTGACGCAAATTTAAGTAAAATGTATACAATGTATACGACTTTAAACATTAGGTACTTTGTAAAGTATGTAATATGTAATATAAGCTCTCCAGTACAAAACGTTAAATATATTGCTCGAGTGGATTTAAGCCCATGCCACTGATTGATCTACATAATGCACATTATATTTGACTGTGGCTCCTTTCAGGCACACAGATAAGTTATCATTTTAATGCGAGGGTTATTGATTGCAGATAAACACTTTCTATGTAACAACTGATTTACCTATATTTAATTCTTGAAAGTTTATGATACATTTCATTGACTTTTAAATATTTTGTACTAGCAGCTCACCCTTGCTTTGCTTGGGTTCACCTTTAGAAAATCAAAAATAAATCTATCCCTCGGGAACCATATATTTTTTTTTGGATAAAAAGTAGCCTATGTGTTATTCTGATGTATAAGCTATATTATTGTGAAGTTTCATTAAAATCCATTAAGCAGTTTTTGTGTGAAAGACTAACAAACATCCATACATACATCTATAGGTACATCCATACATTCATACATTCTCATAAACTTTCGCATTTATAATATTAGAAGCAAAATATAAACTACTCTAAAAAAACTTTTTTCACTAGAAATATGGGTTTAGGTAAAAAATGTTAGTCATATATAATACTTAACTAACACATAGAATATAAATAGAGTAGAAAAGAAAAAAACACCATTTCTTTCCGCATTTTTGTGATCTATTTGCGCATGCGCCCACGTATTATGAACAAGGGGTTATGTTAAGTGAAGCTAGTAAACTTTAATAGGTACAACTTTTGAAAATACTTATGAGGGAAGTATTCGCTTGGATATGATCTTATAATTTTGTCGTTTTTTATCAACATGCTCAATAATTATTTCACGTATAATTGTTTGCCTTGAGATTGTAATCTACTCTACTGTAATGCAGTTTGGATTGAGGAAATTTAATATGTTTTATCTAAATAGGAATGATATAACACTTAATAGAAGAAGGGTTATTGATTATTAGGAAATTCTTGATAATATATTATTATTAATTTTTTAAATCTGACTATAATTTTGTTTATAATTTTAAAGTTAAACAAATGACTTAAACATTACAACAATGTAAATCAGATCTTTAAACTATACTTACAATAAAATTCTAACCGAGTCAAATCTGTACATTAAATATGTTTTTGAAAATTTTATTGAAATAATCATTAGTTACGATACAGAGGCTGAATCTATAGTTTTTAGATTTAGTCTGAATGACTGTCTGGGAATGCATCACGAGAATACCACTGCACAGATTTTGATGGAATTTGCTATAATGATAGCTGAGTCAATAATGTTTAGGATATTTTTTTACTGCGGAAAAATATATCTTCTCTGAGAAATCTATACTAACCGTCAAAACGCAGGGACGAACCCGAGCGGAGTGAGGGTGAATCGCTAGTAATTGAATAAAATATTATAATCTCTAAACTTGCTATAATAGATCATAATTAATTATATATTTCTATGTTTATCTTAAGTAAGCTGGATAGTTTGAGAATCACTGTACTATTAGCATATTCAATGTTACAACGGAAACATGGCACGGCCACTCATAAACAACAAATGACTGCGCATGCGCTAATGCACTAAACTTGCATAACTAATGCATTCGCGAAGGTGACGACTATAACTGACATATATCTAGCTGGATTTGTGTTTGGATAAGAAACTTAGTCATTTGATTAATTACTTTGATATCACTAAAATATTTATTGATATTTTAATGTCATTCAAATCAATAAATAGTTTTTTCCTGGTTGATAAGTAATTTGTGAGTCACAGGTATTTAATCAATGTAATCAAAGTTTAAAATTTCGTAACTAAACTTAACTGTTCGTCAATGTAGCCAATAACTTAATTTATTCTAACTGAATTGAATTATTGGGCATATTTCATCAGACAAATATAAAATACCTAAATTTATATCTTTTATCAGCTTAAGCGCGCCAAAAAGCAAAATATGAAATATAAATTACTATCTACGTTCTTTTCGTCATAACAAAATGAATTATTGTGAAACGCTAATGCTTGCTTATGTTAAATTGGAAGGCTGTCGTTAAATTGTCTTTATTTTGTTAGTAGATATTTAAGAACATGTGGGTAATTATGTGTGTGGGTAACAATAATATTGCAATACTAAGTATTAGCAAACATATTTTTTTTTCAACTGTCACTGCTAGGTGCACAGATAAATATATATAGGTATGTATATTATATTATATAGATATTTATTCCTATCTCTATAGTCTATATCTACCTATAGGTATATATGTATGTACTATGTACCTACTGAAGTGAAGGAAGTTTAATTGCTATAAATATGGTATTAGGCAATTATATTTCCATAGTAAGTATCCACAGAAAAGTTTTTTTTGGTAATTCTAATCCTAAAGGGGTAACAGAGGAGTTGGAAGTGTCCGTTATTTTTAAACCACGCGGGCAGAGTACTTTGAATACTTATTATTATTTAATATTCGTAAGTATGTAGAAGAACTTAAATAAGATAAGCTTTAGAAACTTTTTCAATATATCCAGAAACACTAAACTGATTTTAACAGGAATACCGTCTTAGCATTACCACATCTAGCTTCGCTAGGTCTAAAACAATTGTAATGCAGGCCAATGCAACTTCCTACGTGCATACCTAGATAATTAGCTATACCCACGTTGAATAGATACGGTATGTGAAATTAATATTGTTAGAGACATTAGAGGTTATGGTAAATCACAATGCATTTGATTTGAAGGCTTTTTGATAAATTCAATAATTTAAGCGTATTTCATAGAAAATGAGATAATTCATGAATATATATGAGAGTTATGATATTGTTCTGAAACAAGTTTTATAGTGACTAGTACATTACTATAATTAATTTAAATTTTATTCCTATTAAGTAGTATTTTTTTTATATCTATTATAGAAAAATAGGAGTATATACCTAATATTAAAAAAAGAAAACATTTCGGTTATCTTATACTTATGAATATACCTATAAAACACTAGCGGCTCACCCTCACTTCACTCGGGTTCGCCTCTAGGAAAACAAAAACAAACCTATCCTAACGGGAACCATACATTTTTCTGGGATAAAAAGTAAAGCCTATGTGTTATTCCAGACGATAATCCATCTCTGTGCCAAATTTCATCCAGATCCGTTCAGCTGTTCTGGCGTGAAAGAGTAACAAACTCTCAAACTTTCACATTTATAATATTATAATAAAATACAGATTGTATGCTTAAATACAAATTACGAACAATCCAGTAAATTCTAATTCCTTGCAGTAACTTCAGAATTAGACCCAACAATGATTTCCAGACGTTGAAAGATCCATTTGCAACTCGTTACAAACGAGTAATCGAGATAAAGAGACAATAAACTGAATCAGGCGACATTAAAGATGGCGACCGAAAAGGAAGCCAGTAAGCAATAAATACTAATTAACCAAATGTACGCTACAAGGCTGAATTAATATGGGGATTTGCGCTTAGAAATTATTAATACGATCGTGATATATTTAATTCTTAAACTGTGTCACTCTAATTGTAATTGAAATTCTTTGAACGTTCTTACTCTGTGTGATCTTAATTATCATACAAAGCATTTCATATTCTATTCAACTTTTATATTTGAGCTTGTGACTCACCCTTGCTCCGCTCGGGTTCGTCCCTAGGAACGTTTTAACAGTTAGTATAGATTTCTCAAAGATGTCATATTTTCCCGCAGTAAAAAGTATCATATGCTGACGCGGACGTCCAACTATCGTCATACCAAATTTCAATAAAATCTGTCCAGTGGTTTTCATGATGTGTTCCCAAACAGATAAACAAAAATTCTAGAAATTATACATTCGGTCTCTGTATCGATAATTATGACTATTTCAATAACATTTTCCAAAAAATATTTAATGTACAGATTCGACTCACAATTTTATTATGCATATATATAGATAACTGATAAAAGGATGTTAATAATATCCAAAAGTGTAATCTAAGTACATAATATATAGAAGAAAATAAAAATCTAAGCCCTTAGGAATCGTCAGTTTCAGTTAAGGCCAGTATGGCGGACGGAAACGGATGGCATCAGACAAGAGATCGTTGTTCGCTAAATATAGACGAGGATTTCGTGCGCGGGCGTATATTGGGAGAAATTCATTTTATACTCCATTGATTAGTGAATTTAAAGGTATTTTTAAATATACTAGTGTGATAACTTTATATAATCTTTAGATAATTCATTTTATTCATACTAGAATGTGAGTAAGAAATGAGGGAATTACTTAAGTTGCAAATACTTTTTTCAAAATATTTCCATACATGTCAAGAAAGCATTTATATGACTAAGTACACCATAGCGAAATTATGTTCTTATCATTTTAATCTTAATACTGTAGTACCATTTATGTTACTGATAAAGATTTTTTTGATACATAATATACATAATGACGCACCCAAATAGGATTAAAAAAAATATTCCCTCATGTCTATAAATGGCTAGTTATCCGGTAATCATCAAACGGACCATAACCACAGCGGAAATAGCTTAGACACTTGCTTTTTTTCAAAAGTATGAAAAAGCATCTTTGCTATTTAACTAACAACTCTTTAACATTCCCGCGATTGATAGGCATGATAAAAATAATCGTTATAAGTGTGAATGTAAGAAAAGCTGCTAACAATAGTACTGGCATTAAAATCAAAGGCGTGCATATCGACAATATGGCTGGACATAAGAACTCCTGCCTGTACAAACAAACAACATAATAAAATCGACTTTGTTGTTATGAAAACATTTCCAAAATTCAAGCAGGCGTAGCACCGACACGATTCAAATCCAATTCACGAGCCGTCAAATTGTAATCTAAAAGAAATCGAAACTCAAAGAAAATTGTACGCACAAAGTGTATTGTAATGGCATCACGTACGATAATCGATGCTATTATGACATACAAAGCAGAATTGCACCTAACTATAATCCAATATTTATACGATCCGTGACTGTAATTCTTTGGGAACCTTGTACAAATTTCTCTGATTTTCTGTCTCATTTATTCTACTTGATCTCGGGTATGGAGAAAAGGGGATGTGAGATTCATACATGAGTTTCATTTAGGTGTCCACGGAATGTTTGCACTCCCTCACCTCTCGGGTCGACAGGTAAATTCGTCTACAAAAGCAGTGGGAGACCGTGTTTATTATAAGAAATACCTGAATGCAGGTAGATGTGCATTGTGTACGCGCCCCCTCCTAGCGAATAATAGAGTTTTCGGAAATAATACAATGACTAACTAATTCATGTCGGCTGGAATATTATTTTACATAAATTTTCGGAAACGTACCTGGGGCTTTCTTACAAATTTTTTTGTATGGCGCTACGACAATCAGTGTTTTGGGTGACGTTAGTTTCGGTCCTTGTGGTTGATTTGTTTGTTTTACGGGTAATTTGCGATTACAAACATTTTTGGGAACTCCGCGATCTTATCTCTATTATTTGTGACCATCCTACCGCTAATTAAGTAGTTTAAAAAATTAAAGTTAACAGTCTGATGTTAATCTACGCATAGTCGAACATAACGAGGTCACTAACCGCTTCATCTTATGAATATTAAAGCTCGACACTTGGAGCGTATAAAAATCCGATGCAGTCGTAAATGGTATATTATCAAATTCTTGACGTAAAATGATCATCAACGGGAACGAGCTACGCCGTAAACATGACAAATTGATCCATGTTAAGTTCCATGATAAAAAACTGGTTCAAATAGTAGCTTAAAGCGTGGGCGGACATGAATAAGAGCAACAGCACAATTCGTTGAATTTCGATAGATTGGAAGTGTAAAATTATAAGTAGTAAACGCAATACATGGCAAGTCATTTGTATTATCCGCATTACCGGAATCCTATTCTAAGCAAGATAAAGGCGATATTAGCATAAATTCTAAGTATCCTACATCTATCGGGTATTGACAGGGCGCACTGACTGCTGATCAATATATTATGTTTGCCTTCAATGGCTTTGTACTTTATTGCTAAGAAAACATCAATAGAGATCTACCTGAAGTAAGCACCTGCTGGGGTATACGGGACATGTCAAAATTTGTGCACGCCACTTTGACTCTTCTTTATAGAATGAAAAGGATAATATTTGCAATATTTGTTTTTGCAAATAATAGTACAAATTGAAGCGCCGCGTGAAGCAATTCTTTGTATGTTATAAATGTTTGTGTGACAGTAGACAAAACATTAAATGTCTGATTGTCTTACATTATGTAATTTATAGTTTGTCAGACCACCTATAAGGATTTTGTTAAATTTCTATATTTTAAGCTGTTCCAATTCTGATAAGTTTTCTTCTTTACGCATTTCGTTTATTTTCTTACTAACAACATCATTAGTTTTATGTAGATTTCTGTATTAGGTACTATACTTGCATCTATAACATTAACTATAAAACAAAAATAGAGTCCCAACCCATAATTAAATTATCTTCCTGTTTCAAAACGTAAATTGAGTTATTAAAATTTATAAGCGACTAATTTAATTTTAGGTTGCTACAGTCCTCTCTTATAAAAATGCAATTTAGTCATTGAAATTATAATGATAAATAGGTCTATAAAACACTAATTTTTGACCGTAGCTCTGCTCGCATGGTAGGAACAGTTATAAAAAATATGTTAGTATGTCGTATGTGATATGTGTAGACAATATGTGAGTAAAACCAGTATGTGTAGTAATCCAGGAGATTAGCTATCTCTATTCCAAATTTCACTAAAATCCGTTGAGCTATCACATCATAAAAAATAAACACTCAAAATCGCATTTATAATATTAGTGTAAAGATATTAACAGCTAGAAAAAATCATATAACACTTACTTCACTTTCAGTCCAATCGATAAGACTAGACTTCTCTTCTAGAAGATTCTCGGAACTTCTCTTTTCGTCTTCTCCGTCTCCTTCGTCTTTAAATACTTTGACCTCGTCCGTGGAGCCCAGGTCGTCGCCGCCCGAGCTCGCTGCAGAACTCGAGTGCGCATGCGGCATTTTCAAGAACCTAACGCCCCAACTTCCATTATCCCATCCTTCAACTACACATACTATCTGTCATCCATGACCGAGAACTAACTTGCCATTTTCCAATCTTAATTCAAACACCAAAAGTTGGTCCTTTGAGCTGGATTTCTTTGAACATTTGATGATTAATCGCACCTATTGTTTATTACACTTAAAAACTATTAGGCAAATGTTTGGTAAACTAAACTAAATGAGATCACAGATAACTTTTGTCAAGTTGAACTTAAAATGCTAAAATTGAGGTGTTCCGTTTGATTTTGTGTTGAATTGAATCTGAAAAGAAAAAAAGAAGTATAATTATTAATTTATTCATTAGTATTCATTAACTAGGAGATTATTTTCGTTTTATAGAATTTTATTTTATTTTCTAGATAACAGGGGAATATGACGCATTTAAGCAAATTATATAAGGCGAGTAGACATCAGCCTAAATTTATCTTTTAATTCACCGCATTGTACTTCCATATACAGGTCAAGTTGGCTGTCAAGCACTCGTCAAGCCCCTGGCCTCGGGCCAAGAGCTAAGAAAACCCTCGCGAACGAAATAACATTGGCACAAATGGCTTTGAAGCAATTCGAACAATTGCCCATTCTTCAAATATTTTATCTTAAAATATCACTAATCTGTATTTATAAAGTACTAACGACTCACCCTCGCTTGGTTCGGGTTCGTCCATAGAGAAGCACAAAAACAAGTCTATCCCACGGAAAGCATACATTTTTCCGGGATAAAAAGTAACCTATGTGCTTTTCCAGACATATCTATCTCTGTGCCAAATTTCATCCAGATCCGTGCAGCCGTTCTAACGTGATTGAGTAACAAACATCCAACCATCTAAACTTTCGCATTTATAATATTAATGGGAATAATATTATAAGTCGATCACAGTATTACGAAATAAAAGAAAATATTTACCTAATCCAATTAAATCAAAATTATGGATGTTGAAATATCTAATATTTATTGATCTAGATCGAGTTTCATCGCTATTTTATTGATTTTATGTTTATATAAATATTTCATAATGTTTGAATCTATAAAAGCTTTCGAAAGCTATTAATTGATATTTGCAAAACAAATAATAATCAGCTTCAGCAAGATACGTTGTAAGCTTTAAAATAGAGTAATAATTTCAATTAACATGTTAGTTTTCAGTATAGAGAGCAATTATTTTATTTCCGAATTAAAATAACAGATAAATCAAACTTAGGGCTTCACAAGGGTCAACGACAATACTTATAATTCAAAGCACGAACAAATAGGCGCCAGGAAAACCGTGAATTATGGCGTCCAGAGGGGTTACCGATTACCTTTAATGGTCGTGCAATAGAATGATGGTGTATTTAGGATAGTTAATAATATAAATAATAGTAAAAAATGCAGTATAGTAGAATTGTTAAAATACGTTTTATATAAAACTAATTTCGTTCCTACGTAACTTAAAAATAGTCTTAAAAACTTTGTAAATAGTCAACGTGCCATTCCAGTTCAAACTATTTATACATATAATAAAATTCTAACTGAGTCGAATCTTTACATTAAATATTATTCGGAAAATCTTATTGAAATAGTCATTATTATCGATACAGAGGCCGAATCCATAATTTTTAGGATTTTTAAATGTCTGTCAGCTTGGAACGCATCACGAGAAAACCACTAGACAAATTTTGATGAAATTTGGTATAATGATAGCTTGTCTCTATATATACAAATCACATCAATCACTCGCCTCATTTTCGAGTCAATGAGGAACCAACTAACAAACAATTTCACATTTATATTATTAGGTAAGTAACTTACAGAATGAATTATAAGAAATATATAAGTCATGAAACAATATTCCACCCGTGAACGTTTATTATTAACACAGCATAGAAACAGTACCGGCGTTTTGTAAAATTATCAAAACGGGCCAAGCCTTATCAAATATCACCGCACCTTTTAACTAATCTAGATAGTGTAGTTTCACAAACTATCTCTATTGCTGCTTATTTCAATTAATATAAAATTAAATACAAATTTCAACCTGCGTTTACGCATCATGATTATGTTTATCTTGTAACAAGCATTCATTAGTTAGAATTTATGTTGGGAATTGATAATTAACATTATAATATAGAAATTAATTAGTCTATATATACATACGTCCGCTATCTCGTATGATCTTTATATCTCATTTTTACATAATGTTTATAAAAACAATGCTGCGAATTCGGTTTACCTCTTTAATATGTGAACACTAAAGTAACTTATTTAAAGCATAGATATTTTAAGCGTAATTTTTATATTTTTATTATGGCAATGCGTCGTTGGTGGTCTTAAGTTTGGTAGCCACACACCGCTAATACTTATGTATGACTAACTAGCGACATACCCTCGCTTCGCTCGGGTGCGTCCCTAAGTAGGCCGATTTTCTTCACAATTTCATGGGTTTTGATTTTATTACGGGAAACTCTAATTCTTTTTCTAATATAAAATGAATTGGCCTACATTACTACTTAAAACATCAGCTATCTGCCAGTAAAAGTCTCGTCAAAAGCGGTCCATCCGTTTCGATGATTAGCCGGCACAAACGAATAGACAAAAATTAAAAAAAATTATAATTCTTTTTAGTACCGTATATACTTTTATATGTATTTACTTTTAAGTAAAAAGCTGTTATGTGGACATTACAAACAGACACTTCAAATTTATTTATTTGTATAGATTAACAGTTATTTTCATGTAGTCAAGTAGACGGCCTCGCCTTATAAACGTCTTCTTTTATCTTGCATTCGGACCTGTGTATAAAATTTATGAGACACCATCATCACAAAGAATACGATTATTATAATACTAGCGACTCACGCTCGCTTCGCTTCGGGTTGGTCCCTAGACAAAAACAAATCTATCCCACGGGACCCGTACAATTTTCCTGGATGATACATAGCCTATAGCCTTCCTCAGTTAACGGGCTATCAAATGCAAGAATAATTTTTTAAATCGGATCAGTAGTTTCTGAGATTAGCGCGTTTAACCAAACAAACAAACAAACTCTTCAGCTTTATAATATTAAGTATAGATATTTATTTCATATTCAAGCCGTTTATTTATTAAACCATTTATTTGTTAACATTATTAAAGTAAAGAAAGTTTTAGTGCTAGTAAAATGATAATACCGTCAATCACCGCAACCAAAGCAGCACACGCGCATCGCAAAATGCATTTGTCATATTGGTATGTGCACAATGAATGTGGCCGACACGTTTGAACAGAGTTATGCATGTCAATGTGTAGTTGTATTTAAATTCGATGCCATATAATTATTGGTTTGATGATAGAAGGGTGAGATATTACTCACTGTAAAATATATTTCAATATTTATCTATATACTAGCAGCTCACCTTCGCTTCGTTCGAGTTCGCCTCTAGGAAAATAATAACAAATCTATCCCACGGGAACGGTACATTTGTCCGGGATAAAAAGTAGCATATGTACGATTCCAGACTATAATCTATCTCTGTGCCAAATTTCATCCAGATCCGTCCAGCCGTTCTGGCGAGTAACAAACATCCATCCAAACATCTAAACTTTCACATTTATAATATTGGTAACATACATTTTAACTGCCTCGGTGGTGTAGTGGCTAGCATGTACGGCTGCACATCCTGAGGTCCTGGGTTCGAGTCCCGGGTCGGGCCAAGTTTAGTTATTGAGTCTTTCTGTATAGTAAGCCTCAGTAACAGCCCGGAGTTGGGAAGTTGGCGGTGTTACACCCCCGTGCCTCGGAGAGCACGTAAAGCTGTCGGTCTTGCGCCTTAACTCTCACGGGTCGTGTCGAGTAGTCGTCCCACCGGAGTATGAGAGTGACAGGAATAGAGAGTGCACTTGTGTCTGCGCGTACACTTGTGCACTATAATATCTCCTGCGCAGTTGGCTAGTCTCAATGAGATTGGCCGCCGTGGCCGGAAATCGGTCAGGAGAATATCATCATCAACATACATTAGTAAGATACATTTTTATTAACTGTGGCGATGTTTGGAATGGAGCTAGAAAAGGGACTTGAATGTTAAGACTTTTTAAAATGTCACATGAAACTATTAAATAGATAAAAATGTCATATTCAATGATTTTTTAATGAAAATTTCAATTCAATTATATACATATTTCATTATTATTCAAAGCTGTAGATATAAGTAATTTAAATGAAGGTTAGTAGGTACGTGTTTATATATAAAAATATTAAAAGCTCGTAAATAAAAATATGATAACATATAACCAAGTCGTAAAAATAACTATTATATACGCAATTTATAATAGCAATAATTTGCTTAGTTATTCACATTAAATAAATCTATTTTTTACATTTCATTACGACTTTAATTGTAATATTAACTGCTTATTAACTACAAGTTTATAATCCGTAAAGTTAATTGCGAATAAAGTCAAATGAGTTTTATTTATCAATTATGAACTTTTTTCTTCAACAAAGATCTTCTAGAATACTTTTGCGTTTACAAGTTTTATTTATATACATGATTAATACATTATATGTATGTACATTTATACATTAAAACAGCATCACTCTTTCCGTGCTAATTATGTGAAAATCTTTACCTATAAATCATGTGAGTGGTAAGTAATTTCTTTACAGTACCTATAGCAGAATCCATACTTAATATTATAAGTGTGAAAGTGTATATATATATATATATATATATATATATATATATATATATATATATATATATATATATATATATATATATATGTGTGTGTGTGTGTGTGTATATATATATATAATATATACATAGTCTACCTATTTCATACTAACTGTTAAAACGTAGAAATGTTATTTTGTACTAAATAATAGATTAAACAGTAGGAATAGTAAGCATTTTTTAATTTTTTTTTCAAATAAATCAATACCAAAGAAATTTTAAATTCACGACAAATAATATTAATAAAACACTAAGATTAAAATTAAGCAAAATTTTGTAGGTAGGTAATCAAAAATAAAAATTCACAATGGAAACAACTAGATAAACTATAATTTTAATTAAATGTCTTTCAAAACTTATTAGAATAAGTCAACCAGATATATGAAAAGCCACATTAATCAAGTCCGGTGATGAACCAAAATGCAAACAGTAAGAGTAAACAGTCAACTATCGTTAGCTTTCTTACCAAAGTAAGTAATGTGCCAAGTCTATTCCATTCAGGGATTTATGCCAAGTCGTCAAATGTAGCGCCATCAAGCGCTGTAAAAGCAACAAAACAGTCATTTCTAATGGTTGTTTTCTTGTTTCGTAGATCAAGAATAATGTAGTGTAATATATTTATGTCTTTTTAGACGTCCCTTAAGACCTAGTGACATTCGCGACTTAGCCATTGGTCTCCAGTTCGATATAATTCTTCTTTAATTCACCAATCACATTTATTTAGAAGATAAAACAATATATTTCTGTCGTTATTATTTAAAGTTATACAGAATAAAGTAGTATAAAATATAGTGCTATTTAACGCTACACATAAACGCCCGACCTTATATGACAATGCTCTTAGAAAAGGACATTAGCATCGCAAAACTGTTGCTGTATATCAAATGTGTGATCTATCATTAGCACCTATCGTTGTTGAATATCAGATCTACAATCTGAGATACAGGTACATGTATAATTTAATGCCTTCCTCTTAGAGTTTGTGGAGCATAAAGATATATTCCATAGAGCAATGTTAAGGGCGTGTGTTTATCTATATATTTTTTTTTTACTAATAACTATAGAGCCACTTATAAAATTCTTAATTTTATTAACATGTCTTAAATATGTTTAGTAAACGTAAAATTTTTCTCTTTGTCAGAAATGACTTTTGTTCTCTTTCGTTTTATTCTTATAGTTAAATTTATTCACCTGCGTGTCATAAAAAGTAATAGATTATACTTAACTGTAACTTGAATAAAATTAACCAAGCACTAGTATATTAAAACTACACTAAGCTTTAATGTTTCTTTTATTATTTTCGCACAGTCGTAAGAATATAATTTACATCCTGAATTAATTAAAAGGATTTTATTTATTTGTCTAACAATGTTATTTTGAAGTTATAAGTATACTTAACAAATTAGTGACACATCATACTAATAATCTATACTAATATTATAAAGCTGAAGAGCTTGTTTGTTGGTTTGGTTGAACGCGCTAATCTCAGGAACTAGTTCCATGGTAAGCTACAAGGCTTGTATTATGATACCAGATAGTTGATACACTATACATATAATTTTAATACATACATACTATAAATATAAACACCCATGACTGGAGTACAATCATTCGTGCTCATCACACAAATGCATGGCCCCAGCAGGACTCGACACCGCGACCGCTGGCACAGCAAGTAGGGTCACTACAAACTGAGCCAAACATGTCGTCAAAACTTTTGCTATAAATGCTTATATGCGTGTGTACGTGTTTGTTATTGTTACTGTTCACGCTGAAACGGTTTAACGTATTTAAATGAAATTTAGTACACAGGTAGACTTGTAACACATAGGCTACTGACAGAAATAAAATTTGCTAAAAAATTTTATTACCTGTGTATAATATTATAAATACAAATGGCACCTCGGGACGCACTCTAGCGAAGTGATGGTACTCGCTATTAAAGGTACAACTGCAATAATGTAACATAAACCTTCCGATTCCGGTCAATATAAAACAATGTTTATGTTATTATGATGGATTAATTATTATGAATTTTGGTATAAACAAAATAACAACATCTCTCTGCCTATTTCCCAAACACTTCGGGTCGGCGCAGTACATCTTCAGTATTGTTGATAGGATTCAGCAAAAGTTTTTCGAGCGGCCGCCTGCCTGACATCAACCCTCATTGGGAATGCTATTGTTTACCGCGGAAAGGACCCAAGATACAATGACCAGCACATCTAATTTAGATTTAAGTAGGTATATAAAATTATCTAATGCCAGTATGGTATAAACATAATAAGAGATCATATAAATGTAAAGTGTCATCTAAGTAGCATGTACCTTTCTATATATGAAGAAAACATAACAACAAAATTAAATAAGATATCAATATTTATCAAATAAACAAATAAATAAAGCTATAAATATTATGTTAGGACATACAGGTATTTAACACACAACACCATCTAGTTCCATGGTAAGCTACGAGGCCTGTGTTATGGATACCAGATAGTTGGTACACTACACATATACATAGCTTTAAATACATACATACATACATATATTATAAATATAAGTGCATATCTGCATAGAAAACTATACAAAAAGTATTTAGAAAAATGAAATATTGTAATTCACGTACATTAAGATACACTAAATTAAATTTTAAAAGGCTACTAGTCCTCATATTATCTTAGATTTAGTAGGTACTCATAAATAAGATATAATCCAAGTGCTAAAAGTAAACTGTAAATGGTAATGTTAACCTTGCTTTGTTATATGGTCTTGTAGCCATCGGGTTTATGATGGTTTTTACGATTTGCCATGTGAAACCGTTCTTACGAGTCTTTCTCTAAACGATTTCTGTTTTACATGATTCGAAACAGTCTTTGAACGAACGATCAAATTTTCAATTTATATAATTTTTATTATGTATTGGAAGTGAGTACATTTATTTTTCAGGTTTTAAGTTCACTTGTAAAGGTATAGAATTAGAGGTAGGCAAGGAAATGTGTGTGGAAAGTATGTGTGCTGAGATGACGGCTGATACAGCTGAAGTGGAAGAAGGAAACATGTAGAGCCGATCCCACGTAGCATGATAGGATTAAGAAGAAGTCAATTCGTAACTTGAATAATAGATGTTTAATTTTTACACCAATACTCAAGAGATCCTATAGATTCTGTTTTCAGGTAAAATAATGGATTTTCAAAATATTTTATTTTAGCGCCTTATTTTATAAAGTTAATTATTTTATAACAATTATAAAAACCTAAATAGTTATTCAACTAAAAATAGGAAAAAAATAACAATTGTTTTTGTAAACCATTCACTTTACTATTTCAACGAAATAAGTATTTCGTCTTTACCATTTTTATACGATTTTTTATTATCTATACTTAATATTATTAAGAGGTAGAGTTTGTTTGTTTTTTGTTCTCAGGAACTACTAATCCGATTTGAAAAATTCTTCTTGTATTGGCTATCTAAATAGCCCGTTTATTGAGGAAGGCTATAGGATATATCATCATGCTACTACCCAAGGGAGCGGAGCAGTAATATAATATGTAGTCTATCTATTCTATACTAATCGTTAAAACCTGGGGACGAATCCGAGCGAAGCGATGGTGAACCTCTACAATAGAACCTACTTATTCTGTAGTAACTACGTAAAATACTAGTAACAATCTACATGATTACATACGTACCTATGTATACTAGGTAGTTATAAGAATTAGCTAATTTGCTCGTAAATTTTATATTGGTAGAAATTCTTGGGTTGGAGCCAGCTTTAAATTCTTTACAGTTTAATAATAATATAGTAGTGGCAGTTTAGAGCGATTTATGATTATTTCAATACTAAAACTTTTAATTAGACGCTAATTATAATATATTGGAAATATATTAGTCTTCTGTAATCTAATCGTCGTGATAAATTATTCAATACTAGCTGTCCCTCGCGGTTTCACCCGTGTTAATAAATTTGTTTGATTATAAACATCAGTTTTACAATAATGTATGGAAGTCTGCTCGATTTGTTGACATTTATAATCACTGCTCCGCTCTGTTGGGTAGCAAGATGATATACAGCCTATATAACCGTCCTCTATAAGCGGGTTATCTAATGCAAAAAGAATTTTTCAAATCGGATTGGTAGTTCTTAAGATAAGCGCGTTAAAACAAACAAACAAACAAACAAACTTTGCCTTTTTATAATATTATATAGATGAGGTAATATCCTAATAACAAACGCAATATTTCGTACCACATGCTTTTAAAGTCGTCGCTCTTTTCCTACAAAGTTGTTGAGATTTATAGCCCTTTCGTGACATTTTTCCTTACATAATTGACTTTAAAAAAGAGGTTTTATTTAATAGGTGCATTACATATACAAGTGTATATTACACATAATCAGCACCAGATGCGAACTAATTTCCTAATAAGTACTTTTTTAATAAAAAGCTGGCCCTACACAAATTTCAGAAAAAAAGTTATTTTGATGTCTGTGTACACTTTTGTTAAAAAGTTATTTTTAATTTATAACAATCAAAACCCTCAGAAATAACTGCACATTACATAAAAATACTTAACTCGCGACTACTAAGCTACTGTGTCGGATTTACATTTTCTAGGAAACAAGAATTATACTCAAGCAAATCGCATTACGCAAAATGTATTCATACCTATTATGACATGATCACTTAACCATGCGTGTGCGCACTAGGAAAAAGTATTCTATTATGATTTGTATATTATAGTAGCCAAGTCTGTTTTAACTATAATTTGAGAATTTTGCAGTGGTTGACCAGTGGTAACGTGCTCGCTTGAGAAACCGAGTGAAGCGTGTTCAAATCCTGGGTCTTGTACCTCTGATATTTTGATGTGCGAATCATTTCCAACATGATTACCGCTTGTCTTATTGTGAAGGAAAACATCATGAGAAACTTGCGTGTCTGAGACAACCTAGCAAATTTTCAAAGGACATGTAAAATTCGCCAACCCCTACTTGGCCAGCGTAGTGACTGTGGCTATACGAGCGGATCACCCTTCACACTGAAGGGAGGCCCGTGCCCAGCAGTGGGACGTTAAAAAAAAGATCAGAATACACAATATTTTGAAGGAACGTACGTAGGTATACGTCGAAGTCGTCAAGCGAGAAGTATAAATGGAATCTTTCATCACTGGCAATTACTTCAATACTTTGTAAAGACAAAACAAAAGCATTATTAAAGCAGAAGCTCTATATTAAATAAAGCAAAACTTTTTTTATTAAGCATCTTGAAAGTTCTAATGCACGTGTTGTAACAACTTATAGAATTCAAGCAGCCATATCAAAATTCTTTTACAAATTGAAACAATGACAATTTTTTCTACACAACTTGTTTACTTAGCTTTAAAAAGTAAAACAAACTTAACACAGAAATGCGAAATTTTGATTTTTTAAATTAGTTTTATATTCATAACACAAATTGAACAGATTTTTATTGAAAATAATAATATAATAAATAGTTAGATCGTAAGTAGCATTAGTATAAACTGTGTCGCAGCTGTTTACGCCAATACGAATGGTAAGTCAAAGTTTTTTAATAAAACGTAAGAGCTGCATATATGCTATGGCACAGAAGGCCCAGTAGTTAGGATGCAAATTTAAAATCTATGTTCGCACGCAAGCACATCACGTCATGCATTCGCGTCCGCTGTTTATCTGTTAAGTGGCCGTTTTCGATTATCGACATATTTGCAAGCAAATCTGTTATCTCTTACCTTATCTTTTATATTGCATTTAAAAATAGGCTGTGATGCAAAAAATGTTATGATGTAGATTATAGTGTTTATCAATTTGCTAAAGCAGAGAACTTTAGATATAGTTTACGAAAGAAAACTATAAATAAGTCGTTATATATATATATATATATATATATATATATATATATATATATATATATATATATATATATGTATAATTGTAACTTAGTCGAATCTGTGCATTAAATATTTTAGAAGTCATTATTAATGAGGCCGAATACAGAGGCCGAATCTAGTTTTTAAATTTTTTGTCTTTTTGTATGTCTGTCTGTCGTTACCGCATCATGGAAAAATCACTAGAGAGATTTTGATGAAATTTGGTATGGTGATAGCTGATTGTTCGGATCAACATAAAGGATGGTTTTTTTCTACTGCGGGAAAATATCTTATCTCCGAGAAATCCATAGTAAACGTTCAAACGTAACTATCGCTAGTATAAATATAAAGTTATAGAGTCGGTAATAATAAGGTAAAAAGTGCCACATGATTTTACGTTTTCAAATGTTACTCATTATAATTTGCGTCATGCGAGCACTATAAATAAAAAGCACTTTTGTATAATATCTATGACTGAACAATACAAATAAGTACTACGCCAGTAAATTAAATCCTGATGAAGATCCTCAAGATGTTGCAGATGTGACCGCCTTCACAAACACTTAACATGCAAATGCGCGGACTGGTTCTTGAAGTAAATCATTTTCCAACTACCCACATGTTATTTGATAAAATAATCTTAATAAATAAATTCTTTTCAAATGTTTTAAAAAGGAATTTTATAAAAAAATCTATACAATGTTAGTTTCTTTTTTTTAGTAATATATTATATATGTACACGTAACATAACTTCATAACTTCCCTTCATTTTGTTTTACGCCTACAAATGCTTTTTTTTTGCACAGCTAAGTTTATTAGAAGGAAACTTTTATCTTTTTTTTTTATTACGCAGTACGTAAAGACTGAAAAGTTTCACAGATTCTATTGCCATTTGATTATTTAAGGCATTCTCTTGTTTACATAATGTATTGTAATACCTACTATTTAATGGTATTCGAGCCTACAGAAATAGTAAATCAGCATTACATTGGTGTATTATGCCTACTATATACTGTACAATTTGCATTTAGAATTACCTATTTAGTACTTTACGTTTAACGTGCTGTAGAAAATATCATGATCTTACACGATGCAAGACAATAAGCTTTTACGACATATTATACTATACTAGCGGCTCACTCTCACTTCGCTCGGATTCGTCCGTACGTATAAAAGGTTAGCCAGAATAGACAGACTTATTATATTAATGCTCCACTACCCTGGGTAGAGGTATGATGATATATAGCCAATAGCCTTCCTCAATAAACGGGCTATCTAATGCAAAAAAAAATTTCTAATCGGATTAGTAGTTCCTGAGATTAGCGTGTTCAAACAAACATACTCTAGAGATAAGTATAAATTAAAAGTTTATAAAGATATAAATAAAAACTACCTTAAGTCACTTTCCAACGCATGCAAAAAAATCGAGTTAAGACTGTCTAGAACAGACAGCCTTAAGTCGATTTTTTTGCTTTTCTCTCTTTTGTAAGTAGAGAAATAAATATAAAAACTAAAAAGATAAAATAAAAACCATAATAAAAATGTCGTTATAACATGATCTGTAGTACTTTGCGCTGTAATCTTATATACAATTTGCTGAATTGACACTATAATTTTTAAGTACTTACTAAGTGTAGAATGCTCTTAGAAAACCGTAAAACAAGACTATTATACATGTTAGTTGAAATAAACCTTGAATTGTATACACGTTTTATTGCAATTTACCGTTAGACCTATCTATTCATTACAAATACTAAGAAAATCGACGTAAAGTATTTTGTGTTTTTAAAATTTTCTTAATTCTTAACCGATTCAATACAAATTCTTCCATATGAATAAAAAAGCATTAATAAAACTAAACTTAAAAATAAAAACCGACTTCAAAAAAACACTAAAAAGTAAAAAATAACTGATTAATTCAATTCAATTCTTATGTTCAATGGCTTCTAGAAGTGACATTTGGGCACCGTTAACTGATTAATAGTTTTCATTTACTATAGATACCTAATCAGATATTTTTGTATTTTTTACGCTTTTTTTTTTTTGAAGTCGGTTTTTATTTGTTTTTAAAATTTTTATTTTTCCGTCTTTAGTGTAAGCATAGTAGTAGTAAAGTATAAAGAAAGTATTTTAAAAAAATCAGTAGTAGAAAAATCAATTATGTCCTACTTTCTACACTGAGGGGTGGCTTTTTTTTTAAATTTAAATGGAACCAACTTTAAGGTAAACTATACAATAAAGTATAGTTATATAGCAGTGGTAGTCCAGTGGTAACGCGCTCGCTTGGAAAACCGAGTGAAGCGGGTTAAAATCCCGGGTCTCGCACCTATGATATTTTCATGTGCGAATCTTTTCTAACATGATTACCACTTGCCTTACGGTGAAGGAAAACATCGTGAGGAAATCTGCATGTCTGAAAGAACCTAGTAAGTTTTCTAAAGACATGTGAAGTCCGCCAACCCGCACTGGCCAGCGTGGTCGACTATGGCCTGATCCCCCTTGTATTGAAGGGAGGCCCGTGCTCAGCAGTTAGACGTTAAAAAGGGCTGAATACAACATACAATAAAAAAAGACTCATCGAAATCTAACTACACTGTAAAATTTATGTGTGGTCAAACATTAAAAAAAAACATAAAATATACGTGTTGAATTGAGAACCTCCTCTTTTTTTGCGTCGGTTAAAAAAAGAAAGAAACCACTTCGAAAAAAATAATAATTAAGTCTTCAATAAAAAATCTCTTCATGGTGTAGGTATTTTATATTAAGCAATCGTAATATTTTCGTCATTGGACGTCCTGATATGATACAGTGATAAAGGCACCCTATTTCATTTGGTAACCACGCATGCGCTTTAGCGGAAATGTTAGCTACCTACAGAGTTTATATACCTACAATTCTATTTGTTGGGTTAAAATTGAAAAGACGTGTAATATTAATGACGATTTAAAAAAAAAACTTATGTAAACTGAAATCTGGAGGATTAAGTAAATATGTTAATTGCATATTCTTTCTTGATAATCAATTATATATTTTTTTCTGAATATGTGTTGAATAATTTTTTTTATTTACTTATAAAAGTCTTTAATCTCCCCAGGATAATTTCTAAGAAATCGTGCGAATCCGAGAATTCAATTGTTATTGTACACGCCGGCGTGTATGCGGTTCTCGAGTGGTTAAGAAATTTATTTACTTCATGTACATATCCTAATCTATACAGATAAATAAAATTGAAGTGTCTGTTTGTAATGTCAAAATAACAGCTTTATAATAAATGCATATGGAATTATTTACGGTACTTATAAGAAAAACATATTTTTTTTTAAATTTTGTCTGTCTGTCTATTTGTTCCGGCTAATCTCCGAAACGGCTGGACCAATTTTAACGGAACTTTCACTGGCAAATAGTTGATATTATAAAAAGTACTGGCTACTTTTATTTTAGAAATAGAATTAGGGTTTCGCTCAAAAAACTTAAAACGTGCCTAGGGACGCACCTGAGCGAATCGAGGGTGAGTCGCTAATATTATTTAAAGTATTAAGTACCTAGGCGACTTTACAATCTGGGTACCGCTTTTTCAGAAAAGACATCTATATAGATAAACTTAGAAATCAAAACCTTATCTAAATACAAAATTTGATCTAAATCGTTAAAGACAGTTCCGAGATACACCAGATAAAATATATATTTCTATATAAAAATATATATACAAGAAGAAGCTCATTTAATATTATAATATATTAGCCACATATAAAATACCATAATCATATATTTGTTTTATAAAAAAATACCGAAACTCGTGACAAAGCATACTCGAATTACTAATTTGCAAGCAAATATTAATTAAACGAATATAACCCTTATTACAATTAATTAAGAGCTATCAAAAATGGTTTTATAAAGCATCGTGTTTCAAGTTCGAAGCACGTATGCGATAAAGTAATGTATTATTTATATTTAAAACTGTTTACACTTGTTCCTATAATGAAGATCGACAAGTAATGTTTTAATGAAAGTATAATTAATAAAAAAACACCATTAAAATGGAAACATCTTTATAGCATTTATTTACATGTTTTGAACTTATAATACAAATTGTTTATGTAAATTCCTTAGCTTCTATAAGTCTTCCAGAAAGAACCTTGTTCTTGTGACTATTCATTCAGCTTTGCGCTATCTGTCTACGATATAAATGGTACAGACAAAAAAATACTCTGTGCGGGAATCGAACCTGTTTCTTTTTAGACAGCATTAGTCATGTCCAGCGTAAATATTATATCTTAGATTTAATTAAAAGTCTATATGCGAGGATAACCACAATATTTTTGTTTGTTTTTGTTTGAATTTTCATCAGAAATACATAAAAAAATAAACCAAAACTTTGATATAATAAACAATAATAACATATATGTATACAATGTATATAAATAACATTATTCTTATCACCGCAACTAGAACTCATCACAAAGCATTCATACACTACCCAGCATCATAATAGTCTAATATGTTATCATTTATCAAGTAAAATATTGAAAAAGAACATAATTTGTACAGTTACTACATTGTTTGTTTTAGAAAACGCTTTGGCGTAAAATCTGTGTGTATCGTCTCGTGTCGCTTGAAGCAAATCAGTATCCGGTTGAAGATTCAGTGAAAAGAGGCTGAAGATTATCTTCTTTGTTATTCCTTTAAAATTAAATAAGTCATAGCGTAAACAATATTTATTATTTATATAAGTACTCTATACAGATAAATAAAATTGAAGTGTCTGTTTGTAATGTCATAATAACAGCTTTTTACTAAACACGTATGAAAGTATAGACGGTACTTATAATAAAAAAACAATCTTAAAATATTTTCTCTGACTGTCTGTTAGTTCCGGCTAATCCCCGGAACAGCTGGACCGATTTTGACGGGACTTTACTGGTAGATAGCTGATATTATTTAAAGGATAAGGGTTCTGCGTAAAAAAATTAAATCCCATGGAATTCCGAACATAATCCGCGTACCTAGGGATGCACCCGCGCGAAGCGAGGGTAAGTCTCTAGTATATAAATATAAACTCAATAACAACTGAAATTATAAGCTGGGGTCAACAGATACAAGTATACCCAAACTGTTTTATAAATAATATAGAAGTTACTCATAATCATATTACTTACATTACACGTGCAAATAAATCGAGTGCAATAACCCAATTAATTATAAGTGTTTCAACACTTGCAATTATGAGAATATAATTAATTATAGTAGCTATTCATTTTTTACATTTAATTTTACAGCCAACTAGCGGCTCATCCTCGCTCCGCTTGGGTTTGATACTAGCTATTTTTTAACATTTGCATAGATGTAAAAAATATTTAATGTACAAACTCAGAATTTTATCAATATGTAGATAGATACTTATATTTCTGAAATGGTAAAAATGTATGCTAAAAATCCATAGTATTAGTACTTTTTGTACAGTCGAGAATCGAACTTGTTTTCTTCTGTCAAAAATATGCTAAACAATAGACAACATATTTTTTTTTGTTACGCAAAATTAATTTATACAAGCAAACATAATTATGATCTAAATCTAACAACTAGGTAAATATAACTAGTATTTGTAATTACCGGTCAAATCAGAACTAATTAGCGGAATAGGTCAATCATCGACTGATGATGTCAGTTTCAGACTTAGTGCCAAGTCATTTCGCGAACGCATGCTAAGCTGTACATTATTCACTATAATAATTAGATTTTTAAAGTGAACATTATATGAACATAGATGAGATTTACTTTAAATTAAATTTAGAATTTAAATAAAATTATAAAATAGTATAGTCAATTTGACGACACGTTTGACTCAGTTTATAGGCAAAGCAAGTAGGGTCAGCTACTTGCTGTGCCAGCGGTCGCGGGTTCGAGTCCCGCTGGGGGCATTCATGATAAGCACGAATGTTTGTACTTCAGTCATGAGTGTATATATTTATAATATGTATGTATTTAAAGTTATATATGTGTAGTGTATCAATTATCAGGTATCCATAACACAAGCCTCGTAGCTTACCATGGAAGATGGTGCTGTGTGTTAATGTCCCAACATATTTACATTTATTTATCATTTCAAAAATTATCGCTTTAAACATGTAACGTAAATCTAAGTATTTATAAAAAAAATAAAAGTTAATGACCGTATTGTACCTAAAACCACTTTATAATGACAAAAATCAAACAACGCTAAAAATCTTAATACGTATACAAGTTAATTTTTCAATTAGCTATTCATACCGTATAAAGAGGTAGCTAATCATTATAATCAGCGTCATGATTTATGTAACACAACTTTTATTTGCATAAATAAAGTAACACTTAGTAAGCTCATAATAGCGATGATTTAATTAACCGCACAAAATTCAACTCTTTAATATACAGTACAATCGGAGGAAAAAATACTTAGGTACATATTCATTATTTTTTAATCATTAAAATATTAATATACTATGCCAAATATACGTGAAATACTTTTTTAGTAATGTTGAATTTTGACAGACATGATATGTATGTTATATCATCGATCAAAAAAGTACTAGATACACAATCAGCGACAAAAAATGTCCTCACCGAATGAGCGCTCATTTCAACATTTGAGCGCGCTTTTATTTTTTTTATTTTTTTTGAGAAAACAACTTAAAGCTTTGCATTTAAGGTTTAATTTACATTTATTCCAACTAGAATTATAATTAATTGAACACAATTGAAGACAGTTTTAAGAGAATTTTTGCATGGGATTGTGTATTTATATGTATTACTCACTGATACCTATTGACTATGCGCATTTGACTAACTTCAACTATGCTAAAACATGGTTTTAAGTTAATTATACTATGTTAATTTTATTAATAAATATATAAACCGAAGAGTAATAAAACTATCAAATTGTTTTCTTCATTTAGGTAGGTATATCAAAATTTAATACAACACTAAAAAAACTATTTCAATATTGACAGTCAATTTATTTTAACTTCTAATAATGTTTAATATTTTTTGCGACGTGCACTGTACACGCAAAAAGTTCTTTTAAACGCCCCCAACTGACCATCGGCGGTGAATCCTAAGACTCGATAATCACCTATCAATTACGCATCCGTATTCCATATGGGGACCACTCGCTGAGCCATAATATTCTCGTGAGACATTCTTACACTTAATATTTCACATGGCTTTACATGTGGCTATTTAATGTGTAAAAGCTTCTGTCGTACGTACGTACCTACGTAGAAAAAATATCTAAGATGGATGGAAGATGCAGGTTCGAGTTCCGCTTAGAACAAATATTAATATTAGTCATATAAGTCGACATTGTGATCACTGTATTTTCGCATGTTCTTAAATATGTTCCACAAATCTCCGTAACACGACAGTCTAGTTGAAGTTGCTACATGTTTTACATACGTGTTGCATTGTATATGTGAATATGTATTCAGCCCTTTTTAACGCCCACTGCTGGGCACAGGGCTCCCTTCAATACGAGGAGGACAGACCATAGTCCACTACGCTGGCTAGCTGGCACCACGTTCTCTCAGAAATGCAGGTTTTCTTCACGATGTTTTCCTTCACCGTAAAGCAAGTGGTAATCATGTTGTAAATGATTCGCACATGAAAATATCCGAGGTTCGAGACCCGGTATTTGTAACCGCTTCACTCGGTTTCTTAAGCGAGCGCGTTACCACTGGGCTACCACTGCCGTGAATAATATAATAGAAATAAGGTTTCTTAATTCTCTTTTTCTTCTGGCAGGAAATTAAAACCTATGACTTTAAATCATATACCGATTTATGTACCAGACGATCGTTAATATTAAATTTCAATTAAGTAATTTCAAAGAAAATTCAATTTAAATATTTCGCAAAATTAACAACATAATACCTTTTGCCGTACTCGTAAAAGTCATAGTTTAAAATACGGTTATTTTGTCGACATTTATGAGACGTTTTTTCCCCTATTAAAGTTATATTTGAAAACGGGTTAAAGTCGCGATAATTAAGTATCAGTTTCTACGCATCTTTGCATTCCTGTAATGGGACCACTCGCTGAGCAATCACCTTGAAATTCTGCTTTATCTAACATCTAAAACTATTTAATTATGTGATTCATCTTTTAATTATATCTTATATTGACGTTAACTTATATAGCGAAGCGATATAGAAATTTTTTAGAAATAACGTTAAATCGTTATCCAAAATATCAATATTCATACTATTTAATAGGATTTCACAACGATTACGACGTTTGCTCCGAACAGAAATCGAACTTGTAACTTCTAACATAATAATCATTGTAAATTGAATAGGTATATATTATGTAATAATGCCAACGCCTCAAAATTCCAAGTCCGATATTTAAAATTACTCCGTAAATAACTACATTTCAAATTAAGTTAAAGAGCCATACAAATCTGTAGCTTAAAACAATATTAGAACAAAGGGCAATAAATTATAACTTTAATAGTGTCCCACACAATGGAAGCTTCATTTTTTGTGATCCGTTAGTTAGGTCGTAGTTGCCAGGTAGCCGATTGTATCTGTCTTTTTGTATGACACCTTGACCAAAAACTGGATATATTCAAATCATATAGCATTTCTAGTAGGTAGTCTAGATTGTATATGTATTAAAACATCATAATACAATATGAACTATACTATATAATATATATAATAATATACTAACTAAATATAGTACAATATAAAGTCTATACTAATATTATAAAGCTGAAGAGTTTGTTTGTTTGTTTGTTTGTTTGTTTGTTTGTTTGTTTGTTTGGTTGAACGCGCTAATCTCAGAAACTACTGATCCGATTTGAAAAATTCTTTTTGCATTAGATAGCCCGTTAACTGAGGAAGGCTATAGGCTATATATTGCACCGGAAAAGTATACGGGTCCCGTGGGATAGATTTGCTGATTTGTCTAGGGACGAACCCGAAGCGAAGCGAGGGTGAGTCGCTAGTAATATATATAATAATATACTAACTAAATATAGTACAATATAAAGAATAAATCCATTCATCCAAGGCCGAGAATCTAAAATCCAAATGATCAGGCGTGCCAATTTACACCACATTTGTTAGACCTATTATACCCAGTAGCAAGCAATTATGGTCTTCACGCAACCATGCCCATATCACGGAACGGGTTTACGCGGATAATTCTGAGACGACTCCTTTAACGCCCGGAGGTACATGTTTAACTGTCTCCTTAATTTAGACTCATATTAAGGACAAGGGCAGCTGTCTCATTTGTTTTATATGGTTGATGTCAATTATTCTATTTGAAATATAGTACTACTTTGGATGTGTAAAATAAAGTGTAAATACAAGTTTAAACGTGTTTGTTAATAAAAATACCATAAAGGAGTTAAACCAGCATGTAAAACATAGACAAACTGATGATCTATTGAATCCGAATATCCAAAATGTCCAAAAAAATACTTAAATTTCATTCTTAGAGAGTGAAATTAGAGTTGTGTTTGGATTAATAATGACTTTTCCTTACCTTGTACCGTGGAGGCAGAACCGGTTGGTATGTGCGTGAGCTCGTTGAGAAAACGATTATTATTATACCTTCGATGTATAAGACTGTGGACTAGAGGTTGTCTGAACCTATCTCTTGTACTTATAACGCAGATTTTTTGATGCTTATACCCAGGGTTAATACTTAATTATACTATATTTAAAAAAAAAAACTTAAGCAAAATAAAGTACCGAAGTTTCTAACATAAAATTCCATGTCATATCTAACTTTCTTCTTCAAAAGTTTATATATATGTAATAAAAATAAAGTATAATAGAGTTAGCAGTTACATTGTTCACCTGTCTATAAATAAAACAAACATGAGTATAACATATTCATCCTTTTTTATAAAAATTTCGCCATATTTAAAACCCGTTAACACCTTTGTCTTGTACCATACCGTATCCGATGTCGTCCGACTACACCTTTGCTAATTATTATTATCGCGTTAAGTACATCCACATGTCCGCCACTTTTAGCATAATTTTTATTTGCAAATCCATTTTCGGCTTAATTATTACTTTTAAGACCAAGTTGCATTTCATACTGACAAATGTATCGTGTCATATGCTTATCTACACTTTTTTGCGATTTCTTACTGGGAATGGCTGATGAATATAATTGTTATTGTCGTTTTATATATGTAGTATGGTCGTTTGTAACGATTTCAGAGAAGTAATGAATATCCTATTTGGTTAAATTAATAATAAAATAACAAATTGTCCCATATGTTAACATGCCTTTACTAGCTCCATTCTTCGCTAGCAGTCTACGTCTATATATAACGGGATGAAACTTAATGTAAAATTCTTATGACAATACAATAATTTACTATTTTAAAGCACTACTGATGATGGATGGGTGATGAAATGGCTACTAATAAAATCGGAATTTGGCTTTGACTCGTTTTCTCGAAGCACAATAATTAGCAAGTCTAAAGCACTTGTATTTTACAACTTTAATCATTACCGTGTATAATTCCTTAAAAGTCGTCTTTTCTGGATTAAGTCTAGTTAAGAAAAATTCTGTACATATAACTACTAAAGTAATTAAAATTAAATCTTTTATATCTCTAGCATCATTGAGTGTTTAATTTCAATCACACTACAAAAATATTTTAAATATCCCAAATTCAACAAAATATCATTACATAAAGTACTATTTTTAGTTCATTTACATTTACTTTATTATTATGATAAAATACGTTGGGACTTTAACACATAGCACCATCTAGTTCCATGGTAAGCTACGAGGCCTGTGTTATGGATACCAGATAGGTGATACATTAAACATATATACCTAACTATAAATACATACATGCATATTATAACTATAAACACCCATGACTAGAGTACAAATATTCGCGCTTGTCACACAATTGAATACCCCCAGCAAGACTCGAACCCGCGACCACTGGCACAGCAAATAGGATTATTACAAACAGCCAAATGTGTCATCAAATGTATATTATTGTTATTACATACTATTCATTACCTCATACTCATAGTTTAAAACAGATTGAAGAGTAGCGTCCAAGACTATATATCATCAAGTCATTATTCACATCAATGACAAAAGTACATTGGAAAGGACAAGTTGTTGTCGCAAAAAATATCATTTGCGTTTGCATAATTTTGAACAAGATATTCTCAACTTCTTTTCAATACATATAAAAGCGTTATTTCCATAGAGTTGAGGGCCAAAACCATTTTTTTTTGTTTATTTTGTGACAAGTTCAGTCTTTTCTAGGAATGTCCCATTAAATGTCGACTGAACGAAATTTATTACGTTCCGGTCGATATAACCAGTTTTATCAGTTAATTTTACGTATAGCCACCTCTATGATTTAAAAATAAAACTTTGGAGCTTAAAAAACTTTTACTCTTTTAATTATACTTTTTAAAACTTTTACAAATATCTTTGTCAATGCGTATTTAATTGTTATATTTAACCTCAAACCCATAAAATATGTTAGAATAGGCAATGAATAGTATTATTCACGCTTAACTTTATTCGTCACTCTATAACATACATATTGAAGACTAATAATTAAACGGACACAGAATTTAGATTACACCGATTTATATGATAATTATGTCATATACCAATAAATACTAAGATACTAATGTCAATACATTATTTTTATTGATTTGAGATATATATAAAATTGAATTTTAAGACTATACCGTGAGAAATATTTTTAAAAAACCTTATAGAAGATAAGAGCTTATGTGCTTGTTAAGTTGAAAACTTATAATTATCCTTTAAGTTAATATCCTTATCAAATATCACTTTTTATTCTTATTTTGTTTTAGTTATTAATTATTATATACTTTATAATATAGAAGACTACATTCAAATAACACGTTAAATTATAAAAAATAACTATGAGAACTCGGATAAGCAGAAATCGTTTGAAATTCTAAAAACGTTTCGATCGACGGATTGGATGTAGTTTTTATATAGAATAATCGTCTTTATGTAGAGTACAGTAGACTATTCAAAAATACTGAATACGAAAAATACGTACTCATGACTTAAGTTATGTTTCTGAAGTGCTTTAAAGGCATTGTTGTTAGATTTTAATGATTTCTGAGATCTCTTATTTATTTCTACCTAAATGTTTTGAATTTTATATAAAAATACTAATAAAAACAAACGTATATCTCAGTTATACGCGTTTAGCCGCGACATTTGCATGTAGCTTCAGAGTCAACATTTTAATGTGCATTTTAAATTTTTCGGATTAAAATATTATGCAGATGATAATGTTTTGGTCAATATAATTATTTAGACACAAAGAAATTTCACACAAATAAAAAAGACTATGACATTAGACAAAAAGTATTAAGAAACATATAGTGAACAATAATGTATTACTTGGAAGTAAAGTCGGATACTGAAATACATCTAACTGAGGGTGTTTAGTCATGGAACGACATTAGTTGCACAAGTCAACGCATTCAGTATGCTGCGTGTGCGCATTAAACAACACGAGCGCATTAGCATTCCCAACTCTTGCGCTGGTTCTCATAGCCAAGCACGCGTTTAGTCTCGAAACTAAGCTGAAATGTAATTCCTATTGAATTTTAATATTAGCGTTACATGACATTTTAAAATTATATTGTACTAGCGACTCATTCTCGCTTCGCTCGAGTTCATCTCTATAATTACGTTATATAGTTACGTTTTAAAGTTTAGTATAGATTTCTCAGAGATGAGATATTTTTCCGCAGTAAAAAGTATTCTATATGTTGATCACTATACCCAATTTCATCAAAATCTGTCCAATGGTTTTCTCGTGATGCGTTCCCAGACAGACACAGACAAAAATTCTAAAAACTATAAATTCTGCCTCTTTATCGATAATAATAACTTATCGATAATATTTCAATAAGATTTTCTAAAAAATTAAATAATTCAATGGCCTTTGTTTTTTTTTAATTAAATAAATAGTAATGATGTTCTTAACATAGCCTTATACTAAAGAATTTCTTTGTGTTTCGATTTTAATATAAACTTCTTTTTGTTTCATGAATTAGGGAAATATGGACTTTTGTTAAAATAGCAAAAATAATTCGTTTTTTATATATTATATCCAAAAAAATAAACAGAACAATTCATAAACTTGATTTTGCGTTTTGTTATTTAAGAATAAAGTATCTACATATGCTATAGATTAGATAGATTCTAAATAGATCTTATCTATAAATAGATCATAAATAGTGTAAATTATATGTAATATTACATCGTTTAAAATTTACTTTAGATAAATAGAAGACACACGTTCAACTTCAATTTTTGACAGCTGACAAGTGATAAGACAATTTAGCGCGCCAGCAATTTTTAAGTGAAATAAAAGAAAAAAAAAGAAGTTAATTAAACACCAGTACTTGCAAAGCGTAGGAAATGCGATTATATGAATAATTCATTCGAGATAACGACCAAAATAAGACGATTGTTCGCTTCTGAGAAAGAACGTTTAGGTTTCTTTTTAAGTTTGGAGAATGGTATAAAGTACACCATAGTTATATGGATCGTTTTTTAAGCCTTTTCTTTTCATGGCTACATCTTTTTATGAAAAAAAAAATGAAATGAAAAAAAGTAACGAATTTACACAGCGAACATTTTAAATTTTCAATACAAATTTTTATTTATATCGGTTTTTTAATCTGTTAATTTTTCCGTCGGGATTTCAGCGTAATATACATTTTCTTTCTTTTTTTATTGAATATTGTTTACAATGTATAGCTTTTAAAGGTAATCTTAGTAATTACATAATGACTATACCTACGTATAAAATATAGTCAGCGATATATAAAAGTCAAGAAAGTAACAATATAATTATTATTACGGCACTATAAATAAATAAAATGCATACAATGTCGAAAAAAGGTTTAATGTTTTCACATTTAGATGTTTGTATCATGATAACGTACAATTTTGTTGTGTTAAAAAAGGTATTTTATATAAGGGCATCCCAACTTTTTTTACAAAATATCTGCAGGTGCACACACGTGTGGATCTATTTTGTTTATTAGGAATCAGAAAAAATACGGTACAATTAAAGTCGTTGTCATCGACTGTTTAATTAAATAAAGCCTTTATTGAAATGAATTTATAAGTATTTTTTGTTATTAGGCAAGTTAAGAATCGAAAGGAATTTAAAACAAAAGTTGCTCTCGTTAGTCTTGATGTTATTAAAGAAGTATTTCATTGGCAATGTTAATAAAGCGTTCATTATATTTTGATGGTGCACTAACAACCTCGTTTAAATATTATTCTTTTTTATGATGTCAGTTTAAAAATTATAAGCTTAACGTGATGCCGGACTATTTTGAATATTTAAAATATGTATGCTTCAAAAGTTTATAATTTTCTACTATTTATATATGTATGACTACTTTTAACACATGAAATTAGGATCATACAATAATATATTGTTTTTTTTTTTAATAAAAATTGAGCCGATTGAGTTTTTTTTATTCTCAAAAAACGATAACATGAAGTTATGACGTAAATATTGTTAGCATTATTTATATTGTTATGATAGTTTTTTATATTGTAATTACTTATGCCATCACATTGATAGGTTTTTAATTGTGATAATAACACGATAAGTTAACAAAAAATAGCCAAGACAGCTCAACATTTTTAATTAAATATTATAGGCATTATTAATAATTTCTGCTCCTGTTTAAATATATTCCCTACAGTACATCGGCATTATTATATGTGTCAGTGAATCTAATGCTCTAGATTTTCTATTATATGATAATAACTAAAGCGTTAAATTATGGTGTTTATTTAAAAATAAACTGTTTTAATTTAGAATTTAACATCATATACATTTCATACATAATATTTGGGTACATTTTGTAGGGAAGTAAGTGTAATTATATAAGAACACAGTTCAATTGTTTTTTTTTTCTTAAAATATTGTTGCCTACGAAATATTTATTGGATATTCAAAATATATTATAGAAGTGGATGGATATAGATTCTTAATTAAAAAAAAAACTTTTCAAAAGTGCTTTTTAGTTTTTATATAGTTTTTATTTAATAAAGAGCGAAATATATTTGTATCTGTGCCTAGATTATTATGTCAACTTTTGGCGGGATTATTTTGCCAAATTTACAATTTAAACTTTTTATGTAATAAAGTGTTTTAGTACGTTTATATAAACGTAATAGGTTTTAATTATTTACGGATTGAAAATATTTAAATATGGTTAGGTACACTGTAAGCGATAAAATGCGTCCGACGGTAATGCATAACCTCACGTATGATGACAAAGTGTAATTTTACGATAAACTTTGATTTATTATAATCAAGCGGAACGTCGATTAGATGTTTATATAAGTTATGTTATTCTTAGAAATGTCTTATGTTAAATATGTCTTTATATAAAATGTGTTGGATTTGAATTTGATTCTGTTGAAACAAAACTGCTGTTGAAATAACGACACTATTGTAAAAGTTGCTAAATCATAATATTATTAGTTGGTAACAAAAGTTTTAATATGTTTCGAAAGTTTTTATGACTCTTTTGTTTCAGGTGCAGTTAATTTTATGGTTTAAAACTTTACATTTGAGTATAAATGTCATTGTTTACGTGAAATTGTGTGTTTATTGCTTACTTTCAAAAGGTGATATTACTATTAAAAACGTTTATGTAAGGCCACAGGATATGTCTCAGTTTAGAATACTTGGCAACTATCGAGGCAGTCGAATGGATGCCCAGCTCGTATTGCGATCAGTTCACCGGAGCCGATAACGTATTTAATTACATTATAAATTACTCGACACACTTCCCGAGCCACTGATAAGACGAATCGACGGCGTCGTATGCACGTAAAACTACGGATGTGGCTAGAAAACTTGTGTAACATACACCAAAACAAGACGACCACCCGCGTCATATCATAACCTAAAGTCTAAACTAAAACCGCGACACCGTACACGAAATACATACAGAAAAAAGTATTGAAGTATGGGCCGGCGACCTCTTAAAAATGATGGGTTAATTAATGGACATACCTAAATATAAGCATGGCGTCCACGCGCCACTCCAAAACACGTTCAAAAACGCACTGTTTAACACAACACGCATTACATTCTCGTTATCACACACTGTTGCTTGCACTCGCGTTGCACGTAATGTACACTCATTATTATGTTTGGATCAGAGACGAAACGGCCGGTCGAGCTCCGCGAGTCAACTGCAAACAACAATGGTGCGTCGCGCGAGACCCGACACGCACACAGCAGCGCTCACCCACACAGTAACGCCGCGCATATAAAAAACCAACGATCGGTATGCAGACGTTCGGTTTGAGCAGGTCCTCGGCTTGACGCTGTTTTCGTCTGCGGTTCGGGGTGGTCATGTTTGTGAATTTTGTTTCCCTATTGGATTTTTAAATGGGATTCGTTATTAGATTTGGTTTTTGTTTTGTTTCGTTCTTTTTATGGCTATATATTTTTTAAGTTTTACGATTTTATCCCAAATATTTTATATTGAATATTATACATTATTATTTTCCAATAGTAATCGCTGATTTCCTGAGTATTTACTGTAATCATTTTATAATATATTGATGTGTGTTTAATAAATAAACAATAAATAAGTTATCGGTAATTAAAAATTTATCTGTTTCCGCTTATTATATTTAATATTATTTTTTCTCTTATCTGGGAAATATCGTGAAGATGGCAACATTAAAAACAAAAGAACGGCAGTCAGCGAACCTTGAGTGGGCAGGCGATACGATTCGAGCCTGCGCCCGAGTCAGCGCGCCATGTTGTCGGCGGCTAGAGCGGGATAATGCTCTACAATACTATATCTATCTCACTCGCACGCTTGTTAGCGTATTGCGTGCTGTAACTATACTCGTCAGCGACTGTACCCAGGGCTGTCAACTTTTATAATGAAAATAATGTTGATTTACACACTAAGTACTGCTTAGTGGGTTTGCCTATTTTTAAATAACTTGGAAAAAAACAGACGGTTGTTGTAAATAATTAAAAATCTTACTATTAAATATTATTAGGAAACATTGTTAGTATTTCTCTATTCCGTTATCACTTATAAACTTTAGTATCTTATCTTTATACTTCATACTTTATATATTTTCATATACATAGTCTATACGATTAGATAATTTATAATTAATATTAAATATTTAATAATAATTATTATAAAACATAACAATAGTTTAATATTTTTTCAGTTTAGCATAAACTAATAAAGTATGCAATATCTAAAACATATAACTACCAACCCTACAACACACACACGCACATATTATCTTACAAAATTTATAACAAGTTGAATTTCGTCTTGGCGGACACTCCTAAATTCTTTACGGAAGGATTCTTTTTTTAACGCCTTAACTTGCCTCGGGGCGTTATAAAATTATAATGGTTGCTAATATGAAGTTTGTTTTCGGTACGATTTGTTTTATAACTGAATGGTTTCGATGAATGAGCTTAATAGTACCTAGAAACGATACGCGTCTGCGAAATGTAATCGCTTCGTGTTTTGGTCTGCATTTCAAAACATAAAATGTATCCGTAGAATAAACAGATATTAAAAAATTAAATAAAAATATTATAATAAGTTTTTATAGGTAGCATTATAGTTTTATTTTTTCTTATTTTAAATTTAAAGAATAATTAATAATAAAAAAAAAAAAAACCAGAATATTTTTAATAAAGTAAATACAATTTTTATATTGAATTTTAATCTGTTACATATTCACTTTACCTTGGGTATTGAATGTTGACAATATGAAATTAGCATCTTTTCTTTGGGTGCACTTTAGTAATTGTATTGTTTTTTTGTTTAAATATGTTAAATTTTAAAATGTAATTTGCAATAAAATCTTTGTTATTTTTTAAAAAGAGGCAAAATTCATTTATGTACTGATTTTAAATTCCGCTAATTAATAAAAATAATAAATAGTAGATAATATTATATGGTTAAGGAACACACTAAATGAATGTACGCTTAAACAACAGTTTAAAACAATACTGCCGTCATAATAAAGAAGGCCCTAACTAAAAGTTTGGTAAAAATGACTTAAATGCAGATTCGGAATCAGCAAAAAAATACTATTCGATAGTCTTACTCGTAAAGCTCTAAGTCTTATGAATCCGGAGATACCATAACCATTTTCATCGTAACTACGTCAAAACTAGTAGTAATTTTGACGTAGTATTAAGACAAAACTTCGAATATCTCGAAATCAACTTTGACGAAGTTGCGGCCTTTTTTATGACGGCAGAATACTAAAGTAAGTAGTAAGTTCTAAGTACCATAATCACTTTATACATATATTGGTGCTTTCTTTATGTTAATGTCCTTTAATTAAATTATTTCAATACAAAAAAATACAAAGTAACTTCTAACCCCGTTTGCTCACGAAGAAAATACAAAATTTAGTCTTGGCATTAGTTTTAACGGGTACGGCTTATGAGGTCCTAAGTTCGAATCTCGGTTTGAATAAAAATGGTAATTGGGTATTTCTATCAAACAAATTAGAAGGAACTAGGTGTTAGATGTTGGTATTATCCCCTTCCTTCCGGACCTCTGTAGTGAACAGACGTGTTTTGCGGAATAAACTGTGCTCAAAAATAATTAAAGTATGACATTTTAACTAAACAAATTCTATGAGAATATTGGGACAGCAGAAACTTGAAGGAGGTGCATGGAAAAACGAGTAATACCAGCGCACGAAGCAAGCCTATTCCGTGAGTAACTCACAATTATTTACTCACGTCTAAAGCCCAACGAGCGAGATAGAAGGACTACACTAATATACAATCACTCGAGAAAACATTATTATTGACAGCTACTTCTACTAAGTGTAACCGCTAGAGGTCTACATACACTGGACGGAAAACGATTTTGTTCTACATCGCCGATCGCCACCATTATAACTTGACCTCCGCAACTTACTGCGAATATATTTGTAATTTTTACTCCTATTCTGTTCGCCTGGTAATTCGGCTTGTATTAGCATTAGAAACATGCCCATAAACCGCACGCCCCCCACCTCACCACGCCCGCTAACGTCTGTCGCGGGGACAGATGAGCCTGCCACAACATTACTTAGCTTTGAATCCACGTTGCATCAATGCGCTTCCGCGCCTGACTTATCTGCTGACTCTAATATAACGGAACGGAAGAAAAGGAAGTTTGAGGGGATGGTTTCTAATTCTTCCGAGAAAATAAATAGAACCATGTTTGCTGCTTTTTCAAATAAACAGGAGAGTTATTACGAGGATTTAATGAGTAAAATAAATAGTATAATTGATCAAAACGTCGAATTAAAAAAGAGTGTCGAAATGATGTCCGAAAAGTATGATGAATTCTTAAGTCGTATAACAACCTTGGAGGCAGAGAAGAGGGAAGACAGAAAGTTGATTCAACAGCTTGAGGATAAAATAGAACTGCTTGAGCGCTCAACTCGGGCTACAGGTATAGAAATCCGTAATGTTCCTAAAACTGAGGGAGAGACAAAAGATGATCTTTGCAGCTTAGTCATGAACCTGGGACAAAGTTTGAATTTGGATTTCACTCAGAACGATTTGAAGGATGTTCACAGATTTAAAACAAAAGGCAACTCCTCTCCCATTCATGTTAATTTTACCTCAGTTATAGCCAAGGAAAAAGTCATGAATGGTATAAAAACCTTCAATAAGACTAAAGATAAAAGTGAAAAGCTCAACACAACTCACTTGCAAATCAAACATGTCAAACAACCGGTTTACGTATCTGAATGCCTTACCTACAAAACACAGAAATTATACTATCTTGCAAGAACACAACACAAAAACTATGGCTACCGATTCTGTTGGACCTCGCGTGGAGTCGTTTATCTTCGAAAAAAAACCGGTGACCCCCAAATTCGAGTTAACTCGGAAGCAGATCTTGAAAAACTTCGATGTTCTAATTTTGCATGACTAGTTTTGTACATTAATATAAGTTTTATATCAAATTTAATACATGTTAAAATCTATCATACTCTTTTACACACAACCCTTACAAACATTTACACCTCAATTATACACCTCATTGCACACGTTAAGCATACTCATATACATAACCACAATAAATTACTATACATAGTTATATTATCACACTATCACACACAAACACACACTCACTCACTGTTAAATCCGTTTGGTAATAATTTATATAATCCATATTTTTATTTTTATACTATTTTACAAACTTATATTTATTTTCTCAGTCTCTCAGTTACAATATGCAGTCAACATACGGTAACTTATTTGTGCGACATATTAATTAGTATTATAATTTCATAAATGGCTATATTAAATAATATCATACAAGATTTGGATAAACTCTCGGTAGCTTCATCATATAAATGTGATACTGAAACATGTTGTAAATTAATTAAAGGTACGAGTAAGTCATTTAATATTATTTCCCAAAACATTAGAAGTATACACAAAAATTTAGATAACTTTATTGTACAACTTTCTAGATTTACTTTTGAACCTGATGTTATCATTCTCACGGAATGTTGGTTGTCGGAAGATAGACCACCACCGTCTATTGTAAACTATTCTTGTTATTACTCTAAAAAATATCTCAACCAAAACGATGGCATTGTTGTATACACCAAAAATGAAATAAAATGTACAGTTATAGAACCGGACCCAGTAGATGCAAACTTCCTTTTGGTTATGATTGGCTGTGATATTGCTATTTTAGCGGCATACAGATCGCCTTCTATACATTGTATTGATAATTTTCTTAACTCTCTTGACAATATAGTACGTCCTTGTAAAAGTAAAAATATTATTCTTATTGGTGATCTCAACATCGATATTAAGCCGAACAACGTGGATAGAAATAGTTCCACATATTTAAATCTTTGTGCCGAATTAGGTCTACTCCCAGGTCATACGTTGCCAACCAGAGAAAACAATTGCCTGGATCATATCATGTTAAAAACTCAGTTGCCGGCAATTATCACAATAATAGAATCCACAGTCACTGATCATGATACGATTCTCCTTAGCTTATCCTATACACGTAAGCAAAATTCCTGCAACCAAACTTTCAAAACTGACTTTTCAGCAGCTGTTAAACAATTAGAATCAACTGATTTTTCTTTTATTTGTCCAGAAAGTAATGCTGAAGAGGCAACTACTCTTTTTGTCCATAAATTGACGACCGCAATCAAATCTAATACTATTAGTTATACTATTCCCACTCGTAAAAAAATTTTGAAACCGTGGATTACACCCGGCCTATTAAGATGTATTAAACATAGGGATAGATTGCATAAAAAAATAAAAAAAGATCCTGACAATCAATTACTTATAATATCATATAAGCGCTACCGAAATTTCTGTAATTCTTTGTTAAAGAAATTAAAAAGAAATTATGAAAAATCGACACTAGAAAATGCAAGAACAAATAAAGAAACGTGGTCTGCTGTTAAAATGATTACAGGTTCTAATAATCAGAAGACCACTTCAGAGCATCTCCTTAATATCAGAGAGGATCCCTATGACGCTGTAGATGAGGTAAATAAATATTTTTCGAATGTTGGGATGTTACTTTCGAAAAACATTACACAATCACCAACGACCACTCCGCTCTCAACCAGTAATCATATGCCTTCCACCTTAAACTCGATGGCTCTGTTACCACCTGATGAAAGTGAAGTTGAGGCCCTGATCGTTAACCTAAAAAATGATAGTGCTGTTGGTTGGGATTCAATTTCAAATAGGTTCCTTAAAATGTCAAAACACATTATAGTACCACATTTTACTACTTTAATCAAATTATGTTTCGAACAAGGTATTTTTCCCAAAGTGTTTAAAAAAGCTCTAATAACGCCTGTGTACAAGAGTGGGGCACGAGACAGTATAACTAATTATAGACCAATTTCGGTGCTTCCAGGACTATCTAAAATATTAGAAAGGATTTTAAATAATCAACTAGTAAATTACTTGGAAACAAATCAATTACTATCGAGCTGTCAATTCGGTTTTAGAGCGGGAAAAAGCACTGAATGCGCTGTCGGATCTTTGATAGAATATGTCACAACAAATCTTGATAAAAAGCAAAAGTGTATAGGTGTTTTTGTTGATCTCGCTAAAGCATTTGATACTGTCTCGATCCCCATTCTTGTGGAGAAGATAGAGAGATATGGCATACGGGGAACTGTACTTAAAATTTTTACTGATTTTCTCACTGGTCGACAGCAGAGGGTTAGGATTGGCAAATATGTTAGCTGCGATGCAACTGTTACCTGTGGAGTTCCTCAAGGCAGCATTCTCGGTCCGAGTCTCTTTTTGATGTACATAAACGATCTGTGTCAAATGTCACTCAATAATGGTAAAATTTTCACCTATGCCGATGACACAGCGCTTGTGTTCCATGGGGAGACTTGGGACAAAGCTTGTCAGAACGCGGAAATAGGACTTCACAAGGCTTATCAGTGGCTGAATTGTAATTTACTAACCTTAAATCTTGCTAAAACAACTTTTGTACAATTTACAAACTCTCGGAAAAAACAGCCCGAAATAAAAATTCGATTACATACGTGCGATGTCTCAATTCAACACAATTGCTCATGCCAAGATATCGGTAGAACTGCTGTCGTTAAATACCTCGGAGTACTTGTGGATGAGAAATTAACCTGGCGACCCCATATAGACATGATTGCATCTCGAGTTAGGAAATTGACGTGGTTGTTTAAAAATCTAAGGCATGTGGCTGATTTTAAACTACTTCTTTCCGTTTATTACGCACTAGTCCAATCAGTCCTTAGCTATTGCATTGGGGTCTGGGGTGGCTCGCCCAAAACACACATGATACACCTGGAGAGAGCTCAACGTTCCGTCCTGAAAACGATGACGTTTAAACCCTATCGATTCCCCACGCAGTCATTATATGAGCTATGTAACGTGCTAAGTACTAGGCAGTTATTTATTTATTTAGTTGTTATTAAGCAACACCGCTCTACTCCTTATGATCCAAACTTACTTCGCAACAAACGTACTATACGTACCATAAGCATTATACCTGCAAAAAAATATCATAGCTCCATGACTTGGCGTCAAGGTAGTTCTCTCGCCGTGTATTTATACAATAAAATCAATAAAATTCTTAATATCTACCCACTCACACTACGTGAGTGTCAAAAAAAAATTAAAAATTGGCTGCTTACACTAAGTTATGAGGAAACCGAAAAGATACTAGAAAGGGTTATATAAAATGCTGAATGACTACACACACACACACACACACACACACACACACACACACACACACACACACACACACACACACACACGCGCGCGCGCGCACACACACACACACACACACACACACACACACACACACACACACACATACACACGCACGCACACACATACATGCACTACACTTTATACAATTTCGAAACTTTTTCATTAAGTACAGTTTGTTTAAGTTAATTTTTATTTTATTATTATTTTTTTATTTTTTTTCACATGCTCTGTAATACCTATTATTGACGTGAACCTATAATTAAAGATGGAAGAGGGCGCTGACTCCTGACATACAGGTTAAATCTAGTTTGGGAGTCAGAGGCTTCAACAGGCTTATGTAAAACGAAAAAAATATGTCAATAAAGAAATATTATTATTATTATTATTATTATTATTACTTCGCGCTTCGGATATGTCGATTCGCTGTTCCATTTGACTATAAGAATTCATTTACAGAGGCCGAATCTAAAATTTTTGGAATTTTTGTTTGTCTGGCTGTGAAAGTATCACGATTGCTTGGATTATTGCGGGAAAATATTTCATCTCTGAAAAATCTATACTAAACGTTAAAACGTAATTAGGGACGAACCCGAGCGGAGCAATTGTGAGTCACTATATATGTATATGAATATGAAAGCGAAATACCACTCATTCATTAATCACAAAATCTCAAAAAGTGCAAATGCTACTAACTTAAAAGGCAATTTCATAATTCCTAACTGTAAGTAGGTAACTGTTAGGATTTTTTTTTTTTTGAAATTCAACACCAAAAGTGGTAAAAAAATTTGTTTTATTTAAACTACGCAGGCCAAGGCAAATGCTAGTAGTAGCATAAGTGTTTGCGCGAACATTTCAGCTTAGTATTATCGTAATAATGTGTTATCTTGCATAGATTGCTCATATCAGGGAGATTGACCGCCATGACCGAAATCGGTCAGAATAAAGGAAAGTATCCTAATATGGTACCTACCTAAAGTGACTTGAAAATTTAAATATGTAAAAGTTTTAAAAATTTCACCCTAAATGATCCATAATGTTAGAAATAGTCGAAGTTTATTATCTTTTTGATAAGCCATATAAAGCAACAATGTTGAAGATACTGGTTTCACGCACAAGTAGCTTTTAGGTGCAAAAATATTTTTTTACAAGTAAAAAGCACGACAGAGTTAGGTACTTCATGTGTATATTTTTAGTGTTATATATTTTAGTAATATATTATATTATTTAAAAAAAGCCAGTTATAAATTTTGGATATAATAAATTATAATTTAACTTACAAAAAAGACAACGAAATAATACTCGTCCCGCTGAATTTCTTTCGCCAGTTCTTTTCAGGTCTGAGGCTTCTTCTTTCCGAACTGGTAGTAGACTCATGACGTTCAGTAAAAAATTGTAATAATTTAATGCTGAATAAAATATTTTGAATTTTATATTTTAAATTAAGGTTTATGAAAACATAATATCATATAATATGTACATAGTACCTTATAGTTAGAATATACACGATAACATAAAATGCAGTTGGTAAAAAGTAAAATTAAAAACCAGTTTGCGACGGACTTATTACAGTGAAAATATTATTAATATTAATTATTAAAATAGACTAAGGTCTTAAAATTTAATTTCAATAAATTAGAAACTAAATATGATTTCTTTTGTTTATTTACTTAGGTATTATGATTTTTTTTAATTTTATTATTATTATAATAATTCTAAAATTTCAATCATGCTTGTAAAAGTTAATAAAAGACTTGTTATAATAATTAAAAAATTAAAGTGCCTCGTTGGTCGTGGTGTTGGTTGCCTTAGAGAATATAATAGAGTAGGTATGTATGGCTGCAGATCCGGACCACGTATAGTTCATCAGGTTTTCTGTCAAGAATTTCTCAGCAGTAGCCCGAAGTTGGGAAGTTGTCGGTGTGCATCTCTTGATGTTAGCAATCTACTTTACTTCCACTTAGATGGCAGCCCCTATCAATACTCCGTGCATCTTAACATATCACGCTGCGACTTTTTCCAATACTCAAATTATTACTACCTTGCTACTAATCGTAACCAAAAGCAGAAGTAAATTATGCACTACTAGCGACTCACCCTCGCCTCGCTTCGGGTTCATCCCTAGACAAAAACAAATCTATCCCGCGGGAACCGTACATTTTCCGGGATGATATTTAGCGTATAGCCTTCCTCCATAAACCAGCTATCTAAAGCAAAAAGATTTTTTATATCGGATTAGTAGTTCCTGAGATTAGCACATTAAACCAAACAAACAAACTCTGCCTCTATATAATATTAAGTATAGATATAGTCTAGGTATATTAAAACCTATCTCGATAACATATTTTCACACTATAGTAAGTTTCATTTGAATCATACCAAAGTTTCACGGGTTTATAAGGACGTAAACAGGCAGACATGAAGGCGAGTTTTATTATACGAAAGGATAATAGAAACAAATTACGATCAGGGAACTACAACTCATCTAATCAAAGCATTTTTCTAAAGGGACAGAATTTAAGCTATCGAGTGTTAAAATCTCTCTAACATTCTCTCTACCTTGTAAAATTGAAAATGCCTTAAAATTCTACAAACTTGTTGCTATAGGGTTTCATCAATCATTTCCCTTCTCCATCATCAGTTCAGCTCAATGATATCTTGTATTGTTTTCCGGATGTGATATTTAAACTAGCAGAACTCGCGGCTTCGCTCGCGATCAAACTACGAAAAATACGAAATTTCATGCAAATATGTCCAAGAAATAAAAAGTTTCATAAAAACTTTTATACCCTATTTCTCCCCCTTGAGGGTTGAATTTTGAAAAAACCTTCCTTAGTGGATGCTCTCGTCATATAAGGAATACGTGTGCGAAATATCAATTTTCAAGCCTTAAGGGTTTGGCCCTTGAGTTTGATAGATCAGTCAATCGTTTTTGCTTTTTATTATATGTATATAGATATATTTACAAAAATAAGTTAAAAGTTTCAAGTTTAGTACAAGTCCCTACATTAATATCGCCATCTAAGATTTTATAACAGAGTTAGTCAGCTGCATACAGTGACAAGTGAAGCTTATAAAAACGTGTTAAAAATAATTTAACATAGTGTTTACTAGAATTTTTCACCCTTCAATGAACCCATAGTATGGTGTTTCGTATCGGGATTCAGGCTTTTCTTGGTTGGTCAATAGGGATGAAATCAAGCAGTTAATTGCATTAAGTAATTTAAGAAGTTAGTTTTTCTACGATAAAGTTGATGACAAAGTAAATTATTTACTATTAGTTTAACCTAAATAATATAAAATCTTCACGAATTTAAAATTATAAATAAGTACCTTTTTTTTTATAGTTGGGGAATGCATTTACGCATACCACCTATCCCCCAGGTGGTTATGTGGGGCTCACCGGCTAGAAGAGCCGGTACTACCCACTAAACCCCAACTTTCCCCTCCCCTCCGCCCTAGTGGGACGCCGCGGGATCGCTTACGCATAATTACCGCGACGCCCCGGCGGCAGGCCTGACGGCCACCAAACCAATGAGGCTGCTCCACAGTCCACTCTGCTGAACCAGAGAAGTACCCGGAGCAGCCCCATTAAGCCACACCGCCCACCGAAGTGGGCACCCTTCAATCGGTTGCAGAGGACAGGGAGAGCGGCAACGACACACCGACACTCCTCTTCCCCTGCAGCCCCACCGCGTCTGCCATCTAAGACGGTGGCAGCCCCGTCAAGGCCGCGGGGGGCAGGGAGAACGGCGCACCGAAATACCGGCACTCCTCTCCCACCGCGGCCTTCCCCTCTACCGGTTACGAGCCTGTTTTCACAGTCCCGCAACCGGTCCCCGCCCTCCGGTCGCGAGACCGCCGAAGCGGCCCCGCTCTCGGTGGCCGCAACTCCGGAAGCCGAAGCCACAACGGAGAGCGGCCCCGTCCTGCCTTGGTCCGCGCCGGATTTCTCCGGTACCACCCGCCCCTGTGCTAAGCGGGTGGCGTTCCCCGATCCGCCACCTGGAGACGCGCCCGGTAGGAGTTGGCTCTCCCCCGGGGGAACCTATATTTAATATCTTTTAATTTTTTTTAATACTTTAACCTTTAGCAAATATTTAGGTTCCTATGTAAGTACTAGGTAATTCAAGCAGAATTTTTCTGTTTTAAGAATGGGTACTCTTGTATTTAAATACCATGTGCACATGAAAATCTTCTTAGAATATTATTCGTCTTAGAAAAGTGTGTGAATAATAATGAAATTTTTCCGGGATAAAAAGTAACCTATTTGTTATTCTGATGTATGAACTATGTTATTGTAAAGTTTTATTAAAATCTAATCAGTAGTTTTTGTGTACTACGCTGTATAAGTTACTATAGTTTTTTAATATCCCACGAGAACGCTTTAATTTTCCGGGATAAAAAGTATCTATGATGTTGACCTTGGATATAAGGTATCACCATCCAAAATTTCATTTAAATCAAACAAACAGAGAAACAAACAATTTGAAAAAAAAAAACTGTATATGTTCTATTTCTCTTCTTACATCCCCCTGACTCGGTTTTTAGCATTTTTTTCTATGTACAGACATTCGATCTCTACAGTTTTATTATATGTATAGATTAATAATGACTACATAGCAAACGACTTATAATCTCCGCAAATTAAATGATTAGTAGAAACGAACAAGTTAAAAAATGTAGTCAAATTAAATGTAACTGTGGTGAAAATAAATAATAATAAACTAACTAGTATGGTTTGAATACTTAAAAATGATTTTTAAACGAAATATTCTTTTTTTACCTATTAATAAAATATGATGATGAAATATATCATTGATTCACAAGTACCTACTGGTTAATAAATCGCGTAACATGGGTACCTACATAAAAAATATACCACCGAATTTAATAATAACCAATCTTTAAAGTCGGCTAAAAATGAGCTCAGTGCAATGAAAATAGTGGATATATAAATACTTTATTCCACACACAAAAGAAGAGTACAGAATATGAAAAGAAAAATAAAAGAATGATCTCGCACTTATCTAATATATATTATATTTACTCCTTTAAAATTTAATATTTACTATTTAAAATTACATTTCTAATACTTTTTAACTCGTTTAAATGAACAAATAGAAAACACTATGTAGTAAGATATTTTTTACGGTCTAGTTATCGAGATTAGCTCAAACAAACAGACAAAATCAACAAACCTACTGCTTAATTACATTAGTATTGGTATAACAAGTTTAAACATACGTGCAAATCGTGAGAAAGATTCTTTTCAAGATTGGTAAAGGCAGTGTCTAAAACGGTTTGCCATATCCAATCAGATTTCACGCTACAAATTTGTCTACACGCTTATTCTATTCATTAACAGAAAATCAAATTTAAACATAACATTTTTGTTACATTATTTCTTTAATTCTAAATTATCTCTAACTTTTTGTGTAAGCTTTTTAATAATTGCTATGTTTTTATACTAATTTTGAAGTGCAAATACGTATGATGTAATTAAAATCGCATAGGTAATTAATTAGCTTTTCGTTCGAAATATTCGCTAGTTTGAAACGCTATACAGAGGAAAATGTTTAGAAATATAATTTACTAGCGACTCACCCTCGCTCCGCTCGGGTTCGTCCCTACTTACGTTTTAACGCTTAGTAGGCATACATAGATTTCTCAGAGATGAGATATTTTCTCTTAGTAAAAAGTAGCCTATATGTTGACCCGGTTAACCAGCTATCATCATACCAAATTTCATCGAAATCTGTCCAGTGGTTTTCTCGTAATGCGGTAACACACAGACAGACAGACAAAAATTCTAAAAACTATAGATTCGGCCTCTGCATCGATAATAATGTCTATTTCAATAAGATTTTCCAAAAAATATTTAATGTACAGATTCGGTTTCGTTACAATTTTACTATATGTATAGACTAGCGACTCGCCTTCGCTTAGCTTTGGGTTCGTCCGCAGACATATAAAATGTACCCCACGGGAACCGTACATTTTTCCGGGATAATAAGTAATCTACGTGCTATTCCAGACTATAATCTATCTCTGTGCCAAATTTCATCCAAATCTGGATCCGATTCATATTAAAAAGAGGTAAATTTTGTGAGTTTGTGATGTTATAGGGGGCAATCTCTGGATTTACTGAATCGTTTTAGATGAAATTTGGTAAGAAGATAGTTTGACCCTGAGAAGGAAATAGGATACTTTTTATTCCGGAATTCATCCCTTAAGGGGGTGAAAATGAGGATGAATGTTTGTAATGAGAAGCAAGCTAGGGACGAACCCGAGCGAAGCAAGGGTGAGTCGCTAGTTTAAAATATTAGTGATTAGTATGGATTTAAAAAATATATATTTTGTAAGTTATAGAAGAAAATTGATTTTAATATACAATATATCCTTTTTAAATTAAGATATTGTTTATATTATTATATTATTATATATTATATATTTTTTTCTTTAATATCTTGTATTTAATCACAAACTACACCTATATAAAAAAATATTAAAAATCCATTTTCATATGTCAAATAATATAACTTTGATAGGGATTTTGCAGTCGGTGTGCTTTTTAGTTAAACTTTTTGGTAAACAATTGTCTAATGTGCGTCTAATAGTTCAAGCACCTATCTAGTCTGCCGGTACAATGACGGCCTTCATAGACTAAGAAATCTCCTATTCTCACAAAACGTCCGGTAAAAAAGATCACCAAGGCTATTCTTAAAACCCTGTAGCACTGATTTAAAGTTTGTCTTCCATAAACAATCAAAATTGAGAGTATAAATTATATGGATTTTTTTTTTATTTTTTTCAGAGACTTGAAGGGTAATCGATCTTTGTTATTAACCTTGACTTGACGTTGGTCAAGTTTAACTTTGAATTACGCTAGAAGAACATTCTTAATGTTTTTATGATGAAAATGTTGTTTATCTACGAGTAGTATGGCTTTACTTAACTACTCCATTTATACAATAGCAAAAATTACATAATAAGTGACAATAACAATGTAGATGTTACACTGAAAATTGGAAATGATAAAAAAAAAAAAAAATATTATTAACTAGATGGTGCTGTGTTAATGTCCCGACATATTTATTTAGTACTAGCAATTTACGCTCGCTTCTCTCGCGTTCGTCCCTACGTGCGTTTTGACGGTTAGTATAGAATAACTATATACATGTACATACATAGGTATAGAAAAGTAAGTACCTACTTTAAAAATTTTTAAAAATATATATCCCTTACTTGAGAAATGATTCGCCATACAAATTTTCATCGCCCTTTTCACCCCTTTAACGTATGATTTCCAGGATAAAAATTATCCTATGTCCTTCCTAGGGTCTCAAACTACCTCCATACCAAATATCATCTAAATCGGTTCAGCGGATTAAGCGTGAAGAGGTAACAGACAGACACACAGAGTTACTTTCACATTTATAATATTAGTATGGATTATGGTTATGCAAGTTAGCACATATAGCTTTCCAAAGGCAGGACGGACGGACAGAAGAAGCGTAGGCTTAGTAATAATGCTAGGAGCTTTAGGATACGGAAACCATAAAATAACTAAAATAATTCTTCGATTAATATTTTATGGTAATCCAATCTAATTTGTATTGGTCGAGTCATAGGTTTACTTGGAACAGACGAATGTAATATAATATCTACTATGATATAATAATAAATTCAGTTGATTAATGCGAATTTTGACCTTCGTTTTGCATTATAGCTATGTATTACCCACAGAAGACAGGTATTTCCGGTTTAATATAAGTGAAATTTTATACACGAACTACGTATCTATATAATCATTATTATTATTATGTGTTTGTTTGTCATTTTTCATACAATGTTATGTTTTGCTTAGTTAGAAGGTGCCATATCATATACAAAGAATTAATATGCAGGTAGGTACTGTGTGGATAATAAAATTTCTCATCTCACTCCAATATTCCACACGTCCGGTTGCGATATTTAAATCATTAATCATTCTTTATAAATTAGCATTAGGTATTTCATATCTTAGGTTTAGTTTAGTTTTTTACAAGATATTGTTGTGTCAAAATGTAGATACATTTATTGATTGATGTTTTTAATAAGTTATTAGACGTATTTCTGAGTATAAATAATATATTACTTTGTTTCATAGTTGTTCGATCAAATAAGCAATTTAATAATATAGGGCATAAAGAAATAAAAAGGATATTTTCAGTAAAAAAAATTATTATTTTCTAATAACTTAATATTTCATTAACTTCCTAAGTTTTCTTTAATTGTGATTGACTTGACTAAATAATGTGTTATATTATAATATAGTAACAGCAATAAACTCATTTTTACGTTATAATATTTTGCAAAGTTATTTTTAGTTCTGGTTTTCGGGCATGTTGAGAAAAAATTTGAAGTATTTATTATTTATATACTTGTGTTAAAATATATTAAAAGAGCTCACATAAAAAGTACTGAATTATCAATTAAAATAACGATGTTAGATTAAATTTAATTGGACATACTATAAAATAATTACATTATTATTTATTAGCGCTTTAGATTGAGCATAGATGTTTATCTATGCTTGGCGCCAAAACATCGTTATCGTTCTTAGTAGCGCCATCTCGTGATAACTTTAAGAGTTAAAAATAAAATAAGCTTGAAAAATATTGAGGTAACTAACTTTTGAATTGATAATGAATTATAAATAGTATCATTCATTAATAGTTTTATCAAAATTAAGAAAGGTATTAATTGTATACATTAAACTTGGTTTATTTTGACTTTTGTATGCAAAGTTATAATGAACTACCAATAGATGGCGCTGCTACTTAAGTACACTTCGCAGAGTTATTGACGAACGATGATAGATGTCATTACTGCTTTGTGTTTACATGCTTTATGTTGGAATCGAAAAATAGATTTCTATTAAATAACTATATATGAAAAGCTTAAAATAAGTGGAAATTACATAACAAATTTTAATAACTTTAATAGGATTAATAATTAAAGTATCATATAATTTTAACATAAAGCGACATCTGCCGAAAAATATTGTAGTATAATTTCTTTTTCACATGACAAAGTGTTACATATTTTCACTAGATGACGCGACTGATGACTGATGACGATTTTATTCATGTTTAACTAAAGCCGAAGTCTCTCTTCTTCAGTTAAAGCTGAATGAACTTTGATCAGTTACCTCAAAAAGCTGTATTTTTTATATCAATATAATTGTAGACAAATAAATATTTTCGTTTTATTTAATTTCCCTGTTTTATATCGAGTCGTCATAGATCAGGGAGCTTGAACTGGATGGTTTTACTTGATTGATTAAGATTATAAAACAATGAATCAGCATAATATGGCATCCTGGAAATTTCTAATAATTCATTTACAGCGGCACCCGTACAGAAGATAACTGAAAAATAAAACATATACATATACAATTTTGAAAATTCGAATAATTTGAGTTTTTGTACTGCGTAGTAGGTACAACCTATCCTTGATGACAACATTATTGAGGGACGTCAGGCGAGCTTAAGGATTAAGACTAGCTGGGACAAAACCATTGGCTTCTGGGACTGAAAGTCATGGGCACTTCTTGTAAGGCCTCACACGACGGACATGAAATGATTTTGCAGTATGACGATATAACATGAGAATAGGGTAACTTAGAGTGATGAGAGAAGTAGAGCCTTACTTGTATTCGTATTAACTGGCCGGTCTGATTAAACCTTTTAACAACATTAACTTAAAACTGCACTAAGACCTCCACATCTTCTTCCCCAGTAACGCTTTCCCATCCCAACCATTCTATCTATCTCTCGTGTATACTCACAAGCACAACTACTAGTGTTGTAAATGCACAAACCTAAATCCTACTATTACTGCTTGTTACCAAAGGCAAAGGCAAAGGTAAGGCAAAGGTACTATGAGATCGTGTGGGACTTACAACTTTTGTTTACTTTTATGAATTATTGGATTGAAACAACACTAATACGTAGTGTTTCACTAAATCGTAGTACTTTTAGAGCATACCAACACATTTTCAACATACGATTGTAAACAATAAGATTTTCTCATTGTATAATATACGGAATTTTGTAATAAAGAGTCTTATATAATAAGTTAAAGATAATCTAGACAGGCGGAAGAAGAAGCTTTCACAGGATTTGTTAAAGTCTAATTAGTGTACGGCATACTAAAATACTATGGAAAAACGGAGATTAATTTTAAGTGTTTATAAAAATTTATATATTCAATAAATGCTCTACACTGGAAAATGAAAATACACCAAGCATTAAATTTAGTTTAAATTAATTCTAAAGTAAAAATATTGTAGACTTTACAGTTACATTCACGCTAAGTATGGTATAGAACCTTTATTTTTGCGAATTTAATTTATAAATAATTTGTTGGTTTATGATTTATTCACCTTTTTTATCCTAGACACATAACATATTAAAGAAAAAAACAAATAAAATAGACAAATAGTTCTCGAGCTATGAGCTCACAAACAGACACACATATACATGTTTTAAAATATGTAGAGGTAATGGATATATGTATGTACAATTACATACGTGTTTCGCAGCCAGGTTCTATCTACAGGCATATTAAAAGCTTCTGTGCTTACAGATATGGACTTCGCAATCATTGAATGTTTATGATGATAAGGTCCACTCGAACGGATATCGGTCACCGCAAGCAAACTCACTGAGCTAGCCTTATTTTACATATAAGATATTGAAGAGCATAATTTATTTTCCCATTTTCATAGTACAAATGGCCGGTACAAGCTGGTTGTAGCCTGCTGGAGAGGAGAAAACATAAAGAAAAAACATAACATAAACTTTCTAACTTTGTGTTATAATTGAAAAATTCTTATAAGAAAAGCTTAACAAGCTTATCCAGCTCTACAGAATGTAGAGCATGTACGTGTTAGCAACTGATAGCAGAAGTAGATTTATTAATCTCTCCCTCTATTTGATCATGTAAAATAATTATCTAAGAAGAAAATGTAAATGTTTATATTTACGTTATAACATATTAAAACATATTTCTTATAAAAACTCATTTAAAAACTTGACCTTATAAATACAAAAATAAGTTGGTCGTCAATTATGAATGTATAGCAAATTATTGTAGATTTTCTCACGTCATATAGACAAAGTCATAGGTGGAGGTAGTTGATAAGTAATTGTGTACATTATTAAGCTTAACAAAAACACTAGAGGTTTACTATCTTAGTATAATACTTGTTCCACAGTTCCGTGTGTACGAGTGTCTGCACTGCGACCGGGTTTGAAAGTGAAGTTTTTAATAGCCAGAGTTGCCTTACTGTTGGTATTGCAGATAATTTTAAAATTAACTTTTAAATGGCTAGTAGAATAAATATAAACTTAAATTTTTGGCAAGTTTAGAAATGTTGACATTTATACCAATACTAATATTTAATTAAATAATATATATAATAAAATTTGAGAGTAACTATTTGTTTGTTACATTTTCACGTTTTGACATATATATATTTCATCGTGGGAATCCCATAGGGTGTCTTTTATCTCCGCTCTTCTTACCGTGCGGGTGGAACTGTTGGTAGGAATTAGTTTCCTGTCACGCGCCATTCTTTGAAGGTTTTATGTGAATTAGTGTAATTATAATTCTTTAAATTTTTTGTAAATTTATTGTTCTCAAGCGTATTTATTGAGATTTATTTTATTTATTTTTTATTTTTTTTTTATTATTTATGTTTATTATATTTAGTATATTTAAGTAATTTCAAATAGATGGTGTATCATAATTATTAAGTCCCAAACTTTGAACTGTCTAAAATAGAATTAAATAGTTAAGAATTCGTAACTTTTACATTCCATTAAATTAAAAATAGAGTCAGTCAAACAAACTTCCTGTAAAAATATAACTTTGTAAACTAAACTTTAAAAGCAGAGCTTTCATAATGGACCAAAAGTTTTACACCTCTGTATAGAAGGTGAGTTGCGCACGCGCAGCCGTTCGAACATTTCAGCTCAGTCGAGCACCGAACGTCATCGCGAAACGTCCTACAATGACACAAAAATAATTCTGTGCTGTGCAATCATATATAAAAAAATATTTTTTCTTTACATACAATAACTATTATGATAGTGTGAGTGAAATGCTACAGCCTAGATGTGTTTGTGCTAAAATGGCGGGTGTTTTTTGTTTTTTCGTTGTTCTCCTGTGCTTCGCGAGATGTCAAGGTAAGTCAAAATGTCATATTTTTTGTATGTTATTACCAATTTAATTTATTCTGTTATAATACATACGTTATATATGCAAAATTAAATATAGAGGTTTTAGGTAGAGACAGTATTTGAACAATTTAAAGTAATATAAAGTGAAAAGTCATTTCGTTTCTTATATCAATTAAAATATTTACACATGTATATGTATTTAATTTGATCTTGTTTATTTTTGATGTATTTGAAAATTATTGTAATTTAAAATAATTATGATAATTATATAGTGTTCTTAAAAGAGAGAATGGGACTGAATTAAGAATAAATTATCACATAATTTATAATGGATACCTTACATAAAAATGTAGTATATATTTTGTAATAAATACGCGTCTTATTAACTTTGGAATAATGGCGAAAGCTTCGTATATAGAAGACATCAACGCGTGCGTCGTAGAGATCGTTATATCGTTTTAAATGTCACAGAGTTCATTCATTATAATGTGGTTTTAAATCTTCCCAAATTATTAGTAGCATTTTTTAAAACATAGTTTGTCAATATCCTCGAGAATTTATAAAATGAGTTAAAAATAAGAGAACTATTTTATATTACTTTTGGGGTAATCAATATTATATTAAAAGTAAGAAAAAAATATAAAAATATATACATATATAATAGATTTCAAACTGTTATTTATTTTTTTAATGTGACATACATTTAAATACAAATTTAACTTCACATCCTGTATGAATGCTTTTTATTAAAAAGTACTCAAGTCACAGATAATTTCTTTACATACCACGCGGTTACATAACGTTATTTTTGACGCGAATTGTAAATTTTTTTGCAATTGAAATTGCAATAATTAACAAATTAGTGACAATTAAGTTAATTATGTTGCCAAAAGCAGAATTCTTTTATCACTACATCGGAAATATAAGCTAAATCTTTTTTTAATTATTTCCAATAAGTTGAAGTAAACATTAGGTTTTTCAGGAAACTAATAAGATTTTTTCGTCGTAAGAAAGCCTGATTTATTTATAATATGTATGTATTTGAAGTTATATATGTGTAGTTTATCAACTATCTGGAATCCATAACAGAAGCCTCATAGCTTATCATGGAACTAGATGATACTGTGTAACTAGATGATATTCCAACACATTTATTATTTATCTATTTATTTGATTAAAAAATATACAAATACTATGTAGTATAACAGTCATTGCGACTCCTTTTACATATTACATAAATTCTGGTTTTATAAATCGTTCTTCTTAGACTCAGATATGTATATAAAATATTATTGATGCGTTATTTTACCATAATTGGATTGATATAATTAGGCTGTGTGTACATTTCTTAGTCCTGCCTCGTGACATAGAATAATAATAAGATTTACTTTGTTTCTTTATTAATTCTACATCAAGGATTATTGAAAACTACGTATGTAATAGAGCTTATGGACTAGGTCATTTATATAGGGCCTATAGAAGTAATAAATGTAACATATAACGAAGCCAATTATATTAATATTTAAAACAAAGTAAAATAATTTAAGCATATAACATGCAAAATACATGTGAACTTTTACATTGAGAAATTATTGGGGTCTAACGACGTTGTATAAATCAACGCCTATGAAGCAATGATTTGCACAAGCAAAGTGAATGGTCATCTTTAAATGCCATCGCCGTAAAATCTTCCAACTCAATTTCTGTTAATGTTGTCTTAAAGTCATCTTACAAAGACAACATTTTTGCATAAAATTAAAATGAAATTTTATATCTTAACTTTCTTCTTGTGGCCTAGTAGAGGTTCGCGTATCTCATATCTACTTTGGAGATAACAGGTTCGAGCCCAGCTATGGACGAATTTTTATATTCAATGTATTTGGGTGAAATTCTAAATGAAAATACCTTATATCGACGCTTATAGGACATAGGTCACTTTTTAATTTTTATCTATGTATCTACACTTACTTGTAGAGCTTCATGCAAAAACAATTTTATATGAACACTACCGACTCACCTTCGCTTCGCTCGGGTTCATCCCTGAGTACGATTAGTATGGAATATATAGACTATATATCATATGATATACAGCCTATAAACCCTACTCAATAAACGAGCTATCTAATGCGAACAGAATTTTTTAAATCTGATTAGTAGGTCCTGAAATTAGCACGTTCAAACAAATAAACAAACTCTGCCTCTTTATAATATTAAGTATTGATGTGATTTTTATGTATGGTCATTAATTCCTATTTCTAGGAATTTCCTTGAGGGACGGAGAGAGAGGCCATTATATTAACCTCTCATTACAACCTCAGATTAATTTAATTTTATTAATTTATCCACTGTCCGTGGGTGAGCGACAGTTTATATTACATTTGTTAACCTTGCAAAGTCACCTAAATAGTTTTATTGTATAATATTTAATACTTTGAAGAAAATATATCGAATATTATCATAAATTTCGCATTACATTCAATGTTTATCAAATTATTAGCAATGATATACATATAATTATTTTTTACTTTTAAATGTTTATGCATACATAATTTATAGGCTTAGTTTTTTTCCTGGTATATTAAGTTGTTATTTTCGGACGTTTGTGTAGTTCAAAATAACAGTTGGGGGCAGAGAATGTTAGAACGCGTACCTAGTGTTCAATGTCTATTTTTAAAAAGACTCACGATTGTAGATAAGTTTTGATATCTCTATATTTTATTAACTTATAATATTTATCACAATAACAGTGGTAGTTCATTGGTTACGAGCTTGGTTACATAGTAAAAGTAAAATAAGTTCAAACTGGGACTCCACAACTCTTGAGTTTTTTATATTTGAATAATTTTCTACTTGCTAATATTGTGAGTAAAATTGTCGTGAAGAAAGCTGTATGCCTTATACAACCTAAATGTGCGCGATAGACTTATGATGTCTGCCAATCCGCAGTAAGCCAGCGTTTTGGACTATGGCCTTTTTTTTGATGTCGCTCGATAAACCCATCATGGGGTCTCTGGCAGGGACTGTGGGTTTTAGTGATTAGGAGTAGTGTACTCTCAAAACCCAATAAAGCCCACAGCGGAACCCCATTGTGCAATAGGGCGTTGCAGGATTACTTACACTACAATACCGCAGAGGGCACGCCCAAATCGCCTAAATCAGAATGCCCTCGACTCACAGAGCATGTGGTGGATTACAGTCTAATCTATCCCATTGACATATCCAGATGTTATCTAACATCTATTTTCTATTTCACTTATCTGTTGCAGAGTACTCAGACAAAGCTATTTAAATACGCATTTATTTCAGTACATTAAAAGATCGTTCGTTACGACCCCATCTAGTACAAAAGTAAAACCATTTATTACGTCAGTACTATTATATTCTTTAAAAATCACGCGCAATGATTGTTATATTTATTACCAAGCAGATTATTATTATGTAATTGTTATTGTATTAAGTATTAACGTTTTTCCTTTTTTTATGGTACTCAGTGATAAACGAGCAGACAGCCCACCTGATGGAAAATGGTACCTGTCGCCCATAACACAGCCTCGTAGCTTACCATGGAACTAGATGGTGCTGTGTGTTAATGTCCCAACATATTTATTTATTTATAACACCTACGGTTTATGCACTTAGGTTTTACGTAACAAAACTACAGAACCGAGGGTACGTTATCACTGTGAGGACTAAGATAATATGCCTCTTGCCTCTAATTGCGCTGGCTACCTTATCCTTGAAACCGAAACACAACAATGCAATCATTGTTGCTTGGCGGCAGAAATAGATAAGGGGGTGGTACCCATCCAGTCGGACTCCTCAGGCTTGACAGAGTCCTTCCACCACAGTCCTTATATAAACAGGCTAAGACAAAACAGTTCAGTACTATTTTTTTCTTCTTTTTGTCAACCTATTTTCTTTTTTTTTTGTATGTTTAGTAGCTATTGAGATTGGAAACAGTTCAGTATTATTATTTATGAATTATCAATAATGATTATTACACTGACCGAACGCTAGTGTATTTACTTATATAGTAATATTTTTTAATGTAAAATATTTTATGAAGGTTTTCGTTTTAAGAATATATGAATTCAATTAAAATTACAATAAATTAATACTTTATTTGATTTACGTGAATATTTGACATTTTAAATTTTCCGATATTTTCGCGGATTTATTTTGAATTTTGGTTCCGAAAAGATAGTTTTATTTAAAATTACAATAAATTATTTGTAGAGTCATAATTATTATAAACTAGCGACTCACCCTCACTTCGATCGGGTGGCTCCCTGGGTAACTTTTAACGGTTAGTATTAGATAGACTACATAGGTATGATGAGTTGTTGTGGGTTGTATCATAACAGTTTTTCTCGTGGGAATGAGATAATCGCCCGTGGTAAAAAGTCATGTCATCTCCAGCCAGCCCTCCTACTATCTCCACACAAAAAAAAAACACTCACTCTGTTTCAACGTGAAAGAAGGACAAACAAACAAACACATTTTCACATTTATATAATTAGTATGGAATGAGATCGAGTCCCACGTTATATTTACATTCATTCAATTCAATTTATTATTAAAACACAACGTTAAACGTTCCTTTTCTACAAAGCAACTTAATAATTATATTTTTCATATAAAAATAAATAATAATCAGAATAATTACGAAAACAGCTAACACTAGGTTTCGCATAACCGTTTTTAAAAACTATCATTGCGTAGATTATTAACCTACTAATTAACGACCACAACTGATCATCATTTACATTTACATACTTATTTCTCTATATTGCTTCAGAGTGAAGTGGATTAGTAGAGTGTCCATACTTGCGAGTTTTCTGTAAAGCTGTTTATCTACGACTGGAATGTTCCGGTCGTGTATAAAAATACGGTCACCTCTAATCGGCACGGTACAAGTTATAAGTAGGGTATGGTGGTAGTGATGGCGGGAAGTTTCAGTGAAATAGTCGTTAAATATGTGATTCCTGTAAAAATTCTTAGATAAATTTTAGATTAATACTAACAACTAGCAACTTACCCTAGCTTCGCTCAGGTTTGTCCCAAGGAATGTTTTAATTTTTTGAGCAAAATCCTAATTCTTTTTCTAAAACAAAAGTAGGCTAAGTTACTCCTTATAATATCAGATATCTGCCAGTGAAAGTCTCGTTAAAATTAGTCCAGCGATTTTGGAAATTAGCCGGAACAAACAGACAGACAGACACACAAAATCTTTAAAAATTGTGTTTTTATAAGTACCGTATATAATTCTATAGACGTTACATACAGACCCTTCAATTTTATTTATTGTATAAATATTCGCATAATATGGCGAGTAAAAGGTAGTCTATGTCACTGTAGCCTAGAAATTACGTATAAACAAAAACCATGTCAACATGCCGCTGCACTGTTGCTGTATGAGAGAAGTTCCAACAAGGAGTTCACTTTCACATTTATAATATAAGTAAATTGTCTTTAACGATAAAACTACATAGTTCACTGCTTGTGTTATGACTAGTAGGTTCGATTCTCGCACGTGATAGATATAGATTTTGAACATAACATATACATGGTTCGATCGGATTAGTTTAAGTCCACTGCTTAAGCCTTTTAATATACACTGTTTTTATAATAAAGAGATAGACCAATAATAGTTTTATCGTTTTTAATAATTATACACTCAAAATATTACTCTGAAAAGTTATTAATATAATTAACAACCAAAACCGCTTACAGTATAGACACACTGGTAACCTGTCTTCACTAGGTCGTGAGAGTGGGTGTGACTGTACGCACATCAAACGTTTATACAATTGTGTGATGAACTAATACACCTTATTCTCTTCAATAGACACCTGATGTTGAAAAGTAATGAATTATATGTACACTGTACAGAGTGCTGATATGTAACCATTTAAAAATAAAGGATTGTGTGTTTGTGTGTGTGTTACGTGATATCTTCGCTATCTTGTAAATCGATTTTCATGATTATTTTTTTTATAGGTGTCTCATGTAAAAGATTTATATTGCAGCTTAAGGGTGGATTAATTTTGTTTTAAGGGTTGTTATTGAAGTGACTTTATAACTTTTTATGTAGTTTATATTCCTTTTTGATAGTATATAGTTAAAGTATAAGATGTTACAGTTATAAATATTACTAACGTATTACCCTCGCTCCGCTCGGGTTCGTTTCTAAATATGTTTTAACGGTTAGTATAGATTTCTCAGAGATGAGATATTTTTCCGCAGTAAAAAGTATCCTAAATGTTAACCCGGATAACCAGCTATCATCGTACCAAATTTCATCAAAATTCGTCTAGTGGTTTTCTCGTGATGCGGTCGCAGACAGACAGACAGACAGACAAAACTTATAAAAACTATAGATTTGGCCTGCGTATCTAAAATAATGACTATGTCAATAAGATTTTCCAAAAAATATATTATTTACAGATTCGACTCAGTTACAATTTTATTATATGTATAGACAATGTAATTATGTATTCGTATCTTTAAACGTACCTTTAATTTTAATTACCTTCTTCACACCTATGTAAATGATATATTTTTTTTCATTATTACAGCTAATTAAAAAGATATTTGTTTATTATTACAACTCAAGCATTGTTTGCTTAACTATTGCATTAAATCCTGTTTAATCATTTGTCAATCATCATTCTAATTAAATGTTAATAACATGTCATACTTGAAGAATGTTCATTTAAATTTTTCTTTCCTAACACTATTAAAGATTTGTGTAATGCACTTAATTCATATTGTAATTGTATAATCTACGCTTAATAGTTATTGAGTTATAATGTCGTGACCTGTAATGAGCGTTTTACTTTCAAATTTCATACGTAGAAAGAGAATTGGTAATGTATAACAACTTATTATTACATAAGCGTTCATCATATGAACCAAATTTTTGGTTATTTTTTATTGCTGGTTAAGCAATTTCTATCCCTGTGCTTATCCTTCTTTTTCTTTTCATCATCACTCACATAATTCTTTATCCTACATGTTATCGATACAAGATACTTCCCCTCTTCCATTTATTTCATTTCTTCCCGTTACTTAATCCTACTAATATTATAAATGCAAATGTGTGTATGTCTGGATGTTTATCAAAATAACACATTAGCTACTTTTTATCCCGGAAAAAGTTACGGTTCCCGTGGGATAGATTGTTTTTGTTTTTCTAGAGGCGAACCCGAGCGAAGTGAGCATGACCCGCTACTCAAACATATTTTTATGCGCGTATGAATATCTTTACATAGAGTCTATCCATAGTTTTGTTGGCCTGTCCATACTTCTATATCTATTTATATCTGTTTGTATGTAGTTTAGTCAACTTGTCATGCTTAATTTAAAAAAAAAATGCTGAAATTCAACAAATGAAGTTCGGTGTGAGTTGACTCATTTTTAAGTAAAATTTGTATCCGATTAATATCCTAAAAACCTAACAATATATAAACCTGGATAAAAAGTAGTGTATGGCATATGCATTCATTCAAATCTATATATATATATATATATATATATATATATATATATATATATATATATATATATATATGTGCTTAATAAAAACCAGAATTACTACGTTTCTGCGTAAAAGAAAGACAAATAAACATACATATTTATAATATTAATAATTAAAAAAAATATTTTTAAATTTACTTTAAATTCATGTCACATCAACAAAATATAAAAGTTTATTAAATTTGCAACAACTAGAATGTAATAAAATACAGTTAAATCGTTCATACGTTTTCATCAGTTAACACTTAAAACCAATCAAAATCTTCGTTAATGGGTTATAAAAACCATTTTATGAGAGTATCGACTTATTTAGCATAGTTTTCGGTAAAAAAAGAAAGAAACAAAGTACTTGTGTAGTATCAAATGCATTTGACAATAGTTTGTCTTTTTGACTGACTTAAAAAAAAGAGGTCAATTATATGTTTTTAGTTTATAATTTGGATGATATCTTCATGAGTGAGTTGATTTACGTAATGTTTTTTTAATGTATAGATTATTTTTAAGAATGATATTAATTGATAATATTAATTCCAAAGTAAATTCATGTCTAAAGGTGGAATTGTGACTTGTAATTATTTGATAGAAGTTATTTTTTTTGGGTTAAGAAATATTTTATTACATCTTTCATAGGGCTATAAATATGAAAGAGCGTTTGTTGGTTTATTAATTTATCCTCCTTTTTAGTAACGGAACATTAGATCAATGCGATATCTAGGTTAGATATAGTAATAAATAATAATGTACCTATATGGCTACTTCTTATCTTGGTGACTCTAGAAGTTTTTACTGGATAATTTAGTTATCTAAAGCACAGATTATATAATCCTTTACTAAAGTTATTTATTAGAAGACAACAGAAGCTTTTTGTATGGTTTTAATGATTTTATTCACTGATTGAAAATTGGAGTGAGAATGAATATAATATTCACATATCTTCAACCATCATCGAATTGGTTCTATTTCATTTACCGTCACTCCGCTACGAAACAATTTCGTAGTGTTCGTATTGATTATCTATTAAAGTAAAATTAATAAAAGAACTAAGTCATAACTATATAATAACTTTTGAAAACTCAAAGACTTGCCTCTCCCGTGATCGTGATCTTTCAATTTTTTTTTGTAAAGCATTCGAAACGTCACGTCGGGAACAAAAATCAAAATCAAAACAAGCCGTAATAAAAGAATATAATGCACAACTTCATTATTACGCTTAAATAACCTAAAAATACCTTAAAATGCCTTAAAATTTTTACTACACGAGTGTAGTAATATACTACATAACCGAAAAAAGGAGTGCTTATTTTTATCCTTTCCTAATGATTGTAAATTTTCCTGATGCTTAAAGATATAAATAGAACTCTTTGTGGTTTCCACAGAAGTGTCATGTTAAGTTGATGCGGACTGACACAGGATGACACTTTACAATTGTTTACTACGTTTTTTTTACATAAAAAGAAAAATGATAATGAGACATTATGAATATTTGACATACCGCTTCAATATCTTATTTCCATTCGAATCTTATTTTTTTGTAGGCGTAAGCGATTATAGAATCCGCCAAATTTAAGCTCTAAATAGAAATACTAGCATGCGCGAAACTACTACTAGACACTAGTCTCATTTAAAGGGATTTTAAGCTTACTTCACCTATAATTCACGTCCATAACAGGACATATAAAACAGCTTTGTTTATATTTTCTGCGGTTACAGATTCGATGTCCGTTTAATGTAAAAATATATTCAAAATGTCTCAAAACTAATAGATCTTGACGTACCCACAGCCTTACCACTTTCACAAATCCAATGAAAGGTCAAACAAGTTTGTTCGTGTGTGTCTGGCAAGTGATCCACACACAAGCTATTTAAATCAACTTTATATTTATAACCTTAAGGTATATATTGCAATGAAAACATCTATTAGGTAACTTTCTAAATTTTTCGGTGTATTCCGTAGCTGCTATAAATTGTTTTATCACTTGAGTTATAGGGCGTGGAAGATTGAGTTTATTGAGTTGTCTCTAGTCAGTGCTGATTTGTTTCTAGTATGGGTTCTGATTGGAATTAAATTGGAGACCGTTATCTAATACAAACGGTTCAAAATATTTATAAATTTTGAAATTTGCTTTAATATTACAAATATGAGTTTAACTTAAGCCCCGCACTTGACTAGCATGGTGGACTATGCTCTGATCACCCCCGTATTAAAAAGAGGCCCTTGCCCAGCAGTGGGACATTAAAAAAGGCTGAATATACACATTATAAACATGAAAATGTGTTTGTTGAAAGCCTATCAATTACATCTTCTAAAAGAACAAAGACTCTTTAAATTCAATAAGAGTCTATTATCAAAAATAGAAAGTAGCATGTCATTCAAATGTGTAATAAGTCAATCAATGAGCGGACAGATATCTCATTAGTTAATATCGATATTATATTTTTAGAGATTTTTCACTCATTGATATAAAAATGCCATTGGTAATTAACTTTCTACGCTTATTTAATTATAAAAAATATATTTTTTTCAATTTTCTATATCTACACATATAATAAAATTCTAACAGAGTCAAATCTGTACATTAAATATTTTTTGGAAAATCTTATTGAAATAGTCATTATTATCGATGCAGAGGCCGAATCTATAGTTTTAAGAATTTTTGTCTGTCTGTCTGGGAACGCATCACAAGAAAACCAGTGGATAGATTTTGATGAAATTTTGTATGATAATAGCTGGTTATCCGGGTCATCATATAGGATACTTTTTACTACGGGAAAATATCTCATCTCTGAGAATTCTATACTAATCGTTAAAACGTACCTTTTAAGACGAACCCGAGCGGAGCGAGGGTGAAACGCTAGTCATTAATAATTACTTAATAAATATTTTGTTCTTGTTTTTACTGCAACCAATTCAAGTTCATGCATCGGTATCGACATTTTCAAATTAAATCGGTTGCAATAATAATATAGTAATCGATTCAACCATCTGATTAAATTAATATATAACGTTATTTATTCAAATTATCTTACTAGGGACGACTTATTCTGGCTATAAAAGTATACATACACTGAAAACTTATAGAGCCAAAAAAAGCTTTTCTAAAACGGAAATTGAATCCTTGTTTTTCAGCGCCTTCCATTACGCCTGCCACTAATGCTTTTATTGATAAGACGAGTATACGTACAATGTTGTATTAGGTTACATAACTTGCGAGACCTATATACTTACTGTAGGAAAATGAAGTATTAATTTTCTTTCAAATGAATGTATAATCTACTGTTCTTAGCTATCGATAACATATGAGAGCAAAAGTTAAATAAATTTGGGATTTGGAGCATTCGAGTCGATCATTATTTTTATGGACTAAATTACTCACTTTATGTAATACTAACGACTCACTCGTAACTATAACACGAATAAACTATATATATGTACATACATAGGTATAGAAAAATAAAATTTTCATTGCCCTTTTCACCGCGTTAAGGAATCATTTCCGGGATAAAAACTATTCTATGTCCTTCTCAGGGTCTCAAACTATCTCCATATAAAATATCATCTAAATCAGCGGATTAAGCATGAAAAGGAGACAGACAGAGTTATTTTCGCATTTATATATTAATATTAGTATTAAGTATGGATATGGATCATGTTAAACAACCTATTTATGTACATATTTACATCTTACGATATTTGTGTAAGTCCTCCCGTAATGGTTCTTATGCAACTGCAATCTAAGAGTTCCGGTTATGAATTGGAAGATAATAGATATTATTTTCTGCAAATAGATATAACAAGTGATTTATGTAAGATTTGTTTCCTTTTGCTCTAAAAAACTGACTCAGACATTAGAAAGCTAGTCATTTGCTATTAGCTTACCGTCTATCCCGAAAAGTATAAGGAAAATATTAAAGCAAAAAATAAGCTAAAACGTTACTGATGGTAGAGTCGGTACATTCTTTTTATTATTTCTGGTTGTTGCTTAAATCCATTACTTATATTTAGGTAAATGCGTGTTTGATAACAGCCTATAACTATGCAATATAGGCGTTACTATAATAAAGTTATATAAAAATAAATACATATGAGGTCTTATAACACCGTGTTTAACAGTCAAATGTTTTGCCGGAATACGCTTGGATTGCTGAATTATTTACTAAGCGCCTTTGTTCTTTGGAGGTACATAAAGTCGAAGTTAGCTTTTGCCCGTGTATTGGGTAGTCACATAAACTCAGTCATCAATTACTATTTCAAACAAAGATTGAACATATCTATACAGATAAATAAAATTGAAGTGTCTGTTTGTAATGTCAAAATAACAGCTTTATACTAAATGCATATGGAATTATATACGGTATTGATAAGAAAATTACAATTTTTAAAATTTTTGTCTGTCTGTCTGTTTTTACGGCTAATCTCCGAAATGGCTGGACCAATTTTAACTTCACTGGCAGATAGCTGAAATTATAAGGAGTAACTTAGGCTGCTTTTATTTTAGAAAAAGAACTAGGGTTTTGCTCGAGAAAATTAAAACGTACCTAGGGACGCACCCGAGCGAAGGGAGGGTAAGTCGCTAGTTAGGAATATGCATCGTATAATAAGTAAAATATTTTTTACAACAACCTTTTTTACAACCTCCCTTAAAGATGTAATTTTGATTTTAAAGTTTTAATGAATGGTCTCTTGAGATTAGACTATTTATTGAAAAAAAAAAAATGAAAATCGGTTCACTTTTGGCGAAAATATCGCGTCATATAAAAAAGCACACTTAAATTGATCGCTCTTTTTGAAGTCTATGAAATGTGTAAGTAATTATATAATAAGTAACATATTTTTAAAGCTTTGGTTTTATTGAACATTATACGTAGGTATAGATTATGCCTTGAGGTTGTTTACCAGGAAGTGCACTTGCAGCAACTAGACGCCGGCGAATTAATAAAGGTTTCGATAAGGTCGTTGAAAATGGGTGTGTCACATGATATATTACTATTTTGTGACATTAATCCTTTAATATAAATATGATAATTGAAATATATGTATGTTTACATAAAAGGCAGTGGTAGGCCAGTGGTTACGCCCTCGCTTCGAAAACCGAGTGAAGCGTGTTCAAATCCCGGGTAGTTTTTGTATGTCCTATGTATTGTCTCTGATATTACATATACAAATCATTTTCAACATGATTACAATTTATTTATCCAGCAAGTTTTCGAAGAATATGTGAAGTCCGCCAATCCGTACTAGACTACAGCGTGGTGGACTATGGTTTGATCCGTCCCCCTCGTATTGAACGGAGGCCTGTGCCCAGTAGTGGGACACTAAAAAGAAGAATACAACATCAACACATATTTTATCATAGATAAGATACATAGGAAATGCCATGACGCAAAGACTGATTTACATCAAAAAAGATACATTTATAGAAAGTACCATTTATCGCTAGGTTAGATGGCAAACAAATTATTATAATAAGTATAAAATAGATGACTCAAAAATTTGAGTCCATTTATTTACGCTATAATTATGTAAATGGATCACGAAAATCTATTTAAGTACCGAATTTCAACTTAATTTGTTCGGGGAAAATAGACTGTTACGACAGACAGAGAGACTCTTGAGTATGCTTTTCTTTTCTTCGTATGGATAGATATATGTGTTCTTCAAATACATATTTGTGACTTTTTCTGCTCGCGCGATACTTTGTTTTTGTATAATCATTTTATTCTCTAAGTGTCTTAAGTGAAGTTAGACATCCTAAAACCTTCCTCAAGATATTGCCTATATGCAATAAGGTTTTTTCAATCTGACTGGTAATTCTAGAAATAAACTGGTTGAAACAACAAAGAAAAAACAAATCGTTAGCTTTGTGGGCTCCTCCTTCACCTATACTAATATTGTACTAAAGAGGAAAGATTTTTTTGTTTGTATCGAATAAGCGCCGAAACTACTGGCCCTATTTAGATGTAATTTGATAAGAAGATAATTTAAGACCCTGGATACACCCTGGATACATAGATAATTTTTATCCCGTAAATCATCTTTTAAAGGGGTGAAAATGGGGATGAAAGCTTATATGGGGAATCCACCTAGGGAAAGGGTGAGTCGCTAATAGTACACAAACAAATACAAAGCAGTAGGAGGATTCCAAAGCTTAAAAATTTAATCGATGCTCAAATTACTATGCTCTTTTTTAAAAAGAAATAGAGTAGTTGTTTAAAATAATGAATTAAAAATCATAAATCATACCCGTGTTTAAATTAGATTAGTTAATTACAATGCATATATATTACACACAATTACCGAGCGTACAAGATAAGGCAAACAAATAATAATTATCTGTGGCAACACGTTACGGACGTTACGAACGTTAACGTTAACGTTAATAGTAATAGTATTTACATAATTTTGCCTTCCGTGTCTGACGTGAGATGACTTTCTTAAGCAACTGTTCAAAACAAAGGATTTTCAGCTCTTAATTATTCGTTTTTTCTTTGCCGTTTTGAATTTGCTTTAGTTTACTATTTGTTTTAAATTTCTTTTTTAATATATTTTTTTGCCGGACAATTTTGAGCCTTTTACAATTGTCTGTGGCATGTATACATGAGGTAATATAAAAGTTTAGTAAACAAGGACTTAAAATTTTAGTTAAAATTTTGCTACTATTAAGAACCATTTTTTAGGGCAAAAGTAATAATTTGAATTATACAATAAATATTTTCTGTGTGTTTTCCAATAAATGTTACTGACTAAATTAAAAAGGAAAAATATTTATAGAAGAAACTTAATGATTTTAAACAAGTATTATCAAGAACAGCCTTTAAAACTAGTACTGAGGCCGACTACTTAAAAATGTTTGTATAGAAAGTGACATGTCCACCAACAACCACGTTCCACTTCCTTGTAGTGTAGGAAGCTCTTGAAGTACGTTTATGTGATAAATAATAAAATATTAATAATTCAGCTTTTAAACTCGTCTGTCCATCTTACTGATGATTACTTGCTTGCGAGGGGTTGGCCTGAAGGCATATAGTAGTTGAGAAACTTTGGAAATACTGAACTAATTTTGATAATTCTTTCACCATTACATTTTTTACTCAGTATTTTATTTTATTTCACTAGTAATAAGTTTTCAACCTGATATATTACCTAAGAAGGGCAGTTAGTGTTAGTTACCTTACGCAAATTTCTTTAAGAATTATATTAAGTACCTATTAGCGACTCACCCTCGCTCCGCTCAGGTTTGCCCTTAGATATATTTTAACGGTTAGGAAAGATTTCTCAGCTATCGTTATAGCAAATTTCATCAAAATCTGTCCAGTGGTTTTCTCGCTATGCGTTCCCAGACAGACAAAAATTCTAAAAACTATAGTTTCGGTCTATATCGATAATAATGACTATTTTTTTTCAATAAGATTTTTCGAAAAATATTTATTTCTACAGATTCGACTCAGTTAGAAGTTTCATTTCAAGTCAAACTTTCACATTTATAACAGTAGAACGATTGATACACATAAACAATTATACAAAAAAAAAAAACATCGAAACCTATAAAGTTGTTTTAAATTAAGGAAGTAAGAGACTATTTCATGCTATCAATTATACATGCATTATTCAAACGTCCTTGTGTCTTTAAAATCTACGTGCACGATAGGTACATTAAATACCTATGCAACGACCTTTATATTATATAGTAATTCAATTTTATATAACTAACTAGCGACTCACACTCGCTTCGCTCGGGTTTGTCCCAACTTACGTTTTAAACTTTAGTATAGATTTCTCAAAGACGAGATATTTTCCCGCAGTAAAAATTATCCTATATGTTGACCTGCATATACAGCTATCACCATATCAAATTTCATCAAAATCTGTCCAGTAGTTTTCTCGTGATACGGTAACAGACAGACTATATATTCGGCCTCTGTATCGATAATAATGACTATTTCAATAACATTTTTCAAAAAATATTTTATGTACAGATTCGGCTTAGTTACAATTTTATTATATGTATAGATAAGGTGGACCGTAGAATTAATTAAATTTGACTACGTAAAATAATTCAATGTCACTGCTTTCGTCAATTTGTCCACAGTGAATTGAAATGAAATATAATATTTTCAAGTGGTTCTAACTTCCGCTTTAACTCATATGAGAGATATTATTTGACTCTTTGTTATACAGAATAGTTTCTGACTGCTTCCTTTAATTAAGATGATCATATAAGAGTATGGTCCAAATACAGTTTTTTTATACAATTTCAAGTACAACTTTGTCGGAAGTGGCAATGCACTAGCTCGGTAGCGTAAATGTACATAGTAGCCTTGCCTACCATTTCTTGACCACACTACCTGGCAAGCGGGTATAAACAGGTAAGTTACTATAGGTAACTTCACGGATACTATAAGGCTACCTAGGCATATTCTTTGTATTATTACTATCGGTTAAAACAAAATTCGAATGGGTAACAGAATGGTAAAAAATTTAAAAAATTATTGATTAATTAATACAAATATAGCCTGGTCAGGATTTTGATAGGCAAGCTATTTTAGGCGTATTTATCTATTATTGAAACTTATTAAAAAATATGTTTCATCTGCTTAACAGATCGGTGAAGGTCGTGGTATATCCGGCTCTCCAGCTAATACTCTTGCTATAAAAAAACATATATATTTTTTGGAGATTATATTATGTTTGATTTACAGTTAAAAACCACCATTTGGAAATGAACACTATAATGTTAAATATGTTAAAATTAAAACTATTCACCACTCATAAAGTTAAGGTGATAGAGCTCTTCATCCTGTCGTCATATGTGCATCTGACCTAGAAAATCATGCACGACGTTACACAAACTACCTCTAAGCGTAACCCAAGCTGCAACATCATCACAAATTGTTCTTCACGCTCAGATTGCTACAGTTTTTTCCTTCATAATATTATTTAACATTAATGTGGTAATTAAGATCTTGCAATGCATTCCGATGCGGGCGCAGCCGCGCGGAAAGTGTAGTCTAGCCGTGGGAATAACGTAATTTGTATTTTTTTCTTAGGAAATTGTTAATTAAATTTCGAAAATGGAATTCATATAAAAGTGAGTCGAAATTCGACAGTAAAATTTGAGGATAACATATATGAATAGAATTTACTTATCTATATATGTAAATATAAAAAAAAAACTAAGTGTTTTCAATATGTTTTTATTAGTTACTAAATGTTATAATAACTACTAAATAAAAAAAAAATCGGTTGACAAACAGAGAAAAAAAACCAGAACTGTTTTGTCTAAGTAGCATAAATTACTTAACGCTGACACTTTGGGGTTATGTAGGAATTCTATGTAGATAACGTATTTGACGTCTACAATAATGGAATACTGGTCCTATTTCAACTTATTTAAAAAAAAGAATCATAACAACTCTGAAAAATGAGTCAAATATGAAAATTAATACACTAACTTACATCCGTCTTTTCTTTACATTTTATTATGAGTTTCATTATACATGTATTATACTGTTATGCTTAGGTGAAAATTATGTGGTGAATAAATTTAGAACTACTACAGTGATTTATATTCTTTCATTTACAAAAAGAAAGCTACACTATAATTAAGAGAGAGAACTACCCATTCTTGTTGACGTACCAGACGAGTAAAGCCGCAGGCTACAACATGTATTATACAAAATAACCACAACGATATTTACACTACTATTATATCTTTATAATCTTTCCTCTTGGAAAGATTTGTATTTTTGTATGTTTGAACGAATGAACTCAAAAACTACTGGACCGATTAAGATGAAATTTGGTAAGAAGATAGTTTGAGACCCTAGGAAGGACGAAGGATATTTTTTATTCCGGAAATCATCACGTAAGGGGGTGAAAATAAGGATGAAAGGTTGTATGGAGAATCAAACTAGGGACATCAATTTTGATTGATCAAACCGTGAAAAAAATATGTAGTATAGATGTTATATTAGTAATATATCTATTAGTGAAAGCATTAAAATTAAATAATTTTTAGAAATTCACTTCCTCTACTTTTATAACATAATATTATTTTGAAAATATATTTATTGAATCCATTTTTTTACATTTAGAATATACCATATTAAAATACAAGGTGTGAAGTGAAAGTGAATTCCACAAGTGGTTCAAAGTAGGCCTTTTGCAAATTATACATGAATAAGGAAAATAAGATATCTATACATATAATAAAACTGTAGAGGTCAAATGCCTGTACAAGAAAATTTTTTCTAAAAACCGAGTCAGGGGGATGTAAGAAGAGAAATAGAACAAATCCAGAATTTTTTCAAATTTTTTGTTACTCTGTTTGTCTGTTTGTACGGGCTAATCGCCAAAACTGTTGGACCGATTTAAATGAAATTTTGCATCATGATACCTTATATCCCCGGTCAACATCTTAGATACTTTTCAATGGAAAATTAAAGAGTTCCCGTGAGATAGTTAAAAAACTATAGTAACTTAACAACGTAACAGTTTAGTACAAAAAACTACTGATTGGATTTAAATGAATCTTTACAATAATACAGTTCATAAATCAGAATAACAAATAGGCTACTTTTTTTTAATTAATTTTTAATTTAAATAAAATACAATACACATAATATGTACGAGTATATAGCATACATATATACAGTTTAAAGTTATTTAAGCAGTTAAACTGTTTAAATTATTAAAAGTTCCTTAATGACAAGCTGTCGGATGTGTTTTTTAAAGTACAATACATAAACATTATATGTAATTAACGATAAAAATAGATTTCTTTTGTAGTATGAAATACTACTATATTGTTGTATTTGCAATTAATTCAATTTATAATTTGTATTTTTTTTCGTTCTTTTAAAGTCGGTTAAAATTTGTATTGTAAGTTGTATGTAAATATGGACCTGTGTCTGAAAGAAAATAAATAAATAAAAAAAAAATATAGATTGTTATAGATTAATCATCTTATCTATCACATTTTCAAAATTATTTAACTGAAATTTGGCGGAGTTTGATAAGTAAATAAATAAATATGTTGGGACATTAACACACATCACCATCTAGTTCCATGGTAAGCTACGAGGCTTGTGTTATGGATACCAGATAGTGGATACACTAAACACACATATACATTTTTTAATTTAATTAAAACTTTTAAGTTAATTGCTACAATTAGAGCGGTTATTCTATTATTATAAAACGTTCTATTAGATCTCGTTAGTTCCCACTAACGCCGATGCAATACTTACATAAGATGCAATCACGCTCAGTGCAAATGTCAATAACAAAACATTATATCACAGTTATGTAAAAGTGTTAAACCTCAAGTCAAGTAACCAGAAGCTAGTACTGGAATTAAGAAATGCTGTAAAGAAGTATAACGTGAAAGGAAACCTTTTATTAGTAATACACAAAATCGTTCAACGGTAATCGATTTTAGTTTCAACAAATCAGATGTGAATTTATTTGTTTGTTAACAACTACTTAAAAATATATGTATGTGTACTTATGTACGCACGTAGAAAATAACAGAACAAAAATAGCTAAAGATTTCATCCCGTATATCACAACTCCCTGTTTGTAAAAGGACTGCAGCTAACTTTATCATGTCGCTTTCAGCTAACTTCATCATGTCGCTTTTTGGCTGTCGATGTGCGCGCGCATCGTAAAAGTTTTACTCTCATATTTTTTTCCAAACGTGCTAAAAGAAGTATAACTTCAAAGACTCTTAACGAATAGATTTTTTTACTTAAGCTTTTTATATGGTCATCCCCTTTTAACGAGCCACTATTGGGCGCGGGTTTCTTTCGCAATAAATATTACCAGGGGGACCAAGGTAAAGTCCACCACCCTAGCCAAGTGCGGGCGGACAGAGCATGTCTTTCGAGACTTGCTAGGTTCTCTCAGACATACAGGTTTCCTCATGATGTTATCCTTCATCGTTGGGCAAGTGGTAATCATGTTGAAAATGATTCGCACATGAAAATATGAGAGTTGCAAGACTCGAGATTTGAACCTGTATCACTTGTTTTTCCAAGCGAACGCGCAACTACTGGGTTGCCACTGTTTTTTGCGTTACAAAGGCTATTTTAACCGATTTCAAAAAGAAAGAGGTACTCAATTCGAAGGTATATGTTATGCCATTTCTTCACAAATTGAGAATTGATTTTATGTTCATATTTTAAACTTCAAAAGTAAAGTCCCTAACGGTAAAAAAAAACATCTACTATTAGATGGATAATATTTGCTTAGGTTTACGCAAAATTTTGATATTTTACAAGAAACTATTTTTACGATTTTTTTTTACGGATTTATTTTGATTTTCAAAGTGATGTTGAAAAAAAATCTGTCTTTATTTATATACAATGAAATGAGTATAAGAATTAAACAAGACGTTTTTCTCATACAATATTTAGTTTCAAACTAGGAAAATGTCATACAAATACTGTCTCGAATCTAATATTTTTTTTTATATATTAAATTAATAAAAACTAATACATCGAAGCAATATTCTATAAAAAACATTTTTATTTACAGGTAAGTTTGTTCTGCGGTTGACATTTCCAACAAGTATAGAAGTAGTGTCAACATCGCTCGCTCCATTTACTGTGAAAGGGTATGGTTTTACTGACAGCGTGTGTTTATGTAAAAGGCATATATTTTAATATAATTTTACTATATACATATTTGTATTGATACCGATATTTTATTACTATTGCTTAATTTCATCGGCTTACTACTGTATATGCGTAAGTTTCTCAGTGTGTGTATGTTTCTACTTTCACGATTTCATTTCATTTAAACGGCTGAACGAATTTGGATAAAACTTAGTACATACATAGACTATGAATTCGAATAATATATTGTTCAGCATCTATTAACGCCAATATTATATAATATAAAATTTCCAAAGAGGGTTGATGTCAGGCAGGCCGGCAGGCCAGTCGTAAAAGCTGGATCGAACGTTCTATTCATGTCATTTAACACACAGATAGCTGAAGCCAAAATAGATATAATCTATTTAATAAAAGTATAAAATTATTTAAATAAAGAGCATATTAAACCGCTCACAGTGATTCGAAACCACACTTCGATCGAATGCGATGGACCTTGAAAAATATTCTTTCAACTATATTTTTATAGCAACATAATTGTACCTGTTTCCTTTTACTAATAGCCGAGTCGAAAGTTTATTTTTTCTTTAAATTTATTATGTTTTAATTGGAATTTATAAGCATATATTGACACTAAATATGTGTAATTAAAGACTTCATGATGTTACTATACTTCATAGATGATTACTACTTACTATACTACTTCATAGATATATAAGCACAACTTTTAATACAACTACTCTGTTCTTTACATTCTTTATAGGGTATTTAATTTAAGTCATATTTTTGTATATTGATTGATGTATTTATTAACTTCTTCCTGAACGTTTATTGTTTATAGTTTGGATAAACATTTATATAGCTAATAAAAAAATTAGGCGTGCTTCAGGGATGTAACATGAGCTACAAAATGTCAATTTACAATCGATCAGAAATGAATCTAAAAAAAGGGAATGAAAAATTTCGATTCTATGACATAATGATTTTTGTTATTTTAATACAATTTTTAAAGTTTCTATTCTCCAACTGTTGTAGGATGACATTTTGTTCAAGCATCTTCTCCCTCTTTTTAGCTAGCTTGATAGCGTTGTTTTATCAGGATAGTGAATATAAAAGCGATTTTCATCAATCGATACAAAAACACAAACACTCATAACTATCTCTATTCATTCGCTTATCACAGATACACATAAAATGTTGGAATGTGGATACTAATTTTACATATTAAATTGTTATATTATATATAGAACCCATATCGCGACCCAATCCCACCTTGTTTAATCAACGATGTGCTAACTTACTCGTCACGCGAATGCTTTCAACTAACAACTCACTTTTACTGTAAAATTATTGGTATATATCCACAATAATAATTTAATACTATTTATTTATCAGATCATATTATATAAATGTTTTTTTAAGTACCACTTCTTGTTCCATTTATCTTGACTCTGCTAAGTATTCACACTTCTAATCTATCTATCTATACATATAATAAACTAGCGACTCACCCTCGCTTCGCTTCGGGTTCGTCTCTAGACAAAAACAAATTTATCCCACGGGAACCGTACATTTTCCGGGATGATATATAGCCTTCCTCAGTTAACGGGCTGTCTAATGTAAAAAGAATTTTTCAAATTGGATCAGTGGTTTCTGAGATTAGCGCGTTCAACCAAACAAACAAATAAACAAACAAACAAACAAACTCTTCAGCTTTATAATATTAGTATAGATTCTGAGTCGAATCTGTACATTAAATGTTTTTTTGGAAAATCTTATCGAAATAGTAATTTATTATCGATATAGAGGCCGAAACTATAGTTTTTAGTTTTTTTTCTGTCTTCCTTTCTGTCTGAGAACGCATCACGAAAAAACCACTAGACAGATTTTGATGTGCAATGATGATAGCTGGTTATCCGGGTCAACATATAGAATACTTTTTACTGCGGGAAAATATCTCACCTCTGAGAAAACTATACTAAACATAAGTAGGGACGACACCGAGCGGAGCGAGGGTGGGTCGCTAGTCTAATATAAATGAAAAATTTGTAGATATATTTGTTACTCCTTCATTTTGAAACGGCTAGACAGATTTCTATGAAATTTAGTACACAAATAGACTACGACCTGGAATAACACGTAGAATACTGCTAGTAATAAAATTTTCCATAAGGTGGCGTTACCTGTATATATTTATACTAGCACAGTATAAAATAAAGCAGTCCAAAAGAGAACACCCAAACAAATCACTTTTTATAATTACATCTGTCCGTTACAATTAAATGTTTCTTAACAGTTTTTCGAATGCATCAAACGTTAGTCTTTTTGCTCCCACAAAAACCATGGTCAGCTCATGGAAATAAAAACATGGTGTAAGATTACTTTCACGACTAGAAAGTGTGGTCATTACTCAGACCATTTCTCTATTATTGTTGAAGCATCATCACAAGATGCCGCATTCGATTGAATATAACGCTTTGTAATTTGTGTATGTTAGTGGCTTAATTATATTAAAAACTTTCTAAGTAATTGTTTAACAGATGTAAGCTTAATTGTGTTGTAATTATATTATTTTGTTTCAACATACCAGAGAGCTTTTAACTCGATCTATTATAGCTTTTACCTAAAAAAATATGTAAAGCTTACAAAAATCCATTTTTTATACATTTTTAAGGGTGGATTTTTTTAAAGCTGCACTATTACACAATAAAATGACGACAGGTTTGGCTCAATTTGTAGTGACTCTACTTGCTGTGCCAGCGGTCGCGGGTTCGAGACCCGCTGGTGGCATACATTTGTGTAATGAGCACGAATGTTTGTACTCTAGTCATGAGTGTTTATATTTATAATGTGTATGTATTTAAAGTTATATATATGTAGTGTATCAACTATCTAGTATCCATAAAACAAGCCTCGTAGCTTACAATGGAACTAGATGGTGCTGTATGTTAATGTCCCAACATATTATAATATTATTAAATAGCTTCCCGACACTTACGCATAAACGAGTTATAAAAAGCTTGTAATCTATCATTAATACGATACTGTCAATTTGTTAAATTACAGAAAGTTTTTGCTCTGACATAGACAGTGAATTATTGCATTTCGAAATAATTCGATTTCAACTAAACATATGCACTTTCTTGAGAAAATGCTTTTGTTTTTGCAAGAACGAATTAATTTTATAGCGAAATGATTTTGGGATAAATTAGTATACAGGTTTTCCTCTATCGACCACAAATAAGACATACTATTTTTTTAAGGTTTCGTAGATCTGTAGTCGTAAGACTATTTAGTATAGATAAGAGTAATAAAAATTTTCATATAAAAAATAATAATAACGATTAGGTGTAGAATATCTCTATTCAGCCCTTTTTAGCGTCCCACTGCTGGGCGCGGGCTTCCCTTTAATACGAGGGAGTCAGGCCATAGTTCACCAAGCTGGCCAAATGCGAGTTGGCGGACTTTTCATGTCTTTCAAAAACTTGCTAGTTTCGTTCAGACATGCAGATTTCCTCACAATGTTTTCCTTCATCGTAAGGCAAGTGGTAATCATGTTAAAAATGATTCACACATGAAAATATCAGAGGTGCGAGACTTAGGATTTGAAACCGCTTCACTCGGTTTTCCAAGCGAGCGCGTTACCACTGGGCAACAACTGTCTTGAATTATAAAAAAATAATTATACAGTAAGTTAGTACTATTTATGTATACAATTTAAATATTTGTCTTTCAATTGCATATAGTTTTTACATTTTTGATATATAATTAATAAGTATAACTTAACCGAACTAACTACCTTGATCGTATTATAAAACAAGTTATTACAAAGGCCTTGGACAATGTAATTGAAAAGCTTGTTATTAAAATATCTGCAAGCTATGTACATGGCCTACTTTTACCTTCTTTATCTTTTGAGCTCAATTTTTTATCGAGCTTTACAGAATTATTGAAACTTACTCAAAGTTATATTTATCTTTATCGAAATCTCCGAAAAAAAAATTTAAAGAGGGCGTGTATAAAATGTGTACACATACAAGGAGTAAAACTTCTGTGGGTTATCGGTACTCTTTATGAAATTTAATTTGTATTTAAATTATTAGGATAGGTGAGATACTAAAAATAACGCATATTTTACAATCATGTATTTAAAGAATATCATTTAAGGAAAGAATATAATATTACATATCATTTGTCAGACAATAACAACGGTTACCATGGCAACAAAGGTTCGCCTCGCCCGTAACGTTACACTTTTCGAAACGCATTACACTTTTCGTAACGCATTCACCAGCTTACTCCCGAAGTCAAGCATGCGTAAAGAAGTTTTACTTAAAAAATCATACAACATGTAACTTTGGTTTATATTTAATGAAGTTATTTTTATCCTTGATCGCATTTTTTAAAAAAAATTATGACTGGTGAAAAAAAAAAAATAGATGTTAATTGCTACACATCATATAGCAAAGATTTTATTTGTCAATAACAATCAAACTAGTTTTTTCCCGCCGCTTCTCTCACATAGTGGAATGGAGATAAAAGGAAGCTGTCAGTCCCTATGATGCAATCTATAACCTTGCCAAATTTCATCGAAATTTATTTAGAGGTTTAAGCGTGAAAAGGCAACATATGTATATCATGATTTCATATTTAATATTAGTATACATATATCGCTATATATATTATATTATATCGCTATATATCGTTATATATATACCTATAGCTACTCATTTTCTCCAATGTAAATAATATGAAATTGTCCAAACAGATAAACTATGCTATTTGTAATATTCGTAAGAGAAAGGAAAGGGCTTAAACGCATTAGAAAGTGACCAAGATGCTAAGATGCACAAAGATGCAATGTACTTTCACACAAATTCTTGTCATAAGACACATCCTTGACTTCTATACGTGAATTGAATATATGAATATTATTATGACGTTTATTATTTACAAGCTTATACAGTAGTTTTGTCTGCGTAATGCATAGTATCCATACTAATATAATAATTGTAACAGTATCTGTCTGCTACATTTTCAATGTTAAATTGCTAAACTTTTCATAAAATTTGGCAAGGACGTACTCTTAGATTGTATCCGGAACCGGACATAGGTTATCCTTGAACCCCGCCCTACTTATCACTAGCGAAGCGAAGGAAAACTAGTGTAGACATATTTGTGTGTTCACCATGATATTGTGTTTTTACCGACGCTAAAAAAAAGCGGAACAAAATTTGTTTTTGTGTTTTTGTGTTTTTGTGTATATGAATTGCTTTTTTATAATTATTTCTAATGAATATTAATTAATATAAAGGTGATTTTACATGTATTTAAAAAAACCGATTTCGAAGTCCGTGTAACATTTGAAATTATTTTATAAAAGCTTTATGCATAACAGGGACACTGGTAGTTATATCGTACCTTTATATTTTAAGGTAAATCAGTATTAAGTTTTCAATCAATGTTATAAGATGGGACTACATATGAAGGTTTCTGGTGAGATTATGAGTACTTGTTCTATGTGAGAATCGAATATACGATCCTTGGTATAAATAGATACTGCAAATAAGTTTTGCTGAACTATGATGGTGAGTTATTTTTTACTTACCAGTTACGTATATATAAATAGAAAAAAGCAAAGAAAGTGTTTGTTGATGATAAAATTCATTATAGGATAGAAAGTCTAAGAAAAACTTCCTGATTAACTTTCAACGCATCCCGTGCGACGGGAAATTGTTTAATTACAGTGAAAATCAACTATTACTATGTTACTTTCTTTAAAATGTTAATAAATAAACGATGTGTTAAATAAAGATTTACTTTTATTCAATACTAGCAATTTATCATCGCCTCGCTAATTCTTCTACTAAAATAAAAATAGCCTAAATTACTACTTATTGCATAAGCTATCTGCCAGTGTAAGTGCCGTCAAAATGGGTAAAATCGTTTCGGAGATGAGTTGGAACAAACAGATAGACAGTAAAAAAATTTATAATAGTTTTTTTTTGTAAGTACCGTACAGTAAAAAGCTGTTATTTTGATATTACAAACAGACACTTTATTTTTTTTTGTAGAAGATACTAATAACTTTTACCTTCACTCAGTCCTACATAGTGCATAAGTGTTTATATAGATTTATTTGATTGATATCCCACGAGAACCGTACATTTTTCCGGAATGATATATAGCCTATAGCCTTCCTTAGTTAACGGGCTATCTAATGCAAAAAGAATTTTTCAAATCGGATTAGTAGTGCCTGAGATTAGCGCGTTCAACCAAACAAACAAACAAACTCTTCCGCTTTATAATATTATAGTATAGACACATACATTTTGCAGTCATTGAGAAATATACCTAGTGTTAATAGATCCTAAGCAAGGCCAATGGGAGTTGATATTTACAATAATTGTATAGATTATTTAACGATTATAGCAAAAATTATATCCTTTCTTAAGCTTTTGATACTGATTGCTAGAATAAGCTTTTCTCTTTATTAAGTATAATTAACTTATGATCTAGATTCATACTAATATATAATTTGCGGTTTCAAGTTAATTAAAAATAAATTACAAAACCTTTTTCATGTTTCGTGCTTTCTTCAGTCATGAACTTCAACAATTAAAGTTAATATTAAATTTGACGTTTCTATAGTTGTTTTTTCTACAATACATACAATTGATAGAAAACTAAAAAAAAATGTACAAATGACATAAAACATTGATCATGTGACGAAATGATAACTATTAGACATGTCACATCTGGACATTTTTTACTTCATTTTGACTAATAATAATAATTTATAATAATAATTTCGGGTTACTAATTACATTTTTTAAAGGTTTTTAAGGCTTTTATTACTGGACAGATAAATATTAATTATTCAGATGACATTTTGAAAACGAAGATGACATTTTAAAGGGCACTTGTCGTGGCCTAGATCTGTAAGATATATTACGAGGACGGTTTGTCCTTTGCCCTTAGCACATGAGAGTCATCTGATATAACTTATAATTAAATATTGTTTTCCATTTAAAAGTATACTAGCTACTCACCCTCGCTTCGCTTCGGGTTCGTCTCTAGACAAAAACAAATCTATCCCACGGGAAACGTACATTTTTCCGGGATGATATATAGCCTATAGCCTTCCTCAGTTAATGGGCTATCTAATGCAAAAAGAATTTTTCAAATCGGATTAATATTTCCTGAAATTAGCGCGTTCAACCAAACAAACAAACAAACTCTTTTGCTTTATAATATTAGTATAGATAATATGTTATTTATATTAAATACATTTTAATACAGAAGTACGTAGATAGTTCTTATAATTTTTCTTCAATCTTTGTCTAAACGATAATATTCTACATCATTCATATAATCAAAAAAGTGTAAGTTTCATTATATGTTTTGTATTCATTACACAAATCTTGATCTGCACTTTTCCATTCTAAGCTTTTTAATATATATTAAGGGGTCAAGTTTAGCAGTTACAAAACAAAATAAAAATATAAATAAGCCGTCACAGGATATATATATATATATATATAAATATATATAAATAAGGAGATATATAAATGTCTCAAGATAGCCTACCAACTACCAACACTAACTGTTGGTACGAGTTGCCTATAAGTTAGTCAATAGGTCAGCGCGCTAGTTGCGAAGCAAGTGGTGCGTGCCTGGTTCCGGTTGAAACGTCGGTCATACTCTCAGATGATTACACTACTACTATAATTTCTTAATCTTTTTTCCTCATTCCTAGGTGTCCTAAGTCACAATTAAAGACCTAAGTCCTCTCGATCATTCTTTTTTCTTCTTTCCGCTTTTATTGTTAAGCATGAGCATTAATTATTATTATAGTTCAGTACTTAATGTTCTTCACGCGGAATTTTAATTGTGTGAGTGTGAGGTTTAATTTATTTTATACAATCGGAAATTTTAAACAAATTAATATTCTACAAATGTTATTACTTATAGAAAACCAAAACAGTATGGAAATGGTATAATATCAAACACACGTTATAACATGTCATTCCTTCATTCCTACCTTTTTTAACCATACGGTTTATACCATACGGTTTATACCATACGGTTATACCACACGATTGTTGAAACTTGTTTAGAGGTTGGTATGAATAGTTCACTATATAATAAATACTATTCGTATACAGATAAGAAAATAAAAACCTCAATTGATTATTAAAAACCTCAATTGCAAATCTACTTTTTTAATTATCTGTTTCCAAAACTTATTCAATAGTTATCTACAAATACATAAACTATACATATAATAAAATTGTAACTAAGCCGAATCTGTACATTAAACATTTTTTGGAAAATCTTATTGAAATAGACTTTATTATCGATTCAGAAGCCAAATGTATAGTTTTTAGAATTTTTGTCTGTCTGTCTGCATCATGGAAAAACCACTGGACAGATTTTGATGGGTATGACGATAGCTGGTTATCCGGGACAACATAAAGGAACCTTTTTACTGCGGGAAAATATCTCGTCTCTGAGCTAAACGTTAAAACATAACTAGGGATGAACCCGAGCGGAGCGAGTTAATTATATTTTTCAAGTAGATAATAATACATAATCATTATAAAAATATCTAAAAATCTAACTACAGAAGTTTAAAGTAATATATACGTATATTAAACGTTTTATTTACAACACTTAACTTTAATAATGCTATCAATTAAAAATTATATTACTAATAAAGTAAAATTACATGCAAATTATACCAATACCCCGCCGTTAGAGTCACCGTTAGGTAACGGCGGTAAGTGTCACGAGCTAATATCCACTATTTAAATAATAACTGTTTAAAAAAAAACAGAATTTTATCCCTCCATAAAATATGATTTGTTTGACAGAACTAGGTCATTTGTCCAGTAGAATAGAAACACTGTATAAATTTTATTAGGTGTGGATTCTCATTTATAAAGCTGTATATTTAAGGATTTCAAAGATTAATTGAAATTTTAGTACATATATAGCAAAAACGGATAAAAACTTCAGTATATAAATCACGACAGTTATAAAGCGAAGCAGCAGAATACAATAATTTTGAACGTACGTCTTATCTTATCAACAATTAACGACTTGTCCTCGCTTCGCTCCTCCCTAGGTGCCTTCCAATATCCTACGAGTATGTTACTGCAGGTTTAGTCTATCTCTGTACTAAATTTAATTCAAGTCAGTTTAGCCGTTTCACCTTCAAAGCATTATAAATATACTGTACTAGCGACTCACTCTCGCATCGCTCGGGTTCGTCCTTAGGTTGCTTTCCCATACAAAGTTTCACCCCCATTTTCATCCCCTTAAGAGATGATTTCCAGGATAAAAACTATGTTATGTCTTTCCCAGGATTCCAAACTATCTTCTTACCAAATTTCATCTAAATCGGTTCAGTAGTTGCGAAGCTTATTCGGTACAAACAAACAAACAAAAAAATCTTTCCTCTTTATAATATTAGTACAGAATATAGATACACATGCATACAAACTTTCGTTTTAAATAGTAGTTCAATATTGTTCCACCAATATGCGATGATACTGCATGATATAAATTTAAAGGAATACACTTGAATTAAAAACTTACTTCTTTTATTGATGTAGGTTAAAATCAAATATTAATTAGTAGTGCGATGAGCAATACCGTATGTAATAAATTAGCATAATCACGAGTACGATTCCAACAACATGAACCGTACAGTGGTTTGTCTGTTCGCAAAGTTTATACACAGCTTTGGAAACCATCAAATTTGCATTGTGTGAACATATGCGGAAAGCTCTAAGGAGAGTAATATTTTCTGAAAGAAGCATTGGGTATTGGACTAAGATTATTTACCTTAACATTTTTATTATTACTTATATAGTTTTAGATACGAAAATAGATCTGTCAGTTTGTATGTTTGATATTTACGTTTTCAAGCCTCCACTAACTGTGATGAAAGAATTTCTTGAATGATAGTATAGATTAATATCTATATTATCATTCAGGAAATTCTTATAATTTATAGTTGGTGCCATAAAAAATGTTATTTCAAATATTTACATATGTATATAATTATACATATGTAAATACTTGAAATAACATTTTTTATGGCACCAACAAAAAAAATGGATATAGTATTTTATAATAATAGCTAACTTATAACTGCGATATTTTTCGAAAAGTTTGATCAGAAGTCTCAGAGATTTCTAGAAATCCATATAGGAAGCATATTAACCGGTCTTTGAGTGATCGAGCTTTACCTACTATATACAAGGCTTTATGTAATAAACGCTGTATTAACTATGTATTTTGCAGTATTAAAACTTGTAAATTATTTTAAAGTAATAATATAAAGAAACGGCCTTCATTTCTCTCATGCGTCAAATATGTATTGGCATTTGGCATTTCGAAAGCCCATGTTTATCAGTATACAGTAGCCATGAAAACACCCTGAAGTACGGAATTTCTCTATGGTTTTCTCAGTGCCATAGAATGATTAAAGACTTATAATTTTTATCTATTATTATTAAAGTTGTATTTCTAGGCCAGCTAGCTCTTAGCTCGAGAAATGTATAATTGAGCGACTGTACGTTGTTTTCTAATTTTCTATAATAATGACCTCTTGATTGATTTCAGTGTTATAGTACCTTTAAATTTTGTACGCAAACACAAGTGCACTCTCTATAATTTTCACTCTCGAATACGGGTGGGACCATAATTTGATGTTCACGTGCTCTGCCTCGACACGGGGGTGCAACGCCGCCATCACCCCAACTATGGCGTTATATGACGTTACTTGCTGTGCCAGCGGTCGCGACTTTGAGTCCCGCTGGGAGCATTTATTTCAATCAATATTTTACGTGGAAACTTGTAAAGGTTTAGATGGATGTTTGAATGTGTAGAACGTATAGCTCATAGGTTACTTTTTATCCCGGTTTATAAAAATGTACGGTTCCCGTGGGATAGATTTGTTTTTGATTTTGTAGAGGCGAACCCGAGCGAAACGAGGACGAGTCGCTAGTAATGCTTATAAATGTAATTTCTATGAATATTTTCATTTTCTATTTGCCATAACGATTGAAAGATGTCATCGTGTCGAAACCCTCTGTCACACAAGTCGTTCTAAAGACATAAGTAAGGTGTGTAAAATTTCTACCATGTGACCTTGATTCGAATCGAAAGTAGATTCAGCCGGACATAGCGACTTCTTGAATGTATTATAATTTGTTTAAAGAACTGGTTTTTGTCATAACTTATCGCAAAACGTGTAGAACATATCAGCTATGGATTATTTGATAAGTTCCCTTAAAAGTTTGAATAAGGTTACTCTATAATTTTCATTAATTCATCCTATTTTGTTGGATAAATCTAAAGCTAAAGTTAAAATTGTTGTAATAATAGTCTAAGTGAAAGATAAACTAAATAATAACATATATTTATAGGCTAATTTTTCTGATTAACCTCAACCGAGCATTTAACCCGCGACCTTTAAAAATAAGTACTTTTACCAACATGCTTGAGGTCTATCTATTAACTGAAGAGTAATATGAACTGTATTTAGGTTAAATTCCGAGTAAAGTTAAAGGTGGTTTAATTTGCACATTTTAAGAATTGACAAGTACCTAGGTGTAGATCTTAGAAACGAATGTATGTATTTGCAATATATCTTAGAAACATTAAATTAGTTTATATATTAGATACGGCATTCAATTGAAATTTAGTTAATGAAGTTGATTATATTTAAAAGGAGTGAAAGGTTTTCTACTATTATAATTAAAATAGATACAATTTGTAAGTTTGGATGTAGGGGCTATATCTAAAACAACTGAACCGATTCTGAAGATTCAAATCCTTTTCTAATAGGAAGCTAAATTGTTGCCGAGTGCTGTAGATTTTTTATTTCAATAAAAATGTGTTTACTATCAGAAATCATAATAACTTTAATTGCAGTCGGAAAAAACTGGACATTGTTTTGTGCGCTGGCTAATTGGTATAAAATAAAGCAATAAAATGTATGGCAAAATCACAGTTAGGGACGCACCCAAGCGAAGTGAGGTTAAGTCGTTAGTAAGTAATGGTCGTGGTCGCTGCGACGATGGTCTCGATCATGGTCGCTTAGTGCAGGTCTTTATTTTTAACAAACATGTTATAATTTTGATTTGTTAATAAATACAAATATATACAAATAAGTGTTCTAAAGGTACAGATACCCGGATGTTTACTAACATTAACCTATACAGATAAAAGAAATTGAAGTGTCTGTCTGTAATGTCAAAATAGCATATGAAATTATATACGGTACCTATTTATAAGAAAAGCACAACTTTTAAATTTCTGTTTGTCTGTTTGTTCTGGTTAATCACCGAAATGGCTGGAACGATTTTAACGGAACTTTCATTGGCAGATAGCTGACGTTATAAGGAGTGACTTAGGCTACTTTTATTTTAGAAAAAGAATTAGGGTTCCACTCAAAAAAATTAAAACATACCTAAGGACGCACCCGAGCGAAGCGAGGCTAAGTTATAGATAGAATTTAGTTGAAATGTGCCTAAATTATAGGTACCTATATAAATATTTATTACTCTTTTATTTAAGGAAATAATTTCTTTTTTTTATAAAACACATATGTACCTATCTTAATCCTAACCTTAGCAAATTCATAACAAAATGAGTCTCTCACGATAACATTCTAACTCAAAGGCGTATTTTAACTGGTTTGTACGATTAACATGCTTTATTAATAATTCTGATCATCTTCAAACGAGTTTCGTTTTTTTTTTAAATAATACTTAACCTACAACTTAATGAGGAAAAAATGGGTAAAATAGATATTTACTAAAACGCTATATTTTTATATTATTTGATTGTAATATCACACTTGTGATAGGTACATAGATTTTAAAAAGTGGTGGTTTATAGAAATTGACGAGTTCGATTTCTATTTTAAGCAATGTTTTATAGTCTAAGTAGATAAAAGAATATCAAAATACTTAAAAATTAATAAACAGCTACAGTTGTGACTGTGCCTGGTAGAATATAGAGTTCCAATAAAAAAATTATGTACATCATATATTTTAATATTATGCAAACAATAATTTATTAAAACGCAATAGAAACTATTTGTGTAAGAACAATTCATAAACAGGTATATGGAAAGGTCAGCAGAATCCAAGAAGGCATTTTAAAGATGATACGACACGATTTTTGGAGGTCAGTTAGAGAAAAATGAGTCACGAGTATTTTTATAATGAACAGTTTTTTACTATATAAGCTTTGAATAACTATGAACCTTTATATTTTTAATCAACTTTTAAAGGAGAGTATATAGTCCAATCGGGATCCGGTTTGGGAACAAAATATTGAAAACCTGAAGTTTTATGATTTTAAAATGTTAGCAGGTATATAAGGAATAGACATTCGTAAAATGTCCCCGATGCCCAGCTACCTCCGAGAAATATGACTAAATAAAAAAAATCAAATTTAGTCATAGTTTTGTTAAAAAATCATAAAAATTGTAAAAAATGGAAAAAAAAAATTACTTAACTCTTTACGTCGATTTTTTCCTGAGATATTCGACTTTCAATGAAAAAGGATCGTTTTCTTTTTTTATCATCAGTATCTTAACATTTAATGGATGCACTGTACATTAAAAGGTATTTAAAGGTCATTTTAAAATATAATTTAATATATATATATATATATATATATATATATATATATATATATATATATATATATATATATATATATATATATATAAATAAATATATATATTTTAAAATAAAAAATTTCTGTAAGGGTCTATAATTGTTTTTTTTTTATATCGGCATCAGGGGCATTTTACGAATTTCTATTCCTTATATACCTGCTAACATTTTAAAATCATAAAACTTCAGGTTTTGAATTATTTTTTTTTCTCTCAAAAATAAACGGATTCCAATTGGTCTAATACGTTACGTCCGGTGATGACATTAGCAAATTAATTATTTGTTCATGTAAGTTTTTCTTACATTTCTAAATATATTTTTTATAGATATGTAATATATGTTTTTTAGTAGTAGTATATAAAAAAAAACATTGTTACTTTTAAATATGTTATGATAATTTTCTATCATATCTATTATTCATTCTAATCAGTACTTGGAAAGAAAATATTTTGTATGTTAATATAGATGAATTTTGAACTTAAACAAAAAAAATATATAAAACTTTCTTTTTGGATTTTTTCGCGGATTTATTTTGATTTTTGATTCCTTACGTTTTAGATGCTATACAGCAATCATGGTCAAAATGTCGGGAACCAAAAATCTTTTTCGATTTAAAATGTCAAATAATTGAGTAAATCTAAGAATGTATCAAAAATATATTTTGATGTTTTTGGTGCCAAAATAAAATATGAAAAGAAAAAAATTGATATTATTATAATGTGTAATTATTTTAGTACCCAAATCTGTTATGGCCTTTATTGAGAGCTCAATAATTATTTACTTTCCCTTTCGCTCACAGGTCATCGACTACAACAAAGGGCTATGAACACTGGACACTTTTTTATAAATATAATAATCTAATTATTTATTGTATACAGTATGTAAAATACAAATTTTTAATTTGAAAGTTTAATCAACAATATTAACATAGGTGTAGAGATCGATCGATGAAAAATTAAGTATGTATGTATATGTATTTATTTTTTGTAGACAGTAGACACTCTGCTTTTTTAGAGCCCGGCCGTAGAGTCCGTTAAAGGCGAAAGGGATCATTCCACCATGCTGGAAAAGTGCGGGCTTTTGGACTTCACACGTTTTCCGACAACTAAGAATCTAACGATTCTTTGTACGTGTAAATTTTTGTTCATTATCTCTTACTCCTCGTTATGCAAGAGGTAATCGTATAATACTTTCTTAGATTTACATAAATATTTGACAATTTAAATAAAACTATCTTTTTGGATTATTTCGCGGATTTATTTGATTTTTGGGTTCTTGACGTTTCGAATGCTTTACAGCAATCATGATAATCATGTTGAAAACGATTCACAGCTGAGAATATCAGAGTCGTGAGATCTGGGATTCGAACCCGCGTCACTCATTTTCGCGCACACACACATTATATTTCACACACCACATTTACCGGTGGTAGGACTCTGTCAAGCCTGAGGAGTCCGACTGGATGGGTACCACCCTCTTATCTATTTCTGCCGCCAAGCAACAATGATTGAATTGTTGTGTTCCGGTTTGAAGGATAAGGTAGCCAACGCAATTACAGGCTAGAGGCATATCATCTTAGTCCTCACAGTGACAACGCACCTACGGCTTTGTATTTTTGTTACCTAAAACCTAAGTGCATGATCCGTAGGTGTTATGGGCGACAGGTACTGCTTTCATCAGGTGGTTTGTCTGCTCGTTTATCACTAAATTTCATTAAAAAAACATTATATATTTTTTTAATTATTTGATAATAGCTGATGTGATAAACATATTTACATAACATATAGATTAATAACATCCAAAGACTAAAACACTGGAGTGTGGACCATTTAAACAAAAGGAAAGTATTATTAATATGCGTTTAGTAATCAGTAGACGCGTTTCGCTACATCTAAAAAGGATTTAGAAAGTGATATGGGAATGTGACATCCGCAATTTCTATCGATTTTTATGGCTTTCAAATAGAAGAAACGTGTTCAATTAATTTTGATGAAAATATTAGTATTGGTTACTTAGATAACTACTAATTAAGCTCTAATGTTTGCTTATATTTATTTTAAAGTAGTGATTTTATTAGATTGAGTGAGAAAAAACGAGATCTGTTTGAATTTTGTTTTTTTATTCTTGACGTTTTAAATGATGTCCAAGAGTCCCATGATCATGATTGCTATCAAGAACTCGAAACGTCAAGAACCGAAATTCGAAGAAAAACACGCGTAAAACTATTACGAAAATGTTAGTTCTTTTGTAAGGGGCTCTTAATTTATTTTGTAGTTGATTATAATTGCTTATTTATAAATAAATAAATAAAACCATTTTTTGCAGGCACAAACCTATATGGACAGAAAAAAAATCAGTTAAAATTAAGGGTTACAGTATCTAAGAACATATAATTACATCTAGATACTTATCTTTATGATAAGTATCAAGATATATAAGTATGTATGTAAATCCTAAGATGCTAACACTTATGAAGAATGTTTGTTTATATGAATTTTAAACTAAAACCTGAAGTAAAATAAACCATTCCAAGTTATGACAGTTGTGCTATGTAGGAGAATACTATATAAGTTCATTCGGTCAAACTCTATAAGGAATTTAGAGCTAGTGCAGAATGTAGGCATTGAGTTAACATTAAATTAAAATAGGTAACATTTTATTATACGTTATAATAAACAAAGACGCAGATAATAATTTGAATTTGAAACAAATCATAATTTAACTATATATTACATAATTATTAGATGCGAATAAATCTTGAAATGGGTTAAAGAACAAATTTTGTGTTTTTTTTTTGGTAAATACATATCTATAAATCAATAATAAAAAAAAAACACTCCTTTGATAGGAGTTAAGATAAAATTACTTTAATTTTTTAATACAACGATTTAAATAGAAATATATAAATTAGATTTTTATGTATTACACGAACTATTCCACACTGCCATGTTTTCGTGCCTTCCAAAACATATTATAATATACTAAACATATATATATATATAATATACTAAAAGTTTCACTGTATAGAACTTCAGGACACCAATAAGCTTATTCTACAAACTTTTACTTACACGGATCTAGGTGATATAAAAACAACGCTTTACTTTTTAACGAGTCTAACCGGACACTCGTGTACTTACACCCTATGTCTTATGACTTATAAGGAATTGACATAGGAACGTGTTCCACTTCTATGTGGGTTTTAGAATTTTTATTTTGCTAATAATCTGTTAGTAATTTGTCTAATGAAATGCTATGGCCGCCATCAATGTATACTATGTAGGCGTGTTATCTTTTGGTACACATTTAAGTATGTTTTCTGAGTAAACATTGCTGACTTACATATTTAGTTTTATACTTCGAGTATACTATACTTATTTCATAGTTATTGAATAGTTTCTATCTGTATGAAGTATTTATAATAGTATGTTGTTTTATAGTTTTTTTTAATAATAAGTATAAATAATTTTTAGATGTCGAAATCAGATCGTTAAATTCTCTAGATTCTGGCTTCGGGATATATCTAGACTTTTTATACTTCGTTTTATTCGTCATTCATGCAATTTAACACGCACCATATGTCCCATATTTTTGAATGATATTGATTCGGCCCAGTAAGTTGCCATATCCAAATCTGATTCATCATTAACTTAAAAACAAATCGATTTAAAATCCCATCAGCGATCATAATACCATCATATAGCGAAGTATAGATGAGAACATCGATAAAAGCGTTACTCTCATTGTACCTGACCTACTGTTAGGCATATTAGGGAAATGTGAATAAATACGACGACACGTTTGGCTCAGTTTGTAATGACCCTACTTGCGGGGGCAGCGGTCGCGGGTTCGAGTCCCGCTGGGGGCATTCATTTGTGTGATGAGTTTGTACTCCAGTCATGGGTGTTAATATTTATAATATGTATGTATTTAAAGTTATATATGTTATGTGTAGTGTATCAACTATCTGGTATCCATAACACAAGCCTCGTAGCTTACCATGGAACTAGATGGTGCTGTGTGTTAATGTCCCAACATATTTAATTAACAATCAGGAATCACGAAATGAGATTTTACAAAAAATCAAGGCAAATCGTAATGTGACAAATTCAACGATCCGACTGCGATATATTATATAAATTATTCATAATAAGAGTTTGATAATAATATTTATTTTTTCTGCTTTCAGGTAAAATGGAGCTTCCTGTTACCAAAATTTAAATAGGAACTGATTTGTTGTTATTTCTATTCTATTTATTAGGAAAAATGTAAGATTTTTTTAAATAAAACAATACAAGAAAAGATAAACATATGCAAAGTAAGTATTTAATTTGAAAGAAGTGGTATAAAAGATCGCTTAACTTCCGAGACTAGGTAAAAATAACGGTGATCCACATTAAATCTTCATACACGACATTGCAGTAATAGTGATGCACAAACTCGATGAAATTAATAATGATTAACGATAAATTTTAAATTTTTTATGTGCACATTAACAGACATTTATGATTTTCCATGTAGTTTCTAATTGGTTTTTAAGTACAGTAAATATTTTCTCTTAATGAATATATACTATGGATACATTAACTAATGCCGTCGTTAGTCTAGTGGCTAGCATTTGCGTTGTAGGCTAGAATTAAATCATACATTAGAAAGTGAAGTTTGTTTGTTTGTTACTTGTTCATCATGGAACTGATAAACAGATTCGAGTGAAACTTGAAATACAGATAGTTTATATACTGAATTAACACATAGACTATTTATTAGATTATTTATTTCGACGTATCTATCACGTGATCAGAGCCAGGGACTAAAATTTCGTAATTGCTATGAGTTAACTAAAATTATACTAATAATATTTTATTTTCAACATAGATATATTAGATATTAAAATAATAGCTTCCAAGGTGAAACGAGGTAAAAAGAGGTTTAAATGAATAATCGTATTATTAATTATCCCTCCAGGCACCAAACATAGCATCATTTCATATGCAAAATAAAATAATTTGAATAACAAGCTCAAGTCTTCTAATATAGGTCATATTTATGTATGACCCAACCGGTAATAAAGCCTCTGCCCTAAATGGTCACTTATATTGTATGTTATTTGTTAAGACATTATTTTAGTAAACTTATTATAAGATTAGATCACGAAAACGACGTCCTTGTACCGCTTCGTGACTATATATACTTTCAATGTCGTCGTTAGTCAATCACGCACAATCAACCTTTTAAACTGTGATAGTTCTCATTTCACGACACTTTAAACTCGTTCGTCAGTGAATTTTATGTATGATCCTATGGCTCAGTAACAACAATGTAGTTTTCGTAGTTGAGGTAATAAGTTACAAATTTGATTCCCTTTCTTTCTTCAATTTATTGTTACATTTTAATTGAACGCTATGAATAAATGTAATGAATTGATATATACTTTTTATAATAAGTTTTAAATATCTGAAATAAACAAAGGTAGATAATTTTTATTTTTTTTGTTCTAAACATACACCTGCTCTCCGACTGTTTTTCTGAGAGTAATATTTGATCTAATTACAAACAAACACGTCGATCCATTGTTACGTGAAAAGAACACTTGTTTCATATTTATATAAGTAGGAGTTTAATGTTTTGCATTTTAAAGTTAAAAATTATATCGATAAAATTAATCTAATTATATAACATCACTAGAAGGCATAGAACAATACAAGATCACAAGCGTTGTAGCATAGAGACGCTGCATATCCCAACTTGATTAGGTAGGGTGACTATGATTTTCAAGATTGACAGAAACAATCTAGTATTAATCATAATTTACTTAAAGTAATATTTATTATATTTTTTATGTGTAATAATTTCAACGAATAAGAAAATGTTATATATGGATGAATCAAAATTATTTAAATATAGTTAAATATGCGATTGTATTAAAATATCTGCATCATAATTAATCACGTATGTGACATTTGATAATCTTAGCGTGAGACGGATCTCTGAAACATTTTTTTCTATTGTTCATTATAATTATTTTCATGCGATATTATTTCAACACTAAAATTAAGATAATATTTTTTTTTTCGTTAAATTTATAATTTAATTATTTTGTGTGCTTTAATTTGTAAAGGATGGCACCGACTTCGAAAATATCTGATTAGGTATCTATTATAAATGAAAACCCCTGTTTAGTTATTTCTTACTTTCCAGTGTCTGGAAGTCGGTTTTTATTTTTTTTTTATTTTTAATTTTTCCATTTTTAGTGTAGACGTAATAAGCAGGTAAATTGTAAGAAGAAAGTTTTTTAATTACATATTCGATTTAGCCATTTATTTAAAAATAATTAATTGTCGATTTAAAAAACCGCTCGAGTGATTTCGATAAAATTTAAATGGAACGACCTGGAAAGTACACCCTTTAACACATAAAAGAATTTTTCAAATCGGTTCACACGTCTTCGAGTAAAACATAAAAGGAAAAAAAGGTTCCGACGAATTGAGAACCTCTTCCTTTTTAAAAAAGTTGGTTGAAAACTAAGGTATTAGTATGTTTTTTTTTAAATTTATAATTTAATTATTTAATATTGAATAATATAGATATCCGTATTTTCCAAAAAAAGGAGTCATCCTATCCACTGTGTTACGCGGTCGCTCCCATGACCCAACGGGATAAAAACTATATCGTACACAATACTTGCGGTAAGTTACACATTCACTCAATTAATTGTTTCAGTGTATAGCAGCATTGAGTTGTAGTAAAAGTATTTTTTCGTTTCTTTTGAGGTCAGAACGTAGTCTTTACCTCCATTTCAACAAAAAGGTCCAATAATAATCGTAATAATAAGTGTAATTTCTACCATTTTCCAGGTATATTTTAACCTCTATCTTATTTTCATGAGCCATTAATCAAATTATTTTGCTTAAGTAGGAATTGCTTAGTGATTACTGGCAAATGAGCGGATCATGCTGGATGACACTAGAGAGGGAAATCGCAGATAATAATTAATATTTGCAATTTTCTTATCAAATCCCTAACTACAAATATATAAACTCCGCTTATGAAATCTAGGTAAAGGAAAAAAATGTACGAAATACTTCTTTCTGTTCTACAGTGATACGGGAGAAACAGATAATAATTTTAAAAAAGATGAAATATTATATTTTGTCTTTATTTTTAATGTCTTTATTTAAAATCAAATATAATATTTATAAAAAAATAAGTAAATTGCTCGACTTCTCTCCGCTACTATAAAATGCTCTGGTACTATTACATTTCAAGCATCTTGTTGAATGTAAATGAGTTATTTAATTTAATAATGAACATAGATAGGATGATTTGAAAGTTTTTTTCATATGAGAACCGAATCTCATACCATTTTATAAGAGCAACTGTTGAGTTTCTTGCCGGCTCTTCTCAGCAGAACTGCTTTCCGAGCCGGTGGTAGCTTCCTCACGGACAGACTTCACTGACGCTTACATTAAATTGACGACTCAAAAGCACTTGTAATAAGTTTAATTGAATAAAGTTCATTTCATTCATTTACTTGCAGAAAATTTCTAGAGTGATTTGAATTAGATCGGAATCGACTCACCCTCGGTAACGTTTTAACGTTTAGCTTACAGATGAGATACTTTCCCGCAGTAAAAACTATCCTATATGTTGACCCAGGTAACCAGCTATCATCATACCAAATTTCATCAAAATCTGTTCAGTGGTTTTCCCGTGATGCGGTAACAGATAGACAGACAAAAATTCTAAAAACTATAGATTTGGCTTCTGTATCGATAATAAAGCCTATTTCAACAAGATTATTCAAAAAAATTTTAGTGTACGACTTTGTTACAATTTTATTATATGTGTAGATTTATGTACCTCATTATAACACAAAAACTAGGACAGGATAAATAAATAATTTAACAAAATACTAAAATTAAATTACATAACATCAGAACTACATTCACTCCAATCTCTACTTATTTAACAATTATTATAAAGGCTGGTATTATTTTTAGATTATAAAAAATGTTTTTTTTTGTTATTTGTAATAATAATTTTTGACTGTGGCTTTTCTCACGTGATAAATACTTTTCTTATAAGCTATATTCATTTCAAATTTCACTTAAATTTATTAAATTATTATGAACCAAAGCGACTAAATAACCTCTAATTTTTGAAAGTCGGTAAAAAAGGACGGCAATAAAAGGCTTTATCCATTCTAATGGGACATGCATAAGTGAATAGAGGATTCGATTAAGATATTTTTATCGTTATAAAATGAACGGTGCCGGGGGAAAATTCTAGTGTTACATATAAATAAATTAATACTACCATCAAATTTTATTTGGTAAAATTTGCTAAATATTAATATTAATTTTAATTTTTAAGGTTAAAATCATTTTAAATTTTAAATAAGTTAGGCAATATATGTACATAATATTAAGTGTGTTATGTACTCGGATATTATATAAAAGTTATTACTTTTTTAAAGATATTTTTTCTAAGGAATATGTATTAATAAAGACACACTATATAGTATTTTTTTTTATAAAATATGGACATACAAATCTTCCATAATGAAAAAAGTGTATGTAGATTTAAAAAGGAATCATATATATTTAAGAACAGGTGTAATTCTTGATTATAATATTACTATAACGTTTTGCGAAGTATCTGTTTAACTTTTAACCTTTTATAAATATTCATATAAACTTGACAAAATTCAACTTGACCTACTACTTATAACTGGAAGTTAAAGAATGTTATTTCTACGCAATGTTGTTAATCTATACTAATATAAAGAGGTAAAGTTGTGAGTTTGTGAGATTGTGAGTATGTGAGTTTGTGACGTCGTAGTCGGGTAATCTCTGGATGTACTGAACCGATTTAGATGAAATTTGGTAAGAAGATAGTTTGAGACCTTAGAAAGGACATAGGATACTTTTCATTCCGGAAATCATCCCTTAAGGGGGTGAAAATGGGGATGAAAGTTTGTATGGGGAATCGAGCTAGGGACGAACCCGAGAGTCGCTAGTTCTTAATAATATTGTAAAATTGTGTGTGTTTGTTCATCTATTCTTTTGAAGGTTACTCTTAAATTCATATATAAAAGATTGAAGTGGTATTATAGGTAAGTTTTTATCTAACGGTAACGCGGAAAACATATTTTGTAACGCGCTTACTTGTAAAACTAAGTGAAGCGGGTTCAAACTCTAAATATTCATGTACAGATTGCATTTTCAACGAAATTATTTACTAATATGATGCCAAAACATCATGACGACTTCGCTTAGTAATTTTTGAAGGATATGTGAAATCCACCAACCAGAACTTGGCCAGCTTGGTGGACTATAGTCTGGTCCTCCTCGCATTGAAAGAAGTCTTGTTCCTAGCAGTGGAATGATAAAAATTTGGTTGAATTATAATCATAGTTATAAACAAAGAATTTTTATTACTACAAACTAAGATAATACGAGTCAGTACTTATTAATATATTTTACATTATATTTCCTTATAATTATATAGATATAGCGTTAAAAATACAGCCTGTATACAATCTGTATAAGTATCATGTTACAGTCACCAATATCGTTAAGGTATTGCATGTTGTGTAACAACTAGTCTCTTATATAAGCTGAGTGACAGACCGACGGACTGATTTGTCTCGACTTTGGCTACTAATTACTAATAATAAAATTATATATTCCCGAGGTAAGCAGAGAACCTAGTGATTTGCTTAATGTATAGGTCATTTTTACACTATAATATATAAAACACACAAGACACACATTCTGTTTGTATGTTGAGGATGTTTTCTGGAACGGTTAGTTTAAATAGTAAGGTATACTTTATATGAGTAGGCTATTATTGATGTACCACGAGGAGAGCTCTGAAAGTATTAGATTGGGCCTATTCTCTTTATACAGTAAGGCTAGCAAGTCACTCTCGCTCCGCTTGGGTTCGTCCCTATATAATTTTTAATTGTTAGTATAGATTTCTCAAAGACGAGATATTTTCCCGCAGTTAAAATTATCCTATATGTCGACCCGGAAAACCAGCTATCATTATATTAAATTTCATCAAAATCTGTCCAGTGGTTTTCTCGTGATGCGTTCCCAGGCAGGCAAAAATTCTAAAAACTATAGATTCGGCCTGAGTACGGATAATGACTATATCAATAAAAAAAACAAAAAAAAAATTAATGTACAGGTTCGACTCAGTTAGAATTTTATTATATGTATAGATATAGACATAAATATATATTACAAAATAAATACAAACAAAGAGAAATAATCATGAATTAATAAGACGGTCTAATCGCTATAAGCTATCTCTTCCAGGCAAATTAAGGCGGAGACATATAAATGTATATGCATATACTTAAATTATATACATTTATAAATACATATATAAACTCATACATAAAGGCTAAAGACTTGTTTATTGCAAACTAGCAACTCACTCTCGCTTCGCTCGGGTTCGTCCCTAGGTTGCTTCCCCATACAAACTTTCATCCCCATTTTCACTCCCCTGAGGAATGATTTCCGGGATAAAAACTATTCTATGTCCTTTCCAAGGTCTCAAACTTCTTACCAAATTTCACCTAATTCGGTTCAGCAGTTTTGGAGCCTATTGGGTACTAACAAACAAAAAAAACATCAATTATTTCCTTCATAAATAGAACCTGCGAATTCCGCTATAATAGGCATTGCTAGTGAAAAATGAAAAACATCGAAATTATGCTATAATTAAAAAATCTTCCACATTTTAACAAAATTAAAATTTATGGTCTAAATAACTCGTAAGGTGACACCATTAAGAATGTTATGATTGCCAAATTCGTTTTGCGTAGGTTAACGAGGACATACCCTGTTATAGCTTTGATAGCTTCAGCTTTTAGGACATAGTATAACGGATTTATGTAGCTTAGGAATTTTTTTTAACCGACTTAAAATAGACGAATTAAAATTATTTATACAAATAAGTTGGTGTATATTTTAAATTAAAAGTTATAGAGAAATAAATAAAATTGTCTGTTTGTAATTTCAAAATGACAGCTTTTTATTATATATATATATATATATATATATATATATATATATATATATATATATATATATATATATATAACGTAGGCAACGTTACTTATAAAAAAAAAAATTTTTGTCTGTCTAAAATATTTCTAGAAACGGCTAGGCTGATTTTAACGGGACTTTCACTGGTAGATGGCAGATCTAATAAGGAATGTTATAAAGAATTAGGGTTCCTCGCGGGTTATATGACATACCATATTTTTAGTGGCAAGCTTGAAATACTATAAAAGCTTCAAACTCGGTCCAATCCTTGTGCATGTGGCATTAAATATGTAGGTAAAACCATGTAAAATATGATATATTCAGTATTTACAGGTACAGCATAAACATTTTATTCATTTATTCAATGTCTTTAAAACAAATGTTAATAGTATTTTTAAAATTGTTAACATTAATTCAAGAATTTAACTAGAAACCTTGTTATTGTACAACTATTTCTAGCCTTGAACCTGTTTGCAAATGGCGTATCAATTATTCATTATCGCCCTCGTTTTATTTAATTATACTGAAAACTTTTAAGATTTTAATAGCAAGCTTAAACTATTAAAGCTCTTTTTATAGGTTTGTGTTCTATATATTCTATAGAAAATGTAGAGCATTCTTTAAGGTATTTAATTTTTTATGAAGACGAGCTTAAAATATTGATAGATACAAAAGTATATCTGTATAAATAAAAAATATACTATCATATTATATATCTATATTATTTTTTTGATAAGCGTATCACTTGAGATCGGATGGGTCGATTTTGCAAAGTTTTTTAAAATACTTCGAATAGTCTAGATACGGTTTTAAAGGTTAAAATCGGTATAGTTTTCCAGAAAATTGGGAAATTCTGTAAAAGATTAACGTGCTTTTTTTAGGATTTTTGTATGCTATAGAAATACGTATATATGTATATATAATAATTTTTAATTATTTCGCTATTTTGTTACAATATTTTATTTCTTGCAGGGGTCGTTTTTTTTTAAATTAAACAGGTATAGACATGTACTGTAAATAATAATAATCAATTATCTTTTAAAGTGTGTCACTTACTTTTAATGACTGTGTAATTTGACAACCTCGTGTTAAAATTCGTATGATATTGAGATACATGTGATATTGACTTACAATGATAAAGGTCACTAATGTATAACTGTTTTTTTGGGGCATGGGCAAGATGTCATTTTACAATCGTTGAAGAAGAGAAATCTAACGAGATATATGGGAAACATGTAAATATAACATATGGGATATTAACATACAGCATCATCTAGTTCCATGGTAAGCTGCGAAGCTTGTGTTATGGATACCAGATAGTTGATACACTACACATATATTACTAGAAATACATACATATTATAAATATAAACACGCATGACTAGAGTATAAACATTCATGCTAATCACACAAATGAATGCCCCCAGTGGGATTCGAACTCGCGATCAATGTCACAGCAAGTAGATTCACTACAAACTGAGCCAAACGTGTCGTCATTGCAGTGTAGTACAGAACATGTTTATTAGTTTAATAGTGGACAGTGATCTCTAATAGGCGTAAATCTAAAAAAGTGTTAAGTGGTCTCTCATCTTGTACATTTGTATCTTTTATATACACTTTGTTACGCCTTGACAAAGCTTGGGTCCGTCATTAATTAATTATGACATTAAATTACTAAAATGGCTTACACATAAAATATCTTATAATATTTTTTTCTTATTTTGCTCTATAAAAATATGCAAGATACTATTTTTTATTATTAAAAAACCATCACAGAGAAAGTGAATTGTCGAATGTAATAGCTTTTACTAAATTTTAATGGATATATTTTATTATTAAAGTATAAAGAAACGTACTAGTATTTCATTTTGTTTAATTCATACTATATTATACTTTGTCGATCGTTTGGATCCCTTGCGAGATGAAAATCGGCGTGACAAGTTTTTATATACAGTATTCAAGGTTCATTTTCTTTTAAGCGCATTAAAATAAAAGCATGTTTTAAAAATGTCTTTATACTTTTAATTTTTAATCATGATTATATGAATGAGTATAATCGAATTTGAGTGAAACCAAAAATCGATATCCAATCGATATATATCCTTGCTACACTTGTTCCTGCCCCTCGGTGCCTTTTGTATTTATAAGTACAGGCAGCGCCATCTTTCTCTACTTTACAGTAGAGTTTTTTTCTTTATTTGTAAAAAAAGCTTTATTTCAAAGATTTATGTACATACATATGTAGATAAAACGCAACTTTTGGCTTTGTTAAAGTTAAAAAATCTGATACTAATAGAATTGACATTTAAAAGTCAATAATTCTGTATTAAAAACTCTGTCGGTAAGCTGATCGTCTAGACAAATAAGCACTGAAAGACGTAGCTTATATGCTACTTCATACTCTAACTGTCACATACACATAGAAACAATACAAAGTTTCACATTTATAATAATTCTGTGATGAAATTCCGTTTGAAAATTTTCAAGTACTATTGTTTTATTTATTTGTTTTATCTCTTTAAGATCTATGTATTTTTTCTAATAACACGAAAACCAGCGAGTATGTATTAGTGTAGTCGGCGTAATCATAGGTAATACTTTTATTTAAATGGAATGACAGTTTATTGCCTTTTCGCGTTGTGTTTGTTTTAAGTGAAAGTGATAAACTGATGGGAGGGTCGATAGAAAGTGGCAGCTATATTGTTAAGGCCTCTGGCAAATAAAAGATCTCTCTTGCGCTGATATTTGAAGCGACTCTACTTTTGTATTTGAAATAACTACTGGAAATGTTGACTGGAGCATATTTTTATAATAGTGCTTATAAAATGATGAAATTGTTTATTTCCGTAATAAGTTTGTACGTTTAGTAAAGCTTATATGTAAAAAGGGCTTTTTATTTCTTCCATTTAGATAAGTCGAGAATGAGCTTTATATAACAATAGAAGTTTTATATTTGAAGTAGTAATGGTTGCCAAGAGTGAGTTTGACTGGTACGAAACCATCGGCCTGCTAGTCCAACTCACACTTGACCGATTTTTTAAATTACGTTATCATTATTCATATATTCATTTACTTTTTAAAGGAAACATAAGGTACAATAATTAATTAGATTATAAAATATCAAAATAATTTTACAACCAATCAAGTTTTTACACATAGAAAAAAGCTTGCCACCACAATACAATGTATAAAAATTTAGAAGGTAAAAACAAAAACTAAATAGTATTTATAATTTCATATCATTACTAAAAGTAATATATTAAGTACGACACATTTGGCTCAGTTTGTAGTGACCCTACTAGCTGTACCAGCGGTCGCGGGTTCGAGTCCCGCTGGGGGCACTCATTTGTGTGATGAGCATGAATGTTTGTACTCTAGTCATGGGTGTTTATATTTATAATATATATGTATTTTAAGTTATATATGTGTAGTGTATCAACTATCTGGTATCCATAACACAAGCTTACCATGCTTATTAGCTTACCATGGAACTAGATGGTGCTGTGTGTTAATGTAATGTGATTATAATACAATTGTAAAGTAAAATCTTTTTTTACAATTTCTTATTCAAGTAAATTTAATTAATAACTATATATAAATATTCGTCAATAAGCTTAAAGTCGAGTAGCGAAGTAGCAAATAATTAACAAGTCATTTTCTAGGTAATTAAAGCTAAACATATAGTGATGGAATCGTTGTTTTCACGCTCGGCGATGCGGGAATGTGCGTGATTAAAAGTATAGTAATAAAGATGGTGCTATTACTTTTTTTCATAGTTAGAATTAAGTGTATCTTTCATTTGGTAAAAACTAACACAAAATTTGCAATTTTATCTACTTTGTGTTAACTAAATCTTCAAATCATAATATTTTTACTATACTTATATATTCTTGTACTAACGCTGGTAGAGCCTACCAGCGTAAGTATTTTTCCATGCCATATGTGACGGTATAAATACCTAAGCTATTATATACCTATGCGTTAAAAAAGTTCTATAGAAATCAGTCTAAAAGCTTTAGTGAGTGATAATATATAAAGGGTTTATAAAAAATAATAATAAATCTTATAACTTTTATATTATACAGAATCTGCTTGATTTTCCAGTATTAATTATAGTCTTATATGAGTTCTAAGCAAATACGTAAATTGCTATACTATTTTTTTATATTTAAAGATGCGCTGCCTTCAAAATCACTTAAAAATATATATCTTTTTTGGGTTGAAATTTTTATTAAAAATTGAATTCCATGTTGCATCCATATAGTATAACCCCTTTATATATTGTTCTATACTATATTCTATTTATATATAAATAGAATATAGAATAGAACAATAGTTTGTATATATAAATACAATATAAATAGAGTTCTCTATATAAAAAAGCTCAAAAAAAAAAAAAGAAAATCCCTTTCCATTGAGATTTTTGAAGCCGGTCAATAACCATATTGCTTGAAAGACATACAAACTATCTTTTAATTATTCGTAAGAGACACTTGACGTCCTTGTTGAAACTAAGTAGACTTGTTTGAAAAATTCTATAACGATTGAAGAATGACATCTTGTCCCATGTAATTAGTTTATTACGTTACTTTTAGCACAAACTCATTACCGTCTTTGACAACCAGTCGAAGGTGATCTACGCACAGTGGGTCAGAGTAATTAATCACAACTGTTTATATTTAATGATTATTTATTTAGAATTATTTTGTATTATTTCTATAGATTTTATAATTTTTTGATATATATGTTTTTTTTAATTCGTCGACATTGTTTTAGTTATTATATAAAATAATGTAAGTTTTAAAAATACTATTAAATGATTAAAATTGTGTAGGAACAGATTTCTCAATACAAAAAAAAAAAAGTCAAATGAAATGTTAATAATTATCATTACCATACAAGCTATTGTATATTTATATAATCTTAAAAATATTAAGAGACCTAGAAGAAATTTAAAGTTTAAATCAAATATTATACAAAAAACAAATTGCGAGTAAAGTCATAGCTAGATGTAGTATTGTAATTAAAAGCACACAGCCTTGTCAAACCTTGCTATACCAACCTTGGTATTTAGAATCATTGAAGATTTTACATAAGGGTTTATTTAAATATCACTTGATTTTGTGTTGATATTTTAGATCATTCTGGTGCAATTTTATTATTTTTTATCATTATTTAATTTATTTACAAACACATTTATAAGCCTTTTTATTTGTTTTACACGAAAGCTATTATAATTTTGTATCGTGAAAGAATAACAAGACACACAATTTAAATTATATAGCCACGTAATATTTATATAATTTTCAATAAAGTTACTCATATGAAGTAATCAATAAATTATATTATATATATACATATATTCGATATAAGTATAAAGCATACATAGCTGTAAGTTAAGGCCAGGCTGTCCGGGCGAAGTAGGCATTTAACGCTACCACCCCTCCCGCAAAGCGAGCTGTGCGCTCACGTCGCCGGCGTGAACTCATAACTACAGGTCAAGCGTCACAGAGTACGCAAGCGCGTCTATAAGCAGTAGGCCAACTTATCAATTTGATTTTAATATTATTAAAATTTAAAATACGGGAATTGATCCGATAACATTTTATTTTATTATAATACGTATATATTTAGTAATCGCGAAAAGCTAAGACATTTATTCCTATGCAATAAATGAATTTGAGTAGATATTGAACATGTAAATTATATTTTATTCAAGTATTTATATATTCATAATATATAAATACATATTTAGGAATTTTATCAGGAAATTACTTATGTTTTTGTTAGTTTGATGTTTAAAAATTTACAAATTAGTATGTAATTTTTGTTGTAGTATTGAATAAATAATAATCAAAAGCAATCGAAGGATTATGATTATGAACCACTTATTTCACAAAGCATACCAAGTATGAGTTGGCGTAGCGGTAAAAGCTGGGTCTAATAACTCTAAGGTCGTAGGTTCAATTCCCCGTGCGTAGTTATTTTTCTTTCTTTTTCTCATTTTTATATAATATTATTCATTTTTCAATTATGCAAAGAAATAAGTATTTTATTTATTTATTATCATTTATCGTTTTTTTTTATTTATTTACTAGCGACTCACCCTCGTTTTAACGTTACGTATAGATTTCTTAGAGATGAGATATTTTCCCACAGTAAAAAATATCCTATGTGTTGACCCGGAATCCGAATAACCAACTATCATCATACCAAATTTCATCAAAATCCCTCCAGTAGTTTTTCCGTGATGCGGTAACAGACAGACAGACAAAAATTCTAATAACTATAGATTCGGTCTCTGTATCGATAATAATGTCTATTTCAATAAGATATTCCAAAAAAATATTTAATGTGCAGATTCGGCTTAGTCACAATTTGTTTATATGTATAGATATGCAAAAGGCATAGAAACGATAAAAAAATGGGATTTTGGACTTTTCAACAAGGGATAGTAATTAAAGCGCATGCGAAAAATCTTTGTATATTAAAATTCAAAATTCAATATATAATTGAGAAAAAGGAAAAAAATGTCTACACACGAGGGGAATCGAATCTACGATCATCGAAATTCTAGTCCGAGATCATACCGCTACACCCACTTTTGCTTGGCTTGCGAATTGAAATACGTGGTTCAGAAGGTGCGAAACATTTTTTTATTTTTTACTAGCGACTCACGCTCGCTTCGCTCGCGTACTTCCCTAGGTACGTTTTCACGGTTAGCTATGTTTATTTATATACTAGCGGCTCACCCTCGCTTCGCTCGGGTTCACCTCTAGAAAAAACAAATCTATCCCACGGAAACCGTTCATTTTTCCGGAATAAAAAGTCGCTTATTGCTTATTCTGATGTATGAACTATATTATTGTAAAGTTTCATTAAAATCCAATGGGTAGTTTTTGTGTAGTAAGCTGTATAAGTTACTGTAGTTTTTTAACTATCCAACGTGAACTCTTTGATTTTCCGGGATAAAAAATATCCTATATGTTGACCGTGGATATAAGGTACCACCATGCAAAATTTCATTCAAATCGGTCCAGCAGCTTCGGAGATTAGCCTGTACAAACAGACAAACAGACAGAAAAACAAAAAATTAAAAAAAAATCTGGATTTGTTCTATTCTCTTCTTACACCCCCCTGACTCGGTTTTTAGCATATTTTTTCTATGTACAGACATTCGACCTCTACAGTTTTATTATAGTATAGAAGAAGAAGATAGATAAACAGTAGCTTGCTACTCCTAAGATATTCATTTAAATTATATAGTGATTTACCCTCGCTTCGCTCGGATGCGTACGCTTTTCGTGGGTTTTAATTTTTGTTTCGCGGAACCCTGATTTTTTTTCTGAAATAAAAGTAGCCTAAGTTACTCCTTATAACATCAGCTATCTGCCAGCGAAAGTCCCGTCAAAATCGGTGCAGCCTTTTCGCAGATTAGCCGGAACAAACAGACAGACAGACAAAAATTGTAAAAAATGTTGTTTTGGTATATGGACCGTGTATACATCCATATGCAATAAATAAAAAGCGGTTATTTTAATATTAAAACAGACACGCCAATTTTATTTATCTACTAGCTTTTGCCCGGGACTTCGTCCGCGTGGAATAGTGACTCCCCCCCTCACGACCGCCCTGCCCTCGCCTTGTATCGGGCTGAGAGCGCGCTCACCCATAGACCGCGTAAAGTTAAATATGTATATTTTAAAACTATGATATCTCCTAAGATATTCATTGAAATCAAATTATGTCAAGGGCAATTTTGTTCAAAATTAAATACTTGTGATGAATAACGTATTTATTTGGATAAGGATAGTATCATGTTTATAAAAACACCTTCGGAAGTAATGCATTATTTTAGAACAAATTTGATTGCCATAAAAAGGGTTATTTTGAGTCAACCTTAAAAGATAGACATATGCTGTCGCGGACTTTTTTTTAGAACTTTTAAAGGAGAACAATTCCGTCATACACGATTTTTGCGTAACTTCAACCGCTTACGCAGCGCACGCAACGGAAGCTCTCAAAAGGAATGATTTTTTCCCGTTTTTGCAACATTTTTCATTTATGCTCCGCTCCTATTGGTCGTAGCGTGATGTTCTATAGCCTAAGCCTTCCTCGATAAATGGACTATCCAACACAAAAAGAATTTTTCAATTCCAACCAGTAGTTCCTGAGATTAGCGCGTTCAACCAACCAAACAAATGTTCAGGTATATCTATATAAATAGTAGCTTGCTAACTCCTAAGATATTCATTTAAATTAAATATTATATAGCGATTTACTCTCGTTTTGCTCGGGTGCGTAGGCCGTACGCGGATTTTGTTCATAATTTCAGGGTTTGAATTTTTTTTTGCGGAACCCTGATTCTTTTTTTAAAATAAAAGTAGCCTAAGTTACAACTATATATACCCTATAACATCAGCTATCTATCTGCCAGTGAAAGTCCCGTCAAAATCGCTCCAGCCGTTTCGGAGATTAGCCGGAACAAACAGACAGACAGACAGAAATTGTAACAAATGTTGTTTTGGTATATGTACCGTGTATACATCCATATGCATTTAGTAAAAAGCGGTTATTTTAATATTACAAACAGACACTTCAATTTTATTTATCTGTATAAATATAAATTTGCTTTTTTTTCTAAGCGCTTGGCTTTCTAACCGCTCGACGCCCGCGCTCAGCTGATTGCGCTCACTATCGACTGTGCCTATTACACCAGGGGCGCCACTTCAAATAACATATTTACACTAACTAGTTACATACTGCTTTATCTTACATAAAAAAACTTCGACGATGTTATGATGTAAATAATATATTCACAAAAGGTCTTCAGTAAATTTAAAATGGCCCCGTATATACTTATATGTACATAATAAAAGGTAAAGTAATAAATATGAAGATAATCTGCTAAACTACATATGTAGATAGGTACCTACCAGTCCGATTTGAAAATTATTTCTGTGATAGAAATCTGCATTATCCTTGAGGGACAAACATAACCAATGTTTTATTATGATATACTTACTTACCCGTACTAGTTATGGTTAGCTAAGTTCGCGTTATGTTTATGAAATTTGGTAGGTATGTTACATGTAGATTTATTTGAAACCCGCGTCCAAATCCTACGCGTATGTATGTATATATGTTATATATACAAACACTTACATACATACAACGCGCATAGTAAATGATTTATATTTATTAATTATATTATTTATTCATATTTAATATTAATCACAAGCATAGCCGCGCGAAACCCTTAGTATACGACAGAACGGAATCATCGATCACTAAACTAGATATTACACAAAAAATCATAAGCAAAAGTATTCTGTATTTAGGTAATTCTAGTTTAAAAAATATACAATAATGTAAATTCAACCTTAAATGTGTTACTTAAAGTTGTTTTTACAAAGCTATGTATAAAAAGCAAAAAACGTTGATTTTTTACACTATGTCCAAGGAATGAATAATTCGATGAATTAGCGGGGGGGTTGTGCGCGAGCAAAAGCGACATAGATCCTACCTCGTCAAGGGCCAGCGGCCGACTGAATCATTATCGTCGTTGCACCTTAGTTGCTTGCGAACAAGGTTGAATATCGAATATCCGATCGATCTTATTCTTGCACAGAATTAAAAAACGTAAGTCTCAAATCTAATTTAATTTATTATGAGAATAATAATTGGTCAATTTAAATGTCTTTCGTACAGAAGATAATAAACTATATTTTCCTTCTCTGAGTATTTTTTTTGCGTATATAACTGAAGTAGTTTAAGAGTAAAATCCATTAATCTCTAAAAAAGGCATATTTTAAAAAAAATAAAACTATCGAGAAAATTTCATCCAATTGTGTTTCTGTTTTTTCTGATCCATAGAAAAAGGTTTGAAAAATCATACATTGAAATTATCACATTGATTTAATGTCTGGTATACATAGAATATGAAAGCAAATCAGCGTTAAATTTAGGGAGCCTCCTCTTAAAATTTACTATCATTAAATGCGAAGAATAGCTTCAACTATCACTAGCTAGCGTTTTCAAATAATTAAAAGATAAAATAATAATTTACTTCCAATTTAATCAAAGTTTTCAAATGTAAAAAATATACTATATGTAATTATATTATAATATATGTCTATGAAAAGATAAAAATATATAATAATAGATTAAATGTATAGAACATGTTGTAATGGACATTCCACTCGCCAGATGCGCACGCGGACTTCGCAACGGGACAAAATGATTTTTTATTACTTTGATATCGCGCTATGTAAGGAATTCATGACAGTGATTGGTATTTACTATAAGAATAGGAAGTAATTGTCTGTGGTATGTCAATGTAACTTTATTTTTATTATTTTAAGCTTTATTTTAAAGTATTTGAACTTAAACTATAGTTAACACTTAGTGTTATAGATAACATTATTAGGAGCATAATTTATGTAGAGCAAATATGATCTAAAATAACATATACATTAATTTAGCTTTTTATTAATATTTCTTTAAGACTTTAAAACTTTAAACATTCCACCCGTTGAGGCGGAATTTTATTCTTATAACGCCTATGCATACAATAACATCAAAATTGGTTCACAAATTGTCAAAATATATACGCAAAAAACATACAAGCGAATTCAGTCCCTTCTTTTTTCAGTCGGTCAATAAATGTTATGTAAAAAAATTATTTAAATATATAATGACTTATATTCTTATTAAATTGTATAACAAATTGAGAAATCCAAAGGCTTGCGTGTGTTATTTTTAGCAAAAATATCTATTACGTGGAGACATAATTACCGTAATACTTGTTACGTTACCGTTTCATACCGTTACTTGGATTAACGCTTTGTTTGACCATTTTGACCGATTTCAAAAGGAAGTGATACTCATCACCTTTTAGTGAATATGTTCTGTCTATATTTTTTATAAATATGTTCTATGTATTAGTGTATATAAATGTTTTATATTGCCAATTGTGAATAGATTTTCAAAATTCTATTTTCATTGTATAGGTTATGCTTCAAGGATTGTCCCTTTTTAACGTCCCACTGCTGGGCACGGGCATCCCTTCCATACGAGGGGGATAAGGCCATAACCCAACTCGCTGGCTAAGTGCGGGTTGGCAGACTTCACATGTCTTTCGAAAACTTGCTTGATCGTCTCAGACATGCAGATTTTCTCAAGTTATGTTTTCCTTTACCGTAAGGCAAGTGGTAATCATATTAGAAATGATTCGCACATGAAAATATCGAGATACGAGACCCGGGATATGACCCCGCTTCACTCGGTTTCTCAAGTGAACGCCCTACCACTAGGCTATATAATTTAGAAAAATGTTTTCACCTTTCGGGATGGAATAAAAGCTTTCGAGTGATTTTGAAGTCGGTCTAACTTTATAGTAAAAACTATTCTTAATATGTATTATAGATATTAATAAAGACTAAAAAATAGCATCACACTATCGTCACGTGACCAACTTTACATAATTAAAAATACGTTCTCCTATATAGTCACTGCCCATTATATTCATCCATGATGAAAATTTATACATATAATATTATATAAAAATTAAAATGATAATTTATACTTTAATAATAATATATTAAACATTTTTGCTTTAGAGATGCTACTTCTTACTTCTTATTCGCAGCATCTGATCGATGTTTTATTTGATTGTATACAGATATTTTATAGGCCCTAACTTTTCCAGGTCACTAGTAAATAATATTTTATTATGAAAGAAATTAATAATATTTTACTGCCTCTCTTTGAGAGCATACAAAAGATATGCTTTCTATTGAAAGGGCACAGCATGCTCGCTTAGAATAAAATCACTGTTCAAGAATTTAAAATAAATAAATAACAAGTTTTAAGCATGTTGGCCATTAAGTTTTTCAATCTTCTTTTGAGGCAAGATTTTTTAAATAAAATCGATATTAAATTAATATTTTTTTTAGAAAACCAAGTCTTAAATATTTTTTAAACAAATACGTTCGGATTTACGAAAGTTGCTATTACTGGTAACTAATTGTATTAGATTTTGGCTCAATTAACTTCATGGACAATCATTATAGTGTGATTTAAATTAATTTTCGCCATGTAGGTAGATGTTAAATAATCGGTCGGAGCAGGAAACTCGATTGAGACCAGTCCAACAGAAAGTAAGGCCACTTCGAGGCCAGGCGAATGTATATATAATAGCATTGTTTATATATATATATATATATATATATATATATATATATATATATATATATATATATATATATATATATATATATATACATATACATATACTGGTATGTATGAATAATTTCGTGTACATATTTTACTTGTATATTATAAAAATGCTAAGTGCGTGAAAATTTACAATGTATTTAAGATACCTATTTTTTTACATAGAGCGGATATTGAGGTCTTATCTGAATGAAGTAGGTACTCTACGTTTACTTATATCTATTCTAATATTATAAAGAGGTAAAGTTTGTGAGTTTGTGAGTTTGTAGGGGGTAATCTCTGGATCTACTACATCAATTTAGATGAAATTTGGTGAGAAGATTGTTTGAGACCCTGGAAAGGACATAGGATACTTTTTATCTCGGATATCATCCCTTAAGGGAGTGAAAATGGGGATGATAATATGTATTGGGAAGCAAGCTAGGGAAGCGGTGGTGAGTCGCTAGTAATGATATATATACTTATATAATTATGATATAATCATACATTACTTTTTAGCGACTTACTTCGCTCGGATGAGCTACTAGGTGTTTAATAACTTATGTGTTACTCCAGATAATAATCTATATATGCTATAGGTTTTATCCAAATCTGTCAAGCTATTCCAGAGTAAAAGAGGAACAAACATACACATATACACAATTTTTTATATTTAGAATATAATCCGATTCATGTGATATTTACATCGTAAAAAAGGGTAATGTGTGGCTTTCACGTAAGTCCATAGTGCCGTTATAACGTGAATAAACACACTTACGCACTCAGAAACTTACGCATTTTTAATATTAGTGTGATTTTAATGCAAATTTAAAGTACAGTACTGTAATTCATATATAATTAATAAATTAATTACATTTATTCGTTGAGATAGTTCTTTTTATTTCATAAAGGAAAATACATATTTTTCTATAATAAAAAATGTTTAGAACAAACTTACATTTATAATAAATGGACAAATAGTGTGTTTGTTTGTTCATTTAAATAATAAATTACATAAATTAAGTCCCGGACTTGCAACTCGTTTATCAATAAACTTTACTTCAAGTAATACTTGAGAATATTTTAAGCATTACAAAGTTAATGAAATATAATAAATATGTTGAGATTTATTGCGACGTATATTATTGTAGGGTGTAGTTGTAATATACCTTCTAAGCTGTAGGTCGTGAGTTTGATTCGGTTTTAGGTAAAATAACGGCGGAGCATACAAACATATATGTGTAATTGTTATTTTATTCTTTTTATTCTACTATTCCCTTGTAGAAGCTATATGACATGAATATCTATTATAAATAATTACTTTTTACTTAAAAGGTACACTAAACTAAAAATTATTAAAACTTATTTTTTTCTTATGCACGGAACCCATTGAACTTATCTTTAAAAATAAGAATAAAACCATAATATTACCGGCTTTTTTTTTAAATCAATATAAAGTGCGTAGAAATAGGCAAATATTTGAAATCTACAAGACAGACATGCAAATTTACTTTTTAGATATATAAATACACCATTAATTTATATGTATGTTTATCTACATATATACATATATTTCATATAATAAAGTATGAATCGCCGCGGGCGGGAGAAAACCTGCGCACGCCCAAATTAAGAACCTGTTGCTTTTCACCCGACCTCGATTCGAATGCGTCAACGTTTTTGCGCTACTCACTTTCGGTTTTGATTGAGAGAATAACAGTTCCTCCAAACTCTATTGAAGCGACGTACTAATTTTACTTTTAAAATACTATAGTATGCTTATTTTGCAACTCTACCTTTTTTGTTAAAAAAATAAAATAAAATATAAAAACTGCTTAAATATATATATGAGACATATATGCTTTGGATTTGTTTGTCAGATTGTTTAAAACTTATTAAATACTAGCAACTCACCCTTGCTCCGCTCGGGTTCTTCCCTAGATACGTTTTAATGTTTAGCTCAGAGATGATATATTTTCCTGCAGTAAAAAGTATCCTATATTGACCCGGATAACCAGATATCATCATACCAAATTTCATCAAAATCTGTCCAGTGGTTTTCCTGTGATGCGTTAACAGACAGACAGACAAACAAAAATTCTAAAAACTATAGATTTGGCTTCTATATCGATAATAAAGTCTATTTCAATAAGATTTTCCAAAAAATATTTAATGTACAGATTCGGCTTAGTTACAATTTTATTATATATATATATATTGAAGATGGTTATGTAAATGTATAGGGTTATGATATTTAGAGTCAATAAAATTGTGACCTTACATACTAATAATAAATTAAATTTGAAAATTTCACTTCATTGATTTTTCATTTCTTAAAAATATTTGGTTGTGTTATACTTAAATTTATTAGTAAAAATTGTGGATGAAAAAAGGCCTTTGAACGAGTGCCAATAAACTTGTGACCTTTTGAATATTAAGTGGGCTCTTCATGTTGACATTACTATATGTGCGTGTTAGAAAGTGTGAAACTTAAGAAGGACAATAAGTTTTTGGAGCTACCAGCTATATAAAGGAGGCTATTAATATTAGACAATTCATTTTCTTAATATGCGAGTACATTATACGAATAGGTACTCTAATTAACTAATTGCTTTTGTCAAGTTTTTTGTCAGTTATAATTGAACTAGTAACTTACTCTAGCTTCGCTTGGGTGCAATCCTGGATGCTTTTGTATTTATATCATCATACACAAACTTATATCATTAAATACAGATTTTAGTATATTTTAATTCTTAAAGTAGTCTATATGGTTTTTCTGGTTAAAGTCTGTCTGGTGGCCCACTTCGGTGGGCGGTATACCATGTCAGTTACTTCTCTGACAGAAGAGTGGACCATGGGAGAAACCCCATGGTTGTTGTGGTCTGTGTGGACCTGCCGTCGGGGCGTCGTCGCTGAGTGCAAAAGCGATCCTGCGACGCTGTATTAAGACGGTATTTGTTGGGATTTTATGGATAGAACTGGCTTTTATAGCCGGTGAATCTCACATAACCACCTGTTTGTCTACAGGTGGTATGCGTAAATGTATTTCCCAACATTAAAAAAAAAAGGTCATAGTCTGCCTTTGTACCAAAATTTACACATATACGTCTTGCCTTTACAGTATGAAACTGTAACAAACAAACATACACATGCAAATAATTAAACTTTCGCATTTATAATAATTATAATAGTACAGTAAAGATAATAAATGTTTATGAATAATTATGTTTTTCATCTTAATAAAAGTTTCTTGCCATAATTTAAGATTAAACAATGGAAGTAGCGTAATAACGGGCGCTTAATATGTAGATTGTAGAGTCTATTACATCATAAAAAAAATTATTTTCGTTATAATTTAAGAAGACATATTAATTTTATTGTTATATGTGTGTATTCAATTTTTATCACTAGTCACAATATTAAAAGAAAAAGGACAAAACCAATCCCCATACAAACTGGGGCCCGGTGTTACAGGCTTGAAAATTAGTCATAAAATAATACATTTAGAAAAACGTCATAGGGCCAATTTTCATGGGCTCCAGCGATGGCCAAGTTAGTTAAATCGGGTTTTAAATACGCTATTTTTAGGTTAGATTTTACGTTCTATTTTGACACATGAGACATCATTACATGACAAATTCAATAAGGTAAATGACATAGAGTATGTAACTGCTTTTGTAAATGATGTGCGCACGGGGTCTCTTACAGACACTTCTATAATTATACCTACAACATGTTACCGCGTTTTTTTATTGAAGCATTTAGAAAGCGCGTACGTGTCTTGTACGTATATCTACTATAAAAATAATCCTTAGTGTTTTAAATTAGATAAATCATAGTAAGATCTAAATTATAAACTATAGTTAAGCGCACAAAACATGTTTACTTAATATGGACTAATCTGTTGCACCTACCTGCCACCCATTCCAATAAGACAACTTGGTGCAGTAATATGTAGAAATAAAAGAAATACTTAGATGCTATAATTTATTTTATAAATCATCATCGTCATCAGATTAACATACTAAAATATTGTCTAATAATTGTGCAGGTGGTATAAAATCTTGGTGTCGTGCCCAACCAAGAAACCATATCATGTTCATTGTGCGGGCACAGCAACCCACTGTTCTTTTCCCCACAATACAGTTGCATTAATATCGCATTATTGCATTTCTCCCACTTAAAGAGCTGTCAACTAAAATATAAACAACATATATTTTATTGTTTATATGTCTTGATTTTATTCTTCCTCTTAATAACCATGTAGTTTCAGATATAAACAGCTCCTGTAATAACCACCTCTCTGTGCACTTCTATAACATAAGAGCCATTCGCCCTTACATATTTCCCATAATATGATCAGGCCTGTTTAATTTAATACGTACCCAAAGATACAATAATTAAATCACTATAACATAGCTCAGGAAAATCTTTTAGATTATTTGTATTGACATCTATTGGTCGGAATTGCGTTCTATGCCTATTTAAGTTATTACTTATTAGTTAGTTATATAGTATACGTGCAGAAGTATAAGAAATTCGATAGAGATTAGGATTCGGTTAAAACACATTTACTTGCGTACAAATCCAAAAAGCAAATGACAATATTATGTCATACGATTTTCATATTCAGATATTTAACATCTAAGGAGGTTTTTATTTAGCGTTAAAAATAAATCATATTTTGGATTTTCGTTTTATTTTTTAACGTTATACTTAAAATATAATTCAGCTTAAATTGTACAAAAATGTACGTAAACCGCACAGTATCAATTCTCAAATAAATTGATTATAATTTTTAATAGAACAGTTCTATAAAATCATTTAATTTATATTGACATTTTACAAAATAAATCAGATATAATATCCGTTTATAGGAGCATTACGCAATATCGAAAAATGCATTTTTTCGTAACTTGGCCATTGCAAATAAAATTAAGATTTTAATATAATAATCAGAAAAAAATTAGGTTTTTTTTGACATATATTTGGTTCCTAGTCATCAGGGCCCAAAATTGGGTTTCTCCTTTGTGGTAAAAGTCTTATAACAAAAATAAAAATTTACAGTTAAAATGAAAATTTTTCATTTCTAGTTTATGTAGCTGTGAAATATTTACCCAATATGATACAGAAATGTTGATTTTTTTTTTCAAATAATGATTTATTATGTCAACGATGTAATTTTAAATATGAAATAAATGTGAAAAAGTAATTATTAAGTAATATTATCGATAACATGTATATTGTATCGATATAACTTATTCGTATTCCTAATCGATTATATATAAAATGCTAATCATCTTTCACCGATGCGAACGACTTCTATTCGAAAGTGTCCTAAAAATTATTCAATAATCGATTTCATGTACTTGACATTCAACTCACCTGTTCATATATAAAGGAAAATATACTTTATTTTAACGAAATAAAGTTCAAAATAAATTTTATATAAAAATTAGGAAAGCTGAACTAAAACGTGCCATATTATAAATCCAATAAAATTCACAATTGATTGAAAGTGAGTGTATTTTGATTTTGCTCTGTTTTTTCCCGATTCGAAATTTTGATCTCGTACTGTACTGTATTTTGAATATTAAAATAGAACTTTCTTCTAAATTCCTTTAGAATTAAATCATTCGTTTCTATATTTTTATACTGTGATAAAGAAAGAACTATCTTCAAATTTAATTTAGGAGATATGATAAAAAAGACAGATTTAGTTTTTATTGTGCTTATTTATAATACTATCACTTTTTCTTTTTAATTTTAAATTTTTATTTTAGTATTTACTAATTAATATTTATAAGCCTTCTCTTTATATCTGTATATAAATTGAGATAATATGTCAATAATACATAGATTTTTAATAACAATCTTTGTGCAATTTTAAAGTTTATATAGTATTACATATGTGCTATATATGTATGTAATGAAAATTATTAAACAAATAGTCTTATTTCAAAGGTACTAAGGTTGAAAATGAGTGAAAAATTTAACTTTTAGTCAATTTTGTGTATTTTATAACAAAGGCCTCTTCACGTCTGTTATACCGTGAACATCGAATTATCACTAGGCGTGTGAACTTTGCCGAATGTGAAATTCCTTTAAAAAATTCACCTTGCACTTTCACTGTCGCTTTCTTGGGTCAGGTTTTGGCTTCAAGAATATAAATACAGTGTGTTTTCTTTTTATTGTTATATTAATGGCTTTGGTTTGTGAGAAAAGTTATATAGGCGTTTTTAATGGTTTGGGATTTTTCACGGTATCTTCTTCGCATCATTCAAATTAAGCGATCCTCACATTAAAGAGAGGTTACACTATATTTCATAAGATTTAATTATTATGAGTACATGTAGATTAATTATTATAAATGTCTGTATTTATTAAGTTTTTAAAATATTCAAGAGATGATGAGAAATTTTTCAGAGATGAGATATTTTCCCGCAGTAAAAAGTATCCTATATGTTGATCCGGATAATTAGCTATCATCGTACCAAATTTCATCAAAATCTCTCCAGCAGATTTCTCGTGATTCCCAGACAGACAGACAGACAAACATTATAAAAACTATAGCCTCTGTATGGATAATAATGACTAATTCAATAAAATTTTCCAAAAAATATTTTATGTACAGATTCGACTCAGAATTTTATTATACATATAGATTAGTTGTTTCAGAATATTAATGACATTATGTTGGTAATATATAAATTACTTTTGAATTTCCTTTGTTTAACTTTAACCAATAAAAATCTACTTTTTAACAACCAAATCAGGGGCCAGCTGATATTTAAATTTACGCTCACCTATTATTAGAAGTTAATCAAGAGACAAGAAATACACAAAAACAAGATAAGAAATCTTGTTCAATTTCATACTTCAAGGAACATTAAAACAATAATTGGCTCTAAATGTTTTATGCTAATATGTACATTTGTTTCCCAGAAGATACTATCGTTTTTGCATATGATATTGACAGGGACGAAGTGCTATTCAAGTATAAGCTATTGTTATAAAATCATTTTTATACCCTTCTGTACAGGAAATACTGTGTATTGTTTTGATTTTTGTCTATAATTTACCTACTGTCTTATAAATGCTGTAGTAAATAACTACATAGATATCTTTGAGGGCATGTCGTGATTTTCAACTAGCGACTTTTTCTCGCTTCGCTCGGGTGCGTCCCTATGCTTTAATAGTTTAGGGACGCATTAAAAACAAACGTCCAAAAAGATACTTTTTTGGGCCAAGAATTTTCGCATACGTATACAGAATAATGCGTTGCAGTGCGCACACTGCTGGAGTGTTTAATCACAATCTTAAATGGTTTAGTAACGCATAAAGAACAAACATACGATCATTCATTTTTATTTATATAGATATCTCCTAAATACATGAACAAATTAAATTATGCAAAGGGCAAGTTATATCCCCTTAATTACTTTTGATGAAGGATGAATATTAGTAGATCAGTAGAGTTAAAATAATTATCTAAGCGTAAGTTGGTAAAAAAAATAAGTAAAAAAGCAAGTACATTTGCTAAAATATATTTAATAAATATACCTATATGTTATCGATTTTAAACAACCACTCAATAAAGATTCAAACAAACTATTTTTTCTCTGCACATCACTACAATGTTTTGCAAATGTTATAACATAATCTTTTTATTCTATCTTAATTTATATTATTTCAAAATTGGTCAAGCATTGCTTTCATGCTCTAGATAATATTTATTTACATTTTAATTTTTTTCATTATTACCCGACTTTTGCCACCTTTTTTTTTAATGTTGGGAAATGTATTTACGCATACCACCTGTAGACATACAGGTGGTTATGTGGGATTCACCCGCTAGAAAAACCAGTACTACCCACTAAAACCCAACAAAACCTCCCCCATCTTGATGGGGGGTCGTAGGATCACTTACGCACTCAATCACGACGATGATATAAGTAAGTTGGTTATTTAATAGACGATAAATATTGAATATTTTGTACAAAAAAATTTCAGATGTGAATATATTCTTGCTTCATAATTTTTAGAGCGTGATTTTTCAGGTTCTAGTTTTTAACTTACTTTTTATTTTATATTAGGAAACATTTAATATTTGAGTTTGAGCTTATGTAATTAATGATTACTAATCGGACCACTATTAGATATAAGTAAGAAAGTTCATATCTGTGCATGTTTGTTAGTATGTTTGTCCTTCACGCTGTAACAGCTAGATGGATTTGGATGAAATAGAGTACATAGATAGATATGGTAAATACCTATATTATATAATATATAATAAAATTTCCCTAAATGCGAAAGTTTAGATGGATGTTTGTTACTCAATCACGCCAGAACGGCTCAGCGGGTCTGGATGAAATTTGGCACAGTGATAGATTATAATCTGAAATAGCACATTGTCTACTTTTTATCTCGGAAAGATGTACGGTTCCCGTGGGATAGATTTATATTTGTTTTTCACTAGAGACCAAGCAAAGCAGGGGTAAACCACTAGTAATATTTTAAGTACAAAATGCATCTAGGGATACACCTGAGTAGACAAGGGTAAATCGATATTATTAGATAAGTTAGTGAAGATATCATTTGTTCAATAGCCAATAGTGATGTTTACATTTTAGTTTAGCTTTAGCTAACAATGGCAATCGATTTAGCAGACGTTTCCGACAGACCAATGTGTTACGAGTACCTGGCATATTGTGTAAGAACACTATTAACGGTTAGGTAAATCATTGTTTAACCATTAATATAATGGTAAATTGCCATATAGTTACGGATTATGAAACAATATAGAATGTCATTTATTTTAAGAGAAAAATATTGCGAGAAAATAGAGTAAGACAGAAAATGTCAGTGCTTTTATAATGTTATATTTCGTTTCTTATTGAATCGATTGTTGTTTTATTCTTGTAATCGCACTACTGTTTTAAATGCGAAAGTTTGTATGCATGTATGTGTATTTGTTTGTTACTCCTGCATGCTAAGATTTGAAAATTTAGGTCTCGGTGAGACTATGACCTGTACTAGGACTTAGGTTAGTGTTAGGCACCTAAGGACCCGAGTAAAATGACTGTTGAACGGAAGTAGCTAGTAATTCATCATCATTTAGCCAACATATACATATATATTATAATGAATGCAAAAATATCTGATCTGGAATAGAAGCTGCTACCAGTGATGTAGGACCACTTTTTTTTTATACAAATTCCTTGAATCAATCGTTTTCAATTCTATAGTAAGTTTTGAAGTCGACGATTTGAACAGCTTTTTAGAAGGTCTAAAGGATGAGAGAGAAAAGATAGTTAATTTGTAATTTTCTATCGACTAGTTACTTTTTATGTTGAGTGTTATATATAGGACTCCTTTTTTCTGTGAAGAACTATACATATAAATTTTAAATATAATAAATATTTATAAATAAATATTTTTTAATTTTACGTTACTAATGTCCTAATATCTCATATTAATATTGATTTAATTATATCCGGGTTTATAAAAAATGCATATTTATTTTTAATGAATAATGTATATGTTTCAGATTAATTAATGAAAATGTTAAATAATATAAAATTATTCAAATACTTGTATAGGTTACAATACTGATTAGATCATATTTGACAATGACCTGACGATGTGTCATGAAAAAATTTAAATAACATCAAGTGACTAATATCATTAAAGCCATAAATATATTGATTTGTTATTCAAAATTTTATAACGATATACTTAATATAGTTATTTTTCTTTTATATACTCGTATTTATACACTTATATAAATCTTCAGATATCAATATTGGTACTTAGTATCTACATAATGTAAATATGCAAAAACAAAACAGTTCAGTACCTTTTTCTCCTGTTATCAACCAATGTTCCTTTTTTTGCTTAGTATTTTCGAGCTTTAGCGTTATCAATAGTTTTTTTAGATGTTAGTTTTTTCATACATTTGTTTATAAAACAGTTGAGAACCTTTTACTCTTTTGGTTGTCAACCGATATTCTTTTTTTTGTTTAGAAAATTGAAGAGCTTTTACTTATTGGGCTTTTTTACTAATATTTTTTCAGTAGTAGCTTAGCGTTAGGTTTCTTCTTTTTCTTCTTCCGTACTTAGGCAATAATTATGCTAATTAGGCTTTTTAATATATAAATTAGCGTATTTCATAGGATTGCTGCCGTGATCATAAAGCCTACTAGTTTAAATTAAAGAACAGTGAAGGTTACTTTACTGTACTCACATATTATTCATATTTTCTTTAAAATGCAAAAAATGGTTGCTCCTGATAATTCTCTGATAGCAGAATAGAACGTGTGAGCAACCACATGGTTGTCGTGGTCTACTTTGGCAGGCAGCCGTCAGGCTGATTGCGTAAGCGATTCTGTGACGCTACATTAAGACGGTGGAGGTTTCATTGTGTTTTAGTACCAGCAGGTACTACCAACTAAAATACAATGGGACCTCCCCGGCAGTTATGTCTAAGTCTACTGGCTTTTGTATCGGGTGAGTCCCACATAACTGCCTGTATAGATACATATCTGCAGGTGGTTTTTGTGTTTGGTTGCACTTGCTTGTGGTAGCCCAGTGGTAACGTGCTCGCTTGGGAAATCGAATGAAGCGGGTTCAAATCCCGGGTCTCGCACCTCTGATATTTTCATGTGCGAATCATTTGCAACATGATTACCACTTGCCTTACGGTGAAGGAAAACATCGTGAGGAAACCTGCATGTCTGAGAAAACCTAGCAAGTTTTCGAAAAACATGTGAAGTCCGCCAATCCGCACTTGGCCAGCATGGTGGACTATGGCCTGATCCCCCTCGTATTGAAGGGAGGCCCGTGCTCAGCATTGGGACGTTAAAAAGGGGCTGAATATGCACTTGCCAGCGGTAAAAAACAGCTTGAGAGGTTAATATGGGAACTCGAAGATTTTTCACCCTATATACAGAATCCTTAAATATAAATAATAATAAATAGACAAACTGTCACATTTCAGCATATGTAATATTAGCGTGGATATTAGCAATTTATATGAGTAGCGGATATTTTTATCACTAGGTCTTATATATCACTTAGGCAAGGCCAAGTCCTACAATCACTAGAAAGCCTATCAGAACCGGTACTTGTTTGCTCAACACTACTGGAACCATTTTGAAATATTGTATCGGTAATAATAAATATCTATATATTAACTTTTGACTTTCTAATTTTTGATTAAGTATGTATACGTAATAAAGCTTACTTAACAAAGTTGTAATTTTTTCATGTTATAGACTAGATTCTAGCTGAGAACGCATATGCTGTGTGATGATGACAAAAATTAAAAAATACAGGGTTTTGTTTTCTGCTTCAATTCTGCTAGTTAAGTTGTAAAGAAAATCTATGAAACTTTATCAAAATGGGTCAAGTAATAATGTTGCATCTCAATGTTTTACAGTATAAAGATATTTTAGTGAGTAAAACATGACCGCTTCTTAGAAAAGAATATTTTAGGGCCTTCAAGAAAACTGAGTACACGCACAGATAGCAGACTATACATTTATATTTGGAAAAAACCTAGAAATCCAAAGAAATTAAAATATTTTTGTATAGAAGTTTAATTTATTTGAACAGCCAATTAAAGTTTTTTGTCTGTTGTGATTAATTAATTTTAAAAGCATGTTGTTTTTATAGGGAAACTAGCGACTCACCCTCGCTCCAATCGGTTTCGTCCCTGGTTATGGCTTAATGTTTAGTTGAGATATTTTCTCGCAGTAAAAAGTATCCTATATGTTGACCCGGACAACCAGCTATCATCATACCAAATTTCATCAAAATCCCTCTAGTGATTTTTCTGTGATGCAGTCACAGACAGACAAACAGACAAATTCTAAAAACTCTAGATACGGCTTCTGCATGGATAATAATGACTATTTCAATAAGATTTTCCAAAAAAAAATATTTAATGTATAGATTTGACGTAGTTATAATTTTATTATATGTATAGATAATATGAAGGTAACTATTACTCTGTAATTTTTTCACTCTATAATCCCATGATAGCATTATAATTATTAAGAACATTAATATTCACATATCCTCTATTATACGGCTTTTGTAACAAAATCTCACAATTATAACGTGTCACAGTGATGTGCAATAAGTTACCACATAATGGATTTCCAACATTTTCGTAATATTTCGTTATAAAAATGCGATACGTCTTCATTCGGTCTTGGTTATTTTCTCACACAATTTATACGATGTTGAACAGTGAACAAGAAAAAATAAATATTGCTGTTATAAAAAATATGCATATAAAGTTAATGTTTTTATTTTAAATGTTATTAGATGAAAAAGCTTTGATTATTGCCTTATTCACTTAAATTTTACCTACTTGCAACTCACCTTCGCTTCCTAGGTACGTTTTAACTTAGTATGGAATAAATAGACTGTATATTATATGATATATAGCCTATAGCCTTCCTCAATGAGTGGGCTATCTAATACATAAATATTTTTTCAAATCGGATTAGTAGTTCGTGAGATTAGCGCGTTTAAACAAACAAAGTCTGCCTCTTTATAATGTAAGTATAGGTTATACAAAAATAAGACGTATAAATTAATTGACTAACAATTTGCTAATCATCGAGCTTTCCAAATATATTGCTGTAGTTTTTCATCCGCTCCTTACTCGAGCAATAGAAGTCAAATGTCAACACATACATACGTTATTAAAAAGAAGCAAATTTCGCCTTTATCACTTATTCCTTAGAGTTGATTTTAAAAAGCTTTATTATACATTGTGTAGTAACATAAGTTCATTGTACGTTTTAATTGAAATGCGACATTGAACTTTATGACAAAGGGATAAAATTGAAAATATCATAAAATTTCTTAAGTTGAGAGCAATAATATTGCAACTTGCAGTGCAAAAGTAAGTGCATTGACTTACCCACTGACATAGTTATCTGTCTCTTTCGCACATATAGGAATTGTATATACCTGTCCCTGTTATGGCTTTTTACGACACTTTTCCAGTCGTAAAGGAGACTGGTTTGTTATATTGGCATTTCTTGAGAATTTGTAAGTGTTTACATTTATATATTGTGAAAGTTCAAAGTATGTTTCTTAACACTAATTCTAAAAATATATTTATTACACAAAAATATGCAAATGGTGATTAGAAATTTAAAGATAAAAAGCCTAAAATTTTTATAAAATATTTATACTTTTTACTACTGATAATTTTTTTTGTTAACTATACACTTAATATTAAACATATTGCGGCAAGGTGGACAGACGATTTGAAAAAGGTAAGGTACGGGATGGATGCGGGCTGCCCAAGATCGTGATGGTTGGCGTTCTATGGCGGAGGCTTTCGTCCAGTAGTGAACGGCGATAAACTGAAAAAAAATATAACTTAGAACATAAAAAAATAACAATATAATAAGTGTCAATTTGCAAACCTTTTGATTTTTCCTTTCCAATATGGTTGTATTAAAAGATTAACGTCCTAATTACGAGCTACAAAAACTTATATTCCAAAAAAATAATAACAAAACTCGATACTGAATTACATTTCCGATACGGTTTCCATTCACTTTCGTTTAAAGTTGCAGTGCGCAAAAGTGAAACACCTAAAACTAAGGAATTAGTGCATGAAATATATATCAAAATAAAATTAAAATACCTTATAAATGAATAATGACTAAATGACCAACCCCGAATATTTTCTAAGATTTTTCAAATTTTCTATCAGAAAAAATAGTTTTGAAATTTTGTCAGAGCTTATTATCGTTAGAGCTTCTTCGAATTATGTAAACTACGAGGTATACATTTACCGTTTTAACATCTATATATAAATAGACAAAGACAAAACAGTTCAGTACTGTTTTTTTTTTCATCTGTTTGTCAATCGATTTTCTTTTTTTTCAGTAGCTAATGAAAAGCGTTAGTGTTATCAAAAAAAAGTTTTGTAAAGATAACGGTTGAATGGTGAGGTAACTTATATTATTATAACTTAATTTTATTATATACGTTATCTTTTAGTAAAATTTCTAATTCTAAAAGCTTAACCAATTTTTCATTATGTTTAAAATTGAATGATTTAGAGCTTTACCTACTATACTATATTGATATATAATATATTTCCGTACTTAAATTGAAATTCTGACCTAGAATACTTATACAGTATATAAAAAAATACCTACTCTCACTCTTATAGAATATTTGAAGACTCAAAAGAAAATTAAATTGTTTTAAATCATTAAACCATAGTGTGCACTATTTAGTTAACAATAGAATTTAAAATCAAATGGAACTTTAAAAACAAGAGCGTGCGAAACAGGCGGTCAGTTTCGGTGTAATTTACACGGTTATAGATGCTACAAAGTGCTCTATTTCCTTGCAAATTAACATAAATTTGGTGTGATGAGAATGTTTATGTAGAGTATGAAAGATTACGGCTACCAGTTTATATGCTTTTGAGAAAGCTAAGTTTTATAGGTTTAAGTATAAGGTGGTATTTTGCCTAAGAATTTCATTATTATAACTAAGTTATAATTGCGTTTTCTTCCTCATAATCTATACATATAAGGTACATAGGTGTAAAAGTATATGATATATAGATTTGTAAGCTATGAAAAACTCATTCTACTCAACTTTACTAACGTGAAAGTTTAGATAATATAGGTATTTGTTTTACAAGGAAGTTATTAGAAAATGGGTAAATAGGATCAGTTTTCATGATTCAATAAACAGTTAAACTAATGAGGTATTTCTACTATTTAATATAACTTATTTTGTGAAATGTATTTTAATTTAAGCTATTGCTTCCCTCTTCTTTTAGTCTTGTATATTAAATATTTTTTGGAAAATCTTATTGAAATAGTATTATCGATACAGAGGCCGAATATACAGTTTTTAGAACTTTTGTCTGTCTGTCTGGCAACAGGTTATGAGAAAACCACCGCACAGATTTTGATGAAATTTGGTATGATGATATATTTTACTGTGGGAAAATACCTCATCTACGACAAATCTATACTAACCGTTAAAACGTACATAGGGACGAAACCAAGCTCAGCGAGAAAGAATCGCTAGTACATATAAATATAAATTAATAAATGTATTTTATAAATTTAAGTTAAAACCTAATGGAAAAGATCAACAGCGCCAGCTGTGACGGACGACAGTTTAAACACTATATTTACGTATGCACTTTGCGTGGGACAGTATATTAAATGGTATAAAAATAATTTTAAAACGATTCTTGTTATCTATAAAATTCTGTATGCTGCACGTCTGTAGAATTTAAAGTTAATAAATAAAATAACTTCAATTTATATTCTACTAGGTTTTGCGCACGGCTTCGTTCGTATGTTGAGTGTGGAATAAATAAAAATTAAGAAGAAACCTATGTTCGCCTCTACGATTCCATCTATATATTTACGGTGTAGACCAAAATCTGTTCAGCTTTGATGTGAAAAGGAAAAGCAGATATACAGAGCTATTTGCACATCTATACATATAATAAAATTCTAACTGAGTCGAATCTGTACCTTAAATATTTTTTGGAAAATCTTATTGAAATTGACTTTATTATCGATACAGAGACCGAATTTATAGTTTTTAGAATTTTTGTCTGTCTGTCTGTCTGTTACCGCATCACAGAAAAACCACTGGAGGGATTTTGATGAAATTTAGTATGATGATAGTTGGACATCCGGGTCAAATAAAGGATACTTTTTAGCGCGCGAGATTATCTCATTCTCACGGGAATACACGTTATAACACAACCCAAAAAATATTTATGATCAGAATTTCTTAAAACTTGGTATTAATGCTCTTCAATACAATTAAATAAATAGGTGTTTTAGCGTTTTTTGAAATTCATCCCATAAGGAGATAAAACAAGGGATGAACATTTGTATGAAACCTACCTTTTTAAAGTTTTTTTGTTGTAGTTTGACCGCGAGCCAAGCTGCGGGTTTTGCTAGTTTATAATAAAAAGCGTGAATCATTAATTATTTCTTGAAGTCTTCGGACATCCAAATTAAATGAATTGACATTTGACATGCTTTTTGACTTGGTTTCGACGTGTTCTTCACATATACCTAACTTTTAATTTTAAATTTGTTAAGTAACTTACATCATATATTAATAGGCAATGCAATATTTTGATCGAAGGATATATGAATCCTTTTGATCTTGTAACTTATAAATATTAAATAAATATATTGGGACAATAACACACAGCATCATCTAGTTAGATAAGCTACGAGGCTTGTGTTATAGGTACCAGATAGTTCATACACTACATACATAACTTTAAATACACACATTTTATAAATATGAACACCTATGACTAGTACAAATATTCGTGCTCATCACATAAATGAATATCCTCAGCGGGACTTGAACCCGTGACCGCTGGCACAGGAAGTAGAGTCGCTACAAACAGAGCCAAATGTGTTGTCAATAACTATAACTAAAAGGAGGCAGGAGGTATATCATAGATAAAGGTTTTCATGATTCTAAGTTCAACAACCTTAAATATGACAAAGATTTTGCAGCTGCAAACTGAGTCATTTAACAAGATACTACGATTTGGTCAAAATCTTGTATAGTTTTAAATTATTTGGCGTATACCTACTTAATGAATCATCATAGTGCGTTATGTTGAGGTATCATTTTCACTGTTCACAAAACCGCAATGTTTCCATTAACTTTTAAACATTGTAGTTACAATGTGATTCCTCTATGAAGGACTTATGGAGTTTTTGTTCATTCATCTATGCATGTTTAAAATTATCTTGTCTTTTGTTTTCAAATATTATATTTCCAAACATGTTTTATTCTTAGACTAGCGACTCGACCTCGCTTTGCTCGGGTTCGTCCCTAATAACGTTTTAACGTTTAGTATAGAATTCTCAGAGATGAGATATTATGCCGCAATAAAAATATCGTATATGTTGACCTGAATAACCAGCTATCATCATACCAAACTTCATCAAAATCCTTACAGTGGTTTTTCATGATGCTGTTATAGACAGACAGACAGACAAAAATTCTAAAAACCATAGATTCGGCCTCGGTATCGATAATAATTACTATTTGAATAACATTTTCCAAAAAATATTAAATGTACAGATTCAGCTTAGTTACAATTTTATTATATGTATAGATTTGTAAAATCGAGTCTTTTGTTGGCCAATAATAAGCAACCTTAAGAAAAAAGGTAATCAGACAAAGAACTAAAGTTAATTAAATAGCGCAAAGAATTAATAAGCTAAATGAGCAGTCTGCCAGACAAGCTTATCGCAGAATCAATGATAATGCAGTAAGTGGGTTTAATAATTGTAGAGCTCGCTACTCGGTAATATCTTACAGCTAAGAGAAGCTATAAGAAATTAGAAGAAGAAATAGTAGTGGTAGGCCTATAGTGGCTGACAGCGATTGAATAGTAGGTTTTTATGGGATGCCATGGGAGAAGCCCATGTCTGCAGAAGTGAAAGGAGGGTGTAAAGTTGTGTAAAATTGGTATAACCAAAAGACATTGAAAATAGTGTTTTAAAGATTTCCCCAATACTTTAACAGTAGTTTTTTTTATATTTTAAACAGATTTTTATTCTAAATAGACTATTATTTAATATATAGATACAATGCCATAGGGTCTTTCAACTTTATGATGCCATGTTGACCTCGATGGATGTCGGGCGCAATTGCTATGCGATCAGCGAACTTCGCTTCCGTACTCTATATGAGTGTGTCAGTGAAATTCTTCCTACATTCAATCTAGAATTGTTAAGTATGTTGGTGTATGGAATCTTTACAGTATAAAAAATTATACAGTAAAGGATGCTTTAAATGAACTATTTACTTAAATATATAAAACTAGCGACTCACCCTCGCTTCGCTCAGGTTCGTCCCCACGTACGTTCGGATACGTTTTAAGGGTTAATTAATATGGAATATATACACTATATATTATATATGTATAATGTGTATACTATATAACCTATTTATATAGTATAGTATATCATACATAGGTATAATGAGTTGTTGTGGGTTATATTATAACGTGTTGTCCCGTGGGAATGAGCTAATTTCCCGCGGTAAAAAGTAGCCTATGCTACTCTCCAGCCCTCCAATTATTATCTCCACACAAAAAATTATGCCAATCTGTCACTCCGTTTCGATGTGAAAGAAGGACAAACATACAAACATACTTTAACATTTATAATATTAGTATGGATAGTATTGGTAGTGTTTTAGTCAAAATAGTCAATTATCATGATATTATCACACGAATTAGACGTTATTAATGTTTTTGATCCAAACAACTTTATTACTCCCTCATACTATTTTACATGCGGGATAGACGAGGAGTATCAATTGGTATTTCAAAACATTTTCTATTTTACTAGGATAAAGCGTATGAGATAACCATTTTTAGATGGAAACTTTTGTTCTATTTAAATAACTTAACTATCTATTTAAATAAGTTTAACTTATAATTCATAAATGAGCAAGTTGGGGTCTCCTGTAAGTGAAGGAGCACTCATGTTGTAAGTCTTAATTACTTTTTATGTTCTTAAACAATGTAAAGTGTGTATCTTTTGTTGGAGGTCCTTAACAAAATAAAATAAAATAAATATCAAACTTATATTCTACGTTCCATTCATGATTTCCAAGTGAAAAAAATATAAATTATAGGATAGTATCACATTTAATAGATATCAACCCACTAATCTTGATACCTGCTAGGCAGTGTGACAGTGGGTCGACGGATACGATGGACGCATACTCAACATTGACACGAATACCATATAAGTCGGCAGGCGTTTCCGAAACGGGCACCTTTTTTAATGTCCACATCCTGAGTGCTAGTTACATATGGCTTCATTTAGGAAAATTAGGGCTATAAAATATGGTTTGTTGGGGATCATGATAGTAGATCATTTCACTGATGATAAATAGTTTGGTGACCTGATAAAATAGTTGTGCTGAAATGAAGTACATTAAAATACTATGTTATTATTAATTATTATATTATTATATTATATTTATAATATGTATGTATTTAAAGTTATATATGTGTAGTGTATCAACTATCTGGTATCCATAACACAATCTCGTAGCTTACCATGGAACTAGGTAGTGCTGTGTGTTAATGTCCCAACATATTTATTACTTATTTATTTATTATTAACCGACACATATAGAATGTACGATACGCTTTTCAATCTAGTTGACACGCATTAAATTTTTATATAGTCTTGCAATATCCAAGACAACCAAAACATTGAGATCGTGATGCCAACAAATTATCTAATATTTGCGAAATTTAAATGTTGCAAGAAATAATTTTCCCTTTGGGAAAAAAATCTTGCGTAAAATGCGAGAACAAAGACGACTTTAAATATAATCACCTGACACTAGCCATTCCCACAATTACCGGCTTTTTAGGATATTTCCGCAAATTTCAATTACAAAATACTAAGAGGTATTTTTTAAGTTTGTGTATTGTATTTGTGTAAGTGATTTTTTAAGTAAAATACTTGAATTATTTGTTGAAGGTCGTAGGTTCATTTTCTATATGGAGTGTGTAAGTAAGTTTAAAGAGATGTGTTTTGTAACTAGCAATTTATCCAACACTCGCCGCTCGGGTTCGTCCCTTGGTACTTTTTACGGTTAGTATGGAAAAGATAGTAGACTATATATTATATCTAATAAAAAAGTTAAATCTATTAGGTAAAATCTAATAAAAAGTAATTGATCTAATGAAAAAGAATTTTTTAAATCGGATTAGTGTTCCTGAGATTAGCGCGTTCAAACAAACAAACAAGAATCAAACAACTTTGCCTCTTTATAATATTAGTATAGATTTATCTTAACATCAAGTATGTTAATTACGATACTATACAGCGATTTTGCAAATGCAAGACAACAAAAACTAATATAGTGAATTACAATAAAATTACGAGTATTTAGCCATCACAAAAGCTTTTTTAAGCTAGGTATTATAAATATATGTATCATAATATAGTAATTATTACTCAAATTGTTATATCATTGTGCAGTATAATTTCATAATATTCTTATATGACCTTGCTTACCGCTTTCTACAAACATCTGGGTTATTATTACGAAAGCAAATCTATGTAGATTGAATTTGGTCCATTTTTTGTATCCTAGGTCAAGTGTTAGTTTTTTACTTAGTTGATACTTTTACTATTTCAGTAGGCTTTGAAGATTTTTTTAGAGTTTTAAAATAAAATTATTTACTTACTAGCGGCTCACTAGCGTCTACTAGCGCCTCTAGGAAAACAAAAACAAACATCCTACGGGAACCGCGCATTTATCCTAGATAAAAAGTAGACTTTGTATTATTCCAGACTATAATCTATATCTGTGCCAAATTTCATCCAGATCGGTTCAGCCTTTCTGGCGTGAACGTAACAAACATCCATACATCCATATTCACAAACTTCCACATCTACTCGTACTCTACTAATATTATAAACGCGAAAGTTTGTAAGAATGTATTAATGTATGTTTGTTGCTCTATCACGCTAGAATGGCTGAACGGATCTCGATGAAATTTGACACGGATATAGGTTGTACGATTCCCGTGGAATAGGTCTGTTTTTGTTTTCCTAGAGGCAAACCCGAACGAAGCAAGGGTGAGCCACTAATTTATAATATTAGTATAGATATTATAATATTATTCATAAAATATTTTCATTGAGTCTGATGTGAGAATTGTATTGTATGCCTTTTTATTGTCAAAAGTTACATATTAACCAATATAGTATATAGCTGAAATTTGTTTGTTTGTTCGTCCGTTGGTCTGTTTCTTTGAATGAACTAACTATCACCTTTGGCAGAGCACTAAAGCCTTGGATAATGCTAGTTCAAAGAATAAAATAATTAATGAATTTATAATTTTTTTATTAAATAACATACAGGTATAAAATAATATCAAATGGTATAAAATAATATTTATACGGTGCGTTTTGTTTCAGAAATAATTGAAAATGAATCGATAGAAGCGTCGAGAATTAAAAGAGAAGGAGTTCCGGAGAATAGGGGTGAGTAATCAACATTTATACCACGACATAACTTGTAAAAAATATGCTTGCATTATATTTTATTTAATTTCTTCTAGTGTTATTTTATTATATTAGTACTTTATGTATTTGAGTGTATAACAAGATTTTTGCCTTTTCAATTTCTGATTTATGTATGTATCTGAATTCTTAACTTCTAAACTATATCTTTTATATTGTTGTTTTATTAGATTTTTATAATTTACCTATACAGTTGATGATTTGTACGAATCTAATTCCTTTGAATAAAACTGATTTAAATTGTTTTATTGAAATTTCCCAAATCATCAACTTTGGTAATAAAATTAAAGTTGTACAAAATTTAGTGCTAACCAATTTGCAAATTTCTGCTACTTCTCTAAATATATACTTATCCATTTTCAATTTTAAAAATTAAATTTTTCATTAAATTTTTTCATTTATTCGGAAATTTCAGTATTTATGCAAATCTAAAGTTGAAATTGGATTAAGTATATAATTCTTTTCTATCTATATTGCGTAATTAATTGTATGTTTTTTCTTTCTCTTTCAAATCTAATCCCCGGGTCGTGGTCAACTCCGAACTCAAATGGACCTTGTAAAATATAATGCACCTCCACGATATCCTTTCCACGACTTGACGGAACTACGACTTCATGACTGATCTACTAGACCTGACAGTGCTGCTTGTTAACGACCAAAATCGAAACGAATATAACACGAAAGTTGGACGATACCATAGCGTCAAGCCTTTGATCGGCCTTCTTACTTCAACTGCAAGAACTTTCATCCAGGATGGAGTTACTACAGAATTTGCTACACAAATTCTTGGAACCACCCTTGATAATGGGCGTATTTATGCACAACTTTTAACTAAATCATCACTTGTACTCTATAATAAGCCCTCGAATATTGGAGATCCTTACATTGTTGAACCAACTCGTGTTCATTCTGCTTTTGATGGCCAATGGAATGTTAAACAAGACTTAGGTATAATTGATCCAGATAAGTTTGTGCTTAAAAATACTGATTATTTAGCACCTAGCAGTAAAATGGAAATTGTGTATGCTAGTAAACCAGCACAAGAGAGTTTTAAATTTTGGAATCCTCCAACTTCTCCAGATCAAGTTGATAATCAAATATTTGAGGAACTGACAGCACGTAAAGTGCATTCTTATAATGAAGAGCCTAAGTTTGAAGTATATAATTATCTTGATGGTCCAGATATCGAAAGTGAAAAGAAGATACAGTACGTGCAACCTTCTCTGTTTGAAAATATAAATACATTGCAACGTCAAAGTAAAGCATATGAACAAGTTACCGAACCAATTAAAACACTAGTACAAGAAGATATCCCAATAGAATCTGATGTGGTTAAAGTTAAGCCTACCTATGATTTGCCTACTTTTACTATTAAGAACGAGTTTTCGCCAATATTTTATTATATTGATAATGTTGAATCGCGTTCTTCTAAACAATCTTTACCACAAACTAAATTACCTAAAAAGTTGTTCGGGCAAAAAAGTGAACCTCGTCCCAAAAAAACGTTTACTTATGCAGGTTTTGCTGATTTTACTACAGTAGTTGGTGACACTGTTATTGTTTTTACTCCTAATACTGAAACTATTAAGCATCCTAATCCAGATGAAGTAAATGTTTTTCCCTCAGCTAAGCCAGTAGATAAATTAGCAACTAAAATTACATTCTTGTCAGCTGATATACCAGTAGCCACTTCGACTTTTAAAGCTCATGAAGCTACAGTTACAAAAGTAGTAACACCTAGCAGTAATGATCATAGCTCCGAAAAAGTTTTATTTAATGATGAGAAAGATCTGAAAAAGGTTATGTATGAAATTGATGATAAAGTTCCAGATACAGTAAGTGTACAATATAATAATGGCTTTGATCTTAATATTGACGTAATACAACCTTCCGAACCAGCTTTTACAACAACCGAACGCACAAGAAACACAGAAGATTTAGAAGTTATTCACGGAAATGATTTTAATTCTCAAGCAACTGATCCTTTAACTTTATTGATGCCATCTGCAACTATTGTTGAAGAACCAAAAGAATCTGTAGTTACAGAAATTGGAAGTACTGAAATATTTACTAATTCTGCGGAAGAAACAGAAAATACGGCTGCTGAAGTTACTGAAAAAATAGAAGAAGATGAAGAAGAAGAAGATCAAGAGGAAGATAATAGCACTCAGGAAATAGTTTCTGAATTATTGACTACTACAGAAAGTGGTCACAGCGATGAATCTTATGAAATTGAGACAACAACAGAGAATAAATACGACAAACATGAAGAAATCTTTTGTACTGATGGACTTGAAACCCAGTCAACTATGACAACAGCCTATAAAACTTTAACATATTTAACGACATATTTTATTCCATTAGAAAGTACTGAAACTACAACTTCCATTAAGTCAGACGTTGTAGTTGAGAGTAATGTAGGGTATTTAACAAATTATATTTGCAAAACAAGTCAAAACATTGAACCAACATCTGTTGTAGAAGTCCAAGGTACTGAAATAAGTAACATTGAAAAACCAGAAGTAGTTGATACAGGTTATACAAATACACCTCGTACACCAAAAATTAATACTGAGAGTCCAAAAAGAACTACACCTATGGAAAAAGAAATTCAATCTACTGTTACAGATGATGAAATAACAAAACCACCTGAAGATGATAAAGATACAGATTCACAAGAAGTGAATAATGAAAGTGATACGAAATTAACCACTACTACTGAGCGAATTTCAACTAGTCAAAGTCACGTAGAAGTTTCTGTTAGTACAGAACATACACCGACAGAAAATCTTAATTTAATAAATGAAGATGACTCTGAAAACGAAATTGATCTTATTTATAAAACTCTTTACACAACTTACACATACTTTACTACTTTCTTTGGTGACCACACTTCTAGTATTGAAAGTCATAAATCGGTAGTAACTAATATTATTACTTCAACATTGGATTTGTCTAAAATTGATCCTTCATTACTTGGCGCATTTGAAGATGATATTTCACCCAGTAGTGTAAACAATGTTCAACCAACTGAATCACTTGCCATTAACAGCATCATTGATCTAGTTAAAAATAAGGATGTCATTGAATCTGTAGAAATCAATAAATCATATAGTTCTCAAACTCCAACTCCGTCACTAGATGACGATTTAGTAGCTAGCATTAAACCAGATTCTGTTAAAACTTACTACACAACTTATACATTTTTCACAACTATTTATGTGGGTTCTGATGCCAATGTTTGCAGTAGAAGTGAAGTACATACCAATTATGTGGGCCCTGATGAGTTGAAGCCTACAAAAACTAACTCATTACCTGCAGAAAACACAAGAGCTCAATTTGACTTTAGAAATTGTATGCAAGTTAAAGGAATGACACAGGAGGGTACAAAAGAAAATTCATCTTTTGAAAGTAGTGTCACTATGGAAGAAAAGTCATTAGAGGTAAATCATAAAAGCAATGAAAATGTGCCACAGCCATCACCTATAGAAGTTGATATGTTGTTTAGTGTTGAGTCAAACCCACTTATATCGGAAAACTCATATATAACAGATGTTAAATCTTCATCTTCTAAAGGAGAAACAAAGTTTTTAGATAACAATAATGTACTAGATGATCAAATAAGCTCTGAAAGCAATATAGACGAGATTCTCCCATCACCTACACTTTTGTTACAGACAAGTTATACTACATTTACTTACTTTACTACTATGTATATAGGAAAAGATTCAAGCAAGGTAAAAAGTCATTTGGAAACTATAACAAATGTCGTTACGGAAACTATTAGACCAAAAACTGAACCTGAAGAAGAAAATAATCTTCCAATTACCTATTATACTACATTTACATATTGGACAACGCTTTACAAAGATAAATCGACAACAATAACAAGTCGTGAGGAGATTGTTTCTAATGTTGTCACACCTTCAGTTCAATCAATACCTACCGTAAGTCCTATCGATACCACACCTATAGATATTGTCAGTGTTTTGCCACCAAAAGACTTAGAAGTAGCACTTAAACCTTCTTTAGTAGATGATAGCCTAGAACAAGATGACGGAAAAGCTACATTTTATACAACCTACACTTATTTCACGACATTTTATGCTGGTAATACGTCACAAATAAGAAGTAGTTTGGAAACTGTTACCAACATCGTCGACAATACAAAGATAGTTGAAGATAACCAATTAGGTAGAAAAGTTCCAAGTGGTGCAGTAGATAAAAATTTGATTCAAGATGAAAAACCTCATATAATGCCAACTAAAATAAAAGAGGAAATTCAAGCAACGAAGTTACCTGAACTATCAAGTATATCTCAAACAATATTACAAGGAACATATATTGACAACTTATTTGCAGAAGTTAAGCCACCTGAAGTAAGTACACTAAAACCAGATTCAGAGAAAAAGATTCTATTCTCTCAAGTTGCAGTTATATCTGGTGATTCAACTATCATCACAAGTGATAATAAAACGTTGGTTGAGGAGTCTTTGCCTACAACTACCACGTCTTCTACCACGACTACGGAAGGTACTATTATTAGTCCTACTCCTGAAGTAATAGAAAGCTCTCTTGCTGACTCGGAAACAACAACAGAATTGCAATATGAAATAGAAGATGAAGAAGATGATTCTAGCGCTAAAAAGAGAAGTCGACTTACATTTACAACTAAGAAACCTTCGTTTACACCGGTAATAATACCTTTTGCGTCAAGAAATAGGCCTACATTCAGCCCAAAACGTTTGGGTATTCCTAATAGCGCTACTACAATTACTCGTGCTGATTCTACCCCAACTATTACGGCAACTCCAACATTAAAATCTGTAAGACCTTCAGGTGCTTACAGCGGTAGTCGTAAACAAGGATTTGTATCTGGCTCATCAAGTGCTGGAAGAAGATTCTCTGGTCGTAGCAGTGCAACTATAAATTTATCTGCTAATATTCCTGCTTCGCGTCCAGGAGGATTTTCTAGAGGAGGAAGTATTGCACCTACTTCAAGGAGAACTGGTTTTAGATCTAGTTCTCTTAGAAGTAATAGTTTGGATTATGCTAGTCGATCTGCAATTCCCAGAATACGCCCGACAGCTTCGTCAAGACTACGAGGAAATAGGCAATCAACTCTTATAAATTATCCTGTAATTGATCAGAATGAGTCTGAAACTTTTGCTACTCAACAAGAAGAGAGTGCAACTGAATCTCTCGATGAATTTACTGAAACATCTCTAAGACAAACTACTAATAATCCTTTACTAAGATTTAGAAGACCGCCAGTGGCTAGACAACCTGGTACAGCCATAATACCAAGATCTACTACACCTTCATCGAGACGAAGTTTAACTACACGTGGACGAACTACTACTACCACAAAACGTTCAACTACTCGATCGACTTCGAATCCTTTACTCGCATTACGTAGGCAAAGACCCGCTAATTCTCTTTTCCCTAGAAGAAACTTATTTAAGCAGCCAGAACCTGAACCAGAAGAAGAAATAAAAGAAAATGAGCAAAAATATTATGAGGATGAAGAATTATTAGAAGAGGAAGAATTTGAGGAAGATAATGATTATGAATCATCTGATAGAAAAGAACAGCAAGTGGCTTCCCCAGTTGCATCTTCATACAGAAAAAACCAAAATCCAGTTCAGATAAGACCATTTCCATTTAAAAGACGAGTAAAACGTCAAGTGGACTATGGTAATAGAAAATATACAAATTTTAGAAGACCGGGAATTAAGTCAGCGAGTACGAGACGTCCTGAACCCGAGCCTGAAACTGAACCTCCTGCACCTGCCACACAAAAAAGTCAACCAAAATCTGGACGCTTTAATTCACGTTCTGGAAATACTAGAACTACCACTATCTCTGCTCCAAAAGTTTCATCAAGACAACCTTTTATTGTGAGGGGAGATAGTAGTAGGACGACAACCACATCTTCACCAGCTTACAGACGAGGTAAAACAAGAACTAATTCAAGAACTACAACACTGTCATCAAGACCAAAAGCACCCCGTTTATCTGGCAGTAAAACCACACAGTCATCTAGGTCTAGCCCTAGAACGACTAGTAGGTCTAGATCGAGAACAACAACTAGCAAAGCATCTAGCAGACAAAGACATTCATTTGAAAATTTAAGTGGTGAAAGATATAACAAATATGATAACATTTTACATGACGGTAAAATTACTATAACACATCAAATACCATTCGAAGTTACGATACCAGTAGTAAATGGAAAGATTACAGAATATAAAAATCTTTTAACAGCGAAACCTAGCGTAGAAACATTACTTTTAAATCAAGTATCCACATCAATAAATCCTATTGGTGGCCACCAATTAGTACTTGCTAGTGAATCAACAGAGTTGGCAGAAAACGGTGCGACGAAAATAACTAAATTTGTTTTGCATGAAACTCCTACAACTACAGTAATATTTACTCCAACGACATTAAGGGGTCGTAAAACATCTTTTTCACACGTATTACCTAGTACTGTTTATAATGTGGAGCCTGTAGTGCAAACTATTGCACCGGAGATAAATTCAAATGTACCCCTAGCTAACTTACTTTTATCCCAACTTTTGTTAGGAAACCAGCAACCTGCAATAAACCCATTACTTGCGTTACAAGGACAAGCTTTATTACCACAGCAACCAGTAGTACAAACACCGGTTACTGAGTACAAAGTTAGAACTACGACATATGTTACAACCGTCACAGATGCAAGAGAAACAGTTTTACCTATTACTTTCAGAGGTATTCCAATATTAACAACTATAGTCGATCCAACCACAAATGTAATAACAGCTACAGAATTTATAACTGACACAATTGTTACTACACCAACAGTTTTAGCTCCTCCTCCTCAGTACAACTCTTTATTATTACCTTTACTCCTGCAGCAACAACAGCAACAGCAGCAAGCGCTATCATTGCAGACAACTAATCCTTTACTTGGCTTAGGCCACCCTGATCTTAATTTATTGCAAAATAATTTAGTACCCAATAACAATTTAAACAATGACATTTTTAGCAATAGTCCTAAACCAAACATATTATCGGATTTGAGTAGTAATGAAGATTTTGAAGAAGAAATACAAGATAGTGGAGAGGATATACCACCACCCACACCGCCTCCAGCCCGTAAGAGAAGCAAGCAACGTGCTCAAAAGCCCTCTCCACCTAAATTAACAAGTGTAGTAACACTATACGTATCCGGTAAACACCCTGGTGAATTTAGTACCGTATTATCAACTGTAGTGGCTGATGACACTCAAACTGTTAGAAAGCGAGAAGCTATGTATTATGAAGATGTAAAAATATTGCCATCGATTTTGCCATCTATAGATCAACTCGTTAGTTCACAAGAAGACAGTACGCTAGAAAACTCTATTAATTCTGATATGGATACATATTTAGCAAATTCTTCTATTGAGTCACAAAAAGCAACGCAAAGTTTAGAAAGTATAGTAGGAAAAGTAAGTGATCATGTTAAATATACTGCTTCACCAACTTACGTTGTCAAAATAGAATCTCCAACTACCCTTAGATATAATTCAAAACAAAGTACTGTGGATGATGTTTCGTGAAGCCCGAACAACTGGTTAGGTCTGTAAAGTAATGATTTAGTTATTTATTTACTTTGTATCATAGTAAGTTAACTATGAATAGTGCCTTATAGTTTTAGCATTTAGTGTAAGATACAAATATATTTTGTACTTGATTTTGTAGATAGGAACTCAAATGTGTTGATAGGTATTCTTTAAGATCACCAAAAATATTATTGACATGTTACCACATATGAAGTTGTATTGTCAAAAGTAAATATTAGGTAAGAAAATATCTAATCACTGCCTAAGAACTACTCATAATATTTAGTTTTAATTCTTATGATAAATATCTTATAATACTCGACCTGCTTCATTTGTAAATTGCAAATTACGACTTACAATGTTAATAATAAATTGTAATAAAAAGATTTGTTGTTTATCTTCATTAATCCACTTTAAAAAATATCCATTAATTCGTCTTTATTATATTTATAAGCATAGATAAATATAATATAATAATTATTATAGATAAATCGTCTTTCTCATAATAACAATTCAGAAATATAATTTTCACTATATCGGTATTTACTATACAAATTAATAATTTGCATAAATTTCAATCATATGAAACTAATAAAAATAGAATTGTTTGATTAACACGAACATAAAGTATAATGAATTTTTTTAACACTTGACTATTAGCATAAATAGCAGCATTATTACTTGACTCGTCTGACCGTACTGATTCTGACTGAGAGATCTGAATGACTTTTGAAGATCTTAGATCCAATTGGATGGTTCTATCCCACATTCCGCGTCACCAACCGTCTCGGGAGGTGAGTCTGAGTTACCTAATAATAAATAATATACACATAATATATTTAGTTGTTCCAAAAATTGTTCTGTTTTATAAATATGAATATCAAACATATACTAGCTTAAAGATTTTTATGTTATTATTTTTCTTATGATTTTTGGAATATCTAAACCTATACAATAGTTGTAAAAAGTAGCTAGTCTGGGATGCTGTTATAAGGTTAATGAGCATATGTAAATAAATAGTTGGTAATATTTTGATAATGATTTAAGCTAGTCTTATACCACGACTTGTCCATTGTTAATATATTTTAATTTCATTAACCATTTATGGTCATTATTATCGTTTTAAGCAGTGTTTCTTCGAGATTTTCCTTTATAATATATATGTGTATCATATTAAAAATTGATCACATAAAGAAAGATAATAGTGACCAACTTAGTAATAATTTAATAGTAGATTTACTAATATTATTTTATAATATTCCAATACTCAATTGCACAGTATTATGTTGTGTATGTAGTTATGCACCTGTATTGCATGATTTAAATTAACTTATTATTTAATAAAATTTTATCAACTAGGCTACACTAGATTAAACGTTATTTAAAATATTCTTGATATAATGAGTTCGTAATCACAAGTAAATCTGGTACTGAAAAGCATTAATCACTTGACATAAATAAAACTAGTGATATTAAAATTTCAGCGTTTAATACTAATGCTATAGTATATGATAATTCACCTTGGAGACCTGGAAGGGATATTGATATAGAACATCGAATGGATGATGAAAGAAGATTAAAAAATCTAGCCACTCGCATTATGTCCAATGGTGTGGAAGTTTTAGTAAGAGATAAAAGTTCTGATGGAAAGCAAGAACAGGTAAAATAATTAAAATATTGTTACATAAATTAATAAGTATTTTAACCATTACAATTGAAAGCTAATGTTTTACGTACAAAATTTAGATTTTCTTTTAATATTTACTACTACATGAAGTGTAATGTAGTATCTGCTAATGTGTTATTTTTAATAAATAGTATTAACACGTAATTTTCTGTAATCTTTTCTCAGCGAAAACTTAAAGTTATGCACTTACCTGCATCGAAAACATCCAATCGTGTGAGTTCTACGCCAACGAATAAGTCATTATTATCATCAGCTGTTACTACAGTTGTAAATCGGCAACATATGAGTGCTTTTTTTCCATTACGTCAACTAATGCAGCACAATTACATTATCAAGACATGTATGACTACATACACTTATCTAACTACAGTAGTTCAAAACAAAAGAAGCGCTGTGTCAACATTTGAAACTATAGTTTCAGTAGTCACTACAGAATCGCTTACAAATTTATATGCTACTGATGTTTTAGCTGATTTAAAACCAACGAAAGTAAGAGTTACAATTTTGGAACCCATTATACCGACATATCACAATGTCCTGGGTTCCAAGGATCCATTTCAAAATATACCTATTACCTGTAGAATTAATTCCATATTTACCATTAAATCGTTCAATTATTATTATTATTATCAATCTTACCACCACAGTTTTCCCCACATATTTATAACTATCCATGTAGATTTAAAACTTCTAACGTTCATTTTTATTAACATTGGCAATGTAGGATTTTCCATAATTTTCCAAAGGCAATATATTAAAATGATATTTTATAGTTCATTAACTCAAATAAAAATCTAACTACAATAGCTATCCTTTTTTGATTTCAGACGAAATATATGGAAGTAAAAACTATTCAACCATCTGCTGCTTCAAATGTATTTTTAAATAATATTCCAAAATTAGACAAAAGAATCGACAGTGAAGAAGAAAATAATTTTGATATCATACAACCATCAGAAATAAATCATGTTCCTTGCACTACTTCTTGTTCATGTAGTCATACGCAAACAGAAATGCTCAAGACTAAGCACACAAGTAATAAACAATCATCTATTCAAACATCTGATAATCATGGCTTAAAGACTAGTAAATATTCTGGGATAAATGTAAACGTTAAGGCAACTCACAAAAACACTGTTGAACAGACACTATATCGTCCTTATGAATACGAAACTAGCTCTCATGTAGCACCTACAGATAAAATTGTGGAAAAATATACACAAGTAAATGATTATTCCGATGAGAAAGATACGAGCTCTGTAGAAAACAGTGATTTATTGACGAATGAACAAGCACCGTTTCCTCTGAAAAGTAACAAGACGCCAACAAATAAAACCTCTGAAAAGATAAAACCAGAAAAACCACAAAAAATAAATAAAAATAAATTCGTTGTGGCGGAACTAATAAAACTAGGATCGTTGGGTATCAAAGGACTTTCTCAACTAGCGCCAGTTATTGAAAAAATGACAGGTGGATTTATGAAACGTCAAGAAACAAATAAAACTACAGTCATAACAACCACTCTTAAGCCTCCTCATAAAGTGACGTCCTATAATGCAAATAAAAGAGTTGATAGTGATATTGAGTCGAAAGTCTCAAATTTTCCAATTTACATACCTGTTGATGAAATGGAAGCCTCTGAATCCCAAATTGGTCTAACAAACGTAACTTTACACCAAAATTTTGCCTGGGCAGCAGAGCATAAAAATCCTATATTTTCGCATCTTGTTAGGCCAAAAGTAGTTCATGAGAGTCCACTTGTAAATGGTGGTATACCCATAAGTCCAGGTGAAATTATAACCGCTAACTCAGATGTAATAGTTGGGAAACCTGCAGTAGGAGGACCATTGACATTAGCTGCTAGTGGAATAAAATTACAAAACAATGTACATCCACCGCTAATAGATAATATAGTTGCAAATAATGAGCTATATATTAAAAAAGAAACGCCTTTGAACGATAAGCCAGCAGATGACTCATTTGATTTAAGACCTCCCGAATTGCCTAAAGTAAAATCTAAATTAAACAAAAATTTGCTCCGGCCACAAATAAATAATATTGATAAGCATAATTTCCAATCTGGCTCCTCACGCTTGCCGTCAAATCCATATACGAATGAACACATCAAGCAATCTGGATTTATACAAAATAATTCACCTATCGTAGTTAATCATGGCCGACCAGCATTCTTAGATTATATTCCGTCTTTAGTTAAACCTTCTCAAGGTGGTTTTAAGGAACACCAGACGATACATAGACCAACATATGAAGAAAATACAGATCAAGATATTCCCGACAATAACCCTAGTTCATCGGAAGTTGTTAGTACGAAAATTACTACAAATGGAGAATACGTTAATTTCGATAATTCCGATTCCATTAATAAGCCATTTTTAGTAGATATACAGCCATCAAGAGTAGCTAATGTATTGATTCCACATGGTAGTTCTACCGCTTTAGTTTTTGCTGGATCTTCCGAACCACACAAAACTGGAGATTATGTTGATGATCCTTTGCCATATCCAGAACCTGGTTATTTTGGAAGCTTCAGCATAGATGCACCTCAGATGACAAATGTGCATAATGTTTATCCAAATAAAAATCAGTTTTTCGTGGACTCAAGTGTTGCACCCACCAGTTTTATAAATAAAAAAGAATCCACTAGTAATAGTGATCCTAAGTTAAAGTGGAATGAAAACAAGCGCCCGAAAGATTTAACCAAAGTACCTCCTCCTACGAGTAATCAAGAGACACATGTTCGAGTAGGTCCACAAATTACGGCCTACAATCCAGAAATTTATAAAGATTTTGAAAAGCATATTTGGAATAAAAAAGTCAATAACAAGCCTAAGGAAGGGAAAGAGGTCATTGATAAAGAATATGAAAACTATTTAGCCGTTCCACCACCACCACCTAAATTACACTTTAATCAAGATAATCGCTATGACAAAAATAAATATCACCAACGGCCTGTCGTTCATACGAAACCTACTTTGGAAAGTAATGTATTTTTGAACATTCAACACCCCGTATCTAGTCAACTTCCTCCAAAAGTAACCTCAGAAGTTTATTTTGCATCACAGTTGCCAAATAATCACCCGACACCGACATATACAATTAAGATGCCACCACCAATTATTGAAAGTCCACATATGCCAATAAAATCCAATAACCAATACCACAAAAGCAGTAATCCAATTACTTCTTCTAAAACAGAAAATAAATCTATCTTACCTACAAATAATCGAGATAATACTTACACAATTACTTTAAATACTGCAACAAATGTTGCGAGCGATAGTGCCACAGGACATATTATTGGTTCAAGCGTATCGGTACCTATAACAACCACATCTCTTAATGGACAAGTGAATGCTAATATTCCAATAGGTACAAACTTTGCAATTCGTGTAGAAGATGACCCTGCAAAATACGAAAGTGTGGCATTGCATGGAAAGAGACACCCATCACTTACATATGATGATCATAGTCATGTACCAATGGAGCATTTTGAAAGCTATAATACTAAAAATTCAAGTAATGTTTCTAATACGACAAATTCTTTGAAATTAGAAAATGGACAAGAAAGTGTCAATAAAAACAATATCATAAATAAAGTAATCCAAAAAAATTATACTCACTTTTTGCCGCCAACCTTAAATAGCCATGCTAATTTCCCTATGATAAATGAAAATTTTAATATACAAGTCGATTCAAGGCCGAGTCACATAACTTCGAATTCAAAGGAAGATAAGATAGATAAGATAGCATCACAATTTGTTCCAAATGTTTCAACTAACTCACATGGTTGGTATGCTAGTGTCCTTAATGAAGAAAATTTGAAAAATATTAAAGTTGAAGCCACGACACGAAAATTAATACCACTAAATTATAATAACAATGGCGACTATTTACCTGAATTTGGCGAAAAAATAGCAACTGTAGGTAAACCTCCAACAGAATTTTGGGATCAAAAAAATAAGCAAACTTTAAACAATTTTAGTATCGGTAAACCTTTCTCAAAACCCAGTGAAAGTCAAAAATTACACGTAACACACTTTAATAATAAACCTAATTATATTCCATCAAGTTTGGATGGTAAGCAACAAGCTTATGATATCCCATTAAAAGACAATAGCTATGAAACTACTTCGCTTAATTCTAAGCCGACAATTTATGAGACTCCTGATGAAATTTATGATGGTCAAGATGAATCTGACACTAATAGCGAACTTGAAAGTGAAGTGAGTTCAGAGTCCATGAAAGTACCAATTGTTGCGGCGTCTATTGAACGAGAGAACTCGACTAACGGTTTTTCTGCCATTAAATTTTCGCAAAATATAAAATCTACCAATAATAATAATAATCACGATGTATTATTGGTCAACTTTAATCCTGGTACTCAGACAGAAAAGCCATTTATTTCTCAAAATAAAACTTCTTTCCATTCTAATAATATAAAACCTATTTATAACCAAAATGCCTACGTAAAACCAAGGCCTTTTACTATGAATTCAGCAATACCACTCGACCATCAATTACAACAACCCCATTGGCAGATAAATCAACTAATGGAAAATGCTACTAATATATCGTATGAAGATAATATGGAATTGAATATAGGCGAAGAATTATATACTTCATCAGCAAGTCCTCCCATTTCTTCAAGTAAATCAACAGAATTAAAAGAATCAGCCAATAAATATAATAAAAAACCAAAACCTTTTAATTCTGTTTTAAGTAATAATACCAAAGTCGTAAATGAGTCTAACATTATTACATCAACAGTTCATATTAAGGATAAAAAGCCTTTGATTGTAGAGGCGAATGAGAAATCAACTCTACCAACTTTTACAATCAGAGATGAAGTGGAATTAAATAGTTCATCTAGTGAAATATTAGATTTATCACCACCACCTTTAATTACGAATCATAATTTTACATTTAAACTATCAACAATGCAAGAGATAATGGGAATGAGTCCACCGCCTCAAAGAACATCTCCACCAAGGCATGTTTCAAGGACACCATCGACTCCGAGACCTATTTTACAAATAAGAACTTCACCGCCTTATAGAACATTACCACCAAGGACTCTGCCACCAAAACAAACAACGCAGCGACCACTGCGGAAGCCAATTAGCAGAGATGAAGTTTCAACATATCGACCGGCCTTTGATTTTATAAATAAGGTGAATAGACCAATATATTATGATCAACCATCTTCACATTTATTACCACCTCCAAGAGATATACCTTCCAAGATCGCATTAATGGAAGATATTCCTAAGATAACTTCATCAGTTCTGACAACGACAAATGTTATTTTCCCTACTCCGATTTCTACAAGTTGGATAACATCTTCTAATATTGAATTTCCTACAAGTTTGGACTTTGCGTCAACATCAGTTTATTTCTCAGACACAATGTTACCACCGAAGAATTCACAGGAATCTGACATTACATCTTTAGAAAATTCGTCTGAAAATGTATATAGCTCAAATGAATATGAGACATCGAGCGAGGAAATAAATGTTAGCTATGAAAAACCTATAACACAAAAAACATTAACAGTTTCGAAACAATTTAACAAAACTAGACCGACAGACAAAGATGTTAATATATCTTCAGATGAAACTGATTTGAGACAAAGTGAGTCTACATCTTCAGAATTAAGCCATGAAAATAATAATTCAGATAGAATGAAAGTAATACCAATTGGGAATAAGAACCGTACCCGTAAACCATATCCAGTACGCAGTGACGACAAAAATACCGCTACAAGCAGATTTAAGGCTCCTTCTAAAATTATACCTATCATTAAACCGACACGAACATTATCTCGTCCAGAATTATCATATCCGACAAGAATGACCTCAGTGAAAAAGATTGTTCGGCCAATACCTTCTAGACCATTAATCTTTAACCCTACAAGTGTAATTGAAAGTTCTGAGTCGTCATTAGAAGAAGATTATATAAGACCAACGGAAGTTCTTAATGAAGATGAAGTATCTACACCTGCACCACAATTGCCATCTATCATTGAAAAGACAGTAACTTCTACTTTAACTATTAGTAAAGATATATTAGATTCGTCCAATATTCTTAAAACTCATCATGCCGGTAATGAAATCAAAATTTCGGATGAGATTATACCGACTAAGACAGAATTCAAAACAACAATTATTACGCTCACTAAAACTCTGTCTGAACCACCTCAAATTATATCAAGCATTGGTTATGTAAACTTAACTCATACATTGACTGTAACTCACACAGAAACGAGTTTAGTCAGTCAGTCTGAAGGAGCTATCACAGAAACCCTAGTTCTAACGAATATACAAACATCTACAGTGGTTGATGTAGTAACAGAAGTATTTACCCAAGTACAACCGACTACAATAGTGGAAACTGTCACTAAGCATATACCAATCCCTCAAGTAGAAGCAACGCCAGTACTAAGCTCTACCCCATCTACAAAAGTGGCTCTCGATGACATTACTATGTCTTCCGAAGAAAATGATAACTTTATAATAAAAGATGAAGATAATAATGCGACCGAAAATATTCAAAAAATTGATACTGATGAGGAAAAAGACAATGATACATTCTTTGTAGTAATGAATAAGTCACAAAATGGTGGCAAGTCTCCACCAATAAGCACAGATATAGAGACAGGCGATTACGATGGCATCACACGAAATGAACAAGTTAATAACAATGGAGTGTCTCAAGTTCTATTTGGAGAAATATTATTAGCTGGCACTCCATATTTGGAAACCGCTAATGTTGGACATCCTATCGGCAAGTATTTTACAAAATCGAGTTTTATAGCAAAAAAATTGTTCCTACTTTGGTATACTTTAGTATTTGTATTGTATGTAAAAAATTTTTAGGTGCAGGATATGGAAAGGAATGTCAACCAGATTGTAAAGCTTCGAGAAATGAAAGATGTCAAAGGATTGATGGTGTAATGAAATGTGTTTGCAGACCTGGTTTTGCTAGAATGTTCCCAGATAGACCTTGCAAACGTAAGATTAAATAAGTTTAAATTTTAATCAGTTTTACGAAATAATGCTAAATACTTTTATTTTTTTGGGTTTTCAGCTACTTATACTTATTCCGTTAGATTAGCACTCGGATCTCAAGGTAATGAGCGTCTGAAATTCCACTCGAGCTTATCTGATAATTCTAGCAAGGAATACCACAGTTTGGCTGTTGCTACTCATGAAGGAATTAATAGAATGGTGATGCAGTCAGACTTACGTGATGTATACCATGGAGTTCATATTACTGGATTCTACCCTATTGAAATAAGGTTACCTCGAGGCGGTTCATACCAGGGAGTCATTAATGACTTCTATGTGCAGGTACAGAATATTGAAATATTTATAAAATTAGTCAATTAAACAAGTAAATAAGGTATAAATAGAATATATATATTATGGTTGATCTATTTTAGAATTGATTATATATTTTTTTCTTTGTGTGTCCTCCCTGCGTGTCTCTTGGCTTCGCGCTCCGCTGGATTGCCGGACGATTATGAACCCCCCACCACGACAAGGTGAAGAATCGGGGGGAGAACTGAATATATCTATCTAAATTATTTAAATACATATTTTTAATTTTCACTATTTATTTTAGTATTAGATAAATAATATATTTATGGGATTTACAATTTCAGCTGTCAGATAATGCTCACGAGAATAGACTTAAAGAAGTTATTGAAAAATATTTGCGTAACAACAATTACAGTCTGGGCGGAACAGAAGTACATGCGGCTGAAGAATTCGTGGATAGACTAAATGTTACCGGTACGTCAATTGCTTGTACCAATTAATAAAAAAATATGTTTCAATTACGAGAAAATAAATGAAAAAAAAAAAAAGTTTTTAAAGAAAAAGCTAAGCTAAGCGAAATTGCTAATTAGTTAAAACATTAAAAGCGACACTTTTAATGTTTTAGTGTTCTATTATTATCAAACGTGTGTGAAGAGTTTAGTTTATAGAATATTAATTTATCCAGCATCAACTAGTCCAGTAGATTTTACAGAATTTGTATATAAAAGACATAAATTTTGACAGACTCCATTACTTACAAACATAGAGCTACTTACTATTATGAAATATATCTTCGTCTTAGATTTCGACGAGTGTACCAGCACGCAATTCCATGACTGTTCAGAGCACGCACGTTGTTTCAACCTCCGCGGCACTTACACCTGCAGCTGTCTGGAAGGATTTGCAGATCTTAGCGTGAATACTTTGTATCCTGGCAGGATATGTTCTTGTAAGTGGAGATTTAATATTATATTGTATCATGTTCATATTTGCATTGTAATTTGCACACATTTTGAATATAAAATGGCAAATAAAATGAGAATTGATTAACCAATGATTCTCGTAAGCGTAATTCTGTTCGGCTATATCAACTGATAAAACTGGACTATTGTGCTGTCAAAGATAGTTTTCATGGTTTTTCATTTTATAACTTATCCTTGATATTTAATTATAGTGTTAGTATTGAAAAAATATTTTTTTAAATATTATATTTTTATTATTCAGTTTGCTTAAAAAATATTTTTCTTTGGAACTGTATAATATAACAATATCCTTTCTTGTCTCAGCTGATGCCGTAGGATGTTCCGGTTGTAACTATCACGGTACTTGTTTCGAAAGAGAAAGTGCTATGATTTGTGAGTGTTTCAAGTGGTACGCGGGTCGAACGTGTCAGGTCAATCTTAAAGGTACGTTTAAAACAGATAATATTTTTCAAAAATAAAACAATTTTATATTTTTTCTGAAGCTATTGTTTTTATGTTTCAAAATAACAAAATATAAATGAGACTTGTTTTTGTATTCCTTTTCTTTTTTATATTCTTAAATTATATATTTCTACAAAATTTACATAAACAGATAAAAAAAAATATCTTTTAAAACGAAACTAAGCAGTTAATATATTTTTGTCATCATTAAATAATTAATCTTTTAAACTTACTTTACAGCGGTGCTAATAACAGTGACAGTAGTCGGAGCAGTGATAATATTGGCGGTCACGATTTGGGCTTCAAAGAGATGCTGTAGTCCGCGGAGTCCGGCAACGCAGACCTTTGTAATAGGATGTATGCAGGGCATGCCTAGCTTACATCAGGTAATAACTGTTAAAATATTAATATCTTTCCAGTAGACTTCTTGTATTCAAGAAACTCCTCTTTTTCTGCTTATATCGATATAATACATGCTAAATGATATTTTATTATACTACCCTTTATTTCATCCCATCGTAACAAACTATATCCATACTAGCGACTAACCCTCGCTTCGGGTTCATCCCTAATGAAAAACAAAAACTAATCTGTCCCATGGGAATCATACATTTTTGGGATAAAAATTCCAGACTATAATCTATCTCAGTGCTAAATTTCATCCAGATCTATTCAGTCGTTCTGGCTTGAAAGAGTAACAAAAATCCATTCATCCATCCTCACATTTACAATATGTGTATGGAAATACTATCACATCATTAATTCAATCAATCAAATCATTATAATTATAGATAATGTCAAACTTTTACAGATAAATAAAATATCGAAACTGACAATAACTTTCAAATTAAAAATCTATTTGTTTTTATTTATTAACCTTACAGTAACTTTTTAATTAAAATACATTTAAACAATTTCAGGGTAACATGCCTTCAAAACAGAGAGCTGATAGACGAGCACTCATAGCTGAAAGAATGGAAACGGGTGAAACTTGTAGTGTCCAGAATACATCTCTACCTTATATACCGGCTAAGGTAAGAATTTCCTGCCGCCAGATTAAATAATCTTTTGCTTTGTACGGGGCTTTAACTTTGTTACCACCAAAGAAGTAGTTTCTATTTATTTCTGTCGAGTTCGCAGGATGAATGGATGATTTAAGAGTGTATGAGAATAAAGTAAGATTCGTTCAAAATATCTAACATACTACGGCAGATATAGATCGGCTATTATATGTGTAGGTTTATATTGTTATAATAAATAAAAATAAATATTTATATATTTGCTGATCTAAATTCTTGAAATTTGATAAATTGTAAGCCCATCCCAGGAACCCCCTACCCCTTATAAGTACTCTCAACCTACGTAAAGCGGATCAGCAGTATGTAGTGTATCAACTATTTGGTATCCATAACACAAGCCTCCCAGCTTACCATGGAACTAGATGGTTCTGTGTGCTAATGTCCCATATAAATATTATTTAATATACGTGTTTCGATAAATGAGTCACGTTGTACTTTAGCGGTAACCCAGTGGTAACGCGCTTGCTAGGGAAACTGAGTGAATCAGTTTCAAATCCAGGATCTGGCACCTCGGATATATTCATGTGCAACTCATTTTCAACTCTATTACTACTTGTCTTAACGGTGAATGAAAAAATCGTGCGAAAACCTGCATGTCTGAGAGAATGTAGCAAATTTCCAAAAAGACATGTGAAGTTCGCCAACCCGCACTTGGTCAGTGTGTGGGCTATGGCCTGATCACCCTCGTATTGAAGGGAGGCCCGTGCCCGGCAGTGGGACGTTAAAAAGGGTTGAATACATATTTTGGTGAATAAAAAAAATGTATTCTAAATGATCACTTCATAAGTTGATCTTATGGAAAAAATATTTTTCATTCTATTTTAGTCCCGATCACGCTCGTCCTGTAGTAAGAAGATTACAGTGATATCAGACCCTCCATCTCACGCGCCACCGCCGCCGCCTGCGCCCGCGCTCATGATTCCGCGCGCGAGACTACATCCTCAACACTCTGACAGGTAAGAATATCAACAACAAAAAATAATATCGCTTAGTTTAATATGTTATTTTTTATTTAAACTACTTCACTATAATTACACCTTAGTAAGTAATTTTGCCAAAAAGGTGGCATTGCCTATGTTTATATTATAAATACAAAAGGTGCTTACTAGCGACGTACCCAAGGGAAGTTCGGGTTAGACTGTAGTTATTAATAGAATAATTTGTACAAAATTATAAAAAAAAATGTTCAAGTATAATCAGCAAGTTCTTGAATTTTTTTAAGCGCTTTGAAAGTTTAACATGATATGATAGTTTCAATGAGATTAAGTAAAACGTCAAAAGATTTTCAAATCATTAACAATATTTTTAACTTAAGTCAGATATTTAGAGTAATTCAATATTATTAGGCAATCTATTTGCTTATTTTAAAATTTTAATCTTGATATTATTTTTAATAATTATACTTCAGCCCTTTTAATGTCAAGTGCGGACTGGCAGACTTCATATATCTTTTGAGAACTAGTTACGTTCTCTTAGAGCGACATTATATTTATACTAAGCCATATACTCCAATTAAAACGACGAATGACAGCTTTTATACGTACATAATATACAGACTTAAATATATGTTTTCAGTCGAGACAACTTATCAAGAAAGAAAAGTACAGAAGTTTGCAATGAAGCAAAACTCATCAGCTATTTAGAATCAGGAGTCACAAATCCTGCAGAAGAAGTGAGTTATATTTCACTCCTTTTTCTATTTCGAATGTTAGACTAACTAATACAATTACAAAAAATTTTATATAAAAAATTGTTTATCTCATCATTAAGTCGAAATAACAATATACACCAACTCATTAAAGATGTTAGTTACTAATCATTTTTATAATATATTTACTATCTTTTCAGATGCGAAGAAAACATAGTATGGAATCTTCATATAGCATTAACAAAGAACGCTCTAGTAAACAAGGTATGCAAATAAATATACTGTTTTCATTTTGTAAAGTAAAGGAGTGTCAACAGGAAAACTTACTTTTCTCCCTTTATTTTAGCAGAATTACTGCCGAATCAATCTCTCTCTGTGTTGAATTTTAAATATGGACTACGTACTCCAAGTTTCTTAACACTTATTAACATCTGGTACTTGTAATGACGTCACATTGGGTGCTAGTATATAATAAAAAGTGTCGTGACGGTCGAAATGTTACACTTTTTTCCATCTAAATCTCATTCGTCAAATATTCCGAGTGCGATAAGGAACTTCCTTCCAAAAAATATTTAAAGCAAAGGATTTATTAATTTTTTTATTAATTTTTTTACATTATAATTACAAATGACAGCTTTTATACGTATATAATATAAAAATTAAAATATATGTTTTCAGTCGAGACAACTTATCAAGAAAGAATTTAATTTTTTTACATTATAATTTATTAATTTTTTTACATTATACAAAGTATTATACTTTAACTCATAGAAATTTTGTTATACAAATTTAATATTTATTTCCAGGTGCTCTAGTGTCAGCGGGCTTTAAAGTGTCGACAACGGTCCGTCCCGAAGACTCCGTGAAGGAAGATAAAGACGATGATTCATCTGTTAATAAGACTGATTTGGAAGATATATCACGTTTTGATACATTGAGAAAAACGTATAGGTACGTTGGTTTAATTAATTAAAGTGCTGTATTGGATGATTATGGTTTGTTATATAGAAATACGCTTTTCAATAAGCGTATCTTTTACATAGTTCCATAATTCGCATGATTTTTCCATAGAAACAGTTTCTTGTATATAATAGTATAGTATATAATAATAAACACCCATGACTGTAGTACAAACATTCATAGCTTATCCCACAAATGAATGTCCCCAGCGGGACTCGAACCCGCGACCGTTGACACAGCAAATATAGTCACTACAAACTGAGTCAAACGTGTCGTCAATTATTATTTATTAATGTAGCTATTTAGGTTGACTGACTAACATACAGAGTTAGGTCTAAATTGCGAAGTATGTGTTGCTTGTACTCTTCAGCGTTGCCAGAAGGTTACATTTCTTACATTTTTCGTAACGTTTGACCCCCTCGCGTGTAATGCATACATGTAAGTAATTTTTATATTTAAGGCAATTTTCGTAACTTTTGAGAACGAGATAAACAGTTTACGAACGCATCCAAATTGAACGCACCTGAAACTGGTGCGTCTTAAAAGTTAAAAGTATTTCATTCCATATCATACTCAGAGATGGCTCTGAATGAAACGCGCCATGACAAAATGAAACATATTCTGCGTTAATTAAAACTTGATTTTGCTTGAGCGTGTACGCATACGTTTGACGTTTCCTACTTTGCGAGTTCGCGCTGTTTCGTAGGTACTTAGTTCGAAAAAAATATTTAGTGACTAAATTTTCTTTAATAATTACAAATAAACAATTTTTACAGTACTGATTAATTTTAACTATACAACTCAAAGTTTATAATATAAGTTTATGTATATTGATTAATGATAATCTTTAAATAAAAATAGAGAAGAAATAATTAAATAAATAATATTTATAAAAAAATTATTAATTTGAAAATTTTTTAAATGCGCATTTTTGTAAAGTTTTATTTTATTAATTATTTACTCTATTTATTAATAATTATAAATTTGATTGATGGCTGCTACATTCACACTCATAAAATTACCACTATGTAAGTTTTAGTTTAAAAACGTAACTTTTCAGGCATGCCAACGTAACTTTCGACCAAATCACTCTGGCAACACTGGTACTTTTGTCGTTGTAAAGGTTTAGTCTAATAAATATGTTTGAAGGAGACACACGTTTTTTCTAATGCACCCAAAGCTACCAAGCGACCTTAACTTCATATACAGTGTGGATTAATTTGTTACGTTTACTTTTGTGACAGATATGTTGTTATTTTTAATTTAAATTATTTCGTCTTTGAGATGATATCTGTGGCAAATTATATAAAGTCAAAGTATTTTTTTATTGCATTTAAACTTTTTTTTTTATGTTTTACAGTCAAGAGGATATGTCGGAGTGGACTGATGCAGAGCGGCGTATCGGTGAACTGTAAGTAGTTATACTTTATGTCTTGCTAGTTAACGCAGTAAAGATATTATTATATTCGGGACGTCGTGATTAAGTGCATAAGCGATCCTGTGACGACACATTAAACGGGGGATATTCTGTTGGGTTTTAGTGAGTAGTACTGGCTTCTTTAAACGGTGAGTCCCACATAACCACCAGCCACCTGTATATATACAGGTGGTATGCGTAAATTTATTTACCAAAATAAAAAAAATAAAAATTAAATAAATATATCCGATAAAAATAAGTTGTCATTTTTCCTATATAAATTTATGTTTTATAATAATGAATATTTAATTTCAGCACTCTATCAGAAGCAAGGTCTGTAGGCGGGACTTTACCAGCCAGTACTGGAAGAGCTGCTTCGTCAACAAGACTTACACATCAGGTAGGATCTGATCTGATCTCTTCACAGTTTTATATACTTTTTTATAGTCATGGCACAAACCTATGTCCATTCACAAATTAAGAAATAAAATTGCATCCAATTCTTTAGTTATTTAGTGAAAAATTAACAGTTTGATCTTAATTTAACATTTAATTAAAATAAGTGAATATATTGGATAATTAAATTAAAAAAAAACATATATTAAATTGCTAACAATAACCATATTATTAAAATCTTCATATGTGTATGTAAATAACACTAGGAGGCAAACACGATGGCTGAACGAGACCTTGGCTCTACTTTCCTCCTGCCCCACGTGCACCTCTATAAACCTGATCTTGTGGGTATTTGCACTATTTCACAGTAACCATTTTCGTTTACCTTTCTAATTACATACTAATTCAAATTTTTAAAAGAATATAAAATATTTCTTATAACAGAAGTTTATACATATAATAAAATTCTGAGTCGAATCTGTACATTCAATATTTTTTGAAAAATCTTATTGAAATAGTCATTATTATTGATACAGAGACCGAACTATAGTTTTTAGAATTTTTGTCTGTCTGTCTGGGAACGCATCACGACAAAACAACTGGACAGATTTTAATGAAATTTGGTATGATGATAGTTGGTTATCCGGGTCAACATATAGGATACTCTTTATTGCGGGAACATATCTCATTTCTGAGAATTTATACTAACTGTTAAAATGTATCTAGGGACGAACCCTATGTATTATGTGTATAGATTATTTCAAAAGTTATTTAAGCACTAGACTTTAGTAAAAGCAGTAAAACATTTTTTTTATTAATGTGTGTCATAAAACATCTTTTTTATATTTACCTGTTCCTATATAGTAAAAAAAATTTTTTTTGGTTTAAGCATTAGTTAACATTAACATACATATCTTAAATCCTTTTGAGCTCTATAAAGAGGTCAAGAGTTCTTTTAATAATCAATGTACATAGAACTATAATATTTAAATTCATAATAATGACCTTTTTTCAGACGAGCGATGTTTCCGAGTTCGATTCCCTGTGAAGACTGTCAAGTAAATCAATTTTAAAATAAAATGTCACATTACAGAGGCTATATTTGATTTTCTATAAATTTGAATGAAATTCATCCAAAGGTTACCAAAATTTCTACAAGTGACATTTTTCAGAGACTAACTTAATTTATTTTGTAGCTTAATTATATGAAGTGATTATTTATTATGATTATAAATATAAAAATAGACTTACTATCGAATGTCAAATGGTTTTCAAAAAATTTGAACCATTCAAATTTGCACATTACAATTTAAAATACATATATTATAATTTTTATAATCACCACTCAAAATAACTGAACCTATAAATGGTAAATGATAAATAAAAAAAAATCTTTCGGAAAAAAGATTTTTTTAGCTTTCTTACTCTACTAAAAACGATTGAGCCACCAAAGTAGATAATACATTTGAATCTTTCATACAAAATATAAAATGCCATAATATATATAAGCATATGTAGATGTAAGTATCCAATGAAAGTAATTTGAATAAGAAATTGTATTTTTTATATAAAAATACCAACTACAAAAATTTCTTGTTTGAATATTTTCGTTGGTTTATTTGAAAAATTGTGCAAAAATGTGCCAATGTATTTAGCAAATGTTTATATACATATTTACGAAAGATATTAAAAGTTTGTCTGTCCGTCTGTGTTGTAATATCTACATGATATATGTATATCAATGTAATATTCATTACCGTGTTATAATATTGTGTTGTTACTTTACTAATGAGATATGTCAACGTTTTGATACTCTCTTCCGTGTACTAGCTTAAGTTATTTATTTTTTTAATAAATTTTATTATTATATAAATTTGTTTTATTTAATATAATATATAAAACAAGGTCGGGTTTGTTACAACACTTATAACTAGAGAACTGCTGGACCGATTTTCATGGTTTTTGATGTGTTGGATTTGTCTCTGTCCCGAATAGCAGAATAACTATTAAAACTGCGAAAACATTCATGAAAAAAAAATCCAAGGAAAAAAAACTATTTCATACTAAGTGTCAAACTTAGGGACGCATTTGAGCGAAGCGAGGGTGAGTCGCTAGTAATATAAATATTATTTACTTTATCAATAGCAAAAATTTAAGCATATTTGTACATATAAAGCTAACAATACTCAATAGAAGATATGTTTAACGTATGTATATGACGGTATAGTCATAAAATTGATACACATAAACAAAAACTTAAAAATGTCCTTAAAAAGAAGCACACAATTCGGAATTGTGCACTTTTTTCAAATCTCTTTTGTTCATTGCTTTTCGAATGACAAAATTAAAACGTACGTTTTGTCATTTAAAAAGTAGAGTTAGAACCTTCGATTTCTGAATTTTATTCCTTGGTTTAATGTCTATCTATGTTTTTATATATCAATGCTTTGCTTATATTCAATACTTTTGGAACATTAATTTAATTTTTTTTTAATCGTCAGTACTTCTGTCCATATGGAAGTTATCACCGGCTCGGGAAACAGTTCTACTGGGAAGAGCTGGCAAGAAACTCAACAGTTACTCTTTTAAATAATGAGTTACATAATTTATAATAATAATTTACAGTATTACAAATAATTCATGACTATTGGCACCGAAATCTCTGTTAAAAAGCGCGGGAAATAACAAAACTAATATCCGGGACATTTTTTTTTTTTAATATATTCCTGTCGCTCAAGGTCACATAAATAAATGTTATATGTATACATAAATTATTATAAATTAATGAAATATATTATTTTTTCATTAAAACGCTCTAGAAATATTTACATACTGTTCCAACTTTCGCAGATAATAAGCCTTTCATTCGATTGCTAATATCTAGTGTTCTTTTTTAAGGGCACATTCACCAATACTTAATGCCTAGTTATTTATAAAAAAGCTAGGTTAATAAGAAATAAAACATTTTAGTTCGTTTATGTAAAACTTTTTTAAAAGTCATTTAATAGCTTTCTAGGGTTCCGTAGTCAACAAGTAAGCCTTAATAGTTTCGCCATGTCCGTCTGTCCGAAGCTTATCTCAAAAACTCTTAGTACTAGAAAGTTGTAATTTGGCATGGATATACATATTAGTCACGCCGATAGTGGTAGAATAAAATCTCGAAATAAAAAAAATTTTTAGCGCACTTCCCCTACAGGTAAAGTAGGGTTCTTTTCTTATACGATGATAAATATGTGATAACTAATATACCTACAACAGGAATAAATAAGATAGGTTATTGAAATAAAACACCAAGTTAAATATGAGACATAGCGTTTTTATTTAATATTCAATAATTTAGTTTATCGATAGAATATTTAGCAATATTACAAATACAACGTGAAACAATCGTAGCAACTTAATCGATTTAAACTTAATATAGCAACGCACTAGCATTATAATTAACATTAATTTAAGCACACCGATTCTTAAACAAATTAACTATTATCAGCATTGACTCCTGATCGGGGAATCAAAGACTGATCTAAAAACAACTGCTTTACAAAAAGCAAGTGATTGTCACTAAGCTGTTTGCCCTAAAAAAGTCTAGATCTTATCATCTTCAGTCTCAAACCTTAAGAATTTATAACGAACTCCGAAAAATTCTAACCCAACCCAATTCTAACCCATTCTCCTTTACAAAAACCTTCGTATATTATTTTACTTAACATTTGAAGTGAGCAAGCGCTGTTATTTAAATTCACGATCAACGTAAGTTTAAATGATAACAAAATTCTGTACCAAATGTTCTTTAGAAATATTTTTTTTCATACAAACAAACAATAAATAAACAAGACTAGATTAAATGCTGATCGTGAATGATAAATTAATCTTATATTACATTTTGTATCTACCTATCTAATTAATTCAGAAATTGTGCAAGAATCGAAACCAATTTACATATCGTCCGTACAACGTCTACGTTGAAAGCTTTAGTATAGTTTAAGCAGGACATTTAGTTCCGGTATCCAATTCAGCTTCTATAACATTATCAAAATGATTATCAGAAACGATTCTACTTACATTTATTCTTATAAAATAGTTGATATTTTCTACATCGTTAACATCATTGAGTAAGCGAATATTTTCAAGACTAACAAGCTAAGCGCTATCTATAGAGGTTAGTAGGTCAAGTAAGATGGACCGATGTCGATAAACGACGGTACAGTACAAAATTTAGTACCAAAATACATCGAAAATTCATTATATACGTTTCGTATGCCTAATGTTATCAGATACTCGCATATACAAGCGTATTGGTCACGTTTGATTTGAAATGTTGTTTATTTGTTTTATAGTAACAAATAAAATAACTATTAGTGTCAGTTGATCTCATGATGTTAATTTTATTTATTTTTGTTAAAATTCAAAAATAATTTAAAGTTCTCCGTTTTATAGTGTAGCATTTAGGTAAGTTACTTAGGTAATTTTGTAACGATGTTCAATTAGAAATAGCAAACAGTGCTTTATTCGCTAAGCCGAAGCTGGTAATGATATATTTGTGAAAAAAAATGAAAAAAAATGATCTACTTCTTAGATTCATCTAAACTTGATCGTGTCGGTTTTGGAATCATTGAAAGGGATCTGGAAAGAAAAAAAGAAATTATGTAATATACGCAATAACTATTACGACTGTGAAAATTTTATCTTCTTTTTTTCTATCTATGATTTGATTTTTCTTTTATATTAAATTAATTAATAGTTGTTAAAATATGTTAATAAGAATTTAAAAAAAAAAGTAAAAATTTCCACAACATCTGTCACTCTAAAATCCCTTTCCATGCTATATGAACAGCAAATCACCCTTTTAAAAATCAACTAAAAATGATATTTTACAATATCAAAACCAATACCTATCAAAGAAGCGTTTGCTAAATGTATGCGTAGGATATAGTCAAAACTGGTGAAAGGCAAAATAAACGCAGAAAGCAATACAATATAAACAGTGTACCTATTTGGCGAGTTTTTCTTGCGAGTGACTTAAACAATAGCAGCTGCAATGATAATATTTGCATTTTAGTAGGTACATATCGGACAATGTGACTAACTAAATTAAGAAAAAAAAAATAAATTAGCGAAAACTAAATATGAACAAAATAAAAGAATTATAAACTTTAATAGATTTGTAAGATTTTCTTATTTTGGCAGTCAATATAATAAGGGAAATAGCATATGAGTAAATAAATAATAAAATAGCAATGTTTATATAACGTTTGCGATTGTGATGTTAATTTAATATAATTTGTACTAGTTATAAAGATTTAAAGAGTACCTTCTTTGTGCAGGAATTGGTTGTGAGGGTTGAGTCGTTGGCGGGAGTGATGCGGGACAGCTTCCAGATAATGTTGGAGGTTCTTTTTCTTCGTCTTCTTTCTTTTCTCCTATTTGAACAATGAATCCAGTCAAATATATTATAATACTTATAGTAAAGATGTCATTCTAAAAATGTTGGAGAAAAAACATTTTAAAATATTTAATAAAATGACAAAAATCATCAAAATAATCACAATAAATCAAAATATTCTACAATCATTGAAATAATAAAGAAAGACATATTATGAGTCCCCTGGATTAGATATAATTGGCATCTAACACATATAGAGTGAAGGGGAGAACAGAAAGTACAAATAAAACGATATTATGATGTTACTAAGACTAGCCATCTACGCCGGTACACACTTCCTACACAGCAGAAGAAGGAATAATATATAAAGAAATCAAACCGCAGGACTGACAAGTTTTAATGACCTCCATATACCCACCACTTATTTTTATTTCCATACTAGCGTTCCTAGGTACGTTTTCACGGTTAGCTATGTTTAGGTATACATAAATAGTAGCTTGCTACTCCTTAGATATTCATTTAAGTTATATAGCGATTTACCCTCGTTTTGCTCGGGTGCGTACGCCGTATGCGGATTTTGTTCACAATTTCATGGGTTTTATTTTTTTTCGCGGAACCCTGATTCTTTTTATAAAATAAAAGTAGCCTAAGTTACTCCCTATAACATCAGCTATCTGCCAGTGAAAGTCCCGTCAAAATCGGTTCAGTCGTTTCGGAGATTAGCCGGAACAAACAGACAGACAGACAGACAAAAATTGTAAAAAATGTTGTTTTGGTATATGTACCGTGTATACATCCATATGCATTTAGTAAAAAGCGGTTATTTTAATATTACAAACAGACACTTCAATTTTATTTACCTGTATAGATACCCTAGATAAAAGCGTATAGATGGAAAAAATTGTTAAACATTACCTTTAAGAATAGGAGTATCACCGATGTAGAATGTAGGAGCGGGAGCTTCGACCGTCGCCTCTCGCACGGAGCCATCTCCGCTGACGGCGCTAAGCGTGTCTGTACTGTCGAACATTATGGTACGTTCCTTAGCTCGTGGAATGCGGCTGTCGAGCTCCTACAAATTAAGCCGAAGAAAGGAAACATCAATATTTTTTTGTCACAAGAAGGAATGGTTTTTTATAGCTAAATTTGGAATATTCTAGGTTTTAACACAAATATTGTGATTTATACATTTTAAACTATAAGTTGTAATTGCCAATTTTGTTTTAGCGAACACATCATTTTCACATTGATGTTATGAGCGTCACTTACCAATCTTTCAGTATCAGAATCAGGTTCCTGAACCCCATGATCTTGGGAACAATGTTCACTTGTAGATTGGTGTTCTAGACTTTCCATCTGAACTGCCGTCACGGCGTCCAAAGTGTCAAGTGAGGACACCATGGTGTTCGACCCTGGAGGGCGCGCTATGTTATCTTTCTGATTAGTATCAAGCTCGGCAAAAAGCATAGAAGCTAATGGAATAATGTGTTAACTAGTATGATTGCGAAATGATTTTTGGCTGATATATTATATAATATTTCATATATAGATTTATATAATAATATGAATATAACCAATATATTATAAAATATAAGTTTGGTTCTTTATTAGGTGCAAAAGACCGAAAAGGTTTTAAGTTTTAAATGATTAATTTACTTTTGATTACCTTCATTGTAAAATAATAAAATACTAAAATGTAATAACTTTTGTTGGGTGGATCCCTATAAATGACGCCGTACTGCCGCACTGGGATCATTCACGATCGAGCCGTTGGACAGTACGGACCTCTGGGACATTGTTGGATTAATAAACAACGTGAAAGCAATTCGTAAAGTTTTATTTTCAAGTAATTACAATAAGAAGAAATCAACAACGAAGAAAATAACGTCAGTGACGTCAGCTCTGCTGACGTCACACTTTTTAAAAATACTACGGAGGTTCTTCATCCGTCATATATAATTTCATGCTAAATAAATAATAGTATTAAATTGTAAGATAAGTGTTTTTTTTCAATTTTATATGATAAAATGCAATGCAAATATTTAAAGATTAAGTTTTTAAATAAAATAAGAAAAATCATTTGCTATAGCATTGTATCACATTATATTGCAGTAATTAAATCAACTGAAAGAATTTGCATGATTTTTGACTTTTATGCATAATGTTGAGCCAATAAGGAAGTACACAAGAATTAAGTGATCCATGCTATGATATAAGATCCAGTTTTGGAAGGTACATACTAAACATTTAAGAATGCTTACAATTGATTAGTAAGTTTTGAGGACATCATTGATAAACTATACTAACAGAATTTTGAAGATGATTTTATTAAAATCTGTAAATAAATACTGCTCAGCTAGTAAGCTTCGTTATACATTTTATACACAAGATAAATGAGTATTGGTTATTAGAAGTAGTAGTAATAATGGAAAGGCTTTATAACCTACCTCCTGAAGTAAGACTACCGGTCATAGGAGTATCGACTTCATAATTGTATGTTGCTCGGGTTGCGTTCGAGCTTGTAGCTTCTAAACTATCTGTACTGCCTAACATCATATCCGCACGAGCGCTGCGAATGTTTATTAAATATAAAATTTTTATATCATCTTCGGTTTCTATAGTTGGGTGAGTTAAAAAATTGTGCTAATCTTAGAAACAAACTACCTTCTGTCTTCGACTTCACACTACAAGTTTAACTTTCAAGTTATATAGTAGTTTTCATTCAGTAAATAAGATCAATCGTTTGCGTTAATAGTACAGAAATACATACATAAATTTAATTGTTCCTACTATTAAACATCATCAAACAGATAAACAATGAAGAAATAACTTTATAATATACAATATGAGTATAATTAATTATATATGAAATATTAGACGACATTTTGAACTTACCGACTAAAACTTCCCGACGAACTCAGTTCCTCATCTTGACCACTCCAGGAACCGCTAGCTGGATCTGTGAAATGTTTGCCGGAGATAATACTGTGAGCCACCGACCTCCCAGAGGAGGGCGACAGCTCACGTATTGCACTTCCCTCTCTTGAAAATTCCAAATCTTCAGGTTTATCTTCGTAGCGTTCGGAAGATGTTATTACTGTGTTCTTTGAAAGTGATACTACTACTTCACTGTCTGATGGATGTCTTTCAATAATTGTCATTAAGCTGTCCATTTCTGAGGGCTGGGATGCTAAAGATGAAGACATTTCAGATCCCAAAGACATCGTACTTTCTTCATATAAATGAGATCTAGCTGGGATATCTATACCTTGCTCATCATCTACACTCGAAAAGGTTTGTGAAACGTGTTTGCCATCGGTAAACTTTTCTTGAATTACAGTCGTTGTTTGCACTATTTTTACTGTATCATTCTCAGTTTGTATTTTTTCGTCTTCATGTTTTTTAGATTTTTCTTCTTGATCTAAAATTTTCATCATTTCTTCACAGTCTCCTGGAATAGATTCAGCCGAGCCATCACTAGGTGCTGCAGCGCAAACAAATGATGAAGCTTTTTGACATTCTTCAACAACTTCACATGTTTTTGGTTCTGATGTTCCTGGTTCTGGTTCTGGCACAAAAAATGCACCTTTGTCATCAAACTTTTTTACAGTTATGATTTTAGGTCGGTATTCTTGAATTCTTTGTTCTAAAGCCAATTGTTGATCTATAATTTTTCTAATAGCTACCGAATCAGCTAAAAATTTTTGTGATGGGCTACCATAGCTTCCAATCTTCTGGGATGGACTTCCACCTTTTTGAGATGGACTGCCACTTTTTTGTCCAGGACTACCACTCTTAAACGGTGGACTACTTTCACTACTGCTATCATAGGAACGTTTTTCTTGTTCTAGAAAACTACCACTTACTACTTTAGGATCGGCAAGTAATAAAGCTTCCTTTTGTTTTGCGAGTAATTCAGCCTTTAATGCTTCAAGGCAAGCAGTTTCAAGTCCTTCAAACTCTTTTAAACTTGATATTGATATATCATCTCCCTGGCTTTTACTTAAGATATATCGGCGAGGCAAAGATCCATTTAAAGAATCTTGAGATGATGAAGAATGTTGTTGATATTGCTCCATTAGAGCTCTTTCAAGATTTTCGAATTCTTGTAACGAACTAATAGAAATATCATCATTTTCGCCTTTTATCCTAAACCTCATACGAGAAGCCATTTCAGACTCCGAGAGACTTCCATAAGAATTTCTAAAACTGCCATAACTACCAATAGATTCCTTTTGAGAACTCAGGCTTCCTATTCTACTGGCATCAAAATCAGTCATTTCTTCTTCTTTAATATCTTCTAAAGGAATCCTTTCATAGTCATACCTAGGATCACCTTCAAACTGCATTTGTATCCAACGCTTACCGGCTTCAATTTCAGCTAATTCTTGAGCTTGTAAACGTTTTTGTTCCAGTTCATATTGCTCTTCATCAGATAGAGACCCAGACGCACTGCTTATACTTTCTTGCTTTTTAGATGTCTTTGATAAATATTCCTCTACTTCAATGTCATGACGTTTCACGTATTTTTGTGCTTTTATTTTTAAACTTTTTCCTTCAGGATCAGTTTCTTGGGCTTCTTTAGCAACTTCTTCAATTACAACAAAATCATCCATTTCACTAGGTTTGTCAACCATTTCGAATTCATCGCTGGTCGGTGATTCCTGTTCTTTTTCATAGGTATGTAAAGTTTTTTCTTCAGTTGTGATAAGAAGTTCCGATTTGCTGGTTTCTGTCATCAATTCAGATTTTAATTCAGGTGTTTCTGAGATATCGTACATGTCATCCAGAACGTACTCTCGTCCATTATCGGTAGATAACGAGCTTTGACTTGGTGCTGATAGAGGTGTATGTGGGGTTGAAAGATGTTCATGAGTTTTTAAACTTGACGTAGAGCTTTGTTTACTTTCCAAATGATCTTCTAAATTTTTCATACCCGATTTTTCAGCTTTAGTCTTAGGTACTGATGAATCGCTCTTCGATTTTAATATTTCTTCATATTGTTTTGTTCCTATCGGAATAATATCGTCTTCAATGTCGACAAATTCTCTTTGACTAGGGGGTATTTCTGTGATAGGGAAGGGAATAGTACTTATTTCTTTAATCACCATTTTTACACATTCTTCTTTGACTTCTTTCAATGGTTCACTAACTTTGCTTTTAGGAATACTTTCTTCCTCTTTTATAACAGTTTTTACTATAGTTGAATCATCATGTGCTATTATTGAAGTTTTAGTAGTTGTACTGCCAAACTTTTGTATTTCTTCGTACTCTGCCGAGCCCACGGGAATAATTTCAGATTCTACATCAACAAACTCTCTTTGTGGTTTATCTATTTTTGTAACAGAAAATGGTACAGCATGTTCAGCATGTATGGAAGCTTTTGAAATTGTTTCTTGAACTTCCTCCTTATCTAAGTCTAATTGGGATTGAGATGAAGATATGTCAAGTTTGGATATTGAAGATGATAAAATCTCATCGGTTTTGAACTGACTGGATATTGTCGTATCTGATACTTCTTTATCTTTTAGAGAGTCATCATCTAATTCAATACTCTCTGAAGTTCCTTCTAACGGAAAATGTTCAGGTATCATTTCTTTAGGTTGGAATCGCATTTCATGAGATCTTTTCATTTTTCCAACGGGTTCAACATTATCACCCTTATACTCATCATCTTCTCCAGAAATTTCCTCATCACTTACTTCTTTTACTTTCAAAACTTGCACTTTTTCGGACTCATGAAGAAATTGTTCAACATATGTACTACTTTCCATTAACTCCTCCTTTAATTCATGCGCTGAAGGTACCAGAGTTTCAGAAGCATCTGATATATCTATGCTAGCTACATGACTAGATCCATCTGAATCAAGACTTCTCATGCTATCTCTTGATGCAAGGGAACTTCCCGCTGTGTAATAATCTTTTGATGTTCTCAATGATTGAGACGAAATATCGTGGCTCGTAAGTGCTGTTTCATATTCAGTGCCACTTTGAGCCGTCATCATTACTTCCACATCCGAAGAGAGAGGTCTACTTTCAGAGTGCTCAAAACTGTGATAGTGACTCTCCCCAGAACTTGACCAGCCTTCGATATCTGATGCTGATCGTCTTTCTACGACACCTAATTGAGACTTAATATGTTTATGAGCTCGGAGTTTTACTTCAGGGCTACCTTTAGAAGATCCATTTTTGTCAGAGGAAATAATATCACTCTCTGTCTCTAAAATAGAATGAGGGCCACTATCAGATCTGATTGAAATATCTGCTTCTAGAGGGGGGCTAGATTCTTTTTGGTGAACTGTATCTTTATCTTCGTCAGAAAATGTTGTTTCTTCATGTGAACTTGCTATTTGAGATACGAGATCTGACTTTTGACTGTCCATTGTCTTTTCTTCCTTATTTGGCATTGCAATTATTTTCTCACTATGATCATCTATATGATGAGGTTCTTCCTTAATTACTTCAGGTCTCTCTGGACTAATCAGAAGTTTGAACTGAAACTCTGACGGAGATTGTTTATATTTAATACTGCCATCACTCTTTTCGCTAATGATTTCAACTTGTGCTGCTTCTAGAGACTGCTTAACTTCATCTATAGTTTTTTCTAAAACTGATAAGTCAGCAAGAGGCTGAGTAGATATGAATGAATCTAACGTTACCCTTTCAGACTCAAGTTTCATCCCGTGAAACTCGGCAGAGGAAAAATCTGTATCATAACCACTACTACATACATCTTCAGTGCTTTTTTCTTTTACTAATTTAATTTCTTCTTTTTTCTGATCTGTTCCAGTAAGAAAAGCTGAATCAGCCTCTGTAGAAAACTCTGATGCCTGTAATGTTTCAGCACTAACTGTTGAATCCATTGATTTTTGTAAAACTTCACCTTCATGAGATTCTAAAGATTTTACCATGTATTCAGTATCGACGCTTTCGCCAGATTTTATCATAACGTCTTTGGATGTTGTGCTAATGTCATCAGAAATTTCTACAGTACTAGGGGATGCGTCTCCAAATTTAAGCGTTTTTGAGCTAATTTCATCAACTTTAGCTTCAGCAGGTCCTTTTAATTCCAATGGTTCATCAGTAGTGTCAGTCACAGTAGTTGATTTAATTAGCGATTCTGACTCTGGCATTGTAATTTGTGTTAAATCTTCAATTACGCTTGAACCTTCTTTACAAAGAGATACTTCTAATATTAAATCTTCCGATTGATGAAGTGGTAATTTAATCGGAGATTTACTGATTTTTTCTTTTTTTGGTGTATCACTTATCTTATCATCATGAGGTAATTCCGGTACTACTTCAGACTCGGAATGAGTATCTTGACTTCCTGTACGACTGAATGTACTTTTAACTGGAGAAGTTGATATCTTTATTTCTTTTATAAAATCAACTTCATATACTTCATCATCTTTTTTAAACGATTTTGATTTACTTTTTGGACTTGTTTCCGAGGAACCTCGCCTTTCTGCTGTTTCACTTTTAAAACTAGGAACATGTGAAGCATCTGAGCTGAGATCATCGTGCTCTTTACTTTCTATAACAGATTCTTCTTTAAAGTGCTCTATCTTTGAGCTTACTACTTGGCCTTTCTCAGATACTTCAACGCTCGTAACGGTTTCGTCTTTTTCAACTATTTTTAAGCTTGAATCAATAAATGCTTTTCTTGATTTAGTATCGTCATCTTCTTTGATATCTTCTAACTCTCCTGGTTCCGTAAAGTACTCTTTACCCCATTGTTCGTGAGATAAATCTCTTTCCGATATTTTAACTTCATGTTTTTTCTTAACTGTTTCATCTTTTAAAGCGGTCATTCTTTCTTCTGATTTGGTTTGTCTGCCAGTATAAAGTCCTTGTTCAGAAAATTCTCTTTCTACTTTGACTATATCCGTATCATCAGTGCTCTTAAATACAGTTTTGGTTTCTATATCAGATCGCTTTGCAGTCGCTTCATGAGCCTTTTCCATTTTCTTTTGAGATGTTTCTGTTTGATCTCCATCTCTCTTGACAACCATCTTTTCTTTAAGTTCGTGTTCTTGTCCTCGTAATTCATGGCTCGTTTCTGTTTTGATTATTAAAGAATCATCATCTGAAGATGATACTTGTTTCGTTTCAGTGAAAAATTCCTGTCCTGAAATTTTTCTTGTTTCTGTCTCTTTGTGAGAAAGTACCGTGCTATATTCACTCGTAGTACCAAATTTAGCAACCATGTCTGACATAACAGCTTCTGGATCTATATTTTGAAATTTTAATTGAGAACCTTCTATAGTTTTATGAACTGATGAAGAAGAGGTAGAAGTTTCAATTCTGGATTCTGAATAAAAAGTATCTGTTGAAGTAGATTTATGTATTTCTTCCTCCATCTCCTTTTTAATTTGATCAATTACGTCAATACTTTTCTCAATCGTTCGATCTACTAGTTCAATTGCACCGCTAGTTATAGTAGGTTTATCAACATTGACAAATGATAAATTATCAGCCACATGTTTTGTTGGCGACTTCGGTCTAGCGGCTTCACTTAGAGCTTTAGAGGCTTCTGTTAGTAGTTCTGAAAAGATAAACAAAATATAACATAAATAAACAATAGAAAAAAATTTAAGTGTACTAAAATATATCAATGTGTTTTTAATTATTATTATATTTAAAGTATAAATATTGAAAAAAATAGGTGTATATACATATTATAAAAAATATACATATAAATAATTTTAAAGCTATTAAACAACAATGAGTGGCATGATATAAAAAATGAATGCACTTTAGCATTTTATAGAGATACTTAGTGCTTTTTTGTGAGAAGAAATTACGATACCTAAATTGGTAGTGAGGAAAGCTCATGTGAAGGCAAAATGTAACAGAAATCAAGAAAAATGTTTGAATCAAAGCGAAACATTACTCAAAAGTGAACATTAATGTAAAATGAAAATAAAAATTGATTGCTAATAATCAATAACAAATAAACCAATTGATATTTATTAAAAAAAGCAACATTCATGAAACATCAAGATAATGGCCCCTCCAATCGTGTACACTTACCTAAGCAACGTGAGGACTCCGCAAGAAAGAAAGTAAATTTTACTGTGCGTCAAATATTGGCATAACTATTGTGTCTATTGCAAATGAATTTTAATGCTCTCAATTAAATTATATTATATTATTTTTTATTTTTTATTAAACTGTGCTTTTTTATTAGCTACCTTTCTAATCTAGGTGCTTATTGTAATTGATCTCTCCAATCTGTAGCATCGACAGTGAAATCGTAGATTAATGACTAAATAAAATTTAAATTTCATGCAATATTCGGCCCAACTAAAAGTGTGGCAAAAGAATACTTTGATCAGATTATTTCTAAGATGAGTAACGTTTCGCTGTGACTCTACTTTGCCACGATCTAACGCAATATTAATATAATCTATAACCCTTATGACTTAAACTTATAACATTCTTAATAAATTTAGACTTTTAAACATAAAATGATGTTTACATATATATTATTAGCATAAAACTATAAATATAATCAATAATAAATAAATATTTTCACCTATTTAGCATGACATGAATAATAGTTGCCATATGATTACTATCAAGATAGTATGGAGGTTACTATCAAGATTACGCTTTTAATTTTTTTCTGACTTACCACTTTGGTGAGCCTCAGTTTCACTTAACATACTGTCTCCAGCCGACGATGCTCTAGGAGATGTTCGACTTGTATCGAGGAAAGACGAATCGGAACCTAAGTAGTACTAAAAATTAGAATCTAATCTACAAGCTGACATGTATGGTTGTTGTTAAGGCACAATTAACCTATTTTATATTCAAGGTGCAATAGTGTTAATGTTGCGTGACTAAAACAAAAATATGTCTGTAGAAATGAGAATTTTTGGTCATATTTATTCAGGAATAAATATATTATTAGTTTGTATGGCAATGATCTATGCATATTAAAATATAACTTGACATAAATACCTTTAGGTTGTAGTCCACTTTGTTTATCTGTTGCACTATCGTCGGGCTTAGCTCTTTCTTTCATAATTAAGTCCACAGGTGAAGGTGGTGGAGTTTTCGAAAATTTTGATGATAAATCTAAAAAAAAGAAACATACACATGTATGTTATAGCGTAATAATAAAACTAAAATAAGAGTATAATATTATAATCACAGTACCATGTGTTACATGACTGGAATCAATCCTAATAAGAGCACCTTGGGAAGAGATATCTTCTAACAAATTGGAACATCTTCTATTCAATTCTTTCATATCTGGTACTTCGTCTTCCTTTTCGCTTTTTTCTACCTCATCATCTATTTCTGCATCTTGTTTTTTATCTTTAAATATGATTTTTTTGGTTTCTGTTGCAAGTAAATCATCTTTTAGACTTTCACCTTTATCTCTAATTTCTTTAAGAAGCTGATCTTTTATTCCAACAATATCCATTTCTGATGTTTTAACTTTTTCAAAAGATTTTTCATCGTGTTCACTGAATAGTTTACTTTCTGTCATAATTGAAGTTTCTTGAGAAGAGCTTGTTGAAATATGAAATATCTTGGAAGTGGATCCTTCCTTTTCGACAATATCTTTACTTCTAGTAATGTCTTCTGATACGTCAGATGCCAGAGTTTTCGAGGCATCAAGCGAAGAATGTTCTTCGGAAAATGTTTTTTCGTCGATTGATCTTGAAATTTCTTTAACACTGTCGATTGAAGCTTTTGAGAAATCTTTAGTTAAATCAACTGTTGAATCTTTCGAAAGTTCATTTGTTGCAAAATCTCTAGAAGTATCTTTACTATCTATTGAAGATTTTGAATAATCTTTGGTTAGATCTATAGATTTTTTTGATAAATCTGGGGTGCCTCGATCTTCAATTTGATCATCTGTCCTGTAATCTTCCTTTGTATCGATTGATGTTTTAGATGGATCCTTAACAAGGTCGGCTCCACTCATTTTAGATAAATCAGCTGAAGTCCCATCTTCCACAACTGACTTTTGGTCATCATCAGAAGATTTAGTTAAAGTTGATATCACAGTAGTTACTGAAGATTCAGTTGTTGATTTCGATACTAAATCCATGCGTAAAATGCTATCAACATAATGTGTTTTCTTTGTAAATTTATCTCCCACTTTATTTTCATAAAATTCAAGTGGTGCACTTGAACTAGGTGCCGAATCTTGAACTGCTTCATGTCTAAAGTCTGATACAAATGACTCTGATCCTTCGGCATATTTTCCATCATCTTCAAAATATTCAGCCTAAAATATTAATAATGATTAATATTATTATATTGGATATGTTAACAAATTTATCCGCTTTATAATATTTTTATAGAATATATATTGACTAGAAAAATGGTTAAGAATCTAATCTAAACAAAACAAAGCCTTACTTCCTTTTCTGGGAAATCATCAGCATCATCAAGAGAATCGGTTCGAATTTTCTTTATATCAAAACTAGAAGTAGGTAATTTTCCATCCACGTCAGAAGATGGTTCAATAATTTCTAATACTTTTGCTTTATCCATATCTAGAAATTATAGTAAAAACATATATTATAATTATTTATTACTTAAATGTAGTATATTGTTTGATTCACTATATTTGTATCAACAATTTATTTAGGCATTTTTGATCTTTTTGACATGCATTTTTAATTAAACAAGTTACAAAATTGAATTGAAATTGAGTATCATGTGCAATGAACTAGTAATTGGAACGAAGTTTCTTATCGCATGTTACTCGGCACATTTGGCGAATGAGAGCTAGACGAAAAAAAGTGTAATATTTGTCAACCAAAACGACACTTTTTAGTATTCACTAAAATCACCTCATGTAACATCATCTTAAGTACGAGGAAATCATAAGTGTTAAGGAAAGTATGTTGTAAGAAATTCGTATGCACTCTGTGCAGGCCTTTCTTCCATGAGCTTCAACATGTACAATGTATGTTGCTTGATGTTTATGATGCCCTCATGTACTCGCAGTAATTTTTATGACCTAATGTATGAGGCAAGGGCAAACAACGACAGGAACTTCGTTCCTTCCCACGACAGCTCTTGCCATTTTTTAATTAATTAATTTAATAGTCATACCTGATTCAGAGTCTGTGTAAATTTGTTCTTCAACTTCATCCGGCGAACTCTGCACAGAGAATGTTCTAACTTGTTTCTTCTTAGGCATAATTACTATCTCTCCACTATCTCTTGAAAGTGACTTTATTAAGCCAGGCCTTTCCTTTGACGCTTTCGTATCTTCAAATATAGCAGTTTCTTTTGTAATTTCGACATCTTCTGTTTTCACATCAGCTGATTTTTCTAGATAACCTTCTACAGTGTGAACTGCTTCCTCTATAATAGAGTCTACCGAAACTTCACCGTCTAATTCTTTAGGTGTTTCTTTTTCTAAAACACATCCTTCTGATATATCTAAGTCTTCCGACGCTTGTTTTATGATTATTTCTATATTATCAGCCATTTGTTTCATAGCTGAATCAGACTTTTTCAATTCCTGTTTAATTTCTCCTTTTTTTGAAGAATGTGCTGTATCTTTTTTAGCTACATCTTCTTCCATTTCTCTTTCTGACTCTGCAATCCTTTCTAATGAAACCGCTGGACTAATACAAGAATGTCTTCTCTCTTCCTTTTGAGGGACTTTAGTATCATAAAATCTCATTTCTGTTTCAATTATTTCTTTGTTTATCGTTTTAAGGTCTTTATCCGCAACTGGACTTCGAGCAGCAGCTACGATAGTTCCTTTTTTAAGAATATCGTCAATAACAGGTTTAACCTGTTCCTTTGTTATTTCTTGCGCATCTTTCAATATTAAATCTTTTGAAAGAATTTCCTCTACGTCTTCAGTGTCATCAATAATTTGGACTGTATCATGGATTTTCACTATAGCAGTACCAAGCTCAGCTTTAGATGTTTGAGTTTCAGTAACTTGTTTATCCATTGGAAATTCTTTCTTTGAGTCAGGAATGAATTTACTCTCCTCTGTTTCGTGTAATTGAGATGGATCTATTATTGTGGAAAGTTTTTCTTTTATTATAACCGGTCCAGATGTTTTACTTGAAAGTATCAATTCATCTTTAACTGATGTTGATTCTTTAATTGTACTAATGTGACTTTCAAAAGATTTTATTGTTTCTGATACCTTGGTAGATATACTTTCTTCACCAGAAGGATATTTAGTTACTTCAGTTACGGTTGTTTTTATTTTTAGTTCTCCAGTAGGAGTTTTAGTTTCTTCCGTTACAGTTGTTGACGTTATTTCTTCTCCTCCAGGTCCAGTTCTGGTTTTAGTTTTAGTTGAAGTCTTCATCTGTGTCTCGTCTGTTAAATCATCTGATTTCATTAGCATACTTTGAAGTCTATCTTCTAAACCATGATCAGCAACTTCAGATGTGCTTGTTGTAATAATTTCCTCCTCTTCTTCTATTAATTCGCTTTGTTCTGATACTCTTTTTGATATAGTAATTTTTCCAGATGGATATTTTGTAGTTTCAGTGACAGTGGTTTTAATTATTTTTTCTCCTGTTGGCATTACAGATGTCTCAGTTACAGTTTCTATGGTAATTTCTTCTCCTGTAGGTCCCATCACAGTATCTATTTTTGTTATCGTTTTAGAATCTTCCGAAGAAATATCATTTTTAGTGTCTTTTGACAGTGTAATATCTTTCAAAACTTCACTTTTTTCCGCTGTTTTTACAGATTCTGACACTCTTGTAGAGGTTTTCACTTCTCCCGTTGGAAACGTTGTCGTTTCAGTAACAGTCGTTTTAGTAATTTCATCACCTGATGGAGTATTTATCACTTCTGTACGAGTAGTTATTGAAATTTTTTCGCCCATTTTCCCCTCAATTGTCTCTGTTTCACAAGTTACAGCGGTATCTTTTTCGACCTTATCTTCTATTTTGTCTTCACTTTCATATTTTATTTCACATTTTAATGGTTCAGAGGATTCCATTAAACTTGTTGTGGTAGCTTCTTTTTTGTGAGATCTTATATTTTCTGACACTTTGGTAGATACAGTTTCTCTGCCAGAAGGATACTTAACAGTTTCGGTTATAGTTGTTCGTACAATTTCTTCTCCACATGGCCCATCACTTATATCTGTAACTGTAGTGATGGTTATTTTTTCTCCTGAGTCACCAGTTTTAAATTCTGTGCTTGTAGTAGATTTCTTTTCCTCTGATGGTTTTTCTTCAGGTTCTAGTGCAATAATATCTTTTTCGATCTTTTCTTTTATCTCCTCTTCAGTATGTATTTTAAATTCTCCTTCTAAAGGCTCAGTGGTTTCTTTTAAGGATGTAACAATGGAGTCTTTTTTGTGTGATCTTATACTTTCAGATACTTTAGTAGAGACAGTTTCTTTGCCAGAAGGATATTTTGTGGTTTCAGTAACAGATGTTCGTACAATTTCTTCTCCAGATGGCCCATCACTTACATCTGTAACTGTAGTGATGGTTATTTTTTCTCCTGATTCCCCAGATTTATACTCTGTACTCGTTGTAGTTTTCTCTTCGTGCGTCTCTTTTTTATCATGTTTAAGTTCAACATCAACAACCTCTTTGGGTTGTATTGATATTTTCACATCTTCCTTTTGCGTAGTTTCTATCGTAACAGATTTTTCTGGTTGGTTAAAAATAATATCATCTTTTTTGAGTTCCTTTGCATATTTACTTAAAACAGTTTCAGATGCAAATTCACGTTTCAGCTGTTCCTCACGTTCCCTAAGTAGAAATTGTCCAGTAATTTGTTTATCTGGCATAAAGCTGTAAAATATAAATAATTTAAATGTTCTTTATTTGTAATAAAAAAATAAAACATCACTATATAGTATAAAACAAAGACACTTCCCGCTGTCTGTCCCTATATATGCTTAGAACTTTAAAACTTCGCAACGGATTTTGATGCGGTTTTTTAATAGATAGAGTGATTCAAGAGAAAGGTTTATATATATAATACATGCATAACATAATAGAAAAACACTGATAATTTTTGAGGTTTTTAATGTGATGTCGTAAATAAGCACATTTTTGCGCTTATATTGCAAACACTGGCTGAACCCTACGAGATAGATCAAAATAATGTACTACAGTATTGTACACCTTAAAACGGTCTACGAAAAAGTCCGCAATGGCATATGCCTATCTCTTAAAGATAACATACTATATCCAAGCTAGGGACCAACCCGAGCAAAGCGAGGGTGAGTCGCTAGTTTTTACTAGCTTACTTTAATAATAATAATAATATATACCTGACTTCTGCTATATGTGGCAATTTATGTACATAATCAGTAACATGATCTTCTGGGAAACCTTCTACATCATCCAATGAGTCTCCATGAGTTAATTTGGCTATTTTACCCGGTTCAGTTACCTTGCCTGTAATAAATATAAAAATGTATTTTATATATATATATACATATACAGGGTGAATTTTTCAAGTGGGCGTGCATGGCTAAATCCGAAACTATGAGGAATAGCGAAAAGTACTCAAAGGAGTCTCGGAGCCGATTTTCATGAAAACTAAAACTGTATCATTGAATTTTTGAAAAATCAATTTTTCTAGCCAGGAATCGAACCTGTTGATTTTGAAAAAAAAAACACATACTGTATAATTACACCATTCGATAGTGTTGCTAATAAGGAGCGCATTCTGGGAAGTCATGACATACGGCAAACTTAAGGAAAGAGCTCAGTTTTACAAAATGTTTTTTTAATGTTCTTTGTTATTTACTTAGTAAACCTTAACAGGTCAATTGTTCAAAATTATAGCCGTTGTTTTCAATACATAGCTGGATTGGACGTTTCAAGGATATATATATATATATATATATATATACATATATATATCCTGATAAAAAATGTGAATATATTATATATATAAAAATAATATAAATTACGCTTACTAGGAGATTTGGGTCTTTCTTCAACTTCTTCTTTGGTCTCAACCTTTTCTTTTATTATATCTACATGAGTACCATGCGTTCCAATGTCATCTTCAGACTCCTCAAATGTATAATCTCTTGATTCAGTAAGACTGTACGCATCCGATAAACGTTTCTCGTCTAAGCGTAGCTCACCTACTGATCCAGATCCAACAGATGTCACAGATTGACGTTTATCTGGTTCAACTACGAATATAATATAATAAATATATATTTATATTAAAAAATAATAATAATAATAAATATATATAAACAACTTAAAATTTACCTTTATCTAAAGTATCTCCTTTAGTCATTGTATCGATTCCTTCGACTTCTTTACACATTTCTTTTATTGATTTGGTTAGTTCTTTTTCCTTTTCCTTGTCATACACGTGATCTTCTTTTAGTGGTTCTTCTTCGGAAGAAGTCTTTTTATCGGTCACAGCGTCTTCTGAACTAATCCTATCAGAAATGCCTTCAGATGATTTTCGATCAGAAATTTCAATTTCTCTACTACTTTCAGAGGAGATCTTATCCGATGGTTCATCTTTATCAAATGATCGATCTATATCTTCAGCTTCTGTAACAAACATTTGAAATTCTTGTTTGGCAGGTACTTTTATATCCGCTAAATCACTAAGCTTTGAGATCGATACAGATTCAGTTCGTGAGTGGCGTTTGGGTGGCATTTTCTTAAATATTATTTCAGCTTCATCTATTTGTGTTGATGTCGAATCTGAGTCTTGCTTTTGTGATTCTAAAACTTGAGTATCAATTTTAATAGCTGTAAAACCAATACTTTCCTCAAACTTTTCGTCACCAAAACCACTTCCAGAATCAGCTGTGCCTTCATATTCTGCACGTTCATCGAAATCAGATGAAGATATTTTGGCTTTGATATCAGACTGATCTGATTTTAAAGAATCTGCTTCAGAATGACGTCTGGAATCTGTATGATCAGAATCTTCCAATGAATCTGAGTATATACGTTTTGAAAAGAAGCATTCTTGTACTGAATCATCTTCAGGAACTGTTTCGATAAACTGGCGTGCTTTAGCACTAATGACAGGCGATTCTTTGGTAACAACCTTAAAAATAAGTCAATATATTTATTAAAAGTATTTTAATGAGCATATACTCAAGTTTTACTCAATAAAAATGCATGTTACCTTTTCGGATTCTTTAGCTGTTAGTGAAGATACATGAACTTGTGCACTATGCTCACTTTCGAATTTTAAAAATTCAAGAGTCTTATGTCTGGCCTCCTCAGCTATACGAGTTAATTTTTCTTCAGTTTCTACTATTTTTTCTTCATTAATTTGCTTATCTGTCAGTCTGTGTGCAGGACTTAATCCCATCTGATCATCTAAATCTGAAAACTGCGAAGCTTCATCTAATGAATCGCTTCTATGTTTAGATTCCTTTGAATATATCTGCAAAATATTAATTTTTGTAAATACATAAATTTAAGTTAAATACTTAATTTATAATGCTTATGCTATATTTTGACTTAAACTTTAAGTTTTGTTTTTATAAACTATCTTAAAAATAACATTTTCTGTATTTCATTCATATATTTACCTTAGACTCAGTTTGCGATACAAAGCTTACATCCTTCTCTGTACTTTGTTGTAAATCAGCAAAAGAATCGGTTTTATCAATGCCAGAAGGTAAAGGCGACTCCTGGGATATTTTTCGTCCTGGAACATCTTGTAAGTCTGATCCAACAGAGTCAGTTTTAGTGTGTTTGCTAACATCAGATTTTGTGCTTGCTATTGAGTGTTGAGTTTCAATCTATAAAAAACGATATTGTATCTGACATAAAAATATAAACAAAATTTTACATAAGTAGTTTTTATTACATTATTTTACCTTTTCCTTTATTTTGTCATCAACTGAGACATCTTTTTCTTCTAACGCTTCTGATATTTCTTCTTCACTTACTCGTAACCGAAGTTCATCGGTCAATTGTTTTTCAAGCTTTTGCTCTTTTATAATCACAGCTTGATCATCTTTTTTGTCATCATCATCTTTCTTTGTGTCTTTTACACCGTCTTTTGGTTTTAAGTCGAATGAATCTTTAAGATCAGTTCGAGTTTCAAATGAACGTTTAGTGATTTCGAACTTTGATTTTTTATCTTTTTCAACTTTAACAGTTGTTTGAGACTCTGTTTCCGTTTCTGAGTCTGTTGATTTCTTTAAAAACTCACTGTCTTCTTCTGATGATACCTGTACTAATGTAGAGTCAGTTCTCATAGCTTTAGGAAATTGTTTTGGTTTATCATCGAGTTTGACCTTAGAATCAAAATGTTGTATCGTCTCCTTGACAGATTTTACAGTACCGATTTGCTTGTCAGTTTCAATAATAATTATTTGAGTTTCTGTACTCGATATCTGCTTTGATTGGTCTCTAACAAATGCTTGTGTATATTCCAATGCTTGCTCTTGTTCTTGCGTATGTCGTTTTAGTGCTTCCTTGGTAAGCTTCATAGTTTTAGTTGGTTCGACTGTTGGTTCTTTTGATATTTTTATTTCAAAAGCATTTATTTTATCTTTTAATGGTGCTTCCGCCATATCCTTTGCATCCTCCGTCACTAATTCAGGGGATCTATCACCATCATCTAATTTTTCTTCTAACCGTGCGCTATCTATTTCTTTTTGCGAAATCATTTCTTTCGTAAAGGTGTCAGTTTTTGTTTCAGATGTTGTGTGCCTTGTTTCTGATGTTTCAACCGTGATAGATTTTCTTGGGGTAATGGTTACGTTAGAGAAATCACCGGAGGGAAATCTCATAGATTCATTACGCATATGTCTTTGCAAATGCTTGGGTGTAGGTTTGCCTGGCGATGATGGGTCATATTTTCTAAATTGTTCCACTGTCCTTTCTTGTTTTAATTCCTCCTTCTTTTCTTTAACAATTTCTTTACGTACTTCAAGTTCTTTTTCGCCATCTACATCAACTCTTTCTGACGATGGTGAGCTTTTAGGGCGAACATGTTCCAATTTTGATTCAGCTCTTGCCTAAAAATATAGATAAAGTAAAGTTATACATAAAAATAGCTTTGAAGATTTTTGGCTCGAAGAGCTATGCATACCTGTTGCTCGATGTCCTGAAATTTTTTGATGTCTGGTTTAATTTGCGTTTTTATTTCTATAATTTCTTCGCGTAATTCTTTTTTCTGTTTCGATGATGGTATTTTGCTACAACTTAACTTTTTAGTTATTTGTTCTTTCCTCTCGGCTACACTACGCTTCACATCTAAAATATCCATAAATAAACTTATAAGTATTTTAAAATAATTTAAATTATATATAATATATAATTATTATTATGGCAGTGGTAGACCACTGGTGAGGAACTCGCTTGGAAAATCAAGTAAAGCGGATTCTAATCCTAAGTCACACCTCTGATATTATCATGTGTAAATCACTTTCAATATTCGCCTTACGACGGTGTTGGAAAGCATAGTGAGGATTCGTTTAAGTATGAAAGAACCTAACTAGTTTTAAAAGACATATGTGAAGTCCACCAACCCTCACTTGGCCAGCATGGTGGACTATGGCCTGGAGCAGTGGGACATTATAAAGGGGCAAACACATTATATATATTTATTTTTAAAATGCATACCCTCATCTTCTTCACTTTCTTCACTCGGTGTAGGTGTTCTATCCATTTCGCTTTTTTCTACTGATTTTTCTTCGGGTGAATATTTAGCTTCGTCTTGGTCTAAGTCTTCTGTTCTTGTTGTTTCTTCGATTTCACTATCATCATAAATACTTTCCTTCAGCTTATTATCTTCTTCAGCTGCAAGTATAAAATAATATTATAAAATATGTGGTGTGTTTTTTATTTTGATATTTATTCTTGCGAATTTATTTATACTGAGCGATGCCATGAGCAAATAACAGTTCTAGAATATTTAAAAAAACAAAGAGATCTGTAATTTTTATTATTTTATCGTATACTCCTTGTAATTAATATTATTTAAGCAAAATATATAACGGACAGCTTACTACTATAGACTGTTGTAATATGTGAGGCTTAAAGACTTACCAGTAACGTGAACATACAAATAATACATATATTGAAGTGTTTAAAAAATACCTTTATATGCTTCAATTTCTTCCGAAGCTTGTCTCTCTTGGTATATATTCCTTTGAATTCTTCGTTCATTTGTTAATTCCGATTGTGGTGCGATAATATCGTCTCTTCCAATGCGACATAGTGCTAACTCCAAAGAATTGTCTAAAAATATGGTAAAATTTATTTCACATGTAATTAAAATAACCATTCACTACGTTTCTTGCTTATATATTTACTAATTAATTAAAGAACACGTGGAAAGTAAAAAATAATTAGGCAAAAGGTAGAAGAAGCGAGTATACAATTGTGTGCAATTATTGGATATATGTATATGAGCAAAAAATATTCTTACTCTTCAGATAACCTTATATCTATTATACATCCACGTTATTCATTTAAATTACATTAAAAAATCATTAAATACTCATTATTATATCTCTACGTTAAGAAATTGATATATTTATTGACATATTTAAAGCATCTAGAGCTAGACAATGTAAAGAATTTATAGTATTCACTAGTAGAACCCGCGGCTTCGCTTGCATTAATACTACAAAAAAAAACAAATAAATTCTTTGGCTTTATGTTATTAAACAGAAACACCCCCGCTTCCCCGCGCAACCGCCACCCTGTACGCATGCGCCTATCTACCACGCCGTATAGGGCTGTCTTCGAAGCCCTATTTGATTCTGTTGGGGGATGACTTTGAAAAAACTGTGATAAACTTTTTGTCATTTTCGAGTCAGTCGACCCAGAGAATAAAGTTTCACAGAAAAGTCTAACCCGCATTTCACCCTCTTAGGGATGCAATTTAAAAAAACCCTGTTTTAGTACCAACTCTTCACAAAGAACACACGCTCCAAATTTCATTTCTCTAGGACCAGCGGTTTAATCTGTACGTTGATATTTTAGTCAGTCAGGACTTTTGAATTTTATATATAAAGACACTCGGAGATAACCAGTAAAGTATAATGAATTTACTTTTGATTATTATTTACTTTAAAAATATTAAATACAATGTATTTGTACAATAGTAAAAATAATAATTAAAACGAAAATATGAAACATATGTACCAAAAACAAACTGTTGGTTTTAAAATTATATGTATGTAAATCAAAATATATAGAAGATACATTATATTTAATGTACATATGCATGTTGACCCGCTTTATAACACTTTTCCACATCCACGGAATAGCTAGAAGACATCCTTTAATAAACAATCTCACTATCACTATTTATTTATTTATATTTTCTCCATTATTTTAAGTGATTAAAAATAAAAAATAAAACATCTTATCATCAATATAATAAAAATCTCAAATTATAATTTAACTACCTTGAGCTTTAGTCCCCGACTGAGTCTTCCATAATTTCAGCATCAACTGAGCTTGTTCCGCCGCAGAGATCCTCTTTGCTTGTATTTGATTGACGGTCGCGACACTCACGCCCAGCTCGTAAGCGAGCGCAACCCAATCCTTACCTAACAAATTACAAATATCTTCCAACCTAAAATGAAAATATTTTTTTGTTTTCTTTTCACATAACACAATTATATAATCGACACTACTTGCCTACGCTCTCAGACAAGCTCTATAATGAAATAACAACTTAATACTGTTCTAGTACTATGGGTCCTACCTAGTGTTCTGAGCCGTCGGGTAAATCAGGCTAATCTCATTACTGCATCAAACCAATCTTGTTATAAATATAACCTTGTGTAAACATTTATATACTTACATTAATGCTTTCGTTTATATAACGATGTTTTTTATATTGAATACATACCTTCTAGGTCTTCTAAATATATTAAGATATGATAATCATATTCTTTTCGTCTTGATGCACTTATCTTATTTTAATTTATTTATCAAATGGTTATCTTATTAGTTAAAACAGAAGTTATATGTATAACAAGTAAGATTTAGTACGCTAGGGAGGTAAGATGTCGATACCTGGGGTCACTAAGTCGTTGACGCCATATTAACTCTTGCTCCTCAGTACGTCTCGGTACCATGTCCGCTGCTAACGGTGAAGTTTTTTCTACTGGTAAGTCATCTGGTACCATAATATTCAGTACCGCAATCTTAAAAATAATATTCAACACAGTAATGGATTGTTAGGAATTTGTCAAATAGCATGATAAATTAAAGCGGGAATAGTGTTTTGGGTATATTCGGGAAACAAACTTCACTAGCTTAATGATTTTGTGAATGCGCAATGTACTTACAGGTGTAGGCGAAGGTTCGCCTTTCGGAACTTTTGGATCTCTCATAAATTGGCATCGACACATTGGTTCCAAGTCTTGAGTCTTTATCATTACCGGGAACGCCACTCGGTTTTCTCTAAATGCTCGGAAAGGTATTGATAGCTGTTCACCAGATTTTGCAACTGGCACAAGATTCCCACCGAATTCAAGATAAACAGGTTTGCCTTCATGTACCTAGACCGTTGATAATTTAATGTTAAATTTGAAAATGCTAAGACATTTAAGTAATCATTCAATGATTAACAGAAAATAAATTATTTATAAGTTCTGCATACGTAATAAATAGAAAAAGAGGAATCAATAAATCAATATAAATAACCTTCACTCAGTAATATCCATTTAACAATTTATTATGTAGGTCAGGTAGCTTATACGATGTCTAAGAATGTGAAACCTAACAAATGATAATGTGCCATCAAAACAATATTACCTCAACATCGCGACTTTTCGCCACTTGTATGAATCTTTCAATTCTCTCCAGAGCCTTATCTTCCTTGTCATCAGTGACACAGAACATTCGTAGTTGAGCTTGGCACTCGTCTGTTCTTTTTGCGTAAACGACGAAACGAGCCATAAATGGTACATGGATTGCCTCCCTAAATGATAGAATATGTTAAAGCAACTATTTTTTTATCTTAATAATATGAGTTTATATTAAACTTAACTGCCTCGGTGGTGTAGTGGCTAGCATGTACGGCTGCACATCCTGAGGTCCTGGGGTCAAGTCCCGGGTCGGGCCAAGCTTAGTTATTGAGTCTTTCTGTATAGTAAGCCTCAGTAACAGCCCGGAATTATTATATTAAAACTTTTTTAATTTTATTAAGTTAGTTTTGTTAAGTTAGTATTCAAATACTAGTGGCTTGTCCTTGCTTCACTTGGATGCGTCCCTAGGTTCCTAATAATAGCTATTTCAATGTAAAACTTTCGCATATATGTAGTTTGATTCTTACCTGTATAATTCAGTTGCCATTTTAGTAGCATCTTCCACATGTCTACAATCGATGAGCCAGTATCGAGCAGACACAGTAGTTGTGAATGAAACGCAATCGTTTACAAACGTTAATGGTGTATTTTCTGTCACATCCTCCCAATGAGCCCGATTAGTTCCTCCTGTTCAAATATTTTAGCTTTTACTTTATATAATTTCATAATAGTTAATTAGTTTATATATAATAAGATGTTGGTTTTATTAAAGTTCCAATATTACAAGCTACAGAGGCAGTATAGCTGTTACATTGCTATTTCAGCTGCCGAAATAATTTTGTCTTCTTCAACATATTAATGCATGCAATAAAGCGTTTCAATATGTATTTTATGTACAATGCCTCATTTTTACTTCTCTACTAACTAATTTAAACATGTCAGAAAATGTACTGAAAGGAAAAGTGTTGTATTAACAATTTAAAATTTTATAACAATATCAACTGTTTCATTTTGATTTTGAAACTAAACATTAAAGTAATTAATTGGAAAAGATAGGTTAATAAATAATAAAAATAAAATAAAATGGTTCCAAAACGGCCTATAGCAAACACACAACAAGCAAGGACGACATATCATAGGAAAATAACTAAGATAACGTACCGTGTTATACTTATTTTAATGAAAGTGATTAAAAATGTGACACATTTTATAAGGTTTTGGTTACTTAAGCATAGTGCTGTATATTAAAAATAATGGTTCTATGTAAATTTTAAATCGATTAGTAATAATTCTGGTCTGATTTATCGGAAAACAGATCTCTCGAAGGACAATCACTGAAATAAATTTTAAAATAAAAGAACAAAAAATCAAAACTGATCTGAATAACAAAAACTGTCCTGAACGGTGTGGTAATGATACAAATAAATGTGATAAAATAGATAAGATGGTAAAGAAAATGAAACTGATAGGCCGTTTTGGAAAAGAACTTGACCAGTAGAAGCAAAATAATAAAACTTTGGGGATATTGACGCAGAAATGTGGAATGTGAGATGGTGTGTGGCACCGAAACGGTATTTAACATCATACTTATCATCACAACCGATACATTCGTGCTATAATTTCTCATAATGTGCCTTTATTGTAAAAACCGTCTAATTATCCTGCATAAGAAAAAGTCTTGCTAAACCGAGATTAAGTGATATAAACTGCTGTGCATCTTTTTGTAATCCCAAGATTAATTGTATATGATACAGTGTATGTGAAACAAGAAAGCAAAAACTTTCAGCCCGTGCATAGAGGTAGAATGTATGTAAAGCAAGATATGGAAAAAGCATTCAAAGTGATAAAGGGAGAAAATAAAAGTATTATTGACATCTATAACCCTATGACTAACGTATAGACATCAATAATAGTGACTGATGGATGAGAAAGGGTCAAAATATTTTAGGGACAAATAAAAAGTAAATTAAAAAAAATCGTGAAACTTAACCGACGTACTGATTTTTTAGTTATTTGTAAAGTATGTCTAGTATTTTTTTACCTTCGAGAGATCTTTTGCGAAATACCCCTGTTGGTGCGCGTTGAATAGAAGGCAGCGTTTAATTTAACGCCACACACGGTGAGCGTGCAACACACACAAACACACGAGAACAAAGACAATGTAGACACGCACAAAACGCACACATAGGGACATCTCCCTTTAGCTGCTCTGTGTATTTGCTATAAGCGCTTTCAATCGATACGGTATACAATTTTGATGGTTCCCTACCTAATCACTGATCGTATTTTGATAAATTTGTAGAGTTGTAGAAAATTATGGTCTAAACTAATTATGTTCTTCGATTAACATGCTTATCCCACTGTCTAGATATCTGGGATAGTGTCATTTCTAATAAAATATGATCAATCGTCATAATATAACTACGGTAGCATTATTTTTTTTTAAAGAAGAAAAACTATAGAATATAAGTAATTACTAATCGAACTATCTTTTTAAATAGTAAATCTAAGAAATTGGAAATGTATACTATTGCTACCGATCTCATATGAAACTGTCTAGCCAATATACATGTAAGTAACGTTTGGTTCATGGAGCCGGTCTATGACTTACTACTACTATGTGTTGTAATGGAATATAGGTATTACGTAGATACCTATTAAGATCAATAAGCATTACTGTTTAGCCTATACTCGTACTTCAATAGCCTACTTACCTTTGACGTCGGCAAAGCCGTAATACAATGTTATCACATATCATAATAAATAGCTGATATCACAAGCCATACTCCATTGCAACACTTCACAAATTACAAAACTGTTTTAGTCACTAAAAACAATTTATCAAAATATTCACATTTAACATACCCAAAATAGTTATATTAATATCATATTACAAGAAATATAGAAATATTGAATTCAGTGACTAAACTCCTAAGGGGTAACAACATAATTAAATATGTAGGCGTACCTGATATGGAACAGAGTAGTCTAAGAGTTGGGGCTGATGATGTACTGTATTGATTGGTCATGCCCTGAGTGTGTGGACGCGGCGCCGGCATGCTTAGGGTGATGGCTTTGTGGAACTTCCTCCGCCGTGGCTCTACCGTCACCACCGGCGACACCGCCACCCCCCGACCGAGCAACTTAGCTGTTAGCTCCGAATCTATTATTTGCGCCTGCAAAATGTTTTGTCTTTTATTTTCTTCTCCTTTGTTAGAGATTATGAAACTTTGTAACTAAAGACCAAACGTAATAAAAATATTACTCACCCGATTCAACGCCATATAAATTATAGAAGAAGCTAAACTTTAGAAATAACAGTGGTGATGATTCGTGAATAGAAGGTAATGGAGACCAAGGTGCGTAAGCGTTAATGAATTATGAAATCACAAGAAAAGCACAGAAATAATACCAAATATTTCTCACACATGCGCTTCAACAAAAAAACACTTAAAAAGCTCATAATAAAATAATGCAAATCAAATATACATGCAAATCTCACGTTTGGTCTTTAGGAAATAAAGTTCACAATCGCATAACAGTAGACATTATCTTAAGCTTAAAACAAACATTACCCAATAAATTTAGCAGTGTCTTAAAATACTATAACTACCTAACGTTAGTACGTCACTCCAAATAGTTCACACAACAAATACGTACCAGATCTATGACAATGGCAAAACGTAAAACTAACAAATTATCATATTCATATAATTATATATTAAAAAATTTAACTCCATAATACGTTGTTACATGCTAACCTAAAGACCAACAAGAGACTATGTATATAGTTTCCAAACACGCATATGTGAGAGAACTTCTAGTGATTTCATATTCAAAAAGCTTATTGAAATTGAAAAACGATTGACGTCAAAATTCATTTATTTTCATCTACAGAACTTTTAAGAGATTACTAAATTTATTGGGTATAACATTTAGGAGTAACGTATGTCTTAACTAAAGGTAACTTTTTGGTAACGATATGTTTTAAATATCATTAATTTTCAGTGTAAACAATCACACGATTAAATTACTTAAGTTATGAACGTAAAAAATCTACTTCCGTTTGTTCATAATAATAGTTCTAGTAAGTACTAAATTCATGATTTCAATTAAAATCTAAATTTCGAAAACTCGTGTAAAGATTGGTAAAATTTAAACTAAGTTATCAAATTTTTGTAGCCAATTTTTGTCCGTTTAATATATAAATAAAGTTAACACTTTGCGTTCTCTAAACGGTCATTTTCATTCACTATACATTGCTATGGGTATACCATTGATCAAACATCTTCTTTTATTAAAGCTAACCAATTTTTCAATAATTTCTATATTACATATTTCGAATATATTAGTGGTATATTTCATTTTGTCAGCACTTTTCAATACCGCCAAATATATTTGTCCATAATTTAATCAAACTTTAATGATCGTCTTCTTCGTTCTATATATATATATATATATATATATATATATATATATATATATATATATATATATATATATATATGCATAATATTTTTTTGACGAAGAAGAGATTTGACCTGTGACATACAACCTCTAAGAGAATCTAACATCCGCCTAATTAATAAAAGAGATAAAAAGGTTATATTCTTAAATAATATTCCAATGCAAATAAATGTTTGCATATAATATAATTATGTATTAAAAAAAACTTTCTTATAATAAAATAAATATAATCTGCAATAAGGTACAAAATTAAATATAATAAAAATTTGGCATCCATATTTGTACTTCTTAGGTAAAATCGCTATGATCGTTATGATAGAACACAAGGTGATTGGCGTTGTCATTTGCACTTTCTACAAACACACCCTCTTGATTTAATATCCCTTTAAGAATATATGCTTTTCTCATTAAAATTAATTACATATATATACTAACATCAAAAATTCCTTATCACCTTAAAACTAATTGATTTTTAACGCTAATGACGTTATATATTATCATTATTTAGAATAACTAAATATGACAAATGTGTAAATGATGAAACATTTTTATAATGTATAAAAAAATTCGATTTATATCGAAAAATTATCCAATTGTGCCATAAAAGTTGAATTGGACTTCAACAAACATGAGATAATGTTAACATTACCTGTTAAGCCCAAAAATAACATATTTCAACATTTCCACAATCGACATTAGCGCTAAGATCCTTAAAAATCTTATTTCGATACAATTCATAAGCTTTGATTATTAATAATTTCGACTTAGTCGATATCTATAATTATTGTATACGGCTTCACTATGAAAAATACTGATCGGTTTATTGTATATACGTTTATTATATAATAAGATAAAACTACCAAATTAAAGAGAACCGTTTCTTCTTAGAAACATTATTGACGGTTATCTTTTTCAAATTCATATCCTTAACGCCTTTACGAGGCTTGAAAAGGTTTACCTGAAGGCCCACTTTGATCTTCTTGGTGAGGGCTCCATGAGGGAACACGGCTTGCACTTGTGGCACCACCGAGCTCGACACCATGCCACCTGTAACAATAAATACAGGTAATTCATGTGTTCAAAGTTAATATTTATATTGGTATATTGATATTGTATAGCTGCATAGTTGGTTAAGTGGCTAGATAGCTAAGGCTAGCTAAGGTTCTGGGTTCAAATCTTAAATAATACTAATTAAAAAAGACAGTTATTAGATTTTTCTGTTAATAACATTTCTGTAAAAGCTCGAAATTAAGAAGATCGCAATATTCAACCCCCATTCCTTAGAGGGCACGTTAATATAATAAAGTAAAATTCGTATTTTATACGAACATAATTTAAAAGTCAATAATTCTGTATTAAAAACTCTTTAGATGAATTGTTCGCTTGGACAAATAAGGGCTGCGATGATGATATACAGCTAACTTAGTACCTTCAGGTCCGATGGCGTGCACCTCTTGGCGGATGCGCGAGATCACCGCGAAGTACTGCGGGAAGTCGTGCGTGAGGATGCGCGTCACGCGCGGTGCGTCCCATCCCTTGTCTTCTTCGTTTGTTTCTGTGTTTATAGTATTTGTTGTATATTTATTTGTTTTTTGTTGTTTAGTACGAGTTTGTTTTTTTGTTTGGTATATAATTAGTAAGTCACTAAAAATATCATATCACACGAACGTATAATTCACCTTTATAAATTTTGTATTAATTCTGTCTGTAAATTTGTTTAAAACTACTATCGAAAAAAGAATGTCTATCTATACTATAATAAAACTGTAGAGGTCGAATGTCTGTATATATAAGCCAAGTCAGGGGATGTAAGAAGAGCAATAGAACAAATCCAGATTTTTTTCAAATTTTTTGTTTCTCTATCTGTCTGTTTGTCTTTTTTTCTGTTTGTCTGTTTGTACGGGCTAATCGCCGAAATTGTTGTACCGATTTAAATGAAATTTTACATGGTGGTACTTTATATCCCCGGTCAACATTTAAGATACGTTTCATCTCGGAAAATCAAAGAATTAAAAAAACTATACTAATTTATACAGCTTAGTACACAAAAACTACTGATTGGATTTTAATGAAACTAGCTACTTTTTTCCCAGAAAAATGTACAGTTCCCGTGGGTTATATTTGTTTTTGTTTGTCTAAAACAAATGTAATTTCGCTCGCTAGAGGCGAACCCAAGCGAAGCGAGGGTGAGCTGCTAGTAGTAAATAAATGGCTGACAAATAGTTGAAAATATTGCTTAACAATAAACATACACTTCTCTGAATTACTCCTTTTTTCTCCTTTTTATTAGTTAACCTTGAGTTCTTTCATGAAAACAGTGAATAAAACAAAAACAGACAGTAGAATTTGGTCGATTTAAATTTTTAAATTTAGCTATGTATCTTTTTGTATTACTTATTAGTTTAGATACGGTTTCCATGGTATCATGCACACGTATCTTCTTACGTACGTACCTTCTATCTCCAGGGTCTCATGCAGTATATCCTGCACGACGTCGTCGGTCACGTCGGCGCTGTGCTCGCGCCACGACGTGCCGTTGTCAGAGCGCAGGATGACGATCTCGCGCTCCTTGCCGCGTAGCGACGCGTAGTGTGGCACTTCCAGTATAACTGGCCTGGTGGGATAATTGTATGATAATTTAAATAAATCTATAATATTTTTTTTCGTAAATATATTTTGATTTTAGGTTCCCGACCTTTCGTTTACAGCAATCATGGTCACAGAAGACTAGAAAGTATTATGATGAGTTATTTTGTTGTCGGTTTAAGGTTGCTGTTCAAAGTTTATTCGAAATTTTGTGTCTTTCCCTTTTATATAAAAAATGCATCGGTACATAAAACTAAACATTTTAGAGCTATGAAAATGAAATATTTTTTGATTTTCTAAAACACTTTGGATGAAATTAATTTATTATTTATTGATGTATTAGAAAATATAAAGAACCTTTATTGAATGTTTTTCACGTCAAGTTGGTACCCTATAAAAGTTTCAGTATTAGTAATCCATACTAATATATAAATGCGAAAGTAACTCTGTGTATATGTCTGTCTGTTTGGTACCTTTTCATGTATGTAGGTATGTATTAAAATTAATTTATAAAATGTAATTACCCTAAAAATTTAGCAGACACTGGTCCCATTTCTAGAACGCGAGCTGCGAGCGCCTCTCCTTCCATCAGGGGTGGCATGTGATTGATGCGTGATGGTTTCAAATATCTAAAAACGAATATTGAAAAAATCTAACTAAATATTTATCAACATTTTTGAAAACATTAAAAGCAAAACCTTATGCAAAAACAAAATTCCAAATCGTTAGAGCCATTTCCAAGATACACGAAATAAATTTGGTCATTCCATGTCAAATCGACCAATGTTTGGAATCGACCCTTTCAATCTCGATGAAATTTGGTGGGAAGAATAAAAGAAATGTTATCATCAAATTTTAAAACGAATCCAAGCAATTTTTTGTAGCTATAATAGTTTTCGAAATATTTAAAAAAATAAACTTAAAAAAAAAATTAAAAATTTTAAATTTTACATAACTTATGAAAAAAAAATTGTATAAAATAATTATTTTTTTTGGTAGAACTTCGTCTTATAATAAAATAAAACTTCCCACCAAACATCGAAATTGAAAGGGGTCGATTCCAAAAATTGGTGGATTTGACATGGGATGATCCATGTACAAGAATTGCTTATTTATTATTATAAGATACAGTGCCCATAAGAAGTGAGTACCCATACCATTGAAAACTGCAATAGTGCCCAATTTTGGAAGCTTCAAAACGAACTATAAAAATATAAAGATTATAAAAAATAAATAAAAGTACTAAATATAATTATGCCTACTTAAAATATATAGGAGAATTATTACAAATATGTAAACCCCCATGTAGTAAGTACTGACCTGCAAGTGATGCGCGTCGGCTGCTGTGCAGAGAGCGGTGGCACGATGACGCGCACGCCGCCGCCGCGACTGCCGCGCAGGGCGCCGCCACGCGCGTCCACCAGGAAAGATACTAGGAAGCTGTATGAGGTAGATAACGTAGTGTAATTATTCCACCCTAAGCTATGGTTTTTTTTAATGCTTATGGGATTACCCTAAAAGTTAAAAATAATAAAAACGGCGCGTTCTCCATAAACGACACCAAGAAGTTGTTTCAGGCACCATGTAGTAGAAAAAGAAAACCTATTAATCTAGGAGGATCTACTAATTAAATGCGAATCATTAGTTTAGTTTGTAATAGACAAAAGTATTGTAACATACACACAAGACTCCATTTTTTATTTTAAAACCATAGGTGTAGCAGTAATAGTCGTAGCATTAGTTTTACGTCCCATCTTAGTTTTTGATTCAGATACAGGACTTGTAGACTTGTTGTTATGTAGGTATACGTATTTAATGTAGAACGACTACAGAACTAAATTGTAAAATAATTATGAGTTGAATATTCTAAATTTTAAGAATCCATAATTAAGGAAAATCTAAAAATGTATCTCAAAGAAATCAGTATAGGTACTCGTAAAACATCATTTTCGTTACCCCTATCAAGAGGATTTACTCGTTATATTTTTAACTTTACCTCTACTTTATATTTTAAATAACTTACTTTTTCCACTGTAGTTTTTTCCTGTTTTTAAGAATCCAGAGTTGCATGCGCATAATTTAATATTTTATTATTAAGCACGAAGTAGTCTGAAATACAGTAAAAGTGAACATATCAAATCATTTAGAACTTTCATTTTAATATACTTAATATTTTATCTTTATTTTATTTTTAGGTGACCTCCTCCTCCCTATCTCTCTTTGTAAGAAAAATTAAACCAAAATAAAATAAATTTCATTTCATACAAGCAAGTACTTTAAGTACTTTTAAAGTCTACGAGAAAGCTACGAGGCATTGACACATTACTTAAATTGTAAAATTAATATAATTAATTGTCCACAATATTTGAACTTGCAGTCTTTACACACAATTTTTATATCATATTGTGGTGGCAAGCTTTTTCCATGTATCAGATATCTGTTTAACTTGATGGGTTTTAAGATTAATTTCTGTGTTTTGTAATCTAATTATATTTATTGTATCGTATACGGTAAAGGTTTCCCTTAAAAACAAATAAATAAATAAAACAATACACGGGTCACAACTGACTTGGGCTGTGTGAGGTCTACGTTGTAGCAGTATCCCTCGGGAGCCGCCGCGCTGTAGCGGCTGATGCTCTTCACCACCACCTCTTGATGTGGCTGGTACGGCATGCCGTTTACTGAGCCTGGTATGTAATGGACTGTTAACTAAATATTACTTTCAATTATATTGAAAATAAGTATTAATTAATTTATTATTAGTTTTAACGTTTTTGATATTATGTATTTAAATAGTAACATGGGGTACATGCGAGTCTGATTTGGACATCGAGGGTGCATTGGCTTAAAATGTTTTAAAAACATTATATTTATTACACCTTAGTTATAAAGAAACTTACATTATTAAAAACGTGTGATTCAAATATTCATTTTTTTGTCATTCTTTTTCATATAAACTTTAACTATACCAATGCTCACACGTGTCTCACACATCCGTACACGGAATATGCTTAAAAATTCATACAAGTTTTCTCTTCACTTACGTAACCTATATAGATTATATTATAAAAAATAAATATATTGAAAAAAAAAAAACAAGGAAAGTATTTAGCACCTTGAGATATCTCCATAACATTCCTATGGCTCATGGCGGACTCTGTACGCTCGTCCTTCGTTACGTCTATGGGCAGCGAGTCATCTCCGAGCGACTTCATGTCGTCCGCCGTCAGGTAACGGTACGGCTGGTCGTTGAGGATAGCGTCTTCACCTGGGATTATAGTGTTTGTGTTATACAAATGTTTGCTTACAACTTCGCTTGCGTGGTGGGTTCACAGATGAAGGATAGTCTTTGTCAGTCAGTAAGGATATAAGTTATCTTCATGTTGAATTGTACTCAAATCCATGTATCCAGAGGGTACAAAAGTATGAACACATGGATTTCCTAATTTCTTGTATTTATACTAGTAGTGTGATTCCGCGTATGCAATAAAGAATAATAAGTAAATTAAAATTCAAACTCAACTTTATAATTTATATTCTTAACCATATTATGTCCCGCTATAAAAATTTTTTATTAAACAAATACAGAAGAAAAAAGAGAGATGTTTAAAGAATTTAATGAATTCTTGAAAGAATATAAAGAATATTTTTATTTTGAAATTCGGTATCAATTCAGATAAAGTATGATAATTAAAACGATAATTAAAACCTAGTCATATATACACTCTCCTTATTAAAAAATTCAGTACAAACAAGATAAGGTCTTTTGTCCAAACAACCACTTTACCGAAAAAATAAAAAAAAAGTCTTTAACACAGAATATTAAATATCATTAAAGTAAAACATACACAATTTGCATTAAAAAATCCAAAACGATGTATTTTATCTTGATATTGTGACGACACGCTTGGCTCAGTTTGTAGTGATCCTACTTGCTGCGCCAGCGGTCACGGGTTCGAGTCCCGCTGGGGGCACTCATTTGTGTGATGAGTACGGATGTTTATACTCCAGTAATGGGTGTTTATATTTATAATATGTACCTATTAAAAGTTATATATGTGTAGTGTATCAACTATCTGGTATCCATAACACAGGTTTCGTAGCTTACCATGGATATAGATGGTGCTGTGTGTTAATGTCCCAACATATTTATTTATTTATCTATATACGTTATGAGTAGATGCTCCCAATGGGAAGCCACTCCACATGACAGCATCACAGAACAGATTTGCTCATAGTCTTAGGGCTGATTGCAAATACACACAGAGAGAAAAAAAAATCTATATCCGTATGTATATATCTAAAAAATAAAACTTTGTTTTTATTTTAAAATGTAGGAAAATAACCCTCGATACAAAGTACAGCAAGTATTGACAGTTTGAACAAATAAGCACTAAGGCTATGACAAGCTAACAAGTCTACCTCCTTCCTCCTCAGAGTCTGACATGAAGGTCTCGAGCATGGTCTCGGGAGCCACCACCTTGTACTTGTCGGCGGCGGCGACCGCCAGCGACGGCTCCGACACTTCCTTCAGCGTCTCCATCACTGTCACGTAACCGAGCTTGGACGCTATGTCGAGAGGCGTTTGACCGTTCTTTTGGAGGAAAATATTTGTAGAAATAAATAAAAATAATAATTAATAATAATATAAACATTTATATCGGTTATCTATGTATTTAATATAATGGAATTATAAAAATATTTAAAACAATCGTTTTTATATTTGAAGGCAGTCAAACATTTATATTTGGTAAAATTTATGTTTTTGGTTAAATATAATTTTTCATTTGACCTCGAAAGGTTTCAAAACCACGTTATATAATACAGCGTGTGTATGTGGAGACACAAGTGCACTCTCTATTCATGTCACTTTCATACTCCGGCGGGAAGGCAATTCAATACAACCAATGAAATCAGGCGCAGGACCAAGTGCTTTACGTGCTCGTCAAGGCACGGGGGTGAAACACCGCCAAATTGCGAGCTCCGGACTGTTACCGGGACTTTAACATAATTTAGTTAAACTAAAAACTACTAACATAATTTAGTTATTATGTTACTTACAACTGTAGTCGCGTTAGCATCTGCTTTGTGCTCGAGGAGAATATTGACGATATTGATGTGTCCTTGTTGCGCGGCGTGGTGAAGCGCAGTGTAGCTGGTAAGGGATATTTTGATTTAAACTTAATAAATAGCATGTTAAGAGGCCTATTATATATATTATATTATTTTGACTGTGATTTTTCAATTTAATGCCCATCTTTGACGTTCTTATTTAGAGAAACTGAAACTATTCGACAATTTTCACTTATTGTATGGTGGAGAATAATTATTAATATAGTTCATAGTGGCCTCGCTTTTCGCAAATTTTCATTATTAATTGAAATAAAACCAAAATTCCGTAGCAAGTTTTTAATAAAATGCGCGACGACACTTTTTCAAGCTCATGGATTGAAATACTATACTAAGCAAACGAAATGAAAAATATATAATAATATCTTGTATACAGTGGTTGAGTTTATAACGGCCTCGGAATTTGAAAATATGTATTGGATTTCTACAAAAACATCCTTTTCAAAATCTTAAAAACTACTAAAAACGTTTAGAATTAGCTGTAAATATATCCTTACAACATCAATATTATTAAGTAAAATTTATACAAGAATATACGTCAATTCAAAAGAAACGTAATTACATACTTGTTTTTTAAAATAATTTATTATAAAACTACTATACTAATTACAACTGCAGAAAACGCTAGAAACAGCGATGCGTTGGCCGCTCGAACTCAATACCATAGAACTCAGTACATTTTGTGATAGGTCTCTTAAAGAGATTTTAAATTGAAACAAAATCTAGTAAGTAATTATTATGTGAAAAAAGTGATAGAAAATACAAAATGTCACATTTTCCAAATTTTATTTATATAATACTAGTGACTTACCCTCGCTTCGCTTGGGTGCCCCAAGTTTAAATAGTTTAGGAACGAAGACGAGTTGTCCAAAGAAAAATTCACCAGGAACCTTCGCAGGCGTATACAGATTAATCCACCAGAGTTTCATCACAATCGGATCAATATTTAAGAGAGGACAAACATACGAACAATCATTTTTATTTATATAGATATTCATTTGTTTTGTGTAGTCCATTTCATGTTATAATTTTCATCTCTTGCTATAAATGTTTAGTATTTCTGATCCCCCTTATGTAACTTGGCTTACATATTTAATTTATTATAGAATATTATATTCAACCCATTTTTTAATTTTCTGTTGCTGGACAAGGTCTACCTTCAATACTAGGGGGCATTATAATTGACTCTAACCAAGTGCGGAATGATGGAGGTCTTTTGAAACTTGCAGATCAACTACGATGTTTCCTTTACCGTAAAGGTTATAGAGTAATCAAAATATACAAATATATCCAACAATTTACCCATGGGAGGTTTGGGCCTTAACTGAGGCACCATTTTCCAGCAAGTAGCGAACCATGTTAGCTTGTCCGTAGTGGCTGGCGATGTGTAGCGGTGTGTAGCCGCCCTTAGTGCAGATGTCAATCTGGACGGACATTGCAATTTGCTATTATGGTTAAGTTGAAAATTGATATTTTTACGACTTTTAGGGCAATAAGGTAAAATAAATCTTTATTAATAACAGCTTTGGGGCAGCAAAACGTATTGTAAGTCCGTGAAAAAACCACCTTAGGTGTATAAGACAGTTCTGCTAGTCAGAGCTGGCGAGAAACTTAACAAATTATATAAATCTTAAAAATAAATAGCTATTGTAACATAAGATCACTAGTATGTAGATAAAATAAATAACTTTGTAACATACCTCAGCACCATTCTTCACTAGGAGCTGAGCAACCGACACGCGGTCCTCCTGCGCCGCCAGGTGCAGAGCGGCGAGGCCGTTCTTGGCTTGGTGATCCACTTCTGCGTCATGCTCGAGGAGCAAGGAACACATTTCCGTGTGGCCCTGTGATATATTATGAACAATTATAGTTAGAAACTGAGTCAGTTAATCTATACTTTTATATATTTCCTGTGTAGAAAAAGATCGACTCATGTGGACTAGACTCTCTTCACAAAAAGTCTTATCTATCATACCTCTCTAAATGAAACTATTAAAAGGACCTCTCGTCACGTCACTATTGACATTCCTGCTTTAATCAACCCATCCGAAAAAAGACGCGAAGGTGTCAAGAGACCTGATGATTTGACTGGTTCCTTCAGAAAGCTAAAAATACGGAATACAATGCTGGGACTGCGCCATAATATTTTTTATTCAAAAAACAAAACTTTAAGTTCAAAATAACTAGTTAAACGCGATTCATACTTAAGAAGGTTTTGTGCATTACATTCTATACATGTATCTCTTTTCAACTATGCATTTATAATTGTATAAAAAATATTGCCAATTGTCCAATATTAACCCTTCAAATCGAAATAAATAAATTTTCACTTTAACTAATATTACTTCGCCTAACTTTATACATAGGACATGTCCGGGGACGTTGGTTTTTATTCCGAAAAATACTAATCCGAAATACTTAAAATTGGTCTAAAAAAATGTATGCTACATTGAAAAATACTTATTTTTGAGTTATTTCTCTATATACTAACATATTCGTGTTATATTCGTGTTAGATATTGTGTAAATAAAAAAAAAAATAGCACAAACATGCACATATGCACGCTACTAAAGCTTATAACCTGTTGAGCCGCAAGATGCAGCGGCGTGAAGCCGGCCTTGGACTCAGCGTTGGTGAGCGCGCCGTACTCCAGCAGAGTCGCCGCCGTCTCCATCTGGTTCTTGCGCGCCGCAATGTGCAGTGGAGTGTGCCCGTTCTTTGCTATTGCCTGTGTGTACACCACTTAGAGTATTTTTTTATGTTTTACGTATTTAGTCGAACATTCGGTTAGTTTGCCAAGGAATTGCCGAATATTTAAATTAAAAAATGAGAGATGTCGTGGGACACCCGATAACAAAGTTCCTTTCGCTATCTACTCTTGGCTCTTACATTAAGTCATAAAAAATGAATATTAATAAAAATATTACAGTTATACAAAATTTGTATGCGTGTGAATGTTTGTTAGTCCTTTACGCTGAAACGACAGGTCGAATTTAGATGAATTTTGGTACATTTTTAGTCACAGTCCATTATTATTATTATTATGACTTTAAAATGAAATAAGAGCTACTGCTAATTATAGTCCGGGAGGTAGCGCTGCAATTTTTCTAGGAATTTTATACCGAATGAATTTTATTTCAAACAGTTGTTTAATGGTCAGAAATAAGTAAAGTGAGCGTCAGTTGTCGCACTAGCGGTGGAGCTAAAGGAGACAGCATGATAAAGTCATTGGAAAAAAATCTGCTCGGATGATTTTTATACCGAGCAAAAATGTATTAAATTATTGTTTCAATAACGTTTTTAAAAAAAATAATCGTCAGCTGTATTGACGAGGGGGGGTTATATGTCAGTCACGTGCATGAACCCCATTGAAAATTTGACAAATAAAGTTATTTTATACCTTATAAAATTTATACATCTGAATTTTTATACTTTTAAAATAATAAAGAAAATCGTCAGCTGTATTTTTGACGGGGGTAAGACCGTCAGTCAGCGTAATAAACATTTTGCGCGCTCAATGCATTTGAACGTTGCATAGTCTCTTTGAAAAATAAACTGACGATCTTTACACCCACAACCAATCAGCTGACGATTAATTTTTGTTTTTTTAATATTTAAATTATCTTATCCTTTAATTTCAATAAGTATAATATTAATTTAATATAAATAATACAACATTATATTTATTAACTTTGTGTCGGTTTCAAATTATATTAATATGTACTGTAGCATCAAGGAATTCTAAGCAGTAAAAGTCTCACTACTCTAACATACCTTTCCTAAAAATTATTATTCTGGCCTTCAGCTAGAATCGACTATAGTAAGTATACCCTAATGGAGTGAGACACACTCATATGAATAAAAGAGAAATACTACCCTCTGCTGCAGAGTTTTCGACTAGTTTATTTAGTTTCTGTTGTGCTATCTTGTCGAAAGGTATAGTCTCCAAAATGTCCGCGAAAACAAAACCAATTTGTGTATTTTGTTTTAAAAAAAATGAACCGCTTCATTCGTTCACTCCAAGTTTTTTAGAAAAGTGTAAAACTATTCTAGATATACGAAAAAATAATAATTTATCAATGAACGATGCTAAAGTGCCAGTGGATGTAAATGATAAACAAAAATGTCATTCAAAGTGTTACAAACTATTCACAGCATTACAAAAAAAATATCGTTCAAGTGGTGGGTCTGAACCATCATCTCATGAATCAAGGTAAGTTAAAAATATTAGTTATTAAAAGCTTTTTATTTAATAATTAAATATCATTATTAGTAACTCAGTGAACTAAAGTTAACAGTGAAGCTTTGATTTTTGGAGTATAGATATAACGTTTTCAAACGTTGAGATACGACTTGTGAGCAATGTATGGATGGGTATTTGACCTGCGTATATTCTTTGTCCGTTTCAAAAAGATCCTTTCATTGTAAGAAAAATAGAGAAAGAGAGAGAGAGACGTGAAATCGGAGGGGGAAGAGAACTAACACAGGTATAAATTGTGTTGTACAGACGAGTTAAATCTCGAGTCAGAATTTTTTTCTAATTTTTAATGCTACTGAACCCCCTGAAAAAAATTATTTTAGCTTATTTCAAAACGTACATTAAATTCTCTTATATTATTATACTCCAAAAACATTATATTTGATTTATATGATAAATTTAAAAAAAAAAATTATCTATGTTTTTCTATATCACATTGAAGTTAAATAAAAGTCAAGTGGATAAACATATAAAATTTACACTTTTTTGTACAGAAAACGTCGAAAGTAATGTTATTGAAATATCAGACAATATCGAAGATGATGCAGAAGAATTCGAAGGAGAACGAAATCTCATCATCGACAGCTCAGATGATAGTTGTGAGGAAAGTGATAGTTATAACACAGACACAGCAGAAGATTTATATGAAGAAGTAGAATAAGAATTTATGTATTTATAGAAATCTAAGTTTTTTTGTCTTATTTTTGTTTATTAATAAAAAAAAATGTTTTTAAGTAATTAGTATTTTGTTTCTAATAAATAAATATTTATGTATATAACTTGAAACCGACACAAAGTTAATAAATATAATGTTGTATTATTTATATTAAATTAATATTATACTTATTGAAATTAAAGGATAAGATAATTTAAATATTAAAAAAACAAAAATTAATCGTCAGCTGATTGGTTGTGGGTGTAAAGATCGTCAGTTTATTTTTCAAAGAGACTATGCAACGTTCAAATGCATTGAGCGCGCAAAATGTTTATTACGCTGACTGACGGTCTTACCCCCGTCAAAAATACAGCTGACGATTTTCTTTATTATTTTAAAAGTATAAAAATTCAGATGTATAAATTTTATAAGGTATAAAATAACTTTATTTGTCAAATTTTCAATGGGGTTCATGCACGTGACTGACATATAACCCCCCCTCGTCAATACAGCTGACGATTATTTTTTTTAAAAACGTTATTGAAACAATAATTTAATACATTTTTGCTCGGTATAAAAATCATCCGAGCAGATTTTTTTCCAATGACTTTTTCATGCTGTCTCCTTTAGCTCCACCGCTATCGGAGCAGCTGACGTTCGGAGCTGTTATGTGATGGGGGAAAACTATTATTATTATGATTTTCAGCCTGTATAAAATGACTCGCTCAACTATAGCGCTACCTCCCGGGCTATTACCTAGGGACGCAAGCGGTGCAGGGGTGAGTTGCTAATTTGTATATAAGTTGATCCTTAAAAATATGTATCCCTATTAAGTATTTTTTTTTAATTATATTTATTTGAAAATTATGACTTATAATTTTTTTAAGTAATTTTTAATAATGTTTTTATTAATATTTTATATAATATACTAGCAAAACCCGCAGCTTCGCTCGCGCTAAAACTACAACAAAAAAACTTTAAAAGGTAGGTTTCATATAAATTTTCATTCCTTATTTTATCTCCTTATGGGATGAATTTCAAAAAACGCTAAACGTATTTATTTAATTGTATTGAAGAGCATTAATACCAAGTTTCAAGAAATTCTGATCATTAATATTTTTTTGGGTTGTGTTATAACATGTATTCCCGTGTGAATGAGATTATCTCCTGTGGTTAAAAATTATCCTATAAGTTGACCCGAATATCTAGCTAGCTATCATCATACCAAATTCCATCGAAATCCCTCCAGTGGTTTTTCTGTGATGCGGTAACAGACAGACAGACAGACAAAAATTTTAAAAACTATAGATTCGGTCTCTGTATCGATAATAAAATTTTCCAAAAAATATTTAAGGTTATAGATTCGACTCAGTTAGAATTTTATTATATGTATAGATATTATTTTTTTTAATTACAATATGTAAAAACAATTAAATCTAATATTTCTCATAATTTTTTTTTGGTTTTCCTTTCTACCAAAATATAGCTGTAATAATATACGAGAATTAAAATAAAATATCAAAATGTGTGTAACCTTAGCATCCGCGCCCTTCTCGAGCAGCGTGTTGGCGACTGCGTGCTGGTCGTACTGCGCCGCCACGTGCAACGCCGTCATGCCGTTCTTGCCCGCCTGGTCCGGCGACGCGCCGTGCGCCAGCAGCAGGTTCGCTACCTGTGGTTGTTTATTGGTTAATTATAGTGGTTTTAGTGGGTAGTACTAACTTTTTTAGCCGGTTAGTCCCACATGACCACCTGTATGTACACAGGTGATATGTGTAAATGTATTTGCAATGTTAAAAAGAAATGGTTACTTCACTTACTTAGGAATAAGGTTTCAAGCAATTATATTTTTTATATAATATTATGTTATAACATTGGTGACACCAACACAAAAATAATGTTTCGTTTGTTTTAAGAACATTTGATTATTGATATTTTAATGATCTACATTATTCAAAATTTAAATTCATTTTTTTTTATTTAGCATTAAATTATTACAATCTTCATTGAACGTCACGAGCTACCAGTATGAAAAGTAAAAACCTCAATCTTGAGTGGAACCGGCGAAAGAAACTCAACAGGACTAACATTTTTTAAAGATATTTTAAATCGCTAAGTAATTAGTTGTCTATAATATTTGAACTAAGCCATTTATCATATCTCTATCATTAATAAGATATAAATCAAATTTTTAAGTTATAAATAATTATAATTTTTACTCACCTTAAGATTTCCGTATTTGGCAGCTAAGTGTAATGCAGTAAATCCTTTCTTAGTTGTAGCTGTTAGGGGAGCATTATGTTCTATCAATGCGGCTGCGACCTACATGAGATAATAAAAATATTACAAATATTAATATAATTAAAATTTTATTTTAACAACTAGAGATAAAAAGGTCTTTAATGTATATAAGTTGATTTAAATTAGACGAGTATGTAACGGTAAAGTCTAATAACTATACTATGTCAAACTCGAGGGAATAACCCAGCACCTTTGGTTCTTACATGCTAATAATGTTATCCTGACCGATTTCGAAATCTACGTCGGCCAATTTAAGTCTAGCCTATCTGACAGGATATTATAATTTATAATGCACAAGTGTGTGGAAAAAAATAAATCACTTTGACACTTGCGGTGAGAAATCAGGCTCAGGACCGACTTACTTGCGTATTACACAACCAACTTCTTATCTTTGGGCTTTTTCTATGTATTTTCTACCAAAAACTAGTGTTTTTCCTAGTGGATTGGCCAACGCAAGACCCGAAACCACTAGAAGACTCGTAACAAATAGCTCATATCATGATCATTTTCCTTAAAAACAACACGCTGCACTAAAAGAAAGCTCATTACACAACTCACATCATAATCATCCTGCTTAATAACACGCAGTAAAAAAAACTGGTTGTAGCTCAAATCATGATCAGTCTATATAATATGCTGCATGTAGCCCTTAAGAAAAAAAACGAATTACAAACTCACATCATGATTATGCTGCTTAGCAGCAATATGCAGAGCGTTATAATGGTCAGCAGTGTGCGCGCGCACGTCGGCACCATGCTGCAGCAACAGCACGGCAATGTCCACGTTACCGAGGCGCGACGCGATGTGCAACGGCGTCTGTCGCTCGCGCGCCTTCGCTTCCACCGCCGCGCCGTTGCGGAGGAGGATGCGGATTATGTCTGTCTGTTTGGGGAATACCGACCGAGTTTTATACTACCTTATAATAATACTAATAATTTCCTTATTCAGCCATAACCTACTAAAAGTATTCATAACTAGTGACTTTTCCTCGTTTCGCTTAGATACGTCCCTTGAAGCCATACATTTTTTCGCTTTATTTCAAACTGTTTAGGTAACGCACGCCAATTAAGCAACTCGGCTGAATGGCGATTTCAATTAAAGTTTTTTTAATTTTTGAGAGTAAGCCCCTTTTTATCATAATAAAAAGCCTCTAGCACTTGGCGGTAATGTAGCTTCTTGTTAGTGAAAGAATTTTTAAATCGGGTCAATAGTTTCAGAGATACTACATACAAACTTACAAACTACACTATAACTTATCTCTTTATAACATTAGTGTAGATAAAAAAATAATAATCCTTCCAGTGGGATGTTAATCATGTTCCGTCAAATATGAGCCTGTTGAGAAAACATACTTGTAGTCTAGGTAGTCTTCCTTAAAGCTCCAAGGCTCTACTTAGCTTTTCATTTTTTATAGGGAATTTACAATTTATAGGGGATTTCCCAAAGATATCTATCGGATAATGCGTAGGGATTATAAAAAATATGAAAAAAGTAAGAAGAACTATAGAATGGAGTCTGAATGATAGATGAATGGTTAATAAAATAACTTGACCTTAAAACATCACCCTGAACTTTGATAATTGTTAGATATTTAGTGTTAGACACTGGTATGATACCTGATTAGCCCTCGCTGCGAGATGCAGCGGCGTCTCCCCACGCACGGTGGGCACGTCGGGGTTGGCCTCGTGCTGCAGCAGGTAGATGACGATGTTCATGCAGCCCATGAAGGAGGCCACGTGTAGTGGCGTTAACCCAGACTCCGTCGTTGCTTGGATACCTACGTGTATTAGTTGTTAGTTTTTATTTTATAAGAATTATTTTATTTTTTAATACTAGCGACTTACTTTCCTTTCTTTGGTACCTTCATGATAAACTATTATAAATTTTCAAATAGTCTCTTTCCATGCATATAGAAAAAATATTTTTTTTAGTGATATCATTTTGGTATATAATTGGCGAAACGTAAACGTAAATTTTCTTGAATAATAATTATATGAAAAAGATGACAGTCAACGTCGGCTTTCACATCCACTTGCGACTTTATCTTGTATATGATAGGTGAGAATTGACTTTCTTAAAGAAAAATCATAGCAGACATGAAAAAAGTTATATCTTGTCAAAATAATCTTGAATAAAAAACGAAACTATAATATTTGCTTTTAACAATAACTTACTTGCTCCATATTTAAGTAATAATTCCACAACTTTGATCCTGTTCTTCTTGCAGGCGATGTGTAGTGGGGTGAATCCATTTAGAGCTCGAGCGTTAGCGTCAGCGTTTCTAATAGAAAATTAAAAAACGTTTTAATAACCGTGGATTTACGCAGACAAAACATTAATTCCTCCTCATAAAACATGTGAAAAACTCATAATGTGTAAATATAAAAATATGCTATACACAATATCGTAAAGCTAATTAAATGTGTTTGACTCTCTTCAGGTTAAAGAATCATATATAAATAAAAAGCGTGTAAAATGTGAGGAATATTGTCCCACAACTAGCTCGTGCGAGGTATAGATAACAGCTAGGCATCTAGGGTAATAACAACCAACCGACGGTGAAGCGTACAAATAAAGGTGACACCAGGTCAAAGAATTCGTCAGAGCACGCCATTTTATAGATGATAGAAAACACACATTCGTTTGCGGATTCAGGTGTCATACTATTTGCAAACGAAATGTTTTGTTACCTACCTATCCAGTAACAACTTGGCGACTTTAGCGTGTCCGCAGTGAGCAGCGACGTGTAACGCTGTGAGGTAGTCCACGGTGACGTCGTCGACGGGGGCTCTACGGGAGAGCAGCACGCGCGCCGCCTCTGAGTGGTCGCCTTGCGCCGCCATATGCAGGGGGGCGAGGCCATTCTAAAACATTATTCTGAATTGCTTATCTGATAATAGCATTTAATACTATTTACCATCAGATAGCTTGTGAATCCTAAGAACTGAATTCTTCCATACCTTTTTGGATATATGCTGTAGATTACGTTTATTTTCAATGGTATTGATAAGATAGTTTTCGAAAACATTTAAAAATGTAATATCATTGGTACGTAATTATCTCCACCTTAATCAAATATTAGACCGAAATTGTAGTTATATTTATAAAATCTAAAAAGGATGCTTTTAACGACGCAATTCTGAACCTCCCTTCCACGTTAGTCAACTGCGGGTTGGCGGAGATCAATGGTCATTAAAAAACTAGCCAAGACTTTTCAGATTTGATATCTAATATCAACATACGAGTATAATACTACCTCACCTTACTCTTACTAGTAATAGGCGCGCCCCGGTCCAGTAAGGCCTCGACCACGCGCTCGTGTCCGGAGCGCGCGGCACAGTGCAAGGGGGTGAGGCCGTCGCGCGTACGGGATTCCACGTTAGCTCCATGGTCGCAAAGTAGAGCTACCATGTTGTCTTTTCCTGGTTTGTTAATACATAAATAATGATTATTTACTCTCAAGATATACTTTAGACTTTTACGAGTAACTTATTTAGCTATTACTGTAATGGAATATGTTAGAATGGATTTTTTGAATTGACATCGGTAACTAGTAAAAACAATCACAACAAATTTTATCTTTCTCTTTTGTCTTTTCAGAGTATTTTAAAATTTGTTTACTGTTTACATATTATAATTATAAATACAATATAAAATAATATATTATTATTATTTTAACATCATTCCCATTTATGTAATCATTTATAATCAAAAACAAACCATCTGTCAAGTTTGAAAATATTTAAGACAAACTATTCAGTATAACGAATTACTTAATATTGTTAAATTACTACTAAAATGAATCCACATACCCCATTTAGCTGCAACATGCAAGGGACAAATGTTATGTTTCGCAGCACAGTTAACATCCGCGCCCTTAGCGAGCAGCAAGCGCGCGACGCCCTCGTTTCCGTAGTGCGCTGCGATATGCAGCGGCGTGAAGCCGGACTTAGATGTCACATCGGGGTTATGTTCATTCTAATGGAGAAAACATAATAAAAATTGACGGCACGTTTAGCTTAGTTTGTAGTGACCCTACTTTCTGCGCCAGTGGTCGCGGGTTCGAGTCCCGCTGGGGGCATTCATTTGTGTGATGAGCATGAATGTTTGTACTCTAGTCATGGATGTTTATATTTATAATATGTATGTATTTAAAGTTATATATGTGTAGTGTATCAACTATTTGGTATCCATAACACAGGCTTCGTAGCTTACCGTGGAACTAGATGGTGCTGTGTGTTAATGTCCCAACATATTTATTTATTTAAAAATGAGAAAATCCTTTCTGTTTTTTTTTTCTGTTTAATAACACCCTTTTTTAGGCACTTGCGTGAAAACAAATCCAAAATTATAATTAAACAAATGTTAAGCTTTGATAAAAACATGACATTTCTAAACGATGCTCTAAATATACGCCCCAGAAGTGACCTCTTTCCGTCTTTCGAATAAGGACTCTTTTTGGCCTCATTAATCTGATTTCATTAAGATATTAAGATAGGGGCGTCATGAAAACGTAATAAATTCTCTATCTCAGTAAGATCTCATAACTAAGAATCTTTACAAACAAACAACAATCAAACTTTATTATTTATATACTAGTTACAGGTATTTAAAAATATTCGAAAATACATATAGGATAAACATCCTATTGAAAAATTTAAGCTCTCTCCTCCAAATACTTGACTCATCATTTTAATTTAGGCTATTACTTAGAAAAGATCGATAGTGTTATGAACGTACATACCCGCATGTAATTGTATATCGATTGCTCCTTTAAATTATTAGACAACGACTTATATAATTCATTTTAGTTAGAAAATATCAATTTTTACAAAAGAAATATATTTTTTATCTTACATAATGAGAGGAAAGATACATAGGTACGTAAGAGAACTTACCTCGAGTAGCAGATTAGCAGCCTTGACATCGTCTTTTTTGGCGGCAATGTGCAAAGCGGGCAAGCGCACTCTGCCGCGAGTGTCAGCTTCTAATAGCACTGCGACTACTTTCTCATGCCCTTGTTGCATTGCTACAGCTAAAGGCGTAAATCCGTCCTAGAAAAAATTATTTTTTTAAAGAAATATACCGCATTTCATATTTTTAAGAAATACTATTTTTTATCATTAAATAAAAATCGTTCATAACTCAACACATTACTAAGTTGCAAAATTTTTAGTCCCACGTGGGTTAAAATTTATGATAAATTCCTACTTTTTCCTCCTCACAAGTGTCACAAATGTGCCCAAATACACTGTACACAATTCCTGTGTTCTCAATGTTCTTCAACTCAATGTTCTCATACTTCTAGGATCTAGGTGACAATCAAAAATTAATAAGAACAAATATCAAAGATCACTTACCTCGGTGGCCAAGCTTTGGTTCGCACCATTAGCCAGCAAGAACTTGACGACTCCGTCATGGTTCTCTTGGGCCGCCATGTATAAGGGTGTAAATCCATTCTGGGATTGAATGTTGACCTATAAATAAAAGTGTTAAATTAATTACATATGAAATTAATTGTACCACTTAAAGAGAAAGTCAATTTTTGCAACGACATAAAACTATACTCAGAAAATATACTAGTGATCGTATTGTGGACGAAAATCAACCAAAATTATAGTTATAAACGGTATTTAAGTTCTTATATATGACGTATATAGCCTGTAACCTTCCCCAATAAAGATGGTATAAATGCAAAAAGATTTTTTCAGTTCAGGGTCGCAGTTCCAGAGATTAACACGTAAAGACAAACAAACAAATTCTTCAGCTTAATATATTTGTATATAATTGATGAAAGTTATAAGAAGCTGAGTTATACTTAAAAAACTAAGCGAGCAGACCAGTGGGTAGAAGCATATCAATAAATTTTCGTTATTCATTCAGAGTTATTCACCGTATAAACTTTGTAATATATTAACTAATCACTACTTCTTATTATATATAAAATTTATTTCTATATATGCGAAAGCACACTCCTCTGTATATGGAATATGTTTAAAAAAAGAACGCAAAGTTACAAGTATATATTAAGGTTGCTGTCGTTTACTGAAAATCCAAAATATTTTATTCAACTTTAAATTATTACAATTATTTACTAAATGTCATGAGTCTACTACCATTTCGGAAAGAAAAGACCTCAGATCTGAAAAAAAACTGGCGAAAAAAACTCAGCTAGCTGAAGTTACTATGAAGAAACTACGCAGCTTAAATTAATACTTTTTCAACTTTTCACTTCTTTTCTTATATATTATCTAAATTTATAACATAAATGACTCCAAAAATAGAAAAAAATATGTTTAAATATACATATCTTGTATGATACTAATTTAGGACTAGGTCATCCTTGCCGTATAACCTTAATTTTGTAGTCCTATTTTTATACATGGTACAGATTTAAATAAGAATGTAAAGTTTTTTTACATCCACATATATATACTATATAATTGCAATCTACAACCATTATTTATTTATATTATATTATTGGGTTCATCCTTATAAAAATAAAAACAAATATATCCCACGGGAACCCTACATTTTTCCGGGATAAAAACTGACTATACTATACTGATTATAATCTATCACTGCCAAATTTCAATCAGATCCTATCAATCGTTCTAGCGTGATTGAGTCACAAACATCCATACATCCAAACTTTCGCATTTATATAGTAGTAAGATTCTAAAACAGTAAAATTTATGAGTTTTGATGTTGGAAGTTAATTCCATAACTATCATTTTTTCTTTTTAGTTTTTTTAATTATAGTAAGCTTATTGCTATGGCATACTATGAGTATTAATCTTATTTATCTGGGCGACCGAGTCTCTCTGTGTTTTTAGGGAAAGATATAAAAATTGTTTTTCTTCCGTAAAGACCCCTAAACTTAAAAAGCAAAACCTTATTTAAATACAAAGTAATAGAGCCGTCTCTGAAATACACTAAATAAATTTATATATACACAAAAATTACTCATTTAATATTACAAGATATATCTGGTAGTGTGTGAGTTAGATGTTCCCGAGCTGCAAAACTGCAAAACGTTCTCGAACGTGTATTTAATGACTGAAGAAAAAGGACAGTTCTAAGTAATTAAAAAATCAATTTATGATTTACAAAAAAAGATAAAACAGATGTAGAAAAATGAATCATCTCTCTTGTATTACAATGCGTGTTGGGTAGTGGTGGATTTTCCTTCTACAAATTGAGAATCATAAAATATCAGACAGAATGAATCAGAATGTAATTAATGTTAACCCATATGTGTTACATAAATACACCTAAAACAATTGTACTATATCACTTCAATGTTCTTATCTCTTTTATTAATGTCATTGACATAAAAAACCTATAAAAGGAAGTGTTTGCAATAAACCATAATATGATTGATGGATGTTTTAAAGTAAATCGGGGTCAACGACATGAATATTTAATGTAAAGCTGATTTTACAGTGGAAATCGATTTGTTGGCTGTTGGAGATATGCATCAATGATCTGCTAAAGTTCGATGAGGCTGAGCTAAAATTAATAAATATATTGTTTCAAATCAGAACAAAGGATGGGAAGAAAGGAAAATACGAGTGATATTTCAATGCAACTACATTGAATAGTGGGAAATTAAAACATTTTCATTTTGGAAAAAAATGAAAATGTTTTAATTTCCCACTATTATTATTAAATTAAAACATTTTCATTTTGGAAAACCAATCCGCACTTGGCCAGCGTGGTGGACTATGGCCTGATTCCCCTCGTATTGAGGGAGGCCCGTGCCCAGCAGTGGGACGTTAAAAAGGGCTGAATACATACATACATTTTGGAAAAATAATTCACTGAGAAAAGTATATAATTTGTATACCTTAAAGGAAAATATTATAAGTCCTTACTAATATTTTGTACGTAAAAGTGCATTATTTGGTTTATTACAGTGCAAAGAATTAAAGTGATTTATTCTGAATAATGGAATGTGATCGTTTTTCTCCTATTACATTTAAATAGAGATACTTTTTATAATATTTTAATATCATTCTTTATTTAAAGCAATCAATAAAAAGTATCTTTTTATTTTTATTTAATAACTAGGTTATATACCAAATTCAACTTCCTAAATAAGTAAAAGTAAGTAAAAGTGAAGAGAAAACTTTGTATTCCGTTTTAAGCATATTCCAGTTACAAGTTTATATGGGAAAAGACTGCAGAAAGCTAAAAAATGTTGACTTGCTTTTGCTTTCGACTTGATTTGTTTCTGTTTTAACTAAACCTGCAATATTAGATAGCCTATAACTTCCTCAATTTTTTACTAATATACGCTAAGCTATGGAGATTTTTTGTTAGTCTGTACCAGCTAAAATCTGGAACAACATTTTATTCTTTATCTATTGAGGTAAATAACAGGTTACCTATGTACCTGAAAAAAACTCAAAGATGTTCAAACTTATTGAATTATGGTCGATTTTCACTGGTACTATTAAATTAGTTTCCTACATAAAATAAAAAATAACTTCAAAACTAACTAAACTCACTTGGGCTCCATTTTGGACTAGTAGTCTGACAACTTGTTCTTCTCCAGCTAGAGATGCAATGTGCAGAGCAGTATTGCCCTTCTTGGTAGCAGCATCGATAGTTGCACCCCGTTCTAACAGCTGACATACAACTTCTACGTGACCATCTTTGGATGCTAGGTGGATAGCGTTGAGGCCGTTCTGAAAAAGAGACTACGTTTAGGATATTTACTTTATTACTATTTAGGCTATTGATAGATCATATATTAAATTATTAATCTTGAAAGAATATTCGGAACATGTTATGATGCTAATTTAGGAAAAAAATGGGGATAAAATGGAAAATACATATTCTCCATGTAAGTGTACTTTTCAAAAAAATCGCGTAAATCCTAGAAAGTATAAGTAAGTATAAGTAATAAGTAACTGTTTGATATAGTTAAATACTATAGCATTATATACCCGAGATAAACAGTAGATAGGTAGGTAACTAATAAATTTAGATAAGGTCTGACAATCAAGCTAGAAAAACATTACATTTCTTACTAGGAGTTAGCACAAAGTTAACCCATAACAACGCGCTTGCAAGTTCTATTCTTTTATCAAATGTAAGCAATTCAGACTGTCGTTGTGATTAAGAGAGGTAAAATTAAACCGCTTTGTTTAAGTCAAGTGTACTTTTTATTACTCAAGCACGTTTTGAGGTCGCAACGATGTACCGCATAATAAATCTTTAGTTCATTTTGCGGCTTTAACGCTGAAATTTTATATATTTTATTACAATCCTACTAATATTATAAATGAAAGTTTGTAAAGATAGATATCTGGATGTCTGAATGTATAAATGTATGGATGTTTGTTAGTCTTTCAAGCAAAAACTGCTGAATGGATTTTAATGAAACTTTACAATAATATAGCTCATACAACAGAATAACAGATAGGCTACTTTTTCTTTTGAAAAAATGTACGGTTCCCGTAAGATAGATTTGTTTTTGTTTTTCTCGAGCAAACCCGAGCGAAGTGAGGGTGAGCTGTTAGTTCGCTATAAATGTACTTACTCTACTATACTTTCAGTACTCTTTGTTGTATTTACACACTATTTGATTGACAATCACAGGTTCGAATCATGGTCGGATACAAAGTTTTTGCTTTTGTTTTTTTTTTTTTGTATTTATTAAAGTTTTTAGTTTTTTTGTTTTTAAGCCAAATTATAAAGAAAGTTGTAATTTTGGCCGAAAACTCCGAGCTAATATAATAATAATAAATTTATAACATAATAGCAGGACTAACTTAAACACGGGAAAACCCTATGATAAGCAAATACAAACAAATTTTCACTATACAAACAAACGTACGCCACAATAATATTATGGTGAATTAGAGATTAAGGTTACGAGGGCATACGAAGAGCTCAACTTGGCTTAACGTTGCCAAAATATCTAGGAACAACGACAAGAACAAAGCAGTAAAGTCATTGAAACTTGGCTAATATCCAAGTACACCAAATTTGGGAATCCATTTATAGAGAGAAAATTGTGATATGAATATTCATAGCCTAAATTTGAAATGACTCTTTCCATAGCCACGACTTAGCTAATGATAATTGCCTCGATGGTCTAGTGGCTAGCATGTATGGCTGCAGATGCTGAGTTCTTGGGTTCGAGTCTCGGATCAGGCCAAGTTTGATTACTGATATTTTCTGTTTAGATATTCAGAGTAATAGCCCGGAGTTGGGAAGTTGTTGGCAGGCTTGCATCTCCGTGAGCATCTCGGAGAGCATGTAAAGCTAGTCCATACTGTGTCTTAACTCTTACTGGTTGTGTCGAAGTATCATCCCATCGGACTTTAGAGTAACACACGTAGGTATACAACAACAACAGTAACAGAGTAAGAGAGTGCACTTGTGTCTGCGCGAACACTTTTGCACTATAATATCTCCTGCGCAACTGGCTAGTCTCAATGATATTGGCTCTGTAGCCGAAATTGGTCAGGCGGACATTATTAATAATGATATAAATTTAAGTCTGCATAAAACAGATTTTTTTTTAATTTTTATATAAATATAGCTTATTCATTATTGTGTGATTTCGAATGCTTAAGGCGAGAATGAAAGAAGGACTTTATTGACACTACTAATAGGTGACGTGAGTGTAATTTAGTATGAGGCTTTTAGCGACCATTCCGACATCACTGTATCCATATCATTAAGTATTGTGTTCTTTACAGTCTTTTGTCGTTAGGCAGAAAGCAGAACGTCAAATGACTAAGTTCATTAATTTTTGTGTGTCCGACTAATTTGGTAAATAAAATAAAGATTTAGATGTGGGAAATACAATTTCCCTCAATTACCCTTATTTCGAAAAGGATCAAATTCGCTTTAAAATATATATTTTTGTAAATTTCGAAAGTTCACATTCCTTTTTGGAAAATAACATCTGACTTTATAATAACTTACAAGTTACTTCAGGAAAAGCTTACTTTCCCATTTATTTATAACTTTTTTCACATAAGGATATTTATTAAAAAACTGCTTGTATAGAATATACTGCATTTAACTCCGCATTATTTACGTAATAGCGATAGAAAACGTTCGTGACTCTATCGCGTGCTTGCGTCGCATGAAGACTGTTTTACTAAAAAGCACTTTACTACTCTAATCATAAAACTCATTTCATCGAGGTCAATATAGCTAAAATTCGCAAATAAAGTCATATTTTTTTTACAACAATGATCATTATTGACATGTGAAAGAAACATTAATAAATATTATATAGTGCTTAAATGTATGAGCATATCGCATATTAATAATAAATATGTTCGGACATTAACACACAGCACCATCTAGTTCCATGGTAAGCTACAAAGCCTGTGTTATGGATACCAGATAGTTGATACACTACACATATATAACTTTAAATACATACATATAATAAATATAAACATCCATGACTGGAGTACAAACATTCGTGCTCGTCACACAAATGAATGCCCCCAGCAGGACTCGAACTTGCGACAACGTAAGTAAACCCGCGTAAGTAGGGTTATTACAAACTGAGCCAAACGTGTCATCAAATATAATATTGTAAGCATTCACTTCTAATATTAGTCTTGTAATTAGAAGGCTTTGAATTCCCTATTCCTTTGAAACCTCCATTAAAAATATTGAAGTAACTTAATTATAGATATTGTTACACGTTGATCCAAACAGGTAGATTAAATATATATTATTTATATTAAAAATATTCTAATTGGAATCAAGTTTTAGTCTAACAACCTTAGTCGATAAGAATATAATATAGAATATAATTTTCGACAATTACAATTGGAAGTTGAGTTGTTGTAATTGTAAATACAGGGTATACCTAGATTTTTTTTATGTCTAATAAAAAAATAGCTCAAATTATAAATACTAAAAAATCTATTTCTAAAACTAAGTAATATAGCAATGTATCTAAAGTTACTTACAGCATTGCTAACATTGATGTCGACGCCTTGCTCCAACAAACTGATGATCTTCTCTATGTGTCCCGCGCGCGCCGCCCGCAGGAACGCGGTGCTGGCGTCCGCCTGTCGACAAACATATTAATATTAAACATTGAAAGAAAATCGATGGTCATAGTGCAGTAAAAGCTGTATGGTCTCCGTTACTATACTTTGTACATTTTATTAGGGTTCCGTACCCAAAGGGTAAAATGGGACTCTATTACTTAGACTCCGTTATCCGTGTTAGTATTTGTTCTTATATCTATGAAAATTTCAACTGTCTAAATATAACGGTTCATGAAATACAGCCTGGCGATAGACGGACAGACAGACAGAGAAAAATTCTAAAAACTATAGATTCGGCTTTTGTGTTCATAATAAAGTCTATTTCAATAAGATTTTCCAAAAAATATTTAATGTACAGATTGGGCTTAGTTACAATTTTATTATATGTTTAGATAAGCAAACTGAAATAAAAAACAGCTTAAAGTTTATATCATCCTCATTAATCAATAAAAACATGATGGCGTATACACACTATCCATCTTTGCCATAAAAACCTAGTGTTGTCGTAGAGTGTGTAATTAGAGGTGGTCGTATACTGTAGAATACAGATTTAATTTACAATTAGAGACTGATTTGTGAAATTTATACGTATTTTTTATATTTTTATAACTCTTTTATTAAAACAACGTAAGGTAAAACGTTAACGATTTTGCGACTATTGTGGCAAAGGCTGAATAGATCATGAAAATAAGAAAAAAAGTAAATAAAATATGGTATAATATACCTTCTCTTCCAAAGCCCTTATGTTATATATATATAAGTATATATATATATATATATATATATATATATATATATATATATATATATATATATATATATATATAAGTAAATATTGCCTTGTGAAGGCATATTTATTGAGTGAAAATAATCCGGCTCTCCTTACAAAGGCCTATTCAAAGTAAAGGGAGTAAACACATACGGTACTTAGTGAAAAGCAAGCAAATATTAAAAGAACAAGGTTGTGTAATTAAAACACTAAACTCCTTTGATGTCAATAGCATGACTCGTTTTCAAGTGAAAGTTGAAAAAGCGAGGGTGGTCGCCAAACATTGTTTGAAATTGTTTCGTTACACGTCTTCTTAAATTAAACGAAAATTCTAAAATAAATAATAAAATATTAAATATAAGTTAAATAAAATACTAAAATTGAAATCATAAGGCTTTTTGTTAAACACTGCTTTTTGTACTTAACTAGCAACTCACCCTCGCTCCGCTCGGGTTCGTCCCTACTTACGTTTTAAGGTTTAGTAAAGATTTCTCAAAGATGAGATATTTTTCCGCAGTAAAAAGTATTCTATATGTTGACCCGGATAACCAGCTATCATCACACCAAATTTCATCAAAATCTCTTCAGTGGTTTTCCCGTGATGCGCTAACAGACAGACTGACAAAAATTCTAAAAACTATAGATTCGGCCTCTGTATCGATAATATTCTATTCTATCTATTTCAATAAGATTTTCCAAAAAATATTTTATGCACAGATTCGGCTAAGTTACAATTTTATTATATGTATAGATTATTTTTATTATTATTTAGGGTCGCCACTAAACACAAAAACGTTATGTATGTACTCGTCCGTTCGTACTCGCACTTCTTGCCAAAGCTTTGAAGGAAGTTGTGTTTCCTAACGACTCCCATTAGGCTTCCTCCTCGGGGGTCTACGAGTGAAAACACTGTATACAACTAACTTTGTAGTCGACAACTATATTTGTGGTTTGAGAAAAAATGAGATGAGATATTTTCCCGCAATAAAAACTACCTAGATAATTACCATATTAAAATCAAATTTCATCAAAATCCATCCAGTAGATTTCTTGTGATATGTTCCCAGGCAGACAGACAGACGGACAAAAATTCTAAAAACTATAGATACGGCCTCTGTATCGATAATAATGTCTATTTCAATAAGATTTTTCAAAAAAATATTTAATGTACAGGTTCGATTTAGTTAGAATTTTGTTATAGATATGTATACTAATAAAAACTTTTGTTGACCATGTTTTGTTTACCATGTTTCGCTCAATAGTATCCATAAATAATATTTTAATGTATGACTTGGATATCTTGATTTTTAAGCCATAAATTATTTTAATACAACAAATCATGTCGATAAGTTATTTACTAAGACTTCTTCCTCTTCATGAAAAATATGCATAAATTAAAATATAATGTATTTTTTTTCGTCTTTATTTCAAAGGAACTTCTTTTTGTAGATGTTATTTTCTAAATATTACCAAGTGACACTCGAGATTATCTTTCCTCTTATAGTCCAAGTGATTTTGAGTGCAACACTTTTTAAGATTTGTCAAAGAGGGCTTAACAAAGAGTGTCCCCTACACAAGAAACAAATGATTAAAGATGCTTAAAGAGGATCTGTCGGACTTATATCGTGCTTGGATTTTTTATTCAATACCAAGTGGCATAAAAACTCTGTAAATCTATTTTATTCATGCAAGCAGAGCTGCGGGCAAATAGTAGTTTAATAGAAATACATCATTTGTCTAATCTCGCTGACATATCGCTTTTATTTTTCTAGCTTCTATTTCACCCTCTATTGGGGTGTCAAAGTCAATACAACATTTTCTATTTTACATTAAAATATTAATCTAAATTACGAAGGGTCACTAAATATCACGTCACGCGTTTTTGGAATATCGATTAATCATTACACGAGTGTGGAATACAGTAAGTGACAAAATTATAAATTTTATTCGCATTTATTTAGTGAATACATGTTATTAACATATATACATGCTAAATACGAGATATAATCTATACCAATATTATAAAGAGGCAAAGTTTGTTTGTTTGTACGCGCTAATCTCAGAAACTATTAATTCGAATTAAAAATATTTTTGCATTAGATAGCTCGTTTATTGAGGAAGGCTAAAGCCTATATATCATATAATATATAGTCTATCTATTCCATACTAACCATTAAAACGTACCTAGGGATGAACCCGAGCGAAACGAGGTTCAGCCGCTATATCTTATTTCTTATAATATTCATAAGAGAATATCATAAATAATAATAAAATCTTCATATAAACCTATTTACAAATTACTTTATATTTAGAAAGTTGAATCATGTACCGATGAATTTCTAAAGAGGTCCTTTTTAATTGCATGAAAAATTCTTAATTACTACCACTAAAAAGCGAAAAAGTTATTGAGGCGTATACAGTGTTCTTAAGTTCGTGCATGTTCAGTGAGCAAGACGTGCATAGGGTAGACCACGAGCAATTATTTCAACCCCTCGAGAGTTAGTCACCCCTATAGTAAGGGTAGTGTGATTGCAAATGTAAAAGTTGTGTTTGTAAATAAAAATAGTACATCTCGGCATAGTTTATATAACTAAGGTTTTAGTATGTTTTCTTTTGAGTATTAATCATATTAACATACGAGTAAATAAGAATCAGTAAAAGAATATTATATTTTAAGAGATACTTATAAAGTATTTTTTTATTATTGTAGCTATTATAAAAATTCATGTTCCTTGATTTTAATAAAGTTATTTAAGCATTAAAAGACAGTAGCATTGATATGTACATATTTAAAACGTAACGTTGACTTACACTGCGTACTACACTATAGGTGACAAATTCGATTACAGCTCATGGAAGTGTATTTTTATAGTTTAATAATTTCGATCAAGATAGAAAGACAAAGGATCTACGTAAGGTTAATGCTACAAAATAATAATCAGGGCATCAATATTGACTAGGCAGTGGTAGCCCAGTGGTAACACGCTCGATTGGGAAACCGAGCGAAGCGGGTTCAAATCCCAGGTCTCGCACCTCTGATATTTTCATGTGCGAATCATTTCCAACATGATTACCACTTGTCTTACGGTGAAGGAAAACATTGTGAAAAAACCTGCATGTCTGAGAAAACCTAGCAGTTTTCAAAAGACATGTGAAATCCGCTAACCCGCACTTGGGAAGCTTGTGGACTATGGCCTGATCCCACTCGTACTGAAGGGAGGCCCGTGCAGTAGGACGTTAAAAAGGGCTGAATACACAATATTGACAGGTATAGAACTATTGAAAAAGTTATTAGTTATGTCTGTCTTTAGAGGAAAATTATATGGCGACATTAAAATGAATCCTCAGCATTGTTAACCAATAAAAGTTTTATGTTATTTAAGTTTGTGTAATTATATGTAATTACGAACAAATTACTACTTTATTCAGTTTTAATAAGTAAACAATTTCGTTTTTAATGTCCGTATATTCTTATGCTTCAAGAGGTAAACATATTTTTATCCATAATTTTTTTATCAAGTTACTTATACATGTACGAGTCCATTTACAGATTTGTTATCCAAAACTTTTTCACAATCCAAAATACAGCGTTACTCAAATTAGCCGATTCATTTCTCCCCATTGACTGATAGATAACGCATGGGGCAACTTTGGGGTGACTACCCCTGTATGACATCATCGATAACTCCACTTAGGCACTTATAACTGTCGCGTATAGATTTTCTCTTCTATTATTCTAAACATTATCATATAAAAAATTAAAAGTGGATGTATAATGTATATATCTTTCGTTATAGAATAAGGAAATGCAATAAAAGTTAATTAATTAAATATTTATAAAATTAGTGATGCGCTTTTTTGTTATACTTTAGACTAGCTACTTACCCTCGCTTCACTTGGGTGCGTCCTTAGGTACGTTATGTTTCTTTTTAAGAGACCCTAATTTTATTACCCTAAATTACTCCTGATAACATCAGCTATCTATCTGCCAGTGAAAGTCCCGTCAAAATCAGTCCGAAACCAGTCGTTTCAAAGATTTAAGAAAATTTTAAAATTGTATTTTTCTTATAACCATATATAATTTCATATTAAGGCAGTAAAAAGTAATTCTGACATTACAAACAGACACCTTATTTTTATTTTTTTGTATGTATTAGATAAATTAGCTTAAAACTGTTATAAAGTTACTTTATTTGTTATAAGTTGCAACTTAAATTACTTATATAAGAAATAATTAAACGGAAAAATCAGTAAATAAACAGCGAGACAATAAAAGTTACATGATATGTATTTTAAATTCACGTGAACAAAACATCTGTTTTAATATTAAAGAACCAAAGCCACAGATAGTGTCTACTTCAAACAAGAGCGTCTGCGAGCCAGACGAGCTTTTACAAGCTTACCTGTACAGGTACATATACATATAACATGTTAGCATTTTCAACAATACTTTTTGAATAAACTACAGTTGCTGTCTGTAGAATTACCGCTGTATTATGGGTTCGATTACCGTTTACAGTATAAAACAATTGTAATATAATAACATAGCAGACCTACATATATATATATCTAATAGCATGCTAATCGTATTGCTGTCCTCAACTACAACTAAAATATTATTTGTGTTTAAGTAAATAAAAATGTATATTATTTTATTATATAAGAAAAATTATAATTTTTCAGAGATGAGATATTTTCCTACAGTAAAAAATATCCTATATGTTGACCCGGATAACCAGCTATCATCATACCAAATTTCATCAAAATCCCTCCAGTGATTTTTCCGTGATGCGGCAACAGACAGACAGATAGACAAAAATTTTAAAAACTCGATTCGGCCTCTGTATCGACAATAAGATTTTTTTTTAAATATTTAATGTACAGATTCGGCTTAGTTAACAATTTTATTATATGTATATATTTACTATACTATGTACATACATGTACATATATATGAACTATTATATTTTACTATTTACATATATAATTAAACTGATAATATTAATGAGTTTACTTTTTTTTAATAAGAGGTCTTTTTATCAGGAGGCTTACGACTACTTTAAGATGTTGCATACATGAATATGCAGCAGCCTAACAAATAATGTTCAAGCTAATACTTTAAGATGACGACACTACATAAATGAATAACTACTAATTACTAAAAATATAGGTAATTTATATATTATTACTTATTGAAAAAACTTCGTTACGCACGCTTGACGTGGGGGGTAAGCTGGTGAATGCGTTACGAAAAAATGTACGTACGTTTGTTGCCATGGTAACCGTTGTTACTGTCTGACAAATGATATATAATATTATGTATATTCTTTCCTTAAATGATATTCTATAAATATATGATTGTAATATGCCTAATATGTGTTATTTTTGATATCACCTATTTTAATTTTACTTCTTGCGCGTGTACATGTTCATACACGCACTCTTTAAATTTTTTTCATTTAGTAAATTCGAAAATTATAGACTGTAATAGTAGTTAAAGCTGATAAAGAAGTTATAATGTTTAATCTTCTTTTCCTTTCTCAAATATACGATAACTCTTTAATTAAAGAAGACCCCAACTACAATATTTTATATAATTGAGGTCATTTCAATGAACCTAAACACGATATCTCTACAGTACTTTAGTAAAGAGTTGGAAAAATTACAGATACCAGGTGAAACTGCAGCTGCAAGCCTAGGTTACCATATTATCATTGCAACGTCATTAAAGTTACGGATTACCAATTTTCGTATGGATAGAAGGCAGTGGTAGCCCAATGATTACCACTTGCTTTACGGTGAAGGAAAACATCGTGAGGAAACCTGCATGTCTGAGAGAACCTAGCAAGTTTTCGAAAGACATGTGAAGTCCGCCAACCCGCACTTGGCCGGCGTGGTGGACTATGGCCTGATCCCCCTCGTATTGAAGGGAGGCCCGTGCCCAGCAGTGGGACGTTAAAAAGGGCTGAATACGTATGGATTACATTTGTGAAAGTTATTTAAATCCTTTTACCATCTAGGAATCTGATGCCCTGCAAATGGCTGAACGGATTTTCTTGATTTATATAGCCAAGACCATTCTCGATCAAGTCACTTATTAAACAAAAAAAAGTAATAGAATCAGTTTATTCGTTTGGGCACTACGATGCCACAGACAGATACAAACGTTAAATTTATAACTTCCCTCTGTTTGCGTTGGGGTTAAAAATAATAGTACATACTAAGATGATTTTTTTCCCTAACGTGTAAGTATGACTGCAAACGCAAAACATCTGAAATTCAGACAGGCTTTTACCAAACCCTTCAAGCTGAGAACCTCTAATATTAAGTGTTTCCTGCTTGTACACGCTTTTAATACAAGAGGGAAATAGCACTATGTAGTTCTATCCAGGATAAATGTTAGTTATAAAGTTTATTACAGTCTGAATGCATGCCTGCATGAAATGTATAAGTTGTTTCTTCTTCTATCTTTATGTATATGTTAACATCATAAAAAACTCTCTCTCAACAACAACAACGGAGGAGGAGGAAAAGAGAGAGATCTCTCTCAACAACAACAACGGAGGAGGAGGAAAAGAGAGAGATATAACAAAACAGCAATAGATGTACTAAATAAACCAACTAACAAATATCTTTAAAATTAAAGGTAATATTACTAAGGTTTCCTGTAATAAATATTGTAACTTATTTGTACTAGCAATACACCCTCGCTTCGCTTCGGATTTGTCCCTAGACAAAAATAAATCAAAAGAACTGTACATTTTTCCAGGATGATATATAGCCTATAGCCTTCCTCAGTTATCGGGCTATCTAATCCAAAAAGAATTTTTCAAATCGGATTAGTAGTTCCTGAGATTAGCGCGTTCAACCAAACAAACAAAATAAAACAAACAAACAAACAAAAAAACTCTTCAATTTTATAATATTAAGTATAGATTATGTTTGAAGAAATATTAGAGGTGTAGTGCTCGGCTTAAAATAGCGCTACCTCAACTCCTCCTGTAGGTGTTGTAGAAGACGAATGAGGGATCTAGGGACCACGTGCTGGGCATCGCACCTTGAGCCCCTTGGTCGATGGTGGGTGGACAACAAAGGGTTAAGCGTCAGGCAAGCGGCCAATCGGAAATCTTTCGCCAAAACCAAGTAATTTGGGAAATAGGCAGGAGAATGATTATGTTTGAAGAAATATTTAATTTTATTATTTATTTTCTAACTCTACGCTATGTGGAAACCACACACAGAGAAAGCAAGTATATAAGCAACTAACAACTGAACAAGTCTCGCGACAGACAAGTCTTCTTTACATTGAAAGGATGAATGCCTGTCGGTGAGTCTGAATAGGCTCGCTTCTTTATAACAGTAGTTCTTGTTTACTATTTTGTATGAAAAATATGAAGAAAACTCTGTAAAGGCCTTATTCTGTTTATTATTATATTCGATTTTTGGTTCTATGCTTACATTATTTGTTTTAACATTAATTTTCCCTTTCAAAGTTTATAAAATATAATTTAGATGTTCATAAAAATATTACACTAAATTATTCTTCTTTTTTTATTTATTTTTTTATTTTAATGAAAACTGAATATCTAATTTGTTTATTTATATGTATTTATGTATTAATAATGGTAAATAAATAAATTATATAAATATATATTTATGAATCTAGAAACAAACTGTATAAAACTTATTTCTTTTGGATATAATCCCAGCATTTATCATGTAATATAGGTAATGTATTTCAGTAATTATAATAATTCACACAATAATATTTATGATATGTATTATTAATGAAAAATAAATATGTTAGGACATTAACACACAACACCATCTAGTTCCATGGTAAGCTACGAGGCCTGTGTTATAGATACCAGATAGTTGATACATATATAACTTTAAATACATACATATGATAAATATAAATACCCATGATTGGAGTACTAACATTCATGCTCATCACATAAATGAATGTCCCCAGCAGGACTCGAATCCGCGACCGCTGGCGCAGAAATTACGGTCAAATACAAACTGAGCCAAACGTGTCGTCAATAAAAACTTAAAAACTAAAAGAATAATGCTATTTATTTTATATATTTTCTGTAAAAAAGCAATTTTGACGGAAAGCAGCTACAGACATAATAAAACCAACTTTTTTACCAATCTTCTTTAGTCGAAGTTAATATTAGTATGTAAAAAATACTTCACTCTATAATAAAGCGATGTTTGTACATGCGTTTATTTTCAGTTTTAATGCAAGCGAGTGATATAGAAATTCGCGAGTAATTAAGCACTGAATGTGGTGGTAATGAGGAGCTTTTCAACAAAATTGGTATATGAAATACAGTGTTTATTTTAAATTTTAGTTTATTATTTGATTTTATAGTAAATAAGTTTTTTGGTTAACTTATGTTTTTTATAAAAAAATATGTGTTTTCGTTTCCTTTTTCTATTCATATAACAAAATTGTAACTAAGCCGAATCTGTACATTCAATATTTTTTAGAAAATCTTATTGAAATAGATTTTATGATTGATACAGAAGCCAAATCTAGTCAACATATAGGATACTTTTTATTCCGGGAAAATATATAATCTCTGAGCTAAACATTAAAACGTAACTTCTTGGGGCGAACCCGAGCGGAGCGAGGGTGAGTTGGGAGTAATATATATACATATACATATATATATATATATATATATATATATATATATATATATATATATATAAAGTATAGGATGAAGGAAAGGAATTGTCCAAAATCCCTAAGCAACTTTTAAAAATGATTATTATCATAATGAATCCTCATTAAGGTTCGTGTTACGACGTTTAAATTTTTATATAAGAAAATTATACATAATGGTAGCTAATAAAGGGTACGAAAATCAGGGATGATAATCTCATCCCACATCTCATATCACATATAAAAAAGACATTATAAATGTTAATAAATACATATAGTACTATAGCATTACAAAGCAGCAGCTTTAAGCATTTCAAGTAAAATTCTATTTATATTCTACATTAAAGTACAAGTAAATCTGCTACCCATTCAATAAGAAAATGCCTCGTCTATAAATTACTACCTACGAAGAAAATCTCTATGGATTAATCTTTTCAGTCTCAAGAGAAATATTTAGTAGAAAGATCGTAGAAAGTAAATACTAGATTCCTATTATAAAACTGGGATGTAATATGAAAGGAACAGCGAAGCGATATAAAGGAAACGATGTTATTATTTCCACGATAAATTGGAATGCCTTAACCAGTGAAGTTAGAAACATAAGAGCTAGCTTATTCTAAGAAGTTATTTTTATTTACATACATATATACGGTATCTACGGTACGATTTAACCGTTAGTATGGAATAGATATACTATATATTAGTTTATATGTAAATATACATAAGAATGATGAGTTTTACATCCCTTTTTTAAGATATGATTGATTCCCCATACAAACTTTTATCCCCTTTTTCACTCCCTTAAGGGATGATTTCCGGGATAAAACTAATAATTGAAAAACTGTCAAATTCTAACTATATATACTATATTAGAAAGAGGGAGCATCAAATATACAAATAGTTTATAATTTTAAGGTTGCTTTAATTATAAAGTTGTAGGAAGGAAAAATAACAAAGTTATTTTTTAATTTTTCCGTGTTTTTTTTCTAATTTGTCTCTTTATAAGAACCTTCCCCGGACTTCAAAGAATATTTGAAAGAAATAGCCGAATTGGTTCAGCCGTTCTCGAGTTTCATCATTCATTTTTATGTAGGTATAAAGTTTTCATGTATTTTTAAATAATAAGAAAAATATTGTATATATCATACATTTTTAAGATATAAGTTATTAGTTTATGTCAATACATATAAGTGTTTGGTATTAACTGTCAGTTTTAATAATATTACATTTTACTTAGTCATGTAATAAGTATTTTCACTACACTATGATAAAAATATATGATCTCTTCAAAACTTATTATTTTTGAATGGACTTTTTTCAGTTAATAATCTAGTTAATAAGCTTTTTATTACTCTTGATTTAGATATGATCTAAACGAAATCCTTTTAATAACTTTTTTAATCGATATTTTGTCTCATGTTATCACGGAGCTGTGATAACAGTAACCCCTAGTCCATATTATAGGTTACTCTTTAAATAATTAAAACCTATTAATTAACTAAATTAATCTTGGAAATAGGAGGCCTATCGAAACATTAGCTAAGTTCTGCGTACGGTAGAACAGTACTTATGGTCAACTTTTAGAATTAGTGAAGCGAAACATAAATTGCCCTTTTTTTAAATTTCATTTATTTATATTTTTCGATTTTTATTAATTACTAGCAGAGTCCACGGTTTAATTCACGCTAAAACTACAAAAAAAACTCCAAAAAGGTAGGTTTCATACAAATTTTCATCCCCTATTTTATCCCCTTATGGAATGAACTTACTAATACCAAGTTTTAAGTAATTCTGATCGTAAATATTTTTTTTTTGGGTTCTATTCTAATATGTTTTCCGTGGGAATAAGATAATATCCTGCGTAAAAAGTAGCCTATATTGTCACTCTTCAGCCCTCCAACTATCTCCACACGCCAAACCGTCACTTTCTTTCGACATGAAAGAAGGACAAATAAACAAACAAACAAAAAAACACTTTGAATTTTTTACTTTCTTAGATTATGCGAATATCTGCTATTATAAATGAAACTGTCTTTTCGGACTATATAATAACTTCGTAGGGAAACAAGAATCAAAATAAATTCGAAAAAGTCTGTCTTCTCGACTTTATTTAAAAAATCACTTTAAAATAATTATGTTAATCTTAGGGTTGGCTTTTTCTCTGCATGTGTCTCTTAAGATAAGTATATCTTAAATTGTTTTATTATTTTAAATAGTATTTTTTTTAATTGTTATAATATAACATTTGGGCTTATAAAAATGGGTGATATTATTTAATACGTACTAAAAAACCATTATAACTCCATAATCTTTATAAATGCGAGTATTTATGGTATAAAATATTTATGTGGAAAGAAAGTTACATAACAGTATGCGAACAACTTAAATAAATAACTTTTATGTTATAGCTACTTTCTTGGCTCGATATGTTTTGACTACAGCAAAAGGCCAAGGTCGAAGTAAAATTCCAAAAACGTTTAATAACTCTTTTACTATATGTTCCACTAGCGACTCACGCTCGCTTCGCTCGCGTTCGTCCCTAGGCACATTATCACGGTTAGCTATGTTTAGGTATACATAAATAGTAGCTTGCTACTCCTAAGATATTAATTTAAATTATATAGTGATTTACCCTCACTTCGCTCGGCTGCGTACGCCGTACGCGGATTTTGTTCACAATTTCATGGGTTTTAATATTATTTTCGCGGAACCCTGATTGTTTTTTTTAAATAAAAGTAGCCTAAGTTACTCCTTATAACATCAGCTATGTGCCAGTGAAAGTCCCGTCAAAATCGGTCCAGCCGTTTCGGAGATTAGCCGGAACAAACAGACAGACAGACAGACAATAATTGTAAAAAATGTTGTTTTGGTATATGTACCGTGTATACATCCATATACATTTAGTAAAAAACGGTTATTTTAATATTACAAACAGACACTCCAATTTTATTTATCTGTATAGATTATCTACTAATAAGCATAAAATAATATGAAATATTCCGACGTTTCTTGTTTTATTACTGAACTAGCAAAACCCGCGGCTTCGCTCGCGCTAAAACTACAACAAAAAAGCTTTAAAAAGGTAGGTTTCATACAAATTTTCATCCCTTATTTTATCTCCTTATAGGATGAATTTCAAAAAATGCTAAAACACGTATTTATTTAATTGTATTGAAGAGCATTAATACCAAGTTTCAAGAAATTCTGATCATAAATATTTTTTGGGTTGTGTTATAACGTGTACTCCCGTGGGAATGAGATAGTCTCCCGCAGTAAGAATATCCTATATGTTGACCCGTATATCCAGGTATCATCCATCCCATATATCCCATAGGTATCATCATACCAAATTTCATCAAAATCCCTCCAGTGGTTTTTCTGTGATACGGTCACAGACAGACAGACAGACAAAAAATTCTAAAAACTATAGATTCGATAATAATGTCTATTTCAAAAAAATTCCAAAAAAATATTTAATGTACAGATTCGGCTTAGTTAGAATTTTATGTATAGATTATTAATCGTCTGTTTTGTCATAAGATTCATAGTTTATAGTGAAATATGGTAAATGCAGATGCGAGATAAGCTTGCGTGTAATAGTAATAATTTAAAAAAATATGGCCGTTTATTAATAACCTAGCGACTCACACTCCCTTCGTTCGGGTTCATTCCTAGGTTGATTCCCCATACAAACTTTCATCTCCATTTTCACTCCCTTAAGGGATGATTTTCGCGATAAAAACTATCGTATGTCTTTCCCAGGGTCTCAAACTATCTTCTTACCTAATTTCATTCAAATTGGTTTAGTAGTTTCGCAGCTTATTCGGTACAAACAAATATATAATACACTTTTAAGATAATATAAAATTAACAGCTTTCTGTTACAATTAAATAGCGATAATTGTAATAAAATAGAGATTTTCTTACAAGTATAATTATTTTGTTTAAACGTACTAATTTTTTATGTATATGTATGTACACATACACCCTACGAAAACTGGTCACAGTATTTTTTTCATAAATAAGGGGAATAACCCCAAATAGAAATAACACTTTATGACTCAGCCACCCCTAAAGAAATGAATTTTATTCTGATACATTTTATATCTTTCGAGTTTTCATTTTGGTAATAACTTTAGAAAATGCTTTTTCTAAAGTAAAGGCTTACATAATAAAAAGAATGCCGAAAATTGTTTAGTTTATTAATAAACTTTCGAAATATTTGTTTTCTATAATAAAAATTATTATAAAGCTGAAGAGTTTGTTTGTTTGTTTGGTTGAACGCGCTAATCTCAGGAACTACTGATCCGATTTGAAAAATTCTTTTTGCATTTGATAGCCCGTTAACTGAGGAAGGCTATAGGCTATATATTAACCCGGCTATGTACCGTTCCCGTGGGATAGATTTGTTTTTGTCTAGGGACGAACCCGAAGCGAAGCGAGGGTGAGTCGCTAGTCTATAATAATAAGGAATTCCATTTTTATTTCTATACAAATATAATGTACTAAGAAAAATTAAAAAAGAAATACATTTTAAGCACAGAAGCCACAGACAACTCTAATCCTAATAATAGGGAAATCAATAGAAATAATAATCTAATTTTTTTTTCATATATATTAATTAACACTTAATGGTAATAATACATAGAAATGATGAGTTTTATAGCCCTTACTTAAGAAATGATTGATTCCCCATTCCCCTCCTATGTCCTTTTCAGGGTCTCAAACTATCTTTATACCAAATTTAATCTAAATTGGTTCGGTGGATTTTTAATTTATCATTACAAACAGAAATAAAGAGTAAAAAATGTATTTTTTTCTCTTTATAACATTAGTATAGATAAAGTATGACCTTATTGCTTATGATATTCATTTAACTTATAAAAAAAACATCTCAATTGAACGCAAATTGGATAGAACCTACTAAAATCGATAAATATTTTTGACCGACTTCAAAATGCATTTTCATTTTGAAGTCTGATCGACCGGTGGTCATTTTAATTCTATTTGTTGTTATATTACGCGTTATCTTAATCGATTGTGAATCGGCTTTCATAATATTCATTTATAACTATGTTATTTCTTAGTAGTTTCATATGACTTTTAAAGAAAATGCCACTAAATGGTGAAATAATTACTTTGACATCAGTGTACCTTTTTTAATCTGATAATGACAATTTTTTTTACTGAACTTATAACTAAAAATATCCAATTTGATAGTAGGATGTCAACTAGGCTAAGTCCTAAGGATTTTACTTGGATGAACTAGATTTCGCCCGGGGCTTCGCTTTCATAGTACGCCAATAAAAAGTAGCTAGTGTGCTTATCAAGGATATACAGAGTAAAAAAGCAACAAACATACTCACACACGCTTTAAAATAGTAACCTGTTTCGTTGGATGTTTTTTCGGAAAAGATAAAGAAAATCATTTTTAAGAACAGACCTATAATATATAAATAAACTTAAAAAATAAAAGCTTATCTAAATACAAAAATTAAAGAGTGCGTGTATGAATGTGTACACGCGCAAGAAGGTTATCGGTACTTTTTATGAAATTCAATTTATGTTTTAAATAATTAGGATAGGTGATATACTAAAAATAATACATATAAGGCATATTACAATCATATATTTATAAAATGTCATTCAAGGAAAGAATATAATATTATATATAATTTGTCAGACAATAACAACGGTTACCAAGGCAAGAGGTTTTACTTCATAAAATTGATCCAAGCCATCAAGCCATTTCCTGAATAAATTTATATATATATATATATATATATATATATATATGAAATAATTTTAATTACAGCATAGTTACAATTTTAGTTAAATAAAGGAAAGGCGTTTGTAGAATGATGACTTCATCTAAAACAAGTATATAATAAAGGTCTATTTTCAATTCAATTATATTTTTTATTTAATTAGAACGCTAATGGGGCGAGGCGTGGCGTTATATTTGTTTAACATGAAAGTTAAGGCCATTACGCCATCTTGGTTTTGCAAATTTAATAGAAAACGGGGTTATGTACATTTTTGCACTGGAAAATAAATTATATAAATATAATATGCTATAATATGAAAAATTTCGCATTATAAACACTATTATATTATTTATAACAGTATATTCTCCTTAATAAAAAATGTGAAGGCATGTTTGTTTGTTTGTCCTACTTTGACGATGAAATATTATCGATACGATTTTTCAGCATGGAGAAATATCTTATACGTACCGAAAAAAATTAAGTTCTATACACAGGAAATATTGATTGATATGGTTTTCCATATATAGGCGACTGTCTTTAAAGGCCTTGAGGTGACATGGGTATGATTTTATTTATCCGAATGAAACAAGGGAACCGATAAATAATATTTTTTATGATAAATATTATTTTAAAGTAGTTTCACGCTCTATAAGTTTTCCATCTATATTCTAGACATATAATCAAATTGTAACAGAATCGAATCTGTACATTTAATATTTTTTGGAAAATCTTATTGAAATAGTCATTAATATCGATACAGAAGATGAATCCATAGTTTTTAGAATTTTGGTCTGTCTGTCTGTCTGTGACCGCATCATGAGAAAGCCTCTGAATAGCTTTTGATGAAATCTGGTACGGTGATAGCTGGTTATTCGGGTCAACATATAGCATACTTTTTACTTCGGAAAAATATCTCATCTCTGAGATATCTATAATAAAGGTTAAAATGTAGCTAGTTGTACTATAATGTTAATGGTTCAGTAAAAAAATAACGATTTAGAGCAGAACAGCGTCATTTTAACACACCCTTTTAAGAAAATTGTTTAGATTCGTTGGTTATAGGCCAATTTTTACCCTCGGCTCCACTTAAATGGTTACGCATTTACTAGATAAGTATTGAATTATTTTAATAATTGTCATTGTAAACTCTATTATTAAAAAGTTCAAAATAGATGCAGTTGTTTTGGGAAATTTCCTACAACCTACATCTCATATTATAATATACAAACACAAATCATCCTTAACCTGACAAAAGTGGAAAAAACGAAGCTTACTGTCATTATCTCCATCCCTAGGGCCTAGAGGAAGATAGGTATCTTCTTTATAAAATGGTCTATTTTTCTAAACTAAGGCGATAGTACATAAATCCTCTCAAAATCTTGCAACGCTGGTAATATTCTCATGAGAAAAGCTATACTGCAAAATTTTGGTGATAAAAGTATTAAGAGAGAAGCTTTTTACTAGTGAAAAATTGCAGAAAAATATATTTAACGATAATACTTACTTAGATTTACGAGAATATTTAACATTTTAAATAAAACTTAAAACATTAAAAAAAATTGTTTGAGAATTAAAATCAACAAATATTGAAGGGTACTTTGGTGCTTTTCTTGAATTTTTGAAATTATTTAAGTAAAATTGTGGGCACTGTCTGTAACAAGTATATAACGCTTTTGAGACGTCTTAAACCTTAGTCTCTCCCGTGACCATGATTGCTGTAAAGCATTCGAAACGTCGGGAACCAAAAGTCAAAATAAATCCGCGAAATAATTCAAAAAAAAAGTTTTACTTAAAGTATATTTAGAGACTTTAAATATAAAAAAGTGTAAGGCTTAAAAATAATCCAAATACACACGTAATAAACTCAACAAGCTGTTATATTTTCGTGATTACCCAATAACCGCAAAGTTCTCAAAGTTTAAGTCTTAACATAAAATCGTCATAAGCTAGGGTATATTCATGACTACAATAAAAGCAGCTTCATTTGAACTCTAAGTAAAAAGCCACAATTAAAGGTAAGTTACTAAGTAAAGCAAAGTAAGCTATAATACCTATATATATATATATATATATATATATATATATATATATATATATATATATATAAAATCGTGTTAGTTACGCCATTTATAACTCAAGAACGGTTGGATATATATAAAACAAAATTTATATGGCTAACGCTGGCAAATAACTATCTTAAATATCTATGTAAAACTTACCTAACGACGAACTAAGCAAAGATTTTTATTCGAATAGGCAATAGGCATATAGACCTAGGCAATCAGTAAAGCAGACTGATAGCATATCCGCTTATAACGGGATGCTAAGGGATTGAGGAAGCCATACAGGAAATAACAAAGTCAAGGGCGATTGAAAGGGAACTAGAGTCCTTTGTGTAGAATAATGTTAGTACAGACTAGGGTTAGACATCGGAGAGTTAGTGTACTTTTTGTGACTATAAAATCTTTTTACAAAACTCTTTTTTGAAAAACTTAATTTTTTTTAAAATACTGTCTCTCAACATTTTACTACTTCTCCTGTCTGTATAACTTTTAGAGGTTATAAAAACTAAGCTTATTATATTGAAAAAGTATTTTACATATAAAATTAAAGAAAAAAGTAGATGTTATATAAAAATTTACACGTTTTCTATGATTCCTAATAATTACAAATTAATACTGGCCATCGAAAAACTATCCTTTAATAGCCAAGAATATTATTTAGATACTTTAGGGTAATAACTTAGCACTTATTACGATAGACTTTTTTCAGAAAAAATATTACTATTTATAAGGTTTTTTTTTTGTATATTATATTCATGTAGTTTATGATTTTTTTTCCATCAATGAAATATAAGCTAACCTGAGAGATATGTAAAAATAAGCTTAGAAGTACAAAGTTATAATTATGTTGCAGATATTTTTTATATTATTTATAGGTTTTTTTTTTATTTTATGGCATCATTAACATTCATATAGATGTTAAGTATATCAAAATAATCTTATTTCACCAACCAACCACCACCACGCCCTGTCTATTTCTACGTGAAATTGACGAAATACATTGTGCCGAACGGACATGCGAAGCCAAGTCGATAATTAAATTTAACAATTATTAAATTCAATTACAAAACAAAGTTTGATTGCTTTTAACATATTTGAAGGATCTCATAAGTAATACTTCTTCTTCTAAACTGGTCATCTTTCCTATTTGATTTCACTAATAAATAGTAGATGACCTCCTACGAGGTTGACCGGATGCAGACTGAACATCGGTTAGCTTGCAAATCTTTGGGCGAAGCCAGTGGTACTCTAATTCAACAATGGACCTATTTTATTTGAGATGTCTATATAAATAAAAGACATACATAAAAAATATATCGTGACCTGAATGAATATATAGCTACAATTTTCCTTGTATTGATAAAGCTTTTCCAACAAGTAGCAAAATCTAGTTTAACTAAATAATTAGATTAGCCGCCGGCGACAGATCCAATAGTCGGATAAACTCAATTATTGATGGAATTTTCCTTTACAGTACTAATAGCTATGATATGACACTAAAACTTTGTTCTTTTGTCTTATTTTATCTTAGTATTATCTTGCTAATGCGATAGAAATACTACGCTATTTGTCTTTTCTTTCCAGTAACGGAATAACGATTCCAATAACAGCGAGAATAACGATAATTTATGACCGGAAATTACCATAGATATCTTTTATCTACATGATGACTCTATAGGTACATATCTTATCTGTTGCAAAAAGTGACTGAGTGGGTCACTCATATGTCTCTCCAAAATATAAAAGCTGCTTGATGCATATTGTGAAAAAAATGATATTTACAACAAGTTTATCTCCGTTCTTAATATAAACCCCCTGATAACGGATAGATTGTTCCTATAATGCAATCTGTCCTAAATTTTATCGAAATCTGTTGAACGGTTAAATCGTGAAAATGCAAAAAAATACACATAAACTTTTACATTTCTTAGCATTAGCATGATTTTTTTATACACATCTCATTAGCATAATTAAATTAATATTAAGAATAATAATAATTTTATTCAAATACTTTTACAAAGTCATATTATAATATTTACAAAATAAATGAAATGGATGATAAAATTTGGAGCTCAATTTGATAAATAAAATATGTAGCTAAAATAAACATTATTCTATGAGGAAGCAATAAAAGTGTTAAAATGCTGTGGTTTAAAAAAAATATATTTAAAAAACAAAATATATTTTTAAAACAATAGAACAAAATATATATTTTTTTATAATAAGCAAAATTTAAATATGAAATTATAATTTTTTTTCTACGCTTCTACATGACCATGACAAAGAAACGTAGCACTGAAAAAAATCTTTAAGGACCTTCACCTTTTATAACAGCTACAAAATCAAATTCATATTAAATTTTCATCAAAATATGCTTAGGAAAATTATATTCTCGAAAAGTAATATTATATAATATAATTTAAAGGTAATTGTCCTTGAGAGTGTCACTGCGACAAAGAACATACCTGATTCGGCGTCGCGGTCTCCGTCGTCATATCGTCGAAGGACGCTCTACTCTTCCTTCTTCGCTGACATGAACAGCAGTTAAGCTTCACCAGCCTCAAACCTGCTCACGCGTACCGTCCAGTGAACTAACTAGTCGACATCGCGGACGGAATATCGATTTTCACCCTGTCCTTGCAAACTGAAGCTATACGGATAACTCTTAATCCTTTTCGAGACCTATGAAATTAAATGGGAGAACGCGACGGGTCCGCCATTTGCCTAACGAATTTAGAGTCCTTTACACAAAACTAATTTTATCGTAGAAAACCACTAAGCGACAATTAAAGCTGAAGCAATACACATACACACGACGGTGGACATATTTAAAGAATTTATTTTTGGTAAAACGAAGAGATTCGTAGTAGTTGTTGCGTTTGGGACGTCACCTCGAGGGTGTAAAAGAATTTTGCCGGCTTTAGACGACAAGTAGATGGGTGGGGTGAGCTATAGCGCCTGCGCGGAATCTACCCTAGTGTGGGTGGTTTGCGTGTATGCTATTTCTGTAACCGATATAAGCTGGTCTCCCCGCGTCCCCCGATTTCGTACCTTGTTATGAGATTCGGGGTAAGTATCCTAGGTACTAGAGGTTAGTTTAAAATGGTTTTATTCACAAATACAATCGATAATGCAGAGCTCAGAGGAAATATCAGACACGGTGTCGGGCGAACAAAGCGGCAGCTAGATTCGCAAGCGTCAAACAATTATAATTTATACTAGACTAAATAAATAAGCGACTGTTGTATTGCTTTAATGATATTTAAAAATAAATATTGGAATAAAATAATATGTTAAAAATACTTTAAAAAAAGTTTATTAAAAAATTTTTACATATCACTCACTATATATAATTTTAAAAGCCATTTACAGTTATAATATTATATCAAAAATATTATTCGCTATAATTGTTAAAATAACAATATCCATTTTAAAATAAATAAATAATTATGATTTGACATTTAATACATAATATAAAGTATATAATATGTAAATACTCGTGAGAAAAGTACATAGCTGTTTTGATAATAATTTACAATTAATACTATTTGCAAAAATGCTTGCAAGTTACACTTCATATCATAAATCTAATTCCATTCCAATCATCATGTGATTATGTTTCGTCTGGCATTGTGATTTGCAAATGATTGGTTCATGATGAATATTCAATATTCTGCTCGTAAATCTTTAATTTCTGCGTTATCATATAAATAAAAAAATATTATTACTAATACATATTTAAAATTAAAAAAATGTATATTTTTTCATACACTTATTATCATATAATTATTAATTATATATACTTTTTACGCTATTATTATTATATAACATTTAGTTTCATTTTATAATACAACTAGCGGTTCGCCCTCGCTTCGCTCGAGTTTGTCCCTAAGTACGTTTCAATGTACGTTTTAGTATGGAATAGATAGTCTATATAGGAGCCTTCCTAAATAAACAGTCTATCTAATGCAAAAATCATTTTTTAAATCGGATTAGTAGTTTCTGATATTAGCGCGTTATTATTACGCGTTATTATACGGATTTGTTATTGATATTTATATAAAAGATCCCTCCTAAGCACTGTCTTACTATCATAGTAAATCAAATTTTCATAAATTTTATAGATGATTGAAAAATCAGCTTTTAAAACAATAAGTTTGTACTGCGTTATAATAGATGGTGCACTTTTCATTTTATATTTTGTTTTCCAGTTATAAAAAGTCACTACTAAGAGATATAAAGCTATTGAAATTAATTTTGTTTTTGCATTTTGTTACGTTTCTCTATTTTAGTATACATATTTTAATTAAAAAAAATATAGTTTGGAGCTTTCAATCAATTAAAAAAAAAAAAAATATGCTTAGTACATGTTGATATATACCTCTTAAGATAGAGTCGACAGAAACGTTAAAGGAAAACAGGAAAAATGCTCAAAAAAATAATCTATTGCAATTTTGATAGCTTTCGAACATAGCTTTAATGTACCTTATATCTGTTTTTCTTTCTATTCGGTCGTGTTGAAGTTAACTAGGATTTTTATGGAATGGAAACCGTGCCATCTAGTCTAGATAAAAAGAGTCTTTATAAATTATGCACACGATCTCGACATAGACTTTAGAACCGTGATCAAGTACAACAAGTGAAGACTGATAATTTAAAGATGCCGTTAAAATCTTTATAACCACGATAAATATAATCTGGCAAAGTATGATGAAATGGGCCTTAGCCCGATCACTGCCATGGTGAAGTTATCCGGAAACTTTTGTCAAACTCACTCTTAGCAATTTCATATCATTATTATTCATGTTTTTACTTTATTATATTGTTATCCTATCGCCGTCTGCTGCTAAACTTATATGGCATACTCCAAAGAGCGCACACCATCCCGGTTTTGAGCAGCTCGCATTCATCCGCTACCAGCTTCTCTTCCTCAAGTCGTCGGTCCATCATAGGACCCCCTTTTTTAAGGTTGGGAAATACATTAACGCATACCACCTGTATATATACAGATGGTTATGTTGGACTCACCAGCTAGAAAAACCAGTACTAGCCACAAAGCCCCAACAAAACCTCTCCCATCTTAATGGGGCGTCGCGGGATTACTTACGCACTCAACCACGATGCCTCGATAGAAGGTCTGCCAAAACAGGCCGCAACAGCCATAGGGTTGCTCCAACGGTCCACTCTAAGTACCAAGAGCAACCACATGGCACACCGCCCACTGAGATGGGCCGCCTCCCGGTGCGCTTTTTGGCTTCGCGCCCGGCTGGATTGCCGGACGCTAATGAGCCCCCTATCGTAGGGCCCCCGCGCGTGCTTTATGGCAACAAAGTTATTCAGAACATATTTCAAGAAATATTTCTAATCAAAATGAAAACACAAAAATATTAATACAAACAAAATAGATGTATCTTAATATTTCTTAATTGTTTAATGTTTTTTTTTAATTAAAAAAAAACATTTTTGCATAGTTAAGGTTAATGATCAGTCCTCGTTTTTCTCTTAAGTTGATATCACAAGCTAACACTTCACACCCTCCTGCCACCTCGTTAAATGGGTTTTACTTTATAGTGCAGCCCCCTAACATTATATTAAATGTTACCCTTACTAATGTTCTAGAACAATGTGACACACTACTAGAAAAAATTGCAAATTCTATTATGGCTTCATTATTAATAAACCTGTGGAAGTAAGAAATAGAAACATTTAATGGGTTGAATAAGGTATTAAAGAAAAAGATATTAACACAGCTGGTAAGCCATTATAAGTAAACCAACTTTAAGAATATTAGAAGAGAAAGCAAGTTAAATTAGAAGCTTTATGTCATTAAAATGTTTAATATGATGGATATAATGTGCAAATCACAGTGAAAGCGTAAAAAAGAATAGTAAAAGCCCAAATATATATACATACAAGCAACAGTAATCGACAATCCAAGAATAGGTCCTTGTGGAACACCCATTAGACAAAGCTTTTTGTAATTACTTTCATTTATCGATAATATACTAAAGGGCTGTAATATTTTTTTATTTTTAATATATGACAATGGGTGGATAGTTAAGTAAAAGTTAAAATTAATATTTTAATAAAAAAAAGGGAAAAGATATTATAATGTTAAACGTTGACCCGAGTAAAAGGTACATAACCTATCACTACACAAAATTTAGTTAAAATGTGTTAAGTAAAAATTTAACAACTATTGTTTTGGGGTCAATATTTTGTACACAATTCGTAACAGTTTTTTTTTTAATTTTTATTACTCTATCATGTTCATTTTTTATCTTCTGAAAAGGGTTTAGAATAGTTTACAGTACTTTAGTAGGAGTAATAAAATAAAGACAACATATGTAATATAACATTTATTTTTTACTAATTATTAAAATTGAGATCAAATTTCTAGAATCAGTCTCCTCATAGAACAGCAATGAGAAAAGAATACATACGTACATTGAAAACACATCCATTTACTACATCTAATATTGTTATTATGTATTCAGCCCCTTTTGACGTATTCATACGTCCTAAGGGTTTAACTTAAGACGATACTGCTTTGTATAATAATATGTATTCAGCCCTTTTTTAACGTCCTACTGGCTGGGCACGGGCCTCCCTTCAATACGAGGGGGATCAGGCCATAGTCCACCACGCTGGCCAAGTTCGGGTTGGCGGACTTCACATGTCTTTCGAAAACTTGTTAGGTTATCTCAGACATGCAGGTTTCCTCACGATGTTTTCCTTCACCGTAAGAAAGTGGTAATCATGTTGAAAATGATTCTTGCATGAAAATGTCAGAGGCCCGAGATTCGAACTCGCTTCACTCGTTTACCCAAGCGAGCGTGTTACCACTGGACTACCACTGCTACATTCTTATCATAATATCAAGAATTTGAAAAGATAATACTTCATAATATTACATCAATATACATCATAATATTACACAGAAAAAAACTGATACAAACATGTGACACATTTACTTAACGAAGTGAGATACTTATTCAATAGTTTACTTTGTCGATCCGAACTTCCAAGAGCTGAGTTAATTCAATTTTCACTGTTATGAGGCAAATTTTTATAAAATCCTACATATTCTTCAGGAATGATACTTTTATCACATAAAGACATTAAGTCTCTATACTTTGCATCACATAATGGTAACATCTTATTATATGCCCTCGATATTTCAAGAGATTCAGTATGTATTCTTGTATCAATTATATCATATTCTTGGTTAAAATCATATCTGAATTTAATTTTAGACGGATCCTCACTTGAGATAAATACTTCTCTGACTTCATTCCATGAAACAGTTTTGCCTACGATATCTTTGTGCCATTCCAGTTCATTCACGTGGCTTTGAAAATCATAAAAATCATTTTGTGTCATATCAATAACTTTATAAGGCTCTTGGCAATTCGTCCTAGCCCATTTCACAAGTAGTTTCCATTCTTCAGGTGTAAATATATTTTTGGTGGATGAAACTTTTTCAATCACAGAGTGGACGCTAGTAACTTCACTTTGAACATGGTCTTTAACATGAAAATTGTGATAAATATTCACCTTATTTGTAAAAGCAACAGTAATGTAAACGTAAAATATGACGTGATTCCTACTTTCGTCATTCTCAGACCAAAATCTGAATTCTTCCACGCCCTTTTCAATATTTGCATTTAAAAAATCAAATAAACAGCTACTTACTTCATTAGCTCCATTTTTGGCGACACATTCGTCCCACATATAACAGACTGGACGCTTAGAGCTCATATCAAGTATGGGTAAATTGAAACAGAGCAGCTTTCTCTTATTGTTAAAAAGAGATTCTTGTCCATGAGGGCAAGGTAGTAACTTCTCAATGTCAAAAGTTGCAGATAGTATCTTGCCATTTGAAACACTTGCTTCTAATTTATCTTGGTTCTTTTTATTATGCGCAGTTACTATGTTTTGGGTGTGAATTATATGTATTGCTGTTTGCTCATCGCTGGGTATACTTAATTTACGAAAGGTTTGACATTGGTCACATTCATCTTTTTTTGTGACATAAAAACCCAAATTAAAGTTTTTACTGACTATTTCTCTATACTTCCTTTGAGTTTTAACTCTACGAGCATATTTATTAGGATCTAACCATTCATTATATAATTTAAACATTCGTGCAATGTCCAGTGATCCATCCAAATACAACTTGTTGCTTTTTCTTCCTAAGAAATGCGTTTCAACAGGAATGAATGAGTTTACATGATCACGCACACTTTTGACCAATGTTTTAATAACATTACGCATATTTTTCGGATGAACCTTTGTATCTGGTACTACATCTTTTATGTCTTCTTCATACTTTTCCCAAGCTGATTTTACAGTGTTGTCACTTATCACAAGTGTATTCAAAAACATTCTTTTACAAACATTAACAATTGTACCATTGGAAGTAGGTAACTTATATTTAAATGTAAAGTGGCGATTGTTTATTGTATTACTTACACATCGTTTCTTTTTATATTTCTCTGTAAAAGCAATTATGTAATCAAATTGTTTTTGTTTTTCCCCTAGATCTCGGAATTTCTGATATATTTTATTTCGTTCATTATCATGTAACTTGTCATAACATTTAAAAACACATGTGCATGGTCGCGCAATAGAATCACCAAGAATGACGTTGTACCGTTTTATTGAATGTTTTTCGCTTGACATTTTTAATTTTCTACGTAGTGATAATGACGAATTGGACGTTTGATTTATATTTTCTTGCAATTCTGCAGGTGGTAAGGGTATATCAGTTATATTTTGTGCTTCTGTTGTTAATGTAGTTGATGTAAACACCGGTGATGTTGATACTGATCTAACTTTAGAGTTGAGTTGTTCAAAGTTATTTAAATGGTTTACCTTTAGTGGTGGTTTAACCATTTTGAGACAGTTGCATTTAATATCTCCTGATGTCAGACTATGATTGTGATATTCTGAATAATTGTTAAAAGATGTTAAATTTATATCTGTATCATATTGATTTTCCTCACTAGACGGCTGCTCATGATCTCTGCAAAAGTGCTCTTTACAATCTGTAAGACAAGGTACTACGGGAATATCGCTAGTACAGTAACGCAAACTTCTTTCATCACCATCACACTTGTCCTTACGATTACAACTTATGTTTTCGGTAATAGTGGTACTGTCATTTTGGTTAAAAAAATCTGTTTGGTTATATTGGTTATTGTTAGAAATGTGAAAACCTAAGTCAAGATTCTTTTTCACTAAATATCTATATTGTTTCTCAGTTTGAGCTCTACGAATATATTTATTTGGATCTAGCCATTCATTATATAAATGAAACATGCGAGAAATGTTGAGAGATCCATCTAAATATAATTTGCTAATATTCTCTCCTAGGTACTGTGAATCAATAGGAGTAAAAGAATTTACATGGTCACGCACACTTTTTACCATTGTTTTAACAATAACTTTCTTATGTTTTTTGCGACGGCTTCTTTTAGTTTGGACAAACTCTTTGCCACTTTCAAAATTTTCCCAAGCTATTCGAACAAGCCTATCACTTATCATAAGAGTATTTAAAAACATTTTCTTACAAACTGTAATTTCTATATCCTTTGAAAGAATAGGTAATTTGTATTTAAATGTAAAGAGACGATTATTTGCTATATTTCGATTTTTATTACTGTTCTTTTTAAATTTTTCTGTATAGCTCAGTAGAAAATCCAATTGTTTTTGTCTATTTTCTAGTTCCCAAAATTTTTGAGATACATCCAAACGTTCGTTATAATCTATTTTAGTGTAACATTTATAAACACATTTGCAAGGTGGCTTTATATATTTTCCCTTCACATATTTGTTTCTTCTTTTTCTACCCTCACGCCCTGAATTCGATACCTTTTGTTTTTTAACTGTGTTTTCTGTAAATATTGAAGAGTCTCTTGGGCGTTTTTTAGGTGGTAAAATTAATTTTATACGTGAATCGCGTTGCATTTGTGCATTTGGATTATGATTTTCAACAGCATTTTTATTTGAAATTGGCGCGTTTGATTCTGACATTGCTACTTCGTCTACAGATAGTACTGGTGTTGAATTTTGACTACATTCAGAGTCAAGAACATTTTCATCATCCAAAGGAGTTTTCTCGGAAACAGACAATTTTTGGTTAAAATTATATTTTTCGTTGCAATTATTATTTTCATTAGATTCATTTGGAGTTTCTAATAATCTGGGTTGATCTTTATCATATCCAAGTCCATTAGTAGGTATCTGATCATGTTCTATAAAAAATACATCTTCAGTATCGGTAGAACAAGAACTATTTTCAGATGCTAATAAGGTACTGAAGTTGCTATTAGTTGTAGCCTTTGGTAGAATAATTGTAGATAATGTTTCATAATTTTTAACATAATTACAAAGATTTTCAATAGAATTTTTATTGTTATGATTGTTATTGTTGTTATTAATGGTAAGCGGATCTGTTGGATCTTGACAGAGATCTGACAATTCTTTATTATCTGTAACAAATGCATAAGTTATGTAAATATTTTATTTACTTCTATAAATGTTCTACTTAAACTTATATTCAGTAGGCGTAGAAGAAGATAAAAGAATTTAATGAAAATAAGTTTTTTAGAAATTATTTATATAAAATCGCTTTTATATAAAGAATGAATATTTAAAAACTAGAAAAATGTTGAACACTAGAAAAATTTTTTCCAACGAATTGAGAACCTCCTCCTTTTTGGAAGTTGATTAATAATATTAAATTTTAGTGATATTTAATATTATATTTATAAAATTTAAAAATTATATGTATAACGTATATAGGTATTATAAATTATAATATATCGCCAATTGTTATTAAATAATTTCGCTTATTAATAGTTAGTTAGATATCCAAGTCTTATTTGCAGCGCATATATATCTCTATTGTATATGTATAAACATGTAGGTATGTCTGTATGTGTATTATATTTATTATTATCAAAAGATCGCAACAGACTTAAAACTAGCTTATAACGTTAGCAATATATAGCAATTTCTGTTTATAACAAATGTCGCTTATATTTTAGGAAACAAAAACGATTTAAAAAAATATTCAGTTACCTCTAACAACAAGAAAAAACATAAGTATAATATATAATGAGAATTAAATTTGGTAATGCTTTGTTCTTATTGTTTTGATTTTTAAAAAGTATGTCAATGCAACCCTCGACACTCACTTAAAGGGGTGCTAATGCCTGTAGATGATAATAAAATGTTGACATAAGAGTATTGTTTATGTATATTAACTATATGTAAGTCTGTTTTACATTGCAAAGTCTCTTCAAAATATGTCCAGTCTGACACACATGTTCAGCCCACTAACTCCTTATTACAAATACCATTAAAAAGTATTCATACTAAATATTCCGAAAAGTATATCATAAATACAAAAATAGCAGCAATCAATATAACTTTTCCACGAAATAAGCGGACAGTTTTTTATTAACTGCAGAACATAATATCATGACCTATTTAATCGTGGGAATACATCTTGAACAAAGAAACATATAAATAACAAAAAAAATCAAAAACTATCATAAAAATATAATAACTGACCTACCTTTATTATATAAACGATGCCTAACCGATTCTATTGATTATAATTTATTAATAAATATATAAAAGCTGAAATCAACTTATAATAATGATAATCGATCGGTTAGTATCGTTAATTATATATAAGCTATAAAAAGACAATAAATGGTTTTTACCTGTTGAACTTTGATTTTCCAGGGCCATTTTAGAGTGTTTAATGTGGAAACGACGACCTAGCTTCCAGAGAACACGGTCGCGAGTGCCGACGCGTTGGGAGGACCCCCCGCGACGCGCACGGAGGACGAAGGGCATCGCAACCGATGCATTTTCCTATGCAATGAAATATGGCGTCGGTCAATACATTTCGTACATAAATATATATAATATATATGTGTTTGTAAATAATTTACCTATATATGTAAATATAACACTTAATTATATAATAATCAAGATATTTAGTTTATACAATATGATACTATTTTATGTTCCCAGGATTGTTTTGAATTTTCAGCTCAAAACATATACAGGAATATTTATGACCTTTACGGAAATAGAGTTCAAAATTGATTGGTTAGTTATCGAGCAGCTATCTCGCACTAACAAATCTGCGTATCTCACTCATTGCTACTGTTTTCGTAATGTACTTAATATTATGTAAAAATTTTCAGGATGATGTTATAAAATATTATTTTTTTGTATAATGTCTCTTGTGGTTAAGGACAAAATGTTTGAACCACTGTGACTTAATTTTATTCTAGATCTGAATGCTTCATAAAACATAACATGAAGCAAAATTTTACCATAACGTCTTAATAATTCATCTGTGTTAGTTCGACGTAATCAATATTGTGAGAAGCTCATCTAAGGATTATATAAATATACTTTTGTGACAAATCTACATACGCTATATATTAAATTATGAAATATTATATTATAGTGGTAACGCGTTCGCTTGGGAAACCGAGTGAAGCGGGTTCAAATCCCGGGTCTCGCACCTCTGATATTTTCATGTGCGAATCATTTTCTAACTTGATTATCACTTGCCTTACGGTGAACAAAAACATCGTGAGGAAACCTGCATGTCTGAGAGAACCTAGCAAGTTTTCGAAAGACATGTGAAGTCCGCCAATCCGCACTTGGCCAGCGTGGTGGATTATGGCCTGTTTCCCCTCGCATTGAAGGGAGGCCCGTGCCCAGCAGTAGGACGTTAAAAAAGAGCTGAATACATATTATTATACAAAGCAGTATAGTCTTAAGTTAAACCCTTAAGACGTATGAATATAATTCCAGAACCACCACTTCTCTTTTTTTTTCTGAGGTTTTTTCCGCCCGCGATTAACCGTATATATACAAGAGATTAAGTATATTTCTAAGAATGTGTTATTTTTTCTAACCCAGAGCATCCTAATAACATCACCACCACTTACGCGCCTTAACTTAACGTGAATTTTCTAAAACTTGGTAAAAAATAAAAAAGTTTGTACTAAATGTGAACGCATTCGTTATTTCTTCGACTTTCGACTTTGAAGCGTACACATCTATTTAACACACAAAATACAAATACTAACCCCCGGTATATGTTGAATCTTTCAAGGGTGGCTCAAGATGTGTATTTTGATCTGCTCGATTGAACTGAGTCTTAAGCATACTTTAGTATTGGGAAAGAAGGTTTAAGCCTGGGCCTCGTATCTCCAAGACTTTCATGTGCGAATCACTTTCAATATAATTGCTAATACGGCAAAGAAAAACATCACGAAAAATCCTGTATACTTGTTAGAACTCAACTAGTTTTAAAAGACCTTTTCCGCTTTTCGTGTTACAAGTATTATTATTGTTATAAAATACTTTTGATACTTTTACAACTATGTCTAAATATTACTATACTACTATTACTTTTATATAAGCTATTGGAACTAGAATTAAATTAAATAATATAAAATTAAATTAGTATTACAAATATTAAATTAATATAAAAATTTCTTGGAGGTGGGCGTATTGGCTACAATATAGTTTTTAACTAATGTAGTCTTCATCGTACAATCTATTATGTAACATTTCAGTTTGCTCCAATAAAGATTTTATTTTATTCATTTATTTGTATCTATTATTTTATTAGTTAAATGTAATCTTAGTACCTTTACTTTTTTACTGTTACTTTATCGATCTCGTAGGATTAAAATAATACTGTCTGTATATGAAAATACAAGTACAATTTTAAAACAATCCAAAAATTAGTCTATGTAGATATTCCTTTAATAACATTTTTTTTAAAGTTCTTGAAACTCACGCACACTCTTATGTTTATTAATGCCATAAACATTAAATACATGCAAAAGCATTATTAAGTTGTAAATCCGATTTTTAAAAATGGGCCATTCAATATTTAACAAAAATATCAAGGTGACAGCCATATTGTCCGAAGTATTTTTTTGAAAAATCACTTTATAGCATTTTAGTCGTATGCGTATTATTTTCATAGGAATTGTTATAATTTAGTCTACAGTTTGTAATTTTTCTTACCCTCCCCTTTGTTGGTGCGTAGTTTCACTACCAGTTGAGTGGTTTCGCTACCGGTAATGTTTTTATCTATAATGTTATGGTCGTGAAGCCTCCGAGACTTGTCCTTAAATTAAAATAATGTAAATGTTTAGTCCCTGCTATAGTGCCCGGAGTCGCGATCTGAAAAACTGTTGATTTCACTTAAGTAAATCATAATTCATAAACGTCTACAAAAAAGTTTTTCCAAAATATATTTATTTGCAGTAAATTAATGATTTATTAAATTTAGAAGTACTAGCAACGACTGGCGTTTTCCCCCGCGTGATCCTCTTAACATGACGTATTAATGTTTATAATATGCTCGTTGCAGAATAACTAAAAATTGAACACATAACAAAAAGGGGACGTATAGTTTAAAATCTTATTTATAAGGGCATAAAAAAAGTTTTTCTCTGATTTACGAATATATACACGCACACATGCATATATACACACACTTCTTATTAATTTTATTACCTATCATATTTATTGTTTACTTTATCGATCTCGTAGGATTAAAATAATACTGTCTGTATATGAAAATACATAAAAATAACACGAAGGGTTAACTCTATATATAATATCGTATACAATTTCACTGTAAATATTAGAATATTAGTAAACCTCCATTTTGGTGTAATATTTTATTAAAACGTAAGTTAGGCTAAAATAGAACATCCACGTGCTTCGGAAAGCATGTTAAGCTTTCGGTTCTACCCCTTATATATTCACTGAACGTTTCGAAATGACGTCCTACCAAAATATTAGAGTTAAAATAATAGAGTGCACTAGAGTTTAGCTTGAATCAGTTAAAATGAGTCGGCGATGTTTATTGTTTCCTTAATTTGAGACACGTTTGGCTCAGTTTGTAGTGACCCTAATTGCTGTGCCAGCGGTCGCGCGTTCGAATCCCGCTGAGGGCACTCTATTGTGTGATAAGCATGAATGTTTGTACTCCAGTTATGAGTGTTTATATTTATAATATGTATTTAAAGTTCTTTATGTGTACTATTTCAACTATCTGGTATCCATAACACAAGCCTCGTAGCTTACCATGGAACTAGATGGTGCTGTGTGTTAATGTCATTATTATTAGTCTATTGTATAGTATTATGTTCATATATCAGCATCATTTTTATCGATCTCGTACGACTAAAATAATGCTGTGTGTTTACTTAAAAATAACACAAAGGGTAAACGTTATATATAATGTCGTGTACAATTTCAGCGTAAATATTTGAAAATTAGAAGACTCCATCTTCCATTTTGGTGTAATATTTTATTAAAACAATAAGCTAGTCTAAAATTTAATGCAAAGACAACCTTATTGCTTTAGGTTATAGTAGTTTTACAGATTGTATAGGATTTGCTAATAGTTTTACTGAAGTGAACCTGACCTTTAGTTCTGGTACCATTTGGAAATGTCAGCGCTCACTAAATTAAAAATAAATGTATTTGGAACATGGAGGTTTCATTTACAGAGTTTTAGTTATACCAAAGGTTAATAATATAGATTATATATTTGTAGAAAATCTAGTTAACTAAACATTTTTAGGTGTGATGATGGTATTCTTACTGATTTAATGCCATATTTATGCCTCTTCAGTTAAATTGATCAATCTATACAGATAAATAAATTGAAGTGTCTGTTTGTAAAGTCAAAATAAAAGCTTTTTACTATATGCATAATATGAAATTATATACGGTACTTATAAGAAAAACACAATTTTTAAAAATCTTGTTTGTCTATTTGTTTCGGCTAATCTTCGAAATGGCTAAACTGTTTCGACGGGACTTTCACTCTTAGATAGCTGATGTTATAAAGAGTAACTAAGGCTACTATTATTTTAGAAAAAGCATAAGGATTTAACTTAGAAAAAGAGAGATACCGTTCTAAAAAACTAAAACGTAGCTAGGGACGAAGTCGCTCGTCATAACTAAGTTTAAAAATTTACACCAGAGACTTACATATATATTTCTAGTGATATAGATGTGCTTTAAAGTTAAAATTTAAAGTATTGATCAATTCACGCTTTCATTTACAATCAAATATAAGGAAAATAATTTAAACGGTCACCACATGTTTAATTATCTTTTTTAATAAAGTGGTGGAGAACAACATTTCTAACGAGACAATAATATTTTGCGATTAATATTTTTTTTGAAAGATTTACATGATCATATCATCACATAATCATGGAATCAGCCTTATTTAGGCATAGTGACTATTACCATCTACAAAATTACAAAAAAAAAAAAAACAATAGATATTGTCTTAAATTTCCATTCGATATGGTGCTCTCAAGAGGCCTGCACGACGCCATGACTTTACTTTTTTAGTATTGCTTTAAATACAAAAACATATAACAAAAAATATATTTATCACATAAAAATTACTTTCTACTGGACTTTATATAGATTACTCATTACTTTAAAGTTTAAGTGACAATGCCTGCCTATATTTTGCATTACGTATGAAAAGACACATGTGTATTTCTAAACATATTTTATACAACGTGCTTTAGTATGTCCATGAATTTTACTGTCGAGACGAAGTGTCTTCAGGTTGACTAATCAAAGTTTTTCATAGCGTAAAGTTTTTTCTACTAAGTAATATAATAAAATAGTAATATATTGTGACAAAGTCAACTTTCAGCAATTTTGGGTAAGAATTTTTTTTCGCGGTACCCTAGTTCTTTTTGTAAACTTAAAACCTAATTTACTCCTTATGACTTCTGCTATTTGCCTGTAAAAGCTCTGTCATAATCGGTTCAATCGTTTTGGAGATAAGCTGGAACAAGCAGACTGACAGATAGACAAACATTTTAGAAATTGTTTTTTTCTTATAAGTTCCGTATATAATTTCATACGCATTTAGTAAAAAGCTGTTATTTTGACATTACAAACAGACACTTCAATTTTATTTATTTGTATCGTTTTATTGATAAATAAAGAGAAGTACCTGGGCGACCGAGCTTAGCTCGGAGTTCTTGAAAGATTGTATATTTTACATTAAGTGACTAAGTGTTACTGAGAAAGTTGTATAGATGTCGCGATAAGAACAATTTTCTTTTTAATTTGGCTTAAAAATAATTTTACATTAAGTGACTAAGTGTTACTGAGACAGTTGTATAGATGTCGCGATAAGAATAATTTTCTTTTTAATTTGGCTTAAAAATAATTTGACATTGAGTGACTAAGTGTTACTGACAGAGTTGTATAGATGTCGCGATTAAATTTTGCGTAGAATAATGCATAAGAAAAACGCATGAAAACTCGAAAACACGCGTTTTCCCAGACATGTGACTAATCTAGATCAATTTTTCGCCCCCGAAAGCCCCCATATACCAAATTTCAGCAAAATCGTTAGAGCCGTTTCCGAGATCGCCGGTATAAATAAATAAATAAATAAAGATATAAATATACAAGAATTGCTCGTTTAAATATATAAGATAAGATCACTCCATCTTTTACATAAACATAACTTTCAAGACTATCGTCTTACAAGACGATAATGTTGAAAATACGTAAAGCAGTGCTCGAAAAGGATATTTGATAGTTGCATCAAATATCCTTTTAAAGCGTAAATCGCATAGAAAAGCTACTTAGAAACAACCGTAGTCTGTAGAACCTTGACTCGGTCTTTTGTTCCTCTGAAGGCGCACTTAACTATGCTTTAGGCTTATCATCCACTTAAAACAGACAGTGATAATACAATATTATTTCAGATTCTAACCTCATATTTTTAATGCGAAAATAAGTTTCATATCTTAACTATATTTCAAGGAACAACGTATCGGTGTATTTTCTTTCGTATAGAAATCTCATATGAAGAGATTCAACATTATTAGCTATACTTTTATATCAATATTATAAAGAGGAAAGATTTTTTTTGTTTGTTTGTTTGTACCGAATAAGCTCCGAAACTACTGAACCGATTTAGATGTTTGGTAAGAAGATAGTTTGAGACCCTGGGAAGGACATAGGACAGTTTTATCCAGGAAAACGTTTAGAGGGTGAAAATGGGTATGAAAGTTTTTATGAGAAAACAACCTAAGAAAAAGTAAAGGCACAAATCCGAGCGAAGCGAGGGTGAGTCGCTAGTTTTTCAATATTTTTTTTCACTTTACGTAACTGTTTTGGTGGCACATTTTACATTTAATTTAGTTTACGCGTTACATCTATGTCTTTTTTAATTACAAGAATATCGCGTTATTAGTTTTATACATTTTCCAAAATTTATAATAATATGTGTGTAGTTTGGAGAAGGATAGGAATGTGGGATAGGAAGAATGTTACAGTATAAAAGAGTTTTGATAAAATTTTAAGTCTCAAGTCGACAGATAGTAATTTTATCTTTACAGTAAAATATTGTAATAAAAAAAATACAGTAAATGCACGTGTATACTTTGCTTTCAGTGGACAACTAGTATTAATTATACCCGCGCCCGGTAATTGTCTGCTTTGTGAAGCGGCTCCTCTTATTTCCTACATATCCTATTCAGCTTCTACAGTTTTCTTATTTCCACTTCTTGATGAGATCGAAACACTCGAAAGTAATTGAAAAAGGTGATGAGAAATTTCAAAATTTTAAAGTAAGCGCTTTAAAGTTAGGGGTTAACAAATTTAAGGTTTGTTAAACTTTAACTTCTTTTTCAGGACCAAAAAAGATGATTTAAAAAAAATAACAAAAAATCTATTAATTTAGTTATTATATAAGAAGAGAAATTTAATAATATTATTGGGAATGTCCTAGATGTGCCCATAATGAAATATCTGTTGCCAATAAGGCTAGTAAAAAGCAGTAAACAAACACATTTCATATACAAAATACTTTGACCAATCAAATATTTTAGATTACATTCGTGGTCTATATGTTAATATCTCCTGGTAGTCTCAGAAATACTAGTCCTGGCATTATTTCACTAAGGTAAATTTTATCATATTGTAATAAGTAATATTACTGTGGTAACCCAGTGGTAACGCTCTTTCTTGTGAAACCGAGAAAAGTGGGTTCAAATCCCGGGTCTCCTTTGATATTTTTATGTGCGAACCATTTCCAACATTATTACCACTTGTCTCACTGTGAAGAAAAACATCATGAGGAAACCTGCCTGTCTGAGAGAACCTAGCAAGTTTTCAAAAAACATGTGAAATCTACCAAGCCGCACTTGGCCAGTGTTCTGGACTACGGTCTGATCCCCCCTCGTATTAAAGGGAGGCCCGTACCCAGCAATGGGACGTTAAAAAGGGCTAATAATAAAAATTAATATCAAAATCTAATAAATATTTGATATCTTGATTTCTTTTTCTTTAAGGTTTAACTTTAACTTTTAAAAGCTCCACTTCAACATAAGATACAAACGTACTTATAATTATTCTTTACAATATAAAACAAACAACGCTTTTTAATTCAAGTTTACTTTTATACACTTACCTGAAGTGTTAATTCGATGTATTTTTAATGCGCAAGCGCATTTCATTACGCAGACACGCGTTTTTCTAATTTCGTATGCGGAAATTGTTGACAAGCAGAGCTAATGAGATTTTAAAAATAACCATTAAACTGTACATCACATAGTATAAAACAGAGTCGCTTCCCGCTGTCTATCTTTCCCTACGTATGCATAGATCTTTAAAATTACGCAACAGATTTTGATGCGGTTTTTTTTAATAGATAGAGTGATTCAAGAGAAAGGTTTATACGCATAATATTATAATACAGAAAAACCGAGAAATTCAAAGATTTGTATTTCATACTAACCGTTAAAACGTACCTAGGAACGAACCCGGACGAAGCGAAAAGCGAATTAGATATTTGTACGGGCCAGTACATAATATTTGTCGCGTAAGCCAGTTTTTGTCAAAAATTGAAGAGTAATATAATTTGTAATAAAATGTAATTTTCTTACACGTACGAATTAAAAGTAATAGGTACTTAAACTAAAACCTTTTATTCACAATTATCCTGGAAAAAGGAAGAAAAGTGTTAAGATCTTACTACAGGAGAGGATAATGTAACTCTGTTTGTTTGTTTGCTACCTTTTCACGAGATAGTTTGAACCCTGGGAATGACATAGGATAGTTTTAACCCCGGAAATCATTCCTTAAGGGGGTGAAAAGGGGGGTGGAACTTTGAATCAATCATTTCTCAAGTAAGGGATAAAAAAACTCATCATACCTACATATGTATATATAGTCTTTAATAATACTTAGGTACTATTCAAGAATAAAAATACGAGACTAACTTCAGACAAAAATTGACGTTATGCATACTGATGTACAACACTGTCTTAAAACAGTTGGTGAATCCATAACATCACATGCAATATTAATTAAAAACAGTCACACGTCTATTAATTTTATCATATAATAGGTTTAACAGGATAATAACATGTTCTTACTCAACAACCTACTATTGAGTTATAAATGAAAGCTTTTTATTATACCTACTATCATTTTGACATAAACATATTACGTTATGACTCACATTCATACATGATGATTAATCTAATATATAAATATCTCGTGTCATGGTGTTTGTGATCGCACTCCTCCGAAACGGCTTGACCAATTTTAATGATTTTTTTATTATCGGTAGGTACGAGAATAGGTCGTAAAGTTTTTTCATCCTCTTACCCCTATCCCCCATTTTCAATCGCGATTTTCGTATTTTTATATGAATAATATTATTAATTTATATTAATAATATTAAATATCGCTGTATAACATAAAGCCAAAGAGTTTTTTTGTCGATTGAACGCAGGCGTAGTCGCGGGTTCTGCTTGTATTATATAATAAATTCAAATAATAAAATACCTTATAACATTTACTAGTATAACACAAAATAAATCAGGCTTAGGTGCTTGTAGACCCAGTGGTACGCAGGCACTCGCTTTAGAAATCTAGTGAAACGGGTTCAAATCCCGGGTCTCTTCTGTAATATTTTCTTGTGTAAATCTTTTCCAACATGTCTAACGGTGAAGGAAAACATTTGAGGAAACATACATGTCAGAGAGAACCTAGCAAGTTTTTGAAAGACAAGTTTTCGAAAGAGCTGTAAAATCCGTCCAAACCTAGCCAGTGTGGTGGACTATGGCCTAATCCTGCTTATATTGAAGGGAGACAGACCCGTGTCCAACAGTGGAACATTAAAAAGAGCTGTCTATATTTATTTAAATATCAAATCTATCATAAAAAAAATACAAAAATATAATATCAAAAAGCATGTATTGTCGTTTACTCTTAGTACATAATCATGATACATTTGTTTTTTTTTTTTTTTTTTTTTTTATGAGATTCAGTGACAAACGAGCAGACAGACCACCTGATGGAAAGCAGTACCTATCGCCCATAACACCCACGGTTCATGCACTTAGGTTTTAAGTAACAAAAATGCAGAACCACAGGTGCGTTGTCACTGTGAGGACTAAGATGATATGCCTCTTGCCTGTAATTGCGCTGGCTACCTTATCCTTCAAACCGGAACACAACAATGCAATCATTGTTGCTTGGCGGCAGAAATAGATAAGGGGGTGGTACCCATCCAGTCGGACTCCTCAGGCTGTTATTATAATTACCTTCACAGATGCACGTTCCATTGAAATCAAGAGAGATCCCATAACCCAACATTCCAAAATACATCAGAACAAAGTGATGCAACACGCCATCTCTATCTACAACTATTATTACTTACATAATCATAATCATATTAATGTCACCATAAACCATTGAAACAACTACCAAAATTAAATTATAATACAAACTATCTTATTTAAAATATCGGTCAGTCATCGCAGACAGCCCTGTGGTGCACTCGATCATGTTAATTTTAGCCAGTTGAAATCGCGATGCCAAAGATACCGTACAGTTTAAACGTTTTCCCACTAAATCCGTGTGCTGATTTCTTAAGTGAAAACTCAGTTATCTCTCTTGTAGTCGGCTCTGTGGTCTGCGGTTGTATGAAAGTTGTATTAAGCTTATAAATAAAATAATTTCAGAGCTTAGTGCGTGTTGTGTTGTGATTTGTGGATCTGAGCGTCTGTGCGTGATTTTTTTTTATTATTAAGGTAATATATTGTTTTACCGCTTTTATTTAAAGAATTGTTTGAGGTTATTTTATAAATTTATTTATTATTCATTAATTTAATTTTCATGAATTTGTAATGATTTTTTTTAAAGAAAGTTTAGTTAAAATATTTTTTTTAACGTAAAACCAAAATTCGATATTACGTGTAGGTATGATAGCCTTAATATCCATATATGTACATACATATGTACAAGTAAAGTTGCTTATCCTAATTCATTACACGCTTGACTAAACTACTTGATCTGAAATTTTTATTAACTGTGTTATAAGACTAAATCTTTTTACATCCTATATAAAGAGATACTTAATTTGATAAAGTTTATAAAAAAAATCAAATAACAATGCAGTAGCTTTAAATAACCATTCAGGACCTATATCTACATGAAAAATCTTTTCACTCAGAATAGTTTTCCCTTATTTACAAACTATGCGGGATCTGGCTTTAAGTTATTCAGACCCCATTGACCCGCTCTAGTTTGATTAAAGTTCACAAAATCTTAACAAGAACCGATATATATATACAATTGTTACATATATATATATATATATATATATATATATATATATATATATATATATATATGTAACATTTATTATATTTAACATACACAAACAAGGTAATAAATAACTGTTCTCTATTAATATTTAAATAAAAAATAAAAAGACGAATTTTTGTATAAAAGATTTAATGTATAGCATATAAACTGTCAATAACAAAAGCGTAGTTATAGAAATAATAATAATAATTTATGAAATCTTAAATTTTACCATGATCCATATAAAAATTCAAACATTTTCTTTCATAGACCAAATTTCGATGTGCTCTAAATACTTATGGGATAATAAGGTATTCTAAAAACTTATGAGAATATTTTATTTCAATAACATTGATTGAATTAGCATTCAGTCTAATTTAAGTCATAATCTCGAATCGTTTAGTATTAATTTATTACATTTCAAAATTATATAAAAATTTAATAGAAATAATATGTACCTATTAATTTTAGAGTCTCTCCCGTGACTATGATTGCTCTAAAGCATTCGAAACGTCGGGTACCAAAAATCAAAATCAATCCACGAAAAATCCAAAACTGCAGTTTTATTTAAGAGTATTAATTTAATAAAAGTTAATATGTATTAAAAAATATTATATTTATTCTAATTACTACTTGTACAACAAAAAGTATATATAATCTGTATAGAAATAGGTAAAGGCAAAACAGTTCAGTACTTTTATCGTCTGTTTGTCTCTTTGTCGAATTTTTTTAATTTTTTTCTTTTGATGAGCTCATTGATATTAATAAACACTTTTGAAAAAACTAGTTTTCTGTATGTAAAATAGCATAAATAGGTAAATTTTTCTAGGTATTCTTCAGTCACTTGGCGAGCATTAGCTTAATAACTGAAACAGAAACTGATAAAAAATAATGTATTGTAAACTATAGAGTCTGTTTATTAGTATTGTAGAGTCCTAGAGTTCTATTTACATTTATATATAACAATTCATTCAACAAAATACATTCAGTCATTCATTCTTTTTATTTACAGTCTGAACCCTCGTACAAATTTCAAGTCCTATACAAAAACTATTTTTTTAGCCTGTTCCAGTTTCATTCAACTTATTGTACGCGATAAAAGTCATCAAAAGTTTTACTTAAATATGATATTTAAAGTGGACGCCGTAATTATATGCTCGCTTGGGAAACCGATTGAAGCGGGTTCAAATCCTATATATTCATGTGCGAATCATTTCTAACATGAAAACCATTTGTCTAACGGTAAAGCGAAATATCGTGAGGAAACTTGCATGTCTGAGAGAACTTTGCAAGTTTTCGAATAATATATGTAGTCCGCCAACCTGCACTTTTCCAGCGATCTGGCTGGATCCTTGTATTAAAGGGACGTGCCTAACAGTGGGACGTTAAAAAAGGAAATAAAAAAATATATTTTGTTGTTTTTCCTTCCTTTAATGATTTTTCTATAGAAGAGTTATCCAGGACTATATTATACGAGAAGGAAAATCTAAACGTAAATAATAAAAAATATACTATAAATATAAAACTTAATTCTAAATAACTTCAGGATATTTATTTCTCTCTTAGTCGCGGTTTTTCCTTTCAAACAAAAAGAAAACAAATTACATTAAAACTCGTTCACAATCAGCGAAATTACACACAGAAAAAAATATGCCTGAATTGAGGATATTACGGCGTTGGATAAACTAATTTTATTTTATTTTTCTTTTACTTTACGCGTACAAAATAGCGGTCAAATGCTAGATGTATCCTAAAAACCAGCCAAGTGCGAGTGGGACTCGTGCACGAAGGGTTCCGTACCATTATCTATAAAAACGGCAAAAAAATCATGTCTTTTGTGTGGGAGCCCCCCTGAATTATTTGTTTTTTTTTTTTTTTTCATTTAATTATTTATTTTTAAAGTGAATATATAACTAAATATTCTGTGAATATTTCAAGAGTTTACCTCTTGCCGTTATCAATATCGAGCAAAAACGAGCATAAAAATCACGTTTGTTCTATGGGAGCCCCCTTAAATATTTATTTTATTCTATTTTTTAGTATTTGTTGTTATAGCAGCAACAGAAATACATCATTTGTGAAAATCTCAACCGTGTAACTATCACGATTCATGAGATACAGCTTGGTGACAGACGGTCAGACAGATGGACGGACAGCGAAGTCTTAGTAATAAGATTTTACCCTTTGGATATGGAACCCTAAAAATTAATAAGTTATTAAGTTTCATATACTTGCTATATCATTCGGATAACTGTTACTTTATATATAAAGCTAGCTAAGCTAAATTAGTAGATTGATAGAGATATTTTACGACAAACACCTCATTTATATTCTTACTTTTTAATGCGACATAAATATTATAGTATTAGTACATTATTACATTTTTTATATTAGTTCTTTTACCGGGATAAAAAATTTGCTATTTCATACTAAAATCTGTCTTTGTGCCAAATTTCATCCAGATCTGTGAAGCCGTTCTGGCGTGATTGAGTAACAAACATCTATTTAAACTTTCTCATTATAATATTAGTATGAATATACCAACACGAACTTAGTATATATATGAAGTTTGATGGATTATATTATGATATTAACCCATTGATATAGAAAAACTTTGATACACATTCCTTAACAAATATCTTATCAAAAAGTAGTGTCGACATGCGATGTCAAGTCAAACCAAAGAATAAAATTCAAAAATCGTGATAGCACATAGTATTATGTGATCTCTGATATTATTTAGCGCCATCTCGTAAATCTTATATACTTGCATTGTTGCCAATGGATAACCTACTGAATAAGCGCCTAGCAAAGCAAAGCTCTGTCACCTAGATACTGATTATAACCATATAAGCCACGTTTAAAAAAAAATTTTTAGTTAATAGATTTGCAATTAGTAAATCGATCCCTTTGTAGTATAAAATTTCCCTTTTGAAAATATGTAGTACCTATTTCAGATAAGATAATAATATAAAAAGCATAAGAACACATTACACAACAGAAAAATGCAAATATTTAAATGATAAAGTTTAAAATAAAGATAAATAAATACTTTATTTTATTGTACACACAAGAGAAGAGTACAGAAGATGAAAATAAAAATAACAAAAAGGAATGCAAAGGGGGACTTATTGCTATGAGCAATCTGTTCTTACTGATTGATAACTTTTGCTGAAAGGGTTAGTGCCTAGTGGAACCGTAAACTGGACGGTTCAATTAATACTAAATATATATAAGCATGATAAACTACTTTTACATACATAAGACATAAATATATACGTATATTACATTAAAAAAGTATTATATGTATAAGTATCATTCATTTAGTGTAGTACCGATTATATATTCGGTTTTTACACTAAATGATCTTAAAAATTCAAATAATTTCCTTACTTCCTAACGTAACATATTTTATTGCAATTTGAAAACAACGTCTGGACAATGTCTACAATAAAAAGACTGTAACAGTTTTAAATCGCACACAATACAGTGTAATGAGGATAGTTCACACAGTATTCTAACAGTCATATCTTTGTTCGTTTTGAGAGATACTAATAGATTGTTTATTTAACTAGTACAAATAGTAATAGTTTAAAATTAACATTTAACCGAGCCATGTAACATTTAACTGAACATGAAAGAAATCAGGTCGTAGACTATGTGTGTACAAAATTTTATCGAAATCTGTCCAGCGTCTTAAGCGTAAAGGAGTAACAAACACATAGATTCAATAGAAATACACATACAGACTTTCACAATTATAATAGTTGTAGTAGGGGCAGGGGGAGGGGGGGGGGGGCTATGTGGTGCTATGTGGCTTGCTCCTGATACTTCTCTGATAGCAGAGTGGACCATTGGAGCAACCGTTGGAGTTGTTGTGGTCTGCTTCGGCAGACCTGCCGTCGGGGCGTCGTGGTTGAGTGCAAAAGCGATCCTGTGACGCCCCATTAAGACGAGGGAGGTTCCGTTGGGTTTTAATGGGTAGTACTGACTTTGCCGGTGAGTCCTAAACCTCGTGCCTAAATGCATTTTTCAACGTTAAAAAAAAAGATATAATTATAATAGCTTGACAATGTTTTTTTTGTGTTAAAAGAAAATAAAGACAAATTTTTATGTAGGTGAAATCGCTGGTAAAAACTAGTTTTAAAATATTGAAGTATTTTAAAGGGATGAGTATTTCTGTTATTTGTGAGTTTTACATATAATAATAATATATGTCATATATTACATAAAAGAGTTTGTCAAATTTGAACAAAGGATTTTTTTATCTACAAATAGATATTTAATCTACACTAAAATTACATTCATACATGCAATTCAGTCGTTTTCAGGCAATAATCGTAGGACAAAAAGTTTCAATAGGTAAAATTACTCAGTAAAAGACAGTATAAAAAATCAGATTCCTATTTATACATATACACTAGCGACATACTCTCACTTCGCTCGGATACTAAGTGCCTTATGTATTTATAATACTTATTATTATATATGGACAACGACACCAAATTACAAACTTATTAATAACAATAACGTCCAGGATATAATCTATCTGTGTACTAAATTCCATCCAAAACCGTTCAGAATTTTCTACGTGAAGGAGTAATACACGTACATACACATACATATTAATATGTAGGACAAAACACTTCCATCTATTAATCAATAACAAGAACCTATTACAAATTTTATATGGGCATTATTACTCGGCTATAAATACTGTAGGTACTTTTAATAGATAAAAATAACATACCTTATGTACTTATTAAAAAAACTTCTAAACCTTCCTTCACCATAACAAAGTTCAGAAATGTTTGTTTCAGACAAACGTCGGCGAGTAAAGTCAGCCTAAGAATATCCTAGAAGAATATAGCAGCGATGTACAATACACATTTAGAGCGGACAATGCCTACACTACGCACATCCAGAAATTTTCCTGTAATAAAATAAATTATAATACTTAACAATGCACTTAAAACACTGTACGTACGAATAATGGTCATAGATCCCTAAGCCATTTTTAAAACAATTTGGCCTAGTGGTCGAAATACAGTCATCATTATTTTTTTATTAATAACTCTAAAGCTCTTTAATACATACTAAAAAAGAAAATCAGTTGAAAAACATAGGAGGAAACGGTACAGAACTGTATTGTCTTTATCTGTTTATATGATTTCTAAAAAGCTTAATTATTGTAGCTTCATTTTATAACAAAACTTTTAGAAGACTTAAGATATAACAATATTAATATTACTAGAGATATAAAGTATTAAATTTTAACTATCGACCAATCATGTTTTACACCTGAATCGATATATGATTGATAATTTTTCTTAAAAAAAGTTGGTTACTTCAAAATAAAGCTACTCAAGAGAATTCAGCTTAATGGGAATCGATATTTTAAAATGGTGTAGGGATCTCTGACTATAAGCTTTAGATCACAATTTCGGTGTCTAACGGTCAAATGACAGTTATATCGTATAGCACTGTACAATGAAAGCACATTTGATGAATAAATAGATGTTTACACTAACATATTCCATGTTTCTATCAGAACTAATTTAAAAATATTATCTTCATGAAATATATATATGTAATATACATATATGTGTAATATATATGTGTAATATATATGTTAATCAATAAGATTTTTTTATCTTTTTTTAATATTCGTTCTTAGGTAGAGACACAGTAACAAGGGCACAATTATTAGTTTGTCTTATAATTGTGCAAGTTGAGCATAATTTACTTTACCAATTTCACGTTACAAGATAATTGAGTCGATAATTTGATTCTTTATATGAAACAGACCATATGTCCAAAAACCTACATCTTTCCTATAATATATCTAACCAATCTAATCTAATATATAACCATATTGTAATTATATTATCAATACTATATTACATTCTATATCAAGTAGGCCTTTTTAAGACCTACAATTTTCATTGTTTTGATGTATCTCTAAAGGTTGGCCAGCGTTAGCCACCGTATTATCACAGTTTTTTGACTAGGCTTAGTCATTTTGTACAAAATTTCTACAAATTATATACGCACACACCTTTTTCGTCTATTGCTCATTTTATTAGTGAAAACCGTACTAAAATCTGTTGTGTGACTTGGAATAAGTAAACGGAAAAGCAGGCAGACGCAGACAGCGACTTTGTTTAATACTATATAAAATAAAATACCGAAAAATATATACAGAAGATCTCAAAAATTTATATATCCTTGATTATATTAATACTGCATCATAGGACTTATAATAGTAATAAATAATAACTTAGGCGTATTACGCATTTTATTATCGTAATTTTTAAAATAAACAAGGGGTACTGTTTTTGAATCTCGAAACACTGAAATAAGCAATTAATGAGCTCATTAGTTTTTGTAAAAAAAAAGACAAAAAATGAGCAATTTTTTAGTAATAATTTACTAAAAAATTTGGTTCATTATAATATTAGAGATTTCTACATTCGGAATAAAATGATACCCTATAAAAGGGTAGCGCGAGATATATAAAAAATGCATGTGCTACACACATTTTCGTCCTAAAATAAATTATGTAATATATTAAATATAACTTTGGGCTAATAATATTAAATATGCGCTATGTGCAAATATATGTAAATCATTAATATTATAAATGCGAAAGTTTGGAAGGATGTTTGTTGCTCAGTCACGCCAAAACTGCTGAACGGATCTGGATGAACTTTGGCACAGACATAGATTATAGTCTGGAATAGCATATAGGTTACTGTTATCCCGGAAAAATGTACGTTTCCCGCGAGATTGATTTGTTTTTATCTGGGGTCGAACCCGAAGCGAAGCGAGGATAAGTCGCTAGTTCCATATAAAACTACCTTTTTGTAATAGCAATGATACATATATACAACATGTCATACTAACAAAGATAGACATTAAACATATTAAAAGTCTATTACCATAATTACTATGGTAAATTTAATACTAATAAAAACATGAAAATCTGTATAAATATTATAAATGTGAAAGTTTGTGAATATGGATGTTTGGTACTATTTCACGCCAGAACGGCTAAACGGATCTGGATGAAATTTGGCACAGAGATACATAAAATAAATAGGAATAAATAGAATCTGTTCTGTTCTGTTCTGTTCTGTTCTGTTCTGTTCTCTTCTGCTCTGTTCTGTTATGTTCTCTTCTGTTCTCTTCTCCTCAGTTCTCTCCTCTTCTCTCCTATCCTTTTTCTTTTTTTCCCTGTAGTAACAGATATCCTCCAAAAATCATGCTCCAAAATCAATTCACCGTCATTACCGCGCTCACGCGCTCTCCTCGTGTAAACTGAGCAAGATACAACTTCTGAATAAGACATCAATGATATGGACCTCCAATATTTTTTAAATGTGGCTCAAAGTATCTCTAGGGGTTTTTTGAAGTAACACTTCTTTACGCACACTTGACTTGGGGGTGAGCTGGTGAATGCGTTACGAAAAAATGTACATACGTTTGTTGCCATGGTAACCGTTGTTATTGTCTGACAATTATAATATTATATTCTTTCTATAAATATATATATGATTGTATACGTACATATATGATTGTAATATGCCTAATATGCGTTATTTTTAGTATCTTCCCTATCCTTATTATTTCCTATACTAGTATCCTACAGAAGTTTTACTTTTTGTGCGTATACACATCAATACATTTTTTAAACTCTTTAATTTTTTTTTGATATATTATTTCGTTTTCGAGATATGTATTTTTTTTTACTGAAACCGAGCAAAAAGAGACCGCATTTATTACATTTTTTTCGATTATAAAAATTTTATGACATTCCAATCAGCCACGTAGTTCCAAAATCGACGACACCAGGATGATGTCGCATTTTCGCTAAAAATCGGGTCTGTATCTAAGCGACGAAAAAAAAAACATTTTCAATGTTAAAAGAAAATCTCAATATCATGATTTAATTGAATTTATAGAAATAATAAAACTCAAAATATAGTCCTCCATATAGAATGTACCGGGGTCCTCGAACTAATAAGAAAATAATATCTAGTAAAAGAAAGACTTTTCCTAGGAACGAACCAGAGAGAAACGACATTGCATCACTAGTATAATAATAATTCTTCATATCATTCAAAGTCAAATTAGAAAGCATCTTGAACCTTTGTTACGACGGTGAAGGACTGAAAGCTAGTGTACTATAAAAAAGGGTTCCGAATGAATAAAAGATGTCACGCGTCGACCAGACATTGTCTCACAGCATCCAATTACCATCAGTTCGTTGACCCCGTTCATTTCTTATTTAGCTATAGAACATGACCCATTTACGAGTATGGGGCTTTAGTGATTAGCTCATTTACGATAACCAATTTGAATCTAAGTTTTTTGTATATGAGTTATGATTTGTTTTTAATAAACCGGATATCGGATAGACATTAAGGATGGTATAGTGTAAATTTCAAAAAAATATCACCCTTAAAGTATAAAACTATTTTTAAAGTTGTTTTGAAGTCGATGTATCTTCTGAGTTAAAGTTATTTATTGTTGAAAATGAAATTTAACAAAGATAATTATTAAACGTAATAAAAAATATCAGACGTGTATATAAATATAAAAACGACCTAATAGAATTTTATGATCGATAGTGTATTTTGAAATATTACATTTTTTAAAGTGGACTTTAAAATAATGAAATGTAGTTTTCTATTATGTGTTTCAGCACAATTCTGTTGCATACTAATTACACAATTTATTCAAACAGCTTTATTACATCATAAAAATATACAGCCTTTGATTCTATTTCTTAACATAAAATTAAATCGATCTATGGCTCTATTGTTACGTGTATACTAACAATTATATTTTTCTATTTATTATATAAGCAAGGATTTTGACTTGTTTATTTCAAATTTCAACTAATGTTTGGTCATAATTCCATCATAATCATTATTAAAAATAATAATAAATAAATGAATATGTTAGGACATTAACACACATCACCATGTAGCTACGAGGCTTGTGTTATGGACACCAGATAGTTGAAACACTACATATACATATATTATTTTCAATATATACTTATTGTAGTTATAAACACTCATGACTGGAGTACAAACATTCGTGTTTATCACACAAATGAATGCCCCCAGCGGGACTCGAACCCAAAAGTAGGGTCACTACAAACTGAATAACAAAACACAATATATGAATAAAATTTACCTCTCTATATAAAAAAAAAAACTATTTTCAATTTTTTATTGATAACAGTGAAGTTCGTCAATAGCTTATAAACAAAAAAAAACGAAAATCGGTGGGCATACAAAAGAAAAAGTGGTTCAGTACTGTTTTGTCTTTACTTAATTTATACGTAAAAATGTAGGTAATGGTTTTTCAGAAGTAAAAAAAAACCTCAATAAGTAACATCTTATAATGTAATAAATAGACATTTTAATTTCTTGTACTTCTTTATAACGAAATGATATGATGAATAACTTGTATCCTGCAAAAACACGGGCTAAATTTCATTCAAGCAAATGGAACTGTTGATAAAAACTATTCTAATATGTTTCCTGTCGGTGAAATCTTCTACTTTAAGACAAATAAAGTCAACCTTAAATATACATTCAAGGAAATAGACAAAAAACTAGCAGATTCACTTATTACATTACTATTATGTAAAAGTATCTTTGTTACTCTTTCACGTTGAAATCATCGGATAGATTGCGAAAACATGAAGAACACCAATAGATAATGACTAGAAAAATAAATAGGCTACTGTTAGTATTATAATTTGCCAAAAGATGACGCTTTCTGTATATAATTTTATAAATAAAAAGAAAAAATAACCTTTGTGCGTCCCGCACAAGAACGAAGCAAGGATAAGTCGTTAGTTTATTTATATGTTGGAATTTTATATAAAAAGACCTTCTGAAACGTCGCCATCTCGCCTAACTCTATCTGTAAATACTCGATAACAGTTTTGACCTCAAATAAAATCCCATAAACAAAGTGAATAACGAATAGTACGCCATAAAATGCGAGACAGGGCTAACAGCAGGTGCCTAATAAATCTTTCAACACATATAATAAATGAAGCAAAAACCTTAAGTATCCCCATATATTTGTGGAGAGTTTATTTAGAAATAGTTAACGTTGATTTAATAAATTATTACTATTTTATATATTGGTGGGTGTATATTTATTGTCGGAATGCGATCTCTATGTTTTTATAAATTAGACGAATTGACGCACGTATCGATTGGCTAGTCACGAAATGCAAAACTTTGGGATAATGCTTATAAATACATTCACATAAATATGTTATGTTATACATACAGTGTAAATGCCTGTCTTTCTGTTCGTAACGTATTAATATCCTAAACAGAGATAAATTACATTTTAGACATGGATAGTAAATATTTCTGGAAAATATAAAGTTATTTATCTTGTATAAGATGTTAAAACATCGTATTGAACCGGTTATGTACAGGTAAAACACAAAACTAATAATTCAAAAATCTATTATTTCGTATGAGAAAATCATTTTATTCGGACTCTATAGTGCCTTTTATGCGTAAATATTTTATATTACTTTTACTACTAAACATAATAGAAATTTAACAATGGTTTTAAAGCGTAAATGGGTATGTTAGACTGGCTTGTACTTTTTTCTCTTAATGCAATATGATTTTTATCTAGCTTAGAAGCACCTATTAAGTTCATCATATTTCTAAGGAAACCGTTATATATTGTGTGGCTTATTCATATTTTTTTAAATCTTTTAACTTAATAGATATTCTAAGTAAAATACGGTTAGCAAAAATCAATCAAAAAGTAAATAAATATCTCGATTCAATCAAAAGTTAAATGCATATATTTTATATTGTATGAACTCTATTTTTATTGGATACTAAAAAAAATTTTTTTTTTTCAAAACCTAAATAATTTTTTTTAAAACATAAAGTTAATTACTAAAAATAAAATCAATTATATTATTGTTAACCAATGAAAAGTGAATCAACTGTGATAAAGGAAATTTACGCGTATTATAAATTTTAACAATCGATATTGCAAAATTGTATAGAAAATTTAAAAGTATTCTAGAATGACATATTCTAATCATGTATATGAACAATCATCATACATATGCATAGTCTAAACACGTCATTGCCATACAATTCTTAGTTTTCGATACAATAACGATTACAGAGAGTCATCTCTACTAAGTCTCTACGATCTCTTCCTCTCTCTCTCTCTCTCTCTCTCTCTCTTTCTCTCTCTCTCTTTCTCTCTCTCTCTCTCTCTCTACCCACTATCATTTTAAAATAAACTTAGCATATATATTTACTCCCAGTGTACACTCATCCTAATTTATGACGTCACAGTTGAGTTTATCGCCGTTTCATTGCACATACATCTTGTCCGTTACGGGTTCAATGCCAGTTCAGTCGTATATCAAATTGTATTGGCCTGATACCGTGTAATTTTTCTTATCGGAGAATTTACGAATTTTCATATTTCTTCGGTACGAAAAATATTAAGTTTGTGCCTATATTAAGATATGTATTATTTATTAGACATTATGTTTTTAGAAATATTTTTTATATATTTAAATAAATAATCAGCTTTCCAGTTACTTTTGGCTTTTAAAAAAATATTTTAATAGCATATAAAGAAAGCTTGTATAAAATATGTTGGGATATTAACACACAGCACCATCTAGTTCTATGGCAAGCTACGAGGCTTGTGTTATGGATACCAGATAGTTGATACACTACACATATAAAACTTTAAATACATATACATTATAAATATAAACACCCATAAGTGGAGTACAAACATTTGTGCTCATCACACAAATGAATACTCCCAGTGGGGCTCGAACCCGCGACCGTTGGCACAGCAACTAGGGTACACTACAAACTGAGTCAAACGGGTCGTCATGAAAACATGTCAATATATAAAGAATCCAAAAATAATTTAATAATTTTCATCCCTTAGCCTGTTGAAACCCTTTTCCTTATCTGTTATACAATGTATATATTCCCAGAACATAATTTGATAAATTTAATTAAATTTTAGCTTGGATAAGCAGACACACATTTACATTCGTATTATTAGACAGAGAAAGCTCTTTCAAAAGAGCTTTTTCTATTATTCTTTCATGCTCTATTCATTATAATATTTAAAATCATTAAATAAACCAATTAGTTATATTTGACTGACGTCGTATATTTTTTGTGTAAGAATATAACACGCACAGGTATATTTTCTCTTGTTCATCAGATGAAACGATTTTAATTATTTTTTTCAATAAACATACTTCCTTGCTTTATGAACTATCTTAGTCATAAAAATGACATTATTTATATATTTAAAATTAATCCAGCCGAGAAGCCAATTCCATAACTATTTCAAAAATTCTATAATATAATCTAATTGAATAACTTTTGAAAGTTCCAAATAAAATGTAATTATTCTTTCGAAAACCTACAAACACAGATATCACTTAACATGTGTGATGATATAATAGTGATGATAAATAAGGAACACGTTTTACGGTTTAATTTAAAAAAGCCAGTGCGTGTGGAGATCAAAGTCAACGAGATCAAGGCCTCGCTAATTTAGAAGACTTACTAAAATCGGATCTCTAGTGGATTACGAGAATAGACAATGTTTTTACAGCTAATTGAAAATGCGTGAAGAGTCTACATGCATATTGTTTTGTAATGAAAAGTTTTTAAGTTTCTATAGATCCGATATAATAAAGGAAGGAAGGAATTCTTACAAAATAACTTACGTGTCTATACGTTTTTCAAGGCCTAATTGCTTAAAATTTTAAAAGAACATATAAATAATGAGGTGACAAACACAAAGTTATAGCATAGATGAAATATTGATTTTTGTAGTCGAACTGGATATGAAATTGACAAACGATCTTTTCCAAACAATTTACTAACAAAATCTTTTTTTCTGTTTTATACCAATATAGAATACTAGTTTTTATCTGTGTCTTCGCTCGCATAATGTAATCAAGTGTAAAAGTTCAGTGCCTATGTGTCTTAGAATATACCTAAGTAGCTGGGCGACCGAGCTTCGGCCAGAGTTCTTTATTGCTATATCGTCTTTTTTAGATTATAATCGAGTTTTTGGCCAAAAGTACAATTTTCTTTTTAATTTAGCTTATAAACAAGAAAAACTAAAACTTGAATAAGTAAAAAAAACAAAAGTAAAAACTTTGTATTCGACCGGGATTCAAACCCGTACACCTTTGATTGCTGATCTCGCGCCTTGACCACGATGCTTATGCCCGAGCTTGCGAAATTAGCGAAAATATTTTGCGTTGAATACTGCGAAAGAAAACCGCATGAAAACTCAAAAACATGCCTATTCCAGACATAAGACTAATCTAGATCAATTTTTTGCCCCCGAAAACCTCCAAATACCAAAATTTTTGCGAAATCGTTAGAGCCATTTCCGAGATTGCCATATAAATAAATAAATAAATATACAAGAATTGCTTGTTTAAAGCTTTTAGATTAGATAGATAATAGAAATAGTTTTAGCAAGACTTTTTCAATAAATAACCTAAAAAGAATTTTTGGTAAAGTCTTGCAGAGTTAAGTGTTCAAATAAATAAAAAAGCAAAATGTAAAAAAAAAATTCATGTGTCATAATCTATATATAAATGGATTAAGACAAAACTGTTCAGTAACTTTTTCACTTCTGTTTCTCAAGAGATTTTCTTTATTTTTTTTAATTTAATAGCTATTGAAAACTTGGGAAACTAATTTTCCTTTTATAGATAAGTAAATTCAATTCATATATGTTATCATGATTATGGTTGAATTTTGACCACTGGGCGAGCACAAGCTCTAATTCATGAATGAACAAAGCTAGTCACGGTTTAATTTAACGATCCACGTGCCAGCCTTACAAATAGCCATAGCATTACGGACAATATATGAGAGAAATATAGATAAGATGATAATTGTAATGGTAAGTGTGGTGTATTTCTCTTCAATTTACAATAATAGTGTAGTAATTAATTTCATAGACAAATGTACGTTCTTGCTTTGTTCATATTTAAGGTATCTTGTATGTCTTTACGTATTTTTGATAATAATATCAAAGCATAATCACTCAAAGTACAGCTATAAATTATGATATTACCAATAATGCCTATATACTATTACGTATTGAAAAATATTTTTTTTATTTACTGCTCACGCACTGGAAAGAAATTTCGTATAGAATGTATAATTTTATTGTGGAGTATTAAAAAAATAACACAATTTTTTATTATTACGTCTTTATTGGTTCATACTAAGCATATATAAGTTTTTATCGAATTTTTAAACATGTACGTAAAAAAGTTAATAATTTAACTCTATGTTTATTTTCATATTAAAAAAAAATCTTTTTGTTTTCACGGAAAATAGTCGATAGTTGTAGAATTTATGATTAAAAAAATACGGAATAGAACCTCCAAATATTGTGAAACAACACTGTCTTAAATGTATAGATATACTCAAATTTTATGAAAGTTTTGATTTGCTTGCAAATAATGAATGGTGATGAATTACAATCATTATTCCTATGTAAAACATGAAATGAAACTTACCCTTTATCTTAATAAAGAGATAAACAGACAGATAATTTACGTAAGTATATCTATAAATATAAGTGTATATGTATGTAACTAGAAGAGGTGCCAAGCCTAGTGTTTACCAGATACCTATTTACGATACCAACTTTGTTTATTTAATTTCTTAAAATGGTTTCCTGTTTATAATAGTTGAAATGAAAATCGTATTTTAATTCATTAGTTGAAGGCATATGTGAATATTCTGGAAATAGGGATGCTACAGTTAAAAAAGTTTTTTTTTTAATTAAAAAAGGATTCACGGGTATATAATAAATATTTAATACGTTTCGATAAAGTATTCAATTCAATGAATGATTGACAATTTCTAACTTATTAGGGGAATTCTGTATTTATACCTAAAAAGTAGCCCCAAAATTTTAAGTCCCCCGCCGCGCCTGTCGGCCTTTCTGAACACGATAAACTGAAAAACTACCAAATGATTTTCATACGGTTTACGCAAATAGACGAAATGATTCATAAGGAAGGCTTAGGTGTATAATTCATTAAGGTTTTGTGTAAATTGGCTGAAATGTAACGATGCTTCTTGAAGATATCAGAAAAAATCATGCCGACTAGGAGCTTTATTGACATGCGCCGTGTAAACCAGTAAAATTATATGAAAACAATGTATTATGGAATTATTCCTCTAAAAAATATCTATTAAACTGTAGCAAAGCTACATGTACTTAGGATGCACCCGAGCGAAGCGAGGGTAAGTCACATGTATATACTCGTATTGCGTTTACGTCTAGAAAATAAATACGCTGTCCTACTCCTAAACTCCTGTGTTCTTCCATTTCATAAATATAAACACCAAAGATATATTTTTTCTTACTTTCTAATATATTTTTGTTCACGTTTAAAGCAATAGAACATTTTTAAAAACAGAAGTTATACGTAGGCGTTGTCACTGTACGTTGCTACTTAAGGAGGTGTCATTAAGTGTCAGTAAAATAAACGAAGTGTTTTAGCGATTAACATCAGCAATTTCAGGGTGTTGTTTTTAAAAGATTTATAGTTTTAATAAATATACACATATTATAATAAAATAAGCTGCAAACTGTCTATATTTTTTTATTTAAGATTTGTTATTATAATATAAAAAAAAAATATTATAATAAAAAAATAGTGGTAACCCTGATTATGACTAAATTAAAAACGTTTATAACTTGTGTAAACGTGGAACGGATACGCCGACTTCAGTTTTATGTTATTAAAATTTTCATATCTATATGATTTTTTTTATTACGTAAAGCTAAATTTAATATTCTGCAATTAACTATTTACTCAGAGGAGGCGTACGCTCTGAATATTTGAACAGCGAAATGACGAATCAAAATTAAATTAAAATAAAGAAATATGTTAATTCGTATACGTCTACATTTTATTTTAGATTTTTCTCGTGGTTTTTTGAAGTGAAAACTTCTATAGACACGTTTGGATGGGGAGTAAATTCATGTAAGTTGTCATCGACACGGTCACGACTCACGTGACATGTTAACGCTAACACCCAGAGAGCCGACAGATGTCAACACCAGATAAATGTAAACAGTTTTAATTTACTAATTTTAATTTAAGGTCAAACAATTAATTTGAATATCCAAAAATAATATCGGTTTGTTTATAGTTTTAAGTTTTCAATTCTGTCGGCAGTCCTCATGACTGCTTTTTTTTTAAATTGTAACTACTCCGCTCCTAAAAGATCCAGATAGTCTGATGTATTTCTCAATAAAAAGACGTTTTAACAAACCAAAAATAAACTATTTAGCTTGACTTTACAGAACTGTATAGATTTTTATCTTTACGTCCCTTTACCTACACGGTACCCTTTCGACCTTGACTTTATCCCTTTTAAATTTTTAACCTTGGACTGACTGAGGCTTGAGAAGAAAATGCTAAAGGAGTTTCTTCTGTCAATTATACTTTTAGAATGATAGAAATCTATAAATAAAAATATTTTATTCCCATTATTATTTATATTAAAGCTAAACGCTTAGTTCTTGCACACTTTATAGTAAAACTACCATAACTGTAAGAAATAAAAATCAAAACAGGTAATAGCAAAGCTTAAATTAAGATTCACTAGTATCTATTGGAAAGTTCGACAAATAAGCTCCAAACGATTCCTGTAATATTTTCGTAGATTAATTAATACAAATCTTATTCATACAAACATTTACCTCGTTAAGGGTATATGCACATTACGCTTTATAGATGCGTCGACGACAGACGTATTATAAACGTTCTTTAAAAAGTCGTCATGTCCATATGCCCTTAGAGCAAATATAGAATCGGCTATCATAATTTTATTTTGATTAATAGAACTATTCAAGCAAATAACAAAATAATCTAAAACATTTCATATATATGTAAATACATATTTTTTTACAAAATTCATTTATCTTATTTACATATTATATTTTTTCACATCATTATTTAAAACGAAGACATCTCTATCTGCTAAATTGTCAGCGGAGGTGTAAAAAATATTTATTGCAATACAACCCACGTTTGCTTTAACACTGACACATCTACTGTTTGGAGGTCGGAACTTTCACGAAAATATTTCTGGAATATCTTAAAAATTCTCATTTAGACAACGGAGAAACACATAAGCAACTGTAAGCAATAAAATTTGCCACAAGGTGACACTACCTGTATAAAATATAATAAGGACAAAGGTACCTAGGGACGGGCCTCGAGTGAAACGAGGGTAAGTCACTACTCTCCCAATTATTGTTCTCCTTCCTCAACTCTAAGTTCGAAACATCTTAAATGAAATATAATATTATTATATCAATACTCTTGATTACAATAATGATAGACAGTTCCCTAATTAAAATAATGAAAAATTATAAAAAAAAAACAAACATATTTCACCTTAAGAAAATCACTTAAAATTATAATTTACAAGTTAAATTTAAAAATTAAATAATAATTAACTAACGTTTTTTGGTAGAAATAGTATTTTAAAATATGAGGTCTATTTTAAAATCTGTCGGATTTTTTTCTCACCGTCTAGCTGAATGTTTAGACGTTAAATATAAACATGTTGTATAAATAGAGCGTGTTTAAAAACATTTATTCAGTACGCGAAGTAGTTAACGCACTTGCAACCAACAATCTTTAATATCCAAGTATCCTACATACCTAGTAAATATATACTGTACGAGCTCGTATATAATGTATAAAAAAATAACAACGATTGTCCATTTCGGAGTAAATATACGCTGAAATATGGTTTTCAGGAAATTAATATATTAAATTTAAAATCCAAATTTAAATCATCCTCTTAATTACGAGACTTGAACTTCTATATATAATGTGATCATTGAAAAACTTTGAAACTAGTAACTATATTTAATTTAGTTTGAATTTAAAGAAATGATGAAATTAAAATGAAAATGATTAAATTAAACTAAAGAAATAATGTTTGGAAGCATTCTAGTACACGATTTCTATAGTATTTTAATTTAAAATTTTCTACAATGCACATGATAGTTAAATCCCCAAACTCAAAGTGAATAAGCTCATATAAAAGTTGAACTATTTTTTACGTTTAAAACCTTATTGGAAAATGGATTTAAGATTTATATTTCAAAGTTACACATGTGTGTACCTTATACATGTGTACGTATACGCAAACTTTTTCAAATATCATTTTTATAACTGCCTGCATGTACGGCAGTAGATCCGGAGATCCTAGATTCGAGACCCGGGTCGGGCCAATTTTAATTACTAAGTTTCTGTTAAAATATTCTCAGTAGTAGCCCGGATTTGGGAAGTTGACGGTGTTGCACCCCCGATCCCTGTGCCTCCTCGTACGTAAAGCCATCAATCCTTAATTCTCACTGGTCGTGTCAAAGTATCATTCCATCGGACTTTGAGATTAAAAGGAATATAGAGTGCACTTGTGTCTGTGTGTCCACTTGTGCATTGTAATATCTCTTGCGCATTTGCCTTGTCGTAGTGAAATTGGCTGCTATGGCCGAAATCAAGAGGACATTATCTTTATGAAAAAGATTCGGCAAATTCATTACTGAGTACGAAAGTAAACAATTTAAATGTTTCTTATAAAGCTGTTGTTTTTATAATTTATTAGCTTTTTCTTTCTAAAAAAACAAATAAAAGTTAAAATAAAAACATTTTAAATCATAATAAACATATGTTTGCTAAAAGTGTAAATAAAATATCGTATGTAAAAGCTATTGTAAATTAACAGATTTCCCTTTGAAGTCGGTTAACAAGAAAGCTCTTGGGCTAACAATTCAAATATCATGTTAGAATCTTGGCAAAGGGCGGCAAAAGTTTAAATCAATTTCAGTTTTCTTGTGCTTTGAAATGTAAATTATTTTATGGATCGTAAACATTTTATAGTGTCATTTTCGGTGTAATTGCTTCGCTAAGTGGTTACAATACAAACGTAGAACGGCCGTTACGTGATGTTGGCAACTCTACAGGCCCCGAGACTGATACACTGTCATTTTATACTGGAAACTATATCAGATTTAAATATATTTCTATTATCGATAGTAGCGATATGTTTAAGTTGATGAATATAATTGATAATATAGTAATATTAAAAAATATACCTAGTGCTAAAACTAAACCTTTGTGTGAATTCTTTCTTTAAGCTTACTTTAGTAGTAGTCAAAAATTTATATAAAAATTATAAGCTAGGGTCGTAACTAGTAGTTGTAGATGAAAAATGAATACAAATGAGATAATAGAACAAGTGATATAATAAAAATGTTTTATCATTGTTTGTGAATAAAAAGAATTAATTTTATGATAATAATGCAAGGGACAATATTGCAACTTTGTATTGTAGCAATTTTGAATTATGACTTTAAAACTATCTGAATATTGAGTTGCAATGTTATACTAATCAGGTCGAAATTTGGACGATTGACAAAATCAAACCCTTTAATGACAAAGACTCTCATTCTTGATTGTGACATTCGTGTTGCATTTCTTTATAAATTAGTGAGTCATCTTTTGAATCTGATACATGATAAAGAAGATACATGTCACTGTTTATGACAGCTTTTTATATATAAACCATGAGTGAATTATCGATTAATATAATCTATAAAAGTAATCGGTTAGTCCTATTCGCACTCAGTGCTTTGCAAAGTGTTGAAAAGATAACAGCTCTACCTTTTATTTTTCTTATATAGAATTTAAAATTTCTTATGTAGATAATATATTTTTGAATTCAACGCTAGTTAAAGAGATCCAGCATCCATTTTCTGTCTTCATCATCAATTTTCTCCATGGTAACTATTAATTACTTTTTAATTAGAGATTAATTATAAGGAAATTAATCGGTAATTATAAAGAATTGAATCGGTACATTATTGACTAATATGTATGTACCTACATCAATTTCAAAAAAAGCTCGTTCGTTTTTTGTATAATTAATATATATAATACTATATAGTGTAAATATTATGTTATACGATATTGGTATCTTTTTTATATCAATTTTCATGATTCTTTTCTAAATAAACGTACTTCAATTATATTTTTAAAATTTTAAGAAAAAAACCATCTCTAAGAATGTAATTAAAGTCTATTTTGGAGTCGAAGCGAAATTGTTAAGCCTTTGAAGCATTTTTTGTATTCTTGCTGAATTAAATAACTTTCTTATCTTATTCAAGATAACTTTAACAAGTTTTCAGTTAAACAACTTTAAAGTTTAATCTATTCCTCACTTGCATACATACACGTACATACATACATAGAAATAGCTTTGCCCTTTAATAGACGTGGTTGTGACTTACGGCGAGACGAAACTATTTCCATCCAACTAGAATAGACATACTGGTATGTAGGTCGGGCATCGGAACTTTGCTTGTTTTGTTTATTTAACCCTTGTATAACAAAAGCTTTTGTACTTGTTATAGACAATATGAAGTATCTACAGAATTTAAGTTACTAAGACACATGCTTTTTATTGCTATTTCTCTAAGTGGAACTCCAATTCCCCTTTAACTGTTCTCTTTAGAAAAGCTCTTTATAACCGATTTCAAAAAATAGGAGTTAATGTAGCTGTATTTTTTTGTATACGTTACGCTGTATGCAATATTTATGCCAATTGCCAATTGTCAACCGATTTTCATGGTTTCTTTCTAAATGAATAGGTACCATCACTCAGTAGCATCTGTTGCAAATTTTCTCCCGCTTCAGTCTATTCAGCCATCACAAGGAATGCATTTTCAAAATTGCATAAAACGTCTGGAATAGACGCCTGATCTCTCAATGGAACTGTTCATTAATGGTGGTCACATAAACATATGTAAACTAAAATCACTCCTAAGGGTAGGATAATTACTTTTAAATGATTTTAAAGTCATATAATACCTATTTTACTTTCTAACTTTTAGTAATAGAACAATGACAAGATAAAACTAATGTATGTTGTTAGTATAATTTACACAAGACCTAGGACACGTTATGCGTAACACACAAAAGTATAAAATGTAGACTCATTTTCATCAGACAGTCAGTCTGTAATTTTTTAATGCCAACGGTTTTATAATGAGAAATCAGAAAACATTGGAATAGTTCCTATAGCCTAGAAAGGAAGTAAACAATGATGACTTATATATCATTCATTTAAATGATTTAATATAAAACTACATTTTAAAGTTTAGTATAGATTTCTGAGGGATGGAATATTTTCCCGCAGTAAAAAGTATCCTATATGTTGACCCGGATAACCAGCTATCATCATACCAAATTTCATCAATATTGGTATAGTCTAATAAAAAAAAATTCTAAAAAACTATAAACTCTTGAAGTTTTCCAAAAAAATATTTAATGTACAAATTCGACTTAGAATTTTATAATATGTATAGATAGATGGGAAACGGATATAACGGAATGTTTTTTTTTAAACCAACCCTTTTTTTATTTAATTTTGCTAAAAAGTATTAGTTATTTCTGAACACATTTCAATCATATTATGAGCTATAATAGACTATTAATAAAAAAACAATATTTACCAAGTCATAAAATATATTATAGATGTCGTAGAAGGAAATGGCTTTTCTACAGAACTACACTTTCAGAATGTAGGCCGATTTTGCCTCAACCGCACGTTAAGTTTTACAACTTTTGTATACAGTTGCTATTAATTTTATAGCTAATTTATAACACATCTGTTCCGGTAAACCCATTTAAACTGGCATCGATGTTTATTGTTGTATGGAAATAGAAAAATATCTTATTCTGTGTTGTTTTATATCCACTTATACTTGGCGCCTTATTATTTCCCAAAGATTGTCACTAGCTAATAAATGTTAGAAACAATAAAATGTTTGAAAATATAAAGAAATCGGTCAAGTACGAATCAACAAGTCGAATTCGCATACGAAGGGTTCCGTACCATCATTTATTAATATGACTTTTACTCTATGTATGTAGTATATTAATTTCGATTAGAAAATGTTTCTTGTATTTTTATTTTTATTTATTTTATTATTTTTTGTTATAGCGGCAATAGAAATACATACTCTGTAAAAATTTCAACTCTCTACATATTATGAGATACAACCCTCTGACAGACGGACGGACGGACAGCGGAGGCTTAGTAATAGGGCTCCATCGGAACCTTTCCGGTACGGAACCCTAAAAAGCACTCAGCAATTCATTCTTTATTCGTACGGCGAATTGCTCGATGGGCCATTAACATATTGAATTTCACCATCGTGAGATAATCAAGTTTCATTATCAGTGGGTTTCCATATTTAATGGCAAGGAAATATAATAAAATATAACTTGTATCTCTTGTGATGTTTGACAACACGCGCTGTGGTTTAAGTACTTATCTATAAAATGAAAGAATAACAAATGTTGTATTTTGATTAAGTAATCAGCTGTGTAAAATAGCATGATTTGAAACATTGGAATATGTGGTAAAGGTAGTTAAACTAAAAAAGAAATCTTATTACAAGGCTAAGGCAAAATATGGCGGATGTTTAATTTCAGACCAGAACCCATTCGTATTTTTTTAAATACAACAAAAATATAATGATATCTTATGCTTATGTATTGTTGGCAATATTAGTTTCAAGTGCTTCATTTTCAGAACACTCTAAATTTCGCTATAAACACCATAAAACGCACAGTTGGTATTGTAATAATGAAATCTCTATACTTGTTTATAAAACAAAAAGCTTTTTCGAACGACTACGCAGTTATAAGGCTCCCTTGAATTGAACTGTTTCAAAAAGTTTATTTTTGTTGATAAAAATGTTTGTTTTGATCAAATTTGATGTATTTATGTTTTCGGTTTCACAGGTTGTGAAATATCTATAAAGCTAACGTAAGCTTGTAAATCTCCGTGGGTTTGCAAGTGTATTGTAGGAAATCGATTAGAGTAAATTCTATGAAATTTTCTTTAAGGAAAATATACTTCATACATTTTTTGCTTTCACGCTATTTAAATTTTGTTAATAACATTACGATTGAAGGACCCGATTAGTTTCCCGATTGAACGGAAGTCCAATATGATTCACACAAAGAACATATGAATATACACCCAGATGACAGATCGTTACAAAAGCTTATATTATAACAATATAAATATTTTTCATAAGCAAGCTAAATTTGCTGAAACAAAAAATCTTAGTTTTTAGGCAACCCAAAGTTACACACTCTGCTTCGGAAATCTCTTCAAATCATCCCCTGCCTGACCTCTGTGGCGACCTGTCAACACGCACATTATAGGATCTTTCACATAGATAGCTAGTCTTAATAATATTTGAAGTCACGTCATTAACTATTATGATCTACTTACATTTTCTCTCGGTTTTGACTGCGAAGTTCAGTAATAAATAATCTACTTTATGCAAACATACCCATTTTAGGGCTGAATTTCCAAAAGTACTTTCTTAGATACTAACTGAAAAATAATTGGTTTATATTTATTGAGATTTCGTGATTATACAGTGAGGTATATGGCTTTTTTATATACAGATTATATATTTATTAAAGTCAAACCAACGATTTCTTACGCGAGACACAGTAACAATATAACATAAACCTACGTCACTAGTTCGTAGTTCCTCCTTTATTTATTATGTATAAATATTTAATAGGCGTATAACATGAAATACTCTAGTACTCGACATAATCCGCTTACGTGATCGTATTTACACTATTAGGCACGGCACTGTCGGCCACCGACGGCCTACATACAAAAATCAATAACAATACCAGAAAATGTAACGATGTAAAAAAAATTATATAGACTATAATGCATAGTATATAATAATGGATGGAGATCGAGTGAAATATTGTACTTTGTCAAAAACACTATGTTAAATTAAAAGTGTTATAAAAATTTTACAACTTCTTCTTCTCCTCGTCCTTATCCCGTTACGTTACGTGGGGTCGTCACAGCTGTCTTCTACTTCCCTTAAGCCGTCATCTCGGCACACCTCGGCCTCTTTCACACATTCCATCCATCCCTTTCTTGTTCATCCACATTCATACTAATGTATTGCCTGGCTTGATCGTAAAAGATTCTATTGACAGTTCTTTGCAATCAAATATTTTGAAGCTTTTTTAAGCATTGCCATTTTTAAGCTTTTGAGAAATGCATACCGTCTATTAGTGGTTTTGTAGGACTCGCTGGCTAGAACAGCCAGCATACCTTGGAAGGGAGTATCACTTTGCTATCTTACTTTACCATAACGTTTTCCATCAACAACACATCACATAGTTGCAAACGAATAAAAATACATATTATCAATAATTTTTCTTCATTTACTTTAAATTATTGGAAATAATTTTTAATTTTAAACGTTTAATCAAGAACATGTTTAATGATTTTCTATCAACGGAATCCTAAGGGAAACAATATCACGCTCCAGTTCAGATATATTTATATCAGAACAAAAATAAAACTTGCGATCTCTCGCAACTAACACTTATTTTGTATTATAAATATGTCACAATATATCTTGTTTAACGAGCTCGACAATGCTGAAACATTACGTTGTTCTGTGTTAAAAATAATATCACTAATAAGATTATAATTGTTGACCTAAAAATTTAATCTTAATTTAATTTAGTTGATAGAAAAAAATGAATTTAGAGATTTCGCCTTCAAAGGATTGATTGATGACTAGTATTATGTCAAGGCTAATAGACACATTTGAAAATAGCTAACTGTCAAAAGAAAATAACCTTTATTACGATTTTTCATTAAGGTTCTATGCACACCATGTTTTATAAACGTGCGTCGTTGACGTGTATTCTGTGCTGATGTTAAAAACTGCAGTTTACTTGCTTTTGTATTAATGTATGTAAAGCGCGTTAACAGCCATTTAAAAGTCACAGAAACAAATATTATGGCACCTTTTTTTTCGACATCTGAAAGGTTTCTCTCTCAATAATGATGAAATATCGTGAATAATGTCTTTATTACAAAGTCTACGATACAATGTGTATAATACTATAATGTAGACTCCAAAATCTAATTAATTGTTTTATACTTACGTTTTCACGGTTGGCTATGTTTAGGTATACCTAAATAGTAACTTGCTACTTCTAAGATATTCATTTAATTTAAATTATACAGCGATTTACCCTCGTTTTGCTCGGGTGTGTACGCCGTACGCGGATTTTGTTCACAATTTCATGGGTTTTAATTATTTTTTTTGCGGAACCCTGATTCTTTTTCTAAAATAAGAGTAGCCTAAGTTACTCCCTATAACATCCGCTATCTGCCAGTGAAAGTCCCGTCAAAATCGGTCCAGCCGTTTTAGAGATTAGCCGGAACAAACAGACAGACAGACAGACAGACAAAAATTGTAAAAAATATTGTTTTGGTATATGTATCGTGTATACATCCATATGCATTTAGTAAAAAACGATTATTTTAATATTACAAACAGACACTCCAATTTTATTTATCTGTATAGATAAGAACAAAATTTACAAATATCGTGAAAAACATTTTTTGTAAAAATTACATAGCAGCATCATATACTCTTATACTGATGCTTTAGCATTCTTATTTTTATAAAATATTATAATTTAACCTTCCTAACTCACAGTAACTAACTCTCAACCGCGCTAACAACAGTAAGCAGTACCTGTCTGCTAAGGGACTAATTTATATATAGAAGTAGCTGAAGTCAGATGAATGGCATGCAAATTTTATTTATCGAACGCAAACGTCAAACAGTACTATTTTTATTTATAAATGTACTAGAAACTTACTCTTTTTTTTTAAATGTTGGAAAACGCATTTACGCATATCACCTGTAGATATACAGGTGGTTTTGTGGGACTCGCCGGCTAAAAAAACCAGTACTACCCACTAAAACCCAAGAACCTCGCTCGTCTTAATGGGGCGTCGCAGGATCGCTTACGCACTCAACTACGAAGCCCCGACGGCAGGCCTGCCGAAACAGACCACAACAACCATGGGGTTACTCCGCAGTCCACTCTATTATCATAGAGGTACCAGGAGCAACCCGCATGGTACACCACCAACCGAAATGGGCCACCTCCCACCGTCCACCAAAGTGGGCCACCTCCCTGTGCGTTTCTTGGCTTCGCGCACGGCTGAACTGCCGGACGCTAATGAGCCCCCCCACCATGACAAGGTGCACGCACGTTAGGAGGGTACTAGAAACATACCCTAGGTTGACTCGGGCGCGTCCCTACGTACCAGTAAACTGTAACAGTAGCTCCACAACTCTAGGTCAAAGGTCCAAGATATTAAACAAAGACATCTATAGATTCCACAGATGTCTATGTCTAAATATCTAATATGTCTTACATCCAACATTAGTGATTTTTACATAAAATAGAAACAACAAGAAATTTGAAAATGAAATATTTTTTAAAACAATGACTATTAAGTAGGTATAGGTATAGATAGACCCCATGACAATAGTTATATTTTATTGATTTAGAGTACAAAAGCGGCTCACTCTCGCTTTGCTCGGGTTCGCCTCTAGGAACACAAAAACAAACCTATCCCACGGGAATCGTATATTTTTCCGGGATAAAAAGTAGCCTATATGTTATTCCAGACTATAATCTATCTCTGTGCCATATTTCATCCAGATCCGTTTAGCTGTTCTGGCGTGAAAGAGTAACAAACGTATATACAGTCATACTCACAAACTTTCACATTTATAATATAAAGTATAGATTTTATCAAGTACGTTTGCGGATTCGGATGACGAATTAAAGAAAAGCATTTTTGGGCTTCTATCCAGAATGCACTTGTAAAAAACCGAAACTGAACTAGATTAATGCCAACTCTATCTAATCACTAAAGTCTAAATGGACTTATTGATATTAGTAAAATAGATTTTTTTTTTAAATTTCATGATATGAAAAGTGAGTGAAATAGTTTTTATCCCGGAAATCATCCCTTATGGGGATGAGAATGGGGATGAAAGTTTGTATGAGGAAGCAAGCTAGGGACGAATCCGAGCGAAGCAAGGGTGAATCGCTAGTTTAAAATAAATCTGGGGATAAAATGCGAAAAGATCCGAAAACCCGAATTACAAATATTCGCGTAAATTTAAGAAAGTATTAGATGAATTCATCACTTTCAGAACAACACTCTTTACGTGATATATACACGAAGCTAAAAAATTTAGTAAATACCTACATTGAAACGTAAATTAGCAAGATATGAAGTAAGGAAACAGAAAAATTTTTATTATCTACATAGTGGGTTCATTTTAATATATCTCGTAACTTTTCAAGACGCGTTTAGTAAACACTGTGTTATTAGTAGGCAAGGTCGTCCGTCCGTTTATGTGTTTATGCTACACTTTGATTTGGTTTGGCTTAGTGGAGGTCAATTTTTTAATAGATTTATTATAAAGGAATGCTGTAAAGACTTTTCATTTTATATATATTTTTGCTTTACTAAAATATATTCTTATTTCTGGTTTTATATTAGAAACTAGCAAAATCCGCGGCTTCGCTCGCGCTAAAACTACAACCAAATACTTTAAAAAGGTAGGTTTCATACAAATTTTCATCCCTTATTTTATCTCCTTATGGGATGAATTTCAAAAAACGCTAAACGTATTTATTTAATTGTATTGAAGAGCATTAATACCAAGTTTCAAGAAATTTTGATCATAAAAAATATTTTTTGGGTTTTGTTATAACGTGTACTCCCGTGGAAATGAGATAATCTCCCGCAGTAAAATGTATCCTATATGTTGACCCAGATATTCAGCTATCATCATACCAAATGTCATCAAAATCCCTCCAGTGGTTTTTCTGGGATGCGGTAACAGACAGACAGACAGACAAACAAAAATTCTAAAAACTATAGATTCGGCCTCTGCATCGATAATAATGTTTATTTCAATAAGATTTTCCAAAAAATATTTAAGGTACAGATTCAACTTTAGATTAGATCGCAAGGACTTAGAAAATTGTTTACAGGATGAAAGACAGAAGCTATTTTTAGACCAAAATATTAAGTGATGTCATCATCATTCAGACCCTTTAACGCCCTACTTCTATCCGCGGTCAACCGAAGACTCCTACGAAATGAGCTAGCTTTATACAAGTTCACATCTCTTTAGAAAATTATTTTGGTTCTCTTGGACATACAGGTTTCTCAAAAATATGTTTTCCTTTACCAAGCGAGCGATAATGATTTTAAACATAAAAATTCTAGAGGCACTACTTTAAACTCGTTTCACTTTGTTTCGAAAACGTTGGTAACATCAATGGGCTATTTTACTATACACAAATATGTAACAGATTGATATTTCTGTTTCCATTGCAAAATGTCGGCAAAGTGATGACGTTTTCTTGTCTAAATAAATAAATTCTAATTCATAAACACATTCTGAATCGAGTCGAGTTCCAGAGTTGAGTGAAGAGTATAGTACATGTAGCTACAAATAAGTAGTTAAAGTTAGGATTTTTTATAAAATACTGCAGATTAGACAATGTTGTAATAGATTTTTTTATATATTATTACTAGCGACTCACCCTCGCTTCGCTTTGTGTTCGTCCCTAGACAAAAACAAATTATCCCACGGGAACCGTAAATTTTTCCGGGATGATATATAGCCTATCTTCCTCAGTTAACGGGCTATCTATTGCAAAAAGAATTTTTCAAATTGGATCAGTAGTTCCTGAGATTAGTGCGTTCAAACAAACGAACAAACAAACAAACAAACAAACAAACAAACAAACAAACAAACTCTTCGGCTTTATAATATTAGTATAGATTAAATAGTACAGATCTTTGCAAATAAAACTGTTAAACTAAGTTGGTTAAAGTTAATAAGTCCCTCTATATTCTACATTGTTAAAATTTAATTTAACTTAAATAAAAATATCAAATACACCACATCATGTAATAGTCATGAAGCACGCAGTTATTTTTTTACAGTTAGATGAAAATATCATACTAATTTTTCTAGTATATGACGTGAAAGTCAACATTTACTTATCAACCTAGTTTACTTAACCGTGGTTATGACCATTTACACAAATACAGGATTTAAATAGTTTATTTGTCCATATAGATACCATCTTAAATCCCCATTCAAACAAAAGTATAAACAAAGCACTTCTCGCTTTGATCGCGATAGCTGAAATGCCATGATTCATCACATGATTGAAACCCGGCCAAAAACCGTCGTAAAACAATCGAGTGAATGGTATAATGCCACAATGTGTTCAATAAATAATAATAAATGAACATGGATACCTATTTAGCTTTCACGTTGCATCCGTTTTGAAAACCATAAACTTTTGAAGTGGACTCAAAGAAAATTACAAATGTACTGATTGAATAATAATGTATAACAAAAACTCCTATGTAAATGTACGTAATGTATGTAATGTTATATTAGGGCACTGCCTCGGTGGTGTAGTGGTTAGCATGTACGGCTGTACACCCGGAGGTTCTGGGTTCGAGTCCCGGATCGGACCAAGTTTAGTTAATGAGTCTTTCTGTTTAGTAAGCCTCGTAGAGTACGTTGAGCCGTCGGTCCGGCGCCCTAACTCTCACCGGTCGTGTCGAGAAGTCGCCCCACCGGAGTATGAGAGTGACAGGAATAGAGAGTGCACTTGTATCTGCGCGTACACGCGCTGCACTATAATATCTCCTGCGCAGATGGCTATTCTCAATGAAATTGATCGCCGTGGCCGAAATCGGTCGAGAGGACATTTAATTAGAGAAATTCACCACTAAAGTATTAGTCCTAATTGGTTGTGGTCAAGGCGCCTAATCTCCTTATCTCACCTAGACTTCTGCGCGAGAGATATTATAATGAACAAATAATTACGAGAATATACATAAATGAAATTTATTTCTATTTCTTTAACTACTCTTCTGAGACGGTTGATTAGAATGGTAAAAAATGTCGCAGAACCGCGAGCTTAACGTGCTCTCCGCGATATAAAAACAACTTTACTCAACTCCGAGTTATTAAATATTTCGTAACTATTTTGGCTTAAGCTAAGACTCCAATACAGGCCTTCACTATCTGCAATTTTACATGTTTAATTTTTAACGTTGAGACATGAATTTACGCATAATATAACCTGTATACGAGTGGGTATATGGGACTCATTAGTTAGAAAACGCAGGTCTAAAGTATTCAACCACCGGCCGCAGCCGAAGCCGCAGCGTAAAACTAATATTTTCAATTTTGTAATCTATACATGTAATAAAATTCTAACTGAGTCGAGTCTATAGATTAAATAGTTTTTGTAATAAAATAGTCATTATTATCTATATACAGAGGCCGAATCTACCTATAGTTATAGAATTTATGTCTGTCTATCCGTCTGGGAACGCATCACGAGAATATCACTGAACAGATTTTGATGAAATTATTCAACATAGGATACTTTTTATTACGGGAAAATATCTCATCTTTGAGAAAGTTATACTAACCGTTAATACGTAGGTACCTATGGACGAACCCGAGCGGAGCGAGAGTGAGTTGCTAGATAATATTAAAAATCTAAAAGTCAAATAAAACAAAGATACTTAGGTTGGATGGATGGTCGAACGGATTAAGATTAATTTAACACAGATAGATTGATTAGACCACTCGACTTGAAAAGGCGTGAGCTTTTTTAAAATGAATGATATTAAAATGATCTCTATAGAAATAAAGTAAAATTGCATAAGCGTCAAATTTTTATAATTGAATTATTCTTGTAAACTTAAAAAAAAAATTTGGGTTACGTAAATATTTATAAAGTTTTAAAGGCCGTTATATTAGTTCAATTAGGATAAACAGACAATATAATTCAATAGTCGATACGTCCAGTTGTTTCCACCAAATGGAAATCGAACCTAGAATGAGTAGGCGGAAACTAATAAGATTATAGACGTTATTCTCATATTAAAAGCACAGTAAATTATCATCGGAACAAAGATGACTCAATACGTTTACACATACACGTCATAATCAAAATGTTTACTAGAATCTATAAAGTAGTGTAAAAACTTTCATGTTTATGAAATATGTAAATTAAATATAAACTAATTATAATTTACATCTATACATATAATAAAATTGTAACTAAGCCGAATCTGTACATTAAATATTTTTCGGAAAATCTTATAGAAATAGACATTATCATCGATACAGAGGCCGAATCTATAGTTTTGAGAATTTTTGTCTGTCTGTCTGTCTGTCTGCCTGTTACCGCATCACGAGAAAACCACTGGACAGATTTTGATGACATTCGGTATGACGAACGCTGGTTATCCGGGTCAACATATAGGATACTTTTTACTGCGGGAAAATAGCTCATCTCTGAACTAAACGTTAAAACGTAAGTATTATATAAGTAAGTATTATATAGAACTCAATGGAATGAAATTTTGACAGTTTATTTTTTTAAATTATTTATGTTAAAGTTAGGTAACCACTAATATTAAATTATACTTACTAGAAAAGTTAAAAAAAATAGTAAAGTTCATATGGAAAAATATCCCGGGAGAGGCTACTAATGCTTAATAAGTCATGAATGGGACAAGCAAAGAGCGCTAAGGACGAATTATTAAAATAGCAAAACAACCACATCCTTAAAATAGTTTACATCCACAGAATATCCGTAAATACGCTATCCTTTTAATAGAGATATTTCGAATTCGACATCCTCCTTTATACTTGTATATCTTAAAAAAATGTCAAAAACGAAGTTTTAAAAATCCAGGTGATTTGCTACAACTTTTAAGTCGTTTAAAGTATCGATTTTTAGGTACGAGGTATTAATATAACATGTCAATTACACGTAGTTTTGACAATAACGCACGCGAGCATCTAAGCTATTAAAGTTTTTTTTTTTTTATACATATACTCTACACATATCCGCAACGGTAAATAGCGTTTTTAGAATTATACGCACAATTTGGAGTGTCCCTTTCGAGTTTAAGAATAATTAAAAATACTAATAAAATAAAAATACTTTAAGAAAATGGCATATCTGCATTTCTCAATTCCTCGATATATAATAAATTTCAAACCACAATTTATAGCGTTACTTAAATATCAGGTGAACGACCTCAGTATGAATATGATTGCATTGCGAATTAAGAAAAGTTATTTTTGGACGACATTATGCAATACATTCCAAGTTTATAGTTTCATTATCATTTTTTTATATAGCAAATAGACAGACACACAGATACAAACAGACAGACAGATAAACATTTTAAAAACTACAGATTCGGCCTCTGTATCGATAATAAATAATAATGACTATTTCAATAGGATTTTCCAAAAAATATTTAATGTACAGATTCGACTCAGAATTTTATTATATGTTCAGATAAAGCAGGATGTTGGGTGAAAAAATATATAAGGATTATTAATATTTTCAAAAAGATAATTTTTTCTAGAAAACTTGTAATTTTATGGTCAAACTCATATCGTAGGCGGATAATTTAAAACCATAACCTTGGAGATACCTAAATATTAATATTTAGTGCAACTTCCTGTCTTAAAATGTTATACAGTTAAAATAAATCAGCAAAAAACGATTGTTTCACATAATGTAGTCCACATTTCTGTGGTTGCCTGAATCAAATTTTACATCACAAAATACCAATAATAGGAAATCATTATAATTAAAATAAATACACAAACATTAACTGATTAATGCACACATTTGCTTGAATTAAACCATAAATTATCATAATAGTATGAAATCTCATCAATTATCGATATGTTGCAACTCTAACTAATAATATCGATTATTTTGGTTCAAATGAAAACAATAACAACTGTTCGAGTCAAAAGCCATTATTAGGTACTGGTTGAAAACATCTGTATTTGATACGCAATTAGGTCACATATCCGCTTAATGTGTTCATTTATAAAGTAATTTTAAAGATCAATCAATATTTAACGAATGTTTTAATCGTGACTTTGCTTAAATATACATTTCATGAGATGAAAATTTTGAAACTTTTTTGTTACTTCTTATTTACTGGCCTTATAAGATGTTTGTTTACCTTATCGTGATGGAGGACTCATTAGCGTCCGGCAATCCAGCCGGGCGTGAAGCCAAGACACACTAGAAGGTAACCCACTTCGGTGGGCGTTGTGCAATCCGGGTTGCTACTGACACCTGGAGTGGACCGTGAAAGCAAACCTTTGATTTGATTCTTGGTTGGTTTGGTGAGTCCCATAAAAACATCTTGTAGGTAGTATTTTTCTTAAATTAATTATTGTAATATCTATTCTAAAATTACTGTCCTTTGTGATATTTTTTCCTTTTGTTTTCTTTAACATATTCAGTATAAATCTACATATATAAAAAAACTCTATCTGAATCTAATCTTTACATTAAATATTTTTTGGATCTATAGTTTTTAGAATTCTCTGTCTATCTGTCTGTCTGGGAACGCATCACTAGAAAACCACTGGACAGATTTTGATGAAATTTGGTATGATGATAGCTGGTTATCTTGACTCGGACACTTAGGATTCTTTTTACTGCGAAAAAATATCTCATCTCTGAGAAATTTATACTAACCTTAAAACGCAGGGACGAACCCGAGCGGAGCGAGAGTGAATCACTAGTTTTAAATATAAACAAAATCGGAATCAGGTAATTAAGATAAAAATCTTAATAAATATAAAAAAAAAGTTGATACAAAACCAACCCTATATTCAATAGTGATCTATTAAGAAATCGCTAAGTCAGCAATGACCCTCGGACAAATTTTTAAGAGACTCTGTCCCTGAGATTAGACTTTGCCTTGATAACGTTTAAAATGTGGTAGAAAAAATTTTCAGAGATCATTTGTGTTTTGACCCTGCAGTGGGAAGTTAAAGGGCTGAAGGTATATAAATATTAGTTAAGTTTTAAGAAAAAAATAATTTTATCTTATTATTTCCTCTCATTACTGGTATGTGAAGCCCAATGTATGATGTACATATAGCTATCCTACATATATAAATGGTACTCAAAATGCAATTAAGAAAAATGCATGATGGCTACACTGAATAAAACACTATGATGAAATTAAATAAAATTATTTTAGTTATAATTATGCTGTAATAAGGTAATAATGAAGGTATATTCTATAATGTTTACCTACACGCATAAAGATTTTAAATAAAACTATCTTTTTGGATTATTTCGCGGATTTATTTGGATTTTTGATTTCCGAAGTGACGAATGATTTGCAGCGATCATTTTTTTGTGTATATTTTATTTTATTAAAATGTCAAATATTCGCGTAATTCTAAGAAAGTATTAAGAAAGAGATTTGTTGATGAAGTTCGAGTTCAGCGGTCGTTAGTTAATTACACTATGTGTTTTATCCGATTGTGCCAGAAGTAGGGTTATGTTTATAGTATATTAGACGACATACACACAGGTAGCTATTATAAACATGTTCTTTCGTCAACTTGTTTTGATCTTTTAGTTCATTTTTTACGCAGTCGGTTTTTTTATTTTTGTAAATATATTTTTTGACCATACTGTACATACATACATAAAAAAAAACTTCATACTATTTTTTTATCAACGTATACTATAACTATAATACAGTTAAATGCATTTATAATTTGTATGCATGTACGTACATTATTAACCACATTTTATGGCTAAACGTTCTTGATAATAGCGATTTAATTTAGGTTTTATATTTTTCCTCTTATTGTGTTTTTATATAATATTGGTAATTAATTGAAAAGCTTAGGTATGATAGATCTTAATGATTTTTTTTCCTCATATATTATAATATTATTGTAATAAACGTTTTGAACTGACCGAAAATTTTAAACTAGTCTTCAAAACGACCATTCTACGAGTTATATTTTCTACTTTTAACTTGAAATTTTTAAGATTTTCATTTAAAAAGAATCTTCGAACTATGATAACGTAAAGAAAAAACCAATTATTTTTATATCTATACTTTATCAGCCTCTTAAAGTACGTAAGTTACAAGTAAATTACAGTTTCTTTATAATTTTTAAATACATATAGTGTAATAGCTTATTTTAAGCATTATGACAATTTTAGTATTAATTACTAATTAGTTGACAAAAATATAGGTACTTACGTATGTACGAGTAGGTACATGCAAACATATATTATAACAGGGCTTGGAACCGGTTTAAAAAATCGATTTATTTAAAACGGTTTATTAAATGGTTACGGTTTACGGTTTAGTAAAGCGAAATAATAATGATTAACGGTTTTTCTTTGAGAAAGGTTATATTTCAGTTTCGATGCCAAAAAAACCGGGTAATTCATTCATACGTAAGAGACGTACATGCTTCCTTGTACTAAGTCATTCAACATTAGCAAAGTTCCGTAAATGCATTAATGTAAACGCACAAAAGCTCATTTTAACCGGTTAATTTTGGTCATGGAACCTAAATTCGTCAAAAACTGTTCTCCCGGATTTAACCGGTTAAAGAACGTAACTGAAACCTTATACAGAAAACGGGTTTAAAAATTGAACGAGTTTCCGAGCCTTGCATTACACTCCTACTACTAGACAGAGAGAAACTAAGGTTCATACTTACAAATATATCACGATTAAAATTATTTTATATGTAATGTACATTATTTTATATTTAATATAAGTAAATATATTTGCCGTCTCTTTAATTCTCACTTAGGGCAAAGACATACAGTCTTAAGACTAAAATAACGTTAACTTCAAATTAAGGTAAATCCATTATGAATCTGAGATAAAATGTTCCCACGAGTACAAATGATTCTAAACAATTTATTTAGTTGTTATATAACAAATGTTAATTAGTTCATAATTAATTTTAAAAAGATCAAATAAATATTTTAAGTCTTTAAATAACAAAATAGGTATTTTGAGTTTGGATTGTCCTAATTTTGATATAATATTCTGAAATATAGATGTTTCATCAGTATTTTCCTTAGAAATGAAATAAGACTCGTTTTAATTTGATAGCGTTAATAAAAGATTTTTTTAAGCAAAAAACCATTAATTTATATAAAAATCCGAATTGTTAAGGTGAATTTACTTTAATTATAATCTTATGGTGGATTTACTTTCGATTGAAGTTATTTAGCAGAAATACACTAAGTTAAATGTTAAAAAACCTTTATTTGTTATCCCTTTCCTTTAATGATCTTAAAATACATAAATGAATCTTATTTATATATTATTATTACTAATTTTGTATGTATGCAGTTATTAATTAAATTTTGAATATGACAGTGCTGCCATTTTTCAATTCTTAAATACAATTCATTGAATTTACGTTGTATGTTTTGCTCAATAAAAAAAAAATCAGTCTTTAAAAAAGTTCTTCCTAACAGAAAAATAATTATTCTGATTACTTGACTTTTACCTGAACAGCATAATAGTAACATTCTTTTAGTAAATACTAAATATATAGAAAACAGAGTGATTATTGTTGTCATTTTTAATAATGTGGAATAAGCAAAGTTTAATTTTAAACAACGAATATTTTGTCCTTCTTTTTTAATCTACATATACTCGTACAATGGAATATTTATTTTGATATTTTATCGATTTTTTTAGTATATGTGCTAATTAGGATAATGTAGATTGGGATGTGACATCCTAAAGCCAAAAATTTTCAATGCTATAAAGTATGTACAACTTCTAATTTTACTTAACATTATTTTAATATAAAGGAAATTAATCCATAAAACATAATCCGTAAAACACTTAAATTAGAATCACTTCACATTAAAAACTTTTCAAATCCCATTATTTAATTTAAGCTGTTCAAAAGAAGTACCCCGAGGTCTTCTTTATTAAGCCTGTCCTAGGTTTCATTGTACACTGTATTGTATACTAGCTCCTGAATTTTCATTCTCAACATGAGTTTTTTAGCTGGTCCTAACTTCTTCACGTGAGGAATCAGACTGTTGAAGAACCCTATGTCCTCATCCTTAGTTACTTCAGGTGCATCACTATTTGCTGCACTTTTTTGGGCTTCATCATCATCATCATAAAAATCGGTTTCCATGATTATAGGTTTTGTGTCGAATTCATCAAACTCGTCATCTTTCACGCTAACTTCATTCGTGGTTGGTTCTATATAAAAACAACTAGTTTGATCCGCCGTAGTTGTATCAAAATCTTGGTCTTGGGTAAAATGGTCATCTGTGGTGTCGTTTCCTTCGTAATCGTTGAATTGGTTGGTTAGAAACTGAAGTTTAGGTAAGTACTCCCATTCAGACCCTTGTTTACGAACTTCTTTACGTGCTTGATCTCTTAGGTACTTCCATTTTAATCTCGCCTCGTCACCTGTAAGTGTTATTATTGTTTTTAAACATTTGTAATTAAAATAAATATGTTTTGACGACACGTTTGGCTCAGTTTGTAGTGACCCCACTTACTGTGCCAGCGGTCGCGGGTTCGAGTCCCGCCGGTGGCATTCATTAGTGATGAGCACGAATGTTTATACTCCAGTCATCGGTGTTCATATTTGTAATATGTATGTTTTTAAAGTTAAATATGTGTAGTGTATCAATTATCTGGTATCCATAACACATCATAGCTTACCATGGAACTAGATGGTGCTGTGTGTTAATGTCCCAACATATTTATTTGTATATAAATATGTTGGGACATTAACACACAGCACCATAAAGTTTTTCTTACACAAAGAGGTTACCGATGTATAACATTCGTTTTTATAACTAAAATGCCGTCGTGTGTAAGTATTCCGTAAATGCATTAATTTTATCAAAGAAAAAAAACAATGTCAACAGGTAAATAAGCTGAAATTATTATATTTTATTTGGTTTATTTACAAAAGTAAATATATAAAGACGCCATGATTATGTAATTCAAACAAAACTTACGCGCAATGACAAACACTAGCTGTCTTTTTTCTTATAGTTTTGGTTAAGCTATCCCTTTCACATTATTTACCGACAAAACATGCAAACAAAAATTGTATTTAAATTACTGTTTATTTTTTAGTGCAATAAAGAATAGTATATTATTTTGAAATGTGGTGGTTTAAATAAAATAACAAATGTGCGAGTATGTGTGCTGCCGCTTTGACACTTTTTTTCCGCTAGTTTTGTGAACATATAACGCATCATTGGTCATACATAGAAAAAAACTAGGATGATACTAATAAAATAAAAAGTTATCTTTTAACAATGTTACAACCTTACCGATTATAAAAGTGATACAATCGAAGAATATTATTCATACAACTATAATTTTTAATTTGTTTATCCTATATTTATATTATGAGAAACTCTCTATAAAGTTATTATATCAAGTTCAACCCTAACTAAATAACGTTAATTCAAACTACAACACGTTTTATCTAATCAATGCCATAATAAACTAAGAAACTAACAACATAACATAATGAAACTTACGCGTAACTCCTAACTCCTGCGAAACCTCTTTCCAGCTTTCATCTAATTTGTACCAATTGTGATGACCTTTTAGTTGTCTGTTCCAGATAATATCTCTTGCTTGGACTAACTCAATCAGCTTATTCATGTCGACATCTATAGTTCTTCTTTTGTTTACAAGTAATTTCTTACGCATCGTATAACCAAGTTTTGGCCTTTTGATAGATTCGTCTAAAGCATTAAACACTTCGTCAGTTGTATCTTCATCACCTTCATCCTCCGCTAAAAATTGATGATGTATGAACTTTAACTTTTGAAAATGTGGCCATTCTGATTCGTTGGGCGATTTCTTCATTTCTTTGCGACATTGGTCTTTCAGGTTCTTCCATCTTTTTCTGCAATTTAGACCTGGAAATAATATAAATTATAAAATTAGCCATCTATTTTAAAAATACTTTTAAGAATGTCTAATTTGTTATTTCTAATGTAAATACATAACTTTTATTTTTCTTTTATTACTGTGTTGTTAAAAAGTAAATGCCACAACTCGCTTTTAGTAGATGAATGCCTCCATTTAAAACATTTTTTTTTATGAGATTCAGTGACAAACGAGCAGACAGACCACCTGATGGAAAGCAATACCTGTCGCCCATAACACCTACGGTTCATGCACTTAGGTTTTAAGTAACAAAAATGCAGAACCACAGATGCGTTGTCACTGTGAGGACTAAGATGATATGCCTCTTGCCTGTAATTGCGCTGGCTATTTTCGATTTTCAGACTCTGCCACTTAACGAATGTAAAATTTGACTCACATTTAGGTAGGTTATAATATTATTTATTAAATATTAAGAAGTAGTAGTAGTATAATAAATTAGAGATTCTTAATTTCAAATATAATAAAAAAAAACCAAAATATCCGCGTCATTTTTATTTCAATCATCCGAATGTATTTAGGTTAAATAAATAAACGTCCTTATATAATATATTTAATACAAACTTTTACATCACACGAGAATCGAATTTGCACTCTTCTAGATAGTAAGCAGTGCCAACCAAATCCATATTCAACTACGAAGCAACGGACATCAAATATTTAGTATATAATGCAGCTTATGGCTATCAATTGTTCCCAGGCTTCGTCCTAATACAAATCAAATGAGATGTTTAAAAATTATATAAATAGGTCTAATTTTCAGTGGTCTGGGCGTTAAATCAGTCGGGACAAGCAATTTTATTATATATGTATATAGATGGATAAAATTAAATTTTCCTCCTACATATTATTAATTACTATTTACGAGTACATAAGTCTGATGTCATATCAACTGTTATAATGTTGTGCTAATTCTATGGAATAATTTTACAGTATCGTATTTTATATGCACAATTGTCTGAAACATTCGTATACTTAAAGTATTTTATTTCACAAGACCAAAAAAATAAATAAAAAATTAAAAAGTTAAACTAGAGTTGACAGAAAACGCATGTAAAACTTATATCTAAACATTATTTAAAAATGTATATTAAAAAATATTTTTCTAATATATTTATAATGAAAGAGGATTAATATTTGAATAATATACTAATATATTTATATAATGAACAAAATGTTATCTACAACATCGTACCACAACACCAAAATTGATAAACGAAATCAATATAATCACATTTATTATCTATGCCCGATGCCCTATCATTAGCACAACAAACATGGCTGACTCGTATCACAGCGCACGGCAAGTGGCAAACAAAATGGCGACTCACTCGTAGTTCCGACTTCCGCTGCGACTTCATTCCAGTATCTCTCCAATTTGAACCTATTCCTGTGTCCTCGATAGCTTTTGTCCCACAAACATTCTCTCGCTTGGACAGCAGCGATTAGTTTGTCCATGTTTTTGGCTCTAGCGCCTTTGACTTTTACCTTCATAGCGTAGCGGGCGCGGAAGCGAGTGTAGAGACCGACGCGCGACGTTAAACTGTAGTGTACCGATCCGCTGTCGCTCACCGCTCCCCGCCTTCGCCCCCGCGACACGCCCGAGCTATCCGCTTTTATTACAACCCTACTTTCACGTAACATAGAAGATTGCTATTGTAGTTCTGGTTAAGCGATGGGATTTTTTACATTATTTATCAAAAGGAATCGTTTTTGAACGTTGATAGAGTGTTCTTTAATTATTATAGAGTAGATTTATATTGCTCTTGGTTTTATGTTTCGTCGTAATTGGATATAATTATTATTTGACTACGTATTTTGTATAAAGTAAAATTATTTGTTAATTTTATTTTTTAATAGTACTTTAGAGGTTAGATTGTTTAGGAATTTATGTAAGGATAGTTATTTCTTTAATTTTTACTAGATTATTTTTCGCTTGTAATTTTTATCGTAATAGTAAAAATTTTGATATATAGTTTTTTTAATGATGGTTTATTTGACTCTACTTTTTTATATACATTTAAAAGATAAATAAATAATACATAGTTACACTACTTTAAAAAAAAAAAGAATAATTGAAAAGAATTCTATATCGAAATAGGGTTGAATTATAATTCAAAACGTTGAATATTTCTATTTACTCTAGCACGTGTGGGAGCTACACGATAATAAAAAAATGTTATGATTGCTTCTTTTCTAAATGTACACATTTCGTTCTCAAACGTACATATCTTCAATACAAGTGCTTACTGAGTATGATAACCGAACTAGTAACTTCTGGGAATAATGCAATGCTAACTGAGCTACTACTAGGACACCAACATGTAAAGCAGTTTAAGTTTTTGAGTTTTTTTTAAAGTTGAGACCAAATCGGGACCGCATTTACCTATGAATTAGTTTCCTGTTGCTTTAGTAAAAAAAAAAGTATAGTAGCCTGTACTAAAAAGTTTACAATGTGTCTTTTAAATAATTTGTGTTTAAAATATTCAGGTAGTTACATTGTTAACCGTATGGGATTAAAACGGGCGTGGGATGAGCCGGCATACAAACTTACATCATTCATCGATTTTTTATGGATTTCTTTGAACAGTTTTTTTTTAAACTAGGTACGAAATATAAAGGACTATTAAGATTATCTTTATACTATTATTAAGAAAATAAGCACTGCTTATTGAAGCTTTTTTTATAAAAATGTTATAGAAAAAAGCTCACTCTTAATTTTTCACGATGTTTGTAAGTTTTCAAGCGAGCGCGTTATTACGAGGTTACTTACCACCGGCATTCAATACATATAGATATCGATGTAATACCCTCCTCCCCACCAACACTCCCCCCCCCCCCATCCCCCACCCCCGTGCAGATATAGGATCTCTGACCCAAGATATTGTCAGCAATACCAGTCTCCCTAGACACCCCATAATGCCATGAGGATCGTCAAATATTTTATATATAAATGTCCAAGTCCTCATAATATCGTTATGCTGTCACGTGTGTAACACGCGAAGCCACTGAACTACAAATTATCGTATTATTCCATGTTAAACGTATAATAACGCATTTGTCGGATAATAGTTAAGAGTGCCATGTGATGAATTAATTTGCAACTTTGAATTAGATTTCATTGTTGTTATAACCCTAAGATTGCTCAATACTAAGCGGTTAGAATAAAGAACTTACCGTTGCTTGCTTTTTTTGCTGACGTATATAGGATTAGGTAACAATTTGACTGTAGGTGTTTATTTCTTTATATGTTACGCTATATGTTCGCCAATTGTAAGCCGATTATTATATTTTATTTAACAATTTGGTTATTTTTTTAAATATATTCTATACTAGTAGCTCACACTCGCTTCGCTCAGTTTCGTCCCTAGTGAAAAATAATAACAAATCTATCCCACGGGATCCGAAAATTTTTCATGATGAAAATTAGCCTATATGCTATTCCAGGCTCTAACCTATCTCTGTACCAAATTTCATCCAGATCCGTTCAGCTGTTCTAGCGTGATTGAATAACAAACATACATCCATCCAAACTTTTACATTTAAATAGTAGTAAAATTTTAAAAAATCCAGCTTTAAAGATGCTATAGTGTGTTATTAGTTTGGGATGTAGGCTTATCTTTCTTTTATGCAACAATATAGCTCCGGTTTGGTATTATATTTATTACTTAAAAAAAGTACGAGGGAGTGGTCTTTTGTATGTATACATGATTTAATATTATATATTTGATATGACATTATTTAATAATATAAATTTGTTATATACTAGGAATAACTAACGTTATAATTCTTGCTTAATTAATACCTAACTTCTTGCTTATTAATAAAACCCTAACGAGTGTTATATGTCAACACTCCTTGCAATCCAATTCTTTAAGGGATAGTTACCAGTAGCACACGTTCCCTTATTTGAAGGGTAGACGGAATTAAATGTATAAACTTACTCTAACTAGACTAAGGTATATTTAGTTAAGTATAGCTCCTAACAATATTTATTTTATAGCATTTCAATTTTAAACCAAAATCACATTAATTATTATATTATAAAATTAAAAATATGTAGATAAAAATACTCTGAGGAGTCTCGAAACTGAATCGACGTACAACTGCATATTTTATTTATTATATATTTATGTTTTCCACTTATAAAATCGGACTGCTACTATATGTACCAAATTTGTTTGTTTATGTATGTTTGTTACATTTTAACCTGACAGGTACCTGGGACGCACATGAACGAACGAAACAAGGTTAAGTCGCTTAGCGACTTACTCTCGCTTTGCTCGGGTGCGTGCGTTAGGAGAAAGATCGTTTGTAGGCCTCTTTAAGACCTACAATTTTCTAGTAGGCACATTATTTTGATGAATCTCTTAAGAGGCCTATCACAAAATGTACTGAGTTCTATGGTATTGAGTTTGAGCGGCCGACGTATCGCTGTTTCTAGCATTTTCTGCAGTTGTAATTACTTCTATGTAAAGTTTTCTAATAAATTATTTTATAAAAAGGATGTTATTACGTTTCTTTTGAACTGACGTATATTCTGGTATAAATTTTACTTAATAATATTAATATTGTAAGGATATATTTACAGCTAATTCTGAACGTTTTTAGTAGTTTTTAAGATTTTGAAAAGGATTTTTTTGTAGAAATCCAATACATATTATTCAAATTCCGAGGCCGCTATGAACTCAACCACTATATACGAGATATTATTATTTATTTTTCATTTCGTTTGCTTAGTATAGTATTTCAATCCATGAGCTTGAAAAAGTGTCGTCGCGCATTTTATTAAAAACTTGCTTCGAAATTTTGGCTTTGTTTCAATTAATAATGAAAATTTGCGAAAAGCGAGGCCACTATGAACTATATTAATAATTATTCTCTATCATACAATAAGTCAAAATTATCGAAGTTTCAATTTCTCTGAATAAGAACGTCAAAGATGGGCATTAAATTGAAAAATCATAGTCAAAATGTAACAGGCCTCTTAAGGTATAACCAGCGATAGCCATGTAAATTTCTAAGAAAGACTCGATAGAATCAGTTATTTTGTTTTCCTGAAGAAACGAAAGGTTTTCCTGCAGTAAGAGGTATCCCAAATGTTGACCTTAGAAAAAGTTTTCGCTTCACAAAATTTAGTGAAAATCAGTTCAGTACTTTTTGCGTGAAACGCGCACATATCAACAGACATACAGACAAACAAACAAAAATTTTAATACCTACTGTTTTGGTGTCTATATTCAGTACACAATACGTAAAAGTCATTGTTATAAAAAAATATTTCATGTACAGATTTCGCTAAGTTACTATTTTATTATATATATATATATATATATATATATATATATATATATAAATTAAGCCAGCCCCTGTGTCTCACTATTTTTACTGAGATAAGTGAACAATTTCGCTTATTTGTTCTATAGATTAAAGGATTCTCATATACATCAATGTGTCGCCTAGCATTAAGCTGTAGGCTCTTAGCTGTAAGACTTACATTACTGCACTGCAGCTTGCCAAATCTAAAACAATTAGGATTAGCATTTCAAATGTTTCTAAGAGACTATTTTAAAATATTCACTGAAGTATTTTTCTAACATGAATTTCGGGGAAATTTGTCTACTTAAGAATATCAGAATTTTATATTCACTTGTGTGATAAATTTTCTTTGCTCAAGTACTTTTTTGGTAAGGAAATAATAAATTAATTCAGAAAATGAGTAGATTCTTTTTCTCAAAAATAAATAAATAAATGAGTATTTTCTTAAAATACTTCAAAAATATATTGATACAACAATTTTAAGTTTAATAAAACTTCTATACATAATTTTTATAACCGCTTAGGAAGTTTAATTTTCTTTTTAAATAGATGGCTATTTCCCTCCTCAAGATTCAATATCAGATATGGATATATAAGATAGTTAAGAAGATATCACTTTTATAGAAAAACAATAAAAAAGCAGTTTAATTAATAAGATAGGTGACCTTGTGATCTCTACCGATAAGCCATAAACGACAGTATTACTACCGACCCATAAAATTGTGACGACTAGAGCAAACTAGATTTCAATATTGTTTCTTAGATTTAGACGTATATTGGGGATTTTAATGTAATACATAATTAATGAGATGAACTTTTACGGTAAAATGTAAAGTATAAACTTTCACAATTCCCTTTAAATAATAACGTTACCAACTCAATATGTTTTAAATAAAACTATATGTTTTTTATACATAATAATATAGCACTGTAGTAAAAAAAACAAAATATAAATCAATTTTCTTAAAAAAACATCGTAAAAATATTAATTACTTATATCTTATTCAACAAAGCGTATTACACTGTTCAAGAATTTCTTGTTGATGGAATTGAGTATTATTGACTCATATGCGGGCTATCTATATTGTTATTTTAATAAAATAAATGTAATTTCGATATTTAAAAGAGCAACTGTTGAGTTTTTTGCCGGCTCTTCTCAGCAGAATTGCTTTCCGAGTCGGTGGTAGCTTCCTCACGGACAGACTTCACTGACGCTTACATTAAATTGACGATTCAAAAGCACTTGTAATAAGTCTAATTGAATAAAGCTTATTTCATTCATTTATTTGTTGTTCTAAAATCTACAGTGTGTACCAAACATAACACTAAAAGCCAAGGAGAGTTCTTAAGACTTCGAATATAAAGGCTATAATATACGTGAAATGTAGAGTTTTACATAATTAAGTTAGTCGGGCAGTGCGCATGAGTCAAGTCGAGAGCGGGTCAAGAGTGCTACAGTCAGCAGTCAGTAGTCAGTCGCCGCCGGGCGTAATCTAATTAATAGAAGCCTGCTATTTTGTTGCATGTAAGATTTTTAATAACTTCGCTGTTTTACATTTTTGATAAGTTTTATAATCGTGACATGTGCTTTTGTGGATTTTCTTTGGTAAATTAAGGTTTGATAGAGTTTATTATGACCAAACTGACAATGCGAGTAAAATGTGATATATTTATGTTTTTGAATGATTCAGAGAAGCGTTTTACTTGAATTTGACATTCCTTTAACGCCTTCGTGTGAATTTTCGGGAAATTAAGTATTAAAATACACACGGGTGTGTATGCACCTCTCGACACGTTAATATTGGTATGCTAAAGTGTAAATATTATGTATATAAAACCCATAAAATATGTATTTATAAAGCCAAGTAGTTAAAGTTTAGTGTAAAATGATATTTTACATTATTAGGTCATTATGAAACAGTCTCTACCACAACAACCGCTAACCAATATCTCAAGATCAAATGCTACAATGTTTCATTTCTAAATCTTCTACATATAAAGTTACTAATTAGAGGTTTCAGAAATACTTAATTTTCACTAATTTTACATTTAAATATTATTTAAAAATTCTTGTACCCTAACAACAGTTTAAATTGCGCTAATTTCACTACATTTCGTGTCAATTTCAATATATTTGATACATGTGTAAATAATTATTTATATTACTTACTCAATTTAAATTAAAAATAATACCCCACCATTCTCATGGGAATGTTGATTTTATTATTTTAAGTCATAGGTTACAACTTTTGCTACATTTATTAATATTTTTACAAATGACTCGTAACTATAATAATAACGTTATTAACCTTTTAGAGATTGCCTTTTCAATTTCATATTGCCTTCCTTAAGCTACTGTAGAAACGTTTACTGTCAGCGCTATAGTAATTCGTAAATTAATTAAATAATAAGTTTATTGATTTCCATTCAACATATTCATTATAAATAATTTTTGTTATCATTATCATTCGTTATTGAAAAATGACATTGTCATCTTAGTTACATAATATGGTAAGATTGTTTTGTTATCAAAATCTATTCGTCTGCCCTCAATCATGTGAAATTGAATCTCTACCGTGACCATATTTCCTGTAAAGCATTCGAAACGTCGGGAAATGAAAATCAAAATTAATCTGTGAAAAAATCCGAAATGATTAAGGTTTTTTAAGATGTGAAATGTTGTTTTTTTTAAATAATAATTGTCGTCATATAAGCACAAAATGTGTATGGTAAATAATAACACGTAATAACGCATCGGATATACCTTATGTACTTAGTCGCGGCCCGCCCTCACTTCGCATTATATGCCAATATAACACGAAGAGTTTGTCAAACAAACCCATCTCATTTTCAATAAAAAAAATGCCTACGAGTTTCACATTAATCGTCTATCCGCTTGTGAAAATTTCATTAAAATCAACTCAGCCGATACAGACGTTACCGAGTTTGAAGAGACAGACTGTATAATTTCTTCAATAGTTGTTTGAACTTTAAGCTCGTGCTTGTTTAACTGATCATATGAAAGCTCTTTATTTTAAAATTACCCATATATTTCAATTTTAATTAAAATTATATGTATGATTTATCGCACTACTATCATAAATGTGAAAATTTGTATGTATGTACATACATTGTCTTATTTTATCTGGCTTATTTTTTTATTTTATTTGTCTATTGTTTAGACCCTGGTTTATGAGCTGTTGATCTAATGGCTGCAAAGAAACAATACAACAGATATACATAATTGCTTTCGTTGACAAAAAGTTTAAGGGCGAGAGATAGCTACTTACTTCTTTAGTTATGATATTTCAATTTTTTTACTACGGTTTACTGATATTGTAGAGTGAGGTGTATATACTGTATGTGTATGTATGTGTATGTTTTTTACTTCTTCACTCTCAAACGGCTGGACTAATTTAGATGAAATTTATTACCTACACTGATAGACTACGATCACAATATAGACTGTTAAGGACTTAATCACGCATCAAAACGAGGGTAAGCCACTAATAACTAATAATCCTTAATATAATATATATGTCTGGAGTTTAAATTATTATAAGTATATAGCAATAGCATAATAGCAACGTCGGTCAATCACGTGTAGTGTCACATTTTTACAGAAGCATGTATACTGTGTCGCGGTCACGTGCTACCAACTTTAAGCCTTAGTTACGTCAGTAATCGTATTCCAGGTAGTGGGGTTAATTTCTAAAGGATTTCCCCACATAATGCCCTCTGTGAACTTTGGTATTGTGTTTAATACTTCCTACTATATTAATCACTAGTGATTTGCCTTTATTTCGTTCGGGTGCGTCTCTATATACCTATCAATTTAATATAATATTTTAATATATATATATATATATATAAGCTTATACAAAATTTCACATCTAGATTTGATAAATTTTAGCCGAAAGGTGTTTTGTTATATTTTCTAACTATACGTAAAGCAGTGCGAACTCTAAAGCTAAATGTTCTTAAAATTATTAAATAGATAAAATAAATCATTTACCACCGACCTGTAACCGACACACCCTTAAGCCCTAATTATACTTTGCGTGTTATTGCGTGTGTAGCAATATACAAATACTTACTTATAGAACAAGCCATGGCAAAAGAAGCCTTTATTACTCTATTATCATGATTTAACTAAAGGGACACATCGGTGTTCCTTTTTGGTTGATTAATTAGGGGTTGATTAATTAAGGCTATTCATATCGATCAAAAGCCATAATTAATCAACCCCTATACTCTATAGTCATTCATTATACGAAGTCATGAAATTTGGTTTACAATTTATGAAGATATTGCGTAATGTACACATAAAAAAGTTGTATATCTGTGTAAAAGCAGAACAAATCGAACAACACACTTTTGCAATAATACACGATTACTGAGTTTAGCAGGTTTCATAGCAAGAATTTTATTCAAAATATATTTTAATAGGTATACATATTAGAAATATAAGAAATATAGATAAAATTTTCTTCAACTTTTTATCCAGAATATTGTTAACTCTAATGAGACTCTTGATGCCATAATATAGTAGTCACATATTTGAAACATGGAAAAATAATTAACGCAAGGATTATATGGGCCAATGACCACTATACAGTGTACGTAGAAGGATCAGAACGTGTCATATACATTCAAGCCGCACTTATTTTTCCGCAGTCGACAAAACTTCGTACTTCATAGTTCATACACAATACCGTCATCGAACTTTTATGAGAAAGAAGTGTTCTTGTTGTCCAGTACTTTAGTCTATTATTTGTATTTAATATCCTTAAGTAATCTATTTAACAACTTGGAAATTAATTAATCATATTTTTAACCGACTTAAAAATAGAAAAATATACTAGATATCAATCTAGTTTTATAATATATCTACCTTACCTACCTTATATATTATTTTTATGTATAATCGTGCATAACTTCTAGGTCTTTAAATCGATTTTAATCATTCTTGTTGGGTTCGTGTAGCCTTTATTTAATTTCGTTGGCAATGAACCTGGGACTTTGAAGATATATCAAGAAACCACTCAAATTAATGTATAGTAACTCAGTAAATATCATATTTATATATATATATATATATATATATATATATATATAAACGTGTTGGACTAATCTAGACTTGGACTACGATTCCACATAACAGAATTCCTTAACGACAAATAGCAGAAATAATAAGATTGAATTATTATAGTAATTGGTATTATTGGCTTATACTTTTTTAAGTTATTTGATAGTAATTAGTATTATTTCCGTTATACTTTTTTAAGGTTTTTGTTCCTATAAGTACTGACTCAAAAATACTTTTTAAAAATAAATAAAAACCGACTTCAAAAAAAACACTAAAAAGTAAAAAATTACTGATTGGTAGTTTTTATTTACTTTCGATAACTAATCAGATATTTTCGAAGTCGGTGTGCTTTGATTTGTATCGGCTCGCACCGACTTCGAAAATATCTGATTAGGTATCTATAGTAAATGAAAACTACCAATCAGTTATTTTTTTACTTTCTAGAAAAAAAAATTACAGCCGAATTGAGAACTTCTTTCTTTTTAAAGTCGGTTGAAAATATGATTAGGTAACTACTATAAATGAAAAAGTTTGTTCAGGCATTTTTCAATTTTTAGTTCTTTAAAGTGGTTTCACATATTTTTTTGGTTTTCGTTACGGTCTCTCCCCACTTTCCTAAGTATTGGATGATTTATCCTATACTGTTAATTTCCAATTTCGTTCAAAAAAAGACACCTGTAAGGACATATATGATTGTTTTAACAAAAATGTCTCTCTTATAGGTGTTAATCGACGTATGGAGGGGCGGCATCATGTCGAGCGTGACGGGAGCGAGTATGCTGCGTACGCGCAGGAAAGATGTCAATATCAAACCGAACCGAAAGTAAGTATCTATTATAAATAAAACACTTTAGTCATTTGTATAAAAAAATAAACTCTTTCCTTAATATTTGATTTCAAAAACTGTATGTCATATGTGTTCATCATATACTTCTTCTGGTTCTGGCTAAACAAAATGAACTTCATATAAACTTTCGTCTTCTATTTAACCTCGTAATTGATATAACTATTACATATTAAAAAAGTTATTTACCAATTCCACCACGATTCAAACTCCAAAAGTGAGACGCTTTCTCACAAAGTTTAAAACTCTATATTTCTACTAGCTTAGTATTTATTGTACTTTTGTAAGGAAAGTGATTTTGGTTGCGCTGGGCTCTATCGGAATGTAAAATTATGTAATTATCTTTCTAAATTGAAGATTATTCAGTATTTCATTAATTATTATATTATAATTATCAATAATAATAATATATAGTAATAATATTTATAGTATGTAATAATTATTATTTAAATGTATAAAAAAAATTAAGCTCCGAATTAACAGAAATTTTGATTTAAAGTGTTTTGTCAATTTATTATTTGTGCTCAGGTTGGACAGAAAGTCGTCACGTGGTATGCTCTACGAGAACGAGGAGCTGCGCTTACGCACCATCAATATAAATGCAGAAGTTGAAAGAGGTCGAATTTGTATTTTATTATACTTTAAAGCATAACATTTCACTGTCATTGACTAAATACAAAATCTAAAGAAATTTTCTAATTTTTTTACTAGTTGTTGTTCTTATAAAAATTATATTATACACGTACAATAATTTCATATTTCCACAGGTCAATCTGATATAAAAAAGTTGAAACGAGAAAATGAGCAGCTCAAGAGGGAGATTTCAGCTCTCCGATACGAATACGACAGGCTCGATCGAATGTTGCGCGAGCGCAGATCGTCGCCGGAACATTCGGACGTACGTTGCAAATAACATTAATAGACATTGTTACTAATAAAACTTAGGACTTAAATTATAACCTGAAAACATTCAACTTATTATATTTGATGCATGAAATACTATATATAGCCTAATATTACTGTTTTACATAATATTTCTTTTATTTTTTATTGTCATTTTGATGGCCAGTAATCAGTATGCCATTACAATAATAAAATCAGAATTTTTAGACATATTTTAATAAAACTATCTTTTCGGATTTTTTCGCTTATGAATTTAACTTATTTTTTGTACATAATTTAACTGTTTGATCCTATACCTTTTACCTATACTCTATGTCTATTACATCTGAAGTTCTTCCATATGATGTTCAAAAGTCTTTGCCTTGAGATAATGCACGCCTCTTACACACTTAGATCTAGTTCAAGAATATGTTCACCTAGTTCTAGAAAGGTTTTTATACTTGCTAATGTGCTTTTAGATGTAACGACGTGATTAAATATTACTTTTAAATATTTTTAAATCGCATAATTTTATTTATTATATATTTTTTAATTGTTAAATAAAATATAAAATCCATATAAATGTAGAAACTATTGCAAGCTTTTAATAATATTTTTAAAATAAAATAAAAAAATATATTGATTTTCTATATAATTTATTTTCTATATAGGTAATTTTAATCATTTCTTTTACTAATTCTGTTTTTATATCTTTAATTTATTTTATTTTCTACGCGACAGTCTCAGTCTCAACACGACGCTTACGATTACGATACTGAATATCCTAACGTGAGTATGAAGTATGGACATAAAACGTTTCATTAAAACTTCATAATAATAAAACACCATATAAATAAGTTAATAAAAATTTAATTCATTAGAAGTTATCATAAAAAAAGACAAACTATTGTATATTTTCAACATTTTATTGTAGATTTTCATCATATTTTTTTGTCTTTTTTAGTAATATGATTTAAAATTATTATTTTTATTTTGCATGTATAGTGCGAACCTGAAAATTACGAACCAGCCGACCATAGCGTAAGTGGCACTATATGTAGATTAGACTACTTCATTAGTTTAGATACACGTGTTCCTATACATCATACTAATATTATATATAGGTAAAGTTTGTAAGTTTGTGAATTTGTTTGTAGGAAGAAATCTCTAGAACTGCTAAACCGATTTAGATGAAACTTGGCGAAAAGATAGTTTGAGAGCCTGGGAAGGACATAGGATAATTTTTATCCCGGAAATCATCTCTGAAGGGGGTAAAAATGGTGATGGAAGTTTGTATGGGGTATCTACCATAAACTACAATCTAATATAAATATCTAATACCAATTTTATTTCTTCACATCCATACAAAAAATCTTTCTTAGCTTTCTATACATGAAAATATTAAAGCCTTTATAAGATTTTACTAATAAAAGTTTTCATTTAACGCGATTTCATTTAACGGACTACAATTATCTGTTTATAATCCATACTGTAAGTTATTGTAAGTTTTTTTATATTGATTGTGTAATGTGTATCACCTAATTTATATATAATCTAATATGTAGAATTATAAGGATCTACTTCCTGTAACGTATATATGTATCACACTATAATATCGTAAGTTAAATATAAAAATAATATACATATTTTCTCAAACACATTTTACTCTGAATGTGCCATTGAATTTTTCTATGATAAGTATATATTTGTAGTAAATTAGCGCTTTTAAGCTCATGTGAATTATAATAACTTTAAGATTTTCAATTCAAATTTTACTTACTTACTAATATTATAAAAAAAAATGACGTTATAAAAAATTGAACATCGAATGAAAAATTAGATAACGGATCATCATCTACATGTCTGCCTCTTAAGAAATAGACCTTAAACTTAATACGTTATGGGATGGACCATCAATACTAGTATCACATAGGTCATATGATAATGATCTTAGTTTAAAGCTAGTTAAAGCACAGTATCGTTTGGCAGGACAGCGTGTCAGTGTGCAGCGCGTGCCCAGAGTGCGCGAGCGCAGACGGTTCTGTTCGCGCTGTTGCGTTTCATGATCTCAGTGTTGTGCCAGAGGAGGGAGAGCAGGAAAATAAGGTAAATATAATGTACATGTATAAATAAAATAAGGTAGTGGTAGCCAAATGGTAACTTCTGATATTTTCATGTGCGAATCATTTCTAACATGATTACTACTTGTCTTACGGTGAAGAAAAACATTTTAAGGAAACCAACATGTCTAAGAAAACCTGGTAAGTTTTCGAAAGACATGTAAAGTCCGCGAATCCGCCCTTGGCCAACGTGGCGGCGTGATCCCCCTCGTATTGAAGGGAAGCCCGTGCCCAGCAGTGGCACGTTAAAAAGAGCTGGATACATGTATAAATAAAATGTACTATTTTAAAATTTTTAGAGATGAATTTTACAGGTGCATTGGTATATATAGGTAGTTTAAGCACAAATGCATAAGTTGTATTACCTATCAATTAAAAATCCATCTAGGACCGTAGGTTAGATACCTATATGAATATATCAATCATATTTTAACTTTAACTGCCTCGGTGGTGTAGTGGCTAGCATGTACGGCTGCACATCCTGAGGTCCTGGGTTCGAGTCCCTGGTCGGGCCAAGTTTAGTTATTGAGTGTTTCTGTATAGTAAGCCTCAGTAACAGCCCGGAGTTGGGAAGTTGGCGGTGTTTCACCCCCGTGCCTCGGAGAGCACGTAAAGCCGTCGGTCCTGCGCCGACACTCTCACCGGTCGTGTCGAGTAGTCGTCCCACTGGAGTATGAGAGTGACAGGAATAGAGAGTGCACTTGTGTCTGCGCGTACACTTGTGCACTATAATATCTCCTGCGCAGTTGGCTAGTCTCGATGAGATTGGCCGCCGTGGCCGGAATCGGTCAGGAGAACATCATATATTTTATACATATAATATTATGTACTTGTATATAATAAATAAATGTAGGCACTTATACATATATTTTATTTATAATGTTTGGCGTATCTATTTATTACAAAAATTATCTTTGATATTATAATATTGATAAAGTATTTAAGAAAATTAAATATCTAAAATTAAATTTAATAATAATTTGTAACATATGGCATATTAATTCACGTAATTTTAAGGGTATAAACTATAATTCACTTATACAACTCTAAACATTTTCACGCGATCGATACTAATACAAAACAGTGTACGATCACAAAATATACCTACGATTGACGTATCAATCTTCACCATTTAGCTGTGACTGGAAATAGATCCATTAGAGGCTAAACTTCAAAAATCTAATCGGAGTCTATTAATCGAACTGAGAAGTTCCAAAATTGAAATGAAGTAATCTGAGTCAAGGGCGGACGTTACACGGTATGAAAATATTGTGGCACCTAATGTAAAGAAATTATAAATAAACTCAGTTCAGTCCCGCCGATCGTTTGTACCGCACTGTGATTCGTGGGATCGGTAATGTGGTGTCTTCAGACATGGTTTGTTGATATTCAATAGTTTTATTGTGCTTTTGGTGTTTTTCTGGGTTGCCTTGACTACTTGCTAGGTATGTATTTTTATTTCAAAGTAATTTATTCAGTATTATTTCGATCTTCGTGAGTATTTGCTTCTATTAAAATGTCATTCACAGTTTAGCATGTAAATATGCTCTCAATAATCTATTTATATCCGATACTGTACCCAGTTTCGATGTTTTTTTTTCAATTTTGATTCAGAAAAGCTAATAATCATCTGATAACAAATTTATTTAAATGTAACGCAAAATACTTTATCTTTTATCTGTTAAATATTATCAGAAACTAATTGCTACTTACTTAAAAAGAAAGTTTATCTAATCTAAGAAATTTTAATCATTTAAGTACATTATTTTCTACTGTAGAACCTACCTGCTTTAACTTTTATTTGTATTCTATTTTGAATGTAATACAACTATAATATGGTCATTGAATTCTGTCTATAACTCAATCAATGCACTATGATTTACGGAAGTGTGACGCACGTCGCGTTCCAAAATCATAATAACGTGACAAATCTGTCGAGGTGACGCTACTCCTAATTCTGAAACGATCAAAGAACAGATGGATTAACCGCACAAGTGTCATTTAAATTACTCATAAACACTAAATTTTAATCTCCAATAAGATTTTTGGGGCAACCTCAAGGTTGATGAACAAGATGAAAATAACGTTAGATATCTATAACCTGCAAAATAATATTTTGTAATATTTTATGTTTTTATAACTTCTTATAATATTGCATTGAAAATAATATTCCATATTATATGGATCCGTAATACTGTTCAGTGCATGTAATTTGCATTGGAGAGGAAATAAATAACTCATTAATAAAAATTGCACGTGTATGAGTTATTAAAATATTAAAGAAGGATTATCTATAACCAACGATCGTTTATTGTTTCAGAGTGGTGCTGCGACTCCCTGCACTTGCGATGAATGTCAAAAAGATACTAAACGAGCGGATGAGAATAACCAATCGAATAAGAAGGAAGCGATAACACCCAAAGAAACGACTCAGTCACAAAACAATACGCAAACGACGCCAAATAAGGCAGACAATGCATCTGACCGAACGGTCGACGTCCTAGTTCACGATGCCCCCGATATGCCGAGATATTTCCAATCAATGACATCACCTCCTTTTCATCTAGCGGGGCCAGCTCCACCAGGGTTTGTCATCGCCCCTTATCAACCCCCTCGGTTCCACACAGGAGGCAACGTTGAAGATTTACTTGGAGATGTGCAATCAACAGCAACGATACAAACTACATATATACAACAAAATTCCATATTCATGTGCAATACAAGAAATATTGTCCAAAATAAGTGCTGCTGTCAGAACCGCGATTCAAACACAAAGACTGAACCCTGTCAAGACCAAACACCTAAATGTTATGTTACAGAGAAGAATATAGAACTAACGTATGATTACCCCAGAACGAGACCCATTCCAAGTAGTCCAAGTCAAAAATCAGGAGAGGAAGTTCAATCAACCACTACAGAAGTAGCAAGCACGGTCGTGTTTGTAGAAAAGAAAATGCCGGTTAAACCAAAGAAATTTGACTTCTTCTTTCGATCAAGATCTGCGCCAGTAGGAGAAAATGAGGAGCCCATCTATGCCACAGTAAATAAATTGCCCAAAAAATTAAGAAGAATGGAACTTGCAAACCTAGAAAAGGAAGTGGCGTATAAAAACGGTGAAATAGACTCGTCTACACGAACCGAAATTACTGCTAAAACAGACACAGAATCACAAGCACCTCCTCCAGACGATGACACGAGCAGATCAGAACGCGAAAAATCAACGGTACCTCAGCGACAAGAATCTCCAAAAGCGAAGAAACGAAAGCGATTTTCACTAACATTCAAAAAACGTGAAAGAAAAAGACGTGAAAAGAAAGATGTTAAGAATGGGGTAAAGAATGGAGTACCAGTTCAAGTGGAGAGTGATAACGAAAGGCTGATAGAGGAGCAGGACGCGAAGCACAAACACTGCACAAGGCATCGACCGGTGCCGCGGAACACCGTGTCGTCTTCGAGCTATAGCCCGCGATATAAGCGGGATAGCTATCAGGTACTATCAAGAAATTATTATACCTAATGAGGGCTCACGTTTTGCAACCAGTTTTTTGATGACTCTTTAAAAATAATCATTAAAAATATACATATCTCTGTTAATAAATAAATGGAATCTGGTTTACATTGTTAGCCTTCATTGTTATACGCTTATTCACACTTTATATTAGTTGCTTTATGTAGTACTCATGTACATTGTACACTCATTTGTATTGTACGATTGTTATATATGTATATTATATTATTATATTCACACATAATTGTCTTATTACACCACTACCACATTTCCATTACGAATTTACCACGTATTGAGGCTACTGCGTGTGATGCCCGCTCATCTCCTTTAGTGCCAAGACCCTATAAGGTCAGACCTAATATGGCGGTTCACCTTAGGTAATATAACATAGTTATCATATGCACAGTAAAAAAGTATACGATGATTTTTGCCTTAGAAGCTAGATTTGTAGATTATAATTAGGAAATTGTCTAAAATATCACATTAAGAACCATTATAAAACATGAATAATGAAAACGAGCTACATTTTCAAATGAATATTAAGTATATATTTTTTCAGGAGATGACCACATCGCACTCAGAGCACGAGAGGACTAACAGTGTGTGTTCATCTGTCAACTCCTTAGGGTCAGCCTGTACTCACAAATCTCGGAAGCTGTCAGTGGCGCCGCAGGACGGATCTATACCATGGTGCGGGTGTTGGGGGGCGGGGTGTGTGTGAACTAAACTGTGTGAAGTGAAAACGTAAAAACTTTGAACTGTTGTAGCGTAACCTATCTTTCGATAGGCCTACCAGGTATATTAAGGGCCGCTCCACACTATAGTGCTGATCACAGACAGTCCTCAGTCCGATATCGGTTTGGTAAAGTATTTCTATACAAGAAACGTTACTAGAGTGTGATTCGACCGGAACGTGAGTCTTACTGCTAGTGTGATTGCTCTTATTACTTCTTGTATAACAATACTTTACCAGACCGATTTCGGACCGAGAACAGACTGTGATCGGCACTATAGTGTGGAGTGGCCCTAATTCAGCTAAAGAGCTCTTTCGATTGGCCTACCATACGTAAATCAATTTAAGTGCTATTAAGCTCTTGTTAATTCTCATCTTCAGTAGGCTGCGTATAATCAAAAGGTACTTTATTTTTGACTGTTATTTTTCGTACCTCAACAAAATTGCATATTAAAAATAAATTTTAATGTCAATTTTGAATTGTGCCAAACATAGACAAGATACTTTTTAATATTTTAGCCACACCCTAAATAATAACAAACTCTCACTTAGCCAAGGTTAAGAAAATTTTATTTTTAAATGCAATTTTAAAGAAAGGTACGAATACTTAAAATAAAACTGGCCAGTATTTACTATGACACTTTATAATAAAAGACCAATGCCTAAATAAAAACAAAAAAAAAACAATTCTAAAAATTATTTTCTTGTAGTAAATAAAGGTTATATTCTATTATGGAATAATAATTTCAGATGTATTATTAAAAATAGTACAGATCCATTCAGATTGAATATTTAGTATGTCAAAGTTAAAGCCATGTGTGTTAAATTGTTTCATAGATTTTATTGCTATGTATGTTCAAGTGTAAATAATGTGTCAGTGAACGTCGGAGAGCGGTAAATGTAAATGAATAAATAATTTCAATTCCTTTAAATGAATTATTACCACCCGTTGGTCCCGTTCTCGAACTGTCAACTAAACTGTAATATACCCTTTTTTTCTTTTCATTCGTGGGGAAACCCCTTTACGGGTACCCGAGCGCGGGGGGCGCGCGGGGTATGTGGGACTTCTGCCGCGAGAAGCGCGACAGACAACCCACTAAAACCACCACGGTGATCCCTATTGCAAAAGAAAGGGCCATGGGATCGCTTGCGCATTCGAACGCGAAACTGTATTATATCTATGCTAATATGATAAAGGCAGTGGTAGCCCAGTCGTAACGCTAGGGAAACAAAGTGAAGCGGGTTCAAATCCCGGGTCTCGCACCTCTAATATATTCATGGGCGACTCATTTCCAACACGATTAGGTACCACTTGTCTTAACGGTGAAGGAAAACATGGCCATTTTTTAAGACATGTGAAGTCCACCAATCTGCACTTGACCGGCATGGTGGACTATGGCCTGACCCCCTCGTATTGAAGGGAGGCCTATGCTAGCTTCCTATTAGTAAAAAATTTTTTCAGAATCGGATCAGTAGTTTCAGAGATTACCCTCTAGATACAAACTTTATTTCTTTATAACATTAGTGTAGAAAAGTTATACTTAAAAAGTATGGTAACAAATTGTGAATAGAAAATCCTATAGTTCTGAAGTATACTAATTATCTTACATCAATAATTTTGCTCCTTATCTATATATATACAAATAGAAATATCTGTTTGTAATGTCAAAATAACAACAGCTTTTACTAAATGCATATGAAATTATAATATACGGTACATATAAGAAAAACACAATTTTTGTCTGTTCATTCCGGCTAATGTCCGAAACGGCTGTACTGATTTTGACGGGACTTTCACTGGCAGATAACTAATGTTATAAGGAGTAATTTAGGCTACTTCTATTTTAGAAAAAGAATTAGGGTTCCACTTAAAAAATATAAAACGTACCTAGGGACCCGAGCGAAGCGAGAGCAAGTCGCTAGTTTAGTATAAAGCAAGACAAAATACAATTCAATTCTCTTGTTAACGTCTTTTAAAACGTGCAAGTGTAGCACAGATTACTTCACCAAAGGTAAAACAAAATAAAACAATAAATTATTACATAGATGGTTATTTATTATAAAATATGACACATTCTTTTGAACTGTGTTTTACAGTTATTCGAGACGCACATAGCAAAATTGTTTATACTGACCCTTCAATCACTTTTAAGAATATTTTAACTAAAAATCGATACATATTATAATTTTTTTATTGAACGTCGATAATATTAATTATCGAAGTTTAATAAAAAAAAACTTATAAACAAATAAATACAAAATAATTTCTGAAACACAAAATACTTGCAACATTTTTTTGTAATTTTATAAATAGTCATTGAAGTGTCAGTAAACGAAGCGTACATTGATTCTACTTTAGAACATTCGAGAACCTACCAAATAAATTAGGGACGCAAATACAACTTAAAACCACATTGTATAGCAAATTCGTTCCAAACAAAAAAAAATGGCACAGATTAAAAAAACACGTGCTGTAAAAAATAAAATATTTAAAATAATCGCATTAGTCAACAAATATATGGCTTTGACAATTAAAAAAAAAAAGAAATAAATAAATAACTCGAAATCAATCAATGTACAATATTTACATCGAATATTTATAGGAATTACATTTAAAAAAAGTAAAATGGGGACTTTTAGTTGCATTGGAAAGCGAAAAAAGTTTAGAAAACGATATATATACAAGTAGACAAGTTAATTGACTCCACTAAAGAAAGAGAAGGAGAATGGAAAAGTATCTCTATCTCTTTTTATCCCTTCACTGTGGTGTTAAGTGAAACTATGTATTTCTGTTATGTAATAAAACCTAGCTATTTTGACGATCAATTTATATTATTTTTATGGCGATTTTTTTTAATGATGGCGATTATAAACGTCTTACAATAAGGTAGTACATTTTTAGATATATGTAGTTATTATTCAGTTGTAATATTACTTTAAAAAAAAAGTTAGGAGCTTAAATGGTAACTTCTTTAAATGCAAAACTTACACGAATTAAATATGAAAGTGTACCGAATAAATTCCATAGACAAAGAGAACTAACAACTTTTATCAACAATACACATACAATTCATTCAATAACTTGCCTATCTATATATATAATCTGTAATAAAGTAGGTTCTGTCTTCTTTGATTTATATTGTAAAATATAAAAAATCCCGCATCATTCCCCTATTGGACACGATCGTGCGTCTCTCTCTCGCGGCAACGAGACCACGCGCGAGAGAGAGACGGATATATTGTTTGTAATCGTTAAAAACTTACGTAACACCTTACCTACTTAAGACGACATCTAATATATTAAATACTTATTGATAGTTTACATCGATTTCACATTTTAAACGCAAACATAATTATAGAAATTGCATTTCTTTCTATATATAAGCTTCAAATAGGATACATTTTACATTATGCGATATTGAACCAAAATAGATACTTTTCAAACATTGCACTGGGTAAAATTCATAATTTTAACTTAAAAATAAATTGTTGGAAAAGAAGAACAAAGTATGGTCTAATACAATAAACAAAATGAGTAGTCAATAAGTTAAAATTAAAGAAAAAAATTTAGTCACTAATATTTTATTATAAATAAATAATTAATTAAAACGACTAAAAAAAGTTGCCATTTTTTTAACTTCAATGAAAAATATAAGAAAAAAAACTTACGTATTAAATCATTTCATCTATCTAATACAAAAAAAAATATAATTTAATAAATTATGATCTATAACCGTCACATTTGCCTACTCTTTGAAATTAAATAAAAAAAATGTAGTGACTAAATTTTAATCTATATTACAAATCAATGGGGAAATATTAGAAATAAATATACATATAAAAATATTATTTTTTTGTATATAATAACATAATATCTACCGTCAGTCTATTACAAAACCACATAATAGGCCATCCGCTTCATAAACGGACCCAAACGTTTCGCCTAAGTATTCCAAACTCTTAAAATTAAATACAATGTGATGTGCAAAAAAGGAAATAAAAAAATATACGCATTAAAAATGTTTACACGCCTCCATTAATATTACTGGACGTTATAATACAGTAAAAGCAAAAAAAAAATGTACTGAGATCGATTTTTCTCTAAACGTATATATAATAAGTAAATAAGTATGTTTGTTCTTAAATCATTTTATTATAATAATTTAAACATCGAGCTACATTAATAGGCAATATATATTTTTTATACAACCAAGACATTTACCTTTAAAGGAAAAAATCATAAATCATCATTAAAAATTGCATTTGGGATATAGTAATTATAAAAAAAAATCAGTCTCACAAAAGATGAGATATTTTCGAGCTGCAACGACGATTTAAATAAAAAAAATAAGTGAATTGATTTAAAAAAAAACATAAAAAGCAAAAATTTAGGAAATTTAAACAGGCAAGACTGTGCCAGGCCAAAATGTAAGCGTTTATGGCAAGAATCTAAAACTGAACAATCACAATACCGCCATTTATAGAACAAACAAAAACACCACATTGAATTCATGGAAAAAACAATACACCATATTTTTTTATAGTTTCATACACAAAATCCCATATACGTATCCACTATATTACATTATAGATAACCCGAATGATTCGGCGGAACGGAATGTGCACGGTGTTTCATACATACCGACTTACAATAAAAAATCGTCCCGTTAAATATTTGTGCAGTTCTTACTATATAATATAATAGCGACTACATTTTAAAATACTGATCCAAATTTAGTCAATACACCCAAAATTTAGTCCACACTCGGAATTTTAGTCCATTCATATAAAAAAGCGCTAAATACGGAAGCGACGCGGTCTAAGCACAATATGATATGACTTTTAACGTGTTGCAGTTTTAAAAAAATATAACCGACTTCACATAACAGTCCACTTTCAATACAGGAACTCATCAGAAGTCCACATTGACTGGTAATTATTATTGTTGTACATCAAAGATTTTACATAATACATAATATATAAATCTATCCCGAGTAAACCTGGAGTATATAATCTTTCACCCAAAAAAAAAAAAAAACAATCTACATGCACTTTATTACAAACAATCAATTTTAAGATTAATATATAAGACATAAAATAACTCAATTTTGTCATTCAAGAACCAACATGAAAGACAACACACCCAAGTATACCACAAGACAGACAAACAAATATTCCGTCTCGGAAGTCGGTTAAGGTCGCGGACGTCAGCATTACGCACTATCACTGGAACGGTACAACCATATATAGTCCATGACGAGCGCACGTCAGACGTCGTCCATCACGAATGCTACGTGCATTGTGGGTTCCTGGAAATGTATACCACATATGTTATATCTTATATATTTAAACGAGCAATTCTTGTATATTTATATCTTTATTTCTTTATTTATTTATACTAGCGATCTCGGAAACGGCTCTAACGATTTCGCTGAAATTTGGTATATGGGGGTTTTTGGGGGCGAGAAATCGATCTAGATTAGTCTCATGTCTGGGAAAACGCGTGTTTTCGAGTTTTCATGCGGTTTTCTTTTGCATTATTCTACGCAGAATATAGTCGATAATTTCTTACACTCGGATGTAAGCATCGTGGTCAAGCGGTCAAGGCGCGAGTTAGACGACACATATGCCTGGGATCGAGTCCCGGCCGGAATACAAAGTTTTTACTTTTGTTTTTTTTTTTGTATTTATTCAAGTTTTTAGTTTTTTTTGTCTAAAAAATACGATATAACAAAAACTCCACTTACTACTCGTACTCGCCCAGGTACTTACTTTAACTAAAATGGTACATCGACTTCAATATCAATTAAAAAAAATAATTATTTAATCTTCGGAATTGAACATTTGCTCAATTTTTGATGTTACAAGTAAACACACAAACTTTCGCATTTAAAATACCTGACTGATTTGAGCTCAATGAGACTAGCCATCGACGCAAATATTATAATCTATTTATTTATATATAAAAAAATATATATCTTTCTCATATTCCGGAGGGACGGCAATTCGACAGTATTAAGACTGACGGCTTTACGTGCTCTTCGAAGCATGAGTGAAAACCGGCAATAACCTAATTCCGGACTATTACTAATAATTGCTTGACAGAAATCCTCAATAACTAAACTTCCGATTCGGGACTCGAACCCAGGACCGTACATGACCGTACAAGACCACAGAGACAGCTATATCATTAATACCTCATTATAACCATAGATGTCATGTTACATACCCATTGCCCTCACACCATAACAAACGCCTCCTGCCCCCTGAACAGAAACGGATGCTGGTCGATCATCGTCTGCACGATGTCCTCGAGGTAGGGGCGCGTCATCTCGAAGCGGCCCATGTCGGAGAACTGCACCGGCAGCAGCGTCGGCCACCAGCAGATGGCCAGGTTCTTGCTGTCCATGGAGTTCAGCTTGGAGTTGTCCGCCACCCTGGGTACACAGATGTTTGTGTTATATTCTAGGTAATGCTTGGGGAAACCGTTAAATGCTTTTCTGCTTTCGTTATTGTATTTAAACTTTTACTTTATTTAAATCCAAATATTTTCATTTATTAAAGTTTATTAGAAAACCAGCTACGTATGTATCATTTAGGTATTAAAAAAATAAACAATTACTTACTTACCAAAGAAATTTTCATAAAAATGTAAGATACACAGATTAGAAATAGTAAAATTATTAATTTGTATATTTAATGAAACCAATATAATATTGTGAGTGACCATGATCGTCTAAAAAAATGAAAACAATACCATTAATTCCACAATACCATTAATTTAGTGATTATAAAAATAAATAAACAGACAAATCAAAATATAAACACTAAACAGGTAGTATTTTACTCAGTATAGTTTTTTTTTCCTAAATATATATATATCGTTTAATAGTATCCAAGCTATTTACTATTAAAACACACATCGATTTTTTTAATATCATTTAGTACTATAAATATTTTATACTAATATCAATCAGTGGGCTTGTTAACTAGTGAGCAAGTCGGCATATCCTCATATTAACACAACATCATGGCGGTATTTCATCATATCGTAATGTTAACAAGCGAGCACGTCATGTCGGCATTTCAACACGTCAGCATGTCGGTATATGTCGGCCTGTCTTCATATCGTTATGCTAACAAATGAGCACGTCGTCATGTCGGCATTTTAACATGTCAGCATGTCGGCATATGTCGGCAATTGTCGGCGTGACGTCGTGTTGTCATGTCAACAACATCGGCGAGTGCAGTGGGGCGTGTGGGGCGTATGGCACGTGTAGGGTGTGTGGGGGAGTGTACCTGGCGAAGTGGTGCAGCAGGTAGTCGAGCGTGGCGCGCGCGTTGGGCGTGAGCGCGGAGGCGAGCAGCGCGCGCAGGGCGAGCAGACGCCAGCTGCGATCCTTCAGCTCCACACCACCGGCGATGCAGCCGCGCATTGCTGTCACAGACATACGCACATTTAAAACTGTCTTATATACAGTATTACTAGTAGTTCTGCGAACAGTTGAGTTCCCGAGCACAAACTACATTTTGAGGTGCTATTCTGCTCATGCCGCCGAAGATCCTCATCAGTTACTACCTTTCTAATAAAAAAAGAACCATCGAAATCGGATCTCATAAGGCGGAGATATCCAGTAGCCCCCTATTTGCTCCTTTTTGGAGGAAGCACCCCTCCAATCAAAAATCTCCAACAACAAAAAATTCTATAAAGTCGTAAAACGTGTATACCAAGTTTCATCCAGATCGGTAGTATATACCTGTAAAGGAGTACCAACAAACTGACAGAAAAAAGCAAATTTTGCCAAACTTAAAGCAAAGATGGTTCGCTCGCTCGGTCATTTATATTTTTCAATAAGTGATAAATTTAATAAGTGTAATGAAACATTATTTTTCTTAAGTAGTATTATAAATTAATAAGTATTCATATATTATATGAGGAGTAACCAATGAAGATGAGATTGATCCACTTTCACACAAAACTACTCTTTACGGGACACAAAGTAATTTAATAAATTCCAATTTATTTTTTATTTAACACTTTTAATTTCTAACAAAAATCAAAATGACTGTAAATAATAAATTTAAATAATAAACCGTTACAATATAACATACCCGCAATATCCTCTAACTGCGCCATACTGGCCTCGTCCAGCAATGGAGGTAGTTTCTTAGAGAAGAAGTCCTTGAGGGCGGTCGCCACCGCGTTCACGGGGATGTCTAATGATTCTAAATCTATGTTGGGATCTGTAACGTTCAATTACAATATGTTTAATCTTACATTTAAAATATATAATATTATAAAAAATGTATAATATATGTATATGTATATGTATGAAAAATGAATCTTCATAATGTTATATAACTAGTTTATTCATAATGCTCATCAGAATAAAGTAATAACCTTTAGTAAAGTTTATCCTGACAATTCGATAATCACTAATGTTAACACAAAACTGAAAAGAAATATATATTATGATAAAATGTCATCATGTCTGTCTGTATTTATTAGTTCTCTATTAGCAATATAGACTACAGAAAATAAACACTTTACCTTCATAGAACTTGTTAAACAACATATCAACATGAGCCCTGTTGCCGGGCACTCGGTATAATCCTTCTGAGGCAAGTCCTTCTCGCTCTATGAACTCTATACATTTCTCCACGAAGAGAGGCACTCCGTGAGGGCCCTGTGAGGAATGAAAAAAAAGTATAGTGATAATATAAAAAAAGAACAAGTTTGCTTGTTGCTTCTTCATGCTCTGTTTATTTTCAAGGCTACTTTTTATCGATGTAAGTGAAGTTAATTATATGATTGAAAATTTCAGAATCTCATATAATTTGCATTTTAATTAAAATAATTTATATAAAACTTTAATGTGTAGTTTTACCTGTGGTCCCCAATTTTGTATCGAATTCGTATTTTGTATCTGTGAGGAGTTCTTCTTGTCTTTGCTCTTTGAGAACTCCTGAGAAAAAAAAGAAATTATAAATATAAACGCAGAAAGGTTCTCAGATATTTATATAGTTTTATTTCAATTGTAAGCACATACATGCTCATATTCTAATTATACTAAACAAAAGTTATTTACGACAAATAACCATAAACAAAAATAAAATTAATTTTGAACTAAAAAGATATGTACACAAACTTCAAATTAAATTTAAAAAAAAACTAATGAAAGACACTATTTTTTCATTGTTCAGGTAATTCATAATTAACAAAGACAAAGAAAACAAATGAATCGAGTACCTCCTTTTTCAAAGTCGGTAGTAAGTAAATAAAATACAGAATACAAACATACAAAGCACACCTTATGCCTCCTGTCGTGTTTGCCGAAGGCCTGCCGCCGGCGCGAGTCCGCCGCGCTCGACGACGAGTTGTCCTGCGCGGACGACGGGTATTCCCCGGATAGCATCTGTAAGTCAATTTTAGTACATATAATATAACAAACTAAGCAGTTTCATATAACTATACTTTATGTAGCACAAAACGACAGTGGTTGGAGGTCTAATTTACAATACTCTAATCTCTAAAACGTCTAAAAAATTTCTAATTAAGGAATTATTAAATAAATTTGAGTATAAATTCTAAAAGAGATCAGTTTTAACGATAATGCTGATTTCCTCACGAAGTTTCCTATAACCGTAAGACAAGTGGTGATCATGTTTCATGACAATATCAGAGTCACAAAGGACTTGAACCCGCTTCATTTGGTTTCCCAAGCGAGCGCGTTACCACTGGGCTACCACTGCCTTCACTACAGATACGTCTATCATTTATTATGTGTATTAAATAATAAATATATGTTCTTCTAAGTTTATTATAGTATATTACCTTAAGAGTGGGCTCATGATGCGGGGGCGGCGGCAAGGGCCGCGGTCTCCGCGTCTCTCCGTCCGAGCTGCCTTCGCTCGAGTCACTTGCAACTGTTGACGAGAATTATTATAAATATATTATTATAATTACATATATGCTTTAATTTTCTTTTTTCTTTAGTGGTTTAACGTTGCGTTAACAGACGCACCGACGTTCCGAAGTTTCGAATGCTTTACAGTATTCGTGGGAGTCTCTCCCGTGACCATGTGTGCTGTGAAGCAAAATCCGAAAGGATTTTCATTTCATTTAAAATATTCGTACCTTTTAAGGTATAAACGTCCAATAAAAATCCCGACAAGTGCGAGTCGGACTCGCTCACCGAGGGTTCCGTACACCTTCCGAACTTTTAATTATCAACTTTTTTTATTTTTGGGAATTTTCCCTTTATTTGTGCTGTAAGACTGTGCTTTTTGCCAAATTTCGTGATTCTGGGTCAACGGGAACCACCATATAAGTTTTCGACCCAAAACCTACAGGGTACTTCCGGTTGACCTAGAACTGTCAATTTTGGTTAAAAGCAAGGTCTTACAGCACAAGTAAAGGGAAAATTCCGAAAAATAAAAAAAGTTGAAAATCATGGTAAATTTTGGTACTTACAAGTTTTCGCGAAAATCTAAATTTGTCCATATCCTTTATTCGTGTTGACACAGGATCTTGATTTTTATACACCTAATAGGGACTATAGGACTCAGAGTATCTGGTATAAATTTCAACTTGCTAGGTCCACTCGTTCCTAAGAAAATCGGTGGTGACACACGGACAGACAGACGGACAAGAAAGTAAACTTATAAGGGTTCCTTTTTTACCTTTTGAGTTACGGAACCCTAAAAATACAGTGCATTGCAACAAATATCTTGTATAGTATCTCTTTAAGTTATTCTAAATAATTTTAATAAGGTATAATAATTATTTTACTGACGAAAAACTCCCCTTGTCTTCTCTATCCTTGCCTATCTTAAAGTAATCGATACTCTGAGCCCGACAAGAAAATTGAATTGCATTTAATCTATATGCTTAATAGGGAATATGCGTGAAAATTAAATAAAGGTGAAATATTTTTTTTATTTTCTTTATCGCTTTAGAATTAAACCTATATTAATATTTTTTTATGTAATTTGTTTTTGATTAAGAAAATAATTATTAAAAAGTCCATAATAGATAGGAAATTCAAAATAATTGTAGCGTTCATTTAAACGCAATACCACGCATCATGTAAGTCGGTTACAATACCTTTATAACCTATTGTATAAAAAAATAAAAAAACACACATTTTCCCTATTAAACAAATTGATTCGATATATTAAAACAAATAAGATTCTATTCCGATACATCAAATGCTTCCTGTTGGATAAAAATCTACAGCAAAACGCTACTCATTCTAGCACTACTTTTTATATAATATATAATAATATATAAAATACCTTTATCCTCCTGCGTCCTCGCTCTGTACCCGGTGGGCAGCTCGGGCGGGCCGACGAACATGCCCAGCTTGGGCACTCTGGGACTTTGTACCGCTACTAGGTTTCCTAACGACCTGGAGATAGAACAATATAATGTTTATTTCCTCTCGCTTTGTTCTACGTAGTGAGTAGTTAAAGGCTAGAGACAAATATTATTATTTACCCGATTAGGAGTTTAAATTAAAAGAAACACACAGCTCATGGATGATGCCCCGGGTCGAGCCAAGGTTAGTTATTGAGTTTTTCTGTTAAGGAATTTTCAGTAGTCGACCAGAATTGAAAAGTTGGCGATGTTTCACTCCCGTACTTCGAAGAGTACGTTAAGACATCGGTCTTGCGCCTTAACTCTCACAGGTCGTGTCGAAGTACCGTCCCACGGAGTTTGAGTAAAAAAGAACAGAGAATGTACTTGTATCTGTGTGAATACTATAACTTCGTTTAAGTGAGATTGGCCGCCATGATCTAAATCGGTGAGGAGAACATCATCATCATCAATACATAAATGAACAACACAAGCAAAGCCAGTGAAAAACCTAGTGTTTATCATAAAGCATATATAAAAATAGATGTGTTTTTTTTTTCTCTTAATAATATCAGTATATATTACCTTTTCTTGTAATGCCTGGGCGCGTGCGCGTGGTGCACGTGTCGGCGCCGCACGTGCGCGCGCGCGCCGCCCGACGCCTCGCTCGACCCCGAGCTGTCCGTCTCGGAGAACGCTGCCGAATGTATATTATATATACTCTATTAGTTATGTACTATTTAATATCTACTTACGATGAAGGAAAACATCGTGAGGAAACCTGCATGTGTGAGAGAAACTAGCGAGTTTTCGAAAGACATGTATAACCCGTCCGTACTTGGCCAGTGCGGTGGATTATCGCCTTATCCCTCTCGTATTAAAGGAAGACCCCTGCTCAACGGTGCTCAACGTAAAAAAAGACTTAATACATACATATGTACATACATACAAAGTACTATTCTGTGTTGTGTAGTAATACACAACCCAAAGATTCTTTGGATATATAATGCGATCACCCAACCATAGTCTAAAGAAACTAATAATCTTGGGCCACATTGAAGATCACGCACCAGGGGAAAGGCACGTATAGTTCGATGAAACTTAATGGTGGCTCGGATATTAGCTGTGAGTAATATTGCGTTCTGCACATTAGAACGTACGATGTTCAGAGCTGCCATTAAGTTTGAATCTACCTATACAAAGTGTCCTGACGGTATTAAGAAGAAGACTATTCAAAACTTCATGACAATCTAGCTATCGTTAAACCTGTCAGGCTGAAAGAAAATCATCAGCGGTCACAATTCTCACTGGTAAGGGATCGGGGAAGAAGAAGAATTAGTGAACACATTGTGAATGAAATGAAAATGTAAAATGACTGTAAGAGTAATTGTGATTTAAGTGATCTTTTGGCAATGACATGAATACATATGAATGAAAGAATGATAAATTATGTGCGTAGCCTGAGATATAGAGAAATAGATGTGGTCTAAAGTTAAATTGACTTTAGGGTTACATTAGATCATTGACTTTTTTATGTTGAGACATTAACACACAACATCTAGTTCCGTGGCAATACCGAGGCCTGTGTTACCAGATAGTTAATATACACATATTATATAACTTTAAATACATACATATTATAAATATAAACACCCATGGCTAGAGTACAAACATTCATTCATCATAACACAAATGAATGTCTCGAACTCGCGACTGCTGGCACAGCAAGTAGGGTCACTACAAACTGAGCCAAACGTCGTGTCGTCGTCAAACTGATCATTCTTGATCGCACTTTACATGAAAGGCAACATTGGACAATGTTTACACAAAACAGCAAAAAATAAAATATATTTATATGAAAAATAAAACATTGTGCTCGCTCACATGGTTGGTGCAAAGGGGCTTTTTCATGTCTTCTATGTCTCCGGAGTCTTGTCATGGATGGTGCTTCCATATACTCATTAGTTTCTTTTATCTGTAATAAAAAAATATATAAATATAAAGTATAGGATAATTATAGAAATAAAATAAAATCCTTAGAATTTAGTCCCACAAAACATATGAACCCTGCACATTACCACCATGTTATCGATCTCGCTAAATATATATTGGGACGAATGATACAAGGGGAAAAATACATGAAGGAAATATAAAGAAATATTAAAAGAAAGTATACTTTGATTTAATTTTTATGTACCTGTGCGTACTGCGCGTCTAGTTCCGTCTCGGAGCTGACGCCGGAGGGGTGGTGGTGTCCGGGCTGCCCGCCGCCGTGCGACCAGCCTGAGCGCTGCGACTGTACAACATAGAATAATACCTCATTTTGTATGTATGTATGTATGTATGTATGTATGTATGTATTCAGCCCTTTTTAACGTCCCACTGCTGGGCACGGGCCTCCCTTCAGTACGAGGGGGATCAGGCTATAGTCCACCACGCTAGCCAAGTGCGGATTGGCGGACCTTACATGTCTTTCGAAAACTTGCTAGGTTTTCTTAGACATGCAGGTTTCCTCGCTATGTTTTCCTTCACCGTAAGGCAAGTGGTAATCATGTTAGAAATGATTCGCACATCAAAATCATCACAAAATATAAGAGGTGCGAGACCCGGGATTTGAACCCGCTTCACTCGGTTTCCCAAGCGAGCGCGTTACCACTGGGCTACCACTGCCTCTACCTCATTTTATATGTATATATTAATATATTTATTTAAACACTTTGTTGCACAATAGAATTGTACATACAAAAAAAGAAATACACTTAAAGAAATGTGTAAAGACGACCTTATCACTTATCATAAGCGGTCTTGCAGGCAAAAAGCAAGGAAAAAATATATACTACTCTTTTCAAACATTATATCATTAATCTATCAGAACGGTTCCCGAATGGTAGTCCGCGGAACCCTAGAGTTCTGTGGAAGGGTCACAAGGGTTTCGAGTTCCGTTCGAGAGTTAAAAAAAACTTTATCAGGCATGAAGCTTAATTTTAGTACTATTATTATTAAATACTTTATTAATAGACGTTTAATATTTTTGGTACAATAAATATTTTTCATTTATGATTTGTTCTTACAAGTCAAACAAGGAATTATTCTAACTACAACACAATCAGTTTAGTTATTATCAAAATGGGGGTCCGTTAAAAAAAAAATATAATCAATTAGGCAAAAAAAAAATTGGGAACCGCTGTATTAAAAGATAAGTATTTACATAACCATAACCACAATTTCTGTAACAAAACTGGACAATACCTTTCTCTCCCTGGGATGAGGCGGACCAATAGTGATGTGTTGTAGCGCATCGCTCACCATTGTATAGTTGTTCATGTCCAGTTTGCCAGGTTGCTACAAAAATAAATATATTTGTGAAAAATCTTAAATTCATTCTTAACTTACTGACTGACGGCCACTAGGTTTGTAATAAAGCATCTCGAAACAACAGGGATAAAAAAATAAAATAAAAAAGTATGGGGAAATATCCAATTCTTTTAAAAATAGTTTTTATTACAATTACAATATCCACGTAAACCTAAGATACTCGTAGTATTAAAAAAATATTTATATAACGAAAGTAATCAATAATAGAACATATAAAAACATTATAGTTTTTTTATATGTTTTCTTATATTTATTATTATAAACTTAAGGGATTACCCCTAAGTTAAAAAGAGGACAACAGTAAAAACCCATCTCAGGCACAATTAAATAGAATAAATGTAAAAGTAATCTTAAGACTACGAAAGGGCTATCTTTTATATTGTACAGTTCACTATTACCTTAAGTGTCTGCGAATGCCTCAATCTCTGATGGTGAGGAGGAGGCGCCCTCGCACGACCGGTCGTGAACGCTCTTTGCCCGTAGCCGGCTGGCTGCCAAAGTCCACCACCATCTAAATTATATAAAAAACCATTAATATACATTTCATTTTAAATTTATCTTATTAATTGTAAGAACTAAAGTCAATAAAAACTACGAGTACATTCATTAAACGTCTTTGGTCCTCCACTAATGTGATAAAAAAATTACAAAACATGCTTATTTAGTTTTAAGATCTACAGGTGAATTTCTGAAGTCGCTTTGATACTTATAAAAGATACTATCAATCAATAGGACATAGATACAATTATATAGAAACAACGGGCTCGATTTCCGTGTTAAAAAAAAACTTTTTTTTATTCTATTAATTAAATTTGTTTTATTTATTGAATTTTAATTTTTCACCAACACTAAACATATAGTATTGATTAGTATTTTTTCCTATACATATAATATCGGAATTCACCATTCAATTTGTCACTTGAAAAATTCATCTTATAATAAAACTATAAAATAAAAATCTAAACTTATTCTACGTAACTTACATTGTATTGTAAATACCAATAAAAACATGACAGTGTACTTGATTTTGTGTATTGTATGAATTTAAAAATTTCATTGGAGCTAACATGATATTAATGTTAGTAAATAACTTTACCAAAGCCTCTTTTAAATTATTATTTCTCTAAAATTACAAATGTAAATTATCATGGAATTAATCATTTAAAAATATTTAAAAGTACCTAAGAATGTACAAAAAATATAAAACTAATAAAATACAGCTTTTACATATAAATACATATAATAAAATTGTAAGTAAGCCGAATCTGTGCATTAAATATTTTTTGGAAAATCTTATTGAAATAGACAGTATTATCGATACAGAGGCCAAATCTATAGATTTTAGAATTTTTGTGTCTGTTTGTGGTCGCATCTAAAGAAAACTACTAAACAGATTTTTAAGAAAATTTAGTATGATCATAGCTGGTTATCCGAATCAACATATAGGATAAGATGCTTTTCACTGCGGGAAAATATCTTATGTCTGAGAAATCTATACTAAACGTTAAAATGTAAGTAGGGACGAACCCGAGCGGAGCGAGGTTGAGTCGTTATAAATATTAAATATATAGTATTATTGAAAATATTTTGAACTCTAATACCATGTTAACTACCAAACTAAACTACATAACATAATACATGCAACAAATTATAAAAGACAGCTATCCACATTTAAAATTTCATATAAATATTTTCATTTATTATTAAAATAATATATACATAGTTTTATGCACAATAAAAATCTCAAATGACACCAATATTATAAAGAAAGCTTTTGAGTGGGTCTATTTGTTACTTCTGTGTATTGGTTCAATGAACTTGAGCAAAGAATAGAGACCGTTTATATCCTGAATGAATATAAAAAAACATTGGCTATCTATTATGGAGGTATCAACCATACGAGCAGAACTGGGGAGAAAAACCTAGTTTTTTACACTTCACAGTCTTCTTGCATTCCTCATTTTTTTGTCGGAATTATAAATGTAAAGCAGTTGCACAAATAAAATCAAATTTAAATAAAACTATCTTTTCGGATTTTTTCGCGGATTTATTTTGATTTTTGTTTCCCGACGTTTCGATTGCTTTACAGCAATCATGGTCACGGGAGAGACTAAGATGTTAGATGTCACAAAGCATTATATAGTTGTTACAGACAGCCTACCCACAATTAACAAAAATTTTGAAAATTAGCATCAATGTACCTTACAATATTTGTAAATTTTAATTTTAAACATTTTATAATTTTAATTTTAAACTTGAAATATGGAATATTATTTATATAATTTTAGCTATTATCATTATAATTATTTCAAGTTTTTAGAAAACTTATTATTATATTATTGTTTAATAATCTATATTTTTAGTGTTACCATTATTATATCCTATGTCTACTTTAGAAAATTAAAATTAATTAAAAATTACATTTACAATTGTAAAATATTAATTTGAACTACTGTTATTTTGATCTACACAGTAAGAACTTACTAACAGACAGTTAGATGTAGTAAGTTCTTACTGTGTAGATCAAAATAACAGTAGTTCAAATTAATATTTTACAATTGTAAATGTAATTTTTAATTAATTTTAATTTTCTAAAGTAGACATAGGATATAATAATGGTAACACTAAAAATATAGATTATTAAACAATAATATAATAATAAGTTTGCTAAAAAATTGAAATAATTATAATGATAATAGCTAAAATTATATAAATAATATTCCATATTTCAAGTTTAAAATTAAAATTATAAAATGTTTAAAATTAAAATTTACAAATATTGTAAGGTACATTGATGCTAATTTTCAAAATTTTTGTTAATTGTGGGTAGGCTGTCTGTAACAACTATATAATGCTTTGTGACATCTAACATCTTAGTCTCTCCCGTGACCATGATTGCTGTAAAGCAATCGAAACGTCGGGAAACAAAAATCAAAATAAATCCGCGAAAAAATCCGAAAAGATAGTTTTATTTAAATGTCTAATATTCGCGTAAATCTAAGAAAGTATTAAATAAAATCAATTAAAAAGTTGTTCTAATGTCGAAAATGGGCTTAAGGAGCGTTTTTAAGTGAGGTTGCTTTCTGATGTTATAATATTGGTTATATTAAATTTGTTAATTGTCACAAAAAAAAACAATATTGAGGATTGGACAAAATCTTCTTTTTTAATTTTAGAAATGTGTAAAAAAATGTATACAACATGTGGATAGTTGCAGAAACAATTACAAAATCTTATCGTAAACGTTACAAAAAATAAACAAACAAGGCATTCCGACGGACAAACGGACAAATATCTATCTATAGATATATCTAACAATCTACACGTGATATGTAACCGTCCCAAGTAACGCATGCAGTCACCTGACTCGTGCGTGCTCAGCGAGTCCTCGGAGCAGTTGAGGTCCGCTGCGTTAAAATTGTTTTTGTTTATATGGTTTTTATTTATTTCGTAGTGATTTTCGTAAAATTAGTTTTATGTTCAAAGAAATACTCAAATTTTATATTTTATAAACTTTTTGTAGAATAGTATGTAATTTCAATTAATCGCCTTTATGAGTATAACGTAGGCTGTTAGCAAAAATAACTATCATAAATCGAAGTCGTTGAGAAAAAAATAATTTATTATATATTATGGTATAGCAGGTAAAGGCCTCGTAGTCTAACACATATCTTCCCAATTCCCACACCTGCATTGAAAATTTTTAGTAAAAGTCCCACTCCACAGTAATTTTCAGTCCTTTGGGCTATTTAAGTTATTTAATTTATACTAGTATAACAAATGTGTGGGACAACTAGCCTTAACCCAAAATTTCAATGTATAATAGCATATTTAAATGACGTCACGACTTACGTGATAGATCTGCGTGCATTCTATGATCTGGTGGTGCGGGTTCCGGTGGCGTGCTAGGAGGCGGGTAAACACTGAAACCTAATAAAAAAATTACATTAATGACATTACATGATAATCACATGATGATCTATACAGATAAATAAAATTGGAGTGTCTGTTTGTAATATTAAAATAACCGCTTTTTACTAAATGCATATGGATGTATACACGGTACATATACCTAACCAACATTTTTTACAATTTTTGTCTGTCTGTCTGTTTCTTCCGGCTAATCTCGGAAACGGCTGGACCGACTTTGACGGGACTTTCACTGGCAGATAGCTGATGCTATAGGGAGCAACTTAGGCTACTTTTATTTTAGAAAAAGAATCAGGGTTCTGCGAAAAAAATTAAAAACCCCGAAAAAGTGAACAAAATCCGCGTACGGCGTACGCACCCGAGCCGTAAATCGTTATATAATTTAAATGAATATCTTAAAAGTAGCAAGCTACTATTTATGTATAAACATAGCTAACCGTGAAAACGTACCTAGGGACGAACGCGAGCGAAGCGAGCGTGAGTCGCTAGTTTTAAATAAAACTTTTTTTTATTTTTATTATTATTATTTTTGTTTACTGTATGAATGTTTTACAGCAATCATGATCAAAGCATTCGAAACATCAAATATTCGCGTGAATCTTAGAAAGTATAATAAATTAATGAATTTAAAATAATATCATTATTTATGTTAATATTTTATTAAGTAGGTATTAGAATATTTTCTACGTAAGCTCCATTAAAAATTGACAAACTGTTAGAAGAATTTGAACATACAAAAATATACTATCTGTGTTGATTCGTTTAATAGTTCTCGATTTTAGTGCGCACCTACAGACAGATGCACACCGGCACCTTCCTTTTATACGTAAGGATATGTATACTGAATGGGATGGAACTAGTACTTACTAAAATAACACTTTACATATATAGATATATTAGTGAAATCGTTTTGTATTCAGCCATTTCTAACGTTCCACTGCTGGACAGGGCGAAAGGGCTCCTCGCAAAATGAAGGGGATCAGGCCATAGTCCACCACGCTGGCCAAGTGCTGGGCGGACTTCACACATGCAGGTTTCCTCAAGAAAAATTAATTAAAAAAATGTATTATTAAAAAATAAAATGAATAAAAGTACCTTTTAAGAAACCTCTATTCTTGGAGTTATTCATTGTATCGCTATACTCAGAGTCGATGTCGGCGCGCGAGTCCGGCCCTATTAGTAGGTCCAGCGAGTTGGTGAGCTTATGTTCCATTCTAAAAAAAACAAATTCATATATTTGTTAGACTTGTTATAAATATCATTAAAAACATTTACATTTATTTCTTAAAATACATAAGCCCTAAAAGTTTTTATGGTCACTTAATGGTAATTTTACTAGATATTTTCATGTTTTTATTTACTTTTTAGAGGTTCCGATTCGGCACACTTTATGGATTGTTAAAAACATGGTTGTAAATAATTTTATAGGTTTACATTATAAAATTATTCACAAAAATAAGTAAAAAACCAGCTAAGTGCTTGTCGGACTCGCGCACGAAAGGTTCCATTATCTATAAGAATGGCAAAAAAATCATATCTCTTGTATGGAAGCCCCCTTAAATATTTATTTTATTCTGTTCTTAGTATTTGTTGTTATAGCGGCAACAGAAATACATCATCTGTTAAAATTTTTCAACTATCACGGTTCATGAGATACAACTTGGTTACAGACGGACAGACAATCAGACGGACGGACAGCGAAGTCTTAGTAACAGGGCCCCGTTTTACCCTTTGGATACGGAACCCTAAAAACCCACCCAATCTCATCGAGGAGTCTAAACTGAAATAAAAACACGTGCAGCACACGTAATGAACAAATGAAATGAAATCTAACTTATGATCCAGATGGTAGGAGTGCAGGCGCGGCGGCGGCGCGGGGCGCGCGGCCGCCACGTCGGGCAGGTTGTGGTGGCGCGGCGCCTCCAGCCGGAACGCGCGCTCGATCTCGCCCTTGCGCTCCCACACCTCCTTGAAGAACGGCGTGTAGAACGCCGCTGGGGAATTGCAAACGTATGTAGCCACACAAATATACACACACATTCTTTTTTTTATACTTTTACATTTTTTATTAAGATTTTTATTAATCTTATAATAATAAATTATATTAGTCCCGTTGAGTTTCTTTCGCCAGTTCTTCTCAGGTCGGAGACTTCTTTCCGAACTGGTAGTAGACTCATGACATTCAGTAAATAGTTGTAATAATTTATTGATGAATAAAATATTTTGAAATTGAATTTGAATATTATAAATTACGTTTTTGTATAGATTTGTAAAAAAAAGGATAAAAATCTGTTACACAAGGAGGCGTACAATTAGATGCACATATATTATTTCCATTCCAAATAAAATAGATTAAAATTAATTAATATATTGCTGCAACGGCCATACATATAATATTAATATTATTATTACTTGTACATAATAATAACTATAATAACATTTGTATTCTTTAATTCAATTCAAATACCTTGTTAATATGGATCAAAACGTGCTTGCTGAGCATGAATATATTAAGCAACTTTGGTCCCGTAGTTTAAAAATAAATAATTTTCATATAAACTTTCAATTCTTTTTTTACCTGTAAACAATTTATATGCTAGATAACCCACTGAAACCTAGCCGAACCCTACCTATTTTAATAACGTTAACAGACTCAACTACATCAGCTAACCTACCGAGGCAGACCAAAAATCCCATGTGGTTGCCCCCACAGTCCACGCTGTTTAGTTCAGTCACAGAGCCGTAACAGAAACAACACGCATACGGCTTCCGAGGCCCATTGAAATAAATTGGCTTTAAAATGCTTCCCTTAGCTTTATACCCATCAGTATTACCCTACTGAGTCCGCTTACCACGACAAAGTGAATATTGGTTACATATTTCTCTCTTTCAAATCGGTCAACAATATAAATACAAATAACAATATTAGTACAAACAATACAAACAACTAATAACGTCCTTTTGATCGATTTAGACCATGACAGCAAATCTCATTGAGACCAGACAGATATACAGGAAATATTATAGTGCTCAAGTACACGCAGACACAACGTGCACTCTATTCCTGTCACTCTCAAACTCCGATGGCTAGACAATTCGAAACGACCAGCGAATGCTAAGAGTGAGGCAAGGGGGTGTTACACCGTCAAATTCCCTACTCCGGACTAATAATTTCTTGGCAAATTCAATAACTGAACTTGGCCCGATCCGGTACCCGAACCCAGTACTACCTTTACAGCCGTACATCCTAGCCACTAAACCACCGAGGCATACACACTATTATTATCACTATGGCTCACATTTATTCTCAGCACTAGACGTGTACGTAGTGAAGTGTGCTCCGAGTCGGTCGGCAGTAGCGTTGCCCTCGGTGATGAGCGCGTGTCCGAGGTCGGTGCCGAAGAACGCGTTGGCCGCGGAGCCGCCGCCGTCCGTCACCGCCACCATTTGTATTGGTAAGTTTGGTATGTTCATTGAGAATGCACTGTGAAATATAATCATTGTGATGACTTATGTTTTATATGTATACAGGGTGTCCTGATAATAGTGGTCCAAACGAAAAGTGGCGAGAGATGAGATCGTGCCCTATGAGAAAAAATATTTTTTTTTTTTGTAAAAATTTACAGTTTTCAAGATTTTCTGATTGTCATGATTTTATTGATTTATTAGCTTGATACGTATAATTTATGCCATTTTATTGGAATAGCGAAAACGTATCTTTTATATTGAATTAATATTCACACTCACATGTCACAGTTAGACATAATTGTCTGACTAGACTAACTGGATGTCTATTGCATTTTCCCAATAACATGAACGATTTCTTAAGAAAAAAAATATTTAAGTTGCGGATTTCAATGAGACAACATTTTTCATTCAAGTTTAAAGTACTGTGGTATTAAAAAAAGTACTACATCCTTGATGCCCATTGGCAAAAAAAAGTAAACAAAGAACAAAATTAAATAATATAAAAAATTATTGCTATTTCATTGCCGAAGATCATAATTTTTGGATAAAAGTTTTTGATCTGATTTTTGCAGTAAATCTCAAAATATTGTAAAACTTAGAGATTGTAGCCAAATGGAACTAAAACTAACATCAAAACAAGTTTTCAAATTAATCAATCAAATAATAAATCAAAAACTTTTATCGAGAAATTACGATTTTCGGCAATGAAATAGCAATAACTTTTTTGTATTACTCATTTTGATCTGTCAAATTTGATAGCTATCGGACCCGGATTTGAACCCGGGTGAAGCAATACTCGTGACTGCTAGCACTTTATATGTGGGATTATTTCTTTGGCATAAGCCGTCCTTTTATACTAAGTATGTACGTTACACTCTACAGACATATTGTACATTTTCTCGAGCTCTTTTTGTTGTGAATATGAATGTAACAGTTACACTAAATAAATTTAATTAAAAATTTATTGTTATGGGTTACAGGTTATATATATATATATATATATATATATATATATATATATATATATATATATATATATATATATATTCATTAGAATAATTGCAGTAAACGTATACCAAAGAATGGCAATAAATCAAATGTTTAAAATCATACTAGCGAATACACTCTTAATTATAATATTTTTCTTTAATATTTCTGAAAAATAGTTATATCGATCAATATTATATACTTTGAAATAATGAATATAATACTTACTTGAGCGTAGCTAAACTTGCTTTCCGTTTCGCCGAATATATTAGGATAAAACCGTGTATGAGTTCTTCCCTGAATTGACTAGCGCCATGGAAGCTTGAAATTATTACCTAAAACAAATTTAAATTAAAAAAATATATAAAATAATAATAATAATAAAAAGGATAAAAAATCTATTGTCTTTAAAAAAATTAAAATATCAAAGCAAGTAAATACATAATGAAATATCTAGAAAGAAAAAGACATTACATAAAAAAATCGTTACAACTCTTACTGAGACTTTCTTTAGTTTATGTACATTTTTGACATTATAATAATGACTGAAGTGTATATAATATAGTTTATTGAAAAAAAAACTCAATCTCATTACAATCGGGCAGTAGTAGCCCAGTGGTAACGCGCTCGCTTGGGGAACCGAGTGAAGCGGGTTCAAATCCCGGATCTCGCACCTCTGACATTTTCATGTCATTTCCTCTGACATTTTCATCATTTCCAACATGATTACCACTTGACATTTATCTTACAGTAAAGAAAAACATCGTGATAAAACTTGCATAACTGAGAGAATTTAGCAACTTTTCAAAAGACATGTGAAGTCCGCCCCGCACTTGGCCAGCGTGGTGGTCTATGACCTGATCCCTCTCGTATTGAAGAGAGGTTCGTGCCCAACAGTGGGACGTTAAACAATACAAACAAACAGTACACATACACACACATAACATAAAGTATGTCTACTCACTTCGACTTTCCTCTTGGAGTCCCCGAGGAAGGTCTCTATGAGTATGGAGCGGTCGCCTGTGAGGAAGCAGGCGCGGTGCAGCAGCAGCGGGCTCAGCACGCGCTCGGGCGAATACGGGTCGTCGCAGAACATGCACACCATTATACTGTGGAACAGACATTAGAAATTACATTACCATCTATGTATATAATACCAAGTAACACTATTATAATCTTAATACAAAAAATTAATAAAAAAAAACTAATTTTAATTTTGTATAAGTCTAACTGGATAAAGTTAATTTTCATTTTAATAAAATACACCAAAATGGCGTTATTAACGAAATAATATTTTTAATCAAAGACGCCTTTTGTAATCCCATTCATTATCTGTATAGTTAATACATACAACATTCGAATATATATGTAATAACGTCTGGGCGACTTTATTACATAATAATTTAATCATCTATACTAATATTATATAGAGGTAAAGTTTGTGAGTTTGTAGGTGTATCTCTGAATCTACTGAACTGATTTAGATGAAATTTGATGAGAAGATAGTTTGAAACCCTGGAAAGGACATAGGATACTTTTTATCCCGAAAAAATCCCTTAAATAAAAGTTCCCCGCCGCGCTTTGCTTTTGTTCAGACTAAACTCAAAAACTACTGTAAAAATGTACATACTAAATTCACAAATAGAAAGATGAACTATCTAAAAATATATGAACATTTTGCAAAAATCTTCTCCCTTTTTCCCAAGTTACTCAGGGTCAGCGCAGTAAGTATTCCTCTTCCAATCTCCCATATTACTCGTCATCTCATCATTCACCCCTTTCTATTTCATGTCCTGTCTCACACAATCTATCCATCTTTTCTTTGGTCTTTCTCTACCTTTCCATCACATTCATTTCCATCACTTCTCTCGTTACGTGCGTTTCATCCCACCTCTTCACAATTCCATACCAACTTATACGATTTCCTTTCAACTTCTCTTTTGCAAAAATGAGCTACCGATAATAATAAGTCAATAATAATAAAAAAATGTAATAAACATCTACGGTAACTAGTATGTAGTAAAGTCATTAAAAAAGAACCATAAATTTAAAACTCCATCACATACCGTATATCAGCATCGAAGCAAACAATGAGATCCCTGTAGAGATGCGCATAGCTCGCCTTCTCCCTGTTGGCCCGTATGAGCTCCTGTACAGCATCCGCCGTCAGCGCCTCAGTACCGAGCTCGTTCACTGACGCCTCCATATAGGAGCAATGGAGACTGGAAAGATTTTATTTGGTTTGTTATATTAGGCTTTTGCCAAAAAAAAAAATCTTTAATTATTCAGTAATTAGAAAATACTAACTTATCAGCAAGATTTTGGCCTTCCTCTTGAAGCCGTGCAATTTCTTTCTTATCCATTCCCTCATCTTGGACGAACATTACTACCAAAGGTAACCCCTGAAAAAAGAATTATAAATTATATTACTATTATTATGTACACACTATTTGTATGTATGTATTCAGCCTTTTTTAACTTCCCACTGCTGGGCACGGGCCTCCCTTCAATACGAGGGGGATCAGGCCATAGTCCACCACGCTGGCCAAGTGCGGGTTGGCGGACTTCACATGTATTTCGAAAACTTGCTAGATTCTCTCAGACATGCAGGTTTCCTCATGATGTTTTCCTTCACCGTAAGGCAAATGGTAATCATGTTAGAAATGATTCGCACATGAAAATATCAGAGGTGCGACCCGGGATTTGAACCCGCTTCACTCGGTTTCCCAAGCGAGCACGTTACCACTGGGCTACCACACTATTTAGGATAAAACATTTATATATGAAAAATATTTTACCTGAAATGGTAATTTATCCTCTTGTTCCAGACTAGATAACAGCGTTTTCTCCGCGCAGCCCCTGATGTATTCAAAGGATTCTTGATCTTGATACACACAGAAATATCCTGCAATCAAATTTATTGTTCTATGAAATAAACGATATTTAATAATACGTTTAAAATGACTGACGAATACTTTCAGTTTTAATTTACTTCGAATTTTTTACACATCCAAAGAAAGTTAGCTCAATACTTTAGGGACTCTTGTAAAAAATGTTATAAGACATACAGGTTTCTGTAAAATTTTGGTCAGCTATTTGGACGCCTTCTTTTTAAAACTCATTAAAATGTATATATTTCCTACGATTATTAACCTATTACTCATTATTTATCTAATATTGTAAGTATTAAAGCGAGATAAATAATGAATATTAGGGGACGTAGTCTCATGGCAGATGATAGCCAAATCATCAGTGCCATCCGCGCTCCACCTGTTGACGGCCATGCCATAGTTCCTCTCTTTCTATTTCACAATATTAGTATACGTTAGAAAGAGACAGATAACAACCATTAGGCGCGAAGTCCCTCGGCGCGTCGGCGGCGAAGTCGTCGGTGCGCAGACGTTGCTCCACGCGCCACGCCGTGCCCGCCACGGTGACGCGGCGCTCGCTGTCACAGCCGGCAGTGAGCCGCTTGCCAAACTCGCCGGCCACGCCTTCCACCTGCCGACATTGGTTTGTTAGGAATTGTCGGTATGTCGGTCATTTCGGCAAGTCTTGTCGGTAAAAAATTAAAGTTTTTCTTATTATATAATTATTGTCTAAATGTGTCGTTGTAATTGTATTTGTATAATTTTGTTGGCATTTAGCATTTTAGAGTAGAGATAAAACGGGTAAACGTTTGGATAACGGATGTCCGGCGATTTGTATAGCCAGTATATGCGATCGGAAAAAATCAGGTGTATTCGGGTGTCAAAGTAATATTTTTACACAAATATTTTTCAACTTTAAAAATTGTACATTTTAAATATCCGATATCCTAATATGGATGGTTGGATATTGTATTATACCTTATTCTCTTTATCCCTATCCGGATAACCGGATATCGATTTCATCTCTATTTTATAGAATTACTAGCGACTCACCCTCGCTCCGCTCGGGTTCGTCCCTAGTTACGTTTTAACGTTTAGTATAGATTTCTCAGAGGAGAGTTTTTCCCACAGTAAAAAGTATCCTATTATGATTAAATAACTAAAATTGCTATTAAAAAATAAGGGTTGATCGTAGAGGGGTGAAAATTTAGGGTTGTAGGTATTTTTGTATGCTGTATCATAAAAAAATTAAAACAAAAAATTTTGTCTGAAAAATAAAAAAAAAAAATTTAGGGGTGGTCCACCCTTAACATTTGGGGGGATGAAAAATAGATGTTGGCCGATTCTCATAGATACCGGATAAGCACAAAAAATTTCATCAAAATCGGTCAAGCCGTTTCGGAGGAGTATGGCAACGAAAACTGTGACACGAGAATTTTATATATATACTAGCGACTCACCCTCGCTCCGCTCGGGTTCGTCCCTAGTTACGTTTTAACGTTTAGTATAGATTTCTCAGAGGAGAGTTTTTCCCACAGTAAAAAGTATCCTATTATGATTAAATAACTAAAATTGCTATTAAAAAATAAGGGTTGATCGTAGAGGGGTGAAAATTTAGGGTTGTAGGTATTTTTGTATGCTGTATCATAAAAAAATTAAAACAAAAAATTTTGTCTGAAAAATAAAAAAAAAAAATTTAGGGGTGGTCCACCCTTAACATTTGGGGGGATGAAAAATAGATGTTGGCCGATTCTCATAGATACCGGATAAGCACAAAAAATTTCATCAAAATCGGTCAAGCCGTTTCGGAGGAGTATGGCAACGAAAACTGTGACACGAGAATTTTATATATATAGAAGAAGAAGATAATAGTGTGAAAAAAAGATACGATTTTTATAAAACACTAATTAATATGACGATTATATATGTATAATTTATATGCATAATATTATTATTGAAATACACAATACTAACCCCAAGTATGATGATGTTGATTTGCGAAGAGTCGGTGGTAAGCGCCCAAGGCGCGGCAGGCGGGCCCGCTTGGCATTGCGACTCGTTCGTTGATGTTAGCGACCTGACAAATTATAACAATCGATTATTATAAATTAAATTAAAATAAAATTAAAAAAGTATTTATTGCTATAAAAAAAGAGTAAAAAAAAAGCAAACAGGATCAGTAAAAGCTTAAAGTAATTTATGGCAAAGGGTAATAACTCAGCTGATGCCGGTCATAATATCATTATCATCTTGATATCTCAGCTGATACACTTAAAAGTTATTATGAAAGCATTGATATATAAAAACATGCATACTCATTTCCTAATAATTATCTCGTCGAAAAGTAGAGTTGATTTTTTTAAACAAAACATGACATGAGGACACTTTTGAGACGCTATACTTTTGTATATCAATGTAAGAATGTTATTATTTTAAAGTGGAATATTTTCGCTGTCAAAAATATAACTAGCGTTTGTGTACGGTTTCACGTACATATTTTGTTTTGCCTACTTTGCGTGATAGCATTTCGAGGCGATGCGCCGCTACATTTTTTACGAGTGCATTAAAAGACTCTGAGTTGAACAGAATCAAAATTATACTGTAACTTCGGTAATTAAAGTTTTTCAAACTTATAAGTATCTTAACTTGTGCATTTTAAATTCTTATAACTATATTGTACTGTTCTAACTACTTGCTGTGCCAGCGGTCGCGGGTTCGAGTCTCGCTGGGGGCATTCATTTGAGAAGCACGAATGTTTGTACTCCAGTCATGCGTGTCAATATTTATAATATGTATGTATTTAAAGTTAATTATGTGTAGTATATCGAATATCTGGTGTCCATAACACAGGCCTCGTAGCTTACCATGGAACTAGATGGTGTTTGATGTTAATGTCCCAACATATTTATTTATTTATAATTACATACACAAGTGGCAAATACACAAGGCAGTGGTAGCCCAGTGGTAACGCGTTCGCTTGGGAAACCGAGTGAAGCGAGTTCAAATCCCGGGTCTCGCACCTCTGATATTTTCATGTGCAAATCATTTTCTAATATGATTACCACTTGCCTTACGGTGAAGGAAAACATCGTGAGGAAACCTGCATGTCTGAGAGAACCTAGCAAGTTTTCGAAAGACATGTGAAGTCCGCCAATCCGCATTTGGCCAGCGTGGTGGACTATGGCCTGATTCCCCTCGTCTTGAAGGGAGGCCCGTGCCTAAAAAGGGCTGAATACATACATACACATATTTGTAACTAGCGCCTTTAACCCTAGGTACGCAGATTTAATTCACAACTTCATAGGTTTTTTTTGCGCGGAGCCCTGATCCTTTTACCAAAATACAAGTAGCCTAAGTTACTCCTTATAACATCAGCTGTCTGCCAATGAAAATCCCGTCATAACCGGTCAAGCCGTTTCGGAGATTAGCCAATCAACAACCAGACATACTCACCCAACCCTGGTATTGAGTATGACGGGCAGCGTCGCGTCGAGGCAGTTGGCGGCGGCGGGGCAGTGCTCGCGCATGGGGCAGTGCACGAAGCCCAGGTGCTGGAACAGCATCAACTTCCTATCTTGCTCCATGCGATCCAGCATTTTGTATCTATTGATTAGAGAGTACATTTAAAATCATAGAATTATTATTTTTATAGATCCATATATGAATACTAGCGAGTCACCCTCGCTTCGCTTCGGGTTCGTCCCTAGCTAAAAACAAATCTATCCCACGGAAACCGTACATTTTCCCGGGATGATATATAGCCTATAGCCTTCCTCAGTTAACGGGCTATCTAATGCAAAAAAAAATTTTCTAATCGTATTAGTAGTTCCTAAGATTAGCGCGTTCAACCAAACAAACAAACTCTTCAGCTTTATAATATTAGTATAGAAGATGAAATATGAAATTTTATCCATCTATACTTATCGGATTATAATGATCATTCCAAATATAAACCAGTTGTACAATCTTAATACACAATAAGTAAACCACTCTAAGATTGAATATATAATTTTCGAATTTCAAATAATGAGAAACATTTACTAAATACTAACAGAGAATAGTAAAAACATAGAAAAGTCAAATGAAAGTCCCGGCAACGTTTTTACTAAGAATTTTCAAAGTACTGTTTTTGCTTACCTAAAATCATCCTGCAATACGTCAGTAATCTCCTTGATGTCTTCTTGAGTAATAGTGCCCGTGGGCGATATCCTCTTGAAATGGTAGAACAAGTCTGCATGCTCTAATAGAAGTTCCTAGAAAAATGAACACATTTTATTTTTTATTTTGGTGTTTTTTAAGGCTTGAGTGAAGCAAGGACAGCTTAACAACACACATCTAACAAATAGGCACCTACACAAAACATTATAACTCAATATTGAGACAATTTGACGGCACGTTTGGCTCAGTTTGTAGTGACCCTACTTTCTGCGCCTGTGGTCGCGGGCTCGAGTCCCGCTGGGGGCATTCATTTGTGTGATGAGCACGAATGTTTGTACTCTAGCCATGGGTGTTTATATTTATAATATGTATGTATTTAAAGTTATATATGCGTGATGTATCAACTATTTGGTATCCATAACACAAGCCTCGTAGCTTACCATGGAACTAGATGGTGCTGTGTGTTAATATCCCAACATATTTAATTTAAATATATCTTCACAATAACCTAATGGCGAGTTTTACAGCTGCATCGGAGGTTATCTATTCGATTCCCAGATTGAGCCATTGCAATATAGTAAGCCCAGTTGTCTAGTCTCAGTGAGAATGATATGACCACAACCAGTCCGAAAGACATTATTATATAAAGCCAACATTATAAGAAAACAAAAATGTACCTGCAAATTATGCTTGGCTCGTCTCTGTATCTCCCTCTGGTGTTCATCATACACCCTCTGTTGTTGCTCCTCTGTGAGGGCTTCATAACATTCCCGTCCCATTAAAAGAACTCTCACTTCAGACAATTGCTTTCCTGGTGTCACATAACCGGTTTCTTCTAGAAGACGCTTGAACTGCTGACACCATCTAAGAGGGAAGAAGGAAATTTACTGTATGTATTCAGCCCTTTTTAACGTCCCACTACTGGGCACGGGCCTCCCTTCAATACAAGGGGGATCAGGCCATAGTCCACCACGCTGGCCAAGTGCGGGTTGGCGGACTTCACATGTCCTTCGAAAACTTGCTAGGTTCTCTCAGACATGCAGGTTTCCTCACGATGTTTTCCTTCACCGTAAGGCAAGTGGTAATCAAGTTAGAAATAATTCGCACATGAAAATATCAGAGGTGCGAGACCCGGGATCTGAACCCGCTTCACTCGGTTTCCCAAGCGAGCGCGTTGCCACTGGGCTACCACTGCCTCAAAAAAAATTATTTGATACTTTTTATTGTATAAACTTATATAAGCAAAGGTGTGAACTTGGACGTGGATGTGAAACGGAGTTATCCCCAGCTGGCAGCTACCCCTTTAGGAAAATTTATAGAGTATAAATTACTTAAATATTTTTTTTACTTTGTATCTTTTTAGTATCATTTGTAAATGGGCCTAATTAGTCAATGCATATAATAATCATAATGCATAATAATAAGGCCGAATCTATAGTTTTTAGAATTTTTGTCGTCTGTCTGTCTGGGAACGCATCAAGAGAAAACCATTGGATTGATTTTGGTGAAATTTGGTATGGTGATAGCTGGTTGTCCGTGTCAACATTTAGGATACTTTTTACTACGGGAAAATATCTTATCTTTGAGAAAAATATTTATACTCACCGTTAAAACATACCTAGAGACGAACCCGAGCGGAGCGAGGATGAATCGCTAGTTAATATATAAATCACTCATAATATAGTTTCATGCAATAACGTACTAACTTAGTCAACGTAGAAACAAATATTCTTTGTAATACTTGTTTACTTAATAAATCACTTTAATCAAAAATCCATATCAGGAATACATAAATCATATCGGCCATAAATATTTGCTAACATTAGACAACACTTACTCATAATTTCGTTGCTTCTCTTGCGCTTCATGGAGATAAGTCTTAAATATAGCTGCCGCTTCGTTAGTTTCTAGTATTTCGTACGGGATTTTCTGTGATTGACCTAACGTCTGAAAACAATTATTACAACTATGCAAAATTTTATGCTAAAAAAAAATATTTTTTTCTGTTTAAGCAAAAATAGGAATAAAAATTCCTTACTAGTTTAGAATTCTCTGACTAATTTTTGAAAATCATGTGAAGTCCGCCAACCCGCATTTACTATAGTAAATAAATTGAATACTGTATTAAACACATAGTTAATTTTGCTACAAACAGTGTTACGCCATTATAGAAAAGGACACTTACAATAGTAGACTGTAAAACAAACTCGTAAATAAACGGAGTTACAGTGTTATGCTTCTCAGGTACACATATATTTGCATGCACATATATGTATGTGTGTGAGTGTATAAGTATCCTTGTGTGTGTGTGTGTGTGAGTGTATAAGTGTCCGTGTGTGTGACTTGTGAGTGTATAGGTATCCGTGTGTGTGTGACTTGTGACTGTATAAATATCCGTGTATGTGTGTGTGTGAGTGTATAAGTATCTGTGTGTGTGACTTGTGAGTGTATAAGTGTCCGTGTGCATGTGAGTGTTAAGTGTCCGTCAGTGTGTAAGCACGTACCTGGTACCGGGCGCGCTCGCCGACGCGCAGCGTGGCGTCGTCGGCGCGCGGGCTGTCGGGCTCGGAGGCGGACGCGGAGGGCGGCGAGGGCGCGCGCGCTGTGAAGTACACTCCGAAGTCGCGGTGCGCGCGCAGCTGCCGCACCACCGCACACCAATCGCTGTACACACGGTTATTGTTATTATTTATCCAATACTCTTGTTAATATGGCTTCTTACCGTGCCACAGTTAAGCACAGATTACTTCGCCAATGTCACGTAGGATGGAAAAGACTCGAGGAAGATTGGTTGATAAACTATTATTGTTCATATGGCAATCACACAAAAAATAATACCTATGAGTTTGAGTTTATTTGACTCACTTCAAACACTCCCATATAACACTTAGTCAAAAACATATTGTAACGCGCGGGAGAAATCCTGCTAAAACATGTAAGATCGTGTCGAGACGTGTTTTGGGTGCAGTCGTATAGTTTCTATGCCCGTGCCCCCTCCGTCGCCCGCGAGCGCTTGGCGACGGGGGTGGCGTGAGCCGACAGAGAGCCGCGAGCGCCGAAAGTGTATAGACGTTACAAAATCCTCCACGACTCTCATCGCGCACACTTTAAATGTATAATTGTTTTGCCTATTTTTCCTAACGATAAGTATCTGTTTAAAGAAAAGTGTTTGATTAACGATAAAGTTGATAATAATAAATAAATTTTAATAGATTGAGTAGTATTCTAATAAACTGGCGCCCATACTTGTGGCTCGAACTTGTATATACTAGTGCGTGAAGATGCCTACAACGAGGAGAGGGGAAACGCTTCGGCAGCAGCGAGGGGAAGATGATGGCGCAGGAGGAGAGGAGAGCACCGTCGAGCACGGCCATGTGGACGAAGCTACGAGTGCCGGCTCGGTACAGCAACCAGCACCCCAGCTCTCCGAACACTTCATATCCACGCTGATTGAAACAATCACGCGGGCGCAAGTGGAAGCAAATAGAAGCCTTATCAATTCTCTGATGACGTCCAGCGGCGAATTTAGGGCCTCCACCCCAGTCGTGGCCTCTCAAACAAATAATGTGAACAGCGGGAGTGGTACTGCTGCCAGCGTCGCGAGTGTCGACGCCAATTTTACTAAGTGTACGGCGCGGTTCAACGGGTCGTCCCAGGACGCCGAGGTATTAGAAGCGTTCCTGGATGCCGTCGAGATATTTAAGGAGTGTGCGGCCGTGAGTGACGAGCTCGCACTCCGCGGATTGCCGATGTTGCTGGAGGGTGAAGCGGCAGTATGGTGGCGCGGCGTTAAGGCGTCGGCGACTACGTGGGCGGACGCGATCGCCCGCCTACGTGCAGCCTATGGCGTGGCGCAGCCCGCGCATCAGATTCTACGGCAGATCTTCGCTATGGAGCAGCAAGAAGAAGAACGCGCCGAGTCGTTTTTGTGTAAGGTGCGAGCATTAATTGCAAAGTTACCGTATAAGCTCGATGAAATAGTGCAAGTTGACATTTGTTACGGGTTATTACACCGACGTATTGTAAAAAGAGTTTCCCGCGATAATGTTCGTAATTTAGATGATTTAATGTATAAGACGAGGATCGCGGAGGATATGTATAAAGCTCTTAAAGTAAATAAGGGCAACAATAATAGTAATAATAGTAAAAATACGATTTCACGAACATCGGTTACTACTACCGGTCGCGATCTCACTCGATCGAGTTTTGATACCACGAACGAGACCACGCTGCGTGGTAATAAAAACAATAGGCCTCGATGTAGTTATTGTAAATTATTTGGGCACGTTAGCGAAGAATGTCGAAATCGTGAGAAGGTTATTAATAATAATAATAATAATGATAAACATCTATATAGCGATAGCACGCGTAAGGGTATACGTTGTTATGGTTGTGGTAAGGAAGGCGTAGTGAGGTCGAAATGTGATATTTGCGTGAAAACTTTAACCAAAGCAGATGGTAAAACTTCGTTTAATAATTTTGATATAGAGTCTTATTATCACGATAATTGCGTTAATAACAATAATAGTGTAGGTAACACGTGTACGTCATGTATTAAGTTAACTAATGTGAGTACGCGGGAATCTTATCCTATGGTTAATATATCTGTTATGGGCCGTACCGGAGTGGCGATAGTAGATACTGGCGCTACACATAGTATTGCGAGCCCTTTATTATATAAAATTTTAGTAGACTTGGGAGTACACTTTAGTGAAGTTAAACGATTTGTACACCTGGCCGACGGTACACAAGGGTGGAGAGACTTATTGATGGCTGAGGTAGGTATAGATATCGAAGGACATAGTGTAATGTGTCAATTACTAGTGTTACCGGGTAGTGACACTAGAACGCTTCTAGGTATAGATTTCTTGTCTCGGGCCGGCATGATAATTAACGTGGCCCACCGCACTTGGACATTTATGGATAGTCCCGGACAGTGCTTTAATTTTGTTTATTCTTACACACTTGACCCTGTAGGAACAGATTTAATGCCCGCCGCGTCCAATGAGCTGATGTTGCGCGCAGATGAAGGTTCTAAGTTGACCCAGGAGCAACAGAACAGACTCAACGCTTTTAACAGAGGTAAGAGGTTTTTTGCGAGAAAATCTGTTAAATTTTTAGGACATGTGATTGTACCAGGCGGAATCCAGGTGGATCCTGACAAGACGGCGGCTATTAATAATATGCCCGCCCCTCAGAACGTTAAACACTTAAAATGTTTCTTACAAACGGCGAGCTGGTATCGCCGCTTTATTAATAATTATGCGGAGATCGCAAGACCCCTTACGACACTCCTGAAGAAATCAAGTGCCTGGCGTTGGGATGCCGAGCAGCAAGAGGCGTTTGAAGGGATAAAACATCTCCTCGTATCTGCTCCCATTCTGCGTCAGGCGGACGAGTCGAAGCCGTTCGTTCTCTGCACTGACAGCAGCGCTTACTGCCTAGGGGCTGTTTTGATGCAGGGGGAGGGACATGATGAGAGACCGATCGAGTACGCAAGCCGTCTTCTCACTAGTGCAGAGACGAACTATTCCACGACGGAGCGAGAGGCGCTCGCCGTAGTGTGGGCGCTAGGTAAGTTCCGCGGTTACGTAGAGACTGCGAAGGTAACTGTTAGGACGGACCACCAACCTCTGCGATGGCTCATGAGTCAGAGGTCACCCAGTGGTCGGCTGGCTAGGTGGGCCCTAACATTGCAAGAGTTCGACATCAACATTCAATACACACCAGGACGCTCGAATGTGGTTGCGGATACGCTTTCGCGACCAGCTTGTGGGGAGAAGCGAGGTGAGTGCGAGCTATGTTTGACCGTCGTTGACTTACCAAAGAGGAGTAGTAGTGATATCCGCAGCAATCAACTGTTAGATCCAGAGATTCGCAAGATCATTGAGGACATGGAGTCGGACGAACCTTCTAGGGGGAGGCCATGGTCCGATCGTGGGTACACTATTTCCGATGGTATACTTTATAGATATAGCTTAGAGTCGGACGATGGAGAAGAATGCTGTATGGTTGTGCCCGAACACGAACGCAGGCAAGTGATGGCGGAACTCCATGACGCGCCTACGGCTGGTCATTTTGGCGTGGAGCGCACTTTAAGTCGTGTTCGTGCTAGGTATTATTGGCCAGGGATGCGCACGTTTATTACTAATTACATAAAGAAATGTGTGCCTTGTCAAAGGTATAAAGCTGACAATCGCAAACCAGCAGGTCTGCTACAAACCCCTGCTGTGTCAAGGCGGTGTGAAGTAATCTTCGCAGACCAGAAACGGCGGTCCCCGCCAGAGTATAAGGTAGGTGATCTAGTATTGCTTAGAACACAGGGGCCGAACGATGCAGGACGTGGACAAACGGCGAAGTTTATCCCACGCCGGGACGGCCCATATAAGATTGGTAAAGTAATTAGTTCTACTACGTACGGTTTAGAGAACGTACAAACCGGAAAGGATATAGGTAAATATCACGTTTCGCACCTCACGCCATTTTCCGGCCAGGTAGAGCCTCCCGTTAGAGAAAAGCGTCAACGTGGTAGGCCGCGTCGTTACCTAGACTAGCCCAACTGCGGGGACTCTTAGTTAGGCTAGAGGGGGAGACTGTAACGCGCGGGAGAAATCCTGCTAAAACATGTAAGATCGTGTCGAGACGTGTTTTGGGTGCAGTCGTATAGTTTCTATGCCCGTGCCCCCTCCGTCGCCCGCGAGCGCTTGGCGACGGGGTGGCGTGAGCCGACAGAGAGCCGCGAGCGCCGAAAGTGTATAGACGTTACAAAATCCTCCACGACTCTCATCGCGCACACTTTAAATGTATAATTGTTTTGCCTATTTTTCCTAACGATAAGTATCTGTTTAAAGAAAAGTGTTTGATTAACGATAAAGTTGATAATAATAAATAAATTTTAATAGACTGAGTAGTATTCTATTAAAATATTTAATACAATTATAGTTTAACTTTCAAAGTCCAACAACACTTCTTTAAATAAAACTATCTTTTTTTACAATACAAAAATTGTAATGTATTTAATAATAACAGCTAAAATTAAATAAATAATATTTAATTATAATACTTATTAAAAAAAAACTTTGGTGCCATTTTTGAATAAATTTGTAAATTGTGGGTAGGCACTGTCTGTAACAAGTATATAACGCCTTTGAGACGTCTAACACCTTAGTCTCTCCCGTGACTATGATTGCTGTAAAGCATTCGAAACGTCGGAAACCAAAAATCAAAATAAATCCGCGAAATAATCCAAAAAGATAGTTTTATTTAAAAATGTCAAATATTCGCGTAAATCTAAGAAAGTGTTACACTTACTTCTCCTGCAGCTCGTCGGTAGGCAGCTGCATACGCGCCAGGACTTGCGGTAACTTGGCTAATTGCTTGCGTAGTTTCTTCGCTGACCGTTCCTCTTTCAATCTCTTTATGTGACGCCGGAAGACAACCTGTATGGCGACAAAATTCATTATAATTAAGCAAAAAATAAATGATTTATTTAAACATCCTACTAATTATAAACGCAAATGTTTATATGGATGAGTGGATGTATATTTGTCTGTCTTATATGCAAAAACGACTGATTTGATTTTGATGAAACTATACAGTTATAGATTATAAGCATAGATCAAATTTTATAAAGATAAAGATTACTTTATCTTTATGTATTAACGTTTACGTAAATTACTTTATGTATTAAAGTTTACGTAAATTGTAAACGCTAGTCCTAGATACATTTAATTAATTTATTATAGATATATCAATATAAAATGTAGTAAAAAATCTTACTGGAATATCATATGTTTTAGTTATAAAGAAAATCTTATATAATATATATATATATATATATATATATATATATATATATATATATGTATATATATCTTTTTTTAATTTTACTTACAAAACAACAACTTATTTTTATAAAAAAATACATTATTAATTAAAAACAAATAATATTTTTATACATATATTAGGTTTTATTTTTATAAAGAGGTTTTATTTTTATAAATATCAGTAACATAGCGTATAATCTAAGAACACACACCTGAGTTCCATCATTGCCGAACTGCTGGACGAATTTAACCCATTCTGGATAATGACACAACCTTTTGCTAACTGAAGACCAAATCTCCCTGTAAAATATATATTCAAATTAATTAATGTACATCACACATAACAGTCTATATGAATAACTTATTAATTAAATATAAATTATAAATACTTTTTTTGAAATCATTTCATAATTTTGTAGGTCACTGTCTGTAAAAATTATATAATGACCTTTGAGACGTCTAAAACCCTTGTCTTTCCCGTGACCATGATTGTTGTAACGCATTAGAAACGTCGGGAACCAAAAATTAAAGTAAGTCCGCGAAAAAATCCAAAAATATAGATTTATTTAAAATCATTTCGGTTTCTGTCACAGTTTCATTTTATATTTTGTTTCCCGACGTATCGAATGCTTTACAACAAATACGATTACGGTAGAGACTAAGGTTGTAGACCTCTCAAAAGTCTATGTATAGTTGTTACAAACAGTATATACCCACCAAAGTATATATATATATATATATATATATATATATATATATATATATATATATATATATATATATATATATATATATATATATATATATATATATATATTAATTTGTGTATTTTCATTTTTAAAATTAAAAACATATATATATTTCCTAGGTAAACAAAGTGAACATAAGAAACAAGCTTACTTATGATCCTGGACATGTATTCTGATGAGCTGCGTGAAAGCCTCAGTCACAAAGTCTAAGGCCTCTCTCCTTATTCGTAATGCCTCGGCGTAGTTAGCAACCTAATTAAAAAAATATAATATATTAAATATAGGCATTGAATATATATTTTTAATTTAGCTAATAACAATAAATATGTTGGGACATTAACACACAACACCATCTAGTTCCATTGTAAGCCACGAGGCTTGTGTTATGATATATACATATATATTATTATATAAAAGGCAAAAGTGATTGACTGATGTATCAACGCACAGGCCGAACCCTAAGGACTAGAAACTTAAAATTTCGCACACATATTCCTCTTATGACGTAGGCATCCACTTAGGAAGGATTTTTCAAAATTCAACCCCCAAGGGGGTGAAATAGGGGAAAAAAGTTTGTATGAAACTTTTTATTCCTTGGACATATTTGCATGAAATTTCGTATTTTTCGTAGTTTGATTGCGAGCGAAGCCGCAACTTCCGCTAGTTATAAATATACACACCCTTGATTGGAGTATAAACATTCGTGCTCGTCACACAAATAAATGGCCCCAGCGGGACTTGAACCCACGACCGCTAGCACATCAAGTAGGGTCACTACAAACTGAGCCAAACGTGTCGTCACGTCACGTCACTTTCTTTATTATACACCTTCAGCATATATACGTGAAATAAGAGAATTTGCTACCTATTTGTATATCACAAACTAATCCATGTACTCCTCCAATCGTCCACACAACTAAATAAAAAAAAAAGTGGAAATACTTGTTTTTTTAATTCAGTTAAGAAATAGTAAAATTAATATTAATAACACGATTAGAGACTTTAATTTACTCATAAAGAAGAAAATATATTACATTAATAATTTTAAACGGATGATATCTACTACAATTCTCAAGGTTGGAGATTAAATTAATTGTATCAAGGGAAGTATGTAACATTATATTTATAGCGATGAATGTTAGTGTATAAAGCTTAGGCTGACATGTGGGCAATGAGGGCTACCGCGCTTGAAGTCGCCGCGAGAGGCGCTAGTGTAGAGTGAGGTCTCTAGAAATATCAAATAACACTGAATGTTTATTGTTTGTGAGCTTTTCATCGCGGATCTTCACTAATTATTCATGATTATTGTAAACATTGTGCCATTCCTGATTAATTATGGCAGACACGATAAGGCTTAACAAACGTTATTGCTTTATAAGAAGAGCTAAGAAAAAGTCAATATTTTATTTATTGAGTTATTATATATAATTTAAAATGAAATACTGATAAACTAGTGACGCGTTAACGATTATTATTATATTAAATTTATGGCCCTGCCGCACTAACATATACTTTTTAACGACAGCAATAGGACTTTTTTTACCAGTGGCGCCAACTGGTGCCACCAGAAACTATCTTTTTAGATAGCCCTCATTATATCTTATATATTTAAACGAGCAATTCTTGTATATTTATATCTTTATTTATTTATTTATACCGGCGATCTCGGAAACGGCTCTAACGATTTTGCTGAAATTTGGTATATGGGGGCTTTCGGGGGCGAAAAATTGATCTAGATTAGTCACATGTCTGGGAAAACGCGTGTTTTCGAGTTTTCATGCGTTTTTCTTATGCATTATTCTACGCAAAATTTAATCGCGACATCTATACAACTGTCTCAGTAACACTTAGTCACTTAATGTAAAATTATTTTTAAGCTTAATTAAAAAGAAAATTGTTCTTATCGCGACATCTATATAACTTTCTCAGAACTTTCAAGAACTCCGAGCGAAGCTCGGTCGCCCAGGTACTTATGATAAAAATATCATGTGGATTGATAAGTGTAACAAAATAACAATATTATAGCTTTTTTATTAGTTTTTATTTAACTTGCAATGTTTGTTAGTTGGTATGTTTGTATAATGTATAGTTTAAATTTTGCAAAAGTATTAGAACTACTTCCTCTTATTCTATAAAGTTGACATTTTAAATGTCGATTTCCGATGACAATGACTTTTTATTTTAATTACGAACTGTTTATATTCATCTAAAATTAGCTTCAGACGAAGCAACTTCTCAAAGATCAGCAGTACAGAGACGAAATTATACATATGTATGCATTCAATTCAATATAATAACGCGCTCTAAAGTCTGCAATGTTTTGGCGCATTAAAATAAAAACTTGTTTTTAAAAATTATTATTTACTATTAACTTATTTCTATTAGTATATTTGGTACCATGTCAAAGGTTTGATTTCTTTCAATCAATTGGGTAAAATTAAATCTACTCAACTGAAACAAGCTAAACCTCTCTAAAATTTCATTTAAGACCAACCCTATCAAGTAATTCAAATACGTAGATCAAAACTTCTTGAAAAAGCTTAAACTTATAAATTGCAACTTAATTTAAACCAATTAAAACCTATTTTCCAATTGAGATAATAGCTTGTTTTATTAAAAGGTCAATAAGAGTACAACAATAGCTGAATAAGAAATACAACTAAGTAATTGTTTGTTAAAAGAGAACACTTGCAATCAGACATTGCCAATGCCTTTATGTGGGTAATACAAAAGACATTAGGTTCAAGTTACGTCCTTTTCGGGCTAAACAAAGAGAACATAAAGATTAGGACTCTATTCTCATAATTTCATTACATTGTAGACAATGCGTGTTGGGTTATGGTCCCTGACTCTATGAATTTTGCAAGTGGCCTTGGATAGCGAAACTTAAAAAGCCTTATTTTTATAAACGTATACGTTAGAAAAAAAAAAGTTCTTTTGAAAACATATTCGTTTATTTTAGAAAACAAATATAATTTGAACTCTAAAAAGTGACGACACACGGTCAAGTGAATGGAAAAGATAATTCAAAAATATGTTTGAACATGTGCGAAAACTTAAAAAATGTTACATTTAGAGGAGCTAATAATGTAGGTACATAGGTAATAAATTTTATTATTGTAATACACAACCGAAACCGCGAACAAAACATATATGTAGAATGATATATCATATTCTACAATACAAATAAAAACAGATGTAATATATGTATTTATTAATCATAATATACTCCTTATACCTAGACACTCAAGCATTAACAATCATTTTTACTTTAACTACTAACTATAGCTTATTTTTTTAAGTAATTTTTTTCTTGCGTAGCTTTACTTCGCCAAAATTATAAGTTTTTTTTTTTATTTTTATCTTATTATATCATATTCTACATTCATCACAATCACAAAACCTAAACAGGAAGGCGTTGTTTACTGAAATGAGATATGATGATAATCACCTACGTCTTCGTTACGCTTTGTTAGCCTTGGACTAACAATAAGGTGACTCGGAAAATAGTAAACAATGACGTTTTTTTATTATCGCGGAAACTGAAAATTTTCAAGGGAATTGGATTTGGACAAGGGAATTTAAAATATAAGGTCATGTGAAAACTGATTAATAATGATAATAATTAGCTGATATTTCGTGTTTGTTATTACATATAAAATTTGATAAGTTTTTTAATCTTTTGTTATCGATACATATAATCAGTAATGTATACAGTACATACTTTATGTAAATATGTATGTTTTAGATTATTTACTTTAGGTTTATTTAATGGTTTTGTTTATCGTTAAGATCTAGATGAGATTTGAAAGATGTTAAATCTAAACTAATATTATAAACAGGCAAAGTTAGTAAGTTTGTAGGTTTGTTTGTAATGGATGAACTAAAAATCCGCTAAACCGATTTAGATGAAATTTGGTATGAAGATAGTTTGAGACCCTGGATAGCATAGTTTTTATCCCGGTAAACACCCCTTAAAGGGGTGAAAAGGGGGATTGATTTTATATTGTTATGAGTTCAATTAATGTATTATGTACCTAACTAAGGACTAAAACCACCTTTTAAGGCCTGTGCCCACGACGACCCTTTTCACGTGCATTTGACGCGCGATTGTAACGCTTTTGTATTGATACGAACGCAAACAATTGACTTTTTTAACCGACGAAAAAAAGGAAGAAGTTCTCAATTCGACACGTATATAGGTATTTTTTTGACCACGCGTAACTTTTTACAGTGTAATTTCGATTATTCTTTTTTTATTTTATAGGGTTTACCTCAAAGTTGGTCCTACTTAAATTTGAAAAAAATCACCGCTAAGTGTAGAAAAAAGGGGTTGATTGATTTTTCACCTACTGAATTTTATAAAATACTTTCGTCTTACTTTGCTACTATTGTGTCTACACTAAAAATGGACAAATAAAAAGTTAAAAAAAAAAACCAACTTCAAAAACGAACACTAAATAGTAAAATATAACTGATTGATAGTTTTCATTTACTATATCTATACCTAATCAGATATTTTGGGAAGTCGGTGCCAGACAAATCAAAGCATAGCAGCTTCTAAAATATTTGATTAGGTATCTATGGTAAATGAAAACTACCAATCAGATATTTCCTACTTTTAAGCTTTATTTTAAGTCGTTTTTTTATGTTAAAATTCTATAAATCCCATGAAAATATTCGCAAACGATATATAATACATATTCATTATACGCGCGTTGTCGGCGCGTTTATAGCATATGTATATAATTATTGTTATATATGTATCCTAAAAAATAATACATATTTGGAGGATGGAATAGAATGGACATACCTTAATCCTAGCTTTAGACTTGTCCACCATTTGCGCCAGGAGGAAGAAGGCCTGGTCCACATTGACGTTGTCGTGACTGGACGTCTCCACTATCGGTATTGAACCTTTAAACTCTTTCCTTTGGACCAATCTCTCCGCTTCTCTAACACCTTGCTCACACGCTTCATCATTTTTAGATGTAACTAACACGACTGGTTTCTTTAATTTGAGTATATTTTGGAGTATTGCTGCTAGGATTTCGTTCTACGGATAAAAGGTTTAGGTTTTTTACTTTCTTTGTTAGGTGTTAGGATTAGGTATTTTTTTTTATATGTACGTATTGTATTTACTGTTTATTTTAAAAGAAATAGTCTCTGAACAGAAAAGATAAGAAATACAGATTACACTCACTATCATAATATTATGTGCGTTAAATTAATTCACTTTAAAAAAAACGTGTGTGTGTACGCACGTAAGAAGTTATACTTCTTTGGCGAAACAGAACAAAAATAGCTAAAGTCGCAACTCTCTGTTTGTAAAAGGAATGCAGCTAACTTCACTATGTCGCTTTCAGCTAATTTCATCATGTCGCTTTTTGGCTGTCCGCGCGAGCAATGTAAAAACTTTACTCTCATATTTTTTCCAAACGTACCAAAAGAAGTATAACTTCAAAAATAAATCCTAAAATTTTCAACCAAATCTAATATTAATATAATTTATCAGTTCATTGAACAATTACCTGTTTCTCCCAACTGCGTCCCGGCACCAGGCTAACATCATACACGCACAGGAACCCATCAACACTTAGCTTGCCATCTGGCATTAATTTTTGTTCGTATTCCTTTTCTATGCCCAGTTGGTTCTTACACACGTACATTAATTTTTCGGCAGATTGTAATTTAGTCGCTATACATCTTTTCACGTAAGTCTCGGTTTTGCCCACTGCTTAAAAATTATAATTGAAATATAAAACTAATGTATACTTATTTTTATAGTTATTCTATTTTCATTCACTATAAAATAGCTTCATTATTTTAGGATAGAAATATAATAAGTGTAAAAAAAGTTGCTGGGAAGAGTTAGTTACAAAATAGACATGAGAACAAGGTTGGATGGCAAATACTTAAAACAAAATGTTATTTTATACTTTATTGTGATATAAGTATAACTTAAACAGCGGCCAGAAGTTAGGGATTGATTCCCACACAAATCCAGTATTAGTTTAAAAAAAATAAATAGATAAATATGTAGGGACATTAACACACAACACCATCTAGTTCCATGGTAAGCTACGAGGCTTGTGTTATGGATACCAGATAGTTGATACACATGTATAACTTTTAAACATACATATTATAAATAAAAACACCCATGACTGGAGTAGGTACAAACATTCGTGCTCATCACAGAAATGAATGCCCCCAGCGGGACTCGAACCCGCGATACTATAAACTGAGCCAAACGTGTCGTCAAAAAATAAACTTATAAGATTGGCATGGTCAAAATGAACTGCCATCAATCAAATCAAAATGAATATTGCGTACCGCCATTTAATATAAGATCGAGGAGTAACTTCAATATTCATTAGGTAGGATGATATATTACACAAACAATTTTCTTATCCTAAGATTCATATCATTACCATAACATCTGTGAACTGAACCAACCTTTAAACGGCTGGAAGCACGCATCATCCACAAATTCGGTCTGTTCCACCACTTCAAACCCATACTCCTGTTCATCTTGCTCCTTTTGAACACTGCCCCAGTACAAAAAGTGGTCGTTGTTCACTACGCGCCCGCTGAAGTCCGACTAAAAATATTTGTTTCTTTAATAAAACTCAATACGCCGTAACGGGAATTTTAATAAAATCCTTACTATAGATAATAATGGGAAAGTGATTACTGGTATTTCTATTTATTTTGCCCATAAACAAATCAAAGGTTTTTTTTTTTAATAAAGCTAATCTCTCTGAGACTAGACTTTAGCACAGGAAGCATTATACTAAATGCACAAGTAAGTGCTACTTGTCAACTCCGGGCGGTTACTGGGAATTTCTTGACAGAATATCATAATAACTATAATTTACTAGCAAATCATAGTCAAAAACAAAAACAAATCTACCCCGCGGGAACAGTACATTTTCCCGGGATAGAAAGTAACCTATGTGCTATTCCAGCCTATAATTTATCTCTATACCAAACATTTCCCAGACCCGTTCAGCCGTTCTGGTGTGATTGAGTAAGAAACATCCACCTGAGCTTTGACATTTATATTATTAATGAGATGAACCCGGGTCCTCCGAATCTACCGTCACAAATGCTAGCCACTAGATTCTAGTGACTAGACAGCTAAGTAGTGCATAGAGATAGTATAGACGTGTTTCAGCTATTGGCTATTTTGATAAAACAGCTATTATTAGCAAGCCAACAAGTACCCACAGTATATTGAACACATTATTCTGTTACCTTCTGTTATTTAAACAGTATTCAAATTACAAAGTTTGCGCCTCCTAATGTACCTAAGATATGAATTGATTTAATTACCATCTTAAAGTTAAGAATTAACTCGAAAAGTTTGTTAATATTTCACATACAAGTATCTACTTATGCTATATATAATAATATGTTATAACTTATAAGATAAAGTTTTTCATTGTATGCGAATGAACATAAGGACTTCTGAAACATTGTATTCGTACATCGTAACTCTTAAATGGATTTCAAGTTTTCACTAATGAATGGAATATTTCAAGAAGAAAGTTTAGGTATTGATTCCAAGTGTCCAAGGTTTCGATACAACAACAAGACTGATGCGCAGCTTATTGGCTCCTAATTAAATAATTTATATAAATTAATATTATAAAGAAGCAGAGTTTGTTCGTTTGAACGCGCTAATCTCAGGAACTACTAATCTGATTTTAAAAATTCTTTTTGCATTAGATAGCCTGTATATTGAGGAAGGCTATTGGCTATATATTATCATACCACTACCCAAGGGACCGGATCAGTAACATAAATATCAACAAAGGGCAGACTTCCATCCATTATTGTAAAACTGATGTTTATAATATGTTTAAGTGTTATTAGCTTAGAAACTACCGATTCCACTTCAAAAATGCCTTTTGCATAAAGCCAGAGTATTTTTGTAGTTTTAGCGCGAGCGAAGCCGCGTGTTCTGCTAGTATTATATATACGTTAATGAATAATTTTAAAGTGAGTGGGTCGGAGTATTCGCTTGTTATATCTTCAAGTTGTTACACCTCAATATACCTATTTGAGTGAAATTCGAAGTGTAAATTATTAGCCCATATTTTGCTAAGACATAGACCATTTTATATTTATTAGATACCTAAGTACGATGAAAGTGGACTGCGGAGTCGCGGACAAAAATAATAATTATGTACCTAATTACTGCTGAATATTTCATTTAATATATAATTAATTTGAATATATCAGAAAAAGTAATTAAGAATTTACAAAAAGGGATGGGGGGTTTGGTTAACTTCAAAGAGAACTAGGGCTGGTTGCTAGTATTTACATATATAAGGGTATACTGCTCCAGCCCGTTATGTAGTCAGCCTATTAACGTTTCACAGAAAGTTGTTTGTATACTAATAGGGCAATTTGTAGAGCTAATAATATATTCAAACTTAGCATGAGTGGTTTACTCAGTCAAAGTTCAGAACTCGATAGTACATACATATACATATCTACTAGTAATGGAGTTGAATTAAATTTTTCTTTTTAGAGTTCCGTAGGTCCGATTTGAAAACGACATCCTTATACGTTTATTTTTGTGCCTGCCTGACCATATCTATCAAACTATTTTCACAGTAACGAAAGACAGTAATATGTTTAAGATAACTCGTGTTGAATTATTTCATATATATAATAAAATTATTTTGTACCAAAATGACACAAAAACCTAAAGCAATCCTATATAGATATTCGATATTATAAATATATATCTTACTTGACTTAACACCGATATATGATCGACATTGTAATCGTCGGCGTCTGTTCGAACAAAACGATTACAGAGGCAAGACTTCCCAACACCTAGCTGCCCCTTTTCTTTTTCAGTGCCTGTAACAAACCAACAAATGTCATTATTGCAATAAAAAAACCTTATACTTAAATACTTATGTACCTATACCTTTACTAAATTGATAATTTATTATAAACTAAATTATCATTTTATAATGAGTCGAATCTGTACATTTGAAATAATCATTATTATCGATACAAAGGCCGAATATAGTTTTTAGAATTTTTGTCTGTCTGTCTGGGAATGCATCACGAGAAAACCACTGGACAGATTTTGATGAAATTTGGTATAATGATAGCTGGTTATCCGGGTTAACATGTAGGATATTTTTTACAGTAGGAAAATATCTCAACGCTGAGAAATCTATACTAAACGTTAAAACGTAACTAGGGGCGAACCAAAGCGGAGCGAGAGTGAGTCGCTAGTGATAAATATTTTTAGGGATCATGGGATTTTCAGACATAAATCCCATGGGAGTGTGATTGCTTAATTTCTCAAAAGATAATGGTTTCTCTTTAAAATAAAATCTAACTTAGTAGTTTGTCCTTTACATAATAATACTTATGTAAAACGAAAATTTGCTATAATTATTATAAGCATAAAAAATATCTCAAGTTCAGTATTTTCATTTTTACCTACTCAAAAAAAAATTAGTAAAATTTCTAGTGAATTATACTTCAAAACTTTAATTTTCAATATAACGACATATTATACACTAGCGACTCACCCTTGGTTCACTCGGATTCATCCCTAGGTGATTCTTTAAATTGACATAAGTTTTTATTTAAGAACCAATTGAAATAAAACAAATACTGAATATTAAGTGAAGTTTACCACAATACATTAGTGAAAACCTCACCCAAATCAGTTAAGCCGTTTCTGAGATTAGCACAAACACACAGACAAACAGACAAAAATGTAAAAATCATTGTTTTGAGTTCTATTGCATTAATAAAGACCCCGATAATAGTTTTTTCAAATATCTTCTATGACAGACAGCAATCAGTTACAATTTTATTATATGTATAGATGTAATGTTATAATATAGATAAGTTGGATATAGACCTTTTCCCTATGAAACAAAGAAAAATAAATACAAGTGTAATATTAGCTAGAAGGGTATGAATTAACCTCTATGAGTGTCACTCACATTGTGAACTTTTTAAGTGACACTCTGCCCCTTTAACATAAAGTCAAATGTAGAAATAAAGTGGAGAACCATTTCTTTAAATTTCACATACATATATTATGTATATGTTTTTCTTTTATATTAGTTATTTTAAGGCTTTATTAGAGAAATAAATGTTAAAAACAAAAGTACTTGGAAATATTACTTCAAAGATAACATCAAATGTATTGATTTTAGCTTGTATTTTTTCTTTTTAATAATATTATAATGTATCAAATCAGACACAATCTTAAGTGTTCAACTAAGTTATGTATGAACACTTTTATATTAATTATTATTTAAGTGATTTATATTACTCTTTGAATAGAAAGCATAACAACATATATAATCTATATTATAAGAAGAATATATTAATACAAATGGAATATTTCTCTTTGTTGTTTAGCTCTTTGTTTATTGATAAATAAATGATTTAGAGGACATACAATACAAAAGGATGTTGAAAACAAGATGTGATAATATCACAATAGACTTGTATGATTGGTGTCAAGCTAAGGGAAGCATTAAAAGTATTACTCATAGGGGCAGGATCATTCTTATAAACTTTAATTTATCATTTTCTTTAGTAACTTTTTTATAAAAAATGCTCGATATACTTTGATATACTTTGTTTGTACTTTTTCAAATATGCTACTATAGTAAAGTCTACAATTCTAGAGAGAACGCAAGGAATTTTTTTTATCAAATAGAATACCACACTTAAATACAAAAAATATGTAGTTCAAAGCACTCATTAATGAATATATTTTTGAAATTCAGGATCCTCTGAATACAAAATTGTTTGAATATATAATTAAACAACAATATACAAATTATAAAACTTGTTATTTACTTATTTAAAAACATGTTGTAATCTAAAATTTGAAATTATAAAATATTTTTATTGTTATTTAAATAAGTACAACCAATTTACTTAATACCTTATATAGGAAACTGAACGAAGTAAATAATATTGCAGCAAACAAATTGGAAAGTCAACAAAAGCTATAGGCTTATTTAGATCAATACAGCATTAACCTTGAAACTCTTAAGGTGATCTTTAGTCTATAGGGCACTCATCAATTCTATAATGCTTATTATGAAAAACATATTAGAGAAGCATAAAGGTTATTTCAAAAGTTATTGTTTATACAAAAAAATAAAATTAGTAAATAATGTAATAAATGTTTATTCAATAGAATATATTAAATATCATTTTTTTTTTATATACCATGACAATACAGGCAGGTAAAGAGATATAAGTGGCATTAATTATAAGTAAATTAAAGTATTACAACTCAAAAAATCAAATAAAACTTTAAAAAAGTGGCAAAAGTGTATCTTATAGCTAAATAATTCATTTATAAACCCTACTTACCAGACAACCCCACAACTGATATAGTAACCAGCTTGCCCCCAGTGTTCTCAGACTTCTTAGCCATTTTATGATCTATCACTCTAATAGGATAATATACAACAAAACAATATCACTTAATTCACACATCACAACACCAGATTCACTGCACTAAACAAACAGAATTGATAAATATATATGCTAACTTCAATAAATATATCAAATCACGTTTTAAGATGACAATTTCGAGAGTAAAAAATTCTTAAAGAATTATGGGTTTTATCTAGCAATTCAAGCTTTTAAGGCACTTAAATTAAGTAATAAACATATTTTTTCTCGCCAATTAGTAAAAACGGAAAGAAAATGTTCGGCTGAGCGTAATGACTTCCAGATGTACTGCTGTTTAGCAACAGCACTAAATATAGAGTATTAAATTGCACCAGATATACTACAAATTTAAATAAAATGAATTTATCATTTTATATTTTAATGATATTGGAACATCCTTCGAAATTGAAGCCGTAAAGACATAATTTATTGTGTTCTCGTTAGAGCCCTATACTTTGACACATCGAATCAAATTGGAGGCCCTTTTACAAATACAAATAACGTGAATATGAATACAATAAAAGTATCACATACATATTTATCCAACTGTAAACTGTATAAATTACATTTTTTACTGTAATCTTATTAATTTTACACGAAAACGCAATAATCCTTGATTGACACAACTCGCGTTGCTTTGTACGAATCAGAATAGCCAACGTAAAAAATACGTTCTTTTCATTTTTAAATGAATAGCAATAATTAAAAAAACTACACTTATAGATAACATAAAAAATATAATATTAATAAGTATAATATTTTTTATCATTTTTTTTTATAACTTTTTCTCACTAGAATTTGAAAAATATAATACAAACTATTGCTTGTATAAAAGTAACTCAGAATATTAAAATAAAATAGTAAAATCAAATTTGCCTTAAAAATATTTAAAATCATGCAATTAAGTGATTATAATACTTAATTTCATGATTTTTAATATTTTTTAATAAATTAGGTATGTTTATTTAATTTTTACTACTGTAATTCTTTCTTAATTCTTAGTATAGGTACTAGATTTTACAAAATGTAGTCTGAAGTGTCGCGATATTTTGATGAATTAATTTTCTTGTTAATTATATTACATATAGGCAGTGATAGCCCAGTGGTAACGCGCTCGCTTGGGAAACTGAGTGAAGCGGGTTCAAATCCCGGGTCTCGCACCTCTGATATATTCATGTGTGAATCATTTCTAACATGATTACCACTTACCTTACGGTGAAAGAAAACATCGTGAGGAAACCTGCATGTTTGAGAAAACCTAACAAGTTTTCGAAAGACATATAAAGTCCGCCAATCCCCACTTGGCCAGCGTGGTGGACTATGGCCTGATTCCTCTTGTATTGAAGGGAGGCCCATGCCCAGCTGTGGGACGTTAAAAAAGAGCTGAATATATATTATATATGCGACTTACTATTAAAAACAAAACGACATAGAACATTATTATTTTGATTAAGTATTACTCTATAGCTGACTAGTATATTTTTCTTTTATTAAAATTATTCTTAACAAATTAAAGTACATTTCATTATTAATTATTATTAATATTGTTTGAGTAGCAACACCGGTCACCGAATTTAACTTTGACAGCACCATTACGAAAACACAAGCGCATAAATGTCTCTCCGCGATATTTTCTTGAGAAATGACTTCTACAAATGATGGAAAAGACGTGAAAAGTTATCAAACAAGTGTCCAGAAAGGCAAGACATATTATATTGAACTTTATAAGGTAAGTGTAATTCTTTTATATTTAGAGATACTAAGAAATAATGTGACGCCGTTGTGGTCGTAAAGTTCACTTTACGTCCGCCATATTTGTCTCCTATGAAGTCTTGTTTTTCTATATTTATATAAATCCCTCTGTAATTACAATATTAATACTGCAGTAAAATGTGAAAAAATACATAATTATATGATAATTGTTCATTAAAGTACTGTTTGTCTAATTTCAAAACTGATGGAATGAATATCAGGGCACCATATTATTTACCGAATTAGTAAAATATCGAGAGTTATGTGTAATAATTGAGAAAAGATCTTCATGATCATCTAAACATGAAATGGACTCTTTGATATGCCCTTAGCATTAAATGATTTGTAAAATTTACAACAAATTGTTGCAGCTCTATGATACATGGTGGTTGTTTGACAGCCATCGTACTTCTGCATCAGTCACGTACTCCATATTATCATATATTACATACCTACAGATTATTTGAAATATATGTGTATCTATGTGTTTGTTTTGCCAAGATGATATCATAATTTTGTAACTAATGTTTACTTGAACTTCATTTAGCAAAAAACTAAAATATACAGTACCTACCCATAATTCTAAGTTTTTATTGCACATTTTAGTATTATGATTTATGACTAACCTATATTTTAAATAATATTGTGAGTGAGTTATTTCGGTACTACTTATGTATCTAATGGCTATACGGATAAAAAAAAACCATTTCGTATGAATTAAATATTTTCCTTATCAAATTTTAAGAAATTTTGCTATTATACTATGACTATTACATTAAACTTACTTATTAGAAAGTATTTCAAGTTTATATGTAACTAACCAAATTTTTATTTTCATTTAAATTATAATACTTAGTAGTATTATTCTAGAAATATCTAAATAAAGTATAAAGTAACTAGATAGTTATTAGAGTTCCATACTCGAAAGGTGCCTATGGAACCCTATTACTAAGCCTCCGCTGTTTGTCTGTCTGCCAGAAGACTATCTCATAAACCGAAATAGATAGAGAGTTGAAATTTTCACAGTATGTATTCCTATTGCTGCTATAACAACACATAATAAAAATAAAAAATATATAAATACAAGAAACATGTTTTTTTGATCATAATCAACCATCAAAGTTAATATACTACATACCTAGAATAAAAGTCATTTTAATAAAATATAAATAAACAGTATGTGTACAATGAATGAATCCTTGATGGAATCCTTCATGCAAATTCGACGTGCACTTGAACATTTTTTTTTTATAAAAATCTGTTATATTTTAAGTAAGCATTTACTTGAATGTAGAGTAATAAAATAGAAGGTAAACTTTATTAATAGTGTTTAATAACTTATAAATTGTACTATATATCATACTCAAATAACACTTATGATAAGCAATATTGTCAATAAGATAAAGCAACTTCTATTGTGAAGAAAGCCTAAAACATCCATAATTGACTTATTTACACAGACTTTTGAAGCACATAAATATCTACAATACTTTGTACTTATATTGTTAGGAATTCTATAAGTGCTAATTAAGAGATTAGCAGTATACATTGAATGGAGTTGAATCCAATTTTAACTAATGTATTGTTTATAGTGGCCACTGCCTACTGCTCCACCCACATGAATTTTTTTATCTAGTCCATATTCACTAAAAATGAAACCTGTGTTGTATAGTCGAGTGAGTGTAACAAATTGAGTACTTAACCTGAATGTGTGTATGTTCTCAGCCAATACAAATTGAAACTTGGCTACATTTTTAATTTACAAAACTAAGTATTCAAAAAGTTTACAATATTGTTATTATTTTTTGATATTATACTATTTGTAATTTTTTTGTGTTAAGCTAATGAAGTTAACATGGTGACACTCCATTCTTCACTTACAGCTAATGTATACCAGACGTATAGTATTTATTTCATGGTTATTACAATTAATAGACCTAATGCAGGGAATAAATATGCAAACCTCTGGGCAGTAGATAATGCCATGAGCTCACCATAATAGTTGTAGGATATTATTTTAAAGTAATAATATTAGTCCCGCTGAGTTTCTTTCGCCAGTTCTTCTCAGGTCTGAGGCTGCTTCTTTCCGAAGTGGTAGTAGACTCATGACTTTTATTAAATAATGTAGTAATTTAATGATGAATAAAAAGTTTTGAAATTTTGAATTCCTATTAACAATTGATGATGTACTATTGGCGCGTCATTGGTTTGTTCAGGCCCCAGTAATAAATTAGAAAATTAAATTAAAATGTTTTTTCACTTTGTTCCACAGTCTTTTATTACTTCTTATATCTAAATCAACAAACTTTACCTCTTTTTAATAATAGTGTAGAGTGGAAAGATATGAAAACATATAATTTTTTTAATGCATATTTTGTTATCGCAGTCGTTAGACGCGCGCCTCAGCGCTGACACGACAGGTGAAGAGCGCACACAAGTAGTGTGCGAGGCCTGGCGCCGCGTGCACAGTCTCTGCCAGCACTCGGCGCCTAACACACATCCACATCTCCTCGCCTGGTTACAAAGGCACACATCGCATACTATACTACACGTAAGAATCAATAATAATATATAAGCGTGATTAGTATTATAATTGATTTTTTTTTGTGTTTGTTTGTTACTTCAAGCTAAAAAGCCTGGATGGATATGAATGAAATTTACTATATAGACTAGTGACTCACCCTTGCTTTGCTCGGGTTCGTCCCTAGGTTGCTTCTCAAAACAAAATTTATTAATTTGGTTTTAATTTTTTTTCGTGGGAACTCATTTTTTTCTAAAATAAAAGTAGCCTAAGTTACTCCTTATTACATCAGCTATCAGCCAGTGAAAGTCCCGTCAAAATCGGTTCAGCCATTTCAGAGATTAGCTGGAACAAAGAGACAGACAAAAATTGTTGTTTTGGTATATGTACCGTTTATACATCCATATGCATTTAGTAAAAAGCGGTTATTTTAATATTACAAACTATGACTTGGAAGTAACCCACAGGCCAAAGCTAAGAGAGAGTAAGCAGCTAGTATATAATGAAAGTGTAATGAATAAGAGAAAATTTTGATTTAATATAAGTTGAAAATGTTGAATATTAGAATAATAAGATTTTTTTATTTTTTATTGAAATATATATACATCAGTAAAGAATTTTTTACATTGCATTACCAGCTAGCATTATTTCATTTACTGTGGAATAAGTCTATATTTTATATTTATATTAATATTGACCTATGTTATTTACAGACTGATTGGCCAAAGGCCTCAGAAACAACACAATCTATAGAGCAACACACATGGCTGCAAGAGGCTATTGATGCCTTTATCACAGAGTGTAGAGAGGCAACAGCACAGCGGGATGGCGTCAGTCTTGCCTGGGAGAGCCAGCTATTGCAAAGGGCTCATTGGTTCCGGGCAGCGCTATCAGACCCTTGGGGGCATCCTGTCCTCATAGCTTTGTTGAACTCCCAAGAAAAACAACTAACCGATGAACAAAGTAATTAATATTATATTGATTAGTTTCTTTTCAAATATTGTTGTACGAATGTTCATACTTTCTAAATCCTAACAAGATAATTTTAGGAATTTATCTGCAGTTTAAGGACAGGTCTCTTAAATCTGCAACAAATTACATTACACATGTAGTTATTACACTTCAAATGAAGTTCTTTTTTACATGTTTATCAAATATATTTGTTAGCACTTACTTTCACAACAAATTAAATTTGATAATGACATCGAATGAAGAAGATACTAATTGTATTCTGGAGGCATTTTTTTCTTTGTAGCTATTAACAAGAAAATTGAATTGAATTCAACAATTTGTATTAGTAGATATGAATATAAACATAAGCAACAAATATTAATAGCAATACATTGCCAGTTCTAGAATGGCTGAAGCAGGAGCGTGGCGTGACGCTCGTGACTCGCCTCCGGCAGCTGGCCGCGTCGCGTCGCCTACACGAGCTGGCGCTGAGACTCGCCTCCGCCGTAATGGACCGCGCGAGGGCCTCGCAGCCGGTCGTGCCGGATGTGGACCAGACGACGGGTATGTATATATACATATAATAAAATTATAACTAAGCCGAATCTGTACATTAAATGTTTTTTGGAAAATCTTATTGAAATAGACATTATTATCTATACAGAGGCCGAATCTATAGTTTTTAGAATTTTTGGACAAGCCACTGGAGGGATTTTGATGAAATTTTGTATGTTGTTAGCTGGTTATCTGGGTCAACATATAGGATACTTCTTACTGTAGGAAAATATTTTATCCCTAAGAAGTCTATGGTAAACGTTATAACGTAGCGAGGGTGAGTCGCTAGTTTAGTAAACTAGGCTAAGGCTGAAGGCTAAAAAAACAATTTGATGATTTCGTATATCCTGAATGTGTACTTAAACTTACTTTTAAATAAACCTACTATAAGTAAATAAATAAATATGTTGGGACATTAACACACAACACCATCTAGTTCCATGGTAAGCTATGAGGCTTGTGTTATGGATACCAGATAGTTGATACACTACACATAACATATATAACTTTAAATACATACATATTGTAAATATAAGCACCCATGACTGGAGTACAAATATTCGCGCTCACACAAATGAATGCCCCCAGCGGGACTCGAACCCGCGACCGCTGGCACAGCAAGTAGGGTTACTACACTGAGCCAAACGTGTCGTCGTACTATGAATAATATCACTACATATAATAAACTTAAATCTCCTGCGATGATGAGTTTGTGTTTGTGTTTAAACATACTATGAAAATAAGCTACTAGTATGTTATATATGTATCTACTCCTAAGAAGAACTTAATGTACAGATTTTTATATATAGATTTGTGGATGTGATTCTATATGTGATATAACAGACTTGCAATCCTTATCATTTTTATTATTGTCATATGTTTTTTTTAGTACTTTATGTAAAAGCGAAATGCATTAAAAGCACCGCAAAAGCAATTTGACAGACAAAATAATTTCTCTTCTATTGATTATAATTAATGATCAAAATTTTCCAACAGATAAACAAAGTTCACCTATAATGGAATCGCCATTCGTCGCCACCTTACAGAAAGAGGCCGGTTTTAAAGCGGAAGTCTGGAACCTACTTACAGATATAGAATTTGTGTTATTGCACAGTGAGTCACAATCACGTTGCATTGAATTGGTGAGTAATAATTCTTGTATTCTTCTTAGTTTTCATAAATTCATCTATGATTGGATCTAGTTTTTATACAGATTTATAAAAGGAGTTTAGGATGTACGGTTATCTTGGAATGCTAATCTTGGAAATGTTATTATTTATTTAATAAAAAAATAGATTATTATTATATATTACTTATATGTGGAAAATTCTGTTACATATATATGTACTATAAATTTTTTTAAATTTGTGCCTATTTTTTACTTTTCAAATAACGAATTTAAGCGATCGTCATTTATTTATTTTTACTTATTTTTTTTATATAGGCAAAACAAACACCACTTCACAAAGGCTACAGCCTCGTGGCGCGATTGCAGAATCGGCTTGAAACTTCGCCGCGAGACAAAAAGATTTGGAAGAACGCAAAGGAAGTTGCTACTCTTATTGCTCAGGTTTGCATATTATCATAATTTTTGTACATAACTTGACAATCTGGTTGGGTTGATTCTTCCTAAAAAATATTGGTATTCAAATGTGTTTGCGCTAACGGACCAACTTAAGAGTAAATGCTGAAAATTGAGTTCACTCTACATTACATGTGTGTGCACTATACACTTATTACTTTGATGGTACAATATGGCTGCAGTCACTAAATATACTAAGGCACTTAACAACAAAAACAAAATTTACTGTATTTTTTAAACAAATATCTAATACACAAAAGGAATAAAATATCACATAAACATTTTCAGGTGATAATAGCGCGATGCATGGTAGTCCCGACGTGCTCGGGCCACGTCGCGCTGGCGCTGTACCGGTGCGCCAAGGCGCTCGTGTGCCTGCTGCCGCCGGACAAGCTGCCCACCGCGGCGGCGGCGCTGGCGGCCCCCGCGCGCACCTCAGCGCACCTGCATATGCTGGCTATTGCTGTGCATGCTGAGGTCTGTGCGGTAGCTTATACTATGTTAATAGTAGGGATTTAGTTTTCTTTGTGTCTGTATGTCTGTGTTTTTTTAAATGTTGGCGAAATGCATTTACGCATACCACTCGCATACATACAGGTGATTAAGTGAGACTCACTGGCAACGCCAGTACTACCCACTCATCCCAACAAAACATCCCCCATCTTAGTGGGGCGTCGCAGTATCGCTTTCGTATTCAACCACGACGCACTACAGCAGGCTGGCCGCAGGAGACCACAACAACTATGCGCCTTCACGCCTGGCTGGATTGCCAGACGGATTGCTCACACACACATCGGGGGGTTGTGTCTATGTGCTACACCAGGTCATGGTCTGTCTGTCTAAATTTCATCCAAATCTGTCCAGCTGTTCTGTCTGAATAACAATATATAACCTGATCTATAATAGATTTTTTTGGACCAGTTAAAGTTAGGAATATAATGCATGACTTTACAGTTCAAGCAATGATGAAAATTATATTCTGAAGATTGATAATTTCTTGAAAAGAAAATGATATGTGCATATAAAATTTTATGTGCATATAAAATTTGTGTGTACTATATTACATAGTTTTTTTTTTTATTGTTACTCCATTTTTTGTGACTTTATGTAGCGTTTCCATAGAACATTAGATTAATCAATTTATTTTAATCATTTCAGTGCAAAGAAGAACGCAAGTCGTTTGTGTGCGAGTTGTATGTACGCGCAATAACAGCTGGCATGAATGAATTGGAAAGGCTCAAACTCAAGACTGAAAAGGTATGTGTTTTTTAACCGACTTCCAAAAAAAGGAGGAGGTTATCAATTCGACCGTATATATATATATATATTTTTTATGTTTGTTCGGCCATTTTTTCGTCGTTTATGAACCGATTTTGATAATTCTTTTTTTGTTGGAACGGAGATATCCCAAGAGTGGTACCATAATAAGGAAACCAGGATCTGATGATGGGATCCCAGAGAAATCGAGGGGAACTTTCGAAAATTGTAGCGGCGACGAGTGCGTTTGTTAACATTTTCATTAGGTATTTTAAAGCACTACAATTTAATGAAGGTCTGGAGTCGATCTGATGATGGATCCGAAAGATAGTCGAGGGAACTCCTCAACGATTTACAGCAATTACCTGGTGTTTGGGCTTGATTAATTTGTATTGATGATACGTCTACACTAAAAATGGAAAAATAAAAACTTAAAAAAAAAATAAAAACCGACTTCCAGGCACTGAAAAATAAAAATTAAGTAAACGGGAGTTTTCATTTAGAATAGATACTTAATCAGATTTTTTCGAAGTCGGTGCCAGCCAATACAAATCAAAGCACACCAACTTCGAAAAAATCTGATTAAGTATCTATTCTAAATGAAAACCCCCGTTTACTTATTTTTTATTTTTCAGTGCCTGGAAGTCGGTTTTTACTTTTTTTAAAAAGTTTTTATTATTTATATTTAAAAACATTATAATATTTTTGCTGTATTACAGTCTATTTAAGAAACTGGCAAGAATTTTATTACAATAAAAAGACTTTTTTTTTTAAATATATATTTTTAATCTTCAGGAATCTGAAGCCCGATACACAGAACAAACACTTTCCAACTGGTTCACACAACTGGGATCGTTATTGTCAGCCAGTTCCAGATTAAGTTGTGAATGTATTCTCACAGCCTTTTCTGTGCACCCCTCACCGGATATGTATGACAAAGTCAAGAAAGCACCACTCTTGGAACCCCTACTTAAGGTATTGTACATATTAACAACTAATAAGCATATTTTTCAGCAACATAGGATATATTTCACAGCAATTACCTGGTGGAATACATTATACAATGAAAAGTAGTGTATATTTAATTAAATTTATGTATATGTTGTAGGGGTATTGTAAAAGCTGTGAAATTGTAATTTCACTAGTGATATTATAAAGTTTTGTCAATATTCATTTCTCAGTCTCTCTTGCAGTATAATTTCACTAAGGACTTTTAGTGACTTATATAATTAATCAATTATATTTACTCTATATTTGTAATGGTTGTATTGTCTGTTTGATATTTTCTGTAAAAATCCTACATATCTTTTAAGTACCATGTATTGTGCATTTCGTTATGCTAACTTATAGAATACTCTTACAATACAAAAGTATGTTATGGTTGTCCTTACAAAGGTACCAAAGTTACATAGCATAATAATACAATTTAAATAACTGTATAAGATTAAACTGTAGTAATATATACTAAGTTATAAAGAGGAAAGATTTTTTTGTTTGTTTGTTTGTACTGAATAAGCTCTGAAAGTGCTGGACTAATTTAGATGAAATTTGGTAAGAAGATAGTTTAAGACTCAAGAAGGACAAAGGATAGATTTATCCTGGAAATCATCTCTTAAGGGGATGAAAATAGATATGAAAATTTGAATGGGGAATCAATCTAGGGACATATCAGAGCGAAGTGTGGGTTAGTCGCTAGTACATAATATGTAAGTTATTTTAATGTTTAAAAATTATATATTTTTGAATATTTCAGGATATCCAAGAACCAAAACTAGAGACAAACTCTGAATATGGTAGTTGGGCAAATGACAGTCGAGCTCAAACAAACTTCGTAAAAACATCCGAGACATTAAACCTCAAGTCCGAGATACAAGGGAATGTGCTCTCCACAGCTATATTTACAGAGGGTGAAGCCTTAGGCCTAGGAGCGGAGTTATGTCAAGACCTTGCTGTTTTAATATCTGGACCTAGAGTCAAAACATTAACTTGGGATATGGACAGGTATTTAACTAACAAATATAATACTATTTTTAGTCTGCGGTTCCGCCCGCGTGCTATATATTTTTACAAAGTGAAGCATCAGTTTTTTCAGGGTGAAAAAAAAACATACATTGTATATGTAAGCCTACAACTAACATTTTGTGTACATTTTTTTCCTGTCTGTATCATATAATTGTACATTGCTTGAAGATGATTTTTTATAGTAATACCTAATATTCTTATATTTCATTTGAATTTAGAAACAGACAGAAAAATATCCTTATTGTAACAATAAGTATATATAAATAGGAAATATTGAACCCAAATGGGTTTCCTATTGGCAATGTAAAAAAAGGCTTGAACATTTTATAAATAAAAATATCTTTTCGGATTATTTCGCGAATTTATTTTGAATTTTGGTTCCCGACGTTTCGAATGCTTTACAGCAATCATGGTCACGGGAGAGACTAAGGTTTTAGACATCTCAAAGGCGTTATATACTTGTTACATAAATAATCCGAAAAGATAGTTTTAGTTTTAAAATGTCAAATATTCGCGTTAATCTCGGAAAGCATTAAAGGCTTGATTGAATTGAAATGAATTTTCTGTAATGAATAACTTTTAAAAATCACAAATTACAGTATTTAATAACTAAATATTCGTATTCTATGTTCCAGGGAATCCCTCCTAGAGAACTGTCGCACATACATGGAGCGCACACACGGCGGCACGCGTGCTCTTACCACCGAGCTCAAGTACTTAAACCTCGACCCCCGCACCTTCCAACACTTGCCGGAAGAGGAGGACGATGAGAACGATGCGTATTATGGTATTGAGAAAGGTAAGTATCTATAAAATAATATTAAAAATGCCTACTTAATATGTTGAAAGAAAAATGTTGCTTATAATAAAAGTGAAGTACTAGTTACTAATAAATATGCAATTGTATAACAGGCTATGAACACTTAGTAGAAAAGCCTGATGAAGATTTATGGGAAGATGATTTAATATATGAAGAGCCACAAACGGATAGTTCTCACAGTACGGGTGAATCGGCTATTGATATACCAAAACGAAAGAAGAAATCTAAAAGGTTATACTCTTCTGAGGAGGAGGTCGATCCCTTAAGCCTCGAAGATACAAAACGACCAGAGAAACAAGATAGACCTCACAGTAAGGAAAGAAGTAAAGAAAGAAGGAAAGAAAAGAAACACAAGCTTAAAGAAGATGCACTTAAAGATACAGATCAAAGTAAAGAACACAGCCAGGAAAAAACTAAAGAAATACGAAAGAAAGAGAAGAAGAAAGAAAGAAAAGAGCGTAAAAAGAAAGAAAAGATTGAGACCGTTCAACTGGACGGCAATATTCTAACTCCACAAGGTTCTTTATCAAGGTTAGTTGGAATGAAAGTGGAGAGAAAAGAGGATGACACAAAAATCGATAGAAAAATATCTGATTCAGTTAACACTAACCTGTGCATTACTGATAGCGATTACGACAGTCAAGGAAAATCGTCGATAAACTCCGAAGGTAATGACCCCAATGTCTTATTTGATGGTTTGTTCTCTATGGATGAAATCAAATCTCCGGAGAGGGCGGTACCAGATAATATTCAAAGGCCAATGTTTAATTATGAAGCTCATAATTCCAATAGTCTTCTTCTAAACAAGACTATTATCACTCCAAATGCGATGATCCAATCACAAAAACCTTATTCTATATCAGGTAATACTGGTAAAGAAACCATTACACCACTTCAAACTAACAGCCTTGTAAAGAAAAGTATTAAGAAACTTCTGGAATTTAGAAAAAACAAAGCCTTTAATGAACAGCACAGAAAAGCACTTCCAGCAACTATACCTCGTCCAGTTGAAACAAATTCATCACTATATAATCTTAATTCTTATCCAAATAATTTGAAGCAGAGTTCACATATTTCAAACATGCCAAAAACTTATTTAAGTAATGATAAATTAAAGCAATCCTACGCCTCGACAGATGGGACAAATATTTCAAAGAGTTACAGTCATCATGGTAATTCAGTTAATGTTAAAAAAGTCGTAAATGAGACTGTTGATAAAGTTATGCCAGCTGGCAGTACTATGAATCAAAAAGCAAATCACAACATTATAGATGGTAAAAAACTTGCTCAATATTCTCCATACACAATTAAAAAAGGTCATCAACATGTGATTAAACAAAGCATTGATGTTAATGATTTAATACAACAAGTTTCCAAACAAACACTTAAACCAACCGTAACAAAGTCGGAAACGCCAAGTCAAAATCAATTTACAGATTATCTTAAGCAGCGAAGTTCATCTGTTATAAAGAAGCAACCAACCAGAAGTTGTGTCGACACTTTAGGTCAAATACAATTTCAGGAATTTCTTCAACAACAATCTTTAAATCAGCCTAAGAATGCAGAGAGATTACAAGATCCACTTAAACAGTATCAGTCGAAAAGCTTGCAAAATTTATCTCGGCCTATTTTATCTACGAATAGTCAGATGCAGCATCAAAATTTCTTGAAAGAGCTGCGAGAATCGGCTAATGCAGGTGCTACAATGGAAAAATCAGATATAAAAGTTCAACAAATGTCTGATAAGACCGGTGTAAAACAAGTAGTCCAACAGAAAAAAGCCGATAACGCCCCAAATACATTCTCACGACGCAATTACTTACACAAAAATAAACAAAGTGACAAAGGATTTAAACCTACATTAGACCAAACTAAACAAATACTCAGTATGTCTATGGAAGATATGAAAAACCTAGGAGTAGATTATGAGAAAGTGACAAACTTACATACCAAAGGTGAAATAGTAATATCGAAAATTGACAGAGCAAAGAGTAATATTATAAGCGAAGGTACCAAGATTATGATGCACAAGCCTGAACTTGATTTCTTCCAAGCAAGACCGACTCCATTAAATCTGAATAAGGAATATCCAATAATGGCGCAAATATTGTCGAACAAAGAAAGTTTTGGCGTAAAGACTTCCAGTAGCAATGAAACAAAAAATATTCATCCAAGAAATGTCACACCAGCAAGTAACCTGTCTGAGAAGGATCAAAATGACTTAGTGTTGTTGTTACGGCAACAGTCTAAGATGAACGCAAAACTTAAGCCGAAGACTGAATATCAAAATAATAGTAGAGATATAAATTCAAAAATGTTAATGAACTCCAATAGCATTAATCCGTCAGAGAATGCTAACAACCTCGCAACTGCCGGTCATAGTTCGATTAGCGATTGTCCGAGTAACGACAACTTTATCTGCCCTACAAATCATTCAACAGTGATTAAAAGTAATGATACATGCACTATGGTCTCTGAGCAGAAAAAAGGTCGAAATGTTAAAGTGTCAGGCAAATGCTCAAAGCAAACAGAGAAAAGTACTGATAGTTCAAAATCTGATTGGGAAAGCGTCATGAATGCTCTATTAGCTCATAAGACACCGAGCAGAGGTCCGAATGCACTTGATATTGTACTGAAAAAAGATTCTTTTGACAAAAGACTTTCAAGTCACTCAGCCAAAGAAAAATCCAAAGCATCAACATCAGGTTACAGCTCTAGCTTGAGTGCAGATGTTGAGAGAAATAATACAAAAAAGCACTCTGTGAATGTAAATCAGCCTATGGGAAGCTCTAGTAGCAGCTCCTCAACGAAGAAGACTACAATACAGGATGTAAAATTACGGCCTGACAAAAAAGTAAACAAGGTCGAAACTTCTAAAAAGGCACCAACCAAAGTGAAAGAAAAGACCATTTCAAGTGTTATCCAAACTGTCAATGACCCTTTTATCTCGGGCATACCAAATTCTGACTTTGATCTTTTAGGAGATTTAATGGATGATGATTTGCGTCAGGAAATTGGGGAACTGTTAGCAGATGATGAAGCTTATGGGATACCTATACCTACTCCAAAGCCAAAAAATATACCAAGCAATGATATATTTTTTAATGATAATAAAACGAACATAGTGACTTCTCGTAAACCTCAGATTGTTATCGATGCGCGTCAAAACGTTAACACCCATCCTAGTTCTAGTATAGTATCCTACCGTCATGAAGAGGTGCAGCCAAAATCAAATAGCATATTGAAGCCTGTTATTAAAAAGAAATCATCGTGTATTACAACTGTTACAAATCCAAAGGCGACTCCACAAATAATTTCTAACGATACCATTGCTCAATCTACGATAGTGAAGCCAATAACTAAACCCCACAGTAATATTCTATGCAAAAATGTCACAAATTGCAATAATAATATGAATGTTTCAAACATAATGAATGTTAATAGCAATCTGGTTCTATCGACAAATAATATCAATTGCAACGCACCTATAAATGTTTCTAGTACGAATAATGTAGACATTCCTAAAGTTGAAACAACTCATTTCAACATAATAGATCCGGCGCCAGTTGTCCTCGTACCGCAAACTACACCGAAAGTAATGTTAATAAGCAATGAATTGATTTACAATCCATTCCCTGTACCTACAGTTCACCAAAATTCTACAACTTATGAAGACAGCACTTATGTGGCCCTTAATCAAAATCCGCAAAATATTACCTTATTTCGTACGCCATCGTATCCTGTTGTCTTAGATGGCGCAGTCTCTGTTCCGGTCATACAAAAAGTACCGACCAATATTTCTGTCGTATCCAATGTAACGTCAAATACCACACCACCTAGATACCACACCTATGAAAAGCCACAGATGTCGACTTATGTAAAATGTGAAACATCAGAAATACCGACTCTTGAAAAACAAGTAGAGAAGACCTATGGAAAATGTGAAAAACCTGTAATAAAATCATGTATAGAACAAGCAACTGTAACAGAAATGTCAAAAACTTTCACGAATTCACATGACATAAATTCTTCAAAGCTTTTACAAAGTAATCCAAGCAAGTGCTCATCGGAAAATTTTGCCGTCGAAGAAGTAACAAATTTATTTAGTGGTAACAAACCAAAATTACCACAGAAATTAGAACCATCGATGAGCAAGTTACCATTGAATTCAATGAGCCTGAATATAGCGAATATTTCTCAGAATACATTAGAAACTGATAAAATTGCTGACGTTAATAAAGCGATCGTAAAAGTACCGTCACATATTCAACAAAATCAGTCTATTCCACCTGCTGAAAGCACAAGCTTAATTATTAAATATTTAGAACAAGATAATAAAGAGACTGTATTGAAGGATCAACTAAGAATACAACAAAAAAGAATGCTGATATTAAATAGACAAACTCATTATTATTCTAAGGATAAACCAATTGCACTTTCATATGAACCCATTAAAGTTGTGACACAATCTGCTCAGGTAAAATCGACTAAACCCGAAGAAGCTATGCTTATTAAGCACAAAGCAATTGTTACGAAAGATGATACCAACGTAGTAAGGGATATTAAAATACCAAAAAAAAGTGACAATGAAATTCAGGATAGTACAGAAAATAATATGGACAACATATGTCAAGAAATTGCAAATAAAATCCAAATGAATAAAAGCAATCTGACGTTATCTTGCCGCCGTATTCTATTACGATCGTCAAATAATCTAAAAGACACGAGATTAGCAAAACCCAGCGTAATGTCAGCTATAAATAGTTCAAAAGAATCAAAAAGGATGAAATTGGATAAAAAAGTTGAGCGTGTAACGTCTCAAATTGAATTAAAGGAAAGATCTAAAAGCAAAGATATTACAGACAATAAATCGCGCGAAGTAATAGAACCTCCATCAGTGGCAGAAACAAAAGACAATATCAAAAAGTCTCTCGGAAGTGATTTGTTAAATAATGCCCTTAACGTAAATAATACTGACACAGCAGAAATCAATACTAACAATCAAAGTTTATCCTGTATAGATATTGAAGACCAAATACCACCATCAGTTATTCATAACACCAGCAAAGAAAAAGTTGAAAAGCCTTTAAGTAATCAGAACCCATTAATGAAAGAAAAAAATACTTTACTAAATATTCCTTTGCAAGAATCTGCGTCTAAAACCAGCGAAGATCATTCTAATAATAAATTTCAAAATAGTATGGTACAGGAAAACAACCAAAGCAAATTTCATAAAACGACTACATGTAATGAAAGTATAAAAATTTGTAGTGACTTGGTTAACAATAAAGTTTCAAATTCGAATATCAAAAGTATAAATAAAAAACAAATATCTCTTCCAAACGATACCTCTATTAACAATAAATCCAAAGATGCCCATATAGTTGAACGCGCCAAAGGTTCACTAAATAAACAGCAAATTTCACCTGAACACGCTGAAAAAACAGAAAATGAAGTATTATTATATAAAGATAAAATAATGTTTGAAGAATTGCCAAATAATAGCAACGATCCTTTAAAAAAGTTTGTTAGAATTAAACTTCCAAATGGAAGTAATTTTAAAGCGACGATATCTGGAAAATTAAATGTTACCATAGATGAAATATTTGAAGAACCAAGCATTAAAGCTGTGATTTTGAGAAATATAAATGATAATAAGAAATGTACCTTGAATGTCAAACAAGTCACAGTAAAATCTACGGCTAGTGCTTCCACAGTAACTACACATATTCAAGATATGTCTTATTCTAAATCGCGTGCCGATGCAGAAACTATAAATTTAGTAAGCGATGATGAGGATAATAATCTTCAAACTTTTAAAACAGAATTTGGTAATTTTAATTCTGCCTACTTAGATGATGACATATTTTTAAAACATCAAGAAAAATTTACACAAAAATGTGTAGTTAAAATATTTAGATGTAAAGTTTTGGAAAAATTACTGGAGTCGAAGTTAACAGCAGACAAAACGCCACCTGATGTAGAACCTGAATCATCATTACCTTACCTCATTGATTGCATAGAAATAGATGATTCCTCTAATGACAGTGTAAAGATGCCTGATAACATTAATTGTATAACTGATATGAGAAAAGAAAATTATGTCAACGCTAAGGTGATGGAAAACATCAACCACGATGGATCGAAAAAAGATATGTTATTGAAAGATCTTGAGGTAATCGATGATAATATTGATAAATCAAAATGTATACTTATAAATAAGAACCACTCTGATAATAACACCCAAAATGATACTAATACCTCAGAAGCAGTAACTAATTATCATGAAATTATACCAAAAGAATGTATTTTAAGAATTGACAGGTGTGATGACCTTGTAGAAAAAATGAGAATTCAGAAAAACTCATGTTTTGTTGTTTTAGTTAGATGCGATAATATTACAAAACATTGTTATGACATTGAACTTCCTAATGATCAGTCCAATGAAAAATTTGAGGAAAGAGAGGAAATTGAAAAAGAAAGTGCTCTACAAGTAGAATCTTCAAACACAGACCTAGTTTTGCAGCGAAGTGAATCCTTTTCAATTTTAAATGATTTTTCACATTCAGTATGTGGAGAAAACAAATCGACTAGATCCTCTCCATCAATTATCGAGAATTTTGATGTACCTTTAATATTATCCAAAGAAGTGTTCGATAATTCAATTTATATTAATGATTTCATATGTTGCGCAGAGTGGTTTGAGACAAAATCTATTCTTCGTGAATTTGAAAAAGATGTCTATAGTCAACTCCATGAATTTATTTATGAATCTGAAAACGATAAATTAGAATTTGATGATAGATCAACTGATTTCGAGAGTGATATCGAAAGTCTATCTACAACTCAGGTGGCGATTGAAGAAAGCAACCAATTTAACAAAAAACTGAAAAGTGATATCAAAAAATCAAAATTTGATGACAAATTATCTGACTGTGAAAGTGATATTGGTAGTGATGTACCTATAGATCACTTATCAATAGAAGATATTGGGAAATATAACACAATGTGTGCAATTAAAAATAATAAATCAAATTTTGATGATAAGTCAACTGATGGTGAAAGTGACATTGAAAGTAATATATCTATAGATCACTTGTCAGTTGAAGACAATATACCACATAAAAAAGAGCATAAAATTAATAACGAGAAACTAAATTTTTATGATAAATTAACTGATTGCGAAAGTGATATTGAAAGTATTGTATTAGTTGATTACTCGTCAGTTAAAGAAAATGGGCAATATAATAATAATTATAGGATATCTCAAGTACCAAGTCTTGTTAAAATAGTTCTAAATTTTTTTCAAAATAATTCCGTTCTAATCGATAGGTTGAAATCTGTTCAAAGAGATTGCACAGTAATTTCTAGTTCTTCTCCTTTAAAAAGAAAGTTTGTTGAAAATAGTTTCGACAAGCCCAACAACAAAATATCGAAATTAGAAAACAGTTCTCGTATGCTTGACTCTTGCAAAACTCAAAATAAAGAATCTATTATTAATGCTATTGAAAGTACCAATACCTTAGAAATAAATACGCAATTAATGGAAGATGTTGACCTGACGAAATCAGCAATACAAATAAATACTGAGTCGGATTTCAAAAAAGATATAAAATTTAGCAATTGTGCAACAATACCAAGGATATCTGAAGAAATATTACAGATCATGGAACCAAAAAAAGACATTAAAGGTCAAGAAAAGAGAGAAGAAGATAAAGAAAATTGTATTATAAATAATAAAGATATATTAACATGTTATGAGTACAATATTAGTAAAGATAATTTATTTAAAATTGAAAGTGAAACTAATTTAGATAGTCATAAATTAGATTTTGATTTAGTTGATAAAACTAATAAAGATGTTGAAAAAAGTAAAAAATGTCAGCAAAAGAATGTAGTAGTAACCCGGGAAACAAATTTTCCAGACATTGAAAATGTGCAAGCTGCAACATCAAAAAAAATTTTGAACGCTGTAAATGTAACAGAAAGCAGGAACGCCGTATGTTCAGATTATGAAACAGAAGTAATAAAAGATTTTGAACAAAACAATAAAACCTTAAGTGATCATATTGAAAATAAACAGGAATTATTGAGAACTGGTGATTCAGATCGTTTTATGCCATGCAGGAAACATTCATCCGAACAAATTACTAGTGAAGAAATAAAACAGACACCAGACTATCAGACCAACATTGACGTAACATTACCTGAAATAAGAAACACATGTGAAATTAGTTCAGATAATTTAGATAAGATGAGTGATACAGAAATCCAATTTAATCCCAGGCCAATAAATGTTAAAATTGATAGCCATACAAAAGATTTTGCTCAAGAAGAAACTGAAAATCTACATAATAATTTAGTTAAAATTTTTAATAATAACAAAATGAATGACGATGATAAAATAGAAGTAGTTATTCCTTTGGAATACATTGGAAGTGAGAGTAATTCACCGACTGATGAAACATTACTACCTGGTTTTAATGATGATAAACATTTAAATAACATTGATAAACATAACGATGGAACGGTATCAATAAACACAAGTAAAGAGCATGATGTTCTAAAAATAAATAACGATTCTAATACAGCTACTTTATTAGAATCAAAATTTAGGAAAGTTGAAAATTATGAAGAAACTATTTGTACAAAAAACAATTCAGTAGCTTTATTGCCACCCAACAAAATAAGTGACAATATTACACAATCTGAACAAAACCCACTGGAAAATATTTTCCTTAATAATGATTTACGAAATAAAATAGATTGTCAAGAATTAGAGTCAATAGCTGACAATAAATTAAATAATACAAAACCAAATAACGAAAATAATAACACACATGATCTATCTGGTTCAATTGATCATTTAGTATCATTGGAAGAAAAAGAAGATTTTCAAAATATGGATGAGGGTCTTAATAAAACTTCCAGTAATGAAATGCTCAATAAAAATGTTACACTTGTTTACAAAGGCGACTCCAGTGTTGTATTGAGTGGTTCCATTTACGAAGATCCAGTCATTGGTACGTGTTATGTGTTTCCAATAGTAAACAGATCATCCTTAACCGGTGATACCAATGTTGTTGACGATGCTACAATCAAAGTTATACAAGCCATAAAAAATAAAGTTTTTGAAGATCATAACAAAAATGATATAAATGGGGATGTAGAATTAGAAGATATACGCCTCAACGTTATTGTACCTAAAATAACATATTCTAAGCAAACAGTAAAAGATGGTATGAATTTACGTAATAGAACTAGCAGAATAAATTTGAAACGTAAAATTGACGCACATGACAACAAATTCTGTATAAAAAGATACCGTAAAGGAAAAAATATCGACTACCCCAAATTCACTGTGAGTACTATTTCAGAATCAGCTTATGGAAAGGAGTATAAAAATCTTTTTGACTATTGGAGCTCAATAAAGTTTTCTTTCTCACGACCTTTTCATAAAGAACACATTGACGTATTTGGCACGTTAAAATGTTGGCCTACATTGAAAGCTCGCGTTGATGAATTAGATGGAAATGAATATGAGAATTTACTTTTCTTAGAAGATGAAATTAAGAGAAAAGAACCATTTGATCCATTAACACAGACATTAGCAGAAGAAATATCATCAGACTATATTGAACCTAAATCCACTGGTGATGAAATTAAGGAAATTAATTTTAGTATGGGTTTTGGTGAGGGGTCCGACAGAGTCATACAAAATTCAGAAGATGGAGATAAACTTTCAAAATTTTCGGCTGCGACTCTGTCGGACGTAAAACAATGTCAGCCGTTTCTATTGTCCGAGGATTACTGTACTGAAAATGATAAATATCGTAGGTTATGTAGGTCAAAAATGGATGAAATCGAAATATCTAAACGTTTTGTTACATATATTAAATTGCGTGACAAAGTTCGATCATTTTTTAAGAAAACTACTTTAGACTTACAATACAATTGGGGTAAAGATAACATCCAAAATAAAAATGTTGAATATGACTGTAATAATAAAGGCTTGTTTCCGTACGATGTTTTTAGTCCAGATTTTATTGAACCTGCTCCTATTGAAACTACAGTGAATGTTGTTCAGGTGGGGCAGTTGCCTGTGAGTGCAGCAGCACAAAATCCAGTGACTTGCGATCCGAGAGTAACACAAGTCACTGATGCAAGTCCTTCTCAGTGCTCAGCAGAGAATAGTCCCAACGAAGATTCGCAATCACCCATTAAGACCGAATATACTGAGCTAACTACTGCAGATATCAGTTTACCTATAGTACAAGAATACGAACGACAAATGGAATCACAAGAGTCATCGAAAGTGCCTGTTCATGATGAAAATATTCCCGTAGAAATTGAAGTCTCTTCAGGAGTAAAAAATAGCATAAACGAAGATATATCTATTATACAGGAAGAGCGAAACAAGAGTAATGAAAGTGATAATTTACAAGTGTTAGTTAACAAACATATTAATAATATAGAATATTCATTTGAGTCCAATGACAATACATCTGTAGAAGCTTCATCCAATTCTGAAATAATACCCGAATCTATGGAGAAAAATAATACAGAATATATATCACGACCAAAGCATCAAAATGGTTCAGCTGAAAAAACTGACCAAATTGCCCATGCTATGAGTGCAGCTGGTATAACGACTTCACCAGAACCTGTTATCAATTCAAGAACGCAAACCTTAGTTAATATGTTTTCTCCAAAAATATGTCAGGATACACAGAATTCTACTATATCGACAAATAATTTTACAAAGACTTCTATTAACACAATGACACTACATCAAGCATTAGCTCAAATATTACCTCCACCACTGAATCAAACTAATTCTCAAGATAGTAATCAAGTGTCATCGAATTCTTCAGTTACACCGCAAGTTCTACATATTGTACAGGGAAAAAATACTAATGGAAATCAGATAACTGTTGTAGAAAATACGCAAAATTCCGTAATTAATAATCCTAACACCCCTGTGCTACATATAGTTCAAAATAAGAGTGGTAACACTAATTCAGCAACTAACTCAAATACCGTACAACATACAAATTCCTATAGTGGTCTTTCATTAGTGGACACAGGGCTCCAGCAAGGAAATAATCAACTTTTGCACATTGTAAATACTGGTAGTCAGAAAAATAACAATACGGGACAGTTACTTCAAAGGGTAAATCTTTTAACTAATTTGGCTAATGTACAAGGAGCGAACGAACAAAAGATGGTGCAGTTTGTTTGTAAATCAGCTGATGGAAAATCTATTCAGCTAAATGCACCACATCAAAGAAGCATGGTTTTAAGATTACAGCCATTTGAATCGCCCAATATTCAAAATAATTCCAAAACACCAGAAGTTCAAGACCTAAGTCCTACGTCCAATAATAATACCACAACGTCAAATAAGGAGACTATAAATGCTCAACATGAAATTAAGTCTCGCTCTGTATATGAAGAAAATTACGCAAAATTTATTCAAAGCTCAACTAATAAAACAGGACCTGAAAAATCTACCAGTTTACCAAAATTTAATCAAGCTTTTGGTAAACAGGTTTTTCAAGACGGGAATACAAAAACTAACGATATCAATACCAATAATTCCCATTTAGCATCTATGAATGCGGATTCTGAAAATTCTGATTGTCAGTCTAATGAAAATACACTAAATCTAGACCATATTGGACAAATAAGCAGTCCTCCTTTATTATTGCGAAAATCACCAGCTCAAACAACGCAAACCCAAACAAATATAGTTCAACAAATTAAACAAACGATTGCTCCTATGATGCATGGTGGTGTCATTTATACTCGTCAAATACCAGTCAACATAGGAGGAGGGCAGACTATAAACTTGATTACTGTTCCCAGCACCGAGCTCGTAGATGAGTCAAATCAAAAACAACAAGGCGATATTAAATTTGTTAACCAGAATGATATGGAATCACCGATCATTAAAATTGTATCTCAGAATCAGAGTAATCAAAATACAGAAATGACTTCTGATGAAAGTAATAATCATACGAATACAACGAATGAAAACAATCAAAACCCACCCACTCAGCACCAACCAGTTTTAACGCAAATGAGAATAAAATTACCAATGTTAAGTAAAACTCCTCAAATGGTGTCTGGTGCCAGAGTAGTTCGACCATCATTCTTCCAAATTCAGCGTAATGTGATAAGCGGTACAAATCAACCAGTCTATCAACAATTAGTGTTAACGGCGGCTCCTCCCCTCGGACAACATACAATTCGCTTACCCCAAGCCCAGGCAAGGCAGGTGAAAGTTACTTCTGACAGCCAATCTTCTTCTGAATCTCAAATGAGTACCTCCACTCTTGAACAATTACGCGAATTCGACATGGTTTTAGAACAAGTTAAAGAAAGAAGCACAGTTCAACCTAATTCTAATAATAACTTTTCTAAATTACACGCATCGTCGTCGGACGCTACAGATAGTACTTCTATAACATCTACTGTTACAGAATCGACGCAGCAGGTTTTATATTCAATCGGAGCCAACCAATCACTTAACGTAGCTTATGTTAACCGAAAACCACACACACCAGCAACTACAACAACAGCAGGCTTTGTGCGGTCTCCGGATTCTTCTAGTATTATAGAATCGCCATCTTCGTCCACACATGGCCAAATTCCTCACACTGTAACAAGTGAATCTGCTTCAAATGAAATGTCGTCTCAACAAAATCAACCCAAAGCAGCTAAAATCGGGTCCAAATCTAAGTCGCGACCCAAATCTTCATCACATCCACCAAATTCATTGAAATTAAATACTGTTCCTACCAAAACATCAACTCAAAAGCCACTTGAAGATGAGCAAACAACGCAGAGAATACTTTATATTCTAGCGGAATATAAAGAACAGGTAGAGAATTCCCCTGATAAGGACAAACCTGCTCCTCGGAGGCGAACAAACCCTCCGTCGAATCCTTCGGGATCATCAAAACGCAAAAAGAGTTCCAGTAGCTCTCGCCGTTCAGGGGCTCGTGATAGTAGTCCTGTTCAAGGAGATGACACGTGCCGAACTATGGGATCAGAAGATAGCAGCTGTGGGACTTCACAAGGCGATTGTACTGAAAATTGCCTAGAAACTCATTCTCCTCAAGACAGTCCACGTAAAGTAGTTAGAAAACTTACTTTTGAAAATGAAACCACGTCTACCACTCAACCTAGACCACAGCCGCAGCGTAATGTAATAGTTGCTGACGGCCAAACCATCACTGTGGCGAGAGGAGCTGGCGGTAAACCTGCAACTGCAGTTCTCATGCCAGCAAATTATATTCTACCCGTCTCTATGGTTAAAGGGGGCCAACAGATAGCTATAGTGACAAACCGTGGTCCAAAGCTACTAACAGTCGGCGGAGGCGAAGGCGGCACTACTAATGCTCTATTGTTACAACGTTTAATCGGCCCAGCTGGCTTAAAACCAGTTTTAGCACGTCCAGGGGTTCGTCACGTTCGTCTACCTACAGCGGCACTACACAACCTTCAGACATTTAACCTGGCAACGGCTACGACAGTCCATCCACCAGATAATGCGGCTTCTCCTGCACCAGCACCGACACCACCTGAACTAATCGAAACCAGAGCAAGCAGCTCACCTTGGGCCGACCGAGAATCCCAAGATATAAAACCAGAGCGAGTTTCAAGTCCGGAGGGATCGGAGCCATGGCATTTAACAGCTGATCCCAACGACTATTCATACGAAGAAACAGTTAGGACAGAAAACATGGATAGAACAGTACTCGTAAGTAAAACATATATTACATAGTTTTATTGTATTTAACCATCAGTACAAATCGTAATGTTTTAGTCAAGTAAATATTTAAATTTGGTTAATTATATTAGGTTTTCGTCTAACGCTTGTGGTATCAAACAATTTAGTGGATATATTGAGTTGACGAACATTTTGAAACTTCAGGACGCGATCCCAGATCGATACAGTCCCGATATGGAGGCGCAAAGGATATTTGATAAGATGTTCGACGTAGACTCGAAAAAGTCTTACATCATAGATTCTCAAGATGATTCGTCTCGTTGTGCATACGATATTGACGCGTCAGATTGCGACGATAAGGCCTACCACCAGGTGATCATACCGTGTCCTTGCTAGGAAAAGTCGCGCCTTGAAAACTTTTTACGAAGAGATCTGTTTAAAAAAACCTTTAAACATAACATCTAATCTATACACAAATAAGAAATTGCCCATGACTTTAAACGGATCTCTTCTAATGAAGTTAATGTGACTTTGTTTTATAAAGGACACGATATCGTAGTACTGACGCCGACCCCTCAGATTTAGAAAGCCTCTTAGTAGACATGCACGCCTCAGTTTCTTTTAACCGCTTTTCTTTCCTTCGGTGTTGATTTGCCGTGGAATTATATACGTATATAGATGCGACAAGGCTTTACCTTCTTGTTTAAACAATTCAAATAAATAAGACAACAAACGAGTTTTTTTTTTTAAATAAAAATAATGTCACCTTAAATCAAGCTTAACTATTTATGGATATACATAAGTTATGCAATGCTTAGCTTGCTTTTTCTTGAGAAAGTAAAATTTAAATACAGTGTAAATATATTTATAATAAGTTGTTTGTTATTGTAAACAATCAAATTGTCGCTTCTATAATTTATATGGCATTCTACACTCGAATCAAAGAAATTCCATACTGTAAAAGTCTCATAAATGTCTTCCAAGTCATTTTAATATTGTTTGTGTTTTAATTTATATACTTTATTCTTTCGGAAAAATGTTTGTAAACGTTATCGTATCGCTTATTTTTCGAATCTTTCCGTCTTTCGTGTAGTCGAATTTGGATATGAGATGTGTTTAATTTTTGCATGTAGCAGTTCCTCGGTTACTCCATAGTCAAGTGCGAACCGCATCATCGTGCATGTAACTCATCTTCATTTGGACGAAACTTTATTAGAACCTATGTTACGTAAATGTGTTGTAGTTCAATCTTTCTTAGACCGTCATAAAAATCATAAGTTTAATATAAATAATATTTAAACACAAAACATATTATTACACCGTTATATTCTAATTTTCAATGTATCTATTAGATTAAATAGTAATAGTTGTTAAATAAAAATTTGTTAAATAACATAAAATAATCTTAAAACGTTACTCTATAGCTTTTAAACGCTTCCAGCCATTATGATAACATCGTTACCATATAAATGTTATATAAAAGTGTAATTATTATGAAAAATAAAGCTTACTTATGCCGTTTTCGTCTATATCGCATATAAATGATAAAATAAATATTCAGGAATTTTATGTGGATTAATTAGATTATGTTATACAGGTGGTTCAGAAAAAGGACGGTCACCGTCAACACCGACTAGCGCACGTGTCTGCCGCCGCGTTGAGACACAAATATGCAATATTGGAGCGCGAATTACGTTTACAGGTAGATATTTTATTAAAATTTTCACGGCCAGGAGAAAAAGATGTTTTTGGAAGAGGCATAGCTATAACAAGATGATCATGCTAAGAAATATCTGTTTTGATTACATTTTGTAGGAATCAGCATTTTTTGTTCCCATCTTATCCTTCCTCAAACATCATTTCACATTGATTTAACCTTATCTTTTCTCAAAATTACTTACGACATAATCAATACAGTTATTACAAGATTTTTTTTCTTAATTAAGGAAGATATAGATATTTTTCATATTTATTTATTTAACGGACATTACACTGTTTTTAAATTATTTCTTACATCTTAAAATATAAATCAATAATAAATTAAAATTCACATCATATTCAAGAATATCTAACGTACTAGCCTGCATCATCTATTTTTCTTTCTTATTGTCTTCTTTTTACAATTAATTCCATTAATAATAAGATTAATATAAAAAAACTGTTTAATTAAATAACTTGTTATTATTTGTACTGTATTCTTCTACTCTGTTGCTTATATATTTTCTTTGTAACTAAAACTAACCTAGTTCTATTAATTTTCCCTTTAATTCAAATTAATTTATAAATTATCTTAATTTCGTATAAATAATGTTATCTAAATTTAAGTTTTGTTTTGGTTATCATATTGAAATGAAGACCTTGGCTCCAGGGTACTCGTTTTTTACAGAAATCGCTGTCTGAAGAGTGTGAAGATCTCGGAGTGGACTCTCCATCGGCATCTGAACTGTTTCCTGAGGCTGAACTGCTTTTCAGCTCTTCACCTGCACATGAGGCTCAACAACATTCACATACGCGTAAGAAAAAACAATATAACTAAACTAATAAGTTATTAATATATTCTGTTATTTTTAATTTGTGTTAAATTATAAATATTTGAAATAAGTGCCAATAGTCAAACATCGAAAACATAATTTTATTGATAATGAAAATCTAAGAAGGGATATTATTTAGCTTAATTTCTAAACAAAATCATATTATCCTTCCAGCTCAACCAACAATTTTGAATCAAAGCGGGATACCTCAACCGGATATAGATGATCAAATAGCCACCGACCATCTCCTCCAAAGCGACATTGATGATCAGCAGGATCTGGGGGTGACCCTCGGGTTAGATGAAGGCATCGTCACCGTCAGTGAGGATGGTATGCAAGCAACTATAGCCCTGGATCAGGAAGAGTTTGCTCGGTCACATCCAAATACAACATTCCACAGTGAGCCTACAGAAGATGAAGGAGAGGTAAGCATTAGATGAGATATTTTTTTAATAGTATGAATAATATATGTACATATATGCAGTTCGCAAAGCACTTCTTTCCTTGGACATTCATAAGTCGAGTGGGCCCGATGGCATCCCTCCGATAGTGTTGAAGACATGTACTCCGGAGTTGGCACCGGTCTTAACGCGTCTTTTCCGGCATTCCTATTCATTAGGCGTAGTCCCGAAATCCTGGAAGGCCGCTTTAGTGCACCCGATCCCAAAAAAAGGCAACCGCTCGGATCCGTCCAATTACAGGCCTATAGCCATTACCACCTGTTCTCTAAAATAATGGAGTTCATTATCAACTGCCAACTCCTGCGGTACCTAGAGGAGCACCGACCAGCGACCGCTAGTACGGCTTTCGTCGAGGTCGCTCAGCCGGTGATCTTCTAGTTTACCTGACACATAGATGGACAGAAGCAGTTGAGACCAAGTGGGAGGCGCTTGCAGTAAGTCTTGACATAGCGAAGGCCTTTGATCGGACATGGCACAAAGCGCTTCTTTGGAAGCTACCTTCCTATGGGCTCCCCGAGAAATTATGCAGCTGGATCACTAGCTTTTTGGCAGATCGGAGCATCAAGGTCGTTGTCGACGCTACGCGCTAGTGTTCCCCAAGGCTGTGTACTGTCTCCTACTTTGTTTCTTCTGCATATTAATGATAGTTTGCAAATCAGTAACATTCATTGCTATGCGGACGATAGCACTGTGGATGCTTTGTACACTGGCCGCGCTAATATTTCTCGGGAATACGTCGAGAAGAGCCGGAACAAACTTGTGTCTGAAGTCGAATCTCTGTTAACCAAAGTCTCGGATTGGGGTCGACTATTCAACCAATCCAATTCAACCCCAAAAAAACACAAGTCTGCGCGTTAACCGCTAAAAAGTCACCGTTTGTCGTAACTCCTCAATTTGAGGACACTCCCCTGTCTACCACAGCCAGTATCGGTATACTTGGCGTCGATATTTCGAGCAACGTCCAGTTTCGTGGTCAATTGGAAGGTAAGGCCAAATTGGCCTCTAAGAAGCTTGGTGTGCTCAGTAAGGCGAGACAGTACTTCACGTCGCGTCAGCGTCTTAATCTTTATAAGGCGCAAATTTGGCCCCACATGGAGTACTGTTCTCATCTCTGGGTGGGGGAGCTCCCTAATACCAGCTACTTCCATTTGACCGCATTCAACGTAGGGCGGCTCGAGTTATCGACGATCAAGCTCTCTCCGATCGGCTTGATCCTTTAGCTCTGCGTAGACATGTTGGATCACTCTGCATCTTCTATCGCATTTATCACGGGGAATGTTCTGAGGAATTGTTCGGACTGATGCCGGCTGCTGAATTTCACCATCGGACATCGCGCCGGCCGCTGAATTTCACCATCGGACATCGCGCCAAAATAGTAAATTCCACCCATACCACCTCGATGTCCAGCGTTCCACATCAGTGCGATTTCTTAGGCATTTTCTGCCCCGCACAACCACTCTGTGGAACCAGCTGTCGCCGGCGATCTTTCCGAACCTTCAAGAAGAGAGCATATTCATTCTTGTAAAGCCGACAACGCATTTGCAAGCCTTTGCGGTGTTGCAGATGTCCATGGGCGGCAGTAATCACTTTTTATCAGGTGAGCATCCTGCTCGTTTGCCCCCTTGATCACATAAAAAAAAATATGTCGTTCAGGTGTTTTTGCTTTTCTTAAATATTTATTACAATTGAGAGTTTTTAAGTTATCCAAAGAACAAAATAATCATTTGTCAAATAATTGAGGCCTTTCGGTAAGTATGCTTTACAAACTGCTTTTTAAGATTCAACTTTGTTTTATAAATTTTCTTTTGATTGACTTTTGTAATTTTGGCGAATTAGAGACTGTTTACTTTTTAATTAATTTTCAAACCTCAGTGCATATAAATTTCTACAAAAAAAATCTAAGATATTCCTAAACAGAAAGTAATTACTTTTGTGTTTTCTCATAATATATTTCTCTATTCCAGGTCCAGCCGTTCACAATATCCGGGCTCAAAGGTCGTCACATCACATCAACGATATTTCACGCCGGCAGAGCTCCCGCTACCGTACTGGTGACTGCTCCACAAACCACCGTCATATCCCAAGCCTCACAAGAAAACATACACAGCGTGAAATACGCCAATATCGACCATATTATCAACTCCTCCCAACCACAGGGAAACCTGAACCTCTCCTCTGTTTTAGTGAAGGACGATAGACTCACCAAATACGATAATATACTAACACATTCAAGGGAACTACATCTATCAAATACAGCATCAGCCATAGTACATTCAACTGGAAATGCTACTCAAGTAATTCGAAGAGTCTGCTATGAAGATGATAAAAGGGACACCAGATATTTAATGGACGAATCGGATGGCCTCATAGCTGGTGATGATGCTAAAATGATAGCCGAAGACAATTCCAGAGATGCAACCTTTGAATCCATAGCCGACGGTGATGAAGACAACTCATCACCAGAAAGACACGCTGAACTATACTGGGAATCGAACTCGGCATCCGAACGGTCAGAAAGTCGACGGCCAATAGACTATAATAGCAGTGACAGCGAAAAGTGCTGCAAGAGCCCCTACGATGAAACTAACTCGACTGACTCCAGTGGGGTGGGAACTCACATGAGAATAGATTCGGTGATAAAAGAAGCTAGATTGATCGAACGTGCCGGAAGCGGATCATCGGATGATCATCCGCCATTGCGAACTTATCCCGCGAAACGGATGTACCACAACCCTGATGGGGATGTCGAAAGGAGCGTATCCGGGAAGACCAGAGCTGGTTTCCAGGAAGATAGGTCAGCAGAGAGTCTGGAAGTAAGACGAAGAGCTTCAGGAAGAGGGGTGGTTAAAAGAGGCTGTCATTGTTGCAACGGTTCCCCGGTACCACCCAAGCCCAAGAAGCCTAAGAAAAAACCGACTATAGATTTCACTAATTAATATGTGGAATCAACAGTTTTTATATATTTAAAAGGGATTAAGTACCTTTAAGGGAAACTCACGATTTCAAAGGAAATTGAAAGGATTAGTACTTAAAAAAATGATTGTGGAACTGAACACTGATATATGACGTACCGGATATGACAAAGAATATATTTTAAGAAAATATCTTCTAAATGTAAGAATAGTTAAATGGCGATAACTTTAAGATAGACAAATATAATAAATCTTAATATGGTTTCTTCCGATTTAAGACTATAGTGATTATTCGACTTTACTCGGCCGCGTGTCGCGCCAGACTGATCGCGATCTCTTCGTAACGAGGTTTCTTATTGTATTATAATGAATGTTGTTGGAAATTGTTTTGTATATAATAAAAATAGCCTATGTTCATATTGTACGTGTACTTTTCTTTTGTTGAAGCCGTTATTGAGCTTTGTGTTAAGTGACTGTCACCGATTAGTTCAAATTATTATAATTTCTACTTACTTTCTCATACTTTGACTGTTAAATTTCATGTAATATAACCATATAATATATGTAATTGATGTATTGATTGTATAAAACTATGACATAGACTAAGTTTATAGTAAAGGCCATACTCAAAATGTGAATTTGTCGTAGCTTAGTATGAATATTATAACCCTTCTATATCTAGACTGACGTGATTCTCCTTAAATTTGCCGTATTATAATTTTTATTTTCTATACTGTACTATATTAGATTTAATTGAAAGGCAACTTCCATGGGAAATGCACAAATTTGTGACGAGCTTTAACTTTGGCTTATTTTTCTAGACTCAGTTTATTCACGAACGCTTGGTTACTTTGCGAAGGGTTGGCGTTATATTTAAACGTTTATTAGAATTAATGTTAAGTTAGTGTGATTTTAAATTTAATTGACCGTCGTAAGGGTGTAAATAATTTTTGTCCCCCATTATTTTAGGGGGTCTAGTCACTATACCGTTATAGATATGTAGATTGGATGCGGTATCGGTATGTCCCGATTTTCGGCTATAAGCCTATTTCATTCAGTATTTTACCGCTTTTGTATATAATTCAGGGCGAGATGCTCTTTTGATGGAAAATTTCGCAATGTGCGACTTGTATATAAAATTTAGTGAATTTAGCGAGCTCGGTCGTTCTCTAACGGTCTTATATAGTGAATTGTAACGTTTTGTGCACTCGTAAGCGAGTCGATACCATAGTCAGGATGTTACTTCGAGTAGTATAAGATAGCGTTGTTAGGTAAAGTTCTGTGTACATGCCTTTAGTCTGCGATTATGACGGGTTGGCGTATTTTTGAATGGATATCTAGAAGGTTTCGACGCCAAACTAAAGGCAAACGTCCACTATCAGGACGGTCTCCGTAAGTTTTTTGGAATTTATATTTTTTTTCTCTCGGTGAGAAGACAATTTTTTCTGCCATTTCTAAACGTAAGATTGGAATTTTTTATATAATCCAGTAAGTTGTTATTCGATATTGTAGAGACTTCGATATTACTCTGACTACAGTATTGAGATGTTTCGTTGTTTTCCAATTAGAAGTTAAAATTTATTAGATGTAAAGAACTTAATAATGTTTAGGAGGTTCATTCATTATTTTTTATTAATTAACCCAAATGTGTTTTTTTGTGATTATTGTAAACCTTATTTTTAAAAGTGCTACAGAAAATGATCATTAAAACTTATCTATTAATATATCTTTTATTTATCTCTTTTGTGTCAAGATATAAATCCTCAGGCTATATGTATGCGTTTAAATATAAATTCATTAATGATGTGTGTGTGCATGAGCGCGCGTCTGTGTGTATGTGTGCGCGTGCGTGCCTGTGTGCGTGCGCGTGCTGCGTGTATATGCATGAATGTGCAAGCGTGTGTGTGCGTTTGTAATTTATTACTTATAAATAAAATAAAATACAAAAAGTGAAAATAAAAATTTATTTCACATAAAATTTTAAATAATAGTTCTCTTATTTACCTTTTATATTAACTAATTAAGGCGGACATATATTTTAATAAGAAGTCATTATAATCGACGCAAGTGTTTAATTTACGTACTTTCACTCATAAAGAGAAGATAGCAATATACAAATAAGTTCATTGTTTAATATTGGTTTTTTTTATTAAAAGAGGTTCAGATGAATGTTATGTTAGCAATAACTTAATATATTGTAATGACGTCCTAGGTACGTCGTTAGGTCCATTTTAACGGTTAGTATATGATATAATATAGCCTATAGCCTTCCTTAATAAACGGGTTATCTAATGCAAAAAGAATTTTTCAAATCTGTTAAGAGGCCTATTACATTACGACCGTGATTTCTCAATTTAATATCCATCTTTGGCGTTCTTATTCAGAGAAACTGAAACTCTTCGACAATTTTGACTTATTGTATGGTGGAGAATAGTTATTAATATAGTTCAAAGCGGCGCGGCGTCGCTTTTCGCAAATTTTCATCATTAATTGAAATAAAGCCAAAATTCCGAAGTTTTTAATAAAATGTGCGACGGCACTTTCTCAAACTAAGCAAACAAAATGAAAAATATATAATAATATCTCGTATATAGTGATTGACTTTATAGCGGCCTCTGAATTTGAAAATATGTATTAGATTTCTACAAAAAAATCTTTTTCTAAATTTTAAAAACTATTAAAAACGTTCAGAATTAGCTGTAAATATATCCTTACAACATTCATATTATTAAACAAAATTTATACCAGAATATACGTCAGTTCAGAAGAAACGTAATTACATACTTTTTTTTTTAAATAATCTATTATAAAACTTTGTATGTATGTATTCAGCCCTTTTTAACGTCCCACTGCTGGGCACTGGCCTCCCTTCTCTACGAGGAGAATCAGGCCATAGTCCACCACGCTGGCCAAGTGCGGATTGGCGGACTTCACATGTCTTTCGGAAACTTGCTAGATTCTCTCAGATATGCAGGTTTCCTCACGATGTTTTCCTTCACCGTAAGGCAAGTGGTAATCATGTTAGAAATGATTCGCACATGAAAATATCAGAGGTGCGAGACCCGGGATTTGAACCCGCTTTACTCGGTTTCCCAAGCGAGCGTGTTACCACTGGGCTACTACTGCCTTATTATAAAACTTTACATAAAAGTAATTACAACTGCATAAAACCCTAGAAACTGCGATGCATCGGCCGCTCGAACTCAATACCATACAACTCTGTACATTTTGTGATAGGCCTCTTAAGAGGATTGTGAAGTGTCGATACGCGGCGGGAGTAGGTTTTTAATAAAATGCTATCTGTTTCATACAGCTCGCTTTGCCAAGCTTTATGGTGCGATAGAGAGAGTTGCAAATCTTAGAGGCAATTACCTACATTTCCTGTTTGAAATATTGTTTCGGGCGATAACGTTTTCACCCCCTTAAACATTTACGAAATGAGACAATTTTGACTGTCTCATTAGATTCAGTACACCTTAATCTAGGTCTGTACGTTTTCCTTTTTTAGTAATTCAGTTTAGTTTAATTTAAAAAAAAAAACGCTCGAGGAAGGTTTTAAGTCAAAAATACAGATATTTAGATGCTAATAACTTTTATCATATGCAATATTTCTTTAAAATAAAAACGTACGGACCAGTTTTTCATTATATCTACAACATTTCCAAAAATTATGAAAATTAGACTATGTTTATAGGGGGAAAAACGTTATCGCTTTTTGTATGAAAATTTACAGCTTCACAATCCTCTTAAGTACGAATAGTTCCTGATATTAGCGCGTTCAAACAAACTCTGCCTCTATAATATTAGTATAGAATATAGATAAAGAAGTCATAATTATGATATAAGGAAGTCGAGACAACTAATAATTATATAGTTGTATGGCTATATTTTATAATTAAAAATATGTACATAATACTTACTTTCTTAGGTTTACGTGAATATTTGACATCGCTATTGAAAAACTCCAATAGCATCTAATCAAAAGCGACAAAAGCCACATAGAAACTAATAAAAACCACATAGAAACCAATAAATATTTATTGGTGTCTATGTGGCTTTTGTCGCTTTTGATGAGATCCTATTGGAGTTTTTAAACAGGGATTATAAATAAAACTTTTTATCATGGTTTTACTTAGATTCTCGACGTTTCGAATACAGCTAATATGTCTTACAGACTCTCTCTAACCGTTTTTAATATAAAGAATTTGAAACTTCCACAACCAAAAATCATAATTAAATCCTGAAAAAATAAAAAATTGTAAAATATTCTTTCACTGACACTTTTAGTTAGTGAAACATATTATCAATATTCTCTACTTTGTGCTTTACCGGGCTTTTCACGCAGTCCGACATGGACTTGTAAAGCTTATATAAAAAAATCATCCTAGACGAGAATAAAATTTATAACCATTAGTCACCCAAAAAAATCGTAAAATAAATAATCTTGTATCCTTAGGATGATTTGTCACATGTCTAATATTTAATCAATTTTTTTAATGATTTCTTTGTACTGTGACCGTTGCAGTGCAATGTCAAACTGTTATAAAACTTTGAAGTAAACAATCTTATAAGTTCTCCTGACCGATTCCAGCCACGGCGGTCAATCTCATTGAGACTAGCCATACTACGCAGGAGATATTATGTGCACTCTCGAATCCTGTCACTCTCATACTCTGGTAGGACAACTACTCGATACGACCAGTGAGAGATAACGCGCAGGACCGATGGATTCACGTGTTCTCCGAAGCAAGAGGGTAAACAATCATATACACAAATATTGTAAAGACGTAAAGTTTGCAAGGGGAGGGGGTAGGTGGGGTAATCTCTAAACCTCTCGGAAGATACATTACAGCCGAATGCAATAGGCATTGATATACAAAAACTCATATTGGCTATTTTCTATTCTGATAAAAATATGTTTACTGTCAGAAATCAATCAATTCAATTTTCTTGTTCATGAATTCAAAGCGTGTCAGATGAGCACAGATTACTTTGCCGATGCCATGTAGAGGTCAGAAATCATAATATACAACTCTAATTGAACTTTGAAATCAGAAAAAAACTGGTGGTTGGGTTGTTTAATCTGCATGCACTTCGTGGTAACAGGGCTAGGGGCTAAATCGCTAGTATTAGATAATTTTAAAAAAAAGCACATTGGCCAATGAAATTTGACTATGGCATAACTATAGGGTGGATACCAACGTTCCATTTAAAAAGTTAACAAATTCTTTAATCAGTTTTTTTAAGTTTTTAAATCGTCACTCTCACACATCATTCGACCATTTCCTCTCTTCTTTGATCTTCTTCATCACGGCTAGCACTTCTATTCTGAACTCTAGCCTTTCATCTTCAGAGTATTTAACTACAGTTGGTAATAAAGATGCAAAGAAGGCTTCATCTTCATTCATTATCCTTGGATCGTTGCATTCATCTACCTCTACATAATCAACTTCTGATTTATCATAATCTTTACTTCTTTTTGGTTCTTCTTCACTATAATCCGATCTTCTAGATTTTTTTCTGTGGCTTATTGTTTCTTTTGGACTCTCTCGTTCACTTTTCATGAAACCAGCGCTATCTTCCGAATTAAAATCTATGGAGAAGTCTTCTCCAATAGACGCGACTTTTAGAAGAAATGTCAGGTGTTCATACAAGACATATTTGCGTTTTGGTTTTCCCATTTTAGATTTCAGCGTTTTAACGAATGTATCTCTGATGTTTGTCCATTTTGACTGTATTTGCTCACCTGAAATATATAAAATTTAACTTGATGTACCTACTTAAAATATTTTCTTTAAATGACTTCATAATATAAACATGCGTGATCTACAATAATACCCATGATATCTTTAATAATCTAAAAACTCAAGCGGACATCTATCCTAGAAAATGTATATATGAAGCAGGTAATGAAATCTTCCATCATAATATATTTTATACCTATGTCCGATGGTTTTCATAAGAAAATAATATGAGGTAAGTACATACATGTTTGCGTAAAATATATAGGAAATCTTTTTATAATTATGTGTTTGTATAAACGATATGCTTATCAAAATTCCGGTTATTACGTGTATTTATATTCACCTAATTAATTACGAGTAGGTTTTTAAAAAATTAAAAACAAACAACATGACATCCATTGCATCACTATTATCTAATCTATTAGTTTCATAAGAAAATATTTATAAGTACACTTTTTTTCGACAAAAGATAAATTCAGACAACTTAAGATGTTTTCTTTTCAGTTTTAATTGCGTAAATAAACTTATACGTCACGTGAAACCTCGTGACGTTCCGAATAAAATATTAATAATATAACGCCAACGTTAACCGGAGATTAGCAAACTATTATGCTATAATAAAAATATTGTTAATTATCACTGCTATAATAGATTAGAAAACATGGTGGATTAAGTAAACAACATACTCGTAACCCTTTTCTCTTCTGGCGTCATATCCTCGTACCGCTCGTCGAGTAGAGTGAAAACTTCATCCCAAGCTGCACGTCTTTCCACACGATCTTTATAAGCTTCTATTGTTCTATCCCACAAACATGGCCTGTCCCTAACCGCTTGGATTAAATGTACTACATTATATTTAAACTCACGCATATTAAATTAAAACTATTTTATTATTGTAACAGAATGCACTGTCTACGCTCTCTGGCCTAACACGTCACTGCGCGTCAAAATGTCGGATCGTGCCGTGTAATTCTATCTCGCTCTAACACCAAATAATAGAAAGAGATGCACGAACACAACCGAGGTCACCGGGCAACGACTTTATACAACTACGCCCGTCAATAGCGTAATGGATAACCACTTTAGTTAAATCCTTGTTTGTTAGTTATAATTTTTGTATAAGAGGTCTTTTAATTCTGGATTATGAGTTGAGTCGATAATCGTGACGGCCGCTGTTTTCATTGTGATAAGGTCGCCCCCCTTGCTTTGATTTTTCGAATAAATAGATATTATGAGATTAATAATTAATTATATACTATTATTGGAACTTGTGATTAAATAATATATATTTTTTTTAGTTAATTAATAATAATAAAGTATATGTTAGAAAATACTGTAGGTAACTACCATTATATAAAATTAATTGTTTTTTTCTCTTTTATGTAATCATAAAAATTAATAATTTAAAAAAAAAAACATAGAAAATTGAACTTGCATTGATGTGTAGTATTAAGTACAACTCAGTGTGAGGTACCTACAATATATTCGTATATTTACAGTACCTATTATTTGCTAATTCTATGTCCACCCTTTTCTTTGTAGCCTATTCAGATTTTCGTTAATAAAAAGGCAAAGAATAAAAATTAGGAAAGATGAGGGCCTTCGATTGTACCTACATCTTAACTATAGAAAATTTTACCTGTTTGATATTGAGTCTTTGTTTATAATAAAAAAAAAAGGTTTATTAGATAGGTACATTAAAATACTGCTAAGTATTTAATTTGTACCCACTTATTTAGTCTTTAGGTGTCATAAGTTGGTTTCATGAGTTCATTGGAATCATGATGACACAACAAGAATTAACTTAATGTGAATCTAGATGCGGAGAAAGTGTGTTACTTCATTGTGAAGTAAAATATATTATGTAGGTAATTTATGTCCTATACCTATACATGGTACATTATTTCTTTAGATGATTGCTGATTAATGAAAACATTATTTTTTTATTTACTTCAATTTATTTATAAATAATTATAAGTCCTCCTGACCGATTCCGGCCACGGCGGCCAATTTCATTGAGACTAGATAGATGCGCAGGAGATATTATAGTGCACAAGTGTACGCCCAGACACAAGTGCACTCTCTATTCCTGTCACTCTCATACTCCGGTGAGACGACTACTCGACACGACCAGTGAGAGTTATTAAGGCGCAAGACCGACGGCTTTACGTGTTCTCCGAGTCACGGGGCTGAAATACCTTCCCAATTCCGGGCTGCTATTGAGACTTACTAAATAGAAAGACTCAATAACTAAACTTCGGACTTATTTTCGGGATTCGAATCCAAGACCATCCCCTGACCCAAGACCAGACCCTGGATGCGCAGCCGTACATGCAAGCCACTACACCACCGAGACAGTTAATATTTATAAAGATATCTAGTCGTATAAGTTAAGTACAATTTACTTCACCAATGACAAGTACATAGCTATGTAGAATGGAGAAGACACATTAGTTCGCTAAAAATTAATGTACAACTCTTGATTTAATTACAATTACACAAACATTTAAAGATATAGAAAAGATATTTTTTTAATTTTGAAAATAACAATAATGTGTATGGAACGAGACTGTTAGTCCTTACAGTTCACTATTTTCTACCAGCTATAGTAACATCTCAATCTAAGATAATAATTAGTTCGCAACTTGAATTACAGCTGTAAAATGTTCCCACGTCGTCGTTTACTTACAAAATATGTATATGTTAGTTCAGTATATTGGAAAAAAAATATTACCCAGTAACAAACATTTAATTTGAGTCCCTTTGCAGAGGATAAAACAGGCAAACGTAAAAATATTCGTTTTGTTATGTAATATGCCTAAGATCCTATTAATGTATTATGTGCTAAGCTTCAAGTACGCTTCGTTAAATTGAATTGAAATACTTATATATGTGTTTATAACTGCCTCGGTGGTGTAGTGGCTAGCATGTACCGGCTGCACATCCTGAGGTCCTGGGTTCGAGTACCGGGTCGGGCCAAGTTTAGTTATTGAGTTTTTCTGTATAGTAAGTCTTAGTTACAGCCCGGAGTTGGAAAGTTGGCGGTGTTTCACCCCCGTGCCTCGGAGGGCACGTAAAGCCGTCGGTCCTGCGCCTTAACTCTCACCGGTCGTGTCGATTAGTCGTCCCACCTGAGTATGAGAGTGACAGGAATATAGAGTGCACTTGTGTCTGCGCGTACACTAGTGCACTATAATATCTCCTGCGCAGTTGGCTAGTCTCAATGAGATTGGCCGCCGTGGCCGGAATCGGTCAGGAGGACATTACTATTATTATTATTTTTTTATTTATTTATTTAAATTTAAATAAATAAATAAATAAATATGTGCTTGTACTTCCCCACGAGGAGTGATTGGCATCACATCCAATTAGAAGCTCGGCGTTGTGTCGAACTATTGACCATGTGGGTTTTGTAACCCTCTTGACGTAAAGGGCTATGGCTCTGTAAAGTCTTCGCTGCTTTGAGGCAGCGACTCAGTGACTTGGTCATTCTCCCAGCTACGTCAAGCCGCGGGCCTGCCTTGCATCTAAGAGCCCCTGGACGTCGAAGACTATAACTCCTGAGTCAGTTCAGCAGTCGTTGAGTTTTAGTTTAAGGAAAAAACCATTGGCTAGTTCTTGATTTTAAAAGTTACTTTTTTAAAACCAAGAGCGACATCAAATTTCTTAGCCCGCGACAGAAGGATCGTTCCGGAAGAATGACACCACATGTCCATTTTCCACGGTCCTGCTGTACGCAACTTTCCAAAGCTCAGTGTAAAGCCCCTCGTTTTGTATCCTCAGCTGGTTCTCGTACAGCCACTTAAGACTGGCTTGGTCCTCATAAGTGATTACTATGAACCCTAGTCTGAAGATGAAGCATTGTCAACGATTTTAAGCATCGCCAGGGTCAAGGAACGGTGTATCAGCTTCATTTAGTCCTCAATCATAGGGACCTGATTTTTAATTCCCACACGCGTTTGCTTCACGACCTTGCTGAAGCTGGCACAACGCCACCTTTTGCTTCCCTCGGAGAGCTTCTTTGTTTTGTATCCCCGGTGATTCTTCCTCTGACCTATGCCTTTTCTTGGCCTTCGGGTCTGGAGGAATGTTCGTGACCGGAATGTATTCCAAGGCTTAGCAGCTAACGTGCGGACCTCATCGATCTGCATATTCACCGCCACCAGCCATCTGAGTGTTTTCCGAACAGCACCGTTCTGTCTAACTCGATGGTTAGAGAACTCATCCGTCCTTAGGTTAGAGTCACTAGAGCCTTCTCCCTTGGCCGAACTAGTCCCCTCACACATTGAGTTTGACTCCTTTAATGAAGAGGCTAGAAGAACCTCCTCCATTAAAGTGATTCTACCCTATTAGAGGAGAAAGAAGATCTCCTGTTGGAGATAAACGTTCGGTTGTTTGTTTTTTGTTTCTTAAATATATTTCACCTTATTTGCTTAATAAATATGTGGATTCTCTCTGAAATTATAAAACCAATTTAAAAAAATCTTTCACAAATACAAAGCTATACTATTCTAGATTATGATTAGCCCTATGTTACTAGTACAATCGATATATTTAAATCTAGTATTAAGTAGAAGTCTAAGGGCTCTGAGGGTTAAATAGCGGCTCGTGGCCGGTTTGAACAGGTCTAATTAAACACTTTACACAACCTTTACTCATAAGGCTGAAAATTGTTAAACAATGCCATACATATACGGACTATCGATCGTCCTGCGCGCGCATAGCATACAATGTCATTATTTTGTACGTGAAAATTCTTGACACCGCCTCAGAGGTTATTTTAAAATAAAAAAATCTGATTTTCCGTATTATTAACTGTAATAAATATATGATTTTGTCTTTAAGGCAATACTATTATAAGAGTTTCGTTCGCGTTAATATGTTTCACTGTTAGTTTCATTTCGCCGGCTTCAAGTAACATCTTGGTGAGTTTAATTTTTAAGTATTTCTAGTTATTAGGTATTGAAATTGTATTTTTAACAGCATAGCAAGATTTTATTTTTAATTTAAAAAGTACTTTTTTTAATTCTGTACAGTGTAAATATAAGCATGGTTTATACATATGTAAGTATCATTAGGTCCTATGACGGCGAGAACACCTTAAACATTTAAAATGTGAACTAGGTACAATAGGTACAAATCCAATTTATTTTATGCTTATGGCTATTTTTGGCGTAAAGCTAGTAGGATCGTATAAAAATACATAAAGTACATTTTAAGACTACATTTTATTATATTGGATTAATTCCAAAATTTAGTATTAGTGCTTCGTAAATAGCATTTAATCTAAAATGAATGAAATTAAACTTAATTGCCAGCCAATACCTATTTCGCTAAATTTTACATTGGTATTGATTGGTTTTAAATTCGGTTATTATCAGAAAAACTAAACTATACTGGGTTCCTGAATTAAATGTCTAAGCAATATTTTAATTACTCAAAATTGCATCAAACTACTGTAAGGCACCTAAGAACGCACTCTAGTAAAGAGCCCTCACTTACATCGCTAGTTTAAAATTATTAAATATGTACATCAAACCATTGCAGGAACGCGTAATAATAAATAAAATTTTAAGGTTTTATATTCTGTCTTTTAGGATTTTTGCGGTATACTTAGCGAATGAACTCGTAAAACTGTGTCATGTACAAATATGCGAAAATTAAGCATTTTACAAAAAAAAAGATGTTTTAATAAATATAACGTTCCTATTCTTAATTCTTCTTATCCTATATACCAGGGGTGGCCAACCAGTCGATCGCGATCGACCGGTCGATCGCGGCTATTAATCCAGTCGATCGTGGCAAGGCAAAGAAGATATAAGTTTAATACACCTAATAATAATATTTATATATAAAAATGCGTAATCACTAACTGTTGTGCGCATCACCTTGTATGTACCGGGAAACAAAAATCAAAATAAATCCGCAAAAAAACCGAAAAGATAGTTTTATTTAAATATAAATTTAATTTTATGTTTTCCCTCTTAATAAAATAAAAAAAAACTATATAATTGTATACTGAATAATAATGTTTCATTTCAAATTTCAAGAAGTAGGTATGTAATTGGTAGATCGCTCAGGATTTTGTCAATAAACAGTAGATCTTGAGTCTAGTCAAGTTTGCCTCCCCTGCTATATACAAACAAACAAATATAAATTTTGATTTTCAGTATAACTTTCAAATAATTTCCATTTAAAGCTCACATAAAAATGTTTCCAAAAACTACATGAAAAGTGTAACCTACGCATATTCCGTTGTAAAAACATCCGTCCTTACGGTGTAGGTAACCTATGCCCTTACTAAATTTCATCAATTTAGGTTTAAGCGTGAAAGATAACAGAGAGACAGTATGTATTAGTACTTTTAATGAAACCTGGTGAATCGAATTAAATAAAATGTTAGAAGCGGTGTTAAAGAAAATAATATCAATATAGCTATTAACAAAAATCTTAATATTCTTAATTTCTCCTAATTGTTAAAATATTCACTTACTTAAATTAAAAAATATTAATCTTTAAACATTTATGGTCGTCAGTCATCACTGACAATATTATTATGATGAAAAAACAAGGTATTTACCATATTTTTCACTTATTTTTGAGAGTTCTCGATAGAATATACCCATGTCGCTTGTAAAGGTGCCGAAATATCGAGAACTCTCAAAAGTAAGTTTAAAACAAGTAAAATTTCTTTCACAAGTGTGTCCACTATCTCTGATGAAGAGCCGCAATATCTAAATTGTGGAAAATCTATACATATAATAAAATTCTAACTAAGTTGAATCTGTACCTTTAATATTTTTTGGAAATTCTTATTGAAATAGACTTTTTTTTCGATACAGAGATCGAATCTATAGTTTTTAGGATTTTTGTTTGTCTGTCTGTCTATCTGTCTGTCTGTCTGTTACCGCATCAAAGAAAAACCACTGGAGGGATTTTGATGAAATTTGGTATGATGATAGCTGGATATCCGGGTCAAACACAACCCAAAAAATATTTATGATCAGAATTTCTTGAAACTTGGTATTAATGCTCTTCAATACAATTAAATATATACGTTTTTTAGCGTTTTTTTTTTGAAATTCATCCCATAAGGAGATAAAATAAGGAATGAAAATTTGTATGAAACCTACCTTTTAAAAGTTTTTTTGTTGTAGTTTTAGCGAGAGCGAAGCCGCGGGTTTTGCTAGTGACATATATTTTTAATGCTAGAATACGGGTTATTTACAAATAATACCTAATTTAAAATATAAATATTTTGATTTAAAAAACCGTTGGCTAAATCTTATTTTTCTTAATTGATTAGTTATTATCATTTTATAGGCATAGTTAAACTCTACATAGTAAAACATCATGTGGACGATATGGGTACCCGGATGGGGGGCTGTGATGGTGGCGGGGTCACTCTTGCTCTACAGCACTATAGACGTGGCCTACTTTGCGCGTATGATGTACACCGTGGCTAAGGCCCGGTATTTCAGGAGGAAAATCTGCATTTTGGATTCTACTGAGGTGCAATGTAAGTATTTTACTTATTTTCTCACTTTTTTTTGCAGTAGACAGATAAAAAATTGATAAAACAAAGACTAAAGACTCAAAAAAAGTATGTCTTAATCGGACTAGGATAAATATCTGATATAAATTAATCGCGTGCAGGAATCCAATTTGAGACTTGCATTAGCATAGTGCATACGCGTCCCTGTAAGGTCATCATTCAATTCAATTCTCTTGTTAATGGCTTCAAAGCGTGTCAGTTGAAAGGTCATCATATAAGTTATATGTACATTTCTTATTGAAGAGTTCTAGAATATATTTTCAGTCGTATGACTACTACTAGAGTATCTCGTGGCTCTGGTTTTGTTACTTTACACGCTAAATACTTTGTATTTACTCGCATATTCCTGTTCTAGTACTAGGGGTATACATGACGTGTTATCAAAATATTTTTTTTTTCTTCTATTAATTTTATTGATATAATTAAGTAATATTTTTATTCAAATTTCCGTATCGCACTACTTCTTAGTTAAATTATAATAAATCGTAAATAAAAGAAAGTTTTTTTTTTAAATCATGAAGTAATAAGTGTATAGCTGCACATACTTTATGTACATATGCAATTAAGATAATAATATGATTAATATTTTAGCATTAAGCAACACGCACCGTTGTATTTTATTTATTATTTTAGCCAGGCGTGAAAATTCAAAAGAATTTTATATGACACACTTACACCAAAATCCTTAAATTGGTTTAAATTTCTTATACGCTTAGCAAACGTTAATAAGTAATTTAATTAAATCTAAAAATATTATAAAATTTAACGTTTACAAGTAATATTGTATACAGGACTTGTGTTTCTAACTGCTGCTATTTTTTTTTATTCAAAGAGACCCAGTTGCTAATTTTGCCAGTTTTTTTTTGTCATTGTGATGACTCTATCTCAAAAATATTTCATTAATCTTATAAAATACATATAACAGCTATTCTATTGCTTCCAGCGTGGTGTCTCTTAAATGACATAGACACTTTGCTCTACCATATGAACAACGCGCGGTATTTACGAGAGTTGGACTTCGCGAGAGCTGATTTCTATGAGCGAAGTGGTCTCTACGCAAATATTAAAGCAGCAGGTGGTTCCGTACTTCAAGCAGCCACTACTATCAGATATAGGCGGTATTTGAAACCTTTCACCAAATTCACCATTACTTCAAAGGTAATTCCTTCAAATTGTAGAGTACGTTTCGTTTTGGTCCTTAGATAGGACTTATGTCATATCAAATAGGGATTTTGTCTTAATTACTTATTATCAATTTTGTTTAGGGTTTCATCACATTCAGTGTATTATTTTTTTATAAGTATGAAGACGTGTACTTGGGTGGCAGCTGTTGGTAAATAGCTTGTGTTTCATACCGCGATTTCGGCTGCTATATTGTTTAATTATTATTAATTATTTTCAACTATTTTCTTCATGTAAGATTCTAATTAGCAAACATTACGACATCGGGATCGCGAGTAGTACTAGCCGCGTGTATCTTATTGTACCACGATGGACAAAGTAATAGAGCTAATTATGTATAGTTAATATATTATTTCTAATGGCTTAATTTAAAGGTGTTAAGTATATTTTGAATCAAGACGCATACATTTTCATGCTTTTATTAACAAATTAAGTAGACCGATGATCTTCTACTCATGTTTATTTCGCACTACGTCATATGTGATTGAACTTTCCTAACATTGAATCAAATAAAAAGGAGAGTCAAGGAGAGTCAACTCGAATGTGTCATCTACCTGAAAAATCTTCTATAATACTTTATTTCACTCTCATGATGAGTGACAGTTTTTATCAATAAATACGCCAAAGTTGGTTTACTGAATACTTCTTTATTTTTATTCCTTTGCGATATAAAATCCTGTTTTATGCATACATCAAATATATATATTAAAATGACAAATCAAATATATATCTATCAAATATATATATTGAATAGATATATTAAAATGACTATACGTGTGTTTGTTTGTTTGTATTATATGTGTTTTTTTGCAATTGATTTATAAGAAACTGTTAAGAGACTAGGTAACGCGAAATTTTCTGACATTTCTACTTAGTTATCGTAAGTTATGCATGGGAGTTGTGTCTAATATTTTAACATGAATAAAACCATAAGGTAACTTATGTGTATTCGCTATCCTATAAATGTAAGTATACGCCAGAGTATGTTAATAGTGATCAGTATTTTTTTTTCTCCCGGCCGGAAATCGAACGTGTGACCTCAAAGCGAAGGAAAAGTGTAAAATAACATTGACTTTGAGTAAGGTGTGATGTCAAATATAAAATGACTAACGTCTTTAACTATCAATTGACATATAAGCGAGATATTGATTTATGGGTCGTTGACATAGACACAGAGCAAAATATAATTGTCATACCTATTTTAAAAAGCATTTGATTATCACATTTTTTTAAATAACTATATTTTTGAATGTATATGATCTGAAATATGATAATGAACGAGTTTTTCTTTTACATAAAACTAGCGACTCACCCTTGTTTCGATTGGGTTCGCCCTAGGTTGCTTCCTGAAACAAAATTAATTAATTTGGTTTTAAAAATTTTTCGTGGGGCCCAATTTTTTTCTAAAATAAAAGTAGCCTACTTTTATTTTAGAAAAAATTTACTCCTTATTACATCAGCTATCTGCCAGTGAAAGTCCCGTCAAAATCGGCTTAGTCATTTCAGAGATTAGCCAGAACAAACAGACAGACAGACAAAAATTGTAAAAATGTTGTTTTGATATATGTACCGGATATACATCTATATACATTTAGTAAAAAGCAGTTATTTTAATATTACAAACAGACACTCCAATTTTATTTATCTGTATAGATGTATAGAAATGTACCTACACTGTAAGTAAAAAATCCGTAGAAAACCCGGACGTAACAGGATTTTAACCCGTAATCATTCAGATTTAAAGTACTGAAATAAATGTAAGGTTTATTTAAATGAACAAAAACAAACTTTCGTGTTTTATGGTTGGATAGACTTCTAAGGCTAATGATAGGGCGCATCGCATCACTCAAGGACGCTTTATTAAATTAACTTTAACATATTAATTATTTTATCTAGTAAATAATATTTTTGAATTAAAAGTTTTGTAATGTTAAATGTATTTTTATGAAATATAATCTAAAACGTGTACTAAAATTTGTCTTATTAAAAATCTTAGTCTTAAATAAATTTTTCTTTTCTGAATTTGGTTAAAAAATATTAAATTTACATTAGTTACAAATTAAATTATGTAACACTAGCGACGCACCCTTGCTTCGCTTGGGTTCGCCTCTAGGTTGATCTCGCTTAAAAACTTACATCCCCCTTTTCACCCCCTTAGGGGATGGTTTCCGGGATAAAAACTATCTTATGTCTTTCCCAGGGTCTTAAACTATCTTCTTATCAAATTTCATCTAAATCAGTTCAGTAGGTCCAGAGATTACTTCCTACAAACAAATTCAAAAACTTTACTTCTTTATAATATTTGTATGATTCATTATGTTATTTAACTGGTGCTGATTAATGAGCAAAATTTAAACAGAAATAGCTTTTCCTTTTATACAAAAACAATCATTTGGCTATCTGCGCTGATGACACTTCTATAAATAAACTGTAGGTATTGTTTAAATGTGAACTTAACCATTGGAATATCTGGCAATCATAAATCAAATATATTTAAATAATAAGTTATTGCATATTTTAAATAAAACTAACTTTTTTTCGCAGTTTTATTTTTAATTTGACGTTTTAAATGTTTTTAAATATACAATACTAGCGATTAAACCTCGCTTCGCTCGGGTTCGTTCCTACTTAAAAACAAAATCAAATCCATTTAAACTTTTACATTTATAATGTTAATGGGATGGGATTAAGTTTTACAGCAAACATGTGCACGGGAGAGAATAAGATTTTTGATGTTCGAAAAATCAAAGTTATTACAGACGATGTTATCCACAAAAATTTACCATAATTTAGAAATATGAGAAAAAGCCTAAATTTTTGAAGTTATACTTCTTTTGGTACGCGTTAGTGAAAAAATGATGAGAGACGAAAGAGATATTTTTATGATGCGATTTAGACTACATTATGAAGTTAATCGTTATTTGCTACAGTGTGAAATTAGTCGTTAAATCTCCCTTTAGTATAGTGTGTGATGTCTACATTCAAGCTATTTATTTTTAAATATATCTAATTGGTGTTGCTATAATTAGTTATATGATTTAAAAATATTTAATTTGTGTTGCTATTATTGTGATCTTAGTTTTTAGTGTAAAAAAAAAAATTAAAAATATAATTATTCTTTAACATTTGGCTATAATTGGTACATTAGTTTCTCAATATAGATTTTTTTTAATTTCTAGGCTATTTTCTGGGACGAAAAGACGTTCTTCATGGAGCACGAGTTCATAGGGCCGGGGGGGTTCGTCCACGCAGTGGCTTTGTGTCGACAGCGAATCATAGACACGTCGGTTGCTGCGATCGCTGAATTACTCCTACAGCTTCACTGTTCCGGTAGTTGTAGGTCGCCACCGGAAAAAATGCCTTCAGAGGTAAGGTTGTTGTAAAGTGGCAAAAATCTTGAGCACACATTTTGGTATTCCGCCTGTTTGATCAAGTGATGAGAGCGCAATTATTGATACGAGTGATTGACATGATATTCCATTACCTATATATTAAATAGATATTTCAATAGTTTTAAAGCAGTGGTAGCCCTGGGGTAACGCGTTTGCTTGGGAAACCGAGTGAAGCGGGTTCAAATCCCGGGTTTCACACCTCTGATATTTTCATGTGCAAATCATTTCCAACATGATTACCACTTGCCTTACGGTGAAGGAAAACATCGTGAGAAAACCTGCACTTGTGAGAGAACCTAGCAAGTTTTCGAAAAACATGTCAAGTCCGTCAAGTCCGCCAACCTGCATTTGGCCGTCGTGGTGGACTACGTCCTGGTCCCTCTCGTATTGAAGGGAGGCACGTGCTCAGCAGTAGGACGTTAAAAAAGAGCTAAGACATTTAATAATTAACTGCACGATTATATCAACGCTATATTTAACAGTATATCTCAATTCTATAAATTAACTGGATAAGATAAATCCATTTTTTTTCCACAAGAATCTCTCTACTACGTGAAATATTATATTTCTTTTAAAGTGCCGTAAATAATAAAATATATAATCTATATTGGTTCATCAGTGGATTCTCGTGATTTATTTTAATTTTTATTTCATTAATGTACTGTAATTTGGTGCATTAGTCAAAAGTGTATAAGTAATAGGTATGTAGTTGATCTGTGCTCACGAGTCGTGAGCTACGATACTTGAGGGTATTGATGAGAGTTCAATCAAGTGCATAATATTTGTACATAGCACTGGCAAAATCTGTTTTAAGTTTTCATTTAATTTGTCTTGTACGCTCGTAACCAAAAGATAAAACAGAACCCTTATATATAATTCTATCATGTTCGTCTGTTTACATTTTCGAAACATTGGAGCTAGAATACTGAATTTTGGTAAATAGGTACGTATCCCATGTGAACTGCTAGATAATTCTGTAGTCGAATTACAATAAATAAACATGCTGCGCAATATTCGGTATGACTGATTTCTTGGACACTTCGGTGGTTTTCATGACATTTAGTCATTAAAATTTTAGATATACCTAAACTTGAAAAACCTAGAGATATTTTCCATATTTTAAAACGCATGTCCTGACTGATTCATAATCACCAACTTCAAAAGTCTAGACATATAGGTGACTGATAGGAAAGGATTTTTTCATATTTAATCTGTAAGAAGGCAATATATTTTTAGTTGGTATTAAGCATAACTTTTTTAGCCTTGCGTCTCAAGGCCGTATGTTATTGATTATACGTAGTTATATTTTTTTTTTTTTAATAAAATATATATTTCTTTTAATCAAAGAGATAATATACTGCCAAGCTTACAAATATTGTATAGTACTCGCTTAACCTAACGAAGATAATTAATTGATATTTTACAGTCTTACAAGTGAGGAAAAATAATTATAAGGACATTCTACACTTAATTTTTTTAATTACTTACAGTTTTTACTACTTCTTTTACAGCTCGAACTCTGGGTTCAAAGTAATGAGTTAAGTTCAGCAAAGCTACGACCTATCGCCCCTAGCCTACCCCTAGAAGCGCACCCCCTCAGTTGCGGAGAGATCATTCCTAAGGCAGTCGAATGAAATCAGCTTCCCCCGAACGAACTGCGGTCCAGGAAACACGTGTAAGAGGTTTGGATTATCATATTAATATGTTCATTAGATACAAGATTTGTATTTCGAATAAAATATAATTTTTATATCCATAGGAGTATTTTTAATTTTTTTGCCTTTATAGTAGGCATAATATCACAATTAAAATATATATATTGAAAAGTTACATAAAAAAATTGCATTAAATTCATGTAAAATGTGTTTTTATTTATAAAATTTATTCAAGGTTCATTATTTAATGCCAAAACAATTTTTATTTTTTAATATGCCCTCATTACATATAGATACCTTTTTTTTATTGACGTAGGTACATGTTAAATATAAAAGTTGCGTAATCCTGATATCTAATGACCATATTTAAAAAAAAGCATAATATAGTGATTGTGTAAATAAACACTATGATGACAATTTTTTACACTATCACTATTGATATATGATAATCCAAACATATTCTGAAAAGACTTTTACAGTTTCGTTTGGGGTTAAATTAATAGGTGTCAACGTCAAAATGACAGATGACAGCGGGTTTTTTAATGCTAGAGTAAAAGAGTACGATAGGGTTTCGCCTATAAGCCACAGAAATAAGAATTGTATTGAATGATATGGCTTGGGTAGTGTTGATAAAATTTAATTGTTAATCTTATTTTTAATAAATGAAAAGGCTGTAATTAGTGTTGAAATTAGAAAGGAAGTGGCGGTGAAAACGATTTGACGTGAAGCACTAAAAAAGATTTCAATTCGATTCGTTTTTCTTATTAAGGGCTGATATTAAAAATTGGATTGAATCGGAATCTGCTACTTGCAAATATTATGTAAAAAAGAGAAAAATTCATGAAGATTGATCGGTTAATGAAATTATAATACTCTATTTAGAGTTGGTGCAAAGTGCTTGTAAGGGCAAGGGAAGACATAGATAGTTAAACCAAAACTTATAACACAAGTAGTTTAGTATGATTAAATATACAATAACAATTATAATAAATGTTTAGTCGATGGCTAAATAACTGTACATCTAAGGAGAACAAATGTATATAACCTTTGTGATTTTGACGATGACGCACAAATATGTACTTACTAAGAATTTTATTTTGGCACCATAGCTCTATAAAGAGTTTTCAATACAAATTATTTTTATGATTTATATTATTTTATTTTCATATTAAAAATGTTCTTTTGTTTCTATTATTATTTTCATTATGAATTCTATTATTTTTAATTTATTATTTAAGTCTGTCTTAGGATTTATGTTACATGCTCTAAATGTGAACTTAGCTTATTTAAAAAAAAAACAAACTGAAGTATTTTAATGTAACGTATCTAATTATGTACCTTCATGGTTTTAAATAAAAATAATGATTGAATATTTAATTCGATGTTCTGTGTGTATTCTTTTTAGTTAACGTTTCATTAAATCTAATTAGGAACTATTAAATACATGCTAAGACGTAAAGCTTAAATGTTCGTAAGTTTGACGTTGATTTGAATATTTATGTATATGTGAATATACAATTCACATATTTCGATAAGATGTGAATCTTATTGAATAACGAAAAAATGTATACATAATGTACTAAGTGGTCGTCGATGACGAAATCTAAAACTATATAAAGATACATTTCTAATGTCATATTAAAGTCACACCGTTTATTGTTTTGAGATTTTTTTTTGTTATTTCTTAAAGTTTTGGATTCCTCATCGAAGCTTACACGAAAATTTATGCTGTACAGTTTATAACAATAAATTCAATGTATAAGTTATATTAACATTTTTTGTAATCTGAGTATGTTTTCATATCGGACTGGTAAGATATTGTCTCTTAAAATGTTGTTCAAAATCAATAATTAAGTCCTTTTAAAATGACTTTTAATTTTTAATTGAAATATTCAATTTTGTCATTGTTGGTTTAATTCTAACAAATTTTCTCTTTTTAGAGTTCACATACATAGGCGTATATAAAAATTATGAAAGATTTTCTATTATCGCTCTTTGTCATCATGATGCTTTAAACGTAATAAAAAAAGGTGGAACCTTCTTGCATTTAATGTAAAATTTATGAAGTTATACTTACAATATAATTACAAAGAAAGTATCTTTTAAAGAAACAAAAAAATGATATCTTTTTAATTATCCAATTTATATCGTGATTAACATAAATTATATCTGATATCAATTTTAACATGGTTTTGACTTTTCTTTAAAAAATGTTTTGAAGTGAAACTTCTTTAGAATCGTTGTGATTTGAAACTCGATGAAACAAACATGTGACACTAGAAAGAGATAAACACATAAATATATAGGATTAAGTCAGCGAGAGAATGAGATAGAATAATATGTTATGTAATATATGTTAAATAAAATAATTTTTAAACTTGGTAAAAATAACTTAAACTTATATATGTTCGTCTCATTCTCTCGTAGGTCACTTTTCTGTAGTTTCACTCGTTTCTATCGTGAGTAAATTACATACACACACTTTTTTTCTTACAATATTCCCGTGAAGGTATTAATATTATTTAATAAAAGAAATAATTTACGAATCGTGAATTTCAAAAGGTTGCAATAATTGAGATAAATGTAACCGGAAATAAATATTTATTAATGTTTTAAATAAATATATTTAACTTCGCTTCTTAGAGCAAAGGTCAATGTTACCATAATGACTAATACTATACAAAGAATTTGCGGGATTAATTAAGTATCCCATCACGTATTGTAATATGGCCTTTTCAATTATTCAGTGTATTTTCCTTCTTTTCATGATGTCCAGATTTCATATCCATATTTAACTCTGGGTTGATACATTAAATTAATACAAATTAGCTTTTCTATTAAAACTCGCGATTAAAGCATGGCGGGTTATAACTCCATACTCTTTGATGCTTTGTTCATTTGAAGAATAATTAATATGGATAATTAAAAATGTCTACGGTTGACTTTATATAGCTATTCAGTAATATTTTTCATATAGATGTCATTGTGAGAAACAAAAATTTTTTATGAACTTTGTTCACGAATTTGGCTATCGAGTTACATTAAATACCCCTTTTCATCAATACAAATTACATCTAGTGAGTTAATTGTTTCAATATTAGGATCAAACATAATGTATAATATGAAAAATTAGCGTAATACATGGATTTGTGATCAAATTAGCACAGCTAATACCTTAATAGTCCTAAAAGGCATATATTGTATTGTTTTGTGTAACGTATAATTGTAAATCATTATTAATATGTAAATCATTATTAATATAACGGATATAAATAAATTTTAAAACAACTTAAAATAATTTTATTGAAAAGGCCTTTTTAATTTTTTATTGGTCATCGACTTTAAAGAGTTGTTTTGGTGTATGTTAATTATTACGCAATACTTTTTTTTTTAAATTTTGTATAATAATTATTGATACTGATTTTCATGTTTTGATCCAACAGTCACATTTTAAATCATCTAATAATTTATGATCTAATCTTACTACTATATAAATGCGAAATTTTGGATGGATGGATGTTTGTTACTCAATCACGCCAGAACGCCTGAACGGATCTGAATGAAATTTAGCACAGAGATAGATTATAGTCTGGAATAACACATAGGCTACTTTTTATCCCGGAAAAATGTGCGGTTCCCGTGGGATAGATTTGTTTTTATTTTTCACATAGTAATTTGTTAATATTAGTTTGTGAACATATCGCGACATTAGCGTCTCTTATTTACACTAAAATGCCCTCGCACGGAAATTGATTGATGGACTAACGACATAGGCAGCTTGCTAAAGCTCGCCGCTACTTTACCAGGTGGTTTTTAAATTTTATCTATATATATATATATATATATATATATATATATATATATATATATATATATATATATATATATATATATATATATATATTATAGCGTTTTTATTTTTTTCTACACCAGCTTTATGATGTTTCTATCAACCTGACTGCGTCTAACAATCAGCACTCAGCGATTCGCATGATTTGTTTAATTTTTTATAAAATAATTTTTGTATTTGCTAAAACAGCGTCAATATCTTCAGTCGTTTTATTAGTAAAGTATTGCAAAATTTTAACTCGTTTGCATTATGAGTATTTAGATTTTAAAAATAGTGTGTGTAAAACAGACCCCATTAAACCGGAACTAGCCTGTTTGTCTATTAGTCCTATCTATTTAATAGTACCGTAAAAGCTGTTATAAAGGCTGTAAACTTAGTAAATACAAGTGCACATTATAATAATTATCTAAAAGTATCTATAAGTACCTTACATGACAATATTAAACCGTGTTTATAAATAACAAATAATAATAACTGGTTTTATATGATCTCTTAAGTCATAACTAGGTAGTATGACTTAATACGACTACTCAAAGTAAAATTATCTTATTAACAAGCGACTCACCCTCGCTTTGCTCGAGTTCGTCTCTAGGTTGCTCCCTCATACAAACTTTCACCCCCATTTTCACTCCCTTAAGGGATGATTTCCGGGATAAAAACTATCCTATTTCCTTCCCAGGGTCTCAAACTATCTTCTTACCTCTAAATCGGTTCAGTGATTTTGGAGCCTATTCGATACAAACAAACAAACAAAAAAACAATTTTTTCCTCTTTATAATATTGGAATAGATAATCGGGCTACTATTATAAATGCGAAAGTTTGTATGTGTGTGTATGTTTGTTACTCCTTCACTCTAAAATAGCTGGACGGATTCTGATGAAATTTAGTTATTGACTTATTAGGCACTCAGGGACGCACCCGAGCGAAGCGAAGGTAAGTCGCTAGTAATTAAATAAATACATATGTTGGGACATTAACACACAGCACCATCTAGTTCCATGGTAAGTTACGAGGCTTGTGTTATGGATACCAGATAGTTGATACACTACACATAATATATAACTGTAAATACATACATGTTATAAATGTAAACACCCATGACTGGAGTACAGACATTCGTGTTCATCACATAAATGAATGCCCCCAGCAGGACTCGAACCCGCAACCGCTGGCACATCAAGTAGGGTTTTACAAATTGAGCCAAATGTGTCTTTACTATTATTATTACCTACCTAAATGCAACACAATTATGTAAATGAACATTTAAATAAAACGATCTTTTCGGACTTTTTCGCGGATTTATTTTGATTTTTGGTTCCCGACGTTTCGATTGCTTTACAGCAATCATGGTCACGGGAGAGATTAAGGTGTTAGATGTCTTAAAAGCATTATATAGTTGTTACAGACAGCCTATCTACAAAATAACAAAAATGAATTCAAAATTTTGAAAATTGGCACCAAAGTACCTTACAAAATTTGTTAATTTTAAACATTTTTATAATTTTAATTATTTTATAGATCAAATATGGAATATTATTTAAATAATTTTAGCTATTATTATTATAATTATTACAATTTTTCAGAAAACTTATTATTGTATTATTGTTTAGTAATCTATATTTTTAGTGTTACCATACTATAAAGTAAACTTATCTCCCGTGGTTCTGCCTGCATTTGAAGACATAATACACACGTCCTACTTTAAGCTCTGATGAAACATATTGATAATACCTACCAAACCTCGTCTTTAACGATTAATATTCACCCCAACTCGTTCCTTTCCTTATTTTTTTTACCAACATCAAGCAGGTACTAATTGAGATATATTTGCACATATTTTTACATCCACAAAGAGAACCCTAAAAGTGATCACAGCTAAGTTTCCTCCAAATTCGTATTCTGAACAGGATGTCATTAGTTCTATGAACTTATGCTATAGGTACAATGCTAGTTCGATTTCTGTTAGTGTAGTGGTAGTGTTAGTAAATGTTCTCACATACAATACGTTGTCAGTACATGCCGGGATTAACATCTAATAAGATTTGTAACTGTAAATAGAATACATATTTTAATCAGTTTTCTCCATATAAAAGGTTCCTAATGTTTAAATTTCAATGTTTTTTGCCAACTAAATTATTTCAAACTACCATTGCCCGCGGCTCCGCCCGCGTTTAGATGACCAAAAACCAAATTCTTAGGTTTTACATATTAGTATACTATTACATTGCATTTTTTGTATTTTTTCTCAGAAATGAGATATTTTTACGCGGTAAAAAGTATCCTATACTTATGTTGACCCGGGTAACCAGCTATCACGATACCAAATTTCATTAAAATCCCTCCAGTGGTTTTCCTGTGATGCGGTAACAGACAGACAGACAGACAAAAATTCTAAAAATTATAGATTCGGCCTCTGTATCGATAATAATGTCCATTTCAATAAGATTTTCAGTTACAATTTTATTATTAAGTACTAGCAACTCACCCTCGCTTCGCTCGGATTCGTCCCTAGTACTTAATAATTATGCATATATTTGGCATGTATCTAATTCTGACAATACTGAAAAAAATTTATATTGTGATGTTGCGAAGCATAATTTCACTATTTTTTACATAATAATTAATGTTAATTTTACTTTGATATATTTATAATTAAATCCTTTAGAATTATAGATATAGATAGATGATTATTAAAATTTATATTTATTCTAGAAATGTAAGTGTCTCAAATAAGAAATATTTCTTCTGTTCTAAAACTTTCATGATGTTTCTCCTTACTTATTATTATTTATTTATTTTAAAATTGAAAGTAAAATAGGTATATTATAATTATTATATATATTTATTATTAATCTTACAAAATAAGTAAATCAATCAATCTATGAATAATTAAAGTTATTATGAATATTTAATATTATCAAAAATATATTTCTTAAAATAGAACTGTAATTTATCTTATTAAATATAAAGGGAAAGAAAATAAAATTCATGTTTAATTTTAATGTACACAATTTATTCATATCGTATAGCGTTTCTTATACAAAGATAATAAATTGTAAAATCCTCTTTCACGATCCAATAAATAAATACTTAGTATAACTCCTTCAGTCCTATCACATGCCCTTTGGGCAATATTAGGAGCATAACTTACAATACATCGAATATTTCGATCTAGCCTTCATAGGATTTTATACAATAGTCCCTAACCATGGGCTCTACTCGACAATGATACGCAAGACAAAATTTAATGAGTGAGACCGCCATGCGTTTCATTTCTTCAAAATCTTAAATACTCGTAAATGCGATTCAATCGCAGCGAGTGCTCATGGTAGGGGCTTGGTTTTTCTAACAAATGTACAAAAATATTATTCAAAGGTAGTTTTAAGGTAGGTATGTATTGTCAAAGGCACTGGTACAATATGATCCTGATCAATACTCTGCACGATAGGATTCATTTTCTTAAAAATAGTTTGCGATTCTTGACAGCTAGAGGATCTATCATACAATTTTTTGGTTTGGAACTTAACGGGCATTCCGATCGAGAAAGACTATACATTAACATAAATAAACATCTAAGTTGGACTTAAAATTACAACCTAATACTAACTTATAAGAGAAATAGTCTTTAGCCATCGATTTTCACTACCGAGTCTTCGAATAGATGAAACAAATCTACTGCGCTTATATTACACATTATACATAGCTCACCACTAAAAATGCATTTTTTTTAAATCTATCACTGAGTAGATAAGTTTTATCTGCTCGAAAAGTCTGTAAATCGAACATTTTAGTCTCATACAAGGTCCACGCGCGCGTCGACCAATGCGACTATCTCTACCCTATAATACACCAAGAGTAAACTACTAGGAAGGATTCATTAATTAGGCGTTGCGACTTAGCCGCGTACAGCTGCACAATATCATACAAATATATATTTCATCTCTTTACAAACGTGGTAACTTCTAGGGAGGGGCGAGACAGTTTGTACGAATATATCGACACGTGATCGCGGGACGGGCCGCGACTGAGCAGACACCAAACGATCAAACAGCACAGAACAGAGCATCAGCTCGTTGTGTTCTATTTCTGCTCGTAAGAAATGAGAGCATTCCGATCGATGTAACAAAAGATGCTCGAAACGTAAAACACATTAATAGAAGTAGATTGAGCATTCGCTTGGTGTTGACCCAGCTTGAGCGGTGCTGCGCGGTCCAGGCGCAGGCGCAGGCGCGGGCGTTCCGTCGAACGGCAGCGGGCTCAATGTTCGAGACCGCGCGCCTTATTTTGGTGCATCATATTCTTTAGTGTCGCCACCTCAGTAGCAAGCCGCGCGAGTTCCGCCTTTAAATGCGCATCCTCTTCTTCAGCTAGTCTTTCTTCGGATCTAGGTGGCCTGTATTCCGCACCGAGAGAAATTCCAGAATCTCTCTCGTCGCTTGAACCCTCACCGTCCCAGGAAGGTGAGGAACGGGGCCCGGGTTCTTGCTTGATGTGTTGCAAAGACAGTAGGGCGCTGGCAACGTCTTTGTCACCAAGATGTGATTTGTGACGAAGTTTGAGAGGAAGGCAATTGTTTTCTGGGGCATACTGCTCGGCTGTTTCGTCTCCTGAACCGGAGAGGGATGATAATTCATATGGCGAAGGAGCTCGGCGAGATCTTGAGAGGTTGAGGACGGAACCGGGCGGTTCATAGTGTGCGGGGTGAGGGTAGTACGCCTCGGGTGCTGGGAGCCTTTCTTGATAAGGTTCTGGTGCACGTTGTGGTGGAGGGGATGGTGGTGACGCTGGTGGTACTGGTGGGGGTGGTGGCGGTGCTGGTGGGAATAGCGCACTGCCTGATAGTTTACTCCTCTTAGTTACACAGAGAACTTGGTCACATGTTGGCAAGGTAGCCAGTACTTGATCGATGCTAATGAGATTTTCTCCACAAATTCCATATTTTTCTTTAATTGCGTCCAATTGAGCTTTCAGTACATGGTTTTCTTTGGAAAGTTCAACAACACGTTGTTCCAGAACCATGTCATTAAAGCGACGCTTTTCACGGGAGCGCTTGGCGGCTTCATTGTTGCGTCGCCTGCGGTCCCAGTATCCATCATCTTTTTTGCTATCGGGTATAAATTCCCTTTGCTTGCGTTGTCCGAAGAACTCCTTCCTTTTTGAAAATTCATAGTTTCCGTAATCATGAGGGTCTCCAGGACTACCGTTAGACGGGCAGCTAGGTGGTTGATCCATAGGGAAGTGTGGTGAGACAGAAAGTCTGGAACGCGGCGGTGGTGGCACGCGTGATGGTGTTGGCGACGGGCCAAGGGCTGCGCCTGCGCCCGCGCTCAGCAGTTGCTGCTGACTCAAAATGAACTCGGCGACCATGTTTCGGCGGACGACGCCTTGTCCGCACGGATCTTCACTGTGGTTCTGCAACAAATAAAACATTACGTTAATATAACGTTGCAATTTTCTAAATAGCCTTACAAAATACGCTTGCAAAAATGCTGTCGCAAGTTCCTGCGCAACTTTGCACGTGGATCACCTTTGTGTAACCGCGTTGCCACATTAAGATTTTTTTATACCCTTTACATTAAATCGCATTAATAAGTCACGTTTCCTAACCTTATGTTGTCTTACATAAACTATTTCCATGTAATGCAGGATACAAATGTTCACTAATTGTCTTATTAAAATTATGTATGTCTATATATTATAATAATTAATTGAAAAGGTAAAATCGGCAGTGATATTTTTACTATAATAAACGCAAAATAAAGTGAGAAGCCACGCCTGCGTACATGTGACGAAAGTTTACAAAGTGCTTTACTAGCTAACAATCGTTTTTGAACAATAATATTTAGATTTCGTAATAGTCACGTTGGCAGCGACGTGGACGAGAACACCGACCTCAGCATTTATTATTTTAATGATATCTATTGGTACAATGTCGATGACCTTTGCGTAACTTCGACTTCTAATTTTGTCTCGCGCAAACATATTTTACTACTGTACCGAGTTTCCTATTGATTGGTTAAATTAAACAACGACAGGAAGTTTGGCAAAAAACGTCTTAAAGCATTGTTATCAAGTGAGGATAACAATGAAAGAATGAATCCTAAGCACCTATTGTGGCAAAACCATAAAACTAGTTAAGTTTTTTTCTAGCTGTCCAAACTATAGAAAAAAAGATCCATATGGTCACGTTATATCGCACGCGGTGAACTCTCGGCAACGTGAGAGTGCTTTCTTAATGTGAAATTATTCGTTTCCGATGACATTTGCATGTGATTTTAACTATTCCAGAGGTCCGGACACGTGCTCTTACTCGCTTATAAGGAATTATTCACCAATTCTCCTTATGAAATTCAAAAACAATCATTAGGCTAACGCCGCAGTATTTTAAGATGTTTTTGAATGCTTTCATTGCATTCGGAAAGCTTTATATAAGCATTTCCTATTCCAATCCTTCGCTCGCATAAATAATATTGTTTTAAGTCATTAAGCATTGGATATTCTGGCGTTTATAGTGATAAATAACATATACATTTTATAATACATAGTAATGTAGTATAAAATTAACATAAATGTTTGTAAACCGCAAAATAAAGAAACCGTACGAAAGTGAGAACCTGTTATGCTGACATCGCATTGTTGTAATTAAACGATAACGTAATATTAGGTTATAACTATACTCTGGGTCTGAGGTTACTTCATATTGTAAAAATGATAAAATTCTACTAATGAATATACTAAATGATAATTACTATATAATTTAATTGGCCATTTGAAACATTAAACCAAACTAAAGAAAAGCTTCCAAAAAGCAAATTCACTGAAAGAAATAAAGCCATATTACATTGTACGGAATCACGAGTTAGCGCGCAGGTTTCCAACGGATTGTTGCGGTTCGGTGTTAGTAGGCCGCTCTAGATGCGCGAGCGCACCCGTTACGGCTAACTGTTCGATTAAACCAGCTCTAATTGGTTGATGTCAGTGGGTCTTTTATACGCTTCTCTTTTAAGTTACGTGTTTCTTAAATGTCACCTGACTTGAGCATGATATAATTTTTTATTATTGTAGTAAAGTGTTAAGGAAAAGTGTAATAAAAAGATTTAACTTATAATATAAAATATATGAAACAATGTGAATGGCTATTTTCATTATCATCGTTGTATGTATTATTATTTGTCTAGACAATGTCAAAAAATATAATTGAAGGTGATTTAAAAACGAAATTTATTTAATTTATTGTAACTAAATTCAGTTTGAATTTTTATGTATTGAATATTCACTAGCGGTCCTCAAAATAACTGCTTTATTTAAACCTAAAAAAAGTATCCGTTAGGTGACGCTTGGCGGCACAAACGGTTAAACACTGCCTTAATGAGTAACGGACGTTCTAACAAGAATATTGATTCAATTACATAACACAATGCAATGATTATATTTTTGTTAAATTGAGATAATTTTTTTCCACCATTTTATTTAGTGATGTCAATTAAGTGATCTAATCAAAACAAATGTATTTAACCATACAGCCTACAATAAATTTATTATCTATGAATTTTACTATTTAGTACAAAGAAGGTATAATTTATAATATTTGTGAATTTAGAAAGAAAAATAACAGCTCGCATTATGTAAATATTTACACGAGTTAAAAATTTTGATAAATTCAATATGGAGCCTGTATCTAACGGTGTTGTAATAACAATCGGCATTTGGACAGTTATAGCTAATCATGTACTTTCGTTAACCGTTAGCCAAAAACTGGCACTATACGGTACCACGCTTTTTATGCTCATCTCGTCTAAAACTCGTTATGAAATTTGTGTTTCGTCACCGCTACCAAGGTTGGCTTGGGCAATGGTGCTGGTCTGATATAAACATTATAATTTGAAGTCAGTAGGTAGGTATTATTATTTTGCATACACTTTTTACAGCATGAATTTAAATGTCAAATAATAATGTTTGCATATAAAGTTGTTTGTACAAAATACTAATAAGAATTTTTGGAAATACTTTTTGTATGAGCCAAGTGTTTCTGTTAAATGTTACGCATAATAAAAACTTAGGTATGCGAGTTATTATTGAGCACTGGTTAGGTTTATGTTTTAACAATCCGATTGAGTTAGGTTGTGTTCTAGCGACCTTCGCATTGAACTACTAAGTAGATCCACACGCGGGCGGCACACGTTGCGCGTTCAGGTACCTGTCACGTGGGTGGGGGGCATTATTGGATAGTGTTAAAGCAATAAAAAAAAAGAACTGTCAAATACTTGAATTTAGTTACAAACTTACTTTAAGTCCTTCCAACTATTTTTAAACATTACATTAACCTTTAATTTGGTATCTCAAATAAATAGCATTACGTATATTTATTAAAAAATTATCACAACGCTTGATTAATATAAATAACCACGTAATTCTTAATACATTTCTGACTCACTGATAAAAACAAGACATAGTTAACGTCTTACGCAATTTTATGAGTATAACAGACGTGTACTGTGACCTATCTGATTTTTATTCCTCAATTACATAACTGCGTCAAGATAAGTAATCTCATGAAGTTTATTTAAAGTTACAATTTTACCTGTAGGTAGCATTAGCCCGATATTTTTATTATAAGCAAAAATCTTTCTGGAAAAGTAATATTTAAAATGATTTCTACAATTATCCATAAATGTAACAAAAACAATATTGTAGATAAAATTAAATGTATGCATTCCTTTTTTGTAGGTTAATTAGATTGATATTTTTTCATTGTAAGCAAACAATCGTGAATGCAATTTTGTAACTGATATGCCCGTTGTAGTAAATAAGTTGTTTGATTTAATAGAATAATATTGTAATTTTCATTCATTATGACAAGGTTAAGATGGCTTTACATTCCTTGACTTTGTTTTTTAATAAACGTTTAATTTGTGTAGTAATGAGTAACAATTTATAAATAGTTTGGATGATACACAAGAAGCATTGTCACTTTGCGTCGCTAGGTTCGATTGTCTCATGTTTAAATACAATATAACATGTTTGAAAATGCTTTAATAAAAAAGAAAATGACAGAGTTTGACATTACAGATAATAAAAGCTGTTAGATTAGGTGATAGATATTTGTGCAGCAGTGGCAACTGGCAATATATTAGCGGATAGTGAATTAGCGGATCTTTCAGTAGTGGTCCTGCACGTGACCGTGAAGCGGTCACGCGGCCTCTGACACGTGCTCTTGAACTCACGTTGCTTGCGTAACACCGCACGTTCTTCTCCAAACCGTTATAATATAAAAAAAAAACGTGATCATTTGTAGCTAATTGTCGCCCTTCATCAATCCAACACAAGGACACATTCTAATATCTATTGGAATAAATTAATCGCTATCTACTTAGTACTTACATGTTAACATTAAATATCCATTAACCTCTGCATGTTACTTTATAAAAAGTTTACTTTGATAAATTTAAATATAATCGTCGTATAAACATACTTTCATACGTTTTGATGCGCGCATTATTCTTGGTCTTGACCTACTCAAGACAATTACTAACTCACATCAATGTTCATAGACAATATCAGCCATCTTGGAAAAAGTAGAGAAAGTAGTACAGTGGTAACTTTCCACACGTTCGCCGCTATTGCGCGGGAAAAGTAGGCCGGCCGCCATCTTTCATTTGACATTTTACCGCCTAACAAAGGTATTCACGCGTAAAAGAATGAAAATTAAAACATTTATGTATGTTTGTGGTCTGGGCAGTTAGTAATAATAGTAAGTGTTCGCGTTGAAGGTCAGCAGTCTGTGTTCCTTTAGCGCCAGCGAGCTTGCTATCTTTAAATGATGCTTACACCGTATTTTCAAGATGGATATGTTTTGAAAACATCCGTTACTATATTATTATTACATTGTGCTAGACTACACATTATAATTAACAGTACTTACAATCACAATTTTGTTTTACCTCATGAGTAGGATCATGAAAAAGGTCGCATTTTTGGACGAGTTTCAAGCATTTTTCTGCTGAAAAACTGCGTATACTTGACCGATTTACAGATTCGCATTTAGCGAAGGCCCAATTAAAGAGCGCGCTATTTTGGGAATGGCCTCTCTGTCTCCCGATAGTAGTTTGGTGTCAAGGTTGCTACTCGACTGCGTTATCGGTGACATAAAATGTGCCAAGGCCCTCTCCCTAAATGTTTCGTTAAAGGATTTCCCTATCTGATAAAAAATAATCCTTTAACAAATACGTTTAGACGAGACAAAGACAAACCTACTTCACGTCGACCTTGCTCTACACAGTTAATTGCTACATTATTAAGAAACACTTAACCTATTTTCATGTACTAGATTCTACGAATTTAGCTACCCACCTCGGTTTCTTACGTTACGTAAGCGTTCTGCTTCTAGGAAGTGTTAAATAGGGCCAAGATCTTAATGACTTAAAATTTCCTTTACAGCTCTTTATGTTATTGTTCACTAATCTACATACTCTACATGTTTGGCGCACATATCGGTGAACCAGTTCTGCTATGAGTCATAGGGAATTCCCGCTAATATTTTCATTGTGCAACTTCCGTGAATTTCAGATAAATACGAAAAATAAGGAAGAACATTTAAATTTTTATTAGTAGTAAGGTCAGCGTGGAAGCAAAACAAAACAATTTTATCGACTTTCTTTGTACCATTCTTGGACTTTTATAAGATACACCTATAATTGGACTACGTTGTCACAATTGATTGTGCTCACGTGCGAATCAGTATGTAGGTTACAGTTACGCGAGTGAGCGAGATAAAAAAATAGGTCAAGTTATCTTTACTTGTCCTCGTACCGATGAAATTATCGTCGACCGTTGTTATTGCGCGTAAAAAAAATTGTAACTTACGTAACATGCAAACATTGGACTGCGATGTACCTATATCTTTTTGTACTAGTTCATTTAAATATAATTATTGACATTAATTATTTTTATTAAAGAACATATATTTATTTATAAGTTTAGGCATGCAGAATTGGCAACATTGTAACAAATGGTGATTAGTTATGTGGATGATTTCATCGCCGAGTTTGATAAAAACGGACTGATTACAAAACCATACATTTAATGGGTATTAAAATTTATAGCTGAGTGTAATGCGAGTCATGATGCACGAATAAAATGCATACGGGTGACCTTACGGTCTTATAATACCTTCCGGACGACCTTGCTTTATACTTCCTGTATTACATCACTTATACCAATAATGCATTTCATGCTTGAACACTTCTTTGTGCGACTATTATTAGAGTGGAAAGAGAACAAGTTAACATTGCCACGGGTCTAGTTTAATATCGTCTTGACGTTAGTTCATTATCTGTGCAGTCTTACAGATTGCGCAATGCCGCCCTAGGGAAATTGCGTCATACGTAGATAGCTAACTGACCTTTACGCGATCGATTCAAGTCTCGTGTTTGTTTTTGAACGGTTTTGTTTGAATTGTTTTAACGGTTTGTTGTTATTTTGAGATCGTCTTGAGGAAAAATGCGGGGGCGTCTTTGTTTTGTAAATTTAAGTTAGTTCGCATTTATATTTGTTATAATATTTTTTTCTTAGCTATCGTATATAAATATATGTATGTAGACGATGTAAAATATTATCAATGTTAGATTAATAATAATTAATGTTAAATACGAAGAAATAATCTAAGATTTTGAATATTCTAAATGTAGAGTCGTTCGGGTCAAGTGTGCGCACTTAAGGATTTAGGCTTATGTCAAAATTAGATAAAAAGAAATAAGGACAAAAGAACCCATGCATATGATAATGTATTTATTGAACTAATAATTAAAGAAAGTAATAACACATAAAACTCTGACACTTAGAAAGAAAAAATTATTATTGAAAAAAATTCAAATTGCGCACACTTGACCCGCTTTGCGGGTAAGTGTGCGCATTCGTTCTGGTAAGTGTGCGCATGTAGGGAAAGTGTGCGCATTATTCTTGAATAGTTATATAAGCTTCTTAATAATAAATTATTATTAAGACTAGATAAATAAATAATAAGAGATCGACTTATAACAATAAAATCACATAAAATCAGCTGCCTCAGAATGAACTTAAAGAAATTTTAGAATTTTAAAAGAAACTTTAAAATTAGTTAATAATTTTACGAGGCATATTTGTGGCAGCGATCACATTCAAAACTACCTCCTTCATAAAAGGTGCATTGTTCATGCCACCAATCCATGCATTTAATACATTGTATCCATTCTTCGGTTGGAGGTTCTGAGTATTGCTCCTTACAAAGTGGGCAAAAATATTTTTTTGAGTTAGAGTTATTGGAAGCCTCCGGTTTTTCTCCCAAATTTTTTTTTGTCAACAATTTTTTTTTGTTTTTACGCGTTGAAGGCTTAGCCTCGCTCAATGCTGGTTTACGAATTTTCTTTTTACATTTTTGTTTGTCATCTTTAAGTCTTTTTTTTTCTTCTAATTGTTGTTTATAAGGACTAGAAGTAATAATTTGAGACTTCATAGCGACTCGATTTGTACGATGTCTTTTCTCTTTCATTTTTGGAAACGGTGAGATAGTTGAGATTGAGACATGATGATGTTGATTCTCTTTATTTGACCTCATTGCTTTCTCATATAAAACAACGGGGGTAAGTGTGCGAACGCGCACACTTACCCGCGCACACTTGCCCCAGACCGAGATTCTTGATAGATACTCATATTACTTTACTCATACTAAACATAACCTTAAACTATATGCAGGATAGTAAACTTAAATAAATCGCTAACATAAAAAAAAATTGATTTACCTTGGTAATTATATTCAGTTCGATGTGACGATCTTTGTCAAGATGACAAAAGTTATAGTTGAAGCGTCAATTTTTTTTTATTTTTATTTAAAAATTAATGGACAACACGATGTCGCAATCTTGTAGATGAATTAAGTCCTTGTTACCATACGTTTCAGTTCCCTACGCGTACCACAACTTTCCCTTCTGCCCTTCGTAGATAAACAGGATGCGCACACTTACCCACTGCGCACGGTTACCCCTAATGACTCTATTCTTTAAGTAGTCTTTACATATATGTAAAGAATACTTATAAGATTTTCTATGAATCAATTATACTTTAGTTCCGTACATCCGCAGGCGAGTGCACGCTGGAATACAACCTTGAACCAGTTGTGTAAGCATTTACAATGGCTTACGACAGAGCCGTCGTGCCAGGCGCCGCTTACGACACTTAAATTAGTTGCTAACAATCGCAACCCCACATACTGAAATAATTAATTACGCGACAAAAAGTTTGCATTTATTATTTCTGACAATTAAAAAAAATCCCTACCATATAATTCTTAGTGGACTTATAGATTTTTTATTTTGAAGGTAGATTAAAAATTATGTTTAAAAATATTACAATTATTATGATATCGATTATTCAATAAAAATATTTTAGCATAAACAAAGAAATCGATTTCTGATTAGAAAGACAAAGGAATATTCAATAAGATAAGTACTAAATCTATTGATGATATAACTGGCATAAACAAAGATAATAATAATAAATATAAACAATCGTATTGCTTTCGTATATTCGGTAAAGTAAAAATAATAGAGAAAACAAAATAAAATAATGATCATCGCGTTGGTATCAAAGTAAATGATAGATGCGAAAATCTTTTGGCACGAGACTCGGCGGGCATGAGTAAACAAATTTTTAACGCCGATGTCAATGACATTTACAAACATTTCTATGAAACCGCGAACTCAACAGAGTTGATTGACTCAGCTAATTTGTTAGTCATTGTAATATATTGAAATAATTATAATATATGGAAATTAAACATAAAAAATTAAAACTATTCAAATTAGCCTAAATTTGATTTGATAATTGGAATTTGAAATACGAATTTTCAGGGAATACTTTCGTTCTTATTTCTGGGAAAATTTTATGAATTTTTTATCAGGGAATAAAAAAAAATATAAAATTAAATTATAAGTAATATTTTTAAAATATAATAATTTGAAAATTTAATCGAAGCTTATAGGAATTTGGAAAATATAATAGTTTAAAATTAAATTGAATCTTATAAGAATTTGGAAAATAATTATATTTTCAAAGTTAAACACAATATTTTTAAAAATTTCTAACTACCGCCAAAAATAAAATAATATAACAATATGCAAAATAAAAATTACAAACACAAAATCAACAATAATAAACATTTAGTAATACTTACAAAAATATTTGCGGTAATATTGCACTCCTTATCCGGAATTATCCAAATAGTGAGAACAATGTCATAATATCACTAAACAGCTAAACACAAAACCGTCTTCGGCGTAGTTTTTAGTGCTTTAAATTGTACAAAATACACTTAGCACGTCCCGAATGATTTTGCCACTATCACAAATGTTATGACGAAATTCACGAATGGCGTAGTACTCCAGTTACTTGAGCTCGTCTATCCTCTGCGAAGTCTAGAGTGCGACTAAATTTTGTAGTGGGGTCGACCGACTCACGGTCTGCCGCACGCACACATGCACGCGCTGCCGTGTATGTGTGCGTGCGGCGTGAGTGTGTGCGTGTTTGCATCTGTGTGATGTTTACGTAACCCGACGGTGTGTAATCACTTCAGTCGGCGCTATTGACTCAATGTAGTGTCCGATTTTTTAGCCTAACGCAATTGAGTCATGTATTTGTAGCGTTATGGTTCTACGAAATCTAATCGATTGATAAGCGCTCGTTTTTGGCAACAATGGCGTAATTAATTTAAATGTGGCCAATTTTTCGCTAGTTTGTCTTTGTAAGATTGTAATAGACTGACGAAAAAACTATTGAAATTTTATGTGTTAACTACTGATTAATGATATAATTTTTTCAAAGATTGTTTCAACAAATAATCTGTAACAGTTTTCAGTTTAGTATTTATTGCCTTTAACTAATTTTAAACGGTAGTTAAAAAAACGATAAATTGTAATTTTTCAGTGATTTAAAAATACATTTTCGAACTTTCCATTGTAAAGTAGGAATTGCATGGTTTGTTTCATAAGAATCTGTAGAAATATGCGGAAAATGACTTATTACGTCTGGTGTAAATTATTTCTATAAAACAATTTAAATTTTCCCACATTTTAGCATTATACTTTGTCATATGGATAAAATACTTACCCGACTCCTAGCAACCAGTTAGCTATTTATTGTTAAACTATTTTTAACTTACTAATGTAAATCAATTACCGTTAAATAATTATTTACCATAGGTCAGTTTTTAATATTCAACATATATTGTATAATGTAATATTCATTCATGTGGTTTATATGCGTAGGAGATATATAAATATAACATATTATTATGTTATGTCAATCCAGATGTAAACTATAACCATTTCTTTCACTGAAATCCGTTGAAGTTGTTCCAGTTTGAAGGAGTAAGAAACACACTTACAGATTTCATTTTTTTTTAATTTAAAGTATTATTGTATTTTTATTAAACTTGTTAAATGAAGTAAAAAACGAAATTTATAAATAAATTACGTATAACTTTTATTCGTACACCTCTGTTTCGGAAAAGTGAAAGAAGAGGGCGCTACTGAGCACATTCGTGTAGTGTATTACATTTGTTTTGTTGATTATATTTATTTATTAATAATTGAGTCATTTTTACAACTGTTTTTTATTCTATGTATAATGTATAAAAATATTGATAAAAAAATGTAACTGCTTCTGTAACTTAACTTTCGTCTCATTAATCTACTAGATATTAAGGTGGTATTAGGTGAGATATTATAAAGTTATAATATCGATTTTGACCACAACATGAAAGTTTTATTTTTGGTATTGTTATTATATCTACTTTAGAGTAAAGATGGGTAAAGTGTATAGTATAAATGTAGAATATAAGTTACCATTTTAAATTTTGAATTACAAAGTTGTATTATCATTTCATATCTACAATGCAATTGGACAATGTCAGTCGGGTACAGAATATCTAACAAATGTTACGAGGTGACAATGATACTGTATATAATTATGTATTTTAATTCACCCCCACTTTAGTCAGTAAATGTTTGCCAAAAAAATCAAATTTAACCCCTTCATACATAAAATAGGCACCGAATAGGCTCCGAAACTACTGAACCGATTAAGATGAAACCTAATAAAAAGATAGTATGAGACCCTGGGAAGGATATAGAATCGTTTTTATCCCGGAAATCATTCCTTAGGGGAGTGAAAATGGAGATGAAAATTTGTATGGAGAATCAACCTAGGGACGAACCCAAGCGAAGCGAGGGTGAGTCGCTAGTTAATAATAAATAGTAACGAGCATAGAAATAAATAATTTTTGACTTTTGGTGGCAAGTTATATCTAAGTTTTCCGCGAATGTCAAGGTCGTGGCAGTAGCATGCTGAATATATAAACGAGTCAAGGTTGGAATAACTATGAATGTTTATCATACAATGAAGCTATTTAATTTAAATAAATATATAAACATCTGTTTACTTGTCTCAGTTACTAGAGGGGACAGCTGAAGGGATTTTGATGAAACTTTACATTACAAGTACCTACGTTTGAACTTTTCAAGTTATAATTTGATGCTGATATGCTATCTACTAGAAAATTACTAATAAGGTGTGATTTTTCTCGCAAACCAACGGATTGCCGACTAGAAAAAAATCTAATGATACATTTTAGGGTTTTATACAAAAAAGCCCGTGACAAAAATTTTCGCTCTTACATATAGGTACTTAATAAAATAACTTTTGTATGTAAATAATATAATATAATAGTAATATATTATATAATAATAATAGTATACAATGCTATCATTGGTGACTTTACTTTAATATTATGTTGTTTTTATTTAGATATGAATATAAATATAAATAAAATCATTCGATAAATCATCAATACTTTTGTTAATGCCAATGTTAAAAATACATATTAATTAAAAAAATATTACTTATAGGTATTATAAAATGTATACAGTACTTGTTAAAAGTGTTGATAAAATAGCATATTGGTGTTTCGGGGAAACCCCGTAAATGATAAAATAAATTAAAATAATCGAATTCTACGACGTCTACGTCGCTTTGAATTGCAACTGATACTGCCTCAATAACAACACTATCAGCAACAAAATAAATTATATAATAATATGTGAATATATTCGTCCAAATTTTTGGGTACCACCACAACGAATTTTTGGACGTGGTATGCTTTGTAATTAATTATATTTTAATGAACTAGCGGTTCACCCTCGCTTCGCTCGGGTTCGCCTCTGGGAGAACAAAAACAAACATATCCCACGGGAACTACTTTTTTCGGGGATAAAAAGAAGCCTTTGTTTTATTTCAGACTATAATCTATTTCTAGTGCCAAATTTCATCCAGATTCGTTCAGCCGTTCTGGCGTGAAAGAGTAACAGACATCCATACATCCATATCAGAAACGTTCACATTTATAATATAATTAGTATAGAAGTATAGATATTATATTGCATTTGAAGCCGCATCTAGGAACTCCTTGAAATCAAACAGGAAATGTGTAGTGATCGTGAAATTGTAAGGTCTGTAATAAGTTAGGACATTCTTAATATAAAGTAAGTGCCTATTAAGGTCAAGAACGTGCTGGTCTAGACTGGACTTAGACTAAAACTACTATTTTTCTAAAGTTTTTCTTTTTTTTCTTTTTTTAACGAAAACTAAAATACAGTTTTATTTAAAATTAGTCACTTACCCTCGCTTTTCTCGGGTGCGTTTAAGTACGTTTTAAATAGATAGAACAGTTATTGCGAGGTACACTTTCGGAGAAAGACTTATGCTACTGCAGATTTTTCTATAGGCCTTATTAAGACCTACAATTTTCTAGTTGTTTTGATGTATCTCTTAAGGTTTAGCCAGCGTTATATATTATATTAGGTATATACATTTCTAAGGATGACTTGATAGTACTAGTTGTTGTGTTTGCCTGTGGGAATGAAAGATTTTCCTGTAGTAAAAGGTATCCTAAATGTTGACCCGAGTAATAAGTTATCACTACACACAATTTAGTTAAAATCGGTTTAGTACTTTTTGCGTGAAACGCGCACATCGATTTCAAATATTCGTATAAATCTAAGAAAGTATTATGTGAACTATTAAGGCACACTACGAAACTCCTTAACGACAGTCAACGCGAATGTATAGTTTTATTATAGGTATTACATCATTACCGATTTGATACTGCTTTGTTTACGAATACTTTGAAAGTATAACTATCGATGTTTAGCCGACTTTAAAATAACATAGTGTTATGTACATATATTATGTACTGAGACGCGTACGATTTAATTTTGTTCATTCATCGATTTGTCTGAAATAACTGAATCGATTTTAGTTAAAATTTTGTTATTGTTAGGTAGTACCTGAAGTATTCCCATATAATTTACGTTGACATAAGCATTGTTTTCGAGAATATTACACAATGTCACTGAATTCTAACAAAAAATTTCATCAAGTTTGTTTTGCTTATACTTAAATTAGATACACGTATTTTGATTTACGTCCACGTGAAATGATAATTGCTTCGTGTTAAATCCACGTGATCAAATAAAAAGTACTCACTACAAAAAGTGTGCGAAAAATTATATAATAACTTTAAATGTTAGAAATATATTATTTTCGTAAATTGAAAATAACATCGTAAGATAAGGCGGTAGGAAGTTTTTCGTCTATTAGGATTTTTGGCATAGGATAGTGTTATAAAAACCTTAAATATAAAATTATGTGCTGAGTTTTTTCGCTACTTCTCCAAGTTAGGTATAATATAAAACAAATATTATTCTAAAACAATTTTCTCGATGTACTCGAATATTTGACACTTTAAATAAAACGAATTCTTCGCGGTTCTATTTTAATTTTTATGCTGAACTGACTTACCCTCGCTTCGCTCGGATACGTCCCTAGGTACCTACTACGTCCCTAAGTACGTTCTAATTTTTTTGAGCGGAACCCTAAATGTTTTTTATAATAAAAGTGGCCTAAGCTATTCCTTATAACATCAATTATATCTGCCAGTGGAAGTCCCGTCAAAATCAGTCCAGCGTTTAGGAGATTAGCCGGAACAAAAAGAGGACAACAAATAAAAATTGTGTTTTTTTATTACATAATTTTATATGTATTTGTTAAAAATCTGTTATTTTGACATTACAAACAGACACTTCAATTTTATTTATCTACATAGATAAAAATCATTTGCATAAATAAATTATCTCATAACAAATATTTACGAATGTATGTATGCACTGCATTTTTTCAATTCTGAATATTTTTTAGAATACAATATCTGAGGAAAATAACATCATATTATTACGTACAAGTAAGCTTCGTTGTCTGAATAACTTATTTTTTTATTTGACAATATATTTTTCCGGGTCAATATGAATTGATTTGTTTTCTGGAATGTTTCATAACCTTGGACTACAGTCTTATATTGTTCTTATATATAACTAAAGCGGCCTTTACATAATATGACAGAAATAAAATTATATAGAGAGTTACAAAGAAACATGTTTTTTTAATTATTATAATTTATTCATAATTTTTGAGGAATAAACTATTACTAAATTCAGTTTTTCTTTGTAAGGTACATGTAGAAACATTCTATTTTCCGCCTTTTGTTATGTCGGTACGTATACACCGTAGTACGTATGCGTATTAAAAAAAACTTTCTAATAGATAAAAGTGATAAAAAAGGAACAATCAACCTTCAGGAAATTTCATATGATGAGTGTCGTATTTACTTATTAGGGCCAATACAAAATACATATGTTATATGTTAGTATTTCATTTTAGGTATTTTCATAAACGTATTATATTTTAAAAAGATCAAAATTATTAGTTTAATTATTTCTTTTCACAGTTTTTCTTAAGACTGAGGCTTTTTCTTCCGAAATGTTACCAGAATTTTTGACAGACAGATTTTATTTTACTTTTGCTAATAATGAAATTAATATGGTTCTTTTATTATTTATATTGGTATACTCTTGGTACTCGTAGTAGTTGATCAGATTATTTATAAAAAATTAAAACGAATGTTACTGAAAGTGCGAGTCGGACTCGCGCACGAAGGGTTCCGTATCATTATCTATAAAAATGGCAAAAAAATCATGTCTGTTGTATGGGAGCCCTCCTTAAATATTTGTTTTATTTTAATTTAATTATTTATTTTTAAAGTAAATATATAATTAAATATTCTGAGAATATTTCAAGCGCCTACCTGCTGCCGTTATCAATCGATCGCTCATATCATATCGATCGATCATATCATATCGAGCAAAAAAATCACGGTTCATGTGATACAGCCTGGTGACAGACGGACAGACAGACAGACAGACAGACAGACAGACAGACAGACAGACAGACAGACGGACGGTTAGCGAAGTCTTAGTAATAATAGGGTTTTACCATTTGGGTAAAACCCTATTATTACTAAGACTTCGACTTGGAACCCTAAAAAGTATACTTTTTATTCCCATTACCAGTATCCAGTGGTTACTGTAGAACATACTTCATGGGATTAAATAGATTCAATTTACACTAGATAGTATAATAGTATATTAAAACTAAAAGTTAAATAAGGTAGTAGTAAGTTAAGTAAAGTAGCCTTAAAGGCTACTTCACGTAAGTTGCGTGTTCAATATCTAGGGGGCCAAAGTGTATATTGTTCATACATAAGTATGGGCAATATAATGATTTAATCTTGCTATAATTAAGTTTTTTTTATCGTATGGCAAGTGGTAATCACGTTGAAAATGATTCGCTCATAAAAATATCAGAGGTGCAAAACCCGGGATTTGAACCCGCTTCATATTCTCAAGCGAGCGCTTTACCACTCCGCTACCACTGCTTGGGGTAAAATGGGCTTAATAGATAATAATTTTTTTTTGTACCACGAAATGGAAAGACGGTGAACATGACTTTACAAATATAAGCTACATATATGTTGCCTACTAATAAAAAGTATTAGGTTAGATTTAGATTTTTATCTCTAGCCTTTATAATTAAGTTAAAATTTCAAGAACCTATCGTTTTGGACAGTAATTGAAGTACAATTTAAGGAATTTATAACTTTTTTAAGAATGTAAATCATTCTTTGCAATTTTTTTTTGTCAAAATTGATTCAAATCACCTACTTATATGTACATAATACATATACATGTGTGAATAGTATCAAGCTCTATTTAAACCATTGTATGATAACAATTACTTGATGTTATTAAAATAGTTTTAGCTATTATTTCTTGTGTATATCCAATAAATTCAAAAAAAGAATATTATAAGATATTTTTATAGCAAAAAGGACTCCTTCATATCTTGTAAGTACTTACATCATATTCGCATGTGTTACAGATGATGAATAAAACATAATTTTGGTTACATTTCCAAGAATGTCATGAATTTCAAATGAAATAAAAACTAATTTTTTAACATATAGCCTACATTGCTTTGTTTTGACTGTCAATAGTTCTGTTTGTGATAATGAAAAAATTACTTTATGTACAAATACATAGAGCATGAGTAGGAATGACTAAAAAAGACTATAAATAGATAATTTATTTATTTATACTTATGTCCAATGTTATGTACATGTTATGTATCATTTTGTATTTTATATTATTTAATACTGAAACTAAATTCCTTAACTAAGTGGCTTGCGGGAGGAGTTGATAGATGCCCCCCAACGTCGGGGGACCTGTAGTATCCGGCAATCCAGCCGGGCGCGAAGCCAAGAAACGTAGAGGGAGGTGGCCCACCTCGGTAGGCGGTGTGCCGTGCGGGTTGCTCCTGGTACTTCTCTGATAGCAGAGTTTGGTTGTTGTGGTCTGCTTCGGTAGGCCTGCCGTCGGCGTGTCGTGGTTGAGTGTGTCAGTGATCTGGTGACGCCCCATTAAGACGGAGGAAGTTCCGTTGGGTTTCAGGGGGTTAGTACTGGCTTTGTCGGTGAATCCCACACCTCGTGCCTAAATGCATTTCCCAACGTTAAAAAAAAAAAGAAGTTGACAGGTAGAAATCGTGACATAACGAAAAGGCGTTACGGTTCGGCTCCGTCCGGTGTAGTTCGGATGTTATCGTCAAGCATTGACCGCCATACTTGTTTATATCACGTGTTAGTTAAATCTGTTCGATGATAAACTCCTATTAAATAAAATGGTTTTTCAATAACTAATAATTTTATAAAAATTAAATTACATTATCTTATTATTGCAATTTTGTAATGGAGATTTAAGAAATGAAAATTGCAGCAAAAATGTATACATTGAATTAGAAAAGTACTACGAACTTAGAAAAGTAAGTTAATAAAATTTTATATTTTGATACAAGTATTTACCGTTTCTGTGCTTTAAGTGAGTGTTAATTATTTACTTTATAAGTCTCTAAGGGTTCCTTCCCATGCTAAAGTATTATATCGGTGGAGTGTGCCAATAGACACTTTATATCAAATTACATTCGGAATTTAAGAAAAGGCGCAAGGAACCTTGTTCCTTTTGGGGGTCCCCCGACCGCTTATATAATGTTTTTCTTACTAACAGGTTTTAGCATCGTATTTCCTATCCCGAGGGAGTTGCTGGACACTCCTACCGGGCGCGTCCCCAGGTGGCGGATAGGGGAACGCCACCCGCACTCAGCGGGTGGTACCGGTTCATCCGGCGCGGACCAAAACCAGTAGGCATGGGCGTGCCTTTAGGGGTTTGTTAACCCCACACCCTAAGGGAGCACACCCTGACAGAAAAGTGCGGAGGTGGAGCGAGTCCGGTGGGTGCTTAACTGCGCAGCCGGGCTAGCACTCTTGTGCAACGCTCCCCTCAAATCTCGTAATCTCGGTTCCCGGTGTCGTTGATCATGTCTAGCGGCTGGGAACTGGGACCGAGAGCCTTGGCTTAACTGCCCGGGCTGCGAGGAAGAAAACCTCTATAAAAAATTACCCCGAATCTCAAGCGGCGTAGCAGCGCGAGGGGATGCATGGCTGATGGGCGGTTCAGTCTTTACTGCTTCCCCCGCTAGAGTACCGGCCGACACTCTAGCGGGTTACGTTTTGGCTTATCCGGGTGCAGGGGGCACCATTCGGATGGACGGGTTATTTCCCCCATACTCGTGGGATTTACTATGGCATATTTTTTACGAAAACAAAAATCTAACTTAGACGTGGAGCCTGAGATGGGCGGTGAGACGTTGGTGCCAGTGATTGGCGGAGTGGATGTTGGGCCCGAGATGGGCGGTGATGAGGAAGTGGGGGAATGTGTCATGTCCGAAGGGGCGGACACTGATTCGTCCGTGGGACGAAAGCGGCCCCATTCTATATCGCCTTTGGCGCGGTCCTCCGGATCGGAAACTGAAACGGAGTTGACCGTTAGCGCTAAGTCGGTGAAGGCGTGCAAAAAGGGGCCTCAGAAGGGTGCAGGTGGCACGGGTATTGCTCGTGCACGTCGCAAGTTGAAGGAAATGGAGGAGGAGGCAGAGGAGGTGGAGTTCGAGAGGCGTCTTAACCAGCGTCTTAGCCAGCGTGTTTACTGTAAGGCTGGTACAAGTGCGAAGTCAGATGGCGAGTTGTCGGCCTCTGAGGCCGCAGCTCCAATAGATCCGGCCGAGAAAACGGCTGATGAACTGAAGGTGGTTCAGTTCAGTCACTCTTGCTGCCAGCAAGAGTGTGGCAGCAGTCCTGGAGGTGGCCAAAAAGTCGGGCCATTTGAAGGGGAACATGGTCAGGATATTGAAGGAGTCTGCTGCCATGCTTGGTAAGGTGGTGGATGAGCTTGCCGGTCGTACAGTTGCGGATGAGGTCCGCCATCTTGCATCTGTCAATGCGTGCTTAAAACGGGAGACGGAGAGCTTGAAGGCGGAATTGAAGGCCCACCGCCGCGAATTCTCAGAGATGAGATCGGAGTTGGCTGCGGTCAAGCGTGGTCCCTCGGAGAGCTTCGCGGGGGATTGGTTGGAAGAGATAAGGGCCTCCATCGTCGCCTCGGTGGGCACGTTAATCGATGCCCGCTTTGCAGGTATTGAGGAGCGTCTTCTTCCGTCGAAGACGGTGCGTCCCCCACTGGCAGCGGATAGACGACGGGAAGCGGCTGCATCCACTGCTGCCCCAGTCTCTGCCCCCGTTAGTCAGGTGCCGGCGCCGGCTGCTGTAGTGGATGTGGAAGGTCAGGGGGTGCGTAGGCACAAGACGAATAAGAAGAGGGCTGCGTCTCCTGTGCGGCCACGTTCTTCTGCGACTGTGCCAGCTGTATCGGTCCCACCTCCTCCGGTTGCTGGTCCAAGTCACGCCGCGACCCCGCAGATGGATACTTGGGCCACGGTGGTCAGAAAGGGGAAAAAGTCGGGAAAAGGTAAGGGGATGAGGTCGGCACCTTCTGCTCCGGCCTCTTCATCTGGGACGGGTAAGGCGACAAAGGCCCCCCAGGCTAAACAGAAGCCTAAAGTTTCTGCCCCACCGCGCACCACGGCAGTGATTATCACGGTTTCTCCGGAGGCGGCGACTAGGGGGGTGACTTATGCCAAGATCCTTGAGAGGGCTCAGCAGAATGTGGACCTCCCGCAGCTTGGGATAACGGGAGGTCTATCAATCAGAGTGGCGGCTACGGGGGCTCGGCTCTTAGAACTTCCTGAAACTGTTGCATCTGATGCGGCGGACAGGTTGGCGGAGAGGCTGCAACAGGCCCTGGATGGGTTGGCGACTGTCGCGCGCCCCACTAGGATGGCTGAGTTGAGGGTTTATGCCCTAGACGACTCAGCCACTAAAGATAAGGTGGCTGCGGCAGTGGCGCATGCGGGCGGTTGCCCCGAAGCCTCAGTGCGGGTTGGAGAAATCAACACGAGGTGGGATGGTCTGGGCTCAGTCGTCGTGAAGTGTCCAGTCACGGCGGCTAAGGTGGTGGCGGATGCTGGCAGGCTCCTGGTGGGCTGGTCGGCGGCCAAGGTGCAGGTTCTGAAGCAGCGCCCATTGCGCTGCTTCAGATGCATGGGCATTGGCCACACTAAGCCGGTCTGCCCATCTAGGGTGGAAAGGGGCCGCCTGTGCTTCAGGTGCGGAGGCGAGGGACACCAAAGTACGGAGTGCTCCGCGGCGACGATCCGCTGTGCTGTATGCACGGATGCGGGGCGTCCCTCGGGGCATATAATGGGTGGGGGCGATTGCCACCCGCCCGTTACGAAGGGAAAGGTGGCTCAACAGACCAGAGCCGCCGCTAGTGTTGGAAGCCGCCAGGCTGAGGAGGAAGCTGTGATGTCATCTTAATGGGACTCACACGCTTCCTCCAGACGAACGTCAACCACTCGGCTGGAGCGCAGGACTTGCTGCTGCAGTCCATTGCCGAGTGGGAAATTGACCTGGCGGTGGCTGCTGAGCCTTATTTTGTCCCTTCCCAACCGAACTGGGTGGGGGATCTTGAAGGCTTGGTGGCAATTGTGACTGGGAGCAGCACCGGCCCCCGTCTCTCAGCAATCGAGAGGGGCCAGGGATTTGTCGTGGCAGGGTGGGGAGAGTACGTGATTATAGGCGTGTACTTCTCCCCCAACCGCAGTCTGGCGGAGTTCGAGGTCTTTCTCGACTCTGTCCGCGCTGCGGTTTGCAGGTTGTCACCGAGGCCCATCATCGTCCTCGGCGACTTTAATGCCAAGTCCCTGGCCTGGGGGAACCCCACCTCAAACGTGCGAGGTCGAGCGGTCCAGGTGTGGGCCCTACTCTCCGGGCTGTCCCTCCTTAATGTGGGGACGGCCTTCACGTGTGTGCGGCAGCAGGGGGGGTCTGTGGTGGACCTAACGTTCGCCACCCCCGCTGTCGCGCGCAATGTGAGGAACTGGAGGGTAGAGGAGGAGGTGGAGACTCTGTCGGACCATAATTACATCCGATTCGAGATCTCCACCAGTCCGGTGCCGGTGGTTCGCCCTAGAGGGCCCTCTCGAGCGTTCCCGAGGTGGGCCCTTGGTCGGCTCGATCCTGAGCTGGCCCGAGAGGCGGCAATTGTGGAGGCATGGTGCTCCCAGGGGAGTGTGGTGGGCGCCAGCTCCGATGTCGAGGAGCTGGCTGGCCGCATGCGTGACGCCCTCACCAGGGTGTGCGATGCGGCCATGCCGCGGGTGCGGAGGTTTTTGGGCCGGCGCAGGGCGGTGTATTGGTGGTCGCCCGAAATTGCACAGCTTCGGGCGGCCTGCAGTAGGGCCAGACGGGCTTACGTCCGGTGCCGCAGGAGGAACGGCCTGGATCTAGATCTGGAGAGCGAGCTGCGGCAGGCCTACAAGTCTGCGAAGAAGGCCCTGCAGCTCGCCATCAGCCAGGCCAAGGCGGCGGCTCGCCAAGAATTGCTGGCGGGCCTCGACAGGGATCCGTGGGGGCGACCCTACATTAGGGCGCGGAACAAGCTCCGTGCGCACGGCGCCCCGATTATGGAGACCACGCCGCCGGACGTTCTCCTGCGGCTGGTGGGAGGACTGTTTCCGGAGTCGTCTGGGCACGTCCCCCCAGTGATGGTTCCTCCCTCATTTTTCGAGGAAGTGGAGGAAATCCCCCCGATCACTGAGGGGGAATTTGACCTGGCCCTGGACAAGATGCGGGCCAGGCGGACGGCTCCGGGACCGGATGGTATTCCGGGGAGAGTTCTGTGCATCGCCCTGGAATACCTGGGTGGGGATCTTCGGGACCTCTTCAACGTGTGCCTTCGTGTTGGGCAGTTTCCGAAGATCTGGAAGGAGGGAAGATTGTGCCTACTGCCCAAGGAGGGTCGTCCTCTGGACTCCCCTTCGGCGTACAGGCCAATCGTGATGCTGAGTGAGATGGGCAAACTCTTCGAGAGAATTCTCGCTGCCCGTGTCACTCAACATCTGGAAGAGGTGGGACCGGGCCTTTCAGAGGCTCAGTTCGGGTTCAGGACGGGCCGCTCAACCGTGGACGCCCTGAACGCCCTGAAGGTTCGGTCCTTGGCCGCGGTGGAGGAGGGAGACGTGCTCCTAGCCGTCTCGTTGGATGTGGCCAACGCCTTCAACACCCTGCCGTTCGAGACTCTACGAGAGGCGCTTCGATATCATGAGGTGCCTCTCTATCTCCGGCGGGTGTTGGACGCATACCTCCACGACAGACAGGTCGTGTGGATGGGGGCAAATGGGGTGGTCGGTCGGCGACGTGTCGACTGCGGGGTTCCACAGGGGGCGGTTCTCGGCCCGGTTCTGTGGAACCTCGGGTATGATTGGCTCCTGCGGTGTCCGCTCCTTCCCAGGCTGGGTGTCATTGCTTATGCTGATGACACCCTGGTAACGGCCCGGGGTCGTACCTACGAGGAGGCGGCACGCTTGGCCACAGTTGGCACTAATCTGGTCGTCGACCGGATAGAGATGTTGGGCCTGAGGGTCTCTGTCTCAAAAACGGAGGCCCTCCTATTTCATGGCCCACGGAGGGGTGCCCCCCGCAACGCCTGTCTGCGCGTCCAGGGTAGGATGGTGGAGGTTCGGGCCCAAATGAAATACTTAGGCCTGACCCTGGATGGTCGCTGGACGTTTCGTGTCCACTTCGCCCAGCTCACCCCGAGATTGATGAGCGCCGCCTCGGCCCTCGGCAGGCTTTTGCCGAATGTCGGGGGCCCTGGATCTACTTGCCGGCGGCTCTATGCCGGCATAGTGAGGTCCATGGCACTGTACGGTGCTCCTGTTTGGATCGACGCCCTCTCCGCGTCTAACAGGGCCCAATTGCGCAAGGCGCAGCGGGTCCTGGCGGTGAGGGCGATAAGGGGGTACCGTACGGTGTCCTTCACGGCGGCGACGCTTCTGGCGAGCGATCCGCCCTGGGAACTCCAGGCGGAGGTGCTCGCCGAAGTGTACCAGTTCCGGGCAAGCGAGCGTGCGCGCGGGGAACGTCCAGCGCATGAGGTAGTCGATCGGATCAGGCGCCTAGCAGACGAGGCCCTGATCCGGCGCTGGTGGGAAGGTCTGGGGAATCCGACGGCTGGCCTGGCGACGGTGAGCGCGGTTCGTCCGCACTTTTCTCGCTGGGTCAGGAGGCCACACGGTGTCCTGACGTTCAGGCTGACGCAGATGCTTACTGGGCACGGATGCTTTGGTAAGTATCTGTTTCAGGTTGCGCGTCGGGAACCGTTGCCCGTATGCCATGAGTGTGGTGCGACCGAGGACACCTCGCACCACACCCTCGTGGAATGCGCCGCTTGGGCTCCCCAGCGCCATGCCCTGATGGCGGTAGTGGGTGGAGACCTCTCGCTATGCAGCGTGGTTGAGGCCATGCTGCGCGACGAGAGGTCCTGGTCGGCGATGGTCTCCTTCAGCGAGGCCGTCATCTCACGGAAGGAGACGGCGGAGAGGGAACGCGAGGCCAACGCCTTAGCAGACCCTATCCGTCGCCGTCGGCTGGGAGAGAGGAGGCGCCGATATGCGCATCTTCTCCCACCACCCTAGAGGAGCTACTGTGGGGGGGTCCCTCGTGACTCTCCTGCACGTCATCGGGGCGGTCGGGATGCTCTGAGAATCGAGGGCATCCTGATTTAGGCGAGGTTGGCCCGCGAGGTACGGGCCGTCCGCAGGGGTGTTGTGGTGAATGCACAAGCGATCCCGCAGCGCCCCATTGCACTGCGGCGACGGATTCCGCTGTGGGTTTTAGTGAGTAAGAGTCTCACAGTACCTTACCCATTGACGGCCGGTAAGGTCCCCATGATGGGTTTCCCCAGCGATAACAAAAAAAAAAAAAAAAAAAAAAAAAAAAAAAAAAAAAAAAAAAAAAAAAAAAAAATCGTATTTCCTATAATTAAAAAGTATCTAACATTAAACATGTCTTTGAAAGTTAAAAAAAAAAAAACGAAAATTTGAGTTATTTCAAAAGCACACTACTGGAACAACAATATTTATTGTATGCATCGACCATTTTTACTTTTTTCCTCTATTTTGGAACACAAACCTTCTGTTTGCTTAAGAGAGATAATAATAAAAATTAAAATAATTTAACGTAGGCACGTTCTTATCGAATACTTAAATTCTTTATTTCGCAATATTAAACAATGTATCTATACTAATATTATAAAACTGAAGAGTTTGTTTGTTTGGTTGAACGCGCTAATCTCAGGAACTACTAATACGACTTGATAAATTCTTTCACATTAGACAGAGGAAGGCTATAGTCTATATATCATCCCGGGAAAATGTACAGTTCCCGTGGGATAGATTTGTTTTGTCTAGGGACGAACCCGAAGCGAAGCGAGGGTGAGTCGCTAGTTTTTTATAAATAAATCAAGAGAAAGACGTTGTTATTAAATTCGAAAGGATATAGTCCTTTTGCCTTGCTCTTGCTCAGCATCCTAGGCTAGCTGGTTGTAAATAAACAGCGATACATGAAATTTCGATCTCCGTAGTATTATCTGATTTCTTTATGCCACACTATATTATATTTACTTCGGTCTTGTGTAAGAATTTTCATATATATATTTTTAGGTGCAAACGAGCAAAGATCTACTTAATGGTAAGCAGCTGTCATCGCTTATAAATATCTGCGATATAAGAGGAGTTGCGAATGCCTTGCCGGCTTTTAAGGGTCCTGAAGACCTAACTCTTGAAGAACCCTATATTATAGCGGTCAGGGTAAACCTCAGAAGAAAATCGTTCCAAAATTACGTTTTTCACGTACATTTGTAGGATGCTAAGCATCAAGGATGTGTGGATGACATCAAATCTGACAGCTTATTGTTAATATTTCATGGTGTTTTGTTTTTTTTAAATTTAAATATTCTTCTTTTCGATTGATTACAAAAAATGAGGAGGTACTCAATTTATGGGTAGATATTATGTAATGTGATATTTTGGCCGATTGCAAACCGCTTTAGTAAACTTCAAGCCTAATTCCTATTAAGGCGACATTTAAGTCAATGTAGCGTTTTTAGTTAAAATTAATTATTATTTAATATTAATCATTATTATATAGGTACAAATATAAAAGATAGTTTATTATTTTACTAAGAAATTAATTATTTGTAGTGTAGGTGTGGTGGATGATGGCGACAGGTCACAGCGATAACTTGCGAGCAGCGGATACCCCTTAAGTTGAAGGGTATGATCTACTCGTATAAATCCCTAATAAGAGCTGTCGTTATGTATGGATCGGAATGCTGGGCTAAGAAGACTGATGAAAGAAGACGAGATGCTTTTTCTTTTTTTTTTTTTATGAGATTCAGTGACAAACGAGCAGACAGACCACCTGATGGAAAGCAGTACCTGTCGCCCATAACACCTACGGTTCATGCACTTAGGTTTTAAGTAACAAAAATGCAGAACCACAGGTGCGTTGTCACTGTGAGGACTAAGATGATATGCCTCTTGCCTGTAATTGCGCTGGCTACCTTATCCTTCGTACCGGAATACAACAATGCAATCATTGTTGCTTGGCGGCAGAAATAGATAAGGGGGTGGTACCCATCCAGTCGGACTCCTCAGGCTTGACAGAATGAATGAAAGGAATCTTCCCAACGTCTTTGCAAAAATATGATATTAATATTATGAACAATGAACGAGTATGTCTGTATATCAATCAACCAGCCTGTCGCGGTCCATTGCTAAACAAAGGGCTCTACCAATGAACATTAACCATCTTGGTTCTAGGCAGCCTTATGTAAATATGTATATTATTATACCACGAACAGCGTCACTAGTAGCAATAATTTTAATCATAAATTATATAATTTTTATTTATCTATTATATTTTATTATTTTATCTTCAGCGGGTTTTCCCAAAATACAATTAGTGTCCTCATAAAGGTCATACAACAATTTAATAAATATAATTTATATTAATTTACATTTAAAGTAATTTGGAAGTCGGTATATTTTTTGTTTAAATTAAATTAAAATTAAATAAATTAAAATTAGGTAAGAAAGGGGGTGGGGTTGATTGTATTGTATTCAGCCCTTTTTAACGTCCCACTGCTGGGCACGAGCCTCCCTTCAATACGAGGGGGATCAGGCCATAGTTCACCACGCTCTCCAAGTGCGGGTTGGCAGACTTCACATGTCTTTCGAAAACTTGCTAGGTTCTCTCAGATATACAAGTTTCCTCACGATGTGTTCCTTCATTGTAAGGCAAGTGGAAATCATGTTAGAAATGATTCGCACATGAAAATATCAGAGGTGCGAGACCCGGGATTTGAATCCGCTTCACTCGGTTTCCCAAGTGAGCGCGTTACGACTTGGCTACCACTGCCTTTTTTGCCCTGGGATGATTAAAGAATAGAAAAGAAAATAGGGGATTCTGCTATCAAAGCACTCACTCAACGAAAGAAAAGCTAGGGGTAGTTCTAAGTCGGTAGAGTCGGTCTAATCATGCTAATACTAGCTTACTACACGTTTCACTCTACAAGGTATACTAGCAAGAATCTACTACATAAGTCTACTAATCTCTTGTTACTTAATAACGCATACCACGGATTTTTATAATCTATACATATAATAAAATTGTAGCTAAGCCCAATCTGTACATTAAATATTTTTTGGAAATTCTTATTGAAAAAGACATAATTATCGATACAGAGGCCGAATCTATAGTTTTTAGAAATTTTGTCTATCTGCCTGTCTGTCTGTCTGTTACCGCATCACAAAAAACTACTGAAGAGATTTCGATGAAATTTGGTCTGGTCATAGCTGGTTATCCGGGTCAACATGTAGGATACTTTTTACCGCGGGAAAATATCTCATCTCTGAGAAATCTACACTAAACGTTAAAACTAAGTAGGGACGAAATCGAGCGGAGCGAGGGTGAGTCGCTAGTAATTAATAACAAGCTAAAACTTCACGGCCGCTTCATTGTAACGAGACGCCCAACTTTTCTTTTTATGAAAATTTGATAGTGAGAGATACAATTGTGGTTTGATACGGAACATGTCGAAATGGTGATTGTCTAAAATTTGTTACTAACAGGTTGTTTTACAATTTCATCTTGAGGTAATCTACACTAATATTATAAAGACGAAAGATTTGTATTTTTGTATGTTTCTAACGAGTAAACTCAAAAACCACCGAACCGATTTTGATGAAGTTTTAGTAAGAAGATAGTTTGAGACCTTGAGAAGGACATAGGATATTTTTTATTCCGGAAGTCTTCCTTAAGGGGGTGAAAATAGGTATGAATGTATGGGAAATCAACCTATGAACCTGAGCGAAGCAAGGGTGAGTCGCTACTCCAACATAAAACAAGAAAAAAGGTTGTCTTACAAAAAAAAAAAGATTTGGATCAAATCGCCCCCCTCTCCGAACTTGTTAAAATAACAACGATATAAAATTTATTAATAACAGGCGGATTTTCATAGTATTTATTATAAATATATAAAAATATGCATAACTAAATGGTAACATCGTCCTACAAATTATATGATACGCTTCCTTAGTCCTAATACTCGGATACTCTCTCCCGCACGGTGATACTTTATTCATTACTAACTGTAGGACAAAGGCGGCACATGAAAGAGAAGTATATTTTTAATTAAAAAAAAAAAAAAACTCGTGGCGGACTGTACACTATAAGATATTATCATCATTCCCTTAGCGCATTCCCTATTTGGGGTCGGTCGGTCCCTTCTGATACTTAATCGCCACTTGTTGCGATCTTGAGTCATTGCTGGCGCTAGGACTAGTATCGTCATATCTTTGGAGATGGTTCTAATCCAGTTACATAATAAATTATTAGAAACAAAAAAATAAATGATAATATTAAGTACGGTATCAGACACGTGAATGCTTGTATAATGAGCAGAGCTATTACACAGCACGTGGTGTAATTACCACAGCATTCGTTGCGGCTGTTTGCTGTTAAATGTTCGTTTTATTATTTTTAAATTATATTATTAAAAAAAAGTTTAATAAATAATGCTTTATTCAACTATTCTTGTGTTAACAGGTTCGATTCCTACACAAGGCAAATTCGTATTAATAACGCAGAAAAATAATTCAGTGTAAAGGAATATTATATTGTACTAGTTCTCGGCCGTGTACTAGTTCAAAGTTTACCATTCGTCTTTAGAATTTTCCATTTAAAAAAATCTGTTTTACTTACTGAAGGTCTAGTTAAAATTAATTTAGTCATTCCTAGATGTTAACGGTGACAAGGTAGGTGGACAATAAACAATGTTATATTAAAACTTATATGGGCTTCGGTATAATCATGTACAGATCTTTTATTTATAGATTATTTATTACATACATATTTTAGGTATCAATTTATTTTTATTTTATTAATTATGTACATGATTCTTTTAATACCTTAGAGTTATTCGAGATCTCCTCCTTCCATTTTATTTTTAATTTCTCTGACATTTGAGGTTAATTGTTGATATATTTTTAAACATTAATATCGTTATCTACACATAATCCTAATATATAAATGTTTCAATACATATTCAAATGCACACACAATTGTCTCTATTGGGTTCGAATTGGCAATCTGCAGTGAACAGTTACGAGACATATCTATCTATTAAGCCCTAAATAATATTTTTAAAACATATTTTTACCATATTTATTACCTAGAATTATATTTTTTATTTTTATATCTAAGAAAAATGCGGTCAAGAACAAGATAACGGTTTTATTGATGCAAAATAACATTTGTTAGGTTAATTTTACTAAGAATATCAATCGCAAATACATTCAAAATCTGTTTGTACATATATTTGTGCATGCAGTAGGTACTCAAAAAATGTATGATCTGAACATACAGGGAGGAAGAAAGTTATAGACTGAAAAATTTTGTAGTTTTTTATCCAATTAGGAGTGGTTTAGGTGTATTCATAATAATATTGTTGTAAAAAAAGCAAAATGACGCATTGATGTTTTTTTTAATTATTTTATTGTGTGGAGGTTGTTGGTAGGCTGTATAGTATGCCACTTTCTTCTAGGGGGAAAAAGTCATAATATCATTCGTACATACATAGCTGTAAGGTACATTGTACACATACATACGTGTATTCGTACATACATAAGGATATAGCTGTAGTGTCAGAGAGAGATATGCTTTGATGATTAGCGCGGAATAATATTTCTATTAAAAAGAGTTGTTTTTTGCACCTATGAATGAAAAAAGTACCTTAGATTGCGAGTGAAGCGAGGGCGGGTCACTAGTATTACATAAAAAAAAGTGATGATATTAAGCATTAATTTTTCAGATTTTCGTATGATACGACTTTAAACAATTGGGATAAGAAATTGCAAGTTTGTGCGATGCCTTATATGTATAGTATGACAGTGAGTAGTGACACAATAAGTATTATAATTTATTGTTTAATATTTTTTTTTCATTTCTGTACTTGATTTTATGTTATCACTGATTATTTTTAATAGACTATTTAAATAAATTGCTCCGATTAGTTTAAGTCCATTTCTATTAAAGGATTATAAAATAAATTAAAAATGAAGACAATGCAAAACCTTAAAGTCTTTATTACTATGAATGAATATATTAATTTACTATTAAATAAGATAATATTGTGCCAAAAGTTCGCAAATAAAGAAACAATTCTGTCTGATGATTTGTTTTTGTTTTTTTTTTTAAATACTAATAATAATCATTAGTCTATGTTAAAATACTAATACAGGTAAATCTGTTTGTTGCCTCTAAGACGCTTTAAGGTCTCAATCAATCAACATAGAGGTAAGTTACATTTTACTTGGTCCATCCAGTAGTTTCCATGGGATATCTTTCTCTTCTTATTAATCTCATACAGATGACCACTCCCAGTGAAATACGGAAGGATATCATATCCTAAGCATCGTAGACAAGTTGTAAGGATGACATAGTATACTAATATATTATGTAAAATTTTATATCTCATGCATGAGAGTTAAACGTACAATGTCTTCAAATTGTTTAAATTGATTCAGATAATAATAATATAAAGCCCGTTATTCCGAAACCAGACAATATATTCACGTAAAAATTAAATTTAAAAAATAACACACATATTACTAACTAGCTTTTGCCCACGACTTCGTCCGCGTGGAATAGTGTGACTTTGCTCGCAGACCTACCGGCGCGGCGGCCAGCGCCCTCCCCCCTTACGACCGCCCCGCCCTCGCCTTGTATCGGGCTGAGAGCGCGCTCACCCATAGACCGCGTAAAGTTAAATATGTATATTTTAAAACTATGATATCTCCTAAGATATTCATTGTAATCAAATGATGTCAAGGGCAATTTTGTTCAAAATTAAATACTTGTGATGAATAACGTAAATTATTTATTTGGATAAGGATTAATATCATGTTTATAAAAACACCTTCGGAAGTAATGCATTATTTTAGAACAAATTTGTTTACCATAAAAAGGGTTATATTGAGTCAACCTTAAAAGATAGACATACGCTGTCGCGGACTTTTTTTTAGAACTTTTAAAGGGGAACAATTCCGTCATACACGATTTTTGCGTAACTTTAACCGTTTACGCAGCGCACGCAACGGAAGCTCTCAAAAGGAATCATTTTTTCCCGTTTTTGCAACATTTTTCATTTATGCTCCGCTCCTATTGGTTGTAGCGTGATGTTATATAGCCTAAAGCCTTCCTCGATAAATAGACTATCCAACACAAAAAGAATTTTTCAATTCCAACCAGCAGTTCCTGAGATTAGCGCGTTCAACCAAACAAACAAGCAAACAAACAAACTCTTCAGCTTTATAATATTAATATATTTAGCTTTATAGTATAGATTTAGCTTTATAGTATATAGATATTATAAACTAGCGACTCACCCTCGCTTCGCTTCGGGTTCGTCCCTAGACAAAAACAAATCTATCCCACGGGAACCGTACATTTTTCCGGGATGATATATAGCCTAAAACCTTCCTCAGTTAACGGGCTATCTAATGCAAAAAGAATTTTCCAAATCGGATTAGTAGTTCCTGAGATTATTGCGTTCAACCAAACAAACAAACAAACTCTTCAGCTTTATAATATTAGTGTAGATTGGGTGTTTGTTACTCAATCATGTCAGAACGGCTAAACGGATCTGAATTAAATTTGGCACAGAGATAGATTACAGTCTGGAATAGCACATACTTTACTTTTTATCTACGTAAAATGTATGGTTTCCGTTGGATAGATGTTTTTTTTTTTCTAGAGATGAACCCGAGCGAAGCGAAGCCTTTAGTATCTTTATAAATATAAACACAAAGCTTTAAAGAAAGTATCTCACTTCAGTCTGCTTTTTGGAATAGGCTCTTCTAATCTTCCTCAAAAATTGATTAAGATGTCCTTAAAAATAAGAGCTAATAGTTAAGTTGTTTCACAATTGATGTTATTACAAAGTTTACAATTACTATGAAATACAATATAACGTCGGTATGCGAAAACATATATATATTTTCTAAACGATTTCTTTGTCCATTCAGTGACCTGATCAACAATGTGTGTTTACTTATCATCGTATTAGTAGTAGCTATGGTATTCATATAAAGACATTCAGAAATTAGAATGTAGTATATAACAAATTTTTTTAGCTATACTCTTCCTTCTATTATCTTTAAATTTTGAATTATGTTTTTTACAGCCTCCTGTACTGTGTGTAAGATCTTCTGTGAGTTTTTAAAAGATGTTTTAAAAATATTTAATAATTAATTTTTTAGTGAGTTAAACTTATCGCCCTCGATTTAGCGTAAAACAGTAAATTATACAAAATTTATTTTACAAACGAACATGAGTCTTTATAAATTTATATTAAAATGAATCTTTCCTTAAATTTTGTAATATTGAAATAATTTCATGTATAATGGAATCTTTTATTCTTCCAAATACGGTACGTTCATTTACTCACGTATCCATGTGATGTAATAACAATTATTATTAGACATAGTGTTGCATTTGACAAGGTAATTGCTAATATGGGCCCTATATGACTAATTTTCCTGTTACAATTCGACACAAACTGCACTTTAGTTTTCAAAAAAAAACATTCACCAGAAATAATTTGGAACAACGACCACTTAATTAATTTTTGAAGCCTTTAAATGGCAACATTAAAACACCTTGGGTTGACCTATTTCCAAAATTATACCAACAAGTGGCATGTACGGATTTCTTTTTTCAATGTCCTATGAATAATTAAAAACGTGTCGTTCGATATCCGTTAAGTTAAATGTCAGGTTTAGAAGGCCTAAGAGGTTTTATGGATCTTTTAGTTTGAGAACAGGCTTTTTTACTTATTATCAGTGATGAGTGATCAAATCGTGAATCTATTAAAAAAATCTAGAAAAAAAAGGTTATATATGTGTGTTTTGGTACAAGTTTTTAAATATCCTCAAAGGATGTATTAAGTTGTTTAAATATTATTTGTTTTTTTTCTTTCTACAATTTAATACATTATTAAATTATTATTTGATGTTCAAAGAGATGACTTTGTCAAAAGTAACGAAATGTTACTGTTAAAAGCTAACAAAAGCTTCGTAGACTATAAATAATAATCACTCCAGTCAAAATTAAAATTTTACAAATTGTTGTTGTTCCAATTTGCTACGTAGTCATTGTTGATGTTGTTGACACCAATTTTTTATGTATAAATTGTATATCAACCTTGTCTAAGTACGAAATAACAAGTACAAAGTCAATAAGGAAAAGTACATAACATTATGTAATATAATGTTCTATATCTCGATAGTGCATTATAGTAATAATCACTCGAGTGTTTGTTTCAAAAGACTAATCTTCAGATAATAATGTATGGAAAATAAGTTACAAAATATATTTAGACTTGTCCTGTGTATTTTTCTTTCATATGAAAAATCATTGTTTTTATGCCTCCAGCGGGAACCTACCCTGCACTAACCTGATTTCTCATATGATTTTATTTGACAAAAAAGATTTATTAGTAAAAAAAACTGCCTAACCTTAATGGCATATGCCTGAAATAATCCTAACTAGACTTCTGCCAGCATTCACTAGTCATAGGTAATCATATGTAACAAAAATTTACTATACACATATTAAAATTATGTTGGGTTAAGAGAGGTTAATTAAATATTTAAATCGAAATATATTGTTTTTAGATTCTAAGAAACCTACAGTTCTTATATTTGCTTATATCAATAGCAGTAGGTACTAGTAGCAGGTATGTTTTTATTTATACCTTTTACGTATATATAAAATTATTGAATTCACCTATACAGTATACACCTAAAACACCTAAAACAATATTGAATGAACATAATAAGGTTATCCGTTGTTTACAATTCATTTGTCCTTTCGTCCTTTTATTAGAAACATTTATGTTTTGACTGCATATTGTTATGACATCATTAACTTCAATACTTTGAACCAAGGTTGTTATAATCTCTATATATACATTGATTACTTATATTTCTCACTAGCGACTCACCCTCGCTTCGCTTCGGGTTCGTCTAGACAAAAACAAATCTATCCCACGGGACCCGTACACTTTTCCGGGATGATATATAGCCTATAGCCTTCCTTAGTTAACGGGCTATCAAATGCAAAAAGAATTTTTCAAATCGGATCAGTAGTTTCTGAGATTAGCGCGTTTAAACAAACAAACAAACTCTTCAGCTTTATAATATTAAGTATAGATTATTTAAAAATAATCACATATTTAAATTTATGTAATAATTATTTTGTTTAAATTGCAAAGTATTGACCATCTGTCATTGATTGACATTAATTTGTACATTGAGTAATAGGAACATTGAAAACAGTTTTCCTCCTTAATTTTTAACCAAAAAAAAACTATCCGTCAGTAAAAGATATTAACGGATACGAAGGGATAGAGAAAATATTTTTATGACCTATAAAGTTTAGGCATTGACGTTTGGCTCAATTTGTAATGACCCTACTTGCTGTGCCAGCAATAGTGGGTTTGAGTCCCGCTGGGGGCAATCATTTGCATGATGAGATGATGTACTCGTATGTATTTAAAGTTGTATATGTGTAGTGTATAACTATCTGGTATACATAACATAAGCCTCGTAGCTTACCATGAAACTAGACACACACACACTGGTGCTGTGTGTTAATGTCCCAATATATTTATTTATTACATGATGGAAGGCTGCAAATATTTAGGAATCCATAGACAATAAAATACTATTTATAAGTATACTACATTAAGATAAATATATTATTCAAGAGAATTGACCTTCAATATTAGCGGTCACATAACTATGTTTAATTTTCATGTTATGCGAGTGAGTCACTACCATCGTATTTCCGGTCTGTACCTAACTTTTTATATGTATTTGCTACGGCGTAGTTCATTTCGACGAAAAGTAAGATTTTTGGCAATTCAAAAGAATTGTTATAAATAAGTATTATATATATTTTAATAATATAAGTAATTCTTCGGAATGATTTTTGTAAATCTGTTATAATTTAAGATAATTTGATTATCTTTTTAACCGACTTCCAAAAAAAGAAGGAGGTTCTCAATTCGACCGTATATATATATATATATATATATATATATATATATATATATATATATATATATATATATATATATATATATATATTTTATGTTTGTTCGCGGATTTTTTTGTAATGGATAAACTGGAAATGATAAGTTTTTAGAAAGCACTTGCCTTATCACAATAATTTTATCAGAATTAATTTTATTTTGTTACAAATCGATTTAAGCAGGTTTTTAATATATTCTTTTATATAATATATTATATATATTATTTGATTAAATATGTATAGGTAAATGTTTGTACTACTTATATTATAAAGAGGTAGAGTTTGTTTGTTTGTTTGAACGCGCTAATCTCAGGAACTATTAATCCGATTTGAAAAATTCTTTTTGCATTAGATAGCCCGTTTATTGAGGAATGCTATATATTATATAATATATAGTCTATCTATTCCATACTGACCTTAATATAATCGTTTATTTTGCAACGTTTTGTTTCTGACAGATTCTCCTCAGAAGAAATCCCTTCGTAGTCTGCGTAGCGTCCTCGTGGACTGACAACGTTGATTTCATGTGTAACAGTAAGTTTATTTTATGAAATTATGTTATGAATATATTTGTACGAACTAAGAAAAAGTATTAAAGTTTCGTATCTTCATATCAATATCATTTATATTAGTTTTTGTTTGTCACAAGTGTTTAAAAATAAACTTACAGAATGGCGACGAAATATTTTCTATGATGTAATACTGTAATCATTTCAATCGCGGCGGAAACGCTGATGATCATATTTTCCTCAAACAAATTATAAAGGAATTTGATCTTTATAATATTGTTGATAAATATTAAATTTCCTTGTTACCTTATTCATAATTTTTTATAATAATTTAGTGTACTATTATTATATAAAATGCTAATTAGAGCATCTGTTTCTGTTTGTTGTTGATTATTTCAACAAATTTTCCTTAGTAAATATTTTTTTTGTATAATATTCCTTCTTCTTGACCGCTTATCTTTGATGATTGATATCTTTATGATTTTGTCACTTTAGGCCTTATTTAGGCAAATAAGTCAAGTACTTGTCTGATAAGTTTACTAAAAAAAGTTAAAGAATAAATAAAAACTCCTTAGTATTACTATAATCATAAATACAAAAAAAAAGCTCGTAATAAAAAGAGAGCGAGTTCTTGTTCTCTTTCGCACATTTTTAATAAGAAGTTTATGACATTTTGAGCATTACTATATAAATATACAATAATATATAATAAAGTCCTGCTGCGGGCGTTCATTTGTATGATGAGCATGAATGTTTGTACTCCAGTCATGGGTGTTTACATTTATGATATGTATGTATTTAAAGTTATATATGTGTAGTGTATCGACTATCTGGTATCCATAACACAGGCCTCGTAGTTTACCATAGAACTAGATAGTGTTGTGTGTTAATATCTTAACATATTTATTTATTTACTTAAAAGATATGTATTTCTTTGCATATTTCATATCAATTTTCCATACAAATTGAATGAAGTAATAAAAACATTATTATGTTTTGAATTCTGTTTTTACACTGTTATCAGAAGTTTATCAGAAATTCCTCGCATCCTGCTCGAACAAAGAGAAATTTCACAATAATATTACGAAATCGTCGCCCTTATCAGCATGATAAATCCTTTAGAACAACAATATTCATAATCACTTTCATGTGGTAAATAAACAACTACAAATAATAATATTAATGTTCTCCCAAACGATTCTAGCCACGGTGGTCAATCTCTTTGAGACAGCCATCAGCGCAGGAGATATTACAGTTTACAAGTGTGCGCGCAGACACAAGTGCACTCTCTATTCCTGTCACTCTCATACTCCGGTGGGACGACTACTCGACACCACTGGTGAGAGTTAAGGCGCAGGACCGACGGCTTTACGTGATCTCCGGCACGGGGACGATACACCGCCAACTTCCCAACTCCGGGCTGTTACTGAGGCTTACTAAACAGAAAGACTCAATAACTAAACTTGGCCCGATCTGGGACTCGAACCCAGGACCTCCGGATGTGCAGCCGTACATACTAGACACCACTGAGGCAGCCTACAAGTGTTATCTACTAACTAGTAATATTATACTCAGCAGGTATATTATACTTAATTTTTTATTGGCATAGTCCAATCAGTTAAAGTCTTTGGGTTTGATTCTGACGTTGGGTAAATGTTTTGATTACATATTTTTACACATCATAATTTAACTTAGTATTAATAATCTTATTTTACCGATCAATCTCTTTCGTGTATTCTCTATTCTACGTGATATTGGCGAAGTAATATGTGCTCAACTGGCACGCTTTAAAGCCATCAACAAGAAAATTGTATCGAACTGAAAACCAAGGATACCTCGTTACTTTTATTTTTTTACCTTTTAGGAACATCGCAAGTGTCACCTTAATTACTAATGTAACTTATCAATTTTCAAAAACGCCTTAAAAATATATATTTGCACAAAATCTAATTAAATTTACCTATATGGATGTCATGGCTTTATATTTGTATAATTTATATTGAAATCTTAGAATAAATATAAAATTCTGAGACATCGTAATATGTTAAGCTGGAAAGTTGGTGACTCACCCGACCAAGTAGTCCTTACTGGAACATTTTCATACAATTTCCCCCTTGACATTATTATAAATGTAAATTATTACGGAACATGCATCATGCTGAAATGAAAAACATAATATGAAAAGGCCTATGAGTCATTAAATGTCGTTTTTAATAACCTATAACACATGTATTGATTGATTTCGATATGATAAAATAATTACCATTTGTATCCTCAAGTGGTACCTGTATATATTCCATATCTATACATATAATAAAACTGTAGAGGTCGAATGTCTGTACATAGAAAAAAATGCTAAAAACCGAGCCAGGGGGATGTAAGAAGAGAAATAGAACAAATCCAGATTTTTTCAATTTTTTTGTTTCTCTGTCTGTTTGTCTGTTTGTACGGGCTGATCTCCGAAACTGTTGGATCGATTTGAAAGAAATCTTAGATACTTTTCTTTTCGGAAAATTAAAGACTGGCTGTCCCGTGGGACAGTTATAAACTATAGTAACTTAAGCAGCTTAGTACACAAAATCTAATGATTTAATTTTAATGAAACTTTACAATAGTATAGTTCATACATCAGAATAATAAATATGCTACTTTCCATCCCGAAAAAATGTACGGTTCCCGTGGGACAGATTTGTTTTCGTTTGTCTAGAGGCGAACCCGAGCAGAGTGAGGGTGAGCCGCTAGTACTATTACATATTGGTGAAGTTTATACGACGCGACGTGAGCAAGTTTGCATGAGTTGCTAGTACATTATAGTATCAATGTACATATAAAGTTAGAATCAAAACATATTATTTATTAACTTATGTAATAAGCTAAAATATACCTATTAAATATGTTATTTTTATACAAAATATGTTATATTTTTTTCTCTGAAGTGACATTCCTCTTTTTTCCACGACCTCCTTGAATTGAATTCTACGAAATATTCAGTACAATTAAAAAAAAGTAAAAAATCTTAAAATATGTATGATTCATAAAATAGTAATATAGTAAGATACTAATGCATAGAAAACTCTTTCGAAGTAAACATTTGAATCACAAGATGCCTTCCGTTTACGATGAGTCATAGTGTATTGGCGCCAAACTTGATGTAGTACTTTTTTTATTGGACCTGTTATTAATGACGAAGATGCTAATATTCGCAGTCTTATGCGATTTTAAGTATATGTGTATATTATTATTTCAATTTACAAGAAGATATTAAATATTTAATAATAAAAATATATTATCTATACATATAATAAAATTCTAACTAAGCCGAATCTGTACATTAAATATTTTTTGAAAAATATTATTCAAATAGACATTATTATCGATACAGAGGCCGAGTCTATAGTTTTTAGAATTTTTGACTGTCTGTCTGTTTGTGACCGCATCACGAAAGAACCACTGTTGATGAAATTTTGTATGATGATAGCTGGTTATCCGGGTCAACATATAGGATACTTTTTACTGCAGGAAAATATCTTATCTCTGAGCTAAACGTTAAAACGTATCGCTAGTTACATTATATAAACGATTACAGATTAATTATAATTTACTTTGACTTATTGCATAATATATCTGAGAGCAAACACGTCACGGTCATGTGAACGAAGTATATAGTATGATAAACAATTTCATAACCATACAATACGTTGCATGTTACTATTGTGTAACAGTTAAATATGTTCATAGCAACAGGTGTTTATTTGGCTTAATAAAAATATAAAATACTCATCATTATGTGTGAGCGTGTACCTTAAAAGGTCGACTAAAGATTTATGGTCCAATTATCGATAAGTGTAGAGGCTAGCATGCACAACTGCAGATTCAGAGGCCTTCGATTCCCGGTCGAATTATTTACTTTTTCTGTCAAGAAATTCTCAGTAAAAGATGGCGGAGATAGCGGTGTTACACTCCCGTGCTTCGAGTCGCAGATAAACCCGTCGATTCTGCTCCTGACCTCTAAAATCCCATCAGACTTTGAAAGTGACAGGAATAGAGAGTGCGTTTGTATCAACGCAAACACTTCTGTACTGTAATTTCTTATTAGTTGGCTCGTCTCAGTGAGATTAGCCGCCGTAGCTGAAGTCGGTCAGACGGTTATTATTATTTAAGACTATTGGTTCCCCCACCGACAAGTAGTACACATTATTTCAACTGATCAATTTATAGCCAATATCATAATTCGAATTTTCTGTTGACGCTATTTTGAGTTCCCAAAAAATTCATGAGAAAAATTATCTTTCAGAGAAATACGCTATTGACCTTTAGTTTGTAAACTAGCTTCGACGTGACTATCATTACATTTTATGAATAACAGGTATAACAGGATCTCAAAGCGAAAAGAATTGGTTTCTTAACTTTTATATTTGTTGGTAACCCTTTTCACAATTTTGCGTGTTGAACTTGTTGAATATGCTGTAAAACTTTTTTCCGGCTTAATTCAGTTGTTTGGCCTAATCGATTATGAATCATTCTGGACAACAACATGTATATAATATTGTGTAGATAAATAAAAAATAAAACTTTGTTTGTCTAAGTTTTATTATCATTTTTTACTATATGTGATAGTAAATAATTTACTACTAATTTACTAATTTAAAAGTACCATGTTATTCAATCGTGAACTTGTCTATATCTCTCATCTTATAATGTGTTATATTACATAATATACCGCCAGAGATTTCTTAGTATGTATTGGAGAATATCTAGACTAGGATCAGAAGTAAATTCATAGTTAATTTAACTGCCCACCGTTGGAAAAATACTTTGCATTAAAAATTACTGATGCTACTCGGAAAGCTACCTTGCTGAAATAGGACTGGACTGGTCACGTCATCCGGATACCGATGATCTTTGGGCCAAAGAAACAACTTCTTGGATCCTGCAACGCAGCAGAAGTCAACGTGATAGGCCCAGACGTAGATGGCGGAATCTTTTTAAAGATACTGGTCATAGGGAGTTATAGGGAGCAGTGGAAGATGAGTAGGGAGACCTCTGCCATGCAGTGGGACTCAACAGACTTATAATAATAATATTAATAAAAATCCCGCAGGGCAGATTGTAGCGAGCTGTTGGTGAGATCACACTATGGACCTGGGACGTCCGTGGGAAGCAATATCTACCCCCGCCTTTGGCTTGCCTTCATTGACCGTCTAGAGTAGAGCGCAAATCCAAGTGCTTGAAAGAGTAGAAGTGCTCAATCTGCGTAATAACGGGAAACCTGCTTACGAGCATTCTCGCAGTGGATAAACCGGTGCACACCTCTTGACACCCATTGGCGACCGTCGATGTTACGTCCAATGCACTATGCCACTTTGTGCATCTAGTGGGACGAGACTCACCGTCCACCAAATATTCAATGTGAGACTGTTGATAAGGCGAACGTCCGGTAGTCTCATCCAATATCCCAATTTTGTAGTCCATCCTCTCCATTCCATAGAATCTTTTAGTTTTTTATATTTTCCATAGTCTTTACGCATTATCCGGACACCATCTTTGGGCAATTCCCTATGGGTTACTCAGAGACGGATCCCGGCTAATGCATCATATTAAACAAACTTGAATCTCTTAAGGGGCCTCTACGTGTTGGATTTGTTTCCCCACGCAAGCCTTTCAAAGGACTGCGTACTTTTGAGCCCTTGAAATCTAAAGAGATACAAATAGTAATAATAATATTAATTAAATTAATGTTTATCAGATGGGTGGAAATGTTTCATATCTTATTCTAATACTTTATATTTTTACTAATCCTTATCGAGACACTAGTAAAAGCAAATGTTATAAATATAACAACATAATATACCTAATATTAAAAAAATATTGGTAATGAACAAAATGCATGACAATCTATACAAATAGAATTCGATAAGCTTGTTTACTAAAAATAACGCTAATTTAATAGCATTAAAATTTTCCAGTTCCAAATTATTCTATAACGTAACAAAGGATTTTTTTTCAGGTATTTATTTATTATGACTAGTGTTCGCTCATCGGCCGAAATTCGACCAAAAACATTATATAAATAGAAAAAAAAACCGGATTGCGTAAAAAGGGAACTAGAAAGATGAGAACAAGTTGAAGAAGAAATATAGTAATATACAGACGGAGACATATGTATTATGTAGATACATATTACATGTACCTACACATAGCAAGACTCACAGCTAGTACTCTAGTATCCGACTACATAATACAACTACTTTTTAGTTTAATTCTACAATTTCCTATCCTATGTTATTTTAAACATATAGATTTTATATAATATATTTTTGTAATCACCTTTTAGAAACCTGTATTTTGGTACCTTTACCCCTAAATTAATCATCAATTTGGTTAAGCGGCTTAGTAATTACGAGGGAACATACACACATACATACATACATTATATATATATATATATATATATATATATATATATATATATATATATATATATATATATATATATATATATACATAAATACAGGTCAAACACATAACCTTCCTTTGGGGTTCACTGCAACGAACTGTTTCCACATTTTCTTATCGATAACACTCAAGCTGCTAAACAAAAAAAAAACGGCTGACAAACAGAGGAGAAAAAGGTACTGAACTGTTTTGTCTTTGCCTGTTTATAAAAATAAATATTTTTAAATTTTTTGCCTATTTATAAATATAAATTTTCCTATAGATTAAAAATATTTACAATTTACTGTTTTTTTTAATAACTGATTTGCATTGCATACTGGAACACATGGTTATTCAATAGATTATATACATAATATGTTAAACTAATGTTTTTTCTTCAGTTTAGCATTGACGCTGCTTATAAGTAAATAATAATAAAAAGTGATAATTATCACTTTCTTTTTTAATGTCCAAATAACGCGAAAAAAAAAGATTTTCTATTATCCTCTCATTCTGCCTTAAACAGAAAATATGATGCAACATACATACATGTAATGTTAGTACTCCTATAGTGAAAATAAGTTTGATAATCAACAGAATAAATAAATAGTTATTGACAAAGCCATTATGTACATTTTACATAATATATGTAAGTTCGAAGTGCATCATAAAGCATACAAGAGTATTCACAGGTAATCTTTTCAGATAGTTTTCCTAGAAAATTGTTGCAAACAGAGCTCGATAATGGTTATGATTCAGTTTTGTTTTGCAACCGGTATTGCGTCTTAATAATAGTTTGTTTTCGTATATAGAATTGGGGAAAAATACTTTAATTACGACTGTTATGATGTGGTGGGACATTTCTGATTGGCGTATTTTTTTCCCTACACAAGGTCACAAGCTATCTCCATACGACATGAATTTGTACTGTCCTTCAGTCAATACAATTTGTACTACACATGTTTGTATTGACCGTGCAAATGTATGAGTTGATCTTTTTAAAACAATTGTATTCAGCCCTTTTTAACGTCCCACTGCTGGGCACGGGCCTCCCTTCAAGACGAGGGGGATCAAGCCATAGTCCACCACGCTGGCCAAGTGCGGATTGGAGGACTTCACATGTCTTTCGAAAATTTGCTAGATTCTCTCAGACATGCAGGTTTCCTCACGATGTTTTCCTTCACCGTAAGGCAAGTGGTAATCAAGTTAGAAAATGATTCGCACATGAAAATATCAGAGGTGCGAGACCCGGGATTTGAACCCGCTTCACTCGGTTTCCCAAGCGAGTGCGTTACCACTGGGCTATCACTGCACTTAAAACAATTACTTGATATTTTTTAAAATTACCAGACGCTATCAGTCAAGCGAATGTGATACGTCATGTGTAAAAACTGAAATAACAGGATAGTAGATCTTTGTCTGGGAGTTAGGTGTTTTTAATCATATTGAGACAACTAAATGTGCAGAGACGTCTCGAAAATTCATTGTTTCGAAATATGCAATAATAAATTTATACTTATTAAACTAAATTGCACTCTATCACTATGGAAAACAGTTTGAAATCGAGTGAAAGGAGAACTGCGCAATTATGACCGACCGAAAAGTACTAAAAATAAATACCACGTGTTGTTATCTTATCTATATTATTTTCATGATAAATCGAGTTTAGACTTACATTGTACTTTGTAACCTACGTTCGATGGTTACCATACAACCATTCTTAATCTGATGCGGAGTACTCTAAGAAACGAAAAACAAGCGTAACGGTCTCAGCGTATCTTCGGACTTAGTAAAGAAGGGTATCTATATTTACTATCGCTAAAAAATAACTATCCAGTGAAAAACAACAAGGTGATAATCACTAATAGAAAACGTGAAAAAATGTATGAAAAATGATCTAAGCATTGTCATGCGTCTTTCCACCAGAGTTTAAGGGTTCGAGTTCCGAATAGGGCTACTATTTATATTGGCCTAATACAAGTATTTGTCGGGATTTAAGTATATTAGTTTAGATGTTGCACGTGATGACAAAAGGCATGTAAAACGTTTTTTGTGTGTTTTTTGTGTTCTGTTTGATATTTTTAATGATATATAAGGATATCACTCTTAGTGCTTAAGCCTCGTCGATATCTCATTGAATTTTCCAAGCAAGCAGATTTTGTTTGTTATTATTTTACCACATTATTAGACTATTCCATTTTTATATTTATGTCAGTAGTAGCTCAGTTGTAACGCGCTAGTTTAGGAAATCAAGTGAAGCAGGTTCCTATTCCGGATCTCGCCCCTCTTTTTCAACATTTTCAACATTTTTACCACTTGCCTTATGAAATAGGAAAATATCTGAGGTTTGCATACGAGAAAACCTAGCAAATCGAAAGATAAATGGAGTTCGCTGACCTCGTTCGTATTAAGGAGAGATGTAGTGGGACGTTAAAAAGTGTCGAACATATCATTTTTATTTTATACGAGAACAAAAACAAACCTATTCCACGGGAACCGTACATTTTTTCGGGGTAAAAGTAGCCTATGTGTTATTCCAGACTATAATCTATCTCCGTGCCAAATTTCATCCAGATCCATTCAGCCGTTCTGGCATGAAAGAGTAACAAACATACATTCATACTCACACACTTTCATTTCATTTATAATATTAGTATAGATCTAAGCTTGAAATTGGACATCAGACAATGTAATTTCCAATACGTCATACTCTTCAAGTATGAACCAAAATTTGGCTGATAATCTAAACGGAAATTATGATCCGGATATGTTACTCTTATATATATCATAAAATTGATGCAATTTGATATATCGCTTTAGACGCATATCATTTTAATATTATATTTAGTGTCATTTGATAAGTGGATAAGATCTAAGAAGATTTTCAATGAACGTTTTCAGTAAATACTTATTTCTTACACAACGTAATGAATTAACGATTTTGAATAAAAACATTGTTTATATCTTGGATTATCGCGATCATTATCCCAAGCTATTTACTTAATACAGATAGAAATAGATATTTTTTTCTATGTAGGTACCTATATCGGGAATCGCTAGGTTAAATTAATATTGCTATAAATTAAAAAAAAAACAGTCGTATATGAAAATGGATGTAAAGGTCGATTTTCAGATATCTTATCTTCTGTTATAACGGGGTCAATGTTGTTATTTAAATCTATAGTAATGTATTGTAATGCTGAAGACATTATTTGTTTTAAAGGGCTTAACCATCGATCAAAAAAGTACTAGATGCACAATCAGTGACAAAAAATGCCCTTACCGAATGAGCGCTCATTTGAACACTTGAGCGCGCTTTTAATTTTTTTTTGAAAAATAAATTTAAGCAGTGCGTTTAAAGGTTAATTTAAATTGTTGTATATTTATTTCAACTAGAATAATTATCTACCTAAACACAATTGGTAACAGTCCTTTTGCATGAGTTTGTGTATCTAGTACTTTTTTGATCGATGCGCTTAACTCTAGATCTAACAGTTTGATTTAAAAATATCTCTCACTAGTCACTACACTCTTTTTGCATTTTAGAACAATTTTATTGACGAAGGTTACATCAAGCTACGACCATTAGTAATTGTTTATTTAAGAAATCAACAAAATAAATAGTATTTTTGTTATAAAAATACATCATATTTGATTCTCATCCATGTATTTTGCGTACGTACAAATATCATTATATGTATAATAATTAGTATTTTTCATGATAATTCATGAAAAATACAAATTAGTACAACACTACTGTACTAGAATACCCTCTCGGAACTGCCTATATCGCTATACCGGCCTCACAGAATATAGGTATTTATTTACATAATAAATATTATTTTATATACACAATAATTATTATTTATTTATGCACATTATTGTGCAATTTCGTGTAATAATATTATAATTTATTAATAACAAATCGTTTATGTAGTGGTGCTGATGGGTACGTGACATTGGTCGGTCGTCGTTACATTTGGGTTTCTGCCAAATCGAGTGACACAAATTAACAGAATTTTCAATACACATTATTTAGTATAATGACTTCCGCTACGAGTCATTAATAAACTAGAAGATTTTTTTGCTTTTATTACAATTAAAACAATTCAATGTCATTTTTTACATTATTAGTTTTGTGACGTTACTGGTATTTATTGAGGAAAATATACTAATAAAGAATCTATACAGATAAATAAAATTGAATTGTCTGTTTGTAATGTCAAAATAACAACTTTTTACTAAATGCATATGAAAGTATATACTACCGTATATACGGTACATATAAGAAAAACACAATTTTTGATTTTTTTTTTGTCTGTCTGTCTGTCTATCTGTTTGTTCCGGCTAATCTCCGATACGGCTGGACCGATTTTAATGGGACTTTCACTGGCAGATAGCTGATGTTATAAGGGCTAACTTAGGCTACTTTAATTTTAGAAAAAGAATTAAGGTTCCGCTTAAAACAATGAAAATCGAGCGAAGCGAGGGTGAATCGCCAGTATATAATAAAGAACTTAAATGAATTTTTAGTTTTGACTTTAAAACTAAAAGTGATTTTATCATTACTTTAAATGCAATATTTTAAATTTATTTCTTGAAATGTATATAGGAGCCTCCTTGAAGTATAACATAAATTGATTAAAAAAACAGTTGAGATTCGTTTAATCGATAGTGAAAATATCGAATAACATATGTATACATACACAAGAAACACCTTCTTTTTGAAATTGGTGAAACATACTTTTTTTTTATTATTATATTCAACCTTTCTGTTAAGAAAGCTAAAGCATGTTAATGTTATTATTATAAAATCTTGCTAACTTTATATTCTGAAGACTTATAGGAACGTACACTTTATTCCAAAGAGTTGTTGTTGAGTTACCTGTAGGAATATTTTGGCCTTGTATTGAGTAAAACGTAACACCTGCATTATTAGTTAAATGTAAAAAAACATACGACAAAAAACTCATATATGAGACAGTTTATATATACTGTTCTATAAAAAAGCTGCTTTCAATGTTATGACTATAATTTATAGTATCACATTATATAAGGCATATTACGCAATAAGAGTTTTTTTAGAAGATAATATATATTTTATTATAAGCAGAACCTGCGGCTTTGCTCGCGCTAAACCTACGAAAAACCACTAAGAAGGTAGGTGTCATACAAACTTTCATCCCTTATTTTACCCCCTTATGAGATGAATTTCGAAAAATGCTAAAACACCTATGGATTTAATAGTATTGAAGAGCATCAATACCAAGTTTCAAGAAATTGTGATCGTATATAATTTTTTGGGTTGTATAATAACGTGTTTTCCGTGGGAATAAGATAATCTCCCGCACTTAAAAGTAACCTATGTCACTCACCAGCCCTCCAACTATCTTCACACATAAAATCACGCCAATCCGTCACTATGTTTCGACGTGAAAGAAGGATAGACAAAAAAACAAACAAACACTTTTTCACATTTATATTGAAGGAAAAAAAGGAGATGAATATGAAACCAAATTTTCCATATTGTTAGATTAACGCTTGAAAGTTTAAATTAAACGTATCATCTCAGAGGAAGGTATCTGCGACCTCTAATACAAATGCTGCATTATAAAACGTTCAACACTTAGTACTCACTTATAATTAATCAACAGTATCAAATAATTTCACAAAAAAATATTGCCATAGTCGTGTAATAGATAATAGTTTAATAACTCTGATTCATTTCGATATTCCCAACACCTGTTACGCATAGGATAATCAATATTAACCCGGATTTCGAAAAATACGTCACTACACTCGTTAAGTATTGAAACGTCATGGAATACACTCGCGTCACGGCAGTTATGAGTTCGTTGAAGTAACACAGCTTACTGTTAAAATACGTCATATATTACTTGAGTATATGTAGTTTCCCTATTTGAGTTTGGCTAAACACTTCATATCTTGGCAATGGACCACGTGAAACCGGTTAGTTTATCTTTTTATTTTATTTCCTGGTATCGTTTAGTCAAAGCGTTTAATTTATATACATTCTTGTTGCGATTGTCACCCATTGCTACGTTAAAATGTGTTAAAGAATGTTTGTGTTAAAGCTATTAGATTATAAATGATTTTCTGAAAAATAGTTTCTTGTTTTCAAAGAAATGTCTCGCTGAGTTTCTTTCAGCATTTCTACTAAGGCCTATTTTTTCGAATTGCTGTAAGAGTTATTGCCAAACAATAAATAAATATTTCTGAAATATCAAAATTCAATAAAGTATTTTGATTTTGAATTTATTAGGCTTTCTGAGTAATCTATATAGATAAAATTCAACATTTCATGCATACGTAAATACATACATACATACGTATATACATATGTAAATACATACATGTAAATTTAATTCATAGACTACAATATCACTACTACTTTAATATAATTAAAATAATAAAATAGTAATGTGAATGTATGAATGTATAATTGAAGTCAGTCAACACGTGAGCTTAGAAACTCTAACTTCTTTAATAGTCTAAGAGCCTTACTTTGTATCAAACATTATCTGTACTAACTATTAATATTATAAAGAGGAACACACTAATAATCCGATTTGAAAAAATCCTTTTGCATTAGATAGCCCGTTTATTGAAGAAGGCTATAGGCTATATATCATATATTATATAGTCTATCTTTTCTGTACTAACTGTTCAATCGCACCTAGCGACTCATTTTCGCTTCGCCCGGGTTCGTCCCTAGGTATAGTCCTTCGTCCTGAGTAAAACTGCTAGGGACGAACCCGGGCGAAGCGAGGATAAGTCCCTAGTTTGTTGAATTTAGTAAACAAGTTAAATATTACTTATATTCGACTTGTCCTTAGGGATTTTATGTGAAATATTTTAATTTAGAACGTAAATCACTCGATGTATGAGGATGATACTTCGAATCCAACTATAAATCCATAAACTATTATAAATGATTGCGTAGAAAGGGTTTATGTTTTCATATTCAATCTCCATGCACAAGCCAATGACCTTTTTCATTTGACTTTGGTTATTGGTGGCAGATATTTATTTATTTATTAAATAATTTATTTAATAAGTTGGATTTTAAATTTTATGTTCTTGACAATGATGAGTTGTTTTATTTTATACTAGCGACTCACCCTCGCTTCGCTCGGGTTTGTCCCTAGGTTGCTTCCCAGAACAAAATTAATTAATTAATTTGTTTTTTTTTCTTATGTGGGACCCTATTATTTTTTCTAAAAAAAGTAGCCTAAGTTAGTCCTTATTACATCAGCTATCTGCCAGTGAAAGTCCTGTCAAAATCGGTCCAGCCATTACAGAGAATAGCCGGAACAAACAGAATGACAGACAGACAAAAATTGTAAAGAACATTGTTTTGGTATATGTACCGTGTATACATCCATATGCATTTAGTAAAAAGCGGTTATTTTAATATTACAAACAGACACTCCAATTGTATTCATCTGTATAGATATTCTTTATAGTAAACCATATCAACTAACATGTACAAAAAATGCAAAAAAAAAAAACTTTAATCTATAATAGAGAAAATTTACTAATTCAAATTAACTAAAACATTGCATTATATCAGGCACAAAATCAAACATTAAAAAAAAATGATCTATAAAAATAAGGAAAACACAAGTAGGAACATTCTTAAAGCTTTATTAGAGTACGAAAAAATAATTGTACTATATCTATATATAATAGTATATAAACTATATATATGGAATATTTGACTTTAGTAGAAATTGAACCTGTAAACATTAAGAGCGTTATAGAGTCATAGAAATATTGCATAAAATAGACTCAGAATACCAGGTGGTTCAAAACCCGTGCGACTCGCACACGTGAGTTGCGCAAGCCAAGGTCGTTGCGTAATACTATGTGTCATCCTTCTATTGTAAACCCTAGTTAATGCTTCTGGCTTTACCCGATCATAGAAGAAATATGACATTATAACCATTAGAGATCTCGATCTATGTGGTGGACGCCTCACTCTTTTTCCATGTTTTTTAAACAATAAAATATATTAATTTTAAAGTAGTAATTACATATATGTATGACATAAACTGAACCTCAATCAGAATATTTTAAATTTTTTAATAATGCATCGGATTCACTTGAAAGTTATTAAAATAGTAAAATCGAGTCCATTTAAGAATCCTTGAGCTTCCTAATCTACATATCTATACTAATATTATAAAGAGGAAGAGTTTGTTTGTTTGTTTGAATACGATAATTTTAGGAACTACTAATCCGATTTGAAAAATTCTTTTTGCATTAGATAGCCTGTTTATTGAGGAAGGCTATAGGCTATATATATCATCCCGGACAAATGTACGATTCTCATGGGATAGATTTTATTTTCTTCTAGGGATTCTTATAGGGATAGGGAAAGTTGTTGGATAAAGCCCAGTACGTCTGGTCCAGAATGGTAGATTCTTATATTTGGGGGCCAATATATGTAACAGTATATTGTATACAGTATACATATACAGCATGGAATGTTTTGAAGATGCCTTTTAAAGACAGGGAGACAAATAAACGTCGCTTTAAATACATATCTATTACATATGGAGGAAAACTTGTACATTATTTTTAATTTTGTTACAATATTCTGTAATGATTACCGAGTATTTTATAATAGCTTGCGGTTTTGTTGATTATATTCAAAACAAATGTGTGAATTACTTAATACCAAGTACTACTAACTATATATAACAATTTATTAATTTATATATTAGATTATAATATAAAAACAATACAAATGCTTTATACTACATATATACATTTATTTTTATTGTTTTTTTTTCTTGTAAACGAAGTTGTTACTATTATAAATATTACATCGTGGAGGATTAAAATATGTTTGTACTAAATTAACAAATGATACACAATGATAACTACACCAGTGACAGATTAAACAGGATGTATTAGGTATTATTTTCTAGACTAAAGACGTTGGTGTTTTTATTCTCTTGCTAAGGCTCTTCTGGATTAAACAGTTTGAATAAAAGAAGTTGATGCAATTGTATGGAATGACAAAAATCTTAGTATCTTAGAATCATAACATGTTTATTGGATTACACGCCACGCCACGGCCAGGAACAAGGCCACAACATGCACGGCTAGAAAACGAACAACCAGTATATTTATAAAGAGACTTACATAATATTTATTTAGTTTATAAAGACACCTTTAAATTTATTTATTTAATAATATTATTCCAATATATTTATTTAGTTTTCTATTATTCAACGGTTAGGTTGAAAGACATTTATTCCAACAAAAAGAACATAGTTCACTTAATATTAGAAAAATTATACAATAAAAAAAGTTATGCAACTAATCATGCAGTAGTGCTACTTAATCGGATCTTTCGAAAGTATGTGTTTAATTTTTTCTTAAATATATTAATAGATTTTGCATCTTCTGTATCTTTAGATAATGAAGTGTATAGCTGTAAGTGTTTTTATACCATATTTTGTTCTAATTTTTGGTAACTTTAATTTATTTCAATTTCTAGTGCAATGTGAGTGAGATTTGGTCTTAACTTCTCCTAGATAATTTCTAAGAAATTATGGATGATTTCTAAGAAATCAATTGTTACCTGATACGTCGGCGTGTACGCGTTCCTCAAGGGGTAAAACGAAAGCTGTATTTAGTAATTTTTCGGATAAGTAAACATATTTTATATAATACTTTCTTGGATTTACGCGAATATTTAACATTTTTAAATAAAACTATCTTTTCGGATTATTAAGATAAATAAATCCGCGAAATAATCCGAAAAGATAGTTTTACATATTTTGTAGTTGTAGAACGATATCTTTTCTAAATTCAAATATTCGAATTTATAATATTAACACAAATTGCAACATTAAAAGCTGCCATCCAATATGTAAACTTGTACAGTCTTTAATACAACACGACTTTGACGAGGTAAAATTGCAAGTCAAACAGCATCAGCTAACATATGACGCTGTCAACTATGCTTTCTTAAAGATTTAAGATGAGATGAGATGTTTAAGTATTAATTATTTATTATAAAACTAGCAACTTACCCTCGTTTTACTTGGTGCGTCCCTAGAATCCCTTTTTATTTATAACATTGTAGAGTCATTTTTTGGAAAATTTTCTTAATAATAGTAGCCTATGTCTTACTCCAGTTAGGGTTTTTGTTTCTTTATTTTCATCTAATCACTGATTTGGACTTAGCCAGTCAGTTTAGAGGGAAAAGTAACAACAACAGTGTGATCTAAATATGGAGTATTGAGTATATTAAAAGAAACCTCCCTATTATGCATGTTAATATACTCAACAAAAAACTAGTTATCTGCCAGTAAAAGTCCCATCAAAATCGGTCCAGCCGTTTCGGAGATTAGTTGGAAAAAACAAACAGACAGACAGACAGACAAAAATTTTATAAAATGTTTTATTTTTTCTCTTATAAGTACTGTATACACATTCATATACATTTTGTATGTCTGTTAAATAATGCTCTGTTATTGTAAAGTATTAAGACTCGTAAAGTTCATTAGATATTTAGACATTACAATAATACTAAATCACATCGAGGTCCCCTAATTGATGGGACAATCGTGCAATTTATAACCATACCCCCTATACGACCCCTATAACTTTAAGAAGTAAATTAAAGGAAATATACATTAGTCTTTTGCTTTTCAAAAATTAATAGTAAATGTGATTTTTTTCTTTCAGTTACTATGGACCTGCGGATAAACATAATTTTTTATAAGTTTTTATGTTAATAGTTTATGTGCTTACTTTTTATCTCAATATAGGCACAATCAGTATAAATAGTAACAACTTAGATTTCTTCTGATCTACAAAAAAAAAAAACTAAGTTTAAATAGCGACCCCACTAAAACACATTCTTATGTGATAATCTATACATATAATAAAGTTCTGAGTTGAATCTGTACATTAAATATTTTTAGGAATCTTATTGAAATAATAATTATTATCGATACAGAGGCCGAAAAAACAAACAAAAAAAACTATTACTTTTTAGAATTTTTGTCTGTATATGATTTAAATATGCCTAATATGTCTTATTTTATAATTTTATTAATTTATCAATCCTTTTACAAACGCAGAGTTGTGACATACGGGATGAAATCTTTAGCTATTTTTGTTCTGTTACGCCAAAGAAGTATAACTTCTTACGTATGTCGGTACAAGTACACACACACGTTTTTTTTTTGTTTTTTTTTTTAGATTTACCTGCAGGAACTGCTTTTCTATCCAGGTATAGAAATATTCATCCAAGAATTTCACATTGTAGTAACAAATTTTACAGAGAAAAAAAATCACATTTTTTTATGCGATTCAGTGACAAACGAGCAGACAGACCACCTGATGGATAGCAGTACCTGTCGCCCATAACACCTACGGTTCAAGCATTTAGGTTTTAAGTAACAAAAATGCAGAACACAGGTGCGTTGTCACTGTGAGGACTAAGATGATATGCCTGTTGCCTGTAATTGCGCTGGCTACCTTATCCTTCATACCGGAACGCAACAATGCAATCATTGTTGCTTGGCGGTAGAAATAGATAAGGGGGTGGTACCCATCCAGTCGGACTCCTCAGGCTTGACAGAGTCCTACCACCGGTAAAATATATACATTTATAATATTAGCATTAACATGAGAACATTTTTTTTTTGATGATAATTATATAGTACTTACTCCTAAATATCTTAGAATCAATTATTGTTCAACATAATCTCAGACTAATTAATAATATCTATAGACAGAGTGTAATAGAACTAAACATGAAGCCAAAATTTGTATAGTGAGTTATAAATAAATAAATGTTATTAATAAAAATAGCTGACGTATTTTATTATAATAAAAAATAAATAAATAAGGTAATATTATGCTATCTATATTTTAAGGGGAAGAGAGATAAGAGAACTAATGCTTCAAAATAAAAAATAATATAGTATTATTTTTACTATAAAAGAAATTATATTATTGTAACTAATAAATATATGAAATATTCCTTATTCTTTGAAGAACAAACGTTCTGTATAGCAAAATCGAGAATAGTAGCATAAACGGCACATCATGCTACTATTTTTGATTCTGACATTTATTTTAGTGTAAGTACTCCGTCTATATAGTTCTTTAGTTTGAGGACGCAATATTGTTGCAATCAGACATTACTATAACTTCTGTTCGTCATCTTATTATAACTGTCTCTAAATATATTCACCATGAAAATCCCCATTACCCAACAACTTTAACAAAAACCACAAATGGACCGCATGTTCTCATAAATTCCGTATCTCAGTATTCTAATTAAACGGAAATGCTTAATGAAGTAAATATTCCATATAATTAACAAAATTGCTTTTCCTGAATATTTCATCAATGCCGCATTAAGTCTAAATACCTGGATCTAAGGCAGAACTTTGGCATCGTATTCGATTAACCACTATGAAATTATTATCTCTTTAGTAGCCAAAGAAATGGCGAAATATATATTGAAAATAATACTCTTATATCAAATTTTACAATAAACTTGATTTATAATCTTGGAGGAAAAATTAAAAGGTCTTTTTATAAAAACTTATTTATCTCTATGTAATTTTTTTTTGAATAAAAGTATGCACTGATTCAGAAATCCCTTTAAAAGTGACTAATTATTCTTCTATTTATTTTTCTTCGAAATTTATATGAAATAGCACAAAAGATTACCTATTTATAAAAAAATATAAACAAAATATAACACACAAAAAACATCAGAATACAATACTTATGTTTTAAAATTGGTAAAAAATATATTAAAAAAGGTTGTGAACAATTGACGGAAATCATTGTCGTGAACCTTAGTTCTATTAACGAACAATCGCGCTTATGAAATCCTTCAAAGTCCATTTTGGTCTTTATAAAACTTTTGCAAAGTTTTATAAAGACCAAAATGAAAAAAAAAACAAAGTATTACAAGAAAAGAAAATTTTTGAAAAGAACCAAGAACAAATTCGCTTTTCCAGCCACGTGATGGTGCGGTCACATGCTTGCATTTACCAAATGGGAATCATTACCAACGTATTTACATAAGTTTTATTGAAAGAAAAATTTAAATATCTCAAATTTGCAAAAAAAGTTTGTAATGCTGTAACGCTGTTATATAAAGCTAAGGATGGGATAAGAAACCGGAATTGAAATAATCATCGACTCGATGAATGTTTTATTTTCTTAAATACGATCTTCATGATTAAGCCTGATGACTGTCACTCTATGAAGTAAGCAGGTTCGATTACTCACATTTATTTAGTTAAAAAAAAATTGATCAAGTGCGAGTCGGAGTTGCGCTTACATAGGGTTTGTTGTACCACCCTACTACATTTTATTATATATATATTGACAAATTAAGAATTATTATATTGTGTAGGTATATTTTATTTTTCAAACACTTGTATATTTTTCGTAATTTCATCTGGTTCTTTTTTATCTAACATGGTCCCGACATACAGTTCCAAGTGTAAAACTGGTAGTAATAGATTTTTAAGACTTCAGATTTGGAACATTAGAATTGATAAGCAAAAATATTTAACAGATAATGACCTAATTCACTTGGACAACATAATATAAGTGAACTAACCTACACGTTATCACGTTTGTTTAACCTAGAATTACATCATTTACTGTGCTGATATGCTTTAGTTACACAATAGCGATAAAGATGGGGCAATCGCGCTCCATGCCCCAAAATAAGTCATATTAATTTCATTCGATATCGATAAACACCGAGATTGGGCTCCATGTGATATATATTTTTTTGAAATGATAAGAAATAAATCTGATAGCTTTGATTCTAGTTATTTAATTAATCATTTATAAGAATTTATTTTAATAGGAGGTATTGTTACGTTCTATGAGTTCGGGGATCGGAAATTGAAGCACGTGTTTTGCACTATAGATGTTTTATTGCTCTTGGTTAACAAGAGTGACTTACGGAGCATTAAGAGGATTGTGAAGCTAAATAAAAAAAGTAAATTTCCATACAAAAAGCGATAACGTTTTCCCCCCCATTAACATAGTCTAATTTTCATAATTTTTGGAAATGTTGTAGATATAATGAAAAACTAGGTCCGTACGTTTTTATTTTAAAGAAATATTGCGTATGATAGAAGTTATTAGCATCTAAATATCTGTATTTTTGACGTAAAAACTTCCTCGAGCATTTTTATTTTTTTATAATTAAATTAAACTGAACTACTAAAAAAGGAAAACGTACAGACCTAGATTAAGGTGTACTGAATCTAATGAAATCAAAATTGTCTCATTTCGTAAATGTTTAGGGGGGTAAAAACGTTATCGCCCAAAACAATATTTCAAACAGGAATGTAGGTAATTGCCTCTAAGATTTGCAACTCTCTCTATCGCACCATAAGGGTTGGCAAAGCGAGCGATATGAAACAGACAGTATTTTCTTAAAAACCTACTCGCGCCGTGTATCGGCACTTCACAATCCTCTTAACACGCGCATTTTATACACAGTTATGGTTAAACTCAGTCACTGAACACTAATTTTCACCACTGTAACTACACTTTCACTATAACTTCACTCCACTGTTCTTCACTTTTCACTTTTTCGTACTACTTCTCAGTTTTCACTCAGCTTCTAAATTCTACTGGTCCCTCAACACACTGTCGGCCTTTTTATATGCATAACTAACTGCATAAACTAAGAACATTCTAGTAATCGAGTAATTTCGAATATTTAGTTTCTCTCTCCCTCTTACACACGATAATTTACGATTAACTGTTCTTGTCTGAATCTCGAACCTTCTAGTAATTTGGATATCTCTCTGGAAATGTTTTGACAACTGTCTTAGGATATATAAAGCAAGCTCAGACGTGTATTTTTAATTATTATTTTTAGTATAATTACGTTGCACACTCTCCATTACGCGACAGTATATTAATTAATTTTTTATCATACAACCTCTTTTTCACTGAGTTCAACTCATTTTTTTTTATTTTATGGCTTTTAGGCATGATAATAATTGAATAGGACTTTGTTTTGTGAACTAAAAATTACCTATCTCTAGAATAAGAATTAATAACAAGTGCTACTGATAGGCAAGAACAGTCGGCTGGGTTTGCTTTAGTAAGCTGAAGGATTTACTCAAGCATGCATGAAAATAACGTATCTGAGTGATGAGTCATACGCATAGATATAGAGAGTGGACGGAATGTTTCTTGCCAGCCGCCAACTGAAAATGGCGGAAAGGCGCGACAGAGACAAAACGTATGTGCGGTCAGAAGTCTTCTATATTAATTGAAATACGATTAATGAAGATAGATATTTATAACCATTTTACATTTCATTATAATCATTTTCAATAATATGATAATTATTTTTTCACATCCTATTTATAAATTCAAATTGGACATAAAAAACACGTATTGGGCGCGTGTTCGCTTCCTCTCTTTCTAAAGAGTGATCAATTTCTTGATAGTATTGCTCAATCCATACTCTATGTCTATCATCGCACTGTCAGAACGTGTCATTAGCATTGTTTCTATTAGCAATAATGTCCTCCTGCCCGGTTCCGGCGACGGTGGCCAATCTCATTGAGACTAGCCAACTGCGCAGAATATTATACTGCGATGAGACACAAGTGCACTCTCTATTCCCGTCACTCTGTTACACCGGTGGGACGACTACTCGTCACGATCACGTGAAGCACCGCCAACTTCCCAACACTAGGCTGTTACTGAGGCTTACAATGCAGAAAGACTCAATAACTAAACTTGGCCCGACCCGGGACTCGAACCCGGGACCACCGGGTGTGCAGCCGTATATGCTAGTCACTACACCACCGAGGCAGTTTAATTTCTATTAGCAACAATTATTAAATATAGAATATAAAAACTTTTTTGAATAATAGCTATCCGTATTGATAGAATCCAGGGTAGCCTAGTGGTAACGCGCTCGCTTGCGAAACCGAGTGAAGCGGGTTCAAATCCCGGGTCTCGCACCTCTGATATTTTCATGTGCGAATCATTTCTAACTTGATTACCACTTGTCTTACGGTGAAGGAAAACATCGTGAGGAAACTTGCATGTCTGAGAGAACCTAGCTAGTTTTCGAAAGACATGTGAAGTCCGCCAACCCGCACTTGGCCAGCGTGATGGATTATGGCCTGATCCCCCTCGTACTAAAGGGAGGCCCGTGCCCAGCAGTGGGACGATAAAAAGGGCTGAATACATACATTGATAGAATCTGCTGGTCTCTGTCGGCTGTACAGACATGACCCTATATCACTATACGGAGGAAATTATATATGAATGATTACGCTATTAGAAGCGAGATTACTTGTCTTTAACTGTAATTATTTATTTATCACGTGTTGATAATTTGCACGTGGTGGATTGTTTTTTATTATTTTCTAATTAAACTAGAGATTTGTCCTGATTTTGTTTAGGTTCTGACTACAATTTGCATTTTACAGTAACTCTTAAAGTGTACATATATAAATGTATAGACACGTTCGTATATAAATATAGTCAATAGATTACATAATATACAAAAAAAAATTAAAATACGGCATGTTCCAGTTCCAGAGATTAGCGAATCCAACAAACCAAAAGTCAAAATTATAGGTTTTATCATATTAGTAGATATAGATGTTTTATTAAAATTACTATATATACATATTATATATAGAAATAAAACTTATTTTATTAAATTAAATTCAATCTCACAATCCCGGCATTGCCGAGCCTTCCCTAACGTCCCGTACTTATATAACATACCAACCATGTCTCACGTGCCTCAAAAGCCTCGTGATCGTCTGTCACGTTGCTACTTCAAAATGTTGTACCTACTAAGTATATACGGTGATCAACAATAATTTTTTTATGTATGGATGGACCAATAGATAAATTTTTTATTATATCTCATCTAAATCGGTTTAGTAGATCTAAAGATTACTCCCTACAACCTCACAAACTCACAAATTTTACCTCTTTATAATATTAGTGTAGATGTAACTTTAGCTCTTACCCGAGGTTTTGCTCGCATAGTTTATACAGTGTTTATTTATTAATAATAGTAGTGTAATGATCTTATATCTGATAACACATGCACTCCTCTTACTCCACCCAACAATAAAGGCAATATGATGCAAAATAATATTTCTCTAACACTGACCCAACAAAATTTACTGACGGCCATTTGAAGTGTAGGAAGTGCTATTGAATAATAATTGTTGTAATGAAAATAGGAATAAATTAACATATTTGTGTTAAATTATTTATTTCAATTTTAAAGTTTAGAAAAGCTAGACTATAGGTCAAGTGTTGGCTAGCTGTCTGTGTAATACAAGAGTTTGAATAATAACAACTTTTTTTTTAACATTGTGACATGATTTCAATGATGGCTGTTATGACGCACTGGTAACTTATTTAAGGTAGGCGCAGGGGACTTATGCACAGGACAATTATTGTATAAAATATGGATATTTTTCCCGGTATATTTTAGTACGTAATTTGACATTTAAACACAGTTTATATATTTTTAGGTTTGTAGCGATGGATTGGATGAATCACAATATAGTCCATTGTGTTTTTTTTTTACTTTTTTCATTAAATAGCTAACATAATATTTTAAATGTTTTTGACATTTGACATTATAAATAAAATTATCTTTTTGGATTTTTTCGCGGATTTATTTTGATTTTTGATTCCCGACGTTTCGAATGCTTTACATCAATCATGGTCACGGGAGAGACTAAGGTGTTAGACATCTCAAAGGCGTTATATACTTGTTACAGACAGTGCCTACCCACAATTTACAAAAATGGCACCAGAGTACCTTACATTTTCTATTGATTTTAATTCTAAACATATTAAAAAAAAAAGAAAAAAAAACCTATTATGAGGAGTCCAACTGGATGGGTACCACCCTCTTATTTATTTCTCCCGCCAAGCAGCAATGATTGATTGTTGTGTTCCGGTTTGAAGGATAAGGTAGTCAGCGCAATTACAGGTAAGAGGCATATCATCTTAGTCCTCACAGTGACAACGCACCTGTGTGCATTTTTGTTACAACTTACATAAAACCTAAGTGCATGAAACGTAGATGATATGGACGACAGGTACCGCTTTCCATTAGGTGGGTTGTCTGTTCGTTATCATTGGCTCAGTTTTTGACGACACGTTTGGCTCAGTTTGTAGTGACCATACTTGCTGTGCCAGCGGTCGCGGGTTCGAGTCTCGCTGCGGCCATTCATTTGTGTGATGGTCACGAATGTTTGTACTCCAGTCATGGGTGTTTATATTTATAATATAAAGCCATATATTGTTATATATGTGTAGTATCTCAACTATCCGGTATCCATAACACAAGCCTCGTAGCTTACCATGGAATTAGATAGTGCTGTGTGTTAATGTCCCAACATATTTATTTTTAATTTATTGAGTACCATAAAAAAATACACTCAGACACTTTTCGTACAACAGAAAATTCCCTGCAAATTTCCATTATAATCAACCCAACTTTCTATAATGTGGAAACTTACATAATATATTATATTTATTATTATATACGAATGAAATAAGAGAATATTAATAAATATTCTTCCTTAGCTTCCAAAATCACTGAGTCGTTAGAAGGGCGGGTCACTAGCTCTATTATATGATTCTAGACGACGTAATTGCCAATTACCTCCTAACCAGATTTGCACGTCATTCGGCCTTGGCCGTCACGTTTCTATACTTTCTGTGGGCACGCGTCCGTTTATTACTGCGTATACATCTGTAATATAATGTTATTAATAAATCAGTCCATCATAAGTTAATGTTATGTTAAAGCCTTATTATTACTTCACTGTTTGCTGGTTTATTTCACTTAAATAACTCTAACAATGACTGTAAAATATAGAAATGGCCAAGTTTAGACTGTAGAAGTATGAAATTTTGTACAAGCGTTTTTTATACAAAGCTGTGATAGATTAATATCTACTTAATATATTTTGGAAATTCATCCCCTGATTCGATTAAATAAGGGATGAAAATTTGTGTGCGAGTTCGTCATTTTTGAAGTAGCAATTATAGAAATTAGTGCTTAGTCGGATAGAGTCAGTAGCGCAAGTAGATACTAAACGCATATGAAAATAGAAAGGCCGAGCAAAGCGAGTATGGGTCGCTATCAGACTAATACTTCACTACATAGTATAAAAAAAAAAATCAGCGATCATCTATTGGTGAGTCCTCATTTACGTTGAAAACTATATATATACTTATTCTTTTTTCCTTTTCTCACTCTAAATGTTTTACATGATTTATGTTATGTACACTTGTTATTGATATACATATCAGTGAGTGTGTTACTTTTATATAATTTAGTGTGTTAATGTCAAATATGTATGTATATTGTAAGTGTGCTTAAGAAATAAATAAATAAATAAATAAAAACAAAGTCGTTTCCCGCTGTCTATCTCTATATACGCTTAAGTCTTTAAAACTACGCAGCGGATTTTTTTATAGATAAAGTGATCCATGAGGAAGGTTTATATATAATACATGCATAATATAGTAGAGAAACACTGATAATTTTAGAGGTTTCTGATATGAAGTCGTAAATAAACACATTTTTTTGCGCTTACATTGCAAACGCTGGCTAAACCCTACGAAATAGATCAAAATAATGTACTAAAATAAAAAAACAAAATACAAAAAAGTCCGCGATGGCATATGTCTATCTCTTAAGGATAACATATTATATTCATTTTACTATATCCAAGCTAGGGACGAACCTGAGCGGAGCGAGGGTGAATCGCTAGTTAAATACAATAGCTTTCTAAATAAGTGAGAGAGTTTGCTTATGTCTTCTTTCGGTCGGTCTTCGTTCGAATGCAGAACTGATGACCGTTATAGTAGACGTATTCTAGAGTGAAGACCAGGGCTCGACACGTAGTGTAGAACGCCCTTTAGCTAGGTGGAGAGATGGAGGTGGTTATAGAGGCTGGTAGCGATTGGATGCGTAAAGCTGAAGACTGAACTCAGTGGCCCTAACAGAGGGTTATGTCGTGTAGTGGATAAAAGCAGGTTGATTATGATGATTTATTTTATATGTCAATCAATCAAGTAATAATTGATGTAAATTAAGAGTTTATGGGTTTGTTCTTCTTTCGCAATGAAGTAGAGGATCGACATTTTGCATAATTATTATTATTATTAGTGAAGTCAGGTCAGGCCGCAAGTTTATTGCAAAAATGAAAATGATTTAATTACGTTAATTCAAATTTTAATATTTTGAAAAATAACTTAGACGGCCATAGAAATCGTGAAAATATATGTATTTAATAACTCTAGATGTACACTAAGTACTTATTTTTAACCATTAATTAAGATGTTTTAAGTGTGTCAAAATGAGCACATTTTAATTAAAATGTTAATACGTAAAATAGGTAATCTACTTTGCGAATTTGTAATATACCCAGGACTCAACCTAAGTTTCATGTCAGGATTTCGAGCATATCTTTTTCCCTCGCAGAATCAAAACGCTAACATTTCAAATATTTATAGAATATTTTCTGAGTATCTATAAGTAATCATCAGTCAGTCATATGAATGAAACAATCTTTTCGGATTTTATCACGGTTTAATTTAATTTTTTTTTCGATGTTCTGAATTACAGCAAACATGGTCACGGGAGAGTAAAGGTTTTAGATGTCTCAAAATATATTATATATGTACAAAGTTGTTACAGACAGTATAATTTTGTGAATAGATAATGTAAAATATTCGCGTAAATGTAAGAAAGTAGAGAAACTGCAACATATTTCAAATACCGGTTTGTTTTTTGGCAATAAGTAGAAAAGGAATTGGCTCACTAAAAATAAATATAAGACATAAATATTTCATATTACGTGTATTTTAAATAAATAATAGTAAACGAAATCCTACCTAAGCTAATCAAGCCATACCTAACATATTTGTCCTTGGCCGTCACGTTTCTAACTTTGTATGAGCACGAGTTTCTATAAAGGGTACTTTTTATGTGTTCTATAATAGTATTATAGTATTGTTGTTTACAAGTTCACGGTCTATAATTATTTATAAACATTACTAGTTTTTGTTCATCCTTTTGTTCGCGTGAGGATGGCAGGGATAAATTGTAGCATACATCCGTCTTCATAATGCATTGTCATTACCAAATTTCAGTGGTTTGATAACCATAAATATTTTTTCGACACAAAAATATTTGACGCGGCTCAGGATTCAAACCGAGAACCGATCTCAGAGACCGAGAGAGAATTCCTTTGGGGCATTATATATTACCGAGAGAGAGATTCCTTTTTTATTGATTATGTCCTCCTGACTGATTTCAGCCATGGCGGCCAATCTTACTGAGAGTTAAGGCTAGTTAACTACGCAGGATATATTATAGTGCACCAGTGTACGCTCAAACACAAGTGGACTCTCTATTTCTATCACTCTCATACTCCGGTGGGACAATAATTCGACAAGACAAGCGAAAGATCAAGGTCTAGACGTACGGGTTTTGCTCTCCAAGGGTATGATGTACCTCAAAATTCATAACTCCGAGCTGTTTCTATGATTTTCTTAATAGAAAGACTCCAATAACTAAATTTGTCCCCACTCAGGATTCAAACCCAGGACTTCGAGATCTACAGGATGAGAACTGCCGTAATTGTAACTGAAAACTAATATATGTGTACTATTTTTTAAATTAATAAAACCATATTACCATTTTGTTAAACTATTGCATAACTAACACAAAGTTTTGTATTTATAATATCACTGACACAAAAAAGCACAAATAATTTTCCACTCACGTATAATGATTGGCTCCACTTCCATATAAGGCTGAAATGAATAGAAAAGAATAAAATTAGTATTCAATAATAATGTTTAATATGTTAATAAAGCTATGTATTGGTTGGTATAGGTCGTGTATGACGTACAAACATTTGCATCGGGACATGGCTTCTACCTACGTAAGAGCACTAAAGAACTAGATTATAAAAAGTACCTATTATATAAAATGTGTAACAGTAATAAAATTAATCCATACTATATATAGTATATAAGTTTTAGCAATGTTTCTTAATAAGTCAGCAAAAAGTCATCGTAACCTAGCTGTTATTTTGATGCCTAAAAATGTATCCAGATATAGAGATTTGATTGGATTGTGCAACAAAAACGCGCAGACGAACATGCACTTATATATATAGATGGATCAAATGTATTGCTTATTATATAAAAAGGCCCAATAAACAGACTTAATGTGGTCCGAAAATTAAGAAAAAATCTGGATCTCGACAGCGCTACCTACTGGGTTCAACTATAGCTAAAAATATCCAGGAAACTTCGTAAGTATCAAAGAAAAACATTATTTTCGGTCAATTCGTATAATATTATTAGAGAAGTAGAGAAGTATTACAAATATTCGTTCGCCGGAATTTTATGCATAAAGATGAAACTGCATATATAGTCAACTAATTTTAAATGGATTTCTTTCTTGTCACGCGTACTGACGCGCGATGCAACCAATGGACGTAGTTTACAAATAAAAATAATACAGGCTGATAGATACTATGTATACTACAAGTCCAAAAAAAATAACTTGAAATCTATGAAAATATTTTTTCTTAAATATTTAGAGAACATATAGAACTAGTAGCCTACCTCGGCTTTGTCCTGCTAGATTATTTTTTTTTAAATATTTTGACAGGGTGTCAACATTTTAATCATTCCCCTTTCATAATCAGTTACTCTTCAGTTTGAGCGGTGTAGGCTACGTTGAATCAGTTTGGAGAAGCAACTTTGTATACTAAAATGAGTTCATAGTGGATTTCCAACATTACTGTTCTATTTCATAGGATAGTCACATTTGATGATAAATACATATTAACCGAGTTTGTTTCCACTGTTCTTATGAGACCATGATCAAACTTACAATTCCCTTAAAAAAATGACATTGACTTTAAATTCTCTGAGTGCAAGATCTCATTAAGCTTTTTTTTAATTTCTTACTGTCGGGCACGGGACTCACTCTCATTGAAAATTGCGAGGGGGGTCAGGTCATCCCAATTGGCAGGCCATACACCAGTGCGGATTGGCGGACTTTACATGTTTTACTTTCAGGTATCCTCACGATGTTTTCCTTCTCCGTAAGGCAGGTAATCATATTGAAAATGATTCGCGCAGTTACGAAACCCGTGATTTGAACCCGCTTCACTTGGTCTTCTAAGAGAGCGCGTTACCACTGGACTACCACTGCCCAAAGTACAGGATAAATCATTATAAAACAACTAGCGACTCACCCTCGCTTCGCTTTGGGTTCGTCCGTAGACAAAAGCAAATCTATCCCACGGGAACCGTACATTTTTCCGGGATAATATATAGCCTAATATCCTTCCTCAATTAACGGGCTATCTAATGCAAAAAGATTTTTTCAAATCAGATTAGTAGTTCCTGATATAAGCGCGTTTAACCAACTAACCAACAAACAAACAAACTTTTCAGCTTAATAATATTAGTATAGATATTATCTATGTCGTGACGCACTGACCCGCCCCCCATTTCTGTATTAGCAATCTATTAAAATCGACCTCACAGTTATCGTGTTGATAAAATTCTTCCCATATCGATCGTTCTGACATAACGTTCTATTACGCACGGTCACGTACTTATATAACATTGCTGTTAAGACAATTTAATAGATACTTACATTTGCTTATAGTTTTGTTTGCATGTATAATTAATTTACAAACATGATGAACAAAATTAAATACTCATGTTGTATCTATACTAATATTATAAAGCTGAAGAGTTTGTTTGTTTGGTTGAACGCGCTAATCTCAGGAAGTGCTAATCCGATTTGAAAAATTCTTTTTGCATTCGATAGGCCGTTAACTGAGGAAGGCTATAGGCTATATATCATCCCGGAAAAATGTACGGTTCCCGTGGGATAGAATTGTTTTTGTCTAGTGACGAACCCGAAGCGAAGCGAGGTTGAGTCGCTAGTATATAATACTTTTTTAGATTTACGAGAATATTTGACATGTTAAATAAAACTATCTTTTCGGATTATTGTGCGGATTTATTTTAATTTTTGGTTCCCGACATTTCGAATGATGAAATTTTTACAGAAATCATGGTCATGGGAGATTCTGACTTATGTTGTACCTTAACCTGTAGAAATCAGTTTAGATCTTCAATTATGTTAATTAATCTGTATATTAAAAAAGTTTCATCGAAATCATTTCAGCTTAATTCGAGTGATGCGCCAAAACACAATATGTACATTGTACATATGACACTAACATGGAATTCAAGGGTACCCAAAATTTTGAAACCATAAATATAAGAGCTATAGTTAGTAGAAGTTATAATTATTTATATGTAAAGATTATCTATTTCATTTTAAATAACTGAACGTGTTTTATTATACAATATTGGTTATCTCGATAGTTCATGTTAAAAGATCTTTCTAATCATACAAGTCACATAATGGCGCATTCCATTGCAATTCGTATTTGCTTTTTAAATAGGTTTCATCGATGTTTTAATAATTGTATTGAAATGACGAATTTAATTGCTATGTCATAGAATCACGACCTACATGTCTGAGAGAACCTAGCAAGTTTTCAAAAGACATGTAAAGTCCGCCAACCCGCACTTGGCCAGCGTGGTGGAGTATGGCCTGATCCCCCTTGCATTGAAGGGAGGCCCGTGCCCAGCAGTGGGACGTTAAAAAAAGGGACAGAATAAAAAAATTGAATTATTGTAGGAAAACTTAATAAAATTGGTCGATACATTCATATATAGTAGGCGACCAAGAAGAAATACATACATATGTACCTACAGTAATTACTTGTGTATTCATTTTTGAAACCTAATAAATATTTTTCTAAATGCGAACGTTTATATTTACTAGCGATTTACGGTAGTATATTATTCTTTCTATGCTCGTCGTCTATGTGTTTTTAAACCACTAATTGGGATGAATCTTTTGCGAATATTATGCGTACACCCGCAAAGACCAAAATTTTTTCCTTTGTAAGTTTGTCCTCCATGTGTTCTTAATTCATTCATTTCTAGGGACACGATTCGAGTGAAATGAGAATAAGTCGAAAACAAATGTATAAAAACAAAAATGATCGATATTGAAAGTTGTATTGTTGAGTGAGCAATAAATATTTTTATTTCCATTGTATAATGTGATTCCGAGGAAATATAAACTAAATATAATATATTGCCTAACACTGACTGCAATTGTAGAAAAAAATGTGAAAAAAAAACGTGTCGTATCTTATAAAATAATTAGGTCGGTAGGTGTTAGAGAAGTGTCACGTTTGGGCATTTAACGAGAATTTCATGTACTATCTAAATAATTACACACATTTATTAATAACTAGTTGTTGCTCGTGGCTTTGCTCATGTTGCTCAAATCCGTATTAATAATATTATAAATTCGCTCGCGTTCGTCCCTAGGTACGTTTTCACGGTTAGCTATGTTTAGGTATACATAAATAGTAGCTTGCTACTCCTAAGATATTCATTAAAATTATATAGCGATTTACCCTCGTTTTGCTTGGGTGCGTACGCCGTACGCGGATTTAGTTGACAATTTCATGGGTTTTAATTTTTTTCGCGGAACCCTAAGTCTTTTTCTAAAATAAAAATAGCCTAAGTTACTCCTTGTAACATCAGCTATCTGCCAGTGAAAGTCCCGTCAAAATCGGTCCAGCCGTTTCGGAGATTAGCCGGAACAAATAGACAGACAACAGATACTCCAATTTTATTTATCTGTATAGATGTGAAAGTTTGTGAGTATGTATGGATGTTTGTTACTCTTTTACGCCAGAACATCTGAACGGATCTGGATGAAACTTTTTATCCCGGAAAAATGTTCGGTTCCCTTGGGATAGGTTTGATTTTGTTTTCCTAGAGGCGAACCCGAGCGAAGCGAGGGTAAGCCGCTAGTTGGTAATCAAATACATATGTATAGTCTATATTATTCAGGGAGAATGCGGCTTCCTCGTAGTAAAAGAACTTTTAGAATTGTTTCAAATTTTAAGATAAAGTGACATTTGGCTTTCGCACTAAAATAGACAGTACCATGTTAGTTTACGTACTAATACGAGTACGTCGATAGTCTTTTCTCATAGAGCAAAGTTCTTAGAGGAGGAGTACTTCCTCGGCCGAGCAGGCAGTCACATTCATTCAATACCAGTAAGGTTTTTGAAGTAAGGTTTTTTAGCTCTTTAATTTATTTTCTATAGTATGAAGAAATTCCAAATCAAAAATTTGGTAATTAGTCAAATTTGAGTTATTATTTTACATATGTCTTTGCAATATGCTTTATAAAATAACACATGGAGTATGGCTTACTTCAGTCCAAACACTATTTCCTTCGTTGCTGCATAACAGAAGCAAAACAAACCGACAAACAAACTTTGGGTATTGTGATATTAGAAAGTATAAAAATATTTTGCATTATAAAATTATAAGAAACTTATACAGTTATTATAATATTACCTTATAAACACCTAACCTTGAGTATAACGTAAAATGGTAGATATAAAAATAAAGTGCGTATATTGTGGATTAAATTGACTTCCATTTGTTATTAAAATACACGTGTATTGATTCACGTGATAAGACTTTTATCCGACCACTTTGAACTAGAAACGTGTTATGTAAGAAACAAGTTTTAGTATATACGTAATAGTTAATATACTAATAATGTATACCACCCTTATCACTCATATATACATGTGTATAATCTTGTTACCATATAAATTTAAATTATATTATATTTTATATTATTTCACTATCTATCTAGGAATAGGCAAAGATAAAACAGTTTCGTATTATTTTCTCCTTTTTTTAATAATCAATTTTTTAGTACCTTTTTTTACGAGCTCTTGAGTTATTTAAAAAAAAATTGGGACATTTTTATATAAAGACTAGCGACTCACCCTCGCTTCGCTTCGGGTTCGTCCCTAGACAAAAACAAATCCATCCCACGGGAACCGTACATTTTTCCTCGATTGACGGGCTATCTAATGCAAAAAGAATTTTTCAAATCGGATTAGTAATTCCTGAGATTAGCGCGTTCAACCAAACAAACAAACAAACAAATAAACAAACAAGCTCTTCAGCTTTATAATATTAGTATAGATAAATATTCATATTATGTTTTCCTCAAAGACTCAAGATATGAAAGAATTAAAAAAGCATATATCCTGATTAACCGACTTCCAAGAATAGGCGTCTTTGCTAATTATACTTTATTTTTGCTGAATGTTCTTATAGAATGATCGTACCATATAAATTAATACAAAATTAATTTTTAAAATTGGAATACTTTTATAGTAATTTTGACTTTTTTAAGCTAATATAACTTAGAATTTATAAGCAGAGGATATGACAGGACGGTAGGATAGCGTAGTTTTCCTAATATGGTTGGTACTAACCATTTGGTTGGTTGCGCATCCTTTGGTTGTGGGATTAAAAAATATAGCTCAACATAACCAATTTTTGAAATATCATTACTATATAATACGTCTGCACTTCTTACTATTTTCAGTATATTTTATAAAGCTAAAGTAAAAGTTTTTATTAAACATACGGTAAGTAAGTTTGAATGGAAAATAACGCAGCCACGTGTTTCTAATTCTAAACTTAGACAACTCTATGGTTTCGCTTTAATACAATACTATGTTTCTAGTGCCTCAAGAAATAGAATTTTTCTATATAAATTTTTGAAAACTTTATACACTTTGGAATATCCTGAATATTGAATTGTATAAAAATAAGAGATTTTTTTTACTTATATATCTTGACATAGGGTGAGTCGCTTCGTTTCGGGTTCGTCCCTAGACAAAAACAAATCTATCCCACGAGAACTGTACTTTTTCCGGGATAAAAAGTATGTGCTATTCTATACTATAATTTATCTCTGTGCCAAATTTCATCCGGATCCGTTCAACCATTCAGGCGTGATTGAGTAACAAACATCTATCCAAACATCTAAACATCTAAATTTTCACATTTATACTAAGTAAGAAGATAAAAAAATTGAATATGATTTTTGAACAGAAAAACGATTTTTAAAATACTTATGAAAAAGTTAAATGGTTGAACTAATTTATCTTTATGTCAAAATTCAGCGAGCGATATTTCGCCAACTAGTGAACGGTCTTTCACAATCAAATATAGATTTAAATTAATTCATGACTGAAGGGCCGGAGGTCATAGGTCATTTATGACTTATACTGCTTAATATTTAGGTAGGTAACTATGACTAGTCAAGTAGTCGGGGTTTTTCACACATAAATTTACTTACTTTTTTATTTTTTGGAATTTTTCTTTTATTTGTGCTGTAAGACCTTGCTTTTTGCCAAATTTTGTGATTCTAGGTCAACGGGAACTACCATATAGGTTTTGGAACCAAAACCACTAAGGTATTTCTGGTTGACCTAGAATTGTCAATTTTGGTTAAAAGCAAGGTCTTACAGCACAAGTAAAGGGAAAATTCCGGAAAATAAAAAAAGTTGAAAATGAAGGTAAATGGTACTAACAAGTTTTCGCGAAAATCTAAATTGGCCATATCTTTTTATCGTGTTGACTTTGGTTCTTGACTTTTAAACACCTAATAGGGACTAGTTAGATCCACCTGTTCCTGAGAAAATCGGTGGTGACACGCGGACAGACAGATGAACAGACGGACAGATGGACAAGAGAATGATCTTATAAGGGTTCCTTTTTTACCTTTTGCGGTACGGAACCCTAAAAATACTACAAGCAAATAAAACGTACATAATATTAATCTTCTTTTTTTACTTTCTCATTATATAGAAGGTCAGGGGTTTATATGTATATAGGAGTTTATATTGATCACACGTAAGTGCTCCTTTATTTGCAATCTTTCTATTAGTGTCTCTATCTGGTGATGATACAGATAATCTATACTCATATTATAAAGAGGTAAAGTTTGTGAGTTTGCGAGGTTGTAGGGGGTAATCTCTGGATCTACTGAAGCGATTTAGATGAAATTTGGTAAGAAGTTAGTTTGAGACCCTGGAAAGGACATAGGATACTTTTATCCCGGAAATCATCCCTTAAGGGGGTAAAAATGGGGCTGAAAGTTAGTATGAGGAATCAAACTAGGGATGAATCCGAGCGAAGCGAGGGTGAGTCGTTAGTATCACATAAAGTAAACACGAAAGGCATACTGATTGGCTTTACAATTTTCTAATAATAAAGTAAAATAAAACCGCAATAAAAAGTTTTGTTTAAAATGTTAAATATTCACAATAAATCTTCTATACAATAAAATTGTAACAGAGTCGAATCTGTACGTTACATATTTTTTGGAAAATCTTATCGAAATATTCATTATTATAGATACAGAGGCTGAATCTATAGTTTTTACAATTTTTGTCTGTCTATCTGTCTGAGAACGCATCATAAAAAAACCAATGAAAAGATTTTGATGAAATTTGGTATGATGATAGCTGATTATGCGGGTCAACATAAAGAATACTTTTTACTGCTGGAAAATATCTAATTTCTGAGAAATCTATACTAACCGTTAAAACGTACCTAGCGATGTATCCGAGCGGAGCGGAGATGAGTCGCTTGTCTGACAATATATTTCATGTAGTTCGCTTGAGTTTGAAATGATTTTGAAATATAATGTACGTATTATATGCATTATACATACATTGCCTTAATATTTACCAGGAAATTGCTAAATTTTAATACAATAGTACAAAGAAAAGCATAAATATGAATATATTACATTTAAAATTTAACATTTTCATTAATTGACTAAAGTATTCAAAGTCAAGGTCGTACGTTCTTACGTAACGAAACGTGAGTTGTACACGTGTGCTTTATTTGGCATTGGTGTTACATAACATTGGCTATAAAAAAACTCGTTTTTATACGAGATACATTATACTTGATTTCTCGATCTGTTTCACTAATATGTATTTAGCAAAGTTTATAATAATTTGCGGTATTATGTCGGCTGTATTACAAAGTTATTATATTCATATTATATAATCTTTAAGACCACTGCTACTGATAGTCGGGTGTATGATTTCATTTTGTAAGTAATGCGATGTTCGCTTATAGTGAACCGATTTTCAACATTCTATATTTTTATTGCATATTATTGTTGTTGTATTGTGTCCAACTCTTTTTAACGTCCCACTGCTGGGCACGGGCCTCCCTTCAAGGCGAGAACGCTGGCCAAGCGCGGGTTGGCGGACTTCACACATGTTGCCAACACATTCTAGGTACTCTCAGATGCAGAGTCTTCTGCAGGTTTCTCAGGATGTTTTCCTTCATCGTAAGACTTTACGTTAACTTTATAATATAAACAAATATAGAGACCAATGAAAAGATAGTTGAAGGGATCTCTTTCAACTTTTTTATGAATGTGAGAAATAGTGTTATTATATAGCGGACTAAAAACGCATATAAAATTGAGAAAAATGGTATGTTACATTAATCACACTCCTCCGAAACGGCTCGACCGATTTTAATGATTTTTTTGTATATTTGGTAGGTAAAAGAATAGGTTTAAGGTATTTTCACCCTCCGGCCCCCCATTTTTTAATCGAAATTTTAGTATCTTTGTATGAACAATATTATATAAATACATATATAACGTCGCTATATAACATAAAACCAAAGAGATTTTCTTTGAAGATTGAACGCGGACGTGGCCGGGTTCTTCTGCTAGTAGTATATAGTAATTTAATATTTGCTTGTTATTTATCACGAGGAAATAATTTATATAATAATAATAATTAACAATTCAGTTTCTTAGTACATTATCTAAGGTGGTGTTTACATTAGCCTGTATTATGTTGTATCAGTAAATATTATTATGTGTAGACAAATTATTATGTAATCGACATTTGCATAACGTCTATTTGCGGAGTTATCAGTAACGCAACTACGTATGCTAGTTTGCACGCGTCGTCGTCTGTATTTCACTTATTTATTGGTTCTGCTACTATATAAAACACTTTTTTGCCATCGACTCCGTTCGTCTGTTGCATGGCGAGCGGAGAAGGGATAAAAAGTTTATGTCCGTTCTCATGATGTTATCTATATCCTTGCTAAATTGCATCGAAATCTGTTCAACAGTTTAAGCGTTAAATGGTAACACGAGCTACTTTTACATTTACTAGTGTTCGCCGAGTAGTACAAATTCGACCGTAGTCATTATTGAAAATTTGAGGAAAACACATTTGAATAGAATTCACTTATCTAATCGATCTATTCACATAATAAAATTCTAATTGAGTCGAATCTGTACAGTAAATATTTTTTTGAAAATCTTAGGTATTGAAATGGTCATTATTACCCATACAGAGGCCAAATCTGTAGTTTTTAGAATTTTTGTCTGTCTATCTGTTAGTTTGTCTGTCTGGGAGCGCATCACGAGAAAACCACTGGACATATTTTGATGAAATTTGGTATGATGATAGCTGGTTATTTAACCTAGGATGGGATTACTCTAATGATGTGTACCCGAATAAGTAACTAGGGATGAACCCGAGCGGAGCGAGGGTGAGTCGCTAGTATCTATATAAAAAACTAACTTTTTGAATTTTTTATTGATAACACTAAAGCTCATTAAGAGCTACTAAATAAAAGGAAAAAAAGTACTGAACTGTTTTGTCTTTTTCTATTTAAATATAGATGATATTAGTATGGACATGAATTAAGACTGACTCAACTCTCTAGTCCTTCAAAAGTACTTAAATGAATGTACATAATCAAAAGATCTATATATAAAAATTACTTTCTTTTTATAGCGTGTTTATTCCAATGAACCGAATGTGATGAAATTTTGGTTAGTTCTTGCGTTCACGTTAACGAAGGTTGTTGATAATTTTGCTAACGTATGATAGGTGGCGTAAATTATTTTTATTTATTTATATAAATATTTATTTTTTATCTATATAAATACAAATGAATGCGGTCCTAAAATATACATGCATATGTGATGAAACTTTCGTGAGCTGTTTTAAGTGCGCCCTCGAAAGGTACTTGCTCACAATACATTTTCTTTGTTTTTTCCTCTATGCGTTCGTAAACCTTTTGTCCCTAGAGATATAATCAAACGAAGTGATGGTAAGCTGCTAGTAATAAACAAATCTATAACATATTGCAGGTTCGATTTTCATATGAGATTAATGTGTATTGGTTTGGTAAAGGCGAATGTTTTTCGAAAGTTTTGTGGTCATTGTTTATACTATTTAACAAAAAATACATATGAAATATTAGGCAGCAAGTGTTAATTAGGAGTTACTTGTTTGTTTGAGCACGCTTACCTATTATTGAAACTAGTAAGTTTTGATAACTTAGTTAACTAGTATGTTCAGTATATGTTGTTGAAGACTATGGGTTAATATCACATTGTGACCTTTAGAAGCGGATCATAAAGAATTAAAAAAAAACTTGTATAATATATTTGAAAACAGCAAGATGTCTTAAAATAGATGTAGCTTTGTGTGGGAGATGTATATATGATGTGTTTATTTTGAGTATTGTAAACAATACTACTGCCAATTTCCATCGCAGTCTTAATATCAATACATATAATAACAATGTAACTAAGTCGTAGATGAACATTAAATATTTTTTTATATCGTGTGTGGTATTTGGAAAGTAATTTCATAGTAGTCAGAATGTTTGTCTGTATGTCTTTTTTCACATCACTGGAGAATTGTTAAATAGATTAATGATATATTTGGTTCAATTCTTTAATTGACTACATAAAAAAGTTGATTTGATATCAGTTGAGTATTTCTAGAAATAGTGAATTTTAGGTCTCCCTTTCTGTGTACTATTACAGAAAAGGAGGCCATGGTAAATGGTTGAAAATAACCATTCATTCCCTATCTGATGAGGATCGCGACCACTTATTATTTTTTTCAGTCTGATCGGTTCAGCGATGTTTTATCTGATTTTTTATCGCGTCCGACCACCTCATATGTTCCCTTCCCCGTACGCCTTTGCCGTCAATTTGGCCCAAGAGAATCAGTTTCTCTAAACTATACTTGGGTGATCGCATATTATGTCCAAAGAATTTTGGGAACGATAGTAGGTAAGCCACTGTGTGATTTTGCCCTTAGAATACAATAATAGCCAAATGTGGCACAGGAAAGCCTTTCATCTAATAATCTATTCTAATTGTCATAATATACAACAGAAGAAAAGCTAAAAAAAAACCTAAAAAGGAAATGAAATAAAACATTATTCATGTATACTTCGTATTCGTCCCTAGCTTGATTCCCCATACAAACTTTCATCGCCATTTTCACCCCCTTAAGGGATGATATCCGGGATAAAAAGTATCTTATGTCCTTCCAAGGGTCTCAAACTATCTTCTTACCAAATTTTATCTAAATCGGTTCAGTAGATCCAAAGATTAACCTACAACGTCACAAACTTTACCTCTTTATAATATTAGTACAGATTATAAGTACTTTATAGTATACTATAGTCAGTACATATCAGTCAGTGTAATACATACATAGAACTAGTTACCTGTATTGTAACAAATTTATAAATCTGATGATACGCATTACACAAAATGTATGTAGGTACCAAAATAACCTTGAAATATGAAGCAATAACCGAGTTTATTCTAATTCAAATGATCACGCGTCAAATAATAAAATGCAACAATAAATGAAACATTGTAAGATATTGCGCAATCGTTAAGTCGTTTGCCACAAATCTCACGTGGAAATGTGGTTTCACGGTACGACGTATCACTGCTATTTACAATTTTCGTGCCAATATTGCCACGTTTTAGTTATTTTGGTGCCAGCGTTGGTTCTGTAGTGAAGTGCTATCCATTCGGCATTATCTACAGCTGAGTAGAGCACTGGTTCAGTCCTGGATGAAGAAAATGATTGTATTTTGAACAAATGTAACGTACCAGACCAGCAAATCTTAAGCGATTAAACTCTTAAACTTACGATACGTACCTACTCTAAAACATTCCGAAAAATCATACAAGAATAGGAAATTAAATATCATAGTTGTTATTGATTTCATTGTTGTAAAATTATGTCCATGTAGTGAGTTTGTTTTTGTTTTTTATCTCTTACTGTTTAAAGCTAAGCTATTACGTAAACAAGATTTAATGTTTTCTTCTTAAGATATATTCTGTTCGTTGGAACTTATGCAGATGTCTTAAGAAATCTTCTTGCAAGCTCCGAGTATGACTGTATGAAACAGGTGTTTAACGTACAGTGAGAAAATGCAAATTAGTAGGCATTATTACGATATCGATTTTTCGAAAGACATGTGAAGTCCGCCAATCCGCACTTGGCCAGCGTGGTGGAATATGGCCTGATCCCCCTTGTATTGAAGGGAGGCCCGTGCCCAGCAGTGGGACGTTAAAAAGGGCTGAATACATTACGATATCAGTTTAACTTATTGTTTTTTCTATAATGGAAATGTAACATATTTTTACCATAGTTTTTCTTTAAAACTAGACAACAAAATAAATTGTAGAATATTATTAAAAGTTAAAGCTGTATTAACTCATTGCTTTAACTTTTTTTGAGCCAATGTTGGAACATGTACTCTTAGGAAAAATTTGCCAAACGCAATGTTTTCGTTTAAATGTCGTTGTTTGTTTCGTTTCGAGTCAAAACTTAGTCATATAGTTATGGAAATAGTAAAAATAGAATATTTACTTCGTACTACTTTTTTCAAAGTATACTCAATTTAAAAATTGTTTTTAAAGTTTGTAAATTTTGAGATTACCTTAATAAACTTTTTTTAATCTAAAATTGTAAAAAATTTAGGCCTAAATTTTGATATATACTCGAACTAGAATTTTAGCTGAAATTTTGATATGGGATAAAAGAGGAGCGTAAATACTAAATAGTGATAATAGCGCTTGCTTGTGATAATAACGCTGTTTCTTTGGGGGAAAAGAATGAAGAAGAAGATTGTAAGAAGGGGCAGAGTAGGACGTATTTTTTGAGTGCGTGAATGAGTGAGTGAATGAGTGAAGTTAGTAAGTGTACGAATACCACAGACTTTTTGTTCGTTCAATTTTTTGAGTTTTGGTTTTATTTTGTTTTATTTAGTTTAAAAATTTTTGAAGGTTCAATTTAAATTTGAGAATTAAAGACTTTTATCAAATTAAGTGGAAGGTATTTAGGAATTTTCTAGAACTACACTTTCATGACGTTTTCTATTTTTGATTATCAGGAAAAACAACAACAATTATTGTAGGTACGTTATTAATATAGATTGTTAATACCATTTTAGGCACATTGCCATTTTATGTACGGTCAATTAAGGAAATTTCCTACAGAAGAAATGGTGTTTGCTATTTATAATTTATAAATATATTTGATAGTTTGTGCCTGCAGTTTCGCTCCCTTGAAGTTTTCATTTAGTCGTAGATACGACTACTACATAATACGACCGTCTCGGCTTTGAAAATTATTGTGGTATACACAAAAAATATACACCCGAAATATTTACTTTTACCTTCTTGATGTCAGAATTTATGCATAGTTTCAATTATTACAAATACTAAAAGTATTTCTTTCTATTAAACATATATTTTTCAAGAAATATTTGCTGTATCACTTAACTAGTTACGACATTTTACATGGCATAAATATTTCAAAATTGGTAATGAAATACATTAAAAGGTATATCGAATCTTTTAGGCTATTAACATTAAGATAATTTAAAACTACTTCATATATTCTTTGAAAGCAAAAGTATGCCAAGGAATACCTAGTACATACGCTTGTTTGTTTGGTATAACAGGTATTATATAATATATGGAAAAATAATTGTTTTTTCCGCTATTATGTTATCATAATGTGAAGTGACAAATTACATATTTTTTCACGATGCTGTCGTTTGAGGGGAAAAATACAGTGTAAGTAGTAAAATTGGCACATTCGTTAAGATAATAGCTGTAAATGGTAGAACGTGCCTAATGATGAATGATCAGAACATATAATTTTAACAAGTGCCATGTTATCGGTGCGCCTGCGCACGCGAAATATAACGTGCATTTTCCACGTGGACATACGCGTGTCTTATATTTAGTATGTATAATTGCATAAGTATATTGAATTACAATGTTTAGAGTACACACTTTTTTATGTCATGTACAGAGAAATAGAAATTTGTTTTGTTTTGATAACTATTTTGTAATATTCTATAATAATAGCCATACATCCACATTAAATTAGTAGCTGTATTATTTATAACTTTTAATAGTCTATCTCCTTGTGAAAGTTTTGTTCAAATTGATTAAGTCGCTACCAAAATTAATCTCCACAAAAATAGAATCATATCCACAAAAAGAACAAGTATATATTCAGATGTTCTTCTCTAAGAATCACTTATCTTATATTTTGACTATGTTTAACTAGTGCGTTCTCCACGATTATCTATACAGATAAATAAAATTGGAGTGTCTGTTTGTAATATTAAAATAGCCGATTTTTACTAAATGTGTACATATATCAAAACAACATTTTTTTTTTACATTTTTTGTCTGTCTGTCTGTTTGTTCCGGCTAATCTCCGAAATGGCTGGACTGATTTTGACGGGACTTTCACTGGCAGATAGCTGATGTTATAGGGAGTAACTTAGGCTACTTTTACTTTCATTCAGGGTTCCGCAAAAAAAAACCCATGAAATTGTGAACAAAGTCCGCGTACGGCGTACGCACCGCCAAACGAGCAGAACGAGGGTAAATCGCTATATAATTTAAATGAATATCTTAGGAGTAGCAAGCTACTATTTATGTATACCTAAACATAGCTAACCGTGAAAACGTACCTAGGGACGAACGCGAGCGAAGCGAGCGTGAGTCGCTATTTTATAATATAATTAAGCAAAACCAATTAATTTATCAAGTTAAGCTAAAATATATCATTCTTATCTTTACCACATAAAATGTAAATTAATTGCTGCGTGTTGCGTAAAAGAAGAAAATAACCAATAAAATGATGCATTCACATTCATCTATACATTTAATAAAATTCTAACTAAGACGAATCTGTACCTTAAATATATTTTGGAAAATCTTATTGAAATAGTCATTATTATTGATACAGAAGCCGAAGCTATAGTTTCTAGAATTGTTGTCTGTCTGTCTGTCTGTCTGGGAACGCATCACGAGAAATCTACTGGAAAGATTATGATGAAATTTGGTATGATGATAGCTGGTTATCTGAATCAATATTTAGGATAATTTCTACTGCGGGGAAATATCTCATCTCTGACAAATCTATACTAGCCGTTAAAATGGACGAACCCGAGCGGAGACAGGGTGAGTCGTTATTGTACATATAAAATTAGTAACGTAAATAAGGACATTTAAAAAAATACAAAGCTGTTTGTTATTATGTGCTATTAAGTTATTTCAGGAACAGAATTACCATTTATTATCTTTTTAAGATCTGTGAGTTTTGTTTCGTGCGGAAATCAAATCGACCTCTGGCCTCTGAGAAATACATAAGGAGAAGTCAATGTCATATAAGTCTAAAATTCAGTCACGCAAAGATTTCAATTTCGGTAATTTTATCTACTCATGTGACTTATTTAGATTGACTTAAGTACCTACTTATACATTAGGGTGGAGCGAAAAAAAATTTTTAATTTAAAAAATTCTTCATATTTTTTTCTTTCTTGTTAGGTTTTCTTTAAAGTCTATAAAAAGTTATTAACGAAAAAATTTTTTTTCAGATTTACTTCAATTTAAAAAAAGTTAAAAATTAGATTAGATACAGAGACTGAATCTATAGTTTTTAGAATTTTTGTCTGTCTGTCTGTCTGTCTGCCTGCCCGTCTGTCTGTCTGTCTATCTGCCTGAGGGATTTTAATGAAATTTGGTATGATGGTAGCTGGATATCCGGGTCAACATATAGAATACTTTTTACCGCGGGAGATCATCTCATTCCCACGGGAATACACGTTATAACGCAACCCAAAAAATATTTATGATCAGAATTTCTTCAAACTTGGTATTAATGCTCTTCAATACAATTAAATAAATACGAGTTTTAGCGTTTTTTGAAATTCATCCCATAAGGAGATAAAATAAGGGATGAAAATTTGTATAAAACCTACCTTTTTAAAGTTTTTTTGTTGTAGGTTTAGCGCGAGCAAAGCCGTGGGTTTTGCTGGTAGTAAATAAAAAAAAGTAAATAATTCTGACATGAATTGTACTTGTATTTATCACTTTGTTTTCATTTTATAAAATATTTACTTACATCAGGTTTAATTTTATTGTTGAAACAGCTATAATTGTGGTAGCCTAATTACAATATGTTTTTTTTTCAAACAGCATATTTGCTGAATATATAATGAGAAGCTATAAATTTTTAATTAAATTAATTGAAAAATTCATTAGGTTACTTAAAATTTCATAAAAGGTATTATTACTAAATTAGCGTAAGCACTAATATCAGAGGGAAAATCATATACTAATCATAAACATATAATAAAATCGTAACTAAGCCGAATCTGTACATTAAAGATGTTCTAGTATTAAAATATCATTTAAAATAGTTAATGCTTTCTTTGTGTATTACGCAACACAACAACGTTATTTTTTCCATAGAAATATTGTGTTGGTCGGAGAATAATTGTACTATTTATATCGGCACATTGCAATAATTATTCGTAACTAAAAAGTTACAAGGACTTTTATTAATTGAAATAAAAATTATTCAACTTTTAGGTAGAGTTTCTTCTTGAAAATTATGTGGCAGCAGCCTTAAGCTTATTTATGTTACGTAATAAAAATAGGTTATATAAATTTAGTCTCTCATTTTTTAGCTTAGTTCAAAGTGATTAGAGCATTTCTTGATTTGATTTTGAGTGATACAAGACGATAAGAAACTTTTTATCATCTTATGCGATGACTAATTTAAAGTGATATGTATTATTATCGACAAGTTTGGCTCAGTTTGTAGTGACGCTGCAAGCTGTGCCAGCGGGTTCGAGTTCTGCTGGAGACATTCATATTTTGTGTGACGAGCACGAATGTTTGTACTCCAGTCATGGGTGTTTATATTTTTAATATGTGTGTATTTAAAGTTATATATGTGTAGTGTATCAACTATCTGGTATCCATAACACAAGCCTCGTAGCTTACCATGGAACTAGATGGTGCGGTGTGTTAATGTCTCAACATATATTATATATTTATATTTTTAAATATTCTCAGTAACACTCGCCACGGTAGTTTGAGTCATTAGAAATCGAGGGTGGCAATTGGTTCTTCGAATACAACGATGGATCACAATTGACGCGAATTATCGGCGTGGAACTAAATATAGACCATCCGCCCACGTACAGTGGAGTGCACCAGCAAACAGTTAAAATAAAAGCTAACCTAAGCGTCATCTTTAAATTGTACCTCTTGAGTAATTTAAAAGATCTCATCTAGTATATTTAATTTCTATGAATAAGTATAGTTGATAATCGATAAGTAAACATTTTATTATTAAAATATAGAAGTCGCGTTTTGTTATATTTTTTTTTAATTGGAGAGAAATGAGTCCTAGCTCCAATCAATTTAGAAACACCTATTATATGGCTGGACTCAAAAGTTGATTCCTCAAAGTGAAGTGACATGCTTGACTCTCAGAGGACTTACCAAAGATTCTTTTTCTTGAATAAAGTAAAATACTAAAAATAGCGAAGTTAAGAGTATTTTACAAATAAATCATAGCTAGCAATAATAGGCAGTGGTAGCCCAGTGGTAACGCGCTCGCTTGGGAAACCGAGTGAAGCGGGTTCAAATCCTGAGTTTCCCACCTTTGATATTTTCATGTGCGAATCATTTCTAACATGATTACTTACCTGCTTGCCTTACAATGAAGAAAAATATCGTAAGGAAACTTGCATGCCTGAGAGAACCTAGCAAGTTTTCGAAAGACATCTGAAGTTCGCCAACCCGCACTTGGCCAGTGTGGTGGACTATGGCCTGATCCTCCTCGTATTGAAGGGAGGCCCGTGCCCAGCAGTCTGACGTTATCTTAATTATAGCTCTTCAAAGAAAAGAGGATTATTGTCGAATACAAAAGTTACACGTAACCCATGTAGGGTTATTAACAGTAACCTTGTGATAGGATGAGTATAAACGTTTCAATGTAAAATTACCATGATGTTATAGTTTTCAAAGCTAAAACACTTGTTCATTAATTCTTAGTTCACAAAATATAAGCAAAGCAGAGTGAAATAAATAGCTCATTGCCAAGGCAAATAGAAACTTCCCTACAGAGATAGCAGTATATATGCAATTTACGAGTAAGAGGAAAACGTGCCCGCATCGAAGGTCTCCGCTTGCATAATAATGGGTGTTATTTCCTGCATTATTGAAATTAAAATATTTATTTATAGTTCACAACAAACAAGTTATTAATACATTACCAAGTTATTTTGCTTTTCGTTTTTTGAAATGGACAGACGGACGGCATATTTTTTTTTTCAATCAAATGGCATATAATGTTGGTTAGATGTACATAAACATTTATCAAATATCAATTTCACGACCTCCACCATAAAACAGAAATATAATGCTTTCAAATTACATAGTAAATATACATCAATAAATAAATTTACTACTATGTTATATAAGTATGCCACATAATCCAAAATGACACAGTACTTACATAAGATATTTATATTTAAATTTAAATATTTTAAAATAGTAAAATAATAATATTAGAAAAAATGGTTTGATGTTCCTTATCATATAGACAAGGTCGAGGTCATTACTTGGAATAATACGTTATTATACCAGTATATGAAGAGTCCTAACACGAAATAGGAAATAGATAATGCTTAGTATTCATGAGCAAACCGGGAAATGAGTGGAGGGCGCTAGAGCCTTGGGACTAAGGAAAAAAATATCTTATCAGTTACATGACTTCAATAGTAATAGTATGATGGCTTTGAGCAAATGTTAGTAAGTTTACCTCGTTATGGAAATAAAGTTTATTTACTAAAATAACAAGTAATAATGCTTCGAACTGACTGAAGCGAGATCAAAATGTAGAAAATTTAGATTAACTTATCACACTTTCAGGCTACTGCTCAATATTTCTTGCCAAAAATTTAATCTTAGCTCTACCCGGGGCTTGAACCCAGGACTCATAATAAGCAGCCGTACTACATAGCAGCCGTATTGCATAACAGCCTTATCTATAAAGGAGACGACCCTCGCAGAGCGTTAGTGTGTTATCTAATGTGTCGTATAAACAAATAGTTTTATTCTTTTATCAAAGTGAGGAGAAACGATTAATATTTTATGGTCCTTTGAGCCGGACATCATTAAAAATTTATAAAAGTGAATTTTGTATTAAAATGTATATTTAGATGTTCATAGCATTCACGTGCAATTGCCATCTGAGACTCGTCACGTGGCTTGTTACGTAGAGATCACGTTCACGGGCATCGAGCGAACTAATTTGAACTATTGTCTTTATAAACATAACAAAAAGCCTGTGATGTAACCTGATTAAATAATATGTTACTCGATGATTGCTTATAATTATTACTACACTTGGTTAGATTTTCTTAATTTTTTTATAATATTAAAATCTAGATATTATGATTTGTGTTGTATAAGTACATATTTATAAGTAAAAATTATATAACAGGTAGGTAGATATAGTTTTTGTGTTGGCGATTATTAAATAGCAAAATATGATATTCGAAACCAGCAGTCATATTTATTGTGACGTAAAGGAAAATATAGCGCACATTGTTGCATAACATTGTAATAAAATTTTGTCCACTTTTTGTTTCTTTGTCCAATGACGTATCTGAATTAAAATGATATCTTATATATTTAAACGAGCAATTCTTGTATATTTATATCTTTATTTATTTATTTATTTATACCGGCGATCTCGGAAACGGCTCTAACGATTTTACTGAAATTTGGTATATGGGGGCTTTCGGGGGCGAAAAATTGATCTAGATTAGTCACATGTCTGGGAAAACGCGTGTTTTCGAGTTTTCATGTGTTTTTCTTATGCATTATTCTACGCAAAATTTAATCGCGACATCTATGCAACTGTCTCAGTAACACTTAGTCACTTAATGTAAAATTATTTTTAAGCCAAATTAAAAAGAAAATTGTTCTTATCGCGACATCTATACAACTTTTTCAGTAACACTTAGTCACTTAATGTAAAATATACAATCTTTCAAGAACTCCCGAGCGAAGCTCGGTCGCCCAGGTACTTATTATATAATTGAAAAAGAATATAATTTGTCAAATTAACATTTGGTGTCTTATTTAATTTTGCTGCTTCATATTTGTATGAAGTAATGTTCTATCCATAGTATTGTTTAATTATTATTCTACGTATATACATTAACTAGCGACTTACCCTCGCCTCGCTTGGGGTCCTCCTTAGGTTGATTTCCCATACAAACTTAAATACCCATTTTCAATCCCTTAAGGGATGATTTACGGTATAAAAATATATTTTATGTCCTTCCCAAACTATCTTCTTACCAAATTTCATCTAAATCGGTTCAGTAGTTTTTGATTTTATTCGTTACAAACATATAAAAGTACAAGTCTTTCCTCTTTATAATATTAGTGTACGAGTAGATAGAAAGTGAAATAAGTATGTACTATTAAAATAGAGCTTCCAAAGGTCAAAGATAAAATTTGTCATGTCTGCACATCTATCGACATCACACTGAAGTAAATTATACAGCAATTTATCAAAAGATTTATTTATTTTGATTTAAAATAATAAAAATAAAGTACTTATATTCTTTTAAACATTTTTTTTAAACTTTGTTTCAAAAGATTACTTCGCAAAAAAGTGATTTTAATCTTATTTTTCTAATATTATTCCACATGATGTGCCACGTGCGTTAAGTGCGCATATTTATATTAGCGTAATCTACTGTTGTTACTAGTTATTGCTAGAGATTAGAAGTTACTTAGTACATAACTACTATGTATATTGTATAGTCATAAAATGACTCAGTCACATTTTCTATACAACTAACTCTTTTTTTAATGTTGGGAAATGCATTTACGCATACTATCTGTAAACATACAGGTTACATGGAACATCGGCTAGAGAAGCCAGTACTACCCACTAAAAGCCAACAAAGGATCGGAGGATCGCTTACGCACTCAACTACGACGCCCTGACGGTAGGTCTACTAAAGCAGACCACTAAACCCATGGGGTTGCTCCACAGTCCACTCAGATCAGAGAAGTACCAGGAGGAACCCGCATGGTACGCCGTCCACCGAAGTGGGCCACCTCCGTGTGCGTTTCGTTAGCTTCGCGCTCGGCTGACCTGATGGACGCTCTAGCCCCCCCCCCCCCCCTCTCGATAAGGGGAACGCACGTTGGGGAGGGGGGAGGGGGGGGGGGGTAATGGGGGCTATACAACTAACCCTGATTTATGTAGATTTGAATAAAAACAGCACAGCAAAAGCTTTATATTTTGACTCTCTTAACCAATTCGTCGTCTCAGAATAAGTGCTTATTTATTCAAAAAACCAGTACTTGTTGTACTTTACAGTAGAGAGTTTTTTCTTCTATTTCAAAAACAAAACCTTATTTCTAAGATATACATACATATGTATTTATACAAATGTATGTATTTCCAGAAATATGCATTAATATATTATGTATTTTGGATTTTTTAAAGTAAAATGTGTATTTTATATCAATAAAGTTGACATTTAAAGTCAACAATTCTGTATTAAAAACTCCATTGGTAAAATCGTTTAGAAAAATAAGCACTGAAACGACGAATTCGTACGAAAGGTAGTATTATTATTTAATTTTTAAAAGAAAAAAATCTTTATAATAATATTAATAAAAAATAGGTTCCTTAAATGCCCCATAGACTTCAAATGATTGTCTGTTATAAAATTCATCTATGCAGGATGTTATAGGTTTTAAATTAATTAATATAAAAGTAAATTGACACTTAAATAATTAGTTAGAGTTAGTTGGGTGTTTTAAAAATTCTGTATAACTTTCACATTGTCCCGAAACAAGCTTATAAAGGCTTTACAAAAGTTTAAAATTCAATATGTAGTTAAATCTAGTATATTATTACTAGTATAGTATTATATCATTTGTGATTTTTGTATTAATTTATAATATTATAAATGTGAAAAATTGTGAGTATGTATGGATATTTGTTCTTCACACCAGAACGGCTGAACGGATCTGGATGAAATTTGGCACAGAGATAGATTATATACTATAGTCTGGTATAACACTACTTTTTATCCCAGAAAAATGTACAGTTCCCGTGGGATAGGTTTATTTTTTTTCCTAAGCGGAAGCGAGAGCGAGCCGCTAGTATTATATAAATATGATGTGCATCGGAAGTTTCATAACCGCAGCTACTGTCACGTAATTGAATGACATTCGTTACTTTACATAACACCCGTCCCCTGTCGGTTGAGAGTCGTAACAAGGACTCCAAATAACATTGGAGGAGCATTTATATAAATATGAAATTATTTAGGTATGATGTCAGAATTCAATTTTATGTCTTTTCGTTCGAACTATTTTTGTCAAAGAACGTAATTTTGACTTTTAAACGGGAAAATGAACTTAAATAATAATAAAACTATTACTATTGTAAGGAGTTTTATTTAACATAATATCTCTAGTAACTTGCTTTAAAAGCACTTGAAATAAATGTCCATATAAAATAAATGTCCTATTGATTTTAAAAAAAGGAGCATTCAATTCGGATACATATTTTTGTGTATTCGTCAATTATAAATCAATTTTTGTAATAATATGTAATGAGGGGTATTAATTATGTTTATAAATGTATATGTATAGGCCTCCATCTCATTTCTAGAAAAACATCCACAAAGATATTGAGATCTCCATATATTTTAAGTTAAATAATATTTATGCATAATTCAAAAACACTAACTTAAATAATAAAATAGCTTTATTCTAAAGCTTTAGTTGTAATTAATAAAGAACTTTAAAGCACTTCTCCAGTTGTAACATTAAATGTGGAAGGGTTAAATATTATATTTTGTGCCTAACTTATAGTCACGTTACAGTAAAACCAATCTATCCTGACAATGGAATATACCGTAGTATCCTGGCCTTATGTAACGAAGCACGTGGCGTATTCACGTGCTGGCTTACGTCAGTGGGGGTTAAACTCAGACAAGGTCATAGCCTGTGTTGAATAGGGTAGCTCCATACTGAGCGATCGAAACGCTGTAGAATATACTAGAAGCTCAACTATATAGCACAAACTATATGGTTTATTTTTTTATACTTAATTACTTATTGTAGTGTTTTTTAAAGACTACCTTTGTACGCTGAGCTTTATAATATGTGATTTTATTATTTTTTGCGTAATAAATTCATGCTGGTGTTAGAACGGCATTTTTAGATTAGGAAATATTTTTTGTGCCGAACGATTATAGAATGTTACTTTTTTGTTTTTATTATGCAGTGATGTCTTATAATTTTTTGTCAACATGTTATTCATTTAACAAAATAAATAATGCAAAATATTTAAATATTTGTGAGTAGTATTAGTTTTTTGTTAATTTTATAACTTGCGCTTAAACTAAATGAGCTTAGGAAAAATTTTAGTTTGTGGTAAACCTTAATATATCATAATGGCATATCCAGAGGAAGATCACATTGTATGTACCTTAACAACGTCTATTGATAAAAGTGAATGGATTATAAAAGTTTTTCAAATAGTTATTTTGCAATGTTATATAAAGCTCTATTTTCATAATAGCGGCTCGATTGTCGTAACGGTTAGGTTAGGCAGTAAAAAGTATCCTAAATGTTGACCCGGATAACCAGCTATCATCATCACCAAATTTCATCAAAATCTGTCCAGTGGTTTTCTCGTGATGCGTTTCCAGGCAGAAAGACAGAAAATTTTAAAACTATAGATTCGGCCTCATTATCGATAATAATGACTATTTCAAAAAGTTTTTCCGAAAAATATTTAATGCACAGATTTGACTTAGAATTTGATTATATGTATAGATAGATTATAATAAAAAAAATGTGCACGTATTTTTATTAAAATTTTATATAATTAAAAGCAATATTCTTTTCATTTAGTTCATGCTTCATAACTAAAAACAAAGTACTTAATTGCCCATGAAATTTGTTTAAATCAATTTTGTATTTTACTACTGATAACAAGTTACGTAAATGATATTGTCACATATATAACATTCTAGGCATAACAATTGTGTTTACGATAGGGGCTCTGTAGATTTAGGTAGACATTTACATGACTCACTGCGTGTACTTACAATCACGTCGCACTAATATATATATAATATATATAATACGTATGTCTATGTATTATTTATTTTTTATTTTTTATTTTTCTGTAAATAATGTTCTCCCGACCGATTTCGGCAACGGCGGCCAATCTCAATTAACTAGCCATGCCTAGATACTATAGTGCACAAGTGTGCGCGCAGACACAAGTGCGCTCTCTATTCCTGTCACTCTTATACTCCGGTGGGACGATTACTCGACGCGACCAGTCAGAGTTAAGCCGCACACCGAGGGCTTAATGTGCTCTTCGAGGCACGGGGGTGAAACACCGCCAACTTCCCAACTTTGGGTTGTTACTGAGGCTTACTAAACAGGAAAATTCAATAATTAAACTTGGCCCAACGCGAGATTTGAACACAAGACCTCCGGATATGCAGCCGTACATACTAGCAACTACTCCACTGATGCCGTTAGTCAGTTTCCTGTAATAAAAAGTAACCTATATCATTTTAATCCTCGAAAACTTCGACTTATTTTTTACAGTCTACTTAATTTTTGTAAGTGTCTATAGATAGAAACTAATTTCAAGTATAGCAACACTATTGCTACAATACAAATTTATTTTGCTACCAAACTTCATGCGAATAAATAAAATTCATAAACAAGTGTAATAATTGTTTTTTCCTATCTCATATTTTAAGTATGACCATTTATTCAGGTGGATAAAAACTTTCCATCTAAACAAAGAATATCGGGTGTAATTGAAAATGTATATCACCAACTCGGGAAAACGTGACTGAGTAATAATCTTTTACATAACCGTTGAGTTTTTAGAATTGCTATTTTTAAACCAAAAGGGTCCTTTTGATTCGAAGAACTAATTAAATATATTAATTAATTTCTCAAACAGTTGTGTTATGCAATTTTCTATGGCTTTACAAGTTTATGTCACGGTAACTTAGCGACGCAATAATAGAGCTTACTTATAAATAGAAATGATTTAATTGTGAACACTAGTTACGTAAGTCGGAGGGTCTTTTTTACTAGATAAACGTTGTCTGTCCGTTCTTATATCTTTTGAGCTTCAAAAAGTACTCTGTTAATTTTATAGTTGTTATTTATTTAACGTTTAAGAAAAAACAAAGCTAAGTGCGTTCACATATGAGATACGTTTTTTAAGGGTTATTAACAATATCAACTGTAGAGTACTAACAATAATCTTACATTAAGTTGGATATTTTTTAAATTTTCCTATCAAACAAGGTAGTTCTTTAACAGGACAACGTCTGCCTGTGTCGTAGGTCAAAGATTTATGTATGTATTTTTATATGCATTTGATTATTAATTTATTTTATGAATTGATTTGTCACTTTTATAAATGTAAATAGAATCAAAAAATTTGTAACAAGTGTTCGAAAGACCAACATATTACATTGTACTCAGTAACAAAAAATTGCGAACTGATTTAAAATCTTTCTAAACTAAAATATTTGAAAAAGTACAATTTTGCAAAAAAAAAAAAAACACTTAAAGGACACAATAACAAAGACGTCGCTTGTGTACTATTTACTATAGAATACTTTCAAAAACAGCAATTTGATTAGGTAAACAAAATTTAATGAATATTTTATCTTGCTAACCAAAGAAGTTGTGTATCTTTAAGATTAGTTATTTTTAACCAATTTTCAAACGTAAAAAATTAATTTATAAAGTAAAAGAAATACTCTGGTTTCTAACGTTTTGCTTAAGAAGTTGCTGCAATGAACAAGGTTGGTCTGTCGAAATGTTTGCTAATACGCTTAGCGGTGCCTTTACATTAGATTTCCTAATTTAATGTGAAAATTAATTATTTATTAAATAATGAATTAATAATTTATTATTTAATCATTAAATAATGAATTATTTATTTAAAATTTGCAATATGAATATTTAGTACTAGCGACTCAACCTTGCTTCGCACGGTTTCTTCCCTACGTTTTAATGGTTAGTATGGAATAGATAGACTATATATATTACTACTAATATATTATTGCTCCGCTCTCTTGGGTGGCCTATAGCCTTGCTCAATAAACGAGCTATCTAATGCAAAAAGATTTTTTCAAATCAGATTAGTAGTTCTTGAGATTAGTGCTTTCAAGCAAACAAACAAACTCTGCCTCTTTATAATATTAGTACAATGAAGAAAGCGAAAAAGCCCATCGTGACGTGTATCTCTACGTTGTAGACAACAAGTTCAAATATCGATATGACGGGTATCGTTTAATTAATAAACGTTTTATTATATACATATATATAAAAATCAATTGCTGTTCGTTAGTCTTGCTAAAACAAAAAAAACGGCTGGACCGATTTGAATAATTCTTTTTTAAATATAAAAAATAGGGAAAACCCAAAAAACAGCCGGAAAATCGAAAAGTTTAAATCTATTTATTTTGTATGGGCATCACTAACCGTTAAAACGTACCCTAGTAATATTGCGTTTTACTTATTATATATTATTTATATTTGTAAGAGAAATTTTGACGCTTCTAACTTAATCTAACTTAATAAACTTGAGTTAACGAAGAATGGAGTCTAAACAAAGCAATACTGATTCATATTATGAAACTTGAAATCCAATATTTCACGCAATTTTTATTTATTTCATCAAAAAAAAAATATTATGAAATGCCATCTTATTTTATTTGATTAACTGTATCTAAACTCAATATAAATAAGATAAGCTTAAATTAGCTTTTTTAGGGGCCTCTAATAGCAAAAACTAATAGAATTAAATAGCAGGACAATATCTTGGTTGTAAGATATAACAAGGTCTTGTAATGTTGCAAAATCTAGATGATTGAAAAGTTTTTTGAATAAGTAAATATATTAAATATCCGATAGCGGAGTGCTATTGACGGCACGTTTTGCTTGTTTGTAGTGACCCAACCTTCTGCGCCAGTGGTCGCGGGTTCGAGTCCTGCTGGGGGCATTCATTTGTGTGATGAGCACGAATGTTTGTAGTCATGGGTGTTAATATTTATAATATGTATGTATTTAAAGTTATATATGTGTAGTGTATCAACTATCTGGTATCCATAACACAAGCCTCGTAGCTTACCATGGAACTGCTGTGCTGTGTGTTAATGTCCCAACATATTTATTTATTATTTATTATAAATGATTAAGTTTATACGTAACCGTTAAGACAAAATTTTTCAAACATTCAATACCTGAAAATTTGATAAAAGTGACATAATTTGTAAGGAATACAATTTTATTTGTTCTTACATTATGGAAAAGTAGACAACGCAGGCTGCAGCTTTTTTATATAGCAGGAGATTTTTTTTAATATTTTACGAGATTTGTTATTTGATCTGTAGTTAAAAATCAATTTTTTTAAGGACTCGTCAAAATAAATCAAATTCTTATTGGGTTAACCAGTACTTATTAAGGAGTTCCACACATCATTTGGCTCAATGGATGGTCATATAATGATGTTATCATCCGGAATTTATATACAAAATTTCAAATTAATATGACAGAAGTAAGCTTAAATCGATTTTCAAGATTAGATAACATCGGTAGTTATAAGTTAAACTAATAAAAGCGACTAATATACTAATTATTATTACTTTTGTTAAAAAGGGTAAAACAATTTCAAATTCACCTTTGGCGTGTAATTAAAAAAAATAAAATAAAATAAGTACTAATTAGTTATATTTAAACAATTTTTATATTATTTAATGTCGTGTAATGTCCTGTAAAGTAAATAACCCTATGATAGGGCCTGTAAAATCCATAGAATGGCTAATATGGGGCTCTTCAAGAGTCGTGTCTTCAGATCCTTTAAGGGTCGGCAACACATTCGAAACTTCTCTTATGTTGCAGATATCTATGAGCGACGATAGCTACTTACCATCTGGTAGATAGTTTGCTCGTTTGCCCTTTTTACTATAAGAAAGGGCCATTAAAATGATAATAATTACAAAACCTATACAAGTAATAGTCTCGAGCAGGGGTTGACCTCGCGAATAGGGTAGTGTCAATTATATCAATCACTAAGGTATCTTATACTTATTATCAACAAAATCTTGTATTATAATTCTAATCTTAATTATCAATAAAATTGAAGCGTCTGTTTGTAATGTCAAAATAACGGTTTTATACTAAATACTCTTTAATTTTTCGGGAGGAAAAGTATCTAAAATGTTGACCGGGGATATAAGGTACCACCATGCAAAGTTTCACTTAAATCGGTCCAACAGTTTCGGAGATTAGCCCGTAGAAACAGACTAACAGACAGAGAAACAAAAAAATAAAAAAAAAATTGAATTTGTTCTATATCTCTTCTTACATCCCCCTGACTCGGTTTTTAGCATTTTTTTTCTATGTACAGACATTCGACCTCTACAGCTTTATTATATGTATAGATATAGATAACAAAAGATTATTATTTTACTTCAATTAGAGGTATTTTGTAAAATCATTGCTCCATGTGACCCGCAACAGTTACACACGAGCATGACCAAAGTATTACGTAGCTCTTGCGACTTGTGTTGCGAATATAACCGTAACCTAAAAATAATAATCGCAACATACTTTTTACAGGCCTTTTTAGCAACATTCTATATAAATTTTTCTATATAGAGCTTGTAGATTGTAGAGTTGGCGTGAAGTTTTTTTTTAATTTAATTTTTTGCATCTACACTCTCATTTGTATATTTATTAAATTAATCTAATATTTAGTATGTTTTTTTAAAATATTACTTTTTGTTTATAAAGTTAAAACGGAAGAGTAAGAGTAGAGTAGAGTAAAGTAAAAACGGGAAGTCAATTTGGTTATTAATATTAATTATAGATTTTTTATAACTATGCGGTAAGTATGACTTTCATAGATTTACGCGAATATTTGAAATTTTAAATAAAACTATTTTTTCGGATTTTTTCGCGGATTTATTTAGATTTTTGCTTTCCGACGTTACGAATGCTTCACAGCAATCATGTTCACGGGAGAGACTAAGGTGTTAGATGTCTCAAAAGCATTATATAGCTGTTACAGACAGCTTACCCACAAAACAACAAAAATTTCGGGAACCAAAAATCAAAATAAATCCACGAAAAAATCCGAAAAGATAGTTTTATTTAAAATATGCGATAAGTAATGCTCAGTACACGCAATAAAACATATTACAACACTTTCCATGTAATCTTAGGGTTCGTGAGGAACGTAAAGTGTCTTTCTATTTTTAAGTATATAAAAAATGAGTTATCGGTATTATTTTTATGAGACAGAAAAAAATATATCAAACCAACTTGGAATAAATAGATTTAAAATTGCTTGAAATTTGACTCTATATTCTTTTGCCGATATTAAAATAATTCATTCTAAATTACAACAGAAGCTAATTAAAATGACTATACTAACTTAAGTTTGTACAAATATTAAACCTGTAACATCCATATTAATATTGTAAACTAATGATTTACCCTCGCTTCGCTCGGGTGCAACCCTAATTCTTTTTCTGAAATAAATGTAACCTAAGTTACTCCTTATAACATCTGCTATCTACCAATGAGAGTCCTGACGAAATCTGTCCAGCCATTTCGGAAATTAGCTGGAACAAACAGACAGACAGACAAAATTAAAAAAAATGTTTTTCTTATAAGTACTGTATATAATTTCATATGCATTAAGTAAAAAGCTGTTATTTTGACATTACAAACAGACACTTCAATTTTATTTATCTATATAGATATAAAGATGTGAAAAAAAATTGTGTGTCTGTTTGTTATCTTTTTAAACTTAAATTGCTGAATAGATTGCTATGTAATTTAGCAATCATATAGATTGCATCATTGGGATGGACATAAGCCAACAAAATCCGTTCCAGATGCTACCAGTACCCGACATCTATGATATAGTTGTCTTTAAATATATTATGTTACATATGTATAATGTATAATATTTTTCTATAGGAGTGTACAATAAATGTAAACCTTCATAAAATAATAATATAGCCCTTCGCTGCTTCAAAACTCAAGTCAAATATTACAACAACATTAGATTAGGCCGGTTACAAAAACATATCCTCTGTTGGACACGAAATTCTTACGGAATAGTAAATAGCGCATGTTTTATAAAGATATATACACATTACATAAAGTTAATTTAAATATTTATCATTTTAATATTAAATTCAAAACGTGCGTCAAAGATTCAATAATCATATAATTTGTCACAAACGAGAAAAGAACCTACTACCAATTTAGTCAATGTAAACTCTGTTAACTATATATTAAAGGTATTTAAGATTATTTTAAAAAATCATAATATATTATTATTCTTTTTTTTTAATGTCAAGAGTGAGTCGGATACGCAATTTAATTTATCACGCATTTACCTTTAAGATTATATTGAACAGTTAAAACCTCATACCCATTTGACTTACACTTGATTTTTATATTTATTTTTACTGCATACTATTTTTAACATTTTAGTCATACACCCCAAATATAGGACGTTTATGTTATATACATACATATATACATCTATTATATGTATTTTTCCAATAGAGAAAAAACAAAAGTACTATTCGTGTATAAGCGAAGCCGAGAGTCTAATAAGTGCTAACAATAAGTGAAAAACTATATCAATATCTACAGCTGTTATGAATATTATTATTGCCAGTTATAAAATTATAATTTCGCATTTAGGTGTTTATTTATCATAATTTACGTTATTTAAAATTTTGACTGTGTGTGGACAATGAAAACATTGGACGCTGCCTTAGCTTGTTTCTTCATTTATTTTTGATATATGCTAATTGAAGATTTTGAATTTCTATATGTGTTTAAATTATGTAAAAGGCCTTGAAAGATAAAAGATAAGTACTATTAATATTTTATGAAATATTTGTTTTGCTGTTTGTTCACTGTATTTCACATAGAGCAGTTCAAGGGAATTAATAAGTAATCTTCTTCGTATTCACTATGTGTAAACGTCTTATTCGCTATTTTTAACTATATGCTGCAGGAATTATTGTAGTGTCTTCTACTATATATTACTAAAAATTTTACTAAACACAATATTTTCATAACTTATGTAAATGTTTAGAGACTGATAAAATAATACAAAACTAGAAGAAACATAGAAAATATATTTATTCATCTGTTTATATAGATATTATAATTTATTAATAAAATATATATGCACTATAAACTCATTCCATTCACGATTGTGTATAACCTCCCTAAGACCGATACAATTTCAAACATCGAGTCGGTATTTTACTCGATTTACGATATCGATGTCGCAATGACACCGGAAAGTAGCTTCCAAGGACAATATTAATGGTTTTAAAAGTCTAATGTAACAGTAACAAATACCACGGTTGAATACTCACATTATGAAATTTGCTCATAATCGTGAAGGCCGATTGCGATTACTATGTAAGAAATTATATATCATGACTTATGTGGCTGTGTGTAAAGTATGGTAAAATGAATGGTAATGATGAAACTTCTTATAAGAGTTTATTTATAAGTTTTGGTTAAAAATATACACTAATGAAAGGTTAAATAAATTAAAATTAACAAATATTGTAATGTACTTTGGTACCATTTTACATTTTTGAAATCATTATATAATTTTGTGGGCAGGTGCTGTCTGTAACAAATATAACGCCTTTGACAGACATCTAACATGTCACTCGTAGTAGAGGAGAGACGTTGTATTGCCTATGCTTGTTTTGATGAAATATTTATTATTATATTCGATAGATAGATTTAGGGGCTTAATAAGGTTTTATTTTAGTTTTTAATTATGTACAGTTATATTTTATCGTAGTTAAGGTACGGGTTAGTTTTATACACTGAAGCAAGTTCATAGCATTAATGTTGCACGAAATGGTAACACCTAGAAATTCCTTTACGAAACAAAGTGACTATTGGAGAATATTTTTAATATGGTATCGCAAATGATGGCTATGTTATATACATATATCCTCAGTTGAATATAAATTTAATTATCTTAAAAAAACTTTTATAGCACTTTATTATAGCTAGAAGCCCTAAAAAGGGTATAATAATACAAGTATTCGAATATAGTTTATTTCACCAAGAATTTGTCTCATGAACATTGTCACTTCAAAAGCTCTAAAGCTCAGAGTAAGCTCTCAAGACTTAAGTAATTTAGCTTCAAAACGAATCTAGCCTGTGACTTATATTAGTCAATTCCATTGGTATACGTATTCCTTATCTCTAAAATCTTATACAACACGCAATAACTGTAAACATAAATTAGATTATGAAAAAAGATAGGTACATTTTATAATAATTTTTCGTCCCAACTCCTTATATTACCTAATTATAAATATTCGCAACGGCTATGATGAAATTAGTTCCGTAGATATGTCAACACATACATTACCTCACGCTTACTAAATATACATATAAGTGTTATTGTATGTACGCTTATTTGTGTTGAGTTTTGCTATTTGTTGCGATACGACCATTTCGTAACACTTTCAGTTTAAATTCGAAGTTAACGTAATTATTGCGTTACTTTCAAGGTTTTTCATGTTGTTTAAATATCTAATAACTAGTGAAATAGTTGTTATCTTGTTTTTTTTTGGAGGTATTTTTTTGACTATTTTTAACCGTTGAGGAAAAAATCAGATTCTAAAAGAATATTGTTAGCTTTCATAGCTTCATATTTAATGTATGATTCTTAAAATTCAGCAAAAATACTTGTATCTGTATAAATCTAATTGTTTATATGCATTAGTTTAGCATAGCTCCTATAGTAAAAATGTAAAGGAAAATGAAAAGTCAAAAGCACACTCCTGAAAAATCATACCTTGTACCGGAAACTTTACATTTAGCAATTTTAGAAATTGTTTGCATGTATTAAAGGAACTGAGCGAATAATAACAATATTTATCCATAACTAAACTACAAAAAAATCGACAAAGATTTTCATCATGAAATTATCAAGTGGAACGTCAAAGTACATATAGAAATATCTCAAGATATGAACAAAAAGACGAAATTTACTTTTTTTATATTTAAAACTAAATTCATAAATATATTCAAAAACTACACCTTATTCTTGTGAACGGGTTGTAGACCTTCTGAGCCATTTCGACATAAAGTTAGTTGACCTGTTGCAATTCGTACAGTAGGCGGCGTGTAGTTGATATTAATTCAGCACTATTATACAATTATTACGTGTACGAGTACATTAAGGATATATTACGAAAGGTTTTATAAATAAATAATATATAATCTTTGCCACTATGACTAGATTTTTAATAGTTTTTTACATATCCGATTCGCACTAACGTAATATTTTTTTTTATATTTTATTATTAAAAGTTTTGAAATAAACGTATTATATTTACGAAACGACTATGATGTCAGTCAGTTTTCTACTAATTGTTAAGTAGTTATTTACTCTGGCTTTATTCGTCCTTGCATAAACAAAAGATATCAGTCTCGATGCCTCCGACTATCTCTATATAGAAAAGTAAAACTATTTCAAGCGAAATTCCCTATGATGAATTTTGCTAAAACGGTTTTCCGGTGAGATAGACATATTTTCCCGCTATAAAAAGTAGCTTTTGTCACTTTTCAGTCTTTTACCTATCTTCATACAATCCTTCGCTTCGTTTGGGCGTTATTGAATGACAAACGGTGACAAATGGTGTTTGACTTTTCAGAATTAAAATACTAGTATGGATTGATATCATTGCGACCCCTAAAGTGGTGTTTTATTTTTTTTTTAGTTTTTGAAGAACCTAAAAAATAGAATCTATTTCAGTGTATGTTTGTTTGTAAGTTACATGGCATCTTCGCCAAATATGAACCTTAAAAGTAGTCTCATATATTTTATCAAAATCAAATAATGAGCTAGATTTGTTTGTAGGTCAATATAATTGTATATTAGCATATATATTTTTTTTTTTACCTTTCGTTTATTAGTAATTTATTTCCTTGTTCTAAAATACTTTTTTATAATGACTAACAAGATGTTACCCTAAACTTACTGCCTAATCTATAATGGAAAAAGTATATTCAAACTCTTTATTTTAATAATTGTACATAAAATTAAATAAATATAATAAAATAATAATATTTCGCCCATTTTTGTAACGTTCCTTTTAAACGAGGAGGATAAGCCCAGAGTCCACCACGCTGCGTAAGTACGGGTTGGCGGGCTTCACATATCTTTCGAGAACTAGTTAGGTTCTCTTAGCCATACACGTTTCATCACACGTAATCATGTTGAAAAATAATATAAAATATAAAGAAATAAAAGTTGTAACATTATATTTAGTAACATACAATTCTTTATATTTGCATTGTTCTTATGTGAGTTTCAAGTAATGTATATGTATTACAAAGAACATCATCTCAAGGATAAAGAGTTGCATTACTTTTTATAATTAAAAAAAATTACCTAGATAATAATTAAATAATACACCGTTACAAGAGTCGTTGTAATACATATAATTGTTTTTATTTGAAAAGTAATATTATTATAATTATTATTTTCATTATTTAATCATCTCTTTAAATTACCACATTTAGCTCATATATACATATAATAAAATAGCGAATTTTATATATGAACTATTTTTTAAAAACATGGATGTAATGTATTGAGTAAAAAATGTAGACTCCAAAACAATAGTTATTAAAATTTTTGCCTATTTGTCTTATGCGTTTCATGCAAAAAATAGTAAACCGATTTTAACTGAATCTTTTATATAATAATAATAATAATAATAAGCCTTTATTCACCAAGATAACATCTATATCTATAACATTGTATCGATAACATAGTAGTAAAAAATAATAATTTATACAAAAACTTTATACAAAATTACAAACACTGAATCATGATTATTATTAACATAATATGATATACATACATACTATTGACATAAAACAGAGTATATGTTATAATTTTTTTTTATGCATTATTTTTAATATGTATTTTAATATTTATTTGTTCATTTCTCTTTTGTTTTTTTTTTTTTTTTTTTCATAATTCTTTAAATTTTATTTTAATCTATATATATATATATATATATATATATATATATATATATATATATATATATATATATTTCTTTTTAATTAAATTATATATTATTATTCATCTTGGGAACCCATTTCCGGGTATAGGCCTCCTCCATCCGTTTCCATTCCTGTCTGTCCGTCGCGATTCTCGTCCAGGTGGTGCCGGCTGCAGCTTCGATGTCGTCTCTCCAGCGTGCGCGTGGTCGGCCGCGGCCCCGGCGTTGCTCGCGCGGCCACCAATGCAGCACTCGCTCGCTCCACCGGCCGTCGGCCGTGCGGGCAGCATGTCCAGCCCATCGCCATTTGAGTCTACAAGCTTCCTCAGCTGCATCTGTCACTTTTGTTCTATTCCTTATTTCCGACTGGCGTTGTCGATCTCTAAGATGGATTCCGAGTATGCTTCTTTCGGCTGCCCTTTGAAAAGTTTGTAGCTTATGGATTATTGTTTTTGTTAGTGACCATGTTTGGCAGCCGTAAAGTAGTGTTGGTAAAATTATTAAGTCCATGGCTTTCTTTTTTAGTGCAAGTGGTAGTTTTGATTTAAATATGTATTTTAAAGACCAGTACTTTCTCCACGCCAGTTTTATACGTCGTTCCACTTCTTTTTTGGTATTGTCAGTAAATGATATACTTTGACCCAGGTAAACATATTCTTTTACGTATTTAATATTATTTGATTGAAGCATAGTGTGGATCTCATTTGCGTTAGTCATTATACAAGTTTTGTTCATGTTCATTTTTAACCCACATTTCAGGCTTTCTTCGTTGAGCGTTTGGAGCATGCGTGAGAGGTCATTATGGTTGTCACTTAGGAGGACTATGTCGTCGGCAAACCTAAGATGATTTAGGTACTCACCATTTATTTTTATTCCCATGCCATCCCAACTTAGTTTTGAGAATATATATTCCAGTAGAGCGGTAAACAAGTTTGGTGAGATAGGGTCCCCTTGCCTCACACCCCTCTCTATTTTGAAAGTCTCGCCTACTTGGTCGAGTCTTATTTGAGCTCTACTTCTTTTATATATTTCCTTCAGAATCTCTATATATTTATCTTCTATATTGTTAAACTTGAGAGCTTTCCAGAGTGCTTCATGTGATATAGAATCAAATGCTTTGGCGTAATCTATAAATGCAATATACAGTGTTATTTTATATTCATTAGACCGTTCAATTATTTGGTTCAGAGTGAAAATATGATCGACTGTGCTATATTTTTTTCTGAAGCCTGCTTGCTCTTTCGGTTGGTTGAAATCTAGAGTTGTTCTAATTCTTCGCAGTAGCACGTTGGTAAATAATTTATATAAGCTTTGTAATAGGCATATAGGTCGGTAGTTGCCTATATCTAGAGGATCTCCTTTTTTATACAGCAACGTGATTATTGAATTTTCCCACTCTTCAGGTATGGTATTTTGTTCCATAATTTCGTTAAAGATATTTGTGAGTATGGGGGTTATAAACTCAGATAAGGCTTTTAATACATCGTTATTCCATCTTGACCTGGGCTCTTCGACGACTTTAAGGATTCTATACCTGTTCTTATTTCACTTTGAATAAAAGCTGGGGTATTTTCTATATATTCATCTTCTTCTTTTATAGTGATAACTTATTACTCGGGTCAACTTTTAGGATACCTTTTTTTACTACAGGAAAATTTTTCATTCCTTAACTGAAAACTGCATAACTGATTCTGTCGAGTCGTCCTTAGAAATTTACATGGCTAACGTAGCAATTTAACAGAAAATTGTAGATCATTAGTAATATATTTCAAAAACTTACTGACAACTACTAGATCTTAAAGGTAATAAAAGTATATTTTTAACTTTAAAATAATAAAAGTATATATAGCTTTTAACTAAAAAGGTACACTTGAAATTGAAATCACAAAGTTATTATGCTAATTATGGGAGTGAATTATATTTGAAAATATAGGATTCAAAGGCCCAATGGTTATTAAAAAATCATGAAATTGAGCACGTTATTTATTTTCTAACTAGCGAGTAACCCTTGCTTCGTTCGGGTTCATCCCTAGGTTGATTCCCCATACAAACTTTTATCCCCATTTTCACTCCCTTAAGAGATGATTTCCGGAATAAAAACTATCCTATATCCTTTCCAGGGTCTCAAACTATCTTTTTACCAAATTTATCTTAATCGGTTCAGTAGTTTCGGAGCCTATTCGGTGCAAACAAACAAACAAGCAATGAAATCCTTCCTCTTTATAATATTAGTATAGATTATATGTTTTAAGGGAATCTATATAAAAATAGGCAAAGACAAACTTCAGTACCTTTTTCTCCTCTGTTTGTTATTCGTTTTCTTTTTTTTTTGTTTAGTAGGTATCGACGAGCGTTAACACCTCCTAGATAATTTCTAAGGATTAATGTTATCAAAAAAAAATTGTATTCAACCCTTTTTTACGTCCCACTGCTGCGTCCTTCAATAATAATAAAAAGTTAGTAAAAAGAAATAGTTTTTATTCAATGATTATGGTTTGGTAAAAGCTTGTTATTATAAAATTAAGAAAATAACCATGATATGATAACACAAACCATATACAAAATAAAAACAAGGCGTGAAATGTCTAACCTCATTAGCCAGGTATGCGCTTGCGAAACTACTCGTAGCGTTGAGAGTTTCAACACGTGCGTTGATATGTATTGATAGATGAAAATTCTTACAAGGTCGAAAAAAATATAATAATACGTGTTAAATGTTAATCATAACGCAATACATAGACACTTACAATGACCATCATATTGGCCATATATTAATATTAAATGACTAAAAACAGATATTTGACAAAAAATACCAACTTCTATATAAGTATCTAATAAAAATATAAAACAGTTATTGAATTTTTCTGTTAAGAAGCATCTCATTAGCATCTAGCAGTTCAGCCGGACGCGAAGCCAAAAAACGCAGTAGGAGATGGCTCACTTCGTTGGGCGGTGTACCATGCGGGTTGCTCCTGGTACTTCTCTGACAGCAGAGTGGATCGTTGGAGCAAGCCCATGATTGTTGCGATCTGCTTCGGCAGACCTGCTGTTTTTTGGGTTTTTTCGAGTTTTAGTGGGTAGTGCTAGCTCTTCTAGCCGGTGACTACCTCTGTGTATACAGGTTGTATGCCTAAATGCATATCCCAACATTAAAAAAAAGGTTGACATCAAATTAGAGCGATAGATTAGCCTTATTAGCTACACTTGTAAATAGCTATCTAATCTTGAAAGTTAGTTTTAAACTAGTTCTAATTACTGTCCTATCAATTTGAAACTTTATAAGTATATGAGCTCCCTATGGCGGTATAACAATTTGATGTCATCGACCTAATCTGATGATGGGACCAGAAAGCGGACCGTGGAGCTTTAATATTACTTTCGAGTTTAAGCTCATTGATTAGTTGTATCGAGTCCCTTACATAACCGTTGATCAAAAGCGTGTTTTTAATGCCAATGTCAATATTAATTGAGATTACTTCAGTACATTTTTACGTCTAAAACGTGAACTGTAAAAAATAACAGCCCCTTAAGCCGCCATTTTTATATACCGACAAAAGAAACCATTGTCATTTAACCAATCTAACTACAATCTCTAGGCAAAAACTCACATGAGCTTGTAGTTTCATAATTTTCCTCCGCTATAATATGAGTAAGTATATCAAAGAAAATAAGATCAATGCGTTAATTCAATCAGTTACATCACACATCGTAGCGTTTAAATTAACCGATTTATTTTTCGCAATGGTTAACTGTTACTGGGGTTACATAACCAGACCGGTTACCGATCTTCACCTTGATGACGTAAGATGTCAAGGTTTTTGGTGCAATCGTTTTGTTCTTTAGATGTTTTGTAAAAGTGAGAGGTTTGAGGTGGAACATGACACTGGTTTGTGTGTGTGGTTTCGTCTACTTTATATCGTTTTCTAGTCACGTATCCTCCCTAAGTTGGAGTTTGCCTGTAGATAAACAGAAGCATATCAATCTAAATGTCTCCGACTGTCTCCAAAATTAGCCATATCAGTTATAATTTCTATTATATAAATTTATTATAACATGTTCTCCAGTAGGAATGAAATATTTTTGCGATGAAATTTAACTTATATTAATCTCTAACCTGCCATATATGTATATAAAAATAACTCACCAAAAAGCCCAAAAGGGCCTGTAAGAAGAACATACCAAAAATATAGAGATATCATATTGTACAATTCCTTCTTCTTGATAAAAAACTAAATAGGCTTTATAAAAAATAAGTTACCCTATGTCAATTTTGTTGTTTTGCATTGAAAGGTTCAGCGACATTAAAGGTCGAAAAAAAAATTAATGAATGCGCATTAAAATACAATTGGAAGCAATTTTTTTGCGTTATAATATAAATAATTATATCACTTAATTATAATACAATAGAAGAAATGTTGATTAAAAATTAAATTATCAAACAAAACAAGTATTTATTACAATTTAGGGTGTATATCTAAACGTTATTAAGTCTTCTAAGATCTAAAAAAAAAAACAAAATTAAAATATCTTCAATTAAATATGAATAACCATATAATAAAAGCATTCAATAGATATTTCAAAAACAGACAAACAAAACATAATATACCTTAAAATAGATATTTCTATATAAAAGATGACCACTTCACTCCACCCGCCCTTGAAATATTATCGCACGCCACTCAGTATTATTTGCTTTTCGCAACAGTAACGCAAGCTAATCAACTATTATCTGTGATGTAACGTCAATATATGCCAAGGTTTGTAGAGAAATGTTCTATTCATCAGTTTATCTTTAGTTGCATAATGTGAAGCACTAGATCTCAGATTTACTAGTCTATATATATATATATATATATATATATATATATATATAATAAAATTCTAGCTGAATCGTATCTGTACATTAAATATTTTTTGGAAAATCGTATTGAAATAGACATTATTATCGATACAGGGGCGGAATCGATAGTTTTTAGGATTTTTGTTTGTTTGTCTGTCTGTAATCGCATCACGAGAAAACTATTGGACAGATTTTGATGAAATTTGGTATGATGATAGCTGGTTATCCAGGTTAACATATAGGATACTTTTTACTGTGACAAAATATCTCATCTCTGAGAAATCTATAATAAACGTAACTAACGTAACGTATGTATTAAAACGTAATATATAAGCGAGATGAAAAGAGAGATGAGAACATGAATTGAAAAGTAATCCTTTTGATTATTAAATGTATGCTCTAAACAAAATATTATTAAAAAAGAGCATTGCACTTACGTGTTAAAAATATGATATATATGTAGAAAAATTACGATGGTAATACTTTGGTAAGAGGGGTTATATTTTACGTTAGAGGGAAAATTTACCATTTTGGATGGGTTAAACATATTTTACTATTTTCTGTATCCATATGAAATTTGTGGATCTTAAAAAAGAAAAATAAGCATATAAATATCACAATTTAAAAAATATATCAATAAAAACAAAATTGTATATCACTTCCATATGTAATTACGAGGGAAACCGCGTGAAAAACCTAGTTTAAAATATTAGTGTTTTGTAAAAGATCTTATTTAACAATTCAAGTTTACATAAACTATATTCAATCTAGGTCGTAGATCTTTTGAATAATCTGTAAGCGTTACGCAAGCTGTTGCATCATAATCGGACCAGATATGCATGTAAGCCAAGGTTTTGAGTTCAGGTCAACTTTTTCATAACAAATTGTCTTAAGGGCGTACGCCTTATTCTTAATATATGTTAATATGTAATTATTTCATTATCGTGTGACTTGTATTGCATAATTACAGTTAAAATATGAACTGATATTTTACCATGGTTTGCTTTGTCTAATTATTCCTTATTGTTTTTTTTTTAATTTTTTTTTCTATAGTTTTTGATTAGAGATTGTATTTTTTCTGAGGGCAGCGGGTTTGATTTTCGTACACGCATTGACTTGGTTAAGACAGTACAATATTAGAGAGCTGCCATCTAGTATAGACAAGACTCTAAATCTAAAAGAATAAAGTAAGTTTTAACTAAATGATTTTTTTCTAAATGAAATACCTATAAGTCTTTATGATAAAAGATCAGCGCTTTCTTGCTTCAATGTAATTGAACAGAACAACTTTATACAAGTTGAATGGACTTCAAGAAACAATTTTGTCTATTTTTTTTTATTAAATCATGTTAAATACTGCTTATTTTTAACTCTGAACTAGTAAATAACTACTCAATACCAAGTTGACTTTTCTGTCGTACTAGAATAACAACAGAAAGGCGAACATTTTTTTTTTAAATATAATATTCGAATGAAGTAATATACTTAAGTATTGCGGTTACAATATATAGTTTATTAAAAATAAATTTTGAGTAGTGTGCTCGATTTCCAAAAAGAATATATTTTTTGTGTACATTTTACTCGATATCAACACTAGATGTTAATCGATTTTCATGTTTTTTTTAATAAACAGGTTATACGCAAGAGTAGTGGCATATAATGTTCATGAAATTTACCTGTAAAAGTAGAGTAAATACTTTTTAAGCGACATTGAATTCGACTAACTTTTATAATAAAAAAAAACATTGTTATATGTATACAGCCTATACATAAATACGTATAGGTTGCTGTAATATATGTACATATGTAAACGTCTAATAATATAATAATAATGTTCTCCTGACGATTTTGGTCACGGCAGCACTTTCTAACTTTAGGTTGTTATTTTTTCTTGACAGAAAACTCAATAGCTTAACCCAAACTGAGACTCGAACCCAGAACTCCAGATCTGCAGCCATATATTTATTAGCCACCATGGCAGTTACATGAAAAATAACTATATAAATAATTATTTTTTTTGAGGGATAGATTACATTTCAAATGTTTTCAGTATCAACAATTATGATTTGCCAGACTCATTGCATCAATAATACCGTTTACCTATAAATCTATACATTCATACACACATATGTACGTACATACACCGTTGCACGTTTGACTAACCCAATTCGATACAAGATAATTAGATACAACTAAAAATTAACTTTAAACAACTAAAGATAGAGTCTAAAATACATTAAACGTATCCCGTGGTTTTAGTTTACTGTTACGTAAGACAATTTAAGGTCACTATAGAGTTGCATAATCTGTATATTACTGTGAGAGCGACCGAAATAACTTGAGCTCACGATTGAGGTTCAATTACCCCGATGTGAACTTACTATTTATAAGGGGGGAGGGAGGGCAGAGGTCTTTCACAGTGGTCGGTTTAGGATTTGCGTCGGCTAATATTAGAATGTCAGTTTTGAAACGCCAAAGAATGTATGATTTATGGGCGTATCACATTTTCTTGTAACTCGATCTATTGCTTTATATTTTTGTTGTTTATTGTTTGTGGAAAAAAAATTTTAAGTACAAATATGGTATTGTTAAATTATGCTTTGGTCTATATATAAGGTCTTTGCTTTTGTTGTAGTTAATTAAATTAATTAAGCCTTGTAATTCAAACGATTTAAAAAAATGTTCTATAAATCAATTTTAATAATTCAGCTCTTTTTAAAGTCCCACTGCTGGGCATAGGCCTCCCCTAAAATGCGAGGCCAATGGCCCCTAAAATGGTCCACCACGCTGGCCAAAGGATTTCATGTCTTCTTAATACTAGAAATATTCTCTCAAAAATACAGGTCGATATGATTTTCCTTCAAGGTACGGCAAGTAGAAATCATACTACGCATAATTTATACATAAGAATATTACAGGTGCGAGTCTTGAACCCGCTTCATTTGATTTTCCATGGAAGCACTTTACCACTGTACTACCATCACCCCAATTGAAGATGAGTTGATTTATTATTTCATTTAAAGAAATGCAGCAAATACATTGTACAATTCCTAAATATGTATGTACATATGTATAGACAAAGACAAAACAGCTCACCACCTTTTTCTCCTTTGTTTATAAACCGATTTTCTTTTTCTTTGTTTCATATAATACTAGCGACTCACCCTCGCTGCGTTTGGGTTCATCCCTACGTCTTAACGGTTAGTATAGATTTCTCCGAAATGAGATATTTTCTCGCAGGTAAAAAGTATCCTAAATGTTAACCCAGATAACCAGCTATCATCATACCAAATTTCGTCAAAATCCCTCCAGTGGTTTTTCTGTGATGCGGTAACAGACATACAGATAGACATACAGACAAAAATTCTAAAAACTATAGATTCGGCCTCTGTATCGATAATAATGTTAATTTCAATAAGATTTTCCAAAAAATATTCAATATACAAATTCGGCTGTTACAATTTTATTATATGTAATGATTTAAACAGTATCATCGTAGTGTACACAAAATTTACTTTGTAAATATCAAACACCTGTGTTTCTTTTGGCAAGAAAGTTCAATACTACGTATGTATCTACAAGTATTTGGAGCTATTAATACTTCCATGAAAATATGACCAATGTCAAGGTTCCACGGTGCTAGCACGAGGCGTCAGTTCTCAGACTGGTTGTGGGCCATCCGTGTAGAACTGTGTCGAAATTAGGGTGACAATGTATTTGTAGAGAGTATCGAGTATTTCTTTGTACCTTAAGAGAAGTAAAGTTTGGACTACTATGTATACTATGAAATGTGTGTGTAGATTTAAATAAATAAATATAAATACATATGTTGGGACGTTAAAACACAGCACCATCTAGTTCTATGGTAAGCTACGAGGCTTGTGTTAATGATACCAGATAGTTTATACACTACACATATTTAACTTTAAATACTTAATATTATAAGTATAAACACCCATGACTGGAGTACAAACATTCATGCTTATCTCACAAATGAATGCCCCCAGCAAGACTCGAACCTGCGACCGCTGGCATAGCAAGTAGGGTCACGACAAAATGAGCCAAACGTGTCGCCAAACTCTTTTGGTACTCATTTAGGTATATGAAATTTAGTCCATAGATAAACTATAACCCGAAGTAACATCGGCCACTGTTGGGTTTGTCACCCAAGGACGCGCCCGAACGAAGCTAAGGTAAATAGCTAGTTAGTAATATAAAAGTTATAAATAATATATATTTAAATATTTTCCTTTTAAATTATTTACGCGAAGGTTTGTGAGGGTGGATGGATAGATGTCTTTGTTATTTTTTCACGCAAAAAATACTAAACGAATTTCGATGAATCTTTACAGCAATAAAGCTTTAAGTCACCGTAATACATAGGATCCATTTTTTTAATATAGTAATACATAATTTGAACTGCGTTAGTTAACTATAATTTGAAATATTTTTCTTACACTCGTTGACCTTTTGTATGTATACATACGTATGTATGTACCTAATAATATAAACCTCATATACGTTAGTTTCTTGATGTCTCGGGTTTTATTGTTCTTTAGGGCGGCTGGTATGAACTCTTTCTATAATAAAAAACATAATTGGCTATAATTTAATGACTTATGTACAGTTGTATGTCTTTTTAGTTTTTTTTCACTGTTCAATATTTCACTGGGAAACTTATGGGAAATTGTGAAAAGTGCAACAAATTCAGTACATATGTATTAAAAAGAAAAAAAACTAATATTATTTTATTTAAAACGTGACACATTTTAGGAAAACTGTTTAAGTAATTTATAATGATAAGTAAATTATTATTCATTAGAAAATATTTCTAATTCATGGTTACTTGAATATAACAATATCCGCACGGCTCCCATAGAGCGGTTACACGCGCAGTCTATCTGACATAATCCGCTTACCTAGTATCTGCCGGATGTTACTAGGGTTGACACTGTCAAGTATTTTTTTTATGTCTTCACCATTTTACGTGTCATTGGCGAAGTAATCTGTGCTCGACTGGCACGCTTTGAAGCCGTTAACAAGAAAGTTAAAATTAAATTTTAAATTAAATTTGAAGGATAGTGTACCTTAGATTTATATGCGAGTTTATTTTTTGTATTAATCATACAGCCCTGCTTTAAAGGGTGTGCCTAAGAACAACGACTAATAAAGCCTAATAATGAACTGTTGAACATCACCACGAAAAAAAATGATGTATATCCCGAATAATGACAGATGACAATATTACCAGTTGAATTATTAAATGAAATATCATAAAATATAATTAAAAAAAGTAAATTGGCTTAAAGTGCAACCCTAGAGTGGATGCATCACAGGGATGTGCTCGACGGATGCTAACCTACTACTATATAACGGGATTCAACGTATGACGAAATAGACAGTTGGACATGCTTCTAAGGTAATAATTGGCAGGCAAACAGTGTGCAGAATATGAAAGAGATAGAGAGATATTGACCACTTATTTAGCTCTTGCGCGCTACTAATCGTCATCTTCTTGCTTATTTATTCAAACTACCAATTTACCGAAAGAGTTTGTATTACATAATTATTGACTTAATATCAATTTTATTGGTGTAAAATGAACATTTTACTTTAATATAGCCGAAAAGATGTATTTTACCTAATTTGTGTATAAAGCTTAGCAATAAAGCTTTGTTTTTGAATTAGAAGAAAAAAACTCTGTTTTGCAAAGTTCAAAGGCGACGTAATGTGTCAGACACTGAAAAGATAGCGTTTCAGTTAATGTTAATCAGATAATTTACCCAACGCAGGAATCGAATCTAAGGTTATTAAAATATTATATAGTGTATCTATTCCATTAAGAAGAAATAAATGTAAAAATAAAAAAATAAATAAAACAAACAGACTATTCCATATAAACCTTACGTGTGTTACAATGTCGCGTGCTAGCACACTGATCTACATCCTATCGATAACTGAGATGCTCTTGTTTTTTTATCAACACTGTTATTGCATCTGTCATCCAAAATGGAAAAATAAGGTTATTTTGATTGATGTATAACAAAATTTAATTAAAAAGAAGAAGAGAGTTTCATAAGAAGAATGTGTGATATTTTTAAGCTAAAAACCATAAAACCATGTTAATTGAAGGATAATTTGTTTTATATTATCTAGTCTAGATCTATGATAGAAGATATCATGAATTATTTCATAGTGATTGTTGTCATTTAAGTAGATTAAGTTATTACAAATGTATTATATTTAAAACTCTGTATGTTATCTGATAGACTTTTTCACCATAATTATCTTCATTGATGGTAAAGTTACACGTGTTTTCCTGAAAACAGACATTGAGCATGTGTAGATGTCATGAATTCCGTATTGTGCAATACATATTTGTGATAAGTTATCTTAATTATAAATAATTATAAGTGTTCTGGTTATTGAGTTGGTGCTTATTGTCTATGGAATTACCGATTACTTAATAATTATAATTAGCAATTAGTCATCTATACTAATATTATAGAGCTGATGAGTTTGTTTGTTTGTTTGGTTGAACGCGCTAATCTCAGGTACTACTAATCCGATTTGAAAAATTCTTTTTGCATTGAGTAGCCCGTTAACTGAGGAAGGCTATATATCATCCCGGTGAGTCGCTAGTATGATTATAACTTAAAATTTTTAAAATGTAAGTATCAAAATATTGATTAAATATTAAGTGTATAGTTTGTATAACGATATTGCTTCGTTGCTAAATTATTGTATTACGCAGTGGTAGCCCTGTGGTATGGCACTCGCTTAGGAAACCGAGTGAAGTGGGTTCGAATCCAGGGTCTCGCACTTCTGATATTTTTCAGTGCGAATCATTTATATAACATTATTATCATTTGTCTTACGGTGAAAGAAACTATCATAAGGATATCTGCATGTTTGAGAAAACCTAGCAAGTTTTCGAAAGACATGTAAAGTCCGCTAACCTGTATTCAGGCACCCTGGGAGACTATGACCTGATCTCCTAAGCTAAGCAATTTATTAAATAATAGCCCAGTTGTTAAATATAATTGTTAATCATATTATAGAATTTTGCAATTTAATAAAATGAGAATTTATTATGAAGTAAAAATGCAACATAGCTATGCAGGTCACGATGTTTACCTTCTTCGTAAGCTTAATGCTTAACAGCAATCATGATCAAGGAAGAGACTGACTGACCATGATTGCTGTAAAGTAATCGAAACGTCGGGAACAAAAAATCAAAACGAATCCGCGAAATAATCCGGAAAGATAGTTTTATTTAAAATGTCAAATATTCGGGCAAATCTAAGAAAGTGTTATGTAACAAACAAATAAACAAACAGAGTTACTCTCGCCTTTATAATATTGAGTATAGATTTTATTCATAATTTCCCGCGCATTTCCTCTTTCCGTGGGATTTATAGTATCAAGACTAGTTGAGCAAGCCAAGGATACGCTTGCAACACCAAATGTCTTAGGAAAGGAGCGGCGTGTCAAGGTACTCTGTTCCTTTCGACTCTTGAGCAATGGGATCTACCCTGCAAATGCCAGTTTGTACTTGCTTCGCTTTTTGTGAGTATTTAGGGTTAGGTAATGGGGTCATAGATTGAGTAGAATTTTAAGTTAAGGTTTAATATTGCAATATATAAGGTTTCAATGTTTTTGATGCTCTTGCGGGCAATTTTAGAATGTAAGATTAATGTTTGATTTATGAGATAACTTATTGATCTCATTTCTTCTTATATTGTTTTCTTTAAAGTTTATTTATTAATGTTCTAGCAAACTACTGTCGTTTCACTCGGGTGCATCTGGAATGTCTTTGTATTTATAATATTATAATCAGCGCCATCCTTTGGCAAAATATTTCTCGCTTGTGATTTAATCAACGTCATAGTCTGTCTTGAACTAAATTTCCTCCAAATCAGTGCAGCTGTTTCAGCGTGAAGGACTAAGAAAAGAAGGACACACATGTTCTTTTTATAACAGTCATTAATCTATTATTGATATAACTTATATAGTATTGCCTAATATGTTTAGGTGGTAAGTGCTAAATATGAAATCTATACATATAGTAAAATTGTAACTAAGCTGAATCTGTACATTAAATATTTTTTTTGGAAAATCTTATTAAAATAGACATTATTATCGATACAGAGGCCGAATCTACAGATTTAAGATTTTTTGTCTGTTTGTCTGCCTGTATGTGACCGCATCACAGAAAAACGACTGGAGCGATTTTGATGAAATTTGGTATGATAATAGTTGGTTATCCGGGTCAACATATAGGATACTTATTATAGTGGGAAAATATCATATCTCCGAGAAATCTATACTAAACGTTAAAACGTAAGCAGGGACGAACCCGATCGGAGCGAGAGTCGCTAGTAAATTAATAAAATACCATTCATTATTAGCATGAAGAAAAAAATAACTATGAAAAAGAACTTTAATTATGTAACCTCTAAAACTAAAGGAAGTCCGGAACTAAAACCTGGACCTTGCGTTCACCTTCACCTCCACATCAGTAGATAAATGACATTACGTGTCTTGTAATACATAACATTCAATAGTAATCAATTCACAATTCATTACTACAACTAGTATAAGAAGGAAAAAACTTGTAGTTCACTTATAAAATATTTGTTTAATAGCCAAGAACTAAAAGATCAGCTTAAATAATATTTATTACCTACATTAAAGTGTTATACGTATCATTTAATAAAACTAACAGTATTTAATATTATCAAGGATATTCCACACTGTTGCTATTTCCCAAAAAATGTTATTTTGAAAAAAATTGTATGGTTTACTTTAATTATTATTTAAAACAAGTGCGAGTCGGACTCGTACACGAAGGTTTCCGTACCATAATCTTTTTTTTTTTAATTGCATGGCAGCCTTTTTGAAATTCGCCATCTTGGTTTTTTATTTGCTGTTATAGCAGCAATAGGAATATATACTGCGTGAAAATTTCAACTCTCTACCTATTACGGTTCATGACATACAGCCCTCTGACATACGGACGGACAAATGGACGGACGGACAGCGGAGGCTTAATAATAGGGTTCCGTTGGCATCATTCGTGTACGGAACCCTAAAAAATGCAGTTAGACTCCCTGTGCTTAATCTCCTCTTCAAAATCTTTGCATATCTATTATATGAATTATTTAAATTAAATAGATGAATTTTACTAACAATAAGTAGTATATATGCATCCTATAGTGCAAAGCAAAAGGAAATATTGCAATAAAAATGTTTATAGGTTCACTTAATTTATATTTTATATTATCTCATTCTTTCTTGTTAAATAAGAAATTGAATCCTTTACATAATCCTTGAATGGGCGTAATTACTATAAAGGCCAATAATAATAATATTACTCAAATAACCTTATCATGACAATAATTGCATTGAAAATATAATTTAAAATCCATGTGGTTTTATGATCATGTACGGTTTTAATATCATACTTGTGTTTCGTAATATGCGGTATGATGCAACGGCTTAGGTACTTAAGTTATATATTTATATGGAGATTATATATTAAAAAAAATTAAAAAATAATAATAAAATTTAGTTATTAAGTATTTCTGTTAAGATAGTCTCAGTAATAGCCCGCAGTTGGGAATTTGGCGGCGTTTCACCCCGTGCAGGTAGAGCACGTAAAGCCGTTGAGAGTAAGAGAAATAGAGATAGCACTAGTTTCTGCACAAACACTTGTGCACTATAATATCTTCTCGACAGTTTTCCATTCTTATATTTTAACTAGCGAGATACGTTTTAAAGAGATAAAGTATGTAAAGTGAGTGGACCCCTTAGAAGATAGAAACATGCTATCAAGAACTTTTCTGTACGCCTTTTTAAAACCTACAATTTTCTAGTACATTGTTTTGATGTATCTCTTAAGGTTTACGCCTGCGTTAGTTTATAAGCGTACGCAAACAGTTTATTTTACGAAACACCATCATAGTTTAGCCATCTTTTTCTATTAGTGAAAACTATATTAAAATTTCTTGTGAAGAAGAAGGAGCAAGCGAAGAAACAGACAGAGACAAACCGCATTTTTCATATATTTAGCATTTTTCTATGAAAGTGTGACATTTTACTATACTAAGTTGTTAAATATGTTAATTTTTAACCATGCTACTAATATTTTTTGTATAATAAATTATTAAAATTTTTGAATGAAGAACAACTCGGCCGAACTAGTTATTTTGTATTTCCGTACGAATGAGAGATTTTTCTATAGTAAAGTTTAGTACTATGTGTGAAAAACAAACAGATAAAGAGACTTTCGTTATAGGTTCTATATTCTGTACACAATACGTGACAGTGTTTATAAAAACTATTTCGTGTACAGATTTCACTTTGTTACTGTTTTATTATGTGTATAGATATATTTCAATACAAAAATACTATAAGTATTATAAATACACTAGCGATTCATACTCGCTCCGCTCAGGTTCGTCCCTACTAAATCTATATTAAATGTTAAAACGTAATTTTAACGTTTAATATAGATTTCTCAGAGATGAGATATTTACCCGTAGTAAAATGTATCCTATATGTTGATTATCACTTTGCGGACAACAAGCTATCATCATACCAAATTTCATCAAAATACCTCCAGTAGTTTTTCTGTGATGCGGTTACAGACAGACAGACGGACAGACAGACAAATACTATAAAAACTATAAATTCAGCCTCTGTATCGATAATAATATCTATTCCAATAAGATTTTCCACTGTGCATTATATAATTCTGTATTCAAGATACAAACCAGACGAAAGCCCCTTTTATTTATTGAATGTCTAGCACAATATTCAATGATTTCTTTCCATGAACAATTCTCAGTCTACAAGACTCAATTTGCTACAGAATATGGTTATGTAAATTCAGAAAGTTAAAATTAACTATTATTATTAGAAAAATAATTGAAATAAACCTTCATTTTTTACGAGAATTGAATCTCTGACCGTCCGTCCGACCGTCCATATCTAAGTCGGAGAGGAAAAGAAAAATTACAAAACTTAAACAAAAAAAAATACCAATCGATTTGAGAACCTCCTCCTTTTGGAAGTCGGTTAATAGAGAGAACGTCAACGTTTAACATCCCTTATGGCAGATATTAACATAAAATATTAACATTTCAATTTATTACTTTTATAACTCTCTCTAATATGCTCAATAGTTAGATCTTCACTTTGATTTCACAAGCATCTCGTCAATTGCACGGGTTGCATCACAAATTGTCGATCCATGTATGTTGACACACTTATGAAGGACACATTTGAGCTTGGAGAAGTCAAATACTGCATTAAAGTTGTTTAAGAAATATATATTAACTAGCAAAACCTGCGGCTTCGCTCGCGCTAAGACTACAACAAAAAAACTTTAAAAAGGTAGGTTTCATACAAATTTTCACTCTTATTTTATCTCCTTATGGAATGAATTTCAAAAAAACGCTAAATCACGTATTTATTTAATTGTATTGAAGAACATTAATACCAAGTTTCACGAAATTCTGATCATAAATATTTTTTGGGTTGTGTTATAACGTGTACTCCCGTGGGAATGAGATAATCTCCCGCAGTAAAAAGTATCCTATATGTTGACACGGATATCCAGCTATCATCATACCAAATTTCATGAAAATCCCTCCAGTGTTTTTTCTGTGATGCGGTAACAGACAGACAGACAGACAGACAAAAATTCTAAAAACTATAGATTCGGTCACAGTATCGATAATAAAGTCTATTTCAATAAGATTTTCCAAAAAATATTTAAGGTACAGATTCGACTCAGAATATTATTATATGTATCTATGTATTTATATAATATTGTTCATACAAAAATACTAAAATCAAAAAAAAAAAAAGAAAAATACTTTACGACCTATTCTCATACCTACCAAATATACAAAAAAAAACGATTAAAATCGGTCGAGCCGTTTCGGAGGAGTGCGACCACAAACACCGTCACACGAGATATTTATATATTAGATATATGTATTTTAATATAATACTAAAGCAGTGATAAATTTTGGTAAGCGATATTTGGAAAACCAAACGAAGCGAGTTAAATTTATTGTTCGTATCTCTAAAAATTCCATTGCGAATAATTTCCAGCATAATTATTATCTGCTAACATGAAGAGTAAAAAAATAAAACCTATCTGGATTTAGAAAAAAACGTGTGAAGACATTTTCCAACGCGCATTTGGCAAGAATAGTGAACTGTGAACTGATTTCCTTCCTATCGAGGAGAGGCCCTTTCCCCGTTGTGTTAAAAAGGCTAAATTATTATTTATATTATTCAAATAGATTGGGTTTAATACAGCTATTATTTTTATTAAAAAATATATTGCTTTGTTTGATAACTGTTATTATTATGCGGTATGTATACTGCAGAAGAGTGAATGAAAGGTGAAATAGGGAGAGACACGGAGGATTTGTGAAGACCAAGTATTTTCAAATGTCAACATTCTAAGGACCCTCCGACGAGTATGTATGAAGAAAATGATAGGAACGGAAGAAGCGAAAGAGCTATGTAGAGATGGTAGTACTTGGCACTCTGTTCTCTCTATCTATCCAACAAAGAGTATAGCATGAATTTGTGTTTGTTTGTGTATGTGTGTATATCTGTATGTGTGTATTTATGTAAATATAAAATTTGGAACTTGCGATAACTTGGAATTTACGCACTATTCAGATAGTGAGTCAATAGCAATGCCATTTAAAAATAGATGAGATAAGAGCAGGACTCAATAATGTATGTAAATCCATATTAAATATGACATGAAGCGAATATTGTATTTACATTATTATTTACTCTATCCCTACCAATCACACAACTGTAAATATACTGAAAGTTCTTATATCCCACGGGAATCGTACATTCAGTACCGTCCGGCAGTTCAGCCGGGTGCGATGCTAAGGAACGCCCACTTCGGTGGTCGTTGTACCATGCGGGTTGCTCCTGGTACTTCTCTGATAGCAGAGTGGACTATGGAGCAACCCCATGGTTGTTGTGGTCTGCTTCGGCAGACCTGCCGTCGGGGCGTCGTAGTTGAGAGCGTAAGTGATCCTGTGACACCCTATGAAGGCTAAAGAGGTTTTGTTGGGTTTTAGTGGGTAGTACTGGTTTTTCTAGCCGGTGAGTCCCACATAACTACCTGTATGTCTACAGGTGGTATTCGTAAATGCATTAAGGTGCGCGTTAGCATAAAAATGTTGATAAAATAGAAATAAAATAGACTCAAGAACAAATATTCTGACAGCTGTGTCATTTTACAAAGTAATCATTTCTTTATACATAAAAAATAAATATTCAATTTGATAACCTCAATTTTCAAGGCTAGGTATGCTAAAGAGGACATTTTATAATAATAGTTTGTTGGGCATTTAAATTTTCTTGGAGTGCTGTTCAACTAGTTTTAAAAATTTTCTTCATTAGTAAGTAGTAAGTACTGTTACATTCTATGAGTTCGGAGATCGGAAATTAAGCACGTCTTTTGCACTATTGATGTTTTATTGATCTTGGTTAACAAGAGTGACTTATGGAGATTCACTAACACGCGCAATATATACACAATTCTGGTTAAACTCAGTCACTGAATACTAATTTTCACCTCTAGATACACTTTCACTATAACTTCACTAGTGGAGTGAAGTGAAGTTCTTCACTTTTTCTCTTTTTCGTACTTCTTCTAGAAATACGAAATTCAATTTATCTCTCGACACACTGCCGGCCTTTTTATATGCATAAACAAAGAATATTCTAGTATTCGAAAATTCGAAACCTTTCTAGTAATTTCGAATGTTTTGTGCCTCTCTCACTCTTACATACGGAAATTTACAATTAACTGTTCTTGTCTAAATTTCGAGACTTCTAGTAATTTTGATGCCTCTCAGGAAATTTTTAACAACTGTCTTAGGATGTATTTTTGATTATTATTTTTGGCGTAATGACGTTACACACTCTCCACTACGCGACAGTACTTTACTACAAAAACTATTATTTTATAATAATACTGGGTCACATTCACACACGTATCTTCTAAACAATTTCATTTTACTACTATGTAGAACTTAATTGCTATAACAACATACTTGTGAAGTGGCTATGAAATAGCGGAATGTTCTTCTATAGGTGTTTTTACATTTAAGGCGATCTCAATCGTGTTTGTAATTTTCAAAAAAAGTTTTAATACTGCAATTATATAGTTTACTGATCAAAATATTACTGATCATTGCATCCAGTCCTCATTAATGTGGCTTTACTGGACACTGGCTTACCGCCAATGTAAAGGGGAATCAGACCCCAGTTAACCACGTTAGCATAATGCAGCTTCACTGACTTCACATGTGTTCCAAATATTTGTTAGGTTTTCTCAGACATGCTGGTTTTTTCATAATATTTTTCTTCACAGTATTAGCAAGTGATAATAAGGAAGTGCAAGACCCGGGATTTAAACCCACCTCACTTGGTTTTCGAAGCGAATGCATTACCACTGAGCTACCGTGCTTCAACTCTGAGCATAACCTAAATAAATTGTATTATAAAAACGATAAATGAACTTTAGAGACATGTAAACCTATAGAATCTTACAAATAGTATAGTGGTGTTGCAAGACACTTGTCTCGTTTTGTTACAACTGATAATAAGTTATTTACTATTGCGTTACTTAATAAGGCCCTAAGGTCATCCGGAACTGTATACGTAGTATGAGCAACCAAAATCGGAAGTACTGGTATTTTACCTCGTGAATGATGCAATCAAGGTGAGATAGAAGGAAAATTGGTTTTTGTTATAGTATCATTTGCATAGTAAGTATAGGTGATTGAATGATTTATAGTTTAAATAATATAATTTTTTTGCTGTATGTGTATTTCTATGTGTAGTTATCTATACTAATATTATAAAGCTGAAGAGTTTGTTTATTTGTTTGTTTGTTTGATTGAACGTGCTAATCTCAGAAGCTATTAATCCGATTTGAAAAATTCTTTTTGCATTAGATAGCCTGTTTATTGAGGAAGGCTATAGGCCATGTATCATCCCGGAAAAAAGTCCAGTTCCCGTGGGATAGATTTGTTTTTGTCTAGGGACGAACCCGAAGCGAAGCGAGGGTGAGTCGGTAGTATATTAATATAGCTTAATATAATTCTTAATTTATATGAGGATCTATACAATATGTTTATTGAAAGCATGTTTCGTTTGTAAATCTGTAGAACCGATAAAAACTATATTTTTTACTTGTTTTAATTTGTTTTACTTAAAATGTTACATTAAATCTGTTTAGTTAATATATTGATAAATAAAATTGTCGATTAAAATTTAGTGAATCAAATGTCCACAAGTTTTTTTTTATATAATATAATCGGATTTAACCTTAGCGCCGTCCCTGGACATAGTATAAATACCGCTCTATTATTGAAATTTTGCATAAAATGGATAAAGTTTCGATAAAATTAATCAATTTAAAAACAAAAAAATAATAATAATAATAATTTATAAATAAATGATTTCAATTTTTCGAAAAATGTGCTAGTATTTATTTTTTCAATTTTTTGGAAAATAAAAAGCGCATTTTCGATAACGCGAAGATTTTTTTTTTCCCACCATCCTAATTTTGCCACCCTGGGCACTAGCTCCGAGTGCCCCTATTGTAAATCCAACGCTGATGTTCATATTTATTCATATTAATGTTCATATTTCATCGACTTTACAATGTTTCTTATTACAAAATTGTTACTTAATAGGTATAATGCAGGATTTTTTAAATAGTGATATTATAGCGTGTAGTGTTATTGTAGATAATTAGTGATATTTACTGCAGATAATTAATTTCTTAAAAGAATATATTGAAGATGCCCTTCACTGTGACTTAGTCTGCAGTTAACTGTATAATCATCAATTCTATTATAAAGAATATTACAAAAATATTTAATTATATACAAAACAAATTAATGATTTCTCTATTATTAACGTTTAGTATAGTTTTCTTAGAGATGAGATATTTTTTCGCAGTAAAAAGTATCTTATATGTTTAACCATGATAACCAGCTATCATCGTACTACATCAAAATCTATCCAGTGGTTTCCTTGTGATGCTTTCCCAGACAGACAGAGAGACAAAATTTCTAAAAACTATATTTCGGCCCCTGTATTGATAATAATGACTACTTCAATAAGTTTTTCCAAAAAAATTTTGTACAGAGTCGACTCAGAATTTTATTACTATATTAATTGATAAATAGAATAAGATAGATAATTAACTATAGAAGTAAAACAATTAATAACTTTGCAAAAAGATGATAAACAGAGGTAATATTATCAAAATGTCAGGCGATTAAGTTAGTGTATGTAACAGCAATATATTCACAATTACCTAAAGCAAACACAATAGTATATTGAAATAGTTCAGTTATGCAAGCGGTGGCGCAAGCGGCTTGGATACGAACTGGGCCAGGGGACGCCTTGTTGCGACGATTGAGAATAAAATTAATATTTTATATGAAATTTATATTATTTTTTCTATTTTTTATAAATATCGATTTTGAAAACTAAAATTATAAGTTTTCAAAAATTTTGTATTAATTTAATACAAATAATGAATTTCTAGGTCAACTGTAAGTATTAGATTTTGTTTAAAACAAATAACTAAGTTGTTAATGCCACTTATTAAAATTCTATGTACAATGGTTGCTTTATAAAGTAATTTTATTTCTTTTAATATTTTATTAATTTATGCTAATATTTGATATTTTAAATAAAATTCTTTACGGATTTTTCGCGGATTTATTTTGATTTTTGGTTCCCAACGTTTCAAATGCTTTACAACAATAATGGTTACGGGAGAGACTAAGGTTAAAGACGTCTCAGGTCATTGTATACAATTGTGATAGACAGTGCCTACCCACAAAATTACAAAATGAATTCAAAAATGGCACCAAAGTTTTGTTAGTTTTAATTGTAAACATTTTTATATTAATTATAATCTTATGATTTTAATGGGTTTTATAATTGAATATAGATAAAATAAATAATACAAAATATAAAATTACTGTGACCGTCATTGCTGTAAAGCATTCGAAACACCGGGAACCAAAAATCAAAATAAATCTGCGAAAAATTCCAAAAATATATTTTTATTTAGTCCTTTAATAACATTATTAAAAGACAAAATAAATGTTAATAATATACACACAGATAGGATTTTTTTAAGCTAAAAAAGTAGTTAATTAAACTAGCTAGTAGCTATTTAAATTAGGGAATTATTACAGGCTTTGTTGTTCTTATTAATTAACGGTATTATTTTACACTATAAAATATATTTCTACTCTATGTGCTTTAGTTACCAAAAGTAGTTTTTACCTGTGACTTTGCACGTGAGAAATCAAAAAGTATGATTATTTTTTTGAGTAACAAATGTAGACAAAACACTTAGCGATTATTAGTATTTTTAGTAATTTTTCAATAATATACATGGCCATATATTATAATGTTTATTTTAATTATGACATATTAGAGAGGATAATTAAGGAAAAAGGGTAAACAAATTTGAGCTGAATAATAAAATAGTCAGATATTAAATTATAATATCTGTAACATTCAAATGGGACAGTATATCAAAAACTAAATTTTATTTTATTGTTTTACATCAACATTTTTAAAGGTACGTGCTTCCTACGACGAATTTCATATTAACACATTTAATTACAGAATTTACATAAATATATTTATTCTCCCATTTACCTAATTCTATATGTCACACGAATCAGTGGGATATAGATTGTTTAGTGGATGATTAATTTTTTTAATTATAATGTCATGTCGTTTTTATTTTGTTATTAGATGTTATTCTTATATACATAATATCTTAATAATAATATCTCGCCTTGTTTAACATGATTTATGGCGAAATTTTATTTTTATTAGATTAGTATTAATATGAAGGTTGAAAACAAAATCTATAATAAACATAGAGTAACGAGCATTATTAATAAATTGAAAAATATATGCAATAAGTAAAATGGAAAATGATAGTATTAAAAACAAAACATCTGTTTACGTAACAAAGTCAAAAATGACTAGCAAACCTACCAAAAATGTTGACTACCAAACCTACCAAAAATATTGTACGCACAAAACGTTTCAATGAAATTTTTAGTGAATATCTCTATTTCTAAGTCTGAAAAATGCCTTGAAATAATCTTTATAGGTACATGAAATATTATTTCAAGTTTCAATCATTTTCAAAACTATCTCACCTAAAGCCTTCTTTGTTTTTTATAACATACTTTCGTTATCTTTTAATTAAGAAGATAATATTTACAATTAATAAACATTACATAAGGTGATATTTAATTTTTAAAATAAAACATAAATTATGGTCTTATCAACAGAAATTGGGTCACATTTACATTTGCTTCGGTAATCGGAATTTCGTAATCCAATTGTATACAATTGTTGCGGTCTGACCTATATAGAATGTGATTGCAGCACGTCAGGTTAGTAGGCAAATTAGGGCGTAATAAGATGTTAACTAGTCCAATTATTTCATCATTCATTTTATTTGAATTTATACAATGTTTTTGAATTCTGAATTTTATATCAGACTAATGTTAAATACGAAAATGTATGCGTGTGTGTTATTATTCGTTAGTCGTTACTCGTTAATGCCGAAACGGCTATACGAATTTGGATTTAAATTAGAACAGAAATAGACTATGCCTTTTTTAACATTAGGTAATGCGCAAACTATCTGTATTCTAATAATAATAATGTTGTACACCAAGAACAAAAGAAAATAAATATAGAACAAATAATGTACAAGAGGGGCCTTATCGCTAAAATAGCGATCTCTTCCAGGCAACCTTTAGGTCTAGGAAACAGCAAACTATAAGTGTGTAAACATACATTACGTAAGACTCAATACCCATTAATATCAGTACCACCCACTAAAGCCCAACGGAACCTCACTTGTCTTAATGGGGCGTCGCAGGATCGCGTATGTACACAACTACGAGGCCCCATGACTGACCTGCCGGCTTCCAATGCAAACCACAATAACCAAGTTGCTCTCACAGTTCACTCTGTTATCAGAAAAGTACCAGGAGCAACCCACGCTTCCTTCACAAAACCCACCCACCTACCTTCAAAAGCGTTTCTTGGCTTTACGACCGGCTGTATTGCTGGACGCTAATAAGCATAGAAACACCCGAGCAAAACGAGGGTAAGTCGCTAGTTATACAATAATATACATAAAATTAACGTTTTTTATAGTAAGTAATAAAAATATATTAGAATTCAACCAAAGGTTGGTTCAATAAAAGATAATTGTAAGTTAACTTTAGGTACTATTTTTTATTTATATATAATTAAGAATAATAAAAGCGAATTTTAGTTGAATAATGAACATTATTGACTTAATTATTAGGTTACGTTCGAATTTCTTATCAACGTAAAAATAATATGATGATAACAATAACATTAATATCTGAATAACTTAAAAACTCGTTATATCTATACAGATAAATAAAATTGAAGTGTCTATTTGTAATGTCAAAATAACAGCTTTTTACTAAATGCATGTGAAAGTTTATATGGTACTTATAAGAAAAAAACAGTTTTTGAAAATTTTGTCTATCTGTTTGTTTGTTTTAGGCTAATCTCCGAAACGGCTGGACCGATTTTGACGGGACTGGCTTCACTGGCAGATAGCTGCTGTTATAAGGAGTAACTTAGGCTACTTTTATTTTAAATAAAGAATCAGGGTTCAGCGGAAAAAAAAACATGAAAGTGTGAACAAAATCCGCGCTCGGCGTAGGCACCCGAGCGAAGCGAGGGTAAATTGCTATATAATTTAAATTAATATCTTAGAAGTAGCAAGCTACTATTTATGTATAAACATAGCTAACCGTGAAAACGTATCTAGGGACGAATGCGAGCGAAGCGAGCGTGAGTCGCTAGTTCTTAATATACTCATTATATAAATTATAATATTATATAAGTATAAACACCTGTATTTTTATCAGCATTTTTTTTATTTTTATGAGGAATATTTATATTTAAATGAACTGGATTGTATCATCAAGAGTAGAAAACGAGACAATGTCATTTAGTCATATGTGATTTTTTATTCTTTACATATTAGTAAACTGGATAACAGTAGCTTTTGTCCTAAGCATTGCATCATAGAAAAACTTTTAACAAGAATAATCAATAGTCATTCTCAATCTAATTATTTATATAAGAAAAATATAACAATTCGTTTACGAAGTTATAAATAAACTTCCATATATATTCGTGTAATGTATATAGAAAATTTGCATTATAGTTATGTTAGTTTACGGACTACGGCTAGAATAAACTATGGCTAGCTATTATCATGATATACGTGGTTATCATTGGTGTTTTGAATAAGTGAGACAGTTTTCATTGTTTTCTACAAATGATCAGAAAATAATAATGGGAATACTAAAAATTTCTAAATAATATATACATGTATATTTTTTTTTATATAGGTACTGTGTACAGTTGTGTTTTTGAAAGCGCATTTTAAAATATTATCCATACCTATTTCCATTATTAATCCCATAAATGATAATGAAATTCTACCTATTCCTTTTTATCTTTAAGCCGTTGAACATATTACGATGAAAGATAAGGACAGATTGCATAACTCGGACAGACGTAGGCTACCTTTTTTTCATCACTCCGCTAAACCAGCGCGCCAAAAATGAGTATCAAATATTAATAATTATGTTGGGACATTAACACACAGCACTATCTAAATAGTATCCTGGTAAGCTACGAGGCTTGCGTTATGGATACCAGATATGTAATTGATACACTATGATTGATACACTACCCATGACTGGAGTACAAACATTCGTGCTCATCACACAAATGAATGCCAGCGAGACTCGAACCCGCGACCGCTGGAACAACAAATAAGATCACTACAAACTGAACCAATGGTGTCGTCAAAATTATAAATAAAATAGATTAAATATTTGTTATCGGATGATTATTATAGGTATATATAAATGTATTATCATCAAAGCTGTTGGAAGGAGCTCGTAAGCTTATATTCTCATGAACTACTTCTCAGCTTATTATAGGATTTAGGGTACATGCCCTAGGGATATGACCACACGTCAGTCATAATTTAGATTCCGTTGATATAAAGATGTACCAAAATAAGAATGTACATATGAAAGCTTTGTTTAATTCACTTTATTATTTTTGTATCTAATTAAGATGATAAAAAGTGGACATCTCGTGTATTGTTGCTTGTATATTTTGATGAATATTTATAATAAAATCTAATTAAAACATATGTTAATAACATAATATAATTTATAATAAGTTAAGATTTAGAAAGGGCTTATTATGAAATATAATAAGCCCTTTAATGTAAAGGGCTTGTAAAATCCATTTCAATCAAGATCCATATTTTATATGCATAACGGACATAAAGAGAAAATCTTTTGTAGTAATCATTTATAATATAAACAACTCCTAAAAAGTTAGTTAAGGGCTTTAAAAATTATATACACTTGGGTAATATTATAATGTGTTGGGATATTAACACAACATCTAGTTCCATGGCAAGCTACGGCCTACGAGGCTTGTGTTATGGATACTGGTAGTTGATACACTACATATATATAACTTTTAAATATATTATGAATATAAACACCCATGCCTGGAGTACAAACATTCGTGATCATCACAGCGGGACTTGAACCCGCGAGCGCTGGCACAGTAAGTATTTTTTTCGATAGACGTGAAGTTCGCCAATTTTCATTCGGCCAGCGGGTGGGCTATGATCTGATCTCCTTCCCATTGAAGAGAGTCTTGTGCCCATCAGTAAGACATTCAAAAGTTCTGAATTACAAGTCTTATTGGAATATTAGTCTCTATCTTTTAAGAATCATTCCAATTATTCAGAAAAAAAATCTGAAAATATGCTTATACATCTACCGTCTAGCTTTTCGCAAGTACTGCACTTAGCAACAAGTGTGCAAGCGTGCACTTGTCGGCATGTGGGTCGCGGGCGCGTGTCTCAATTATTACGTAAGTACAGATTACCTAAAAACTAGATAGGATTACTAACTTATCGATTAAATTTAAAATTTTCTGATACTATATATTTTATATGAGTGAGTTAAAATTGAAACTTTCTTGACTAAGAAAGAGTAATTAAAATGATATTAGAAGATTTGACTTATTTATTATAATCTGTATAAATGTAAAAAAGTTACTGTCTTACGCTTAAACCGCTGAAAAGATTTCAATGAAATTTGGCAAGGATATAGATTGCATTATGGTGACAGGCATTCTTTTCTTTTCAGCTTCATACCGTACAAGAAATCCCGCAGTTCCATAGCAACTAATAGAATATAAATAAAACTATCTTTTCGGATATTTTCGCGGATTTGTTTTGATTTCTGGTTCTCACGGGAGAGACTAAGGTTTTAGACATCTCAAATGCGTTATATACTTGTTACAAACAAAATGAATCCGCGAAATAATCCGAAAAGATAGTTTTATTTAAAATGTCAAATATTCGCGTAAATCTAAGAAAGTATTATACCAGCTAATACAAGTTTTAACTTTTATGCATTTAAACTATATAACCTAATACGAATTAAATTGAGATAATATATCGTAAAATAAAAATATTTAATGTTATTTCTATAAAAGAGATAAATATTTTTTTCATCAAACCCTTAAATAATAAAACAGACAAAAGTTGCATCGATTTTGTTATTTTTAAATACTACTGTGTTTATTTGAGCATAGTCCGTTTAGGATGGATATGAGGAGGAATGTGTAATATCCATGTACTTACATATAAGAAAAATTATGTCTTAAGCGAGAATTGAATCTGTGACCTTAAAGCTTAGTATGCTATGCGCTCAATAGTTATAATAATTTATAGAAGTACATATGTATGTAAATAATATGTAAATGTCACATCTAGTGTTTATCGAATAAATCGATTGCAAAGTATTATGAAATACTGAAGAGTAATGGATTCGTTAAGAGAAATGCTCCACGTGAATATTATGTGCACTTTTGGTTTCAATAAGCAAATTACGTAATAATAGCTAGCAGTAACGAATGCTGAGCTTGTACATATGTACACCTTTGAAACGTTGTAATGAAGAACTAAAAATCTGAAATTTATAGATTTTTCTCTGTTTTGAACATAATAATTGCATTTTTCTTTCAGAGTTTTCAAAAGAAATGTTAAGTCCGCCAACCCGCACTTGGCCTGGTAATGATGAAAGGTCTGTGCCCAGCAGTGGGACGTTAAATACATGCTGAATACAATAGGGAATATGCGTGTCATTTAAATAAAGGTAAAATATATTTTTTTATAATCTTTATTGCTTTTGAATTGTCTATATCAATATTTTTTTATGTAATTTCTTTTTGATTAAGAAAATAATTATTAAAAAGTGCAAACATAGATGGGAAATTCGAAGTAGTTAAAACACACGAGATTGGCCAGACCGAATAGACGTCAAAGAGCGATTAACGATTTTGTCGTTACAAATTGAGTCGTCATTTTTCTGTGTATATCATACTGTGACGTCACGCCGAGCGCGCGAAATGGCGGGCGTTTAAAGTATACGTATATTTTAAATCTTTCTTAAATTAAATTGTAATTTTTTGGGGCTGAATATTTTTTTTTACAATTATATAACAATGTTAGCTATTGTATAAAAAAAATACATATATTTCCCATAACCTAAAACTATATCACCGAATCTTAAAACTTTAACTGCTGGTGATAAGATTTTATTATCCTTCAAAATTAAATACAATAAGTTAATATACTTATGTATATAGACTATTACATTATAGCAGAAATAGTCATTGATTATATTTTGAGTAATTAATGAGTCATAATACCGATTTAACTCGATATCTCTTATTAATACTGATGCACAAGTGCTTTGTAATATGATAGTAATATTGTGATAAGGCTTATCAGTTATTGTTCACTATGATGGAATGTTGGGTCCTTTTTATAGCTCTAGTGCATGCAATTTGCATTTCTACTCTAAGGGCTTTGACAAAATATTATTCTAAATCGTTGAAGAATAGAAAATGTAAAAAACATATGAGAATGCGTTGAGTAGTTATTGGCCATAAACGATTATAAACTAAAAACTTCTTATTAAAAAATTATAAAAAAAATTAAATGATGGCGAAAATTATTGATTATCTTAATAACTAAGCTATTAAAATAATGTAAATAAGTAATTTTGAATCGTTTCTGTTTTTTTTACCGACTTGGATTTTTTGATATGCTACTTTAAGGATTCCGATACAGAAATAAAATTATAACTGAACTAACGGCTCACCCTCGCTTCGCTCAGGTTCGTCCCTAAGTTGATTCCCAATGCAAACTTTCATCCCCATTTCACTCCCTTAATCATCCCGATTTCCGGGATAAAAATTATCCTATATCCTTCCTCGGGTCTCAAACTATCTTCTTACCAAATTTTATCTTAATCGGTTCAGTAGTTTCGGAGCCTACCTATTCGGTGCAAACAAACAAACAAACAATCAAATCCTTCCTGGTTATAATATTAGTATAGATATAAGATGATCATCATCATCATCTTTAACTTTACGTATGGCAGTGGTAGCCCAGTGGGAACGCGCTCGCTTGGGAAACCGAGTGACACGGGTTCAAATCCCGGGTCTCGCACCTCTGATATTTTCATGTGCGAATCATTTCTAACCTGATTACCACTTGCTTTACGGTGAAGGAAAACATCGTGAGGAAACCTGCATGTCTGAAAAAACTTTACAAGTTTTCGAAAGACATGTGAAGTCCGCCAATCCGCACTTGGCCAGCGTGGTGGACTATGGCCTGATTCCCCTCGTATTGAAGGGAGGCCCGTGCCCAGCAGTGGAACGTTAAAAAGGGCTGAATACATTGCACGCTAAAGAACTCAAATATGAAATAAAGACTTACACACAAAGCAAAGCAAACAGCACTCCTATTTTAGCAATTTTCATTTTTTATTGGATTACCCGTCATAACCACACATTCTGAAAAGGGGACGCCTATTACGATTTAATAGATACATCCTATTTTATATTCTAAATAAAAACTGACGAAGACTGAAAAGACAGTTAAAGCTCAGTAAAAGATTTTACCCGAACTTTTAAAGTGTAATTTATATGACTAATACGTACGTATTATTCCGATGTTGCCCTTAACATAAACCACAAATAATTGTAATTGTAATGTTTTTATATAATAGATACTCTAAAATTTTTAAAGTAATAAAACAAAGAAACTCTTAGTGAAACTATAAAAACGTTCATACTAAATGTGTGAGCAAGTTAATTTTATGATATCCATTAGAATTTGATAATTGTTCACGGTAGAACTAATTCGTTTAATCCAACACGTCCGAATCGTCCTTCCATATTAAGTAATGACTGTTTATAATCAGGTAAATGGTAGTATAAAAAAACCTGACTAAAGTAGTGATGCAGCCTCGTTTTGCTCGGGTTCATCTGTAGCTGAAAAAAAAAATGTGTATCTATGTATGTAACTCTTGAGTCTTTCGACTATCTTTATAAATAAAATCATATTATAATTCTTTTATAACAACTATATAATGGCCTTTGACCGAGCTTTGCTCGGAGTTTTTGGGCAAAAGTACAATTTTCTAATTTTTTAAACTAAAAACTTGAATAAATAGAAAAAAAAAACAAAGTTAAAACTTTGTATCAAACCGAGATTCAAACCCGATGCCCGAGCGTGCGAAATTACCGATCATATTTTGCGTGCGAAAGAAAACCGCATGAAAACTTGAAATCATGCGCTTTTCCAGACAAAAGACTAATCTAGATCGATTCTTCGCCCCCGAAAAACCCCACGTCCCGAATTTCAGCGACATCGTTAGAGCCGTTCCCGAGATCGCCGGTATAAATAAATAAAAATACAAGAATTGCTCAATTAAATTAGATCAAATAAATAAATAAATCCATCAAAATAAATCCGCGAAAAAGCCGAAAAAATAGTTTTATTTAAAAACATATTAATTGAAATTCCTCTGTATGAGTTTTATTGAGTTTTATTATAATGTGTTTTCTCGTCGGAATAAGAGATTTTCTCTATGTATAATGATATTTTTTTATCAAATCGGAAAAAAAATTCTTATCTGGCGTATTCTAGAGGTGTGAGTCACGAGTATGTATAATATAATTAAATTAGGAATCTACGAGTTCCGCGCGGGTGATTTTTTAAAATTTGCTCGCTTTTATTTGTCTAATAAATGAAGAATTCTACTGTAAGTATTGTATACCTATAGTACAAATATTATTAAGAATCATATATTAAAAAAGTATAACAAAATATTGAATCAAGAACAAGTAGCTTAGACAATATGCCACTGTACCATCGTTGAAGGACAGTGATTTAAAAAAAACTGACAAATAAATCCTTATATCCTAGAATCATAATATCCCATCATATTTTACCGCAATAATCCCATTTAAGTTTTTGGATTTTCATTCCTCAACGATTATTTAAGTTCCAAGTTCTTTAAATTTAAGACTGCTTTAAAATTTAAAATCAGCTACAGGACAACAAAAGTTAACATCTGTTATTTATACAATCGTCTGTTCAAAGCTCACAGAAAGGATAACTGGAGTGAGTCACTGCGTCGCGACGCGACGTCCCAGGGTTGGGGGACATTCAATGATAGTGTGAGTCAGACGTTATGCAACTATAATATATATGTATGTATATATGTATTTGTATATTCATATATGGATTCCGACTTGACTGCATCGATTTTATTTTCTACTTATCTATATTTACCCGGCTGCAGCAAAAGAGGGTTATGTGTTTTCTACTAGCCACTATCCTTGTTTCACTCGGTTCGTCTTTTGGTATTTATCATACTATATATAGGGTAGCGCCACTTGTTCTAAGTCATAGTGTGTAGGTGTACTAAATATCATTCAAATACGTCCCGCTATTTTTTTTGACGACAGGCTTGGCTCAGTTTGTAGTTGACCCTACTTGTTGTGCCAGCGGTCGCAGGTTCGAGTCCCGCTGGAGGCATTCATATTCATTGTGTAATGTATAGGAATGTTTGTACTCCAGTCATGGGTGTTTCTATTTATAATATGTATGAATTTAAAGTTATATATATGTATATGTAGTATATCAACTACCTGGTATCCATAACACAAGCCTCGTAGCTTACCATGGAACTAGATGGTGCTGTGTGTTAATGTTTCAACATATTATATTATATTACTAGCGACTCCCGCTCGCTTTGCTCGCGTTCATCCCTAGGTACGTTTTCGCGGTAAGCTATGTTTAGATATACATAAATAGTAGCTTGCTACTTCTAAGATATTCATTTAAATTATATAACGATTTACGTTATGTACGTACGTTATTGCGTACGCCGTACGCGGATTTTGTTCACAATTTCATGGGGTTTTTTTTTTTCGCGGAACCCTGATTCTTTTTTTAAAATAAAAGTAGCCTAAGTTACTCCTTAGAACAACAGCTATCTGTCAGTGAAAGTCCCGTCAAAATCAGTCCAGCCGTTTCGGAGATTAGCCGGAACAAACAGACAGACAGACAGACAAAAATTGTAAAAAAATGTTGTTTTGGTACGTGTACCGTGTATACATCCATATGCATTTAGTAAAAAGCGGTTATTTTAATATTACAAACAGACACTCCAATTTTATTTATCTGTATAGATTTTATATGAATGTTTTTCTTCGCATATCTATTAAGTATTTTTTATATATTTGAAATTACCTACTGTATTCGTTGTTGGTATATTTAAATATTCACCAGCGCGTACATAACGACTCGCAAGTTTTACCACTATCTCTCATCTTAAATAAATAATTAATTAGCGATTCACTCACTCCGCTCGGGTTAGTTCCTTGGTACGTTTTAACGATTAGAATAGATTTCTCAGAGGTGAGATATTTTCCCGTAGTAAATAGTATCCTATATATTGACGTGGATAACTAGCTATCATCATGCTAACTTTCATCAAAATCTGTCCAGTGGTTTTCTCATGATGGGTTCCCAGATAGACAGACAAACAAAAAATTTAAAAACTGTAGATTCGGCCTCTGTATCGATAATAATAACTATTTCAATAAGATTTTCCAAAAATATTTAATGTACAGATTCGACTCAGAATTCTATTATATGTATAGTTAGATGTCAAATCAAGAACAATGCGGATAACATTATACTTTGTACTCAGACTAAATTAATATATGTATGACTATATTAATATATGTATAGAGCCCGCCAAAAAAAGTCAAAAATAGTAGCGTGATTTGCTGTTTCTGCTACTAATCTCGATTTTGATTTTGTCTTCATCAGAATTACAGTTTTTGAGAAGAAAATATGAATAATACTATATTCTTTTGTATTTTTTCAGTGTTCTCTCCCTATGAGAGTTCGATAGCATAATTTATTATAATAAAATCCCTTAGTCAGTAATTTATTTATTTATTAACATTTATTTACTAGCGACTTAACCTCGCTTCGCTCGGGTGCGTCCCTAGGTACGTTTTAATTTTTTTAAGCGAAACCCTAATTCTTTTTCTAAAATAAAAGTAGCCTAAGTTACACCTTATAATATCAGCTATCTGCCAGTGAAAGTTCCGTTAAAATTGATCCAGCCGTTTCGGAGATAAGTCGGAACAAACAGACAGACAAAATTTTTAAAAATTGTTTTTCTTATAAGCACCGTATATAATTCCATTGTATTTAGTATAAAGGTGTTATTTTGACATAACAAACAGACACTTCAATTTTTTTTTATCTGTATAGATTACAGTAATGAGTTTTCGATTAATAATTGTATACAATTTTCAACATTATTATGTGGCTTCAAGTTCAGTTCAATGAAACTGTATATTATTCCTTAGTCTGAGACTTTGTATCAAATTCATTTCCTTTAAATAAATGAACGATTTATTGTATGTAAAATATTTTACAAAGCACACCCATCCATTAACTGACTTAGGCACCGTAACTTAACAATTTAGTTCAGCTTCAATCACATCCTACCACAATAAAGATTAGTTTGTAGCTATGACCTAACAGGACAAAATGTCTAGACATAATTCCAGGAAGGACACGCCAATGCAAAGTAAAATGACTCATAGTGCCTTGTTATTGCGTAAGACATTCGCGTGAGAACGATCCGATCTAATTGACTCGTATGTAATTGTAGAGGTTAAATAACTATGAGTTTTTAAGCACATATTATATTTTTTGCTGTTAAAAGCTTTGTATATAATAACACTAGCGACTTACCCTTGCTTCGCTCGGGTGTGTTCCTTTTTATGCGGATTTTATTCACAATTTTTTTTTTGCATCAGGTATCTGCCAGTGAATGTTCCGTCGAAATCGCTCTAGCCATTTAGGAGAGTAGTTAGAACGAACAGACAGAGAGACAGATAGACAGACAAATAGTCTGTCTGTTTTTTTCGACTAATCTCTGAAACGGCTGGACTGATTTTGACGAGGCTTTCACTGACAGATTGGTGATGTTATAAAAGTAACTTATGCTACTCTTATTTTAGAAAAAAAACGTATCTAGGGAAGCACTCGAGCAAAGAAAGGGCTAGTCGCTAGTATTAAATAAAGGAATGCATTTATCATTATTTAAAAGCTATTAAATAATGTTTTGACATATTTATTTATGTAAAACGCTTATATTAAAATTATTTTTAATAGGAAAGAAAATAAATTCTTCACAGAACCCCATAGGATACCCTTAGATTACGCATTGACGTAAACAATTTTATTAGTAGGTACAACATAAAAATACCCTCTATTCGTCATTTAAGCTGTACCCTATCTACCTATGTGACGCCAGACGTCCTTGCATTCATAACCTTACTCCATCTTCAATTTTTTGTCCACAACCGGATTAAAGCTTCCAGACTATTATGCTTTACTGGGAATCAAACCTGAGACGTTAGGGTAGGTCACAGTGACTTTAGGGTCACCTTGTTGGTCAATGACCTGTGGCCTTGATGGGCCCCATAATATTACACCGTTATTGTATAGGGTGGGAACGTTTTATTTATTTTTCGAATAGGTTCGTCGAAAATTGAACGTTTTATTAGTATTCGTTTGTCTTTTTTATAGTTTATTGCTGTCGTTAAAGTTATTTATTTATTTTGTAATTGCTTTATTTTTTGTTATATGAATATATATTTTTCTATTTTTATGCTAATGATAAGAATTGACAAAAAGTACTACATATTCATATTTAGTTATAATATATGTAAATATATATAGCGTATGATGTTTTAACTACTAAATAATTTCTAACATAACATGTTAATTTTCCAATAATTATTATAAAATATATTTTTCTCGTATAATACTGCCAAGATGCCTAACAAATAATTTGATCTAACATTGAAAAGAAAAAAACGATTGCGCAAGCGCAGACGCAAGGTGACCCGGCATTGTGTGATCACAATACTGTCTGTCCGTCTGTCTGAGGGGAGCTTAGAACATTAGACTATTGAAATCGGCCTGTTTTTATAATTTTTTTTAAACTGGTACACCAATGCTCTTATATTATATACCAGATATATACTTATACTATATCTACGACTTTTATCGAGCACTTTTTTATTATATAATGAAACGTTCTGAATACTAATTGATTAATTTACATTGTTTCACTTTGTACTATTGTAAAGTTGTATATAAGGAAAGATATACTTATTTTTGAATTAAATTGAATGAATTGAGTGCTTGCTTGTATGATTAAAATATACAATGACATATACATATGGGCAAAAGAATACTAATTAACTAAAATATAATAATGTATAACTATTATATTCACATAATCATTATTTCTTTTTCTTTATTTTCAAGCAAATTTTGCTCTCTACATTTTGAACGATAATATATATTATATACTTAATAATATAAAGAGACAGTTTGTTTGTTTAAACGTGTTAATCTCAAGGAATAGTAGTCTGATTTGAAAAATTCTTTTTGCATTAGATAGCCCGTTTATTGAGGAAGACTATAGGCTATGAACTCTGGTATGAATAGTAGTAATTTATATATTACTAATACAATAGGCAAATACTAAACAGTTCAGTACTTTTTGAAGTAAAACTTCTTTATGTACGCTTGACTTGGGGTGTAAGCTGGTCCTGGTGAATGCGTTACGAAAAAAATGTACGTATGTTTGTTGCCATGGTAACCGTTGTTATTGTCTGACAAATGATACATAATATTATATACTTTCCTTAAATGATACTCTATAAATATATGATTGTGATATGCCTAATATGCGTTATTTTTAGTATCTCACCTATCCTAATTATTAAAAACATAAATTGAATTTCATAAAGAGTATCGATGACCTACAGAATCTTTTCTTCCTGCGCGTATACACATTCATACACGCACTCTTAAATTTTGCTTATGCTTTTGTCAACCGATTTATTTTTTTAGTAATAGAATTTATAGAGCTTTATCGTGTCCAAAAAATTGGGAACCGTTTTTTTTTAATTCTATTCATATACCTAGGTACTATGTGTTCCTCAAATTTTCAAAAATGATTATGGTCGAATTCGAACACTAGTAAATTAAAATAAATAAATTACAATTGTTTATCGACTGTTCTGTAAACAGGTAAAAATATATTTTTTGTTATGTCAGATTTTTTTTCCATATCATCTCATAATAAAACCAAAAAATATTGCACAAGTGTCAACTAAATATATACATTATGTCATTGTTATTCAATTTTTAGTTTACATGTATAAGTATTAGGTAAGCATTTGTTTTGACGGATTCACGACCTTATTTTTTTTTTGTTTATATTATAAAACATAATGTCAATTTTAATATATCGTGTAAATTTTTAGTTGAGTCAACTATTTTTTTAGTAAAATTCACATATTACTTACTAAAATATGAAAGAGATATAAACAAAATATAAAATATTTTGTGTTATTACAAAATGCCTAATCTACACTTGTATTATAAAGAGGAAAGATTTGTATTTTTGTATGTTTGTAACGAATAAACTCAAAAACTACTGGACCGATTTAGATGAAATTTGATGAAAAGATAATTCTAGACCCTGAAAGGGCATAGGATATTTTTATTACGGAAATCATCCCTTTAGAGGGTGAAAATGGGGATGAAAGTTTATATGGGGAACCAACCTAGGGACAAATTCGAGCGAAACGAGGGTGAATCGCTAGTATTAATATATACTATTATTATAAATCTAGTGTGTTTATTAATTATATATTTGCTTACTTGAGCAGTTTAATTTTTTTTAGAAAATGTTGACGAGCTATTCTCAGGAACTAAGAAAAAAAAATATAATATGCATTTCTATCTAACATCACGCAACGATCGATTTCTTGGAGTTGAGTAAACACACTATTATTGTAAATTATAAATGTGAAACTTTCACGTGTGTATGTGTATATATGTAGATTTGGATGTAATTTAATACACAGATATGTATTCAGCCCTTTACAGCATTCTACTGTCCATGTCCAGATACAGGCCTCCTGTTACAACGAAAGTGATCAGGCCATAGTCCACCACGCTGGCCAAGTGCAAGTTGGCGGACTACACACAACTTTCGAAGACCTACTAAGTTCTCTCAGACATGCAGGTTTCCTCACGATGTTTTCCTTCACCGTAAGGCAAGTGGTAATCATGTTCGAAATGATTCGCACATGTAAATATCAGAGGTGCGAGATCTGGGAATTGAACCACCTCTGCCTTTTGTATACATATATACTATGACCTAATAAAGTAGAATATACGTTACTATAAAATTCACCAAAAGGTGGCTCTACCTGTATATAATGTTACAAATACAATATTCCTTTATGGGTACGCTAGTTATATATAAATTAAACATGCAAGGCGCGGGAGAAAACTTGTTATTAATATATATATAGTAGGTATGTGTTGTAGATGTGTTTTTATTTCTTTATGAATTTATATTAGAGATATGGAATCGACGTGAATTTTAAAATTTTCGAATTTTTATAAGCAACAGATAGACAGACAGATGTTTAAGTATATATAAAGTAATTTCAGAGGAAAATTATATTACAATTATTTTTTAACATATAAGTTGTATATAGTTTTGTAATATCCTCATAAAAAACCTACCGTATGTTTGATACCCCACACGATCGATTTTGACGAAAATTGTTTTTCGAGAAACACAAATTGGTGTCTCAGATCCGCCATTTAGATTTTTACTGATATCTGTATGCTTTATGACATTTGCGTTATCAATATGAATCTAACGACATATGAATCATCAAATTCGATTAAGCCTTTTAGTAATTACGAGAGAACAAAAGCTCGGACATACATACATACACACATGCAGGTTCAACACATAACTCTCCTTTGAGAAGAGAATAAAAACTAAAGTTCTGATAAAACTACGGCTTATTAGAAGTACTTGTGATTGCTCAGTGTTCGAAATTATTACATAACCATCTTTGAAAATTTAAGGAAAACATATATTTTGAATAGAATTTTAAATTTATCTATCTTATAAAAAAAACTGTATTCAAATTATTTTTTGATAGCACAAAGCTCCGTCAATAGCTCCTAAACAAACAAAAAAAAAAAGAAAAGAAAATCAGTTGACAAATAGAAGAGAAAATGGTACTTAACTGTTTTGTCCTATTTGTATAGTTTAATATTATGTATTTATATCTATACTAATATCATAAATGTGAAAGTTTGTGAATATAGATGTATAGATGTTTGTTACTCTTTCAAGCCAGAACGTCTGAACGGATCTGGATGAACTTTTTATCCAGGAAAAATTTACGGTTCCCGTGGGATGGGTTTGTTTTTGTTTTCCTAGAGGCAGTTTTTGGACCTGAGCGAAGCGAGGATAAGCGGCTAGTAAACAATAAAATTAGTTTTCATTTGAAAAACATATTTTATTAAATTACACGTGTGGTATTTCATAAGTGGACCACGTGAATTGCAATAGGACTTTATCACGTGTATTTACACGTAGAATAGTAGATTTTGTTATAGGTACACATATATTATATATGTATTACGTACATTGAATCACGTTTGTAGGACTACGGCGTATTTTATACACAATGAGATTTGTATTGTCGGATGCTCATAAAAAAGTTGTTAGTTTAATTTATATTATACCTAAATCGTGTGTGACCATTTCCTGTTCTAAATATATATGTTGAAGATAAAAAAAAATATTTTTAAAAGTTAAATACTGAAAGTTTTATCGGAATCAATAGAATAATTAAGAACTCTTTAGGTAGTCCTACTAATACCTATTAAAAATGCGAAAGTTTGTGAGGATGTATGGATGTCTGGATGTATAGAAGTATGGATGTTTGTTACTCTTTCACGCAAAAACCGTTCAATAGATTTTAATGAAACTTTACAATAATATAGCTCATACATCAGAATAACACATAGACTACTTTTTATCCCGGAAAAATTCCCGTGGGATAGATTTGTTTTTGTGTTTCTCGAATGAATTCGAGCGAAGCGAGGGTGAACCGCTAGTGTAATATAAAATTAGTGTATGACTGCATCTCATAGGTTGTTTATTATAAGTTACAGCGTGAAGAAGTAGTAAATAAACACACAATATTCACTTTCGCATTTGTATAATTCACAGTATTGGAAGTATGCATAATAATAAGTAACGGTAACGGCTGCAAATCCGGAGGTCCTGGGTTCGAGTGCCAGATCTGGCAAGTTTAGTTATTGAGTCTTTCTGCTTAGAATGTTTCAGTAACAGCCCGAAGTTGGGAAGTTAGCGGTGTTTCGCCCCATGTTGACCGCTGAAATAGGGTCGAATTTATGGGCCCTAAACCAAACTTAAAATTGAGCTTCATAATACATTTAGTATAGTTTAATTTACTATAGGATTTTCCATGGTTATACCTTTTTTTTAATAAACATACATAAATAAAACATTATCACGTTGTTCTATGTTAGAAATAACAGCAATATAGAGAGTAATTGCAGATTTTGACTCCATAAACAAATAATTCAAGGGCCAAATATAATTTTCACACAGTTTTATTTATTATCCCTCGTTTTCTCCTTCATTTGAGTTTCGTGAAATTATCTAATACTAGTATTTATTCGTGACTTTACTTCCTAATTTATTAATTCTAGAATAAAAAAATATTTGTGTTTTTTTTTTTAAATTAATTAATCAATTAAAATCTACATATTTTTTAGGTTAAAGTTGTTTACATACGTAATAATACATCTTTGAATTATCCATTATCCAACATTCATATATACATATATATAATAATATTTTGAGTAGAATCTGTACATTAAATATTTTTTGAAAAGTCTTATTGAAATAGTCATTATTATCGATACAGAGGCCGAATCTACAGTTTTTAAAAATTTTTGTCTGTCTGTCTGTCTCTCCATCCGTCCGCCTATCTGTCTGGGAACGCATTTCGAGAAAACCACTGGACAAATTTTGATGAAATTTGGTATGATGATAGCTGGTTATTTGGGTCGACATATAGCATACTTTTTACTGCGACAAAATATGTCATCGCTGAGAAATCTGTACTAATCTTTAAAACGGTAAAAGGTGAGTTACTAGTTTTAAATATAATGATAAGTCACAATATATGAATAGGTATAATAATTATGTTCTTATTCTGCGTGAATATCAACTATCAGAAATCTCACACATTTGCAAAGTATTCCGCGACAGAATAATATGTTTTGCTCAATATAAGTATTATGTGGTACTTTAAAAAAAGAACTAAATATTACATAATTATGCTAGCAGTTAATATATTTTGAATCCTCAAAATGTATTATAAACAAGACAAACACACAAATTTCGCTGTAGATAATAGGAGTCATTGACAGAAGAAATATTTCACGAATTCAAGTTCATTGCTTTCCCCTCACTATATTATTGTGACTCACAAGTTACATTAATTTTGTTGGGAAAAGCACATTTATCTTAGTAAAAACTAATTGGAGTTTTGTGGAAATACTCCGAATATATAAAAATGCTATAAAGCTATCATATTTATTTGAAATATGTAAAGGTTCTCTAAAGATAATAAGATGTGTAGTTAAAATTTTATAAGGTTTTAAATGTTGAGGATTATTTTAGTACAAAATAATTGTTTTTAACATAATAACAATTTTTTTTTGTAAATTATCTTTAAATTACAAAACATATAAAGTCTTTATATAAGATATTATGTATATGATATTAATAAATGGAAGTATAGTACTAAATATGGATTTTTAATGTAGAAAAGTTCGTATTCAACTTGTTGTTAATATTTTGGCATCTTCCAAAGCATATATAAAAAAATAGCAAGCAAGAAGAAAATGTGACATTTTTAAGGCAGTATTTCAGAGACTTTGTATTTCCTATACATATAAAATAATTTTAACTATGTCGAATCTGTATACTTACTTATTGTCATTGCATTGTATTGCTTACTACAAATTTAAATATGACTTTGTCACATGATTTGTTCTATTTGTTAAATATTACTGTACATAAATGCAATCTTATGTCCACGTAAGACTCTTCTAAAAAGCAGAATGTGATTTTCTAAAAAAAATATTTACAGATTCCCATTAAAGAACGCATACCTACAGCCAGTATAAAACCTATCCTTTCGTCCTTTAGGACCTTAGGCCCAGGTCTGGGTCACCTTGAGGGCATCGACCCCTTGCGTAAGCATTGCGTCACTTTGCAGAAATTTTCCCTATCTTCTATCTCTTTCAAGCACCATAAAAACCCTGTGTATGAAAGGGAAAAGATTATGTAAGCTACTTTCGTTTTTGTTTTTTAATTCCGATTTCGTTCGGCTAAAACTATTTGCTATGTGAATTGTGAGTCATGGTTAGATCTCGATTTGTATGCATTTTGTTTAGTCCTTATTTATCATATAAGCTCTAAATATATTAATATATCAATTGATAGTCTGTATGTTTTTCGCAGCTTCTCCCACGTGATGTGTCTTCTTAATGATAGTCAAAGCGCAGATTGGTAAATAATACATAAATATATAAAAAAACGATATGTTTCACTTCAATTTCATTCATTTATATTTATAATATGTATGTATCATCTAATCACCTAAGTGCATGAACCGTAGGTGTTATGGGTGACAGGTACTGCTTTCCATCAGGTAGTCTGTCTGCTCGTTTGTCACTGAATCTCATAAAAAAAAATGTATTTAAAGTTATATATGTGTAGTGTATCAACTATCTGGTATCCATAACAAGCTTCGTAGCTTACCATAGAACTAGATGGTGCTGTGTGTTCATATCCCAACATTTTTATTTATTTATTTAATTTTACAATGATGGATTTTGATTAGACTAAAACAATTTTAATACATAGTGAACTGTCATGAGATATTTCATTATCTTACTGTAGATACATGTACTGTGTAGACTTCTCCAGGATACATATTATATACATGTATGTATCTTTTCCGAAATTCTCCGAAATACTCCTTTTAGAATCGATGCAGTCGTTTTGATGATAAAATTGTATTTTTTGATGTTTTAGTTTAAAAAATAAAAATCTAATTTTAAACACTTGCTGACAGTTGGTATACCCAAGTTATTTCGATGAAAATAAATGTATTCAGTGAAATGAAAAGTAAAAACTAATTGTTTCCAAATTTTTTATTGACAACAATAGCTACTAAAAAGAGAAAATCGGTTAGCAAACAGAGGAGAAAAATTTATATAATTATAAATATTAAATAACATTATATAAAACTTTCTTAGATTTACGCGAATATTTGACATTTTAAATAAAACTATCTTTTCGGTTTATTTCGCGGATTTATTTTGTTTTGTTTTTGTTTTTTTTTAATGTTTAGATTTAAAATCAACAAATATTGTAAGGTACTCTGGCGCGATTTTTAAATTTTTAAAATCATTTTGTAAAATTGTGGGTAGGTACTATCTGTAACAAGTAATATAACGCCTTTGAGACATTTAACACCTTAGTCCCTCCCGTGACCATGATTGCTGTAAAGCATTCGAAACATCGGGAACCAAAAATCATAATAAATCCGCGAAATAATCCGAAAAGATAGAAAATAAGAAAGTATTACCAAATAGATAGTTTTATTTAAAACAGCATTATATATATTGGTAAGTATTAAAACATTTACAAACTATTTAAAAACAAAAGTATTACGAAATATAAAATGCGCAGTACCAGTACATACATAGGATGCGTCGACCTTGATCGCCGAAAGGCGGCGTATTTATATCGAAAATGCATATCGGACGATCGTTCTGCACATTTTATGTATGTTGAGAGCAAAATAATATTATACGTTTAAATATGTGATGTTGTTATTAGTTAAGTTTCATTATTATCTAGTTATTAATATTTCTGGTTTCTTTCTACTTATATGGATACTAGCGACTCACCCTAGCTTCGCTCGGGTTCGTCCCTAGCTTGCTTTCCTATACAAAGTTTCATCCACATTTTCACCCCCTTAAGGGATGATTTCCGGGATAAAAACTATCATATATCCTTCCCAGGGTCTCAAACTATCTTCTTACCAAATTCATCCTAATCGATTCAGATTTCAATAGTTTCGGAGCCTATTCGATGCAAACAAACAAACAATTAAATCTTTCCTCTTTATAATATTCGTATAGTTTACTAACGATTTATCCTCGCTTTGCCCGTATGATTTCATGGGTAACGTATTATTTTATATTATACAGTCAGCGCCAACTTTTGGTTAATTTTATTACTATTGGCTACTATAGGCTATTGGCTACTATAGGTACATACTTCATTTCATCTAAATCAATTAAGACTTTTACAAATTTTTACAAATATAGGGCGTTTAGAGCCAACAAAGACTTTACAAACACACGCCATCTCTGACATTCAAATTGGCATTCTATGTAACAATTAGTGCTATAATTTATCTATACTATATATTATATACTTAGTAGTTATATACCTGCATGTAAATAATATTATGTACAATTCAATAAAGAAATTCCAAGCTTCTCAATTTTTTGCAAAAACGGATAAGCCAGTCGGAAGCATCTTAATTAAATTTGATAAATGATACCGCGAAGATTTTTCACCTGTCATTTGTCATATTTAATAACCTTCACTGCATACGAAATAATTTAGAGATCCTTTTTAGTATATTCAACTGACTAAAAATTTATAAAGAATTTGAATTAAATTGAATACGTGTAGATTGTAGGCATTCATTAATATTTGATTTCGATTAAATAAAAAAAAAAAAAAAAAAAAAAAAAAATTAAAACTAGTTAGTAAGTAGGCTATATTATTTAAAAATATTTGAATACAAAGCGTTGTATACAATATTAGATACATAATTTTATATATTTTATTTATATAATTATTTTTTTTTATTTTACAGCTCTCTTTGTAGTTTTTACCTAAAAATCCTTTCTTTATTTAAAAAAAAATTCTAATGGGACACAATATTCATACACTATTTGTTTTTTTTTCTTGTAATTTACAGTTATTTATTTGTATAAGTAGAATATTTTTAATAATATTAGTATAATTCTGAGTAAACTTTTATTTTATACAATTATAGTATTTATTTTGATATGTATTATAGTTATTATTATTGTACGTGTGTACGTTACGTTCTAACATTCTACATACACTCTACAGTTTATTACATCAATGACGGAGTCGTCAGAGCTTTTCTCGCAAGTATTAGATTGGCCCGCAAATAGGACAGATCTTAAATCCTATAGAGCACTTGTATTATTGAGAAATATATTAAACTCAACACAATGGCTATATAAAACAGCATTATAATATGATTTTAAAGCTTAGATCAAGATTAGTACAGTTAACAATGTAATCGCTTGAACACTCGATTGGAGTAAATGAATGAATTAATTAATTTTATGGCAAGTTTCGGTCCAAAAATTGTTTGAATTTAGCTGTTTTTGAAGAAATTGAAAAACAATTGATTCTATGCAGCTAAAAATTGTTTCTATTTTGTATGATTTTATACGTGCTCCTAATAAGTTGTCCAACGAATTATAGGGAGGAGTTATGTTCTAAAAATATATATATTGAAATAAAATCAAATTTTAATTAATTAGACTTATATCGACTTTTGAATTGTCAATTTAATTTAGAGTGTAAGTGTAGTGTCTTAGATACTACTATTAGAGGTAGTTTTTTAGCCACTATTCGTCTATTTTGGCTACTATTTTACTTAAATGTCAGTATTAACATAAAACATTTAAGCTTCAAAATGTTCAGGGTCAGAAGTACGTAGAAAAATCTTTTTATTTTAATACTAACTAGTGATCTACGCGTGGTTAAAAATCAACCATAATTCATTAAGTTATATATTTATTGTCTTGCGTTTATTACCTACCTACAATATCAATCCATTCTCAATTTGACCACAGACTTTAACAATAAACAAAATAGTATATATGCGTGTGTGTGTCAAATACATGGTAGGTAGTGTGTGTAATGTTTTTTTTATTGATGTAATGTATTTTATGCATAAAGAAAATATTAGCATTCAACACTCCTTCTCTATATAAACTATAAGTGTGGAAAATTTCATACTCCTCCGTCCGCGCAATTTCGTAAAAAGAGGTACAAAGTTTTTACTTCACGTATTAACATATAGATTATATATAGAGGCAGTGGTAGCCCAGTGGTAACGCGCTCGCTTGGGAAACCGAGTGAAGCGGGTTCAAATCCCGGGTCTCGCACCTCTGATATTTTCATGTGCGAATCATTTTCTAACTTGATTACTACTTGCCTTACGGCGAAGGAAAACATCGTGAGGAAATCTGCATGTCTGAGAGAACCTAGCAAGTTTTCGAAAGACATGTGAAGTCCGCCAATCCGCACTTGGCCAGCGTGGTGGACTATGGCCTTATCCCCCTCGTCTTGAAGGGAGGCCCGTGCTCGGCAGTGGGACGTTAAAAAGGGCTGAATACATTAACATATAGATTATCTAAAACAAATCACCGTTTTAAAATTAAGATTATATCGCATACATTTTCTAACTACATTTTATTCTTTTGAGAGTTCATTAAATAGTATTATTACTGCAATTATTTATTTATTGATATTTTCCTAATTAATTTAGTTGTCTTCCAACTTGAAAAGATTTTTGTGTTACTTGAAAAGCTCACAAGATGTGAGCTTAACGACACAAATATCGTTAGTATTTTAATGATGTGTGCTTTAATCACCTTATTACATACAATTATTATTTAATATGTGATAAAAAGCAACGGTTTTGTAAGTTTTAGCAGATGTTTTAAGAAGATATTTATACCGTACGATACGACGGATAAGATCGTATCTTATTTAGAAAAATTTAGGTATGTTCATTATGTAAATTAACTTATTTGTTTAATAGACTATATGAATACAGCCCGACCGACTGTCTAATCGTATAAATTGTTCGAAAATAACGCTCATGAAAGCTTACGATGGTAGGTACTCGTACAGGAAGTAATGAATAATTCTATAAGTAATGAAAAATCTGTTAATTCATGTAAATGCATATCTCATATTTTTTTCGATTTTTTTTTATGGGATTTAGTGACAAACGAGCTGACAGACCACCTGATGGAAAGCAGTACCTGTCGCCCATAACACAGTTCATGCACTTAGGTTTTAGGTAACAAAAATACAGAACTGCCGGTACGTTATCACTGTGAGGACTAAGATGATATGCCTCTTGCCTGTAATTGCGCTGGCTACCTTATAAATACAGACATACGATATAAGCGAAAAAATCCTGATATATTTTACTAAGATCTCCATTTCTTCCTCAATTAGTCAATATTTTTTATAATGTATTACTTTTTAACTCTTTATAAAGTACATTAGGTACTTTGTATTAATAAACTATCGACTCACCCTCGCTTCGCGCGGGTTTGTTCCCTAGGTTGCTTCCCCATACAAACTTTCATACCCATTTTCACCCTCTTAAGGGATGATTTCAGGAATAAAAACTATCCTATATCCTTAGTAGGGTATCAAACTATCTTCTTAACAAATTTCATCTAAATCGGTTCAGTAGTTTCGGAGCCTATTTGGTACAAACAAACAAACAAATCCTTCCTCTTTATAATATTAGTATAGATATAACACTGTTCTTAAAAATCGAACGACATAATAAGCTTAATATTTTCAGATTGCAAAAGTAACAGTACCGCCAGGTGCGGTGCGAGACACAGTAAAAATAAAAGTAGCCTTCATTCTCCTACAACTTATGGCGTGAAATCATGTTTATGGGCTTCTTCAACATTTTTATAACTATTATGAGAAACTTAAAAATTAATAACACAGTACATTTAAAGATGATATGCCTTTATTTTGTAACCAGTGACTCCTCCTTACTTTGCTTTGGATGTCGTAATGACGACGAATGTTACTCTGATTGTAGTCAAGTTACTGTAATAACATATCCATCTATTGTTATCTATAGCTACAGATAAATAAAATTGAAGTGTTTGTTTGTAATATTAAATAACAGCTTCTTACTAAATGCATATGAAATTATATACGGTACTTATAAGAAAAACACAATTTTTAACATTTTTGTCTATCTGTTTGTTCTGTTCAATCTCCAATGCGGGTGGACCGATTTAAACGGAACTTTTACTGGTAGATAGCTGATGTTATAAGGAGTAACTTAGGCTACTTTTATTTTAAAAAAGAATTAGGGTTCCGCTCAAAAAATTAAAACGTACCAAGTCCTTACTAAAGAAAGACATGTGACATAATTTGTGTCGAGCTTATGCCAAATGTCTATCTCTAATAAGGAAAAGGAGATGGATAGGTTATTGGGTTCTACCGTAAGAAATATTATACCAAGAGCACGTTAATTTTAACTCAGTATCAAACGATGACATTATTATAGATATCGTTAAACATTTTGATATACGAGTAGTTTACCTGTAACACCATTATAGTATACGTGTAAACAAGTGAAGACTAATGAATTTCCCATGGTTTTACCAGGATAAAATATGTCTAGCCAATGTTCTATGGAAATTATTCGTCGCTGCAACCGAAGTCATGTTTCATTTAATGCATAAGTGAAATAAGGATTTGCAACAGGCGAATATCTATTTCAGAGAAAGCATTTGATGTGCAAGGATAAAGAGTAGCCAATTTCACTCTGTGGCCTATTAATCTGTACTAAAAATCTCGTTTTTGCTCGTAATTACATATATGAAGAAATGAAATGAAGAATGATAAACTTATAAGCCTTTATGTATGTATACATTATGTAATTTCTAAGAAGAAGTAAATTAAATTATATGAAATTAAATGGAAGATGTGAGACTGAAAAATAACAAAAATATTAAGGTTATTTATATAAGGTATAATGTTTATGTTCCTTATAGTATTAAGTTTAATTGTTAAATGTTTATAATGAGATATAATATTATATAAATATGGACCTGTATCTGAATTTATTTTCTAAATAAAAAAAAATAATTTTTTTTATTGATTTTGTAAAAATGGAGTTAATTGTATACTTTATGGAATTATAAGATTAAATTAATTCAATCATATATTATTATATGATAATATCCTGTCTCAAATAAAACAAATAATATGACTTTTTTTAATTACGCAAACAGAAAATTAACTTAAAAACTGCGTAATATAGTATAATTTATATATGTTTATCATCCTATAATCTATACATATAATAAAACTCTAAGTCGAATCTGTACATTATTGAACCTGTTACCTTATTGAAATGAACATTATTATCGATACAGAGGCCGAATCTATAGTTTTTAGAATTTTTGTCTGTCTGTCTGTCTGTCTGTTACCGCATCACAGAAAAACCACTGCAGGGATTGAATGAAATTTGGTATGATGATAGCTGGATATCCGTGTCAACGTATAGGATACTTTTTACCGCGGGAGACTATCTCATTCCCACGGGAATACACGTTATAACACAACCCAAAAAATATTTATGATTAGAATTTTTTAAAACTTGGTATTAATGCTCTTCAATACAATTAAATAAATACGTGTTTTAGAGTTTTTTGAAATTCATCCCATAAGGAGATAAAATAAGGGATGAAAATTTGTATGAAACCTACCTTTTTAAAGCTTTTTTGTTGTAGTTTTAGCGCGAGCGAAGCCGCGGGTTTTGCTAGTATTTAAATATATTATACCAAAAATAAACAGAAAATTTGAATTTATATCATGATATTTGACTCTAAACCATTATAGGCCTTAACTCGCAATTATTTTTATATATTACCATTAAATACAATGAAAAGCCTAAAAGTTTACATTGAATGGTAAAACCATTTTACACAGATCTGTAATACCGTTTTGTATAATGCTTAGTTGAGGCCATCAGAGCTGGTCAGGGACCAGGTGGACATATATTTCCATGTTAGTGGGATTATAGAGTAACTGTAGGGACTGGTCTGCCAGGTGGTGAATGGATAGTAGTTTTTATTAAGAAAATATTGTAACAACTTGTATTTACTAAGATATTTTATGAGAATGCTTCTTGTACTTGTCGTAAGGTTGGGAAAAAATGTCGGCATTCTCAGCGTTTATTGATTCAAATCTATTTTATACCCACAGAAAGGGTATAAAAGTAAAAATTACCACTATTACTACTTGACTTATTTATGATAATTATTGCAAAACCACAGTTATTACTGTTTCTCAATTTAGCCAAAAAGATAAATAATACATGATTACATTATATCTAAAAAGGTATCAAATCAGATTACTTTGAAGCTCAGATTAAGAAGTAATATTTTAAAACAATATAATATAATATTTTAAAATAGTACTTAATTCTTTAGTTTGAACTTTAAAGGTATATTTTTCTAAAACGATTGGGCTGATTTGTTTTTTCTGTGTAGTAATCGAATCTACGACCTCTGGCGTAGATTATTTATTAGTTACAAATACTGCAATTTACATTGCAATTTTTAAATCGGAAAGTCAAATTAGTTTATATAAGTGGCGCGTAGAAAAATTATCACTCTCATATTAAATTATGTTAAAAGGCAGTCCTCACGTTTACATGACGACTGTGTGATAGTATGACTTGAAACGTGACAGAGAAGTAGAAAGGACTAAAATATCCTTCAACGATATACAGATAGCGAAAATATTTAATTAAATGTAGAAATCGCTAATTAGCGATAAAACCGCTTTTGTGTACACTTTTAAGTTTTGTGTATTAGATACTTTGTTTTCCTTTATTTATGTCATTTCTGTGGTGTTAAAATAAATAAATAAGTAAATAAATAAATAATAAGCTTAAAAGTAAATTTGTGAACTTTTTATTATTCATTTTCCTGCTCCGCTGGATGACTTTTTTCTCATTTTTATCGGTTACTGGAAGGTATTTATTTTACAGATAGTCCAGTTGCTTTCTTGACTTCTTCTGATTTTCGACCAACAAAAACTACGTACGACTTTAATTATTCATTTATTTGTGTGATGAGCATGAATGTTTGTACTCCAATCATGGGTGCCTATTTATAGTATGTATGTATTTAAAGTTATACTTGTGTAGTGTATTAACTATCTGGTATCCATAACACAAGCCTCGTAGTTTACCATGGAACTGGATGGTGCTGTGTGCTAATGTCTCAACATATTTATTTATTTATAGTTTATTGTGAAAGTACTAACAAAAAAAAATGATATCAGACTGTGAAATTTACAAAATAATTCAAAATTGGCATAATTAGAGTGAATAGTTTAAATATAAATAGCACGGCACAACATTTTACATTATAACGTCTATTTAAGTATATATTTACCTAAATAACTTTCAATTAATATAGATATCTTATTTATTTTGTAAAGCTTGAAAACATAGCCTATTTCATTAAATAATGCGATATTGCCGTATGAAATCGAGGTAGTGGCTACATATATGTATATAGAGTTAAAATATTTCAAATCAGGCAATAACAGTGTATCATCGGCCTAATCTAAAATAACGGTTCTCGTTACGGTGCGTTACCAACATAATGAGTAACGTAAGTACATGACATGACATGGATACGTACTGGCGGTGTTTTGCAACCTTTTGTATGAATAACTGTTTGGGATATCGTTTTGTAATGGAAATATGTGTTTACTTAATAATTTATGTAAGTATATATTAACATTAATTTGTTTGTAATATTTAAATTTAATTAATATCTTTGTTTATAATTTTTAACTGGCGGTTCACCCTCGCTTCGCTCGGGTTTGCTCCTAGATGATTCTTTAAATTGATATAACTTTTTTTTTGAGGAACCCATTTTAATACAACAAATACTAAATGTTAAGTGAAGCACCACACTACATTAGTGAAAACCGCACCCAAATCGGTTAAGCTGTTTCTAAGGTTTCACAGATAAACCGTTACAATTTTGTTATATGTATAGATATATAGATAAAAATTGTATGAATAGATGTGTGTACAAAGAGATTTGAGTAAAAAGAAAAATATCGTAAAGAGAGCTGCATGTCTAAGAGAACCTAGCAAGTTTTCGAAAGACATGTGAATTCCGCCAAGCTGCATTATGCCAGCGTGGTCTCCTCGCTTTAAGGAGAGAGTCGTGCCCAGCAGTGGGCTGAATAATAATACATAGAAATTTAAAAATACTTTAATTATTTCATATATGTAGTCAGCCTATAGTTAAGTAATATATAATTTTTATTTGATTATTGTAAAATTAATTCTGTTTATTTATTACATTGACTTTAATCTAGATATCATCTAGGTCTAGATCTATAAAATCTAAATAAGTGATATACCTGAGATTTACACTGTAATTTTTTACAATATACGATAAGACTTCAAAAGCAAATAGATAGTGCTTAACACACTGAAAGTGTGGAAAATACCAAAAATATTTTAAAATATTATACTTACTACTAAACGTTGTAAAGTCAATAGTTCATTGTCTGTTTGCTATTATGGGAGACATGTCATTTGCGAAGTCATAAATATATACATAGTAACATAAGTACTTTCTTCTTTTTTCAGTCGGTTAAAATATTAAGGTTTAACTGACTCGTTTAATGATACAAAGTACAGTAGTACAGTATTGAATTAAATTGATATGTCGATTTCAAAACCATGTTTAATTAAAGTAAGAATTTCACCCGTAGAAGTAGATTTCTTTTTAAAATTCATGTGAAATTACCCCTAAGGTGGTAATCAATTAAAGAAAAGAATTTAAAAATTAATTCCCAATTAGTAAAGATATCGCTTAAAACGAAAAACCAGTCACATTATGTCCTTTTGGAAACAATATGCCGTTATATATACTATACCAAAATAAAAAATATCTGTTTGGCCGTAGTTGACAGACTTAAACAATTTATTAGGCACTAATAATACCGTATAGAGGCATCAGGCGAGATAAATATATGTTACTAACTTACTACTAATAAAAAATGAGCACTTACATAAACTATATTTTTCCTACCGTCATACAGTTAAACTAGTATGGAGGGCTGGTGTAATTATATATATATATACATATATATATATATATATATATATATATATATATATATATATATATATATATATATATAGCAGGCAAAAATGACTACGTAGGTGTGTTAACCAAAAATAAAACTATATGTTTATCTAAGACATAAGCTATCTGACTGACAATACAGCGGGGCGTGAAGCCAAGACACACTGGGATGTAGTTCACTTCGGTGGGTGTTGTATCTTGCGGGTTGCTCCTGGTACTTCTCTGGTAGCAGAGTAGACCGTGGGAGCAACCCCTTGGTAGTTGTGTACTACTTCAACAGGTCTGCCGTCGGGACATCGTTATTGAATGCGTAAGAGATCCTGCGACGCCCCATTAAGACGATGAAGGTTCCGTTGGGTTTTAGTAGGTAGTACTGGCTTTTTTAGACAGTGACTCCTACATAGCCTGTAGCAGGTGGTATGCGTAAATGAATTTCCCAACATTAAAAAAAGGACATAAACTGTCTCCAATCTGAAATTTCATTTTAATCCGTACAGCAGTTGTTACAACATGAAAACAATTATGATAAAATGTAGTCGTAATATGATAAAATGTACTCGTAAGTGTTAATTCTCAACGAATTACTAAAACGAAATATAACAATAACATACTAACTTTGAACATTGCTAACTTTGAAGCTTAATATAAGAAGCGATTGCTGGCTTAATGTGTACATGTATTTCTTAACTTACTGTTATATTTAACTTTGTATTACATAATTCAAAGTCTTACTCTAAGGAATAATATAGACAGAATATCCATAGAACTAAACATGAAACCAATTAATAATGTTTAAAAATAATATTATTTTACTATTCATATTTTTATTCTCAAAAAAATCAATTTAAGTAATACATAAATATCAAAAATCGAGAGGCAAAATCGAGAGGCCAATACGCTAATTTTGACTTCGACATTTATTTTGGCGGATTCCGTCTATATTCTTCTTTCGTCTAAGTTTAAAGTAAACATAATAGCATATGACCATATCCGTGGATATTGTTAAACAATAAAATCAAACTACTATCTTAAATTCTGAAGTTTTTATATGTGTGTGGGCGCGTGGTTTTTATTCTTTCACTTTCAAATGGCTGGATAGATTTGGATGAATCTTTAGTAGATAGGTATACTATAACCCAGTGTTTCTTAAGCTTATTGCAGTTATGGACCACTTTTAGAATTTCTAAAATTCCACGGACTCCCTGTCAAAGAATATTGTAGGGGAAAAAAACAAAAAATGAAAACAAAAAACACTTTTATTTGTAATTTACTCACACGTAATTAAATATTATCAAATATACTTTAGAATATTAATTAGTATTTAAAATACATACGGGACTGCAACTACACTGTAGGTGCAGTACGAGTACCTCCGCGCCCCGTGCTGCTCAACAATAACCAGCGAGAGTGATGGATGAAACAAACGATGAGTTAGTTTACTCAACAACTTTTTAAATAATGTTAAGAATTAATTGAGCTGCTGCGGACCCCTGGCACACATATTACGGATCCCCTAGGGCTTCATGCACCCCACTTTAAGAAACACTGCTATAACCTGAAGAGTTTAGCACAAATAAGTTGCTAGAAAAAAAAAATTAATTAATACGGAAAACTATACAAATGGTGGAAATTTATGATTTTCATAAATTCACGTGTTAAAGTTTAGGTAACATTTAGTAATGGCATCAAAATGCAGTTATTCGCTAATAACATTGTCTCGCCGAGTGATTTAGTCGCCTTTGTTGTCTGGCCGCTGCACTGCTGTACTTAAGCATTTAATAAATTAAATATATTCACTTTTATAACTTTTGATTTCACTTTGGGTGTGTTTTATAGCTTGCATTGACTACTGCAAAGTACTTTAAGTTTCAGCTATGATTGAAAATGCTGGAAATTATTGGGCGATATGGTACATTCCAGTTTATTACGTTCAGTAAGTATGAAGGCTGCTGTAACTGAGATATTGGTTTAGTTTTTGTTGGTCCTGAGTTTGAGTCCTGGGTTGTGTCAATTATAGTTATCGTACTTTTTATCTTTTTGTAGTTATCGTATCGTTTTTAGACTTACGCGAATATTTGACGTTTTAAAGAAAACTCTTCAAATCTTTTCTAATGATAGATGTCTCTCTAGTGATTATGAAAATTAACAATCGTGCTGTAAAGCAAAAAGTTGGGAACCTAACATCAAAATAAATTCGCGAAAAATCTGAAAGGATAGTTTTATTTATATTATTGTGTTTTTCTGATAAGGAAATCTCGAAAAAACAGTAAGTAGTTTAGAATATTTGTGTTATATCCCCGTGCTTCGAAGAGCTCGAAAAGCTGTCGGTCCTGCGCCTAGTCTCTCGCCAATTTTGTCGGATTATCGTCCCACCGAATTTTGGGAATTAAAGGAACAGAGATTGCATACTATATCTGAGCACATACTTGTCTATTATAATAGTGTGGTTAGTCTCAATGAAAATGTATACGTGCGTTTTTAGTACAGCAGAGAAATTTTGATCAATTTCGGTTATGAATTTTTCATTCCATGACGAATGTATATGGTGTTACTCATCAGTAAATATGTCGTCTAGTCAGTTTTCAATTTTCAAAATTACATAATTGTTATTACTTATCAATTTCATATTTTTTTTAAATATGATTAAACTAATTTCATGGCAACATTCGCTATAAAGATTCATCGATAACCATACAACCATTCCGAATTACAGTCAAATTCAATAAAGCATAAAAAGAAACAAACACAGACACAAATATTAATAAAAGTTTATAAAACCATAATTTTAAATAGAATTAATAATTCTCTTTATAGAGCTATAAAGTAAATTATTATGATTTAAACCCAAATACAATAAGATAACATGAAACAGATACTCGAATATCGCGAAATTACATAAAAGAACTAAATAAAAACGGCCGGCAAAAGTGGGTTATCAGAAGTGAATGACCGATAACAAATTTTCAGATTGTACTAGGTTTAAGATTGTAATATTATACGATACGTAAATAAAAAATATAATATGTACATACATTACTAACTCACATGTCCAATTTCATGTGTCATGAATATAATTATATACTAGTCAAAACAAAATAAGGGCCACTTGATTTTTTTGACGTCGTTAGCGATAATTTATTTTTTAGGCATAATAACCCACCTCCCTAAATCCCCTCTCTAAATTGTCCTTGTATTTATAAAATAACGGGATTTCTCAGAAAGAACGACTTTTTTACTTAATTGAAAAATATCATAATTTTTCGCACCTTCCTAGATTTTGCTCTTTCTATTGATGAAAATCGTATGAAAATGTGTTCAGTACTTTCGTAGTTTCGCCCGATTAAATACAAACAGCGCGACGTGGACTTTCATTTGTAAATCTTAATATGAAGTAATATATTACTTGACTGTCCTTTGGTTTAGTTTATACTACTGAAAATGCCAATGTTTTAGGTCAAAAACTATGGATGATGCTAAGATTTTTGTGTATTTATTAATTTTAAAATCCTTAATAACAGTTTCGAGTTAGTTGGATAACGGCGTTGAGTCTGAATCTTCGAGATTATGTATAACTTCCTGCAACTAAACTTCTTTCTTCAGGTCTCGTCGGAATTTTGTCACATACAACTAAGAGGGTAAAAGAAAGTGAACTTATGTTTGAATATTATTAAGTCTCCGAAGCGAATAATAGTTTCTTTAAAGACAACATAAAGCTTCAAAATGTTTTGTTACTTACTCCAGTAACTATAAGCTAACATTGTTATGATTGAAAATAGTAAAGTATTTTTTTCGACTAGCGACTCACCCTGGCTTTGCTCGGGTGCGCCTTTAGCTACCTGTTGTAATTATAACATAAATACAGGCAGCTTGCTATATTTAATAAAATTTGCCATAAGGCGACGATAAATAAAAAAATAGTAAAAACTAACAGTAGCCTATATGTAACTATAGGTCGAAATCTTTCAAGTCATGATCTATCCCTATAAAAAATTTCATACTAATCCGTCCAGCCATTTAAACGTGAAGGAATAAGAAACATTCATACACAAGCTATCGCATTTATTAAGTGAAATGCGATTTTAGATGCTGTTAAAACAACAATAGTGAGCAATATTGTCAGCGGAATCCTCATAGATGGGTGTGCAAAAAATTAAATATACATAAATGAAGCCCACAGTTGTAAGTGCTACTGCTTCATAGAATTCGTTTAATATATTTTTCAGATGCCCCTAGACTGTCTAAGACTTTAGCATTAGAGTAATTTTTTATCTTCTTACAAAGAAACCTGATAATAAAGAATAATAAGTAAATAAATACTCTTATTATAACAAGTACACTGCCTACCGTTTCTTTCATACTCTCCTGTACCTGGTTGCCTGGAAGAGATCGCTTTAAGCGATATGGCCACCTACTGTGTTTATTTTTAATTACTATCTGCATGTATTTTCTGTTTGGTGTACAATTAAGATTATTATTATATTTTATTTCATTTATTATTAATAGGTAAGAATATTTCAGTTCCTTGTTAATGGCTAGAAAACGTACCAGTTGGGCCCAAATTACTTTACGTCAATATCACGTAGAGTGAAGAAGACAACGATATTGTCATATCCTACGATAATATTTTGACACAAATAACTGTTCAGAATTAAATTATCTTTTTGGGTTAATTTAATGTCAATGACACTAGATTACTATGTAATAATATTATTGTAATCATTATTATGAGTACAAGTCTTGATATCAAAATCATAATCATTAATTCAAATTGGAATTATAAAATATCCTTATTTTAATAGGGATAATGGCTGAGGGCTGACATAATAAAATCAAATATCAAAAGTTCACATATAACAGAACTGACCATTAGATGTAGTTAGTTCAAAATGTGTAGACAAAAATAATAGCAATTCAAATTAGTATTTTTGATTTATAATATGGCAATAATGTTGCTTAATATTATGATTTTAAATAATAGCAAATCAAATCAATATTAAATTTAAAAAAATGCTTAAAATAAAAATTAACAAATACTGTACGTTTCTTTGGTGCCATTTTCGTATTTTTTTTTAAATCATTGTATAATTTTATGGATAGCTACTGTCTATGACAACTACATACCTTTAAGAGGTATAAAATATTCGACTCTCCTGTGACCATGATTGTAAAGCATTCGAAACGTCGCGTCGGCAAGCAAAAATCAAAATAAATTCGCGAAAAAATCCTCAAGGATAGTTTTATATAAAATGTCAAATATTCTCGTAAATCTAAGAAGGTATTTATTATCCATAATATGTATATGTATTTATAATTTTGTCCTTAATTTCAGTCATATAAAAAACGCTTTTATGAAAAATATTACCAAATTATTTTAATCAAAACATTAGAAAATACATTGACCCCTAATAATTTATACTTATAAAACATAATATAATATTAAAATGAGGTCTACAAGGTCACTCACCCGCTACGCTTATCGGCTACGCGCTACGTTTCGAGGGTGAACGCCCCCGTAGACCGTCTACGAAGTACTTCGTTTAATAGACGTTGCTACGCTACCTTTTTTTGTTTTTATATTATATACTTGTAGTGAAGAACGGTTAAGTGTGTGCGTAAATAATCGAGTTAGAATTCTTATACTTTTTTACAATAAATAAGACGAGAATAGAATATATTATCTATTGTCTTATTTATTTATTTTTATTTAGGTAATAGAATATATCTAATTTTTATTTGTTTTGATGTTATATTTTCATAGACTTTTTACCATTTTCATAAAAATTAAATAAATGTAAATTGTTTTCTACAATATTTTGTATGCCTACGATATGCATAGAAAAACATAAGATAAACATAACATGTAAAAACTTACAATATAAAAATAATAACTAATATCTAGACATCAAAAATCTATACAAATAATGAAATTCTGAGTCGAATCTATACATTAAATATTTTTTTGGAAAATCTTATTGAAGTAGTAATTATTACCGATAAAGAAGCCGAATCTATAGTTTTTATAATTTTTGTCTGTCTGTCTGACTGCATGGGATCGCATCACGAGAAAACCACTGGACAAGTTTTGATGAAATTTAGTATGACGATATCTAGTTATCCAGGTCGACAAATAGGATACTTTTTACTGGGGGAAAATATCCCATCTCTGAGAAATCTATACTAAATGTTAATATAAATTATAAAAGACATATGTGCGTATAAATATAATTATTTTCATTCAAAAGAACCACTATCCCTACATTACATATATAGAAAAAAAAAAAATCGAACTAAGACATTATTGCCAGTATATCTTCAAGATCTATAAAAAGAGATCTATAGACTCACTTTTAGTCAATGAACTGAATGAACCTCAGTCAGGTGAATGCACGCGCCAGAAGTTGATTTTGTTCCTCAACCTCTAAAGTAGATGAACTTTTTCTTTCATGACGCAGACACTTTTCAGTGTACAGTATTGCTCTGGAAGTTTCCATATATCTTTAAAATGTTTGATTTTTACATGTACAGTAGTTTATCACGTTGCTCCTGCAAATACGAAGTGAGTGTATGTTTAGTATTCTACTGTGTATGTTTACATTGAAACGACTGGTTTTTAATAATAGCACAAAGGTTAAGTTAATAGTAAAATTTGCCAAAATTAGCGCTGTATTATATTAGAAACTAGGGATTCATCTTCGCTCCGCTAGGGTTCGTCCCAAGTTACGATTTAACGTTTAGTATACATTTCTGAGAGATGACATATTCTCCCGCACTAAAAATATCCTATATATTGACCCGGATAACCAGCTATCATCGTAGCAAATTTAATCAAAATCTGTCCAGTGGTTTCCCGTGATGCAGTCACAGACAGACAGACAGACAGATAAAAATTCTAAAAACTATAGATTCGGCCGGATGTATCAATAATAATGATTATTTCAATAAGATTTTCCAAAAAATATGTAATGTACAGATTCGACTCAATTAGAATTTTATTATACATACACAACGACACAACAATAAATTATTATAAGCAACGCACTCGATCAAAGGATTGTTTCTTCGAAGAATCACTTCTTTATATCTATTTTAAGTATTATTTTAATTTTAATATTTGATTTGAACTTATTAATTTTTTCTAAAAAGACAAATTTCTTTCGTTTTTATGATAAACTAATTTGCTTATGTTAATATTTTTATTTGCACCATATATGCTTAACTGCAACTGAACTCTGAGCTGGAGGTCATGAATTCAATTCTCGGACAAAAGTTTATAATATTTGGGATCTTATTTAAATGTCATTTCGTTCTTATAAACCGGACCAAGACAAATATCTACATCGCAGAAATGGAATCTGCCCTGGCCCTATAATATATCAAAGGCCACTTTACTAGATGTTTATCTATTGAAAGAGAAATACTCGTAAGAATGATCGCTCTAAAGATTAAGATCTTGTCACCAGATAAAGTTTTATTACCCTGTATAACTTACCACGATGGTCTTTTTATAGTCATGCTAATACATGTATGTATGTACATACATATGTCTTGCTTCAAGTTGTTTTCTCTAAGTAAAGAAAGTGCTTCATACTTTCTAGTGCTGTTTTGAGTTCCAATTATTAGAGATTTCTATACCAGTAGATAATACTAAGTATACATCAAAAACAATAAAATATTGATTTAGGGAATAGTCTAAATATCAAGTAATTTTTAAAATATGACATAATTCTGGTGCATGATGCTGTAAACGCAACTACGCTTTTTTACAGATTTTCGTGAAGTATAAGCATATAAGTTATATCTCTAAGATATGTAACAATTGCTTTTAAACTGATTTTTAAGGAAATATACCTTTTTAGTTAAAAATATTTACAAATACTGTTCTTTTATAAGCATGGACGATGTGGCACTGACAGGTTAAATTAAGATAAGTGAACCAACTCCAAAGCTCACCGAAATTGACCTAACAACATATAACAAAAACATAATGGTAGTTATTCATTAACGATATCACGTGTGATATATATGATAGATCTAATATTTTATTTGAAGTATGGTATCACCAAACATTCTAATCGATCGGTTACTGACCCTCCAAGTAACGTCCACGGTCAGAGACCCGCAATTACGCACACTGGCAACAAGTTACGCAATATTTATTGTCAACTTGCTGTGTGCGTCAAACCGGACGATCAACATCTGCGAAATTAAGGAATTAGGTTGTAACGTTACATCACTTGCTCTATACTATGGCTTTTGCCATTTTTTTAAGTATTTTTTCACACTTAATTGGAGAATTTAAACAAAAATATATGTATATAATTTTTTTACAATTTTATTTTTTTTAATACTAAAGCTTCCATTCTTTGATTAAGAATCCATACATAAATAGGCAAAAACAAATTAGTTCAGTACCTTTTTCGTTTCGGTTTGTCAACTGATTTTTTTGTATACTATGCTTTTAATTGATATATTATGCTTTTAATTGAGAATTATAGTGGATGCTATGGACACTTGTAGTGATTTAATTGATTTTTATAAATATTATTTTTCATAAAGGATTTTATGTTTGTTGTAAATATTAAGAAATAAATAAAAAATAAACAAGAGTTTGTTTGTACAACAGTGTTAGACTTAGTTTTACCAAAAAATATCTTTAAGGTTTCACAGCGGTTAGGCTTGGGATCAAAGACAAAATTTCTTTTGTCTATATTTAGTTTTTGATCTATCATAAAATTATTTTTTTCACTTGTATTACTTGTAATAAAAAGTATGCTTATATTAGTAGTTATTATGCCCAAGCTTGTACTTTATCAAAGTAAAAACAAAATTAGGTACAATTTCCTTTTTATATTTTGTTCCGTTCACATGATACAACTACAAAAAATATAAATTACTCAGTAATAGCGTATTTTTCTTTAAGGGAAAATATTATTTTTAATAAATTAATAAATTAATCTTGTTATATAAATTATTACGGTTGTAATTATGTTTATAATTTTAACGGTTAGTGTGAAATAAAAATCTCTGAATTTCTCGGCTTTTCTGTACTGTAATATGCAGGTATTATACATATAAACTTTCCTCTTGAATCACTCTATCTATTAAAAATCCGCTTCAAAATCCGTTGTATACTTTTAAAAATCTAAGCATACATAGGGACAGACAGATAGCGGGAAGCGACTTTTTTTTTCTTATAATATATTTTTATATTATATTTATTATTATATTTTTATTTATTATATTTATTATTATTTTTATAATATATTTATCATTATATTTTATTTTATTTATTTTTATACTATATAGTATAAGCTTTTGTAGCAACTTTAATTTAAAACATACAGTGTAACTAATTGCATTATTCTTTCAAATATCATAACTGCAAGTAAAGTAACAAAACATAGTATTAATATGAACAACGGATAAATATTTTGGGTGTCAATGAACTGCCAAGGCCTATACGATTATATGCAAAGTATTCCAGAAAGATTCGTCAGCCAAATTAGACCAGATGTTCCCGATTGCAGGATAAACACATGAAATCAAATCATTCCGTTTGTGGTCGCATCACAAATATAACAACTGTGTAGAGTTAGAAAAAGTTAGATGTGTATTATTATTTTATTTACATAGTAAATTGATACATTTTTAATAAATAATATGAAATATTGATTTATTGATATTTTAAATAAAACTATTTACTACTTTTACTACTACTTTAATTTTGGTATCCGATTTTTCATTTCATTCAACTGTTTCGTTATGTTTGTTTCATTGAAACGCATCAAAGTTTAAGTTTGTTGAAATATCGAAGAAAAAAATGTACATGCAATAAAAATAATAATACGTTCACTTTTGTATTTTATGGTGGTTCTAAAAGTTCTAATATTTCTTCTATTTAAGTATCTTATGTGCTAATAAATAAGTGCGGCTTAATTTAAAAAGAGGCATTCATACCGGTAGTATGGATAAGTCCATACACAAATATATTTAAAATCACTACATAGTTTAAAACAAAGTCGCTTCCCGCTGTCTGTTTGTCCCTATGTATGCTTAGATCTTTAAAACTACGCACCGAATTTTGATGTGGTTTTTTTAATAGATAGAGTGATTCAAGAGGAAGGTTTATATGTATTATACATGCATATTATAGTATATAAAAGCTGAGAAATTCAAAGATTTGTATTTCATACAAACCGTTAAAACGTTCCTAGAGACGAAGCCGAGCGAAGCGAGAATGAGTCGCTAGTAATATATAAAGTTAAAATAATATGTATTTAATAGTTATGTTCGCAATTTATTGAGTTATTTTCATTATTTACTGAAAGCTAAGATCAATTTAACTATATAAACGCGTGAGAGGAAGGTTTCTTCATATCGAAAAAAAAATTATATTTCCATATTTAACTGTAAATGGCGTAATTTTTTTTAATGAATATTTGACCGAAGAACGTAAAATTTCATGTACCTAATCTATTATAATAATGCAAGTGCACTGCTGTAACAAGGTGCTAGATTGTAGACTACCTGTATGAAGTAATCTCACAATGACAATGTCGCTGTAATCTAATCGGCTATGCAACGGCAGACGTGTCTGTCTCTGAGTAACTCTTCGGTAGAGCAACGCCCGGCCGCCCTTGTGCGACCCAACACGCCTCTTATGTAAAGCCAATGCACGCGTGTCGTGTCCGTTGTACTAATAGCATTTAGATACTAGGTTTACGATTGTGATTTACCTTTAATGTAATACTGCTAAATTCACTTGCACTATAATTCTTAATTTCTTTTAACTATTCAATTTTTTTGTTAGTATTCTCATAATGTAGCCGTTGAGCACAAATTACTTCGTAGTCGTAGGATGAAGAAGATATGAGTGAGATTAGTCGGTAAAGTAAGATAATTATACATTTCAATGTCTTAAATATGTTTAACAAACATCATGATGATGATGTTCTCCTGACCGATTCCGGCCACGGCGGCCAATCTCATTGAGACTAGCCAACTGCGCAGGAGATATTATAGTGCACAAGTGTACGCGCAGACACAAGTGCACTCTCTATTCCTGTCACTCTCATACTCCAGTGGGACGACTACTCGACACGACCGGTGAGAGTTAAGGCGCAGGACCGACGGCTTTACGTGCTCTCCGAGGTACGGGGGTGAAACACCGCCAACTTCCCAACTCCGGGCTGTTACTGAGGCTTACTATACAGAAAGACTCAATAACTAAACTTGGCCCGACCCGGGACTCGAACCCAGGACCTCAGGATGTGCAGCCGTACATGCTAGCCACTACACCACCGAGGCAGTTAAACATCATAATTATATGTTAGATAGATATTTAAAACGTTTAAATCATATTAGATATTTGGTGTAAGTGGTTCGTAGTCGATAAAAGTTATTAAATTAATTCCAATAAAATAGGGGAACTTTGAGATTATAGGTCTGAAAGTTCTCTAAGTGTACTGGAGAGAAAGAATTATTTATATTAACAAAAATAAATCTATCCCACGGGAATCGTACACTTTTCCGGGAGAAAAAGTAACCTATTTGTTATTCTGATGTATTCACTATACTACTGTAAAGTTTCATTAAAATCCAATCAGTAGTTTTGTGTACTAAGATGTATAAGTTACTCTAGCTTTTTAACTATCCCACGGGAACTCTTCAATTTTCCAGGATAGTGTTTTTCTCATTTTGACGTGGTACAATGGAAATAAGTCCTAATCCGCCCGCGCCGAAGTCGGCGGATCATCACTGACTTTATCCCATTACAGATGCAAATAAAACGTAAAAGTTGACCGCATTACGTTTGCACGACATGCAATTTACACTCGTCATGGTCCATTGTGTTCAAATACAGATTTTAAAGAAGTCGACACATTGATAGCTTTAAAATTTATACGAGCCTAAAATTGATGTAGATTCATTTTAAAAATTGTACGTACGGTGTAGGTATATTTTAAAAAGTCTTAGTTACTTAGTAGGTTTACCTTTTTTCCGCAACAACAGTTCGAGTAATTTATTAAACAGATATTTTATGGGCTGGGTTAGGCTATTTTTTATGTCTATGTTAAAGTTTCTGTGGAATTTCAGCCTGACGTTAAAACGACTTCTTCTACAGGTATTTATTACATAATATGAACTAGTAACCCACGAAAAACTTCGCAATAACAAAATATTTATAAATCATAGCTCGTCCCAGATCCTTCTATCTATTGGTGAAAACCACATATGAAAAATGCGTACAAGAGTTTCTGAGGTAAACCTGAACAAACACAAAAGCGCAGCAGGAGACTTTAAAATGTGATGAAGTTTTTTTTAAATTTGCTTAAAAATTTAAGTTATCTAATTTGGCTACTACGAAACACTGTCATTTTGGTTTAAAAAATAATAATAGACTATATACTATGTAGGTATACATAACAAGCTAATTAGTTTTAACTAAGGCTAGAAATTCACGTTTATTTTTATTTATTTATATTTAATAAAATATATGTTATACAAAATAAAATAAAAAAATGTCGACAAAGGATAATTTATCTCTTTAAGAGATTTCTTCCAGAAACCCTTCAGAAGTGAGGAAATATGTTAATTTAGTACGGTATAGGTACAGCATCAAACGATATAAACTTAATATCAAATATCAAATAAATATTATACCTATACAAAAATAAATATATTTATATACACATACATACATACAAACATATATACCTACATATATACTTACATATACCTACATACTTATATACTATAAATTATATCTGATTATTATAATTTTTTGCATTGGAAGATTTAACCGGTTACACTACCAGTAATAATGATCGCCATTCAAAAGTATGATACATAATATATATCATATTTCCATATTTATTTATGTAATACAGTATATTCTTTGAATCATAAATTAAATTGTAGAATTAAATGTATTTTAAGAATTATGTACATTTTCTTTTACAGATGCAGTACATTAATCATTTCATGTTTGTTTTTCTTTGAAGCGTGAGAAAAGTATTTGGTGGATTGATTTAGTGTAATGCGTCATTTTTATAAACGACTAACAAGTGAAAGAACAAAAGACTTTTATATAAAAAAGTTGCAATAAGAAAATGATAAAGAGTCCACACTTAATATATGAATGTGAGATATGAAATTTTTGAATCTACAAAATACAATTGAAACAGTGTCTCATGCACTAAATAACTAACCATGTAAATGCTAGTTTAAATAAAATAAATATAATATGGATTTTAAATAACGATGGTAAAGCCTTTGATGGATTATTATTTAAAAAAAAAACTTTGAATTACTTTCAAAATATCTAAGAGAAATAATTTCCATTATCTGACAGTGATTTATAGATACAGAAAAATGCAATTTGAAGTTAAAATAAAGAATATTTACAATATAAATATTATTTGTTCGTCATTATCTAGCCTCAAACGGTCATAGCCCTATCGAAAACTAAGTGTAACAACCCTTAGGGCAAAAACCTTTTTTTATTATCCATGCCTCTAGTGCGTTTACCTCGCTTTATCTGAACTTGTGTGGGGTTACAAACGAAAATGCAATACATTTATAATACTGGCTTATTTATTGTATGACTACTCTGTTAAGATTACTAAATTAATGATGTATGTTTATTTATTTTGCTAAAAAAAAAACAGAATTTACATATCTACATACTTTACATTTAAAATTATGGCCATTACTGACAAACCGGCTGACTGATTCTTAAACACTTACTATAGACTAAGAATTTTGTAGAATAATTAGAACTTACTAAACACTTATTTCTAATTAAGGTTTTTATGTATATAGTAATTGTGCTATCTTTTGTTAGAGATCCAATGTTTATAAAAGATTTACTTCCTTTTTTACACTTTATAATTATTTATATAGTTTAATAATCTTATTTTACCGACCAATCTCTGAAGTCGAAGTAATCTGTGTTCAACTGGCATGCTTTGAAATCATTAACAAGAGAATTGAATTGAATTGAAACAGAGTTGAATTGAAATTAATTGAATTGAAGTTTAGTGTCATTAGTAGTCTATTATTTTCGGAGATATCAAATCGAATATAATATGCTGTGCACCAGGAGCAGTATATTGTATAGAGTAATTAATGATTATTATTTAATAACGAAAAAACTTAAAAAAAAAATTACAAATGATTTGAGTCAGCTAGAAAGCTATGTGTAACAAAATAGCTTGAAAGCTCTATTTGCTTTCAATGGACAACAAACAGACAGATCAAATTTTGAAAGCTAAGTTTAGTACATTTGCATATATTCTGTTAGAAACTTTTTTTGAAAATATATCTATGAAATATTATGAATTATAACTAGTACCTGGGTGACCGAGCTTCACTCGAAGTTTTTGACCAAAACAATTTTCTTTTTTTTTTAACTAAAAACTTAAATAAATACAAAAAAAACCAAAGTAAAACTTTGTATCGGACCGGGATTCGAATCCAGACCTATGATTGTCAATCTTGTGCCTTGGCCACTTGACCACGATGCTTAAGCGGTATGCCCGAGCATGTAAAATTATTGACCATATTTTGCGTGGAATAGTGTGTAAGAAAACCGCATGAAAACTCGAAAACACGCGTTTTCCCAGACATAAGACTAATCTAACTCGATTTTTCGCTTATCGAAATATTTAATCTAAAATAAGCTTAAAATCGTTAGAGCCGTCTCCAAGATCGCCGGTATATATAAATAAATAAATAAATATAGAAGAATTGCTCGTTTAAAGTCATTTAGATTCGATGGCGTTACCATTTTTATGGTTAATTGTGAAAGACAATGTTATGTCAATCGATTTCCATCGCTTTTTTTGGAATCCACAAATGAATGCCTATAATATGAAGCTACGGCCCTTTTATGGAAAATAAGCATTATCATCCTATTACTAAGTCATAGTTAATTTTCGAGTTTGTGCAAAAATGTGTGCAAAAACCTTTATTTATTTGTGTGTTTATAATTCTATCCTAATATATTGTCTTTATTTAGAAGTAAGAAAAAATTAAAGTTGTTAATTTTAACTGAATTTTTTCTTTACATATTATAAACTACTTATACTAAACTAGCGATTCACCCTCGCTTCGCTCGGGTTCGTCTCTGGGTACGTTTTAACAACTTTGAAATTTTCGGCTTTTCTTTACTATAATATGCATATATATATATATATATATATATATATATATATATATATATATATATATATATATATATATATATATATATATATATATATCCGTCCTCTTGAATCACTCTATCTATTGCTGAAAATTGCATTAAAATCCGTTGAGTAGTGCAACTTCATTTTAAACTATATAAAGATATATTATATTTTTATCCAGAACCTTTACAGTATATTGGTCTGATAAAAAAATATCTTCAAGTTTCTTATTTGTGCTCTGTTAACCAAAAACATTTGTACAGTTGGGACCTTCGTTCCAACGATCTTCATCTGTATAATCAATAAAATCTCAAATCATCACAGAAATGAACTGTGCAAATTTCCTACATATTAAACTACCTCCCAGTAACATTTTACAACGATCACAAAAGAAACCAATATCCATAACGAAAATTAAAATTTATAAAGTACATAAATCATTAAAAAATAACATGTTAGAAGTTATTTTATCTACAAACCGCAATATATCATGAGTTCATACATTGCTTAACTTTTCACAAAAGCGCAAGGATCGGGTAAACGGACATAACGTCTGCTGATAGCATACTCACACACACTACCATACGACTGTATGAATGTATTCGAGCGATCCTCTGTTTTCCTTAAAACCTTGAATGTGTGCGTCGTATATTTATAATAAAGTTTTCTGTATACACACACATTGAAACGGCTGAGTAGGTATAAATTATGCATTATTTTTAACCTGTATATTTATTTTCTTTATGTATTTAAAAAATTAAATGTCATGAATATAGTGCATATCTAAAAGAACTATCAAAAATTGTAACTAATTTAATTTAAACATTACCTACATATAATTTAATAGATTATTTTCAATATAATATAAAAGCTGTAAGCGATTTGCAAGTATTATGTATTCGAAAGCTTAGTGCTAGTACTGCTGTGAGAGTGCAGACTGCACCGTGTTCGTACAAACCGTCTGTGTATCTATGTGTGAGTGCACCCTTTCTGTCTCGCCCATGTTATATATGCTAGACATTCGTTTTATTACCATCCTTATGCTAGTGTAATAAGGCTGATATTTAAGTGTTTTTCGCTTTTATAACTGATTTAACAAGTTTGTCTGTTGTTATTTTGAATCACATGGGTAGAGGAGGGGCGCGTGTGCGCTGCGCATGTGTGGGTTCACCTTGAAAACCGCCACTTCTTTGTGCAATGGGTTATTCGGTTAATGGCATCAAGAAAGTCAATGCCGCGGGATGCTTTGAATACGGTTGGCAAATAAATGAAATTTTGTAATAATGTTACCTGATAAAGCAATTTCCATACAATTTTTGTATTGCAATACTATTTTATTGAATGGAATGCTCAATTGCTTAATATAATTAAGACGTATTATTTTGTGGTTCCAATTTTTTCTTCATTTTATAATTAGAAAATGATTTTTATCAATACGAGTATATTGAAACGATTTTAAATATTAAACGTCTTAATCGTTGCTTATGTTAAAATTAAACGGTAAATAATTGAAATAGTAATGGTGATATTATATAGAAATTGTCCAAAAGTTTAGTTAAGATCTAGATTTGAATACAAATCCAGAGAAATGTTCGTTTTTTTTTTAATTAAAATCATTTTTTTTAAAGATAATATAGTTATTGAAACAATAAAAAGGCACTTTATTTATAATTTATATATTTTATGAATTTTTCTTTGGGAATTCTGCGCAAGTATTAATGTATCTACCAATGATACTATAAGTGAATCACAGTTTTATATATTATTAGGTATAATATAAAAACTATTATAAAAGTTACATAACTATATAGGCATTATCTTACAATTCTGATTGTTTTCAATAAAATTAATCGATTTATATTAGTAGGAAGGTATTAATAGGTAGCTAAGTAGGAAAAAATAATATTTCTTATTTCCTTTTAGGGAAGGTTAAAATTGAGAATTTTATGTAACAACTTTTCTTCGTTAATTAAAAAAATAACATTTACCATCTATTTTTAGTCATCCAGTTTCAGAATAAACATCTATTTATAAAGCCAACGTTTTTTTTTATACAAAATATAATTTTGAAAACATGTATCTATCCCACGGGAACCGTACATTTTTCCGGGATAAAAAGTTGCCTACGTACTATTTCAAACAATAATCTATCTGTGTGCCAAATTTCATCAAAGCCGTTCGGCTGTTCTGGCATGATTGAATAACGAACATCCGTCCAAACATCTAAACTTTCATATTTATAATATTGTAAGTAAGATAAAATAATAATAATAATTGAAGTTGTTATTGCTCTAAATGGGATATTATCATTACTCTAACAACATAAAATAACAAAAATAAATCAATATTGTCAATCAAATCAAAGTATAAACAACGTAATATAATAAATTAATAACTATTTACGATAAGTTATCGTATTTTTTTGCTATCAGTGCGTTACGTCTCAAAATACCCGGCGTCCTGTACGCACTCATGCGCGCGCGCACACAACGTAGTTGTGGTAGGTCGGTACCGTTCTAGGGCGCTTTTTGCCGAGTTACATGGTTGGTTATGGTATATGGATTTTATGTAGGTACCGTTTTAAGATGAAAATTTGTTTTTGAAAATTTATGTTGTTTTAGAAAATTATACTTATAAGCATAAATGAAGGTTCGAAAAATATTTTAACCATTTTATTCTAGGGCTTATCATTTTATTAATAATAAATTAATATTTAAATAAGATATGACGTATTATAAAATAAAAATCATGTACAGCGCTATCATTTGTTTATCCGTTTTATAATTCAAAAACAGAAGATGTTTTTAACATTACTTTGCTTATTTCGACAAGTGTATTCACTCGAAAGAAGGAATTTAACCTTATTTACATTTAATATAAAAAGCTTTTTGGTACACATTGATAAATGTGTGAGTTATATATTTAGTAAAATTAATAGGTAGTAGGTATACTTTTCAATTATTTGATTAATAAAAAAATCATTTATTCAAATAAATAAGTTTATTCATTTTAAATAAATCAAGTATTTTTACATACGAACATAAATTTGGAACATTAAAAGGAACTTAAACTAAACCTTAACAAAAGTACCTTTAAAAGTCAAGTAGTAAATATGATGAAAATATATACCTAAGTAATATGAAGCATTGAAGATAACGGTATTTATGTATTGGGGAAGATAGAAGATTATAATTTGTTTTTTTTTTTTCAGAAAATATAAAAATTACATCATGGTATAAAAATTGATCACCTTAAATGATACTTATTCAATTTTTATTTAAATATGTACTAATATTATAAATGTGAAAGTTTAGATGTTTGGATGGATCTGGATCTGGATGTTTGGGACAGAGATAGATTATAGTCTGGAATAGTACATAAACTACTTTTTCCAAGAAAATGTATATTTCTCGTGGGATCAATTTGTTTAAATAAATTTATAATTTTACTAGCTCATAGTTTTATTTTATGACTAGTTGTATAATTCTTGCATGGCTTTTTATAATCTAATCACACCTCACAAAAATTTTAAAGCTAATATTGTCATACCCCATTTACTATTTGCACTATCATGAACATATTTATATATGAGAAATGAATCCTTTGTCTCCTTGTAACAGTTAGTTTCGTAAGTAAGATTAAGCTTTACAAACATTTTTATCATTTTATCAGCAGGAAGATAATATTTTTTAAATACAGTTATGTTTCATACAAGGTCTATAATGATTTTGCCTGTGGTTCTACACGCTTAGTTTATTTATGTGGAATTGTCTCACTGTTATGGGTTGTGGAATGATGCTGTGGTGATTGACGTATATCCTTAATAAATAGGTTAATAATTTTTTTAAATAAAACTATTATTTCAGATTCTTTCCGTTGCGAAGTTTCGAATTCTTTACAGCAATCATGGTCACGGGAGACACTAAGGTTTTAGACGTCTCAAAGGTCATTATATATGTACTTGTTACACACAGTGCTTACTTACAATTTTACAAAATGACTTCTAAAAATTCAAAAATAGCACCAAAGTACCTTACAATATTTGTTAATAGTTTTATTGGAAATGGTCAATATTCGTGTAAATCTAAGAGAATATTAGGCTAATTAAAACATTATAATTTTGTTCAAGAAGAACTGTCAGAAGAACCTATATGTCCGGAGGGCGTAAAACTAATCTGCTCAATTTTTTAAACATACTTTTATAAATAATATTAATTTCTTCATTTCCAAAAAGTAATATAATCAGATATTTGCTTAATACTTAATAAAGCTAAATTGGTACATGCATATATCAGAATCATAGCATCTGCCGTACTTTTATAAGTATACAATAAATAAACTAGACTCTTAAAATTACTTTACGTTGCTTAATCTATATCAATGGTAGTTTTGCGAACAGTAGACCTCGCGAGCACAAACTGCATTTTGATGAGCTATTTATTCTGCTTATCACGCCGAAGATCCTCATCAGATCTTAAACATTTTTTATGAAATCAATTTAAAGTTACTGCCTTTCAAATAAAAAAAGAATTATCGAATTCGGATCTCATGATCGCGGAGATCACGATGGCGGAGATATCCACTATCCCCCTTTTTGGAGGAAGTACCCTTCGATTCAAAAATCCTCGAGAACAAAAAAAAAACTATAAAATCGTAAAGCCTTCATACCAAGTTTCGTCCAGATCAGTTGGAAAATACGACCAGTAGAAGAGTACCAACAAACTGACAGAACAAAGCAAAATTTTGCCATACTTGAAGCAGAGACACTTCGGTAACTTAGTCAATAATATAGAGATTGTTCAGAAATATTTATAAGATTTTTTATTCAACAATCTTAACTACTGCATATATATCTCATTAAAAATACATCCTTTAACGATCTTAACTGTGAATTTAAAAAAAGGTAAATTCTTTATGAAAGACTCGACTACGCAGAATCTACTTGTTTGCGATCCTTGTCATCTTATTTACAAACCTGCAGTATTGCAATGTAGACAGTAATCATTATAAAGCCTTTATTGTCCTTTAGAGCGTACTTGGAAGTACTTATTCATTATTTGTAAAGCAAAGTTTATTATAACAGTAAATATTGAGGCTCATACATTTACTATATACTAGGGTCTCGAATAAAAACTAAAATAATAAAAATATCTGGAAGTTGTTTCCTTATTCTAAAGGAAAATAGCCTTTGACACTTTCGACTTAGCTCTCGGTAAATCCTAAACCGTTCTTTTTTACCTTTAATCCCGTGCAGACCCATTTTCTTTGACATAAGAAACAACCCGAAATATATTTTTCGTGCTAGAATCTTTTATTCGTCGGTAAAAGTTTTATTATCATATCTATACTTAATATTCTAACGAGGCAGAGTTTGTTTGTTTGAACGCGTTAATCTCAGGAATCCGATTTGAAAAATTCTTTTTGCATTAGATAGCATGTTTATTTAACAAAGCTATAGGCTATATATCAACATGCTACTACTCAAGGAAGCAGAGCAGTAATCATAAATGTCAACAAATCGGGCAGACTTCCATACATTACTAATAGCATAAAGCAAAAGAGTTTTTTTTTTAGTTTTGGAGCGAGCGAATCAATGGGTTTTGCTAGTATATCATACAGTTTCATTAGCCGGAATAAGAACATTAATATCTTTATTGATTCTTTTCTAAATTTTCGAACTGACTTCAAAAAAGGAGGAGGGAGGTTCTCAATTTGTTGGAACCTTTTATTTTTTATGTTTTATTTTTTATTTTATCCTTCGGCATCTTCGAGTAATTGGGGTGTTCCCCAATTACTCGACGATGCCGAAGGATCGATTTTGGACAATTCTTTTTTATTTGAAGAGTACACTTCCCTCGTGGTCCCATGGTCATCAGGTCAGTATGTGATGATAGGGTCCTGAAAAAACCGAAGGAACTCTTCCAATTTTATAGGCACACTTGTAGCGATTTGAGTATTTTTTTTATTATGACTCGTGCATTTGCTTTTAAAATTTTCTTCTTACTTTTCTACTACTACATCTATACTAAAAATGGAAAAAAAAATACCGACTTCACGACACTAAAAAGTAAAAAATTATTAAATGGGAGTTTTCATTTACTATAGATACCTAATCAGATATTTTCGAAGTCGGTATGCTTTGATTTGTATCGGCTGACACTGACTTCGTAAATACTCGATTAGACGATATCTATAGCAAATGAAAACTCCCCTTTAGTTATGTTTTACTTTCAAGTGTTTTGATAAAAAAAAAACAATTAGCTGTTTGCTTTGTATATTTTAATATTTTTTTAAATTTTCTAAATATTGTTTTTAGTTTTGCCTTTTCATTGTCTTTTTGATTGTCGTTATCACCTATAATTAAGATACTACTTTATCTGTTTTGTTTTCTGTCTACGTTATGAGACATGTTTAATGTTTACTTTGTTGATGATCTAATAAATAAATAAACTAGAATCAGTATATTATTTTTAATATGTTGTTATTTCAATTTTTTACTTACACTGTTAAGTCTAGCTTAATTACCACCTTTACCGTTCTCTTTTAATTGATCTATGATATAGATTAGTAAAGTCAAATAGGTAAATGACAGCAAGCACTTTCACGTTCGTAAAGCTGACGTCTCATCAAGATATCAATTAGAACGTCTTATGGCCATTGAACAACAACTAATATTGACTAATCAATAATCATATTTATTATCAATATAATCTTAATCTCAGAACTGTGGTATATTTTAATATAAACAAACGAATTTCGCTTCAATTCTATGTAGATATTATGTAAAACCTTAGCTTTCGTACAGACGAGAATAATTTACTTACTTTAAATAGTATTTTAATGATTATAACTGTAAATAACAATATTCATTAAATGCTCCGGACTATGTTAGGTTACCTACTGTTTGAAAATTGAGGGAATTGAAATAAGAATAGCTATTTTTCCAGTAATTAATTACTAGCGGTTCACCCTCGCTTCACTCGGGTTCACCAAAGCAAAAACAAATCTATCCCATGGGAACCGTATATTTTTCCAAGATAAAAAAGACTATAATCTATCTCTGTGCGAAATTTCAAACATCATGAAAAAGTAACAAACATCCATACTCACAAACTTTCACATTTATAATATTTACACATGTACTTCTATGTATATATATGAAACAAATAAGTACAATGAAATGAATATAAAATCAAACGTTTCTTTAAAAAAAATCCTTTTTAATAGTGCGTTCAAACAAATAAAACAAAAATCTCCTTAACATTTTTAACAGAGAACTCTATCTATCTCTTTTTCTTTTTAACAAGAACCTTCCTCATTAACTTTTTACTATACTATTTAATTGACGTACAGAATAAACTGTGTATACCGCATACTCCGTACAGTCCTCAGGGCTTTTTGTTTTAGATAATTATTAAGCTTCCTGCAATAGCGTGTTTAGTTTGTTTGAACGGAGTAAAAGTCAAATAAATTATGCAAATTTGTTTTCGTTCCTTGTGGCTAAATTCTTGGTATTGCGGTTATTATTAATTTTATTCTACAGGAAGTATGTACAATTTTAAAAAGCTCTGAAATACATAAGCTTTTCAATGTTTTATAAGTTGGACGGGGTTCAAGAATTATTATGAAAATATCTTAGCATTTTTGTAGTAGCTCATTGGTAGTGTGTTTACTTAAAAAATTAAGGGTAACGGCTTCAAAGCGGATCTCGTATTTTCATTATTTTCCCTTTTAATTAAATTAAGTGAAAGAAATCATCATGAAGAAATTTAGATATCTAAGATAAACTAACTAGTCCTTGATGGCCTTTTCTCTCTCAAATTAAGGGTAGTCCTTGTATAGCAGTGACGTTAAAAGGGCTGAATTATTATTATTATAAATATAAAAAATATTACATATACATAGGTACTATATACGAGTACATATTTTTAGTCACGTCACAGTTTTGTTATACGTCACCTATATACGTATTTATTTCATCAAGTCATTTTTTTTATAAACCATCGATTTATCAGTTACAACAAAACAATTCTTATAACCAAGTTAACGAGCTAAAGTTATTTCGAGAACAAAAATAAATAACGTTCCCAAGGTACGTAGATCGTTATGTCATTTTTTTCCATTAATTGCGCCGGCATCTTCCTGGATCGACGGACAGCGGTCTAGCTAGCCTTGAAGCAGGGCTTAAATGTCAAAAACCCATCTTGCCCCCAAATACCTTTTGTATCAAGGGCGTGTTAAAACGAAGGAATTTTTATTAAGTATTTACTTATATGTTTAGTTTTTAATATTTTTAGATCATGTTTGATCATGTTTGTAACGCACTTCCCTCAGTGTGGCAAAAGTGTATTGAAAGAATAATAGTCCATTATATTATTAAAAAAATAATATTATAGCAATAGGCAACATATTTATTTATGTATATAAAAAATAATCATTAAAAAATTCCTCTGCCTATTTGGAAATCGGTAATCATCAGAAGAGCAAAACGGAATTAAACTGTTTTTTTGATTTTCCTTCTTAATCGTTCTGCTTGAAATTTTAGATATTTTTTTATTACGTAGTAGTATAATTGTGTGAAGAAGCTACCACCAAGAGACAGTTTTGCTGAGAATAGTCGAGGAGAAACTTAACAGATACTGTTTTAAAAGTAATATATTTCTTTTTTTTTATTTGAGTAAGTCTAATAACCACAGACATACTTCCGTGCCTTTTTTTGTTTTATTTTATCTGAGATGGATTTGTGCGTGTATAATTTCAGAATAAAAAAAAAAAAAAAATTGCGAATAAAAAGAAAAATTGAACAAAAATGGTGGGATCGGGTGGACTTTAGGAGTCCACCCAAATAAGGTTAGTGTGTAGTTATGTGCGAGGTTATTTAATAGCAGAAGAGAGGATTTTAAGAGTCATGGGTTGAGTTTGATGGTGTTGCTTCTGCTTCTGGTAAGGTGCTTTCTTGGTAGGTGAAGTTTGCCAGGAACTTTATCGCCTCGTTGTCTCTATGAGAAATTGCCATTTTTAGATTGTAATCTATGATAGCCCTGTGTGGGGTCTTTTCAACATTAGAATTCAATAATTTAGTATTGGATAAGTCATGATTATCAAGAAGAATTAGACCGCGTATTTATATCTGCAAAGTATTGCGTGATAGAATAATAATAATAATAATAATATTCTCCTGACCGATTCCGGCCACGGCGGCCAATCTCATTGAGACTAGCCAACTGCGCAGGAGATATTATAGTGCACAAGTGTACGCGCAGACACAAGTGCACTCTCTATTCCTGTCACTCTCATACTCCAGTGGGACGACTACTCGACACGACCGGTGAGAGTTAAGGCGCAGGACCGACGGCTTTACGTGCTCTCCGAGGCACGGGGGTGAAACACCGCCAACTTCCCAACTCCGGGCTGTTACTGAGGCTTACTATACAGAAAGACTCAATAACTAAACTTGGCCCGACCCGGGACTTGAACCCAGGACCTCAGGATGTGCAGCCGTACATGCTAGCCACTACACCACCGAGGCAGTTTAAATGGCAAATGTTAAGGGCAGTTTAAACGTGATAGAATAATAAGCTATATACACTATACAAGATATGTTGACATGATTATAATAAATTACATAATGCAAGATTTTTTTCAATCCAATAATACTTAAGAATAATAGACAAACAAAAATAATTATAATATATGTACATTTAAGTATATAACATCATGTACTCTTTTGTATTCAAATTCTGGGTAAGCAATATCAATATTTTTTTGTACTGTTAGCCCTCTTACCCTTTTAGCCCTGAGTCCTTTAGGTCTTTGATTTTTTTTCGATGTACTTCTAGCAAGTTTAGTTAAGACGATGTCGTCATTCTTTCATCATCTTTTAATTTTTTTTACCAACCTTATATCACTTTTGCTACGTGACCCACTATCTGAACACGTATTAAAATATTTTAATTTTCCGCTAACTCAAGTCGAAATTTGATATTGATATTAAATTGTATGAAGCCTTCGTTTGTCCCATCCCATCTGCTACAGAATTTATAACAGTTGTTTAAAATATGTCAGTTATTTAAAAACTCTGAATCTTATAGATAAATATTTTTTTTCAAGATTATCCAACTTTCAGTGTTTTTTGCAAAAGAGTGTAAATTGTTTACCTTTACTTATAATAAAATTCTGAGTCGAATCTGGACCTACATTAAATATTTTTTTTTAATTTTTTTTATTATAATATCATTATTATCCATACAGAGGCTGAATATACGTATATATTTTTTTAATTTTATCTGTCTGTCTGGGAACGCATCACGATAAAAACATTGGACAGATTTTGATGAACTTTGATATGATGATAGCTGGTTATGCGGGTTAACCTATAGGATACCTACTTTTTACTGGCACATGTAAATTAATAGAAAAATTATATGCGTCGACTTCACAACGTCCTACTTGTTTCGTCGAATACAATGAAAGCATACCATTCATCATTCCCTTAAAGTTGATTTGAATAATTCTTATTGGGGACGCCTTAACACTGTCGTCTCAACAATGAAACAGAAATAATTATTCACATAAACCATCAGTATTACTGACTCCATTAATCTTGAGATATTTTTAATGCCTACTGCATTTTAGTAAAGTTCTATTTCTAAAATCGCTATCACTAACAAAAAAAATATTCAATTATAAAAATATTACTTATTTTCTTATATATTAACGACAATATTAGTTTTGAAAATAGTTTTTTTTTCAAACAAATATATCAGTCAAAACTGTGAAATGCCACACAGTAGATATCACGTCTCGTCAGACGCCTATCCACTGTGCAAAACACTTGTTATTATAATGAATCGACTTATTATGGTCTATTTATAAAAGTGAAAATGTGTTTGCATCTATGTTTGTTTGACCTTCTTTCACGTCAAAACAAAGTGGTAGATTGATCTGATTTTTTGTATGGAGGTACTTGGAAGGCTGGAAAGTAACATAAACTACTAAAATACTTTTTACCGTAGGAAAGCGTCTTATTCTCACGGAACAATACGCTTTAATAAAACTCATACATAAAGAATTTCAATTAATATAGTTATCTGAATAGAGATAGACAACGCTTCTGTTTACCAGGGATGAACTTGAGCCTTATGTCACCTTCGTTATGTTAAAATGTATTTTGTTTCAGGACGCAATATTTATATGAGTATTGTAAAAAGTTACTACTTTAGAGATGCGAGAACAGGTCACTAGCTATAAATAATATAAGTTTCACATAAGAAATAAATTAAATGGCATCTATAAAATGTCATCATTCTCTTATCCTTGCATATAGCAATTACAATTCAACGCCCTTGTAACAAACAGTAATTCCTCAACAAATGGCGTACCTTGAACGCTTATCGTTCGTGACCTATTTTGAAATAAAAATACACGATTACAGAATTATTTGTACGTTATTTGTTTAAATAATATGACCATGTACATATGTGTAATGAAGGGATGTGATTGAACGTTTGAGTATGTGTTTTATTTTGTACTAGCGATATGGTCTGGTTTTTTTTTTTTTTGGTAAACTTGCCATAGTTTTGGGGGGGGGGGGGTCCTGGCACTTCTCTGATAGCAGAGTGGATGGTAGGAGCAACCCCTTGGTTGTTGCGATCTGCTTTGGCAGACCTGCCGTCGGGGCATCGTGGCTGAGTGAGGAAGCGATCGACGCCCCATTAAGATGGGGGAAGTTCCGTTAGGTTTTAGTAGATAGTACTGGCTTTCCTAGCAGGTGAGCCCCATATATATATTATTTGTAAATCGTAACGTTAAAAAAAGGTGAATTTTGTGAATTTTTGATCGATCTTACTGACATAATAAGTAATTTGAAATTGTACTGTATTACGCCATTTTTAACGTCCTCCTCCTGGACATAGGTCTCCCATTAATACAAGGGGGATCAAACCATAGTTCACCACGCTGGTCAAGTACGAGTTGGTGGACTTCATGTCTTTTGTGAGCATGTGTTGTTGTCGCACATGAAAAAATAAGAGGTGCGTGTTATTTCATATGGCTTAGTAAATAAATCTTTCCTAATAAAACGTACTTTATCTAATATAATCATATTTATTATTGCGTATTTCTTTACATGCAAGACAACTTGGTAAATCTTTTATTAGAAAAACTCTTTTCAATTGCTATTATTTACATTTTTCAATTGTTACTCTCAAGTGAAATGAACTATTAGTGCTTTGTTAGTTTTTATGCTTGCGATAGAAAAGTTTGATAAAGTACTATACACATGTAAAACACTTTTATGGGTGAGTGAATAAAAAAATAATAGTTATATTATTTTTGTTTGTTTCATAATAGGAAGAACCGGTAAATCTTTTCTTTTAAAACCTTGGTACTAAGCTGTGTTAATATTGGCACCAGTCCACATAATATATACTTATCAAGGTCCAAATGATAATATCGATGACAAATCTTAATGAGTAAGGCTATGTATGTTTATCTCGCTTTCATTGTATCTCCGAAATGTAGGTCAATGTGTGAAGGATGCCTGCGTTAGCTGCGTAAATATTATCTGACCGACTTTTTATCATTTGTTTTTAATGATTGTTCGCGGCCACTTAAGGGTTGCCACACGATATTTCTTTTTAAAGGACTTATAAGTTTTTTTTTTATTTCTCTAGGCCTGTAAGCAATCTTTAAAAGGTGAAGTTAGTTTTGAGGTTCCTCTAGTAGTTCAAATTCTTTAAAGAAACACCGACAGTAATTTTCCCACGTGTAAGGTTGAATTGTTTTATAATTTATATATAAAACATAACTTATTTATGAAAATAAAGAATAATGAAAATCGATTTACAATTGACAAAGATATCGGGTAACATACCGACAGTAAAAATATAGAACAGAGTGTTACTAATAATAACTTACTTCCTTCTTTATGAAATCCACAAAAGATATTTATTATCGTTTCATCATACGCAAATGCATTCCGAATGCAATAATTGATTATGTTTAGGCAAAAAATTAGGTAAAGTATTTTAAAAAGAATGAACAAAATTATGTACTAATTTCATACTTAGCCTTCCATATCAAAGTTAATGCGCGTTACAAGTGCTTTTAATAGATTAGTAACCAAATGTTTAAAAAACCTGTAAACAAGATACTTATCAGTAAATTTTATCTTTTAATAAAAAGTGGAATATTTAATCATTTTCTATGAAAATGTGCAAATAATAAAGGTATTTGCCAGTCTTAACTGCTTTTAAAATAAATGTTAGTATTTTCAAAGTGAAGTTTGTTGCAAGCGCGGATCCAGGGGGGTGGTCATGGGGGTCATGACCCCCCAAAGCCGAATATATTTTTTAAGAAGTTTGAAGTTTGAGAACAGAAGGATTAGGTAATACAAAATATTTATTCATTTTTGAGTTTTTCTTTAATTTAAATATGCGCTACAAAGTATACAACTACTTTTCTTTCTATCATGGATAACTAGCGGCTTACCCTCGCTTAGCTTGGGCGCGTCTCTCTAGGTAGTAGAGTAGGTACGTTTTAAATAGATATAAATTAGGGATGGGCCGAAATTCATTTTGAATTTTGGCAGCTTGAGCCGAACTTCGACATTTGGCCGAAATTCGGTTTGAATGCCGAACATTTAGCAATAGAAAAAAAAACCTACTAGCACTATTTTGACTGAAATTAATAGAAAGCACGTCTATCATGACCTGTCGGTTTGGAAACAAAAAAATTAAAACCTAAAGTAGTACCTAAACGTTAGCACGTTATCTATACTAATATTATAAATGTCAAACTTTGTGAGTATGAATGTATGGACGTTTGCTACTTTTTCACGCCAGAACGGCTAAACGGGTCTGCATAAAATTCGGCACAGAGATAGATTATAGTCTGGAATTACACATAGGCTATTTTTTATCCCGTAATAATGTACGGTTCCCGTGGAATAGGTTTGCTTTTATTTTTATTATTTTTATATTGCCTAGAGGCAAACCCGAGCGAGGTGAGGGTGAGGCGCTAGTTTTCGAGATATTTGCAAAATTACCCGTTTTTCAATTTTTCTTGGTTTTTTATTTTTAATTTCTGCAATATTTTATATTTTATATTTATTTTATATTTTATATTTTATATTTATATTTTATATTTTTATATTTTTTTATTTCGGCGACGAAAAGCTGGTGAAAACTAAGCTTCACAGCTTAGCACACCGTCGCCAAGTTGCTTGTCTGTCGGTCTTCTACAGGCTGTACTTCGGAGAGTGTGCCCACGAGCTCCATAGTCTTATACAGCCATCACCATTCTTCTATCGGAACACCAGACGTACTGCAGGATACCATCCTTTCTTGGTTGACATTCCGACCATTCGCACTAAGCGCTTTTCATCATCGTATATAATGCGCACAGCCAAGAAGTGGAATGCCCTGCCTGCGTCTGTTTTTCCGAGAGTGTATGACCTGAAACTTTTTAAGGTGCGTGTTAACAGGCTTCTCTTGGGCAAACTCGCTACATCGTAGATCTTATCTGTGCCTTCGAGCTAAGATGAAGGTCAAGAGTATGCCCATTATTAATAAAAAAAAAATATATATCTTTTTGATTTAAGTGAAAGTAGGGGAAGGTAACCTTCAAAATACTTATAACAACTAAAAAAAATAATTTAGTTGAAATATTTAGCCGTTTCCGACAAATTTATGTTTTATGGTCTCGAGAGGCTGAATATCACCATCAACTTTGTACAGTCGTCCTAAAAGTACAGTAAGCCGGAAATTGAAAAAAACTATTTTTAACGCCTTTCATCCCCTTATTTCTCGGGGATAGCTGGATATCGGCGGCATTTTACGGTTTTTTGTTCCTTGTATAGGTATAGGTACTCGCTAACTTTTTAAAGACGTTAAATTTCAGGTTTTAATTTTTTTTTTTATTATTAATAATAAACGGATTCCGATCGGTCTACATGGTCATTTATTTTAGTTAGGAACGTGTAAACCATAACACGTATGCGATAAAAAATTAAATTAGTTCTTCTTAATTTAGCAGTCCCAAAAATCGTTGCCTAATTAAATAGACAAAAATGAAATAAACTTAGTATTCTTCTAACAAACACCTTAATTACAATTCGTAAATTGAATTAAAAAAAATCATGTTTTTGGTTCACTAAAAACACTCAGAAACATTAAGTATTTCTAATAATAAAGGGTCACGTTTCTCACGAGAAAGCGCGGTGAAATTGAACCGAAGTTCGGCCGAATTTCCGCCGAATTTTTTATTCTCACCGAATGTTCAGCCGAAGTTCGTATTCGGTTCAAGCCACATTCGGCCCATCTCTAAATTATAAATAGCTATTACGAGTGTACCTTACAAGAAAACTTATGCTATTGCAGATTTTTCTGTAGGTCTTTTTAAGACCTACAATTTTCTAGTAGATACATTGTTTTGATGTATTTCTTAAGGTTTAGCCAGCGTTAGCCATGTAAATGTCTTAGGATGACTCGATAGAACCCTGACACCCTGAAGAAATAGAATTGTTTTCTCGTGGGAACTAAGATTTTCCTGTAGTAAAAGTCATCCTTAATGTTGACCCGAGTAAAGTTATCACTACACAAAATTTGGTTAAAATCGGTTTAGTACTTTTCGCGTGAAACCGCACACACAAACAGACATCAGAGAATATAGAACCCAAAACAAAATTTTTGTCAGTACAAAATTTTGTTTTGGGTTCTATATTCTGTACACTATACGTAAGAGTCATTGTTTTTAAACAAATATTTCGTGTACAGATTTTGCTAAGTTACTGTTTTATAATATGTATATTTCAGTCTCTGACCCCCCCCCCCCCCCAAAACCTAACCCTAGATTCGCGCTTGGTTTGTTGCTTTCAAACTTAAACATACACGTACAAACTTTTACTTTTATAATAGTAGTCCAATATAATACTTTTATAAAGTAAATTCAGTTACTTAAAATGATACCTTAAAAAAAAACAAGCTAAAAACTGAGTCAGGGGGATGTAAGAAGAGAAATAGAATACAGTTTTTTTTTATCAATTTTTTTGTTTCTCTGTCTGTTTGTCTGTTTGTACGCTTGGCGTTTGGCTAATCTCCGAAGCTTTTGGACCGATTTTAATGAAATTTTGCATCGTAGTACTTTATATCCCCGGTCAACATTTTAGATGCTTTTCTTCCCGGTCGATTAAAGATTTCCCGTAGTATAATTAAAAAACTACAGTAACTTATACAGCTTAGTACACAAAAACTACTAATTGGATTTTAATGAAACTTCACAATAATATAGTTCATACATCAGAATAAAAAATACGCTACTTTTTATCCCAGAAAAATATACGGTTCCCGTGGGATAGATTTGTTTTTGTTTGTCTAGAGGCGAACTCGAGCGAAACGAGGGTGAGCCGTTAGTTTTAAATAAAGCTGTTCGGATTTTTTTGCGAATGTACTTAGATTTTTGGTTCCCGGAGTTTCGAATGCTTTACATTAATCATGGTCACGGAAGAGATAGTTTTATTTAAAATTATTAAAACGATTTCAAGATCATATAACAAATAATATTTTCTTGATGCTTTAGATGTTTTCCAATGGCTTATTTTAAGAGTAAGTTCATTGCCTGGGTAAAACCTCTTCTGTGACTGTAAATGTGCATGGAATGTATCCAGACATTCATGTACATCGAAGATTTATTTTTAATCTTTGGCGCGAAATATGTTTCTTCTTATATTCTAGAAACCCCTAGCTTTACTCAAACCCAAACTCCATTAGACACGCCATGTTGTATCTTATTACTACTGAAATAATTGCTAGATTTGAATAAATAGTTAGTAAGTTACTTTTAAAAATAATACATATGTTAAAATAAGTGTTTTTTTTCCTGAAGCAAAAGAACGATAAAAAATGGTTTGATTTCTTTATATTTCACTAAGCTATGTCTTAAAAACTTTTTAATATACTTTATTTTATAGACGCGACACCGTGCTTCTCAGTTCTCATTGAAGGTTAAAGTTCTTTAGAACTCGGACTAATAATAAAATAATGCCAGGTTTGTATGGGTATGAATGTTTTAACAGTAGCAAATATTAAAAAAAACCCTTTAACATATATAATACAGTTCTGCCTTTAACTATGGATACGGAACCCTAAAAATAAAAAAATAAACAAAAAATAAATAATTTTTACTGTTATTGAACATAAATATCTTCAAATTTTAAAATATTACATTCAATAATAACACAATCTTGTTTACAAATTTCAAATCTGCGCAACACAAATGAAATACAGGTGTTATGATTTGATAATGTAGTTACTACTTACTAACATTTAATTGTTAGCTATATTAAAAATATACAATGTTGTTTTTTGATCGACTTCAAAATAAAGAGATACTCAAATGTATGTACGTTATACGATGTTTCTGCGTTTTTTCATAATTTTTATTAATTACTAATAAATAGGTAATAGTGCGTCAATACCTGTCCATCCCTAAAGGTAAAAATTACCTGGAAGACGTACACCGACTTCAAAACATACCCTTTTATTAAACAATAATTATCGGATTTATAATATTAATAGAAGTAAAGGTGTAGCTATTAATATATACATATACGTTTAATTTATTGTAAAATATAAATATACTAGCAGAATCTGCGGCTTCGTTCGCGATCAAGGAATATAAAGTTTCATACAAACTTTTATCCTCTATTTCATCTCCTTGGGGGTTGAATTTTGAAAAATCCTTCCTTGACGGATATCTATGCATATGAGGTACAGGTGTGCGAAATATCAATTTTCTAGCCTTAAGGGTTTGGCCTATGCGTTGATACATCAGTCAATCACTTTTGCCTTTTATATATATATGCGAGATATATATACGAGTATATATACGAGAAGATTATAAGTTGAAGATATTATATGTATATTAAACATTAACGTGTGATGTTTACGGGTGCAAGAATCTGAGCGCGTTGCCTCGAGTTTAAAGTCACGATTCAAGGATAACAAATATTTATCGCGATACCTTATGAGTTTTATTTTGTATTAAATTTTAAAAGGTAATATTTAAAAGTAGCTACCTAAAATATTTGATGAGATCTTTCCAGCGAATGCAAAAAACCCCAGGTCGAAGACTTTTTGTTTACTGCTCTAAAAGATAATTAGATTTCATGTTAATTTCCAAATAAAGAGGAAGGTAAATTTGCTTTGATTTTTAGTCACTAATACAGAAAAATTTCAGCAAAAATTTTTTTTTTTTTTTTATAACATTCAGTGACAAACGAGCAGGCAGACCACCTGATGGAAAGCAGTACCTGTCGCCCATAACACCTACGGTTCATGCACTTAGGTTTTAAGTAACAAAAATGCAGATATTATTATTATACATATACCTATGTCAAATATTATCATTATCATATATTATTATCATAATATATTATTATAATACAAGAGCTACTTAATATACCAGGAAAAATAGAGCCCTGTGTATCTTGGTGAATCACATGGTTATTTTATGTAAAAATAATATTTACTAATTCAGAACCATGTACATTTCACAATATACAAAAATTTTCATAAATCATACTTTTTTTTATATTTTAAGAGCGTTGTCGCTAAGACGACTGTGCTAAATTCTCAAAACTAACTTTGCACTAGTTAAAGTTCTTTAGCTAATGGACATTAGGTATCGCAAGAATACTATCCATTCTCCTATATTATACTCACAATCATTTATATATTAGGCAATGGTAGCCCAGTGGTAACGCGCTCGCTTGGAAAACCAAGTGAACCGGGTTCAAATCTTGGGTCTCGCACCTCTAAAATTTTCATGTGCGGATCATTTTCAACATGATTACCACTTGTCTTACTGTGAAGGAAAACATCGTGAAGAAACCTACATGTCCTAGAGAAACTTACAAGTTTTCGAAAGTGATATACAGTCCACTAACCCGTACTTGGCCAGCATAGTGGACTGTGGCCTGATCCCCCTCGTATTGAAGGGAAGCCCGTTACACGTACATTTGTAAATATAGATAAGTAATATATCAATCGAATCCAGAAAGTTCAAAATAGTTAGTGTCTTTAAATAAGAGATTGTTTTCTTCTTAGCTTGAATGATCTCTACTTAAAAACAAACTGTTTGTTGCTAACTAGTCTCATAATTCAAGGGGCGTTACGAGATTTAGTTATAAACTTAGCGCATACATGTTATTCCTGAATGTGTATACTTATTATTATCTTTCTAGTTCAATGGCATAACTTAGGTACTTGACAATTTAGTAATCTTTATTGACACATATTATTTTTATTAATATCCAATTATTTATTGGCAGAAATAAAAACAAAATATAATATAATATTTACTGCCCGCGACTCTACCTGGATTTTAGTATAAGTTTAGTGTAGAAGTAAGCAGAATGAAGCACTGACTCCTGTATAACATAGGTTACTTTTTATCGAGCAATAAAAGTTATTTTCATCTATCTCTATACATATAATAAAATTTTGAGTCGAATCTGTACATTAAATATTTTTTGGAAAATCTTATTGAATAATCATTATTATCGATACAGAGGTTGAATCTATAGTTTTTAAAATTTTAGTCTGTCAGTCTGTCTGTCTGGGAACGCATCACGAGAAAACTAATAGACAGATTTTGATGAAATTTGGTATGATGATAGCGTGTTATCCGGGTCAACATAATATAGAATACTTTTTATTGCGATAAATATATCTCATCTCTGAGAAATCTATACTAAACATTAAAACATAACCAGAGAGAACCCGAGCGGAGCGAGGAACAATCACTAGTATAAAATGAAAAATATAGCTAATGTTTTTACCTAAAGTTTCATCATCATCATTATCATACAATAATGTAATTTTTTTCTGATTTTGGCCACAATAGAAACAGTACTTACTCATAATCATCATTAAGCAAAACTTTTAGTTTTTTAACTAAACATGATCCAATGATCATATTACAATTTATATGTATATTACGATTAATATGTATATCAATAACCATGATCATGATTAAAATATCATCAAGATCACTATGATTAACACAAATATTGATCTCATGCTGAGTTCAACGTACGACCTCCTGCGTAGGCAGACACATTGCAACAGCGCCGATACATAAATAATCAATTGATTTTTTTTATTTTAATGTATCTTTTAAAATATATGTTGAAGAAAAATTTTTAAATTTATAGTTAATATGCATAGTATAAACTTATTTCAGCTTTGATAAAGCTTTTTAATTCTGATAAACACATCATCACACATGAAATATGTACATTGTTCTATGTATGATATGATGTAATCTCAGTCAGTAATACAATTAGTATTATAGTGATGTTCTATTACCGAATTTATATAACAGGAGCTCATTTCACGACTGACTAAAGTAATTGCTCAATGAAGATCTACTACGGAGAAAATTCAATTGCACTTTTGGTTTAATCCAGATTAATTTTTATATTGACCGATCTCAAGCAAAAGTCAAAGATGATTTAATATTTCTTTCGTTTTTCGTTTAATATTTAAGTCATCATTACCAAGCTTCCCGCTGTACTAAAAAATATTCATTGCCAAGCCTTCTCCATCTTAATCTATCAAACAACAATTTATTATATTTATTTATTTATAATTAATAATTCATTGAAACAAAAGAAATATCGCGTAGCAATTTATAGTTCCGGTTCCTGCATTTAATTAGTTTCCGCCAGACTAAAAACTTCTGAAATCAAATAAGCCATCAATCTAATCACAAACCATTGTCGGATGTCTAAAATAATAAAAGGATGCGCACACGCCGGATTTTATACCATTTAAGAAAGGGGTTCGATTTTAAAATTAGACCGACGCGGCGGAAATCGCTGGGTGCTGAATCACGCATCTCTGCATGTTACGACTGAAGTCTATCGGCTGTTAAATAATATCTATATGAGAACTAATATGGTATATAATATTATTTATTCATTAAATACAAAAACCTATAATAACTGTTTAATATACTTGTTTTCATTAAAAAAAAAACTGTGAAAAAATTATAGATTACAAATCAACGATGATTACCACCGTAATTAAATTCCAAGAGTTCACGTAAATTTCAATATTTTTGGACAGCGAATAGTAGGCTAGTATGTACGGCTGCACATCCTGAGGTCCTGGGTTCGAGTCCCGGGTCGAGCCATGTTTAGTTATTAAGTCTTTCTGTATAGCCTCAGTCAATAAAACGTTACTTAATAGTTTTATAGACAATTTTAATCGTATTGTTGAAACTAAAAGCTTTAGCACACTCATTGTCGGTGACTTCAATTTAAGTTGTATAGATTGGGACTTGGTTAATGATCTCTGTAATGGATTCTGTATGTCCAACATGGCTAAAACGTTGGTCGATTTTTGCCGTGTTAACAATTTCACTCAATTTAATCGCATCAAAAACAATCAAAACAAAATTTTAGATCTTGTATTCTTTAATAGTGATCAACCACTAATATCAGTTGAACCCTCAACAACTGCGCTTAGCCGAATTGATCCACTACATCCACCCTTACTAATAAATATGAGCATCAGGAAAAGTTCCACTTCAGTTTTAAATATGAAGGATTCAGGTGTCAAATATAATTACAAAAAAGCGAATTTTAAATTAATTAATGAATATCTTTCTAATATAAACTGGAATATCAAGCTTTCGACGTGTAAGGATACTAATGATATGGTAGATGTTTTGTACGACGTGATTTATAAGTCAATAGATCTTTATATTCCGAAAATACCAATTGCGCATAGTTTTAAGTATCCTCAGTGGTTTAACAAAACTCTGATTAAACGTATCAGAGAAAAAGAAACGGTTAGATTAAGATACAAAAAATACAAAAATCCAATGGACGAGGTAGAATTATCGTTGCTAGAAAAAAGATGTGACAAGCTGTCGTTGAAATGTTATAACACATATATTCAATTAACTGAGGATATAATAAATTCGAATTCTAAGTTTTTCTGGACATTCATGAAACGCAAAAAACAAACCAGTGCCAGTTCGTATCCAGCTGAAATGAGTAGTGATAACGCAAGTGCTTCTGATGGGGAAAGTATTTGTAACTTATTTGCGTCACATTTTTCGTCCTTCTATACGCAGAATAGCGATTCACATTACGATTACGCAAGTATTCTAGAAAATATAACTTTTGATGAATTCGATAGTCGTTGCCTATCATGTATAAAAATTGACCATGATGAAATAATTAATAAATTAAAAAATCTCAATCGTCACAAAGGAGCCGGACCTAACAACATATCACCTATTTACTAAATTAATTGTGCTGAAGAACTTGCACTACCATTAGAAATAATTTTTAACAACTCCCTTAAATTTGGAGTATTTCCTACTAAGTGGAAGGTTGCAAAGGTCGTTCCCGTCTTTAAAAGTGGAGATAAAAATAATGTTAAAAACTACAGGCCAATATCCATACTTTCTTTGTTTGGCAAAATTCTTGAATCCCTTGTCTACTTAAGAGTTTATAGTCACTTCAAACACGTCTTTAGCGTTCACCAACATGGTTTTGTTACTGGTAGGTCTACATGTACAAACTTAGTTCAATTCTCTGAAATGTTAATTGATGCAGTGGACAAAAGGAATAGAGTTGATGTCATTTATACTGATTTGAGTAAAGCCTTTGACCTAGTACCTATTTCTATATTACTCTATAAACTATCCGTATACGGCGTTGTTAATTCCATGTTGAATTGGCTAAAATCGTACTTAACTGGCAGACATTTCTACGTCGTGGTTAATGGCTTCGAATCTACAAAATGTAGTATAACTTCCGGAGTACCCCAAGGTTCGCATTTGGGTCCTCTTCTGTTCAATATTTTTATAAACGACTTGCCAAATTGCTTCTCTTGCTCCACGTCATTTATGTTTGCAGATGATCTCAAACTCCTTAAAACGATCAATAATCCTAATGATATTAATTCACTACAGGAAGATTTGACAAGTCTGCATAATTGGTGTAAGCTTAATGGTATGATATTGAACTCAAGTAAGTGCTCCCACATAACCTTTACAAAGAAAAAAACAAAAATAACTACAAAATATTATCTGAATGACATGCCTTTGAGTACTGTAGATGTTATCAGAGATTTGGGTATTTTATTTGACAAAAAACTTACTTTTGTACCACATATATGTAGATAGTATCGTCAGTAAGGCCAGTAAAATGCTAGGGTTCGTGATCCGAAATTGTAGGGTTTTTAAAAATATTCGAACAAAAATTACTCTATATAAAAGTTTAGTTTTGAGTGTTTTGGAGTATGGAAGTGTTGTCTGGAGACCTCATTATGCTACCCACTGTTTGAGAATTGAAAGGCTACAAAAGCGTTTTTTATATCATCTGGCTTTCTCATTGGGCAAATCTAGATCCCTTGCAACTTATACAGAAAGGCTTACGTATTTTAGGATGTATAGTTTGGAAAAAAGAAGAGATATATTGGATCTAAGTTTCCTATATAAAACTATTAACAGTGTATATGACAATCCATCGCTAGTATCATCATTCAATCTAAAAGTGCCAAGATGTCCACGCAAGCCGATCAACATTCTCGTAGCGCCTACTCACAGGTCTGTTTTAGGTAATCACTCACCCTTGTCACGTTTTTGTAATATTATTAATAATCATAGCACCTTGGATCCATTCGGAGACTCGCTACCTAAGTTCCAAAAAAATGCAAAAAAATACCTTTAATTTTTTTTTTAATTCTTCCTGATTTTTTATTCCAATAGTAATCTTTTTTAATCTTTGTGTATTATTTTGTGTTGATGTAATTTGTTATTTATATAATTAAATATTTTATAATAGTAATTTATCATTGTAACAGATATAATGTAAACATGTCATAAAATCTCCATCTTTGCATGTGGTATTCACCTTAAAAGGTAATGCAATTAGCTATTAACTATTGTACTCTAATATAATAATAAATTGTAATATTGTAATTGCCACTGGTGAATCTAAATAAATAAATAAATAAAAAAATAAATAAATAAATAGCCTCAGTAACAGCCCGGAGTTGGGAAGTTGGCGGTGTTTCACCCCCGTGCCTTGGAGAGCACGTAAAGCCGTCGGTCCTGCGCCTTAACTCTCACCGGTCGTGTCGAGTAGCCGTCCCACCGGAGTACGAGAGTGACAGGAATAGAGAGTGCACTTGTGTCTGCGCATACACTTGGTGCACTATAATATCTCCTGCGCAGTTGGCTAGTCTCAATGAGATTGGCCGCCGTGGCCGGAATCGGTCAGAAGAACATTATTTTATAAATATGTTATGGCGATTCATTAAGGCTACTACTACACTATTCCAGTTCTTATAAGATTACGATAATATTAGGCCTCGTGGCCTATGGCATTCGTGGCCTAGTGCGTTCGTGGCCTAGTGCGGTCGTGGCCTAGTGATTTCGTTGCCTAGTGCATTTGTGGCGTAGTGCTTTCGTGGCATAGTGCATTCGCGTCCTAGTGCTTTCGTGGCCTAGTGCATTCGTGGCATAATGTGTTCGTGGCCTAGTGCGGTCGTGGCATAGTGCATTCGTGGCCTAGTGTATTCGTGGCTTAGAGCATTTGTGGCGTAGTGCTTTCGTGGCCTAGTGCATTCGTGGCATAGTGCGTTCGTGGCCTAGTGCGGTCGTGGCATAGTGCATTCGTGGCCTAGTGTATTCGTGGCCTAGTGCATTCCTGGCCTAGTGCATTCGTGGCCTAGTGCGGTCGTGGCATAGTGCATTCGTGGCCTAGTGTATTCGTGGCCTAGTGCATTCCTGGCCTAGTGCATTCGTGGCCTAGTGCGGTCGTGGCATAGTGCATACGTGGCGTAGTGCTTTCGTGGCCCTTGTGCGGTCGTGGCATAGTGCATCGTGGCGTAGTGCATTCCTGGCATAGTGCATTCGTAGCGTAGTGCTTTCGTGGCCCTAGTGCGGTCGTGGCATAGTGCATACGTAGCCTAGTACATTCGTGGCCTAGTGCATTTGTGGCATAGTGCATTCGTGGCCTAGTGTGGTCGTGGCATAGTGCATTCGTGGCGTAGTGCATTTGTGGCCTAGTGCTTTCGTGGCCTAGTACGATCGTGGCCTAGTGCGTCCGTGACCTAGTGCGTCTGTGGCCTGGAGACTTTGTGCCTAGTGCGGTCTGCATGAAAATTCCTACAAACATAACATTATTATATTATTAATTTCTACAAACATAATAATTTAAATGTAACTTAATCGTTTTTAAAAGTACTCTATTGAGTACTTTAATCATACACTGTGCCAGCGGTCGCGGGTTCGAGTCCCGCTGGGGGCGTGTGATGAGCACGAATGTTTGTACTCCAGTCATGGTTATAATATGTATGTATTTAAAGTTATATATGTTGTATAACTATCTGGTATTCATAACACAAGCCAAACTTGCCAAGCTTACCATGGAATTAGATGGTGCTGTGTTAATGTCCCAACACATTTATTTATTTATTTAAATACACCGCCTGCCATTTTGTATACTTCTACCCTAAAGTTGCCTGGAATATATTCCTTCTTTATGTAAATATTGTATGGTATGCAATAAAGTGTTCTATAATAATAATAATTACTTAACTTTGCTGTTCAACTTAACTACCTAACTATAAATTATAAATAACTGAATGAAATACATAGATATACAATCTGTGTGCAACAGTGATCTATAAAGTGCAACAAAAGCAAGATGGCCGTCTGCGCGCGCGCCTGTCCGTGAACCTGGCGCTAAATTTACACACGAAGCGTCATCCGGTGAGTGGACAAAGATAGATGTAGCAGATGTGGAGATAGGTATTTCATGTAATTTGCTTGTATCTACTTTAATGTTGCTGATATATTTTTTGAAGTAAAACTTCTTTACGCACGCTTGACTTGGGGGGGGGGGGGGGGGGGGGGGAGTGTAAGCTAGTGAATGTGTTACGAAAAAATGTACGTACGTTTGTTGCCATGGTAACCGTTGTTATTGTCTGATAAAATATGATATATAATATTATATTCTTTCCTTAAATCATATCCTATAAATATATAACCGTACTATGCCTAATATGCGTTATTTTTAGTATCTCACCTATCCTAATTATTTAAAACATAAATTGAATTTCATAAATAGTACCAATAATCTACAGAAGTTTTACTTCTTGCGCGTATATACATTCATACACGCATTCTTTATTTTTTTTAATTTGAAATATATATAGTTTTATAATTCGGTAATTACGTATTGAGAAGTGAACGTTCCATAAAATTATTGTTAGAGATATTTAAAGTATTTTCTATAGTGAACTTAAATACACATGTATAAAAAAAACTTACAATATTAAATATATGACTTTATAAAAGTGCATGGTTTTTTGCAATTGTACTTTGCAATTGTACTTTTTTTTAAATTAACCTAAACATTGACATAATTTAAACTGTCTTTTTTCCTTTCTCGCTTGCAAATCTTACGAATGAAATATAACTTCGAAAAAATAAGGAAAAATTTTAAGTGAAAAAAATCTGTATTTTGTAGTAACAAGACATACACACACATTACTCGCAAGATCATTATAAATAAACAAATAAAAACCGCAACTTTATTCACTAAGAAGTATTAAATGCTGCTTTATTATAATCCAATAATAGTATATTATTTAAAATGATGTACCACATCTGAATAATCTATGACAAGATGAGTAAGGAGAAGCAGTGCGAAGGTCAACATCTCGGTACCAATGACTCTGCGACCCTGAGATCTGTTCCTAGTTTGAACACTGAACCTACAAACAAGATTTTTTAAAGTATACATTTAAGGACGCATTTTATTTCACTGTCAAGAGATTTTAATGAACTGAGTTATGAGAAAAAAACAGTAATTATATTATTAATTATTGCTATATTTTCATTAAGAAATAAATAATATGGAATATATGGAAATATTATCTTCAATACTGATAAAATATTTATAAAGGAGTATCAACTTTAAACCTTTTTTCATTCCCTATATAAGATTACAACATATAATCAAAGTTCTTGTTTCATTATATTACAAAACATGCGAAAACCGAAACTTCTCACATAATGTACCCCTGCCATTGGCTATTTTATCGTTATTATTATTATGTAAAGTCAATTATTCACTTGACTGTATTATTTCTATAGAAAAATATATTTTTGTTTGTCTGCCTGTCTGGTTGGGAACACATCACGAGAAAAACCACAGGACAGATTTTGATGAAATTTGGTATGATAATAGCTGCTTTTATTTAAAAGTTTTGAGAAATGCATTTACGCATACCACCTGTAAATAAACAGGTGGTTAAGTGGGGCTCACCGGCTAGAAAAACCAGTACTACCCACTAAAACCCAACAAAACCTACTCCGTCTTAATGGGGCGTCGCAGGATCACTTGCGCACTCAACCACGACGCCTACCAAAGCAGAACACAACAACCACGGTGTTGCTCCAACGGTCCATTCTGCAGGCACACCGCCTGCCCACCAAGGTGAGCTGCCTCCCGGTGCGTTTCTTGGCTTCGCGACCAGCTGGATTGCCGGACGGTAATGAGCCACCACGACAAGGACTACCACGAACGCACTTTGGAAAGGATAGCTGGTTATCTGGGTTAACATATAGGATAATTATAAAAATAAACCGTTAAAACGTATTATATATTAATATATATGTATATATATATACAAAAATTGCTTATTTAATATTATAAGGTAAGACTAAAAACAGAAACTTCTGACCAGCAAGTGATGATAGTAGTATTCAGCCCTTTTTAACGTCCCACTGCTGGGCACGGGCCTCCCTTCAATACGAGGGGGATCAGGCCATAGTCCACCACGCTGGCCAAGTGCGGGTTGGCGGACTTCACATGTCTTTCGAAAACTTGCTAGGTTCTCTCAGACATGCAGGTTTCCTCACGATGTTTTCCTTCACCGTAAGGCAAGTGGTAATCATGTTAGAAATGATTCGCACATGAAAATATCAGAGGTGCAAGACCCGGGATTTGAACCCGCTTCACTCGGATACCGAAGCGAGCAAGTTACCATTGGGCTACCACTGCCAGCACATTAACCATTAGGCTATGCAGACGGCGGCGGCGGTGAAATTACGAACCATAATAATGCGCGGGAAAATCTTTTTTTGTGAAAATACGGAGAAAATGAATTTTCCCAGATATAAGACCTACCTAGAATGCAAATTCATCGAAATCGTTAGAGCCGTTTTCGAGAACGTGATTACAAATACAAGTATATATACAAATATTGCTCGTTCAATAGTATAAAATATAAATAGTATACAACTAAACAAATATTAAAGTTTTTCAATGCAACAAAAAGTAAATACAGGTTAGAGAAGCATTACTGTATAATGAAACTGCAGTAATATAAGTTTTTATTGTAATATCATATTTATTATTATTACCATACTGTAGTGAATTTTTATTGCTGTTAATTAAAATATAAAGAGCCGCGATACATCTGCAATAAAAAATTAACACATTTATGTCACAATAAACTTGTGAAGTGTAAGTTTTAAATATTAAATAAATATAATAAAATGTTTTGATAATTTTATTTGCATCTTTGGCAGCAAACAAAAGCCATCATATTGACACTATTCCGTCGTCACTACTGTGCACGGACTGCACAGTTTTTTGATTCGCACGGGTAGCATTAATTCTGTTGAACCGATCGCAAACTTCACAGGTTCACCGCTGGGTTAAAATTGCCTGAAAATTTCATCGAAATCGCTCCAGCCGTTTTGGAGTCCATAGGGAACATACATAAACACATCTACTTTTATATAGATACATAGATATGTGTACATATTAAAATATTATCTTGTGTTTGAAAAGTTATGTATGTATGTTTCCCTTTGTTTCTGCGTATGTACATTAACCAGAGGTAAATGCACGGTATTTTAAAGTTATTTTCGATGTAACATATTGCACATTCGTACACGTTTTATTGCAGAATCAAACAACTCTATTATTTCTTATTTATTTTAATCTTGGACACACAATGGATCGTAAACGAGACTTAACGTACTTTTTGATAAAATTTATACTAATCGTAAATATGAAGTCTGGAACTAAGTTTTTTTAATTTATTAAGATAGTGATTGAAGCCTGAAATGGTATTCTAAATAGCTGTTTATTTTATTGTTCCTGTGTCCAAAGTACATGAAATAAGAAGCAAAATTAACAAAGTAAATAAGCTTATATTAACAAGAAACAAACAATTAATATATGATTTTTACCTTATTCTCTTAATCTAAGTATGAATGTAAGCAAAAACTTCATAAATTCAAATGTTTGTTACTTTTAAACCATTGCAGTAATATCCTCATATTTTTATTAGCAAGAGGATGCTAAGAAATTTTTATTTGCATATAAATTATGCTACCATCGTCGAGGTGACTCTATTATCCCTATTATCTTTTGTTTAATATTTTGGAAGTAAACTATTTGCAACACACACAGAAGCACAGTTTGAAAAGTTTTGAGTTTAAAAAAATCTTTTAGGCATAACAAAAACTACTTATCGTCACACCTTTATTTTTCCAATACAAGACAACAATCAAGTAAATAAATGCCTTGTCAAGTTTTCAACAAAAAATGCATGTTTTCCTTGCAATGTGAAATTACTCTGTTCACAACAACATCAAAATAATTATGTAAAAACTTAAATAACAAACAATGAACGATCCAAGATGGCGGCGCACACGATGTATTCCAAAACGATCACATTGCTATAAAAGGTTAACAATTATGTGTATTCACAAAGTGCATATTTTCAACCAGGATCAACTTTAAAAGTGGGTAACATTGAAAAGTTCATTGGTATTATATGCACTTCCTGGCTTACGAGGTCGCTTCGGCGCCGGCGGCCATCATGCATTTTTTGACGTTTATTTTTGGCGGGCTTTTGTACTTCGTTTAGAAATGGTAAGGACAAATGCATGTGATAAAGATAATTATTTTTTTGACAAATATTGTCTTTATTAGTAATAATTGAACTTTACATTATGTAATATTTGAAAAATTTACTTTCAGTAATATATATTTTATTTTTAGCAATTAGTCAAAGGCTTGCTTATACTAAACAATATACAAACTAAAAATTTGATTTTCATTTGCGGGAAGAAATAAATAGACATATTTTTATAAAATGAAATTTTATCTATTGGTAGCCATGCAAGCTCAATAATAATAATTTTCATTTTAATATGACACATACAAGACATTTAAATAACAGTATGTAATACTATAATTAAATCTATGATTTTAACATCGACATTGTTTTTGGAAAAAATAATTTAATGAAAAATCTCAAAAAAAAAATGATATTGATTCTTCAAAACCATTTGAAAAATATTATACCTCTTACAAGGATCGTTAAATTAAAATATCAATTCGTTTAACATTCGTTGGTTCATGCAAAACACAATTGATATGGCAAATAGCATGATTGCATGCAATGCATATTCCCGACCGTAACTGTATAGATGCGCGCGCGCCGACCTGCCGCAACGCGTTCGCGCTCAAGGACAGGCGCAAGAAAGACGTAGAGTTATTGTTATATGATAAAATTTATATATTTTCCTAGTCCATTCGATTATCATGGAGAGTCGTTATTATATTATATAGCGTAGTAGAGTATTTTTTACTGTTATTCCAACCAGGCGAGCAGAGAAGCGCGTAAAAACTTTACACTCACTAGCTATGTTTATACATAAATAGTAGCTTGCTACTCCTAAGATATTCATTTAAATTATATAGTGATTTACCCTCGTTTTGCTCGGGTGCGCAGGCCGTTTTCATTTTGTTCATAATTTCATGGGTTTTCATTTTTTTTCGCGGAACTCTGATTTTTTTTCTAAAATAAAAGTAGCCTAAGTTACTCCCTATAACATCAGCTATCTGCCAGTGAAAGTCCCGTCAAAATCGATCCAGCCGTTTCGGAGATTAGCCAGAACAAACAGACAGACACACAGAGACACAGACAGACAGACAAAAATTGTAAAAAATGTTGTTTTGGTATATGTACGGTATATACATCCGTATGCATTTAGTAAAAAGCGGTAATTTTAATATTACAAACAGACACTCCAATTTTATTTATCCGTATAGACATAAACTCCTACAATATAAAACACTCGTAATATCTATATATTATGTTAAAGATATAAATTATATTAATGGATGGATAATTTATGTAGATAATTATATTATAATAATCACAGTTAAAAGATCTTTAACTATTGAAAAAGCAATTAGGGAAATTCTAAAACCATAGTGCTTGTAAATTAGCTTGTTGTTTTCCTCATTTGATCATCAAATTATAGCTTAAAAGAAATGAAATCATTTGTGGCGTAACATAGCAATTAACTATAGTATATTTTATAATATATTATTTGCGTGTACACATGTACGCTATAACAATTCAAAAATACATAATAAAAAATAATTGTAAGACCGGGTCGGGACCTCTGATATTCTTATGTGCGAATCATTTTACTACTTGTCTTATAGTGAGGGCAAACATCGTGAAGAAACCTGCATGTTTGAGAGGACCTAGTAAGTTTTCAAAAAACATGTGAAGTTCGCCAACACGCGTTTGGTCAGCGTGGCGGGCTATGACGTGTTCCCCTTCATATTGAAGGAAGTCTCGTGCCCAGCAGTGGGACGTGTTAAAAAAAGGCTGAATACATACAATATACAAGTAATTTGTTATTTTCTACTTAAGTAGTATTGCTGCGAGAAAGAAAGAGTAAACACACAATTTAGCATATTTTATAATAAAGACTTTATTATAAAATTATAATAGACCGACTTCAGAAAAGGAGGAGATAATCAGATTGAGTGTATATTTTTATATGATATGGGATAGTAATAGTTTGCCAATTGAAAAAATATTTTAAGATTTCAAAAAATAAATCCATCCCTTAGAGTGGAATAATTATTTTTAAAGGGCTTTTAAAATCGTTTTAACTTGATGACATATATTATTTTCAGAGCTCAAATTAATATAACTAAAATTATATGTCATCTCCTTTCATTTCGCAGTGCGTATTACGAGTGGTGAATAAACAATCGCCGCCTCACGAATCGGACGTCAAGGCCGGACGTCGTTGTCCGCTTTGTTGACGCTGTTAACATTCGTATTTCTTAGAAATTTCACTTTCTGGTTATGTATCTTTTAAGGCCAATGGTAATAACCTATCCTTAGATAGTTGACCTACCAGAAATAGATATTTGACGTAATTTCTATTGACTTTCTGTTGTATTTACATCACTAGGTGAAGGGACGAAATATAATATTAATTTTGCCTTTAAAACAGCATTTCGATTGACAAGTTATTTCTCTTTTAAATACTATGTATGTATGAATTGGTTACAGGTTGTCGAACTTAGTTTTTCGTCTACATATGTATATAACGTGGCTTTGTTTAGTCTTTAGATTTTATAATATAAAATATACTTGTTTGTTTGTATGTGTATAAATATACATAGCATTAATATTTCCATATACAATATAATATTTTACTAGCGATTTTATTTATTTTTATTCGCATATAACGCATACAATATCTTCGTTTGAATTCATGGTATAAAAATATTTTAAAGACAACATATAAAACTAAACTAGATACTCGATATCATACTTATTTTAAAAGTATCGCGTAAACTTCTCATAGAGTTTTTTTAATATTTAAAAACACATTGAATCACCTCACGAATTTAATCGTGACATGTCTTATGACGCTATTATAAAAGCTTACAATATTTTAAAGTAGCCATAACTTTAAAGTTTAATTAAATTACATGTACACGTTTAATATAGATCCTGTTGAATATTAATGTCTCCAGGCATGGCTTCGTTTAGTAATAAAATACAAAATCTTACCATATACAACATACTGACTATGGTTTTGCTCACATGTTTCCTATTTGGTCGAAAATCACTAAATAAAAACTTTATATGATAGTAAACAGTTTAAAATTAAACTATGTGATACTATTTTGGCGACACGTTTTGCCTCAGTTTGTAGTGACCCAGCTATACTATAGATACTAGCTGCGCCAGCGGTCGCGGGTATGAGTCCCGCTGGGGGCATTCATTTGTGTGATGAGCACGAATGTTTGTACTCTAGTCATGGGTGTTTATATTTATAATATGTATGTATTTAAAGTTATTTTTGTGTAGTGTATCAACTATCTGGTATCCATAACACAAGCCTCGTAGCTTACCATGGAACTGGATGGTGCTGTGTGTTAATGTCCCAACATATTTATTTATTTATTTTAACTAATTTTTTACCTGTGTATAAAAAGAAATCAACTAAATCTATCCAGCTCTTAACTAGCAAATACTGCGTTTGCCAGTTATGCAGGTTGAGACAAGATGACATTCTACAATCACTTACGAAATGAAATTTTGTAATATGTTAAAAAAGTATAAAGCGTTATATTAGAAAAGGATTTTACGCTTTAGGGAATAATTTATGATTTATACACGTACTACTTTTATACAGGGACGTTAATAAAAAATCTGATCGCATACTAAATAAACGCTTTAACTCTGTTTTTAACCGACTTCCAAAAAAAGGAGGAGGTTCTCAATTCGACCGTATATATACCTATATTTTTTTTTATGTTTGTTCGGGCACTTTTTCATAATATCGTGTCGACAAAACCATGTTATACACTATCTACAAACTACGAGTGTTGTTAAATCGAAGCAAATGTTTGTTCTCTAAACCCCCGACCTCTACACAAGTAGGTCTGGCAATTACGCAGCAGTTGTCAATTGTATAAAAAACATGATTTAAATTTACTTTACGCAATTTACAATACAAATGTATCAAATATTGCAATGATGAAATAATTCAATTTCGCTTTGGCTCTTACAATACGACTCTCCATATAGTCTTTGTATATAAAATCATGGGATAAATACTATCCCACATGCCGCTAAAACCCCTTCTTAAAAAAAGTCTTTGAGATAAAAAATAGTATTTTTGGATTTCTCATATTATTTTTATTTATTTCTTTATTATCAGTTGGGAAACAAACAGCTTTTATAATACAGATATATGTAAATATAAACTATACATAAAATTCCCTATACATAATATTTGTGTACATAGAAGATTGCAAAATACATATTATATCAAGGATGATCGAGTTTATGCTTAATGCTTTGAGCAAAATCTATTGATATGTCAATCTGGTTATAATATTCTTAAAGGAATAATTTCTTTAAATTATAAGAAATTTTTCGTTTTTTTATATTACTTCCGGACTTTAAAAAAAAGTATTTAAAAAAATAAATAAATGAGAAACTTCGATTTATTTAACACAGAAGCAATAGAAGACATATTTATACAGATAAATAAAGTTGAAGTGTCTATTTGTAATGTCAAAATAACAGTATTTTTACTAAATATATATGAAATATACATTTAGTATTAATCAAAAAAACGTAATTTTAAAATTTTTTGTCTATCTATCGCTTTGTTCCGGCTGAAGTCCGAAACGTTTCAACTAATTTAGACTGTATTTTCACTGGCAGATAGCTGATGTTATTAGGAGTAACTCTAGCTACTTTTATTTTAGAAAAAGAATTAGGATTCCGCTCAAAAAAATAAAACGTACCTAGGGGCACACCCGAGCAAAGCAAGGTTAAGTCGCTAGTCGTTACTAACATTGGATATAGTAATAAGTTACTATTAACCTAATTATATTTGAATAATCAATTACTATGCGAATATATTAAATTCTGCTCTTCTCTGCTCTAAGTTCCTACGCGTGAAAAGCTCTTTTTATATACGATCTATAATATATTTATAATAAAAATGATAAATAAACATATGAATTAAAGTATTGTTAAAATAACAAAAACAAAAATAAATGTTCAAATATAACATTATTCAATGAAATATCTTAAACGTTCAGGACAAAACATAGTCTACCTACGTGCCAAATTTCATCTAAATCAGTTTACTTGTGATTAAGTAACAAACTTTCAGTACATTGTTTTTTCAAACAGATCATCTTTAAAAGTATCAGTCGTGTAGCAAAAATTTCGCAGCACCTGCAACCTAGATATCTTTCCAGCTACATCCGCAACGTCATAATGTTTTAATGGACAGAAGGCGGGGTCGATACACTGTTCCACTGAGTTTTACTGTGCTTTAGTGTGTTTAATTTGGAAATTGTGCTAACTGGAGTCATTGACCTTTGGTTACTATGCTACGATCATTACGTCAACATATTTTATCTGGGATAGGCACTAATGAACGCCTAATATAGTTATCGCTTATTTTAATAGTGTTATGCCTATTATGATAATTAATAATTCAGTTTGACATATATTTTGATCACAATGAAAGTAATTTTGTCTCTATAACTTTTATTTTTAAATAAATTCAATTCAAGATTACCTTTTTTTTGACTGATTGAAGCGTTTGGATTAATCATGTGTATTCACTTCCTTTTCTTATCTTTGAATCGTGTGATATAATACGATTTTTATTAAATTTATAAGATATTTTTTGTTTTAGAAAATATATAAAAGTAGACACAACGATGTACGGATCACAATGATTTTTATCAATTGTCTAAAATTAAATCATTACTTTAATTTTAGAATAAATTAACCTAGTAGTATAAACTATTATTAAGTAGACTTAATATACTTACAGTATAACATTTAGGAGTGTAGTAGTTTTTAACTGGCAGTTACTGGCAGCTAACTGCCTCGGTGGTGTAGTGGCTAGCATGTACGGCTGCACATTCTGAGGTCCTGGGTTCGAGTCCCGGGTCGGGCCAAGTTTAGTTATTGAGTCTTTCTGTATAGTAAGCCTCAGTAACAGCCCGGAGTTGGGAAGTTGGCGGTGTTTCACCCCCGTGTCTCGGAGAGCACGTAAAGCCGTCGGTCCTGCGCCTTAACTCTCACCGGTCGTGTCGAGTAGTCGTCCCACTGGAGTATGAGAGTGACAGGAATAGAGAGTGCACTTGTGTCTGCGCGTACACTTGTGCACTATAATATCTCCTGCGCAGTTGGCTAGTCTCAATGAGATTGGCCGCCGTGGCCGGAATCGGTCAGGAGAACATCATCAGTTTTTAACTGACTTCCTAAAAGGAGGAAGTTCTATGTTCGTCTGTATGTGTGATTTTTTAGTCCTCGAAATTAAAATAGAATATATCTTTATCTACATATAAAAGAATAACTTCTATTTTATGTAAAACCAGGTAAAATCTGTTCAGTAACTGTTATATGAGCAAATACGAACCGCAAATCAATTTCTATGTTTTTTACTAACAGTTCCTCTACTTAATACCACTTATAAATATATTTACAAATAAAAACTCTTTAGTTCAGTTACCTAACGTGTGACGTCAGTTCCGCTTTCCACATTTCCCGCTTTCCCGGTCGTTGACCTTGTGGGTGTGATATGACGAGTTATTATTAAATGATTATCTTGTTTTTCCAATATATGTGATTTAGTTCAATAGTTTACTACATATCCTTGCCCCAACCGATATGATATCCATTACTTATATTATAAATGTGAAAGTGTGTTTGTTTGTTTGTTTGTATTTCTTTCACGTCAAAACGGAGTGACGGATTGGTGTGATTTACTTTTTGCCGAGGAAGATTATCTCATTCCCACGAGAAAAGACGTTATAAGACAACTCAAAAAAATATTTATGATCAGAAATAATTGAAACTTGCTATTAATGCTCTTCAATACAATTAAATAAATACGTGTTTTAGCATTTTTCGAAATTCATCCCATAAGATGTTAAAATAGGGGACGAAAGTTTGTATGAAACCTATCTTTTTAGAGTTTTTTTATAGTTTTAGCGCGAGCGAAGTCGCGTGTCCTGCTAGTAAATTATAAATACATTTAAATTCCTATGGGTTAGAAAGCCAATTGAAGTACATGGGTTCAAACCCGAGTCTCTGACCTCTGATATTATCATGGTGAATTATTTTCTTCATCATGAAGAAACATTCATGGCTTAGACTATCTAGAAAGTTCTCAAACGTATGAAGTTCGTGAACCGACTATTTGAGTACCTAGGTGGACAGTGGCCTAAACTACTTCACATTGAAGGAAGAACCGTAACCAGTAGTGGGGTATTAAAAAACGCTGTATTATTATCTATTAAATTATATACATTAGTGTAGCCTTTTTTTAAGTAGAAACAAAATAACGGGTCGATGTGATTTTTCATGTAAAGATAATAAAAATCATCAAATTCATGAGATATGTGATAAAGATTACACACTTCTTATTCCTACAACCGCAGGAACCTACGAGTGTGGTTCTGGATAACTACGAGAGAAAATACACTAAACTTCATGTAAATACTGATTAATATACCTACCTATGAGCCTCTAGTACTAAATAAGATACCTGCATAGAATAGCTTAAGTTTGTTAATTTCATTATGTATTAACAATTAACGTATAGGTTATGATAGTAACATTCATAAAAAACTTAAAATATAAGAAGCATCACTAAAATAATATCTTTCAGCTCTATATGTAAACTGTCCACTTTTAACAAAAGTGTCATTTTAAAACCACTCAAAATGTAAACATTCAACTATTTCTGAAATATACATATAAGATACAAAAAAATTAAAGAGTGCGTGTATGAATGTGTACACGCGCACGAAGTAAAACTTCTGTAGGTTATCGGTACTCTTTATGAAATTCAATTTATGTTTTAAATAACTAGGATAGGTGAGATACTATTAATAACGCATATTAGGCATATTACAGTCATATATTTATAGAATATCATTTAAGGAAAGAATATAATATTATATAGCATTTGTCAGACACTAACAACGGTTACCATGGTAACAAACGTACGTACATATTTTCGTAACGCATTCACCAGCTTACCCCCCAAGTCAAGCGTTCGTAAAGAAGTTTTACTTCAAAAATAATAGAAACCTGTACACAGTTGGCAAAGACACCACATGCACATACACATAACAGAAAACAACAGAACGTATTATCCACATATGTACATACACTCATACATACAAAATAATATATTTACATACAAAAACACATTAGATCACCAATTATGATCACTTGTGTAAATGTAAAAAACTTGTTTAACCAACCATACCGTACAGTACGTTACCTGAAAACGCCCGCCCTAGTTAAAGTTCAACAATATGAAAATCAATTGGCGGTAATGATTTCTCTAAATCGGGCCTCACTAGGCTAGTTCTTTCACCTAGTGATGTCATGATGACGAATTACTTCACTATGTTTTATACTAATAAGATACTTTATTCTAATTCGTTCTTTATTATTAGCGTTGTATATTAACAAACAAAGGAATATCTATATATAAATAAGCAAAAACAAAATAGTTCAGTATATTTTCTCCTCTGTCTGACTGTCGATTTTCTTCTTTTTTTTGTTTAGTAGCTTAAATGTTTCATTGTCTAGGCCTTAATCATTTTGAGGTATATTTCCGTTAAACAATGTATCAATCTAAATTTGGTTACTTGAGAACGATATAATAGTTTGAGAATTTTTTTTTTTTTAGTAAGTTATTTGATGATAGTTTGATCTGTAGAATTTAATAGATTTTATTCGTTAAAGAATAATTATGAGATAGAAAGACAAAAAAAACATAGTAATTAAATAAGAAAATAGTAATTTATTCTATATTATTTGTACAACACTGTGAAACAGACGTTTCTTTGTTTTTGTTTGTTATTGCTATTATTTTTATATAATGTCAACTTTACTTCAACTTTATTTATTACACAATTTTATTTAAAAAAATTAAAATAATATTTATTAAAAACAATTTCACTGTAATATCTAATTATCAAAATATTTTTAGAAACACAGATCTCTTTTGATAATACCCCTAAGATAACAAGAGATAAAAAGTATTATTAAACGGAAAAATCCAGTTACTTAGTGGAATTAAAAATTTCATTATTATAGTTATCTCAAAAACATAAAAAATAACTTTCTAGTTAAGGCTAGGCTATTTGTGGTGAGTGCAATCCAGAAAAGGAAAGGTTTTATAATATACTAGCGATATAGATAAGTTTTCACGGTTAGCTATGTTTAGGTATACATAAATAGTAGCTTGCTACTCCTAAGATATTCATTTATTTAAATTATATAGCGATTTAGCCTCGTTTTGCTCGGGTGCGTAGGCCGTACGCGGATTTTGTTCATAATTTCATGGGGGTTTTTTTCGCGGAACCCTGATTCTTTTTCTTAAATAAAAGTAGCCTAAGTTACTCCCTATAACATCAGCTATCTGCCAGTGAAAGTCCCGTCAAAATCGGTCCAGCCGTTTCGGAGATTAGCCGGAACAAACAGACAGACAGACAGACAGACAGACAAAAATTGTAAAAAATGTTGTTTTGGTATATGTACCGTGTATATGCATTTATTAAAAAGCGGTTATTTTAATATTACAAACAGGCACTCCAATTTTATTTATCTGTATAGATTTATTAAAAAAAAGTTTTTTATGGTTTATGTACTTTAAAAATATTTTGTAAATATATTTTTTATCAAGAGACACGTTTAACCCCATCTCAGACAATGCTTCAAGATAAGATCACCGCTTGACTGATAACTGGATTTATTATACGCAAATATGTAATAGTGTGACGTCTTAATTTGGAATGTAGGTCGACTGTACAAGGAATTTTGTGGATTAGAAGATAGCTGATAAAATAGAAGCGTAACACTTTTAATTTATTATATCTACCTTAGTAACAACACTATTTGACTGTCTATGTACACTATCTGATATATACAGTCTGAACAGCTGGTTCTAGATTTATGAAATAACACAACACTGTTATGAATGTAAATATTTGTTAGTCCTCCACGCTGGATGAATTTAGATGTTTAGTACATAAATAGATTATACTGTGATAACATAAAGGCTAAGGCCAAAAAAAATAAATCTTTATATATGATATTATTAGATAAAAAAAATCTACGTTAAAATATTCTTGACTAGCGACTCGCCCTCGCTCCGCTCGGGTTCGTCCCTACTTACGTTTTAACGTTCAGTATAGATTTCTCAGAAATAAAATGAGATATTTTCACGCAGTAAAAAGTATCCTATATGTTAACCTGCATAACCAGCTATCATCATACCAAATTTCATCAAAATCTATCCAGTGGTTTTCCCGTGGTGCAGTAACAGATAGACAGACAGACAAAAATTCTAAAAACTATAGATTCGGCCTCTGTATCGATAATAATGTCTATTTCAATAAGATTTTCCAAAGAATATTTAACGTACAGATTCGGTTTAGTTACAATTTTATTATACGTATAGATATGTATAGATTGTGCCATACAAGTCGTATATTTTCTTTAGAGAATAAGTTTTTTATAAAAGAAGAAAACATTAACAATAATAAGTATTATACTATATTCAGACATAGCATTACATTAGCTTATTTAATTTTTCTTTATAATAATAAAATAAGTTCGTTATTTTTATTTATTAACGTTTATTTACTTACCACTAACATAAATAAGCAGTTTTTTAAAACATTATGATTTGGCTTTATGTTTAGTTCTCTGGCATTGTCTATATTAATCTTTAATCTGAGTATTATAGCTAAATATAATAGGTACCAAATGGGATGAACCCGAAAGAAGCGATGTTAAGACTAGTAGTAGTAATTTAACCTCTAAAAAGTTCAAATAAGGGATGTTTTCTATGGAAATTCATCATTTTCAACTTAGACATGGAAATTGATATTCTTCTGTTTTTGCCAATGGGAAATTCCATTGGGTTCAATACTTGTAGATATAATAAGTACCTACGAAATTGTTTAAGGTCAGATCATTGAACCAATCTGAGATGAAACGAGATGAAATATAATATTTTATAGCTTATATTTTTGATGCTGAGTAGAGGCAGAAGGCCTGCGGTACAGGAAAACTAATACAAAAACGTTTATAATATGGAGGATTATTCGTGTTATTTTATTAGTTTTATTAAAAGAAAAAGAGAAGAATTGTTGGGTAGATGATGAATTAGCATTAGAAAGTACCTAATATGTGTAAATCGATTTTAATTATTATTATTATTTTGTATAAGTGGTAGGTATGAGAATAGGTTATAAAGTATTTTTCACCCTTCTACCCCCAATCCCATTTTTTAATCGTGATTTTAACATTTTTGTATAAAAAATATTATATAAATACATAGCGACGAACCCAAGCAAAGCTAGAGTCACTGTAGAACATAAAGCCAAAGAGTTTTTTTGTAGATAAAATTATTGTACTGTAGTAACTAAAATTCAAATTCAATAAACCTTATCTATGCCTTCGAGCTAAGATGAATGTCAAGAGTGAGCCCATTTCTAATAAATAAAAAAAAGTTGTTCTGTGGCGGAGCGACATATGTATGTACAGTCATAATCGTATACCTATTCTAGCATATCCTTGGTCGAGTTGATTTTCTATAATCAATATTGCTAACCAAAAACTAAATAGAAAAGCAAATAACTTTAATGAAATGCTCACTTTTAATCAAAATCACTTGGGAATAAATATATTAAACGAACAGATGTATTCGCATTTATAATAAATAGGTATACATCAATAAAGATAATTGTTAGTGATACAGTTGGTGTTTCAGGCCTATTTGCGCAGTACAGTGTAAACAGACCTAGATTGCCTGTTCCGGGTTCAATTTCGGACGGCAACATGATTTTTTAAAGGTCAATGTTCTAGTGAAATTGTTGCTAACGAGTTAAGGCGATTGCTGTAACTGAAATTTTGCGTGGGGTTGAGTTGAGTTGAGAGATTGATTTTGATTTTATTCGTATAAATATTTTATAACTTTAGATGGTGTATTTTGAACGAATATTCTATACAGATAAATAAAATTGAAGTGTCTGTTTGTAATATCAAAATAAATTTTTTTATACTAAATGCATATGGAATTATTATATACGGTTCTTATAAGAAAAATACATTTTTTTTAAATTTTCGTCTGTCTGTCTGTCTGTTTGTTCCGGCTAATCTCCGAAACGGCTGGACCAATTTTAACGGGACTTTCACTGGCAGATAGCTGATATTATAAGGAGTAACTTAGGCTACTTTTATTTTACAAAAAGAATTAGGGTTTCGCTCAAAAAAATTAAAACGTACCTAGGGACGAACCCGAGCGAAGCAAGGGTGAGTCGCTAGTGTTGTAATAAAGTATAATTAGGTACTATACTAAGGTCATGTTTAATACAACTTTTTGCCTTGTTTTTTTAAAGTTCATATCATAGTTTTAATTTTTCTAAGTTTAAAAAAATACTTTTTTATTTTTTTTTAAACTTAAAAATAAACTATATTCTAAGAAATTAAATATTTAAATATGGTTTAATTATCTCATAATTCTTTCTCAAAATATTAACTTCCTTGTAAAACTATCTTAGCTGTTTGCCCTTCTTCCACGCAGCTACTCAGTGATATGAGTCTTTAAACTTTCATGGTCACTGACAATAAATATTATTATGATGTAAACGGGATATTTACAATGTTTATCACTTTTGTTGTTTATCATTTGTGTACTTTTGAGAGTTCCCGATATTTCGGCACTATTACAAGCACCATGGTGAATGGTCACGGGTATAGCCGTCAATCAAAAGTAAGTGATAAACATAGTAAATATCCCGTTTAATAACACAACTAGCGATTCTTCCGTAGGTTGATTACCCATACAAACTTTCATCCCCATTTTTACCCCTTTAAAGAATGGTTTTCGGTATAAAAAGTATCCTATGTCCTTTCCAGGGTCTCAAACTATCTTTTTACCAAATTTCATATAAATCGGTTTAGTAGATCCAGAGATTACCCCATACAAACTCACAAATTTCACCTCTTTATAATATTAGTATAGATAATATAATCAGTGTGGTCATTTTTTTACATAAAGATACTACTATTAAAACATTCGTAATACATTGATTGCGTACAGAATTAGAACGTACCTTTAAATGCTGTGCCAGTTACTTTGGTTACCATAATATGTTCTTTCCTAACATCTATACTAATATTATAAAGCTGAAGAGTTTGTTTGTTTGTTTGTTTGTTTATTTGTTTGTTTGTTTGTTTGGTTGAACGCACTAATCTCAAGAAGTACTAATCCGATTTGAAAAATTCTTTTTGCATTAGGTAGCCCGTTAATTAAGGAAGGCTATAGGCTATATATCATCTCGGAAAAATGTACGGTTCCCGTGGGACAGATTTGTTTTTGTCGAACCCGAAGCGAAGCGAGGGTGACTCGCTATTTTAAATAAAAAGCCTCTTTCCTATTTGCTGTAAAGCATTTAAAACGTACGAAGTCATGATGTTGCCTTAACAATAAAATAAAGTCGGTCAATATACGCGTTGTGCGTCAAAATATAATCTACGCTATTAGTATGGTAGATTCGATCACCAGTATATTCATGATATATTGCTCTTTAACAGGCTTTTTACTAACATATTTATTTTAATGTGCGTCCATTTATTCTATATTTATTAAGACTATGTTTTTGTTGTTCTATTGATATTTTTAGATATTTCAAAGCGATGAACGAAGTTGGGATTTTTGTCTGTAATAACTAACAGGTATCTAAATAGCACTTTGCTGTTTAATTTAGAGTATATTTTAAACTAGTAATAACCCTACAATTTGTTTATTTCATTAGCCTATAGTCATTCTATGGAGCCGATTTTCGTCTACGTATCTTGTGTCTGTCCGTGTTCCGTAGAGCCCCGATCTTGGGCAGCCCAAAGCCACCGGCCACCTTTTATGAGTCTTATGTTTGGGTCTATCTAGCTAAAGGGCATCCTACACTACGTTTGCCTAAACGCGGTCTTCACTCTTACAAATGTTTTTTTTTATTATTTTTATTAGCATTGTAAACTTTCATGGCAACTCGACAAATAAAAATTACTTTTTAAATATACATTACTCCAATTTTATTTTAAAACTACTTCTATACACTTTTTACTAAAAAAATCTCAATTAATTAAACAACTAAAAAAAAGAATAAATTAGTTTAGTTATTTAATTCAATATTAGCGAAGATATGACGTAACAATCATGCAAAAAACGTACATTCGAATTAAGTAATGTTTTGAAGTAGATCAGATCAGGTTAAAAATTACATTAATTAAACAGCCTTTAAAAGCTTTAGAGCCTTTAAAAGCTTTATGCTCTCCATAAATAATCTCCATACTTTGAATTATTGCAACTATAAAAAAATTGACATAAACATAAAAACTATTTCAGTTAATACGCTTTCCTTCCTCGATTCTGTAAAAAGGTCTAAATAGGTTACAGCGGGACAAAGACCTTATGTCATCTGTCAGGATTAGACTATCACCCGCCGTTCCATTTAAAGTACATGACTTCCGTGTTATTTTAAAATGTTAATTAGTTTTGTATTTCAATCTTATTAATATTCAAATGATGACAACTGTGTGGTTTATTTTTAAATTTTTACTTACATATGTTCGTATTTTGTTTCTTAATATGCTATTATCAGACGGAAATCTTAAATTACTTATTGTTTTAGAAAACTCTGAAAATTATTCTATACTATAATAAAATTGTAACTGATCGTTGTCTGTACATGGAATACATTTGAGAAAAACTATTATTGGGAGGTATTTATTAACGCAATAGAACCCAAAACAATAATTTTTAGAATTTTTGTCTGTTTATGCGTTTGTGCGCGCTAATCTCAGAAACGTCTTCATCAATTTGGGTGATAAGCTTAACATTTAGTATTTGTCCTATTTCGATCGGTTCATAAATAAAAAAGTTATGTCAAAAAACCACCTAGAGACGAACCCGAGTGAAACGAGCGTAAATCGTTAGTTATTATATAAATATGTTTCAGCTTCTAAATTCGTCCAAACATAAGTACTTGTAGGTTCTACGAACTTATGCTTCCATTTTACATGACCTTAGAAAGGGTGGATGGGTGACCAACCCCCGAAATGTCCGTGTCCGGTCATTGACACCGCAAACTTTTCCGGGTTCACATAGATTGTTTTTTAATGAAACATTGTAAATTGAATAAGAAGAATTGTCTCGTTCTATATTTTTGATATATAAAGTAATTAGTATTAGCAAAGTAAAAGAATAAATAGAGTTCGAATGCCTATACATAGAAAAAAATGCTATAAACCTAGTCAGGGGGATGTAAGAAGAGAAATAGAAAAAATCCAGTTTTTTTTTCCAAATTTTTTGTTTCTCTGTTTGTTTGTCTGTTTGTACGGGCTATTCTCCGAAACTGTTGGACCGATTTAAATGAAATTTTACAAGGTGGTACCTTATATCCCCGGTCAATATTTTAGATACTTTTCATCCTGGAAAATTAAAAAGTTCCCGTGAGATAGTAAAAAAACTGTAGTAACTTATGCAGTTTAGTACACAAAATGTACTGATTGGACTTTAATGAAACTTTACAATAATATAATTCATACATCAGAGTAACAAATAGGCTACTTTTTATCCCGGAAAAATGCACGGTTCCCGTGGGATAGAAGCAAACCCGAGCGAAGCGAGGGTGAGCCGCTAGTAATATTATACATCATGACATTATAAAAAAAATTACTTCCTTTTATATATAATTTGTTATTAAAAAAAAATGGGTTAAAATATTTTCCATTACTTTGTTTCCTTATAACGAAATTAAATAAAATAAAACCTTTCACGTATTACGAAGAACTTAAAAGTATATTTACGCCAATAGGATAAAATTTATTACAATTTATTGTCAATTAATAATAAAGGAAAATTACAACATTGTTATATAAAAAAATATGGAATCTTCCTATATAGGTCATGTTTGTAAACATTGTCATCTATACCTCGTATAATAAAATTCTAACTGAGTTGTACAATTAATATTTTTTGGAAAATCTTATTGAAATTGTCATTAATATCGATACAGAGGCAGAATCTATAGTTTTAAAATTTTTATCTATCTGTCTTTTTGTCTGTTTGTCTGTCTGTCTCTTTGTCTGTCTGTCTCTTTGTCTGTCTGGGAACGCATCACGAGAAAACCATAGGACCGTGGACGGATTTTGATGAAATAGCTGGTTATCAGGGTCAACTTAAAGGATACTCTTTACTGCGTAAAAATATCTCATCTCTGAGAAATCTATACTAAACTTTAAAACGTAACGTGACTTTATATGTTAACTAGCAGACCCGGCCACGCGTTGCTATGGTACACATGAAAAACGTTAATTTTGCAATAAACAAAGGAAATTATCGGAATAAAAACTATGTTTTAAGTTGGAACAAATTAGACATTTTGAAAATAATAATACGTTAAGATCGGATAAGTATTAGGAGTTTATCCTAGAGATTTATACATATTAAGATTACCTTTTTAAAATCCTAAAAAGGTACACTGACTCATAAAAAACTCAAACGTATTATTCTCCTTTCCTTGTATGGTTGTACCTAAAACCAAACTATAGATAAATAACCTCTAATCTTACTAATATTATAATGTAAAATTTTAGGTGGATGTTTGGATGTTTGTTACTCAATCATGCCAGAACAGCTGTACGGATGAAATTTGGCACAGAGATAGATTGTAGTCTGGAATAGTACATAAGCTACTTTTTATTCCGGAAAAATGTACGGTTCCCGTGGGATAGATTTGTTTTTGTTTTTCTAGAGGCGAACGCAAGCGAAGTGAGGGTGAGCCATTAGTAAATTTATAAAATAAATTATGAATCGATCCACAGTTGGCTAATTTTCAAGTAACATACCAACAAAAGAATAAAACATGCAGACGATTTGTGTTACTTAAAAGGAAAAACACCTCTAATACATACATACATATATACATACAGAGGTTATAATGAATCATTGATTATTCTAATACTGAACTACAAGCCGAACAATTCATTATATTAAGTTAAATAAATAGTGTTAAAACTAAAATAGGGAGTTTAGTAACCATTTTATGGGTTTTTTGCGCGGAACCCTGTTTCTTTTTCTAAGTAAAATAAAAGTAGCCTACATCATTTCTTATAAGATCAGCTATGTGCCAGTGAAAATCACGTTCAAATCAGTTCAGCCGTTAGGGAGATTAGCCGAAACAAACAGACAGACAGACAAATATTTTAATAATTATTTTTTTCTATATAAGTAATACTTTTATATGCATTTAGTAAAAAGCTGTTATTTTGACATTACAAACAGATATTTCAATTTTATTTATTTGTACCTATAGATGTAACTAAAAAGTATTATAATTGCGAAAATTTTTATGTATGTTTGTTACTGCTTTTTCCGGAACCCTCTCTACAGATTATTATGTTAGATGAAAATAGACTATGACCTGGAGTTACACAATACACATAGGCTATTTGACACCTAGGGACGACATTAACGGAGCAAGGCTAAGCCACTATACTATTCTACCATTAGTCTGCATAGCACTTGACCAATTTTGTACATAATTTGTACCATGTGAGTTTAGCGTATCTCATCGCAAATGATAAAAAAGCTACTTTTATTATTACAAGCTTTTATCTAACTTGCAATGTTTGTATGTATGTTTGTTTGAGTAGTCAAATCTTGCAACTTAGTTTGAAAGCAGTTATCCTTAACTAACAATCTATCTATACATATGTGTATAAAACGAAGTCGGGTTTGTTACAACATTTATAACTCGAGAACTGCTAGACTGATTTTCATGGTTTTTGATTTGTTGGATTTGTCTCCGCCCCGAATAGCAGAATAACTATTAAAACACCAAATAATTTTACGAAAAAAATTTAAAGAAAAAAAAGCCTATTCCATACTAAGCGTCAAAACTTACCTACCTAAGGACGAATCTGAGCGTAGCAAGGGTGAGTCACTAGTTTAGTAATAAAACTCCTAATGACTGATCGATAAATCACACCTATATTGAATTTAAAAGCATTTTTCATAAGAGTTCCTCAGAAAATTAAGGTAAGTACTAAGGAAAAACGTTTGAAAAATCATTCCTCGGAGAAATTAAATAATAGATGTAAATATAGTGAAGAAACTTTGTAACGTTTAAAGTAAAAATCTGGACTTTGATGTTTTGAGCACTAATTATATCGGTGATGGTTACTTCCTTTAGGCTCACTGCTTATGTAAATGAAATTTATTTTCTTTTACTCGGATAACACTTTTTTCTTTTACAGGACTAGCGACTCTTCGCTTCGCTCGGGTTCGTCCCTAGGTTGATGTCCTATACAAACTTTCGTCCCCACTTTCACCCCCTTAAAGGATGATTTCCGGGATAAAAACTATCCTATGTCCTTCCCAGGATCTCAATCCTCTTTATAATGTTCGTATAGATATAATTGCATACATCACACATAATAACAAAATTTAGTGTGTGTTATTGTGTATTTTTTACTCCTGTGCGCTGAAAGGGCTAGACGTATTTAGATGAAATTTAACATATAGATAGATTATGACCTGGAGCAACACATAGGCTACTGTTACTAATAAAATTTGCCAATATGTGGCACTACACGTATATACTATTATAAATAAAAAAGGCTCCTTGAAACGTACTCAGACGAATCGGGGTTAAGTTGCTAGTCATACACAAATTACGTAGGTCCTTACACTTCCTAAACATAACTTGATAAACAAAATTAGCGGTTTACTCAATATATTGTAAGATAATGTTTTGGTCGGTTCGCTAACCTCGCGGGCGACGACCTTGCTTACGACCTTGCCAACAGGTTAACGACTCCGCGTATTTTCGGCAGTTTTTCTCCAAGGAAAATTTCCTATCGACCAGCTAAAGACCTCCCAACCCTCCCCGCTCTCCCAATAAACATATGGGAAGAGGGAAAGCTACAAGATGTGCCAGGGGTCAAGATAAACGGATTTACACAGGGCAACGATTTATTCACACCCACATAACTAAAGAAATGAGCGTCAAATTGCGTTCTAGAAAGGTATTTGCTCTTATTAGTATTTAATCTTTTTTATTTGATTCATGATTAATGTGAAAAATGAGTAAAATCGACTTGAGTCAAGGTAAGTAGTACTCGAACACAGATCTCATAATCATATCTACTTATAAACAAACCTGTAAATAAAACTGAATGTAAGTAGACAGATACTTAGAATGACTAGCACATACGGTTTTTTGCAAGATGCCACATAAACGTTAAACATATGTATGTATGTTTGTTTGTTTGTTTGTTTGTTTGTTTGTTTGTTTGTTTGCACGTGCTTCATGTACTTTTCAAATCATTTTGAAAAAAAACTACTGATTTCAATTTTTTTACTTAATAATATTGTAATCATAAATGTATACGTAATAGTGATGTCGCTTAGCCTTTAGCGTAACGAACTAATATGCTTTATATACGTAGTATGTTATGCATGCCTCAACGGAGGTCGCGAATTCGAGTCCCGGTCCTGACAAATATTTATATTGACCATATAAGTGTGATACCATATGAGTATATGTGTGGTATGTATGTCTGTTTTACAGATCACCAAAACAGAACAACACAGGGATGTGAAGTATGTAGCGTTATTTATAACGAAAAAGTGTACGTATTTATTATTTCATAATTAATTTCAGAGCTTTTTCCGAACATATTTGCATGTAATTTCTCATTTATATAGAATTAAATGTTAAAATATTCCTTGTAATTTATTTCCATACTGGTGTAAAAGAGTAAGTAATAATTTATTTGGACTGATAAAAATGTCACATAATAATTTATTGGTTTTTAAATAGCTAATAATATAATGTCAAATTATGTGATGTTTTGTTTTGAAACTGGTATTTTTGTATGATGTAATCTTTACTTATTATAAAGCTGAACAGTTTGTCGGTTTGTTCGTAAGCACTAATCTCTACATATATCTACTGTTCCGACTTGAAAAATTGAAAATTAAAGATTATGTTATATCACACTGTGAACAACGAGAACGGAGTAATTCTACATAATTAAAGGACGCGGGCGAAGCCGCGAGAAAATGCTAGTACAGAATAAATCACAAAGATGTAATTATTCTTTTTAATAATCTAGTTGAAGAAGTCATTAATATACTAGCGACTCACGCTCGCTTCGCTCGCGTTCGCCAATAGGTACGTTTTCACAGTTAGCTATGTTTAGGTATACATAAATATGAGCTTGCTACTCCTAAGATATTCATTTAAATTATATAACGATTTACCCTCGTTTTGCTCGGGTGCGTACGCCATACGCGGATTTTGTTAATAATTTCGTGGGTTTTAAGTTTTTTTCGCGGAACCCTGATTCTTTTTATAAAACAAAAATAGCCTAAGTTACTCCCTATAACATCAGCTATCTGCCAGTGAAAGTCCCGTCAAAATCGGCTCAGCTGTGTCGGAGATTAGCCGGAACAAACAGACAGACAGACTGACAGACAAAAATTGTAAAAAATGTTGTTTTGGTATATGTTCCGTGTATACATCCAGTACATTTAGTAAAAAGCGGTTATTTTAATATTTTATTTTTCTTGCTATATGAATTGCAAATTCAAAATAGATTTTAGTATAATGAATATAGAATAGGAAATAAACTTTATCTAAAACTTTTGTTAACTTCTACGTTCACAGTTAGTTTGTAATTTTGTGATGAAGCTACTGCAGATTGCTGCTACTGTTTAGTGTTGAAGTTTGTTTGAATACAAATATATTCATATCACTATATACATAAAATTGATTCAAACAAACCTTTTTAATTATTATTTGAAGCAAAATCGTTGATTCATAATTTTGTACAGCCTGAAGCCATGTATATACTACAAAAATTAAAAAAAAAACTCTTCAAAGTTCATGAATATAATTTTTAAATCAAAAATTTATAATAACTGTATGCACTAATTTTAAAATAATTACCCCATATTGTATTCGTATGGTTTATATTACGCATGATAAAGCCTTTATTTGCTAGTCTATTTGCGCTGAATATATAAATCGATTTTAATGATGCTTCCATTTAAGGATAGAGATGTGAAAGTAGGTATACACGGCACACGGATGACGCATGCAATAGAGCCTGAAATTTCAAAAGCTCGAAAAGTAAAGTGAAGACAAGGTAAATATCCCGTTTGACATAATTATATTAATGTCAGTGACCAAGAACGTTTAAAGACTTATATAACGGTTAGAGGATAAGTATTTTTGATCTAGATGAAGGAAATACAGATATTATAGGCAATTTTTACAATTGAATTGCTTGGAACGAACCACAGGTAAAAGCTAGTATAAAATGAAATAATCAAATCTTATTTATTTTTACCATATAATATATTATAATCTTAAGCAAAAAGGCACACAGACGTATTATTTTTTATCATTGACATGACCTCAAAAACATCTAATCATGTAACGTCATATACTAAAATTAGTTTAATATAGCAGTCAATACCACCCTATTGCGCCCTCGATGCACACATACATACGTGTACGGTACATGTAGATACAGTGTAAACGTTACGCCTATGTGTGCGTTACAAAGGTCGACAACCCGCGAATTTTCGGTGCTAACTATTGCACAATTACTGTATATATGAAACTCATACTGATGCGAAAATCACTTCTTTTCAACTCAAAAAATATTGATCTAACAGGAAAATTACTCAAAATTCTCAATTTTTTGAGTTTCAAACTTTGGCATTTACCAACAAAAGTTGAATTAAGTACAAGTAATTGATTTATTGTTATTTCATTATGTATATACATATAATAGATATGTATATAGAAATTTTTACGGTTTTTTTGAGAAATATTTGAAACTTTATATATATACTATACGTAGATACGGAGCTACGTAGATATTTTCCCGCAGTAAAAAGTATCCTATAGGTTAACCCGGATAACCAGCTATCATCGTACCAAATTTCATCAAAATCTGTCCAGTGGTTCTCCCGTGATACGGTCACAGACAGACAGACAAAAATTCTAAAAATTATAGAAACGGCTTCTGCATCGATAATAATAACTATTTCAATAAGATTTTTCAAAAATATTTAATGTTTAGATTCGACTTAGATAGACTTTTATTATATGTATACCTAGATATATGAAGTGCAAAATTTTTTGAGCTAATAATTACACTTTTTTACAAAATCTATAACTGCTGCTTCTGGAAAAAGTAACAAGAAGAGAATTACTGCTACTATATATATATATATATATAAATTATGATTATTGTAACTATATTGTTCATTTTAGCGGTACACTCTACATACGTTTATTAATTAACTATTGGTCCACCAAACCTTAGGTTTACCTATAGAATTTTTATGTACCCCATATTTCGAAGAAGAGCGTTAAAGGCAACATGATTCATATTAATACGCAAGTACTTGGTTTTATTTGCGCATTATATTATAATCATACACTTGGAACCCACATTATAGTTATGCCTATATTAGATACATTTCAACAAATTATATATTATGACGACACGTTTGGCTCAGTTTGTAGTGACACTACTTGCTGCACCAGCGGTCACGGGATCGAGTTCCGCTGTGGGCATTCATTTGTGTGATGAAAATGAATGTTTGTACTCCAATCATGGGTGTTTATATTTATAGTATTTATTTAAAAGTTACATATGTGTAGTGTATCAACTATCTGGCATCCATGGAACGGAACTAGATGGTTGGTTAATGTCCCCAACTTATTTATTTATTTATATTCATTACAAGTGAGAAGTTTTTGTTGTATTCACTGAAATATTACATAAAATTTATAATATTTTCTACAAAAACATCTATATATACATATGTATATTAACTGACAGACAGAAAAAATGGCGTTTCGAGCATTTCCATTATAAGCTACACAAATAAGTACTGTATGAGATATTTTTAATATCCTCAAAGCAAATCATTAAAAATATATACACAATAACACTCAAAAACATTAATCTCTTTTAATGATCTTGTATCCGAAATGATTGTTTCAACAATTTGCTAGTATTTTTGCCGCCAATTGACTATTAAATAAATGAGACTGTTGTTTGAAAATAAAAATATATTTAAAATAATGGCTGTCTGGAACGTTAAGAATCTTGAGCAAATTTCGTAGTTAAGGTATATATTATTTTATTTTGTTTCAATAATAATCATTTTATAATTTATATGTATGTGTATAAATATTTTCAGCCTAAATGAATATAATTAGATAATCAATATCCTGTAGATACATGTAATAAAATTCTGAGTCGAATCTGTGCATTAAATATTTTTTTGGAAAATGGACATTTGACATTTATCGATACAGAGGCCGAATTTATGGTTTTTAGAATTTATGTCTGTCTGTTTGTCTGTCTGTCTGGCTGTGACCGCATCACGGAAAAACCACTGGAAGGATTTTGATGAAATTTGGTATGGTGATAGCTGATTGTTTAAGTCACAACATATAGCATACTTTTCACTACGGGAAAATATCTCTAAGAAAACTATATTGAACGTTAAAACGTAAGTAGGGACGAATCCAAACGGCGCAAGGGTAGGTTGCTTGTTTCATATAAGCATTTCTTCTTTTTAAACTATCATTTCTTAAGAAAAATTATATGACCTTAAAAGGACTACTAAAATTTGTTTAACTTTTATTATCATTTTATGTCTGTTACATTACGAGTATATATATATATATGTGTGTGTGTGTGTGTACTCGTATATATACAAAAAAAACTCTAGAAAGGTTTCATGCGAACTTTCATCTCCTATTTACCCTCTTATGGGAAGAATTTCGAAAAATGTTAAAACACATATTTATTTAATTGTATTGAAGATTATTAATACCAAATTTCAAGTAATTCTGATCATAAATATTTTTTTGTGTTGTATTATAACGTGTTTTTCCGTGGGAATGAGATAATCTCCTGCGGTAAAAAGTAGCCTATGTCACTCTCCAGCCTTCTAAATATCTCCACACAAAAAATTAGGCCAATCAGTCACTCTGTTTTGACGTGAAAGAAGGACAAACAAATAAACAAACAAACAAAAACACTTTCACATTTATAATATTAGTGTAGATTATAAAACAAAAATATAAATTATTATTATTTTTATATCCTTTACATTGAACATCTCAATGTCTGAGAGTAACACCCAAGCATCAGTATACATGACATTCTTATCTGATAAAATCTTAATTAATCATTGCAAAAACAATTTCCTAGAAACAGAGGTCAAAGGTAAAGGTTACTACCAAAATAATTTCACGCATGATCGCTTACAACACCCTCAGACCACTTAATTCGAAATGTATACATGGAAAAATCGTATTTATTGTTATAAATATAAAGATGAAGATATTGTGATGGGATTTTAACAATTTACAGCGTGTTGCTAATAGGAGGTCGTTCACCCGAAGCCTGCAAATTCATCTCGGGTAATGAACCCGATTGAAAATAAAACATTAGTTTACGTAATGAACCATTGTCAGTAATGTTTTGTTCTTTTGTTTTAATCACATGTTATAATAATTATAATCAGTGATTATATTATGTACTAGCGACTCACGCTCGCTTCGCTTGCGTTTGTCCCTAGGTACGTTTTCACGGTTAGCTATATTTAGGTATACATAAATAGTACCCTATATAGTAGTCCTACCGGTGGTAGGACTCTGTCAAGCCTGAGGAGTCCGACTGGATGGGTACCACCCCCTTATCTATTTCTGCCGCCAAGCAACAATGATTACATTGTTGTGTTTCGGTTTGAAGGATAAGGTAGCCAGCGCAATTACAGGCAAGAGGCATAACATCTTAGTCCTCACAGTGATAACGTACCGGCGGTTCTGCAGTTTTGTTACATAAAACTTAAGTGCATGAACCGTAGGTGTTATGGGCGACAGGTATCGCTTTCCATCAGGTGGACTGTCTGCTCGTTTATCACTGATTACCATAAAAAAAAAAAAACATAAATAGTAGCTTGCTACTCCTAAGATATTCATTTAAATTATATAGCAATTTACCCTCGTTTTGCTCGGGTGCGTAGCCGTAGGCAGATTTTGTTCACAATTTCATGGGCTTTAATTTTTTTTCGCGGAACCCTGATTCTTTTTCTAAAATAATAGCCTAAGTTACTCCCTATAACATCAGCTATCTGCCAGTGAAAGTCCCGTCAAAATCGGTCCAGCCGTTTCGGAGATTAGCCGGAACAAACAGACAGACAGACAGACAGACAGACAAAAATTGTAAAAAATGTTGTTTTTGTATATGTACCGCGTATACATCCATATGCATTTAGTAAAAAAACGGTAAAAAACGGTTATTTTAATATTACAAACAGACACTCCAATTTTATTTATCTGTATAGATAAAAAAAAATTGTAAAAATTTTACTTCATTAATATTTAATTCTTCTTCTTCTTCATTATATTTAGGTTCTTTTAGGTTAAAAAATATAATTTAAGCCGTATTTAGTATTCCATAAACCAATTTTAACGAAAACTTCCACATGGTTCATAAAAAAATATAAAAAAAAGAAATAAAAAGCACGAAAGGAAAAAATTGTTCTGAGTGTATACTGTATATGTTTTAGTTTTTGTACGTCTTACTTCACCAGATCGCATTAAAATTTCACATATTGTAATAGAAAGGAAACTCAATAGGCTTCACCGTGTGTTGCCTCAACTAAAACATCTATTCTGAAATGGGAGTCTATTACAAATATTGCAGAATTGGTCAATGTCAGATCATGTCTGAAATACGTGGGGCGTAATTGTATAATTGTTAAAGGATAGAACTCTTAAAAAAAATACAGGAATAACATGTTATGATTCTACGATATTAAAACCATAAAATTTGTCATTTCAGTACAATGCAATGTTTAAAATTTATTATTATTTATAAGAAAATTTCTACTCGCGTAAAAGCCAGTCATAATTAACATTAACTTGACTCATTAACAAGTTCTGATTGAGGAAACTTTTCATTCAATCGGTTACCTCAGTTAACCGTATTACATTATAAATACGTAACCACAAGTACGCATGAAGAGAGCATTCATTACCTACATTCTCATTGAATTATTTCCAAAAACTAAAGTATGAATCAAATGCTAAAACCACAATGACTTTTCGACATTTTTTTATTAAAACTACCTATATTCATTTTGGTTAGTCAATTCGTCTGTTATTGTATTGTGTAGTTGTAGTTATTGGGAATATTAGTAGGTATAGTTCATATTGATATCATTTGAAATAGTTATTTTTTAACTATTAATATACAAAATTTTTTAATTAAATATTTTTACCATTTTCAAAGTCATGTTTAAATAACTCAATTTTTCTAACCATGCAGGTTAAGTTCTGAATTATCTGTCTCTTTTTAAATTTCATATTGCCAAGAGTACTGATTAATTGTCTAGAAAAAGCTTAGGCCTAGGTAATACTTTGATCTAGGCCTTAATGTGATGTGTCAAGAGGCATATCATCTTAGTCCTCACAGTGACAACGCACCTGTGGTTCTGCATTTTTGTTACTTAAAACTTAAGTGCATGAACCGTAGGTGTTATGGGCGACAGGTACTGCTTTCCATCAGGTGGTCTGTCTGCTCGTTTGTCACTGAATCGCATAAAAAATAAAAAAAATGTATAGGTTAGATAGTAACAAGTACCTGTTTTGTATATAGATTACATCATTACATTACTTAATGACATTATTTTGATACGTATATCTACATAGATAGCTTTCCTCAAGTGAAGTAATCGCTATCTCCGTGGCCTTTGAATAATACAAAATAATAATAAACTTATTATAAACAACTTATAAAATTATAGCGTTTTCCTTAGTAACATGTTAACTGACGCATAAGTAAAATCAGGTAACAATTACTAGGGTAATTGATATTTTTCTACAAGTTACATACAGTTAAGTTTTCTACAAATAATATGAAAATAATCTAATTCATTAATTTAATGTAAATAAATGTTTAGTTTTTTTAGATACTTGGGCGACCGAGCTTCGCTGGGCGTTTTCCGTAAAAGATATAAAAATGTATATTTTACAAAGGATGAAATATATTTATATAACTTTATAAAGCAAATCTGTATCTAAATACAAAATTAATTCAAATCCGTGAATGGCTAAATCCATTTTCGCGATACAATAAATAAATTTATAGGTACGTATAGGTACTACATACAAGAATTGCTCATTTAATATCTTACTATACTAATATTATAAAGCCGAAGAGTTTGTTTGTTTGTTTGTTTGTTTGTTTGTTGTTGAACGCGCTAATCTCAGGAACTACTTGTCCGATTTGAAAAATTCTTTTTGCATTAGATAGCCTGGTTATTGAGGAAGGTTATAGGCTATGTATCATCACGGGAAAATGTACGGTTCCCGTGGGATAGATTTGTTTTTGTCTAGGGACGAACCCGAAGCGAAGCGAGGGTGAGTCGCTAGTATACGATATTTTTATTAAATCGATATGTATCACACATTGTCTTGTTGACCTTTGGTCCAAATCTCGGGTCGGGTACTTTGGTCTGTTTTCGTAATTTTCACGTATCTCCGTACCTTGGTAATTTTTATTTGGTAGTGTCGTACCCCAGAAAGCAGATAAAACTATACCTTATATTTGCGATTTGATTTCCGGCCATGTTAGAGTGGTTTCATCAGAGACAGAACTTAGTGAAGCTTGACGCTCTTTCCTGTGCTTATAAGGATATCGCTTACTGGCAAATTATTCTACAAAATACGTAGTAATAATAGAATAGAAAGGCATTAGCGTTATCAATTACAAATATTCATTTCGAGATTTCTAGTAAAGCAAAAATAAAAGCAAATGTTATATTAATTTTGTTTAAAATGTTCTAGAAGATCCCTTTACAGGTCTTTAACTTATAACAGTACCTGATCACTAATGGACAGTAGTAATACGTAGACGATTGTCATAAAAAGCAGAATTATATAGTGACTTACCTTTGCTTCTCGTGTGCATCTTTAGATGCTTTTTGTATTTATAATGGGTAATTACAGTTAGTGCCACCTTTCGGCAAATTTCATCACTAAGAATAGCCTATTTGTTCTGAAGCTCATTATTATAAGCAGAGCAAAGATAATATAATTTCAGTAAACAGTAACAACCAAGTGCACAGGTATAAAGGGTAGATATAAGGTCATGTTACCCTACCTTTTAATTTTTAAATATCCAGTTATATATTACTAGTGTTTGCCTGCGGTTCTGCTTGCATGGAAAATATGATGAGAAAAAAGGGGCATATACCTATAGAGAGCATAACCATAGACACAAGAATAACTATGTAGCAAATATGTAATCTATCTAAAAAAAAATAACCTTTAATGAAGGGACCTGTTCATAAAAAAAAATTGCCATTTACTTAGGTTTATTTAAATCTGATTGGCATTTTATTGCTTTAGGAGGTTAATACTCTTATTAGAACTATATACTGTAAAGTAATAAACGATAAGATTATTGTATAGTACGTAGTACCTAACGTTTGATTAAATATTGCTAGTTAAATCGAGACTAATCGAATGGGTTTTGATATACGTTGATGTTTTCATCATGGCAATCGACAATATTATACTATGGTTATGTTCTATGTAAATTGATTTGTCATCGTCCTACACTTGCATACTTTGTCTGTAGTGTGCTTTATAGGACTTTGACTCGCAGCGGGTCGTACACCTCGGCGCCAGCTATCGCCAAACACCGGATAATGGTGTCCAAACTGAAAACATTGTAATAAAACAATGGGTTATGATAATTATTTTTATATATGAAACTTGCCATTTTTCACGGTTTCGTCTGTATTCATGTAATGTCTATTTTATATATAATTTCCCGTCATTTAATTTCAAAGTTTAAACTTTAAAGATCGCCATTCTGTTTTTTGAATAAGAGTAAAGAGATGTTTTATTACATCACAAAATCTTAGTATGAATTTGATACATAAATATAATTTAGATGTGATAAAAAAAAACCAATTTCCATATTATAATACAGTAATCTCAATACGTACATACTAATTTCTTGTATCATATTACTTTTTATGTTTATTGTTTTCATGGTTTTAATACAAATATATGTATAACGTCGTACAGTAAATTGTACAATAATATAATAATTATTTTAGAAAAGAGAAAATCCAAAACATTTTCAATCTAAGGCAAAATGCTTAACTTTCTTAAAATTTATTATCTATAAGTATTTTCCAGATGAAACCAAACATTCCGAAGGAAACGTAATTTTTGGCGTATTTTTAATATTCGAAGTGTATTAACCTCGAAATATGCGCTCGCGCAGGTCGCAGGATGATGTAAGCGTAACTGATTTTAGATGTGCCTTCGTGTAATGTACATAATAAAATATCTATATAGAAACTTATTTTTAAGTATTATATACAATTACTAACGACTCACCTTCGGTTCGCTCGGGTTCGACCGGTTTAACGGTTAGTATGGAATAGATAGTTGATTTCTTGCTCTGTGACAAAATAAAAAACAAATCTCTCCTACGAGAACCGTAATTTTTTCCGTGTGTGCTATTCCATACTATAATCTATCTCTGTGCCAAATTTCATACATATCGGTTCAGCCGTTTTGGTGTGATTAGGTAATAAGCATCCATCCATCCAAACTTTCGCATTTATAATATTAATAGCATTATTATGGGATTTATAGCATTCTACTGTTTTCAAATGCAAATTCATTCATAAATAAAATTATTATAAATATTTGTAGTTGTATTCGCGCATGTTCCATATAATAATTGCATTTTACAAACTCAAGAATAATATAAAAATTTTTGGTATCCGTGGATTTGTATCCACAGTTCTGTTTTATGGAATGGCTAGATAAATTTTCAATAAATCATATGTATTTAAGTATGAGTGATTTATGATGTCTCTGTTCACGCGAACAACATCTTGTTAAATGTACATATTATGTATGTATTTACATAACGTATTCAAAACACTTATAACAATAAGCATTTAATTAAACAATTCAAATGAGTTCTTATTCTCAAATACTATAAAAAAAAACAGGTGTTAACGAGTCGAAAATACGTTATCAGTGACTCGCCGAAAATATGCGCACGCGCACATGTTGGGAAGGTCGTACAGTTCGATGACATGTTGCGCAATCATGACTCAGAGTTAGTTTGATATTTTTTGTGTCATAATGATAAGGAAGTTGATATTTATTATTAAACTAGCGACTCACCCTCGCTTCGCTCGAATTCATCCCTAGGTACGTTTTAACGGTTGGAATGGCATAGATAGACTTTATATTATATATACATAGGTACAAAATAAACAGTTGTAAACTTTTTGGTTTTCCAGCTGCTTTTTTAGTTTCCCAATTTTTTGATACTTAATTCACCCCGACACACCCCCAACAAAACAAAAAAGAATTATTCAAATCGGTCTCGCCGTTTTTGAGTTTTAGCGAGACTAACGAACAGCAATAGACCTTTATATATATAGTTATTATAGATAGATGTATGTACATATTATGTATATAAGTGTGTATAAATATTTCGGTAAAACGCGCTCTATGACTGTTTAATTAGAAATTATTTACTTTAAATTACGATTTAAATATTTAGAAAAATAATATAATTTTCTCATTTTATTAGTTTGGATGTAATAACTACGGTCTATCAAAATAAGTAGTTACAATGTATAGATTATTATGTACTAGCGGCTCACTCTCGCTTGGCTCGAGTTCGCCCCTAGCAAAACAAAAACAAACCTATCCCACGGGAACCGTACATTTTTTCGAGATAAAAAGTAGCCTATGTGTTATTCCAGACTATAATCTATATCTGTACTTTTCATCCAGATCCGTTCACCCGTTCTGGCGTGAAAGAGCAACAAACATACATCCATACATACATTCTTACAAACTTTCGCATTTATAATATTAGTAGGATTATACAACTGTCATTTTAGACACGTTGTGTTGCTACAATCTATTCAATTCCATTTTCTTGCCAGTTGAGCATAGATTACTTCGCCAATATCACGTAGAAGTTACATTTTAGAAAATAATAGAAAGAAATGAGAAGATATAACAATATTCTTGTATTTTTGATAAGAAATTACATGTTGCACTTACGAGATCACGAGAGTATATTCTTAGATATTTCATTTACTAACATTTTTTAGTTTTTTACAAGCTACAACCATTGGAAAACGTCATCTTGTCCGAGTATTACCTATTAGTATACTAAGTAATGTACCTACACGTTTTATGGATACTTTTGTTGTATCCAAACAATAGATTTGTTTGTGGTCTTTAAGTTCGTGCAAAAATCCTATAAGAAAGACGCACTTTAAGTTTTTTTCTAGAATTTCCCATATCAGAACAACTATTCCAATTTTAAGCCAACGTTTCTAATTATTTCCCTATTAAAACTTTATTCAAAATACTGTAAATATTTAAAAAAAAATAAGCCAAATCGATTCAGCCTTTCGTAAACGATACGCTTACCAACAAACAGTATTTCATTTTTATCTATGTAATTTAATTATAAAAGGTTGAGGTCATATTTGAGCTGTTATACGTAATATATGTAAATAAATTTTAAAAGGCCTCGTAAAAAACCTAATTGAATAATTATATTTTAAGTACAATTAAACCTTATTTCCGCCTGTATCATAATAAGAATAAATATATATAAAAGCTAAATTATTATTTAATTTTTTTAATTAGTTTTCTCACCTTATTATCACTAATATTATAAACGCGATGTATGGATGTATGAATGTATGGATGCTTGTTACTCTTTCACGTAAAAACTTACTGATTGGATTTTAATGAAACTTTACAATATTATAGCTCATACATCAGAATAACACACAATCAGAATAAAAAGGATAGATTTCTTTTTATTTTTTAAGCGAAGGTCAGCCGTTAGTATACAATAATTAGTGTTCGCTTCCCTGAATTCATTCTTCAACCGGAAAAAGTCATGTCACTCAATTTAAGTAAGGTAACTACGTAGTACTGAGAACAGGCGCTGATTCATTAACTTTTTGTTGTTAAAAAAGTAACCAATATTTTAAGTAGCGTACAAGTCAACGAAGTATTGATATAATAGAATACTTGTATACTGTATAAAATATCTGTAACTGGTTTATATTTTAAATTTTAGAAAATAATAGAAGTTACATCTACAGTTTTAAGCATTTTAAGCATTCTGTCTTATAATAAAAACTTACTTATATTAAAAAATATTATTGGACACTGATTGAAGAACAAACAAAGAGGATAAAGCAGAAATAAAATGTATACATGTCCTTCCCAAGGTCTCAAACTATCTTCTTACCAAATTTCATCTAAATTGGTTTAGTAGATCCAGAGATTACCCCCTACAACCTCACAAAATCACAAACTCACAAACTTTACCTCTTTATAATATTAGTATAGATAGATATACGTGGGTAAGAATAAATTAGATTTACTTTTAAAAACTTATATTTCGTGTAAATAGTTATAATACGTAATGTAACGACATAAGTTAATTTTTAAACAGATTTGGATTGAGTATTCTGAGGATATTCCATAAAACATTAGACCGGGAAGGCTTTGACTTCGTCGGACAGGAAAACTGAGTTGTCACTCTGCAATTGAAGGTTAAGTTTTATTCGCATATTATTTGAATACGCGATACACTCTTAGAAGCCATTAAACATAAAAATTGAATTTTTGAATACGGATAAACAATAAACATTGCTATAGCGCTTAACATAGCGTTTTTTAAGTACATCATAAAAAACGCTGTGTTTAGCTATCTACTGTGCACTGACATCCCTATTGGATATCGTATGTAGGTGTCTTTTTAATATTATATAGAAAGAGTTCCACGTTTTAGCGAATTTTATTACCTACTAGCGACTCACCCTCGCTTCGCTTGTGTTCGTCCATAGGTTGACTCTCCATACAAACTTTCATCCCCATTTTCAACCCCTTAAGGGATGATTTCCGAGATAAAAAGTATCCTTTGTTCTTTCGAAGGTCTCCAACTATCTTCTTACCAAATTTCATCAAAATCGGTTCAGTGGATCCAGATATTACCCCTTACAATCTCACAAACTCACAAAATCACAGACTTTACCTTTTTATAATATTAGTATAAACTAAGCAGCTTGTGTAATATTCCAGATCTATCTGTATCCAGGTGTACCAACTGTCATCGGAATTGATCGAGTTATTTCAGCGTGAAGTAGTTGTAATAACAAACATACAATTATATACATACATACATAATGTCTGTTATGTTTTTTTTATGCGATTCAGTGACAAACGAGCAGACAGACCACCTGATGGAAAGCAGTACCTGTCGCCCATAATACCTACAGTTCATGCACTTATGTAGGTTTTAGGACCGCCGGTACGTTGTCACTGTGAGGACTAAGATGATATGCCTCTTGCCTGTAATTGCGCTGGCTACCTTATCCTTCAAACCGGAACACAACAATGCAATCATTGTTGCTCGGCGGCAGAAATAGATAAGGGGGTAGTACCCATCCAGTCGGACTCCTCAGGCTTGACAGTCCTACCACCGGGATGTTATTTGTGTATTTTCTCTGTAAGCGAATTTTGTAATTATTTTAAGAAAATAAATGTCTTAAACCATAGTACGAAATATTAAGATTTATATTTGACTATTCTAGATATAAGTAATCTTCAACTTAAAAACAAAATTTAAATGAAAAAAAAAATTCTCATTATATTTTCATTTCTCTTAATAACTCCTATATGATGCCACCAGCCAATATTATTTGTTTCAGTTGTGCAAAATAATATGTGACGTTATAAATCATAAATACAATACTTGTTACAAGTGTATCTAATCAGTAAGTAACGTCATGGATACGTAGTATTTCAACAAATATCATATAATGATACCGTAATACTTCTTGGTCGTTTTAAGCGAACACCTAGTACAACGAAACAAAATAAGATGTCTATAATATAATACAACCAATTAAAACCATGGTTATTAGATTAATTGCTTATTAAATCCTGTTTATTTGTCTACATAACCACGAATCGAAAATGGCTTTCGAAGTTAATTTCATTATATGTGATGGACTGAAGAAAAAACAAGCTTATCACCAAAACTAACTTTAACGTCCCACTGCTGGGCACGGGCCTGCCTTCTATGCGAGAGGAATCAGGCCATAGTCCACCACGCTGGCCAAGTGCGGGTTGGCGAACTTCACATGTCTTTTAAAAACTTGCTAGGTTCTCCAGACATGCAGGTTTCCTCATGATGTTTTCCTTCACCGTTAAGACGAGTAGTAATCATGTTGGAAATGATTCGCACATGAAAATATCAGAGGTGCGAGACTCGGGATTTGAACACGCTTCACTCGGTTTCCTAAGCGAACGCGTTACCACTGGGCTACCACTGCTATAAAAGTTAATGAATGGAACTTAAATAAAATGAAACTAAACTCGAAGGTTACTACTAGCCAGATTCACTATCCGTAGTACATTGGTCCCATCCTCTTTACTTACAAAGTTTCAAATACAACATTTAGAACATTTCATTGAATTCCAGGATTTTATTACATAATTTGTTATTCGTTTGTGAATCTCATAACATTCATTCATTTCAATAGAAGAAACAAGACCTAACTTAACTTGACGGACTTCAAAAAGTTTGGGTACTTAATTCTTCAGTATGTATTTTATGCTATATTATTATATTCTTTCTTCACCATGATTTTTATTCTTACTTTTTTAGTTAAAACTTTAAAGATACTATATAAAATTTAAAAGATTATTACGGGATTCTTTAAAAAAATTTAAAGAGTGCGTGTATGAACATGTGTGAACACGCGCAAGAAGTAAAACTTCTGTAGGTTATCGGTACTCTCTATAACATTCAATTTATGTCTTAAATAATTAGGATAGGTGAGATACTAAAAATAACGCATATTAAGCATATTACAATAATATATTTATAGAATATCATTTAAGGAAAGATATAATATTACATTTCATTTGTCGTACATATTTTCGTAACGCATTCACCAAGCAACCCCACAAGTCAAGCGTGCGTAAAGAAGTTTTACTTCAATAAAATTTACCGAATAATATCAACTTGTGGCAAAAGCTATAAATAAGTACGTGCAACTAAAAATTACCTTTTTCCAATAAAACTCATTCTTTCTGCAAGAAGCTCCGATTGTAAGATGTAAATTTTCTGGTAAATCCCCCAGTTTAACCCAAATATGATAAAGGAATATGTACCTATGTGTAACAGGGTCTCTTAGAAAACGACATTGCGCAATATTAAATCAGAACACAGTCGGAACTTTGCAAAGGATAATGAGATATGACTTGCAAAAATTAATTATTTAAGTTAAATGGTTTTATTGTATAACTAAAAATATGAGTAATAGCCTATAAAAACTTTGACATGACTGTTGGGGTTTTTAGAAAAATATTATTATCCTGAAAATTAGTAGGTTATCACTAATTTTTATTTAATAATATACATAAGAAAAGTTTGTTTGTTTTTCTTTTATAGCCGTCCCTTAAAGCGGGAAAATTATCACTACATAGTATAAAACAAAGTCGCTTCCCGCTGTCTGTCTGTCTGTCCCTATGTATGCTTAGATCTTTAAAACTACGCAACGGATTTTGATGCGGTTGTATAGTACAGAAAAGCCGAAAAATTCAGAGATTTGTATTTCATACTAACCGTTAAAACGTACCTAACGACGAACCCGAGAGAAGCGAGACCGCGGATAAAATATGTATGTTTTGGGTGTTAAATCAAAATTAACACCAAACGACACCTACTTTTAAATTATTTTTTACTAGAAATAGTGACCCGTTTTACTACAACTTCTTTCGTTACACTCTGTAGACTAAGTCTAACTCGTTAAGTTTCTATGCCTTATTTTTCAGAATTTTTTTCATATTTTGTTACAGAAGTAACTTACATGGCTTTCAGCCGTATAACATACTGACAATTAAAATCCTTTAAAATTGATAAAGGTATTCCTTGAATCATTGTTGAATCGTGTTCACATTATTGAAAATTCTTTTTTTATTTTCTAAAAAAAATATATTTACAAAAATTTACTAGTAAACTTTTCGAAAAATGGAAAACATAATTTATAAATTGATTATTTGCAAAAAAATTAAGATTTTTTTAATTCAATAATTTAAACGATAATCAAAACTTTATCCATTTTATGCAATACATTATAGTTATGTTTAGTAGTTACTAGCGACTCACCCTCGCTTCGGTTCGGGTTCTTCCGTAGACAAAAACAAATCTATCCCAGGGAGACCGTATATTTATAAGGGATGATATATAGCCTATAGCCTTCCTCAATAAACGAACTATTTAATGAAAAAAGAATTTTTCAATTCGGATTAGTAGTTTTTGAGATTAGCGCTTTCAAACAAACAAACTCTGCCTCTTTATAATATTAGTATAGATTTTATTTTGTACTGTATGGAAACCAAATACTATATATTTGTAAGCTTTACTTTTGTGAACAAGATTGCACAGATAACATTAATTAAATCAGTATCAGATATCGTAAATCGCTTATGAGTCAACTCCTGAAACTGACTCACGTACGTACGTCACATATGACTAATACTTTCTCCGATGGGGAATTTTCACTTGTTACTTTTTTAATGTTATTGTAATTTCTCAGAACTTTTTTAGTAAAAGTTAACATGAATAATAATTTTGTTTATTTTTTCTTTAATACTTTAATCACATTAGTGGCTGCTTAAATCTTTAAAGGCATATAATTGGCACGATTGGCACAGTTTGTAGTGATCCTACTTGTTGTGTCAGCGGTCGTGGGTTTGAGTCCCGCTGGGAGTATCCATTTGGGTGATGAGTACGAAAATTCGTACTCCAGTCATGGATGTTTATATTTATGATGTGTATGTATTTAAAGTTATATATGTGTAGTGTATCAACTATCTGGTATCCATAACACAAGCCTCGTAGCTTACCATGGAACTAGATGGTGCTGTGTGTTAATATCCTAATAATGTCTCAACATATAATTTGTACTAACGTAGAAAGCAAATCGACGCTCAGCACATGGAATAAATTAGATGAGTTGGACAGACTAGCCTAGACTCGACTCGTAAATGAGAACAGAACACCCAAGTACAATACAACTGTCTGAATAACAAAAAATGTAGATATCCTACATTTTTTTGTTCACCTCAGTCATGATTCATGAAAGATTAAGAGTATTCTCTTATTTGTTGAATACCATTTTATTATACCATATTATATTATATTCAACTTCTATTTCGCCGTATTCATTTTATGGTTGTATTGCATCATCTAAATGAAATCGATAAATTAAAATTTGTTAAAGCATTTTCTGGATACAGTTTAGTAAAATTATATGATTTAAGGCAGATTTTTAATGAAAATTGTAATTTGATTTCTTTTTCTTTAAATATATTTGGAATATGTAAATAGATAGTTGAAAATTTTACTTATACTTTACTTTTAGTCACAGGCCTTTACAGTGTCAAACTCTGAAGAAAAAAACAACATTTTTTTCATTGATTTTATAATATGAAATAAAGATACGTAAATGTTTTTTTGAGTATCTTTTTTTTAATACAAAAATAACATTATTTGAATAAAATATTACATTTTACAACTTCCCAATTAGTTGTGATTATGAAAGGAATGACGTAAAAAAACAGGTGATATTAGCGTCATCGTTTTTCCTTACAGCGTAATTACTAGTTCTTAGAATAAGTAAAATTTATATTTTTAAATTTTTAATTACATATCCTTATATGTATAATGCTTTTATTAAACTCAAGAACAGAAAAAAAAACGATGAATTATTTTTTTGTACAAGAGCAAAATTTTGACTTCAGAATAATTTAGTTTCTGTACAGGACTACATTTTTTAAATTATTTCATTTCGATTAAATGGCTAAAGAAGAATATTCATATAAGCAAAAGATAACTATAGAATATATTTTTCTTTTTTTATTATTATTATATATTAATATTATTAATTGATACGTAAAAATTTAAATTTTTTGCAAATTGTTTTTGTGATTTTTTACAAATGCAATTGCATAAAGTAAAATAAAGTAAAATGGATAGCATCCTAAAATCACGATATGGTCTTATAGTGTAAGATCTCAATCTATGTGGTGGACCCCTCACTCTTTATCCAAGCAAAATATATTTTTTAAACCATAAAACATATTAACAAACACAACTCGGGGGGGTTGTCATCAAAAATTTGCTCCAGGATGTTTTTTTAGTTTACTTTCAGGCCACAACTAACCTTAAATATGTTAATGCTTTTACTCTTCATATGTACATATACATATGTATATTTTGTAAATAACAAAATATATAATTCTTCTATATAAATAAATCTCAGTACATCAAACAATCTCTGAATCATTATTTAATAACCATTGCAGCGTCATACTGCCAGTGACGTCACGTTGTGTTTTCCTTTACATAAACGTGACTCATCGCTACCCCTATTTATAATCATTTTCTCATAATTGGCCTTCAATAATATAAATCATAATATTTACATAATAATTAGCTTATTTAACACATACATAGAAAAATATATTGTAAAACAAACTGTTCCTGTTTTAATCGTTATGTATGTATGTATTTAGACCTTTTTTAACGTCCCACTGCTGGGCACGGACCTCCCTTCAATACGAGGGGAATCAGGCCATAGTCCACCACGCTGGCCAAGTGCGGATTGGCGGACTTCACATGTCTTTCAAAAACTTGCTAGGTTTTCTCAGACATGCAGGTTTCCTCACGATGTTTTCCTTCACCGTAAGGCAAGTGGTAATCATGTTAGAAATGATTCGCACATGAAAATATCAGAGGTGCGAGCCCCGGGATTTGAACCGGCTTCACTCGGTTTCCCACGCGAGCGCGTTACCACTGGGCTACCACTGCCTTTTAATCATTATATTGTTAGTAATTAATAAATTTTATACACACAACACAAAATCATACGTCCGGCCCAAACGTCAAATATATTCGTCCTCATACTTTTCCTGCCTGCCTGGCGTAGACTAACACCACAGAGGTTTTATGAAGGCGCTCGATGTCTTCGACTGAACTAGCGGCGCGTAACAATATACTTCACAAAATTTATTGAAAATCTCAATAAATATTTTTTTTTTATATTTTTATATATTTTTTTTATGAAGCATCTGTATATTTAGTACGGTGATACGTAGGTACCGAAATAAGGACTACATCAAAGCCTATTGTTAGATAAATCGAATCTTTTAAGCTGTTATGATTATTAATTTTTTTCAAAAGACTAAAAGAGAATAATTTTAAATTGATATCTTCACATATTCTTGAGAAAAAATTTCTTGACAGACAGACAACGTGACTGACAACATGAAGTGATCCTTTAAGAGTTATTTTTTACTTATCTCTAACTAAAACTTTACTTCAAGTTTTTTTTTTTATGCGATTCAGTAACAAACGAACAGACAGACCACCTGATGGAAAGTAGTACCTGTCGCCCATAACACCTACGGTTCATGCACAAAAATGCAGAACCACAGATGCGTTGTCACTGTGAGGACTAAGATGATATGCCTCTTGCCTGTAATTGCGCTGGCTACCTTATCCTTCAAACCGGAACACAACAATGCAATCATTGTTACTTGGCGGCAGAAATAGATAAGGGGGGTGGTACCCATCCAGTCGGACTCCTCAGGCTTGACAGAGTCTTACCACCGGTGGACTGGTGGTCCACCGGTGGTAGGACTCAAGGTGGCGGTTCAAGTAGGTAAATAGTTCTTAAAGAAGACCTTTTTCTAATAAATAACAAACATTTTATTACATAACTACAATAATACTAATATTAAAATCTAATCAAACTATTACACATTGATATTAAAATAATCTAAACATTTATTTTATTTAACGATTTAAGCCAAACAAACTAGACTCTAGTCAGTTACGTAAGTCGCGAACACGTGAAGTATCCAAGTTCACTTCCCCGTTGAAGCACGTTTCCGAGGTTCAAGGCCCGGTAATAACACCGGAGAATGTTACGTAAAGCGCATGTTATAACGTTGAGTTATATCTAAATAATGGTCGTTCGTAGTCACCGTTTCTTTAGAAGCTGGTTTTTATTTGTTCTTAGTAGACGATACAACTTTGTTGATGATTTAATTGAGTGTAATTGATTACGCTTGTTAGTTCATTACTTTTTACACTGTTTTTTATAAGTATGTCTAAGTATATGGGATATTCATGGGTTTTTTAAAAAAAATGCGTTTATATAAATGCGTATTCCAAGGTTTTACAAGAAGAATGAAAATTTTCATTATTCACTTCTTAGCGTATTATTATAATGTTTTCCAAATTTCACTTTGTTACAAAGTTTCAAATCGATACGACAATAATTAGATGTCTGCTAAAATTGAGTTCTAAGTTTTAATAACATACTTAGTTAACAGGTAAAGCTACTCATAATAATATCGGTAATGGTGATCGAAGTTATAAAAAGGGTCAAGTATTTTTTTTTATATTGTAAGCTATTTATTTCACTTATGTATCACTTATGGGTATTGAGTGCCTTCCTTGTTGCCAGGTCGGCGTCTGCCTTTCTCTTCCATGACATGTGATACAGAACTAAGAAGTGAGTGCGTCTGTCGTTGAATTTAAACGAGTTGACCCGAAATATCTGACTAACATACTTTATGGGATAAATAATGATCTAGAGGTTTTTTTTAAAATCTATACATATAATAAAATTGTAGAGGTCAATTGTCTGTACATAGAAAAAAAATGCTAAAAACCTAGTCAGGGGGATGTAAGAGAAATAAAACAAATCCAATTTTTCCCCAATTTTTTGTTTCTCAGTCTGTTTGTCTGTTTGTACGGACTAATCTCCGAAACTGTAGGACCGTTTTTAATGAAATTTTGCATGGTGGTACCTTATATCCCCGGTCAACATTTTAGATACGTATCATCCCGAAAAAGTAACTTATACAACTTAGTACACAAAAACTACTAATTGGATTTTAATGAAACTTTACAATAATATAGTTCATACGTCGGAATAACTAATAGGTGACTTTTTATTATATAAATAATGTATAGTAATAAACAATGATTAATAGGTTAAGTACATATTGCTATTTTTAACTTCACACAAGTTCCCCTAAAAGATGTTTGTTTTTCCATGGTCTGTATAGAACCTTAAAAATTAAGAAAAAATACGCTTTACGCAAAGACACTATTTTCTTTTTATCTTTACAATACAATCATATATGCTGTGACAGATAAATAAACGGATTTTCTTAAAAAAATTTGATTTTCTCATAAGATGTACGTAATATTAAAAATTTATGAAAATTAACCCTTCAATCAAATAATCCGTATTTATGATATTTCCTTCCGTCTTCCCAAACTCAACACTAACCGTTGACTCCTCATTAATGTTGTCATATTGGTCTTTGTTTTAACCGGACCGGAAAACATAAGTTCTTGAAAATTTTGCACAGAAGACGTACATACATACATAAATATTATTAAACCCAGTAAGTACATCTAATACTTAAAATCCATATAAGACACCATTGAGGTACCTTTTCATTAGTCATGATTGGATTTCCCAATGAAATCACCAAAAGAACCATTCATGAAGAATATATAAAATCTTCAATAAACCATGAAAACCGATTTATAAATATATCGATTTATAAATATGTCGTCTAACATTATGTACATTAAAATATACCAAAATTCTGCCTTTCAGACCAAGAACTTTAACTTATTTTCATTCCACTTCATCAATTAATTAGTTAAGCCCTAGGAGAGAGCCAATAGACAAGTATTTAGGCCATAATACATACATACACAATATCACCCACATAATAGTCAAGTGCGATGACCTGTAGTTTTCAAGCGTTTTTAGCGTCCGTATCCGGTCAGAAAGTGTTTTCTTTTACTCCGCGATGCGTGTGCAAATGCGTTGAAAGTGCGCTGTGTGTAGAATAATAATAAGGGTGGGTTCAATGAATGCTCTTTTATGTATTACATAAACTTTTAAGTACTGTATATCTATATAATTGTAGTATCATACAGTCTGTCTGTGATATGAGCAAATTGTTTTTGAAAATATATTTTACGATTAGATCCTATAAGAGAAATAAAGTAAGGATTTAAGTTAGCATTTAGAATTTTCAATCATTTTGTAGATAATTCGTTTTAACTAATAAAAAACCCTTACCATCCATATAGAATAGGAGGAATTAATAGTACTTTCCTTAAGTAAAAGCATAATTTATATATAATACGTACTTTTTTTTATGTCGGTTAATAAACATTAGATTTCGCTCGTGCCTTCGCATCCTACGTCGTAAAAATAAATATTACTTGAGAAGTAAAGATTATTTCGAATAAAACATTTTTTAAATTAATTTTGTTATTATCCACATATTGTTAATGAACTAAAAAATAAATCAATTGTTTTTCATATACGCTTGTCATATAATATACATGTAGCAGTAATTAGAGTACCAATGTATTCTAATACTTATATAAAGAAAGCATTTATAACTTTCAGCTTCCAGCCGTTTCTTTGTTTTTCAGTTGCAGAAAACGTTCCGAGAAAGATTTTATCTTAGTTTTATTTGGACTATTTTAAGACACAGACAGAAATCTCCATTTCTCAGTACAATGAAGAATTGTGAACATCTTTTTTAGTCTCTTAGCCATCCAGCAGACATGAACTTGCACAAAATTAAGTTATCCCTGTTACTAGCGACCCGCCCAGACTTTGCTCGGCTTTTTTTGATTTACCATATAAAAATATCATACAAAACATACACACACATATAACATACAAACTTTTCCACTATTTTCATTTCAGAAGTAGGTACAATTTCAAATTAATTAAATAAATTATTTTTGAAATAGGCAATCAAAACTCTGTCTGATCTAAACTTTTTTTTTTTAAATTAAAATTGCTAAATAATAATTTAAATTGCTAGCAAGTTTTCACGTTTAGTATAGATTAGAAATATAGATTGAAAAAGTATCCTATATGTTGACCCGGATAGCTAGCTATCATTATACCAAATTTCATAAAAATCTGTCCAGTGGTTTTCTCGTGATGCGATCGAATACAGACAGACAGGCAGACAGATAGACAGACAGACAAAATTCTAAAATCTATAGATTCGGCCTCTGCATCGATAATAATGACTATTCCATAAGATTTTCCAAAAAATAATTAATGTACAGATTCGACTCAGAATTTTATTATGTATAGATTAAATAAAAGCACACTTACGAGAAGTTCGTATAGGGATTCCTTTTTTTCTTTGTATCTTAAAAAAATCGAAATGTGTTGATTAAGAATATATTAGACATCTTTTCTCTCTTTTCTCTTGCAATTAAGGACATCTACCATTTACTTCATTGGAGAACTATCTATAATATCTACCGCCTGTCTGTATGAATTCGAAAAAATTCTATGGAACTATGATTGAAATCTATATTATTATTATAGATAGGCAGAGTTTGTTAGTTTGTTTGTTTGAATGCGCTAATCTCAGGAACTCCTAATCCGATTTAAAAAAATCTTTTTGCATTAGATAGCCCGTTTATTGAGGAAGACTATAGGCTATATATCAAATACTATATAGTCTATAGTCTATCTATTCCATATTAACCGCTAAAACGCGTAGCGAGAGGGGGGTCGTTAGTGTATGAATAATTACGTGAAAAGTGATTTTAAACTTACTTTTTTTCGACTTACGAATATTTACTTCTTATTACGACTAAAGGTGAGTGGTAGCCCAGTGGTAACGAACGCGTTTGGGAAACCCAGTGAAGTGGGTTCAAAGTCCCCGGTCTTGCAAGTCTGATATTTTCATGTATATGTAATTTTCAACATGATTATCATTTGTCTTACGGTGAAGGAAAACATCGTGAGTAAACCTGCATATCTGAAAGAACCTAGCAAGTTTTCGAAAGACATGTGAAGTCCGCACCGCACCTGTCCAGCGTGGTGGACTATGGTCTGATCGCCCTCGTATTGAAGGGAGACTCGTGCCCACCTGTGGGATGTTAATAAGGGCTGAATATTATGTGACTCTTAACATAATTCAATTATTAATTTACTACATACGTATAAACGGTGATAATCGTTATATGTAGGTATACATTTTAATAGGTAACTTGTATGAAACATAAAATGTACTGTTTTCATGTTTTTAATATTTACATCATTTATTAAGGCGTTTGTGGTACCTTACAGAAGTCACGTATCATTAACAATATGTTTCAATTTCCCTTACTGACAAAGGATAACAAAGTTCCTGCATCGGCTGATATAAGGCTTATTTCGCATTAAGTTTTAAGATATGCGTCAGCTTATTTAATTAACTTTCTTCATAACCTTCAACTAATATCTTGACTATACTAATATTATAAAGAGGCAGAGTTTATTTTATTTGTTTGAACACCTTAATCTCAGGAAGTTCTAATCCGATTTGAAAAATTCTTTTATCATTAGATAGCGACTCACCCTCGCTTCGCTTCTGGTTCGTCCCTAGATAAAAACAAATCTATCCCACGGGAACCGTATATTTTTCCGGGATGATATATAGCCTATAGCCTTCCTCAGTTAACGGGTTATCTAATGCAAAAATAATTTTTCAAATCGGATAAGTAGTTGCTGAGATTAGCGCGTTCAACCAAATAAACAAACAAACTCTTCAGCTTTATAATATTAAGTATAGATCTGATACAAATGGTTAGATAATAATTTTAATTATTATAAAATTGTAACTTGACAGTGTTTCGTTAAGGTACATCCATAGGATATTATTACATTATAATAATTTTTGAAACAGATCTATTTCCCACGGGAACAAATACACAAGTGAAGATAACAAAAACTATATCAATAAAAATCACATCGAAGAAAGGATAATAAAAAATATTTATTTTATATTCTAGTATCACATTGCCATTATAAGCGACTGCCGGTGGTAGGACTCTGTCAAGCCTGAGGAGTTCGACTGGGTGGGTACCACCCCCTTATCTATTTCTACCGCCAAGCAACAATGATTGCATTGTTGTGTTCCGGTTTGAAGGATAAGGTAGCCAGCGCAATTACAGGCAAGAGGCATATCATCTTAGTCCTCACAGTGACAACGCACCTGTGGTTCTGCATTTTTGTTACTTAAAACCTAAGTGCATGAACCGTAGGTGTTATGGGCGACAGGTACTGCTTTCCATCAGGTGGTCTGGCTGCTCGTTTGTCACTGAATTGCATTAAAAAAAAAAAAAAAAAAAAAGCGAAAGCTTGATACATATATATGTATGTGTGAACTGTGAACTGCCTTCTGAGTCGGTAGTAGATTTCATACAGACTTACATACTGACTTTTAGACGATGACTTCGACGACGATGACGATTCAAAACTCCTGTAAAAGTCTATTTGAACAAATTACATTTTAATTTTATTTTGATTTGTGTGTATGTTAATTCATCCTTCACGCTGTAATATCCGGATGGAATTGATTAAACCTGGCGACAATGAAGTAACATAGGTTTTAACAGTAAAAAAACACCAAAAGGTAGCGTCGCCTGTATATCTATACTAATATTATAAAGCTGAAGAGTTTGTTTGTTTGTTTGGTTGAACGCGCTAATCTCAGGAACTACTGATCCGATTTGAAAAATTCTTTTTGCATTTGATAGCCCGTTAACTGAGGAAGGTTATAAATCATCCCGGAAAAGTGTACGGGTCCCGTGGGATAGATTTGTTTTTGTCTAGGGACGAACCCGAAGCGAAGCGAGGGTGAGTCGCTAGTTATCTTATAAATACAAATACGTCTATATTAAAAGACATTATTAAACAGTAAATTAAGCCTGATAGTATGAACGGGGCTTAAGTGTACACCAGCATCGTACGTCGACCTCGCTGACGTAATAAGCCTTGAACTGCAGTTGAATCAGTTCGAATATTCTTTGTATTGAATAATATCCTTGTTTATGAGTAATTTTATTATTTCGTATTATATCTGTTTGTTCATATGTTTTAGAAGAAATGTTATGTTAAGGAAGTAATGCAGCTATCAAGAGTCCTGAACTTATATAATAAAATAGAATAAATACTTACATATAACCACCATACACATGACCTGTTCATCATATCCATGTCTTTTTAGGTACTTGCATTGCTAGTGCAGCACACAGCACAGCACAGCACATGATAACATTTTATAACTGCCATGGCTAATAAAAATATGTGTATACTGCATTATTGTGACATGATCAAAATTTTTAGATATTAAGTTTTTTAGGGTTCCGTACCCCAAGGGTAAAACGGGACCTTATTACTAAGACTTCGCTGCCCGTCCGTCTGTCTGTCTGTCGGTCAACAGGCTGTATCTCATGAACCGTGATATTTAGTTGAAATTTTCAAAGATAATGTATTTCTATTGCCGTTATAACAACGAATACTAAAAAACAGAATAAAATAAATATTCAAGGGAGCTCCCATACAACAAACGTGATTTTTTTTTGCTTGTTTTTGCTCGATATTGATAACGGCAACAGGTAGACGCTTGAAATATTCACAGAATATTTAGTTATATATTCTCTTTAAAAATAAATAATTTAATTAAAATAAAACAAATTTTTAAGGGGGGCTTCCATACAAGAGACATGATTTTTTTGCCGTTTCTATAGATAATGGTACGGAACCCTTCGTGCGCGAGTACGACTCGCACTTGGCTGGTTTTATTAACCACATCGCGTATAGAAATCAAATTGTCCAAGGCAGCGTAGGCAAACAATTCGTCAGAGTCGAACGGTGAGTGCTGATTGGTATTGAGAGATTTCATGCGAAAGCAACGTCACTTCCAAATAATCACTACATAGTATAAAATAAAGTCGCTTCCGCTGTCTGTCTGTCCATATGTATGCCTAGATCTTTAAAACTACGCAACGGATTTTGATGCGGGTTCTTTTAATAGATAGAGTGATTCAAGAGGAAAGTTTATCTGTATAATAAATGCATATTATGGTACAGAAAAGCCGAGAAATTCAAAGATTTGTATTTCATACTAACCGTTAAAATGTACCTAGGGACGAACCCGAGCGAAGCGAGGGTGAGTCGCTAGTGCCGCATTGGTATAAGAAAATGATCATAGTTTCAATTTTTTTAAATAGATAATGAAAGACAGATTTAAGTAAGATCTGATAATAATAATCTTTAAAAGACTTAGTCAAGTTGTTAAGTTACCAGTGTTGATGAACGTTGTGTTCCTAACAGTGTTGATGTTGTATCACTATAGAACCACATCAATTAATACTTTCTTTGCTTCTGGTGCTATTAACGGCAAATGGTCTCGAAAAAACTCTTATATCCAACATCATAACTATATGTCTCAATAGAACTAACATGTGTATAGTAGGTATATTTTTACCATGGAACTAGATAAACGTATATATACTTACATATGTATAATGTACATCATTCAAAATAATTACTTCGTTACATCATTTCACTTTATTAAGGAAATAACATAAAATAAGTCGTGTAATCTTGCGACAGTTTAAATTCGGTAGGAGCAAAGGACTCATTTAACCAAATTTTCGTCCCCTCCGTGATTCACACGTGAGGCCATCGATCCCAGCATCCATATGAACACAAACTGCAAATAGTTGTAATATGATAAGCTCTAAATATTTTTTTTGTATCAAAAATATATGTTCTATTACGTCTGTATGTTTAATTTGACATAAACTAATATTATAAGTTCTAAAGAGTTTGTTAATTTGTCCATTACACAGGAACCAAGTAATATATCGACTTGATTTTTATATTATGAACAGCTTTTTGCTTTGTTCATTTTTATATTATTATACTAGGTACGTTTTAAAAAAAAAAATTAAATTAGTATGAAATACACAGACTATATATTATATATAGCCTATAGCCTTTCTCAATAAACGGGATATCTAATGGAAAAAGAATTTTTCAAATCGGATGAGTACTTTCTGAGATTAGCGCGTTCTAACAAACATACTCTTCCTCTTTAAAAATGAAATAAAATATGTACTCAAAGAACCAATTTAAATACATACATAATAGTATATAAATAAAAATTACAATTTCAATTTATCTATGTATATATATCGACTGTCCACTTTGAATGGCACACCCGTGAATCTACCAGTTTCTACAAGGTTCAAGGCCCGGGTTACGCAAGTCATTTCACCTTACATAACTTACTACGCCGTACTGTACTTTCTTCATTGTCCAGACAAGTGTAAAATACTTGATCTTAATGTTTATTGAAATAACTTATGCTATTTTTTTACTTAGTTTGCTTTAATTTGATAATTTTTGTTCAAAAATGAATTAATTCATCTTAATTAAATAGGAGAAATATTATTCAGCTAAAATCCGAGAACTGCTTCTTCTAGATATCTGTTTTCTATAATTGGGTATAAATGACTATCTCGTTGTATGTATACGTCTGATGCACAGCTTTCTGCGCCTGAAAGATAGGGAAATTCCCCGATTTATACACGTATTGTTAAAACAAATACAATTTCATATACATGTTCATTTTTTTATTACTATGAAGCGTGGTGTTAAGAATTACAACATACATAGATTGAATTCAATGGTAGGGCTGAAGGTTAGGACTAATGAAGGGTCACGAGACTTTCTCTATTGATCTCCAAAAGAAAACAAAAGTGTAAAGATACATCGTCAAACTTTATATATAAACGATCATACATATATGTACACATTATTTATACATATAATAAAACTGTTAAGGTCGAATGTCTGTACATAGAAAAAAAATGCTAAAAACCCAGTTAGAGGGATGTAAGAAGAGAAATAGAACAAATACAGTTATTTTTTATTTTTTTTGTTTCTCTGTCTGTTTGTCTATTTGTACGTACGTCTGTCGTATTTTAATAAAGCTTTACAATAATATAGTTCATACATCAGAATAATAAATAGGCTACTTTTTATCTCATAAAAATGTGTATGGGATAGTTTTGTTTTTGTTTGTCTAGAGGCGAACCCGAGCGAAGCGAGGGTGAGCTGCTAGTATCATATATATGTACATATGAGAAAAAGATGGCACACCCACGGAACTACCAGTTCCTGCAAGGTTCAAGGCTCGGTTGCGCAAGCCGTTTCACCTTACGTAACTCTTTGTTGTGCCTAACTGTACTTTCTTCGTTAATTGCTAACGCTTCCTACCGGAATACACGTTTCAGTGGAAATGACAGTTATGTTACGATTTTATATTATTAAATGTATGAATTAAATGTATTAATTTATTATTTTGTTAGATTTATGTAATAAAAGTTATTTTTTACATTTATATTATTGTTTTAGTATAATAAATTACGTATAAAATGTTTCTATGATTAATAAAATTATAAATTACCGACACATATACCGACACCGATTTACAAAATAAAAGTATTTGTAATACCATTGTTTTATTTCAATTGCAAAGCTATTAATTAAATGAATTCGAAAATTTTCCTTATTTTGATGATCTTATTGTATGACAAATAGAATAAAAAAAAGATATTCACAATTTATATTTATGTATGTCCTTCTTAAAGTTTGAAGAAATTGTGATGGCATTGTATCACATCATGTACAAAAATATGATTTATGTCATCTATATTACATCATCTGTTTTAGGCTGAATTGTTTTTTGACCTCATTAGCTTAGTTAGGTCATGCCTATTAAAGATTAGACAGATACTTGATAGGATAAACAAAAGTACCTACTGTGGAGAATAATAAAATATGATAATATTCAAATATATATCTAAGTATTAATTACTACCTATATGCATATCTTATTTTATAACTGAAAGTATATTATACTTTTAAAGATAAGAGCGTGGTGACTCATTCGTAGATTTTTTGCTTCTCCGAAATCTCAAAAAATGAAAAATTCGCAAGATACTTTTGGACTCAAATTATGAATTCTTTATAATATTAAGTTGATATAAAAGTTTATAGATGTTCATTTTTATTTAGTTTAAAACAAACAAACCCGTCGTCGTATTTTACCAATGTAAAAAAATTAGATATTTAAATAAACAAATAAGTCTTGACCATGAAATAAATTAAAATCTGAACAAATATACTTATAAATAGAAATATAAAACTATTTTATTATACAATTTTGTTCAAATTGTATTTTATTGTAATAATAACTTTTATATAATCATTGCAAATGTGCCTAAGCTATTTTTAAACAAACTTACAGTGTCACATAAATAAAAGTTGTTACGCAACATTACGTGACGGCGCCTAGCGTCCCGTTGCGTCAGAAAAACGGGACTTGAGAAATGAGAATAGAGAAAGTAGTTAAGCACGTGCTTCCAATATTAACAATCTTCCATGTTTATATTGCGATTATTATTTTTTAGTAGATATGTATAAATTATTTATATTTATATCAAATACATTATTTAATGTCCATAATTTTGTTTTATTAATGCGTAAATATGTTTGTCGGTTTGTGGGCCCTTTTTTACATTATATTTATAGTAAAATTAAACTGTTATTAGTTATCACTAGTTTTGACTCGGTGTTGCCCGTAACTTATTCGATATTTCGCTTATATATTTTACTAGCGTCTCACCCTTGCTTCACTTCGGGTTCGACCCTAGACAAAAAAAAATCTATCCCACGAGAACCGTACATTTTTCTGGGATGATATATAGCCTTTAGCCTACCTCAGTTAACGGGCTATCTAATGCAAAAAGAATTTTTCAAATCGGATAAGTAGTTCTTGAGATTAGCGCGTTCAACCAAACAAACAAACAAACAAACTCTTCAGCTTTATAATATTAGTATAGATGTGACTCAATTTTCTTTTAATGAAAGAAGTTATAATAATTAGTTGAATAGATCCAGAGATTATTCTTCACTGTATGCGGATATGAGTAATTTTACCTTTTTATTTCAGTTCTATGTTAACTTCCCAAACACTATGCAAAATATTAACATTTTCTCCATTAGGACAAAAGACATTTTTGGAATTATAAGTAAATATATGGTTAAAAGTTCAATTCTGATCATTTATAAGAGTGCATCACTTCTAATTAAAATATTTACATAATGTAATACCGTGTTGACGTCACTCGTCCCATACTGTTAGACAGTTGAAGGAAATCGGGACTCGCCAAAGTAGAGAAAGTAGGGTCGACGCACCCCACGTTGCGAATATCAATTGCGTTTGGCATTTACTATCGTAGTAACTTAGGTGACAAATGTATTATAATTAATTTATAAGGCTCTTATAGAATAACTTTAAAATACATTAAACTATAGTCATTATAAAACAAGGAAAGCATTTGCAATATACTAATTATTTCAATGACGTTTATTGATACTAAGTACATTAGGAAATTTTTTAACGCGGCAAAAAAAATCCTAAAGAACTTAGTATCAATAAGTATTTTTTTTATCGTATTCTGAATTAGTGCTTGACTACGTTTCACATGATGGTAAGTGCTAGCGCAGTCGTAGATGGTAAGTCGCACTAATTCAGTAGCCAGTAGCCACCTATTCACTCTTGCCTTGAAGACACCCATATTGTAAACGGACGGTTTTATTATTCGTGGTACAGTGTCTATGGCTGAATGGTGTCGCAAACATATTTTGATGATATATAAAATTTGAGTGATTTTTTGCCAATACAAATATAATCATCCACCAGATCTGATCAAAGTTGAACATGACCTTTAAGTAACTCAGTGTCAATATTATGGACAAGCTAAGCCTTTTTTATAAATATTTTCTTGCAAATTCTACAAATAATAATTTTATTATGTTAAAGTGTATTATTGGACTCAGTGAATATAAATTATCAAATATAGTTTTATTGACCCTTCAAAAATTAAAACTCACCTTTGATGAGCCCACCTTCCTGATGAGTAAAATTACTATATTGCCTTGATAATAATCAAGCAGTTCACAATATTAAATGGCAAAAATACTTCCATTTCATTAGAACTGTATCAGTTAAACTTAATACGATAAAAAATAAAAACCTTTACAGAAAGATTGTATAACATATTTTCATCCAACGCCAATTTCCCGCGGCTATGATATTCTGTGGGGTCGCGAAGTCGTTAGACCCCGACATATCAATGCCAAGAGTATCTAACTGTCAAGTTCAAGGTATTGCATACGGACAGATGATCTATTTAGCTCATTTCTACTGTCGGTAATAAAAAATATCAATACAATAATACAAGCTTGAATTAAATTTTCTTTAACAGTTGAAAAAAAAGACCGGTTTCATTTATATTTTCCTTTTAATTGTCAAATATGTGACCTAATTGTAATATATCTTATTATTATATATCTTATTATTTAAACACTATAACTTCTGTTGATAAATCAATTGATAACATTAACATTAAAAGTTAATTTTAACTAAGTAAATCGTAGTAAAAATAAAGAAAACTGCAATATTTTATACATTACATAACGCATTACGCCGTTTCCCGTTGCCCAAGAGGAAAGCGTTGCGACCGGAACAGTGAAAGCAAAGCCGTCGAACCCCCAAAGCAATTATCAATGCGGGGACATACCTCGTTATATCGTTATGTCCACAAGTTCAAGGTGTGTCAAATTTTAGTACTAAAATGTATTGTGACTTTTTTGGTCCGTTTTTAATTTTCTATATAAGTATCAATATACTGTTTGAATATTTTAATAATTTTTTTTTTTTATAAAAAACCTACAGTGCTGAATTATAAATATCTATTTTAAATAATTACCCTGTAAATAATTAAAAAAGGAACATAAACTTATTATATCAACTATCACATATATGAGTTATTTTATTTTCATATCACGTAGAGCCACAAGTGCAGTAAAGTTCACAATCGTGTTCTATTTAACGGTTACGTAATGTAGCAATGTACGTCACAATTTCCCGTTGCATAAGAGGAAAGCGGGGTGCGGCCGGATAGTGAAAGTGGGGTCAACGCACCCCGCCACGCGAATGTCAATGGGACGCACGTGCTATCACGATGCGTAAACAGTTAGCTATACACTGATTTATATATATATATATATATATATATATATATATATATACGGTATATGATATATTGGAATAAATAATTTAGTCGGGATGTAGGTAAGCTATGCCTTTCTTCCGAATTTCAATCAAATTCATCAAGCCGTTGCAGCCGTAAAAATGTAACAAACGGACTTACTCATATACTTTTGCATTTATAATAGTCTGATTAGTTTAATGGTATAATAAAATATACTTAAGGTTTTATAATCTGTTGAAAACATAAATAAATATTTTTAAAATTCAAAAATAATCATTAAATTATTGATTAATTATTATTATTATTATTATTAGTGAAAATAGCGTCCATATAATTTGAAATAATAAAAAGTAGACATTCTAGAACATTCATGAATGTTCCACCATTATTACTTATTATTTGTAGCGATTCTACATTTTATTTTGAATATTTCACGATAACAGAGAGGTATTTTTTTATATTTTTAACCAGTTTTAATTAAATGGGTTTAGGTACCTTCAAAGCTCTATATAAAAGTCCCTAAACATCGAACAATAACTTTTAGTGTTTTTTTTTTGGTTAAAAATGTACATGACTTGAAACTCTTTAACAATTCCTTTACCAATAGAAATATACTAGGTATCTATAAGTGACAAGACATTACAGAAAAGTAGTACAATTTAAATAGATGTCATAATTAACATCGCATCCAAGAGTCTTCATTATAAATATACGCGTGTTACTAATTTGATTGAATTTGTAAATATACTATTGTGTTGTCAAATTAGGACAAAAATCAACATAACTTATTGTGACATAAAACAAACATAAAATCTACTTGCGACAAACTTTGTATGTAATAAACAGAAAAAAGAATATTTACAATTTAAATAACCTCATTCTTGCATATTAATTTAGCATAAAAATAGGGCCGGGCCAATGATTAGTTAAAATCAAGTACAAGGAAATATTATTTATGTTACCAATAGGATTTTGTTTTTATTACTTTTTATAAATTAATAGCGTCTCACCATCACTCTGTCCCTTCGTACATTTTAGCGGTTACTATAAATATTTCAGGGATGAGATATTTTTCCGCAGTAAAAGTATCCTATATTGACCTGGATAACCAGCTATCATCATATAAAATCTCATCAAAATCGGTCCAGCGGTTTTCTCGTGAGGTGTTCCCAGACAGACAGACAGACAGATAAAAAATCTAAAAACTAAAGATTCGGCCTCTGTTTCGATAATAATAAATAGGTACTTCAATAAGATTTTCCAAAATATATTTAATGTACAGATTCGGCTCAGAATTTTATTATATGTATAGACCAGTGGCGAAGAGTGAAATTTTAGCAAAGGTAAGCCGTTTTATATGTATAGATAGATGTTAATTACAAAAAGAAAGTTAGTCTTAAAACAATTAATAGGTTTAAAATATCCAAAACGCAAATAATAATAACGCATTTCAATAAGAAAAATCGAGTTGAACAAAAATATTTCTAATGAAGTACTCTAATGATTTAAATCACAGTTCAATCGTTAATTTAAATAGAAAGAATAGTAAGTATTCCAAATTTCTCCGTATTTCACTGTATTAGGTAACAGTAAGGTATACCTTACCATACGATACCAAAATGACACCATTGTTGAAAAATTATACTCTTATTAAATCGACAAAGATCCGAAAAAATTGCTTAACATTTCATATATTCAAGATGTAAATCTAAGAATGTATTAGTTATCTATATCTTATTTCGCTAGTTCAAACCCATTAGCATATCGATAAAATATATTTTTCCCACTTAATTCACGTGTCTAGAAGTAATATGAAATATATTTAGTTCGTAGTCGTATTGTCGTGACCGTGTTACCTCTTTACGGTATTGTGTCACAGTGGATTGTTGCCAAACGTTTCCGTAACGCTTGTTTGACTTATTAGTCAATATTAAAGTTATTTATAATTAAATTAAATTGTATAAGATTAAATTTGCCGTGAAATTAATTTAATGTTGATGTCCTAAGTAGATGATTACTTTTATCCCGTTTCTTGCTTGCAATTATATTGTAATAATTAATCAATTAATTCTAGATTATATTGGTGTCTTTTTCAAATAATAGGTATATGGTAAGGTGGCATTTTCATATATGAGCGTTTAATAAAAAAAATATTTGATTAATTTATAATGATTTATGTATAAGGCATATAGTTAGGTGACCTTGGCCTATAGGAATGTATTTAAAAAAAATAAAAAGGCGCGGATACTCATTTGCTTTTTCCCGCGTTTTTTTGGAATAGAGATATCGGTATTACCCCTGTAGTGACTAGGCATGAATTGTTTGTAATACTGTAAATTATTATTATAAATTATGTACCTCATTATTTAAAAGAGTAACTGTTAAGTTTCTCGCAAAAGTGCTGAATTTAAGAATATGCAAGGAATATCTCGAAATTTTATTAGTGTCATCCTACATTATAATGTGATAAATTACCTTAGAATCGAATAAAAATATCGTATTTAAAATGTATAGATTTTTATAATACATTTTTTTTTTTAATTTTTAGTAACTATGTGAATTAACGTAAATTAAGGAATTATTAATGCATTTGTAATGTATTTTTGATTGTAGATACGGATATCTTTGCTTGGTAAAACTATAAACATTGTTGCATTTTAATATAATATTTCTTTTATATTATATTCGACAGATGCTTTTACGTTTATTTTAATCTTAATTGAAGTTAAATAATTTTATTAACTCAATTAAATTAAAATTAAAATGTCTAAAAGTAAACCTCATTAAAACTGACCGCCACCACTTTTACGTCTATTTGCATAATTTACATTTTTTTATAATTAATTAAACATGTCTCTAATTGAAGTTTCCTTACCTTTAGTAACCGTTATTAAAATCAATAGATTTTTGTATGGAATATCGTTTGAGAAATCATTTAATTTAAAATGTAAAAGCGAGTCAAACTATCTGGCCATTTAATTAAATATGTGTGTCACTGGTTTGAAATAACCTCAAAAACAAAATGATAATGCATGCAACGACAGCAATATGTAAAAATATTGCTTAAGAAGTACCTAATAAAAAGTAGCATGATACAAGTTAAAAAACTCTATTTTATACTCTACTAATTAAGATAATTATGAGTGATTATAGTATTAAAGAATATATTTTCACAAAAACCGTAGATGTTTAAATATATCTATTATTAATTTTTATTGCGTACGTCATCTTTATTTCATTGCAATAAAAAGCAAGCGACATATTAACTATTAAGCTGTAATCACACTAAATTACACCAGAAATGTTACAGTAGCTTGACACAAGCCTTAATAGTCAGTTAACATAAAATTAATTTTAAATTGTATAATTGAAATACGTAGAGAATAATCTCATTATTTGGAGTTGCAATTAGTTGTTGCGAAAGTAGCCGGTGCATAGAGCTAGGTAACAAAGCGGTGCACTGTACCGTTAGAGTTTCGAGGCCGCTTTCCCATTTCACCGACACCGACGACGCATCGCGGTCACCTCATTTTGATACTGTATAGGGTTACCAAAATTTGTTTTGCTAATATATTTTATACTAGATTTTACCCGTGAGTTTAGCCGAGCCAATTATTTTTCTCTCTGAATCCTGGTGAAATACAGGTGAACGTTTGGTTAAAATCGGTTCAGATTTTCCAGAGATTAATGAACCACGTATCGGTCAATCGTTTATAAATTAAAATCAATCTGACATCAAAAGTAACTGTACTTTTGATACTAGATTGATTTATTTTAGTGTGTCATTTGGTGCTAGGTCTAATGAAAAATAAAAATAACCCACGATATACGCGCAAAGTTATCAAGAGATAATAGTTTACACTTTTCACTATAAAGTATTTGTCGTTGTTATTTGATGTTAAAGGTTTTAATTGTGTCCTAATAGAAACAAATTAAACAAAATTATAAATCAAAATACTTACTTCCTTGAAGTAAAATAATAATAAATCATCTTTGTAAATGCTATAATTTTCCTGCGAATAAGTATAAATTCAATAATATAGTCCTCTAATAAGTATAAATAAATGTCACGAAATGTAAAAGACGCGTGCTAAAAATGCAAGCCAATACTGATATTCTAATTAATATTAGAGAGTTGAGACAACCCTTAAAAATTGTTAAACGTATTTACCATACTGGTTGTTTAAAAATACACCTTTAAAGCATATTGCATGAAAGATATCACTTACATTATTTATATTACGATAAAATTATGCGAAATTCGTAAGCTTAATATAAAGGGAGCCTTCTTTTAAAAAGTTATTTGATTGTTTCGATAACGCATGCACTTTGCAAATAAATATACTAAATATTATTAAAAAAAAAGCTTTATAAACGTTAAAACGTAAAATAATAGTAAATAAGTACATATTGATAGAAAATAAAATACTCTGTTTTGTAGAGATAACGAGTAGTATTTTTAACAACAACAAATATTTGTTTAAAATGTAATCATAAAGTGTAATCTTAAGATTAAAGATCTCAAAAAAATATGTATTGTATGAAATATAGGTATATTTTTTGATAGCGTACAGCTATATTAACAAACACAAATGTACATATGTTTATGTATTCCAGTCATACGGATTATACATCCGAGAGTAGGTATGTATTCCTAGATATTTCAAAAATTTCTACTGAAGTTAGCATTTAATTGCACCTAAGAATTTTCACCAATATTAAGAGACTGTCGGTTGATAAATTAGAATCTGCGATGTAACAAAAAGTGGAAGAAAGTGTACAGGAAAAGTGGTGAAAATTATTGAATACTTCCCGCGCCTCTCACGATTTATCTTTAAGAACGCGCTACATCTCGTCATAAATAATGACATTATTAACAGAGATAATTTAACCGAAAGAAATGATTGCTTAAATCCATTATGACTAATGTCAACTTTGTAATTTTTATTATATTATAACAATATAATATAATAAAAATTACAAAGTTTTTATTATTAATATAATTAAAATTACAAACATACAAATGTTTGTTGATTATCTTTTTGTTATACACTAACGGAGAGAAATAGTTTATGAGTGGAATACTGCCCAATTAAAAAAAAACTTTAGTTAAATTAAATTAAGTTAAGTTAAATTTTAGTTTTATAGTAAAGCCTTCAATTGAATAATACTTTCTTAGATTTACGCGAATATTTGACATTTTAAAATAATTTAAATAAAACTATCTTTTCGGATTTTTTCGCGGATTTATTTTGATTTTTGGTTCCCGACGTTTCGATTGCTTTATAGCAATCATGGTCACGGGAGAGACTTTAAACTAGTTTTATTTAAATGTCTAATATTCGCGTACATCTAAGAAAGTATTATTTTAAAATAAATCTATCTTTTCGGATTATTTCGCGGATTTATTATGATCATCAAAATAAATCCGCGAAATAATCCGAAAAGATAGTTTTATTTAGAATGCCTTCAAGTGAACTTATTTCTGAGTAAAATTTATTTTGAACTACGATTGACAATCACAAATTAAATACGTATTGAGCAGTACCTATGTGGGTGGACCCGAAGATTGAACGCTCATGAATAGTACAAATCATTATGCAGATGACAATTCGAGTGCACGGCTTGAAGATACGTGTAGAATATTTAACTAAGCTAACAAAATTTACTTCAGTATATTAAAATGCATTTTAAACTTTCGATTTGATTAAAAACGAGCGTTGAAAACTTGACAAAAGCAGACAAATTGTAAGAATTTTTTTACTTATAATTAGTTCAGTTAAAATACCAGTTTGTTTGAATTCAAGTTTTATATTCTATTTAATACTTCAGAAACGTACCTAATGTATTTACAATTATTAGGTACTTCATAGTAGTGTTTATATTTCACTTAATCATATATTATAAACGGTTTTGGTCCATATGTACGTGAATACCTATTAAAGAAAATCATTTAGCTATCTACACTAATATTATAAAGCGACAGAGTTTGTTTGTTTGTTTGAACGCGCTTATCTCAAGAACTACTGATCCGATTGGAAAAATTCTTTTTGCATTAACTAGTCCGTTTATTGAGGAAAGTTATAAGTTATATATCATCCCGGGAAAATGTCGGTACGAACCCGAAGCGAAGCGAGGGTGAGTCGCTAGTACTGGATAAAACAAAAATATCTCAAACAAAACATATCATTCATTCAAATATATTTTTAACATTAAGGTACCTATAATATTTTTTACAAATAAGAATCTCCGAACTCACAAGGGCGTAATTTACGACCCGATTTCCATTATATCACTGTAAAATATAATAAAGAAAGTGTCACACCACGTAACGCTGGTAACTGGCCCCATTGGATCACCTTTCCCCAACTTTCACCGACATACTTTACTTTTGACCGTGAAACGAGAAACATTAATTTTGCAGGATATAAATTTACATTATCAAAACTTAAAGTATTATGAATTTTACGTAATTACTTTGACAATGCCTGAAGAAATTGTTTTACTATACATTTATTTATTGAGGTAGCTCTTTGAATTTAAATGTTAGTTTACAAGTTTAACAGTTATAATAATATAGGTAGGTACATACCATTACATTATACATGAATGTATGTATTGTTTTATTTTTGCAAAGTCCACCTGTTTTGTTTTGTTAATGGTACTTAATTGGTTTTAGGTCATTCTAAATGAAATTATTTGCTAAATAGGAACTTTAAACTAACTATTATACAAAATTATTGTATGATTTTTTATTATACTGAATTTTTCTTAGAGTCTTGTAGTTGCAACTTACACCTCATTAATTTAAAATTATAAATAATAATCGTTACAATTGTAAATATGACATAAAACATCTTCATTTCAAATTCAAAGTAATACTAAATTAAATGTTTCTAGGGCAGGGAAAGTACAATACACTATCTCTATTTAGTTTTAAAGATTTTACATATTTATTGAGTAAAATTTGTAATCCATATAATTTAGATTATCAATTTGGAAAACTGTGTGTAATACAAGCCACAACTTTACGCTATATCCTTTGCGACGTGAGCGAGTATTAGAAGAATTAGAAAGAGAAAGCTGAAAAATAGTTATTAAAGTTTTTGAAATAAATTCTTCCTGTGTACTAATTATTGAGGACTAAAAAAATCCGAAAAAAAAAACAGATAGCTGTATACAATAAATAAAACTACATACAAAAGTTCAAATGTTTAAAAAATCAATATAAAAATCGTGCGTCAATGTTTTACGAATCCAGGGCAGAGAAATTTATAAAAAAAAAATACAACATTCTAATGTCAATTGCGCTTTAAAAACGTCAACGACCTGTTGAATGGTGTAGTAAGTTCGCCGCTAAAATGTATGGCAGTGTCATTGACCCTGCAAAGTTTGAGTTCATCTTCAATTTTTTATGTCTAGACTCTAGACTATCTATGTCACCTGACTTTTAAATACATAAAGTATATTTATAAATAAAATATTGTGTGGTTAATAATTAAATATTTAAACACGTGTATAAAATATAACTGTAGCCCAGTTACTAATTACTATCCTCATTAAAAAATATGGATATGGTTATCTATTAGAGATAAATCTATATTTATATTCATGTAGCTTATAAATATAAATTAATGTCATTAATAGTTAAATATTTTTATATTATAAATTAAAAAAAAAAACACATGTTAATACTTTTATATCTTTTACTTTATTTTTAGTAAAATTATGATATCGTATCGCTTAAAAAAAATTTTTTTCAATTATAAATTAATAAAGCTACTGAACTTAATTTATTTATAATTAAACAATTAAATACTTTTAGAGCCACTAACGTGGTAATAAAACTTAATATCCGTTTGTCTGTGAGTGGAAAAATACAGAAAACGCATTATTCAGGTCTTGGAGTGTTCCAGATTCGCATCCCGTTAGGCGGAGAAAGTGGCTGCACTCTATGCAAATTATGCAATTACCACTTGTACACTCGGGTAAATGAAGAAAGCTTGGTAATATGTACGAAATTGTTGCTGTATTTTAGGTAATACGTGATATTGAACTTCAGATTTATATGTATGGAAATGACCTGGTTACATCTACCTACTACAAGTGGTGATCTTATATACTTATTATATAATGTGGCGTTAATTAAATAAGCGATTTGTGGTCTTCGTTTTATTATATATTGGTAAAATTTATTTTTCATAGAAATTAAATAATACTTTGGTTAAATTATTTGCTTAATATAGGTATTTCTTTTTTAATATAAATTTAATTTTTTTGGACATTATTAGTAACATACCAATTAAAATAAAACATTAAGTTTAATTCGGGATAATTTAAAGAACCATTGAGGAAATCGACGCATATTCGTCTCTTACAATTACATCATTCTCTCCACGTACAGTTATGCGCAGATAGAGCTGCTTTCCATCTAACAAGAATGATCTAACGTGACAAAGCGAAAAAATGATGCCATCCGCCATATTTGTATGATGGCCGCAAAAAAACTAACGGAATAAAATACCTAACCGCCGAGCGGAGAAAGGCTTTCGATTGTCCCACATTTCACCGCACGCAAACAAGCGAAGCTGCGGCATAACACAAGTATGATTAATTGGAAACAAACAAGTTATCTTGCATAAAGATAACAGAAATGTCAAATTCGTTTGGCGGGAAATTTGACGTTTGTCACAATTGGCCATAGACTATAACATACGTTCTAACACAACTCGTCTCGTTCTTTTATTCGTATATAATATTGATGTCTCGCTCACTAGACATTGAAAAAGAAAGCACTGTTTTTGCCACAATTTACGTGAGTATGTCGAAGAAAGCTATGCGAGTATGTAATATTAGAAACGTCGGTTTTATACAGTTGCATTAGTAAGTTGCATAAGAAAATTGCATTTCCCCGATTCACTTTGCGACATTGAGATTTCTATTATGTGTAACATTTTTTTTTATTACTATGAATGCTTTCTTTGAGTACTTTCTGTGAGATATTGAGTAAAGATTATAACTCTACACTATAGAAAATTTTATACCCACATTTAGAATAAGCTCCTATGAATATTTAAAAATAACGCACTTACTGTATCGAAAATTAAATTATAATAAATTAAAATGTAATCATGTGTAATCATAATCAATTTTTGTTTTTTAATTATTTTAAACCGTTATGCGGTTTTATATTTTTTAAATGAAAACAAAGTAAGTGAATTCTTCATATAAAAATAAAAACATGTATAATCCCATCATCCCATTTTTAATATTACAAATGCGAAGGTTTGGATGGGTCGTTGTTTGTTACTCAATCACGCCAGAACGGCTGAACGGATCTGGAGTTAGATTATAGTCTGGAATTGCACATAGGTTACTTTTTATCCCGGAAAAATGTACGGTTCCCGTGGGATAGCAATTCTAGCAAGGGGTCGAGTATCTATTCCATACTAACCGTTAAAACGTACTTAGGGACGAACCCGAGCGAAGCGAGGGTGTATTACTAGTCTTATATATGTTAATACAAAGCCATCTATCATATTTTTATATGTATAAAAGATGCACAGGCGCATGTAGGCGGTTACCATTGAACGTTACAGTATAGGTTGAATCATAAAGATTATGTACGATTAACTGTATGTAATACGGTGCTATTACCGCTAAATAAGTATGCTTGTTTTAAGTGACGCAGTCATTTTCTGATTTTGACACGGACATTTATATTATTAAAACGATTGAAATAAAATTATTGATATTTGAATGTTATAGCTTAGTATAAATTATGTAAGTAACTTGTATTCAGTGGTTCTAAAATAAACTTATTTGGAAAAGTTATAGACAAGGATTACTGCTATTTTAATATATCAAACATTTTATTTTTTCTTATAGTAGCATAGTAATATTCAATGTAATTTTAAAGCTAAACGAAGTAATGGTGTCAAAGATTTTTTTAATCGTCTAGATTATTTGGTGACATATGCGTTAAATTTCACATTGACCTTGTTTGTATTCCTTTAACGAGCTATTATATTAATAAACAAAAATGATGCCACACAGCCTAATAACCACATAATATAATTGCTACATCCTACGTAACACTCCATTAAGTTGGTACGTGACTTTGAAACCGCGATATAAACTATAATTTCTCGTCAAAATCAGAAAGCGCGGCAGACTTACACCGGCCGGCCGCCGCTACTACATATCATAACTATTTTATGCGTTATACTATTGTAATACTACTACATGATATACACTACTACATGATTGACATTACTAATAATAAAATAACATGCCTATAATATGTTTTGCCTACAAGTCAATTATAAACAATTAAAAAAAATATAGATGTTATTTTAATTTGTTTGTTGCAAAATAAAAAAAAATATATGATAATGGCATGAAATTATTCAGTCTAAATATTCTAATGCATTTATTTAACATTTTCTATAGCAAATAAGTTTTCAAATGCAGCAATGTACATTCTACACAGCAATAGCAACAATAAGGTTAGTAACAGAACGGGTATACAATCTCAGCGAAATGTAAGCGAATGTGGGTCAGTGCTATAACGGCCTGCGCTCGATGTCCTCTGCACTGTTACGTGTGGGAAATTAGTTGAATTTGGGACAGTTTTTTTTACCATTGTTTTCATTATGCCAGTTTAACCTTTACCGTTAGTGCCATAGATACGGATGGGCTTTGTTGCTGAGTGATACAATTTCAATATAATGTTATTATATTGATGCTTTATTTAAAGCCACTGAGTAGATTTTTTAATTTACATTAATAGTTTTAGATTTTATGCTTAACTTAAGTGATATATGATACTTTTATTTTATTACAGTTATAAACATAGCCTAATTAAACTGTGTATACAGAAATTAAGAAAGCTATCTAGAAAATTGTTTTATACCTAACTCGCTCTGACATTGATTAAAGAATGCTAGCAATTAGATAAATATGTTTTATTTGCTATTTTACTTATAAATATAATAACATAAGCTACAGGGAAATAAATACCTAACTGGACAATGAATATAGTTATTCCCGAAAGTCCCGTCAAAATCTGTCCAGCCACTTCGAAACCGGAACAAACAGACAGACAGACAGACAAAAATTGAATGCATATGAAATCATTTAGTATAATTAAGCTGATATTTAAAAATTACAAACAGACTCCTCAATTTTATCAATCAATATATACATATATTATATAGAAGGTGTTATGATTTTATTATTTTAGATCTAGGAATTGCAGTCAATGGCTAAAGATATGAAATATTCATAGTGTTATCGATACAAGCAATCGAGTGGAAGCTCACTTTCCCCCGTTAAGATTTAATAACTAATAACTATCAAAACTGAAAACTTTAGTGACATAGTCTTGAACTTTCTATCAATAGCTGCAATATGATTATATCAGAGATCAAAGATATGATCATATTAAAGAAATTAATAAGAATAAAGATTACGATATTAAATATTAATCAGTCATAAATAAAAAAAAAATAGAATTTTATTAACACAGAACAAATTACATTTATTTATGTACGAGACCAACCGCAACTACGAGTATTACGATTATTTATACAATTACCTACTCCGTTTAATGTGGAAATGTCTCCGAATATATAACATTATGCCTTATTATAGCTTTATACCTTTTAACAGCCAATTTGCGAGTGTTAATTTTCTTATTCAAATAATCTAATTATCCGTATTATACCAAAAACCTACTAAGTAATAACAATAAAATGACAAAAAAATCACCAATGACATTTATATAGTACTAGCGGCTTACCCTCGCTTCGCTCGGGTTCGCCTCTAGACAATAAAAAACAAATCTATCCCACGGGAACCGTACATTTTTCCGCGATAAAAAGTAGCCTATATTATTAACTATTTATATTAAGAACTATATTATTGTAAAGTTTCATTAAAATCCAATCAGTGGTTTTTGTATAATAGCTGTATAAATTACTATAGTTTTTTAACTATACCACGGGAACTCTTTAATTTTCCGGGATGAAAAGTACCTATCTAAGATATTGACCGGGGATATAAGATACCACCATACAAAATTTCATTCAAATTTGTCTAATAGTTTCGGAGTTTAGCCCGTACAAACAGACAAACAGAGAAACAAAACATTTGAAAAAATCCTGATTTGTTCTATTTCTCTTCTTACATCCCCCTGACTCGGTTTTTAGCATTTTCTATTCTATGTACAGACATTCGACCTCTACAGTTTTATTATATGTATAGATAAGTATATATTTACAGATTTTCAAATTATATATAAGTTAATTTAATGAATTAAATGACCAAGTTTCAAAGCGTCGTCATCCAGCTATATGCATCTAGCTTATAGGCAGCTTTCACTGCAACAGTGCAGTGGACTTAGGCTATCATAATTAATAATTAATAAAACGATAATTACTTGGTCTTGTCAAGTAAAACCTGATGAGATATAATTACATCCTGCAAACAATTGGTCTTAGTCCGAATAAGCGGAAATAATATTTTATAGTTTGCCCGCCATTAAAATAGTATTTGGTTAAATCTTGCTCAATAAATAAAAAATATAGAGTTTTTATAATATTTATTTATTAATCTTGTAAAACAAGTAATTTAAATTAAGTGAGTTTGATTAATAAATTTGTAAATAAATAATGTTAACTTAATATTTCCTTCATAGTTACAAATGCCAAATTATAAACATAAATCATTAGTGTGTACAATCAGTTGTATTGAATACAATCTTTATCCCGAAGGCAAAGGAAAGCTGCCTGAAAGTCTCAAACGTGCACTTTCGAACTTCTGCGTAGGTAAATATCTGCAAAGAGAAAACTACATGGGATTAGATCATAAACATTTGTACAAAATAAAAAAGTACGACTAGGTATCGCTATTATATTTAAATGTCAATATTTTGTCAAATTTTTAATGTATTGAAAAAAAAAAAACTTACTTCAGATATACCTACTCCTAACCGCTGCTTTAAAATTTTACAGATTGGGAATGGTGAAACGCTTCTTGTCTCCAACGCATAAGTACGTATTCATATAAATTCAAAAATAAGTCGCTAAATGACCCTCTTGAATATAAAAAGTACTTTTTTTTTATTAAGACAAACCCAAAAAAATAAGAAATGTCAACTTTTAATTGCTATCTTTCACTTCCTGCACGACATAGAGCTCCCAATCTATAAATGCGACCACAGTTGGGTGTTTCTAATACAAATAATAAATATAAAATCATGTTCGATTTCATTCGAACAAAGCCTTACGATACATAATAGTCCGCACATTGTATAAAAAAACTAACTTCATAGTTTTACTGTCGTTTATTACATTATAAAAAATATAACATCATTTCCTACCGGCAAATTTTCCGGTCATGTAATATTAGCGTAGAAGCGCCTTTCCGTACGCGTAACCTGGCATTGGCATTGCATGCGTATACGCAACACGCACACAGACAAAGAGCTACGAAAGTGTGACGTACAGTACTTTCACTCACACAGGTGCATCTATCTCTACAGTATATATACAAACACAGAGTGATTAGTTACTGGTGTGGGTAAAGAAAGGTGTTTAGCTAGGTGAAATGGGCACAAATACATAATGTCTGATGTCTGCGTTAAACGGAACAGGCAATTAAAATAAACGATTGATCGCAGTTGCTATGTTAATCTTAATCTTAAATTTTTAATTTATGTAATTTTAGAGATTATATGGTATACTAAATATAGAATCTATAAATTTATAAATACACGTATAAAAATAATTACTGTTAACAAGAATGATATTCTAGTTTCAAAGTAAGTATATCATAATTTTCGTGACGAGAACGTGTGGCGTCCGTTCGATGTCCAAAAGTTAACATAGGTATTGCGAGTATTATTACATATTTAATAAGGGAAAACAAAAACAAATCTATCCCACGGGAAATGTATGTATGTATGTGTTATTCCAGACTATAATCTATCTCTGTGCCAAATTTCATTCAGATCCGTTCAGCTATACTGGCGTGAAAGAGTAACAAACATCTATACTCACAAGCTTTCACATTTATAATATTAAAATAATATGGATTCATTTATTATTTTGTTTTTTTTTTTTATATTAGTAACACAGTTAGGAATTTTGACAAAAACAACTATAAAATTAATTTATTTGCCAACAAGATATAGTTATTTCTATAGATTAAGAAGCTAATTTAGTATCATTGAGTAAATTTCTTTAATCTTAAACATATAGTATATTTTACACTTTAAATAGAATAAAAAGAAAATAAGGAAGCTATTAGAAAGGGCGTAAACCGTATTAAGTACTTGTAATTAACTTCTTCATGTTAATCCGTTAAAGGTCGCCATGCCATCAAAGTGTTGCGAAGTATGACTTCATTGATCGCTAGTTCCACTTTTCTCAGTTTTCTCTTAGTGAAAGGGCCGTTAGAAGGTTCTCGAGTTACTGAACTAGAATTACAGACTGATAATCTATTAAATTATAGACTAGTCTTGCAAAGGTACATTGTTAGTGGTAAAATGCGTAGAATATCATGTGTAGATGTTCTCGTATACTTACAAATATATAATTGTGCTAAATTATATGATAAACGAAGTGCTTTTCAGAATTTTACTTTTTAAATATTAACTTTTGTCTTAAAAAATGGTAGGTAAAGGAAATGTTTTCTCCTTAAATCAATTAATATGATAAATTAAACACTAGTTGATTAGACCGACTATATCTTTGAGTATTATAAAGTTTATGTGATAGTTTTTAAATAAAAATAGTTTATACAATTAAATATTGGCATGAAAAATGGCGATTTTATAAAAAAGAAATGTGTAATCCGGAATAAATAGGACATACGGCTGTATACGGGTTTCCCCTAGATTACAATAAATGAATAAATTAAATTTAAACCTAGATTTTATTTTCAATCAGTCAAGGCAATTAAGTCGAGTGGGTCATAACAGTAATACTAACCAGAATCTAACCGTTAGTTAAATTCATAAACGCTATATCTGCTTGATTTTCTAATAGCATTCGGTACCGGTAAAGTACATTTACGAATGCCCAAATGTAAACATAATAGCCATCTTACATAAACCGACTTGACCTACAATTTGAGAGAAAGGTCTAGGCGCCCCCCACACTTCACTATATTATATGCAGATTAGCGACTTCATCTATGTAGGTCAATACACCAGTGTAAATAAATACAATTATTATATTACGAGTATTATACTATTGAATTTTTACTGCCTCGGTGGTGTAGTGGCTAGCATGTACGGCTGCACATCGAGAGGTCCTGGGATCGAGTCCCGGGTCGGGCCAAGTTTAGTTATTGAGCCTTTCTATTTAGTAAGTCTGAGTAACATCCCAGAGTTGGAAGTTGGCGGTGTTTCACCCCCGTGCCTCGGAGAGCACGTAAAGCCGTCGGTCCTGCGCCTTAGCTCTCACCGATCGTGTCGAGTAGTCATCCCACCGGAGTATGAGAGTGACAGGAATAGAGAGTGCACTTGAGTCTGCGCGTACACTTGTGCACTATAATATCTCCTGTGCAGATGGCTAGTCTCAATGAGACTGGCCGCCGTGGTCAAAGTCGGTCGGGAGGTCATTATTATTATTATTATTGATCTTTTTAATTAACTGCCTTTTTTAATATACTTTTGTTAACTTCGCTTGGAAAGTCGATTACTTTGACCTACGTTTATTTTTCATGTCGATATACACTTTGTAATTACATGAAATCCGGATCACAATAAAATAATTTCATATTATCGTGCTATCTGTTCATGGAACCAGGAGGATAACAAACTCTACAATAGCTACTAGTAAAGTTATCTTTTACGGACTTATTTGGTTCGTCCTATCACTTATCAGTAGGTCAATAGTTTAAATTTTATTGAAAAAATATGATTATTATCACGGATTATTTCTATTTATTGCCATTATTTACGAACTCTCGAAATATATAGAGTATATAAATACTATATAATATGTGTATTAAATGTACAAGGCAGTGGTAGCCCAGTGGTAACGCGTTCGCTTGGAAAACCGAGTGAAGCGGGTTCAAATCCCGGGTCTCGCACCTCTGATATTTTCATGTGCGAATCATTTTCTAACTTGATTACCACTTGCCTTACGGTGAAGGAAAACATCGTGAGGAAACCTGCATGTCTGAGAGAACCTAGCAAGTTTTCGAAAAACATGTGAATTCCGCCAATCCGCACTTAGTCAGCGTGGTAGACTATGGCCTGATTCCTCTCGTATTGAAGGGAAGCCCGTGCCCAGCAGTGGGACGTTAAAAAGGGCTGAATACACACTATAATATACAATACGTATAATATGTATTTTCTTAGATATCCTATCCTGTACCCTGGATACGTTCATAGGATTTTGTAAATTAATGGCTATTATTGCAATTACTATACATATATTTATAATATGTATGTACTGAAAGTTATATATGTGTAGTGTGTCAATTATCTGGTATCCATAACACAAGCTTCGTAGCTTACCATGGAACTAAATGGTGCTGTGTGTTAACATCCCAACATATTTATTTATTTATATATAGGTAAGTTACACATAACACATCTATACAGATGTCAAAATGACGGCTAAATATGTGCTAAATGCATATGAATTATATAGGTGCGGTACTTATAAGAAAAATATAAATTTTAAAATTTTTGTCTGTCTGTTTGTTTCGGCTAATCTCTGAAACTGCTAGTCTAATTTTGACGGGACTTTCACTGGTAGATAGCTGATACTATAAGGAGTAACTTAGGCTACTTTTATTTTAGAAAAAGAATTAGGGTTCCGCTCAAAAAACTTAAAACTAAACTAGAGCTTCCGAGCGAAGCGAAGATTGTTTTATTTTTTGTTAGATTATAATTTAAATAGTTCATTACTTTAAACAAGACAGTAAAACAGGGATGTTAAAATTTAGAATGTGAAAATATTTCTGCTCGTAAAACGCAGACAAAACCTTAACGAACCTCTAGTAGAATATGTTGTTTTACATTATTAGGTAAACAACTTTTATCGTTTATTAATAAATAATAACGGTAAAAATTATAACCGTTTATGCCCGTTGTCGTCGTAATATATGCAAATATACGATAATTATGAATCGTGTATTTATTAAGATAATATCTAAAAGTTAATATATAAGAATTGTGTGTCTATCTGTGTGTAACGAATCGATTTCGCTGAAACTTTAGTCAATTGTACTGGGCAAGCACGTGAAGGTTTCTTAAATGCCATTGACGTCCTGTGAATAATGCAAATTTTGTATCATGCAAGCTGAATTTTAATAAAAAACCATATAAATAAGAACTAAGTAAATCTTTTAGTAAATAACGGGACGCACGGGTATCGATATAGGGTGAGATGTAGATCCAGCCATCCTCTAGTAGCTACGCCAGTGTAAAAATAAATGAGTACTTTACAACTGGGCGAAGCCAGAGCAGTTTGGTATTGAATATTTTAAAATAAAATGTAGTCAAATAATTAATAAGCTCTTACATAAAACGCCGGCTTGACCCAGAACTTGAGAGAAAGGTCTGTGCTCCCCTCTCTTATGTATTTACACATTAGTGTCGAAGTGTGACATTAAATATTCCATACTAGTAAATAATACTTTCTTTATTTACATAATTTATATAAATATAAAAAATTACTTATTTAAATTTCGTAAGGAAAATTAGAAGCTAAGTGTTTAAAAATAAATAAAGTAAGTTCGTAATCGTAATTACAACTTTTTAATATTTTTTACTGTGTAACCCAAACAATTTCGAGTTCGAGGATCATATATCAATAATACTATAAAGCATAAAAAATACAATTTATTATATAAAAACGCGAATATCAAATTTCTTCAAATTAACATGGAAGAAATCAACCACAATAGGTAGGTACTTACTCAAATTTCGAATTAAATTAATGTATTTTATTAGATTAACTGTTACTATTCAAAAAAACATCAATATTCAAACAGACTGCCAAATCCATATTTAATAAACATTTATTACATAAAACAGTATGACCCAGAACTTGAGAGAAAGGTCTAGGCTCTCTGCCACTTGCGTCAACCATTTTGCATCTTATTACAGCAAATGGCATACACAGACGCTTTAATTATAGAAACAGCTTTATATTTCGTGGTGTGTTTAGTTATGATTAATAAATCACTTTAATAAACAGCTTAAAAAAGTTAAATTATGTTATAAAAGACATCAAATTTTAATGGTACAAATACGACATAGTATGAACTGGAGTATTATCTACAAAGTAGTATACATACAAATATATCTAACATGAGTATTTTTTTGTTTTTATAAATAAAAGTGAAGGGTTTATTTTTATAAAAATCTATTTTATGCTCTCATTCTAATTTGCACGATGCCAAAGCTGAAAAAAAAAACATAAAAACATTGTCTGTCTATTTATCACGGCTTAGCCTAAGCTTTTTATTCTGGAAGAAAGTATTCCTGTGAGCAAAGAGATCTGCTAATTTTAATTTTATTTCTATACAAGCTTATATCGTCTAAGTATTATTTAAATTACAATTGGTAATGCAGCCACCCACCCACTCACCATAGAAATATTGGCTAAATCAATTTCAAAATCATAAATATTAATTTCTTCTTTCAATATTATTTCTAACTAATTAATGCCCTTAAAGCAGAGTGCATAGAGCAAAGAACTCAAACTGTATTTTTAGACACGCATTCTATTGAATAAATCATATTTATGTTTTTATTTTCTTCTACCACTAGAAAACCAATAAAAACAATCTATTGAGATCCGTCTAACCATTCTCGAACAAAGTTCAAATAAACAAACAGGCTTTAAAAATCTAAAAATGACTTCTATTGTATTAAATACTAGCGACTCACGCTCGCTTCGCTCGCGTTCGTCCCTAGGTAGTTTTCACGGTTAACTATGTTTAGGTATACATAAATAGTAGCTTGCTACTCCTAAGATATTCATTTAAATTATATAGCGATTTACCCTCGTTTTGCTCGGGTGTGTACGCCGTACGCGGATTTTGTTCACAATTTCATGGGTTTTAAATTTTTTTCGCGGAAGCCTGATTCTTTTTCTAAAATAAAAGTAGCCTAAGTTACTCCCTATAACATCAGCTATCTGCCAGTGAAAGTCCCGTCAAAATCGGTCCAGCCGTTTCGGAGATTAGCCGAAACAAACAGACAGTCAGACAGACAGACAGATAAAAATTGTAAAAAATGTTGTTTTGGTATATGTACCGTGTATACATCCATATATATTTAGTAAAAAGCGGTTATTTTAATATTACAAACAGACACTCCAATTTTATTTATCTGTATAGATGTACAATATTGCTTAATAATATAAAATGGCACCAGCCACCAAGACTATTGTTAATACTCTCTGATCCCTTCATAATATTCAATATCCTCATTCAGTTTACAGTATCATATAGCAAGTATGAAGTACAAGTATATCCAGTCCATCCGTTTAACCTAGTTATATCTATGACCTATCACTAGTCTCTGGTCGCGAGAAAGCGGGCCCTACTAGCTTTCCCTTCACGGGCCGTTTGCCCTCAATAGGGCTGTAGTAGGAAAAGTTAAATAACATAATATAATATATCTGCCTTATTTTATTTATTTTTTTATTAAATAACCATTATTCTTAATGCAAAGTAATGTGCGTGTTAGTTGCTTTTTGATACCTCAACATCTTAAATATGATCGAATTTAATGCGCAGCTCAAAGTATATTTTTATTTTCTTTTTCTCTTACGAGCTAGACACAGAAAGATTAATTTTATGTAATGAATACAACAATAGTACCTACTTCTTTGACGGACATGCAAACAATCAGACAGAAAGATGGACGGATAGCGTAGTTTTAGTAATAATTTTCCGACTGAACCCTTCGGAATTTGGATATAGAATCTTAAAAACCGGCTTTTAAAAATATATCTGACTTTTCGGACTTATCTGATCTTCTATATTTTAGAGATCCATAGACTAAAGGCAAAAGTGGAATTCTTACAAAGTTATATATTATTATTATTTCATTTCTGTTTGCTCGTCTATTCTATGCTATTGTAATAGATCTTTGAATAGGATTTAAAAATTTATTAAAAATAGATCTCTGATTGAGATGAATGTAGAACTAAAGGACTTGTTTTTCATATACTTACTAAGAAACAGTACGCAATATAAACTTATTTTTGTTGTCGATATTTTCACGCGTAAATTATTTATCAAATAAGTATCTAAAATAAATAGTTATACCTAACACAAAAACGCTACTGGTAGCCCTCAATACGCGAAACAGACTCGAACTCATACTAATTTACAATCTTATTTCGTACAATAAAATTATATTATATTTAGAAAACATCGTTTTCCATGCTTCCCCTTTATATTCCCTTTAGAGTTCTCTCACGAATCTCACCTTTAAAGTTACATTTAAAAAAACCCTTATTAAAACCTCTTGTAAGTTCAAGGGATTGGTCGAGACTCTAGACTCTAGGCGTTGACAGGTAACAGTCAGGATAAGCAATTTTTGTTTTGTACCTATCTAATATAGGTATTATAATAAAAATATTCGAAAATATATTAAATATATAAAAGGTAAACTAGGTAAACTGGTAAGTGGTAAACGTACTCATTCCCATTTTTTCCAATAATCCAATGGTTATTTTTCAATAATTTAATAAAACGAAAAAAAAACATTATATGCTTTAATTTTTAGGTGATTTATAAACAATAGTATAATATTTAATATTAATATACTGTGATAATATTGTTTTAAGTCAAGCGCCATCTATTTAATATATTTGAAATTACGTTTGAAATATCATTGGAATTTTGCAAGACTTAGTTACCTACATGAAAGATCACAACGACACCTTTATGTTAAAAAGTTGATTATTTTTTTAAATTATAAAAAGATAATTTTATAAATTATGTATCAAAAATTTTAGATATTATTGACACTATTAATCCATATTTTATTGCTGCCTGAGTTATATTTTAACAATTATTATTATTTTACATGTTTGCAACCCTCAAGAATGCAGTTCCTCATTCCAGGAACCAACAATTTTAACACTGGTCACCCAACAGCTCAATCTAGGAAGTACAGGAACTGCTGGCAAAAATTATTGTTTTCTGTTATTTTTATTCAATGAAATGCAATTAAATAAAACGTTTAACGTTTCGCCAAGATGATACCGAGATGAATAAGTGTGTGTGCGGGGCGAGTGTATCTAATTTGAGCAGGACAAGAGAAGCAGGTGTGACAGGAACAAATACCGCATAGGGACTTAAAATTTAAATATAATTCATTTAATCTTCGTTTATCATTTGCGAGTGATAAATATTTGTTTGGATAGCTACAGGAAGTTTCTAATCAGTATTATGCCGGAGTGTTTTTATGTGATATAATCGTCATAATATTTGACCCACTTACGGAGCCTTGTGGGTTGACCTATTGGAAACGAATGCGGACAGCGCTGTTATTTTTAGGATGTAGCTTTGCAGCTAATTAAATATTTATAAATGTCTTTCGCGATGAAGAATTATAATCCCAAGTTCTATGAACGAGTTACCTTAATTTTTCTAGTTGGAATATGGTGAGCCTTTGTTTTACTTAGTATCATTTTTTTTCTTGCGTTGACATTTCCACAGTCAGGTTAATTATATTTGTATTTTTTTTATTTTCATTTTTTTGATACTAATAGACTATTGTGAAATTTCATGAAATAATAATCATTTAAATATCTTTAATGCTGTGAAGCATAATTATAAAATATGTTAAAATTGTCAACTATGTTTAAGTATATTTAGATAATTTTAAGTGTCTAATTGAATTTTTAGTTAAATCTAATCTATTGTTTTACTGCATTACTTTATTTTATTACAGATAAGGAGAATCCTAAATAAATAAATGATATATAAGAGATGTAAATATAAGTAAATGATAAAAGTGTGAATGGAACAACTTCCTTTGAGGGATCAATTTATCAATAGAAGAATTTCTTTTAACAATATTCATTTCACTGACTATCTTAGAGTAGAATCCTGCATAATATGTTAAAATTAAAAATAAGTAAAATTTTTTTACCTGTAACATAATACACATTTTAAAGAAATAATGGTAGTTTAACTGATATGAGATAAAAAATGGAGATATTATGGTTACTTAGCATGGAAATTTTGTGAGATTTACTATGGGATTAGCTTGAGACTATAGAAGGGTGAATGTGGGCCTTAAGCCCTAAGGCTGGATATAGTCAGTAATGAAGAAGCAAAATGTTCGCACTCTATCGTTAATTGTGTGCACATTTACTTATTTACTGGTTGGTGCCGCTGTTTTTGATGCACTTGAGTCTACCACTGAAAGAAACAGATTTGAAGTTTTACAAGGTAAATAACTCTTTATACATAATTTTTCTTAGTGTAACATTTAATTTGTTAATTATTATCATGTTTTTTTTTACGAAATAATTAAATTAGTGTTCACATGTTACTTTTTGCACCGCATGTTTATTTTTGCTTGACAAATGAATTTTTGTATTCATTATTATATTCAAATATAATAATACATTGTAACATTATGTACATTGATAAAGATCATTTTAGTATTTACAAACATTTAAAAGTCCATAACTTTTAAATCAATTGGTTCCATTTGCCACGTTTGACTTATATGATGTTAATTTTTTTTCAATAAGAATGAACCACACAATAAAATTACTGTTATTACAGCCAAAATTTCTTATACACTAAACAGTTGTTCAGCTTTCTTTGTGTATAACATTATTGTCTTTATTAAAAATATATAGATTTTATTGATACTGAAGTTTGCATGCGAGTGTATTTGTTACATGTAGAAGCTGTAGCAGCTTAATATATTGTGATTATATATATTATTATAGTTTATTATTTATAAAGTGATGGAAATTACTTATATCATGGATTAGCATTTAGCACATCAACTACTTTTTCTGGACAAACATATCACTCAAAGAGAGCCCAGAACAATAAATAACTAACGATAACAATAAGAAATTTTACAGGTTTTTCTATTCAAGTTGAAATGTAGTAAATTACTCTTAATCTTCATTTACCAACATACGGAGATAAGGTTTTTGAACCGTACATTTAAATTTAAGTCCAATAATGACTCAATACTATATTTCACATGTAAACATTGGAAATATAGCATAGTTCATATACAAGAAAAAGTACATGAATTTTATAAAAGGTTGCATATCCCTCTCAGTGGTACCTTTAAAATGGAATACTTGTACTCATTACCATGCTTCCTTTCGTTGAGTTTATTTATTTTCTTACCCTTAACATCAATTATCTTCTTCTAAAATACCTATAAGAATTCTTAAGTAAATTAGTCTTAAGATTGTTCTAACTTCAAATTAATTAAGCCTGACTATCATTGTCTCGTGGCTATTATAGTTGAATCATTTTATTTTTTATTTTATTTTATTATGTTAAGGACCTCCAACAAAAGATACACACTTTACATCATTTAAGAACATAAAAGTAATTAAGACTTACAATATGTGTGCTCCTTCATGAATCATGCATGGTAATAAGTATAACATACTTAATGTAAGAACATGGTCGCGGTGACCATGGGTTTTGGTCGCAGCGACCATTGGTCTTGGTCGCCAAGCACATGACTAGACTCGACTTCATAGTATTATAACAATTTCAGCGATCGAAGGAATGATAATAAGCAAATACAATATATCCGAAGAAGATTTCCGCGTGATGGAGACTGTGGTGCTGAAGTCGGAGCCGCACAAAGCTGGCCAGCAGTGGAAGTTCACTGGCGCTTTCTATTATGCTACTACCGTGCTTACTACTATTGGTAAGTTGAATTAAATAAAATCACTTAACATGACTCCCATTTTGAATAAAACTATCTTTTTGGAGTTTTTCACGGATTTATTTCGATATTTGGTTCCCGATATTTCGTAAAAATTGTAATATTTAATTATAATCACAGCAGTTAAAATTAAATAAATAATATTAAATATTCAACTATAAAAGTTACTGGAATGATAAAAATTAATTAAAATTAACAGATATTGTAATTTGTAAGGCCATTGCCTTTTTTGTAATTTTGAAAATCAATGTTTAATTTTCATATCAAATTGTTAAATTTGTGGGTAAGTGCTCTCTGTAAAAACTATATTTTGTTGATAGTTGAAAACCTTTGAGACGTCTAAAACCTTAGTCTCTCCTGTGACCATGATTGCTGTAAAGCATTCGACACGCCGGGAACTAAAAATCAAAATATATCCGCTGAAAAATCCGAAAATGATTTATTTAAAATGTCAAATATTCGCGAAAACTAAGAAAGTATTATGTAATTCCCCTTTTTATAATGGAACGTGTAGAAAGGGGGCTCAAGCTTGACTGATGGATATAAATCTTCTATTATTAACCGACTTCCAAAAAAAGGAGGAGGTTCTCAATTCGACCGTATATATATATATATATATATATATATATATATATATATATATATATATATATATATATATATATATATATATATATATTTTTTATGTTTGTTCGGGCATTTTTTCGTCGTTTATGAACCGATTTTGATAATTCTTTTTTTGTTGGAAAGGAGATATCCCAAGAGTGGTACCATGATAAGGAAACCAGGATCTGATGATGGGATCCCAGAGAAATCGGGGGAACTTCCGAAAATTGTAGAGGCGACTAGTGCGTTTGTTAACATTTTCATTAGGTATTTTAAAGCACTACTATTTAATGAAGGTCTGAAGTCGATCTGATGATGGACCCGAAAGATAGTCGAGGGAACTCCTCAACGATTTGCAGCAATTACCTAGTATTTGGGCTTCATTAATTTGTATTGATGATACGTCTACACTAAAAATGGAAAAATAAAAACTTAAAAAAAAACCGACTTCCAGGCACTGAAAAGTAAAAAATAACTTTTTTCTTAAAATTTTTTCGAAGTCGGTGCCAGCCAATACAAATCAAAGCACACCGACTTCGAAAAAATCTGATTAAGTATCTATTCTAAATGAAAACCCCCGTTTAGTTATTTTTTACTTTTCAGTGCCTGGAAGTCGGTTTTTATTTTTTTTTAATATTCGACTGCCACACACTGTAGCCTATTTAAACTTGATATATTTTAACACTAGCGACTTACTCTTGCTTCGATAGGGGGCGTCCCTAGGTATGTTTTAATTTTTTTGAGCGTATCCCTTATTCTTTTTCTAAAATTAAAGTAGCCTAAGTTACTCCTTATAACATCAGCTATCTGCCAGTGAAAGTCCTGTGAAAATCGGTCCAGCGGTTTCGGAGATAAGCCGGAGCAAACAGACAGACGAAAAATTTAAAAATTGTGTTTTTCTTATATGTACCGTATATACTTTCATATGCATTTAGGAAAAAAGTTGTTACTTTGACATTACAAACAGACACTACAATTTTATTTATCTGTATAGACTAGCGATTTACCCTCGCCTCGCTCGGGTGCGTCCCTAGGTATGTTTTAATTTTTTTGAGCGCATCCCTTATTCTTTTTCTAAAATTAAAGTAGCCTAAGTTACTCCTTATAACATCACCTATCTGCCAGTGAAAGTTTCGTAAAAATCAGTCCAACTGTTTCGGAGATTAGCCAGAATAAACAGACAAAACATATGAAAATTGTGTTTTTCGTATATTAGTACCGTAAATAATTTCATACTCATTTAGTAAAATACTGTTATTTTAATATTACAAACATACACTTCAATTTTATTTATCTGTGTAGATATACTCGTAGGTAGTGAAAAATATAGACCTTTTTTGGTTTCATTTAGGGTTGGCTAGCTTTTAGTAATTTTTTTTCCAGTACCTTCTATTCTAGTACGTAAAAACAAAATTTATTGTGTGATCAAAATTTATTTCAAAATATATCAGGAAATTACATTAAAACTTCGAGTAATACTATTACAAGACGTCCGCGATAAACAATAGCATTCCCAAGGAGGGTTGATGTCAGGCAGGCGGCCGGTCGTAAAAGTTTTTGCCAAATCCTATCGGCAGTACGAAGGATGTATTGCGCCGACCCCACGTGATTGAGAAATGGGCAGGGAGATGATGATGTCATATTCTTGTTGAGCGTTTTTTTGAAGTTCATCTTTCTATACATATAATAAAATTCTGAGACGAATCTGTACCTACGTTAAATATTTTTTGGAAAATCTTAATGAAATAGTCATTATTATCGATACATAGGTCGAATCTATAGTTTTTAGAATTTTTGTCTGTCTGTCTGTCTGGGAATGAACGCTTCACGAGAAAACTACTGGATAAATTTTGTATGATGATAGCTGGTTATCCGGGTCAACATATAGCATACTTTTTACTGCGGAAAATTATCTCATCTTTGAGAAATCTATAGTAAATGTTAAAATGTAACTAGGCACGAACCTGAGCGGAGCGAACCCTCGCTTCACTCGAGTGCGTCCCTAGGTACATTTTTTTGAGCGAAACCCTAAATCTTTTTTGAAATAAAAATAGCCTAACTTACTCCTTATAATATTAGCTATCTGCCAGTGAAATCCCGTTAAAATTGGTCCAGCCATTTAGAGATTAGCCTGAACAAACAGACAGACATACAAACAGACATTTTTTTTTATAAGTACCGTATATAATTCCATATGCATTTAGTATAAAGCTATTATTTTGACATTACAAACTGACACTTCAATTTTATTTATCTGTATATAGGTAGATTAAAGAATTAGATATGTGTTAGTGATAAAAAATATTATTACAGGCTATGGACATTCAACTCCTGCGACTATTGGTGGGAAGCTGTTTACGATGTTCTACGCGATTGTGGGTATTCCCCTCGGACTGATCATGTTCCAGAGTATCGGTGAACGTGTTAACAGATTGAGCAGGTAAATATCTTATTTTTATGTATTATTGTTATCGGAAGTGGTAGCCCTGTGGTAACGCACTCGCTTGGGAAACCAAATGAAGCGGGTTCAATCCATTCCTACATGATTACTTGTCTTGCGGTGAAGGAAAACATCGACAGGAATCTGCTTATCTCGGAGAACTTAGCTTTCTGAAGGACATGTTCAGTCCGCCAACCGTGGTGGGCTACGGCTTGATCCCCTTCATATTGAAGGGAGGCCCGGGCCCAGCAGTGGGACTTTTAAAAGGGCCGCACACATACTCTTTTAAGTTGGCCAAAAATTGATAAATCTATTAGAAAGTATAATTTGATTTGATTTTACAATTGTGATTTAATGCCAATACTTTTAATTTTTTAGCGTAATAATAAAGTCGATAAAACGCGCAATGAATTGTAAGCAAACGCATGCTTCAGAAGTGGACCTAATATGCGTAGTGACGACACTCTCGTCGCTAACTATAGCGGGGGGCGCCGCCGCCTTCTCCAAGTTTGAGGGATGGAGCTATTTCGATAGTGTTTACTATTGTTTTATCACTTTGACTACTATAGGTAAGTGTTTTTTTTTAATAATGCAATAATTCAGTTTTTTTTTTTTTATAGTGATTAAGGTATTCGCTATAAAATTGTTTGTAAATATTCAATATCTGTAGCAAACGTTTTCTATTAATAAATTTAAAATATTTGTAATATTTTATAAATATAAAACTTTTTAATGGACTTTAAATAAGAGAATTATTTTTTTGTTATTATGAACCAATTGTAATGTTTTTTTTTTGTCATGGAAAGTATATCTAAACTAAACTAACTAAACTAGCGACTTACCCTCGCTTCGCTCGAGTATGTTCTAGGTACGTACAATGTACATAATATAGCATTGGTACAGTTTATTAATTCTTTTTAAGAGGAGTAACTCCGTTATACATAGTTTATTGGTGAACGCGGCGCACGCCACTAAAGCTCCCAGTTGGCATGATTTTCTCCTACATTTTCAACAATTATCGTCAAATTACATACAACTTTAATGGTTTATACACCTAAATGTTTATCGTGAATTTCGTCCATTGGCGAAAATCGTAAGAAATGTTGGTAGTTTTTGAGTTTATCGCATTCAGACAGACAGACAGATGTGGTGGGATGACTCTGTTTAATGATATGCAGTGAAGTTATTATATCAACTATTATGATTTCAAATACACATTGCCCTCAGGTTTCGGAGATATGGTAGCGTTACAGAAAGACAACGCGTTAAACAGAAAGCCTTCGTACGTGATGTTTGCGCTGATATTCATCTTATTCGGCCTCGCGATAGTTGCCGCCTGTCTCAACTTGTTAGTACTACGGTTCGTCACTATGAATACTGAGGACGAGAAACGAGATCAACAGCAGGCGGAACAGGTATGCGTTTTAAATTTTGCTAGTGATATTATACTATGTAGTATTATAAATAAGAAAGTTTTTATGTGTGTGTGTGTGTAAACAACTGGACAGATTTGGATAAAATTTATTTATATATTACTAGCGACTCACCCTCGCTTCGCTTCGGGTTCGTCTCTAGACAAAAGCAAATTTATCCCACGGAAACCGTATATTTTCCGGGATGCTATATAGCCTATAGCCTTCCTCAGTTAACGGGCTGTCTAATGCAAAAAGAATTTTTCAAATCGGATCAGTGGTTTCTGAGATTAGCGCGTTCAACTAAACAAACAAACAAACAAACAAACAAACAAACTCTTCAGCTTTATAATATTAGTATAGATTGTAATAAAAAGTCAAGAGGTGTCATGAGACACCCGGTAGGAACTATGTTCTTTTCGCCTTCTCCCATTGGCTCATAAATTAGGTTTTCACAATTGTATTGTATCAAGCCAACGTACATTGTACATGTTGAAGAAAGGCACTGTACAGAGTGCACATAAAAGTTGCCTCAACATATTATATTTCTTAACATTTGATCGCTTATTATGTCGCATGGGATATTTTTTTTGGAAGTTACTTAAAAAGTGTCGTGACGGTCGAAACATTACACTCGTGCACATCAAATGTGTTGAATAGCGTGCGATTTAGAACTACAGTAGATTTACACCTAGAATTATGAAAGGCAAGAACCAATGTCTAACAGAAGTAAAGATAAAATTTACCGGTGGTAGGACTCTGTCAAGCCTGAGGAGTCCGACTGGATGGGTACCATCCCCTTATCTATTTCTGCCGCCAAGCAACAATGATTGCATTGTTGTGTTCCGGTTTGAAGGATAAGGTAGCCAGCGCTATTACAGGCAAGAGGCATATCATCTTAGTCCTCACAGTGACAACGCACCTGTGGTACTGCATTTTTGTTCTTAAAACCTAAGTGCATGAACCTTCGGTGTTATGGGCGACAGGTACTGCTTTCCATCAGGTGGTCTGTCTGCTCGTTTGTCACTGGATCGTATAAAAAAAAATCCGAACGTAAATTTGTAGTGTGTAAATACTAATATTCGTAGAGCACGTAAAAAATGTCCGTCTTGCGCCTTAATTATCACCGGTCGCGTCGAAGTATCGTCCCACCGGAGTATGAGAATAATAGGAATAAAGAGTGTACTTGTGTTTGCGCGTTGCACTATAATATCTCCTACGCAGTTGGCTAGTCTTAGATATAGATTGACTGCCATTACCGAAATGATGGGACATGAGGACATTATTATTAATATTATACAGGCACTACTCAGACATTAAAATTTCGTAAAAGTGTGAGCAGTAGAAAAATGAATGTCTGATATTAGTTAAGTTGTCGGTAGAGGGTTGTAGTGAAACAACGTTCTTCGCCGGAAGGGTAGTTACAGCTATCTTTGTTTCTTACTTTGTTTATATAGGTTACATTAGTGCGGGATTGTGTGTGGGCCTCTCAATAAAAAAAGGACCTTTCGCCTCTTAAACTATTCATCCTTAATTTATAGGTACTAATATTATAAAGCTGAAGAGTTTGTTTGTTTGTTTTTTTGATTGAACGCGCTAGTCTCAGGAATTACTAATTAGATTTGAAAAATTCTTTTTGCATTATATAGTCCGTTAACTGAGGAATAGGCTATATGCTATAAATCATCCCGGGAAAATGTACGGTTCCCGTGGGATAGAATTGTTTTTTTCTAGAGACGAGCCCGAAGCGAAGCGTGGGTGAGTCGCTAGTTTATTATAACATTTCAATTGTGTTGCAATTGCATTGTTGCATTTTACAATTACCAGATCCTTTAGAGAAGGATATCTAATGGGACCGCATTCATGTTGGCTTATTAATGTTGCAATTAGTGATGTAGTCTAAACTTAGCTTAACACGTCAGGCGCAGCAAGTAGCGGTGCGGCTGGAGGGCGACGTGATCACGGCGGACGGCGCCGTGCTGCGCGGCGTGGCGCGCGGCACGCGCCTGCCCGCGCCCGCGCGCCTCGTGCGCCCCGGTGAGTGCCGCGCCCGGGGTTGGGCTTTTGAAGTTGTACTTCTTTTGTTATGTTTTGAAGAAAAAGTAGAGTGAAATATTTACGATGCGCGCGCACACCGACAGCCAAAAAGCGACATGATGAAGTTAACTGCATTCCTTTTACAGAGAGTTGTGTCATACGGTATTTTCGTTGTTACGCCAAAGAAGGATAACTTCTTACGTGCGTACATAAGTACGCATACACGTTTTTTTTTAACATGTTTCATTAGCTTCACCTGTATCTATCTGTTTGTGTAACGGAATCTTTGAACGCGATTTTTACCCACTTCAAAACGTCAGATTAACATGAAATTTAACACACTTATCAAGGACCGATGACAATACAATATTTTTTGTTAAATAAAATAGTTATTTAAAAAAAAATAAAAAAACACCCTTTTATAGCAGATCAAACTAAAAAAATCAATGAAAATGCGTAGGGTGTTCGGTATCAGTTGTTATAAATATTCCATTGGTACGATTTCTAAATGTAGAGTTAGTATAAAAATATTGTACAAAATACACCGCGCTTTTTTCACAAAAACATTAATTTTAATCACTTTATTCTTATACTAAAAACTTACAAATTAATAAAAACTTATAACTTATAAAAATTAAAAAAATTAATAACATAATTAATTAATTAATCACTTTATTCTTATACTGAAAAAATATTTTTTACTTTTTAGTTCAGTTCATCATTAAAGCGTGTTTTGTAGTTTTTTAAATTATAGTTTATTTTATTTATGTATTTAGTTTTAAAATTACACTTTAAAGCGAGACGCAGTCGTTTTTATAAGATAATAATATATACTATGTTGCAACAATGTTTTCTACATTTAGGTGTTCTTTACAATTTAAGTAGTTAAGAATTTTATATAAAATCTGGTTTGCATGACATATGTATGTAGTAATTTATAAATATTATATATATATTACCTTACGAATTTGCTTCTCTTTTCATTATCGAGAAACAAATCGATACTCAGTTCTGGTTTTAAAAATCTTTCACTCGATTTAAGGTCTTATCTCAATTTATATGTTTTATTAATACCCAATTAATACCCGGACATTTGACATTTTTTCTTTGGTGATTAGTGTTAAATTTTGGTTTCCGAAGTTCGAATACATTTACAGCAAACATGGTCACGGGAGTGACTGAAATTTGGTGCCATAAAAACCTATATAGCTACTACAGACAGACTCTTGACAAGATTTCCTTTTAAATTTAATTAAATCGCGAGAGTCTTTTAATATCTGTGCTCTGATTTCTCATCCGACAACTCAGATTGTTGCCTTTTTACAGCTTAAATAAAAACCTACACCTATAATTAATAACATACGTAAAGATTTATACTTTTTTAGATTCACTCTCTCTAATCTTTTCGGATTATATCGCGGATTTATTTAGATTTTTGGCTCCCGACGTTTCCGACTGCTTTACAGCAATCATGGTCACGGGAGAGACAGGTTTTAGACGTCTCGAAGGCGTTATATACTTGTTACTGACAGTGCCTATTCACTATTTTACAAAAATGATTTCAAAAATGGCACCAAAGTACCTTACAATATTTGTTGATTTTAATTCTATATAATATTACGTAAATATTCTTTATAAATTTTCCTTTGAAATTAAAATTTTAAAAGTTACTGTTATGTTTCCAGGTGATACGTCGATGGTTCCTTTATATGGAGACGAGGACTATCCTCCCAGCGTGTGCAGTTGTTCTTGCAGCTGCTTTGGACCAAATAAGTGAGTTTCATCAAAACTAAAACAGACAGACAGAGATTATAATATCTATAATGTATCTATTAAACATTTTCAGCTATTTTTTTAAATCCAATTAAGTTCTTGTGAAGAATTTACTGCCATATAAGCTCCTATTGTCAATAAAAATCGGAAACAGAAGTTGAAAAATAGTAATCATTATATTAGTTTCAATTGATATGTTTTGACTAATAATATGTATTGTATGGGACTCGTCAAATCGAACCAAATAAACCGAAAGCGAAGATTTTACTCATGACCATTGAAAAATTACACTATCTATAGATTTTTTCAACTATTTAGATCAGCTTAATGTCATAAAATTACTATATTCTTATCCAGATTTCAAATACGAAGTTTGAAATCGATACGACAAGTAGAAATAGTGAATAACATAGTACATATAATATGTACCATGCTTTTAACAGGTTTAATACAGACATACTGTAGTGCGTATAGCGTTTAACATTACCCTTCTGTTTGTCAATCGGTTTCTTATTCAGTACTTATTGACGAGCTATAGTGTTGTCAATAAAAAAATGATGTTTTTTTTTTAAAATAGAGATAGGTGAAGACATAACGTTTCAGTACATTTTCCTCCTCCGGACGTCAACCAATTGTATAGATAGTAGATATCGATGAGCTTCAAATATATATTTTAAACTGTATCTAACAATTTACCTGTGGGATTTGTAAAGTAAATATTTGTTTGCAATTTTCATATTTCAGATCGATACCCTACCGCGATCCACTATCGCCTGTGCCGCCCACCAACATTAAACAAATCAAAGCTAAGAATTACCGGGAATTAGGCAATATACCGCGTTACAGAGAGAAATCATCAACGAAAAATCGATCACAGTCCTTAAGACTAAACTCTGCTTCAGGATACTTGTATATGAACGCGAAAACCAATGATTTTCAATTAGATCCCGAAGATTTTCGCGAAATTGTTGCGAAAAGACGCGAACAACTGCGTAAAGGGATGACTAGTTACGAACTGTCTCACGATCAGTTTTTAAATCCATATAGCTTTAACCGGGAAAGTCCCCACAGTTCACTATATTCTATGAATATTCGGACAGAAAATCGTAGCAACGATCCACTCGTGGACGATTACGATTCCGAGAAATCGAGTTACGCGAAAAAGAAGTTGATGAAGAACATCGCGAGAAACACAAACAACAAACGCGTGGAAAATTATTTCTACGATGACGCAGTGCTGCATTTTGACGACGAATACGCTTTCGATGGATCGATTTTGTTCGCGAAGAGAAGAAAATCGATTAATCAGAACTGGGAGGAGTTTACTTGCGATTTTAAGAACTCGTTTAACGATCAAACATCGAATGACGGTAGTTACGGATATTATATGCCAGATGAAGAGGAACAAGAGCAGTTTTTCGTGAATGATGCGCTAGCAGTGAACCTACCCTCGCACCGTGCGAGTATTTAGCTAAAGTTTAAATAGGTTAGTCTCAAAAGGGCCAATTAATATAAAAGACTTAAATCGTACGTTAAATGGCGTCGTATCTCAAATTTTAGATTGATATTTTTATCTACTTTATTGTTTGATTTATGTTCAAATATTTTTTCCAAAAATAATGTGTTCTCCTTAAATGTATGTTAATTTTGTGTTTCTTGTTATATTTGAGGAATATTCTCGAATGGATTTTTGTAATCGATTTATTGATATCGAGTAAATGTTTTTCTTATTTGGTATAGACAGTGTAAAGTGCGTGAAGTGAAATAATTGTTTTAAAAAAGGTTAAAATTAATATATATATATATATATATATATATATATATATATATATATATATATATATATATATATATATATATATATATATATATATATATATATATATATATATATATATATGTATATATGTATGTATATGTATTGTTTAAAATAATCGATTTTGATGCGACTCCGTTCAACGAATAGTACGACATTTTGCGTAATCTCGATTCGATTTAGCTTTTACACTTAGGCGGGTAGACGCTTTTTTATTCTAACTTCATTAAGCTTGGCGTTTGTAGATATTGTAATATAGAGGCTTCGCAAATTTAGGGTTATCTCACACGAAAGTTTTACCAAAATCGGTAGCTCTTCCACTTTTTGAAGTTATACTTCTTTTGGCATGTTTGGAAAAAAAATATGAGAGTAAAATTTTTACGATGCGCGCGCACACCGACAGCCAAGGAGCGACATGATGAAGTTAGCTGTTTCTTTTACAAACAGAGAGTTGTGATACGGGATGAAATCTTCAGCTATTTTTGTTCGCCAAAGAAGTATAACTTCTTACGTGCGTACATAAGTACACACACGTTTTTTTTTTATTTAAAGATACCCGCGTGAGAGACACCCTAAATGGTTAAGAAGTTTTTGTTCATAATACTCGGTATATTACGGAAACTACTATTTGTAAATTAAAGCGGTATTTATTTTTAGCATTTATTGTCCCAATGTGTTTTTTTATTTATTTTTTTTAATTATAATTACACAAAAATCGATCTCACTAATTTATAGAAAAAGTAATGAATTTTCAAAAGCCATGATCTTTATATCGATAGGAAGTTAAAAAGAAAATTGCACTGCAATTGATTGTTTTATCTGTTAAATTATTATTTATGAAATGTCATAATATTGTTGAAGTAAAACTTCTTTGGGCGTGACTGAGGGATGAGTCGATATAATGGAAAATGAGTGTCGCGGAAGTGAGGGTCAAAATTATTAATTTTGACCTATATTTATACTGTCGTACCTATGTACGTACGCCGTACGCGGATTTTGTTCACAATTTCATAGGTTTTAATTTTTTCGCGGAACCCTGATTCTTTTTCTAAAATTAAAAGTAGCCTAAGTACTCCTTATAACAGCAGCTATCTGCCAGTAAAAGTCCCGTCAAAATCGGTCCAGCCGTTTCGGAGATTAGCCAGAACAAAAGACAGACAGACAAAAATTGTAAAAAAATGTTATTTTGGTATGTGTACCGTGTATACATCCATATGCATTTAGTAAAAAGCGGTTATTTTATTATTACAAACAGACACTCTAATTTTATTTATCTGTAGAGATTAATAATAATTTTATAAAATTATTATATTTATATTAAAATTATTATATTTGATTTGTTTTAAATTAATTGCGGTATCTGCCACAGCGCCAAAGAAGTTTTACTTCAACCGCGCGTAAAGGTTACACGCGCTCATTTTTTTTTTATATATATATATTTTATATATGATGTATATAAAAGTTGCCAAAAATATTTCTAGGTACTGAAAAGAACAATTAGTATTATTGAGTGCCAAAATACTATTTTCTAGTTAATTTAATTTTTAGTGAAACAAAACTGAAATTTATTTGATACAATGATATGTAAATCTTCCAAAGATAGTCTTGTCGTCTGTAAATTTTGACTTCCAAAACGTGCCACAGTTTTAATTTTAATTTTCTTCATAAACGCCCAAAGTTTAAAATGTATTGAATTATATTTTTTTTAATGGCAACATCGATTAAATAAATTTAGGTTTATAAATAATTGTATGTTTGAGAAATGTGTATGTGATTTTTAAATATTTTAAATCAGGTTTGTTTATGTAAGTACATATTTAATAAAAAAAATTATCAAATGATTTGAAAGACAAAGAGCAAAGTACTGCATTTTACACTTTGTGGTGAAAAATTGTGAAAATAATTCCTAAAAACTTGTAGAGGTTTAACACTAAATAATTAGTGTATAAAAATTACCATTATGGCAACACTGTTGTTAATTTTGTTAAATTTATGAACTTTAATAATTTTTAATTTATTATTCAGGTTATTTAGAAAGTTTCATTAAGAACGCTGCACAAATATTATAATTATTATTAAAGGCTTTGAAAGTCTTCTTGCTATTGAAGTTCTTAAACAGCTGAATATTTTTTCCCAAATAAAATATGATATGTGGTTGACATTGAAAATTTTTACAAATACGAATTTAATGTATCTAAAAAGATGAAAATTTTAAATTACTTATTAATAATATTTATTATTATTTATGGTAAAACCAGGAATAATTTTTTTAACTTAGTTTATTGCTTAAAGCGTTATTTTTAACTTTTTAAATTTATTAAGTATTAGGGGGCTTGTTTTGGCCAAAAATAAAATTTATTTATATGAAAAATATGATCATGTGAATGAAACAGTTTGTTTTATAATCTATTAGGTTTTAAAATAAATGGACACTTAATACCTGATGGTGGCTAATAAGCCATAAACAATGTGTTTAAGAAATGAAATTTCTTTAGTCTTATAGATTATTTTTATTACATATATGTTATATAACATATGATATACAAATGTGGATTTATTCTAATATTCCATTATTTAACGCTTTACAAAAAAAAATGGGTTCTTTGAATTTATTTTTATGTGTTGAATACATCATTTTTACTATATGTATATAACATCAACATAGCTACTTTTTTTAGTTTATTAAGAACACCAACGTCACACAAATACATTTTAAATTCATTCTTAATCACAAGTTCTAGTATGTTAGTCACTTACAGGCAGGGTTCGAAATGATAATTATCATTGATAATTATCATGATAAATATGGGTTGATAATTATCTTTGATAAATATAATTGAAAATATTTAATTTGCAACTCTTCAAACTGTCTATCAACTCAACTCAATCAACTCAAAAAACTCAAACAGCAAACTGAGATAATGCAGTTGAATAGGATGATGATGATATTCCACTCATAAGTTTAATTAATAGTGCCTATGTAGTTTGTTAAATGTATTTTGTTTTTATTTCCAAGTTTTTAAGTGTCAAAATTAGGAAAAAAAATAATAATAAAAGATTATCTTGGATTACACAAGGCTTGCTAATATATCTGTTTGATAATTATCTGATAATTATTTGATAATTATCGCGGTATTTATCAATAGACATATTTATCTTGATAATTTCAATCCCTGCTTACAGGTGTCCATAGCACTGACCAACAAATTACATACATGCAATGCTAGTATAAAAAGTAACTAAAGTGACTATACTTAGAATGTTTTTTTTAAATGTTGAATTTTTTTGTTGAAATGTTTTTCATTGTTAATACTGTGCTAGTAACATGAAGATAAATGTTTTTTTTTTGAAGCCTGTGTAGTGTTAGATTATATTATTTTACTATTTCTTTTTTGACTTTGTTTTTTTGACTACAATTGTTTTTTTTTTTTTAGTTTTGTATAATTTTAATAAAAGCTAAAATTTAAAAGATCAATTTTGTACAAGATAGCTGTTTTTTTTTATGTTTTAAAAATATGTAAAATAACAATTTATGAACATAAAAATAAAATTTATTTCTGGAATTGGACCAAGTTTTCATGTTGTGTTCTTTGACGTTTTTAGTATTTATTAAAAAATATATGGGGTCGATAAACGCAATTTTGTATGCGTTTAAATTGTGATTATTAATGATTAATATCTTTATATTTTATTGCTCATAAGGCTTGTGATTTTTATTCGCATTCGAAATATGTTTTTATTTTTTTTAATCTGTGATTTTTTCTAGTCAGATAATTTATTAATATAAGATATTTTAACTTTTTTTTTTAAATAACAAACGTGCCAAAGTGAGGCCAAAAAGTTTTTAAGTACATACGCTTTTTGCCAAATATTTTTTTTATTATGTCTTGATTTTTATTGATAAACGATTTCATCTACTTAGATTACCTTCAATTTTAGAATTTAATTATCGTAGATACTAAAGACTACTTATAACAAGTATCGTTTAAATGTAACTCTACATTACGTTTTTTCTTAAAAACATGCCAATTTATATGAAATACCCTAATCTTGTAAATTTATGACGTATTGCGATTTTTATCCATTTGATTGGACAATAGTGAAATTTTACTATTATAAAAGTTAGAATTTTTTTTTAATTTTTTTTTATATCTTCTATATTTTATTGGATGTTATTTGTTATTTAATGACAAATCTCAAAATAATGCGAGGTCCAATATTGAATGTATTTTTTGTTTGACTTTACGCGATAGCTTCACCCATTTTGATGAGTGTTTCATCATTCATCCCTTAAGGGTAAGGGTATAATAAATAACTTTTTATGTCCTTGAACTCTGTTAAATATTTGTGATGATTCAAGACATTATTTTTCAAAAATTACTTTTTGAAGTGAAACTTATTTAGAATCAAATTTAGATTTTCTTTAGATTTGAATCTCGATGAAACAAACATGTGACATTAGAAAGAAATAAACACATAAATATATAGGATTAGGTCGGCGAGAGAATGAGATAGAATACATTCCCATGTTGCCATGGCAATCGCTGTTATTGTCTCACAAGTATAATATTAAATGTCACTTCTACCATGTGTGAATTGCACAAATAAACGCACATTTTTCTTAAATTATATTCAATTTAGTGAATAAAAAGCGCAAACGTCATAATTTGTCGATCCAAACTTATGGTTAGTGATTTTGAAGCCGATATACCTTCTATATAGTACTGTAATCAGTATGTACGTATGTATGAGCGTATAACTGGGTGTCTGTAATTAATGATTAAACGACTGTTAAGATTAAACATAAAGCAGTCTGAGTTAATTGTAATTTATTATAAAAATGTAATATAAAATCGGATTTCATTAAAAAATACATTAAATATTTTTTGTGTTTTATTTTGTTTTGAAATGTGTATTTTCTAGCGGGAATTGATGGGTGCCAAGCAGTCTCTAATCTACATCATGAATGTTATATCATTTAAAATGCCTGTTGTCATCTTATACAAACATGTAAATCTTTTTTCTTATATTTTTTCACAAATATAGGTATATGTATACCAACCAAAAATACAAATAACTAGGTTGAAATTGTAAAAGTAATGTATGTCGAAAATGTTACTAATAATAATAAAACTTATGTATAAATAACTTAATCATACTACTAACATAAATGCGAGTTTGTATGTATGTGTGTTACTCTGTCCCGCTAAAACGACTGGATAGATTTGTATGAAATTTTGTACGTAGATAACACAAAGGCTACTAGTAGCGACCCAAGAATAATAAATAAATAAATAATACATATGTTGGGACTTTAACACACAGCACCATCTAGTTCCATGGTAAGCTACGAGGCTTGTGTTATGGATATCAGATAGTTGATACACTACACAATATATATAACTTTAAATACATACATATAATAAATATAAACACGCCTGACTGGAGAACAAACATTCGTGCACATCACACAAACGTATGCCCCCAGCGGGACTCGAACCCGCGACCGCTGGCACAGCAAGTAAGGTCACTACAAACTGAGCCAAACGTGTCGTCAATGCATCGGAGTGAAGCGACGTAAGTTCATTTAAGTAGAATAGTGTAATATAATATAATACCCTTTAAACATTTTTTTTTACCTTTTTCGTAAAATCGGTAATGCAACGAATTCAAAAGGAGCAAAACTTATAAGTTTTTTTTTTTATGACATTCAGTGACAAACGAGCAGACAGACCACCTGATGGAAAGCAGTACCTGTCGCCCATAACACCTACGGTTCATGCACTTAGGTTTTAAATAACAAAAATGCAGAACCACAGGTGCGTTGTCACTGTGAGGACTAAGATGTTATGCCTCTTGCCTGTAATTGCGCTGGCTACCTTATCCTTCAAATCGGAACACAACAATGCAATCATTGTTGCTTGGCGGCAGAAATAGATAAGGGGGTGGTACCCATCCAGTCGGACTCCTCAGGCTTGACAGACTCCTACCACCGGTGAAGACTCCTACCACCGGTGAAGTTAACACAATACTATAAAATTAAAAATCAAATATCAGTAAGCCATGTGTAAGTGACCAAATGTATTCAGTAGGTACATCCTTTATTTATATTTAAATAATTCAGTCATATTACATCTTACCATAGATCACATAATACTACACTAGTTTTTACTAAAAAAAATATATATGTATTTGATACGAAATCCGCAGTATGTTTGTACAGGCATCTAGCCGATTTTATTAAATGACTAGCAAAACCTGCGGCTTCGCTCGCGCTAAAACTACAACAAAAAAACTTTGAAAAGGTAGGTTTCATAAAAATTTTCATCCCTTATTTTATCTCCTTATGGGATGAATTTCAAAAAACGCTAAAACACGTATTTATTTAATTGTATTGAACAGCATTAATACCAAGTTTCAAGAAATTCTGATCATAAATATTTTTTGGGCTTTGTTATAATGTGTACTCCCGTGGGAATGAGATAATCTCTCGCGGTAAAAAGTATCCTATATATTGACCCGGATATCCAGCTATCATTATACCAAATTTCATCACAATCCCTCCAGTGGTTTTTCTGTGATGCGGTAACAGACAGACAGACAAAAATTCTAAAAACAAACAAAGATTTTCCAAAATATATTTAAGGTACAGATTCGGCTTAGTTAGAATTTTATGTATAGAATATTCTGACGGTTTATCAAAGAAAAATTAGTTCAAATAAATATCAATAAATGGTGCTACATTGTGTATTCATTATTAAAAAAATAAAATGCATAAATTCCATAGTTTCATAAGAAGCTTAAAGCTTCCTTTAATTGCAGCTTTACAGTTGACTAAAATGTTGTGATTTCCGAATCGTGATAGAACCACTAGACCTATAGCTTAATTCTGAAATCACATAATATCGCTCTTGTATTTTAATGTTGTTGTATTTTTTATTTCAATGTTACTATTTTGGGACGAGGCGACATCTAGTTTATACGACGTTAAATAAAATAATAATAATTAATCGGACTTGGCTTTAACTGTAATACGGTTGTTGACCGTTAGATGGCGGTATTATTAAAATTTATCGATTTTGTACTTCAATATATTAATATATAATAATATATTATTAATATATTTTACTTCCGTGGATACGCCCGCGTTCAATTTACAAAAAAAAATTTTTGGCTTTATGTTATACAGTGACTCACTTTTGCTTCGCTCGAGTTCAATCACTATGTATTTATATAAGATTGTTCACACAAAATACGTGATTAAAAAATGGGGGTGGGGGTAGGAAGGTGAAAAATACTTAACGACCTATTCTCATTCCTACCAAATATACAAATAAAACTCATTAAAATCGGTCGAGCCTTTTCGGAGGAGTGCGACCACAAACATCGTGACACAAGATTTTATATATTAGATTATTATTTTTATATTGAATTTTATTATAGCGCTCTCTAGCGGATGGCTATTGTATTATAATATAACTGTTTTGGGTTACAGCGACATCTAGTTCATAAAACGTAAAATACAATATTAATAAAATGGGCTTAACTTCAATATAGTACGACTGTAATCCGTAAGATGGCGTTACTACTAAAAATTTCTACATAGTAAAAAGAATCGTAAATAATAGTGATTATAAATGACCCAAAATAAAAATATATTTAATTAAAAAAAGTACATTTAACTTCAACACTTCGTATTTAATAGATAAGAAAGCAGGATTAAATAAAAAAATTAAAGAGTGCGTGTATGAATGTGTAGGTACACGCGCAAGAAGTAAAACTTCTGTAAGTTATCGGTACTCTTTATCAAATTCATTTTATGTTTTAAATAATTTGGATAGGTGGGATACTAAAAATAACACATATTAGGCATATTACAATCATATGTTTATAGAATGTCATTTAAGGAACGAATATAATATTATATATCATTTGTCAGACGATAACAACGGTTACCATGACAACAAACGTTCGCCTCGCCCGATCACACTTTTCGTAACGCTCTCGTAACGTATTCACCAGCTTACTCCAGAAGTCAAACGTGCGTAAAGATGTTTTACTTAAAAAACTTACTTGTTAGCTAATAAGCTGAATTTTGATCGAAGCTAATTAAAAGAGATATTTTAAATTAGCAAAGTAAAATTATTGTTAATTTCCAGTGAGATTACAAAAATCTCATCAATGCCTACTGTTTTACTTGCACCTTTGTTATTTTTTCTTTTAAGTATCTTTTTTTTTATTATTTTAAATAAATTTTTATGTTTGCATATTTATCCTATTTATAGCTCAAAGTATACATACAGGTATATAAGGAAGTAAAACAACATTGAATTCAGAATCTAATTTAATATCATCATAATCAAAGTAACACGAAACACATAAGTGGGTACATAAAAATTTGAATATATCCAAAAAATCTTGTTTTGAAAACACTTTTTAGGAATATCAATTAAAAACAAAATGATTAAAAATTCATTCGCAATACAAAGAGAAGCTTCTCAGTAAGTATAAGTTACTTTACGGAAGTAAAAGATGCGAGCTTTAAAGTGACAACGGTACTTTCTACATGTATTATATACCAGATTCTATGAAAAATGTATAAAAGTACCTACTTTGCAATGTTTGCTCTTGAGTCATACAATGTTTAAGTGATCGTTTAGTTAGAGTTAAATTCTTATAAATAACTTTGTTCTCTATAAATAAGAAGAAGAATATAATGTTAAATTACAGTTTTATAAAAGAAACTTGATTCGTGTTAATACAAAATAATAGCTTTTGCCCGCGGCTCCGTCCGCGCGGTGCGTCGATCATGCCTGTCTTAGCATATAGTTAGTTTTCACTAATTTTTTATTTGATTTTGATCTTTGATGTCAGAAATTATTACATAGATACCAATAATTTAATACTTATTTATAATGGTTTCATGAGTTATAGTTGAAAAAAGCTTATTATACTTTTCTTATACATTCTACCATTGTCTCAGTGCTTATATTTTGTCCAACCGTCCATTTATTTACCGAAACAGTTTTTAATACAGAATTATTGGCTTTAAAATATGAATTCTATTGGTATAAAATATACATTTTACTTTTAAAACAGTCAAAAAGATATTTTTTTTTCGATATAGGTATTACATAAATGTTAGAAATAAAGCTTTTTTTTTTTAAATAGAAGAAAACAACTTTCTGTAATATAAAGTAGCGATAAGTGATATAATTCATTTTTATATTACTAGATAATTTAAGATGTATGAGATATGAATTTCATGGAAATTATTTTAATTTAGACCCAACGAGAGCTCTTTGTTAAAAATGTCAGTTAAAACAATAGTTTTACATAATTTGTAATATTGTTGTATAGGTATTTATATCTATTACACACGAACATAACCGTTGGAACACTAAACTTAAATACATTTGTTCATAAAACATTTAAATTTTGTAGACGAAATAAGTAAATTATATTTTTAAGCAGTACATAATTTCGAGAACAAGAATTGCCTTAAAAAGTACAGTGAACGTATAACAAATTGTTTCCTTTGTAGCTAACAAATTAAAATTAAAACGGTAGAACCCTCGCAAAATAAAACAAACGTCTTAAATTCGTTTATTCCATTGCTTACAAGTATTTGCGAAATGAGAGTACTTTTTAACATTTCTCTTAAAATGGATTTAATAAATACCCGAGCTGTTATGAGACTGGCCAAACAGAATAGAAGAAAAATGGTCCCACCCCGAGGGGTCCGCCCGCCGGGGGTCGCTTTGAATAAAGAAAAGTTAAAATTTTCTTAAAACACCCCTTCGAGGGGTGGACGCTATCTATCTTCGTTTAAGTATTGGCAAAAATGACCCCCTGTCGGCTCTCTCGCTCGCTCTTAGTCGTGTCATTGGCTGGTTTTTAAAAGAAGGGTGTCAATGGATTTGAGTTATTATTAAGATTTTACGTCAGAAGATATTTTTTATAGATGGGGCTGAAAGCGGAGTCGTTGCCCTAGAATATTGAACGATTTATTGGGGTTCCTATAATAAAAAAAAATGTTTTTTTTTGATGATTGATAAAAAATTGAATTGACTAATGGATCGTTTAAGGTATTCAACATGTATTGAATTTAAAATAATATACCTAAGGAAAAAAAAAAAACAAATTTTGGTAGAAGAACAATATTTCAACGTGAATAACATTATTCATAGATCACAATATTTTATACCTTAATTTAATACCTTTAATAGCTTCGGTAACGGTAGCTTTGGAAAAATTTTCTTTAGTAACTCATTAGGGATCTTTAAAAAGCACAAAACATACTCATTTCCAAAAAAAATGTATTACAAATATTATTTTAGAAATATTACTAATATTATAAATGTAAAAGTTTAGATGTTTGGATGTTTGTTACTCAATCACGCCTGAACGGCTGAACGAAAGGCACATTTGTGATAGATTATAGTCTTTAATACCACATAGACTATTTTTTATCCCGGAAAAATGTACGATGTGACAATATTATAGAAAATACATTCGCAAGTTAGAACAAAAGAAATCTCTATGGAACATCAATTTTAAAAATATAGACAGTATTGTTAAATATTAAAAATGGTTTATATATAATTTTAGTTCACATAATTGATTTAAAATACATTTGTAACGTTTACAAACTTCATATTATATCGCCGTCAAGCGTTTAACAGGTGGCTAACTATGTATCTAATGACCGTCGGCAAAATAAATAATGCAAATATTATTTTTATTTTTGTTCAAATAACATTTAATTAATAAATATAAGATGCTAAAATTGTTATAATTAATAAGGGATTATTAAACGAAGCTATCTTTTTTCTTCGTTCGACTTGAAAAAGATAGCTGGCCCAGAAAGGACACGCACTCCAAAGGACAGGACAAAATGGAAAGTATCAGAGGCCTTTGTCGAAAGACAAGCTGTAAAAGACAAACCGGTTGCCGATACAATTAGTTAAAAGTTAATATTGTCAAATAGAATTAAAAAATATTATATAGTTTTTTTAAAATGTTGTACTATGCATAAAGGTTTATTTTTTTATGTATTAAACGAAGAGATGGTTCATGTTGTGTTTTAGATAATATTATTACTCAGACTAAAGAATTATATAGAGTCCCCCAAAAAAAATGTCAAACATGGAAGCGTGATTTTGCTGTATGTGCTGGTTATCTCGATTTTGCCATAAAGATTATTTACTTTCTTTAAATAATAAGCGAAGTTTTATACAGGTATTAGTCGTTCATTCACAGTTTTTTAGAAGAAAATGTAAATAACAATGAATAATAAAAATAATACTACATTTTTTTGTATTTTTTAAGCATTCATTCTCTTTCCCTTATGAGATAATATAACCCATAATATAAATTTATTTTTTTCTTCATTGTAATAAAACCCATTAGCTATTTTGTTTTATAAGTTATTTACTGATCACAGTAAGGAGTATTCTAGTAAGTAATATCTGTGTAATGTTTGGCTTCATGTTTAGTTCTATAACACTCTGTCTATATTACTAGTTAGTCTGAGTATAATTATTTTAATTGTGGACTATTTTTAATTACTAAGAAGTAAAAAGGAGATAATTTTTGCAGTAATAAAATATTCTATTTAAGGGTTCGTTTAGAAATATTAAGAATTTTGATGTACTGATGAATGAAACTAAAAGATTTCTTCAATTATAAAGGATTTAGAGTTAAGAACAAACATTTTTAATATGTAGGTTGATTTTGTGGAAGATTTAAAAATGAAAGAAAATATGTTTTATAGTAAAAATCTATAGTATTTTATGCTGACGCTACCCTCTCAGAAGTTAACGCGATTTAAGTTGAAAGTGCGAAGTTTGGTGATTTTCACTTACGCTCCTCGCTCAATTCACTTTCACACTGCACTGCTTAAACTTCTTTAGTGACAAATTTTTACCAACAATTTAGAACTCAGATTCACTTTTGTATATTAAAAGATCGATTTTATAATCCATAACAATTGAAACTGAAGAAAGAAGAAGAAAATATACATACGAGTGTGTCTTAGAAGTTGTTTAATATTCAAAAGAGCTGTTGGTAAAAATATGAAACGTAGAGCGTAACTCGCAACAACGCGAAATTACAGGTTAAGAGGGTTAAGAGATTACGAATTTTATTGTTTTATTCCTTATGTATAATCGATATCATTTAATGTTTTCTAAATGCATCGAGAGCTTAAAATCGTAGAATCTATTAGTGAATCGATATTCTTTAGTTCTAAAAACATTCCTAACACAAATTGATTAAACTTAATTTATAGAGTAAATAAATATTCTTCACAGCCAGTACAATATTATGATAAAAATAAACTTATGTTTTTTTTTCAAAATTATACTCTGTGCGACAAAACTGACATGCTTATAATTTTTTTATTCAATTATAGAAATCATTTTAAATAAAACTATCTAGTCGGATTTCTTCACAAAATTATTAAAAAAAATGTGCCTTTGAGACCTCTAAAACCTTAGTCTCTCCCGTGACAATGATTGCTGTAAAGCATTTGAAACGTCGGAAACCAAAAATCTAAATAAAAGCGCGAAAAAGTCCGAAAACATAGTTTTATTTAAAATGTCAAATATTCGAGTAAATCGCGTAAATCTAAGATATTATATAAGATATACATATATATGTACGTACCCAGTATATTATATGGTTTCACGAGCTTTTACATAATTGATGTCATAGGATAAAAACTTTATTTTAAACTTGCCGATAATGTTATTTAAGCATAAATAATGTTATTATTTAAACTAAGATATAAACAGAAACTGTGGAAAATGTGTACAAAGTAACATTATAAAGAAATAACGTACATTTCGAATTCTAATAAATAAGTTCAGACGGATAAAATTGTTTTATTTTAAACGAAATTGAACTGGGCCGAGTATTTCTTGTACAAATTTTAATATCTCGGAGGTAGATAGCTATTTATATTTTTCCTCCCCCTCGTTTCTTTTGGCGATTATTATTCTGTATTCCAATGGGGGGTGGGGTGAGCCACCCGCGGACTCTTTCCTTTTTGCTTCTTAAGTCCATCTTGAGAGAACAACTGCGTGCCTGGAATAGATTGATATTATAATTATTTTATTTGTAATAAATTATATATACATCGTATCTATACAGATAAATAAAATTGGAGTGTCTGTTTGTAATATTAAAATAATCGCTTTTTACTAAATGCATATGGATGTATACATGGTACATATACCAAAACAACATTTTTTTTAAATTTTTGTCTGTCTGTTTGTTCCGGCTAATCTCCGAAACGGCTGGACTGATTTTGACAGGACTTTCACTGGCAGATAGCTGATGTTATAAGGAGTAACTTAGGCTACTTTTTTTTTTTTAAAATCAGAGTTCCGCGAAAAAAATTTAAAACCCATGAAATTGTGAGCAAAATCCGCGTTCGGCGTACGCATCCGAGTTAAGCGAGGGTAAATCGCTATATAATGTAAATGAATAACTTAGGAGTAACAAGCTACTATTTATGTATAGACATAGCTAACCGCGAAAACGTACGTACGTGTTTCATAAATTAAAATATTGTTTTCAGTTTAGCGGTAGTAATTATTTAAAATATATGTATTGATGTTATTTTATGAAAAACAATTTTTCACCCCCAATTCAATGATCTTTTGGCATTTGATAGCGAAACATTTAGACCGCAGAATAATTTAGAGTTTAAAAACCAAAAATATAAAATTTTGTGGTTTAATAAAAAAGGGTTCTTCATAATAGCAATAATATGTCTATAATACTTTGAATATACCATTTTAATGTAAGATATTTATGATATTTTTAAATAATTATCCATCTAACGATGCTCTATATCATTCGCTGTGCCCTGCTTCTGTCACTTACCCCTTTTACTGGAAAAACCGTGGCACCTACCCGGAAGGGGTACGATATTTAAATATAAGAAGAACCCCCTTTTTTAAAGGGGGCCTCCCCAGATTTATAGATCTGGCCTCGACTGCGTAATTACTTATCTTTGAGAATACAAATCAATCGAGTTTTAGATCGGTTTGTATTTTGTTAATCGCAAATCTCTTTGGTGAGGCCGAATTGAAAAATACTTCAATGAGCGCTGTTTTTGAAATTAAGTTAAGTATTATTTTTATGCCGTAAAACCCCGAAATTAATTGAAAATAAAGAGAGTTATTGAATATAAATGTAGATGAAATACTCTTTTTGCTAAAATCATTAAATAAATACATATAATTAATAGTCATTCGTAGACTGATATCGATTTTTATGTATTTATTATATATTTATTAAAAACTTATTATATATTTATTAAAAAGTTAAGTATATTTTAAGCTTATTAAAGTCTATAAAAGTAAGCAATTCAATATTCTATAATACAATATTATATTTCATTGGTAAAATATAATTTATAGAAAAAAAATTTGAATATAAAGCATATGGTATTGTGACATTCGTAGTATTAGTCAAAAACTTTACATAAAGTATCCAATGTCCAATACACCTATCTTTTCTACTTTATAAACTCGGGAACAGTAACTAAAATATAACCATTTGTTTGTTGTTAATAGACTTTTTTGAAATTTCATGAACTTGCGTAACAGACGTAATACAAATAGACTAAGGTTTACCAGAGATAATCTATATATATAATAAATCTGTCTGTCTGTCTGTGCGGTATGCGGATGTGGTAACCCGCATCACGGGAAAACCGCTAGATAGATTTTAATTAAAAATTTCTTGGTGATAGCTGGTTATTGGATATTTTTTAGTGCGGGAAAATATCTCATCTCTGAGCTAAACGTTAAAACATAACTAGGGACGAACCCGAGCGGAGCGAGGGTGAGTTTCTAGTGTTATATATATAAGTAATACATCTATACTATAATAAAACTCTAGAGGTCGAATGTCTGTACATAGAAAGAAAATGCCAAAAACCGAGTCAGGGGGTTTAAGAAAAGCAATAGAACAAATCCAGATTTTTTTCAAATTTATTGTTTCTCTGTCTGTTTGTCTGTTTGTACGGGCTAATCTCTGAAGCTGCTGGACCGATTTAAATGAAATTTTGCATGGTGGTACCTTATATCCCCGGGCAACATCTTAGATACTTTTCATCCTGAAAAATTAAAGAGTTCCCGTGGGATAGTTAAAAATTACAGTAACTTATTCAGCTTAGTTCACAAAAACTATTGATTGGGTTTTAAGAAAACTTTACAGTAATGTAGTGCAACATCAGAATAAACAATAGGCTACTTTTTATCCCGGAAAAATGTACGGTTCCCGTGGGATAGATTTGTTTTTGTTTGTCTAGAGGCGAACCCGAGCGAAGCGAGGGTGAGCCGCTAGTCTAGTATAAAATCGACTATAAAATCACTTGAAGTACCGCGCATGTGAGACTCGCTCTTATATGTGATATGGAATTTTGAAACATTTTATGATTTTTTAATGTTTAATCTTCATATACATATATACATATATAGAAATCGCGTAACATAGCTAATCAAGTACCTCCTTTTTTTAAAATCGGTCAAAATAAGGAAAGATGTAATTTAATTGCTATTAATTATACCTACTTCTAAAATGTAAACCATTCGTACATTTACATAACTCGTTTTATTTGACATTGGTAAAATGTTTAGAATGCTAATGTAAGAAGCGGGTGAGTTTGTTTGATAATTACTTAAAACCTCGGGTGATTTCATTGTCTTAACCGTGGGCTTTCTATAACAGATTAATATTTATCTCCTATACTTCTCTATATCTTTTAATTTTTGTAGAGACGTGTAGATGTATCTACATAAATTATAATTGAATTGAAAAAATGAATTATTAAAGTTATTTATCCTAGTTCGTTTTTCGTCATTTTAAGCAACGACGGATTGACAGAGTAAAGAGAGTATTCCTTTTCAACTTCCTTCTTATTTAAGTAGAACATTTATTTAAAAACAAAGTTTAAAATAAATTTTGATGAAATATAGGTATACCTACACAAATATTTTTGGTTGGTTGGTTTTTTCTTATACTTATATCTCTTCTATTTTACTTCTTTCAATATATTATTTACTAAAAAGTTAGGTTAGTTAGACTAGACTTCATTTGTTTTTAAAGATTTTGGTTTAAAATTGGTATCTTTGGCAGAAACGTTAATCGGTCACGCGTCATAAAATGCCACGGCGCGATGCTCGCGGTTACCTCACGGAGTTCATTTTCAGAGTTTTATTCATTTCCTTTAACGATCTTTAAAATATATTTCCCTTTGAATGTTCTTAGCGAGAAATTGGTAGCCTCAATTCTAGGAAATATCTGTCTAATTGAAATAACAGCGGGAGAGATTATTAATAAAAGTATTCTAATACTAAAACATAGAGCATTAAGTTTTTTCTGATAATATTAAAGGTAAAAAAGTATTTTTTTTTATTGTTTTTCTCTCGTTCTTTTCTTTTATATATATATTTAGAAAACCAAATTCTATTCTTCATCTTCACGTACTGTAACGGCTCTACGTAGAGCAGATTTCATCAACATATTAAAAAAAAAATTGGAAATAAACGTGCATGTATGTACTTATTAGTATAATAATTATTTATTTAATAATTACTAGCGGCTCACCCTCGCTTCGCTCGGGTTCGTCGCTAAGTACGTTTTACATAGATATTTAAAATAGTTATTTGCCAGCGTTAGCCATATAAATTTTAATATTTTTTTTTAATTTTTCTGATGTTTTAATACTTATTATTCTATTCCGGACAAAGAGAAATCCAAAAAAACAAATATCATAAAAATTGGTCCAGCCGTTCTTGAGTTATAAATGATGTAACTAACACGACTTTGTTTTATATAGATTGTTGTTAGATTGTAGGTATGTGGCTAAAGTAACAAGCTTTGGTATCTATTGATGATATATAAGATTATTGTAAATATCAATACAAAATATACGGGAATGATTTGTGAGAGAAAAACGATTAACCGTCTATTTTAACTCGAGTTCATGTCTTAACTTTCTTGAACTCACAATTCAATCCTACCGGCATTATAATGTGTGCAGCTTACTTACGCTTAAAATCAATATTTTTGATTCGTAAAGATACAAAATATTATGAATAAGTAACAAAAATTTAATTATAATGAAAGTCTTCACTGTCTCTACATAGTATTGAGTTATACGGCTTCATTAAGTTCTAGCTCAAAATTCTAATCAAGTTATATATCTATGTATATAATAAAATTGTAACTAAGCCGAATCTGTACATTAAATATTTTTTCGAAAATCTTATTGAAATAGACATTATTATCGATACAGAGGCCGAATCTATAGTTTTTAGAACTTTTGTCTGTCTGTCCATTACGGCATCACGGGAAAACCACTGAAGGGATTTTGATGGAATTTAGAATGATGAAAGCTCCGAGTCAACATATAGGATACTTTTTACTGCGGAAAAATATGTCATCTCTGATAAATCTGTACTAAACGTTAAATCGTAAGTAGGGACGAACCCGAGTAGAGCGAGGATGAGTCGCTAGTACTCAATAAAATATACCACATATATAGCTTTCTTTACATAAAAAGAAAATTACAAAAATCGACGACGTTTGGCTCATTTGCAGTACTTGCTGTGCCAGCGATCGCGGTTTCGAGTCCCGCTGGGGGCATTCATTTGTGTGATGAGCACGAATGTTTGTACTCCAGTCATGTATAATATGTAGTATGTATAATATGTATGTATTTAAAGTTATATATGTGTAGTGTATCAACTATCTGGTATCCATAACACAGGCCTCGTAGCTTTAACATGGAACTAGATGGTGCTGTGTGTTAATGTCCCAACATATTTATTTATTTAAATATACTTAATTATCTATACAAAACAAATGTACACTTAGTTATTACTTTACAAGTCATTATTATATGATATTTATCGAAGTATTTTATCTATCGTTCGATCCAATAGTAAAGCAAATAAGATAAAAAAGCCAAACATAGAAACGGAAGACTTAAATATAAGCTTGTACAACTATTTGCATGCACTTAAACATATATTTTCTTACTTGTATATATCTTTGTTTTGAAAAAATTGTTACCCTTTATTTCCAAATTAAATCCCTATTGAACTGGACTTTTACTATCGATTTGAAATTGAAATTTAACGGAAACTTTATACAGTGTAATTCTATGGTAAGTCTAATTATTGTAAAATAAGTTATCATTTTGACCAATAATTTTAAAGTAATTAATAATCATTCGATATTAAAATTCAAATTTTTGAATCTCGTTTGGAAAAATTGGCGTAACAAATCAAGTGTTCAACAAATCAAATGATCAAAAGCATATAGATATCAGAACGAACGTACCTACAACGAGTTAGACTTTAATACAAGTTCTTTATTTGCATTTTAAATAATATTCATCAAAATGGAAAGCGAGAAACCTCTCAGAAACATCGATAAAAATACAATGAGCGAAATAAAATAGCATCTTATAAAGCGCCGGCGAGGGGGTGTGGGGGTGCCACTTTCTTTCTCTCGCCAAAGCCATTCTAAAGGTGCGTTGAAATTGTATGGATAAGAACGCGTCAACTTCAAATATACGTATTGTTTAATTGATATTATGTATGGTTTAGTTAATAAATAGTTGCTTATATTTGCTTATTGATTTCTATAATAGAAAATCGTGTACTGTATACAGAATACATATGTCTCCTGTACATATACAAAAATAAAAAAAATTACATTGTCATAAGTAATTTAGTTTGGGACTCATTAAAATAATAAGCGTAAGTTTTTGAAGTTATACTTCTTTTGGCACGTTTGGAAAAATATGAGAGTAAAATTGTTACGATGCGCGCGCACACCGACAGCCAAAAAGCGACATGATGAAGTTAGCTGCATTCCTTTTACAAACAAAGAGCTGTGACGGGATGAAATCTTTAGCTATTTTTGTTTTGTTACGCCAAAAAATTACAAATTCTTACGTACACACACATGTTTGATTTAATTTAAACTAAAATTAAATCTTGACTATTAATTATTAAAGATAAACAGATTCCGCCAAGTTACTGTTTTATTATTGTTCAAATCTATCCCACGGGAACCGTACATTTTTTCGGGATAGAAAGTGGCCTATTTATTATTTTGATGCATGAACTATATTATTGTAAAGTTTCATTAAAATCCAATCAGTAGTTTTTGTGTATTAAGCTATATAAGTTACTATAGTTTTTTAACTATCCCACGGGAATCTTTGATTTTTCGGGATGAAAAGTATTTAAGATGTTGATCGGGGAAATAAGGTACTACCATGCAAAATTTCAATCAAATCGGTTTTGCAGCTTCGGAGATTAGCCCGTACAAACAGACAAACAGACAGAGAAACAAAAAAATTGAAAAAAATCTGGATTTGTTCTAATGCTCTTCTTACATCCCCCTGACTCGGTTTTTAACATTTTTTTTCTATGTACAGACATTCGACCTTAACAGTTTTATTATAGTATAGATATTTTGATAACATTTTCTGCGGTTTTACAAAGGTATTTTATTTTTTTCATTACTTTTTTAATTTATTTTAAAATATTACTATTATGCATTAATATTAATTTAAAAAAATATATTCAAGCCCCCATTTGAAGTATAACATTTATACTAAAGATAAATTATGTAACCTTTTTTAAAGTAGGTATGTCCACATTATGCCGGGAGAGTGCACGGTGCGGTGTTTTTTCTCGTTTTATATTAAAATCGGGCGAGCCAAGGAAATTGTCAGTCAGATAGGAAATTGCCAGCGCCTTCACTCCGTCGTGACCGGCCTTTATAGCAGCTTTTGATTCCTTTTATTTATTCAAAGCTTTTTTTTTTCTACTAAATTTTGTATATCCTATTTAAATACACAATGACACGAATATTATATAATTCATTCATTTTTGTTACAAACAAAATATATATTAATTATATTCACAATTGTTACGTTATTATATATTACACAATACACAATTTTAACTAACCTTGAGTTTATTGTCATATCCATAAAAATTAACTTTTTATTCTATAAAGCATACCTTCAATGACAACACTACGTGTATTTCCTACCATTATTTACTTAAATAACCAAACCACATACATTTTAGGACTTTTCTTCTGTCGAAGACACTTACCAACCAACCAATTTTTGTGACCCCCCATATTCCTAAACTTACCCTTTCAAGATGTATTTTTCTTAGAAACAAGAGGGGTGGGCAGGTCTTGCTATAATGGCCAGTTATTTATTTTATTTGCGTCATTTTTGCCTCGACTCCCCTTTCGCGGATCGTTTTTGTAGAGCGCTGCAATGTTGTCTAGTGGCCTGGAAAATTATTTTAATTTTTTATCAATGAAAATAAATGTGCTATATCATGATTTATTAATAAAATTTAATTTATTTTAAAATTCTTCTTTTATAAATATCTTATTTAAAAGTGAATCGAATTAAATATTTAAATGAAGGACATTAATTTCTTAAATATTAAATTTAATTTTAACTTAAATATTTCACTCTGAATATATTACTAACCAAAGCATTTATGTAAAACAATTAAGTGGTAAAACCTCTTTAGATATGTTTAATTTTTTTTTTTAAACAGGGCGACGGTCACAATGGAAGGCGGACGTCCAGCTATCTTTTTGCGAGACTTTCAAATAATTGTATAGATAACAGAACAAAGAAACCCCTCCCCCGATGGGTGGGGAGACATTTTTACTGTCTTGAGACCCTCTTTTAATCAGTAACGCTTAGCGTTTAATTAAAGAAAAATCTTGTTTTTATTTTAAAATTTCTACGGAGAAACGCAATTAGTTACGTTATACGTACACATACTTGTATGAGAAGTTGTATGATTCATTCATTAAATGTTGTTTTAAGGATACACATATAATATATGTGTATTCTTAAAATGCCTTGGGCAATGCAAAAACATATTATGTTTTGGCGTTGCCCAAAAATCATGTATCTAGATTGTGACTGTTTCAGTCAGTCCGTTTAGAAGTAGACATTAGTTAGGTTAGGTTAGTTTTATTTAAGGAGATTCCTAAGCACATGATCAGCTGTAACTATAAATAGTGGTACAGACTTTTTGAAGAAAACTTATATTCCACAGAAATACAAACCATATAAAATGATTTACACCTACTTAAATATGTCGTATAAATCAGATGAATATTTATTTCTAATAGAAATTTTATATTATTATGAATAATTATTATGTATTTTTTGAATATAAACAAAACCGAACGATAATTACTTGGTACAAATTCATCTGTAATTGGTTAAGAAACGCGACTCAAGGCATAGCCGTTTCCCTTAAACAAGAAAGAAATGAAAGATCAACACAGCATCTTAGACGTGAGATGAAAAAGGAGAGACTATCTCCCTGAAAAATTAAAATTCAAATCGTAAGAAAATTAAAATTCGAGAGCGGTCAATTTTACCTCTCGTTCTATCTTATTGGAATTTTATATTGCTATCTCTCATTTATAAGGGTGAAAAAACTAGGGTGATTGAAGTATAAGGCTCTTTGCACACTATAAAGTTTATAATACGATTTGATATATTAATGTCTAACCAATAACAGAATGATGTTTCTTAAAAAGATCCTTTTTTAGTAACTATTATTTTAGTATTCAATATTAAAGGTGATAGAAAAAATTATCTATGCTTATTCATTATTTTGCAAATACTTTACATAATTAAAAATGTTTACAAAATATGATTTTCATGAATATTAAAACAAACAGTTTTTATTTCTTAGGTATTTTGTCAAGGTTTCTAATGAGCTGTGACCGGCACATTAATATGGATAAAGCCTAAAGGGTGGGGTTACCATCTGTTATTGGAATGGTAATGATAGCCTCTGACGGTCGTTACGGTTCGTAAAACATAATTTGCATTTTTCTAAGTTTTTGTCTCTTGAACAAAGATAATATTTAAATAGGAAACTCTAGATAATACTAATAAATATTTCTGGTAACGTTCACGTTTTCATTTTCATTTAGTCGTCGACTAATTAAAATGAACTATGTTTTACAGGGACTCGAGATACATTAGATATATTCATAAAATTGGAAGTAAGTTATGTTTCTCACATGATCTTTGTCATCTAAATGAAAAATACGGCTAATGTTATAAAAAAAAGGTTAAAGCCCTACATTTATTCTGGTGTGACGCACTATTAAGTGTATAGTATGACAATTAGTCATTCTATAAATAAAAAATTTGAAACACATTATTAAAATATATTTATTACGTAACTTTGACCTGTTAATATTCTTTTTATTCAAGACTCTCAACACTCTCGCTCCGCTCGGGTTCGTCCCTACTTACGTTTTAGCGTTTAGTATAGATTTCTCAGAGATTAATGTCTATTTCAATAAGATTTTCTAAAAAATATTTAATGTACAGATTCGCCTAAGTTAAAATTTTATTATATGTATGGATTTCAAGCTTTGTCACAGTCAAAATTACCCCGTAATAGAGAAATTTGAAAAAAAATAGAAAAAAAATAGCGGCCATGGCACCGGGAGTATCACAAAATGTTCACCGTCATACGACTTTAAATATTTGGGACAAGACACTGTAAAATTAATCCTACGCTTTCACTAAGTGTATATTTTCGCTAACTTTCGGGTCCTCGTCACGTCTCCAGACCAGCCTCGCGGCGCTGAAGACGCCTTTATTGTGGAAATTATCATATGATGAGTATAAAAACTATTAAAATAAGTACCTGTTCATGAACATACAACACAAGTACTAATTAGATAAACCAAACTTCAAGTCATTCAAGTTCGCATTTATATGACATATTTAATTTACGTTTTTGTTTACTAGATGGCGTTAGGTGTATTCTGAATCGCGCTATGGTTTGGTTTACTCTAAAAGTATATAAGACATTGTAAACTTTCAATAGCGTTTGTCTTGTTACAAGGCCTTTGCCCTTTTTAGTTCTTATCGAAGTTCAATAAAAGCCTATCTTGCCAGCAGTACATTAGTTTGGTAGTTTTATTTATCAGTACATAGTTCATCTCAGTGCAAGGCTACCAGTTAAACTGATTAATCAGTACCCATTACCATTTCACCGGAAAAAAAAAATTACAGGTTAGGTTTAATTGAACCGAACCCCACGATTTTTAGGGTTATAAAACTAGGAGCACACACGAAAAGGAAAAAACAAGTGGTTTTTTATTTTCCGCGAGTAGTACCAAAGATATTCAGCTCTTTTTAATATCCCACTGCTGAGCATGGACCTCTTCTCAATGCGATATGTTAGGTCATAGTCCACCACGATAGACAAGTGCGGGTTGGCGGACCTCACATCTCTAACGAAAACTTGCTAAGTTCCCTCAGACACGTAGCTATCTTTATGATATTTTCCTCAAGCGTATCAGAGCACCTAATACCTACATATACTGGTAATGGCCACTGCCGCGTATCGGTGGCATATTACGCGATAACAATATTGTGTTAGGTATTACTTATAGATAGCAACATGCTTCGTGGCTATCCCTTTTATTCATTCGATGATGATTTTGAAAGAATCATACAAACTTCAGAATAGTAAACACTTGCACTCTACTTCTAGCTCCTTTGAAGTGATCAGATACACCACTGTACTGCGACCGTCCTCGGAAATACTTTAATTTTAATTCAATATCTTGTCGACGTCCACTTACCCACAGTAGCTATATCAACAGGGCTAGATTCAAATTGCATTAACTTTTCATCTCCGAGTCGTCCGCCCTCTTAATCTCTTAATAAATTTGAAAAACTTAAGTAATAAACTATATTAACTACAAACAAATTGTTATTTTCACTGTCACATATAATATACATATAGCTATTATACTGGATTTTCTATGAGGTTTTGCTTATCTAATGTAAATATAGTATTTGTTACCCATGAAGTAGAGTTATTTATGAATAAAGGAACTTTAAGGATCTATTCAGTAGTTTGAGATTTACTGCTGATACATACATACATAATTTTTAATTTTCTTAATACAATACAGTAATTGGTTGGAAAATATGACCTACTTATTTTACATATTAGATTACTAGCGATTCGCCCTCACTTCCCTCGGGTTCGTCCATAGGTACATTATAATTTTTTTGAGCGGAACCCTAATTCTTTTACTGAAATAAAAGTAGCCTAAATTACTCCTTATAACATCAACTACCTGTCAGTTAAAGTCCCGTCAAAATCGGCCCAGCTATTTTGGAGATAAGCCGGAACTAACAGACAGACAAAACTTTAAAAATTGTGTCATTCTTATAAAAACCGTATATGTTACCGTATAAGCTGTTATTTTGACATTACAAACAGACACATCAATTTTATTTATCTATATAAATTTAATAGTCATTAGTAAAGTTTTTTAATAAGAAAAATTAAAATCATACCAGTCAAAATGATATACAATATCAAGATATTTGGAGAAGTAATTATTACTTTGTACAGTGTCACCTCTATCTAAGAAAGCTGTCTATAGGGGTGCACAAATTATCTTAATTTTTCATCTTGAAGTCGCCTGTTCCCCCCGTTTATAATGTCTTCGAAAAAACAGATTTAATAGTATTCTCAATATTATGGTATAAATAGTGTTAAGTCATACGACTTTATTAGTAATTACTAATTATAATGTTTTTGATGTCTGTCTTTGCAAAGACACACATCAACATAGGTATGGTATGTGTTTATATAAGTTTATAGATATTCACTAATTTTCTTTTTTATAATATTTTAGATTAGTCTTACGTCTGGAAAAACGCGTGTTTTCGAGTTTTCATATGGTTTTCTTTTTGTATTATTCCACGCAAAATATGTTAATAATTTTGCACACTCTTGTATAAACGTCGTGATCAAGCGGCCAAAGCGCAAGATTGACTATTACAGATGATACAAAGTTTTTGCTTTTGTTTTTTTTTTTGTATTTATTCAAGTTTTCAGTTTTTTTTAATCTAAAAAATACAATATGTATTCAGCCCTTTTTAACGTCCCACTGCTGGGCACAGGCCAAGACGAGGGGAATCAGGCCATAGTCCACCACGCTGGCCAAGTGCGGATTGGCGGACTTCACATATCTTTCGAAAACTTGCTAGGTTCTCTCAGACATGCAGGTTTCCTCACGATGTTTTCCTTCACCGTAAGGCAAGTGGTAATCAAGTTAGAAAATGATTCGCACATGAAAATATCAGAGGTGCGAGACCCGGGATTTGAACCCGCTTCACTCGGTTTCCCAAGCGAGCGCGTTACCACTGGGCTACCACTGATAAAAAATACAATATAACAAAAAAGAACTCCGAGCGAAGCTTGGTCGCCCAGGTACTAGATTGTTGTTTGAGCGAGAATCAGTCAAAGTATAACTAGTATGTGGTAGTATGCAATTTGTGTCCCAGCCAAAAGAAGCAGCCTCTCATTAATTCCATTTTCATCTCAGAGAGAATTTATTTCCCCGTCTTATAATTATTATGAAATAAATAAACAAATTTATAAAGTTATTCGAAATTCTATACAAAAGAGTAAGCTGTGACACTATATTATTTAACAAGATGTTAAAACAAATTGAGAAAATAATGTTAATATGTGATTAATCAAGTAAAAGTCAAGTTATTAAAAAAAATGTTTTTCATATTTTCTTACGCTTTTACCTTTCTCATGTTAGCTGATATGACAATACAGCCTATACATGCATATGTAATTTATAAGATTTATATGTGCTTTTATTATTAAAATTGAACCAAACAGTTTGCTTTTATTGGTGGTGGTAACAGTTCCACTTTACTTTTTTAAATCATGAAAAGTTTTTTTTTTTAATTACGGAAGAAACTAAATTTCTAAGTTTTAATATCTCTAAGTTTAATATCTGAATCTTTTAAATTTTTTTTCATGCTTTCTCTAAGAATATTGAATGATATTATTGAGCCAAATGAAACTTATACCAACATAATATTACATTGATTTGTATTGCGTCATAAATAATCTGTGCTATAATAAAATATTTATATAATCTGTGTCCAGTCTATAATACTGGCTGTCTGTAGGGGCGGGCGCTCAAATTGTCTTAATTTTTCATCTCGGAGACGCCCGCCTTCCTCCTCTCATAATTGTTTTTAATTTAAGCACGGAATGAGAAAAGCCGAAGTTTCTAAGAGAAAAATGGACGGATCAAATTGAAGGGAATAAAAATATTAAGTGCGGAAAAAATAAATTATTCTATTTAAGTTTAATTAATTAATACTTTCTTAGATTATACTTTTATTTAAATGTTTAATTAATTAGTTGTTTTAGGTTTTCATTGATAAACACCTTCTTTTAATATAGTATATTATATATTACATACAAGTATGTATAGACAATTTTTTTTAAATATCTCAGGTCAAAGAAAAACTAACGAAAGACCAGATTTTCACCTACATTAACATCCTGAGTGTTAGATAGGGGTATTGATAAACATCTAGATGACATTTACCTTGCATAAAGACGTCTATGCCAAATACGATGACAATATTTCTTAATCAATTACTTTTGATAATTAATGCCATAATTATATATAATTACTAGCAAAACCCGCGGTTTCGCTCGCGCTAAAACTATAACAAAAAAACTTTAAAAAGGTAGGTTTCATATAAATTTTCATCCCTTATTTTATCTCCTTATATGATGAATTTCAAAAAACGCTAAAACACGTATTTATTTAATTATATTGGAGAGCATTAATACCAAGTTTTAAGAAATTCTGATCATAAATATTTTATGGGTTGTATTCCCGTGGGAATGAGATAATCTGCCGCAGTAAAAAGTATCTTATATGTTGACCCGGATATCCAGCTATCATCATACCAAATTTCATCAAAATCCCTGGAGTTGTTTTTCTGTGATGCGGTAACAGACAGACAGACAGACAGACAGACAAGAATTCTAAAAACTATAGATTCGGTCTCTGTATGGATAATAAAGTCTATTTCAATAAGATTTTTCAAAAAATATTTAAGGTACAGATTCGACTCAGTTAGATTTTTATTATACGTATAGATGTATTTGAAGAGTACACGAGCCGAAAATTGTATAATCGGAAACATATTATATCAACACTCCAGTCATAATATTGTCTAGGATGGACACTAGCCAACATAGTAGGGCTAGACATTTATGGGACCTAAGAAAAAACTATTGTTTCCCGCTGGCTCGACTCCAGCTGTCTGTCTCCGTTTCCGCAAAACCCACGAAATATGTTTCAATTCGCATTTAATGTTTTCTTTGCATTTGGCGTCTTTGCAAAATGTAATTTATACTTTTACAAGCGATATTTATTTGCGATGTTACTAAAATTTATAGTGTTCTAAAGGTTGGTGTGCCTGAATTATGACATATCTAGAAGCTGTACTAACTATTCGAGTTATGAAATATTTCGAATTTGACAAATAAATTTATCCTAATTTACTTGGCAGTTAATTGTTTAATATGCCACTTTGATATGGTTTAACTTGATCGTGCGAGCTTTTTTTAATTTATGATTAAAAAACAAAGTCATATTTTTCCTCAGTTTCTATACTAGTTCCACGTAAAAGTTAGCTAAGATGTAAAGAATATAATATTTAGATGTTCAAATAATATATTATATTAATATTATGGTTGAAATTATTGCTATTTTTGATATTTTAATGTTTATCTTTTATATTCACAGTTATTTTTCTATTGTTAATAATAACATGTATGTTTTTAAAAATTGATAATTCTCCAGAATTTAACACGTTCGGTCCAGCAACGTCTCATGACGTCAAAATTAGAAATTTATAATTAACACAACGTCTAGTCACGTCTACTTTAAATGTGCATTTATTCGCACTACGTTTCATAACGTCAGGAGGCAATACCATATTCTACTAAATAGATATTTGCGCCGCATCGCTTGGAAGTTTTAAAAGTCTACTGCCACATCGAATCAACTTTTTGTGGCGTTTTGCTAACATCCGTCATAAGCACATATGGTCACACAAGCAGACACACAACGTTCATACACGTCGCGGGGAGTACGGACGCGGCTAGCTACAGTCGTTCTGCGCCGCATCAAGAGAAGCGCATGCTGCGCTTACTTTGCTCGACCGTATTGAAGTGATCGATATACCGTAAGTTTTTTATAATATGTTTATTTTGAATAATAATAATAAATAAGTGTGTACATATACGTATATATATTTATTTTTGTATAATTATAATAATTAGTTGATATATTTCTCTCACTTCTAAAGGGTTTCTGGCAGAAATATCTTAAAGAGATAATTTATTCTTTGTGGATTTTCTGTTACTTTATACATAAATAATAAATAAGTAAATAAAAATAATTCCATAAAGTGATTTATTTACACCCTTTTTGATAAAACGTTATAAAATAAACAAAAATCTGTTGTTTTAGATGGATAAAAAGCGATTCTGCAGTAAGGGGTTTCTGAAGGTATTTGAAGATTCTTCGTCCCGGGAAGTTACTCCTGATCCCTTCAGTGATGACGGAGAGTACGGAACTGACAAGGATTATGATCCAGAAATATAATTAACCTAACAGGCATTTATGAACGTCAACGTGACTAAACGTTGCTCATAGGTTTCTATACCCTAGTTTGACTGTATGCGACGCAGCGTTATATAACGTCGACGTCTCTCAACGTTTGTGTCGAATCAAAAATTAATCTTGCATACATGAAAATCACAACGTTTATGAACGTAAATACAATTTGTATGGGAAAACGGTGTGTCACGATGCGTGAATCTTCTTACGGTGGCGCTGGGCCGAACGTGTTAAACATATATTAGGGTCATATAATTTAACTTGTTAGCAGAAATGTCAATTTTTCACGAAATTATCGTATACCCCATAGTTAGAGTTTCAAAGGCTCCTTCACATAAGTCATTCATTTTTAAAAGGTAGAATCATATTAAAAAAATGTTCGAGGGTGAATTCTTCCCAATTCAAACGTACAAGTTACGATAGCAAATTTTAAATTATATACCGGCAATGCCATGGAAACAGATGTACTTACCTAAGGGTGGCAAGTTTTTGTAAGAGGGTGAATCACAACCCCTTTTTATTTTTTATCGGCGGCCAATTTACTGAGAAAAGTGTGACACAGACGTTTAAATAATTATTTTCGAGGAAAAAATCAATACAATGTCTTATGACTTTATCAAATGTGTTGATTTCTTTAAATAAAATAAAAAATAGTAAAATGTATGATACATTCCTTTTATTTCAGAATAATAATTTTAAGTACAGAAACGATATAATTATTTTACATCTCGCAATGGAAAGAGTAAATAAAAATAAATTATAAGCTAATTTAACAACATTTTTTGGTATTTTAATTTATCAAATTTATAAGTAAGTTTAATTCATAATTAATTTCTGCTTCAACATAGCAGATTGAAAAATTTCAACATAGTTTTCCTCAAACAAACATTTTCAATACTTTTTAGAGATTTTTATAAAAATCAGGTTAATTTGGAAGTTCCGGTATACGTAAGTACCGTAAATGTCTACTTCCGGCCCGACAGGATGTGTCGCCGGATGACGCGTACGTAGTTTGTACGAAGACAATAATTGCATTACCATCAGGATTTTGTTTTCTGTATTAAATGGATAGTTATAAGAGGTTTTTCATAAATAGTCGTGTGTAATAAATATAAGAAAATATTAAATTAAAGTAAAAAAAATGTATTTATAGTTGTACGCAAATGATAATATATCAAATTTTCTTTATCAAAAATAAAAACCGTAAAAAATAATTCAACATAAAATTATTAATGAATAAAACCTACTTTAAACCATTAAAAAAACTTTCGGACGAGCACCCGAACTTGAAATATAGACTATTAAACTATTCCGCGCTTCGAACGCTCAAAGTTGGCGGTGAAAAATTCGACTTTCGAACATGGACGTTCGCAAATTAAAAAGTTTGGAACACTTTCACTTTCGAACTGCCAACTATTCCCGCCGCCATTTTGGTTTAACGTTTAACTTTTTAATTTTAACTCTGTCATGACGTTTCTGTATAAATGGGTCTCGGTATTTCCCTATAAATAAGTTTGTGTTTTCAGAATATTATGAAAGATTAAAGTATTTTAAATTTCATAGTTTTTTTTTAAACTAAATGTATGTCAGCGGGCATTATTAGTGATATATGTTTATATCATGATATATTTTCTATAATATTATCACTTTTTGGTGAAAATCTCAATTAATCAACAATGAAAAAACTACTAATTCAAATCTATCTTTTTATGTATCTAGCTTCTCTAATAATGTATGTACGACTGATTTAAACAAATCATAGTTTTTAATTAAATCATATTTTTAATTAATTATCTATGCTTATATTATAAAGATTCGCTAGTCTCAGGAACTACTAATCCGATTTGACAATTTTTTTTTGCATTAGATAGCCCATTTATTGACGAAGGCTATAGGCTATATATCCTGTACATATAGTCTATTTACTCCATACTAACCGTTAAAGTAGTAACGTTGGTATAGCTACTGTTGTACAATTTTCTGTTACTAAGTAAAAAAAACTGTGCCATTTAGTAGAATATTCGGACTTTTTTTGTATATTAGAATGTGGGTTTTTATGTGGGTCACGTGTGTAAACCGCGTTATTTTAGCGTAACAGATGAGTTGATTTTGTTTCGTGGCATAGGAGTGCCATTTGGGCACAATTTACTTCGCTAATGTCGAGTATAATGGAGAAGACACGTTTTATATATAATGATCAGTAAAAAAAGAAAAAAAAAACACTAGATCTGAATAAATGTAGAAACACAGCGATTAATAATATTATATACCTGGCTAAATGTAATACTCCATTTATGTTTTAATCTGTTGCCATTTCAACGATTGCCTTTATTATCTGTATTCTGAGAAGGGTGCGTCCGCGGAAGAAATGTAAAGAAAATTATAGGTAGGTACCTCCATCGTGACCCCTTGTTTTGAATCGTCTCTAATGAATCAACTGCTATCTTTTATTTTAACGATTTGTATTTGTTTTTCCTCTTAAAAAAATCTTTATTATTTATTATATAATCTAAACATATAAATATAAAACAATAAACGTTTATGTTTGTTTGTTTATGATTAGTCGTACATTAAAATATTGAGCAGTTTCGAAGTTTATTCTATTTGTACAAATTGTACAAATATAAAGTGATCCGGACGAATTTGTTTTACAAGTTGTTTAGGAGTCTTGGGAAACTTAGTGAATCTAGGCAAAAAGGTATTTAATCAAAATCAAAGTACAACTCGAATTCACACACGAAAGGTTCCGTACACGTACATGTACTTTTTATTAATATGAATTTTACTCTATGTAGTATATTAACTTCGATGATCGATTACGAACGTTAATAAAAAGGTTCTTGTATTTTTATTTTTATATATTTTTATTATTATTTGTTATATATTTTTATTATTTTTTATTATAGCGGAAATAGAAATACATACTTTGTGAAAATTTCAACTCTCTACCTATTGCGGTTCATGAGATACAGTTTTCTGACAGACGGACTGAAGAACAACGGAGACTTAGTAATAGGGTCCCGCTGGCACTCTTCGGGTACGGAACCCTAAAAATGACGAGAAAGGTAGTATGGAAAGATGTCTTCTTGTGTCTCTAAAGAAGAAAAACGACGAAGCGTGCAGAATATAGTTATAGAAGCCTAAAGTGGTACTATATTTAGCTGTTTATAATACCTGCCCGCCGTACTATTAGTAAGAAACAAAATAACCCGCCTTTTTTTTGTTAAGCCTAAGAAGAGTATTAAAAATTGAATTCTTTATGTAGTTTGGAAATGCTTATTTAATTGTATAAGATTATTACATTATAATGTTTTCTTATAAGAATGACAGTTCGTTTGGCTTCATTTACAACTTACTCATATTCTTTGAGCAGCCTAGATAAAAAATAAAAAATACTATTTGTTGTCAGGTCTTTTTTCTTTTATTATTTAGTTTTGTATTTTCAATTTCTATTAATTGTTTAATACAGAGATAATACTTTCAATATATCAGTAGGCCGATTCCTGAAACGTGATATGAGAGGAAAAGCCAAAAGGTTAATATAATACGAAGAGTCTCTCCCGTGACCATGATTGCTAAAGTATTCAAAGCGTGAAGAACCAAAAATCAAAATAAATCCGCGATAAAATCCGAAAAGATAGTTCTATTTAAAATTTAAAATATTCGCGTAGATCTAAGTATTTATTATATGAAGTGAACAAAAGCATACATCAAAAATAATTTATAAAAAAAATGTTATTTAGGTAAAGTAGTAAGTACATTTTTAATAAATTGTCTTATTAGATTTTATCATAGATTCCATTTTGACCAAAAATTGACTGTTTACAATTAAAAAAAAAAACTTATCTATTATATATCAACTACGCTTATCCTAGAATAGGTGATCATTCCTTAGTAGATCTTCCTGTTAGAATTCAATATCTGAAACTTATCTATTTAGAACTCATTCTAATAATACATTTAAACTTGCGATTTTACTGGAAATCTTCACTTTATACAGACCACATTTTACAATGAAAACGAAAAGGAAAAATTAGAAAACAGTTTTTTCATAATATCTTTATAGCTTTGAGTTTTTATTACTTTTACCTAACCTTATGAGTGCAAAATTACCTTAATACAATGTTTATAAACAGCGAAGATGTAAATGTGAAGTCGTTAAAAAAGTTTATATGAACTTGAATTATAAACACCTTCTAACAAAGTACTTAAACAAAACACTCTAAAAATTTAAAACACGAAAACTCGTTTGAGTAGCTTACAAAGTATCACAAAGATTAGAAACATATTTTATTTCCTACAAATTTGAATCCAGTAAAATCCAGAGACTCATTACGAAGATAAAATTTAAATTGCAAAATTCCCCCTTGGAAAAAAGCCGTGCTTGGGCGTCAAAAAACCTAAGGCTCGAGGGCGAGGAGGGTCCTCCTTCCCTTTTAAATATTTTTCCTTCGCTTCTTGCTATCAAATTTTCGCGTTTCTAATCAGAGAATACAAAATGGCCGACTTTATCTTTTTAATTTAATTTGTGGATTATAAGATAATGATGTAATTTTATAATGCCTATATAAAAATATAATTATTTGTTTCTATAATTTATAGATTTTTATGCCTGACTAGCGACTCACCCTCACTTCGATCGGGTTCGCCTCTAGAAAAACAACAACAAATCTATCTCACGGGAACCGTATATATTTCCAGGATAAAAAGTAGCCTATGTGCTATTTCAGACTATAATCTATCTCTGTGTCAAATTGCATCCAGACCCGTCACCCATCAACCGTTCTGGCGTGATTGAGTGCCAAATATCCATGTAAACATCCAAATATCTAAACTTTCATATTTATAATATTAATAAGATATGTTTTGGATCGAATATATCGAAAGTTACTTTTGTGGGTCATAAAATTATTATATTTTTAAATAAAAAAAATACAAAACAGGTATGTAAGAACAAAAACAGGTAGGTACTGCACCTAATACATTATTGTTGGTAAATGTATTTATTTGTGTATACGCAAACGTAGATATAACAAAACTATAAGTTGATAGATTGTAGTATTCCTTCTATTTATTTTTAACATTATCTGTAAATAATTCGACAAAGTTGGATGTTTTCAGACAAATGGGCACACTTAAACAGTAAATTGGTTGGGAAAGTTTTCGCGGCGGCGAACGACGTGTCAGCTTGAAAAATATACGCCATGATACTTATTATTATTGACTTGTGATTTGAAGCTTCAAGTACGCTTTGTCTAATAATAAAAGTATAGGTAAGTATTAGACTTAACTTACTCATATATAAATAAAAATATGTTAGGACATTAACACACAGCACCATCTAGTTCCATGGTAAGCTATGAGGCTTGTGTTATGGATACCAGATAGTTGATACACTACACATATGTATATAATTTTAAATACATACATATTATAAATATAAACACCCATGACTGGAGTACAAACATTTGTACTCATCACACAAATGAATGCCCCCAGTGGGACTCGAACCCGCTGGCACAGCAAGTGGGGTCACTACAAACTGAGCCATACGTGTCGTCTATATGGAATTATAAGCACATAAAATTTGAATTAAAATAGCTGTAGTGTGTTTGTAGTATTGATAGCTTATAGCTAGATACGATAGCTGGTGATGATGTTCATAGGTTAGGTTTGCATTCAGGTTGTAGGTAATTTAGCAAAATGAATAAGCACAAACTCAAATATATTTAATATATGGAAGGACTCTTTAATTTTTTGTTTTTGTTATGTGGATGTTAACTTTAAAAAGTTAAATCTAAATTTGTTATATAATTAACATTTTGAAGAATACTATCTTTTCCGATTTTTCGAAACGTCGGGAACCAAAAATCAACATAAATCAGAGAAAAAATCCGAAAACATAGTTTTATTTAAAATGTCAAATACTCACGTAAATCTAAGAAAGTATTAATTGACATATCACTAAATATATTTTTTTATATAAACCATCAAGTAAAAATGTATATTTTGAAATATAATAAAAACCCTCCGCCGACCCAAATCTAACAGAACTTTTCAATAAGCGCTTAAAGGAAAATTCCAAAGACAGCATCCACTTTCAAATCTTTTCATAACGGTGAAACGTCTTTCTCGGAATTTACGATTCATTACGTTTGAAGCCCTTCTTAATTAAAAAATCGTGTCGTCTCCCAAATAAAATCAATCCCGGGTACATCGCAAGTTTTTCTCATCGCCCTTCTGAGATTTACGCGTAATTATATCTGTGTCATTACAAAGTTTTGATAAATCCCCTTCCTCATTGATCTGACGCACATTTTGTTTAAAAACGACTTGGTTATTTTAAATCGGCACTCTAATTAGTTAGCACTCTCTATGCTCTCTTGTATTTATAATGGTAATTCAATGTAGATAAGCTATAGCATGTCGCTGATATAAACTTTTACATAGTATAACTTTTTACTTTAAAAATATAATAATCGGTTTTAAATAGACACGTTGTTACCTATGTATGTCTAAATATAGACATTATACAGCTTATTCTAGTTATGTTTAATCTTTTAACGTTGTAGTAGTATCTTAAATAATAATGGCGATAAAATAATAACAATTTTCGATATAAATTAATAATGATTTAAAATTGCGCCTCATGTGTTCAGTATTTAAATGTATTCAAAGTTTTATTCTTCCAGTCCCTAAATACATGTATGTCTTAAATTGTTTCCAGCAAAAGATTAACATTCTGATGCTTATTACTAAATCTTCGCATTTACGCCAAACTAACATTCGATTTTTTATTTTTTTTTTTTATTTTTTTTTTATTATTTAAAATTAGTAGTAACATAAGTTTTTCTTTAAGATCTTCGCTTAAGGCGACTTAATTAATTTTTATATTTATTTGTGTTAAAAAAACACGAACAGCAAATAAAGGCTTATTTTATTTTATTTATTTGTTAATATACATTCGATATTTTTTACTTTTATTAGCCTCTCAAATAAATCCACAAAATTGTACTTATTTTATTCCTATTACGTGTAATCGTGCGTTTGCGACGCGTCTTTGACTGAATTAGGTAGGTACTTCACTAAATATATAAATATGTATAAAAAATTCTAACTGAGTCGAATCTGTACATTAAATATTTTTTGGAAAATCTTATTGAATTAGTCATTATTATCAATACAGAGGCTGAAACTTTAGTTTTTAGAATTTTTGCCTGTCTGTCTGGGAACGTATCACGAGAAAACCACTGGACAGATTTTGATGTATGATGGTAGCTGGTTATTCGGGTCAACATAGATAATACTTTTTACTGCGGGAAAATATGTCATCTTTGAGAAGTCTATAAAACGTTAAAATATAAAAACGTATTTAGGTATGTATACTTTGAACTTGATCCGTCCCGTAAATTTAAAGAAATCATAATATAATAAATTGTATGATTTGACAGACACATAAGTGCTCATATAAAAGTTTATTCTTCTTTAGATGCATAAAGCTCTGTTTTATGAACTTGTGTTTATTTAATAAATACCTATATAATCTTTAAGTTCTAAATGAAACCTTTATTGATAAAATTTCAAATAAAATTCATGTAATTATTTATTGTGTCCTTCATCCGATAGACTAATAAAATTCAATTAATTTCAAAATTCAGATAATCTTAAATCTATTTTGCATAACCGATAGCAACATGAAAGCTAAAATAAAACAAAAGTTGTAAAAGCCTTAATAAATGTGAAATTTCGCTTCAAAATGGATATTTGGTGAGGCCATTTTTAAGAAACCGGGGGTGGTCACCCCTCCGCCCGAGACGCCCACGAAAAACCGTTAAGAACAAAAATGCGGGCCAATGACGAGCCACCCCTAAAATATCGATAGCGGGGGTGCTTTGATAAAAACTGTATTGTATTTTTTAGTCGGCGAGTTCATGATTTATATCAGGCTACTTAAATTTTACTGATTTTTAAAAAAGAGGATTTTTTTATTTAAAATAAATAAGAGTTTATATGTATATAAATACGGGCTTATATGTATACGTGGGGCCTAAGCAACGTGAAATAGTAGCTTTAATACAAAGATGTAGTTAAAAAAATATTTAAACGGCTTACCTGATAACTGTGTCACATTTGGAAAATTTTATTAAATAATTCTTCAACTGATTTTGATGCACAAGGATACTACGACATGGTCAAAACGCAACTGACTTAACCCTTCATTACGGTATAGGGTCAAAAGTTGTCTTACCGGTTATCTTGGTGGGGTCCCGACAAAAGATAGTAAAGGGCGAAACTGGACAATAGAATCACCTTTGCCAAAGGGTTGGCCGATTTCTAATAATACCGGATCGTATTATAATATTTGGACCTATTTAAGTAACCATTGGGTCTTCTATTGTAATGGCGAAACTGACCTGACCGGTTTTGCCAGTTTGTAGTCATGTCACACATATCGATAATTTTTTATCGTTCTCCCATCGATCTAGATGTTTTGATTATTACATTCAAATTTTTTGGCTTTTTCGTAAGAAATACACGAGTAAATTTATTTACAAAATACTACGTTTACTAAAAATGTAGTGTTTTATAATATTTATTACAATAGATAAATAAACTAATAAGTAAAATTAAAAAAAAAAACAAATGAATATGACATTTATCTAAGTTACTATACAATATTATTACGTTTAAACATGTAAGTAATATATACGGCTATAGAAAGTGTTATAGTAGTTATGGTAGTACAAAACTATCGATAGTCGATACGAGTAACCGTCCACTAGTTAGCTAGCTTCCGTAAAAAACAACAATTAAAAGCGAAGAATTGTCCACATTACAAAAGGGCGCATTTGCATTCCGGTACAACCGGTTCTCACGAAGGGTGCCACATGTCTCTATTTGACACCTCGTGGGCATTTGCAGGGTTGCTTTGACCCTGAGTATGACCGATGTGGAAAGTAGCTTATGCTACGATATTTAATTTTTATTTTTATTTGAAAATATAGTTATGAGTTTAGAATACAATTTAAAATGTGAGTCTCTGACGATATTTCATAGACGCTACAGAAAAGTCTAAAAAAAAAACAAGAGAAAATATAAAGCTATATCTAAATAGAGGTCTTGTATTTAAGTAATATAATAAGAATAAATAACTTTAAGGCATATGACTTTTATATCTTATACGAGTATCTTTTGCCTGTTTTCCATTTTATCAATTCGTACTGAAAATTGAAATAAAAATATGCATTTTTATTTTAAATATTGATTCAATAATGATGATAACGTATGGTTCAGTTAATAGTATAGAAATTCAGTCATAAAAATTCTAATCATAACTATACGTTTGACTGTTTGTGTATTTACTGTATAATATTATGTATGTACATATCTATAATATAATAAAATATATATTTTTTATAATATAATAAAAAGAATAACTGCTCGGCAATGTTACGATAAAAAACCGTTTTCGTCATTATCACTTTTTTAATATTTTAGAATGTTAGGAGCATGTCATACTCAAGATTTTTGTCTAAAAATTCTCATAATGTCTACGAAGCAGCGAGCGCTACGCCGTAGGCATAACAGCGTTCTTGATGAAAAATGCATAGATAATAATTGTATTATACTGGTAGCTTAGTAGAACATATTTGCGTATTTTAATTTATTATTGAATATATACTATTTTTATATATATAGTATAAAATAGACTATATGTTATATGCATAGGTATAGAGAAGAAGGTAAGTACTTTATAAAATAAAAATCTATATCCCTTAGTTGAGAAATGATTGATACCCCATACAAACTTCTTCTACCTTAAGGAATGATTTTCGGGATAAAAACTATCCTATATCCTTTCCAGGGTCTCAAACTATCTCCATATCAAATTTCATCTAAATCGGTTCAGCGGATTATGCGTGAAAAGGTAACAGATAGACAGAATTACTTTTGTATTTATAATTTTAGTATAGATAGTTTTAGAAAAACTTTTCTTTTTATAATTTAGGAAGTACATACTGAAATGCTAAATAAATAATTATATTTCAAATATTATATTATTTATATGTATATAATATATATGTACGTATGTATGTATATATATGAGGAATCTAATTTTGATACTTAGATTTTTTTATCCTATAAATGCATTAAATTTTTACTTTATTCTAACCATTTATTTGATTTATAAAGTATCAATTCTCTGAATAATTATCCATTATGTAATTACTAACTTTAAAAACTAAAGTACCTATGTATATATTAAATACTTAAAAAACTAATAATATTCTATACATATAATAAAATTGTAACTAATCTGAATGTATGCATTCAATATTTTTAGGAAAATCTTATTGAAATAGACATTATTATCAATACAGAGGCCGAATCTATTGTTTTTAGAATTTCTATCTGTCTGTCTGTGAGGGCATCACGGAAAAACCACTGGAGGGATTTTGATGAAATTTGGTATGATGATAGCAGGTTATCCTGGTCAACATATAGGATACTTTTTACTGGGAGAAAATATCTCATCTCTGAGAAATCTATACTAAACTTTAAAACGTAGAGACGAACCCGAGCGATGCGAGGGTGAGTCGCTAGTAAAATATAAAACAGTAATATTCTGCCAACTAAACAGTCAGCATGTAGAGCTCACAACTATTCTAAAACACTCAACGATGTTACAAGTTACAATATCCCAGGTTACCGCATCCCATTCACCGGGAACAATGAAATACAAACATTATCGTAACGGCCGCGCGTAAGACATTCATCTGAATAACAATAGGATGGTCCATTCGACCTGTGTTTTTTACTTGAGAAGTTTCTAGCTTTATAGCTGGGGTGGGGTTATCTTTATCAGTCTGTTAATAATTTGTTAAGATATTCTATTGTAATTAACGTTTTTTTCAACTTAAGATGTTATTATTATTTGCGTTAAGAATTTTTGTTATTTCATTTGATGTGTTGTTTGTAAGTAATAGTTTAACGGTTTAGTTTTAATATAAACTCTCATCTGTCAGGATTACTTAGAAAATTAAGTCAATAACTTAAATAAATAACATCGAAGTGGTCGTCTTGTTGGCAACACTGCTTTATAATATTTATGATTTATAAAAATACATTGTAATTTTTATATGATACAAAGAATAGGCTTTTCTTTAAAGTTTGGTAAATATTTGACATAATACTTTTTCCAGTTTAAGAATAGCCTCTTAAATATTAGGGACTTTAGTCTATGTTAGATTTTAACGGAAAAAATATATCAGTATGTCTATGAATGTAAAATAACAATGAAGGAGACCGAACACCTAATAATTTAGATAAGTTAACATTCTATAATTATTATCGTTAATAGAAATTTATATGAAAGCGACTTTTCTAAGCGATACCTTACTTAGTCTCGTAGTCATGTAGTAGTTTCTATAAACGATTTACAAATATTGTAGAAAATCACCTTGACTCAGATGACTGAGGAAAAGAGATCTAGAAACGATATTAGTAAATTTTTTTTTTCAAATATTGCACGATAAATTGTTTTATATCACGATATATATTAAACTATATTAATTTTAATTTTTACGTGCAAATGTTAGTAATAAGATTTTTATTAAGCATTTTGTTATGAATATCATCACCTTAATATATTACTTTGTACATCACTTGTACGTTATACACTTTTTAATTAAATGTTAATAGCATGTTTTAATACCTCTAAAATATCTATACACAGAGACAGCCAGGCGTAGCGTAAACATAAAACACAAATAATAAAATATTCATAAAATTACTAATTAATGTATCCATCGACATGTCTTGGTATGTTGTAAGTAAGTATTATAAGTATATTAAGTACTTGCAACTTACCCTCGCTTCGCTCGGGTTCGTTCGCTTGTTTCCCCATACAAACTTTCATACCAATTTTCACCCCCTTAAGGGATGATTTCGGGGATAAAAAGTATCCTATGTCCTTCCCAGGGTCTCAAACTATCTTCCTACCAAATTTCATTTTAATCGATTCAGTAGATCCAAAGATTACCCTACAACGTCACAAATTCATAAATTTTACCTCTTTATAATATTAGAATAGATTAAATAGGATTTAAAGAGTGTATCAAAAAGCAAAAATCAAAGAAACATTTTTAGCATTTCTTAATATTAAAATCTTTACTAAACTATTTTGCAACTTACAATATTAAAACAGAGTAGGTTAAGTTATAAATTTTGCGAAAATCTCAACTTTCAACCATTCTTTTGGATGTATTAGCAAAAGTAATGGTGGATAACCTTAGTTGAATGTTAGTAAATTTATAAAAAAGATTAAATAAATAAATGTTGAAGCAAATTTATTTTTACAAAACTAATTATTTTATAACAGATAATGATTTTAATGTAATGCACTATTATTTTTAGTACCTATTATTATTATTTATTGAAAAGTATTAGGACATCTATTGTTGAATAGTAGAACTAGGAGTTCAGCGTCATCTAGTGATAAAAAGCATAAGATGTAAGGGTCATCTATCGTGCAGTTTTTAAACTAATATTTAAGCGCCATCTAGTGATGAAAAGATTCTTTTTAATTAGCGCCATCTTGTAGTGATTGGACATAAGCAAATTATCTTAATAGAAATTTTATTTTAATTAATTATTTCTAAAGGCACAATCAGAATTGGTGTAATATTAATGAATGCGCTTACTTGATCATTATTAGTCATGTAGTAAATAAAAGTACGTATTATAAATAGCTTATACTACTGTCCAATAGATGGCGCTATGAAGAGAGAATAAACTAGTCAAAATTTTTAGATACTTGTTAGCTTTTATTATAAAATATAATATATTCACAGTTTAAATAAAAGTTACAGGAGTTAAATTGTTGCGCCTAAAGATTATAGATGAAAAATCTTTTTATACAATTCATATATTATTTTAAAAATAAATATATTGTATTTTGAGAAAAATATTATTTATTACCGAAGAAGTATTTTCAATTAATTTTTATTAATATTATGTTTCGTAGATGATTAATAAAATACATAGCTTCAAATTTAAAAACTTACATATATATTATTTTATTAGAGAAAGCCATTAATGTTCTAAAAAGTGAATATTGTGTGACTTTAAAATTTGTGTTAAAGAAGCTTTCACCATGTTCAGTGTATTTTAAATTACTTCATTATATTTTTAACAATGCAAGTATAAAATTATTGTAATAACTGTTATTTAACAGGTAACATAAAAAAGTATAAAAAATATGTACAGAGCAATCTTATTTTACAATCACTTAAAAAACAAACAACCAATGTTCCATCATTAACTCATTACATGCACTCTTGATTGACAGCCCATAAAAAATCCCCAACACTCAACAGGTTAAACAAATTAAGCAAACAAAAAGCCAACTACGGGGCAGCAAATTGCCAGGCAAATTACCGTGAGGTTTTAAAAAAAGGATAAAAAAATGTGTTAACAAGCGGTCGACTCAGTGAATTAATCACTGTAATAACCCGTTGGGATCCGGGAAAAAATCTGTTAGCCACAGAGTTCCGGCGAAAAAAAATGCCCCGGGACTCTTAAAACGTAATTTATCGCTGTCCCGTTTGCGGATAGAGGAATGGCCGAATATATTATCGGTAGGGAGATTTTTTGTTGTGCTGTCGTAGTTCGGAAAATGCTTTTTATGGACTATAGCGCTTTTAGTTGTTTAAAGCTAGATTTTATTTTTGTTATATCTTACGTAAGCGGCTCTTTGGTTAGATAATATAATAACAAGGCGTTTGATGGTCTAAAAAACGGATATAATATGTAATTTCTCATAATGATTGTCAAAATAAAAAAAAATATATATTTTACATTCATTCTTATTGTTTTGTATCTATGTTTGGTTCTAGTTAGATTCAAATATTCTATGCTCTTAAATACAGTTAAAAAATATCTTTATTCATATTTCTTTATATTATAAAGTATAATTGTAATTAACTAGCGACTTATCCCCGCTTCGCTTCGGGTTTGTCCCTAGACAAAAAAAAACTAACCCACGGGAACCGTACATTTTTCCGGAATGATATATAGCCTATAGCCTTCCTCAATTAAGGGGCTACTCAATGCAAAAATAATTTTTTAAATCGGATTAGTAGTAGCTGAGATTAGCGCGTTCAACCAAACAAACAAACAAACAAACAAACTCTTCAGCTTTATAACATTAGTATAGATTAGTATAGATGAGCGTAGAAAATTCCTAAACATAACAATAATATTCTAAATAATATAAAATTAATGAAAATTTTAAAAATGTACTAAGTGTAAAAGTGTGTACATAAAAGTTCACAAGCCGCGACCCCCGGGAGGTGTTAGAGGCCCCTCTGATATAACCTAACTAGGTTATTTATATCAAACCAAGAGCAAAGTTTGAAAGAGCTTGCTTTATGGTCTTTGCGGATGTTATATTATGACTTCGCCATTTTTAAATTATTCTTTAATTAATATTTACGCAAATAATAATTACATAGGTTTTAATTTTTTTCAGCGGAACCCTAATTATTTTCTAAAATAAAAGTTGCCTAAGTTACTTCTTATAATATCAGCTATCTGCTAGTGAAAGTCCCGTCAAAATCAGTCCAGCCATTTCGGAACTCTTCTTTTTTTCTCGGAAATTAGCCGGAAATTTTTAAAAATTGTGTTTTTCTTATACCTAAGTACCGTATATAATGTCATGCATTTAATAAAAAGCTGTTATTTTGACATTACAAATAGACACTTTAATCTTATTAGTGTATAGGTACCTTAATAATATTAAATGCAATGCAATAGTATAAAAATTTAACTAGACATTAAATAGTATATCGGAAATTCTATACAACTTTCATATTTTATCCAGTCGACAAAACTGTAAATATCAAGACATTATTGGAGTTACAATTCTAATAAGAGAACTTACTTCCAATACGAGCGGGCTCTTTTAGATTATTTCACAGCTGACCTGACGTTGTCCTGTTCATGTTTGAATAAGTTTATTCATTTTAAGAAACCTTATTCGAACTTAGGCAGTGGTAGCCCAGTGGTAACGCGTTCGCTTGGGAAACCGAGTGAAGCGGGTTCAAATCCCGGGTCTCGCACCTCTGATATTTTCATGTGCGAATCATTTCCTTACTTGATTACCACTTGCCTTACGGTGAAGGAAAACATCGTGAGGAAACCTGTATGTCTGAGAGAACCTAGCAAGTTTTCGAAAGACATGTGAAGTCTGCCAATCCGCACTTGGCCAGCGTGGTGGACTATGGCCTGATTCCCCTCGTATTGAAGGGAGGCCCATGCCCAGCAGTGGGACGTTAAAAAAGGGCTGAATACATTCGAACTATTGTAACATTTAAAATAAATAGCTAAATCGGTCTAGCCGAGTTTTCAAGAGATAACCCTATCACACGTTTCGATCATGCACAAACAAACAGATTTTTTTCTATAAGCATATAGATTTTTTAAGTGGAAATTGGAAGTGATTTTTATGAAAATAAATAAATCACTTACAATTTTAACAAACAACTTTTGTGTTCATGCCATGATATGGTTACATTTAATGATTTTTTTAATTAAACGTCAAAATATAAGTAATTTTTACGTGTAAGCTTAATGAAATGAAATGTTGAAAAAATATTTAAACTTTCATGTGAGATACAATTTTAGCAGAAAAGGAGATACCTACAGATTGGTCACGTCTATTTTTTTCTACCTCGCTTAAAGTCTTGCGTGCCATGTAAGGCCGATGCAGCAATATTCGATTGATTAATCTATTTTATTAAAAATAGAAAATAAAAAATCGTGCTTAATATTGTATGCCAATTTTAAATTTCAATACTTTTCTCTTCTCTTTTTATTGGAATCTGTCACAAACGTAATTTATAAAAAGTAAATGAAAAAGGTCTTACTTAAAAATATAAAAGTATAAAAAAGATGTCTGTGTATGTTTGTGTGTATATTTGTGCCTACACCATGTAAGGATGTAAAATGACAGGCTTTGCTTTACTGAAAATTAAAAGCTAATGATACCTATAGTTGATGCACTAGGTTTTATTTATTATATTTTGTAATAAACCAATAATTGGTATAAATATTAAGGTCTATGATAAATATCCAGTACGTCTGTACAGTATATCAATTATTTTCCTCCTTTCGTTATAGGTGTACTTACTAATTTCATAAAATGTTATTGTGGCACTATTCATATTCATATTATAAAAAAGAAAGGAATAACCGATAGGCAGCTTTTAAGTTACGGTCGATATAATCATTAAAACGAAAACAATATGTTTTTTTTTGCTTAAACATAATACTAAACTTAAAAAAAATAATTCAGTAGCCCGACTGCTAGATACAGAATTTTTTTTCGAGGCAGATTGAGCCATAGTCCAACTGCACTGGCCAGAGCAGGTATATTATTTAGTATTTTTAATAAAATTCATTTTAACTAAATATAATACGCCTAAGAAATAAAAAATGATAATGATAATTATGTTAATAGTAATAACCTACTTGATAAGCTAAGGACGTAAAATCTTATAAATTTATCAAGAAAAAGCATACAATTTATTGAAACATACAATATGAATGAAAAATGCAATTAGTTTAATGAACGTGAGGATCGAGTGTGAATATTTTACTGGCACTTAGACGTCCGTCCGCGTCGTGTTCCGGGTTTTTTCCGGGACCAGCTGCGAGTGTGGTAAAGCTTGGTGTACACAAAAGGCTTACAGATGAAATACAACTAAATTATTACATAATTTTGTGGGTAGACACCGTATGTAATAATAAGTTTTTTTAAAAAGTCAAAAAACTTAGTCTCTCCTGTGACTATGATTGCTGTAAAGCATTTGCAACGTCGGTAAAAAACTTAAGAATAGCGCATTGAAATTCGAAAAAAAAACGTTTTATTTAAAATTAAATTTAAATTAAAATATTTTTATTTCCATAATCTACATTTCTGAATATATTAAAAAAACCTCTACGTCCAACGATGTTGGTATCTTGACTTAGGATTTAATCAGACAGGCAGAACTTATAAAACTTTATATCCGTACATAGTATGTCCGTAGTATATTTTACTAAACTTCATTGTACCTCCGCCTTTAATACCTCGTTAGCATTCATTGCGTGTCTTTGTTTTCAATGTCCCAGCGCTCATTTTTCATTACCTTCTGCTTTGATATCTCATGTTTTTGTTTTTGTTACTAGTTTCCCTATACGACTATGTATATTGTTGAAAGGTATTAAAAATAAGAGCTTCATATCTAGCTATTATTATAGTATTGTTGATCGAAGTGTCGTGCTTAACAAAAAGTCCAAAATACTATATTTGTTTTTTTTTTAATAAAACTTTGCTTTCGGATTTTGTGTTTCGAATGCTTTACAGCAATCATGGTCAAGGGCGATGGGAATCATGGTCATAGCCATAGCTCTTCCTAAGGTTAAATATTCGCGTAGATCTAAGAAAGCTTTATATATATTTTTTGTAAAACTTATTTAAGTATATTTTTTTACTATCATTTTCTTTCGTGCTTACGAATGTAGGTACACCTAAATAGTTTTTTTTTTCTACCTTTAGAATTTATTGAAGCGTAAAGAAAATTTTGAGGAATCTGCAATTGGAATCCTCCTTCGTCTTCAAGAACGTCAAAAACTGAGTGAATTTCATAATATAGAGAACCATACTTGAAATATTTTCATCAAAAAAAAAAGACATGAAAAATTAATACACAATAAGCGCACATATCGCATAACATACCCACAAACAATCCAAACGAATTGAGTATACCCTATTATTATCCTATATGATATCGATTATTCTTATACGTAATTATATTTATAATATAATAAATAAATAAATATGTTGGGACATTAACACACAGCATCATCTATTTTCATGGTAAGCTACGAGGTTTGTGTTATGGATAACCAGATAGTTGATACACTACACATATATAAATCTAAATACATACATATTATAGATAGAATATATATACATAAACACGCATGACTAGAGAACAAACATTCGTGCTCATCACACAAATCGAACCCGCGACCGCTGGCACAGCAAGTAGGGTCACTCAAAAGAAAAAAAAATGTTTAAGACCAAAGATGGGACGAAAAGCTAACACAATTATCTCCTTTAAAGCCAGTATATATACATGCCTGTATAATGTATACAGCGTATAGGAATAAAACAATTTTGTTGAACATTAATGTAGATAGAGCTCAGATCGTAATCAATTTAATTGGAAATTTCCTTTGATTAAACGCAAAGACGTTGTTAGAAGTTGACCCAATAAAAGGGTAACGTTTGCAGAAAAATATAATTTGCATAATAAAATAAATGTATATATGATATTTTTTCTAACAATAATAATAGGGATGTTGTATTTGGGCCATACTTTTTTTGCACATTAAGTGCGAGCTGTACCTACTAGGCGATGTAAACCACGAAACGACACGGTGTGCTGTACACATCAGCGTATATTTTCAACCTTTCTATGTTTTATTATATATATATATATATATATATATATATATATATATATATATATATATATATATATATATATATATATACAAGAATTAACACACACTATAATCTTTCAAATAATATTTCGATAATAGCTAGTAATATTTGATATTATGATACCGAATGATGATGACAATCCAAATAAAATCTATTTTCTTGGTTTTCTTTTAAGAATCGAATAAAAAGTAGTGATGATGATCTCGTCGTTTATCTTTCTTTATCTTTTATCCACTAGTGAAAGCCTCAATAAAATCCGTTTAGCCGTTTGCGAGATCGGCGAACATAAACAAATACATAGATATTTTGTAAATAATTATGTATATGAAGCTCCAATAGCGTCTCGCATTTCCGGTGCTCTTACGGACAAATTATTTTCAACATGTCACTTGTCTTGTCGTGAAGGAAAACATTTTGAAGAAAACTGTATGTCTGATAAAGCCAAGCAAGATTTCGATAGTCTACATGATTTTACTTAAAGCCGGCCAACCCACACTTTTTTTTTTATTTCCTTTTTGTGGTTATGATGTCACTGCGACCATTTCTGGTCTGTTGTGATCATGACCCACACTTGGTCAGCATGGTAGATTATGACCTGACTTCCTCGTATTGAAGGTAGGCCTGTATCCAGTAGTACCACTACTGGATATGGGCATAAGATAATAAGGGCTGAAAACCATCACATAATTATAAATTAACCAACCAGGCAATTGTTTTGAAAACATAGACAAACCTATTACCTATGCATAAATTTTATATATTTAGCATATTATTATTATATATAAATATTATTGTTTTGTGGATCGTAGAATATTCGTATATCTTAAAATTTCCACCCAGTGAATCTTGCGGGCGGGCTAGATTATGCCAATAAAATTTATGTGAGGCGCATAGCGGTACAGCCCTCGCGAGTAACAGCTATTGTATACCGAGCTATGGATAGCTACAGTATATTATAACTTGTTCGGTTCGCCGATAGGAATGGTTAAATTAAATTATTTCCTTAAGAAAATTTTAACTTTCTTTGATATTTAATTGATGTTCAAAGGAGAGGATGAAAAATAACGGATCGCATTGATTCAAATACTATAGTAAAAATTGCGAAGCCTTTTTTAATAATGATTATTGATTAATTTAAAGCTGAATTCTAGTGTCTAGCTTTGTTTTGATGATGTGCAAGATTTTATTTACGACATTTATTTATAACTAGCGACTCAGCCTCGCTTCGTTCGGGTTCGTCTATAGGTTGATTCCCCATACAAACTTTCGTCCCCATTTTCACCGCCTTAAGGGATGATTTACGGAATAAAAAATATTCTATGTACTTTCCAGGGTTTTTTGTTTACTATCTTTTTACCAAATTTTATCTAAATCGGTCCAGTAGTTTTTGAGTTTACTCGTTACAAGTATACAAATCTTACCTCTTTATAATAGTCGTGTAGATGATATTTAACTAATTGAGGATACAGGTATTAAATATTCAAATAAGTAATTGTCTTATTAACAGTTATTTCAATTAATTAAGATAATTTATTACGATATTTAAAAAAATACATACAAAAATTTACATTTATGTACGTTTTCAAAGTCAGTCCCAGTGAAGGTACTTAAGAAAATTCAGCTTAATAGTAATCATTTTAAAAAATGGCTTTTCTCTCTCTCTGACAACTAGATTGTATGTTTACTTTCTAATATCGCTCTCGTACGTTTTTGATCGATATTATATATGATAATAATAGAGTATACTCAATTCGTTTGGATTGTTTGTGGGTATGTTATGCGATATGTTCGCCTATTGTGTATTGATTTTCCATGTCTTTATTTGATAAAAATATCTCAAACATGGTGCTCTATATTATGAAATTTACTCAGTTTTTGACGTTCTTAAAGACGAAAAGGAGGAGGATCCCAATTGCAGATTCCACAAAATTTTCTTCACGCTTCAATAAATTCTAAAAATACAAAAAATACTATTTAGGTGTACCTACATTAATGTGTAACCTACATTCGTAACCACGAAGGAAAATGATAGTAAAAAAATATATACTTAAATAAGTTCTACAAAAAATATATAGAAAGCTTATGTACCTACTTAGATTTACGCAAAAATTTAACCTAAGGAAGAGCCATGACTATGACCATGATTCCCATCACCCGTGACCATGGTTGCTGTAAAGCATTCGAAACGTCGGGAACCAAAAATGAAAATAAATCCGCGCAAAATAAAAAAAAAACAAATATGACAATTTTGAACTTTTGGTTTAGTACGACACCATATTTATTGTCATTATTGGGACTATTCACTTGGGGCAGAAACTTCGCCTGTCGAATGTCTGCACCCAGCTGACAGGAAGATGAACTCTAACAAGACGCAACAAACACTCAGGCTTGCGCTCTTAAATTTTAAGTATATAATTCTAATCAATATTTATGATGTGTAGTACATACATACTGGTAGTACTTATTAAACCAAAAGTTACAGGTTCAATCTTTTGTTGGGAAATTTAAATACCAGTTAAGACTATTTACAATTTTGTTCTGTTATAAAATGCTATAAAAATCGAAAGCATTAATTGTCTAAACATAAGTTCGCACTTACGCACACCACATAATTTACTTTTTTAAACGAAACACCGTGCGTTTTAATTTAACATCCGAAAAGCAATGAATAAAAGAGATTTGAAAAAAGAGTTAGAAAGACCTTATTTACTCAGCTAATACTTAATCTAATTCGCTTAGTTTTTGATCTACACACAAATACACTACACATAAACGATATAGATATATAATTAAGGTCTACATTAATTTAATTTTATAATCTTACTAGCGACTCACCCTCGCTCCGCTTGGGTTCGTCCCTACTTACGTTTTAACTTTCTGTATAGATTTCTTAGAAATGAGATATTTTCCTACAGTTAAAAGTATCCTATATGTTGACCCGGATAATTAGCTATCATCATACCAAATTTCATCAAAATCCCTCCTGTGGTTTTTCCGTGATGCGGTAACAGACAGACAGACAGACAGACAGACAGACAAAAATTCTAAAAATTATAGATTTGGCTTCTGTATCGATAATAATGACTATTTCAATAAGATTTTCCAAAAAATATTTAATGTACAGATTCGACTTAGAATTTTATTATATGTATAGATAATTGCTAATAAGGGTGAGTGCAGATCGTCATCTGTAATACAAATTCTTTTTTACCTTGTACAGACACTAGTTTCTCATAAAGGCTTCTTTTACTGTTATTTGTTAAGTTTACTTATGATATTACCTTGTAATGATGGCTTTTGTGATGAGAAAATAAATAAATAAAAAAAATAATAATAACAACTTTGAATTGTATTTCGCTATTGTTTAACTACTTAGAGCTTAATAAAAGTTAAAACTTATAAGTTAAACTTTACATCACATTAATTAAGAAAATGAAATGCAAATATTATAATCATTATCATTTTTAAATGATCTATAAGTACAAAAATATAAAAATTAACTATACCTACGAAATAAATTTCTCTTGAAAAAAATATATCAATAAATACAAGAAAAGACGATCTCCCAAACTCTGATATACCTTGTATTTAGCTCTTTTTAACGCTCAATGCTGGGCACGGGCCTCCCTTTAATACGAAGGGGATCAAGCCGTAGCCCACCACGCTGTCCGAGTGCGAGTTGGCAGACTTCACATGTCTTTCGAAAACTTCCTAGGTTCTCTCTGACATGTAGGTTTTCTCACGATATTTTCCTTCGCCCTATTTGAAATGATTCGCACATGAAAATATCAAAATAGAGACCCGGGATTTGAACTGTGCTACCACCTACCACCATAACTACCTACCTATAGAAAATTCAATACAACAGTTATAAATAAAAACTTACTAGAAATTAATATATTATAAAAATTTAATGATTTTGTAATAATTTAAGTATTTTTGAAATCGTTTTTTTTTTTTAAATTATTTTTGATAATGTGGCAATTACTTTTAAAGTGATTATACAATACAGAGTCAAACTGCGCAGTTTTAATTGTCTATTTAAGCTAACCAGTTATTAAAGTTCAAAGCCTAAGATAAACGTACCTACAGTATAATTGACGTCAACACATACCTACTCAATACCTACTCCTGTGAACTCAATTTTACAGGTAAATCTTTGTCATATCGGCGTGTATAGGCAGCTTTATTTGTCAAAAAAGAAATCGCCAATTTAATGAAATTTTGGGATAAATATTTATATTATTATAAACACTAAGTTTGATATCATATTTCAGTTTAGCCACAACAATATTCTGTAAATATGTCTAGGCACACATGAAACCATGGACGTATGTTGAAGAGGACTTTGTTCACGAGTGGAGTAAGAAAATGCCGATTTTAATAATGATTAATATATCTCGTTATAAACAAAAAAAAAATATATTTTTTATTGCTATTTGCGTTACAACGCCATGATTTGAATAAGTGAATTATTTAACTTAGAATTTGACAAATAATATAAAAAAGGGTGCTTGTAACCTTTACGCGCGATTGAAATAAAACTTCTTTGGCAAATATCGCAGTGAAATTAAAATAAATCAATAATTAAATAAGGCATATTAGGTATATTACAATTATATATTTATAGAATATCATTTAATGAAAGAATATAATATTATATATCATTTGACAGATAATTACAACGGTTACCATGGCAACAAATAGTTAACAGCTAACTTCATCATGTCGCTTTTTGGCTGTCGGTGTTCGCGTGCATCGTAAAAATTTTACTCTCATATATTTTTTTCCAAACATCTCAAAAAAAAGTATAACTTCAAAAAATACCATAATCACTAAGTGATAAAATTCCTTTAAAGGAAAAACTATTTAGATACTTTTTTTAAACGATTACAGCTATATTGTTATTATGCCTTTGTTACAAAGATAAAAAATAATAATAAATTAGCATATTATATATAAGTAGGTAGAACTTGTTTATTGATAGTATGCAAAAATATGTTCATATATTTGAATTTCATCAATATTCTAATTCATTTCTTCACCGAACTAATTAACATTGTTCTATACTTTATAAAGTATAATAATAAATGAACCGTAAAGCAGTCTTGCAACAACTTAAATAACTCATCTAACTTTAACACCTCAATCCCAAAACATTTTATATCAAATCATAAAGTACATAATCCGCTACATACATACAACATAAAACTCCATCATATAGAGGCTTCCCAAGATATTAATATTAAGATTACGCCCGGGAAAGGGGGTGGTACGTCTTAGAAATTGTACAAGTGATTTTCATATTTAGTATTCAAATAATAAGGGTCGATATTGAGTGAAAGTAGTTAAGAGGGTGGAGGTACAGAGGGTGAGTATACTTGAGGGAGAATGTAAAAACCACCCCGCGATCGACTTATATGCTGTATCAAGACACATATGATGTTCACGGATAATGTTGTACGTAAATTTTAATAAGAACTCTGTTTTTTATAATTGAAATTTCGTGTTTTTAAGACAGATTAGTTTAAGATAATAGACATTCTTAGAAGCTAAGATCATTTTCAATTCAATTTTTTTATCATCAAAAATTTATATTTAGCATTCGAATTATACTCGTATATTAACTTATTGTATTCAGCCCTTTCTAACGTCTCACTGCTGGGCACGGGCCTCCCTTCAGTACGAGGGGATATCAGAGGTGCGAGACCCGGGATTTGAACCCGCTTCACTCGGTTTCCCAAGCGAGCGCGTTACCACTGGGCTACCACTGCTGCTGGGCTAACTTATTGCATACCACAAATTATAAATAGTTTGAAAAGAAAATGCTTATCTTAGTAAACGACAGACACTTCCATATGTATACCTAATAGTAATGTCAGTATTTAATTTTACCTAAAATTTCAAAAACTTGCTTTGCACACTCAAACTAAAGAATTATAAAGACAGAGTCCGCCAAAATAAATGTCAAAGTTAAAAATTGTAGCGTGATTCACTATTTATGCTACTATTCGTGACTTTACCATACAAATCGTTTACTTTCTTTAGAGAATAAGGTAAATTTTATGAAGATATTAGTCGTTAATTAACGATATTTAAGAAGAGAATATGAATAAATAATGAGTAATAAAAATTCCCGTTGAAAGAGACATTTTTTTTATTTAGGTATATAATAAAATCAGTTTGTAATTTTTATTCTATACATTAATTATTTACTTATCACTCATCATTTGTTCACTATTGTAAAAAAATATGTATTATATTATGTATTTTAAAACATTTTTTACTCTTCTTTATACTTCTACTTAGAGTATTCTATCAGATGTATAATATTAGTAGTAATGACAAACATATCATGTTAATTAAAATCTTTTAGACTACTTTATAGTAGTTACGAAAGTATTATTACTTACGAAAGTTAGTATGAGTGTATGTTTGTTACTTTGTCTCCTTCATGCTTAAAATGGGTGGATATATTTGGATAAAATCTAATACACAGTACATACATAAGGTATAGACTACGTCTTGGAGAAACCCATAGGTTATTAGGCACCAACAAAGTATTTATACTTTCTTGGTACCTAATAACCTATAGGCGAGGCGAAAATAACTTGCTAGTTAAAATATAAAGGATAAAGAAAATTCACATGCCACCTTCTATCAGTCTCTTCCACGCCCCCCTAAAATTTTACCTTGGCTCGTTCCTCCGCGGCGTATACTATACGTAGTTGCGTATCTTCGCGTCTTCAAGCGTGCCATATAAAGAGCTTATTTAATATGTAAGTTAGAAGAGTACTTTACGGTGCCTAGCTAATTTTATATAGGCATAATAATGTTGTTAATGGCTACATTTATGTGATTTAGTCAATTCTTTCATTTTTTTTAAAGGCTAAATGTGATTATTATAATAGTTAGATTTTACAAATCGTATACAGGTATTTTTTGTGTATGTGTAGAGAATAATCTCCGAAACTACTGGATTGATTCTATATATTTTATTTAATATTTACTTAGTAAAAGTCTAATAGAAACCACACTATCTCTCCGTAACATAGGCTATCTTTCACTAAAGTGCCTCGAGCTTTATATTAAAGATATGAAAGATATATAAATAAAATGCACAAAAATTTTGATTTATGAGTGATAATTATAAAAAATATCAATCACATCATTCTCATAATCATATGAAAATTTGTGAAACTATACTAATATTAAAAACTAGCGACTCACCCTCGCTTTATTCGGATTCGTCCCTAACTTGGATATAGTAACATGGATATAGTTTTTTTTTACGTATTATACCTTCTGTGGACTTTAAGGAACATAAAAAAAAAATTAGCCGAATTGGTCCAGCCATTCTTGAGTTATGCGCTTACCAATATTTATTTTTATTTATATAGATGTGAGTTTGTAAGTATGGATGTTTGTTACTCTTTCACGCCTGAACGGCTGAATGGTTCTCAAAGAAATTTGGCACAGAGATAGATTATAGTCTGGAATAATACATAGGCTTCTTTTATCCCGGAAAAATGTACGGTTTCCGTGAGATAGGTTTGTTTTTGTCTTGAAAGAATAAGTAAATGAGTGTGTTTGTTATACATTCACGCTGTAACGGCTTAACGGATTTGATGGAACGTTAACGGTATCATATCAACAATATTTTGCATTAAAAAATTAACAACTTTGATTTCCTACTTACCGAAAGATGAGTGCAGTAAAGTAAGGAATATAATGATAATAAATACAATTATTTGTAAGAAAATTATATTTGCATATAAAGTGCCTATGATGGAATTCATGATAATACTACGTGAAATATAAAGATGTACCACAAAATAGAAATGAGCAAAATCACAGCAATAGCTAGTTAACTTTTTAAAACAATAATGTGAAAAAATATTTAAAAGAATAACGTATTCTTCATTTATTTCCTTCTAACATCTTGCAAAACTATATTATTATTGTAATAAATATCCAACATAACGAAGTTATGGACCACGCGAAGAGAGCAGGGTAATCTTATTAGAGGAGGTAGGCAACGACCCGGAAGTTTTCATTACAGGAAGTATAGTTTAAAAGATGTTATTAACTCGAATATTGTTATGGTACCCCTGTAGGAATTCGATTAGGTTGTCTGGGATTCGATTCCATTAAATCTTAATAACGTATATAGGCGATATGACGTAAAACTAATTTTATATTGAAAAAATAAATTTGTACATGTACTTGAAAATTAAAAAAAATGGTTTTGCTATTTTTGTATAATTATAAAAGTAGTAAAATATTTAAAGGTATCAACAATAATTGACGAATACAAACTAATTAAATGGCTCACTTTCGGCTAAACTTAATAATTAAAAGCTACATACATTTTTATTATACATAATATTTCCTAAATATTCAAATTCTTAGATTCAGAGTTTTACTCCCCCTCTACCCTCTTTCAAAATAGAACCCGAAAAATCCCTTACATTAAAACATCGCATCGCTGGAAAATTAAAATCACTATCCTATGCAGGCCACGTCGTAAAAACGAAAACATTATCCATTTTCCGGGGAAATCCGGCAAAATTAAAACTAAATCGCCTGACCCGAATCCAAAATTACCCACACTACTACAAAAACAATACTAACACCAATAAGCGCGTAAAAGGCAGGTATCGCCAACCCTCTGTAAGAATTTGCAAAAATATACGAATAGTTATACTCGGAGGGGGTCGGTTGAAGGATGGGGTGGGGGCAGGAAGCGGGTTGAAGTAGCGGGGTGTTTCTACGCCGGGGGTGTCTCCTAAAAACGGTTAAGTAGCTCCCCAACCCTCTATAACTATTTTATGCGGTCCCCTTAGAAAGACAGCGAGATGGGGCCGCGGTGATACGCCTATAGCGTAGTTTGCGAGGGGAAGTGAAATTTTAACATGTCTAGTCTGTTAAGAATTCATGGCGAATTTATAATTAAATGCCTAATTAGGATATTGAGTTTGCTACGTGGCAGCGAATTTTGATTTTAAACCGGAAATGGAAAGTTGTACGTTTGCTACAACAAAAATTTGTTTTAAATATTTATGAGGTTATCTCAAACTTTAAAATGAAGCAAAAATTTGTGATATGTGTATATAAAATAATATTTTTAGATTTGAATAAAAAATAAAAGTAAAACCTAGTCTTTCTTTTTTCAATGGATATATTTATTTTAAAAGATAATACGGACCCTTTGAATACACCTGCGTTAACAAGTGTAACTTAAAACAGGTTAAGATTTAACCGAGCATTATATTGCAATGTAAACCCTCAAGAAAATAATCCAGTTTTTTAGTGGCGTAAGTAGTTCGTGAGAATTATCACTTTTTTATAAACCTGTTCGTAAAGAAGGGTTGATTTTTTACATACATTGAAATCTTAAATTAATGTGTTTTATAAATTTTATCTAAAATTTTAACAATGTGACTAAAATCACACTAATTAAGAATTATTTTCATTACAGTTAGATAACGATTTAGTTGATTGCATTTAATTGATTGAATAAACAATTAATCTAGTATGACGTTATATAAAAAGTTTGATAAAAATAATTTATGTGCAGAAATAGTAATAATGCTAATAGCGATTTATTCACAATTTTTATTAATATAATATAGCACGTGTAAAAATATTTATTAAAAGTAAAGTATGGTAATTGATACAATAATAACAATAAACAAATATAATTCAAATTATATATATATAAATAATCCGTGAGAACATAAAATTACAATTGAGTCGACACAAAGAGCTTAAAAAGTTGAACTCGTTTTCCAGTAAACTCGATACCTAATATCGCTCTCATAAAACAGGTTAAATAAACTTTATAGATAAATTCTTACAAAATTCCCACAGAACATTGCTTTCACAATATTATAAAACCAGTCATATTCAAAGGGATGGTCATCGTCTCAAGTCAATAACAAAATCGAGATCGGATTTATTCAACCGGTTTAAGAATGGGGTAAAAACTAGATAGTCTTTTTATCGTTTTCAAATAATTTTACTTTATTGTAACATTTTATTCTTTTTTGTCAGCCACTCTGTCCTCGGTTGAAAAAATCACACTTGTATAATTTTAGCCTGTCTCTGTACTTTTATATTCCTTAGTTCTATTCATTATTTGAATAAAAAAAATATTTGTACTTCACTTAAATAATAAAAAGGTCTTGTGAACATTATTTGTAAATGAGAAAATACGTTCAATAAAACAAACCGAATGTTGAAGATCCCTGCGCGGTTGCTTGTACCCATGTAAAAAGCCAACGTCTAAGGCGCACAGAGCGGGCGGGGGTGTGGGTGGTTCATATACACACCTGCTTTATACTCGTGTGGGTGCATTCGCCGTACATTTCCTATGTGAGAGTTTATATTTTCATTTCAATAGTTTTTACGTTGCAACCGTAGGCGTGAGGTGGCCGTGTGTGAGTTAATGCCGTATTGATTTAGCCGCTATGGCGAAGTCGGCAAGAAATTTATTATCTTTAAGATAAGTAGGTACAGGTATTTTGTGAGTACCGGTACCAGCTGTATAAGATGAATGGTTTTCTTAACAGGTTTGTTTGTAATTAGTTTAGTGGCCTTGTTGTAGAATTATAGACTTATATGTAGTATAATAATATAGATTGTGTAATTTCATGAATATGAATATGATTTTCTTGTCTACTGTCTACTAATGAAAAAAGTGTGTTTTTACCCTAATATGTTTATACAAAAAGTTACCACGTTAATGAATACAATTATTATATATGATGCAAAGGTTCTTTGTTAATTTAATTTGTAATTTATTCATTTTACTTGCAATACATTATTATTTTTAATACTTAAATAAAATGGTAAATAGTGAAGCGTGTACAATTAAATTCCACGTCTTATTAGACAATAGATGCTCTGCATCATTCAAATTCATTTATTAAAAAACAATTAATATATTACAAGTATATAATTATTTATAATTTAAATGAGCGACAGAGATGAAAATATAAAAATAACAATTTTAATATTTAATAAATAGTAAAAAATAAAACTACTACAGTAACTACAAATAAAATACTAATCAACTAATTCCACAGACTATAAAAATCCATCTGTAAATAAAAAAAAAACAAAACACATACCAAATGTTTTCAGCTCCTGTGCGCGGTTGAAAAAGCAGCGTCTAAGGAGGCGAGAGGGGAAGGGGGTATATTTTAAGATGGCTTCCGCGCGAATATCGACGCGCCACCGCCCGCGCGAATTTTACTGCCACTGATTTGTATCCTTTACTTACTTCACTTATTTTAGCGTGAATATCAGATTCCATTGTTTCTTAATGGCATAATAATATTATGTTGTTTTAAATCCATCAACAGGTATTTTGAATAAATAATGATTTTTAGAAGCGATTAATAAATATTAATAAATATTTTTAAGCTTGCAACAAAAAAAATAATTTTATTTAAATGTCCTATGTTATTCATTCGCAGAATGCTATTCAATTACCTCTACCACTTGTGAAAAAATTCTTGAATTAAGAATTACTGAAAAATAAAATCTTTGGAACTTATAAAATAATAACTTGTATTCAGCCCTTTTTTAACGTCCCACTGCTGGGCACGGGCCTCCCTTCAAGACGAGGGGAATCAGGCCATAGTCCACCACGCTGGCCAAGTGCGGATTGGCGGACTTCACATGTCTTTCGAAAACTTGCTAGGTTCTCTCAGACATGCAGGTTTCCTTACGATGTTTTCCTTCACCGTAAGGCGAGTGGTAATCAAGTTAGAAAATGATTCGCATATGAAAATATCAGAGGTGCGAGAGCCGGGATTTGAACCCGCTTCACTCGGTTTCCCAAGCGAGCGCGTTACCACTGGGCTACCACTGCCTAAAAAAATAAATAAATAATAACATTAGAGTTAAAATATATAAACAGTAAAAAGGCTAAGAAAAGAAAGAGGTCGTTACAAAATATTTTTTTTTACTGTTCTTGAATTTTATTTTAATTAATAAAGAAGGTTTTAGTTTATTACTAAAGATGGTATGTAGATATAGAATCATAGATTCATCTTGCTATAATTAAATTATACAATGGGACGTATTTAGGTGATCCAGGTGAAGTGAATAGCGTGAGAACTTGGTGCCGACGTTCATTCAAACTTCAACATGAAATATTACAAATATCATCTATTTTTGGTGAAAGGTCAATCCTCAAAGCTCGTACCATAAATATAAACAGTAAAAAAGAAATATTTAAATATATGCCTTGTGGCTGTAGAGGTAATGAATTTAATTTTAACGTTTTTTTATATATCGAAATTATAAACTTAATTATCTTGATAGAGAAAATATAGGATATATTCGTTTTAACGCTGACTTTTAAAAATCAAATTAAAATTCATCAATTGAATTTTATCCTGGATACGAAAATGTCATTATGTTTAAAAAAACAGGTTCTTTAACTTTGTGATTTTGGATATAAAATTATAAGAATTAACACAATTAATAAAAAGCATGTATTTAAATTTTAATATGGATATAATAATACATAGTATAAAATAATTAAAATGAAGACGTTCGTCCTAGTGAGGTTAAGGAGCGACGCGTTAAGAGGAAAAAAGATTATGACTTTTAAGCTTGCCTTTTGAGGAAAATAGAATTTACTCATTTATTTTTACTTACAATATATTTCATATATGTGTTTCTATTTATTCTTGCATATTTAGAAATATTGAATTGTAGTTGTAGCTCACTCACGTACATAATATAGATTAGTTTTATAGTACGAATACCGACTTATAAGTATATTAAGTATAATCATACATAATCAATATTTTGAGAATTTCAAAAACTCAATCAACATTTTTAAAAATTTCAAATCAATTTGTGGTTTTAATAAATATTTCTTAGTTTTAGATTTATTAGAATTTAATAAAATGTATTTTTTAATGTTGTAAGGCCTAAATATCCTTATTTTTTACATAGGATATATATTTTTTACATATATTTAAAAATATGTACGTAACATTGACTTTACAATTTTGACATTTTTGTTACATGTCATAATTCTGCTTTTTCAGTATCGAGTTATATTTTTTTATATTAATCTTCTATCACGAATTTAATCAATATAAATCATGGAGAAACAAAGTGTAGATGAGCAACAATCCGACTCTCGACCAAGACCCGACGATTTCTCGAACTATCTGCCTTGGGCTTGCAATCAATTGCAACTGGATGCAACGATAATAATCAATAAAGTTGTTCAAAGTAGGTAGCTCATATATAACACTCTTAGATTTACACGAAAAATTGATATTTTTAAGGCCGTTGCAGCAATATTCGATGGAATAATCTACTTTATTAAAAATAGAAAATAAGAAATCGTGCTTAATATTGTATGCCTTTTTAATGTCCATACTTTTCTCTTCCCTTTTTTATTCGAATCTGTCACAAAACGTAATTTATAAAAAGTAAATGAAAAAGGTCTTAATTAAAAATATAAAAGTATAAAAAGGATGTCTGTGTATGTTTGTGTGTATATATATTTGTGCCTACATTTTAAATAAAATTACCTATTCTTCGGTGCCTTTACTCTTCCCAAATATTGTAGGTATAATTTTTGGGTATACCTAGTTGGTGATTCCTAGTTTACATTCATCAAGATCTATTACCTATTTTTGTGGTACTTTAAATTACCTACCCATTTATTATTTTGCAGATGAATATGTTAGTGCTGCTAAGATTGATCGGGTTAAAAAAGGAAAGAGTAAAGTTAAGCTAAGTCAGTCTCGACATAACGTTGGCTCCGATCAAGAAAGGGAAGAAAAATCCACATCGGATATGCCTCCATTACTCTATAGTGAAAAAGTGGTAAAAATATTTACAATATACGACAGTTCCTTTAATTTAGTGGAGATAAGATTTGACAAAAATAATAATTTACCTAGATTGATATTTAAAATAATTGGCCTTATTATACAATTTCAACCGAATATAGCCAAGATCGAAATTAATGGAGGCATGGATGGATTTACTGTCTATGAAATAAATAAATTTCTTAACATCTCTAATATAACAGAGCTATGTTTTGATGGTTGTTTTTTAAAAGAAGCTAATTATGATATTCTTCTAGATACAAATAATTCTCTCCGACATCTTTCCCTTTCGAGATGTAAAATAGACGATAATGTCGTTCGAAATATTGCTAACAAGTTATCATATCCTTTACCAGCTTCAAAATCTTTATATATACTCAATTTGTCATCAAATAGGATTACTGATTTAGGAACACAATATTTAGCTCAAGCTCTTCGATCTAATCGGAATCTAAGTTATTTAAATTTAGCAGATAATAGAATAACCGATGATGGAGCAGGATATCTGCTTCAGATTTTTGCTGAATTTCCGTTAACCAGCACTGAACTTCTTGAAGCGAGGTTTAGGCATATGGTATTTTTAAAGAACAAAAACTTAATGATTGATCGCACTATAAAAGAGTTAAGATCTGGAGAAATAGATAGGAAAATAGCCAAACGTAAATCTACTAGACCTGTCTCTGCCGCTTCAGGTAAGAAAGGGAAATTGGAAAAAGAATTATCAGAGATCAGAGATACGAAAAGCTTAGTAAATATGGACTTTCTATATTATGATAAAGCTGTTAACATGGTTGAAAATACTCTTGGAGAATTTAACGATCCTTTTTGTACAAATAATACAAATGTAAAGGAGGGTATGGTGTATAGCAAAGGCAACAATACACTATGCTATTTAAATCTAGCATACAATAATTTATCGTTTCTATCGCTGAAGAAGATTTTGGCAGTTCTCATGTTTCAGAAACTATTAGATAGGAACCCAAGGGGATTAATAAATTTGTTAATCGAAGGAAATAATTTACCGATGTCTTGTAAGGAAATGAATCAAATTGATGATGTTTTGGAGATGGGGTTAATGGTACACAATAGGAGACTGTCTGGTAGCAAGAAAAGACCTCAATCGAAAACCACGTCACGTTAAATAATTTTAGATTCATTTAAGATAATTATTATAATAGTCCTTTAGTTACTTTATTAGTTGTAGAATGTTATATTTATTAAAATTAATTTTAATTTAACATCAAATTTTGTTTTAGTTTGTATTAAGGCAAAGAAAAGTATTGAAACACATGTCACACAGAATTATAATTCTAGGTTTTATTTTGTGATTATGCTGTAATCTATCAAAACATACTTACCATATAGCAGTTACGGGAAATTTGTAGTTATTTCATAGTCTCTTCTACAAACGCCATGAATATAATTTTTGCTAATAATATTTTTAATAAATCCCTGGTACATTTTGGTACTACCTCCCAGTCAATATTTATGTTTTTATCTAACCGTACATTGTATTCAGCCCTTTTTAACGTCCCACTGCTGGGCACGGGCCTCCCTTCAAGACGAGGGGAATCAGGCCATAGTCCACCACGCTGGCCAAGTGCGGAATGGCGGACTTCACATGTCTTTCGAAAACTTGCTAGGTTCTCTTAGACATGCAGGTTTCCTCACGATGTTTTCCTTCACCGTAAGGCAAGTGGTAATCAAGTTAGAAAATGATTCGCACATGAAAATAACAGAGGTGCGAGACCCGGGATTTGAACCCGCTTCACTCGGTTTCCCAAGCGAGCGCGTTGCCACTGGGCTACCACTGCCTTACATTACAATACACTTAATAAAATTTGATCATAAATGTTATAAAATATTAATTTAAATCAAATCGTATATCACCTCATTGATTAGATTGAAAAGAACCCAACGTCCATTTTTATGTCGTTGATGGTTGTGTTAACGGTTACTATAGATTTCTCAGAGATGAGATATTTTTTTGCAGTAAAAAGTATCCTATATATTACCCGGATACCTAGCTATCATTATACCAAATTTCATCAAAATCTGTCCAGTGGATTTCTCTTGATGCGTTCCCATACAGACAGACAGATAGACAAAAAATCGAAAAATTATATATTTTGGATTTTTATCGATAATAATGACTAAGTAATTCAATAAGATTGTCGAAAAAAAAACATTTAATGTACAAATTGGACGAGTTTGTCGCAATAAATGGACAAGCTCAGTATTTTAGACATTAAATAAAATGTCGTATACATAATAGTATTTTATACATATTTTATGAAAAACAGAGCATTTACATAAATATCTAAGATGTCTTAGCCACATACCACAAATTGCGAATATCTAAAATCACGGCTCCCTCTAAAGGCAATAAAGCGGGTATGAAACGTATCATTAATACGTACAGAATTGGTTTACTTTATTATTCAGCGTATGAAGACGTTCGGTCTAATGGCTTTTATATGTCTTTCTATTCTACAATATACTGGAATGTGCTTTTGTTTTTGAGCTGTTTGATAGATAGAGTTGTAACTGTTATATAATTATCAATGTAATATTGTAGTTTATTTGTAAATCATATTTACGTTGAAGAGATGAGAAACTAAGATCAGAAATCCTAAAATATGTTTTTTTAAAACCTTCATTTTTTAGTATTATTATACTTAGTGCTCGCTTCCTTAAGAGCCTTATGTATTCACAATATCATTATGGCTCCATTTAAAACCTTTTAGGCATAGTGCATGCCGATAAAGCAACTCAAGTGCTAGTTTTTTTCGATATCGATTAAATTAACTATAATTTGTAACAATACATTTTCGGTATAAAATATTGCCTATAGCACTAGGCTTTCCTATTAGTAAAATAATTTTCCGAATCTGATATCAGGTAATTTTAAAGACTAGGTACTATGATTATCCCTACATCTAGGATAACAAGCTTACAAACTTTATCTCTTTATCATATTCGTGTGTGGACATATTTCTTTAGTATCCGGACATACTTCTTTCTGTCATTTTAAGTTTTTGTACACAAAGAAAGCATCGATTAACACTTATTATTATGAGTACCGGGGCCACCGAGCTTCGCTCGGAGTTTTTGGCCAATATTTCAATTTTATTTTTAATTTAGCTTAAAAAAAAAAAACTTGAATAAATACGATAACGATCGGGATTCGAAACCGGACACCTGTGATAGCCAATTTTGCGCCTTGGCCACTTGACAACAATGTTTATGCCAGAGGGTGCGAAATTATCGACCATATTTTGGGTAGAATAATTCGAAAGAAAACCGCATGAAATTCCAACAAGCGATTTCCCAGACATAAGATCGATCAAGATGATGTAGTTCGATTTTTCGCCCCCGAAAACCCCCACACACCAAATTTCAGCAAAATCGCTAGAGCCGTTTCCGAGATCGCCGGTATAAATAAATAAATATACAAGAATTGCTCGTTTAAAGGTATTAGATTAGATAGATAAACATACCTATATAATATATTAATTGTAATGTACTCCGTTAAACCAGTATTTGTATATAATCAGGGTATATAAGGAAAATGTATAGTGTAAGATACGTTTTTATAACAAGCTCCTAAAACATTATAAAAGTGAATATCTTAAAGCTATTATGAACTAAAGTTTGTATACATGGAATGATTTTTTTAAAGATATTATTGAATAAAATTTATCATATTTTAATTAATATTCATTAAGTAAGCTATACATTTTGTTTAAAAGAATACTTAAAAGATCTATAGTCCGATTTTTTGCCAGTTCCCCTTGGACCGAGGCTTTGATTCGAACAAGTAGTGCAGTTTTTAACGTAATAGATAACGAGCGTATTTTTGAAATACTAAGAATAATCTTTTTGTTTTGTACTGTATTAAAAGGGTATACATATTTTATAAATCGTAATTAAATAACCAGAATGCTTGAATTTGAATTAAATTGCTTTGAATGATACTATAGGTAGGTACAAGGTACCTACCTACTACACTAAGCAAAAAGTAAATAAGTTTATCCGAATCTTAAAATAAAAACAAATAAGTATTCTAAGTGTTACTTAATCTTGCGATATATTCAAACGTTAATATTATTTATTTGTTTTATTGATAAGTATACCTAATTCAAATAAGTACCTATATGGTGTTATGTGCCAACTCGCACTTGACCATATTTATATATCTTTATATATTTTTATTGAAAAATGTGTAAACATAAAAATAAATAAAAGAAAAGATGTGTAAATAGCGATACACAAAGAAAAGTCACACTTCAATTAGAAAATGAGAATTCAATCTCATCTTCATCTTGTCATTGTCTATAACCCCCTAAAGGTAGATCGTGATTAATAAAACATTAGATTTGAATTTACAATTTCTAAAAGCTATCCGCTATACTGATTTGAAATTGAATCGTTCGGAAATATGTTTAACTATGCTAAATATTATAGTTTGCCAAGCAAACCTCGCACTTACAGGCGTAGATGAAACTGGTTATAACAAGACATTTTTCATTTAAACGTTATCCCTACACTTAATTTTGTTTGAGTTGGTAAATATTTGTATGTATATGTCACCGTAAAATTGTAAATACCGATAGATTACAATTTATCTAGCGATATTGTAAACTGTCGAAAGATTTTGTTCCGACAGTTTACAATCTCGCGAGATAGATTACAATATAGCGGCATTTACAATTTTACAGTGTCATATACATATATCATACCTTATTAACTTCCCACTGTTGGGGTTGGACCTCTTTTCAATGCGAAGGGAATCAGGCCATAGTCCACCACGCTAGCCAAGTGCGACTTACATGTCTTTCGAGAGTTTGTTTGGTTCTCTCAGACTTGGGAGGTTCCTCAAGATGCTTTCTTTCATTTTAAGACAAGTAATTATGTTGAAAATGATTCGTATATGAAAACATTAGAGGTGCAATTCTCGTGTTTTGAACCCACTGCACTCGATTTTCTTCAGCGCGTTACCACTGAGCTCCACTGACTTAATTAGGTAGGTATACCTATAAATTTACTTATTATGCAACCAAATTTTTATTTTGTTTCTTCCGTTTTGTCCTATGGAGTATTAACATTATTTTGTATATTTAATGATCAAAAGTAATTACGAGTAGCAATACGAATATTTCGTTTCAGAATGTAAAAGTTTTTTGTTTTGTTGTACGAAAAATATCATACATCATTTATTGAGAAGCAGTTCCAATATCCAACATACCAGCACATATATCTATTATCTTAGTTTCAGCCGATATTAAACTTTGCAACAATAGTCAGAACTCGAAAACATTAATCTTCAAACAAAACCGCGAGCTCAATATAGTGGGGGAGTGTATAAGTATATTTTAATATATCTCACGTAACGCAAGTAAGGATGGGAGGCAAGATGGCGCCGCGACTACTTCTTAGCGCCGCGTGGCTGCGGCACTATTGTTATGGAGATGGCTTTTTATTTTTTAATATGCTTCTTTTATTTATTTTTTTTTGCATATTTAAAACAGCATTCCAATATAAAAATAAAAAATGAAGTTTACACAATTTTTATTCTGATAACAATAATTTGTTGTAAATATATGATGAACAATACGAATGAATGAAATATTTTTTTAACTCGTTAAGGTAAAGTTTAATATTAAAACAAATATAACATTATAGTTATACTTAATCAAGAAATCCTTCTCTGTATTTAGCAGCAGGCGCACAAAGTTATAATATCACCGGTTTCGCGGGGGGGCGTCTTGGGTGGAGGTTCACGCCTTACTTATTTACATAATTACGTATAAATTCTATCTACGTGTGTGCTATGTACTGGAGTTTAATATTTCATTTTGTATTATAAGTGAGTAACTGAAACAGTATTACTTTCAATGTTTTGATTAATAATATATTTTTTTACAATACATAATATAAATATTATACATGTGTCAGTTTATCTGTACTTATCTGTTTGCAATAATGGGCATCTTTCTGATCAATATTTTTTGCAAATATATTTTGGTTGGTTGGAGAGTAATTGGCTACTTTTCATCCTTGTTCTAGAACATTATTAAAAAAACAAACCTTCTTTCTAAACTCGATTAAAATATGTAGGCACTGAAGGATGCACGTGATATAGAAAGTCTCATATATTATATAACTAAATAGCTACACAAATATTGGGCTAAGAAGGTTTTCAACTAAAAGAAGTGAGAAATGAAATTTAAAACATATATTTTTTTTTTTTTATGATCTTTTAACTCTTTTTATTATAGAGCTTTATTAAGAGCTTTATTATGATAAAAGCACATTATAATATGTTTTTAATTAACGCTGTCTAAATTATTTCTTTAAGTATAAAATAAAATAAATAAGATATTTCACATATTAACATTATAAATGAACTTTAAAACGTTAAAATCTTTATTGGAGGGGAAATGATAGCTAAATTCAAGGAAAATATAACATACCTTGTGCACCTGAATACATAACATATTTATAAGCATTCACTCACACTATCCCACAAGTAAAATAACAGCTTATATTTAAAGTAATTTTATACGGAACCTTAGAGGTAGGGTAATAAGCCCTGAGGATTAGAAAGACGTCATTAAAATAACGGAGGCGTAAACATCTTATACATATAATATACATACATCACTTATATGTAAGAAAACTCTACATGAATTTCACAAAATTTTGTACTTATACTTCACTACGTTAGTTAAATATTATTATATGACTTTTGTTGTTTGTTTTGTAATTAACTAGTAGTAGGTATCCGCGGCTTTGTCCGCGTTCAAACTTCCGATTGATACTACTAATTTGAAGATTTCATGAAAATTTCATCAAAATTGCTCCAGCCGTTTTCTAGTCCATAGCGAACATACATACACACATCGATTTTTATATTATATCATAAAAAATATAAGAAGAAGATATTAATAGAACAGCATCAGAATTATTGAAATAATGTGTAATAACTTTAATGTAATAACGGTATAGGAAAAAGTATCATAGAAGACATGGCATTTTCTTCATATTAATATTACAGCAAGCCTTATTTATTTAAACGTTATATAAATAATATTTTAAACGTACTCTACGTTAATATAGTTAAAGCTAAACAATGACAATATTCATTAAAATTCTAATTCTACATAACAAGTATATTATAATATAGTAATTAAACCGCCACTAAAATTCGTAGCTATTTAATTAACAGTTATGTAATAGGAAATTTTGAGTGCCACCGTCTTACCATGTCTCAGGTGGCCGCCGCCCACACCCCCCCTAGCGAAATATCTCTATTTTCGCGACAGAAGGAATAAATACGAGGCGTGCAAAGTACGATGCGTATTGATTTTCGACGTTAAGAGATTGTATTATTTATGTACATGTTACTTCTGGTAGTAATGTTGTTTATAATGTTATATATTATTGATTGTTTTTAGTATTAGAAAGGTTATCTTAGTTAAAAGTACATAAAGGAATAAAAAAAAGAAAAAAATAATAATAATACAGTATTATCTATAGATATAATAAAACTGTAGAGGTCGAATGTTTGTACATAGAAAAAAATGCTAAAAACCGAGCTAGAGGGATGTAAGAAGAGAAATAGAACAAATCCAGATTTTTTTCAATGTTTTTGTTTCTTTGTTTGTTTTTTTTTATTATAAATTATAAGTTTGTCTGTTTGTACGGGCTAATCTCTGAAACTTTTAAACCGATTTAAATGAAATTTTATATGGTGATACTTTATATCCCCGGTCAACATTTTAGATATTTTTCATCTCGCAAAATGGAAGAGTTTTCGTGGGATAGTTAAAAAACTGTAGTAACATATACAGCTTAGTGCACAAAAACTACTGACTGGATTTTAATGAAACTTTACAATAATATACTTCATACATCAGAATAACAAATAAGTTACTTTTTATCCCGGAAAAATATACGGTTCTCGTGGGACGTATTTGCTTGTCACTAGTTTAGGTATATTTAGAAACCTCGTCTTCATATATATAAACACTAACGACTTAACCCGACTTTGATCGAGTGCGTGCACCTAGTCTTTATGTACCAAATACTGCCTATTTCTTACTCCAGATCATAATCTATCTGTCTGCTTAGTTTCATCGAAATTGGTCTAAGCATTTCAGCGTGAAGAAGTAAGTAACAAATATTTATATTTAATAATATAATATTTATATTCAATAATTTTTCCCATATGTAAAAGCAGGCCGATTTCATCAGATCTTGAATCTTTAAAGCTGTAAGCGTAACTTGCACTAAATCTAAATTTGATTTAAACGTGTTAAATACGTTTAGCAAAAGTCAAATTGTTCTGTTTGGCGTTTGCTCCGTGTATTTAACATATTTAAATAAGATTAAGTTTCTTGTTAACGCAATTCTAAAAAAGATTAAATCTAGTGCAAGTAGTCCTAAAATATGGTAAAATCTCAGATTAAAGAATTATATAGAAAAAATGCTAAAATAATTAATTCCAAAAATTAAAAAAAAATGTTTTAGGAATTGATATCAAATTATTTTTATTATTATTAATAGCATCATCTGTTATTCATGTTCAAATTTTATTTCGACAGAATTATCTACAGCAATTGATTAAATAATTATAAACAGTTGCTTATTTATTAATATATAATATATATACTTGTAAATTTATATTCCACTCTAACCAAGAATTTGATATAACGGTTTGGAACTTTGCCGCGCGCTCGTTTTGAATTTAAATTACGCCCAGGGCTGCCAACTGATAAACAAACGTAATAAGTAACCTTTATTTATTTCCATATAAAATTGAAGGGATACAGAAACAGGATGGATTTTTTTGAATTATACGTAACTAATTTCTGATAAAGTAGTAAAAGTTGATTTTGTTGATTACCAATAGAACAAATAATATTACCGTATTTAATTATAATACCTACTTGTAAAAAAAAAATTAAAATGTTTAGAATTAAAATCAACAAATATTGTAAAGTACTCTGGTGCCATTTTTGATTTTTTTTTTCATTTTGTATAATTGTGGGTAGGCACTGTCAGTAACAAGTATATAACGCCTTTGAGATGTCTAAAACCTTAGTCTCTCCCTTGACCATGATTGCTGTAAAGCATTCGAAACGTCGGGAACCAAACATCAAAATAAATCCGCGAAAAATCTGAAAAGAAAGTTTAAAATACCAATAGAATAATCAATCAACAGTTTAGGTAACATTATCTGAAGAATTTACATAGTAAAAATTTATTGTACTTTGTGAGTAAAATTACTTGTTAGTACAATTAGCCTATACCTACCTACCTACCTACCAACAATACTTACCTACCAACTATTTTTTATAGAAACTCTTTGAAGTATAATAAATACGGTAATCCTTTAAAAAAATTGAGGCTTGTTGCATGCATATACATCTATAAAATATCCACGATTTTACTTCATCGGATAATTTTTTTTTTTTAAGTTAGTTAGAAGTAATTAGCGATTTTCTAGTTTATATTTATTTTTTATTTATATAGAAGCAAATAAATACAATGAAACAAGAAATGAATAAAATTATAACGGCGATAGACAATAAATTTTAAAGATAAGAATATATAAAACCTGTTGCCAGCCCTAACAAGTTCTCTCCAAGAAAGCAAAGTAAGGAGCGAAGTTAGATTGAAAGGCGCGGCGAGTACGTGCCGGGGCGATGTCGAGCGATGTTTTAGAATTCCGCTTTGAGTTGAGTGCTGTGATTTTGTATAGGATTATATTATCTAATATATTTGTAATTAAATGGCTATTAGCTAACCCCATTAGCCAATCATCTTTCTATCGTCTTTCTACAATCAATATCGCTAGTAGAAACGACGTCGCTTGGAGTACCTACACGTTTTTTATTCACATGATATAATGCGTTTTATCGATCAAATTTCTTGACTTTTTCTTAAATTTCTATTAACGATAGCAACTGTAGAAAATTAATAATATTATTAATATGCTTATTAAAGTAGGTAAGTACATTTGTAATACAAATGCCTACCTAGTAACAATTATAAAAAAATAACGTTACATAATAACATATGTATAAATAATTCTCTTAATATATATTAATAAATAATTCAACATTAATTCGATTAAATATGAATACACAAAAATAATTAATTAGTTATTTAATAATATCTACTTATGGCACCATAAAAACTTATAAGCCTAGCTAAATACCTATTATATTGTTTTTGCTGAAAAAAAAAAATTGAGTAAAAAGTTCATATCCATTGTCGAGTCAGTGTTTAAGCGCTTACTTTTAAGCAATATATTGCTAAATGTAATACTGTTTCTAATATTAATAGATAGAAAGTATTTGATTGATGACTAAAAAGAATGTTGTAAAGGAATTTCATATGGGCAATCATGTGCACGAGTGTAGGGCAAGACGTTAATAGCAACGTTTCTCAACGTTTCTTAGTTAAATTGCTTGATGCTTTTATATTAAAAAAATAATATATATATTTTTATTTTGAAGTAAAACTTGAGGGGGGTAAGCTGGTGAATGCGTGACGAGAGCGTTACGAAAAGTGTGATTGGGCGAGGAGGACGTTTGTTGCCGTTGTTATTGTCTGATAAATGATATATATTATTATATTTTTTCCTTCATTAATATCTATAAATATATGATTGTAATATGCCTAATATGCGTTATTTAATAATTTAAAACATAAATTGGATTTTATAAAGAGTAGGTACTGGTAACCTACAGAAGTTTTACTTCTTGCGCGTGTACACATTCATACACGCACACTTATTTTTTTTAATAGAGCATGTATCTTAATGTTGGAATAATATAGTAAGTTCCAATATTAAAGTATTACTGACTCCACCCGCGTTATTTATTTATATATTATTATATCTATACTAATTATAACCTATGGGTTGTGTGTATTACTACGTAATGTCAAGTTTCATTAAAAACCTATTTAGTAGTTTTTGAATGAAAGAGAGACAAACATATTTCACATATTTCGTATTTATAATATTAATAGGGTATATAATATGTTTAATAGTAAAGAAATAGTAGAATAAGTACATATTGCTTATCTAATTACACTTATGTATGTAACTTTACATGCCTTATCACCTATTCAATTCTATACTAGTAGTGCATTACCTTAAAATATTATAGTTTTAGTAATAGTCATTTTTACTGGTGAAGAAGAAGGCAGAAAAGAGCAATTTCACAATACAGTTACTCTTTCATTTTTATAAGGGAAATCCCTACACTAATCTATACTAATATTATAAAGCTGAAGAGTTTGTTTGTTTGTTTGTTTGGTTGAACGCGCTAATCTCAGGAACTACTTATCCGATTTGAAAAATTCTTTTTGCATTAGATTGCCCATTAAATGAGGAAGGCTATAGACTATGTATCATCCCGGAAGAATTTTTCAAATTGGATTAGCAGTTCCTGAGATTAGCGCTTTCAACCAAACAAACAAACTCTTCAGCATTATAATATTAGTATTAAATTTGGGAACATAGAATGGGGTAAATAGAAGTAATCAAAGATTAACAAAAAAAAAAAAAAAAACAATTTTCTATTAATTTCAACGGAAACTTCTATTTATAAACCATAATTAAAGTTTGAGAAGCACGCTTAAGTAGGTAGATAAGACGGGATGACTACGGTTGCTTAACTCGCATTGCGTTAGTCAGTAGACATGTCGTATAGGCTAATAGTGATAAAACCCACTTAACGTAGTCATGTGTTAAAATATTTCTGCCTAGAAATTTAATTTAAATGTTCAATAAAATAAGATATTTTAGGTTTATTTTGATACTCTTAATAAAACTGGGTTTTACATTTAACTTGTACTGTATGATAGTTACCTGATTATTGTCTATTTTTTTTTTATGGTACTCAGTGATAAACGAACAGACAGTCCACCTGATGGAAAGCGATACCTGTCGCCCATAACACCTACGGTTCATGCACTTAAGTTTTATGTAACAAAACTGCAGAACCGCCGGTACGTTACCACTGTGAGGACTAAGATGATATGCCTCTTGCCTGTAATTGCGCCGGCTACCTTATCCTTCAAACTGGAACACAACAATGCAATCATTGTTGCTTGGCGGCAGAAATGGATAAGGGAGTGGTACCCATCCAGTCGGACTCCTCAGGCTTGACAGAGTCCTACCACCGGTGATTATTGTCTAGATATTTTTATATTTTTTTATTAAAAAAATATTTATGTGAAACAGATATAACATGTATGTTTAAAGCCTAAAAGATATTTGAATGATTTTTTGGTTATTTGATTCAAGGAAATTAACTATATTAGTAGTAGGTATAGTTCTTACTAATAAGTTAGTAGCTTGTTTTTCTTTAAATTATTTTTTTATTGTACAAATAACCTCTATATCATCTATATAAAATAAAAAAAAATAAAAAAAAAAAAAAAAAATAAAAAAAAATAAAAAAATAAAAAAGCCTTTTATTTCCAGTTTCATAACATACAGTTTTATAAACAAAAGAAAGGATTTAACTTCTACTTAATACTACTACTACTATATTGATAGAGCTATGTTTGTACAAAAAGAAAAAAAGAGTATTAAAGATTGTTATATTAGTTTTATATAGTATTTGTTTAAATAATATTTGTTTGCTAGGTACAAGTTTTTATTATTATTCCACTGGAACCCCTCTCAGGTGAAGGCCTCCTCCAAAGCATTCCATTTCTCTCGGTCTTGGGCTATTTTTTGCCACTGTGGGCCAGCAATTTTTTTAATATCATCTTCCCACCTAGTGAATGGTCTACCCCTACAGCGTTTGCCCAAAGGGCCTTTCCATAACGTTACTGTTTTTGTCCATCTGCGATCTTCAAGACGAGCTATGTGACCGGCCCATTTCCACTTTAGCCTTTGACTATGGCTGCATGCATCTAATGCTTTAGTTTTAAATCTAATTTTTGAGTGATTTATCTTCTGCATTTTCCTAATGTTTAACATACTGCGTTCCATTCCTCGCTGGCATGTATTTATTTTATTTTTTATGTTGTTGGTGAATTTCCATGTTTGGCACGCGTACGTTAGGCAAGGAATGAGGCAAGAGTCCATGACCTTTTTCTTTAACTTTGTAGGCATTTCGCTTTTAAATATCTCTTTGTAGCTCCAATATTTATTCCATGTATGTTTGACTCATCATCTATATAAATATCTATAAAATATTTAAGGTAGGTTAAAATTATATTTTATAAGCATCAAAAATAATTCCGCAACAAAAAAAAGTAAAATTTTTTGCCCGGATGTAATACCTATATTAGGTTTTTTTTCTTATGTTGCTTGCTCTTTTGCACTTAAACTTGATTTATATATTAATTTTTATTAATGAATCATTATACTTAGAACTAACAAAAAAAAATCATTAACAAAATGTTTAGAAATTACAAACAAGGTTGAAATCGCCATTTAAGTGTAAAAAACACCTGTAGCAGGCAATCTCGGTCTACCATGGCCACGTCATAATTAACTTGTTATAGCAAATATGTTTTACATTATTAATTATAAGTAAAATATAGGATAGATAGGTTCAGCCGATGTTTATGAATCGTTTACTCCTATTCGATTATTACTCTCTCGAATATTACAAGTACGTACCTACATACATATATTATAGTTTTAATAATGTAAAAGTACTTTTATACATATGTCTTTATATGTCGCAAACATAAAACATTTTTATGTGAAATAAGATTGATATTATTAAACTCAACTCTGAATTTCTAGATATTACTAAAATGTATCTTACATTGTGAGCGCTAATGAAAGTTACAAAATACTCATTAGTAGCTTCAAATATTATCAGTTGTTTTATTATAATAATATTTCTCTCAGTATATAATCTGTTAAAATTCTTCTTATATTATATACCTATTAATAAACTTAAGATATAAGAGTTAATATTAGGTTTATTATATGTAAAGTATACATTAAGAAACCATAGATATATTAATCGGTTTATAGAATATCTATAGATTATTCATGAATTTTTTTTGATTGACAAACCACGAAAGCGTAGGCTCTGTTAAAAACGATAAAAGTCATATAATTAAAAAAACACAAATCCAAAAACAACTTTAAGTAAAAACATACTTTCAAAGTAAAACATAGATTTGATTTAAACAAACAAAACTCCCAACATAAATAGTAAACTTAGACATTATAATCAATATTTACTTAAATCTACCTGCCCGCCCCCTAAATCACCTGCGTCATTAATTCATTTTAAGACGCCTAACACAGCATCCCCTTAGACTCGACATTTGCATATTACAAAGTATGGAAGTTCGCTAACGAATGGGGTGCGGCCGGGGGAGGGAGCTAAGGTTGTGCTGTAAGACGGGGAATTGGATACAGGGGTGTATTTGGAACTTTTCAGTTTTTAACATTACCTTAAAAATGTTTTATATTTAATACATTTTCTCATGGAAAGTTATGAGTAATATGAGCTTTTATTTTGAGATAAGTACTTTTACTTCTTGTTTGTGATGATGATAATCAGGTAAACTGTGTTTATTTTGTCTAAAGTACCTTAGAGTTAACTTTTTTAATAGTTAACGTTGCACCTCTTAGAACTTAATGTTTAGAACTACTAATTTAAAATACTATTAAAAAAGTAAAACCTTAAACTGTTTACATATAATGTTATTCTATATACTGAACTATACCACAAAAGTTTCTACGTGATATATACTCATATCATTTATAACAATTAACTAAAAACACTAACTACATAAATAAAAAAATAAAGAATGCGTGTATGAATATGTACACGCGCAAGAAGTAAAACTTCTGTAGATTATCGGTACTCTTTATGAAATTCAATTCATGTTTTAAATAATTAGGATAGGTGAGATACTAAAAATAACGCATATTAGATATATTATAATCACATATTTATAGAATATCATTTAAGAAAGGTATATAATATTATATATCATTTGTCAGACAATAACAACGGTTACTATGGCAACAAACATACATACGTATTTTTTCGTAACGCATTCACCAGTTTACTTAAGTCAAGCGTGCGTAAAGAAATTTTACTTCAAAAGCCCTCAAAATATTAAAACTAAATAATAAAAGAAAATAAAACATTCCAAATCCGTCCCTGCATACCTCGAGCGCGGAAAGATGAAGGAAATGAAAATGTACGCTGCAAAAAGGGGGGTTGCCCCCTTAGAGGAAAGCCCGAAAATTCTATAAAGAGGGGAGGGGAACCTTTTGTGCGATAAGCCGTCGAGCATTAGTCTTACAGACGTCTCGGAATGAGTTCTTATCGGCTGGCTATTTCCTTTTTGGTAATGCGGGTTGTTTAAGCCTATGTTTATGTATAGGCGTTTAGAAAATTTCGCCTTTGCTTTGTGTTCCCTTTGATGTTTATTGAATTAGCTGACTCGGTTTATCAGTTTGTGTCTTTAAATAGATTTACTGATATGTCACGAGAGATAAACCTATTTTATTTGATTTTTCGTGTTGGGAAATGAAGAATAAAGAAAAATACTTATCAATTAATATTTTTTTTAATCAAAAATGTAAATTTACTTTAAAATAAGAGTTACAAAAATTATTCCAAATGGAATGGAATCATATAAAGATTTACTTTTGAGGTAGGTATATACTACATACTGTTTATGTAAAAAAAGAATCACGAACATAAATAAACAGTAATGATAAAAATGGCAAATAGCTATATGGCAATAATAATATGCATTAAAAACCGGCCAAGTGCGAGTAGGACTCGCGCATGAAGGGTTCCATATCATTATCTGTAAAAACGGCAAAAAAATCATGTCTGTTGTATGGGAGCCTACCTTAAATATTTGTTTTATTTTAATTTAATTATATATTTATTTTTAAAGTGAATATATAACTAAATATTCTGTAAATATTTCAACCGTCTACCTGTTGTCGTCATCAATCAGCAAAAACGAGCAAAAAAATCACCTTTGTTGTATTGGAGCCCCTTTATATAATATTATATATTATTTATTTTATTCTGGTTTTTAGTATTTGCTGTTATAGCGGCAACAGAAATACATCATCTGTGAAAATTGCAACTGTCTAACTATCACGGTTCATAAGATACAGTCTGGTGACAGACGGACAGACAGACAGACAGACGGACGGACAGCGAAGTCTTAATAATAGGGTTCCGTTTTACCCTTTAAGTACAGAACCCTAAAAATGTACATACTCTCATCGCATTTTATAAATAGATTAAAAGATCAAATAGTACTTATTGGTCTCCACTAATGGTAATAGGTAGGTATAAATTCTGGTAATTTTTAGTTTAGTTAAGTAAGTAATAATTATTTTTTATAATATTAAAATATAGACTTATTTATTTATTATAACAAAAATACAGTGTTAATAAACTTTAATTATATACATACTATATAAATATTCATTTAATAATTACTGCATCATGTCCGCATCAAATTGTGGCAAAAATGCTAGCTGCAGTATATTTTTTATTATTTGGTTAATATTATTTTAATATACATATTTTATTATTTATTAGATAGCGCACTACTGTACGCTTAGTTTATACTAAAATTACTTAAAAAATATGGTTTTTGATAATCTGTATCTAGTTTTGTCATTTTGCATTTAGGTAAGTATAGTTTTTAACAGCTTTAATTTCTTTCAAAGATTTGGCCATTAATATAGTAATTTCAGTTTAATCGAAGAAAACTAAAGATACATACTTGATATTCACCTAATCTAAAAGAAAGAGATTAGTAACAACTACATACATATGTGGGTTTTTACAAACTTACATACTACTTTGTGGCAATTTTTTTTTTATAAATTGATTTTGCTTAATTTAATATAACTGACCCGGCAGACGTCATCCTATCTCATTTTCAATAGATTTATTTGTGATTCTTGAGGTCATATCTATACTATAATATTATAAAGCTGAAGAGTTTGTTTATTTGTTTGTTTGTTTGGTTGAACGCGCTAATCTCAGAAACCACTGATCCGTTTTGAAAAATCCTTTTTGTATTAGACAGCCGGTTAACTGAGGAAGGCTATAGACTATATAGCATCCCGGAATATGTACCGTTCCCGTGGGATAAATTTGTTTTTTTCTAGAGACGAACCCGAAGCGAAGCGAGGGTGAGTCCCTAGTTAAAAATATTTTGCGAAAACTCTCAGTTTCTCTCGAATTTCCCAAATTTCCGAACGACAATTTTTATTTTCTCTTAAAAACCTTATTCATACTTTAACGAACATTATCAAAAATAGCGATATCGGTACAGACGTTCTTAGGTGATGCGATACCATCAATAGAATTTATTTCTATTTTATTGATAAAAATTGCACTAGTCACTAACCGACTCATAACATAATATCTCTCATACAAGACAAGACACAAGAAATCATGTCTAACGGTCTATCCATCGTCTATCGACGAATCCGTATTTAGTTAAAAAAATGTTAATTATTATCGAATATAAATTCGCTAATGTAAATTTATATTATATATAAAATTTATAATATAAAATTTATACTATACTAATTTATATTTTAAAATAAAAAAATAATATATTAGTTATAATACTAATATATTAGTTAGTAGAAATAAAATATCTTTATAATATTACTAGAGACTCACCCTTGCTTTGGCTCAAGAGCCTATCTAGATAGATGCCTTTTGTATTTGTAATATTATATACAGATAGCATACCTTTTTGCAAATTTTAATACTAGCAAAAGTATATATATTATCTACATATTTAAAGTCGTAGTCAATCTGTGCAAATAAAGTTCAAAGCTATTTAAACCTGAAACAGTAACAAACATACACACATACAAACTTTACATATATAATTTATAAGCTCAAAGTGAAGTTAAAATATACACCAAAATAGAATACAAAGGTATGTAGATAATATATCAATGACCGCCCTTGACCCAACTCTGGTTCCTATGAACTGAATACCGTTAAATCACTTATAGTATTTAACTAAGACCTAGGTCACACGTAATATGGAAATCTATTAAATGTCAACATATACGTTGTATAGTTTTAAAATCGTCGTTTCTTTTAACACTATTTTACTTTGTTTACATATTTATTCCAAACTTGAGATATGAAGTGTAGCTATTATCTATCCCTACATATAATAAAATTCTGAGTCGAAGCTGTACATTAAATATTTTTTGGAAAATCTTATTGAAATAGTTATTATTATCGATACAGAGGTCGATCTGTAGCTTTTAGAATTGTCTGTCTGTCCGTCTGGGATCGCATCATAAGAAAACCATTTGACAGATTTTGATGAAATTTGGTATTTCAAAATAAAACTATCTTTTCGGATTATTTCGCGAATTTATTCGCGAAATTTGGTATGACGATAGCTGGTTATCCGGGTCAACATATAGGATACATTTACAGCGAGAAAATATCATAAAGATAATAACATAAACATCTCTACTATGTAATCTATACTAATCAATACTATGTAATTGTTAAACTAGGGATGACCCCGTGTTGAGCAAGGGTGAGTCGCTAGTAGTAGAATAAAAATGTATTTATTGTGCCTTTTCCCTTCTATTTGACATTAGTGAAGAAATCTTTGCTCTAGTAGCGCGTTATGAAACTATTAACAAGAAAATTAAAGTGAATTGAATGTATTTATCAATTACCTATACTTAGATAAAAAGAAAGGAATAAAACTTATTTCATTAGGGTTTATACACTTAAATATACACTAATAGTCCGTTACGTATTAGAACTATGAAAATCTCATCAGAGAGTGAGAATTTCTAGAAAAGTATCTTTAAACTCTAGCGGCTCAATCGATTTGAGTGAAATTCAAAAATGTCTCAGAATAGTTTTATTACAATCACTAAATACTAGTATTCGTAATAAAGTTAAAAACGATTTTTCCGCCATCACGTAAAACTCCTGAACGTAACGGTATGGGACTTAGAACAATCTACGCGGTCTGTAGATGGTTTTAGGCTATTTATTTTTTGAAATCCATACACTATTCAAAATATTTTTTCCCGCCAAACAAAAGATGTTACATTTTTTTCATTTGTTCTTATTTATTTAACCTAAATATTTAAATTATAAGCGAAAAACTTAAATATAGATTAAGATCTCTAATGACCAAAAGAAACGTTTACGTACGCACAGCAAAGCGGGAGGGCTACCGCGGCTAGTTATAAATATATGTATACATCCCTCAATATGCAATTGATAGTAATTTACATAAAGTTTTTCACACATATATTTTCATGTAAAACGTATACGTCTTAATCTTGGCTTAAAGTCATTTTATTATAGGATGTTCATTTCATACGTGATTAATTTCATAAGAATAGATTACATATCTATACAGATAAAATAAAATTGAAGTGTCTGTTTGTAATGTCAAAATAAAAGCTTTATATTAAATGCATATGGGATTATATACGGTACTTATACGAAAAACACAATTTTTAAAATTTTTGTCTGTCTGTTCGTTTCGGCTAATCTCTGAAACGGCTGGACCAATTTTAACGAGATTTTCACTGGCAGATAGTTGATATTATAAGGAGCAACTTAGGCTACTTTTATTTTAGAAAATATTCAGGGTTTCGCTCAAAAAAAAGTAAAACTTACCTAGGAACGCAACGGAGCGAAGCGAGGGTAAGTCGCTAGTCTATAATAAATCTTCTTGCTTTTGAAGAGACTAATTTTCTCACGCAGATCCTCTCACGTGGCACATTGATAAAATATAGCCTTTATTATTTTATTGATATATAGTGTTTCTACTTAAGTCTATTCCAAGATTGTTTTAGCTTTAGCAAAGACATATATACAGATATACAAAACATTTTCCTCCGCAGTATAAATAAATCAAAACAATAAGTTAGAACGTAAGTAAATACATAATAATTTTACACACCATTTTATGTCGTTTGTCCTTGACCCGGCCAGTCGGTCGTCAACTGACCGCTACATGTAGGGTTATCACAGACTAAATAATTATACATAATTGATTATCCTTATTATGAAACACAAATATGAAATAACACTAATAGCAGTACATCAACAACGCTATAAATAAGTATTATTAAGGAAACAAAACACCGGAATCCATAACTTAATAATTTAAAAAAAAACAAAGTTTTTAAAATTAAACACATTCATGGTTACAGTTCGTCAAAGTTTTACAGTAACTGACACAATAAATAAAATTCACTATCTGAATGAAAGTCTCAAAATACTGGAACTTGTTCCTAATATTTAAGGGAACTGTATTCCCATGAAAATAATAAATAAATCTCGTTTCTATCTTTTCATCATATTCCCATGACACTGACGACCTCAAAACCCCCATAAAATCAAGTTTTACACAAATAGGCCAAATAAACTGGTTAATTCAAGTTTAATTTCGATCGATTCTTTAAAAGTTTCTTTTCTTTAAATCTATATTATTTCTTAACTTGTTCGTTCGGACAGGTCTTCTTATTTGAAAAGGGTTGGAAATACGATAGCAAAATGTATACAAAGGGGTTGACTTGCATTCTTTTTTATGTAGAAATATTTCTTATCTAATCTTTCTTGAATAATAAACCGGCTGAGAGCAATGGAGCCGCAACTTAAAAAAATTGGCGTTTTAATGATTCATTTATTTATTTGTTTATAGAATAATAATAATATTTTATAGTTTTGTTCTTAGCTCAGTTTTTATTTCTCTCTTTAGATTCATTCTTAAGTCAATATAGATTTATAATTAATGTCACGGAAAACACTTACTGTTTTACTATAAAAGGTAAACGTAGTAAAAGTAAGTAATGAAGTAACCTATGGCCTATAAACTATGCCTACTTGCGTATCTTTCGAGAAAACAAAGCTATTTTGCCATGGGAAAGATAAAAGATAAGGAATATATGTATATTATATACCTATTATGTTTATATAAACATTTTCTTTTACCTAATTATAATATTTTTGTTTATTGTAAATGTAATATTAAACCCACTCCTTGAAATTAAAAACAAATCTCGGAATATGAACAAATGTATACTTAGTGAATTACAATTAATTGTACATTAATAATATATTTTATTGAATTAAATGCATATAAAAAATATCTATCCTTTGCCGCGTTATTTCTTATGCAAGAATAAAGGAACAATTCTTGTGTGGAATATGAAGTCCTTTGAACATGTCATAGAACAAGTTACCCATTATATATTTTTTTTGTATACGGATAATTATACCTACCGATATTGAAAAAAAGAACAAAATTCTTATACCTATCTAAAATATTAAGACAAGTATTAGAATTGAGAACTAAAAAAAATTATGTTTGAGAAAATTACCTTTCCACTGCAGCTTCGCTTCTGAAATTGATAAAAAACTATTATCTCTAAACTTTTTAAGCTTTCGATTAATAAAGCTTTTTTTTTGGAATCGGTTATCAGTTTCAGAGATAAATATACATATATGCACACATAGTATTAAACCTGCAGCATAATATAAGATACGAGTATTATCCAATGGTACCTATGTATTATGTACGAAAATAAAATAAATATCAATGAATTATAATCTTACTTCTTATTTTTTTTGTTTTTCCGCTAGTAATAAAAAAAAATCACTAACATTTTAGTATACTACGGAGAAAGATTAAATAAAGTAAATGATTGCTCAACTGGCACGCTTAGACTCCATAAATGAAAAAAATGAATTGAAAGTACCTACATGATTTTTTATATTAAGTATAATAATAATTAGATATGTAGTATTATAAAAGTAGTTACTAGTAGTATTTTTGTAAAACATTTATAAGTTATAGCTTATAACCTCTGATAATATCTCTATCAGTGAAAACCATATAATAATCCGTATCTACAGAGTTTTAAAGAATAATATATATAGATTCAAACTCAACTCTATTCTATACCTATGTACTGATTTAAACATAATATAGGTATTTCTATTTATTGGTTTCAATCTGCTGAACACCATTTCTCTTTTGTGTTTAAGCCTTGGCTTTAATAAGTCAACCTGCTACATTTATTAGAACAGTACATGTATACAGATAAATAAAATTGGAGTGTTTGTTTGTAATATAAAAAATTACCGCTTTTTACTAAATGCATATGGATGTATATACGGTACATACATCAAAACAACATTTTTCACAATTTTTGTCTGTCTGTTTGTTCTGGCTAATCTCCGAAACGGTGGGACCGATTTTGACGGGACTTTCACTGGCAGATAGCTGATGTTATAAGGTGTAACTTAGGCTACTTTTATTTTAGGAAAAGAATCAGGGTTCCGCGAACCAAAATTAAAACACATGAAATTGTGAACAAAATCCGCGTACAGCGTACGCACCCGAGCAAAACGAGGGTAAATCGCTGTATAATTTAAATGAATATCTTAGGAGTAGCAAGCTACTATTTATGTATACCTAAACATAGCTAAACGTGAAAACGTACCTAAGCGAGCGTGAGTCGCTAGTATTATAATAAAAAAAACATATAATATAAATAACAATTTTATTTATTTGTTACTTACATGTAAGTATCGACGTAAAAATAAAATAACAACAGCTAGTTAATGAAAGGTTTAGTATAACAACATAGCTTGGCTTAATTTTTTAATGTTCTTATAAATAAATTGCTTGCTCTGTTTCTTCTTTTTATAAAAAAAAAATAACAATTTTTTAATAAAAAATAATATATGTATGTACCTAAAGGTGATGTTCTCCTGACCGATTCCGGCCACGGCGGCCAATCTCATTGAGACTAGCCAACTGCGCAGGAGATATTATAGTGCACAAGTGTACGCGCAGACACAAGTGCACTCTCTATTCCTGTCACTCTCATACTCCAGTGGGACGACTACTCGACACGACCGGTGAGAGTTAAGGCGCAGGACCGACGGCTTTACGTGCTCTCCGAGGCACGGGGGTGAAACACCGCCAACTTCCCAACTCCGGGCTGTTATTGAGGCTTACTATACAGAAAGACTCATTAACTAAACTTGGCCCGACCCGGGACTCGAACCCAGGACCTCAGGATGTGCAGCCGTACATGCTAGCCACTACACCACCGAGGCAGTTAAAAGGTAGGGGAGACCGGGGATAGTTGACTACTTTTTTACTAAATCATTTATATATTTTGTGTTTTAATATATATAGACAATTAAACCACAATAATCGATAGGGAAACTATTGACCTAATAAAAAATAATAATATTTTGTTCTTAGTTTAATATAATGGTGATGATTTAATGCATTTAACAGAACACTAACTCTTTAGTCAATCTACCCCTGGTCCGGGGTAGGTAGACTATATGCCAGGGGTAAGTCGACTTATGCACCAATAAGCGTCAAATCATGAGAAAGAATCAAATAATAAAACATTTATTTAATATAATTGAGCCCTTTACTTAAAAAAAAAGAACAATTTGAATCAGGTACAGTCATTTCTTATATAGTCTTTAATAAAATTATCAATTTTTTTCTTCATGTTTAGATTAGATAAAGGCTTTAAATTGAGGAATATTTCTGACTCTAGAGGACGTAAGTTTTTTGGTGTTTTGAGGTTTTCTCTCAGTTCCGCTTCTTATAGAAAGTTTGACATATCATCAATAATAGAAGGTGACTCACATTTCGTACTTAAAGATCTTGTATGAGAGGGAACTGCAGTAGTAATCTGATCGATAATTGCAGAAAGACGCTGGAATTTGAGTTTCAGTCACAGTATGTAGATCAGATATTGGAACCTCGTCGACAATAGTTGAACTGTAAGATAATAAGTCGATGGAACAGCATCTGTTGAAGTATTAGCAACATCATAGGAGCTAGACATCGGCCTATCTGTCACATAAGATCCACTAAATTCGGAATCAGGAAATATATTCTCATTTTGTGGTAAAATCCTGGTTACTCTGTATCCTGCCTGAATATTATCAATAGTAGCAGCCAATGGTAGTGATGTTTTAAGTAACTCCGGTATATCATAAATTGTAGTCATTTTTTCCAGATTACTAGCCAGCCAGTTGTCACTTGCTCTGTTGAAATATGAAGTTTTCTTCTTTCATCCAGCCAGATGGATTAGCATTACCTTCTGATCCTATGGAGCCGCCTTTAACAAAATTGGATTTATAATGTACCCGTGAAAATACAAAGAATGGTGGTACCATGTTTCCAAGAGCTGAGATAGCTATAGCAATTGTCACTAGTGTACCCCTCTCAGAAAATGTCATTTTACCCAGATTTTTAATACTAGGTTGATCTATAACTCTATTAGGTACGTGTACGGTTGTAAGACCCGTCTCGTTGACGTTCCAGATATCGCCAGGGCTTAGATTCAAACGTTTGTAAGCAGCAATCAAGTTAGCGAAAAATAAATTAACGTTATATTTGTTAAATGTGAAAATTTGTAGCCGTTGATAAGCTTGTTGCTTGAGGTGACCGGATGAATAAAGAAGGATGACTTAGTCTAAGTTCGGATTATGTTTTAATTTTTTTTAGTTTAACCACGTAACGATGTAATGTTTTATAAGGAATCTAATACTGTTTTGAAGTTGTATCAATTCTATTTTTGTCTAAAATGATTACATGACCAGCTATTTTAACGATATCTTTTAGTGTATCGGCTCGTTCAGTAATTCTTTTATAGGTCCTGATTGTTCTATAATAACAAAATTACTATCCTTATTAAAAATCCAATAAAAGGTTTATTTTGCGTGTTGTTTTCAACTCCAAATTTGACTGGGGTTGGTTGACTAACTATTCAACCAGCCCCGAAAAAAATTGGTCTACCAGCCCCAGATGCTATTTTATGTTTCGAGGGCATGGTTAATCTAAACACTGCCGCCGATTTGAAAAATAACATATGAAATATGATAAACATGCATTCATCAAACACTTTGACTAATAGACTAATGGTTCACATAAAACGTGTAGGCATCAGATCAAAAAATATGCTATGAGGAAATATTACTTTCATGATAAAAAAACGAAAATCGTGTCACTGCTCCAAAATGACGTGCGACCGTGGTGCGGTACTTCGGACGGCTGAGCGGGGTGTGGAGCCTAATACACTGCTGTGATTGAATGACGCAACACTTGGACTACCGATGAGTTATTGGCAGTTAGTCTACCTACCCCTATAGTCAACTATCCCCGGTCTCCCCTACCTAAAGGTACCTATAATTTTATTATTTAAATTTGCAGTGCAGTGTCAAAACACTAAAAAAACACAAAATGGGAAACCATTATAACAAAATAACAAATGTAAATACATCATAAATAAATACATATTAATTATTAGCTGTAAATAAAGTTATAAATTATAATTATTCACAGTCCAATCATGATTTTATTACATATGTACAAATAAAAAATGAAAATATTATAAAACAAACTCTTTCAAAAGCACTAAATGAAACACAAATAAAATACATATTATAAAACATTTTCCCAAACCCATTTCTAGAATAAACAATAACATTAAATGCCATCGTACAATAAAATTAACATTTCAAGCAAAAAAGCGCACCTCATGTACAACACAAAAGCAGTCATCTTATTAGACAACTCTACACAAATTCTCATAGAAAATGTTCATCCAGTTGCGAAGCGCTTGCATCGCTTTAAGGGGACCGTATAATATAAACACCCCTTTTCCTAAGAGAAATTCAAATTTCAGCCGCCATCTTGCGCAAGACGTCGATATAGAGTAACTAGCATTTTTTTCGTAGAACGTCTTAAGTTAAATATTTTTACGCCACTATAGTCCGTACGACGTCACCTTACGCTACTGAATCGCTCGTGTAAAAATGTTACTCTACACCGTCTTCACTACTCTATGAAAAGGAACAAAACTATTCAAACTAGTTCTAGTTTGAATTCTAATACAATAAAAATAGAGTTAAAAATGGTATGGTTTGAAATTGCACATATGGCATTATGCTTTCGGGCAACTAAAACTAAGTTAACAATAGTTATGGCATATATAGTGCTGACTCCCTCTACTAACTATGTCAATAGCGTGTAAGAGAGAGACAAATACGCTTAAGTTGATACAATTTTATGGGCGTGGTTAAATAGTTTGATAGTGAAGTTCGGAAGAAGTTTGAAAAGGGTAGGTTTTTATTGGATTTTCGTAATGGGAGCTGAAATGTCGGTTTTAGAATTTCAAGATGACTGCTCTTTGGTAATTTAAAGTTTCTTATAATTGTTTAAAAAATGCCCATATGTGACCTGAAATCTTTATTTTTCTTTATTTTTTTAAAGACATATGTAATCTTTAAATTATGATACCATAATATTTTCAAAAATTTCATTAAATTCAAGAAAAATTTAATAAGAACTTAAGAAATCCCAACAGAAACCACAAACTCCAATTACAACAAAAATCTAATAGGACTATTTTACTTTTAAGAGTTAACATTAAACTCTTATAAGTGAAATAGTCCTATTATCGTGCAGTAAAACACTTATTCCATATGCAAATATGTATGTTTTTTATACCTATACATATATATGTGCATACCTACCTTTATAAAAATGCAATCAAATTATTATTAAAGTTTACAATAATGTACTACTTATATATAAGACAATATAATATAGCAATTCACGGGTTTCTTCCAAGTTACCTACGTTTTAACGTTCAGTATAGATTTGTCAGAAACGAGATATTTTCCCGCGGTAAAAAGTATCCTATATGTTGACCCGGATAACCAGATATCACCATACCAAATATTATCAAAATCCCCCTAGTGATACTTTTGTGATGCAGTAACAGATAGACAGACAGACGGACCAAAATTCTAAAATCTGTAGATTCGGTCTCTGTATTGATAATATCTATTTCAATAAGATTTTTCAAAAAATATATAATGTACAGATTCGGCTAAATTAAAATTTTATTATAGGTATGTATAGATATGTAGGTATCTAGTATATATGTATATATTTAGTTAGAGTTCAAATGACATTTTAAAATGAGAGTCAATACCCATCTTTATTTGCTAGATTGGAAGAATAAACATAACTATCAACTTATTCAAGATATTATAAAATTAACCATTGCCTATATTAAACTTTAACAAAAATGTTTGTATGTTTTAGTATCTTTCCACTGCTTATAAATTAGTTGAAATCGATGATGATTTAAATATTACAAGTATTATGAATTTATTTTTTAAATATTTATAAGATTTATTTTCTCAAAAGAAATGTAAAATTCACTTAAAGAGAAAATACACATACCTATATAATAACAAATAGCGAATCGTCGGACAAAACATTTTATAACATACAAGCTGTGCTACGCGGTTTCACTCGCATTAAATTTGATTATACCTACATATATGCCTGTTTTATACACCTACCCTCTACATTATGAGGATTTGACCAAAGTTTCTAAGTTTAAATTACTTAAACATATTATAAACATCTGTTTTACAATAATGAATGGAATTCTGCCCGATTTGTTGACAGTTATGGTTACAGCTCCGCTTCTTTGGGTAGTAGCAGGACTCTAATAGCCCTATAGCCTTCCTCAGTTAACGGGCTATCTAATGCAAAAAGAATTTTTCAAATTGGATTAGTAGTTCCTGAGATTAGCTCATTCAAACAAACAAACTTTGCCTCTTTATAATATTAGTATCGATTAACTATTAATTAAGTTAGTTAATTTATTAAACATTGTAAAAATATATAGGTAGGTATACCAAGAAACATATCACAAGAAAGGAAAAATATTTCTTTCTACTTGGAGTCGGTTAATAAAATAATCAATTAATGAAATTATTAAATATTATTATATAAAATATTTTAATATTATATAAAATATTTATTTTATAAGTATTAAAAAAAAATGTTCAATGTCATCATATTGTCATGTTAATAGGTATTATTAGAGCGTATTATTCCAACTAGTGTTCGCACAGTGGTTGATTCGACCATATCCTACAAAAATCTGTTTCAATTTTTTTTATTGATAGCACTAAAGCTTGTTAATAGCTAGTAAAAAAAAAGAAAGAAAATCGGTTAACCAACACAGGAGAAAAAGGTACTGCACTGTTTTGCTGTTGCTTATTTATATATACGTACATATTATGTAGATAAAAACTGTACTTAAGCGTAAGTGATGCATAATATTAATGACTAGCGACCTACTATCGCTTCGCTCGGGTGCGTCCCTAGGTACGTTTTAATTTTCTTGAGCAAAACCCTAATTCTTTTTCTAAAGTAATAGTTGCCTAAGTTACTCCTTATAATATCAGCTATTTGCTAGTGAAAGTCCCGTTAAAATTGGTCTAGCCATTTCGAAGATTAGCCGGAACAAACATACAGACAGATAAAAATTTTATAAATTTTGTTTTTCTTATATGTACCACATGTACCTATATAATTCCATATGCATTTGGTATAAAGCTGTTATTTTGACATTACAAACTGACACTTCAATTTTATTTATCTGTATAGATTAGTTTTATTTTTTCTAAAAATAAATTTTAAATATTTTAAACGTAATTAGTAATTGTATTTCTTTTCCTTAGCAACAATAAATTGGTAGGAATATGGATAGTTAACGAAGTGAATGGGTTACATTGTACGCTATAATATAATTATTATAAAACTAGCGACTCACCCTCGTTTCGCTCAAATACATAGGTATGATGAGTTTTATATCCCTTACTTGAGAACTGATTGATTCCCCATACAAAGTTCCACCCTCCTTTTCACCCCCTTAAGGGGTGATTTCTGGGGTAAAAACTATGTCCTTCCCAGGGTCTCAAACTATCTCATATTATATATATTCGATGGTCCGGTAAGATAATATCTACTATATTATAAAAGTCAACATATTGTACATACATATATGTACCTCCATTCTAACAGGTTGAAAGAAACTTGGAGCTTTACTCAATAAAGTAATATTATATCTAAATGATATGGTAAACTGTGACTTTATTGTTTTCAGCTAATACTCAAGCAACACAAAGTACTAAAATGAGCGAAAACCATCTGTAACCAATCTACATTTACAAAAATACTGGAAAAACTACGTTTTTTTGTTTATTTTATACTTATTTAAAATAAAAAGCTTGAATTCATTTTTTTTTTCATTTAAGCACATTAAAATATTCTTTAATTTAGTCTTTATTATATAAAGCTAGGTCAGGTACTTTTGATGATATTGAAGATTTTCGAACCGACCCTTTTTCTTTGCGGTCCAGTGTATATAAAATACGATGATGAAACAAGAGTAAATACTCTCAAAATGTAAAAATTTAATACTTTTTTAGATTTACGCGAATATTTGTTTCTTTTAAATTAAATTCCGGATCTCTCTAGTTTTTTTATTGATTTGTTTTGATTTTTGTTCTCGACGTTTAGAATGCATTACATCTATCATGATTACGGGAGATACGATCGACGTCTAAAACCTTAAACTTATTACGAGAACAAAATGTATAGTTTCAAATAAGTATTTTATTAATAAAAAAATATAATCGGTCGAATTGAGAACCTCCTCCCGACCGGAAGTCGGTTAAAAAATACTCATATAAGGTTTCCACACAAAGTTATTTACAAAATGATATTTCTAATCACCGTAATCAACAAATAATAAGCAATTTCACGCTGTAACTGTTTTGTTTTAATAACGTCTGTACTTCGTAATAGGTACATATTTCTGAAAATTTTTATTATTCTAACACCTAATTAAGTTTTGAAAATTAAAAAAAAATATATAGTTGGCCTTTTAAATATTGGTTAGTAATTTAACAACTGAGTATATTTTCGAAATAAAACAAATACTTTAAATGTTATTATTACCATGGCAACTAGACTAATAGTTAGCTAATAATTATAAAATAAATCTTGAAATGTTTTCTATGGAAAATAAAAGGTCATCGAAAACCCTTTATTACCTAAGTCTATCTGTCTGTTTGCTTTAACGACATAGCTAAACTAATTTTAATGAAATTGTGGTAAGGAAACCTTGATTATTGAGGCAGAATGTAGACATTTTTGACCAATTACGACGAAATCCTAAGAGGGTTTATGTGTTTGACCTGTATGTATGTCCGATTCTATGTTCCCACGTAATAACTAAACGGCTTAACCGATTTTGATGATTCATACGTATACAATTCGCCTTGATAACGTTAGGGTCATAGGGTATATAAATATTATTAAAAATCAAAATGGCGGACTCTAGACGCCAATTTGTATCTTAAAAAAAATTCATCGGAATCAATCGAATGGGGTCTCAAAATATAGGTTTTTAAGAGGCGAATACAAAAATATATACAATTTATTTGTTTAAAAGTAATTTAAGATAAGAAATTATTAAAAAAAAAACTAAAAATGTCTAACTGACCAAAACTAAAAAGTTGCAAATAAAAAAGTTATTACAAAAATAAAAATAAAACACGACTACATAAAAAATAAACTAAAAAGAAGAGAACAAGTTGATGAAGGAAGATAATATTATCACAGATCATATAATACTATAGGTATTATGCAGCCGGAGCCATACATAATACATAAAATATATACTTAAAATATCTTAGAATAACTATGTATATGTATGTCTCCGACTGCATAATACTATGTTCCTTCGTCAACTTGTTCTCTTCTTTTTAGTTCACTTTTTACACAATCAGGTGTTTTACTTATTTATTTTATAAATATACACAATCTCTTAGGGAGTAAAATCGATGAAATCAAATTTTTAAGGAATATCATATTATTTACAATCAGAAAAAGGAGCTATATGACAATGTAAATGAAAATATAGTTCTTAGTGTTTTTTAAGTTATACGTATCTTAATATCTACCTTTAAAAACCGCTAAACTTATTCAAAAATCCTGGTTTCAATTGTTTCCATGAATATTGAATAGAAACGATTCACTTTTGCCAGTAAAAGTGACACGTTAAAGGTATGGTCATAAGTTAACAAACGTAGCTATTAATTACGTAGTGCGGTTTGTTTGGAGCTAGACATTCTGGCGATTGGTGACACTCGGATAGTGGACGCTGTGGAGTCACTTTGATTTATATTGACTTAAATTTTTAGTATAATATATATTATTTTGATTTATTCAATAGTAATTTGTGTTAATTACTTAATCTGTTTCAAAATGTAATAACATTCTTTCTACTCAGTCGTTCACTCTTGACAGAGTGGTCGTGGTCATGTCTCGGTCGGTTCTTGCGCCACCGCTTCTCTCGTGATGACATCGTGACTTCTTTCTCAATCTTAATAACATAACTTACATAAAATAACATAATAGATTTCTTTATGCAGTTTTGCTTGGGTAATTGATATAAGAAGGAGAAACCAAGGGCAGTATTCTTCATCCAAATTTAATACACAAACTTTAACTTTTAATACAATTGTAGGTATATTATAGATCAAGTAAATATTTTCTTGAGTTATTTTAAAAGTATCCAAAGTCGATATTGCTTAACTATATTATTTTATGTTAGGAAAGAAACATCTCGAGATATGGTGTAAATTATACACATATTTTGCATACATTCAAATGAATTTAATTTTGAATCTGATAAATATTTTACAATTTACATACATTCTTAAATTGAAATAAAGAACTAAGACCGCAATAAATAAATATAAGGCAAATGCCGGAGAGTATAAAATAATAATATTATTGTTATTGTATTAGTTAGGCGACTCTACAGCTTTGTCGGGGTCATTGCCCGGTCACTCGAGTGGCCCACTGCCGACGGATTGACGGCTCACACCTACGTACGGCGTGTTTATGTTATAATAGGTTGCTTTGCTAAACTATTTCATCTTTAACTGGCTTCATGTCAATTATTTTGTATGGATGTTTTGTGTTTCGTATGTTGTTTGTTTACTGATCGAAAAGTTAATATAAATATAACATATTATAGCATAATACATGAAACTGGTTTGTATTTACTAATTGATTTATATTGGGTTGACTGAAAAAGATCTCTTTTACAGATAAGACCACCTTTGTGATTTCACTTTAAGGTAAATACTAAATACATATAGACTAGACTAAGCGAAGAAGACTAGAACTTAAAAATGTGCCAAAGAAATAGACATACATACGTACACTCGAAAGTTCATGGCGCACTCGGATAATAAATTTCCTTTTAAAATTAGTTTCATTTTACTTCAACACGTCATTCAGTATTACATTTTACATTATAATAATTTATTATTTTCATATTTAAATACTATAGAACGTACAGATAATGATGTAACGTGTCAGAGTTATATTTTTTACACCTTTCCTAGCCAAGTTGAATATTTGCCATCAATATTGTTAAAAGAAAATTAAAAAATATAACAATTACATAATAATATTCTGACTGCATTCATAATATTAAAATCTGTAATTTCCATGGTTTGTTTTGACGATAGCCATTGTATAGTGTTTTTTCTTATTTAAGTGTGTATTTAAATTTTTCTCTAAACCTTGAAAATTAAAATTTTATTGAAACTCATAGCACCTCGTTAATTTTTTTTCTCATGCTTGAGGGCGGCTGGAAGTAATAATTTAAAGAAATCATCCATTATTTCAACCCACATGATATCTGGTTATTTGTCTATATGTCTATAATACTTTCTTAGATTTACGCGAATATATAACATTTAAAAAAAATGTTTAGAATTAAAATCAACAAATATTGCAAGGTACTTTGGTGCCATTCTTGAATTTTTGAAATCATTTTGTAAAATTGTGGGTAGGCACTGTCTGTAACAAGATACATTTGAGACATCTAAAACCTTAGTCTATCCCCTAAACATGATCGCTTCAAAGCATTCGAAACGTCGGGAAATAAAAATCAACATAAATCCGCGAAAAAATCCGAAAAGATAGTTAGTTTTATTTAAAATATCTACATTTTTTTGTGCTACGTAAGGAAATAAAAAATAAAATAATTACAATACCGGTGGTAGGACTCTGTCAAGCCTGAGGAGTCCGACTGGATGGGTACCACCCCCTTATCTATTTCTGCCGCCAAGCAACAATGATTGCATTGTTGTGTTCCGGTTTGAAGGATAAGGTAGCCAGCGCAATTACAGGCAAGAGGCATATCATCTTAGTCCTCACAGTGATAACGTACCGGCGGTTCTGTATTTTTGTTACCTAAAACCTAAGTGCATGAACTGTAGGTGTTATGGGCGACAGGTACTGCTTTCCATTAGGTGGTCTGTCTGCTCGTTTGTCACTGAATCCCATAAAAAAAAAAAAAACAATACGACTACCACTTTTACAAGGTTTTATCATTCAGTTTATATAAAGTGGAAAGTCTTTGTCACTTTTCAGCGCCTAAACTATTTGTTGTTTAATGTTAAAAATCTCACTGATCCATTGTTTGAGTTAAAGTAGGATATACCAACAGACAAACTTTTAAATTTATAACATTTTAATATGACATCTACTTTTTTATAATGATCTTAATATTACAGGGCATAGAATTTTTATGGGGAAAATTTACAAGAATATGAATATTTTGTAGTTGTTGTTATCATAAAATATATATTGATAATAAATGATTTAAAAATATCAAAAACAAACCAGCATTTATGTAAAGTATATGGTAAGATAAGTTTATTAATAGAAAATTCGTCTAGTTAGTATTTTCACGTATTTTTTACAGTTAGTAGCAATATGTCAAATCATTTGCTCTCTAAACTTGGAGTCATTTAAGGATTAAATTTAAAATTTTCTTCTCGGCCTCTCATAAAAATATTTCTTTCGAATACTAAAGAAAAATTTAGGCCAGCAGCTGTGTGTTAAGTTATTGTTTGCACCATATTATCTCTAAGGAATACAAGTAATTAAAATTTGGTCATGCTAAAAAATATTGTTCTATTTAAAACTAGCGACTCACCCTCGCTTCGCTCGGGTTCGTCTCTAGCTTGCTTCCCAATACAAATTTTCACTCCCATTTTCACCCCCTTATGGGATGATTTCCGGGATAAAAAGTATCCTACGTCTTTCCTAGGGTATCAAACTATCTTCTTGCCAAATTTCATCTAAATCGGTTCAGTACATCCAGAGATTACCCCCCCACAACCTCAAAAACTCATAAACTTTACCTCTTTATAATATTAGTATAGATTATTATATATTTAATATTTTCCTTACATTTTTCAATTTTTTAGAAACTTCTAAAAATATTTTGTATGATAAATCTATTGGACGCTAGGTGGCGTTATAAAGAAAACCCCAAACTAACATATAAATATAATATACTAAATATTATTTAAAAATCTAAAAATTACATAAATCAAATTAATTTTTCTTACTTCTTCAATTACTTGATTAAGTTAATTCAATATTGTAAACTAGTATTTAATAATAATTTGTATACAAACTATTCGACAATAGATGGCTGTACTGTCTTGGATAGATGGCGCTCATTAAATTATTTTATTCGACAATAGATGGCGCTTGACGTCCTGAATGAGTACACATTCAAGTTATAACGATAATTCAAATTATCAAAAGACTAAACATCAACACCCGGACAATATTATTGGAAGACGAAGGCTTAAATTGAAAATCTAACTCTAAGGGGTAACACGTCAAAATGTATTTATGGAAAATTATCTTTTCACAATTAAATTCTAAAGGCTTTAGAATTTTTAAAATATTTTAAGAATAGCATATGAGTGAAAGCCGAAGAGGTTGCAAGTAACAAACAATTTTCGCTTCTAAGATTTATCAGATTAAAATCATCAAAAAAATTCATCATTAAAAAATATGACACATAACACACAGCGAAAGAATTTTCATAAATAATTACTTTTTGTCGAAAGTTATTCTGCGCAGTAATAACCTTACGAAGTATATATAATATTAGTTTTTAATTAGTAATCTATACAGATAAATAAAATTGAAGTGTCTGTTTGTAATGTCAAAATAACAGCTTTATACTAAATGCATATAGAATTATATACGGTACTTATAAGAAAAACACAATTTTAATTTTTTTTGTCTGTCTCTCTGTCTGTTCTGCCTAATCTCCGAAACGGCTGAACCAATTTTAACGGGACTTCCACTGGCAGTTAGCCTGATATTATAAGGAGTAACTTAGGCTACTTTTATTTTAGGAAAAGAATTAGGGTTTCGCTCAAAAGAATTAAAACGTACCTAGAAATATTAATAATTTTTAAATAAAATATTAAAAAAGTTGTATGTTTGAATTAAGTACTTGCAAAATGAATATGCGAGTTCATATGTAAAGTCAACATTTTTTTAATTTAAAAATAATTTGTTATTTTCTCATTTTTTAAGTATTGTTAGTTCTATTATTTAGTTATTTTTATAACAACTAATATCATTTGAACCCTATAATGCAAAAAAATAGAACGTACATTCAACCCTCAAATTCCCACACTGACCGCTGTCCGGTGTAGCCCCTCATAAAGAAACCTGTTATTTCCTTAAAGAAGTCTATCTTTAAACTTGATTTGATTCTTACAGTGGATATTCCTTTTGTCAAATAGAATCTTAATTTTTTTTATAATAAAAAAATATCTAAGTGTACAATGAATAAATTCCCAAGATATATAGACTTATAAAGTTTCAAATTATAGTTTGTTTGAATTTTCCATTATTTAGATTGTATTCTTATTACTATAAGAGAATAATATATAAAATGAAAAAGTAAATTAGTAGGTATTTAAAAATATAAAATTAAAATATGTAACGAAAAAAAAATGTTTTATCTAAACATTTTATACATAATAAGCCCTTTTTTTCAAAAACCCTTATGTTAATTATATTGTTAATATATGTATATACTTATAAATTTACTCAAATCAACATCTTCTATAATATCGTATAGTATCGTATCGTAAAATTCTGAGTCGAATTTGTACAATAAATATTTTTTAGAAAATCTTATTGAAGTAGTCATTATTTATTTATTTATGTACCAAAAAAAAAAATACATATAAAATAGAAAACAGTAACTATGTGTACAAAGGATGACTTATCTCTTTAAAAGATCTCTACCAGAAACACTTAAGCGTGAGAAAAGAAAAATAATAATAATAAGGTGCTTTAATATAGATACAGAGGTCGAATCTATAGTTTTTAGAATTTTTGTCTATCTGTCTGTCTGGGAACGCATCACGAGAAAACCACTGGACGGACTTTGATGAAAATTAGTATGATGTTAGCTGGTTATCCGGGTCAATATGTATATAGGACACCTTTTACTGCGGGAAAATATCTCATCTCTGAAAAACCTATAATAACCTTAAAATGTAGGGACGAATTCGAGCGGAGCGAGGGTGAGTCGCTAGTATTCCACAAAAAATAACTTAATCCAAATTTCTTCAAAATAATATACCAAGACTTGGTTTTCATCCTTTAAATACGGAACTCTGACAATAAAACGGTAACATTACTTCAAGATAACGAAAAAAATGATAAGCAATACGTTATTGTTATTCAAATCCAAATCATTTGTAATATCTTGACCGCTGTCCGTTACGTGGGGTTATTTAGCCCTTATAAGAAACCAGTAGTTTTCAAAGACTTTAAAAACCTGTTTTGATTCTCACGCTGGACATAAGACCATTATTTATTTCAGTTTACGTTTAAAGATTGAAGGATGTTCATACTTCATAGTGTCTTAGCTAAGTTATACAGTTAAAATTTTAATACATACATATTTATATTATAAATTAGAAAATGTGTTGGTTCGTACATTTTTCACATATGAGGCAACATATTAAAGTGATTTTTGTACAGAGATAATTCGCGAGATAAAAAGTGATAAGCCTCTATATTGATTTTTTAATATATTAAGTGATTGTATGAAGAAATTGTGCTTGGACTCGCAAGTTTCAGATAGGACTTGAGCAAAGTATGGGCGGCTAACTAGTGAATATACCTAGAATATACAATATAATAGAATATGCGTATGAAAACTATTTGTGAATTAAATGTTTTAATGTCAATAAATCATTTTTTTTAATGTACCTAAATAATAATTTAGAAAAGTTATACTTATTATATAATATATCTTAATTTTCAAGAATAATTTCATACCTACGTGAAGGGATATGAATATATGTCAAATGTTTTACACGAATGTTTCTGCGTGGGAAGGGAGGAAAAGAAGGTTTTAAAATGAGTTAAAACAGTAATAAGCAGAATTTCAGTAATTAGCTTATCATGCATAATATGCAGATGTAAGAACATAAATAAGGTAAGTATGTTTAAAAATTAACTATATCTTATAATTTCGATATAAGAAAACCCAATAAAAACAAATACCATTTATACAAAACACAGACATGCAGGTCTCTCCACGATGTTTTCCGTTAACCGTAAGAGAAGTGGTGGTAAAGTTGATGATGAATGATTCACACATGAAAATATCTGAGGTGCTAGACCCGGGTTTGAACCCGCTGCACTTGGTTTCCCAAGGGAGCGTGTTACCATTGGGCTACCACTGTCTACTGAAAATTTGTACTATGGATTTCAATTAATACACTATAATAATATTGTACCATTTTATAATATTAACTAGCGATTCACCCTCGCTCTGCTCTGGTTCGTCCCTACTTACGTTTTAACGTTTAGTATAGATTTCTCAGAAATGAGATGTTTTTCCGCAGTAAAAAGTATCCTATATATTGACCTGGATAACCAGCTATCATCATACCGAATTTCATCAAAATCACTCCAGCGGTTTTCCCATGATACGGTAACAGACAGACAGACAGACAAAAATTCTAAGAACATGATTAGGCCTCTGTATCGATAATAAAGTCTATTTCAATAAGATTATCCAAAAAAATTTAATGTACAGATTCGGCTTAGTTACAATTTTATTATATATATATATATATGTATATATAGATAATAATTTCCTCAACTGGGTTGTTTAAAGACAATAGTGAAATGGATAAAATAATAATATCAAATATTATTATTGCGTAGTTTATTTTTATATAATTGGTCTGCTCCTACGAGAAATCTTGCATTATGTTAGACAGCTTATAATCATTCTCAATAAATAGGTACTAAGAATTAAAATATATTCTTTAAATTTGTCTAATATTTCCAGATATTAGTTCATTCAAACAAACAAAAAATATGTTTAAAATAATATAAGTATTGACTAGCAATTTATCCTCGCTTTACTCGGGTGCATCTCTAAGCTGGAATAGTTTAAGAACGAATAAAAAACAAACGTCCAAACAAAAAGACTTTTTTAAACCAGGAACCTTCGCAGGCGTATACAAAACAACCTGCGATAGTTTCATCACAATCGGATCAATGCTTTAGGAATGCGTAAAGGACAAACATACGAATTCATTTTTATTTGTTTATAGATAGATTATAACGCAAAGTGACCTATATACATCTAAGAAACAACTCCAGCCCAAACAATATTAATTTAAGCGTTACTTAAGTTAAAGGCATAATTACACAAGTTTCTTGAGAATTCATTATTTCTCGGCAGGTGGCTGGGCAGACAGCCTGCCGTAGCCATAAATCGTGCCGCTGTAAACGAGAAAACGTAATGAAACGGTTGCATTTTCTCCTCCGCATCAGTCAGAACGTTCGGTGGTGAGAGATGTGTATATGAAATTTTATATCTTTAGTTATAGATAAAAATAGATGAAATTTAAGATTTGTAAGTAAAAATAATGTTTAATGATATTATGTTAATAGTGCTTTTATATATTTAAATAATTTGTCTTTTTTTATTGTTAACTAATGTCAAAATAATCGCCATTTCGGAGATTAGCCGGAAAAAACAAACAGACAGACAATAATTTTTAAAATTGATTTTTGAAGTACCGTATATAATTTCATATAGATTTAGTATAAAGCTGTTATTTTGACATTACAAACAGACACTTCAATTTTATTTATCTGTATATATATACTCTATCGTAAATAACTTTTAGTTTAGGTCACACAATAGATCATCTAGGATAAAGATTTTATATAAAGCATATTATGTAACGTTACATTTATATACATACAAAATTGTGTCCTTATATTTTCACTAAAATATTTGCTTTGAAAAATATTTGTTTAGAATTGAGGCATCCAAGACAGCAGGAACATAGGACAACCATGCCGCTCGCTATGGCAGTGTCACCGCTAGTGTTTGATGATGTACCTAAAATACGTCCATGACATAATTTTTTTATTACTTAAAATGTACCAATACAAGGCTTTTATTACACTAATACATCAAATACTCACTAATAAATTTTTAAAGATATTAAGTTATTATGAAGTAAATTATCTTAACTAAAATCTCAGCAACGCCACTCTATCTCTAGTTAGTGTAGAACCAGCGCAGAAAACAAATTACAAATCATCTCCCGCGAAGACGCCAAGCAAATGACTCAGTTACTGCTAAATTGCTCATAGATTGCCGTCTCGCAAAATTTCCGACGGATTTAAATGCAAGCTGTTATTGTACGGCTTAATGAAATTGTATCGATTTAATTGTGGCCGGAATCGATTCCAATTCGATTCGTATATTGAAATATTGGGAGGGCTACGGTTGTGGGTTTTGTATTAAAAGGATATGTGTATTTATAATTAAATAACCCATTGTATGTACAATTTGCTGGATTTATTTGGATGTAACTTTGGGGATGATGTTAATATATTATTAAATATACCTAGTTCTAACCAAGCAGTAAAATTGTTTAAATTTTTGTAAAGTATTGTTAATATGATGATACAATATCCTACACGAACTACCTGCCACCTAATATACTAATATTATAAATAAGTAAAGTTTTTAAGTTAAAGGAATAGTCTTAGAAACTACACATCCGATTAAAAAATATATTTAATGTACATTTAAAATAGATTTTTAGAGATATAAGCTGTTAATTAATCTATTGAAATAAAAGAGCTTTCGTTGACACCACTTTTGCAACGTAAGTCGCAAAAAACAGATCACAGACAGAAAGAACATCGCCCCAGAGCGATGTGAGGACAAGTTGCTAGTTCTTTATGACATCTTAAAATTTACATTGAAATAGTTGAATTAAATTTTTTTATATAAATACTATTAATATATAAATAAATACATAGCAAAGACGCACCTGACTTCAATTAAAGGGGTTTCTACTAATAATACGTTTAAACAATACCAGGCATTAGAGGGCGCATACATCAACGTCACTAGTCTTACGTATTTCTTCAGCGTCATTAACAGAACGACTTCCATTCTGAGGCCCATTTAGATAAAATGTCGGAGATTTCGACGAAGATTCCACCCCCCACCCTCACCCCCCAGGAAGCCCGCAAGTAATGAGTCGCGAAGATTTTAGGGCGTAAATGTTTATATAGGGTGCGAATTTAGGCCATTGGTAACTTGAAGGTGTTAGTAATTGATTAGTTTAAAACTTTTAAGTGACTGAAGTAAATATATTACGATGTGAATTGGAAGAGATTTAAAGGTTATTGAATATAGCTGTTATTATTTTTATATGATACTAGCGACTCACCCTCGCTCCGCTCGGTGTCGCTCCTCGTTACGTATTAACGTTTAATATAGATTTCTCAGAGATGAGATATTTTCCCACTATAAAAGTATCCTATATGTTGACCCGGATAACCAGCTATCATCATACTAAACTTTATCAAAATCGGTCCAGTGGTTTTCTTATAATGCGTACCCAGACAGACAGACAAAATTTTTAACTATAGATTCGGACTTTGTATCGATAATAATAATTGTTTCAATAAGATTTTCCAAAAAATATTTAATGTGCAGATTCGACTTTGAATTTTATTATATGGATAGAAGATAGATAATCTAAGTGTAAGTAAACTTTATTATTTGGTTTAAAATCTGTGAAATATACATAGAACGTCGGTATAAGTAGATTGTATAAAATGGTCTAATATTATAATGCACGAATTAAATGTATGTAGTATGTACCATATACTATAAAATATTTAATTGCTTAAGTTTTATTTTATATAATTACAGATGTTAGGTATTATCTATACATATAACAAAATTCTAACTGAGTCGAATCTGTAAATTAAATATTTTTTGGAACATCTTATTGAAATAGACTTTATTATCGATACAGAGGCCGAATCTATAGTTTTTAGAATTTTTGTCAGTCTGTCTGTTACTGCATCATGGGAAAACTATTGGATAAATTTTATTATGATGATAGCTGGTTATCCGGGTCAACATATAGGATAGTTTTTACTGCGAGAAAATATATCATCTCTGAGCTAAACGTTAAAACGCAACTAGGGACGAACCCGAGCATAGCGAGGGTGAATCGCTAGTTTATCTATAAATATCTATTTTTATGTACACGTTTCTTTATTATAAACGTACGTTCATTCTGAAACGTACATACCTACCCACTTCTTATTTAATTTTCCGCCATTCATTAAAAAACCATTCTTAACCTTTAAGAAATAGTGCAGCTTTCTGTTACTGCAAGATTTTTTTGCTTGATCAATTCGATTTCAGAAATTTTTCACTGCAAAAATATAATATGAAATATAAAAAAAAACAACAAAAAAAAAACAATATTTAATATTAAAAACTAAACAACCTGTACACAGCACATTCCTGGCAACCCTCTATTCGTTTGCTTATCTTTACTCTTTAGCGTCGCGACGCAAGACTTTTATAATGCATTCTGAGGGGGCGCGTATGTCTACATTTTCCATCCTTTAGGCAATCAATAATAAGTTTGTTATACATAGCATGGTATTAATATTTTAATTAAATGTCTCATATTATAGACACTATCATATATTTCTTTATAGATTGTGATCTTGAATTCCACAATTATTTTTCCGTATTGAGCTTAGAGCCCATTGAACTAGACATATGATGTATAAAAGTGGTCTAATTATTATAATAATATCATTGTCACGTTATCGATGAATATCGATCAATAATCCCGCTTATTTATGTTATTTTGAACCGACTTCAAAAACGTGAAGTTACGCGAGGGCAAGACGTCCTGTCACTATTATTGTAGATAGGGTTTCATGATTTATTTTTAATGAATAGATTATAACTCAAAGACTCAGGCACTAACACATTCATTTTTTTTACAATTAAAAAATAAATAAAAATAAATTCTTTGTCGTCTGTTATTTCATTTATATGTACGAGTACATATCATACTCGCGTTAGGTTCTTAGATATAATATGTAAAGCATTGAGGTGTAATGGAATTTCTATAAAAAATATTTATTTTTCAATTGTTATTTCTATTATAGATTCATCATAAACACTACAAAATACTTATATTTTACGTAATTACATTCTTAGAAGCAATTAATAGCAGTACTTAATTTGTAATACTGAAATAAAGAAATAAAAGGAGTGCTCTTTAACCTTCAATACATAATGTAGATGTCAACTATCAAATGTTTTAATTTACATCGAGTAGAACCTGTGAAATGTTGCATAATAACCTGTTAAGTTTATACTCTGTTTGACAGTTGTATTATAATATATAGATGTGAGTTATTCCATTAAATAAGATTACCGTATTTGATATCTATTTTCATTTAAACTTTTAAGCAATATTCCAGTGTATTAAAATAACTAATATGTAGATAATAAATTAGTTTTCCAATTAAAATATCTTACAACATACAGCGTCTACAGCACAAATTTTAATCATAAACTTAAAACGTACCAAAAACTCAACCCTTTTCAATACTTACACTTACCCCCTGCCTTGGGTAAATTCTTAGGGTGAAAAAACGGGGCGCGCCCACCCCACCCGGGCCCGCCTTAAAGTAATTCTTGGGGGAAAAAAGGGGTGGGTACTTAGCAACGAATAGAATGGCGCGTTTTTGCTGCTCTGCATTTAAATTTCGAATGTCGATTGAATATAGTTTTTTTAAGTTATTTTTATTTTGTGTCTGTATTTAGTTTTTTTGGATTGAGGTGGTTTCTGGGTTTCAATTTCAAAAGTCGATGTTATATTTCGATATCAACAGTTTTTTCACCGATGTACATATTTTTTGTGTCTTTACCCAGTAAGTTATGTTTTTTGATTTGAGGTAAGTTTTGCTATAATTTATATACTAGGTATGTATTCATTTAAGTTGTTGTAATAAGGTTAATGTTAAGAGTGAGAGTATAATTAATATAGATTTCATAATATAATACCCAAAAAACCATATTTTTTTTCAAATACAAATATGTAAACGACTTCTGAAATTCACATAATAATAAAAGACCGAAAGAAATAGTTTCTCATATAATACATTATAATCCTAAATTATCATAAAATACTGCCTAGTAATAAATATTATTTATAATTTATTTAAAAAAACCGATATGTAAAACCATAAACGAGTGTTTAATTTAAATAACAGATTCTAATTAACATAAGAAAGCCTCTCCGTTAAGCATCACTATACAAGTACCAATATAAAGCGAAACTAAAATTCCCCCACTAAAAAACTTGCTCATCCAAACACTAGCACGCACACATTTAAAAATCACCCCCCACGAACACAGACAAAAAACGTTAACTAGTTAACCCGTTGCTATAACACGGTTTGCGCGATCTGTAGACATATTTTTAGTTTGTACGAAGCGTTTAGAATATATATAAAATGCTTTGTATCTTTTATTATTTAAGTAACGAAAAACCATTTTATATATAATATTGTGTTATATTAAAAAAAAAGAGTTTTTATATTTCTCAAAGTAATAACAGCTTTCACTTTTAATTAGGCAATTCTAGTAATGTACAAGTTATTTTTCATAATATTCATAGATTAAGATATAATATTATTACAACAACATTAAACTATTTGACATTAAAAAATATATTAACCAACTATACCCATCTCTTTCTCTAATTTACTAGTTTTTTAAAACTACAACGCGCTACCCATTTATCCCCCCACGGAAGGGGGACCCTCATATCCTTGTAGAAATTTTGTTTACTTCTCTCTCGCAAGGAACAGGGTTTCCGGGAAGCGGTAGCTGCGCGGATTGGTTTTGCCAAGTTTAAATCCGCCCGCTTCGTTTTTTGTCTGTGGTCTGAAATCAGTTTTTATATAGTCTGCTGTAGTTTTATATACTGTTAATTTACATGCCAGGCACTTATATTGTGATAAATTATTTATAGTTATAACACATTTCACTATTAGTTTTATATTATTTTTTCTCTCGTTACCTAATAGAAATTATCTAAAACTTTTGAATAAACTTAAAAAAGTATGACGATTAAATATTGAAAATCATGTGAATTTATTTATTTATTTATATATTAAAGAATTCCATTATAAAATTAAAAAATGTAAAACCATAAAACATTTACATAAAGTGGTATAAAAAATAATATAAGTATTATATAGATAAATTATTATATGCATTATTTATCTGACGTAGTTATTTATATATTAAAAAATAACATTATGCCTTATTTTTTTTTACTAAACCTATATTGAAACAGCATTTTTCAACAAATATAAAGCGAGTATAGTCTATGCGAATAGTGCAATATGAAAACTCGTGCTCCGAATACGGAACGCGTTCAATCCAAACTTGAATTTAAACGTGGAGTTGTTCCAAGTTCGAAATTTGAAAATTAGACGACTTGCCGGGAATTAAATACAATATGGCGGAGCTTTGAAGTTTGTGTTACCGAAAATAATGGCGACGAAATTGTTTTTTTTATGAGAAGTTCATATTTTAGAAAGAAAAAAAATATGATTTTACACCATTATAAACAATATTAAGAAGCTGAATAAGAGTAAGTTTTTATTATTATTTAAAGTCATAAAAGATACGTGACTCGACAATTAAGTGATTGATAGATTATCCCATTGTTTTTGTGTATACTGTGTTGTCTGTTGTAGATCCTGATTTTATAACCAATTGCTCTGTTTCTACATGTTATTAGATCTAGTGTTTTTTCTTCTTTTTTATCGGTAATTCTATACATAACGTGTCTTCTCCAGTCTACGCGATATTGGCGAAGTAAATTGTGCCCAATTGGCACCCCTAGAAGCCAAGAAACAAAAGAATTGAAATGAAATGGTTAAGACTATGTAACCTAAACATGTCATACAAAAACGACTGGAACATTCCCGAAACACATAAAACTGCACTAAAGTTTCAGTATCTGTTATACTGTAGACAAAGCCGTAGACTGTACTTAGTTTACCAATAAGTAGATACCCATTAGGGAGGCCCCAAACAACATAATCGTGCTATATTAATTCGCTAATTTCTATAGTTGCCTATATCTTCTCTGAGGGAGGCAATAAATTTCGCGATACACGACGGAAAGCAATTTGCTTTGTCACTGAATTTTCTCATAGCATTTATATAATATTAGATAACATTGTTAAGATTTGAAATGGTTAAGGGATGATTTCTTATCTGCATGCCGCAAACATTAAAATAAAAGTCACTATGTGGTGAAGTACTAGTCAGTCTGAACGTTATTTCTTATAAGATGTTCTAGCTACTATTCTCGTTTGATGTAACTTTTTTTACTATTGGTTATATTTATTGAGTTTTAAATTTATGTTAAGTTAAATAATTTTAAATAAAACTATCTTTTACGGATTTTTTCGCGGATTTATAATGATTTTTGGTTCCTGACGTTTCGAATGCTTTACAGCAATCAGGGTCAGAGAGACTCAGGTCAGAGAGAGAGTCGGGAGAGACTAAGGTTTTAAGACGTCTCAAATTCATTATATACTTATTACAGTCAGTGCTTACCAAAATTTTATGAAACGATTTCAAAAATTCAAAGATGGCATCAAAGTAGGTACCTAACCAATATATAATTTATTGAAAATTTTAATATTTATGTTGTAATGCTGAACCTTGGCTGAGAATAAAAAATATTTTTGTAAATCAAAATTTCACTTAGACCTGAATATTATAAGGATAACATAAGTATATATATATATATATATATATATATATATATATATATATATATATATATATATATATATATATTACGAGAAATATCGAGAATATATTATGTATTACACAATTTTCATGAATGTATCAGGAAGTAAAATGATCTATAGTTATATCAATCCTTATTTTATCCACCTATTTACACCTCCATCAAACATAAATACGACACGAAATAGAAAACGCAAATCTTGCAAATTCTAAACGAATATTACAAATTTTGAACCTTATTTCCATTCAAAATTGTCTTGGAAAGTCAAATAACAGGAACGGCTACATTCTGTAACTGGCATTCGTATCACGGAGACAAAAGTGCTGCACACCTCTGAACAAATTCAATAAAGTTGCCGAAACTACGTTAAGGGGAATACATAATTTCTTAGTGTCTCTTTGTACGCGGTAGTGATGTATCTTATGTGTTAATCAATCGATAATATTTAGAATAATTTCTTGCCCATATAATACTTTAAAATTAAGTATATTTTAAGCAAAATTATTATTATTTAAATTGAAAAGATAACAATATTAATATTTCTCGATATCTTATTTACAGCAGACATTAAATTAGAATCATCTAGAAAAGTGGTCATTTTTATTATTATTATTTTTTTAATTGGACAAGGATATTATACTATATAGATTTAAAAATTCAAGTATTATATTTAAATTTACGACTAAAATCAAATATAAAAAATAAATCAAAAATATAAATCTTATTATAAAAAATATGAATATTATTTTTAATACAATCTTAGTCTACCCATCTATTTTGTATAATGAATGAAAGTCCGAAATAGGCTTATATAAAGTTTTTTTTTCTTATGTACTTTCCATTTCTGTATATAGCTGTGGATTTTAGTTTGAATAAATAAATAAAATTGCATATAGTATTTTAAAATGAATATATTTTGCTTTTAAGAAACACTACGTAAATACTCGTCTTGAAACGAGGCAGGAAAACCTCAAGAGATTGCAGGAAGTCAGCTGATATCGTAGTCCGGAGGTGGAATAATTTATTAGGACTAGCCATTCGCTGCGAGAATACTACCCAAATTATGTAGGAAATAGAGGGATGAAAAATTAGGTTTTATTTAAAATGTACATTGATTTTATTACTAAATAATTTTCCAAATTGTCCTTTTAAAAGGTATTATGGAATAATCTGTACCTATAAGTAAGTTTACGAGCTTATTCGTAATAAGCTTTTTTATAAGCTTTTTTTTCATGATTGTTGTGTTTTTTGAAATAATTTTTATTTTATTTTTTTCATAAATCAGTTTTTTTTTGTATCATTTCAATTTATTTGGTTAAAATAATGATATTATTATAAAATATTGGATTACCTAAGAAGAAAATCGTGTTCAAAATTAAAAAAATAAATGATGTATGCACAACACTACTACACAGCGTTACTATTTAAATCCAGTTACAAGTTCTGAATATATTTTGTAATTACAGGTAAAGTTACATGAAAATTTTGTAGGCGCAGCTGCGCGCCGCTTAAATTGACTCTTTGAAATATTGTTATTTAAATTAAGTTACGGAAAGTGGGAGGCTTTTGAGACAATAAGACGTTTATTTTCAACAGAATAGCTATGTTTTGTTAAATTAAAATACATGGTACTAATTTAAAGTATGATAATTATACATACAGAAGTACATACTCGTATAAGTAAAAAAATCATAAGGTCAGAGTCATGTTCCGAGAGTTTCGTACTCCTACGTAATCACTATGTATGCATTTACTAATAAAAAATAATAAATCGGGCTCGATTTCGGCTACGGCCAAAATCACTGAAACTAGATAACAGCGCAGGATATTATAGTATACAAGTATCTAAATACAAGTTCACTCTATTCCTTCTCTCTTAAAGTCCGGTTGGACAAGAATTCAATACTCGCAGTTAACAATCAGGCAGAGAATCGACGGTTTTCGTAATCTCCATCACCACAAAGATCACTGCGGTAACTAATAAAGATGGAGTACTATTGGGAATTACCTGACAGAAAAACACAATAACTACTATAGAACCCGACCTGGGACTTGAACCCAGAGCTTTCGGATTTGTAGCCGACAGCAACTTGACTAATAAGTACTTTGTATTAAATAGTGGTTGAGACCACACTTGACCAGTTTTTATTATATATGACACTTTAAATAAAACTATCTTTTCGTGGATTTATTTTGATTTTTGGTTCCCGAAGTTTCGAATATTTTACAGCAACCATGGTTACGGGAGAGATTAAGGTTTTAGACGAAGGTCAGGTATAGGTGTTACACACAGGACCTACTGTCTGTAACAACTATATAACTAACTAGCGACTCACCCTTGCTTCACTCTGGTTCGTCCCTAGCTTGCTTCCCAATACAAACTTTCATTCCCATTTTTACCCTCTTAAGGGATGATTTCCGAGATAAAAAGTATCCTATGTCCTTCCCAGAGTCTCAAAATATCTTCTTACCAAATTTTATCTAAATCGGTTCAGTAGTTCCAGAGATTACACCTACAACCTCACAACCTCACAAACTCACAAATTTTACCTCTTTATAATATTAGTATAGATGACCGCGATAAATCGGCACAAAAAAACCGAAAGATAGTAAAAATGTCAAAAATTAGCATAAATTTAAGAAAGTATTGTATTTGACTGTAATAAATATGAGTACCTATCACTATTTTTACCATCAAAAAAAAAAAGAATAAGCAACATAAAATAAGTTTCTGGTATTTCCGAACTGTACGTTAATTGGATTGGTTTTGCTACTCTTGTTATTAATTAGCGCGATATATTCGGCAAAAACGTCCGATGGCTATTACTATTCCTATTACGGCTGAAAATATAAATCCCTTTAAACATAGCACAGATGGATGGGCATATAGATAACGTATTCTTAGTAATAGGGTCCCGTCTCAACCCTTCGGGCACGGTACCCTAAAAATATATACTTAAGCAATTTTATTCAATTAGTATTCAACTTTCTTTAATTTATGATAATACAAGAGTCGTAAGGATGTCTCTGAATGTAGTTCTGCTGAGAATAACTATACCTACTGCTGCGTTACTAAACGGTTTTACGTGCTTTCGAGGCATGGGGGTTTACCACCGCCAGCTTCCCAACTCCGACCTACTCTTGAGAATATCTTTATAGAAAAACTTTGTAATTAAACTTATCCCGACCCGGGACTCGAACCCAGGACTTCCGGATCTGCAGCGGTGCATGCTAACCACTAGACCACCGAGGCAGTTTTCATTATATACTCATAAGACGTGCAGTATTAAATAAATAAAAAAAGTACTGAAGTAAATAAATGAAGCAATAAATAAAAATCGTTGTAAAAACATAAAGGATTATTCGAACCAAGTATATTTGTTCTAGTCCATTTCAGCACTAAAACGCAATTAGTATAGTAACGCGTTGCGAAGAAACCGTTAGCGATAACAGAGACTTATCGTATGGTTTACAGAGACGAATGCAATTTACTAGGAAATTAAATATTTATATAGAAATTTAAAAAAAAATGATGTTTCAGTTAATATTTTATATATTGATACAATTTTTATAAAGTCGTTTTTTTATATTTAAATAATAAATAACATTCTTATGCTTCTTCTAAGTAAAACAAGTATTAAATTGTAGTGTACAGATTTATATTCTAAGATAGTACATAATATTCATATAAACAGATGATTTTCTTCGATATAACTTTAATTAAACACAAATTAAATTAACAACTATTTAATTTCTATAATTAATTTTAATCAAGTACGTCCCTGCCGACCCGCGTTTGAAAATATAAATTGGGATTCATATATTTAGTGCGGGTCTAAAAGTGTTTTGAAAAGTAGTTGGGAGGGTCTAATTCCTTTAGTTTTATGCCTTTTTGGGTGTTTTTAGCTCAGTTTGAATCCCGCTGTTTTATAAGGGTCGATGTTTGGACAGGACCCTTTTTTGGCGATAGTTTCAGTTTGTACGTTAAATTTGCGAATTACATTTCGAAAGTTCTTTTCCAGCTTTTGTTTTAAGGGCGTAGGGGTTTTGTTATATAGCTATGTTCGTATAAGTTTAGTAATAATATTATTATTGAATTTTTTAAGACCATCTGACGATCTGTATGAGTATTTACCGATTCAATGCCCTATGTAAATTAATAATAAATAGACGTATTTATGTATTAATTAAGAGGATTTTAGTTAAGTACCATCCAGCTTGGTAAAATGTGGGAAAAATCGAATGTATTCAATTAGGCAGTTAGATGTTAGTCAAATATCTTATTATAATTCCTATACGTCATCATATTAAAGAGGAAAGATATAAAAAAAACATGTACAAGAAAAGAAAATTCCTTTATAAACTTTACATATGTAAATATTAATATTACTAATATACTTCTATTATAGAACTAATAACTTATATTTTTAAATTATTTGTATATAAACAAAAAAATCACAACACACAACAACTAACAATGAAAAATTAATTACCACTGAAAATGGAGTTAAAAAATTGATTAAAGCTCGCGTAGACCGCACGGTTCTACGAGTTAGTTCTACGGAAACGTCAAAGTTTTGGGGGATGGGGGCGGGCGGATGGGGGTGTGGGGGGCAAAAATGAACGCGCTGAAGACGGATCGGGGAAGTTTAAAATTAGACTCGCCCCGTCTATTCTTTGTAAAAAGATGGTTGTATTTAAAGTATATACATGTATAGACATTTTTTTAATACGTTATATGTGGTATATATTTAGAAATTATAAGTCTTAAATTTAGAAAACTTAGTAAAAAATATGCTAAATAAAAGGCAGATTAAAAAATATCATCTTATACATACTTTTTTTATTACCATCCTTATATATAGCCATCTTTTATATTAAAAAAAACAGTATAATAATGTCTTTAGACGACATATATTTTCGGGATGGACGTAAAAACCATAGAGATTCGCAAGTAAATATTTAAATATATTAATAAAAGAATCTGATTAATTTTAAAATCGAAAAACAAAACGAATCGTTGAAGTATGTTCGTCTTTTTAAGATCAATTTGAAGTGAAAACTAAAACATTTGGAATTCAACGCCGTTTCTTGGGTTTGTTGATACTATAGTCTACGTCGGTTGAATGTATGGAGGTGATCGTCCAACGATAGATATAAATATAATGCTATGTATTTGTATAAAATATGCCGTGTGGCGTAATCCTTGAAACATACACTGTGCAGTGTGCACACAAATATATAAGAAAACGATGATAATAACTCATATTTTATTAATATAATTGTCATGAATTCGAACATGCGACCTCCGGTGTAAAGTACTCTAACCACTAAGCCAAGCGGTAATTGCTTGGATGAATATTAGTAAAATTATACTTCTTAAAAAAAACCCAGACGTCTTGACCGACGTCCAGTTTGTAGGGTGATTTCACCCTTTCAATAAGAAACCAGTTATGTCTTTTAAGTGGATTCGTACTTTTTATCTGTCAAACCTGTTTGGATTCCCACACTGGACATTTTGATTGTCAGATATTAAAAAAATATTTGAATACGTTACTCTTTACTTGCTCGGCTAGTGTATGTGTATGTGCATGTGCTGTGAAAGTGTAAACTAAAAATCTAAGTGAAATAATATGTTACAATAGTGTAAGTAAAATGATATAGGTAAATATTCAAATTAATATTATTGCATGTTAATGTACAAATTTTAGAATACTCAGTAATTTGTTAAAAAATGGTAAATTAGGATTTTATTATAATGCTTGCGACTCACCCAGGCTCCGCTCAGATTCGTCCTTTGGTGTGTTTTAACGGATATTTTTATAAATTTCTCAAAGATGAGATATTTTTCCGCGGTAAAAAGTAAATGTTAACTTGGGTAACCAGCTATCATCATATAATCAAATTTCATCTAAATTTGTCCAGTGGTTTTCTCGTGATGCGTTCTCAGATAGACAGATAGATAGACAAAAATTCTAAAAACTATAAATTCGGCCCCTGTATCGATAATAATGACTATTTCAATAGGATTTTCCAAAAAATATTTAATGTACAGATACGACTCAATTAGAATTTTATTTTATGTATAGAAAAAAAAGTAATCACTATTATTATTCATATTTTCTTCTCAAAAGTTGGAAATTAAAGTGTAAATAAAATACTTAACTAAAAATAAAAACTGTGTATCAATTGTATAATTCATGTAAAAGTAGTGTGTGATTTATTTATGTTGTTATTTAATTATATATAAACAACTCTTTTCAATACACGGTTTCATGTAAACGATTCAGTCAAAAATGCAAGGCATTTAATGATCAAGAGCATTCGTATTAACGATCACATTACTGAATCGCCCATGGACCCGTTAATATAGAACCGTGTGTTGTGAAAAGGGCGAAAGAGATAAAACAGTAAAGACAATTCGGTGGATGACATTCCTAAGTCCCCAGAGCGCATGTTCTTGAAACAAAGGAAGGTAATTGAAAATTCTATCAAAACTTTAACGAGACGAGGCTTCTTTGACAATAAGTTGGAGAACTCATTTCGCAGCAGCTGGTAAATTAAGATGTAGATTACGTTGATTTTTGTTATGGTTATTTTTATTATTTTTTTTGCATCAAATCACGATTATTATTTAATTTTGAGATAAAATAACGTATTTCCTTAAAAATATAGATTTTTTAAGTTATATTTTAATTTAAATAACATTTGTAAAATCAAATTGCTCTTTTAGCGATAAGGCCGCCTCTAGTACCATCTTCTATGTTTTGTATATTTTCTTTTCTCTTTTTGGATGTACAAAAAAGAGTTATTTATTCATTCATTCATTTGTAACTAAGAATTTAAAAATTATGAATCTCAAAAGTATTGATGGACTTGGACAGTGATTTAAACTAAGACTGCATAATTTTCTTACATTAAAAATTATAATTTTCTATACGAAAATCGAACCCGAAAAATAATAGGTTCTTTTTTTCAAAGTTATTTCAAAAACATTGTTAAAGTTATTGTTAAAGTATTATTATTTATAATGAATCTTATAATAGGTATATGAATATGTAGCTGCCTCGGTGGTGTAGTGGCTAGCATGTACGGCTGCACATCCTGAGGTCCTGGGTTCGAGTCCCGGGTCGGGCCAAGTTTAGTTATTGAGTCTTTCTGTATAGTAAGCCTCAGTAACAGCACGGAGTTGGGAAGTTGGCGGTGTTTCACCCCCGTGCCTCGGAGAGCACGTAAAGCCGTCGGTCCTGCGCCTTAACTCTCACCGGTCGTGTCGAGTAGTCGTCCCACTGGAGTATGAGAGTGACAGGAATAGAGAGTGCACTTGTGTCTGCGCGTACACTTGTGCACTATAATATCTCCTGCGCAGTTGGCTAGTCTCAATGAGATTAGCCGCCGTGGCCGGAATCGGTCAGGAGAACATCATCATATGAATATGTACTAGAATATTATATTCTTGAAGCATGTAGTTTTTTATAAAATAAGTAAATAATTTTAATAAAAGTTATTACTTCCCTTTATTTCCGAAGAGTGAATGACCTTTGATTCGAGATCCGCTCAGGTGCATCTTGGATCTCGTGCATTAACTTTTAACAAAAAGCAATCTAATACATTTTTATTTTAGTAAAATTACATGAAATCTTAAAGTTTTGTGATACATTATTTTCTAAATTAACTAATTCAAAATAGGCCAAATTATTGATATTTTCGATACATAAACCATTTAAACTAAAGGTATCTGGACGATCGAACTTAGCGTTTTTCGGATATAAGAATTAGGTTTTTTTCAGAAAAAAACGCCTATATAGATAATTTTAAAAAGCAAAACCTTATCTTAACATAAAATTTGATCGAAATCGTGAGAGCCGTTTCGGAGATACATATACATGTAGGTACATATATACTGCTCATTTAATATTATGTATAAGTTAGCATTATTACTTATTTCTAAATATGGATGAATTTTCGTATCTTACAACTGCATGGTTAGTTTAACAATTATTTTTCAAATGAATGTGTTACTCTACTATAAAGTCATACATCTCAAGAGCAATCAAAAGCGTTTGGAACGTGAGGCTAATCTAAATTTCTATTAAAACTTGAACTCGCAATGTCGAACGCAATCATGGATTTTATGTTGCACTCTGTTATTTATGATTTTTCATATCTTATGCCTTGGAAATCTTGGATAATTAAAGATCCAACTCTTACCTAGGTGTATAAATGATGAGCTGTAAAGGTTACTTCTCAGCTTCATTGTCACGGAGTTTGTATTATGTAAAATTATTGTTCAATCGGATACAAGTACCTACTTACTTAAGAAATCTTGCTACTATTATCAATACGAAAGATTGGATGTATGTATGTTTGTTAGTGCTTGGCGTTGTGACGGTTGGTCGTTTTTAGATTAAGTAAGTAGGTACACGGATATATTCAATCCTTTTTTTTTATGTTGGAAAATGCATTTAGGTATACCACTTGTGTACATGCAGGTGGTTATGTGGGACTCGACGGCTAGAAAAGCCAGTACTACCCACTAGAACCCAACAGGTCCTCCTCCGTTTTAATGGGGCGTCGCACTATTGGCACGACGGCCTGACGGCAGTTCTGCCAAAGCAGACCACACAACCAAGGGGTTGCTCCCACGGTCCACTCTGTTGTCAGAAAAGTATCAGGAGCAACCCGCATAGTACCCTTATGGTTTCTTAGTTTTGCCCCCGGCTGGGTTGCCGGACGCTAATGAGTCCCCCCCCCCCCATCCCCTCTCCCCCCAGCACACGAGCGAAGTGAGTGTAAGTCGCTAGCGGATTATAATAAGGGAATTTATTCTTGGTTATACAGGACCATCACCAAAATTCCTTAATATTAGATAGCCTATTTAATTAAAAAAGACAATAAACATTGCTAGCATACGCACAAAAACATACATATATTCAAATATAAGTTCTTCTCCTTTTTTGTAGTCGATAAAATGATTAAAATAGGTTCTCAATATAATGTTTTTATCAAAAGCTTTCAAAGACTACGATTCAAACCCTAATTGAATTTCGCAACTTCAATTACGTCTAAGACGAGTTGAGGCAAATTACTTTCAACGAACTTCTTTACATACATAATAATTCAATATTCGTTTTATAATCGATTTTCTTACTTAAACTACGTAAAAATCATGAATAAAATTAATTATTATATATTGCAATTTTTTCAATACATATTTAATTTTTGATTTTTGATAATCTAAACACCTTAAACAGTTAAAATTAAGTGTAAAGAAATTTTATAAACTATTCTTGCATATAAGTATTTATAACCAAATTCCAAATAATAACTTATTTATCACCAAAATAACCTATCGAGTTTATATAATATTATAAACAAAAAACATAGTTGAATCTTAACAAACAATTCGTAATCCCAAAACACCGACAAAAACATTAACCAACAAAACGACATCTCAGTTGACTCCGCATTCGTACCTTACCGAATAACTTTTCACCCCACGAAGACGGCAAATTTACATAAATTTACAAATTTCGCAACGAAATAAGGCATAGCATAGTTCGCGGGTCACCCCTCGACCCCCTAGCCCCTCGTTGGGAGGGACCGTTTTTCATGTTTAATTTTAACTTTGGTATTAATAAATGTTCCAGTCTTTCGTGGAGAATTTTACGCTAACCTTTGGTTTTACATACAGCTATGTCGCTCGGGAGACGTTAGTTTTATCGTATAATTAGTTTTGGAGTTGACGCTACGCTTGTAAAAATTAATGAGCGTTTTGTTTTCGTGTTATGAATATTTTATTATCTAAGTGCTTTTTCACGTTTTTAGCTTGCTTCTTATTTCGTATTTTATTTTTGTAATATAATGTTATAAAGATTATGGTGTAATTAAGTGATGGAACTAGCATTTTTTTACTTATCTTGAGAGTTGTTCTAAGAAATGTCTTTTGCTTTTATGGGATCAATTTTAGTAAACCCTAATCAAAGTGCTAATTGCATAATTTTATATGGTTGTTTTCTCTTGCTGTAACAATACTAAATATGTAAAATGATTCTAACGACATCTATAGTAGCATTATCTCTGGATCTACAGATCGATTTAAGTGTTTGGTGAGAAGACAGTTTGAGACCCTGGGAAGGACGTAGGATACTTTTTATGCCGGAAATCATCCCTTAAACTGGTGAAAATAGGAATGGAAGTTTGTATTTGGAATCAACCTAGGGACGAAACCGAGCGAAGCGAGGGTGGGTCGCTAGTGTTATATAAAATAAATCTTAAATTATATTGTTATAGGCTTGGTATAAAACATGAAGTGGAACATTAAAACAAGAACGCCATTAAAATACGTTCCTAATTGCTGAATTAGACCGCCTAAGATTCCTTTATCGTTGTTAAGTGCCACAGTCTAAAAACATATGATTATTTATTATCAAAAAAAAATATATATATTATAATGCATTTCGTAATACATACATTTTCTCATCAATTAACGATCTAAAATTGAAAACAGTTCTTTAAATAAATACAGTGGTGTGATGAATGGCTGAACATTAGTTGTAGTAGACGTATAGGTACTCATGTAAAAATATCAGGGACGTGACTTTAAGACATAATTTAAAACGAATACCTTTATATCTTCCTAAGCTTGGTATAAAACAAGGAGCGGAATATTAAAACGGGAACGCCATTAAAATGCGTAATTGCTGGATTAGACCGCCCAAGATTCCTCTATCTGCGACCGGAGTGTCACAGATTAAATAAAGTTGTATTGTCTGTGATGAACATTTTAATTTTATTAAAATTGCTTCTTTTTTAAGAATTTATGTTTACGAATGTTACTCTTGCATCTGTTTTAAAAATGTCTGAAAAGTTATTTAAATAAATATAGGTCCTATCGTCTATTCTTGCAAGAGTTGGGTACCTACATATATTTTTTTCCAGTAATTTTACTTTCAATCAAAAAAAAAAGAAATTGTATGTACCTATACAATAAAATATACAGTGTCTTATATTTATATTGTTTTTTTTTTGTTATAGATAAGAAATTTATTATATTAATCACCTGAAATAGAATTATATAATATATAAAAATTAATTTACCTTCATAAATAAAAATTATGGAATTCATAAATAACGATAGTCTATGGCACGTCCAAGATGGCGTGTTCAAGCCGCGCCTGCCGACGTGCTTTCCATACATCATGAGATAACATTGCAAGATTTTCGCTTACAACATGGATTATGATATCAATTATTTAAATTAAATATTTTTTTAAATAAAATTATCCTTTCGGTTTTTTTTTAATTTTTGGTTCCCGACATTTCGAATGGTCACGAGAGAGATTAAGGTTTTAGACGTCTCAAAGGTTATTTATTGTATAGTTGTTGTTTAAGAAGTAGGTAATATATTATTATTACATCTTACGTCGATTAGGTATAGCCTTAATTACAAAATAAAAAAGTCTAAATAATTTGATTTTTGTTATTGGGGCACATATTTGGAGTATGGGAGAAATTCAAACCAATTCCAATAGAATACTATTCACACCAGTTTAATAATGTGTAAACCTAATAATATTACATCACATATACCTATACGAAACAATATTTAAATATTTTTTTCTGTTTCGCGACACATACATTAAGGAAATTTTTATTCTGACTATATATTATGTAGTTTACCAAACACTAGGAACTTTAATAAATTAATTAAAACTGTGAATAGTCAACAGCGCTTTTGTTTAAGGTCGACAAAATTGTATAGAACAGAAATCCACAATTCCATATCTAATTATCCTCTTAAACTAGCTTTCTACATTTTATATCGTTAAGAGAAAACTATAAAGTATATAGTAACAACATTTTCCGTCGTTTAACGTAGTTTTCTATTAGCAGTAGCGATTATAGAATCTCATGTGGCTTAAGCTTCTTTGTGGATAGATTAGATATCGCTTATTCAGACCGATGATAAGAAAATCTTTTATTCAGGAAAATGTTAAATATTATGAGCGGTTGAACATATGGCTTTTTGTGTTAAATCTTTTTTGCTCTTTTTAATTTAGGTACGCTTTCGAACTCGGCTCAAACACGCTTGTGAATCTAAACGACTTAGTGTTTAATTGGCTTGTCCAGCTCCAGAATTAACATTTAACATTCACTTTTCTGTTTTTATTTCACGTAATGTTAAATCTTTTTACATTCTTTTAAATAAATATATTGTATTAAACGATTAGTAAATCTAAAGTTATAAAAAAGTAAAAAAAGTATGTAGGTATGTATGTATGTAGTAATTATTTAGACGATTATAAATATGAACATATATTTCGAGAATTAGGATTATTATTTCATAAATTACTCAGAAAAGCAATAACATTCCAAGTTATTTCACAAAACAGTATCATTTTACATGAAATTAGAAAAGGTTTACAAAAAATATTCACATTTGAGACCTCATTTAATTTAAACCCAGCAAAAAAACGTAAAGCATTTATAAAACGAAGCGAAACTTTTTGCCTCCACCGGGGCGTACCCCCTCTACATCTATAAATCTATATGACGTCATTAAGAAAGCTGAGGCGCAACGTCTTAAATATATTTGTCTCGCTTACACCTACAGTTTTTTCATATAGGTCATTTGGGGGGAAGTCTTAAGAATGAAAAGAGTGATCGTTTCTCTCTCTCGACGCCTTACAATGAAAAGACGGTGGAAATTAAATAATACTTTGTCGTTTATTGAAATAGGGGGCGGGTGATTGTGAAAATTTTGGGGGTGACTGTAAAAAGGTATTGATTTTAGTTTAGATTACATGTTTTGTACTTATTTTGTGGTGTTGTTATGTTGGATTAATGAAGATTACAATGCTCATTTTAAACAAAAGGATTTCGTTTGAATTTTGTTGATAAGATATGTTTTGATGTGTTTAAGTATTTTAGATGAAAAGACTGTTATCTTTAAATGTAGCCTACATAAGACTAAACAAAGGTTACCTACCATATTTGTGTAGGCATTTTTGTGTAAAATTTATATATTTTTTTGTAAGAAACTGAAGAATTTTTATTTTATATTGGATATTTGGTAAATATTGTTGTACTTACGATACTAAACCTACTTGTATAGGATAGTGGGTTCAATTCCTTGTACAAATATTTTATTTTAATGTTTTGTGCAGATCTCCGCCACTAGCCATCGTTTCAAACAGATGGAGAGATCGGAAATGATAACTCACGCTTGTTCCGTAGGGACATGTTGACGAAACGAGAAGAAGTTTTGAACTGAGAAATTATCACTACGATTGCATACATAGCGGTATTCTTAGTAAATATATTGCCACTTATACATTTTCAGTATAAATAATTGTTAGAATTTTTTTTTTAATATGTTATAGGTAGCTTAAATACCTACTTCAGAAACAAAAAAATCAATGAAACTCGTATAATTTAATACAGCTCCGTATACGATTATACAAGTATGGTCATTATATAGGTAAGTTAGCCTTAAAAAATTTATCTTAAAAATACTTATTTACTTCATCAGACGTGTTAAGCCTTTTGTCATACACAGTCCACTAGGTTCTCTTAGACATGCAGGGACTCATGATGTTTTCCTTCACCGTAAGTCATGATGAGACCGCACATGAGAATAACAGGTAGAGATGGAGGGATTTGAACCCACTTTACTTAGTTTTCCAAACACTTACACGTTAGCATTGGGCTATTACTGCCTTAACGTACATGCGAGTATGCATTTGGTTTTAATTCACTACTTTAGAATTCCTTCATATTCAATTCAGATTTAAAATTTTCATTTTTAATCAGACTATTGCTTCGTCCGCGTCAATTAACCTATTTAGTCCACCAAATATGGACATACCCATATACTTCTTATATTAAAGTAATAAAATGAAGTCATATCTTTAATTTCGATTTTGGTATCGTAAAAAGTCTTATAGATGCATGAGCAATGCTTCATTCGACCAAAAAACTTGTACATATTATAAAACCAATAACTACGAGTATATTCAATAAACACGCGATCTAAACCAAGAAGAACTTTTCAATCGAACTCATAGTTTCGAATCATATTACAAGCTTTTCACCCTTATAATCCTTACTTTTATATATGCACAAGTTAACCCTTCTTACATGCAGTGTGATCTTTGCCATATAGATATAATTTATGGACTTGAGAGTGCATAGGGCTTTCATTTTGTTTTAAGAAGTGGTTCCTATAGGATATAAACATATTCTTATTCATATGTTTAGGTCATAGAAGGAATTAACAATACAAATGAATAATAATAATTAATTGATTAACTATATAATATTACAAAATGTTACTTTTAGCTATTTTATACGGTCTATCGCCGTCTCGATTGTCCAGTGGATAATAAGTACGGCTGCAGCCTGCAAGGACGGAGGTTCTGAGTTCTAGTCTCAAGTCAGACTAAGTATAGTTCAAAAATTAGTCACGACTCTAATATTATAGTAGAATTACTTAGACTTTGCATTTTCATTACTAACTTTTTGTATGTGTTAAGAAAAGTGTCTTGATGTAGGAAAAAATATATTTTGAAAATTTTTGCATCGCGTAGGAGTCAAACTTGTGAGCTCAAAAACATTAGTAACGAGATCGGGTTCAGTCCGAATATATTCAAGTAGGTAAACCGTAAAAAGTTGGAATTTACACAACACTATTCTTTATCAATGCTATCATTCTGAATAAAATCGACAATACAGTGGGGGAACCCCCTGAAAGGCCGGGCAAATAAGCCATTAAGCGTTGCGACGGTACACGACTATAAAATCTCTGCTTCTTGCCCCCTACCCTGGGGGCCGCCCCCTCGATAAACTGCTTTATGCCTTTCCTACTATAATTAAAATGGCTTGCCGTTTTCTAGCGAATGGAAAAGTCAAGATGGGATGTTAATGTTGCTTAAAATAGTATAGATATACCTAATATTTTCTAAATATGTTATAAATGGGCAAAGATACATCCTTTCTGTTAGTTTTATATATAGACAAGTACTTAACTATTGTACATGAAGGTTAAAAATGAAGAATTGCTTCCTCTCGTGTATAACTTAAAGAATGAAGTAAAATACCTATTTTTAAATTATAACTACCTACCATCGGTTACAGTACCCATTCTTGTGTGGTAAAAATATTAATTTTTCTCTCTGTCAACATTTATTCATATGAGAAAGATAATAATGTTAGAAAGAAAAAATCAATGTACAATCGATTACAAAAATGAAAATAATTATGGTAACATCACTAACATTATGTGTATTTTTCTTCTTTATGTGCAATTCAGGCCTTCACCTGTAGAGGGGTTCTTGCAAACGTCAAGTAAAAAAAAAAAAAAAACAGATGTAATATATGTATTTATTAATCATAAACATTAATCAAATATACTCGTAAGACCTAGACATTTAAGCACTAACAAATTAGTATTATTTTTTTACATAAACTACTAACCAAACTACTAACCATAGCATATTCTTCTAGGATAAAAATTTACTCTAACTTTACTTTGCAAGAAATATAAGGCTTTTTTATTTTATTTTTTATTTTATTTATGTGCAATTCATAACAAGTACAATAATTAAATGTCTATTTTAATGAAATGCGGACAATAAAACACTTAATTTTGTTTGTACTTACTATCCCTTTGCTAAGCGAAATCTCACATTAATTGAAGCGTTTTCTGTTGACTATAAAAGATCTAAGACGAAATTTAATTTGGCAGTTTTAATTGGGGCGCGAATAATATTTTATGTGTATAGAGTATGGGGGATGTAGGGGTAATGTAATTATAATTTATATTTAATGAACAGCATATTATATATTAATAAATTTTATTTATGAAGATATAGGTATATGTACATATATAATTAGTGTTTTTTTTTTAAATAAAAATAAATAATGATACAAAGAGACCTTTATTTTTGGCTTTGATTTCTGGATATTTAGAATACCTACCTACCTAAAAATTATTGGATATTTTAATTGTTAAACATGTTTTTATTTATTTCGTTAAAGTTTGCTTTTTCAAATAATAATATTAAATAAGCACAATTTTAATAAAAACCGGTTTGACAATCGATTCGAACTAGTTCTAAAGTTATTGTCACTGTCACACACGTGTCCGCCCGACTGGTCGGCGCAAGGGTTGAAACTAGATTACCTATTAACTGATTTTATTCAAAAACTTGCTTTTCCACATTAACTGGTTTAAAACATTATTTGTATTATTTGAACACGTGGTATTTTACTAGCTCTTTATCGGCTAACACCGAATTATTACTCTCTACATATTCATACATTATCATACTGGTTATGATCATGACTAGCGGTCCATGGAAAATTTCCCTTCGTCTATACATAGATACAGAGGTTTTTCATGGGAGATATATCTCAGGTACTCTGTCTTGACATACATACACCTTAAACATACAACTTATACCATATATTTTGTATGTATGTGTATGTATTCAGCCCTTTTTAACGTCCCACTGCTGGGCACGGGCCTCCCTTCAGTACGAGGGAGATTAGGCCATAGTCCACCACGCTGGGCAAGTGCGGGTTGGCAGACTTCACATGTCTTTCGAAAACTTGCTAGGTTCTCTCAGACATGCAAGTTTCCTCACGATGTTTTCCTTCACCGTAAGGCATATTATGTATGTACTTTGGACAAATAAATATATTACTTGGTAGCAATTTTATTACACAGCTAATTTTATTTACCAAAAATTCATTTATTGATATAAACTTATGCTATCCTTGAGAACTATTTTCTCAAGGATAGCATAACAATAAGATAACTATTTTAGACCTTCATATGAGTGAAGTTGCAGGTAAATCCATAAAAAAATAGTTTAATATAAAAAAAAAAACGATAATATTAAAAAAAAGCATTTCTTTTAAAGAGATTTCATAATTACTAGCGACTCACCCTCGTTTCGCTCGGGTTCGTCCCTGGGTACGTTTTAATTTTTTTCAGCGTAACCCTAATTCTTTTTCTAAAATATAAGTTACTCCTTATAATATTAGCTATCTGCCAATGAAAGTCCCGTCAAAATCGGCCCAGCCGTTTCGGAGATTAGCCAGAACAAACAGACAGACCCAGAGACAAAATTTTAAAAAATTATGTTTTTCTTATAAATACTGTATAAAATTCCATATGCATTTAGTATAAAGCTGTTATTTTGACATTACAAACAGACACTTCAATTTTAGATATGTGTATAGATGACATGAACAAACATACATCACACTTTGAGTTCGACTAAAATAAATAACATTAATAATTTTGTGAAATATTAAATGTCCGATAAATATATAATTAATAGAAATATTTACTGGTAAGTGGAACATTCGTTAATTAAAGCGATGATCAAAGAAGAGCGCCGCGCTCAGCTATTGTACCGACTTCCTGTTACACACCAGGGGGAGAAAGGCGCTAGTGCGATATAGACAAATTCTTTAAAATATTAATAAAACTTTTAAATTTTTTAAGCATAAAAGAAAATTAATATTATTTATTACGCGACAAAAATAAATCTAAATTTTTCTGTAATTTTTAAAACTAATTTTTTTTTATTAAATAACTCAGGAATTTTTATTCGGTTTAAATATTAAAATACTTTATTGTTCAAAATAATATAGGTATTATATTAATATCGTTTATATGAAGAATATTAAAACAAAACAAAAAAAAATCATTTCAAGTGTTACTTAATGCAGAAAATGTTAATACGCTTTGTTTATTTTTTTAGTTAAAAAAATATAAAACTGCAAAATGACTGGAAATTAACATTACTATATAGTTCTCTAGAATAAATAATATTTATTGTTATTGTAAATTTTCATTTGTTCACGTTTAAGAAACTCCTACATAAATTCCACGTACCCCCATCTCATTTGTACCCCTAAGGGTGCGCCATCTTGAAGGAAAACACAAAGATGCTGAATGGAGAAATTTTCTTGTGTAATTTTCACGCGAATCACCCTCCTTCCGTGCCTCGGGGTAGTTTTGCGACCAGCCTCGGTTGAACCTTTAAAACACGTTATATAATACATACTTTATGTAAGAAAATGTTCCGAACAACGTTCACGAGTACGGTATAAATAACATTATGACGTTAAAAAGGTATTTTATTAGTTTTGAATATATTTTATGCTACGAAAAAGCTTAAAAGGTATTCAATGTATCTTTTCTGTAGTCTTATTTTGTAATTAATATTGTTTTTGGCTATTATATTGCCTCTGTAGCACATTTCTTATCAATATTTAAACGTATATGCTTTCTACTTATAATTTTTTTTTATCATTTTGTAAAATATACCTGGTTAGATGATTTATATATACTGCATATGTAAAATTATTAATTGTAATAATAACAATGAACGTAACTTTAAATTAAGTTTAACTTGTATAATGCTTTATATCTCGCAGTAAGTAAAGTATACAGAAGCAACAATCCAGCTTAATATGACCTACGAATATTTCAGATTTTTATACAATACAACGCATATACAAGCCAACAAGTAGTTACTTAAATGGCAACAATGTTTGTAGCGGGCAAAATCTCGTTAAGGGCACACTTTTTAATTTTGTATGTTGATTGTTTATATATCTATATTAATATTATAAAGAGGTAAAGTTTGTGAGTTTGTGACGTTGTAGGGGGTAATCTCTGGATGTACTGAACCGATTTAGATGAAATTTGTTAAGAAGATAGTTTGAGACCCTTCGAAGGACATAGGATACTTTTTATCCCGGAAATCATCCCTTAAAGGGGTGAAAATGGGGATAAAAGTTTATATGGGGAATCAAGCTAGGGACGAACCCGAGCGAAGCGAGGATGAGTCGGTAGTAACTTACGAGTATAACCTTAATAATGCGTGTAATTTGTCCGTCATTTACGATACAAAAGAATAAAGGGTCAAAGTGAATTTTGTATCAAAATACCTTAAGATTTGATATAAAAGTAGTAAAATGTAAAGAGAAATAACGGTGTGCATTATTATTACCCTCATGAGAGTCCCTAAACGCTCTTCTTTTTAGGGGAATAGTTTTTGAGATTTACGGAAATATTTGATCTTTTGTATAACACATTTTTTTCGCATTTTGTTTTGGTTTTATTTTGATTTTTAGCTTCTGAAGTTAAAATGCTTTACATCAAACATGATTTACAAAAGGGACTCATGGAGTTTCCGTGACCATGTTAACTAAAACCCGAAAAGATTATATACCTACCTATTTTAGAAAATCTTGAAAATTTTACCTCTAAAGTTCTTTCTAGAGTAAAGTCGGGTCAAAGTAATCTAATATGTATATACATACATAATGTACGCGACGTAGCAGCGCCGCGGGCGCGAGTCCTACAAGAAAATTAGTTATTAAAATTTCACTGACGCTGTGAAATTTATCTCAGACGCGGTGTACGGGGATCGACTTATGTTGAGACTTTCTTATGTAATATACCTTAAATATTTAAAATGGTGAAAAACATGTTATATAGCGTTGAAATAAGATATTGGTGAGTTCAAATTTTGATTAGTTCTTCTATATTTTGTTAATAACTAAAAATCGATTTCATGAAGATATGTAATAATCTAGCTTTTAGCACGTAAAGATAAGATTTGCAATGTCAAAAATATCAATGTTTAACTAAAATACAAAATTGAACAAAATATGTATCTATAATCAGTATATGGAATAAAAAATTGCGTAATCCAGGGACATACTACTGCTACGTTGTAGTACAAATATGCCTAGCGAATATATTAATTATTTAAATAAAAAGAAGCTGAATTTTAAGTTAATTTCGAGCAATACACTACAATACACTTACCTTGTCTCTGTCATTTACCTTAAATCAAAAATCTATACATTAAATAAAAATAATAATAATAATAGCATTATTTTATGTCTATTATTAATTAATATAATAATTTGGTATCATCGAGCTTATCATATAAATGCAGGAAGTACTTTTATTAACAAATATGAATTTATTCACAAAAAACCCATAACGGTCCGAAATCAGTTGACCAAGATAGAAATTTGGTTACTACAAAAGAAATTTTATCAAACCCTCATCTATTAAATAATAAAAGCTCCGACTGACCATTTCATGTTTAATTTATAAGCTTTCTGAGAACAGGAACTAGTTTTCTTAGTGATGACAACGGGACGAAGACATCGGACAGCGGTCAGCGCGTGGGAAAGGGGTGTCAGGGTGAATTTTGTTTATTGTTAAAACTTACCCCTAAAGTTACTAAGTTATTTATAAAACGTTTTTATTAATTTAAATAAATTACAACTGTGACATAAAAAATAAAGCATGAGTATTATTTAGAATGTGAATTGAATTTGTGAATTAATTTGACCAAATGAAACTAAAATTAAAAATTGCATCGACATGTTAATATACAAAATAGAGCTTCAAAATTGGTACTTATTACTTTTTTATGATTAATGTTATATACATTCCGATTTCAAAAAAGAAAGGATGAGTTACTTAATTTGGATATACCTTTTTTATGTCTTGCGATATCTTCACCAATTATTTTGAATAGATTTTCAAGATTTTTTTTAATGTATACGTCAAGAGTTGTCCCATTCATTTCCTGAAAAAATATTCTACCAACCTTAAAAGATTTTCAAATTGTTTTTTATTTAGAAAACTATATATATTTTTATTTTTTATTTATTATTATTATGCAGCCCTTTTTTTAACAATCCACTGCTGGGCACGGGCCTCCCTTCAATACGAGGGGGATCAGGACATAGTCCACCACGCTGGCCAGGGCGCATTGGCGGATTTCACATGACTTTTGAAAACTTGCTAGGTTCTCTCAGACATGCAGGTTTCCTCACGATATTTTCCTTCACCGTAAGACAAGTAGTAAACATGTTAGAAATGATTCACATGTGAAAATATCAGAGGTGTGAGACCTGGGATATGAACCCGCTTCACTCGGTTTCCCAAGCGAGCGCGTTACCACTGGGCTGCCAGTGCCTACAACATATAAAACATATTTAATATTAAAATAATATTTTTCCAAAGTATCAATTTAATCATGTATAGTGCAGAGCGAAGACGCCGTTAAAGTTTTCCGTGCTACTTTCGCGGCTCTACAGAAAGTTGGGCCGGGGCTCATTACGGCCCGAAATACACGACGCACATTGAACTGCTGTAATGTTTATTTTATATTAATGTTTATTTTATACGCAGTGGTAGCCCAATAGTAACTCGCTCGCTTCGATATCCGAGCGAAGTGAAGCGGGTTCGAATCCCGGGTCTTGCACCTTTGATATTTTCATGTGCGAATCATTTCTAACATGATTACCACTTGCCTTACGGTGAAGGTAAACATCGTGAGGAAACCTGCATGTCTGAGAGAACCTAGCAAGTTTTCGAAAGACATGTGAAGTCCGCCAACCCGCACTTGGCCAGCGTGGTGGATTATGGCCTGATCCCCCTCGTATTGAAGGGAGGCCCGTGCCCAGCAGTGGGACGTTAAAAAGGGCTGAATACATACATACATACTTTGAATGTCATGAATATGTTCAGAAACATTAGATACACAGATATAAATTTTAAAAACATAAAGTTTAAATTAAAAAAAATATGTTTGTAATAATAATTATTCAGTAATATTAAAATTTAATTCAAACATTTTTTATATGATAAGTGAAAAAATTCTACAATTAAACTCTTTTGACTCTGGTATTTTACTTTATTTTATATATTTTATTTTATTAGAACTAATTGAGATAGAGAACAATATAGATAGATAAATAAATAAATAAAAAAGAGATCTTTTCATAACTTTAAGTATTTAGTTTATTTATAACTAGCGACTCACCCTCGCTTCGCCCGGGTTCATCCCTAGGTACGTTTCCTAGCCTTCCTTAATAAACTGGCTGTCTTATGCAAAAAGAAATTTTCAAATCGGATTACTAGTAACTGAGATTAGCGCGTTCAAACAAACAAGTAAACAAACAAACAAACAAATTTTGCCTCTTTAGAACATTAATATAGATAATAAAAATGACGAAAATAATTTAACATCTGAGTTAAAATTATTTTTGGAATCCTAAAATAAAGCTTAATCTAATCTTTTCTTTTGCTGTTATTATACCTGCCAAAAGCAGAAGGTAGTTTAAAAAATAAAAGTAAAATATTTTTAGGCATCATAAGTTATACTTCTTTGGCGTAACAGAACGAAAATAGCTAAAGATTTCATCCCGTATGTCACAATTCAATGAAGCTAACTTCATCATGTCGCTCTTTGGCTGTCGGTGTGCGCGCGCATCGTAAGAATTTTACTCTTATATTTTTTTCCAAACGTGCCAAAGAAGTATAACTTCAAAAAATTCTATTGTTTCGTTTTCTCCATGTAAGATATTAAATTACTACGACGAATTCGAAAAAAATATTTACTGTATGCATGGAACCGAAAAAATTAACTATTTATCATTCAACACAGTTTTTGTTATTGTTAAATTATATATTTTTAATAAACATTTCCGTCTCACTGTCGTTTTACCTTACAATCTCCCGCTTTCAAACCCCGAGGCGTTTATATAATATCTAGCAGATAACTTGGAGTTATGTACGTGTGTATTGACAGCACTAATATTTATTACAGGCTTTTGTTATCGCGCGACTCTATATCGAGTTACATCAGTGTTAAATTACACTCTAAGATACCTTTATATTACCTGATTATTTATCTGTGAATGTGTAAGTAGTTTTAATTATTTAATAAAACATACATTAGGTTTATTTATAAATTATAAATAATAAAGAAAACCTAAATTTTAAATAAATAAATATGTCGGGACATTAACACACAACACCGTCTAGATCCATGGTAAGCTACTAGGCTTGTGTTATAGATACCAGATAGTTGATAAACTACACGTATATAACTTTAAATACATACATATTATCAATATAAACACACATGACTGGAGTAAAAACATTCGTGCTCATCATACAAATGAATGTCCCCAGCGGGACTCGAACCCGCGACCGCTGGCACAGCAAGTAGGCTCACTACAAACTGAGCCAAACCTGTTGTCAATATTATTATTAAAAAAGTAAATTTAAAAAGAAACTTGCGTTATTTATTTTAATGTTATTTTTAACAATATTTTATTAATGCACCTAGTACTAGATAATGTTTATTATTATGTTTTTATAGATTATGTTTTAAATTAAAATCGCGGGCAGAAACAAATACATATTTATTATTTTATTACTAATGATTTTAATATACTAATCTTTTAAGATTTATTACAGTTGGGAGATAGTAGAAAATTAATGTAATTATAATTTAAAATATAAAGCTTACTAGCAGAACCCGCGGCTACGCCCGCGTTCAATACAAAAAAAAAACTCTTTGGGTTTATGTCATACAGCTACTCACCCTCGCTTCGTTCGGATTCACTGCTATGTTTTTATATAATATTGTTCATACAAAAATTCTAAAATTACGACTAAAAATGGGGTGTAGGAAGGTGAAAAATACTTTACGACCTATTCTCGTACCTACCAAATATTCGAAAAAAAAAACATTAGAATCGTTCGAGCCATTTCGGAGGAGTGCGACCACAAACACTGTGACTTGAGATTTTTATATATTAGACAATACGGCAAGATATTACCAGATGGTAAGAATTGAAAAAAACTATATAAAGTAATAATAGAAATAAAGGGCGTTTGTAATATTTTATTCGCTAGAATCGAAACTGCGAACGACAGTGTAGGCAGCCCCATTTAAATATAACCTACAAAGTATCTCAACAGTCTTCGCTATTTTATCAAAGAAAATATTTTATAAAAGAATATATGTCCTTCATAAACTTTTATTTTTTTTTATTGTTATTATTATATCATGTAATAGTTTTTCTTTATAATATATAGAATAGTATATCTTTCTTTCACTAAAGCAAGTACGTAAAAATACTGTTATATAGCAACTTACAAGCACTGTGTATCCATATTGTATACGTAATTGTTTTGCGCTCATATTATTTTGTTAATGAATAATAATTTATTAGTTTTAACTGCTTTTTTTATTTTATTTATTATTCAAACACACAAACAAGTAATTCTATAATAATAAACAATAATGAATAAAGTACATTGGTATTATATTACAACTTAAGTTTCATAATATAATTATTATAAGTTCGGAGTTCAACCTAAGAAAATTAAGTAAAAAAATCAATCAAGGCCTCGCAAGGCGTGTCCTTCCACCCTCCGTATAATATACGTGCCTGTGATAAATTGCACCCTCCCCGGCCTTTGGTTTCTTTGACGAACTTCACTTATATCTACAGTGTGATCTAAATTAAGGAAATTAATTCTATATTTATTATTAACGTTAGTTTAGATTTATCAAAGATGAGTTTTCCCACAGTAAAAAGTATCCTATATGTTGACCCGGATAACCAACTATCGTCATACCAAATTTCATCAAAATCCCACAAGTGGTTTTTGCAGCTATAGGACTATAATACAAATAGCTTCTTATGTGGGCTGGAAGTAAAGCTTGACAAATCGAGGGTGGTTTACACGGCCGCTTATAAGAAAGAATAATTTAAAAACATCACATCGAACACACTCATCTATATTTTGGGAGCTTGAAAAGAAATACTATGAATAATACAACCTGCTAATACAATACAATTCTTTGAAGTGATTACTTAAAAATGCTTAGAAGAAGTAAAGTTTTAAAAATTTTATATTTAAATATTATATAAAATATTATGTAGTATTATATAAATTATTTCCTTATAATTTTATGATTTATATTTTTTGTCTGGACTATATTTTTGATAAAACTTATCGTTTCCAAGAAAAATCCAAAAATTCGAAAAGTTTGACCTTTGACCTTGAATTTTTAGCACACATGGCATTGATGGGGACTTTTGGTACTTTATTTCTACTGATGTACTCAAGGTCTCTACCAAAATTCAGCTCTGTCGGTGTTTTTGTTGTTTGAAATGTCTATATTAACACTAAGTATTGTTTATAATTAGTATAGTTATTATATTCTTAATGCAATAAATAAGAAAGTTAGTATTAAAATGACGCATGTATATGTTTCTGACAGACATACAAACTTTAATTACCCTATAAGCACGTATACGTGCACTTCTCACAGCAATCATAACTTTATCTAGAAGTTTCAACGTTGCTTTAACACGTAACTGTGGCTTAAGTGTATAATATGATAAAAATATATTATAGTATAAGTATCTACAGAATGGTTAAATATATTTTGCAAAAACTGTGAATCGTGTAATTTCAGCTTTTAATTAACTTTAAATATATCTATATTTTTTATTGATTATTGGTTTCCAAATAAAATGGTTTATTTGAGTTGGTTAGGAGAAAAAAAAAATCAAAATAAATTCACGAAAAAATCCGAAAATATAGTTTTTAACTCCGGGCTGCTACTGGGAGATTCTTAACAGAAAGACTTAATAGCTAAATTTGGCCGAAACGCACTTGGAACCCGAAACCAACGGATCTACAGACGTAGATGCTGGACACTAGACCAAAGAGGCAGTCAGTTCTTATTTACTAAAATTATTAAAGCTTTGGGTTATCTACATAATATCTTGCTACAGCTCTCAGAAGCAAAAATAGTAATTATATCTTACTATAAAAAGAGTAATAATAAATCTCGTTAGCGAAGCCGCAGGCATAAGTAAAAGAAAATATTTTAGCTTCCTGTATTCCTCCATTTAAACTTCTATGCCAAAGCTCACATACCTACTCAATAAGCTTAAAAAGGGATACAAAATTCGTTCTTCACGTCTTAATTATATAGATAAAGAATATTTAAATTTAAAATTTAGAAGATAGTTTTATTTAAAATATCAAATATTCGCGAAAGTAACTAAGAAAGTATTATAAAAAATATTTATTAAAATTTACCATTCTGTATAAGTTAAACGTAACGCGTGTAATTAACGACGAAGTAAGGAGGCCTACAAAAAACCCTCACACTCTTAGTGTCACGTCTTGCGTCTTACACAATCCGCACACAAAGATGTAAGGCGTGGATTTGAAAGATTGATTAGGGTGGAGACAGATGTATTTACAAATGGACCTATTTAAACGTACATATCAATATTTAATTTATTATTTATTATATAAAAATAATATATTTAAATATGTGAAAATATATGTAATTTAGCAGTCGATGATGATGGAACCCTGATGGAAATTTTATTTTAAAAGTAACTATATACTTCTATTATATTAGCCTGTGCTATTATTACAAAAAATATTTAAAGTACATTAAAAAAAAGGAAGGAAAATGACAAGATCAAAAGTGAAAGCGGCGAAAATACAATAAATTTAAAATAATCGTTACTGAATGAAATAGCTATTTATAGGAGATTATTCATTTGTAACTTAGTAAAAAAATTTGTGTATTTATATTTTATTATTATAATTTACCCATTTTAATACCTATATTAAAACATTATTTTCTTGTACATATGTACTTAGTATATAATAATATATATAAATAATACAAAAGATACGAGCGGAGCTTTCTTAATTAAAGCTTATTTATTTTATTCTAAACTGAAATTAAAGTCTTGATCTCTTATACACAATTCTAGAAAGTTATATTGTATCCAATCACTGCAGTTGGCATAATATATTAATAACATTTACCCGCAGCTAAGTCCAATTAGTCAATAAATGTATAATTACTTCGCTTCATTAATAAATAGAAACAGAGAGGCAAACAGTTTTTTTTTCTGAGCGGTAATGTCAGAGTTAAGCGCGTATTTCGAATTTCAAAACTAATAATCTTTTTCAACTTTATAATAAAAGAAAAACAAAAACAAATCTATGCCACGGGAATGGTACATTTTTCCTAGATAAAGTAGTCTATATGCTATTCCAGTCTATAATCTATTTTTTTTTTGTTTTTTTTTTATTATTAATAATGGGCATACTCTTGACCTTCATCTTAGCTCGAAGGCACAGATAAGATCTACGATGTAGCGAGTTTGCCCAAGAGAAGCCTGTTAACACGCACCTTAAAGAGTTTCAAGTCGTACACTCTCGGAAAAACAGACGCAGGCAGGGCATTCCACTTCTTGGCTGTGCGCATTATAAAAGATGATGAAAAGCGCTTAGTGCGAATGGTTGGAATGTCAACCAAGAAAGGATGGTATCCTGCAGTACGTCTGGTGTTCCGATGGAAGAATGGTGATGGCGGTATGTCGTCTCAGCCGAAACACGTCCACTGTTGGACATAGGCCTCCCCCAAAGATTTCCACGACAACCGGTCTTGTGCCATCTGCATCCAGTGGGATCCAGCGACTTTGACCAAGTCGTCGGTCCACCTTGTGGGAGGCCTGCCCACGCTTCGCCTTCCGGTACGTGGCCGCCATTCGAGAACTTTGCGTCCCCAACGACCGTCCGTTCTACGAGCGATGTGCCCCGCCCACTGCCACTTGAGCTTGGATATTCTGGCGGTATGTGCCAAATCTAAAATCTAGAATTTAGATCCGTTTAGCCGTTACGGCGTGGTTGAGTAACAAACATTCAAACATCCATCTAAATTTTTAACATTTATAATATTAGTAAGATGTGTAAAATGATTTAAAATTTTAATATTAATATAATATTTTATATGATTTTACTAGTGGAAAAGTTATCAATCAAAGGATAGAATAGGTAACCATTTTGTTGAAGACTTTCTACGAGGATATAAAAAGACTTAGACAAAATTCATTAAAAAAAAGTCTTGGGAACGTAGAATAAAAACAACTAATAGTAAATAATTAAGATTGTCTAAGAATTTAACCAAATTAACTATTAATATAATTAGTATAAAAATTGCATTCATTAGCTTACCGCTATTAAACTTCTATTTTAAAGTGTAACCTTAAAAAAATGTAATACTAGTAAAATCATAAAATTTTCTTTACTTTAATAGATTTTTACAAGTACTTTCGAACCGATGATTTACTTTAAAGTGAGTTCGGGAAGCAGCCATAGGCTGGAATTGCAGTTCTTAGAAGAGCCGACCAGAAATTCAAGGGATGCTGTTATAAATGTCCACTTCGGTGTATTTTATAGACCAATGCTAGACAAAAACGAAAACAAAACCTAAAACGTACTAAAGTAAAATAGTGGTACGATGCCAGAAGAAACTCTAATCACTTTTCATATACCAAAACATAATTAAACTCTAAATGCTATGAACAATGAAATTTCCCACTAATAATAACAGTATAACATTATCTCCTTTATCAAAACTCTTATAAGTGCGAATAATTGGGGGTGGGGGTTCGTTAGGGCCTTAATGCCGGCAGACATTAATCATTCCTTTCATAAAGAGTGGGGGTCCGTAGATAAATAAGTGTAGTATGTGTTTTCTTAGGGTACCCTTCTTGAGATGGGAAGGAATGATGTGGATAAGACTTAATTAATAATTATGTAAATAGAAAAAATATTAGTCTTTTGATTTGTAAATGTGTTAAGATACCAATTAAGTTCAATTATACTACATAAAGGCTATAATGATTTGATTTGAAACAAGGTCAGAAGAGAGTCTCCTTGACCATGTTTGCTGTAATCAGAACAAAAAAAAAACATTATGAGACCACAAAAAAAGCCGAAAAAAAAATTAAAAGCAATACCATGAAACTGAAAGATGATCTATATTCATATGGTTTTCGTCTATATAACATAAACAAAAATTTGAATAATTATAACGAAAATTAGGATAGGTATACTAAACTACATTTTGTGTGAGCTCGAAGGTTGCAAACAAAATTGAAATTATGACATAACAACATGGATACTCGGATTTGTCATATCCAAATTTTAATAATTTTGTCTGTTATGAATCGAGTCAGCTTATTTATTATACTCGTATAAGAATGTTTTCTTTGCTCGTAATTTGATGTTTTTGTTTTTTGTAGTAGGTATTTTTTTCCATTTTTCGATCGTTTTTTCCATTATGTTAGCGAGAGCCGTTATGTACGAATTATAAGATTTCATGATTTTCTGTAGTTTTATTTTAAGATATAATATTTGTTCTAGAGATTTTATCTTTACATTGAATCATATCGATTAGTTCAATAAAACAGTCATGATTTATTTTTTTGCATTTTTAGTTGTTTCGATTGGCGGCTTAAGTAAACTTAAATAAAAAGCAGTTATTCTTATTTAAAAAAAAATAAAGAATGTTTCCTATGAGTAAAACTTGATATCTTCAACATTTGAGGCTTCTTCCATGTCCCGTTCGTTTTTTTACCTGTATTATACCTAGACTATATGTATTACCTAATAGACTTTTGATTAGTAAGGATTTTTTGGAGTTAAGTGTATATTTCAAGGACAACATAGAGCAACTTAGTAATCTGCGTTAAGTGTAACTAAAATATTATTTATAAATAGTTCCTAATAATACGAAAAAAGGCAGTGGTAGCCCAGTGATAACATTTTCAACATAATTACCGCTTGTCTTATGCTGAAGGTAAACATAGTGAAAAAATTAGTATGTCTAAGAGAACCTAGCAAGTTTTCGGAAGACATGTAAAGCCTGCCAACCCGCACTTGGCCAGCATTGTAGACTATGGCGAGATCCCCCTTTGTAGTAGTGAGGTCCGTCCCCAGCAGTGGGATGTTAAAAAATCGTTGAATACAATAATACGAATAAAAAAATCTTATCCACAACTTTCCAACGAATTTTCTTGAGCGTACCGAGCGCTGCCACATAATTATTCATCTTAAATTGCAAGAGCGTGTGTGTTTATACATACATAGCCTACATGTGTGCGACTCAAATTACGCCCGCTTTGTAAGAAAGCTCCTTGGAAGGAAAATTTATAAATTTATTAAGATTTCGCTCAGCGAGTTATGGAATTTAATTACGTTATATTTACCGTACCTATGTGTTCCGACGAGTAATAAGTAAAGAGTATATGTTTAAGGGAAAGATAAATGGCATGTCATGACGATCTTTAGGATGTGGGCACCTTGTGGGCTTTATCCTTAAATACCTACAGGAATTAATGTTTAAAAATTAATTTTAAGCTCTAATCATCAACTAGTTTTCTTTTTCTTTTTTTTTTGTTTAGCAGCTTTTGATGAGCTTTATCAATAAAAATTTTGGAAATAGTTATTTATTATTTACTAAGTAGATAGGTAAATTCTATTCATATATGTATGTTTTACTCAAATTTTCAATAATGAGGTCGAATTTTGACCACTAGGCGAACACTAGTGCAAATAAAATTGCAATGAAAATGCAAATAAAAGTTCACTGCTCCGATTTTACATTTTTTTAATATACATACATATAGATACTTTCCCTTAATCCCAGGTATCTTGCATGCCTTCGTAAAATAAGTTAACCGGTTATGTATAACTATTAACAACTAAGCATACAGATAAACAGACCGAGCTAATTTCGCATATATAGCAAAAGACACGTGAAATTAAAAACATTGGACACGTGTGAATCTGATTTGAATATTGAAGGTTCCAAATCGTGAAACTGTTTTTAAAGGTACTATCAAATACAAAATTAATTTTGACGCTCTAAATTCACGTTGCTAAATGACGGCGAGATAACATTATCATAAAACTCAGTAACAAATTTTTTATTAAAGTTTTATTAAATAAAGTCTTTGAAGAAGAATATTTTAGAATGATCTATATCATTTTTAAAGATTTACAGAAAGATACTCCCAAGACAATAGTGACATCATTTTTTTTTCTTGCATTCATTAGACATATATATTGACCACCCCTATTTGTTTTTTGTAATTTTACTATAATATTTTTAGCAGCTCTCCTAAAATTTCAGCTATGTAGTACTAATAGTTTCCGAATAAAATGTGGACACACAGACAGATGGACAGATAGATGTTTTGTCTCTGATATGTTTTGTTTTTGTCTTTTGGCTATGTAACCTTAAAAACAGTGTCTCTTAAAAGTCTTCACATGAAATAATTTCAATAATTTAGCTAATTAACTCTATCAGCTAAACTTATAGGTACTTCTTATTTTTTTAGGAGTCAAGTTATGTTTAAGTTTTATAGAATATTCATATATGTTTTTAAATATCAAAAATCATAAAATATGGGCTCTTTTTTTTAAAATGTGTGGCATTCTTACTTAAACGTGAAAATTAATTTGTGTTAAACCTAGTTATCAAAAATACAAGTATGAAAATCGTGTTACAATTTACGAAGATATCGCCGGACCAACATACATATAATAATGTAGATACAAAAATAAAATAACATACATAGATTTGAATTCAGTGCATCCTTCTTTTTGAAGTTTAAAGTCAGTTAAAATAAGTGATGAACGTACACTGTATAGAGTGCAATAAAAACCCGAATGAACTGAAGGCGGGATATGTATAAATCATATTATTTATACATATCCCGCCTACATTATATATAATATTACTAGCGACTCACCTTCACTCCGCTCGGGTTTGTCCCTATTTACGTTTTTACGTTTAGTATAAATTTCCCAGAGATGGAATATTTTTTCGTAGTAATAACTATCCTATATGTTGATCTGGATAACCAGCTATTATCATGCTAAATTTCATCAAAATCCCTCCAGTGGATTTTCCGTGATGCCTTTGTATCGATAATAATGTCTATTTCAATAAGATTTTCCAAAAAGTATTTAATGTACAGATTCGGCTTAGTTACAATTTTATTATATGTATAGATGTATATGTGTATTAGCAACTAAGATTTATACTCAACTAGTGATCATAAGCAATATAAAATTTGATTAAAATATATTATATGAATAGAATTTACCTATCAATATATATAAAAAAAACTGTTTATAAAACGTATAAAATCGGTTGAGAAATAGATCACAAAAATGTACTGACCTGTTTTGTCTTTGCATATATATATAGATGTTAAGGTTATTAAGTCAACGCAAAATTCAATTACTTTATCATCAAGAGTCAAAAGGACATTATTCAATAAGCCATATTAATTTCAATAACAGATACATCGACTTTAAAATCACTTTAAATGTAATTATTTCGCATTGAGGGGTGGACTTCTTTAAATTACACGGGGAAAGTTTTAGATGCAGCGTATTTAATATAGAAGAATAAAAATAAGAAAAAAAAATAGAAATGAAATTAAACATTAAAAATCAATGAAATGCGAAACACATTTGACCTTGACATTTGGTAAAAATATGTTGGGACATTAACACAAAACATCATCTAGTTCCATGGTAAGCTACGAGGCTTGTGTTATAGATACCAGATAGTTGATACACTACACATATTATATAACTTTAAATACATACATATTATAAATATAAACACCTATGACTGGAGTACAAACATTCATGTTAATCACACAAATGAATGCCCCCAGCGGGACTCGAACCCGCGACCGATGGCACAGTAAGTAGGGTCACTACAAACTGAGCCAAACGTGTCGTCAAAAAGAAAGCATAGCTAAAACACAAAGATACTCAATTTAGATGTATGTTTTTTATGTATGTTAGGCGATATTTTCTCTTTATCTCACTGCTATATTTTGATATTCAGTGTCCTTTTTTTACTGATTCTGAGTCCTTTTTTTGAATTTATAAGTCAAGAGTCTCTAGTCTCGTTTAATGAAAAAAATCATATCTGTTGTATTAGTTTATTTTATAAATTTACATACAAACTTTGTGACGTCACTGTAAGATATAACAAAATAAAATGATGACAGAAGAAGATAAATTCTCAAGCTATCATGTAGTTTTATTTAAATTAATATTATATTAATTTAATATAACAATATCTAAGGATGGAATAATAACTTTTAAATTGATTTTTATCGATACAGAGGCCGAATCTATAGTTTTTAGAATTTTTGTCTGTCTGTCTGTCTGTTACCGCATCACAGAAAAACCACTGGAGGAATTTTGATGAAATTCGGTATCGTCATAGCTGGTTATCCGGGTCAACATATAGGACATCTCTGAGTAATCTATACTAAACGTGAAAAGGTAAGTAGAGACGAACCCGAGCGGAGCAAGGGTGAGTCAACCTACGCAAGACCACACAAAGACTCCTATTTAGCGGTGTGGCCTAAACAGATGTAGACAGGTAAAATCGCAGTAACTACTTAGTCATTAAAGCTAGACTTAAATACACGCTACTATTAAAATGACAACATAAATCTACCAGACTATGGACCAATTTAGTATATAACTCCATACAAAACAAAACAATACAGGCAAGACAACGGATGTCTTATTTAAATATTATGTTAATAAACTTACCCCCTAAAAAGCCACCCCCACCCGGGGGGGTTTAATTAAATCTCTCTTAGAAAAGACGACTCGGTATTTTCTTTGTGTCAGGTGACAGTGGATATTTTAGCCTTTGATGTAAGATGTTTGTTTTATAAGGCGGAATATACAATGTTACTCGACAATGAGACCAGAGCTTCTCAAGCCTATATGAGGTTTTAGTTTATATGAAATTAAAATTACCTTAAGTTATGTAAAGTGTTGTAGATTGATTATTTTGTAAAGGATACTTATTTTACTGCCACTAAATTAACGAAAAAAATAACACTTTATGATTGTTATTGAGTGAATAATACTAGTGACCCACCCGACTTTGTCCGGTTGCTTACTTTCATTTTTATTTAAAAAAATAATTTCTTAAAAAAATAGCAAATCTTAAATTTTTTCACTTTCTACATATTAATAATACAGTTTATTTATTTTTAAGTTATTATTTTAGTTTATTCTTTTTAATGTCTACGTCATTCCTTAGGATTAAACGAAAATCATACTATTTTTCTTCTATATGGGTATTTTATGTAAACCAGATCAAAAAATATTAGTATACTAGCGACTTATCCTGTATATTTTAAAAATAGTATTTTACTTTTCATATTGTTGAACACATTTACTTATACACCTAGATAGTGTTGAACAAACATAATACCTTTTAAATGTATGTACATCTTACTTTTTTTATATATAAAAAAATAAAACAAAAAAGTATACGAGTACATATGTTATATTGTGTAAGTTATATCTTGCTTACTAAGCAAAGATAACAGCGTAACATAATAAAATTATGATCGACGTTTCTAGCATGCTTTGTTATAACTAATCTTCACTTGTATCTGAAATGAAAGCTTGAAAAATTATTTAATTATATATATATATTCAAATTATTTCAATTAAATATATATTCAAAATATCAAAATACTCTATAACTACCCATTTTTTCTTGATTTACCATTAATAAGGCGGTCAAAGCTGTATTAAGGGCTTTTAATTAATCGCTTAACGAGCGATGGTAAACCAAAAAATGCTATTATTATGGAGATGGACTCGCTTTATCTGTACTTATTTACAAGTACAAATGAAAAAATATTTACTATTAGATATTATGTGTCATGTGTTATTATAAGCTTATGTCTATACAAAATTTAATTTTATAATTAATGGTTAAAAGTTGTACAATGTACATCATTTTTTTTAAATATATTTTGACCCATATCGATACACCTTTGTCAACTTGCAATATGGCCGATTTTATATTATTTTACAATAATTAAATAAAGTTAAGTTTAAGGTATGCTCTAAGCCATTTTTTTAACGTCCCACTTCTGGGTACGGGCCTACCATCAATATGAAGGGGATCAAGCCATAGTCCACCACGCTGGTCAAGTGCGGGTTGGCGGACTTCACATGTCTTTCGAAAACTTGCTAGGTTCTCAAACGTGCAGGTTTCCTCACTACACTACCTTCACCGAAAGATAAATGGTGATCATGTTGGAAAAGATTTAATTCGCTAGGTATGAGACCCGGGATTTGAACTTGCTTTACTCGGTTTCCCAAGCATGCGCGTTACCACTGGGCTACCACTGACTTAAGTTTAAGGTAAAACGGGCAAAAAGGTACTTTGACACTTTAATGTGCGCAAGTACTTTGAGTTCAAACGTATCAGTCTGTGAGGTGCATCATTCGTCTAAAAGCTTAGTAATATTGAATAGGTTTAATTGCAAACAGGCAACCTTAGTATTTTGCTTACTCTTATTTGATGTTATAATAAAATAATCATAAGTTAATCTATATATATAATAAAATTCTAACTGAGTCGAATCTGTACATTACATATTTTTTGGAAAATCTTATTGAAATAGTCATTATTAACGATACAAAAGCTGAATCTATAGTTTTTAGATTTTTTGTCTGTATGTCTATGTGTCTGTCTGTCTGTCTGTCTGTAGCTGTATTACGGGAAAACTACTGGACAGATTGAAGAAATTTGGTATGATAATAGCTGGCTATTCGGGTCAACATATAGGATACTTTTGACTGCGGGAAAATATCTCATCTCTGAGAAATCTATACTAAACGAACTCGAGCGAATATAATAAAAGTACTAATGAAATTAATTTTGATAGTTTAGTTTAATTCAAGCGGTGATAATTGATCTGTTAACAAGATTACCTCATAAGCATGAATGTAGTTAACTGTACACGCACGAATCCATCTCAAATAAAATGGAATTAAAATAATAACAAAACATAAAAATAGATCAAAAAAAGGCACGGACGTATGTATGTCTGTGACCTATGTATAGTATATCATTAAAAACTAAAATACAAGAGAAATATATTTTTCAGTAAACTTATAAAAAATTAGTTATGATAACTAATAAACACTAAAATATTCTAATCGCCTTGACTGAACGTACGTATAACAACTTGAGGCTTTGCATTACGCAGCCATATAAAATAAATATGTTGGGAGATTAACACACAGCACCATCTAGTTCCATGGTAAGACACGAGGCTTGTGTTATGGATACCAGATAGTTGATACACTACACATATATAACTTTAAATACATACTTATTATAAATATAAACACCCATGACTGGAGTACAAGTATTTGTGCTCATCACACAAATGAATGCCCCCAGCGGGATTCAAACCCGCGACCGCTGGCATAGCAAGTAGGGTCACTACAAACTGAGCCAAATGTATCGTAGAAGATATAAACCGAAAAAAACTGCTTCTGTTCTTCGTAATAGTAAATAATAGGTTATCGATCATCTACGTTGGTGGTATATAATTTTACTATAATTGTACCTAGATTAAATGATAAAGGAAATAAAAATCATACAAAACTATATAGACGGACAGACAAACATATAGGCAAGTGTAGTCGAAGGCAACTTACGCATTCCGCTTATGTATACTAATATTATAATAATGCGAAAGTTTGTGAGGATGTATGGATGTCTGGATTTAAAGATTTGTGGTTGTTTGTTACTCTTTCAAACAAAAACTACTGAATGGATTTTAATTAAACTTTATAATTATATAGCTTTTTATTCCGGAAAAATGTACGGTTTCTGTGGGATAGATTTGTTTTTCTCGAGGCGAACCCGAGCGAAGCGAAGTGAGCCTCTAGTATACAATATAATAAGGTATTTATTCCAAAATCTCAATTATTTTTGTTTTGTTATTTATTAACGACTAAGCTATTCATTAAAATATAAGCTTGTAAAAAGATGGAAGCACAAAAATCAGATTGTAATTGGTGAATAGTGTAACATATACACACAAACATATACAACCGAATTGAGTATTACCCTTCTTCCCGTATTTGCAAATCGTTTAAAAAAGCGTATCGCTTACAATACCAATAAAAAGTAGTATTTAAAAGAGTCCAGTTCCTTTAAAAACCGCGGGCAAATTCGCCGGGCGCTACATAAAAAAACGATTTCACCCCCCGATAAAGAACTCGCCTTTAGGGGAGTTTTTACATGATACCTTGCTTCTGGGAATTGTTTATGTTGATTTTGAAACAATAATTAACCGCTAAGGGTAGTTTAAAAAGGTGTGTTATTAGATTATTTAGGATTAGAAATGTATCTTTTTTGGGGATTTTGCGAATTTGTTAAAAAACCGTATTTTTTATTATTGAAGTAATGACTTATAGGTGTAAGTAAATGAATATGTTGAGACTAACATACGGCACTATCTAATTCCCTGCTTCAAGGCTTGTGTTATGGATATCAGATAGTTGATACACTACGCATATATAACTTTAAATACATACATATTATAAATATGAACACCCATGACTGGAGAATAAACGTTCGTGCTCATCACACAAATAACTGCCCCCAGCAGGACTCGAACCCGCGACCGCTGGCACAGCAAGTAAGGTCAATACAAACTGAGCCAAAGGTGCCTTCAAAAGGTGTGACACATTATTATAATTAATTTAGTTAATATCGCCTCTAATATGACTAAACATTTCAGGAATAAACAAATAAGGGTTGAATGATAAGATCACAAAATTATTAATATGGAAAAATATATGTGAAAAAAAAAAAAGGTTTACGACATCATTTAGATTCTCTCATCAAATGTTTTTACCGAATTTTTAATAGAATGAATGCAGGCATTCTTGAACAATACAATCTCATTGACTTTTAGAAATAAATATTTTACATATAATAAAATTGTAACTAAGCCGAATCTGTACATTGAATATTTTTTTGAAAATTTTACTGGAATATACTAATCGATACAGAGGCCGAAATATCTCAACTCTGAGAAATCTATAGTACACTTTTATAAAACAAGTTATAATATAACAATTCAAAAGCCAAAGAGCAATTACAAGGTAGTTTAAAATTTTACTAATTATTTCTATTTATAAATATTCTATGTATTTATTCTAATAAGAATTTTAGTTTAAATCATTTTCTATTCGACAATAGATGGCGGTAGTATCAATACATGGCTTATATTAGTAAAATTTGGATGTTTTATTTTTATAATATTTTAATTTACTTTAATAATAAATTACAAGTATTAATAAAACCATTAAACTTTGTAAATTCTTAAATTATAATTTGTTAAACTATCTACTCCCCGATAGATGTCACTGTATTTAGTAATAGTTCTGAGCAATTACGACCGTGGCGCTTTATAATTCATACTTGCATTATTATAAATGTTAATTATTTGTAATAGAAATAGATATAGATAAAAAATAAATAAAAAACTATTTAAATGAAACTATAATATACCTATAAGTGTCATAGAAAATAATAACAAACATTTTATAAAGTTTAAGGTTTAAATATCTACTTCTTAAAGGGTAAATAAAGGTGTTTTGTTAATATCATGGTTAAGCTTTTTTACACAGTAAAGAAGCGACAGATTATAGCTTATTATTATTTTTTCATGTATTGCTTCCATACATTATAAAGTATAAGATAAGCTTCAATTTTTCATTATTGAATACTCTTAAGCTTTACATTTCCCACGTAGAATCACATTTTTTGAATAAACCCACATCCATTTATCTGCAAAAACAAAGCAAAAGACTCACCCTACCCATCTCACTTACAAGCCAATAAAGCGAGCAAATAAGCGAAAAATCCGCTTGACTGTGGAAAAAAGAGATAAATTGAAAAGCGTAAAGGAAAAAAACGTTGAAATATGCGCCATCCAATGATGTTCGGCCGAGGCGCGCAATTATTGAAGGTCGTGAAAAAAATCTGACAAGCTTGAATCAGTTTTATTAATAGAATTCTGTATAAAATAAAACTCATTGTTTCGTTTTCTTATTAGACTCTAATAATAGGTTAAAATTTTTATATTGTTATTCTAGTTTATAAGTATTAAGAGTAATATTGCTACAATTAAATTGATGGCTTTATTATAATGAAACTTTTTTTTTTATGGTATTCAGTGATAAACGAGCAGACAGTCCACCTGATGGAAAGCGATACCTGTCGCCCATAACACCTACGGTTCATGCACTTAAGTTTTATGTAATAAAACTGCAGAACCGCCGGTACGTTATCACTGTGAGGACTAAGATGTTATGTCTCTTGCCTGTAATTGCGCTGGCTACCTTATCCTTCATACCGGAACACAACAATGCAATCATTGTTGCTTGGCGGCAGAAATAGATAAGGGGGTGGTACCCATCCAGTCGGACTCCTCAGGCTTGACAGAGTCCTACCACCGGTTAAACTATTTTATAAACGTATCGAATCAATTATAACAATGTAACATATTTCAAAAATGTGCAGTAAAATATTCACATTTACTGTTATTTCTTGTATGAGATAATAAAGCTGGTTTTTTTTTAAATAAGAACGTACGTAAAAATTCTTGTATAAAGAAATTTTAAACGGTATTATGTTATATAAATATGCCATTCGTTATTTTCTACGATAAAAGATAATTGTTATGAACAATGGTCAAATATATCAACAACACAAATGTATATCGGAACCCTAAATTAGAAAAAAGGGCCCACAAGGGGAAATGAAAATCGCATTGATATTGAAAGCCTTTTTAAAAACTCTGTCAGCCGCGATCGGTCCCACACACGATATTGTTTGCTTGTCAAACAGTTAGTATGAGTACGTGTTATTGTTTCGGTGATGATAAAAATTGTGTTATCGTTATTTTTATTATTTACTTTTTTCTAAATACCTGATATGTTAAAAATATTGTTTTATAATAGACTAGCGACTTACCCTCGCTTCACTTCGGGTTCGTCCCTAGACAAAAATAAATCTATCTCACGGGAACCGTACATTTTTTCGGGATGATGATAGCCTATAGCCTTCTTCAGTTAACGGGCTACTCAATGCAAAAAGAATTTTTCAAATCGGATTAGAAGTACCTGAGATTAGCGCGTTCAACCAAACAAACAAACAAACTCTTCAGCTTTATAATATTAGTATAGATGAAGTATTAATAATAAAGATATAATTAGATTACTTATAAGAGAATATTGAATGTAATGAGAATCGCATTCGATATTTGTATCGATGTTAGTATATACTTATTGTCATCGATATACAATATACATAAGTGAGAGTATCCTAGACGTCATTATGTTACAAAATGTAAAGATCAGATTATTTTATTAGAAAAGATATAGACTACCTAAAATTATAATAATTCTTAAATAAAATATTTTTGCTATATTTTTTGTTAAATATTGTTTCATGATAAGAAAAACATATTATATTTAAAAATATTTAATGCAACTACTCACCAACAGATGGCACAAGCTGTAATAGAAACCTATTTAACAAACTTATTACAAGACAATAATAGTACATAAAAATAAAATTAAAAATAATTTTATTTTTAAATAAATAATTGATGTTACTAAACAATTATTTCGTTTGAAATGTTTTATTTTAAATATAGAGATTTTTTAATTTATTTTTTATAATATGAGTTCAATTAAACTATGCCTTAGGACCCGAAAATAAAACAATAAACTGAATAAACCGAATAAAAACCGAAGTTAAATTTTTATTTATAGATTGATATAATACCGATCCAAACCATATCCCCATCCAATCTCCAAGGAATCCCCAAGGAAAATGCAAACGTGGCCGTCCAAAACAGACCTGGCTGCGTACTATCATTAGCGAAGCGAAGATCATCGGGAAAACCTGGAGCGAAATTAAACGCGTAGCTCAAGACCGAACGGGATGGCGATCACTGTGGACTCAAGAACATAAATGGAAAATAATACCGATTGATGATTAATTTATTTATTTTTATTAATGATTAATGATATTATGATATAAGATGATCAATTTTGAACCTTACTTAACTTATTCTTCTTTTAGCTTCGACAAAAACGCTAAAAAAACTTAACATCAAATTACTTATTTACAATTTACTTGAGTATTGTATGTATTGTATTCAGCCCTTTTTTAACGTCCCACTGCTGGGCACGGGCCTCCCTTCAATACGAGGGGAATCAGGCCATAGTCCACCACGCTGGCCAAGTGCGGGTTGGCGGACTTCACATGTCTTTCGAAAACTTGCTAGGTTCTCTCAGACATGCAGTTTACTTGAGTATTTATTGCTAAATCCTAAACTATTTAAATATTTTGAATTTTATTGAGCTGTTATGACTTGTTAATAGACGTTCTTAAGTTCAAAGTATTGCTAATATGAAGAGTGAATTGAGAAACCACGATCATTGTGAACATGAAAAATTAAGTATAGCTCAATATATTATTATTTTTTACATGCAAATTTTTGGTAAAGATTTTTTGTTTTTTTTTTTTTTTTTTTTTATAAAATTATCTTTTTTTTAAAGATTTTTTGAGGATTTATATTATAATATTTTTCTTCCAAATTATTTTATAATTTTGTGGATAGATATCGTCTGTCACAACATCTATAATAGGTTTTGAGACAGAAACCCCAGTCTCTACTATGATCATGTTTGTTATAAAGCATTCGAAAAGTCAGAAACCAAAAACCAAAATTAATTTACGAAAAAATCCGGAAAGATAATAAAGATAGTGCAATTCCGTAAATTTAAAAAAGAAAATGAAAATATATAGGTATTTAAATGTGGAAAGTATTGTCATAGTATAAATAAATGCGGGCGAAGCCGTGGGTAAATTCTAGTACAGTAAAACAATTTTTAAAGTAAATTAATTCCAATAAGTTTTCAAGACAATTTATTAGATTTTGACTTATTTTATCCACCTGCTTAAACCTCTTAGCTTAGTAGTCTTAACTTATAAGTTTTTTTAAGTTAATGGTTAAATAACATGTTTTAATAACATATTTTTCTGAAACAGTAATATTTTTATGAATGCTTCAATTAATTAATTCAATAGTAAAAGATATTTTCCTTATACACTAAAGATATATATATATATATATATATATATATATATATATATATATATATATATATATATATATATATATATATATATATATATATATATATATATACAGCATATTTTCACAAAAAATGGATTTTATATAATAAATTTCAAAAGTGAAGTCAGAAGAAATAGCTCGTTAATCAAAATATCGGCTTGTACCCATCCCACATCCCGGTCTAATGGAAAAAAGGATAAAATCCAAGGGATGCTTTTAATATTTTTTTCATTAAAGTTTTTAATATTAATGTGAAAGTATCGTCTCGGGTCCGCCTAATTATTTTTCGGGCATTCCCATTTTCCGGGCGGGCGGGCACGTTTTTTATATAAAAATCCAGGTGTATTAAAATTATATTCAGCTTCAGACGGGTTTATTTCGAAAGTATTAGTGCTGTTTCGCTGGTTCGGAAGATGAAATTTGGGATGCGATTTCAAATGCTTTTTGTTTAATGTTGTATTTTTATTATGTAATTAAGGTTTCATATACAACTAGTAAATAATTATAAAAGTATAAAATATAACAATGTAAATAAAACAAGGCAGTGGTAACCGAGTGAAGCGGGTTCAAGTCCCGGGTCTCGCACTTATGATATTTTCGTGTGCGAATCATTTCCAACTTGATAGCCACTTGTCTTAACGGTAAAGGAAACATCGTGAGGAAACCTGCATGTCTGAGAGAATCTAGCAAATTTTCAAAAGACATGTGAAGTCCGCCAACCCGCACTTGGCCAGCGTGGTGGGCTGTGGTCTGATACGCGTCGTATTGAGCCCAGCAGTGGGACGATAAAAAGACGAATACATACATACAAAATATATAAAAGACTGATTATATTCATTTTTTAAACAGTAATTATAATTTACTTGTAATTTTAGATTCAAACCGAATGTTTGTTTAAGCCAGAAATGTGTCTATATCTATACTATATCTAATGTGTCTATAATCTATACTTAATATTATAAAGCTGAAGAGTTTGTTTGTTTGTTTGGTTGAACGCGCTAATCTCAGGAACTACTGATCCGATTTGAAAAATTCTTTTTGCATTTGATAGCCTGTTAACTGAGGAAGGCTATATGCTATATATCATCCCGGAAAAATGTACGGGTCCCGTGGGATAGTTTTGTTTATGTCTAGGGACGAACCCGAAGCGAAGCGAGGGTGAGTCGCTAGTATCTAATAAGACAAATCTTAATAGATTATCATCTTCGGGATTAACAAAGTAAGATTACTAAAAATCTTAACACTATGTAAAGAAATGAAATTTTAAAGTATACTTACAACGTTTAGCCAAAAAATAATTAATTTTAAAACACCTGCATTATTTTACATATAAGCAAATAATATCACATGCATTTGTCATTTTCCTGATTCGCAAGTGACACATAAATACGGTATTATTTCTTAAATCGTTACGTAATGGCTAATTTACCTTGTCTTGGATTCGAAGCCGCAACCTTTGTTGACACGTTTGCTCAGTTTATAGTGACCGTACTTGCTGTATCAGCGGTCGCGGGTTCGAGTCCCTCTAGAATCATTTGTGTAATGAGCACGAATGTTTGAACTCCAGTCATGGATTTATAATATGTATGTATTTAAAGTTATATATGTGTAGTGTATCAACTATCTGGTATCCATAACACATCCTCGTAGCCATGGAACTAGATGGTGCTGTGTGTTAATGTCCCAACTATTTATTAATTTTAAAAGCCAGTGCCATTAAATTGTAAACCACAATGACTTTAGACTTCGTGAAGTATTTTGATACAGAGTATATCAAAATACTTTACGAAGTACAAGGAAGCGACGAGAAAACTGAAACAAGAATAGGATTTAACAGACCAGGTAAAATCTCGTACTACGCAAAGTAAACATAAATTAAAGGAAGTATTATTCTTATAGAAATTATTATTACAGTTTTATTTTGTTTATTTATTTTAGAAAATCACATAAACTGTAATATGATTAAAAACAAATTTATTAAACGTATTTAAAATGTTATATTGAATTTATTTGTAGTGTTTTGAGGCTTTTTACTTTATAATCATGTGATGGAACCCCAACTGTATCACATAATTATAAATTACTAGCGATTTGTTGATTCCTCATACAAACTTTCATCCCCATTTTCACCCACTTAAGGGATGATTTCCGGAATAAAAAATATTCTATGTCCTTACCAGGGTCTCAAACTACTTTTTATCAAATTTCATCTAAATAAATCCAGTAGTTTTTGAGTTTATTCGTTACAAACATACAAAAATACAAATCTTTCCTCATTATGATAGTAGTGTAGATTAAGAGACGATGGAATAAAAATAAAACAAGGTGACCATAGTAACTCCATAGCTACATCACTAGCGTTTAAAACTAGTGTTCGCAAAGTGTTCGAAATTCCACTAACATTTTTTTTAAATGATAACACTAAAGTTCGTCAATAGATACTAAAAAAAAAAAAGAAAAACGGTTGAGAAACAGAGGAGAAAAAGGTATTGCACTGTTTTGTCTTTGTCTATTTATATATAGATAGCCATTATTTCAATAGAAAAGTAGATAAAGGAAGATTCCAAAATCAATTTAAACGCAATTGTGCCATTCTTAGGGTGACATTTATGTACGTGAAATATACTTGAGGCAACCAAGACAAGGTAAAACATATTAATTTAAAAAAATATATTATGATACATATTATGAACATATCCATATTACGATAATATTACGAACCATATTTGGTGAAGATTGCGTAACACACGCAAAAAAAACGAATTCAGTATCTCTATTTTAGGTTAGTCAATAATATCTTGCGTTTAATAGAACGTTAATCTTAATTAACCATTTTCGGTATTAAAATAACAGAAAGCTAACGTTTAAAACGTAAATACGTTTAGTCACTCTAATCCATAAGAGCCTAAAGAGGAAAAAAGCGTAATATAAAATTATCTGCAAAATTCACTTACTAAAGAACAACGGGTAACAATGTCTCCCTAATATAAGGGAGAAAAATTCTACCCCCTGAAGGGGTGGCCGCCATCTCCGGTTCATTTTTGAAGGGGTGAACTTCTTTTACCTGCGTAGTCTTTTGAAGAAGGGATTTTTCGCTTGAATTGCTATATTACTTAAAATATACGAAAATACAGAAGTAATAATTATTTTAAGCGTTAGTAAGTTGTACTTAGAATAACTTAATTAGAATATACAGCATATAGTACAATTAAAACAATTCAATATAATAATAATCTTTATTTACTTATTATATAAAAATTCTTATATAATCTAGGTAACTTTTTTAAACTATTTTTCAAAAACTAACATCAAAACGTAGTATCTTTCGTAAAAGATAAAAAAAAAAAAACAAGAAAGTAACAAATATATTTTCAAATTCATATTATTATTAAGAAAATCATATAATATTATATTAGATATTATATTAATAACTATGAACCTTAAAAATATAAGTACCTGATTGATCTATATATAAGTAGACAAAAAGGAAGCAGTATCGTACCTTTTTCTCTTCTGTTTGGCAAAATAAATATAAATATGTTGTAACATTAACACACAGCACCATCTAGTTCCATGGTAAGCTACGAGGCTTGTGTTATGGATACCAGATAGTTGATACACTACACATATATATATGTAGGGTTACTACAAACTGAGCCAAACTTTCTTTTTTGCTTAGTAGCTATTGACAAGCTTTAGCTTTAGCTTTTAGCTTTATCAATAATAAAAAAGGGGTCAGTTTTTTTTTTATATAGATAGGCAAATCCTATTCATATATTATGTTTTTTTTACGATCTTGGTCGAATTTTGAACATGACGTGGGTAAACTTGACATTGACATTCTATATGTACCTATATTCAGCCCTCTTACACAAGTTGTTTTTGTAAAATTGAAATTTCGTAAAGATGATCATTTGATGAAACGCTTTGAAAACAATTTTTCAAATATACAGTGTATACATTTTTATCTATTTCTACGTATATAGTGTATAATAAGTGATGTTTTAATAAACGTCCGAAGAAACTTCGAAGAATTAGGATTATTTAAAGATGTAAGAGATAGTCAATAGTTTAATTTTATATACCTATTAATATATAATTATAATACTTAGCAGAATGCCTAAAATATAACTGTTTAACCAGTAATAAACCAAATGAAATGTACCCATAAGATCCACACTAATATTATAAATGTGAAAATGTTTGTTTGTTTATTTGTGCTTTTTTCACGTTGAAACAGAGAGACGGATTAGAGTGATTTTTTGTGTGGAGATAGTCAACTATCTGGGCTGGAGAGTGACAGAGGCTACTTTTTACCGCGGGAGGTTATCTCATTCCCACGGGAAAACACGTTATACAATATATAATCTATTTATTCCATCCTAACTGTTAAAACCTAAGGACAAACCCGAGCAAAGTGAGGGTGACCCGCTAGTATATAATATGCACACGACATTTTAGATTTTTATTTCCCATATTTAAAGCAATAAACCACAGTTATGGCGTATAAGAAATGTATATTTTTGATAAGGCACAATTTATAGATACGAGTCTTTGGCGCCGGAGGCCCGCGTTGTCTGTCCCCGCCTTTATATGCTACAATGTTATGGAATAGGATTTACTTTATACGAGTGACCCTTTTCGTTCTTAACTAAGTTATTTTTATAGAATAATAAATATCCCTCAGAATTAAGCATAGAATAAAAAGTAGGCTTCTCTTAAGGCGATATACTCTTAGAGCCTTTTTTTTCACTTCAAGTGAAAGACAAATTTCAAAGGCAAATAAGATTGTATTGAATCAGCACTAAGTATGACATGACTATATATAGGTAGCCTAAAAAATAAAGAAATAAAAAACATACATACTTACTTTTTTATTGAAATATAAGCTAAGAAGTTATAATATACGCCCAGGCTTACATAAAATGTATATAATCAGCATACTTTTTTTTTTATTTAAAGTTTCGTAAGTCTCAAGCTGAAGAAGTTTATTTAATTATATAAGAAAATTTAATTACATTTAAATATCTATTCAGTTGTCACAAATGTATAGGTTTGTTTAAGGATTGATATATTTTTTTAGATATTAACTATACACTAACCGGTACCAAATATTAACGATTGCAGATATTATCCGTTTCCATATATGGCTAGCCTATCCCATCCCTTTGTCTTGCCGCACTCAGTATTTTTTACCCATTACATTTTCATTTTATTTCATATTTCTCCTTCAGGGGGTGGGTAGGGATAATAAAATTTTTCACCCTCGCCTTTATTTATAGGCACGGTTAAGGCAGAATATGTTTCTCGTGCATTTAGTAATGAGCTGAATTATTAGGGTTGTTTTTCGAGATTGCGATTTTTTCCCTTTTTCAGGGTTTCAGCTGCTTGTACGAGATAAGTGGCGGTTTGTATTGTCAATAAATTTTTTGAGTGCTCCCTGAGGACGACGTGATTGCGTTTATGAAATTTTTGTACGTTTTATATATGGTTTTGTATTTTTAGGACACGTATGTATTATGTAGCTTAAGATTTATGAAACTTTCTATTTGTTATTGGTAAGAATTAGAAATTATTAAAAATCTTGCTTACTTAATATTATAAACACGGGAAGAGTGTTTGGGTGCCCTTATTTCACGTAGGAAAAAAACAAAGTTTACAAATATTTTTTATATTTTATTGACCGAATCATGAATTATCATCATTTTTAAACCATTTACGTCTATATATAGAATCAATCTCTTAGAATACTATATTGAAAAATAAGGTGTAAAAATGATTTAAGCGAGGCCGGATCGTAATTGATAAATTTATTACTAGGCTTTCTCATATAAAAATTGAAAGCTATTGACCATTTATACTGGCTATTACTTATTATAACGTATAGTTAGAAATATTATACAAAATACAAATCAATGTCGAGTGAAACAAAGTTTAATTTAAAAGTGTTTATTGAATTTTTTACTGTAATTTTTTTTTTATTTCATGTATTATAATTTAAATAAGTTACATATATATTACTGTGTTATCTTATAAAAATTTCATTGTCCGTAACTCGCTTATTGATTACCAACTTGAATTAAATAAGTTAATAATATAAACACTTTGTTTTCTTTATTATTATCATTATTAAATAAAAGAATATATTAATAATTATTTTTCTTTCAATTTGATTTAAATAATCTAAATAATGAATTTATTAAATATTTACTATTCTTATAAATAATAATAAGTTATTACAGTCATTTATAAAACTTAAGAACTCAAGAGCTATATATTATAATAGTGTTTTAATAATAATAAAAAACAAATTTAGATATATTGTTTACAGTATCCACTATTATTATTAATGAAAAATATAAATAATAAAGTGCCATCTAATAATAAAACACGCATCCAATTTAGTATCTCCTTAAACAAAGCAAAAACTCCGTACTCGCAACATTACGTTGAAAATTACACAGCTTAAAAACCATTAATAACCTTTCTTCCCTCCTTCGCAAATTTCGAGTCCTTCGTTAAAACTGTAGAAAAACCACCCTCTGGGCGGGCGGGCGTAAGGGGGGGCTGGGGCAGTCTCAGAAGAAGAAATATGGATCAATAAAGAAATAGCGCGGTGTCCAATGGTGGCAGCGGCTAGCACGCACACAGACGCACATTACACCAGTGTGCCGTGTCCGTACGCGGCGTTTACTCATACATAGTTGATGGAGGAAAAATGTTTCCGTGTGTGCGTGATCGCGCTTGTGTAACCGCAAGAAAAAATGCGCGAGGGTCGTTTTTGGATTTGAAACAGCGTTAGGGTTAGGTAATTAGATTATTAGTACATCAACGGTACATTAATGGTTTATGTGCTTTTAGATTAGGTCTTTGACTTGATATTTTGTTTTTATAGTGCTTAAGTAAAATAAACAGTATGAAAACTTTCTTAACGTCAAATGCTTTCGAGTACTTTAAATATAAAAGTTATATAAAATATCAGGAAAGGCGGTCGTGAAATTAAATAACAAGACTAATATTTACAACTATATCATAGCAGCATAGAAGCTTCTCCTACTAAATTAATAAAAGATTCTTGCACATTATATCCTCATTATTAATAAAATTAAAATTTATTTTATATGTTAGTACGTTAATCATATAAAAACTACTGTACAGTTTTAAAGAAACTTTGCAGTTTTAAACTTTATAAGCGTGGCAGCGTCTGCAGCGAAGTAATCTCGATTTCCTTCATTTAGATCAACCCGATGAATTCGGCGAACAGTTTCTTCATGAAACATGCATATAATAATTTAGTTTTATGTTACATTATTATTAAGGATATAAGTATAGCTGTTAATAGCTACTATTGTAGTATAGTGAAGTATTAGAAGTCGGTATATGTGAAAGCTTTTACCTATGTGTATTTAATATATTGTATTTGATTTATTCTTTTTTTATTCTTTTACGCTGAATTTTATAACCTACTAGCGGCTCACCTTTACTTCGTTAGGTTTGCCTCTAGGAAAACCAATACAAACCTATCCCACGGGAACCGTACATTTTTCCAGAATAAAAAGTGGCCTATGTGTTATTCTAGACTATAATCTATCTTTATGCCAAATTTCATCCAGATCCGTTCAGCCGTTCTGACGTGAAAAAGTAACAAACATCCATACATACTCAAAACTTTCACATTTATAATATATATATACAGATTTGGATGAAACTAGTATGTAGATAGGGTATGACCTATAGTATCATATAGGCTACTGTTAGGTACCCTTAGGTACCTAAGCACTTAGTTTTACGCACCCGAGTAAAACGAGGTCAACTCGCTAGTTAATAATAAATTAGGAATGGGCTATAAAGGAATAAAAAAGTGCCTCTCATATTTTTTTCTATTAATTAATATTACATTATCATATACATATAGATATTTCTATGTTTAAATCAAAGACCTAACACAGCTAACGTGCCAATATCAATGCCCAAAAACGAAACCCCAAGTGAAATAGTTCGCTTTTTTGTTATTTAGCAACATTCTTGCTTTTGTGGGCTAGCTATTTTTTCACTCGTTTGAAAATAGTAAAAAAGAAGCTTAGCTATTTATTACAAAAAAATTTTTAGTAATATTATTTACCAACTACAGCGTATCTATACAGATAAATAAAATTGAAGTATCTGTTTGTAATGTCACAATAACAGCTTTATATACTAAATGCATATGGAATTATATGTATATACGGTGCTTATAAGAAAAACATAATTTTGAAAATTTTTGTCTGTCTGTCTCTCTATCTGTCTGTATCTTTATTTCGGCTAATCTCCGAAACGGCTGGTAAAATTTTTACAGGACATTACTGGCAGATAGCTGATATTATAAGGAGTAACGTAGGCTACTTTTATTTTAGAAAAAGAATTAGGGTTTCGCTCAAAAAAATTAAAACTTACCTAGGGACGCACCTGAGCGAAGCGAGGGTAAGTCGCTAGTTCTTTATATAAATACACCAACAAATTTTACGCCTCAACCTTTGATAGTCTAGATTTCGTTAATAGTCTAGATTTTAAACAACAATTACATTAGACTATTTTAAAATTTCGCCTCTAATAGCTAGATAGCAACCAAAGCTTGTTTATAACTTTATAAGCTCTCCCTTGCCAAGTCCGCAGGAGCAAAAATAATGCGCAAAGCATTAAAACGAGATAAGGTGCCTAGTTGGCAAAAAACATAAATTTGGCAGCGTATCACGATACAATGTAGTGCCGTACTGTAAAGTTTAGAGAACTTAGAGTTTTTAATATTTTGTAATCATAGTTACGAGAAATGTTAATTTAATGATAGAAATGAAATACATTTGTATTTTTGTATTACCTACTAAATTTTTTAAAGTAATCTTTTTTATATTATGCAATATGTTTTTATTATATTCACCTTGTAACAGACAAATATTTCGAATACGTATAATAATACATACGTCTAAATCACTCTCGAGCCAAATAGCTATATAAGACATGACAATCCATGCATTACTTGAGAAAAAAAGACACTATACAACCACACAAATTTTATTCTATAATATCTATTCACCTCCTGGATAATTTCTAAGAAATTAATTGTTAACTGACACGCCGGCCGACTCTCAACGGGATATGAAAAAATATATATTCAAAGTGCATTTAAAATCTCAATACACCCTACATATTACTGCTTAGAATATGTGAAATATTATGGTAAAAATGAAAATCAACCATATATCTATACATATAATAAAATTGTAACTAAGCCAAATCTTTACATTAAATATTTTTTGGAAAATCTTATTGAAATAGTCATTATTATCGATACAGAGGACGAATTTATAGTTTTTAGAATTTTCGTCTGTCTGTCTGTCTGTTACCGCATCACGAAAAAACCACTGGACCGATTTTGATGAAATTTGGTGTAACTAGCTGATCAACATATAGGATACTTTTTACTGCTGGAAAATATCTCATCTCTGAGAAATCTATACTAAAAGCTAAAACGTAACTAGGACGAACCCGAGCGGAGCGAGGGTGAGACGCTAGTTTTTATTTATAAAGAAATGCTTACCCTTAGATGACGTCACGTTGCTTGTGCTCTGTCAGCGTACACACGACCAAATTAAGCAGACCCCCATACCCCTTTCTTCCTATTAAAAAGTTCATAAGAAAACGGTCGATCATGAAAATACAGAGCTCTTTACGAATTGGGCGGCTAATGTTTTGTTTTGCTTAACGTAAATGATGCAAAAAGCCTTAAGAAATTATAGCGACTAAGATATAAAGGGTATTGTTCGGATAAGATGAATATGTGCGTAAGTAAATGTGGGTGTTCTTTAAAAGGTTTCAGAAATTTTATCATACTACCTTATGAAGAAAATGTAAATTTATTTTTAAAACTCTCTCCTAAGGTTCGCGCGTTGTGAAGATAAAAAATCTGTCACTCATGAATCCTCTATTGTTCGGTGATAGTTTTATCAAAATTGCTTACTTTATCTTTTGCATTTTCGTACGACACTACGGAAACTTATCTCCTAAAATATTTCATTTGGATCTGAGTTTCAAGAATTAGCAGATCGCCAAACAGGTATACATTCCTATTTAATCTATATAGAAAATTAAAATTGAAGTGTCTATTTGTAATGTCAAAATAACATAGGTTTTTACTAAATGCATATGAAATTATACACGGTACTTATAAGAAAACATATTTTTTTTATTCAGTCTGTTTGTTTCGGCTAATCTTCGAAACGGCTGGACTGATTTGACCAGGACTTTCACTAGCAGATAGATGATGTTATAAGAAGTAACTTAAGCTACTTTTATTAAAAAAAAAGAATTAAGGTTCCGCTCAAAAAAATCAAAACGTACCTAGGGACCCAAACGAAGATAGAGGTAAGTCGTTAGTTTATACATAAAAACAGATAAACCAATTGCTTTTTATTTGTAATTTAGTTTATTAATATGAATCGTAGTCTTACCACCTATATGCATGTTCGTTTTATAAGTCAGTAGTAAAATTATCTTTGAAAGCTTTGTCAGTTCTTTAATATTATTCTACTTATTTAATCTACTTCTATTTCTATTTGTATGAGTAAATGTGTAATAAGTCGGTAATTAACTAACTAAACGACATAATATTTATCAGACCAGTCTATTTCCATAGATAAAAAAATCATAAATATACTTGCTATTTTTTATATAAAAATATGACATTGGTGTACATAGGGATTTAACTATGTAGTGATATCTACACTATTATTATAAAAAGAAAAGATTAGTAATTTTGTATGTTTGTAACAAATTAACTCAAAACTTTTGGACCGATTTAGATGAGGTAAGAAGATAGTTTGAGAAGGTCATAGGATTTTTATCCCGGAAATCATCCCTTAAGGGGGTGAAAATGGGGATGAAAATTGAGCGAAACGAGGGTGAGTTGCTAGTGTTTAATATAATAAACTACTAGCGATTTACACTCGCTTCGCTCGAATGCTTTTGTATTTATAATATTAAATAATACAGGTAGCGGTGATTCTTACATCCTATAAGGAGTCTCAATAACAATTTTCATATTCTTTACTTATAAAACAGCGATATCTTTTATTATTCATCCCGAGGACATACTAAATAAAACTTTGAAATATTCTAATTCAAACTTTAAAATAATGGATTTTTATACAAAATTACAACCCCTTTAAGAGATGAATTTCCAAAAAAAAACTCATCTCCAATCTCCGCAGCTTTTTGAGGAATCTATCTACCTAAATTTTAAATTCTATATAATATAAAGCAATTATACTTTTTGAAAATTTGCGATTATTCAATGAATTTTGCTTTAATATCCATCTACATATATAAATAAAAATGAATGTCCGTATGTTTGTAACCAATGCAGTGTCATTGATCTGATTATGATGAAACTTTAGTGAGTTATTCTGTATATGCCTGCGAAGCTCTCTGACGTAAAATTTTTTTTTTAATGTTTGTCTTTTATACATTCAAAATATTCAAGTTTAGGGATGCACCCAAATGTAGCAAAGATAAGCCGCTAGTTATGTATAAAGATATTAGTCAAAAGAAATAAGTATAAACTCTATGCCCAATGGAATATTTTCTAAATATTTTATATAACAGAAATAAAGATATTAATTAAGTTTTCCTACAGTGGTGAGCGGAGATACCAGCACAATAAGATCTGATTCAATGCCTTACAATGAACTGAAGAAATATGTAAAACGATGCGGAACCCGCGACTCGCAGGGACGGGCTTGGTATACTTTAAAATAAGATGGAATCAAAATTAAATACTTATTTTATATATAGATATGTAGTATAGCTATATATTTTATAATTTGTCATTATAGAAACAATATTTTTAAGGATTACAACGAATTTAAAGCTTTAACATAATATTGACATCGATTAACACTATAAGTAAGTATTGAATGACTACACGGCGTACAAAAATAGATATGCGCTAAAAACATTAAAAATAATTCTGGGCCTATCTATATCTTTTGTAGCTGGATATATAATAAGAAAAGCAGGCTCTAAGGAAACATACTTACACATACTATATAAATTATTTTAAACACTATAGGTTAAATAGTACCCATTAAAGTATAGAAGGGACTGTTACTTATTACTTATATATTATTTATTAAATTAAACTCATTAACTTTATATTTCGCAAATAATTGACTGCTGACAAACTAAAGCTAAATATATTTAACCTCATTTAGAAATCCAAATCAAAAGTTTAATTAGAAAATTAAAAGCAAAATCACGAAATACGTTTAATTTGGTTGAAAAAATATGTATATTTATAATTGTGTGTTCAGCATCTCAAGTACGCGCCACGAACGTCCGTACTCCGGCGTGGGGTGGGGCGGGGACGTCCGACACAGCGCTGCTTTTTACGTTCCTTCACAGAGGCGCGGAACATTTTCTTGTAATTTATTTTTTAATTATAAAACATATTATGTACCTTTTTTTTGGTTTTTAATTAATGTATGTGATTGTAAGAATAGGTTTGGCTTGATAAGGATATGGCTTGATAAGGGACGTTATAGTGAATGTGCAAGCGATCCTACGGCGTCTACTATGGCAACGAGAGGTTCTAACTGCTTTTAGTGTATAAGGATTAACAGTCCCATGGTCAATAATGGTCAGCAGGCACCCGTTAAACATGTCTTATAAAATTGACGAACAAAACTATTATTGAACTGGTAAATTATATATTTCCTCATAGTGGCACAGAACACCTAGTCCAGTACTAAATCCGCTCTATATAAAAATAAATTTATTAGGTTTATCCATATAGATTATATTTTCTTCTACAACTAGGTATATATATTTAATTAAAATATTTTAAAAAACAAATGCTGAATTCAAAATGTTGCTAGCCCCTATATAAGAAGGTGTGAGCGGCATTGCCTCAAGAATGCTACAATTTTCCCGAGTTTTCCATTTCTCGGCCCTCCCCCTCCCACCCCCTCCTTCACCACCCGGCGGGAGGATAAAAAAGGAATGGTCTCCGTTGCTACGCTACGGAGTAGGTATTTTGTTACTCGTTTATAAAGTTTTGTCTCGATCGAGTATCGGGTGACGCTGTTTATTTGTGATATAAAAACATCCTTTAAAGGTATTTGAAGGCTTTAGGTAAATCGGGAGATTATGTAAGATTTTTTAACTATAGGAAGTTTTGTAGAAAATAAAAAATAAATTTTGTTCAAATTTGAACTAACTAGACTAAGATCCCATAGAAATCGCTTAGTAAGTTAAAGTGTAGCTTATATCAATATACATATAAAACTATATGTAAGAGATGACGTTATAAGGGAGATATTATAATTGGTAAATATTTTCCATATCTACTGTACCTTTTTAAAACTCAAAACCATAAACTTAATTATTAATTTAATTAAAATTCTTTTCCAAACGAAATAAAACAACCTACAACATTTTAAAAAGTTCTAGCGTAAATAATTAAATTTCCTTTTAGAAATAAATTAAAGCAGGAAGGCGACGTCCGCGTCTCAACACATTTTCTGGCAAAACAAATCCTTACTTGCGAAGAAATATAAAAAATACAACCGTAACGTCTTAAATCCATTATGGTGTGATCAATCGAAAATAAACTTTAACACAATTATGTAGAGCTTAAATTGCAACGATTTGAAATTATTTCGTCTCACTTTCAAATTCACCAAAAAGGTCATATAAACATGAAATTAGATAATAGAAAGCCAGCTCTATTTTAATAAAAATAAAGTACAATATTATTAATATTTTGTATGTAATTAGCGTTGTTTTTGCCCTAGCATGAATATATACAGGCTGCTTCAAGTTGGTGAGGGCCCCCACTTCTTTGCCGTAATTTACATTTTAAATTGCACTTACATAGCTGAGGCTAGCGTCCGTGAATTTGTATAGTATAGAAGAATCGAAGTTTGAATTAGTTCTTGTTAAATGAACACTTTATTTCATTGTTTTCTTCCATCGAAGTTTTGCCTTGCTATTAACATAGTGAGCCTAGTCTAACTGTCACGGTTAATTTTTTTTATTCTATACTAGCACTTCGCTTCGCTTCGCTTGGGCACGTTCTTTGGTATGTTTTGAACAGACACAATTTTATGAGTTTTAATTTTATAAGCCCTAATTCTTTTTCTGAAATAAAATTAGACTAAGTTACTCCTTATAACATAAGCTATCTACCAGTAAGTCCCGTCAAAATTGGTCCAGTTGATTCGGGGATTAGCCGGATCAAACAGACAGAAAGATAGACAAAAATTAAGAAAATATTTTTTTTTCTAATAAGAACCGTATACCTATATTTATTTGTATAGACTAGTGACCCGCTGTGACTTCTCTTAAGTATAAAGTGATATACCTATAAATATGACTGACTGATAATATCTATTATATTTAGAACTAACGAGAAGACAAACAAGATCAAATCTATCCCACGGGAACCGTACATTTTTCGGGGATAAAAAGTAGCCTATATATTATTTTGATGCATGAACTATATTATTGTAAAGTTTCATTAAAATCCAATCAGTAGTTTTTGTGTACTAAGCTGTATAAGTTACTATAGTAGTTTTTTAACTATTCCACAGGAACTCTTAAATTTTCCGGGATGAAAAGTATCTAAGATGTTGATCAGGGATATAAGGTACCACCATACAAAATTCTTCATTTAAATCGGTCCAAGAGTTTTGGAGATTAGCCTGTACAAACAAACAGACAGAGAAAAAAAATTAAAAAAAAAAATGGATTTGTTCTATTTCTCTTCTTACATCCTCCTGACTCGGTTTTTAGCATTTTTTTCTATGTACAAAAACAGACATGTTTTTCTACAGTTTTATTATATACAGTATAGATAAAAATCTCAAATTATTTTGCACTACCTGCGCGTAACATATCTTTCCGTTATGGTACTACGTCAGTAACCTTTTACTAAGTTGCACATTCCTCATTGCAATAGAATATTGAATGGTTCAGAAAGGTATACATACGTACTAATAAACAAACATGTATTTATTTTGTATAAGAAGATGTTAAGTCCCTATCTAGATATGTGAAAAAATTACGTATTTGCTTACTAAAAACTCGAAAAACTCTATATTTAAACAAGTTCGAAAAAAATGCCTCTAACTTAGTATGAAAATTGGGAAAATCATTATTATGCACATATGGCACTGTAATTGCCACTTTTAAGTCGGAATCTACAGGTTCGATTTTTGGGCTAGGATAATTATTGTTTATAACAAAATAACATTCAAGACAGTAGATATTGGTAAAAAGCAGAAATTGAATTATGAAATCACCTTGTTTTCTTATCGATCTTTTATTCTTAGCCATTTACGTTTATTCTTAGCCAGTGTTGCTTTATTTGGTCGCATTTTTTTTTAAATGAAAATGACAAACAAGTGACCCACTCTCACTTCACAGAGTGAGACATAGTAGTACTATTTACAATATACAAATATCCTACAAGAATCCAACTCTCACTAGAACTATCCAACTCTCACTTGACATAAGGTCAACCTTATTCTTAACAAAGACTGATTTTGGATCAATAAATCATCAACCTGTTGCAAATTATTATTATTACATTATGGAAATGAATCGATTCTTTTCACTTTCTACTAAATTTAAACTTCCGACCCTTTCAATATTCAATAAAAATCGAAATCAATACAAAAATCGAAAGTTAAAAAAAATGTTTCCGGTGAACTGTTAATTTGAAAATCAACCTTACTAAATGACATTAAAGTTTACTTTAAATATATTGCTCATCATGATTCTAATGGTTTGTCACAACATTTGTGTTTAAAAATGTAAGAAAAAATATTATAATATGAAAGGTTCGTAAATTTAAATTGATATACACAACCTGTCGATACCTTGTTAGATCTGATAATAGGTTACGAATATTTCTTTTCGATACAACTTGTTTTTGTACGATCAACAGATGGCTTTGAAAAGTGATTTGTATTCCTAAACAAATAAAATCAAACTTCAACAAAAAATGTTTTGTAAGCATTAGACTTTTTTTAATTGAAGTGTGTATACTGTATAGTCCATTTATAATAAAACTAGCAGAACCCGCGCTAAAACTTCAAAAAAAACCTCTAAAAAGGTAGATTTCATACAAAGTTTTATCCCCTGTATCGGATGAATTTCAAAAAATGCTAAAACACGTATTTATTGAATTGTATTAAAGAGAATTAATATCAAGTTTAAAGTAATTCTGATCATAACTATTTTTTTGGGTTGTATTATAACCTGTTTTCCCATGGGAATGAGATAATGTCCTGCGGTAGCCTATGTTACTCTCCAGCCTTCCAACTATCTTCACACAAAAAATCACGCTAATCCGTCACTCTGTTTTGACGTGAAAGTAGTACAAAACAAAAACACCCTTTCACATTTATAATATTAGTACGGATTATAAAGTGTTTAAAGTTTTCTCTATTTTTGGTAATCCAAGTTAAATTTTAGTTCTTCTCTTTGTATTTTTTAGTTTTTCTTTGGTTATTGATAGTATATTAATATAATAATTCTTATATTTAGATGAGTTAAAACAGATACTGAAATGACATACTTTCTCACAGTAAAAAGTATCGTAAGTGTTGACCCGGATAACCAGCTATCATCATACAAAATTTCATCAAAATCTGTCCAGTGATTTTCTCGTGATGCGGTTACAGACAGACAGACAGACATGAATTCTAAACATTACTGAATCGGCATCTGTATTAATAATAATGAATTTTTCAATAAGATTTTCCAAAATATATTTAATGTACAGATTCGACATAGGTAGTTATAATTTTATTTTATATATAGATATAGATTTTAATTTGACTTACTAATGTATAAGTTCAAATAGAAAGGTTTTCCCATTTTAGATCTATATTTTAGATCTAGATATTTCACATTCTAGATCCTACCACTATAAACGCGTGTTAAAAATGTATATTCTCTTTCATATTCTGCAAGATCGCTTTTACTTCCTCAGGAAATATGACTTACATACATCCCAATCATTGAGATTATAACTACTTTCCGCATGATAAATTATTACATTAGTTAATTTTTAGTTTAACTATTACTAACCCTACACTAAAGTTTGGGTATGTTTGTGTCTTATTAGTATTACTTTACTCTGAAATTCCTAGAACGATATGGATGAAATTTCGTACACAGATAGGCTATGATCTGGAGTACAAAATATACGGCTAGTAAAAAGAAGCTTTTTTTTTACGCGATTCAGTGACAAACGAGCAGCCAGACCACCTGATGGAAAGCAGTACCTGTCGCCCATAACACCTACGGTTCATGCACTTAGGTTTTAAGTAACAAAAATGCAGAACCACAGGTGCGTTGTCACTGTGAGAACTAAGATGATATGCCTCTTGCCTGTAATTGCGCTGGCTACCTTATCCTTCATACCGGAACACAACAATGCAATCATTGTTGCTTGGCGGCAGAAATAGATAAGGGGGTGGTACACATCCAGTCGGACTCCTCAGGCTTGACAAAGTCCTACCACCGGTGAGCTAGAAGGTTTGTAATATTATAAACACACATGACAATTTTTTTTCAGCCGTTAGTGTCCCACAGCTGGGCAAAGGCCTCTTTCTTCTCTTTTTACTCTGTTCTATTTCTGGTGATAACCTTGTCTTTTACAAAAAAATGCATCCAGGTCATCTCTCCAACTGCGTCTGTGTCTACCGCGACAGGACAGGGATAATAAACATTTAGACTCTACTGATAATTTTAAAAAATATATTAGAAATGAATAGCAGGTATGTAAATGTATCGCGCTACGCGACAAAGTTAGCGGGTATGAACGCGGCATGCAAAGGCGAGTACTGTACGGTAAGAATGCGCGAAAACACCGGCGAGTTATTGCAGCCTTCCCCAGATATGCGGTACACTCGATGGATCTTTTATATTATAAGTGTTTTTTTCTTTGAGTAGTAATGTTTGGTTCTCATATAGACATGTATTAATTCTTATAGAGGATGAAATTAGAAAAAAAATGTACTGCATAATATGTTATTTTAATAATATTTTTAGTACAGATGACATAGGATTATATTAAAATTAATTTTAATGCGATATTATGTATTGACAATTTAGATTTTGTTGTTTTAATATCTTTTAAGTGCCTACTTACTTACAAATTATAAAAAAAATAATTCAAAATTCGAGTTAACTTATTTATGCTGCTCGTTTGACGTTCTTTATTGTTAATCAATTATTTTAGCATTGTCTATGATAGACAGACACGCGACATAAGGGCTTCGTTATTTGAAGGAATATTTGAAACCCAAAAAAGCCTATGTCTTTCGTAAAGGCTGAAAATCTCTCACTCCAAATCTTATCAAATCACCTTACGGTTACGCTCATATACGAACAGGCTCAAGGAAACTAAACAACATGTAGATGAAGAGATTTCATATTATCGCATCTATACAGATAAATAAAATTAAAATGTCTGTTTGTAATGTCAAAATAACAGATTTTTACTAAATACATATGAAATTATATACGGTGCTTATAAATATAAAAGATTCTGACGAATTGAGAACCTCCTCATTTATTATTAATTTTTATCTGTCTGTCCGTTTGTTTTGGCTTATCTCCGAAACGGCTGGACTAATTTTGAAGGACTTTTACTGATGCTATAAGAAGTAACTTAGGCTAAATTTATTTTAGAAAAATATTAGGGTTTCGGTCTAAAAATACCGAGTGAAGCGAGCTAGTTTATATTAATACTAGTAGTAAGTAACTTCAATTAGTAACTCCAACCCCCTGCAGGTGTACACACTAGTACTAATGTAAGATTTACGCCGGTTATCCGGCGAGAGGAACAGTTAGCTCGGGAAGGAAATCCGGGCGCCGTCACACTAAAAATTTGCTTTACAAATTGTTTGCGAAACAACCAGGATATTTGGAAAGTTCACATTTACATATAGGTACTTTGTACGTTCGTGCGATATCGATCTGACAGACTAGTTTTTAGAATGTTAAGTGCTGCTGATAACCTATTAAAACTTTTGAAGTATTTTAAACACCCTTGTCTTTAGAACAGCTGTTGCATGTGGTTTTGATATAGATTAATTTGATGTCATTTTAATTTCTATTGGTAAAGTTTAGGCAAAATGAGGTCGTTGACCTAAGTAGTGATTATAAGGATAAGATACAGTTATATTTCCTTTGGGAATAAAATATTTTGATATATTTCTTGTTTATTATATTCTTTTAGACTCTCAAAGTGTCAGTAATATCTTCCGCTTTCGACACAAAAGTGGGAGAAGTAACAAGAAGTCTCTTCTTTTTTTATAATAGATAGATACATTCTCATCGCCAAGGTTGCAAAAATAAATGTCTTTGACAATTATTAGGTAACTAGCGACTCACCCTCGCTCCCCTCGGGTTCGTCCCTGTTTACGTTTTAAGGTTCAGTATAGATTTCTCAGAGATGCGATATTTTTCCGCAGTAAATAGTATCCTATATGTAGAATCGGATAACCAGCTATCATCATACCAAATTTCATCAAAATCCCCCCAGTGGTTTTTCCGTGATGCGGTAACAGACAGACAACAATTCTAAAAACTATAGATACAGTCTCTGTATCGATAATAATTTCTATTTCAATAAGATTTTCCAAAAAATATTTAATGTTACAATTTTATTATATGTATAGATTTAAAGTTCTTTTCGATTGATGTACTGAGCGGCAATAGGTACTAAGCACCGTGTTCTTTTTACTAGTATTAGCCAACAATCTTTACTAATAATACCCAATTATACATACGAAAGTATTTGAAAAAAAACGATCTCTTCAAATTTTTTCGTGGATTTATTTTGATTTTTGTTTTGAAAAATCCTAAAAAATGGCTTTATTTAAAATGTCAACATTCGCGTAAATCTAATCTAAAATCTAAGAAAGTATTAAATGAAAATATGTTTATTGAATTGTACCTCTTTTACACAACAACAGAGTAATGAATCGACGTGTTTTACAACGAGGCAATTTATGAATATTTAAGGTGATTTTTGTACTTTTCGACATAAATGTTTTGCATTGAGTCAACTGTAGACGAAGCTATTAGTTATCTTATATATTTAATCGAGCGATTCTCGTATATTTATATCTTTATTTCTTTATTTATACCAGCGATCTCGGAAACGGCTCTAACGATTTGGCTGAAATTTGGTATATGGGGGCTTTCGGGGATGAAAAATTGATCTAGATTAGTCTCATGTCTGGGAAATCGCGTGTTTTCGAGTTGTCATGTGGTTTTCTTTTGCATTATTCTACGCAGAATATGGTCGATAATTTCTTACACTCGGATATAAGCATTGTGGTCAAGCGGTCAAGGTGCAAGTTAGATAACACATATGCTCGGGATCGAGTCCCGGTCGGAATACAAAGGTTTAACTTTTGTTTTTTTTTTTGTATTTATTAAAGTTTTTTTTTCTTTTATCTAAAAAATACGATATAACAAAAAAGAACTCCGAGCGAAGTTCGGTCGCCCAGGTACTACTTATTATAAATACAAACATTTGCCATAAGTTACAATCGAATGTAATATCGACACAATCATTAGACACTGTCTTTATTCCTCTAGTTATAAACGTTAAACAACCTAAGTATAGAATAATATTTTAGATTCCATTTTAACACCTATCATTTTACGTTAACATCTGCTCAAGGACCTTTCGACCCCAAATAAAGGTAAGAAAGGGTCAACTGGCCGGTACCGGATCTAGTCGGTTCCGGCTATAACCGGTTTGCACTAGGTGAAGTGACCATTGAAATGCATATTTCGGGACAAACAATGAAAAAATATAATTTTTATATTATTTCATATATAGATTATAAATATAAATTTAGCACTAGTCTTTACCTGTTTTATGATTAAAACTTATATATTTTTATTTTATCTTCTGTAAATAAAATAAAAAATATATAAGTTTTATTTATTAATATTTATTTTATATTTTCAAGGTATAATGTATATAATCATAGTTAATGATTCTTAATAAAATTAGCTTAAATATTATATATTTTACCATAAGCTTATAAAACAGTAACGAATTGAAAAATACATACATGTGTATGTATTGATTTCTCTTTTAATATTTTTTTTAATAAAAATCAAATCATTGGTGTTGATCAACTTCAAAAAGGCAGTAATATCAAATCGGTTGTATTTATATTTTTTAATATGTTCGCTAATTGTGTATCAATTTTAAATATTCATCTTTAGTATGTATGTAAACAAAAACGTTACTTTTACAATAATTTTGACATTGATATCTTTTTAAAATGATTATTCGTTATTTATCTGTAAATTACAGTATATAAATCTAAAGACAATGAATAATTTCTTAGTATTATCGAAATTATAGAAATATGAAGTAAACACTAACTAGTTAATAGCTATAAGATTTCATAAATAATAATTTCTTTTTTCATTTTTTTTTTGTAAAGACGAAAATAATATTTCTATTATAATTCCCGTTTCTCCTTATCATGATGGCCACCCTATAACTGACCACAACAAAATTGCATTCAACTCAACTATTATTAACAAAAAGTCAACAAAAGATCAGGACATATGGACATATAAAGTATTGTGTTTTTTATTCTCAGTCACGTTCTAAAGACATGTGGCATGAAAGGGTTAGGGCAATACTAAATTGTTTATTGATAGTCGTTCGGTAATGCTTCATTGAACGATGTTTATAAAATATCCTGTATTTACTATTGACTGTAATATAAAAGTTATTTTTTTGAGTTAGTTTTATAATAAATAATAATAACAATCATTTATTTCAGGCAGTATTTAGAAGCCCATAACATAAATATCTTAAAGACTATCATACATATAAAAAATCTATTAAACACGTGTGTGATGTGAACTTCCGAAACACGATGACCTGCGGCCAGAAGTCCTTCTTCATGAAGGTTGGCAGATGATGAGTCGGCACTCTCACCAAAAACGAATTGAAACTCGTTTTGTGACGAGATACCAACCGCTCAACCCTCAATTTGAAGTTGGACTTCTTCTGGATGTAGTCTACGACATCCTCGACCTTCGTAGACCAGTGCAGTCGGGCAGTGCAGTTTGGCATAACTGAAACTAAATAATAATTTTGGATATTGAACAAAATATTTTATGGAGAATGTATACATAAAAAAATATCAAACCTAGTACCTACCTAATATCTAGATATTAATAAATAAGCTATCAGTCTATTGAAATAAGAAAGTTATAATTACGTTAAATATTCTTCGCTCGATACATATTTAATGTGATGACCAAAAGCTTTGAGAACTCTACGTGTAGCTTCTGGATCTTTTATTATAATACTAGCTGTGCCCGGCGATTTTACCCGCGTTAAATTTGTTTGATTATAAATATCAGTTTAACAATAATGACCATATATTCTGCCCGATTTATTGACTTTTATGATTACTGCTCCGCTCCCTTGGATAGTAGCATGATGATATATAGCCTATAGCCTACCTCGATAAAAGGGCTATCTAATGCAAAAAGAATTTTTCAAATTGGATTAGTACTTCTTGAGATTAGCGCGTTCAAATAAATAAACAAACTCTGCCTCTTTATAATATTAGTATAGAAAGATCTTTTAATTTATATATTACTAGCAACTCACCCTCGTTTCGCTTCGGGTTCGTCCCTAGACAAAAACAAATCTATCCCATGGAACCTGTACACTTTTCCGGGATGATATATAGCCTATAGCCTTCTTCAGTTAACGGGCTATCAAATGCAAAAAGAATTTTTCAAATCGGATCAGTAGTTTCTGAGATTAGCTCGTTCAACCAAACAAACAAACAAACAAACTCTTCAGCTTTATAATATTAGTATAGATAGAAAAAATGGAGATTGAAAGCTCAAAGCAACAGTTTATTTCAGAATGTTTTAAAAGCCTCACGATACATTTGTTAGCTAACCGTAATCAGATGGTACCAGTCAAGATTATTGAATTTATAAATAGATAAAAACTACTTTCGATAAAATTTTATTGACGATTCGCGTGTTGTTTTGTCTTTTCGTGTACTTTTCAATAGACAAAGGACAAATCTTGATAATTATATATCTATACATATGATAAAACCATAGAGGTTGAATGTCTGTGCTCAAAACTGAGTCAGGAGGATGTAGAAAGAAAGAGAAATAGAACAAATCCAGTTTTTTAAATTTTTTGTTTCTCTGTCTGTTTGTACGAGCTAATCTCCGAAACTGTTGGACCGGTTTAAATGAAATTTTGCATGGTGGTATCTTATATCCCCGGTCAACATTTTAAATACTTTTCACTCCGCAAAATTAAAGAGTTCCTATGGAATAGTTAAAAAAACTATAATAACTTATACAGCTTAGTATGCAAAAACTACTGATTAGATTTTAATGACACTTTACAATAATATAGTTCATACATTAGAACAACAAATAAGCTACTTTTTATCCCGGAAAAATGTACAGTTCCCGTGGGATAGATATGGGATAGAAATATATAGATACATATTTACTATAATAATTATTAATAACTGGCGACTTACCCTAGCTTTGCTCGGTTTCTTCTCTAGGTAGTATGAAAAAGATAGATTATATATTATATGATATAGAGCATTTAGCCTTTCTCAATAAACGGGCTATCTAATGCAAAAAGAATTTTTCAAATCGGATTAGTAGTTCCTGAGATTAGCGCGTTCAAACAAACAAACTTTTCCTATTTATAATATTATATTATTAAGTATATTATTATTATTAATTATTAAGTAATATATATCGTAAAATGAATATTATTAAAAAAATCATAACTATTGAAAAAAGAAACATTTATGTATATAAAATAAAATGTAAACTCTATAAATCTCAAATATACATTAAAATATAAATAAGTAGGTCTACATAAGTTTTCAATGATTTAATATTTAAAATACTAGTAATGACAGAGTGCTCGTGGGTGGTGACAAATAATTATTTGCCTTTTTAAAATTATACACTCGTATGTACGTAATTTCAACGAATTAAATACAGTTGTATTACAAAACGTTCTGCTTTGTAAATTGCTAGTTGTTATCTAAATAAAACACTGTTGTAATATTAGCAAATAATTAAATTTAATGAAACATTGCAAAAAAGATAAGGTTACATCGAAAAAATAAATTATTTGAAGTTTTTCTATAACAATTTAATATAGTTATTTTTAAAATCTTTTGTCGCAGGCCATTCCAGTAGCAGCTGCAATAAAATCCTTGCTAACAATACATTAAAAAGGATAAGGAAGGGTCAGCAAAACCAGATTGACCAGTCCTATTCAAAAAATAGACAATAACGGCCCCAAGTTGACCCCTGAGGGACACCGGTCACTTTCGCGCGTTGTGACCAAAACCGGTATTAAATCAAAAGGGGTATAAGCTACAAATATTATTACTAATGTCGTCTAATATCTAACAAACGTATCGGTCAGTTCTGCATATACTTTCAAACGTGATCGTTGTGATTAACTTAGTCAAAAGCTTCCTGAAGTACCTTTTTTTTTTTTTTTTTTTTTTTTTTTTTTTTTTTTTTTTTTTTTTTTATAGTTGGGGAATGCATTTACGCATACCACCTGTACCCCCAGGTGGTTATGTGGGGCTCACCGACTAGAAAAGTCGGTACTACCCACTAAACCCCAACTTTCCCCTCCCCTCCGCCTTAGTGGGGCGCCGCGGGATCGCTTACGCATAACTACCGCGACGCCCCGGCGGCAGGCCTTACGGCCACCTAACCAATGGGGCTGCTCCATAGTCCACTCTAAATCAGAGAAGTACCCGGAGCAGCCCCATTAAACCTTCCCGCCCACCGAAGTGGGCACCCCTCAATCGGCTGCAGAGGACAGGGAGAGCGGCAACGACACACCGACACTCCTCTTCCTCTGCAGCCCCACCGCGTCTGCCATCTAAGACGGTGGCAGCCCCGTCAAGGCCGCGGGGGGCAGGGAGAACGGCGCACCGAAATACCGGCACTCCTCTCCCACCGCGGCCTTCCCCTCTACCGGTTACGGGCCTGTTTTCACAGTCCCGCAACCGGTCCCCACCCTCCGGTCGCGAGACCGCCGAAGAGGCCCCGCTCCCGGTGGCCGCAACTCCGGAAGCCGAAGCCTCAACGGAGAGCAGCCCCGTCCTGCTTTGGTCCGCGCCGGATTTCTCCGGTACCACCCGCCCTGCACAAAGCGGGTGGCGTTCCCCGATCCGCCACCTGGGGACGCGCCCGGTAGGAGTTGGCTCTCCCCCGGGTTCCTGAAGTACCTACCCTAAAGCTTAAAAGGTAAGCTTTTTCCTTATTGTAAAAAGACCGAAATTCCCACGCTGTAAAGGAAAGGGACTACTTAATGGTTAAAAAATCCATTTTCCTCCGCCCGTGTCACAAAAAACTGTCCTACAATTATCACCCCCCGCTTTGCTCGGCAAATAGAATTAGGCGTGAATTAAATTAACCCCGGAATTAACATGGATAATACCCGCTCTTCGCGTTTTCCTTATTTTTCTCGCCTTTTTACTGTTTTTCCGTTGACACGTCCCTTGTCGGGACTCACCGCCAATTTCGAAGAACAAATGTTGTACTTGTCATCCTTTTTTAATGGAAGTTTTTATTTCTCACTCATTGAGATTGAGCCTTATATTTGTTGATTCTCTTTGTTTTATATTTTACAATTATTTTATTTTCTGTTTTTTTTTTGTCGTTATACTTTATTTTACTAAACTGGAAGTGTTTGTACCTCTTAATCTAGTTATAGTAACTACGAATAGACTACATTTTTCTTGAAATATATTTCAATTACTATATATATACGATATTCTATACAAGATATTCTATACTTGATAGCTATAGATACTAAACATGTTTAATGATAAATTAATCACTTTGAATGGGCATAATTTGCTATATTTACAATATTTTACCTCTTTAGTTAACAAGTCGGTTGTAAGTAAATGAATATTTCTTATATCTATTCCGACGAGTTACTAATCACCTGACTTAAATAGAATACAATTTTTATGATTTGACGTAGCATATTTTGGGAGCTTTTTTCCATTTTCATGCAAATTTTTGAACTTCTTTGCTACATTTTATCCGGTCTCTTCTAATTTTTTTAGCTTATACCAATATTAAGTTATAGTTTTGTAATCTATTTGGATTTATCAAGTAATTTGATTTAACTTACTAAATTTATAGAGATAAATAAAATTGAAGTGTCTGTTTGTAATAATAAAATCACAAAGTTTTACTAAATGGATGTCAAATATTTACTGTACATATACGAAAAACACAAGTTTTAGATTTTTTGTCTGTCTGTTTGTTTCGGCTAATCTCCGAAACGGTTTACTTTAACTGGCAGATAGCTGATGTTATAAAGAGTAACTTAGGTTACTTTAACTTTAGAAAAAGGATAAGGATTCCGATTAAAAAAAACGTACCTAGGGACGCATATACATACATACATACATACATATATATTAATATATATTTACACGTACTGGAAAATAATTAATTATTAATTATTCCTCATTGGGAATAATAATAAATGAAGATGTTTCTCTGAAGATCTATAAAAGTTTCTATGTTCGCTTGTTAATTATAAGCTATATACTTTTAAATGATCGAAGGGTGGAAGTTACAAAGATATAAATTATGTGAAGAGCCCTTACACTATTTTTAGAACAATAATATTTTTTATAATTTGATTAATTTATTGACATTTGATTCTTTCTTTTTGTTTTCGTTCATTGCATGGCAAACTGAAATAAGTGTAGTGTCTAGTACCAAAATTGGGAATCCCCATAAAACTTCAATATAATTTTACAATGTAGAATCTAATTATGAGTAAAAAGACTATAAAACTGTAAAACCATAAAAGTTGTAGTAAGTTTAAATACTTGTAGCAGTTTTTACTACTATATCCCTTCGAAGTTTAGTTATATCTTTATCCGATAACTTATGCTATGAAAAAATTGATTACCTTACATTAAAAGTATACATTTATTTGTACAATCACCTAGTAGGTAGCGGGTTCTATATATAGAGTCAATGTTTCAATCTTTTACCTTTATTTATTTATTAAAAAGTATATCCGTAACTTTAAAATGATAATAAGAACAATATAGTGCACTTAAAGCGGAATTAAAGGTCATTATGTTCTCTGTTAGACATAGGTACTTTTTTTTCTAATGTTGGGAAATACATTTACGCATTCCATCTATAGACATACATGGTTATGAGGCACTCACCGGCTAGAAAAGCCAGTACTACCCAGTAAAAACCAACAAAGCTATCCCCGTCTTAATGGGGCGTTGCAGAGTCGTTTAGCACTCAACCACGACGCTCCGACGGCAGGTCTGCTCAAGTAGACCACAAAAGCCATGAGATTGCTCCCATGGCCAACTCTGCTGACAGAAAAGTACCAGGAGCAACTCGCATGGCACAAACGTACGTTGAGTTGCGGGGTCTTAGATACCTTCTCTTGTAACTAACATTATAAAACGCGACTTTTCTGATAAAAAAAAATTAAAGTAATTACTATAATGTTAAGGGTTAAATTTTGTCCTGGAAGTTGTATGAAACTATCCTTGAAGTATATTGTATATCACCTATACATTAAAAAAGGATTATAAAACTCTATTCACATTTTGTCATAATATAACCACAACGCTTAAAATACAATAAATATAGAGTATATTTTATTTTTTTAAAGATGTGGTTTTAAATTTTAATATTATTGTACAGCGTTTCCAGCAGGACGATTAATGAAATACTTATTTTGATGCAAGGGCTTAAGAAAAGGGGTCTTTAAAATGTCAAAAGAAGGTGAATTTCCCTAAGGGTGAACTCACCCCCTTAATTATATCTTTAAATATCTAAGTGCATTTTTCGAAGGGCCTTTATGTAGGATGAGGGAGGATTTCAGGGGATGGAAATTAATAATGGATTTTCTAAGTTTTTGGTAATTTCGCTTAAGGCTTCTGTTTTACTGCTTTTTGATTAGTTATAATTGAAACAATTGTGAATACTAATAATAAATAACTTGCATATTTTACTATTATATATTTAAACTTATATTTAGAAATAAAAATATAATGACATCCAGGACGTTGTGCACGCTATAGAAAGTCATCTACATCTATACATATAATAAAATTCTAACTGAATCTGTACATTAAATATTTTTTGGAAAATCTTATTGAAATAGTGATTATTATCGATACAGAGGCCGAATCTATAGTGTTTAGAATTTTTGTCTGTCTCTCAGTCTGTCTGTGACCGCATCACGGAAAAACCACTGGAGACATTTTGATAAAATTTGGTATGATGATAGCTGTTTTTCCGGGTCAACATATAGGATACTTTTTACTGAGAAATCTGTACTAAACATTTAAACGTAAGTAGGGACGAACCCGAGCGAAGCGAGGGTGAGTCACTAGTAGATAATATTATTATAAATGTAAAGAAGTGAGTTGTGATGGCTTATTTGTATTTCAATAATAAAAACTTTAAAAAAAAAAAAGCGTCTTCCAGGCACTGAAAAGTAAAAAATAACTAAACGGGGGTTTTCATTTAGAATAGATACTTAATCAGATTTTTTCGAAGTCGGTGTGCTTTGTTTTGTATTGGCTGGCACCTAAACCAAACATATAAAAAAAAAATATACGGTCGAATTGAGAACCTCCTCCTCCTTTTTTTGGAAGTCGGTTAAAAATGAGTGAAAACTTTTGAGATATAAGGCGCTAATTAAATTAATATTTGTCATTATTTCTGTTTGTTTCATCGCTGGTAACATCTAGAATGGATATTCCGATTTTCTTAATCATATTAAATTTAAATTAAAAAAATACTTCTAAGTAACTAAGCTTTTTACCATCAGTAGCTTACAGAACTTGTCAAAACAAAAAAAACCTATACCAGAAGGCTTTTAGTAGCCATTGAAAACTTTCACAACATAAGGTACATACAACAAACAGAATAAAAAAAATAGATACAACTAAAAGATATTATGTACATATTGACACGTGAATTTCCCATATTTACAAAGGATATGATGTTTAGAAGTAGGTAGGTAGGTATTAGAAATTTTTTTTATGAAATTAAAAATATTTGTGTTTTAAATGTTATGTCAGTGGACGAGATACATATAAAAATATTAATTTGTTGCAACAGAAGTAAGCACTTATAATGTATTAGATATGTATTAATTTATCCCAATATATATATAAAAATAAAACTTTTAAATACAGAAAGCCCTCGTCTTAGCAATTTAAAACAGGAGGTGTGCATTTATTTCTTCTTTTCCCCCTAAAGGCGTCAATTTTAACTTGACCTACCCTTCTTAAGATTCCTTCAGCAGTTAAAAGTATATAAGACAAAACAACTGGGGGCCAAGAGTTCTGACGTGAGTGGTGATGTTTTAGGAGGCAATGGACCCCTAAAAAACGAAACCCCTTAATCGAGGGAGGTACGTCTCGGTAGGTTTGTTTCTTATTATTATTAACTTTTTAGGGTAGGTACTTTTATTTTTATATTCTATGGGTTTTTATAGATTTAATTCAAAATAAGAATATGTTTACAATTTTAATTGAGATAATAAGCTGTTATATTCTTTTTCTCTTTCATTCACTACTATAAAACAATATTTTAGTAAATTAGTTTTAAAACTTTTAGTTTTAAAATTTACAAAACTTTATGTCACTCATTATTTTTTATAACCCTTTTTTTAAATAAGAATTAGCTGGTATTGCTCTAGTTTAAGAGAATAATAACTTTTAAAGTTATTTTTGATGAAATTTAGCTTATTTGCTATTGAACTCCCAATATTTCAGCACTATTGCATCTGTAAAGCATTCACTTTATATCAAAGCTAAGAAACTGTAATAATATAAAATTATCATCATCATATATCATCAAATTACTAAGCTTGTATATAAAACTATATACATACTAGCGTCTCACCTTCGCTCTGCTCGGATTCGTCCCTAGTTGCGGTGTAAGGTTTAGTATAGATTTCTCAAAGATAAGATATTTTCTCGCAGTAAAAAGTATCATATACGTTAACCCGGATAAACAGCTATTATCATACTAATTTCATCAAAATCCCTCCAGTAGTTTTTCCTGGATGCGGTAACAGACAAACAGACAGACAAAAATTCTAAAAACTATGGATTCGGCCTCTGTATCGATAATAATGTCTATTTTAATAAGATTTTACAAAAAATATTTATTGTACAGATTCGACATGATTAAAATTTTATTATATATATAGATTAAATGAAACTTTTCAAGTTCATTTAAAAAAATACCTAAGTTGTTTAAGGTAGTATATTTTTGATTTTTGAATGTGATATTTTGCACATCGTGTGATAGATCACGCTTATAATCAGACTACGGTAAATAACACCATTTGTATTGGCATCTTCGGAATCACAAAACAATTAGAAATTTACAAATGAGTTCTATTTCATTTGAACAAAGTAGGTATTGTAATTAATCAAAATCCATGTAAAAAATTATCTAAAATATGAACGCCGCGATTTCAAAATGAGAGCGCCATTATACGCCCGCGGAATTCCAATGACGAATTGTGGAGGGTTTTTCTTGTTTAAAAAACCAACTTATCTTTACAGGCAATTCAGAAGAATTATAGAAAAATAAACTTTAATGCTTTGTGATAAAGTTTATTGAACTTAGGTTATCTGTAAAATGAAGACTCCCACTGTCTCTTCCAAGGATTTATCGTCTTGCAAGGGGGACAAGGAAAAATAAGAAAGGGTTGTTTTTCCTGGGGAGGGGGTGATTCAATTAGGGCGGGCGGCGGGCGATTAATTATGCTTTCGAAATTATAGCGAAATAAAAAGCAAGAGTCATCTTCAGATGTCACGTTGGAGTTTATAAAATATATTTTAAAATTTTGTCCTCAGTAATAAAATATATCATAACTTTATAAATTTGTAGCTTTATCGTGTGGATTTACTCAACGTTAGGTATATACTATCTACCTAATAGAAATAAATACAGATGTTAGAAAACATATTAAACTAAAGCTTTTTTTTTAATTTAGATTATTTAAAAAATTAATAAAACGCTAAGATTTTTTTAAATATTAAAAAAAAATGGTGTCAATTCTTCTAACTTCATTTCATTGTAACAAAAAAAGATTGCTATCGTACACTTTGGCATGTAATTTAGGATGTGAATAGTCTTATACCATATTTATGATTTTATTTAGTTCTAAATATCTAAAAAGCAAATGAATAGAATAAAATGCAATATTTACATTTAAAAATATATTCCTTGAACATAGATTATTAAATATTTATTTAGATCTCCCAAACTAACCTACATACCGTTTGTTTATATATAGATTTAGTATCCCCGTGACCTTATTTCGAAGCCTTCACATGAATCAACGTACGTTAACCCATTCATATGTGAAGGTTAACATGTTGTTTAGACGATATTCATCTTTAAAACTATAGTTTACAGTACGTTTTAGCATATCACTAAAAGGACCACATGTGTATTGAAGTTCATCTAAGTTTCCTAGGAATAATGTTTTGAAAACTTTCCTTAAGGATTAAGAGAAAGAATTTCTTAAGATTAGACAACATTTTTTGATGACACGTTTGGCTCAGTTTGTAGTGACCCTACTTGCGGGGCCAGCGGTCGCGGGTTCGAGTCCCGCTGGGGGCATTCATTTTTGTAATGAGCACGAATGTTTGTACTCCAGTCATGGGTGTTTATATTTATATGTATGCATTTGAAGTTAATATACGTGTAGTGTATTAACTATCTGGTATCCATAACACAGGCCTCGTAGCTTACCATGGAACTAGATAGTGCTGTGTGTAATTAATGTCCCAACATATTTATTTTATTATTTATTTTGTACCAAAAATACGTACTTACTATATACTCTAGGTACTCATAGCTCAATGCGATTATTCTTATGACAAAATGATCTCCTTTTTATTCATTAAATGTTCGTAGATACATTTATACTGTACTAATATGCTTGAAAAATTAATAAAAAAATTGAAATTATGTCTAAACCGCATTTGGTGTAATCTTTCTAAAAATATAGTAATCTTTATGATCATATGAATGTATTACTAGATTTTTCTATATATTTTCATAATAAGAAGTCTATGGAAAAAACTAAAATAAACGATACTTTCTAAACAAATCTAGAAATAATTCATAAAAAACGATAACATTTTTATATCATGTTTATTGCTTTCCCTTTTTTTATGTCATATAAAATACCGAATTTTTGAAAATGCAAGGACATTATAATGTAAAATATAACATAAAATATTTTAAAATACTACAAATTCGAATAAAAATTTAGTTCTAAATAATTAAAAATACAATTTAAACACCTTTAGGCTCTACATTGAAAAACATAAACCGGTCTTTCAATTAACATTTAGCATCAACCATAATAAAAAATAATTACATAATAAGAACAAAATAACTGTCTAAAATTAATAAAATAAAGCAATACTATAAAAGTAAATATTAAAAACCTATACATTCACCCTAACATCTCAAAACTACGTCCCCTTCAAACTTTACATCTAAAAACAGAAAAAACGCTCTACCAACCAATTAAAATTTCGCAGCAAATCGAATGCCCCCACCCCAAGGTACACTTTTATCCGACGTCCACCCTATAGGAGCCATCTTGCTTGCCCCCCTGTAGGCGGGCTTGGGGGGCACTTTTCTCTCCAAGTGTTGTTTTAATTCTGCCGAATATCTTTTCGCGAATACCTCAAGACTTGAAATTTCCTTGTTTCGTTTTGTTTTGATTTAGGTTCATCGGTGAAGGAAATTCTTAGACTTATGAGATTTGGTGTTATTTGTTATTTAGTTATAATATTAATGTCACTAACAAATGGTTAGAGTTAGAATGAAGAAAAAAATGTTAATATATATATATATTTTATTTGTAATTGAGTTTGATATTAAATGCCATGTAAGATGCAATTATACAGCATTAAATAAGCATTTAAAATGACCGGAGATTATTTAAAAATTTGATCTATTTGTTGTAAAATATATAATAATGTACTAAGTACAGTACATAACACAGTAAAACTACTGACAAACAGATAAACATGGTCTTTAGTATAGATTTTAGACCGTTAGACCGTTTAGTATAGATTTCTCAGAGATGAGATATTTTTCCCCAGTAAAAAGTATCTTATATGTTGACCCGGCTAACCTGCTATCACCATACCAAATTTCAACAAAATCCCTCCAGTGGATTTTCCGTGATGCGGTAACACACAGAGAAAAATTCTAAAAACTATAGAATCGGCCTCTGCATCGATAATAATGTCTATTTCAATAAGATTTTCCAAAAAATATTTAATGTACAGATTCGGCTTAGTTACAATTTTATTATATGTATAGATATTTTGAATCCATTATAAAAGCGAGAAGAACTAAAGCGAATCTTCATTAAGTTGGCGCAAAGCCCGTAGATTAAGCGTGAATGAAGTCTTACATTTGCATGGAAATTAAAAGTCACCTGATAGTGGACCGATCCCGCCGGATATTCGTAGCGACGCAGATTTTATATTATCATTTTGTTATTTTCTTTGTTCGTGTGCAGTATACTTAAAAATTAAATTCGTTTCAGGTTTTATATTTTACTAGTGACGTACTCTTGCTTTGCTTCTAAGTCCCTAGAGGTTACAGTCAAGCTTTACTCCAGGCCCAAATCTATCTCTGAACTAAATTTCATCTAAATCCGTTCAGCCGTTTTAACGTAAAGTAGTAACAACATACACGCACATACAAACTTTCGCATTTACCTATATCCATTACTTGAGAAATGATTGGTACAAATTTCTACTCCCCGTTTCACCCCTTTAAGGGAGAGTTTTCAGGATAAAAGCTATCCTATATCCTTTTCAAGGTCTCAAACTATCTCCATACCAAATTTCATACAAATCGGTTCAGTGGAGTAAGCGTGAATAGATAACGAACAGACAGTTATTTTCGTATTTATAATATTTATATTCGTAGTATGGATTGCGTTAGTAATTAGTTATGACCAATTGCGTGATAGGACTTTAAAAATTAGACTTTAAACTACTTTCTCATAATAATCTAATTAAAATAATTTCAGGCGTTCCGGATATTAGTAGGTACAAGGTTTACTTTGATTATTATTTTAATAATCTTTTTCTTTGTTACAGATAAGAGAAGATACATTTCGAAGATACGTAGTTTTTAAATTATTTGTAAATAAAATATTTTTTAATTTCTGTGTGTTTTATTTAATTAACATTTTTAATTTTAAGAAATTCCATACTTTTCCAAAAACTTTGACAGCAGGCAATTCGACCTTATGGAAATAGCATTTGACATATTGCTTTACTGTACCTAAAATAAATTGTATATTGTAGAGACTATATTCACAAATTTTTAACAATTATTTATTTAATATGGCAATATCTAAATGGATATTTTAAACTACAACAATTTATAAAATCATATATAATTTTGATACAAATATCTTCTTATTCTATACATATAATAAAATTGTAACTAATCACTGTCTGTACATAGAATAAGTATAATATATTTGCGAAAAACTATTGAGGGTACGTAATAGAACCAAAAAAAATAATTTTTAGAATTTTTATCTTTTTGTCTGTGCGTTTGTGCGCGCTAATCTCAGAAACGGTTTAACCGATTTACGAGTGGTTTTCACTAATATATTAAGGTAAGCTTCACCAAACAGTAGTGTTTGTTTTATTTCAATCAGTTCATAAATAAAAAAGTTATGTCAATTTAAAGAATCACCTAGGGATGAATCCGAGTGAACCGAGGGTGAGTCGCTAGTATAATAATATAAAAGTATCATATAAAAGCTGTAGAGCTGATAATAACTTAAAGCTAATGCTTTAAAGAATTCGTTGAGCACTTCGCTGTCTCGAAGTTACTATTTTAAAATACCTTATTTGATTTTGCTTTTTAGTCGGATAGTGTTTTAGAAAAGAAGAAAAGATAAAGAAAAAGTAAAAAAAAGTAATACTATGTATAAAAAATAATAAGATTGACTTTCTTATTGCTTTTCCAAAGAAGGGGTGACACTATCGTAATATTATTCGTGGGCTGTCAGTAATAAGTGGAATTTCGGAAGTCCTAATATAGAATTTGTAAAATTTATTTATATGGGTTTTTTTGCTATTAAAATAAACTTTACAATCTGTTTAGTACTTAATATAAATCATTCTGTAGATGGCGCCACAAGCAAATAATATAGAGAAGATAAAAATCATCGTCGAGTCACTAAAATGAGAAAAATTACTTTAATAATAATTTATTGGAAATTACATCTACTTAGCCCACTACTATTTTACTGAGTTTGACTGAGATTTCTAATTAAAAAAATAAATGTTACTTTTTCACGCTTGAAAATCGGATTTGTATCTTTAGTAAACATATAAACTAGATAGAACACATAAGATACAGGGAGGCACAAGTAGACAGGACCTGGAGTAACTCGTGGACTATATTAGTAAGTAGTAAAATTTATCAAAAGGTGACGCTGATTGTTTGCCAAAAGTTGAATGCATACAATATATATATATATATATATATATATATATATATATATATATATATATATATATATATATATATATATATATATATATATATATATATATATATATATATATATATTATCAAGCCGAAAGCACAATCTAAAGATGAACCTGAGCAAAGCAAGGGTAAGTCGCTAGTCTCACATAACTCTCTATCAGAAATTAAATTCACAATCTAATTCCAATACTTGCTTTTACTTTCTTCGTACAATTACAGTTTTTGTGACCAAAAGTCGAAGCTCGAAAATCGAAAAACATTAGTTAGAACGATTCAACGAAAAGACGAGATCACGTACCGATAACATTACCAAGTTTTCGCATTAAGTAACTTTTATTACACTTATCTTGGGGAGGCAGGTAGGCAAAAATGTGCTTCACTTGGCTTTACTTACAGATATATGACTTATGGAACAGATGGGTCCAGTGGATGGTGATGATCTCGAGTTAATGATCACAGTATATTTTATGGAGAGTTTACTTATACAATACATACTTTAGTAGACGTTAGAGATGTATATCAAAATAAATTGAATTGACGTGTTTTTACTCATAATCCCTAAATAAACAACTAAATTGAATTAATTCTTATAATTTAATTTTTTTTATTTTTTATTTATACTTATTATTAAAAATTTGCCTATGGCTATTTCTAATAATACTCAATGTAAAATTTTGTATAGCTTTTGCTTTTTTATTATAATTTTATGCTTTAAAAGATATTAATAAAATGATTACATTTATGACATTGATATACTCGAACAAAACATATTATATCAGTGATTTATAAGTAAATATTCATGTCTATGACCGTTATATATATACTACGTAAAAAATAGAAAATTTTATGTACTGTACATATTTACCTATTTATTTGTAACTAGCGACTCACCTTCGCTTCACTCGGGTTCGTCCATAGCTTGCTTTCTAAAACAAACTTTCATCCCCATTTTCACCCCTTTAAGGGATGATTTCCGAAATAAAAAGGTATCCTATGTTCTTCCCAGAGTCTCAAACTGTCTTTTTACCAAATTTCATCTAAATCAGTTCAGTAGATCTAGAGATTACCCCCTGCAGCCTCACAAACTCACAAACTTTACCTCTTTATAATATTAGTATAGATTATTTACCTATATTATTTTCTAACATTTATTAGAAAAACTCTAAGTTTTATTAAAATTATAGTATCCACAGCCATTCTTCGTTATCAGAAGTAGGATTAACTGAAGAGATATGACTATCATTTAGTCGACGTAATACGTATTCTTTACGTCTTTCAGTTTACGAAGTATGATATTAACTTTAACTTTAACCAACTTTAAAAAGGAGAGATACTCAATTCGTTTGAATTTTTTTTTGTATGTATGTTATGAGATTTCTCGGCCAATTGAAAATGTTTTTTTTTTCAACTATTAAATAGTACATTTACTGATTTTTAATAAATCAACCTCTGAGTAAATTGGTATACGTTTTAAGTTAAAAAAAATGTTAAAAATAGTTTCTTAATATTAACAGTTTATCAACTAAATTCAATTTTATATAAACTAAATGAAGTATCTCTAATAGACATAAAGGCGTATTAAAGTATAGTATAGAAATACAATCAGAACAAATGACCGAGGCAAGCACGGACGGGTTTACGACAATGCCTATAAGAAAACGGGCGTCGCGTTATAAAATTTGCATTCGGCTGGCGGCGTAATGCAGGCAGGGGGCGGTTGGTTAGTGCGGAGACGGATTTTTATATCATATACATATATAGATACAGGTAGAATATATCTAATATATTTAAACGAGCAATTCTTGTATATTTATTTAATTATTTATAGCGGCGATCCCGGAAACGGCTGTAACAATTTCTCTGAAATTTGGTCTGTGGGGGCGAAAAATCGATTTAGATTAGTCTTATGCGAGAAAACGCGTGAAATGCGCGAAAACGCGTGTTTTCGAGTTTTCATGTGGTTTTCTATCGCATTATTCCACGCAAAATATGGTCGATAATTTCTTACGCTTGGGCATAAGCATCGTGGTTAAGCGGCCAAGGAGCAAGATTGACAATCACAGATATCCAGGTCGAATCTCGGTCGTATAAAAAGTCCCTACCTGGGCAACCTAATATAAATATGCTTTATGAATTATTAGGTTGGCCTTATCACTTCTTAAAGCAAGTCTAGTCAAGTTAGACGTGTTTTTTTTGTGAATATTAAGCGATACCTACATTGTCGAGTTTTAAAGAATTTAGATAATTGATTTTTTAATTGAAATTATTTATTATAACTATATTATGTTTGGTCATATCCCAAATCAGTCTTAGTTAAACTTCCTTTACTTCGTATCAGTTTTTTTTTCACCTGAATAAATATTTTTAAATGATTTTGAAGTTGGAAATAAACAATCATTATTATTATAAAAACTATTATGGTTAAATATAATGATATATTCAGAAAATATATTTTATCATAAAATCTTTTAATTCAATATAATTTGATTCTTTTTAATATAAAATATATTATAAACTAATACATATACACATTAATCGTCAATTTCAATCTCATTGACTTGAAGAATATTTGAACTAACATCACATCTTAATAAATGTAATATGTTTCTTTTGAGTGTAATAAGTGCTTTCCATAGTGTTATACCTCAAGGGGGTGGTGTCCGACCTCTAGGGGGCTTGCGGGGGTAAACAGGAAAAAGGAGGGTAGGAAAATTTCCATTTTCTTACGTCTTTCCAACCCGCTCTGCAGCAGTTTTTGATTAACGGACGGCAAGGGCGAAATTTCATTATATATTCATCCCCCCTAGCTTATTTACTTGGGGAGTTATTGTTCGAAATATCGATGGAGATTCTTTTGTTGGCGATGTCTAAGATAAGACGCGAATTCGATTTAAAGACGTGAAATTTTGCATAGAAATTGCAATATTCAGAAGCTTTTGAAAGTTCTGAATAGAGCTTTTAAACTCTATTTTAATAGATCCATTCTTTCATATAACGGTACTATTAAATTTCGAGTTTATATATTAATAACAAATATAGGTAGCCATGAAAGCAATTTAAAAATACATATTATTGGGTATGTTACTAGATTATAGCTTTACTTTACCAAAGTAAGGCTATAATCTAGTAACATACCACCTTTGTTTTTTTGTTCGATTTTTTGTTTTTTATGCGTTGTTTTAAAAATTAATATTGTTGAAATTTGAAATCAATCTAAGACAGCTTTTTTATTTGGTAATAACGTAAACAGTATATTACAAAACTAATGGACGAATACAGAAAATTATTGCTAATTTAAAATTCAACTTTCAAATGCAAATATTTCTAAGCTTTCTAACTGGAGAAGAATCTTATTAGAATATATTCTGCTATGAAAATATGAGAATCATACATATTACAGGGAAATATTGAATCCTTTTCATTGCGACAAAATTAACGGCTATAGTAGTAATGTCATTTTTTTTTAATTATAACGAAGTAAGTAAATATTTAATTATATTAATAAGTAGGATGAAATAGAACACAAAAAACAAAATATAAAATTAACAAGGAGCTTAGACTTAGAAATTTTAAAATTTATTTTAAAATTACATTAAAATGTCAAATTCAATCATTATATCATAGAATCATATTATACAATCGTCCCCATTTTTGAAAGAAAAGAAAGACCTTCAAAGATGACATCTTGGGTCCATCCTTGTTCGAGAATCATGGTCTGCCAGCTGGCTTATTGGCTGATAAAAAATACAATAATATAGATACATCATTAGAAAAACGGCCGTCCTGATTTTAACAGAACTTTTATTATTTTAAATAGGCGTAGTAGGTGATATATAGTTCGAATTAGAAACATTCTTTATCATAAATAACTTGTATCTTAAGAGCGGTCTCATACAAAGAAGAAAAATATATACAATATATACAATACTATAAACAAAGCTATAACGTGACCAATTAAATAATTGACTCTTTTAAGCTTATGTCGACATTTATGTTTATCTTAATTTAGTACGTTTTGTACTGTATGATCCAAATAATTTTCATCTAATAATTTAAAAATCAGCAATTAAAATGAGTTTGAAAACGGCATATCTTTTAAAATAAAAAAATAATTTTTAGATGGAGTATAATTTCATTGAGGCAGTGGTAGCCCAGTGGTAACGCGCTCGCTTGGGAAACCGAGTGAAGCTGGTTCAAATCCCGGGTCTCGCACCTCTGATATTTTCATGTGTGAATCATTTTAAGATGATTACCACTTGCCTTACGGTGAAGGAAAACATCGTGAGGAAACCTGCATGTCTGAGAAAACCTAGCAAGTTTTTGAAAGACATGTGAAGTCCGCCAATTCGCACTTGGCCAGCGTGGTGGACTATGGCCTGATCCCCCTCGTATTGAAGGGAGGCCCGTGCCCAGCAGTGGGACGTTAAAAAGGGTTTAATACATAGCATTTAAGTAGACATTTTAAATAAAAGTATCTTTTCGAATTATTTCGCGTATTTATTTTGATTTTTGGTTCCCGACGTCCGCAAAATAATCCGAAAAGATAGTTTTATTTAAAATGTCAAATATTCGTGTAAATCAAAGAAAGTATTAACTTAAGTTAAGTCAAACTTAAGTTCTATAGCTTAAGTTTGACCTCCCCATTCTATGAACTCCCATTTATATGGGCATATTACAGGGGCTATGTTTAAACGTTATGCATTAAAAACCATATACGTACATACAGACAGATAGTGCCGAATATTAAATGGCTAATATAAACATTGATTGAAATGGGCTTAGAACTCATCCCTAGGTTCGATATAGATTCACGCAAAACAAATTAGATCGATCACTACACTATGTTGCTATCACAAAAATAGAATACAAATGATAAACTAGATTTAAATTATATTTCTAGTTTCATGTAACTTTTTATCTTTAAGAGGATTGTGAAGCTAAATAAAAAAAGTAAATTTCCATACAAAAAGCGATAACGTTTTCCCCCCCATTAACATAGTCTAATTTTCATAATTTTTGGAAATGTTGTAGATATAATGAAAAACTAGGTCCGTACGTTTTTATTTTAAAGAAATATTGCGTATGATAGAAGTTATTAGCATCTAAATATCTGTATTTTTGACGTAAAAACTTCCTCGAGCGTTTTTATTTTTTTATAATTAAACTAAACTGAATTACTGAAAAAAGAAAACGTACAGACCTAGATTAAGGTGTACTGAATCTAATGAAACCAAAATTGTCTCATTTCGTAAATGTTTAGGGGGGTAAAAACGTTATCGCCCAAAACAATATTTCAAACAGGAATGTAGGTAATTGCCTCTAAGATTTGCAACTCTCTCTATCGCACCATAAGGGTTGGCAAAGCGAGCGATATGAAACAGATAGCATTTTCTTAAAAACCTACTCGCGCCGTGTATCGGCACTTCACAATCCTCTTAAGCTGCCTCGTTGGTTTAGTGGCTAGTGTATGCGGTAGATCTGGCGATCATAGGTTCGATTCCTAGGTAAGTAAAGTTATTGAATTTTCCTTTTAGAAATTTTTCATAGTAGCCCAGAGTTTGGAAATTGGCAATGTAGTTGGATTCTTGTATTGGAGAGTATGTAGAACCTTCGACCCTGCGGCTTGTCTACCACGGGTCGTGTCGAATTGGAATTGTTGTCCTATCGGAACATGAAAGTTGTAAGGGATATATACTTTTCACCCCCTTAGGGGACGGTTTTTTGGATAAAAACTATCCTATATCCTTTCTAGTGTCTCAAACTATTTCCATACAAAATTTCATTTAAATCTGTTCAGCAGATCAGACGTGAAATGATAACAGACAAACAGACAGACAAATAGACAGAGTTACTTTCGCATACTCAATATTAGGCATGGATTGTAGCAAATTTTGAATTTAGACTTAAATAAGGAAATAATTTCTATTTTAAAATTATCTCACTAAGAATTGCGATGACGTCACTTGTAGGGGTCGATATTATTGCAATTATATATAGTGTAGGTACGTAGGTACTTGTGAACTACAATATCTTTTGCGCAGATGACTAGTGTTAGTTTGACATTGGCAACCTATCATAATAATACTTCCTTTGGGTTCGTCCCTAAGTACGTTTTAACGCTTAGTATGGAATACATAGACTAATATATACATAGTTATAGAAAGGTTGGTAACTACTTTGAAAAAAGTAAAAAAAATATATATCCCTTACTTGAGAAATGATTGAAACTCCATACAAACTTCCACGCTTCTTTTCACCCCCTTAGGGGACGGTTTTTTGGATAAAAACTATCCTATATCCTTTCTAGTGTCTCAAACTATTTCCATACAAAATTTCATTTAAATCTGTTCAGCAGATCAGACGTGAAATGATAACAGACAAACAGACAGACAAATAGACAGAGTTACTTTCGCATACTCAATATTAGGCATGGATTGTAGCAAATTTTGAATTTAGACTTAAATAAGGAAATTAATTTCTATTTTAAAATTATCTCACTACGAATTGCGATGACGTCACTTGTAGGGGTCGATATTATTGCTTATAAATAATAAGGGATTATTTATTTATTTAATAATAATGAAATAAAAAAAAAACTTTTAATGAAATTTTAATTAGTTTGCTATGACTGGTGTTTAAATATTATATTATATCGGGAATCTCAAAAGTAATGATACATGATGATGACAGTGATAAAAGTTATATAAGAGAGAAAGTATTAGGTATGAATGCATGTAGAATTGTAGACGGTATGGATGGATTATTTGTATGAAAATGTAAGCGTGTTAAAGTACGACCACAAAAGCAAATATTCTGTAGAAATATATTTTTTCTACTTTTACGGCTAGTTTTTTTTAAATCAATATACAATAACTTTAAAGCGCGATGCTAAGGAAAGAATGAAATTTGAATTCTCTATTAACGATGCTATCGTCTAATATACAAAGGAACACACCTGAAAGTTTTTTTTTGAAGTCGGTAAAAATGTGGAATCAAATTTATCTACTATATTAATTATTTAAATTAAATGATATCATTATATATTATTATAGCGTCAATAGATACCTTTCTGCTTAATATTAATTTTCCAGAGTAACCATTTTCTATAATAAAAAGTCAAGTGGCAGTCTATTATAGTACATTCTTCTTCTAGTCGTTCATTCTTGACAGAGTGGTCGTGGTCATGTCTCGGTTGAGTCTTGCGCCACCGTACCGTATCTCTACATATGTTTGGCGGCTTGGGCGTTATCATATATGCTGGAGTGTGTCACAGATTTTATAAGGTCTGTCCACCGTGTTTGACAGCGCCCACGAGATTTTTTGCCCTCGAACTTCCCTTGCTAATTAACTATTTTTACAAATTCAAAAAATGAATAATTATTATTGTGTTATTTTCGTTTTTCTACAAACTATATTGTCCACACCACACTTACAGTTTGCTAATTCCAACAGTTGCCTGGAGGAGATCGCTGTTTTAACGATAAGGCCGCTTCTTTTACATATTCTTGTGTGTACTAATTTTTCTTACATTTTATAGGAGTACAATAAAAAGTATTTAATATTTTAAGTTTTTTTAGTCTTTCCAAAAGTCTAGTTAAATAACTAAGTAATAAAGATTCATACAACAGTGTATGTACACTGCTTAAAATATCCTTCCATATTGAAAGTGAGGAACAAAAGCTCTTACAATCTTTTCATCCCTCATATATAAGCTATAAAAAGATTGTTATCCATGAAGAAAATTTTAATGTATAAAATATTTCTAAGCCCTGATCTTTCTAATGAAAGATGAAAATTGTTATTCTGTTTCTACTAATGAAATGTAGATATCGATACTGACTTGCACTAGTTATAAATATATACAGGATGGGTCAAATGATGGGACACGGAAGAAAAGTACCTTACATATTGAAGTTACAAATTTTACTCAAAGTAAACACTGCAATATTTAAAAAAATGATTCCACCTGTATACCATGTATACCATATATACTTTAATTTTTCTAGGTAATACGTTTCATTGGTTGTAAAACATAATTATTAAATTTATCAATAGATGGCGCTGTTCAAGCAACAAACGTAACGACGTAAGTTTACTTGTTAAGTGTGAAGCCGTGGTCAGGAACTAGTATAGGATCATATTGACGTAAAATGTTGAAGTAAGTAGGTACGTTTGTGAAAAAAATGGTATAATATTTAAAAGTAGGTGTATAATATTTTTTTAGAAATTGATTATTACTAGATTTTATTTCGTAGGGCAATATTATTTTAATAACAACATATTAAATTAATATCCCTATATACTTTTCTTTCATTCTAAAATGTGAGAGGATTTTAGTTATTTTGTTTAAATCCATTAATTTAAAAAGCTTGCCTAAGAAATAGATATACATAAACATTAACATAACCTTCCTTCTAGGAACACAAACAAACAAAAAGGAAACAAAAAGTATCACAAAACAGTACTAAAACTTTTTCTTAATCTATTCCACGGCGAAATAAAGTAGCATAGGTATCTAAGTATAATACCATCGTAATACAGTACCGATATTTTTACCCATTTTATACAAATAATATAATATATAAATCGTGAGAATGGCCTCTTTCCAAAGAGGGGAAAATTCATATTAAAACTAACATCTTAATAATTGACGATTTTTTAACATGTTCTTAGTTCTTATTCTTTTATTTAATAGGGTTTCATACGTTTTCTAATAGACAGATAATCAGTAAGTAGTATCTATTTAATCACAATATTTTTTACTATTACATACATTTAAAAAAACTAATGCAAATATTAGTTTAAAGCTATTCAACAATAGATGGCGTACCTATACTATATATAGCGATATTAGTAAATATAAACAATAAGACAATATTTTTATTTAATTTTGCTACTAGAACTTTATATTATTTAGCCTTTAAAGTATTTATCCAATATAATAGAAATAATTGTAAAATTTAATGACTTTAAAATGTTTATATAATACAAAAATCTAATAATAGATGGCACTACTACACATTTACTAACGTACTTACAGTACTATTCAACAGATGGCAGCAGTATCGTTTAATTTAATCATAGAAAATACAGCGTTCAGTATAATGATAAATGCTTTAATCACTGTACCATATTTTTAAGAAATATAATATTTTGATATATCACCATCTATCATTAACAAAGCCTTTACCGGAATATCAACTATTTTACTTCATTTCAATTCTAGAATTGCTTTTGGTATCAAAAAATAAAAAAAATGTAACCGTATGGAATCATATTAAAGGGTTGCTATGGACTCATATAAAAGAACAGTTGTTTGTATTAGATTTAAATGGAAAAATCATAACTTGACTAAGTAATTTCAGCACAAATACACGACAAAAGCCGGAAATCTTTAATTTGTTATATTATCATATCATAAAACTTATTTTGGCTTTCACGCGTTCGGTCGCAAAATTTACTTGCTTCTAATATAATTACTTTGAAATAGACATACATATATTTATCCCGTCAGTAATATTAATATTATATAAGTGGGTAAATATTTTATTTTGTAATAATTCTTTCTTAAAATTCGGAAATTTGATATGTTTAATAAAATTATTTTTTAAGATTCTGTCAAGGTTTTATTTAGATTTTTGGTTCTTTTTTGATTTTGTTTCGAATATTTTATAACAGAAATGGTCACGAAAAAGACTAAGGGCAATATTCATAGATCGAACTTACACTTATTATGACAGTCTTACTTTTAGCAAAAAAATGTTTCATAATCTTGTCAAATGCTTACTTTACTTTCGAAAAACTTAAAAAATCGTACTTCCTTAGTGTAGGTAGAGCAGCCATTGGTTACTTTGGAATCAAAGTTAACTTTGAATGGACTATTCGATTATGTTATATACTAGCGTCATTTACATAAAACTATAGATGACAGTTCCAACCAAAAATCTCTTCAAAAAGTGGCATCGTAAATGACGTTCAGTCAAATTTTATACATCTATAGTTACATATAATAAAATTGTAACTGAGTCGAATCTGTACATTAATTATTTTTTGAAAATCTTATTGAAATAGTCGTTATTATCGATACAGAGGCCGAATGTATAGTTTTTAGAATTTTTGTCTGTCTGTATGTCTGTCTGTATGTCTGTGGCAGCATCACGAAAAATCCACTGGAAGGATTTTGTTGAAATTTGATATGATGATAGCTGATTACCCGGGTCAACATATAGGATACTTTTTACTGCGGGAAAATGTCTCATCTCTGAGAAATCTATACTAAACGATAAAGGAATAAAATCCAAAAGTCGTAAATTTTGATTGTGTTAACACAAATTTGAATTTACCCGTAGACCTATGAAAACAATGTGCGTTATGTCACGTTTTAAAGTCTTCCGAAAAATAACAGCTTTTGAGAGTTCCAAATATTATATCGAGATAGATATTATAGACCTTACAAGTACCACCCTGCGCATTCTTCAGTGAGTTTTTGCAAGAGGTCAAGGAGCCATAAATTATATCTATGATGGTACCTTCACACTGAAGAAGCCCGTGCCTAGCAGTTAAAAAGGGCTGAATACTTGCAAGTATCTAATCATATCTATCCGATGCTACTGTTGACAGAAAATACCAACAAAAACACTTTCGCGTTATTAATAAGGAGATAATATTTTACCTTTCTACTATAACAAGAGGCATCGGCAACACGTGTATTAAAAAGTTAATTTCTTCAATCGCATAAAATTTAATATTAACAGCATTGTGTTCGAAAGTACAAGGTATAGAAAATTTTTAATTTCACGCCAAATTCTTTTGAGTATCGCAACGTAATTGATTGATTATCGAAATCAGTGGAGTCTAGTATTTAACAAATTATGAACGAGATTGATTAAGTTTTTATAATGTTTAGTTTAATTTTCGTATTTTTTATATTTCCGAGGGCAAATTCTGCTGATTTCAAAAGTAAAGTATAAGCTTATATGTTAATGTGTGATACTTTAGCTACGTGCTTTTACAAAATAAATGAAAGCTCGGTAAAAGCGGTTACAACTTTTCGACTTTTCCGACTTAAAAAAAAGAGGATATGGGTAATTGGGGTGTATGTATGCTTTAAATGTGCATAATATTATGTTAAGCGATATTTTCGACAAATGTGAACTGATTATTTTTTTTTTAACAAATTATGGTGAGTCTAGGTGGAATAAAAACATTACTGTGTCTGTATAGTGTTTGAGTCGGCGGATCTTTTTAGTTAAAAATGATTTTTTTTTTATATTACATGCACCTACTACAATTTAAATCCTCTTTCAGAGTACGATCTTATACTAATACCCGTATTAAAAGTACACGAATCAGATAAAAATGTTCATGATTTGTTCTCTTTGGAAAAACACAGAAAAAATAGCAGAGAAAATTTGCATAAGTTAGATATAGAGCCATATGACGATGCGTTAGATCTCGCTGATGTTGACAGTTTCGATTATGGAAAAGATCGAGACGAAATTCCTGACAGTCATCAAAAATTAGAAGAGGATATTTCGAAGTATGGCGAAGATAAAATAGTTGGAGGATTCGAAGTAGATATTAATTTGTATCCGTACCACGTGGCGTATGGGAGTAACTGTGGTGGTGCTATCATTGATAAGAAGTGGGTTATGACTGCTGGACATTGTGGGTAATTATAATAATATTTAATAACGTTAACTATTCGACTATTATACTACACAACTAGGGACTAACCATCGCTCTGGTGGTCCTAGCTGTTTTTTTTGTGTTTGTAATATTTTTAAAGCACCGCTTTTTGGCAGTAAATTCGTCTATTTAATATTATATTAGACTAGCGACTCAACCTCGCTCCGTTCGGGTTCATCCCTAGTTACATTTTAACGTTTAGTATAGATTTCTCAGACACGAGTTATTTTCCTGCAGTAAAAAGTATCCTATATGTTGACTCGGATAACCAGCTACCATCATACCAACTTTCATCAAAAATCAAGTGGTTTTCTCGTGATGCGGTCACGGATACACAGATAGACAAAAATTCTAAAAACTATAGATTTAGTCTCTGTATCGATAATAATGACTATATCAATAAGATTTTCTAAAAAATATTTAATGTACAGATTCGAATTAATTACAATTTTATTATATATATAGAAGAAAAATTAAGATAGATACAAATAATTCACATGATAAATGAAGTCATTAAGTATATTCTTGTGTACGTAAAACTGCTAACTAATTGTAAAAATATATAAATTTGTTTTATAGTAAAAAGCCATATGTACGAGTAGGGTCGAAATATTTAAATCAAGGCAAGAAAATATCGGTGAGGAACAACTTTATCCACCCTCTCTGGTCATCTAATAATAAAGATCATCCATTTGACTACGACTTTCAACTTCTGGAACTCTCTGAACCATTAAAATTTGGAGAAAATATTCAACCGGTCAAGATTGCGCATATAGAAGATATGGTTATTGGTAAAGTTGTCACTGTCACTGGATGGGGGAATACTGAAGAGAATGTAAGTGAATGAAATAAGTATAGTTTTAAGCTCTAAATTTAGAATTGTCAAAATCATTTTAAAAAAGCTAGTGGAGTTATTCGTGTGCGAGCTTACTGTCTACAGGTAAAACAGCTATGCTGAAATAAGTCAACAAGCATCTTTTAATTTGCTCCTTTAATTTTTGAATATACATAAATGTTTAATATCAATGATCTGTAAAAAATCAAAACGCAAAATCATGATTTACTCTAAAAAATATTTTAGTATGAAAATGATTGTGTAAAATAGTTATTTCAAAGTTCGAAAAAATCATTAATTGTTATAAAGCAAAAACACTGACGTTTCTGATTTGACCTCATTCGTCTGTGACTAAATTAAGTACTTAAACAAAACATGTGCCTTATCTTTGAATTTAATCATTCAATATGCATACAACAAATAAACGTTGGAATGTACCTAATAATGTATGTAATATGTACCCGCCTGATCACATCTTTTGTTGAATATGAAGTGACATTAAATGTAAATGCCAGAAAAGGTTGTTTGTAAAATATGCATGAATTATGGTGTTGTTACAGGGTCCTTACTCAAATGTGCTTCGAGCCGTGCGTGTACCAATTATATCGAAGGAAAATTGTCAACTAGTACCCTATCCGTACTTTAGAGGCGCTCTAACTCCTCGGATGTTTTGCGCAGGATTTGCTGAAGGAAAGAAAGATGCTTGTCAGGTAATGTGGCAATTTGACGACATGCTTGGCTCAGTTTGTAGTGCCCTACTTGCTGTGCCAGCGGTCGCGGGTTCGAGTCCCGGTGAGGGAATTCATTTGTGTGATGAGCACGAATGTTTGTATTACAGTCATGGGTGTTTATGTTTGTAATATGTACTTATTTAAAGTTATATATGTGTAGTGTATCAACTATCTGGTATCCATAACACAAGCCTCGTAGCTTACCATGGAACTGCTGTGCTGTGTGTTAATGTCCCAACATATTTATTTATTATATAATGAAACGTAACCTTTTTGTAGCTACCGACATTTAAAATGATGATATACTAATATGTGGTGAAGTTTTTTAATTGGGAAGCGATGGTGAAGTTTTAAGAAATGATAAAAACAAGTGTAGAATATAATATCAATCATTGAGGCTTAGCCAAAATTTTCTCCTATGATCGATAAACAATAGATATTAAAAAATTATATTGAATTGACAAAAATGAATATGTCAAAGAATCATAGAATCAGTCATTACCATATAGGTATACTGAGGTTTTTTTCTTCAACGATTGTAGAAATACACTTTTCAGTTCCTTTATTTGATAAAATAATTTTATTTTTTTTCGTTCAGGGAGACTCCGGTGGTCCTGCAGTGGCTTATGACAGATTATTAGGTATGGTGTCTTTTGGCTATGGCTGTGCTACTCCTGGTTCTTATGGAGTTTACAGCAAAGTGGCCAAAGTAAGATCTTGGATAGAAGAAGTAACTGGATTGAGCCTCGACTAAAGATAACTTCTTATATATTGTCCTTTTTTATATAAAATACTTTGACGTTTTCTTTTTTATAAATTATATATTAATTAAATATGTTTTGATTATGTGTTTTATTTATACAATAACAATATCCTAAATATATTTATTATTTTTATTCAATATATTTATTGATTTATATAGAATATACAAAGAAAAAGTTTGTTTGTTTAGGATTTTTTTATTTATTTATGTACCAAAAAAAATTTATATAAAATATAAAAAAGATACCATATGTACAAAGGCTGTCTTATTTCTTTAAGAGATCTCTGTCAGAAACCCCCAAGTGTCAGAAAAAATAAAAAAATAAAAATGAGGTGCGATGTAGGTACAAACTACAAACATCAATTAATATATAAATATACTCATATACAAATATACATACATATGTACATAGATACTTATATACATACATATTACATACATGCGTACGTTACATATGGATTTATTAAGTATATGCTCATAATGAAATTCAAATGTAGACTAATTGGAATTTTTAATTGCTAGAGAAATTCTGGATTTCAATTAAGTTTTTAAACTTTAAGTGGAGTTTACATTAAATAAGTCAACCTAAAAATATAAGTTAAGCTACCTACTCTGCTTGCTTTGTACTTAGTAACAACGTACTAAGACGAAGCAGGGCCCATATATTATCTAGTTTGGTGGCAAAATTATATTTGAGATTGAAAATTTACCGTTTACTAGTTCCAGTTTCTTCTTGTTAATACTTACCGACATTAAAGAAGGGATATAGTGACACGGACATTTTACTATACCGTATTTGGTTAAAATTGGTGCAGGTGTGACTTTCTACAATGGTTCAATGGATTTCAAATATAAGGAACGCAGCTTTACTTGTAGGTACGTTTAAATGTTTTATTGTACTTGGTTATTAAGGTAGATGTTAATGGGTTCGAATATACCTAACATCTACTTAAATAATCTAATACTTGCTTGAACAAGGTGACAGTTCATAATGCTTTAAAAATAGATTTCTTTTGATTTTACGTCTTAGAATTTTAAGTCAGTACCGTATATTATTTTTACTCTGTATTCTTCGATGATTGTAGAATAACATCTTGTTTAAGACCCACTAAGACTAAGTAGTATTCAGACAGAGAACTCCCTAAAACGATTGGTGTAAGAACATTAAAATTTGTTTATAAATTAAAATTTGTAAATATGAAAATACAGTAAATGAAAAGAAATCGAGGGCGTAAGTGAACTTTTCTCTAAAAGGGACCTCTTCCAATCAAACTATGGGGGTAAGAAATATTATTATTTAAATATTCCAAAGTAAAAGAGAATATATGAAATTTTATAATTTTGTGAAAACTATTGCTTTTTGAATGAGCTAACTTTTTACTAGATTGACGTGAAGGCGATATTTTATAGTACGACTAGCAGTACCCGCGGCTTCGCCCGCATTCAAACTACTAAAAAAACAAACTCTGACACACCGACTGCAGCGCCACCTATCGAGTCCAATTGTGTTTTTAAACCATCCAGGAGGCCATTTAAATAAACACACAAAATTTCATCCAAATCGGTCCAGCCCTTTACGAGGAGTAAGGTGACAAACACTCGTACAGAAGAATTATATATATTAAGATATAAGATATATGTATATACGCTCTCCACTACAGGCTTTGCTTGTTAAACAAAGAGCATACATGATTCATTGCACTGTTCTGTGTATTTGTTGCTCAAGACGCACGCTAGGTGGCGATTCGGACTTTCATATTAATCGACTTAGACTAGTAATATGCCTTAAGTTTGAACCTGGAACATTCAGCGTACAATACTCAGTTTCTAAGATACCACTGCGCCACATGTCTATAGAATGTCATTTTTTGACAATAATATTCTAAATGTGAAAATGTGTGTCGGTGATAAACACTCATTTTTTAGTCAAACGTTTTTGATTTAGAAACACTAGCACTATTATCGGTAAATTTTTTATTCTTTAATAGGGTTGAAATATAAAACAAAGATATTAATACTGACTATTGGTGCTGTTTAAGCAAATATATATGCAAATTCATAGTTCCTTATTTTATATGTAGGTTTTCGTACGTGATTTCGGCTGTAGTTTTGCTTGAATCGTAAAAAGTAACTTTCAAAACAGTATTTAATAAAAATATTGGAAAACATCTATGTATACAAATAAATAAAATTGAATTGTCTGTTTGTAATGTCAAAATAACAATATACTAAATGCATATGGCATTATATACGGTACTTGGAAGAAAAACACAAATTTTAAAAATTTTGTCTGTTTGTCTATCTGTTTGTTCCGGCTAATCTCCGAAACGGCTGCACCAATTTTAACGGGACTTTCACTGGCACCTACCTGATATTATAAGGAGTAACTTACACTACTTTTATTTTAGAAAAATATTTAGGGTTTCGCTCAAAAAAAAAACATACCTAGGGACGCACCCTAGCGAAGCGAGGGTAAGTCGCTAGTATGTTATACGTTTTCTATGAATTTTGTTAATATGTATTTTGATGGGTTGACGTGCCTTTGGATTTTGTCATCATATACGTATTTGCCACAAGTGCCACATGTAGAAGCCGAAGAGAAATTATTGCTCGATGACCTGTTTTTAAATATTGTTCCATTAAGTTATAGAAATTTCGTACAATTCAATCCTCTTTCTCATTACAGTTTTTCTTTTTTGAGATATATAAGCTATTTTTACGCGAAATCGAATTTGATTTTGGCTAAGCAACTTTCAGCATAGATTATATAATAATTCCAGTTTAAAAATAATAAAGGAACACAATTTGCTTAAGTATAATTTACGAGAATTATTAAAACGAATCAAATGAGCTCAAACTCCTTAGTATACATCGTTTCACAAACATACTCGTATAAAATTTCTAACAGATATGACAGTTAGAAGTTGCTTTAAATTATATCTCAAATTTAATCACAATATAGTTTTAAGAGAAGATATTAAAAAAAATATATGCGGTCGAATTGAGAACCTCCTCCTTTTTTTGGAAGTCGGTTAAAAAGTGTTAAAAACCTGTAAATCTAAAGAAGGTACTTTACAGTAATAATAACAAATATCTGTATAATTTAGATAAAATAGAAACATAAAATAGAATTTCTGAAACCATAAAAAATTGAAAATTAATATCTGAGTTCATCCAGGCTTGTTAAAATCGACAGATGCCTTTATGAGAGCAGATAAAGGGTATGTAGAATATGAAAAAGCATTCAAAAATATAAATTATTACCAATCAATGGGGGATGATAGCCGACTGACAGCTTTATGATGACGCAATCATTGATGAATTAATTTTTCGTTTATTGCTTTGTTCACTTTTGTATATGTATACTCGTAGATATGCATACAGGATAGTAGGTTTACACTGTAATAATTTCTGTATATCATCTTAAAGAGTGAAAAAGAGCTTTTTCTTATGTATGGACTGTGGTAGCAATATGGTACTATACATAATGTGTGGTGCGCTCGCTTGGGGAACCGAGTGAAGCGGGTTCAAATCCCAAGTGTGTCACTTCTGATATTTTCACGTGCGAATCATTTCAAACATGATTACCCTACGGTGATAGAAAACATTGTGTAGAAACCTATGTCTGACAGAATCTATCAAGTTTTCGAAAGACATGCGAGGTCGCTAGCCCGCATTTAGCCAGCGTGGTGAACTAGAGCTTGATCCCCTTCGTATTAAGAAGGCCTGTGCTCAGCAGTGAGATGTTAAAAAAATATATTATGCACATTATTATTATGGTATATATAAATTTTTTGTATATAGTTTTAACTTGAGTTTGCATTAACTAAGAACTAAATTGAACAGTTTTATGATTATTAAACTAAATATAATAGGTATATTCTTAAGACATTTAAATCATAATAAGTGTACTTCCAGTGGCCCTTTTAGCTATATTTATTAATACTATTTACGAGTAGTCATATAAATATATGTTTACGGTCACTTAAATAACTATACTTTCACCTGCAGCGGTCAAGTCAAAATCCGTTCTACTTAACTGTTTAAAGTTACACTTATCAATCTACACTAATAATATTATTATAAAGAGGAAAGGTTTGTATTTTTGTAACGAATAAACTCAACTACTGGACCGATTTAGATGAAATTTGGTAATAAGATAGTTTGAAACCCCGGGAAGGATATAGGATATTATTTATTCAAAAAATTATCTTTTAAGAGGGTGCAAAAGGGGATGGAAGTTTATATGGGGAATCAATCTAGGGACGAACCCGAGCGAAGTTAGGTTGACTCGCTAGAAATATTTAAGTTAATCAAAAGCATTATAATATGGTATTTTATTATTCTAATCTATGTAGACACTAGATATTTATATATTTTTTTAATTTTGTAGGCCTAAAATTTATCAGACTACGATGATAATTACTCCAGTTTAACAACCTATTACGGTTTAGATTTTAGACTAAAATGTCAGAGGAGAAAAAGAGCTTAAACAATTTAAATAAGAAGCACAAGTTCTCATATTTATACACGCCATATTAAATGCTGTAGTGAATGACGCCTGGCATAGTGGCGTACAATCGATTTTATCTCCCACTTTGATTGTGAACACAGTGTAGCATCTAGATTTATTAGGTTTCGCCAGATCAACGCCCCGGCTGTTGGGTTCATTTTGATTTGACAGTATTAGTATGGAAACGTTATTTTAGACTTGTGCATTCGTTTAAAATCTATACTAATATTATAAGTTTGTGAGTATGGATGTTTGTTGCTCAATCACACCAGAACGGCTGATCGGATTTGGATGAAATTTGGCACAGAGATAGATTATGGTCTGGAACAACACTTTTTATACCGGAAAATGTACGGTTCCCGTAGGATAGGTTTGTCTTTGTTTTCCTAGAGCCGAACCCGAGCGAAGCGAGGGTGAGCCGCTAGTAAATAATTGTGTGCGTGATTTTGGTTTTGACTTGCATATATGTATATTTTTTTTACTATAAGCCACACTTTACTTTAAAATGACTATGCAGTTATTCTTTCATTCTAAGGTTTATTCAGGACTATAAATTTTGTATGGGACTATGTTACTGACTTACATTTTAACATCTAGTATAGATTTCTCAGAGATAAGATACTATCCCGCAGTAAAAAGTATCCTATATGTTGACCCGGATTACCAGCTATCATCATACCAAATTTTTTCAAAATCTGTCTAGTAGTTTTCTCGTCATGCATTCTCAGACAGACAGAAAAAAATTCTAAAAACTATAGATTCGGCCTCTGTATGGATAATAATGACTATTTTAATAATATTTTCCAAAAAATATTCATTGCACAGATTCGACTCCTTTATTCTTTCGAGAATTTAACTATATGTATAGATTATCCTTAAAATATAATTTATTCATTAAAAAATTATAAAAACTCTTTTACAATTTGCGAATATATCGTGTTATATACAAACAAAACATTTACATGTACATCATATAGTTCTTCCTCCTTTTTAAAGGCAGTTTAACGTTACTAGGGACACGTGTAGAGACGCTTAACTTAGGATAACTGTAAAAGGTTAGAACAAATTATTATTAACAGCTACTGTTTATTTAACTGCCTCGGTGATATAGTGGCGAGCATGTAAGATTGCAGATCTGGAGGTCCTGGCTTCGAGTCCTGAGTTAGGCCACCCGTGTCTCGAAAAACACGTAAAACTGTTGGTCCTCCGCCTAGTCTTTTACTAGTCGTGTCATTTTCTTTCCATTTTTTCTTTTCTAACTTTTCATCCCATCAGAGTATGACAGGTGACATGTAACAGAAATAAAGAGTGTACTTGTGTCTGCGTGCACTCTACTGTTGTGTCTCTCTCTCCTCTCTCCTGCGCAGTTCGATTCTCAGTGAGATTTTCTGTCGTGGCCGCAATCAGTCCAGAGGAGACCATTTAAGACTAATTTCCAAACAAAGACCAATATAAGCCGTAATGTCTTAATACAGTTTTATTTAACTTACTACAATAGAAAATTTATATATATATATATATATATATATATATACATATATACATATATACATATATACATATATATATGTATATATATAATAGTAAATATATATAATAAATTTTGGCTCCATATAAAATAACATTTTATAATAACATATAGTTCTACGATATTTTCACTAGCTCAAGCTAGCCTCTTAAATATTGAATTAAATATTAAAATTATATATTGTTATCATATATACATAATTGTAAATATGTATGTACTTTGTTAGTGCGTATACCGTATATGAGTATGAAACTCACTGCCGTTTTTATTTTAGATTGTATCAATATTACGTAGGTACTGGCTATTGGCTATTTTTTTAAGTATATTTTTGTACTTTTTTTACACTTTAAAGATATAAGTAGCATTTAAAAAAATTACATAATTGAAGATTAAAACAATATACTTATGAAATTTAAAATATGTCTTGAATTACTAAGATAAATGGTCAAATTTGTTTGTATGAAAGGATGACTCTCGAAACTACTGAGAATTTTGTTAAAATTGTTACACTAAAACAGGGTAAACCAAATGAAAAGTAGGTTTCTAAATATTGACATTTGTTTTATACTAGTGACTCACCCACTCTTTGCTCGAGTTGGCCTCTAGAGAAACAAAACAAATCTATCTAATGGGAACCGTATATTTTTCTGGGATAAAAAGTAGCCTATTTGTCATTCTGATGTATGAGATATATTAGCGTAAAGTTTAATAAAAATTCATTCAATAGTTTTTGCGTGAAAGAGTAACAAACATCCATACATCTTTACAAATTTCCGCATTTATAATATTAGTAGGATATTAATAGAATATTTTAAGCATAATTCGTATTAATATATAATAGTAATAGTATATGTTTGAATATGTATTTGATTTTAAAAATAGCATTTGCAAAGAAACACTACGAACAGAACAATATTTTTAAAGACCAACAAACGTTTTATAGTACTCAATTGATGTTATATCATAATGTACACCGCGCAAAGTCACGGGCCCTAGTTAGTGTATATCTTAGATAACGGCACCACAAACGTTCAGTTGCGGGTAAATGCAACTATTTTGACCGCAGACTGACTTGTGCTCAATTATTTAGTTATGTATCTAATGCTATATACTAATTTGGTCACCCCTCTGTGTTTGAATATTTAATTTCTGCTCAGTTCAAAAAAAATATTAACTTTTTAAATATATTAATATATTTGTTTTTATATTTTACTAGCGCGAAACCGTGTCTTCGTCTGCGTTCAATCTACAAAAAAAAACTCTTTGGCTTTATGTTACACATGTATTTATATATATGCATAGTTTTAAAATAATGTATGGAAAACTGACCAATTTGTTCACATTTGTAATTAGTGCTCTGCTCCCTTGGGTAGTAGCATGATGATATATAACCTTCCTCAACAAATGGGTTATCAAATGAAAAACGAATTTTTCAAATCGGATAAGTAGTTCCTGAGATTAGCGCGTTCAAACAAACAAACTCTGCCTCTTTATAATATTAAGTATAGATGATATCATGTTTTATGACCTCTGTTAATAGTGTTAACTATTTTTAAATGTAAAAGCGTTAGTCACATCGCTTTCCATAAATTTTTGATGGCTTGTTATGTATACAGTTTAAGAGTAACCGTACATTATAGATGTTATATGGTTTCCGCTAGATTGATCAGGTTCGTAAAAACATAGTAAGAAGATATATTATGATATTATCGAATGATATTGAATCATTGTAATGTGTATTGTATTGCCGATAAAAAGTCTACAGTGCGCGGAATTTTATCTACGAGTGTATTTGAACCTACTGTACATTTTATATTCTACTTACTCGTCGCTCATCAGTCCTCAGTAAGCTATATAACTTACTATTTAAAAAATATATTGATAATTTCATAAATATTATAAATGTGAAAGTTTGGATTTATGAATGTTTGTTACTGAATCACGCTAAAACGGCTGATCGCACCTGGATGAAGTTTAGGACAGAGATAGGTTATATTCTGGAAAAGCACATAGGATAGGATACTTTTTATCCTGGAAAAATTTACGGTTCCCGTGGGATATTCATACTAACCGTTAAAACGTTTCTATAGGCGAACCCGAGTGAAGCGAGGATAAGTTGCTAGTAATAGATATATGTGACATGATAAAAGTTACTCCAGTTTTTCAATACTATATTAATAATAGTATATATATATATATAATAGTATATATAAGAATGATTATTTCGTCCTTTGGGATTCGATTTTGTTTGTGTTCTCCTCCCTCTCTTTAAGTACCTATAGTTAAAAAGGGTTGCTCTTTCATTTTTTAGTATTTTCGTATTGGAAAAATTAGTGTTATAATAAATAATTGCTTTTGATTTAAAAGTTATATCGACTTAAAAATTACCTTAAAAGTAATTCACAAATTAAAATAGATTTTTTCCCTTAACTATCATAAAAACTTTTCAACATATAATTTGAATAAAAAAAAGTTTTTTTATGTCAAGCTATTTTATATGTTCATAATTGAAATGGCTAGTATAAACGTATGGAAAAACTAAACTCACCGCTCAGATCGAATAGGGTTTGCTGTCTTTATGACTCATTGAAATTTTTCATAATAAATTATATTTTAAATGAAGTATAAATATTTTTTTAATAAATGTATGTTTATTTGTAACATAATATACTGCACAATTAAAAACTTACACTTTAGTATGTGTTTCTGCGCATGCCCAGGAAGGTTTTTGACACAGTACGCTCAATGTATGATAGGTAATCGCATCAGATAATTTAAGATTTATTAGTCTGAATACAATAGGTACAACGAATAAATAATTTATTTTGTGGGTACCAATAATTTGCTATGTGAATGTGGATTTATAAGAAATACAAGAAAGCCGTGGGCAATAGCTAGTATATAATCTATACAGATAAATAAAATTGAAGTGTCTGTTTGTAATGTCAAAATAACAGCTTTATACTAAATGCATATGGGATTATATACGGTACTTATAAGAAAAACACAATTTTTTAAATTTTTGTCTCTCTATCTGTCTGCTAGTTCCGGCTAATCTCCGAAACAACTGGATCAATTTTAACGGGATTTCCACTGGCAGATAGCTGATTTTTATAAGGAGTAACTTAAGCTACTTTTATTTTAGAAAAAGAATTAAGGTTTCGCTCAAAAAAAATTGAAACGTATCTAGGGATGAACCAGGGTTTGTTGTGACTCGGTTTGTAACATTTTTTTTCTATGTACAGACATTCCACCTCAACAGTTTTACTATAGTATAGATACATACATATAAATCGTAGCTTTTAGACTTAATATAAATTACATACATACTTAGATAAAAGGAAGCTAATGTATACAATATTGGTAAAATACACGTATTACGTAAGTCACGACTTGAACTTCAGGTAACTTTCTCTGTTATTGAGCAAGCGTTGTTCACAAGTCCTTACTTGTTCACACTACTGTATTTACTATTTATATTTAATGTATATTAATATTATAAATGTGAAAGTTTGTGAGTATGGATGTATGGATGTATGTTTGTTACTCTTTCACGCCAGAACGGCTGAACGGATCTGGATGAAAGGCACAGAGATAGGTTATAGTCTGGAATATTATATAGGTTTTTTATCCCGGAAAAATGTATGGTTCCCGTGGGATAGGTTTGTTTTTGTTTTCCTAGAGGCGAAACCGAGCGAAACGAGGGTGAGCCGCTAGTATATTATAAAATTAGTTCCTCTCGATATGCAATTAATATGTTAACCAAATCGTTGGGTTTTAAATCTGAATCTATTTTAATACTGAAATTAAGTACAAGAAATTAAAAAAAAAAAAATTGTTGCGTGTAGCCTTTTCGTGCGGTTGAAGTAAAACTTATTTGGTAAATATCGCAATTAAATTAAAACAAATCAATAATTAAATAATTCATATTAGGCATATTATAATCATATATTTATAGAATATCAATATATAAATAAATAATAAATATATAAATAATAAAACATATTTTTTTTAGATTTCTGTTCTTCATTATTTGTGGAACGACATCTTATTTAAGTCGCTAGCTTAGAAATGATAAAATTAGAATTATCAAATATATGTATGCACTACGGAACCCAAATTCTTTTTCTAAAATAAAAGTAGCCTAAGTTACTCCTTATAATATCAGCCATGTGCCAGTGAAACTTTCGTCAAAATCAGTCCAGCAGTTTCGGTAATTAGCTGAAACAAACAGACAGATAGACAAACAAACAAAAAATTTAAAAATTGTGTTTTTCTTATATTATGTAAAAAGCTGTTATTTTGATAGTACAAACAAATACTACAATTTTATTTATTTATCTATATAGATTAACTAATTTTGATCCATGATTCTCCTCATGAAACGAAGATCGATAATAAATAAATATATTACTTACATTAGAGATATCCGAGCATTCTATTAGTAAAATAATGCTTAAAACGTAAATATAATATTTACTTTTGTTGTAGATTTATAACAGACTTAGCGCAATCCTAAAATAATTTTCCTCCTTTTATAATCACTTCGTTACTGGTCCAATATCGGTCTGTGGAACTCTTTTCTATGTAGGTATTCATTTGTAATTTAATTAAGATTGTTTGCAGCCTTCCTTCTCTCTTTCTTTCTCTCTGCCCAAAGGTTGTCTGGAAAAGATCGCTCTCTAGCGATAAGACCATATACAACCTATAGTACAATAGGTGTACTATTTCTATTTTAATTTTTCTATCATGTGACGTAAAATGATGGTGTGTTATTAAAAATATTTGTATTATATCAATACTTAGGTTACTTTCAAGCAAATTAAGCATTCTTGTTAGACGTATACGAATACGTACAAATAATCTAAAAACACTGATTAAAATTCAGCGAGGCAGATCGCCATACTCTAAACCAAGCAAGCAAACGCGAAAAATAAACAGCTGTAAATCTCATTCCGTTTAATAACGTCAAAATGCTTCTAATTTAGTAATGTATTCTCTTTCGGCGTCCATTTTGTATGATTAAACGCCAACTAGTAACAAATAAAACCTAAAGGCAATACTGTCCAATCAATTTCATGAAAAATTGTCGAGGCAATAAAAGCTACAGTGGACATCGCCGACACCGGAATTAAAATCGCGTATCGACGAATTTGCTTCTGAAAAATAAGTGAAAAACATTTTCCGTTTTCCGAAAACCTCCCACGCCCATATAGTATATAGTTAATGTAATTATCTGCCTTCAATTTTGTATAAAATGATTCGCGTGTGCGTTTTTGCAACGATGTATGCGTGTATACGTACGGTATTGCATTCGTATGGGTTTATTTTATCTACGGTGTTTGCCGTATATTGATGTGGGGGGTTCTCCCTAACCCCACCGACCCCTTGGGGGGGGGAGGGGAGGGGAATGATGATGACGATGACGAGTCTGCGCAAGTGCTAAAGTGGGACGGACAGATAAAAACTATCTAGGATACCTATAGCACTGTTTTCACCCTACGTCGTGTACAAGGATGTTAAATACTTCATTTTTACCTTATTGATAAACGAGCGTTCGGTTAAAGTAAATTATTCACATTTTTAAACGCATAACTTTTGTCAAAGCGCTATTTTAATGAAAATAACACAAAGGTTAATTCAAAAATTTCATTCTATGATAATAATCTGTTAATATTATGTGATAGAGTATTGTATTCGATTATTACCTCATTTATGAGTCTCTGTGCTTTAAATGTATTAAATAGGTAGTTTTTGTATTCGTGTCCTTGATTGAATGATTAAAAATCATAAGGTTAAAACTTTATTATGGGATAAATACGCTATGAACAAATTAAATACAGTTTTATGAAAACAGCAGTCGAATTGTTTTATTTTTATATTAGTTTATGGGTAACTTACATGATAAGCTTTCGTTTCAGCCTATAAAACCATGAATTTTATAATAATTTACACCAAGTAATCTACATATGATAATATTTTAATTTACCCTTGTGTTATACGAATCATGTTTTCGATAATTAACGTTTAACAAATTGCGATTAAGCAATAAGCGTCTCGTTTCTAAAGCTTTTATATTTTATATTGTGCTTTAAAGCACTTTTTTAACTTAATAAATACAAGTATCAAATCGTACTGCAAATGGTTGAGATAGGAATGTAAGTGTAGATCAAATCATTTGTGTTACTATTTATTCGCTTTACACGGCGTTTTGACTGCGGCAGTCATCAGTCGACAGACCTATTGAAGAATTTCTGAAAATACGCGCAAATTTGTACCTTATTGCCTTTAGAATAAGGTTCTTTTTCAATGCTTAACCTTTACAGCATCCCTTTGATACGGTTTAGTCGATGCAAACAATGATAGACAAAAGTTAGCGTTGGTCATTTTTAGGTCAATGATGTTTTATAGTTTAAGCAGAGTATAATGTGTCTTTATAATATAAAAATTTCTTTTTTTTCACTGTATTATATTCTTATATTCTCTAGTATATGTGATAATAAGAAATAAAAATTTGTATGTTCTAAAATTAAGTATACAATGTTCATTATTTTTAATACAATATTATTATACTTTTAATATGACCTCTTAAGCACAACTTAATAAAGAAAGACATTAAAACTTTTAATGGATTGAATTGAATTTTGTATGAAGTTTTTCTTTTTTTTATTAGAAATTTTCATTCTCAGTCAAAACGAACGAAGTCACGGGTTGCTAATTGCTTACAGATATAGTAAACAAGCAAATTTTCAGCGCGTTGAATGTGTCTAACGCATCGACTTGCGTGGATTTCATTTACACCTGTCAAAAACTGTTTTAAGTCCATACGAATGTGATAGGTAATGCGAAAGACAGATTAGATTGCATAATAGGTTTTTTAACTGATTTCAAAAAAGGAGGAACTTAACTTAGGTGGTCATATATTTTTTTTTGTATGTTATATTGTAATATCTCCGCAACTTTTGAACTGATATAGCTAGGGCTTGAGATTTTCAAGGGTGTTGTTTAAATTTCAGAAAACCATTTCACCCCTAACCTACTGTAGTTAGACACATCCTTAAATTTTAAATTCGATCTAAAATTTAATTTAGATATTTAGATAGAGAAGATTCTCTGTCGAAAATATCACTTAGTGTTTTTTAGTCTAGTATTTAAGCTCAAAGATAAAGAAAGCTCTAGAAAATCTAGAATTATTATAACAAGAACTACAAATTTTATATTAAGACTTACTAATAGTTTCAGTCGTAAATATTTTGTTATAGTCCGTGACCACTTAATGTGACCCCCGCTTTCTATAAGAGGGCACAGAATACTTATGCTGAGATCTTAAGCTGTAACGATAGATTTACTCGATCAATTGATAACACTATAATTTTATTCAGACTTTTAGTTTTTGCCCGCGACTCTACCCTCGTAATTTATATATGTATGTATATATGCTCTACTTCTAATGGTTGAAACATGATGTCAGGTAGCTTATAACCTTCTTCAATATATAATAACGTACTAGTAATTTAAACAGAAACACACAAAAGAAAAGAAGATATATTCTATAAAAGCTTTTATACTTTAATTTTTCAGTCAATATTCCATCTTTCAACGTTTCGAAAATGAGTCGCATTGGGAAGATAGGTTTAAATATATATATACTTATTTACATAATACATACTTACTAAAGGTACATAAGGCTTAATAAGCGAATGAAACATGCATTTTCACGAGCCGAGCTGAACGAGGCGCAATCAGAGCGATAATCTTTCGACATGATGTATCATAACTATATTTATGGATATATTTTAAACGTTTTTAATGCGGTAATATTCTACTACCCCCACTTATATATTTTATAACCATTTCATTGGTAGATTTTAAGCTTGAGTGCGTTTGAACTTAAAAGCTCTGTTTTTATTGATACTTTACTTGTCAAAATAAGCTTAATGTACTTTCTTTATAATAAGTATTAGTAAGTTATTAACATTTTAATGTTGATTGATTTTAAGAAGGATGTGCTTAATTTGGTTATATGTATCTCTTGGCGCGTATGTTACGCGATATCGCCGAAAATATTGAACAGATTTTCTTTTTTTTTTTAATAAATAAGTTTTTTTTAATAAATCAAACACAAACAATATTTAGGATGAAATAATTATTAATTACTTAATTGTACCAATAGTACAATTATAATTGTCCTTAAAAATAATTTGTAAATTTTGTTTTCTAACGAAAATCGAACTTGTGACTTTGAATCTAGTAGCGAGGTAAATTTTTACATAGGAATTAATAATTAGTTTATAAGTTTTATTTTAGGTGTCGATTTCAATATAAATAATTGTAATTACTTACTAGGTATTAACATCTCTATAACAAATCTAATGGAAAATAAAATATATTCACAATTTCTTTTTTCTTTTACCCTTTCCTGCATTTTATCTATACCTACATATTATAAAATTGTAGCTGACCGCTGTCTGCACATTGGAGATATTTGAAAAAATCTATTATTAAGTGTCTTTATTAACGCAATAGAACCCAAAACAGTGATTTTTAGATTTTTTGTCTATTTGTCTATGCGTTTGTGCACCCTTGACTTAACCAATTTGAGTGCGGTTTTCACTAATGTATTGAGGTATTCTTAACTCAGAATTTAGTATTTGTTTCATTTTAATCAGTTAATAAATAAAAAAAATATATGAATTTAAAGAAGGACATGAAATATTAGAAAAATTGTTATAAAATACTGTTCAGTTGATTTAGCTGAAACTTTGGTTAGCTATATTATAGTTAGCAAAACGATGATGTTTGAATGTTCGGTGCAAAATAAATTTAAACCCACGAAATACTAAACAAAATCTGCATACCTAGGAACGCAATGAGCAAAGCGAGGGTAAGTTGCTAGTATATAATATAGACCTTATGTTCATCCCTATGATCCCCCTTAAAGGATGATTTCCGGGATAAAAAGTTCCTATGCCCTTTTTTTTTTTTTTTTATAAGATTCAGTGACAAACGAGCAGACAGACCACCTGATGGAAAGCAGTACCTGTCGCCCATAACACCTACAGTTCATGCACTTAGGTTTTAGGTAACAAAAATACAGAGCCGCAGGTGCGTTGTCATTGGGAGGACTAAGATGATATGCCTCTTGCCTGTAATTGCGCTGGTTACCTTATCCTTCAAACCGGAACACAACAATGCAATCATTGTTGCTTGGCGGCAGAAATAGATAAGGGGGTGGTACCCATCCAGTATTTCTTACCAAATTTCGTCTAAATCGGTTTAGTAGATTCAGAGATTACCCTATAACTACACAAACTGACAAACTTTACCTCTTTATAATATTGGTATAGATGAAAAAAAAAACAATGTACTGTATATTTTTTTAATAATAAATATTTTTATCAGCAATCAATTAACAAATAACTGGTCTTAACACCTATAAAGCTACCCCGATTAATAATGACACATAGAAATTTGAATACTCTCTGATCCGGGGATTACCCGTAATGCAGAAATGAATGAGCCACCATATTTTAATGTTTTGCGAAAGGCGTGATTGTTGCGTGGAGAATTATGAAAATGAGTAGTAAATAAATTATTATGCCGATTTACATATAATATATTGCATATTTAATGTAACTGTTTACTGTTTGAATTAAACACCTCTAAACTTATAGAAGTTATTGTTCTTATTTATACTAGGTTTCGCCGGTGGTTTTGCGTGACACGTCGGGAATACAAAGTTATCTATACATATAATAAAATTCTAACTGAGTCGAATCTGTACATTAAATATTTTTTGGAAAATCTTTTTGAAATACTCATTATTATAGATATAGAGGCAGAATCTATAGTTTTTAGAATTTTTGTTCGTCTGTCTGTCTGGGAACGTATTACGAGAAAACCACTAGACAGATTTTGATGAAATGTGGTATGATGATAGTTGGTTATCCGGGTCAACATATAGGATACTTTTTATTGCGGGAAAATATTTCATCTCTGAGAACTCACTAAACGCTAAAACGTATCTAGGGCCAAACCCTTGTAGAGCGAGGGTGAATCACTAGTTATTATATATTTGTGAAAGGATTTTTAGAATCGGCTCGAGCAGTGATGGAAACAAAGTCGATAATTCTAAAAGTTATTCATAACAAATAAACGGAGGAATAAATAAATTTAATCTGTTTATAGATAAGAGTGTGACTAACTATTATTTTTTTTTCTTTGTAATTATGTATAGACTATAAAAAAATCTTGCAACAGCTTACTCTATAAAAAATGATATATGGATATTTATTTACTTTTGTCATTTAATTATTATATAATATACTTTAAGTAATTACTTATAATACTTTACTTATAATAGTGATTACTATGTAATATACTTTGAGTTTTACTTTATCTGTGAACCATTTAAATATTATTAATTACTATTAAAAAAAAAAATAAGTGTACCCCATTTAAAATACATTATAATTACATTAACTATGTATCATCCAAAAACCGTAGTTGTTTCGAAAAAAGTAATTGATATAAAGAAACTACATTTTCCACATTAATGAACTATATTTGCACAAAAATATTCTGATCTACGAAATACTTTAAAATAGAACCTTGAACCTTTTAATTACAGTCAACGCTACTAAACTCATTGAGCTATCTAACCCAATAAGTGCACAATTGTTAGGGAAGGTTAGTTACGGAGTGACGCCAGGATGCATGTTTCACCAAAATGATCTTTATATGTACGTAAGAAGGATTCACAATCTTCTACAACAAAAACTACCTAGCACCAGTAGTTCAATAGACTAAATTAGTCTTAAGAACAGATTCGATTTTATTTAAATAAGTTTAATAAAGCATTGCATCACATTAATATAATTACTTATAATGAAGTCAAGCAGGTCAAAGATCCGATAAATGAGAGGAGATAATATGAAGTTAATGCAAAATGGCTGCCAATATATTATATAATTCTGAAAGAGCCTAGCCATTTTGTATATAATCTTTATATACACAAAATTCGCGGTATTGATCGCGTGTTGATAACGCCTCAGTTGAAATTAATAACAAGCAAATAGTTTATTCTAAACGTCCGTACAAAATGCACACACACATAGAGATTGTAATTTGTAAATTGAATTCCTCGCCCGGGTTCTACTAGAGGCTACGCGGGTGGGCATATATATGGAGTTTTATAATAAACACACAAAATCATTATTTGATGATTCCGAGGTGTACGCGAATGACTGGGATGAGGGCCACCTGCCACCCTGGGGGAGCAACCCACCCCCCGGACTGGGGCCGATGCAGCAGCAATGCAACCTTCCGACATCAGTGTGGCCAGCGAGCCTGATGACGACGCGTGTTTAACACCTACGCAACGCGCCAAAAAAACTAACCGCGCAAAAAAAACTTTGAAAAAATCATTCAAAAAAAAAATTTCAAACGGCCTAAAAACCCAAAAAATCGAAAATTTAAAATACCAATCTTTTGGTTTAACAAAAATTTCGAAATTACGCGCATGCGTTAGAGTCATCGCTGCCGCCCGCTGACACATTCAAGAGATAGTTTTATGCAATAGACGATATTCAGTTTTTTCACATAATCATCTTAGATTTTAAGTGATTTATTAACCAATAGTATTCAGCAACACTTGAACTTTTGCAATAGATCGGAACACCGGTTTAATTTCTGTTAACTGTAAACTACTAGTATTAAGGCAACTAAGAGGCAGTTCAGCTCGGATTCGTTGTAAAAGGGCTAAAATAAGATCTACAACCATCCGGGAGGAGCAGCTGATAAACATTCGAAGAAAAAAATCCATGGGAAAACCACGAAAGAAGTCGTGGCTCCATAGATGCAGAAGCAACTAAGTTAAATGCGCAAGAAACCGAAAATCGCCAAGATTTTATAGCAAAAGGAAATTTAGAAATAAACAAATAACAGCCACCGCCATTTGACGATAAAGAAACACGTTTTTTCGCAATAGAACAAGTTTTACGTTTATATCAACCGTTATTATAAGGAAACAATAGAAAAGAGAATTTAAGAATTTGAGTTTTTTAAGTACATTTAAACAACACTGGTTATTTTTGGAACTTTTCGATTGATTTACTTTGAGTTTTATATACAGACTCTCCATATATATTATAGTGAAAGTAATCTAGTGACTCTGGACCTAAACATAAGGCTAAGTGATATTTGAGACTTTTGGCAAATAAGTTTTGGAAAAGTTTCGACCAATTTCATCTACCAATTCAGATTATAAGGGAGATGAAAACAAATTAAGCAAAAAAAAAACTCGTGCCTTAAATTGGCCTTAAATTAATAATAAAAAGGTAAGATTAAAATTACGCCAAAAAAATTACAAAAAAAAAAATCTAAATTAACCAAGTTTACCTACCTGTTGAAATAAGTTCTAGATTTCTTTAATAGTACAAAATTAAAAGTAAATTAACGTTAAGACTTAGTTAAATGTTTTTGTTATTTCTATACCTGTAACGTTTTATATGATTACATATATATGTATAAAATTAATCGGGCTTCAAAATAATTGAGGGCTATACGTGATAAATAAAGACAATACAAAAGAAGATAACTCCGACACAATTTAAGTCGACGAGTTGGAGACGAAGACGATCACAGATATATTAAAAAGGAAACTAATACTAGATAAGAAAACCATACCCGGACTGACAACAAATATCAATCAAACTGAAAATAGGTAAGTATTTGCTTCTAAGTACATAATTTAATATACAAGTATTCATTATATAATACTTTACATATATGTAAAATTTTAAGTCTAAATAGTATGTACGCTCAATAATTTTGCAGCCATTATGAAAATTCTGTTCATAAGCGTTAGAGCACTGGCTGTACCTCTGTCTCTCTTGCTCTCACGGGGTTCTTGTATAGCGTCAGTTTCATTTTATTTATCGTCTACGTTAAATTTAATATTTTTAAGATTTTCACTTATTTCAAAATCAGTATCTAATTTAGATATATCTTCTTTATTAGATTTTAAATAAGCATCTTTATTGACGATATAATATTTTTTATCATCAGCAATATTTTTAAGGCGTGTCCAAAACAACAAATTTGAGTCAGAAAATTGTATCAAAATATTGTCTAGCTTTACGTTAGGTGGCACCTCATGCGTATCGAATGCCAAGAATGGCATAGAAACATTCGCCTCTAACTTTCGTTTTCGTCAAGTCAAGTTCAGGTTTTGCCGATGATTCGGGCGGGGTGCATTGCGCATGCCTAAGTCATCGCAGTCATTGCCCAGCCAAATTATTGATTGCGGGTAGTCGGAAAACTGCAGGAGGAAGGGGGAGCGTCATTTACCAATGTGATAGTTTTCACAACGCTCAATTATGTAGGGAGGGAGGCGGTGGGGGAAAAAATGTATATATCAATATGGCGGATTTCAACGGATTTTGTATTAAATTCTATCGGCCCCGCCTGCGTGTTCGGAATTTATGGACGGGCTTTAGCGGAACATTGATGGGTTTTCATCAAACGATTTTAAATTTTATATGTATGTAGATAGTTTTCGTTTAATCATCGCAAGTCTATATATATTTATATAAAATTTATTTTAATGCATCGTTAACGTATAATAACGTCTGCGTATTTCGTAACGATCGCACTTCTTATTTAAGGCCCAGTCCTTTGGTAGTTACGATGCTTCTTACTGTAATTTCTGATTAGCAAATCGACTTAGGCTTAGGTTCAACAAAAACATTATGAGGATTTATACTTTATTATCTAAATGTTCATTATTAAATAACATCTTTTGTAAGTATATGGTATTCAAATACCAAGTTTGAACGGCGATTGATTAACTAGTTAGGCTTTATTCCAACGCAAAGGGCATCAGACCTATGCATAGATCCTATAATACGAAAGCTCTAGCCCTAACGTTAGGGTGTTAATAAACTATATCCCTATATTCTCGACACTCACATGTAGTCTGAGTTATGTATTTACGAACACTTGAATAAGCCCCAATTTAATGTTCGTAAAAGCTCGTAGGTATTGGTAAAAATATAGAAGATGGAAATTTAATCATCAATTAAAAGTATTTTTGAAATTATGTATTAAAGTTTAAATGGATATTAAAACACTTGAACAATAAATCATAGTAAACGAAGACTCGAGTCCTTAATTAAAAATATACATTTCTGCGTCGACACTGCTAAGTCTTTTATTAATACTTTTCAAAGGAAAGATATAATTTACCTAAATTGGTAACATATATAAAAAAATATAAATTCATGGTTTTAAAATATTTTAAATTATTTTGGTATGTGTAGCGTTTTTTTAAATAAATATACACCTAATAATATTTAGTTATTTACAAGCTTTCAAAGGTAAATTTTGTAAATAAATCGAGATGTTATATGTTAATAACAATTTCGCAATGAACACTTCTCTATGCGGTATTTTTTGGAATGGTAAACAAAAACAGTGATATTTATAAAACACATAATATACAATAACTTATATATATTTTCAATTAGTAAATATTTCATATAATTTAGTTACCTGCCAACGAAAGTATTGTTTAAATTTTAACTGTTAGTACCAGTAATTACTCTGTACACACAAACACAAACGACAAATAAAGACACAAAAGATACTAGCAATAAACAAAAGAAAGATACAAACTTTACATCCTTAGGAGATTTTGAACTTAGTATAAACTATAAAAATCTTACATCTCTTTAGCCACAATAATCTAAGACTGATATGAAATCAAATAAGAAATTATCACTCACTTCAAATTGCGAAAAGCAAACAGTTGAAAATATACCTAAGAACATTTACTATTTCTTGTTTAAAAAAATTACAGTGTAGTTAAAAAATTAAAGTGCAATTCACTTACGGTAGAAGTGAAACTTCTTTGGCAAATATCACAATGAAATTTAAACAAATCAATAATTAAATAATACATATTAGGCATATTACAATCATATATTTATAGAATATCATATACGGAAAGAATATAATATTATATATTTGTCAGACAATAATAACGGTTACCATGGCAACAATCCACAATAGCTTTTATTTAATTCATGCACATTCATCTCACAGAAATAAATATTCATTTTTAGTATAAGCAATAAGTTTAGATTTTTTTTTAACAAATTTGAAAGTTATTTTACATTTTATTTAATATATACTACATAATAATCAGCATTATTTTCGACTTCCTGTGTAATGTATTCTATCTTATTCTCTCGCCGACTTAATCCTATATATTTATGTGTTTGTCTCTTTCTCGTGCAGCATTCTAAGCAAAGATTTTAAAAAAGTTTCGCTTTAATAAACATAAAACACATGTAAATTGATTACGTTGTAATAAATAATACTGATGAAGCTACAAGTAAAGCTCAATATAAAGCAACAAAATAGTAACTACATGTGACACGTGTGTTGTCTGTGTAAATGTCACAATTTAGTATGATGAAAAGTTTAATTAAAAAGCTTTATTTACGATCTAGCGTCTTAAGATTGTTCTACCATTGCGTCTTTTATATTTACGATATTATACACATATGTACAGGCAGCGCCATCTATAAATTTTTTTTAGTATGAACGGTCATAGTTTATGTATGTGCTAAATTTTATCAAAATATGCCTAGCCGTTTCAGCGTGATCGACACACATACAAACATTTTGCCTTTATATTAGTATAACTAGGTAACCATCATAAGAACATTTCTTAGTTTCCACTGAAAAAGATAGCACTAGTTTCAAACATCTAAATCGGAAACAGACATATACATGCTGGGACATTAACACGCAGCGCCATCTAGTTCAATATTAAGCTGCGAGACTTGTGTTATGGATACCAGATAGTTGATACACTACAAATATATGTATAACTTTAAATACATATTATAAATATAACACCCATGACTGAAGTACAAACATTCGTTCTCATTACAAATGAATGCCCCTAGCGGGACTCGAACGCGACCACTGACACTGCAAGTAGGGTCACTAAAAACTGAGCCAAACGTATATAATAGACATATGTATATATATCAGACATACGAACAAAACAACTTTAATAAATGCTTCAAGCAATAATTTAGTTATCCTTCAAGACTTTCAATTCTCTTGGTAATATTCTAATTAAAAGACGCTTTAAATATTTTCTATTAGCATTAATATTGCAAAAATGAGATTTATAGAATGGACGATGCGTGGGCAGCATTTACTTGTTTTGCGCCATCGGAATGCCTTGTCCGAGTGGTTGCGAAGAATGCGCGGTAAAAACTTAGTGTCAGCTATAATGTTGCGGACGGACATAGGCTCTAGTTTAACTATTATTATGAAATATGCAGATTTTGATGTTTTAAGACGATTTAAAGTTGGAATATCTATACAGATAAATAAAATTGAAGTGTCTGTTCGTAATGTCAAAATAACGGCTTTATACTAAATGCATAAGGAATTATATACGGTACTTATAAGAAAAACATAATTTTTAAAATTTTTGTCTGTCTCTCTGTCTGTTTGTTCCGGTTAATCTCCGAAACGGCTGGACCAATTTTAACGGGACTTTCACTGACAGATAGCTGATATTATAAGAAGTAATTTAGGTTACTTTTATTTTAGAAAAAGAATTAGAGTTTCGCTCAAAAAAATTAAAACGTACCTAGGGACGCATCCGTGCGAAGCGATGGTAAGTCACTAGTAGTTAATAAAGTTTGTTAATGTTTATTTTTAGTTTAGGCTGTACATAATGTTATGTACATTATGTTTAGAAATGATTAAAATAAAGAGCTCATTCAGATTTTTTGGATATTTTTCCTTTGAATATAATATATTTTGCATTAGTGTTATATTATTTATCGAAATCATTCTTCTGTGTGCTTGGCCTGAACGAAAATAATAAATATATTTAGATTTTGATCTAAGTATGTATTTTTAAAGATAAAAAAGTATTATTATTTATTATTATTACTATAAAGTCTAAAGATCAATAAACTAATGTATGTTCTGACATATCTGAGTCATGCTCATAGTGTTTTTCAAGTTTGACATCATAATATCATTCAATTTGTTTTAACTTTTAACTTTAAACTATTTAATTTGTAGAGAAAATAGAATTCTTTAGCAAAATAACTGTTTTTATATCAAATTAAACTAAACAATTGTAACATAAATTTATAACACTTAATGCATTATAATGTTATTAAAATAATTAAGTTAATGTTTTAGATCTACAACCAATCAAATATGCGGATAAGACAATCAATATTTCATTACTCTTATTTATGTTGTACAGTGGAATGTTTGTTACCTTGAATTTAGTTATTGTTCAAACTTGCATTTTAAAATAATATAATTAATAAAGTATATAAGATAAGAATTTATGTTTAAATATTAATTGTTTGTGGCTGAGAATAACTAAGAAAGGTACGATTTTGAAGCTTTTATTAAGATTAAGAACGAAAGTCTATTATATCATGGTCACGGCAGATACCAAAATAAATCCGCGAAAAATCCGAAAAAATAGTTTATTTTTTAATTTTTTTATAACACTTTATTGCACGAGAAAATGGTACATTAACAAAAAAAATGAGATGTGCAAAGGCGGCCTTATTACTAAAAGTGATCTCTTACAGGCAACCGATCGAAAAGGATACAAGAAAAAATAGTTTTATTTAAAAGGATAGAACTTATTAGAGACAAAGATAAAACCAAATATAAGTAATAGCATTAAGATAAAAATAATAATTTATTTAATAATAATAAAAAATGAAATATGAATTTACAAGACATTTAATACGAGTTAAAGTATAACAAGTGGAGTATCATTCAGACGAGCTCCCTATTGAACTCGCATCAATTTTCTAACACCATTAAGAGCATACGTTTTTGTGAAAGAAAAATGCGTCTTATTACATTACGATGATGTTTTGCATGCATTTGTGCTGATCGAGTCTACGTGAGCTTCGGTTTCACGGTGCGACTTAAACTGTTGGTCCAGTGCATATTTTATTTCCAGTTAAATTCTAAGCATCCTAACTGTATTCACTTTCTTAGATTTACGCGAATATTAGACATTTAAATAAAACTATCTTTTCGGATTTTTTCGCGGATTTATTTTGATTTTTGTTTCCCGACGTTTCGATTGAAAATCATCATAAACATTTTTATAATTTTAATTTTATACTTGAAATATGGAATATTATTTATATAATATTAGCTATTATCATTATAATTATTTCAATTTTTTTTAGAAAACTTATTATTGTATTATTGTTTAATAATCTATATTTTTAGTGTTACTATTATTATATTCTATGTCTACTTTAGATTCATATATTATAAGATTTTTCTGTAACTTAGTACTGTAATAATATAGATCTTTTTAAGAGTGTATTGTAAATATGTATGTATGTATATCTATTAATAAAATTTCTGATGATGGATTTCTATCGACACCTATAAAGAACCGTATTGTAACGATTACGTCATATTAATGATTTAGTTTAATGATTAGTTCATACAAAGGTACCTCGCGGTTAGCGAAGTATTGAGTAAGCTTAATATTATGAGCAGTATGTATTATGTGGAGTAGGAAGAAAGTGTCTTAATGTTTAGTTTTATACTCCATTTTAAGTCAGGCTTAGACCAAAAAATTAATTAAGAGGGAACAAGACTATTCAATATAGAGCAAATATAAAGAGCCTTTATAATATAATATAGCAAGTTCAAAACGCCTATTGGAAATTCTAAAAAACCGACTTTAAAATGAATTAAATAAATATAATTACATTCTTAACAGTGATTGAGTGAGTGAGTTTTTTAAATTTTCTTGTACTACCATTGAGACAATAATATGCGATAGCAATAACAGGTAGAGTAACGTACTCGTATCTATATATAAATAAGCAAAGACAAAATAATTCACTGCCTTTTTCTCCTTTATATAATATCAACCAATTTTCTTTTTTTTTTTTTGTTTTAAATAAAAATATCTTTTAGAACTGTTTTTCCGGTTTATTTTGATTTTTGGTTCCTAACGTTTTGAATGCTTTACAGCAATCATGGTCACGGGAGAGACTAAGACACGGGAGGGACAAATAAGAAAGTATTATAATTATAATTGAACTCGACCACGGGGCGAACACAAAAAAAAACATATGAATTGAGTACCCCTCCTTCTTGAAGTCGGTCAAAGAAACATATAACTCAATTGAGTAACGTTCCTATTAAGCTCCATTAAAATATTTAAAATTATTACATCTATATAACATTTATTTCTGTAAATGACGATGCAATGGGTCATAACATAACGCCATATTGCGTTTCTAATATTTATCTCGTACACCATTCGTATACCAATTATAGGCAAATATTCAACTAAAAAGCAAATTTACATCATATTTATTATTTTGCCAATTATTCAACTGTGCCTCGTTTGTGACGGTGGTTGGCCATTTATGCAGCCCGCAGGCAAAGAGCTATAAGTCAAGTAGATATAATGTGATGTATAGGTATGTATTATTATATAAAAACACCAAATTACCGTTGGTCTTTTAAACAATGCAACACATGAATGATGGGTATATTGAAAATCCAGATCATTATAAAATTGTTCATTTTTAAAAATACAGTATATTTTTTTAGATAATAGCTTTAAATATAAGTAGTTTAAGAAAAAGCAGTCATGAGGACTGTCGACAGAAGTGAAAACTGTTTTTACCCTTGATTCCAGTAGCTCGGTAAATGACGTAGATATTAATATTACCCTCCTTTGCGTCGCGCAGTCGGGTAAAAAGGCTACCTGCCTATGTCTATCTAAATTAAAAATCGAAAACAAATTAACTTTTACATTTATAATATTAATATGGATAATTTATATAGATATAGATCGCTGTTTTAGCAATAAGGCCGCCTCTTGTACATAGCCCTTTTCATATTTATCTTGTACTATTTTTTTTGTGGATGTACAATAAAGAGTATTTATTATTATTAGATAGGTTAGAAATCATCCGATCTGTAATCTTAATCGGGGTATTACTTTTATTTATCATTTTAAACTCATGCTATCTATATTACAATGAAAAGTTATATACATTATATTATACAATAGGGACTCACACTCGCTTCGCTCGGGTTCGTCTCTAGCTTGCTTCCCCATCCAAATTTATATCCCCATTTTTAACCCCTTAAAGGATGATTTCCGAAATAAAAAATATCCTATGTCCTTACCAAGGTGTCAAACTACCTTTTTACGTAGTATCTTTTAGTAGTTTTTAAGTTCATTAATTATAAACATACAAAAATTAGACAAACAATAGGCGAGACGGTGCGGGGAGGGTCGGCGATTGCATCAAGCGAAGCGAGGCGCTTGAATTTTATTCTTGCGTCCTCAAGTTTTTTGCGATTACTCCTAAGATATTCATTTACATTATATGGTGTAAAAGAGTAAAATAATTTGCATGAAATGCTTAAAGCTTCTATTTTATTTAAAATCATAAGGATTAATACCGTATTTGTTTGCTTTTACATTATCACATTATAATTGCCAATTTTTTTAAGTATTAAAATTGATACAGTATGTTATCCTTAAGAGATTGACATATGCCATTGCGGACTTTCCTGTAGACCTATATAAGATACACAATTCCACCATACATTATTTTGTTATATCTCAAAGGGCTTAGGCAGCGTTTTCGTTGAAAGCTCCTAGACGGCTTATTTTTTTTCGACACCTCCAACAAATATCGTTATATTTTAGCCAATATATATAAAAACTTAACAAATTATATATTAAAACCTTCCTCAAGAACTACTCTATCCATCGGTGAAAACAGTATTAAAATAGGTGCAGTAGTTTTTGAGTTTATCGCGAACAGACAGACATACAGACAGACGCGCCGGAGGACTTTGTTTTTTAATATGTAATGATGTATAATAAATATGAAAGTTTGCAAATGTGTTTGTTCTTTCTTTACCTTATAAGTGGTATTTAGGTGTAATTTCAGTCTATATTGTCTTGACAATTAATTAATCAGTAATCTTCTTTGAAGCCATTAAGAAGAGAATTGAATTAAATTACATATAATTAACCGCAAGCAAAGCCACGGGAAAAAATTGCACAATATAAAATGTAAGATTGAATTCTTTACTTAATTTATATATATATTATCTGTAATTTCATATATCTTTTGTTTTTTTTTAAATATAAAGACTTATACATTTTTTGTTTGAGATCTGCGGGACGTAACGGTTATGATTATGTGGCAAGATGACTGTCATAGTACATCTAATTAATTGGAACATAACTAATTTTATAGGCTGTATAAGAAGTAAAAGCAAATAATAACTTATGTAAATAACTAAAAGCAATCCTATAAATTGAGATAGTTAAAAATATGAAAAAGAAATCACTATATATTATTATCTAACAAAGTCTGTCTGAATGCGATAAACTGAAAAATTACCAAAAATTATCATACGGTTTTCACCAATAGATGGAGTGATTCACGAGGAAAGTGTAGGTGTATAATTCATTAAAGTTTAGTTTAAATTGATGGATGATTGTTAAAAATGTCGGAGAAAATCATGCCAATAGTGTTATATAAAAATAATATATTACGAAATTATATATACTTTAGAATGCACCCGAGCAAGGCTTATTTAATATAATATTATAATTCTATCCCTAATTAAATAAAAGGATTCGAAAGAGAATATAACCTTTTTCGTTGCTGCTGGGCACGGGCCTCCCTTCAATACGAGGGGATCAGGCCATAGTCCACCACGCTGGCCAAGTGCGGATTGGCGGACTTCACATGTCTTTTGAAAACTTGCTAGGTTCTCTCAGACATGCAGGTTTCCTCACGATGTTTTCCTTCACCGTAAGGCAAGTGGTAATCAATCATGTTAGAAATGATTCGCACATGAAAATATCAGAGGTGCGAGACCCGGGACTTGAACCCGCTTCACTCGGTTTCCCAAGCGAGCGCGTTACCACTGGGCTACCACTGCCTCAACAATAACTGCTCTTCAATACAATTAAATAAATACATGTTTTAGCGTTTTTTGAAATTCATTTCATAAGGAGATAAAACAAGTGATGAAAATTTCTATTAAACCTACATTTTTAAAGTCTTTTTGTTGTAGTTTTTGCGCGAGCGAAGCCGCGGGTTTTGCTAGTTTAGTAATAAATCTGAGTTTAGCATCTTGGCAAAACCAGAATGGGCCGCTAGTTTAGAATAAATATATATTTTAATAGGTAAATAAACAAAGTTATAAAAATAATAATGAATATAATCCATATCTAAATTTTATATATGATACAGAATAGTTATATCTATGTGCGTATAAAGGAAAGCGATTAGAAAGTTTTTAATTAAACTTTCACTATTTGACAGGTTTCGGTGTTGTTAGTAAAATGAAGCGTGAGTAAAGTAAGGTGAAACCAACTATTGTCCTTTAGTGGAGAAAAACTGAGGCATGTTATATATAAATATATATAAATAAGTTGCAAAATAAACCAATTACTATGATAATATAAATTAATATGACTATTTACGAGAGGCTGGCGCCGGAAAAATAAGTTTTCTTCACATAAATCCTATAAATAGTACGACTGTAATTAAATTGTTAATTATTACTTAGTATTATAAATATAAATATGTTTGTTGGTTTGTCAATTTTTACGGGCAGAATAATTTTACATGATTTTTGTATATATATAATTTACGGACGAAGATTGAAATAGGCTGGTTTTATTCTAGTACTAGCGGCTCACCCTCGCTTCGCTCGAGTTCGCCTCTCTCTCGACAAATAAAAACAAATCTACCCCACGAGAACCGTACACTTTTCCGGGATAAAAAGTAGCCTATTAGTTATTCTGATGTATGAACTATTGTATTGTAAAATTTCATTAAAATCCAATCGGTAGTTTTTGTGTACTAAGCTATATAAGTTAGTATAGTTTTTTAACGGTCCCACGGGAACTCTTTAATTTTCCCGGATGAAAAGTATTTAAGATGTTGACCGGGGATATAAAGTACCACCATGCAAAATTTAATTTAAATCGGTCCAACAGTTTCGTACAAACAGATATACAGACAGAGAAACAAAAATTTTGAAAAAAAACTAGATTTGTTCTATTTCTCTTCTTACATCCCCCTGACTCGGTTTTTAGGTTTTTTTTTTCTATATAAAGACATTTAACCTCTACAGTTTTATTATTATGTATAGATTAAGAATTTGTATTCAACCCTTTTTAACGTCCCACTGCCTATGTCCAGTATAGGCCTCTCCTTAAATGCGAGGGACATCAGGCCATAGTCCACCAAGCTGGCTAAGTGCGGTCGGTGGACTTCTCATGTCATGCAGCCTGCAGGTTTCCTCACGATGTTTTGTAGTACATATTATTATCCTGAAATATTCAAATATTACACAAATTACTTACAAACGAAAAAAGTACAAAACAAATTATTAAAAATAATAATATGTTCTTAGATTTACGAATATTTGACATATTATCTATACTAATATTATAAAATTTATGAGTTTGTGAGTTTGTGACGTTGTAGGGGTAATCTCTGAATCTATTGAACTGATTTAGATGAAATTTGGTAAGAAGATAGTTTGAGACCCTGGGAAGGACAAAGGATACTTTTTATCCCGGAAATCATCCCTTAATGGGGTGAAAATGGGGATGAAAATTTGTATGGGTAATCAAGCTAGGGACGAACCCGAACGAAGCGAGGGTGGGTCGCTAATTTTAAATAAAACTGTTATCGAAATTTTTAGCGGATTTATTTTTATCTTTAGCCATGCTGTAAAAGAGGAGAGACTAAGGTTTTATTTTTAGGCGTGTCATAAGTTATTTTATAGTTGTAACACTTGACTTCAATTAAAGTTAATATGGTTTTTGACAGTAAACATATTTTTATTAGAATTAGAAATAGCTTATGGCACTCGGTGGTTATATAGCCTATACCTATTATTGAAAGAATTCTTATTAAGGCTTCTTGAATTTTTGATGTGTCTTCAGTCTGTTCTAGTTTAATAAGTATAATTAAACTTCAATTTTAAATAAATAAAAATGACTTTCTTACTAAAATGTTACTACAATTAAAAAATATTGTAAGTATTGCGATTATTTTTCTAGAAAATAATATAAAACCCTTCATGAAATACTCTACTTGTCAATTATTATATATTAAAAATATATATTATTATTTGCCTATTCTCAAATAGGTATTTGAAAAAAATATTTATATCGAATAGATAAAGACATTGTCTATCATATAGGTACCTACTAAAAATGTACCCTAATTGAAAATCTATTTTTTTAACTATTGTACTATTAATAGTACGTCTAAGCCTAATAAAAAAAAAACTAGTTTTAATACGCGACTATGTTCACTTGTCTCACTGTTAAAAAATAGCATTATATGTAATACAAGTATAGTTTATGTATTAATAAAAAGTCGGATTTTAGTAGCTAAAATGTACCCTTTTCTAGTGTAATGCAAAAGCAATTAACTGTAGCGAAAATAAAAATGACATAAAACAACTTTTAATAAAAAATAATTGCACCTAAACAAAATCAAGCACGAAACAAATATAAATATAATAGGTATAATAAAAAGTAAATAAAAACGGTCGACAATTCAATTAAGCCCTTTCACAAACCTAGCCCATCCTAATTATACCGCTATACCAGATTTCTAGCGTCCTAGAAACCCACGCGTACAGACAAGCATTTCTTTCTATACCTAATGCTATAGCTAAAATTCATAGTGAAATAAGTATAAGAACTAGCTTCTAAAAAACCTATTACCATGTAAAACGTTACAACCACTATTTTATTAAAGAAAAATAAGCTTAAACGCTTTATTTTAAAGTCTATTTTGATTTTTGCTACTTTTGTGGTTTGGCCCTTTTTGGTGCAAGTAGGAACGCGGCAGTACAGGCCAATGCACGATGCATACAACTAATAGTGTTGCGTCTTGCATCGGAATAGCGTAGTGATGTCCGTTATTTAACATAATATTTTTTAAATTAATGATTATATGTTTTTGGAGGGATATATGTATATAAGAACTATATACATATGTAACTATATGTATATATTATTTAATAATACTTTATTCATTTTATATATATAATACCTCACAGTTATTAGAAAGTTTAAGTACTTTCAAGGATTTGTAAAATTATTTATTATAAATAAAAAGAAAATGTATAGACTTAAAATAATATAAGGATTTTTATTTTCATTCTATATAGATTTATATATTTTTTTATTTTTTTAAAAAGCAGTAAAGTAAGGTATTAGTTAAAAATAACATCGCGAGAGCTTAGCGCGCGCCGTTCCTTCCCGGTGCCTGTAAGCGTTCGATATAGGCTAAAACATATTATTATATGCAAGACGTTTCTTGTACTACGCCAGAACTAGGGTTGGACATAACTTATTTGAAATAATTTTAATATTTTAATTATTTTTAAAGTTCCTTATTAAAAGATAAATATAATTAAGGTAAGATATTTTAAATTAATTATTTAAATAAAAAAAAATTATGCTTGTTTAAAGGCTTACAAAATTACACTTTTATATGAAATCTTATAGTAATATACGAACTTTTAAGTACGTTTTCTTGTTAAATTCTTATATATAATTAGATGATAATTAATTTAAATATTGATTTATCCATTCGTTAGTCACATCCAATTGCTGCTAAGAACGTATCTATTAATAATTGAATTTCTAAATATTCATACAATATTCAAAGATATAAATAAATGTAATAATCACAAATCTGTTTTAATCCGGATAGGTACAATCGTGCCAACATTACTAAAAATAAGACTGTTCCCTTCCATCTCTTGCATAAAATTTTCATATGTCTAACAGATTTATTTAAAAAGTATTTGAGACAAAGAAAAAAAATATCATTCGCGTAATTTACAGTTAGTTCGAACAAATCAGTGCCGATTCTAAAAATACAGTTGCAAATCGAGCTACGTGAAAAGGAAGTGGTGGCTGTCCTAGTACAGCCCTACGGCCCGCAGGCAAATATGAACGAATGTAAGTTGACTTAGAATAAGTATGTTCTGCAATCGAGAGCCGGCCAGTGTTAGATCATAATGTGTTGAAAGTGCCTGTGCGCAGTCTAACAATGAAAACGTACCGGCTAAAACAAAAAACATACCTTCGTTTATAACATCTAAAAACGTGTACAGAAATGTGTTAAACTTTCCCTAGTGCAACTTAAATTATTAAAAAAAAAATGTAATTACGTAATTAGTGTTTAATATTTTCGCGCGCATACGGCCATATTGGTTTTGGAAATGTAAAAGCATAGACTATAAAGTTTGTTTTGTGCGGACTTTTGTTGGACAGGACGAAGGTTAGTTCAGTGTTTTTGAATTTAAAGTTTTGACTTTCTTTTAAAAAAAAACATGTAATAGATTATATATATTTATAAATTTATATTTTTTAATCATATTTTTCTAATTTTATTGTAAATGCTGTTATAATTCAGGTTGAATGCGTAAAAATTAAATGTTCATCTTTAATTTCATACATCAAATAAATTGAGAATATTTACCAATACTTAACACCTTTAATAAAATACTTATTTATATCGCTAATTAGAATATTTGAAAGATTTGATCGAGTGAAGAATATTTTAGAATTAATTTTAATAAATTTAATTAATTGAAATAAATTATTAAAATACAATAAATATTAAATAAAATACATATTAAATTGTACGGTAATGTTCGCATATCAATACATAGGGTAGGCCTAAATCCGTCCAGCACCTGACGCCGAATGTCTCTCGCTATCCAAAAATACAAATTTGTCATTATTAATAAACATAATAAATAAATACATATACTATACTGTATTTTAAATTCGCTTATGACGAATTTAAGCAATTAGGCGCACTAAATCGGGAACAGGATTGCTTTTATACACCTTTTTTTGTATGTGGTTAAAAGAGTTCTGTTGAAAATGATATTTACTAAAAATAGCAGTTTAAATTATCTTTTAAACTGTTTATTTATAGAATAAAATTATGAGATAAATAAATTAAGAATAACCTTATTATTTAAATTTATAATTTAGGGAATAACTTTTATTACATAATAATTTAAAAAATCTATTTTTAATATCTATATCTATACAGTTAAAGGACTAAATAATTTTCGAATTTAATAGGATCGCCTTAAAACGTACTTAGGGTGTACTAATTTATACTACGTAGTTTTTGAATATTTCATTTATAAAATCATGATTCAATACTTGGAGCATTAATTTCCTTCATTTGTTGTATTGCGTATTTTATTATTTCGTACTTGCTTATAAGTGTTTTAATCATTATTTTAACAGATTTTAACAGCCTAAATTTTAAAAACTTCTAAATTTACCCAATGGCTATTTAAAAGTTGAAGAAACGTGGTTATTTATATTACCTCTTATGTAATAAATCATAATATCATTTTTTATTCCTATAAAATGATTTGCAACTTAATAAAAAACGTTTAAAAAAGAATACATAGGTTTAAATAAAAGCAAGTGTATTTTTACTTTTATTACTTTAACTATAGTGTTACTTAAAATTGAGTAATTTTAATGAATGATCTGTAGATTTACAATCTTAGTTGTTATCTGCAATAAAAATGTCGAAGAAACTTATAATTATGTTCAATTATAATGACATTAAGAACTACATATCTTTTTATAGTATTTTTTAACTCTGTCTTGAAGTAAGTGAAATGTTTGAAAAAAAAGGTACTATATTAGTTATTCTCATATTAATAAAGTGTTAGCGTGGTTTTTTATCCCGAGATATGAAGTAACTTTCGTGGGACATTAGTGATTTAAAATATTTACTGAACAACGCCTGTGATGTTGTTAGGAATGAGCAAAGCGAGAGTCCTTCGCTATAGGCTTAATGAAACTCTTAAAGTTTCATTAAGCCTATAGGCTATAGCGAATTTATTTAATTTTATTTTTAAATGACTGATTGGCTAAACATATCTAGGATAACTTAAAGTTTTTTTTAGATTTTTATTGTTTTTGACATTTGAACAAAATGAATTTCTTAAAAAAAAAACTTTGTCGAAACCAACTTTGTTTTCAACCTTAATCGCTATGTTTATTCTAGTAGAAATTTTTACACAAAAAAAAAAAACTTAAAATATAAGCAAGGTGACTTCTAAGGCACGATTTTTGATAATGAAAAAATAAAAAAATTAAAGAGTGTAAATATAAATAAAATATTAATTAAAAGAACATAAATCTCGAAACATAAATATTGGTGTTTAAGCTTTTGTTTATACTGTCGATGGGAAATCTTATAAGATTTAGTACTGATATTATACTAGCGACTCGCCGTTTCGTCCCTACGTTTTAATGGTTAATATAGATTTTTCAGAGATGAGATATTTTCCTGCAGTAAAAAGTATCCTATATGTTGACCCGAATAACCAGCCATCATTATACCAAATTTCATCTAATTCTGTCAAGTGGTTTTCCCGTGAGACAAAAATACCAAAAACTATAGATTCGACCTCTGAACGATAATAATAACTATTTTAATAAGATTTTCAAAAACATATTTAATGTAAAGATTCAACTCAGAATTTAATTATATGTGTATCTATACATAACACACACATTAATGTATTTAAATGTTTTCACAATCTTATATTGGGAATAGTATCGTTTTATTGCAAGATAGGTCGTACAGGACATGAAGAGCGTGATGAAATAACTTTCTTTAATATAATAAAAAAAAAAAAACTTTTTATGCTTCTAATACACTTATGTACAACGCATGTGAGTTATTTATATTCGAAAGCTATATAATTGTCGCACAAAAGAAATATATGAATATATAAATAATGAGCTCTATTTTTCTTGTTATGTAGAGTTTGTTGGTCGAATATGTTTGTATTATAACTTTTTGTTTAGTTTCCGAACAGAACTTTGATTTGGAATTTGATAATGGTATTTATATTAAAATCTCTCAAAGTCTACATATTACATATATATATATATATATATATATATATATATATATATATATATATATATATATATATATATATATATGTACATATATATGTAATATGTATATAATATATAAATAGGCAAAGATAAAACATTTCTAGACCTTTTTCTCTATTTGTCAACCGATCTTTTTTCTTGCTTAGTAGCTATTGACGAACTTTAGTTTTATCATTAAAAAAAATGTTTATGACCGTTTTTCTCCTACTAGGTGAACACTAGTAATAATGACAGAACTTGAAGATTTGTATTTGCAGGGACTTTTTACTATGTTTATTATTATTTGACAGTTGAATAATTTCATGTGACAAACATACATGCAGTGCAATACATTTTTTATAGTCCATTTCCAATGTCGGTTTTTACGCTTTAATCAATAAGCATGAATGAACGTAAGTATACTATTTGTGTCAATTTGCATTCTATTAGGCTGATCGTTAATTTAGATGGACAAACAAAAAGACAAAGATCAATTACATCTATTGCAATCTAGGTCTTATATTAATTAGATGATTTTAAGTGGTCTTGTTGTTACAGATATTTTTTAATTAGTCTAAAGTAGAGAACTACGAGTGAGATTGATTGCGCACCGCGAACTTCTAGGTATTTAGATATTTTTAAAGTAATATTCTGAAATGATTTTTGAAATTTTGTTATAGTAGAAACTTAATAATCTAAGATGGTAAATAGTAAGCTACATAAATATAATATTATGCTTAATTAAAGAAGTAAATAACCTGAGCTTTTTATTTTTCGCAATTGCATTTAAAAAAAATATTTAGTGGTCAATATTTTCTGTTGGCAGTACGAACAAATTTTAATTATTTCGGATATTTTTATTTCGACGATCGTAATTTTCAAAAAAAAACAATATTTATTGTGAAACTCTTCGGATAATCCTTATCAAGGTAAAAAAAAAACTAAAATTAGTCTTGTGGACGATGACGAATGTTGAAAAAATAGGAATTAAAATATATATATATATACATAAAATAAAGTCGGGCTAGTTATACCGTTCATAGCTCAAGATCGGCTGGACCGATTTTTATGAATAAAACTATTAATTTTTATTTTATTATAAATATATATGAATAAAACTATTGAATATGGTAAATCATCAAAAAAAAAAATAATAATATACATGGCTAACGCTGGCTAATAACTATTTTGATCTACTTGAAACGTATCTAGGGACGCGAGCGAAGCAAGGGAAAGTCACTAGTGAATAATAAAAATAATGAAATATACTATATATTCCATATCTTTATATGAACTATATGCACCAAAATAATATAAAGCTTATGCAAGTGTTACCTACATCTACGAGTAAATCTATTGCACTTGGAAACGCACGCAATTCTAAACAACCACTCACGTTACGTAATCAAATATTTTTTTTAATGTTGTTTTCTTTAGTCTAGTATTATGTACTTTACATTATCTTTTAATATTCTTGTTTATAGTTTTGAAACAATAAAGTAATTAAAAGGTTTTAAAAGGGTCATTACGGGGCTTAAAATACCAAGCTTCTGCTCCTTAAAGCTCAACAAGAATATTATGCCTCATGTCATAATTTTTAAACATAGTATTATTATCATTAATATTATGTAGATCATAAAGTAAAAAGCAACTTTAATAAAAAAATAACATTGTATAGATCTCATTATGGAATATGTCGATACGTTTGGCTCAGTTTCTAATGATCCTACTTGCTGTGCCAGCGGTCGCGGGTTCCAGTTCCACTGGGGGTATTCATTTGTGTGATAAGCACATTTTTAATTCAGTCATGGGTGTTTATATTTATAATATGTATATATTTAAAGTTATATTTGTGTAGTGTATCAACTACCTGGTATCCATAATACAAGCCTCGTAACTTACTATGGAATTAGATGGTGCTGTGTATTAATGTCCCAACATATTTATTTATTTATTACATATATACAAAAAATATAATGTAATTCATAAAATCATTTTCTAAGATATTACTTTATAGATATAAGGATTTAAAAGAAAAAATAAAATATAAATCAAAAGTTTTCCTATATAAATAATAGATGAAGAAAATAGAACATGCTATATATTTATACAGTGATTTAAGAATATAAAAGGCTCGGCGCTCACTTACGTAATGCAGTTTTAAAGGCAATATGTTGTTTTGTGGACGGACGAAGCATGTATTATCATGTTGACTGTTTCCATTGTCATCTTTATGGTAAGGTCGAGAAATATTGAAAAAATATATAAAAAAATAATATTTTAAGTAAATCGTTTGAGTAAATTCGCATACGTGACGATTATAGTGTATTATAGCTTTTGTTTGATTTATCACTCACCTTTTATACGCTTATTTAAAGTGAAAAAAAGAATATATATGAAATTAGTTTTTCAATTTTTGTCTTTTATAAAATTTTTTTAGGCTGAAACCTTTTTTTTTTCAACTGACTCTATAGTGTTTAATGAACTGATCTTTTTCATAGCCTTGATTTTATTTGATTTATAGTAGTTTGTCTAGTAATATTCTTAAATGTTTTAAAAAATGTAGACCAGCATAATTATAATATCAAAATTATATTTTATATTAAAATAAGTAAATGATTTATCACAGAAAATACTATCACATTTTTTTATTTGTAACCTATATGTTGACCTGTAGGGAATAGCCTCTGAAAGTATAAAACTATTTCAAAAATCTATAAAACTATGCAATTTAGGCTATTTTTACTGGTTACTGCCAACAAAAACTACTTATTAATAAAAATGTAAGTCCTTTGAGAATTGAATCTGTTACCTACAGCATAAATCGAACCAATCACATAAATGTCACACAATATATACATTTTATTGTTTTAAAATTGAAATAATTACGTAAAATGGGCACGCGCTTTAATGGATCAACTAGCATAGTTATACAGAAATTTACATACATTTCAATAAACCCAACATACTAGGTACGGATATAAAAATCTAGCTCAGAATCGATCTGTGATACTTCAATAAAAATGTTCTGGTTTAGATTACTAGGTTGTAGATATATAGTAAACTTAAATAAATTAAATATGTTGGGACTTGGGGAAGCAAAATGGTATTTTTATCAATTTTGAACAAATCTAAACAGAATATTAAAATATATAGACAAAATATTTATTGCCACTTCCTTAAATCTCTTTTGGACCGACTTAAAAAAAAGGAACTGATGACGGTGTATGTATGTATGTACGATTTACATAACTTATTTTTATAAATAGGGTACAGGGTGTATCAAGGGCGGTTTCATTTAAAATAAAAAAATAAAAAAAAAACATTTTAACGAAGTTAATATACAATATAAATAACTTATAAAATAATTTCTAATTCTGTGGATATTTTTAGTTAGAAAGTAATTTAATTTAATAATGTATTCAAGAACCTAAGCATAATATAGGATATCAGGATAATAGATCCAATAGATTCCTGATTTGAACTAGTCTAATATACTTATGTGTACTAACAACATGTATGGGATGTCTGAAGACAATAACGCCCTGCTGTTTCTTATGTAAATTCACTATTTCTATTTAAAAATCACATCATTCTGTTCCTCTGTTACTTAAACAAAAAACTAAATATGTAGTACACAAGAATAAATAAACGCATTACTTTCTCAAATATACGCGAATATTAGACATCTATACATATAATAAAATTCTGAGTCAAATCTTATTGAAATAGCCATTATTATCGATACAGAGACCGAATCTATAGTTTTTTGAATTTTTTTGTCTGTCTGTCTGTCTGTCTGTCTGTTACCGCATCACGAAAAAACCACTAGAGGGATTTTAATGAAATTTGGTATGATGATAGCTGGTTATCCGGGTTAACATATAAGATACTTTTTACTGCGGGAAAGTATCTCATCTCTGAGAAATCTATACAATAAACGTTAAAACGTAAGTAGGGATGAACTCGAGCGAAGCGAGGGTGAGTCGGTAGTTTAAAATGAAATAATCGTATTTCGTATGTTTTTTGCGGTTTTAAGGCGGCCTATTCAAACTGCTTGTAATAACTATGACTGAGACTTAAAAAGCCTATCCTGTGACAATGTTTGCTGTAAATTATTCAAAACCTCAGGAACAAAAAAAATGCATAAGAATTCGAAAAATGTGTTTTATTTAAAACAAACGTATTATAAATCAATCGAATTAAAATCAAAATATACTTCTTTAAAATAGACTTTTTCAAGCACTTTTAAATGGTCAATTTTACATTTTCAAAATTTAAATTGAATGTCAGTGTAGTCAGTCCGTGAGGAATCTACCACCGACTCGGAAGGCAGTTCTACTGAGACGAGCCGGCAAGAAACTCAATAGTTGCTATTTTAAAATAATATTTGTTTACAATATTGTAATACAATAATTATCTATTTATCCTACGTGAGTCCCGATGAGACATTAGTCCCATTGCCATTCTCAAAGTAAATTAAATGAATTTATAGCAGTCTTCATAAGAAAAACCTTCTAATAATGTATTTGAAGTAAATTATTTTGCGGTTTCTGCATAATAATGAATAGGTAACGAATATATTTAAACTACAATTGTATACTTACAACTAATTATTTATTAGAGATTAATAGGCGCCACTTTACCGCAGTAACCAGTGTGTATTAGCTTAATTTTATGTTTACCAAGTTACTGATTATAATAGCCTTATATAACACTATAGCTTTATATAACAGTCTCGTAAATTCATTGACTTATTTAGTAATGAACTAGCGACTTACCGTCGCTTCGCTCGTACGTTTTAATTTTTTTGAGGGAAACCCTAATTATTTTTCTAAAATAAAAGTAGCCCAAGTTACTCCTTATTGTATCAGCTATCTGACAGTGAAAGTCCCGTTAAAATTTTAAGTAAGTTAGTTTAATTAGTCCAGCCGTTTCGGAGATTAGCTGGAACAAACAGACAGACAAAAAAAATGTGTTTTTCTTATAAGTACCGTATATAATTCCATATGCATTTAGTATAAAGCTGTTATTTTGACATTACAAATACACTTCAATTTTATTTATCTATATAGATGTACTTTAATAAGTATATTATATTATGTAAAATAATGTTAGATTTTAGGGCTCCGTAGTAAAAAGGCAAAAACGGAACCTGTAATTGCGTCTTGTCAGTCTATGCGTATGTCACAGCCATTTTACTCGGAGACCATGTCATATAGTAAACATAGACTCGGAGTTTGCTATAGCTGTAATTTAGATAAAATTAGAAATTGGAATAAGCGCATGGCACTGGCCTCCCTTCAATATGAGGGGCATCAGGCCGTAGTCCACCACATTGACCAAATGTGGGTTGGTGGACTTCACATATCTTTCCTAGTAAATTTTCACTAGGTTCTTCCAGACATATAGGGTTCTTTCACCGTAAGGCAAGTGGTAATTATGTTGAAAATTATTCGATAAGGTTAATATATGAAGGGTCATAGGTACGAGACCCGGAATATGAACTCGCTTTACTTGGCTTACCAAGCAAGCGCTTTACCACTAAACTACCAATACTTTAGATTAGAAACAGGTGTAGGTATCTACACATAAAATAAATATGTTTGTATGTTACCGTTTCATCAAATAAAATGAATACATAACATGACATGAATTGACCATATAAAAAAGTAACCAAATAAATATAAGCATTATGAACACGTTTAAAACTATATTATAGACACTATTGACCACAATTCAACCACAAATTTATAGTAATACTATAACATGTACACGCACTACTTGCTCTTTCAATGTCATTCTTTTCACGCTCGTGAAGCATCCATAGACTTTTAATTCGATCTTTAAGTTTACATATTAGGTTTTCAAAGTTTATTCAGATCCTTGCTTAGTTTTCCATTCACTCTTCCATAAATATTTAGTGGATCTAACATTATTCTAAAGGAAAAATCATTAAAATATGTTATCGTTGAAGTTATGAAGATGATAATTCTCGTGCTTTAAAACTTTATTTAGTATCTCATCTAGAAACTAATCTCACATGTTTATGTATTTTTTTATATATTGTAATTATTTTTAAACGGTATATCCTTTACCATAAAATCTCATAACGGAATCGCTATAAAATACAAAGTATAACGTTGAACTTGTTCCGTGGGAAAGATTTTTCCTATAAAATAAGCTCTGCAAATCGGGACCAACGTTGACAATACTATGACCCAATTCTAGAGTACCTTAAGCGATTTTGAACTTATATATTATAAAATTTTAGTTTTGTTGGTTTGTGTTAGTATTTTTTTAACTATATATGACAAGCAGCATTTGACTATTTGACCCTATTTGACTCCTTTTTCGGGTTGAATTTCGAAAAAAAAAACATATATTTATTTAATTGTATTTAAAGCATTTATAGCAAGTTTCAAGTAATAATTTTTGGAGTTGTATTATAACGTGTTTTCTCGTGTGTATGAGATAATCTCCCGCGGTGAAAAGTAGTCAGTAGTATTTAACTCTCTAGCCCTCCAACTATCTCCATACAAAAAATCACGTCAATCCGTCAATCCGTTTTGACGTGAAAGAAGGACAAACAAACAAACAAACAAACAAACAAACAAACAAACAATCTCACTTTCACATTTATAATATTAGTATGAAAGTAATGATATTATGTAGGTAATATTTTTTTAACCTATTATTTAGAAAGCTTTGTTAATTCCACATAAGTAGATTCTTAACGAAATAAATGATCATTAAAGAATATTTTTTATATTTTTGCCAACAAAATAATATTCCACGGCTTATTTATGTTCAAAAAGGAAAAGTCTTACTTACTATCTACAAAATGACCTATTTTAGTGCAAAGTCTCATCCTTTCATTCAACTCACCTATAATTGAGTAACAAACATGCAAACATACAAACAATTTCACAAACTCTCATATATATAACCACATATTTCATATATACATTATTCAATTTCAAAATAGGTTAAATTCAATCTTGAGTGTGCATCCAGTCTTATAGTTTAGAATATAGGATGGTAACAGTACTGGGTCGTACGCGAAGCCGTTTGTTACGTTTCAAACGATAAACGATCGAGATTTCCTAAGAGCATTTTAATTGGATGAATAATTCTTACATGGGATACGTATTACTGTTTCTAAGCAAATTAAAATAGTGATTTTATATATAATCTAGCTTTTATCCGCGTATCTACTCGTGAAAGGTCTTAGTTATTCTAAACTAGCGACTCACGCTCGCTTTGCTCGCGTTCGTCCCTAGGTACGTTTTCATGTTCACCTATGTTTAGGTATACATAAATAGTAATTTGCTACTCCTAAGATATTCATTTAATTTAAATTATATAGCGATTTACCCTCGTTTTGCTCGGGTGCGTACGCCGTACGCGGATTTTGTTCACAATTTCATGGGTTTTACTTTTTTTCGCGGAACCTTGATTCTTTTTCTAAAATAAAAGTAGCCTAAGTTACTCACTATAACATCAGCTACCTGCCAGTGAAAATCCCGTCAAAATCGGTCCAGCCGTTTCAGAGATTAGCCGGAACAAACAGACAGACAGATAGACAGACAGACAGACAAAAATTGTAAAAAATGTTGTTTTGGTATATGTACCGTGTATACATCCATATACATTTAGTAAAAAGCGGTTATTTTAATATTATAAACAGACACTCCACTTTTATTTATCTGTATAGATAGATTTGTTAATATGATGTTATAATATAATCATTTGATGGCTTTCCTTTCAAAAAGAAAATATATTTTAATCTTTAAAATAATAAAAGAGCAATTTTTTTTCTCCAGCAAAATATATGTTTTATGTAAACTTGTTGACTATGTTCATTTTAAATACTAAAACAATCGCACAACGATTATAAGTGCGAAAGACACACACTCACACATGTAGACACACACATGCCTGTTGTTACTTCTCCACACTAAAACGGCTGGAGAAATTTAGAGTACATTTTTCCGGGATAAAACGTAGCCTTCATGCCATGGGAACTCTTTAATTTTTCAGGATTAAAAGTATCTAAAATGTTGACCGAATCAAATCGATCTAACAGTACAAACAGAGAAACAAAAAATTTGAAAAAAAAAATGGATTTGTTCTATTTCTCTTCTTACATCTCCCTGACTCGGTTTTTAGCATGTTTTCTATGTACAGACATTCGACCTCTACAGTTTTATTATATGTATAGATAGGTTATAATGAACTGAAATAACAGAGGCTATTATAATGGACGCACCTGAGGGTAAGTAGTAGTATTGCATATACAATAAAATCAATAGGTACAATGTTTTTAATTTCTTGTTTCCTTTAACCGGGAAAATTGTCTAGTCCCGTAGAGTATCGTCAAGGCAGTGTGACGTTTTTATATGAAAGTTTATTGCAAAAACACTACTTCTAGAACAATGGTTTGTTTGGATAATAACTAACTACGTCGCAGGAAAAAGGACAATAGAATAGCCAAGTCTTGTAAACTGTTGTAAATAGGCATTTCTTTGCGTGCTTCTAGGCATATCTCTATAAAAGATTAGAAGTGGCAATTTTTTAATATAACATAGGTAGAATACTAGCAATAGTCCCTTGCTCTGCTCGCGTAAAATAGCCTAGGTTAATTTGCAGTATATTTTTTTTTTAAATTGGCTAAGCACTTTCTGAAATTGTCCCATTCATACAAACAAGAAAAAAAAAAACTTTATACATAGTATAATTTTACCTAATGTAAGACACTAAAAGATTCTTATTTTATAAAAAAATATATCAAAGTAGCTTTTTGATTACATGTATTTATTTTACTTTACCTTCATTTTTTAACATAAATTGTTGATTTATGCTACCTATAGCAAGGACAAACTAATAAACAAATATATTTTCTCATTTATTAATAAGAATACGATTTGTCCACTGCATTGAATTCAAAGGAGCATAGAGAAAAATTTAAAGTCTAGTTTTAAATAATTTCATCTTCAATACCTATCTAGATATTGTTATTGTAAAAGATGGGAAGTTTGTTTTCTTTACACAGACGTAATTACGAGTATTCGTTTTTGCCGGTGCATCACATAAACCAGTGGTTGGCAGGCGTGCCAAAAAACACAAAGTGTGCCGTGCTCGAGCTGTCTTGACGCTTTACATGATTTTGTATTTTTTTAAATAGTTTTTGTTTGTTTTTAATTAAGTGATATTATAAATTAAGTATATTAAATACTGATTTTATATCTCCTTAAAGTAATAATTTTATTTATAATATCATAATATTTTTTATCGTACGATCTCATTTAATTAAATAAATGTGTAATATTTGTGTAATATTTTAAACTTTCAAGTTAAAAATGCCATAGTTTGATCCATCCGTATTAACATTATAAATATGAAAGTTTGTGAGAATGTGTGGATGTTTGTTACTCTTTCACGCCCGAACAGCTGAACGGATCTGGATGAAATTTGGCACAGAAATAGATTATAGTCTGGAATAACACATTATCTCGGAAAATGTACGGTTCCCGAGGGATAGATTTGTTTTTTTTTGTCTAGAGGTGAACCCGACCGAAGCGAGGGTGAGCCGCTAGTATTATTTATAAATTCTATATAAATGTAGCAAATTCTAGTTATGCAAATAATTGGTTTTACATTTCCGTTTAAAAATGTGGGAAGTGATAAAGGAAGTGATGTTCATGACTTAAAGACTTAACTGGGCGCAGCCATACATAATACATAAAGCTTTAACAGTATCAGCTCCTACTTTAAATACAAATTGAATTCCTAGCATAGAGTCATGGTTTCATGGATCAAAATCTTGATAAACTAAAATTTTGCGTTATCGAATAGAATGTATTAATTTTATTTTTCTCCGGTAATTAATTATTAGATAAATTTAAATTAATAAAATTATTTATTAAATCAAATTTAACACGTAATATATATAAAAATAAACTCAACGCCATATTTTTTTAAATTATTTATAGCCCCAACGTACCTATACATAAACCGTACCTATACTAAATAAAATTCAACATTAAAAAAACATACCTATTACCTACCTACATATGTATTTCCAAAAAAAAAAAAAACAAAAATCATACCATAAAGTATCAAAACGATCTCTTCGAAGCATGACCTGTATAAAAAACACAGTACCGTAAAAATAGATGTTTGAAAAATGAGCAGCATATTTAAAGAGAGCGTCCAATCCTCAACCGCCTTTACATGTGTTAGTCGCATCAATTATTACTATTTTGTTTGTGTGTCGTAGAAATTCGGTAATGCCATTGGCTTAGATCACACCTACATTATATACAGCTTTAGATATACAGTATAGTTATTTAGTTGTTGTAAAGTAAATAAGTATAGAAGGAAAAAAACATCAGATTTTACGTGAGTATTATTAAGAAAAAACTATATAATATTATTTTTAGTTATTAGAAATTTAAAAATCGTTTAATGTATGTGGATGCCAAATATAATTGAAAGATATGATTAACGTTTCAATAGAGACATCTTATCTGATATTGACAAGCGATATACTGCGGATTTGCGTGGGAATTATCATTATTTTTTTTATAAATTGTAACATTTTTTTTTACTTGAGAATTAAAATAAAAAGTAAAATATACTTTTTAGAAAAAAAGAATTAGAGATTTTTTTAAATTTTTTATAGATTATTATCCGTTTGAACTATTATTTTTTGCTTGCTCTTTATGCCTCTATATTCCTAAAACAAAATTGCGATTTGAAACATAATTTATTTAACCAAATGTAAGGAGTACCTACTATAATATAAATAATCTTATTTAAGTATAATCTATCGCTTGATATTAAATGCACTACAGTTCATGATATGATTAAGACTAAGCCGTTCTTAAGTAATTTAAGCCCTAGAAATTGCATTAACGACCAATTATGTAAACTTAATATTTCTATTTGAGTTTTAATACTTTATGAATACTCAGATTCAGCCAGTAAATATATTAAAGAAGTAACGTGAAGTAACAAATATAGTGTCACGGTAATCAGTTAATTTATCGAAATATCTCTAATTGTAAAAAAAAGCTCCTAACCAATTGAGAAGTTCAAACTTAAAGCTCTACAAGCTTTTGAAGAGTTCCATTATCCTACCTCTTAATTCCATGATCAGGTTAACTCTATGGTATCAAACTATAGTCATCTGGACTCCTTATACTTACAAAGTTTTAATAGATACGTCAAATAGAAGTATGTAGATTAAAACTGATTTCCAAAATTTAATTCTATAGTGATTTAGTTTGTTATATTTTATAAAATTGCGTGAAACATCGCTTTGTCACTTTGCAATACATGAACTATGTTTTACAAAAATATCTTAGTCGACTGCAATCCTTTGTTCTTTTGAAAAGGACGGACAAACATACTTTTGTAGTTCTTATTATAATTATTACATTAGTAACGATGGTAAACGTTTATAGGTTGAAGCAGTTCCTTACGCCGCTATTTCCCTCTTAACACCACAGTACTATGACAAATGCAAATATATTGTCTTTAGCTTTGTAGTTGTTCATAATCTACAAAAAAAAAAAAAAACAATAAAATTTCTAGTAAGACTAGTTGTATCGCACTATAATTTTAAAAGCGAATGTTTGTATTTGCGTGTATGTGTGTATGTTTGTTTTTCTTTAACACTGAAATAACTGATATTGATGAGATTAACTATACATATAAACTTAAGTAAACATGCTACTGTTAATAGTAAATAAGAGGCGCTGTCTGTATATAGTAGGTATTATAAATACAGAAGATACCTAGGGACGGACCTGAGCGAAACCGGGGTAGATCGCTAACTTAAAATAAAAAGTAGAGTCACGTAACAGTGAATAATTAGAATGCTTCAATTTGAATGTGTCATTGGCAAAATATTTATTTTCTTTTGGCACGAGTAAAACATGTCTGAAAATTTACCATTGAGATCTCACATTTGTTTTTGAACAAATATTTTGTATACATTTTACTCTAATTTATATTTAGGTATTTACTTCTAAAGATACATAAATAAATTTAAACAATTGCATATATATTATACATACATATATAACATAATCCAATACTTACAATCATATTCATTTAGCTTACTATTGACTTGATGCACATTTTATTAATCTAATAACTAGAAAATCAGATTTAAATATATTAAAGAAAAATTGCTTAGATTGTTTGACGACACGTTTGGTTCAATTTGAAGTGACCGTACTTGCTATGCCAGCGTTCGCGGGTTCGAGTCCCGGTGGCATTCATTTGTGTGATGAGGACGAGTGTTTGTACTCCAGTCATGGTGTTTATATTTATAATATATATGTATTTAAAGTTATATATGTGTCTATCTGATATCCATAACACAAGTCTCGTAGCTTACCATGGAACTAGATGGTGCTGTGTGTTAATGTCCCAATATATTTTTTTATTTAATACTAGCGACTCACCCTCACAACGCTCGGGTTCGTCCCTACTTACATTTTAACGTTCAGTATAGATTTCTCAGAAATGAAATATTTTCCCACAGTAAAAAGTATCCTATATATTGCCCCGGATAATCAGCTATCATTATACCAAATTTCATCAAAATCCCACCAGTGGTTTTTCCGTGATGCGGTAACAGACAGACAGACAAAAATTCTAAAAACTATAGATTCGGCCTCTGTATCGATAATAATGACTATTTCAATAAGATTTTCCAAAAAATATTTAATGTACAGATTCGACTTAGTTTGAATTTTATTATATGTATAGATTGCTTCATAGAAATAGTCTTAGAAAGCGATTTATAATTTTAAGCTGACTTTATCTATGTGATACATGCAATATGCATATACGACCATGTTACCTACGAAAGCATAGACCTTTATTTATTAATACCGCGTTCATTGATCATCGCACAAATATAACTATGAATTATTTCAGGCCTGGCGATCCTAATTCTGCATAGCTACATATAAGTAAATATGTACATACCATTTATATACCTACACTAGTAACTTACCCTCGTTTTGTTTGAGTTTTTATTTTAAATCAACTCTTTCGGGATAAATATTTTATAGTACCTCATATTTCTTTCAACACATTCTCTAAATATAAAGACAATAATTTTTTTTTATATTTATAAGTAAAACGATTTTTTTACAAATACCTCTTGAACTCCGTTTATTATAGGGGTTCTTTTTTTAGAAACTAGTTGACCTGTATATTTAGTAGCTTATATAATATTTTCTTCTGCAGAATTGATAATAATATCAAACTTTTCTTTAAATCATTCGATGGTTAAAAGTATATGAAATGTACTAGACAGACAGACACAGAGTTGTTATATTTGTATTTAAAATATTAGAATAATATATTTAGTGTTATTGTGTGCTAATAGGATAAAAGTTTCTATTCAATGCAAAATATCTAATAATCGTGATTAAAAAATAACAAGTATTTCGACAATCATTGTTAACAAGTTCTATTTCAATTAATTCCTTGTTTTATTGCTTTTGTTCCTGTCATTTGAATGCAATATCTTTGCCAATATTTGGCGAAGCTTTTAGTACAAACTAATATACTACTAATATATAATATACTACTAAAATATAATAATAAACTAGCGACTTAACTTCGCTTCGCTTCGCCTAGGTGCCTAATAGTAGCCTATGTCTTACTCTAGACCATAGTCTATCTATGTGCTAAAATTCACCTAAATCTGACCAGCCATGTCAACCTTAATACGTAACAAATATATATACATACAAACTTCCATATTTGTAATAATACTCCTATATTGCATACATTTTTTCCATTACTATTAGAACTACTATTATATCAAACGCAGTCGAGTAAAAGTCAATCTGAACACGCTCAAGAGCATCAGAACGAAATCCGGCGTTATTTTTGCAGCAACCTTGAATTTTAGTGGATATTTTTGTGATGCACCCGATGCACTTGGCATCGCTGATCTCAGTTTTTGATTATTTATAAAAAGATCGCGATTGAAATGACGCAATGACTTTGAAAAAAAAATATAGTAAATATAGATTTTTAGTGTTAATTATCTTTCTTAATAAATTAACAGTTTTAAGTTTACTTGATAGTTTTTCTTATTTTTTTTTGAACTCGAGCTTTGATTCATAGCAAAAACTATTTCTATGTTGAATGAAAAAAGTCATAGGTCTACTGCTTTTGGAATCACGAAAACAGGCTTTACACGCTACGACTGATATTTATGTACCTACATCATGTGAAAAAAAAAACATTTTAAATAGTGCAAATTTTTTTTTTCAACATCAATTTGAAACCAATACATATGTATTGCAAAATTTATTATTTTTGTTTAATTAATATATAATAACGTTTATTGTCCATAGAATTAATTCATGGAAGTGAAAATGCTACTTTCTTCGAAAGTAACATTTCCATAACGTTATTATAATAAACTAGCGACTCATCTAATATTTTCTTAGATTTACGCGAATCTTTGACATTTTAAATAAAACTAACTTTTCGGATTATTTCGCGTATTTATTTTGATTTTTGGTTCCCGACGTTTCGAAAATCCGAAATAAATCCCCGAAAATCAAAATAAATCCGCGAAATAATCCGAAAAGATAGTTTTATTTAAAATAGCGACTCATCCTCGCTTCGCTCGGGTTCGTCCCTAGACTGCTTCCCAAAACAAACTTTCACCTCCATTTTCACCCCCTTAAAGGATGATATTCGGGATAAAAATCCTATGTCGCTCCCAGGGTCTCAAACTATCTTCTTACTAAATTTCATCTAAATCGGTTAAGTAGATGCAGGGATTACCCTCTACATCACAAACTCACAAAGTTTACCTAATATTTTTCCTTATAATACTTTCTTAGATTTTCCGCGAATATTTGATATTTAAGTTAAAATTATCTTTACAGATTTAAACGTTGGAAACATTTTTTATTATTTGCAGGATAAATATTTAAATTGAAAATAAACTAGCGTCGTACAGTGGTTGAAATTCAACTATAATCTTTATACCACGTAACGCCATATACAAGTTTGATTCCTGTTTGTAATATAATCTCACAACAGTAATTTACGTGTACGGTTGTTTTGGGTCATTTTCATCAATGAAATTCAAACAAGAATCGTTAAATATATTTTCTTGATATATCATTCTGAATAATTTAATTATAAAGGTATTAGTTTCAAAGTCCTAATAATCTTTTTTATATAGAAATATTATATATCAAACTCTTACATGTCCACATACATAGTTATTTTTCTGCAAAGTAACTTATGTTTTTAATTTTCACTTGTCCAGTCTAACAAATATCAAACAGACAAACAGACACTGTCCCATTGAAAACATTATTAATATAAAACACCTAAATCAACTAAAACATTTTCTACATAGCTTATTAAATATACAAGTGGCTACATAAACTATAATTAATTAAATCCGCCATGTTTTCTAGCAAACTCCGCCTAGACGAAATAAAACTTTAAAATAGCGCTCGCTTCCTGTGATTCGATTCTATATTTGCACGTAAAAATGGCGGGCGTTTCATCCGGCGCAAAATTGTGCATAAAACTGCGCCTGCGGCGATCTAAACGTCAAAAATAGACTGCGTTAGAAGCGAGGTGCTCACATGCGGTTTTATATTGAAGGATTTCGCTAATGCTCATATATTGCTTATATTATTATAATTAATGGCTAAGAAACGTTGGTTTAGGTTGAGTTTAGTTTATTAATTAAAAATGTTTGGAAAAAACACTTAGTTTAAGTTAAATATTGTTGTAAATACAAAACAGAAATCTTGTAGCTATAGTATTATACTATCATATACATGTATTATATACTAATAACTGTGTAATGATGAAAAAACATATCCTTTTTACAACAAAAAATAATTAGTTGGAAGAAAGCTTTTTTCGAGAAAATTCTATTCATTCCGAAAAAGATCATAATAGGTATTATTGTTACATATGAATTAAGTTGCTTAAGCTTGCCAAGCTTTAAAAAGTTAAAAATGAATTACTTATGGCACGATTAAGCTAAATGAAAGCTAAATATTATTATTAGAATTATAAGAACATAACTCCCGAGAAATATTTCATAGTTATTATAGACTATTTCATTTCATGACACAACTTTTGATTTTTATTGCTCCTAAGAGTTATTTCTATGCTTAGAAAACCAAATAGGTATGCTAACATTAAATATTACTTTTAACTTAGAAATTACAATTAGACGTATAGTATCTACTAACCGTATCTAAGCCGGTCCCATCACTTTCACCTTACAGTTATATCTTCGCATAAGTTGGAATCAATGAAGGAGCAGGAAAATAACGTGTACACGTAGTTTCTTACAAAACTTTGTATAAAAATGTAATTTTGATTTTTTTTCTATTTCAATCAAATATTGATCTAATTGAGTCAAATTAGAAGTATTTTAATATATGTATATATATATACTACATAATTTAAATAAAGTTTTATGTATTAATATATGAATAGAATTTAATATATGTAGGTATGTATATATAAAAAATAAGTGTTTCCAATTTTTTTAATTGATAACACTAATATCTACTCGTCAATAGCTATTAAAAAATCGATTAACAAACGGAGGAGAAAAAGGTATTCAATTGTTTTGTCTTTGCCTATTTATATACATATGTATATAGAAATAAGCGTATTTATTAATTTTCTATATCTTGTTTTTTTTAATTATTAAGATCTAAACAATTAGGTTTTATATTAAATTCCTAAGTTAGTTCAATATTAGAAAACAACAAATTGTCAAAAAATATTTTTTAAGTTTTTTTTTGTATCTATACCTACTTAATCTGTATAAATATTATAAACTAGCGACTCACGCTCGCTTCGCTCGCGTTCGTCCCTAGGTACGTTTTCACGGCTAGCTATGTTTAGGTATACATAAATAGTAGCTTGCTACTCCTAAAATATTCATTTAATTTAAATTATATAGCGATTTACCTTCTTTTTGCTCGGGTGCGTAAGCCGTACGCGGATTTTGTTCACAATTTCATGGGTTTTAATTTTTTTTTCGCGGAACCCTGGTTCTTTTTCTAAAATAAAAGTAGCCTTAGTTACTCCCTATAACATCAGCTATCTGCCAATGAAAGTCCCGTCAAAATCGGTCCTGCCGTTTCGGAGATTAGCCGGAACAAACAAACAGACAGACAGACAGACAAAAATTGTAAAAAATATTATTTTGATATATGTACCGTGTATACATCCATATGCATTTAGTAAAAAGCGGTTATTTTAATCTTACAAACAGACACTCCAATTTTATTTATCTGTATAGATGTGAAAGTTTGTGAGTATGGATGTTTTATACTCTTTCACATCAGAACGGCTGAACAAATCTGGATGTTTGGCACAGAGATAGATTATAGTCTGAAATAACACATAGGCTATTTTTTATACCGGAAAAATGTACAGTTTCTGTGGCATAGGTTTGTTTTTGTTTTCCTAAAGGCGAATACTCTGAGCCGCTAGTTTCCCTATAAATTTTATAATTTGCAATTGCTTATTACACCCCTTTTGCTTATCACCTTCACATTATTTATTCTCATTTTAATTATAGAAAATGACTTTTGCTATATAGAAACACACATAATTGACTGCTATCTCACATTGGGATATGAGTCTGACTGACTTTATCTAGTACACAAAAGATCGCAAGTTTGATTTACACTTGGCATGTATTTGTATGGACATTATACAGGTTTGGCAGTCTGAGTAAGAAAAAGCTCGGAATAATTGCCAAATTCGCTTATACAAATAGAAAAAAACATTATTAAAAAATATAAAAATCAAGCCGTAATGTTTATTATTTTTAAAATAATTTACTAAGTTCATGTCAGAAGGAAATAGTAGTATAAATTTACCTAAGTATATTTAATGTTAATTTTATATTTAATACTATTTAACTAATAGTAAATCATACAAATCATAATCATGAAAAGATTTTTCATAATTAGGGTTCCGCACCTCAAAAGGTAAAAAAGGAACCATAATAGGATCACTCTCTTGTCCGTCTGTCAGTCTGTCTGTCCGTGTGTCACCACCGATTTTTTCAGGAACGGGTGGACCTAGCAAGTTGAAATTTATACCAGATACTGAGGTCTATAGTCCCTTTTCCTACAAAGTACAGAACCCTCGGTGGGTGAGTCCGACTCACACTTGTCCAGATTTTTTTATATTATGTTGTGTTGAAATAATTTATACAGAATTCGTCACGTCAATAACAAATAGCCTGCAGGAACAGGAATATAGTATTGATGAAAGGTTTATTAGAATCTGTTCATTCGTTAGGAAAAGTACCTGGGCGACCGATCTTCGCTCGGAGTTCTTGAAAGATTGTATATTTTACATTAAGTGACTAAGTGTTACCGAGAAAGTTGTATAGATGTCGCGATAAGAACAATTTTCTTTTTAATTTGGCTTAAAAATAATTTTACATTAAGTGACTAAGTGTTACTGAGACAGTTGTATAGATGTCGCCATAAGAATAATTTTCTTTTTAATTTGGCTTAAAAATAATTTGACATTAAGTGACTAAGTGATACTGAGACAATTGTATAGATGTCGCTATTTAATTTTGCGTAGAATAATGCATAAGAAAAACGCATGAAAACTCGAAAACACGCGTTTTCCCAGACATGTGACTAATCTAGATCAATTTTTCGCCCCCGAAAGCCCCCATATACAAAATTTCAGCAAAATCGTTAGAGCCGTTCCCGAGATCGCTGGTATAAATAAATAAATAAATAAACAAGAATTGCTCGTTTAAATATATAAGATTATTGGTAACACAAAAACAAATAAATTTTACCCCTCTATAACAATGTACGATTATTATTGCAATGTATTGCATTTACCAGTGGGCACTAGGTCTAAGAATGCCAGATTCGCTTCTTTCAGCCAGTCCAAACAAACATTGAGATAGTACCCAGCTCTTTCGAACATTTTACTGTGTTTAAAGTAGCCCACGCAATTTGACTGAAATAGATGCAAAAATTATAAAATCAATTTCTAATACTACAATACTAGTTTGTGCCTTTAACTATATTGGTTTTTTATGGTTTACAATCTATTTTCCCATTTTATATAGGTAATATAGCATATGAAGCTAAATAAATCAATTTATGAATATAGTAACAGTAGTTAATATTCTGGAGGTCTTGGGTTCTAGTCCTTATTAGGGCCTAGTACAGTTATTGGAGTTTTCTACCAAGAAATTGTCAGTAACAGGCTGGTATTAGGAAGTTCGTAATATTACTCCCATCTGTCTCGGATAGCGAGTAAAGCTTCGGTCCTGTGCCTAATCTTTTACAATTAATAGTGGCGAATTGTCGCCCCATCGAGCTTTGAGAGTGAAAAAATTAAAGGAAATTAAAAAAAAAAAAAACTATTTTTCAACGCTTTGCGTCCCCCCATTTCTCGGGGATAGCTAGGCAACGGGGGCATTTTTCGAATTTCTAATCCTTATATACCTGCTAACGTTTAAAGCCATAAAACTTCAGCTTTTAATTATTTTTATATTTCTCTTAAAAGTAAACGGATTCCGATCAGTCTAAAAACCTCCCTAACTAGGTTAATTTTGACCGGAGGAAAAAAAGTCATGAAACCTTTTTGATGCAAAATTTTAAGCTTTATACATTTTTACTAAAACTTTTTTGTCTAATTTTTACCGTTTTCGAGTAATTGCGAAAAAATACTTTTGACAATTTTTTTTGAACCCGGTTGCAGACACGAAAACCTTTACACATTGTTTTTATATCATTAAAACTACATTATATCAAGAATGCAAAGTTGTGTGTCAATATTTTGATTTCAGACCTTATTTGACTGGACTACTAATATTATAGAGGTAAAGTTTGTGAGTTGGTAATGTTGTAGGGGGTAATATCTGGATCTACTGAACCGATTTAGATGAAATTTGGTCATAAGATAGTTTGATACCCTGGAAAGGACATAGGATACTTTTTATCCCGGAAATCATCCGTTAAGGGGGTAAAAATGGGGATGAAAATTTGTATGCACAATCAAGCTAGGGATGAACCCAAACGAAGTGAGAGTGAGTCGCTAGTACATATGATATAACTATTTTATATGAGTACTCCATTCATAGGTGTTTATAATTATAATATGTATTTAAAGTTATATATGTGTAGTGTATCAACTATCTGGTACCTATTCATAAGACAAGCCTCATAGCTTACCATGGAACTAGTTGGTGATGTGTGCTATTAAAACAAACATGTTTATTTTATTTATTATTTTATTAATATTCACGAGTCCCACAACATAGTCAAAAGCATGTTTTTAATTTTTTAAAACTACCTACTACCTATAATTACACGCGTAGATTCGTTATAAACCGAATTAAAAAATAAGAGGTTGAGCGGGTAGTAGTTCGGTCTTAGCATAGAAAATAAAATTGAATTTTACTTAAATATCAATTTATTTCAAACATTTTTAAAGGTAGAAACATCTTCATTGAAATCATATTATATTTTATTTTAAAACTGTATGATTTTGTATTTATAGTACCTACCTATATTTTACTACAACTCGATGACGATCGAGAGGCGTGAAAATCAAACATAAACATACTAACTAAAATAAATAATGCCTTCATGAAATACTTGAATATTTTTCTTAAATATACCTACTTATTATTGTACAAGTAACTCACGCTGGATTCGCTTGGGCTCGTCCCTAGGTGATTTTTAAATTGACACAACTTTTTTATTTAGGAACCGATTGAAATAAAACAAATACTAAATATTGCATAAGCTTACAAAAATACATTAATGAAAATCGTATCCAAATCGGTTAAGCTGTTTCTGAGATTAGCACGCACAAACGCACAGATAAACAGACAAACATTCCAAAAATCATTGCTTTGGTTTCTTTAGGGTTAAGAAAGATCCCAAATAAAAGTTATTCTGAAATATCTTCCATGTACAGACAACGGTCTGTTACAATTTCTTTATATGTATAGAAGAATAAATTTTTAAATTGGCCTTTTTTAAGTTTATACATAAAAATATCTCAGCACAGAAGCATTTTGTTTCTAAATTAATGTATGAACTTATGCCTTGTAGCGATTGAATGTACATTTTTGATACTAAATAACATTTTTATTTATTTTTTTGGTTTTGTATTGAAACAAAATACATAAGTAAAGTTTTATAAAAATAGTATATTTTTAACATGCATTTGTTTATTGTAATTAGAAAGAACACAACCCATTACTTCACTCCACAATTCTTAGGACGAATTTCAATGAAATTCAAAAACGAGTAATAGTATCATTATGTCTAGTAATATTGAAATAATTTTAAACCAAAGATCAATAAAGCTTGTAGTATGTTCTTATGAGGGAGCTGACATTTACATGGTTAATTTACCATGTACGGATATCGAACTCCAAACTTGCACTATATTAGGTAGTGACAGTCAAATATTTCTCTAAGCAACACGGTTTTCATAATAAACCATTTGAGAACCGAACTACGTGGTGAAACGTACTTTGATAGACGGCACGGCGTGCAGGCGTGCGTGGGAGTTCATAATTTATGTTATGAAATAAAAACTTTTCAATTTTCAAAATCATTGAAATATCAACGACTGGGGGCGGCTTTTAATTAATAAATATATACTAATTTCGCCTGCAACGTGCTTATAATAATTAAGGTCCAAGAAATTACACATGCCACTTTTTGTGCCCAAGTAAATGATGCTATATGACTCGATGCTTAAATTTGTACTAAGAACAAGCAATTATTTAGATATTACTTTGTTTCATGTGATTTTAATTTTTTATGGCGTTGTTTGACATTTAAGTATTAGTGATGTGCGTAATATAACATATATAATAAAATTGTAACTGATCGCTGTCTGTACATGGAAGATATTTGAGAATAACTATTTTTGGGGATCTTTATTAACGCAATAGAACCCAAAACAATGATTTTTAGTTTTTTTTCTCTGTTTGTCGGATTGTCTGTTTATTTGTGCGTTTGTGCGCGCTAATCCTAGAAAAGGCTTAAGCGGTTTTCACTAATGTATTGTGGCAAGCTTCACTTAATATTTAGTGTTTGTTTTATTTCAATCGGTTTCTAAATAAAAAAATTGTGTCAATTTAAAGAATCATCTAGGGGCAAACCCGAGCGAAGCGAGGGTGAGCCGCTAGTATGTAATAAAATGGTATATAGTGAAGACTATGCAATTTTTGTTGCAGTAGCAGTAGCAATTTACTCCTGATGTAATCTGCGTCAGAGTTTTCAGATTTAATTCTTGACTGAGCAAATATGCCTTGGCAATGCAGAGAGTAGTTTGGTAAACACTGAAACGCAATGTGAAGTATTTTCGGGCAAAAAACTGAATAAAAGCGGTTATATTTTTAAAATAGTCTATTTTTTAAATAGCTCATAAAATATTACGAATATTTTGTATTATTATTATACAATATATACATGAAAATATATAAAATATAAGATCGTGTATCTGAGATGATATTGCCCGACATTTTGCATAAGATCAAGGCGTGCGTGCGATCGACTTTAGGAAAGTATTTGCTTAGACTCGGGCCGCGAATTAGCATAAATATTTTTCTATATACCACTATCTAGTTAGCCTTTTAGAAACAATGTATAGATGTGCCTTAAATCTCGTTTTATCTAAACAAAATGGCGTCTAACGCCTAATAATGCCATTGTCTAAAACCAGTAGAATTTCGGTTGCAAAATTGCGCCCGCGCAGTTGACTCACGCGCAGCTATGTAGGGGGGAGGTACCACAAGTATTATATAAAATTAGGCTTTATCATTATATGTTTATGGTTGATTTTCATATGTATAAAATACTGAAGGCTGTTGCTAGGTTTTACGAAATGTAACATGAGTTTTCGTTTTAAAATCGAGAATTGGTTTAAGAAACTATGTGAGAGGAATATTTAAGGATCTGAGACCGTTAGTCTAATGGCATCCCATTCTAATTAGATTGCGTAAAGATTTACAGCTTGTTAGTATTGCTATCATTGAATCTGGTTCAATAATTTTGGTAGTTATCAAGAATTTATGATTTACTTTGACGAAATTAATTTTATATAAATAAAATTCTAAAACTAATTTTTATGACGGTCAGGTAAAAGCGACGTCAAGTAAGATGACCCTATCGTGACTCCGACTATACACTCAGGTTTATTAAGCGGTAAAAATTAAAGTAGAAAAATGAAAATTAATGAAATAAATAATATTATAATATTAATACCTTTTGTATTTCAAGTAATATTGCATACAGGCAGTGCCACCATTAAGCAAATTAAACAACAATATCCTATGTCTCACCCAGGGACATCTATTAGGGTATTCAGCTATTTTAGCCCAATAATAAACATGTACATGAAAACTTTCGCATTTATAATTCTTTCACACAACAGAAAAAAAACTGATGGATTTTGTATAAAGTTTATTAGTTCACGTGTGACGTAAGTTTTGATTGACTTGAAAAAAGGAAGTGCTCAGTACGTGTGAGAGTTTTTTTGTATATTTTATATCTTTATCAAGTACAAACAGATTTTTTATGATTCTATTTTTAAAGAATATTAAATAATATTAAAACCAATCAATACATTCATATAGTAGATAATATATTAAAACAAATTATAATACTTTACAGCTAATTTGATTACACGTGTTTTATTTTATTCATCTATCCAATGAAGTGTTTTTTATACAATACGACTCTAATTGATTTAAGAAACACCATAATTAACTAATTAACATAATAATAATATGTGTATAGTATAGCAAGATGGCCTTCCCAATAACTTTTTACTCCCGTAAAACGACAGTAGATGTAAAAACTTAATTGACATTGTGTTAGTAATTGTGTTACTTTAGAATAGGTAAGGTGATATGTAGAAAAAACAGGTTAGGCAAGGCTGAGCACTAGTTCTAGCATTATGTTTCTTTTATACACATCTATATTGTACACTCTATGGCTAACGACTTACAGGTTATTTATGCAACAGTATCTTGGAGTGGTGTGATTTTATATGAATATTTTTAATGTATAACATATTTTTCTTTTAAGACTTCGATTAGAGCTAAGTGACATCTACTTGCCTTTTTAGTTGTTAGTTGGAGTTAATATTGTCGTTTTGTCGACTTAAGTTATTTTTGTGAATAAAATAATATTATAATCTCTTTCAATTGAATTGATGATTCAAAAGTGCTTGGATGAATCTCATTGAATAAGTATTTTTTCATTTCGTTTCATATGGTTAAATAATGATATAGAATGATTAAAGATTAAAGAGATTTCCTTTTTTTTATTATGATATTGTACACGAAAGCACAAAATTAAAAATTAAAAAAAAAAACTCGACACAATAAGCTATTCATTGATGCCCTTTTCAATGAGCCTAAACACGATGTCTCTGCAGTGTGTTAGTAAAGAGTTGAGTAACTTGCAGATTTCAGGACCAAGGATACCATATCGTTGCAATGTCATAGAAGTAACGGGATACCAAGTTTCGAATGGGTTACATCTGTGGAAGTTGTTCATATTCTTTTACCGTCTAAAAAGGATTTTCTTGATTTATAGTTACGAATTCTCTTGATTATTTAACACGTCCTGGTTAATTTCTAAGAAATCAATTGTTAACTGGCACACCGGTGTGCCTGCGATTCTCGACAGGTTATGTCACCTTTCAAACAAAAAATAAATTAATTAAAATCGTTTCATGCCACAGATAAACACACGGATACATAGATTATAATATATAACAAACAAATATCGATAACGAACCTCTTTGCGTCGGGTGTTTAAAAATGTTAAAAGCCATTTACGTTGAATAATATTTATATTCTTATTTGTATTATTGTATGTTTTATACTCTACTAGTGACTCACCCTTTAATCGTTTAGTATAGATTTCACATAGATGATATATTTTCCCGAATTAAAAAGTTTTCTATATGTTGACCCGGATAACTAGTGATCATCATACCTCATCAAAATCTGTCCAGCGGATTTCTCGTAATGTGTTCCAAGACGGACAAACAAATATTGTAAAAACTATAGATTCGGTCTCTGTATCGATAATAATGACTATTTTAATAAGATTTTCCAAAAAGTATTTAATGCACAGATTTGACTTAGTTACAATTTTATTATGTGTTTAGTGTAGATATGATATAGAAGAATATATCACGCAATATACATACATATTATACAAAAAAGTCATCTAAATCGAGTACCTACCTCTATCTTTTCAAAGTCGGTCAAAAAATCTAGAAAAAAACTATTTTTTATGATAAACAACTAGAAATACTGGTTGTTAGTATCTAAAACATTCAAGTAACAAGTACTAAAGATTAAATATAATAAAATTTTAATTTGTTATCATTACTACTTACAACTACTTTTACAACCATAAAACGAGCAAATAACGCGAAGATTTGTCGAGTTATTTAATGAATTTGCAGAGTTTCATCAAAATTAGATCATTAACCGAGAGTGTGTAATCTTGTGAGTGGTTTTGTGTTTAGTTTTTGCACTCCCTCTTACTTCTATGCTAATATTATAAATTGAATATTAAGACAATCTGTTACTTGGCTGTTTACCATTAAATTTCTGAATACAGTTCGATGAAATTCTTAAAAATGGGATCATCAACGGGTCGATCATAGAGACTTTGTTCCACTTTTACTATGCGTGCGAAGTTTCAGGCAGCGATTAGTGTAACATTATTGTCAATATTACTGTATTTTTATTCCTTAGCCTTTGTTTCGGCTTTCACTATATATATATATATATATATATATATATATATATATATATATATATATATATATATATATATATATATATACATATTATGTCAAACTTTGATATCGAGGATATATTTTTTATTCTAATTTTTATTTTTAAAATACCTGGTTGTGTGTTATGCTTATTTGCCCAGTAATATGTTGTTTAACAAAAGAAAATCGTAACTAAACTTACATACTACTTTGGCATAACATTTAACTTTATTACAGGTAAAATTTTTCTTCATCCACCCATGTCCCGACGCTCTAATTTAATCACACGGAATATAACATGGAAATAACATTATTATTATTACATACTCTGAAAAAAAAAGAAAAAAGAAACATTATGGTCTTTAAAAATAAAAAAAATATCTAAAACAAATACTATTAAGTACCTACTTTTGTCTTTTATAGTAAACTAGCGACTCACCCTCATTTCGCTCGGGTTTGTCCCTAGCTTGATTCCCCATACAAACTTTCATCCCCATTTTCACCCCCCTAAGGGCTGATTTCCGGGATAAAAGGTATCCTATGTCCTTTCCAGGGTTTCAAACCATCTTTTTATCAAATTTCATCTAAATCGGTTCTGTAGATCCAGAGATTACCTACATCTCACAAACTCACAAACTTTACCTCTTTATAGTATTAGTATGTACAAGGCTGTAATTATTTTATTCTGCCTTATTTCTGCGATTACCTAATAGATCTCTTATTAGTATGACTACTTATATATTTTAAGATAAATACAATTTATCTAACTGTTTAAATTATAATGGTTTTAAAGCATTAATTGATACGTCGATCCTTTTGTGAGGTTATCTAGAGCACTTGACCAATTTTACCGATACACACTTACGTAATGTCTTAAGTCTGTTTTATATATTGCAATAATAAATCGGATTCTGTCAATAATGATAATATAGTATATGTTATCTATGATTCTATATACTTATAAATTCTAATTAGAGCTTTGACGAAAAAGGTACACTATAAAAGTTTTTAATGTGAAATTTGTATTTGTATGTTTGTTACTTTTTCGCTCTGCTAACAGCTGGACGAATAAAATTTAATATACAGGTAGATACTATGATCTGGAGTAATGTAGCCAAATATTGTTAGGCAACTGGTTTATCATATGATATAAAAGTATAATCAAAATCGATTAGTAATTTTCAAAAACACATTGATGTAACGATAGGTATGATGATGATGTTCTCCCGACCGATTCCGGCCACGGCGGCCAATCTCATTGAGACTAGCCAACTGCGCAGGAGATATTATAGTGCACAAGTGTACGCGCAGACACAAGTGCACTCTCTATTCCTGTCACTCTCATACTCCAGTGGGACGACTACTCGACACGACCGGTGAGAGTTAAGGCGCAGGACCGACGGCTTTACGTGCTCTCCGAGGCACGGGGGTGAAACACCGCCAACTTCCCAACTCCGGGCTGTTACTGAGGCTTACTATACAGAAAGACTCAATAACTAAACTTGGCCCGACCCGGGACTCGAACCCAGGACCTCAGGATGTGCAGCCGTACATGCTAGCCACTACACCACCGAGGCAGTAACGATAGGTATACATACTAATTGGCATGACTCAGCCTAAATATAAGTTTAAAATGTTGTCAGTCTCTCTGTGTGCTTAATTATATTACACTAGAGACTTAAAGTATCTAAAGCTCCCAGTTTGCATGATTTTTTCGATATCTTACACAATCATCGTCATATTTCAGCCAATTTACACAAAACTTTAATGCAATATACACTTTGGTCTTTATCATGTATGTATTCAGCCCTTTTTAACGTCCCACTGCTGGGCACGGGCCTCCCTTCAAGACGAGGGGAATCAGACCATAGTCCACCACGCTGGCCAAATGCGGTTTGGCGGACTTCACATGTCTTTCGAAAACTTGCTAGGTTCTCTCAGACATGCAGGTTTCCTCACGATGTTTTCTTTCACCGTAAGGCAAGTGGTAATCAAGTTAGAAAATGATTCGCACATGACAATATCAGAGGTGCGAGACCCGGGATTTGAACCCGCTTCACTCGGTTTCCCAAGCGAGCGCGTTACCACTGGGCTACCACTGCCCATTCTCATGAATCATTCCGTATATTGGTAAAAACCGTATAAAAATCCGTCTAGTAGTTTTTGTGGTTATCCCGTTTAGACAGACAAACGCGGCGGGGGGACGTTGTTTTATAATAATATTTAGTAATTAATTTTAAAAATAACTTAACCGATTTTTAATGTACTTTCAAAGTAGCAGAGGTTACAGTTATAAAGGCTTTAAAAACTTCTATCAAAGTAAATATTGTTAAAATAAGGTTATATGTATTAACATAGTAAATAATGATTCAGTAAGTTAACCTACCTTAATATATATATATATATATATATATATATATATATATATATATATATATATATATATATATATATATACACAGACAAAAACAAAACAATTCATTACATTTATCTTCTCTATTTGTCAACCGATTTTTCTTTTTTTTAGTAGCTATTGACAACCTTAAGTGTCATCAATAAAAAAGTTAGTTTTACTACAAAGGAATCATGTAAATCTAATCAGCAATTAAATGTTTTAATTTACAAAGAATTACATTTATTAAAATTATGCTTTGTCGATAATTATTCATTAATTAAACCCTAAAATTGTTTTGTATTAGACAGTTGTTGATGTCTCTGATCTAATCCCATTGCAAAATAAGTTGAGATACTTATTTCTTTTGTGGTGTTTTAGTGTAAATTACGCGATATTTTTAACAATCAATGAACTTTTTATCATGTTTTAAAAATATAAACTCAGGGCTCGTTCGATAAAAAAATCATTAAAAAATCAAGTTTCCATGGAAACGTGTTAGGAGTGAAACTTCATTGGTTATTTATATTTCAAATCTGTACGGTTATAAATAATTTTTTTTTTTAATTAAAACTCAGACCAAAAATATGATTCAAACGAATATCACACAAAGAGGAGAGAATAATATTTTATCTCTTTCTATCTAGCTAGATAGGTAGGAAGAACCCAGCTGAATTTTTACAACTATATACTCTAAGGGACAAACTTGAGCGAAGCGAGGGTGAGTCGCTTGTTATAAACATTTAGTATATTTAAAATCGAATTAGTAAAAAAAGTAATCTTAGAAAGTAACAACGGAAAGAATATCATGTCATTTTTCATACAATAACTATGGCAACCTAATGCAAGCGATTACTATGACAACCGTGACGGTTTTTCGTGACGATTTCTCGTGACGTGGCCGTAAATTTTACTCTCAAGCGCGCACAAAAGTATATATATATGATTTTGTAATCGCTGTCAAAAAAAATAGTTCAATTGCTATTTAACCACGGATTTTATTGTAAATTCATTAACAATATGTATACGTAACGACAGTCCTAATTAGTTTCAAAATAAGACATAGTAAGGAAACAGTATAAGTTTAGTGTGGTCGTAAAAATTTACGCCAATTTAATGCCTTCACCGGTGATCTCCGCATTAGTTAAGAAAGACCCTTAAGGGCTAGCAAACGTGTTAAATATAAACCATTCATTTATAATACCAGTTAAATTAACTTTTGAAAAATCGAGTTCTAATTTGTCTGACGGGTGCTGTCTAGACAATTTTATAGCGATTATAGTATGATTACAACTTGTATTGGTTCATACTGATTATACGCTGAAGATTGGGCGTTTTGATTTTTTTTTACTTTTCGAAGATTAAATGATATTTCGAGAAAACTATATTGCTTTTTACTATATCCTGTTAATATGTATCAATTACGGGATTGAATATAACGCCCAAAGATTCTCTTTATTTACTTATCCTTAAGAACATGCTATGGCGTAGAATAAGCATACATATATTTAATACACATACATAATATGTTTAAATTCGTTCTAGACGAAACGAGTCTTTAGAGCAGAAACGATGTAAATAGTAAGCGTCGATATGTTTTTTTCTTTAAAAGTATGAATTTTAAAGTATCCTGAAAGTTTTGATATAAAATAGAAGAATCCGTACATTTATTTTGTTTATGGATCTGTTTCAACTAGAGATTCCTGGATAGAAAACTATTAAATTACAGAATTAAATAATGTGCATACATTTAATTGATCAAATATTTTATACAAAACAATAGCCATATTTAATCACTGGGGATTTCATTAGTAAATGGAGTATGTAGATGGAGAAAAAGTATGTAGATGGAGTCAATGACAATAGTTAGTTATGAAGACTTACTTTAAATTTTAATTTTAAAGACGCCATTTTTTTTTAAAAAGAAATGATCTAAATAAGACATCCCTTAAGACCTTCTTGGCCTTAACCAGCTCCTATAAACATGCCGAGAAAAAGGCATCAATTAAAAAGACCCCACTAGAACTCTAAATCACCGTACGACAGGTTCATTAGAATACCTAAATGAATTCTAGTCCTTATTTGCATTTAAATATGGGTCAATTTGTCTTGTCCCATGCCCTGAGATATCGACTATGTAGGAAGACATCACTGTATTATTTAATTAATAAGTTTCTAAATTAACTTAACATGTTTTTCATATTATGAATTTTAATATTATATATTTTTTCCGGTTTCGCTTGTCTTTTAAAATAAAAGTTTTATATAGACACTAGTTTTCGCCCGTGGCTATGATCATGCGATAAGTGTCGTGGTTATAAAAGGTACCTAATCTTTGTTCGTCGGCATTATGCAATCAATGTAACAAACAGACAGACAGTAACTTTGAAATTTATAATATTAGTATGGATTGATGGATAGGATATTTTATGATATAAATTATTAAATTACTGCTAAAGCTGCATGAATTAAATATGCTACGAGTAGGTACTATTTTTTGTGCTGTGAAGGTTCTTTTACCAGTTCTTTTAAAACGATCATGACGATGAGTAAAATATTTTGAATTTATATTTGAATTCAGTCACCTTATTATTTTATCTGTTTGAAAAATTTGCACAAAAGTGATTAATCTCTTCTAAGTGGGTACTTGCTCTACACTTTTAGTGGTCTGTAATTAGGTGCTGAACTATTATTGCGTTTGAATTTAACGTCATTAGTTTCATTATAATTGAGGGCTGTACTCGTAAATAAATTGCTTGAAGTAAAAATACATTATTTAAAGTTGCTAATTGTTCATCACTTAGCTACTTTCAGTATATATTAAATGTTTATACTAATATTATAAATGTGAAAGTTTGTAAGGATGGATGGATGTTTGTTACTCTTTCATGCCAGAACGGCTAAGTGGATCTGGATTAAATTTGGCGTAGAGTTATATTATAGTCTGGAATAGCACACAGGTTACTTTTTATCCCGGAAAAATGTACGGTTCCCGTGGGATAAATTTATTTTTGGTTAGGGACGAACCCGCAGGGGAGCGAAAGTGAGTCGCTAGTATTTAATAATAATGAAAAATGTACAAAGTAGTAATAAAGCTTACAAAATGCTTTTAATTTTATATATCATTATTATTTTTATGAGTTCCTTTTTATTTTTCCTTCTAACTAGAAAGTAATAATATATAAGAATAAATTATCGCCTACAATGTTTTTCTATAAGAGTCAAACAATTTAAAAACATGAATTAATCCTTCTAAAAATATTCATAGAAAAAAATTCGTTAGTGTAATTTTTTGTGCAAAGCTGTTAAACTTATTCAAATCATCTCTTAGTAAGTAGTCCTAGAAATTTAAATGCTTTTACATGTAACTACAGAGAGATTTATACTATTTCAGCTTATATAGTCTTCGCTTAACCATTAAACATTAATCTCATAAATAACTAACATAATGAAACTAAAATGGTAGCCAATACACAAACAGGAAGGGCAGCCAACGTTCGCTAACTCGAGCTTTCTTTTGCCTCGCGCTTTAAGCAGTACGTTCCTATTTTTGGAGATAGTTTATTATGAATTTAAATTCAATATAACATGAAATGAAGAATTTTAACACATTGGATTAAATTATAGATTTAGAACTAAATCAAAGGCAAACAACTAAATATGTTTTATTCTTATGAATGTACGTCTCGCTAGAATCGAACTCGTAGTCGAAGGTATTATTAATAAAAAAATATATTTATAGCTTTTAAAGAAAATAGTAAAATAAACTGCCCCTAAGCTATGTTTGAAAATTAAGTCAGTATAGAGATAGATTGTAAAAAATGTCCGAACGCACATGTGCGCGAGCGCATGTTTTCGTCTTATTTTTCGCAGTTCATTCCCCTCGGGGGTATTCGCGTTCGTTATTTTTTCTTTCTTTTTCTCTTAGCGCTTTGTTGCGCTAGGTCGCGTGGGACGATGATTTAGTTTAGAGCAATCTTACAGAATTTCTAACATTTAGTTTTATTTTATTACTGTGATGCCTGCGGGTTGCTTGGGATTATGATTTGTAATAGTTTATTCTGAAGCTGTTTCTAAATGATCATATAATATCACTTGAGATATATGTATGTATGAACAAAATTAAAATATTTTACTAGTTATTAAAGTCGAAAGGAAATTAAATATATAATAAGGATTATATGATAAATATGTACATTAAATTTTAATATTTTCATTCAATAAAAATATTTTATTTACTCTTACTATAATAACGATGCAAAAACGATAAGGACATGCTTAAAGAAAAGTTACTACTTAAAATAGGTTTTATTAATTTTATTACATGGATCAAAGTCGTGATGTACCTATTCATTACTTGCAACTCATCTTCGCTCCGCTCGGGTTTGTCCCTATGTACGGTACGTTTTAACGGTTAGTATAGATTTCTCAAAGATGAAATATTTTGCGGCAGTTACCAGCTGTCATCGTACCGAGTTTCATCAAAATCTCTCCAATGGTTTTCTTGTAATGCTTTCGCAGACAGATAGACAGACAGATAACAATTCTAAAAACTATAGACTATGTATTTCATTTATTTACATTTTATGACTATATATATTTAAGATTTTTTTTAAAAAAATATTTTATGTACCCATTTGACTCAGTTAGAATTTTATGTATAGAAGAAGATGATGATAACTCATAACCCTTATAAAAAATATAGGCTTTACATCAACAAAAGCTCTCTTTCTTTAATATGAAAAACAAAAACGACATATTTTTGGGCATATTACTACGAATTGTCCTTCACACTAATGTTCGCCAGTGGTCGGAATTCGATCATAAACATTACTGAAAATTAAGGAAAACATAAATGAATAACATTTACCTATTTAGAAAAAGAAGTAACTGTATTTTTTTTAAATTGATATAATCCATATCACCATACAAACACCACACCCATAAACCACATTTAACATCTAGAGTTTTAAATATGGTTTATGTTGTTTATTCATCTATACTATATATTTAATATTATAAAGCTGAAGAGTTTGTTTGTTTGTTTGGTTGAACGCGCTAATCTCAGGAACTACTAATCCGATTTGAAAAATTCTTTTTGCATTAGATAGCCTGTTAACTAAGGAAGGCTAAAGGCTATATATCATCCCGGAAAAATGTACGGTTCCCGTGGGATAGATTTGTTTTTGTCTAGGGACGAACCCGAAGCGAAGCGAGGGTGAGTCGCTAGTATTTTAAATTTATAACAACTTATTTCTTGAGTATCACGTTCTAATAATAATATTTAATCAATACATTTGTAGCATACCTTTGTTAATTGTATTGAGTATGATTAACTGAAAAGGAATGTCGTAGGTTCATATATCCGAAATCTAAACTAAATTTTAGTCCAGTAACTTTGACACCTTCACGATTATATAAGATTGACGTTTATGAAAATGATAATGTTGACTCATATTTGTTCAATTTCAAATATTTTATTGATTATTAACTGAAATCTAACGTGTAATATATTTATTTAATAGCTTGTTGTGTGGCTTGATTAAATAGCGGTATATCATAAGTATAAGACAATGGTAGCCCAGTGGTAACGTGCTCACTTGGAAAACCGAGTGAAGCGAGTTCAAATCCCGGGTCTCGCACCTCTGATATTTTCATGTGCGAATCATTTCTAACATGATTACCACTTGTCTTACAGTGAAGGAAAATATCGTGAGGAAACCTGCATGTCAGAGAGAACTTAGGAAGTTTTCGAAATACATGTGAAGTCAGCCAGCGTCATGAAATATGGCCTGATCCCCCTTGTATTAAAGGGAGGCCCGTGCTTAGCATTGAGACGTTAAAAGGGCTGAATACAATACATATCGTAATTCATAAGTACATATGTATTGTCGATTCCTTGTAAAACAAAGCAGATAGATAAATAGATAGATACTCTTTATTGTAAACCATATTAGAATAAAACAAAAAAAAAATGAAACGAAAGTAATACTCTTTTCTTTTCTTTTTTAATTTTAAGATACCGAAGATATGAATATATTAGAGCCATATGAATGGCCACTAGACTAGCTACCTCAGACCAATTATAATATCAGTTGTCCCATTGGGTTATTTAATTTTAAGCCTTTGTCTGTTGGGTTCTGCTTTTCAATCCAAAACCAGACTATTTAGTCTACCACGGGTTAGTTACCTTCATATGTATGTCTGTAAAGCAATTGTTAGGTTTTCTCAGATATGCAGGTTTTCTAGCTAGTATTATTTATCATTTAATATTTATTTATTACCTTGTTTTAACATATTTTTATAAACAAACTTAATTAATATGTTAGCGTAATTTATGTAAATTTTAAAGTTATTTTAATCCTTTATTATTATTAATTTTATTTTTCCTTTTATATTAGCAGTGCACGCGTTTATTTGTTAGTTAGTGTTATTGACATACTGATAGAACCTGTGATTTACAATTAAGTTAAAATGTTTTGTATGACATGTTGTTAGTGTTCCTTATAAATTAAAAAAAATGTATGTTGGGTTTTAGAAAAATCTTGGCTAGGTATGTATATTTGTACTATATCTCCTATGTTTTATCTGAATTAGACTAGCATTCGTTCTCACAACAAAAACATATATAAAAAAGAACAAAATAATAAAAAAGAATTTTATTAAGTACTTCTTTTCTCCAGATTTTTAAATGATACATAGTACTTCGTAAATTCTAACACAGCGGTAGTTTTAACTCGTAAATGCCTATTGTATTTACTATATTAATACAGGCAGCGCCACTTTTTGGCAAATATTATTTCTAACAGAGCCTGTGTGTTACTTTAGTTTATACTTTATCGCTATACTGAAGTCCATTCAAATTCAGCCTTTCTAGCATACATACACACATACAAACTTTTGGATATATTAAGTTAAATTTCAAAGTATGTCTGTTTTCACGATTAATCTAATTAATTGATTATAAGGCTAATCTCCGAAACGGCTGGACCAATTTTAACGGGACTTTCACTGGCAGATAGCTGATATTATAAGGAGTAACTTAGGCTACTTTTATTCTAGAAAAAGAATTAGAGTTTCGTTCAAAAAAATTAAAACGTACCTAGGGACGCACCCGAGCGAAGCGAAGGTAAGTCGCTAGTAGCTATAAACCAGAACTTATGGCTATAAACCAGAACCAAATAAATTCATTACAACAATCAAGTCGTGTAAAGGCTATTATATTAAATTAATAGTATCTAATAGCTTATCGCTACACTACTTTACAGTATTCTAACTAGTACTAATGAATTTTCTTTAAAATGATTAATGTAATATGCTTATGTATGATAATAGCGAATCAGTATATTATTTCCCACTTATAAACTGACTTTTTAAATGATTTGTCGCGGTTTAATTTTATCTTTATTTACAAAAATATGAAAAATGAAAGAAAATCTATACATATAATAATATTCTGAGTCGAATCTGTTTATTAAAGTTTTTTGAAAAATCGTATTGAAATAGTCATTCATCAAGATGAATCTATAGTTTTTAGAATTTTTAATCTGTCCTTCTATCTCTCTGTTTGTCTGGGAATGCAACACGAGAAAACCACTGGACAGATTTTGATGAAATTTGCTGTTATGATAGCTGGTTATCCGGGTCAACATATAGAATACTTTTTAGTGCGGAAAAATATCTTATTTCTGAGAAATCTATACTAGTTGGCTATTTGACAATTCTAACGATAAAATATTTAATCTGTTGGAGACAGTAGCTTATGGGTCCACAATAATTATACAATATGTTTTTTGCATTAAAATAAATTGTAAATATTTCATTTTTGAAAAATAAATTTGAGTTTTTTTACCTGTGGATTACAAATACTGAAACGCTGGCGGCCATGTTTGTGCAGCGTGTGACGTCACCTTTCACATAACAAAACATCGTGTGTTTTATCGTTTGCACTTTGCTGAGAAGATCACTCTAAAATATTTTAATTAGTGCTTGTGAGAAGTTTAACGAAATGGAGCCGGGTTACACAAAAGCTGATAGTGCAAATTTACCAAAAATAGATTCATTTATGGTTGCAAATTTTTTTGCATGTAATCCTGACTTTTGCTCAGCCGAGTTTCGGAATGTAAAAACTTCCGTGTAAGTACCGAAATGAACAAAGTAATTATGTATAATTTATTGGTAAAAATTAATGTGTATAGTTCTTAAGTCAAGTAGTAAAAATTTTATAAAATAATTTTAAATTACTTAAAGGTTATGTTGATAATTTTAGATCTTCGCGACAGTCGTATGGTGAATAATAAAAATAATACTTTTAAAATTAATAAAAATAATGTCATAAAAAGAATTGTTTTTATGACATGTTTTATGTACAAAATACTGGATTAAGTTTAATTTATTTTCAGTAAATCAGAGGCTAAATTGATTGCTTTTAAATACTTACATCGAAGTGATCTTCACAAAAAAAAATTGCAGATTTATCAGATGTAAAATTCAACTCTCAGCGTGCTAATTGTAACCACTGCTTTCGACGTTTAGGACATTTAGGGACGTGTATAAACAATTTGTCAGGATATTTAATTGTAGAACTTTTACACATAGGTACGGCACACGTCTTGTAGCTTGTCATTTTCATAAAAAATATTTTTATTCTAAATATATATATATATATATATATTAACTTATATGAGCTTGCCAATGAAAAAGCTGCAAACTTTTAGCTTAAAATATGTTTAAGAGTTGGAGCATCGTAGCATGGAAAATATATAACATGTTATATTCTCCATGCATCGTAGTTAGCTTTACTTAGTTTATTGAGATATGACGTCACAGCCAGGAATGTCACGTGATGTGCTGTTTTCGCGCGACTTTCAAATTACTGAAAGATTAATATATTTTTTTCCGAATAAATAACGCTTTTTTCAGAAAAAAATAATTGTAAGAGGTATAAAATGAACCTACGTATGTTTTAAAATATCTTTCCGAAAACTGTCAAATAGCCAATTATTAAAACGTATCTAGGGACGAACCCGAGCAGATCGAGAGGGAGTCGCTAGTATAAAATAAAACCGTAACAAAATCCGAAAAGATTTCATTTAAAATGTCAAACATTCGCATAAATCTAAGAAAGTACTATTTAAACCGACTTTTAAAAGGTTTATCGTATGTTTCATTGATCAAGTTATAATTTCACAATAAATGACCTACATGACTAATTTACTAAGATTATCTAAATACTTAATATAGGTATATATGTATGTACTATATATTATACACACGAGAAGGCGTCTGTACCCAAATAATTTGAAGTAGGCTTAATATTTCGTCAAAGAGTTAAGATTATTTTTTCTGTACTTTTTTAAGTGTTATGTACGTTTTTGTTGATACCTCATGAACAAATCTATCTATTAAAAAGGCAAATGATTTTATAATCTATCGATTGAAAAAGGGGAACAAACTAATTATTTATTTATTTTACACTAGCACACTTAATCTCGCTTCGCTCGGTTGCGTCCCTAAGTACGTTTTAATCTTTTTGAGCGAAACCCTAATTTGTTTTTTAAAATAAGAGTTGCCTAAGTTACTGCTTATAACATTGGCTATCTAATACTTTCTTAAGTTTTACGCGAGTATTTGACATTTTAAATAAGACTATCTTTACGAATTTTTTCGCGAATTTATTTTTGTTCTTGGTTCCCGACGCTATATTAGCTATCTATCTGCCAGTGAAAGTCCCGTCAAAATCAGTCTAGCCGTTTCGGAAATTAGCCGAAACAAACAGACAGACAGACAAAAATTAAAAAAATGGGTTTTCTTATAAATTTAATTTATCTGTATAGATTAATTTCATAACCATTGCGATCAAATTAAGACTTAGTGAATTTTCTCTTAGAAAGATACTGTATGAATAATTAAGTCTTTAACAAAATAGACACATTTTCTTAGCAAAATTATAGGTAATTTCGTTAACGATTCACAATATATTATAGTGCATATAGTATTGTATAATATGATTTATTGTTTTTGTAAAGCTATTACTTTCGCTATAACGAAGCCTTAATTGCTGGTAACTCTATAGCCGTTACTCTATTTTCCAATTACCGGTAGAGGTCGCTGCGCGTGCGCAGATACGTTTTATTGTAATTTCTTTGATGTTTCTAATACAAATCCTATGTATACTATCTGTACTAATATTATAAATGTGAAAGTTTGTAAGTATGGATGTATGGATGTGATATGATGTTTGTTGCTCTTTTATGCTAGAACGACTGATTCTGGATGAAATTTGGCACAGAGATAGGTTATAGCCTGGAATAACAAATAGGCTACTTTTTATCCCGGAAAATGTACGGTTACCGTGGGATAGGTTTGTTTTGGTTTTCCCAAAGGCGAACCCGAGCGAAGCGAGGATGAGCCCCTAGTTAATATAATAAATGCAAAAGTTTGTGAGAATGTATGGAGGTCTGTGATGAATATGTAGATGTATAAATGTTTGTTACTCTTTCGCGCAAAAACTAAAGAATGAATTTTAATGAAACTTTACGATAATATAGCTCATACAGCAGAATAACACGTAGGCTACTTTTAATCCCCGAAAAATGTACGATCCCCGTGGGATAGATTTGTTTTTGTTTTTTAGAGGTGAACCCGAGCGAAGCGAAAATAAGCCGCTAATTAATAATAAACTTGCGACTTGCCCTCGCTTTCCTCGAGTGCGTCCGGGTCTAGGTATGCAGATTTGTTCACAATTCCATGGGTTTTATTTTTTTACATAGAACCCTGATTCTTTTTCTTAAATAAAAGTAGTCCAAGTTATAATATCAGCTATCTGCTAGTGAAAGTGAAGATATGTATCTAAAATATTATATTATATATAACTATTTATAAGTAGCAAAAATGTATTTTTTTCATTATAAACAAACATTTAATTTATATTAGATATATAAAAATAATAAATACTTACAAAAACATATTGCATAATTTCCATAAATAAACGTTATTATGAAAATTCCTAGTAATTTTTCACCTGTGAAAGATAAACTTGTCTTAATTAGTCTGCTTCCTCATTAATCTAAGCCTGTGAGGCGAACAGCGTCCTGTTAGGTCATTGACACCAGCTCACTCTCTGAAAGGATATAACATTTTTAATAAAACTTTAGTAATATAACCGGATATTTACTAAAAAATATGCTATCCAAAACACACGTCGTATGATATTTTTGAAATTTATTGAATACTAGTTTAGGTTACTAATTACGTTTTAACGGTTAGTATAGATTTCTCAAAAATAAAATATTTTTCCGCAGTGAAAAGTATTCTATGTTGACCCGAAAAACCAGCTATTATAATACCAAATTTCATCAAAATCAGTCCAGTGGTTTTCTCTTACGTTTCCAGACAGACAGACAGACAGACATAAGAAAATTCTAAAAATAATGGATTCGGCCTCTCTATCGATAATAATGACTATTCCAATAAGATTTTCCAAAAAATATTTAATGTACAGATTCGACTCAGTTAGAATTTTGTTATATGTATAGATTTTGCGAGATTTGCAACAATACTATTGATAGTCAAATAAAAATCTATTTAGTATAAGATAATCCTTAAAATAAAATCAAAAAAACGTTTTAGTATTAGAATTTTCTATTAAACTACATGAAAATTCTGCTTAATGTTAAAATCACATTCTTTCTAAATATAATATCGCAATAATGTACGTTCGGGTGCGTTTAGGTACTTATCCGTAATAAGCCACTCCGTATTATAGTCTATGTGGATACTAAATTTCATCCAAATCTGTGCAGCCGTTTTAGCTTTAAGGAATAACAAACATACATACACAAGCAAACTTTCGTATTTATAATAGTAATCTAATATATATTTTTTCCACGAAGACCAGTCCAAGTAAGAGTGCCCGTTAGGCTGTATCTACTCCAATTACCGGGGGTCGCGTATGCAAGATATATCTTTTTACGGCGCGCGCGCGATTAGAGAATTCATTTATTAATTGACTGCTGTAATTAAACCGATTTTAGTCTTCCGCATGATAAAACTTTGCACAATTTTATAGTTAATTATTGAGAGATTAATTTACTTGGGCAATATATTACTAAGAGGATAGGTAATTCCTTCTCTCAATCAAATTTCCAATAATAGTAAATAGTAAGTTTTAAGCGGGATGTAAAACAATGAAATGTTTTAAGGCAATGGTGGGACTTAATGCTAAGCATTAAAAATATATTGATACTAGCGGCTCACCCTCGCTTCGCTCGGGTTCGCCTCTAGACAAACAAAAACAAATCTATCCCACGGGAACTCTTTAATTTTCTGGGACGAAAAGTATCCCAGATGTTGACCGGGATATAAGTTACAGCCATACAAAATTTCATTAAAATTGGTCCAACAGTTTCGGAGATTAGCCCGTACAAACAGACAAATAGACAGAGAAACAAAAAAATTGAAAGAAATCTGGATTTGTTTTATTTCTATTCTTACATCCCCCTGACTCGGTTTTTGGCATTTTCTATTCATATTTATTTAGCATTTTTTTTATGTACAGACATTCGACTTCTACAGTTTTATTATATGTAACTATAGATTTATTAGTACTTTATTATATGATTTAGATAACTGTTTTATTTTGAAGTAAATGCATTTTTAGATGTTTTTTTTTCATCTAACTAGATTATTTCGCTCGCATTACATATCGATAAGATAAAATTAAACTTATGATGAACTTTGCTATTGAAGAATTTTAGTTTTAGTTGCTTCTTTAGAAGTTTTCTCTTACATACAAACACACAAACTTTTCTTCTTTATGCTAATAGTGGTAGACGAAAGTTGAGATAATAGTACTTACTAATATATAATAAACAAAATACTATAAAACTTTCTAGACATGTAGTATAAGTATACATATAGAATACATTGAAAACTTTTTGCGATCATGAGACATTCAAAATCATTTTAGGCATGAGCGAACCAATGATAAGGCGCTAGTATGGTAATAATCAAAAAATAAATAATTCAAATGATATTAAATAATTCATAAAACACCTGCTGCTATCCGATTCAAGGAGATGGCATATCTATGTCATTTTGATGGCAATATAATAATACCGTACCATGGCGAGCTGGTCAGATGATGGAGCCGGAGCTGCCGAAAGATATCTATATACCTACCTATCTAAGGATATACCTACCTATCTATAGTTTTCAAACACTTTGAAATAAAGAAATCTTCTTTTTTAACATATTTTTAAAGTTATACTTCTTTTGAGACGTTTGAAAAAACGGATCAGAAAATTATAAAAAAATTACGATGCGTGCGCAAACCGACAGCCAAAAAACGACATGATGAAGTTAGCTGATAACCATTTAATGCCATGTAACTGTTGTCATTGTCTGACAAATGATATATAATAATATACCTAATATAAAGCATATTAGGTATTTAATTATTTTATTAATTTATCATTCCTTTTACAAATAGAGAGTTGTGACATACGGAATGAAATCTTTAGCTATTTTTGTTCTGTTACGCCAAAGAAGTATAACTTCTTACGTGCGTACATAAGTACACACACACGTTCTTTTAACTTAAGACTACTAACACTACACTCCTATAAGTTAAGTATATTGGTACCTATTACTACCTATAGGTTTCATATAGGTAATATTATAACACAAAATAAATTAATAGCCTCTTCCGCCTCATTTTTTATGTCTTTTTCTATTTACGCGTATTTGGTTACATTATCTTATAACGTCGTTTATAGATTTTACTGCACTATATAATTTAAAAGTGACTTTTACTGTTTTAGATTTTATTTGCCAATAAAACTACTCGTGAGGATCTTTCTATTGCTTCATTCTTCTGTTTTCAGATGATTACGATTTTAATAACCTTATTGTATTTTTGTTATTATTGATTAACTTTTTTAAGTAACTCTTTGCTATAAACTCATATTATATTATAGTCTTAAGATTAAAAGTAGCTCATGTATCCTTTATCCCATTAAATATTTCTATGTAGATCATCAAAGAAAAAGGCAAAAGAAGTAACACTTTTTTAACCTAAATAACTAAATTAAATAATTATTATAAACAAGATCCATAAAATCACAAAAATCCATAGTTTTTTGGTATACTCATTACGAAATATAAAAAAAAACTTACTGCTAACGCAATCTTATCCTATGTCATTATAACAAGACAATATGAACACTAACATTTTAAATAGTTTACAATATTCATAGACGTTATATTCTAGTCAGGTTATAGCTCGAGCATCTAGGCAGATAGCTTTATCTAGACTCTCACAAAGACACCCTGTTGTACACACTGTGATAACGCTATAGCAAATAATAAATACTCGTCGGTCATACAGTTTATTTATAAGATACTTTATTCATAGTCGAGGGTCCATTTTACGTTTTTGCATAATTATTATAGAAAATTATTTAAAGTACTGTAAACCTTGTAGTAAAAGTTCCTCAATGATCATTACTAAGCCTACGTAGTCTGTCTGTCCATTAAAAAGGGGCACTATTAAATTTGAGGTATATTTTTTACTAGCGGCTAACCCTCGCTTCACTCGGGTTCGTCCCTAGGTTAGTTCCTCATACGCACTTTCATCCCCATTTTCAGTCCCTTAAGATTCCCCATTTTTACTCCCTTATGATTTTGCGGGATAAAAACTATCCTATATACCAGGGTCTTAAACTATCTTCTTACCAAATTTCATCTTAATCGGTTTAGTAGTTTCGGAGCCTTTTCGGTGCAAACAAACAAACAAACAAACAAACAAACAATCTAGTCCTTCCTCTTTATAATATTAGTATAGATAAGTTACAAGATATCTTCGCCAAATATTAATCGTTTTTAAAAAAATACTAGAAGAAATTTTCACTGCTTATAGCGAAATAAGCACTTTAAAGTGATTTTAAAGTCAGTGTACCTTTTTAATTTTACTACAAAAAATACAAGTAATTTTAATTAGCGCTTCATAATAATTAATTTGTTCATTGCAACTTCTATACTTTCAATCTTATAAGTGTTATTTTTTCCTATACCTAATATCATAAAGAGGCAGAGTTTGTTTGTTTGTTTGTTTGCTGGTTTGAATACCCTAATCTCAGGAACTACTAATCAGATTTGAAAAATTCTTTTTGCATTAGATAGACCGTTTATTAGAAAGGCTATAGCTTATACTTATATCATTTAATATATCTATTTTTTCTAATCTATAATAGGCTGTTTATTCCATACTAATCGCCAAAACGAGAGTGTATCGCCATTACCTACAACTTATATAATGTTGAAACAACACTTTAAATGTATACAACAAATTTTAAATAAATACATGTCAATGAACTATAAATGCGGCCAAGAAGCTTTTTTCTGCGCGTCCGGACGGGGTTATCGCGGAAAAGTTGAGAATTTTTCAAAATTTTATCTACGTACGTAGCACTAGTGATAACGCACACATGCATAGCAGCTAGTGATGTGCATTGCAAGTGCAGTCTACTGACTTGGGTGGGCTCTTAGTCTTGAAATATTGGTGAGTAATATACTATACTGTTTTTGAAAAAAGTTTTAATTTGTAATATTATTATATTGTATATTTCTTAAATCTTTAATCCTTCATTTTGGTAATCAGTAGAGCTCTAAATGATCTCTGCTGACAAAAATATTAATTTTATTTATGCAATATGGTCAAACATATCTCATTTTTTTGAGTAATGTACCTAATCTATTGATGAAGCAAATTTATACATAGTATAATAAAATTCTAAGTCAAATCTGTACATTAAATATTTTTTTGAAAAACTTATTGAAATAGCCATTATTATCGATACAAAGGCCGAATCTATAGTTTTTAGAATCTATCTGTCTGGGAACGTATTACGAGAAAACTACTGGATGGATTTTGATGAAATTTGGTATATGATATTTATTATTTAATTCAATCATAATATTTGTTAACTCAGTAAATATCTCAGTAAAAATCTTTACAGACTATAATTGAGACAGTGCTGTCTCTTCCCTAATAGCCAATAAAGTAGTCCAAGAAGTTGCAAGCGCATTCCTTAACGACGTATATCGATGTTAACTGTAAATTAATTTAAATCATATCTATATATAGTTATAGTTTAATACAGATCACCGTCAAAGTGATTTTAGATGTTTTATTATAGTAAATAGTGCATTTTTTTGTAAGAAAAAAGATAATGAACAGTGTGTTTTAAATGGAAATTTTATAAGTTGTCGCGGCGCGGGTCGGTTGTTTTTTCACGTGTAAGGTAAGTTTCCATTATTACGCAATTCATTTTTTTTTCTTTAAATACTTTTGGATGTCCTTGAACTATAAGTATAATTACTATGATTAAAATTCTATTTTATTAACTAAGTTGATAAATTTGCTGTTGCGCATATTTTTTACTAGAAAACGAAAAATCAATTTATCAAGAAAAGAAAAAAAAACATTAGAAAAATATAATTAAGAATATATTATGATATGAATATTAATATCAAAACTTTTTTATCCCTTTACGTAATTTCATATCGATTACTTTGTAGTATCTATATTATTTAAAAAAAAATACTTAAAAATTACATAATTTTTTTAATGGTCGATAATATGAACATCTTATTAGGTTTTAGTCAGAATCTAACTAGATTTTTTTCGTTTTAAGTTAGTTTAACTATTCTTCCATAGATGTCACTGTAATCAGGTTTTTATTTTCCTTATCGCTAACATTTTATTATCAAATGTATTTACATCTTCAAAGATAATATGGTTTTATAATCTTTTGCATTTTAATTGTTCATATGTATTTTAAACAAATCGTTGTTAAATTATATATGTTTGCGATTCTAATGTATATTATACATGAAATAGTGGCATTTTTTTTTTGCTTCTCTCCAAGTCACGTATTTTTAAGTGCTAGTATATTTTTCTTTTGTTATTATATATTTCTTCTTAAATAATGTTTTCAATACAGAAATTATCCATAATAATTTAAAGTTAACGAAATATAGACCTACATATAATGTAGATTCAAAGTATATGATATACACACATTTAGGTACAAAGTTTATTGCTATATACTAAAACTATTATATAAAATAAAACAGCGCGAACATCTCGTAGGAAATTCGATACATAAAAGAATGTAACAAAACACATAATATTTATTATTCACAACATGATTGAAACACGGCAACATTAAATTAAAACCCACATAAATTACAGAGTAAATTATGCAGCGTTAACAGCTTTTAAAAGGTTATAATCTTAAATAATTTGTCGGTTGAACGGTGTAATTGTCACAAAAAACTCACCCCACGTCACAACGTGAATGGAATAAAAAAACGACGTAAAAAAACTAGGGCGGCACGCGCCAATTAAGTCGTTCTTTTTTCAAACACGTTTTTTTTTCTTTTTTCATTGGTCGACCTAATGGTATAGGGCGGTTTTTTGTGCCAGTTCTTTTTTCTAAACAAACGTGTCAAGATTAACTTCCTTTTTTATTTTTTTTAAACGCTTAGAGCGGTGGGCTTTGACACGCAATATTTGGACAGGGTGCATCTTTTTTGCTCCTTTTTTTATCTGTAAACGTTTTGAAAATGATACTTGGCTCCTGTTTAACGGTTGATTTGAGAGGGAGATGTTTTTTGCTTTTTCTTTCATTTGTACTTATGAATAAATTTCAATTAACTACTTTTTATGCACGGAATATATTAATTTAATATTTTATTTATGAAGTATTATATCCGGTTTGAAGGGTTTTAGTTTCCTGTAGCAAATGTTATTACATGTTTTTAATGTTGTGTTACTTTTTGCTAATAAAGGCATACACGTAAATATTATATACGTTGTTTTTTTTTTGGTGAATATAATGTATATATAAGAATTAAAGTTCACTACTATTATTTAAATATTTTAATATTATAAAAAAATGCCCCTATTAATAGTAAATATATGTATCTACATACTTATAATTTAATAAAAAGTCTGTTTTTACGCTACAAATACAAAAAAAAACCAACTCGTGTAAGTCAATATTAAGGTGAACTGGCATGAATAAAAAATAAATATTGGTTTGGATATTAAAAATTCCGTTTGCCGGGTATCGATCCCACGGACTGTTTCCACAGTGTATCACTTGTCACGGAATTGTACCATCAATAACGTTTTACATTTACCGGTTTAAGCGGGCTAAGTGAGGAGATAGCTTCTTTTTTAATATTTGTTGTAAAAAACCATATTGAATTATAAAATAGGTACTATATTCGCCCATGGTGAAATAAATCGATAAAAGTTATCTATGTGTAATAATAACTGAATAATACTATCTCTTTCGTGGGAATACTTTTAGGCTTAGTTGGTTCTTACTCGTCGATAAAACAGCTCTAATTTTTCCTCATTTTAATGTTCAATTTAATTAAAAATTGATATTTTCAAACGGTAAAACCTAAATTCATTCGCGTTTAATAGTTAACATTAATATACGCCTCGAATATGTACTCAGTCTACTTTATATGATCATTCTGGGCCGACTGTCCTGCTTGTCCTTGAAGAGAATGTTTACAAACTGAGGGTAAGCTGCAATACCGTTAAAAAAAAGTTTTTTTGAAATTATACTTCTTTTGGGGCGTCTGGACAAAATTATGAGAGTAAAATATTTACGATGCGTGCACACACCGCACACACAAGTTAGCTGGTAGCTGTTTGTTGTCATAGTAACCGTTGTTATTGTCTGACAAATGATATATAATATTATATTCTTTCCTTAAATGATATCTATTCTATAAATACATATATGATTGTAATATGCCTCATATGCTTTATTTAATTATTTTATTAATTTATCGCTCCTTTTACAAACATAGAGTTGTGACATACGGGATGAAATCTTCAGCTATTTCTGTTCTGTTACGCCAAAGAAGTATAACTTCTTACGTGTGTGCATAAATAAGTACACACAAACGTTTTTATTTTACTTTTATAAATAATAGTACGTAGGTAGGTTTATGTAATAAGAAATATTAAAATATTTCTTATTACATAAATATGTAATAATGTGCAATTTTTAACATCACTAGTAGTTCCTGAGATTAGCGTATTTACATCCACAAAATAAACTCTACAGCTTTATAATATAAAATATATACATATGAGTATATCGAATCACTCTCCATGCTTTTGATCAACCCCACTCATTTCTTCCAAAAATCATTAAAAATAGGTCGCGGTGCGTGATCGCACCGCCATTAGCCCTCTTACTAATAACTTCTTCATTTCCCTTCGGTATAGTTCATACTATTTTGTTTACATAAATTATTATATAAAGTAATATCTTTTATATACAATGAAGCATTGTTTTCTAATAATATTTTAAGGAAATAAAGTGAAACCTTGACATTTATCATTACAAAGTAATATAATTTCAAAATAAGGATAATTAAATAGTGCTGCTTTGCCTGCTGAACTAAATCATGTAATTTTTTTTATAGGATCAAGGATACAAGTAAGTGTCGATATTAAAAAACCATAATAACTGTTTAACTGAAATGGCACATAACATGCAACCTTATATTATTTTATCGACTAAATAGTAGTTATTGAACTGTTATTAGCGAGTTTTTATTAGGATTATTAAAAAATATACTTTAGCGTGCCTATTTTAAAAAAAAGTTTCAATAGAATCAGTTCATTATTGGAATGGAAAAACTTTTTAGTGTTTTTGTGGAGTCGGATTAATCATGATTTTTTCCATTAATTTATTTCGTAATTTTTATTTTTAAGTAAAAACTGAAATATTTTTTGTAAGAAGTTGTTATTACAAAACAATTTTAGTTTTAGTTACACGTTATAGTCTATATCATAAAAACTACTGAACTGATTTTGATGAAATCTTTACTATTCCCTAATTTGAAATAAATGTAAGCAAATAAAAAAAGAATGCTTACAATCCGATTATTAGTTGGGAGAAATGCGTGGACAAACATACATACAAACATACAAACTTACATACATACACCTATAAAATTTTGTATATTTATTTGGAAGCCCTAATAGATTATCATATGATCATATGTGAATATTTTGCTGTTCCAATAATATTAGTACATACATACGTGTCCCACAATAGCGGCATCAACGTTATTTTAAAAAGTCTGTTTTACTACAAATTTAAACCTACTAACAAAAAGGCTTATTTTATTTAATTACTTATTTAGGCTTTGGAACTTTGATCTTAATAATAGATAAGTAGCCATTTTAAAATGATACACAGACTCTATTATTTTATTTATATCTAAAAATAGATCATAAAATATAAAAAATGTATGGATAGGAATTTCCATACATATATGTCGGTATGTATGTAGGTCAGTACGTCGGAACTCAGTCATGTCTAAAAATATTGTAGATATTATTTTCAATAGGTGTTTAGTAGCAGTGTAGCACTTTGTCGTTACTAAAACACATTTGTTCACGTCACTTTAAAATGAATATTTTATTCGATTTCATATACATGGGGGAATAATATACAGACATACAATATTGGATCTCTCTGATATACCTAAGTGTCTAAATACTAGTACTTTTTCATTAAGGCCCATATATATCTATACATAAAATAAAATTATAACTGAGTCGAAATTGTACCTTAAATCTTTTTTGGAAAATCTTATTGAAATAGACATTATTATCGATACAGAGGCCAAATGTATAGTTTTTAAAATTTTTGTCTGTCTGTCTGTCTGTCTGTCTGTCTGTTACCGCATCACAGAAAAACCACTGAAGGGATTTTGATGAAATTTGGTATGATGATAGTTGGATATCCGGGTCAACATATAGGATACTTTTTACCGCGGGAGATTATCTCATTCCCACGGAAGTACACGTTATAACACAACCCAAAAAATATGTATGATTAGAATTTCTTGAAACTTGGTATTAATGCTCTTCAATACAATTAAATAAATACGTGTTTTAGCGTTTATTGAAATTCATCCCATAAGGAGATAAAATAAGGGATGAAAATTTGTATGAAAGTTTTTTTTTGTAGTTTTAGCGCGAGCGAAGCCGCGGGTCTCGCTAGTTAATATTATAAATGCGAAAGTTTGTGAAGATGTCTTTATGTGTAGATGTATAGATGTTTGTTATTTTTTCACTACATGGATTTTTATGAAACTTTACAGTGATAAGTATAGCTCATACATCAGAATAATACGTAGGATACTTTTAATCCCAGAAAAATGTATGGTTCCCGTGGGATAGGTTTGGTTTTGTTTATTATAAAAAGTTGGTAATAGACTATCGCTTTATTTTTTAGTTGTAATAAGGCCTTTTTTTCTTTCACGTTGCCCAAGGATTATGCTTGACGAGTTAACACATTTTTTTGTTATTTACACATTTATATTTTGAATATGTAATATTATTATTTATCCAAATCCAAATATGAAATAAAACAATACAAAATCATAAAACGAATCATTAATAAAAATATATAACAATATCCATTAACCAAATAAAACTGAAAATAAATGTTCATCGATGGATACAACATTGTATCGTTCACTATACATTATATTGGTCTAGAAAGTACAGGGAAACACTTAATCATAATAACGACCTACACTCTGTTAATATTTAAGTATTTATTTTTTGTGATATTATGTATTATATTCTACCATCGCAAATTAATGTACCGGGAACTATAGGCTGTACGCAGGCTAGCCTTTGTCTAGTAAACAAACAAACAAACTTTTCCATTTATATTATCAGTAACTAGCGACTCACGCTCGCTTCGTTCGCGTTCGTACCTAGGTACGTTTTCGCGGTTAGCTATATTTATACATAAATAGTAGCTTGCTACTCCTAAGATATTAATTTATTAAATTATGTAGGTATATAACAATTTACCCTCGCTTCGCTCGAGTGCGTACGCCGTACGCGGATTTTGTTCACAATTTCATGGGTTTTTAATTTTTTTGCGGAACCCTAATTCTTTTTCTAAAATAAAAGTACTCCTTGTAATATCAGCTATCTGCCAGTGAAAGTCCCGTCAAAATCGGTCCAGCAGTTTCGGAGATTAACCGGAACAAACAGACAGACAGACAGACAAAAATTTAAAAAAAAGTTGTTTTGGTATATGTACCGTATATACATCCATATGCATTTAGTAAAAAGCGGTTATTTTTCTATTCTTGACATATTTAAACCTTTGATGTAATGTAATCTAATATTAAGTATTAATTTAATTTGACTGATTGACATGCCTTAAATTGACATATATGATTTATTTTCCTGTGTTAATGTAAAATACTGATGTTTTTTTTTTATGGACTTCTTGTCTGAAATAAACGTTCAATAAAAAAAATAAATAAAATATTAATATTACAAACAGACACTCCAATTTTATTTATCTGTATAGATAATTAATGTATATGGATAATTTTCAGTTCCTAGGATAAGTTATATCATAGAAACGAAGCTGCCACTACAATAAAATAGTAAAACGACAACACAAAACATTTAAGCACTTATCTAAATCTAAGATATTCTCACGTTGCAAGCAAAAACTTCAAAATTCATTATAACAAAACATCTTTTATCAACAATATCTGTTCTCAGGTAGACAATGACGTTTCAGACAATACCGGAAAAAACCGGTTGGTGGTAAATGTAAAAACAAAAAAGCCCTTGTAAAGATATTTGATACCATTTGCATAAGGGTCAAATGATTATAATTTTTTTCTATCCGGAACTGATTTGAAAAGCTTTCATGTTGCAATTGTATTGTTTTTTGCGAGCTTTTGATTGATATGTGAGTAAAGCAATCCTTGAGCTTTGAATGTTATGAAACTTAAAATAAAAATATTTATTGCTAAAATCGTATGGATTAACATTTATTTATTTGTTAATTCCTAAACTAATTTAGTCAAATTATACTTTTCTTTTGTACATATAATAAAATTCTAACTGTGTCGAATCTGTACATTAAATATTTTTTTGGAAAACCTTATTGCAATAGTAATTATTATATAGAGAGGCTGAATCTATCGTTTTTAAATTTTTTCTCTGTCTGTCTGGGAACGCATCAGGAGAAAGCATTCAACAGATTTTAATGAAATTTGGCATGATGATAGTTGGTTACTATCTTTATATAACCGTTAAAACGTAACAAGGGACGGACCGGAACGGAGCGCGGATGTGTCGCTAGTTATAGAATAAAATCTTAATTATTCAAATGATGTAACAAATAATCCGACTATAATCAACAGTATGGTCAAACATTCGTGGTCATCGTATAAATGAATGTCCCCAGCAGGACTCGAATCCGCGACCACTGGCACAGTAAGTAGGGTCACTACAAACTGAGTCAAATGTGTCGTCAAATATGTCTATATAGACAGTTATACTCCTTAGCACTAAGGCGTTGGTATGTTCTATTGATAAAGCCATAACTTTTAGCAAACGAGAGTACCAAATGGTGCTAAATAAGTTGAAAAAATAACTTGATTTATTTCTTTAGCTCGTACAATACAAAAGTTACATGCGGGATGTAAACGTGTAACAAGCCACAATTGTTAGCAGCTGTCAGACCGCGCAGTGCATGCGTTTTTGACCATCTTGTTTTAAAACGATTTTGGTATATAGGTAGGTTCTAAGTCGATTAAAACATTATGTTTTGATTTTTGAAATAAAAAAATAATATTTGTTTAATTTATACTAGCTTGTTAGTGAGATAAACCGTTAAAAGATAACCTATATGATTATCGCCAAATTTTCTATGTACAATAGTTTAGAGTATTTTTTAATAATTTTTGAGGTTTATTACAATAATAATGTCCGCTTAACCATTTTCGACTAAGGTGGCCAATCTCATTGAGACTAGCCAAGTGTGCAGGAGATATCATACAAGTGCACCCTCTATTCACTCTTAAACTCCAGTGGGCCGATAATTTAATATGACCGGTGAGATCACTCGCAGGAACGACAGCTTAACGTGCGCTCTGAGGTACGGGGGTGAAATATCACCAACTTTGCTACCTTATTGCGGACAATTTCTTGAAAGAAAAACCCACTAACTATTCTTGGGTTTCGAATCCAGGACCTTCGGATTTACAAAGCTGTAAACGAAAGCCACGAAACCAACAAAGCAGTTATATCACGCAAATAACCGTTCATACACATAATAATACTTATTAAAAGAAGTAGTTGTTAAAAATACAGAGACTTCAACTTTTTTTATATATATAAAGATATTTTCACTTTTAGTAGGTATTTTATATAACATAACACCATCATCCTATATTCATACATTTACATTTAGACCATTTATTATGCTAAAATTCTCTTGCTCATTTTATTTAGGATTTTAACCATTAAATCGCATAATCTGCAATCGATATCAACACGCTTTAACAAATCTTGCTTAAATGTTAGTAGTTTACCTACATTTAACTATTTATAGGCTTCAAAGGTCACATTGCTGTGTCGTGTCTAAAAACTGTTACAATTACCCAGTGTGAGAAAAATATTTCAAGTAGAGCCAATTTGTACTAGACTATACCTCAATATCAAACTTTTCCATCATCATTACTAAATTACGAAGCTAAAGCTATATATACATATGAGCTAACTGAATAAAAATATTTTATTCATGTTATAATATTAAATGAGGAATTACATAGTATTACATAAATATAAATCTTTTTCGTGTATGTATCTCGGTAGCCCAGAGGTAACGCGTTCGCTTGGAAAACCGAGTGAAGCGGGTTCAAATCCCGGGTCTTCCACCTCTGATATTTTTCATTTGTGAATCATTTCCAATATGATTACCACTTACGGTGAAGGAAAACATCGTGAGGAAATCTGCTCTGAGGGAGCAAGTTTTCGAAAGACATGTGACGTCCGCCAACCCGCACGTAGCCAGCGTAGTGGACTATGGCCTGATCCCCCTCGTACTGAAGGGAGGTCCATGCCCAGTAGTGGGAAGTTAAAAAAGGGCTGAATACAATGTATGTATCGCGGAAAAGGTTCTACTGATTTCGATAAAATTTTGTACTTAGATAAGATGTTGCTTCTTAAGTTTATCTATATAGGTAAGTGTCTTTCCTAAAAAAAAAAAAAAAATATTTTTACCGAAAAATGCCGAGCAAAGCTCGGTCATCTAGGTCTCGATACTATTCATCACACGATGAATGTTATCCCAAGAATAACTTTTATCTAAAAATTAAGATAACTCATAAATTTATTGTGATAAATTATGTTATTTCATGAAGTTTTCAATTCACCGATAAACATAACACTAATAAATTATTTTCATTAAAATATAGCTGCACTATCCCGAAATAGCGTAGGTTACCTTTTATCGTCATATCACGTTAGAATGACTAGGGACAAAAACTCATACGAATTTATCCCTTGACCGGGATTTTCATTGACAACATGTTATGGGGCTTTAAAGAACCATAACGTAACCATACTTTTTATTAAAGTAAAACTGAGCCACCATGGTTTTAAATACAGTTTGTATAAATGTGTAAGTTTAAATTATTGATATATTTAGCACATGTTGATATATCTATCTGTTCGACCAACTTTAAAGAAAGCGGAGGAATTCATTAGTCAAAAATTATTTAAGCAGCACCCCTAACAAAGTGTTTTACAGTAGAAGAGGCCAAATTTTATGTGACCGGATATTGCTATAACTTGACGCGTCTGTATTTTATTTCTCCATTATATCATAAACTAATAACAGATGGTCAGCTTACATGAAGGGTGCTTACTTTGGATTGGCTTTTAATGTTTTTTGATAATATTCTTCTTCAATATTAGTTTATACACACGAGTACATTTTCAATGTATACAGTAATAATCATCTAATTATGATAAACCTTAAAAGCTAAAATAAAACTAAATTTTTCTAACTAGATACTTAGTCTCCCACATGACCACGATTGCTGTCAAGCATTCGAAACAACGGGTAGGTACTAAATGTAAATAAATCCGTGAAAAAATCATAAATATTGATTTTATTATAGGATATAGTAACATAGATATAGTTTTTTTTAACTATTAAAACCTTCCGTGGGCCTCAAGGAACATACAAATATAAACAAAAAAATAAATTAGCCGAATTGGTCAAATAACGTCAAACAAACAAAATGTCAAATATTCGATTAGTGTTACTTTTTTCATCTAAGTAGGCTGTATGCGAACAGATCATTTTGTTTATTTTTATCGGACTTAGCTATTTTTTTATTAAGTTAAAATTATATAGGTATATGGACTGAGCTAAATTATTTATTATACGACCGTCGTGACATTTACGTATCGATTTTACTTAACTACCTATATATACTTTAGTTCGCTGTTCTGTTCGCGTAATTCACTGTTCAAGCTTTTTAACAACAGTTCACGCGTAGATTTACTATGAAGCTTTTGATTTTTGAGTTAAATGTGGATAATGAATATATCTAGTTAAAAGTATTCATATAGAATTTGATAATAGATACATTAAACATAAAATTTTAAACTAATTATAGTACATACTAGAGTTCGCCTAGTGGTCTAATATTAAAAAATTGAGATATGAATAAAAATTACCTAAACAAACTAAAAGTTTCCAAGTATTTTTAATTGATAACACTAAAGTTCAACAATAGCTACTAAACTAAAACAATTGTTTAGAAACCAGAGAAGAAGGCACTGAAATTTTCATCTTTGCCTGTTTACACATAAATAAGTTTATTTGTAAAAACGTTTAATAAAAATAAAAAGGAAAACACTTAGGTAAAACAAAAACTTACTTAGGTAAAAAAAAAGACAAAACTTACGTAGGTAAGGTTTGAGTATAACTTTATTTAGGTTTGAGTCTGTACGTAGGGTTTGAATCATAGATTCCTGCAACAACCTAATAATATTCATTTGAACTAAGCTACTGTAATTTAATCAATATAATAATAAAAATAATAAATATATTCTACATTGCATATTTATTAAATTTTCTCATAGATCTATTAATAATAAATTATTTTATGTTAAAGTTATTCTTGCATAAATAGACCGTTTCTGTTTACATAAAAGTTAGTAACTTCTGTTACGAAACATATATTTATTTTTATCATTTTTTTATGTTACTGTTCTATATGTTGTTACTTTACATATTTTAAACATGCCAAATTTAATGATCAGTGTGTAAGAGAAAGGTTCATTTAGAAGTAACGCAGGTTTGCGTCGCAGTAGGGGTTGTTTTATGAATCTGTTGTGTAATTTTGACTGAGATTCAAACCCTTATTCTAAGGTTCTATTAGAGACTATTGGGTTCGTGTAGGAAAAATAAATGAAAATAAAACACTGAAATTATATAAGAAGATTTATTTTTACTGTTATATTGTGTAGTCTAGGGATAACTATATATTTACGAAATTATTCTAAAATAAAATTGATATATTACTTTGTAATATTGTTGGAATTAAACTAACACAATTCTTTGAACTTAGATTCAAACCACGAATTGAAAGAATCACATATAAAATTTAAACGATTTATTTGCTTATATATAGGTAGGTACTTACAATTAATAAACATAAGAATAATAGTACAAAAAAATATTTTTGCATATATGTATTCATGTCACAACAGTTAATGATAGGTCATTAAATGTACATTTCATATTGGCAGTATTCTATCGACCCAAACCTATGCCGCCTCTATTAAAACAATCGTGGTTACGTACCGTGAAAAAAAACCACTCCCATACATTGTAGCCACGCCTGTTATTATGTATTAATGTTATCATTTGTACATATCATTAAATGATATGACCATGACTCCGCCTGAGGCAGTTAGAACTTCATCAGAAAAATTACTGTTAATTTTAATTTGAAATTATTTTTTAACTTCATATCTTTTGATGATAAAATAGTAGGGAAGTGACAAAAAATAGAATCATGATTTGATTTTAATTTGATCTATATTTTTTAAATATAGTAGCAAAAGAAGACAAAAAATATTATCAATATTCAAGAAGCTTTCAAAATTTTCTCAAAAATCTTAAAATAAAAAAAAGAATTATCTAAGAGAATTAGGTATTCCATAAATATTTTCACATAATTCTTGTTATAGATTTTTTATTTACAATACAATAAAAGCAATAAAATAAACGTAGTTTAAATTATGTTAGTACTATAATATCATTAGCGTAGGCAATTTCGTAGCGAGCTACGCCATCTGGCGTGGGGTAGCGAGGAGAGAAGTTTATGCGTGGAAAACTCGTCCACCGCTCTCGCGTAGCAGTAAAAATCTAAGACGTCCACTTCGAAAACATTTAATGACATACATTAAAAATTAGCCATCATCCAACAAGAGTTTAGTACATAAATGAGTATTAATCATATCTACATATATTGTATAGTAATTTACTTATCTATCTTTTAAAACTTAAAAGTTCTAAAGTCGTAATAAATGTTAGATGTACTTATTCTTATAAAAATTTCAAAGGTTAGGTAAAAATGAGGAAAAAACGTAGCAATTAGAGGCCGTTGGCTAAGCCTCGTGAGCTAAGCTCCGCCTGAATACGAAAAAAATTCAATAGTAAAGTAGGCGGAACGTAAAGAAATACTTAAAAACTCAGAACAAAACGGCGCTATACAAAACCCCTCGGAAAGAGCGAGACAGAATAATAAGAAAAAAAATCAGAAAGAACCCATTCTTTTCTATTTCCTCCCTCACTAATAGCGGCTTAGAAAAAATTGCCGTATCCGTCCTTTTCTAACACGAGGGTGTAAAGCGGTCGGGGTCGGGCGAGCGAGAGGGGTGATGGTGGCTTGGCGCCCTTTTTAATAGTTCTTATTTCGGCCGTGGTCCGAGCGGTCCGGCAAGGTTTCGGCCGCTCTCGTTGGCCCCGCTCAGGCCCGCGGCGTTGTTCGCCGCCGCCGGACCGTCTTTTCCTTGACCGGACACGTTTTTCCGCGGAAAAAACGCGGGGCGCGTGCGTACGGCCTCGGTGGGGATGTTCTTCGCGTCGTCTAAGGCGGCGGGGGCGGCGCCGCGTCTTGCTAGTTGGAGCGGCGTCTTCGCCTGGCGCGCGCGTCCGCCCCGCCCCGCAAGAAAGCGTCGCGGCGCTCAAGTTTTCCACCAAGAAGTTAGTCGTCGCCCGCCCGCGCCTCGAACAGGTCTCGCTTCCGCTTTCCCGATCCCTCCGTAAACAGACCGCGAAGTAGCTCGAACCCGCGAACTGACCGGCCCGTTCTTTGCAGATCCGTGCGGCGCGCACCATCGCATGAATTCGTTGTGACGATACGCCCGAAACTGGAATTAATGTTGAAGTACTTCAATGAGAACATATCCCTAGCGCTCCAGGAGAGGTACAGGGACCTCCATGAGTATCGGAAGACGGAAGTAGAGGACTCACCGCGGGAGGCAAAAGTACCAAAAATAGCGGAAGAAGGTGAGGCGGTCGGCGGCGAGGGCGCTTTCGAACCAGGCGCCGCGCCGCCGTTCCCTCGACTCCTGGAGCCGCCTAAGGAAGAAGAGAACTTTGTGGCCAGTTGGCTGCATAACTCCTTCAAGATGACAGCAGCGGAAGGCAATGAGGCGGCTGCTGGAGGCAGTGCCTTAGACCTTCGCGCTGCACCTCTCTCCCTTCACATACCAACCTTGCAGACGGAGGCACAGAGGTTCAAGATGCAGGACTTCTGGAACCGAAGCCGCCCAGGGTCACCACTGCAGGAACAGGTGGAGAACAACCAGCCAGGCCCTGCGCCTCCCACTCCTCAACCACCTGCCACTCCTGATCACAAGATGATGACGGAGAAACTTGTCAGTGAAATTCAGGTGAGTTATTTTCTTTCTACATTAGATTAGGGGCTGTTATAAAATAGAAACTTATAAGATTGCCAATAGTGTGTGGATAAGTTTAATAATTTTTATGCACTTTCAATTCAGTTTCGTCGTTTAATTAGAAAAATTATAGCAAAATATTTAAAATAAAAGTTGAAATAATTTTATTTTACTTTATTTTTTTCGTGAAGTGTAGTTAGCAAGCCGTTAGTATCTATGTACGTACGACAAAGTCTGTCTTATGCGTCCCGCCGGCAACCTTACAAGTCATGATCGAATAAATGTTTACTAAATGTTAATTATGTAGGTATATAGAATTTTTCTAGATCAAAATTAAAATTTTAATATTAAATTAGTAATAAAATATTTTAGTATAAACAAAAAGAAATACCAGTTCTTGATCGATTTCACGTATTTCCTTTAAAATTCACTGACACTAAATACATTTCTTAATGCACTTTAAAAATAAATATAATGTTACTAATATTTTTTTTATAAATTTTACAATTTGTTACGAGCGTGTATCTTCTCCAAAACATATCGATAGACTGACCTCAGAGGTCTAAAAACCCGTTCCAAATTTGAATAATCCCTACTTCCTTAAAAAAAGACAAGACTCAAAAGCAACATATTGTAAAGCTTTTGTTAAGAAAGGGTTAAGGGCCGTCAAACTTATTATTAAATCGTTTTTGTCCTTCTGTTGCATCCGGTTTTACAAAGGATACGTAAAATAATATAATCAGTGATAATTCTATTAACTCGATGACATTACTCGAATATTTTAAAATTCTATATCATTTGTAACAAATGTTTGTTTTTGGCATATGGTTATTTATTTGTACGTTATAGGTTTTTTTTTCATTTAAAAAAAGGCAAAAGTCGAAAACTGTGCAGCCTATTTAGTCGTATTAAATTGCCTAATCATTAAACTCGATAAACGTATACTTTAGGTTTGTAATTTGAAGAATTTTAAATTGTCATTGTTAGTTAAATGAATGCTAACTGCAGTGCATGTGTTTTTAAATTAAAATTTGAAAACGAAAGACAAAAATTACTTTTTAAATTAGTTTCAGATTCGCTTACCTTGCATTTGTCGGTTTCCCACGACTCGGATTAGGGGCTCATTGTAATTTTATTTTTTGTAATATTTTTTCGGCGCGCTTTGTTTCACGGAAGGGGTGTTGACAGTTATTTGTTACTGCGAATCTGTTCCGATTTTTTTTTGTTTTAGCATTGTTTGATCTAAACCGGTTCTCGATATTCATATTCGCATTCATAGAAGTTTTTATAATAAATAGAGATTTAACGGTTCGACGCCGAGTTTAACTTTAGTGGTTGCTTTTTTCAATCAACGGTTAATTAAAACTTGTTTTATTAATATTTTTACGGCCCTCGCTTGTCAGTTGGAGTGTTTGCTAACAAAATATGAATGTTATTTATGACATGAGATAGCTAGTTGTTTTAGAGAAAATAATTTCATGAAACACAAATGTTTTTGTGCGTAGAATAAATACGATTCGTATAAATAACACTTAAATATATTAAAGTGTATATTATGAAACGTTTTTTTTTAAATTATCAAATGAAGAGTTTGTATGTCCAAAAAATTAATATATACATATCTTTTTTCCACGCCGTCCGTACGTACGTTGGATCAGCAACAACAGTCTCCATCAGCCGACTCGACCATGAGCGAGCGTTCCCTCGTGCCCTTTGCGCTGGTAAATTTACTATCATCAATCAATAAAGTCGATGTAAATAATATTTCTATACCTTTTTCTTACAATTTGGTTGGCGTTTTTTATTTGTGCCTTAAGATTTTGGTAGTTTGAAGTTTTTGTTTGTTCAATGTTTTTATTTAGCCGTCTTCAAAAGAATTGTTATCGATAAATGAAACTGTTTTTCAATAGTTAATTTCTATTAATTCAGAAATTTTTATATCCACGTTATTTTTTACATTTTAAATAAATTAATCTTCTTGATAATGGCTTATTTTAAATAAAACAATTTTTTCTGTTTTTTTTCGCGGATTTATTTTGATTTTTGGTTCCCGACGTTTCTAATGTTTTACATCAACCATGGTCAAAAATATGAAAATTATGAAAAAAAATCCGAAAAGATAGTAGTTATTTAAAACTTATAAATTTTGAAGACGGTTACATATTTTAAGCTTATTTTTTTGACTTGTAACTGTATTTTTTTTCTTTTTTATGTTTGCGTATTTATATTTTTATTTAACAATGCATGTGCATGTCGTTGTAGTTCGTACCAAATACCGTAATAATTATATTAAATATATAAATATGCACTGTGCGGGTTTAGCGGAAATGATATAGACTAAATAGAATCAAGTTACAAATAATTATTCGTATTTTTTGCTTATATAACAAAATTATATTTCATTATATTATCTATAATATTACTAATATTATAAAGTTTAAGTGTTTGTTTGTTTGGTTGAACGCGCTAATCTCAGGAACTACTAATCCGATTTGAAAAAATATTTTTGCATTAAATAGCCCGTCAACTGAGGAAGGCTATAGGCTATATATCATTCCGGAAAAATGTACAGATCCCGTGGGATAGCTTTGTTTTTGCCTTGGGACTAACCCAAAGCGAAGTCGCTAGTATTATATAAATTAATATTGATTTCAGAAAAAACCATACTTTAAATTGTTTCCAAAGGAAATGTCTAATATATTATTTTTAATCTATGTTATAATGAAAGTTCTTGCTACAGCCGCAGCAATCGCCGTCCGGGGAAGCCCCTTTGGGCGACCGCAACGTGCTGCCCTTCGCATTGGTAAATTTCCTGAATAGCCTCAATATCGATGTAATTATTTCTTACTTTCTTTTCTTATCTTATCTTCCTTCTGTGTGCTTGGAAATTCATTCGAAAATTTGACTTTAAAACGATAATAGAGTCAAAGTGATTGATTCTTAACTCACATAACTCATAAACAAACTATTTTAATAAAAACAATATCCCATTTTTAATTTCTCCTGTCAAATTGATTGTAACTTTTATTAATATTATAATTAATGGCCAATTAACAAAAAATAGATTGAATTCTCGCATTTAACACAACGCACGAACATACAAATATATTATAAATAAAAAACGACGCGATTATCTATTAAAGCTGTTACATAATGTCTAAAGTAAAACAAATAAAAGTCCCAAAACCCAATCAAACTTAAACTTTTAGATCAAAAAATTCCTTTACGTCAATTTAACAATTAAACTTAGTGATTAGAGCCCACATGTCAATTATGGTTGATTTCAAAGAGCTAGCTAACTCTATATTTTACGAGCTAACTAAAAGTCTGCGATTTCGCTTGCACATCAAATGTTTTTTAACATCTTGCTAAATATCATATATTGATAAATTAAATATAAAAAAAATATTAGATAAAAATTTACCTGTAAAGCGAATTTAATCGAAAACTCTTCATGGTTTAAACATAATTGGGTAACAAACATTCAAACATCTTCACCGCCTTTACATTTACTACGGTTCGCTTATAATCATTATTGAAAATTAGAGGAAAACATACATATATAAATAGAATTTATCTGTCTACATAAAAAATAAACCGCTTTTAATTTTTTGTTTATTGATAACACTAAAGCTTGTCAATAGCTATTAAACAAGAAAAAAAGAGAAAAAGATATTTAACTGTTTTGTCTTTGTCTATTTATATGTAGACTAGCGACTCACGCTCGCTTTGCTCGCGTTCGTCTTAGGTACGTTTTATTTTTTTGTAGCGAAACCCTAATTCTTTTTCTAAAATAAAAGTAGCCTCAGTTACTCCTTATAATATCAGCTATCCGCCAGTGAAAGTGCCGTTAAAATTGATCCAACCGTTTCAGAGATTAGGAACAACCGGAACAAACAGACAGGCAGACAAAAATTTTAAAAATTGTGTTTTTCTTATAAGTACCATGTATAATTCCATACGCATTTAGTATAAAGCTGTTATTTTGACATTACAAACAGACACTTCAATTTCATTTATCTGTATAGATAATGTTTATATACATATGAGTCGTGAAATGCTATAAAAATAAAGATTTTACAAAAATTAGGATCATTGCATGTACGAAGTATCTGGTAATACCTATTTACATAGATATTACATATAAATCTATGTATAACTGTCCGTATGTGCACTCAACAATTCAAAAACGGCTTTAATATTAAAATATACATATGTTATCTGGTCGGTTTGTAGTATAAATATATCTATCGATAGTAATTTTATCATTAATTGAAATAATTAAAATCATGTACTTAAATGCAAAATAAATGGTTTCTAAAGATTTGCGCTGTATAGTTATGGCATCAGAGAAGCTAAGGTCGGGTACATAATCGTATAGGCGTTTTAAATTATTTTGAATAAATTAAACGAGTTTAGCTATAAAAATATAATAACATTTCATAACATACTTATTATTTAATCAAACATTACTACAATTTACCAGAGTTTACTCACGGCTTTACTTATAAAGTTTCTTTGTGTATACCTAATACCTTCGTTTCTACGAGCCGTAGTGTTGTATTAAATAGCCTATAACTTTATTTATTCAATTGACTTTTAAACGCAAAAGATTTTTTCAAATCAAACAAACGTTCAAACAAACAAAGAACAAACAATCCCTTCAGCATTATAATATATGCGCTATAATTTTATATCTGTATATAAAAATCTACTTAAACCTTTTAATATTGATATCTATTAGTAGTACCTACTACTGACAAGTATTCATAGCTAATAAAAATCATATAGTTAAGACGAAGTCAAGGGCAGCCACTAGTGTTGTAAATAAAAATACTTCATTTTATTACTTATAGATTTTACACTCATGAGATTTTAACCTTCAATTGACCTAAAACCACATAATTATAAGCTTCGTTACTTCTTTTAACAACTGTGCTTAAAAATATTTTCTAAGTAGATATGACAGAATGATTAGGTATACTATTAAGGAAATAACAAGATATTTTTTATTTATTTTCTGTATATCTAAGTGTCCATGATTTTTTTACGCAAGTTCTTCTCAAAAGTGAAGGATTTTCTTTCCAACCTGGTGGTTGAGCTAGGCGCAATCAAATTTCGTACAATCTTTACAGATAAATAAAATTGAAGTGTCTGTTTGTAATGTCAAAATAACAGCTTTTTACTAAATTAATATAATATTATATATTTTCAATTTTTTAAATCTTTATCTGTCTCTCTGTCTGTCTGTCTGTCTGTCTGTTTTTTCCGGCTAACCTCTGAAATGGCTGGACTGATTTTGACGGAACTTTCACTGGCATAGCTGATGTTATAAGGAGTAATTAGGCTGCTTTAATTTTAGAAAAAGAATTAGGACGCACCAAGCGAAGCGGGGGTAAGTCGCTGGTATAAAATACAGTACCATAATTTTTTTAAAATATTATTGGTAAAACTAAAACAAAAAACGTCATATTAAAAATAATAATTATAATTAAAAATAATAACTAAAAAACTTAATTTTGCCAGTTTAACTTCGAATGAATTTCCGTTATTTCGTCTTCGCTTTACGATGAGCTTTATCTTTGGAAAATATATTTATTAAGCTTTTCATAACATTTACTACATTTCATATTTTCTTAGATACAGCTCATTATTTTTTTTTTTATTGCTACATTAACTTATTAATATATTTTGAGATCGCATTTATCACTTGCTATTTAATTTCTAACCTTCTAAACATCTTATTTTTTCCTTCTTATCAAGTCTGAATAACACTAAGTTTTTTTCCTCTGTTTTTATTTTATTAATTTAATGGTGTTATGACTAAATCAAAAAGGGTCTAGAAATTTATATAAGTATATAAGTAAACTAACCTAGTAATTTATAAATAACCTTATTAAAAATTATGCATTTTCTTTCTCAATGAACAAACAAAATCGATTCTCATTTATAAATAAGTATAATAAGAATTACGTAACAATCCTTCGAAATCCCCTACTATAGATCTCTTACTCGATAGTTTTGCTATTATTCATTATATATTTATTTAATTATTTTTAATTACAGCCAGGATCAGATGACTTTCTACAATTGATATCGTTAATAGAAAACTGAAATGTCTGAAATTAAACATTGTCACTTGGCTAAAAGTGGTTCCCAGATTTTATTATTACCGATATTAGCGATATCTATTATAGAAAGTTAGCTACTTAAGGTGATATTTAAAATGTTGTGTATATGAGGAAGTAATTTTAATTCATTTCTTTCTATTTAGCAACAAGCGCGATCCGGTCAGAGTATTAGCGAGCGGACGCTGGAAGAATGCTGGTCGACACTTCAGCGAGTGAGTTGGCACCTGTTTCAATGCGTATTGTTATCTTCCAAGAGTAGGGGACGTGCGACGGCGGCTCTGCGCTTGACGTATTCGATAATATTTTCTAGAATTTCTTTAGAATTAAATTTATTTTTCTATATAAGCTTATTTGAGCTTTTTTCAAGTTTTAGAAGCTTGGAATAATATTATATTGTGATATTAAAAGTTACTTAAAACTTATATACGTTAACTCAGAGCCGTTAAAACACAGCCTCTAATTATATGGGGTATTGGTTTTAACCAATCACTCGTAATTAATTATAAGGTATGTGTTGCATAACTTCAAATAAAGATAAAGACAATACAATAAATGAGTTATTAGTTTGTTTTTCACATTTAGACGTATTTTTTAACTATAAACTCAGTTTTAATCAACTAATCTTAATAATAAAACATTTGATACTTTTTAAATTATAAATTTTGTTCAGAATCGTTTTTCTATTTTAACTGGGACCTGTGCATCACCTTTGTTTGAAGTTAAGCAACACAATTAATATATAAATCCTTTCTAAAATATTCCAAAGGTTAAATAGAAAACGTAACCAACAAATCAATTACACTCACAAGCTCTTAACACTGAAAGTCGATAAATTAAAAAGTTACACGTTATCTACCATCTATTCTACCAGTGGGTGAGGAAGCTATTTTTTGCAGGAACTATAAAACATCTAGTACAATCCATCTTGCATTCATTAAAGTATTTTCGCATAGAATCGATCAAGATAAAAAAATACTGTACGCGATAAAACGCCTCGGGCGTGTTAACAATTTATTTAAATCGGGATGCGCGGCTTTTTCTTTTTTCGTCAAAGCAGCGCCATCTGCGTTAAAGGTGGTTGTACCCAGGAAGTACTTGTACTTACGCAACATCTGTATTATACTGAGTTATTGCCTTAAAAATAAAATTGAACAGCCGATTTAAAACCTAATAAAACAAATATCCCGTCGATTTTGCGATGTAGACTCTTGTAGGCTCTAGATAGCGATATCGTTAAAACTATGTTGCCGAAATAGCTGATGATTGATCAATTTTGATTCTATTCTGATTATATGAGTAGGTATTTGAAATGTATTTCTTTGCGTACAAAAAATATATAGCAATACGTCTTATACCTATATTTTTGATATTATTTAGTTTATTTCGTACTATTAGATATGAATTAAATAATAGATATACAGACTTTATAGTCCATTCAAACATCTATAGTTAATATTATAAAGCAGAAGAGTTTGTTTGGTTGAACGCGCTAATCTTAGGAACTACTGGTTGGAACAGAAAAATTCTTTTTGTGATAGTCTATTTATCGAGAAAAGCTTTAAGCTATATATCATCCCGGAAAAATGTACTGTTCCCGTGGGATAGATTTGTTTTTGTCTAGGGATGAACCCGAAGCGAAGCGAGGGTGAGTCGCTAGTTATTTATAATGACAATTATTACTATAGTTAAATAAAACTATCTTTTCGGATTATTTTACGGATTTATTTTGATTTTTGGTTACCGACGTTTCGAATGCTTTACAACAATTATGGTCACGGGAGAACGTTATTTAAAATGTCAAATATTCGCGTAAATCTAAGAAAATTATACTGTAGTTAAATTAGACATGCAAAAAAGTTATAATGAAACGTAAACTAATATTTTTTTAGAACATCTCAAAATATATAAAATTGCTAATACGTTACTTTCTGAAAATCCTGTGTTTTCCCAAAAACAATTAGTAACAACAACTCACTTACATATACTCGTATCATGTCAACTTACATGCCATGAAGGAAGTTGGCAGTAAAATAAATATCTTTTTAGTAAGTCACAAAAACTATGGCCTAAAATCTAAATAACAGGCTATCGTGTAGGCACAGGTGAAAAAATAAAGTCGTGCACGTCGCGGGCGGAAAGTGTACGGAATAAGAACGGCCGTTCTTTTAGTAGCCTGCCTTTTGAACGTAAGACATTTGCTTTGCAATTTAAAAATAGCACTTAGCATGTTGGTATTCAAATAAAATTAAAAAAAAAAATAGTCTTACTAGAATATTGAAGAAAGTTTGAATAATTTATTATGTAAAAACTTGATTATAATGACTCTATTTGAAAAGTTTTAATAGAATTTGCTTAGCAAAGTAATTGTAATGAAAAATACTAAAAATGACGAACAGCTCTATTTATTTTTTGTCCATAACAAGAGCTTGATGTGGGATGTCGAAAAAATGCACATTTGCATGTCGATCGAATGAATTTATCGTTATTGCTTCGAGATTTATTAGAGCGGCTTTCCGAAAAAATCTTAAGAAAATCACCGCGGACCAAATTTGAAATTCAAATTTCAATTGTTTTTCTGTTTAAATTGAGACAATTTTGACGTCCGTTAAGTCGGGACATGTGTTTCAGATCGCTTTTTACTCTTTATATCTGGGAATAAACGCAAGATTTTTATTATCCGCCCTACATATTGCAAAAATGCTTTAAGTTTTTATAGGTATATTTATTTGTTGCGAGATGAAATACATTAAACTATTTGTAAATTCTATAAATATAATAACAAAATTGTTATTTAAGTACTTAAAAATTAGAAATATAAAATACTAGAAACCAACTACAACTTTAAAAACCGACAGCCATTCAAAAATAAACTAAGTTTATTTCGATTAAAAGTTTTATGCGATTTTTTACCACTTGCCTTCATAAGAAACAGATATAATTTTTTAATACAAGTTAAGTTCGTATTCGAAATGTTACCACGCAATGTATCTTCAACACTTTTTTTCTTATCGCGATAGTAAATCAATTCGGTTTACTTTTTTGAGCGGCGTCTCTCTTATAAATATTGTTTTAAAAAGGTTTTTAATGATGTACAGGATGAAAGCGTTGGTTTTGATATAGTCTTTTTATGTCATTGGTAATATATGTGCGTTAAGAGCAAAAATGGCTTTAAAAAGAACTTCATCTATATAGGCATATTATATGTTTGTCTGTTTGTGTATAAAGTACGCATTTTTAAAACATTTGTCAAATGAAACTTAAGCGTGTTTTTTTGTATACAGCCTCAAAGGTTTCTAAAGAAGAGAACGATAAGTTGGGAAAGTCACATCGGTTAATTTAAATACAGCCGATTGATATATTAAGTAATAAGTACATATGCATGAGTAAAGTCAGGGCCTAACACTAGCTATTTATAAATAAAAATACCTTTATTTCATACACTTCTGGTGTATTTTAAAATTTTTCATTGGAAAGCGAAGGGGTTAAACGTAATTGTATTTTAAGCGAGTTCGACTATAACATCTTGTAAGAAGCCGGGGTGGTAATTATGAAAAGTGTCCGAGGGAGGAAAAATTGTCCACGATGAGAAAAAGTGCTAATGACCGACCGGCTCTTAAAGTTAATAGGTTTTGAGATTTTTTCATAACCGCTTCTATTTAACGAGTAATAACATTTTATTGCGACACGTGATTAGAATATTTCTTGGAAAAGTATAATTTTGTGTAATTAAATTTTCTGTTTTATTTATATGGGTCATCCAATGATGATGATCTTTCTATCTTGAAACGAATATTAGAAGCCTAATCTATATTAATATTATAAAGCTGAAGAGTTTGTTTGTTTGTTTTTTGTTTGGTTGAACGCGCTAATCTCAGGAAGTACTAATCCGATTTGAAAAATCTTTTTGCATTCGATAGCCCGTTATCTGAGGAAGGCTATAGGCTATATATCATCCCGGAAAAATGTACGGTTCCCGTGGGATAGATTTTTTTTTGTCTAGGGACGAACCCGAAGCGAAGCGAGGGTGAGTCGCTAGTCCACTAATATTAATAAATGTAAAAATTTGTAAAAATATTTTTTTCTGACTCACGCGCTATTCGTAAATTGGATTTTGATGAAACTTGGCCAAATAAAGAGATCATGGCTTGAATTAACGTGTAGGGTACTTTTAATTCCTTCGAATTAATTACGGTATTCTTGAGGTAACATTTTGATGCAAAAATTGTCTAAGCGAAGTCAGAGTGGCTTACTAGTACTAGATAAACTACAGTTAAAGTCGAATATCGACAAGAAAATGAAACAAAATTATTATATATTATATGTTTTAATACTAAAGTAGATAAATCATTTTTTTTATTAAAAGAAGTTTCATCCTAGAACGCGCGATAACTGGCTTACATAGAGTTTATCTTATTTTTTTCGACGTCATAACTCACGCGAAGGAAAACCGTTTTTTGGCCAAACTTGAAAATTTATTTCGCAATTAGCGGTGAGACACTCTTAACTTGTCGAGACATTATTAGAAAACTTTCTTATTGCTCGTAAAAAAATTCTTTTTTTGTACACCTGCTCTGTTGTAAACTTTAAATACATGTTAGTTTTACTTTGGACATGTTTAAAATGTATAAAACTGCTTAAAATTATAAAATAAATGTGATTTTTTACTATATTTATTCGTGTTGAAATAATATTATGTTTAACTTACATTTATTTGTATTTCTAAATAGTAAAAAAAATGCTTGCTAAGTTAAAAAAAATGCTGTAGTGACCGTTGACAGCGACGCAAGTACTACAAATTAGCGAAAAGACACCCCTTGATACGTATTCATAGAAAAACTCGTAAAAATTAAATTTACTCTAGATGCAAGACGAGTTTTGATACTTTACAATATTTTTTCATCTTTGTAGTTCAAATATATTACTATCAAGTAACTCTCAAGTATCTAACTATTAAAAAAAACGAGCTTTGTAATTTGACTTAAAACAGGTATTAGAGAAAATTAAATTCATTACATTGCGATGTAACACAAAATAATAATTTAAATTTATTTGATCTGAACGTATTTACTTATCCAAAATTGCTATATGTAGATAAACACGTGATTTTAACGTTAATAAATGTAAGAAAATTTAAAAATAAATAAACATAATTTTATCTAGTATCAAGACTTCACCAGCGCCCTAGAATACTGCTAATGGCCCGTGCGCTTAAAAAAGACGACGAGAGATAAAAATTAGTTGAAATTAAAACAGGCTAACGAACGCTATTCTGTTTCTTGCCTTGCCTTAAGGAATTATCCTTATTTTCAAAAATGAGCATTTTCCTTCGCAAACATGAATTTGTTTTAATTGCCTTAGTACTTCCCTGTACTTGGATCTTATTTTTTTTGTATTTCGTAAGTTTTATGGAGTTTCACTTATCTATACATATAATAAAATTGTAACTAAGCCGAATCTGTACATTAAATATTTTTTTGGAAAATCTTATTGAAATAGACATTATTATCGATACAGATACCGAATCTATCGTTTTTAGTATTTTTGTATTTCTGTCTGTATGGTTGTGACCGCATCACAGATAAATCACTAAACGGATTTTGTTGAACTTTGGTACATTGGTACCTGGTTATCCGGGTCAACATATAGGATACATTTTACTGCGGGAAAATATCTCATCTCTGAGAAATCTGTACTAAACGTTAAAACGTAAGTAGGGACGAACCCGAGCGAAGTGAGGGTAAGTCGCTAGTAATAATAATCTATCTACTACTTGCCCTTCTTTTATATTGCTTAGTAAGTTAAGTTAAATATTAAAACTCAAATTTTAATTTGCATTAAAACTATGTATATATAATTTCTATGAGAATCACAACTCTAAGTAAAAAAATATATAAACAACTTTTAAAATCTTATAGTTGAGTACTTAACAAAGCAACAAACAACGAAGTTCAGTTTCGTCGTTGCTATAATCTTACAACACGTTATTACAACCTAATTTCAGGTATTTACCGCTCGGTTGAACCCTAAGTGAGACCTAGGTGGACTAGCCACATATTTTTATTGACAACCATTGAAGACATCGTTACGTTTACAATATTATTAACTCATTTCACGGTGTCGTGGTCCAGTTAATTAGTATACGTTAAAAAAATATCCTCGTGAAAATAATCGTAAATGTAGAGACGGTAATACTAATTAATTTGTTTCAATTTTCATTGATAGTTTTTAATTTGTATTGCAATTTTGTAATTTAATGCAATGATGGTAAAACAGTTATTGAATAAAAAAAAAATAGATTTAAAATGAAAGCTTAACATGAAAATGCGTTATTTAATTATTCAATGTTCTAACAATTAAAAGAAAGTAGAAAGCGCGTGCGATCATCTGAAGAAATTTGTTATATTAATGAAACAAGTAATTGAAAAAAATATTAGAAAATGCTTTATTTTTATAGCCAAGACCACCTAGAAGTCACCATAAGAAATGTCAAGAGTATATTCTCGAATAAGGAGTTATAAAAACGGTCCGGAAAAAAACAGCGGTGAGAGCGCGATGAAAAACTGCAATAGTGCCCTCTCGCTCGAGATATCGTGATAGAGTCGGCTTGATACATTCCTTTTAGTTTTAACCCAATATTTGTCTTAGATTTAACTAAATTTTATCCATTAACATAATGTAATAATGATTTCATATGGATTTTATAACTTTTAAATAGAAACTATAGTTATATTTCAATAAAACTTTAAAAAAACTTTTTTGATGCTTAAATTTCATTATTTTCAATATAACTTAAATAAAGTAATGAATTTATTAATTTTTCCTACAAAAAAGCATCATAAATTCGCATACAATTCCAAAAAAGGTGATATTATAAGTACTTATTAAAGAAACAGACCCCAGATAATGACTCTATCAAACTAAAAGTTACGTAACATTGATCAAGACTGATCATCCTTGCGAGCCTCAAACTAAGGAACCGCGTATAATAAAAAAGTTAGCGAGTACACATAAGTGCATTACGTACTACAACTATAGAACTTATACACGCCTACGGCCCAGCGGAGCTCGGCGATTTTTTGCCTGACATTTGAAAAATACTATTTGACGATAACAGACATATTATTTGTTGCAAAAGTTATATTTTCTGTGAATTGTGGAAAAATGAAAGTTTTTTTGTTTTGGATGTTGTGAGAGTGTTTCGCGGTTTTTGTGCGATGCGTCTATGTAGAGTTATATTGAGTTATCGATGCAGGTAAATGTTGTTTATTATTATCAATCCATATTTGTGTAACGCGTTGGCTAACAAACTTTGTAGAGTTTGTAGATTATATATATTTGCTATGTTTTCAACTTTCAATTTTAAAAATAGAAAGGCTCTATCATGATTTTTTATATATTGAAGTTATCATTTTGTATGTTAACTTAAAAATCTTATTGAATAATTGAATAGATAGCTTATTTATTTAATTGTCAAGGTTTTTTTTTATAGTTTTTATTATAACAGAACCCGTTGTCAAGCTCAGCACGCGGTTAGGGAAAGTAACCTAACAAACTCGGAAAAGTTCACCGCGCTAAATGCCATAACGTGACATTTACATTTTGTTCTAATTAAAAATGCACATAAAAATAATTTTATTTTAAAAATGTATTAAGACCATTAATAAATGTACTTAATATCGATACATATTTAATTTGAAACTTTTACCGGATATTTTTGTGCCTTTCTTTTACTTATACAAATATTTTATATAAAATATGAATAATTTAGTCTTAAAATAACTACTTAGTAATCAAACATCTTAATCTTACCATAAAATTTAAATGACTTAGATAAAGCTCTACTTTAATTTGTCATTGACTATATTGTATAGATATTATTATCAAACTTAAAAAGGGATGTCTGTATAATATAGCTTATAGCTATATATAATGAGTAAATGTTATTATTGTCAACCGACTTTTAAAAAGGAGGAGGTTTTCAATTCGAACATATATATTATTAGGTATATTTAAAATATTTTTATCTAAACATTAAGTTTTGATTTTGTTTTAAATCTTTGTCAGTTCACGTAGTAGAGACAGACTCTACAAAGTGTTTATTAGTTATATGAAACCTTGTTTAATATTATCGTCTTCCTGTTGTAGTCGTGTTTGAAAGTTATCAATTTTATTATTTTTTGTTAATTAAGCCGAGCGGCTTGCGGTCGGTGTCTAATTCGAAAAATTAGTTTTTCCTGTTTTGACGCTTATACAGATGTATAAACACGTATTTTATTTATATAAATACTACTAGCGACTCACCCTCGCTTCGCTCGGGTTCGTCCCTAGCTATATTCCCCATATAAATTTTCAACCCCATGTTCACTTCCTTGAAGGATGATTTCTGGGATAAAAAGTATCCTATGTTCTTTCCAGGGTCTTAAACTATCTCCATACCAAATGTCGTCTAAATCGGTTCAGCAGATTAAGCGTGAAAATTAGACAGACAAGCAGACAGAGTTACTTTCACATTTATAATATTAGTATGAATTAAATCATTAAGAAATTATCTGACTATAAAATTAATAAATATGTATATATATATATTTAAGTGAAATAAATTTAATGTTTTGATTTAGATGACTCTTAAATCCTAGGTGAGATCATTATTTTTATTTTTTAAACAATAATTATTAGTCTTTGTAAAAATTATTTGAGTATTAAAAGTATAGATTATCCTTATAAATTCAATAGGTAATTAAAGGGCTCGATTAAAAAACCGTATATGTAGCTCACTGTAGCTCGTACCATATACTAGTAAGTCATAATAAAAACATTTACTCGTAGTCCTGCTGAGATTTTTCGGCAGTTATTCTCAAGGCTGAGGCAAATTATATTTGAATTGATGTTAGAGTGACCTTTAAATATTATAATAATTTAAATAAAAAAAAATTAATTTTAAGTTAAAAAAATGCCCGAATTTAAATGTAGCTATCAAAGTTAACTGCAGCTTTTAAATTTATAGTAACGTTGACCACCGTTCAGTGTCTTTAATATGAGAAACAAACATATAATAAATGTTAATTTATATTTCTTTCATTAAATCCTTCGTTATGTATATTTATATCAAAGTAACTGCGCACTTCGTCCTGATAAAAATACTTCTTTTGTCCATCCGTACGTCAAGGTCCTTTCATGTTATTCTGAGACAGATTTTATTAAAATTGCATCTGATATGTAGTAATTTCCTTCTTTGTTTTTTAATATTTTTTTTAATTATTTTTATAATAAATAATATAATATCTTAATTTATGAACAGACGCTAGCTTCAAATTATCAATTCAAAAAAAACATAATACTTAATTGAATTTAACAAAAATGAAATAAATAATATATTACACTATTTATATGAAAACTAGATTAAATTTATAATATAAACAAATTTTAAACTTAAAATAACTCACATCCTAAAAACTTTATAAAGCTAATAATAACAAGGAGCTTTAAAACTTAAACTTTTGTCCAAACGTCAAAAGTTTCATAAGAAAAAATAAAAAGTGCATTACGTAAGCGTCACACAGACGTTGTCGTAGGTCAAGACGCACACATCGCCACAGGATCAACGTACGCGAACGGTATCGGTTTGCAAATATAAATTTTTAGCTATAGCATAGTAATTCAATTCTATACCTTTCTCCCTCTAATTAGAGCAATACATCGCTTACTCGGCATACTTGGAATGTATTAATTATTTTCAAAATATTGCCTATTTTGTTATTCTATGTGATATCGAATTTCTGAATGTACGTAAATGCGTTTTGATGTAGAATCCTTTGATATTAAAACAATAATTTTGATTAAAAAAATAATTTTATAGATTTTATGTATTACAATTCTTATTTGTCATACAATTGAAGCACTTACCTGTTAAAAGTTAAAAACTAAAATGTATATATAAGAAATAATAAAATATTTCATACTTAAAAACAAGCTACGAATAACGCAAAAGCTGTGCCTAAAAAGAGAAACAATATTTCTTCCGTTTGTCTAAACTCGTTCGGCGCACGCGCTACTTGCGAATGTGTGTGTAAGCAAGTATATCTGTGTGTACACGAAAGTTTACGTCTGTTTGTGTGAGAGTTAGTGTGCGTGATGCGTAGCTCTTGTCTTAGGTTAGGGAGGTGAGCGACCTCTCTCGTTTCGCAGACTCCCATTTATTTTTATTATGGCAACACGTGGACGATGAACGCTTTTATTACGTATTCTTCCTGAGTATTTCTTGAAATTATAGTAAAAATTTAACTGTCAATGTAATTTTAGTGCAACAATATAAAAAACACAAAAAATATTTTATATATTATTAATTTTAACAGTAAAAATGTATAGTTCTAGTTAAAATAATACATTCAATTTAGATATTATCGAATGGTAATTTATTTTAATATATAGTATTCTTTGCATAAAGAAAGTTTAATATTCATATTATCATAAACAAAAGTACTTTTAGGTATTAATTAATAAATTTCCATACAATTCAACAGTAAGTATTGTTCTAAAAGGAATAACTTTAAAAACGATTGCGTACCACATTATGCGGTAATCGATGTAAAAATGCGAGTCTTGATCGTGACCTGCGCTTATGTATAGTGCATGAGAATTTTGAATTTAAAATTGAGTTCTGATATAAGCCATATATTGGGTCAAAATTCGAGATATTTCCATTTTTTTATTGTATTTTACTTTGATATCTTCTTTTCATGGAGGCATGTGCACATTACTACCAAATAAAGTTAAAATAATAGGTATTACCATAGAATGTACATGGCATAAAATATAGCCTATGTTGTTTATTTTTCATACATTTCAAAAATAATATGCCAAAAATCAAGTACATCCATTGCCCTGATGTTAAGCCTTAAAGGAACATATAAACAAAAACTCTTATTATATGTATATGTATATATATAATATTCACTCAGCAAACACATATTACTTATACTTGGTACATAAAAAAAGGCATAGTTAGCAGAAATTACTTAAAATAATGGAATACTTAGTAAACGACGCGGGATTTATTTTATATGGACTTCTTTAATTTTGTTATATAAATTTCTAGAAAAAAACTTCCCTAAGGGTAGTATACTACATATATCATACTTGCAAAATGCAGAACAAAAAATAGCTAGTAAATTACATAAATAATTTATTACACAATAAAGAATAAATAGTCCACGATAGGTCTTAAAACGCAGGGCTAACGCGCCTTCAGGGCTGTTGATAAGAATAACAAAGATATCACTAGGTAGGTCAGTGCACTCGTATGGACACTTCATTTTTATTATATATACCATACACATATCTGTAAACAGTGTTTAAAAAATAATTTTTCATTGAAAACAGAATTGTTTAGAAGCAAATTGCTGACACTTGATTCGTGTTCTTAATCTTATTTGTATGTTCAATACGATTTAAAGCAAGCATCGAACTTACTACCTCCGAGCTTAGTAGAAAGATTTATTTTAATACAGTTTTATGGGATAAACTTGTTATAATAACGCTGTCATGTCGTATTTATCTGTTTTTTGTTTTGCACTTATCTGCTTATCAAATTTAGTACAAAAATATCTATTTAAGCAAATATTACCTTCATGTGTATATCGAACCCACGAATTATGAACTTCAAAGAAAAACTTTAATTCAACTATATATACAACTAGCGACACACCCTCGCTCCGCTCGGGTTTGCCTCTACTTACGTTATAATGTTTAGTGTAAATTTTTCAGAGATGAGATATTTTCCCACAGTAAAAAGTATTTTATACGTTGACCCGGATAAACAGCTATCATCATACCAAATTTCATCTAAATCCCACCAGTGGTTTTTCCGTGATGCGGCAACAGACAAACAAACAGATAGACAGACAATAATTCTAAAAACTATAAATTCGGCCTCTGTATCGATAATAATATCTATTTTAATAAGATTTTCCAAAATAACTTAATGTACAGATTCGGCTTAGTTATAATTTTATTATATGTATAGATTAAAAAAATTAAATAATTTTGACTTAATTAATTTAAAAACGTTTATCTGTTCACGACTCTACTTTCTGCTATTTAAAAAAAAAAATAGAGAACTTTCGCTGTATAATAGACGTACTATTCGAAGCATCGTACTATAAAAATTCTAGGCACATCCCATTTCTTCGATAAACACTGTTAGACATTACATCATCATACAACTCATTTAATATGTATAAACCAATTCAACTCTAATCACGACTGAATAAGAACCAAATTAGTATCAAAAAATCTCGACTAAATGTTACATCTGCGTTACTCTACGTTCGCGGATATTGCCAATTCTCTTTCTATTGATAAATATTGCAAGCAATTATGCATCTAATGTTTCTAGGAATACGTATCTGTTTGGTGTCAATTAAATTGGTGGATGGTAATACGTACGGCAATTGATGTACATTTTTATTGTGTTAGACTGGTTAAGGTATGGTGGCCATTATGTCGGCAAGCTGTTTATAGTACTAGCTTCGCTAGGTTTCACTCATTAACCTCTTAATAAAATTTATTTGTTTCATACCTTCTACTTTCAAGTTTTTGCAATTTAAGAACCCTAACGCTATCGTTTAATTAGATCATTACTGTCGATTACTCCTGCGAGCTTTTATGAAATATACTAATATCTTCTTGCTACCTTTATAACAGAGAACATAGATTTATAATATACTAGCAGCTCACTCTCGCTTCGCTCGTGTTCGTTCCTAGGTTGATAACTCATACAAAATTTCATCCCCATTTTATCCCCTTGAGGGATGATTTCCAGAATAAAAACTATCCTATGTTATTTCCAGGGTCTCAAACTATCTTTTTACCAAATTTCATCGAAATCGATCCAGTAGTTTCGGAGTCTATTTAGTACAAACGAACAAAAAATCAAATGTTTTTTTCTTTATAATATAGAAAATTAAAAAAAAAGATAAAAATGGCGATCTTTAAAACGTATGGACACACAAGTTTCATATATGTGTGTGAGTGCTACTCATTGGATACATGTGTGCGTGCTATCGCGGAAAGAAATGAGGTTATCTGAATGCGCTGTCATTGTTTGTATAAGTGTGATACGTTTTAAATGTAAAGACACACATACACGATTTAAAAATACTTTTATGAAGACACTTGGCGAATTTTATTATACTTTTAGATATGTATTGGGTTTTTAGTTGTCTTCAAAAGTACTGTGGCTGAGACTTAAAAAGATTTGATTAGGAATATTTTAATATCTATTATACGTAAGACGAATTTATACTAAAAAACACGTACTTGTGAACAAACAGACAGACAAATTATTACTAAATATATGTATATAGTTAAACGAATTATAAAGGCGAGTAGCTGAAACCTAGTTTTATTTCCCTTTGTAAATTTCTGGAGGCATCCATATAACTTGAGTACACATAAAGATCGTTGTCATAGGTCAGTTATCATACATATTTAATTATTTTTATAACGTATAATACACGATTGTTATCGCATCACGTAAACAAGTAGTTCAAGAAGGTTCGAGATCCTTTAATATCAAACAATTTATATAAAAAAGGTTCAATTTTATATAAATTCTATACAAATTCAATTTCTAATACACTTGTTGAGATTTTGTTTTAGCTAACGTTAGCATTATAAAATAATGAAGCAAGTGTCGCCTACTAATTATAATAAATACAGATGAGTATGAGAATGATTTTTAAATATTATTATCGTATACATTTACATAATATTAGTCTCAATAATCTTATAAGGGTTCCTTTTTTGACCTTTTGAGGTACGGAACCATAAAAACCAGTCTAACTTTGAACAATATACCGACATAATAATATTAAATCAATATATCAAGTCAAAATCGATTAATTATAAAATAATAAAACGTTCTTTCTTCACATATGAACTCACACATGCTTGTACTTTCACGCTGTTGACATAGGTCAGTGATGCTCAGATATATTTTTATTCCTGTCAATGACTCTTACGCATATAGTATTACGTATTATGTTTTATTTCAAGGTAGTGTCAACAATTGTTTTATTTTTTTTACTATGTTAACGATAAGATACAGTTGTTTAAGTATCTCTAGAAAAAATTAAAGATAAAGGCATTTTGTGTAATTTTATTAAAACACAAATCATTCGGTCTAAATTTGCTTGGACGTGTTTGAAGTGACTATTTGTTATGAATGGTCACAGACACACAAATTATTAACAGTTTCTTCGATTTACGCGAATTTAGTCTCTCCCGTAACCATGATTGTTGTAAAGCATTCAAAATGTTGGGAATTACTACATATAAAACAAAGTCCTCCGCCGCGTCTTTCTGTATGTTCGCGATAAACTCAAAAATTATTGCACCGATTTTTGTTCTGTTTTCACCAATGGATAGAATGGTTCTCGAGAAAGGTTTTAGTGTATAATTTGTTAAGTTTTTGTATTCATTGGTTAAAATATATTTTTTCGACATATTCAACAAATATCGTTATATTTGTTGAATGTGTCGAAAAAAAATAAGCCGTCTGGGAGTTTTCAACTAAAAATAATGTATGGCGGAATTGAATATCTTATATAGTTCTATAGAAAAGTCCACGATGGCATGTGTCTATTTCTTAAGAATAACATACTATATCCATTTCAATATTTTAAAATATTGGCAATTATAATACGGTAATGTAAAAGCTATATTTATCCAGAAAATCTTCCCTTAAGGGGGTGAAAATGGAGATGAGAGTTTGTATTGGGAAGCAAGCTAACCGAGCGAAGCGAGGGTGAGTCGCTAGTTAAAAATAAAATATATTCGCTAAAAATTCAAAATGATAGTTTATTTAGAAAAGAATATATCACATAAATATTTTGGGACAAGTTGGAAACGTAAGGCAAAATGTCACGAAACAAAGAAGTAAAAAGCTAATGTAAAACTTAATGATTTTATTTTCATTTTTTAAAACATAAATTATGATAAAATAAAAAGTTTTATTATTTTAACATTATTTACGAATACAATGAAAAAAAAACTATGTATAAAAGTAATGAATCGTCCACTTTTCTCTTTGTTTTTATACTTGGACACTCATGTTATTATCATATTAAAGGATCTCTAACATAGCCTCTTATTCGAGTTTATTTTTTTCCAATAATTAATAATCGATTTTATATAATATTTAACGATACATCGATTACAAATATATACAACCAATAAACTTCATAACCGTTCAATACAAGAGACCAATTAAAAGCATAATTTGTACGACTGACATAATTCTTTGAATCTCACTGTCTGTAGAAGAAAGACCTATTTATGAAAATGCTATAATTAAAAACTAATTTACTGTAAATAAAATAAGGTTGTAATTTGATTGAATATTAAAATTTAACTATATAGTACACTATGATAGTGATCTAAGAAAATAATAAAATAGAAGTGGTACGAACTTACGAGCTTATTATGTAATATAATAATTCAATACCAATGACTGTAAAAACGAAAATGACTCTATTAATGGGATTCTGTAAAAGTTGGAAAAATGTGAACCAAAATAAATGCATATATATATATTTTGCTACCTTTTTTATATCAGTAAAAAAATTGTATTCCTTAAAGACTTAAATTAAAATTATCAATAGTAATCAATTTTTTTATTTAACGTAAAATAATATAAAATACTGTGAATGAAGCTGTGAAAAAACTGAACAGAATATACAGTAGGTATATTATTTTATAGAAAAATAAAGAATATTCTTATTTGCATTATCGCGTACCACTTCTATAAAACTATTCTAGGAGTAGGAAGTACAAAATCTCGTGGGCGTACAATCGAGATAGTTATTATCTTAACAGCGATCTGACCAGACTACGTCTATCTCTTTCACACATAGCATAACCTACATTCCAAGAATGAGACGAAACATTTATTTAATGCTCGACGTTTCCTTTAGCTTTGTACTTTGAATCCCCTCTAAAATTGACCAAAAAGTTTTCTTATAATTTAAAAACTACTTTGAGTTAAAAGATATTATATTATAAATGAATTTTTAAACTCAAGTTTTATTCGATATATTAAGAAATATGTTATAGTTTTACATTATATTAAAAATACGGTCACGAAAAAAAAAATAACAACTAAAATGACTGATAACCGCGTTATTTTTTTTATTACAAACTCTCCCACATATTGTCTAAGTTTAGTGAAAAATAAATGTATCTTGATAGTTAAGTAATAATTAATATAATTTTATGTGATTTACTAGTTCCATGGGAACCATAACTAAAAGTAGTCTATTTTAACCTCCCATAAAGAATCTCTATGAAAAAAGCTATGACGATCCATTACTCATCCTGAAGATTGAGGACAAATTAACAGACTTTCGGTTTTATAATATTAGCGAAGGAACTATTATTATGTATGTGTACCTGAGCGACCGAACTCCGCCCATCGTTTGCTTTTGTAAGATCAAAAAATATGTTTCAGAAAATACACCAAAACCTTAACTAAATACAAAGTACAAATTAGTAGAGCCGTGTCCGAGATAGATGTTTGGATGTTTGTTACTTAATCACGCCATAACGGCTTAACGGATCTGAATGAAAGGCACAGAGATAGATTATAGTCTGGAATAGCACATAGGTTACTTTTTATTTCGGAAAAATGTACGATTTCCCTATGATAGATTTGTTTTTTCTAGAGGCGAACTTGATCGAAGCGAGCGTGAGCCGCTAGTATATGTATATAAGAATTCGTCATTTAATATTAAAGATGTTAGTATTATTGGGATATTATTAAGCTTTCAAAGAAGAATATAATAGAAACTTATGAAATTTTATAGCATTTTTAGATACAGATGTACCTACGCTTTTTTATAAATAAATTAAGTCATAATGTCATTTCTTTGTTTACTTTCTTACACCGAGGCCGGACTTAAATGATACATGACTAATGTCTCCTTGAATCGATAAAAACAGACTGTAAAATCGCATTTTTCCATTTAATACCATGTGTCATGTGCAGTGCAATAAAAATATTTTGTACTTATAAAGCCGTAGCCATATTTTTGATATATTAAAAACTAGTTTGCGCACTCGGCTGCACCCGCATTATGTCAATAAAACGAATAAACTCTATATTACCTAAGTTAGAATAGGACTATTGGAATTAATTATATAGTCCCAGAGATTGTCCGATACATAAAACATACACAAACTTTCACCTCTTTATTGTACAGCAATAGAAAATGATACTTTAATCTCAATAAGAAATGAGTTCTTCAAACGAAAGACGATTATTCCACTTTTAATAATAAAGTACGTTTTTTACCCCTTTTTCCAAACTACCGGTTATAATAACAAAATTATAGTCTGTACGGGAAGCGATAACTTGTTAATTGTAACTTTGACACCTGTTCTGTTGGTTTGTTGACGAGTGAACCGCATGGGGGTTATGTCGATTTTTAATAACTCTCGCCCCCGGCGTTGCTTGCGATTGATTCGAATTGTAAAAAACAAAAGTTTTCCCACGAATGCTTATTTGTTGAAGCGAAAAGTGTTTCATTTAACTTTTTAGTTAATTTTTATGATTATAAAACATTTCATGAAACTTTTTATTGTAATGTTTCAAGCCCTGTTTTTTTTAGGGCATAAGTACCTACTTGTAAGTGTATCAATAAAAATTAAAAATATATATCCCCATCAATAATAACAGTTTAAATAAATATAATAGAGGATATGAATTAAAAAAACCTGTGTGTGGACTTATGTACCGCACGTAAGAAGTTATACTTCTTTGGCGTAACAGAACAAAAATAGCTACAGATTTCATCCTGTATGTCACAGCTCTCTGTTTCTAAAAGGAATGCAGCTAACTTCATCATGTCGCTTTTTAGCTGTCGATGTGCGTGCGTATTGTAAAAATTTAGTGCCAAAAGAAGTATAACTTAAAAAAAATATATACAACTATAGTTTTGGATTTGTGTTGTATTTTATCCTACGAATAAGTTTACCATAGGATTAAAAAAGCTTTGAAAAGCTCTACGGATTAGGACACTATAATATTTAATTTTACACCATACTTTGTCCTTCTCTTTTTCTATAGATAATTTTTTATAGTGATAATATGATTTTTCTAATAGTTTAAAAGTTGTCAGCTATGCATCAATATCGGTCTATCCTTTGTGGGCTGCTGTATAGAGATTGAGAGATTCCTCATAGCCTACTCCCTAGTGCAAGACTTCATCTTTGATAGTAATGAAATTCACGTGGCATTCGAGTATCTTGTCATAGAAAATACATACATTTTAAAAATAAATAGCAGTTTAATGTTTAAGTAGAAGGCAATGGTAACATTATCCATCTATACATATAATAAAATTTTAACTAAACCCAATCTGTACATTAAATATTTTTTGGATAATCTTATTGAAATACATATTATTATCGATATAGAGGCTGAATCTATAGTTTTTAGAATTATCTGTCTGTCTGTCTGTGATCGTATCAAGGAAATACCACTGGAGGGATTTCGATGAAATTTGGTATGATGATAGCTGGTTATCCGGGTCAACATATAGGATACTTTTTACTACAGGAAAATATCTCATCTCTGAGAAATCTATACTAAGCATTAAAACGTAATTAACAAAAAAAAGTGTGTTCATATTACATTGCAATCATGCTCAAATCATATTTCATTTGTAGGAAAATAAGGCGTAGATGCGTAACTGTAATCAAAACGTTTTGCGATACATAATCGTAATATTATACATGTGTTTGTTTAATATATGTACAATATACATACTACTTTTGTCTGCGGCTTCGCGTGACAAGCGGGTTGGAGATCGAGGATATCTTATGTGCAATCTCAGGATGCAACCTATGCAATTGCCAAAATTTATCGAAATCTGTTTAGCAGCTTTTGCGTGAAAAGGTAACAGATAGAATTACTTTCACATTTATAATATTAATATAGACTAGTTTCCCTCGCGATTCCGCTTACGTTGTACGTAAAATGATATAGAGGAGCTTTTTATTGATCAAAGGATGTTAAGTACCGGTATAAATTTTTAAAAACTATCATCATCATATAAACAAACAAACATTTTAATTATAAACTGCTACTTATGACTGTACCTACTTTATCTTTTGACTATATAATAAAATAATTATTTTAAAAAAGTGCACTGATTTAAAGTTTACTATAAAAGTATTAATTAGACCTTTAGATATGTAATTTCCTTTCATTTTTTATACTCTTGAGTTACCTTTTAAAACTAAACATAAAATTTGCTTTACAATTGGCAAAGATATTGAATACCCCTTTTTTGAAGTCGGACAACAAAATTCTTACAAAGTATTAGTACATCTATCAATCTCTACATGTACTCTATCTTTTATTTATCTTTTATTCTGTAACAATAAGCGCACTTATTTTTTCACAGTGTATTGGCTCTCATTCAGATTATATATAGCTGACCCGCTGACTCTGGGACCATTTTTCTGAACTTGACTCAGATACTGTGCTTATTTATACGCGTAACACTTTTAAATCTGATTTTTATCTTATTCGTTTTGTTCATTTTTACTGTGAAATAAAAATGGTACTTTATTATATAGTTTGGATATTTGTTTTTCTAGTGGCGAACCCGAGCGAAGCGAGGGTGAGCCGCTCGTATTGCATATAGGTTTCGCCATCATTTATTATATTTTTTTATTAAACTTCAGTTCATAGTTTATTTAGTAAACACTAAATATCATCGAAAACTGACCAGCCATTTTAGTGTAAAGGCGTAACAAGCACATTGTTGTATTTAGAGTCGTAACCCGCCACGCACATTTGATGTTAATTCGATGAAAAGTAAATGGTGGTGGTGGTGGTGATTGAAAGACGAATAAAATGCGTGACAGCATTTTAGTCGTCTTTCAATCAATAATTGTAACGTGAAAACTAAATATTATGAATATTTTAATAGATTATCCTTTAAAAGTTTAACCTATTGATATTTTATTTCGTTCCGCTTCAGAAGAATATACTACCTCCTTATATGTCTGTCTAATTTTCTATGGTAACTAGGTCAACGCCTATTCACAGCTTTCGCAATAAGCAGTAGTACAGACAGATATATAAGCATATGCAAAAGCTAACATAAATTACCTAATATAATAAATTTGTACGTAACAACCTTCGTATGCTTTTTTTACTTATACATCCACTTTAATATTTTCTTAGATTTACGCCAATATTTGACATCTTCTATATAAATAAAAATGAATGTTGCTAAGCGTAAAACTCGAGAACGTCTCGACCGATTCAGCAATTTTTTTTTTCGTATGTTCCTTAAGGTACACGGAAAGTTTTAATGTAGAGAAAAAATATAAAAGAACCTTTACTTTTCTATACCTATGTATGTACATTGTATTTACCTTAAAACCTATGTAGGTACCTAAGGACGAACTCAAGCGAAGGGAGGGTGACTCGCTAGTTTTAAATAAAACTACTTATTTTCACATTTTATTTCAACGGTACGGTTCTTGCTTCAATGTTTCAAATGCTTTACAGCGAACATGGTCACTGCAAAGACTAATGTTTCCAACATGAGGTGAAAAGCATTAACAACGTTGACAACCAAAAATCTAAATTAAACTGCGAGAAAATCCGGAAAATTTGTTATATTTAAAATATCTCGCGCTAAGAGTTATTCCCTTGTATGGAGTGCCCTGAAAACTGTTAGTAATAATCACCTTAAAATAAGCATGTTAAATATTTACCCTCCACCAGGATCGAATCCACGACCTGCATCATTCTGGATATTGAATCACTACGCTCGGAGGAATTCTAACATTATGCTATATATATGTATATGTATGTATGTATATATATATATATATATATATATATATATATATATATATATATATATATATATATGCCAATTGTAAGGCGAATTTCATGTTTAGTTTTAATGGATAACTCAAGAGTACTTAATACTTATAATAAAAATATTTTTTATAGGAAACAAGTAAAAATTTTTCTATTAAATTAATGAATTTTATGATTAAATTATATAAGTGTACCTAAATTACATTTTCTTTGCCCATTCATAAATGCTAAGCGTACCTTGACACACTGTCGTCCGGTTACGACTTTTTTGCTCTTACCGTACATGATTACCGTAAATGATTCTTAGTAAAACTTACTTATATTTTTAAAGTTATTACTTTTACATAATATCTCCTATTAAATTGTGATACAGCACTTGTTTTATAAAAAAAAATAATCATGCATAGATGTAGAGATGCAAAATTTTCATAGGTACAATAAATCAGTACTTAATTACTATTAATATTATAAATATAAAAGTGTTTATTTGTTTGTCCTTCTTTCACGTAGAAACGGAGTGACGGATTAGTGTAATTTTTTGTGTGGAGATAGTTGGAGGGCTGGACAGTGACATAGGCTAGTTTTTACTGTGGGAGATCATCTCATTTCTGCGGGAAAACATGTTATTTAATATATAGTCTATCTATTCCATACTAACTGTTAAAACGTATAGGGACGAAACCAAGTGAAGCGAGAGTGAGCCGCTAGTAATATAATAAATTCCGTATTCAATTCATAACTCAAAACATAATATTTTTAATGTATTTTAGTACTAAAAGAAGTATAATTTACGATAAAAACTAATGAATTCGGCTATCATGACAAAAATCTTGTTAAAAATCGCATCGAAAGGGTTGTCTTTCTTAATAGAGACTTAATGCCTCCGCCGGAACAATTTACGTAAAAATTATGGAGTGTACATTTTTCATGGGTTTTTTACGTCAATTTTTTATGTCCCTCATTAGAGGGGTGGCTGAGTGGTTGGTACCACTGTTACGTCACGGTGTTTAAATGCTTTTTCTTTATTAATGTTATGAAAATTTCGTATCAGTTTTGTTTAAAATTAAAAAAAAATATTAAAAATATCGTTGATATTATACTATTATATGTATATTAGTATCTTTACTCGATGTTTTTTCATTTCTTTTTTTTGGTTTTTGTTTCTGATTTTCAAAGTTTTTGTCTAGTAGCTTTAGACGAGCTTTAATGTTATCGATCAAAAAATTCTAGAAACAGCTTTTTTTATATAGATAGGTAAAGATAATACAGCTCAGTATTATTTTTTATAAATTTTGAACAATGAGTATCTTCGAATTTCGATCACTGCGAGAACTTAAACTCAAGTAATTTTGTAAAAAAAAATATTTTTATTAATCCTTTCAATGCGTTGATCTCTGAAACTACAATCAGTATTAAACTACGACACGTTTGTCTCAGTTTGTATTGACCCTACTTGCTGTGAGAGCGGTCGCGGATTCGAGTCCCGCATTTGTTTGATGAAGACGAATGTTTGTACTCCAGTCATGGATGTTTATATTTATAATTTAAAGTATTTAAAGTTATATATGTGTAGTGTATCAACTATCTGGTATCCATAACACAAGCCTCGTAGTTTACCATGGAACTAGATGGCGCTGTGTGTTATTGTCCCAACAAATTAATCATATTTACTTAAATATTAATGTAACATATAAAAGAATCTATAATAAAATAAATATCGGTATTTACACCATCTAACTGCATAATTGTAAATCATGCTCAAGTAACGGGTAAAGTCAATACTTACAACTTACAATGTATACCAAAAAAAAGAATTTGTGGTTTCCGATCATATAATTAAATAAATTACTAAAAGTAGAGCCTTTGTTTTAAATTATTACATAAATACGATTATAACGTAGAGAACAAGGACAATCATGACTAAATATAATATAAATAATTCTAATACATTAGTCTGCAAACACTGTCTGCTTTAGATCTTATGTCGATAGTGGAATTTTTAATAGACCGTCTTTTGCCCGTGGGTTTTTGCGATATTTTTTGACCCATTTTTTATTTGTAGTTATGTAAACTACAAACCCACATTAAATTAAAAATGTTATTTTCTAATAATTAAAAATATATACAACAATAAAGAAAAATCTACAAAGTACACGTTATTTACTAAATACGAGTGAGCTTTAAAAAACAGGAACTATTTGATGTTTTAGGATATATTTTTTTTAAATTATTTCAATTTCCACGTCACTTTTTAAAGTAAGGAAAACTTATAAAACAACAGACAAACTTTACCGTTGATATTAGTTATACATTATATATTTAGTAAGTACAGCTTTGCTCTCTTCACTGTCTTAATGTTACTTCATCTATCTTATTAAGTAGGTACTCGTTCTAACATTACATGCAAACGTAACTTCATGCTATTAGCTATATCGTTTGTATTGTCGGAAAAAAGAGTATGCCAAATACTAACACTGTACATACATTTAATAGTATATACTTTGCTTCAAAATGAGAAATTACATGAAACGTCTCTAGTTATGTTTTAACGTTTAGTATAGACTAGCGACTCACCCTCGCTTCGCTTCGGGTTCGTCCCAAGACAAAAACAACTATCCCTAGACAAAAATATCTATCCCACGGGACCCGTACACTTTTCCGGGATTATTTATAGCCTATAGCCTTCCTCAGTTAACGGGTTATCAAATTCAAAAAGAATTTTTCAAATCGGATCAGTAGTTCCTGAGATTAGCGCGTTCAACCAACCAAACAAACAAACAAACTCTTCAGCTTTATATATTAGTATAGATTTCTCAGAGATAAGATATTTTCTCGCAGTAAAAAGTATCTTATATGTTGACCCGGATAACCAGCTATCATCATACCAAATTTCATCAAAATCCCTCCAGTGGTTTTCCGCGATGCGGTCACAGATAAACAGACTGACAAAAATTCTACAAACTATAGATTCGGCCTCTGCATCGATAATAATGACTATTTCAATAAGATCTTCCAAAAAATATTTAATGTACAGATTCGACTTAGTATTTTATTAGGTATATGTATGTATAAATACATATTTCTTTAAATTGACTTATTGTTATATTTTTAATGTATTTTCTTAATTTAAATTGTACTTATTCTTAAAAAATATATGCAATCTATTTTGAAACATCCATTGTACATTCATATACTTACTATCTCTTACTTCTTCCATTATCAGCTTATTGGACTCAGATAACGAGTCCTTAAGACTTCCTCTGTACCAAAAAAAATTCACAGTAAATAAAAAATAATCAATTTTTTTTGAAGGCGGTACAATGGTAAATCTTTTACAATAAATAAATTACTACTTTGACTATTCTGAGATAAACTAAGAACCTAACTTTTAAATAATTTGTTATTAAGCTTTGAGGTAAAAAAAATGTTTATTATAAAAAATATGAAATTTTAGTATAGTAATTTAATCATGAAATAAGGTTGAATTTATGCTTAAAAGCCAAATTCATTAAGCCCATATACAAAGAAGCGATCAATATAATACAAAATCGAAATTCTAATACGGAAGTGTCTATAGCTTACTACTAATACTGTAAAGTAACATCGTAAATTTGTTAAAGTAACATTATGATATAAATCTCAGAGTATCTCACGTTGCTTTCCGGGAATCAAACCTTAGACCTCATAGCGTATCAAAATCATAAATTCTTTGCAATTTCTTCGTTGCGTGATCAAAACCTCTAGTTCCACTTTCTAACACGCGTGAAAGGGCTACACCACGGGCCATAATAAGTAAACACATTTCATGCCTTTATTTTTTTAATTCATTTTAAATTTCTAATCATTAAATAGGACTCACGTATATATAATTTTAGTAAGCACATTACTATTATAATATCATTATAATTAATACATAATGCTGTAACAATTCAGACATACAGTTTTTTTGAGGAAAAAAGTAACAGACATTCGAAATTGAATAATTTCATTAAATAATTTCATATTAGCAGCAGATATTTTAATGTATGTTCTCTTTATTACATCGTATTATAAAACAGTTCATCAAAAGATTAGGTATTTAGGTCGATGCCAGTTGGTCATATAAACTAAATTCCTTAAAATGTATGTAAAACTACAAGTACACGTAACTATGTGGAAAAGTCTAGATGATTTTTGGATAGTCATCTATATAAATAAAAATGACATGCTGTTGGCTGGGGATCACATTACTAAGGGTGTTTAACACCCACTGTGGACCGATGTGACGAACTTATATATTAAAATATTTTTAATAATCTAAATAAGGTTTTTAGGTAAAAATATGAAAAAGTTGCCCAGAAAATTGGCAAAACCCGCAAAGATTGAAAATGCTTTACAGATCACAAATAAAATTGCAAGAACATAACAAAAAATATTGAAAAATTACAACTTATCAGTGTTTAAGAGGTCAGACATATTGGCTTAATTTAGTATAAAACATAAATCACCGTCAGTCTTTTCCTGTTGTCTACTGAAAAATATACCAGTTTATTACAGGAAGGCGATAAGTATAATTTAAAAATATTTCATGTTAAACAATTTATTAAATGTTAATAATATATTTTCCTCAATCAAAGTATATTAAAATAACACTGACATTATGTTTAGAGACGTCCTTAAAGTATGCACGCGTTTTTTCATAGTAATATGCCTTGTGAGTTGTGGAGTTACAATAAGTTTGAAGATGCGTCGTTTTTTCATCAGGTAGGTTTCATATATAAACTTATTCTTATAGATAATTCATTAAAAAAATTCAGATTGTATTCCTTATCTGTTACAATAAAAAAAAGCGTAAAAAACTGTCTTATTATTATTTTTTTACTAATTCAATGAAATTATTTATTATTTTTTGCTACGATACAACACTACCAAGCTTTATCATAGGATTGAGGTAAAGATAATATATCGCGTTCTAATAGCAGTAATGTTTATACGTATATACATTTTCTCGGCCTACATTGTACGTTTGCGTGTCTCAAGTCGTTTCTTTGCAATCGCATAGAAGTAAAGTTTCGATAAATATACCTATATAATATATAGCTCAGATTTTACAGATTAGTTATTCATTTACAACAATTGTTATGTTAAGTAATTAATTTATATGAATTTATATAAATTATTTTTAGTATTGTATTACATAAGAACTTGATTTCTTAAATATTGGTTAATAATGTTAGTCTAAACAAGTTTAATAAGTTTGCTTTCCCGGTATACAATAAATTTTTATATTGTTTTTGATACTAAATTTTAATAAGTATGCTACGATTGAAATTTGCTATAATTTTTGAAATTTCGTATGCAAACATCTGTACATGTATAAGACAGAAATATATTTAAAAAAATAATATAATTTATATTTTTAATTTAATAAAATATTATTCTTAATACTAATTAAATAAAGATAAAACAAATTGGCTACTAACAAATGTAATATTTTGTGCTTGTAGCTATGCTATAAATAATGATATGACCATGTGTGTATATTTGTCATTTCTTCACGCTGTAATATGTCAACGAATTTAAATAAATTTGAAAAATAAATAACTCTTAAAAGTTATCTTGAATTGTCCAAATACGAGTGATGCTTCTACTTTAAAATAACCTCAAATCAAAACAAATCCCACTAAAATATTATGAATAAAACAAGTATAATACAATAAAATATATTATTGTAAAACCAACTCCAGTATTACATATCAAAATATACGCCAGTTCTTTACAGGTGATAAATAATTTTAAGTCCCTATAATTCCGCCTTATCTGCAGTGGTAGAAGGCAATTTCTTTGCCATGGCTAAATTATAGGAGCCCGCGCGAAACTTAACACTCGTACGTAATGTGGCCTACACACGGAGGCAAACTTATAGTGGTTTTTGTATGCTATATCATACCATATTTATACTTCCATATCTATACTTTATTGTAAATGTATGGAGGAAATTCAATTGTTTGAAGTTTTTTTGCTGTTTCTTATCTAATATATTTAAACGAGCAATTCTTGTATATCTATTTATACCGGCGATCTCGGAAACGGCTCTAACGATTTCGCTGAAATTTGGTATGTGGAGGTTTTTGGGGGCGAAAAATCGATCTAGATAAGTTTTATCTCTGGGAAAACGCGTATTTTCGAGTTTTCATAAGGTTTTCTTTCACATTATTCCGGTCAAGCGGCCAAGACGCAAGAATGACAATCACAAGTGGGTTCGAACTCCAGTCAGATATAGAGATAAGATTTTCCTTTTTTTTTTGTATTATTCAAATTTTTAGTTTTTTTTTTGTTTTTAAGCCAAAGTAAAAAGAAAATTGTACTATTAACCTAAAACTCCGAGCGAAGCTCGGTCGCCCAGGTACTTTATGATGATATCTATTCATATTCATTCTAATATTTTAAATCGTGAATATGTAAATTGTATGTGTATAACTAGTGTTTGATGATTTTATAATTCCTGTAAATTTTTAACTTTTAATTAAAATTGCTAAGATAAAACGAATGAACACTTAGAGCACTTACTACATTTCAAAAATATAAAAATAAAGTAACTACCTTAATGATTAAAAAGCTTAGAAGCTATCTAACAGTAATCGATTGATTGAAATGAAACATAAAATATGTCAGCATTTATTCCCAAAGATTATTTAAAATAAAACTATCTTTTCGGATTATTTCGCGGATTTAGTATTTCCCGTGACCGTGATTGCTGTGAAGCATTCGAAACGTCGGAAACCAAAAATCAAAATAAATCCGCGAAGTGATTCGAAAAGATAGTTTTATTCAAAATGTCAAAAATTCGCGTAAATCTAAGAAAGTATTATCCCAAAGATTATTTAAAAATAAAAGATACAACGACTTCAAAATAACATCAAAGTCAATATTCATACTATAGAGGTAGATTTTAATTTAAAAATTATGTGGCTTTAAGTTAATAATCTTTTGCCTAAAAGAAAAGACCATACCCACAAAAGAGACTAATTAATTGCCTACCTCCTCGTTATTTGAAGTCGGTTCAAAACTACCTAGCTACATATAAAATTTTACTCCTCGACAAAATATATCAGCTCACGTCTGTTTCCAGATCTTTATGCATAAGAACGCCATGCAGATGCACGCGAGGGAACTCCAGCGAGGGTTGGGAGGCGAGGTGAAGCCTCATCAATGCCAGCAATGCCTAAAATCCTTCAGTTCCAACCACCAATTGGTACAGCATATTAGAGTACACACTGGGGAGAAACCATACAAATGCTCGTACTGTGACCGACGGTTCAAGCAACTCAGTCATGTTCAGCAACACACGAGGCTACACACTGGTGAGTCTAGATTTTGGGTAATAAAAATCTATAAATAAAAATATTTCTTTAGCCGCTATATAAGACAGTTATAATAAGGTATCTGTTTAAGGATTGCGATTTTGTAAGACAAATAGTCTATCTTATTGTATCAGAGACCTACATACATACGTATATTTTATAATTGTTTTTGTTAATATATTATATTTGATGAATAAATAATTAAATTGTAGTAGGACTAACAAATCTAGAAACTAACATAAATCTGACAAACCATTTAAAGGTTTCACAATATTCAAAGTAAAACGTGATGTCTAGTGCAAATAAACAAATTTAATAAAACGCATGCGCATACATCACGGCATACGGGATGTGTCTTCCAAATTTAACTTCGCCATTATAAAGCAGATTGCATCTCGAACCATTTCGCGCTCAAAAATATTCACTCAAATTCTAAATTGCTAGCTGAAGACCACTTATATATTTTGCTTCTTAGTATTTTAACTAAAATCCATATATTATATACAAAAAAAAAGATAAAACATATCAATCTGTGCCTACATTTATAAAAAAACTTAATATCCAACTATAATATGTAAACTAGTAACAAAACATCCATGAATAATGTAAATATAACTTTTTACATACAGTTGAATTGAATCTAAAATTAAAATGGAGTTACAATTTAATAGTGGACTTATAAAATACCTAGCGTTCACAACTCGTTATGCCGGCACCATATACGAGCCGCAAAAACAATCCGTGACTAGAACAACTTTTATAATTAAAACTACGTTCGTTCCATTGGTTGGTGTTTCCGTAAAAAAAAAAATTACTAACGCCGTATACGTGAAAAGCGGGAAAAAAATGTATCCAATCGTAGGCACTGGCCTGACCGCCGGCCAATGGGGACGCGGTTTCCTACCACGTACATTCTACGTTGTTTTAGAAAAAAATTCACGTGCTTTTTCATGGATTTGAAAGTGGCCAATGGCAGCGGTCGGTTCTTATGCGCATTATAATTAGATTAGTTATTCAGCATCATTTTTATACCCTACAAATGTTTTGCTTCAATGTAAAGTAGTAAAAATTTTATAGACTATTATAAATAATGTTTTGTTTCTTGTAAGATGCTAATTTTTATATACTCGTCCTTTACGATCGTGAACAATACTTAGAACTATTTCTTGTTTATATTATAATATTTTTTTATCTGTGTACATTATTTTTTAAACCTATTTATTAAAAAAGATTACATAACACTAAATCGAAAGAAAATAATCGATTTTTCATTAATTGCTTATTTAGCTTATACGTTTAGCAGATTTTTGGTTTTTGATTTCGTGCAATCAATTTAAATAATATTTAAATTTAACAAATCAATAAATAAACTACTAAAAACATATCATTTACACGAAGAATTAATAAAGAACAAAACAGTGCTAGTATTCCCACACTTTTTTTAGTTAAACCCGCTAATTAAATGTCCACGGTCGATGACTGTACGTACGTAATGAGTTTTTTAATTGTGGTAATTACAAGCTGTCCGTGTCGCTCGAGTGTGACTTTGAAATTTAACATGTTGACTTTATACTTTATGATTGTTAAATGAATTTCCGTTTTTAACTGTTTCGTTAATTTATGTCACGGTTTTCTTATAAAAATCGTATTACGATGCTCCTTTTAAATCGTAATTCATTATTTAAAATCGATTTTATTTATAACACGAACATATCGATTTTTAATCACAATGACAATATTTATAGGTCAAAATGTATAAATAGCTGTTACATTGAAAATAACGTTAGTTAATTCAATTAGAATAATGAAAAGTACATTTGAAAACCTTTTTTACTTCTATAGAATGAGGAAAAAGACTTTCTTTGGCGTTACTTCTATTTCGCATAACAATGGAGCAAAACATGAAAGCTTTTCTTTATCTTATGTTTTAAAAGTTACTTAACGAATAGGCTGTTAAGAAAATGTATTTGCTTATTTCAAATGAATACAATATTATGTTTCGTGAAAGTTTCTTTTTTAATAGGTATTATATTTTATGCTAGCGACTCACCCTCGTTTCGTTCGGGTCCGTCTCTAGTTGATTATTTAAATTGATATAACTTTTTTTATTTATGAACCGATCGAAATAAAACAAATACTAAATGTTAAGTTAAACTTACCACAATACATTAGTGAAAACCGCTCCCAAATCGGTTAAACTGTTTCTGAGCTTAGCGCGCACAAACGCACAGACAAACAGACAAAATCCTAAATATCATTGTTTTGGGTTCTATTGTATTAATAAAAACCCCTAACAATAGTTTCACTTAAATATCTTCCATGTACAGACATCGATCAGTTACACTTTTATTATATGTATAGATTGTTATCTAAGCAAGCTAAGGTTAGCTTTCTATTTTGCATGAATAGATACGAGTTTATAAAATCAAAATTTTAACATGTAAATAAAAAATATCGATTTATTTTCCACGATTAAACAATTAATTATTACGATTAATCTTACAAAAAGTATTTAATGTACCTACAAATATTTCATATAAAGCATATAGCGGTACTAATTAACGTAAGATTTAATCATATTATAATTGTTTTACTTCATACGATTTCTGCAATTGAGGCAATATTAATGAAAATTATTTGATATTAACCGCGGTTAATATTTTATCAAGCTTGGAGCTTATTTTCTAAATCATAGTTAGGACTATTCGTTTTTGAACTGTTAGTCTTCTTTGGTAACGGTTACTGAGTTGTCATAGATAAGACTTAATAACGTTTGTAGAACCTTCAATATTTGCGATATGAGTCAGTAAAATGTAAAATTTAATTAAAATGAGATGAATCAAGTAAAATATAAAGGATTTTCCTTAAATTAATATAAATAGTAATATTTCTAGATAAAAAAGCGCAGGTGGCCAGAGTTCTCAGATCTTACGCTTGAGAGCGCGAAAACTCGATATTAAACTGTAAAGTCGAGCCGAGGTGAAACAGGCAAGCGCGAGTTTCTTAACAATTATAAAAGGATTATTTTTTTTTTCATTTTTTTTTATTTATTAATTTATAGATTTTTATATTTTGTACACGTACAATTCTCTTATTAAAGATTCTCTTATTACACATGCACCTATTTCTCTTATAGTGAAATTTAGGTACCCGTTAAATATATTACTATAATAAATAGCATCTCGCCTTTTTTCACTCAAACCATAGTTTCTACGCGCGTCTTTGATTGATTTTTACGAAAAATCCACTAAAAATTAATAAAAAATTAGCTTATCCTGCTCTCCTTCCCATGGACTCTCTCGTTGTAAATAAATATTACAATTACTTCGACGCATAAGAGAAGGATAAACAAACACACCTTTGCATTTATGTGTTGTTGTTAGTGATTAAATAAGGATTTTATTACATCATACTAAAAAATGATGTAACTTTAAGAGTAATAAAGTAATTTATGAAGACTATTACATATATTTAATAAGAGTTTAACAGATAAAATTTTACGGCTGCCATTTATTTTGCAACAATAAAAAATATATTATTTTATGATATTATAAGTAATGTAATGATAGAAATATTAAGATTGTATATAAAATTAATTACAAAGAAAACAATGTGAATAGCTTTCCGTGATAGTCCTAAACGAGTTTTTGTAAAACGTTAAAGTCGATTTTCCATCAATCCATTAAAATATATTTTTAATAATGTATGTGTAGTGTAATTATTTTGTATGAAAACTGAACTGTAAACTTTGGTTGTATGAGAATCTTGCTGCCCGAGTGTATGCCAGGCTGCGCCATCTTTTGGCAGATTTTGTTAAGTACCTACTAGTAACCTATGTGCTACTCCAGGTTATAGTCTATCTGCATACTTCATTTCATGCAAATCCGTCGCTGTTTCAACGTTAATGAGTAACAAACATACAAACACAATCACAAACAAACTTTCACATTTATATTTGTATGTAGTCCGATTATAAATGGAAAAGGAATCTTTTTTTTAATTATACATATGTAAAAATTTGTTACGGTACCCTAAAAATCGTCGCCAGCCAACAAAGACTCGTTGTCCGAGTGGAAAGTATTTTACTAATTTACAGAGTTTCATCCCTTTTGAAACTGTTCAAAAGTTTTTTATTAACATTTTCTGATATCACTTTTGATTCTTTACCGGCGATTTAAAGGTTAAAAAAGTTACAAGGGTTATAATTATGATAAACCTAAGATTTCACTTAAAATATCGGATGACTAACTTTGGCACTTGGCTTTACTTGTTTAATACATGTAAAAAATACTCATATAAAATAAAAAACAATTAGAATCAAAATAATTTACCCCCTTAAACGTCCCACTGATGGACACAGGCTTCCCTTCGATGCGTGGGGAATCATAGGCCACCCTTCAAGCTAAATGTGGGGTTGACAGCTTCCACACATCTTTTGAAAACTATTTAGTTTCTCTCAGACATATAGGTTTTATGATATTTACCTTCACAGTATAAGTAAATGGTAAACAAACATGACTGATGACAAATCGTTTTTCATTCACTTACTTTTTAACAAAAAAGGAAATGAATGTGAAACGAATACGTGTAGGTTTTACACTAGCATCTTTTGGTTTTCCAAACAAGCGCGTTGGGCACCATTAGGCACTAAAACTTAAAAATAAAGTTAATATTTGCAAATTTTATTAAAAATTTCAATTTAAATAGCATCCCGGTACATAACAATAGTGAGTTTACAGAAAACTAGTGGTTCACCCTCGTTTCGCTCGGGTTCGTCCTTGGATTGCTTCCCCATACAAACTTTTATCCCCGTTTTCACTATGTTCTTCCTAAGGTCTCAAACTATATGCTTACCAAATTTCATCTGAATCGAGTCAGTAGTTTCGCAGCTTATTCGGTATAAACAAACAAACAAATAAACAAACAAAAAATCTTCACTCTTTATAATATTAAGTATAGTTTAAGCTATTATAAAAAATATAATCTACAAACATTTTCAAATGCATTTTTCCATAGATTAATTTTGTCCTGATAGTGAAATTATTACTACCAAATGAAAATATTCTTTAATTTGAACTACTGCGCAATATAAAGCACTCACGAGATTGTCATATTTACAGCGAGATGTGCATTTGGGGGTGTAGTGTCAACTATCACTTATATACATGGAGTGGTGTGAGAAAATCAATAGTCATTGCGTCGCGATGACGCTGACCCCGCGTTGGACGCTGTTTTCCTATGTATTATAATAAGTGTTTTATGCATGGATGTTTGGGATAAATGATGTAGTTTTATCTTTTTTAAATTATTAGTTCGTGGTCGCTAGAAACGAATACTTTTAAGGAATAACAAAAGTATATTGGCTATATGTTAAATAATAAATATTTTTGATATCTTCTAAGAACTTAAAATATTATACAATCTATATGTTAAGAAATTTATATTTTATAGCTAACTTATACTCGTGATTTTATTTATAAAAATGATAGGTATATAATATCCTATAATATTAAATTATCATACCTACACAAGTCGTTAAATATGCCTATACAGTAACAAGATACTGCTTTTTAAACGGTTTTAGTTTAGCCTTTTGGCCTTTAAATTGATTCTAACGGATATTCATTGCACATTCTGGGGAGATATCAAAATTTCTTATTTTTCTAGCAGTTAACCGTTTAAATCAAACTTCAATTGTATTTTAGTAGAAACATATTGAATAACAGAACCAATTCTAAAAGTTATCACAAATCTATACATATAATAATATTCTGAGTCGAATCAGTACTATCAGTATAGTAATTATCGATACAGAGGCCGAATCTGATTTTTTAAATTTTTGTCTGTCTGTCTGTCTCTCTCTCTGTCTGTCTGTCTGTGACCGCATCACGAGAAAACCACTGGACAGATTTTTATGAAATTAGGGATGATGATAACTGGTTATCTGGGTCAACATATAGGATACTTTTTATTACGGAAAAATATCTCATCTGAGAAATCTATACTAAATATTAAAACATAACCAGGGACGAACCCGAGCGGATCGAAAGTGAGTCGCTAGTTACAAATAAAAACTAACTATCCTTTAAACATACGCAATTTTAACTGTCATCGATCGCATCCGCGGGCTATAGCTAAAACAAAAATCTTATATATTATATCAATATAACGCGGTCACATGCACATGCACCATATTTCACCAAATATTAAAAGCAGATATATAACCCAGCAACGTCCAACCACATTGTGGCTAATCCATTTCCTTTAAATATAACCTAAACTATACAATAAATGGTAATATATTAGTTCGATTTTGTTTAGACTAATTAGACAGGATTTAGTGTGAGCGTTATTATTTTAGTTACTGCTTTCAAATTCACAAAGCGTAATGCCTAATATGGAAATTTAGTATGTTATTGTTAGATTGCAAATGTTTATTTAAGCGTTTGCTAGTGTGTTCATTGGTTTGATTAGTATTAAAATATTGAGCTTTAAAGCTTAATATAATAATATTAAGCTCTTTTTTTAATTCCTTGAAAAGATGCAAAAGATTCAAATTTTAGTTAAAATAAAGTATAGAAATATTGTTATTCTCTAATAGTTATACCATGGAATGTGTTTCGTTAGAATCTAGGTTCCCATAAACACTGTGTGAATTTGATATCCAGTAGAAACAAGTAATGTTATTATATTTATCAAAATTTAAATTAAAGACTAGTTTTCACCCGTAATTCTGGTCGATCGATCTGTAAAAATAACTCGTTACTTTATTAAATGAAATAACAAAGACACACACAAATAAACAAATTTTACGGGATGTACAATCAAATTTAAATATTTCTCTCGCTTTCGATATGCATTAAGGGCAGATTGTTTTTTTTAAATTCAACCATACATAAGTTATAATCTATATTTATTAAATAAACTAGCAAAACCCGCAGCTTCGCTCGCATTAAAACTACAACAAAAAAACTTTGAAAGGGTAGGTTTCATACAAATTTTCATCCCTTATTTTATCTCCTTATGGGATGAATTTCAAAAAACTATTTATTTAATTGTATTGAAGAGCATTAATACCAAGTTTCAAGAAATTCTGATCAAAAATATTTTTTGGGTTGCGTTGTAACGTGTACTCCCGTGGGAATGAGATAATCTCCCGCGGTAAAAAGTATCCTATATGTTGACCCGGATATCCAGCTATCATCATACCAAATTTCATCAAAATCCCTCCAGTGGTTTTTCTGTGATGCGGTAACAGACAGACAGACAGATAGACAAAAATTCTAAAAACTATAGATTCGGCCTCTGCATCGATAATAATGTCTTAGTTAGAATTTTATTATATGTACCTATAGATATAATATCACGAATTGAGTGTCTCTTTCTTTTCGAAATTGGTTAAAATGGCTGACAACCGCAACCCCACTTTTTTCATTTACTAATGCTTAGCTTCAAGAATGAAGGGAAAATGAGTCCTCGGGGACCGAAGTAACTTGAGCACATAATCCATCTTATCATTTTCAAAAATTTTAATGGAAAAATTCGTAGCAGGAAGAAATCCGGCCACAAGGGATAGTACAATATATGCGGTTCTTGATGGATGCGAACTTAATATTAAATAGTAACTTTTGAGATTTATTTACTGTTATCGCCTATTGTTTTTGGAGATATAAGGTTAAGGAAAAATAAGGTTTTACATGTAGGGTACTTTTTATATATTATATTAACCTGGTAATTTGTTTCTAACTTGCTTATTATTAGGCGGAAATGAAAAAGAAGATAAGAAAATGATATCTGCTAACAATAGATATATTACTTCACATCTATGTACCTACATATTAGAAAGCTAAACTTGTGTGTGTGTGTGTGTGTGTGTGTGTGTGTGTGTGTGTGTGTGTGTGTGTGTGTGTGTGTGTGTGTGTGTGTGTGTGTGTGTGTGTGTGTTTTGTGATGTGTAAACGCGATTACCACAAGCACAGATCACATAATACTATACTAGTACTTCTAGTTACTACTAGAATAAATCTTTTTTTCATTTTGTAACCTATTATTAAGGTTATAGGCTATCTAACATTAGGCTAAGAACCTTAGGAGCGGATTAATCGTACGTGAGTGCATAGTATAGTATAGGAGACACGGATAAAATCTAGTATCAAAAATACATTTATCGTTAATCCCATAAATATTATAAATGCGAAAGTTAGAATGGATGTTTGTTACTCAATCATGTCAGAATGATTGAACGAATCTGGATATAGTCTGGAATAGTATATAGGATACTTTTTATCCCGGAGAAATATACGGTTCCCGTGGAATAGATTTCTTTTTGTTTTTCATTAGGGTCAAACCCGTGGGAAACGAAGCTGAATTAATAGTTAAAAATAATTGCCATTTCTGATATAATTAACCAAAAACATTCGTTACAGTGAACTATCTTTTGTATTAAATTTTGATTTAGTTAGTTAATTTCGCTCGCTGTTTTGTTGACCAGAAAATGCAAAATTTGGAATTTATATTAAAAGTTACATAAAAACGGGTTTATTTTAACTTAGTTTTGTCAGTAGTATACACGTGGGAACGCTGACGTTGTAACAGTTGAAAATTTAACCAAACTTTTTCCCGTCGAAAAACCATTGTGAACTTATTTTAGAGTTTTATTGAGTTTTGCAACAGACTTTTTGCATTCCGTATTTATTGGAATAATATTATAGTTATCTGGAGCGAAAAAGTTTAAAAATTATAGTTAAATTTTGATCATCTTTACTTATTCAGTTACATTTATATTTATGATTTATAATACTTAGGCAAAATCATTTTTTGGTGAAAATAACTTAGTTATAAGAAGCGATTATTAATAACAATCAGTCATATAAATATTTTAATAATCGATATATAAGTCAATATATACAAATATAAGATTTTTTAAATAAAACTATCTTCTCGGATTTTTTCGCGGATATATTTTGATTTTTGGTTCCCGATGTTTCTAATGCTTTACAGCAAACGTGGTCGCGAGAGAGACCCGAGAAGATGTTTTTATTTAAAATGTCAAATATTCGCGTAAATCTAAGAAAATATTAAATGTAACATCTTCAGATTTTTATTTACAAAATTATTAAATGTTTCAGAAAATTTATTTAAAATGTGCTTCTCCAAGTAGAAAGTAAAAACAAATAAGGCCCAATGAAAGCGTAATTTCCATGATTGGTCCAGAGGCCCTCGGTTATCTTTTTGTCATTTTTTTGTTCACTGCGTCTTTATTCCACCCTCCAGAAAGAGGGCAAGTCGGCACCTAGATGAAAGTGTTTTGATACTTTTATTTCAAAAATTATTATATTTCACAATATAACTTGTAAATTTGGATTTGTTTTAATTGAATTAATAGGTGTAATATTAAAAATATAACTGTGTTTTTTAGTTTTTTTTTTTTCATAATTTCATAAGGAAATTGATAGCTCAATTGTTTGGAACTAATGTGTTTTTGCATAGACCTAGTTAAAGGATCGGGAAAAGATACTTTAGAGTATTTTTATCCTTAACTTTCAATAGATTTGTTTTTGTTTTTAATAAAATCAATAAAATCAAACAAAATGAGAAACGCGGCTGACAGCGACAACTATAAATAATATATTATTTCAACTTAATCATAGTTTTAAATGGTATCTCTATATTGAAGGCGTAGACGGCTGAGTACGATTAATTATATAAAATAACGGTACAAGGTTATTATGGCATATAGGTAATGTTATATGTATGGTTTACATTTTATAGAAAATACAGGTCAAGATGGTGATATAAAATTCAAAACATTAATTAGGTACTTGCGCTAACCAAAGTAGCTCATAATGCTTTCCTACATTTACGCGAATATTTGATATCTACATAATACATATATAATAAAACTGTAGAGGTGGAATGAGTCAGGGGGATGTAAGAAGAGAAATAGAACAAATTCTGATTTTTTTTCAATTATTTTGTTTCTCTGTCTGTTTGTCTGTTTGTACGGGATAATCTCCGAAAATGTTGGACCAATTTAAATGAAGTTTGCATGGTGGTAACTTATATCCCCAGTCAACATTTTAGATATTTTTCATCCTGGAAAATAAAGAATTCCTGTGGGATAGTTAAAAAACTATAGCTTAGTACACAAAAAATACTGATTAGTTTTTAATGAAATTTACAATAATATAGTTCATACATCAAAATAAAAAAATGGCTACTTTTTACCCCGGAAAAATGTAAGGTTCCTATGGGATAGATTCGTTTTTGTTTGTCCCAACCATGTTTTTATTTGGAACCAAAAATCAAAATAAATCAGTGAAAAATTACGAAAAGATATTTTTATTTAAAATGTCAAATATTCGCGTAAATTTAAAAAAAAGTATTATACAAAACATTATTAAAACAAATATTTTATCAAAATAATAAGAAAATGAACTGAAATATTCTATGAAGAATATAATATACCTAATACTGATTAATTAATCAATATATTTTTTTCTAGAGTCGATATTGCCTTGGTAGGAATATTTTAAGTTTTTGCATGTCCATTTGTCTCCACAACAATGAACTAGCATAAAGATTAAATGAGTCAACAAAATTGTTAAACAATTTAGTAATGTAACATGACGCATACAACATTATAAATTAACCGCTTATTGAAAACGTTGCGAATCGAATCGATGATATACTCTGATTTTTTCTTACAAAGCATTTGAGATCATAAAAATACCTATTTACCATGATGTTATTTTATTTAAACGTATAGGTTTTAAGAGATTGGCGTATAGAAAAAACAAACAGGCGGCCGGTCGTAAAACTTTTGCCAAATCCTATCAGCAGTACGATAGATGTACTGCGCCGACCTTAAGTGATAAGGATACGGACAGAGATATGATGATGATGTATAGAAAAAACAAAAACGTATCTTATTGAAGCAATGTGAAAGATTTAACCTTTCAAATCCAGAGTCTAAGCTTCAATAGAAGTAACTTTAGGCTTTGAAGATAACTATGAGTGTGTGTCGGTTTAAAATTAACTGTCAGATTTAACTAACGTAATTTTATTCAAGTGAATGCTAGTAATCACTTATCAATAATTTTAATACAAATTAAAATACCTTATACTTAGATAAGATAATTTAATATTTTGAATCTCGACAACAACGCTACCTATCGGGTTCAACTAAGAATAAACTAGGTGGCCGTAAGACACAAAATCGGTCAAGCCATATTACGAACGAATTTTATATATATCTAGTGACTTACCTTCGCTCTGCTCTCACCCCATTTACATTTTAACGTTTAGTATAGATTTCTCAGAGATGAAATATTTTCCCACATTAAAAAGTATCTTATATGTTGACCCGAATGACCAGTTATCACCATACCACATCAAAATCCCTGCAGTGATTTTTGTTCAGACAAAAATTAACACAGAATAATGTCTATTTCAATAAGATTTTCCAAAAAGTATTTAATGTACAGATTCGGCTTAGTTACAAATTTATTATATGTATAGAAGATAATCTTACTTAAAATATCTACTCTCACAGTATCAAGATGTTGAAATCGCTCTATAGAAGAGCCTATTTGCAAAGACGAGATGGAAAAAAGGTTGTTCCGCGTGATCGGCCTTTATTTGATTTCAGTCGTGTTTGCGTACAAATTAGCGACGCTACCGTAACGTTTTTATCTTTCTCGTCCTTTCGCCTACCTTTGGGTACCTTTTTTCATAATTCAAGGTAAAAATTAAGATCTAAATTGTATTTTTATACTTTAAAAGCTTTTTTAATAACAATTTCTTAGAAAGAAGCTTTAAAATAAAATTCGAGACATGTTTTGAGTGAAAATATCTTCTTTATTAGAATATGAAACTAATTAGTATCAAAGAAAGTAAGGGCTATTAAAAATAAAGAACCGTGAATTATACAGAGCCTAGGCAATAAAGGTTAAAAATATTATCTTTTTAACCATTTATATATGCTTTTAATATTATAAATACGAAAGTAACTTTGTTTGTTTGTTGATTTGTTTGTTTGTTACCTTTTCACGACTAAACGGCTGAGCCGATTTAAATGAAAATTGGTTTAGAGATAGTTTGAGACCCTGGGAAGTACGTAGGATAGTTTTTACCTCGGAAATCATCCCTTGGGTGAAAAGTGGGATGGAAGTTTGTAAGGAGAATCAATCATTTCTCAAGTAAGGGATATAAAACTCGTTATACCTACGTATAAACTCGTATGGTCTATCTATTCCATACTAACTGTCAAAACGTACCTAGGGACGAACCCGAGCGAAATGAGGGTGAGTCAGTAGTTTAAAATATATAGTTAATGTTAAGTCGTAACCCTTGCTTTTTAAGAAAGTAACGCAATTTTCCAAAGTTATCTTTTAATTAACTCCAAGTGTTTTTCTTGTGAGCAAAAATTTTGCTTCCAATAACATTCGCATTATTAGGTACTCTTTAATTATTATATTTAATGAATTTTCTTACTACGCTGCGTTGATTTTTTTTTAGTTTTTCCTCCACATCTTCAATGTTTTATTTTGTACCATGTAATCTCAGAAATTGAAATAAATTTTAAGTTTAACATACATAGTGTGATTCACTCAGGTCTCGGTCTATCAAGGGACAATTTTTACTTACTCTTTAAAAGTAACATAACTTAAGAATATATACGACATATTATGAAGATAAAAATATTCTATATCTATGTCATTTTCAGAATAAATAAAATTTAAATCTAGGCAAAATATTTTGATAAGTTTGCACTTATACCTAATACTTATACAATAGGTACCTGTTGTAGCGCATAAGCTATATTTAATATCCTATCGCGAGTTCCATATTTACTTGGGATTCTAATTACTAATTAACCATAATGCAATGGTAGCCCTCTCCCTCTCCTCCTTGCTTGGGAAACTGAGGGAAGCGGGTTCAATCGAGGAGCGAATCATTTCCCACATGATTAACCACTTTTCTTACGGTGAAGGAAAACATCGTGAAGAAACCTGCATGTATGAGAGAACATAGCAAGTTTACGAAATACATGTGTAGTTCACCAACCTGCATGTGGCCAGCGTGGTGGACTATGGCCTGTTCGTCCCCGTATTGAAGATTCTTCCCATCCTGGAAGGTCCATGGCCAACAGTGGGACGTTAAAAACGGCCGAATACATAAAAAAACTCACATATTTATAATAGTAGTATAATTTATGAAAATTAAAGGAAATTTAAGAAATATTGTGTTATATAATGCGGTTGGTAGCATACAGTGGGGTAACTCAAGTGTCTAGAATACATACCTATATCGTATATAATGGAACAATTAATATGAAGAACACTCCAATAGTAATGGAAGCCCTCGCCCCGGGCCGCAGATGTCGCCGAGATTTGGGCAAAATGAGCTTTTGCCTAATTTATTTTTTGTCGCCTTCTTTTCCCCAAGTAAATATTGACACTGTGCGTTTGCATCTTATGGACCTACCGTACCTTAATAAAAACTTTTTATTACTATTTTAGTATCACTCAGTGAAATTCTATAAACATTATAATAAACATTATATAGTACCGGTGGTAGGACTCTGTCAGTACCGGTGGTAGGACTCTGTCAAGCCTGAGGAGTCCGACTGGATGGGTACCACCCCCTTATCTATTTCTGCCGCCAAGCAACAATGACTGCATTGTTGTGTTCCGGTTTGAAGGATAAGGTAGCCAGCGCAATTACAGGCAAGAGGCATAACATCTTAGTCCTCACAGTGACAACGCACCTGTGGTTCTGCATTTTTGTTACTTAAAACCTAAGTGCATGAACCGTAGGTGTTATGGGCGACAGGTACTGCTTTCCATCAGGTGGTCTGTCTGCTCGTTTGTCACTGAATCTCATAAAAAAAAAAAAAAAAAAAATTTTGAACGTTGATAAATAACTTTAATCAAACCGTTGAAAGTTTGCTGTAGAAAGTACCTAGTAAGTTAACTGCTACGAGTATCACTTGCAGTAATACGGAAACCTTTTATCTACTATTGTCTATGGTACTCATTAATTTAGTTTTTGTCTGGACATTTTGAAATAAAAAAATCTAGTTGATACATAAATTTTTGTTTTGGCAAAGTCTATGCGCTGTAAAGTGGCACTTAAAATATCACTCAAATATAAAAAAAAAATCAATCCTCAGTGTGAATATCTCTTTTTAAACTGATCACTTCTCAATCTCTACCGTATCTTTTCCATTCTACAGGACATGGGCGAAGTAAATTGTGACCAATTGGCACTCCTATATGCCACAGAACAAAAAACAAGCAAATCAATGGCAGATCACAAATATTAACTAAATAAATTAAATTTTAGCAATTTTTTATTAAGCATTTGAAAAATAGTTAATAAAGAACAAGTCTTATCCAGTTTAAGCGAAATTTGACGAAAGACGTACCTATCTAAGAGTTTTTTCGTCGGAACCGGACGTTCGGCTCGGTGATTAGGAAATTATATTGGGGGTGGAATTTCTTCTTTTTCTCAAGGTGTCGGGAGCGATTGGTTATTAAATCGGACTTACGACTGCTCCCTCTTCTTAATTGTCTACGATTTTTCCAACCTTGTCTTGATGAATTTTACGACATTTATATTTTTTTTTTAGTTATACTTCTTTTGGCATGTTTAGACAAAAATGTATATGAAAATACGATATGATGAAGTTAGTTAAAAGCGACATGATGAAGTTAGCCGCATTTCTTTTACAAACAGAAAGTTGTGACATACGGGATAAAATCTTTACCTATTTTTGTTCTGTTACGCCAAAGATATCACTTCTTACGTGCGTACATAAGTACACGCACACGTGTTTTTATTTCTAAGATTACAGTTAATATTTTATACATATACATATATGTCCAGAATATCATGACTACTATTAACTTCAAAAAAAAATTACAACTATTTTTATCTAAAATTAACTCTTCCAACAGTAAACCATGACAAATTCGATAATGATTTTTTTTTTGTTTAAAACACCCCTAAATTACTATACCACGTCGCAGATGGTATTTGAACTATAATAGTTAAGAACATTAACTTAATGACTTCTTATTAAAAAGCACAAAATTTACAACAAAAACAATTGTAACAAAATACACGCTAATTAGAATAAAACAAGTAAAACAATTTAATCGTAAAGACAATGGAGTCGAAGAGAACAACAAAAAATGAAAACAGTCGGCGTCTCACTTTTATAACATTACAAAGAATAATTAATTGTAGATATTAATTATATAGTGCTTTGTTTTATTCCTTACAACCCTTTAGCATATGCATGGGGTTGAACTTCTTATTCTTTATTTTTAATTTTATCTGTTTAAGATTATTTGATTTTGTGTTTTACGTTTATATTATAAATATTTAGGCTCGCGCTTTAGTTTTTTATCAATTATATTTTATCAATTAATATGGTGGTAATAAATAAAAAGTAGAATATAGTTAGATTAATCGCGTTACATATACATATGTACATATATGTGCATATGTTATAATCGGAAAGACAACATCACACGCGGAAACTAATAATTAAATAAACAGGACAATGCTCTAATTTCTAAACCATAAGAAACTTCATTGTACAAAACTCTTTTCTAACTTTGCGGAGTGTAACAAATCGTACTCGTAAGACAAAGATGGCGAGTTTTACATTACAATCAACGGAATGACGCGCGAAACAATATTGCAACAGAAAAACAGGTTTCCTGCCAGCAATATGCATTTGAACACACGAGGCCTTCTAGAATGTATTTTTTATCTATTGTTTCTAATTATAATAAGGTATTTAGTAGTGTGCATACAGCTTAATACGTAAAAGATTTTTTATCTAAAAAAATTGCATATTTTTTGTTTTCTTAATTTGAAATTTGAATATAGAATATTTGTTTAAAATCACCTGTAAAATAATAGTTTTTTTAATTAAAATTAGAGTTTTACATAAATTCCTGCATGCGTTATTTTTTTTATATTTAGGCAATGGATAAATACGTAAATCCTTTTCAACAAAAACCGGTAACAGATGGTCGAATTAGGTGCGCTCAATAAAATCGTGTTTTAATGGAATCACTAAAAAACCGGAACTGACCCATCAATATCGATGTAGTGATTTTTTACCGGATTTCGGGAACATCTGAACGTAACAGGTGCAGTGCGTGAGATAAACGTTACATACCAAAAAAGCAATTGTTTAAATTATTGCTTAAACTTTTTATACAAAAATATTTTATCTACATAGAATCATGTTTTATAACAATCATTCCATAAACATTTTAAAGTTATAATTTGCTATATCCCTTACTCTTTAAATCATCTATTTATAATAAATTAGAAAAAAGTCTAAGTTAAAAAAAGAGTTTTTTTTAATATCACACTTGATACACAAACATTCATTCATATTACAGGTGTAATTTTAATATTAGTATAGATTTTATCGTGTGCTAAGCTGCCACTCTTTATATTACGTACAGAAAAATAACAAAAAACGTTAACTGATAGGACATGCAAACTCTTTTAAACTCATTTCGCCTTTTTTTATTTCTAACTTGTTACTTAAGTCTTCTAAAGCTTACTTTAATTAACAAAGAATGGGATTGCGTGCTTTTACTTTTTTTAATTTAATTACTGCTCTGGAAAAGACAATGGGAATAATGTGTTCAGCCATTACAAATTTGTTATGACATGCAAATTTTTTACTTTTGTTTAACTTTTAAAAAGGTAAGTTTGTTTTAATTTATTTGAGCGTAAGTTTTAAATTAATTTCGTTAGTTTGAATTAATGTTGCATAAAAGAAATAGAAATTATTACCCATAAATGTACTCATTAAAGATTATTTAGAATGTACATGTAATGTAGAAAAAAATAATAATATTTAAACTTCTTCAAAGTACTGGTATTATTTTTCAGTCCCCGTTAGGCGTATTAGGATATACGAACGCTCAGATTGCACTATTATATTATTATAGGCATCAAAAGTTGCATCAGTTGAGCTAACGGTGCTGTGCAATACCGCGTACAACTGGTTTTCTTACATGCACCTACACTTTATATGCCTTTTCTATTACAATAGAAAAGATTATGCAGATTTATATGCTTTATACATGAATCCCATTTATTATTGTGTAGCAAAACTCTTTAAGTTATTATATTTTGGTAAGCGTTTGAATAAATTTTCTTTTATACTTACTGTAAGAACATAAAATTTAGAAAATTATAGTGTCAAGTTAATTCATAATTATTATATATAAATTGTTTTGTATTGGCTTAATTGTTTTATTTTATTTCAAATTAGCAAATTTTTGTTACCTGATCTAAGGATAACCCCGAGCGAAGCGAGGGTAAGTCTTACCTTCGCTTCGCTCGGGTTCATTGCTAGGTATGTTTTAACGGTTAATATGGAATAGATAGACTAATAATAATAATAATTATACATTATATATACATAGGTACAAAATATAAACAGTTTTGAACTTTTCAATTTTCCAACAGTTTTTTTTTTTTTTTTGGGTTTCCCTTTTTTAATATTAATTTTAATATACACTACCTCTGACTCACGTCCAACAAAATAAAAAAGATTTATTCAAATCCGCCCAGCCGGCCCAGCAGATTTTAATATATATAGATAATTTAAATGGTGTTTATCCTTCATAAGTAGGTATAGGAACGTTTACTCCATACTTACAAAATAATTTCCTTTAACAGTTTAAGAACTCAAAATGGAATGTGTTATGACTTAACGAGATCTAGTATATCTATCGATAACTATCGATAACTATAGTCTATTACCGTTTCATATATACTGTACTTATACTTAAGTTATTTAAATTTCATTGCGTGCGGGCCTTTTTGACCTACAACACGGAAGGGTTACGTTGTTTATCGTCTACAGAGGGATTTAAGCGATTGCTGGACACACCTTAATTAAAACTGTGATTTGTATCAAATAACTTGTATTAGTGAATTATAGAAGTAATGAAACGAAATTATAATCTCGTCTCAAGACCTTTAGCTTTTAATGAGGAATTTACACATAATCGTATATCTAATTTAACATGTATATTAAAATAGCAAATATTTTTTATCGATAGTTTGTTAGTTTATTCGTTGCGTGTATAAAATAAATTTAGTCTTCGTTTTATTATACATATATAAGTTATAGTATAATGTCAAAATAATCTCGATTCAATATCGATATTCGTAAGTCAATAAAAATATGACATTCTAAACATTATTTAAGAGCGAATGTATCTTAAAATTCCACCCTAACAAAAACGGTCAAGTTTTTTCACTTAATTTAAACTCAAAAGATACTTGAGATAATTGCTCTCTGCTTTCTCGATGGCGGATAAATCGAACCCATTTGTAAAAGCAATTTTCACCATTTTCCTCATTTTTTGGCATTCTTCGCGGCCTTTGTGAGTAAAGAATCGGTGATTAAAATTCAATTTTGGGACAATCAATGGGATAAGATGCAGTGCATTCTAATTGGATGAATAATTATGGCTGTTTTAGAAATCGTATTTCATTTAGAAAGGTCTGATACTTAGCGTGGTAGATAAAAGGTTGTTTGGGTTGATTTAATTATTAATTTACTTACTAAATTTTATTAAGACTATTGCTGAAGTTACTTATATTTTTAAAAATATGAATTTCATACATTCCATTATTTTATATACTTTTTGACAAATATTAACAACAATATGGTTAACCGTATCGTAACCAAAACATGGTGTAGTAATAATTTAGAACAATCAATCAAATTACAACCGTTCACACTTGATTAAGGCCTAAAAAACCCCACGTCCAAAAATTCGGACACAATACAATGATGCCCTTTTCTTATTTATACCTGTGAAATAATAGCTTCTATATTAGCATAATAATAGCGTATAACTATTATTTTCGGCATATTGGCTAACAAATGCTTGGACAGCTGCAGGCCATTTTTTTCTGAGGTCATTGTCCACCGGAATTTTGTGCGGCGATGCGTTCAAAGGTCACCCTTTTGCATCTTCAACGAAACAATAGATAAAATTAAACCCTTTAACAGCGACATGTTTATATGATGCGATATTCAAATTTATTTTAATTTGCAATATAAATATTACTATTAGCAGATTAAGTAAGATAACACTAATAAGTTTTCCTTACATTTCCTATGTTTTCTTTCGAGAACTACAGTAAGGTCATAGTACCATTTAACTTAATTCTTCTCTTAACATATATCCTTTACTCTTTATATCTCAACTTTGAAAGATCCGTACATATATCTTTACAACTCTAAAAGATATGTTCTATCTTACAATTTATGTTGCTTAATAATCAGCTGAAACTAAATACTCAGGACCAATATTTTAATATAATTAACAACTTTTTATTTTCGTAAAAAAATAATTTTAAAAGTAATAATTATTTCAATCATTAAATCCAAATGTAGAATAAATGAAATTTGCGTACCGGACCCTTCCGCAACAAAAAAACAACAGGTAATCAAAGGGTTAGGAATAATAGTTATAATAGACAAAAAATATAGGGTTGATTTAGAATGGAAGATTTATATGAATATTGTGTTACAGTTTTTTGGGATCTAACGGTCAACTTGGGGACGTATTTAATAATTGTTTTGTAACATGACGTCCCTCCGCTCTTAAGCATATATTTTTAATTTTGACGATTGTACAACGTCAGTCTGATTTGCACTGCCTTTGAGAATCACGCGAGTTCGAGTTCCTCAAAACGAACATTTTAGTGTTTGTTTCATAGCAATTTACTAAAAAATATTGACAACAGTGAACAATATGGTGAGATTTCAATTTTATTTACATACATAACATAAACACCTTTTATATACAAATACCCCTAAAATATTTAAAACTAGCGACTCACCCTTACTTCGCTCGGGTTCGTCCCTGGGTATGTTTTAATTTTTTTGAGCGAAACCCTAATTTTTTTTAAATAAGAGTAGCCTAAGTTACTCATTATAATATCAGCTATCTGCCAGTGAAAGTCCCGTTAAAACTGGTCCAGCCGTTTCAGAGATTAGCCGGAACAAACAGACACACAGACAGACAAAAATTTAAATATTGTGTTTTTCTTATAAGTACCGTATATAACTCCATATGCATTTAGTTATTTTGACATTACAAACAGACACTTCAATTTTATTTATCTGTATAGATAAGTTTTAAAAACAAAACTTTTTATAATATATTTACAATGCGAAAACATTTCAAAAGCTTTTGAAATATAAATCGTGAAAAGTGTCTGCAACTTGAATTTTCTCAAACGATTCGAGTCAAGTTAAATTTTTAAATCGCTGTAAGATGCAGTCTTTTTCTGAGAAACGTCTCGGGCGATGAATAAAAATAATTGTTGGAGTGATGCCGCCAACCTCTATTCTTACTCTGTTCATACTATTATGTCGTAGGGTTGACAGAAAAATACTACTGCATCCTTACTACTTTATACGAATACATATTATAAAGAGTCAAAGTTTGTTTGTTTGCTTGCTTGCTTGCTTGTTTGTTTGTTTGTTTGAACGCGCTAATCTCAGGAATGACTAATCCGATTTGAAAAATTCTTTTTCCATTAGATAACTCGTTTATTAAGGAAAGCTCTAGGTTATATATCATATAATATATAGTCTATCTATTTCATACTAACCGTTAAAACGTACCTAGAGACGAACCAGAGTGAAGCGAGGGTGAGTTGCTAATATTATATTATTAAATGAGTAGTTCTTGGACATAGTATATAATTTATTTCATATATCTTGGACACAACTCTAATGATTTGCTCGTAGATCAAGTTTTGTATATAGATAAAGTTTTGTTTTTTAACTTTATCTTTATAGGCGTGCTTTAATAAAAAAAAAAACGAAATTTTTATGTCTTTTCTGAATCCATCAATTACTAAACATCGTTTACATACTTAAAGTGAACAAATTTGCTTATTATATTTCGGCATAAGCGAAACAAGGTAGTGACTATCATTACACTATGTTATAATGAATCTTGAATATCTGAATTTATTTGCAATATTTCCAAAGAAACTTAGCAATCAACGTAAAATGCATAAAATACCGCAAATGCCGATTGAAAACCGCCTCATTTTAAAGACAGTGAAAAAAAGTAAATGTAAAAACTACAAAACTAATAGCGAGATAAGTTAAGTGCGAAAGTCGTTAGCGGCAGCCCTACAGTAAACTGAGACGCTTTTCTCGAACTTAAGGAAAACTTGCCAACAGTAGTTTTCTTTTTCTACAAAACGGTTTATTTTTTATTCTCTTTATTCTTTCCTCCGTTCCCCGCCTGCTTGAATCTTTTTACTTGGAAACGTGTACCCTTTTCAGGAGTTGGCTGGCTATCTTTCTCAAGTTGACTGTTCGAAACAAAAGTGCATTGGAGTGGATATCGTGGATAATTTTATTCTGTAAAGATTAAATATACTTTATAGATCTTTTACTGGATACTTTTGATAATATTGAAATATTTTATTGGTGTAATATGTAGGTTCAAGCTATTCTATATATACTTATAAAATAAAATATATATAAAAATATTTAAAAAACACATGATGTGGCTTTTGGGCTTTGCCACAGTTGGTTGAAAAAAACACATAATATTTAAACACAATAATTATTACCGATATTCTTACTCTTTCACATTGGTCACATATAAAAATCTGTGTTTTTTTTAGCACTCAACTTTTCTGTACCATTTTAAATATGATTCACATATGAATCAATTTTATATACATTTGTATACGAACTACGTAGGTAATAACTAAAGTACCAACATCACAATAAAAAAATAATCTTTTTATAATAAATACCAAAGAACTTTCTACATCTTTCGATGTTCCTTGAAAACTCCTTAAGTTTTTATTTGACCACTGAAGCATTCGCAAGATAGCGCCGCGGTGAAAATTAAAAAAAGCAAAGAAAAAAATACGCAATCCTCAGGATAAAACTTTACAACGTGGGAAGGGGCGAGCTTTTATTGCTTTAGATAACTTTGCAATTTTATCCTACAAAATTGTATTATAAATGAATTATTTTAAACTGATATTTTAAACAATATAATTGATAAAAGATATATTTTAAAGCTTATGCTTCATATATGAGATGAGCTATCTGTTCGACAAATATGATCCACATAATATAGAATATACCTACATATATTATAATATTATTAAAATAAAATCAATATAACTAAATTAAAACATAGTATAGTTTCGATGGAATTGTAAAAGATGGCAGACCCCAATTCAATAGTAACTGAAACTAAATATTTAACCGTTTAATAAAAACAAAATGGCCGCGCATTATATTGGCGATCGCGCACATTCGCTCGACGCAGGTGGGATACTATTATATTTTTTCGCTGCCCACCCCGAATAGTTGGGGGTAGGAGATAGTTGGGGGAGTGCGTGAGGCCACCCCCGTGCCACCCCATCGGAGGGTGAGCCCAGGGGGAATGCACTTACCGTGTGTGCACGCAAATTCAAGCCCAATAATTTAAATTTCCGATACGTACCCATGATTAATACAAAATTAATGTTATGTATTTCACTGATGTATTATTTAAGGTTATTTTATGCTGCGCCTTTCCGAGATAAATGGGGTTCGATTAAATATATATCTAGTTATGTTACCTGGCGTTACTCGAGTTTAAATTGATACGGTACAAAATACTTTTTAACAAAGATGGTACAATTTAATCGGGATATTTTTTATATTGGTAATATGCATCTTTCTTCATGAGCTATAGAAGTATTACTTATTACTGCTTATTACTTCAATATGTCGGTAAATCAGAATACTTATGCGAAAGTTTGTATGTTGTAAGTGTGTTTGTAAGTGTGATACTTTTTCATGCTAAAACTACCCGTCGTAATTGATTGAAATTTAGTTCACAGATAGATTATAATTTGGAGTAACACATTGGCTGCTTTTAAGCACCTGGGGGCTTATGGAAGGAAAGCATGAGTATTTACTCGTCACTAGTGAAAAATGCAAGTCTAATATTGGAATAGATCCCATAACCTCCGTGATACAATTCAGTAAAAACTAATACCTAACCAAAGCCACTCCAGATGGTGCTAAGATATACTCGTAGTTCAATATATTTTATTTTCTATATAACAAACGCATCTGAATAATGATCAAACGATTCAATTTCTACAATATTGAAGGAGAAAACATGCAAGAATCACTGGTACAAGTTAAAACGGCTCATAAGATTGCGTCCCAAATTCAAAAATAAATTTGCAACGCGCGCCGTCGGCTTTTGCTTTAAAATCGACACGGAATGCTCTACGTTTGATGTGCTTTTTATCTTCTTTTTTATAAATTATAAATAAATAATAAGTGATACTAAAAATTCTATAAAAAATAATAATAATTATTATTATTATAAACAATTTTAAAACCTTTTTAAAACCTAGTGGTTTAATTGTAACCGTGTTATATAAATGAGCTCCAAAATATGTAGGTATAGCGTAAAAATGTACAAAAAATATTTTTTTTTGCTTTGTAAGGTTTTTAATGCAGAATGAAGAAGTTCTATTTTAGATACATTCAAAGTGTTCTGTAACCTCGCCATCTATTCTCAAAGGACATAGCATTAAAATACACTAACTACAATAGGATAATTAAATATTTATAAATATAAAATATATCTACTTTGTTGATAATTTCCCTCTCATTACAACGGATCCCTAACTATTTAACACCACATTAATATTACTTTTGTAAAAAATTTGAATCTTAATTTAAGTTATATTTAATACTTTCTTAGATTTACGCGAATATTTGCACGCGATTTATGCGAATATTTTAAATAAAACTACCTTTTCGGACTATTTCGCGGATTTATTCCCGTGACCATGATTGCTGTAAAGCATTCGAAACGTCGGGAACCAAAAATCAAAATAAATAAGCGAAATAATCCGAAAAGATAGTTTTATCTATTGATTTACTCAATTTATCAAAAAAAATATGTGTGAATTTAAAGCAAATTCTAAAGGATTCTAAGTTAATATTACCAATTAGTAAATTATTTTTTCTACGAAACAGTGCAATGACTTAAAATATCGCTTTTAATATCAAATGCTTATAGGTTTTTATTAATCTAAAATTAATTAGACAAAAAGTTGAAATATTTTCTATTTGGTAATCAAATATCTAGTATCTGAAATAACGAGCGATCTTCTTTTCTTATATATTATAAAGCTTTCTTTTAAGCTAATTTCGAAACTTTTTACCGTCGTATAATATTTATGCTAAGAATGCAAGTCCTACGCAGGCAAAACTTGTGAGGCAGTACTTTTGTATGTAAATCGAATGCGTAGGCTCAGGCCGCCTAGGTCTTTGATTTCGATATCTAGACGATTGTTGCTTGAAAGTAATTACCATTTTGTCTATTTTCTACATTTAATTTCTTTGCAAATTAATTGTATAGTTTTTAATGAATATTTTCTTCGTAATAATATACAGTAATCTAACTTAATATAAAATATGACGAAACAATATTAGTCCCGCTGTGTTTCTTTCGCCAGTTCTTCTCAGGTCTGAGGCTTCTTCTTTCCGAACTGGTACTACTCATGACGTTCAGTAAAAATTGTAATAATTTTATGCTGAATAAAATATTCTGAATTTGAATATTACATCACACAATTATAAATACAAAATCTTTATAGTTTTGTCAAAATCAATCTAGCCTCTTTATGGGAAATCTATTTTTTTAATTCTTTCTTAATATATATTAGACAAGACATAATAGATAATTATAATTACTGATTAAATTGCTCATAAGTGAAGTTGATATTAAAAAAAAAAATAATAAAAAAAATATATTAATAGAGCTCTTAGCAAATGATAGTGTGATTTACTTTAAGATAATACTAAAATCCTCTACCAAAATCCGATAGAGATATATTTGCAAATTAATACCAATAAATATTACAATCTAAAGATACCATCCTAAGCGAACATCGTTCAAACTGTGCTAAGGCGAACGCCTTTCCCTTTGCATTTATTCATAGAAAATAACAAAAATATACATATACAATGCCAGTATACACTGAACTACCACCCCCCTCTCCAAACTCTACATTCACACCAATAAGAGGTGAGTGTGCAAGAAATGAGAGGTCATGTTCTGATGGTCGACTTTACGCGTAGGTTGTATTGAAAAATGGCCGACCAAGCTACAATAGTACGGCGCACAGTGAACCCGGAAGGTCTTTGGACAAGATTTAATCTGTAGAAGGTTTTTAGATAATCTGTGAAAGTAATGTAAAAAGTTTTTACTTCTTTGTATATTTTTTAAATTATTTATTTCATTATTTCATAGTTGTGCTATTTGCTATAGGTACGTGGATATTGAATCAGCACAAGAAGTTTTTAATTGGAATAACTTATTTAAATATAATCATACTTTATCTATATACCTAGTAATTAAAAATGAAAAAAATCTGATCATATTAACATATTATTTCCTTATTAATAAATGTTTAGCATTATATACTTATATACGTTAAACAAAGTTATGCCGTTCATATACCAGATATATAATATACTAGAGACTTACCCTTGCTTCGCTGGGGTACGTACCTAGGTACGTTTTAACTTTTTTGAGCGAAACCCTAATTCTTTTTCTAAAATAAAAGTAGCCTAAGTTACTCCTTATAATATCAGCTATCTGTCAGTGAAAGACAGATTCCATATGCATTAAATATAAAGCTGTTATTTTAACATTACAAACAGACACATCAATTTTATTAATATGTATAGATAAAGCTTTTTAAGCTCTACACAACTTAACTATCCTTAAATTTTATTATTACAACTATTAATTATTGTAAAGTATATATTTTTAATATTTCCGTCATAACATTGATATAGTCATTTCTGGAGAACTCCATTAAACCCTTATGCATAATAAAGTTGGGTAACGCAATATTTCAAAATCTATTGATCCAATAAAATAGCCTTGTAAAATTTACTATCAATAAAAGTACACACCGTTAGAAACTCTATTACACATTCACTATAATATATAACAAACCTCAAGAGTAAAATATTGACTGAGAAGCTTTTATTGCTAAGTATTTTAGGTTTTTTTTATTAATAGTTCGTTTTTTATGTTAAAAATACGATATTCCATAATGTATAAGTACTTACTTACTAAAATTAAACAGAAGTAAGTCTGTTTGTTTGTTACCTTTTCAAGACTTAACGGCTGAACTGATTTAGATTAAAATTAGTATGGGGATAGTTTGAGATTCTGGGAAGGACATAGGATAGTTTTTACCCCGGAAACCAACCCTTAAGGAGGTGAAAAGGGAGAGTGGAAGTTTAGTAAAGGATACAAACGTCATCATACCTATGAATATATAGACTATCTTTCCATACTAACCGTCAAAACGTACCATGGGACGAACCCGAGCGAAGCGAGGGTCAGTCACTAGTATACTATATATTAGACCATTCTAATATCTTTTATTCATAACATTTCATATTGAAACAAATTAAAACATAACAGTTAAAATTAAAACACCATCCGTTCTTAACCGGGAAGTTACATTTTGAAAACGCTATTCAATATTTGCTGTACCATAGAATCGGTCCGTTAGTGCTCCAAAGATTTATAGTTACATGTATGTCATATTCATATATCGTAGCGTGGCATCTAGGAAATAATTCTACAATATCTTTCTAAATGCATGTGTGCATGCGCATTCTTCTCAAACATGCAAAAATACTCACACAGACGTGTAGAAAAGATGCTATATGTATAAATTTGTGTGTGTGCGTGCGTACATTGACCCATGCATTTGCTTGCTACGGCTAAAAGTATGCGCTGCTTTTATTATGGACTTATTTTAAAAATGAGCGCGGTCATCGTGGGTTAGGTCGCGGTTGCACTCCGGTTTTAGGTTATTCGGTGAATGACCGGGTTTCCGAATTGATTGTTTGGTGTATAGTAAAATATATGTAATAAATAACTTGTTGTCTTATTTAGTGATAGTTTTAGGTTCTCATAGATATCTGTGGAAATGTGATAGGACAATATTTTAGGATTTTTCGTAATATTGTAAAGAAATAATAATTAAATTATAATTAAATTTAGTTAACAGTTATAAAATATTTTTAATTAAACCTAAAATTCATGTGTTTTTTTTTTAAATTTTAGTTTGTCTAGTAAAATATAAAATTAGTTGAATTACGCATATCTACTAATTGTTTTATTTTTTTAATATAGATATTGCTTGTAGAAAATATATTAAAACTTTCTGTAAGGCATAAGATAGGAATCTACTTTTTACTTCGATGAGAATGTATGCACTTCTTTTTTTGCGAACTTATTTTTAAAATGAGCGCGGTCATCGTGGGTTAGGTCGCGGTTGAACTTGAGTTTTGGGTTAGTTGGTGAATAACCGGAAAGCCAATTTAGTGTTAGTGCACTTTGCTGTTTGGCGTCAATCACACCATATTTTATCGTGTTATGGGTTTAAATTCCTAAAAATATTCATAATTTATATATAGCGTATTATATTTTTTATTAAAAAAATTAAAAAAAGTCTATACAGTACCAAAGATACTTGAAATACAAGCAAAGAGGTTTTTTTCTTTGTAATAGTGTAAGAAGTAGTTGCAAAGCGAAAAGAACAAGAGTTACTAATGCTATCTCCTTATAACGTTGTATATAAAAAATACTTAGAAGCGTTTAATCCATATTTGAAATATTTAAATATCATCTGTCGGGATTCGAACCTAAGCCTTTCCAAGTAACGTACACACAAAACCTCAAGTACTCTCGTAAAACAAATATGTATATGACCATAATAAAAATATTATTAATATAAATAAGCAAATATTGCGATTACGCCATACTAGGAAGTAGCCTATTTAAAAAGCCAGACTAACTAGATGCTTAAAACACCATTAGTCAAGTATCACTCGGTATAAAATAACAGTTCGAAAGCGTGAGATGAACAGCTAATTATAGGGATTGAGTCAATTTTTCTCCATTAACATGTCTTTAAATATATTAAAACCGGTCAAGTGCGTGTCGGACTCGCGCATGAGGGGTTCCGTACTATTATAAAAACGAGCAAAAAAAATCACATTTGTTGTATGGGAGCCCCTTAAATATTTATTTTATTCTGTTTTTTAGTATTTGTTGTAATAGCGGCAAAAATACATCATCTGTGAAAATTTCAACAGTCTAACTATCACGGTTCATGAGGCACAGCTTGGTGACAGACGGACAGACAGACACACAGACAAACAGACAGATAGACGGACGGTCGGACAGCGAAGTCTTAGTAATAAGGTCCCATTTTACCCTTTGGGTATGGAACCCTAATAAATGAATAAATTGCAAAAAAACTGGAAAACCTTATATAACATTCATGGACATATACATTGAGATGGATTTAATTTTTTCAAGCTTTTTTACCTCTATATAAGCTCTGCTATGGCGAACTTTTTTTTAATATCTAAAAATGTTGTTTCTAATTTATTAGTGTTACTTTCTATTAGTGCAAAAGGGGTATTTTACCCCCTTAAGGATTTTTAAAAACATTCTTTCTCAAAGGATGGCTATGATATTGAGGAATACGATTTTAAGACTTCAGACCGATAATCTAGTGGTTTGGTCTGGGCAATAAAATACAACTAACAGTACAAACAGATGTATCCAAATAAAATATATTATTTTAGTCTAAGAAAATATTTCCTTCGTAAATTTGTCCTACTCTTCAATTTTAAGTATACATTATTAAGTTAACAAAATATGTCTTCGGAATCGTTGATAAAGAAAGGCTATAAATACATATATTCTAGTCCTTTATCCACTTACGGTAATGAATGTAATTAACCATCAACTCTCTTTCCAGGCGAGCGTCCCTATAAATGCCATTTGCCGGACTGTGGCAGAGCTTTCATACAGCTGTCCAATCTTCAGCAACATCTACGGAACCACGACGCACAGGTAGAAAGGGCTAAGAACAGGCCATTCCATTGCAATATATGTGGGAAAGGGTTCGCTACTGAGAGCAGTCTTAGAACGCATACAGCGAAGGTTAGTATTATTGGGGTACTTTTAACTAAAGACAAAAGCTTTTGTCTTTTTCTCATAACTCTATGTAAATTCAATACTGGGAAAGATAGAAAAGATATAGTGGTTAGCTCTCTGTTCTCAGATATTTTAAGTAACGTTACGGGGCAAGTAAGGGGCATCTGTAATAGAAATATTTGCCTCCAAACAGGAATCGAACCCACAAGTTTTAACAGCAGATATGTATTGCAATGTTTTTATAGAAACTTGCCCAGTATTTGTCATTTATCATCGGTTTTATACGATTTTTATTAAATACAGTTTTATTATATTCTATTGTAAAGAGAATATTTGAAACCACTATTTAATCTAATTGAAATGGTTCAATGACCTTTTTGTATATAATATAAGCCTATACATCGACAAAATTTAATCAAAATACGTACTTGTGAATATCAAATACGTTGTTGTTAATATTCAATATTTTCATCTAAAAATTATATATGATATGTATTATATTGTTTTAATTTTATTTTATGATTATTTAATATTATAAAGAAAGCACCGCAACTAAACTTCAAACCTTCAAATTCATGGTGTATTTTATGTTCCATCAAAATTCCCTTTGGCAGTTATGTTTTATTTGACCATTATGATTATTTCAAAATTCCATTTGATCATGTTTGTTTTATTCAATGACTAATCTTTACACTATGCCCGCATCGCTGGATAGGAGCTTCAGCTGCACCTTGGTGTTTTGCAGCAACATGCGGCACTTATGATAGGTGGCGCCACGGCCACCCCATGCCCCATATGCCACAAAGTTGTATTCGGGGGCGAAGCCCTAGTAGAGCACATGAAGAACACCCATAAGGATCCAAATGCGTCCGGCGTTGCGAGTAAGTTTCTCGGCTCTTCGGCTTTTCGTTAAAGGAACGTCATCTATTCTCTAACGACTATAGATAGGGTTTCTTTAGGTTTCCCAGGTTTATTGATAAGTTTAGATTTAAGTATCTGTTTTGTTTTGATTGTCTTTTGATTTATTAGATTTTTTTGCTGAGTACTGATATACATATATTGCAGACAATCTGACAGAAGGGATTTTTAGTATGTAAGACTGTAACTGGAAGCTTATAAATAGTTTTCCTTGCCTGATAAAAGTAATAAGTACATTTGCAATTTTAAAGTATGAAAAGCTTCCAGACTACACAAAGCCATAAGGGGTGTTGGTTTTTATAACCACGGTAAAACCAAAAACGTATCGTTTCCATAATTTAAGTCATATCTATAGTTAATACCATCTGAAGAATCGTCTGTTATTGTTTCTGCTTTATTGGAAGGGTAGACTGTTTTCTAAACATTTCTTGGTTCAAACGGTTCTTCGGATGATGTGCAAGCTTTATTATCATAACATGTTTTGTTTATATATCTTATAGCTTTGTTACCCTCGTTTTCAACAGACATCGTTTCAATACCATCAACTTAATTTGTTTTAGTTTTCCGTCATTCCAAACCGTTTCTTTCATTATTATTATTAAGACACGACGACTTTTGTTAAAAGCTTCCCTAAAGATAAACATTGCGACCCATTTAATAGAAGCTTTCAAGGATACTATCGTTATATCGTTTGTACCCTTATTTCAAGAAAGGTAAATATAATATATAAACAGTATTGTATTATCGATTGACAAAGGTCGTCGTCCACCGAACAAAACTAACTTGGAACTAACCGTATGTTTTTTTTTCCTTCCCTCCCTAACCCACTAACCTCTCCCGGTGATGTCAGGTCCGCCCTCAACATCACCGTATCCACAAGCTAAACCTATTGATCCTTATATAGCGAAGCGGCGGACTGCGAATCACCCGTGTCCGGTGTGCGGCAAGCATTATGTGAATGAAGGTTCTTTGAGAAAACATCTCGCGTGTCATCCTGAGTCGCAACTGTCGGGTGGACTTCGAATGTGGCCGTGTTCTGTTTGCCAAGCTGTATTTACACACGAAAGTGGTAAGTATTTAGATTTATGTTTCATGAATGGAATCGAATCTATGATCTTTACTGGAATTTAAAGTCATACATAAAGTAGTTGTAGTATTACAACAAATATTATATGTATCAAGTATATGTCATAAATTTGTGGTTTAATAACTTTTTTCATTAGCTTACCTTCTTTGTAAAATAAGTCGTAAAACTATGCATAACTAATTACAGGCCTCCTCTCCCACATGGAACATATGCGAATGGAACCGAAACATCAGTTCGCGGCTCAGTACGTTCTATCTCGAGCTGCTGCAGAGCGACGCGAGAGAGACATAATAGCTGCCGTCTCAGCATCCGCTGGTAGTTCCGGTCTATTGAACCTAGCACCACCATCACCAGCACATTCTGACTCCTCATCCAACGGACGCCTTTCATCATCAGCAGGTTCTGAAGTCGGGACAGCCGTAAACAAAATCACAGACCTTCTCCGATCAAATGGCCAATACGACGAGAGAATGGCTGCCATAGCCGCAGCCGCCAACATGATGACACAATCTGGTGAAAACAACGCAGTACAAGTTGCAGCGGCTAATTTAGTATCAGCAATGCGCCAGCAACTAGCGAGAGAACCGACACAAGAAACCCAACCACCGTCTGAGGCGGCATTACGAATCCAGCAAGCCGAAGCTTTACTTAGAACTCAGGCTGAAGCATTAAGATTAGCCGTGTCACAAGCGCATAACAACGAAAACCCGCCATTACGACATAACGGGTTCCAAACGAATGAGCAACTATCACCCGAGTTAGTAGAAGCCTTCAGAATTGCTCAGGAACAGAGACTAGAGCAAGCGCTAAGATTGCACGATCCAAGAATGCTGGGTTTCAATCTGCCATCACCAGTTCAGCAGGCTCAGGCTCAGGCTCAGGTTGCTCAGGTTGCTCAGGTCGCCCAGGCGGCACAGGCGGCTCAGGCTGCTCAGGCCGCTCAGCAAGTGGTTCAACAACAACAAATGCAACAAGCCGCGCAAGTCGCACAACAAGCCGCACAACAAGCAGCACAACAAGCTGTCCACCTACAACAAAACACTCAGCCATGAAAATTCAGCTATTACTAATCCGACGCGATGTAAATCGCAATAAATTATGAATGTTAACTAAATTATTTTATTACTTTCTATAAGTTATCGTTAGCTCTGATGTTTGATGATTTAAAAAATAACTTTCGAACATTTAATAGGAATACAAAATTAAATTTAGGTGTTAAAGTTGATTTTTTTCCTATTGTCAAATTCGTCAGAGCTCTTTCAATGGACAATATTTTCGGAGTTTCATTTTCGGAGCGTGAAGTCGCCTCTGATTAGTAATTTTTTTCGTTATTTTAAAGCTATACTTAATACAAATGAGATATTGAAGATATACTAAAACTTAGATAGACCTAACTGATGTAAATAGGCGTAGTAAAATCAAATTTTGTGTAAATATAAAAATTAAATTAAAATAGATGAATGAACAAATTGGAACAGAAACTCGCCCGAACAAATAATTAGATGTAGGTATTGAGTGCAATCTTCATTAAATATTTGTTTGGTTTTTTTGAGTGTTATATGTCGATATTTATTTACTTTCATTTTTAGTGTTAAATGGTGAATTTTACAAAATATACGTAGCAAGAACTCTCTGTTAGCGGGTTCGATGCCCGGTTAAGAGTTTTTGTTATAAAATTTATTTTATATATTTATTTTTTATTAGCTTTATCTCAGAACAACGTATTTTTTAGCTTAGTACAAACTTTTTGGATGTGCCAAACCGTTTTAAGCACGTTTTATCGCATTTAGCGAACCTTTGCAATATTTACTTACATTAAGTTTCCAAATATTTTTATTATTTCTATATTATAAATGTATTTTAACATTGTTTTTAACTTTCACGCAATAACACGTCTCATGCTAGTCAAATTTCGAACGCACAAATTCTATTTTTGAAATTAATCTCAAAATTGTTTTTTTTTTCATATATCTTTTATTTCTTGGCTTAAAATATTATTTAAATGCCATATTAGTAATAATTGTAAATATATATATATAGATTTAGAAAATGTTGATGCTTCTGTTTTTGAAAAATGAAAAAATAACAATTTATTTTTTATCAAACGGTTATTATTTTTGACGAAAAAATCTAATGATTATTTAAAGATTTTTTTGTATAGTTATAATAAAATATATTGAATTATGTTTTTTCAGAAGACTGCCGTTATTTTTCTTTTCTTTTTGTAAATAAATGTGATTTTTCATGGTATATAAAAATAGCGATTATTCACTGAATCGATACACGATATGCCGAATTGGACTTAGTCGAATACTAAAATCGATTCGACGGACGGTCTTGTATGGACGAAAAGAACACGAGACATTCTTTAAACACGGACTCAGACATAGCCCAAGTAATATATTTATTTTAATTTTTCACAACAAAATGAACAATAGCCCGAATCATTTTACATGATATACAAATCATACTTTACACAACACGATGTTATACAAACACAGTACAGTTGCCCGAATAGTAGTTTTATAGTTCACATTAAAAAAAGCTAGCAAAATCGTCCTGTTTTCATCGAAATCGGAACGATTTTGCAGTTGCAATAAGAATGTCAAGTGTTGCCGAATAATTCTTTTAATATTATCATCATGTATTATAATTAAGTGACAATTCGTCCGAACAAATGCGTTTTGTTGCGAATTTGTGCGGACAAATTGGAATAATATAATAATCGTAACATAGGTAAGGTATTGTAAGCTGATTTTAACGTATATAATGATTTTCTTGAATTAATATTGATATCTCGTCCCACGGTGGACGCTGCACAGCGTAAGTCCACTGTTATGGGGTATCAATGTAAATAGAAAAAAAAAACAATGCAATAGCCCAAAACTCGTTTTCAGTTGTTCGTGACGTTTGGTTCTCAGTGAGAAATACTTTGATTGTTTTCGATTACAAGTATTTTATTTATCAAATACAAAACTTTTCGGCACATTTTTACTATGATTTGGATTGGAATGGACAGTTCTGACGCGAATGGTTACCCGATGATGATTAAGTTTTCTAGGAAACGTTAAATCACATATTTGGACGCAAAAATCAAACATTTCGACTGATATTAAGAAATAACACAAAAATTCCTACAATCGCAATAAAAAATTAAGTGAACGGATCGCTATTTATGTAAAAATTTTCACATAAATTTAATATATAAATAAATTTAATATAACAACAGAAAAAAGTTCCTATGAATATTGTATAAATGCTATTGTTTTTAAATTTAGGTCGTAGTAGATGGAAAAATTTATGGACGTTTGGTATTTTTAAAGTTATAAATAACCCATCGTTTTAAGGAACTAACTCGTGACTCGAGTTGTACAAAGCAAGAAGCACGGATCGTGTATCCTAAATTTAGATTTTTAGAACAAAAGTTACGTTTCCAAGAAAGTGTTCAAGTCTTATCCGTCTATATTTTTGCGCGACACATACATATTTGTAAAAAAAAAACGTATTTTCGAGATAATAAAATTTTAATAGATAAGGATTTTTTGATTAAACTGAAAATTAAGTATTAGGAAGCTGCGCGCGCGCAAAAATGTAGACCAAAACGTATTTTCTGTGATCATCGAAAATGGAATAGTTATTAAAAAAAATAACAGGTCGTGTCTGCGAGTTGTCAGAGGTTATTCTTAAGTTTTGGAAGGTTACATTTTTTAATATTATAAAAAAATAAGAAAAAATTTTTTCTACATTTATTTTACGATGAAAAATTCCATAGTTAAGCTGTGTACATTTAATAATAAAGCCTAATTAACAGTAATTGCCGAAAGGCACAAACGTAATCAAGGAAAATGTGTGCTTCGCGCATAAATATTCCTTGATCGTTTTTAGTATCAATAGTACTGGTTTCTGTTGTCACACTGCGATGCAATACCGTAGTTTGGTACGACTTTCTGCAAAATGCGTTGTTGGTAGATTTTTGTAGGGAAATGGATGTGGCACACAAATATATAGTTTGATTGGCATTTAATATTTACTATTTAATACTTGTTTTACATGTTCTGTTACTAGGAGGATAAGTTGACCAAACAAAAAATCCTTCGTACTGATCTAATAGAGAGGGCGATAGTTGTATATAATATTTTTTTCGTACAAATTTGATAAAACAGGCTAAATTATTGATAGACACTGTTATAGAATAAAGAGTTTATTGACTGAATGTGATATTGATAAAATTGAGGCAACTATTTCCCTCAGTACTATTGCAAGGGGCAGTACGATGAAAATTTAAAGCCATAGTTTTGTTTTCCAGAAAAAAAAATATAAAATATTTGTGAAAAACAAAATTCTGGAAGAGACTTAGTGGACTTTTACGATGGTCTCCGTCAAAACTAAACAGTTGACAGTGTTTAGTAAATAGATACATCGATTTTGACAATATACGCTTTTGACGAACATTGTCGTAATAGAACACAAACGATTCGCGTTTTCAACTTGCGATTACATTACATTTTTTATTTCAAGTTAAATTGATTGCACAACTTGCACGACCTTGCACAGTTTTTAAATGAACGTGTAAGTTTCGTGTAAGTTGTGTAAAATTGTTAAGTTTTTATTAATGAATTGCTGTTGATTTGAATTACTCATCCTTATTGACTGTTAAAGTTTTTCATTTTAAGCTTCATCGTTTACGTTGACTTCGCTTGTTTTACGATATTTAGCCAAATATACACAATTATTAACCGTAATTTAAGAATAGACAGGATAGCCAGGTTTTCAATTCGTAACTCACATAGTAGTAATTTCATGTATCTTATATTGTAAGTTAGTAATTAATGTAATGTAATTCAGGGCTCTTTTATAAAATTCCGTCAAACAAAGTGTATTTTTTATAAATGGGTCCGTAGATAGCGTGCTTTAAGCGTACCCCATTCAGCTTATAACATGCTATCGATGTAGTGAACAACGAACAAAAAAACAAATAAATACAAAAAAAATAATAATATGTGTACTTAAAAGTACTTAATGTAATAGATAATGGATCTCTATATTGGTGTTCTAAGGGTACTTTTGACCCGACGTGTTAGTGTCATATCCATTTCAAAGCAAAAATCCGTTTGAAATGAAATATTTTTGGTCGTGTTATAATATTTTTTTTGAATAAGTTCCTTATTCTTCGATGGGAAAAGTGTATTCTTTCTGTCTTAATACACGTAAATCAATTTTCGTAATTTTACCTGTTATTAAAAACGAAATAAAATTAGGCCGAGAAATCAAAAATTAATTATTAGGCTATAGTAGATCTGTGAGTCGTCACTTTATAACTGTTTCTTATTTTAGATCGCTATATCAGGTGTTATATTTTAAAATATACAAAACTTCTTAGCTACGAAATATCACTAAGCTTAAAAGTGAACCGAAATAAACCAACAACGCATTTATTTCTACATTTAATACCTAGCCTCATAATGTCACATGGGCATTTACGTTGGTATCAATGTCGATTGTTGCACAGTTTTTACCCATCTAAATATTTGAACTATGTAATACATTTAAAACTGTGCTTTCTTTATGTTGTAAAAAAAACAAAACGTATTTTTCAATTGGTGTATTCTAGTCTTATTTTTTATACAATTTCTACCCTTTTACAAAAATGTCGTGTAACATTGGAAAATGCGAAATTTGAAACACTTTTTGGACAATTATGGAAAAGTATTGTAAAAAAATTCAAAATTAAAATAATATTTCGGCGTAAACTGTAAAATTGTTTAGAAACTAGAAGTAAATAATTAAGTAGTTTGGCAAAAAACATGTTTGGCGTATTTAAATTATCGATAACAGTGTAAATAAAGTTTAGACATGTGATGTGATGTTTGGTGTTTAGACCCATTGGCATATATATGGACATGCTATGGCGAAAATATAGTTAATTTATAACCTGAAGAGAGAGAAAGATGAAGATTTTAGATACATCTATCTCTTTCTATACACTACATACCGCTGTGGCATGTCCATATATGTACATCGATATTAGACCTATGTCTTGACGTACCTAACTCAAAATTGCAAAATTATGTCACGACATATTTCGTTTTTATTTTGTATTTTTGTATAGTTATTTATAAGTAACTTTATATGTTATTTGCGATGCCATGTTTTCTTTAATTTAGTGTAAGCCGCAATGTGTTTAAAATATTATATTTTTATAGAGGTTATATTTTTTTTGTACTCGACGTAGAAATGATATGTATTTAATAGTTAAGTTTTAGTGTTGATTACGTTACGCAATACTTATAATTTACTTATTAACTGAAAATTTAACCCATTAATTTTTATGTTAAAGTTAATTTTAACAACGGAAAATGCTTACTGTGTCATTAAAATGAGAATAGTAACTATTATTGCCGAAACGGTTAGCTATAATTATTTTAAAAAATAAAAAGGATGATTCATATCCGTGTTTTTCTTTTTACCCCTTTTTTACTCTTTACTTAGATATATCAAATTAATTAATCGTTTTCTTAAAAAAATAACAATTCCTTTCCTTCGAAATTAATAAATATAAATTATCTTTAATTAGTAGGTATAGCAGTATTATAAAGAAAAAAATGTTTGTTCATTTGTATGTAGCGGATTAAATAAAAATTTCCCAATAAATGTTACACTATTCCCATGTACCAGAGACTATTTTTTCAAAAATCTGTTTTCTACCGCACGAGAAAAAGTGTTAAAATAAAAGATAAAACGTAAGATGAACTTTAACTTCTTATTAAATTGTACAATATTTTTAAAAATGTGTTTTGTTTCTGCCATAAGTCAGTACCTGCAAAATTGTAAAGAGCGCCATCTGTCGACGAATAGCAATATTTACGCACCAAAACTTATTAAGCTTAAAAATTTCTTATTAGATTTCGATTTTCAAAGTAACATGAATATATTCTCTACTTCATTTTTATAGTGATACTTTATCTCAAATATTTTCATTTTAAATAAGTTTATATGGAATCTGTTTCAAACAATGGATTCGAAATAAAAAACCTTGCTATTACAATAAAATAACAATTATTTCAAAAGAAAATATTTAACAAAAACTGATTAAAAGTAATATTAAATGTTTATTTTTACAAGAGCTGCCTTTAAGATTGTAAATAAACCGTACAATATCTCATATGTGATGTTGTGATATTTTTAATAAAATACGCCACCTACCGCATGCTTATAGTACTACATGAAGTTTTGACATCAGTGAATGAATAGTAATTTTCCTTAGTAGTAATAAACTATTATACCAAGAGATGGCAGCACTAAATATTTTAATAAATTTTCAATAGATGGCGCTGATTGTAAAATTGTATTAATATGATTCTACACATATTTTATTATTTATATCATAGATGGCGGTAATTAATGAACAAATATAAAGAGGTGATGCAAGCAAGATATTATCACATACTTTTAACAAATACCTAAATAGAAGAAATATATTTTAAGCATTACAATAAAAATTATTAAAAATATATGTAAGTAAAAACTAAAATGTATATGATAGCTTTACATAAAATCATTGAAAATCTACACATATAATAATATTCTGAGTAGAATCTGTACATTAAATATTTTTTGGAAAATCTTATGGAAATAGTCATTATTATCGATACACAAGCCTAATCACGTTTTTTATAATTTTTGTCTATTTGTCTGTCTAAGAACGCATCACGAGAAAACCGCTGGACAGATTTTGATAAAATTTGGTATGATGATATCTCGTCAACCGGGCCAAATATAGGATACTTTTTACTGCGGGAAAATATCTCATCTTTGAGAAATCTAATAAATCTTTATCCTATCCAAATCCAATGCACTATGGGAGTGAGAAATAAGATTTGGATGTATAATGTAACTAAATAGATATAGAGATAAATGAATACTGAGATATCATGAACCTATACGTACACACATACATATATTCCATAAAAACGTAGGCGTGATCTAAATAAAACTGGCAGCTGTTACCGAAAATCGCTTTTATGCTTATATGTAGGTACTATTCCTCAATTGCAATGAAACTTTGAACATTGAAAGCTTCTGACATAGTACCATCGGCGTAGAGTGTCTATCTACGCAGATATTTCAGAAAATCAAAATAACAGCTTTTTACTAAATGCATGTGAAAGTTTATATGATACTTATAAGAATAAAAACAATTTTTAAAATTTTTGTCTGTCTATTTGTTCCGACTAATCTTCGAAACGGCTGGACAGATTTTGACGGGACTTTCACTGACAGATAGCTGATGTTATAAGGAGTAACTCAGGCTACTTTTATTTTAGAAAAAGAATCAGGGTTCCGCGAAAAAAAATTAAAACCCGCGTACGGCGTACACACCCAAGCGAAGCGAGGGTAAATCGCTATATAATTTAAATAAATATCTTAGAAGTAGCAAGCTACTATTTATGTATAAACATAGCCAACCGTGAAAACGTACCTAGGTACGAACGCGAACGAAGCGAGCGTGAGTCGCTAGTAATATATAAAAATCGATGTGTGTATGTATGTTCCCTATGGACTCCAAAAGTATTGGAGCGATTTTGATAAAATTTTCAGATTAGCTTAGTGGATGATTCTGTGAAGTTTGGTAGCGATAGTGAGTTTGAACGCGAGCGAAGCTGCGGGTATTGCTAGTTTTTAATAAATATGTCTTGAATTGAAATTAATATAAGATTTGTTACTCTCAATACAATGAGTAAATAATTGAGGTTTGTGTATCTAATGTATAAATATCTCGTGTTTCAGAGTTTATGGTCGCACTCCTCCGAAACGGGTCGACCGATTTTAATTTCTTTTTTTTTGTTTATTTGGTAAATATGACAATAGGTCGTAAAGTATTTTTCACCCTCCTATCCCCACCCCTAAAATTTTTTAATCGCGATTTTAGTATTTTTGTATGAACAATCCATACTAATATTATAAATGCGAAAGTGTGTGTTATTTGTCTTTGTCTTGTCGAAACAGAATGACAGATTGATATGATTTTTTTTTATGGAGGTAGTTGGAAAGCTGGAGAGAGACATAGGCTATTTTTGAAACTTGAAATATATACCAAACTCTTCAATACAATTAAATAATTACTTGTTTCAGCATTTTTTTTAATTCATGCCATAAGAGGGTAAAATAGGGGATGAAAGTTTGTATGAAACCTACGTTTTTAGAGTTTTTTGTAGTTTTAGCGTGAGCGAAGCCGCGGGTTTTGGTAGTATTATATAAAAACATACCGACAAATCTGAGCGAAGCGAGGCTGAGTCGCTGTGTAGTATAAAGACAAAGACTTTTTTTGTAGATTGAACGCGGGCATAGCAGGGAGTTCTGCTAGTATGTTTATAAAATGTAGCAGGCATATACATAATGTCATGACATAATGACAAAAATCATGAAAATATTGTTATATTCATTAAATTTAGATACTTGATATTTAAAGATACAAATAACTATGAGCTAACATGCATTATTCCCTAGTGAACACAGTACAGTGTACAGTGTACAGTGCACCCCCAGCAGACCGTAATAATTAATATAATATTAAAATAAATCGAAGAAAAACTTCTGATACGGTGCGAGAGATGCTACTCTATTTATGCTCAGTTTGTATGGAAGAGGATTTTACTATATTTGAGTACAATAATACAGAATATAGAAGCTTTTTTGATCTTCAATTTGAGCAGATTGCAGGTGTTGAGTATGGATGGACATTCATATTATTTATAAAATGATGAGATTTTTCGAGCTTTTTATTCCAAACAAAAATAAATAAAATGAGGTAAAAATAAAAATAACTTAAATTTTAAGTTACCTATTGGTAAGTTATAAAAATAAGTGTACATATATACCTACATGTATTATTTATGCTATTTTATTGGAATTGAATTGTAAATGGAAAAACAGAGAGTGTATTTGTTTTAGACTACGTATAGAACATAGATGCGACTTGTGCTCTACCCAATTAATGTATTTTCTCATAACATTGAGATATTTACCACACTAAATTGTTAAATACCCTGTTTTAATAGTTTCTGTGTATCAAATTGTTAAAGGGTTTTTTTTATGAAAGACAGATCACAAGAAAGTTTTGTATTAAGGATAACTAAGACGAACGAGTTATTGTGTTTTCTCGTGGAAATGAGTGATTTTTCTGTAGTGATAGGTATTTTAAATGTTGACCTGATTTATTATTCAGATCAACAGTTAAGACTATACAAAATATTACTGCACTTCTTTCAGTACTTTTTGCGTGAAAAGTAAACAAACAAACATTTCAACAACGATTGTTTTGAGGTATATATTAGTTTTATACAGTAAATAATAGCCATAGTAATAAAAATATATTTAATGTACAGATTTTGCTTCTAAAATAGTTAATTTTGTTATTAAATATAGATATTGTAACAAAGGAAGGACGAAAGAGCTGTGATTTCTCAACAATGCGTTTCTAACATATATGGAAGCTCTATAAAAAAAAACTAAATGACACATGTAGGGAACGCACTTTAAAAAATTATGAATTATACTTTAATATAAATTCAGTATAAATCATTACATATAATAAAATTCGAACTAAGTTGAATCTGTACATTAAATATTTTTTGATCAATCTGTACATTAAATACAGAAGCCGAATCTATAGTTTTTAGAATTTTTAACTGTCTACCTGTCTGTCTGTCTGTGACTGCATCACAGAAAAACCACTGGAAAGATTTTGATATAATTTGATATGATGTTAGCTGGTTATCTGGGTCGTCATATAGAATACTTTTTACTGCGGGAAAATATCTCGTCTCTAAAAAATCTATACTAAACATTAAAATGTAAGTAGGGACAAACCCGAGCGAAGCAAGGGTGGGTCGCTAGTAATATGTACGAGTAAAGTTTTAATATCAATTGAAAATAAAAGCTCATTCTTGCTAAAATAAAAACGTATATACTTCTCAAACAAAAAAACGATAAGGAAGTTTTTCCTTTAAACTACACGCAGTTCTTGTCCGTTTAATAAAATTATATTTAAAATAAATTTTATATGAATTCAACATCAATTAGTTAAAACAAGTAAGACCATAGTTAAAACAATTAAGACCATAGTTAAAACAATTAAGATAGGCATTGGTAGCCCACTGGTAAAGCGCTGGTGAAGCGGGTTCATATCCCGGCTCTCGCACCTCTGATAGTTTCATGTGCGTTTCCAACGTGATTACCACTTGTAAAAGTGAAGGAAAACATCGTGAAAACCTGCATGTCTGAGAGAACCTAGCAAGTTTTTGAAAGACACGTGCAGTCCGCCAACCCGCATTTGGCCAGCATGGTGGACTATGCCGTGATCCACCTCGTGTTGAAGGGAAGTCCGTGCCCAGCAGTGGGACGTTAAAAAAGGCTGAACACAATTAAGACCATACAAATAATAAAAAAAAAAATTGTTTTTATTATTTTCACAAGCCTACTCCACAACAGCGTAGCCTCACAGTGATCGCGTGCAACGCTTATCACTAAGAATACGCTATCGTTTTTTGTACGCTTTTTCACATCGTCATGTGTAATTTTCATTCCAAGTAACTTTTTCAGGGGCGCTCCACTCAATGCTTTTTTTTCCTATTTTTCCGCTTCCAAGTCATTTTTGTATGTTTTTGTTAATGTTTACATTTTTTTAATGTCGGTTTGTTTGTAAAAACTGATTAGGTCATTCACTGTTTAATTTTAAATATAAACGTGGAAAAGATATGTAAGTATGTATGTTATGTAGAAATTATTTAATAAATTTAAAATAATTTTTAATTAAGCTTAGAAAAACAACTTGTCCACTATCTATAAAAGCTTTTTAAGACTTGTTTTTTACATACGAGTACAATGGCTTGGCTTATCAATATATCAAAAATATATGCTACCTATACCTACCTGGACTTATATGTACTTCTATATAACTACATGCAATATAAGAAAAATATTAGGTACTTAAAATAATTATTATACCTATTTAAATTATTATAATACCAGGTAATGAGAAATAAAAGTATCTATGTACCTATATTTAAAAAAAATTAAAAAACTTTGACATTGAACAAAAAAAAATGTATCATTTTATTAATTTGAAATATATAAGAAATTAATAAAATAAACGATTGTACTATTGATATTAGTTTTTGGTGGAAAATATTTTTTAAATTTTATACAATAAAGTAAAATAAACAAAAATATTTTATAAATAAAATTATTTTATTACAAAAAAAAAAACAATTAAAATACCAAACTAAATATCAAAGGTTTGTAACCTCGGTCTCTCCCTGCACCTCAGAGATACGGTGCATGGTTTTCTAACAAATAAGTCTATTGGCGTATTAAACCTTCACGTTAATTAAAAAGAAAAAAAAAACTATCTGCACATGCCCTGTTATGGAAGTCATTTTAAAAATTGTTCGTGAGAAAAATGATTACTGTCAGTTGAAAAATAAAGTAAAATTTTAATCTGTAATAACAGTTATACAATTATACATTATAATCATTATGTGTATTTATGAAGAAAACTAAATTAGATAGAGAATATTATGTATATTATGTACTAGCGACTCACCCTCGACATAACTTTTTTATTTTTGAATCGATTGAAATAAAACAAATACTAAATATTAAGTGAAGCTTACCACAATACATTAGTAAAAACCGCACTCAAATCGGTTTAGATGTTTCTGAGATCAGCATGTACAAACGCAACAGACAAAAAAACTAAAAATCATTGTTTTGGGTTCTATTGCGTTAATAAAGATCCCCAATAATAGTTTTTCTCAAATATCTTCCATGTACAGACAGTGATTAGTTACAATTTTATTATATGTATGGATATAGATAAAAATGACTTTTTATGATAATAAGTCACTAGTTGTCTATATTTTGTACTACAAAATTAATAGGAAATAAAGAGTGTACTGGTCTCTGCGCATACACTTGTGCACAATATATCTCCTACACAGTTAGCTAGTCTCAGTGTGATAGGCCGATGTGGTCGAAAACGATCAGTAGGTCATTACTATCAAGAACTCAGTATAAGTAGACTAGTTTATAGTAAGGCAGTAGTAGTCCAGTGGTAACGTGCTCGTTTGGAAAACCGAGTGAAGTGGGTTCAAATCCCGGGTCTCGCACCTCTGATATTTTCTTGCGTGAATCATTTCCAACATGATTACCACATGTCTTAAGGTGAAGGAAAATATCGTGAGAAAACCTGCATGTCTGAGAGAACCTAGCAAGTTTTCGAAAGACAGGTGAAGTTCACCAACCCGCACTTGGCCAACGTGGTGGACTATGGCCTGATCCCCCTCGTATTGCAGCGGGACCTTAAAAAGGGCTGAATGCAATAGAATAGTTTAGTATTATGTCATCTGTGGTATAGATATTACAAAGACATTTTCGAAACTAGTTGTTTTCTAAGACATGCAAATTTCTTTACAATAAATAAATAAGTAATATGCACCACCCACCATAATTTTTAATCACCATACTTTTTGCCTCAAACATTTCCTGAAGACACTTTTTTATTATATTTTTACCCCCTTTTAAATAAATAAAAAATACAAAAATTATATAATATTATTTTTATTATTCATATTTTATTCCCAAAAATGAGGATTGTGAAGTGCCGATACACGGCGCGAGTAGGTTTTTAAGAAAATGCTATCTGTTTCATATCGCTCGCTTTGCCAACCCTTATGGTGCGATAGAGAGAGTTGCAAATCTTAGAGAAATATTGTTTTGGGCGATAACGTTTTTACCCCCCTAAACATTTACGAAATGAGACAATTTTGGTTTCATTAGATTCAGTACACCTTAATCTAGGTCTGTACGTTTTCCTTTTTTAGTAATTCAGTTTAGTTTAATTATAAAAAAATAAAAACGCTCGAGGAAGTTTTTACGTCAAAATTACAGATATTTAGATGCTAATAACTTCTATCATACGCAATATTTCTTTAAAATAAAAACGTACGGACCTAGTTTTTCATTATATCTACAACATTTCCAAAAATTATGAAAATTAGACTATGTTAATGGGGGGGAAAACGGTATCGCTTTTTGTATGGAAATTTACTTTTTTTATTTAGCTTCACAATCCTTTTATATAAAAATTCCCTTATTCTTTAAAGAAATTGTCTTTGACATTATTTTGGCGCCCTTCGTCTATATATTTATTTAGTCTGAGTGTACTCGTATGAATTATATATTTACCAAACCAAATAAACGTACCTAATTCAAAACGAAATTCAAACGAAAAATGTATTTCCCGTTTCAACTAATAGTTTATGCTAATTAGAAATGTCTGTTTGTAATAAAAAATACACCAGTGAGTTGTTCTTGCTAGTATTTCATTGAAAAAAGCATTAACCTAATCAATACAATAGAGTAATAATTTTTAAGATCCTTATTTTATTATAATAATATTCAATGACATTGTTTTAATATATTAACGGTAAAAATAAAACGTATACACCCTCGCTTCGCTCGGGTAATATTAAAATATTTTGTGTTACGCAAAATATTTTAATATTTCGAGTGGGATATTAACACACAGCACCATCTAGTTCCATGGTAAGCTACGAAGCCTATGTTATGGATACCAGATAGTTGATACACTACACATATATAACTTTAAATACATACATATTATAAATATAAACACCCATGACTAGAGTACAAAAATTCGTGCTCATCACACAAATGAATATGTCAGTGAACTTAGCAGAACATTGTCCAGCAGATCAAAAATAAATGAGAGTTCTATTCGCATGCAGCTGAGTTCTATAGTTCCTGATACTTTTTGGAAATAGTTCTGGCGTTTTTACCTTAAAAAAAGTCAGTTGACAAAATGATCTGCTAACTTCCCGTAGCAGATCATTTTGCTACAAATCAAAAAAAAATGTGAAATCAATGCACATGCAGCTGAGTTCAACTTCCAGCAGATCATATCCGAATTTTCGAAAAGTCGAAACATACCATTTTCATCGTTTCAAATTATTGTAAAAGGCTAGAATTCTTCCTTTTATCATAGATCTGTATCAGAACTGTAATCTACAACTCGGTTCGAGTCCAGAACTCCAAGTCCCAGCAAATCATATCCAAACTTAGAAAAAGTAAAAACAAAAAAAAAAAATGTAATTGTTTCAAATTATTGAGAAAAGCTAGACGTAAGAACTCATTTGTTTATCACAAATCTATAGCAGAACTACAATGTAAAACTCAATTCGAGTCCAGAACTCACGTCCAAGTTCCAGCAGAGCATACAATGACTTTTTTCAGCGACATTTTTATCAGCGACACATTTTCATCATCATCATCATCGCGACACTTTTCATCGACAATTTTCAGTGACACTTTTTTCAGCGACACTTTTTTCAGCGACACTTTTCAGTGACACTTTTCCATCATCACCATCATCATCATCATCATCATCATCATCGCGACACTTTTTTCAGCGACAATTTCAGTGACACTTTTTTCAGCGACACTTTTCCATCATCATCATCATCATCGCGACACTTTTCGGCGACACTTTTCAGCGACACGTTTCAGCGACACTTTTTTCAGCGACACGTTTTTCAGGGACACTTTTCCATTATCATCATCATCATCATCGGGACACTTTTCAGCGACACTTTCAACGACACTTTCAGCGACACTTTTCAGCGACACTCTTTTCAGCGACACTTTTCCATCATCATTCCAAGTTCCAGCAGAGCATACCAGAAAGTTGAAAAAGTTGAAAAATACTATTTATTTTTTTTTAATTATTGAGAAAAGCTACAAGTTAGAACGCTTTTGTTTATCATCAGAATTACAATGTAGAAGTCGATTCGAGTCCAGAACTCAACTCCATGTGCCAGCAGAGCATACCAGAAAGTTGAAAAAGTTGAAAAATACTATTTAATTTTTTTTTAATTATTGAGAAAAGCTACAAGTCAGAACTTTTTCAGTCAGTCAGATCTTTATCAAACTTACAATGTAGAAGTTGATTCGAGTCCAGAACTCACGTCAAAGTTCCAGCAGAGCATACCAGAAAGTTTAAAAAGTAGAAAAATAATATTTATTTTTTTTTTAAATTATTGAGAAAAGCTACAAGTTAGAACTCTTTTGTTTATCACAGATCTTTATCAGAACTACAATGTAAAAGTTGATTTGAGTCCAGAACTCACGTCCAAGTTCCAGCAGAGCATACCAGAAAGTTGAAAAAATTGAAAAATAATATTTAATTTTTTTTTTAATTATTGAGAAAAGCTACAAGTTAGAACTCAAATGTTAATCGTCGTCTATGTGCCAGCAGAGCATACCAGAAAGTTGAAAATCTGATCTGAAATAAAAAAATATATATATTATTTTTCAACTTTTTCAACTTTCTGGTATGCTCTGCTAGCACGTGAACGTGAGTTCTGGTCTCGAATTGAGTTTTACATTGTAGTTCTGATATAGATTTGTGATAAACAAATGAGTTCTTACGTCTAGCTTTTCTCAATAATTTGGAACAATTAGATTTTTTTTTTGTTTTTACTTTTTCTAAGTTTGGATATGATCTGCTGGGAATTGGACGTGAGTTCTGGACTCGAACCGAGTTGTAGATTACAGTTCTAATACAGATCTGTGATAAAAGGAAGAATTCTAGCCTTTTACATTAATTTTACCGGTGCTAGGACTCTGTCAAGCCTGAGGAGTCCGACTGGATGGGTACCACCCCCTTATCTATTTCTGCCGCCAAGTAACAATGATTCCATTGTTTTGTTCCGGTACGAAGGATAAGGTAGCCAGCGCAATTACAGGCAAGAGGCATATCATCTTAGTCCTCACAGTGACAACGCACCTGTGGTTCTGCATTTTTGTTACTTAAAACCTAAGTGCATGAACCGTAGGTGTTATGGGCGACAGGTACTGCTTTCCATCAGGTGGTGGCTGCTCGTTTGTCACTAAATCGCATAAAAAAAAATTTGAAACGATGAAAATGGTATGTTTCGACTTTTCGAAAATTCGGTTATGATCTGCTGGCACTTGGACTAGAGGTCAGAATTATTCTTGAAAAGTATCAGGAACTGTAGAACTCAGCTGCATGTGCATAGATTTCACTTTTTTTTTATTTATTGCTGCTGATTTACTGCTACGGGAAGTTAGCAGATCATTTGGTCAACTGACTTTTTTTTAAGGTAAAAACGCCAGAACTATTTCTAAAAAGTATCAGGAAGTATAGAACTCAGCTGCATGCGAATAGAACTCTCATTCATTTTTGATCTGCCTGAATGCCCCCAGCAGGACTCGAACACGCGACCGCTGGCACAGCAAGTAGGGTCACTACAAACTGAGCCAAACGTGCTGTCAATTATATGTATGTATAGATTTATATGTATAGACTTATTTCTATGAAATTTTTGTACGAGTATGACCTGAAAGATCAGCAATACAAGCAAAAGTAATTTAATTCGTTCTTAGATTCACGCGAATATTTAAAATTTTAAATAATAACCTTTAAGACGTATATAAACCTTTGGGACGTCTAAAACCTTAGTCTCTCCCATGACCATGATTGCTGTAAAGCATTCGAAACGTCGGGAACCTATTATCTAAATAATTACAAGAAAAAATCAGAAAAGATAGTTTTATTTAATTGAATTTGATAAATTGTTATACTCAGACTAAATATATAGACGGAGTCCGCCAAAACAAATGTCAAAATAAAAAAATAGTAGCGTGTTTTGTTGTTTATGCTACTATTATCGATTTTGCCATAAATATCAATTACTTTCTCTAAATAATAACGGAAATTTTATATATGTATTAATTAAATTATCCAACATTTTTTCAGAATAAAATATGAATAATAAAAACAATACTATATTCTTTCGTATTTTTTAAAGTAACAGCTCTCTTATATTCCCTATTTAGTTAGCTTATTTAAAATACTTTTATTATAATAAAATCCGTTAGATATTTTTATTTATTAACATTTATTTACTTATCACTCAGTACGAAATTTCTTTTGTTTACTATGTTGAAATATTATTGTTTGGCTTCATGCTTAGTTCTTTAAGTGTACTAGCGACTCACCCTCGCTTTGCTCGGGTTCGTCCCTAGATGATTCTTTAAACTGACATAACTTTATTAACAATTGAACAAACATTTAAATTGTATGGTGTAAAAGAGTAAAATAATGTGCATGAAATGCTTAAAGCCTCTAATTTATTTAAAATGATAAGGATTAATACCGTATTTGCGTAAATAGCTTTTACCGCATTATAATAGCCAATTTTTTAAAGTATTAAAATGGAAATAGTATGTTATCCTTAAGAGATAGACATATGCCGTAGGTAACTTTTCTGTAAACCTATATAAGATACACAATTCCACCATACATTATTTTGTTATATCTTAAAGGGTTTATTTAGGCAACATATAAATAACAAATATCAACAATAAAATAAAAACATCAATAAATATCATTATATTTTAGCCAGTACATACTAAAACTTATCAAATTATATACTAAAACCTTTCTCGAGAACCACTCTATCTATTGGTGAAAACAACACAAAAATCGGTGCAGTAGTTTTTGAGTTTATCGCGAACAGACATACAGACTTTGTTTTATAATATGTAGTGATTATTTCTTAGTCTGAGGTGTTATATTATTACGATATAATTTCTCACCTATACGTAAAACAATAAACGAATCAGAAGTACACACAATAAATTTTATCAATCTCCGAGTCATGTAGTTGAGTAATTGCGGGGTGTCATGGATGCCAGTGCGTGTATCCCGTTATTTTATTAATAAACATTCACTAAATTAAAATGCAATTATTAAATTTATCTATATAAATAAATAAAATTAAAGTGACAAAATAACAGCTTTTTACTAAATGCGTATGAAAGAATATACGGTACTTATATAAGAAAAAACAATTTTTAAAATTTTTGTCTGTCTGTTTGTTCCGACTAATCTCCGAAACGGTTGAATCGATTTAGATGGAACTTTCACTGACAGATAGCTGATTTTATAAGCAATACTAGTCTACTTTTATTTTAGAAAAAGAATTATGGTTCCGCGTAAAAATATTAAAACTATGAAATTGTGAACAAAATTCGTGTACCTAGGACGCACTTAAGCGAAACGAGGGCTATTAGGTAATAGTAATATTTTTGTTACATATTTTTATAGCAGACCCTAAAAACTAATAGTTTCTTATGTCATTTGTGCATCTTCTCTTCGAACTTTGATATATTTTTATGTATTCTTGTGACATAAGAATATATTGTTTTGTTATATTAAATATTTCAACCCTACTCGCTCTTGACCGAATGAAAAATACAAAAATATTAACTACCTAAGTATTTTTATTCTATAGGATTATCGTTATCTTTAAATATAAATAAAATAGCCATGGTATGGCCATTAAATACAATGTAGTCAAGGCATGGAGTTAAATGAAGCATAGCTTAGATTTTCTAGACTCATCCATAGAGCGTCACGCTTGCTTGGAAGTTGCCAGTAATGGGAAATGCTTTATAGAAACTATATGAAAAGTTTCAATAATGATCTTTATCATAAGTCTTTACTGGCTTTTTCTAGTGGGTCTGTCTACGTATTTTATAGTCAACAATTGTTAAATGAACTATGTTTTATAAGGGAATGCGTATAAAGCGGAGCTCCAGATATGTGAGTTTCGATCTACTGTACGAAATACAAAAATTTCTTGGATGTGGGCGTTATTGGTTACAACACTGTTTTCAACTAATGTAGTCTTTATCGTATAATCTATAATATAACTTTTCAATTTATTCCAATAACGTTTTTTTTTAAAATTTAATATTATAAAACGTGCGTGCGTGCGTGTTTATGTCAGATTGTATGTATATTTGTCACTTCTTTACGCAAAAAAGTAACACATAGTCAACCAAGTACGCGAAGTACTCTATATACTAACTATAATAAGTATAATCAAATTTTTTTACTCAATTTTAACCCGCTTCTTATTGTCATATTACCATTTGAAATAGGTACGTATATACATAAATTTTAGTAATTGTAAATACTATAATTTAATACCCTCGAGCTGTTATGATAATGAAATCAAATCCATCTCTTACACCACCTCTTACAACTTAGTCAAACTCTTCAATTTGACGACCCCCATACATTATAGACAAAATCGTAAATATTTTTAAGATACATGGTTAGAGATATGGCTGACGAAAATGATAAAACAACTGATTTAACTTGTATATATACATATATATATATATATATATATATATATATATATATATATATATATATATATATATATATATATATATATACATATAGTTCAAGGAAAAAATAAATCTTGAAAGAACAAACGCCCTTACAATATTCTTTTATATAGTATAGATGGTTAATATGTGCATTAAATGCTCTTTTTTATCATTTAACGTTATAATATATGTATTTTCTTAATCATCAATTAAAGATATATTTATTTTCTTTTGCAATCTCTTTGAATTCCTACCATATATTTTTTATATATTATACGATAGATATCAATTTCTAAGATAAATACTTTATTACAGATAATAATTTATAAAAAATGATCAATCGCTCTATATAATTATTGAATTGTCTTGCTTAATTTGCGAGAGTCGCAAAAATAATAATAGAGGATACGTTTGACTCATTTTGTAGTGCCCTACTTGCTGTGGCAGCGGCCGCGGGTTCGAGTCCCGCTGGAGGCATTCATTTGTGTGACAAATGTTTGTACTCCTGTCATAGGTTATTTTTATGATATGCATGTACTTAAAGTTATGCATGTTTAGTGAATCAACTATTTGGTATCCATAACGCAAGCCTCGTAGCTTACCATGGAACTAGATGGTGTTGTGTGTTAATGTAAAAAAAAAACTTATAACTAAAATTATGTAGTGGTTGCCGAATTCGATCATAATCATCATTGGAAATTTGAGGAAAAAATATATGAATAGAATTTACCAAACCAATTTAAAATAAAAACTTAAAAAAAAAATTAAAACCGACTTCCAGGCACTGAAAAGTAAAAAATAACTAAACGGGGGTTTTCATTTAGAATAGATTCTTAATCAGATTTTTTCGAAGTCGGTGCCAGCCAATACAAATCAAAGCACACCGACTTCGAAAAAATATGATTAAGTATCTATTCTAAATGAAAACCCCCGTTTAGTTATTTTTTACTTTTCAGTGCCTGGAAGTCGGTTTTTGTTTTTATTTAATATATACTAAGTAGTCTTTCATGTAACCATGATTATCATCAAAATTTATATAGTCCAACCATTTTATATTTCAGACAAGTGTTTATATTCACTTCATTTTATTTAAGAAATCACTATGTCCTATAGATTCTATTTCTAAAGGAAAGTTGTGATTAAATACCACATTGAAATCTGTCTATTCTTCTTAGATAAATACGCAGATCGAAGCTTAAATAAAGCTTCAAAGCTTAAATAAAAGGTCAAAATGACTTCAAAATCGTCTTCTCTCCGAAGACGATATCGCCGATAGAGCGAGAGAAATGGGGAAAACAAGAAGAAGGCTGACCACTTCCCACCATGTCGTATACATAGCCAGGAAGAGAGAGAGAGAGAGAAATATACCCTAAAGTTACAATCTATCCATAAAATAAATATATAAAAAAATATTTTCATAATTAGTAATAGGTTAACATTAAGTACGTACGTAGGTACTTACTCAGTTATTACTAGTAGGTACGTACTCTTTTTTTGTAGTTGGGTCAAAAATAATAGAATTTCCATGCACCTGTTATTGTACAGTTTACTTTAACCGGCAAATACGAATAAGCAAATTAGCATAGCAAAGTTTATCAATATGAATCTAATCATTATACATATTTCATACGTTGTTACTCGCTTTGCATGTGATTGTGTAATTAAATACCGACACTGGATTTTTACTTGAGATTATTTTGAAATTGTATGAAGATGGTTACATTTCTTGTTATTTATATGTTTCTTTTATGGGTTATTTATACGTTATAAAGTTATTGTTATCTGTACTTAGCTAAACGCTTCCAACACTCGTGGTAATTTGAAGTAGGCTATACGATTATTTAAAGGCATCTAAATTAAACATGACGTATGTTATAAAGGATATTAGATCATAGGATATTTTTTTTTATTCAAATAAAATACTTGTCGCGTAATCGGGATGATATTATGAATGAAAAAGTTTGTAGATATATGTTTATGTGTTTGTTTATTGCTCTTACACAACACGTTTACGTACACAACACCTTTTCACAAATAGACTATGTGTTACCCAAGGGGATAACACTTAGGTTATTATAAGTTTAAGTTTTCAATATTAGTACATATAAGAGTACATAAAGATACATGTATACCAAACATCTATTAGAACATGCACACATGATTCATCTACAGTATTATGTGTTAAAGACTATTATTGCTTCGGTGGTGTAGTCATGTACGTCAGCACATCCGGAGGACTTGAGTTCGAGTCCCGGGTCGGGTCATGTTTAGTTATTGAGTCTTTCTTTATTATAAGCCTCAGTAACAGCCCGAAATTGGGAAGTTGGCGGTGTTTCACCCCCATGCCTCGGAGAGCACGTAAAGCCGTCGGTTCTGCGCCTTAACTCTCACTGTTGTGTTGAATAGTCGTCCCGCCGGACGACAATTATAGCGTGAAAAGAATAGAGAGTGCACTTGTGTTTGCGCGTACACCAATTTTACAAAGGGTTCCAATTTTTTTATAATTTATAAATGTGGTTCAAAATTGGACCATATTGTAAAAGTCTTCGTTCGAAAATGATCCCATTTTTAATTTAAAAAATCCTCTCCAAGTGTATTTACCATCTATATTTCAAAATACCATCACTAATTTTATTTTATATTAATAAGATAAAATTATATAGTATATAGTAGCTTTTAGATAAAAAAAATATTATGTAAATACTTTTTAACATAAATTTCCAACGACATTATAGAAATTGAAAAAAGAAACTTTTAATGTAAACAACTCTTCTCATCCTGAACTTTGGCGCCAATTTTTTTTTTGTTAAAAAATATTTTATATCTATAAAAAGAAAATTAAGTTTAATTGTAAGTATTCACCTTAGCCTACGTATCTAAATATACTAAACTAGGGGCTCACCCTCGCTTTGCTTGGGTTCGCCTCTAGACAAACAAAAACAAACCTATCTTACGGGAACTATACGTTTTTCCGGGATAAAAAGTAGTCTATTTGTTATTCTGATGTATGATCTATATGATTGTAAAGTTTCATTAAAATCCAATCAGTAGTTTTTGTGTACTAAGCTGTATAAGTTATTATAGTTTTTACTATCCCACAGAAACTCTAATTTTCCGGGATGAAAAGTATCTAAAATGTTGACCGGGGTTTTTTTTTTTATAAGATTCAGTGACAAACGAGCAGACAGACCAGTCGAACTCCTCAGGCTTGACAGAGTCCTACCACCGGTCAAATATATATAAGGTACCACCATGCAAAATTTCATTTAAATCGGTCCACCAGTTTCGAAGATTAGCCACTACAAACAGGCAAACAGACTAACAGACGGAGAAACAAAAAAATTGAAAAAATTCTGGATTTGTTCTATTTCGCTTCTTACATCCCCCTGACTCGGTTTTTAGCATATTTTTTTTCTATGTACAGACATTCGACCTCTACAGTTTTATTATATCTATAGATGAATAAATTACGCTAGTGTTAGGTCGATAATTGTTTTATATCATGTTATAGTGACAATGCTATTATTATAAAACAAAGAGCTATTATAAATTCTATGTACATAGACGTATATTTTCATTGTTTTTACAATCTAGAATTTATTGCCAGTTAAAACAGTCATTCTAAAGGTGCTTTTCTTTATGGCTTCATCTCATCTGTTATGATCCATCGATTATGTACCTTACTTTTTTTAGCAAAAGTCCTTGCTTCAAGCAGGTGTAAAATACACACAATATACATTTTATATAATGAGTTACTGGATGTATTTGTCAAATTTAAGTGCCACAGAAAAAAAAAGGTGTTTTTCTTCAAAATGGCGGCAAATGATAAAAATATTTATATACTATTCTTGATTGAACTTATATGTAAAATACAGAAATTAAAAACAATAAAATTAGTTAGCAAAGGTGGACTTATCTCTAGAAGAGATCTCTTCCAGTTAACCTAAGTGAACTAGAGAGATAGTGTTAAAAATATATATAAAATTTAAATTTAAATAATTTGGAGGTTTGTATTAAAATAAGTTTCCAGGTTATTAAGAATATACTTTCAAACATTTTTTATATTAACGCCATTCAAATTTTGATTGAGAAATCGTTATACACGTAATAATGCGCGCATATTCTGCAATTATGGTTCTTAGAAAGTACGGATTCCCATAACTTAGTTTCTACCACTTCTATTGTTCTAGGATTTACATTGAATTTTTAACAGATAAAATGATCAACAGAGAGTTTTGTTATACAACTAGGTTTTACCCGCGGCATCGCTCGCATAGTTTATTTTGCAGTAGCGGGATCTTAGACAGCCTTTGTTATCTATATATTTATATATAAAACAAAGTCGGGTTTGTTACAACACTTATACCTCGAGAACTGCTGGACCGATTTTTATGATCTTTAATTTGTTGGATTTGTCTGCGTCCCGAATAGCAAAATAACTATTGAAACAGTTTAAAAAGTTACAAAAAAAATTATTTAAAACGTACTAATGGACGAACTAGTATTTAAAAACGATAGATATAAAACACAAAAAGATTTTTTTTTAATTAAACTGGTAGTATTAGATATAGCTCGTACAAACAAACAAAAACAAACATTAGTTTTATTTATTATTGGCATATATACATATAATTAATCTGTCTTTACTTCAGTACTATTCCGGTACATATCACATACATAACATCCTTGATAATATATTGTTTAACTTTAAACACATTATAATACATATATTATAAAGATTATATTAAAAAAAAACATGTCCAACAATATAATTTAAATGTAATTTTAACATTATAGTAATTTTCATAATCACTAAGTTCGTTGAAGTTCCGGTTCTAAACATCAATTAATCCACCATAACCTTTTCATTATCTTTCGCCCTAACCGGTTAGTTTTGCTTAACGTTGTTTGTGGTTAAATGCCGTGAAAATGTTAAGAAAAGACTGCTAATTAACTTTAACTTACTTTTAACTTTGATAATATAAACCCTTATTTAAAGCTTTTTAGTTTTTTAATGATCATTTTTCAAATATTATTTTTAAATCTCTATATAATATTTAATTATTTACTCATAATGTAAATACTAGAGGTTGTTTGTCCTTTTGTTCATATATAGGTACGAATATTATAAATGTGAAAGTAGTTCTGTCTGTTATTTTTTCACGCTTAAAAGCTGAGCAGGTTCCGATTAAAATTTGACAAGAACATGAATTGCATCCTGAGGAAGGATATCACTTAATTGAGCGAGAACACGAGTGAATCCGTGGGTAAAAATTAGTATATAACGAGGTAAGAACATTATATACTTATTGAATAGAGATAGCGTATCAACAGATATTGTTGGAGAGTTACTAAAAGTAGCCTTATACTTTTTAGTCGAAGGCAGTTCTCGTAGGATATGGATACTTTTTAAAAAGTTGTAATGGAGTTTTTTATAAGAGATTAATTTATTGTACATAGTATTTTAAAAGGAATGCTTAAGAGTATGTACAAAACTGCAACAAAAAGATAAACGGTAAGTATATTTTCACAATAAATACTATATTTTAGAAATACTGACAAAAATATACAATAAATAATAATATTTATACTATGTTAAAAAATATAATTATAACATTTCTATTATAAACTTCTAGGGTAATTAACCATATGTTAATTACATTTACTGCGCCATTACATTTTTACATCTAGTAATTATAAATACGTTAAAAAGCATTAAATATAATCTCTGCTATAAATTACTCTATGTTATTTGTTAGATGGATTGATCTATTGAGAAAATAATAGAACAAAATAATGACATTTTAATGATAATATGTCTGCATTAATTGGGTTTATGTATGTAATAACATAGGAATATTGATTATAACAGAATCTTAAAGTAAACAACTAAATTCAATATGTTTTTAACTAGCTAATCCCAGCGGAACTCCCCTCAAATATATAGATAAATTAATATTTATTATAATACAAGCGACTTACCCTCGCTTCGCTTCGCTTCGGGTACGTCCCTAGCTCGCTTCCCAATACATACCTTCATCCCCATTTTCTAAGTTCCTGCGCAATTCTCTTAATTTTTTTTAATGTTAGAACCTTCTCCGGATAATGACAAATACAACAAAAAAAGAATTAGTGAAATCGGTCCAGCCGTTCACGGGTGATGGCGTGACCAAGGGAAATAATGATATTATTATTATTATTTATTTATTTTTTATGTATATATAGATATAGTCTAATGGTAAGGCGGTCGTTTGGGAAACCGAGTAAAGCAGGTTCAAATTCAGGATCTTGTACCTCTGATATTCTTTGTGCAAATCATTTCCAACATGATTACCTTGTCTTACGGTGAGAACTTAGCAAACTTTCGAAAGATTTTTGAAGTCCACCTACCCGCACTTAGCCAGCATGGTGGAAGATGGCTCAATACTCCGTGAATTGAAGGCAAGCAGTGGGACGTTTAAAAGGGCTGAATAAGTACATAATATATCATAGAATTTATTTTTAATACATAAAGCTGAAGTGTTTCTTTGTTTGTTTGTTTAAAGTTCAGCGATAAGATCTAGTCCTGATATTTTTTTAATTTTGGGAAATGCATTTATGTATACCACTTGCAAACATACAAGTGGCTATGTGAGTCTGACCTGCTAATACTACCCACTAAAACTCAATAAAATGTGCCGTTGCAGGATCGCTACGCAATCAACTATGTCGACCCGATGCGACGGCCTGCCGATGTAGAGCACAGCAACTATAGAGTTGTTCCAACGGTCGACTGTCCTATCAGAGAAGTACCAGGATAACCACATGGCGCTCGCCCGGCTGGATTGGACGCTAATGCACATTGGGGAAGATCTAATCCTGGTCCTAATTCATATTTAATAAATAAAAAAACCACCTTAGATCGTTTACTTACAGGTCTAACAAATTTGAAATTACTCTATTTTTATGAATAAGCAAGTACATTAATATGTGTTTGTTACTTTTTCATAAGTAATGACAGATTTTTGTGAAATTCCTAATGAAGATAGATTGTATGTAGGATTAATACGTAGGCTTTATATAAATCTATCACATGAGCGAAGCTACGGACAATAATAAGTAAGCCATTATAACATACGTTATTTTAATTTAATTTAACTTGTAAAACGGGTGAGGTTTTACTGTTTATTTGTAAAATATATTTTTTTACTCAACAGTTCTCGTATAACATGCTTCAGTCAACGTAACGTCTAACGATGCATGGAAGAGTTCAAACAAAATGATACACGATTATTCTTGATATTTATGTTTGTTTGTTTGAATGATATATGATTATATATATAATACTACTAAATTATTATATATATATATATATATATAATAATTTAGTAGTATTATATATATAATCATATATCATTCATATATATATATATATATATATATATATATATATATATATATATATATATATATATATATAACTCCGATTATTATCTATACATATAATAAAATTGCAACTACGCCGAATCTGTAAATTAAATATTTTTTGGAAAATCTTTTTTAAATACATATATTATTATCGATACAGAGGTCGAATTTATAGTTTTAGAATTTTTGTATGTCTGCCTATCTGTGACCGCATCACCGAAAAACCACTGGAGGGATTTTAATAAAATTTGGTATGATGATAGCTGGTTATCTGGGTCAACTTATAGGATACTTTTTACTGCAGGAAAATATCTCATCTCTGAGAAATCTATACTAAACGTTAAAACGTAAATAGGAACAAACCCGAGCGTAGCGAGGGTGAGTCGCTAGTTATTAAGAAACTTATTGGTGTAGACTGTAGCTGCTTGCTAATGAGAGACTAGGTTTAACTATGGGAAGTTGAAAGTCATTGAGTTTTACGTCAGAATCTCTTAATAGCACCCTGGAGTTTCTTTTTTTTATATGTTAAGACATTAACACACAGCACCATCTAGTTCCATGGTAAGCTACGAGACTTGTGTTATGGATACCAGATAGTTGATACAATACACATATAGAATTTTAAATACATAAAACTTTAAATATTATAAATAGCTAATAGTTGGAAAGCTAGTGGTATTAGACGTATGTTCTTTGGGTCTCCTTCCGATGGTTAGTTTCAGTAAAGCTCTAGTAAGCCTTGAGCGATCTATTAAAAGGTGTACCTAGCGTATATTATTAAAATATAACTAAACGAACAAACAAACCTGAATTAAATGTATAAGAAAGTTATATTTCAATTAGTTGAGTAAATTTATATCTTCTATCATAAATTTATTTATTCATATCTTATAAGTTATCTTATATTTGGCTAATCATTTATATATTCTTTATGTTATACGCAAGTTACTGTGTTTATATTCTAGGGTCAATATGTCTCCCTCTTCTAAAAATTTAGTTCACTGGTAAAAACTAGCCAAGTCAAACCTTGAACTTCAATTTATCCTAAGTTATCTACTCTGTGTAAATAATTCAACTGTTCAAATTTAAGAAGTTCTATTTTTAAATAGCAAACATTGTTGAAGCAGAAAAATTGTGTTTTTTTTTTTATTTTAGAATGTTGTATGTTCTTATGAATAAATTTCAGGATTATCTACAGAACTAAGAACCCATTTAGATATCATTTGTCGGCGAAGTCGACAACCACGCATATTCTTAATATTAAACTTGGCTCCCATTTTCAAATTTATGTTTTTGATGAAATTATATTAAATAGTTTCTTATAAGAACACAGTATCAACACAACTGTGGACTTAGGTAATAAAGTCATAGAGACGTCATTATTAAATAACTTAATTTTAACATAAAATAATATAGAATATGTACAAAAAATATTAAATTGAACATATTATTATAAAAAACAAATAGTTCAAACCCTCTCCACACATTTCTTATCAGTCACGAACGGAAATGTTGACATTTTATGTATAAGTAATTCAGTTTTATTCCGTTTATTAAACAAAAACAGGTGTTGGATAAAGGTCAGGTGTGGTCGACCGGCGCGCAGCACGCTACCCGCTCAACGGAACTGTTTAAGATTATGCAATCGACGTGATAACTAAGCCGTTTTCTTTCATTCAAAATATAATATATACTAGTGACTTATCACAGCTTCGCTCGAGTTTGTCAATAGGTACCTATCATTGTATTCAGCCCTTTTTAACGTCCCACTGCTGGGCACGGGCCTCCCTTCAATACGAGGGTACCTATCATAGATATATGAGAACATATTACTTCAGGCAATACTCTATCTGTTTATTAAACATACTAATCCTACCAAGAACTTCCGCAAAAGGAGTTGTATATTGTAGAAAAGGAGTAATATAGTATAGTATAAAAAAACAAAATTACTAAAATTGTGGGTAGACACTGTCTGTAACAAGTATATAAGGACATTGAGGCATCTAAAAGCTTAGTTTCTTCCGAGATCATGTTTGCTGTAAAGCATTCGAAACGTCAGGAACCAAAAATCTACATAAATCCGCGAAATAGTCCGAAAAGATAGTTTTATTTAAATTTATCTTAAAAACTAACATAAAAACTAAAAACTTACCTATCCCACGGAACCGTACATTACTCCGGGATAAAAAGTAACCTATGTGTTATTCCAGTCTATAATTGATCTCTGTGCAAAATTTCATCCAGATCAGTTCAGCCGTTCTGGCGTGAAAGAGAAACAATCATCCATACTCACAAAATTTCACATTTATAATATTTATACCTACAGATGTTTTATTATTTTTAAAGAATTATAATGATTAAAAGAGTTGAAAGTTAAAGTTTATTTTTAAAGGAAACAAAGTTGACATTATTGGTTTTTTTTTTTTAATATTTGTTGCCTAGAGTCTGATGTCTAGGATATTTCAGATAATATCAAACCAAATTTAAAAACATAAGATTTTATATAAAACAGGGCTCTCGATATACTTTGACTAACGACATTGCTAGGATATTTTAATATATTTAATCAGTACCGTAATCGATACCCCTCACTAGTGAATATTGATTAAAATATCGATATAGTAGAATAGTAGCAAGTATTTACAAAAACGTTAATGTGATTTGCCTTACAGGGCAAGTAATATTAAGTAATGAAGTCTTTAAGATATTTCCTTTGTAACTCATTATAAAAAATGTTACAATTTTAGTGAAAAACTGATGCCGTAATTTGGGTATATTGATTGTCGATAGTTTAGAGTGACCTTATTTATTATTTAAGTCAATCTCTTAGACACAAATTCTTAATAGATTACAGCATCTGAATCCACAAAAAAATTAAATAAAACTACCTTTTCTTACACTCCCATGAGGCAAGAATGCAATACAACTGGAAAGGTACAATAAAAGATCCACTCTACGTGTTTCTGACACCCAGAAAAATATAAAAGTACTTACTTTTTAATTTTTTACCACAGATACAACAATTTATTCGAACATATAATCTGCATAAAACAAACTTCAAATTTGGACTTAAAATGTCTTTCGACAACTTCTTAAATTCTTTTGAACATGTAGGTTTTCGAACGATATTTTCCTTTAAATCTTATTAAAAAATGTTCGCAGATGAACATACCAGAGATGCGAGACCCGGAATTGAACCAGCTTTACTTCGTTCTAAAAGCAAGTGCATTACCACTGTGCTATCACTTACTTACCAATAAACCTCTCTATGAAAATGATATTTCCCTTCAACATACGCTTACATAGTAAATCTATACATATAATAAAATTGTAACAAAGCCGAATCTGTACCTCAAATATTTTTTGGAAAATCTTATTGAAATAGACATTATTGTCGATACAGAGGCTGAATCTATAGTTTTTAGAATTATTGCCTGTCCGTCTGTCTCTCTGTCTGTTACTGCATCACGAGAAAACTACTGACAGATTTTGATGAAATTTGGTATGGTGGTAGCTGGCTATCCGGGTCAACATATAGGACACTTTTTACCGCGGGAAAATATCTCGTTTCTAAGAAAAAATACAAAAACTGCAATGTAAGAGTATACTAATATGTAAAACCTAAAAATTTCGTTTTTTAGTCATCTGAACGTGGGCGGAGCCGCGGGCAACGCTAGTGTACACATAAATATTCAAAGTAATCAAATTTAGCTATCTTTAAATCTTTAAAAGGAGTTTTTCGGCATTCAAATATTTTACCATATAAGTAAGTCTGGACATATAACACCCGGTATGGATCAACTTAGATACGTTTCCGTTAACGTTTCCTAAGCAGTGGTAACATTTAATACCCTCTTTAAGTAATTTAGCTAATATCTTACGTAAGCGAAACCTAGAAGTTACATGGACATTATTTTGCATTACTTTTAGGTCTGTTTAGTAGAAATATTCAGTTCAATAATACTATCACAAAATTACAATTTATGTTACTATTATTTGATTGATTCCCTGTATATTTTGAATAAAACTATCTTTTCAGATTATTTCGCGGTTTTATAGTTATTATATATTATACTTGTTACAGACAGTAACGAGTATATAACGCCTTTGAGACGTCTAAAACCTTAGTCTCTCCCGTGACCATGATTGCTGTAAAGCATTCGAAATATCGGGAACCAGAAATTAAAATAAATCCGCGAAATAATCTGAAAAGATTTGAGTTTTATTCAAAATGTCAAATATTCGCGTAAATGTAAGAAAGTATTATGATTCCCTATATACTTAAGTAGTGACTTACCCTACGTCCCTAGGTACGTTTTATATACATAAACCTTCAAACTAAACTTCCAACCTATTGATTTTTGTTCAAGGAAATAGTGAGTGGTTTTGCGGTTGCACAACCACACATTTTACATCCTTTGATGACGTATAAAAGCGCTAAACTGTTAATTATCCATTTTTAGTTAGTGTTTTTATTTAATATTTTTTTTTCTTAATAATAAATCGACCCATCGTTCAACATTTATATAGGCTAGTGGGTGATACTCCATAACCGTTGTATTTTTTCACTCAACTTCAACGAGCTGATAATTTACCTAATGCAACATTACAAAAACCATAGGAAAATAGTCTAAGAGGCGGTTATATAAACATCGATTGTATCGGTGAAAGTCGGTGTATGGGAACCGATAGTTTTTCAACCATTGTAAGCGCGTGAGAATCAGTATAGTAATTGCAAGTTTTAATGTTTTCCCCTATCCCCCATGATGCTATATATAACTTAAATTAATGTGAGATTTGTCTAAATGTCAAAAGTTATTCGGGTAACTTTTTATATGTTTAACTAGCGATTTACCCTCGCTTCGCTCGGTTGCGTCCCTAAGTACATTTTAATTTTTTTGAGCGAAACCCTAATTCTTTTTTTATAGTAAAAGTAGCCTAAGTTATTCCTTATAATATCAGCTATTTGTCAATGAAAGTCCCGTTAAGATTGGTCCAGTCAATTTGGAGACTAGCCGAAATAAACAGACAGACAGTGAAAAATTTTAAAAATTGTGTTTTTCTTATAAGTACCGTATATAATTCCATATGCATTTAGTATAAAGCTGTTATTTTGACATTACAAACAGACACTTCAATTTTATTTATCTGTATAGATTTACGTATTTTACGATTTAATTTCGAATAACATACATATATTCGAAACGTTTTACTTTTGAAATTTTTAAGGATGAAAGGTATAAAAGGCTGTAAGAGTGTATGATAAAGATAATTGTAGTTACCGATAAAATATTTATATAGTTTACACAAACCTTTCATAAACGCTCATACATTTTATAATTGTAATTGAGACCTTTTAATTGTAACAGTTAAATGATTATACAGCAACTCGCAATATATACTCCGAGAAAATGCAGCTAATTATTATTAGTAAATGATTTCTTTGATTTCAATTAGAAGACTAAGAGTTTACCTCCTGCATTCATACTGACAAAAATACATAATATCCGTAAAATATAATATGATTAAAAATATTAATAAAGAGATTTATACGTATTTTAAAATGGAAACGTCTCATGTACATATGCACATTTTACATATATGTGCCTACAAAAAGTGTAAACACAAGGTGTTCTAAATATTGTTATAATTAAAACTAAAATACAATACATTAAAACAAAATAGCAGTAGCCATGTATAATGTACATGTACAATTTCTGCTCAAATTTATTATTGTATAGTTCATTTTTACGAATAAATGGATATGAATTTATGTCTTATTTTTATTATATAAAGTGATCATTTTCCTTTAAAACATTTGGTTGTAAAAATTAAGTACGTACCTATTGCATTTATTTCTCTCCTTAACATCAAACACGCGACGTTTAGTGTTTAGTACTTAAGATACTAGATAGGACCTAAAAGTATCAAACTGATAGTTTAAAAAATTATACTTTTACACAACTGGATATTTTTATTTAAAAAAATACATAATACTCGAATGAAGCTTAGTTTATATCATCCGGTTAGAAGAAAGGTGTTATTTTGAGACTCTCGGAAAAAATTATAAGAATATGTTTTTTTTTTTGTAATAACTTAATTAAATATATAGCTTAAGTTCCAATTTTTTGTTATATTTAGTAAGAAATTGAATTTTTTTAATACACAATAGAGTTTTCACTATAAATTATATTTTCGTGGATATATTGTGTCTGTCTTTTCGTTTATTTTTAATTTAACATATCAATCCCGTAATCCAATATCCCATAAATGTTATAAATGCGAAGTTTGGATGGATGGATGTTTGTTACTCAATCATGCTACAACGGCTGAACGGATCGGGATGAAATTTAGCACAGAGATAGATTATAGTCTGGAATACTACATATGTTACTTTTTGTCCCGGAAAAATATATGGTTCCCGTGGGATATCCATACTAACCGTTAAAACGTACCCGTTGGGACGAACTCTACCGCTGCGAGGGTAATTTGCTAGTTTGACATATAGTAATTGAGACATTTATCATATTATATTTGTTTTCAGTCGATGCTACTTCAGCGAAAAAAAATCGTATATGAATTTCTTGCTCTTCATATTATGTTGAATAGCGGTTTTCACGATGTTTATTCTATAAATATAAAAAAATAAAATTTTATGTTAATATTTTGAACTACATAACCGATATGATACAAAAAAAAAACTAAAAACGAGAATAATTTAAATGAAATATTTTTTTCTGACATCTTCGCAGTTTTATTTTTAATTTTCAGTTCCTGGTGTTTTGAATACTTAAAAGCAAAAATGGTTACGGGAGAAATCCTAATATATTAAAATATAATATCAATAATATTTTTAGTAATAACACAATATTTTTAATAACATAGGCTATTGTCATCATAACATTCAAGCAGAGTCAGGGGCAAAAATAGTTTTTAATGTGTTTTAGACCATATTTTATGATCCTCTGCAAGCTACTTGTATATACTTATACAGTTATCTTTTTTTATTACAGAATATTTATCATTATAAAGGTTTAAATACATTAAAATTTATTAATTTCAACAGTCTTAAGCTTACGTTTATAAATCATTGTTTTTACTTACCAATATGTTGAAGTTGATAAGAGAAATTGATTAGAAACCAGTTTGAAGATAACGCTGCATACAACCAAGCGTAACGTTACATTTAAAATTTAAAATATACTTTTTCACGCGACATTCTTTACCGAAAATAAGTTATTTATTGTCCTGAAATAATTCAGTTTGTAATATCTAATAAAGAATCGTTATAATCGGTATGTCTGTGTATTGATTAATATTTGAATACTTAAATCTTTTACACAATATTACTAGAGGGTATAATATGGTGAATTTTTTTTTTTACATAACCTATACATAACATATGTTCAAAATAAAACTATCTTTTCGGATTTTTTCGCCGATTTATTCTGATTTTTGATTGCCGACATTTTGAATGCTTTACAGTTTACAGCAATCATGGCCACGATAGAGTCCGAAAAGATAGTTTTATTTAAAATGTCATATATTCGCGTAAATCTAAGAAAGTATTACTTTTATTGTTGTTAAAATTACTAATTGTTTCAAAAACAAACAAATATTTTCTTTCAACAATAATTAAATTTACATGTAAACTTCATAAAAAGCTCTTATAAGGAGAAACAATATAAAAAGTATTTTATCTGTAAAAACTAAACTTAAAAGGTTTTTACCATTCATAATAAAAACATTTTAATTACTTTGGTAATATTATATGGTGTATATGAAAATTTGTCTATATAGTATGAAAACGCTAGCGTATATATTTCACAATTATAATATTATATACAAAAAGCGCCACCTTTTGGATAATTTTATTATTAACAATAACTAAATGCTAATCTAGGTAATACTTTATCTGTGCATTAAATTTCATTTTTTTTTTTTTATAGTATTCTGAATTAGTGCTTGACTACGTTCCACCTGATGGTAAGTGCTAGCGCAGTCGTAGATGGTAAGTCGCACTAATTCAGTAGCCACCTATTCACTCTTGCCTTGAAGACACCCATATTGTAATCGGACGGAAACACCGACGCTAAATCAGTCTAAGATCTAAATCAGTCCAGCGTAAAGGAGAAACAAATATACATACATACTGCAATGTGTATGAATTTACTGTACTTTCACATATATGAAGTGTCAGATATAGTCCAAATCATTATCAGATAGACAGACGTCTTTTAACTCAAACCCTTAAAATGAAATATAGTCATTAAGTGAAGCTAAGTACTTATATAACAGTCTTATTTTTTTGTAAAATAATCAGATATATTTTTTTATTTACATTAAGTCCAAAAATGCGAGCAAAGTCGTTAATAAAAGCTAGCAATATCATAAACCCCATACGAGTATACTTTAATGACGAAAAGGACGTAATGATTTTTGTAACTCTTTCTTTGAAGGTGACAAATATAGTTAGAGCCTTGAAGGTGGTTGAGAATTAGCTTGGTCCATCGATTTTCTAAAGGGACGGGAGGGTGGAGGGGTCAATGTTAAGTGGTGATTATCTTCCGTCCCTTTCCCTCTTGGAACGTATGTGATAAAACCGTGAGGACGCCCTTTTTGCGCATAGTCTGCGCTGCTAGGCGGCATATTTCAGTATGATACAGAATGGCATAAAGTTGACTTAGATTTTTTTTGTTTTTTTTTTGTTTTTTTTTACAATTTTTTTTATTTATAACTGGAAAATATTAAATTTATTATTTAACAACGTTATTTGTATTTTTTTTTATTAAAAGTAATCAATAGCGCTGTAATAATACTATTCATTCGCTATAGCAATAATTATTCTCTTATTTTTAAATATTTTATTATATAATTATTATTTTCATTTTTTTAATAAGATATAAAAAAACTATTGTTTGTGAAATCATGGAAGATGTCCAGAATAATATAAAATTTTAATAATTATTATTTTATTTGAATATTTTGGCATCTAAAATTCAAAAAAGAATTATAAAATAATGCATAAACAAACGTAGACTCCATAGACGGCTATGTCGGGCGCAGATGACGGGCGGCATTGCGTGGTCAGTTTTTGTCCGTCATCCGAACTGGACGTTCCAAGTTCAAATTTGAAAATTGGAACTCGAAGCGTTCGATATTTGAAATTTCAAATTTAGCATAAAATTCCTGCGTTCAAGAATTCCGAGACGTTTTGATTGTTTGTTAATTTTATTTAGAATCAACATTTTTTATTTCAAATTACATTTATAGTACCTTATTTTAAGAAATAAACCGATTTCGCAAAAATATTATTAGGTAAAAAATATATATTTGGATTTTTTAAAATATATTCGAAAAGAATATCTTGATATACTGGGATTATAAGCCCATCCTATCCCCATTCTATCCTATCCAAAAAACATCGATAAAAATTATATCGATTCGGTGTTTGATAAATGACAAACTAACAAATCAACACAGACATTAATAATATTAGTACGGATTAATTGGTTTAGTGGCTAACACGTACGACTACAGATCTGGAAATCCTGGGTTCGAATCCCGAGCTCAGTCATTGGGTTATTCTCTTAAGTAATTGTCAGTAGCAACCCGGAGTTGGGAAGATGGCGGTAAAACCCTCGCGCCTCGTAGAGTACTTAGAGCCTTCAATCCTGTGCCTGATCTTTCAGTGGTCGTGCCAACTTTTTGCTCACATCGGACACTGAAAGTAAAACAAATAGAAAGTATCCTATTGTCTTGTGCTCTGTAACATTTCCTAAGCAGTTGGCTATTTTCAGTGATATTGGCTGTCTAAATGTCCCATTTTTTAATTATAATTATTTAAGTAATTTCAAGGCTTTTTAAAGCCATCATGACGTACTGTTTTATACATGATATGAATATTTCCTTCATGATGGCTTCCTTCACGATATTAGCAAGTAGTAATTTTATTGTAAATGATCCGCATATAGAAACTCAGAGGTGTTAATTAACACATGTTCTATATCGAGTGTCTAAAAATATATATTTATTAATCACTTTATTTAACCTAATAGAAATAAAAGAGTCTCATTTTTTCATCTCATTTTTTTTTTATTTTAGCAAAGGTACATTTTTGCATTTTTAATATTAGACAGGTTTAAATAGGAACAAGCTGCTGGCTGAGACTCTGGCTGCGGATTTATAAACTATTAATTGGACGTAATCAATATGCATGACCCATGCATGTCCACATGTATGAGAGCGCGCATACATTCTAGCTTGGTCTAGATATAATCGACCATTTAATTAAAACTTTTTTTTCTCTATTAATTAAATCTACTATAGAGAAAAAAAAATCATCATAAAATTTTGTGTCTGAGTAATTTTATTATAATACTACTCTACACCCATAGCTCAGCCCTCCTGTTAACGCGATACAAATGGAGAGCTACTCTTACCTGAACCCTCTACCCAACAGTAAGAGTCTTGCTAAAATCGATTTTTTTTATCTACTTTCCTGTATCACGTAAGAATTTATCACTTGTGGAATAATACATAGGTATATGTCACCATTGCTAGACTATTCTGTGTGAGTCCCATTAAAATAGGTTCTGCTGTTTCAAAATTAGATGGGTACAAAGCGCCAACCATATTTCTTTTAAATATTTAGTACCTGGGCGACTGAGCTTCGCTCGGAGTTCTTGAAAGATTGTATATTTTACATTAAGTGACTAAGTGTTACTGAGAAAGTTGTATAGATGTCGCGAGAAGAACAATTTTCTTTTTAATTTGGCTTAAAAATAATTTTACATTAAGTGACTAAGTGTTACTGAGACAGTTGTATAGATGTCGCGATAAGAATAATTTTCTTTTTAATTTGGCTTAAAAATAATTTTACATTGAGTGGCTAAGTGTTACTGAGACAGTTGTATAGATGTCGCGATTAAATTTTGCGTAGAATAATGCATAAGAAAAACGCATGAAAACTCGAAAACACGCGTTTTTCCAGACATGTGACTAATCTAGATCAATTTTTCGCCCCCGAAAGCCCCCATATACCAAATTTCAGCAAAATCGTTAGAGCCGTTTCCGAGATCGCCGGTATAAATAAATAAATAAATATATAAATATACAAGAATTGCTCGTTTAAATATATAAGAATAATTTAATATCGTGCATCTATATGAGTTTAATATGAGCTAGCTTTTCCGAATCACAGATGTACTTTTCATTTTTATTTGTAACTAGCGGCTTACCCTCGCTTCGCTCGGATTCATCCCTGAGTTAGGTAATAATGTGTTTTTCCGTGGGAATAAAATAATCTCCCGCGGTAAAAAGTGGCCTATATCATTCTTCAGCCCTCTGACTATCTCCACACAAAGGTCAAAAAAAACAGGCCAATCTGTCGTTCTGTTCCGACATGAAAAAAGGATAAACAAACAAACACACTTTCACATTTATAATATTAGTATGGATATGGAAGTATGGATATGGATATTATTTACTAATCAATTCAATTCAATTCCTTTGTTAGTTAATAGCTTCAATGCATGACAGTTGCGTACAGATTACCTCGCCAATGTCACGTAGAATGGAAAAAACTAGGTTTACTAGGTCCGTGATTTTAATTATTTCCCTATCCCTAAAAAAAATATGTATGTATGTAAACTTTAGCTGTTCTTGAAGTAAGGTTGGGAAATATTACTCACTCATTGCTTTCGGATGTTTCGCTTTTATATAGCTTTTGGCCGCGGCTCCTCTCGCATCAATTATTTATCTATATATAAATAGGCAAAGACAAAACAATTCAACACCTTTTTCTCGTCTGTCAATCATTTTCTTTTTTTTTAGCAGCCATTGACGAGCTTTAGTGTTATCAATACACATATTGTAAAGTTAGTTTTTTTACTTAATGATTATGGTCAAATTACCACTGAGCCTATAATATAATAATAATAGGTATTATATTATAGACTTATAGATAGAGCCTATAATAGTATATGTATAATTGCTCCACTGCGAAGGTCTGTAGTGAGATATCCTATATATACCTGAATTTTGGAACTATACAGCAAACTGATTGTTTCAGAGATTAATGCGTTGAAATAAAAAAAACGTACCTACACAGTAATTACTTATAAAATTTTCTATTTCTCCGGTAATTCAAGATCGTGGCTTAGATAAATAATAAAAGGTGTATATGATTGTAATCTAACGTTTAAAATGATAGCTGATCATCGGCCATGCTCTGCTGACTCGAAGAAATACACTGATTAAAAGCATATTAAAAATGATTGACTGTTACGATTTGTAATACGTTCACTTATTTTCTTGTTTAGAGAGAATTTATATGTCCATTAAAAAATAATGTTTTCACAGAACGGTAGCTTATCTGGGGGTAAATACTCATCTACTAAACTTAAAGATTTAAAGTAATCGATTCGATTACAATGTGAGGCAATATTCCATACTACTATGTAATACTAATTGCATATTACTTACATAGTAGGTACTACTTGGATTTTTTCGCAATGGGGTTTTTTAATTTTTTTTTACTATTATGAAAAAAAAAAATTGCGAATACACTTACTCTTAGCTCATGCGCATAACTGTATGGACTATATAATATAATTTCCCACGACATCAAGATATTGTAATAATATGTAGTAAATTTTTGTGTGTTTGTGTGTGCGATTCGATTACAATGTGAGGTAATATTGTTTAGTACTGATTATTATACCAAAATTACGAAATTAAAATGTCTTTTTCAAAACTATATTAGGCTGCTTTTTTATACAAAAGTTACTATTACAAAGAGAACAGCGAAAATATAATTTAACAACTTTGGGGTCTCTAATTAGGTACACACTTAAGAGATTGATTGGTACACACATACAAACAAGAAATAGAGAAAAAATGTATTGTAACCAATAATAATATATTTATTCTTTTCTTTAATATATATATTATTTATCTTTTTACAGTAAGACTAGTGACACACCCTCACTTGGTATGTTTTAACGGTTAGTATAGATTTCTCAGAGATGAGATATTTTCCCACTGTAAAAAGTATCCTATATGTTAACCCGGATAACCAACTATCATCATCCAAATTTAAACTAAATCTGTAAAGTGATTTTCTCGTGATGCGTTCACAGACAGACATACAAAAATTCTAAAAACTATAGGACTCGGCCTTTGCATCGATAAATAGACTATTTCAACAAGATTTAAAAAAATAAATTAAGTTTAAAAAATATTTAATTTACAGATTGGACTCAGTTAGAATTTTATTATATTTATTATAATTTTTACATTTACGCGAATATTTGAAAATTTAAATGTTGATTTTTGGTATCCGACATTTTGAATGCTTTACAGCAACCACAGTCAACGGGAGAGTTTTATTTAAACGGCAGTAAGATGTGGAATATGCAAGGAAATATATATTTATTCTTTATTGCAATTAAAAGTAATATAGAAAAAGAAAACAGTAAACTTAGTTAATAAAGGTGTACTTATCTCTGAAAGAGATCTCTTCCAATCAACCCCTGGATGTGGAAGATGTCAGTGGGCAATATAGTGCAAGAAATAAATATACTAGAAATAACTGTAAAAATCACATGTACATATATTACTTATAAAATATATAATACTAAGTATACATACATAATACTTAATGTAAGGACTGTACTTATGCACACATGTGTATATACATATATTAAATTGATTTGATGACTTGATTGATTGATTGACTGATATTTGTCAATATTTGTGACAATAAATAGTTTTTTTAATTTGGATTTAAAAATATAGGTAAATAGGCTCTCGTGGATGGTTTTGGACAGTTTGTTCCATAGTACAACGGCATGGACGGAAAAAGAATTTTGTCGGAATTTAGTGTTGCTCCTAGGAATGTCAAGCATAAAAGCAATACAAGACCTCCTGGAATGTGTTGAGATTGGCAGAAAATTAAAACGGGAACGATGCGACGGTAAGGAGGGAAATTTTGATTTTTAAGGATATTGTAAAGGAATAATGGAATATGCTTGTCACGGCGAATATTCATAGACTCTTAAAAATTCAATAAATGTTATTTTATGTTTTTAAATATTTAAATAGGTATTTTGGGACATTAAACACACAGCACCATCTAGTTCCATGTTAAGCTACGAGGCCTGTGTAATGAATACCAGATAGCTGATACTCTACAGATATATAACTTTAAATATATACATATTATAAATATAAACACTCATGACTGGAATACAAACATTCGTGCTTATCACACAAATGAATGCCACCAGCAGGACTTGAACCCGCGACCGCTGGCACAGCAAGCAGGGTCACTACAAACTGAGCCAAACGTGTCGTCAAAAATGTATTAAAAAGGATATGTCCACTTCAAAATAACTTTGAAAGTAAATATGAGTCAAATTACTTTTTATAATTTATATATTAAATTAATTTTTATAAATTAAAAAATATATATTATGAAAATAGGTTATTCTTCTCGCTTTTATAAGATATTTAATTTTATTTAAAAGTTGCAGTACATTGCTGAAGAAGGAAAATAAAATAGAAAACATAAAGAAAACAATAGTTAATAAATGTGGTCTTATCACAAATATACAATTATAGGGTTATTTATACATATAATAAAATCGTAACTAAGTCGAATCTGTACATTAAATATTTATGGGAAAATCTTATTAAAAATATCCATTATTATCGATACAGAGGCCGAATATATAGTTTTTAGTATTTGTTTTGTCAGTCTGTCTGCTTGGCTGTCTGTTTGCCGTATTACGAGAAAACTACTAGACGAATGTGGATGAAATTTTTTAAGATGATAGCTGGTTATCCGGGTCAACATAAAGGATGCTTTTTACTGCAAAAAAATATCTCATCTCTGAGAAATCTATACTAAACATTAAAACGTAACTAGGGACAAACCCGAGCGGAACGAGGGTGAGTTACTAGTCTTATAGACATTGAAGTATTGTGATAATCCTATGGGAAGAAGATTAAATGTTGCATAATTAGCTTCCTTATTAAGAAATGGCATAATATTTTATTTTTTTAATATAATTAAATACAAATAAATAATGATGAAGATATCAAGGTTTATGTTGAAACTAGTTATACAATGTGACTTCTCTCGCATCTTCTTCACACTTTTTGTACTACTGCCTTATAAAGGATATTTAATATTTATTATCTGGATACTTACCATATTGAATATAAACTCAGCAAAGTTTTTTCTTAACATATTGGCATAATTAAGTTATAGATTAAAAAAATCTTTTATAAAAATTTTTAATTTTTAATTAACTTCAAATAGAACTCTAAAAATATTATGTTAGCTATGTATTGTAAAAAATCATTTCATACTATAAAAAAAAATTTTTTTTGTCTTATAAAGTCGGTTTACATTTAAAAGAGAGTTATTATAATACAAATGTCTAGTAAGAAACCTGGCAGCAAATGTACTTTGCGTACGTATTGTAAAAAAAAAAAACAAACGCAAGCGTTTGCTGCCATATTCTGTAAGCAACTCACCCTTGCTTCTCTCAGGTTGCAACTACTCATGTGTTCTCCAAAAGCTCAGTATATTCATCATCACCATCATCATAATCTGCTGTGATTATGCACAGACACCCAATTTCTTTAGATTTCTAGATGTAATGATGTATGTTTTTTTAGATTTTAAGAGTATAATAAACATTTAAGTAAAATTCATTCATAGAATTCTAATACATAAAGGTTCTTACATAATAAGCTAAAATTCGCTCCTACCTCTTAACGTCACTTATTGTGGCGTATTCAATTTTTACGTATATATATTTTTAAGTAATAAAATGTATGGCCATGAAGATACCACAAGCTCGAATGACAGTTCTGCTGTAAAGAGTTGATAAGAGAAAAAAAAACAAACGGTATTTACAATACTTGGTCTTTTCAACTTCCCACTCCTGGGCAAGAGTTCTCTTTATACTAACAAGCCATAGTCCATAGCCATGGCCAAGTGCGAGTTGGCAGACTTCACATGTTTATCAAAAACTAGCTAGGTTTTCTCAGACATTCAGGTTTCCTAACGATTTTTTCTTTCATCGTTAGGCAAGTGGAAACATAATTATAAATATAATTTATATAATCGAAATTAAAATGAATAAATAATAATCGCAAAAATATTTGTATGAATGTGTGTAACTTTATACTTAGGCAAGTTGCAAGCGATAAATAAACTAGTATTTACATGGACGGACAGACAGACAGACAAAAATCCTAAAAACGGTAGATTCGGCATTTGTATCGAACATAATGACTATTTCAATAAGATGGAAAATCTTATAAATATAAAAAATAGTGGTAGCCCAGTGGTAACGCGCTCGCTTGGGAAACCGAGTGAAGCGGGTTCAAATCCCGGGTCTCGCACCTCTGATATTTTCATATGCGAATCATTTGTAATATGATTACCACTTGCCTTACGGTGACGGAAAATATCGTGAGGAAACCTGCATGTCTGGGAAAACCGAACAAGTTTTCGAAATACATGTGAAATTCGCCAACCCGCACTTGGCCAGCGTGGTGGACTATGGCCTGATCCCCTTCGTATTGAAGGGAGGCCCGTGTCCAGGGACGTTAAAAAAAGGGCTTTCAGAGTTTTTGAATCTAATCAATCTTTTAGTGGTTGATACTTTATTATACTAGATGGTTTATATCTTGGATTAACTTATAGCTGCAGGTCGGAACTAGTATATAAAAATAATTACTTTGCCCTTAGCGTTGAACTGTGCTCTTTAACAGCTTAACATACTTTATTCACATGTCTAATAGGGTAAAACCCGGATAGTCGCCTCAGTTGTATAGTTGCCCCGGTTTTCAATACGCTATATAAGAGATGTCCCTGACGTTAGCGCTCTTCTGTAATTTGAAGCGCCTCTTTCACAGACCTTAGCTCCATGCCAATAGTAGGACTATGTACATGTGTTTTGTCTGTGTGAGCGAAAATCTTCCGCGGCATAACATTGAAGAGCGTTGAAATAATATTCGTGAGTATTTTCTATTGAATATTTTCGGTTATTTGTTTTATATGTAGTTATTGATTTTTTGTCGGTTCAGTCAACTTTTTGCTTCTACGCATGTAGTGAAGTTTAAATTACACTACCTATTAACTTATACTGTTAAACGGCTTTTTTTTTCAAAAGATAAAGGCAAGTATCCGTACCGAAAAGGATAGTCGCCCCATATAGATAATTTTGCGGATAGTTGCTGTAAGGGCAATTAGAGTTGCAAATAGGCGAAATGCCTCGCAAATATGAGCAAGAATTTAGTATGTCTAATAGGGCTAAACAATCTGCAAAAGTTTTAAATTCCAACGAAAAAATTGTCCAAAAAAGAATAACGAAGAAGAAACAAACATTACTAAAGAACTAGAATGGAGGCAAAGAAATAAAAAGATTTTAAGACGGTAGAAAATAAATCAGCTGATAACGAGATGAAAATTATGAAGAAAATAGGTCGAAACGAAATTAAAAAATAAAAAAATATGTCGATTTCTCTAGCAGTGATACAGAATGTGAAAACATATATTCATTAAACTGAACGGAGAAAGAGCTAAAGGATGACAAATAACAATTTATAGTTCTGAGAGTGAAAGTGAAAAAAGCATTATAAATAAAAGCATAAAAGCTACTAAAGGAGAACAAACCAAAAGGAGTAAGAGATTAAATACGATAAGAGACACTGAAAAGACACTAAGAGAGTTATAGATATTAATAAAAAATAGAAAATGCGAATGAGAAAATTTCAGTTGATGATTATCGTAAATGTTTTTAAAATTACAATAATACTAAATCCAAATCAGACTGGATTGTGCTTCCAGGAAACTTGTTCATCACTCGAAGAATAGTGTGTAACATGTGAAAAATTGAAAGTTCTGGCTTCGTAATTGATTAAAATTTTTCTTGGTGATATCCGTCAACCCACTAATTTTAATATTTGTGCCAAAGTTGATTGCCATATTATTTTTATCTGTAAAATTAATTATTATTTATAACTTAAATTTTGGAGATTTTATATGTATTTTAAAAGTTGTATTAATTAGTATTTCGATTAGTACGTACTTAATAAATTAATGTTAATAATTAATAATGGTTGATTACATAAATTTGCTTTAGTACAAAAAAAAATCGAAGCAATTTCTTCTATCCCCGCATGAGGCAAGTATCCCCCAAAGCATTTTTAACATGAGGCAACTATACGCCACAGAGGGCAACTGTCCCTTTTTGTAGAGGTCAAATAAAACAGGATTTACTGAAAAACAATATTGATTGTGTTTAAAAAAATAGATCACAGTAAAAGATTAAAGACCAATGTTTTATTGTACACGGAGCATGTTGTAAGTAGACACTTAATTTTTATGTAATTTTAGATTTTCAAAAGGTAGCGCAACTATCTGGCTTTTACCCTACCTCTTCGGTTTAATTTAATCTGATACTTGATCTACGTTTTATTAACAAACATTACCTATACTACATACATATATGAGAGTAGGTAAATTAGTCGGTTTGTTTTCAAATCTTTTATATAAATATCTACTATTATTTTTTTTTATTTGTATCATAATGTAGTAGCTATAATTAGTTTAATTTTTAACCGTAAAAATATGTTTTGCGTTCAGAAGTGAAGGATTGAAGCTGCAAAATTATAAAAATATGCTCAAAATATGCTATCATATTATAAATTTAAATATAAATGAAATAATTCAAATCATGTAATTTTTTTGTGAATAATTTTAAATTTGATTAAAGATTATATAAACAAAATAATTTCCACATTTTTTTGATATAAGATTTTTTTGCTGAGGCTAAAAGTTATGTTTTGCTAAATTGGTAGAGTAGGTTGGTACCTACCTATAAAATTTTGCAAAGGAGTGCTATATAAAATTTTAAGTCACCTCTTTTAACATTCAACTGCTACACATAGACCTTCTTCTCAATGAGGTTTAGAAGATTTCATACGTCTTCGGAAAACTAGTTAGGTTCTCTCAGACTTGCAGTTTCTGCTAGATATTTTCCTTCATCATAATATTAGCAAACGTTAATGAAAATTTCTGAGGTTCTAAACACTTGGTTTTCCGAGTGAACACGTAACAAGCTTTTTTTATTATCATTTATACATATACGACATGTTGAAATTTCTTGACTTATAAAAAATATTTTTGACTAGCGACTCACGCTCGCTTCGCTCGCGTTCGTCCCTAGGTACGTTTTCACGGTTAGCTATGTATATATTAATAGTAGCTTGCTACTCCTAAGATATTCATTTAAATTATATAGCAATTTTCCCTCGTTTTGCTCGGGTGCGTACGCCATACGCGGATTTTGTTCACAATTTCATGGGTTTTAATTTTTTTTCGCGGAATCCTGATTCTTTTTCTAAAATAAAAGTAGCCTAAGTTACTCCCTATAACATCAACTATCTGCCAGTGAAAGTCCCGTTAAAATCGGTCCAGCCTTTTCAGAGATCAGCCGGAACAAACAGACAGACAGACAGACAGACAGACAGACAGACAGACAGACAGACAGATGACAGACAGACAGACAGACAGACAGACCGACAGACAGACAGACAGACAAAAATTGAAAAAAATGTTGTTTTGGTATATGTATCTTGTATACATCCATATGTTTTTACTAAGAAGCGGTTATTTTAATGATACAGACAGACGCTCCAATTTTATTTATCTGTATAGATGACTTTTTTGATATTTTCAGTTTCGTTATGACTACACGACGATAGAAACCAAAGGTTTTATTCCTGTATTGTACAAAGTCTTGTATTGCTCATACAAAGTGACGCTTGTATGGCCAAAACAAATGACTGGTTTAGATAAAAACGAATTAGCTTGCGTCATTAGCAAAATATTACTTATTTTTTTACCTACAGAAGAAATTATAGTAAGAAACATAGACGAATTAAGTACCTCTTACTTTTTAAAGTCAGTCAAAAAAATATTTTTTTATATAATCAATCGAAAATAACTAATGTATTAAAAAATAGTAATAAAATGAACAAACTACATCATATTTGAATTATATAGGTATTTATTGTCAGGGATGTCACATATGTAAGCGTATAAAGTATTAATAAAACAATTTAAATGGAGTAATAGGTTAAATACAGTCTTTCTTAACCCCTCGTAAAATATAATTTGAAATTAACGTATTTCTTCTTGAAGACACAAGTGTTCATGTGAAGAGATGCCAGGAAAAGCTGCTGCAAAAAAAGCTCATTTTTTATTAGAAAGGTCAAAACCGAAACAATTATTTATTCATCACATACTTATTACTAATTATACGTTGTTCATTTCTTATTTATTATACGTAAAATTTTTAATTACAGTAATTTATGTAATACTAGCGACTTAGCTTCGCTTCGCTCGCTGCATACCTAAGTGCTTAACAGTAGCCTACTTGTTACTCCAGATCATACTATACCTATGTGTGTTCTAAATTTGATCAAAATCTCACCAGCCGTTTTAAGGTGAAAACTTCTTCACAACAAACATACATATAATTATAAACAATTACTTACTTATACGATTTACTTTACCTTATTTTGACTTACTCACGCTTGGCGCGGATGCATTCTTACCAATAGTCTATATGTTACTACAGGTCATTATCAATCTATATGATGATACGTTTGGCTCAGTTTATAGTGACCCTACATACTGTGCCAACGGTCGCAGATTCGAGTCCCGCTAAGGGCAATCATTTGTATGATAAGCACGAATGTTTGTACTCCAGTCATGGGTTTTATATTTATAATATATATTTAAAGTTATATGTGTGTAGTGTATCAACTATCTGGTATCCATAACACAAGCTTCGTAGCTTACCATGGAACTAGACGGTGCTGTGTGTTAATGTCCCAACATTTTTATTTATTAATTATGTGTACTATGTCATCTAAATCCGTCCAACCGTTGCAACATAAAAGAGTGACAAACATACACACATACAAACATTCGCATTTATAATAGTACCTAATCCGAATGCTATGTGTATTTATAAGATCATAAATAAATAAAATCTTTAGTCTGTTCCACGAAAATTAATTTAGCTTATCTTTTCCTTTATTTCAGTTTAATAAAGATACACTTTAAAAAATAAAGTCAATCGAAATAAAAAAGAAAGCAAATAGATATATAATAACTTACTTTAATAAAAATCCTTAAAATCTATACATTCGATTCAAAATGTAACGTAGCCCCTTGAAAAAATAGAAGACATTGCACCCACCACAAAAACTCGCATAAAATATTACCGCGTACGACGAATAGAGCCTTATGCAAACTTAGGCCCCGCCCACCAACCACGCCCACATCACCATTCGCTGTCCCGCTCCCACGCATACATAATCATATATCTCTCTCTCACAAATGCACGACGCCTACGCGATTTCAGCGAAACGTTTTTAGTTGTCGAAAAGACATCGTACGCGTCCGTCGCCTCTTGAAATCGATAAAAAAAGCGTAACAAAAAATCGCCGGCTTTTTCTTATTATTCGGTTCTGATAACATATCGATGGTAATTAGTGTAAGTGTTTTTGTGTAGTGACGTGCGTGTAGTGTTTATTTTGGTGAAGGTAAATATCGATTATCGATGTATACAGGTGACAATTACTTAGATCGTTTGAAATAGCTATTAAATATACGTAACATAAAGATAATTTAGAGCTACTATAATCGATATTAAATTCATATGATAAATGAATATTAATCAAATTTGCTGACGGGATGTTGAATTTTGTTGAGCGGCAATTCTTATAAATAATCGGCAATGTAACTTTAGTATTACATATAAAATACCACAATACTCCAATTCAATATACTGTTTTAGTTAAAAAGAAATAATGAATGAATGATCAAGTTTGTAAGAGCTTTAGAGCTTTATTAAAAATGAAAGCTTGCTTGCTTGCATTATAACAGTAAAACTTTATTTGTTGAGTATCTTTTTTTAACGCGGCAAGATTCATGTAGTATACATATTATAACATATCTGACCAATAAGTGCTATGGAATACTTACCGCTATTTAACTCTGTATAAAGTATAGGTATATTATTACAAATCTAGGATATGGATGAACCGTTAGTATTTAATCGCAATAATAATGATTATTTATAATAAAGTCTGTATAAGACTACAAAATCGATTTTAAATTTTAAAAAAAACGGATGTGCCGTAAATTTTTTCTGTAATGTATGGGACAATCCTCTATTGAAAAACAGAATCTTGAAAGTCGCTTCTAATTTGGCAAAGATATTGTGTAACTTACAAAAAAAAAAGTAGTAAATAATACTTGTTCAAAGCCCATCAAAAAGTTTTGACGAGAAAATGTTTCCTAGAAGAAATTGAACTTAAGAATTGAATTAAATTGAAGAAAACGTAGTTCGAAAGGAGCGTCAAATTGCGTTTCTTAATGCGAATTATATAAAAAAAATGAATTGTCCTAATAAATCTTATTTTTATTATTATAAATATGTATTTTTATACTTAGAAAAAAAATATTTGTTACATCATTATTCGTTTCATCCATTCGTCATCACATATTATTTGACTTAGCCAAATTTTTGCTTATATGTATATAAGATTTTTGTCCAAAAAAACTATTTATTATATATACCCTGACATTTAGAGATATTATTTATCAAAAATAAAAGTTAAAAAAATATTTCAAAGATAAACATTTGACGAAACCGATTAAAAATACATTTAAAATAATATCTGCTTCTTTAAAAGACAAGTCCCCTTATCTCTTTCTAGGAAAAATGTTGGTATCGCTTAGTATAATTTTCTTCAGTAGAAATACTTACGTTTGAAGGAAGTTTTTATTTGATGGTAATTTGTATTGTATCTTAAAATAAAAAAAGTGTAGGTATATTGTGTAATTGGTCATAATTAAAATTGAGTATTTTTATTAGTTATCACAAGAACTTAGCAAATTGTTCCGATTTTTTCTAGTTTTAATTATCATAAAACGGCTTCGGTCTTACTACTTGCCAATACGGTAAAAATACGTGGGGAAACCATGTCTGAAAGTCCGCAAACCCTCATTTGTCTAACACGGTGGGCTACGACCTAAATCCCTCACATTGATATATGCCTATCCCCAGCAGTGGGATGAAAACGTTAAATTTTGATTAAATTATTGTGTTATAATTATTATTTTATATCTCATTTCTAATGACTTTCAAAATATATTACCCCTTAATGTCAGGTTTCAGCAGAATCCCTCTCTGAGTAACCCACAGACTTGCCATTAAACATGATCACCGGTTAGTGTGTGAAAAATAAGGGAAAATTAAATAAATAAATAATAAATATGTTGGCACATTACAAGACAGCAAGATTTAGTTCCATGGTAAGCTGCGAGGCTTGTGTTATGGATACCACATGGTTGGCACACTACACATGTATAACTTTAAATAAAATAAAACATACATATTTAAATATAAACACCCATGACTTGAGTACAAATTCATCACACAAATGAATGGGACCACAACGAGACTTGAACCCGCGAACGCTGGCACAGAAAGTAGGGTCACTACAAACTAAGCCAAACGTGTCGTAAAATTATTATGGGTTATAGTCTAGTTGCGCTAAAAACTGGGCTATTGGATAAGAATACCGGATATCCGTTTTCTTAATAGTATCATGTTCATTATCACGTGGATTTGCTTCCTTATGTAACCTTTGGGTACATATCGGCAAAGTTCATTTAAGATACCTAGAGTTTCGCTATCGCGGCAAACTTCAAAAGCGGGTTTCCCTCCTCAGGTCTCAGATCCATGGTATTCCCATGCACCAAAAGCTCGCCATGAGCTTTTCTGAAGGGTTATTATTATCTATTATTAATTACTAATGTAATGGATGTGCGCAAAATAAAAATCATGGGTGAATTTCATTTTGCATGCGTAAGAGAAAAAAACTTAAATATTTATTACGTAATATTCTCATACAGAACATTGATTACGAGAAATTTTATTATATTTGGCATATTATTACTGAATAAAACACCTTAATAAATATCTTATATACAAATTTATAAACTATTGAAAATTAGAAAATTAATTTTTAATAAAGCTAGCTATTCCTAACATTGTATCAATTCTCGATCTATGACTTTTTTAGCATTCAATATTAATGTATGTATGTATGTATTCAGCCCTTTTTTTACGTCCCACTGCTGGGCACGGGCCTCCCTTCAATACGAGGGGAATCAGGCCATAGTCCACCACGCTGGCCAAGTGCGGATTGGCGGACTTCACATGTCTTTCGAAAACTTGCTAGGTTCTCTCAGACATGCAGGTTTCCTCACGATGTTTTCCTTCACCGTAAGGCAAGTGGTAATCAAGTTAGAAATGATTCGCACATGAAAATATCAGAGGTGCGAAACCCGGGATTTGAACCCACTTCACTCGGTTTCCCAAGCAAGCGCGTTACCACTGGGCTACCACTGCCTCTCAATCAATATTAATATTCTATTGAAATACAATTTTGAACATTATAAATACACAATTATTGCCTGCGAATGCCTTTGCATAATTTTTATGTGTAAAAAGCCTTTCTTCTTACTTCTTACTAATATTATAAATGTGAAAACTTAGATGTTTGGAAGTTTTGATGAATGTTTGTTACTCAATGATGGCCAGAACGGCTAAACGGATCTAGATAAAGTTTGGCACAGAGATGGTTTACAGTCTGGAATAGTATATAATTTGCTTTTCATCCCGGAAAAATGTACGGTTTCCGTGGGATAGATTTATTTTTGTTTTTCAAGAGACGAGCCTGAGCGAGAGTGAGCCGCTAGTAACACTATAAATAGCTTATAAATTCTTCTAATAAGGCTTTTTGTTTGGTCTGGTTCCAGAAATAATTAAGTTCAAATAAACACAAAAACAAAGGCATTTAAGCTTTTTACATTAACATAGATAATTTATAAGTACCTATATGCAATATACAAGTAATAAATTGTTTACTAGTTTCACTGTAATAGAAAATGTCAAGCACTCTACAATCTACACATGAACAAGTCATAAAAATATTTTTACTAATACTTAGAGCAGTTGTTACAATGTTAATACAAATTTGAAATTCCATAAACGTAACAATGTTAGCCTTTCTTATTTTATAAAATGTATATTGTATTCAATGTATTCAGCCCTTTGTAACGTTCCATTGCTGGACTCCCTTCAATACGAGGGGGATCATAGGCCAGCACACTAGCCAAGTGCGGGTTGGTGGACTACACACGTCTTCCGAATGTTTTCGTTTACCGTAAGATAAGTAGTAATTATGTTGAAAATGCGCACATAAAATATCAGAGGTGCGAGACCCGGGACTTGAACCTACTTCACTTGGTTTCCCAAGCAAGCGCGTTGCTGGGTTACTATATAATAACAGTTAAAAGTATATAATATCTTTATATCAAATATATGTATGTATTATTACATACGTTTTACATGTGTTTGTTTTGAAAAAGGGGAAAATTAGAGGAAAACATGAATAGAATTTAAACTTGGCGTTTTTATTATTTGTTGCTATGGTGGCGATGGAATTCCATACTCTGTGAAAATTTCAACTCTTTACCTATTACGGTTCATGAGGTATAGTCCTCTGACAGACGGACGGACGTCTGAGGCATAGTATTAGGGTCCCGTTGACATCCTTCGGGTACGGAACCCTAAAAAACCGAGTCGGTAAATAGAGGAAAAAAAGGTACTGCGCTGTGTTGTCACGTACATCGATAAAAATAGTCCGCTAACGTAAATAAATAGGATTCATAAATTTTTCAAAGATTTTTCCTAAAAAAAAAAAAACTAAAAATGTATCTATCTACTATAGAACATACTTTATACATGTAAATCTACATAGTCCAGTAGACAACACTGTTAATAAAACAAAAACATAACTATAACTGTCTTCATAATAATAACTTCACAAAATATTAGAAACAATATCTAATATATTTAAACGGGCAATTCTTGTATATCTTTATTTATTTATACCAGCGATCTTGGAAACGGCTCTAACGATTTCGCTGAAATTTGGTATGTGGGGGCTTTCGGGGGCGAAAAATTCGATCTAGATTAGTCTCATGTCTGGGAAAACGCGTGTTTTAGAGTTTTCATGAGGCTTTCTTTTGCATTATTCTACGCAGAATATGGTCGATAATTTCTTTTACTCGGTTATAAGCATCGTGGTCAAGCGGTCAAGGTGCAAGTTAGACAACACATATGTCCAGGATCGAGTCTCGGTCGGAATACACAGTTTTTACTTTTGTTTTTTTTTTTTGTATTTATTCAAGATTTTACTTTTTTTTTAATCTAATAAAACGATATAACAAAAAAGAACCCCGAGCGAAGCTCGGTCGCCCAGGTACTATACAATAAATGCAAAGCAATTCATATTGATAATAATTAGAAAAGTTATTAAACAAAAATCATAATATTGTTTTTAGATTATATTGAAATGAAGCTAGCTGTTAAGAAAGTTACAACTAGAATAAGTATCGATTTCACTAACAAGATTTTACTAATATTTATTTACTTTAAAATAACAGCAATGCCTTTAAAAAAATATGATGGCATTTTTTTACTATCATATATTATAGATTTTTTTATCATCATACAACAATAATATGGAAAAGAACCCGCCATCATAGTTAATCCATTTAGTGCCTAATAGATAAGATCGGCGCATGCGCATCATGCGCTAACACTCGCGTGTGGTAGTTTTACTATATATATTTTTCATTTTCAACCCAAGATTTCGTGTGGATGTTACAGATATGCAAAAATAGCAATTTATTATAAAAAAATTGACACTGACAAGTGAACATGCACTTGCACACGCTTTTATTGAAGTTACTCGAGCGTTCATTTAAGAAGAAGCTCATATTTAACAAAATGCTAAAGTTGCCTAATTTTATATTTTACTTTTTACGTTTTTTTGAAACTATCTAGCTCATTTTTCTGTGTCTTTTTTTTCGTTGTTTCGAATACTTTACAGGAATCATGGTCACGGGGGAAATGTCGAGAACCAAAAACCTTAATAAACCCGCGATAAAATCCGAAAACGTAGTTTTATTTAAAATATTAAATATTCGTGTAAATCAAAGAAAATACTATGATTTTTAATGATTTTTTTACTATTCTGATAACAAAATTTTTCTTTAACTGAATTTATACATATTTATGTAATTTTAAGCGCCATTTGCACAAAAATTATTGATTGGACTGAATTATCATTAAAAAGCTTGGAAAACGTCACATACCATCACACGGTTTAGATTGGCTAAGCATAATATTTAAAATATTTACCCTAATCGACTAACATAAAATTAAGTCAAATAATAAATACAGATGAAAATCTAAAATAAATTATGTTACCTTTCTATGGCCTTATCTTTATTTAGATATAGAAACAAAGATACATTCTGAGTTACTCCATGAATATTCCCACTGAAATTGATTGAATAAGTATGAAATTTTAAAATATTTAACTTTCACGTCTTTGTCTTAAGATTGTTAAAATAACTTTTGAGCACGGAATTACTAAGAAATAACTAATTGAACCCGCTCAAATATTTCAATTAGCCGCCAATTAACTTTTGTGTAATAAAAAATTACACAGTAGCGCGTCATCGCGTACATAAATCGCTGGATTAACTACTGAAGTAAACTTTTTTCTTTTTATTCTGTTAATAATTTTGTAAATTTAAAAACATTTGTTTATTATAATTTTTTATAACATTATAAAAATATATAAATGTATGTCAGTAAAGTATTTTCAACGAGATTTGATACTCTAATAAACTCTTAAGGAATTTTATGTGCTACTTTCAAAAAGTAATGTAAAATTGCAGGAATTTAGTTGTATTATATATCATACGTATTAAAAATTAAGATTTAAAATTTGTACGTGGATTTAAGAAGAAGAATTGGAAATCTCACTTCATTTGTCAATACAGTAAAGGTTTAAATTGATAGTCAACCAAACTCATATACCTATTATAATGCTCGTATGAATAAATTCTTCACCAATCTTCTTCAATTTAAATATATTAAACTTGTAACACATTTTTTCCACCCATTTTTGGAAAAACAGTTTTTGCGTTTAAAATGGTAAAAAAATCATATTAATAAGTTTAAAAATATTTATTATTTTTTTTTCATATTTAATTAACATACAAACTCGGTGAACTCATTATTCTCTTATAATATATAGTTAATCAAGTAAAAGCTCTGTGAAAAAGCCTCGGGAAGCTTTTTTGCGTACTTATGAAAACTTCAACAATATATAGGTATGAACGCTTACATAAAACAGTTCCTTTAAATGTAGGTATTTAATATATAAATTTTGCATATATTTAGCCAAAATATCATTATACGGGGCGTAATGGGCGTGTCGTTGGGCGTGGCTTACCGGTTATTGACCCCGAGATGCTATAACTTGGCTGTATATGGTATGGTTTAGTAAGACTATTTGCAATTCTATGACTTACTACGGAAATCCTGTAAAAAGCAATTAACGCTTTTAATCTAATGTATTAGAGTGCATAATTGTAGTGCAGATATTAAATTTAAAAGTCAAAAGCTTTTGCGATGCTTCTTCCACTAATGTAATACTACTTACTATGTTGGATGGTGGTTTAAATACAAAAAATGACCTCAATTTTTCCCCTTTGTTATATATAAAATTGTATGTTTCATACAAATTTGAATAATTTAATAAAAAAAAGAACCTACTATGCGCCTACAGATGCTAAGCTAGTTTCCTTACGTAGCTCTTAGCAGAGTACTAAAAGGTATTCAACGAGAAACACTTTACCGCGATAAAGATCCTCTGTCACTATCCGTCACATAAACCGTCACAATATACCGTATACAATAACAATACCACATCGATTTGTTACTTTATTGCTGCTTGAAAGAATGACATACCAACAAACACTTTTATTAATTACTAGCTTTTGCCCGCTGCTTCGCTCGCACCAAGTTTGATTTTCTTATTCAAGAGAAAAAAATTTCAAATTGATGACATTTATGAACGTCCCGACAAACATTAAAATAACACTTAATATGTTGTTTTAGACTATTTACTTCTTTTTACCCCCTGAATGAGTTGTTTTTTAAACCACGAAACAAGTGTTTATGTATTTGTTGACAGGCGTAATACCGCGAATTTTTAATTTAATACATCTCTCTAATAAGATATACTCCGTACAAATCTTTTCTGTTAATTATTCAGATTTTTTAAGGTCCCATGGCTAGGCGCTGGCCATCCTTTATTGCGAAGGGGATCAGGCCTTAGTCCATCATGCCGGCTAAGTACGGGCTAGCGGACTTCACAAAAAAAAGAAGAAAGTTTTTTAAAATAGTTTCTTTAAGACATGCGAACTTCCCCTTGATGTATTAGAATTTGGTAATTATGTTAAAAATGATTCGCATATGAAAATGTCAGAGGTGCGAGACTCGAGTTTGAACCTGTGTCACTTGGTTTTTCAAGAGAGCGCCGTACCATTAGACCGCTACACTTTTTAGGAGTGATATTTCGATTATTGAATCTAAATAAAACTAATAGTCAGTCATCTTTGAGAGTCCGCCATATTGGATTTACAATGACGTCACTTTGCTTATTATGTTTCGCTCATTTTGTAACGTCGCCATATTGGATTAAAAATGTCGACATTTAGATAATCGTGCATTGTATCGGGAACCAAACTAGTGTGCCAAATTTCAGCTCAATCAGACACTGGGAAGTGGGTATTTATTTTGCAAGATCCTATTACACATACCGGAACAGATAAAACTAAATAAAAGCTTATAATATGACCGTAAATAAAATTAAATGGCTTAAATTATTTTATTGCGCCTGTAATTATTGATTTTTTTTAATATTATTTTATAAATGTTTTTTTTTTAACATAAGAATATCGTCAACAAAAAATAATTATTAAACAAATAAAAGTTATTCGTATTTACAGAAGTACCTATCTGTGTAAATGTCACATCCAATAATAAAAGCTGGGATGAATGTAATTCTTTCAACTAATTAAACACGCTGCGACTGTACTTGTAATTCATTTGCATTGCAAGAGTATTTTTTAATAGCAGATAGATTTCGAGATAATATTTAATTGCCATTTTCATTAAATTTAATACTTTTGTATTAAAATATTCCGTTTTTAATGTTCTAACTGTCAACAATAATTGTTTCATAGCGATATTAATCGTTTATCAGATTGTTAACGATCAACAATTTTCATTGGGCTAATTTTTTGTTAGATGTTAATAGTAATTGATAGGTAGTTTCAAGTCAGATACAGCTTTCCCCATGGCTTGGATGAGAAAGAAATTTACTATAACGTACTTATGAGGTATGTATATACCGGAAATAAAAATTAATCTATGTAAAATCCTATAAAATTTTATTTAATTTGAATCTTTTTCTTTGTCGACCCCTCTTCCCAGTTTAGGAGGGTCGGGTATCCTTGTATAATTGCGCAACAGAATTCTACTATGGCTTGTCTGTGTACTCAGGTTGTCTCTCTGGATCTCTTTCTGCATATTTGACCACCAGGTGGCACGTGGTGTTTATTTAAATTGAATCAAATGAAAAAAAAATTCAAAAAAAAAATTCTTGAGTAGTGTATAAAAATCCTGAGTAAAATCAAAATATTAAGTTTTAAATAAAAGACACTTTCCTATAGAGATAGAGTATTCATTTTGTACTTAATTTTGATATCATAGTAACAAATTACAGTTATAATCCACGATATTATTTCTTATACACCGTTTATAATACAAGGTTTAAAAAATGAGATGTATTTAATTCGCAATATTTTCTATTATATAATATTAAGTCAAAAAAAGGATTTGACCTCAGTATGTATGTTCCTAAGGTAATTAGCTAAAATCTTATTTTAGCATTTAGTAATATATTATATAAAATCTCATATAATCTCATCCCATAATAACCAAGTTAGCAGAGGATAGAGAAGGGTCATAAATATAGTTATATTGAGTTATTTACACCTTATATATTTCCTTGGCTCGAAACGAGATGCGAAGTTATTACAAATATTGTTGAGCATAAAATTCTCTGCTTTGAACTCAAGCAATATGTCATACAATTAACCGTTTTTAAGATAAAGCGTGAAGACTGGGTGTATTTTTAAGTATTTGGGCGTATGAATAGAGATGTAAAAAATAGTACATTTTTTATCTGATGTTTTCCTTTTTGGACCTGGACGAGGCTATTATTTTTTTGTTTTTTGTACATAGCTAAGAATGTTTGTATTATTATTTTACATTCATTTACTATAATAGATTAAAATATTTCTAGAATAAAATTATTTAATTATTTATAAAATATTTTTTTAAATACTTATTATGAAAATTCCAAAGTCACTCTATATGTATATTGTTTCAGATGCTCCGCAAAAGAGATTCGGACAGAACAAAACGCGACATTTACGCTATAATTAGTCTCGTATACCTCTTTAAATGTACGTAGTGCAATATAATTTATAAAACATCATTTTTTATTTAAAAATTGACTTTAAAATAACATTTCTAACTACAAAAATGACATTATTATAAGCAAAACTTTTGAAAGTGTAAAGACAGTGACACTGTAAGTGAAACTATGACTTGAATTGCACTTGGAATAAATAAAAGTGACTAAAGTGTTATTAAAAGTGTTCAAAGTGTTTAAAAGTGTTGGTAAAATGAAGTATTTATGAGTGACTGTTGTGAACAGAGTTGCGGGATGTACACTACGTGGTACAGCCGCGGGGAAGGTGGCATGCATCACCATCAGATGGGGCAACTATACCATGGACCCCCTATGATAAAGACTGAAGCAGGTGTTAACAGTGATTGTATGATGGCAGTGGATTATGCACCCCCTATTAAGGTGAGTTTATGTTACTTTTATATTAAAAAGTGCTAAGCAATGTAGGTAAAAAGGGTTCTAAATTCTATATTGACATCTTGATGAACGAATTAAGTATTTCATAAGACCTTTGTAGGATATAGGTAAGACCTATGAAGTTTGTTCTGACACTTTAGAAGTGTTACACTTTAGACGCAAAAACAACGTGTAAAAAAAGTATGTTTTTTTTTAATAAATTATAAGTTATAAAACATAAAATTAAAAATACTTACAGTAGTAAAATTACGAATAGAATTACGTAAATACTTTCTAAGAAAGCATACCATAATACTCATACAACAGTTATCGTTTAACATAATATGAAGTACAAACGATTAAAGAACTGTCAATTCTAACACTTCGAAATTTTTTTACAATTGAAGTTACAATTAATATAATATTATCAACACACATGTTTGATTCGGTTTGAGTAATAGGAATTCGATAAAAAGAGAATAACTTTTACAATATTCAATTCAATTCTCTTGTTAATAGCTTCAAAGCGTTCCTGTTAATTGTACAATATTGAGTCCTCTGTCTAGAGCGCAAGAGTTAGAGTTAGAGTAATTATAGCTATAACTAGCGACTCCCGCTCGCTTCGCTCGGGTTCGAGTGGTTTTTTGAGCGGAACTCTAATTCTTTTACTGAAATAAAAGTAGCCTAAGTTACTCCTTATAACATCAACCACCTGCCAGTGAAAGTCCCGTCAAAATCGGCCCAGCCGTTTCAGAGATTAGCCGGAACAAACAAACAGACCGACAGACAGACAAAATTTTTAAAAATTGTGTTTTTCTTAAATATACCGTTTATAATTCCATATGCATTTAGTAAAAAGCTGTTATTTTGACATTACAAACAGACACTTCAATTTTATTTATCTGTATATTTATTTATACAATAGCTTTTTCTTACGACTTTACATGTCACATGAATTTCTATTCAAATGGTATATTTAAATGGTAACTTTACCCCCTATTTTATATGAGACCTAATAATAAACTCGAGCCAACAATAATATTTATATTTTCTTTAATAAAATTATCAGTATCAAGGACATATTCGTGTAGTTACACCTGCTGTCTAGAGCACGTAAAAACATTGGTATCCGCAATGAACTCTATGAGAGTAAGGAAATAGAGAATATAACTGTTTACGTACATTTATTATTATATATATACCTATATACTTTCTTCTGTACGTGTGTTTGTCACCTTACTCCTCCTAAAGAACTAGACCGATTTGGATGAAATTTTGTGTGTATATTTCAATGAGCTCCTGGATGGTTCGAAAACACAATAAGACCTGGTAGGTGGCGCTGCAGTCGGTGTGTCAAAGAGTTTGTTTTTTGTAGTTTGAACGCAAGCGAAGTCGCGAGTACTGCTAGTTAAATATAATAATAGTTCCACTTACTCACGTAGCGCCCGTTCAAGGGCTAGCTACTACTAAACAAAAAGTCGGTTGTCAAGCAGAGAAAAAAATACTGAACTATTTTGTCTATGCTCATTCATATATAAATGCTAGCTGTGTCCCGCGGTTTCACCTGCGTTAAATGAGTTTGATTATAAGCACCAATTTTACAATAATGTATAGAAGTCTGCCCGATTTGTTGATATTTAAGATTATTACTCCGCTCCCTTGAGTAGTAACATGATGATATATAGCCTTCCTCAATAAACGGGCTATCTAATGCAATAAGAACTTTTCAAATCGGATTAGTAGTTCCTCAGATTAGCGCATTCAAACAAACTAACAAACAAAAAAAACAAACAAACAAACTGCCTCTTTATAATATTAGTATACATTTTACATACATAACTGATATATAAATTCTTTTAATTCTATGGTTATAACTTATAATATCATAAGAGGAACAATTAAGCTTCTAACATTTATTGCTACTGATAAAAGCTCATAAATCACATTTTTTTTATTTTCAATCATTTAACGACACATTTTCTCTACAATGCCAATACAAATATCTAAAAACCAGTCCCGTATTTATAACAAGTATTACGTATTTAGTTTTTACAACCCTACTTTTTCTCATATAAAAGAATTCTTATTCCGGGAAAAACTTATAAAGCAGTGTAAGTAAAAACATGTTATATGTTTTGAGTCATACTGCATCCCGCATCGATGCGAATCGCGTTATTTAGGCCTGTCGTCCACTGACATTTCAAAGCGATTTTAATATTTTTGAGTATTAGCAAAACTTTGATTTTTACTCGGTTTTGAATAGTTTACTGCTGTAAAATATTTTTGGAAAAAATCTTAGGTGCATTCTAAAATAGGTAAATTAGCTGTCTTTTAACCACCTTGTAGATCGAGTATAGCCGTAGATTTTATACCTGATAACTCTTTGAATAGAGACTGTAACTGCGTTTGCGCATGGACTTAATACTTATTCTTACCTGACGAAATTACCTACAGTGAACAAAATAAAAAGGATATTTTATTATTATTTTTATTCTAAACACAGATTCAATTAACTTAATATATTTGATATTAACTGTCATAAAATATCGCATAGTTAAAAGTAGCTTTATTTATGTACGTTTCGGAGATTTTTCTATACATATTAATAAAACAGACACACAAAACAAACATTTTATTGTAATAGCTCTTGATTTATTCATCTTGAGAGTGTCTTGTGTAATTTATACTTTTCTATTAATAAGATTGATTTGCGCGTCATTTTTTTACGATTTCATTATATGATATGTATTTTTCTTAAATTGTATATCATTTAGTTATATCTTAGTTGAAAACACATATACGTCATTTATAATTTAAAAAAGAAGTATGAAACAATTATAAATCAACACAAAGCCACATTAATACCAGTATTATAATAAATTGTTGGAAATTTCTTTGAAAGTCTTATATAGGAGCAATAGTACATTATATTATAAAATATTAATATTATTTTCACAAAGTAAGCTTATAAAAACAACAAGAAAGCATAACTATGCTACAATAGAATACGCTTCAAATAGCTTCGCTATAGTGAATTTTACCAACAAAAGGATAGTTTTCATACCACAAGGGGCACTCCTTTAGTTTTACAAATCTACATGAAATCATAATATGAATTTAATTAACTAGTGTTGCTTCCCCTGACAAACTTTCATCCCTATTTTCAACCTCTTAAGAGATGATTTCCAGAGTCTCAAACTATCTGTTTACCAAATTTCATCTAAATCGGTTTAGTATTTTCGGAGCTTATTCGGTACAAACTAACCAACCTTTCCTCTTTATAATATTAATAACATAGATTAGTAAGTAAGGAAACAAAATAAAATAATTTATATTATAATAGCGCTATGTCGCGCTAGTTAAAGCTATAAAGCAAGCATTGCAATCTAATATACATTATCATGTGAGGTATTTAACAAGCCTTAATAGCCTTTAATGAGATGGCACATCCCTTCTAGGGAGGGTAACATGGAATACCTGCAACTATTCCTGCCATTTGTAAAAAAATAGACGAGGAAAGATGGCCTCTGATTTATTTTAAATAAGATTTAAATAAATTGACATCACTAATATTGCGAATACAACAGTTTAAAATATTATTATTATTATTATATACAAATAAAAAAGTTATTTCTTAACGTTGAACAAAATTATCATCATATATAACTTTATTTAAATCTTAAGACCAGCTTTTTTTAGAGAGAAAGCTCTTTAAAGTTGTTTTTTTTTCCACATTTTTTGCATTTGAAAATGTATAGTTTATAATAATAGACTACTGTTCAACAGATTTGAGCAAAAGTAATAGAAATTTGCCTAAAAACTAGCGACCAATGTATACAAAAACTTAACAAATTATATACTAAAACCTTAACCGAGAACCACTCTATTCATTGGTAAAAACAGCATGAAAATCGGTGCAGTAGTTTTTGAGTTTATCGCGAACAGACAGACAGACAGATAGACGCGGCGGAGGACTTTGTTTTATAATATGTAGTGATAACACAGATACTTTTTATTGACGTCTGCAACTCGAACGGAGTAGCGGCCAAAAACTCGTCGTATATAATGGGTAGAAGTAATAATATTAATTATTGGTATAACTGGTGGTACTTTCCATCTGGAATCATCTGGAAATCATCTAAGATTATGTGTATCAAAAATACTAAAAAAAAACACTTTAAAGGGTGGATTTATTGTTGATATTGAAATGTTAAAGGGTAACCAAACCACCTCTAAGAATTTTTTTTTATGATTATTTTATGGAAATCGCTAGCGATTGTTTTAAGGTAATTTCTTTTTTAATATAGAAAACAAAATAAGTAAATAAAATAAGATTATCCAAACATAGTCATATAGTTTGCGGGTTATAAAGTCATAATAATGTATGTATTGTATTCAAACTTTTTTAACGTCCTACCGCAGGACACAGGCCTCCCTAAATTACGAGGGGATCAGACCATAGTCCGCCACGTTGGCCAAATGCGAATTAGTAGATTTCACATGTCTTCCGAAAACTTGCTAGATTATTACAGACAAGTAGATTTTCTCACGATGTTTTCCTTCACCGTAAGACAATAATAATTGTTGAAAATGATTTACACATGAAATATCAGAGGTGTGAGACCCGGGATTAGAACCCGCTTCAGTCGGTTTCCCATGCGAGCGCGTTGCCACTTGGCTACACTTGGCTACCAATGACAAAGTAATAATAATAATAAATACAATTTATTAAAATGAGGGAAAATAATTTTTAAAAATGTACAATTTCTAAGTGTACATAAAAACTACATCAAATAGCATTCCAATCAATAATCCATACTATATATATATATATATATATATATATATATATATATATATATATATATATATCTGTTCTGTCTGTGTGTTATCTTTTCACACTTAAGCGTTAAGTATTATTTATTTAATTGTGCATGATATGCCGAGTTTGAGACCCTGGGAAGGACATAGGATAGTTTTTATTATAAGATAGTTCTATACTAACCGTAAAAACATACCTAGAGTCAAACGCGAGCGAAACGAGCGTGAGTCGCTAGTAAATAATAATGGCTATAAGAATTTTCTACGTCTATACCTTTTTTATGGTATACCATGAGTATACTCGCTATAAAAACATAATAAAATAATGACTTTGACATATAAGGTATATGCATCTCCCATTATTTTATTAACTTTTTACAAGTTAAAAGTGTATACCAGAAATTACGAAATATTATAAATTCTTTCTTTTATTGTGAATATCAATTGTTTATTAGCGTTCTTGTTTAAATATGTCAGATTAAACTGTTTCCTTTTTAGTCAATGAGTACTTTTTATTACAAACTAGCGACTCGCCCTGGCTTCGATCGGGTTCGTCCCTAGTTACGTTTTAACGTTTAGTATAGATCTCTCAGAGATGAGATATTTTCCCGCAGTAAAAAGTATCCTTTATTTTGACTCGGATAACCAGCTATTAGCATACAAAATTTCATCAAAATCTGTCCAGTGATTTTCGCATAATGCATTCCCAGACAGACAGACAGACAAAAATTCTAAAAACTATAGATTCTGCCTCTATATCGATAACAATGACGATTTTACTATGAGTTTCCAAAAAAATAATTAATGTACAGATTCGTCGCAGTTAGAATTTTATTATATGTATAGATTATGCAGATGATTTTTTTGTTTAACATTGCTCTAAACTTAAAATGTGGATACGTATCAGATAATATTAAATTATAAGAGAGTCACATTTCTTAGTAAATTAAACATTTTTGAAAATGAAAATGAAAAACGTTTGAAGTTGAACAAACTTATTCAATATCCTTTAGTAACTTATTTTTAACTGTGAGTTTGTTCAACCCATTTTATAACTTAAAAATTGATATGTTGACTTACTAAATCCTTAGTGCATGTCATACAAAAAACAAATCCAAATTAACTCTATATTAATATACAAATTGTTATGAACAATAATAATCTACACTTATAAGTAGAATAAATAAGAAATCCCAATAGATGTCATATATAAGGGCTTATCTGATTTTATTGAAAGCTTTTTTTATCCAATAGATTCGTTTGAGGATGAGATCTTGAAGATTCTTAGGGAAAAGTATTTCTCATCGAACTGATATTATAAATGCGAAAGTTTGTATTTAAGCGTGTGTATTTGTTTGTATGTATTCAGCCCTTTTTAACGTCCCACTGCTAGGCACGGGACTCCCTTCAATACGAGGGGGATCAGGCCATAGTCCACCACGCTGGCCAAGTGCGGATTGGCGGACTTCACATGTCTTTCGAAAACTTGCTAGGTTTCTCAGACATGCAGGTTTCCTCACGATGTTTTTCCTTCACCGTAAGACAAGTGGTAATCATGTTAGAAATGATTCGCACATGAAAATATCAGAGGTGCGAGACCTGGGATTTGAACCCGCTTCACTCGGTTTCCCAAGCGAGCGCGTTACCACTGGGCTACCACCGCCTTGTATTTGTTTGTTACTTTTATATACTGAAACGTTGACTACGACCTGGGGTACACATATAGTACTACCTACTGCTATGCATGAGGGCGCGGCCGAGCGATGCGAGGATAAGTCGGTAGTATAAAATAAAAATAACAATAAATACAGCATAAATATTTCTCGAACTACATAAATCGCTATTAATTAACGTCTTACATATCAACATGTTTGCACGATCAGAGCCCCGTTATCTCGCGGTAATTTAATTATACCGCATGTGTACTTAGATGTCTATAAAATAGCTCCTGCCTTCAACTTTGTGTGAAGCGTCTAAAAAGTATTTACCTATTATTTACTAAAGTACTAGTATTCAATCCTGGTTTCGCGTATGGGAATAATTGAATATTTCGAATTTTCTAGATCTTTCTTTGTAACTTTATTAAGTATTATTTATTTAAAAATACAGAGTTCAGTTGTGAAACTGACAAAATGTTTACAATTTACAAAAAAAATTGAACAAAAATCCAGTCAAGTGCGAGTTGAACTCGCGTAAGAAAGGTTCTGTACCATCATACAAAATAACACTGTATAAGGTGCTAATCGTTTTTTTTTATTTGCATGGCGACCATTTTGAAATTCGCCATCTTGATTTTTTATTATTTGTTGTTTTAGTGGCAATAAAAATACACACTGTGAAAATTTCAACTCTCTACCTATTATGGTTCATGAGATACAGCCCGCTGACGGACAGACGGACGCTTAGTGATAGGGACAGCGGAAGCTTAGTGATAGGGTCTCATCGCGTTGGCACCTAAAAGTGTCAGAGAATTTTGCAAACAAAAGCAGATATGCAAATATAATTAGGTATTTTTTTATTTAATTGTTTTTTTTATTTATCGATTTAATTTTATTGTCCATATATAGTAAATGGACAGTATTTTAAATAAACTTTTTATGTATACAGCATACTTTAACTTCAAAGTGTGTGCAAAAAAGAAGTCGCGATTTCAAATTCTTTTGTATTATACAAACCGTAGACTATTTATAACACTTTTTTATCACATAAAATGTGTTATTTCCAAGAATTCTCAAGAAGATATCTATTTTACTATAAATAAAGTTCATTTTTAGTATTTTTTTACCGTTCCAATTAAGCATTTATCAACACCGATTCTATTTTTACCGTTGGATGACAATTATTTAATCCAGCCTTTTTTAACTCATCTAAAAGTTATGCATCAATGCCCTGGGTCACCCGTGCCGTAGAAAAAAAAATTAAGAAAAAAAATCAACAACCTGCTATAAGTTTTACGCACGGATGCGCGCGATTCTCCTCGCTTTGGCATCGGGCGGGCGATATCGGGTATTCTTTTTTTAATGCACCTCATCTTTTCTCTTTTTCATTGCTCTGTATTGGTACTCTAAACATGGGTTATCATAGATAGGCCCGTAAAATATAATATAGAAGCAAAAAATCACACATACACTCACTGACTAATTAATACGAAAACTACGTATAAAACCGAACGATGAATAGGTAGTTTATAGGTGACAGAATTGAATTGAGGGGGTCCAAAGGCTATAGTTAAGCTACATTTTTGCTGCTTGAGATAGAAAAATGAGTTTTCCTGGCTATACATACGGACGGAGCCAACACTGTTATATTATTATATAAATTTGCTTGACTTGACTCAACTATAGTTCAGAATAAACAGACAGAATTAAGGACCAATAATTTTATGTATATAATTGCATAAGTATATACCATTTTAATATCTACTCACTGTCCATTTTTGGATAAAATATGCTGGTGAACAAAGTATTGTATGTGTAATACAAAGGTTAAACTCATTCGGGAATCAAACCTGCGATCCCAAATGCAATAGCTAATACTTGTCTAGCGTTACTGAACCGCAACGTGTTCGTGATATTGTAATGATTAAGTATTCGAAACAAAAACTATCCACATTTATTGTTCCATAAAGTAGTTTTTTAATTAGTTGGTCATCAATTAATTATAATTTACGATTCTTCTGAAAATACTCTTTTCTTAGAATAAATACCTATTATCTCAAAATATAGGTTATGAGTGGAAACAATTGAGACTACACAATAATAATTGAAAAACGCTTAGTAAATAAATAGCTGTTTTGAAAAAACTAGCCAATAAAATTATCTTAGCCATATTTGAACAAATGTAACAAAATAAATAAGCTTAGTTGTATTCAGCCCCTTTTAGCGTCCCACTGCTGGACATGGGCCTCCCTTCAATACGAGGGGGATCAGGCCAAAGCCCACCACGCTGGCCAAGTGCGGGTTGGCGGACTTCACATGTCTTTCGAAAATTTGCTAGGTTTTCTCAGACATGCAGGTTTCCTCACGATGTTTTCCTTCACCGTAAGGCAAATGGTAATCATGTTAGAAATGATCCGCACATGAAAATATCAGAGGTGCGAGACCCGGGATTTGAACCCGCTTCACTCGGTTTCCCAAGCGAGCGCGTTACCACTGGGCTACCACTGCCTTAAGCTTAGTTAAGAACTCCTAATTTTTGGTGGCGTAAAAAATGTGCATAAATATTTCCCATTCGTATCATCCAAGTAAATAGATAAAATAAAGTCTCTACTCGTGTCTGTCGGTGTATACGCTAAGTTCTGCTTGCAAAATTCACTATTCTTATAGTTATATGTATAATGTTTTGAAAAGTTTATATAATTTTTATTAAGTTTATATACCTATCTAATATATAATTTGATCTGACCTGAAACCTGAATTCAATATAATTTTTATTCTATCTTTCTTCTGTCTATATATCAATAAATTATCAATTAGTCAAAGTGAGTGCAGATTCAAAAAGATACTTCGTGATGCACCCGAGTATAGCGATGGTATGAAGTTTATAGTTATATTACAGAATTAGCGACTTACCCTCGCTCCGCTTGAGCGCGTCTCTAGGTTTTAATTTTTCTGGGCCCTAATTTTTTTTCTAAAATAAAAGTAGTTACTCTTTATAACATCAGCTATCTACCAGTGAAAGTCCCGTCAAAATCAGTTCAGCCGTTTCGAAAATTAGTCTGAACAAATAGACAGACAAACAAACAAATAGACATACAGACATATAGATAGACATTTAGATAGATTTTTACCGGTGGTAGGACTCTGTCAAGCCTGAGGAGTCCGACTGGATGGGTACCACCCCCTTATCTATTTCTGCCGCCAAGCAACAATGATTGCATTGTTGTGTTCCGGTTTGAAGGATAAGGTAGCCAGCGCAATTACAGGCGAGAGGCATATCATCTTAGTCCTCACAGTGACAACGCACCTGTGGTTCTGCATTTTTGTTACTTATAACCTAAGTGCATGAACCGTAGGTGTTATGGGCGACAGGTACTGCTTTCCATCAGGTGGTCTGTCTGCTCGTTTGTCACTGAATCTTATTAAAAAAAAAAAAAAAAAGACAGACAAACAGACAGACCGACTCACAGAAAAACAGACAGACTAACAAAAAATTTAAAAATGTATTTTTAAGTTTTTTTATATTCATTTAGTAAAAAGCTGTTATTTTGATATTACAAACAGACAATTCAATTTTATTTGTCTATATAAATTATTCTAGCGACCCTTATCTATAGAGTTTGATAGCCCCTGTTATATAAAAGCTGTAACCAGAAAAGTCACGTCGTGACTACGTGAACAATCATCTAGTTATCTGTTGACTTAGCGGTGAATGACCAGTCCATTCATATCGAGTGAATGATGCATAGCAAGTGAATGATGTAAAAGTGCTGAAAATGCAATTTTATTCTTGTGGTAATCTAAATGTAAAGAGCATTGAATACTTCAAAAATAATTTATATTTAATATTTACTTGTGGCGATAAATATTTAAACAAAAGCTTGTCTGGAAACCGGACATGGCTTCGAACGATAATTTATAAGATTTTTTACAGAGGGTTGTTTAGAGCAGTTTACCTACTATTAATTGTTTATATCCATATATTCCTTTTTTTGTGAGTTATTACTAAACAAAAATAACATTTTTCGTTGTTAATATTATTACTAAGTTTAGCACTCAATATGTTAAAGTTATAAATATAAATTATTATTATTTTTTGTTAAGATACTATATTGTATTTATGTAGTGAGTAAGTTCTTCTCCCGTGACCATGATTGCTGTAAAGCATTCGAAACTTCGGGAACCAAAAATCAAAATACGAACAAAAATCCAAAAATATAGTTTTATTTAAAATGTCAAATATTCGCGTAAATCTAAGAAAGTATTTAGTTGTTAATTTTGTGTAATATCTAAATAAATATGACTGATGCAGGCATTCGTAGTATTATTGAAATGTATACTTCTACACACGTAGGTATATCTTATGTGTTCTTTTATACCTTTTATGGATTAACAATACAGAAAACGTGGCAATCGCTGACAAGTTGATAAACAATTAATACTCTACATATACATATCTCTTACAGATAATAATATAGCTGTCTATAAGTGAAATAATGGAGCTTAGACAAGATGTCATTTTTTTTACAATCGATATAGAATTGAAATGTTAATAATTGTATTGAAATGACAGATCGATCGTTATGTCAAAATCGTTACATGTCATTCCTATTTTATTTAGATACTAGCGGCTCATCGGTTCGTCTCTAGATAAACAACTGCAAATCTATCCCATGGGAACCATACATTTTTCCGGGATAAAAAGTAGCTTATTTTATATTCTGATGTATGAACTATATTATTGTAAAGTTTCAATAAAATCCAATCAGTAGTTTTTGTGTACTAAGCTGTATAATTTACTATAGTTTTGTAACTATCCCAGGGGAATTCTTTAATTTTCAGGAATGAAAAATATCTGAAATGTTGACCGGGGATATAAGGTATCACCATGCAAAATTTCATTTTAAACGGTCTATCAATTTCAGAGATTAGGCCGTACAAACAGAAAAAACAGACAGAGAAACAAAAAATTAAAAAAAATCTGGATTTGTTCTATTTCTCTTCTTACACTCGGACTCGGTTTTTTAGCTTTTTTTTCTATGTACAGACAGAAATTCGACCTCTACGGTTTTATTACATAGATCTACTTTTTTAACCAATTTAGAATGACATTTTGACTAAGACCCAATGCTTAGAATTCAGTAGTTCTAAAGATTATGTATACGTACATACATACAAATGCAAAATTTATCCCCATATAAAATTATATATATATAATATAAATATATTGCTATATAAATAATAATAATTACGAGATCATTTCAGAAAAATGACAAAGAAAAAGCGAAATGGAGTAAAATTAACCTTTAATTACATTCATTTACAATAACATATTTAAGTCAGTTTCTTAACCAGTATGCAAAAAGTTGTTAATTAATACAATTTATTTATGGTTGTTTCGATAAACAAAATAGCAAAAAACGTAATTAGCTTACGTATTATAATAAGAATTATTCTACTTAGCAATACAAAAAATGTACTGTCAGATCAACATAATAAAGGTACATTGTCTGTAATATAAAAGGTCTAGTTATTTTGTCGTAGGTAGTAGGTTCGATTCCGCACAATGACTTTTTTATTTGTAGGCTTTACTTTACGAAAGAAAGCTTTTTTTTTATTAAAATTTCAACTACACTGTATTAGCTGTAAAAATTGAATTTACTTTTAAAATAGTATATATTATTTTATTGTCACACAAAATTTGTAATATAGATAAGAAAATGAACATATCAATCGTTAATAATCATGAATATTCATAATTATAAGATACAGAATTTTTTGGAACATTACAAACTGGCCTTTTATTGTTTAAACTGGTAGTTTACATATAATTTACATACACCTTAAATAGGAATTCATAAGAAATAACAATACGTCAGAAATGTTTGTTTTTGTGGTTTTTTTTAAACCGAGGGCTGAAACTCGTATAAATATTTCATGCAAATTATACAACCATGTTTCGGAATATTGACTTAAGTTAGATATACTATAAAAGGTGACACTATAAATTTTTACATTTTTTACTCTTTTTGCTACGAGTTATATGTAGATATATTATTATTTTATTATTCTATAAAAGTATACTTTTTAAAAGGTGCTCTAGTTTTTTTAAATTCCAAACATCCATGAAGTCTTGTCGATTTTTTCTCAATAGAATACGGTAATTATGCTTACATATGTATTAAGCTTATGAGGTTTGATGACTGCAAAAGTTAAGGTTATGAGATCCAAATCCAGGGTTAGCCATTTTTTTAAATAAAAGCTCGAGTATCCCGCTGTATAAATACCTACGTCGATAACGTATGACTTATTTTACTCAGACATGGTATAACTTTACAATAAAGAATTTTTGTAATCGGTTCAGTAGTTTACAGTTCCTAAATACAAACAAACAAACAAATTTAACGTATTATAAGGCATAAATGAAACATCACGTTAAAACTGAAATTTCTCTAGTTTTCCTAATTATTCTACTTTCAGACTTAATTTATTCTTACTGTACCATTCAAAAGGACAGTTAAATAAAAAATTGCTTCTAAATACAACCAAAAAGCCTCCACATTTAGCAAACAAACTATATAACTATATATATATATATATATATATATATATATATATATATATATATATATATATATAAAATAATATAATATTAACCTCTTCTTCTTCATAAGTAAAGTTAATTTTCACTTATTCATTTTATATATTAGATTATTATAGTATTATACTAATACAGCATTTTACATGAGTGGACCCACAAAACTGTTCGTACAGTTTGTCTGTGGGAACTGACCATATAAAAAAAACTGCATTTTCCAAAATCTAACTCAGTAAACTATTTATATACATATATTTCTACTATATTTTGTAATAGTTATATGTCGAATAAAACACATTCTCTATACGGAAGGACTGGTAACATTATCTTTGTGACGTCATTAATCAAGAGGCCACTTTCAGTGATACACTGATGTTGCAGATACCGCGAAAATAATTATAGGTTCATATAACGTAAGTTCTACGTAACGTAAGTTACGTTTTTTGTAGATATTCAGTATACACTATAATTATTTTTATTCGTGTCTAAAATCTAAAACAAAATTATTATCTTCTGTTTTATCGTAAGTACTAGGTATATATTCTTTCAATAAATAGTTTAAAAAAGTTTTTTAAATAGCATAAGTACATACTTATCTTTTTCATATGATTTTCTCATGTTTTGCTTAGAGTTGTAGTTGTAATTGATAGATGAGTACTAACAATTGAAGACAAAGAGGGCTTCTCGCTTAACGTGCTTTCTGAAGCTCATTTTTGTACTGCTAAATGGTCACATACTAATTACAGATACAGGTAATGTTTTATCTGTTGTTTTTTATTTATAATCTGTGATATATTTTGTCATTATTGTCACTTTGCTATCTTGTAACTATAGAGTCAAACCCCTATTTTAATCTTATATCAAAAGACGTGGATAGTGCAAATATTCAGTAGCTGTTATTAAACCCTTTGAGTTTGAGCTCATTTGATATGTTGTGACAAATCTCATAATTTACAATTCTTCAAAAAAATATTTTTCATATGAAGACAAAATATTTCAAAATTGTTTTAACCATTCTCATCATAATATATTATATTAAATTAATGACTCGCCATCTACGTTCTAACGTTTAGTAAAGTATTCCAGCAATAAAAAGTTTCCTATATGTTGAACCGGATAACCAGCTATCATCATAATAAATTTCATCAAAATCTGTACAGTAGTTTTCTCGTGATGCGTTCCCAGACAGATAGACAGACAGACAAAAAGTCTAAAAACTATAGATTCGGCCTTTGTATCGATAAAACGACTATTTCAATAAGATTTTCCGAAAAATATTTATTGTACAGATCCAACTCAGAATTTTATTATATGTATATAGATATGTCTAACTAGAAAAAATCCAACAAAAATAGAAGACAGTTAAATAGGCGAAGATAAATTCGCTTCATCCTATGGGAGCATCGGGCTAACGACAGAGCTGTGACGTCATTAATCAACTGCACGCGAGGGTGCACCGTCACAAATGTAACCGTGTACGTGACAAAATTGTTAGCTCAGTTTTTCTTTCCCATTAAATGAAAACGTTAAATATAAAGGTAATTATGTTCTTTTTAAAGTAATTACGATTGACCGTTATTACTTTTATTCTTATTAATTTCTATTACTTTACGCTGACTTCTGCCATCCGCGTATATCTTTTTTTTTTATGAGATTCAGAGACAAACGAGCAGACAGACCACCTGATGGAAAGTAGTACCTGTCGCCCATAACACCTACGGTTCATACACTTAGGTTTTAAGTAACAAAAATGCAGAACCACAGGTGCGTTGTCACTGTGAGGACTAAGATGATATGCCTCTTGCCTGTAATTGTACATCGCTCGCATGTTTTGTTTTTAGGGTTCCGTACCCGAAGAGGGTTAACGGAACCCTATTACTAAGCCGCTGCTGTCCGTCCGTCTGTCTGTCAGAGGACTGTATCTCATGAACTGTAATAGGCAAAGAGTTGAAATTTTGTCCTGAATATTTCTATTGCCGCTATAACAATAAAATATTAAAAAAAAACAAGAATCATTTTTTAACGTTCGTAATCGATCATCGAAGTTTATATTCTACATACATAGAGTAAAAATAATGTTAACAAAAAATAATAAATAAGTTTTTTACTCTTAACTCTTAAAAGATTTGAGTAGAGGAATGATAGCATATCGGAAAGAATTTGTTCATTATTTCAAAGATTACATCTTACATATAAACTAATAGACTAAACTTCAACGAACGCAAGCAGCGCGGCGTAATGTGAAGGGAAAAATTATGTCACATACCGCGTTATTTCTATCAGCGGTGTCACGAAGACATCATTACTGATTCGTCTCCAGTTTTGAGGGAAAACGTTTTGCGGATTTGCCAGTAACTAATGTCTTTGACGGATTATAAGGCGGAAAAGTTGTGAGCTTTTTTTGTATGTTTGCATTGTTATCGTAATTTGTAGAATTTTGATTTGTTTTTGTTCAGCAAAATTAATTCTTTATAATAAATATAACCTAAACTTTTATAAAGTTTTCTTATAGTAGATACCTTAAAGAGAATTTTATAACTGCTTAAGATTGTAATGTCACCAATAGATGATAAAATTGCCTTGCAATATACGAGAACATACTTTCGTATAAGACAAAACTCTAGGTTTTGTTTTAATAGTATGTATGTTATTCAGCCCTTTTTAATGTCCCACTACTAAGCACGGGCCTCCCTTTGATACGATGGGAATCAGGCCATAGTCCACCACGCTGGCCAAGTGCGGATTGGCAGACTTCAAATGTCTTTCCAAAACTTGCTAGGTTCTCTCAGACATGCAGGTTTCCTCACGATGTTTTCATTCAACGTAAGGCAACGTAAGGTAATCATGTTAAAAATGATTCGCACATGAAAATATCAGAGGTGCGAGACCTGGGATTTGAACCCGCTTCACTCGGTTTGCCAAGCGAGCGCGTTACTACATGTTATATCTCGATTTTATATTTATGATTAAATAATAAACGTGCAAATTCATTAATTGCAAATCTTTAATCAAAAACTCTCCCACAGATTATACACACACTTTTAACAACTAAAACATAGATAATAATATCTAATAAAAACAGATTACAACACTACAGGTCTACTACTATTATATATTTTATTTATATATTTAATAGTATATGTGTATTAATAGCAATCCGTCCTTAGATTATGGCCTGTGCTATTCGATAAGAACTTTTGTGTGAGATGACTGCATCCTCGATTACGTTTCATACAACTACTGCTGATTCGGCTGTCAAGTAACAAAAAAATTCTATCGGAATAACACTTATTACACTCCATTAAGAGAAGATTCGTGTCCAGCAGTGGGATATTCAAAGGGAAGAATTATATTATTTTTTATTATTAATCCATGCTTACTTCACCCACATTATAACATTTCAATCATCTTCTATACATATAATAAAATTGTAACTAAACCGAATCTGTACATTAAATATTTTTTGGAAATTCTTATTGATATAGACATTATTATCGATACAGAGGCCGAATCTATTGTTTTTAAAATTTTTGTCTGTCTGTCTGTCTGTCTGTCTGTTACCGCATCACGGAAAAACCACTAGAGGGATTTTGATGAAAAATATGTGCAGGAAAAATGAGTGCAGGAAAATATCTCATTTCTGAGAAATCTATACTAAACGTTAAAACGTAAGCAGGGACGAACCCGAGCGGAACGAGGGTGAGTCGCTAGTTTAGTAATAATATGCAAATAAAAATAACGCTTAGAATATTTTCTAACTGAAGTCAAATGACATTGCTAGTTCAAAATATCAACGTCTTGGCCTCTTTGTGTCACCGCCCAATCCACACCAATTAATTTAAAAGACAAACCCTGTTCTTTCCAGGCCCACTTAATATATGAGTAACAGAGTGATAAATGAAATATTCTTGCGCGTGACGTGTTGGGTTTTGGTAAAATTTTGAGAAAGCACTACGTTGCGTGTGTATATTAGAAATTGTTTTGTTACAAGCGATTCACCCTCTTTTAGATGCGTTTTAACGGTTAATATAGTTCTATATTAACTATTCGTAACATAAAACGTAACACCATGTATAATACTCGAATGATATAAGTTTAAAAGTTATGAACATTTTTAGGATCTTTGGCGTAAACGAAAATATAGATAATTTCGAAATATACTTACAACACTAAGACGGAAATTTTATCTATACCTACTAATAATATAAAGACGTAAAGTTTGTGAGTTAGTGATTTTGTGAGTTTGTGAGGTTGTAGGGGGTAATCTCTGGATCTACTGAACCGATTTAGATAAAATTTGGTAAGAAGATAGTTTGAGACCCTGGTAAGGGCATAGAATAATTTTCATCTCAGAAATCATCCCTTAACGGGATGTAAATGGGGATGAAAATTTGTATAGGGAATCAACCTAGGGACCAACCCGAGTGAAGCGGGGGTGAATCTCTAGTTAGTCATATTTATCTAAAAATTCACCTAGCTTAGTAGATTGGAATATTATAACTATGTAAGACTATGTGTTTTAGCAAAAAGCTATTCTGTATTGAGAACACATATCAACATCAATATGGAAGCAATAAATTTAATTAATATGTCCACGAATTCCTAGACATGTTAATAACGTTAGAATACAACCTCGATTCATATACCGTATATCCATAATTTGAAATAATTTTTAATATTTATTCATAATTTATCCGCTTATTAACCTAATATATGTTGAAAGGAATTCACATATCAAATGTAATAAAACTTTTATGGCTTTATAGCATTTCTCTAGGTTAGGCGGGAATGTTGAGATTTTCGCGATTAGTATTTTCGATGGAAAACAGAAAAAAAAGTCAAGTAAGCACTCATTACGGCGTGAATCAGATTTTCAGGAAACAGATGTCGAGTAAAACATACAGATATATGAATAAAATTTATCTATCTAAGTTAGTTTCCAATTTTTTTTTATTGATAACACTAAAGATCGTTAACAAAAAAAAAAAAAGAAAATAGTTTCATAAACAGAGAAGAAAAGGCACTGTTTTGTCTCTACTTATTTTTGTATATTATGTATAATATAATATATAGATACTAGCGCACCCGGTAGACAATCGTCCTACCACATGTCAGAAATTACCTCGAATGGTCAGAAAATGAAAAAAAAGTATTGTGGTTCTTGATAAAAGCGCCACCTAGCGAACACAACTACAGCTGAAAACCATTCAGGTGTTCTAAAAAAACACCAAAATAATTCATTAAAATCGATGAAGCTGTTTACAGTCTTTGATCAGCCGCAAGAAGGAAAATTATGGTTAAACGCACACAGAAATTGCCGGTAACGGGATCTTATAACAAAAAATACTGTAATAGCATAATATGAAGTGTTATTTCAATATTATGAACTTTTACTATTTATTTCATTGTCAAAAATAAAAGAAAGATAGTAATTTGTCATAAAATTAACGTACTTCAATATCAAGTTTTTAGGTGTACTCATTTCATTAAAATAAAACCTATTGTTTCTTCTATTATACCTACTCTATTGTCGATTACCTATACATGTTATAAAATTCTGAGTTGAATCTGAAAATTAATTATTTTTTGGAAAATCTTATTGAAATAGTCATTATAATCGATAGAAGACGAATCTGTAGTTTTTAGAATTTATTCTGTTTGTCTGTCTATCTGGGAACGCATGACGAGAACCACTAGGCAGATTTTGATGAAATTTGGATACTTTATTTGGATATAGGATACTTTTACTGCGGGAAAATATCTCATCTCTTAGAAATCTGTACTAAACGATGAAACGTAACTAGGGACGAACCCGAGCGGAGCGAGGGTGAGTCGCTAGTTATTAATAATACTGAAAATATATTGAACTTGACCTTTGGCGAATACAACATGAATAACACACACAAAAAATGACATATAATGGTATTTAAGTACCTCTTACTTTTTTGAAGTCATTTGAAGTCAAACAAAGATATAAGAGACTAGCGACTTACCCTCGCTTCGCTTCGGGTTCGTCCCTAGATAAAAACAAATCTACGGGACCCACGGGACCCGTACACTTTTACGGGATTATATATAGCCTATAGCCTTCCTCAGTTAACGGGCTATCAAATGCTAAAAGAATTTTTCAAATCGTATCAGTAGTTCCTGAGATTAGCGCGTTCAACCAAACAAACAAACAAACAAACTCTTCAGCTTTATAATATTATTATAGATTATAGATTTTTCCTATGAAAGGTTTTATTTTAATTATAAAACCTCAATATATTATATTACAATACTGTAGTTACTCAACTACATTCGAAGTAAAATGTTTAATTAACCTTTTTATTGAAAATTGTGTCGAATTTTATTACAGTCGCCTTTTTTATTTTTTAAACGTAGCTTATTCATCAACTATTTTACAAACACGTTTTTGTACAAACTATAACAATAGTTGGCAAAAAAATAATTGGACCTCCTAACTTTTAATCTGTTTCGCTTTATTTTAATAAAAAAAAACAACAATGGCTTAAAATAATATAGTTACTAAAATAATTTACGAATCCTTGAACTGATAACGATATTAGAAAAAAGTTTTCATAAAATGCATCAGATACAATTTTTTCTAATAATAAAAAAATCTCTTCAAAAAAAATAATTAATTTTCTTAAAAACTGGTGGTAGGGCTCTGTCAAGCCTGAGGAGTCCGACTGGATGGGTACCTTATCTATTTCTGCCGCAAAGCAACAATGATTGCATTGTTGTGTTCCGGTATGAAGGATAAGGTAGCCAGCGCAATTACAGGCAAGAGGCATATCATCTTAGTCCTCACAGTGATAACGTACCGGCGGTTCTGAAGTTGCGTTTGATAAAACCTAAGTGCATGAACCGTAGGTGTTATGGGCGACAGGTACCGCTTTCCATCAGGTGGACTGTTTGCTCGATTATCACTGAGTACCATAAAAAAAAATATTTCAAATAGTAAGTATCAAGGAACTCCGAGCCTTTGTAGATAAAGCCTTAAACTGAAAAAAAAAACAAATTTCATTGACTGTATGTGTGTAATTCAGTTTTCGGTTAAAGAATGTATAGTGTTGTATAGAAGTCTCTTCATTGATTGGACGTTTTATAATCGCCGAATGCTATAGGTTACTTTTTATATCGATAAAAATATATTTACTGTCAAAAATCATAGTAACTTTCATTAAGGTCAGTTAAAATGGCCGGTAGCTTTCATTAGACGTCACTACCGTTAAAAATGAATTAATCAGTGAAGTGTTAGCTAAGTGCAAAAGAACTTACGATAACACTAAGGGTAATTTTTTAATATACTTTAAAATCTAAGTATTACCTGAAAAATAATTTCATGACTTTTTGCACAGCTTATTAAATTAATTGATTTTATGTGAAAAATCACATACATTTTTTCTTCATAAAGATAGACAAACTAACAAATATTCCCATTTCTAATAGCAAGTTTAACAGGTACTAGCAACTCACACTCGCTTCTCTAGGTACGTTTTAACGGTTAGTATGAAATAGATAGAATATATATTATATGATATATAACATACAGTGTTCCTCAATAAACGGGCTATATAAAGCAAAAAGAATTTTTCAAATTAGATTAGTAATTCCTGAGATTAGCGCGTTCAAAAAAATAAACAAACTCTGCCTCTTTATAATATTAGTATTTACTACGAAATATAGAGCATATTCTAACTAAAGTGAGATGTCAGCTTCTAAAAACCGTATAACAAAAGGAAAAAATTGCATTATCATATATTACATAGTTTAAGTCTTACTTTTCACATGGTTAAGTTTAATCAGTTCATGTAATTTCACAGTAATATGGACATTAGACGCATATTTCAATTAAAACCTCTTTTTATGGCAGCCACCTAACATGTTGATATGATATGGCGGAGGAATGTCCTGATTCTGAGTTTAATATTATACCTGTAACAAAGTATGTTTATCTTAACTTAATCGAATTTGAATTTCTTGTAATTTATTGATTTTTATGAATCTATACATATAATAACATTGTAACTAAGCCGAATCTGTACATTAAATATTTTTTGGAAAATCTTCTTGAAATAGTCATTATTATAGATACAGAGTCCGAATCTATAGTTTTTAGAATTCTTGTCTGTCTGTCTGTCTGTGACCGCATTACATAAAAAACCACTGGAGGGATTTGGTATGATGATAGCTAGTTATCCGAGTCAACATATAGGATAGTTTTTACGGCGGGAAAATATGTCATCTCTGAGAAATCTATACAAAACTTTAAAACGGGACTAACCCGAGCAGAGCGAGGGTGAGTTGCTAGTATACCATATAGATAGAATATAATTGTAAACTTGAGGGAAAAGAAATATAATCTTATTTTATTAATATCCGTTGAAAATTGCAAAATCATATCACGCTATTTAAATAAAACTATCTTTTCGGATTTTTTCGCGGATTTATTTTGATTTTTGGTTCCCGACGTTTCGATTGCTTTACAGCAATCATGGTCACGGGTGAGACTAAGGTGTTAGATGTCTCAAAGGCATTATACAATTGTTACAGACAGCCTACCCACAAATAACAAAATGAATTCAAATTTTGAAAATTGGCACCAAAGTACCTTACAATATTTGTTAATTTTAATTTAAACATTTCGCGTAAATCTAAGAAAATATTATCATATCACGCTAATTTAATTTCCATCTCTAATTATTTCTTTTAGGTTTCAACTCTTCTAGTACAGTAGTTTCTCATCTTCAATCAACTAACAATTATACCCTTATATAGGAAAAGCTGATAATCGTTTCATTGTATTGTGATTTATATTTCAATTCTATTATTGTGGTGGAAAACGCACAAGTTTCATTGAATTTAGAATTACATCACAACTATTTCGAAATACGTTAAAATGATCGATTGATTTATAATTTCAATCAATTACTTACGTTGATTGTCTCTTTCGATTGTTTTTACACAATTTTTCTTATTATAATCTAAAACCATGTTTATGATCCATACTAATATTTGTAAATGTGCAAGTATGCTTACTTATTATTATTATTTATTTATTATTTATTTGATTATTATAGTATTATACTAATACAGCATTTTACATGATTGGACCCACAAAACTGTTTGCACAATTTGTCTGTGGGTCTTGCTTGTTTGTTTGTTTGTCCTTTGTTTACGTCAAAACCGAGTTACAGATTGACGTGATTTTTTGTGTGGAGATAGTTGGAGGGCTGAAGTGATATAGGCTACTTTTTACCACGGGAGATTATCAGCTCATTCCCACAGGAGAACACGTACGAACACGAACCAAAACTTATTTATGATCAGAATTACTTGAAACTTGGTATTAATGCTATTCAATACAATTAAATAAATACGTATTTTAGCGTTTTTTGTAATATTATGTTATAAATGTTATGAAGTGTATATACATATATATTAAAAATAGATTTTCGATGATTCTAAAATAATCCCAAACCTCTATTAAATTTTTCACATAGCTCATATAGTCAAGGTAACTAGCTGAATAAAAACGCATTTGTGCAAAATTATGGTGTTAAACTAGCTTTATTATAAACAAAACCAGTCTTACAACTTCGTTCTATTCAACGAGTAAACTACAGTTTATTCATATATTAGTTATATGTAGCCTATTCTTAGAGAGCTCTAGATAATGAGTGCCACCAGTTGGAGCTACTGGCGAGTAAGATCCTATCACATTCGTTAAATAAATATGTTGAGACATTAACACACAGCATCATCTAGTTCCATGGTAAGCTACGAGGCCTATGTTATGGATACCAGATAGTTGATACACTACACATGTACAATTTTAAATACATACATATTATAAATATAAACACCCATGACCGAAGTACAAACATTCGTGCTCATCACACAAATGAAAGCCCCTAGCGGGACTCAAAACCGCGACCGCTAGCACAGCGAGTAGGGTCACTACAAACTGAGCCAAACGTGTCATCAAAATAAATAAATAACATAATTTTATACATACACAAGTGATAACGATTTCTCTAGTGCATGCGCTCGTTAAAAAATGTGTTGCATTGAAAAGTATTTGTTAGTGCGGCAGGGCCAATAAATTTAATATAATAATTATAATTGTTAGCGCGGAAACAGTTTTAGCAGGATTTTAAATAATTAATCATAACCAAATAAATAAAATATTGACTTTTTCTTAACCCTTCTTTTAAACCAATAAGACTTTTCGAGCCGTACCGTGTTTGCCGTAATTAATCAGGAATGGCACAAACCTTACAATTATCATGAAAATTTGTCAAAAACCTGTGATAAAAAGCTCGCAAATAGTAAACATTCATTACCATTTGACATTTTTAGAGACTTCAGTCAGACAATCTCGCACCTCTGATATTTTCTTGTGCGAATCATTTCCAACATGATTACCACTTGTCTTAACGATGAAGGAAAACATCGTGAGGAAATCTGCATGTCTGAGAGAACCTAGCAAGTTTTCAAAAGATATGTGAAGTACGCCAACCCGCACTTGGCCAGCGTGGTGGGCTATGGCCTGATTCCCCCCGTATTGGAGGGAGGCCCGTGCCCAGCTGTGGGACGTTAAAAAGGGCTGAATACAATGTTACAATATTTTGCTTGATTGGTTAATCTCTAAGGATTAGAAACAGAACTGAGTTTTTGAATATTTTATGTTTAAGGAACCACGTGAGATAGTATATACATAAATCCAAATACCTTTAATATAAGCTAATGCGGCAATATTAAAATTGTAATCGAAATTAACAACAGCCCACTAACAGATGAAGACCGGTCTTAAGAAATTTTCATAATATTTTGGAAGACACCAATACCAAAATAAAGACGGAAATTCTAGAAAAAATCGACGTGTAGATCGTTCAGTTAGATTGATGGTCTTCCACCCCTCTGACGTTTTTTCACATATTTTCCTTTGTGGGTTATCGGGGCAATGCCGCGCCGTCAAAACGAAACAATTATAAAGCTGATTTTTGTCAGATTCTTATCTTCCATTATATACATTTAAGCAATACCTTGATTTTTTAAAATTTTCGAAACATATTGTGTAGTTTAATAAGAAAATTAAGAAATATTTAAACTTATATAATAATAATACTTTCTTAGATTTACGCGAATATTTGACATTTTAAATAAAACTATTTTATTTTTTTTTAAATCCAAAAAGATATTTATATAATAAAATAATTAATAATTTTATATTTATAAATAATTAAAAATAGTTAATTAATTATTAACGATTTCATATAAAAAGTTTATAGTGCATATTATGAAAACAATCGGACAGATAGAAAGACAAACATTTTTTATATAGGTAATAAATAATGTTTTATTTAGGTAAGGTTCTGTGGAAACAACCATAATATGTACCTTACTCAGTCTAACATAATTATTTAAAGATGATATCAATATTACTATTTTCAATGTAAAATATCTTACTCTTTTACACTAAATAATGCAGTTTTAGATCATTGGCAACGCGTTCCCTTGAAAAACCACGTGAAGCTGGCTTAAGAACTCGGTTTCGCGTCTTTTATATTTTCTTGAGTGAATCATTTTCAACAAGATTACCACTTGCCTTACAGTGAAGGAAATGTCATATAGAAGCTAACTGGTTTTCAAAAGATGTGAAGTCCGCCAACTCGCACTAGGCCAGCGTGGTGGACTATGACCTGCTCCCCCATGTATTAAGGGAGGACCGTGCCCAACGTTACAGTGCGTGGGACGTTAAAAAGGGTTCATTTAAAAATATATATATCTGTCTATATCTTACTTAATATTATAAACCGGTGGTAGGACTCTGTCAAGCCTGAGGAGTCCGACTGGATGAGTACCACCCCCTTATCTATTTCTGCCGCCAAGCAACAATGATTGCATTGTTGTGTTCCGGTACGAAGGATAAGGTAGCCAGCGCAATTACAGGCGAGAGGCATATCATCTTAGTCCACACAGTGACAACGCACCTGTGGTTCTGCATTTTTCTTACTTAAAACGTAAGTGCATGAATCGTAGGTGCTATGGGTGACAGGTGCTGCTTTCCATCAAGTGGTCTGTCTGCTCGTTTGTCACTGAATTCCATAAAAAAAAAAAAATAAATAAATGTGAAAGTTTATATGGATGTTACGATGTCTGTTACTCAATTACGCCAGAACGGTTGAACGGATCTGAATAAAATTTGGCACAAAGATAGATCTCTTAATCCCGGAATAAAGTACGATTCCCATGGGATAGATTTGTTTTTGATTTTCTAATTAATAAAGTAAATTCAAAGATTAACCCTTTCGTACCATGTAGCTTTTTACAATGCATATGCCAGTAAGTGATGACGACTTGTTGTAACTGAGACATCACAATAATAAAATAATTACTACCTTTATTTAAATTTCCTTTTGCATGTTACACAAACATTATTAAGATACTTATTATATATATTACTTAAGTAAAAAATCCTTGTTTTCTATATTGTATTTACTTTAATTACTCTTACATTTAATTTCTTATTGTTAAGAATATAAAATATGCAATTTTTTTACACGTGTAATATAAATATATTTAATTTTCCTTTTATATTTAATTATTTCATAACTGTATATAAAACTAAAGCGCTGCCCTCACTTTGTTCGTTTCTCATTGCACCCTAAGAAGCTTTAAATAATTATGACCGATTTTAAAAAAGAAGTTAATTTCACTCAAATCCATTGAGCCATATTATAAGATTTTTTCTGTCAGAAAATTTCTGATGCCCGCCGGAAAGCACTCGCTCGTATGTTTTCGTTTAGACCCCGCATACTATCAGAATTCTGACGTATCTGATATCCGCTTCTGATAAGTCCCGGATACTGAAGGGCACGCTCTCTATACAATTTGTACTAGACCCCGCGCACTTATTAGAAATTCGCATCAGTTTTTAAATATCCGCCGAGAACTAAACTCATTGTCAGAATCGCTGGAGCGAAGTTTCTGATAGGCGTGCGGGGTGATGCCGACGGGCATCAGAAATTTTCTGACAGAAAAAAAAATATAATATGCGGCCGGCTTTAGAGCATAGAGAAATAACTGTCATATACACTTATTTAACTTTCATAATAACATTATTAGTGATAGATTATTATATCTCACATTATGATGAGCTTTTAATTTGCATTTGCTATCTTATAGTGAAGGTTGAAGTAAAATGAAATATTTAAGACAAAATATTTTTCTTTTTTCTTATAATACTACCAACTTAGTCAGTTTGTAGTGACGCTACTTGCTGTGCCAGCTGTCGTAGGTTCGAGTCCCTCTGGGGGCATTTATTTGTGTGACGAGCACGAATATTCGTACTCCAGTCATGGGTGCTTATATTTATAATATGTATGTATTTAAAGTTGAAAGTTATATATGTGTAGTGTATCGACTATCTGGTATCCATAACACAAGCCTCGTAGCTTACCATGGAACTAGATGGCGCTGCGTGTTAATATCCCAACATACATTTATATTTTATAATGAGATACCTATAATGATATCCCTCGGCAAGAATTGATAATGGATTTTCTCGACTTATATAAGTCGAGAATGAATGAATGATAAAAGAACGATAATAAGCAATTTACATTGCAATTATAACATTACATACTAAGAAAAAGTAAATATAATGTATTTAATTATTATTATTACTGGTATATTTTTATCAAACAACACTAGAAAGTTCGACAAAAAGCTAAAAAAAAGTAAAAGTTGTTGATATATTAGTAATATCATTTTATATAACAATTATAATATATTCTAAATGTGTTTTATAATTTAATTAATTAATTAGACACTTTCGTTTTCATGTTTGCAATTACAGTCCATTCAAATAGGGATTTAACCTCTGAACGCAAAGCAGTCACGAAAAAAAATTAAAAATGTAAAAGTTTGTACGTGTGTATGTTTGTTACTCTTATTTTGATAAAATTCAACGATTACTAAGCATCTACGGACGTGTTAATCGCTAGTCTACACTAGTATTATAAGGAAGAAAGATTTGTATTTTTGTATGTTTGTAACGAGTAAACTCAAAAACCACTAGACCGATTTAGATGAAATTTGGTAAAAAGATATTTTGAGACTCTGGAAAAGAAAGGACATAGAACATTTATTTTTCCAGAAATCATTCCTTAAGAAGTTGAAAATGAGGATGAAAAATTGTATGGGGAATCAACCTAGGGATGAACTCGAGCGAAGTGAGGATGAGTCATTAGTATTTCATATATTTCAATATATGACATACAACTACTAATTTCAGTTTTCTCGCTGCCCATTTCGAAAGTTACTTAGGTCCGACACATTAAGTTTTCTTTTTCCACTATTCCCTATTACCTACTTGTAATCTTATCGTTCACCCCTTTCTCTTTCATGTCCTGTCTCATACAATCTATCCAACTTTTCTTCGGTCTTTCTCTACCTTTCCATTCATCTACTTTCATTTCCATCACTCTTCTCATCACGTACGTTATATCCCTCCTCTTCACATATCCCTAACTAACTTCAATATTACCACACAAAAGGAGTCATGAGCAAACAGAAATATAAATACAGTGATGTGATGTTCTCCTGACCGATTCCGGCCACTACACCATCGAGGCAGTTCAAAATATACAGTACGTGTGATATAAATCAAATAGTGCACGCGACTTGTATTTCACTGATTTATTAATAGTTTCGTGGTATTTTCTATTAGTAAATAAATAATTTAATGAATTAATATTTCTGAATACATGAAAAACGTAGCTCGAGAACATGTCTTTATCGTCAAATGAGCGTATACTTATTTATATATTATGGTATGGAATAGGTAGAGTATATAGTTATTAGTTACATAGGTCTATGTACATATATGTATATGTACATAGGTCTAAAATAAACATTTTTGAACTTTTCAATTTTCCTGCTGTTTTTTTTTGATTATTCCTATTTTTTATACTTAAACCACCCCTGACACACCCCTAACCAAACAAGAAAAAGAGTTATTCAAATTGGTCCACCCGTTTTTAAGTTTTAGCGAGACTAATGACACCCCTAATGATAGCTGCTTTACATTAAGTATCTTTAACTTTAGGTATCAACGAAATCCTGTACTATCTGCACTATCTTTTCTATAACGCAACGAATTAATTCCAGTACCTAATATAATTGAACATATGAAAAAAACATTTAATAAGAAAAGAGTTTATCTATCTATATAATAAAAAAACTAAGTGATTTTTATTGATAACGATAAAGCTCGTCAATGCCTACTAAATAAAAAAAGTACTGACCAACAGAAGGATATACAGTACAGTTGCGGTTTGTGTGAGACACCTACGAGTCTATATAAATAATACAAATCTTCAGCAATATAAATAATACCAAGTCTAATAATACTTTCTTAGATTTACGCGAATATTTGACATTTTTAAATAAAACTATCTTTATGGATTTTTTTCGAGGATTTATTTTGATTTTTGGTTCCCGACGTTTCGATTGCGTTACAGCAATTATGGTCACGGGAGCGAGAGGGGGAGGGGGAGGGACGGGGGAGAAGGTTTTAGATGTTGAAAGATGAAAGAAAATAAAATATTAATTATTCAACCCACATTATTGTTCCACGTGAAATTTAAAAATAAAAAAGTTAAGATCAATTGTATTAATTATATCGGCTTCGGCTTCGGTCAGAAATCGACCTTAAGTCGGACACTAATCATTAATTAATTCATTTGTTAATATATATTTATGTAAAATTATAGGAAAAATCGTATTCGTTTTCTACTAACATTATCGTAAAATAAATTATTTCAGTCAACTTTTCCAGCCAATAACAGTACAATAATAGAAGTCACTTAGTTTTTTATTGCAATATAAAATACTAAAAGCGAACAAAGAAACTTAACGGTATTGAAAATTGATTTTAAAATTGTTTTTAAATAAATGTAATAAGATATTGTACAGAAACAACATTATAAATAAATTGATATTTGAAACGAATGAATGAATGAATGAATAACTCTTTTTTGTACACCCAAAAAGAGAGAAGAAAATATACAAAATATAGAAGAAGGTACAAGAGGCAGCCTTATCGCTAAAAGAGCGATTTCTTCCAGGCAACCTTCAGGTGGTGGAAATAGTACTAAAATAGAAGGGGCGCGAATAATGAAGAGACAGTAGAAAAATATATATTTATACATTATACGTATCATACAAATATATACTAAATACAAAAAAAAATACAAGTAAAATACAATTAATCAATAAATAAATACTATAACTACATACATAAATACTATACCTATATTATACATATATAAATATAAAATAATAAAAAGGCAAGTTTAACGAAAAAGCATACTTTGAAATAAAACTATTTTTTCTATATTTATTTTATAATTAGCGACTCACCCTCGCTCCGCTCGATTTCGTCCGTAGTTACGTTTTAACATTTAGCTCAGAAATGAGATATTTTCCAGCAGTAAAAAGTATCCTATATGTTGAGCCGGATAACCAGCTACCATCATACTAAATTTCTTCAAAATCTGTGCAGTGGTTTTCTCGTGATGCGGTAACAGACAGACAGACAGACAAAAATCCTAAAAACGGTAGATTCGGCCTCTGTATCGAAAATAATGACTATTTTAATAAGATGGAAAATCTTATAAATATAAAAAAATATTTAATGTATAGATTCGACTGAGTGAGAGTTTTATTATATGTATAGATGAGACCCTTTTACCTACCTTTGAGATGTCTAAAACCTTAGTCTCTCCCTTAGTCTTAGTGACCAAGATTGCTGTAAACCATTCGAAACGTCGAGTTCCAAAAAACAAAATAAAGCGGCGATTAGATCTGGAAAGATATTTTTATTTAAAATTGCAAATATTTGCGTAAATCCAAGAAAGTATTATTAAAAGTGTACCTAAATATAGTTATCGCCTGAGGGCACGCATCACACATAAATGAGAAAGTTTGTATGAGTGGGTATGTTTGTTACACTGAAACGACTCGATGGATTCGAATGAGATTTAATATACACACTATGATCTAAAGTATCATATAAGCTATATATATAAGTACCGGTGGTAGGACTCTGTCAAGCCTGAGGATTCCGACTGGACGGGTACCACCCCCTTATCTATTTCTGCCGCCAAGCAACAATGATTGCATTGTTGTGTTCTGGTATGAAAGATAAGGTGGCCAGCGCAATTACAGGCAAGAGGCATATCATCTTAGTTCTCACAGTGACAACGCACCTGTGGTTCTGCATTTTTGTTACTTAAAACCTAAGTGCATGAACTGTAGGTGTTATGGGCAACAGGTACTGCTTGCCATCAGGTGCTCTGTCTGCTCGTTTGTCATTGAATCGCATAAAAAAAAGCTCTTAGACACCTAGGAAAGCATTCAAGCGAAGCTAGGATAAATCGTTAGAATAATATAAAAATAGCATTTTATAATATGTCCCATGCCTCGGAGAGCACTTTAAGCTGTCTGTCCCACCTTATCTCTCACAGGTTATGTCTAGTTCTTGTCCTACCGAAATATGACGGTTAAATGGAGACTGCATTAATACCAGTATACACACTTGTGCCCTATAATATGTCCCGCATTGCATAGAAACCGGTCAGGTGGATATTATAAGTAAAATAATTTGTTGAATTAGTTTAGTAGTTACAGATATAATGAACATTGAACATACAAACGGATTTCATATCTACATACATATATATATATATATATATATATATATATATATATATATATATATATATATATATATATATATATTGTTCTGCCTACTACATACTCGTGTAATGTAGAGCTAACCTAATTGAATGTAGGTGAAGGAAAATGCATAATTAAATATTTTTTATTGATTCTTATTATAAAAATATTATATTATAAATAATATTAATATTTTCAATCTACTAAACCTTAACTCCTTTAATTGTACAGTTGCTGACAAAAATAATTTCAAAACCCATAAATCAATGTTTCGTTCGTTCGTTCGTCTCAGCCGAAACACGTCCACTGTTGGACATAGGCCCCCCCCAAAGATTTCCACGACAACCGGTCTTGTGCCATCCGCATCCAGTGGGCTCCAGCGACTTTGACCAAGTCGTCGGTCCACCTTGTGGGAGGCCTGCCCACGCTTCGCAATCAATGTTTACCGAAATATATTAAGCAATCAAGAACTCATAAATACAAATACACCATAAAAAGCTATATTATATGATGTACTCTTACATAGTAAGCTTTTATATAATCACATTCATTAGAATTCTAGTGATCTATTAAGGTTTCATAAGCGATACGGCACGTGCGTACTACATATTTGTAAGTTTATGTGATTATGTATCAAATGCAGGACAAATAACTACTCGAATGACACCTGCTCAATATTTATAATTATTTTATTACAGAATAAATAATATGAACTTTGCAGTTACTTTGTTTAATTATTATTCTATACATATAATATTATTGTAACTAAGCCGAATCTGTACATTATATATTTTTTTGAAAATCTCATTAAAACAGACATTATTATTGATACAGAGGTCGAATCTATTATAGATTTTGGAATTTTTGTCTGTCTGTTACCGCATCACGGAAAAACCACAGAAGGGATTTTGATGAAATTTAGTATGATGATAACTGGTTATCCGGGTCAACATGTAGAATACTTTTTATTGCGGGAAAATATGTCATCTCTGAGAAATCTATACTAAGCGTTAAAACGTAAGTAGGGACGAACCCGAGCGGAGCGAGGGTGAGTCGCTAGTATATAATAAAATCTTTAAGATTATAGTTCGTATGTGTGTACTATTCAAATTATAGGTTAAAGTAACTTGTATGAAGACGTTCTTTTTAAGTCGCCTTGTTTTGCTTTAATGTTTCGAATTTGAGCTTCAAGATGGCCATTTATCATAAGTTTATTAATACTTTAACACATTTTCATAGATTGTTTATGACACTTGGAGTAAATTACTGTACTATTGTATGACGACATGTTTGGCTCAGTTTTTAATTACCCTACCTAGCGGTCGCGGGTTCGAGTCCCGCTGGAGGCACTCATATAACAAGCGTTTATTACCTTTACTTATATACATATAAGTCAAATATGTATAGTTACTTCTATGTAACGATACATATTTGAAAGCGGTTGTAAACAAGCTCTAATCTTATGACTACATAGTTATCTATGTAAAACTCAAAAGACTATAGACGGAACAAGGAGATGGATACAGGAACAAACACTAATAAATAGAAATATTCGCAAGTAGAGCCGCAGACATTAACCAAAGCATATTAAAATTATCAATTTTGCAATTATCTTGATTATGTATAATGCAATACAATATAAATATATAACTTATATCTATTTAAATTATATGTAATTATTTATTGAGTCTAGACGCGCGGAATTACACAAATATACACACATATGTATGTGCAATTAATGTTAAAGTTATATTATAAGGTCATACAGGCACTTACATTTTATTTGCTTTGCCTCTTATTGTATGTCTAGAAAGGCGTGCATTTTTCCTATTTAAAATATCTAGTTTTATAAATAATAACTAGTTATGTTGTTTTCTAGTGTAAGTTTTATCCAAGAGCTTTGTATAGTTTAGTATAGTTTAGTTTATTTTTAATTTCCCATACAAACTTTCATCCCTATTTTCACCCCCTTAAGTAATGATTTCCGGGATAAAAAGTATCCTATGTCCTTCCCAGGATCGCAAACTATCTTCATACCAATTTCATCTAAATCGGTTCAGTAGATGCAGAGATTACCCCCTACAACCTCACAAACTCGCAAACTTTTCTTGTTTATAATATTAGTATAGATTATTTTTTATATAATATATACAGAAAAAAAAAAAAAAAATTTTTTATTTAATATATGAGCTAATAAACACATTCACTGTTTTTGACTTACTTCAAAAAGGAAGATGTAATCAATTTGGTAATGGCAGCAGGCTTGCTTGGCAAAACCAAATGAAGTAAGTCCAGCAGTGGGACGTTAAAAAGAGCTGAATACAATGCAGTACCACTTGCCTTACGGGGAAGGAAAAGATCGTGAGAAAACCTGCGTGTCTTAGAGTGTGTCTAGCATAGTGGACTATGAAGTCGTATAGAAGGTAGGCCCGTGCCCAATAGTGGGACTTTAAAAAGGTGAATACATATTCAATTAAGGATTTTTTTGAACATTACACAAGATCTTTGCCATGTAAAAAAAAACCGTAAAAATTAATAAATAAATATGTTGGGACATTAACACACAGCACCATCTAGTTCCATGGTAAACTACGAGCCTTGTATTATGGATACCAGATATTTGACACACTACACATATATAACTATAAATACTTACATATTATAAATATAAATACCCATGACTGGAGTACAAACATTCGTGCTTATCAGAAATGAATGCCATCAGCGGGACTCGAACTCACGACCACTGGCACAGCCAGTAGAGTCACTACAAACTGAGCCAAACGTGTCGTTTAAATTTAATTTATTTAAAATACTGTAACATAAATAATATATGTTTGTATGAACTAGTATGGATTAGTGTATTTTAAGTGTAAAAATGGGATAAAATAGAAACTTAAATAGAGAATATGCCTCTCTTTTCCCACCGCAGTCGGCTAAAACATGTCTGGATGCATTTCCACAGATCACATACCGCATCTTAAAGTAATACAAAATGAATAAGCGAGGGTGTGAGGGAGGGTTGTGTGGTGAAAAATCGTTTTTTGTGACGCCTTCGCGACATTCTGGATTTATTGTTGCAAGCTCGATCACTGGGGCATTTCGAGCTTTAATGTGATTATCTGTTTTAAGATATTTTTGTACTTAAATGATAAAGATTTAGATATTTCTTGTTGATATAGAGGCTGAGAAATTTAAGTATTTCTATTGTGGCTATAACAACAAATAATAAAATAAAAAATAAAATACAAGAAACTGTTTTTAACGTTCATAATCGATCATCGAAGATAATATACCTACTACATACATAGAGTAAAAGTCATATTTTAATAAAAAGTACATGTACGGTGGTACGGAACTCTTCATATGCGAATTTGACTCGCACGTGACCGATTTTTTTTTTACTTATATTATAAACTAGCAAAACCTGCGGCTTTGCTCGCGCAAAAACTACAACAAAAAACTTTTTAAAGGTAGGTTTCATACAAATTTTCATCCCTTATTTTATCTCCTTATGGAATGAATTTCAAAAAACGCTAAAAGACGTATCTATTTAATTGTATTGAAGATCATTATTACCAAGTATCAAGAAATTCTGATCATAAATATTTTTTGGGTTGTGTTATAACGTGTACTCCCGTGGGAATGAGATAATCTCCAGCGGTAAAAAATATCCTATATGTTGACCCGGATATCCAGCTATTATCATACTAAATTTCATCAAAATCCCTCCAGTGGTTTTTCTGTGATGCGATAACAGACAGACAGACAAAAATTCTAAAAACTATAGATTCGGCCTCTGCATCGATAATAATGTCTATTTTAATAAGATTTTCCAAAAAATGTTTTAAGTACAGATTCGGCTTAGTTAGAATTTTATTATATGTATAGATATTATCATACCGGTACATTATTCTCATACGCAAAATATTTATAAACATCTTACACCCTTATATACAGCCAACCGTTTTATTGATGAAAACCGTATGAAATTTCGTACAGTAGTTCTTTAGATTACATCGAAGAGACAAAAGATTTATTATATGTACTGATTATAAATATAATATTTTTTTTTTATATTTCATTGGACAACCCATCTGCTATGTAATTATATAATTTTATGTTCATACCAAGTTCTTTTTATTCCGTAAGCAGCTGATAGGCTTAGAATGAGCTAAATCCGAATCTTAAAATTCTTCATGTAATATCAATGAAATTCTTTACTTTTAATACTTATATTTTACCCCCTCGGATGCATCCCTTTATGTTTATTTCTTCTTCTTAATCTTTCACTCTTGACAGAGTGGTCGTGGTCATGTCTCGGTCGAGTCTTACGCCACCGCTTTTCTCGTGATGCGACGCCATGTAACTCTATGTTTATGTTTATAATAGTATTCTTATCCAATTAGAAGATAATGATGTATTTGACATAGCTATCTAGTATATAATTCTTTATGTTACAGTTATACTGATTACTAATTCGAAAAAATACACAGCTTTTTAAAATTTGTATACCTTTACATTGAATTTATAAAAAAGCATAAATAATTTTACTAGAAATAAGTTTTTTCGATAAAATTTAACAACTTGTTATTATAATACTTACACCAATCTGACTTTGTTAAAAGCCAAATCAGTTTTTCAGCCAAATAAAATCACAACCAAAAATTGTTAGGCAAACGAAAATTCTCTACAACCGTAACCGATGGTGAATCGTTCAATGCATTTTACGCTTCACTTAAAAAATATACTTGTTTTCGCTAGATACTATTGTTAAATAATAATCAATTAGTTTTTGTTGAAATGGGAAATCTAAGAAAAATCTAGATTTAGAGCGCCCTCTCTCTTTTTTTTATAACTTCAGTATTGCGCTGAAAAAATGCCTGAAAAACTGTTATTACAGTCTGGTAATAGATGGCGCTATGAATAAGGTTTAAGTACTAATATTAAAAGTAACGTTTCATAGATTTTTTTTATAATTTAACAATTGTTAGAACATGTTTAATAATATAGAACATCATTGTATTATAAAAAATATTCTGTTTCAGTTTTCAATAGAAGGACCTATATGTTTAATAACTATTCACGTTCCAGTTTAAATACAATTTGATGTTGATACATTAATTTTATATTTTAAATTAGTTACTTTTACATAAATATTAAGTTACATGAAAAAAAAAATAAGATTTTTATAACAAACTGGCTTAAATTATTTCTTAATTTGTCATTAGGTTAAATATTTTTATCACTTATACTTATGGCGTTCTTCATTTGAACTTTTAAAAACTTTAAAGTTTAAAACATACTTCAAACTTTAAAAATACTTTCAATGTAACATTTTTTATTATGTTAAGAATTAAATTTACAACTTAATATCAATTTATTGCAAGACAATTACAATATTAAAGGTTAGGACACTGTTTTATTGACGAGACACCTAGCGCCACCTCCAAAATAAGAAAAAAGTACTACTAATTACGTTCTATAAGCCGACCAAATTGCAATGACATAAAGTGGACTTAAAAAAATTCGAACTTATAACGTACTCAATTTAGTCGGATTACACCAACTTAACCCTTTACTGCGCATGTCCCTATACATAAGTAGGTGAGGGAAAAAAACACAAATTTATACCGGGTAAATTTTAAACCTATACTTTTTTTTCCCTCCCGCATTTTTATGTCGATCCTTTGTATGTGTGCGTTGTGCCAGTTTTAATTACGTATTGACTTAATTTGCTTGCGAGCCTGGCTGTTTCAGGGTACCTTTAACAGTTTCTTATTGAAAAAAATGGTGTTTTTGCAGTTTGTTATGTTTGGGAAGTGTTTGTGACTGTTTAAGTGCATGTAGGTTATGTTTTGATGCCTATGCGAGGGTTAACTTTTTAGTTTTGGGGGGAAATGTGCTTTGTGATTGAAATACTCTGAATCTTGTGTTACATTAACGATTTTATTAAAATGTCATAAAGGTGAGTTGATATTGTTTGTTTTATTATTGGTATTGTTGTTATTTTCCGCGTAACATAATTAGTGTTAGATTGATGACGCATGATAGCCACCTGTTGATGACTTCAAAGTCATGATATTCTATGACTTAGATCAGTATACTATTTTTAGAATAGAAAAAACTTCAATTAGGTAGTTGTTTTTAATAAAATTATATATGTAATATTATTATAATATTATTTATATAATTTTGGAAATTATACTTGGATATTTTAATCAAATTTATTATTTCCTAATGCTCTTTTAAAAACAAAATGGAACAACGACTTCATTAAAAATCAATGAGGTATATATTTTCACAGACATTTTAAAAAAAAGTCACTTTTTATAATTTTATATATGATATACTGTTATTTAGAAGTAAGAGTGAAAAGTTGTGTAAAATATAACGTAGTTCATAAATAGGTTGCCTAGGTTTTCGAAGTTAGCTTACGGGATAGCCAGATAGATGGCGCTTTCACAAAATAAATAATGTTCGTAATGAATTATGCAAAATCAATTTCAATTACAATAAAATTGTAGAAAATGAAATAAACAAATTATATAATATATTATATACCTATACATATAATAAAATTCTACCTGAGTCAAATCTGTACATTAAATTTATTTTTAAGAAAATCTTATTGAAATAGTCATTATTATCGATACAGAGGCCGAATCTATAGTTTTTAGAATTCTTGTCTGTCTGATATATACTATATTAAAAACTTATATTTCCTTCAGAAGATGAAACTTTTACTCTCCAAATCTTCTACATGCCAGAAAAGATTTTCTTTACAAAATTACTACATATAATTTTTGTAAAAAAAGCACACCAACATTTATTTTCTGTTCTCAAATTACGAATTATTACAGAAATCCTTTCATCGTTATAAAATATTTTTATCCCAAAAATTTAAAGAAGTATTTAGACGGTACTACTATAGTAATATAAACTAGCAAAAACCGCGGCTTCGGTTGCGCTAAAACTACAACAAAAAAACTTTGAAAAGGTAGGTTTCATACAAATTTTCATCCCTTATTTTATCTTCTTACGGGATGAAGTTCAAAAAACGCTAAAACACGTATTTATTTAATTGTATTGAAGAGCATTAATACCAAGTTTCAAGAAATTCTGACCATAAATATTTTTTGGGTTGTGTTATAACGTGTACTCCCGTGGGAATGAGATAATCTCCCGCGGTTAAAAGTATCCTATATGTTGACCCGGATATCCAGCTATCATCATACCAAATTTCATCAAAATCCCTCCAGTGGTTTTTCTGTGATGCGGTAACAGACAGACAGACATACAGACAGACAGACAGAAAAAAATTCTAAAAACTATAGATTCGGTCTCTGTATCGATAATAAAGTCTATTTCAATAAGATTTTCCAAAAAATATTTAAGGTACAGATTCGACTCAGAATTTTATTATATGTATAGATGTAAAAGTAACTCTGTCGGTTACCTTTTACGCTTGAAACGTTTAGATAAAATTTGGCAAGGACATAAGTTGCATCCTGGGGACGCAAATGGGCTACCTTTGATTCTCACCCCACTTACCACGCGAGTGAAGTTGCAGGCAAAAACTAATTACCGTACTATATTATAAATGCGAATGTAACTTTGTCTGTTTGTTACGTTCACTCCTAAACCACTGAAACAATTTTGATGAACTTTGGTACAGAGATGGATGGGACCTTGGATAAGGACATAGGTTACTTATTATTGCAAAAATAAAACTTGAAGGGGGTGAAATAGAGGTTGAAAGTTTGTATTAGGAGTAAATCATTTCTCAATCAATCAAGCTAAGGATATAAAAAATCGCTATATCCTATAATTTTGATATGAAATAAAAAAAAATCAAAGTTTTAACCAACTGAGGTAAAATAAGGGGATAATTTCAAGTTTTTTAAAGTACTTACCTACTAAATATACGTATAATAGTCTATTCTATACTAGCCGTTAAAACGTACCTAGGGACGCACCCGAGCGAAGCAAAGGTATGCCGCTAGTAAATATATGCTAGTAATGAAAATACTATGTATCTTCAAAAGAATCAAAAGTATTATTTGTTTTATACGTATCACTATCCCACGTAAGGAATGGTTATTTACAGTCTTTATAATGAACTGGCAACTTTACAGGTCATAAAGTCTTGGGCCCACAGATTTTATGTGGGCACGCCTTGAGATTGTAAAAATCATTCCGAAGTGCGAACTATTGTGTTTTAACTGATTGTGAAAATAGAGGTTATGCGTTCAAAGTATCAGTTTAGTAAATTATAATAAAAATGCCCAATCATAATAAATGAAGGGTTTTCCTGAAACAATACACATTCTTTTCGAATTAAAGTTTTTGCTTACTTTATTTTATTGTGGTTTATATATGTATAAATATTTAAATGAATATCTATACATATAATAACATTGTAGAGGTCGAATGTCTGTACATAGAAAAAAATGCTAAGAACCGAGTCAGGGGGATGTAAGAAGAGAAATAGAACAAATCCAGATCTTTTTTTAAATTTTTTGTTTCTTTGTCTGTTTGTACGGGCTACGAATCTGTAGGACCGATTTAAATGAAATTTTGCAGGTGGTACCTTATATCCCTGGTTTCATCCCGAAAAATTAAAGAGCTACCGTGGGATGGTTAGTTTTATAGTAAATTATACAGCTTAGTACAATAAAACTACTGATTGGATTTTAATGAAACTTTACAGTAATATAGTTCATACATCAGAATAACAAATGGGCTACTTATATACTTATCCCGGAAATCTATATACTTATCCCGGAAAAATCCCGTGAGATAGATTTGTTTTAATTTGTCTAGAGGCGAACCCGAGCGAAGCGAGGGTGAGCTGCTATTCTATATAATATAAATAGGCAAAGACCAAATCGTTCAGTACAATTTTCTTCTCTGTTTCTTTTTTTTTTTTTTGTTTAGTAGCTATTAACGAGCTTTAATGATATGATTAAAAAAATTGGAAACAATTATTTTTTTTTTCATATAGACAGGTAAATTCTATTCATACATGTTTCTTCAAATTTTTAATATTATGGTCGAATTTCGACCACTGGGTGAACACTAAATTTAATTACATTATTAGCGACTCACCCTCGCCTCGCTTGGGTTCGTCTTTAGTTTGTTTCCCCGTACAAACTTTCATGTCTGTTTCACCCCCTTAAGGGATGATTTCCGGGATAAAAAGTATTCTATGTCCTTCCCAGGATCTCAAACCATCTTCTTAATAAACTTCATCTAAATCGGTTCAGCAGATCCAGAGATTACCCCCTACAACCTCATAAACTCACAAACTTTACCTCTTTATAATATTAGTATAGATAACCTATCATGCAATACTATAATAATGCGAAAATTTGTATGAGTATGTAAGTCTGTCATTCCACCATACTGAAACCGCTGGGTAGATTTGAATGAGCTACACATATAAGAATACGATCTGGAGTAACACATAGATTACTGTTACTCTACGATAAAGTAACAAAAACATATAATATACATAAGCGAAGAGAGATCAGTAATTTTTTATACTGTATATATTTGTGTCTTTTTTATTTTTTGAAGTTATATTTCTTTGCGCACGTTTGAAAAAAATTATGAGCCAAAAATTAACAGCCAAAAAGCGACATGATAAGTTAGCTTCATTCCTTTTACAAACAGAGAGTTGTGACATATGGAATGAAATCTTTAGCTATTTTTGTTCTGTTACGCCAAAGAAGTATAACTTCTTACGTGCGTACATAAGTACACACACGCGTTTTGTTTTTGTTTGTTTGTTTTACTGTATAAGTTTTTTTTTGTCATTTTAAATGACCTGATTTTCGATCATTAAAATTTCTTGTAAAATTTACAATCTTATATTATACTTACAGCATTGAATATTTTAATGAGACACATTTTAATGGTGAGTAATACTAAAGGAACTTATTTGGTTTTCGTTTGTGTTGCTGAATTAGCACTTCCATTCACTCGTAAACATCAAAGTATCATACTGACAGCTGGCCATGCCCTTCACTTTACATTTTATAGTGTTGTTCAAACAAATATTCTTCTGAGATTTATAGATCCTTACATATATGTATGTGTAACATACCACACTCTAAAATATTCAGAGTATTTTTAGATGCGGGGTGTTGATTTGGCTTTTATTTCTCAAATAGGAACATGGTAAATTATCTAAAAATTTGAATGAATGTATGTTAACCCTTTCATTCAACAACTACTAAACGGATTTTAATGAAACTTTAGCCGGAAGCTTTAAAAGCCGCGGGACAACGCTTGTCAATATATAAATACGTTTTATAGGTATAACCTATTAATTAAAGAATCAGAAAATCGATTTAAAATTATTGGTAAAGATGACAGATAAAGCATACACTATTATTTATATTTTTTAATCTGTCAACTATATTATATTCTTATTATAGGTACCTATATATAAATAGGCAAATACAAATCAGTTCAGTGCCTTTCCTCCTGTGTTTGTCAACCGATATTCTTATTTTCTTGTTTAGTAGCTATAATAAAAAAAACTGGAAACAGATTTTTTTTATATGATAGTTAGTTTTTTTTAGTTAGTAAGTAGTAGATAGATAGTTTTTTTTTTATACAGGTAAATTCTATTAATATTAATGTTTTTCTCAAATTTACAATAATGATTATGGTCAAATTTCAACCTAAATTTATTTATTTTAAATGTATATTTATTTCAAATTTGGACTAATACTAGTAAACATAAATAGCGACTACGAAAAGTTTTTTTAAAGTTCAACCCTTTAGAGCGTAAAATATGGCGGTACATTTATATAGATTTTTGAACGTCACTTCAAACTTCGATTCAATTAATGAAACAAAGGACAAAACCAATCCCCATACAAACTGGGGCCCGATATTACAGGCTTGAAAATTAGTCATAAAATAATACATTTAGAAAAACGTCATAGGGTCAATTTTCATGGGCTCCAGCGATGGCCAAGTTAGTTAAATTGGGTTTTAAATACGCTATTTTTAGGTTAGATTTTACGTTATATTTTGACATATGAGATATCATTACATGACAAATTCAATAAGGTAAATGACATAAGAGTATGTAACTGCTTTTGTAAATGATGAGCGCACGGGGTCTCTTACAGACACTTCTATAATTATACCTACAACATGTTACCGCATTTTTTTATTGAAACATTTAGAAAGAGCGTACGTATCTTGTACGTATAACTACTATAAAAATATAAGATCTAAATTGTAAACTATAGTTGAGCGCACAAAACATGTTTACTTAATATGGACTAATCTGTTGCACCTACCTGCCACCCATTCCAATAAGACAACTTGGTGCAGTAAAATGTAGAAATAAAAGAAATACTTAGATGCTATAATTTATTTTATAAATCATCATCGTCATCAGATTAACATACTAAAATATTGTCTAATAATTGTGCAGGTGTTATAAAATCTTGGTGTCGTGCTCAACCAAGAAACCATATCATGTTCATTGTGCGGGCACAGCAACCCACTGTTCTTTTCCCCACAATACAGTTGCATTAATATCGCATTATTGCATTTCTCCCACTTAAAGAGCTGTCAACTAAAATATAAACAACATATATTTTATTGTTTATATGTCTTGATTTTATTCTTCCTCTTAATAACCATGTAGTTTCAGATATAGACAGCTCCTGTAATAACCCTCTGTGCACTTCTATAACATAAGAGCCATTCGCCCTTACATATTTCCCATAATATAATCGGGTCTGTTTAATTTGATACGTACCCAAAGATACAATAATTAAATCACTATAACATAGCTCAGGAAAATCTTTTAGATTATTTGCATTGACATCTATTGGTCGGAATTGCGTCCTACGCCTATTTAAGTTATTACTTATTACGTATGCAATCAATAATAATAATCGGTATACGTGCAGAAGTACAAGAAATTCGATAGAGATTAGGACTCGGTTAAAACACATTTACTTGCGTACAAATACAAAAAGCAAATGACAATATTATGTCATACGATTTTCATATTCAGACATCTAAGGAGGTTTTTATTTAGCGTTAAAAATAAATCATGTTTTAGATTTTCGTTTTATTTTTAACGTTATACTTAAAATATAATTCAGCTTAAATTGTACAAAAATGTACGCAAACCGCACAGTATCAATTCTCAAATAAATTGATTATTATCTTTAATAGAACAGTTCTATAAAATCATTTAATTTATATTGACATTTTACAAAATAAATAAGATATAATATCCGTTTATAGGAGCATTGCACAATATCGAAAAATGCATTTTTTTGTAACTTGGCCATTGCAAATAAAATTAAGATTTTAATAGAATAACCAAAAAAAAATTAGGATTTTTTTGACATATATTTGGTCCCTAGTCATCAGGGCCCAAAAATGGCTTTCTCCTTTCAAAATTTTCAAAAAGTACCCATCAAATCGATTGTTTACATTTTCCAAATTCTAAATCTGCGATCTTTCGAGAAGCCAGTAACAATATTTAGTCAAGTTGTGATTTAATTAAAGAAGAAAGATTTTCAATCAGGAACTATTTTAAATCTTTTAAAAATCCGTCTTTCTTTTAGGTTTTTATGAAATAATAAATTTAACTTTTGATATTGATTTTAATATCTAATTGGTATAGTTTTATCTATTAAATGTTAGGTTAGTTTCTAATACAATAACAATATGATACGTATTACTTAACCCGAATAATATTTATTTTTTTATTTTAATCAAGCTAAACTTAAGGCACACATGATTAGTTTATAAGCCATTATTCTTATGACCGGTTTCTATAACAACATAATCCACTATAAAACCTACTTCTAATAAACATCGAAATGAGATATACAGATAAAAAACCTAATGATACCAGATTCGTTCCGCGCCGCACAGCTTCCGCTCGAATTTTGAATTTAGAACTTTTTCCTTTTTCCCGCCGGCGGCCATGTTTTTTTTTAATTCTTTTTTTCACGTTAATGGTTTGTAACTCTTTTTTGTATATTATTATTGTTTTCGGCTTACGACTAATGATTGTTCGGCGTAATACGGTGGCTGTAATGAAATGGTTCTTTGCCGATTTTTTGCTTTATAAATTGAAAGCAACCTAATTAATTTTTTTATATGTTATCTATATGAAGTTGATTTTGGCGCGCTACCTCAGTTTGCTTTGTTTATAATTTAATGTTGATATGTATTTTTATTGGTATACGGATATCGTTTTACAACATCGTAGATGTCTTAGCACAGGTTGTTTTGCCATTTTCGGATAACATTTACATATTATTATGTAAGTACCTTACCTCATAAAATACAAAGTAGCATACAGAATATATGTACATGCAAACACATCAATAATACATCTAGATTAATGGATGTATTGATAGTATCAAGGCTTATAAACGGCGATATACACCAACAACTTGCGCGCCATCTGTTATTCGTTGAGAGAACTTCGTTAAAAACCTAGCTGGACAGGCATACAATATACATATTTTTTTAACGGTTCCTCGCAATTGAACGAGTGGTTCATACAAAGTATTATTGTTTTAATTTTTATAATAACCCTATTAACTGATTTTCAATAATAAGATGTAAGGGAAAGATGTTATAGTGAACAAATGTATATTTAAATACAGGTGAACTTTTTCTTCCTCATAGTCATGTGGGTCGACAATTTAACGTGACGAGATAGAGTTTTAGTCGCAGGACCTACTCCTACATGCTCTACTACGTCAAGGGATGCAAGACCGGCAACTCTCGAACTGAGAATATCTTAACGCAATTGTTTAAGTCAAAACCAAAACACGGTGTTTCTTTTGGTATATTACACAATGTCTTTGCTTATTATAAACCGATTTAAATATTTTTTTATTATACATATAGGCATGAATATCTTTATTTTTATGTTGGAAAATACATTTATATATAATATAAATGTATTTTCTTTCTTTTATTATTATAGAAAATAGTTATGTGGTCACCGGCTTAAGAAAAGCCAGCACTACCCCAGTAAAACCCAACAGAACCTCATCCGTCTTAATCGGTCATCGCAGGATCGCTTCTGCACTCAGACACGACGCCCTGACGGCAGACCTGCCAAAGCAGACCACACAAACATCGGTTACTCCCACAGTCCACTCTGTTGTCAAAGAAGTACCAGGAGTAACCCGCATGGTACACTACCCACCGACGTAAGCCACCTCCCGGTATGTACCAAAAACAAGGTGAACACCGGGGGGATAGGCATGGATACCAAGGTTTTTCAAAGTTTGCATATAAGTATAAAAAAATTGACTTTTAAAGTGATTTCAAGCTTGTAACTCTAATTATGGCATAGTTACTTAAAAACATAAGCTTTTTATATATATATATATATATATATTACAAAATATTATATATATATATATATATATATATATATATATATATATATATATATATATATATATATATATTACTAAAGGATATTCGTATAGTTATTTCATACTAACACGATCGCCTGATTGCTGCTATAATGACTATCCGGTTGCGGTGTACCACTAACGATGATATTGCTACACCCGATTTGATTTAACGGTGAGGTTTGTAAAAAAAAAACATAATCGTAAAAAATTTTTAAATAGAAGACGTGAGTCAGATACTAACTTAATATTTCCAACTTCAACGACGAACTAACATACAAATATTCCACGTCTATATTTATATATGTAGTTATATTATAGTAAACTAAATCAGTTCAATCTATTAAAAGAAACAGTTAAAATTTTCTGTTCTATGACATCCCTTTAAATAAAATTGAACAAACATATATACATAGTTAATAATTTATTATAGTTATTTTAATACTCCATAATATTAACTCATAACTCAGGGAAGTCCAACTCGTATTAAATATATTTACTTATATTTTATTCCGAATCTGACCATCGATGAGAAAATTAATCTCCTATAGTTAAGCCAAGTTGCTAAAACGGAAGCAAGCCAGTGTAAAACATCGTGTTATAGATCTGTTCGAGTGAACGTTTATTTGTGAAAGCTTTAAATCTTTAAATCTATACATATAATAAAATTGTAACTTAGCCGAATCTGTACATTAAATATTTTTTGGAAAATCTTATTGAAATTGTCTTTATTATCGATACAGAAGCCGAATCTATAGTTTTTAGAATTTTTGTCTGTTCGTCTTTCTGGGAACGAATCACGAGAAAACAACTGGACAGATTTTGATGAAATTTGGTATGACGATAGCTGGGTATCCGCGTCAACATATAGGATACTTTTTACTGCGAAAAACAACTAATCTCAAAAAATCTATACTAATAAAAATAATATTTTAAGATCCGAAACACTTCAAATTTAGTATAATGTTTTTGGTAATTAAACGAATATTTTTGTGTTTTATGTATCCTCGAGAATATAAAATGCACGCGAGTTTGTATATGAGTTATTTATTTAGTTAGATTATTTTATACAGTTATTTTTTATTACACTTACGTATTGATTATATTACTATTTTTAGTACTTTCACAAAGAAAACATAAAATAAAACCAAGTGCACGATAAAATAGCTTTCATACATAGATATGAGAATTTTCTATTCCATAAAGAACTTCTCTAATGCATTATCCGAAACTATAAGTTATAGCAAGGAAGATAGCGAGGAGCGTTCGCAAAAGAATATAGAAATAACAATAATTATGCGCTAAGACTGACTTTGAACCGTGGTTTTGTCTGTATTATTTAATAAATTAATTACATTATTATATTATATAAATAATACATTATATTGATTTCTTACTAGTATGGAATGATGGAGTTAAAGTAGCAGAGTAAAGCTACTTATTAAGCAATTATTAGTAATGTTATTAGAAATTTATTTCAAGACTGACTTTCTTTAAATATCTTTTTCGTGAAAGTGGTTTCGTTTTATGATTGTTTTTTTTTATTTTTAAAAACATTATGTTTTTAGTACAGAAGTAATAAAAAATAGTAAAAATACAAGCGATAAGATTCGTACAATATTTGCAGCAATGTTTGAAATCCTCTGAAATAAATTCATAGAATATTTTATGCATTTTCTGACCGTACGAGGCTCTTGAATACACTTAGTGGTAAATTAAATATATACATTTTTTTAAATAATATTTATTATATTATTGTTTTTAATTAAGTAAGTGCAATATACATTTGATATATTTTTCAAAGAGCATTTTTTATTATAATACTTTGACACAAAAAAATAATACTTGTGATATTATCATCATTACATAGTATAAAATAAAGTCGCTTCCCGCTGTCTGTCTGTCACAATGTATGCGTAGATCTTTAAAACTACGCAACGGATTTTGATGCGGTATTTTTGAATAGATTGTGAATCAAGAGGAAAGTTTATATGTATAATACATGTATATTATAGTATAGAAAAGTCGAGAAATTCAAAGATTTGTATTTCATACTAACCGCTAAAACGTACCTAGGGACGAACCCGAGCAAAGCCAGGGTGAGTTGCTAGTTACATATAGTATAATTTATCAAAGTTAAAAATGTGGAAAAAAAGTCTTTTTTTTTTATATCGCTTGTCGCCTTTAATTTTGAATGATGCGTGATAAGTTTGAACTAAACGTAGAAATTACTTTGTAATTATATCTAGTGTCCGACGAATGGTCGAAATTCGATTATAATAATTACATCTAAAAAAAAATTGAGGAAAAGTTTTATGAATAAGAGCTTACCTACCTTTATAAAAAAAACTATTTCCATATTTTTTTTACTTACAACCACTGAAGCTCATCAAAACTACAAGGCAATAAGAAAGAAAAATTATTGACAAACAGAGGAAAAAAGGTACTGAACTATTATGTCTTTGTCTATCTACATATATATAGATTCCTGTCATAAAGCAGCTATACAAAAGCAAACAAACGTACGTGCTCAAGTATTACACTAATGTAGCAAAAGCCTTAGGTATTCAATAAAATCATAAACATGAAAATATGTCTGTTAGTTTGTCTTTCTTTCAATAATCCATATTCATATTATAAATTCGAAAGTACTCTGTCTGTCTGTCTGTCTCCTTTTCACGCTTAATCCGGGAAGCGAGGGTGAGTTGCTAGTGGTTCAATAAATTGAAACAATTTTACATAAAGATTTATGAATTTAGAAATGAATATAGAATACTATACGCTACTAAAAGTTCTTCGCTTATAATCTATACTAATATTATAAAGCTGAAGAGTTTGTTTGTTTGTTTGTTTGTTTGGTTGAACGCGCTAATCTCAGAAACTACTAATCCGATTTGAAAAATTTTTTTTGCATTAGATAGCCCGTTAACTGAGGAAGGCTATAGGCTATATATCATCCCGGAAAAATGTACGGTTCCCGTGGGATAGATTTATTTTTGTCTAGGTACGAACCCGAAGCGAAGCGAGGGTGAGTCGCTAGTGTATTATAATATGGATTTAAGTGAAGCAAAAGCTTAGTACCAGTAATAGTTTACAAATTTAAATAAATAATATACCCTTATTTCACCATATCTCGTATTCTTAGCAGCGCGAAAGAAGGTCGTAAGTACGATATGAGCTCTACCGTGTATGTATGTGAAATGTATCGGTGTGTGTTATCATAGATGTTATAAAGTAACTTATTTACTAGATAAGGTTTTTTAAAAGTAGTTTAGAAGGAGTTTTAATTACATTAAAGCCGAAAAAATATGCCGGGAATATGTTCTACAAGTCAAAATATGATACTCATTATGTTAATAAAATTATTAATTTATATTTTGATAATACAATTATGCCATTTTTGTAATATAAACTAAAATTGTAATATAAAGTGAAATAATACTAAATAATAATTATTCTTTTTCGAAATTAAACTTCAGTGATTATTTAGAACACTTATCTTGAACATATTTTACATAATATTTTATATTAGAGTTTTCACATATTCATTTCATGTTTCTCATTTTTTTTTAATTATAATAACTTCTCAATACAAACTTCCGGGATAAAAAGTATCCCATATCCTTCCCAGGGTCTCAAACTATCTTCTTACCAAATTTCATCTAAATCAGTTCAGCAAATCTAGAGATTACCCCCTACAACCTCACAAACTCACAAACTTTACCTCTTTATAATATTAGTATAGATAATTGCTATAAGGTTATCTATCACAACTATTATAAAACTATCATTTCTATAGCCATCACAAGTACTAAATCTATACTACATGTACAATAGCAATCGCACTAAACACATTTAGCTTCAAAAATATTGATATTATTTAAACATATTAAAACGATACGATTTGTTTCAAATCAAACCACGCTCTCCGTTTCCTTGCGAAAATTTTGCCATTTTTTTTTATTTAATATTTTTCACACAAACTTCAAATATTTATTTAGATAAAAAATAACAACTCTTAAAACCATTAGGTACTTAACTATTTCTACATCAATCTTTAAAAAGTCAGTCGTAAGTTCTTAAAAAAAAACTAATATAGGCTCTTCCAGACTAGTATTCATTTCTAATATCCACGACAATACTTCATACGAGAAGGTGCATGCACGCACACATACATAGCATCGTCTATTCGGTCTAGGAATAGTTATTTCAGAAAACCTTCGAGAAAATTTTAGCACTATAAATATTTCGTTTAAATTAAAATAATATTATTTTTCCTTTTCCAATAATATTATTTTTATAAGCGTAATTAATTGAATACATAAAAAAGCTATATAAGTAAATTCGTTTTTATTTTAAATCAATTGTTTAACTTTTTGAGTGCGCTAAGTAAAATCACTCAACGTATATTTTGTAGCAGATGGCTTTAATTAAAAAAAAAACTGCCATTTTATCATTATTTACTGAGAGCTTAAGTAGGCCAGTAGATTTTCATTTCACCCACAATTTCCATTTTAAATTACGATATATAAATTAAAATAATTACATAAGTAAAGGAAATAGTATTGAGTTATCTCCAATTCACGTTTTTTTTTTATTTAGTTTCAAATAAAGGTAGTATTAATACTTATTAGTACTATATAAATTAAAACAGTATTTACGTTAGAATAAAAAAGAACTCATTTCCCAAAAAGCAATTACGGTTACAGCTCTGTTTATAACTCTGTTTGTCTGACAGAACCTTTTTTGAAAGAATCTTTGAATATTTTTATATCGAATAAAGAAGTATGTTAATTAGCTATTACTCTTAAACGAACAATTCTCAAAAACATAAACAATAAAAGGTGGCTAAATTAATAAATGCCTTATTAAGATATAATCGACTCCACAGACGTCTCTATCTTCACACACACACGCCAACAGCACACTCTCACACCACACCTGTGTGCCAACTCGTCTTGAGAATAATATATTTTTGTTGCTGTTATATATTTTTTACTCGCATTTTATATTTTTCCTATGTATATATGAGTTTGGTGCATTTTTTTCTTTTCTCCTTACGCTGCAGCTTTCGTACAACCGCGGTTCTTTCTAACGGCGTGTAACATTGAATAGAATTTCACTATAAGATTCTAAAATTTTGAAGTTTATGCTTAAATTTCAAAGAAATGTACCTACAATAATTATTATATTTATATTTGACAAGCGACTTACCATCGCTTCGCTTGGGTCCATTTCTAGATACTTTACAGTAGCATATATGTCATAATCAATCTGTATACTAAATTTCATCCAAATTCATCTATTCATTTAAGCTTTAAGTAACAAACATACATACTAACATTCAAAATTTTGTATTTATAATAGCTGTAACACTTCAAAGTAATAGAAAATTGCTTCAAAAACCAAAATATGATAGTATTAATATACTAATATGTACCTTAAAATTCAAAGATCAGTCATCTCAGTGAGATTGTACAAAAACAGATATAAGTAGGACAAATATTTTGATTTTCCAGTTTAAAAAATCAAATTCTGCTATTTATATGGTTAATCGAATACATAATAAAAATCAATTGAAAATAGACTCTTCTTTATACATATAGTATATTTCTGCCGGTAGAGTAAAAGTTAACAACTTAAGATAAACGGACGTCACTACACTCTTTACGTCAATAGAGGCATGATTTGACTATAGTTTTCCTCAGGGTTGATAGAGTACTGTAAAGACTAAATGAGTTGGGCCCATTATCTAGTAGCCATTATGAACTACTTCGGCGGTCTAGTGGCTAGCTTGTACGGCTGCAGATCCGGAAGTCCTAGGTTCGAGTCCTAGGTCGGGCCAAGTATAGTTAATGAGTATTTGTCAAAAAAATCTCATTAACAGTCCGCAGTTTGAAAGTTGGCGATGTTTCACCTCCATGCCTTAGGGAGCACGTAAAGCCGTCAGTCCTGCGCTTTAACTCTCACCAGTCGTATTGAATATAGTATCGTCCCATTGGACTTTGAGAGTAAAAGGAACAAAGAGTGCACTTGTGTCTGCGCGTACATTTGTAGACTATAATATCTCCTGCGCATCAAGGCTAGTCTCAATGAGATTGACCGCTGTGTTCGAAATCGAATTCGGTCAGGAGGACATTTATTTCTATTATTATTGTCTAGTAGTAGAAAACAGCAAATTAATACAATTTCTATGTCACCATAAAAATCATGTCTTCCCTTTGAGTTATGGATAATAGACAGAAAGAATGTATGTGATCTAGAGATAAAAATATACTTACCTCAGACTTACGCCCAGAACCTACGGATCTGCAGCCGTACACGCAGATAATGAAGAATATCCTACAGGAATTCCTTGAAATACTTTATTTATCTCTTTGAACGCGAAATTACAACCCTTTAAAAAATTTAAATCAAAAAAATATATGATAAAATAAAACCAAAGCTCACAAAATGCACGGACCAGACGTTTTGTTCGCATACTTATTAAAAAACACTACTTTATAAAAAGCATATATCAATTAGGGATAAAAATAAAGAATTTTATAAGTAAAACTTTACTTGAAGGATCGAATCAATAGTTTCGGAGTTTACATTCTCCTCGTACATTCAAACTCACAAGTTTACTCTCTCATTATATAAAAGTACTTAGATATTATAAGTCTATTGATTGAAAGAAAATATTTTTACAACTTACTAAGCATGAGAAAAGCTTTTATAACTTTCATTTCACATAGCATAATGATTTCCTTGTTTCTAAGAAAACACATATGGAATGCTTTTTATTACGATCTAAGCAAAACGTCTGCCTTTCGATCGTTTAACTAATCATTTATTTTGACTCTTGAGAACATCAAAAATAATAATTTTATTCATTTACTAGCGATTCACCCTCGCTCCACTTGGGTTCGTCCTTAGTTACGTTTTAGGGTTTAGTATAGATTCCTCAGAGATGAGATATTTTCTTGCAGTAAAAAGTATCCTATATGTTGACCCGGATAACCAGCTATTATCATACCAAATTTCATCAAAATCTGTCTAGTAGTTTTCTCGTGATGCGTTCCCAGGCAGACAGATAGACAAACAAACATTTTAAAACTATAGATTCGGCCTTTGTATCGATAATAATGAATATTTGAATAAGATTTTTCAAAAAATATTTAATGTACAGATTCGACTCAGAAATTTATTATATATTTAGATTTTTGGTATGAAGGAGAAGGAATTTTATACGGATTTTTTTTGAAGTTTTTTTTTGCATTGTTCTATATAATTACTAGAAAAACATATCGCCTCAAGTGATGAAGTCATTTCGTTTAAGCCTTAAAATCAATGTAGCTTTTTTAGTTAAAAAAATATGTTTACAACCACAATACGTAGTAGTTCAGTATTCTTCACCCGTATAATAAAAATAAACTGTTTAATAAACTAGTAAAAATGGAGCGCTAAAATTATATCTACACTAATATTATAAAGAGGTTAAGTTTGTAAGCTTATATGTAGGGGTTGATCTCTGTAACCACTGAAATTCTTAAAATTTCACGAATAGAAAGCGATATTATTATTAAGTCGAACTTAGTGCTATATGCTATTTTTTATTCCAATAAATATCTGTTTACTGTCAGTGTACAAGACACATAGGGTTGTACCTAGCGGTGGATAGATACTTGTATGTATATCATATTGTTCATATACTCATTCACTCGAATGATTACTTAGTATACGTCAACCACCAGTAGTTACTTCACGTGTCCCTCAATTGTTCCTAAATTATAAATTACTAGCGACTCACCCCTTTCGTCCCTAGACAAAAACAAATCTATCCCACGGGAACCGTACATTTTCCGGGATGATATATAGCCTATAGCCTTCCTCAGTTAACGGGCTATCTAATGCAAAAAGAATTTCTCAAATCGGATTAGTAGTTCCTGAGATTAGCGCGTTCAACCAAACAAACAAACAAACAAATAAACAAACAAACAAATAAACAAACAAACAAACAAACAAACAAACAAACTCTTCAGCTTTATAATATTAGTATAGATAAGTTACCTATGTACTTACAATTTACTTTTAATAAAATAAAATTATTATGCTGTCAACAGTCAGCAATCATAATAACTTTAATTGAAGACGAAAAAACTAGCTGTTAAGTTAATTTATCAGCTATTACTAAGCACCTAGGGAGGTAATTCGTATGTTGTTAGTTAATTATAGTTTGGTATTAATTTCGATAAAGATATCAAGTGCCATATTTGTAAGAGCAGGAGTAAATACTTCCTTTTGTAAATAATAAAAAATCATCTTGTCTGTTTCAGCCTACTACTTATGAGGCACCATTAGACAAATTTAATTTCTATAATCGATTGCTAATAGAAAATAAAAAATATACCTATTCTGGAAAACATACATTATGTATATGTTACAGTCAGAACTCTTTGGTGGTCCAAACTGCTTTTGACTGACAAAAACAGTTAAATGTAGTTTTGACTGCAGGCCTTGGTCAATAGCAGTTTTTACTGGCATATCGGTCTGAACTCTTAAAATGATGGCATTTGCCGGCCGCTACCGCGGCACCCTCGCTTCTCTCGCTCGGCTCGTGCGCTGTGGTCACTGTTTTAACCTAACCTAACCTAGAAAAAAAGAAAGGGTTCTTCCGAGTAACCTTCAACCTCCTTACCTCCTTAACTTTTTAAGAGTTTTGCTGCTATTGACCAAATCCTGCAGTCAAAATTACGTGTGACCAATCTCTTTAGTCAAAAGTAGTTTTGACTAAAAAATAGTTGTGAATGTAACATATATACTTGACATAACGTTCAGATATTTCACTTGTTACGAATATCGAACTCGTGACCTACAACGTAATAAGCAATACCAGTCGTACTACAAGTTGCACCAACATTCTCGTTGAAACCAGATTAATTCATGAAATCAATAAATATTAAGTACTTCTAGTTAAACTTAGTTTATTTGAAATGTATTCAATTAAAATTAACTACTCAATATTATTTACGACTTCTCTACAGGCAAGTTGAAGTCATGATATAGAATAAAAATTATATCTATCAATAGATTATTTTAATGGATATCTATTTAAAATTCTTGGTAATTTTCAGGATTTTTTATCGACTACAGTATAGGTATCATAATCTAGCGACTCACCCTCGCTTTGCTCGGTTTCGTCCCTAGGTTGCTTTCTCCATACAAACTTTCACTCCCATTTTCACAACCCTTAAGGGATAATTTCCGGGATAAAAATTCTATATCCTTCCCAGGGTCTCAAACTATCTTCTTACCAAATTTTATCTAAATCGGTTCAGTGGTTACGAAGCCTAATTGATACAAACAAAAAAACAAATTCCTCTTTATAATATTAAGAATAAATAATAAAATTAGCATTCACTAGTGACTTACCCTCGCTTCGCTTAAGTATGTCCCTAAGTAGGTGTCAAATGTGGTTATAGTCTAATTGAATAAAGTTTAATTTCATTCCACAACAATAGCTTATGTGTTCCTCCAAATCATAATCTATCTATTAATTAAATTACATCGAAACCCGCTCAGCTGTTACAGACAAAGTATCAAACAGTAAAATTACAAGAATTTACATATTTCTTATTCAAAAAAGAAAATAGCCATAAGGCGAGATGCCTCTTGATTGTTTGAAGATTGTTACGCTTATTTCTGTGCCAAAGTAATAGTATAACGCACAAAGGACCAAATTAGAGTTTAAGTGCGGCTAATTGAGTCCACCCTACATTATGTTTGCCAAAGTATTGGCCGAGCTTTGGGTCACCTGTATAAGACGTACTTTTAACCGACTTCAAAAAGTATTTTTTTCTTATGTGTGTACACCCATTATGCTGATATTTATGATCGATTCTTTAGTTTGATGCGGAATAGTTGCCAGCCGATACAAATCAAAGCACACCGACTTCGAAAATATTCGATTAGATTAGATAGTAAATGAAAACTACCAATCAGTTATTTTTTACTTTTTAGCGCTTTTTTTGAAGTCGGCTTTTATTTTTTCTTAAAAAGTTTTTATAAATTATTTATAAACACCATTTTAGCGAATTAAAATTTATTTGAAGATAAGTTTATTAGTTTTTATTTATGGATGTTACTTTCAATTCAACTTCAACTAGTAGTTTTAGTTGTTTACAGCTAACCTTAAAAATATAATTTGATTCTGTAACATCTTGAAAGGTTTTACTTAGTTTACAATTACCAGACAATCGTAACTCCCCACACTTTATAATAGTGTCTCATAGCAGCAATTTCAATTCTTATTAATTGAAATATCCATGTATGTCATGGAAATCTGAATAGCTATTTTAACCATTTTATGTAGATTAAGTAAAGTTAAATATATATTTTTTTTATCAAATTCAAATAAAAAAAAAACGTGTGTATACTTATGTACGCACGTAAGAAGTTATACTTGTTTGGCGTAACAGAACAAAGATAGCTAAAGATTTCATTTCGTATGTCACAACTTTCTATTTGTAAAAGTAATGCTAACTTTATCATGTCGCTGTCAGCAAACTTCAACATGTCGCTTTTTGGCTGTCGGTGTGCGCATGCATCGTAATTTTTTTCCAAACGTACCAAAAGAAATATAACTTTAAAAATAAAAAACTATTTCCAAAATGAATTCTAATATAAAATATCAGAAGTAATTGCCAGCAAAAGATACTGTATTTCAAGAAAACTAATTTATATTTCTATAGTGCAAAGCAGACGTTACGACACAAACCGACAAATGACTTGTCATAGCAATTCCTCTGCCAAGCATCTAAAGCCGACCTAAAAAATGAGCAATGCTGACTTGACATGTCCTTACTCAGAAGATATCCATTTAAATTATCTATGGAGCTTTTAATAAAATTTAAAGAGAACATTTATTTCAAATATTCTAACACTTTGTACTGTCCAATATTTTATTGAAATTCTTATTATTTATTAATCGACTTTAAAAAAGGATCTGCTCATATGGTGTGTGTTTTTTTGTCTATCTATCTATTTAGCCCTGTTTAGCGTCACACTGCTGGTCACAGGCCTCCCTTCAATACGAGGAGGATCAGGCCATAGTCCACCTCGCTGGTCGAGTGCGAATTGGCGGACTTCACATGTCTTTGAAAACTTGTTAGGTTTTCTCAGACATGCGCAGGTTTTCTCACGATGTTTTCCTTCACCGTAAGGCAAGTAGTAATCATGTTAGAAATGATTCGCACATGAAAATATCAGAGGTGCGAAACCCGGGATTTGAACCCGCTTCACTCGGTTTCCCAAGCGAGCGCGTTACCACTACCCATATTTTTTATATGTACTCAAAATTTTACGTTATTATGACCCAATTCTTATGAATATTTTTTCAATGAATCGGAGTACTATTATAAATCCAAAAGTTTTAATGTGCGTTTATGTTTGTTGCTCCTTCACGTTATAGGGCTGGACACATTTGAATAAAATTTAATACACACCTGGAGTAAAACATTAACTGCTGTTGCTACTGATGCGAGTGAAACGAGGATAAATTGCTTGTATTAGGTGTAAGGGAAAGTTCTGTCATTTTTTTATAAAGAAAAACATATTTTTTTCACTTTTTATTTAAATATTAATCCAAATTATTATTTTCCTTGTTAGTTACAACTGTCTGCCAGCATCCCAAACCAACCCAACTCTGGATTTTTTGTGCTGTTTTGCTTGCTACGTGTGGTTTAACGTGGTCGTGGTGAAGAAATACATCCTTTCTGTTTGCCAAACATGGACGTTTAAGTTGAATTTCTTTATTCAAAATATCAAGTTGCGAACAGTAATGACCAGCATCGACTGGTTAATTTTTTTTCAGCAAGTCATAATGCACTATACCCTTGCGGGCCCACCAACAAAACAACATAACCTTCTCCTGATGCACACCAGCTTTGGATGTGGACGGTGGTATTTTTACAAAGGGGAGGCCTTTTGTAAAAATACACCCATTTTCTAACTACTTGCTTATACACTATCCTCTTCTCATGTCTAGTTGCCAATATTAAGTATATCTTAGCTAAAAATAGAATTAATACTACCTTATATGGGAATTGAACCTAAAATTAGCTAGGACTCTGTCAAGCCTGAGGAGTCCGACTGGATGGGTGCCACCCCCTTATCTAATTCTGCCGCCAAGCAACAATGGTTGCATTGTTGTGTTTCGGTTTGAAGGATAAGGTAGCCAACGCAATTACAGGCAAGAGGCATATCATCTTAGCCCTCACAGTGATAACGTACCGGCGGTTCTGTATTTTTGTTACCTAAAACCTAAGTGCATGAACTGTAGGTGTTATGGGCGACAGGTACTGCTTTCCATCAGGTGGTCTGTCTGCTCGTTTGTCACTGAATCCCATGAAAAAAAATCTTGTCACAGATTGTCATCTGAAATATTGTGCTATGTTGATATAAATCACTAGTTTTCGTCTTTGGTTCCACTCGCATAGATTAATAAAATATAGATATCTATGTTACAGATAATATAATTATATATCAGTGAAAGAATTTTTACTAGGTATTCAGCCATCTGGCCAAGTGCGGGTTGGCGGGACTGCACATGTCTTTCGAAAACTTATTAGTTTCTCTCAGACTTGCGAGATTCCTCACGATGTTTTCTTTCATCGTAAGACAAGTGGTAATCATGTTGAAAATGATTCGCACATGAAAATATCAGAGGTGTGAGACCCGGGATTTGAACCCGCTTCACTCGGTTTCCCAAGCGAGCGCGTTACTACTGGGCTACCACTGCCTATTTCATATTATGTCAGAAAAGAATTAAACTAGTTTTGAGAATATTATTTTTTTAATAATTTCTTTTCCATTTATTTATAAAATTCTCTCTCATTAGTTCTGAAAAAATACTAATGACCTAATGCTATTAATAAAACGACCTATTTCACTGCCCGTAAATAAAAATCTACATTTAGCTTTTCTGAATCAAATAACAGTAAATCTATACATATAATAAAACTGTAGAGGTCGAATATCTGTACATAGAAAAAATGCTAAAAACCGAGTCAGGGGGATGTAAGAAGAGAAATAGAACAATCAGATTTTTTTCAATTTTTTTTATTTCTCTGTTTGTCTGTTTATATGGGCTAATCTCCAAAACTGTTGGACCGATTTAAATGAAATTTTGCATGGTGGTACCTTATATCCCCGGTCAACATTATAGATACTTTTCATCTCAGAGAATTAAAGAGTTCCCGTGGGATAGTTAAAAACTAAAGTAACTTATGCAGCATAGTACAGAAAAACTACCGATTATATTTTAGTGAAACTTTACAATAATATAGTTCATACATCAGAATAACAAGTAAGCTACTTTTTATCCCAAAAAAATGTACGGTTCCCGTGGGATAGATTTGTTATTCAATCTGGTTATCAATAAAGATATTGTATGGCAGATAAAGTTAAATCTTATAACTACGAGATGAAAACGAGATAATGAGATATTCTAAAGCGATATGTACTAAGAGAAATCTATTCGCAAATATCGTATATTGCTTGAAAATTTATACGTAAAATATCCTGAGAAGTAAACTAACAAACTTAGTGATATATAATGATTGAAAAAAAATGCAGCATAGGAACATTCTATATGTGAAAGGTTTTCTTTCCACGTTCTCCTGCTTTCAGAGATTTTGTAAAAAAGAATATAATATAATACAAATAGGTGAAGTACATTTCAAACACAACTGTATTCAAAGTATATTCACCTTAGAAATTATTTTATATTTACAACTTTGATATTAAAGAAAGCTTGTTATATTAAAGACAGCTGAAAATACATTTTCCAACGGACGTATTACTCTTTGCTTCAATAATAAAAACCTTTAAAAAATAAAGAAAAACCATAAAAGCTGCCGTCTTGCGATGCGTTATCATTTTTATATGTTAGGGGGTACCCAACCCTTTTAACCCCCACACCCAATCCACACACACACACATATATAAAACATCTATAAATGGGTTAAAGAAAAATGTGTCTACCTGAAAACGTACGATGCATACATTTTTTTATTCCTCTTACATTTTCTTTTCCATCCGCGATTCTCATATCGGCGATATAAAACTGAAAAATACATTAATAATATTCAATGGAATAGCAACTTTATTACTAAAAGCATAACGTTTCGAATACATCGACACGAAACAAAAAAACAGTGCACCCGTACACGAAAATTTCTCTCATACACATGGAGCCGCGCCGTTTAGAAAAAAAATAAAGTGCACACATATAAATCGCATGCAGTTCGAAAGGGATGCACTCAGAGTCATAAAATACTCACACTAGCAAAGTGCACACAGGCGCATCTAGCCGCGTCCGGACACGCAGACACGTGTGATCACGACGCACACATGCGCGGACCAAGAAAACTTTCAATGTGTTGTGGAAATGCTTTTCCTTGCACCAACCTCTCGGGAAGAGTTTCATAGCGAATACCTCGCGGTAAAGACATCTAGACGTTCTCTAAAATTATATTTAAAACCTAAAATCAAAACAATCTAATAAAATATAAAATATAACAAATATCGGCCATGATACTCAAAGTTAAACGTAAAAAACGTAAAAAAGGCGATAAATAAAAAATAATGATTAGTCAATTCGCGCCAAAAGTGATTGGTTGTACCGTAAATAATGAATTGAAAGTTTTGTTTTCATTGTCACGTGTCTAATGACGTAAATGTGTGCGTTAATGAGTGTCGGTGTGCGCGTGTGTCGATAATTGGTCCTTCGCGTGTATTATTTCGCGGTATTTGAATATGACATGCGTTATTTTTTTCTACAACGGATGAGATTTAGCATCTTTTTTATTTTTACTTTATATTATAATTATTTCTTTTTTATTTTGTTGAATATTTTTTTATTTATTTCAAATTAAATACACAGTACAAATAATAATTTTAGAAATTGTTAGGCTTTGTGATATTTTCATCGAGTTTTACAATAGTGTACCAGTGCATATAAAGGTTGAATAAAAAAATACTTTTCTGTGTTCCAAAATAAAGAAATTGATATATTTAAGTATGTTGTATATAAATATACTCATTATACTCGTACAATTGTATATTATATATTTTTGTTTAAACTTTATATTGTACTTCATACAAAATACACGAATTTCCGGTATTACAAGATATAACTAACTAATTAACTTCATTAATTATTATCTTGATGAAATAACAGAAGTAACTAAAAAACATTACATTTAATTTTTATATATTAAATTTCGTTTCAATATGACAACAAAAACCAAACAAATATTTATATATATTATACATCATACATAATTGGAAAGATACTAATTAAATTAAAAGGATAAAACTTGCCCTTGACTCTTTTTATAGTAAAATTCTCTAAAATTAAAAAATGAACGTTTGATTTTACTGCCTTCAAATAATAGTTCGTAAGTATAATAGCAAGCATGAAAAAATAAAGGATCATCGATAGACATAACAATAAAGCTCGAAGTCCTACCCTTTAAATTACTTTACATTCACTCTTATTCATTTAAGCATTAGGTCGACTTTCCCGTAAACATTTACTCAACTTCAAATGAAGATTCAACCACTGATAATGTAAACTACCTTAAATATTATTGAATTAATAAGATGTTTTTTTTTTAATTCTATTAAAAGGTGTTTAATTAATTTATTTTCATTTTGTTTTGTTTTTATATCATTTAAAACTATTGAATTGTTTAATTTTAAAGTTTTTTATATTCTTTATTTAAACGTGGTCTCAAACTGTCAGTCAAAACCAAAAATAGTTGCAGTACCATAAATAATATTTCGTTTTAAAACTTCGTACACCATTTCATTTTAGATAAAAATATGAGAGGTCACAAAAATATTTTAGCTCCGACCTACATCCGCGAATGTCGTAGCGTCCAATCGATTTTAATTTTACTGCCTTTATTTTAAGACTTTCATATAACTTTTGTATAAAATAACATTTCCGACTCATAAAAGATGAAAATGTTCGGATTCTTCGCTAAACTTTAACATTCTTGGGAATACATCCAAGTAATTCGTGTTACGTATTCAAATGTTAGATACAGTGCGAGTCGGTTCTTTTCATATATAAGAATAATAAGCGCGTAAAATTATTAAAATCCTTTTTTTATATAAAAAATAATAATTAAATAATTAAAAAATTATAACGTTGCTACAACATAAAACACGATCAAATTTAATTACTTTAAACGTAAGCAAATAACCGGTCTACAATTAGTTCCAATTTAAAATTGAACCTGTTTTTTCCAGTAACGGTCCAGCCACCTCCTAACCCAACGATAGTTCCTATAAATACCTAAATAATTGTAATTATGAAGAAATATTTATTTTTATTTTAAATATTATAGACATTAGTGTAAATTGCTAACTATATTTTGTAAGATAAGTGATAAAAATTTAGTGCCAATAATATGTCTGTGACACTTTCCAATTCGAACGTGTTTTTGAAGAAACAAATGAATTTTCCAATGAAGCGAGAATTTGAAGATTTTAACTCTGAAAATAAGGATCAAGACAATTCATTTAGTGATGCGAATTCAGAGACTAGTGACGTAGAGAACAATCCAAGCGATGAGGGAGCAAGCACAGCATTAGATTATACAGAAAACACTTTGTCCTTACATCCTGTAGCTGATTTTATAAAAAAGGAATTTCTACCCGAATTAGACTTTGCAAATCCATTTAGAAATCAAAATTTGTCTTTTAAAGATGGATTCCAAAATGCAAGATCACCATTCCTTTTGCCGACGCAACTTTATAAAAGTTTTCTGGCCACACTTGGGAAAAGAAGAAGGAATGTGGCTGATTGCTATTCCTTGTATTCACGGAATATGCTGTTTTCAAACAGTTTTTTGGAGACGTCTGATGATGAAAACAACACTGATAGGATCTCTAATTCACCGGATGAGGTAAATTTAGAAATAGAAAAAAAAATAAGATTTTTTTTATACATTCTACGTACTCTTGCACTTGTTCCTGGCTTGTATTGTAGCTCCTAACGCTAAAAGTATATTTTAATTTATAGCTGTAATAAGTTTAGAATTAAATACTGTCACTTAAGCAACAGTCAAATTAAATAATTGTACTGTCTTACCGAGTTAAAAAGATTCATAAACATCCGAACGTCATTACAAACAGGCAATGAATGAATATACAACTCGCGGGAAATTAATCAATTAATCTAATCGTTACGTACAAGTTGATCTTCTTATTAGTATTTTAAATGTCAAAAACCAATTAACAATGAACTTGCTTTTTATTAATAGAGCAATTATTATAGAAAATATAGTCATTTTCTGTTCTCCCTTTGATGAACGGACAGTTAATATTAAAACATTACACAGTCCAAGCTACCACTAACTGTTCTGTTCTTTAAAATTAAAAATATCGAAAAGATAAAGTTTTACATTTTAAAAAACCGTCGACAGTTAAAAATGGCTCAGCCGATTTGGATGAAACAAAGCTAAGAACTATACAGGTAAATACAGCTTTCAATAAAAATCTCGCATTAAAATTTGTCCATCTGTTTAAGAGCTACGAAACCACAGACAGACACACAGATACATAGATATACACAGACACAAATACACACGTCAAAGTTATAACACCCCTCTTTTTGCGTGGGTGTTAAAAAATAGATAAAAAATTGTTATGCTATTTTTCTTAAATGATTTAATATTATGATATCTAATGAATATCAAAAATGAACATTGACATTGACAATTTCCTTTTAATATTTAATAGGAAATTAAATGTATAAACAATGTATGTCAAATTACCGTTTGTCTGTTCATTCGTTCATATGCGTATAGAAAATTATTTGATTTTAATATTAATATTTTTTTTGGTATTTTGAATATTTTTTAATTCGTTTAATGTTGCCCTTGTTACATTTAACATTGTTGCCAAAATATTAAAATTAATTTTCTCAGAACAAGAATTATATACATTGTGATACTTAGAAACGTGGTTTGACACGTTTGTTCCTACTATGTAACCTTCTATTACCGAGCCAATTATTCTTTCATCAGCTACATATATTGTGAAAATATAAGTATAGAATATTTCTTTAGTTTTCCCGTTTATTTATCTTTTCCACTTAAATAATCAGGACTTTCAAAATTCTACGATCGCTTATTTTTATTGAGGCTTAACCCTCGTGAAGTTCCTTTCTTACAGCTTTTGGACATAATTACATTAAAGTGCTCTTAAAATTATCATCTCATAGAAGCCCATTACCGGAATTGTGAACGTGATAATATTATGATAAGTGTATTCATTATCTATACATATAAATAAAATTGGAGTGTCTGTTTGTAAAGTCAAAATAACAATTTTTTACTAAATGCATATGAAAGCATATACTTATAGAAAAACACTGTTAAAAAAATTCTGTCTGTCTTTTCGTTTGTTCCGGCTTATCTCCGAAACGGCTGAACCGATTTTGACTGCACTTGCACTGGTAACTTAGACTACTTTATGTAAGGAAATTCGAGTGTCTGTTTGTAATGTCAAAATAACAATTTTTTACTAAATGCATATGAAAGCATATACTTATAGAAAAACACTGTTAAAAAAATTCTGTCTGTCTTTTCGTTTGTTCCGGCTAATCTCCGAAACGGCTGAGCCGATTTTGACTGCACTTGCACTGGTAACTTAGACTACTTTATGTAAGGAAAAGAAATAAAGTTCCATTAAAAAAAATTAAACGTACCAGGGGTAAGTCGCTAGTCTATAATACTTAACATTTACTATTATAATCATTAAAAAGGAATATTTCTTATTGGATTCCATTTAGATCTTTCAACAAAGTCAGTCTTTGCCATATTTCATTTTTCTAATTAATTATTTTTAATACATGTATACTTATTTAACTCAGAAATACTTACTTGCATGAATCTATAAAAAACAATAATATATTAAAATGTATATAAAAAAACATCATGTAAATATATATTCCATGGTATATTAATATTACATTTAAAATATAAAAATTAGTTCTTATTAAAAATTTAAAAAAGATCAAATAAAGTTAGCTAAGCGATATTTCTTTCACTATTTCTTATTGGAATATTTTTTTCTTTTCAAAGTTTCGCAAATATAAATATAGAACCTTATCTATGTGTTAATACTTGAAGAAAAAACTTTGAACCCCTTTTTATGCCATTGCATGTATGGAGGAGTATGAGCTTTGGCATAGTTAAAGTTTATAAGAGGACTGCATAAAGCCAAAATTAATTGACTTTCTTTTACCCGCGAATCCGCTCGCGCATTTTATAAATACATACTAGGACAACCCGCGGTTACGCCCGCGTTCAATCTGCTAATAAACTCTCTGGCTTTATGTTATACAGCTCACCCTCGCTATGACGACCTGAACCTGAGGTTCGTCACTATCTATCTATACATATAATAAAATTCTTAGCGAGTCAAATCTGTGCATTAAATATATTTTTTTTAAATCTTATTGAAATAGTCATTATTATCGATACAGAGACCGAATCTATAGTTTTTAGAATTCTTGTCTGTCTGTCTATCTGTCTGTCTGTCTATTACCGCTTCACGGAAAAACCACTGGAGGGATTTTGATAAAATTTGGTATCATGATAGTTGGTTATCCGGGTCAATACATAGGAAACTTTTTACTGCGGAAAAGTATCTCATCTCTGATAAATCAATACTAAAAGTTAAAACGTAAGTAGGGACGAACCCGAGCGGAGTGAGGGTGAGTCGCTAGTATTTTATATAGTATTTATATAATTTGGTTAAAAAATCGAGGGTAGGGGGAAAGGAACGTGAAAAATACTTTACAAACTCTTATCATACCTACCAAATATACAGAAAAAAATCATTAATATCGGTCGAGCCGTTTCAGAGGAGGACCACAAACACCGTGACACGAGATATTTATATATTAGATAATCACTTCACTGTTAAAAGATGTAGCTTGATGTTAGATAACCTCCATCAATATTATACTAGTACTTACATAATATAAAGACAAAAAGTTTGTCTGTACGTGCAAATTTCTGAATCTATGAGCCGGTTTCAAATTTCTTTTGGATTTTATAGGCTATCTATATAACTTTGAAAAAAAAAAAACCTCAATATCGATCACACTTAATGAATTGTAATTGATTTTCAATCATTAGGCGCTCAGTATTATTTGTGAAAGGGCCTGAGATGTATTTATTAAAAGGGAATTTGAAAATCGGTTATGAGTTTAACTGGCGAAAATATTGCGTAGCTTACACTTAAATTAACATCCTTCTTTTGAACTTGATCTAATACAACATTTAGAGTAACTAAAAGTCTAAATCTTTAAAAGTGACGACCACCAAATGATCTCTGTAGGATAAGTTAATTATTTTTTTTAGTTTTGTCGTTAATATGACTTTTGTAGCCAATTTACTATAAAAATGGACTTAAGTCTTAACAATCTCTTTTAACCACATAATTATTCTACTCAAAATCGGCATGTATTCTTTAAATTCATATGGGCAGTATCCTGAAATTAAAAACCAAACATAATATCTTGATACATGCGTAATGTACACATAGAAAGTCGGTTAAAACTCGATACAGCATGAAATTTTAAAACGTCTACAAATATTAAGTGGTCGTTAAATTCTAACTTAAGTGCGTGACAGGTATTCTAATAAGAAGAAATTCAGACTCATTTAAAAAAGTGAAATTATCTCAATTCCTATGATGTTACTATTTTTATATCTTAGTTGAGATAGATTATTATATGACTTAACTAGCGTTTTCTAACGGTTTCGCTCGTGCCTTTAATTTTAATTGTGTATAATTACTCCATTCTCGTGGGTCTTATTGTGATATATAACTTATAGCCTCAATAAATAGGCTATAAAATACAGAAAAAATCGTTTAAATCGGACTAGTAGGTCCAAAGATTAGCAGCATCAAACAAACAAACTCTTCAACTTTACAAATATAGAAAATAGAATTAAATTTAGCAGAGTAAAACTTATAAATATGTTTTAGTATTAAACTAGATCCTACCCAGCCTTCTCTTGTATTCCAATTGAGCCTACATCCACAAAAAAAGACCTCCGCATTATATTATAGTAGCACGTGGAATGAAAAGCTTACAATGTACATACTCGTATATTCGGATTATAATTGAATGGTAACTTTTTTTTCAGGAAAATTATCTATACAGGTAAATAAAGTTGAAACGTCTGTTTGTAATGTCAAAATAACAGATTTTTACTAAATGCATATGAAGTTATATATGGTACTTATAAGAAAAACTCAATTTTAATTTTTTTTTCTGTCTGTCTGTCTGTTTGTTCCGGCTAATCTCCGAAACAGCTGGACTGATTTTGACGGGACTTTCACTGACAGATAGCTCATGTTATAAGGAGTAACTTAGGCTACTTTTATTTTAGAAAAAGAATTAGACTTCCGCTCATAAAATTGAAACGTACAGGAATAAACTTTTCTATTTAAATGGAGATGATGCGATATCTTCATGATTGTGAGCCAATTTTCATTATTTTTTTAACACCTTTTTATTTCCATAAGAAATTCTTTGATTTATGGCTTTTAATTGTGTCACTTCAAATTTCATCGCCAATATCACTTAGAAATTACAATGAAGAAGATAGGAGGATTGCCTGGTTTTTTTGCATATCTAATGCTGACTCTTGTTCCAGAAGGCAGGTGCATCATCAGCGTTTGTGTGGAGCGGCGGGGGGGTGACCGGCGGCGGGGGGCAGGAGCAGGCGCCCGCGCAGCCCGCCGCCGTGCCTACTGGTAAGTTAAATTGAAAAATTCATGGGACTTATATTAATAGGTCTAATCCCCCTCGTATGAAGGGAGGCCCGTGCCCAGCAGTGGGACGCTAAAAAGGGCTAGATACAACTATTATAAATGTGAAATTTTGTATGTAGTATGTATGTACATATGTTTGTTACTCCTTCATCATGGTGGAAAGGGCTGAACTGTTTTGGATGTTTAGTACAAAAATATATTATGATCTGGAGTAACACGTAAGTTACTGCTAAGCCCCTAGAAATGCATCCGTGCGAAGCGAGTGTAAGTCGCTAATATGTATATACATACATATGTGTGGTTGTTTCATTTAATAATGTTTTGTTTTCTTCTATTAACTTGAAAATAATCTAAATCAGAGAAGGACAACTAAACCTTTAAATTAATCAACGTTCATAAGAATGGTACGCTTTGAGATGAAAACCTTTATAAAGACTTAGTATAACAGCTTATAAAAAGTTAATGGAATATAAAACCAAAAATATTAAAAAAAATAGACTAGTTTCTCGTATATTTCTAAGAAAATACGCATATTATTATAACATTTAAATAAATCTTCTTAAAAAATAAAGAAATCTTATATTACAAACGAATATAAGCTATCCTAATTAGTTTTTTACACTAACCTCCAGGCGATACATGCTTTACTGTGGATTTCAACAATTCTAGACAGAAAATATTATTTATATTTATATTTTGACTAGAATTATGTTAAGTATTTATTATAAATTTGGTAAAATAAACATTAAATAGTAGATAAACTTTCACTTCTCCACAACCCTTAGACTTAATACTAATGGGTTCTACACGTTAAATAGAAAAATGTGGTTAAATGTTCTTTAGTACAAATCATACAAAAGTGTATTTACTCAGTGCTGTTCGAACTGTATCGATAAAAATGTCACCATTTATTGACAGTTGTTTAACGTTGGGTTATGTATTATGTATCAATGAGTTGACAAAATAGAGTTTTTGAAAATTGTTTTGAAATGACAAAATATTAAATCGTTATAATGTAGAATCATGGTATGTTTTCCCCATGAATTTATTTATATTCATTCATTCACATAACATATAGATATGTCATTCCAATATATTTAGTTGTATTCGTTAACGTCTATGCCCCAATATGTCTGTACCTTTACGTCTATGATTATGCATGATAGAGACATATTATCCAAGCATTATGTCACGTGGCCAAAATATGTCACTCATATATATTTATAACTAACTAGCGACTCACCCTCGTTCTGCTTGGGTTGGTTCCTATTTACGTTTTAACGTTTAGTATAGATTTCTCAGACATGAGATATTTTTCCGCAGTAAAAAGTACCCTATATGTTGATCCGGATAACCAGCTATCATCATACCAAATTTCGTCAAAATCCCTCCAATGGTTTTCCCGTGATGCGGTAACAGGCAGACAGACAGACAAAAATTCTAAAAACAATAGATTCGGCCTCTGCATCGATAATAATGAATATTTTAAAAAAAATCCAAAAAAATATTTAATGTACAGAGTAATGTTAATGATGATAGCTGGTTATCAGTCACCCACGTAATCCTGGAATGCGAGGCAGTGGCTCATCAACGCAAAGAAATCCTCGGATCAGTGAGGTCACTCCGCGAAGCCTGTGAAGTTCCCAGGAAACTTCTGCGCTTTTGGGCGGAGCTGGGCTGGCTAAATTAGCCAGGATTCTAGACGCACAACGGACCAACTATGAGTCTAAGTGCGGAAAATAGAGTCCACTTTACAATTAGCTGGTTATCTGGTTCAACATATAGGATACTTTTTACTGCGGGAAAATATCTCATCTCCGAGCAATCTATACTAACCGTTAAAAAATACCTAGGGTCGAATAAAAACAGAGGGAAGTTGAGTCGCTAATTAATAAATAAATTTCTTATTCGATGTTAAGCCAATAAGATATTCTTCCAATAAAGTACAATTAATCCAATAAGAGTCAAAATAGTAGACATTTTCTCATTCGACATGGAATTTAGTAATTCCCTCAGACTGTATCTCGTTAGTTTACGTAGTTTGATTCTTTAAATATAGGAATGTTCGCTTATTAGTCTAAATTCGATTTCATTATTATTTTTGGTTTTATTATTGAAAATTTGAAAAAAATACTCTTCAATGAATAGAATTTAAATTTATACATACCTTTAATAAAATTCTGTGTCGTATCTGTTCATATTTCTTTTTTTTTTTGAAAATCTTATTGAAATAGTCATTATTATCGATACAGAGGCCGACTCTATAGTTTTTGGATTTTTTTCCTGTCTGTCTGTCTGGGAACGTATCACGAGTAAACCACTGGACAGATTTTGATGAGATTTGGTATGATGATAGCTGGTTATCCGTCAACATATAGTATAGGATACTTTTTATTGCGAGAAAATATCTTATCTTTGAGAACTCTATACTAAACTTTACAACGTAACTAGGGACGAACCCGAGCAAAGCGAAAGTGAATCGCTAGTGTCTATATTAAAAAAAAAATCTTTTCAATAATCTTTACAGCTACAGCTCTCTATCTCTACAGCTCATCAATAGCTAATTAAACAAAAAAAAGAAAAAGAAAATCGGTTGACAAACAGAGTAAAAAAGGTACTAAACTGTTTCCAAAATAGATAAAGATCTCTTTAGTTTTAATACATAGATGCGACATTAATTCATAGTGTCAGAATAACTCACTATTCAGTTACAATATTGTTCTTTACAAGGATTGAAATTGTGTAAAATATGACTTATAGAAGAAGCATTAATTAGCCCACAAATGAGAAGCTCAAATCATATTATGGATTCACTCGACTGATTGAAATAAAATAATGTTTTAACATACTTTTATTAGCTTCCAAATGCTGGTCCGATTTTAAACTACTTCTTATAACTATTGTATCAATTTCAAACTTTGTAACTATATGGAATCTATATGGCAAAATTTGATCCTATCAGGCTAATCTATTAGAGCCATGAGGTGAAAAGCGGAAGTCTTTATTACGTCTACTATTATTAGTAATAAAAAGATTTTATTAATAATAAATTATTAATAATATTTGACAAGTCGCATTTTTTAAAGTTCGTCAAAAGTATTTTTTCCGTTGCTAAAAACTATGACTATAAAACATAAAACTTATTTGCAACCACTCCCCACTAGTTTTTGAGTAATTTGCGATTAAATAAACACACAAAACAAATTGATTTGTGATTGGACCTCTATTACATCTCTAGTATACATTTTATTATATATTTTTTTTACATCCTGACCAAAAATTTTATTTTACATAGGTATGTATTTATTTACAACTATCTAGTATTCGTAATACAAGCTTCGTAGTTTACCATGGAACTAGATAGTGCTGTGTGTTATGTCTCAACATATTTGTTTATTTATTCCTTTTTAGAATATTAGTACAGGATAAGTTTTTCAGTTTTTTCTCTAGCGTTCACAGTTTATATATTTTGCTCACAGGTACCTCAGGCGGCGGCGGGGCGCAAGGCCTAGTGCATTGGATGTCGGTGATGGCAGAACACATGGGAGGGGGGCACCATGACCCCTCCCACTACGCACTACCCCCATGGAATAATGGGGGTGTAGACGTAAGTACTAACTTATTACTAAATTAACTTAGTAAAGAAAAGTAAGCTTTAATAATATATTTTACGTTTCTTGCATTTTCTTAGCTATTATGTTTAGTTTATAAGTTTTGTACGCATACAAATTTTGCTATAGAAATATATAAAATAACATTGAGCATATTAATGTGACTGAGTACATTTTTTATATACTACTTTAAACCTACTTTTATTATATTAATTTATTATAACGACAGTAAATAGTTCTTTTTTTGCCTTTTAAATAACCATATAAAGTTTTCTTAAAAAGAAACCACTATAAATATAATAACAATAAATATTTAGTGTGTACTATACATATTTTATATAAACCTTTACAAAAAACTATTTTTGTTAAAGTTTTGGAGACTAAACGCACTAACAAATAGACGTGAATAACAACTTTATTTTTATTTTTATTTTATTATTATTTTAAAATATTATTATTACAAAATAGAACAACTAGATTTTTTTAGTAATCTTTGATAATTTGATCGAATTCTAAAAGGAGTTATTCATATCGGATGTATTTTTTGTGTATATTATACGATATTTTTGCTATTTACAAATTGATTTATAACCTTTTTTTATCAATAATGATCAAGCAATGTCAAATCAAAGAATTTAAGGATGGTCCTACGCTACTTTTATTATGTACTCTAGAAAAACAGAGATAAATGTATCCTACGGGAAATGTACCTTTTTCCAGGATAAAAAGTAGCCTATGTACTATTTCAGACTATAATCTATCTCTGTGCTAAATTTCATCTAAATCCGTTCAGCCGTTCTGGCGTGATTTAGTAACAAACATCCAAACATCCATCTAAACTTTTACATTTATAATATTAGTAAGAAGTAGGATTATTTGTTACAATTAATACTATACTACTTTTTATTTTATTCTAAAATAAATTATAATTATTTTCTAAATTTAATATTGGAATAGTTTTATTTATTTATTTTTTATTTTATATACCATCTCTTAAACTTAACTTTGTTATTTACTTATAAAAATGTTTTGACTAATGTTGTTAATTCTATTCATATGTAATATAAAAGCTGTTAAACAAGAAAAGTTAAAAAAAATTATCCCAAAGTATGAAATTGAAAACTTTCAGTGAATTTTAAGACAAACAACTATATTAACAAGTTACAATACACTAAGAAGTACACGCAAAACGCTTTACCGACTAACAATCTTTTAATTAAAATATCACGCACTCACTATCATACATATAATAATCAAAATTATCCAAACCATCCATTATCCTTGTCCCCAGAGACATCCCAAGACAGAGTAATTAATAAGGATTTGTTCCAGAACGGATGAAAAAGATGTTACTCACATTTTTTCTCACGAAATTTGCATTTCTTTCATTTAAAAAATAGACAAAACCTGTTCAGAGATTCTGGTCGCATCATTACCTGTATATTACCGTTTTATTAAGCTATAGTAACGTATAGAAATTTTAATACTAAGATTCTTAAGCCTGTTACAATAGGTACGATGCCCGCGGCGCTTGCAAATGCATGCAAATTTTTTTTATCATCCCCTAATTTGAATATTTGAAATTGAACTCTATTACTATGAAAGTAGAGTTCAAATGAACTTTAAACTAGCTTAAGAAGTTAACCCCCAATTTGTATTATGAATAATGAACTTTATTATAAGCCCTTAGGGTATGTAATTGATCAAAACCTGTACCTAGTTTTGATTTGATTAATCATTGCCAATATCTCTTAGAATGGGTAAAGTATTTAATATTGTTCTCGTGTACTATTTTTGCATAATACAAGAATTTTAAAGTAGAGCTCATACATGAGTTTCTTTAAAAGTTCTTTCATTTATATCCCATGAAAATTGTCATTAATCAGACATAGAAATATGATGGAATTTTTTTCAATTTATATGGTAAAATATTTTTAAATATTCTTATTACTTTTATAAAAAGTAACAATTGTGTTTTACAGCAAGGTAGCTTAATAAATGTTATGATGTTTAGTATTTCGAGATATAAAGAGTCTTCTGGGTAGTGCGCTTCAGAAGTATCGAGCTTTTTGATTTGATGAAATACTGGCGAATTGCCTTTAGTTATGTTTTAATGTTTAGTATGGATTTCTCAGAGATGAGATATTTTCCCGCAGTAAAAAGTATTCTATATGTTGAGCCGGATAACCAGCTATCATCATACCAAATTTCATCACAATCTGTCCAACTTCCAAAGTTTTCTCGTGATACGTTCAAAGACAGGCAGAAAAAAAAAATCTAAAAACTATATATTCGAGCCCTGTATCGATAATAATAACTATTTCAATAAGATTTTCCATAAATTTTCACCGGAGGTAGGACTCTGTCAAGCCTGAGGAGTCCGACTGGATGGGTACCACCCCCTTATCTATTTCTGCCGCCAAGCAACAATGATTGCATTGTTGTGTTCCGGTTTGAAGGATAAGGTAGCCAGTGCAATTACAGGCAAGAGGCATATCATCTTAGTCCTCACAGTGACAACGCACCTGCGGCTCTGTATTTTTGTTACCTAAAACCTAAGTGCATGAACTGTAGGTGTTATGGGCGACAGGTACTGCTTTCCATCAGGTGGTCTGTCTGCTCGTTTGTCACTCAATCTTATAAAAAAAAAAAAATAATGTACAGATTCGACTCAGTTAGAATTTGGTTATATGTACAGATTTTCGCATGGATTCACGTGAGCACGCGTCACATATAGAAAGTAAACATATCTTCACGCTATGATAAGACGAGCGTTATCAATGAATTATTATCAACATATAAGTTAATTAGAGAGAAAATATTTAGTTTATAATCTACACTACTATTAAAAAGAGAAAAGATTTGTATTTTTGTATGTTTGTAACGAATAAACTCAAAAACTACTGGACCGATTTAGATGAAATTTGGTAAGAAGATAGCTTGAGACTCTAGGAAGGACATAGGATATTTTTTCATAAAATTGAAAAAGATGATCAATATTATAATAAAATATAGATTTAAAATGTAGTTGTACATGAGAAGGTTACGTGTAAAAGAACGTTGAAATAAAATTAAAGGTATAAAATTTGATTTCTGTAGACTGCGTTGGTTATTTTATATCCAGAACTCAAACACAACTCAAAATAACTTATACTTTACCAGCAACATATGTACATACAAACTTATATATATTAATAATAGTGTCTATTTCAAATAGATATAGACACTTAGTTTATTTAATTTCAATAGAGGCAGTGTTATCAATAAGTGAGGTAGCTAATACCGGCTCGAAATGCAGTTGTGCTGAAAAGCCAGTATGACACTACAAGTTACTATGGGAAAATTAGTAGAAATTTTACGAAACCTAGGAAATATTATGACTCAAGAAAGTGTAAATTCGATATGCTTTAACATATTTTTTTTATGTAGACTATCGAAAATAATTAGTATTAGCGACTCACCCTCGCTTCGCTCCCGTTCATCCCTAGGTTGCTTCCCAAAACAAAATTAATTAATTAATTTAGTTTTAATTTTTTTCGTGAGACCCTATTTTTTCTAAAATAAAAGTAGCCTAATTTACTTCTTATAACATCAGCTATCTGCCAAAACAAACAGACAGAAAGACATACAAACATTTTAAAAAATGTTGTTTTGGTATATGTACCGTGTATACATCCATATGCATTTAGTAAAAAGCGGTTATTTTAATATTACAAACAGACAGTCGAACTACGATATGACGAGTATCTGTATCGATGATTCCTTTTTACTTAAACATTTGGACTTTATAATCTACCAGTTGATTTTACTGAAGAGGTAAGATTTTTATAGCTTCACATTTAATTTTTAATATTTGTGACTGTGGTAGACGGTAATTAGAATCGATACTTATACATATAATAAAATTGTAACCAAGCCGAATCTTTATATTAAATATTTTTTTAAATAGTTATTATTTAAATAGTTTTTAGAATTTTCGTCTATCTGTCTGTCTGTGACCGCTTCACGGAAACACCACTCTAAAGATTTTGTTGAAATTTAGTATAATGACAGCTGGTTATCCGGGTCAATATATAGGACACTTTTTACTGCGCGAAAATATCTCATCTCTAAAAAATCTATACTAAACGTCAAAATTTAACTAACTCGCATAGTATCCAATTCAAGAAAAGTAATAATTTAATTAAGATTTATTAATTTCAAAATCAAATAAACTATAATAATTCATAGAAAACTTCTAATCCATGAAAAAAAATGTTTTTTATTTTATTCTTTTAATTTGAAGTAACAATATTCTTTATATAATACCTTTATCAATGGCTAAATCCCAAATTATAATATTATAGAAAGTAAAAATTTTTTATATTCTGTTTTGTATCAGTCTTACATACTTTTATTAGATTTTTTTTCGAAAATTACTAAGTCTTTGTTTAGTAAAATATGAACTTTCTGCCCTTACGGTGCTAGATACAAGTTGACAAACTTGTTACGACTTTTTATATTCCCAAATACAATAAAGGTATCTATCTACTCTTGAAATTACTTGGAAAAAAACTGTTACCTCAATTCTTTTGACATTTTTTCTCTAACAATAGGTAAATAATTCACACTATGAAAATAAAAAAAGTGAACACTACCTACAATACCACATTGATATATCAAAATACAATAAATATGCTATGGGCGTCGGCAAAAATCAACTTTTTGAGTTACGACAAAAAAATTGCCAATATATATATTGTTCTGGACCCTGCTAACGATATTTTGATGACTGCTTCACAATAATAAAATAAAAGAAGTAAAGTTATGAGAGTACTGTGCCAGTGCAGTGGGGTGAAATCACCTTGTGATCGACAAAAAATATCTTAGAATAATATAATAATATGAATAAAATAATTATTTTGATATTAATATTCGAGTTAAAGTTCACACGTTAAAAAAATCGAAATTTTTAGAAATCGTTTCATAAAACTGAATATACATTACTTTTTTATTATTCCCTATAAATTAATGTTGCCATTACATCAGTGATTAATGAAGACATTTTACCTTAAAGAAAAATCGAAATCATTGAATCATCCTTTTTAATTATTTCCAACCATTCACATAATAAAACTATTCATAATAATCCAAAGACGTATTACCAATCAGTCAACCGTCAAAAATCGATTAAAAATCGCACAATGTAACCTAACCGAGTGATAAATCTGTAACATCTTAATTACTCTACGTCAAAATCGATTATGCACATTCGAATATTTGAATAAGATTCATTGCTCTATCATTAATTGTTATTTGAATTAAGCCTTTTTTTATTTGACCCTTTGCATATTGTTTAAATAGGGATGTAATACAGATTTCTGTACAGAATTTTACACTCGATTTCGGTTGATATTAGTTATTAATTATTTTTTGTCCAGGTGTAGAGACCGCTTGGGTGTAACGCCTCCCTGCACTAATGTTGTCTGGGAGCGATTTCTTTATCTTTTTTGAGCTACTGTATTCTTTGATTTAGCCGTTGCAAAGTAATCTTAATATTATTATAAATGCGAAAGTTTGTATGTATGTATGTACGTATGTGTGTGTGTTTGTTAATTCTTAAGGCTGAAACGGCTGGATGGTTTTGGATAAAATTTTGTACATAGATAGATTATGATCTGGAGTAGTAGAAACAAGTATAAAGTCATTTGTTATTACTTTTTTTGTAAATATTTATAAGAGGCTGGTATGATTTTAGATTTGTACCATAATATTATATACAACACGTTTAGCTCAGTTTGTAGTAACCCTATTTGCTATGCCGGCGATCGCGGATTTGAGTCCCGCTGGAGACATTGATTTGTGTGTTGAGCACGAATGTTTGTACTCCAGTCATGGGTGTTTATATTTATAATATGTATGTATTTAAAGTTATATTATGTGTAGTGTATCAACTATCTGGTATCCATAACACAAGCCAGCTTACCATGGAACTAGATGGTGCTGTGTGTTAATGTCCCAACATATTTATTAATTATTACGTATTATATACAATATATAAGGTCCATAATAGAGCTCGATATTAAACTATGCAAATAATAAGGATTTACTATAATTTAAGTTAATTCTAAAAGCAATGTAGAGCCACATCATTTTTTCAACAGATACAAATAATATTTAACGTACGTTATATTTTAAAATAAATAATATGTGACGTACATGATTTGATATTTTGCATTATTTCCTTTCCTTGCACGTGAGAGGACTCGTTTTCCGTTCACTTTATAAGAATATTTTCGTTGCATGCAAAATGAGAATCTTGTTTGAACCTAAACTATATGTGATAAATTTTATTTACAAACTCGTAACTTATCTAGTGTATTTCGTATTTATAATATGGGCAACGCCACCTTTTGGAGATTTTACTATTAACAGACTATGACCTGAAATAACACATAGGATATGAGCTGTTTAAGATCACAGTATGTACTAAATTTATTCTAAATCTGTCTAAACTGGGACGCCGTTTACATAAAGTTACATATATAATGAATGAAATTCACATAATATACACATGGATGAAAAATTCTTCAAATATTGATGGTATCAAATTCCACTCAAAAGAAACATTCCTTTATTATAAAATTATAAATAACTGTATATTAATATTATTTAAAAAGCTTACCTGAGCTCGCAATGGAACCAAAACTGTTGTTATGCTTAAATAAAATAACCTCCTAACCTCTGAATAAAACTTGATATATTAAAAGTACCTTTAATCCTTATCCCGATCGTTTCTTCCACTCTGTATATATCAATAAAAATAGCATATATCTGGATAGCATGGCTTGTTAACCGTAAAAGATATAACATATAGATATTTTAAATTAACTATATCTACTCAACATATAAACAAACAAAATTTACTATCAATATTTATGATTGGAATTAGGTACTGCCAACACGCAATGGCTTTAAACTAAACGTGTATTCAGAACGGTCACTATAAATAGTAATGAAAATAGCGTACATTAAAATATTTTTTTAATAACAGAATACTTCCTCGTACCACATCCATGGACTAATTTGGCACTTCTACCAAAATTCAGTCAAATGTAAAACAATTTCCATAATCTGATAGAGCCATTATATTAATAATATTCAATTCTGAAACAAGAGGAACAATAGCACATATCTATGTACGGTGGCCACAATTTTGACAGCCGAGAGACCGGTCTGAAGATTAATGGTCGGGCTACTCATCGTCGTAATGACGCCCCCTCGCAAGGTCTAATGACATCGAGTAGGGTGACGGTGATAAGGAAAATGTTTATGTTAGGATAGTCTTGATCGCTTAAGTACAAAATTTGGAGTTCTTGTGAATGTATAATAAAATCATTTCATTTATTGATATATTATTTTTTAGGTAATGTTTCTGAGTTCAAGTTTTAGTAACGTACCTTAACTATGTTAATATATGTTGACATTTAACTTAAACAAATAAGGCAATTATTAACATATCTAAGAGATTGGCGAAGTAAATAATAAATGATATATCTAAAAACTCGTGATATATGATTATATCAAGATATTATTACACCTCATCGTCTGCTTTATTCATACTTGCCACTTGTCTATGGATAGATAATTTGATATCAATATTAAAATAATACAATTGTATTTATTACCTGTTCCATTTAATAAAAAACAGATTATAAAGTAATCAAATTGCAAAACCAAGCAATTATTTAATAAATATGTTAAAATCTATTGGCGCTTACTTCTCTTGTAGCAATTTGTTGAACAGCACTATTAAATGTAGAACATGGAAAAAAAATAATTAGTAAATCGTGACTTATGAATGTTGTACATAATGAAATACTATATTTATCACATTTATTTTACAAATTTTTATGTTAACACCGTTGAATGTTTAATAAATAATATATTATACATTGTACAATACATAATACATACATTATACTTGTATATCTTTGAATGTTAGGGAAAATCTTAACAAAATCCGTTACGTAGTTTAGAAATCACGAGCGTGTACAGAGAGATAAAAATGGACAGAGACTTTGTTTTTTATATTAATATGAATATTTACTATTTAGTTATTGTTATACTCTTCGTTTACGTTAAAATGTAATACAATGGCTAGAAAGTGTTATAGAGTTTTATTTCAGAATCTTAAATGATTCTTATAAGATATTATAACATTATAAAAAAATACTAGAACAAAAAATGACATAAATAGGACAGTCCATGTAAATCAGCCATTGTGGTCACCCTTAACGCATCCTTGGTTAATGTCTCTGCGTAACGAAAAAAAAGTCTGGCATGTTTATCTTTGCCGAGACGGAGTCTTGCGAATTGCGAGTTTCGGCCCCTAATCGATTTTAGCCGGGACACGTCTAATTTAGCGGATTAATTGTGAACACCCTACAGCTAATATCCTTGTTTATTGTAAGCGATATACCTTGTATTGTTTCTTTCTGTAATTAACTGTATTTTGTCTAGTGTTGAGATATAATTATAGTCATAATAATTATGTTTAAATGGATGTGTGAGTGCATTTGATTCTTGTAAGTCGATAAGCTCTTGGTTATCGCGGGTACGATTCCAGTACTTTTATTACTAAATTTGCCCGTGACTCTATTGGCATGGTAAGCCTGTCGGCTATCCAATGTTCTACATATACTTTAATATTTGAAATATGGCCATTTTTGATTAAAAAAAAAGAAAGCTGCATACATATATTACCCTCATTTACTTTGTGCAAACCTATAACGTCTTTTTTATTTTATATTATTTAATATAAGTATATTTAAACTATTTTCCATATTCATGTTTTATTTTTATATTAGTGTTTATCATACCATTATTTCAAGTGTTTGTAAAACACAGTAGTACAGACCCTTTAAAAAAAATAAACTCTGAAACTTCTGATCCAATTTGTATATTCTCCCATTAAAAGCTATATAATGTCTAAGCACTAAACCTTTTCTTACTATAAAAAAGTTGTATTTTCAGTAAGAAATCACTATATTGGATCTTTTATTTAAGTAAACGCAGGCCGGTAATATTAGTTTAAATAAAAAGATAATGCAACCTCATAGATTTGGTAAATCGAAGCTTAAAAGCTTCTTCATTTGGAGATCTTACAATATATTACTCTACCTGTGTCCCTACCCCGAATATCTAGAGCAATAGAACAGCTATATTTACGATAGCCAGAGTCGATACGTCGTATTGTTGACAAGTTTCATCCTACAACGCCCAAGAGGGTAACTTCACTGTGCACAATAAAAACCAAGTGTGGTTTAACGATTCTTCTGTATGCCTTTACTTTGTTTTCTCTTTTGATTTACTGATTTTTCTTGGAGAGAAATAGTTTTCTTTTTTTTTTGATTAAGCCCGTGATTAACCTTATAATAATTAAAAAAATTAAGCAGATTTATTCTATATATTATCTAAATATACTCGTAATACACAAACACTGTGTAATGGTCGGTAAAACCCAAGAAGACCGTGCCTAATAAATACTATTTTCTGACTAATAAATGAATAATTTAGTCATTCACTTCTACGACATCGAACTCACTACCTAAAATAACGGCTGAAAGTCTAAAAACTGAAAAAAAGTAAAATACGAATAGATATTTATCATTTTAAAGCGATCCAAACAAAACATTGACAAGTAAATTACAAAAGGTGACAACTAAATTTTTTAACCTTAGATGAAGTGTTGAAGAAAAAAATTTAAAAGAATTGGCCAATAAATAACGTGACGATACAATATTATGATCTCAGTATAATACGTTTCATATTATTGGGAACATAATTCACTTCCTAAGGCGCTATTTGCAAAGGGGTGACTCGGGTTAAGGAGGTATACTTCGTTCAGTCGGATTTGATACTTTATTTAATGTTCTTTGCATATATCAATACCATTTATGACCATATAATTTTAAATATATACCAGTTTTCAGTATTTGACGAAAAGTTTTGCACAGTTTTTAATGACCTTACTTGCTGTGCCAGCGGTCGCTGGTTCGAGTCCCGCTGGAGGCATTCGTTGGGTGAAGAACACGAATGTTTGTACTCAAGCCATGGGTGTATATATTTATAGTATGTATCCATTTAAAGCCATTTATGTGTGTTGTATCAACTATCTGGTATCCATAACACAAGCCTCGCAGCTTATCATGGAACTAGATGATGCTGTATGTATGATATTAGAGTATGTACTACTAAAGTGAATACTAAAGCAGCTAAAATATGTTATTTTAATGATAATAAAAACTATTCGTATTAAAAAACATGACCTTTTATGACAATTACTGATAAAATAATTTTATATTTTTTATTTTTATTTTTTTTAAATTAAAACAATAGATTTATAATAAAATAATAATGAATTAAAACTATTATTTTAATTTACTATAACTGAAATTAAAATTTAATTAACTTTTCCTAATTAACTTACTACGTTAAAAAAATACATTTAGTTTTATTATAAAATTATTATGAATACTTCTAGACTTAATATTAAAATAGCATCAAGACCTATCAATCGTGTCTGAACAAAATTATTAACTCATTCGATTCACATACCTTTAAGGAGCTAACCGCTACATTTTTTTTATTTGTCATCGCTTTGTATGGGAAGATCTTTTATTTAAGATTTTTTAATCTTTGTCAGTGTTTTGTTAAAACTAAGCTACTTGAACAGTCAATGGATTATGATAAGCTGATAATTCTGGGAGACTGACTTGTTTTATACTCCTCAAATGTATGGTACAGTTTGAATTTGTATTGTAAAGTTTTGAGTAAGGGGTTAAGTCAAGTTAAGGAAAACTATAGATGTTGTTAAATGCAGTCATCAGAAAACTAATGTTCGCCGTAAGCGATCCAAGCAGCTATAGACAAGACGGACCGTTGCATCTAATATGGTTTTGGTATAATCCAAAAATATACTATTGTCTAAAACATAAATTTTAATATTTTTTATAATATGTTTTTCTCAACAAAATCTTGTTTTTCGGGATCGAATTTCTAAATTTGCTAGTAAATAACAATATTTATGGCAATGAAGATTTGAGCACGATGCTGCTAAAATATTCTGAAATATTAAGTGAACAGACACCTGTAACAAACATTGTAACATTACATATAAGAAACATAATATGATTTACAAATTAAAATTGCTATTTTATATTGATTTACCATCCTCAAACAAAGTAGTGATAACAGATCATTAGTACACGAGTGAAAGACAATTTACGAGCAATGGTTCAGAAAACGCTAATGATTAGTAGTATTCGACTTGCGACTAATAAGATCATTTGTGTCTGTAAGTCTGTGAGTGTGTATGTGTATGTGTGTGTATGTGTGAGTGTGTGCGTGTGTGTGTGTGTGTGTGTGTATGTGTCTTTTTTTAACGTTTGTACAAAATTATACATTTCTAGACCCAATGGTCAAGGCTGTGTGTTGTCAGTCAGTCAGTGTTAGTTTTTTTACGTAGATAATTTTATAATATTATTTATAATTCATACTATTCTACGTGGAGATTGTTTCCGTGACCAGCACAATAGATATCGCTTTTAAGATTATCTACTTCATACACCAACATTGTAACAGATAATTTAATGTCATTTACATAAACAGAATAACAACTTTTTCATAATGCTCTATAAAATAGTATTTTAATGTATAGGTCGAAAACTATATATCTAATGCTAATGGTACTATTAAAATAAATATAGAAACAACTTTGTTATTAATTGTGTTTTTACATAATTCACATAATCGATAAAAAAGTTGACAATCAGGGGAGAATAACTGTTTTTTTTTGCCTATTTATACCTATCTACCTCCTCGTAGATACTGTGACTCTACTCATCCCCCCTGGCTTTACTTCGGCGTAACATGAAATTACTCCTAAATCTAAACCTAATTAAACGTTACATGAAATTCGTTCAATAATATTTGTGTTTAAAAAATATTATAATGCTGAAGCTATCCGAATATATTACTAACTATCCGTTATTATTAAAAAAAGCGTACAGACAAACAGATATTGATTTTATCTATAGGTACTACTAATATTATAAAGGCGAAAGATTTTTTATTTGTTTGTTTGTACTAAATAAGCTCAGAAACTACAGAACCGATTTAAATGAAATTTGTTAAGAAAATAGTTTGAGACCTTAGGATAGTTTTTATCCCGGAGATCATCCCTTAAGAAGGTGAAAATGGGGATTAAAGTTTGTATGGGAAAGCAACCCAAGGATGGACCCGAGCGAAGCGAGGTTGAATCGCTTGTATTATATACATAGACAAGTGAACAATATCGGGTGCAATCTTCTTCCGCTCGTCACTCCCACCCATCCATCTTACATCGCGACGACTCATCACGCTAATTTGCTTCTATGTGTGCCTTGTTGATAGAATCGGGTAATTTGGGGGAAAAGTATTTATTGTACGTAAAATTGTGTGGGTTAGTAGTTCTATCGGTCTACCCTTTCTTAATTTATATTATACTTGTTTTTGCCAGCGGCTACACTAAAATCACTTAACAGACCTACTTTGTACGAACACATTATGAACTCATGCTAAATCAATGTCAAAATGAAGTTTGGCAAATATTTTTATAACCTACTTGTTCTTGCCCACAGCTTCACTCGCGTGATAAGCGAGACAGGGAGACAAAGGTAGCCTATGTTCTGTCCCATAATGTTATGTTCCTGACAAATTTTATCGAAATTTGTTCAGCGGTTTAAGCGTGAAAAAGTAATAACAACAAAACAAAAAAAAAAAAACAAAGCAACTTTCTCATTTCTAATATTATACTATGGATAGATTTTTCAAAAAAAAAAAACATTATTACAATAATATATTTATAGGCTTAGACTTTAAACAATCGGAAGTGTTTGTGAAATGAATTTCTAAATTGGATAATTGATTTATACAAAGTTGATTTTTAAACGAACGTAAAACATTTTTATATGAAATATACAACAGTATGTAAAAGTACTTTAAATAATTATCCCAGTTCATTGATCTAATCCATATTTTACAAGTAAAATAGTGTGTCACCCTCGTTCCGCTCGCGTTCGTCCCTAAGAACATTTTAACGGTTATTATAGATTTCTTAGAGATGAGATTTTCCCGCAGTAAAAAGTATCCTATATGTTGATCCAGATAGCCAGCTATCGTCATACCAAATTTCATCAAAATCTGTCCAGTGGCTTTCTCGTTTCTAAATAAACAGACAAAAATTCTAAAAACTATATATTCGACCTCTGTATCCATAATATTGACTACTTCAATAAGATTTTCCAAAAAATATTTAATGTACATTAGACTCAGTTAAAATTTTATTATATGTATAGATGTAATATAAGTAAATATTTTTTTGTGTTCGAATCCAATTTTGGGACAAATAAAGTGAAAAAATAACTTAATCCCTCAAAAGACTCTACATACGATTTAGTATCCAACGGCTTATCCTCGACGCTTTGAAGTAGATATGTTGCTAACAAAGTTTATAATATCGACACTTTATAGAATACCCAGAAATATATTTAAGTACGTAAATACACTTATACATAATTCGGAAAAAACAATTCAATTATTCAAAGATCACTCTGAAGTAAATCACCTTTTAAAATATTTGTATTAACTTTGGTTTTACAAATATAAATGAAATTTAAAAAATCCTTTCTAACTGCAGTAATTTATTACATCTTTTCGTAGAATTATATTTAGTTAAAGGGGAATGAAAGTGTTAGAATTAAATATGTATATACATTACCTGGACACTTCGCAAAATATCGGGACTGCAAAATTGTCAGTAACAAATATATCCGACACTGTCACTTATATAATTGACTTTAAAATCGTCAGTGATAGCTCAATGGTAACGCGCTCACTTGAAAAATCCAGTGAAGCGGATTCAAATGCCGGGTCTCGCACTTCTGATATTGGCATGTGCAAATAATTTCCAATACGATTACCACACGTCTTACGGTGAAGAAAAACATTGTGAAGAAAACTGACTGAGAGAATCTAGCAAGTTCTCGAAAGACATGTGAAGTCCGCCAACCCGCACTTGGCCAGCGTGGTGGATTATGGCCAGATGCCCCTTGTAGTAAAGGGAGGCCCATGACCAGCAGTGGGACTATAAAATGGAGCTGAATACATAAAATCTAAACTAAAATCACTCAAAAGACATATTTTGTATGGACCTCGGCCTACATTGCTGAAACAAAATCCAAATGTGAAAATGATTTTATTACCTACTCTATCCACGGCTTAGCTCGCGTGATACGTTTATCACGGGTGATATTCAAGGGTAGCCTATATCCGATTCCACGATGCAATCTATGTTCTTGAATTTTTTTATCGAAATCTCTTCAGTAGTTAAAGCGTGAAAATATATCTAACAGACAAATTAACTTACACGTTTATATATTAATGCTGGTATCCTCAATCCCACATTAATAATAATTTTATAAAAATATTATATTTATATTTTGATTTGATTTAACTGCGGCGTCTGCCACAGCGCCAATGAAGTTTTACTTCAACCGGGTGTAAAGGTTACACGCAATTTTTTTTAATCATTTGAGGCATAATATAAGTAATTAAATATAACTATTGAGTGAGAAGTGGAATAGGCTTGTCTTTAGTAATTTTATTTCAATATAATTAACCATATTCTTGTAACATCTACAATGAACAGACATTAGTATATCCTCAGATAATCCTCGGTCCGTCACTCCTAGACACATATCCCACTGTCTAATACGATCCTTATCACTGCGACGTTTATTTGATTGAAGCTAAATTTAATAGAAACACTAATTTTCACTCGCAACTTTGGTTACGCATGAAAGGTACGGCTCGTACGTCGATTAAAAATAGTACATTTTTTTAAATAAAAAAAAAATTAAAAATTGGTTAAGAATTTTTACATTTCATACGGGCCTCCCTTCAGTACGAGGGGAATCAGGCCATAGTCCACCACGCTGGCCAAGTGCGGATTGGCGGACTTCACATGTCTTTCGAAAACTTGCTAGGTTTTCTCAGACATACAGGTTTCTTTACGATGTTTTCCTTCGCCGTAAGGCAAGTGGTAATCAAGTTCGAAAATGATTCGCACATGAAAATATCAGAGGTACGAGACCCGGGATATCATACAATAGTTGTAGAAATTATCAATAGCAAACAAAGAAATGAATAAATTTTTGTCTTATTATAACCTATTACAATATGTAAGAAGGATAAAATCGCATTTCAATATCTTATAAATAGATGTAAAATTCAAAATAACAGACTATTTTTATAGATTCTTAATATAGGCAAAATCGACTTTATTTAAAAAGTATGTCACAATCAGTAATGTTTTTTTTTTTTATTTAATTTTTTATTTTTGGGACATTAACACACAGCAGTGTGTTAATGTCAAAACATACAACCATAACCTTGTAGTTCCATGGTAATGGTTATTAAATAGTTGATACACTACACATATATGTATAACTTTAAATACATACAATATACATATTATAAATATAAACACTCATGACTGGAGTACAAACATTCGTGTTCATCACACAAATGAATGCCCCCCGCGGGACTTGAACCCGCGACCGCTGGCACAGCAAGTAGGGTCACTACAAACTGAACCAAACGTGTCGTCAATGTGTAAACACTTTTGAGATATCCTTCTTTATATAGTGTTTAAACATAGCTATGTACTTGATACACGATGTATCCCAGAAATAGAACCTATAAAAAAACGATACAAAATATTCTCGAACCTATGACCTAACTAAAAATAGGGTATAGAATAACCAATGCATTTCCAACGGACACTAGCTTATCCCTGGATAATCCGGTGTCATTATCGCGACGTTATCCGTCACTGTCAGCGGCACGATCGCTATCGGTGGCGGGACGTTTATGTGATTGCGGGGACGGTTTTGATGTGAATTTTACGGGAAACAGGTCATTTAGTTTTCTGTTGGCAGATGATATAACCTAAGTGTTTTTCATAATATATTTATATTATATACTTTGCTTTATTGAAAAGATGTGCTTACTATGATAGAGTCAGTGCATAGTACAAGACGTGTCTTGCTGACTTTGCTTATAATTAACTTACACTATTATTATAAAAACGAAAATTTGTTTGAATGTGTGTATGAGTGTTGCCGTTTTAGATGAAATTTAGTACACGGAAAGAATACCTGCAGTAGCACACAGCATCCAAAATCACTAGTCTAATGTCGCTTCTACCATAATAATCATCTGAAATACATAAGATAAAGTCTTAATATATATTTTAAACAAATATTTAATATTAACAGAAAACTTTATTTTTGAAATCGGTTAAAGGTAATAATAGAGTTTGAAGTCGAAGCTGCTACAATGCGTTATGATATCTACATACAACTACCCCAACGACAGAGGGTAGAGGCGTCGCTGTGTGTGACGGTGACGGATGTACGGTGTCTTGGAGGGCGAACTTTTTAAGTTGACATCACGTCTCTATTGGGATAATTTCAAAGAAAATTAATTATAATTTTGGTAAATATAATTATATATCCAAATATATTCACTAGGTATATAAAATTAATAATTTTATACGTATTGTGTATTTTTTGTTTCGAAACGAATTTTTGCGTTTTTGTTGGAAACCTTCAATATCACACTACTAATATAAATATAAAAGCTTGTGAGTTGTGAGTGTGTATGTTTTTGTGTGTATTTATGTATTTACGTTATTCATTCAACGGCTCTAGGGAAATGAAAGATAGCGAATTTCTATACAAATAATACATATACTGATATAAATTGAACCAGTAATTCCGGAGTGCTCACAAACAGACAAACAATTAGACAGATGATGTGTTTTATCAAATAACATTGATATCTCGTCGAGATATTTATCAAGAATTTTATTATAGCAATCTGATAGCCATGGCGTAATCTAGTCATATTGTAGTTATTATTATTCATTTAAATAAATATTTTATTAGTCTATTGTTAGCATCTAATAAAAGATGAATAGCGCATCTGAGCAGTAGGAAAACCCAATAAATGGATATTATGATGACAACTAAATATTCAAAACAAAATGTACTAATTTATATAGACGTTAGCAAGCACTTTTGATATATTTTTTTTATAAGATTCAGTGACAAACGAGCAGACAGACCACCTGATGGAAAGCAGTACCTGTCGCCCATAACACCTACGGTTCATGCACTTAGGTTTTAGGCAACAAAAATACAGAGCCGCAGGTGCGTTGTCACTATGAGGATTAAGATGATATGCCTCTTGCCTGTAATTGTGCTGGCTACCTTATCCTTCAAACCGGAACACAACAATGCAATCATTGTTGCTAGGCGGCAGAAATAGATAAGGGGTGGTACCCATCCAGTCGGACTCCTCAGGCTTGACAGAGTCCTACCACCGGTATCATAATTTTTTTTATTTAAATGAAATGTCAGTATGTACGTCCGTGAAGAACCTGCCACCTGCTCTTAATACAGTTCTGCTGTTCAAAGCCTTAGAGAAAGTCAACAGTGTTGTTCTTTTAAAAATAATATTCGTTTACAATATTGAAATACAATAATTGTTTAGATTATCCTATAGGTATATATTTTTATCAGTAACATATGTATATGTGATTTTTACAGTTATTTCTAGTATATTTATTTCTTGCACTATATTGCCCGCTGACATCTTCCACATCCAGGGGTTGACTGGAAGAGATCTCTTTCAGAGATAAGTCCACCTTTGTTAACTAAGGTTATTGTTTTTTTTCTGTATAACATTTAAAGTGTATTAAAGAATATAATAAGTATTTCAACTAAAATTCGTCCTACATATAAGTATCTGCAAAGTATACCGTGATGGATTATTATTATATTTAAAACTAAGTTGTAGCCTTAGAATTTTTATTTTTATCACTGTTATATATTATTATCAGCTGACCCTCGATTAGCTCGGATGTCTCCCTAAGCTTGAATGGTTTAAGAATGCATAAAAGGTAAACGTCCAAAGAAAAATCCTTCTAATTTTACACTAGGAACTTTTGCAGGTGTGTATAGAATATCCCATTAGAGTTTCATCACATTCGAATCAATGGTTTTGGAACGTATAGAGGATAAACATATTCATTTTCATCTTTTTATTTAAATAGAAGAAAGGATACTAGTGAGTTACTATCGATCGCTAGGGTATGTCCCTAAATGGCTGTTATATTTATAATACCTTATACATGCAGCGCCACCTTTTGGCAAATTTTATTGCCTATGAGTTATTCCAGGTCATAGCTTACCTGTGTGCTTTTCTTACAAATCATATATGAATAGCACACACACAATGTGATGTATACCATTAGTTATACTATAGAAATACTTATGACAATTAATTTAAACTTAGATATCTACGATGATAATAATATGAAAAAATAATACTTTTAGAGATTTACGCGAATATTTGACATTTTATATGAAACTATCTTTTCGAAGAATAAATTCGAAAAATTTTCTTATGAAAAAGTTGAAAAATATTTCTTTTTTTTTTGTTTAAGCGTGCTAATTTTGGAACCATCAATCAGATTATCACTATCCTTACAGTGAAGGAAAACATCGTGAGGAAACTTGCATGTCTAAGAAAACCTAGCAAGTTTTCGAAAGACATGTAAAGTCCGCCAACCCGCACTTGGCCAGCGTGGTGGACTATGGCCTGATCCCCCTCGTATTGAAGGGATGCCCGTGCCCAGCTGTGGGACATCAAATAAGGCTGAACACATACATACATACAATCAGATTAGAAACATTATTCTTGCATTTTATATCTAGCCTATTGATGAAAGAAGATTATTCTAATAACTACGCTACGATGTTTAACAGCATAAGATTTTACTTTAATAAACAACACGAATGAAGTCGCGAACAAAAACTAGTATATAAAGAAGTGAACAAAATGTTCAACATTTTTCTTTTTTTCAAGTTTACAACAATTTCATTTTTTTCAAGTTTTTTTCAATTTGATTTTCATAGCAAAGTACTACTAATAAGGGTCGAATCACATTCTAATTGACAATACAACAAATTGTTTAATTTTTCTTAACCTAACCTCCTTTAGTTCCGATCTTTATAAACTTCCAATTCAATTAAGTAAACGGCACTTACTAAGAAACACAGCAGGTTTCTCCTAGTTTTAGCTTTCTTAAAAGCTTTTTGAAGTGACTTTAATAACATTTAAATTATTTTTAATGCGAAGTATTTAATATTGTAAGTAGAGTACTAACCAAATACAATATTTATTACAGCTTTAATGTTTTAAAACTATATACAATAACATTACTAATTAATATATTTCAAAATATATTAATTAGTAATTAAAAATCGGCTCTCAACCAGCTTAAATTACACGAAAAACAATAGGCAATAGCCCGAATTCAGTAAGTCTTCTCTCTTTTAGTCTTCTATAGTCGAAAAATATACTTGTAACAAAATACTCCTAATCTAACGACTTACTCTCCCTTCGATCGTGTACCTTTCTAGGGGTCTTTTATACGTATTTGTAATTGAAAAATAGTCCTTTTGCTTCGACTCAACATAGATATTGATAGGTTTAAATTGTATGTTTTTAAATCCAAATCTTTATTTAAAATAAAGAAAATTACAACTATTCTTCATTATATATACAGTATAAATGTACACTTAGATATTACTGTACAAGTGTATCGCGTGGAATGGCAAGAATACAAGCCGCATTATCCCGTTGAATGACAATGTCGATTGTTTGGGCGAAAAATGGCCAGCTCTCCTGTCACCTAACTAGATGTAGGTGTAACTAAAAATCGGCGGTACTCGAGATTTCGATCTTTAATTCTCTAATTCTTTTTTTTTAAATTATAATATGCACACGTAAGTTCAATTGTCGCCATTGAGAAATATTTGGGTTCCTATGGGAAGTGTATTACAAATATACGATAAATCTAGTCGGAGACAAAGGAAACGCACGTACTTCTTTGACCGTTTATTTAACGATTAGCGGATCACCTTTGCTTCGCTCGGGTTCGCCTCTAGGAAAACAAAAAGAAACCTATCCCACGGGATAAAATCAGGAAAAATTTTCCAGAATAAAAAGTAGCCTATGTGTTATTCTAGACTATAATCTATCTCTATGCCAAATTTCATTAAAATCCGTTCAGCTGTTCTAGCGTGAAAGAGTAACAAACATCCATACTTACAAACTTTCACATTTATAATATTAGTATAGATTGGCTGTACAGTTGGATCACAATATGAAAAACATATAAAATAATCTACTTGCATACATCACAAAGAGCATGAGCTTTTTGCATTGCAACAGATTTACTTAAGTCTATAAATTGTACTTAGTATTTTATATTATGTCAGTTAATTATTTTTATTTGTTTTACTAGCGACTCACCCTCGCTGCGCTCGGTTTCGTCCCTACTTACGTTTGATGGTTTAGTATAGATTTCTCAGAGATGAGATATTTTCCCGCAGTAAAAAGTATCCTATATATTGACCCGGATAATTAGCTATCATCATACCAAATTTCATCAAAATCCCTCCAGTGGTTTTTCCGTGCTGCCGTCACACACAGACAGAAAGACAGACAGACAAAAAAATCTAAAAGCTATAGATACGGTCTCTGTCTCGATAATAATTTCTATTTCAATAAGATTTTCCAAAATATATTTAATGTACAGATTCGGCTTACTTACAATTTTTATATTATATAGCACGCCACCTTTTGCAAAATTTTACTGGTAATAGTACCTTATGTATTATTCCAAGTTATAGCCTATATATGTACAAAATTTTATCGAAACTCATGCAGCCGTTTTAGTGCTTCATACAAATATTCGAACTTAGAATACTAATGAGATGACTAGATAAAGATAGAAAACAAAACTAGTCTGTCAATATATAAAAACAAGGAAAATAACATTATATTCTAAGACGTCCATATATCCTGCGAGTTCCGACATTTAAGTTTGACAAATGAACGCACACCACAAATTGAGTTTGTACCGTTGGCTTCTGTTAATCATCGTTTAGCTTTTCTTTTGTTACTAAACGTTCACTTAAGTAAGAATAACTGTCTTAAAAACTTCGTTATAGCAAAAATACTATGAAAATATCGATAAAGATGTTACGAAAAAGATGAATATAATGAGAAAGCCATAAATATTATCTTGCTTAAGCTATATATTTATATTTTATACCTATATATATATATATATATATATATATATATATATATATATATATCTTAATGCTTGTGTATATATTTTATATATGACATAAATGAAATTTAAAACACAAACATTGAAAATTATAATATAACTCGTATAAGAGATAAGTTTATTTGAATACGTTTACCTTACGTTTTAACGTTTAGTATAGATTTCTCAGAAATCAGATATTTTCCCGTAGTAAAAAATATCAAATTCAAATTCAAAATATTTTATTCAGCATTAAATTATTACAATTTTTTACTGAACGTCATAAGTCTACAATCCTATATCAAAATCTATCCAGTGGTTTTCTCGTGATGCGTTCACAGACAGACAGACAATAATTCTAAAAACTATAGATGCGACCTCCATATCGATAATAATGACTATTTCAATAAGGTTTTCCATAAAATATTTAATGTACAGATTCGACTCAGTTACAATTTTAATGTATAGATTATGATTATTAGCAATATTGTTAGCAAAAATTTAACATATTAACTTAATAAAATATGAACCTTATAATTTTCCTTTCACCACATATAATTTTACACAATAACACGAAACTAACCTTTACCTGTGAGAGTTATCGCCAAAGCCCAATGAGTCAAAACTGGGACATAACATGAGCTTACGTTCTCTTTTTCTTTCATCTTTTAGTCCAAAGGGGTTTTAATTAAATAGGTTTCCTTTCCGAACCTTTCAAAAACCTAACCTGCCTCAAGCGATACCGCCGAAGATTCAAGATCGACATAAAAATGCTCTGTTATTGATTATCTATACAATGTTATTTCTAGACCCGACAGCATAATATTTTACTACCCCACACACACGTGTACGCACACATGGAAACTACACACATGGATAGGTTAAGAAAAATACTTGTGTCGCGGGTTTTTCTTGGAAACAGCGATGGGATGGAGTTGATGTTATATTATTCAGTTCTTTATTTTCATTTTAAGTTTAATAATATGTATTTGTAAAATAATAATAGTAATAACTAGGTTAATTTTTAATGAATTCGTCTTTCTAAAGTGTTTCAACAGTAATTATTTTTACAATATTTCGTTCATTCAATATATTATAACAACATACTCAAATATGTATATCTAAAATATTTAATTAATTAAAATAATCAGATTTTTCAATTTATATTTTAAGTACTAACCTGTTAAAGAAATCGTTTTTTGATAAGAAATTATTGATAAAGTGCGACCAACAATTTAAAGTTGAATATAAACCGTAAATTCAATAACAACAAATTAGAAAAAAAAACACTAATATCATAAAAAAATAAGTCGACTCTACACCTTTCAAAAGGAGCTAGAGCCCACATACATACACGTCTTCGCCTGCGTCACGTGATCATCCCACTCCCTCTCACATACAAGTCAAGAGAGGGACAGAGCTAGTTTAGGACTAACATTTTATATGTTAGCCGGGTCATGGATATAAAATCGTTTATATAGTACATAAAGATATAGTATAAGGCATTAGAAATCTTTAATAATGGAGAAATATTGGGATTGTTGATACAGATTATGTTACAAGTATGAGTACAAGAAAATATGCTTAAATGTTATATAATTGTACCCAACACTCAAAAATAAAGTGGTTTTGTGGGTTCAATCTATAAGTATATAACGATTGGCTATGGAACATTTGTGTTATATTTTATAAAATAAAAATCTTATTTAAATATACTTACTCTCTATATTATTTAAAACTAGTTGTACTACAGTGCTAATAAATTTTGGTTAAATTCCATAGTTTTTGGCAGGTTTTTTACTAATAATTAAATTCGAATTTAGTGTCAATTGATATATTTTATCTAAACCCAAATCATACAGTTGATTTAAAGCACGTTTTTAACTTTTAAACATCATAATATTTTTTTAAACAATGTTGTATAACTAATTTCTAATCCTTTTTAGCTTTGCGTAGTTATATACTTTAGTGTACACTTGCAAAAATAGCCTACGCTTTTTACGAAAAAGAAGGGATAGCTCAAAATATAGTAGTATTTGTCTTTAGATCTAATTGAGCAATTGAAACAAAAAAAATTAATTTAAAAAAAGGTTTTAATTTAGACGTAATCTATTTTAATTTATATTACTTCCTTTTAATGTGGTCTAGCTGCTTTGAGATACATTCAATCAGACAGGCTGTAAAAAACCTATTTATTAGTTTTTAGTACATTCATTATGTTGACGTTTATTAAAATTTTCCTTTAAATATGTAGATAATTTTCATATTACATAATAAATAACAAACATATGTTAATAATAATGGCGAAAATGTCCAAAGAAACCAAATCTAGATACAATGAAGAAATTTCAAAAAAAACTAAAACTGTATTAGAAGATATTTGAAAAATTAATTTCGTTAACCGGAAATCGAACCCAGAACCAACTTTTCACTTAAGGATAAAAATATACATATATATGTATGTACGTACATTATTGTTGTTAATAATATATACATATATTTGTCCGACAGCATTGCCAACAAAAAGACAGTCTGGATTACGCTGCGTGGTCCCGACCACGAGGCACGATGACCATCAAACAGGGCTACGAGGTGAGAGTAGCGTGGTCGATGTTGTGAATGTATGGCTTATTAGACATTTTTATTTTTTTAATTTCCTATATTTTTAATAAGTAGTTGGTAAAATATTATTCTGTTTTAGAACCTAGATCTTTTTTTTTTTTTGGTTAATAATATTATCACAGATTACAAATAAAAAAAATCGGTATTATTTATAGTTCGTTTGTTATATTTCTCTGCATAATCGAAATAAAGAGAAATAAATTAAAAATTATTTATTTCTTTTTTTTTTTTGCTATAGTAGAATTTAAAATAACATTCTGTTTTAGAACGGAGGTTTATTTTTTTCTTTTTTTTGTTAATAAATAAACGTTTTTAGTAATCTTTATAGTTTGTTTTAGTTATTTTAATGCATTATCTAGTTAAATATGATTTTGGAAAGTTTTTTTTTTTCAAGTTGGTAATAAGAACTTAGACTAGTCTTTACTTTGCCTGACGATTTTTTTTTATAATTAAATTTTTCTTGGTCTCTTTTCCGCTTCCAGAAGTCATTATTGTACATATCATTAATATAGACTTAATTATAATCTGTATATATAAAAGACAAAAGTGATTGACTGATGTATCAACCCACAGGCCAAACCCTTAGGGCTAGAAACTTAAAATTTCGCACACGTATTCCTCTTATGACGTAGGCAACCACTAAGTAATGATTTTTCAAAATTCAACCCCCAAAGGGGTGAAATAGGGGACAAAAGTTTGTATAAAATATTTTATTCCTTGGACATATTTGCGAGCGAAGCCGCAGAGTATGCTGGTTTAAATATAAAGTCATTACATCTTAGTTAAATTTCACTTTTACTTATGGTTATTAAATACATATATCAAAAATTGTTTACTTTAAAACCATTAACAGATAACGTTTCCATTTCTAAATAAGTTTCTTAAATGATAGTTCACTTTTTTGGCTCGGTGTCAAGTACAGTGTTTTCTCCAAATTCAACATATCTATCATACGTTCTTCCCTAGGGTCTAATGACGGGGTAGAAATGACAAAGAGCTTTCATTTGCAAATGTCCTATCCAGAGATACGCCTTTTTGGATTTTCTGAAGATTTTTAATGTGATTATAATATGAAAGTTGTAATCAATTTAACGTATGTATAGTTAATCGTTCAAAGCCAGATTATAATGAAATTGCAATATGTTAGTTTTTTCTAAAATAAATTTTAAGATTTTTAATATTAATGGAGTTTTTTTTTATGAAACAAAATGTAGTTCCCAAATTTATAATATACGTAAACATTAAACTTTACTTTCTAAAAAAAAAATGTATACGATCGAATTGAGAACCTCCTCCTTTTTTTGGAAGTCGGTTAAAAATAGACCTATTATGGAATAATAAAACGTATTTAGTAATACGTGTACATTTTGTAATTTAAATATTTTTGGTTACTTAAACCCATTTCATATAATATTAGAAGTTAACAGAAAATATAAAAATAAAGTTGGATAAAGCATTAAATCACGACATATAGAAAGTTAGCTTTATACGTTCCGCAATAAAATATAAATCTCATCAACCATTACATAAACCTCAAAACTTTATATAACCCTAAAATCCCTATGTGGGTCGGAAAAACAGCACTGTTTGTTACCGACGGTAGTTTACGTCAAAATTCGCTATTAACGGCGATAGATGGCGGTGTTCTAAAGAATTTGCAGCGACGCAAGTTATTTTTCTTTTACGACACTCGACCAAAGTATTTCTCGTTGAATGCTATAATGTTGAACGTAATTTTTAGTTTTTAAAGTTTTAGATATTTATAGATGCTTTATTTTAGAAAATTTTAACTTAAAAATGAACATTTTAGTATGTTTTCGAATATTTTCATATTAAACCTCTATTGCATAATAATCGAACATTACATCTTAATATATGTAATTTTTATAAATAACACTAGTGGCTCACCCTCGTTTTACTCAGATTCGCCACTAGGAAAACAAAGACACAAACCTATCCCACGGGAACCGTACATTTTTCCGATATAAAAAGTAGTATAATGCATAATTATTCCAGACTATAAGAAAATCTATCTCTGTACTAAATTTAATCTAGATACATTTAACTGCTCTGGCGTGAAAAAGTAACAAATATCCATACTCACAAACTCACATTTATAATATTAGTATAGACTAGCGACTCACGCTCGCGTCGCTTGCGTTCGTCCCTAGGTACGTTTTCACGGTTAGCTATGTTTAGGTATACATAAATAGTAGCTTGGTACTCCTAAAATATTCATTTAATTTAAATTATATAGCGATTTCTCGTTTTACTCGAGTGCGTATGCCGTACGCGGATTTTGTTCACAACTTCATGGGTTTAATTTTTTTTTCGCGGAACCCAGATTCTTTTGCCAGTGAAAGTCCCGTCAAAATCGTTCCAGCCGTTTCGGAGATTAGCCGGAACAAACAGACAGATAGACAGACAGACAAAAATTGTAAAAATGTTGTTTTGGTATATGTACCGTGTATATATCCATATGCATTTAGTAAAAAGCGGTTATTTTAGTATTACAAACATACACTCTAATTTTATTTATCTGTATAGATGTAATCTGTCAGAGTTAATGAGTACCTTTAATTATAGAGCTTTCAATATTATTATTTTTTAATTAGACAAACCACTACAGCACAAATTATTATCTATCTTACATATGGCAAAGAAGAGCACATTTTGTACTTAAATGTTCTAAATTCTGTGACTGTACAATTAGAAATATTTTTGCTTTATAAAGCTATATATAGCCTATTTAAGGCTATCTAATAACACGAAACGCTGCTTAGAAGCAAATAGTTATACTATATACATAAACATATTCAAGCGAAGTCACAGGCAAGAAGCAGTCCTTATATTAAATTACTATATTTATTTTCCATTGTTGGAATAATATAATAATTAATAATTTAAGTACCTACTTTAACTACTTCCATCTTAAAAAGATTTTTGGCTTCCCCTGTAACGATCGACATCGTTATAAGGTTTCAAATAATGATTGCATGTAACAATTTATCCCTAAACTGCGGATGTGATCACTTAAATTAAATTTCACATCCTGTGCGGGGCGTTATCTTGAAATTAATTTGCAACGAATATCCCATTGGTTTGGGATCCGAATAGTTTGTGATTTATCGTTTGTTTGGCCAACGTTTCTAATTTTACGATTTTAAGTCGCACTACTATCATAAATGCGAAGGTTTTTATGTATGTATGTTTGTTATTCTTTTACACTGAAACCACTGAATGAATTTAGATGAAGTTTAGTAAACAGACTATGACCTGGAGTAACATAGACTGCTGCTAGTAATAAATTTTGCCTAAAGGTGGCGCTATTGGTGTACAATATTTAAATACAAATGGCATTATAAATTGTATCCATGCATATTATTTTATGCTTGACTTTGCCAGAAAAGTATTGTAATAAATTCATTTAACTAAAAAAAAGTTTTAAGTATACCGAACTTTATCCATTTTTCTATACATATAATAAAATTGTAACTGAGTCGAATCTGTACCTTAATTTTTTTGGAAAGTCTTATTGAAATAGACTTTATTATCTATACAGAAGCCGAATCTATACTTTTTAGAATTTTTGTCTATCTGTCTGTCTGTCTGTCTGTTACCGTACCACGGAAAAACCACTGGAGGAATTTTGATGAATTTTGGAATGATGATAGCTGGTTATCCGGGTCAACATATACGATACTTTTTACTGTGAGAAAATATCTGATCTCTGAGAAATCTATACTAAACGTTAAAACATAAGTAGGGGTAAACCCGAGCGGAGCGAGGGTGAGTCGCTAGTATAAAATATATCTTAGGGTGACTTTACCTTTGCTTGAAGTAATACAATAGATTTGAAGTATAAAGCTCTTATTCAATAAATAAAATTATGATATGAACTAAAATGTATTATATAAAGCTTTGCGATTAAAGCTTATGATTTAGATAAAAACACACACCAGCAGGTTTTATCTTTGGAAATTAAAATAAACATACTAAAAGGGTGCGAAATTAAGACTAAATAAATTCCTTAATTACAACCATTGAAATGTCAATTACATTTGACATTTGGTAAAACAAGTTTAGTAGGAAATCCTGTCACAAAATATTATGCTAGAAATATTAAAATTATATATGCAGAGTGTGTAATGCAAGTAGGGGGACAAAGTTACATGATTTATAAGGACCGTCCGAGTTATTAGTAACGCTCGATTTGGTTCGGACACTTAAATGTTAATGTTAGTAGAAACTTATATGAAAACCTAACTATAGAACTATAGAACTTGTGTTCGTCCAGTGGTCAAAATTCAATCAAAATTACTATTGAAAATTTAAGAAATGAAATTTATATATATATATAGGTACTACTAAAGCTCGTCATTAGCTACAAAGGAAAAAAATAGAAAATCGGTTGACAAACAGAAGAGAAATAGATACTGAACTGTTTTGTCTTTAGCTTTTTATATGTACATATATAGATAATAAGAAGTATGTGAGTTTGATTTTTGTTTAGATCAATTAGTTTATATTTTTCCTCACTTTAGAGTTCGTTTTCTTTTGTTATATTAGAGGTTTTAATTTTTCGATACAGCTATCAAAAGTTAATAGGGTAAAGTTCAAATATTTCAAATAAGTAATACATGAAAAAACAAATTAATATTCTCATTTCTGTGAACATGTCGATCAGTGATAATTTAAATATTATAAAATTTTTATACAAAACCATAAAAGGGTTAATTTTAGAATTTAAATCCTGAAAGTAAATTTTTCATTATACATAACCTAATATTACAAAAAAAAACTAACAGGCGCGTTTGTAGATTTTTGGCAATGTACTAGTATTTTACAGCATTATTACTACTTAGTATACCTACATAAAAATATATGTCTTTCTAAACCATAGATAATTTTTATTCTAAATTACTTTAGTCCGTAACACGATGGCTACCTAACATAAAGACAAACAAATAAATATACTTATTAATTACAAAATGATTAAATAATTAAGTTAACTGTATTAGACAAGTGATGTACATATTTGGAGGTCATGGGGTCCAATGCCCATAACTAAAACCAGAAACCTAAAATTCTCTATTTAAAAAAAAATTGGTGATGTAGTCTTTATACGGATTGATTGTAATAATAAAGATAAAATTAATTGAATCTGCAATAATTTATGAAATTTCAAAGTCATAACGACTAGTGGCCATGATTTAATTATAAAAAAATTATTTATATTACATATTTATACTAAATGTAGACTATAGAACGAATTATGATAAAATTTTGACAAAATAAATTTTAAAATGTCTGTCCCAAATTTTTTTACCAATCAAGTGCAGGAGAGTCCTCCTCCTCTAAAACCAAAAGGGGAAAAAATAAGATGAAGTTTTTTTTTTTTTTTTTTTTTTAGAAAATTAAAACATACATTATATGTATGTAAAGACGAAGCAGAAGTACCTAGAAGGCATTTTAGCTCTCTGACTCACACCAGTGTCCTTGAATACTGAGTCAAAAAAACCATTTCTTAAAAATCGAGATCAGAAGTATTTTACATCACTCGGGAATATTGTAAGCTTCTTATTAATGGGACGATTTTTATAATTTTGTATTTAAAAAAACAATTGTTCCGGAGGCTACCACCTAAATCCAATTATAATATTTGTATAGATAATAGTTTGAAGTTTCCTCTAAGATGTAGAATCACTAAAATCGATATCGTTAATAGAAAAACAAATAGGTGAATTCTATGGAAATGATGTCCGCCAACCCGCACTTGGCCAGCATGTTGGACTATGCCCTGACCCCCCTCGTATTAAAGGGAAGCCCGTGCCCAGCAGTGGGACGTTAAAAAGGGCTGAACGCATATACATACATATATATGGGAATGACATTATGACCACGTGACATAGCGCTTAGATGTTCCATTAGCGATAACATTGTCATCTTGTCTAAGTCATATTTTAAAAAAGTTTTTTATACTGATAAATTATAGCTAAGCTACATATTTTAGTTAAATTAAGCAAAAACGCTAAACTTACCGCTTTCCTATGATTTATCTGACCACCGTCTATTACTCTTGCGCGTGCAGCGTTTGACAAAGTGACCGCTACTGAGGGACGATATCGGGACGTTATTTATTGTTTGCGATAATAATTTTAAGGGTTAACTTAAAGGGTTACTTAAGATAATTTGATTTAACTATACATTTTCGTATAACCTACTCAAACTAAAAATATTTTCTATACAAATAAATAAAATGAAAGTGTTTGCTTGTGAAAATGTCAAAATGAAAGTATATATATATGTTATAGGCAAACTCCGAAACTCCGGCGCTCCTAGGTTGGACTGGTCAATCCTCAGGTCAGACTGAATGACTTAGTCAAAGCCCAAACAAATGTAAATTTTCGGCCTTTGACTAAACAATTTTCGTCAAACCTGGGAGAGACTAATTTGGTCAGGCAAACGTCAAAACACAATTTTATTAAATCGGGGTTTGACGAGTCAAACTCCGATATAGGTATGAAGTGTCTTATCTTCGTATATTTGGAAGCATTTTATCATTTAAGCAGCTTTCAAGTCTTAAGAACCGCTTAACTCTGCCAGTTCTGACACCTGATTGGTCAGCTTACGTGATTTTCACTTTTATATTTGAGATGCTTTGAGAGAATGCCGTGTGGCATTAGGCCCGCCTTTTGTACGATGTGCAATAAAGTATATTTTACACAATTACACGCCCGCACGCTCAATGAACGAACATGAAATGACAAAACAATCGGTCGGAACACCGCGAGAGACATTATGAACCTGTTTAAACATGTTCAGATCAACGTTTGACCGAGTTTTGCAGTCGCTTCTAGGATTGACTAGGCCAAAACCGAAACAGAATAATTTACTTTCGACGTTTGACTGAAAAGTTAGGAGCTCCTGGGTTTGACTAAAAATACTTCAGGCAAAGGGCGAAATTGAAATGTATTTCGGGGATTGCCTGATGGCTTTGGCCAAACCTAGGATAAACCAGTCCTTCCGCGCAGAGACTGTGTATCGGACTTTGACTATAACATATATACGGTATTTATAAAAAAATAATAATAATAATTTTGTTTGTTCTCTCTGTTTGCTCCGGCTAATCTCCAAAACGGCTGGATGGATTTTGATTGGATTTTCACTGGCAGATAGCTGGTGTTATAAGGAGTAATTAAGTCTACTTTTATTTAAAAAAAAAATAAATGCCTTCGCCAAAAAAATCAAAACCTATGAAATTATATAGGTATTTTGTATTAATCTATGATGATAGATACAGTATATAAAAGCGAATTATTGCTAAAATTATAGTATGTACATATCTATTTAATAATAACCTATACATAATTGACACAATGATTATCATTAAAATAAAATTTGATCTTGAAATAGACTAAAAAATTGTATTTCCTGTTTCAGGCGAAGATGAGCACAGGTGATGGAACAGTGGGTGGTCATCAGAAAGCGGATGATAGGATCGGTCATCACCAGTCGATGAGCCAGATGCTGTACGGCGCGGGCCTCGGACCAGGTCGGTCGGGTTAGTATCTCATAAAGGAGAGATAACAGAGAGAGAAAAAAAATAAAGAGTGCGTGTATCAATTGTGTACACGCGCAAGAAGTGAAATTTCTGTAGGTTATCGGTACTTTTTATGAAATTTAATTTATGTTCTAAATAATAGGATGAATAAGAGAAATACTAAAAATAATTATTTATTGATTTGAAAAGGAAAATAATATTTTATTATTCACATAGATGGTGCTAAGATAAAATTAAATTTTCAATCAAATGTTGTTATGGTCCAATAAATTATATACCCCAATAAAATAAATAATAATTTGCCTAAAAAGACGCAAAGTTTTTGTGAAAAATAATTATGCATATTCATAATTTATAAAAAAAATTTATCAAGTAAATATTTTATAAACAATATTCATTTCATATAATTCCATCGCAATCGCAATTCAAAAATGAATTAAAGCAGTATTTTTTTTTTTATTTTAAAAAATATCTAATTTTATTTTGTTTATTCTTTGAAATATTCATATAATAGTTTAAATAATTTTAATTGACTATTTATTTACTTCCTTAAGAACCATTTCCGTTCTAAAATCGTAACGCCAATCCATTTTGTCTCTCGCTAAAATGGCGCGCCTAAAGAAATTTCACTTCAAAAACATATACAATATTTAAGCTAAGCAAGCTAATGTAGATAATTGTCAAATAAAAACGTAAATCAATCCAATTTGTTTGTTTAGTGGCTATATTTAGAATGACCGGTAAAAGAGAGAAAAAGTCACTAGATATGACTACATGATAACATGGAGCAAATTGTTGTAAAATCAAGACATTAAAGAGTATCTTACATATGAATAGGCTATTAAAATTGAACTTACCTGTATATCTCATAAAATGATGTTATATATTACCTGTTTTATCAAAGCTGTATATTTTATATTAGCGACTCACCCTCTCTGCGCTCGGGTTCGTCCCTAATTACGTTTTAACGTTTAGTATATATAGATTTCTCAAAGATGACATATTTTCCTGCAGCAAAAAGTATTCTATATGTTGACCCGGATAACCAGCTATCATCATACTAAATTCCATCAAAATCTATCCAGTAACTATAGAATCGGCCCTTTGTATCTATAATAATGACTATTTCAAGATTTTCCAAAAAATATTTAATGTCTGTACATTAAATATCTATGAATCTGTATTCAACTTAAAATTTTATTATATGTATAGATATAAGACGTATTTTGTCAAACTTTTAGTCGAAACTCTTCAAGGTCAGAGACGTTATATAATATGTAGTTACTACGTGTATACTACTATTGAGACGTGAATATTCAAAATTGTCCTTGATTTTAGTGTTTATATTAAAAAAGTAGAAAAGTAATACATCTATATTAATATTATAAAGAGGTGAATTTGTGAATTTGTGAGGTTGTAGGGGGTAATCTCTGGATCTAATGAACCGATTTAGATGATATTTAGTAAGAAGATAGTTTGAGACCCTGAGAAAGACATAAGATACTTTTTATCCCGGAAATCATCTCTTAAAGGGGTGAAAATGGGATTGAAAGTTTGTATTGGGAAGCAAGCCAGGGACGAACCTGAGCGAGGCGAGGAAGAGTCACTTGTACCTATAAACGTTTACAAAAAAAACATATGTGTTAATTAGTAGGCAAGCAATGTAATACGTATATATGATAAGCTGCACGTTTCCTCAACTTACGTACGAAAACATGTAGACAGATTAGTAGTTCCTGAGATTAGCGCGTTCAAACAAACAAACTATGTCTCTTTATAATATTAGTAATAGTATAAATAAAGGACAATTTATAGAAATATACAACCACTGAGGCACATAGGTTATCACCACATTACGTACTATTAACATCCCTGACTTTTTCATATACTTTTATTTTGGTTTTTTTTTTTTTATTTAGATTGTATGACCTGCTTAGTTGTTAAAAATAACTTCTAGGGACAGTATTGTTAGGTAAAAATAACTTTTTTTATTATTGTTGTATATACCTCCAGGTTCCTCATCCTCGTCACCAGTGGGAGGTACAAATACCAGTGGTTTACTGGTAGTACCACAGCCCTTGGGTAAAGGGCCTACAAAACTGCAGCCCTTACACACCCACGCGAGAAAGTATCACTGCAAGATGTGTCCACAGGTATGATTGTTATGTCTATGTTATTTTATACGATGCTTTTCAAAAGTATTTATTTAATATTTGATTTACTTTAATATAATAGCTATTCAATTCGACAGTATTTTTAGCGTGTTGTGTTATATTCATCAGTTTAAAATCGATAGTCATTATTCTTTTTTTTTATTAAAAATTCCACTCACAACGGTGTGAAAATTTCTTAAAGTAAGTGTAGTATTAAGAAGAAAGAAGAATATTTTAAACTTTTAAAGTTTAGTGACTATGTGGGTTCAATTAACAAATCCAAAAGTGCAAGTTAGATTTGCTTTTAAGATTCTACAATTTACGGGAAATTATAAAACATGGACACTTTTTGTTATATATTCTATTAGCGACTCACCCTCGCTTCGCTTCGTTTCTGGACAAAAAAAAATCTATCCCACGGGAACCGTATATTTCCGGGATAAAAAGTAACCTATATGCTATTCCAAATTATAATTTATCTCTGTGCCAAATTTCATCCAGATCCGTTTGGCAATAAACATCCATACATCCAACCCAACTTTTACATTTATAATATTAGATATCCTATGAACTCTAATGCTTTAAACGAGCCCAGCCGTATATGCCAAACAACGACATCCTATAACGTGGAATCAAAAACCAAAAAATACTCACAATTATTTATAAACCTTATAAATATAAATTATATACATACATAATTATATACAGATAAAACTTTATATTGTTTTAAACAAACAATAGTGCAATTACTATATATAAAACGATTTAACCGGCTTCGTATAAGTCGTGTGAGAGTTGTCATAATATGAAATTTGATTTAAAGCTAGGACTACACGAGTTATTTTATAATATTTTTTTCAGCGTTTTAATATTAACTTATAATTAATTTTAAGAATAAGATTCATAATTTTAAGAATAAGTAAGTAGTGTGTTCTTATAAAAGTCCTTTCAAAATCGGTTGGTCATATCATAAAAGAAAAAAGAAACACAACGCTTATTGTGTTTCGCTTATTGTGTACGCTAAGTTTCTCTAAAGTACACAACGGATTTTGATGCGGTTTTTACTATAATATAGAGATCTTCTTCTGAAAAGATAGAATATGTGTACATATATTATATAATACTTACTTAAAGAAAGTAAAATTAGTCATATTAAAAAGTTAAGCGAAGCCAACATGAATAATAAAAACATTATTTTGTATAAATTTACTCATTTTTCGAGTTTCGAATCCGTAACTTTCTTCACTCTACATTACACCTCTAACAAGAATTATAAAGTACGGTAAAAAGTAAGACGTTTACTTAACATTGTTGTTTTAAAATGAAAGAGACAGTTAGTCTATTAATATGTCTTTGAAATCCATATAAAGTCTTAATAGCAAAATTATTCATGTATATTGACAGTTTGTTGATTTATACCGGAGCAAAAGCCATTTGATAGTGCTTTCACTATCATAAAATATCAATGAGTTTTAAAAAAACATTACCGCATTATTTTATGATTTTATACGGTGTATATAATTTACACAAAAACTATGTATGTAACGAAGAAATAAAATAAAACCGATCAAGCGCGAGTCGGTCTCGCACACAAAGGGTTCCGTACCATCGTACAAGATATCTATCTCTAATTGATTTTTTTTATTGGCATGGCGGCCATTTTGAAATTCGCCATCTTGGGTTATTGTAATAATGTTCTTCCGACCGATTTCGGCCATTTCAATCTCATTGAGACAAGCCAACTGCGCAGGAGATATCATTGTGCACAAGTATGCGCGCAGACACAAGTGCACTCTCTATTTCAGTCACTCTCATACTCCGGTGGAACGACTACTCGACACAACCGGTCAGAGCTATTATAACAGCAATAGAAATACATATTCTGTGAAAATTTTAACTTTCTACCTATTACGGTTCATGAGATACGGCCCGTTGACAGACAGGCGAACATCGAAAGCTTAGTAATAGCACCCTTCGGGTATGGAACCCCAAAAAATGGTGCGATATTATGCTAATACTAATCTCACTTTATCTTTTTTATAGAAATTGACGCAAATAAATCTATGGGAATTATATATTATAAGCCTTTATTTACATACCTTTATATTTCATACATCTAATTGGACGTGGTTGTACAAAATAAATCCAACCACAAAAACTTACTTTTGAGAAAAATAAGATTTTTAGTAAAATTGGTATATCAAAATAAAAACACCGTTATTTTTTTTTGAAATACCTCTTAAGTATTGGGTATTTTATCTATTTTCTGTATATATATGTTGATATGGAGGTGCCATTTATTACAGTTACTCAAAAAACGGTTTTCGTGGACTGGATCCATTTTGTATAACTACGTCCAATTCGCCACTGAATTTTTATATATATATATATTATTATAACTTAAGTAAATAATTTAATGTTTTCATTTTTGATTATATTCGTGAACTCAGCTTTAAATATGTTATAAAAAATCACTGGCAAAGATGGCGCGGTTTCGACGCAAAATGATAATGAGCCGGCAGTTACTCATCAAAATTCAATTCGTCAACCATCGTAGCGTCAGCATAGAAATATTGATTATTATATTTGATATTTATATTGATATTTATAATTTAAAAAAAAACTATAACAATTTTAAATACCTAAGATAACTATATAATTATCTAAATATTTTATTTTAAATTCAGTAAATCTTAACTTTTATGTTTGTTATGTTTTACATAATATACTATATTATATGCCTTTATATTTATATTATTATATTATTATTATTATTATTAACTCCTTAAATAGTTCAAAAAAAATATTTTTCTAATAGAAAGTTACACTATAATAAATATTAAAGGCCAACTATACCGATATAGCACGAAGTAAAGTCAGGGGCAAAAACTAGTAACCAATATTAACTTATCTGTACTACTAATTATATTTTGTAGTGATTTCTAGCACATCACACTTTGCATGCTATCGGTACTGACAGAAATTGCAATTAATACTGCATAGCGTTTTTGCTCATCATCATCCACTTACTAACGCTCGCAAAACTATAACTAAATTATAGTAATGCTCTCTTAATTATGAATTAAGTTTTAAATTATGAAATCAATGTGTCTCTCGTTGCGTAAAATTTATCATAGAAAGAGGTTATATTTACTCGATTGCAACAGAAGGAAAGAGGGTAGTGTTTTTTTTAAATGTATGTATGTACCTATCTCTATTTCTTTAAAATGGCGAGTACTGTGTAATAAACGTAGATTTTTAACATTAATTAATTATACTCGGTTGATTTCGTTTTATTTTTGTTAGTGAACTATCTAAATGTTAGCACATTATAAAATTACGTACCTACATACATTTTCGGATAATTTTTAGTATTTTATGTTATGAAATATATAATGTTGTATAAAAAACAACTCCAACACAAAACGCTTAGAGTATCAAATAAATTATCTTCAAGTTCAAGTGAAGCTTAATCAAAACGGGGCAAAGAATGTCATCACAAAAATGCAGGATGACCGCGAGGACAGACGGACTGACAAAAAGCGGGATCTCCTAATACTTATTGCGATTGTGTAAATTTTGAGATTCCTGGGGCTTAGGTCCAATCAGTGGCGAATAACCTTTTTTACTTTCTTCCATCTTATTTCGATTTATCTTTATAATTGAAGTATACTGTTAATAAACAACAGATATATGTTATTGATATTTAATGTATACTTATAAGTTTCGACTTTATTCAGCTGGTTTGGCTTTATTTTATTTTATTAGAAAAAATATTTTTTTCTTTTTTACATTCAATTGCCGATCATTAGTCTCGCTAAAACTCAACAACTGCTGGACTGATTAAAATATTTTTTTTTTGTTTCATTGAGGGTGCGTCAGGGGTGATATAAGTATAAAAAAATTGGGAAAACCCAAAAAAACAACGGGAAAATCGAAAAGTCCAGAAGTATTTATTTTGTACCATAATATATATAAATATTAATAATAGAGTTACTTTTCCATTTGAGATATACAATATACATATAAAGTTAAGCAAACTTTAAGATCTTTATAATAACCTGGAAATAGTTAATATGTGAGCTGCTATCTATTTCTATTTGCATAATTTACACAATTTTCCCAATAATAGATAATTATATCGACATAAAACATGTATGTACATTAAATATAAGCATTTATACATTTTTATAATTTAAAACGTAAACTATCAAATAAATAATATATCTAAATATATAGGAATTGCCATAATTTCATTGAAAATTTATAAATATTCACTAAAAGTAAATTCACTTAAAGTTTGTTGATACAAAATTAACAATACAACAGAAAATGTTTATTATCTCTGCCAGGCCAAATCCCGTTTGAAATCGCCGCCGACGCCAAAACAGAAGATTTTAACAAAAGCTACCGTTTTTAATTACAACAAATAAATATAAAACTTTTAAAAGAATGTCCGTTTATTTTTTAAGTTATAGCTCGTAGGAAATCATATATACTTTCTCTTTTTAGACTAGGCCCACTTTATTTTGGATTCCTTGAGTATAAAATACGTATCATTTGTCTTCGACTAGAAACATGATGTATCTTTTAAAAAATTTCAATACATGAACTACACCCCTTAACTAATCAAAGTTTAACTAAGCTTTTATATCTCAAACAATAAACTCTACTGACATCGATATATCTAACAATTTCTATGAAATTTTGTAAATATATAAAACCAAATATTTAATAATTATTATATAATGATAAAGCTTCATAATATTCTGAATGAAACAATAAACCAACATAATATAGAAGACTATCAGATATACCTCATATTGCATAGTATTTTTGTCAAATGACAGCTATCAAAAGAAAGAGCGTCAAAGAGCCCGAAATTAAGAGGCAGCAATAAGTTCCAACACTCCACAAACCATCATACAAATTTCTATCATTTTGTCAACCGGGCGAGACATATCAAATTTATAAAACAAATCTGCCATTCAATATTTAACCTTATTTTCACTTCATAGGGATCAATATCACTGCATGAGTTATTATGGTTTTTGTTTTTTGCAAACCCGTAAGTGCACTCTGACTTAAAAAGGCCAAGCGGCTTTGAACCGTATTAAGTTGTATTAGAATAGATTTTTCATTAACGCAAATGTATAGTTTAGCTTAGTATTGGACTAGCACTTATAGACGTCTATTTATCACGAAATGAAAATCGCATAGAGTTCCGATGGTGAGGTGCCTAAACGACATTTTTTATTGCACGCCATTTGCGACCCATGGGTATCTTTAATTTGGCTACGTTCAGATTTTTTCTTCCTAAGGGTATTTTAGCATAGAAATATTTAAATAGGTTGAACCAAGAGAGAGAAAGAGTAGAAGATTTTCTTAGAAAATAAAAAATTAGATATTACTATTGTAATATTATACTTTACTGCATCTTAAATAAAAGCAAATGTTTGAAATAAATGTCACACTAATTTCATTGAAAAATTATCAAATATCTTTTCTTAATAATTGCAAGAACTAACTAGCATATTAATTTTAGTTTAGTTCTCTTGTTAATGGCTTCAAAAAGTGCCAGTTGAGCACAGATTATTTTGCCAACGTCAGCATATTCATTTTATCTATACAGATAAATAAAATTGAAGTGTCTATTTGTAATGTCAAAGTAACAACTTTTTACTAAATGCATATGAAAGTATATACGGTACATATAATAAAATCACCGGTGGTAGGACTCTGTCAAGCCTGAGGAGTCCGACTGGATGGGTACCACCCCCTTATCTATTTCTGCCGCCAAGCAACAATGATTGCATTGTTGTGTTCCGGTATGAAGGATAAGGTGTTACATATGCACTTACCTACCTATACCTATTATTAAACATGTACTCACATATATTTTATATCTCTTATTTACTGTGTACTTTCATATTGTGTTTAGATCATTAGTAAATAATCATTAATTATCTTAACAACCTTTAGCCCTTAATTAGTGTCAACAAATTTGTTATGTAAATAAAGTAATTCTCACCACTAAATTATCCCCTCCTATTCCAAACCCATATAAATACTCCTGCACTTCCGAAACAAAGACATTCCTATTTCTAACTCCTTTCAAGTTCTTTACTCTGTATCTTTAGTTTTGTATAAGTTTATTTCTAAGTTTTCAATCTCTTTATTAAAATCTTGTGAATTAATGTGTTAATAAATAAATTAGTTTTTAAAAAAGACTTATTTTGCTCTCGCCACATAACAAATTTGGCGCAGTCGGTAGGATAAACTCGCAAAAAGACGAACATAAACGTGAATATCAAGCATATAACACGGTAGCTGCAGGCTTTTAAAAGTGTTCGCCGGACCTGCGATGATCCTGTTTTTGACGTTATTGTGGTAAGTGGCTAAATTTGTCTGCTCATATCCTTTCCCTGTATCATATTTTTGTATATTTTGTGCATTTTTCAATTTATATATGTTTAAATCCATCAAACACGAACCTTGTTCAATTTCTCAATCATTAAATTCACCACACACACACAATTCAAACATGTCTCTCGATATAAACACCTTAATTAAACTCATCCCCACGTTCGACACCTCTAAAACACAAGAAGTTTACCGATTTGTCAGATCATGTGATTCCGCGTTTCAACTAGCGGCAGATGTTGAAAAACAACAAATACTTCTCGTTTATGCCCTCAACAATATAACAGGAGTAGGTGCTCCAGATATACATTGTAGGCAATATGCTTTTTGGGAGGACCTTAAGTCTTACCTCATAGAAAAATTTTCTAATGTTAAAAATATATCACATCTAAATTTAGAACTCCAATCCATGTTTCAAAAACAAGGAGAAAGCCTAACAGATTATTATCATAGGGTAGACCTTTGTAGAAGTAAAATAATAGAAAAATTAAGCACTGAAATTAAGGATGGTACCTTACCAGGCCGCATAGCAAGTACGGAAGAGACCGCCTCAAGCGTCTTCATAAACGGTCTATCTAGCGAAATAGGAACGATGCTTAGGACGCGTGGTTTCCAAAATCTTACCGAAGCGGGACGTTTCGCCATAGAGGAAGACAAGATTAGGTCAATGAATGCCTCAAGGCAACTTTTATTCAACCATAAACCAAATAGATCAAACGACACTAATCGTATTAGTTACACTAAACCTAATATCACACACACACCTCATAAAATATGCAATTATTGCAAAAATCCCGGACATCTCATTTCGGAATGTCGAAAAAGAGCTTACAATAATAGTATTCGAAATAACCAACCTGGGATACAAAGGGCGCTACCAGCTCCACCAACACAAATGCGCACTCCGACACAGCGTGCCTTACCAGCTCCTTCACCAGCATCCCGTGTCAATAATTTAAACTCCGAGACGACCAGCGAGGCGAGCAGCTCGTTGGAAATCGCTTCAGCCTCCTGCTCAACGATTCAGACTCCGACACCGAATCTGTATCTAGAACACTCCCAAATCCAATGGTAAAGAAACCCGCTTTACTTAAACAAAACCTTAGTCGCAATTACCCACATCCAGTCCATCGGGGACACAGCCCAACTGCCTCTAAGGAAATCATTGACGCATCACCAGTCTATCGGAGACAGTTCAAAGATGCGTCTACACAGACTGAATTTCAATCAAAATCGGTAATTAACGAACAGGGTAACCAGCCCCAAACTCTTAATACCACAATTATTACTAACTCTACAAAACCTACTAATTCCACTAAATCTACTATCTCTACTAAATCCTCAACCTCTACCAAATCTTACAAATCTCCTAAATCTAAAAATAAGTCTAACTCTAAACCTCAAAATCCTATTACCTCGAATCCAAAACCTATTCAATCCTACTCAATATCACCCCTAAACGATGTCCCTCCTGAAAAATTACTACATTGCACCTTTCAAGTTAAAGGTGAGCCTGTCACCCTTCTCATCGATACTGGCGCAGGAATTTCAGTAATTAGACGGGATAAAATAGGTACGACTCCATTAGACACTACAGATGTAGTATCAATTATAGGCATTTCTAGTACACAATCATCAACCAGTAGCTTTGGTACCGCTGCAATCACCTTAGATAACTTTTCCCCGTTCAAATTCCATGTTGCTGACCTCAATATCAAAGCAGACGGTGTTCTAGGAAACGACTTCATGACACATTTTAACGCTAATATTTACGTAAAATCGAAAACAATGCGCATCCGCGATAAAACTTACAATCTCCATTATCTTAATGAGCCTATCTCTAATTACAGTTCAGACAAACAATTCCTTGCTAACCGATCAGAAACCGTCATTAGATGTAAAGCTAATAACATTAACTCAGGCACGGCAATTATCGAAAAACAATTTCTAACTAATGGTGTTATTATTCCCCACGCATTAGTCAACATCGTAAACAACTCGTTTTCTATCACTTGCATAAATGCAAACAAAGTAGATAAGATAATTACTACCCCTATTATTAATGCCATCCCATTCGATAATGATAATTATAACGAAACATACAATGCATCACAACAACCCATCACAATTAATAATTTTAACTCCATAGATAAACAAAATAAAGTTAGACAGTTGATAAGAAAAGAACATTTGAATCCCGAAGAATGCGAATCTTTAGATAAAATTATATCCGAATACTCAGACATATTCTTTATCGAAGGCGACTCACTTACTTTTAGCAACCACACCAAACATCGAATCCCTACTACATCTAATATACCCATTCACACTAAGACATACAGATTCCCACAAGTACATGAAGGTGAGGTCAAAACTCAAGTTCAAAAAATGTTAGACCAAAACATAATTCAACCTAGTACATCTCCTTGGAGTAGCCCTATCTGGGTAGTACCAAAGAAACAAGACGCTTCTGGAAAACAAAAGTGGCGTCTAGTAATAGATTACCGTAAACTAAATGAAGTAACTGTAGGCGATAGCTATCCACTTCCTAACATCACCGACATCTTGGACAAATTAGGACACTCTCAGTATTTCACTACACTAGATCTGGCCTCAGGTTTCCATCAACTTGAAGTCGAACCTGAAGATATACCTAAAACAGCATTCAATACTCCTTACGGCCATTACGAATATAAAAGAATGCCATTTGGTCTTAAAAATGCTCCTGCTACTTTCCAACGCGTAATGGACTCCGTACTCTGCGGATTGCAAGGTGAAAGATGCTTCGTCTACCTAGACGACATTGTAATTTTTGCGTCTAGTTTACAAGAACACGAGCAAAAACTTCGGGAAGTATTCTCTAGACTCCAAAAGTACGAGCTCAAGGTTCAACCCGATAAATGCGAATTTCTTAGACGCGAAGTAGCATATTTAGGTCACATAATCTCTAACGAGGGCGTCAAACCAAACCCTGATAAAGTCCAAGCCGTCAAAAACTTCCCAGTTCCAAAATGCTGTAAAGACATTAAGGCATTCCTAGGCCTAACAGGCTATTACCGTAGATTCATTTCCAATTTCAGTAAAATAACTAAACCACTAACTAGCCTCCTTAAGAAAGATACTCCTTTCATTTGGGGTGACACCCAACAAAAAGCGTTCGATGAATGTAAACAACTGTTAATCAATCCTCCTATCCTTCAATACCCAGACTTTTCAAAAGAATTTATCTTGACAACCGACGCTTCAATACACGCCATCGGCGCAGTTCTTTCTCAAGGCCAAATAGGTAAAGATTTACCCATTGCATATGCATCTCGTACACTTAACAAAGCTGAATCTAACTACTCTACTATCGAACGTGAATTATTGGCAATAGTTTGGGCCGTCAAACATTTCCGACCCTATCTCTTTGGTCGTAAATTCAAAATCGTAACAGACCACAAACCTCTCACATGGCTATTCTCGATAAAAGACCCAGGTAGTCGTCTTGTTAGATGGCGGCTAAAACTGGAAGAATTTGATTACGAAGTCATTTACAAAGCTGGAAAAAATAACACTAACGCTGACGCACTTTCACGACCCTCTGTCATGAACACTAACACTATTGACTTTACACTCAACAACGATAACGATAACATTCCAAACAACTCTCAAATTGCTATTACTCAACAATTCTCAGAAGACTATCTCGAAATAAATTATGCACACTTCACCGATAATCCTACTTATAGCCTTGACACTCCAAATCTCCATATCTCTCCCGACAATCTCTTAAACGACAAGCATAAAAACATATTTGTTCCTATTTCATGTGAACTCTCAGATAAGAACGACCTTTTTAACACTGCAATCTCAATGTGTTCTCAAGTAGACCCATACTTAGAAAAACCCAAAACACTCTATGATGTCGATTTAGTTGTTTCAAATAATAAACAAAATATGTTATTTGGTTGTACAAGGCCAACACACTTCGACCCATGGGATTCTGAAAGTTATTTTAAAACTCTTCTAAGTTGTTTACAACACCACAAATGTAAATCTCTTTTCGTCCCAGATCTAAAAAATGACCCGTCATGTAAGTTACAAGGCAATGAACAATTACATATCACTGCATACTTGGCTGACTCCTATGACTGTGAAATTACAATTTGCGAAAATAAAGTCAAACAACCAACTCCAGAGCAAATTCCTGAAATCTTAAAAACTTTTCACGACGATCCTTTATCAGGACATAGAGGAATAGTAGAAACAACGCGTAAAATCAGATCTGAATATTTTTGGAATGGTATGACTGACACTATTAAAGACTATGTTAATAAATGTATGATATGCCAACGCAGTAAGATACAAAGAAAAACATACAAAGCTCCCATGGTTATAACAACCTCTTCTACAGAACCATTCGAACGAGTTACTATTGACTTAGTTTCTTACTCCGATATTACAGGTGACTCTAACAAATACATACTGACGTTACAAGACGATTTAACTAGATTTGTTCAAGCTTATCCCATCCCCGACAAACAAGCAACTAGCATCGCTAAATCTCTTCTAATTTTCTGTCAACACTACGGCATCCCAAAACGCTTCCACTCAGATCAAGGTGGCGAATTCGTTAATAATATACTTAAACAGCTAATGAAATTACTAGGCTCACAGCACACGTTCAGTACAGCATATCACCCACAAACTAACGGTGCATTAGAGAGATTCCATGCAGTACTCAGAGATCACATACGTATGTACTCAACAAAAAAATCACACAATTGGGATCAAATCGTACCACTCGCAATAATGTGCCATAATACCTCACTTAATCAGTCCACAGGCTTTACACCTCATGAACTCCTATTCGGTTACAAACCTCGTTTGCTTTATACCCTTAAAGACTCACGCGAATACACAACAAACGACTACCTCAATGATCTTAACGAACGCCTTAAGATTTCTCGTAACATAGCTCAAAGAAATCTTAACAACATGAAAGATAGAGCTAAAGCACGCTATGACAATAATATCAGAAACATAGCTGATTTTCAGTTAGGCGATAAAGTCATGCTCCGTGTTCCAAATCCTAATAATCTAGATAGTAAATGGGAAGGACCTTATGAAATTGTAAGAAAAGGCTTTAATGAAAATTATGTTATAAGAAAATCAGGTAGAAACCAATTAGTTCACGGCAATCGCTTAAGACCTTTACAAGATTGCAATAATCAACCTGATATCTAATTCAAATAAATATTGGATAGTTGTTAAAATATATATATATGATATTTTTATATATAATTAAAATAATAAATCTTTCAGGTTACAACATCATTTGGTGATGGCCAACCCTATACAAAATCATACATCTTACGAACCACAACTTTTAAACGATAAATTCACTAAAATCATGAATAACCCTTATCTTAGTTTTATCATTTTATCTATACTCAAATTTATATTATACATACTTTTATACAAAATATACAAATTCTTTAAAAATCTCTATATCAATAAGAATGCGTAAGCACTAAGTCAATTTTCTTATCCTTTCCAGGTACTCCACAATAATAAACGTTGATGGAAGTACACTTATAGGTATAAACGAACTGCCTTCTAAATCTGGCCTATTCTACCAACCCCTAGGAGATATCCTCATCTCAGAAAGCTCCTGGAAACTAGTAATATTCAGAAACTTAGAACCACTTTTTCTCTCACGTGACTCCTTGAAACGATTGATCGCTAATTACGAAACTGTCATAAACTCTAGTAAATATATTACCCCTAGCATTTATACAACGAAATCCTTCACCAAAGTCAGTTTAGATAAAATAGATACTAGATTGAACGAACTCAGCTACTATACGAATAATCATAATCGTGTCAAACGCGAATTAATAGATGGCCTTGGTACGGTTTTGAAATGGTTAATAGGTACTCCCGACGCGAAAGACGCACAATACTATAATCAATGCATCGAATTGCTAGAAAAACAACAATTAGACCATAAGCAAGTATTAACCCAACAACTACAGATCATTTCTTCTACCATCTCTAATTTCAATGACACTATTTCGCGAATTTCTTACGATGAATATTCTATGAATGATAATCTGAATAGGATTAGCTCTTATTTAAATACTACAAGTAAAATAATTTTTGACTTGAAAGTTTCTGAAGAAATATCAACTGTTTCAATTCAAATTCTCGAATCAGTTCTTTCTTTAGAGAGAGAATTAGACGAAATAATTACAAGCATATTGTTTATAAAATCAGGAGCAATTCACCCTTCTATTATTTCGACTATTAAACTTTATAAAGAACTTTTAGCAACAAACCATCTTAGAATAAATAACAATTTAGTCGCACCTATAACATTAAGTAACATTCATCAAATTTTAGAATCTACAACACCTACATCTTATATTTACCTCAATAAACTAGTATATATATTAGAATTCCCTTTAGTTAAAAACGAAAAATTTAATCTATATCACATGTACTCTATTCCCATTAATCATTACAATTCCTCCTATTACTCAACCCTATTCCCTGAGCATACATACCTTGCCACTTCTACTACGCGGCAACGTTACGTCACAACGAGTCTCCTGGGAAGTTGCAAGATGTTCACAACAAAAACAAGAGTTTGCAAAGACCTACCAGTATACAACTACAACGCCAGACCAATATGTGAGATTGCGATACTACAATCGTCCAGCAAGGAAGCGCCAAGTAATTGCGAATTGACAACCTTCTCAGCACATGTGGACACCTTTCAATCTATCGGAAATAACCAGTGGATATTTCTGTTGAGATTCAAGACACCAAGCGTAGTTGAATGCGGAAACAAAATAGAACATCAAGAAATCTTCGGCTCCGGAATAATTTCCCTGAATCCAGGATGCAAATTTTATACCGCTTTTGTGACACTCAACGCAGAAGAGGATACTATGACGAACCTGACTCACCCGATCATCACAGTAGACATTGAAGATGCCTGTCTTCCTGAAACGTTGAAACAACCAATTCCACCTGAGTTGCACCCTATAATGGTGAAAAATGTTCCCTTAGATTCTCTATATATTATTAAAGAACAAATTAAAGTCCAAGAACAACTTCTGAAGGAACAACAGAACTCCTTCAATAGTAACTTCTCCAGTCCTAAATTCTCTTTCGCCGCCATGGCTCTGGGCTCATCAATGCTCATTTTTCTATTTTACAAATGCTGCCCATGGCATTACTTTTGGACTCGAAATCGAAACCAACGAGATCTTCAGCCCAAAGCAGGCTGTATACAAATATTTAACAATTGTTTCGACAACTCTCGTCGGCACCAGAGCATCCCGCTAGCAACAATCAACACGAGCACAATCTCAGAAGATGAAAATGAAGAGGAAAATTCACCTACAACTGCAAGATCGCGCACACCTAAGGCCCGATCTTTATTCTAAGAGGGGAGGTGTTACATATGCACTTACCTACCTATACCTATTATTAAACATGTACTCACATATATTTTATATCTCTTATTTACTGTGTACTTTCATATTGTGTTTAGATCATTAGTAAATAATCATTAATTATCTTAACAACCTTTAGCCCTTAATTAGTGTCAACAAATTTGTTATGTAAATAAAGTAATTCTCACCACTAAATTATCCCCTCCTATTCCAAACCCATATAAATACTCCTGCACTTCCGAAACAAAGACATTCCTATTTCTAACTCCTTTCAAGTTCTTTACTCTGTATCTTTAGTTTTGTATAAGTTTATTTCTAAGTTTTCAATCTCTTTATTAAAATCTTGTGAATTAATGTGTTAATAAATAAATTAGTTTTTAAAAAAGACTTATTTTGCTCTCGCCACATAACAAAGGTAGCCAGCGCAATTACAGGCAAGAGGCATATCATCTTAGTCCTCACAGTGACAACGCACATGTGGTTCTGCATTTTTGTTACTTAAAACCTAAGTGCATGAACCGTAGGTGTTATGGGCGACAGATACTGCTTTCCATCAGGTGGTCTGTCTGCTCGTTTGTCACTGAATCTTATAAAAAAAACCACCATTTTTAAATTTTTGTCTGTCTGTTTGTTCCGGCTAATCTCCAAAACGGCTGGACCGCTTTTCACGCGACTTTCACTGGCAGATAGCTGATGTTAAAAGGAGTAACTTAGGCTACTTTAATTTTAGAAAAAGAATTAGATTTCCGCTAAAAAAAAAAATACTTTTTGGATTTTTCGCGAATTTATTTAGATTTTGGTTCCTGATATTTTAATTACGATGAATTTTGACAACACGTTTGGCTCAGTTTCTTGTGCCAGCGGTCGCGGGTTCGAGTCCCGCTGGCAGCATTCCTTTGTGTGATGTACACGAATGTTTGTACTCCAGTCATGGGTGTTTATATTTATAATATGTATGTATGTATTTAAAGTTAAATTTTTGTTATTACCATGGAACTAGATGGTTCTGTGTGTTATAATCTAACATATTTATTTATTTAAAATATCAAATATCCGTGTAAATCTAAGAAAGTATATATTTTCTGTGTATAATTTTATATACTATTTTGTTTCTTGTCTGTAAATGATGGTTACTCCCTGAATATTTTTTAACATGCTTTTAATAGTCTCACTTGTAATGACATAACTAGGAGGTTAAAATTAACCTACTTCGAACTGTCATATAGATTTGAAACAATGACATAATGGTACAGTAGATATTTAATATTTAGCAATAATCAATTCGAAAAAAAATAAAAGAACTATATTTTTAACTAGTTTTTGCTTTCGACTTTGGCCGCATGGTTGGTTCGTTGAAATTAAAATTCTAATTCTCTTTCCAACTTTAACTCAAATCGGTGTTACAGCATGAATTTGTGACAAACAAACACGCTCCTCCACAAATTTTCGCATTTATAGCTGTGGCCAGTAATTGACAATAGGTATTATTATTATTTTACATTTTTTATATTAAAGATACCGTTTCTTTATGGTTATTGTACTTAATATAATATTAAATGTAGTATTATATAGATTACTTACTCAGATAAAGCTGGGTGATGATATATGTTTGTAGCGGACGCACGTTGCAGGCGGCAGGTGAACGCATGCGCAATTAAAACTTGTCACGGGAACCGCCTGCGATTATAATTGTGGGGCCAGTAGACGCGAGATTATACAAACCATCTTTCTATATAGGTATACACTGATACAGATCTTTCTATACAAAGATATTTTATTATATGTAGAGGTATAACTCTGTCAAGCCTGAGGAGTCCGACTGGATGGGTACCACCCCCTTATCTATTTCTGCCGCCAAGCAACAATGATTGCATTATTGCGTTCCGGTTTGAAGGATAAGGTAGCCAGCACAATTACAGGCAAGGGGCATATCATCTTAGTCCTCACAGTGATAACGTACCGGCGGTTCTGCAGTTTTGTTACGTAAAAGTGCATGAACCGTAGGTGTTATGGGCGACAGGTATCGCTTTCCATCAGGTGGGCCTGTCTGCTCGTTTATCACTGAGTACCATAAAAAAAAAAAAAAAGATGTATTTATATCTTAGTTAACGTCTTTTCGCTTAAATTCCATACTAATATTATAAATGTGAAAGTGTGTTTGCTTGTTTGCCCTTCTTTCATGTCGAAACAGAGTGATGGATCAGACAGACAGACAGACAAAAATTCTAAAAACTATAGATTCGGCCTCTGTATCGATTATAATTACTATTTCTAAAGAAGGCTATAAAGGATCAATAATCAATATTAATAACCAAATTAAAATTACTTTTTAATTATTATGTAACAAAAGTTTCATAGCCACAACACTCAAGCAAGCGTTAGACATGCAATTTACAATTTTCATATTTAATCTGCACTAACGACCGTTAAACAGTTGGCTTATCATTGACAAACGATGGTACATTCGCTTGATTTACAATAATACTAGGTTTTCATAAAAAATAACTTCATATTTAAGTTAAATATTTAGGAAAAATAAGTTAAATGTCATACGACTTTAAAATACATAGATTTATTTGTTTATATGTTTGTTAGTTCTTCACACCGAAAAGGCTAGATAGATTTGGATAAAATTTAGTGCTCAGATTGCTTGTATTGCAGCACTGCTTGTACATATAATAAAAATAAATAAAATTAAATTAAAAATTAAAAAAAAAACCCTACGCAAAAAATACTTATAGTTTAAGGAACAACCCTTAATAAGTAAATAATTTTGAAAAAGAGCTGATATTCTTACACTGCTAGACCGATATTAACCAAACATAGCTAAGCACAACCGCAAGAAAACTGGCTTTCAAAAAAAAACCGCATCGAAATCGGTCCATCCGTTTGAGAGCTACGATGCTACAGACAGACAGACACACACACACACACAGACAAACAGACAGACATCGACGTCAAACTTATAACACCCCTCTTTTTGCGTCGGGGGTCAAAAAAATAGAAAAGCCTGTATTTCCTTATCCTTAATTTCCATTTCAAATGTTGGTATTTGTTTGATAGTGTTTAGTTAGTTATTAATGTTAAGCTTATTATGTAAATATTAGTAAGAATTAGTTTTTGCTATTGGATATGGACCCCTCCTCGGGTGAAAGCCTCCTCCAGGCTTGTACATATATAATATTTTAAATACAAAGGCAAATTAGGAACGCGCCCATGCGAAGTGAGGGTAAATCATTAGTTTATTTGTGTTATTCGTGACCTTTTAACATTCTTAGAATAAATTCAGTTATCTCTATTTTCACAATTCATGTTTTACAATTTTAATGTGTATAAAAGTACTGAAATAATCTAGATTGACACATTAAGTTAGCAGAAATAAACTGAAAACCAGCTAGATTGCCAAGTCAAAGAAGAATATAATACTACATATATACTTTAAGATTTTATAATTATATTTTGTTTATGTAATGGCTATAGTAACTCAATGGTAACGCGCTCACTTGGGAAAACGAGTGAAGTGGGTTCAATTCCCGGGTTCGCACCACTGATATTTTAACCTGCGAATTATTTCCAACATGATAACCACTAGTCTTTCGACGAAGAAAAACATCTTTAAGAAACCTGCACGTTCGAGAGAACCTAATAAGCTTTCTAAAGACATTTGAAGGGCTGACTATGATGTAATAGCTGAATATGATGTTATAGCTCAAATGAAGTATATTTAAAAAAAAAAGCATAATACCTAAGTTAGGGACAAATAAGCTTATGTTTAATGTAGTGCTTACATACTCGTAAATCGAATAATTTCCGCCATGGCTTCTTAAAGTTTGCTTAAAGCTTTTGTTGTTAAGTATACTTATAAAAATTACTTCATTTTGTCAACGCTTAAGTTTTTAGGGTTGCATTCAAGGAAATGAAATTTAAAAATCATTCAGTTAGAATCCTTTAGTAAGATCTTTGTACCTCTGTTGAAATGTTCACAAAATGCAAAGCGTCATTTTGGCGGGTTCATTAACAAATAATAAAAAAGCAATAAGTAAAAATATTAAAAGCTCCCCTATTTCTATTCTATTCTTTATTATCATTATACTAAAGTGTATTTTTTTTATTTAATGTTAATAAATGATTATACATGTGTTAATCTTGGTAGATCTAAAGTGAAATAGTATAAATTAAAAACTGAATATGTGATACGTAGTCTGATGACTTTTATTCAATACAATCTATTTTATTAGTAAACTAGCGATTTACCCTCGCTTCGCTCGGGTTCGTCCCTAGCTTGCTTTCCCATACAAACTTTCATCCACATTTTCACCCCCTTAAGGGATGATTTCCGGGATGAAAAATCCTAAATTCTTCCCAGGGTCTCAAACTGTCTTCTTACCAAATTTCATCTTAATCGGTTCAGTAGTTTCGGAGCCTATTCAATGCAAGCAAACAAACAAACAAACAATCAAATCTTTCCTCTTTATAATATTAGTATAGATAAATAGTATGAAATTATTTATTACGTTTTTCGTATGTACGGAACCCTTCACGCATGTCCACGCACTTAACCGATTTTTATTATCTAATTTATCGCATATAAGATAATATAATACCATGTAAAACCATATATTATAAAGTATTCTTTATAATTATAAGAGCGTGTCAAATTATCTTTTGTATCTAAAATTACCTGCAAGGAGACAATTACTGGTTTCCGCCATACCTCGTTACTTTCAAGTAACAACAAAATGTTTTAAGTTTATGCATTGTAAGTTATCTATCTATACATACAATAAAATTCTAACTGAGTCGAATCTGTACATTAAATATTTTTTGGAAAATCTTTTTGAAATACTCATTATTATAGATATAGAGGCCGAATCTATAATGTTTAGAATTTTTGTCTGTCTGTCTGGGACCGAATCACGAGAAAGCCACTGGACAGATTTTGATGAAATTCGATATGATGAGAGCTTATCCTGATCAACATATAGGATACTTTTTACTGGGGGAAAATATCTCATCTCTGAGAAATCTATACTAAACAGTAAAACCTAACTATGGCCGAACCCGAGCGGAGATAAGATTTTCCAAAAAATATTTAATGTACAGATTCGACTCAGTTAGAATTTTATTATATGTATAGATAGATATTTATTATTTACATGAAAATTGGATGGACAAAAAAATATTAAATGTTAAGTCGTTTAAAACTCAGTAAGTTGAGTTTTAAATGTTTCTAAATATGAAGTCTAATAAGTTAACAAATAAAGGAATAAGAGAAAAATAAAAAATAAAATACATAGTTTATATAATATTATTTACTGTGGCAGATTAACTGTAAAGCGTTTAATTTATTTTGGAATTTAACTTTTACATTTTACGATAAATTCGTTGTTTATATTACGCAAATTATTATTGTTATTCCTGGTAATATATTACGCAAAAACTGTTAACAACTGTTAAGTTATATTTTCATATTTTTTTATTTAAAAAAAAATGCAATAATTATGTACCTTTTTTAGTTTAACAGTAATTATTATTACAAACTAATTGCTTGAACAAGAACAGAGTCTCACTAAGATCGATCCAGCCAGTCTCATTTGAAGTGTGATCACACCAAATAACAAACCCAAATTAAATCTTCCAAGTTAATTTAATTTTCATAGAAATACCATACAATTTAATATAAGACAATGAAGATATATGGTGCTTATAGTATTTGACAAACGTTTAAAGAGCTAAGATCCTCGCGTGGTCTCTCAGTCACCGCAACCGCATCTTGGGTCGCATCTTATATTGAATTAGGGTGCAAAGTTAGTTTACGACAATGAAATGTAGGTAATAATAACATAGAACTTAGTAATTTAAATAAAATTTGTAACGAAATGAAATCTCAAAAGACTTAAAGCTTAAGAAGGTTATTTTTATCAGGGTTCCGAACCTGAAGGGTGCCAACGGAACCCTCTTACTAAGCCTCCGCTGTTCGTCCGTCCGTCTATCAGAAGGCTGTATCTCATGAACCGTAATAGATAGAGTTGGAATTTTCACAGAGTGTGTATTTCTATTGCCGCTATAACAACAAATATAATAAAAAACCAAGACGGCGAATTTCAAAGAGGCTGCTATGCTCGTTTTTGCGAGGCTGCGATTTTTTTAATTTAAGACCTACACGATACCTATTAACTTATAAAGATTTTAGACCTCTGATCGTCTTGTGTTTTATTAGTTCCTTAGTTGACCAAATATATTTTAATTTATCCTTTCATTTATACTTAGGAAGAATATGAGATTAATCTTGAAAAAGTACTGTTGCCATAAAAAAATATAAAGTCTCATAAAAAAATATTTATATGAAAAAAATATATAATAAAACAATTTTAGAATGGAATATAATATATTCATTATTATCAACTAGCAGCACTTGCTTGCGGCTTCGCTCGCGATCAAACTTCGAAAAATACGAAATTTCAGTCAAATTTGTCTAAGGAATAAAAAGTTTCATACAAACTTTTATCCCCTATTACACCCCCTTGGGGATTGAATTTTGTAAAATCCTTCCTTAGTGAATGCTTACGTCACAAGAGGAATACGTGTGCGAAATTTTAAGTTTCTAGCCCTAAGGGTTTGGCCTTTTAATTAAACCTTTTTTGCCCTATTTTACCTTCTTAGGGGTTGATTTTTTTTATTTTTGCCGTACTCAATTCATACGATGCGAAATTTCAATTTTCTAGCCTTAAAGGCCTGTGCGTTGATAAATCTGTCAATCACTTTTACCTTTTGTATATATAGATAGATTATTATAATATTCAACAAACTTAACGTATATTTCCAAGTTCAAGCTTATATTTATCTGAAGCTTATTTTAAATATTTCTCCATTCCGACTTACAAACGACAAAGCTGCCCGCAAGAAGCTTGCGGTCGCCGAGAAAGGTCTAAGACACTTAAAGGCATGTTATAAGGCTTTGCAAATTGTTTTATTTTAAAATAAAATATGATTTTAGTACTTAATATGTAGAAATGAAAAAGATATTTATCTACTTTTTTGTATACTGATAATTGTGGTAAGAATGTGGATGCGTTATTTTATATTTTCAAGTAACATACTTAATATTATAATACTCTTAATAATAATTAGAAAAATATATAATTATTCAAAGAAGTCGCTTTCTGCGTCTGTCCGTTTCTCCGCTTGTTTCCTCTAAATCACGCAACAGATTTTGATATATTTACACTAATAGAAAGAGCGATAAACGAGGAATGTGTATAACGTATGTATATTATTTGTAAATATTTTGCCTAAGCCTAGACGGTGTTTTGTCAAAAAAACTGTTTTCGCTGGTTATACCTTTAGAGATACATCAAAACAATGTACTACAAAATTGTAGGTCTTATAAAGGCCTACAGAAAAGTCAGCAATAGCACGCGTCGATCTCCTAAGGTACGCTTACAACTACTATTCTTATCTGTACAATAACTGATTAATATTATTATATTTAATATAAAATATCTTTATAATTTCCATTTAAGTACGCACACAAAATATAATATGACCTTTTTAGAGCGAAATTAATAAAATAAGACACTTTTTCTCACAGGCAAATTAGAACTTCCGTGACATTCTGTACCTATTCTTAAAGACTCTACTAATGTTCTAAATTACATTCGAAGCATGTACAAAAGGGGTGCAGGTTCAACACCGTCTGAATAAGAATGCATCTGCGTAATAGGCGTTGCGGTGCGAACGCATTGAAAGACTAGGATAATCCATCATTATAATATAAAGTAAATTAGGGTCGTGAAAAATATCGATATATATCGATAGCTTTCTCTTCTTCTTATATATAGAATCAAAATTAGAATTGTAATATTCTCAAAATCTAATTTAAGATAAGGGAAAATCTAAAAATACAAAAATCTTATTTTTACTACAGCATATATAACAATTAGTTTAAGACGATCGTATGATATCTAGCAACGCTGTGATATTATGACTATGAAGAGTATAAACCCTTGTATGAATTACTAATGACACGTTACATTTCTGACGAACGCCAATGAGTGAAATTAAATTACAAAAAGTGCATGTCTGAGAGAACCTAGCGAGTTTTCGAAAGACATGTAAAGTCCGCCAACCTGCATGAGGCCAGCGTGGTGGACTATAGCTTGATCCCCCTGGTATTGAAAGGAGGCCTGTGCCCAGCAGTGGGACTTTAAAAACCTGAATACACATATTTTTATCGATATCGAGTTGACAGAACCCATGCAACCCTATACCCATATAAATCAAACAACAGATTGATGGTATTATGTCAACATGCTAAATCATAAAGCTTCACTTTGCATAATAATCGTAATGCTTGTCAATTATTGAATAAAACATTAGCCACAAGTGATCTGGTATGTGAGAAAGGTAGCTGTAGGCACTCGAAGTAATTTGTCATAGCCAAAAATTTACTTATGTAGATTTCTAGGATTAGAAATATTTGCATGAAGAGGTGTTTAGTCTTCTCCACGGGTACGTGGGAATGAAAAACGGTAATGTATTTGTGACATTTTAACTAATGATCGAACTTATTTTAAATCAACAAAATTTATTTTATTAGAATTTCTATAAACTTGAATATAATAACCATGAATTTGACTAAAAACTCAATATATATGGGTATATGTATTTTTTTTGTACGTGTACGTTACGCGATCTGTATCTATAATCTAGTCTATTGTGTTGTTTTTTTAATAAATAAGTTTTTTTTAATAAGTAAGAGAAACATATTTGTTAAAATTATTTCCCAAATGATTTTGAAGTAATGAAGTAGTAATATATACCCATATATTAAATAGTAATTATAAACACATCCATAGAACTGTAGCTTTCGGATACATGTACATATCGAATGTTATGAGATTTTATAATATAATCGATAATCGATTAAATACTTATTATACTTTTGAGTTAAAAATCATGCACATTTTAATACATTTCCCGTAAAAATTAAATATTCGTTTTAACTTAAAACTATAAATGGTGTTCCAATGATGAAAGTGTAACGTAAATACGTGGTATTTTGGTTGTAAAATCTTATTTTGGATAGAAAATTAAATTTTATTTATTTAATCTTGAATAATATTTCAATTAACTAGAAATTGATTATACTAGAGTTACTTTTTAATTTAAATAGTAAGTTCTTTGTTTTGTAGCTTTTAGGCATATCATATATTATTTTTATATCTTGTTCTTTGATATTTTACAAAGTAATGAAAACATTTTTGATATATTTGGATATTCTCCAGAATTCTTCTTCGGAATATCTCAACTAATTTTGAAATTTTTTCTCAAATCTAAAAAAATAGTCTATCAGCTTTAAAAAATTAGGGATAATTCACACATTTTGTTTTTACCGCATTTGAAACGTATTTTATCATTTATATTGGTATTCAAATTTGTAAAAAGTAAAGATAGTTCGCACTTAAAATACTTAATTCCCTTATTAGCAAACCGAAACCACACACCAATAGAATCAATAGTCCAAACATGTCATCAGACTACAAAGGGAAGAAAAGACGAAAGGGTTTAAATGGTAACAAGAAGTACTTAAACCCTTTCGCGCCCCCCACAATAGATCAATACCAAATAATCTTATAATAGATATTCGAAGGGCTTTAGAGATTTATTGAAAGCAATCGAAGGGTTCACATTTTTATGGGTGAAAAGCCGATTTTGCATGACAGCTGTTATTATTGAAGTCACAAATTAATATATTATACTTAAGTAAAATAGTATTTATACTTAATAATTCGGGACAGTAAGAGAGTTATGATAATTAATACTAATATAAAACCTGAAGTTTGCTTTATTTTCATTTGTTTGCATTTTGAGCAAGAATTACAAAGTAATTTATAGCTTTTTTATTAAACGAGATAAAAGTAATTTATTGAGCAAAAAATATATTTTTAATTTTTGTACGATTTCTTTTATAATTTATATTCTAAGTCAAAAATGTGTTAAGCTATTACTGTTTAGGTTACAGGTTAAAGAATTCCATTTTCCCCCAAAAATATGGAAATTTAAAGTAATATTTGAATTCAATACTTCCTGACAACACTTTTAAATGTCTGGAATTATTTTAAGTTTTCGGATTACTTCGCGAATTAATTTTGAATTTTGGTTCTCGACGTTTCGAATGCTAAATCATTAATTCACATATATCGTTACTATTCACGGGAGAGACTAAAGATTATAGACATCTCAAAAGTTATTATATTATTATTACACACAGTATCTACCCATAAATTATATAATGATTTCAAAGAAATCTATACTAATATTATAAAGCTGAAGAGTTTGTTTGTTTGTTTGGTTGTTTGTTTGGTTGAACGCGCTAATCTCAGGAACTACTGATCCGATTTGAAAAATTCTTTTTGCATTTGATAGCCCGTTAACTGAGGAAGGTTATAGGCTATATTTCATCCCGGAAAAGTGTACGGGTCCCGTGGGATAGATTTGTTTTTGTCTAGGGACGAACCCGAAGCGAAGCGAGGGTGACTCTCTAGTAGGATAGAAAATTGAAAATAGTTTTATTTAAAAATTAAAATAAAAGAAAGTTATTTAAAATAAAAGAATAATTCTAATTAAATAGTTCTTTAAACAATAATTATGTAACACAATTATTATATTAGGAAGTCAAACAATTATTTATGTAAAGGATAACTATTATTTTTAAATCACGATGAAAATTATCACATAATTAAGAGTTTATTAAAGCAGTGGGAAAAATACCTAAAAATAATTGCCTATATAATATTGATGACACAGATGAAGAGGATAAAGTTAGAAAGGCAATAAGCAGTGTTCTCAAATAGATGTAGGAATCAGGGAAAAGGTATAAATGTATTACACTAGTTAGATGAGTACTTGCGACCAACTCGACCGCAAATAACAATGTAGTTTTTACTGTACAGGCAAAAAATATTCGATTTCACAGAAAATTATCGATTCAAAAGTTGATAGCACGCGCCAGTGTCAATCATGTCATCGATACAAATATCAATAGCTTTATAATTTTACTAAACCCTTTATTCGATGTACGGGTGGCAATATTAGCTAAATTTCATACCAAAATCGTTTTTATTCACTTATTGATAAGGGCTGAGATTACAAATTATTTTTTACATTCATTCGCTCAGTGTACCGCCGTAATATAATATTTTATTGCAAGGGTTACTTATGCCGTAAAATTGCAAACTTTGACCATATTATGTGTCAATAAATTGATTATAATTCTATACATCTTTACAATTCACAATTTGTACAAAGGTATGTTGAAACATCAATAACGTTTGTTCGATTTTGAAATCGATTACCATTTAATTATAATATGTTCTAGTTGTTTCTGAATATTATTGTTAAACGTTTAAATGATAAATTTAAACTTTTTTTTATATAATTTTGTAAAAACGGTTGGATGCATATATACATTTTATGTTATGCGTAAATGCTAATTGCAGGCATTAAATTAAAGTGCGTGATCGCTTCACCTGCCTGTAATGTTTCCTTATTTTAGAAGACATTTTAATAGCTCATTACTATATCAATTTATACGTTGCATATCCACTTATTTATACATGAAATAAAAGTTAGTAAGTAGTTACATTAGTACATTTTGAATATTTTAGGTATTTCACTTTTACCTCATATTTTCAATGATAGCACAATAAAACGTGCTTCTGCTGTTATTATTAATACATTCATTCAGTTAAAAACACGCAATGATAGTTTTACTGAACAAAACGATGTAAATCATAACGAGTTTTCTAAAGACATGAATCCTTTGCGACAATTGAGTCTAATTAATTCAAACGGACATCCCTATAGTTCTCACGATTTTTTAATTACGATCAAGCAGATGTTTTGTTCCGTGATAAAAAATAATGCACCCAAAGAAAAAAAAATCCTAAATATTCATCAAACAAAGAATAATCAGCGATGACGAGCACCAAAACCGGAATTCAATTAGAGATACAATAGAAATTGTTTGTGGGGACGAATTTCTTGTTCCAACATTTAATTATTCACCTTAAGATTCGCTTGAAATATCTCACACGATTGCAAAAGCATCACTAATGACACTCACAATACACACAATAGCTGATAGCTGAATAAAAAAAACCTGACCCCCAAGAATGTATGAATCAAATTAAAAATTCCACTATCCTTAAAATAAAGCTGAAAATAAACACACATACTCAAAGAGACAGTATTAGACTTTTATATGTAAAAGAGTATGCAAAAACGTTGGGGTGACCGAAACTGGCTATGCAAATCACCGTGCGAAGTTAAAGTAAAAAACAAATAGTGAAAAAACCGCTTCTATCGGTGAATGATAAACATAAAAACAATTTTGCATTGTCTAGTCACTTGCATATATAATGAGAAGTACAGAACCAATGTCTTCCCCTTGTGGCACTCCTTTCTCACAGTTTAAGATCAGTATGCAAATTATGGATACTACTTAATCTTTTATTTTAATGGCATCGTATTGTATTAAATCCACTCAAATTTTGTGGGGTGAGTAGGATGAGAAAAAGGAGAGTAAAAAAATTAATGATTCAACGTATGCAAATGGGTTGCTGTGTCTTCGTGTATGGGAACATAGTCTTCTGGGGTGAGGTTGAGAATCCGTTAATTTTTTTATTAAATAACCAAGGTTCATGCTATTTTTTATGTTTTTTTTACCATGGGTAGTCTTTTCTATGGAATATTTTTTACATACATACATACATAGTGTTAATAATACATAGTGTTAAAAAAATCTTGAAACTTAAATCAAAAACAGCAGTCGTAACTTATATATACATAAATTAAAATATTTATAACTATATCTGTTTGCTCATGAAGATAAGATAGATAGATATGTATAAAGAAAAAAGAAAATAATAATTTCATATTAGATAATTCTTTCTTAGATTTACACGAATATTTGACCTTTTAACCAAAATTATCTTTTCGGATTTATTTCAATTTTTGGTTTTCAATATTTCGAATTCTTTACACTTATCATAGTCACGGGAGAGTCTGATTATTAGATTTCTTTATAGGATTGTACTTGTAAGTACCTAAGTATAACAACAGCAAATAGATGTAAGACAATTGCACAGACGTTTTGTAGTCTGCCAAATGAATAATGTTAATATTATCGCTTTTATTCTTCATACAAGTTTTATAAACGTTTAAAGCATTTTAATGAATGTCAATTTAATAAAAATAGCAACATCGATAATAATACAGTATTATGTTAAGTTAAATTAGCAATTTTAATTGCAAAAAAACTTAATTAAAAATGTTATTTATTTATTCCTTTTGATCCGTCTACAGCGAGCCCACGCGGAGTGTTATGTTTTTATCTTGTATGTCTGTATGTATATATGGATGGACATATTATACTCCAAATGTTTAACTTGCCAAAACTAAAAATCTATGAATAAAAAAATGAATTATAAAAATTAAAAAAAGACCATCTGCATAAAAAGCATACAATATATGTACATAGGTACGTCTGACAACAAAGATGAAACATGTACATGTATATATCTCCGACTACATAATACTATGTTCTTTAGTTACTTGTATTCATCATTTGTGGCATGCTTTCTATGCAGACGGATTTTGTCCATTTTTGTAATTCATTTTTTTATGACCAGTTAAACATTTGGAGCATAATGTTTACAGGCATATATACATACACGTATACAGAATAAACACATAATTTGGAGCATAGTATGTTCATTTTACATACAAACATACACACCTTTATAGTTTTTTTATGCGTTTTTTATGTATAATATACTTATTTTCTTATTTTTTGTTACAGGTACGTACAACGAATATTGCCATCGAAAATAAAAGGTAACCTTTTAAAATTAAACAAACTAATAAATGAAGTATAACCGGTACTCTCTACTAAAATATAATGCACTCATGAATATTCATTACCTGTACCGACATCTATTGACTATACACGTAACTAGCATTATAGTTCAATAGATCTTCGATAGATGGCTTTAGTATATATTAGTACCGCGTACAGTACATTTTTTATTTTGATTTAACAACAAGATCAATTCAAAATAATTCAACACAAATTTATTAAATTAAGTTTAAAAATAAACCTATTTCAATAAATAAAATATTAATTATTCATATTGTTAATTAAGTTGATTTGAGAATTGAGACAGGTATGAAATTAAAATTTGTAGAAAATCAGAATTTATTATCTTATCATCGTTTTACATAATTTTTTATTGCTTCATTAATTTTTATAAATGGTTGTTGCATACCAAGATTTGAGCAAAATATTCGATTTACAGATGTCTAATATATTATGAAAATATTTATTTTTATTATTGCCACTTTTAACGAAAGCTATGACTGACTTTAAATTATATATTATGTGACATATGTCTAAAATCTTTATAATTCATAAAGATTTATCCGAATTTGTTTACTTTGATTAATTATTTATATTTTTAACCACGAAGAAAAGAAACAATTACAATTTAAAATATTATATATATATATATATAACATAATGCATGAGCGACGCAACTCTGTGTCTGCGCAGACGCACACACGCTCATTCGTATGAAGAATGAATCGCGGGCCATGTGGTAGTCGTCGGAGTATTTTGACGAATTCCGAATAGACTACATGTGCGTTTCTATGGCGTGGACATATAACAATTAAATAAAATTACCAAAATTATTTACTTGAAAATATTTGATTTTAAGTAATTTTATAATCGTTAAGTACCATCTATCTTTTAATTTTAAATTTTTAAATGTCCATGAATTGATTATCAATAATATACGTGCTACGTCATTGAAAGCTATAATAGTTTGAGGAGATATTTTATTAAAAACTAAAGGACTACTAAAAATATAACAAAAGTAATTTTAACTCTCTTAAACATAAGTTCTTAAGTAGTAGTTATCCAATAAAATATAGTACAAGTAATGCTTCCGTTAGATTTGCGTTAATATTTAAAATTTTAATTAAATTCTTTCTCTCCCGTGATCAAGGTTGTTGTAAAGCATTCGAAACGTCGGGAATTAAAAATCAAAATAAATCCGCGAAAATGTCAAAAAATATAGTTTTATAAAATACTGCAAGTATACAAACCGCGTAAACGTACACGGCGCTCCCGGGCGACGCTGCGCGCGCGCAGGGGGGGCATGAAACCTGATTTTCGGTCTATGCTGACCTTGTGGCGGACTTATTACATCACAACACTCTATAATGCCTTATTTCACCTAAATAACAAACAAAAATCAACTTTAATTTGACTGTTTTAGGTTTATAATAGCTTTTTTATTAAAGCAGTGCTTAGAACATTGTTTTGTAGACATGGCGAGTACTATTCGGCGGTTACCAACTAAGGTTTTTCCGGCTATATCTTTCCGCGTTTATTTTGTTGGTACACTCAAGTTTTCTTTAATTTGTTTATCTCTGTACGTCTTATTATTCATTTGCTTATGTACTATTGTATATAACTAATCTTTTTGTTTATCTAACAAAGATATTTTTTATGTACAGCCTTTTTGATATATATACAGATATTTATATATATATATATATATATATATATATATATACATATATATATAATATACATTGTTTATGAAGAAGAAGAAATTTTCTTTTAAGATACTTTATTTGACATGAGTTTTTTTTTATATTTTTGATTTTTATTCAACCTTAATAACTTTCTATGTTTTTTTTAAATATTGTTTGTATGTAAGCTAAGTTACCTAACCACGATGTTTTTATTATATAATACATAACTTGATATCAAAACAATTTATACAACATTTTTGACGTTTATTATAATTATTTACAACTTGTTGTTATTCAAAGTTATACATAGATGTAAATATTATGAGCAGTCTTTTCAAGGTAGCAAAGATAGTAGAAGCACTCCCACTATATTTCAAATAAAAACTTAAAAAATAAGTAAAAACCGACTTTCAGGTACTGAAAAATAAAAAATAACTAAACGGGGGTTTTCATTTAGAATAGACATCTAATCAGATATTTTCGAAGTCGGTGTGCTTTGATATCTGTTGGCTGGCACATTACATATATATTTCTTTTTGCTTTTATAATATTAATTTGATCATTATTTTTACTTAAGGCAATTCAACTCAAATAATTTATCAAAAAATACTTAAGTAGTAAGTTAGAGTAAAACATACAACAAGTCAAGTTACATTTTTAACACATACATATTTATAGATGGTTTATTTAATTGCTACTATATGTTTATTTACTCAATAATATTGTATTTATTCCCATTAAAATGTATAAATAAAATTTTATTTGTCAGCCAATTTCAAACAACATGTTTTAGGGAGTTCTATTTTGTAATGTCCTTCGATATTTTTCGTGATTTTTGGTATAAATAAGTCACAGGTATATGCGAATATTAATTTTTTTATGTATAATATTAATATTTTGGCGTTGACAAGTTACCAGGTTTAATTGCGATTAAAATCTGATCATACACCGTGAAGGGCGTACCACAAAAATACACTAAATCTTATTAAAGATGTTTGAATTTTAATAATTATATAGTATTTTCTGAGTTAAATACATCATCTTTTAAATAATATATGTTTAATTACAAACACAAGGTTTCTAAATCTTAAGTTTAGAATAAAAATAGATAAAAAAAAGGTTAAGTTTTGAGTTTAGAGGAATTAGATTTATTTATTCACTAATATTCGCTCCGACTCCTTATGTACTATATTATAAGTAATAACTAGCGACTCACCCTCGCTTCGTTCGGGTTCGTTCCTAGGTACGTTTTGTGTTGCCATCGTGGACTTTTCTGTATACCTACATATTATAGGGTTTAGGCAGCGTTTTCTTTGAAAGCTTCCAGACGGCTTATTTTTTCCGACACCTCCAACAAATATCGTTATATTTTAGCCACTGTATACATATGAAATCCAAATAAAAAAAATAGTACACCGATGGATTATGACCTGGACAACAATAAAATTAACTTATTAGTAACTAACTACTACATTAAACTGCTTAACTCACTGACTGGTTAATTTATTCGGATAGTCGATTCAAAGTTTACCGTTTCCAAAGTATTAAGTAACAAAAATAATTCTATGTCTTTACTGAACAAAGTAAATACGGTTTTTTAAAGTAAAGTATCTAAGTGTTTGTGTTCGTTTTTTTCAGTAAAACTAAACTAAAAGTAACTAAAAGTGGTATTTTTTCATAAAGTGTGGATCCGATCTATAAATTATCTCAATGCTTATTCAAAACGACCAATTTACCGAAAGAGTTTTTAAAAGAGTTGTTAATACAACATTATTGACTTTTAAATGTCAATTCTGTTGCTTTTAAAAAGCCGAAAACATGTATTTTATCTATATATATATATATATATATATATATATATATATATATATATATATATATATATATATATATATCTTACAAATAAAGTTCTTTTTTTAAATAGAGTAAAACCTCTCCACTGTAGAATAAAATGAGTATTAGTAGTTCGAACAAATAAGCATTAAGACGACGAAATCTAGCCCTTATACTTACTTATTTAGTTATGTTTTTTTGCATGTATGTTTTTCAAAGGGTTTAGTTTTTAGGGATTTACAGTCCAATTTATTTAAAGTGTATCTTTCAAAAAATAATGTATCTTTTTTTACATCAAAATAATAAAATCGAGGGAACGCGCAGAAGGCAGTTTAAATTAAAATTTACTTATTTATCCAACAACTATACCATAACTATGTATTAACTTATAACACTGCGTCAGAAATGGTTGTATACAAGAGCCAAGGTCAAAGATATTACATACATAAACCGTGGCCAAGCTACGAAAAGATTTTGATAACCGAAATAATTACAAATAGAACCGGTTTTGATGTGGTTTCATGCAAATTGTAATTAATGCTAACACAAAACTCGTTCTAAGATTATTCTGTTTCAATTAATATTCATTTTAAATTGATTTATGGCGAATCATTGGCAACCATAGACAAATTATATTTTCTAAATATAGTTTTTAAATTAATTATTATCTATGTAACTTTTTTTCTATACGTTATTTCTAAAATATGCACGTTATTTTGTGATCTATCTAAACTCTTAAAATATCGGAAAATAAACTCATAAAGTTATCGAAAAAGTTATGTTTTTTTGCATATGCTTTTTAAGGGGTTTTGTTTTAAGGATTTACAGTACAATTTATTCAAAGTGTATCTTTCAAAAAATTATGTATCTTTTTTACAACAATTTATATCGCAAATTGTCAAAAATCATCTTTAAATTAAAAAAAAACTTTATTGACAGAAAAAAATATCTTTGGACCAATCGTATAAATTAATCTAATATTGCTTAGAAACAAAAAACACCACATATTTGATTTGTTATACTCGTATTTAAAATAACTACCTGATTACACAAATTGACTTTTTGTTTAAAATAAAAAAAATAAACAAATCTTTTTCATTAAGTACCGTGATCGTAAAAACAACAATTGTGTCGATCGGAACGCTTCTTAACGCCATCTTGTTTTTTATTATACTAAAAAACGTTCCTTTTTTTTAGATTTTTTCATCATAAAATACTGGGTCACTATGTCTCTATTCGTCCTTTAATATTTAATTGTTAAAACAAGGATCTGCCTGCGACTTTACTTATTTGAAATGGAATATTTTATTACGTTAGCTGTAGCCTCTTTCTTCACTCAAGTGAATCCAATCAAAGTGTAAGGAAGTGGAAAAAGGATAAAATCATTTTCCGTCTTTTTTACTACAAATTTACAGAACTATTATTTATTTTTTGATAATATTTTTTTAATACTTTCTTAGATTTACGTGAATATTAGACATTTAAATAAAACTATCTTTTCGGATTTTTTCGCGGATTTATTTTGATTTTTGGTTCCCGACGTTTCGATTGTTTTACAGCAATCATGGTTACGGGAGGTCTCTCCCGTTATTTAAATATTTTTTTTCTTTTTTATTAGATATTTAATAGATGCAAAATGCCACTCACTAATTAATCACGAAATCTCAGAAGCATGTAGCTTTCTCATAGAGGAAGATATTCGCTAAGAACAAATTTTTAAAAATATAACCCTCTAAAAGGGTAAAAAATTGTTTGGTTTGTATGAAAATCCGTTGTTTTTAATGTTACAGTGGCCAAAACTAGAATCTTGCTGATTAAAAATGATGACTATTCTATTTGAATGCTTTGGGGATGAAAAATAGGGGATGATGTGTAATTGGAGATTATGTTAGTTTAGCGGACTTCACATGTCTTTCGAAAACTTGCTCTCAGGCATGAAGGTTTCCTCACGATGTTCGCCTTCACCGTAAGGATTATTCATTATACGAGTACATACATAATATACGAGAGCGAAGTCACGAAATATAGCTAGTATCACATAAATGTACAGACATATTTTTTATATATATGTATCTACTTAAACACAGACGTGACCAATTTCATTTTAAGTCAGATTTGTCACTTCTGAGTCACAGTTAACGCGATAGTAGCTTTTTACAACTAATATTTATGCAAACAATTTGTCCCTTTTTAGTTTTATCGTTTGTTTACATTTTTTCATATCGCGATTCGTCATTATTATTAAAATAAGGCTCATTATGGATGTTTTAGCGATCGATTAACTGTCAGGAGATCGTTTATGTATTTAAATTAAGAGATTTTTTTTCAAATAACATTAAGAAATTCATTCGTTTTGTTTACGATTTTAACGTTTTAGCTGTGGCTAATTTAGTTCGTTTAATTTAAAGTGTATCATGGAACGACCAGAAATAAATCTAATTAGCATTTTATAGCAAATTAGCATTTTAGGTTCTTTTTTATGTTCCTGGGTTTTAATGTCGGTCTGTCGAAATAATAGTTTGACGCCTCTTATCTTAATTACTAGCAACTAAGCCTCGCTTCGCTCGTATTTATCCCTAAGTACGTTTTAACGGTAAGTATAGAATAGACTGTATAATTTAGGGTTATTTAAAATGATAAGGATTAATACTTTATTTGTGTAAATAGCTTTTACATTACCGCGTTATAATTGCCAATTTTTTAAAGTATTAAAATAGATATAGTATGTTATCCTTAAGAGATAGACATATGCCATCGCGGATTCTTTTGTAGACCTATATAAGATACATAATTCCACCATACAATTTTTGTTATATCTCAAAGGGTTTAGGCAGCGTTTCCGTTGAAAGCTCCCAGACGGCTTATTTTTTTCCGACAACTCCAGCAAATATCGTTATATTTTAGCCAATGTATACAAAAACTTAACAAATTGTATATTAAAACCTTCCTCGAGAACCACTCTATCTATTGGTGAAAACCACATGAAAATTGGTGCAGTACTTTTTGAGTTTATTATGAACAGACGACGCTTCGGAGGAATTTATTTTATAATATGTAGTGATAAAGTGAAAACTATAATGACTTGTAATTTCGAACCACGGGTGCGATATTTCTACCCCTTCAAACACACGTCGTCTTTAGGAATATTTCTTTAAGTTTGATGGAAATTTCTATTTATTTTTTATTTTCTCTCAATCTATTCGAAATTGATACAGGATTAAGGCACTTTTTTAAAACAAACTTAGATTAAATTAAATATAAGATAAAAATATAAATATATTGGGACATTAACACACAGCACCATCTAGTACCTATCCATGGTAAGCTGTGAGGAGTGAGCTTGTATTATGGATACCAGATAGTTGATACACTACACATATATTACTTTAAATACATACATATTATAAATATAAACACCCATGACTGGAGTACAAACATTAGTGCTCATCACATAAATGAATGTCCCCAGCGGGACTCGAACCTACGACTGCTGGCACAGCAAGTAGAGTCACTACAAACTGAGCCAAACGTGTCGTCAGATTAAGAGAAGACAATAAATGAATTTGAGTGACATTGTCCATTATTGCCCAATCATTTTATATCATAGCATTAAGAACAGTGATTTGTTGAATTTACGGGAATCGAAAATTAGATGATTTATCATTTTGACGAAAAAATCTATATACATATATAAAACAAAGTCGAATTAGTTACACCATTTATAACTCAAGAACGGCTGGATCGATTATTTTTGTTTTCCGAATAGCAGAATAACTATTTAAAAAATCGAAAAAATTCACGAGAAAAACAATTAAAAATTTACATGGCAAAAGCTGGCGCTATTTAAGTATATCTTATTAAAACGTACCTAGAGACGAACCCGAGCAAAGCGCGTGTGAGTCGCTAGCATATATTTAAAAAAAGATTAACGACATATTACCATAAAAATTAACTAATGTTTCAAAGAACCTTGACTTTGTATCTATGACGTAACCTCGCGAAGCAGTTACCAGCAAGCGTCTAATGTTACTGCTACGTGGGTACTTACTAGCGAGGTGAATAATTGTACTTTAAATAAAATACTTAGACTTATCTCTACTTGTCTCTCCTAAGTAAAGAAAGTTTATTTTCAATGATAATTTTCTATATAAAACTTATAAATGCAGTGGAAAAGCTTCAATTATTATTTTTTTAATATTTGAAACTCAGGATTTTGAGCTGTTTGTGGCCCGCCATTTTTGCACTGACTTACACTGACTGACTCAATGACACAACCTATGTCAGATTCATTGTTTTAGATCGTTTCTAAGCACCTATAAAGATACTAAAATTAATCTTAACAAAAGGACTGCAACAACATACTTGTTTTCTTCACATATACTAACACCACGATACGTATTAAATATTAATTATATGAATAAAACAAATATGTTAACATAACATAATAATTATGATTTTTACGCGCATATTTTGCATTTTCATTTAAATATTTTTTAAGAAATTAATGGTAAATAGGTATACACATAGCATTCAGTCGATGAAGATTCGGAAAGAATGTTTAACCAAACAGAAACGACATGTTTGACTCAGTTTGTAGTGACTCTACTTGCTGTGTCAGCAGTCGCGGGTTCGAGTCTCACTAGTAGTATTCATTTGTGTGATGAGCACGAATATTTGTACTCCAGTCATGGGTGTTTATATTTATATTATGTATGTATTTAAAGTTATATATGTGTAGTGTATAACTATCTGGTATCCATAACACAAGTCTCGTAGCTTACCATGGAAGTAGATGGTGCTATGTGTTAAGTTTCAACATATTTATTATTATTCATCCTTTTTGGTTGTTATTATATCATAAACATCTCCAAGGACTAATTTTACAAGAAATATTTTTGTATACAAGTTTGTGCACATCATAATTTTATTCAATATTAAAATATAATGATGTAACCGAAACGAATTTGAATATTCGTATTCACCGAATATACACTGTAGTCACCGTATTCGTATTCGTAAAAGTTCATTGCATCACTACATAAAGACTTTTTGTCAATAAAAATGTATGGTGATTTCAAAATAAAACTATCTTTTCGGATTATTTCGCGGATTTATTTTGATATTTGGTTTCCGACGTTTCGAATGCTTTACAGCAATCATGGTCACGGGAGAGACAAAATCAAAATAAATCCGCGAAATCAAAATCAAAATAAATCCGCGAAATAATCCGAAAAGATAGTTTTATTTTGAAATGTCAAATATTCGCGTAAATCTAAGAAAGTATAATGTATGGTGACTTTTTAAGCAAGAAAATGCACTAATAAAATTATTGAAGCTATAAAGTATTTCTAACACATTAATATGGACTTGGGAGGGATGTGAATATGAATCAATGTTTTTGTCGGTTCAATCAAAGTGATTGACGTGTAGGCATTAGTCGTAATACGCGTCTACTTGCTGTGGCCATGAGAACTTATTGTAAGGACCGGTCTATTAAAATATTTAAAATTAACTTTTTTAAAAAAAAAGATTTTCTAAATAAAGATATTTTTTTAGAATTGGAACAAGTATTTGTAATTTAAATACAAGATATTTTACAGCATTTTTTTTTTGTGTCCGTTAAATATATTAAATACTTAAATACAATTTTAATTTGACACTGGCCTAAAAGATGTTTACAAAATATAATTAACGTGATGTTAGCATCTCAAATTTTTTTTTTAATGATAATTTTATTTAATACTAGCGACTCACCCTTGCTTCGCTCGGGTTCGTCCCTAGGTTGATTCTTTAAACTTTTATTACAAACTTTTATCCCTATTTACACCCCTTTAATGATTTCCGCGATAAAAAGTATCCTATGTCCTTCAAAGGGTCTCAAACAATTTTGTTTCAAAATTTCATCTAAATCGGTTTAGTAAATTCAGAGATTACCCCCTACAAACTCACAAAGTCACAAATTTCACCTCTTTATAATATTAGTATAGATGTATGAGCGGACCTTGTAACCCATAGGTATAATATATTGTCCTGCTACAGACCGTGTAATTAGAAAATTAAAAAAAACAGCTACATCTCGACGACAGCGCCACTAACCGGATCTAACAAGAGATTAGAACTATTCCGATTGTATTCAGCCCTTTTTAACGTCCCACTGCTGGGCACGAGCCTCCCTTCAATACGAGGGGAACCAGGCCATAGTCCACCACGCTGGCCAAGTGCGGATTGGCGGACTTCACATGTCTTTCGAAAAGTTGCTAGGTTCTCTCAGACATGCAGGTTTCCTCACGATGTTTTCCTTCACCGTAAGGCAAGTGGTAATCAAGTTAGAGAATGATTCGCACGTAACAATATCACTTCACTCGGTTTCCCAAGCGAGCGCGTTACCACTGGGCTACCACTGACTTATTACTCCACAAATACGCAAAACAACATCAAAATAGGTCAACAAAACTTTTTTATAAATAATTATTGAATATGGAAAAGGCTTCAACTTAAACATCCACCAAATTCCCTAACCCTGTAATTATTCCACTAAAATTATATATGGATATTGAGGAAAATCCATCAAAACACCAAGTTCATGGTCCCCTCATCAACAGGTTTTGGGATAAGCGCAGATCTGACCTCACGAAGCTGTGCCTGTAAACACTAAATAATGCTCCGACGTCAAGTGTCTGTCATCATCAGTTTCAATTTACACCGTAGTTTGTTTATAAGGTGAAGCAAATAATAATAAGAAAAATTTTAACCGACTGCGTAAAATAAATAACGTTTTACATTATAATGAGAACTTTTACTCACACTCTATTATTTTAGCTGATATCATAATTAGATATTACTAGTGCCCATATTATTAATAATTATTATTGATAACTAGCGACTCACCCTCGCTTCGCTTCGGGTTCGTCCCTAGACAAAAACAAATCTGTCCCACGTGAACCGTACATTTTTCCGGGATGATATATAGCCTATAGCCTTCCTCAGTTAACGGGCTATCTAATGCAAAAAGAATTTTTCAAATCGGATAAGTAGTTCCTAAGATTAGCGCGTTCAACCAAACAAACAAACAAACAAACTCTTCAGTTTTATAATATTAGTATAGATAATATTAGTATAGATTTGAGGGACACATATATTAATAGAATTTACCTATTTATGTGTAAACCGTTTCCAAATTTTTTATTGATTTGAACATTCAAGAAGAGAAAAAGGTGCTAAAACTATTTCGTCTTTGCCTGTTTATATATTTTAATGTAACTTTTACCATGATGACGAAATAAATGGCACTTTATATGTGAAATCTTAAACGTACCGAAGAAAAGACTCATAAGTACCTAGGTACCCAATATATACTTTAAAATGTCTTATTATATTACATATGTACTTAGCCAAATCGTTCCAGAAGTTCTCAAGTGATGTGCTTAACACCGATCAATCAATGTTTTTATATAAAGACTAGCGACTCACCCTCGCTTCGCTTCGGGTTCGTCCCTAGACAAAAATAAATCTATCCCACGGAAACTGTACATTTTTCCGGGATGATATATAGCCTATAACCTTCCTCAGTTAATGGGCTATCTAATGAAAAAAGAATTATTCAAATCGGATTAGTAATTCCTGAGATTATTGCGTTCAAACAAACAAACAAACAAACTCTTCAGCTTTATTATATTAGCATAGATTAGGGCAACATACATTAACATAGCACGGTGTAATAGAAGGTCTTAAGAGTTGAAAGCATAGCTAGGTGTTCGAAAAGTTAAACCGCAAGACCTATAATTTAGTATTCGATGGGTTTAGTTAAGCTCATTTGTAATTACGAGATCAATAATTAAATAGCAATTTACTCTAATAATAATATATATTATATAGATTTCTACTAGATTCCCACAACTCATATTTAAAAAGCTTTCAAATGACCTAATTTTCAAAAGCTTATACATTTTGTCATTATTTTCAATACTTTTGATATCTTTATTTTTATGTTCAATGATTTTGTTGCGTTTATATACATACATATAATGTGATATGTATATGTATGTATACTGTACCACTACAAGAGTTTCCATGTACAAATTGGCGTTTCAAAGATGTTAATCTCTTATTTCTACCACAAAAGGAAAAAAACGGCAATACTAGTATGCTATATACATATCATGAAAAATCAAATAGGGTATATAGGGTGTCAATTTGTGTTATGAAAAAAAATATGTCCGAATCAATCGAGTGGGATATCAAAAAATAAAAATCAGGTTTTAAGAGGCGATTATAAAAATATATGCAACTTATACGTTTTAAAATAATTAAGAATAAAAAACTGATAAATAAAACTAAAATACGCTAAGATGCGGATATATATATATATATATTTATTAACAGATTCGTTGTTTATTTACCGGAGATCGTAGGTAATAAAATAAATAAAACTAAGTACAATTATAAAAAAAAAAAAAAATTAAAATTAACAAATATTGTAAGGTACATTGGTGTCATTTTTCATTTTTTTTTTAATTAATTTTGTTATTTTGTGAGTAGGCTGTAACAACTATAATATAATGCCTTTGAAACGTCTAACACCTTAGTCTCTCCCGTGACCATGACTGCTGTAAAGCATTCGAAATGTCGGGAACCAAAAATCAAAATAAATTCGCGAAAAAAACCGAAAAGATAGTTTTATTTAAGATATAAATAAGTAGAGGCAAATCAGTTCAGTACCTTATTCTCCTCTGCTTGTCAACCAAATTCCCTATTTTTATTTTCCTCATATTTTCAAAAATGTGTTATACTAAAAATAATGTAAATTATTAATCATATAAAAATAGGATTTATGTGTATTATTGTAAATTAATTATTTGATTCTTTATGTTGTCATTCTGATATAAAATACTAATTTGAGTTTTCTGACGTTGTCATCTTGAGTGGAAAAAGGGCGGGAACGGCGTTGTGTTTTGTTTCATGACTTTAGTAATGCGTCATTCTTGATTGTAATGTCATTTGAGGCTTTACTCTGAATCTGTATAAAATAATAAAAACTATGTGCTGTTACACCGAATTTTACTTGACCTACTTCTGAAATAGTCTCGTAATAAATGATTATAATCGAATTTAAATCACTAGCTCGTACTAGTTATTTTATAATAACTAGTACGAGTATTTGTCTGTGTGTGTTGTTTTTCACTTCTTCACACTGTAACGGCTAAACAGATTTGAGTGAAATTTAAAAAGAACACAGGTTAATATTGTCTTGCGAAGCCATGCTTGAAAATTAGTTAGCAATAAAGAAGTGAAAGGGAAATTAATTAATAGAGCTCCAAACGTATGTCCTTCTAGTGTCCTCTTATTATTAATAATATGTAAATCTTGTAATAATTATAAGCATTGTTTAATTTATAAAATACGTAGGAAAATTCACAAGCATAACCCGTTCTAAATGTATATTATAAGATATTTAAATTCAAAATTTTTAAACAATAGAAGTCGTGTTAAGATCTTAAATATATTCATATACATTATACCTAACTATGTTACTTATGTTCATTTGCATTTGTTTGACCTTCCTCGTTGTTTATAATTGCAAAATAATTCAATGTTCAACGATAACTTCAAAAATAATGCTAATCATTCCATATTATTTTACTCCTTACAAATTATAATATAACAATTCTACCTACATCTACGGACGGACAAAATAATTGAAAACTTGACGAAAACTAGAATTTACTTATGTATGTAAAAAACTGTTTTAAATGTGCTTTAATGATAGCACTAAAACTCATTAACACCTGTGTAACAAAAAAAAGATACTGAACTCTTTGTCTTTGCCTATTTTTATATTTATACTAGCAGAACCCGAGGCTTCGCTCGCGATCAAACTACGAAAAATACGAAATTTCATGCAAATATGTCCAAGGAATAAAAAGTTTCATACAAATTTTTATCCCCTATATTAGCCCCTGGGAGATTGAATTTTGGTAAATCCTTCCTTAAGTGAATGCCTTCGTCATATGAGGAATACGTGTGCGAAATTTCAATTTTCTAGCCTTAAGGGTTTGGCCTGTGCGTTAATACATCAATCAATCACTTTTGCCTTTTATATATATATAGATAAGCCCTTTTTAACGTCCCACTGCTGGGCACGGGCCTCCCTCAATATGAGGATGATAAAGGCCACAGTCTACCACGCTACCCAAGTGCGATTTGGCGAACTTCATGTCTTTCGAAAACTTGTTAGGTTCTCTCAGACAGCAGGTTTCCTCAGTATGTTTGCCTTCACCTCTAATCATGTTGGAAATTATTCGCACATACAAATATCATGCAATACCGGGATTTGAACCCGCTTCACTCGGTTTCCTAAGCGAGTGCGTTACCACTGAGCTACTACTGCTTACTAGGTACATAAATAAGGAATAGTTTTGATAAATAATCACTAAAGCATATCATAATTAATATATGTGATTATACCTAACCCACGCAACATATTTAAATAATATAACTAGTAAATAATACAAAGAAAATGATAAACAATCTAAATTTATTAAAAATTACGTACTCCACATCATAACATCTCAAAATCTTTTAAATGAGATCTTCTTGTATATAAAGTTTTTGCTTATATTGTAATCCATAATATAATATTTTTTTTAACCGAAGTAATGTTTCTAAATATCCTTCAAAATATCATTAGAATAACAATTAAGTAACAAAAACATGACTCTCTGCTTAAACATGGTCATTAGTGTGATAATGTTTTAAAAATAAAATTAATGCTTAATTATTAAAAATATACTATATTTATAATATGAATTATATTTATTTGGTTGAAAAGAATGATTAAAATAATAAATAAGTATGTTGGGACATTAACACATAGCACCATCTAGTTCCGTGGTAAGCTACGAGGCTTGTGTTATGGATACCAGATAGTTGACACATATATAACTTTAAACATATTATAAATATAAACCCATGACTGGAGTACAAACAGTCGTACTCATCACACAAATGAATGCCCCCAGCGAGACACGTAACCGCGACCGCTGCCACTGCAAGTAGGGACACTACAAACTGAGCCAACCATGTCGTCGAATCTATGGAACAATGTCAAAAAAGGAGTAGGTATTACCTATGCGATATCTTTAATATAAGAAAGTCATATAGAGTAGAATTTTGAAGTTAATTTCACGTTAACTTATACTTATAAAATAATTTTGAAGTTAATTTAGCTTTTTATTTAGATTAAAACTTCTTTTTTTTTGGATTTTTGTATCCCAACATTTAGAATGCTTTCCAGCAGACGTCGTTATGAGAGAGACTCACATTTTTGGGACATGGGTCATAGTTATTGTAAACGGTATCAGTGGGTATAAAGTATAACATTCCTACTTCATAGCATACTAGAGTGTGTGGAGAAATATAGAGGAAGAGTGTGGTCCTTGTAACTGCACCATTCCTTCAAGAATTTAACAGTTTGAAATTTAAACCAGAATTTTTACCAACATATTTACGACAAAAACTAGCTATATAACGTTAGATTAGAAATCTAACTTGTATATATCTAATTTTTGTCTATCTGTCTGTCTGTCTGTCTGTTACCGCATCACAGAAAAACCACTGGAGGAATTTTGATGAAATTTGGTATGATGATAACTGGATATCCGGGTCAACATATAGGATACTTTTTACCGCGGGAGATTATCTCATTCACACGGGAGTACACGTTATAACACAACCCAAAAAATATTTATGATCAGAAATTTTTGAAACTCGGTATTAATAGTCTTCAATACAATTAAATAAATATAGGAGATAAAATAAGGGATGAAAATTTGTATTAAACCTACCTTTTCAAAGTTTTTTTTGTTGTATTTTTAGCACGAGCGAAGCCGCGGGTTTTGCTAGTATATATATATATAGTTTCTTATTCTTGCCGCCCATGACCATGGAGAACATGAAAAATATTCGAACCATTAAATTATTCTAAAATTACAATACATAGGTACCGTAAATAAAACCGAATAAGTTAATTTAATTGACCTTATTGACATGCATTGCAAAATGTTGTTTTAAATTTGACTACAGGAAATAGCGTAATGCGATTAGAATTTTAATCCCTAGTATACACTTATTTAGAACGACGAGAACACTGAAAAAAAATAAATAAAAACAATACATTTTAAAATTTATAATTTTATAAGTTACACGTAATTCTAAAAAAAACGTACTACTTTCTTAGATTTACGCAAATATTTGACATTTTAATTAAATATAAAGCCTTTGTGACACCTAACACTTTAGTCTCCCCCGTGACCACGATCACTGTTAAAGCATTCGAAACGTCGGGAACCAAAAATCTAAATAAATCCGCGAAAAAATCCAAAAAGATAGTTTTATTTAAAAAATCTAAAAAAATGTCATAAAAATATATATTGAATGCTCAGCATATGCTTCCTTTGCTTCTTCAAAAGCATAATCAACATAATTATCTACATCGCATCCCTAACCTATCGAGAGTCGCGGGCACACCGGTGTGCCAATAACAACCAATACCAATAACAAAATAATTCAATGAAATTTCGACATTGTGTGACACATTATCTAGCGAAATGAACCTGCTAAGGGTGCGCTAACGACTCTCTGGATCAAAACAAAATATAATATATGTTCTGCCAACTCATAAATGATACACTCATAAATGACGACATCTTTGGCTCAATTTGTAGTGACCCTACTTGTTGTGCTAGTAGTCACGGGTTCAAGTCCCGCTGAATTCATTGGTGTGATGAGCACGAATGCTTATACTCCAGTCATGGGTGTTTATATTTATAATATATATGTATTTAAAGTTAATATGTGTAGTGTATCAACTATCTGGTATTCATAACACAAGCTTTCCATGGAACTAGATGGTGCTGTGTGTTAATGACCTAAGATATTTATTTTTTTATAGGCTCACGATATCTCAAACGTATAGTGGTGTAGACAATAGTATAAAATAACGAATTGACTTATTGATTCGTTTTATATGTAAAAGTAGGACATACTAATATTTTCTCACTTTTCTAATTATTTTTACCATCTAATTATTATGTTTAACTGACGCATGTTGTGTTTACCTGTAAGTGGCTTTGCATTTTAGATTTGTTTTTTAATGTTGTTTCTTGTGTATGTACGAAATGTAAAGTTGTTGGTGAATCTAATAAAAAGAGAAAAAAAAACCACCATACTAACAATCAACATTACGAAATAGTGATGTACATATTTTTTTAGTTTCCTTTCAATTTTCGTGTAGAAATGAAATTTCGTCCTTCGCTGTCAATTCGTACTTCGTAGCGTTGATTTACAAGGAACACATTTACTTACTATATCACTATATGGATAAGACATTCCATAAAGAAATACTATATGACAAATCTGAATATTTTCGACTTAGTATAATGTATTGGTTTCATAAAATGAATGAAATTAGGTAAATATCAATGTACTCAATAATGTATAAATACTGGTAACTGTTGAAGAGTTCATATCACCTCGATAATAAGAAATTACTGTGTTGTCATCTGAATTTTAAATAACACACAATGATTCGAATGTCATATCGATACAATAATTATAAAGAGGTTAAGAAGGCAACACAAAAGGTGGGAAGATGATCTTCCAAAACGATGGAGAATATTGGCAAGGAACCGCATAAATTGGCTATCATTGCAGAAGCCCTATGTCCAAGATAACCTGAACTTATAGCTGCCAATGTCGACTTCTATATACAATATACATACATACAAATTTTATTACTTATTCTTAATTAACTTACATTGTCATAATTAATGGAACATATTATATGTTCCATATATTATGGTGAAGGAAAACATCGTGAGGAAACCTACATGTCTGAGATAACCTAATAAGTTTCACGATGTTTTCCTTCACCGTAAGGCAAGTGGTAATCAAGTTAGAAAATGATTCGCACATGAAAATATCAGAGGTGCGAGACCCAGGATTTGAACCCGCTGCACTCGGTTTCCCAAGCGAGCACGTTACCACTGGGCTACCACTGCCTATAAAGAGATATATCTTTTAATAAAATTTTAGATCTGTTCATACTTTTCACGCGTTTTATATTTAAAGGAAGATAATTCCAAAGACGAGCAGCTTTAATTGTAAAAGAATTCGCGTAGACACAGGAAAAGTGGGAAGGAATCTTAAGAAGGAGGTTCTGATCAGAGCAAAGGGTACAAGTATGAGAGTCACTCAGAAACCTTATATTATAAATTAAAATAGGTACTTACTAAAAATTTGCAATTATAAATATATGTTACAAGATATAAGGTAAACATTGTATTTGTCAGAGAATTAAAGGCTATTTAAATTTTATTTATTTATTTAAATAGATAATTTAAAATTTGTTTTTTTGAACACAATAGGTTTATATTAAGTAAATAATTTAGATGTTTGTGTACTTACGTTTGTATGTATGTATGTATTTGTGTCACTTTAACATTGTTTAATCAAAATGTTAAACTTTGATTTTGAATGATGAATAATAAACAAAAATTAACTTAGCATTTAAATATATACTTCTACTTTTCTAATATATTCTGTTACGTTATTTTTAAATAGAACGAAAATAATTTTAAACGATGTATTATAAGCGACGCCTTCATGCTTCACTTGTGTTCACTCGTATACCGATGGCAGTTTCGAGCCAACTCACAAACTTGAAAAATTATGGGCTCCCCATACAAATTTTCATCCCGCATATCACGTCCTTTAAGTTGTATTTTTGCGAAAAAAACACAGTTTATGTCCTTCTCCATAGTCTCTAACTCTGTATCAAAATTCATCCAAAATGGTTCAGCAGTTTAGGCGTGAAAACATAACAAACAAAGAAACAGATTGGCAAGCTGATAGTATTTTTCGCACTTATAACATTTGTTTGGGTGATCAATCATACGTCGCTCGGATACGACTGGCCTTTCAAACGAATTAATTAAAAATAGGCAAATGTATGTATACGTATACTAACTGTAAACAACATATTTACTCAATAAATTGATTTCGTAGAAAAAAAGAACTTAATGTTATAATAGCCCAATCATTTGGTAGTTTTACCTGGAAAGTTTTCCGGGAGTTTTGAAAATTGGTGACTTTATAAATTTCGATGCGCTTTTTCCGAATTTCATTTTGCCCTCCTCGTATCTTTGCCGTATCACTTTGCTTCACAATTTTTGATGGAACAGGTGTGTCGGGTTCATCGCCTTCACCGATCGAAATGTTACAGGCAGGAATTTCTTCCACATCATCTAAGATGGGATTATCAGCTTCATTGCAAACCTCTTCTTTCTCGATTTCAACATATATTTGCTTTAGAACAGTCTTCGGTTCTTCCTCTTCATCCCTATCTGGTGTTTATTGTAATAAAGTATTGCATGTGGATTAAGCCTACTGGGATGGGACTATGTTAAAAAAACTCGACTCTTACTCTACCTCAAAGTGACGTGTAATTGAGTTTTTTAGTCAAAACGCATGTTGACATAAACTTGTGGCGCTTGCACGTCAAAACTATTGATTTTACAAAAAGATTGTTAAGACATAAATTGTAGGATTTTTTTTCTAGGTTAATTTTGTATTTAAATGTTTTTATCGTAAAATGAGTCGGAAAGGAGATATTGTCAAAAAAACTGATATTAGGCACCACTTTTCCAATATGGTAGCGCGAGCGGTAAAGATACGAAGTGGCAAAATTGAAATTCGGAAAAAGCACATCAAAATCTATAAAATCACCAATTTTCAAAACTCCCGAAAAAGTTTCCAGGCATCCTCTTTTTTGAGCACCAAATGCTATAAACAAAATTATCAGAATTTTGTCAATTGTCGAATTTTGTTATGGAAATTTAATTATATATAAATAATAAAGAAAACGTTGTATGCGAAATTTAATATGTAATTAACAAAAATTTGAAATAATTCTAATAACGAATGATAAAAATGTTATCCATACTGATATATTGAGCTAGTGTCTGGGCATCTATAGACAAGTGTTACGCAGATGTGCGCGTTGACACGCCAGCTCGCTTAATTATTTGCCATGGCTGGTTTACTACTGTTTATGATGAAAATTAAAAATATCCTATACTCTATCAATAACACATTCTATTTATATAACGTCTAGATTTCGCTTGAATAACCTTCAAAAGTAAATTCTTTAAATTGTAAGTTAACATATAGGGACATAACTAAAAAAAATTGTGAGCGATATTTCAGATAACTTTTGGCAATAAAAAAAAACAAGAAGGAATCGGTGCTAATACTGATATTACTAGGTATATGTATTATGATATATGAAGATATTTCTCAAATACCTAATCTTTTTTTTTTATTCTTTATGTACTATATTATAGTATACTTACTTTAATAATCCTATTTTTAAGTACATGTAACATTTCTTTTAATTCTTCAAGTATCTCTTTTATCTCAGTAACGTTATCTCTTAAAATCTTGCCGCTCTTAAAAAGAATATCATCGAAAATATCGTTTAAAAAATCCCGACATCGCAACACCTGTTGCGCCTGCGCATCCGCAATACTTGCCAACATGACGGACCATCTGTCCAAAATTCACATATACCATTAGCGTCTGCCTGTGATGTATACATATTATATATAATATTATTTTTAATATTATTGTTATTATTATATAATATTATATATAATTAGTAACCTCGGTGGTGTAGTAGCTAGCATGTACGGCTGCACATCCTGAGGTCCTGGGTTCTAGTCCCGGGTCGGGCCAAGTTTAGTTATTGAGTCTTTCTGTATAGTAAGCGTCAGTGACAGCCCGGAGTTGGGAAGTTGACGGTGTTTCACCCCCGTGCCTCGGAGAGCACGTAAAGTCCGTCGGTCCTACGCCTTAACTCTTACCGGCCGTGTCTCGTGTCGTCCCACCGGAGTATGAGAGTGATAGGAATAGAGAGTGCACTTGTGTCTGCGCGTACACTTGTGCACTATATCTTCTGCACAGTTGGCTAGTCTCAATAAGATTGGCCACCGTGGAACATTATTATTATATAATATATAATCTATATACATAGATTACCCTCGTATATTATCTATTAAGTAACTACTAACACATCTTAAATAACATTAAATTACAAAATAAGACGTTGAATTGTATTTATTTAATCTAATTTGGCTAAAACAAAATCGAAATAATGGAAGCATGACATTTCTACTGATGTATGTATTATATAGGTTAAAATGTATGTTCATTTGCCCTTATTTCAATTAGCAATAGAGTAATGGATAAACGCGATTTTTTGGCCGACTCAGAAAAGAAGAGGTTATGATTTTTTTTTTATTTTCGTATATATTTACAGATACATATAATATACATTTAAGTTAATAAATACAAATACCTAATGTCTGACTTACAAGTAAGCGTAAAATATATTCATAAAATTTTTCATATATTATGTACATAGTATAAAAATATCACATAATTAGTTTGTTTAATATTCAAGATTTATTTTTAGGTTTTGTAAAAATTAACTATTTTTAGTTCAAGAAAAGGTTAACATTTGTATCATGAAGTACAAACCAATTTTATATTAGGCAATTACCTTATTATACTTGTTTCGATATTTAGATTGGTGGCTTTACTTTTTTATTGTGTTAGATACGAAAAATAATTACATACCGGTTACATTTAATCAATTTAGTTGTCGATTTATATGACACTAGCGACTCACCCTCGCTCCGCTCCGGTTCGTCCCTACTTACGTTTATACGTTTAATATAGATTTCTCAGAAATGAGATATTTTCCAGCAGTAAAAAGTATCCTATATGTTGACCCGGATAACCAGCTATCATCATACCAAATTTCATCAAAATCTATCCAGTGGTTTTCCAGTGATGCGGTAACAGACAGACAGACAGACAAAAATTCTAAAAACGATAGATTCGGCCTCTATTGACAATAACTAATATACCGGTACCGGTAGTCCTACCACCGGTATATAGTAGTATTAGTATAAATATATATAATACCGGTATATAGTTAGTGGGTTCGATTCCTGTATAGGTCTTTTATAACATTTTATAACTCGTAATTAAAAAAAGATGCTTTTAATCAAATGAATAGGTATAGTTTGTCAAATTAAATGAGAACAAAGCTTAAAAAGTTACACTACCGACCTCCTTTTTATTTTATTATACTGTCATCCGGATTTCACATACCTTATAAAGTTTTAAATCGATATGACATACATTTTGAATCTGTGTGTCTGTCTATGGCTTCGTAGCGCCCAAACGGATGAACCGATTATAATTTAGTTTGTTTTGATTGAAAGGTGACTATATCGAGAGTATTTTTAGCTATAAATCCAGAAAATTTAGCTGTAAGAAGGCTATCAGCTCTTGTCTAGACGGTAAAAAGATATGAGCAACTTCCACAGATCTAATCGACCCGAAACTTGGTATCCATATTCCCGTTACTTCAATGACATTGCTAACCTTGGCCTGATGCTTTAGTGTCACCTGGAATCTGCTACTAAAATACTGCACAGATATCTTGTTTAGGTTCATTGAAATGGCGTCATAGGTTATTGTGTCGGGGGCGTCTTTTAAATTTTTAATTTTATTTTTTGTTCATAGTTATTTATAAGTTAATACTATAAACACGTTTTAAAGAAGCGGTTCTATAAACATACATATTTATTTACTACAATATACTAGATATAACACGATACTACATATTCATTTTATATTTTTTTGTTATTATAATTTGTTTGTCATTTACTTTAAATGTTGTATCAATCTAAATACCATTAAGTAGACATTTATAAATTTTGCGAGTTGACAATAATCTTTAGGTCTACTGATCTTATTGTAAGTTTATACTTTGAAAAAAAGTTTTAGTTAAGTATCGCATTAATTACACTTTAAATAAAACTATCTTCTCGGATTTTTCCCGGATTTATTGATTTTTGGTTCCCGACAGGAAACGTCACAAAACTGAAACGTCACGAACCAGAAATCTAAATAAATCCGCGATAAAATCCGAAAAAATAGTTTCATTTAAAATATTGCTAACCTGTAAGCAAAGTGTAAATAAATAAACTAAAAATGGTATCATGGAAAAAAATCTATGTTAAAAACCTCATAGTTTTTTGGAATATTATATTATAAAACGAATTATAACGCAAAAAATTACTAAATAACATTTTTTCCACAAAGTAAAATAACATTGTTTAACCTACAACTGTACTGCTCTAACCTTCGTTTGTACAAAAAATGCACCTAATTCATTTAAATATGATTGAATATTATGTTTTACTAACAGACTGCTGCGAAAAATTATAAATTTTACAAAAATGTAAAAAGACTATATTTTCACTTGAAAAAATATGTTATAGTAAAATGTAAATAAGAAATTTTTGTCGATATTAGAAAATAGAAGAAAGTAAGGTTAGTTATATAAATTTGACCTTAGCATAATTTCTCCAGTCTGACCACAGGCCGACCCCAGTTATGTAACGAGTCAATCGAAACAAAAAAATAACAATGAAACATTCCAAAGGGCAAAAACTTTAACGGGTTCTATAGTAAACGGACTCATCCAAAAACTTTTTCACGAAACGGGAGCAAAAAGAGCCAACAAAAAGGCTACAATAACCTTTTGCAAATTTAAACTCCTCGGCTTTTTCTTCGCACGTGTTTGAATTTTAAATTTGTTTTTGCTTCCAATCGTTTTTATTAATTTGCCGTTGGGTTAGGTCGCGGCGGGGTCGTTTACATCATTCAATTGTTTTGTACATATATGACAAAATTATATAAATACTGTTCTAGTTTGAAAGTTATTCTGGTGACGCCTGACATGAACGAGTTTATTCACTTTATTTTACTATAAACATACTAAAATACATATGTACCTTCACGTTTTATTTACATAGGAAACAAAGAGTATACTTTGACTATTTTTTACTAGTTTGGAGTAATCAGAACAAATGTACTTAGTGAGTACAAGTATAGGAATCGAATCTGATACCTTATACCTATTGTGTAGTGCAATCATATCAAATGAAATGAACGTTTTTAAATAAAATTATCTTCTCAAATTTTTCGTGGATTTATTTTGATTTTTGGTTCCCAACGCTTCGAACGCTTTACAGCTGACTAGCTGCATGCTTTATACTGGTCATGGAGAGATTAAGATTTTAGGCGTCTCACGAGAGGAAACCTGCATGTCTGAGAGAATCTACAGATTTTTCGAAAGACATGCGAAGTACGCCAATCCTCATTTGTCCAGCGTGGTGGACTATGGCCTCCTCGTGTTGTAGGGAAGCTCGTACCCAGCAGTGGCACGTTAAAAAGGGCTGAATACTATACTACTTATTCCGGCTTTATATTTTTCATATCCCAATACACCTTGGACATAAAATTTTCAAAAAAATATTGTATGACACCTGAGGATTTAATCCTCATATTTTTTTAATTTACTCTCATTTAAATTCTTTCTTTTACTAATTTCTAATCAATTCTAATACTGTTTGATTCAAAACGAAAACTCAATTTGCATATAATAAAATACCTTGTTATTTACATAACATTTGCAGTATTACATAGTGTCGGTATGGTCGTTGTATTAGTAAAAGGAGCACCAAGTTTTCACCTTTAAACGAATTCTTCTAAATTGTTCTAAGTTACTTTTGTTAATAAGGATTCATTATTATGGAGAAATACTTAATTTATGAGTTATGTCACGAAAAAATATTCTTTTGTGCTAAAACATGATAATTTTTATGTCAATAGCCGTAATTACATAAATATATTTTATAATACTATACTAAAACAATCTTTTCGAGTCTTCCGTGACCATGATTACTTAAAAGTTTAAAGCATTCAAAACGTCGGGTACCAAGAATCAAAATAAATCTGCAAAAAAATCAGAAAAGATAACATATTTTATTTTGCTAGCTAGACATTAGTACGAAATAAACTTGCCTTAATAGATTGTCTTAATCACTTTTAATTTTAATATACTTTTTTTTCATATATTCCTTTATCAAATAAATTTCAAGAAAAGGAAAATAACTGGCTAAAATATAAAATGTTACAAAACTACTCGAAAATCAAACGTGAAACTGCATCACCATGCAATTACAGAATCTCGTAAGTCGTTTAAAGGTATAAATCTCAATCTTTGTGTGGGTTTTTAAGGTAGTGTGTGTTAATGCGCGTACGCATGCGGTTTAAATGTTGCATAGAATTCTCACCCCCGCTTGTTTAGAGGGTTGAAATGGATTTGGTACTTAACAGGAAATTATTGTTGTTATCTACACTTATAATAATATAAAGAGGCAGAGTTTGTTTGTTTGAACGCTCTAATCAGAAGAACTACTAACCCTATTTGAAAAATTCTTTTTTCATTAGATAGTCTGTTTATTGAGAAAGGCTATAGGCTATATATCATATAATATATAGTCTATCTATTCCATACTAACCGCTAAAACGTACCTAGGGATGAATACGAGCGAGGAGAGGATGAGTCGCTAGTAATTTTTATATTTGTATATAATTATTATGATTAGAATTTTGTTAGTTTATGGTAATAGATATGAATAATAAGCTTACAAATTCAATAATATTAATTCAATAATTTCCATATATATAGTACCTAGTTAATTTGATAAAAATATTTTCTTTCGCTTTTAAATTTTGATACTAATTTGATAAATTTTTTGATACTAGTCTAATCTAGTTAGTTAATATGGTTCTTTTACGAAAATCAATCATAGTTACAAAAAATATATTTATATTTCTATATCTAGTATTAAAATTATTTGGTCGTGCTATAGATAAATATAAAATCGTAGGCGTACACAGAGGGTGGGTCGCATAAAAGAACCTTTTTTTTCAACAACTAACAAAAGATTTTTTCTACCTGAGAAGCGAAAATCTACCTGACGTTGTGCTCGCGCGCAGATTCTAACATATTTTATATTAGAAGGAAAAAATACGCTATTCTAGTACGAAGGGGGCTTTTTGCTATGTTTTTTAAAGCAACTTCACTTGTTTTTCACGTAAGGTGGTTTTTGTAATGTTTACAATTTTTTCTTCTATATTTTGACCGGTGGAAATGGTAATAATTGTGTGTGCTTTTTGTTGTATCATCTAATTTATTGCTTTACAGGCATGCTATATTGAACAACACATTTTCTTCATAAGTTACTTATTCAACTTTCGATATACAGCCATGTATGTAAAGATTTTGACTTTTAAATTACATTATTCGTCAATTGTTTTTCCTACATTAAAATTCTACGTTCCAAACATGCTTTTTAATCTATTTATTTATCATACATGAATTTACAACAACTAAAATGAATAATCAATAAGAGTCTATAATATAAAAAATATATATAAACAAGCAAAACAAAACAATTAGTACGCTATTATTGGCAAACTAACTTTGTAATCAAACCTTACAATTCGATTAAACCTGCTTTCAACTATCGCATTGATTTAAGCATTCGTATTTGAAATCCAAATGCCGGTGGTAATTATTTTACAAAGTAACATCTAAAGCAAGAAGAAAAAGACAACCGAGCTGATCTGATGACGGAGCGAAGGGTTAGATAGTGAAATTCTTCAATGACTATTAAAGAAATCTTTGTAATTAAGCTCATTTTGACATAATATGCATGTAGTTGTACCTCATGAACTTTCCATTTTTTTAGAGTTGAGAACACACGGTTAGCTTACTTTTATTTTAACGTTGAGAAATGCATTTAGGCATACCACCTGCATACATACGGGTTATGGGGGACTCACCGGCAAAGTCACTATTACCCACTAAAACCCAACGAAACGTCTCCCATCTCAAAATGAGATATTTTCCCGCGGTAAGAAGTATCCTATATATTGACCCGGATAACCAGCTATCACCATACCAAATTTTATCAAAATCCCTCCCCATTTACCAAAAAAAGTGGTTATTTTTTTGTGATGCGATAACAGACAGACAAACAGACGAAAATTCTAAATACTATACATTCGGTCTCTGTATCAATAATAACGTCTATTTCAATAAGATTATTCAAAAAAATATATAATGTACAGATTCGGCTAAGTTTCAATTTTATTATATGTATAGATTTGTATGACCAATATATAAATATCTTTGAAATTAAGAATTCGCTTAAAGAGATTTAATATGCAAGTACATGATCATTAAATTTAATGTGTACTTTTTATATTAAATAATTATTATTTCTGGTTGCTTTTTGAACGGTTATTATAAGATGTTCTTATCTAACGCTAAGTATCTCTAGATATACATTTTCGTACGTCTTTGTACAAGATTCATTACGTAAAAGAATTTTAATACTGAAATTATATCTAATATGAGATCTTGATGACCTTCAAATAGCTTGACCATTGATTCACTTATTATTGCTTGTACCGAAATAATCGTGTTATATAATTAACTCGCTAGTTACTACCCACGTTTTTAAAGTTACAATCTACACTGCTATAATAAAAAGGAAATATTTGTATTTTTGTATGTTTGTAACGAATAAACTCAAAAACTACTGGACCGATTTAGATGAAATTTATAAGAATATAGTTTGAGACTCTGGGAAGGACAAAGGATATTTTTTATTACGGAAATAATCCCTTAAGGGGGTGATAATAGGGATAAAAGTATGTACGGGGAATCAACCGCTAGTAAAATATATATTTTAGATGTAGTTAGGTCCATAATATGTGGTAGCCCAATTCTATAATTTCTTTTACTAATAAAAAAACTACTTTATCCATACAGTAATAGTCGTTTCTATCAAATGATTTCTGTCTAGCTTCAGTATTTGTATAGAAAATGTTGAGAAGTTAAGAAGATTTCGTACATAGTTGGAATTTAAGCGAAATAAGAGCGATTGGGTTGTCATATCTATACTAATATTATAAAGAGACAGAGTTTATTTGTTTTTTGTTTGTTTGTTTGTTTATTTGAATGTGCTAATCTCAGGAACTACTAAACCAATTGGAAAAATTGTTTTTACATTAGATAGCCCGTATATTGATGAAGACTATAGGCAATATATCAACGTGCTACTACTCAAGGGAATGGAGCAATAATATAATATAGATATAATCCATTTATACCATACTAACAGTTAAAACGTACCTCTAGTATCAATTAAAAGTGATGAAGTAAGCATTATAAATATGATTTTATATAAAGTTTAAAAATAGGATATGGTTTTAAAGTAAATTATAAATCACTAGTGAGGAACCCGCAATTCGCTCGCGTAAGTCTCTAAGCACTATTTCATTCAGGCTGAAACTTATTATTACTGATATGAAATATAAACAATATAGATAAAATTGGTTAAAGATATATTCGTCTTGGTAGGTACCGTAGGTTTAGGTTTAATTGATTACAAACAAACAAACAAACAAATCTTTTGTCTTTACATTATACGTCCTCAAAACTACGTTAGCTATTTAATTTAAGCCTTGCATTACAATGTTTTTAGTAGTTATAATGTAAAAACTTTTTTATTTATATTTTTGAATATTAAACTAACCCTATAAACGTTTTATAAAGTTTTTTAATTAATTAATTTGAGATTATATATAGCGTATAAGTATGAATTCAAATTATTATACATTTTTTTTTATACGTTATGGTATACAATATGTATATATTATAAAATTCACACCTATTTCCTTATGAGATAAGCAAAGATACTCAACAATAACCCCACGGAGTTACTTGCAATTTTTCCATCGAATATATTAATTTTGTTACCTTTGAATATAGTAGAAGTCGAATATTATGATCATGTTAACTTTGAATATAACAATAAACGTTAGGTATCGGAATTAGGCAATGACCATGAGTTTCATTATAAAAACTAGTTAGTAGTGCGAGTACTTCACAATTCATTATATAATGTAGTTGTAATTTGTAGCGACGTTTAAACTACTCTATAGAACAATCATACGTTAACGAATATATAAATAAATCTATAGATTTGTATATATATAATATCTTAAAATTCTAACTGAGTAGAATCTGTACATTAAATATTTATTGGAAAATCTTATTTAAATAGTCATTATTATCGATACAGAGGCCAAATCTATAGTTTTTAGAATTTAGAATTTTTGTCTGTCTGTGACCGCATCACGGAAAGCGACTTAAGGGGTTTTGATGAAATTTGGTATAATGATAGCTGGTTATCCGGGTCAACATATAGAATACTTTTTACTCCAGGAAAGTATCTCATCTCTGAGAAATCTATACTAAACGTTAAAACGTAAGCAGGGACGAACCCGAGCAGAGCGAGGGTGAGTCACTAGTGTTAATAATATATCTAGAACAGATTGTTCTTTAATGACTTCTTTGAAATTTTGACCCACGTAAGTGTTGTTAAGTATAGGATCTTATGATATTCACTTTAACTGGGCAAAATATTTTTAAACTTAGCAAAAAAATTCAAGTATCAAGAAATTAAATTAAAAAAAACCCAAATCTGAACACTCTGTGAACCTATTCAATGAAGCCTTTTCAATGAACCTAAACATGATATCTCTACAGTATTTTAGTATAGAGTTAGGTATCTTGCAGATTCCAAGTGAACCTGCAGCATTAGACTAAGGTTACTATCGTAGCAACGTCATGGAGGTAACGGGATAGCAAGTTTGTAATCGATTAGAGCTGTGAAAGTAGCTCATATCCTTTTACCGTCTAGAAAAGAGCTGATGCTTGCTAACGGATAGCAAAAAAAAAAATTTTACAAATTAAAAATATAGTTATTCCACCTTTAGGGGAGGAAAAATCTCTGAATATTTATATGGGATGACCTTTAAAAAAAGTCTGTTAATTAAATAAAGACTATGAAAATCAGTTCATGTTAGCTAATATGTAGCGTAACATACAGACATACACACAAAAAAGTAAATACCTCCTCATTTTTAAAATCCTTTAAAAATACTAAGTAACTTCCACGCCACAAACTACGAACAGCGTATCGCTCAAGCTTTGTAGCAGGTACTTGACACTGAAATTGTCTGTTAGAACAAGTGAACAACGCGCCAACAGTGGCCATTAAATGTACGTCCTAACAATACTAATTACATAAATAAAATAAGAACTTTGCTTAATGTTTTTGCTTTATTTAATAATTTTAGTTAAAATATAATAAAAAAACACGCTATTGACTAACGATAATAACGATAATGTATGGGATTACTTGTATGTAACATACAATCTGTATAAGATATAAGGTAGAAGGTAATAATATTACCGTGGTAATACGAACAGGAATACGTGCTTTATTTATTTAACTAGACCTAAATAAAAATCGGTAATAATAATATCTTTCTGACAGATTTCGGTCCAACGGCCAATCTCACTGAGACTTCAACGCAGGCTATATTTGGTATAGGTATGTCAACGCGCAAACACAGGTGCAAACCTTATTTCTTCCGGCAGGATAGCACGAGATGACAAAAAAAGATCAGAGATTTTCTACTGATAATATAATAATTATATGGAAATGAGATTTAAGCTTTACATATAGTGATACCAATATATCGATCTCTATCTATTGTACTGACGTGTAAAATAGAGTTATGTATGTTTGAGTGTGCAAGATTTATTTCCCAATCTTTTTTTGATGAATAGGTTAATAGAAATAGGATTAAATCTCAATCACGAGCCGAGATTTTCAAGAAAATTTAAATATTTTTGGTATTGGAAAAAGTAAATCCAATTCTTTGTCTTTCTGTTCAATCGAATATCACTTGCGATATTTTATAGCACTTTTATTTTTTCTTTATCTCAAAAGACCCAGTTGACCAAAAATATATGATACTCTTGAGTTTTGTCCGCTTTATTTGGTAGAATCTAGAACCTAAACGCTACCATATAAAGGGGGGAGAGGGGAGGATAATTACTAGTCGTAAAATAATATAAATGTAAAACGCGGATGAAGCCACAGGCGGTATCTAGTATACATATAATTATACCGTTGTTTGAAAGCACTTGTGTTTCAATAGTGTTGACGATCGCGCAGCGGATGTGGGTGTGAATGAACATCATTTGTGCAAATAAACCATGCTTGCATTTTTATAAATAAACTATATAAGTATATTAAACTAAATATATTTCATATTAAATATATTAATTAAAGACGCAACGTTTTTCACGTGAGAATGAGATAATCTCCTGCGGTAAAAAGCCTTTATCACTCTCCAACCCTCCAACTATCTCCACGCAAAAAATCACGCCCATCCCTTACTTTGTTTCGACGTGAATGACAAACAAACTAACAAACAGACACATTTTAACATTTATAATATTAGTAGGTATATGTAGTATGGATTATATGAACACTGTGTTAAATTCTATTGCATAGAGAAACGATATTTGTGAGATTACAATTGAAATATCTACTGTTAATACTAACCTTTAATTTTATTTTTTTTATACCAAAGAAATTGTTTAGAAAAATGTAATCAAAAATTTGGATTATTTTAATATACAAATAACATATAACTCATTAACTAATAAAATGCCTTAAGGATTAGTGTTATTCTGTTACAATTAAAACTAATTCCTAAAGATGGAAGAGACAAACGTTTTAAATATATTTTTAGAGACAAACAATAAATGTTTTGCAAGATACCTACTAATAGGTACTAGTAGCACTATTTTGATGTCATTTAACAAACTTTTCTATTAGAAACATGTGGTCCACTCTTCATTTTCAAGAGATTCTAAGCTTGAGTCACTCAGGCTACCTTAGAATCCCTGAACAGTAGCTTTTCGCAATAGACTTACATACCACAAAAGAGACATAAGCTGGTATGAAAAGCCTACATCATATTTTAGCACATCTATACTATATATATATATTATAATATTATAAAGAGGTAATGTTTGTGAGTTCGTAAGGTTGTAGGGGGTAATCTCTGCAACTACTGAACAGATTTAGATAAAATTTGGTGTGAAGATAGTTTGAGCCCTGGGAAGAGCATAGGATACTTTTTATTCCGGAAATCATCCCTTAATGGGTGAAAATGGGGATGGAAGTTTCTATTGGAAAGCAAGCTTGGGATAAACTCAAGCGAAGTGAGGTTGAGTCGCTAGTCATTTATAATTACATTAAAAATCCTATCTAAGTAAGACAAACACACAAATGTATTCATGATATTAAGTTTTTCTCACCAGAGACCCTTTGTTGCATCAAAGTTACGTATAATAAAATAATTAAAAGAACCATTCCTACATATCCAAGAACAGCCCAATTTTCGTGACAATAACAGAGAAATAACAGACATAAAAGATAGATGTCCACACTGACCCAATACACTATACAGCATCAAATAAACTGCAACAATAAAGTAATCCAACGAAATAAATCTCCAAATGCACAAAAGATTAACAATATTTAATCAAGGGTTATAAAATTCCAAAAAAATATATGAAAAAAAAACGGCATTGCGCGTCGTGGGAGACTTTTTTGTTAAAAACTTCTTTTTAGTAAAAAGGGGATGTGTGCTTTGTGATAGCTCAGGTGCTGCATACGTGAATAGAGCAAATTCTGTAGTAGTTCTAAATGGAACGACCAGAATAATGATGTATAGAATTGTAGTGTTGATGAATCAGTATCATTAGATAATGAATGTTACAGTTCCAGGCCTATTATCTTGAAAATTATATTTGAATTGCAAATGTCTATGAAATACGACATTTATTGTTTTATCGATGTAATTTATTTTAACTCTATTTGTACGTGCTTTGACTATGTAAATAGTATTTGTAGATTAAATGAAAATAGGTCAAATAAAAAAAATTAAACGGATCTACCCTCGATAATAAGCTTGTCCCACATTACTGACGTAATTATTTAGTAAATTCAATTTTTCTACTAAAAACTTTGAATTTGACGTTTCGTCCGAAAATTTAATCGCAATCGCATATTCATATAGAAACATAAATATCTTGTAGAAGATCATAAATAAGACTGACGTATAGACATCTGTTTGTCCACTGCGACCCTTTTAACTAAAAATCACTAAAACCTTGCACCATGCACAGTCACTGATGCTAATAAATTCCAAAACTACGGGAAACGCACATTTTCATATGCACCATAGCAAAATTCTATTAACTCCAATTATATAATCTGAAAAGGACACAAGTACAACTAATTTAAACAAAAATTGGACTTAAGGTGGATGATAGAAGTGGTAAATTTCTATGCAATTAACAAGAAATAAGGCATTAAGCTTTAGGGGATGGTATTCAAGATGTTGTAGACGATGATCTAACACGAAAAGTCGTATGTAACAAAACTAACATTGGAAATTAAACCTTACGTACTAATTTTAAAAGTGATTTTTCGGTAAACGTTAAATGGGATGAAAGTTCAAAAGCGTTTGACGATTAGGCAGGTAAAGAAATTTGAACATTTGAGGGATGATGAAAAAAACAAGGGTCGTTTCTAAGATACAAAGGCTGGTGTCGGCGTCAAGCTGTGCGATGGATGGTCTACGGATTCCGTTTTAGATTTGTCTGTAGATTTCGAAAATTACCTCGGGACAGTTAATTCAATATGACCACTTCAAGATTTTTGCTTAGATTGCTGTATTCGCCTAACTTATAAACTATATGTACGTATAGTTGTAAGTCTTTTAATGTAACAGATCTTAATTAACTTATTATTCAAATAATTTTGATCATTTAAAAATGTTTCAATAAAATTGTATCTCTGTTGTATAATATACCAATAATATTATTTTTCTATAATAATAATAGTAGTAATGCAAAAAACAGGTCACATTTTCTTAGAGACTGTACATAAATAGTTCTAAAGAAAAAAATAATATTAATATTTAATACTTAATATTTTAGAACTATTAATTATCATATTATCTATGAGTACATAAAAGCGAAATACCACTCACTGATTAATCATGTAATCTTAGATAGTATAAATACTATAAACTTGAAATTTGCCATGTATTCCTCATATCAAATTAAATCAATCAAATCAAAATGAACATTATTCAAATAGACTTTTATAAGCACTTTTAAATCGTAATTTTTTACATTTTTAAAATTTTAATTAAATGTTAGTAAGTCCGTAAGAGCCGGCAAAAAACTCAACAGTTGCTCTTTTAAAATAATAGGGAATAGGTATCCGCTAATATATATATATATATATATATATATATATATATATATATATATATATATATATATATATATATAGATACAAAAAATCTACTTATTAGGGTTCGAAAAAAAGTCATAAGACATTTTCTACTTTAGTGAATTAATAAAACGACATCTGCATAAAATGATCTATTAGCATCAAACTTTGCTTTAAAACTCTTTATAGAACACATTGCGTCTACACACCCTCAATCGAAATCGTAACATCCATTAAGTATTTTTAATACCATAGACTAAGGTGTAGAATAGAACAATCTTTTACTGAGAACGTTTTTATGATATTTGTTGAAAAAATGAGGCGCCCAGGTTCCGACAGGAAGAGGAACTTATTTGATTATAATAAACATTATATCAATAAAAAAACCCTCCAGATGCTTAGCTTTGTTTTTTGGGACCAACACTATTGTTTGTTTTGTAATATCCGATCTATGAATCCTTTACTGCCAAAAAGTATTGAAGGAGAAAAAAACCATTTGGGTTCATTTTTTACGGTAGCAACAAGTTTAAGTACAAAAAGCTTTGAAAGAGAAAGTTTTCTTTTTGTGTAACTTAAATTGCGCAATAAAATTAAAGGCCTAGTCGGCTTCCTTGTGATTCCCGACATTTTGTGATACTTTAAATGGCAACAGTAGCTTTATTTTGTATTATTAATGCCTTGTTTATCACTTGAGATGATTTTAAAATCATATTTCGGTTGGAATCTCGTTTCAAGCAATCCGGTTCTGACCATTCGCGTGATGGATGATCGAGCACTTGCACGCTTATTTTACTACCACGAAAGTCTATTACATCATCTACTGTGTTGTTATATCGCCTTCTCTCTCATATATTACTGATATCGTTTGATACATTTCCCAATTCATATAAATCAAACCGGCAATGGATAGTTTTAGAATAATAATACGATTGTTCTATTACAATAATTATGGTGAACTATAATATCGTGTAGATCAAAATGGCGGACACCCAAAATGTAACTACTATGTACAATTATATATAGGAAATAATTATTACCTGTGGTTACTACTTACTTGTTGTGTAATTATATATTTAGTTGAAATCTCAAATACTATATGCATATTTAATTAACGAAAAGAACAAAAAAATATCTCCATACCTAATCTATTTGTATGTTATATAAAAAACTTAACAAAAATCCATATTCTATAACAAAGTATTATTTATAATTGTCAAACGGAAGCTTTACGGAAGCTACCATTATGGATATAAATTAAAGATTCTAAAATAAAGATGTTTTATGGGACAAATAAGATAAGCAAAGTATTTCCATATATGGCTTTGAACACTTGTTGCTTACACCTGATTTAGATTTAAATTGAATACAACATCTTATCAGCATCCGACTTCCGTACAAAAACAGGTGATATTTATATTTGAAAAAAATCTATTCACTCAATTGTTGTTGGAACCCTTGCATTGCGACGAAGAAAAAACGAATTTTGAATAGGCAGTAAATAAAAAAAAATTCAAGGACATATGAAATTGAAATTTTAAATGTAACAACCCTTTAAAAAGTTACTCGTTTTTTTATTGTTTATGATTATGACGTCACGCTAGTTGTTAAAATATAAAATTATTGTCTGTGCTATAAAAAAGTCAAATAGTACCCTTTTTTGTTTTTGTAGTTTCACTTTTTACTTAAAAATGCCATGAATAGTCATGCAAAAAATATCTTTAATAGAGTTTTATTGTGGGTTTGTATGTATATGTTATTAAAACAACCATGAAGGGTTGTTTTGTTTACAACATAAATATTACGCATATTTGCTTAGATACTTATATTATATATGTTTATTCATTTATTTTCTTAGAAATAACCATGACATATAGCTTAAAAAATAAGATAAGATGTATTGAAAGACGATATTATTTGTTTTATTTGCTATGCTATATTTACAAATTAAAAGTAATAGAAATACTATTGGAAGTAGAGTTAAACACTCTTGAGAATAGAGTTAATTGATTTTTACTTATTGTGAAAAGTTTTTTTTTTTTAATACTATTTGTAAAGAAAATGTACAAGCAGACCAGAAAAAAATTCAAAATATGTAAGCTACATAAAGATTATAAGTATTGAAACTCGTCACCTTTACAAGTAAATTTTCAATGCTTATAATTTTTATTTAGGTATGACAATGTATGGAACATTTGATACTTTTTCTTTTAAAGCTAAACTATACCCTTGATATACGTATTGAAGTATTTAGAACAATTTTGGTATATACTTGATACTGCCTACGATTATCTTAGGCTCTAATTACACTGTGTTTTCTTTTGAAGCTTTACGCAATATATAAGGATACCCCAGGAACTGCTTGATATATCGAGATAAAAAAAATTGTCATTAAATGATAATACGCCTTCCTAATTATGATAGATTGTTCAGAATCAGACCAGTCTTACATTCGACGACCTGTTTATCTCAGTTTATAGTAACCCTACTTGCTGCGCCAGCGGTCGCAGGTTTAAGTCCCGCTGGTGGCATTCATTTGTGTGATGAGCACGAATGTTTGTACTCCAGTCATGGGTGTTTATATTTATAATATGTATGTATTTAAAATAATATATGTATGTGTAGTGTATTAACTATCTGGTATCCATAATTCAACCATGGAACTAGATGGTGCTGTGTTAATGTCCCAACATATTATATTCATACACACAAAATTTACTTCCTTATAATATTAGTATTGTTATATTTTATTATTTATTTTTCTGATTTTATGATTCAAAATGAGTTTTTTGATGTATTATTTTGATTTTTTAAGTAATTCATTGATCTATTGTTATAGTACATTTTTATTTAAAAAACAGAAGTATGTTTTTGGCCGCGGCGCCCTCCAATTCGAACAAACAAAAGAATATTTTAGTTTAATAGCAGTTATAGATATAGGTAGCGGCAGCTTTAAACTCTCGCTTTTTTCACTTTTTCAAAGAATAGTGTGAACTCTAATAAAATTTTATTGAAGGTTTTCTTTATGACAAAACTATGTTTTCGACTAATTTAAAAATATTACAATTGTAATTGAAAATAAAGCTTTAACTCAATACGTACATAATTGTCATAGTAGAGTATAAGCAACAAGTGTTTTAATTTTTATAAACAACTATATTTTGCAATTTTGATCATTATATTTTATATTTTTTAAAATATGCCATAAAAATGCATATTAAAAAAACATTTCTTTTCATTTTTGAATAATAATGTGTTGGTGGGATTTCCGATTTTGCCTTATCAAAGGTAATTACCGAAATCTCTTTTTATATTTTACCTCAGGCAGGATTCAAATCCTATACCTGCCTACTACTGCACAATATCTTTACAGCATCAACCAGCGACACTATATACTGCGTAGTTTCTCTTAAGTAATCGAATATCTTTATATGTAATATCTTTATATTAAATATTTTTTTCTTAGTCTCTATAAATTTGAGTTATTTTATTGAATTGTGAACATCACAACTATACTTAACTTTAAATTATGTGAAATTAAAAATTAAAAAGTACCTATTTAGTAATTTTTATGTACCTGTATGTGCTATGAAATTCTATATAATATTTTTTTTCACATAAATATTTATTACAAAGAATAAGAATTCGTCTAATTCGAGTTGCAAGTCACAAGTTAGATATAGACAAAATAGTGATTAGGTATAAAAAGTTTTTTTAGTATATAGGCGCAAAACTTAAAAGTGCAATTTTAAATTATTTAAATAATTAAAAAAATATTATACGATTTTAGAAGAAGGAAGGCAAGTGTTTGTGGATCTATCGTTGCATACTATTAACCACCCTCATTTACGTCTGGTCAATGACAGCCCTGTTTTAATCAATAAGTTCTTTTTCGCGCCGCGTCCTTGGTTTTTTTTCCCCCGGCGCGACATTCTGCGCGCATTACACTTAAAATTATGTGTCAATCAACAAGTAATTTTTTGTATACACCTTCTTCATTACGCGTTACCTCCTTTCCGTAGAATCTGCAAAAAGCTCGACAAAAAGGCAAAAGCTCGGCCAAAAAATCGTCTACCAAATATCTCGTATCGCCGGTCTTGTAGCCATTTTAATTATTATTTAATACCGAGGGACGAGCACGTGGCGACTCGCGCTGTCTCCCTCGCACCTAAAGCGCGAAGGGGCGCCCGCCATGTTCCCTCCCTCTCGCACGGAGCCCACTTACACACATAAAAATCGTGAATAATAAAAAAATGTGTACACATTTTTTTCGCTTAACCGCGCTACTAGTGTGTGCGTGCGCCTCAGTCGTGCAAGCGAGACGCCGCCATACGGTGTGAGAGGTGCAGACTATTCCCCACTCCGATTTTTTAAGCTCCGCTGTCGATGTTGGCGTCTGTGTGATTTTTTTCATTTTATGTGTTAGTGTACCCCTCGCTCGGTGTAGTTCACTTTTTCTACTATAGATCTGAATTTCAGTCTCGTTTTTGCCGCGTCGGTCTAAAGGCGGGCGAGCGGGCGTTTTGTATTGCATTTTTGTAGTCGCTGAGAGTAGCCGTTGTTCGGCGCTTCGAAGAGTCTAAGGAGCCGGCTTTTTGTCGAAGCACATGTCCTAGCGAACTCGCTGCAATCGGTGCACGCGCAAACCGCCTAGTGCGACAGGGACAGAGCTACCTCACGTGTGGAATACCCACAACTATACCAAAATATAGAACAAAAATATTGAATATAAAAAATCCGGCAATACGGATCCTAGTAACGACGCTCCGCATTCACAATTTTACCTCAGGGTCAAGAGTACGGACTCGACGTTTTTTCTCCAGATTTTTTTAAATGTTTATTTGTCGAGAGCACGTGAATTTTTTGACATATTTTGGACTTAAAGCCTGGGACTGTCGCCTTTTGGACGTGTTGTGACGCTAGTGTTACCTTTATTATGTGATATTTTTAAGTGACATTTAGATAAGAACAAACTGTGATTTATTATGGTGATATTGGTGAATTGAAGATTTAAAGGATAGTGAGAGGTGAGTAATTTTTTTTTAAAGTTGAGGCAAGAACCCTTGGCGGTCAAAAAGCTTCCCCTCCGAGGGAAACTTTTACGTAATATCTTCCCAGACTGATATGGCTTAAATTGTAGGACGACTCAGTCGTCGACTGTCAAACTCGACCTTGAATTTAGCCAAAACTATGTATACGGAAATATTTTGTATGTATTATGTGCCGCTTAGAAATAACTTATTCGCTATTGTCTTAGAATTATTTATTCATTTATATAATATTAATAAATGCTGCTTATGTTTCTTGTCTCGACTTTTAATTGTATTTTTAAAATTTTCTATAACTATCACATATTATTATAAAATAATAGTAAAGAATTTTTGAAATGCTGTCAAAATAATATTAAAAAAAAAATATGTAAAAATTATTCCCGTAGTTCCGGTTAAAAAAAGTTATCAACCTTATCATTTTGTTTTAGTATGACATAATCTTTATAATAACAAAAGATAATAATTCCTACGTGGTTAGTTGATTTTGTTTGAAATTTAGGTCAATGTATCAACTTAAGTTATTATTATTTTTAATAAAATATAAAAAAAAAATATAGGCGTCCGTTATCTATGATTAATTTCTGAAAAAAAAAATTATGTCATAAATATTCTAAGGACAAATGCAGCAACTTCAATTAAATAGTACCAAGAAATAATGGAAAAAAATAATCTGTACAAAAAATAATAATATTGAACAACCTTCTATTAATCGCTTCAGTTGCCACAAAAGTATTTGGCAATATGAAAATAAATTTAAAAACTGAGCTTCCTATCGTAGTCATTGCTAAAGAAACGAAATTAAAAATCACTGAAGCGATCTCTTTAAACTACTCATATTGACGAAATGAATAATACAGCGTAAAGTAAGATGAAATGTACAAAAAATATGGTTGAAAACGCATATTTTGAATAAAATATATGTTAACTTGTAACACTTATTAAATTGTAAAATAAACTTCCTTATTTTTAAACGAGTAATGATTACGAATCTTGAACTTGATCGACCGTGGGGCCCAAGTGCTAAGCATCAGCAAAACAATAAATCAGACAGTCGAGATATGTTTAATTTTGTTAGTTCTTATTGCTATAGCTATAAAGATCAAGGTTCCATACACCGTTTGTAGGCGATCGCAAAGTGGGCCGGTCGTGTATTCTGTACGCGCAATTATTATCTTTGACAGCTGTGTATGGCCAGATCCACAGGTACACTTGGGAACAAATGTGTAACACTTACATAATAGATATTTATTTATCTATATACTACTTGTAATATTTCTATTAAAGTATATTTCAAATTTAATATATCAATTTTAAAACGGTTTGGATTTAAAAGTAAAAACAAATTACAAATAACCGTATCTATATAGTTTCGTCTATAGTAGCATAATTATGTAGATCTTGAAAATAAGAGTAGATTTACTAAAAAACTCGGAACAAATCATGATTAATATACATTGTAGACATGGTTGTACAAACCGTGTTATTATAGAAGCCTTATTCGTTGCGGCATGTGGGCTAGGGGCTAGAGCATTGACACAACCTACGCGACTGCTCACTCGTCACCTGCTTGAAAAAAAAGACCAAGTTTTTTACTCTCTGAATCTAGTTTTAAATAGACCTACACAAGTGTCGTATGTTGCTTAGCAACTCTTCAAAATAAACAGCCATACATTAGGATTTTCTATCGCAATAGTACAGTTTAATTACACTACTTTATTCGGACAGCATTTCGGAGACATCTGATATTATGTATTATGAAATTGACACTCTGATTTTTTCACAGATAGAACGCACGAAAGATCTCGAAATATTCCATGACACAATCAGCAAAAGAAACCAAGGAAATTTTAAGACAGAAGCGGTATATTTTTATATGATAGTGCCAAATACCATTTAGACAAATTATATTACGATTATTTTGAAATTTAGATAGGATATTTTAAATAAATCCAGAAAGATGATGGAAGGAAGGACTATTGATTATAGACCAGACGGTGGTGGACTAGATTACCATAACTCGCCTCTCATGGCAGAGATACCAGTAGATAATTATTCGCATATCCATAGAAGTATTGAGCACCTGAGATCGATAGGAGTTGCTCCGCCTCTCGACCATCACAGACACCTGGCAGCTAATCTGACAGACTTGAGAAGGTATGAGCATCCCGACGACATGCCAGAAATCAAACCGTCCGTACTTAGACTATCCGAATTCAAGAGTGGTCTTCAAGAAATCAGGGTTCACAATGACCAAGAAAACGATGTGCAGCGACAGATGACACCACACGATGACGGCAAAGGATACAGCGCACCATCGACGCCTCTCTCAGAAAATGGCGGCCACAGCATCCAGGAAGAAAAGGTTAGCTTTTTTTGTTAGCAAGTGTAATTAATAAATTATATTTATCATTATGTTTTATCCTTGAAGTCTTCGGAAGTTTTCGTGTGTTGACGTCATCATTAGTAGTATTTGGTTTAACACAATGTTAGTTATTATAATCGTTATGAAGAATCACGATGCACGTTTGTTCCGTGTGCCAGCCCATTAATCTTATGGCGATCTTCTATTTTGGGCTGCAAATTTCCTAATACACATATTTAAGTACCTATTTGCTTCCTTGTTGAGCATTTGTTGTTTTAACACCACAAGTACTTTCGACTAGTTTTATTTATTTTAATTATATTTTATTCCTCGTCTCAAAGTGTAGGTACTTGAAAATTATCAAACACATTTGAATTTTCGAGTGCAGAACTTGTTAGTCAAATGCTATTTACATAGCAATCGTTTTTGCCACTTTGAATAAAAATATCAATACCCAAAAAATGTTATGAGATTAACACTTGCTTCTATTTACGTGTCAATCAGAATATAAGAACTTTTCTAACTAGAGTTCAATATCAAATCAGTATAATATCTTTTATGACTTAATTTACCGAAACATTTGCTTCAAAAGCTCCTAACTCTAATGTTCCTAATATTATTTTAGAGTTTTTAATTATAATAGAAACTCCCTGCATTGAAGTAACAAGTAAATATAGCTCTTATACAACGGTGCTAGGTGGTAAAATCGTACTTTTCGTAAATGAAAGCCTTCCATTACGCTTGATGAGTCCGGATGTGCCTTGAGCGTACAAGGTCAGGCGTACTCAGGTCGATTAGAGGTTGTAAAGGACAATAAGTACAATCTTATTCAATAGATAAGACGTTTAAGTTACGAATTACATAAGAAATTGTTAATAGTCAAATAGAACTAAGGATATGATATTTGTTTTATTCTTAAATTATAAGTTTCTTTTATTTTTAGAAGTAACTCTAACACGATATATATGTAATACTAGCAACACACCCTTGCTTCACTCACGTTCGTCCTTAGTGAAAAGAAAAAAAAACCCACGGGAACCGTACATTTTTCCAGGAGAAAAAGTAAACTGTGTATTATTGTGATGTCTGAGCTGTATTATTATAGTTTTATTAAAACCCATTCAATAGTTTTTGCGTGAAAGAGTAACAAACATCCATACATCTATACATCTAGACATCTGGTCATATCCATACATCCTCACAAACTTCAATGATAAATAATAACATTCATTACCAACAAATAAACTAACAAACAAACATATATATTTTTAGATATAAATAATAAATATGTTATATTAACTATACGGAACTCTTTTGAGGATGTTGTAACCGTACTTAGCTACTGGACTTTAATATTGCCTTCCGGTGCGATAATTATCTAGCTTTAATTTTCGGCAATTCCAAATAAGACGTGAGATGTTATGTTAATTTAATGAAGGATATTTTATTTCTTACTTGTTGCATCTTATCAGCGGGATCTCTTTCAAATTACTAGGAATTGTTAGTTGCTTTAACTTCATACTATAAAATATAAATAATCATATGAATTTTAAAGTATATTTAAAAAAAAAAACTTAGCTACTAGGTTTTCCCTCAACTCTGGTCGCGGAATTAATTTAATATTTATATATAATTTCTCTGTTCTTAGCGTAATGTTATATAGCTTAAAACATTATCCAACAAAGAAACAACCAAAATTTTACAAAATTACTGTAGATAATTCTAAAACTGGTACTGAAACAGAAAGTTTAAAAGGTTTATTAAATATTAATACATTTTAAGACTTTACAACAAAATATACCTCCTAAAAACTATAAGTCATGTTTTACTCTCACCTCATCCTCTTATATATTATGTTATTCATTCCCTGCAAGTCTATAACATATACTTTCTACATAACCTAACATAACCCCTTGAGTCATGAGTTATATAAATAAAAATAAAATGCATATTGTATTAAAGATGGGTTAAGAATTAAGAATCCAACATGTACACCTTCCTCAATATCACTATATTTTCTCTTTTGGCAAAATTTGGATTGCATCTTAAATATCCATTGTAATAATTGAGTCTACCTAAGGCCTAACCTATTTATTTTAAAATAGCGGCTCGCCATTCGCTTCGCTTAGGTTCGCCTCTTAAAAAAACAAATGTATCCCACGGGAACCGTACATTTTTCCGGGATAAAAATTAGCTTATGTATTATTCTGATGTATGAGCTGTATTATTATAAAATTCCTTTCAAATCCATACAGTAGTTTTTGCGTGAAAACGTAACAAACATCCATACATCCTCACAAACTTTCGCATTTATAATATTAGTAAAATTTATTTGGGGCCACACTATACTACCTATTTATTTAAATGAATAGAATTAAACGGTGTTAACTTGAAAACATAAGAAAACAAAAATACACACACAAAACGTACGATTCAATTGAGCACTTCCTACCTTTGAAGTTGGTCAAAACTGAATATCTTTATCAAGAGTCTGTATCATTCAAATTCGCAATATTAAATTATACATTTCCTTATCCTCACATTTTCATACCTACAATATAAATAATATAAGATAAGCACGGTGACCCGGTAGAGACGGAGCGTTACAAGGCCCCTGATAAGCCCCCCCAGACATTATGTAAACGGACACTTAAAAATCACTACATTACACGAAATCCAATATTATATCAATAGTATCAACTTATTCGCATAACCAACTTAACTTAGTATTGTAATGTAAGTTCTAACTTATGTACATACACACTAGCGACTCGCTTTTTATTCTTCCCTACTTACATTTTATTTTAACGTTTACTATAGATTTCTCAGAGATGAGATATTTTCCCGCAGTAAAAAGTATCCTACATGTTGACCAGGATAACCAGCTATTATCATACCAAATTTCATCAAAATTCTTCCAGTTATTTTTCCCGGTCACGGTCACAGACAGACAGACAAAAATTCTAAAAACTATACATTCGATCTCTGTATTGATAATGATGATTATTTCAATAAGATTTTCCAAAAAATATTTAATGAACAGATTCGACTCAGAATTTTATTATACTATGTATAAATTTATTATTTAACCTTCCTCGCTTTACCCCGACTTATTTTCTTTATGCAAATAATAATTAATCATAGTTTAAAAAACATAAATATCTCGTATACCGACTGTATTACATGTAGACTCATAAAAATTATCGCAAGCTCAAATTTATAAAAATACTAGCGACTCACCCTCGCCCTGCTCGGGTTCGTCCCTAGGGTGGACCACCGTTACCACTTAGGGGTATACAAAATAGTTAACATCCTATTCTCAGACCTACTGAATATACACACAAAAATTCATAAGAATCGGTCAAGCCGTTTTGCTGGAGTTTTATTACAAACACTGTGACACGAGAATTTGATATATTAGAAGTAGCTATCGAGTATTTTCTATCGAGTATAAAAATACTCGATAGCTACTTCTAATATATCTATTATTCTATCGATCGTGGTATCAAGTTGATGGTATGAAATTATTGTATTGTCATCTACTAGCAAATTAATGGTTGAAATCGATACGACAAGTAGGTTATAGTCGACTTTAAATATTTGATCACATAATTAAAGCTAAAAAGCGCTTATAAAAGGTAATAAATATGTATATAAAGCTCTAATCCTATTAATTTCTTATCTATAGGAACTCGTTACCAAAAATTTTGCATGACATATAAGATTTTAGATTAATTATTATTAAAAAATTCTACTTAGAAATATAACTAAATATGAATTAAGAATAGGCATTTCGAACAGGATAACATTATTATAATATAAAATAAAAATTAATCGCCTACATTGAATTGAAGTTGTTTTTGAAAGGATTTTAACGAACCATTTATTTCTTTATCGAAACATTTGTTATTGATATTATGTAAAATAAAATTATCTTTAAAAATCTACACTTTATAATAATTCTTCAACATATGTATGTAAAATATTTGACATTATAAAACTGATATAAATTAATTCTAGCAATATCCAGGCATTGATACTTAATCGTCGCTTGACGTTCTTGAATTTTTAAAATTCACTTCATTCAACAGTAAAAGACGTAACATATCCTATCGTACTAGACTTAAGTGCAAAAAAAATTTATTTGCACACATTTTGAAGGCAGTGTTAGCACCCTCGCTTCGGAAACCAAGTGAAGCGGGTTCAAATCCAGGTCTCACACCTCTGATATTTTCATGTGTGAATTATTTCCAACATGATTACCACTTGTCTTACGATGAAATAAAACATCGTGAGGAAACCTGCACGTCTGAGAGAACCTAGCAAGTTTTCGAAAGACATGTGAAGTCCGCTAACCCGTACTCGGCCAGCGTGGTGGACTATAACCTGATCCCCCTCGTATTGAAGGGAGGCCCACTAGTAATGAGACGTTAAAAGGGGCAGAATACAACATTAGAAGACGCAACATATCCTGTCGTACCTACTAGACTCATGTGCAAAAAAATTTAATTAGCACACATTTTGTTTTGAAATAATACCATACCACACCTATAAAAAACCACAAAAATAGTATTAAAAATAAGAATATTTTTGCGTTATTATTTACCTCCTTTTGTTGTTTTCACTTTAGATATTCTATAACAAAGCGCGAAGGCTACTCAGCCTATAAATTTTTATGGTGCATGGTGATTCATTAGAAGCCATAAAAACAATAAATTGTTATTACAATTGATAAAACAAGTTTTTTGGAAAAATTAAACTAAATGGTTAATAATTATTAATAAGAATTCAGCCCTTTAAAAGTGCAATGGGAGTAGACTAGCACACCTCACGCTGACCAATTACGGCGGATTCCATACGTGTTAATTCGTTAATTTCTCTACGATATGTATGTATGTTTTCTTCACTATATATAAATTTAATCTCAATATATTAAACCTATAGAAAAATATATTTGAATTTTATTTATAACACTAACTAAAATTTTATATATGTACATATTGTACGTGTTGTATGACCCAACAGTTCCCATCAGAATTTCAATTACCAGGAATAACCTTCAGCCTTTGTTTTACATTAGCACAAATTTAAATCCTTTTCAGTTATTCTAAGGTTACATTTAAATCTGTTGACAGTTAACTTGCATTTTTTTTAAATCTTTGCACGCCAAGAACATGCCATAAACTGAAATATTATTATAACTTTTTATATGTGGGTATTAAGTTCTCCTTCGGGGCAGAAAACACAATATAATTATGAGTAAACATTTTATATTTCTTTTTTTTTTCTCGTTTCATTTATGTAAACTGTAAAGGCAATGCACACGCGAGAGTCGATCCCGGCCCCAGTGTCAAAACTTATGCACACTTTGCTTTTAATTATAAAATTTATTGTCGATAGATGACAATTATTAAATGATGATAAATTTCCTCTCTATGAGAAACACGTAATTATAGGCTTTAAAAAAATCACCAAACAAACATGTCTATCAACTGAATATAAATACGTTATTTTGTATTCAACTAGATCTGCATGTATCTATTCTGCACGTCTAATTTATCGATTATAAAAAAAAAAACCTGATCTGTTTCCCGCGCAATTCGGCGTTCGTCGAGAAACCGAATTCGTTTCAAGGCCACATTCCAAATTCAAACCATTGTCAATGTCGCGGCATGACGAATGTTTTCTTTGGCTAGTTTATGGCACTTTAAAAAATTGGAACATTGGGGTGACGAAATTGGCGCGTGTTCAATACATAAAAAAAATATCTAATTTTTAAAATTACACAAAAATGATGTAATTTGTTTAACAATATTTGATTTATTACAATATTTATCATGTTTAAATATTGTTTAAGTCTTTCATACACTTGTTCGATTTAATGAAATTTATTTTTATTTTAAAAATAATCAAACATTTTTAAGGATTAAAAAATTATAATCAGCATAATTTAATAGTTGATCCGAAACTCGATTTAAGTTAGATATTATTTTATCTACGACCGCCTCGAAACGGTCAATGTCAGTAAAGCCTGCACCAGACTTGTCATTTAAATATTTTTTGCATATGTATCAGTTATCTTTATCTAATTAACAAACAACTTTTTATTGAAGTTCATTGACTTCAAAATATTAAAAAAAAAAAACTGTATAATATTTTAATTGATTTTTATGACATTACTTAAAATACTATACCTATAGCAGAGATTGTCATACCTATATTTTTGCAGGTTTACAAAAGTTTAATTAATATACAAGCATATTTTTTTATCTATAAATATATACTTTTTGAATCGAATTAGCAAAAGGTATTTCTTAGAATTGAAATCCTAAATAGCAACATAATATAAATTCATAGTCAAACTGCCACGTCTTGATACAACCGTGTTAGAAACGCTATAAAACGCATTAAGGAAATTTTAAACTCTTTCACATAAACTTTTAATATGTGATGCTTAAAGTTTATAATGACCTGGCAAATTACTTACACGAAGGCATATCAACAAATTTACAATATAATTTTGATTGACACCAACCATTACGGGCAGGTTAGGTGTTGCGTCATCGAGTAACTACGGGCATACGATGCTTTATTTTTCGTCTATAACAACATTATATTTACAGTTGATTTTTATTTGTACACTTAATTTTGAACTCAATGTCAATAATGCTAAAAGTTACATTTAGTTGAAAGATAGCGTTTATAATTCTGATGCCTCCAGCTATTAATGATCTCTTGACTTTTGAGCCGTTTATTTTAAGAATTAATATAATTCTTAAATTAAAAATTCTCCATAATGGTAATCTTTTATAATTACCTACAATATAAAAATTTTCATTTTTCATTCCTTGAGCTGCCTTCACTTAGCCACGTGTATATAACCAAGGTTATATGCCTCCTAAATAGTAAATAACGAGTAAAATAATAATCTTTTCGGACTCTAACAAAATTACACTAATCACGGTCCCGTCACGCGATTCGACTATCTTTATCTCTTGTATGATATAATTATTTTGACGGCTCTGCCTGGGGCCAACCCGGCATTCTTTGAATCTGTTGCTCACAATTTTTGATAATTTACATCGGATAACTGATCACTATTAGTTATATTTTTGTTCGAATATTCTAGAAATCAATGAAAATTTTGTCAATCAACCATTTCATTTTCGATATATCATTCCAAAGTACTGGGTAAACTAATTAATTATACAATCGTTGCAATTAGATATACAATACTAGTTCTTAGGTGATAATTATATGACAGGAATTACAAAATATATATTATACGTATATATATTATTAATATTCTTTCTCTATTATAATCTGTGGTCAAGTTAAACTACAAAAAAGTATCCCAACAGTATCTATTTTATGGTCATCCTATTCCCACAGCGTTCTTGAGTCGTTAAGATACAAGTAATAAGCACATGTCTAAGAATATTACTTCCTTCAAAGTCAGCTCATTAAATAAAACTATTTCGACATTTATATTTGAGATTTTTATTTCATAAAATCCATATTTTTAGCGTAGCATAATATATGCAAATGATAATAGTGAAGAACAGTGTCTGGCATATGTAGGTAGTTGCAATTTGCCTGGTTAGCATTGCCTTAGTAGTTACTCATATAGTATTATATGATCTGTAGTAGGAACCTGTAGTCTTAACTTCCGTAATAATCTTCTTATTAATTCCTGTTCCGATCAGATAAGACTAGGAATTAATTTTATAAACTTTAATGCAATCTTTTTTTCCAAATTGTAAGTAGTCTGTAGACTTGTTGGAGTTAACTAAATAAAAACGATTATTAAAAAAAATAAGTTTATAAACCAATAAAAGTCTTCGTAGAAATTACTTGTCGACGAAATGTCATATGTTAAAATATTACGTTACAGTTTTGTGGTTAGCCTCTCACATTGTTCTGTACATTCCTGTACCGGAGGCCGACATATGTCTTTATCAATTAAAACCGAATTCAGGAAGTTTAACATACTAACATCATATAAACTTGTTGTAGAAACGTAATAATATATTTTATATGATACTGTTTTCGACTTTGAGCGCAAAAAAATATTTTGTAAATTTTTTAAACTTATTTCATATTATGTATACCAAATATTTTGAATTTTCCTAAAAAAATGTCAAAACATCTTCTTTATATCAAAAAAACTTTAGACCTGAATAGTAGAAAATCACAGGATGAAATTATTATCAATATTCTGAACCTAATAGCTTTATACAAACAATATACTATATATAGTAGATATATCTGTAATTTTGTATTGTGTAATAATTTCCGTGTGAAAGTAACAAATAAAAGGCACACCCACTTCATAGTTCGGGCTGCGCAGACGCACACTGTGACGTCACCGGGCGTATTTAGCGTGACCTTGGACCAGCTCAATGCCAAGTAAAAATTGGGCAGCCCGTACAGCCGCTAGCGCGTCCACAACATTCTTACGTCAATGTGAAATATATTTTTGTTACATAAAGAGTTTATACGTAAATAAGCATCATTTCACCTTTAGTTACGATTAATCGACTATGAATGGGATTGTCATTCGATTAATATCGATATTAAAATATTTGTTCTACATGTCTCTATTATAAAGGTAACGTAAATTTAAAAAAAACTATTGAATTCATCAACAATATTTTGATTCTTTCTTTTGAATTAAAAAAGAAACAACAAACTTTCATGATATTTATTCATTTAGTTAGTGTAGAATAAGTTAACGATGACTAAATAAATTCAGCCATGAATTATTAAACAATTAAAAATTAACATATAGCATTAACAAATAAACATGAATTACTAAACTTGTATCTTTTCTGGTTTAAATAATTGTGTTACATTTAACTTTTATATTAATATTGTTATTGCAGTAAAATTTATATTCCTTAAATTATTAACTTAAAAAAAATAACATTTGTTTCTTGATTTTTTTTTCATTTATTTCGTAGATAAAACTATAGACTTTAAACTTAGAATAAAAATGTTTATTGTAATGTAATACAAAATTTATTTTTCATCGAAAAACAAATAGCGTTATCATTTAAAATGGAATATAAAACAATATTATAAAAAAAAACTCTTATTAAAATTATTTTGACTCGTACAAAAAAGAACGAATCTTAGTTTCTGTTTTCGTAATTTAGTTTTGCAAAGTTCATATCGATCCAAATAGTTATATCAACCCTTTATTATAAATTATAGTTCTCAGTATCCCCTTGTACAATTAATTTAACCCTAGCAAGTGCAGGTCGAATTTTAACAGTGTTTGAAACCACTAGTCATCACTCAAGGGTACAAGTAACCCTATATAAACTTTGATTTTAACTTTAACTAGATAACTAATGTATCAAGATCATTTGTGCACACTATATTTTTTTTTGTTAAAGATGCTACTGATTAAATTTCAATAATATTATTGTGTATAATATGTGTTAAAATAATATTTTATACGGATTATTATCAAAAGTATCTAAATTTTATGGAAAAATAATATTTTACAATGACCCGTTTGCCTTGTAGTATTTTTTTCTTACATACACTAACTAGTCTGTGTATTTTATTTACTTATACTTGCCATTAAATACAAGATCTAACAATTCTAACAATATTCCTTTAAGTACAGTTAATATGTAAATAAGACGAGCTAAGCAAATTTTGATACTTGAATTAAGTGTAATATCACATGGAAGTATAAATTATGAACCCTCCACTATCCCATTAGCATAGATAAACTTTTGGCCGCATCCTAAGATATCTGGCGATTCTAACTAATTTATTATGGGATGCTGTAATTTGTACCTGATGCAAACGTATCTAACAAGGAAATCTCAATCGTTATGTTAAGACCTCTTACTTCTTAGAAGCTATCATGAATATTGTGTAGGTATTATTGAAAATTATTTTTTCTCCTACATACGTATTTTTCAACCAATATATTTATTGGCAGAATTCAAGATTATATATAGCTAATACGAAATCAGTTTCAAAGCTCGACAAAACCCCAATTAGTCACATGTCTTAAAATAAGAAGCCGTATTCCCGTAGCATATTAAGTTAACGTGGCATATTAATTCTTGAACATTGCCCATTCTCCCATGTAATTGGCCATCTATGGTGGTCTACTGACCATATGACCAAAATCAGACATTGGCTTTCCAGGTGTATGAGAAACCTTATGTATTAACGATAAAAAAATATGATTAATAAAAATAATTAAAAAAAAAAGGTTTAAAAAAGAACTTAATATACGTATGTATTAAAAACCCTCTAGCAAGTTAAACAGTAAACAGAACCGTAGACAATCTAAATTTATTCTTTCATAGACAAATACTCCCACAAGTTCTTAAGGAACTCGCAAATATCTATAATTCGAACAGGATGTAACATAAGAGGGATGCTGACGACCTGTCTCACGACCCTGCAGGTGACGGCCCATATGTCTCGACCCGTAACAGCCACACCAAAATCACCCTTAAAACCCCATAGTAAAGTCTAAAGAATATCCTTAAAATGTCGGCAGATCCTCGTGGGAATGTAGTTTACGTAACCGAGGATTTTTCGTCATTGTCATTTCCTGCAATGATTTTGATGCAATTTATGGCTTTTAGTTTATTAGTTTTGTAATGTTTCCTTTCAAATATGCATCTGTTTAGGGTGTTTTATGGGAATGCTATCTCATTGTTGTGCTGCCCATTCTTTAGCTAGGGGGTGTGCAGTCTTAACGTAATATTATACAATAGGGCGAGTTCAATAATATATTTTGAGGATATCTGGATTATTATTATTTGTTATTTCTATATTACATATTTGATTGATAGATTGATCGATGGATTTTCACTTTAATAAACCTTACCTAGTAACAAAATTGATAAATAAAGTAAAAATTCAAAAGGAATCAATATCATTCAATATAAAGTTCGACCAGAGCTTTCACTCGGCTGAAAATTTAACAAACAAAAAAGCTTTTATATCAATTTTAATAAAGGAATGTATGAAACAAACAAAATGTTTCAATGACGCAGCATCCCTTGCACTTTCATCTATATTACCATAACAATACTACCGTAGCGTAACGGTCATCCGACCCTCACTGACCCAATAGCCGAATAAGGGGTGATATGTGCATCGTATCGATTTGATTCTCTTTCATATTTTTAACTGACACCTATTTTAACAGAATCTTAATCTAAATCTAATAACAAACTACAAACATTGTATTGTAAAATTATGGAAAGTTGAATACCCGAAACCAATTATCGCCCGTGGCTCCGTTTGCGTGATATGTCGATATTAATATACTATGTTCCAAAAATAGAGTAGCTTTAACATCATTGAAGATTTTTTTTAAATAACTTTATTAGTTTCAGAGATAAATATCCCATACTAATAAAATAACAAATTTTTATCCCAAAAAGTATACATTCTCACACAAGATAGGTAAGTCTTTTTTTAAAATATTAACACAAAATAATCGTAAATACCATAAATGCTATAATCGCTTGTGTATTTATATGAGAATTGGAACTTTGTCGTACAGAAAAATAGACCTTATTAAAACGTTTATCAGCTGCTGCATTATATCACGTACTTACTCTTAAAGGAAATCGACAATATCTTTTGTTTAAATATTTATAATTCCATTCCAATTTAGTATAATTTTAATGTAATTTATTTATATCTTTTAGCTTTCACTTATTTATACAAATTTTTTATACTACTTCATTACTTCTAGAAATATTATGTAGAAAATATTGTTGTATATAATGAATATTACAATACCTAACAATAAATATGTTAAAATTTCACTAAATCTATATATTTACATAAAAATCAATTGCAGTTCGTTAGTCTCGCTAAATCTCAAAAACAGCTGAACCGATTTGAAAATATCGTGTTTTTTGTTTTGTTGGGGGTGTGCCAGGGGTGCGCCAGCAATATATATATATATATATTGTTGAAACGTACCTAGGGACGAACACGAACGAAGCAAGGGCGAGACGTTAATAATACATAAATTATTAAAAGCTTATAATAATCCATGTAACAGGAAAATCTTTATAGCAATTTTTGTACTTTAGAGAAACATTAATATGAATATTAGGTAATAATTTACCTATACGCTATAAAAACGTCTGGATTTATACATACTTTGCTTAAATTATATTATTAACTATATAGTAATGAATTTTCAAAATATTCTAATTGATATTTTTTATCAACAAACAACTTTTGTATGCTGAATCCAAAAATCTCTTGCTGAGTCAAACCTGCGACTACCTTCATTAAGTCACTCAACTCAACACAAAGGATATATATATTAGTATATATATATACATATTTATGCAGAAATTACAATCTTATCCAACCACATTTAATTTCTGAGAATTCTTTCGATATACGAAACGGATAAATTAAAAATAATTACAATAGTATGAATGAGAAACCATTCGAGTTGGGCGAGATCGCTAATATTTTTTCTTGAATTTTGTCACGTATTTTAAAATTGCTTTTAATTACAGTTGGGAGTTGTATTTATTGTTTATCCTTTTGGAATTTTTAATCTATATAAAAAAAACATAACTTTAAGTTCGAATGTCTTCTCAATACAGATTTAGTGATAAATATCGAACCCGTCTTTTTATTGCAAGTACCAGTAATTAAAACTCAATATTTTTTGCCGTATTAATTTATTTATATGATTTCCCAAATGCAAGTAACCAATCTATTTTAAGAATTTATTAATTGAAACTTTACCCACTACACCACAGACACTTCAATTTTATTTATCTATACAGTTAAATAAAATTGAAGTATCTGTCTGTAATGTCTAAATAACGGCTTTACACTAAATGCATATGGAATTATAAACGGTACTTATTCGTATAAGAAAAATACATTTTTTTAAATTTTTGTCAGTCTGTTTGTTTGTTCCGGCTATTCTTCGAAACGGCTGGACCAATTTTAACGGGACTTTCATTGGCAGATAGCTGATTTTGTAAGGAGTACCTAAGGCTACTTTTATTTTAGAAAAAGAATTAGGGTTTCGCTCAAAAAAATTAAAACGTACCTAGGGACCAACCCGAGCGAAGCGAGAGTGAGTCGTTAGTTTTATATATAAATATAAAAGTTTTGGACAGGCGTTTCTTGTTCTGAGATTTTTTCGCGAGTGTTTTATTACGTTTTAATTAAACTTATTTTTATAGAATTTTCTTAAAACTATTTTCAGTATGATATGGATAAAAGAAAATAAAAAATTTAACTTCAATATGAATCTAATGATAAGGCTTTTTTGGAATGCGCTTAATTAGTTTGGAGTAACTTTTATCGCTAAAATAATTACTGGTCAGCTAAAAAGGTACACCGTACACTTTAAAGTGTACGTGGTTTTTCTGCCCAAAAAAACATTCAGCCGAATACCTCCTACTTTTGGATTCGGCAAAAAATAGATATTATATGACAGTGAAAATTCATGATTTTTTTACTTTTAGTACAGATTTCTCAGAGATGACATATTTTCCTGCAGTAAAATGTATCCTATATGTTGACCCGGATAACCAGATATCATCATAATATCAAATTTCATAAAAATCTGTCCAGTGGTTTTCTCGTGATGCATTCCCAGACAGACAAAAATTCTGAAAACTATAGTTTCGGCCTCTATCGATAATAATGACTATTTCAATAAGATTTTTGATGTATAGAATACAACTATTTCTGATTCCCCTTTAAAACAAATTAAGTTTATTATTTATTTTTTTCTCCTAGATAAATCCTCAACACATGTGTATAATAAGTATAGTAAGTATAGCTCTATAAGATATAACAAATGTCCGAAGAAACACTGTACAGTGGTAAATCAATACCATTATCTCAAACCACTATAAAAATGAGTGATACCAAACATAAGCAATTTTCTGCGAAGTACTTTGCCATTCAAAGGGTTTCCCCACTATTTCCCTAGGGGGTAAAGTACAAAATTGTTTGACGAACAAAAATCTCTTTTTGAACCACAATTATCTGCATAACACCAAACGAGATTGAACTATAAAGAGCTGTGCATTAAATCAACATTGTAATAATGTAGGCGCAGATCAATTTTGGCTCGAAGATTTTCTTAAACATTGAATTTTATTCCTTATCTTACATGAAAATTATGTTTAAATTACAGTAAAACTTGTTGTGGAGTTAAGTTATTTTGGGTTAGGCAACGATTGTGCTCCCGCGCATCTCACGGCAACGGGCGGAAATCTTAATGGGTCCTGGAACCGGACTAACGATGGGTTCCATCGATCCTATATTGCGTGGTGTTTGTAATGATTTTCTACAGTTTTGATGGCCTGCTAGTTTAGTGGTTCAATATATTTTCTTTGATGGTGATTGAAGATTCGATTATCGAAGTAAATATACTAACTGTTTAAATACATAAGTACATACAGTAAACTTGTTCTTTTTTTAAGTAGTACCTAATGTTCAATAGTTAAATATTTTGCATATCACACTAATATTATGAATAAAACACTTTGTGAGCGAATACTTTTGCTATTACTAATTTTGATAGCAATCTCCTGGATTAAAATACACATTTTATCGCAGTTCCTACCCACCATGCGAGCACAATCTCGGACAAAATAAGTTAAGCTACAAGTTTTTTAAGCATAATTATAAATTTACTATAAAATAGAATCAAATACAAAATATCATTTTTAAAGTAAAAGGACAGACCTTCGAAACGTGTATATAGATATTATATACATATATAAATAATTGATAACCTTCAATGATCTAGTCCATTGGCTGAGATAAACGTGGAATTATCCCAAAGGCTTTTATTATATCATAGAAAAATATCTTTTCGCGACCTCTTTTAGTGACAAAAAAGCCAATGTCAGGCGCGACGATGCGTGAAAGATTGACACAACTGGCAAAAAGCGAATAATTTAGGTAAACAGCAAGAAATCAAGTTACTAAACCAAACGAATCGATCTCGTTGATCAGTTTTTTTTGTAATATTCATAATTTTGCAAAGTGCCCGATTATTATGATGGTGTAACTGTTAATATTTGTTTTAACATTAGGTTAGTTTCTAGAATTCTATATTATACAAACGACTTACCCTCGCTTCGGTCGGGGTTGTCCTTAGGTACGTTTTAACTGTTAGTATGAAATAGATAGACTGTATATTAGTATACTAGACAAAAATCTATCCCACGAGACCCGTACACTTTTCCGGGATGATATATATCCTATAGCCTTCCTCAGTAAACGGGCTATCAAATACAAAAAGAATTTTTCAAATCTGATCAGTAGTTCCTGAGATTAGCGCGTTCAACCAAACAAACAAACAAACTCTTCAGCTTTATAATATTAGTATAGATATATAGGTACATAGGTATAATGAGTTTTATATTCCTTACTTGAAAAATGATCGATTCCCCATATAAACTGTCATCCCCTTTTTCACTCCCGTAAGGGATGATTTCCGGGATAAACACTATCCTATGTCCTTTGCAGGATCTCATACTATCTTCTTATCAAATCTTATCTAGGTAAATCAGCTCAGTGAATTTTTAGTTTTTCTATTACAAACCAAACCCACAAACTTACAATCTTTACTTCTTTATAATATTAGTGTAGATGATTGAAATTATAAACCTATATTTTCACTCTTCATTATTTTTACTGTAAATATTCTTACAATATATTATGTAGTAGCCTAATACATGTGTCAAAATGGTGTACCTACCTACAGAGTGATACACCATTTTGAATAACATATTTTTCATTTCTAAGCAATTATAATATTATTAAGTTTATTATATTATATATTACTTTCTACATTTCTGATTTTAACTTCGGATCAGGTGTATTATTTTTTGCAGTTGTTAATCTTTTTTCATAGTTAGGTATAGGTAGGAATAATACCTTACAAGTGGCCTAAGTGGAATATAAAAAAGAACATTATTTCAAAGTAAGTGAACCTATTAAGTTAAAAGGTAATTGTCACTAAACGTTGGGTCCGAAAAATCAAAATAAATTCGCGAAAAAATCAAAAAAATTCATTTAAAGTCGAATTTTCGCGTAAATCTAGGAAAGTACCTACTTATTATGTAATAATTTATTAGATCCTTTTTAAAACTTCATCCAAACATCAAATTATTACAAGATTACAAATCTTCCATCAAAAACGCAAGCGATCAAAATATATTGTAGTGATATTAAGATAAAAGTTCAAAATAAATGTCTACGATTACATAATCATGTGTAAAAACCTTCAATTAACGTCTATTTGTTGTAAAAATCATAATTCATAAATATCATATTATTTTTATATTATGTAAAAAAATAAATAAAGAAAAAGTTATTATAAAAATAGAAGTTCAATTTATACTTCAACAAATTTGAAGGACCCATTAAGTATGTATAGAGACATAAATCAATTTCACGCATACCAAGAGATCCTAATTAACATATTTATTTAGGAATGATTGGAAAATATTAACCTTAGTGAATTAAAATAATATATTTCTTATCACATGACGTCAGTATCATCATATTTATCGATTATAATAATAATTATTATTTATTTATTTTATATGCTGGGACATTAACACACAACACCATTTAGTTCCATGGTAAGGAACACGTAGGTATATAACTTTAAATACATATAATTATAAATATAAACACCCACGACTAGAGTAGGTACATACATTTGTGCTCATCACACAAATGAATGCCCCCAGCGGAACTCGAACCTGCGACCGTATGGTCACTACAAACTGAGCCAAACGTTTCATCAAATTTATATTCTCAAATTTCACATATTTTTATACGGACTTGAGTTTACTTTATGAGTTTTTACTAAAAATAAGTACTTTTAAGTAGGTATACATTAAGTACATTTATACATAATAAAATAAAATTCTGAATCGCATATGTACATTCAAAATTTTTTGGAAAATCTTATTGAAATAGTCATTTTTATCGACGTAGAAGCCGAATCTATAGTTTTTAGAATTTTTGCGTCTGTCTGTATGTTATCGCATCACGAGAAAATCACTTTACAGATTTTAATGGTATGATGATAGCTGGTTATCCGGGTCAACATATAGGATACTTTTTAAGCGGGAAGATATCTTTGAGATATCTCTATACTAAACGTTAAAATATATTATATACATAGTATACTTTTATATTTGGGTTGCAAAAGAAATAATGTCGCTACGTATTAGTGGGAAATAAAAATGTTTGCTTTTACAATGCACAAACTATGACTCAGAATTATTGTATTATGCTCATTATAAATCATGGAATTATGTATGCATTCTTTATTAGTATTGAAATTGATCGTTTAAATAATAATATAAGCTTATAGCTTGGGATGTCCAAATACATGCATAATAATTTCTACCATTGAACCAAAAAGTCCATATAATCGTATATTTATTTTTCACAAAATGTAAGTGAAAAACGTATTAAAAGTAACATCGAGCGTGTCTTATTCATGAAACAACATAACTTTCAATGGAACGCTTCCAAATCGTTTATAAAACGTTATAGTTACATTAAAATCTGTTCAGTCAACCAAACCAATTTACTTACGAATGGCGTCACTCGCAAATATTCAAATTTCGTGCCCAGCGTGCTACCAGCACGTGCTTGAAAAACTTATTACTAAACCGTTTTTCGTCGCATTGGCGTAAAGAAGTCGAGACCAAGACCCAATTTGGACCATACGAAATCTTTCCACTAAACACTCGAAAATGGCACCTAAATCAATCGTTTAAGCGCTATAACGTTTTCATGATTTTTTTGTATAGTTTTTTCCGCTTTTGTCACCTAAACGGTAAGTAAAAAGTTTGAAATCGTGCTCCCGTACAAAAAAAAAGCATTTAATATTGGCATTCAAGGTATGATGGATTTGGGCGTGGAAATTCGCTGTAAAGTATAATTTGACGTGATGTCGGCTGTTTGTAACTAATACCCGTGGCGATTGTAAAATATTTCCTTATACTGTATATTATAATTGGTTCACTCCTCGAAAATGATTGAACCCATTGATGTAGTAGTGTAATTATCCGTTGGCGAAAATATTGTCATTAAACATTTATATGTCATAAACAGGTGAAAATGTAAAAAATGAAAGATATAAGTGGAGGTATTATTGTGGAGTGTCGTTAAAAAGGCAAATAATAAGCTAAATCATAATAATTATATATTCATATGTGGCAATACTAGCGACCGTTAGTCCGTCCGTGTATTAGACGACCATGACCACGGTCGTCAGCGACCACGGTTGGCAGCGACCACGTGACGAAATATTGTATTATATTTCCGCGACCATTAACTCTAAACTTGTGGTCACTGCGACCATGATATGTTTGGCTTCCAAGAAATGAATTCCAAAACATTGTTCTTTAGTTATCAATGTCAATATTACATAACTTTTCCAAATTACTAAGCATCGAGTCATTTTGACTAATTATAATCTTAGCTCATGTAAAAGGCTTTTGAACTTAACAACAATTTAAAATGAATTAACGATGTACTTGCAAAGGCAAAGAGTATTATGAAATTAGCATCAGTTAACTTGTCACAGGATAACGACTGCAAACTGTCAATTGTGCAAATAATTAATGTTACCGAGTTAAATGTAATGCGATGCACACACACCTGCTTCCGTCACGCTAAAACATTACTTACAGGTTTTATTCCATAATCGTTATTTACTATTGTTTATTTTCTAACCTAACTTTATTCTCTGGTATTGCCTCCTAAATAAAAACGAGAGTGATTAGTTAATATAAGTGAACGAATCCATCTCAAATAAAAAAAATGTACAACAAAACATAAAAATAGCTCAAAATAAGGCAGGGACGTATGTCTGTGGACGTACTTAAAAAAACCAAGTTTTTGAAAGCTTTAGCTTGCAGTGGTAGCTCAGTGGTGGTAACGCGCTTGCTTGAGTAACCGAGTGAAGCGGGTTGAAATCCCGAGTCTCCTAATATTTTTTATATGCGAATCATTTCTAACATGATTACCACTTGTCTTACGGTGAAGGGAAACATCGTGAGGAAACCTGCATGTCTGAGAGAACCTAGTAAATTTTCGAAATACATGTCAAGTCCGCCAACCCGCACTTGGCCAGCGGTTGCGGTTGGTGGTGGACTTTGGCCTGATCCCCTCGTATTAAAGGAAGACCCGTGCCCAGCTGTGGGACGTTAGAAAGGGCTGAATACATTCTTACTTATTTACTTCTTTGTTATGCCTCCACCAAAGATTTCTCAACAACAACTATATCTAGACGTTGAATGTTAAAACCCTATGATTGTATATCACAAACGAAACTCATATTATATTTTCCATGTTAAGAAATTATGAAAAATATTTTCCTAGAATAAATCCAACGTTTATAAGACATATGTCTAGCAATAAAATTGACTAAGCCCAAAAAGGGTTAAGGGTTACAACTACCGTTTGTTAAAAAGATCACAGTCAAGCAACAGGTGTCTTTTATTTTCGTTATTCTGTTTCATACGAATATAGTCGCAGATTAGAATTTTTGTAATTTATTGACACATTTCATTAAAGTAAAAAAAAAAAAAAATAGATGACTATGACGTTATAGAGAAGAGTTTTATCAAAAACTATTATACTATTTTAATTGAATGCGCTTCTATCTTTTAATTATACATTAGCATAGCGAACTCGTTAAAGATAAATACTGTGATAATATGAATGCTAAAATACAAATATTTTAATTTTTCATTTACATTTCAATTACATATCTAACGTATATAGATTAAAATTAAATTTTAAATACTATTTGCATGGAAACTATTAAATATAACCTCAATAGGACTTAAAATTAGAATTAGATATGCGAGTACCTACTTACGTACATGTATCTATGCTTACCCAGTATAGGTATACATGCACGGTATACTTAATACTCCATGTACCATCTATAGTTAGGACAAGACAAGGTAAAACTGTATGAACTTTTCTTATATAAAATGAATTTCATAAAAAAATATCTTAATAATTACGTTTTAGTTAAAAAGACATCTATATTTCACTAAGAAATAGATTTTTTCATGTAATATACATATGTATATTTTTGAAGGTATTGATATTATTTTCAAGCTTTGATAGAAGAATGAATAGAAAAGGCCTAACAAACAAGCCTCCCTAACAAACATTCTCAGAAAGTGAACCTACGAACTCCTGCATACTTAAATGAGCGTAGATTCAATTTCCACAACACTACAAGTCATTTTAACTTTTTTGTCGAAAATTATTAATCATAGAGAATTATACAATCTGAACTATTAATTATAATAAATATGAAAGATTAGCACTAAAAATATAAATACTGTTTTATTTTAGTATAAAATTAAATTGTAAACATGTTTTTGTGCTGCGCTACGAATAAGCGGACGTAAACTGTTGTACTATATTTCATAGTAAAAAGTTGAAACGCTTCTTCGAGATTAGACCCCACAAAAAACCAACCTTGTTAGGGAATCCCTCAGCGACCCTCAGATATACCGAGGATGTATGGACGCGATTAATAATTTCAGGACACTAAAAAGTGTACGATGGAACGATATTTTTTTAAATAAATAAAGCGAAAGATTTTTTCTATTTGAATAAAACGTAATCTAAAATGTAGTTTTAGTTGGATCTATTCGTATTCATATTTTTTTGACTTATTTCCTATTTTATAATTATGACGACAAGTTTGGCTCAGTGACCCTACTTGCTGTGCCAGCGGTCGCGGGTTCGATTCCCGCTGGGGGTATTCATTTGTGTGATGAACACGAATGTTTTTACTCCAGTGTCATGGGTGTTTATATTCATAATATGTATGTATTTAAAGTTATATACATATGTGTAGTGTATCAACTATCTGGTATCCATAACACAAGCCTCGTAGCTTACCATGGAAATAGATGGTGCTGTGTGTTAATACCCCAATATATTTGTTTATTTATTTATTATGTAACAAATTAAAAATACTGCTACATAACTGCTTCCTAAATACCTTGTTGAATAATAATTTAATTGTTTACCATCGATCAAAAAAGTACTAGATACAAAATCCCATGCAAAAGTTCTCTTAAGACTGTCAGCAATTGGACGTAGTTATGCAAAATAAATCCAACCACAAAACTTAGTTTTGAGAAAATATTAGTTTTATTAAAAATGGTATATCAAAATAACAAAAACGTAGTTTTTTTGAAATTGCTCTCAAATATTGGGTATTTTATCTACTTTCTGTGTATAAGTTGATATGTAGGTGCCATTTTTGACAGTAACTCAAGAAACGGTTTTCTTAGACTGGATCCATTATGCATAACTACGTCCAATTGTATTTAGGTAATTATTCTAGTTGAAATAAATATACAACAATGTAAATTGAACATTAAACGCAATACTTAAAGTAGTTTTCACAAAAAAATAATAAAAGTGCGCTCAAATGTTCAAATGAGCGTTCATTCGGTAAGGACATTTTTTGTTGCTGACTATGTATATCTAGTACTTTTTTGATCGATATGGTTCACTAAAGCTTTAGGACAACAAATCTAGAGATAAACATGTCACATATCCTGAGCACATATAATTTTTCCAGAAGGGGTCAGTCTAAAACATGTCATAATGAATGGCCGATCCTTAATAAGCACATTAATCCCTTGACCCTCCTTCTTTAGGGGAAGCTATCTCTCCTTCAAATCAAAACTCTACATCACCCTAGATTAATATGTCATGGTGTGCTTATCCATAGTTGGGTACACCATATATAGTAAATGTATACTTATACTACCTTGATTTTAAATTCTATAAAATCAGACTATTTTTAGGTATTTTATTTTAATGAGTAGTCTAGTCGGTTATATTAACATACCAAATTACGGTCAGTGTTTTTAGTAATTACTCACATATATGTATTATGTGTGTATATAGCAAAAATAGAAAATTAACATTTAAAATTTTTACTTTGGAGTGTCAAAAACTTTACGTCTCGATTATATATGTATTTATACTAATATTATAAAGAGGCAGAGTTTGTTTGTTTATTTGTTTGTCTGAACGCGCTAATCTTAGGAACTACTATTAAGATTTAAAAAAATGTTTTAGCATTAGTTAGCCCGTTTATTGAGAAAGACTATAGGCTATATATCATCATGCTACTATCCAAGAGAGCGGAGCAGTAATATAATATATAGTCTATATATTCCATACTAACCGTTAAAACGTACCTAACCTTAGGTAAGTAACCTAACCTAACCCGTACGAGCCGCTAGTAAATTATTTAAAAAAAACACTAATCAGATTATTTTTCGAATAAGAAGCGTTCATCACTTGACAATTTGTTTTATTTATCACACTTTTTGTTTCTTCACGTTTTTCGGAAGCTTTTTCATATGTTTTTTCTGTAGTGATTTCAATTAAGTGATCCAATGTGTCTATAAATCATTAATACCATTAGTTATACAAATTGCACAATTTGCTCGCTGTTTTTGTGTCTCATATTTTTTGCTTGACAATATTCAAGAACATCTTTACTTAGCAACATAATATAACAAAATAATTACCAGTGAATGATAAATTAAAACAGCCGTAGCTATTTTAGATGAAGCGGAAGGAGTCTCTACAATACATCAATTTAACACAGATTCCTCTGCGGTGAATCAATCCTTCACGAAGTCCTATTAAAAGTCAGTCACCACCTCGAATTTCCAGTCTCATGCCATTAAGTAGTGCTCCAAACTTTAATTATGTTCGGGCTGTGACCAATCGCGTTCGTGTTTGCGTATTCTTACAAGTCATGCAACGTGCTACCGAATCCTATAACCCTGATAAACAGCAGAGCTATGGCAGCATCACTGAATGGACCACAGAAATCATCTTTATCATCATCCAATAAAAGATCAATGTTGTTTGAAACTGCTTGGCTTTCAAGCACATTTTAAATTTTATTCATTGTTAAGCGGTTTTCGGCAATATAAATCATTATTTGATGACGTAATTTGAGCTTTATTCGCCTCAAGTCAAGATCAATATCACTTTGATTACATCCAAAAGATTTGATAGAAGAGTTAAAATTGAGTCGTGTTTCGTCAATAGATTTCGGTGCCCGAAGGAACGTGGCCCTCAGTTTCATTGTTGGACACTGAATAAAACGTGTCGGTAGGATGACGTGCCGGTTTTAGCTCAGAAACTAATTTAGAATATCACAATGAGTATCTATGCGGTACCGAAACAGCCTTTTCAATGTGCGAAGAGTGCCGCCGTTCTATTATATAGGTACTTGGCACGCGTTGTACCTAGGTGCTTAGAGGCAATTTAGCAGCATCATTCCAAAATAAACAATGTCGTTACTTGGCGGATACTCGCGACAGTCGTACATATAAAATACACTTAAGTATAACCTAGATATAATTATAAAATAAAATTTACATCTTTTAATAACGTTTGAATAATTTAGAATAAAACTGATATAGATAACGCTTAAAATTCATACATTAAATATAATTACTCGAATTGCCCAGTAGATTAAATTTAAGGAAGTAAGGTATCCAAAATGCGTGAAAAACGCCGTGAAGGTGGCATCCTGTCATTATTACCGTGTTAGCTTCTTGAGTAAATAAAAAAATACTTTGTTTCGCTTAAACTAAGCACAATTTGTTCCGGTTACCTGCGGATGACGTTCAAGGGCAAAATTCACTTTCTGACGCATTTAATAATAAATGCCACTCAAACAAATATATAGTGTAATAATTTTTTTAATTAATGCTATCATTTATAGCATACGTATAAACGTAACATATTTATGTATGTTCTGATACTAGTCATAAGTGAAACTAGTTTGTTATATTCCGAATACTTATTAACCTGTAACGTTTCTTCTTTCCAGGTGTTTGGTTCGAAAGCGGATCTACAGTTACACACGCAGATTCATTTACGTGAAGCGAAGCCCTACCGATGCACCCAATGTCCGAAAGCCTTTGCCAACTCCTCATACTTGGCACAACATTCGCGCATCCACCTCGGTATCAAGCCTTACCGTTGCGAAATCTGTCAACGCAAGTTCACCCAACTGTCTCATCTACAACAGCACATCCGTACCCATACTGGCGACAAACCTTACCGATGCACGCAAATCGGATGCACCAAAGCCTTTTCCCAACTTTCAAACCTCCAAAGTCACAGTCGCTGTCACCAAACCGACAAACCGTTCAAATGTAATTCATGCTATAAGTGTTTCACTCACGAGAAGGATCTCCTTGAACACATTCCGAAACACAAAGAATCTAAACATCTGAAAACACACATTTGCCAGTACTGCGGCAAAAGTTATACTCAAGAGACGTACTTAAGTAAGCATATGAATAAGCATGCTGAAAGGGCTGACAAGCGGCCGCCAATATCCGCGTTGGGACTGAGCGGGCTCAATAGGTCCCTAGCGGCGGCTGCGCCCACAGCTGCACCATTTGCCGACCATCCATACTGGCCTAAAGTGAGCCCTGACTCAGCAGCTCACATGTCTGATGAAGGAGGTTACCATCAACAGCGGGAGAGTGATGACCACCATGAACAACAACTCCAGCAGCAGAGAGCTCTGTTCGCCCAGCATGAGAGTCAGGAAGACCGTATTCAGCCTCCAGTGTCTTCTGCCGCTAACTCCGCCTTCACTCCAATCAATTCTATGGCGCCTCATCTCAACGGACTATCCCATCATAGCGCGCTCCCAACGAGACCGTATCTGTACGATCCACTACATTTCCAGCAAGGCAAGCAACAGCCAAACTCGTTCCCCAATCAACTGATATCACTCCACCAAATCCGGAATTACGCTCATCAACCCTCGGCACTGTTGCCCGCTGAGCACATTCTACCCCACTCTCTAGCCCATAAAGACAAGCAGTAACACTCTTGCCGTTTCCTATAGGTGCACTTACTTTAGAACTTATGATGGTATTATTAGTCTATAAACGAAAATTATTAAAATGTTTAGAATCTCGCTCTACAACACAGTGGTATGTATGAAATACGAAATTTGTTTGTCACTAGTGATGCGAAGTTCATGTTTTTAGACTTATATCGATATTGTGTATAATATTCTGAATCTGCGAGTAGATGTAACAAATATATTGGGTATGAAATGTGATTTTGAATTTTATGTGAATCTTGAATTTATCGCTTAACGGTTAGTTTTCATAAAAGCACAGTTACTGTCAATGTCAGATTATGAAAAATATTCAAATTCTTATTTAATTGTATATTAGTAGTATTGATCTAATAGAGATCGCCCGAATATTATCATAGTAATTTACAATACAAATTATATTTGTGTCTTTAAGAAAACTAATCTTTAAAATGGATATTAAAGCAATAACGAAAGTCATTTTTAAAAATTATAGGAAACTATACATAAATGCATAATAGAAAGGGCTTTACGAGCATAATAATATTCCACTCTTCAAAGTTTCAAATATTCTGTGAATCTAATCACATTTTAACCTGTAATTATAAATTTAAAAGTACTGAATGTTAAAAATATTATTTTAAAATAAAAAATAGATATAATTTTTAAAGACACTTTTTATCAGAAATATGCAATAATGTACGAACAAAAGTAGTTATACAATGTGTTGTTTTAACCCGAACTATGGAAATCTAATTATAATGTGTTGATTGATATTTAATGAAAAACAGAGTTCCTCAACAATAGTGAAGTTACAATATCGATAAATTATAAATTCCATTTTAAATTACTGTCTACGTCTTTTTCTGTTGCATTTTTATGTTTATACATCAGATCTCTTAACCATCACAATTGCACTCAGTTCCTACTTAGGTCGAATAAATTCTTAGCTTTACTTTTCATAATTTCTTGCGATCATTAGTTAATTTAATTATTGATTTAGAAAATGTGGTCTTCCTTCAGATTTGTACCTTTTTTAGAACGGGATTGATAATAATGACTATATAATAGGAGTTAATGAAGATATCGATTTCTGTATAGAAGTCCACAGAAGGTTGTGATATTATTCCCTGTATTTGCATCAATCTTATATTTTTGTTTAGAGTTATGACATTTTAATTAATGAAATATTTTGGATTGTTCAATTAAAGGTAAATCGCCTATACAATGTGTCTAAAGATCTGAAAACAGACTATGTATTATGTAATAATATATCTAGCCAATACAATAACTTGTTAAGTGGGCATCGATTCTGCGATCTCCTAGGCACAACTTTCCGCCAAATGGTAGCTATATACTATCTTATAAAGTAGGGTGAATATTTGTTATTTATATTCTATTATTATTGATTGATATAATGTAAAACTTCTATCTTGAAGGCTGAATACATTTTCTAATTGCATTTGTACAATACATAACGTACGTGTATAATATCGACGGGTGGCCAAAATTGCTTTTTCACATCTATCGATATCGATAAAAGCGCACTTTTGTAAATATTTTGTAAATAATTACACATTTTTGAGAAAACTTTGAATTTATTGAAAATATTTTTTTTTTTTTGTTCTTTTAAGTCTAAAATGCTTATGCTCAATTATATTAGACGTAAGATGTCGTTTGGTTATGGATACATCGCAAATGTAAAAATATTTCAGTGCCACTTAACACTTCATTAAGTGTCAGTCAAATATGAATTTTTGTTGGTGATGAACGGCTTAAGTTTGATCGTACTTAACAGTTGACATTTTCGTTAATAATTTTTATCGATAACGATGATTAGACAATTGATTAGACATTAGCGTCCATAGAAGGCAATGTGATTGCTGTTCTGAAGAACCCGAATATTTACGTTGCGCATAATATTATTTTGTATTAAAAATCAATTGTTTAATAATCTCAGTCGAGTTAGAATAATTTGATGTATACGAAATATTATTGATTTGTTTAATTTGAAATTCAGCGTTAAAAATGTGATAGGAGCGTGCGTAGAGGGAGCGTAGAGGGGAAAGGTGTATTTTTCGAATGTCTTTCGTCTAAATTTATTTGCTATTGATCTTTTTATTAGGTTACGATAGGTTGTGGTTATTTGTGATGGGGTCCCGTGAGGTCCCCGCGCCGTCTGTCCATTCGTCACAAAGTTAGCCAAATGCTAATTTTTAAGTTCTTGTACAAACGTTGTTTTTTATAATACGGCAATATTGTTTCTTCCGAAACGTTGTAAGCTTATACGTATGTAGATAGATGACGAGCCAACGATTTATCCAAATTTTGTTTGAACTTCGGTTTTAAGGGGAAAAGATCGCGATATCTCTCTATTATAAGTAGACATGTGATATTGTAATGATTTTTTTTAGTTAAGTGTAAACTTATTATTATGATTAAATACATAATATTTTTGTAAGTAATTTGCGTTTTATGATAGTTTCGCTTTGTCAAGCGTTCCCGTTTTAAGATTTTAGATGAAAGTGGACGGAATCTTTTTTGTTACTTAAAATCAATTAAAAATAATTACAACTATGCCAAGAATTATTTAATTTTATTTAAAACCCATCCCATCCAAACCCATAGATCCATCTACATCAACAGTGCTATGTTATAAATATGTAACTAAAAAAAAATCATTTGCATAAATTATATCGATTAATATAAAAAGCCCAGACTAAGATAATTACAAAAAGATACGTTGCTTTAATACGTATGTATGTATGTTTTCACCAACTACTAAGGCGAGCCTGTATTATAGACGACAGATCCTTCCTCTATAACACAAAAGATTGTTTTTAAAATTAAACTTTATATATTTAACTATAGAAAATCAAGACAATGATACAAAATGACATTAGAAAGTCAGTTTTAGACTAAAGTTCACATAGATACTCAGTAATTTTTATAAGTACCGCCATAAAAGACACAATATGCGGCACGTTTGGCTCAGTTTGTAGTGACCCTACTTGCTGTGCCAGCGGTCGCGGGTTCGAGTCACGCTGGGGTCATTCATTTTTATGGTGAGCACGAATGTTTGTACTCCAGCCACGGGTGTTTATATTAACAACATGTATGTATTTAAAGTTATATATAGTATTGTATCAACTATCTGGTATCCATAACACAAGCCATAGTATAGCGAGAGATAGTAGCTTAACATGGAACTAGATGGTATGTTAATGTCCCAACATACATATTTATTTATAAGGAAAGTACGTATGGATACGTTAAAAGATAAGATGTTAAACAAAGTGGATTGAAATGAAAAGCATCTTTAGAACTTTCCTCGTTTTTATTTAGTAAACAGTCGCAAATATATTATTGAATAGATACTTAAAATAGGTATTTACAATAAATGGGGTCATTATACCTACGTAGGTAAAATTCATACAGCACAAACCATTCAAAATTAGAAAGCAGAATACAATATACTTAAAAAAATATATAAGATGTAATTTATATAAAGTATAAAGCGAATGACGGACCTAGATTTTTTGGGGTAAAGTTAGTAATATTAAAACGGACTAAAAAAAATCTATTGTCTATGATCCGCCTTAATCTAAAAATCGAAAGCGAATTATGACTCTTCATACGACTTTTTGTCTAAAAAAGGCGAAGAAAAGATATAAAAAAAAAACACAAAGCTAACAAAATTCGCTCAAGTATTTTGATCAATAAATTACATCTTATCACTTAACAATAAAAGGGAATATTTTGATAATAATACTTTATATGTATTGTCATTTAGTCGCCCTAAACACTAAACGAGAATCATATAAAATCCAAAAAAATGACTAGAACATAATCGATAGTGAATTTCCAAATGCTATAAAAAAACTTTATATGAATTAAACGTCACAAAATGAAGGAACAATAACACGATACAAAAATACGTAAATTAAAAAAGTATAGACAAGACCGACTAGAGATCAATTCCGAACAAGTGTTTCGAAATCCAAACAATGATACAAAATAACATAAATATAATTTAGAAAGCAGCGTATGTAGACGTTTAAAAGTATTGGTAAAATAAATTTAAAAATTTATGTCACACACGTTTTTTGGTTATTTTAACACTACATACGCTGATTTTGATGGTGTTTAGACTTCAACCTTGTAGGGGGATCCGGGGATGTGGTCATCTCCCCATTTGATAATGACAATGTACTCTCCCCTGTCCCTCACAACGTACCAGCATTCATAGTTGTTCTTGCCTTTATGCTTCAGCTGCACTTCGTCGCAGGGGCCTTTTGGACCGTAGATACCCACGTAGAGAATGTTGTTGCCTGGAAGCAAAAACAATATTTAATGTACTTCATAAGCATATTTAAAATGATAAATATATACAAAACTGTTAAAAATATTAATTGAGAGTTTACATTGTTTAGATAAGACTATAATGCTTGATAAACTATTCTACTCTATTCCTGTCACTCTCATACTCCGGTGGGACGACACGAGACACGACCGGTGAGAGTGTCGGCGCAGGACCGACGCGACACGTGCTCTCCGAGGCACGGGGGTGTAACACCGCCAACTTCCCAACTCCGGGCTGTTACTGAGGCTTACTATACAGAGAGACTCAATAACTAAACTTAGCCCGACCCGGGACTCGAACTCGGCACTTTTGTATGTGCCGTACATGCTAACCACTCCACCGAAGCAGTTACAAATAAGGTAGTTAAATCAGATAGCAATAAATAACTAACAAAGGAAGGATTTTAAAGTTCATTCCTCAAAGGGGCACAATAGTGGATAATAATTTTATCCAGTTAGTAATCTCATCATTTTTGAAGTTAGAACTATTAAATTGGAAACTTCTAACAACATATTACTGATGGGAAATCCTATCAAGGTATCTTATTCGTCTAAAAATATAATATTTCATATAGTCAACACGCACCTGCATCTCCCGCATGGACAGTGAATTGGTTGTGCTTATTTAGATACGCCTTCTTCAAGCCCATACCCTTGCTAGTGACCTTGGTGGCGTCAGACTTGAAGTGTGGTAGTACTGGACCTTGCTTCTGAGCTCCCTTGGCTACCTTCTGCACCGTCTCCACTGTCACTGACGATGTTTCCTGAGCTCCTATTTCTGCTAAATTTTCACCTGGAAAGAGTTATTTTGGTTAAATTTCTAAGTGCTAAACCTTTATGTATATTTATATATGTAAGTATTATGTATCTTTTGAAATTGGGAGTTTTTTAAATAATACAAATCAAGATATAGTTTAACCTAGCTCAGAAAAAATAAATCACTTTAGTTTTCTTATTTATGTACGCTCAATTGTGATGTTGTAAAATAACATGGGGTAGTAAAGTTACATGAAAAACAAAAACTAATCGATCCCACGCGAACTGTATCTTTTCCCGGGATAAAAAGTAACCTATGACTTACTCCAGACTATAATCTATCTCTGTACCAAATTTCTTCAAGATTCATTTAGCTGTTCTGACGTAAAAGAGTAACACACATCCATTCATACTCACAAATTTTCACATTTATAATATTAGTATGGATTAAATTCATAAGGAGATAATATACCACAGACATTCACCACAGACTAAACTCACATGATGTAGAAAGAAAACACCATTAGGTCTTAAATAAAGTCTAATCATATATGTAAAGTAGACAAATGAATGAAATATTATTACAAACTAGCGGCTCACCCTCGCTTCGCTCGGGTGGGTCTAGTTCTAGATAGGTACGTTTCATTTTCTTTTGAGCAGAATCCTAATTCTTTTTCTAAAATAAAAGTAGCCTAAGTTACTCCTTATAATATCAGCTATCTGTCAGTGAACTAACCCGTCAAAAGCAGTCCAGCCGCTTCGGAGATTAGCCAGAACAAACAGACAGACAGACAAAAAAATTTAAAATTGTGTTTTTCTTATGAATACCGTATATAATTTCATATGTATTTTATTTATCTTTATGGATAATAGGATATAGTGGTATAATTTTTGAAATAAAAACATCTTTAACAAAATACAGTTTTGTATTTGTTAATTCTTTTTGTCGTTTCTAGTCGCAAAATAATATTACGTCTATTTCTTAGTCTTAAACTTGATTAGATAGAAAAAAGGTAACTATAATATATTTTATTCATATCAATTTCTTTACGATAATAATAATCATATATAAAATTAAATCAATAATGATCATATTATATAATTTTTTATCATCCTAAATTATTTTTTAATGAAACTAACAAAACGCTTCTGTCATATTATTATCCAAAAACTTAAACCTAAAATGATTTTAATAAAACTCTTAGGCAGCGATAGACATGTTAACAAATAATATCTTAATAATTACCAGTAGCTTCAATCTTGAACGGCGAACCAACTATGTGATGACCGTTGTACTTCACGCTCATGTAGTAGAAACCTGGAGCCAGTGGTGTGTAACGAACCTATATAAAAATATCTTTATTAATATAATATTGTAACTAATAAAAAACTTACTTTTACTACTTTTTAATTAAAATGTTATAGACTTTAATTTCTTATTCCAACCCTTGAAAATATGGGTCTTATAGAATTTCCTCTATTTTTTTTGATTTCAGTGAAAACTGGGATATATTGGAAAAGGTTTAGTATATTAAATACACTATGAAAACTATTATATTTTCTACGATAAAGTGTATCCCATAATGATATTACAAAGAATCACTGACACTGCTTTTACTAATGTAGGTATTCAGCTCATTTTTAACGTCCCACTATTGGGCACGGGCTTCCTTTCCCACAGTAAAGTGCCATGGGGGGGGGGGGGGGGGGGGGCAGGCCTTAGTCTACCACGTTTGCCAAATGCAGGTTAGCAGACTTCACATGTCTTTCGAAAACTTGTTAGGTTTTCTCGGACATGGAGTTTTCCTCACGATGTTTTCCTTCACCGTAAGGTAAAGTGATAATCATATCAAAAAAGATTCCCACATGAAAAAATCAGAGGTGCATGACCCGGAATTAGAACCCTCTTTACTTGGTTTCCCAAACAAGCACGTTACCACTGGGCTACCATTGCCATTTTTAACATTACAGGATATTTTGTGGAAACTTCATTGTATTGTAAAATTCTAAAATATAATGAAATTTCAAACGGTAACAAGCGAATGTAGAATTACAGCCATGTTTTATATTTTATAATATCTTCACTGATCCTACCTTGTAACCTTCTTCAACTTCAGTGCAGTCCATAGCGACCCTGGAGGGACCATCCATAGTGACTGCGAGTATACCGACTCCGGCGTTGCAAGTATCGATGATGAGATCCGTCTTAGCACCTGTTATTTAAACCATAATGCATCGTTACAAAAAGCGCTCGATTTATAGTCTTTTGGGATATCTACAAAAAAGTCAGATCATATACGTTAAACAAATTGAATTTCAGCAATCGATATCGATATCGATATATAATAGAAAGCTAATATATAGTAAATGAAAACTACCAATCAAATATTTTTTACTTTTTAGTGTTTCATTAAGTCGGTTTTTTTAAATGATTTTATGTCTCCCTTTTTAGTGTCGACATAGTAGCAGCAAAATAAGAAAATAGTATTTTAAAAATTCAGCAGGTGAATTAACAACCATCCCCTATTTTCTACACTTAGGGTTTTTTTTTCAAATTTAAATGGGACCGTTTCGGAATAAACTTCTTTCGAATAAAAAGAGAACTTTGCAAATCCGTTTATATATGACGAAGTTATGCCCGAACATACATAAAAAAAATATATAAAAAACATATAGAAATAACAAAAGTAAAATAACGCTTAGATATATCATTTCAATACATTGTCTGGTTTTCTATTTGGCGATGGCGATTGAAGAATACTATTTAGTCTTAGCCCACTGATAGTTTAAAAAAAGATAACTTTTTAAAAAGACAGTTTAAAAAGAGATACTTTTGAAAATATTGAATTAGTACCCGTAATTTTGTAAAGAAAAACTTGCATATAGATATAACATTTTAAATTTCTAACATCACTGCGATCTCTCTCTGCTCATATTCTAATTCCATTATTCGCCTACTTAAATTAGTTGATAACTCCATTTAGTTCATTTCATATTTTATAAATATTCATATAAATAACATCGTGAGAAAGTATGTACAACGTACACTGTATAATATTATACTGATAATCAGTGAATAACATCTATCTGTCTCCATACCATTTCTATAAAATAAACCTCGCCATACGCTGAAATAATAAGATGCAATGAGGTGACAAAAAAACCATCTCATGTAAATTCTAGGTGATTTTTTTTCCGGATTCCATTCTGGAACGATTCTATGTACCAGGATTACAATTATTACACATAATGAAGGCGCAAGCGATGTTACGAGCCAATATCATAATGACGGAATCTTTTAGTGAGTAAAAGACTATCAATTACTACATATTAACAGATGGCAAAAGCCTCATAAGGGATTTCTCCTTATAGATCTGTGTGCCATTCATCCAAATTCGTGCAATGATTTTGGGTAACAAACATACAATTTACACAATTATACATTTATAATATCGTAGGAACTTACCGGTCTTAACACTTCCCAGACCAGGACCGTGTGCGTGGACTGCAGCGGGGTCGGAATCGTCTTTGCCAACCTGTTAGTATAACGATTATAGTTTTACATGTATTGCTCGCGTATGATGGTTCAAGTTCAATTTTGATATATAGATTTTTATTTGATCTATTTTATTTATCTTGTATATTGCGTTCCTTTTTTTTTTTGAAATATCTGAGTTGCTAAATCTGCAAAGGCTGCGAAATGAATTTGTTGACACAGATACCAGGAAAATAAGAATTACTGATTTAAAATAATAAGATGTGATTATTGATAATTTTAAGGTTAAATATTTATTTTAAGGCTTTCGCTACCAAAAAGTAAAAAAAAGTTATAAAACTTTTATTAACGGCATAATAAAATGTTTATAGCGAGTGTACCTATTCATATTATCCAATGAAAATCATGTAAAAATGGGTTCGTTAATCTCAGAAATAAGCTGGAACAAGAAACATGCTAAACAATTGTTCAGATTTTGATACCATACAATCAAACTTTATATGAGAAATAAATTGTAGTAGTAATAGAAGTAGTATTCAGCCCTTTTTTTAACGTCCCACTGCTGGGCACGGGCCTCCCTTCAATACGAAGGGGATCAGGCCGTAGTCCACCACGCTGGCCAAGTGCGGGCGGACTTCACATGTCTTTCGAAAACTTGCTAGGTTCTCTCAGACATGCAGGTTTCCTCACGATGTTTTCCTTCACCGTAAGGCAAGTGGTAATCATGTTAGAAATGATTCGCACATGAAAATATCAGAGGTGCGAGACCCGGGATTTGAACCCGCTTCACTTGGTTACCCAAACGAGCAAGTTACCATTGGGCTACCACTGAAATAAATTGTATGATTTATATATTACTAGCGACTCACCCTCACTTCGCTCGGGTTCGTCCCTAGGTACCTTATGGCGGTTAGTATGGAATACAGAATGATGAGTTTTATATCCCTTACTTAAGAAATGATTGATTCCCCATACAAAGTTCCACCCCCCTTTTCACCCTCTTAAGGGATGATTTCCGGGGTAAAAACTATCCTATGTCGTTCCCAGGGTCTCAAACTATCTCCATACCAAATTTCGTCTAAATCGGTTAAGCGGATTAAGCGTGAAAAGGAGACAGACATACAAACAGTTACTTTCAATATCTACTATAATATACCTTTATTCTCAAGGGAGAAGCTGGAATATGAACGCCATTGAATTTAACGTTGATGTTGTGGACACCGTTTTCTCTCGGCATGAACCTGATGCTGTACTGGTCACCGTCGATGTTCTGGATGAAGCAATCATCGGTCTTTCCCGATGGGGACACTATCTACAATAAATAAAAAAACAAATAATTAATTTTTAGTATATATAAAAGATATAAGTACGTATGTTATTTATATAGTGATATAGTCATTTAAAAAGTAAAAATCGACTTATAATAGGCGAAAATATCGAGTCATATTCATAAAAAAAACATAAAACCAAATGATTTTCCATTTTTAAATTCGGTCAACAAAACTTAGACAAAACACGGCACAATATAAGTAAATAGTTAGGAAGAACTTACAACCTTATTTACAACTAGCGACTCACGCTCGCTTCGCTCGCGTTCGTCCCTAGGTACATTTTCACGGTTAGCTATGTTTAGGTATACATAAATAGTAGCTTTGCTACTCCTAAGATATTTAAATTATATAGCGATTTTCCCTCGTTTTGCTCGCGTGCGTAAGCCATACGCGGATTTTGTTCACAATTTTATGGGTTTTAATTTTTTTGCGCGGAACCCTGATTCTTTTTCTAAAATAAAAGTAGCCTAAGTTACTCCTTATAACATCAGCTATCTGCCAGTGCAAGTCCCGTCAAAATCGGTCCAGCCGTTTCGGAGATTAGCCGGAACAAAACAGACAGACAAAATTTGTAAAAAATGTTGTTTTGGTATACGTACTGTGTATACATCCATATGCATGTAGTAAGAAGCGGTTATTTTAATATTACAAACAGACACTCCAACTTTATTTATCTGTATAGATAATACCTAATATTATTTAACAACATGTTATAAATTAAATTTATTTTCTTGAACCAGCCTTTTTTCTAAGTTATGTAGATATGTAGTTATGAAATTCCTTACTTTATATATAATTTATTTACCCTTTAAGAATTGCATCTTTAAATGATTAATAGATTTGAAAACATTCCTTAGTTATAACTACTACTACCTAGCTACTAGTCTAGTCAACAAGTGCCTTTTAGGTCAACTTTTTTCAGCAGTCTCGAAAAAATATGAACTAGGTGTCATTCGATTCGGAATGGCATATAAATGATAATTGAAATTGAATCTTTTTTTAGATTTGAAAAATCTCAATTAGTTTTTGAGATATTTGTAAAAAACTGAGCCCTCTTTTTATTTTTAGTTGTTTATAACTTTTGCAATTTTCGTAAATGGAACTAGATTTTTTTTTTCAAAAATTATTTACATGCCATTCCGATTTGAATGACACCTCATTCATATTTTTCTGAAGCTGCTGAAAAAAGTTGACCTAAAAGGCACTTGTTGACTAGATTATACTTGACTAAATTTAGCATAAAAGTTAAGTAATTCTGGCAATTTCAAGTTTAGTCACTAAGTGAAGGAATTTCAAAGTTTCATCTTTCGCTTTTATAAAAGAAGATTTTATATCAATAGATAAATATAAATTTATTCCCCACAGTACAACTGTTACCATATTAATTTTTATAACGCATCGTGAAACTTCGCCTACTATTCATCGTCGAGTTGTAAAATATTAAGCTGCAGATGATTTATGCCGTAGAGGGCGGTCACGTGCGGTCAGTCCGTTTTATTACATTTTTTCTAAGAAAATAGCGAATCGCACCACTGTGCCGACAATGTGGGTTTTTGTATGGAAAGCCTTGAGGTGTATTATTAATTATATAATGACATTTCGCAAATGCTATATCGACACAAGCTTTTGTTAAGTTTTAAATATTTAGTAAATAGCTTTACAACTACAAAAGTCTGCCGACTTTAAGATTTTGAAGTTATTTTAAAAGTACTTAATTCATTTCCAAGTGTAGATTATTCTTGAAATTACATTCTAATAGATGTGATTTTTTCAGGTACAACCTATTATTGAGGTATAATCTACTCTACAAGAATCTGAAAAACGATTAACAAATATAGACAATGGAAGGTCTTAGCGAAGAATATAAAAATAAAACAATTCCGATTTACGTACCTCCTTTTTTTTTTAAATCAGTTCAACAAATACTCGAAGCTTTACAAAAAAGCTCAATCAAGTCCTATTCGTGATTTTAGGTCCACGCGTGGTGGGTTTGGCTCTATAACACAAAACAGCTGTTTTGCCAAAATACGTTACTTTTATGCATATTCCTTTAAGCATTCATTATTAAATAAAATGTGCAATTGGTAGTGTTATTTCAACTGTAACGTCCATCGATCATAAATCTTTAATAATATGACGGGCCGGACGGATATCATGTTCACACGATAAATCAAAGTGACCCTCGCTTATTGCCAAACATATTGTCTGAACTGGGGATTCACGGAGTCCATACATATTTTTAGTGTATTGAAGTGTTTATACTTTTCTAAGAAACTATATCTAAAATATGCCTCGAATCGCATCTGTCGGACGTATGTATTTGTTTATTAGTGGATATATATATATCTTAATTATGATATATTTTTTGGTAACAATATACAGTGTATATTACCTACATTTTACTAAGTTAGTAGTTAGTGAATAAAGCTTATTATACAGTCACGGAATACTCTCTAGTCTCGGAGATATGAATGTGTGGAACTAATATCTGGTTGGGTCTCACGTAGGATAGATATATAATAATTAATGTATTACAATATTGTACACTATTATTATTTTAAAAGAGCAACTGTTGAGTTTCTCGCCGGCTCTTCTCAGCAGAACTGCCTTCCGAGCCGGTGGTAGCTTCCTCACGGACTGACTACACTGACATTTAATTTAAATTTAAAATGTAAAATTGACGATTCAAAAGTGCTTGTAAAAGTCTATTTGAATAAAGTATATTTTGATTTAATTTGATTTGAGTACAAGTAGGTAGTTTAACTACAGTACCTGGGCGACCGGGCTTCGCTCGGTGTTTTTTTAAAGATACGATTTAAAGATATGAAAAATTACGTTTCTTCAGAAAATAGGTGTCTTTCCTACCTATTATATCTATACAGATAAATAACATTGAAGTGTCTGTTTGTAATGTTAAAATAACAGCTTTTTGCTAAATACACATGGAATCATATACGGTATTATAAGAAACACTTTTTTAAAAATTTTTGTGTATCTGTCTGTCTGTCTGTTTTTTCCGGCTAATCTCCGAAACTTTCACTGGTAGGTAGTTGATATTATAAGGAGTAACTTAGGTTTTATTTCAGTAAAAGAATTAGGGTTCTGCTCAAGAAAATTAAAGTATACCTAGGGACGAACCCGTGCGAAGCGAGGGTAAGTCGCTAGTACCTAGATAAACTTAAAAAAAAAGAGTTCTCTTCTTCTTCTCTTAGAGCAGTTTCTGACATACAAAAAATCAATTAATATATGTATATAATACAAGAATTGCTCGTGTAACATTATAATATTACATCTAACTTAATTTTAGTTAGGCTGAATTTTTTCGCCAGTTCTTCTCAGGCATTGGTTTTTTCTTATTGTACTGGTAGTAGACTCATGACGCTCAGTAAAATTATAATGTTTTAATTCTAAATAAAGAGAAGTAAGTATTTTAAATTTTAAATTTTGGTCATCTTAAACTTTTAATATTTTAGTAAGAAACTGGTTTATTTCCTTTCATGTATTTTATAATTTACAAATGTAATGCAAAAAATTAAGTTATATCTTTACGATATTTTAATTGGCGAGTAGAATATGGAGTTTACAGTAAATAAAACAAACTGCCGGTTTTTTTTCGCAGATTTATTTATTTTATTTATCCGATGTTTCGAATGTTTTAACGCAATCGTGGTCACAGGAGACACATGCGACATCTATGTATTTATAATATTGTATTATTTGAATTACTAAATGTAAATGAACATTGTTATTCATTGAAAAAATAAATATCTTCAACCTCAATACTTCATCTTAACCAAATCTCGACAAATCTACATATAAACAATTTAAAGTTTTATCCTGATTCCCGCGCTAGAATCAAACTCGCGACCTCCAATATAATTGATAGGTAAGAATATATCGAGACATTACCCGTTAGACCTACTTTACTGCAATAAGTTTTATTTATTCTTAGAGTTGACCCATTTTTTAGCTATTTTGCTAAGATCTAATATTTAATCTTAATGGCTTAAATCGTAACATAAGTAGGCTAAGCTACTCTTCGATAAAAAATAAAGTCTGTATGAAAAAAAATCATGTCGATCCTCCCCTTTACTACGTGGAAGAAAAACGTACCTAACGTAAGTGACGTGTACGTAACGAACGTACTTTCAAATCTAAATAATATATTAAGTATTTTTGCTTACCCTGCCATCCAAACTGCCTTTAGCACCGTTAAGCCTGATGTAGAATTGTGTGGGCTTATCAACTTGGGCGGAGTCTGGGAACTGGGCAACTTCGAGTAAATGCGCATCGCCCACTGCTGGGGAAATGTACACCTTAAAAGGTGAGTCTGGGATGTGTTGCTCGTTGAATTTGAGACCGATGCGGTATTCACCTGTTATTAAAAATAAAATCAAAGGGTTAGAAACTCTTAAACAATTCTTGAAGGAATTTATGAATGAAAGTCAGTTTGATTCTTAGAAAACACAATTTATAACATCGAAATGAGGTTTTTTTTTGCCAAATAGATCAAATTGTTAACTGGTGAATGAAAAACAAAACTAATAAAAGAGAATGAGATGTCATTCTGCTTAGAATTAAGCAGGTACTCTAACTAGACATTACCTGTTCAAATAAATTAGAAAGACTAATGTCGCATGCGCTAAACTTTATCGAATAAAAATTCTAAGACCCCCAAACTTCCGACAAATGGAAAGTAAGTCTAAAAAACCGACAAAATTTGATAAAAAGTGAAGCAAAAACAGAATTTGAATTGCATGTAAACGTTTTTGCGAAGACGTCACTCAATCCTATAGCCGACTAACGATGGCGGCTATAATTCTTGCGGGCCAGTTGTGGAAATTTAAATTTTTCCTGAATAGTTTTTTATGTATGAGCCGTGCATCTTCGTGGTGGGCATATTGTTACAGATTTATTTACATCTGGGAACTTTGCATTTTTTAACCATGTTTTTCGGTGATTAAACCAAAAAATCTTATAGGGTTTTTTCGATTCGGTTCTTTTGTACTAAACATGCTACTAGCGCTCGGGTCGGTGCCACCGTTAGTATTGAACAATGATTTTAATCTAATTAGAATTATTGATACAAGTTCATATTTTAAGTATATATGATAGATTCCGATTGAATTTATACAAAAGTACATAAACATAAAATAAAAAAAAGTAATTTAAGTTACATTTTTATTTTAATATTTTCAATCATATATAAAACAGTCAATATAAAACAGGCACGAGCCGGAATGACGACTTTTGATATTTCATGAATTTTAATTAAATATACATGTATGTATACCTATTTAATAATCTAAGAAATTACATAGAGTGCCATTTTTATAAATAAGATTTATTTTTTAATCGTTAGTTAACCTAAAGCGGTAAAGCTGAACATTCAGATCCTCAAATAATGATGTAGGCCTCATGCAAAGCGGAGGTATTGACATGTTGCGAGTTCGATGTCCCGGGCGCTTCCTCCTGAATCTTATTATACTATTGCCTAAAACATCAATCTGTTTATGCAGGTGTACGAATGGTGGACGATACGAAATTCTACTAGCAAAGCGTTTATTAGAGAAAAAATACTTGATAAGTAAACCAATTGCGAGTTTTTCTTTGGGTTTTTTTCTTATCGTTATAGTAATTTTTACGTTTGTAAGTTTTTTAATTTTAATTTTTAAAATTTTTAACTTAGAAACCTAAAACCGAGAGTTTGACTAAAATATACTTTATCGATAAGACAAGTAAGTATTTAACCACGATAATTTATAATATGACCATTCTTTTTACTAAAATTAAACCTAGCCTTTTAATGATCTACAGCCTTATTATGTAGCTGCTAGACCGATGTTATAGTAAGATGAAGATGATTTTGATATTTTATCAATAAGCTGTTATACTAATCTCAAGTAGTTAAGCAAGCAAAAGCTAAACCCTGGGTCGTGTTATAGATATAATTAACGTCTTACTCTCGCTTCGCTCTCTAGGTACGTTTTAAGTAGATATAAATAGTTATTGCAAGTGTACCTTAGGAGATAGATGTATGTTATTACGGGCTTTTCTGTACGCCCTTTTTTAAGATTTACAATTTTCTAGTAAATATATTGGGACATAAACACACAGCACCATCTAGTTCCATTTTTTTTTTATGGTATTCAGTGATAAACGAGCAGACAGTCCACCTGATGGAAAGCGATACCTGTCGCCCATAACACCTACGGTTCATGCACTTAAGTTTTATGTAACAAAACTGCAGAACCGCCGGTACGTTATCACTGTGAGGACTAAGATGTTATGCCTCTTGCCTGTAATTGCGCTGGCTACCTTATCCTTCATACCGGAACACAACAATGCAATCATTGTTGCTTGGCGGCAGAAATAGATAAGGGGGTGGTACCCATCCAGTCGGACTCCTCAGGCTTGACAGAGCTGCGAGGCTTGTGTTATGGATACCAGATAGCTGACACACTACACATACATAACTTTAAATATTGTCGTCGATTAAGTTACTGTGTTTTTGTTAAGTACTTTTTGCGTGAAACGCGAACACAAACAGACTTACAGACACACAGACAAAATTTTTAATAACTATTGCTTTATGGTCTATATTCTGTACAAAATACATTACAGTCATTGTTTTTAAAAAATATTTCATATACAGATTTAGCTAAGTTACTATTTTATTACCTATACGTACCTATAGATAAAATGTCACGAATTCAATATAACTGGATACCTAAAGTCAAACCTATGTATTATGTATATAGTCACATATTACCTATCGAATGTTCGTAAGAAGCCTTAAAATGTTAATGTAGTTTAAATTTTTACCTACAGTGCTACAAGGATCATTTGGCACGTGGCGTAAATCAGAACTAACACCGCCATCTTATATAGCGTCACTTTTAAGAAAAGTTGGAGTTGATTTTTGTTGTGGATATTTCGTGCTTTTATTTCAATAAAAAATTCTCAAAACATGAAGTGGTGTTAGAGAGGTTGACAGTTTTTTTTTTATTTTATTTTTTTATTATAACCCTAATTTCACACCCACGCTCTCATGTCAATGTCACCTTAGTGCCAAATGATCTTTGTTACTTGTTGTTGTTTGTTATTTAAACCTCAGACAAAAAAATTATATAGGCGGAGCCCACAAAAAAATGTCATAGTCAAAAATAGTGGTGTAATTTGCTATTTATGCTATTATTCTCGATTCTGCCATACAGATTGTTTATGTGTTTTAAAGAATAACGGAAATTTTATATAAGTATTAGACGTTAATATACAATAATTTTTCAGAAGATGATATATATATGTATATTAAAAATTCTTTAGTATTTTAAAGAGGCAAAATAATAGGGCTTATTAATTTTTTTCTTCACTATAGTAAAGTCTATTAGCTATTTTCATTTACATATCACAATAATAAGTGTTCTATAAATATTTCTATACTATTTTAAAACATTGTTTGGCTTCATGTTTAGTTCTATGATACTTAGTCTATATTATTCCTTAGTCTAAAAAACACCTAACATTATTTAAAAAAGGCAGCTTAGCATTATTAGGTGTACCTATAATAACATAATTATTTAGCAATTTGCTAATATCTTCAAGAATGAACTCATCACGTCCTAAATGTATTGACATGCATATCATCCTATACTAATTACTAACTAACTAACTTTTGAACTACTTAAGTTATATACGATTGTGACTATTTTAGTAAATGTAGATATGATCTGTGGTTGTAGCCACTAACGCCCACCTCCAAAAATTACATAATATTTAAGTTCTAGCCTGTGTCCATCCCCATATTGCACTGTATGTCTTGCTGTTCAACTGTTTAGGCGTGAAAAGGAAACATACCGACAAACAGCATTCATTTATTAATAGATATGACTGTTTTGAAAAAATGGGCTTAAAACCCCTAATAAATCAACAGAATTCTTGTTTATTTAAAAGCTTTATTTTATAACATCCGTAGCGATAGTAAAGAAATATTAATATAATTAGCGATTACTATTGTAGATTCAACACTCACGCGTGCAAAGACTCAAGAAAAGCTAATTTATTTGTCCAGCGTGGGAATCGAACTCAGTACTCACTGACTGTAACGTAATGATTGAACATAGATCATATTTATGACCAGCAATTTTAATTATAAAGAAAACTTATTATTAAAGCAGTGATACAAATCGGCAAGCATTGATTTAAAAGGAATTTGCCCTCAGAATGGTCCGTATAAATGAATGAGTAAAATGAAGCCGCCGCTTTGACGGCATGCGCCCGCGCCGCTCGAATACCTACTTACTTTTTTTATCTTTTTCATAGAAATTTTAAAGAAAGTTAAACTTTTTTATTTTGTTTGGTAAAAGCATTTTGACCTATATATATTGGAGGGCTATTTCGGAAGCCATTATAATAGCTTCTTCGGTTTTTCGTATTTTATTGAGAACCATTTTATTTTTATTTGAAGATCAAATGTATATTGATTTATAATTAATCAATTATAATTAAATAATAGGAAATAAGGAAAAATATCAAAATTATTATGTACATACAATTTTGTTTTGTAACATGAATATATATAAGTATGTGTGTTTAAAGCAATATGTTAAATTGCAATACGCCGGAAGATCTTCGATTTTGTATATTTAATCCATTTAGTTATGATATCAATACCAAAATAACTTCTATTATAAAAAACATTGCCATAATAAAATCACTGCAACTTAAGTCATTACTTTGAATAGTTTAAAAATTTCTAATCGCGATACACTTATGAAGTATCCGCCAACAAAAAGAACCGCTTCTTTGTCGGATACAAGAGTTTTTTTGGTCATCCAAACACAATGGGTCGGGACAAATTTAGTCCTGAAGTTGAATTCCTTGCCACTGGTGTTTAAAAGTCATTTTAATTGACCGCCGGTCAGATATATGAGAAAAAAGGCAAAATTCAAGTTGCAACGCGCTATGATGGAATGTCTGGCCGTTCGGAATTCTGTTTTAGGCAATTTATACTTTGTTTGTTTATAACACTAGATTTTTTAAGGGCTAGGGCTAATTTATATTTTTTTGTTAATTATGAAGTAAAAGACTTAGGCTTAGAAAAAAAACGTAATAATATTAATAGAGAAATTTCTTAGAACTCAATATTTGGAATATGTTTATGATTTAATTAAAATTTAATATCTGTATGTGTTTTTTCACGCTCTCTATATAGTATAGAAATTAGAAAACATTTATGAAACATTCATCACTTCAAATAAGTCCCAGCTATTGAATATTGTAACGATCATAAGCGGTTACTCTTAGAACAGTATTTTAACATTACATAAAATAATTTAGTTAATTAGAAATTCTAGCGGAATTATATTACTATTTGTTTTTACATTTAAGTACATTTAATATTTTAATTCAGTAGGAATAAAACTCTATTTCTCAGTAGCGCCTTTAGACTCGTGAAATTTTGTTCAACAGTTTCTTACTTGTCGAAGGTAAACACAAAAGTATTTTGAAAGAGGTCAAATATAGGTATGGTTTTTGTTATGGAAGTTCGTAATTTTCTAAGACATAGAAATTACCAATAAGAAATCCCATTGGGATCGCATTAAATAAATTATAAATGTAAAAACTTTTTTAGATTTATGTATTTATTTGACATCTTAAATGAAACTGTTGTCGCGGTTTTATTTTACCTTTTTGTAACCGACGTTTTAAATGTTTACCACTAGCTAAACATGGTCACGAGAGCTTTATAAATATAATGATAAAAATAGCTCTTTAAAGCTCCTTTAAAAATTGAAACATTCATAATTTTCATTCCTAAGTTCATGTATTATTTTGTTTCAAGATTTAATTCAAACTTCAAACTACCTATTTTATATACATTGTTAGCGATCACGATATTAGCGATATTGATGCGTATTTAAGTATTGAACAATGCATAGTAAGGAACTATTATCGTAAAAGTTCATGTGTCATTTTTTTAATGTTAACTTTTAAGTATTCACTTCTCGTCCTAAAGTGCAGCTATAATAATTATTTACAAAATTTATTTAACACTTACAAGAAATTTACAGAATGTGTCAACTGACATGAAAATGGAATTTTATAGCGCAATTACTTTAAGTAGGTACTATTTTATGTATAATATAGATAGTTTATTAACGATGAAAATTAGGGTTCCCTATAACGAAGACGTCGTCCGTGTACTAATGTGAAAGTTTGTACATGTGTGTTTGTTAGTCCTTCACGCTTAAACCGTCTAGTCGGATTTGAATTTAGTGCTTCTTTCTTTACGTTTAGTATAGATTTCTCAGAGATAAGATATTTTCCCGCAATAAAAAGTATCCTATATATTGACCCAGATAACCAGCTATCATCATACGAAATTTCATCAAAATCAGTGTAGTAGTTTTCTCGTGATGCGTTCCCAGACAGACAGACAGGCGAAAATTCTAAAAACTATAGATTCGGCCTATGCATCACTAATAATGACTATTTCAATAGGATTTTACAAAAAATATTAAATGTACAGTTTCGATTCAGTTAGAATTTTATCTATATATGAGGGAAATGAGGGGAAAACATTTTAAAAGTTAACAACAAAATTGTTTAAAACAAACTATTAAAATAATTTAAGATATAAGGACTCTAAAATAAAAAAAAAATCGCTTGTAAAATAAAAGACAACAAGAAATTAAAAGTCTACATATTATGTGTATGTTTTAAAAATATAACTAAACCTATATGTATATGTAAATATAGACTGTTTTTTTATGTGGAACAAAAACTTTAATATAAACTGTTGTGTATTGTACCTATTACTTGAGTGCTCTGTACCTAGGTATTAATAATGATTAAAAAAACTAACACAACTTTTAACTAAATAAAAAAAGCGTTACATACCTACTTAAGCCAATTAAAATTATTTTAAAAGTAATATTTTCCAGAAATTTGTTAATTTACTTTCAAATTCATTCACAATTACTGAAGATATTGTGTAACATACAAAAATACACACTCAAATTGAGAATATCCTTCATTTTTGATGTTGATATGCACTGGTACGTTTTAGCACAGATCATATTATAATACTACGTTTTAGTTACATATATTTTAGGTATTTAAATGACACTTAACTTAAAAATTAAACGAGGTAATTAATCAGAACAATTTCAAGACAATTTACTTTAAAAAGCCATTAATGTGTATGTTAAACACAGCTTACAACTTAATATGTAAATCGGCGAATTAGCAAAGCTAATATTATTCCCTCTCGATTTAAACTGTGATTAGTAGCAGCTGACGCCGTTATTGTTTCAAACTGCATTTATAATAATAACTTAACTAAACAATGCACTGGACTTAGAGAATACCTACCATTGTCTGTGACATCAATGACCAAAAATAATATATCAAGTGAAAGATTGAAGCAATTATAAATGGATTAACATTTAAAAATGTCTTCATAAAATTACTCAGCAAAACCCGACGTCCAAAGAATTATGACGGACATTAGCAAAAACAAATATCGTAAATTCGAGTAATCACTGGCCGAAAACGCGACAGCTATTATCACTTGAAAAAAGACGCTAGCCGTTTATACAAAAAAAAAAAGAAAAGTTTAAAAAATCGATCTGTCAAAATGGTTCGCAGTAAATTTTGCCGCGGCTCTGGTCAAGCGGGCCTCGATTGGCTGACCGGTGGAGGGGCGTGGTCAACAATCGTATAAGGAACAAGTCAGGCGATTTATTTATGAAGTGCATTTCAGTGTTTATGTATTTTTTTATGGTGTACAGTTCACTATGGCACCGCGGGGGCGGGTGCCTTGCCTTCGCGATCCGACCACGATAAAGGACCTCTAAATGAATAATTTCATTTCAACAATGCTTGAATAAACATAATTTACATATTGTTTTTTTTGTGCTGAATTATCAAAATGTGCTTGTGTTCATTTATTCTTATATTATTGTATACCTAATACTAATCAATTTTCTTACTAATCATAAATTTAAATAATCCTACTTGAGTTTCTATACAAGTGAACGGCAAGGTAGGTATACTTCAAATTCAATTATTTACCCAAATTAACCATTTTAAAGTATCAAACAGGTCTAACATATAAAAAACTACGTTTATATCAATAAAATAATCGTATTTTCAAGAGATAAAACCACAAACCAATTTGTTGAATAAAATCCCTTAATAGCGAAGTAATATTGTTTTTAATCATGCTATTTATAGAATCTAGATCTCAATAAATCAATCATAATTAAAATTCTTGAGAATTACAGAAAAAGCACTGATTTGTAATGCCTACTGTTCAATTATACGAAGGCAATTATTTCCATGAGTGGTTTACACCTTTTTACTACACAATCTTTGATAACTGTAAGAATAGTTTGTATCTATTTTAATTAAGGTCTCAGTTTGCAATTTTTTGATACTAGCGTCCTATCTAGGCATCACTCAACTGCGTCTTTAGGTTTATATATATATAAATGCGAAAGCAGATGTCTGAATGTATAGATATATAGATGTTTGTTAATTTCACTTCACACGAAAACTACTAAATGAACTTTAATGAAACTTTACAATAATATAGCTCATATATCAGAATAACACATAGACTACTTTTTATTCGGGAAAAATATACAGTTCCCGTGTGATAGATTTCTGTTTGTTTTTCTAGAAGTGAACTCGAGCGAAGCGAGGGTGAGCCGCTAGTTTATAATATATTTATATACCTACAAGAACCGCTACTTCTTGACAAATTTTGTAATTAAGTAGCTTATGTATTTTACTCCAAGTCAAAATTTATCTGTACGCTAAATCACATCCAAATCTATCTAGTCGTTTTGGCATGAAGAAGAAGTACTAAGAAATATACAAACACATACAAACTTTCATATCTATAATAGTAGAGTGATGTTACTTGTAAAATAAAAAACAACAGAAACAATTCATTATAACTAGTACAAATAACATAGTTCATATTATTTATTTTTATACTGTTCAATTTCAATTTTTATTTATTAGCGGCTCACACTCGCTTCGCTCGGGTTCGCTTCTAGGAAGACAAAAACAGACCTATCCCATTGGAACCGTACATTTTTCCGGAATAAAAAGTAGCCTATGTGTTATTCCAGACTATAATCTATCTCTGTGCCAAATTTCATCCAGATCCGTTCAGTCGTTCTGGTGTGAAAGATTAACAAACATTCATACTCACAAACTTTCACATTTATAATATTAATACGGATCTTATGATGTCATTAGAAAAGCTAAGAAAAAGTCCTATTACACGTATAATTTGATACCTAAAAGGTGTCTTTTGAATTTGTTAAATTGGCAGAAAAAAACTGAGATATCATCATTATCACAGCTATCGTGTATAAAGGTACTGAAGTAATTTCAAGTAGTTGCTATTGGCAACAAAAGCTGAAAAATCAACTAGATTGCCGTAACAAAAGAAATGTCTCGCTAAATTTGACGACACGTATGGCTCAGTTTGTAATAACCCTACTTGCTGCGCCAGCAGTCGCGGGTTCGAGTCCCGCTGGGGGCATTCATTTGTGATGAGCACGAATGCTTGTACTCTAATCATGGATGTTTATATTTATAATATGTATATTTTAAAGTTATATATGTGTAGTGTATCAACTATCTGGTATCCATAAACAAGCCTCGTAGCTTACCATGGAACAAGACGGTGCTGTGTATTAATATCCCAACATATTTATTTTTATTATTATTATTATTAAAAAAAAACTCTAGTATCTTTTTCATCAACTTTCACATGATTAAAAATTGTATTATTATATCGTTGTCCATATGTATGCTAATGTTTAAACTATCAGCAATCAAACCTATAACGCTAAAGATAAAATATTGTATTTGTCATAGAATTTCATCTATACTCTTGTACAAATTTTAAAAATTTCACATTTACAAGAAAAACACCACAAGACAAGCGAGCAAAAAAAGTAATTACGAGGAACTAATTATTTTATACAAAAACTGACTCTCACCTGGCTCATCAACTTTGTAGGATACGTCGCAAGAACCATCCCGCCTATCCTTAAAGTCAATTTCAGCTTTGCTTGGACCTTCAAGGGATATAGCCAGCTGACCAGCTCCAGCCTCCCTGGTCCATACGTTGAACTCGTTAAAACGTCCGGCTTCTCCTCTCTCCAGACCAGCACCACCAGCTTTGACTAAATGAGCTCCTGAGTCGCGGAGTGGACCCACTGTGAACTGGAAGGGTGATCCTAAGAGGAAAAAACAAAAAAAATGAGCCGTTTTTATATATATTTTGTATGTTACTACTACTACTTATATTTTTTATTAAAATAGGTATCCCACGAGAAGTATGTAGTGTACCAGAAAAAGTAATCTATAGCACTCTTCAGCCCATAGAATTTTCTAAATACCAATTCAATTCAATTTGTCGCTCCATAAAGTTTATGTGAGAGAAGTACATATTAAAAAGCACACTTTAACATTTATAAAACAAGTATGGATAAAGTTTTATAAGATGCAAAGAACTATTTTTAGAACTTTAAAGTTATATGAAAACATAGTGTTTACGCATTTTAGTTTTATACATAAATTCTCTGTAATTTTACTCTTCGTCATAAACAATTTCATAATATGATCAATCGTTCTTGAAATAGAGTGCGGAGTTGAAAATGCTTAGTATGTAACAAAAGTATATTATACAAGTTTATAAGGTAACTAGCGACTCATCCTCACTCCGCTTGGTTTCGTCCCTTGTCACGTTTTAACATTTAGTATAGATTTATCAGACATGAGTTTTCAAGCAAAGCAGTATAAAGTATTCTATATATTGACTCGGATAACCAGCTATCATCATACCAAATGTCATCAAAATCTGTCCAGTGGTTTTCTTGTGCTGCGTTCCCAGACAGACGGACAGACAGAAAAAAAATATCTAAAAGCTATAGATTCTGCCTCTGTATCGATAATAATGACTATTTCATATATGTATAGATGGATTAACTTATACTAGTATTCGACCAGTGGTTGAAATTTGATATTGATTTTATTGAGTTTTCTTTTTTATTGATAACACTAAAGGTCGTCAAGAGCTACTAAATTAAAAAAAATCAAACAGAGAAGAAAACTGAACGGTTTTGTCTTTGCCTACTTATTTATAGATATCGATATTAAAATCTTACTTGACTGGGCTGTACGTTCGTATTATATAGTCAATACATATGGAAATGTAATTATAATAAACCCCTAATATTTATATTCTTCTGAAAATTTCATATAAAATTACTAAAATTAATAGTATTGTATGCAGCCCTTTTTAACGTCCCACTGCTGGGAAAGGGCCTCCCTTTAATATGACGGGAGAATAGATTTAAATTTTAAATGTTCTAGTACTAATATACTACATAATATAGTCCATTCGTACAGTTTATGTATAATTGCTGCGTTTCTAAACAAAAAGATATTTTGATCAGAATAGTTACCAAGATTGGCGTGTATAAGTAAATAAAAAACCCAGCTTCATACTTACAAAAAGCTATTTTAACTTTTTAAATGCCGGACTAATTTATTTTAGGAAAACAACAAAATGACTAAGTTACAACATCCAAATTTTATTTTTAGTAGAAATTTATTTTTAGTCAACCCTACATTTACGTTATAATTAGAAGGAAGCTAATTAAAAATAAGATGAAATTAAATTATAGTATTCTATTTAAATACCTATATTGAACTAAATTTAAATCTAAGCCTTTATTATAGGTATCTACTATTATATAGCTTACCAGGTATGTGAATCTCCCTATATTTGACAGACACAGTGTGAACACCCAACTCCTTAGGAACAAAGTGTACGGAGTAAAGACCGTCTTCCACCTCCTGAATCTCTGCATCTTCAGATACTCCTCCAGGGCTGGTGACTGTCGCTGCCAGATCGAAGGATGTGATGCCTGGAAAAAGAATACATTAGAATATCTCATTATAGCAATTAATAATAAACCAAAATATTCATATAAGCCTTTATAATAAGTAGTGTCCCCTCACTGATCGATTTTCGACCATATTCATCATTCATTACATATATAAATAAAAAAAACTGTTAATTTTTAGCATATTTTTTTTTCGTTATTACTTTTTTCTCATTTATCTCATTTTTTCATTCGACATTATGCTTTATTTTTCTCAATGTTCCGCCACTAAAAATATTCGCCTCAACCCAAAAATCAAACCCACGACTTTCCATGTGCTAACAGGTACGAGTATATCGCACACTATCTTTCCAGTCCAAATATTTCCTAATGAGCTTAATACCGTCAATATATTTAACAGAAAATTATAATTTTCAAACGCGCCTTTAATACAAATATAGGCTAAAATAAAAAAGAAATCGACGACACGTCAATAGGGTTGGATATAAATATATTGACCTAATAAATCATATCTAAGAGCTTATAATACTTTTTTTAAAATACTTAAAGCATAAACAAGTTTAAAGTTTAATCTTAATAAACCAACACTTGGGGCTTTTACTAGATAACATTCTGAAATTGATAAAGAAGAAATATATGAATATACCTATTTATACCACATTTTTTAATGAGAATGACAATATTATGACATAACTATGACTATGACATATATTTATAACATGTATTTATTTAAAGTTATATATGTGTAGTGTATCAACTATTTGGTATCCATAACACAAACCATGGAACTAGATGGTGCTGTGTGTTAATGACCCTACATATTTATTTATAACGATTTAATTTATAATTTTAATGAACGTTTTATTATTACTATTCTCTAACGATTGCAGGATTACATGTCGCCTAAGCGATACTAAAACTGTGAAGTGTAAATAGTTGTTTTAATATGAAAACGATGGAGGTTTTGCCCCGTTTCTAAACTAAGTAGGTAGGTCCCTACACCACATGATAATCGAATCTGCTACCTCTAGACAATGCCAGTTACATGTTGCATTTTGACATTAGTGAAGTTATAAGACAAAATGAAGTCACTATAGATATAAAGTATGCGACTATTGCACCTGTTGACGCAAAAACTACTCGTAATATCCTTTCAATGAATGAAGTGAAATGCTGCCAAAGCGAATATATATTTTAAATGGCCGCTTAAAATATCACTTGATCAAGTTTATCTGGATCAAAACCTGTTTTTTTTTAAAATAGGTATAGTTTATTATAGTAAAGAAAATCTGAAGTCCACATTTTATTACGTCCGCATATTATTATATTATAACTTATTTACAAAATACTAGAAACTTACTCTGGCTTTGCCTAAATATATCGAATGACACAAAACTATGCATCTAAATTTACGAGTTCTATATAACGTGGTCACACTAATATATTTCAAACTATTCAATACAACTCGCATGCCATCTATCGTACTTCGAGGGTACATACTATATGATCAAGAAATCTTGTGCTCATTTTATTGGCAATGGGCATATATCTAAAAAGTAGCGGCTCACCCTCGCTTTGCTTTGGTTCGCCTCTATAAAAACAAAAACAAATCTATCCCACGGGATCCGTACATTTTCCGGGATAAAAAGTAGCCTATGTGTTATTCCAGACTGTAGCCTATGTTCTATCTCTGTACCAAATTTCGAAGAAGAAGCGAAACGAGTGTGAGCCGCTAGTCGTATATAAATTCATTCTCCTTATCAAGCTATACTAGAATTTAATTTATTCTTTGGTTAAGATATAACTCATTAGGTGATCCTAATGAATGGTGTCGCGTTATGTCTTTGACATTTGGCGTTGCATGGAGAAAAAAGAAAGAAGTCAAAATATTTTGTTATCTACCCTACAGTAGAATTTATATGACTCTACATATTTACTTATAAAGAATATACGTACCAGGCATTTTGAATGTGAGCTTGCAGTTAGTACCAACTTCAGTGAGAGGTGCTTGGTCACGTTGCCTTTGGATCTTTTCTCGCTGACGGTTGCTGCCTTCACCGGTCACCTATTACATGGTTTTAAATAAAGAAGGTTTATTTCAAGTTGTTGTTTAAAAAAAATTATTGGAATTACATAATATGTACTACTGTGTTTCTTATACTCTTTCTACTATAACATGAGAATTTAATATTCATTATTCATGTAGAAAGTTGTAGTTTATTTAACTTGTAGTTTATTTAAATTGTTTATTTATCAAGTTACATAGATTTTTAGAATAACGATATTCAAAATTTTAAATTTCGAATAAGACCGAATGGACTGAAATTATAAAATATTTATTACCAGATAGGTTAGAATTATCTTGTTTTATTATGACGCAATAATATTCTCCTAATTAAATCCATTTTTAGCTGTGTAGGTTAGAGCGCTTTACTTTGTTTTACACATAAAAAATTCTTGAATTTAAAAATCGTTGGATTCTAAAAGAATAAGTATTTAGCTAGGTAGGTTAAAGTTATTTTTTTTGCCATATAGAAACTTCTATACCTAAAAGTAACTTATTTTACATTAGAAAATAAAAAAGTGGTAGATATTTTTACATACCGACAATAGTCAGTCGAATAATATAACTTATTCATTCAATCCTTAAAATAATCAAGCTAATATGACAAATAGACAAACGTTGAGATCGAGAACAAAAAGTCTAAAATACCTTGACAGTGTAAGGTGATCCGTCCACATGGTGATCAGCGAACTTAAGGTTAACAATATAGTATCCAGGCTCAGTGGGCTTGTAGCTGATAGCCAAGACGCCATCTTTACTGTCTGCGCACTGAATTTCGGCTTTGCTGGGACCTATAAATTGTAAATGAATACAAAATTATAATGGATATTTTAAGAAATAAAGTTTTTTTTAATGCGATTCAGTGACAAACGAGCAGACAGACCACCTGATGGAAAGCAGTACCTGTCGCCCATAACACCTACGGTTCATGCACTTAGGTTTTAAGTAACAAAAATGCAGAACCACAGGTGCGTTGTCACTGTGAGGACTAAGATGATATGCCTCTCGCCTGTAATTGCGCTTGCTACCTTATCCTTCAAACCGGAACACAACAATGCAATCATTGTTGCTTGGCGGCAGAAATAGATAAGGGGGTGGTACCCATCCAGTCGGACTCCTCAGGCTTGACAGAGTCCTACCACCGGTATTGCTTAATGCAGTTGACGACAAATGAAAGCTTATGTCCTTCTGGCTAACGTGAATGGGCAATGTTAGGAACTGTCACCTCGTATACTTTACGGAAATCAAAATTATATTAATCATTACTGTATTAATTTCTTAGCGTTAAGATATTTCTTGTTGCCAAAAAGAAATCCTAACGACTCTTCACTCTTCGTTTTGTTCTATCTGTTAGGAAAAAAACGTGTTTTAAATATAGACCGATATAAAGTTCATCTGTTGAACATACTGTCACTAAACTGACAAAATATGTTTAAGTATTAAATGATGTATAAATAAAATAAATAATTCATACCTTCAATAGAAAGCGAAAGACCACCATAGCCAGCATTCCTTGTGTCAACGGTGAAAGTGTTCTCTCCGTGGGTCTTGCCTTCCTTCAAGGCTGTTCCGGAAACCTAGAGATTTGATAAAAGACAATAAACAACACATCCATATTCAATATCCGACATAATAATAACGAGCTAACTAATCTTTTCTAAAAATTAAAGCGCAAAGATCGGACCAAATAATAATTGTACTCATAACGATACTTTCATAACCATATTAAAAAAAAACTTTATTTTATTGAATAATAAGTATTTTTCTAAAACATCATAATTTAGCACAATAATTGAAAACAAAACTAAAATTAAAATAATGCAAATATTTCTTTACACACCTTAACTTTCTTAGCATCTCCGACTTCCTGTTCCTGGACAGTGATGTTGAAAGGAGAGTTCTGAATGTGCACACCCATCTTCTTAACGGATACAATGTGTTGTCCAGCCTCACGTGGAGTGAAACTGATGCCAATGTTGCCAGAGGGAAGGCGTTTTAAGAAACAAGGCTCTTCAAGACCAGATGGAGCCTGGAAGTAGTAAGAAATAAAAATAACATTATTTAATAATAGTTCATAAGCTATTCATTTTATTTTTTAAACCTATTCCTTTTATAAAAAGATTCGGTGTCAAAAAATTTAAGATCTAATTCAATATATCAAATGCAAATGTTACAAAAGAATAAAAATAAAAAAAAAACAAATCTAATCCCAAACCTTCTTGTCTTAATTAATGATTCTTACTATTTTTAACATATTACTTCTAACAAAGTATATTATATTTTTATATAACATTTAAATTTATTTCTGAAGTACCTGGATGGAAGCGTTGAGGCTACGGAGGTCATTATCATTGACTTTGCCCGGAAGAGTGACTTCACTGCAACTACCAACGGAGATTTGATTCCTTTTGCGACCTTCCCCTGTGACCTATACAAAAAAAATTCTATGTTATACTACCTCTAGCAAACACTTGTCTACCAGTGGAAAATTCAAAATCCAGGATCTCTGGAGTAGGTCCTAAGGTTTTCTAAAGACATATGAAGCCGCTAACCCACATTTGGCCAGCGTGGTGGGCTATTGCCCAAGCCCCTCGCATCGATGACCTTGTCTAATAGTGCAACCTTAATAGGAATTGATTACATTCACATACATACACACATACATTATACTATTTTTAATTAAATAAAAAAAAATAAAAACGCTTACAATTAATTCGTAAAATATCTGTCAGAAATACACCTCGTGTAATAAATTTGAAATATAAAAATAACCTTAGCGAGGTAAGGTGATCCCTTGATGTGCTTATCACCGAACCTAACAGAGATTTTGTATTCACCAGGAGCGGTGGGTAGGTAGGAAACAGAAACTGTGCCGTCTTTGTTGTCGTGACATGTGATCTGAAATAAAATTGAAAATTCATTATTAGCAATATGAATGCATCAAAGTTCCACAAATGTCTATATTTATTTATTTTTTTACCATTTCTATAGTACGTAAAACTGTAAATGATTAGAATATATTTAAAAATAGCACAAGCGTTACGTCTTAATCTCTAGCTAACAAAGAAGATCTCTTAAAAGTGTAATTTTCTCTTAAAATTTAATAAATCTATAAATAATTGACAAGTTTTCAAGTTGCTAAGATAATATTGACTTACTTCAGCTTTGCTTGGACCTTCAACAGCCATAGACAAACCACCAGCACCAGCCCCCTTGGTGCTGATAGTGAATTGGCTGGGTTCGCCACTCACGCCATTCATCAGGCCTGGACCGTAAGCCGTCACATAACCGGAAGCGATGGAATCTACGTGGAATTTGTAAGGTGATCCTGAAAATAGAAAAATACATAATTATGTACATTAGTCAACTACTATCAAATTAATATTTATTCATCAGAACTTTGTCAAAGCTACTTACTATGTGTTTTGAATTATATCTACTGGGTAAATAAGATAATGTTTTAATACTATATTTTGCTAGTTGATATATTGGACAAAGATATATATAAATTTCCAAATATTTATTTTTATTGATAGCACTAAAGCCCATCAATAGCTATTAAACAACAAAAAAAGAAAATCTTTGACAAACAGAGTAGAAAAGGTACTGAAGTGTTTTGTCTTTGCTTGCACGTATGTTGTTTGTTGTTTTTTTTTTTACATATAGATTCTCACCTTGTACATGTTCTCCATTGTATTTTACATAAAGTTCATGAACACCTTCCTCTCGGGGATCGTACTTGATGCTAACAGTACCATCCCTGTTGTCTTCAATCACTGGTTGGTCGATGTGGCCACTTGGCATCTTTACTTCCGCTGAAAAATATATTAAAGGTATTAGAAAGTTATATCTTAATAGCAATATTTGTAGTAATTAGTTAGGCAAAAGATATAAGATATAAGACAGAACAAATGGATTAAAAAACAAAATAGTGGTGGAGGAATGTTAGGACATGTGTTCGTACTTAAGAATTTACAGTGCATCAAGAATTTACTCTCTTTATATTGAAACCTTTGCCCGGAATATTTCATATTTAGATTAGATTCTCAATGATTTTTTTCAAAGAATTATATTTGATCTAGATTGCTATCTATTCATGTCTATATTGTTCCAATGTTTTCGAATATAAACTATCATTTTGATTGATTCAACGAAAAATCTCGATCAGTTATAATTTACTTTGAACATACATACTTTAAATTTAGGCGCTCTTAATGACTTAGTTTAAAACAATTGATTTGCTAAGATATGGAGGATATTTTAATTTCCGTGGGCGGTAATTTGATGATGAATTCTTATAGATATTGAAAACATAAAACGAAAAATAAGAATAAATTTTTTCGATATCTCGCTTTGTTTTCGAGATATCGATACTCAAAAATCGAAAAAAAATAAAACGCCGAACAGACAGCTAGTCCTCATATAAACTCATTATATGAGGACTAACTATTTGTACATATTAAGCCCGTGTTAACATTTTCATGTTTATGAAATTTAAGAAGACTTTTAAGTTTTAATTTTTGATTATGTGACAGACTCGACTTGGATAACGTAGGTTCAGAGAGAATTTTTTTTATTTCAAACCCAGAACCCCCAATATATAATTGCTTTATGTTATTTAAGATTTAATAACAGTTTCAACCCGAAAATTGTAGGCGCCGGACAGTATCAGAAGAATTGGAAGTGTGATAAAGACATCAAATGTCGTATTAACGTATGGAAATATTGTAACTTTTTAGTCTCTATAACTTTTGACCCCTTCATTTCCTCGAAATAATTTATATATACAAAAAAAAATCGATCTTTAAGTATCGATATTTTGAAAAGAAACCGAGATATCGAAAAATTTTATTCTTATTTATCGTTTAATTCGTTTTATTTTTTCAAAATCTGTAAACATTCTTCGTCAAATTACGGCGCCACGGAAATCAAAATGTTCCAAAGATAAGTTGTAAATTGCGCCAATATGTTTAACCAACCTTTTCTAGTATCTATGTGGTAGATAGTGATGAAATTAAGCGGCGTATAAGAAAGTCCAAGACCGGTTTTGTTGAAAGTGATCTTATGAGATTCAGAAAACACTACAGGCTTGTCTTCCTTATCGATTTCAGAGACTGAGAAATATTTCTTTTTATTATCAAAATAGAAAACTGATACTTCGTTCCAGTTAACGTCCTTCTCGTTGCCACCCACGATAGAATTCCAGAGTCCAGACATAAAAGCCATTTGCTAAACCTCTTTCCAACTCTTCAAACGGAAAACTTATTTTGAATTATATTGTGTGAAGTGTTTTTATATTTTTGGCATGTTTTATTTTGTGTTAACTTAACTGCAATATATGGATTATTAATAATAACCCTAACTTCGTATAGTGGGAAGTTCGGTGAGTGACAGCTATTATAATACCTACCCGCTAAATTGGCTTTAAAACTAAAAACGTAATAAAATTATTTTCGACAAAAGATATATTCAGTGTGAATTGCGTTCATTACAGAATACAATGTAAAAAGTTAAATTATTTGAAATTATAACCAATAAATGTGAAGATTTCACCAGATTCGCATATTTTCGTATCCACAAGTTACGCGGTCTAAATTATGGCTCCCATTCAAAGTGACGTTGTTATTACGTTTTAAGACCGAGTCGCTAGATATAAACATAATCGTGGCTGAATTTATAAAATATATAAAATGTTCTGTTTATTAGATAGTTTTGTCATTAAAAATCATAAAAATAGTTGGCAGCTCCGTCGACATTTCTCGAATTTATATTAAGGTATGGTTACATGACGCGGATCCATACATATTATCATTGAAGTGTCTTTATATATGAAATAATATGAATGACTAGCGACTTACTCTCGCTTCGCTCGGGTTCGTCCCTAGCTTGCTTCCCCATACAAACTTTCATCCGCATTTTCACCCCCTAAAGGGATGATTTCTGAGATAAAAACTATCCTATATCCTTCCCAGGGTCTCAAACTATCTTCTTACCAAATTTCATCTTAATCGGTTAGTAGTTTCGGAGCCTATTCAATGCAAACAAACAAACAAACAAACAAACAATCAAATCTTTTCTCTTTATAATATAATAGTATAGATGATAGATTCGCGTGTCTTTGTTTTTGACGTGAAACGCCTGTAAAATCACACCGAAACATATGGGTACCAGGTCAGAAAAGTGGACCGTAACGAAAGGGTCTATGTCGTCCTACCTTCATAATTACAAAACTATAAGCTCGCTCTTGTGACCTAGACTTTGCATTAGGCTTGGGCGGATCGCTGGATAGAGCACTGCGCAGATAAACCGAAATCGCCGTCCTCGTACCTTTCTATTCGGTGTAACTGATGACTCACACGTGATAGCGCCGTGATTTTATAATATGTTTATAGAATTTATTTCGACCGATCGATTTAAATAAAAAAACATGTAATTTGGACAAAATTTATAGGAAATAATAACCAGGAAGTGTATAAAAAATATAAAAATTTAATTTGTCGGCCTCAGCTCGTGCTGTAACTAGCCGGAAATATAAATCACGGCTGTCATCGGAAAGAGAGGGTTATGGTCTACGCATAGGTACCCCAATGTCCGGCGCCAAGCAAGCAAGGTGTTTCAGAGAGGTCTTAAAGCTGCCAAAGCACTTTTAGTAAACAACGCCTTATATATTTCTTATTCCCCATATCACAGATCAATTTTATCTTTCTCTTTAACACTAAAAGCGACTCGCTGAAATAGACGTTACACGTGAAACCAACGGCTATGTGCTTCTTTATTATATTCTACATACTTTTTACTTTATTTAACATCTCCTGGTTAATTTCTAAGAAATCAATTTTTAACTGACACACCGGTGTGTCTGCGCCTCTCAATGGGGTGTTACATATTATATGTCACATATTTGTAAATCTATCATGTAAACTACACATTTATGTTTTTGCTTTGTTTTCTTAGAAAGAAATTAAACTTTTTTCAATACCGAAATCTTTTAATTTAGTAAAACTTATACAAGCCCTTTTGAACTTAATAACTTTTACTTACTGTTTGCTTATCTCTTTTTATGCCACAATGGTACAGTTGATGGGTGATTTCATCGTGACACATGAAGTGCATCCCGTAGGATATTACTATACTACCTAAGTTGTTCTAGTATATTTTTGACTATTGCCAAAGTCATTTTTTATTCAATATTAAAATATTACGCTCGAGTACTGCTAGTAGTTCCTGAGAAAAAGGTGGCGAGAGAAAACACCACTATTTAAATCAACCTTTGCGATCAAAATTCTAAATGCGCCGAAGTTTTGGATAAATTTAATGGCGCCGTTTCCGCCTGATGACAATTTGACGATCCGTGGATGTCAACGTGTCTAGGAAATCGTATTTTGCCAATAAATTAATGATGTGTAAAATAATTTTAACAGTATAACACGATTTTTGATGTGTTCAACTTTGGAATTTGTACTAAATTATCTCTTCTCTCTCTTTTATATATTATTAAGCGACTTACCCTCGCTCTGCTCGGGTTCGTCCCTGGTTCCGTTTTAACGTTTAGTATAGATTTCTCAGAGATGAGATATATTCCCGCAGTAAAAAGTATTCTATATGTTGACCCGGATAAGCTATCATCATACCAAATTTCATCAAAATCTATCCAGTGGTTTTCTCGTGATGTGGTCGTAAACAGACAAACAAAAATTCTAAAAATTATAGATTCGGCTTCTGTATCGATAATAATGACTATTTCAATAAGATTTTCCAAAAAATATTTAATGTACAGATTCGACTCAGTTAGAATTTTATTATATGTACCTACTTATATAGACTAGCGACATATTCTGAAATGTTTCACTACTAACAGTAGCCTAAGTGTTACTCAAGATAATTTTCGTTCTTTTTACTAAATTTCATCCGATTACTTTAAATCGTTTCAGCACGAAATTTTTTTTTCCTTTATTATCATTAAAAGTATTACATATTTTTTTTAAATAAATGTAATATTAAAAATCACAGAGATTTATGTAATACTACATTATTCGGTACATAATATATTATATATTAGAGTATTACATAATATGAATTCCTATTGTGGTACAGAATTTTTTTTTGTAATTTTGACTTAATGTTATCATCAGTAATTTTGTTAATTAGGTCAGGGGGCAAACTATTTATAAGTCGCGGTGTAATATACATAGTCATTATTTCTCCGTATGTGTTGTTTGCTCGCTCTATACATAAGCGATTGCACGCCACCGCTCGAGTATACACAGAATGTTCTATAGTTTTCTTTTATGTGTGGTTTAAATTTTTTTGTTTTATATACTGGTTGGATTTTTGAAAAATCCAGCCTGTATTTAATAATGTATCATGAATAGGTAACACTGTGATTTTATTTTTTAAATTTCAAAAATTGATGAGGAGAGTGATATTATGATGACTGGTACATAGGACCTACCCAATTATTTTTTTAGCTTTTAGTACATTTTCTACATCATTACTATCTTTCTTTAGAATACAACCGTTTAATTTAAAATAAATCATTCTTTTAGTAAATTTTTAGTTTTTTTTCATTTCATTCATTTGTGTCAGGGCATTCATTTGTGTGATGAGCACGAATGTTTGTACTCCAGTCATGGGTGTTTATATTTATAATATGTATGTATTTAAAGTTATATATGTGTAGTATATCAACTATCTGGTATCCATAACACAGGCTTTGTAGCTTACCATGGAACTAGATGGTGCTGTGTGTTAATGTCCCAGCATGTTTATTTATTTATTATTTATTTATCTTTGATCTACCATGCACTGCGTTCTACTTGGAAATCCGTTTCATTTTATACCCATATTGGATTTGGATTTTTTTCATAATGTACTGTACTTTAAAAGTCGATCCCTATCATTTGATACCCATATTGAGGGAGTTGTGAAAAAATATGCAATCCGCCATTTGGTGGTAGCGGCCATCTTGGATTTACAATGATATTGATTGAATATATTTAATTGTATTGTCATCACAACTAAAGGTGCGTACCAAATATCAGATCAATCTGTCAACAGGAAAGGGATAAAAATTCAATTACTAAATTTGACACAATAAACAGAGTAAGCTAAATAGAACCGTTTAAAAATAGTCATCTAATATACCTACGAATTAGTTAATTTTGCTACTAGCTATTATTTAATCTCTGTTCTTCGAAGAACATTTTAAATTGTCATTCCCAGCATGTATGGTAAATACGATATTCGTTACTCTGACGTACTCATATCAGGAGAAACCATTACCTTACACAACAAGAGACAATAATTATTAATACATATTTATATAGAAAATAAATTAGAAATAGAAATAATAATTATTACGACGCATATTCTAATTATGTATGTGTAAATGAGGGCGCAGAGGACTCTGATATCGTAGGCAGCCATCCAAATTGATAAATACAATCAGCGTCAATCAATGTCTTATGTATGAAATCGCTTAATAACTATATTTATGTTAGAATATTTTTAAATGATACGAGTACGTACGTAAGATTTGAAGAACTTGTGCTATTAAATGGAAAGAAGTGGATAGTGATTGTTTTTATTTAAATCGAAGTATGTTAAGCCTTTTAAATTTTATTAAATGGAAACCTAGTGAAGCCAGTTCTAATTTCGTCTCTTACACCTAAAGGTTACATGCGCGAAACATTTCTAACATGATTACCACTTGTCTTACGATGAAGGAAAACATCGTAAGGACACCTACATGTGAGAAAACTTAACTAGTTTGTGAAGTTAACCCGCATTTGATCAGTGGTGGACTGCGGTCTGATTACTGGCATTCTTGAAATTAAGGGAGGCCCGTGCCTAGAAGTAAGACGTTAAATGAGACTAAAAAAGATGAGTCCTTTTGACTGATTTCAGGTCATGATTTATCTGAAAGTAACGCTCTTTATGAAATAAATAATAATGCACCAATGTACAGTATAAAATCTCTATTCCTTTACTGTATAATGAGAAGAGTTTTGACAAGACTCTTCACTCTTCTAATTTACGTGCTCTAAGGAACTACATGTAATACAAATTATAAGTTCGACTTCAATATTTTCAAAGCTCTGATTCCTAAGCTTTAATATAAAGATTTAATACAGTTATCAGCAGTATAGATGAAAGAACTTCGCACATTCTTAAAAAAACTATACTAATATGTAAAGCTAAAGAGTTTGTTTGTTGGTTTTTTTAACTCGCTAATCTCTGAACTTACTGGTTCGATTAAAATTGCGTTTCATAGCCTATTTATTCAGGAAAGTCATCGTTTAGGAGGATAAGCTATCATTTATAGCGATATAGTTATAGCTGCACGAGCGGTGCCGAGGGAAAACGCGCAGGAAAAGCAAGGTGTTATTTATATATCATAATTTGCAATAGTATATATATTTTATTTTTATTATTAATATTTCCTATAAACAGTATATTTTAGTAGTTTGTAGTTATATTAATTTACATTATTGTCAAGTCTAGTAACGACACGAATATTTTAACATATAGAGAAAAACTAAGTCAATATCACTTCCTATATTTTGTCTTCAATCGTCAATAAAAAATAATTAATGTTAATAAACATTCAGACTTAAAACAAACGAGATAATGAGGAAGAAATCATATTTAGAGGTCGGAAATTGGATGTTACAGCGTTAAATAAATCATGGAAAAGATTTTATATATTGCTCCGTTTGAAGATATCGCCAAGTAGAACAATTATACTGTCTGATCTAAAAGAAATTTGCTTTATGTGTCTAACGGCATAGATGTTAATAATTCACTTAAATCTTTTACAATGTTTGTTTTTGTTAAAACTTGATTTGACGTTTAAGTTTTTTTATTTATCTATACAGATAAATAAAATTGGAGTGTCTGTTTGTAATATTAAAATAACCGCTTTTTACTAAATGCATATTATGGATGTATACACGGTATATATACCAAAACAACATTTTTTACAATTTTTGTCTGTCTGTCTGTTTGTTTCGGCTAATCTCCGAAACGGCTGGACCGATTTTGACGGGACTTTCACTGGCAGATAGCTGATGTTATAAGGAGTAACTTAGGCTTTTATTTTAGAAAAAGAATCAGGATTCCGCGAAAAATAATTAAAACCCATGTAATTGTGAACAAAATCCGCGTACGGCGTACGCACCCGAGCAAAACGAGGGTAAATCGCTATATTATTTAAATGAATATCTCAAGAGTAGCAAGCTACTATTTATGTATACCTAAACATAGCTAACCGTGAAAACGTACCTAGGGACGAACGCGAGCGAAGCAAGCCTGAGTCGCTAGTCTATATAATAATAACTTTTTAAAAAAAAATAAAAACCGACTTCCAGGCACTGAAAAGTAAAAAATAACTAAACGGGGGTTTTCATTTAGAATAGATACTTAATCAGATATTTTCGAAGTCGGTGTGCTTTGATTTGTATTGGCTGGCACCGACTTCGAAAAAATCTGATTAAGTATCTATTCTAAATGAAAACCCCCGTTTAGTTATTTTTTACTTTTCAGTGCCTGGAAGTCGGTTTTTATTTTTTTTTAAAAAGTTATTATTTTTTCCATTTTTAGTGTAGACGTATCATCAATACAAATTAATCAAGCCCAAACACCAGGTAATTGCTGTAAATCGTTGAGGAGTTCCCTCGACTATCTTTCGGATGCATCATCAGATCGACTCCAGACCTTCATTAAATAGTAGTGCTTTAAAATACCTAATGAAAATGTTATCAAACGCACTAGTCGCCGCTACAATTTTCGAAAGTTCCCCTCGATTTCTCTGGGATCCCATCATCAGATCCTGGTTTCCTTATCATGGTACCACTCTTGGGATATCTCCTTTCCAACAAAAAAAGAATTATCAAAATCGGTTTATAAACGACGAAAAAATGCCCGAACAAACATAAAAAAAAAAAAAACATATATACGGTCGAATTGAGAACCTCCTCCTTTTTTTGGAAGTCGGTTAAAAAAAAAACCCTATTTCCCTTGGCTGGACCGATTTCACCAACTCTTTTGTTGTTGTGTTTGTTATTGTCAGGAGAAGGTTCTTACATTTAAAAAAAATAGGAAATTTCGCAGGAACTTAACTTAACTAGAGTATAGAGTTGAAACTTAACGCCTAGTACATATTTTCAATTAACATTAAAAAGTAGGGTGTACTCAATTCTTTTTTGGTTCTGTTGTTTTACTGTTTTAGTATGTTACGCGATATGTTCAACTTCAACACAACTTAAATTTTAATCGTTTCTAATAAATATTTCCTAATGAAGGAAATTTTTTTATACCTCAAGGGCATTCTAGTAAAAAATTAAAAAATACCACCCTGTCGGGTGGAGTTTTAAAAGTTTTAAGGTTTAACGTTTTGAAGTCGACATTTTCTAAGTTAAAAGTACAAATGTGTCATGACCTCGTTTGGTTAATACAACTATTATAATGCTGCACATGTATGATGATAGCTGGTTATCCGGGTCAACATATAGGATACATTTTACTGCGGGAAAATATGTCATCTCTGAGAAATTTATACTAACCGTTAAAACCGTTAATAGCGAGGGTGAGTCGCTAGTATAATATAATTATGTTTTGTAATATATCGCATCAATAGAAAACGTAAAAAAAATATAAGGTATGAAATAATATCTAAGAATTATGTCACTCGGTCAAAGGTCAGTATATGTCTAAATAACCTACTAAAGATAGCTCAGACGGAAGCTACCTAGCGCCTGAGCCTTCTCACATCAATAACGTAAAATACAACTACTTTTAAACACATCCATCGATAAAAGTATTATTACGTTTATAATCAGCCAAAACACAAGCCGGACTTCATCAAATCGACTTCAATATTTTTTAATAATCACGACATATATTAAAAACAGAAAAAATAAATGGACGTGTAATACAATTAGAATCTAAAGCTGTTTAAATATAAGATTTTATTATCAACGGAATACAATTCAACTCAAGGAATTTCTTGGAATTTATAAAAACAACATAAATTTCATGACCACATTAAATTTAAAACCTAGTTAACTTCAACACGCGCCTTAATAAAATATATTCCCATCAGAATATATCCTCGAAATGTTTGAGAAATATCATTTTGTCAATTTATCACAGTCGATGTCAAATACTAAAAAACAATCCACCGAAATAAAATTTATTTTAAAATCCCTCTAGTTGTTTCGTCATAGCAATTTGTTCTACGCAATTGAATGCTTAAAATAACATTAACGTTTACATAACCCATAAATTTTATGTATTTTTGAATCATACGATTGAAAATATAATTTTAGTGAACGGAAAATAGACAATGTATTTAAAGAGCTCACATTGTATGACCGATAATGGAAGATACACACAGACCGACAAAAAAAACTTTTAGCTTCGCTTATGTAATATACTGAGATATTAATTGTAATTATAAGGGTTGATACTGTACATATGATTATAAGAGATATGCTATGTGCAATATCTACATATAGATATATTGTGTGATTATGTTGTTTAATGCTAAGTTTTATTGTATACTATAAAAAATATATCATAAACTAGTTTTAAATTCGTGGCTCCACTCGCATAGTATCTACTATTTAAGTAGATACGGTAATAAAAATAGCTCTATCAATATCTCCTTCCCACAGACAAATCTGTAGAGAACGTTACACTGTGAAAAATTAATAAACATAATATATTCCCTGGTAAATATATACATTTACATTATTAGCGCAATAGAAATAATACCCCATATCAAATTTGAACCTGAGACCAATGACAAGGACGATAATACCATTCATTAATATTATATATAAAATGTCGTATAGTTGAATAAGCCGAGTACCTAAATAATCTATACTAGTTGACTATACTGACTGCCTCGGTGGTGTAGTGGCTAGCATGTACGGCTACACATCCTGAGGTCCTGGGTTCGAGTCCCGGGTCAGGCCAAGTTTAGTTATTGAGTCTTTCTGTGTGGTAAGCCTCAGTAACAGCCCGGAGTAGGGAAGTTGGCGGTGTTTCACCCCCGTGCCTCGGAGAGCACGTAAAGCCGTCCGTCCTGCGCCTTAACTCTCACCGGTCGTGTCTCGTGTCGTCCCATCGGAGTATGAGAGTGACAGGAATAGAGAGTGCACTTGTGTCTGCGCGTACACGCGCTGCACTATAATATCTCCTGCGCAGTTGGCTAGTCTCAATGAGATTGGCCGCCGTGGCCGGAATCGGTCAGGAGGACATTATTATTATTACTAGTCTATTCTATAATAATATAATAAAATAATAATATGGGGATGAAAGTTTGTATGGGGATTCAACCTAAGGACGAACTCGAGCGAAGCGAAGGTGAGTCGCTAGTAATGAAATAAAATAATTCTAAATACGAAATACTATATTGTTTCAGCTATTTTATATTTTTAATTGTGGAATTCAGGACGTATACTACCATCTATAAATAAATAGATTCATCGCTCAAACAGAGAGACACTTAATATTTCTGAATCTTCTATAAATATAATAAAATTCTGAGTTGAATCTATCCATAGAAATTTTTTGGAAAATCTTATTAAAACAGTCATTATTATCCATATAGCTGAGGCCGAACCTATAGTTTTTAGAATTTGTGTCTGTCTGTCTGGAAACGCATCACGAGAAAACCACTGAACATATTTTGATGAAAGATATGATGATAGCTAGTTATCCGAGTCTACTTATAGAATACGTTTGACTGTGGAAAAAATATCACATCTCTAAGAGATCTATACTAAACGTTAAAATGTAACTAAGGACAAACCCGAGCGGAGCGAGTGTGAGTCGAGTAATATATAAAATTCCCGTATCACGATATTGGTCCGCAATGAAATGCGAAACTACATTTTTCAAAATGTGTGATGTGTTCCAACTTAAAAGATAAAATAGTTTTTATCCCGATTATTTCTTATTTTTTTTTTTGCAAAATTAACGATTTTCATATGTGTGTCACAACAACGCGTGGCCGGATCTGTTAGTATATTATAATTTCTCTGTGAATAATAATTATTTTTTAGACTTACACAAAAAATAGACAGTAAATAAAAAATATCAAGATAAGGTGATGTAGTCATATCAATAAAATATCTTTTAACAGCAAAACTGTCGAGCCCGGCGATTAACTCATCGTAAAGTTTTAGAAAACATAACAAATTAAACATGATTTCATAAATTGTACAAATAAATTACAAATAAGAACGACATAAATTTGATTTTGCGAGATTTTATTCTAAAAACTGTTGTGTTGCCGACTGGTGACAACGCCGAATTTAAATTTTTATCATGCTTATTTATCTCAATCGCTTAGACAAAATTTAGTGTAGTTGATATATCGATCAACAGATGTAAGTAAATCATAAAATAACACATTAACAATTTAAAAAGTTACATTTATATGTGTAATAAATATTCATTCATATTATAATTTATCTGATGGATAATTTTGACTAAAAATAAGCTGTTTATTCCATTTACACCAAAATTTTATTTATATTTTTTTTTGAAGAAGAATAAGAAAAATAATAACTTGATGAAAGAGTCTCACTATTAGGGCTGGTAACCCTGAAGTTAACCTAAACTGCTAAAAGCAGTAGACAGTAGTCCTATGGGCTATTCGCACCATGTATATAATTTGATTTTGATTTGATAGATGTCTTGTATAGGCTCAACAAAAGAGAATTTGTACTTTGCTATTCATATCTTTGACGTTTAAATCAAGGTAACATTTTTTAATGTAGCGCCTCCGTGCGAATTTTCAGGAAATCATTTGTTAAAATACACACCGGTGTGTATACGCCTCTCAACGGGGTCAAATGTCAAACTTTTAAAACAATGATGGCTTTGAAACGATGAATGAACTAAATAATATTATTTACAAACTTGCAATATTTGATTATCCCGTATTTCACATCTCTTTCATGTCTCGGATCTTAGAGTACTCTAAACATGGTTTAATTTTAAGTCGGTCAATTCTTTTTCAGTGAACTTTTGAGGGGCACTTAAAATAATTACATTTTTATTGCCCCTTAAAGATTTCTCTAAAAAACACCACAGATATAAGTTAATCCAATTAAGGCGTAATATTGTTAAGGAAGTAACGTTAAAAAGATTGCATTCGCAACTCCTGTTAAGATGCAGATGTTCATGAATGACGACAGCCACTTACCATCAGGTGGATCATTTGCTCGTTTGTCCCTTCACTATATAGAATAAAAGAAAGTCGCTTCCCGCTGTCTGTCTGTCCCTATGTATGCTTAGATCTTTGAAAATACGCAACGGATTTTAATGCAGATCTAATTTTTTTAATAGATAGAGTGATTCAAGAGGAAAGTTCATATGTATAATACATGCATTTTATAGTACAGAAAAGCTGGGAAATTCAATGATTTGTATTTTATACTAACCGCTAAAACGTATTAAGGGACGAACCCGAGCGAAACGAGGGTCAGTCGCGAGTTTACTATATTAAAAATAAATATTATCACTTCGTAGATGCTCTACATTTCCAGTAAGGGCTGTTGCGTGGATTTTCACTATGTTTAGTCTATACACAAATTAAATTGTAAATCGTTCAAAATCATAAACATTGATAGAGGATGTTTAAAGATGTAATAAAAGCTGGATAAACATTGAATGAATTTGTCTGTTACTCTGCTATGGCCTATGACGCATCACTGGTCCATGTTTTGATAGGACTTTTTAGTTATTAACCTTATCCAAATATCATAATTAAACGCGCGTGTATCGTATTTATGTACTAGTGAGTCACCCTTGCCCCGCTCGGGTTCGTCTCTAGGTATGTTTTAACAGTTAGTATAGATATCTCGTATTACATCACTAATTAAAAATCGTTTAGAACTGTAAAATTATGCAAAATGCTTATCATTAAAAGTAGTTAATGATTTTGCTAAGAAATGTTTATCTTAATTTTATCATTTTCCCAAGTGTATTATTTATTGCCTCCCCTTTTACATAATATTATAAACATTATAAACACCAGATTTTTAAAGATAATTCATACTAATATTGTAAATGCGAAAGTAACTCTATCTGTCTGTCTGTCTGTCTCCTTTTCACGCTTAATCCGCAGAACTGATTTAGATGATATTTGGTATGAAAATAGTTTGAGACCCTGGGAAAGACATACGATAGTTTTTATCCCTGAAATCATCCCTTAAGGGGGTAGAAGGGGCGATGAAATTTTGTATGGGGAATCATGTCTCAAGTAATTGATATACATATATTTTTTTAAGTAGGTAGGTAACTTACTTTTCTATACCTATATATGTACATATATATAGTTTATTCTATACTAACCGTGAAAACGTACCTAGAGACGAACGCGAGCGAAGCGAGCCTGAATCGCTAGTATACTATAAATTAATTTGTAAAGTGAAAATAGCTTATTAAATTCGCTCAAAAATTGGTAAGTACAGAATTTTGTGTTTAATTCGTAGATGTGACAACACTCACCTCACATAATCAATCATAATCGATTTATGAAATAAAATGTAAAGCTTCTCAATATTTTTATTTATAATTTCTAAAATTAAACAAATTATAATAACATAAATTCCATTACAACTACGTACATATGTTTTTGTTTACATCTATGTAATATGATTTATTACACAAAATATGGCAAAATGCCGCTTGTACATCACTCATTATTATCTTGAGATCTATCTATGCGTGATTTTTCTTACTAGCAACATGGATGCCCTGTAAATTAGCCCAAATACAGAAATAAGCCATAATATTTAGTTTTTTATTCCATTCTAGAAATCTCTTTTGTTCGTGTGAAATGAGACCACTGTTCATTTATCGTATTATGCTGTATATTATTTATTTTTTTATAATTTACAAAAGTACTATGTATGTCCAGTATCATGGCGAACCCTATGGTATCTATTATAAAGAGCGACTCTAGAGCAGGGTGGCATAGACTATAATTAATCATGTATAATATGTAACATAATCTACCCAGGTTTTTTGTAATGCACAAGTGTGTGTGCAAATACAAGTAAATTCTTAATTTATTTTTTATACTCAAACTCTGATGGTATGAAAATTTGTATCGATTAGTCAAAACCAGCACACTACCAATAGTCGTCCCGAAGCCTCTCTGAGGCACGAGAGTGTGACTCTAACTTCATAACAGACTGCTTTTAAGAATTTTGAGACAGAAAACCCCTAAAACTTGATCTGGCCCTTCGAAATCAGAGTTTCAGCGATTACAATCGAACATACTACCCAAGCAGCCTCTAGACCAATATTACATAATGCTTGATGCTTCTATTTTAAGAAATTAAAGCAATTATAATAAAACTCTACCACTCTTATTTCCACATAGTATTAGATAAAACGTTTTCAAAAATAAAACATATCCTAAAGAAAGTGAAAACATATAAAAAATGAATGTCACGAGGGCGAATGGCACGAAACGGGAGCATAATATAATGTAAGATATTAGTTTCATAATATTTTGCGCAAGCGCCGAGATGATTTTAAATGTGAAACTGGAACAAATTCGAGATACGAATCATGAATGTATGTATATAGCGACAATTTGTGAAAATAACTACATTCTAGTACAAATCTAAACATCTGATGTCATTTCAATAAAGGAATTGAGGAATGCAATATAAGTTAATAGATACAAAACTATCTTTTGCACAAAATTTAGATTGAGGACTAGATTATTAAAAATCAAAGCAGCTGATACTATGAAAAATGTAACTTTAAATATTTTGTATAAAATTGTATGCAGAAGTGTTTATAATTAATTTTTTTGGTTAAAACTTTTTTTTTCTGTAAGTAAACTAAAAAAAGCTTTTTTCAGACAAAGAAGCTTTTTATATTACAGTCATACTATCGAAATAAACATCAAAGAAAATTAATTAATAAAAGTCATGGCATATGTATGGTTATTACGATGGTTATTTTTAAAGTGATAGAAATCTGTAATGTAGGGCATATATTAAAAAATACTTTTAAGTTTAGTTTCTCGTTCAAAGTGCTCCGCTAACGGAAACATGTTTATTAACTATTGATAAAATAAATACACAAAGCCACAGGCAGTAACTAGCATTTCTAATACAAGTACGTAGCCGTAATAAAAATAATTTAAGCGTTATATAAATACTGTAATGCGAATATTTCGACAATGTCACTTCATAGTCCAGTTCGAGAATATTCTTCCCTACTGTCAACTTTCCACTTCCTAACCACTTTTGCTTGACCTATTTGGCTCAAACTCCTTGAAGCGTGTTAGTACCTACATCACTCATTTCGGATTTCCTTGCTGTCCCTTAACGATGAACGAGCCTGTCAACTCTAATGTTTCACACAACCTTGTCGATGGTGATTTTAATGAAGACATCTCCAACCCTCAAGGCGTGAAAATTAGTGACAGTAATAACTAAAATAAATATTTAGAACACACATTGTGGATTCAAAATACTCAAAAGACGGTGGACAATCTTTTTCAGCATTTCAACCGTAAATAAAAACATCGTGAGGAAACTTGTTTGAAAAAACTAACCTTACCTAACGTCAAAAATTCCTGCGTTTTGTTAAGAAACATTAAATTGCTTTGATCTCTTCGTTTAATGCTTCAAAATGGATGATCTCATCATACTCATCAAGTTGTACATGTAATTTGTTCTTAAATTTATGGATTTTAGCACTCGGTATACAGTATGATGCACAGAGAATAATGAGGCAGTGTCTCTTATTGACAAAATTACTTTTTATTATTATTATATATTATCAGGCAGGCAGTTGATAAAACTGGTAATACCTGTATCCTGTTTGTACCCACTAGTTAAGTCTTTTGCCGTTCAGAAAATGGTTATCTAATATATTTTTCAACAGGTTTACATTTTGGGCTGAGTCTACCTATTCTAGCAGCTTATTCTACTCTGTGACACGGTTGCAAATGAAGTGTTACAATATTTTAACACATTTCTGGGTATTTTACTTAATTTAATCAAAGCATAAGTTTTAATTAGGTCAAATCTAATATTATTGATCACTGTTCATAGAATCATTTTTCGCAAAAGGAGCATGTAACAAGAAACTTTAATATAAACTTAAATTATAGTCGCTTTCAATTTTCACCCTTTAACCTTGAAACTAGCAGAACTAAAAAAATTACATAAGTATGAAAATAATTTTAATATGATCACAGAAATAATCGGGTCGTCCATCCGCAGTCCGCCGTGACCGGTGTGAGTGGCGGCCAAGAATGTCACATCAAAATTTATACATCCGCTCAGCCTGAAAGCAGCTGTGAGTGAACGCGAGCCTAGACCTAGTAGATTAAAAATTAAATGTGTATATTTCTCTTGTCAATTTTAAGTTAATATTTAGAAAATCGGTAAATAAATGTTACTATTGAAGATCTTTTAAGTAAAAGTATGTTTTCGTTTTTTTTTTTTTTGCGGATTTATTTATGATCACGGTACACCATGATCGCAGCATTCGAAACGTCGGGAACCAAAAATCTAAATAAATCCGAGACAAAATCCGAAAAGATAATATTATTCAAAATGTCAAATATTCGGGTAAATATAATAAGTATTAGTGAAGACCTTTATTTCGAGCTGGTAGTAACTTCTGACTAATTAACGCAGTAGTTTAGTACTCAGTAACAATTTAGATATTATAAATGTACCTAATTGTAGTTTTAAAAAACTTGTCATAATGAATCCAACTTATCCAAATTCACAGATTTTACTAATAGCTACTGTAATTCCTTTATCTACCTGAAATGAATTTAGAAGTAATTTAATTTTAGCATTTAATTAAATAATAATAACTGCGAAATTGTTGTAAAGACCTATTAAATCCAATGATTGATGAGATATTAAATGCTGTTTGACATAGGATATTTGACATAGGGTATTTGATATAGGGTAAAAATTTGCTATACTAATGATTGAAAAGTAGGCGTTTAAGACTATTATTTTTATGGGCAATACGAATACGTTTCATGTTTTAGGCACACCTAAGTGTTTTATATAATTACAAATAACTTACATTCAGGTGTCTTTTTTTTATTTTATTAATGCTTTATTATAAGCTTTAAGCTTATATTTAAACCGTTTTTTTTTGATTTTCAGGTAAAAAATCTTGGGCAACTACAACAATTAGTTCTTTGGCAAACTGTGCTTATTATTACATGAATAAAGATTTTCTCGACGTTATTGAGTTTTGCTTCTACATCATTAATAATTATTTTATATCATTAAAAGATATTGTAATGAGATATTTCTATTATCAATTAATAACAACGTGAAGAAATAACGATACTTCGTGCTATATCAAGAATTGAAAAATATAGTTAAGAAAAATAAGGCCTAAGTTTTTTTATTCAATTCCTACATTTATTACTTATCAATTCTAGTACGGGATATAAAAAAATGCTGGTATCTGATCGCGCACCTATGTAAAGTATACAGGCACGTAATTTGTCAGCTGTGAAATTCCTTAGGAACTTTTCGAATAGACTCATATTATATCGAAACCACTTATCTATACATATAATAAAATGGTAACTAAGCTGGATTTGTACATTAAATATTTTTTGGAAAATCATATTGAAATAGACATTATTATCGATACAGAAATCGAATCTATAGAATTTTTGTCTGTCTGTGACCGCATCACGGAAATACCATTGGAGGGAGTTTTATGAAATTTAGTATGACCGGGTCGACATATAGGATGCTTTATGCGGGAAAATATTTCATCTCTAAGAAATCTACACTAAAAGTTAAAACGTAAGTAGGGATGAACCCGAGCGGAGCGACGGTGAATCGCTTTTTATATATATATATATATATATATATATATATATGAATAAATATAAGGATTCTTACTTATGTAATATGTTGTGACGATGTTACAGGTACTTTCTGGTCTATAAACTATATGTGCATATGCAAATAATGTCTTGTTGAGCTTTTACTTCGGATAAGAATGCTAAATTATCAAAACTACTTTAGCATATTAGTAAGAATACATTCAAAACTATTTTAATAGATGTCACATCGATGTTAGAATGTGATAAAATATTTAAACTAAACAGGTGCAACGACATTAATTTTTTATCACTCTCAGTTGTGAAAACTTTCCAGACGACCAGAATTACCAGACCAGATATTAAAAACATAATTCAAATCGGATTCAAAATTGGTAAATTCATGATATACACACCACGAAAACATACTCTATTTTAAGTCGATCAAAAATATGTATGTAACATTACATAAACATTTTTATATCATTTAAATTTTACAGTAATGCATAGTTTGGCTCTAACATCTAAAATAACTACAATTTTCATAACGATCTCAACCGCTCACTTCTATCACGTAATAAATATAACGAATGAATAAAACTGGACACGCTAAAAATATTTGTATTAATATTGTGCATTCCAGCACATATGAATAGGATTTCTATTAGCAAGTGTTCAAAATGTCGTCTTATAAAAAAATATACGTATCGAATACAGAACCTCCTTCTGTTTAACCGACTTCAAAAAAAACTAGGTTATCATTTCGACACATATGTATGTATGTAATTGGAACTGCTAAATATTCACATTTGATATCTATTAGGGCTTCCATGTATGTATCTATGTATGTATGTATCTATGTATGTAAGAATGTATGTATGTTTGTCCACGCATTTCTATGAAACTAATTATAGGTTCATTCCTTTTTATATACCTATATTTATTTTAACTTAGAGAATATTAAAGATTTCACCAATATCGGTTCAATGGTTTTTGTGATATGGACTAAAGTATGTAACTAAAACTGAAATAGTTTTTATAATTACTACTTAATATTTGAAGTCAATTTAATATTTTTTTTTAATTTTTCATCAGTCAAATAGTAGTTTAAATAATAAATATGTTTATAGCTAATATCCGGCCTTTCCACCTTACTAGTGCTGAGTAGTGGTCAAAATTAAAAAAAAAATAGAATTTACTTATACATATATGTACATATATATAAAAAAAGCATTTTTTACATAACATTAAAAGCTCGCCAATAGCTACTAAACAAAAAAAGAAAATCGGTTGGATGTTTTGTCTTTGCCTATATATAAGATATTGGTTTTTGACTCACTAATAAAAAGATCGAGGTACTCAATTTTTCTGTATGATTTTGTACGTCGGTACATATATTACGCGGTGTGTTAAAAAATTGTAAATTGATATCATAATCCAATATTTTTTACTATTCTTATATTATTTTTGGAAATAATTGCGTGTATTTAAATGAAAATTATTAATATTTTGCTGTATCTATAATGTATTTTCCTTGTATTATTTAAAAAATAGCTCTAATAAACTTTATTAAAACTTCGCCTGTATTCTTTAGATTAAAAAAAAAACTACTTGTCAGGCTTTCACGAATGTACATTAACTAAAATAAAATTTTAATTTTTCTACTTTTAAAGCCACAATTATAATCTAGAATTAGAAGAAACCTATATATATTTAATAAAAAGCCAACAGAATTAGTTCTACGGCTCGTAGCCGTGTAGCGGCGTAGCACCCGTCACTCACCGAACGCGCCAACGAAAGAAATTTAAAATGTATAGTGTAAATGTATAATTATAAGAAACTAGAATCGTACTCCCGCCATTTTAAAACACCAACCGTTAAAATGAACACTCACAACACAGTCACTATGAGGGTACCACACTGTGGTGCGCGCGACCAACGACTAATGTCCGCTCGCCTAACTTGCCACTAAGTATTTATTTATATATTTTATTATAACTTATATTTCACACATTTCAACATGTTATTTTCGTTATGTTGAGTGACGTGCTCAATTCATTTGGTCCTTTGTACTGTCCGGGTGTAATCTAATTGATTTCGTCGTACTTTTTCAGCGGCATTAGGACGTGATTAATTAAGGGATCAACTTGTTATTTTTCTTTTTGGATAACCTTCGGTTTTTACAGGCTATTACCAACAGCGAAATAAACACAAATTTTATTGCTAATAATATTATAAGTAAATGTTTACCACATTTATCAACTCTATGATATCATGAGATAGTTAAATCTAAATAGCTAGAGTATTAGATATCTACATTTATGGTAGTATATGGTATGCTAATGCTCTTCAAATATTATATAATCGACCGACACTGAAAAAGAGTACCCGAACTTTGAAAATCGTTTTGAAATATAAAATAGTATAAAAACGAGAGTTAGTGAAGAACTTGTAAATGATATAAAACAACAATTTTATTGACCAATCCTATATGTAAAACCTATGTCCATAGGTTGTATAATAATATTAGGGCCCCTACTTTGGTGATGCATTGAAAAAAAGGTAAGAAAGGTGAACAAGCTACGTTTTTCACTATAGTTAGAAATCTCGGATGGGTCTCTTCGCTAATCCTAGATCATTATGAACACAATAAATAATTATAAACATTATCAAATGTACATAATATATTACTTATCACTAAATAATAATAATTAATGCTGAATTAAATACAACAAATGTGAACTTTTCTATATAAATACTATCTCCCAGATATATTTTGTAGGAAACATTGGACGTAGCATTGACAAATGACAGTCCACGTGACAGTCTTGGCGTAGATATAGGTTGTGACTATTTCATACTGGAGAAACGACCTTGAAAATTCTATTTTATTTACAACATAATATATTTGTAACACACTTCTGTCAATAAATATCTCAAAAATACGTTTTTGAATATTATTTTTGCGCCAGTTACAAGGTTGAGGTTAAGAGCACCTGTTTGTCAAATAAAAAAAATTACATTTAAACTTAAAATTTCTTGGCAAGTCATGCGTAACTTTCTTTTGTAAAAAAATCATTTCAAATTTATAATTATTATAAATTTTTTATTACTATTGTTTCAAAAAATGCAACATGTTATTCAGTTTAAAAAAATCTAGAAGACAATAACATTTTTACTGTCATTAATATTTCAAACAAATGTCTTAACATTAAATAAAAAAGTATAAATGTTAAAAAAACTGAACATGAACATTTATAACCAGATAAGCAATCCCATTATTCTCTCTAACTTTGTTGCGAGGCCAAAAACCCCAGAAATCAGAGCAATAATCTTACGTCAGTTTGACGTTTAGTCATAAATTGGCGGGAAACGCCTGAAATAGCAGATAATCGAGTTTATTAATCGATGTTTACTTGAGATCTCTTGATTTCGACTCGTTTGGGCGTTATCCAAAACTGGAGCAAATAGTTTAGATGTTCGTACCACTGATCTCATATTTTTAAAATGTTTATATAATTTAACTAGCCATTAAATATGGCTCCGCCGGCGCGTTTTAGAATTTTTGCTTAAAATCACTAAACATATTCTATACGAGCGCGTGAAAAGGACAGTTTAAAATATATCTTTTTCATTAAAATATATTACGTGACTACTGGCTCTCAGTCTAATAAAATAAGAAAAACAGTAATTGCCGAAGGTAAGTTGTAATTGAAACCCTAAATGATACACTAAAAAGCTGTTTTTAATACCATTCTTGCCTAAGGGCCTTAGATAGCCCATCTCCTATCAGCCTACTTATAAAAAATAGGCCTTTGCTATTTTTAAATAGTTATTATTAATTACCTTATATTATTCAAATATTAATAGTTAAAAAATTAATTCAAACGCTAAATTACGGTTTCTCGATCTGGATAAAGCTGACGCTTGATAAAGATAAGTAGATTTTAATATAGAAGTCAAATTTTAATGAGGAGCTACCATGAAACAAACACACATATATCAGAGAATTTCTTTTTAATAGTTCACTGTAATAAAAGATAACAAGGTTAATAACCCACCACACCTACATAATGGTTCAAAAGTTCAAAAGGATTCAAACAGATTGGTTAGCTTAAAGCTAAGTATTGCGTGGCAGATGTCTGGCGACCCGCCAGCATTGTTCATACGATTGTCTTTCACTAAAGCTTTTAAAAGCGTTCCGCTAAGTAAACATTATTATTTACACTTAAAGTGATGATCTGACATATAAAGTGAGTATTGTAATTATTTTTGTTATCTTTATAAAAGCTCTAGTTAGACAGAAGAAATGATTATATCTTTACTCTGTAATTGTAATTCTTTTAGTATCAAATTATTTTTTTATAAAAAAAAATAGGTACATTGATCTAGAAACCTTTATAAGTCGTTTTTTGTCTTCAAAAGAAGAAAAAGGACATTAGTAGTTTACAAGTATGCGCAGAAACATACATACACTCCCTATTCCTTTCACTCTCAAACTCCTGTTGGATGATAATTCAAAATGACCAGATTCGTCATCGTCTCAGCCCAAACGTCCCACTACTGGACATAGGCCACCCTCAAAGATTTCCACGAAACCGGTCTTATGCCATCCGCATCCAGTGAGCTCCAGGGACTTTGACGAGATTCCGGGACCAGATTCGAGGCTTTACAACATGAGTAGGTATCACCTTGTTTTTTTGGAGTTGGAAAAAATATTGGTGAACATGAGCATTCAAAAGCTAACTACATTTTTTTACAGTCTACCCATGGAGTTAACTCTATCCCATGGAGAACAATTCATAGACAAGGGTGAAATGTAACTTTTGTCACATACCGATCTATTACAATAACTTACGTGACTCCTAATCTGTTTGCCTCTGTATAAGAAATCATGTCAAGACTCTAAAAAGAATATACTTTCGCATTGCAACCCTTACCTATTTTTAGACATTTTTATCAGAACATATAAAAAAATCAGAACTAACGAGACGACTAAAGCGGGAGCGAAACAAAAATAATTTACTAATGAGCAATATAGTTTTTCTACATTTATAACCAGTCATATAACTTTGTTTATTATTCACGCCACTTCCTACACCTCAAGGTTGCCTGAAAGAGATCGCTATTTTAGCGCCGGCCGCCTCTTAAACATTTACTTTTTGATATTTATTTTTTCTTTTTGGATGTACAATAAAGATTATTATTATTATTCATTTAGAATATTTTAGTCAGAGCTCAGTTAAATTTAACTTACTAAATGATCATCTACATTTAAATTCTTCTTAGAACACGTTTCAATTCGATAGAGTAGGTATATTCTATAAAAAACTTATTCAAATGTTTTATTTGCATTCCAGAATTGAAACCATTACTTTCCAGTGAAAGTAATGGCTTCAATTTTGGAACAGTATTCAGAGCTTGTAACTATGGAATATATGATAAATCTATACATGTAATAAAATTCTGACTAAGCTATAATATTTTTTGGAAAATTTTATTGAAATAGATATTATTATCCATACAAAGGTCGAATCTATAGTTTTTAGAATTTTTGTTTGTCTGTCTGTGATCGCATTACGAAAAAATCACTGGACAGATTTTGATAGTATACTTTTTACTGCGGAAAAATATCTCATCTCTGAGAAATTTATACTAAACGTCAAAACGAACCCAAGCGGAGCAAGGGTAAGTCGCTAGTGAGTAATATAGTATTTATAAAGGCGCTACATGACTCATGACGTCCTCTATAATATTTTTTCACATTCAATAGATATTTTTTGCCAAGCGACACTTGTAGCGTTTGTGTATACAAATTCTTATAAATAATATAGAAAAAATATGTACCGTTGGAATATTACATTCCTATATATATATTAGGGTGTCCCTTATATGGGAGAAAAAATTTTTTTTTTAGATATCGAAATGCATACCTCCTATTTCTTTTTTAACTACCCAGACTTACTTAAATACAAAATTTCATCTTCCTGCGTCAACGTTAACCCGTGCCGACAGAACTCTGAAGATCTTGAAAATTGCTGTTTTTAACCCTTTCCGTTATATAGCTAAATCAATTGAAATATTAAATTTTTTATGAAATATTTATTAAAAGAAGATAAAATTACAGATCAAGCAGGATATTTTTTTTTGAGGGTCTCTTTTTTACAGTCTGGATACAGATTTCTATGCTCCTGAACACAGCGTAGCAAAAATTGCTTTTGCTCTTCCTTTGCAATGATCTAACTATGAAAATCATGCATAAGTTTTACAGCTCTTTCAGCTGTATCATTAACTGCCGTTAAAGAAAGCACTTTCCTTTTCGCCTCTGAATAGACAACATCTTCATCCCATGTAGAAATGGGTCTCTGGAGAAATTTTTATCAATTTTTAATAGAGAAAATAAATTTGTGCACTTGACAGACACAAAATCACTTAATGATTTTCCTGCAACAATAAATAAGGCAGTATTATTAACAATTTATTAAAAATAGTATAAAAATAGTACTATTTAATAAATGTACAATAAATACACAAAATACAATAAATAGTATTTATTGTATTCCTACTTACTATACAAATAATCAGACATATCTTCTTTAGATGGAATATATTTCTTCCCAGAATCATAAAAACTATCTCTTATTTTATATTTGTACTTTGTCATCGAGGTTCCAGTCATAAAGTGCGTTCAACACAGCTTTAGCTTGATCCTGGCCGGAAGAGCTCTCCAGTTTGGGTACAGCCAGAAGTTGTTCCTTTTCTCCAAATGAAATTAGAATTGGCAGGCGCGTTCTTCTTTAGAACTTCTCACGTCAAGTCCAGGTAATAATTTCCCATCCCAGTGAACGGTCACTATTTCAGGCACATAATTCTGAAAATCTGATTTTACAGATTCCGCTCTACATTTTCGACTCTGTGTGCGGAAAATCATCACAGCTAAGATCTAGTGCTTCTACTACAGCCTGAAGTATATAGACAGAATCCCTTATGCTTAATTGACATCTATCTAAAGATGCAATTAACTAAGGCGTGATAAAGTTTTTCCTTCTTCTTTTTGTAGTAGTTTCAGAACTTACCATTTGAGAGGTGGACGCCAAGGGTTCCTCAAGGCTTTCATCAGAGCTCGTAAGTTGACCGTGATGCCCTTGCGTTTGAGTAGAATTTTGCGCAGTAACAGATGACGATAAACCTCTGAAACACATTTGCTCACATCTTTTTTTCTCTTCATTTAATGTCCTTTGTCTTGCCCTTTCTTCTTTTTCGGTTAACTTTTTATCTACACCCGCTAAACACCTTGGACGCCCAGGTTCTCTTTGTTTTTGTAAAAATATCTTATCTTCTTCAATTTTCATCACTTCTAAAACATCAGCGTGTGCTATATCAAATAAATTATCTAAATTGTTCTTAAAGTCCTCGTCACGGCATCTTGTATTTTTTAGAATTTTTTGCAACTCCCTCCAAGCATGGTGAAGATCCACAAGTTTTTTTACACAGTTAGGTATAGCTCTGGTAGGTATTCTAGCTTTTACCCAAAATATAATGCACTCCCGAATGACGAGATTAGCGCTTTCACTAACAGTCCATTTAACTTCGCGAATGTTAAAAAAAAGTACTGCAAGAACTTGACGATAGACGGTAACTTTGCGCCTGTTATTTTAATAATTTACGTCACCAACTAAGAAAACACATTTTTTATTGCTTCTTTATTCCACTGCCTTCTTTTATTTATTTATATTTATTGTGTTGATCGCGAAAATAATTGAGAACAAATGATAAATGCCGTGAATACGCACCACTACTGCCGCGCAACATGTATGAACATAATTCGATGCAAGTCGGCATGGGTTATCGCACTCCAAATAAGGTAAAAATTTATTTCCGAGTGTTTTAGAGGCAAATGAACAAAACTAAGACCTATGCGTTAGAAATTTAAAACTTTGAAAAATAAGGGACACCCTAATATATATATATATATATATATATATATATATATATATATATATATATATATATATATATATATATATATATATATTTATTATTATTTGTATTGGCTGGCACCGACTTCGACAAAATCTGATTAAGTATCCTAAGTCAGTTTTTTTTTTTTTTAAAGTTTTTATTTTTCCATTTTTAGTGTAGACGTATCATCAATACAAATTGCTGTAAATCGTTGAGGAGTTCCCTCAACTATCTTTCGGGTCCATCATCAGATCGACTCCAGACCTTCATTAAATAGTAGTGCTTTAAAATACCTAATGAAAATGTTAACAAACGCACTAGTCGCCGCTACAATTTTCGAAAGTTCCCCTCGATTTCTCTGGGATCCCATCACCAGATCCTGGTTTCCTAATCATGGTACCACTATTGAGATATCTCCTTCCCAACAAAAAAAGAATTATCAAAATCGGTTCATAAACGACGAAAAAATCCACGAACAAACATAAAAAAAAAATATACGGTCGAATTGAGAACCTCCTCCTTTTTTTAGAAGTCGGTTAAAAAGACGAACACGAGCGAAGCGAGGGTGAGTCTCTAGTATAATATATAAAGTGAAAAAACAGACCAAACCACGGGCTATAGTTAGTGAATATATGCACGCCGGAGTCTCTTGCAATAGGACCTAAGGTCAGACGGTTGAAACAGTGATTTGGCATCATTCTGGAATTATCAATGCTAAGCGTCTGTGACGAATTTAATGCTAACTTTGTACATCTATTATTTATTATGTCTAATTATAACGATAGCGTCGAAATATTTTAATAAATATATACCAATGTGTATTTTATTAGCGATTCAAAATTGCTTTGCCCAGGGGTTGGTAAGTTGTCAGTGGGGAGTTTGCAAATGTTTGGCCCTATTAAATGAAATCAAAATATACTTTATTCAGATAGACTTTTACAAGCACTTTTGAATCGTCAATTTTACATTTTAAATTAAAATTAAATGTCAGTGTAGTCAATCCGTCAGGAAGCTACCACCTGCTCGAAAGGCAGTTCTGCTGAGAAGAGCCGGCGAGAAACTCAACAGTTGCTCTTTTAAAATAATAATTGTGTACAATATTGTAATACATTAATTATTATCTATTTATCCTACGTGAGACCCAACCAAATATTAGTTCCACACATTGATATCTACGAAGTATTCTGTGTATAATAAGCCTTATTCACTAATAAAGCGATGGAGGTATTGCTGGTTTTTAGTGAAGTAAATAAGTAAAAGCAACCTACTCTCGCTTTGAACGGGTACGTCTTTAGGTGTCTTACAGTAGCCTATGTATTACTCCAGATTATAATCTATCTGTGTATTAAATTTCACCCAAATCCATCCAGTTCTAGCCTGAAGGAGCCCGTCTATATATAATTTGATTAGTGTATATTGGCTTAGTGGAAATTTTCGCCCAAAGATTGTAACAAAAATAAAGTAATAAAAATCTTAGGGTTTTATTTGATAAATCATTCGTGTATATTAAAAAATTGTATAACAAAACGTTCTTTCATATGCTCGATGTATCAAAGATAATAGAAAAGTTATGAGTAAAGGAAGTGGCGTATTAAATGAAGCATCAACTTGAACGTGTAAGAAATACATCATCCAAAAAAACAATGTAAAATATTTACGTAAGAAATAGAACAATTTTTTTTTAACTTTTAATTCGCTAATAAACACGTCAGCTTATCTTTTTTATAGCGAAAACAATGTACAATAATATATATTTTTTATATTTCACGCTATTATTTGTATCTGTAAATGTTATGTGTAAAATGTTGCTTTTAATTATTTTAACCTAAGTTTTTTTTTCGGTTTTCACTATCGGTTAGAGAATTTTGCTTAGAAATTTAAATATGCCTATGCATTGTTTTTTATAGAAAAGATTCTGAGGAGTCTGAAAAAAGCGAGTGAGCTAATATTATTAACACAAAGGGCACCCAAGGATACGCCTTTTTTTAATGTTGGGAAATGCATTTACGCATACCATCTGTACACTGGTGGTTATGTGGGACTCACTGGCTAGAAAACGCAGCACTACCTACTGAAACCCAATATAACCTCCCCGGTCTTAATGAGGCGTTCCGGGACCCCTTACGCACTCAACCACGACGCCCGACAGCAGGTCTGCCGAAGCAGACCAAACAACCAAGGGGTTGCTCCTTCGGTCCACTCTGCTGTCAGAGAAGTACCAGGAGCAACCCACATGGTACACCACCCCCTGAAGTGGGCCACCTCTCAGGGTGCTTCTTGGCTTCACACCCGGCTGAATTGCCGGACGCTAATGAGATCCCTACCACGACAATCTTACTACATATCTTCGGGGGAGTTTTCAGGGATAACAAAAGTATGTTTAACTAACTCTTGCTTGCGACTAAACTGGCGCAGAATTTTTTATTTAAAATAATTGGTCCGTCCATTAAGATCGTAGCATGATGTTAAATAGCCTTTTTGAATAAATAGGTTGTAAATTTTGAAAAGAACTTTTAAAATGGACTGGCAGTTCCACAGATAAACGCATACATTACATACACAAAGCGAAATACATTCTTAGTCTTTTGAATTATCTAATAATCTATATGTAGTTTGAGGGACATATTTTTTTCTTGGTGGTTAATAAAATATAGAATGGATAAGAGTACAAAGCACACGATAGGCTGTAAATTATTAAAAACAGTCTAAAGAATAACATCATAAAACCTAGTGAAAAAGCTTAGTGCGGTTTGAACAAATAAAAACTTTTTGATTTATCCTCATCATTTAACGCATTTCAAGGAAAGAAGGGTTTCTCAATTCGAGTGCATGTGTTTTGTGTGAACGTTATATTTTCTCTGTTTGTAACAATTTATTTTGATGTTTTTTTTAATATAAATATCAAGGAACAAAGGACTTTCATTTATTTTAAATGAATTAGTCAATGTATATTTTAATTAAAATGTTATCATGTACTTAATTAAACAACAGTAGTTTGTCTGTACATGACATTTGAAATAAACTTACAAAAAACTTAACCAAAGTTAAAAAACAAGTAAATCTAAAATTTAATTTAACTGAGGTTATATTTGAACGCAAAAGTATGCAAATACTTTCTTATTATAAACCCATGAGTAAGCGAGTCACTCGTCTGGAGCCCTCGCCCACAAATGCAAATTATTTACAACATTTGGCACAAGTATCTATGAAACATCTAGTTTTTAATTTTAATTTTTTTTTCTGAATTGAATCTTTATGATGTGTTATTAATGGTGTAGTAGCCATGTTGGTCACTTCTACAACGTTATTATTCTTATTTTTATCTTTTCACAATGAATTGTTGTCGAAATGTTCTTTTTTTTTAATTTTAAATGTTTTAAAGGTGGCTTAGGACACCAACTTATATTTCAATAATTTAAGTATATGTCAATTTTTTTTTCTTTTGATTGTTATTTGTTAATAACCAGTTATTGCTTTTTTATTACAATAAAATACTTTTATCCATTGTTCTAAATTAGTTGTACTATTTCACGTATTAATAAATCCTTTATATTCTATTTTTGTTCAAAATATTGTTGTTCAAAATAATGTTGATGTTTTTAATTGTTTAATTTTAAAATTTCTATATGTGTAAATAGTTATACATAATATAATATTTAGCATTAATCATTAATGTTAATCTACACTTTACCCGCCATACCGCCCCAACGCACAGTGGTGGGTGTGACAGTTTCCATTCGCAACAATCTGCTGCTAACGATGTTTCCCTTCATCACTAGATTTCAAGTTTAATTTGATCTATTTGTAATATTATATCGTACTTTCTACGATCTAATATATTCATCTTTTATCAGTTCATTCAAATTTACATAATATGCCCGAATTCCATGCACTTGGCTGTAACCCACGGAACACGACCGCTTCATCAACGTCACATGACTAATGATACAATTATTTATTTACTTATTATTCTCGTTATTTAATGTTTCTTATTTTATTTTTAATAACAACTTTAACATTTTTTATATTTATTTTGTTATATAAGTAGTTAAATTTACTTTTAAACCAAAAAGATTGACATCAATATCACTCTAAATTTAATTCCACATCCATGAAGTCTACATTATAAAAAAAAAATATGGTTCAATTGTGAATGACAACGATATCACAGATTATATTAAAATTATACAAACGAATTGATTAGCCCCTCCATTTTGAAATCGAATCAAAAAGTAATATTAAATAATTTTAAGTGTCGCTCTTAATGACACCAATAAAATGGAAGACTGGCAACTTTCTTGTTTTTATCATAGTAACGATTCAAAAATAAATGCCGGAATAATATATATAAATAATAAAATTAAAATATTATGCATAACTAAACGTAGCCTTGAGAAGCAATCAAATAAAGCTAATCTACGCCATAAGGGATACAAAAATATAGTCGAAAGCTTACATAATAAATTATATAAAATTTCGCCACCTGTCCACATAAAACATATGAATGCGTCAAACAACTATGTAAGCTGAGTTGATGAAAATAATTCGGTCTTTTAAATAAAACTATCTTTTCGGATTTTTTCGCGGATTTATTTTGATTTTTGATTCCCCGTTTCGATTGCTTTACAGCAATCATGGTCACGGGAGAGACTAAGGTGTTAGATGTCTCAAAGGCATTATACAGTTGTTACAGACAGCCTACCCACAAATAACAAAATGAATTCAAATTTTGAAAATTGGCACCAAAGTACCTTACAATATTTGTTAATTTTAATTTAAACATTTTATAATTTTAATTATTTTATTCTTGAAATATGAAATATTATTTATATTATTTTAGCTATTATTATTATAATTATTACAATTTTTTAGAAAACTTTATTGTTTAGTAATCTATATTTTTAGTGTTGCTATTATTATATTTAAACTATAAAGAAAAATAAAATATTAATTATTTAAGCTACATTATTGATCTATATGTACTTTAGAAAATTAAAAATTAACTATAAATTACATTTGCAAATAAAAAATATTAATTTGAAATACTAATTTGAAATACTGCTATTTTGATCTACAGAGTAAGAACTTACTACATCTAACTGTCTGTTGTGTTTAGATTTATTATTAGATTTTATAATATAAATAACAGGATCCCACGACGGTGGTAGTACCCAGCCATCTTCCCTATTGAAATTTGGATGTTTTTTAATTTCTATGGCTTCCCGAATCATCCTAGGGCGATATCGATTTTCTTTCGCGAGGATTTGGGGTCTATCGAAGCGATATAATGGCTTGGGCGATCCTGACTATGTTTGCAGACAGCAGATGTTGTATTATGGCGATGTTTCACGTCAGCTATGTGTTCCTTGACCCGGGTTCTAATGGATCGCTTTGTTTGTCCAATGTAAGAGAGTCCACAATCACAATCAAGCTTGTAAATGGGGATGGGGAACCAAAAATCAAAATAAATCCGCGAAAAAATCCGAAAAGATAGTTTTATTTAAATGTCTAATATTCGCGTAAATCTAAGAAAGTATTAATTCGGTCTTTCTTTTATTTATTCTTAATGAATAATGAATAATAATCTATGGTATATTCCCAATAGTCAAAATAGACAAAAAATTGTGGTAAGTCTACAATGATTTGCATAGAACTATCTTTTTGGATTATTTCATATTTCAAGGATTTATTTTGATTTTTGATTCCCGACTTTTCGAATGCTTTTCAGCAATCATGATCACGGAACTATATATAAGTTACTTATACTATAAATCCGCGGAAAAAATCGAAAAGACAGTTTTATTTAATGTGTTGAGAGGCGCATACCCACAATGTGTATTTTAACTATTAATATCCCGGAAATTCGCACGGAGGCGTTAAAATGTCAAATTTTCGCGTATATCTAAGAAAATATTAATAACATTTTGCATACAGCTGAAAATTAAAATTGGTACATATCTAAGGTAAATTAATAAAAAAGAATAGGTTTTGTTTTTTTGCCTGATCTACAATTTTTGTCTGCCCTAGTTTTGATGAAAACACTTAACGTTTACCAGAAAAATGCAAAAAAAACGATATTTGAGACCTCGAATTAATTTTTTTGCTGATGTAATATAGGTATGGATTTTTGAGATTTTATTTTTAATAATCTACCTAAGATCTATATATATTTTCAACTGCATCCGAATTAATGTAAATTAAAATGTCTATTTTGACCGGATTATATGCAGATCTTTTAAATTCGATCGATCAAAGAAAAATAAATCGGAGAAAATTAAAAATTTTAGTAATCTTTTTCGGTTACGAAAGGGTATTTCGTAAGATTTGTTACCTTTTACTATTTATTACATTATTAGATATTAACGCGAATATTTGAAATTCAAAGTAATACTATTTTTTACGATTTTTATGTTAATTAATAATTTTATATTTCAATTTAGTTCTCATACAAATGTTATAAATACGAATGTGAATTATATTTGTGTGTGTTTGTTACTTCATCAAATTACAACTAAGTTACCGCAAAAGTAAATTAAAAAAAAGATTATCATAAACATTATCAAGTAAAAAAATGTATCGTTAGAAAAAAAATAGTTTTTTTTTTTAACGCTATAAAGCTTTTTGAGTCTTAATTCATTTTTAATTCAATGTTTTTATAATCAATTATGCAATTTCAATCATTATTTTAAAATAAAATAAATTTTTAAACTAGCGCCATCTATCACTGATAAATGGAACTACAAACTCTTAGCTACATCACGACGAAGTTCTACAAGTGACGGAGAGATGGCGTTGTATTAGAAAAATTATAAATTATCATTTTGTAGTATGAATCACATAATACTATACTAAATTGTAATGCTAATGGTGTATGCAGCATTAACAACAATGATGAAACCATAAATTAAAGCATATCAAACAAAAAAGGGGTTCAAACAAAAACGGTGTGTGTATATACATACACATTTACAATTATATCATATAGGATTTTTAAAGACTATTTAGTAATGTTACAAGGGCATTTATACATTGTGGAGGGGACAACGTTAAAACATATAGGGTATTGACTGTCACAGGGTTTGCTTGGAGGCAAAACTAACATACCCATAACGTATTTTGCAAGTTCACTCAGACGTAACCTTGGCTGACAGTATTCTGGAAATATATATCTTAATCTAAACTTACTTCATCGTAAGAATACCATTTAAGCTTTAAAATACCATAAAAATATGATTTTTAGCTTCATTAACTAAAAATTTTTTTGGATTCTGCCCTTTGAATCCTATTTTCCCTGAGTACAACAACGTGTTACTTTTAATAGATAAATAAACACTAAATGTTATATTTTTCCTAGGCTTACCTTCTAGAAACTGCCTGGTGGGAAGACGGAGAGAGACCTTTAACGATGAAGCAAAGGCGGAGTCGATGTACCAACGCGGATCGCCACCGTCACCCAGCCTCTTGTCACTACCTCTGCAATAAGAATATGGCATATAAGAGAACATACAGAAAAAAGTTAAATGAAAGGACAATGGGCATTCCGTCCCCAGAGTGTATCAAGTTGAGACATATGTCATTTTGAAGAGCAGAAGAATAGCTTCAATTTATTTTATGACACCAACACTGAGACTCGTGCAGGGAAAGAACTACGAATCATTTAATTTTATTAAACCCGTGAAAGTCTAGAACAGTATGACGTATGTACATCACTTTAAAGGTCATAATAATAGCTATATTTCATTGTATGTCGCCAAAAGTGAGACAGTTGCATGGATGATGGAAGAACTATGAATTATTTTATTTAATGAAGTTAAGATTACTTTTAGGTTATTCACACATTTCCACATTTCACATTTCATACATTTCCTTGTATTTACAGAAATTGACAAAACACTCAAAGGACTTGATTTTTTACTTTGACTGTGGCTAGTTTATAACGTCTTTCCAGCCGAAACACATCCACTGCTGACATAAACCTTCCCCAAAGATTTTTACGCATGCCGGTCTTGTGCCACACGCATCCAGTGGGCTCCAGCGTTCTTGACCAAGTTATCGGTCCGCCTTGACGGAGTCCTTCACCTTGGGACTATTGGTCACCCGGAAATAGAATAGGTTACCAGATTTGAGCGTTAACGAGTTGTTCCTTTCTCTTCGAACTTCCAATAACTCTATAATCCAAAATAATATAATTCCAATAACCAATCTTAACCTGCTCAATTCTTCGTCATTTATTCATTCAGCTATCCTGTACAGGGCTGCAAAAGTCGCAATATGTGCGTAGATAAGTGTTAGGAAACACAGACGGCTCGGTACGATATAAAATAATATGTATAAAAATATTGTACAATCTAAATTATACTGTTTTTCTTTCACGAATTTAATAAAATTAAATGATTCATAGTACCTTCCCTGCACGAGTCTCAGTGTTGGTGTCATACAATAAATTGAAGCTATTCTTCTGATCTTTAAAATGACATATGTCTTAACTTGATACAGTCTGGGGACGGATCCCATACAAAATTGCCCATTCTCCTTTGGTACCGAACGTTTTGTTGAAAAAAACATTATTATATATAGGTATACTTCAAATACGCTTTATTATAGTGGAGTGTTTAATTTTACTCCTAACAAATATAGTTTTTTTTTTGTTTTGGTTTTATTTGAAAAATATAGTAAAAATCGTATAGGTTTTTTGTTTTCTCATACATGGAATTAACGCTCCATAATCTTTTCTGATGTCTAGGTATATATATACAAAAAACTAATCAGTTTTCGATCAATTCTATGAAAATAACATGTATTAATTTACTGATAGAAAAAAATAATCCGACATATTCGCATAAATAAAAAAAAAATAGCTTAAATCCATACTAATATTGAAAACGTGAAATTGTGTATGTTTGTTTGTCCTTTTTTCACGTCGGAACAGAGCGACAAATTGACGTAATTTTTTTGTGTGGAGATAGTTGGACGGCTGGGGAGTGACATAGGCTACTTTTTAGCGCGGCAGATTATCTCATTCGCGAAGACACGATAAACCGTAGGTACCCAGGTACGTAACCGAGCGAAGCGAGAGTGAGTTGCTAGTAATATAAACATAAATACCTGCCTACTGTAACAATTATCGCATTCGCTTTATTATCTACGGATCTTTTATCGAATGTCAATCATCACGTTAATGAGGTGTCCCCAATAGATATTTTTAAACTATTAGTTTAAAGAAGCAAAAAATAAATAAAAAATATATTTCAACAATTGTTTAACCTTATATTAACCAGCCTGTGCCATGTAAAAAAAAAAAATTAATTGAAAAGCGAGTTGTATACATCTCTAAAGAACTCTTTGTGCAAGTTCTCGAACAAATATAAATACATTATTTTGTTTATAATATCTGCGCACAATGAATAATTGATTTGATTGATAAATATACGTATTATTAAAAATATTTATATGTAGATACACTTTTTTATAGTCACAGCCAAATACGCAAAGAAAAATTTACGTACATACTCCTACACATAATAGTCGTGAAATTTAGTAAATAATGGCCTTATTTAATTATTTAGTATATAATTAATTATGTACAGGCTTTCATTATGAATTTGTAAGCAAAAACACGTAAAAAGAGGTTATGATCAACAAAAACAATAGAAAAAATTAGATATTTCCAATGCGCGAAAGCGTGTTGACACTCGTTACTTATATTTACCCGGGATCCATATTGAAGACCATCTACAGCAACACAGTAGATTGTTTCATGAAATAAAATTCGCCAAACGACGACATTCAAAATAAAAAACTACATGTTTCCACCGTACATATGTCAAAGTGTACTATTTTGGGACACCCAAGTTCACACTGTTCGCCGCAAACATAAATATCTCTGAAAGATCGTGATTCAGTTTTCATTTTCAGCGAGGGTTTGAGTCTAAGACGTTAGTTTTGAAATTCAATAATAGATGGTGCTAAATATTGATTTCCAATGATTTTTTTAAATTAACACTAGATGGCGCTGGTGCTCTCATAATGAAGAGCTACATATCATACTACTTTTACTCTTTCTCTATTCGCCAGTGGAAGATCGGGTTAAAATCGACTCAACGGGAGCCACTTTTCGTCTATCGTTTCTCACATATGAAATAAAAATTAGCTACTGCTGCTGCTACTAGGAATAAAAAGTAGTTTTTATATATCATCCTTGTTCGAATCCACCAGAAAAGCTCTCAATAAAATAACTTCATACTCTAAGCCACTAAAAAAAAAATGACAATAACTTGTAGGAATTGTTAGTTTTTATTTTTTGCAAATATCAACTCCAATAAAAGCCAATATTCGCTTATTTTAATTTTAAAAAAGGCAGTGGTAGCCCAGTGGCAACGCGCTCGCTTGGGAAACCGAGTGAAGCGGGTTCAAATCCCGAGTCTCACACCTCTGATCTTTTCATGTGCGAATCATTTCTAACATGATTATTACTTGCCTTACGGTGAAGGAAAACATCGTGAGGAAATCTGCATGTCTGAGAAAACCTAGCAAGTTTTCGAAAGACATGTGAAGTCCGCCAATCCGCACTTGGCCAGCGTTGTGGACTATGGCCTGATTCGCCTCGTGTTGAAGGGAGGCCTGTGTCCAGCAGTGGGACGTTAACAAGGGCTAAATATATACAATACAAAATTTTCATAAAATAAAATATCGTTTTAAAACATTTTATTTAAAAAAAAAATCTAAAATCATCCACATATAAAACAACGTACGTTTGTTTTTAAAGGAATATGGAAAACTATAACGTTTGAAAAGTGTTATAGATACTGATTGTTTTTCCAGCTGTTAAACCGAGGAGGAAATAAAGCTTTGAAAGTATCGAAGTTTGACAAATATAACACTAAAACAATCATTATTAAAGTAATACTTCTTTTGTCACGTTTGGAAAAATTATGAGAGTAAAATTTTTACGATGTTCTGAAGTTAGCTGAAAGCGACATGATGAAGTTAGCTGTATTCCTTTTGAGAGCTGTATTCCTGCAGAGAGTTGTGACATACGGGATGAAACCTGTAGCGATTTTTGTTCTGTTACGCCAAAGAAATATAACTTCTTACGTGCGTACGTAAGTACATACACGCGTTTTTTTATGATGTAAAATGAGATATTTACCATGTTTATCACTTACTTGATGATTTTGGATATCGATTCAGGTATTATCCATACAGAGACCGAATGAATAGTTTTTAGAATTTTCGTCTGCCTGTGACCACATCACGAGAAAATCACTAGATAGATTTTGATAAAATTTGGTATGATGATAGTTGGTTATCTGGGTCAACATATATGATACTTTTTACTGCGGGAAAATATCTTATCTCGGAGAAATTTATACTAAACGTTAAAACGTAACTAGGAACGAACCCGAGCGGAGCGGGGATGAGTCGCTAGTACATCATTAAATCAATTGAGATGTAATTTATGCGTTAAGAATAAAAAATGGTTCAAAAATCAATAAAAATAAAAAAAAAGTATGCAAAAACTGTCAAACTTAACTGTAATGGTAATCAATGGTGAAAATATTTTAATTGATTCTATAGCGAATGCGAATTGAAACATTGCTTGGCAGATTAGCCTGTCAGTGACACGCGCAGCGATGTGGCAACGTGCCTATACCCGCCATTATCACTTCGTGATAAGTGGCATCTAAAAATGTAGAGAATGTTTTATTTTGTCTTGGTTGTGTACTTTAAAATAACTCCGTCAGAACATCGTGAAATATAATATTGTGTAAACTGTAAGGTGTCTTAATGAAAATTCTAGTTACGAGATTTTAAATTTTAAATGAACTAATAATAGTGTTGTGATGAAATTAGTGTAATGTTATTTTGTTTATTCGCAACGACATGTGTGAAAGAAAAAAATCGATGTTAATTAAGCAAAGTGTTAAATTAATCTATACTAATATTATAAAGAGGCAGAGTCTGTTTGTTTGAATGCGCTAATCTCAGGAACTACTAATCCGATTTGAAAAAATCTTTTTGCATTTGATAGCCCGTTTATTGAGGAAGGCTTTAGGCTATATCTATACATATAATAAAATTCTAACTAAGCTTAATCTGTACATTAGATATTTTTTGGAATATCTATAGTTTTTAGAACTTTTGTCTGTCTGTCTGTTACCGCATCACGGAAAAACCACTGGATAGATTTTGATGAAATTTGGTTTGGTGATAGCTGGTTATCCGGATCAACATATAGGATACTTTTAACAGCGGCATAATATCTCATCTCTGAGAAATCTATACTAAACGTTAAAACGTAAATAGGGACGAACACGAGCAAAGCGAGGGTGAGCCGCTAGTTGATTACACAGTGTTGGTCATAGTTATTTTAATATACTTATAACTTTATATATAAAACAAATAGATGGATCATCGACCTAAATATTTTTAAAATAGTTTGAAGGCTATTGGTGCCATTATTATACGTTAGGATAACAAATTAACGTATTTATTACAAAACCTAGCTTCCTGCTGATTTATGAGCATTCGTGGGTATCACATGTATTTTCAATAACGCCGTTAGGTCACTATAATAAAAAAAATTGCGTAAGATTTTTCTAAGTTTTTTACAAGTATACATTTAATATGACCTAGCTTAGAGGATAAGCTTCTTTAGATATATCACATATTATGTATAATATTATAAAAGTCAATATATGTGATAATAAATTTTAAAATTTAAAAAACCCTTAACGCACCTATTCATTGAAGCCATTTCAATAAGCCTAAACACGATATCTCTGTATATTAGTAAAGAGTCAAGTACCTTGCAAATTCCGGGCGATGATGCAGCATTAGGTCAGGGTTATTATGTCGTTGCAATGTTATTGAAGTAACGGGATATCAAGTTTCGAATGGACTAAGTCTACGGAAGTTGCTCATATCTTTTTACCGTCTAGAAAAGAGCTGATAGCCATCAAATGGCTGAACGGATTTTTTCATTTATAGCTAAGAGCACTCTTAATTAAGTCACCTTTCTAACAAAAAAAAAACTAAATTGAAATCGGTTGATCGGTTCATAAACACAGTTATATCACTCTTATTGTATTTATAGCACTCTTTTGCGTTAGGGGTTAAAATAATTAGATATTAGTTACAAGCGCGGATACACCTATGTATGATATGGGCACGGTGGACATGCCCACAACCTTAATTAAGTTCGAAAAGTCTATCGAGTTGTTACATCCAATGCCTTAATAAATGAAAAAGAAACTTTTTTTACAAATGCGTAGGTCAGCATAAATACCGCCGAGAGATTGTTTTCTACTGTATACTGAGTAAATTACCTATAAAATTAAAATATATTGATCATAAGTAAGTCTCTACTCCCATACCCACTTAGCCATTTTTTGGGTTGGTACCTATAGTATAGTAGCATATAAATGTGAAAAATCACAGGGCATCTAAATAAAGTGTTATAATAATCGAATCATTAAATCTATTTTTAACCCCCGACGCAAAAACTACGGGGTGTTATAAGTTTGACGTGTCTGTTGTGTGTCTGTCTGTGACATCCTAGCTCCCAAACGGATGAACCCATTTTGATTTTGTTTTTTTTTTGTTTGAAAGGTGAATTAGTCGGGAGTGTTCTTAGATGTGTTTGATGAAAATCGGTCCAAGACGGCCGCTTCCACAAAACGACGGATTAACACATTTTTTCACAACTCCCTAAATATGGGTATCGAATGAAAGAGCTTGACTAGTAGAATACTAAACAATATGATAAATTTCACATTCAAGATGGCCGCCACTACAAAATGGCGAATTACATATTTTTTTAGAGTTTTTTTTTTATGTCCTGTCCTGTCATGTTTTTTTATGTGGGTTACTTAATTTTTTTTATATTATTTATTATTACACTCTTTAATAGCTTTACTTGTTAGTATGTAACTGTTTTATAAGTCGATTTGAACATACAACATGTCGATCTGAAATTTTGTCAGTTTTTAATTATTCAAAATAACACGGTTATTTCATACCATCGAGCTAAACTAATATTTTAATACCAAGAGGTTTGAGGAAGCTGCTATTCAATGGCTAAGTAAAATACTGTTTTGGTTAATTTTGGCTGGAAATTTTATTGTATATGTCGTGTTATCCATTCTCTACCGATATCATCTTTAGTGGTTACTAATGTTGTGGACGTTATCGTGGCTCAAATGATAAAGTATTCAATACTCAATACAATTTAATGAGGGAAATCACAATGTCTTCTTGAAATGGTCATACTATTAATTTAATTGAGCGGCGGGTTCTCGACACCGATCATACTTCCACATTCATATCGAAACACAACTCTCTATGATCTACTATAATCAACTAACATTACTAAGCGACATCACGTAAACGAATGTCATGATAGCGTCTCGACCTCGCTCGAGGTATAGCCTCTTCCCTTAAATTGAGTTAACTTTAAAAGCAATAAAAACAAACTAAATAACATTATGACTTTAAACAATAATAGGGTTTTACATTCTAGCAGAAAAAATTAACTAAATCCTCCTTCGACATATATATAGAGCTCTTTGATTATTCTAAAACTCCTATTGTATGCATAGAAATAGAATTACTTACATAAATTTTCTTAAAGCATTCAATGTACACATCCGACCTCATTATTACATTCGTTTGTACTATTATGTATTAGATTCCTAGGTACATAATAACATTAATCACAGGTAATTTATTTTAATTATCAATAAACTTGTGGTTATAGTCAATAACTGTCAACACAATCGTCTTAAATACAATTTATATAATGTTGTTAACGTGTATATCAACTGTTTATCAGATGAAAGAGATATAGGATGACTAACGGAACTAAACATACCTACCTTAGCCAAGATGACTTTCTACAGTCGATGTCGCTGGTAGAAAGACGATATCGCTGGTAGAAGTAAGGTATAATTTCCATACGTTTCTTGTTTTCTTTTAATATTACAAATTATAGATAGCCATCTTGTTTACTTCCGACTAATAAAAATAGATAAAATATGAGAATTAGAAAATAACAAATAAATACATTTTGTACTTTCTACTCTATTAGCAACAGCCATTGCAGAATTTACTTCTCTATCCGTATAAATTAAAATTATAGAGCTTTGACGAGTTCTGATGACTTTTAATGAATTAAGCTAAATTTTCCCACTACTAACTCATCTGCTTATGAACAAAGTGTTGGGCAAAGTTGGACAAATGGTATGTATGGGTGTACTTTTAAAAAAAATATATCCCATATATGCATTATATATCTGATTCAAAATATTTTAAACTAGCGACTCACGCTCGCTTCGCTCGCGTTCGCGGTACGTTTTCACGGTTAACTATGTTTATATATAAATAGTAGCTTGCTACTTCTAAGATATTTATTTAAATTATATAGCGATTTACATCATGTACGTACGTTATTGCGTACGCCGTACGCGGATTTTGTTCACAATTTCATGGGTTTTATTTTTTTTCGCGGAACCCTGATTCTTTTTCTAAAATAAAAGTAGCCTCAGTTACTCCTTATAACACCAGCTATCTGCCAGTGAAAGTCTCGTCAAAATCGGTCCAGCCGTTTCTGAGATTAGCTGGAACAAACAGACAGACAGACAAAAATTGTAAAAAATGTTGTTTTGGTATATGTACCATGTATACATCCATATGCATTTAGTAAAAAGCGGTTACTTTAATATTACAAACAGACACTCCAATTTTATTTATCTCTATGTATAGATTTTAGTGTAGTAAAGATCAGAAACGTATAATCAAAACGCAGAATAGAAATTACAATAAAATAGAATCTGTTCATTCTCGCACATCATCATGGTCGAAGAGAAGCTTTACGAAAAATTAAATAACTATCGTAAATAACAATTTTCAGTCTTCAGCTTAATAGGTTATACACGCCATTAACGCTCTAACCAGTCTACTTTCAGATAAAATAAAACTAATCCATTTTTCTACATTTTCGTTAATTTTATATTATGTGCTTATAAATTACTAAGATTAAATATCATAATTTATTACAACATTTCATGTTAACACTAACAACTTGTTAGTGTTAATATGAAACATTATAAAAGTCCAACTTATAGTCTATTCGTGTACTAGATTTCATCCAAATTCGTCCAGCCATTTAAGCATGAAGGAGTAACAAACGTACAAACAAACTTTCGCATTTATAATGGTAGTCCGATTTTTACTATATTTTATATTAACATTAAATTTAATATGAAACAAGACGTTTAAATTAAACTTAAATATGAAAAAGCTTAAAAGTACACTGGGTTAGTGCAACAGGTGCGCTGGCGCAACGCCCGCTCGTGATTGATAGTGATTGACTACCGCCAGTCACGTAATTAACGTATTGTATTATAACTATACACATTAATACACTATTAAAGTATAAATCGTTATATTCATAAATATACTAGCGACCTACTTTTACTTTCCTTACACTCTAACTCACGTGTCATGTAACTTTTATAAATAAATGTCATGAAAAAAACATTTCCGAAACACTAATTAGTATCACGGCAGTAGTAGCCCGGTGGTAACGCGCTCGCTTAGGAAATCGAGTGAAGCGTAACAAAAAATTTTTGTAAATTCTATTCTTCGTGCGGATTCGACTCGCACTTGACTAGTTTTTCAAAGTAAAAATATACATAGATATCGGACGTAGGTATTTACGGAAGTCGAATTAAAGGCTAACATGTAAATCTTATATTATTATCTAAATACAACCTAGTTAAACTTAAATAGGTAACTATTTATTTAATTGATGGATGGATGCGGGCTGCCCAGGACCGGGATGGTTGGCGCTCATTGGGGGAGGCCTTTGTTCAGCAGTGGACGGCGATAGGCTGATTGATTGATTGGATTGATTATTTAATTAACTTTAGGTTTAAGAGATGAAATGATTTACGTTGATTCAGTCGAATTTATGCTATTGTTTTTCATTGTCGTTATCTAATTATCTAATCTTATATATTTAAACGAGCAATTCTTGTATATTTATATCTTTGTAACTTTATTTATTTATACCAGCGATCTCGGAAACGGCTCTAACGATTTCGCTGAAAAATCGATCTAGAGTAGTCTCATATCTGGGAAAACGCGTGTTTTCGAGTTTTCATGCAGTTTTCTTATTGCATTATTCCACGCAGAATATGGTCGATAATTTTTTACCCTCGGTTGTAAGCATCGTGGTCAAGCGGTTAACACGTAAGTTAGACAACACATATGTCCGGGGTCGAATCCCAGTTGGAATACAAAGTTGTATCGAAAGAAGACCCATACAGATAGGTACTTGAATGGTGAATCTCACCACCACCCTTCACAGTTAGCTACCGTGGGAAAATCTTTGTTTCAGAGAGCACAATGGATCTGTGACGAGCAACACCTGGCCGGAGAGCTGCAACATGTCAAGCAAGTTCTGCGAGACAACAAGCTGCAAGTGCCGCGCCTACGTCACAGGGACCGAGTGAAACCAGCCACAGTCGAGCGCGTCCCTGCAGTCCTACCTTACATGAGAGGAGTCACTGACAAGATTGGCTACATCCTAAAGCGAGCTTCAATTAAAACTTATTTCAAGCCGCCAAAGAAAATTAGTCAATTCTTACCACCTGTCAAGTGCCACATCCCTCTACAAGATGCAGGAGTTTACAAACTTGATTGTGATTGTGGACTCTCTTACATTGGACAAACAAAGCGATCCATAAGAACTCGGGTCAAAGAACACATAGCTGATGTGAAGCACCGCCGTAATACAACATCTGCTGTCTGCAAACATAGTCAGGATCGCCCAAGCCATTATATTCGCTTCGATAGACCCCAAATCCTCGCGAAAGAAAATCGATATCGCCCTAGAATGATTCGGGAAGCCATAGAAATTAAAAAACATCCAAATTTCAATAGGGAAGATGGCTGGGTACTACCATCGTCGTGGGATCCGGTTATTAATATTATAAAATCTAATAATAAAATTAAACATAACAGACAGTTAGATGTAGTAAGTTCTTACTGTGTAGATCAAAATAACAGTACTTCAAATTAATATTTTACATTTGTAAATGTAATTCTTGATTAATTTTAATTTTATAAAGTAGATATAGAACAATAATGTGACTTAAATAATTAATATTTTATCTACCTTTATGTTTATAAATATAATAATGGTAACACTAAAAATATAGATTATTAAACAATAATGCAATAATAAGTTTTCTAAAAAATTGAAATGATAATAGCTAAAATTATATAAATAATACTCCTTATTTCAAGTATAAAATTAAAATTATAAAATGTTTAAAATTAAAATTAACAAATATTGTAAGGTACTTTGATGCCAATTTTCAATATTTTGAATTCATTTTTGTTAATTGTGGGTAGGCTGTCTGTAACAACTATATAATACTTTTGAGACATCTGACACCTTAGTCTCTCCCGTGACCATGATTGCTGTAAAGCAATCGAAACGTCGGGAAACAAAAATCAAAATAAATCCGCGAAAAAATCCGAAAAGATAGTTTTATTTAAATGTCTAATATTCGCGTAAACCTAAGAAAGTATTATGAATACAAAGTTTTTTTACTTTTGTTTTTGTATTTATTCAAGTTTTTAGTTTTTCTATCTAAAAAATACGATATAACTAAAAAGAACTCCAAGCGAAGCTCGGTTGCCCAGGTATTAAAATATAAATGCGCTAAGAATTATATTATATGCTAACTAGTGATTTACCCTCGCATCACTCGGCGCGTCCCTAGGTACGTGCACATAGCGTTGCTACAGTTCAATAGGAAGATCTTTTTAAGAGAAATATTTTTATAATAGGTACATTTTCATATAACTTTATTAGTTTACGCAGCGTTTATTACTTTCTTCAACAATCATTATATTTCAGATAATAGGGAATATGCTTGTGATTTAAATAAGGATGAAATATTATTTTTTATAATCTTTATTGCTTTTGAATTAAGCTTATATTAATATTTTATAATGTTATTTCTTTTTGATTAAGAAAATGATTATTAAAAAGTGCAATACAGGTGAGAAATTCAAAGTAGTTGAAACGCAACGCCATTGATCAGACCGAATATGACGTCAGAACTCGGAGTCTATCATAACAGAGCGTTTAGCGATTTTGTCGCCACAAATTGGGTCGTCATTTCTCTGTGTATATCATACTGTGACGTCATTTCTCTGTGTATATCATACTGTGACGTCACGCCGAACGCGCGAAACGGCGAGCGTTTAAAGTATCCGTAACGGTATGATATTACAAAAAAAAACTAAATTTGAGTTTTTTGGAGCGGGATATTTTTTACAATTACATAACGATGTAAGCTATTGTATAAAAAAATCACGCATATTCCTTATTAACACAAACCTTCATGAATTATACACCCAAATATTCTTCATGAATCATTCCATCTATTGGTGAAAATCGTATGAAAATTTGTTTGGAAGTTTTTGAGTTTATCGCGTAGAGACAGACAGACACGGCGGCTAACTTTATTTTATAATATATATAGATAATTACAGTACTTATATTATTATAAATACAAGTTTTGTATCTGTATGTGCATTTGTGTGTGTAAATTTTATACATAGATATAACATACACTAATAAAACAAAGGCTAGTGCTTATAGATAATTAAATCTTCTGAAAGGTGGCGCTGCTGTATATGATATTAATTATTATCAAATATTAGTACGAAAGACACCTAGGAATTTATAGAACAGCATTATATCTCGCGGATACATAATGTATCAAGATTAAGTAATCCCTACGTTCAAAATTTTCAACAACAAAATTTTCAACTACAAAGTTAGTTAGTCTTATTAAAAAAAAATGAAAAATTTAAAGACTAAACATCAAATACACTTGCCAACTTAAAATACGAGTATTAATCCCAATCACGCCACCAGTTATTCAGACTGTGTTATATAAATTGTGCACTAAATTCATATTGTAAAATAACTCTCTAAGCTGAAAACTATAAATTTGTCAGTTCACCTCATAAAAGAATACAACATCTTATCTTAGTGATCTTAGTGGATTTTATTACAAAAGGCCGAGCCCGAAAAAGCTGCATTATAAATAGATTGTATAAAGCTCGTTATAATTTAACAGTTTTGTACTGAAGCTGCTATACGTCGTCTCAGTGCTTATTTGTCCAAAAGACCAATTTACCGAAAGAGTTTTTAATAGAGAATTAGTCACTTTTAAATATCAATTCTTATGGTATTAAGTACACATTTTATATTAATCAAGCCAAAAAAAAATATCTTATCTATAATATTAATAATAATATAGGTATAGCCTTTATTTAGACACACTTTTGTTACATATTACTAATTGCACATATCACAACTGAAAAAATAAAATTATGACTGGTGAGTCGACATCGACAAAGGTATGTTTGCCGCCATTGGCAAAGGCCTTCTCCATATCTTTCCATTCTTTTCTGTTGAGTGCTGTCCTGGTCCATGTTTTCCCCGCCGTTGCTTTTATATCTTCTTCCCACCTTAAGAACTGTCTTCCAGGTTTTCCTTTTTGCGTTTCTGGGATACCAGAAAACCAAAGCTCGGTTCCATTTTTCATTGCCTCTTATTATGTGGCTAGTTTTGTTTTTTATTCTATCGCTTTTCTTGATATTGAGTATGCTCCTCTCCATCGCTGTTTGGCAGGTCTTAATTTTTGCATTTTATCTATATACTATGTACCTATATAGAAAATATTTTTTAAATAGAGGAAAAAATTATCTACTGTAAAGTACAACAAGTATTAGTTTTTGAACAAATAAGCACAAAAGTGACATATACTTGAGGTATAACTTTTTAATCTCCCACGGATGGACACAGACCTCGCTTTAATGTAAGAAGGGTTCAGGTTATAGTCCAAACGTAAAATACTAACCAAATATGAATAGAGAATAATTGTCACTGCCGCGATCTAACTTTTTCAACAAAAAAACATTAAATGTTATTTCTTAAAATGCGATACATAATATTTGTTAAAATTAATCATATCTAAATAAATTCATGTATTCTATATTACACTATACTAATAAAAATAATAATAAATAGAAGTTGATTTATTGGTAATCGTGGAAGGCCGTAAAACCGATTCGGTTGCTTTGTTTACTTCTGCCGTAATAAAAATTTATACTGTCTGTATTATACATATGTATAGCTATAGCTATTGGTTGAGTTCGCTTCTGAATTTAAATCTCAATTAATAAAAAAAAACATTATCTGAAAAGATATACTTGTATCATTATACACTACAAATACTAAAAACAATGAAAATAAAACGTGTGTGTGTACTTTATGTACGCACGTAAGAAGTTATACTTCTTTGGCGTAACAGAACAAAAATAGCTAAAGATTTCCTCCTGTATGTCACAACTCTCTGTTTGTAAAAGGAATGCAGCTAACTTCATCATGTCGCTTTCAGCTAACTTCATCATGCGCTATTTTGACTGTCGGTGTGCGCGCGCATCGTAAAAATTTTACTCTCATATTTTTTTCCAAACGTGACAAAATAAGTGTAATTTTAAAAACTTCAAAGCACGTATAAAATAACTTCTAAAGTTTGGCGCTTTTGTCATTCATTGTGGTTTCTTATTAAACCATACCTTCTCGTATTCATAATTTTAGCTGACTGACAAACTCAAGCACAGCCTAGACCACTGAGTCTAGAAGCAGGAAATTGTACACAAGAGTTTTTTACATAACGAGCTTTATGTGTATGTATGTATATATGTATGTACTCAGCCCTTTTTAAAGTCCCACTGCTGGGCGCGGCTTCACTTCAATACCGAGCATTAAGGAAGGATTGTTTTTCCCGTAAAGTTTAAATAAGGGTTGAAAGTTTGTAGGAAAGTTCATTCATAATTCTCAATGCTAAGAAATATACAAATTAATGAGCTTTTGTTAATATTATCATTAGAAAACCCCATAGGGCTTACTACATAGGCTTATTCCTGATATTACAAATAACCCTTATAGAATTCAGAAACTGTACAGCTACACTCTAGAATATATTTGCACGGTTTTTATCGTGAACAAGTAAACTGGAGCATGACAGGCAGTCTATAAGTTTTCGACTAAATTTGGATTATTTAATATTTGAAACAATGTTTAGGTGTATTATTATTTCTCGCTAACTGATCTCAGCAGAACTGCCTTCCAAGCCGTTAGCAGCTTCCTTACGGGCTTACATACCGACATATAATTTAAGTGAATAAAAAAATGGTTCAAACAGTTCTTGCAAAAGTCTATTTGAATCAAGTATACTTTAACTTAATTTGATTAAACTTTTTTATTTTTTATTTAAAATTAAAACTGAGATCCAAGGACATCTATACTAGTATAATATTTTGTCATCTGTGGTATATATAATTATATAATTGTGTTTTCTTTTTTAAAATTAGGAGATACCTACTGTATTTAGAAAAATATAATTTTTAAACATTTTCAAATAAAAAAACATACCTACTATGCAATAATTTATAACAGAAATGAAAAAAACTAAACATACCTAGCAATTTACGATGTAGTCCAACCTTGCAAAGGTCTAAAGTTCAAGGTAAGGTCGTCCTTCAATACTGTACTTCGCTGTATTCCCGACCTCCAACGAGTAAACCCGGACACGTGTACCCTTGAACTTCCTGTAAGCCTCGTGAGGTCAGGAGGTGAACGCGACCTCTAAACCAAGGGCACATATAGATCTGTCCTTGTTATTAAGGTTACAGGGCTCTCTGTCCTTGTATACAAGGTGAAACAGAACAAGCGTCCTACAAATATAGGTCACAATTTTGACCTCGACGAGGTCAATGCCAATTTTTACGTCACATTTAAGGAAATAAAGCTTTCAAGCTTAATAATTATAATATTCATAAGGTAACAGGAGATGTCTATTTCTTATTTACTTTGTTAAATTTTTTTAGTTACCTTACTATATTACCTTTATTTCATGGTAATCTATAGAGGCAGAGTTTTTTTTTTGTTTGAACGCTCTAGTCAGAGAAATAACTAATCCGATTTAAAAATCTTTTTGCATTAGACACTTAGCCTGTTTTTTTTAAGAAGGCTATAGGCTATATATTCCGATTTAAAAAATCTTTCTAATTATATAATTCTTCTCTAATCCGATTTAAAAATCTTTTTGCATTAGATACTTAGCCTGTTTTTTTTAAGAAGGCTATAGGCTATATATCATATAATATATAATCTATCTATTCCATATTAACCATTAAAACGCACCTAGAGACGAGCCCGAGCGAAACGAGGGTAAGTCACTTATCTGGTAATATAGGTAATAAAAAAGGTTGTTGTATATTTTGAATTTAAATCTACGTATGTATGTGTGTGTGTGTGCATGACTAAACATGAAATCTAGAAAACCACTAAACCTATGTAGGTAAAATTTAGCACATATATAGGTAGTTTATAGGCAGGTGATAAGTATCAGTTAATTGCGAAAATTTTGTGACGAATTTTGCGACATGGCAGAATTAAGAGGGTCTACAGACTATCGTAATTTTATAAGAAAGTGCTATGTTTTTGCTGATAAAGACATAAAAATATATTATTTTGGGTACATGTAAATCAACTAGGCACACATAGTCGCGGGCAAACGCTAATCTATACTAATATTATAAAGGGGTAAAGTTTGTGAGTTTGTGAGGTTGTAGGGAGTAATCTCTGGATCTACTGAATCGATTTAAATGAAATTGGTAAGAAGATAGTTTGAAACCCTGGGAAGGACATAGGATACATTTTATCCCGGAAATCATCGCTTAAGGGGGTCAAAATGGGGATGAAAGTTTGTATTGGGAAGCAAGCTAGGGACGAAGCGAATGTGAGTCGCTAGTTTATTATGTAGTTAAAGTTTAAATAATTTTTTTGCACAATAATGTATTGTATTCAGTCTTTTTTAACGTCTCACTGCTAGGCACTGGCCTCCCTTAAATACGAGAAGGATCAGGCAATGTTCACCACTTTGTATAACGCGGCAATATTCGCCAACTGCGGGTTGGAAGACGTTACATGTTCTTTAAAATTTGTTAGATTCTCTCAGACATACAGGTTTCACGCTGTTTTCCTTCACCGTAAGACAAGCGATAATAATGTTGAAAATAACTCGCACGTGAAAATATCATAGTTGCGAGACCCAGGATTTGAACCCGCTTTCAGTTTCCCAAACGGGCGCGTTACCACCGGGCTATTACTGCCTTACTGTATAAATATACATGAAATAATATACATTATTATTATAAAACGTTACAAAAACACATCACCTACATAATTCTAACGCAATTACTTTGTTTATTTCGTTTGTAGCATTTTCAAATATTTGAAATACCTATCTGCTTCGCTAAATCCATTTTGACATTTCTAAAACTGCCTATAATTGCTTCTTAAAACATTTGTTCAAAACAAAACAATGATCGCATTAAATTGACGATGATAGAAATACAAAACGTTTTCACGCGTTATTAATACTCGTAGTCATTTGTTTCGCACATCGTCTACAGACTTTGCATATGTTGAAATCTGCGCAATATTTATACTTAGGAATTGTAATAGAACATAAGGCTAAGTGTACATGATAATTAAATTAATCAAATCTGTATTTGATTCAGAATTTTACTATATGTATAGATTTAATTTAATTATCATGTACACTTAGCCTTATTCAGTAAGATTTTCTTTAATATTTGTATATTAAATATTTTTTCGAGAAAAGAAAATCTTACTGAAATAGTCATTATTATCGATACAGAGGCCGAATATATAGTTTTTAGAACTTTTATCTGTCTGTCTTTCTGGAAACTCATCACGAGAAAACTAGTGGGTAAATTTTAATGAAATTTGATATGATGGTAACTAGGTAGGAGGATAGGTCAACCTATAGGATACTTTTTACTGCGGGAAAATATTTCACATCTCAGAAATCTATACTAACCGATAAAACGTAGGTCCGAACCCGAGCGGAGTCTCTAGTTATATATAATTTTTTTTTAGTATCTAAATTGTTTACCGTTTACCTGACTTATTGAAATATATACAAAATATGTTTAATAGTGCCTAAGCAAGTAAAAGATAAACTTTCAATAGTATAAAAAGACTATTTTTGCCCACGGCTCTACTCGCCTAGTTATTTTTATACTATAAGATAGCCTTTCGTGAAAAATAAGACTATCAAATTCTAATCATATATATATATATAGCTAACCGTGAAAACGTACCTAGGGACGAACGCGAGCGAAGCGAGCATGAGTCGCTAGTATATTATAAAAAAATGATTTTTATATATATGTATATATGATTAAAAAAAAATTATAATAATTTTTATTAAAACAAACTTAATATAGAATATTTAAGGTACAGATTCGGCTTAATTAGAATTTTATTATATGTATATATATATATACATATAAAGGGGTTAAAGTATGAAATAGCCGATGTGTACTGAAAAATTGAAATTCGTTTTTTTTTAATTTAACATATTTATTTAATCAAAATAATTACCGTTATTACGTATACGTTGCTGCCATCTAATAGGAAGATAATAGGAAGGTAATAAAACAGCTGGCAGTTTCAGAGATAATAACGTTAATACGAACAAACAAATCCATTTATTAAGCTTTATTACATTACATAATACAGATTATTCTTAACACTTTATTTTTAACCACTAATTTATCGCTTCTGCGTAAATGCGCTAAAATAAATATTTATCTAAAAATGACTCAATTTACGTTATAAAATAAAAATGCACAATTTTTTTTAAGATTTACGACTGCAATGACATCTGACAAATTACTTCTCCAAGTGTCTGTCCGTCCTAGACGCTGTTGCTGGTTTTTACCTTCTATTTTGTGTAATATGACATTTAAAATTTGCATAGAAAATATTAATTGGATGTCACCATTTTTTTTTCTCCTACAGGTGTCACTTCCATTTGAAAGTGTTAAATAGTGACCATGCGAGTCAAGAAATAATTTACAAGTATTAATGTAGAGCGTTCACAAAAAAATATAATAAAATTGCGACTAATGGTCAAAAATATAAGTTATAGCCCGTGACTTCATATACGCAATGCCTCAGAAATGAAATATCCATATTACTAAAGAATGAGATAGTTTACACCAATGTTCAATAATTATAAGACACAACTTTTCTAAAATCAATTTTTAGAAAACCCGATTAGTTTTAAATTAACTGCAAATTTACATTTCTCAATTATTAAATAATTAATCAATTAAGTTGGCAAATTATTGATATCACAGGTTGCTATTGTTTAACAAAATCTATGGGGGAATCTCGTTTTGACAAAAAAAAGTTTGTCAATTGATTAGTAGCGCCCACTGTTCAGTTATGAAGCTTTCTATCAGCAAATTTTTTTATTTCACGTCTTAAATAAAGCCAATATTAACAAGGAAATTGGAATTCAATTGTTTTTATTTAATCCGTTCGGTATTTTTAAAGATTATTCCTTACACACAAAGAAAGAATGTAATTCTTTAATTTACAAAACTCTACCAGATATAATATGGTTATATTAATGACATTAATTTTAAAGAAATAAATGATAAAAGACGGACATTCATATCATTATCACTGTCAATATGAAATTCAGACATTTAAAGTGCTGAAATATCATCCCAATTACCCGTTGACAGCTACGACAGTGACAGCCCATGACAGGTAGTGAAAGTTTGGCGGCAAAAACATTTTTTTTTCGTCTTGACAATGGCATGACACCTTTTTAATAATAAAAAACGTTCAAAATAATTAACATCGACTTAGTAAATACGACAGTCACACGTTTTCTTTAAATTTTTAAGTAACTGCCGGACTACTATTGTAAATACGAAAGGTTGTATGTGTGAATGTTTGCTACTTCTACACACTGGTCCGGTGTAAGGATAAGGGTCAATTTAGTACACAAATAGATAATGACCTGTAGTAACACATAGACTACATTTAGGCGCTGAGAAACGCACGAGAGCAAAGCAAGGGTAAGTCATTACTTTTATAAAAAACTTATTTTAATAACCATTAAAATAAGTTAAAACAAATCTATCCCCCTGGAACCGTATATTTTTCCGGGATTATATATAGCCTATAGCCTTCCTCAGTTAACAGGCTATCTAATGCAAAAAGAATTTTTCAAATCGGATTAGTAGTTTCTGAGATTAGAACGTTCAACCAAACAAACAAACAAACTCTTCAGCTTTATAATATTAGTATAGATTTAAAATCTGATTAAAAATTGAGTTAAAAAGATTGTAAAATGCGTTTAGTAGAGACCAGTGTCGATTTGCAACCACTATTTCTTCATCAGGTAGAAACGTATTTCATTTTACGTCTATATATACTTAATAAAAAATAAGATTCTGAGTCAATTCTGTACATTAGATGTTTTTTTGGAAAATGTTATTGAAATAGTATTATAGATCCAGAGGTTAGAATTTTTGTTTGTTTGTTTGTCTGTCTGTCTGGGAACGCATCACGAGAAAATCACTGGACAGATTTTGATGTTTGGTATGATGGTAGCTGGTTTTCCGGGTCAACATTTAGGATACTTTTTACTGAAGGAACATATCTCATCTCTGAGAAATGGATAATAAATGTTAAAACGTTACAAGGGAAGCGGGGGTTTTATATATAGTAATAAAAAACGTATTTTTTATTTAAAACTTATAAAATTCATAAAAATAATTTCTATATGTATAACTCTCATAAATATAATGTATAAAAAGATAGTTTTAAGAGAAAAAAAGTGTTAATACAATAAAAACTTATTTTAATAAAAATAGAATAGGTAATAGAAGGTAAGTATATAATACTCAAGTAGGCAGCGGTAGCTCAGTGGTAACGTGCTCGCTTGGAAAGCGAGTGAAGCAGGTTCAAATCCCGGGTCTGCGCACCTCTGATATTTTCATGTGCGAATCATTTCTAACATGATTACCACTTGCCTTACGGTGAAAGAAAGCATCGTGACGAAACCTGCAAGTCTGAGAGAACCTAGCAAGTTTTCAGAAGACATGTGAAGTTCGCCAACCTGCACTTGGCCAGCGTGGTGGACTATGGCCTGATCACCCTCGTATTGAAGGGAGGCCCGTGCCCAGCAAAGAAACGTTAAAAAGCGCTGAATATCTCATACATACATCTTACTCAAGATCTGCACTATTATTATAAAGAGGTAAAGTTTGTGTGTTTGTAATCTCTGAAACTATTGATCCGATTCTGAAAGTTCTTTTATTTATAGGAAGCTACGTTACCAACGAGTGCTATAGGCTATTTTTTGAAATGAAAAAAAAAATATTTAATGTCAAAAATTAAGTAATTTTAATTGAAATCGGAAGAAAAGTAGCAGTTGAGTTGTTTTATTGGTGTGCGCTGCCGTTTGAAATTTGAAATTAAAGTGCCGTTTGAAATTAAGCAGTTTGAAATATAAAGAAATAAAATGTATGACAAAAAACTAGGGACGCGAGAAACGAGGATAAGTTCAAAGTTGTTAGTAATAAATATTCCTTCAGAGTCAAGACTTTAATATAAAAGGCTATCCTTTTGAATAAGAAATATTATACACCTCTTATACGTATTATGTACAATAATTGTAGGTATATATTATATCTCCAGCCCAACGAAATATTGTTCCCGAAATATGAACAATGATGGCTATTATGAAAGAATTTTACTGCTGTTCTGCTTCTAATTATACTGTTAAACAAAGATTTTTGAGGATTATTTCAATTCAATTCAATTCAATTTCCGTGCCAGTAGAGCACAAATTATTTCACCAATGTCACGTAGAATCGAGAAGGATTAATTCAGTACAGTTACGAATGAATTTCAAAAAACACCGGTCAAACATAAACATCCTCTGTTTTGGAAGTTGGGTAAAAAATTAACAGTTAAATAAACTTTGAAATTGATTTCAAAAAGGATCTCTGAATATACAATAGTTATCCACGGACTCAATTATGTAATAAGTTTTAAGATTTTAATGCTATACCTACTATAATACTTTCACTAGCTTGATATATTATTTATTTGTCTAAATCTCATAATCATATAGTATATTCCTTTTTAAACAGGAGCAAGTTCATTCATTAATTTTATGATACGTCCCAAGCCCTAGTAAAATACTACTATGAAATAACTTAAATTTTCGAATGTAGTTCAATAAAAAAAAATGAGTTTTTTTTTTAATTTAAACATTGTATTTGATTTGTTTATATAGTTATTCAGGCATTGCAGGGAATTTACCGAGAATAGTTACCGTCAAGTGTTAGAATTTATGAATACCTTCTTCTTATTCTCCAATTTCCTCGTCCTCAGACTTTTGACCTAACTTTCTTTAAGTATAATAAATACTTAATAAAACTACTACTAGACCTTACAGCCTAACACGCCCCCACACTTTCATAATTCAAAGGTGTACAAATCAGTAGTTAAAAATTGACTACAGAAATCAACTGCTTCAATGATTATGATAATTTCATTTTTGAATAAAAGTTATCTTAATCAAATATACTGGAAAAATGAACTCCAGCTCAAGATTTTTTCAGCACAAATTAGGTTACTTCATTAGGTACTCATATTGCTGGTATCGATTAATCGCTTAAACTCTTCGCAACTCTTATTGGATATTTGAAATTTTTTAACGAAACTAAATACGATGTGGTAATATATATAATACCTAAATTTATTTAAATTATTTGTCGACGAGCTATTTTAGTAGACAATTGGTAAGAGATATCGTGTTACAATGGGGAAAATGGCAACACTTTGCTATTTTTGCATCAAGTATGTAACAATTTTAGTGGAATTTAGTACATAATATAGAAAAAAATATACATATGCACTTATTTTATTAAACTATAACTTTAAAAAACATTTACATTCACCACAATATGGTAGTAGATTATATTACAATACACATTAAAATAATGATTTTAACTATTTGTATTCATTATTACGAATAATTACATGAAACTTAAAATAAAAAAAAATATTAACCACATAAAGTTAAACGTAAAAAAATACTGTAACATTATTTACTTCGCTATTAGTTGCTCAATGTCATGATCTTAAACCAAATAAAAATGTCAAAACAAAAAAAAAATAAACTGTCACATTTTAAACTTACCGCGTAATTTCACAACACAACACTACACTAAGCTATGAGCTACTCTAAGCTAACGTCTACACAGTTTGTAATAACCGCTTCAAATATCCACGTGATGTGTTCTGAATCTCGCTATAAATATACCGCTTGGAAATTCGATGTTAACACTCATTTTATGGGGTCGCTGGATTTTATTTGCTGTGTGTTAAATAATTATGTACTATTTTATATTAAATTGAATACAGATGGAGATATTGTCCAATCATCTCTAAATAAACAATAAATAATAAATATTTAAATTAAACTACTTTCCTTTTTAAAACAAGTAAGACAGTGTTCTTGTTTATTTATTAAGTAATTCTGAAGTTTCAAGCGCATTTCCCAATGAGTAGGAAATTCACAGGAAACCCGAATATATACCCGAATATATATATTCATTTAATTAGTAAATCAGAAACCATTTTGTCATCAAACAAATATCTATAATAGTAACGTATATTAACGTCCCACTGCTGGGCACGGGCCTCCCTTCAGTACGAGGGAGATCAGGCTATAGTACACCACGCTGGCCAAGTGCGGATTGGCGGACTTCACATGTCTTTCGAAAACTTGCTAGGTTCTCTCAGACATGCAGGTTTCCTCACGATGTTTTCCTTCACCGTAAGGCAAGTGGTAATCAAGTTAGAAATGATTCGCACATGAAAATATCACAGGTGCGAGACCCGGGATTTGAACCCGCTTCACGCGGTTTCCCAAGCGAGCGCGTTACCACTGGGCTACCACTGCCTTTTTTCTATAAGTACAATTATTCGTAAAAGGCGCAACTAAAACTAAGGCTAAATTTCATTTAATCACGTGATCAACTAAGTTTCGAAATTTCGACATCTATCTAGTCCTTACTCTACTTATAATATTGTGAAGTTTTAAAGTACCTAGTAGGTACTTTAACACAATATTATAACTTCATAAGCCGAACAAAAAAGACGATTAAAATTTAATACAAATTCAAAAAAGGTGTATAAAGAAAAAAAAAAGCATACACAGCAACTATTAAATGTTATTATTATTAGTATTGGAATAATCAATCGATTGATGAGAAGCTCATGTAAACGTGTATACAAACTTCGTTACATTGCAGATGTTAGGCTTCGCGATTTGTGTTGCGTGTGTAAAATAAACTATGTACAAATTCATTTTTTTTTATTTTTGACACTATATAGGATTTATTTTATTTTATTTTATTTTTAATATATTTGGGAAACATACAGTACAGTATTACATAGAAATAAATTATATATAAAACACAAACCAGTAGTTTCCACTTAAAAATATTTCATAAATTAAGCAGCGACAATGAAAAAAAATAAAATGAAGAGATGATTATTATTATTAGTTTTAACTAGAACTGATTAATAGTAGTTCTAGTTAATACTAATAATAATAATAGCAATCAAATTACAATAATGAAAATAATTATAAATATTAATAACATCAATTCTAATAATAACCTATTATGTTAATATTAATATTGATAATATTAAGAAACTGCTACTGGAACGCTTGAATAATAACAAATAATATAAACTTATATTATTCGTTACTAGCGACTCACCCTCGCTTCGCTCATGTTCGTCCCTAGTTACGTTTTAGGGTTAAGTATAGATTTCTCAGAGATATATTCCAGCAGTAAAAAATATCCTATATGTTAACCCGGATAACCAGCTATCATCATACCAAATTCCATCAAAATCTGTCCAGTGGTTTTCTCATGATGTGGTAACAAACAGACAGACAAACAAAAATTCTTAAAACTATAGTTTTGGCTTCTGTATCGATAATAATGTCTATTTCAATAAGATTTTTCAAAAAATATGTAATCTACAGATTCGGCTTAGTTACAATTTTTAACCGACTTCCAAAAAAAGGAGGAGGTTCTCAATTTGACCGCATATAATTTTTTTTTATTATATGATATAGATTACTATTAGTATCTATTAGAGAATACATAAGTCAAAAAAATTAATTTGTTTAAATAACATTACCAAGTAAAATTAAAAAAGCGAGAAAACGCTTTACGTATGGCATAAATAGATAGAAAGACCGGTCATGGGTTCGACTCCGGGTTATAATATCATAACGTACATACAATATATACGTCATATATTTATTTAAACTACGTCTGTACTTTTTCATCCAACCACTTTTATGAATGTAAACATTAGAACATTGCTCATATTTATTCTTTAGCACTCAGTACAAAGTTGTTTTGGATTCGTAAGATCTTAAAATACTCGATTAGAGGTAGCAACTAAAAAATTTTAAGCTCAGCGTTTCATTCCTTACGATATGAAACTTCTGAGGAAAATGTAAATCATTGTGACTTTAATTGATTCAATACATAATTATAAAAATATCAATTAAAGGCGAGTCAGTTACGCGCATTAAAAGTTCCATACCAGCATAATATGTATATTTGTTACATATTTACTAATAAAATTTTACACCCCTTTTTTTAACGTTGGAAAATGTATTTAGGCACGAAGTGTGGGTCTCACCGGCAAAGCCGGCAATACGCACTAAAACCCAACGGAACCTCCCCCGTCTTAATCGGGCGTCGCAGGATCGCTTACGCCCTCCGGTAGGTCTGCCTAAGCAGACCACACAGTCATGGGTTTGCTACAACGGTCTACTCTACTATCAAAGAAGTACCAAGAGCAACCCGCATAACACACCAACCACCGAGGTGGGCCGCCTTCCCATGGCTTCACGCCCGGCTGGATTGCTAGACACAATTGAGCCCCTCCCCCCTCCTCCCCTCCCCACCACGACAGGGTGAATGCACGTTGGGGGAAAAATTTTACACCCCTAAAGCAAAAGCAATTAACTATTATAAATTTTTAAAGTCAAACTTCTTTACGCACGCTTGACTTGGTGAGTAAGCTGGTGAGTGCGTGACGGGAGCGTTACGAAAAGTGTGATCCGGCGAGGCGAACGTTTATTGCCATGGTAATTGTCGTTATTGTCTGACAAATGATATATAATATTATATTCTTTCTAAAAATATATGATTGTAATATGCCTAATATGCGTTATTTATTTTTTTAGTATCTCACCTATCCTAATTATTTAAAACATAAATTAAATTTCATAAAGAGTACGGATAGCCTACAGAAGTTTTGCTTCTGACGCGTGTACACATTCATACACGCACTCTTCAATTTTTTTAAGAGCTTGCGCTATAAAAACGAATAAATCATGTTGGCATTTTTAGGATATAGCAAAGATATAAAAAATAAAAGAAACGCATTTGCCGTATGTCACTAAGGACTGATAAATAAACTGTATGTATACATATTATATACACATATTTACACGGTATTCACTTTCCTTCAAATTTTCGTTCACTATAACACATTTCGGTTCGAAATGTGTTATAGTGACAAACATGATAGGACAATTCATAATATCTTTACCTAAGTTAAATAAATTAATTAAAGCAAAACTGAATCAAAACTGTAATCCATGATGAAGTATGTTGTAAAGATCGCATAATCTGTTAAATAAATATATAAAAAAGGGCACAGTCTATCAAAGAAATAAATATTTAGATCGCTGTATTAGCGATAATCCCGCCTCTTGTACATAGTCCTTTTTTTTTTCTTGTATGTACCTACTACCACAGATTAACTAATGTTCTTAGGTACTTATTTTTTATTTACTTTAGTTCTTACTTTTTATGGCTGTACAGTAAATAGTATTTATTATTATTATTGTATGTACTTAATGTAAGCAATCCTGAAAAAGAATATTCAAACAGGATATTCGTTCATTAGGAATATTAATAATAAACATATTAAAATTTGTATAATCTGTACTTTGTTTATACTACACTGAAATAATAATTACATCTTCAATAGAATTCCAGCAGACTAAATATTTACTCCTTACGCAAGCGGATAGTACTGCGATATTAGATGTAAGTTCCATATTTTATAGGACTAGCGACTGGCCCTCGCTCCGCTTGGGTTCGTCCCTAGTTACGTTTTAACATTTAGTATAAATTTCTCATTGATGATATATTTATTATATGTTGACCCGGGTAACGCCCGGGTAGACAGACAGACAAGGCAGATAGACAGATAGACAGACTGACAGGCAGACAAAAATTCAAAAAACTATAGATTCGGCCTCTGTATCGATAATAATGACTATTTCAATAGGATGTTCCAAAAAATATTTAATGTACGGATTCGACTCGGAAATCTGAATTTTATTATACGTATGTGCAGAAGATATACTCATATGAATGTATATTGAATTATACTAATTACAACAATATGTTTACGCACTAAAGTTCTTTTTTTACTACATTAATGAAGAAGAAAGGGATTTTAAATTAAATTATCTTTTTTAATCAGACACGGGAAGAGATCATGACGCGAAATAATCCGCAAAGATAGTTATATTTAAAAATATTGACTCTTAAGTTATAAATATAAAATCAAATATCATCTTAGCTTTGATTGCTGCTTTATTAATGTCACACAGAACACAGACTGACAGCTATAAATTACGATAGTTATATTATAGAACATCTGTTATTACTTCAAAGATTGCTGGAGATTATTAAAATAGTAATAAAATTAATTATTTTACTTATTTTATTTTCTTAACTCTCTTTGGATTTATTCCAGCAATTTTTGGTAAAAACAAAAGCCAATATTATATATGTGTCTTTGAGGTTTGAATTAGTATTTGACTGCCTTCAAAAAGAAGCGAGGTACTCAATTCGGTTATACGGTTTTTTTTGTGCATAGCATATATATTATAATGATAGTAATATTTATAATGTTTAGTTAACCTGAACTGTGGTTAGATTACCTGTGGTTAGATGACACATTTGGCTCAGTTTGTAGTGATCCTACTTGCTGTGCCAGCGGTCACGGGTTCAAATCCCGCTAGGAGACATTCATTTATATGATGAGCACGAATGTTTGTACTCCAGTCATGGGTGTATATATTTATAATATGTATCTATTTAAACTTAAATATGTGTACTGTATCAACTATCTGGTGTCCATAACACAGGCCTCGTAGCTTACCATGGAACTAGATAGTGTTGTGTGTTTATGTCATAACATATTAATTTATAGATAAAAATTTAAAAAGAGCTCCCTTAAGCTTACCCTAAGAGTGGAAGTTGAAGTCTGTATTATATATTTTTAGTTAAACAGTAATTATTGTAAACAAAACAGTACTCGATTGGTAATAACTAATAATTAATCGAACGAAATCATTGCTTTGAAAAATCAAGATTTAATTTTAAACTAAATTCACACAAAATATTGAGAAATACTCATGACTGATACTTTTAAGCTCTATTTATTCAACGAAAAAAACACAAAAGCTTTATTTCCTATGAAAGTACTCGTAAAAGAGCTTTAAGCCAAATTTTTTAGCTAAAAGCTTGACAAGATTATTTCATCATAGGCAATTAACTCATCTACGTGTCCATACATGTATAATGGATATACATGAAGGTATAATTAAGATTGTATTCATATCGTAAGTCACGTCGCGTCCGGACGACGCGACGTGCCAAACAAAACGAATCTTTTATTTGTAAATCGGGATGTTTCAAACGTTCATGGCCCATTACACATTTGCGGCAGTATACCTAATAGATATTATAGATCGATTCTTCATTGATTAAAAAATATAGTACTAACCACATACGTATGTACATACATATGTATGTACATACATACATATATAGTAAATTTAAATGACAGCACTGTAGCGCGCCCACGTCGCGACGGGACTTTTCTTCCGACTTAAAGTCAAATTGTAACTAGTTCTTGTTATATTGTAAACATATTATCAACCAGATAGCTTCAGATTCTCAAGGAGGGTTGATGTCAGGCAGGCGGCCGGTTGTAAAGCTTTTGCCAAATCCTATCAGCAGTACGAAAGATGTACTGCGTCGATCAAGTAATTGGGAAATGGACAGGGAGATGATGAGTATTATCCAGATAGCGTAATCTTACTCGTGTACTAAGAAAATAATCATACAGACATTAGCTGTTTTTAATGAGACTTTTTTGCCCGTATTGAAAACCGGTGTGGTGTGTGCGGTGGTGTGGTAGTGGGTTTTGGTTTTATTTAGTTTCTTTTTCGTGTTAAAAATATCTAAGAGTTAAACAGACAAAGGCAAATAGCGACTTTGTTTAATTTAAAGATTAGCGACTAGTGCTTGTCACCATCATGGTGTCCTGGAGTAAAACTTTCGAACTAAGCAAAAACTCCTCATTAACAAACACCCGAGTAAAGCCGCAAGAAGTAACTAGATTAAGCTTAATAAAAGAAAAAAATATTTGGTCCTAATCGATAAACTGTGAAACTACTGAAAAGTACATTATCCAATAGTAACATAAACTAGACAAATTTTATTCCGGTAAATAAAATCAAATCAAAATATATGTAGGTACTTTGTTTAATAAATAGACTAACAAGATATTGAATTGTCAATTGTTAAAATTAAATTAAACAATATCTATACTATAATATTATAAATATTAAAGTTTGTGAGTATGGATGTTTGTTACTCTTTCACGCCAGAATTATAGTCTGGAATAACATATAAGCTACTTTTTATCCAAGGAAAAAGTACGATTCCCGTGGTATAGATTTGTTTTTGTTTTTCTAGAGGCGAACCCGAACAAAGCGAGGGTGAGCCGCTAGTAGTCTATAAATAAGCTACCATCGGTCGAAGGGCGGTTCCGCTAAAAAGAAGCGAAGTGAAACTCAATAGTCGCGTAAATGAGTTTTTCATTAATAAGTTTTCAGCTTCAAATTTTAACATGAAATTTTCGCAATCGGATTCCGAAGAAGCTCGAAAAAATCTCAATTATCGTTGACGTCAGTTTGTAACGATATAAAAATATCGCGTTCCGTTACGAATTCGTATCGTTAATTAATGTCTCGGACGATGGCGACTATTTATACTTTTATAACGTCTCTTGAGTAACGTGACACGCGATGACGGATTCGCTTAATAGGCCACGTATATATGTATAAGCATATTTTATTTGTCTGATGTTCTGTCACTTGGTCTAATGCATCTAATAAATTTAATCTGTACATGCAGAAAATGTCACATGCAGACATACCAATAGAGATAAGTCTCTGACGTTATAATCGCTCAGACCATTTATTTATGTAAACTACATATTCCTAAAAGTTTACTCAAAATTAGTTTATTTTGATTAGTAAATTTCATTTCATTTACGATAGATGGATTTATATCTATCTTTGAAGAGATTAAACGGTATGCTATTATCGATGTCGGTATCTGGAGTGTATTACATATTGTTTACATACCTATCCATCTAAAATTACCCGGAAATAGTTTATTTTTGCGTCCGTAGATGCCCAGGACGAACGATAATTTTCGACTTAATTCACAAATATAGATGGAGATTACAAATTTCCTAAAAAATATAGCATCTCCAAAAGTGGTTTATGTAGCTTCTAGTAATATCCTAGCTATTTGATTCACCGAATATTAGTAAAAAAAATGCGTGTGTGTACTTATGTACGTTCGTAAGAAGTTATATTTCTATGGCGTAACGGAACAAAAATAGCTAAACTCTGTTCGTAAAAGGAATGCAGGAATCATGTCGCTTTCAGCTAACTTCATCATGTCGTTTTTTGGCTGTCAGAGTGCGCGCGCATCGTAAAATTTTACCGTCATAATTTTTCCAAACGTACTAAAAGATGTATTACTTCAAAAATCATTTTATATAACATAATACGTTTGAGACGTCTAATACCTTAGTCCCTCCCGTGACCATGATTGTTATAAAACATTCGTGACTTCGCGTCGGGAACCAAGAATCAAGATTCGACGAGACGAAAAAATCGAAAAGATAGTTTTATTCAAAATGCCAAATATTCGCGTAAATCTAAGTAAGTATTATAAGAAAATTCATATTTATAAACGCCGATGTTGACATAGTTTAGAACCGAGCCATATAGAGGAAGCCAGTAGGTACTTCACCTAAAGCGTATCCAATAAAGGTCGGGCGGGATTATTTAGTGCGATGAAATTTAATATAGCGTCGAGTGTGCTTTTACTAGTAAAGTTTCTTTTGTTTTACACCTTACCAGCCACAAATCACAATGAATTTCTTAATTGAGTGACCTATTTTAAGTGTACTTTTATTTATTTGCACACATAATTAGTATCATATTTACAATATCATTTACATCATATATGTAGATATAAATATAAGATAGAGGCGTCTAATCGGTTTCAATCAATTATTTCTGTGTTACCTGTTAGCCTGCCGTAATTAACTATTGAGATAAATTAGAGATGAAAGAATTTATTTTTTATAATTTAGTGTGTTGTACTGTACTTTTTGACCGACTTTAAAAAACTTGGAGTGCTTGATTTATGTGTTTATTTGTTTGAGTATGTCACAGTTGAGGTAGTGGTAGCCCAGTGGTAATGCGGTCGCTTGAGAAACCGAGTAAAGCGGGTTTAAATCGCAGGTCTCGCACTGCTGATATTTTTACGTACGAATCATTTCCAACATGATTACCACTTGTCTTACGGTGAAAGAAAACATCGTAAGGAAACCTGAATGTCTGAGATAACTCAGCAAGTTTTCGAGAGACATGTGAAGTCTGCCAACCCACACTTGGCCAACGTGATGGACTATGGCCTGATCTCCATCGTATTGAAGGGAGGCCCGTGCCCAGCAGTGGAACGTTAAATAGGACTGAATAAATACATAGATTCTAAAGAAGTTTCACTTCAAAAACTAAATAATATTTAGTAATTGTTTCCATGTTATCATTATAATCCATCTTAATATTTAATAAATGACATGACAATTTTGTCACTACAAAAAATCCATATTATACTAAATCAGGTTATAAGATATCATTATTTAGAACTTTAATTAAATCAAATGTTTTCCTACAGCTGGAAAAATTACTAACATTGAAAGTAACTCTCTTATTTTTTTAAAATCTAATTAAAATAACTTTATTGAAGATATAAATTCCAAACAGCTAAACTACATACTATATAAATAGATTTCCAACAATAATATGTAAACTCTAATGAATATTGTTGCTTGATTGTGAATATTTCGGTGTTATTTACGGTGCGATGTCCAGCTGTTAATTAATTAGCGCTGGAAATGGGACAAGAGGACGCTCCCGAACGTTTCCCGGAAAATTCTTGATAGTGAAACATAGAGGAACTGTCCTCTGCTATTTATATATATGATGTATCTTGTCTTATATTTTTAAATTTATATTTATTTTTTTAAATGTGTACTTTTCATGTGAAAAGGCATATCGATTACAAAATCCATCTTGAGTTTCATTCAAGTCATCGTGATTAAACTGATATGTTGAGAATGTTTTAACATTGAAAATGTTTTTTTTTGTCGCTTCGGTATAGGCCCAATTTTCAGCGAAAGTGCGACATCGCCCTGGTGTCGTGACTTTTGGGACTACGTGGCTGATTGGGATGTCAAAAGACACATCTTAACGAGGGCTACAAAATGCAAAAAAATTTTTTAATAAACTCAATTACTTTAAAAAAAAACGAAATAGTGTGAATAATGAGGTCGTTTTTTGCCCGGTTTCGCTCAGAAAATAATTCATATCGAAAAACTGAAGAAAACCCCTAGAGAGATTCTTTATGAATAAATAAATATGTATTTAAACTAATAAGTAACTAATATATATACACATAATAAAACAGTAACTTAGCGAAATCTATACGTAAAACATTTTTTAAAAACAATGACTGTAACGTATTGTGTACAGAATATATACTCCAAAACAATAGTTATTAAATTTTTTGTCTGTATGTCTGTTTGGGTGTGCGCGATTCACGCAAAAAGTACGGAACCGATTTTAACTAAATTTTGTGTAGTGATAACTTATTACTCGGGTCATATATAATATAATTTAATCCCTATAATAAAATATTAAAATTAATTTGAATATTATAAATGCGAAAGTTTGGATGGATGTTTGTTACTCAATCATACCAGGACGTCTGAAAGGATCTGGATGAAAAGCACAGGGATAGATTATAGTCTGGAATAACAAATTGATTATATTTTAACCCGAAAAAACGTACGATTTCCGTGGGATAAATTTGTTTTTGTTTTACACAAAGCAAGCGATCGACTATCTATTCAATATTAACCGTTAAAATGTACTTAGGGACGAACCCGCGCGAAGTGAGGTGAGTCCTAAGTCCTAAGCTCCTAGCTAGTGTCAGATAAATAAAATTGGTTGTTAGCTGAAGTTGTGTTTCTCTTCATTTTTTATGAAATTCAGCATTCATACCCGGCTATGTTCCGGTTCCGGCACTCCGGCTTCTTTATCTTCGTAATAATCCTTCGATTGTAGAAGATGAGCCATGGCTTAAGGAACTTTATAAGTCGATAGTCGCCTGTTAAGAAATAATTCTCTTTGGTGAAACGTTCGTCGAACGGAACAGCCCAGTGTCCAGGGCTATGCCATACCTTTATAGGTAAAAAATTTAATATAAATAATAACTCGCTACACATCCTATCTTTTTGTCTCTTGCTAATCTAAAAATCTAAATAATCAATGGGAGGGGACGGGACGGGACAGCACGGACCGTGACCGGACCGTAACCAGACCGTAACCGAATGGAACGTAACCGGAACGGAACCGGCACGGAACGGAACGGACCGTGCCCGGACTGTAAACCGGAACGTAACCGGTTCGTAACCGGACCAAGACCAGACCGTGACCGGACCGTGACCGGACCGTGATCAGACCATAACCGAACCGTGACCGGACCGTAACTGGAACGTAACCGAACCATAATCGGAACTGGAACGGAACCGGACCGTAACCGGACCGTGACCGGACCGTAACCGGACCGTGACCGGACCGTAACCGGACCGTAACCGGACCGTAATAGGACCGTGACCGGACCGTAACCGGACCGTGACCGGACAGTGACCGGACCGTAACCGGACCGTAACCGGACCGTAACCGGACCGTAATAGGACCGTGACCGGACCGTAACCGGACCGTAACCGGAACGTAATAGGACCGTGACCGGACCGTAACCGGACCGTAACCGGACCGTGACCGGACCGTAACCGGACCGTGACCGGACCGTAAGCGGACCGTCACCGGACCGTAACAGGACCGTAATAGGACCGTGGCCGGACCGTAACCGGACCGTAATAGGACCGTGACCGGACCGTAACCGGACCGTAACCGGACCGTAATAGGACCGTGACCGGACCGTAACCGGACCGTAATAGGACCGTGACCGGACCGTAACCGGACCGTAATAGGACCGTGACCGGACCGTAACCGGACCGTGACCGGAACGTAACCGGACCGTAACCGGACCGTAACTGGACAGTGACCGGACCGTAACCGGACCATGACCGGACAGTGACCGGACCGTGACCGGACCATGACCGGATCGTGACCGGACCGTGACCGGACCATAACCGGACCATAACCAGACCGTGACCGGAACGTGACCGGACCGTAACCGGACCGTGACTGGACCGTGACCGGACTGTGACCAGACCGTGACCGGACCGTAACCGGACCGTGACCGGACCGTAACTGGACCGTGACTGGACTGTGACCAGACCGTGACCGGACCGTGACCGGACCGTAACTGGACCGTAACCGGACTGTGACTAGACCGTGACCGGACCGAGACCGGACCGTGACCGGATCGGAATGGAACGTAATAAAACGGAAGAGAAGAGAAGACGTCGGACGAAAAAGACAGGCGAAGAAGGAAGGCGATAAAGAATTTGAAGAAGACAGGCGAAGAAGATGGGAGCCGGAACCGGAACGTAACCGGACCGTAACCGGAACGTAACCGGAACGGAACTGAGTGGACCGTAACCGGAACGTAACTGAGTGGACCGTAACCGGAACGGAACAGAACGGAAGAAAAGACGTCAGACGAAGATGAAAGACGAAAAAGACAGGCGAAGAAGGAAGGCGGTGAAGAAGGCGAAGAAGACAGGCAAAGAAGATTGGCGAAGAAGAAAGTATTTTTGGTAGGTATACGAGTTGTATCATTGTACTCTCTCCTTCTAACTTTGAAAAGATGGAGTAGAAAAATGTGCTAAAAGTTGCGCTAGTGAAGCTTTATATAATATTAGTTATAACATAAAGCCAAAAACTTTTTTTGTAGTCTAAACGCGGGTGAAACCGCGGGTTCTGCTAGTAATTAATATGTTAAAAATTTAATTCAGTTAATTTGGCAGATTCATTTTCAATGTACTCGAAGGTCGTGGCAGACACGAGATCTGCGATTTTTTTACCCGCGACGGCCACGGAGACGGTGTATGCGTTTAGGAAAAGAGGTGTTTGTCTATGTCTGTTACCATTGCTCTTGGAAACGATCTAGGACGATTTTGAAACGGTTTTTTGCTTTGTATAAGTTTCATTACTGAGCATGTCCTACAATATTACAGACCACCCGAGGGGCGCTTCTTAGCTACGTTTTATAATGTTATAGACCGCCACAGGGCGCTACAGTACACACATGATTCTCCAAAACGTTAATTTATTTAAATAAATGTATTGCATTTACTACTAACATTTTAAATTTAAAATAGCCACAAATAAAACATAAATAAAAAAAAATAAAAAAAACCACGACGGAAAACTGTGACATGAAAAAAACTTTAATTAAAAAAATTCAAAACCCCCGACGTTAAAGCATAATATAGAACATTTGTAAACTGTACATATTAAGTAGTATGTGCCAGTAGCTTTGTTGTTAATTAATATGCATTCTAACACAGATTACGCACGACGGCTATTAATAATATTCTATATTACACTAATGTCGTGGATTTTTTTTCATTTTTAATTTATGTCTTATACTTAAACAATGCTAGTAAAATAACTAAATAAACTAAAAAACAGAACTAAATACACGAATGGTATGTCGATATAGACTAAGTCTAAGATCCAAAGATTTTTTTCATTTAGTCTCAATGTTTCAAAAGTTATTTCGCGATTTACCCTAACTTCACTCGGGTGCTTAGGTACGTTTTATATAGATAGAAATAGTTATTGTGAGCATTTCTTAGGAGATAGACACATGTTATCATGGACGTTTCTGTGGGCCTTTTTAAAGCCTACATTTTTTTAGTACATTGTTTCGATGAATCCCTAAAGGTTTAGCCAGCCTTAGCCATGTAAGCCAAATAGAAAATCAGTTTTTTTAACAAAACACTGATAGATCAGCCATTTTGTACTGGCTCGTTCTATAAGTTAGTTAGAATACTGTATAAAATTCCGTTGCGTGGTTTAATGAAGTAGGCGAAGAAACAGACAGAGGCAGACAGCGAGTTTTTTTTGATATATTGTGTATAGGTATAGATATAATCTACTATATATGAGCGACTTGCGTTAACTCTGCTATTAAAACTTTTGTGTAATAAATCATTGAAATTTTTGTATGAAGAACAACTCAGCTGATTAGTTGTTAATTTTTCCCACGGGAACTGGAAATTTTCCTGTAATAAGTGTAAATACTTATCACAGTACAAAATTTAAAAAATATTTGATGTTACAGATTTAGCTTTGTTACTATTTTATTATATGTATAGACAGTGATTTTTCATAGCAAAGGATCAAACTTAAATAAAATAAATTAATTACCTGTGATATTCTAAATTCTATTTATTCTCACAAAAGTGACTTACAGTACCACAAACGCCATAAAGACCTATTAAAAGGTAAATGCGACATTTCATTGAGTATGCAGTACAATATTGTTGGGCTCACGCATTTATCATAAACATTTTGTACAGACAGTCTAATGTTACATTATCGTCACGTACATTTATTTCGCACTTTTAGTTTTCATAGAAGAAAAATTTCATTGCCAATATGATACATCCTTTATAGAATAAAGATAGGGAAGACACCTATTACTTTAGGATATTATTATCTATACAGATAAATAAAATTGGAGTGTCTGTTTGTAATATTAAAATAACCGCTTTTTACTAAATGCATATGGATGTATACACGGTACATATACCAAAACAACATTTTTTACAATTTTTGTCTGTCTGTCTGTCTGTTCCGGCTAATCTTTGAAACGGCTGGACCGATTTTGACTGGACTTTCACTGGCAGATAGCTGCTGTTATAAGGAGTAACTTAGGCTACTTTTATTTTAGAAAAAGAATCCGAGTTTCGCAAAAATAATGAAAACCCATGAAATTGTGAATAAAATCCGCGTACGGCGTACGCAATAACGTACGTACGTAACGTAAATCGCTATATAATTTAAATCAATATCTTAGAAGTAGCAAGCTATTTATGTATAAACATAGCTGACCGTGAAAACGTACCTAGGGACGAACGCGAGCGAAGCGAGTGTGAGTTGCTAGTTTAGTAGGTATAAAGCGAAAGAAACTGCATGTTGATTTTTTTAATTTTTTTAATTAAAATGTATTAGAAATATAAAGCGAATTTACCTGTAATGTTATAACCTCAAAGAATCTAAATTTAACGTGATAATAATTTCGCTAATCTATTATAATTACGAAAGTGTGTATGTATGTTTGTTTGTTATTTCATTGAAAAGCATTCCTAGAGACTGTGACCTAGAGCTAGACTTTACGTTATAGTCTCTTCTCTATGTCCTAGAGTAACACATAGACCGCTTATACATAATATCATACATAACACTAATTTATAATACTAGCAAAAAGCTAATGAAACATGAGATTTGATAAATGTTTTGTCTGCTTCCAACCATAGAAAAGTACAAATTGTGTTTTGTGTTACGACTAACATAATGTGTTTTGGCGTAGATTGTAGAAGGCGATTACCTATTATTAATTCTATACCTACTGTATGAACCATTTGTTTGGAAATGAAAATAAATACATATGAATCTCTATTGGAATTGTTGTTTCTAGGGACTAAACTATTTTTGTATCAAATTTCATCTAAATCGGATTACCAAAGTATCAAAAACAATACACAGGGGACTGACATTGAACATACAAATACGTACATACATTTATAATATAAATATCGATTTATAAATTCATTTGCAAACCATCAATGCAAAGTACACAATTGCTAAGATATTATAATCTTTGAAAGCTAAATGTTACAACAAGCATATTCAAATAATGTAGTCGCATAAAATAGATTCTAAAGTATTATTATCATTTCTCCGACTTCATGATTTGGGGAATGAAAGATTTGTGTAGTATATTATTTTTTAGTAACCATTTGTCGTACAGCTTAAGAGATTTTTGGCAGACCTACCCACATTTGTCTGCCTTGGCTACTGGTGACTAAGTGTTAAATCACGTACCCACATCCGATATGAGAACCACAAGGATTACAGATTAAAAATAATTTCAACCTACGTGTAGAAATCACGAGTGTTAGGTACTTTTATAATAACGGATTCCAAGCAAACACGAAAATAGAAGGATTTCAGTACCGATTACATCATATGTTGACATTCTCGGCTGAGTTTGAACCTAAACTATATTTACTTTATTTAATCGCCACTTGTATGAGAAGAAGCTATTTTGCTAAGCCCAATGTAATGTTTTCTGCGTAATAATCGCTGATTTAAATATTCATACATCTAATATTTATCATAGCGCCTACCCTGTTGAAAAAAACCAATAAATATTTATTGGTTTCTATTTGGCTTTTGTTTGTCGCTTTTGATGAGATCCTATTGGAGTTTTTCAACAGGGTAGTCGTCTCAACATGGTCTTTGAAATACAGTGACCACTTGCTGTAAAGTATAAGTCAACCCTTGAGTAATATTCAGTAATAGAAATTTTGTGCGTTACAAAATTTACTTTACCTCACCATGTTGTCATTAAACACTCACATAAAACTCTAAAACAAGCACAAAATTTATTTATTTACTGGCTGTATAATATTTATTTCATGTCACTTACTTCGAATGAACTAAAGTTGGTTGGATGGCGGGAACGTGAGAAAGCGCGCGAATATTCGAGCGTTCAGAAACCTAACACCGACTTTTTATAAGTTAAAATTTTGTAAATTTTAATTTTTCGTCTTAAATATTGCTAGGGCTTTATATCGAGGTGTGCACTGAGCCAGAGAACATACGTGACTAAACCAATTTCACGTGCTTTAAAGTAAATTTTAGGTGGCTCGGGAGAAAATGAGTGTGATGTATTTTGGAACGCATAAATCTTGCAATCATTTTACACTTGCATCGAATTATGATACGATTAATTCAAATAATAATTACATCATAAATGATGATGATATACTACATGGAGATTGAGGAAAACCAAATTTAATAATAAGCAACATTGTTAAAAGAAGGATAAGATTTGCAAATCCATACAGGATTTAAATACAAAAATCAAAATCATAAATACAAAAAAACTGAAATATATACTGTGTCAAGCAAGTTTATACTAATATTATAAAGCTGATAATATTATAAAGCTGAAGAGTTTGTTTGTTTGGTTGCTTGGTTGAACGCGTTAATCTTGAGAACTACATATCCGATTTGAAAAATTCTTTTTGCATTAGGTAAACCATTAACTGAGGAAGCCTATAAGGCTATATATTATCCCGGAAAAATGTACGGTTACCGTGGGATAGATTTATTTTTGTCTAGGGATGAACCCGAAGCGAAGCGAGGGTGAGTCGCTAGTAATTTATATAGGTGCATGTTTTACTGCTGTCTACCGTAATAACATTACGGTAAATGATTTAAATTTATGGTGCCCAAAATGACACTCCTAGGAGCCAATAAACAAAAGAATTTAATTGAATTCATTTACATTTATATTAAGCTAGTGCTGTATAATTAAGATTCCTGATCTTCATTATACTAACTACTAAACAAAAAGTTATCATTATTATTTCATTTATTTATATTAAGTAACTAAGTTAATACGACACTTTCGCGATCTTGTTCGCGTTCTATTGATTATTAGGTGTGATGTTAATCACCAAACATTAACCATCCTAATGTAGAATAGAAGAAGAGATACAAATTTACGTCCAATTTAAAAAGCTTTGGTTTGTGAAGTTGTCCCATGTTGACAATGACTTTTGAAGTTTGTTAACTTGTGATGTGGATACCACATTATATGAGAAATTCTAAGACAACTAATAAAATCCAAAACAAAGTAACATATATAAATTTATAAATCTACTGCTGTCTATCACTTTTATTTCTAGATTGTCCCTTCATTACCAGACCAGTAAAATAATGTATTTACCAGTAGGTACCTACCGTGTACTTTCATAAAATTTACATTACTGCTGAATGCTTATAGGCTATATATTATTCCAAAGAAAATGTATTAGTACAGTCAGAAATCATAATAACTTTAATTGAAGTCGCAAAAAACTGATGATTGAGTTAATTTATCGGCGTGCGCTGCCTCAAATTTTTTGAAACAGTTTGAAATAAAGCAATAAAATGTATGGCAAAGACACCTAGGGACACATCCGAGCGGACCGATGGTCAGTCACTACTCACTAGTAATAATTAATTCATATTTTTACGAAAATACACACACCTACACTTTAAGAGAAGATACAGTTAAAATGTTAATTTTCTTAAATTATTTTCATAATCCTAGGTAATAAATTGCACCAATAGCCCTTATATATAGAAATAAATTGTATTAATATAATGTGATGTATGATACATTCATAAGAATAACCATATTTTTTTAAATCAGCGCGTTTTAGAAGAATAAATATGAAATTGCTTTTTGCAGCACTGTCTTACAATAGTATCCCATAGTATACAATATATAGAGGTACTACAACCACTTTATTATAACAACGCCTCCTCTAATACTTTCATAATATGTATATTAAGTATAATTTATGATCCATTCGGAGGTACATACCTACTACATATACTCGTATACACTGACGTGCTCGAGCTCTACAGGCCATTTACTCGTAAATAGTTAACATACATTTACGGGTATAATAAAGCCTTCAGTATATTTTAAGAGGTTACAGTTTTTATAGCGCCTCAAAAATATTGACTCAAATCAAATAGCTTGACATCATTAAAAAAATTAGTATCTCTAATTTGCCGGCCCCTGGCTAGTCACAACAGCAGTTACTTTGCATCACAACCTTACAGGGATGATATTTTATTACAAGCTGTTATGTTGAAACTCATACATAGGCCTCGGTTATTTTTTTTTATTTTATACGCTATTTAACTTCGCAAGATAAGCAAATGGGACTTGTCGGAGCATCACAGTGGTGGGTATTCCGGTTCTGACCGGCTTCCCACTGAACCACCTGCGACGCTTGACGGAGCTTCGCAGGTGCTATGCAAAAATGCATTTCCCAGCTAGAAAAAACGACAAAGAAAACGTTGTGACAAATTGATTTAGATCAATCAGTATCTTTAAGCATGCATCTTACAATTGGTAGTAAATAAGGCAGACAAACACGCAACATCTGATGGACTATACCTCTAAAATCTAATTACCTATAAGTTTAAAAAAAAAAGAATTCAGTATAGAATAATTGTGTTTGCCATTACTTTAAAATAAAATTAGTTCTCATGTTTAAATCAGTGCATCGTCAATCCATACTAATATTATAAATATGAAAATGTGTTTGTTTGTTTGTCTGTCGGTCCTTCTTTTACGAAACAGGGTGACGGATTGGCGTGATTTTGTGTGGTAATAGTAGGAGAGCTAGAGTGTGACATAGGCTACTTTACCGCAGGAGATTATCAGCACATTTCCACGGGGAAACACTATAATACAACCCACAACAAATCATAATTCCTAGGTATAACATTATATATAGGTAGTCTATCTATTCCATACTAATCTTAACTATTTTTTTATTGTATATCTACTGTATATAAAACTATCATAAACCTAATTATTAAAAATAAATTAAACAGTCCATGTATAAATGTGTACACGCGCAAGAAGTGAAACTTCTGTATGTTAACGGTACTTTTATGAAATTTAATTTAAGTATATTTTAAATAATAATTTAAGTACTAAAAAATATTATTTTATCGATTTAAAAAGGATAAAAATATTTTATTATTCAGTTTCATCATCACACAAAATTAATTTTCAATCAAATGTTTCAATACATTATATACTCGAATAAAATAAATAGTAATACAGGGCTGAAAATATTTGAAGTGAAAGGCTTCTTTAAGCGCGTGAGAGAGAACAAAAATTGGTGATACGATTTTTTTGTGAAAAAAATATATAATTTATGATGTACAAAAAATATTTCAAGTAAATCTTTTTTTTTACAATATTCATTTGGTATGATTCTATCGCTCATTTAAAAATAAATGAAAGTAAAAAATGGAGATATTGCGAAAGACGTATATACAAAACAAAACACACTTCGATGCGCTTTCTTTTTTAAGAACCCGACAAATTCCTACAATCTACCTACATCTATTACCTAATTGATTATTTATTATTATTATGTGATCTTTTATTAAGTAAAATTTTCGCTGATTGAAAAGACAAATGACAATGCATCAAACACACGAACATGCAAAATTTAAAGAAAAATGTTTCAAATACAGATTAAAAATGATAAAATTAGAAACCATCATGAGCACCTAGCTTTAATCACACAAACAGCTGAATTCGTGTAAGCGATGTACGCTATTGGGCTACCACATAATTATTTTTTCCCATAAATTAGGGAATGCATTATTTCCTTGTACATACATACAATAGATACCTTTTTGAAGTCATTCTCCCTTGGTCTTCGAAGCATATAAAATTTGAGAAGTATCGTATATATGCTACATTTGTCAGATAGTAGTAAGTATCATAAACATCATTGTACATTGTTGAAACTCATCGAAGAAAGGCCAGCACAGAGTGCACACAAATTTCTTACAACATACATTCATTCCTTAACACTTATGATTGCCTGGTACTTATGATGACGTCACATTATGAGCTGCAATTAGCTCTTAATATCTTGTGACAATAATTGTCACGAATACTAGGGGACTACAAACCTACAATAGTTTTTTTTACGTGTCATGAGTTAGCAGATGCTGAACGTCTCACACAAATCCATGACGACATTTGACGCTTTCAAAAAAGTTTGCTGCTGTCACTTTGATGCGTGACGAATTATTTTTTGTCACGATGACGTAAGCCACTCTTGCGTGCTAACTCTTACAACCTTGCCCAAACACTGAGAAATGGATGGTTCCTTATTCAGTCTAATTTGTTCGAATAGACATAATAGATGGCACTTACCCGAAAACTGCTAAACAATTTTATTTAACAATATGTATACACACGTTAATGTGTAGACAAAAGACAAACTGTGAATATACTTGTTTATAACCGGTATGTACTACATTACAGAATTATTACCAATGGGAGATTTTCAAACATCAGTAACATTAAAGACCTAATTCCTTGTCATATTTAATTTTAGGCTCTATTTTGATGTAAAACATCTAATGCGGGGGGCAAGCCGGCTGTTAGCGTGGCAACGCGTTGCCACGCACTCGTAACTCTCAGACCATCTTCCCACTCGGCTCTACAATTCCCCCTCTCTCTCACAGCTTAAGCTTAAAGTTTTTTTTACTAATAAAATCTGAATATTTTGTGTTTGATTATTCTATATTCTTATTTCAAAGCCATACTTTCATGCATATTTTCTATACAAAATAGTTTCGATGTTTCACATCTACTAGGCTTCTCGCGACAGCTTCAACTTTTTTCTCTTATTATTAATATATAATTTTATACTAATGACAATAACAAATATTATTCCCATGTTATTTATATATCTATTCATGTAATACTATTTAATGAAATTTATTTGAATATTTTTTTCTATTTGATAAATAATATAAGCACACGCCTTAAATGAAAAAATTGCTATTTTATTTGGGGAAAATATTTTTAGATACTGGCAACTCTGATAAGTGATACATGCCAGGCCTAACGACCTACTCACTACGATTCAATTAAACATCAACTTGTTGCACCTACTTTCAAAAAGTTAAGAATTTACCTGTTTATGTGAGAAAGTGAACTTGTTATCTAATTAGCATGTTAAAGCATTAGCTTTCAAATGTTGTTATCTAATTTACCGTTACAATCAAGACAGAGACGTGAAATATGTGCTATTTCCGATAACATACTTCGTTACGATTACGATGCACCTGCAGTGCATAATGCAGCCACATCGGGCGTTAATTAAGGCAATACACAACGTAGTGAGCTAAGTGTCTATAGCTTCAATATAGCTAAACTACAAATTAATGTAAATCCAGTTACGAGAGCTACGTGGAACTGTTTGTTTTGTAAAAAATCAAAAATATATTACCTGACAGTAAGAGTCATCAGATCACAAAATGACTCATAGATGGTCAGTGGCATACCGCTATTGTTTTGTTTTTTATGGAATGTCTGCAATTCCGATGAATAAAACGTTAAGAATGTAAAGAAAAGACCTGCAAATTGTTTCGTTAAGTACGAATAATAGTAGATTTTAGTGTATTCTGCGTAGAATGTGTGTTATTTTTACCGTGTAGTGCACTGCAGCAATGGCTCAGAGCTCAGTAGATTCTGATAGACTTTCTTCTGCTGGTATATCTACTCATAGTTCTGGAACTGCAGGAACTATAGGAGGCTCAGTAACTGGAATTAGAGGTGGAGATGCAAATCCAATTAAAAGAGAAGATGAGGATGATTACAATTTGGGTCCACTACCACCTATGTGGGAAAAGGCTTTTACCCCTTCTGGGGAAAGATATTTCATAGAGTAAGTATTATTAATTTAAATAAAACAAACATTATCATGCAATAAACATTATTTGTTATGTATTGCTTTATGTAGTGCGAAAAGTGAAAATGTAGTTACCTTGGTATTTAGTAAGAATGTAATTTATTCAGAATTACCAATTCAATCAGTAGAAAATATGTACTCCGCCACTTGCTAATGATGCAAAGCAGAACAGATTGTAGTTCTAAAAATAGATATATTGTTGAGTTAAAAAATTTAGTTTCATGCTATAGCTGTTGTGATCAAGAGATTTTATATTTTGCATTAGGTGTTATGGTATTTTTTTGTGTCTTCTACTTAATAGATAAAAATGCTCTCATGTTATGGTAAAAGAAATGGTGATGAAAGGTAATATTACAGAAGTTATTTTATTGTTATAATTATGTCATTGTTTCTGTTACAAACTATCTATTTAATTAAAGTTTTAAGTAATTAAAGTTTTTACTTTAATAATTAATATGCTGAAATTACTTTGAATTGCCTCTAGTTGACTGTGCTATTAGGTTAGTGGGTTAAGCCGTTGAAACTGTAAGTAGGCATTATATAATTAATACTTACTTTGCCATATATATATATATACATATATATATATATATATATATATATATATATATATATATATATATATCAACAGTTAAAATGCTTTTGTTGTTAGTTACAATACAGGTACATCACACTGGCTAGATCCAAGACTTGCACGAGTTAGAAAACACTCCCTTGGTGAATGTGGAGAAGATGAACTGCCATATGGATGGGAAAGAGTTACTGATGAAAGATATGGCTCATATTATGTAGACCATATAAATAGACGAACTCAATATGAAAATCCTGTTTTACAGGCTCGTAGACTAAGAGGTAAGGAAAACAGCAAAATTTATAATGAAATGTTTTTGAAGTTATACTTCTTTTGGCACATGTGAAAAAAATTATGAGAGTAAAATTTTTAAGATGCGCGTGCACACTGACAGCCAAAAAGCGACATGATGAAGTTAGCTGCATTCCTCTTACAAACAGAGCTGTGTGGATGATATCTTTAGCTATTTTCGTTCTGTTATGCCAAAGAAGTATAACTTCTTGCATGCATACATAAGTACACACACATGTTTCTTTTTTTCTTATCAACATTATCTAAGCTTGTTTTCAAATTAAGTGGCCTTGTATAAGAAGATACATTAATTTAATAACAGGTTTGTTAAGCACTGTAAACATTCAAGTACATTACTTACTGTAGGAAAAACAACAAAACAAAAAAACTTTTATTAAAGTTTTGTCATAAAAAGAAATTCATATCAAAAATAGGACATGCCTTTAGAGTTATATTATTTTTTTCATAGCTGAAAAAATGGCAGCAGAAAATGGAAATAATAATCAACCCAATGGTCCACCACCCACAGGAGAACTGAGAGGGGAGCGTTTTTCATTAAGTTTAACAAAAGGCACACAGGTAAATAAAATTATACTTGTATATAGATTTTTACATATTTTGTTAGTGAAAACATCGAATATTTCTAAGCGATTGCTTCAGAAGGATAATATATTTCAAGTGTATGTATGAATTTAAACTTTTTATTAATGAAATAAAAATTCTGATTTAGGGTTTGGGATTTACACTAATTGGTGCTGAAGGTATACCAGAGACAGAAGGCTATTTACAAATTCGCAGTATAGTACCTAGCAGCCCGGCATGGATTGATGGTAAGTTATATTTCCCACAAACAATCATATTAACATCCATACTAATATTATTTATATTTTTTATTTATTATTAACTATCTGTCTGTCTGCCACCTTTTCACGCTTAATCTGGTGAACCGATTTAAATGAAATTTGGTATGGAGATAGCTTATCACCCTGAGAAGGACATAGGATAGGTTTTATCCCGCAAATCATGTCTTAAATGGGTGTGGAAGTTTGTATAGGAAATTAATCTTTTCTTAAGTAAGGGATATAAAACTCGTCATATCTACATATACATAGTTTATCTATTCCATTCTAAACATCAATATAAATGTGAAATAAATAAATCTTTAAAATAAGACAGATATACAAAAATCAGATAGCTATAGCTAAGAAGCTTTAATATTCAGAAAATATCATTAAATATATAATTGATTTGAGCTTATTCTAATAACCAAAAATACAACAAAAAAGTATATGTTATACATATTATATTGGTCTTTATTATATTTAAGGTTTTCTTCGGCCTGGCGACCTGATAGTGGGAGTGGGGAACAAGGGAGTGCGAGGGCTATCCCACGCCCAAATAGCACAGATATTCCAATCTATTGCCCCTGGCACAGAAGTTACTTTACATTTTGTGCGTGGTATGTATACATAATACATTTATAATATCAAATGAATATGAATGATTAGCCATTTTTATCCTGAAACCCCTTTCTTGTGCGGATTTATTAAGTATTGAGTTTTTTTCTCTGAGTTATAGTATATCGGCGTTCAGTATGTTCTTGACAAAAGCTAAAACAATTTCCATTGCTTTTCTCCAGTTTGGATGTGCTGTGATTTTGTGTATAAATAAATAAATGTTTGTCCTTCCATCTTTTGTGTTGTCGACATCTATTTCGTTTGCCACTTCTTGTTTATCATTCTGTCAGGATGTTGCTCTACTTGTCTTGGAGGCTTTATAATATCAAGTAAATATAATTAAATCTAAATGCACAGCAATAGTTTCATACAGTGTGGTTAAATATTTATCAGTATTTAATTAAAGTATAACAATATTTATGTAATTTTTAAAATGGTGTCTTAAAATTTATATTTTAAGATTGGACGAAATGGAGCTATAATAGATATGATAGGCCCCTTTTGTGTATTGAAGATGGTGGAAAGGAAAGTTGTAAATACACGTGATTGGTTGCTTTGTTGTTTGTTTGTCACTTATTGCACTTATCATATGTTTGACTCTGAACATGAATTGGCAAAAATTATTTTAATTATTGATTATTAACAATCAACAACAATTTTTATTTTTATTTTATTTTATTAACAATCTTTTAAAAATACAATTTTTATAAATTTACAATGACAATTTTTTTTTTAACAGTCAGATAATAACAAAATAAACTGCACTTACTACTTCAACCATAACAATATGATTATACTTATTACTTACTAGCGACATACTTCCGCTTCACTCGGGTGTGTCCCTATGGATAAATGGTTGAGGAATGCATAGAGGACCAATGTAAAGACAAAATCTTTTTTACAGTACAGCAGGTGTACACAGAACGACTCACCAGTTTCTTTACAATCAGATGGATGGTTTAGAAACAAATATAGGACAAACATACAAAGAATCTTTCATTTTTTATATTTAAACTAGCGACTCACCCTTGCTTCGCTCGGATTCGTTCCTAGCTTGCTTCCCAATACAAACTTTCATTCCCATTTTCACCCCCTTAAGAGATGATTTCCGGGATATAAAGTATCCTATGTCCTTCCCAGGGTCTCAAACTATCTTCTTACCACATTTCCAGATCCAGAGATTACCCCTTACAACCTCACAAACTTTACCTCTTTATAATATTAGTATAGATTTTTAAACTAAGTGTTTAAAAAATAATATCTCTATTACAGGATATCCGCTATCCTTCGACTCAGAAGACCCGAACACAAGAGTGCTCAGTACATTAGCAGTAGATGCAACAACTCCAGCCACCACCGAGGCAGTCGCAATGCAACAGCTTAGACGGGCTTTGAGAACTCAGTATGTGTAGTGATTGCTTAATAACGAGCGTAACGAGTACAAAAACGCCATGCATTATTGGACTAACTTAAGTCACGAATACTCAGGGACATACTATACCTCAAAAAAATTTGGTAGTTTTTTTTTTACGTCAGAAACCATCGCAGGGGTATACAGTATAAGCCACTAGTGTTTCATCACAATCGGATCAATGGTTTAGAAACCTCTAGAGGACAAACATATGAACATTCATTTTTTATTTATATAGATAGATTATTTTTTCTCACAGATTCAACTTAGACTCACCAAACCACGTAGACGCATCAGAAGGGCGCGATGAAACCGACAACTCCCCTGAAACACCCAGCACACAGAGGCGACTCATGTCCAGATCCTTTGACTTGGACGAGTTGGCCACTACCAATGAAATCAGTCCTGTGCCACCAAGATGTCCTTCCGCTGATCATCTGCTCAGTTTAGCTACAGGTACAGTCCTTTACTCACATTTTTTTTTGTTGTCAGTATGAGTATTTTATTATAGAACCTAAAGTTCTAGTTTTGCAAACAAAAATTTATTTTTATTTAAACTTAATTTAACTTAAATATTTTATGTTACCCACGAGTCATTTTTTTTTTCGAAAAAAAAATACGATAATGTTATATATAAACATAAATGTGGATAGAGGACACTTAAATAGAAAATATCAGCATTATATATAAATAAAATAAATATGTTGGGACACAGTACCATCTAGTTCATGGTAAGCTACGAGGCCTGTGTTATAGATACCAGATAGTTGATACACTCACATATATAACTTTAAATACATACAATATTCATATAAATATAAACACCCATGACTGGAATACAAACATTCGTGCTCATCACACAAATGAGTGCCCTCAGCGGGACTCGAACAAGTAAAAAACTGAGCCAAACATGTCGTCAATTGAAAAAAAACGCATTGATCACATTTAAATGGAGACTATCATTAGAATTCTATATATACTTCTAATAGTGAAAATAAACTGTAAAAATGGCATAACATTTTAAGAACATCTACATCAAAACAAAAACAGTAAGTAAACTAAAATTTTGTTTAACGAAATTTCTAGAACATCCACATCGTAACAACAACAACACAGTGAGCGAGCCCGGACGTGAGCTGACGCTGACCTTGCGCCGGGGCGCCGTCGGCTTCGGGTTTACTATTGCTGACAGTGTACACGGACAGAAAGTTAAAAAGGTACACTTTCATTGTATAATTTAAAAGATGAAGGAATCATAATAATGGCAACCTCAAATTAATTTCTATTAAATTGTGTAACGACCCATCGTCGCCTTAATGCTTATTTGTTTTATGACCACAGCTTGTTGTACTTATTTCTTTACGTTTTTCCTCTATTAAAAAAAAAAGTTTTATTATAGATTTATATACATATTAAATATATAAAATATTTTTTTTATGCTTTACTTAAAATACACATTTTTGTTTAATAGTAAAATGTGTGTTTAAAACCGATAGAATTGACATTTAAAATTCAATAACTTTGTATTAAAAAGTCTTTCGGTACTCGTACTTCGGTTGATCGTTTGGACAAATAAGTACTGAAACGACGGTATATCATATGTAGTGTTAATTTATTATTTATTTATTTATTTATCCATTACAAAATACAAAAATCATTTTTACAGAACTAAGACACTCGTACTAAGTGAACTTGTATTACGAGCGTCTTGCCTTCCATTTTGAACAATAATTAACACCAACATAAAAAATATCACAGTATTATGAGTAAGATAGCATGCATTTTTTTTTTTTTTTTTTGTTAATATTTAGTAACTTTTAGGTGTTAGATCGCAGCAGATGCGCCGGCTTGTGGGAAGGAGATCTATTGCTGCAAATCGGCGACACCGACGTGAGACACGCCCCGCATCAACAAGTCGTTCAAGTATGTTAAATGATTTAAATATAATACAAAATGTAAACAAAATAAAAGATTAATATCGCTATCATGATGTATGCAGTTGTATTCCATTCTCAGCTATAATATATACAGATTTTAAAATTAATTGCGCATATGTCATGGTATACAATATTTTACTTAATTCGGCTGTGAATCAAGAAAAACTCTTGTTTTAAAAAAAAAAAGTTATTTTAAAATTCAAATAATAAAAAATTAATAATTTTTCTAACCTTACAAGTACAATATTACATAAACACCAAAGAAAAATTTCTTAATTAAATATATCCTCCTTTTTTGAAATCGATCAATAACCAAGCTATAATGTTATATTTAAAAAAAAATTAACTCTATATTATATAAAATAACTGTTGAAATTCTCGCCGTTTTTTAGCAGGCACCTTTCAGTGCCGATGGTAGCTCACGAACAGATAGTTTACTCATTACACTGACTTCTTAAATTGACATTTCAAAAGTGCTTGTATAAGATTTTTTCGTGCATCTATTTTAATTTTTGGTTTTTGACATTTTAAGTTCTTTACAGCAATCACGATCACAAATCTCTCCCGAAAATCAAAATAAATACGCGAAAAAATCCGAAAAGATAGTTATTATATTAAAATGTCAAATATTCGTGTGAATCTAAGAAAGAATTATACTTGTATAAGTCTAATTGATAAAAGTTTAATTTCATTATTACTAAATAAACATCCAACAAACAATGACAGGTGCTAAAAGACTGCCCGGCGATGTCGGAGACCACGCTGCGCGTGTGGCGACGTAACACCGCCGCGCGCGCGCCCCGGAGCCGATCTGCTACGCGGGTACAAGCCACTGCATGTGAGTCTGTTTGATTTTATATCAGTATTTTGTATGTATGTATGTCTGTGTCTGTGTGTGTGTGTGTGTGTGTTTGTTTGTTAAACTTTTACGCTGTAACGACTCGATATTATATTATTTGGATAAAATTAAGTACACAGACTAGAACCTGGAGTAATACATAAGCTATATGAAAACTTTGGGATGCACCCAAGTGAAGCCACAATGTTACTGTAGGGCTATTATTATATAAATATCTGTTATATTGTTCACTTTGTGATTTTATGGCTAATTCGGATAAAAGTAACATCATAGTGTATTTTTATTTCTGAAACAAAAACAAATCTATCCCTCGGTAACCGCATATTTTTTCTGGATAAAAAGTAGCCTATGTGTTATTCCAGACTAATCTATCTCTGTGCCAAATTTCATCCAGATCCGTTCAGCCGTTCTGGCGTGAAAGAGTACAAACATCCATCCAATTCACAAACTTTCACATTTTTAATATTTATTCAGATATGACGACTTGCACCGTGAAATATAGTACAGAAGTTTATAAGACTTTACAAAATAACTTAAATTATTTTAAAAACAATAACATAAAAATATTTTTTTTAATTAGCTGCATCAAACAACAATCAACTAGGCAGAAGCAAAACCCCAACAGCCGAGCAACTTCGCTCTGCTCCAGTACACACTACAGATAATAGCATACGGGATAGACCGAATGGCATCAATTCAGGTAATTGATAATTATCATGAAGAAATAAAATTGTTTTAATATACTTTCATATATTTTAGAATGCATGTACGTAAAGAATTATTTAGAATTATAAAAATTATATCTATTTTTATAGATACAAGTCATGTATTGCTAGTTTAATTTCTTTAGTAAATTTTTTACTCTCTTAGCAAAAATCATTTTGTCAATATTCATGAAACTCATTATAGAAACAAAAAATCTTAGCTCATGTAGGTATGTAATTGTGTGCTTATATACTTAATATAGGTACATATATTCAAAATAAATCAATTATAATTACATAAAACCACATATAAAACTCAATAAACTGAAAATTAGATTATATTAGTTATTCATTGTCATTAACAATTGCATATCGCTCATTAGTAGAAGCAACATACGCTGTGCCCGAACACAAAAACCGTGAAACCAGGGAAACTATAATGGAGAGACGTCGAAGAAGTAGCACACCCGGGGCTAGGCTCACTTTACCCGTGGTTACCCCCTGGACGGACAACCAAGACAACCAATGGCAACAACAACCATGGTTGGACAACTCTAGCAACATAAGAAATTGGGCGGAGACCCAAAAGTGGGATCAAAGTGGACAAAAGTGGGAGGAGAGTGGGCAAAAGTGGGATGGAAATACAACGGAATATATTGGAAGGATGGACGGTCCGAGTAATGGTTGGGAGGGAGGGGATAGATGGAATAACAATTGGGGGGAAGTCCCGACGCCTACAGTTCATGTGGATATGAACGCTGCGTACTGGCGGGGTAATGCGAGTGTTGCTGATAGTAGCGATAATGGAGGTTTGTACGTTTAGTTTTGCTTGTCTTTTGCTTTTGTATATTACGCGATATCTTTGCCAATTATGAATCGATTTTCATGTTTTTTTGGGTGAATTTAATTAAAAGGGAAAGTACTTTAAGAGTGATAAAATTGAAGTTGTTATATTTTATTAGGTACTTATTAATTGATCATGTTTATATACTTTGTATAATAATACATGTATGCCCGTTACAGTTACTTTGTAGTTAATTATTATTTTTGGGTTTATTTTTATGTTAAAATTAATCAATTTTCCATATAAAAACAACTACAACAAATTCGCCATCTACTTACTTTTTTAGCGAATATTTATTTATTCATTTAAAACAGTACATGCATAACAAAAACAACTAAACGATAATAACTGCATTAGTGTAAAACTGTGTCGCAGTTATTAGCGCCCGCCTCACAAGCGTCGTAAATAACAAAAAACTAATGCTACACATATTAGACAAAAGTGAGCACATCAGCAAAATCAATTATCTAATTAAAAAACAAAAAAAAAACCATGAGGAGAACAACATAAAAAAAAAAATAAGAAAAGAAAAGGAGTTATGATGACCATGATTATGTATGTTTGCGAGCGCATGCGTGTTGTGTGTGTGTATGTGTGCACGTGTGTATGTGTGTGTTTGTATTATTATATGTGCGTGTGTATGTGATTATTAATATGTGTGTAGATGAAGTCTCAAGTTATATTTAAATAAAACTATCTTTTCGGATTTTTTCGGATTTATTTTGATTTTTGTTTCCCGACGTTTCGATTGCTTTACAGCAATCATGGTCACGGGAGAGACTAAGGTGTCAGATGTCTCAAAAGTATTATATAGTTGTTACAGACAGCCTACCCACAATTAACAAAAATGAATTCAAAATATTGAAAATTGGCATCAAAGTACCTTACAATATTTGTTAATTTTAATTTTAAACATTTTATAATTTTAATTTTATATACTTGAAATAAGGAGTATTATTTATATAATTTTAGCTATTATCATATCAATTTTTTTTAGAAAACTTATTATTGCATTATTGTTTAATAATCTATATTTTTAGTGTTACCATTATTATATTTATAAACATAAAGGTAGATAAAATATTAATTATTTAAGCCACATTATTGTTCTATATCTACTTTATAAAATTATTAATCAAGAAATAAAATTAATCAAGAATTACATTTACAAATGTAAAATATTAATTTGAAGTACTGTTATTTTGTTTCTTGATTAATAATTTTATAAAGTAGATATAGAACAATAATGTGGCTTAAATAATTAATATTTTATCTACCTTTATGTTTATAAATATAATAATGGTAACACTAAAAATATAGATTATTAAACAATAATGCAATAATAAGTTTTCTAAAAAAAAAAAATTGAAATGATAATAGCTAAAATTATATAAATAATACTCCTTATTTCAAGTATATAAAATTAAAATTATAAAATGTTTAAAATTAAAATTAGCAAATATTGTAAGGTACTTTGATGCCAATTTTCAATATTTTGAATTCATTTTTGTTAATTGTGGGTAGGCTGTCTGTAACAACTATATAATACTTTTGAGACATCTGACACCTTAGTCTCTCCCGTGACCATGATTGCTGTAAAGCAATCGAAACGTCGGGAAACAAAAATCAAAATAAATCCGCGAAAAAATCCGAAAAGATAGTTTTATTTAAATGTCTAATATTCGCGTAAACCTAAGAAAGTATTATCTCAAGTTATAGTTACCAAAAGGTCTTCCGTTTGATCATAGTTTAATTTTAGTAGCCAACCAGTCAATTTAGATTTACATTTATGTGATGTAAGAGAATAGATATCTAACTCTTTATTAATCCTATTGTACAGTATGGGACTTAGATAAAAGTAATGTCGATTTGAAGAAGCTATTCTTCGAGGTATTATTCGGCAGACTTTATCATATCTGCGTTTATTTGACATATAATTCGGATCAAAGAAAGTATGTTTATGTTTTCGCAAAATGGAATAAAGGACAAACAGTTGTCGAACCGTTAATACATTGCATATTTGATACAACTCAAATGTTGGAAAGCGAACAGTCTTGGATGACATAACTTTTAGTATACATCTCTGTACTCTTTCTAGTTGAAGCATCACTGATTTAGATGCACCGCCCCACGCTGGTATGCAATAAGTAAGTATAGATTGTACAAGAGCAAAATAAACCATCTTTAGTATTTGGATATTAGAGCCAGATCTGAGTTGCCTCAGAAAGTAGGTGAGTTTTCGTAAACGGGATGCCATAGATTGTACATGTTTTTTCCAGGTGAGGTTTTCATCAAGAAGTACACCAAGGTATTTCACAGGTTGACAACGAGTAACCTTGCTGCAATTGCAGCCCTTGTATAGTTCGTAAGAGCATCCATGTGCAGTAATAGAAAAGGATTCAGAGGGCAAAGAGGATTTGTGGCCAAATGTTATAAATTGTGTCTTTTCTAGGTTTAACGTTAATAGGTTACAAGACATCCAATTTAGTATAATAGCAAGGGCTTGCTCGCTATGTTTACGTGTTTCTGTCCAAGTGTTGGCTTGAACAAGCAAAGCCGCGTCATCTGCATAGGAGACGATTTTACAATTAGGAATTTTAAGATCGCAAAATTCATTAATGTAGATTAGGAAAAGAGTGGGTCCCAGTACGCTGCCTTGCGGTACTCCATGTGTGAGGTTCTCTTCACCACTGACATTCTTATGTATGGTAACAATTTGAGTTCTGTCACTTAGGTAACTTTTAAAGAGATCTAGAGCAATTCTCCTAACGCCATATTTTTCCAATTTATTATATAGAAGAGGCAGAGAAACTGTGTCGAAAGCTTTTGATAGGTCTAGAAAGATACCTAGAGTTTTCCTTTTCTTATCAATATTTTGTACTATATCGTCTACCAAATGCATGAGCGCGTCCTCAGTAGATCTGCCAGCTCTAAATCCATATTGGTTACAAGCAAGCAGGTCATGCTTATCCAAATAAGAAACAAGCCTCTTATTTATTATTTTTTCAAGTATCTTAGATAGTGAGAACAGAGATGGGTCTGTAGTTACTGACACATTCCTTACATCCCTTCTTATGAATTGGGTGAACAATAGCCTTCTTGAATACTCTAGGGAATATGCCGTTGGACAAGCATAAATTACAAACCCAAGTTATTAATGGAGTAAGAATGTTTTCAGCAGCTTTAAGAATAGAAGTTGTTATGCCATCCCATCCTACAGCACATTTGCTTTTAAGACCACGAATTATGGACCTAATTTCTGAGTCATCAGTTCCATTAACCACCATCGAGGTTGACATTGTCCGGGAAACCGTGAAGCCAAGATATTTCTGAGGAATACCTCTAGATTGAGTTGCAACAGAGACAAGGTTTTTTCCTATGTTAGCAAAGAAGTGATTGACTTTGTTGACTGCCTCAATTGGATCAGTAGCCAATTTTAAAAGATGGGTTGAGGATTGTGTGCTTTTATTAGGCATATTACTAAATTTCTTAATGAGATCCCACGTTTTCTTAGTACTTTTACTAGCCTTTTGAAATTCCTTATTTTCATAGTTTGCTTTTACCTTTTTTAATAAGTTATTACAAAAATTTTTATAGCGAATATATGCAGTTTTCATATCTTTGTCATTGGGATTTTTTTTTGCTTTTTTGTACAGCTTATCACGATTCCGTATGCAGCGAAGTAATCCTGGAGTGATCCAGGGCTTTACAATTCTTTTCCTACTGGCAACCGTTACAATACGAGTGTGATTTTGTATAGCCGAGGATATGACTGATACCAATTTCTCGGCTGAGTCTTCTGGATCTGTAGAGCTTAAGATATCGGAAAAGTCAGATTTTTTAAGTTCTGCAACAACTGCTGATTCATCTACATAGGTAGATGTTTGAGGTCTTGTTGTGAATTTAGGTTTTAACTCAAAACACATGCAAATAGGGAAATGGTCAGTAAATGGTGTATCTAAAACAAATACTGTCTATGGTTTATGGTTTTGTTCCCTTTTAAGGGTATCAAGAAGATCTCTAAATTCTACCATAAAGGAAGCTAGTCTCTCCCCAACTTCATCTGAGGGAGAACGCCTGCGTTTTTGACGAATAGTCACATTCGGAGTCATTGCGTCAGATACAATGTTGCTCTCTCTACTTAGGCTTGGTTCCGAAATACAATGCTGAAGTGGTGACGACATTGATGACGTGGGCGGGGTTCGTTTAAGTGGCATTTTAACAGTTATTTATTATAATACCAAAGATAAAAAATAATAATAATAATATAATGAAAAAAAAAATTATAATATTTAAGGTTGGGTTTAACTTAGCGCCGTCGATTAGTTTGACTAGTATAAAGCCACTGGGCTGGTATTAAGCTTACGCAGTTCGTTAAAAATATGTATTAGGAGTATATGTATTCTGTGGGGCTTTAAAGACGGGGAAGTAGGTCCAAAGGTCAACCTTTTGTCTCATCTAACGATTCACTATTGCACAAAGAACTTTATAATTTTGCATAATATTCACTTCAAACACTGTTTTTAATAAAGTTTCGCTCGCAAATTAATTGTCACTTTGTTAATTTAGTAAATAGGTAACGTTTTGCGGAATATCATATCGAAATGTGCACTTTTAACATTTTTAAAACTATTAACTCAACGGAGCATCTTAAACACGTATACGTTCTCCGGACGCGCGGAGGGGGATATAACTAAATACACTTTACTAGTATAACTAAATACAGTAGTATTTTATAATGGAGAAAATCGAAATTAAATCAATGTAATTTAAAGGTTTCCCAGAGGATGGCATGCTTCACTCTCCGAGCACAGCTGCTGTGGGGGGACTCTCCAGACAGTCCCCTGCCACAAGCAGAATAAGACCGCACTCACCTTCCAATTCTACAGGTAATGAGAAAATAATATTTTTATTAAATATTCTCACAAAACTTCTATTTAGTCTGTTATCATATAGATGTTTTAAATGAAATAATTAAAATTAATCTAGTATATATGTATTCCGAATTTTAATGTATTCCTTTGTGTGTGAAGAATAATAAACAAACGTACACACATATTATTAACTAGCAACTTATCCTCGCCTCGCTCGGGTTCGTCCTTAGGTACGTTTTGAAGCTTAATGTGGAATATATAGACTATAGAATATATACATAGATGTGATGAGTTTTATATCCCTTACTTGAGAAATGATTGATTCCCCATACAAAATTCCACCTTCCAGATTCTCTAAATATCTCCATACCAAATTTCATCTAAATTGATTCAGCGTATTAAGCGTGAAAAGGTAACAGACAGAAGGTGTGTGTTTACAAATACAAGAATTGCTCTCGCGTTTATAATATTAAGTATGGATGTGATATCAGGTCGCATGAGAAGCCATTCCCCGTCGAACGCGAGTGCCACGGACCGACTGCTCAACACCTCGCCCTCGACTCGCCTGCAAAGTCAGTCTCCATCTAACAACTCGTCCAACAGCAGGATAAAGGGGTCACCGCTGAGGTATGCACATGTATAATCTGACTCTTGTAAAATGGCATAAAATAATTTACCTTTAAAATAAAATGGTATACTGATATTAAATTTACATTGAAAATAACTATGGTGTGTCTATTTGTTCGATAATTGGATGAATGAGAAATATAATATTCGTCCGACTATTGTTGGTGTGTTGATACTTGATTGAAATATTTTACATAAAAAACCTTGGATTTAAAAACTGTTGGAATCTAAAAAAATAAGTTTTCATCTCGGTAGGTTAAGGTACGACAATAGTGTGCCAAATAATATATATATTGATAATTATTCCGTTCTTATCGTCCCTAGATTGACCCTTGAAATGTAGCCTATTCATTAAAAAACATACAATGAAATTGAATACCTACTCTATTTTTGAAATGGGTAATACAATTTTATAAATTATTTTTTATATAATTCAAAAATATATTAGCCAGCTTCATTCGCCACGTGATTTTAAGGACGAAATACAATAAATAAAAATATATTGTGTTGTATTAAGATAATAATATATTTTTTTAATGCTGTGTAACTTGTTTAAAGCTGTCCTCAGAGATGCAAACCGATTACTATTGTAATTTACGCTAAGTAAGTTGATCGTATATGATATACCAAACCTGTGTGATATGGCTTGTTAGTAAAACCCTAAAAAACAAGATTGATATCAGTAATATAATTAAGTAGAATACCTATAATTATGACAAAGCTAGTTTTTTTTTTTGTTTTTGTCCTCAATTTTTTTATCAAATTAATTCAAGTAGTAAATGTTTAATTATTATTTCACTTCATTATTTTATCAATTTTCTCTGTGTGTGTGTGTAGGCTAAAATCTCATCATCATTATGCTCTAATTATATGTATTCAGCCCTTTTTAACGTCCCACTGCTGGGCACGGGCCGCCCTTCAATACGAGGGGGATCAGGCCATTAATATAGTCCACCACGCTGGCCAAGTGCAGGCGGACTGAGCATGTCTTTTGAAAACTTGTTAAGTTCTCTCAGACATGCAGAGTTTTCCTTCTCCGTAAAACAAGTGGTAATCATGTTGGAAATGATTCACACATGAAAATATCAGAGGTTCGAGACCCGGGATTTGAATCCACTTCTCTCGGTTACCCAAGCGAGCATGTTATCACTGGGTTACCACTGCCTTTTATTATATAATTATATATTATATATGTAGTATTCTATATTTTTTGTGTATTTTATGTTATATTAAATGACTTACATGGTAATTATTAATAAAATATATATTTTCCCAATAGATTACGAGATCCATCTCCGTCGATGCACATGCATTCTCCAGCGCGCTCGCCTTACGAGCCTGACGCTCAACCCGGCTTATATGTTGCCAACTACCCACAGGTAACAATTTATAATCACTACATAGTATAAAACAAAGTCTCTTCACTCTGTCTGTCTGTCCCTATGTATGCTTAGATCTTTAAAACTACGCAACAGATTATGATGCGGTTTTTTTAACAGATAGAGTGATTCAAGAGGAAGGTTTATATGTATAATACATGCATATTATAGTACTGAAAAGCCGAAAAATTCTAAGAGTTGTATTTCATACGAACCGTTAAAACGTACCTATTAAACCTTATTAAATATAATACATATTTTATAATTTTATAAAAAATAATTTATACGTATATTATTGTAAAGAAAACCATCTTTTCGTTTTTTTTTTTTGCTTTGTTTTGATTTCTGGTTCCCGACAATTCGAATGCTTTACAGCCATCATGGTCACGGGAGAGACTCCCTAAAATGACAATCATTCGCGTAAATCTAATTTACTACAATACATTAATACTTATAACTATAATATATTAATACTTATTAAAATCAAATAAATAAATATTTACAAATTATATAGGTAGAAGCAGGCGGTTCGACAGACCCCGAGGCGGACGTGCTGGTGACGCTGGCGCGGGGCTCCGCCGGGTTCGGGTTCCGCATCGTGGGCGGCACCGAGGACGGGAGCAGGGTCGCTGTGGGATATGTTGTGCCTGGTTTGTTGTCTATGATTTATATATTTTTGTGGTACAGGAGTATTCTATTTAAGTTTTTAACTAATGTTCTGAAATGTATGCCTGGAGTTATTTTATACAAAACCGATCTAATACTAATCATTTAACATCGCTAGATTTTTATAAACAACGAATTACACCTTAATGTTGTAATAACAAAATTCAGCTTTAAATTATTTCATGGTAAAATTAATTTATTTAATATAAAATAAAATTAGTTTTGGGTTACTTTTAGGCCTGTATATTCAATGCATACATGTAAATTATAAGAGGAGATTTTTTTCTTGGCAAGGTTAGAATTAATAAAGTTTGATTTCAAATAAGTTAAATTCATCCAACAATCCAGCTGAAGATTTTAATCGTAATAATCTCCTTTTGATCAATTTTAATCACGGTGATATATGATAATGCAGTTGGTGTGTCGGTGTGCACAAATGCCATGTATACACTCATAATCTAGTTACTTGTTTCGACACTCGCGGTGAGAAATTAGACGCAGGACCGGGACTCGAACTCTACCCTGCATTATTTTAGCCTGCTTTGTAACTATTTCTCACTACCATAGGTTAGCTGAAATAGATCTATTCTAGAGACAAGTCCACCATTGCAAAGTAATATTATTGTATTTAATAATTTCTCTATATATAAGTACTTGTGATGCGGCAGGCGGTCCGGCGGACGGGTTCCTGCGGCCGGGCGACCTGCTGACGTCGGTGGACGGCGTGCCGCTGGCGGGCGCCACGCACGCGCGCGCCGTCGCCGCCGTCTGCCAGGCCGCCGCGCGCGGCCGGGTCGGTGTCCACGCACGCAGACACACACACACACATACACACATCATACATATATTCATACATACATATTATACATACACATACTTACATACATTCACACATATATACATCTCAGACTAAGAAATAATATAGACAGATTGTCATAGAAGTAAACATGAAGCAAAACGATAATGTTTTAAACTTTGACATTTATTTTGGCGGACTCTGTCAATAATTATATAATTCTTTAGTATGAAACATACATACATATAAATTAAATACTATTGAATTCAAACTACAATTTAAGTATTAACTAAGATGCAGTATTTCGAGCTAGGTTGTGATCTTGACCCTGTATATAACATGATAATATAAAAGAAATCATATGTTGATTGTGCAACGTTTGTTATTTAAGTAAATATACTTCATTCCAATATAGTGTATGTACATAATACCAGTTTAAGAAATATTCAAACATTTTGCCATTTATCCTTATTATTATCTGTATATTAGATATAAGAATATATTATATGGTATTACCATCTCTTACCATCTTGCAGGTGACACTCGGCGTCAGACACAACAGAGCAGATATCCAGCCGCTGGGAATCCCCGCGCTGCCCGCGCCGCACGCGCACGCGCACCAGCCGCTACTCACGTTAGTTATACTTAATATACTATGAATCGTTATTGTTTTTTTTTTATATGTTGAATATAATGTCTGATATTTTAATATTGGCTTATGGTTACGCTTATAAAGGAAAATAAGCCATGCATTAAAACGCAAAATTAATTATTCAATCAAGTAAGTAATAATTAATAAAGTATTAATCATTGCTTGTTATTAACTGTTTTTATGTATTACTGTTTTATCTAACCATTTCTAAAATATAATCAATTTCTTTATCACTGTTATATTGTGAACAAGTGACTCACCCTCGCTTCGCTCGAGTTCGTCCCTAGGTGGTTCCTTAAATTGACATAACTTTTTTTATTTTTGAACCGATTTAAATAAAATAAATACTAAATGTTAAGTGAAACTTACCACAATACATTAGTGAAAACCGCACCTAAGCGGTTTAGCTGTTTCTGAGATTAGCGCACACAAACTCACAAATAAACATTCTAAAAATCATTGTTTTGAGTTCTATTGCATTAACACGACCTAATAATACATAAATGCGACCCCCAATAACAGTTTTTTTTGAATGTCTTCCATGTGCAGACAGCGATCAGTTACACTTTTACTAAACGTATAGATATTTCGACAAAAATTAATAGACTATGATGCATGATAACAATAAAAAAACAAATACAATACAAAATATAGCTTCAAACGATCATCGAACCCATGAAACCTAAATGCATGAAACGAAATCACAAACTATCCAATGAGTCATTTAACCTGTATATATTCATATATTAACAAATCATTCGCAATAGGACGGAGCCGCTGCGCCACGTGTCGCCGACGTCGTACAACATCCTGCACCCGGCGCCGCTCTACCCGCCCGCTCACTTGCCCATGTTCGTTCCATTTCGATACTTATGTACATACAGACTGTTAGAGTCTACTGTTAGAGTCCATTATGCATGAGTATATGTAATTATAATCGTTAGTATTTTAACATCACTTGTTTAGATAGAGATTGGGATTGCAAATGGCGTCGCCTGTTAAGATAACTTACATCCGCGCAAAAAGTGTCGTTTTGTGTGATATTATTTGTTTCTTTGTATTTACTACTTTTACGTTTATATAATAAGGATTTAACGCATCTTATATAATTTAATACAATCTTAAATGTTGTGTAATACCATCTAAAACTAACATAAGTATATTTTTATGATATATATTTTTTTAATTTTTAATTTAATTATTTATTTCAGGCAATATTTACAAAAAGATCTTAAATAGGTAAACAGAGGCCCATAGCATATATACCTTAAAACTAACATACATATATAAACTATTTGACACTATTATATATTATACTAACAGTACAGATTAATGAGATTTATCCATATTTTTGTCATTAAATATAAGAATATATGTATTCTATCAAAGGTATGGCGTGCAATACGACACGAACGCCAGCTGGGCCGCCGCGCCCTACGACGTCACCGTCACCAGGAACGAGGGCGAGGGGTTCGGTTTCGTGGTCATATCCTCTACTAACAAAGCTACCAGTATTGGTGAGATTGGTTTTTATTATTTATTTTTGCTTTCTACTTCGATTTTATGTAGATTTTTTTTATTCAAAGTTATTAATAATAGATAAACATGTACTTTTAAACGCAAAATCAAATAAAAAAAGTATTGATCTGCGTTTTCTCACATTTTCATAAAAAATACAAGATACAATTGACTGCATAATTTATTCTTTTTGAGAGTCAATTAAAAAATAAAAGATTTATATCTTCAAACGTCATATACACTAAGTAATTTCATAATAGACATCTCTATTTAAATAGATAACATATTTATTACTTACACTCGCTTTGCTCGGTTGCCGAACCAAAATATATATCTTTATATTAAATGTCATCCAAATCTCCCAGCCTTTTCAGTGTGATGGAGTGACACATACCAACAGCGGTTCGATTGTTTGAAATAAATATTACAATGTGCGATAATATAAATAAAGCAATATGTACCGTCCCAGTTAGAACAGTAGAATATAGTTGTTATAAGAGTTTGGATTGCACAAGTTAAAATACTTATAAGTTTGAAGTACTTTAATTACTGAAGTTACAGTATAGTTATGACAAAAGTAAGCAAAATTAAAAATATACATGGAGCCTTACACAATAAATATAAAAATATGTATATTTGCAGGCGATCTGATCCCCAACTCGCCGGCGGCGCGGTGCGGGCGCGTGCGCGTGGGTGACGTCATCGTGGCCATCAACGGGCAGCCCGTGCGCAACCTGCCGCATCCCGACGTCGTCGCGCTCATCAAGCGCTCCGGCGCCGCCGTCACGCTCACCGTCGCGCCGCCCGACGCGCCCGACCTGCGGGACCCCCGCGACGTGCGCCGCGAGTGACACGGTACGTCACTAGACTATGTCATTGATGTGAACGTCGTCACGTGCGTGATGTCCGCGTCACGAATGACGTGTGACGTCACGTCATCGCGTCGGATTGCTGATCGCTCGAACCGGTACGACATTAAGGCCCTATCAACACTATAGTGCCGATCACGATTCGTTCTCGGTCCGATACCGGTTTTGTAAAGTATTTTTATACAGGAAACAATGAGTGCATTCACATTATCAGTAAAATTCAAGTTCCGGTCAAGTAACACTCCAGCAACGTTTCTTCTATAAAAATACTTTACCAGACCGATATCGCATGGAGATCGACACTATAGTGTGGATCGGCCCTAAAAGTTTGATAATAACGTGACGTGTTGATGTGATTAGAACTTTAGTGGGATTGGAATGGATTATCGAATTATTATTGTTCTTGTCTATATCTATACCGTCATGTATTCGTGTATTCAGCCCTTTTCAACGTCCCACTGCTGGGCACGGGCCTCCCTTCAATACGAGAGGGATCAGGCCATAGTCCACCACGCTGGCCAAGTGCGGATTGGCGGACTTCACATGTCTTTCGAAAACTTGCTAGGTTCTCTCAGACAGCAATTGTAGGTTTCCTCACGATGTTTTCCTTCACCGTAAGACAAGTGGTAATCAAGTTAGAAAATGATTAGCACATGAAAATATCAGAGGTGCGAGACCCGGGATTTGAACCCGCTTCACTCGGTTTCCCAAGCGAGCGCGTTACCATTGGGCTACCACTGCCTAAACCGTCATGGCAGCCGGATAATATATAATAATAAAACAATAATACGATCTTTAACGTAATACTGGTGGGCATTAATGTTAATGGTAAAAGATTTGCTTGTTGATCAACAAACTGGGAAAAATAGGAAAGGTGAAAGACCCAGGTTTAAACCCGAAAACATAACATCGAAACACTGAATATGGTTTCAAGTACGCTTAACGTGCAATGATATTTTTATTTTATAAATATTTCTGTGAACACATTTTAGTTTTTAATTTAAATTAGATGGGATATGTAAATGATTAATAACCTACTTTTAATTACAGGTATCACAATAATCTCAAACAGAATCTATTTTCATCTAAAATTAGATTTATATACTTAAATCTTGGCAGCTAAGTCTACATGGACATGTCTACAGGTATTTGCTAAACATAAGCTAGCGTAGTAATGATTCAACATTTAAAAAAAAGCTTTAATTGAAGATCAAATTTTATTATTAAGACTAAGGAGTTGTTAATTGATTAGATTTAGAATATTTTTAAGGAATAATATCGTTTATGTAGTGTTTCTTGTTAAGTATTACATTCTCTTCCGGAAATTGCCGTCCAAAGCAAGTCTTAAGTACTTAAAACTTGTACTTATATTTTTAAAGCATTTTATGACAGCAACATTGCATTTAACTCCGTTCCTTATCTTTTGTATCGTTTGTACTGTCCAAGATAATGCAATCTGTTAAGATCCTTTTGTATATTCTGGGGATTTAGACAAGATGTCATTCTACTATCGTTAAAAATTCATATTTTAATCAGTATTATTTTTTTTTTAATTTTTATTGAACGCCATGAGCCTCAATTCGGAAAAAACCTCAGTCCTGAGAAGAACTGCGGAGAACATTCAGCGGGATTAAATTTTATTTATTTTTCTCGTAAGTAAAGTTATAAATAATTCTAAACCAACATTTCTAAGGCGCGCCATCATCTATCAAATCATTTATAATATAGATATCTAACTTTATGACATAATAATTGAATTTGCCACTTTAATAAAAAAAAAATTATTATTTATTTATAATTTTTCCATTCTACGTGACTTTGGCGAAGTAATCTGTTCTCAACTGACACGCTTTGAAGCAATTAATAGGAAAATTGAATATTGTTTATATTTTTCAACGATGGTAACATTACATCATATCTAAGCCTCCTGAATCCCTTAGAAACATTTATAAAGAAAATGAATTGAGCTCTTGTTGAGAGGGATAATCGGTTTTGTAAATATTAGTATTAAATAAGATATGCAATAATGTGAATGGAAGGAAATCTCAGTGTCATGAATTGTTCGAATGCATGTCATATCACAATAGTTGATAAGTTATTTACATGGACATTAGAATAATGTATTAAATTTTTGGATAAATAGAAATGTTTTGTAATCTATCTTCATACATATTGTATTTATGTATGTAGTTACAAATTTGTATCAAACACACACTTCGCCTTATTACTGTACAATATATAGTAAAATAAGGCTCGATTCGGACAGTTAAAATTATACTAAAGAAAGCTATTGATAATTTGTTTTAAGCCTAAAAAGCTTACGCATTGACTGACAAAAATACGTTATGTTAGGAATGTTTAGAAGTAACGAGGGACCACCGAGTGCACGGAGTAGGGTAGTTAGATAATTATAAATTAAAGTGTTAATTATTTTTTAAAAAGCAATAATTGTGCCTTTGTCTTATACCTGTCTTGCCTTGCCAATGGTTGTTATGTAAAAATTCTGTATAATATACCCAAAGATTGAATGATCCATATCAATATAGTACGAGAGACCACCACGGATACATATTTTTACAACGTTATTGAACTGTTTAAACTTATTTTTAATTATCAATGGTTGTCTCTTATACTATAAATACAATATTTAGGATTTTTTGTTCTTGACCCGTAAAATGTATAATAGTATTTAATAATGCCTTATGTATTGAGTAAATAAGCAAATAAAATCTCATATTCAAATGATATTCATTGATTTACATTTTAAAATGTATGAAATTGTCTACATAAAATTGGAATATCACATGTAATGAAATATTTTTTACAAAATATTCACAGAAAAGAGGAATTTAGTGGGTGTAAAAAACAGATTTACTAAGTAAATACATATATTTTGATAATAATTACAATTTTGTTTTATTAAGATCTTTACGCCTTATATCTTTAGACATCCATTACCTCGAAAACAATAAGTGATGTATAATGCAGCAAATAATTCTTTAGGTTTTAAAGTTAAAGTTTTAAGTTTGATTTAACTCAGAGCTGCAGTCATTCAAAATCGATTATGATATCGATACTGTAGAATTTAAAAATTAGCTACTCTAATCGGAGAAATGGATCGGCTATCTCTAGCGGCGTCCATGATCCAATCAGTATGAGAATCGATTCTAGTGAAGACATCGGGGTATTTGTCGCTGCCACAGTCCTTGTACCACGAAGACAAACCAATAAGGACGTTGTATACGACCATCGGTGCGCCGGAGTCGCCCGAGCAAATGCCTTTTCCTGGTGCACTCGCGCAAAGCATGGCTGTAGACATTTAGATATGTTTTATAATCATGCTCATATAAGAATACTAGCGACTCACCCTCGCTTCGCTTCGGGTTCGTCCCTAGACAATAATAAATCTATCCCACGGGACCCGTACGCTTTTCCGGGATGATATATAGCCTATAGCCTTCCTCAGTAAACGGGCTATCAAATACAAAAAGAATTTTTCAAATCGGATTAGTAGTTCCTGAGATTAGCGCATTCAACCAAACAAACAAACAAACTCTTCAGCTTTATAATATTAAGTATAGATTATTAAAAAGAACTTTGTAAGGTAGTGCATTTGCGAAGATGGGTGCGTGCGTGTGAGTGTTGGGGTGGGAGTGGGAGTGGGTATGTGCGTGTATGTACCTATGTGTGTTATTTTTTTAATCTTTGATTAAAACTTAAATGTGAGGGTAAGATTTTATCGACCTATTATTATTAACGATTTCGTTATTACGATTTTGCTCTCGTTTCGAAACGAGAGCAAAATCGCGTACAAAATATATTACTTAAATGTAAAAGTTTAATAAAAGTTACATCATTTGTAAGGCACTATACCTGTAGGTTATGTTTTTATGGACCAATAAATTGTATGAAAAAAAAAAATTATTTTGAGCAGAGGTGAAACAAAGTGAACACAAAATTTTTCTATACATATAATAAACTAACTAAACGGTGGAGTTCAAAAAATCTTTGCTATTGATTATTCGTTTGCTTACCTTCATCGATGGTCATATTTTGAGCGTTTTCGAAACTCTTCTGACAATCAGCAAAAGACATTTTGACTAGATTAACTGTCTTCAAAGTTTCTAGTTGAGGACCGTCTTCCTAATAAAATAATTGAAATTGAATGATAAGTTATTCATTTATAAAATATGACGTTAAATTAACTAATGTTATAAATGCGAAAGTTTGAGAGAGTTTTAAACAGTACAAACATATTGAATGTATAACTGTCCCAAACTGTAACAGATAAACAAATTTGAGTAAAACTTATTAAAATGCGAAATGCAATAAGTTATAGGATTTGAAACATCCATTTAATAACAAAAATGTGATATTTTAAACATTTTATTTCGAAATGATTGACTTACACTTTCAAAGCCCCAGCTCACAACCTTAGTGAGCATACCATCAGGTAGAACGGTACCAGCGGGAGGGATGAATAAGACGTTGATAGAGTCGCTAATTCTAAAGGGTTCTTCTACACGAACGAGGGCAATGTCAGCTGATCGTGGAGTTTCCACGTAATCGGGATGCTTAATCACTTCGGCGATACGGGCTACGATACCACCAGTCAAGCTATTTGTTGAACCAGCGCGTATCTTCATGTTGTTCAATTCAGCCCCTCTGAATATTAGAAAAATATCAATAAAAGTATCTTATGTTTTTGAGTTTAATAATTTAAAATAAATGTTCTTATTTAGTCGCCCACTATTTTTATTTGGACATTGGTCCTTCGAGGCATGGTATAAAAACCTATATACCTATAATAAATAGATACTATTTCAATATCAGCTTAGCATTTGTGTATACTAAGCTATTATGTCCTAAGTACTTTATGCAATTTAGTTTTAATATATTTTTACTAAACCTTCACTAGGATGGTTTTACCAGGGTTTTTATTATAATCCAACCCAACGTGCGTTCACCTTGTCGTGGTAGGGGGCTCAGTAGTGCCCGGCAATATAAACGGGCGCGAAGCCAAGAAACGCACTGGGAGGCGGCCCATCTCGGTGGGGGATATAATATACGGGTTGCTCCTGATAGCAGAGTGAACCGTAGGAGCAACCCCATGGTTGTTGTGGTCTGCTTCGGCAGACCTGCCGTCGTGGTTGATTGCGTAAGCGATCCTGCGACGCCACATTAAGACGGGGGAGATTCCGTTGGGATTATTAGGTAGGACCGGCTTTGCCGGTGCTAAGGAGTTTCATTACAGCCCTATTCAAAAATAATGTAAATGATAAACGTAATTTTTATATTATTAATAATATTTTTTATTTTATATTGTTATTAATAGTATGTAGGCAGTGGTAGCCTCGCTCGCTTGGGAAACCGAGTGAAGCGGGTTCAAATCCCGGGTCTCGCACCTCTGATATTTTCATGTGCGAATCATTTTCTAACTTGATTACCACTTGCCTTACGGTGAAGGAAAACATCGTGAGGAAACCTGCTTGTCTGAGAGAACCTAGCAAGTTTTCGAAAGACATGTGAAGTCCGCCAATCCGCACTTGGCTAGCGTGGTGGACTATGGCCTGATTCCCCTCGTCTTGAAGGGAGGCCCGTGCGCAGTGGGACGTTAAAAAGGGCTGAATACATTAATAGTACGATGTATCTAAAACGCGACATATATTTTAAGGTCACTTCAATATGCTATCAATTTATAATAAATGATCAATGGATAATAATTAATCCAGATGTTTCGTCACATACGTGACCGATTGTTTTCCGATTAAATGAAAAATTTTAAATTACATAATGTGATAACGATATCTATTTATAAATTCGATCTATATTCATCGCTTTAACTTTTTAAGCTACTTGACTAACTTTTTAATCTGAACTAAAGTAAGGTTTTCATTTACCTAACATAGTTTCATCTATACATCTATACAGATAAATAAAAATGAAGTGTCTGTTTGTAATGTCAAAATAATAGCTTTACATAAAATATTACATGATAAATCAAAAAAGTGTCAATTTGGTCACTTTTTGGTCTCACTCATCGAAGCCTTTACCTTTTTTGTCGCAAATATATTTTGTTTTCTCACGAATAAACCGGCTAATATGGCCCTGTAATTTCAGTGTGTAGACATTCTTAGGTAGGTAAACTTACGTGAAACAGAAGGCGGTGGTCAAGACGTGCCACGACGAGATAAGAGATCCGACGCATCGTTGGATGGTGATATTTGGTCTAGGGTAGTGGTACACGAAGGCAACAATGTACGGGAAATCCTGGATGGTCGTCGGCGTACCGCCTACGATACGACTCTCTGGTGCTGCTGAAGCTGTAAATAAATATTATATTAGAATATGGTATTGTGAAAATTGTTTAAACTCTTTAACTTAGCAAAATTTCGAGCAACAATCGATTGTCAAAATCATATGGCAATCACGAAGTTTAAGATTTTGTATTTATCAGTACATAATATAATTGAAATAGTTTTATTTAATGAATTCATTCCTATTTCAAACCGACTGCATCAAAACCTAAAGGAGGGTTATGTATTTGACCTGAATGTACAATGTACATACATCACACACTGCATAATAGGTACAATATTCCTTCGCTAACTTCTTCCGTTTTTTCAGTTTGCTTTTTAAGCAGTTGTTTTTTATTTTTATAGGTTAATTTTTTATTGTACTATTTACGGCCTGTACTCCACTCGTTTATTTTTTTTAATCCGCAATCTCCTAACATAACAGCCACTTAGTATAGGAGCGCGTACAACGGTGAACGAAGCGTACAAGCAAAATCTTATTCTTCTACATACTGAAATAAAACTTTTAATTCAAAAGCAATTTTTTAATCCGCCTACTAGCCATATAATAAGAGTTCAATTAAATTCGTTGAGTACTTTACAATTTCTGCGCAATTGATCGGTTGATTCAAAATATATAATGCGCAGCTTTGACCCAATTACAAATTTATTATACCTATATATTTAGTAGGTACGTAATTAATAATTACAATAACGAGAATTTTATTTATGCCCAAAAGATGTAACCCACACTAGATCACAGATCTAATCTATGTTAAAAACTTACCAGCACAGAAGAGTGCAAAAGCCAAGCAAAGTAACTTAATAGCCATGGTATTGACCAATCCAATATTGTATTAAGCCGCTATTTCCGATGCTTGCATCGCTTATATATGTATTCTAGGTTTACATGCCGATTAGTTTACGTGGGATATTTTTGGCAAAATATTTAATTATACAGAATGTTTTAAATACTCTAATAATTCTGGTTTCTCCCTTAACTCAACAGTCTCACTAAGAATGATTTTTAATTTGGATTTTACATTGCAAAGTGATTTTGATATTTTTAACAATATACCTTCGCAAGAATGTAACGCTAGTGCAAATCCTGCCTTAGTGCCTTCTTTATAATAAAAACGAAGAAGATGAAGATATAAAAGGTACTCTAGATTAGTTCGCCGTCCCAGAATATAGCTGCATCCCTAGAGAAAACTGAATAAAACAACCAGAAATTAAGGAAAAGTGATTAAAATATTATAACCTAAATCTTTATAATGTATCTACATTTATGAACACGCTGTATTCATTCAGAAAAGCTTACTAAGATAACTTGCAATCATGCACGTACACATTATCTACTAATTCAAGTTTATATTGGTAGATAATACATAAGCAGTTAATCTATTGATAAGGTCATAAATCAGGAACCTAATTTTTGTCAACATTACCCACGCTTACATAATCTTAAGTTTACACAATAAACTTGTTAACCTACTACATATACTTATCTGTAAAATTATATGTGGTCGTGGTCATGTCCCCGACATAGAGAAGTGTAGAGGCCGCATCTATTATCATAGTAAATCACGTCCACGTACTGAGGAATTACTTATCGAGTGCAAATATATAGTCATACTGTATGTATAGATAGGATAGAGATCAAATGGTAGAGCCATACCATACCAGTAAATACAGTGTGCAATGATCATCTTCGATTTATAATTATTGTACGAATTATATTGTAGGTAGTGTGTGCTACTTTTTGTGGCTTTACACTTTCTCTTCAATCTTAACAAATAATACTCCCCTTTCTTTATAGCACGATATAGACCGTGGCGCAGGAGTAGATTTATTGTAGGCCCCGGACTCGGTTCAATACTGTGCTCAAGCTCATTTAATAGATGGTCTCTTTAGTTTATGTACTTAATACTAGCAAATTAAACTTACTTCACTTGGTTGCGTCTCTTACTGCCAACCAGTAACCTGTCATATCTGCCAGTAGTATCAGCCATAGTCTATCTGCGCATTGCATCCAAATCCATCCAGCCATTTAAGAGTGAATAAGCTACAAATATGTATACACAAACACGTTTGACGACACGTTTGGCTCAGTTTGTAGTGACCCTACTTGCTGTGCCAGCAGTCGTGGGTTCGAGTCCCGCTGGGGGCATTCATTTATGTGATGAGCACGAATGTTTGTACTCCAGTCATGGGTGTATATATTGATAACTAGCGGCTCACCCTCGCTTCGCTCAACAAACAAAAACAAATCTGTCCCACGGAAACCGTAGATTATAACCGATAAAAAGTAGCCTATTTATTATTGTGATGTATGAACTATATTATTTTAAAGTTTCATTAAAATCCAATCAGTAGTTTTTGTGTATACTAAGCTGTATAAGTTACTATAGTTTTTTAACTATCCCACGGGAACTCTTTAATTTTCCGGGATGAAAATATCTAAAATGTTAAAATGGGGATATAAAGAACCACCATGCAAAATTTCGTTCAAATCGGTCCAACAGTTTCGGAGATTAGCCCGTACCAACAGACAGAGAAACAAAGAATTTGATAAAAATCTGGATTTGTTCTATTTCTCTTCTTACATCCCCCTGCCTCGGTATTTAGCATAATTTTTTTCTATGTACATGTACAGAGATTCGACCTATACAGTTTTATTATACTTATGTATAGATATGTATGTACATATGTAGTGTACCAACTATCTGGTCTATCACTATCCATAACACAGGCCTCGTAGCTTACCATGGAACTAAAAGTAGATGGTGCTGTGTGCTAATGCCCCAACCTAGTATCATTTGCTCACTATAATATGTTCTTGATTGATTAGGTAATACTTAGTATAGTATTATATGATCTGTGGTAATGCGTAACAAGGCGACTTGGAATAAAAAAGTTTTTACGTATAAAATTAAGTACCAAATTAAATAAATAGGTATTATTTCTCTAAAATTGTTAAAACAATAGAATAAAGAAACAACAGGAAAAGTAGTAGTAGTACCTTTTTCTAAAAATAAAACACATATTTTATTATTTAATGCTAAGTTACTTTTGTATTAAAAATGCTTGTGAAATTGGTTTTCATTTTTAACTTAACTCGTAGAAGAATCGAATTTTTCTAGATCTCATCATCAGTCTATTATCTTGCATTAGGCAGGCATATCAACTTGTAATATGCCTAATAAAAAGGACAAACATTAACATATTCGATTAATGTAATTTTTTGTTTTTCCAAAAAATTAAGTCATATAATAAAGATAATATACAAAAAACACTGGCTATAATCTAATTATTTTTTTAGTAAAAACGTCGCCGTGTCTTTATAATCAATTTAGTAAGTACATTTGTGGTAACGTCATAATGAAATATTTCTGTTGAACTAAATTTTTTTGTGTTTTTATCGAAGTACTTTAAGTAAGATATGGGTAATAGACACTCTAGCGACGTAATACACAATGTTCAAGACCAAGAATTAAATTCTGTAGATATATTACAAGCTGGAACAAAAGGTATGAAGGCTAAGCAGAAAATGTGTGATCCAAGCATAAAAAAACCTAAAACCATGAGAAAGCCCAGACTTCTAAATAAAACGAAGTCAACACGAATTAATTTTAACGCAATTAAAGAATTATATAGCGATAAAATGCCTGTAATGTTGGCATTCATAACTTCAGAATCGGAATGTCGTTTACGTCTCTCAAAGAAGCCCATAAAATATAGCTCGATGCTTGTTCACAACGCGGACGCGAAATCGTGTCGAAGAGTATTTTCTTTGCCCTGTTCTAAATATTGTAGAGATTGCAGAAAATTATCATCTGAGTGCGTATATTAGGTATTGGACCTTATTTACATTTAAATACACTTTATGTACTTATTTATTTATTAAAATGTTTTGTTCAAAAAATATTTTGTCTGGTAACGTTTATTTGAGGTAAAAATAATTCACATATGGTATCCCCGTGCAGTGGCGCGCCTTCCAGCGAGAAGGGAGCGTGTCGGATGATTCGTGTGTCATTTTAAGTTTAAGTTTACATGTTTTTCTCGAATCGTCGCTGTTAATACACTTAATTATCTTACACAGATGTTGTTGTGATTATGAGTTATCATTATATGTGTGCACGAGGCGTGTGATAAGGGTAAGCTAATCATTTATTCATTTACTCATGTCAGACGACGATTCCCTCAGCTGCTACATATTGAAAGTATATTCTTATTGGAATAATGTTTTTAATATTATCTACTATGAAGGCAATTGTCTCTTCAAATTGTTACCGGGTTAAGGAATATCAGGTGTGCTACCTTGAAACTTTTTTGTTTTTATCAATGACATTGATACGCGACGCAAGTAAATGTTTCAGTTATTTATTTAGTAATAGAGACCGGTTTAGAGATTTATCTAACTTTTATATTCTAATTAGAATCCAGTTGAAATTTTTTTGTCTAATATATTTTTGAATAGTTTATTATATGATCACAACATTAAATAATAAACTCATTTAAAAAAAATCTTAACCCTTTTTAAATCTTACTATAATCTTAAAGTATATTTAAATTTTTAAATCTCAATTTTTAAAACTTTATTATATAGATAGTTATTTTTATTAATTTACTAATTTTGAGGTTAGGCTTAGAACCTACCTTCATATATTTTGCTGTAGCACTTATTTGACTACCTACTTTTTAAGTAAACAATTATAAATTTAATATAAATCACATAAATGGAGTAAATTTTATATCATCTACAACTTTAACAATAAAAAAAACGCTCTTATATATTTATTTAAACACTTGTTAACATTTTTTTAAATCACTTCTTATATAGGTATATATTTTGGCATGTTAAAAATTAAAATTAAAATAATACTAGTGCATTAGCCACTAAAAGGCATAAGATTTTTTATATAATTAAGCATGTATTACATATTTTAAAAATTATTATGGTATTTAAAATTAATATTAATTAATTAAGGCTACTCCTTTCAGGTATTATAAAAATAAATTCAGCAATTAGGGGATATTTCCTTAAAAGTAGGGAATAACCATTAATTAAATTAACACATAATAAGGATATTTAGGAATAAAGACTATTAGTATTATCAAAATTATAATTTTTAATGATGTGCCTATATATATTTATTTTCTCGTTTCCTTTAGGTACTAGTTATAAAAAACATTTTGAAAGTGTTTTTTGTACTAAAATTGTTTGATAAACTTCTTTTGCAAAATTTAAAGAATGTTTGAGTCAACGGTTATTATACAATAAATATTTTAAGGAGATGACACTCTTTGAGATTGATATAATCAACTCCATACTATTTCAATGTTGAATAAAACATACAATATACATGCCCATTTAAAAATAAGAGTTAGGTGCAAGGTCTATAGCCTCACTAAGTTTTACTATCTGGTGACATGTGACCGTTCTATAGAATTTTCTACTTTTTTTAAATTTCAGTGGTAATTCTTATCATGAATGGTATCTTAAGTTATAATCCATCCATTTAACATCAACAATTTTCATCAAATTTACACAATATTTAAAACCCTATGATTAAGCGAGGCTTTTCTATTGTTAGGGAGAGAAGAGCCATAATCTGGCATGCTGGCCAATGCAAGTTGAAAGACTGTATTAATTATTTACTTATTGGCATACATAAAGTATATACAATGTTATATCAAACAACAGGATAAAATTGTAAGAATTTAGCTCTGAAAAGTAACTCAAAACTAATATGTAAAGCATAAATATATTTTAACACAAAACAACTTTAAGTGTAGCTGATTAATGTTTATACACTATAAATTCTGAATGTATAAATATTTAAATAAACAAATAGTATTGTAGCTGTATATATCAACTGATGGATGAATGATATGGTAAATTTATACCTTCCATATAAATAGTATAATGAAATATTATTTTAGTATTTTTTTATCCATATTTTTTTATTTTTTCACTTGTAGTAAATATATTACTCCATTTTCTACTTTTAGATGATGTTAAGTAACTAAAAGTGTTCACTCATATATGAAAAATAAAAACCATTGTCCAAAATCTTTATTCAATATTGGTTTAAGTATGTACATTAAATACATTCTCCTATGTCAAAACACTAATAAAGTTCAAAAAAAACTCAGCCCTGAGAAGAATTGCCAAAATAAAATCTGTGGGAACATTGACCTTTTTTTTTTCGATTTTGTTTTTTTAAATATTTTCAAGTTTTATTAACTTTAAATAACGCTGTCACAAAACGTGATATCTTCTAGAAAATCATAAATTCAATAAAGGTCGTGTTTTTTTTTAAATCATTTTTAGACACGCGAATATATATTTTAATAAAACAATTTTTTCACAGTTTTATTTTACTTTTTTTTGTCGAGTTTATGCTCTATAGCGTTCGAAATTTGTCGCAAAAAAAGTTAAATACAACCGCAAAAATCCGAAGAAATAGTTTATTTTATTCAATTTACTAAGTCACGAGGTCTTCGGTTTACGATTGGTATACTCATTAACAGATTTTTATCTTAAAATATGTGTTATTCATAATAATTATTATTATCAAAGGTATAATGAATGTAAATGAACGTGTACCAAAATTACACAAAACATTTCAATCATTGTGCTTCAAGTTAATTGTACTAACTGGCATGAGTGTGTACTCGCAATAATTAATTGCTCACAACTAGTTGTGCTGACACAGGTTTACATAGCGTAGCTGCGATTATATCGCATACATACATATATACTATAAGTACCTAGGCGACTGAACTTCGCTCGGAGTTATTTTTCGTTATATCGTATTTTTTAAATAAAAAAAAAACTAAAAACTTGAATAAATACAAAAACAAAATGTTAAAATTTTTTATTCCGACTCGAAAAAATAGATAAACAATTATTTACAATACACATTTTCTTTATTTTTTTATTATTTTGCGTGGTGCTATAGAAACGTTTTATTTTGTTGGTAATTTTTTTTTAAATGAAGGCAAGTGATGTAATTTTATTGCAAATATTATGATAAAATGTATATGTAAATGTTCCAATGATTATATTAATTGTCAGCGCTCAAATATTTCTTTGTATCTTTAGCAATGATTAGAAATTACGAATTAGCTATTTAAAAAAATATATAGGTACAATACACTTGTCTTTATTATTTTATAATACAAAAAAAGTAATGCTATTGGCTCGCTAAATATTGTCATGATTTCATGGCCGATTTCGGTTGTAACCACGGAATAGGTAAAAAAGGCTGGAAAGGTAATGTGGGCGTGACAGCGTCGCCGCAACTGTGGTTAAACAACCATACTTGAACCGATTCATGCGTGCACCGCTTGTAGTTCGTGTTTAGAGTGCGTCGGGTAAAGAGCTGCGATAAATAGTGTTATAATGCCGTGTTGTGCTATTATTACTTGCAAGACCAAAAGTCAAACTTCGAGTATCGATCGAGGAGGTATATCTTTTCATCGGTAAGTCAAAAATAATAATGAATATCTCTTTAATTTCAAAAATGTAGCAACGATTACAAAATTCAAAACAAACGATACTATTGTAATAAGCTAAAACAAATAATATACATTGCTCGCTATGCATGCGCATAATCAAAGCAACGCGCGATCGTTGTCTGCAATGGATAGCGTTCTCTGCGAAACCCACACTTTTCATTGCTTGCTTTGCGATGATTCACTTTTGTATATTATAATAGTGATGGCTTTTGTTGTAAGACAAAATAATCGATAAGGCAATGATTTTTGTATAATAATGTGATTGAATGCTTTCTATGGCAAATTTAAAGTTTATATACAGGTTTATTTTAGAAATAAGAAAAAATCAATTTTATATATCACCTAAAAATATCTCATGCATGATTTGGTAGTATCAAAAAATACTTTTAGGTTTCCTAAAGAACCTTCCATAAAAGAACAATGGATTGACGTAACGGGCAGGGAAAACTGGTTTCCGACAAAGTCCAGTGCTATATGCTCTAAGCATTTTAGTGAAAATGATTTTATTATTAAAAAATCTGGAAATCTGGAAATCGCGCCAATACTTTGTAAAATATTTTGTCATGTAAAATGAGTGTGATAAAGAGAACTAACTTAAGAATTCACTTACCACGTATGTAACATTAAAAATACATTTATTATAAGTTAAACATTGTTTTATTTTATTTTTAAATTGAACTAATCTAATTCGTTTATAAAATAATATATTTAATAACTGTAAAAAAAACAAATATTATATAAAATTTATTTTAATACACTGACATAAATTATCGACAAAATATCGTTAGCATTTTTTATTTTCAACCACTAGTCATTTTATTTATTTTACACAACACAGACGCAACACTAATTATCTATGTGTTGACCAATTACAGGGCTGCGTTAAAGGTTGCGTATGTGTGCGAATGCTTGTGTTTATTTGACTTGCGCGTGTAGTAAAAATATCAAGAAGGGATGAGTGGCGACAGTGGTTCCCATACAAATTACGCGTGATTACCATTCTACTATCTTTCATCAATTCTGTGGTTGTAACGGCCAAGAACAGTGTCAACTTTAATATTATGGTCTTTGAAGCAAAGGCCTTAAAACACTGCCATCATTTTGACTTCGTAAAGATATTGTCAACCTTTTATTATTTTATTTATATCTCTTTCTTTTGTGACATCTCGTTTGGCCCGAATTAACCTAAAAAGCCTTTCAATCCTCAGCGCAATAGACCAGCCACTAGTTATATTACTGTTAAATATAGATTCGATGCTTTACTATAAAGTACCTGGGCGACCGAGCTTCGCTCGGAGTTCTTTTTCGTTATATCGTATTTTTTAGATAAAAAACTAAAAACTTGAATAAATACAAAAACAAAATTAAAAAAAATTGTATTCCAACTGGGATTCGACCCCGGACATATGTGTTGTCTAACTTACGCGTTGACCGCTTGACCACGATGCTTACAACCTAGTGTAAGAAAATATCGACTATATTCTGCGTGAAATAATGCAAAAAGAAAACTGCATGAAAACTCAAAAACACGCGTTTTCCTAGACATAAAACTGATCTAGATCGATTTTTCGCCCCCGAAAACCCCCACATACCAAATTTCAGCGAAATTGTTAGAGCCGTTTCCGAGATCGCTGGTATAAATAAATAAAGATATAAATATACAAGAATTGCTCGTTTAAATATATATATAAGATATTATAAATTAATTATTTCGGCAAAAATGTCTTTAGATTGGATGATAAACCGGTCTTATTATTTTAAATATACGTATTAATAACATGCTTTATGCATTAATTGAAGTATAATATTATATAATATATATCGATACGCTGTGAGGTGATACAGCCACTAACTGCTGAAGAACAATTATTAATTCCATGTATTGTATCGACAGCGCGACACCGCGATATGACCTTGTCAATAATTTTCTCTCATCAGTTAATAAACTATTGAAATATTCATTCGTGTATTTCATATATATTTTCCTGTTGGAAGCGAGATAAAACTAAAAGTGTTTTAATATAAGCTCTTTAAATAATAAAATATTAATTTTGTCAATTCAAAAGTTTGTGAGTGAATTGGTTACGTCTTCACTTTGTATAGGCTTAACGGATTTGGGGAAAGTTCGGGATAAACAAAAACTAGTTATAAGTTATAACATGAGTTTCGTAATTATGTTACACTAGCAGCTCACTCTTCGGGTTCGCCTCTAGAAAATAAAAACAAATCTATCCCACGGGAATCTTACATTTTTCCGGGATAAAAAGTAGCCTATGTGCTTTTCCAGACTATAATCTATCTCTATGCCAAATTTCATCCAGATCCGTTTGAACGGCTGAACAGATCTGGATAAAATTTGGAGTGATTGAGTAACAAACATTTAACCCTCGCATTTATAATATTAGTAAAATGGACCATAATATACCTTTTTCATAAATTAAGAAGTGTATTAGTGGCTTCAAAACATGTTTTTTTTAAAAAAAGTGCAGTGGTCTCGAATTCAATATTATTGTTTTGAATAAGTTTTGTTAACACCAAACAGCCAAGTAACATCAAAATATTTATATATGTACAATGTAGGTACGTGTACTATTTGCACTACTGAGCAACCAGACATAACCTACTTGTAACACGATCGTTACTAGACAGGTAGACCTTCGCGCTTCTTTTCAAGGAAATACTGTAAGTGTACATACACATTAACTATGGTTCTCAAGGACTATTGTTGAGTCATAATTAAATTAATTTTGTCTGTGGTTAAAAAAAAGGTTTTATAAAAACATAATAACTATATATTTTAAAGAAAATCTTTGGCATGAATACGCAATTTTAACGCAGTTTCTAGTTAAATTTACATATAATGTAAGTTAGATTATATTACATTTTTAGTTCCTGAGGTTAGCGCGTTCAAACAAACAAAGAAACAAACACACAAACTGCCTCTTTATAATATTAGTATAGATTATCTAATGTTAACCTCAATCTGTACATTGGTTTTTGGCATCTCAATACTAAAGACTGGTAGAAATTGGTGAATGATTAATTATTGGATAAGTTGTAACTTATCACAATAAACTATTTTTTAAAGATTATATTTTTTTTTATATATCCATATCTTAAACTTACTTCCCATGTACCCATGGGATGTAAGTTTAAGATATGGATTCTTAAAAATAATTTTCTTCAATCGCGTTACCTTTTCCTTCAATGGTAGGTACTTGCGACACTTCGCCTGTAATTATTCTATTGGATTAACACAATACTACGATACTGTGACGGCATAACTTTGAACCTATTATGTAATTCATTTGTTTACTTTGACTTTTTTATAACTATATAGATAAAATGAGTAATTTCTGTCGTCAATATATAGTTCTGTTGATGTTTAGGGAGAAAAATATTTGTTTTATCCTCATTAACAAAAGAATTGAATTGTTTATTTTAACCTTCCATAATATATACAGAATAATAATAATGACCTCCCGACCGACTTCGGCCGCGGCGGCCAGTCTCATTGAGACTAGCCATCTGCGCAGAAGATAATATAGTGCACAAGTGTACACGCAGACACAAGTGCACTCTCTATTCCTGTCAATCTCATACTCCGGTGGGACGACACGAGACACGACCGGTGAGACCGGGCTCAGGACCGAAACTTTACGTGCTCTCCGAGGCACGGGGGCGAATACCGCCAACTTCCCAACTGCGGACTGTTACTGAGACTTACTAAACAGAAGGACTCAATAACTAAACTTGGTCCGACCCGGGACTCGAAGCCAGGACCTCTCGATGTGCAGCCGTACTTGTTGGCCGCTACACCACCGAGGCAGCTGGTAAACCGGCAGCAGCAGGCTGGCGAAGGCGCTGCCATTTCACCTGGATCGAATTCTACGTATCGGTATATAACATTGGCCTCGGTATCTCTCGCTACCGACTCCTTTAGTGCTACATAGTATAAACGTCATACACTTTGACTTACAGACATGCTATGCTAAGGATCCACCATAATAGCAGTGACATAACTATAATTGTATACACGTGGAATACAAATCTCTCATAACTGGATCTGACCTAAGTGGAATTAAATTATTCCACCAACTTTAGTCGATTAAATCTTCTGAAGTACGTGGAATTTTGTAAATTTTGAAATATCAAAATAAATTTTCTGTCGTAAGAAGCTGACGTAAATGAAATAAATCATTCAACTCGCGTTAGACGCTTCGTAAAAATCATAGCGACAAAAAATCTTTTTTTAAATATACATATGTATGTATAATATATCTACGTCGTGCACATTTTCAAGTTATTCTTAAACAAACACAGGCCATTTGCGATATTTACCCATTTGCAGAAGTCAATAATCTTAAAATCTACGGAGATACTTAAATATAGTTATTAGCTTTAACTAACTAGCGTTTTCCCGCGGTTCCGCCCGTGTAATTCATTTATGTATTATGTATTATTTTTATAAATTCTATGTTAATGTTATCCTGATGTATAAACTATGTAGTTTCATCAAAATCGTTGAGTAGTTTTTACGCAAAAGAGTGACAAACATTATTACATTCATACATAATCCTAATATAGTAGTAAGATTATGGCGTTTACTATGACAATACCAAGTAAAACCACTATTTATGTAAATACGCATTGAATAGTTACTATTGCTGCAGACAACGTAAAATCTTTAAACAATGAAACATAACAAGTAGTTATTAAAGAACAATAATAGGTATAACAGTATGTTCGTGTGTTGTACGTACATGTGCTGTGTCTCAATTTAACATTGTTTCATTTGTTCGGACGTTTGTTGTGTGGCTATTATTATAGCGTTTTGATAAGTTAGATTTATTATATCAACCGACTTCTTTAAAAAGATTCTCAATTCGCTTGTATTTTTTTCTTGTCGTACGTATATTGACGTATTGAAATTATTTTGTGAGATTTTGAAGCTAGAAAGAAGAAACTAGTCTAACTGAAAGTGTAAACAATGAAAGTTCATACTATGAAAGTATGTATGTACAAGCGGCTCATTCTAGCTTTGCTCGGGTTCGTCTCTAGGTACGTTTTAAATATTAATATGGATATGTATGGTTTTTACTATTAGATCGGAATAGATATATATTACATACATAGGTATGATGAGTATTGAGATGTTGTGGGTTGTGTTATAACGTGTTTTCCCTTAGAAATGAAGATAATCTCCCGAGGTAAAAAGTAGCCTAAGTCACTCTCCAGCTTTCTAACTATCTCCACAAAAATCCGTCATTTTGTTTCGACGTAAAAGAAGGACAAACAAACACACTTTCACATTTATAATATTAGTAAATATATAGATATAAAAAGACATTGATGTCATGATAATTAAATGACTTTAATACGTTTAATTTAACGTTAAAATATATAAGAACATACAATGAGTTTCGAGATAATAATGAAAATCGAACAAAAGCTTTTTGCGTCTAGGAAGAGTCTTTTTCTTATTAGATACGGCGCGAAACCATTGTAAACATTGTATCTGATATTTGTTAGTTGTATATTTTACAAATTCTAATACAATCATGACTCAACACAGAAGTTTTCATGGCCGCAATGGCGTTAGTTTATTTGTTCTTTACGAGCGAGTAAACGGTACCCATATTATATCAAACGGCAAATTAATTATCAAAATGTTAAATTTTTCATGGTTGCTTACGATATGTAGTGAAATAATATATGTAACGTAGAAACTAACATTTCGTCAGAGAGCTTGTTGTGTGAATGAAATGAATGATTTCGATATTTTACATTTAATTTAAACCAAAAGCCAGACTTAGGGGAAGTTAACCGCTGCTGCAAACAATTTTTAAGTGTTTCAAATTCATTTTACTATGGGATATACTTTTTTTAATTTTCTTTGTTTTGTTAATTTGAAAAAAACAAAAAAGAAAATCAAAAGAACTTGCAATATTATTATGGACCTCCACTCTTTAATTGCCCCCATTGTTAAATGCGGCCATGATTATGTAATGTTTTGTTTCGCTTATTATTTTCTTTTACCCCTTCGCTGCCCTTAAAGTTTAATGCATAATAATTTTAAATATGGACTTAGAATCTTCTAAGAATGCCTATTATATTATAATTTATAATAACTAAAAAAAAAGACTTTTTTTTATGGTATTCAGTGATAAACGAGCAGACAGTCCACCTGATGGAAAGCGATACCTGTCGCCCATAACACCTACGGTTCATGCACTTAAGTTTTATATAGCAAAATTGCAGAACCGCCGCCGGTACGTTATCACTGTGAGGACTAAGATGTTATGCCTCTTGCCTATAATTGCGCTGACTACCTTATCCTTCAAACCGGAACACAACAATGCAATCATTGGTGCTTGGCGGCAGAAATAGATAAGGGGGTGGTACCCATCCAGTCGGACTCCTCAGGCTTGACAGAGTCCTACCACCGGTAAAAATTTTTATGCATAGCACTTTCATACATACAGGTTATGTGGGATTCACCGGCCGTAAAAATCAGTACTAACAAATAAAACCCAATGGAACCTCCCTCGTCTTAATGGGACGCCGCTATATCGCTTACGAACTCATCACGACGCCCCGACGGCAGGCCACGAGGATCAAAGGGTCGCTCCCACGGTCCATTTTGCGGGTTCTCGTTCTGAGTTCTCGTAGAAGTATTAGACACTTGCCGCAAGTGGTACCTAATCGTCCCGCGTGTTTTGCAACTTGTAAGCTAGATATGATAAAATAAAAAATAAAGAAGCGGAAATAATTATTTAGTGTCTTATAATAAAGATAAGTATATCTAGACGTGCTGACAGACGGATGTCATTATCATTGTCCAGTGTCCACTAGTGTTGCCGATCGATAGTCGACTATCGTTATTATATATAGTATCGATACTATTAATATTTTATGATTTGTGAGCACCAATACTATCAATAGTATCGATAGTATAGTGCTCTGTCAATAGTATTGTCACATTTTCATCTATCGATAGTATCGATACTATCGATTGTATCGATAATATCGATATAGCTATCGATAGTAGGGGTTTTTTAGATGAAAACTATCGATAGTGAAACTATCGATATTTCGACAACACTAGTATCCACTCGATGCTCGCTAAGGTTATGACAGGTCGCACTCAAGAAATATGCGAAAATAGATAATAAATGTGTCGTTACTTGCATTTTATGTATACGTTTAATGAAATAGTCACATGTATGTACATTTACATTAAAAACGTATTTGTGTTGACCACCAATACCTTTTTTTATGTTTTGCGTGTTTAATGTTTGTCTGTTTGCACATACAATGACATCATTTCATTGGAGTTTTGTGGAGTTCACTATAATGTTAACTATATTTTTATATTAGTTAAACGCCTAGATGCTTATTTTGAATTTATCGTATAATTAGGTTTTAGAAGTAGGTTACCTAGCTTGAAATTATTTCTCTTTGGAATGACAACTTTTCTATAAATATATTGTGGAGAACTCACTGGAATATCTCAGAAATTTCATACCTGTTAACAAAAATCTTGAGATTCGCTTTTTGATGTACCTAGTCAATGTAGTCCTCGTTACGTATGGTTTTTTCTATTTAAAAAGCTTTGAGACTGAAAACAGGCGAATGAAATGAATATGGCAATCAGTTACTTGTGATTAATTGCTTAACAAAATTTGTGTGGGCTTGTATGTATTATCCTAATGAAAAAACGATTTTCAGTATTAAATTCTTTCTGGTCAATAATTTTATTGATATTGCAAGTAGTACTCGGCCAAATTTTTTAGGTACTCGCCATAGAAAGTATTTTGTCAAACAGTCCTTTCTAATTCCACTAATTAAAATTAAAAAAAAATAAAAACCGACTTCCAGGCACTGAAAAGTAAAAAATAACTAAACGGGGGTTTTCATTTAGAATAGATACTTAATCAGATTTTTTCGAAGTCGGTGTGCTTTGACAAATATTGGCTGGCACCGACTTCGAAAAAATCTGATTAAGTATCTATTCTAAATGAAAACCCCCGTTTAGTTATTTTTTACTTTTCAGTGCCTGGAAGTCGGTTTTTATTTTTTTTTTAAAGTTATTATTTTTCCATTTTTAGTGTAGACGTATCATCAATACAAATTAATCAAGCCCAAACACCAAGTAATTGCTGTAAATCGTTGAGGAGTTCCCTCGACTATCTTTCGGGTCCATCATCAGATCGACTCCAGACCTTCATTAAATAGTAGTGCTTTAAAATACCTAATGAAAATGTTATCAAACGCACTAGTCGCCGCTACAATTTTCGAAAGTTCCCCTCGATTTCTCTGGGATCCCATCATCAGATCCTGGTTTTCTTATCATGGTACCACTCTTGGGATATCTCCTTTCCAACAAAAAAAGAATTATCAAAATCGGTTCATAAACGACGAAAAAATGCCCGAACAAACACAAAAAAAAAAATATACGGTCGAATTGAGAACCCCCTCCTTTTTTTGGAAGTCGGTTAACAAAATATTCTTTTGGCAGCAGCGTCCATTTTCTTCAAGAAATGAATTGGGCCTCAAATTTTTATACAAGATTATAATTTAAAATTCAATCAAGCAATTTTTTTCATTTGGTTTAAAATATTATGTTCATTCAAATTAAATCGTGCCGTTGAGAGGGGATCTAAACGGCTTAATTTGATTGCGAATGGTTTTCTCAGGTACGAGTAGGTATGCTGAGATTTTCTGTTAACTCTTAAGATTTTATATTCAAGTTTTAGAGTTTTGTTTTAGATACTGTGATTTTGTTTTGTTTCAGTTCTTTTTGTTGAATTCCTTAGTAGATCATAATGCTTTTTAATAATTGATATTACGTGGAACAAATTACTACCATTAATAACCGACTATATGAGTAAAAATGAAATACTGTTCTTTCTTTACTTAAGAATGGCTGGACCGCTTTGGTTATTTTTTTTAAATATTCTTATTAGGGAGGAAAAGTTAGTCGGAAAATGCTTTTTCTACAAGATTTTTGAGTAGGTAAGTTATAAGCCCGATTCTTCTTACTAAAAAAAAACAACTCTCACTTTAATCCTGTAAGTTGATTAGTAACCGTAAAATAGGTATACCTAATAAATAATTTAGTAAACCATGTAACTCTACAAAAATAATCTTAAAATCGACTTAAAAATAGGAATAACTTTTGATCCCATAAAATGTCGGTTCCATAAAAATACTAACCGGAATATTTGGTTGACTGCAAGTTAAATAAAAATATACGGTATTCAATTCGATTCATTTTATATTGTCATACATTCATTCAGAGTTCTTCATTTCTTATATCTCTATATCCTCAAAATTGTTATTAAAAGTATCAAGCCTTAGTAGTAAGTATCATGATTTCGAAGATTGATTGTTATGAATGGTATCTATACTAATATTATAAAGCTCAAGAGTTTGTTTGTTTGGTTGAACGTGCTAATCTCAGGAACTACTAATCCGATTTGAAAAATTCTTTTTGTATCAGATAGCCCTTTAACTGAGGAAGGTAATAGGCTATATATCATCCCGGGAAAATGTACGGTTCCCGTGGGATAGATTTGTTTTTGTCTAGGGATGAACACGAAGCAAAGCGAGGATGAGTCGCCAGTGTCTTTATAATGAAATCAACTTATATTTTACTTCTATTACATTAATTTCAATTTTAATGATCAAATATTTAATTATACGAAGAAAACAATATAAATAATAAGATCTTTTTACAACATATCGCCCAGACCTTCAACTCTCGACTAGTGAAGCTAGTGAGCTCTAATGAATAATAGCAGAGAGCCAAATAGGATTACATTTTTAAACCATTGTCATCACGAAGAGCTCAAATGGTCTATTACTTGTTGTGTGGGCGCTGTGTTTACAGGCTTGTAACCAATGACACTCAAACATAAAAGAGAAAAACGCTAAATAAACATGTTCAAGTAAAACAAGGCTGGTGTGACCATCATTCATTTTAGACACAGTTTCATTTGGAACACAGAGGAAAAATTTCAGTTTACGGTTGGCTACTCAATAGGAAAAATGTGGAAGTGATATTATGTTGATAAAAGTGATAAAAGTTGTGGTTTTGGAATATAAAATATTCCTATTAAAGTCGCTAAATATAAGAAACGTGCTAATTATATTTTCAATAGTAACTTTATAAAGATTGCGAATTCTATCTAAATACATAATAAGTATATTAAAAATATCCATATTAAAAAAGTATTGTCTGTAACAAAAGAATGGATTCGTGATATAAAATCAATCGAATAAAGTAGAAACGGGTTCAATATTATTTTTCTAAATGTGTCAACATTATATCTATTACCAAAAACTGCCTGTAATTATCAACTTATTAATTCGAAGCTTTTAGTAAGGACTGGCACTAATGGACTATCAGTTATTGCTATATTCGCTGACCTAGAAACCAGAGCTTAATAACATTTACGAAACCAAATTAATATTGTTATGAACCGCACTATAGATAAGGAACCGCTGTTTACTTAAACGACCAACAGTATCCTTGTCATTATCTACAGTAGATTTGTAATGGGAAAATTCATAACTATTAAGATATAAATCTCTGTTAGATTATTTAGCTGTAACTTTATAGGGTAATTGAATTAGTCCCCCCCAATTATGGTCTATTATTATATATTTATGAGAAACTTTAAAATAAAATAATTAACCTTTGAAAATCTGAATAAAGCCAACAAAGGAAATAGGTCAATAAGCTTTTAAAGGGACACGGTCCAGAGAACCTCTTTATATATTTAGCATCTGCTTGCCTGATTAGGCTTATACGCATCCACTTCACATATCGATTCTTCACATATCTGTATCTAACGTACGGGAAAGTTAGTGTCAGATAATACTTGTTATCCAATGGCCGGTTAGCTGGCTCGCCACGAAATACACAAGCACTAGGTTTTTTAGTTTTGAATCTTTTAGTTTATTGATAAACCGTTTATTTTATTCTTTTTCAATTATGTAGATACGGTTGTCTAAATTAGTGCCGAGGGTGTGTATTCATTTCATTATTTTTTCGTCTCTAATCATCTTCATTTTTGAAAATATTTTCAATTATCAATGTTGTTTTCTCAGTAATAAGTACGTGGTGTTCACTCTGATTACTATTTACTATTAACTTTTCACGCAATATATATTAAATTATTAATTTTTAAAGATTATAAAGCTAGAGAAATGTTTTTACAGATAGTTTTCAATGTTGTCTAAATGTCTTAGCGTTAATCTCTAAGACGACGTTGGTTATCCTATAAATCCGTACATAAAGTTAAGATTATCTTTGCCAGTTGACATATTTAACAGCCACTTGGATATACGTATCACCCTATACAAATGTATCCAGGCAGCAAACACTGCATAATTCATACATTCATTCAAAGTTCAGTCGACTCCACGGCTTCTAAAGGATTAACTGAGAAAGCTACCCGAATTAAGCGCCCTAGTCTCAGTCTTAAGTCGTTACTACTGTCAAAAAGTGAAAGATGCGAAAAATAAATGTTATATATCAATAAGATAAGCCATTTTCGTTTCATAATTCATTAAACAAGTCAATTTTACTTATCAAATATGAAGGGTGTCATTCCAGATGATCATAAGTAGAAATCGCAAGTTATTATGTTACTGTGTATGTATTGTCGCGGTCTTGATCGGTTTCTATCTAATAGACATAAGACGCGCGTTTTATAAACTGCTCCTACACATGTTTTATTTCGTGTGCGACATGCTTAAGCTACTGATGAAGCTCGTAGAACTTTACTGAAGATGGCGTGATTTTGAAGAGCGGGTAAGTCATCACCAACATCATCAACTCATTTCTTAAACTTGATTATTAGTTACTATTTAGGTATTAAAAAACGTCAACTAAATATTTTAACTAATGAAAAGGAAAAAAATAAGTTTAAAATTAAGTCTTGAAGCTCTATAATAAATTATTTTAAAAATTATTTATATTATGTATTTCAGTAGTAATACTTCAAGTTTTAATTACCTATACTAATATTATATTCTATATTCTATACTAAGGGACAGAGTTTTTTTGTTTGCATGTGCTAATCTCAGAAACTACAAATCGAATTAAAAAAAACATTTTTGCATTAGATAGCCCGTTTATTGAAGAATGCTATAGGCTCTATATCATCATGCCACTACGCAAGGGAACAGAGTAGTAATCATATATGTCAACAAATTGAGAAGACTTCCATACATTATAGTAAAACTTTAGGTATATTATATTATATTATATAAATACATTGTAACATAAGGCCAAAGAGTTTTTTTTTGTAGATTGAACGCGGGCGAAACTGCGGTTTCTGCTAGTTTATACTCTAAAGAGATAAAATCTTTGCATAATTTTTCTATTAAGACTAAGTTGCTAACGATAAATCGGATATCCAGTTACCGGTAATGGTAACCCAGAAGCCGGCCTACTGGATAGTACACCAAATACCAGATAGTGAATATCCGGCCGAATACCGTTTTGGACTTTAGATTTAAAACAGCGTTTTAAATGTTTGTTATAAAACCACGTAATATAATCCTGGTAGTAGTGTACTATTAAAGAATTCCCGCGGGATAAAGAAAAAAAAATCATGACAGCTTATACTTATACGAACTACTTATATGAAAATTGCGTTAGGATGTGAAATACGTTGCACATCTATCTCCGCGTGATTAAGAATAATATACATAAGTTTGTATGATTTTTTTAAGTATGTGAAAGTATTTAAAAAAAAAACTATCTTTTCGAATTTTTTCGCGGGTTTATTTTGATTTTGGAAAGAATTGTGAATCTGATTGCTGTAAAGCATTCGAAACTTTGGAAACCAAAAATTAAAATAAATCTGCACGAAAATTCGATAGTTTTATTAAAAAAATAGTTATAAAATAGTTAAAAAGATAGTTTTATGAAAAATTTATGTATATCTAGATTTACTTTAGATTGATATACCTACCTATCCTCACCTATCCTACGACCTATCTCAGAATTATACTCAAATGTATTGTGCATTCGGGGTGAAGACTGAAGACATAATAAACATTCGATAATTCAGAAGCCGGAAGAATATCTATATAGATAAATAAAATTGTAGTGTCTGTTTGTAATGTCAAAATAACAGCTTTTTACTATATGCGTATAAAATTATATACGGTACTTATAAGAAAAACACTTTTTTTTTTGTCTGTCTGTCTGTTTGTACCGGCTCATTTTTGAAACGGCTGGACTAATTTTGACGGGACTTTCACTGGCAGATAGTTGACGTTATTTAAAGGAGTAACTTGGGCTACTTTTATTTAGAAAAAGAATTAGGGTTTCGCTCAAAAAAATTAAAACGTCTAGGGACGCACCCGAGCGAAGCGAGGGTAAGTCGCTAGCTATAGGTATAGTATAATTATTGTGATTAATGTACTGTAATAAACATATAAAAATTAAATATTACTTTTCTCGTTTTTGAGCTATACTTAGTAATAAGGGCTAAAAAAAACACACATGCGCAGACCCTAGCAAAGACTAGAGTAACACAAAACTATACTACTCGGGATGATATGTAAAATAGAATAGCAATATATATACAAATGTGTACTGTAATTTTGCTTTCTACTTTATATTAAAACTAGCGGCTAACCTTCGCTCCGCTCGGGTTTGTCCCTAGTTACGTTTTCTCGTTTAGCTCAGAGATGAGATATTTTCCCGCGGTCAAAAATATCCTATAGGTATGTTGACCCGTATAGCCAGCTACCACCATACGTAATTATATTTTTTAATTAATAATTTAATTTAATGTTTAATTATTATATTTTTTAATAATACTAAATTATATATATATATTTTTTTATTTAATATAAATTTCATCAAAATCCCTTCATCAGTGATTTTTCTGTGATGCGGTAACAGACAGACAGACCGACAAAAATTCTAAAAACTATTGATTCGGCCCCTATATCGATACTAAAGTCTATTTCAATAAGATTTTCCAAATAAATATTTAATGTACAGATTCGGCTTAGTTTCAATTTTATTATATGTATAGATATAGATATGACGGCTCATTATCTAAGCAATCATAATAATTTTCGTCCGTCCATCCGTCGTTTAGTGATGGTAAAAACATGCAATTATTATGAAATTTGTGAAAAATAAATGGCTTATATCTATAGTCTATACACCATATTATAAAGTTTGTTTATTCTTTGTTGGTGCGTACATCTCTGGAAATTCCAGTTAGATTTGAAAAATACATTTTGTATTTGTAGACTATTTATTAATAAAAGTAATATATCAAATATCACGCTACTTAGGAGCGGAGGAGTTAATGCATAAATAAACGATATGCAATTTAACTGGAGGCTAAAACAAGGTTTACAAATATTTTTCTCTTGGATGTCAATACTTTATCAGCATATAACTCTGAAACTATTGGCTAAGATAAAAAAAAAAGGGAATTGATTTTTTTATTTACGCATATATGTATGTATGTACATATGTATGTATTTAGGATATGCATTTGTGTGTAGTAAGTACACCGCCTACTATTTCATATAATTTCTCCCACGCCCTAAAGTTGCTTGGAAGAGATCGCTTATAACGATAAGGCCGCCTTCTGTGCATCATCTGTTGTTTATCTTCTTTTTGTATATTTCTTTGTGGTGTACAATAAAGTATCTATCTATCTACCTAATTTTTCAAAGAACTATTCAATATCTAACGATACGTCGCAAGATTATCTGCATTAAAAATATTTTTCAACCCTCAGCTACAGTAGGTAGGTACATAGATATAGGATGCATGAATTAGACTATTATAGCAATGTCTTGCCAAATTTTATTCACATATATTATGTATGCATAGTAAGCCTCTAAGTAAAAAGGGCAGACGGACATGACGGATAATAGAGGCAAAGTTTGTTTGTTTGTTTGTTTGTTTGTTTGTTTGTTTGTTTGTTTGTTTGAACGCGCTAATCTCAAGAGGTACAAACCGATTTAAAAATTATTTTTGCATTAGATAGTCCGTTTATTCAGAAAGGCTATCGGCTATATATCATCCCGGAAACATTTACGGTTCCCGTGGGATAGATTTATTTTTGTCTAAGGACGAACCCGAAGCGAAGCGAGGGTGAGTCGCTAGTTACTAATAATTTAAAATAATATAAAATTGCTTTCAACTATCACATAGTTGATATAAACATAATTTAAAAAAAAAACTCAGAATTAAGCCTTCCAGGACGTTATAATAGTCTACTTTGGAAATTGTCACCTTGAAAACAATCTGCTCATCAAACAACGAACAATCGCCAAATGAAAACAGCACGTTTCGGCGTAACATTAAACGGGAGCCACACTCAATGTTGACAGACTCGTCCAAACAAAACTAATGAAATATTTCAGCCGTCTCTACGGTATAATAGTCTTTATTGTACACAATGTAAGTCTCACTTTTTTGCGATGGGCCAATTTCCGTATATTTCAAAGGATATTTATATTCAGCGACGATCAAAATGACGGGTACAATTTTTCAATGAATGCGTATCTTTTTGCATAGTAACTTAAACTTTTATGAAAATGAAATGTTCAAAATTAAGTAATATAAATCTTCAATATTGTATGTTTTTTTTTTCAGGGGCATTTATAATAATAATATCCATTGATTTTATTGTTTTTACATTCATTATCCACGTATTCGCTAACCATCGATTCACCCAAGACTACATATATCTTACTAATCTTACTAATATTATAATAGCCCAATCATATTTGGGGTTTCACTTCGGAATGGGAAATAGTCAGCTATAAACTTGTATAAACCTTTATTTTGATACCCTAAAACTTGTCTCAGTTGTAGAGAATTTAATCCTATATAATATTTATAGTAAATACGAATAACATAAAACTCATAGGAAACGAGATATTTGCAAAAAATGGGCAAAACAGCAATTTTTAGACCTTTGACCTTAGATATCTGTAGTTGCGGACACCCTACGATAAGTAGGTTTTGAGAAAAGTTTTGGTATGTTAAAATAAAGGTTTATACAAGTTTGTAGTTGACTATCTCCAATTCCGAGATACTTGCCCTATTTTGACTAATATGACTGGACTATAAATGTGAGAGTTTAGATGTTTGAATGGATGTTTTTTACTCATCTAGACAACTCAAGCTAGAACGGCTATACGGATCTGGATAAAAATTTGGCACAGAGATTATAGTCTGGAATAGCACATAGGCTTTATCCCGGAAAAATAAACAGTTCCCGTGGGATAGATTGGTTTTTGTTTTTTTAGAGGCGAACCCGAGCGAAGCGAGGGCCAGCCGCTAGTAGGTAATATATATCCAAGAACTATTATTTACTAATATATATAACTAAAATTAATTAAAAACTAACGTGATGTCTTGTGATTTAAATCTCTGATGATATCTACAAAATAGGTAGCCGTAGATACAAGGAGTTTCTCAATACTTTTAACAGTTAAATGATGCTCTCGTTGTTTATAAACAATCTAAATCAATTACACTGATATTGCACAGTGGAAACTGTTAGGTTATTATTAAAATATGTATAAGCGCGTTTGCATTTCAATTTTAATTTATTGTAGATCTCAATCTCTCGTAGTCTAGATAGTGAAGTGCATGAAACCTGAAATGACAAATTAAAACCTTTCATATCGAATATCTGATCGATATAATAATAATAATTGTAGACTAACGCTTTTGGCTTCAAAGAAATTCCAAGCGGTCTAGTCACTTTACGTAGTTAGTGAAATAACAAACAGAAATAGACCAAATATCTGAAAATTGTTGAAATTGGTTTATATCTTAATTTCAAGACTAGCTTTAACAGTTTTATTTTTAAATTGATGTATGTTTATATATGCAGGATGGCATAATTTAGTGATTTTTAACGATGTCCTTTTAAACAGGTGTCGTTGCATGGTGGGGGTAAAGAAAAAGGGGCAAGATGGGCGACAGTTTCTTGCACCTGGGGGACATCGTGTCCCTCTATGCGGAGGGCTCTGTGGCAGGATTCCTCAGTACCTTAGGGTAAGCATACATAAAACTTGAATTTATGTAATTACATATTTGGAGTGATAGTAAGTTGGTGTTAATATTGACAGAACACAGTTAAGTTATACCTCACGTCCGTTTGGACTTTATTAATTAACAGTTAAAAGCTAAAATTATAATTTTGGGACCAGTGCTTAGAATTCCCAGTACTATAATAATAAATCCCTAAGGAAAACCACATGCTCCTGATTGGTTTTGTTTAGCGAAAAGTTCTACAAAATTAACACTATATTTGTAGCAAATAAATAATGTATAAATAATCGGAATTTGCAAATTCTAAGGTCATTATTGTAATATTACGAGTGATATTTTGCCCTTAATTAGGCAATTATCATTCTAGAGTTAAGAAATATCTCAAGTCGTTCCCGTTCTATTTCCTCGGGATAATTAAATGTAATCCCTTTACCCTTTACTAGCCTGCAGGGCTTTAAGCGTTCGTGACCTGTGTTTGAATCTCTACAGAAATGTTTCTTCAATATATTAAGTTGTCGCAGTTTAATTAAATTCTTGATACTTGAAAGTGACGATAATTCAAACATCGCTTTTAGAATTATATCATTTAAATTAGATTAAAATACGTATTAAGAAATAACTTTGATCTTTATTCTTTACTAATACTATAGTAAAAGTTTTTATTAGTATGTATTTTTACGTATTCGTAGAGTAACAGATTGATGTGATATTTCACGTAGAGGTAGAATATACCTGGCGGTGACATAGGTTTTGTGTCCAAATTATATGGAAAAAGTTACTTAGAGCCACTAGAACTAAATATGCATAAAGCATTATACAGTAGTCTCGATGGCACAGTGTATAACCGATTGCATTGCGCACCGATCAGATTGGGAGTTCGATACTCGCAAAGATGACATTGTACTGGATCCCATAGATGCTCGAACTCACGGAAAAAAGACATGAAATACAAAAAACTAAATTTTGCGTCCCTGTTATTTTACTTTTAATCATTTCATAACAATATTTTTTTAATTAACTTTAATTATTTTTTTTAATTAATTTAATTATTTTTATTAATAAAAAGGTACACTGACTTATAACACACTTTTAATGTAATTTTTTTTTTATTCTTGTATTGGCGTGAAAAAAATTTCCTTGAAATTAATATTCACAAATATGAGAATATAAGATATAGTGTATTATTATGGTACATTATTAGTATTATTACACGTAACATACACAAAAAACTTACACCGGAGTTTGAGAACCTACTTTTTTGAGTCAATCAATAAAGAAGTAATTATAACTTTTTTTTAGTACTAAATTACATGTTACGTGTACAGGTTGGTAGATGACAGGTGCGTTGTTTGCCCTGAGGCAGGCGACCTGACTGATCCGCCCAAAAAGTTCCGGGGTAAGCTTACAATTATTTTCTGGTAATTAACTTTTAATTATTGTTATACTTATTTAGTTTACGCATGTATCCTAACTAAATTGAAAAAAAATATAATATAAGTTGTTATAATTGACGAAATATGAATAAATGTTGGGACATTAACACACCGGTTCCATGGTAAGCTACGAGGCCTGTGTTATGGATAGCAGATAGTTGATACACTACACATATATAACTTTAAATACATGCATATTATAAATATAAACACCCATGACTAGAGTCTGTAGTATAAACATTCGTGCTCATCACACAAATGAATGTCTCTAGCGGGACTCGAACCCGCGACCGCTGGCACAGCAAGTACAAACTACGTACAAACTGAGCCAAACGTGTCGTCTTAATAAAAATGAAATTACTATTATAAATGCAAAAGTTTGTATGTGTGTATGTGTTCTATTTCTTCACAATAAAAAGTCTGGACAGTTTTGGATGAAATTTAGTCAACAGAAGGTCACATATAGGTCACTATATAGTATATAGGTATCTAGGATGCAGCCGATTGGGGGTCTCTAGTTCTTTATGAAAAATGCTAAGTTGTAAAAAATAATATCCATAAAGGAGTTTAAAAATGTATAACAATAAAATGTAAGAATATTGTAAAACTTAAAGATAATATTTACAGATTGCCTGTTCAAGATATGCCCTATGAACCGATACTCCGCTCAAAAGCAGTTCTGGAATACCGCCAAGCAATCTGCTAATGCAAATGCAGACACGGACACCGGACTGTTGAAGCGGTTACACGTAAGTTATACCTTATTTTTAAGGGTAGCTTTGTGGGCTATTGATTATTATCTGCCTCTTGCGCAAGAGGTCATAGGTTTGACAAAGGTAATGATAAATATGCACGTTTTTGTTTCCCTATAACAATTTGTACCTGTGCGACCGAGCTTCGCTCGGAGTTCGTTTTTGTTATATCGTATATTTTAGATTAAAAAAAAACTTGAATAAATACAAAAAAAAAAAAACAAACGTAAAAACTTTGTATTCCGACCGGGACTCGATCCCGGGCATATGTGCTGTCTAACTTTCGCTTTGACCGCTTGAGCACGATGCTTATAACCGAGTGTAAGTAATTATCGACCATATTCTGCAAATAATAATGCAAAAAAACACGCGTTTTCCCAGTCATGAGACTAATCTAGATCGATTTTTCGCCCTCGAAAACCTTCATATTTAGCGAAATCGTTAGAGCCGTTTCCGAGATCGCCGGTATAAATAAGTAAAGATATAAATATACAAGAATTGCTCGTTTAAATATGTTAGATTAGATAGTCAAAGCTCGTTTTTTAATGACACTTTGCAGTGAAAAATGGAGAACAGGTGTTAAACACCAAAATTATTATTTAGGACGAATAAAAAGAACTATACATAATCAGATCGGATTTACTTCTCAGTTCTCAGTTGACAACTTAACTTATGTCTGCAATATTTTCTTTTTTTTAGCATCCCGAATTCCGAAAAGCGTATTTTCAGTTTTATAATCTGAAGCTAAAAAAGGGTCCTTCATATCTATCTCGAAATTATTTAAATATGTATATGTAAATGTTAAAATCAGATGTACATTTGTGAATGTATAATGTATATATATATTTATTATGTATGTATATAGGTAGGTACATATGTATGTAGTTATTTATGTACTAGCAAAACCCGCGGCTTCGCTCGCGCTAAAACTACAACAAAAACCTTAAAAAGGTAGGTTTCATACAAATTTTCATCCCTTATTTTATCTCCTTATGGGATAAATTTCAAAAAACGCTAAAACACGTATTTATTTAATTGTATTGAAGAGCATAAATACCAAGTTTCAAGAAATTCTGAACATAAATATTTTTTGGGTTGTGTTATAACGTGCATTCCCGTGGGAATGAGATAATCTCCCGCGGTAAAAAGTATCCTATATGTTGACCCGGATATCCAGCTATCATCATACCAAATTTCATCAAAATCCCTCCAGTGGTTTTTCTGTGATGTGGTAACAGACAGACAGACAGACAAAAAACTATAGATTCGGTCTCTGTATCGATAATAAAGTCTATTTCAATAAGATTTTCCAAAAAACATTTAAGGTACAGATTCGACTCAGTTAGAATTTTATTATATGTATAGATTTACTATTTATGTGTAGTAAGTACCTACCCCGCTTACCATTTCATATAATTACTCCTAACGGCCTTAAGTTTCCCTGGAAGAGATCGCTTATAGCGATAAGGCCGCCCCCTGAGCATCATCTATTTGTTTATTTCTTCTTTTGTGTTGTACAATAAAGTATATCTATCTATAAATGTTTATATTAATCTTACTCTACTCAAGACAATGCTCCGAAGTTTGCTTTTAAGATTACCAGACGCGCTACGTCCAAGATAAATGGGAGGAGCGAATGAATATAAAATATATTGTTTTTTATTATCAAATTATAAGCGCTATATATTTACTAGATTTAGAGATTATATATTTAATATATTAGAACGGAGTCGAATCTATAGTTACGTTAAATATTTTTTGGAAAATCTTATTGAAATTGTCATTATTATCGATACAGAGGCTGAATTTGTAGTTTTTAGTATTTTCATCTCTCTGTCTAGGCATCATGAGAAAACTACTGGACAGTTTTTAATGAAATTTGGTATGATGATAGCTGGTTATCTGGGTCAACATATAGGATATTTTTTACTACGGGAAAATATCTCTTCTCTGAGAAATCTATATTACCCGTTAAAACATATCTAGGGACGAATCCGAGCGGAGGGAGGGGTGAGTCGCTAGTTAATCTATATTATATAGTTCAGTACCTTCTTCTCTTATGTACATATTATGTATGTATGGGGTATCTATATTATTATAGTATTATAATTGTTTTAAGCTACTTTAAAATAAAACAAGTGAAAGATAGAGATATATAATAAAAGAATTGGACTACTTTTTTATTTACAAGCCAAGTTTTGTTTCGTAGTCATTTATTTAAATGACGCGATCGTAGAAAGGGTATAAGAAATAGGGCAAACATAACATTTTATTAACACTTAAAAATAACATTTATCTTATTGGCTTTCTTAACTTCTAAACTTTTGACTTTTTATAATATTTCTTATTAATAAGTCGTCTACATGCAATCTGCATAGAGAAGCTAACAGTCACTGACAGTCAATGTATATCCTAAAAGGCTCTAGACATGAAATGCATGAAAGTTTTTCATATAACGAAGGCGAAGGAACGAACGAACCAATGAAAGATTTTTTTTTAGAAATTGACCTACTGTATAAAATTTGTCATTATAAATTTTAAAAATATAGGTAGAAATTAATATTAAGCTTCTGTTTGTATTGCCAATGGGAAATCCCATCACAGGCTTGGTGCTTATTCATCCAGTAAACGATTTTCTTTGACCTTTTCCAGTACTTCTTATTGATAAATCGTTTTCGTGCAGTAAGTAATAAATAACGTACAACGTATTTCACTTTATCTTTCATCAAGACACTAAGTACGGCATATATTGACCTGAATCAATGAAAAATTAAGAAAACTTGAATCAAATGCCAATTTTATTTCGACGGCGTGATCGTTTCAGCTGTTTCTTTTGAGCTTTAATCTATTTTTTCTCTGATTATAAGTGAATTGTTTGTTTTATTTCTAGAAAAAAACAATCATTATAGCGGATGTTAATTCTTTGATATTTTGCTACATGTTATTGGAAGTGAGAAGATTCTAAATAGCTCTTATCAGGTAAAGTCATAAGTCAGTGCGTAACATCCAATTCGATTTAATCCTTTATTATTGCTATGTCATAGGCATATTTTTTAACTAGCGACTCACCCTCGCTCCGCTCGGGTTCGTCCCTACTTACGTTTTAATGTTTAGTATAGATTTCTCAGAGATAAGATATTTTCCCGCAGTAAAAAGTATCCTATATGTTGACCCGGATAACCAGCTATAATCATACTAAATTTCATCAAAAAAGTTTTTCCGTGATGTAACACAGACAGACAGACGGACAAAAATTCTAAAAACTATAGATTCCGTCTCTGTATCGATAAAAATACCTATTTCAATATGATTTTCCAAAAAATATTTAATGAACAGATTCGGCTTATTTAGAATTTTATTATATGTATAGATATGTCATTATACAAGCGGTACCGTTTGCAAACTCTTCCCAATTTGTGAAATGCCTGAATCAAATTGATGATTTCAGAATTTTCCGAAGTAGGTGTGTTATCATGATTTGAAAATTATTTAAATTTAATTGTTAAGTATTTTATAAAACCACATTACATTGCACTGCAAGGCAATGGTAGCCCAGTGGTATCGCGCTCGCTTGGTAAACCAGAAACCTTAGGTACCTACTGAGTACCCACAATTCTTTATTTTACAATCTAACATTTTACAATGTGCCTTACTCACTTTACGTAATAGGAAGACTTTGAAAAGATTGCCTCGTTTGAAAATTAACAATCACAAGGTGCCTGCGACAGCTAAACTGGATACTGTATATAAAAGTATAGATCAAAGTATTCACGGATGATAAAGTAATTTGCACTCGATTAGTGTTAGTGTTAGTTCATGAGACAAACATAGGGAAATCCAATTCAATTCTCTTTTTTAATGGCTTTAAAGCGTGCCAATGTTAACGTCATTGTCACGTAGGATGGAGAAGACACGAAGGAGATTGGCGGGGCAATCTAGTCATCGCCAATACTAGTGGTTAGATGTCTTTTGATCGACAGATAATAGAATACATAAATATTGATCAATAAAAGTACCAGACCATATTATAATATATGTAGATAAAACATTGTTATTAAGCATTGTTCCAAATGGAAATTATTTTAAACTAAAACAAAAAAAATTAACTACTTTATTAGTTTTTTTAACATTTGTATCTATGTATTTTATTCTGATAATTTTTTGTCAATGCAAAATAGCTGATAGTATTTTTTTGTTAGTAAATATATTATGTGGATATAAATAATATGTTATGATACTTTCTCAGATTTACGCGAATATTAGACATTTAAATAAAACTATCTTTTCGGATTTTTTCGGATTCGGATTTTAGCCTCTCCCGTGACCATGATTGCTGTAAAGCAATCGAAACGTCGGGAACCAAAAATCAAAATAAATCCGCGAAAAAATCCGAAAAGATAGTTTTATTTTAATATGTTATGCATGATATTTTAAATTGTAAAAAATATATAAACAAGTGTCATAATATTTGTTGTTAACAAAAATAAACAGGATGTGAAAATGAAAACATTCAAATTAAAACAACAGAAGTCTGCCTTATATGTTTTAAAACATCTCATGAAATTTATTTAGTGTCCATTTCACTTGATCGATGCGCGTCTTATACTAAATTGTATCTTTAATTTCTTTCATCTGAATGCGGGAGTTTATTAAAAACATTAATCTGTGTCTTGAGTAATAAATGGTCTGAGATGGAATTATTTTAAAATGTCTTTAATATTTGAAATGATAAAAAACCTTTCCATACAAGTTTTAAATATTTCCTTGTCAAATCGCTAACGCTTTTTTCACGCTGTTACAAAGAGGTAGGATTTGTTTGACATATAGATGTACTACGCGAGTAGATCTGCATAGCAAAACTAGTTTTTTATAATATTATTAATGTCCTTGCATGCTAAAATCTTATAATCTGAAATGAGCAATTCTTGTAAATATATATAAATTTACTTTATGCATGTTGGAAACCGCTCTAACGATTTGAATAAAATGTTGTATTTGAAAAAACGCTATTTTATATCTTCTCCGAAAAACGGTGAGCGAAGCTCGTTCGCCTAGGTACTTTATCATATTTTTTATATTATATTATACTATATATTCATATATATACATACACTTAAACAATTATTTTAGTATTTAAATATTATTCACTAGCGGCTCACTCATGCTTCGGCTTCGCCTCTAGAAAGACAAAAATAAATCCATCCCCGGGAACTACATTTTTCCGGTATAAAAAGTATAACCTATGTGCTATTCCAGACTATAATCGTATCTCTGTGCCAAATTTCATCCAGATCCGTTCAGCCCTTCTGGCGTGATTTACTAACAAACATTCATCTAAACTTTCACATTTATAAATTAATAAGATTGCACCACACCGATGGATGGATTGCACCACAGATGGTAGTCAGTAGGTAGATGAAATATTTTTAGTGACTTATTTATGAACATAACAAAGACAAAACTCGCATCTAAAATATTTAAATCCACGGCTGTTAAACAGTGACTTCTAATTACAGCATGCCGCTGAGATTGAAAAAAAGCAGAACGAGATGGAGAACAAAAAACTTTTAGGGACAGTAGTACAATATGGCAGCGTCATACAACTACTGCACGTAAAGTCTAACAAATATTTAACTGTGAGTATAAAAATGCTTTTCTTGTACCATATACATTGTTTGTTTTTTGTTTCTTGTTTTTTTTCCACTATTTCGTATATATAATGAGGAAAAGAAAGATATACATCTAGATTTACGAATACCTTTATGTATAAGTAAATAATACTTCATTTTCCTTATTATGTAAAATTATGTAAAAAATTAAGTACATGAGTAATTATCGACGATAAAATTAATTCCTTGTAAAGTGTATTAAAAAAGGTAATAGTTCTATAATTATTAGTATATAGTATTATGTTTTAATTTTAATCAAAGATGTTTATTTCCCTAGCCTGATTCCCCATACAAATTTTCATTCCTATTTTCACCCCCTTAAGGAATGATTTCCGGACTTCCGGAAAGACTAACCTGACTTGACCTACGACTAGGTAACGTAGGTCATATATAACATTCACATAGTATGATAAAAGTGTAGCCAATAAAGGCATATTAAGGGCCGCTCCACACTATAGAGCTGATCATGGTTCGCTCTCGGTTCGATATCGGTCTGGTAAAGTATTGTTATACAAGAAGCAATGAGTGCATTCACACTATCAGTAAAAATCACGTTCCGGTCGAATCACACTCCAGCAAAGTATCTTGTATATAAAAACTTTATCAGACCGAAAACCTACAGTAATCGACATTATAGTGTGGTGGCCCTAACATGACCCCTCACAAATTTTCAGGACCTGAGATTATTATCATTTAATGGTAGAATCTTTTTATAGGCTAAATTAAATCTCTGAGTATCTGACTTAAAAGATTTTGGCAAAATATTAATAATAATTCTTTTCTTAATTAATAAATTTATCAATCGGACTACTAATTTTAATACATATGTATGTTTATATAAACATTAAAACGGCTGGATGGATTTGTATAAATTTTAAGTACTTAGGTTAAAATACCTACAACTGTTAAAATTGTCAAACTGTACTGAATATTCGGTACTATAATACTTCGGTAGAATAACTTAAGTAACTCATAATCATCCGCCGAGAAATGGCTTTTACAGACGAGGCTATTCTTCGTTGGAGTAGATCTGCGAATAGCCACAAGTCTGTGGCCATTGTTTTATTTTATATGGGGAACTTAAACTCTTCTGTTTTATTTGAAAGAATATATCTCTGTAAATGATTTAAAAGATAATTAAATAAAAATGAATGTATGTCTGTGACAGGTAAACAAAAGATTGCCCGCGTTGTTAGAAAAGAACGCGATGCGAGTACACTTAGACGCGAACGGTAATGAAGGCTCGTGGTTCTATGTAATACCTTTTTACAAACTGCGGTCGACTGGTAAATATAATGATATTTATTTTGAAATTCATTCTAATTTTCTATTTATAATTTTAACTCACTTTCAAAAATGCTTATAATAAGTCTAGTTTAATATCATTTCATTAAAAGAATATTATTTTAAGACAAAAATAACATTTTTAAGATAAATTTGACTTTAATTTACTATTGAATATGTAATTAATTAATTTATTTTATATTTCATACAATCCATATCCTATTGTTTACCTATTATTATTATTATCAAGCAAAATTATTTATTGCAATTTTCATTTTCAGGGGACAATGTGGTGGTTGGGGATAAAGTTATACTAAATCCGGTGAATGCAGGACAACAGGTTCTACACGTATCATCTAATCACGAGCTACCAGATAATGTCGGCTGTATGGAGGTGAGATATTATAGGGTTAATGGGTGCATTTTGAAGTTAGCTAGTATATGGGACGTGATCTCTGGCGGAGTGAGTTATATTTTTGAAGGGCAGGTGATGACGTTTGATTGGTTTGAGGATGAATTGGAAGTGCCAAGATGACAGCAAATTAAATAATAATAAGTTGAAATATTGTAACTTTCCATAAATCCTGTTTCGTTCCTTTTCTCAACATAATTTTTATATACATATTAAAACTCCACTCATTCAGAATTCGCATTCTATATACTAAACTTGTGCTGGGTTAAAAAAATATAATTTTATTTCTATCCACAGGTAAATGTAGTAAACTCATCAACATCATGGAAAGTGACTCTATTCCTGGAGCACAAAGAGAACCAGGAGGAGATGCTGAAGGGCGGCGACGTGGTGCGGCTGTTCCACGCGGAGCAGGAGAAGTTCCTCACCATGGACGAGTACCGGCGGCGCCAGCACGTGTTCCTGCGCACCACCGGCCGCAGCAGCGCCACCGCTGCCACCAGCAGCAAGGCCTTGTGGGAGATTGAGGTTTGGGATCACAGTTGTAACAGATAGATAGACAGACAATATATAGATACTTTATTGCACATCACATGAGAAATACCTAAAAATTGTTGTATCCCTATTAATATTATAAATGTGCAATTTTGTGAGTATGTATGGATGTCTATTACTCTTTCACGCCAGAACGGCTGAACCCATCTGGATGAAATTTAGCACAGAGATAGATTAAATGTATATTTAACCGACTTCAAAAGAGGTCCTAAGGTAACAGATCCGAAAGCTCTTGTTGGATCGAGTCAAATGTAGTTAGAGATTTTGTTGTAAAGAAATTTTTGGGATGGCGGCAATGTCGAATTATCTTCCCACTGAAAATTGAAAGTGAAAATAGAGAATGCATGTAGTACGTATATCAGATGGGCGCAGTTAGCTAGTCTCAATGAGATTAGTTGCTGTGGGCAATCGGCCAGAAGAATGTTATTATTATAATTTTCTTTCTATAAATCATTTTTTTATTGTTTTATGAATATTCATTATTTTAAGAACAAAATTTATACGTACTTTTAATTTGAATAGGTGGTCCAACACGACCCGTGCCGGGGCGGCGCCGGGCACTGGAACTCGATATTTCGCTTCAAACATCTTGCTACAGGCCACTACTTAGCCGCTGAAGCTTGTATTAAACAAACGTAAATATTAATACATATCTCTTTGAATAATATACATGTAACTTTTTGTAAAAATAATAAAAATCCTAATTTTCAAATATCCAACACAGAAAAACTCGTACTATGTAAATTAGATAATTTTAAAGATAGGTAATTAAAAAAAAAAATCTTATTTTATTTTTTAAACATTAGTAAAAAATTACAATTTATGTATTTTTATGTATTTTTTTTTCAAAATTATATAAAGAGATATTACTGACTGCCCAATCTGTTCTCATCTTTTCGCTAGTTTTAAGCCACTGCGTGTTGCGAACCGAGCTCGCGATCCAAAATTTGTGAACGGAAATTCTACAAATTTTTTGTAAAAAATAAATTCAGTATATAATTTCCAGAGAGGGAATAACAGAGTGTGAAGTTGAAGGGGAAGAACCTGCTTACCAACTTGTATCGGTTCCACATTCTTCGGAGATAGCGACACTGTTTGAGTTAGATCCCACTACTATGACGCACTCTGATGCTCCTGTACCGCAGAGTAGTTATGTCAGGTAATTGTTTTTTTTTTTCATATTATACTAACCGATGACCTTACAGACGTTGTCCTGACCAAAATTCAATTTATTACTTTTGAGCTCATAATATTTTAGAACAAAGCTCTTTCAATTGTCCCCAATTATTCGAGCTTTTCCAACCGTTACTCGGACTAATGTGAATATTATATAAAATTAGCCAAATCGGTGCAGCCTTTGTTAATTGATGCGCTTACCAGCGAACAGCAATTCATTTTTGCTATATAGATAACTAAATTACAAATAAGACTTCCATTGGTGGCTGATTTCGGAACTAGCATCAGTAATTTGCTTTTTATTTTATCGACTATGAATATTTTGATCTAGTGTAGCCATAACTAAGGATTGAATCAAATTAGACGCTATCCATAACTAAAAAGTAACTTGTTTGCCATATCAGATTATCAGAATAAAAACCATATAAACCGTTTTGCCTGTAATTTTCACCATTTTCCTGCAGATTACAACACCTGTGCACGCACACGTGGGTACACTCTACATCAATACCTATAGACAAGGAAGAAGAAAAACCTGTCATGTCTAAGGTAACATATATCGACATATTAATTAAAACAGCTTAGCTATTTCTATTTAAAAAGTATTGTTTTAATTGACTTTATAAGAATAGGAGGTTTTTAATTCGGATGTTTAGTATTTTGTATGTCACATGATTTCTCGGCCAGCTCTGAACCGATTTTTACAATTCTATTTTATTGAATAGGGCATAATCTATTACAGTCCCAGACAAATTTTAGGGTGATTTCAATATCGTGCGTAACTTTTTGCTAAAAAGCTATAGCATACAGATAATTTTACCATATTGGAACTATTTTTTTTTTTACCGTTCGAAATCGAACGATCAGGGACAATTAAAAATAATGTATTATAATTATCTTATTTTTTTTTTAAACAGGTGGGATGTTCTGTGATAAAGGAAGACAAAGAAGCCTTCGCACTAATATCAGTATCGCCCAGCGAAGTAAGAGACCTGGACTTTGCAAACGACGCGTGTAAAGTGCTCTCTGCGCTATCTACTAAACTGCACCATGGGAACATCGAGCACAATGAGATGAAGTAAGAGTTTTTGTCATAGGAATATACTAATATTCGAGTAGATGCTAGGAGTTTAGAACAAAAAGTACGTTTCAAGTCGGGAACTTGTCTCTCCATAGGACTATGGGGTACATCTGTGTGTGCGTACGCGCACTGTGTACTATCTTATACACCTCGCAGATAGATAATTTAACCGAAAGTCATTTTTAAATGCCAAGTTAATCTTTAGTCATTATGTTTTACAAAGGTTATTTTATTTTAAATTTGATGCTGTCCAGGGCACTTACCAGTCTTCTCCAAGACATAGTGTACTTCATAGCGGGCTTCGAGAACGAGCCCAACAAGTCCAAAGCACTCGACCTGGTGGTGGAGAACCCTAATCGTGACAGACAGAAGCTTTTACGAGAACAATATATATTGAGACAACTCTTCAAAATATTACAGGTGTGTTAATTTTAAAAATGTAATGATATAAAGGAGATGTTTCATATCCGGCCCACACAATGTACAGTATCTCAAAAAATCGAGAAAAATCCATGGAACTCGAGAAAAATATAGATAAATGGCATAAATGCATACTTTTTTGGTACAAAAATTATATTTATCAAATGTTTATAGCGAATTTCAACATGGCGTCTTGCAGATTTATGTTACTCTGTGGTTAAAAACAGTGACAGTAAACCACAGATTGTCTACTGATCATAGATCATGAACTGTCTACGTCATAGAGATATTACAATAGATTATACTTACTAGATTATACTTACTTTACACAATATACAATTAGATCTAAAAGACATAAAACGATAAAACCTCAAAAAATCATACTTGAACGATGAACGTAGAACTCATTTCCCTTTGATAATGTCATTATGACAGCAATAAGCCAATAAATAAACATGTCAAACTTACCGCCGCCATGACGGATTTTTGTTTTTGTGTTGCAATTTCAATTGTATATTTTTGTGTTGTACCAAAAAACTAAACCAATTTGAAGTCATTGAATAGTTAAAAACTGTTTGAATTGCGATTCTCCATATTTTAGTATGGTGTACAAAGTGGTGGCCGGGGCTCCATACATTTTGAAACAACTCCTTTAATAATATTTCCAATTTTAATATATTGTATTCAGCCCTTTTTAACGTCCCACTGCTGGGCACGGGCCTCCCTTCAATACGAGGGGAATCAGGCCATAGTCCACCACGCTGGCCAAGTGCGAGTTGGCGGACTTCACATGTCTTTCGAAAACTTGCTAGGTTTTCTCAGACATGCAGGTTTCCTCACGATGTTTTCCTTCACCGTAAGGCAAAGTGGTAATCATGTTAGAAATGATTCGCACATGAAAATATCAGAGGTGCGAGACCCGGGATTTGAACCCGCTTCACTCGGTTGTCCAAGCGAGCGCGTTACCACTGGGCTACCACTGCCACTTTTTAATATATTACTAGAATTATATATCTTTTAGAATATTAGTAAGAAAGCACAGTGGCTTAAAAATATTAATCTGCAAAGAACATTATTACAACTAAATGTTGCAATTTTGCAATGTTAAAGATAAAAGAAAAAAGCAATTTTCATAATGTATATTTTTCTTTTTTTTTTGTGATCTCGTAAATATTTCATATTATATATTATCAGAAATCGTAATTAATACCTATATTTTTTTATTTATACGCCACGATTTCTATGTATTTATTACGTTATTCTATATAGCATATACGTTATTTTTTATCCAGGGTCCCTTCCAAGAGTCACCAGAGGGAGAGGCATTTCTAAAGATAGAAGAGCTGTATGATCCCCGCTATGCTCCATACAAATTCATCTTCCGTCTCTGTTACCGGATATTGAGACTTAGCCAACAGGACTATCGGAAAAATCAGGTGCTATTATAAATTCGAAAGTTCGTATGTGTGTGTGTGTGTGTGTGTGTGTGTGTGTGTGTGTGTGTGTGTGTGTGTGTGTGTGTGCACGTGCGTATGTGTGCGTTCCACATGAACGCATGTAATGAAAATATGCGTTCTGCAAGAAGTTCTGCATTTTTTTAAAGTTAAGTTAAAAATATGAAAATTAATGATAAAGCTTCTGTTTATTTTGTCGATTAGAAAGTCCATCAGTCTCACTGCTAATAATACTAAAATAATAATAATAATTTGTTGAACTGATCATAAAATAAAACACTTTATTGGTAGCAAAAAAATATATTTATGGATAATCCATAAAAATTATAAAACTTACTGTTCTTGTGTATAATAACAATTAAAGTTAATATTTTTAGGAATACATCGCAAAACACTTTGGCTTTATGCAAAAACAAATCGGATATGACATTCTAGCAGAAGACACTATAACAGCTTTGTTACACAATAATAGAAAACTACTTGAGAAACATATCACTGCTTCAGAGATTGAAACGTTTGTTGGTAAGTAAAACCTCTGTATAATATTTTTAACATGGAATTTTAAATAAATCGTATTATTTAATTTACATTATACTAGACCTAAAATGATACTTTAATTTATTTTAATACTTTCTTAGATTTACGCGAATATTTGACATTTCAAAATAAAACTATCTTTTCGGATTATTTCGCGAATTTATTATGATTTTTGGTTCCCGACGTTTCGATTGCTTTACAGCAATCATGGTCACAGGAGAGACTAACTATTAATTTATTTTCGCAAATCGATTGAAATGTTCTAAAAAATTCTATTGTTGAATAAAAAAATGTTTCAAAATGTTTCTGTGATATACACAAAATAATTTTATAGCCGATAACGCACCTTTGTAGTGAAGTAAATACGTCTATGCTAGTTTAATATTAGAGAATTTTGTAATTTACAATTTATTAAAAAAAGAGAAAAGATATTCTTTCAGAAATCTTGGTAGACTTTACATCTGAAAAAACATAATAAAAAATTATAATAGGTTAAAAGCTTAATAAATGTTTTTGAATTTAAAAAAAATAGTAGCTCGAAATTACGAGAGTTCCACAACTTTCTTGCCATAGCTGGTGCAATAAGACTATATATGAGCTCAACAAAACATCGCGATAAGAATAAAGTCACAATAACATATTAATCTAATGCAATATTTTCAAATGTTACCGTAATTGTATAAAAATATTGACTATATTATGTCTCCAGGCCTCGTCCGCAAGAACATGAAGACCTGGCAGTCGCGATTCCTGGACTACTTAAGCGATCTCTGCATCTCTAACAAGAAAGCTATCGCCGTAACGCAGGAGCTCATATGCAAGAGTGTGCTGTGCGCTAACAACGCTGACATACTCATTGAAACTAGGTAGGTATTGATACGTTCCGGGATTGGATATTAAAGTACGTCTTCTGCACTATAGATTTTTCATTACTTTGATTCACAAAAATTCACTTATGGCGGTTCACAAACACGCAGTACCAGTGCCATTTTTTAATTATTACTTTTGGTATGACGTTACACATTACATTACGCGACAATACTTTTAATGTAATTGAAGAAAAAATGGAAGCGCTTTGTAAACTCTTTTTTTAGGATGTTGAATTTTTTTAATTTCTATTTATTTTAATTAATTACATTTACTTTTGGTTTCGGAGCGTTTAAAAAAATACTTGTACTAACTAAAAATTTTATAATAAAAAAAAACGAATGAGAGACGTGTAGCCGATTTGAGGCTCTAGTCTCTGAATACATTCCCGGCCGGCGGATGCCGGGTGGCCGACCAGACGCTGAGTTTGCGTCTCTCTTATTCTGTGTAATTCTTAATCTAGAGCGGATGGACGAGGTGTAACCATAACTATTTACTAAACAATTTATCTACAAAATATGTCATTCTAGGTTGGCGTCAACCAAATACAAGCATGAAAATGTCCTAGATGCTTCAGACATCACATATACCAAAGAAGATCAGGTTATATTGCTCTGGAATAATAAAAAGGTAAAAAAAAATGTAAAAAAAAACTTATGTATTTATTTATCTGTCTGTCCGTCTATTAGGGCTTATTTTCACTGAATGAGGGGAAATAGAAAAAGTAAAAAAATGGCATGTACACCTACCAATAAAATAGTATGGTAAAGGTATAGTCTAGTAAATAAATAAATTCCTTTTAATTGGTTTACTTTCGAGGGACATCTTAGCAAATTGTAAGATAAAATTCGAAATATGTTACATTTCAGAAATTTTAAGGAACAGGTGCACAAATATGTTTTGTATATTTCATTTATTTAATAAAATATGTGAATGTTTGAGAATGATTTGCTTTTTTACAATGTGTTTGGTTATTTCTACTTGTGTGAAATTTATAATGTAAATAAATTATGTTCTTAATTAAAACATAAGGTAACTATTTATGTCGCATCTAAAAGCCATGATCCCATTCTTTTCGCTACTGTTGCAAGACTACTGACGGGGACATGTGACAAGCTTGATAGTTGGATATGCGTTGTTTTATTATTCGACCAGAGTCGCGTTATGGGCGTAGCTACTACATTTAAATCCCATCCCATACCCACATCCCACACACAATAAATATACACTAGAGACTTATTCTCGCTTCGCTCGGGTGCACTCATGATTTAGGAACTCATAAAAAACAAACGTTCAAAACATATTTTTTTTGACCAGAAACTTTCATAAGCGTATACAGAATAATCCACCAGAGTTGCATCAAAATCGGATCAATGCTTCAGGAATGCATAGAGGACATACCTACGAACGTTCGTTTTTATTTATATAGATAGAGTAATGTTAAATGATGTATCCCCATGGCAGTGCAACCGCGTGCTGTCGGAGCTGGCGGCGGAGGCGGCGGCGGACGCGCGCGGCGAGGCGGCCGCCATCCTGGACTACTACCGCCACCAGCTCGACCTGTTCTCCAACATGTGCCTCAACCGCCAGTACCTCGCGCTCAACAGCCTCTCCCAGCAGCTGCACATCGATCTCATACTTAAGTTAGTACTTAGCCTCAGGTCGCCGTCTATTGACATCTAGAACATAGTATTATTACAATAAATATGTATGGTTTTAATTATTTGAAAATAATAACCTGTTAACAGCAATATCCTATATACATTCAATTAAAAGAATTACCTAAATGAAGCTATTTTTTTTTAAATTAATGGTACTATCATATAGGTGATTATATTTAAATAAATGTTACATACTTACGAAGTCTAAATTAAAATCGACTTCTAAGATTTTAATGCAATAAAATAACTGCTAGGAAATATTATCGTAAATATTTTGCTATCTTACCTAACTGTATCTCGAATTACACTCAAATCTGGCGAGCCTTTACTGTTTGGAAGAGGTTACAAAGACAGTGAGAAAACATCGCATTTTAATGCAAGTGTATACTAAAAGTATCATATCTATAGATACGTTTTAACGGTTAGTACGGAATAGACTACATATTACATATATAGATAGGTATGATGAGTTATTGTGGGTTGTATTATAACGTATTTTCCCGTGGGAATGAGATAATCTCCCGCGGTGAAAGTAGCCTATATCACTTTTCAACCTTCGCAACTTTTTCCACACAAAAAATCACCAATCAAAAATTTGCCCTCCTTCACGTTTAAGTCTTTCATCTATCGTCTTCACGTCTTTCAGAGTGAAGCTGTTTCGACGTGAAAAAAGGACAAACAAACAAACACATTTTGACATTTATAATATAACTATGTATATGTGTGTATATAACAGATGCATGTCGAACGCGTCGCTGTCGCACGAGGTGCGCGCGTCGTTCTGCCGCCTCATGCTGCACCTGCACGTGGACCGCGACCCGCAGGAGCCCGTCACGCCCGTCAAGTACGCGCGCCTGTGGGCGGAGGTCGCCGGCACCATACACGTGCACGAGTCAGTCCGAGTATACACCTTTTTTTTTAAGTTGGGAAATGCATTTATTAATATCACCTATATATATACAGGTTATGTTCACCAGCTAACCAGTAGTGCCAGTACTACCCACTGTATTATATATATATATATATATATATATATATATATATATATATATATATATATATATATATATATATATATATATTTGTTTACCTACGTAGACAAACTTGTACTACCTGTATGTATGTGTATGTATTCAGCCCTTTTCATGTCCCACTGCTGGGCACGGGCCTCCCTTCAATACGAGGGGAATCAGGCCATAGTCCACCACGCTGGCCAAGTGCGGGTTGGCGGACTTCACATGTCTTTCGAAAACTTGCTAGGTTTTCTCAGACATGCAGGTTTCCTCACGATGTTTTCCTTCACCGTAAGGCAAGTGGTAATCATGATAGAAATGATTCGCACATGAAAATATCAGAGGTGCGAGACCCGGGATTTGAACCCGCTTCACTCGGTTTCCCAAGCGAGCGCGTTGCCACTGGGCTACCACTGCCTTGAGGGAAGCCAGTTGCCAAGCTGGTCTAAGTTGCGCACCCGTTCAGATGAAACATTGTGATGTAAATCATAAGTTTATATACATGAGTAATAAGAGGTAATAATTGTACTACCTACTAGGAAACAATTGCTGTCTTAAAATGTCGTTATGGCACCTACGTTGACTACATTAAGTTTGTCTTTATTAATACTGTATATATATATAAATAAGTTTTGTTTGAGCAAAATTAAAATATAATACATTTTATTACATAACACATAAAGCTCAATAAAATTTAATTTTACAGTATTGTAATGGTAAATAGTATTTTTCTTAAATACTAATTTTTCAAATATAATTATCTCTGTTGCTATTAAGATCATAAGAAAAATTGTTTTTGAAATAGACCACAAATTAAATCACAATTGATTATTACGTGTCTTTATTAGAACAAACAGACAGACAGATGACGAAGTAATCCTATATAAGGGTTCCTTTTTCCTTTTGAGGTACAGAACCCTAAAAATATATAACAAGACTGTTACAGTATTTTTAAAAATTTGAAATTGTTTCAGCTATCAATGTGTAAAAGGCGGTCCAGACGCAACAAGGGAAAAAGTGAAAGAGCAATTCGCATCAACAATACGCTTCGTGGAGAACTATCTGTGCAATGTTGTCACGAAGACCTGGTACTTCAGTGATCACGACCAGAATAAACTTACCTTCGAAGTGGTCAAGTTGGCCAGAGAATTGATATACTTTGGATTTTATAGGTAGATAAATTATTTAATTTTTGTAATGTTGAAAATTAAAAAAAAATTAAAAATAGATTACAATGTATAAATATCTATTTATTTATTATACTTTACTCTTATAAATATAACTAGCGACTCACCCTCGCTTCCCTTCGGATTCGTCCCTAAACAAAAACAAATCTATCCCACGGGACCCGTAGACTTTTCCAGGATGATATATAGCCCATAGCTTTCCTCAGTTAACGGGCTATCAAATGCAAAAAGTATTTTTCAAATCGGATCAGTAGTTCCTGAGATTAGCGCGTTCAACCAAACAAACAAACAAACTCTTCAGCTTTATAATATTAATATAGATTTAAGACCTGTAACTTGGTATAAAAAAGAATTGAATACGTAATCTCTAGGAAAAAGAGCGCTATGATCGTAATCGCAAGGGTCATAAAGTAAATCCTCACATATGCACACATACTCATGCACGTACGTACAGACGCATTCACAAACACACAATTTGAATTTTAAATAATAACGTAATATTCATTAACAGCTTCAGCGATCTCCTAAGACTGACGAAAACATTGCTCAGTATCCTGGACTGTGTCACCGCCATCGACCTGTTGAATGAGACCAGCGCCCTCACTGGGGAGGTGGAATGTAAGTGAAGTTTACTTCATACAATGTTTGTTTATATGTAGTATACTAATTATAACTGTGCTTATATTTTAATGTATATCTGTGTATTATATTAACAATATTATTATATTACTTCTAAATACATAGCTAAAAATGATCTTATAAAAAATATTACTATTATACTGTTTGGAAATAAGTGATTTATAGATTAAAAATAATACAAAATATAGATTTTCCATTCACTTATTACTTTTCTACATTAGAATTATATTTCATATGTAATAATACACTTATTTAATTAGAGCTAAAATACATATATTTATTATGTACTTGTAAGCTAGATTTGATAGTATGTAAACGCTTGTAAAAGCAGTTGTGTTGTTTTATATACAAGCGGCTCAGGAAGGCGACGTGAAGAAACGTAAGTGTAGTATGATTGTATTCTACAATAAATGTTATGAAGTAATAAATTAGAAATCACCTTACTGTATATGGGAAATATAAACGTATGGAAAATTATAAATTTACACAAATATTCACTTTAAATAAATATTTTACTACAAAATATACAAAATTACATCAAGTATTTAATGTATCACATTTAGTTTACATTACCATTGACAGCTAATGAAACATTGAGTCTGCAAAATGAAATTTCTTAAAAATTTAATATGGTTATTAAATACAAGAAAGATTTATATTTAAAGGCATGTAAAAAGGTGTAAGCCCTATTTATTAAATACATCATATTTTCTAATGAGTATATAAAACAAACATATAATCAAAAATCAATTTGTATATCAATTTATTAGCACTTTTTTAAATAATTTTAGCGGAAGGCGGTGTTCTCCGCAGCATCGGGGACATGGGCGCCGTCATGACGTCCATCACGCTCGGGTCTGTAGCACGCAACGTACGTATACGTCCTACGTATAAATATTATTTTCAGCCCTTTTTAACATCATACTAGTCGGCACGAGCCTTCCTTCTATACGAATTGGCAGACTTTATATCTTTCGAAAACTTGCTAGGTTCTCTCAGACATGCAGGTTCCCGCTTTACCACTGCCTCATATGTCGGTTATATAAATATACTTATTGTTATTCTATTATCATTATCTTGCAATATTAATGCCCTTTTATGTAATGCCTTTTTAATTGAAAAGTATAAACTTCCCAATCCGAGACATTCAAGTTTCCACACGTTGTTTTCCTTTATTCCGTATTTGCAAGTGGTATCTATTTTCTATACGAGATCAACACATGAAAGACATAGAGCTGGAAATTTTAGGGCTTGAAATCGAACTCGTTACCAATGAAATACTTTTGTTTGATCGTCTGCTTAGATGCCTTACAATCAACTTTTTAAGATTGACATATTCTATTAAGAATATGATGGTATTATTTTTTAAAAGTTTTTTTTAAGAGTTTCTTGCTGGCTCTTCTCTGCAGAACCAACATTTAAGCCGATGATGGCTTCCTCACAGACTAATTTAATTTGATGTTGACATTTAATTAAAGGTAAAAATTGTCGATTCAAATTTTAATTCTAACCATATTCAAATTGAAATTTAATATTTTAATTTTAAATAATTTAGTTTAAAAAATGTAAATACATTAAAACGAGTAACCACACAGGTGTCGGGAGGCGGCGCGCCACGCAGCCCGTCGGCCCTCGCGCTGGCAAGGAAACACCCTCTCGTCATGGAGACTAAACTCAAAATCATCGAGATATTGCAGGTACATATATATTAAACTATCAACTTACCCTGGCTTCATTCGGATTTTTCCTAGATTCTTAACAGTATACTATGTGTTACTCCTGGTCATATTCTACCTGTGGACTAAATTTCATCCAAATCCGTTCAGCCGTTTCGGCTAGAGCAACAAACATACACACATATATACATACACACTTTTGCATGCAAGTGCATGTACCTTATGTGTTATGGATCAAAGCTAAATGAATTGAACTATAATATATTTAAAAATATATAGCGTGAAGAGAAGTAACAACTAATACTATTTTAGATTTACGCGAATATTGGAAATTTTAAATAAAACTATCTAAAACCTTAGTCTTTGTCTATATCATCTAGCATGATTGCTGTAAAGCATTCGAAACGTCGCGTCGGGAACCAAAAATCTAAATAAATCCGCGAAAAAATCCTAAAAGATAGTTTTATTTAAGAAGTACCAATTAGTGAACCATCCAAGGTTTTTTTTAAATGAATAAATTCATTCTTAATGCTATAATTAATTTTTAGTGATTAAGCAATAAAATATAATATACTTGCTATATACTAATTTGGATCTTTTTTTTCTCTCCGACTCGTAAACTATATCTATGCAAAATACTATATCGAGGACTGTTTTTCAGTTATTGCATCAAAAAAAGGACAAACCAACAAACATACTAATAATAATAGTAATTAGTAATATTCTATTTCTAGTTCATCCTAGATGTTCGACTGGACTATCGTATAAGCTGCCTCCTCTCTATATTCAAAAAGGAGTTCGAACAATCGGACAAAGCAGACAGTATTGGAAGAGCCGACGTGGAAGCAATCGGGCTTCAAGCTGAAGGCATATTTAGTTGCCGGTAAGTTTTATGTGGGTGATATCTAAAATTCAAGAAAAAAATTAGACCTATTAAAATAATTTTATCATGAAATTTATGTATTGGGAATAACTTATTGTAGTGAGATGCCATGTTTTAACAGATATAACCTTGTACTATACTTTACTAAAATGTTTATAATTATTATCGTACATTTTATGAAACTCAGTGACTATTTTAAGCATGAAACTCAGTAAATATTTAATTATTTTTTGAAGTAGAAACTCATTTACCAAAATATGTAACTCTTGTAAATATGTATATGATTTTGGTTGCATTAGAGGATATTTTAAAATAACAATATTTGAGATCAAAACATTTTAGTATTGAATATATTTGTCTATACTAATATTATAAAGAGGGAAGATTTTTTGTTTCTCTGTACCGAATAATCTCAGAAACTACTGGACCGATGTAGATGAAAATTGGTAAGAAAATACTTTGAGACCCTGTGAAAGACATAGGATAGTTTTTATCCCGGAAATCATCCCTTAAGGCGATGAAAATGGGGATGAAATTTTCTATGGGGAATCAACCTAGGGACGAACACAAGCGAAGCTTGGGTGAGTCGCTAATTGTATATAAATTAAAGTTCGATCAAATGTATACAGATTTAGATGTACATTTTTAATACATATATGTAGTATATATGTGCTTATAACATTAATTTTATTGTACTATATACTTTGATCTTATTGGGGTGAAGGTTTCGGGAGGTTTTGGGACACTTATTAAGTTTTTTTTGTGTATGTTATGTCGTTCATTGTCAGCTATTATGTTCTAAAAAATGTGTCACTAACAAAAACTTACAGGGATCGGTTCGAGGGTAGTTATAATTTAATTTTTAAATGATATACTTTTATTCTTACTAATAATTAAGAAATATTTTTTTTAGCTTTTTTTGCAGTTTCTTCAATTACTTCTGGATCAACACAGTTAATAAATTGTTATTGATTTTTTTCTTATATATTATATAAATATTTAATGTTGCTGAAAAATAAAATAAATACTTGTTTTTTATTCCAAATCATATATAATACTATAGGAAAAAAATCGTATATATTTTTAAATTGTGATTTATAAGAATATATTTAACTGTGTTGGTAATAATATTAATACATATGTATGTATAATTTCAGAGCAATACAGACTGTGCCTGACAACTGTCTTCCAAAAAATGTAGATTTGTTAGTAAGATATATCTAAGTTGCATGGTGATATAGCATGGACACTACTCGCATAACACCCATAACATATTAATGGTTAATGCTTAATAACCCATGACGTAATAGCGCTTGTAAATGTTTTACGTGTAAATAAAATATAATAGTTACAGGAAAAATAAAATCAAAATAATAATTGCCAAGCACTTAATGAGAAGCATTGAGTGATTTTTTTTACATTTTCTCCGGGTATGATAATGTTCCGACAAATCAAAATGGTGTTGTTTATGATTTCTTATGGGAAAATGAAAATTTGTGTTTGATTTTTATATGTGATTAAAGAATTGAGTTGTCCCCTTGTTGTATGTCGATAAAATAAATACCACCTGAATGTTAAGCTATGTCGTGTTTTGTGTGCTTTATGATTGTTGTAAACAAAATGTGTTCGTTTCACGAGTTGTGGTTTTTTTTATTCGTAAAATAATATCCTTGAAAAAAAAAATTTTTTTTTGTCCATAAACTTACTCACGAGACCAATGCTAAATAGAAATAAAACGTAAAAATAACAAATGTGAGCATGTTGCATCTAAACTGTGCTTAAATCAGGGCTTTTGTGTTAGCTTTTCCTGTATTAACCCACGAACGAAACTCAACTCTATGGCCTCAACAGTAAAGTACAATTTCCAGGGACGGTCTAGACTTGGACGAGTGCGGGGGACGGATGGTGTTGCGAGTGTTGCTGCAGCTGTGCTCGCAAGGCGCCTCGGCCTCGCTCGTGTCGGGGGCGTTGGCTCTTCTGTTTAGGCATTTCAGTCAGAGGCAGGAAGTTTTGGCTGCTTTTAAACAGGTGGGATTGATTATTGGACGGAAGTTCCTTATCGCGCGTAGCGTAGCGTATTCATTAGCAGATAAGAGCGAGACCGAAAAAAGTGTAATAAGACTTTTCCGACACTTCTTACTGTGGTTACAACCGTGTATGAACCATATACATCGCCGTACACAGCTCTCCCGCACGCCGAAAGACTCGACATCTCTCTTATCTTCAGCTTTTTTTAACTTTTATTTATATTTTTATAGTAAATAATTTATGTTTATTTCTAAAATTTAAAAAAATATTATTAATAAAATAAAATTTATACAGATCGTAAATTTTTATTTGTTATCAACTTAATTATCTCAGATCATTCAGTGTTTAATTTATCAATATTTACTTTATATACATTTGTATAATAAATATATTTTATCGTTTCAAATGAACTCTATCAACTTGATATTTTATAATATAAATTATAATGACTGTATCCTTTCGCTTTTTGGTAGACGTTTGCTACGTCTACCAAAAAGCGAAAGAAACTTCGTTCCGACCGGGGGTCCATAGACCCCTCATATTTTATATTATTTTATATATTAGATGTCTGTCGGTTACAATATATTTTCTCCTAGTTATATTTGTTACAAGCTACGATGTTTTTCTGAATCATGCAGTATGTGACTACTTAAGTCATACATATCGTAATGTATTATTATAATATGTAATAGAAAGATATTGCGGAAAAATTACGATAATTGTAAAATTGGTCTGGTTTTATATTCGTGTATAATGATAGCACTGTTTATTTATTATTCTTATATTGTATATTTATCAATTTATATATTTTCCAAGACATTTGATGTGTATCCAGTATCATGGCGAGCCAGAGAGACAGAGAGAGAGAGAGAGCGAGAGCAGAGCAGGACGGCATAGACTATAAATTCATAGATAATAAATATGTAACAATTAGAACAATAAAGATCATTAATTCTTACCTCTCGCAGGTACAACTGTTGGTATCGGACGCTGATGTGGAATCTTACAAACAAATTAAAGCAGATCTAGACATTCTACGGCAAAGCGTGGAGAAGTCTGAACTGTGGGTGTTCAACAAAGGCCGCGCCGGCGCACTGGATGATCATAGTGGTACAAGTTTTATAAGATTATTGATTTTTATTTTAACTAGTACCTGTAATAAACGCTTAATATAGTTTTTGAACTTGTTTTGGCACGTATGGAAAAAAATATGATAGTAAAATTTTTACGATGCACGCGCACACCGACAGCTAAAAAGCGACATGATGAAGTTAGCTGCATTCCTTTTACAAACAGGAAGTTATGACATACGGGATGAAATCTTTAACTATTTTTGTTCTGTTACGCCAAAGAAGTATATCTTCTTACGTGCGTACATAAGTACACACACACGTTTTTTTTATTAGTAACCAACATTAAAGTTATTTAGATTTGACTATGTATTAATGAAAATTAAATTATTACTTTTATTGTACTGTTCTTTTTAGAAAAATACTACCAATACTTATAAATTACCTGCGCTTATGCTCGCGATAGGTATGTTCATAAAAAACTTAAATGTTATATTATTTCAAAATATAGGCAATCCTTATTCCACAGGTTCACTCTAATACATTGAAAAGTAACAACACACGCACAGAATGTCTCATAATATGTATTAACGTTATTAGTAATGTTATTCTTAATTTCAGATATCAAAGGTACAGTGGGCCCGGGTGGGGCGGTTTTAGAAAGAAATGCATCGCTTGATAACGTATTGGATACGTCTAGAACAACTAAATACGATCATATGAATGAATACAAGAAAATTAAAGAGGTAAAATCTATAGTTAGAAAATGCGTTAAATTAACAAATTAGTCTATACAGATAAATAAAATTGGAGTGTCTGTTTGTAATGTCAAAATAACTCTTTTTCTAAATGTAAAATATATAAACGTATATAAGATACTTATAAAAAAAAAAACAATTTTTTAAACTTTTGTCTGTCTCTGTTTGTTCTATCTTATCTCCTAAACAGCTGGACTGATTTTGACGGAACTTTCACTGGCACATAGCTGATATTATAAGGGGAAATCTTATTTATTTGTATAGATTAAATAAAAACTTCTGTTTGTCTAAGAGAGTCCTAAATAGATTTTGGAAGACGGGGGACTTTGGCCACCAACCCACATTTAGACAGTTTAGTGAACTATGACCTAAATCCTCATAATTAAAGAGTTGTAAAAGTCTAGATTATAAAATGCCTAACATTGTAGATCCTGCAACGCATGATCAAGTACTGCACGCAAGGCAACAGCGGCGCGGGCGAGGGCGAGCCCGCGCGCCCGCGCCGCCACGAGCAGCGGCTGCTCAGGAACATTGGCGTGCACAATATCATACTGGACTTGCTTCAGGTTAGCATGTTTATGTTTTGAATTAAATATTATCTTATATTGAGTTGTAAATAATAATGTAATGTATAGCACTCTTAGATTATTATCGGCGCGTTACTCCGCGTCCCAGCATCCTTAGATGCTTTAGTAATACGGAAGTTTTTAGAAATTATGATTTCTTTACTTGACTTAATTAGTACAAAAATATAATTTTACCGATAGCTTTTTTTCGCAATATGTTTATAAATTGTAACCTGTTATAACCTTTAAGAGAATTCCTCTTTTTATTAGTGAAAACTGTATTAAAAAGATTAGTCCAAACAAGTACAAACTCAGCATGACAGAGGAATTTTATTTTTATGATGTAGCAAAGAAACGATACAATATTATTTTTATTATTCTGATCTTGTCTGGGAATATCATTGCAAATGAATGTAATATATTGAAATCCTGTTATATACCCAGGTTCCACACGACGAAGACGATGCGGCTATGGACGAGCTCCTGGCGCTGGCGCACGAGTTCCTGCAACATTTCTGCCACGGCAACCAACAGAACCAGGCCATACTACACAAACATCTTGACCTATTTCTCAATGCTGGCGTAAGTGGTTTTTTGTCGTTTTGAGATGCACAATTCAAATCCAAAATGAATCCACAAAAAAATTCAAAAAGAAAGTTTTATTCGAAACTAGCGACTCACCCTCGTTTGGCTCGGGCTCGCCTCTATAAAAACAATAACAAATCTATCCCTCGGGAACCGGGGGATAGATTTGTTTTAGATTTGGAAACTTTATTTCGGGATAAAAAGTAGCTTATGTGTTATTCCAGACTATAATCTATCTCTGTGCCAAATTTCATCCAGATCAATCCATCCATTCAGTCGTTCTGGCGTGAAAGATTAACAAATATTCATACTTACAAACTTTCACATTTTTAATATTTATACATATAATATAACCATGTAACAGATTCGCGAAGCGCAAACGGTGTGCGCGATATTCGAGGAGAACGCGTCGCTGTGCGCGCACGAGGGCAACGACAAGGTGGCGGCGCACTTCGTGCACTGCATCGAGTCGCGCGGCCGCCGCCCCGCCTACCTGCGCTTCCTGCGCACCATCGTGCGCGCCGGCGGCCAGCACATCCGCCGCAGCCAGGACCTCGTCATGCAGGAGGTAAAAGCAGTGGCCTGCTCTCACAAGAACCAAGGGAGGACCCAGCCCAGTATGTCCCCAGCAGTGAGACGTTAAAAAAAAAAGAATTGAATTATTATTATCGTGTTTTTGAACAAAGAGATTAATCTCTCTCATTTTATTTATTTATAGAAAACCTGAAAGTGTTTTGCAATGTGAAAATAATTTTAATAAATAATTATATTTATTTTCTTCAATTAAGATGGTGAATGCGGGGGAGGACGTGTTAGTATTCTACAACGACAAGGTGTCTTTCAATTACTTCATACAAATGATGCGCCAGTACAAGCTTAGCGGGGAAATGCCAGAGGCGTTAACGTATGTACTTATGATATATTATTTATATATTTTAGTTTGATTGATAAATCACAATTAAAAAAAATGAGAATTCTTTGACAAAACCAATCACAACCATCTCTTCTTCAAAACATCCTTAAAAGTTTATATCATACCAACATAATTCAGTTTTTCATTGTGGATAATTAAAACTTTTTGAAATTAAAAAATGGGCATATTATAATATTACTCCATTTGGTTTCAATGATAAACGGTCCAATAAATTCGGTCAAATTGCCCTCATATTGAGTACTAGCAATTTACCCGTCACAGTCCTTGTTTTTTAAAAATATTTCATACACAGTTTTCGCTTTGATACTATTTTTTTATATATAGATAAATGTACTACCGCTATATCATAATAACTAGTTTTAACCTAACAAATTGTCATATTAATATAATTATTTTCAGGTACCACATAGATCTAGTGAAGCTGCTAACGTGTTGCACGCTCGGCAAGAACGTGTACACGGAGATCAAGTGCCACAGCCTGCTGCCGCTGGACGACATCGTGGCCATGATCACGCACCCGGACTGCATACCTGAGGTCATTATTTATTATTATTTTTATATTTTATATTGTTATATAACTGTAGTATATAGAGTGCTTGTCACTTTTGTCTGTCTGTCTGTCCGTACTTTGCAACAGTTTTTCTCGGAGACTATAGGTGCATTAATGCTAGTATAAGGTAGTGTGAACCGCTGGGTATTTTTGTAGTAAATTTTCAAAAATAAAAATAAGGGGAGTCACCTAAGGGGTGGTGATATAAAAAAGTCCACAAAGCGTGTCGAGTGGCTTTAAATAGGTTTTTAAAATTGAAAATTGTGTTCCTAAGTTATCTGCTTCTAAATATGTAAATTGAAAACAATCTTAATTTTCTATAAAAAGAAAATAATATTGTTAAACAAGTGTTGTATGACAAAAAACATAATAAAAGAACAATATACTTCAATACCCAGGTGAAAGAAGCGTACGTAGGTTTCCTGAACCACTGCTACATCGACACCGAGGTGGAGATGAAGGAGATCTACTCCAGCAACTACATGTGGGACCTGTTCGAGCGCTCCTTCCTGCACGACATGCTCGCCATCCTGCAGCCCGCCGCGCTCGCCGGTACGCCTGGTGGGTGCTTGATTTTATTAATATTACTCATCTAGGTAAATTATATGTTGATCAAGCGGGCGATGATGACCATATGTGCAGCACTACCGTCAATTTTTTTAATTTTTTTTATCAGTTGTTCTGTAATACTTTCTTAGATTTATGCGTTTATATTATAAAATGTCATCGCCATTTATTCTGAAATGTCCGAAACCTAAGATTTAAATAAATTAAGGAAAAATCCACAAGGATAGTTTTATTTTAAAATGAGTTGTTTTTTATTGTTGTTTTTTTTTCACTTTGAAGGTATTTTTCAAGGCCAGCAGGTCCTTAGTTCTAATCCCAGGTCGGGGCAAGTGTAGTAATTGGGTTCTTCAATTAACAAATTCTCAGTAGCAGCCGCAAGTTAGTATATTACTCTCGTGCCTCGGAGAGTATGTCGGTCGGATCTCTCATTGGTCGAGTCGAAAATTCGTCCCACCGAAGCTTACGATTGAAAGGAAATAGAGTGCATGTAGTCTACGAATACACGCACTGGATAACATCTCCTGCCGAGTTAACTAGTAGTTTTAGTGAGATTAACCGCCTTGAACAAAATCGGCCATGAAATATATTATAACAAATACAAAAGATATAATTATTCCTATTTCATCTCCCAGGCTCATCATCGGAAGAGCCAGTGAAGGTATCAAACAGCGTGAAGCAGGCGTGGGTGAACTACGTGACGGACGTGCTCGTTCACACTATATGCACTTTCTTCAAGTCACCCTTCAGCGACCAGAGCACTACTGTGCAGGTGAGTTATATTTTTTTATTAGTAAAGATCCAATATCGATATATTCGAATAGGTGTAATTAACTCCAAGACAAAGATATATTTTAATTTTCGCCCTATAGATAGATAATCTGTGTGAACTGTGTCCCCGCGCTTTATAAGTTCATATAATGACGGCACAATTTGTCTATGTTTGGGGTATCCTCACATTTTTTTTTGAATGGTCTGTCGTTATCCTTTGTCCTGTAATAGATGGGATAAACATAATATATTAGTCTCTTGTTACTAAATAGATAATATTAGTATTTGAATGCAACGGTTACAACAATGAAGTTAAATTTATCCTTTGGGGTAAATTTTGTTTAACCTTTATTTTATAAAAGTCAATGTTTATTTAAATTTGAACGTAAAAAATTTAGTATTATGTGTATTTTTACTTTGTGTAAGGTAACGCAAGATGTGAGCACAAACGAAATACTCATATTGTTGATAACGGTCCAACCGATGTCTATACAAGAGGTATTGAGTACTGAGTACGTACAGCTAGGCACTATAGTTGGATTATTACAAACGTGCGAACTGAGTCATAAATCATTTTTCTCAGGCCTCTCGCTCGCACTTATAGTGTTGTCTGTAACAATAAAAAAAATTTCGATAGTCAATAGCAGGTAATGAAGGAAAGGTTAAGAAAATAAGGTAGGATATTAATCTATGTCTGTGTCATCGTCTGAGTAGCAGTCACAATCATATCACATCATTATATAATAATAATAATAAATATGTTGGGACATTAACACACAGCACCATCTAGTTCCATGGTAAGCTACAATGCCTGTGTTATAGATACCAGATAGTTGATACACTACACATATATAACTTTAAATACATACATATTATAAATATAAATACCCATGACTAGAGTACAAACATTCGTGCTCATCACACAAATGAATGACTTTATTTTCATTTATAATAATTAAGTTGATTAATTATCCCAAATCAAAATAAAGTCATTATCATCTCAAATCAAGATTCACTATTAAGACTCACTATTTTCTTAACGCGAATGGACTATAGTCATCAACGACCGAGCGACATCCGTTTATCGATAAATACTCGCGCGGCATTGTCACATTCCTTTGACTTAATGTTTTATGACTCGGTTCGCACGTTTGTAATAATCCAACTATAGGCAGTCCACATCGTGTATCGTCATGTGTGTTAAATACCTTTAATATCGTACTTTCATATACTTCATTGTTTATTCTTATTGTATTGATCGTTTTTATACGGGAAGGACTTCAAAAAATATACGTTGTTGTTGTCGGGACATTAACACACAGCACCATCTAGTTCCATGGTAAGCTACGAGGCTTGTGTTATGGATACCAGATAGTTGATACAGTATACATATATAACTTTAAATACATACATATTAAACACCCATGACTGGAGTGCAAACATTCGTGCTCACCACACAAATGAATGCCCCTAGCAGGACTCGAACCTGCGACCGCTGCCACTAAAAACTGAACCAAATGTGTCGTCAAATAATTTAATAATGTTGTACAATATTTGCATATTGCACAAGATTTATTTGATGTCCAAGAAAATATTTAATCTGTGACACTTTATGGTCAATAATTTCTATGCAATAAACCAATCCGTTTCTCTGATGCATGGAAGAAATGCAAACAGACAAACACACATTTCTACATTTATAATATTATTAGTACTAGTATAGTATTGTGTCATTTATATTGGTCCTAAACAATAAGTATTTGTTATAGGATACATTGTAACTGCAATTTTCATTGTTTATGTTATATTTGTTGGCTAAAAGCTTCGATATTTTTTGTTATCATAATTTTTTTACGCTTTTATTTATTTTTGTGTGTTAATTGCTAGAAAAATAATACATACTCATTGTAGGTTTTATATATATATATATTATTTAAGCTATTTCAAATTTAGTTAAAGAATTAAAGTAGTTTTAATGTCAATATTAAAGTTGGTCTTCCTTTTAAAACTTATTTTTTTTATCTATGCTTTCATGGATTTGATTTCGATGTAAGTATAACAACTATTTAAAATAGATGAATCGATATTAAATGTGTGGTAACGTACAGTGGTAACGCGGTCGCTTCGACAATGAAGTGAAACGGGTTCAAACCTTGGGTTGACCATTAAGATTTTCATTTGCGAATCATTTTCAATTTTTCAACAAGAGTATCTACTACTTTTATTATGCTAAAGGAAAGGACTTTTAAAAAAACCGATAATTTTTTTAAATATATTATACATTTCTGTAGAGAGTACATGTATATATGTACATATATTACAATTGATATTACATCAACACAGACTCGCCAGTCGATCTTCGTGAAACTCCTGCAGACCACATTCCGAATCTATCAATGTCCGTGGCTGACGCCGCCGCAAAAACTCAATGTAGAAAAATGTATTAGAACCCTTAGTGAAGTTGGTAAGTACTTATACATATTTTATAAGCAATAACTACTTTTAAACTAATAACGTACGCCAGAAATCAAAATCACTTTAAACTTAATTATTGTACCTTCAAAAGTGGTATTTTTTAAATTTATATGATTGGTTCCACCACCTTTTACTACAAGAGTAAGCCTTATTATTACACATAAAATTTACTTTATTCTTTTTTGAACATGGTCATTTATTAATTTGAGCAATCGATAATTTTCACTTAATACTTGTAGCAATACGCACTCGGTCGCAAAAAAAAAATTAAACAAACCTATGAATGCTTTTCTTGTCAACATAGTAACAAAATTCACATGAAACATCTGCAATCTCTTTCTATATCAAGGATATTTTCCTTGAATAATAATTCTATGCTTATGTGATGAAACAAATTTTTGTTTTTGAAAACCATAAATTTAATTCAATTTCTTTTATGTGTGTATGGCATCCATTAAATACGTGAGACGTGGTCTCGGCAAATATTACATACTTTTTTTCTTCAAGACACTGTAAAATTGCGAGAAAACTGGGTTCATTTAAGTAAAAATTGATTCTTCACTAAAATCGCGAAAAATTTATCGTCGAAAAATCGCCAAAATTGTCTTACGTAATTAATTGATGCTCCCTATCTATTCTGTAAGAACTTAATATAAGTCGACAGCTGAATGCTGTGTAAATATATTCACGGGTTCTTCTTATAGAATAATGTTACGGTTCAGTAAAGAGAAACAGACTAACTGACGATTGAAATCGATTTTACACTACATAATAATATATTATATAAAATCATTTCCTTTTTCAGCCAAAAGCCGCAGTATAGCGATACCACTAGAATTAGAAGCAAAAATACAAACAGTATTCGAAAAAGCTGCCGCACTCTCCCGACAGACGAGCAAGTGGTTACTTGCCTCTAAAACTTCAAAACTAGAGAAAATGGCTTCTCAGGTAAATATTTAAGCTCAGAATGTAAGTAATTAAAGTTATGATTGAATTAAAATATGTAATAACGATTTTAATTAAATAATCTAATACCTTTTAACGAGCAATTCTTATATATTTATTTGTTTATTTATATATACCCGTGATCTCGGAAATGGCTCTAACGATTTCGCTGAAATGTGGTATGCCGAGGTTTTCGAGGGCGAAAAATCGATCTAGATTAGTCTTATGTCTGGGAAAACGCGTTTTTTCGAGTTTTAATGCGGTTTTCTTTCGTATTATTCCACGCAAAATATGGTCGCTAATTTCGCACGCTCAGGCATAAGCGTCGTGGTCAAGCGGCCAAGGCGCAAGATTGACAATCACAGGTGTCCGTCCGGGTTCGCATCTCGGTCTGGTACAAAGTTTATACTTTTGAATTTTTTTTTTTGTATTTATTTAAGTTTTTAGTTTTAAGTTATATAAATTATTATCATCTAAAAATATGATATACAAAAAAAAAACTCCGAGTGAAGCTCGGTCGCCCAGGTACTAATACCTTATGGGGAAGACTTTCAACTGAGACCTTAAGACTTACATACCAATCAAATCAACTTTATAAACATTTTTTTTAATATTATATATACATATATTTATTGACAGACAAACCTACAAAACGACAGATCTGTAATGGAAGGGCTTCAAGAGATCGTGGCTCTTCTAGAAGAGCAACTGAGGCCGCTACTCCAAGCGGAGCAGTCGCTGCTGGTGGACATACTGTACAAGCCGCACCGACTGTTCACGAGCCCCGGGGAGCTCACGCATCCCGACACCAGTGGCATATTTATATCACGGTGAGTGGATGTGTCCAGCCCTTAAGTCCCACCGCTGGGCACAGGCCTTCTTTCAATACGAGGGGGAATCAGGCCTTAGCCCACCACGCTGGCCAAGTGCGCGTTGGTGGACTACATATGTCGATACGATAAGTAGTAATCATGTTAGAAATGATTCGCACATGAAAATATCAGAGGTGCGATGACCACTAGATTTGAACCCGGTTCACTTTGGGAAATCAAGCAACCACGTTATCACTGGGCTACCACAATCTATCTTAATGAGTAGACGAGAGAGATGAAAACAGTGGTTATACAGGTTTATTAGGGTATTCCAGTTTGGTAGATTTTTATATAATTTCAGAAATATTTGTAGCTCCAATTATCTCTGAGTATAATGTATATGCTACGCGGGCAGACAGATATAACAAAATTATAAGTGTTTTGTTTTTACCTTTGATTACCAATTATATTATTCAAAAGTAAAGTCAAAAGTAGGTAAGTAAATTCGGTTCAAAAGTAAGTAAGTAAATTCGGGGTCGATTTTCATCAACTTTTAAGAGATAGATTGTAGTTTGAGTTAATGCTAAATATATGGTATATTATACAAAAGAGATAAAAAATGTTGAACATATGAATTTATTTTACTGATCTCCAAAAATATATGTACGATTATTTTTTTTTTAGTTATGGTTTTTTTTATAAATTAAATTTAAAATGTTTTAGACTGATACGTCACACGGAAAAGTTACTAGAAGAAAAAGAAGAGAAGCTGTGCGTCAAGGTGCTGCGGACGCTGCGTGAGATGATGGCCACCGATCCGGAATATGGGGAAAAGGTCACTTATACACGTTCTTTCCGTACTTTATAGATATCTACGAGAAAGTGTCTTTAATAAGCAATATTTTGGCGATTTGTTTATATAATTTTCCCTCAAAAATATTTGTACGGGGGTAATACTTAATGCCTTAATATATTAATTATAAGTGGTATTGCCATAATAAAATTATTCAATGAAATGATTTTTTTTCTGTAGAGTTGTATTTTTTAGTACAGTGATGTTTTACTGTCAATATCCATTATTTATATATTTTGGAAATCCTCCTAAATGATTTTCTTTCAAAAAAATATTGTTGACCTCGCCTTTCTACAATTACAATGCGTCCCAATTAAAAAAAGTCGTATTTGAAAAAATAATTAAGTATAAGATATTTTTGCATTTTAGAAAAACAAGGAAAAGTTTCATTCGATATAAAAATTTATATTAAAACTAACGACTTAGCCTCGCTTCGCACATTAACATGTGTTACTCCAGATTGTAGTCTGTATATTAGATTTTATCAAAATTTATCTAGTTGTTTCAACGTGAAGATATAACAAACACACAGACACACAAACTCGTATTTAAATAGTAAACTGTATGCTTTTTTTTACATTTAATTTTCCTTTTTTATTCATTTTAATAAAACACATCATCCCTCAGGGCAATCAACTCCGAAACAAGCTACTATCTCAGTACTTCGTGAACCGCAAGTCGGAGCCGCGCATCACTCCGCCCAGCGTCGCCGTCACTCACGGGCCCGGTGGTGAGACATACACTGTTATAGTATTGGATTATATATAAAATTAGTACTAGAATGGCTTACATATTAATGAAATTATCAAATGGGGGTAAAATAATAGGCGGTAATATAATATTTAAATTTTATAGGGAAACGTTATGAGAAACCTGCAAATCTAAGGTAATCTAAAAATAAATACTAGTTTTCGGAAGACATGTGAAGTCTGCCCACCTGGTTTTGGACTACTTGGTGGTCTGTAGTCTGATCCACCTTGTATTGAAAGGTGCGTCCTATCAAGTGGACGTATAGTGTTTATATGTCTTATTACTGTGTATATTTATGATGATGTCGAATGAATTATTACCTTTTTTATATTCTATTATCGCCTATTCATTATTTATTTTCTGTAATATTAAAGTTGGTTGAATAAGAAAAATTTTTTACCCAATTGTAAATAAATACAATGATACTTACAAAGTAAACGTATTAATATTAAATCTACTAAATATACATATATTAGATTGCACAACTAGTTTTAGAAGCAAACAACACAATAGTTTATTGTAAAATACACTAATACTTCTAAAAACTATCACATCAACTACCTAGTTCTAGATAATATTAGTTTGTAAATTTTCACTCACTTATAATATTTAAATGAAATCTGTGACATGGCGTTTTGTAACAAGAATGTTTATGTCAAAATATTTAGTAATAATAATGTTACATAAAAGTAATTGTTATTAAATATTTTATATAATACTATCTTAGATTTACGCGAATAGTTAACATTTTAAATAATACTGTCTTTTTGATATTTTTTTTCGCAGATTTATTTAGATTTTTGGTTCTCGACGTTTCTAATGCTTTACAACAATCATGGTCACGGGAGAGCCTAAGGTTTTAGATGTCTCAAAGATCATTATATAGTTGTTACTGACAGTGACCATGACCATGATTGCTGTAAAATGTAAAGCATTCGAAACGTGGGGAACCAAAAATCTAAATAAATCCGCGGAAAATTTCAAAAAGATATTTTTTTAATATTTAATCAATATTTTAGTTTAAAACTTGCCATGTAACAGACCTTAGAAATTAGTTTAGGAATTTGGTTTGTTTCCACATTGCGCATGCGCAGCCGAGTCTGTTCCGCTCCAGATAAAGACAGGTAGGTTTTTGTTACATATTAGTTCTAAGTGTGTTTTGCTTTATGTGTTGCAAATAGTATATTTTGACCTATAGTTATTATGTTTTATTGCTGTTTCGTTTTTTGTAAATGCTAAATATGTATATAATGTAAAAAAAAATATAGTAAATTCCCAAGTTCGTTCAAAACTAAATGTATCCCTTACATATTCTTATAAAATACTAGCGACTCACCCTCGCTCCGCTCGGGTTCGTCCCTAGTTACGTTTTAACGTTTAGTATAGATTTCTCAGAGGAGAGTTTTTCCCACAGTAAAAAGTATCCTATTATGATTAAATAACTAAAATTGCTATTAAAAAATAAGGGTTGATCGTAGAGGGGTGAAAATTTAGGGTTGTAGGTATTTTTGTATGCTGTATCATAAAAAAATTAAAACAAAAAATTTTGTCTGAAAAATAAAAAAAAAAAATTTAGGGGTGGTCCACCCTTAACATTTGGGGGGATGAAAAATAGATGTTGGCCGATTCTCATAGATACCGGATAAGCACAAAAAATTTCATCAAAATCGGTCAAGCCGTTTCGGAGGAGTATGGCAACGAAAACTGTGACACGAGAATTTTATATATATAGACAAGCCTATTAACAATTTGTAATATTAATAACAATCTATTGTAAATCCTAATACCCTAATTATTTTAGAAATGTTTTTATGCCTTTCCTTTGAAATATTAAATGATGGATTGACTAATTTTAGTCACATTTAGTCGATGCGTATTTTAATTTATTTCACTTTATTCTTTAAAGTAATATTAATATGATTCATAAATTCTACTACACTTAGATAACCAATTAACATTTTTTCATATAACTTGTCTTTTTTGTTCCAAAAACAGCAATTAAGGAGGGTAAAGGGTTCAAAATTAATTTATATTCTGTATTGCCTTTCTTAAATCTAGGAAACGAATTTTGACAAATAATGTGTCGTTTGTTTTATGATAATTAAAATATTTTCAGTCTCTGATTTATCTTCTCCATGACATGTAACATTGGCTAAGTAATGCGTAAGTCAAAACCTACTAACAGCTAGTTGTACTTAATCTTGTTAGGTTTGGTTATTTAGGTACATTAAATATGAATCAACTCATAGGAGAATGGGTATCTTTGTATAAGTTCCATTCACAGAGTGTATATTTGAAGTGTGATTTTAGGTGTCATACAATTAAATAAAGCTATTATTAAGACGTTTGGAATGATATATTATGCTGTTTTAGACTCTCATGTGTTCAATTAAACTAAATGATTCGTAGTTCTTTCTTTGCACCGTGTCACGTGTTTCATTGTTGGTGTCGTACTCGTACAATACACGAAGTACATAAAACGAAGCATAATAACTTGGCTTAGCAATAGCTTGATATTTAAAATAATATATACCACTACTTGATACACTCGGAACCGCCCATTGTCTTTTAATATATTAATTTGAATAAGTAATTTTAGTTTAGTACATTTTAAAGTGTTTTTATATTAGTTAGGTGAAGATATTAAATGTTATAATCAATCTAAATTTTTTTTTTAATATTAATTTTCATAATGTTCGACCCCAGCGAAGGTCCTCCCGCGCACGGGGCAGAGCCTGGCGCAGGTGCAGGCGCACCTGGACCGCGAGGGCGCGTCCGACCTGGTGGTGGAGCTCGTCATCAACAGCACCAATCGACCCGCCATATTCCTGGAGGCCATACAGCTCGGTGAGTGCTGCTTGGTTTATCTCCAGATATATATTTGGTGGTGATCAATGATCGTACAAAAGAGGAAATCGCAAAATGCTTAGATATTGAATGATGGCGTTTTGTGTCGGTATTCATAATATAGTGACATTTGTATTATTGTTTGACTTTAGGAGCTATACCGTTTCAAAGAAACGCTCGGCAAATCATTTTTATATGCACACATATTACTGTAAAGGAAGGCAGACAAAAAAAAAACATATTTTTTCTGTAATGGTCACTGTGAAGAAAGTTTTTTTTTAAATTAGACTTTCAATAAACGAAATGATACGTCCCTTTTTTATTTAATGCAATATTAATTATATTTGCAACATTTTATGAGTATAAAAATAAATATAACCAAATGTTATTTTTACAGGAATTGCTCTTCTAGAAGGCGGCAACCCTATAATACAACATAGTATATTCACGAAATTACAAAATGGAGAAATATCTCAAGCGTTTTTAAAGGTAATTAAAGGCGATCTATGTGTTTTGTGTGATTTATATTAAATTTCAGTTGCTACTATTTTTGTATAAAAGTACACTATGCTAATGATCCGTTTTTGAGAATTTGTTCGGCATTGTTCTTAAAAAGAACATTGTCCAACACATATTCCATACATTTTTCTCATTTAGCAGCTATTATTTTTCCAATCATCTTACTTCTAAACTATATATCGTTATTTATATAGACTATTTTCAACACATCTAACAAACAATAACCATGTAAATACATTTCCGGCACAGGTGTTCTACGACAAGATGCGCGAGGCGCAGCAGGAGATCCGCTCGCTGGCCGTCAGCAGCACCGCGTCCGCCGCCGACAAGCGCTCCTCCGCCGCCGACAAGCAGAAACCCAACACTGACGGTCTGTCACACTTGACATTACTAAAAGTAAACTACTTGTAACTAAAGTAAACTACTACTTGACGACACGTTTGGCTCAGTTTGTAGAGACCCTACTTTCTGTGCCAACGGTTGAGGGTTCGAGTCCCGCTGTGGGTGTTCATTTGTGTGATGAGCACGAATGTTGTACTCTAGTCACGAGTGGTTTATATTTATATTATGTGTATATTTAAATTTAAATATTTGTAGTGTATCAACTATCTGGTATCCATAACACAAGTTTCGTAGCTTACCATGGAACTTGATGGTGCTGTGTGTTGAATGTTATTATTATTATTATTAATCCTCTATTATACAGTATTATTTACATAAACAATACAATAGGCTTTGACTTGTGTTGTGTGAATTTTAATAGTATTTTTTGATTAAATACCAAATTTGAAACTTAATTAATTAGCTACAATCAATTGTTAAATTAATAGCTGAAGCTTTTCAGCTAAATTGCATTACGAGACGATGCTAACTTTCTCACGGTGACGGTCACGGTGATAACGTTCTACACACAATCTTTACGAATCAATATTGTTTGTGAAAGTCCCTTTGTACTGTAGTTGTTATGCTACTTGAACATTTCAACCATTTATTTTTACATTTTAGTGTTTCTTACAATTATATTACCTTTTTTAATATTGCCAAATTAATAAAAAAAAGTCAATGCACTTTCACGTCTATTCCTCTATGCAATCCGTTCCAAAAATTGTTTTATAGAAATTACTTTTCCAATAAGACAGTATTTAAAAGTGATTAGCTTCCTCTAGGTTAACACTTACATGCATGTGTATATTTTATGTGTACGGTTAACATTAATCGGTTGCAATGTGTACCCACCAGGCAAAGCCGCAGTGGGGCCGATGGTCGTGGGTGAGGACATGGACGATGAGGTGACGAGCGCGTGCGGTTCCGCCGTACACGCTTACTCAGACATACACACTATGTCCCATGGTTAGTTATGTATATGTTTCACTTAGTTATGAATTAGTTTATATGTGAGTATACTGTATAATATAGTCTGTGTGGATAAAGAATGGAATTAAAATAGCATTGCATTTATTTACTTCTTTGAGATTAATATTTAAGATTCATTTCCTTTCCTTCAATAGTATTTTTATATTTATTTTCAAAACGATCTTTTATGTTAAAATACGAGTATGATCTGAAACAAACATAATTATATTATTTAGTAAAATAAATATCTACTGTAAATTTTTAAAAGTAACTTATATTTAAATATACCGATACTAGATATTATTAGCTAAATAATATCGAAACACTTTTATCGAAATACGAATCGTCGCAAAAACTTTGTTAATAATACTGGTTCAATGGCCGCTACTTCGTATCCTATTCTTTATCTGCACAGACCGCTAAAATTATTGATCAAAACATAGACTTAGCTCCTGAAATTATTTTCCTGTATTTCCTGTGTATAAAATATAAGTTGCGGTTTTTTTTGCATTTCATTTTATATTTAATACGAATGTAAACCAATTTATTATTAATAAAAACTAATAATAGACAGCAACATAAAAAAGTATGCCCAGTTATTAAAAAAAAACTGTAGTATATCCCCATTTAATAATAATAATTTTTCAGGCACGACAGTACTAGAAGAAATAATGGCGGAGAAAAAGCGTGAAGCGGGCAACGCCGACGTGCTGCCGGCCAAGGTGGCCGTCATGAAACCTATCCTACGCTTCCTACAGCTGCTCTGTGAAAACCACAACCCTGATTTACAAGTATGTCTATTTTTTAATTTATTGCTAGTTTTTGCCCATGGCACCACTCATGTTATGGATTTATCTATAAAAGGTTAGGTCAAGACATAATATTAATCTATGTTACATATGAAATGGAAACACTACTTCACTGATTAATCACCATCTCAGAAAGTCTTAGTACTGGTCCAAACTTGAAATTTGACACGTAGATTCCTTATAGGCAGTTAGTGTTCGCTAAGACAAGGTTTTTAGAAATTCAATTTTCAATGGGGTAGAAAATCGGTTGGGTGACTGAATAAAAATCCGTTATTTTTGAAGTTACAGCGGCGAAAATTGGAAATGATTTCTCTAATTAAAATTACCACTTTTACCTACAAATTGTTTGTACAAATTGTAATTACAATAAACGATAAGAGAGATGGCCGAAGTGATACTTTATAGCTAATTCAAAATTTTTAGCAGTACAATCTATGGGGTAGGAAAAATAGAAAGTGTGAAGTTAGGCTTAAGAGCAGAGCAATCAGACAAACTACGCAAGCAGAGCCGCGGAGAAATGTTACTACATTATAAATTTGGAATAAACGTAAAATGTATTTTATCCTAGAACTTACTTCGTAACCAAAACAACAAATCTAACTACAACCTGGTCTCCGAGACCCTGATGTTCCTGGATTGCATCTGCGGGTCCACCACCGGTGGGCTGGGCCTGCTCGGGCTGTACATCAATGAGGGCAATGTCGCCCTCATCAACCAAACCCTGGAGACCCTTACTGAGTATTGTCAAGGTAATTATGATGATGATGAGTCTCTGTTCGTTTCTTTACATGACTAACACAAAATCAACAACGTGGTCTCTAAGACCCTCATTCTCCTAGTCATTAACAAGAAAATTTCAAAAATATTTAAATAAATTATTGTTATTTTTTTTTAAATACGCTTTTATAGCAGATCAAACTAAAAAATGCAATATAAATTATAGTTTCAAAAGTTAAATAACACGCTTTAATGATGAACCGAACTAAAAAAAAAATATTTTCTCATTAATCACTTCACTTTATTTTTATACAAAAAAATATTTTTTTGTACTTTTTAATTCGGTTTATCATAACGTGTTTTTTAGATTTTTTAACTATAATTCTTAAAACTATAATATTCTTTAAAATATTTCAGTAACCAAATTTTTTTAACCTATTTTCACTCGAAGATTAATTGAACACTAACTCTTCAATCCCTCCAAGAGAATCAGTTAATTATAACAATAAAACTAAATTAACCAATAATTCGCTACAAAGGTCCGTGTCATGAAAACCAAAACTGCATAGCGACGCACGAAAGCAACGGACTTGACATCATAACGGCACTTATCCTGAACGACATCAACCCTCTCGGCAAGACGCGTATGGACCTCGTGCTGGAGCTCAAGAACAACGCCTCCAAGCTCCTACTCGCCATCATGGAGTCGAGGAACGACTCCGAGAATAATGCTGAAAGGATTCTGTACAACATGAACCCTAAACAGCTGGTTTGTTATATAAATTTTATAATCATCTACACTTAGGCAGTAGTAGCCCAGTGGTAACGCGCTCGCTTGGGAAACCGAGTGAAGCGGGTTCAAATCCCGGGTCTCGCACCTCTGATATTTTCATGTGCGAATCATTTCCAACATGATTACCACTTGCTTTACGGTGAAGGAAAACATCGTGAGGAAACCTGCATGTCTGAGAGAACTAGCAAGTTTTCGAAAGACATGTGAAGTCCGCCAATCCGCACTTGGCCAGCGTGGTGGACTATAGCCTGTTTCCCCTCGTATTGAAGTGAGGCCCGTGGCCAGCAGTTGGACGTTAAAAAGGGCTGAATACATACTACACTTACTATTGTAAAGAGGAAAGATTTATATTTTTGTACGTTTGTAACAAATAAACTCAAAAACTACTGGACCGATTTAGATGTTTGGTAATATAGTTTGAGACCCTGGAAAAAACATGGGATATTTTTTTTATTCTGGAAGACTCTGAGAATAATGCCGAAAGGATTCTATACAACATGAGCCCTAAACAGCTGGTTTGTTGAACAAAATTTATAATCATTGTTTTTATTTTAACTATATGGAATGGGATATTTACTAGGTTTTAACTCACTTTTATATTTGCTTTACTTTTGATTAGTAAATAAGTATACCTTGTGAATGTTGAACATAGTCAAATCCGACACTGCTTTCTAACCAGCCTTAGAGCTTAGAATTTATTCTTTAAGTAAACAGAGGGGAAAAAATGCTAAACATTAGTAAATCAATATAAATATTATTTCAGGTTGATGTTGCGTGCTCCGCCTTCCACCAAGAGAACTCGATGGACGCTGACTCCGACTCCGAGGACGACTCGCCCGTGCAGGGCGTGTCGCCGAAGGAAGTGAGTTTTGCTATCGTCTTATGCAGTTTAGATATAAGATATTTTATATCTAGTAGCATAGAGGCTATTTTTTATCGACGGCTTACTAACTGTCATTAACATGTAAAAGTTGTTGCAAACAAAATCTAGTGATCTAAACTGCCACATTATAAAATAAATGACATTTTTTTTCTTAACTTACATCACTTAATAATTGTAGTATAAATAGAGAGTTTGTTTCCCTAATTCCTAATATTGTTAAGAATTTTGACAGAAAAACCAATTACTTGCATGCAAATAAATTGTATATGGTAGCTATGCTAGAAGAATGTGCCTTATGTAACATAAATATTAAATTATAAGATGCAGTATATATGATTATTCCTAATAGTTTCATATTTCGCCATCTATGCCCTTAGTTAATAAGATAATATCCAATACAAAATAACAATTAAAAAGGCTATCATAAACAATGTATAATAAGATATATGTAACGAGGTGTATATGTGTCCGCCCGCAGGTGGGCCACAACATCTACATCCTGTGCCACCAGCTGGCGGCGCACAACAAGGAGCTGGCGGCGCTGGTGCGCGCGTCGCCCGCCGGCCCCGCCGCGCCCGCGCTGCAGTACTACCGCACGCACACCGCGCAGATAGAGGTGCGCTCGATCACTCGCTGCTCTCTCTCTCTCTCTCTCTCTCTCTCTCTCTCTCTCTCTCTCTCTCCCCCCCCCCCCCCCCTCTCTTTCTCTTTCTCTCAGGGTTCGGGACCGAGAAAAAGGGTTAACTTTGGTTAATACCGCGCAGACCGGTTTAAAAAAAACCTGGTTAATTTCGGTTATGTATTGGTTAATTCATCGCTCGTTCATTAATCGGTTGATAATTGCTAATGGTTATTCTTAGAGATTAGACTTAGGTTTTGATACCGAAATAAACCGGTTCATACATGTATCCTTCTACTTAACAATTCACCATTAGCAAAGATTCACCAAACGCACAAAAACTCATTTAAACCGTTTAATTTAGATCATGGCACCTAAATTCTTTATAATCCGTTTTCCGGGTTTTAACCGGTTAAAAAAACCGTAACCGAAACCTTAAACTCAAAAGCCTTTCGGTTAGGGATTAATGACAAAAACCGAGCCCTGCTCATTACTTTACGCTTTTACGCTGTGAGTGCTTAACATCAGCGTATCACCGACTAGTGTTGAACGGCCTTAATCCATCTCGGATTTGGGCAAGCACCACCCATCTTTTCTTAAGTCGTTAATTCATCGGCACGGCATTTTGACGGCACGTTTGGCTCAGTTTGTAGTGACCCTACTTTCTGCGCCAGCGGTCGCGGGTTCGAGTCCCGCTGGGGACATTCATTTGTGTGATGAGCACGAATGTTTGTACTCCAGTCATGGGTGTTTATATTTATGATATGTATGTATTTAAAGTTATATATGTGTAGTATATCAACTATCTGGTATCCATAACACAGGCTTTGTAGCTTACCATGGAACTAGATGGTGCTGTGTGTTAATGTCCCAGCATATTTATTATTATATTATTATTTATTATCGTACTGCAGGGCGTCCTACGACGCCTCGATCGACTATCTGATACGGCTTTAAGTTGGGACTGTGTATGGATTTGCTTATCCATTTTTTAACATTAAGCAATGCATTTACACATACCATTAGTATCTGTTTAGTTTGAGAAGTACCAGGAATAACCCATATGCGTTCAGTGCATCTCTTAGCGTAACGCCCGTCTATCGCATTCAGGCCTTTCTTTTTAACGTCCCACTGCTGGGCGCGAGCCTCCCTTCAATACGATGGAGGATTAGGCCATAGTCCATTACGCTAGCCAAGTACGGGTTGGCGGACTACACATGTCATTTGAAAACTTACTAAGTTGTCTTAGACATGTAGGTTTACTCACGATGTTTTCTTTCACCGTAAGGCAAGTGGTAATCATGTTGGAAATGATTCACACATGAAAATATCAGAGGTGCGATACCTAGGTTTGAACCCGCTTCACTCGGTTTCCCAAGTAAGCGCGTTACCACTGAACTACCACTGCCTATCTACTGTTAGATATAAGGTTTTAATTTCTTATTACGAAGAATTATACACTTTTTATATTACTAACTTATGTCGTTTTATTCAATCATACAGATAGTCCGCACAGACCGCAGTATGGAACAAATAGTGTTCCCCATCCCGGAGATCTGTGAGTACCTGCCGGCGGACAGCAAGCACCGCGTGCTGCAGAGCGCCGAGCGCGACGACCAGGGCAGCAAGGTGGCCGACTTCTTCTCCCGGCTGGATAACCTGTTCCATGAGATGAAGTGGCAGAAGAAGTTAAGAGGTCAGTCAGATTAATATGATTCAATCAATTCAATAACACTACACCAAGAAAAAGATACAAACAAAAATACATAAACACACATGATTGTGCTTTTATGTTATATCAGGTCATACCTAGTCTATCTGTGAATTACTAAATAATTACCCATACTATCCGGGACCCGGTTCTTTCAGCTCCATCCAGCTGTTTGATCGTGAAAAAGTAACACATACACACATACAAACTTTCGCAATTATAATAGTAGTCTCAAGACGAATCCCATTGTACTGTCTGATATTTATCCGTAGTTATAGTTTGACGGCACGTTTGGCTCAGTTTGTAGTGACCCAACTTGCTGTGCCAGCGGTCGCGGGTTCGAGTCCCGCTGGGGGCATTCATTTGTGTGATGAGCACGAATATTTGTGCTGCAGTCATGCAACTTTAAATGAACTTATATATTATAAATATGTATGTATATAAAATTATATAATAGGTGTAGTGTATCAACTATCTGGTATCCATAACACAAGCCACGTAGCTTACCATGGAACTATATGGTGCTGTGTGTTAATATCCCAACATATTTATTTAGTTATATAAGCTGTATACAAATTATGTTAAATTCCTGTCTCTAGTCAGAACTACAGGTAGATAGGGAATTTACTGTTATTATATAGGTTTAGTTTCACTGTATTTTTTTGTTTGTGTGCTTTGATTACAATAAAACTTTTTTATTATTATTATTTATTTGCACATCAATAACACTATAAAAAATGATTTAAAAAAATATATATGAAATATGCATATTACAAGACGTAAATTTAAGGACTATCGAATATTAAGCCACGCCTAACCTCAAGTAATTGATTGTGCCAATGAAAGTGATGAAAAAAATTACTGACATTAGATAATTTTAGTTATCTACCTAGTTCTAAATTAGATGTGCTGGTCATCGCACCTTAGGTCCTTTCCGCGATAGACATTGATTCCGGATTCCCAAGAAGGGTTGATGTCAGATAGGCGGCCGGTCGTAAAACTTATCAGCGGTACGGAAGACGTACTGCGCCGACCCCAAGTAATTGGGAAATGGGCAAGGAGATGATGATTTGTTTGCACATTATGACAAATTGTATGCTGTGTAAGAAATCAATGAAATTGGTAACACGTCAAATAAAGTGACTTTATGTTAGTCAACTTTATTTCTGCAAAATTAAGTCCTCATAAAGATTATTATATTTAATATTTAACCACTGAGCTAAAGATTCAATTTATTTCATAAAAAAACCGAATTAATTATGAAAGTATTCTTCATACATTTTTATTTTTGTTTCTCAGGCCAACCATTTTTATTCTGGGTGTCGTCCTACATGTCGCTGTGGAGTAACATATTGTTCAACTTTGCCGTTTTGATCAACGTTATCGTTGCTTTCTTTTATCCATTTCAAGAAGAAAATCCTAGTAAGTATAAAAATATACATTCTATATTATACTTAAGAAAAAATTCTTATAGTTAATATGATTAAACTATTTTTATGTTCTTTCAATATTTGTATCTTCAGAGCAACGGAATTGTTTTCCTTTTTTTTTTTTTTGTAAATTATTAGTGTGGAGGAGAAGTGGGTGAGGCGATTTTCATACTTACCTTCATACAAAATTTGACTTAAGAGTTGACAGATTTAACAATAGGTAGCCAGATAATGGAGATGGTACTCCATGTTTTTAATTTCAAAAATGATTTCCATCAACATTAATAGGCCTGCTGTATGATATGCTTGTGTTTTTATAACTATTGAAATTTTCATTCAATATTCGTATCTTCAAAGTGAGAAACTGTTAGTTCGAAAGCCATTTAGTTTGTTAATTCTTTAGTTATTTGAAATAACATAATGTTTTTGATATGTCCCTTGCAGAGCTGGGCCAGCACCTGTCGCTGGTGGTGTGGCTGGCGTCGGGCGCGGCGGGCGCGCTGGTGACGTGGCTGCCGCGCGGCTCGGGCGCGCGCGCGCTGCTCGCCAGCGCCATCGTGCGCCTCATCTTCTCCGCCGGCCCCGAGCCCACGCTGTGGACGCTTGGCATGCTCACTGTGAGTGCAGAGTGTAGAGTCTTTAGCTAGATTTAAAAGTGAAATATATATATTTAAATAATTATATATATTATATTTAAATGAACAATTCTTGTATATTTATATCTTTATGTGTTTATTTCTTTATTTATTTATACCAGCGATCTCGGTAATGTGGGGGCTTTCGAGGGCGAAAAATTGATCTAGATTAGTCTCATGTCTGGGAAAACGCGTGTTTTCGAGTTTTCATGCGGTTTACTTTTGCATTATTCTACGCAGAATATGGTCGATAATTTTTTCACTCGGATGTAATCATCGTGGTCAAGCGGCCAAGGCGCGTTAGACAACACGTATGAACGGGATCGAGTCCCGGTCGGAATACAAAGTTTTTACTTTTGTTTTTTTTTTTTTTTGTATTTATTCAAGTTTTAGTTTTTTTTTTAATCTAAAAAATAGGATATAACAAAAAAGAACTCCGGTCGCCCAGGTACTATTATATATTCCCAATCCAAAAATTGCTGAATTATTAACATCTAAAGTCACTCGATATTTGAATGTATATGTCTCGAATAAAATATCTTTTTCACATAGTGTATGTTTAAAATGTTAGATAGTAGTGAAGGGCATCCACCTGGTGAGCATAATGGGCAACCAGGGCACGCTGTCCAAGTCGACGCGCAACGTCATCACCGACCCCGAGCTGCTCTACCACGGCGTCTACCTCGCGTTCTGCTTCCTGGGCATATGCTGTCATCCGTTCTTCTTCTCCGTTCTGGTAATATATACACAATTATATATTTTTCATAAGGTATACATATGTATATAACCTGTTCCCTTTCCTGTGTAACTTAGGCGGATATAGAATAGGATTATAAATGGCGTTGCCTGTATACCTCTCATATGCAACTGTCAGCTACTTACTCACATCCGCTGGTGTAAATAACGAAAACGTGATAGTATTAGTTTTCATTTAATATCATTTATATTTATAACTAGCGACTTACCCTTGCTTTGCTCGAGTACGTTCCTAGGTACGTTTTAATTTTTTTGAGCGGAACCTTAATTCTTTTTCTAAAATACAAGTAGCCTAAGTTACTCCTTATAACATCATCTGCTAGTCAAAGTCCAGTCGGCATCCGTCCAGCCGTTTTGAAGATTAGCCGGAACAAAAAAATTTACTTTTAAGTACCATATAATAATTTCATATACATTTAGTATAAAGCTGTTTTTTTGACATTACAAACAGACACTTCAATTTTATTTATCTATATAGATTATTACAATGTCCTATAAGGCTCAGAAATGTTGTAAAATACCGTTTAAAAGTAGCATATTTTTTATATGAAATAACGTGAAATACTTGTATCTACACAGTTAGGATATTTGCAATGAAATATCAATCATAAATATAAATCATAGTTGAATAAACGATAATATGCTGACGGTAAAGACTTTTCTGATACCATTCTTTATCTGTATATGGAAATAATTGTAGATAAGTTTGAGGTACTTGTAAGTGATTTCAAATTAGCTATGCTAAGTAGAATTGATGTAGTAATTGTCACGATATCTAAACTCTAAAGGACTATATAAAAAAAAAACAATAATAATAATATAGTTAGCAATAACAATAATAATAATAATAAGTATAGTTTTTTTTGTTTAACTCGTTGGTGGATAGGGGTTTTGAGTCAAAGTTGAGTTTTGTATAAATTTCAAAGCCTGGCAACAATTATTCATGACCGATATTTTGCAGACTATATTTTGCACATTCCTCATACTTTGCACTAATATATACTAATATAATCAATATCAATTTTATTTTCGAAGTGCGAAACCTTAAACAAAAATCTTATTTTTCGTTTAAATTATCTTGTTTTTATGAAATAAAGTATAGTAAGAAATAAATCGAGACACCTGTTTACGGTTACCATACCATACCTTCACCTGTTTTACTAGACAACACATATTCCATACTAGCGACTCACCTTCGCTTCGCTTCGGGTTCGTCCCTAGACAAAAATAAATCTATCCCACGGGAACCGTACATTTTCCGGGATGCTATATAGCCTATAGCCTTCCTCAGTTAACGGGCTATCTAATGCAAAAAGAATTTTTAAATCGAATCAGTAGTTCCTGAGATTAGTGCGTTCAACCAAACAATCAAACAAACAAAAAACCTCTTCAGCTTTATAATATTATATAGATAAATAATACATATTTGTTTCTGTAATTATAATATTGTCCTAACAAGAGTTACGACCGTAAATCTTACTGAGACTAGATATCTGTGTAGGAGATATTATATATGCACACACGCATACGCGAAGCCTGTACACAAACTCGAACCCAGGACCTCCGGATCTGTTACTATACATGTTAGCTACTAGACCAACCAAGGCATTTAATTGTACAAAACACATTTAGACTTGTGATATTCTTCTAATGTTCTCCCATCCAGCTCCTGGACATAGTGTACCGTGAAGAGACGCTGCTGAACGTGATGCGATCAGTGACCCGCAACGGCCGGTCCATCCTGCTGACGGCCGTGCTGGCGCTGGTGCTGGTCTACATGTTCTCCATCGTAGGCTACATGTTCTTCCGTGACCACTTCCTACTCAATGTCGATCGCTTAGATGGTGAGTTATATTTGTTTGTACTCTCCCATATTTAAAATGATTGATTTATTGAAATCGCGTACTATAACCACAGTCTACTTAACCATACCTGCGGGGTGCAGTCGACTGTCATACTTACTTTTATACGACAGTCAGGAAACGGCTTCAGGGTTGACGGGCATAATTGTAACGTCACGAGATTGCACTATAGTGATTTAATATTCAAACAACTTCAAATATATAAATAAGTACATTGGGACATTAACGTACGGCACCATTTAGTTCCATGGTAAGCTACGTGGCTTGTGTTATGGATACCAGATAGTTGATACACTGCACCTATCATATAATTTTAAATACATACATATTTATAATATATAAGTTCATTTAAAGTTGCATGACTTTAGCACAAACATTCGTGCTCATCACACAAATGAATGCCCCCAGCGGGACTCGAAACCGCGACCGCTATCACAGCAAGTACAAACTGAGCCAAATGTCAAATTTAAAGTTGCCTTGAAAATTGATATTTTTTGGGAACAAACAACCTTGAATTTGGTAGCATTTCTATCAAAATCACATACTATGTGTATATTTATACTGTATATTTATACTATGCTATAAGCAATAATATCTCTTCGATGACTACGAATGGTCTCGTGCACGAAATTATTACAAGATTTGGGGCTTAGTGAGAGAATTTACTTATAAACATGAAAGAAAAAGTAATAGGGTTCATTTTTTTTAAATGTTTAATAATTGTTTCGATTTATTTATAAATAAAATTTTAAACTATGCTTTTTTAAAATATTGATCAACCTAGATATAAAAGCAAACTTTTCCAGGCCATATATTTTTTTTATCTAAGTTATCGATAAATCTATCGAAATTTCATACTCTTCTAGTCAAAATTAGTGTTGACCTATGTAATCTATGTCAGACGACGACGACCCTCGCTACGAGTGGTCGTCGTGCGCGGAGGGCACGTGCGAGGTGCCGCCGCCGTCGCCGCCATCGCCGGCCGCCAAGTACGCGCGCGCGCCGCGCTTCGTGTCGGTGGGCGGCGCGCTGCGCGAGCGCTCCTGCGACTCCCTCATCATGTGCATCGTCACCACCCTCAACCAGGGCCTGAGGAACGGCGGCGGCATCGGGGACATACTGCGGGCGCCCGCTAGCTTTGTGAGTTTTGTTTGTTTGTATTATAGTTTGTGCAATCCACGAGGGCGCGCCCCTCTCTTTATTGACAGTTGAAATCGCTCGCCTTCGTGGAGGCATTATCTATATATGATTATTTATAGCTTAGCACGAATGAAATGCGTTCAAGCCTTAAGTCGCACCTTCGATATTTTCATGTGCAAAATATTTGCAAAATGATTACCAATTTCTAAGAATGAAGAAATACATCATGAGAAAACCTGCATCTGAAAAAACTTAGCAAATTTTAAAAAGACATACAGGCGCCATCCGCACTTGGATAACGTGGTGATCTATGGTCTGATCCCACTTGTACTGAAGGAAAGATCGCACCCAGACTAAGAATGAGACGTTAATATGAGCTGAAAACATGAGCAACTTTCAGCAATGTACGAGTAGAAGGTTATTATACACAAGATAATTTGGAATTCACTTATTCTGGACCACATATAACTTGGATTCTTTATAGTTGGCATATGACTCCTTTAGCTTGGGCGATTATCCAGTCTGTGTCATAATGAATTACTTAAGTCACACGTATCGTAATCTTCTAACTATCTACATATATAAAAATCGATGTGTATATGTATTATCCCTATGGAACCAAAACGGCTAGTGCGATTTTGATGAATTTTCAGAGGCAATCTTCAGATTAGTCCAGCGGCTAATACTTAGAAGTTTGTTAGTGATCGGAAGTTCGAACGCGAGTGAAGCCGTGGGTACTGCTAGTATCTATACAGTAAGACCTATACTGTAGAGGTCGAATGTCAGTACATAGAAAAAAATGCTAAAAACCGAGTCAGGGGATGTAAAAAGAGAAATAGAGCAAATCCAGAGTTTTTTTTTTTCAATTTTTTTGTTTCTCTGTCTGTTCGTCTGTTTGTACGAGCTAATCTCCTTAGATACTTTTCATCCCGGAAAATTAAAGAGTTCCCGTGGGATAGTTAAAAAACTATAGTAACTTACTTATACAACTTAGTACACAAAAACTACTGAATGGATTTTAATGAAATTTTACAATAATAAATTTCATATATCAGAATAACAAATATGCTACTTTTTATCCCTGAAAAATATACGGTTCCCGTGGGATAGATTTGTTTTTGTTAGTCTAAAGGCGAACCCGAGTGAAGCGAGGGTAAGCAGCTAGTCTAATATAATTATGGCTTAGCTTAGAGTTAATCAGGGGCACACATTTATTTTCTATCGTTATAATATTTATCTATTATCGTTGTGATATTATTTTTTCTCAGGAACCGCTATTCGTGGCGCGCGTGGTGTACGACCTGCTATTCTTCTTCGTGGTCATCATCATCGTACTAAACTTAATCTTCGGTGTCATCATCGACACCTTCGCCGACCTTCGTAGCGAGAAACAACAGAAAGAACTTATATTGAAGAACACATGTTTTATATGTGGTAGGAGTTATTCATTTTTTGAGACTATTCATTTTTATCCCGTGGGAAACTTAAGGTACCAGGATAGTAAATTGCTGTAGAAATAAATATATCTGGAGGTACTCAACAGATTCCAAGGTCTCAACATTTATACAGCTATTTCAGACTTGAATTATATAGATATTAATTCAATATACCGCACATACCGAAACACGGAAAGAAGCAGCACTAACATAGTATAATATTCCAGGGTTGAACAGGTCAGCCTTCGACAACAAGACGGTCTCGTTCGAGGAGCACATAAAGAGCGAGCACAATATGTGGCACTACCTGTACTTCATGGTGCTGGTGCGAGTCAAGGACCCCACGGAGTTCACCGGGCCCGAGAGCTACGTGCACTCCATGATTAAGGTGATGATCTCATACAGAAACTCCTCGATGTCCTAATTGTCTGAATATATCAATATCGACACATATTTAAATCATCAGACTTGCATAATTATTTTAAACTTGAAAATTGATTCCAAAAGTACTTTAGAAATAATTATTCTATTTAGGATTGAAATCATGTGATCTATTCATTAAAACTTCATATTTGGTAAAGATGTCGCGAAATGTGTACAATAAAATACAGTCGAACTGAGTACCTCTTTTTGTAGTAAGTCAGTAATGGAATGGATATTGTGGTCCTCGATAAATACAATGGTGTGTCGCAGAGCAACAACCTGGACTGGTTCCCGCGGCTGCGCGCGCTGTCGCTGGTGGGCGGCGGCGAGGGCGAGGGCGGCGAGCTGGAGCTGCGCAACCTGCAGGCGCAGCTGGAGCGCGCGCAGGCCGCCGTGCGCGCGCTCACCGACCTGCTCACCGACCTGCGCGACCAGGTCGCTGCACCCTGCACCCTGCACCCTGCAACCTGCACCCCGCACCCTGCACACTACACCCAACGCCTTATGCCAGTACAACACGCCCTACACTCAACACGTTGTACCTAACATATTTTTAATCCTGTACAAGGATTTTATTTGACATTTTTAAATATAATATTTTTTTATGTAACTCGAATAGAAAGCTACTTATGTGTATGTACCTAATAGTGCAGTGGTTCGAATATTAATCCGATAAAAAGGCACCTTAAGAAGTATTTAAAATATAACTTATGACTTACATATATCTTACACTCTCCAATATATTGTGATACTGACAAATAAATAAACAAATTCAAACCATGCTTATCTATCGATAAGTGGGACTGGCCGATTACGACCGGTATAGGGGAATACCTATTTAAGTCAATTTTGCCACTTATGTCATATTACATATATATTACATTTTAGATATTAATTGTATTTATATATTTTTTATCATAATGTATTTATTTAAATAATATAATATCAGTATTTTTCATAAACAATGTTTCAATTAATTATAATTTAAAATACAATATTAATCGATTTACTTTAAATTTCAGATGACGGAACAGCGTAAACAGAAACAACGTATTGGCTTGCTCAACTCCACCTCGGCGTACCTCCAGAACTTGCAAATGAACTTGCCGCCGTGAGCGACACACAGACATACACACACACCGACACGCATTAGTCTTTGTTAAACTTTTATTTTAAATCTAGCAAAAAATATTTATAAATTAATAGTTATTAAAAGATTGATGTTACATTAGGTCGCTTTGATGGATTTTGGGCTCTATTGACCTTAAAATAAGGATCAATTTTGAGTGCGTAATCAAAACAACAAGTTTTATTTCAACATCAATACTTAACAAATCAAACGTGTCGTGTGTTATCTTCCAACCGGCTTCTGACCATCGCACAATAAAATATATGATAATTAATAACTATTTTATATCACAGATAATAACTAAAATGACACAGACGTTGTATTGCGGTCGAACGTAAAATCTACGTTAAAAACAAAATACTATTATGAAAATATTAATATTCGAAAGGACTTTAATATATTTCAATGGTTCCCTTATATCAGTAGATGTTTTATATTCAACATATCCTATTGATAGAGAAATGTGTTTAGTAAAAATTTCATAGCGAAATATATATACTGTATTTAATATACTGTGGTATAGAAATCTTTTGCTGTAGATATATTTCAGGATATTTATATAGTCTCTTCGGATATCTTGATTTTGTCAAAAGATTTTGAATATTCGATAAAAGTTAAATATAAGGGAAATCTGTTTCAAATATTCTCTATCAAGTTTGATCGCATCGACGTCGGAATCTCTACCATTGACAAATACGTTTTGTAGACGATAATAATTATTATTAGGAAAATTTACTATGGATGATTTTTTTATAAACCATAGACAGCCAAATGGAAGCAATATTTTAAATAAGTCTTTTAGCGACTATGACTTAATAGTTTAGGAATTTTTCGACGTTATTCTTAATAGTCGTTACGTTTGACTTTTTATTGTTGAAGTTATACTTATGTAAGTGTAAAATGTATCCATTTTGTAGTAAAAATTAGACATATTAGTCCCATTAATGAGACATTTTTTTTTTACTTTTAGTAAACAAAAGTGTTTCCAAACTCTATGTAGAATGGTGACGGTTTTCTGTAAGCGTATTTTGAAATTACGCTTCTTATTTTTATATAAATACGATGAAAACTGTTTACACGATTATCGACTTTAAGGATATTAATTTAAAGTTTTATTTTCATTCTCTTACGATACTATTTTGTATATCTTTTCATTCTAATGTCTCGTTTACTTTTTCTAACCATATTCTTTTCCTTTGTAATGCAAAGGAACTCAAGTTTTTAATATTTTAGGAATATACGTTTGTTAGTGAAGTTATTTCTTGAACTTGTTACGGTGTATGTGTACTTATATATAGATAATTCTTCTATGTTATACTTGTAAAGTCTTCTTTGAGGCTCTTTAAAAATATAAATTTGGAAGTGCAATATGAGATAGCTCAAATACCGTTACCTATTTACTGTAGTTAGGCGATGAAATAAATTTTATTTATATATTTTAAAGATCTGAACCCAACGATATAACGCTGGGTACATATTATTTGTATTTTACTTAGATTGTATGGGATAGTTGATTTACTTACGGTTAAGTTTTGATATTTTAACTGGAAAGGTTGTTTCGAATGACGTCACTATAAAGCAGAGGCAATGAATCGTATTTATAGAACTACCTTCAGTTAGTATGGAACGCCATCTGATGAGAGCTTCGAAAACTGGGTATTTACTATAGATTATATTTTTGTGGTTTTTTCGTACATTTTTAGTTTAAGTTCGTTTTAGGTTTTGAGTGTGACGTTACACGTTCCATGTCAACAGTGCCATGAGGTATGAGGATACAATACCATTAAGAAAAAATTTACAAAACTCATACGCAGCGTTTTTTATCTATAAATCTTACTATATCATAAAATATTCCACTTCAAATTACAGTCTAATAACTTATAATCTTACATTAACAGTTTTTTACTCTAACGCGTGACAGTATCGCGATTTTAGGACATTTTGATACTGTTATAGAACTTTATACACATATTTTTTTTATTTTAATGTCAAATCAGTAAATAATTGCTTACAATATAGTTTATATAAATGAATTATTAAAAAGTCAGTTTATGCTTTGTTTTTATGACTGCTATTAATTGCTAAGGCAACATTCCTTTAGCACTTTTTTTTGTTAAAAATGAATATAAAATGTTTTATTTTATATAAAAGAAATAAAAATATGTATGTTGTTTCTAGAAATGAATGTATGAGGAAAATGTTGTTTATTCGAGTATACGATTAGATGAATTTTTGCTCATCTGTAAATCAGATCGATAACTTATTAAAATTTAAAGGTTTTTTTTTTTGCTATAAAATCAAAATATTTTGTATTAAATATATATAATATTCTCCCGCAGTTGTATACATTCCTAAAGCTACTGTTATCAATCTATATGGAATCTTTGAACTCGTTCTCTATTTATCGTACATAGTGATAAAGTTGTGTATGTTAGTCCGTTTGTGGCTGCGATGTTTTGTTTACGAAATATAAAAATATGGCACAAAATGGTATTTTCATTGTTTCTTTACCTTAATCCTATTATTATTATATGTGTAAAAACTGAAGGTGTCTGGAGGTGTGACTCAGTCATAAAGTGTTAGCTTACGGATTTGAATGAATCTTGGCCCGCAGATCCATACTTAATATTATAAATTGTTATAGAGAGAGATAGGATCTTGGAGAAGGACATAGGCTACTTTTTGTATAAAACTTGAAATTTTATATAGGGAAGCATCTACCTAAAGTACACTCACGATTACTGCTTTTTTTTATCTATTTAAAATGCACCAAAGGACACACTCGAGTGAAGCGAGGGTATGTCTCTTGTAAACAAGCGCAAGAGCCATGAAATTCCGGATTGGCCATTATACATTTTTAACGTGTGTCCAGTATTGATAAGGTTATTATTGAAATGCTTCATGATTAGCTTATCTGCTGTTTAAAGAGTAACTGTTACAGTGGATGTCAATCTTATAATAATTATGGAGTGTACATTAAGTATGTAATCAAACCCCTACGTTAAATAAGAAAATAAATATACTGTTAGGTATTATATATTTGAATATAAATCTTTTATAATACTTTATATGCTAACTGCCTTGTCGGTCTTGTTTGATTGTGACAACTTACAAGTTCAGAGCCCAGATCCTGGACTTAAGCCCCGGGTTAATGCAAGTGAAGTTATTGGTTTTTCGTATTAAGTAATTCCCTTTATGAAAATTTGTGGTGTTATACCTTCATGTCTCGGTGAGTACGTAAAGCCGTACCGGTCTTGTGCCTGATCTTTCATCGGTCGTGTAAATTGTGATACCAAAAGACCGAAATTAAAAGAAGCAGTCTGCTCACACACGCCCTACACTATAATATCTACTGCGCAGATGGCTAGACGTATGGAGATTCACCGCCGTGGCGAAAGTTTGTCAAGAATACATTATGGGTCTTATTTTACTATAATTAATTAAATATAATAAAATTCCACAAACTGTCCCAAATTATTTTTTTAACAATTTGTGTGTGATGTGTTTGTTGTGTGTGTTGATGTGTTTCATTCATATTTAGACAGTTTACATATATCAAATAAAAACATTAGATAGGAAATTGATAATACCTGTGAAAGATATCAACTTGATCGGGTTTTCTGATTGTCCTACATTAACGTAAGCTACAGTTGTAAAATTTATCAGAACTTGTTCTCTTTTATGATAGCGATGGCCGTGACGTTTTGTTTACGGAAAATATTTGTCTAAATAGGCTTTTTACATTAATTTAAAATATCAGGATTTATGATAGTCGCTCATAATTACTTAAGGTAACTATTGAAAACCGACGACGGTAAATGATCTCAAAACCATGATTCATAAACTTAAGAGATGTTCGCGATAAATTACCATCAATATCTAAAAAATTGGTTATCGATAGCAAATGATATGTCGATAAGGCAGAGACTCACAGACAGTCATGTGGTGCGCTAGTCTACTAATCATTGTCGCGTGTGGTAAGTTTTTATTATTTACAATTAGATATATATTTTGCAAATAGGTTTTATAACTTTTGTGAAATTCATTTAAATAGTTACAACATGTAAGTTAAAAATATTTACTTCATTTGTTGTTGCTTTTATATTTGACGACACGTTTGAGTTTTGACTCAGTTTGAGATCAGACTACTTGCTGTGCCAGCGACCGCGGGTTCGAGGTCCGCTGGGGGCATTCATTTGTGTGACTAGCGCGAATGTTTGTACTCCTGTCAGGGGTTTTTATATTTTTATAATATATATGTATTTAAAAGTTATATATGTGTAACGTATCAACTATCTGGTATCCATAAAACTAACGTCGTAGCTTACCATGGAACTAGATGGTGTTGTGTGTTAATGACCTAACATATTTATTATTTACTAGCAAAACCCGCGGCTTCGCTCACACTAAAACTACAACAAAAAAACTTTAAAAAGGTAGGGTTCATACAAATTTTTATCCCTTATTTTATCTCCTTATGGGATGACTTTCAAAAAACGCTAAAACACGTATTTATTTAATTGACACGTATTTATTTAATTGTATTGAAGAGCATTAATACCAAGTTCAAGAAATTCTAAAAACTATAGATTCGGTCTCTGTATCGATAATAAACTCTATTTCAATAAGATTATCCAAAAAATATTTAAGGTACAGATTCGAGTCAGTTAGAATTTTATTATATGTATAGATATAGGTACCAAAAATTCAAATAACAAACACTTTCTGTAACGCGAATTTTTTTTAACTTCATGTGTCACATCACACATGAAGTTAAAAATATTTCGCGTACGATGTACCTGTTTATTTTTCGAATAGGACAAAATATATTTTTTTCTATATTCAATATGATCATTAACATAATGTTTATAGAAAATAATTTTTCCGAGAGGCTGTTAGTAAATAGACGCAATAATCATCAGCATATCACCTTTATGGAATATAAATGGTGAAAATTTCCACCTTAGGTCCCTTATTGCCAACCTCGCTTGCCCGAAGTACAACCTTCTTAACAACGGACGAGGCTCTGGCGTATTCGTGGCGGTGTAACCAAATAAAGATTGGAATCCGCAAATGGTCCTGATGGTGGGCAGCATCAGTGAGATTCCAGCAACTGCGGTCACCCACTTCCTCCTTCCTACTTGTCTTTCCTGATTCTAGGCCTTTGATTTACTCTACCTCTATATTATCTCTGGATTTGATTTACTTATTACTAGGATTATTATACAACATAAATAGCCGTATTTTTCTATTGCATTAACTTCAGAAGCTTATTTTTTATAATTTAAAGGGATTCGAAGTACCTAATTGATATTAATTTCAATTTGATATCTTCATGCGAAGAAAAAGGATCATAACAGACAGACGGACATTGATGTGCTCCTGATTCTGTTAGACGAGATATTCTTTCTTTTTCCAATTTTACTAAAATCATAAAATGGGTTTTATCGTGACGTCACTGCGTGGTCATACAGCTATTTTTGGAAAACCCTAGTGTATATCGTAGATCTGATATCTTGATAATGTAATACCTACCTTATAATGGTAATAAAAATAAATAGCACTTAAGATATCTAAAATTTATTCCTATCTAAATATTCTTTGAAAAATGTGTTTATATTAAATCACTATACTTATACTCCAGTTATTTTAAAATAATAAGTCAGCCATACCTCGACTATCTTACTTCGGGGTCCTTCAAGGACAATTACCAAATTTTCTGTAGTGATTTAAGAACCTACCCTTTAGGGTATTTACCCCTACCCTTTAGGCATTTTAATGTTCACCAGCCTCCTACCATAACATGAATAAAGCATTTAGGGACGCACCAAACCGAAAGTAAATCACTAGTTAAACTATACTTAGTGACTAGTTTAAAGATACTAAAAGTTACTAAATTGTAAATCCAATATCAAAGAAAATTGCAAATTATAATTTTAAACTTAAAACTTAAGACGATACCTATTATTTGCAGCGTCGCAGGTGCAAGAAAGCCTGCAACTACCAACATCGACGCACAGGATCTCTCTGGCGGAGTTACAAAGAACTGATTCGCGAATCATCGGCGGCAACTCTACTACCGTGGAAAAGTATCCCTACCTAGTACAGGTATGATGTTAACTTTGAACAAAAACCTTTGAAGTTTTATTAATGTTTTTTTTAAATATACATTTCTTTCTATAGATGACTTAATCGCACGCACCACTGGAGGCTTCATTTGATGGCTTTATATACAATATATAAAGCAAAATATCACCCACTCTCACTCATAGATTAACTGATTAATCATGAAATCTCAAAACTACTAAAGCAAAGATCATGGAATCGGCTTAGAGGATGGCCCATGCGAACGAAGTAGTGGGGTAGCATAAGTACCTATTTTTTGTGTACGTTAAAAGTATCATATCACACCCTCTGTTTTCTCAAATTTTCATAAACGCCTCAGTACTATTATACATATAATAAAGTTAAAATTGTTATGGTTACTATAATAGATCACAACTTTGTGGTTCCAGGTGCTACTTTACAATTCCATGCGGTGCGGAGGGACGATCATCACTCAGCAACATATTCTAACTGCAGCACATTGTTTTTTCAATGAGTACATTTGTTTATATACTAATATAACTAATTACAAATTTTTGATACAATTGAATTTGATTTCAATTGTTAGTACCTATGCGACATTTTTTTAACACGTTTTGTTATTTTTCTCTCTGCAGGGAGGGCCGACTATTTAGTGTCAACCTTTTCTCAGTCCGAGCTGGCTCCACGTATCTGAGTTCTGGTAAAAGAATATTTATCTGTAATACTAAAGACGCATTTTGAATATAAATTAAGTATAAAAATTCGGACTTTTCCAAACTATAGGATATTTTCTCATGATAATATGACGAAAATAAGAAAGAAATTTCATCTAAATATATGACCTATATAATTTTTGGGTGATTCTTAAAACTTAATATAATTTGATTTCCCTAGCCTTTTAAACAGAATATACCTCTTTAGAATTGATATGTTTATTTTTACTAGGTAGCAATATATAAAGCGCCATATATGTACATATCTAATGGTCCTCCTAACCGGTTTCGGCCACGGTGATAAGTCTCACTAAGATTAACCACGTGCACAGGTCCCCGTGTTATAGTGCAAAATTAATATGCAAACACAAGTGGACTCCATAGACTATAATATTATGTTTTTAACTCCGGTGAGAGATCAGACGCAGTACCGACGACTTTGTGTGCTTTCCGAGACACGGAGGCAAAACACCGCCATCTTCGTAACTCCGACTATTACCCACTATTTATTATTTATTGTAAGAATATCTTAGCAAAAAAAATCATAATTAAACTTGACTCAACCCTGACCCAGGGTTTATACTTAGAAACAGCGGTTCTGCAGCCACTAGACCACCGAGGCAGTTATGTAAATACATATATCTAATTCTCTTTAAAATAATAATCTTTAAAAAGTTATATATCTAATGGTAAACATGATACAAATCGTTAAAACATCAATTTACACAAATGTGGTCGATGAATTCAACGACCAAGTGAAACATAACCAAAATCAAAATCAAATTCTATTACAATCCCTGCATTATACAATGGCTGCTAAACTGCCTCGGTGGTGTAGTGGCTAGCATGTACGGCTGCACATCCTGAGGTCCTGGGTTCGAGTCCCGGGTCGGGCCAAGTTTAGTTATTGAGTCTTTCTGTATAGTAAGCCTCAGTAACAGCCCGGAGTTGGGAAGTTGGCGGTGTTTCACCCCCGTGCCTCGGAGAGCACGTAAAGCCGTCGGTCCTGCGCCTTAACTCTCACCGGTCGTGTCGAGTAGTCGTCCCACTGGAGTATGAGAGTGACAGGAATAGAGAGTGCACTTGTGTCTGCGCGTACACTTGTGCACTATAATATCTCCTGCGCAGTTGGCTAGTCTCAATGAGATTGGCCGCCGTGGCCGGAATCGGTCGGGAGAACATCATCATCATCATCATCATATACAATGGCTGGATCCACCACAATGTTAAGAATAATAATTATTTAGTCACAATCGGGTATACCGTATATGAGAATATTTATAGAATGTAACATTCCAGGTGGGTCATTGCGCTATGTATCCGAGGTAGTAATCCACAGTGGGTACAACACGCCGGAGAACGATAACGACATCGCGGTGATGACGCTAGCCACCCCACTTGACTTGTCCAACACCATAAGAACAACGAGCGTCGCTCTCGCCGGCACAACGATACCCAACAACACTCCCCTTAAAGTCGTAGGATGGGGACGTACTGAGGTAATATAATATAGATGCTATGTCTAAAAACTCTTAGATTCCACAACTAAGTTACTTTATAAAAAAACAGATTTATTGTAAAATAAATCAATCTACCACTTAACGATCATTTCAAATCAAAGGTAAAGATACCTTTGATTTGAAATCAGCTAAATTTAAGTCGATTAGTATATTTTTTTTCACATTATATCTCTTATTTTGTAATTAAAAATCATTATCTTTAATTTTTAATAAGATAACATTTATACGGTATGGTTAAGAAAAGACGAACTAAAATGAATGTTTAAAATGTTTATTAATTACGAAGAAAGTAGATTAGGACTTAGGTACGCACCTACCTACATACAGGTTAAACATATAATCTTCCTTATAAGCTTCGTCACAGTCGGGTAAAAGCCTATTTAATGTACAAATATTTATTTATATCTAACAATATAAAATAGATATATCTAGATTGTAGATATATTAATAAGAATATAATTTAGTTGTGCATATATCTTTTTAGGTAAATTCCGCGATATCCAACGTATTGCAAGAAGTGCAAGTGTTTAAAGTAAGCCACAGCACATGCCAGGAAAACTACAATGCTCTCCAAGAACTAATTGACCAACCTTTGCCTGTTACTACTAACATGATTTGTGCTGGATGGCTTAATGTCGGAGGTAAGGCAAGCTGCACAATAATTGTGATTTGGCCGACTCTCCTCGGTACGACCACTGTGATGAGCGTTTCCGATTTATCCAGGATCCATTTTTCATTACATGTAAATTGTAACGATACGATTCAAAATCCTCTCGATATTGTGACGGTTGAGTAATGTACCGCAGCACCCGACGCGTGTTTCTTTGTGTGCTTCATTCATTTCATGCGGTACCAATTTTTCGAGTTTTTTCACTTATCCAACTTGTTTCCAGAGAATTAAAATTGTTTTATCACTCACACCGAAGCTTGCCGCTAACTTTGACGTGGTTCGCGATGGATCCGCTTCCAGAATCACTTTTAATTCTTCATTGTCAACCAATACATAAGCCTACATAATTTAGTCAAAATCGGTCTAGTACTTTTTGCGTAAAACGCGAACACACAAACAGATACACAGACATAAAGACAAACAGACAAAAATTCGAATAACTATTGTTTTGTGGTCTATATTCTGTAAACAATATGTTACAGTCATTGTTTTTAAAAAAACTTGCACGTACTGATTTCGCTAAGTTACTGTTTTATTATACATATATGTAAGTATAGATGGCACGCCTTGGGAATGATGTGGTCGCTTCCAAGCTACTGCAAGTTTTATAGCATTATTCTAATAACTAGAGTTTAGACACATTCTCATGTTGTTAAGTGTTCTATATGTTAGTGAAGACATGTTTAGATACCAAGTGTCTTTAAAATCCGTTATTTCTTTTATTTTAATCACCCAAAAATAATTTACCTACACAAGGCCATAAACTTTTATATTTATAATAATTAAAAGGATACACATATAGTACTTAATATGTGAAAGTAGGTAAGGACTCGTGTCAGGGGGACAGTGGTGGGCCGCTGCTGGCTGACGGCGTGGTGGTCGGGATCGTGTCGTGGGGCTACAGCTGTGCCGAGCCGATGTTCCCCGGCGTGTACGTGCGCGTCAGTGCTTATACCGATTGGATCAACAGAACGGTATTTCGTCATTGTAGTTCTTATGTGTACTTAATAAAGTTATAGGATATCTGATAGGTATACTTTAATAACTGCCTCGGTAGTATACTGGCTAGCGTGTACGGCTGCCACATCCGAAGGTCCTGGGTTCGAGTCCCGGGTTTGGTTATTGAGTCTTTCTGTATAGCAAGTTTCAGTACCAGCCCGGAGTTGGAAATTGGCGGTGTTTCACCCCCGTGTCCCGGAGAGCACGCAAAGCCATCGGTCCTGCGCCTTAACTCTCACCGGTCATATCTCGTGTCGTCCCACCGGAGTATGAGAATTGAGAGTGACAGGAATAGAGTGCCCTTGTGTCTGCGCGTACACGCACTGCACTATAATATCTCCTGCGCAGTTGGCTAAATGAGATTGGCCACCATGGCCGGAATCGATCAGGAGAACATTATTATTAATATTATATTATAGATTTTAGTACATTATACGTACTTATTGTACAACGACGCACAATGTGTACTAACACATTGCGGCTTTTGTACACTTTCTAAAAACTTATGATTTTTTTTACAAGATGATGTTAGGAAATAAAGAGATAAGTTCATAGTAAGTGGTCCGGCATGTGCACAAGCACTAGAAGGAAGAATAGCTAACATTAATATTTTCCATTTAGTTTTTTCCATTATAATTAACAAAAAAAAAATTAATCTGTCGAGAGTCGCGGACACACCGGTGTGCCAGTTAACAATAATTTCTTAGAAATTAACCAGGAGGAGGTAAACGTCAGTTTTTTTTATCTTTTTCGGGGCATATTTTCTACTTGTGGACAACATCTCGAGTGTGGACAGCACATAATCACACAAATATTATAAATGCTATTTTAAGTGTACAGATACTTGTTACTTCCTTCACGTTGAAACGACTAAAATATAAGTAACAGTAACCAGATCATAGTCTGTCCATGAACTCTCCATCCATCAGTCAAGCCGTTTCAACGTGAAGGAAGTAACAAGTATCTGTACACTTAAGGATGGAGAGTTCATGGGCAGACTATGATCTGGTTACTGTTACTTATATTTTTTTCCAAAAGATGGATACATACATATTAACTACCTCAGTGGTCTAGTGGCTAGCATGTACTGCTGCAGATCCGGAGGTACTGGATTCGAGTCCAGGGTCGGGCCAAGTGTAGTTAATGAGTATTCGACTGTAGGTGACTTATACATAATATATTTAATTTATCATATTTATATATTAAACTTTCCATTTAATAATATTTATATCTATATTATATTTAATTTACGTATTATATTATATTACATACACACCTACATACACACAACACATAAACATAATTATTTATATTTATTAATTAATATTTATTCATATTTATTTAATTTACAAGCATAGCCGCGCGAAACCCGTTGTATACGGCAGATCGGAATTTGTTTTACACCTACCGGCCACTTGTGATTTTTTACTAAGCAGAGTCGATGATTTGCAATCTGACGCTAATTACTTGTCTTATATTATTTAATCGTTTTACGTGAATTTTTATATGTGGACTTCTTGTGTTTGTACTGAAACGTTTTGTGTTATTGTGTATCTCCCTAACTATTCCTTCTGTACTGTTTTTTTACGTGTGTGTTGACTTTATCTATTATAATATAATTAGTGACGTAACATAAGACTTCTATTTGTGTTTATTCGTCTCGCAACAACTAGTGGTTGTAAACGACATTTGTCAAAAAAAACTCAGTAGCAGTCCGGAGTTTGAAAGTTGGCGGTGTTTCACCGCCGTGCCTCGGAGAGCACGTGTCACGTCAGTTCTGCGCTTTAACTCTCACCGGTCGTGTCGAATTATCGTCCCATCTTACTTTGAGACTTGAGAGTGACTGGAATAGAGAGTGTACGTTGTGTCTGCACTACAATATCTCTTGTGCAGATGGCTAGTCTCAATTGGCCGCCGTGGTCGAAATCGGTCAGGAGGACTTCATTCATATTATAGATAAAATCGATGTTTTTGTATCGAAGAGCCTTTGTCATTGCCCACTAACACCTAGGGAGGAAGCCGAGCAAAACATAATTGCGTATTTTGATATTAATTTTCTCTGATACAGGTGTCGGGCGTAGCATACACTCGGGTAAACTCTGCCTCCTCAAACCATGTAAATTTATCTCTAATTGCTGCAGCCTTTATCTTTATTAGTAAGTATAGTAAATTATACATAAGTATATTACATATATTTCCATTTTTTATTGATTTTTTATTTACTAGTGAACTTTGATTAACAATACTAAAATATATTGTATAAGATTATATTAAAGACAAAAACTTGACACTCTCATCATTTTTGTATAATAATTATTAGAAAGTTTCTCTAAAAGAAAGTCCAAAAATATACACACATTATGTATACGTGACTTCTATTATGTACATGTATATTTTTTTATCCTTCTAATTTTCTAGTTTTCAAGTAGTCTATTAGCGATAGCGAGTATAGTATGTTTTCTTATCTAAAATCCCAGCTCTTTTATGAATTTCCTTACTTGTAATCTTCGATTTTGATGAAACAAGTAATAAGTTATTTTCATATAAATTTCGTATTCGTATTCAGCCCTTTTCAACGTCCGACTGCTGGGCACGGGCCTCCCTTCAATACGAGGGGAATCAGGCCATAGTCCACCACGCTGGCCAAGTGCGGGTTGGCGGACTTTCATATTTTCATTGATTCATATAAATATCAAGAAATAAATAAATTTATTACCAAAAGTTGTTTTTGCCCTAAAAATCTCTAAATGAGCACTTGTTTAATTTACAGATCAAGTAACATCAAAATGAGTCCCCCACAAGCTCGCAATCAACTCAGTCATACACTCAAGTCAGTTCATATTGAGGACCCTAAGGTCCTCTATCTCTAAGGGGTATCACGACCACTGGATACAGAATAAGAAGGATCCCTGGACCCCCAAATTCTACTAAAAATGTTTACTGAGCGTCAAAAGCTGCCAATACCAAAGCAAAGTCTTACTGAACAAAACATTCGTTTTATTCATGATAAGATTACATTATATATTATATATTATTATAAGATTTGTATTTAGATATTTAATTGTAATTATATTTACGTAAAATACATTTTTATATGAAGATATAAAAAAATTATTTATTTTTTTCGCCACCGCACGATTACTTTACTAAGATTATGGTAGTATACTATTTTAAACAATGGCGGGGATACATTAGATAATTAAAATAAATAAAATTAAAAGTTATATTATTTGGGGTCAATAGAATGAAACAGTATACTAGATATCACATATGAATATTTAATTAACGATAGATATATGTTACACGTACAATAAATATAAGGTACAAGGTGATTCGCTACACACGTCATGAGTGGGGACGCGCCGCCACCACCACCACCTGCCGGCACAGCGCTGCAACCAACAACAACACTGTGTTACATCACATAAATTCATTCGTTAGGAATCTATAAATATCAAATAAACTAGATATGGACATTCGAAAGATTTTTTGCATAATATAAATCATATATAAACGGTGACGTTGCCAGCATATTATTATTATAAAAGTTAAATAATAAAAATGTCAATTTTGAACATGAAATTTATTATTATTTTTAACAAAATAAAAGGTACAAAGATTGAAGTCACCTCAAAAGTAATTATTCTACTCTTATAACTTTTCTTGAAATTAAAATTAACACTGTTGAGGAATACTCTTATCATTAAAAAATCATTAAAATCGGTTCACATAATACATCGCACAGGCAACTATTACAGGCAATATTGGGTAAAATACACACGATAAGCATTAAACATAGGTCCCAGAACAGGTATATAAACAGAAGTAGGTGAATAAACGTACGTACTCACCTGTTTTTATTAAATTGTTTAAAAAGTTTATATTTTATTCACACGACAATGTTATGGGATTTTAATACCTTTTTATTTTTATTATTAGAGAGAGATAACTGCACAATACCAAGGTAAAATCAATTTTTAAAGGTATACTATCAGATTAGTCTCAGTCGCAAATATTAATCAAACAACAAAAATTCTTCACTTATTTCATATTTGTACTAATATAATAATAAATAAATATCTAATTTAAATTAATTTTTCCCTAAAATGAAAAAGCGGTCAGTAAATAAAAAAAACAACAAAATACCTTTATCCGTCAACACCTCGTCGACGAACAACTCGCCGACCAGCTCGGCCGCGGTCACGTCCTTGAAGAGTCGCGGGGGGCTGAGGACGGGGGCGGAGGACGCGGGGCCCTCGCTGAAGGCCCCCAGCGCCGCGAGGGCCCCCCGCCAGCGGCCCAGCTCCTCGCTCACGGAAAACTTCTCGTCCGCCTCGTTGGTGAGCTGAGGTCGGTACTTGCTCTCTACGAAGCTGGTGAAGCCTTCGTCCAACGCCAGAGAACGGTCTAGAACAGTGCAGGTGAGGTCGCGCACAGGATCTAAGATTAAGTAGCTGTGCTCATGGTCTTCCACTTCGCCGGGACTCGGTCGCGTGTCGTTCTGTTGTTAATAGTTATGATTATTGATATTTTATAATGTATAAAATCATCCACGAAATGAAAAAACTTAAGTAAAATAATTATTAATTGGCAAGGGATTTATCGATAAATTCAGTATGTAACTCCATTCTGTTATATGGTACTGAACATTGCTTATTGTTGTTTTGATAATAAGGATGTTTGATAATGTCTATTAGGGAAATATCATTGGCCTGTGCTCCTTGCACAATTTAGTAGGCCGATGGAAAGTCTACATATAAAATAAATCGTTGGGCTAAACTAGTGCTATAATAACTCATGTTTGACATATAATTTCAGTATTTAAATAAAACTGTGTTTTGGATTTTTTCACGGATTTTACATCAATTATAGGAAAGACTCCCTTGATTGCTATAGAGCATTCGAAACGTCGGGAACAAAAGATTTAAATAAATCGGTTAAAAAATCCAAAAAGACAGTTTTATTTAAAATGACGAATATTCTCGTTAAGCTTAGAAAATGTTATATAATTTCAACATGATGTAAACAGCAGCCCATTCCAATATTTAATTGACAGTCATAGAATTACTTGTTCGTTGTAAACATGACACACCTGCAACGGCGCTGGATCCAGTATGACATGCTTCTTACACGCGAGAGCGTCCTCCAGCACGTAGGTGCGCGCGCGCGCCCTGTCGGTCAGCACGTACGTGTCGGTGTCGGCCATGTCGGCCAGCTCCGCGTCGGCCATGTCGGCCAGGTCGGCCTCCGCGTCGGCGATGTCGGCCTCGGCGTCGGCGTGCGCCGCGTCGCCCGCATCCTCGCACAGCGACGTATTGTCACAAGAGAGCTCGTCTAGAGCGCTTTCTCCGCCGAACTGGGTTTGAGAGAGATCTATTTTGTCTTTGCCTGTAAATACCAAAATGTTTTTGAATTTGAGATTTTAATGTTTTATTTTTTGATAGTGTATGGTTATGTTTTGTATTTTATTGCATGAAATAACAAAATATATACAAATTATAAATTCGAATGTTTTGTATGTGTGAGTTTGTATATCTTTGTTATTACTTATTACTTTAAAATGGCTGGACAGATTAGGACGAAATTTAGTACACAGAGCGACTATGTCCTTAAGTAACACATAGGCTATTAGGCATAGTATATTAGGCAAAAGGACGCCGAGCGAAGTGACAATAAAATATCTTACCTGTCACAAATAATTTATAATTTTACTCAAAAATTAACTTTAAAAAATAATAAAATTGTATAAATACACAATGGTAGATATTTTCAAGCAATACATGTGTACGAGACATCCGTGTGTGTGAATGTATGTATGACCCACCATGCCTGGGCGCGTCGGGCAGCAGGCGGCACAGCGCGTAGCTGCGCAGCGGCGCGGCGCGCGCCACCTGGAAGCGGCCGCCCGCGCGCGCTCCGCTCATACCCGCTATGCTGCCTTTATCTGCACAATATAACAAATATAATCCTTTATAACATTTTAACTGCTGCGTTTTCATGTAATGGTTAGCATGTACGGACAAAAAGGTTCTGGATTCGAATCCCACGTTGGATCAAGTTTATGAGTGGGATTTTTTGTTAAGAAATTTTCAATAGCAGCCTGGAGTTGGGAAGTTTTTCACTCTCGTGCTAAGGCAAAGTACATCAAGCCGTCGGCTATGCGCCGCAAATAGGAATCTTATCGGACTTTTATAATGAAAGGAACAGAGCACACTTGTGTTTGCGTAAATACGTACTGCACTATAATACAGACGTGCCCGAAATCTTGCTGGAGGAATATTATTAATAACAGTATACGCAAAAATATATTTTTTTTACACTATAAGTGCTAAACTGACTAGAGCAAAATGAGACATAAAGGTAATTTATATATATTTTTTATGTGTAAGCCCATCAGTGGCATTCATACGAGCCGTCAACGGGACGTTGAAGGATCGCTTGAGCACACACTACAATGGTCCAACATAGTTATTCTGAATTAAGATATAAGACTACATGATGAATGTACTTACCCTGCGAGTGGAACCGAGGGCAAAAACTAAACATTAATAAATATGTAAAATGATTTTATTCGGAGCATAATATACAACAAACCTTCGTAAGCGTTGACCGCAGTGTCACTGATATTAGCAGCCAATATGGCGGCGCTGTGTTCGCCGTACGCGTCCTGTAACAGTAACGTAATTTTATTTTTAAACTGACACACACGTCTTCGTTAAATACCTTCTTATTAAATGTATTTTTGTGTTTGTATGTTTGTTTGTTACTTCTTCACGCTGAGGAGGCTGGACGGGTTTGAATAAAAATTTTATTTATAATCTAGAGTAACACATGGGCCACTGTTAAGTACCTAGTATTAGGGGAACTGAGCGATTAAAAATTGCAAGCACGTTCTAAAGATTGTTTTTTTTTGATAACACGTCACATTGGTTAAGTAAAGAAATCGCCTGCCGTCAGTCAGCCGGTTTCATTGGCGTTTGGCGCGGGCTTTAATTTGTTTCGCAACTACTTTCTATAACCTGATAATTTATTTGCGAGCAGTATTTTATTCTTAAAAAAAAATACCATCGTCAGTCATATAAATCTTTTAAACGTATAGGGGGCATAAGACGCTAGTAGAGATTGTAAATAGAATTGCAAGCCTGGTGACCTTGGGCGCGGCGTGCTTGTAGTGCAAGCTGATCTTGCTGAGCTCGTGGTCGAGGTGCGCGATGCGGCGCGCGTGCGAGTCCTCCCCGCCCTCCTCCGCGCCCTCCGCCGCCGCCGCGCCCTCGCCGCCCTCCGCGCCCTCCACACTCTCGCGCTGGATAACATATTGATCATATAAATACTAAACTTTGCAAGTTAGTGTCTCTATTATTTTTTCACGTTGTAGTCTGTAGAGAAAGAGTACTCTGTTGATAAACACTTTTGCTATCTTAATATAATATGGCTTTTATTATAAGTGTAATGCATGCTTATATACCAACACTTAAAAAGTAAAAAGTGTGCTGAGTAGGTTCAGGGCTGTTATTGGAGTCTAGGTCAGGATTTTCCGACCACGTTGACTACCTAACTTTTTTAAAGCCGGCAATTCTCGATTCTTTCCCACATAACTCACAAGAATATCATATATGTAATAAAATAAATAAAGAGTGAATAACCTTAAGTCCTTGCGCCTGGCGGTGCGTGGGCGACAGCGCGGGGCTATACTCCAGCGGCGACTGCGGCGACACGGGCCCCTGCACACATCACACATCACCATTCACATTACACTCGTATACTTAATCAATTACTTTATATAATTCACATATCTAAATATTGTTTTAAAATCAGGTATTGTCGATATTTTATCACAGATTAAAAGTTTTTAAATAATGTTGAAATAATATAAAAACAAAGTCATGCCAAGGCCTAATCGAAGCGGATTTGCTAATTAAAATACAGAATCTCCAAAACTATAAAAATGTATATAATTCTTACTAATACTATATAAGCTGAAAGTGGGTTTGTTGGTTTGTCACGCAAGCACAGAGCAACATATTAATACGATGTGCATAGATGTATTTAATGGGGCAGAGTACCATTTCGGTCACATCAACATAGTTCATGTTGCATATAGGATAAAACGTATCGCTAGTGTAAATCAACTGTCAGAAAGCAACTCACACTATTAGATATGGAGGCCATTTTGTTCTGCAGCGTCATCATATAGTCGCTGTAGGACTGATTCTTGCTAGGCGAGCTCGGTTGCGTCGAGCCCGTCGAGTTGACATTCACCATGCCTGTTTTGTTTATATTTGCTATTACTGGAAGATATTTATGATGGCAGTTATAATTAAAGTTTATAAAACATATATTAAAACTTTTAAAAAGAGTGTAAACAAATATTAATCAACTTCTTTTTTACCTACATAGCTTGATAGAAAGCAGATATTGCCCAAAAACGTTGGCCACATGTGGCCCCATGATGATAAACAAAGAAAATTATATATGAAAGGCATAAAAGATATTAATATTAGTTTTAAATACAACACTCACCCATCTCCATGTCAACAGCTCTTCTCGCTAAAGCATTGTGCACCGCCCTCTGCGCCACGAAATGGCCCAGGTTCTGCCCCATCAGGGACAGATTCTGCCCGCCGAGGCCGAGCGCTTGGCCGCCTAGCCCGAGGTTCTGACTCCCCATGAGATTCTGACCGCCTAAACCTAAGTTCTGACTTGATAAACCTGCAAATCAAAAGGTTTTTTAATATAAAAATATTTTAACGAAAATAACATGTTAAGTGTTTAAAAATAATATGTTAAATTAGAAATGCGAATATTCTAAAAATAATTATTTGATATTATTTTTAACATTAAGTGATAATTTAGTTTAAAAAATACGGACAAAATATAAAAGATGTAATAATCTCTTACCTAAATTCTGCCCCAGATTTTGATTCATCAGGTTCTGGTTAAGGGCCAAGTTCTGCCCCGCCAGACCAATGTTCTGTTGGAGGCCGAGGTTTTGCGCCGCCAGCCCCGGCTGCAGGGGCGCGCCCAGACCCAGGCCCAGACCAAACGGCGACATTGGCTGATGCCCAACTGAAGTTTGGAGAACTTGTTGCTGGACTGAAACATAAAGTTAAACTTAATAAGACATGTAGGAAAAACATTATTTAAGAGGATTTTCATTATATACAATTTTGAAGAAATATCACTATACATTTAAGACAGCTCTTTGATGTAAAAAACATTAATTTCTTGCTTTGTACGAACAAATAAAGTCATTCACTGTAAAAATCAAGATTTTCTACACTTTTCCTTTTTGTAACGACAATTTATTTTAATCTACAAAATAGTAACTAAGAATGTCACAAAAATTCAATTTTTAACTAGCAAGATATTCTTAACAATATATCCAAATCGATCATAGTACACTAAATAAAATATATGTAAACATTTACCTATAAGATCATTAGCTGTGGCCAACATAGGAGGGTAGTAGCGCGGCGGAGCGTACGGCAGCCGGGACATCCCTGTACACACCGTTAGTCACACACATACACTCGGTTATGTACAAATACATATATACAAATACGATATTTTGTACATTAGTAAGTGTTATACACACTAGCCAATAAGCTTTGAATTTTATAAATCACTCTGTCATTGTATACAATTTTTAAAACAAATTAATTACAAGTATCGACAATATTGACATTATCATTTATAGTAAATTTTATTATTACTAAAACTATCAAACAGTTTTCAGACCTAAATCAATATAGCAAAAAATGATTTACAGATCTTATTTATAATTAAAAGATTGAGATTGTTAACATAAAATTTAACAATCATTGGGACAATGTATTGTTTATTTATTCATACTCAATATTTACTTGTACTGGGAAAGAATTAAATACTATAGAAAGTAAAAGCAATTAGTATCAATAAGACGTTTTAACATTAAATATTCCGAAATAATTAATAACTTTTTAAATAAAACTATCTTTTTGGATTTTTTCGTGGATTTATTTTGATTTCTGGTTCCCGACGTTTCGAATTAAATGAAATGTTATTTTGTGTCTTATTATTGTGTGTTATTGTGGTTGTCTCTCCCGTGACTATGATTGCTGTAAAGCATTAGAAACATCGGGAACCAAAAAATCAAAATAAATCCGCGAAAAAATCCGAAAAGATAGTTTTATTTAAAATGTCAAATATTCGCGTAAATCTAAGAAAGTATTAATTAATAACTTTTTACATTAGTAACAATCATAAAGAAGACATACGACTTCACAAATAAATGCCATGCAATAAAGTTATAAAAAATATATTTAGTTTTTAAATTATTTAGATAGAAATTAGAAAAGTAACACGTAGTTTCAAACATACCGTACATACCAGGTTGTGCGTTCGCGAGCAGGTTGTTGTGCAGTCCGAGGTCCGGCTGCGGGAACTGTGGCGCGTTGAGTAAACCCAGCAGGTTGGGGCCCGAGAGATTCTGTTGTTGACTGAAATTATCAAAAATTGAAGTTTTCAATTTTATCCTATTAATATTCATTTATTTTTTATTTTACTAGATTTTTTCGACCTTAACTCTCATGAAGGTAATGACAATCTTAAACGAAAGTAATAAGATAGATAAATTTTAATAATACTCATAAATAGACAATATGTTAATAAATTATTCTAAAATATATAACAATACTTACTTTATTATATTCTGCTTCAACAGCATCCTCTGTATATTCTCCACATTTGCCAAATTGTCATTGACTCCAGGAGTCGGGGTCAAGGTCGATTGCGTTAGCTGAAGCCTACTCAACGCCATGGGGTCAGCTAACGGGGCTACCTGTCCCAGGCCTATGTTCAATCCCAAATCGGCCCCAACCCCCATGGGAGTCCCCACTTGACTTAAGCCGAGTAATGGAGTATCAGTTGCTATTTGTAACGGAGTCGTTAAGTTAGTTAAATTCGGTTGTAACGTACCATTTAATAATGTAGGATTGATAGTACTTTGGAAAGGAATAGTGTGAGGTATCGTGGATTGTAAGTTTGTGGACATAGAGGCGGTTATAGCTTGGGCTGTGGTTAAGGGCATAGGCACGTTAGATGGTTCGCTCATTTGTTTTAGATCGACTAGTCTGTGGTCCGTGATGGTTTGGGGTGTGTGAGATAGCTGTGAAGGCAGCTGGTACTGGTGGGTGGGAACGAACTTTTCTGGTGGAATGGCTTGAGTGATTTGCTTTGGTATGGACTGTTCTGGTTGTGCAGATATCGGTTCTGGTTGTGCAGGTATCGGTTCGGGTTGCGGGACAGGGGTAGGGAGTTCTGGTTCGGGTAACCCATTAACTTGAGGAGTTTCTATAGGGGGTTCTTTGGCGATATCTGCTTTAGGGGGTTCCACTGTCTTTTCTGGTTCGATGAGAGGTTTTTCAGCGGCTTTTTCCTCACTCACATCTTCGGTACGATCTACAACGGGGCTGACTACAAATCTTGATATCTTCCGAGTAGGTTTCTGTGATTTTTTCTCTCCATTTGATTCGATGCTACCGGATCGATCTGGTACGGATCCACCATCGGACTGATTGGAACCTTTAAAATAAAATTGAGCATTTAGAAAGTAACAATTTAAATATTCTTTGTAATGAAATAAGTTCACAGTTTACTATCATACAAATAATTTCATTTAAAAACTGCATTATTTATAACATCCTTAATTATAATCTAATTAGCAAACTAATATAACCAATATGATTTTATAGAACAACCCACCACTAAAATAACATTATTGTATTATGAAACAGAATAGAAAAAAAATACAATATCATTCTCACCTATAGACGAAGCGGTGCTAATCTTCCTAGCCAGCGTGTCTGCGGGCGCGACGGCGGGGGCGGGCGCGGGCGCGGCGGCGGGGGCCGGGGCGGGCGCGGGCAGCGGCGGGGGCTCGGGCTCGTCCGCGAGCTCGGCCAGCGCGATGCTGTCCTGCGAGGCGGTGGGCGTGGTGCACTCCGAGTTGTCCTGGTTGGAGTCCGTTAGGTTGTCGTCGCGCTCTGTCGTCTCGGAGTCGTAATCCGTCTGCTGAGGTATGAGCTGTTTTAATATAGAAAAGATAATTCTCATTAACTGGCGTTGTTGTCAAAGTCCTTATTTATTAAATTTCCAAAATAAACGAGGTCTGTTACTAATAACGAATGAATACCTTATCAATGTTGAGCCGCAAGCGTTCCGCGGGGTGCGCGAGGGGCGCGCGGGGCGCGGGCTCGCGCAGCTGCCGCACGATGTCACCTATGAGCTCTGTGAAGGCGCTGCTTTGCCACTCTGGGAGGAGGTTGTTTGCCACCTAAACGGATATGTCAACTTGTTTATTTGTGTATATTTTAATGTATATGTGCAATAGAAAATAGTAATGGGATAACAAATAAAAATATGAAGAATAATAAGATAATTGAAATAAACTTTAGTTTAAGTTCAATTAAGTACATTTTTTCTGAAAATCATATATCATATATCGTTATAATATTTCTATATAATACAAATAAACAATAAATATTAACAGATAAGCACAACTTACGAAATTATTTGCCAACTCCTCGGGATTAACATCAGGAACATGAAATTTGAATGTGACAGTCTTAGATTTTGATTCGAGTTGGCACTCTACGACGGTGCTATCATCGCTAACAGAGAGCACCGTGAGACGTGGAAACTTCTCTTTTTCCCTAGAACGCTTCTTGGACCCCCGGGATTTCTTCTCGGCAGCAATGGGAGACGGCACTGCTGTACCAACTTTAAAAAAAAATATATAAGAAAATTTTCAAGAATATTAATTAAAAAAAAATCAAAACATTTTTATTTAATATTACGTACTAGCGACTCACCCTCGCTTCGCTTCGTCCCTAGACAAAAACAAATCTATCCCACGGGAACCGTACATTTTTCCGGGATGATATACAGCCTATAGCCTTCCTCAGTTAACGGGCTATCGAATGCAAAAAGAATTTTTCAAATCGGATCAGTAGTTCCTGAGATTAGCGAGTTCAACCAAACAAACAAACAAACTTTTTAGCTTTATAATATTATAGTATAGATTAGTTATTCGTATAAGTATTGATACGAGCTAATAAATATCATAATTTCCTTATTTAAAATCAACATAAAATAATAATAAGATTAAAGCCAAAACAGCCAAATATCAAGTCTTACATATAGAGAAAGGTAACATAAAACAAAAAATTGATAAATCAATGATATATACAATGAAACTCACCATCCTGTTGCTGAGTTTCTGCTTGCTTTTCTTCCACAGAACTCAACTCGGGCTGCCTCATGGCCTCCTGATGTGTTGCGCCGGATGGAAACTCTGTCATGGGCGTGTGGAACTGCTCTTTCTGACAGCCGTTAGGGACGTATCCTTCATCCGACTGAATACTTAACTGCTGAGGAATTGATTCTTGAACTTGGCTAGTCGGAGGTTTTACTTCTTGAGGTATCGGGGCTGGCATAGATGCAGGGAGAGACGTGGGTATATTTTCTTGTTGGTATTGAGAGACAGAGGGTTGATGTGTTAGGGAAGCAGGAACTGACGAAGGTATTGACGTTTCTACCGGTTTGTAGACATTTTGCATTTGCACTGGTTGATTTTGGTACATTTGCAGAGGATTGGCAGTGTAATGCTGCACTGGCGTGCCTTCGTGACTAGATATCTGCCTTTCCGTCTGCTGTACCATGTTGAAGTTCTGCGCCATTATGTTGTGAGGGAGGGACTGGCCTTGCATCTGATGGACTTGCTGCGGCTGGTACTGTTGTTCCTCGGAAGGTTGCTTTTGAATCTGTTGTTTCTGTTCTACATACTGGTTCTGATACTGCATCTGATTCTGATCCATCGACATCTGTGGCTGTAATGGTGGTTTCTGCTGATACTGGTCGGTGACTAGAGGTTGTTGATCGTGCACATCGACAGAGCTTATTTGGCTTTGTTCGGATCCTTGGCGCGTATATATAGGGCGTTGAGCTCTCAATATCTCCTCAACCTTCTGTTGCTGCTGACCCATTAGTTGCTGTTTCTGTGCTAGCAAGGCTAGATTTTGTTGATCTATTAGATTCTGTTGTGTTTGGAGTTGCAATTCCTGTTGCGCTAAAAACTGTTGCTGCTGTAAGTTCCTAATGTGTTGCGGCGACAAGGTCTGTCCCGGTATCTGCAACTGCTGTTGGTTGATCAGCTGCTGTTGTAAAACTAGTTGTTGTTGCGCCAGCATTTGTTTTTGCATGTTAAGTTGTTGCTGCGCTTGCGCCATCTGTTGCTGCGCTTGCGCAACTTGCTGTTGTTGCACAAGAATCTGAGGATCTACAGCTGCCGCTAATAAATTAGGTTGTATATATTGTTGGTTTTGTTGGAACGACATTCCTTGACTAGTCGACTGCTGCATTTGAGCATTTAACATATTATGTTGTTGCATATCTTGTTCTTGTTGAACCGCTTGTTGGATCTCAGCGTTCTGGTCGGCCTGTTGACTAACAACTTGCTGTTGCATTTGTTGTTGCTGCTGCTGTTGCTGTTGTTGTTGTTGCTGCTGCTGTTGTTGCTGTTGTTGCTGCTGTTGTTGTTGCTGCTGCTGCTGTTGCTGCTGCATTTGGTGCTGTTGCATTTGCTCAGATTCCGAATCCTTTCTTGATTGCAAAGTGTCTGGTCTGTGAATTATCTGTGCCAAGATGTTTTGTAAATTTTGAAGAGATGGATCTAAAACTTGACCAGGAACGATATTCGGTTGCGGCCCAGTTATAATATTCTCCTGGGCCGTCAATTGCTCCTCCAACTGTTTTTGATGAATGGCCGCCGCTTGATGTGCGATAATATTTTGTTGCTGCTGAATAATTTTATGTTGCAATGCTTGATTTTGATTATTAATCTCATTGGTTACAAACTGTTGGTTGAGCATATTCGGTTGTAATTGGTTCTGCTGTTGTTCTAAAAAGCCTTGCTGGGCTTGTTGTTCCATTAGAACTTGGTTGGTAACAGTTTGCTCAAGCATTTGCTGGTTAAGATAATTCTGTTCCATCATTGCTTGCTGATGTTGCTTCAAGTTGTGTTCTAGAAGATGGTGCTGCTGCTGTAACAACTGCTGGTCGGGTGTGAGAGACGGGGACATGCGCGCTTGTATGAGGTTGTGTTGGAACAGTTTCATTGCTGCGTTCTCTTCGTTGGTGAGATGTTGCTGAAACTGATGTTGCAGTAGTTGCTGCTGTGCTTGCAATAGCTGTGATTGTTGATCCAGTCTGAACAGATAAAATTTTATGTCGACGTCGTTTAAGGGGACAAAATAATTTTGTTATAATTATCCACTTAAGTAAATTTCGCAGTAATTGAGAAAGTATATTTTTTATATTTAACCTTTGTAAATAACAGTAAAGATGCCGGAGCAAATGCAATATACTTTATTGTGAATCAACACCAGATAAAAAATATGGCCCCAGTTTGAAAAGTAAATAATATATTATATAGCATACACAACATAAATGTCACTTAATTTCATAACACATATAACTATAAAAAATTAATTGTGATAACGGTGCCAACAGATTTCATTTCATATTTTTTTTATTATTATTTTACACTTACTGCACGGCGACTAAAGTTGGCTGTGAACCCACACCATTTAACAGTCCAGTCTTCATTTGATCCACAGGCCCTTGATTTTGGATCATTTTCACCTTTAAAGTTAATAAATAATAATAATAAATTTTCATTACATTTTTTAACGTCTTTATTTCGTATTTATTTAGTGTTTATTCAAAACAAACCTGTCTCAATTGCTGTTCTAACAGCAACTGCTGCTGCCTATTCTGTTCGTTGATCTGCTCTTGGTTGAATAACATTTGGGCCTTCTTCTCACTCCTCTCACTACAAACACAATTAATATAGTTATACATTTTTAGCTATGTACAAAAATATAAAGAGATTATCTTTTTTTTTTGCACATGAAATTTTAACGTGATATACCTGAAGACCAAAACCAAATTGGCTCTAGCATTTCTTGACATTATTGGAATATTTGTAAAAAAATTAGAAATAACTAAATTTTTCTAAATTACTATTATTTTCGAAACGACAACGATTACGAAATATATGAATAATCAAAGAAACTATATTGAACATTATTGTTACAGCAAAAATTATCCAAATCAAAATTCAAAAAGCAGCTGGCACAGGTAAAAATACCATGGATAAAATGAAATTTCACTCCACAACGATGCCAGGCACGCGAGGTCGTGTAACTGATGGTATTTAGCATAGTGTAGTGTGCTCGCTGAAGCCACAGTTGTCATGGCAACCGGCAGTTTATGGAGAGACAAAAACGTTTAATGTAAATGTCATGTAAATCTTATTCCGTCTGGAGGTATATTAAGAGTGTTAAGATAGATTCGGAATAATTATAAAGTACTGATTAAAACATCGTGAAACTCACTAATGGACGATATCTTTCAGCACGCGTAGTATATATTTAATAGCACTAAATATAATATATTGGCCATAATAATTTTGTTTAAGAATAAACAAAAGAACTTTAACACATTTTGCTATTATGTATTGAGAGCACACTGAAAATCCAGTAACATCGAGAAATCACAAGAAACTGACGAGTCGAACACGCGATCCGTTGTAGATTGTACAAATCAATATATACATATTTTCACGTTGAAGATTAACCTTATTATTTTAAATATGAACCGCTAATACAAATAAAACACTTTATTAATCAATGTACCCCATAACATTTTTCTTTTAATAGGAAAAAAAAGTAAGAAGATAACGGTTAAGAACTTGTTATAATAATCCCATTAAAACCAATGTCAACAGAAGCACGTCACAGCAGAAACAATTCACAACACAGCCGTATAAAACTTGCCAAGAATGCAATAAACACGTGTACTTTTACAAAGCGATATATACGAGTGTTGTTATTTAGTGAAAATCTAATTTACCAGCGGATATGCGGCTCAAGTCCGCGACACACATCGTGTACTGCGTTATCGCGTCAGTGCAATTAATTACGCGCAATGAAGCATCCAAATCAGAATTTGAAATATGGTAGCGTTATGCGAGATGTGGTCACGCGTTACTGTTTGCTTACTCATTAAAAAAAAAATTATATATACGGTCGAATTGAGAACCTCCTCCTTTTTATGGAAGTCGGTTAAGAAACAATCTTAGTCTAAGTCTTATTTGCTGCTTTTTATATAGGTACAGAGTGGATTTTTGAGTCGGGACAGTAGGGCCAGGTACCTTAACTTACAGTTAAAAAAGAATATTTGGAGTTGATTAATCGTTTTTCCGTACAAAATGCATGGGAAAAGATTTTGGCAATTTCTGTAATTTCTGGTACTCATACTTTAAATGGTCCCATAGTCTTCCGATTCCTACATGAAATAGGATCGATTGACATAAAAAAAAAATTTTTTGGTATTTTAACATTTTTTTCGCCAACTGTACATTTTTTCCAAAATCTGTGAATATCTTAGAATATCTCAAAAAAGTTATAGATAGTCCCTCAGGAACGTTTTCTTGTAACTATAGCAGTTAAGGTACATGCCCTTACAGTCCCGTCTCATAAATCCACATGCAGTAGTTATTTAAAATAGCAGATATATAACACGAAATAATAAATCAAAATTACTGTGTAGTATGATAATGCATAACACCATTAGAAGGTAATACGTTTAAACACGTAATTCAGGGTCGACATAGAACAAGCTGTCACTCGCCAATGAGTGATGATTTTTTGATACCATAGATAATTTTGTTTAGAATAACGACTATCCATCGCTATTCCTACATAACTTCAGTACTGAGCGTTCAATGTATAATAATATAAATGATAAAACCGTGGTTTTGATTGAAATTCTTTTGATTTGCATTGCTACTTATCTAAGCGGATGTCATCATCGTATTAGACGGCTTTGATGATTGATATGTACCGGCAGATAACGTGTAAATAAATTAAAAAAAATACATTTGAAAGCCTTTAGAGCTGATTAGTAGTAATTATTTTGTGAAATATGTTTTGTTTTAATCGTTCAATTAGATATGAAACGTAAAATGTTTAATTAATTAATCATTGCTTCATAATAATTACTGATTACCGGGCACTTGTATTATATTAATAAAACTAGCGAATCACCGTGGCTTCGCTCGGGTTCGTCCCTAGGTGATTCTTGAAATTGACATAACTTTTTTATTTATAAACCGGTTAAAATAAAACAAATACTAAATAAATCCGCGAAAAAATCCGAAAAGACGGTTTTATTTAAAATGTCAAATACTAAATGTTAAGTGGAGCTTACCACAATACATTAGTGAAAACCGCATCCAAATCGGTTAAGTCACCTCTGAGATTAACGCGCACAAACGCACAGACAAACAGATAAAAATTCTAAAAATCATTATTTTGGTTTCTATTGCGTTAATAAAGACCCTCAATAATAGTTTTTCTCAAATATCTTCTATGTACAGACAGCGGTATATAATAACGTAACTTTTTATTGTAAGGCCGAATTTACACAAAAGGATTTCTAGCTTCGAAAAATCCAAATCGAATTAGTACAAAAACAGTAGTGATGTGTTAATAACTGTCCATATAAACGAAGCATATAAATAAAATAATAATTTATTTTCTTTTTCTAATAAACTTTAATTTCACACATACTACATATTATGCTGTTCCAAGTGAAATTAACTTTCACTATTAGATTGATTGATTTAAAACATTATTTCCAACTATAAGAAGCGTAACAGCTTTTTATAAAGGTGTTAAAATATAAAACAAAATTTTAGGTACACAACTTACCGATTAAGACTAATAAGCTGTGACTTGAGCAGTTTGAAGACTATACGAGCGTCTTCTTCCATTATGAGGCCAGCCTTCGCCATGTCTTTTGCCACTTCCTCGCAGTCGTCATTCTCCATGTCGAACTCGAATTGGATCGCTTCGTTCTCTTTGTGAGTGTACGATCTGTTTTAAATGTATAATATAATTTATTCAAGCACTTTCTAGTTAAGAGACAGTTCAAACATTTAAATTAACGCCATATTGTATGACCGTGATTAAGTTACAATTTCCTAAAGTATTATAACGAAAATTTTCTTATAACGATTTGTATAGTATTTATTTATTTAATATATTATTAAACAAATATATATATATGTGTGTGTGTGTGTGTGTGTGTGTTTCAGTGTAAAGGCAGTCTTATTAATTAAAGTGATCTCTTCCAGGCAACCTGTATCAGAAAGAAACTCGCAGGGATGTGTGGTTATTGGTTGGCGGAACAGAAAAAAAATATTTTTAATTTTACCATCAGAGTAGATTTATGTAAAATAAAATCTAAAATCTAAAACAATATGCAAATGAAGACTGTGCACAAAATGTAGAAGGCAGCACTATTGTCTCCCTAGTGTTATATTCCCGAAGTTAGTGGGATCAAAATATTAATTTTTAAATAGAATATTTATAAAAATGGAAAAAAAAACATATTGATTTAAACCAGTTATCAATAATATTGTATATGGTCAGAATAGTGCGAAAGGTAAAAAAATTATTCAACTCCAACCGCGTTTATGGTGTAGTAGAAAAAAGTAATAAAAGTGCAACTGCTTAATCGTAAATATTGTACCACAAACGAGTGTGTTAAACGTTTATGATGTAAAAATTATGATATTTATAAAAAAATACTTTAAAACTACTTAGTGTAACATTAACAAATTAAAAAGCAACATTTTTTTCTTGAACTTGACATTATTGAAAAACTAGCAGCTCTCCCTCGCTTCGCTCGGGTTCGCCTCTAGACAAACAAAAACAAATCTATCCCACGGGAACCGTACATTTTCCGGGATAAAATGTAACCTATTTATTATTCTAACGTATGAACTACATATATTATTGTAGAGTTTCATTAAAATCCAATCAGTAATTTTTGTGTACTAAGCTGTCTAAGTTACTACAGTTTTTTAACTATCCCACGGAAACTCTATAATATTCCGGGATATAAAGTGTCTAAAGTGTTGACCGGGGATATTAGGTACCACCATGCAAAATTTCATTTAAATCGGTCCAATAGTTTCGAAGATTAGCCCGTACAAACAGACAAACAGAGAAAGAAAAAACACTAAAAAAACTGGATTTGTTCTTTTTCTCTTCTTACATCCCCCTGACTCGGTTTTTTAGCATTTTTTTTTCTATGTACAGACATTCGACCTCTACATTTTAATTATGTGTATAGATGATTCCAATAAATAAAAGTGCTTGCCACTAGTTGGCGTAACTCTAGACCATATACTCATACCCAACCATACTCAACCTTTTTTTATAGGGGCCACAAACACGTTTCAGTATGGTGTCGAGGGCCGCAAGCAAAAATTATTTAGATCTTAATTAAAACGTAATTCCAAGTTAACGTTGTAGTTACTTTATTAATGAAAAAAGAAGTTTTAACAAAGATGTTTATATGTTTTAATGCGATTTTTGATAATGTGAACACATTTTCAAAACTTTATCAAGATCTGGCTTGTCGCTACATGCTATCCTTATAACATCATCCAGATGAGAATCTGTAAGTTTGTTTCTGTAAATTTCTTTGTGTATTTCATTTTTGAAAAAGACAATTCGCTCACATACGTAGACCCGAAGAATGTTAGTAGGATTTGGGTACTCTTTGGGCGCTTTTATATTTTTGGGGAACTACTCCAAAATTCCACATATTCTCTGTTTTCTTTAAACAGAACTTCTATATTGGTATCGTTTTTAAAATCGATGAACTCATCAAACTACTAGTTACAATAAAGTTGTTACTTCAGATGGGCCAATAACATAGGCCCGGCGGGCCGTACGGGGCACGCGGGCCGCAGGTTGAGTATATCTGGTCTAGACGCACGGCTAGTCTATTAGCTGTTTGAAATTAATTCTATTTGTCAGTACGAAAACAGAAAAGTCACATAAACCGAAGATATCTTTATACTGTCTTAATCTAACAGTTTTATTATCATTTTTATTGGTCAACCTAAATTGTACTTGATGCAAACATATACACTGTAAATAAATAATGATTATCAAAATATTATTTATTTTCATTTCTCGCAGATTCACTTCTCAAATTTAATATTTTTTACAACTGAATGTAAAATATAAAAAGTAAGCATAATATTATCTTTAGTGAGATTGGTTTTTATCTCTATTTACTTACAAAATACTTTAAAATATATTTTTTATTTAGAGCATCTTCACATATGGAGAGAACTGTTTGATAATGTCCGACGACGTGGCGAAGCCGGTATAGAAAAAAAAAAGGCTAAGAAGTCTAAATATAGATAATAATTTTTGAAGTTATACTTTTTTTTGCACATTTGGAAAAAAATATATGAGTAAAATTTTTACGATGCGCGCGCACACCGACAGCCAAAAAGCGACATTGAATACACACACAGTATAAGAGTGTTTATTTTATAAATATACTAGATAATATTGATAGTTATTTAAAAATTAAACTTTGAGCTCGAATAACTTTTGAACCGATAGAATTCCATTGGTAGGTATGAAGGAAAGAATCATAAGAAACCTTTTTTGTTGAGCGTTAAATTCTTTATAGGAATATGTATGTCTCATTATTTTAAATTTATTAATCCTCGAGTTAGAAAATTCAAAAAAAAAAATAAGAATTTTCCCATGGTATTTTCATAAGAAACTTTGGTTCAATGCGGACTGTCTTAAGAGTTAATAGTTAATTAAGTGCTCAAATTTTCATGGATTTTTTTTATCACTATTGAGTCCCTGGGAGCAAAGAAATTCGAAAATACCTCTGTTAAGGACCACCCTAGTACACACACGCGTTTATTTTCAGTAAACGGATTGAATAATATTTTTGTCATTAAAAATAACCTAAACCTCTATCGCACACTAGACGACAACAACGAAATAAAAACGCATTGATATTAAACTCCGAGATTACCACATTAAAGATACCTACGCCTGCAAGTGCTTGCGATACGGATATCCATGATTAGTACTAATTTATATATATAAAAGTTGGTGTTGTCGCTGGTCTTATCCTAGTTAAATTACCGATTTCAGCTAACAAAAAAATGAGGTCGTGTTTGTCTGAGTGTGACTGCTAATATCAATTATAATCCAGCTTTTTTAACTGTTCTCACCGTTTTTTAGGATCGATGATTTTCAGCCGAAACTGTATCTTGGTGATGTCGGAGGAGGTGACGAGGTCGCGCCCGACGATCTCGAGCCGCAGCCCGATGTCCTCACCGAAGAACTCGTGGTTCAAGAGATCTTTTACTTTTGGCCTGAATTAAAATACTTGAACTTAAAAAATAAATAAGACAAAAGACATTTTTATGTACATATTAACTAGCGACTAACCATAACTTCGCTCGGATTCGTCCCTAGGGACGTTTTAACGGTTAGTATGAATATAATATACATTTATTATACATATAAACCTTCCTCTTGAATCACACTATCTATTGCTGAAAACTGCATCAAAATCCGTTGCGTAGTTTAAAAGATCTAAGCGTACAAACAGCGGGAGCGACTTTGTTTTATATTATGTACAGGTAAAATAAATTATAATGCTTATCATTTACTAATGATTGAGTTTTTGTAACCTTCACTTTGTTAACCCATCTGTTTCTACATTCAGTACTTCACCTTGGAATACGTCACGAAATTAAGTTAAACTTTTCATTTATAGATAAAAATAGCCCCATTAAAATTTTTAAAGCAAAAAAGTGACGATCTTTTATACGGGATAGACGAGTAGACTGACACATGATAACTTTCTCTAATAAAAGTGTAAAAAAAATTGGCCAAGTAGTTTCTAATGTTTACGCATTGAAACATACCAACTCTTCATTTTTATAAGCAGTTTATTAAACTGCTAGTTTAAGTTAAAAGTCTAAGTTAAAAGTTTAGCTGTTAAGATTAACAATAATTACAGTTAAAGATATTTCACTATCAATGAATATTTAAGGGTTATATATACCTGTCAGCTTTATTTGGCCTAATGCATGACTCTATGATATCTTTGACTTCTGGTATTGTGACTTTTTCTAAACTTTGCGGCTTGACACCCTAAAAAGAAAAACAATGTTAACTGAAGCATAACATAAATAAAATATTAAATAAAATATAAACCTCATCTTTGTTAGTTATACAACAAAGTTAGCATATTATCATTGCATTGAAGGGAATATTTATTTTATATTTTATATTTTTTATCCAAAGCAAATAATTACTGGGCAGTGACTGTAACTAATATTTCCTGGATATACTGCACTTATATGTAATTATATACAAGGTATTTATTATAGAGAACTATGTATAAACATATAAAATAAAAATATAATACATGGGTATACCCATATATTATATTTTTGGGTCAACTTGCTCAAGATGATAATCATCAATTTCGTTAAGAAGAATATTTATTTTTTAATCTAGTATTGTTTACTAGGAATACTTTGTTTATCATAGATTTCGAGCCTTGCATACACACATACTTATCTAAGTTGACGGATTTCACATATTTTTATACATTCACTTAAAACGTTCACATGTCTTTTCAAAACTAATATAATTCTTTCAGACATGCAGGTTTCTTCACGAGATTCTCCTTTAATCAATAGCAATTATTAATCAAGTTGAAAACATGACATGAAAATCTCTACGCTGCTGGACTTGAGACTTGTACGCACTTCATTTAGGTTTCCAAGTGAGTACATACATTCCCTAATTACTATTTCCACTACCTATTGCAATAACCAGCCTATAATAATAATATGTAATAAAATGTAATATAAAACCTGCATATCTTAGAAGACTTAATTAGTTTTCAAAATACACATGAAGACCGAGAACTAATGCCCCCTTGCCCCCTCTAATGCCTATCACAATCCACCGACTGACTAACTGACTGACTGACCGAGACAACTTTCTTGTATATCTGCGCGGGCCCGCTGCACTCGCTGTAGGGGTACTCGCCGGTGGCCATCTCCAGCATGCACATGCCGAAGGCGTACACGTCCACCGACTCGTCGTAGTGCTCCTCGTACATCTCCGGCGCCATGAACTCCGGCGTGCCTGAACACACACGCGAAGCACGCGACATATTCATATATTGAAGTTAAACTTCTTTAGGCATGAGGTGTGATTAGTTTTAATTTAATATGGTATCTGCCACAGCGTCAAAAAAGTTTTACTTCAACCGCGCGTAAAGGTTACACGCACTCATCGCTTATACCAACTAGCGTCCTCCCAATGGCCCACATTCGATCATATTCATTATTGAAATTTTGAACGCTCATCAATAACAAAGAAAAAAAAATTACAAAATCGCTTGTCAAATAGAAAGAGAAAAAGATACTGAACTGTTTTGTCCTTACCCATGTATATAAAAAAATGTAACGGTTTTTAATTTTTTTTATTGTTAAGACTAAAAGTTCGTCAATAGCTACTAAAATAAAATACGAAAATCGCTTCACAGACAGAAAGAGAAAAAGGTAATGACTTTTTTCTCTGAACCTATTTGAATATACATTTAGTAAATAAATATAAGTGAATACATAAATAATAGAACAAAAGAATCACTAACAGAAAGCTAGAACTCAATTAAAATATTGGGAGTAACATATTAACCAATAAGAGCCACTTCAGATTGAATACTTTCTGGTGACCGTTCTATGTATTAATTCCATGGAACATAAGTCAATAAAGTATGCGAGTGTTGTAATACTTCTACTTCCAGGAAGCAGAAGCGTGTTTATTTCGATTTAGCATATAAACAAGAAAGCTTAAGTTTCTTCTTTAGGACGACTCTATGAATTGAAATGTAATTTATCTATGTAATTAAAAAAAATAGTAATTGTATAGTTGTTAGAAATTGTATAATAAAGGTGCGCTCATAATAGTAGTCTTCTCTCAAACATTTTATATTATCAAAAAATATTTCAATGTAAAACAGTTTTCAATATTAATATAATGTACATGTTACAATTATTACTTAAATTTTGATGAACTTCATACATACCAATAACCGACTTGGCAAAACTCCTATTCTTGAGAGTAGCGAGCCCCAGATCGCCGATCTTCACGCTCCCTGTCGTGCCCGTTATGAAGATGTTGTCGCATTTCAAATCTCTGCAGAACAAATAATCAAATTTTAAATTATTTATAGACGTAATTCATTTACCACATACATAATAAATACTGTTTGAAACCTGAAAAATAGAGTATTATAATAATAATAATAATGAATTAATGACAAATATATTTATAAATAATCACGTAATGAGAACAAACTGAAAAAAAATGAAAGCAGTCCGTTATACCTTTCTCTCTTACCTATGTATAATAGGTGGTGTTCTGGAGTGAAGGAAGTTTAACCCTTTGAGGATCTGGCGGCACCACGACTTGAGGACTTTGGGGTTGATACGTTTGAACCGCCGTAAGTACCTGTAACAAATATAAATTATATTTAAACCTTGCGAATAAGCTACTTGCTGTATAAAATATTTATTGTTTAACTATACGTTTGGATGAAAAATTCAGGATTCGGGAGGGATTGAAAATCGCAAACAAAATGCGCCGGTTAGAAGATCTGATGTATCTCCAGCAACCATGATAGCCGTAAAGCATTCGAAACATTAAGAACCAAAAATCAAAATAAATCTGCGAAAAAATCCAAAAAGATAGTTTTATTTAAAACGTCAAATATTCGCGTAAATCTAAGAAAGTATTAAGAGATACTAGCTAACGATAAATACTTACGTTTTCAACGTGCCAGAGACCATCAGCTCAGTTATCAGCACTATATTCTTCTTCTTAGCAACCGTCCCTTCCCAGTAGTTGTAGAAGCGCACGATGTTGGGATGCTGCAGTTTCTTGAGCATGTCCGCTTCCTCTCTGAAGCGGAGACGCTCGGTCTTGTTGAGCTTTTTCTCCTGTAAAAATAATAAGCAATAGTCTTTTGATGATTTAAGAAATGTCTTCAAATTGTATTGTTTTAAAAAAGTTGATTATATTAATAATATAAATAACTATAAAAAAAATACTAATTACCTCTTTCTGCACATGAAACAACAAAACATACCATAATAAGCAATTAGTAAATATACCTAAATAAAAAAAAAAAAAACTTATAAAACCATTGAAGAACACTAGTTCGATTCCCGCATGATACAATGATTTATTCACAGAGTAAATTAGACAAAAGGCCAAAACAAAAACTATTAAAATCCAATATATATCTCACTTCGCATTGACAATAGGCCCTTGCCCGCAGCAATGGGACGTTAAAATGGGTTGAATACATATATCTCACCAGCAACTCGCACCACGCCACTGCGACGCCGGTCTGCGTGTCGAGCCCGTGGTACACCGTCTTGAACGATCCGCGCCCCACTTCCTTGTCGTATTTGAAAAACCTGTAATATTATAATTCATTAATGTTTACATTTAATATTCACCTTTTTTAGTTAGATGTGTGATTCTCGTGTAACATCCAATTAGTTTAAGAAATTCTTAAATGTGTTTTTCTTTTGGCATTATATATCACCTATTCATTAACGGCGAATCCCGATAATGTGATAAAAAAAACCTATAGTTTAACATTACCAGAATTAGAACTTCGACGAAAGTGACCTCTAAATATGCAAATGAATTTGTGGTAAAAAAGAATTACCATAACCAATTTACACTTTCCGTAACAAGCACACAAAAAAACCTAATCCCGAATTTTCTACATCCTTCTTAAGGACGGTCAAAATAAAAAACCTACGATGTGAAATTAGTCATAATCGCGCCAAGATTGATTGATTTGGATCAGAGTTCATGGCAGTTGATCAATTAGAATTGGTTCGTCAATTGACGCCTCTTAAAACAAATGTAGGTCAGTAACTTAGTGACAAGTATATAAAGCAATCCCTTCTCACCTCCCACACGGGGACACACCGATGGGCTCCTCCTCATCCTCCTTATCGATCTTCTCCTTATCTTTATCTTCCAGGTTATCCAGCTTGTAGTCGAAAACTATACCTGCAGGTTGATATAGTTATAATTCTATGAATCTATACAGATAAATAAAATTGAAGTGTGTGTTTGTAATGTCAAAATAATAGCTTTATACTAAATGCATATGGAATTATATATGGTACTTATAAGAAAAACATATATAAACATATATATAAACATAATTTAAAAAAAATTGTCTGTCTGTCTATTTGTTCCGGCTAATCTCCGAAACGGTTGGACAAATTTTAACGGGATTATCACTGACAGATAGCTGATATTATAAGGAGTAACTTAGGCTACTTTTATTTTAGAAAAAGAATTAGGGTTTCGTTTAAAAAAATTAAAACGTACCTAGGGACGCACCCGAGAAGAGAGGGTGAGTCGCTAGTTACACTAATATACAGATTTAACGACTTTCGGGTTAAAATGTAAATAATTTACAATGTGGCTTAACACATAAGTTACTTTTCATCGATGACATACATATCTTCCACGTAGGCGAAAGTTAAAAGCGGAATGGCTTACATTAATTTTAACTCATATTCTGGATAACACATACAGTTTATCATACCATGAATTGTATGGAAAAAACATCAATAAATTATTATTTACTACCTATGCCCCGCAGTTTCACCCGCGTTAATTTTGTTTGATTAACTTCCTCAATAAAAAAAATAAAGTCGGATTAGTAGTTCATGAGATTAGCGCGTTCAAATAAACAAACAAATTCTGCCTCTTTATACTATTTGCATAGATTATTACCCACCCTCACCTCTATCAAGTGCACCCTCTGGTATTATTATCCAACAGACTCACAGAAACCACTTAAATAGACAAAGCCTATAACTTATATATGTAACTACTACAACAGCTAAATTATTCCTTTGCTGTTGGAAATAAAGCCAAACAAACAAACACACTTTTGCATTTTCAATATTACTTAAGCTTTTCTCATTTACATTATTCAACAACAAAATATGGGATTCAATAATGCTTACCATTCTGTGGTTCCTGAGGTTGTTCCTGCCCCGCATCAGGGGGTGGAGGGGGGATGATAGGTGCACCCTTCTCAGTGGCCGCCGCTATTTCGATGTTCTCCTCCTACAGTAAAATATCACTATTAGTTATCTTATCTGGTACAATGCATTTATATATTATTTATACTCTTTGTTTACAAAAACATGGCATTTTTTCTTAGAAAAAAAATGAGTTATTGGTGAGCTGAACTCAATTACTTATTTCCTTATATTTATACTGAATCGGTAATAGAAATTTCGCATGACGTAGACTGTGTGATTCGATTTTTAATAACAAATTAAATCATTTATTCTATTTATTTATTCATTTATAAAATTAACATTTGATATAGCTAAATTTTAATTTAATATATAAATAATTTAATTAATAATAAATTGATAGGGCTGGTTGTTAGCCATACTACGGCGGTATACGACGCAAATGCAGGTTAGACGTAATTAAATAGGTAATATGATGATAATAAATAAAAAAAAATCCGAACATAGGTGTCTAACAATAGCATAACAGTTATTTCAGATCATATATAGTCTTTCTATTTACTTAATTTCATCCTAATCCTTCCAACCGTTTTAGCGTGAGAGTTACATATATATACATGAAATATACCCAGACACACACATGTATTCAGGCCTTTTTAATATCCCAGTGCTGAGCGCGGGCCTTCCTTCAATACGAAGGGGATCGGGCCATAGTCCGCAACGCTGGCCAATTGCGGGTGGACTACACATGTCTTTCGAGAACTTGCTAGGTTCTCTCAGAGATGCAGGTTTTCTCACGTTGTTTTCCTTCATCGTGAGGACATGAAATATCGCACATGAAAATATCAGAGATGAGAGACTTGGGACTTAAACCCGCTTCACTTGGCTTCCCAAGAGAGCGCGTTACCACTGGGCTACCACTGCCTATATACACACACACATACACATACATTCACATTAATAATAGTAGTAGTAGTCGGATATACATACCAGGTCTTGTTCAGATATAAAGGCGTCGTCTTCCAACCTGGCCACCAGCTTGTTGCCACTGTCATCCAGCTCCGGATCGCAGATGGCGCCCTGCCCCGAGCTACGTCGTCTGTACCCGCCCACGCCCACTCCCACTACTGGTTGACTGGCCTGTGGGAGCCAAGTCTTTTAAATTAGCTTATCGTATTCCATTTTTTTATTATTGGATTTCTTGTTACGGAGCATTTTAAACTTAATATAAACTTTATATTTAACACATATGTATAATAAACTCTAAGTTGAACTTAGAATAATATTTGAAAAAACTGAGCGTCAGACATTTAAAATACAGAAACGCAGACTAAACCTAAATTTAAAAATTTAAAAATGGAGACGGATTTAAAGAAGACTTTTTTATTGTACAGATCATAAACTTAAATAACATAGCTTATAATTTTCATTTCAAGACGTAGACTAGTAACAAAAATATAGCTTTCTTTTACATCCTATAAAAGGAAAAATAAAATTATATGTGTATAAAAATAAAATTGCTCATAGATCTGTCCTTAGAAACAAGAATTGTCAAATTACTATTACGAATACAAACCGCAAACATTTACAACGTATTGCAATGCGGAAATTATTATTTTATAGGAAATATAATTAAATAACAATAAAAAAAACCATAACATACCACGCTAGTTGTAAGCGAGTTGAGCATATCAAAGGTGTTGCTCTGTTGAGTGTGGATGATCGCCAGCGCATTGTAGGGCCGGGCGCCCAGCACCGGCGTCTTCATCACGCCCACCTCGCCCCCCACCACAACCTGGCAGATAGATTAATATGTATTTAAATGATATTGTCTGATCGCCGTTGTAATCTTCAATGCAAAGTAGGCCCTTGTCCAGCAGTGGGACGCTAAAAATGGACTGAACTGAATAAGAGATTTTAAATGTCAAGTTATTCTATTGTCACTAATATAATTAAGACCTTTTTTAACGTCTCTCTGCTAAGCTCAATGCTAGGGAGATCAGAATAAAACCCATAACGCTGTCCAAATACAGGATGGCGAACTTCGCGTATACAAATTCATTTACGATGTTAAAAGGGACGTAGCAAATTATTACATTGGAAAGGTACCGTGTCATACATTTACACCAGAATATTGCAATGTAAAGAGAACATAAAAGCTAGATGCGAGAAGATAAATGTACTGAAATCATGGCGAAAAGGCGGCCTTATCACTAAGGTGATCACATCCAGGCAACCTATATTTAAAAGGAAACTGTAGCGTTGCATGGATAGTGAATGGTTGGCGAACGCACATTAAATGTAAATATTTTAATCATAATTGATTGAAATTCGACGAAAGACAATATTTATCTAAATAAATTAATTAGCTAACTAACATTTTCAACTGATCTCCATAGAATGTTTACATTCGACGATATGACCGCCTCTTGTTTGAAATAAGAGTTTCAAAATAAAACTATCTTTTCGGATTATTTCGCGAATTTATTATGATTTTTGGTTCCCGACGTTTCGATTGCTTTACAGCAATCATGGTCACGGGAGAGACTAAGGTGTTAGATGTCTCAATGGCATTATACAGTACATATACATATTTTATTTTGAAATGTCAAATATTCGCGTAAATCTAAGAAAGTATTATGAAATAAGAGTTTTTAAACATCTAAAACTTTAAAATTGAAACATTTAAAAAATGAGCGCAAAGTTGCGAAAATAATTAGCTAATCATGTTATAGATTCAACAATTCTTTAGTAATAATTATTTAATTATTGCAAAAATTATTCGCCTTTTTTTTCATTTAAACTTTAAAAAAGGCCAATTTAATTACCAAAACAATATAATTTGCAAGCGAAATATCAAAATAACGATACTGAAGGCCATAATTTCGTTCTAATGTAACGTGAGTAATTGTTCATTCGGACATATTAGACCATTGGAGAGTGAAAAGTAAATATTAGAAATGCACATTCTCGAAAGGTTAGATGGAATTAAAGTGACCAAAACTTAACTATTGGAATCACAATCTAAAAATTGACATTTAAATAAAGCAAATAATTTTCTTTTACACACGATTTCTTGGTTATAAAATCAAAACTTGCTCCAATACACATTCTATTTAGATCTGCACTTATCCTAGGAAAAATATCGTCGCCACATAATCTGCACGGTGATGCATATAGGATACATAAAACGTAATGAACGTGTAATATAATCGTGTTCTATTCTTATCACAATCGAGATTTTACTAGTTTATTGACTATAAAACAAGGTAAAAGTAGGTGAAAATCTATTAAGTATGCGATATGAGTGGAATTGTGGGTACCTTGAAGGTCTTTTCTTTGCCATGCACAGTCTTTTCCTTGGTGTTAAGTACAGAGGAGTCGAGATGGTGCGCCGGTTGCGATATCTGATGGCCGTGGCCGTGAAGACCTGATGTCATCTGCAAAATAAATAAACATTTCTTTGATACAAGATATTTCAGTTTTTTTTTTTATTAATTAAAAACAAACATAAGTAATAGAGTAAAAAATGCCAGTAATTAAGAATTGTAAATGAATACAGCAAACTTTTAGAGTATAACAAATTATTCAATTATACGATTAACTTCCTAAATAAGTGCGCATGAAGCAACCTAAATAGCGCGAAAAAAACGTCATATATCTAGAAACTTAACAAACGCATATATATAGGTTTGTGTATATATTCACGTACAGACATATAATTTACATAAGGAATGCTTCAGTACCTACTATATCCTGCTTACATGTATTCTCCAATCTCAAGATGCGAGGTCGCAATCCGCGACTTAAATTCGCTCGAGATTAAATTTGCCCATGACAGGAACTGTCCGACGGGATCAATTGACAAACGCCTCTATTTATCCTAACTAGATAATTCCTAAGTAGAGTATGTAACATAGTTTTATTTAAACTTGTCATACATTCGAAACAAATATTTCTTAACTTCTTTAATTACCTCAGTAATCAAAGTCGTTGCCGCCATTATTTTTTAGACAACAATAAATTATTGATATTTGGCGAATATTAAGAAAAATGATATTTTGGAAATTAAATATACTTTATACAAAATTATCTAATTTTCTTATATAATTGTACCTACTGAAAAAAAATTCTTCAATATTAATATCATAAATTTGAATGCAAAGATTCTACAAACACATGTATTGTTTATTAAGTTAGTTATATCGGTACATGTAAATACTTTAACTAAATGCATTACCTTAAATACCAAAGTACCTACTCTAGTTTACACGCGCTCAAGTTATTAAACGATAATTTTGACTCACTCTACATAATTTCATAAAAAATCACGTTTGAAGTTTATATTTAGATATAAGAGTTTATGGTGTCGTAAATAATTAATAAAAAATTTTTTTTATCGAAGGATAGAACTAATGTAAACTAAAAATAAACATACCAAATTAATAACACAATGTTAAAAAATCACTTGTTCTCTTTAATTGACACATAAATTTTCACTTAGCACATAGGTACGCACTAAACAATAATCGTTTGGTTTTCGTCACTTGAATAATATAACTTCAAAAACAAAAGCGCGCGAAATATCAATCCTAAAAGGAGCAGCGTTTGACTGACACTGGTCCATTCATAACAAACACCGCGATAAAGGTTCAGAAACGCATAGTGTGTAAGGCCATATGCATACTATGTTAAAAAACGCTCATTTAACAGAAAATTTCAGATTTGCTTCCGTCGCGTACAATTTTTCCTTTCAATGTGACTTAAATAAGCTTAAATTGCAATTAGAAAAATCATTTTGTTTACAATATAATATGTACTAATCACTATTTACATTCTCATGTAATTATCTTCACAACACTAACGATAGTATTAATCACCTTTTCAAACTACTTGTTATGTTCGTGCATTACAATAATAATAATTATTAGAAAAAAATAACATAAAAAATATATTTTTTCAATACCAACTACACATGATAATCACGAGAAGATCAGAATGCTTATATTATTTCATTACTAACGGCTCACCCTCGCTTCTTTCGGCTTCGCCTTTTGACAAACAAAAACAAATCTATCCCATGGGAACCGTATATTTTTCCGGGATGAAAAGTAGCGTATTTGTTATTCTGATATATGAACTATATTATTGTAAAATTTCTTTAAAATCCAATCTGTAGTTTTTGTGTACTAAGCTGTATAAGTTACTATAGTTTTTTAATTATCCCACGGGAACTCTTTTAATTTTCCGGGATGAAAATTATCTGAAATGTTGACGGGGGATATAAAGTACCATCACGCAAAATTTCATTTAAATTGGTCCAACAGTTTCGGAGATTAGCTCGTACAAACAGACAAGCAGACAGAGACATAAAAAAAATGAAAAATTCTGGATTTATTCTATTTCTCTTCTTATATCCATCCCCCTGACTCGGCTTTTAGATTTTTTTTTCGGCTTTTAGAAATAGCCTCTAAATGCCAACTGGATGTGAAATATTAGTTAAAATATTAATTTTGTCACTAATTTTAAAATAAAATTGCTTCTTTATTACTATCATTAATCACAGAAAAACTGAAGCTTTGTCGGATGCACTGTTAAGATCGGATCAAAGTAAAACAGGACACGCCATATCTTGGCAAGCATGAACCTTGTCACCATATGATACTTAATGCTTTCTTTATCTTTCGTTACTTCTTCTTATCATACGACCACCTATCTTTATTATTTTTCTTTTCTTTTCTTAATATTTTTATATTGTTTGATCTAACTATTTGGCATTACGGTTGAGTACAGTATTAATCGTACAGTTTAGGTAAAGCCTAATAGTTGAAACAGTGCATTATGGATAACGATGAGTATGACGGCACCAATCTTTACTCGGAAAGGATTGTGATAAGGCGTCAGAGTTATCGCACCGTGATGTAACGGCATTCCGTTCCGTCGCTGACAGAAAAGGTCGCAATATAATTATGCGGCGTTAACATAATTAGGATTTATCGGTTCTAAACTTGCCCAGATACGAGGCCCTTAAACTTGCCGTGAGTGGTGTGATAAGAAACGATAAAATAAATCTCGATTTATCTTTAATAAAATCGCCCACAGAAAGTCTGTGCTTGCCTACAACGGCCAATTTTTAACGAAATACTTTAGTATTGATAATATTACTTTTTAAGGATAAATAGTAAATAGTTGTAAATAGGGAGATAATTCTTTATAATTAAAACCTGTTCAGGACAAACCAACAGAAACGTAAAAATAATAACGAGTATTGGAATAGAAAATCAAGATTGTTGAGAAACATTGACATCGGACATACATAATATTTTCTCGGAACAAGCAGGAGCAAATAAAATACTTATTGCGTCCAGAATACGTGACTGGACGCAGTGTTCAATGAGTGTTTTCCTATAATACTAGGAAATATTAAACAACTAACTTTACTTGTGGAATTTCTAACTTCACAGGTAAGGCGTTTTATGCCCTCATAGCCTATATTTCAACTCATTGTGTTTTAATCTATAAAACCAAGTTGCTGCTCCGGAGTTCAGAAACTCAGGTCAGCACTAATAAAAATAATCTTAAAGAAACTGCCCTTTGAAAATTCTCTTTGAAAAATTGAAGCGATTTTCTCATTCAATTTTCTAAACTGAAAGGACCGCGCAAACATTATAACATTTCATAAATATACAAGTCAAAATTCTAAGGAAAATAATATCATCCAGTTCTTTAAAATCATGTATAAAAACCTATTTCCAGTTTTATTTATAACTAGATCGTATCTAAAAACGATAATATGTGCACAGTCAAGTTGCGGCTAGTCTGCGGTAATGCGGCTAGCGCTAGGACGCCGACGCAGGCTACACTCTGTTGACGTAACACCCGCGAGACACGATTGTTATTTCATAAATGAAATTGAATTAAACCCAATTCCCAGCGCTCGCAAATTGACAGGATAAAAGGTTGAAATCAGCGCAGATGGACTTGGTACTCGTGCACGCAGAGGACAACAACAGCAAAATGCGATTTACAATTGATTTTATTCAAAACTTCTTGCTGAGGAAAAATTATTATGTGTAATAATAATTCATTCGCCTAATGAATAAGTATCATATGTAACGACGAGTGTAAATTGGACAATATATTAGCATCATGCTACTGGCTTTTAGACGAAGTAGTTTATTGTTGATAAGAAAATTATTTTTATCAACTTGCGTCTATACTGACTGTTTTATACTTTTAGGTTGTCGTTGGGTTTCATCAAAACTATGGTCGGATTTGAACATGTAACTAGTAAAATGTATGTATAAATACGTCAATATGTCATATATATATATATATATATATATATATATATATATATATATATATATATATATAATTTTATTATTGCCATGCCATATTATTTTATTTTATTATTTTTCGTTTTTCCCTAGGTCCAAATACCTGGTTTCCTAACAGAAATACAATCAACTTACAAGTAGTGATAAAGTGCATTTAGCGTAATGCCAAATAAATATAAGTATATAAAAAAATCAACAGGACATAATAAAATTGTAACTAAGTCGAATCTGTACATTTAATATTTTTTGGAAAATCTTATTGAAATAGACTTCATTATCGATACAGAGGCCGAATCTACAGTTTTTAGAATTTTTGTCTGTCTGTTACTGCATCACAGAAAAACCACTGGAGGGATTTTGATGAAATTTGGAATGGTGATAATAATATGGTTATATGGTATGGTGATAATAATTGGTTATCCGGGTCAACATAAAGGATAGTTTTTACTGCGGGATAATAAATCTCATCTCTAAAAAATCGTCAAAACGCAAGCAGGGACGAACCTGAGCGGAGCGAGGGTGAGTCGCTAGTGTCCTATAATGTCCTAACTATGCGACTATAATAAATACCCTGACTATACAAATAGTAAGAAAAACTTTGAGAAAGGCATAGACATTAATTCGTAGTAGATATCTTTATTCAAAACTAAAATTTATCTATAAGGTAAACAACAGAACAGACAGAATGTCTGTCTGTGACTTCATCGGAACAAGGGATTGATGGCTGATAAGTCTTTTAGCTAATAGTATTGAAAATCGAAGCGAGCACGCGTAGCTCTAACTTCTTTATTTTGTAACTAAAATCATAGTTAGGAATAATTCCAACATATTACCTATATTTAATTAAAACTATCAACTAAATGTTATAAATTAAGATTGTACATTAACAGGGCTATTGATTTGTTCGCTATTAAGTTAAAGGTCACAGAAATATAAGAACACTTCTTAAAGCTATTGTGCGCCAAAAAAATTTGGACAAAGACTGTATATACAAAGTAAATGCCAAACGATGTTTTTACACTAGATAGATAAATAGTTAGCTGTTACCTAACTATCTGCAGTGGTTAAACGTTTTATCGAATATAATTTTTCATTCAATAAGTGGGTAAGTAATTATTTCATAGCCTTTTTAATGCACTATATCCAGAACTATACAAAAGAATAGGTTTAAAAAATATTAGTATTTGCCCGCGGCCCTGTACGCGTAATGTAAAAAAAGCTGTTTTTCATACAAACGCCCAACTTGTTTTTAGGGTTCCGTATCCAAAGGGTAAAGAGGGACCCTATTACTAAGACTCCGCTGTCTGTCTATCCGTCTGTCACCATGCTGTATCTTATGAACCGTGATAGTAAGATAATTGAAATTTTCACAGCTGATGTATTTCTGTTGCCGCTATAACAACTAAAAAACAGAACAAAAAATATTTAAGTGGGGCTCCCATAAAACAGACATAATTTTTTTGCCGTTTTTATAGATGTTACGGAACCTTTCGTGCGCGAGTCCGACCCGCACTTGGCCAGTTTTTTACTGCTTTAGGAGTTGAATGTCCAAGAATCCTTCCAAAGTGGATACCTACTGTCTATGAGGAAACTATCTGACAAATTTCTAGTTTGTAGAATTTAAACGTTTTGAAATTTCGTTAATAATACTCAGTGGTATTTCGCTGTTATATGTATGTAAATATACTTAGAAGAAGAAAAAACTAAATGGACCCTCATCGCTCATTAAAACATTATAAACGATAATGAATCTAGTCTTATCCGAGGAAACCTTTTTCATCAGAACAAATTATATATTTAACGAAATTAGTAAATCCATCAAAGTAGTACAAGGATTTATTTTTGTAGCAAGAAAGTTTGGTAAGACGGATATAGTCAAACAAGTAGGAAGAAGTAAATATCAATACTACTTGATATTAAACCATGTGAATACTAGACATGTATATTAAAAAAATACTTGTACAAAATATAACCAATACAATAGATGAACTATAGCAACACATAAGACATGCAAAGGCAGTCTTAATGTCAGAAACAATCGTCTTTATTTCAGAAACAATCTTTGCAAGACAACCTTTGGTGAAAGGATTCATTGAGACGGAAAAAAATAACTAGTTAAATAAATACACTTATTATATATCTATCTATATCTATACATATAATAAAATTCTGAGTCGAATATGTACATTAAATGTTTTTTCGGAAAATCTTATTTATTGACTATTTCAGTCAATACTATCGATACAGAAGCTGAATCTACAGTTTTTAGAATTTTTGTCTGTCTGTCTGTCTGTCTGTGACCGCATCACGAGAAGACCACTGGACATATTTTAATGAAATTTGGTATGATAATAATCGGTTATCCGGATCAACATATAGGACACTTTTTACTGCGGGAAAATATCTCATTTCTGAGAAATCTATACTAAACGTAACTAGGGTCAAACCTACTGTCAAACCTGTACAAATATGTGTAATATATGTAAGCTAATATAGGTAATATAATATAAAAAAACGTGTTATTGAAGTGATAAATAAAATGTTAGAACATGCTCTGAGAGACGAAGAGGAAAGTACAACATATATATTCCACAACTCAGCAAATTTCACAGTCACTTAGTTGGACGTTATAAATAGGAGAACATTTTATGTATCTAGAATAAATATGTTTGAGATCGTTTGTTTACTATTATAGATATGGCAAATTATTTGGTCAGCGGAATCGTGTTTAGTTTTACTCGTAATTTGTAAGTATTTGCATAGTTAGGCAAATGGTTTGTTACGTCATCGATTTGATAAACACACGATGTCTTGTCCAAAAATTGTAGGTCTATTAGTCAACCTATTTCTGGAAGCTGATTGACGCAAAGTGATTGTAAAACAAAGAATGAAATAAAAAAACTTTAAAAAAAATAATAAAAACCGACTTCCAGGCACTGAAAAGTAAAAAATAACTAAACGGGGGGTTTTCATTTAAAATAGATACTTAATCAGATATTTTCGAAGTCGGTGTGCTTTGATTTGTATTGGCTGACCAATCAATTTCTCTGGGATCCCATCATCAGATCCTAGTTTCCTTATCATGGTACCACTCTTGGGATATCTCCTTTCCAACAAAAAGAGAATTATCAAAATCGGTTCATAAACGACAAAAAAATCCCCGAACAAACATAAAAAAAAAAAAATTATATACAGTCGAATTGAGAACCTCCTCCTTTTTTTGGAAGTCGGTTAAAAAGTATTCAACAGTAAGTATGCATCGTCAAAATATTATGGATATTTTGGTAACATGATTTTACGTGAATGCTTTAGTTGAAAAGGATTACCTCTTAAAAGGTCTCAAGATCGTGTATGTGACAATATCAACATGTCAAGTACTTGATCTTTTATCAGACCGATAGTTAAGAGTTGAACGACAGTACTAAATTTCACTATCATAAAGCAATAATGAGCAAACTGTTATCGACATTATTCACGGAAAAAAAAATGAAAACCGCATGTATGTATTTCATATATTATATTGACAAGCCACTTATGCGCTAGCTCATGTTCTTTTTAAAATAAGTCGCCATGAAATATAAGTGCACTTGCAGAGTATCGAAGAACACTTGACCTACCTTCTAGCACTAAATAGCCAAAGTTACTGGAAGGTCGTATGTATCCTTATGTATACAACCACAGTGTTATTATATTCAGAATCAGCGGTATTATAATGAGCAGTTGACCCGGAATGTCCAATTAAAAACTCTACATATCTTAAGTGATCTATAATTGAATTGGCTGGCTTTATATTTTTTTAGGATCGACTTTAAAAAGGAGATGGTACTCAATTCAGGACCATGTTTTGTGTATAAAGTGGGTGGACCATGAAAGGTCATTCTCTTTATAAGGCCGATTATTAAAAACTAAAAAGTCATAGTTATTGCCATGCGATGACAAATTCCTTCTACTCAGACTAGCACCTATCGAACTCAAGCACTCAGACGCAGCGGCGAGTCGCTGGCGCTGCTGGGTTTGTCAACGCGGTCCCTCGCTTTGTTGACTTTTTCGTCGACGTTAAAATTCTAATACGCGCTCACAGCAAAACGTTAGTTTTCAAGTAATAAACTATTATTTTCTTCATTTTTTTTTTTTTGATCTCAATTGATATATGAGGATTTGCTATTGTACTAAAGAAAAATTATATGATTTTATTTCAATTTTAGTTAAAATATCTGTAGTGTTCCTAGGAAAGCCAATAGTTCCTTGTAAAGCCGAAAAAAGATAATAAAAAATTGATAGTTGGCCTTGCTAGGGCACAAGGACCTTGCTAGAAACATTTAGGAATCACGAAAATGTAAATACTTAGTTTTTAGTTGTAAATACGTATCGGGAAAGGTAAAACAATATATAAGTTCATAATATTGTTGTCTTAAATGATGCTTTAAATTATTTTATAACTCCTTCTGGCCTTACAAGGAACAGACCCATAAGAAGGCCATTATAGTCTGTATTTTATTTTATCATAAAAAAGATAAAGATTATTGGCAACTTATTTGATATCGATATAAAACTTATTAAAATTATTTTTAAAACATTTTCACAAATACATTCTTAGTCTTACGATAGTGTTTAAGTAATGTTCATTGACAATTTTTATGTGAATATATTATGATATATATTTAATGTTTCATTTTAATAACAAACCTTTTTTATGATGATTAAGGAATAAGGATAATCAGATATTTTGATAGTCTCAACGTTAGTTTTAAGTTAAATGACTGATTTATTATATCAGCCTTGCATGGAGCGTTGTTTCTTGCAAGGCCATTTTGAAAGAGTTCAATAAAACTTAAATTAATTAATTATCATTAAATGCAATAAAATGTTTTATAAGTTACATAATAGAACAAAGTGTTACTTGATAATTTGTTTGTTCCATTCATCCAATAAATAAAAGTATTATAACTGTTTACTGGTTAAGTTGGCCTTCCATGGCCCACCCACCTTATTATGTGACATCTTCGCCATTTGTGCATAAATTTATATTTTTTTAATAAACATGCTACAATTCAAACGTGGTTTTACATCTTTTCGGGTTTTTTCTGCGTCTCTCCCGCGACCATGATGATGAAAAGCATACCAAACGCCGGGAACCAAAAATCAAAATAATTCCGCAAAGAAATCCGAAAAGATTTTTATTCTATTTAAATAAAAAAAATATTATATTTAAAATTTCAAATATTCGCGTAAGTCTAATGCAGTATTATATGATAAAATATATTTTTTTAGAAGAATTCACCCCTAAAGATGGAATAATTACTTTTAAAGTAATTTTGAAATTGGTGCACTTTTTTAATTAGAAATTAATTATGTTATAAGACTAGTTCATGTCCACGATATTGGTAACGAGAACGTACTAAACTACAGAAGTTAACTAGTACCTACTTTTAGTTTAATATCCTTGCAAGTTGCAGCGTAATTTAGTATTGAGTTGTATCATCTAAAAATAGCAGCCATTTGCGTTTAGCAATCGCGAGAGGGAAGGGCAAAAAATGTTTGATAAAAAAAGTTATTAGGCTAAAACAAATAAATTCGGTTAGAACGACTATTTACATGTAACATATTTACTTTTATGTAAATTATGTATTGAGTAAAATATTATTTTTTTTAGAATCTGGTTTCTACAGTACCAAATTACTATTGAATTCTAATTTCAAAACCTTTCAGTAATAGAAAACAACACTATTTGTGAGTAACATGAGCTACTTTTCCCGATGTATCATGCGTAAGGATCCGTGGTTTAAAGTTAATATTCTATAAAAAACTGACAGTTATTATAATATTAACAGTTAGTCACTGTCACCCAAAAGGAAGTGCCAAGCGATAGTTTGCTCCTGCTTATCATTATCGGTTTGGAAAACTTTCACCGTTAAAAAAATAATTAACGTTGGTACAGTATTTGAAAAACTTAAAAAATAAACAAAAGGCAAGCATCTTATATTTTATACTTAAAAATGAATTTGTCATCTTACGAATTGTAGCGGATATTAATGACATTATCAAATATTTATCGTTGTATGGTATCTCGAGCGTTAGGTATTCTGCCGACAAGTCAGATCAAACGTCACAAATTACAAGTCGTATCAAGTATTATGGAAAATTTGTTAGGTTATTCATAAAAAAAATACCTAGTTTCTTATGTTTTACCAAACCATTACAATTTTAACTAAGGATTGAAAATTAAGACATACTAGACCTATAATGACAGCAACTCAGTCACAGTCAACTGCTAAGTTTTGTTTTTAATTTATCCTCTCATCCGAATGAGCGCTCATTTGAACATTTTATCGCGCATTTAATTAAAACATATGTGAAAATAACTTTAAGCATTGCATTTAAGGTTCAATTTACATTGTTGTATATTTATTTCAACTAGAATAATTACCTAAACACAATGGGTGACAGTCTTAAGAGAACTTTTGCATGGGATTGTGTATCTAGTACTTTTTGATCGATGCTTTAAAAAGTTGAAATGGATTAGCAAAGTGAATTGGAAAAGTGAAGGAAATTAATGTTTATCCGGCGAAACGTTAAATTTCGATGTTTATAGTTTTCGACAGTTTATAAAAGGCTGCATTTTAGCGTTTTAAAAACCAACGTTTCAGGAGATACGGGATTGCAGAAATTGTGTCAGGTAGAAGAAATTCATAGAAACTTGATATAAAAATGAAGCGTAGTTATTAAATCCTAATATTTTCTCTTCAAGCAAATGTATATGAGTCGTCGACTAAAAATTTTTGTTCGCTTCTGTACTTTTAACCCCGCGAGGACCGCATACACGCCTGCGTGTACGATAACAATTGAATTCTCGGAAATTCGCATGGATTTCTTAGAAATTATCCTGGAGAGATTAAAGGCTAAAGTTCTACTGCTGGGCACGGGCCTTATCGTAATTCACAACTAACCTAATCTAACATGCAAAAATTACAAACTCGATTACACAATTCAAAAATTTATACTTAAAAAAAAAGGTAAAATCTTTTGAAAATTATTTTAATTCGGCAATGATCCGACGATGGGTACGTTACATGCTAAAATTGTGCATACAGTATAAAACATTTTCATCTATCACAGGTACGTAACGTAAAATGTTCGCATTCCGTGCCAAAAATATATTATTTGCTAACTTGACCTAGCTGAATTATTGACTCCGAAGATTGCCCCAACACATAAAATGTACTCGATGAAATTTTCACTTGCAATTTAGTAATTTAGTACAACACTTAGGACGTATTTCACAAACAAGTCACAAATATCTCTCTGACCTACAAAACCTTTGATTATAGGGTAAAATATTTAAAGGAAGTCTGCTTCCTCTAGCATTCTCCTCGCGTAGAACTTACAACAATCATTTATAGTTTGTTCAATATAAAACGTTTCTTTTGTATCGTAATGTGAAGGTGAAGGCTTTCCTGAAATCACTATTCACTAGGGCCCGAATTATGTGCAAATATAAATTTACTTCGATCTTCTCGTAAATTATTTTTCGCTGGACTGTTTTGCTTTCTATTTTTATAATTTAAGGAAAAAGTTTATATTGTGTTAGAATATAATTTTCTAAACTATGCTATAGTTACTTAGAAAATGCTATTTTATGTGTCAATTAGCAAACATAAAGAAATCTATTCCAAAGGAACCGTACTTTTTTCTGGGATAAAAAGTAACCCATTTGCTATTCCAGACTATAATCTATGTCTGTGCCAAATTTCATTCAGATCCATTCAGCCGTTCTGCCGTGATTGAAATACAAACATCCAAACATCTAAACTTTCACATTTATAATATTAGTAAGATTACAAATAACCTACAATGTAATTTTACATGTAACATATTATATGTAACACATGATATAAGGTAGATCATTTTATAGTTGCCTTTCCCTGTTTATGTAAAAACATATTTATATAATGTGATTAGATCTTTTAAACGTCCATCAGCTGGACACGGGCCTCCCTTCAATGCTAGGGAGATCATGTCACGATCTACCATTATGGCCAAGTGGGGTTTGGTGGTCTTTACTTTCCTTACGAAAATTAATCATGCTCTCTCTCTGACATGTAGATTTTCTCACGATGTTTTCCTTATCCGTAGGGCAAATGGTAACGTTATAAATGATTTACACATTAATATATCTATCAGAGGTGCTAACCCCGGTGTTTCGTCAGAAGTCAGCAACACGTTGAACTAACACGGAAGTGATCCTTACTGTTATCTATACATATAATATAATTGTAACTAAGCCGAATCTGTACATTAAATATTTTTTGGATAATCTTATTAAAATAGACATTATTATCGATACAGAGGCCAAATCTACAGTTTTCAGAATTTTTGTCTGTCTGTCTATGTCTGTCTGTTACCGCATAACGGAAATACCACTGGAGGAATTTTGATAAAATTTGGTATGACGATAGCTGGTTATCCGGGTCAACATATAGGATACTTATTACTGCGGGAAAATATCTCTGAGAAAACTATACTAAACGTTAAAACGTAAGTAGGGACGAACCCGAGCGGAGCGAACTAGTTATTTATGAAGACTGTATTTGTTGGTCTTTCTTTCACGCAACAACAGAAATATTACTTCATAGAGATTAGTTTTTGATCGAAAATAGTGCAATTTGCGTATAATTTTAAAATCTTGTGTGTTCTGTTGCATATGCATTCTTATATTTTACACTGTAAAATTTAAACACTGAAAGCGGTCACCTTTTATAATAATAATTATATTATATATATATTTAGTTTTATAATAATAACTGAAACAATATTTCATTGACATTTCTATTTTTGTAAAACATAAAAGTCAATTAATTGTATTAACAAACATCAAATAACAGTATTAAAATGCATTTGCTCTTTCTTGGTTTCCTAAGCTATCATATAGGTTTCATGTAAGCTGAAGTCTGTCGATTAAATAATTCGCTAGTATAATAAAATTATGAAGTACTTCAGCGAAAGAAATTACGTTACTAAAACCTATTGAACTGTAAACATATGTGAATTAACAGTAATCGGTAAATTTCACGTATGGGTACACTCGTCAGTAATAGAAATATCAAAATTTTAAATACTTCGTACACTCATCAATTTTGCCAAAATTTTGTTTGACGTGTACAACTGTTAAATAACAAAACAAAATACAGTCGAATTGAGAACCTCCTCCTTTTTGAAGTCGGTTGAAAATGAAGTTTTGCAATTAAGATGTAAACCATTTACGACATTTCATCGCGCTAGCTTACAATTTATCGTATCTATGATTAATTACAAAATGCTACAAATAGTGCTTTAATTATAGCTAATCCACTCACCTGTCCATATCGTGAGGATGCCAAATGTACGTTCCTGTTTTTCAACGAGAAATCAGGCCTCTTGCCCAGTCCATAGTTGCTTTTGTTCTGGGATAAGAATTTTTTTGGCCTGTCCAACCGCTCTGTGGAGCCTTCGGCATCCTCGTCGCGCTTCGAAGTCGATGGTATCCCTCGATAAGCACCCCTCGTACCCCTGATGGTTTTCTCGGGGCTCTTGTCCTGTTTCCTGGTAATTAGATTGTCTTTTCTCTGTTTGTTGCTGCGTAAAGACACATTGGACGCCATATTGTCCATATTTCTCCATCAAGCCACAAAATCAAAAACTATCGCACTTTATATTCATTGTGATTACTTTATACTATATTTCGTTAATTAACAACTAACAAATGATAAAATAATTGAATAAATAAATATAGCGAAATTCATCACAATCTCAGGACTTTGTTAAATTCATTTCCTTTACAATATTTTTAGGATATAATGAATATCTAGGAATATGATTATTAGATTATAAAGCTATTTATTAATTAAATATAAAAAATAAATAAATAACTAATTCCGTCTTTTTATTCTCTCTCGCAATGTTGGCATCCTTCTTCGGCAATCACTCATACCCTACACTAACCAAACAATATTTATACTAAAATATAAACAGTCTTGAGGGATATTTTGGAAAAGTATTGCAGGATTAGTTGTTTTAATGATGGTGTCTGAAACAAAAAAGAAACACCTGTGAAATACAATAATAATTGTTTAATAATAGCTTGTCCTTATTGCTGAACAAGTTAAGGATAAATTCATGAATTATAACAGTATATGATCCAACCATAATATATGTATAATTTTTTTATGTCAAATACTATTGTTGAAGACAAAATGCAATGTTTATTTTTGAAAGTAGCTTTTTTTGTATATCAATTTGAATTTAACATTTAAAGTATTTTGTAGAGTTTAGGATTCAAAGATAATATATCATTTAAAAATAATATATTGTCTTATATAAGTATAGTTTACGATGTTGCTATCTTTCTAAACTCCAATCATAAAATAGTTTTCGATCACATTAATGTACAAGTAGCCGGTGGGCATGTTTATTTTAGGTAAAGTTGCAATGCAGATCAATTAATAATAATGACTAGTGGTGAGTGGTGGTGGTAGTGATAAAAGTTATGGGATGAATACTATATTCTAACTTTCCTTTTGATATTCAAAATATTTACAATAATGAAACTTATTTTTTTGCTTAATATGAACAACAAATATTTATAAAATTTTCTGATACTTTAAAGACTAATAAATTAATTATTAATTTGCTAGTCAAATTCAGTCCTACATAGAATCTACTTTTCAATAATGTTCAAGAGAAGATATTTACAATTTAGTACACAAAAACACATGTTGCATCGTTTATCGGTTTCGATTATGCGATTCTGCACTTGACACGTCTATCTCCAAGAATGATTAATTCAATGATTCTAAGAGGTCAACACACTACTTTCGTCACGAACGTAATAACAAAACACTGGGCAAACGACACAATTAACTTAAACTAGGTGCCGGCAAAGATATGCAATACGAGAAAACACGAAGAAGACTGCAGCAGAGATTACGTCTGAATCACTTTAAATTTCTGACCATTCCACACGCGTAACTTAGCTATTTATTTAAAGATGTTCTAAAATCTACATGCATTGGCCGTTTTATTACAATACGAATGGCGCATAGCTAAATCAAGCTGAATAAATAGAGTAAAAATTGCACTGACAGTCCGTCAAGCTCACAAAGCATGTATTTTCGGGCGACTATAAACGTTTTTTACCTTGGGATCCGCATCGTCAAATACGTATATCTTTTTATCGACTCATAAACGTTAAATTAGCTAAATTGATATTCGATTCTATAAATACTTACAAATAAAAATCTGGAATCACACCATTGTTTTTTCTTCTGCACAATCAGTAAATCAATGTTGCTATTGAAAAAATTGGCCTAAGGAAAAGTGGGTCATCGATCTTTTTTGCATATTTTATTTTGCACTTTCACTAGAAAAATTATATTATTTAAAAAAAACTTACAATAATTAAATCAATTCTAAAAGAATTATAAGTCAATTTTGAACATTGAATTGCTTGTTTATAGATAAATAACAATGTTTTATAAGCTGATAAAATTATTTTGGATTACTTAACTATAATTATTAAAGCAAATATGAGATTTGGTTCATGCAAATTAATTTACAATACGACTATACCTTAATTTATTAATTTATTTATTATTTATATAAAATCGTTAACATTTAATATTTTACGGAAAAAGTTTCTAATATTATATTGTATTTTCGTTACAATTTCAATAGTCTTAGTAATGTTTTTGTTTTTGAATATTATTTTATACAAAATATTTTATTAAATTCTGAAATTAAATGTTTTCTTAATGCATATTTCTTAAAATGGAACTAAACTTCAGTTTAGAAACAAATAATAAGTTGCAGTGATAATTCCTTTGTTTTTATTAAAACTATTTAATGTGTTTAATCTTTTATACAAAATAAATAAGTTATATTAATTTCATTAATATTTCCTAAGCTTAATGTATCAATCTATGTATGTCTAATGTAAGTGACATTATGACAGAAAAATTTTTGAACTGTAAATTGTGATGTCGATTGTGTACATGGCACATTTTTAATTTGTATTAATTTTTTGATTAAAACATGAAGTGAAAAACTAATCAGAGTTTAATAGCAAAACATGGCATTTGTCAGTGCTGTTACCGGCGACGACTCCACGAAGAAATTCATGGACGTCCTACAGAATGACTTCAAAACTCTTAGCTTAGAAACCAAGAAAAAATATCCACAGATAAGAGAGGTAATAGCTTAATTTTTGAAATTAAAACAATCATGTTAAATCATTTATTTATTGGGTTTTTTATATAATATGTGAGGGGATTTAATAAATAAGATTGACTTTAATGCTTTCCTGAAATAAATGTTGTTTATGCTTTTGAAAGCAGCAGAGTTGACTCTGTAATAAAAAATACTAGTAATCTTTATGTTTATACAAATGTTTAACTAATTTTTAGGCTTGTGATGAAGCTATTGAAAAATTGGCACTGGCATCAAATAACCCTCAAGCTTCTCTATATGGAGTAGTTAATCAAATACTTTATCCTTTGGTGCAAGGATGTGAGTCAAAGGATGTTAAAATAATAAAGGTAATTATGTAATTATTTCTTTAGATCTCTTATTTAAGTAATTATAATTTATAACCTGTAGTCTTTTATAATAATTCTGAACAAAAATAAAATTATAATATCATGTAATTTAATATTATTTTTTGTCATATCATCTATACTAATATTATAAAGCTGAAGAGTTTGTTTGTTTGTTTGTTTGTTTGGTTGAACGCCCTAATCTCAGAAACTACTAATCCGATTTAAAAAATTCTTTTTGCATTAGATAGCCCGTTAACTGAGGAAGGCTATAAGCTATATATCATCCCGGAAAAATGTACGGTTCCCGTGGGATAGATTTGTTTTTGTCTAGCGACGAACCCGAAGCGAAGCGAGGGCGAGTCGCTAGTGTTATATATTAGTATAAATATTCATATTTTCTTAGCGAATAATAAATGTAAATAAATATTGAAACCAAGATAATTTGGAAACTGTTAGACTTAATATGTGATGAAGCTCTCTTTAAAGAGAGTCAAAATAAGGCAACTATAGGAGTAAATTGATAATTAGCATTGTAAAGATTCAAATATAGTATATACTATATAATAACAATTTTTGTTACAGTTCTGTCTTGGAACGATCCAAAGATTAATAGCTCAACAAGGAATTGATGCTAAAGGTGCGCGCCATGTTGTTGATTGCCTTTATAATCTTGGCCAAACAAATACTTTGGAGCTTAAGCTCTTGCAGCTTGCTGCTTTGTTGATGACCACATCTGATTTAGTACATGGTGATACATTAGCTCGGGTAAGTGACTATTGATATTTACCAACTATAAGTGTTAACTATTGCTTCTAATTTGAACATTCATAAAATTAATATTTGATAAACTAGCAAACCACTGAAGTAATCTTGATAAAATTTAAAATATGTCTTAAAAATATATTTTATTGACAAAGTAGATAATACTGTAGATAATTGGATGGGAGTTTGTTTCTATTAGTATTTCAGAATAGCTTAACAGTTTTTTTTTTTAAGTTTTATAAACCTATGTTACATGCTTTTTATAGAATGAAATATAAAGTATTTTTTCAAAGATTGACAAGAATGGCTCAATAAATTGAATGGTACTTTAATTAGGCTTTAACCAAACATTTTATATTACAGACCATGGTAATGTGCATGCGTATGGTACCAGCAAGTGAGACACGAGATGTGAGCACTAGCCATGCGGCGGCTGCAACAGTGCGCCAGCTTGTTGCACTTGTGTTCGAAAAAGCTTTAGCAGAGGCTAACGGTATGAAAGCTACAAAATACAAATCATTTATTTTTGTCATGTATGCCTGTAGATCCGGATGTATGTCTTGGGTTCGAATCCCTGATTGGGCAACATAACTTATTATATATTTTATCTTATAAATTCTCAGTAGCGACCCAGATTTGACAAGTTATTATTATCCCTATTTAAAAACTCCAATAAAATCTCATCAAAAGCCACATAGAAACCAATAAATATTTATTGATTTATATGTGGCTTTTGTTGCTGTTGATGAGATCCTACTGGATTTTTTCAATAGGGATATTGGCTTAAAAATCTTCTGCATAATTATCAGTGAGATTGGCCTCATGGCTGCAATAGGTCAAGAGGACATTATTATTATAATTATTAATAGAGAAGTTGCATGTTTTTTTTTTGCTTACTGAAAATTGTTAAGAGAAATAAAAAAAAATGTTAACAATTGATTTTTCATGTAAAAATTTTTTTTTTTAAATATAAATTCAAACGCCAGTGACATCATTATATCGCTTTAGTAACGCCACCGGCATCGCAAAATGATTAAACTCATGTTTACATTGTCAAAATCAAAAAAGTTGTCATTGCATAATACAGGTTATATTTATTCTAGAATTATTTAATTGAGGTTTGACTATTTTGTTGTGACGTGTATAGTGATCCATATATAGAAAATATAAAAGTATAGTATGATTGCGATTGGCTCATCCCCAATATAATTACAAAAAAAATGGATTTTTAATAACTATATATTTTTAATAACTATATATATATATTAAATATATTTTACATATATTGTTCTTTCATTTGTATATAAATTTGCGGGAAAAAAAAATGCAACTTCTTTTAATCTGATATAACACAGCAATTGATGACGTTGGTGGTGGACAAAATGGCAATTGGGCAACAGGTAGAAAAAATTAACATACCTAAAGCAAAAAGAATACTATGACATAAATATATATTTTTTAATTCTTATACATATGCCTTCCCAGTTCATAATATTCTCCCGGCCAATTTCGGTCTCCGCGGACATTCTCACTGGCACTAGCCAACATGCACAAGTCTATGCGCAGCACAGACACAAGTGCACTCTCTACTCTTGTTACACTCAAATTCTGATGGTAAGATAATTCAAAGTGACTGGTGAGAGTTCAGGCACCACTTGGAAGACAAATATCAAACAATAATTTTGGTTAATCCCCATAATACAATAAATATTTGTATAGTATTATATTATAAATTCGATTTTTCATACTATGTTTTAGGTACATTGAAAGTAAATCCAGCTGATGTTAGAATGCAAGCAAATAACAAAGCACCAAAAGATCTTAAACCCTGTGCGGTTGATGCTTATCTTATATTACAAGTAAGTGAATATGCAGAAATAACTTATTTTATGAAGCAGAATATTTATATCTACATGAACGTATTTTTCCTTATTATAATGTTTTAATAAATTGAATAAAGTTTATTTCATTTCAATAGTTCAACTATAAATGGCTAGTCTACCCTTCAAAGTAAACAGAGGATGTAAAAACTATTCACGACAAAAGTAATCATATCTAAGAACACCTGCTATGCATGTTGCATATGATCATTTTACCTATAACATAATGAAAACAAATAAACAAAAATGATATATATAATCTAATCCATCCTAGGCAGAGGTAGGATAGCCCAGTGGTAACACGCTCGCTTTGGAATCCGAGTGATGCGGGTTCAAATCTCGAGTCTTGCCTATGATATTTTCATGTGCGAATCATTTCCAACATGATTACCACTTATCTTACGGCAGAGGAAAACATCGTGAGGAAACCTGCATGTCTGAGAGAACCTAGCAAGTTTTTGAAAGACATGTGAAGTCCGCCCGCGTTAGGCCAGTATGGTGGACTATGGCCCCTTCGTATTGAATGGTGGCTCATGCCCAGCCGTGGGACCTTAAAAAAGGGCTGAATACATACAATACATAACCTAATTCAAATACCATGAAGTCGATCTAATGATGGAAATAATACATATACTTATGTATACATTTCAGGATATTATACAACTAATAAATGGCGACGCGGCGCACTGGCTCGTTGGCATTTCGGACGTACCTAAGACGTTTGGACTTGAATTATTAGACACAGTGTTAACAGATTTCTCTGATGTGTTTTTTAAGGTATGTACTATTTAAATGGAAAATATTCAATACTTATTTCTATTTTGTAGTTTTATAAAAGGTTAAAAAATATTAAAATTTTCTTGTTTATTTTATAAAATATAATAAGAAAATTATTTGTATTAAGAAAGGTTAGCTTTATGTCACTATTACTGTTTTTTAATAGTATAATTTATAAGTATGAAAGATTTTTTGTTGGATTATTGATTTCATTCAGTTTTAAAAAGCGAGTCACACAATAATTGATATGTTAGTAGGTATCATATTTGCATTGCCAAAGCATTAGCTTTTACTAAATGTTGCACGCATTTCATAGTAAATGAATCGTTAAAAAGTATAATCCTTGCTAAACTTTTTGGTCGCCCCGAAGTTGGCGCTAGCAAGACCTCGCGCAGATACATTCGAGTGGACAATAGTTTACGCGATTTTAAATATATGTAAATAAAGTAACATAATGTTGTTATTTATTACTTTTCAAATACAATGATTTGTTTTATTTAGCTTTCATATATATGATTATAATATTGATAAACAAAATCAGTTAATAGGATTAGGAAATTTAATACATTTCATCATCGAAGACATTTTAAATGTCAAATTAAAATCTTTTTCGCGAGTACTTTTCATAAATTCTAAGAGATAAATAACTAAAGTTAAAAACAATAAAAAGTAACAAAATAAATATTATAACAAAAATGACAAAGACACAGTTAAGAGCTTTTTACTCGAGTGTGTTGTGTGCATGTAGTTCTTGTACAGACGTGTCACGCACACTACGTTGGACCCGCGTCCCCCGTGCGCCTCGACCGATACCTTCAAATATTATTCTGCGCAGCAGCTCGAGCCAATTCAGGGCTGCCAAAAATTTTGGCAACACGACAAAAGTCACATAGAAACCAATAAATATTTATTGGTTTCTATGTGGCTTTTGTCGCTTTCGATGGGATCCTATTGGAGTTTTTCAACAGGGATGTTAATTTAGATTAAGCCAGACACTCAAAGCTTTAAATCATTTACAGTATTAAGTTACAGTAGATAGTTACTAACTCACTTGCAAACTTTGAGATTTATAATATTTAGTGTTTATATCTCTTGTTACAGATCTCAGAATTCCGTTTCTTGTTAAAGGAACATGTGTGTGCATTAATAATAAGACTGTTTTCACCTAATGTGAAATATAGGTAAGTACTTAGTAATTGCGAATACTATGTGCAGTATCTAGTGTTACATTCATTTAGGATTCTTTTCCAAACATTCAAAACTTTTTGGAGCGGACTCCATCTCGTTCCTCTTTTTAATTAATTTCACTTCACTAACTAACATTGTTCGCTCTGAAGATCTTATTGGCTAGAATCAATGAGATTGGGCGCTGTGGTTGAAATCGGTCAGGAGGAAATTATTATTATGAAAAATATAGTTTTATTCAGTTTTGCTTAGTTATTGTTTACCTCAAGAACGTTTAATGATCATAATAGGGAATATGCGTGTGATTTTTTAAATAATGGTGATTTTTTCTTATAATCTTTATTGCTTTTGAATGAAGCCTGTATCAATATTTTTAATGTAATTTCTTTTTGAGTAAGAAAATAATTATTAAAAAGTGCAAATATAGGTGGCACATTCAAAGTAAACAAAAAAGTTGAAACGCACGCCATTGATCAGACCGAATATGACGTCAGAGTATATAATAACAGAGCATTTAGCGATTTTATTCGCTGCAAATTGAGTTGTATTTTTTCTGTATATCATACTGTGACGTCACGTCAAGCACTAAATGGCGAGCGTTTAAAGTATCCGTATCGATATGTTTTTTTTTATACAAAATTTTAGTCTTTTGGAGTTCGGTGTTTTTTTACAATTATATAACGATGTAAACTATTGTATAAAAAAATAATAAAAATCACGCATATTCAATATTGTACTAAGATGTATTTTTTTCCATTTGGATGTTATACTTATTAATACTACTGGCAAGTATTGTCATCTCATTGTTTTTTATGATCCACTAGGGCCGCGTTCACGTCCCCACACATCCCAGGCGGCGCGGCGGGCGCGGCCGCGGCGCCGGGGGCGGAGCGCCCGCACTTCCCCGTCACCATGCGCCTTCTGCGCCTCGTCTCCGTCATCGTGCACAAGTATCACGATCTACTGGTTAGTGGCGGCTTTGTTACTGGATCATATGATAAAAAAATCACACAAACGGCTATAATGTTATATTGAATTGAATATCATAAAGAATTGGAAAGATTAGAAGTTCAGGTTACTATTTTGCCTAAAGATAGATGTAGTATGTGATACATGTAACGCCATCTATTAAAATTTGTTTAAACTATTTTTTTATTATCCTCTTTTCTCGAACGAAATTTCATTCCAACATATAATATGTTGAATGAAATAAATTTCATTCCAACATATAATATGTTGGAATGAAATTTCTTTGCTCTTATTAATTTTTAAACAATTGTGTATTGTATGTTTTAAAAAAGTGCCAATGCCGAGTATAAATAGTAAACTTATATTATTATGTACATTACAGGACATTGATAGAATTTTCTGTCAGAAAAAAATAATTAAGTATGTAAGAATGATGTATTGACATTTGTCCAGGTGACGGAGTGCGAGATCTTCCTGTCGCTGACCATCAAGTTCCTGGACCCCGACAAGCCGCTGTGGCAGCGCGCGCTGGCGCTCGAGGTGCTGCACCGCATCACCGTGCAGCCCGGTACCGTTATATCGACACCTGCCTACCGACAACATTGTAACTTAGTATTGTAGCAATTATGATTTTGAATTTAAAATCATTATCATCTCCCTGCCCATTTCTCAATCACTTGGTGTCGGCGCAGTACATCTTTCGTACTGCTGATAGGATTTGGCAAAAGTTTTACGATCGGCCGCCTGTCTGACATCAACCCTCCTTGGGTATTTAAAATATATGGGGAAATAAATTTTAATTTTTGAAGTGCGAGAACTTCTTTGCTCGCATGAGATTAAAATGTCAAGGTCGTGTCACGCGTCAGGCGAGCACCCTGATATTGTTTTGTACGTGTAGTAATAATATGTATTCAGCCCTTTTTTAACGTCCCACTGCTGGGCATGGGCCTCCCTTCAATACGAGGGGAATCAGGCCATAGTCCACCACGCTGGCCAAGTGCGGATTGGTGGACTTCACATGTCTTTCGAAAACTTGCTAGGTTCTCTCAGACATGCAGGTTTCCTCACGATGTTTTTCCTTCACCGTAAGAGAAGTGGTAATCAAGTTAGAAAATAATTCGCACATGAAAATATCAGAGGTGCGAGACCCGGAATTTGAACCCGCTTCACTCGGTTTCCCAAGCGAGCGCGTTACCACTGGGCTACCACTGCCAATAATAGACGATAGATGTAAGAATCCCGTTATATAGAAAGAGTTAAAATACTATATTTTCCTTTTTGTGCGACATTCGTAGTTCAGGATGGGTGCGCATGATATTTTAGAAAATGGGGATACACGTGGCACGTCACCAATTGTAAGTGCAGCGCCTTTTAAATCGTATATTTGTCTGAATTTAATATTTTTAAATTATATCAATACTAAGTTACAACGTTGTTCGTTGCAAATCGCGACATTATTACTTATATTATTAATTAGCGACTTACTAACAATATTAAATAGTTAGGCTCGGGTTTCTCCTATTTGAACATTCAAGAAAGATTCCATCTGTGTGCCAATCTGAGATTCAAATATTTGTTTTTTAAAGTGATATTGAAATTAATTTACCTTTTTCATTATTTTTGGATACATACGAGTACAAATCATAATGTCAGTTCTGATGTATAATAATATTTATATTTTTATTAATTATGCAGTTTTCATCATGCATTTCCACTGTAGTATTGGGGCCTATTTGATTGATCAATTTATTCTGTATACGTCAACTCGATCTGCCTAGAGAAGAACTATCTATTTTAATATATGTATATTTTAAATGTAGGTAAATGTCATAATTTGCCCCTTATTTCTTCTATAACTTATACATATATACGGTAACAGTTTATATACTAATTCAAAACTACATTTTCTCAGAGTTACTGAAGGCATTCTGCGCGTGCTACGACATGAGGCCGCACGCGACCAATATCTTCCAGGACATAGTGAACGCGCTCGGCGCCTACGTGCAGAGCCTGTTCGTGGCCTCGCAGGTCAACACGCCCGCAGGTGAGGAGATTGGTGCTATTTATATCGCCATTACTGGTTGTTTGATTAAGTGTTACAGTCCCCTGCCAAATAATGGAAAGGGTTATTATAAACCCTTTATAATGAGTACCCATAATGAGTTTCCTCCCAAACAATCCTAATGTGTTTAGGTGTCGTTAAGTAACCGATGTTTAATGGTGGTTTGAGTGCCTTAGTGGAACAGTCCCCTGTCCAATGATGGGAAGCGATCCATACTGGATTTTATCAAAAAACAACCTAATTCAATGGGAGTGATAAATTCTTATTAAAAAAATATTACAGATAATATAATTCATTAAGAATCAACGTATCTAATGCTACCTTTAATTATATACATATATGTAAATAAAGAACTGATATACATACATTACAAATATATATTTGTGTAGCGATGTTTTTTTTTTAATTTTTAAAATAAATAAACTTGTCTCGATTGAAATATTAATATTTATTTCTAATGTTATATAGTAAAAATGTATTTTAATCTTGTAAGAACTCATGATCTACCAAATCGTTTTCATCGTGTTCTGTCTCGACGTAATCGATGTCGGGAGGAAATTCATGGTACTTGAGGTTAGAGTCGTCTTCTAAAGGGTTGGGCGCGGGACCGTCTACGTGTAGTCCGTTAGTATTATCTGCATAATCTTCTGACGCCTCTAATTCAGTATCTTCACTTTCTATATCTCGACGTCCAGATATTTCTATGGAGTGTATGGATAATATTATATACATTTAGCGCCATATTTTTGCAAATTTTATTACTAATATAAGACTGTATTGTATTCTATAATCTAACTGTGTTTTAAATTTTATTCCTTGTCCAGCCGTTTTTGCGTAAAATAATGACAAATATAAACTCAAACTTTTGCATTTATTATAGTATAATGTTATTTTAGAACTATGTATATATTGAAATGATAATATTGCATGATTTTATAAGAAAAAAAGTGTCGTCAATTTTAGTAATTAAAATTGACGACACGTTTGGCTCAGTTTGTAGTGACCTTACTTGCTGTGCCAGCGGTCGCGGGTTCGAGTCCCGCTGGTGGTATTCATTTGTGTGATGACCACAAATATTTATACTCCAGTCATGGGTGTTTATATTTATAATATATATGTATTTAAAGTTGTGTTGATATTGTTGTTGTTGATGTTTAGTGTATCAACTATCTGGTATCCATAACACAAACCTCGTATCTTACCATGGAACTAGATGGCGGTGTGTATTAATGTCCTAATATATTTATTTATTTATAGTAATGGAATATTGCGTTCTGATGCGATCTTAAATATATAGACGAACATAAAAATACAAAATGTTAGTAAGTAAAAGTTTAAAACAATACCCCAGGTTCCAGATCGCAAATAATAGTCATTTAAATTGTTCAAGTCTTCAGCTAGAATTGCGGTATAAATATCGACAAGGGGTTTGCATCGTTTCATACATCTCTTGTGAGTTTGAAAACGGTTGTTTCGCCGTTCCGGGGGACAGCCCAAATGCTCCCTTGAAAAAAAATTGCTATTGCTAAAATTCTAAATATAAAATCAATTAAAACCAAAAAAAACCGACTTCAGATATTTTCGAAATCGGTGCCAGTCGGCAATGCTTTAAGATATCAATATTTAATTGACAAGGTATGAACTCTAATTATTTTTTAAATATATACATACATCAATTTATGATGTATTTTACGTATCGAAATAGATTAGATTTTTTTTGCATCGGCTGGTTGGCTGGCTGCAGAAAGTTTTTATTTTTCAATTTTTAGGGTAGACGTAATAAGCAGGTAATTTGTAAGAATAAAGTTTTTTAATAACATATTCGATTAAGCCATTTATTTAAAAATAATTTATTGTTGATTTTTTAAAAACTGATTGACCGATTTTGATAAAATTTAAATAGGACCACCTAGGGAAGTTATACCCTTTGAAACAAAGAAAGAATTTTCCGAATAGGTTCAGGCGTCTTCGAGTAATCGGTGAACACACATAAAAAAAAACCGACGAATTGAGAACCTCTTTCTTTTTGGAAGTCGGTTAAAAACCAGTAATAAATTGATCTTAAAATAAATATACCAGGACTTTAGTTTTTATTGTGTAACTTAAAGTAGCGTTTCTGTCGATTAAATATGAAGGGCCCATAAGTACTCATGTCTTATAAGAAATAGAGGCTTAAAAATACTCGGTTTGAAACTATAATTTGTAAAACTGTGCCTTATTAAAATGCTCAAAAACAAGATTCTTAAATACCTGATAGGTAATTTTTTACTTAAGATGTCTTGTCTAACACATATAAATTAAATACTTAAATAATAACACTCGATAGGTACCCGAGGGCATTATAGTGCATGTAAGGCAGCTTTGATTTGATTTCTAAGGTTTTCCTAGGCGGTTTTTGGATTTTATATATTTTTTTATTTAAGATTTTTTCTAAACTTAAAAAAAAAGTTTACGTGCAGTTCTGAATTTGAAAGACGAATGACCACACTGTTTCAACGGGCTCAAGACACATGCCTGGTGTGAAGCGTCGCGTACATCGGACAAACAAATTATATCTTGATCTCGAACTATCTAAAAAGAAGTATTACTTAAATTATCCGTATCTGTATTAATATTATAAATGTGAAAGTTTGCTAGTATGAATGCATGGATGTTTGTTATTCTTTCACGCCAGAACGGCTGAACGGATCTGGATAAAATTTGGCACAGAGATAGATTATAGTTTGGAATAACGCATAGGCTACTTTTTATCCCGGAAAAATGGTTCCTGTGGGATAGGTTTGTTTTTGTTTTTCTAAAAGCGAACCCGAACGAAGCGAGGGTGAGCCGTTAGTATTCTATAAATCTTCGTTAATATATTAAGACGTTTTTATTGTCTTTGGAAAAAATAATAGAAATATTTTTTTGCAAAAATATGTAATGAAATATTCTAGCAGAACATTTTCTTTAGTTTCTTGATAACTATCGCTGTAATGATGATGATGAAAACGATGTGAGTGAAGTTCTAAAATGAATTTCGAATGTAAATAAAGTATGTGGCAACAGAGACTTTAGCGCGGACAGATAGGCCTAGGCCTAATAAGAGTGAATTATAACAGCGAAAGAAACAAAATAAATATATAGATATTAAAAATTACTAAATCATTAACTTCTTTTTTATTACCTAAATTTGCCGACGATATTGAGCCAAAGAAAAGTATTAAATGAAAGAACTGCCATGGTATATGATTTAACTGCATTTTGATGTTTCAGTCATAGCCACATAGATTTTATACTCGTCGTGTGTTTATGCGTAGTGAAATTTGTATTCACTGTGCTACCAGACACAGTGTAAAAATAAATAAAATCATCAATATAAAATTATGAGTTATGTTAAAGATAATATTATAAAATATTAAAAATAATAAAATAACAATTTATCTTTTTGACGTCCATAATTTGACCATATTGACCAAATGAAGGCATACTTCCTACATCTATTGAAAACTTATTAGGCTCTTTTAGACATGCAGATTTCATCACAATGTTTGCCTTCACAGTTTTAGGCTATTGAAAGTGTGGCTGTACTACCGATTCGCTAGTCACTTATATTGTTATAAAATATAATATTTGTAGCTAACTTAAAGTGAATATAATAAATATATGTAATATGTAACTTTGAACGTTTGATTATCCACACACACAACTACAGTGAACACGTAATATTCACCAACACACATTAAAAAAAGTAATAATTATTTTTTTATATCAAAGGTTCATCGAGCATCCCTCAACAAGCCGGTTTCTATTGGAAAGGCGTGTGGCTACCGTTGTGTGTCACATTCGAGCCTGGTACGGCTAAAGCAGTATAGTAAGTGAGATTTACCTAAACATATTCTATTATAGTTTATAAAAAAAGTAAGTTTTTTTTTTAATTATGAACAAGATTCATATGTACTTGTCGTGAAATTATATTGTTTGTTTTTTATTCTATATGAAAAAAAAATAAATGTAGTTTTTTTTTACTCCCAATAGGGAATATGCGTGATTTTATATTTTATACAATAGTTAACATCGTTATTGTTATCAAGTACTCAATAGTCGTCCATCAGTTATGACGTAGTTAATATTAATTGTATTGTATAATATCAAAATATAGCTTAGTAACTACATGTAATATTTTTTTAAATCAATAATTAATATTCTTATTTATAATTGCATTCATTTAACATTTAAACGTAATTAATAAATAATTAACTCTGATTTGACACATTGGTAAAATTGTATAAAAAGGGTAGATAATCATTATAAGCATTCATTATTATTCGAGTTGTCAACAACGTTACGCTGTTCGAAAATATAGACAGATTGTGATAATCGCCTTGGCTATTTAATTTGACAAACCCACGAGTGTATAATATTATATAATTGTAAAAAAAAATATCCAGCTTCCAAAAATACAGTATAAAAAAACTTAAAATATCATACCGATATACAGAAAATAATGACTTAAATTGAAGTCAATTGAGATGCAAAATCGCTAATCTGTGGTCTGACCAATGGCGTGCGTTTCAACTACTTTTAATTTCCCACCTATATTTGCACTTTTTAATAATTATTTTCTTAATCAAAATGAAATTATGTTAAAAAATATTGATATAGGCTTAATTCAAAAGCAATAAAGATTATAAAAAAATATATCACCTTCATTTAAATCACACGCATATTCTGTATTGTTTGCCAATTTAACGCAAGTTGTCATTTCAACTACATATCTTGACTCTAATTAAATTTAAATCAAACAATTTTTGTATTCAGTATAGAGATGCTGGACCGCACCGAGGCGCCAACGATACAGGAAGGCTATGGTATATCCGTGGCCTACGCCTGTCTCGTTGAAATCATTCGTTCGATTGCCATCACTTTAGAAGGCGATGAATATTTCAGGTATAAGATTTTCTTTATTATTGTTTTAGTAACTTTTTAGTAAAATTTATTCCACCCTTACGGGTTAAAATGTCATAGACTTATTTATTGAAACAAAATTCACTAATTAAAATTCGATATACAATTTTCGATGGTTACTGTACAGTGTACATATTACACATACTAAAAAAACGAATATCAGAATTGAGTACCTTCTCCTTTTTAAAAGGAGGTTAAAGTATGGCCATTTCCATATCGTTAATCGAACTTACTACCTTTAAGTTGTTTACGAAGTTCATAAAGGGATTGATCATGATCAATGATTCACTTGCAGGTTACAAGAACTGTATGATGATTCTCAAAATGATGGCGAAGAGAAAGAAGTAAATTCCAACAAGGCTATAATTAATAATAAAGGTAGCAACAAAAAAATTCCAACTATTTTGTTATGCTAGTTTTTTATGTAGAATAAATATTTCTAGCGGCTGGTGAGTAAAATGTTGAAATTGTAAAAATGTCCCTAACTATTTCCTGAATTTATATTCGCTCTTATGTCCTTTCAATGCGAAATGCGACCTAAAAATCGAATGTTTTGGATACCTAGAATGAATCAAAAGTATTTCAACAAAAGTAAAAGTTTATATTTCTTGAAATTAATTTTGGGTGTTATTTAAGTTCTAATAGCTAGTTAGAGCACAACAAGTTTTTATAAAACTTCACGTATCTATTAATTTTTTCCATTAGAAAGGATAAAATTTGGTTTGTTATGTCAGACAATGAATAAACTTTTTTTTTGTTTTACACATGTATTCCAATAAATTTTATTTTTTACTCCATCCATATATTGTGTTCCGCCCTTTTTAACGTCCCACTGCTGGGGGTGAGCCTCCCTTCAATACGAGGGGAATCAGGCCATAGTCCACCACGCTCGCCAAGTGTTGGTTAGCGGATTGCACATGCCTTTCGAAAACTTGCTAGGTTCTCTCAGACATGCAGATTTCCTTACGACATTTTCCAAGTGGTAATCATGTTGGAAATATCAGAGGTGCGAGACTCGGAATTTGAACCCGCTTCACTCGGTTTTCTTCGGTTTTCCTAACGAGCGCGTTACCACTGGGCTCGCATTGCCTCATCCATATATTATATGCATTATATGATTGCTCGAATTGAATTATTTATACGGCATTTTCTACAGACTCTGAAACAAAACTGGACAACACCAAAGAAATAACAAACAACGGTCACACCGCTGAAGCCGACCAAAACTCTAATGTACTTGAAAAGATAGATCCTGAAGCGGAAGACAAGGAGAGGCAATTAAAATTACAGGTATAAACATTATTGGCAGGGATTTTTTTACAATGCGACAGATTTAAATTACAGTATGAAGTTAGTCGTTATTGGCTAGTGTGAAGTTAGTAGTTAAATCTATCTTTAGTATAGTGTTATATCTATATTAAAGATATTTATTTCGGTATTTCTATGTACACAACACGTGTTTTATATCGATAAAAATAAAAATTATTACCAGCTTTTATTTAGTTTCACCTATTCCTGTGTCTGTCTGTAATGAAATCTTACAAGTTAAATTCGACCCACTTCTCAGTGTTCGGTTTGGTTTTCGTGACTGCACGATTTCCTAATTCCGCCATTTTTAATCCAATATGGCGGACGTTACAAAATGATGACTTATCATTTCCGTAGTGACCCTTATGATATGGGCATCAAATGAAAGATCTTTTCTGTGTGTATTTGTAAAAATTTTACTCTTATAATTTTTTCCAAACGTCCCAAAAGAAGTATAACTTCAAAAGTATGTAACTTCTTATGTGCGTACATAAGTACACACATATTTTTTCTGTATTAATAAAACAGTTTTTTAGTAACATTTAAAAAAAACCTAGCTGATAAAGTCGTCGTGGTGCGGGCTGGTGTGGGGTCTGTCGGTGTTGGCCGAAGCGAGTATCGGCGAGCTGGAGAACATTCTCCGCGCGATACAGACTCTAGCCAGAGTTAGTGGAAAGGTAGGTGCTTAATACTTATGTATAGTAGTTGTGTAACTATAGCGTTTCTTTGTTAAATTTAAAATTAAATTATTACGTCATCATTTATGCAATTTGCTATATTATTTTAGTACCTGGGCGACCGAGCTTCACTCGGCGTTTGTCGGCAAAGAAAAATAATTGATTTTTCTATGAAAAGACTTCTATATAGGTAAAATTAAAAAGCAAGACCTTATCTAAATACAAAATTTGATCCAAATCGTTAGAGCCCTTTTTGAGATACATAAAATAAAAGTATATACACATATATACACGAATTGAAAAACACGAATATTTATCTATTAATAAATTAATTTAATTTATTTTTTGATATATTTAAAATTCAACTTGGAAATTGCAACAAAGCTGATTTAAGCAGGATCTGGGTTTGAGTCCCGGGTCGGGCAAAGTTTAGTTATTAAGTTATTTTGTTACGAATTTCTTACCAACGGCCCGGAGTTGGGGTGTTGGCGTTGTTTCACGTCCGTGTTCGAAAAGTACGTAAAGCTGTCGATCTCGCGTTTGAACTCTCACCGCGAGTGTCGAAATACAATGTGTACTAAATTGTATTTGTACACTGTGCACATAGCTAGTCTCATAAGAGTGGCCGCCGTGGCAGGGTTTGGCAGAGGTTATGATGTGTGTGTGGTGTGGCGGCAGGTGGGCGTGACGAACGCGCGCGACGCGTGCATCGGCGCGCTGTGCCGCTGCGCGCTGCCGGCGCAGTACTGCGTGCCCGTGCTGGGCGCGCTGGCGGCGCTGGCGTGCCCGTGGCCGGCGGCGCGCGCGCCCGCGCCGCAGGCCGACCTGCGCCACCACGTCGTGTGGGTCGGCACGCCGCTGCCCTGCGCCCAGCCCACGGGTACGACACATTGCAAATACATCTTAGACGCGATGATAAGTTTATAAAGTACGATAGACTTATCCTCGTCTAGCTCGGTTCCGTCCTTATGTACCTAGCAAAAGCTTATACATTACTGCAGGTCATATGTACACAGATAGATCTGTGTATTAAAATTTATCCAAATTCATCCAACCGTTTCAGCGTGAAGGAATAACAAACATACACACAAACAAACTGTCGCAATAATAATATTAATCTGATTTTTGTTTTTTTTTATTGTAGCTCTTAATATTTTGAACTTTTTAATTATTTCCGTTTTTTGATTATGGTTTACTTTCCACACATAACAATGGAGCTCCAATTATATCTTTGAATGTACTCAATCTATTAAAATGATCTTAGACTCATCATTTTAATAAATAACTTCATTTAAACAATAATATAAATCTCATTATATTTCATCTATTACGTTTATAAATATAAACAAGCCATCTTAATACTCGTAATATAATATTTTCATAAGGGTCACCAAAAGTCAGTAGTAACCCAATACTAACGTGCTGGCTTGAGAAATCGATTGAAGCGGATTCAAATCCCTTTGATAAGCTAAGTCTAAGTCCGCCAACCTACACTTGGCCAGCGTGATGGATTATGGCCTGATCCCTCTCGTATAAAAGGGAGGACCATGCCCAGCAGTAGGATATTAACAAGAGTTGAATGCAATATTTTGCATATCCAGGCCAGCAACAGTCGTTCGTGATGGTGACCTCCCGCCACGTGACGGCGATGCGCGCGCTGCTGGCGGCGGCGCGGCGCGACGGCGACGCGCTGCAGCACGCCTGGCTGCCCGTGCTCACTACGCTACAGCATTTGGTATACAGCTATATATTCACACAGACACACACATACACACATGTATACATGCACATACATGCAGAGTAATGTATTCTTAACTAAACAAATCTCCAAAAATCCTATACTTAAAATCCTATGTCTCTTTCACTTCTTCACTTCATTTCACTTTTTCATATCAGATACTTGTATTTTAAATGTATCCCCTTACATTATGCGGCAAATTTCTGCGCAGTACAAAAGTACTACGAAAAGCGCTGCAATTGTAATACTAACAACGAGTACATACAACTTTGAATACGTGCATGCGTGAACTTAAAACGTGTTTTAATGGAAATTTAAAATTATGTATTGGAACCAGGTATGGATCCTTGGATTGAAACCGTCCACGGGCGGCAGTATGAAGGCGAGCCGCGCCAGTGCGGACGCCAACGCAGTCATGAGCACTTCTGCAGTGATGGCTGACTTACCTGGTAAGGGAAATTGTACCCTATAACTATATGCACAAAGTTGTTTTAGTTTGGTATGTAAATCTTGAAGTATTTCATGATGACAATAATATTAGCCTATCTATATAATCATTATTGAGGCACTTTTAGAAATGGCGGTTGACCCAAAACTTTTAGTACAATAGACTGACTTAGATTGAAGTAAATATTTTTATTGCGAATTCATTATTCTTCATACATTCATTTATTCACTAATTTCTATACGAGTTGCTCAGTACGTACACATAATTTATTATGTTGTCTGATATTTTAGGTCTAATCGTAATATTCTCCCGTACATTGATGTTTGAAAGTGTTGTAATGGAATTATTTTCAGGTCAGCAAGTTCCCGTGGCCGAGTCGCTCGGAGTCATGAGTGGTATATCACGTTTTATAACATATGGTCTATTTGGAATGATTTGTCATTGTTTTAAGGATTTCTCTTTGAATATACACTTCGAATATTCTATTATTTGGGTGATTTACAATTGATATATTTTTAAATTTGTTTTTCTTAGATTAACATATAAAAACATAAAAGTGCGTGTTTTATATGGCTTATATAGGCCATTAAAAATGCCATCAAATTAATGATTTGTTATGAAATTCCAAATAGACATATACAAGGGATTGGGAAGTTGTAAAGTCGACTCAATAGCAATGTATTAAAGTCGCTTTTACAATGATGTCTTGCTAAAGGTCGCTTTTGTCCGTCTTCGCGCTCTGGGATGGAGCTTGCTGGCCATGTTATGTTACTCACGATGCACTATTATTTTATATTGCGATGCACTTGTCTAATGGCGATATATTGTATACATGAATTTTATTTACGACATATTTTATATTGAATTTAAATTACTATAAAACATTACAGAATATTGAAATTTTCAACTTAATATGCAGATACACTTGATATCAATACTCTTAAATTGACAAATGCATGAAGTAGAAATACAATTTTGTATATGAATGTCAAATACAAGTTTATGCTTTTATATATATCTTAGTTCACATGATGGTGTTATATTTTTTGTCAGTTGTAAATTGTACGGTTTTAAAATTAAATATATGTATAGTGAAATGAAATTAAAACTATGTTGAAAATATACCAAAATGAAATCGTTTCTTGCCTACGTACAAAATTTATCTCCAACACCCCAAACACACATCCAATATCGCAAGCAGCACATGAAATACAAATTTTGGTCATGCTCTAATATTTTCTGACTTTGCTTCTAGAATGAGCATGGAATTTAAAAAAAATATTTACGAACTAAGAGATTGATTAAATTGTTAACATTTTTCAGCATTATCTGCCATGCTGTCGCGGGTTTTTGAGGCGTCAAAGAATTTAGATGATGTCGCTTTACATCATCTTATTGATGCTTTGTGCAAATTGTCCAATGAGGCTATGGAATTGGCGTATTCAAATAGAGTAAGTTTTACTTGCACTTATTACTTAGTATTTATTTATGTTTTTTTATTTTATTTGTTAGTTTTTTTTTCAATAGCCTATGAATCTTGTTCATAAGTTTTTAAAATATTTATGTTTTTACAGGAACCATCTTTGTTTGCGGTGGCTAAACTCCTTGAAACGGGTCTAGCGAATATGCACAGGATAGAAATTATGTGGAGACCGATCACTAATCATTTACTTGAGGTACATCTACGTTATATTACTATAATAAAAAGTATATTATCTTTAATTTAAATTAACATTAATGTTTAAATATAACTTATTTATTTTTGATTTAGGTGTGCCAACATCCTCATATAAGAATGCGAGAATGGGGTGTGGAAGCCATCACGTATCTTGTGCAGGCTGCCTTCCAATATCACCATAACAACCCAGGACAAGTTACTGAGGTATAAAGTTTTACCGATATTTAATCGGTTTTATCGATATTATATAGATAGATTTTTAAAGTAAAATTTCAAAGAAAAATATTTTAAAACGTATTAAACACCAAACTCATTGTTTGATTATTAATTAAAAAAAAAACATTAACCTAATTCTCTCTCGAGATCCATTACATAAGAAAGACAGGTAAGATAGGGTTATAAAAAGTATGCCAATTGATAAAATTACCTTATTAAAGAACGAGTAATTAAAATGTTAACATTCGGGTGTATGCGCGAGCGGCTGGTAAAAAGTGATTAAAGTGTTAACACACGGGTGTGTTCAGGCACACAAACGCCTAGTATAAAATAAGTTTAAGCAGGAATAATTAGAGTGTTAACACACGGGCGTCCTCAGACACGCAAGCGCCTAGTTTACAGTAGTTTAAGCACAAGTCATTAAAGTGCCAACACACGGGCGTCCTCAGACACGCAAGCGCCTAGTTTACAGTAGTTTAAGCACAAGTAATTAAAGTGCCAACACACACAGGCGCGCGAGCGGCTGGTGCTGGAGCCGCTGGCGGAGCTGTGCGCGGTGCGGCACTGCGACGTGCGCGCGCGCCAGCTGGAGTGCGCCGCGCGCCTGCTGCACTCGCGCGGCGACCAGCTCGGCGCCGCCTGGCCGCTCATGATGGAGATCATATCCGCCATCTCCGATCATCACAGGTGACGACCGACATAATCTATCATTTATGTAGTACTTTCTTAGGTTTACGCAAATACATATATGACATTTTAAATGTAACAGTCCTTTCCGACTCTGTCGTGGTTTTATTTTTTAACCGACTTCCAAAAAAAGGAGGAGGTTCTCAATTCGACCGTATATAATTTTTTTTTGTTTGTTCGCGGATTTTTTCGTCGTTTATGAACCGATTTTAATAATTCTTTTTTTGTTGGAAAGGAGATATCCCAAGAGTGGTCCCATGATCCATGGATCCATGGGATCCCAGAGAAATCGAGGGGAATTTTCGAAAATTGTAGCGGCGACTAGTGCGTTTGATAACATTTTCATTAGGTATTTTAAAGCACTACTATTTAATGAAGGTCTGGAGTCGATCTGATGATGGATCCGGAAGATAGTCGAGGGAACTCCTCAACGATTTACAGCAACTACCTAGTGTTTGGGCTTGATTAATTTGTATTGATGATACATCTACACTAAAAATTGAAAAATAAAAACTTAAAAAAAAAACCCGACTTCCAGGCACTGAAAAGTAAAAAATAACTAAACGCGGGTTTTCATTTAAAATAGATACTTAATCAGATTTTTTCGAAGTCGGTTCCAGCCAATACAAATCAAAGCACACCGACTTTAAAAAAACCCCCGTTTAGTTATTTTTTACTTTTCAGTGCCTCGAAGTCGGTTTTTATTTTATTTTTTAAAGTTTTCATACGCTGTATTGTATTGTCAAAATTTTCTTATTTTGATGTCTCAAAGACCTTAGTCTCTCCCGTGCATTTTTTGTAAGTATTCGAAATGCCAGGAACAAAATCTCCAAATGAATGACTTTCTAAACTTTCTAAATTTCTATTGCAAATAAAAGTATTTTCATGACTAAGGAACATAGTGACTAAGGAACAAGATTTTCTCTAAGTGAACGAGACGATTCATACTCAAATACCAACCGTTCCATGGTAATTGGTAACTCATAAATGATAATTAACACGTGACTATTTTTAGTACATGGTGCATCTAGAGATATGATTGTTTAGAATTTAGATATAATATTTTATCCATCTATCATATCCGTCTTATTACGTTGTCCTATTTATAATGTTGCTATAAATAAAATCCTTAGTTAAAATGTTAGAATGTTAAATTTATAGACTAAATTTATTTATATTAATCGCTTTAAAAAATGTATTTTTAAAGACGTCTTATGTAAAATCCTTTTAATCTATACTCTCATAACTCTGTCTGCCTGTCTATCTGTCTGTCTGTTACGTTTTCACGCCTAAATCGCTGAACTAATATTACTTGAAGGTGATGAAATAGGGATTGAAAGTTTGTGTTGGGAACAAATCATTTCTCAAGTTAAAGATATAGAAATTAGCTATTCCTATAATTTGGTAAGAAATAAAGAATATTTCAGCGTTTTGACTAGTTAAAGTAAATTAGGGGTAATTTTTTTTTTTTAAATACTTACCTATTTTTCTATATCTTTATAGTATGTGCATATTACATATGTATATAGTACGTCACTAGCAATAAATAAAAAAATTAAAAAGTGCGTGTATGAATGTGTACACGCGCAAGAAGTAAAATTTCTGTAGGTTATCCATACTCTTTATGAAATTCAATTTATGTTTTAAATAATTAGGACAGGTAAGATATAAAAAATAAAGCATATTAGGCATATTACAACTATATATTTATAGAATATCATATAAGGAAAGAATATAATATTATATATCATTCGTCAGACAATAACAACGGTTACCATGGCAACAAACGTTCGCCGCGCCTGATCAAACTTTTCGTAACGCTCGCGTCACGCATTCACCAGCTCACTCCCCAAGTCAAACGTGCGTAAAGAAGTTTTAGTTCAATAATAAACGAAAACGACACATGTCCTTAGCGAGCAGCTGGTGCGGTCGGCGTTCCAGTGCGCGCAGCTGGTGGCGGGCGACCTGCTGGGCTGCGCCGGGCCGCGCTGCCTGCGCCGCGTGCTGGCCGCCGCCGCCGCCTTCGCGCGCCAGACCAAGGAGCTCAACATCAGCCTCACCGCCGTCGGCCTCATGGTTAGACCTTGCACCGCACATCTCCTGGGTTGTCGCAATCAATCGTTACTATAGAGGACTAAATTATTTTAGAGCCTCTTTTTCATATATTACTATAATTGGTTTATAATTTACATTCTTATTGTTGTTGAATTATTATTATTTGAATGAATTAACCCATATAAATATTAATACTAACACAGATTTAATTTTTTTGAGTTTGTTTCTTCATTTAACAGTAAATTAATTTGTAATATCTTTAGTACATATACATAATATAAAAACTAATGCATTTAACCTGTATAATAAATTTATATGGATTAATTTTTATTGATAATATGATATAATTGTATAAATACATTTTTTTTTTATTTTGAGGCATATCTGCTCTAATAATATATCTAATGTGCGAAACTAATACTTTTTATCGCTGAATTCTTTGAATTTGCTGGACAAATGATGGATAACATTGTAACATGTCTTATTACAGTGGAACATCTCGGACTACCTGTACCACAACCGCGACAAGCTGTCGGCGGCGCTGGCCAGCGAGGCGGCGGCGCCCGACGCGCAGCCCGACCTGCCGCCGCTCGACCGCCTCTGGATGTGCCTCTACATACGTCTCAGTGAGTGTCGACAGATCTACGTGTGTAAATTGATATTATATACAGACCATCCGTATTATTTATAATATTATAAATGTGAAAGTTTGTAAGTATGTATGGATGTTTGTTACTCTTTCACAGAAGAACGGCTGAACGGATCTGGGGGAAATTTGGTACAGATATAGATTGTAGTCTGGAATAGCACAAAATAATATTTATCCTGGGAAAATGTATGGTTCCCATGGGATAGGTTTGTTTTTGTTTTCTTAGAGGCGAACCAGAGCGAAACGAGGGTGAGCCGCTAGTAATATATAAAAATGCAGAAAAAATTGTAACTATAACGGTCAGCGGTCACATAAATTCAGCTTCTTTTATTTACCTTTAAATGTTTAGTTAGATTATTTTAGATTTTTTTTTCATAAAAGGCTACAATAAGACAATAATATACTATAGACATACTCGTATTTATTTAAAAATGACTGATGATTCAATAAACTTGTCGACTCCGTAGCTCTATACAATTTGTATTTGCTGCTATTGTAGTGTATAGATCATTACCAACTTACTCTCGCTTCACGCGGGTGTGTCGTTACGTTAGTACGTACATTTTGAATAGATAAAAATAATTATCGCGAGTGTATCTCAGACATATGTTATTGCGGATTTTTCTCTAGACCTATTTGAGACCGACAATTTTCTAGTATATTTTTCGATGTATATCGCAATATAGGTTTAACCAACGCTAGCCATGTAAATTTCTAAGGACGACTCGAATGAACTAGTTATTGTATTTTCTTGTGGATATGAAAATTTTTATTTACACAACGATGTACTAATGTAATAATTGACGACTCGTTTGGCTCAGTTTGTAGTTTGCAGTGTGTAGTACTTGCTGTGCCAGCGGTCGCGGGTTCGAGTCCCGCTGGGGGCATTCATTTGTGTGATGAGCACGAATGTTTCTACTCCAGTCATGGATGTTTATATTTATAATATGTATGCATTAAAAGTTATATAATATGTGTAGTGTATCAACTATCTGGTATCCATAACACAAGCCTCGTAGCTTACCATGGAACTAGATGGTGCCGTGTGTTAATGTCCCAATATATTTATTTAATGTTATGTACTTTACTAAAGTGCCTGAGTAATGAGTAGTGGCTACCCAAATGTGTGCACAGGCGAGCTGTGCACGGAGGCGCGCGCGCCGGTGCGCCGCGCCGCCAGCCAGACGCTGTTCAGCTGCATCGGCGCGCACGGCGCGCTGCTCAGCCGCGCCGCCTGGCGCGCGCTGCTCGCCGTGCTCTTCCCCATGCTCGACCAGGTCGCCCTCACTCTTATATATACAGATAAATAAAATTGGAGTGTCTGTTTGTAATATTAAAATAACCGCTTTTTACTAAATGCGTCGTATGGATGTATACACGGTACATATACCAAAACAACATTTTTTACAATTTTTGTCTGTCTGTCTTTGTTCCGGCTAATCTCCGAAACGCCTGGACTGATTTTGATGGTACTTTCACTGGCAGATAGCGAATGTTATAGGGAATAACTTAGGCTACTTAGAAAAAGAATCAGGGTTCCGCGAAAAAAATTAAAACCCATGAAATTGTGAACAAAATCCGCGTACGGCGTACGCACCCGAGCAAAACGAGGGTAAATCACTATATAATTTAAATTAAATGAATAACTTAGGAGTAGCAAGCCACTATTTATGTATAAACATAGCTAACCGTAAAAACTTACCTAGGGACAAACGCGAGCGAAGCGAGCGTGAGTCGCTAGTATATGTCTGAATGTCTATTTTACACGGCCGCAGCTTTAAAATTTGATAGGTTTTATTGCATAGAGTTATTTAGTTAAAATGAATGTTTAAGGTTATTAATGGGATAATATCCTCCTGACCGATTTTGACCAAAACCAATCTCATTGCGACTAGCCAAGCGCAAGAGATATTATAGTGTGCATTTGTTTGGATAATATCATAGAAAATCGTTTTCGAAATATTTCAAAATATTGATTACTTTTATTTATTATAATGTTTGATTTCTTGTTCTTTGTACATATTCTGTATGAGAAAAAAATTTATATAGATATATAAAAGTATCATAACCGATATTTTTTCTGTAGGTCCAAAAACAATCAAATATTGCAAGCTCAGAAAAAGTGGACACTGGGGAGCATATACTCATACATCACACGAGGAACACCGCGCAGAAACAGTGGGCTGAGACGCAGGTATATATTATATCTATTTTTAAACATAACATTTACAAAAATAAACTTTTGACTTAATAACAAACGATTCTACTACTAGCTATGAAAAAAGATTTATTAAAAAAAATATATATAAATATATTTAGTTTATATTAAAATGATCTATGATTTTTGTGGGTGTTTTTTTGTTATTCACTTTGTTTTGTCACAATATATAAATATAATATTTATTTACTCATTTTTATCTATCCAGGTGTTGACTCTGTCAGGCGTTTCTCGAGTGTTCCATTCACGCTTCACGCTGTTGACTACAGTGGGAGACTTCAATAGATCCTGGACAGCTCTTCTTGATTACATCACAGATTTTGCCCTTCGAAGAAGTCATGAGGTAAATACATATATGTATTAAATAATACGTGTCATCTATATTGCTAAGCGTTTTTTTTTTTATTAGAAATAGAAAAAATTTTTAGGTTGCATTGCAGCCAGTAATACCATACTATTAAAAATGCGAAAATTTGTATGTGTGTGTATGTTTGTTGTTAATCCCTAACAATGAAACTGTTAGATGCGTTCGAATGAAATTTAGTACACCGATAGATTATAATCGCAATGGAGTAAGTCGCTAGTATAGAATACTATTACCCTATATATGTGTAAATTTAATAAAAATTCAGCAAAGACTGTATGTAGGTTTGTTCTTAAAATAATCCTCAAATAATGTGTCAGGTGTCAGTGGCAGCGCTGAAGTCGTTCCAAGAGGTGGTGTCTGCGGCGGGGCGCGCGGAGGGCGAGCAGCGCCGCGTGTGGCCCGCCGCCTGGGCCGCCTGGACCACCATCGCCGAGGGGCTGGGCAAGCCGCCGCCTGGTAACCTAGCCTTGTGTTACATGTCAGCTCTTATTACGTCCCATTGTTGGGCACGTGGGCATCCCTTCAATACCAAGATCAGGCTATTATCCACCACGCTGGCCAAGTGCGGGTTTGCGGACTTAACATGTCTTTCGAAAACTTGCTAGGTTCTCTCAGACATGCAGGTTTACTCAATAGTTTTTCTTCATATCATGTAATTGTAATCGTGTTGAAAATGATTTGTACATTAAAATATTAGAGGTACGAGACCGGAAATTTGAACCCGATACACTCGGTTTCCAAAGTGAGCGCGACCACTGGGCTAAGTCTGCCAATAGTCCACGTAATCCATAGATTCGTTGTAGGAGTATAATAACCGTACAGAAAATCGCTTAATTACTTTTGCTTCGAAAATGAAGAGAATTGAACTTAACTGTTCAATTTATTAGTTTTTAGTGTGTGTGGGTGAATAATGCGTGTTCACTATGGTTAAATATGCTGAGGGATAATCAAACTTCCAAAGTTCATATATATTTATATTCACTCTAAGTTATACTATATCCCTAGCACAATATATAACAATATATGTAAGTGACAAACGAATCGGTAGGCGGTTACGGGACAAATGGGGTTCGTGGCGCGATACAATTGCTATATAGTCAAAATGTGCGCGTCAGCACTACCACTACAAGTTTATTTGTAACTTAATCTTAAGGTTAAATGATAAAACGATAACATGTTAGAATTATATTTGGTATTGTATAAAATTGGAATAATAAAAACTGAAATAATCGATATTAAAATAACTCGTAACCGGTATAAATTCTCGACATTGAATAATGTAATTAATATGCGATGCTTTGCATGGCAATCGCTAAATATATGACAATCGGCAAACATTTTCCTCGGCTCGAAGCGCATCTCGAACCCAGGACCTGAAGATCAGTAAACATGCATAATAGCCACTAAATCAATTAGGCAGTCAATTTGAACTTTAATCGTTAACAAATCCCAGGTTTTATTTAAAATAACTCATAATAATTTTTAAGCAACGTAACACACGTTTATTATAATCAATATATTATGTATATGTATTTATATCATCTATGATTTCAGTATCAGAAGACGGAAAGCCAGTAGAAGTATACGCGCCTTCGCAAAACTTTCTTACAACACTTGTACAGATCTTTCCACTCATCTTCCAGCATATACGAACGACGTATGTTAATATTTTTTATTAACTATTATACAACATGGATACTATAATATTAAAATATTATTTTTCTGACATTAAATTTAAAGGTTAGCGTAATTTATGTGAAATTAATTTTTTTATTGATATTTTGATAAAATATGTACACATTTATAATATCTTACGTATTATATATTATGTAATACATCGAGTTAACTAGCGACGTATTCTCTCTTCGCTTTGATGTGTCTATATGTTATCGCAGATACATATACACACCCACACATGCACATACACACGCAGACATACGTATACTTTTGTATGTGTGATAGTAGTCCGATTTCCCTAACGGTCGCATGGCTGGTGCAGGTTTTCGGCGGGCGACGTGGAGAAGCTGGGCGAGTGCCTGAGCGTGGTGTGCGGCGTGGAGCCGTCGGCGGCCGCGCTGGACGCGCTGGGCGGCGCGCCCGTCAGCCTGCACGCGCTGCACTGCCTCGACATCGTGCACAAGGTACGCGGACTGTCTTGTTACTTGGAAATATACATATAATAAAGTTATTATTCTGATTTAGTATGAAAATGGAAAGATATGAGACGAAACTTATACATTTTAAAGAACCCGCAGCACAAATATTTTAAGGATATCTACGTAAAAATTATTTCTTAATTTATGAAATTCATTTATTTATTTTATGTAAAGAAAAATCATAAACTATCATCCTCAATCACTCTGTATGGTATTTATTTATGACCGTCAATTGTCCCGAAGTACCATCATCATCAAAGTTTCACGCAAATATATGTGACATTTTAAATAGAACTATTTTCGCGGATTTATGTAGATTTTTGGTTGCCGACGTTTCAAATGATTTACAGCAATCATTATCACGGGAGATAGTTAAATTTATACCATGAGGTATTCCATGTTGGTCGTGCAGGAGGCGCTGTTGCGGCACGAGCTGCTGGGCGCGCTGTTCGCGGCGCTGACGCGGCTGGCGCGCGCGGCGGGCGGCGCGCGCTGCCTGGCCGCCGCCGCCGCGCTCTACCGCGCCGCGCCCACGCCCAGCCAGCCGCATCTGCCTGGCCTGCTGCAGGTACGAGATGCTTGGTTTACTTTTTTTAAAATCTGTATATATACAGATGGTAGAGTGTGGAGACTCATCGGCTAAAAAGCCACACACTAAGACCCAACGAAACTTCCCCCGTTTTTGCGTTGCAGAATCACTTACACACTCAACCAAGACGCTCCAATGGCCGGCCTGTCGAGGCAGACCATAATAACTATGGAATTGCTCCCATGATTGATTCTGCCTTCAGAGAAGCTTGCTATTGTTTTCTTTTTAATAATCGATTCACAATTGACACACATTTTGAAATCAATCTATAAATATGAAGTGCAAATGTATGTTCTACTTACAATAAAGTTTTCAACACGTTCTGTGTATCCAGGCTTTACATTCAGCGGTGAAGAAGTGCTCCCCGGACAAGAGGCGGCGCAACAGCGACAGGGAGCGGGACACCCCCGACGAGCCCACGCAGATTGCGTCGTTGCTGCTACAGGTAATACAAGACTTGTTCTTTAATGTTTCGAATAATAATCGAATAAAAATAAATTTAAAAAAATAAAAATACTTTATAATTTATTCATTAACAAAAATGTTTAAAATTTATATTTAAAAATTATATTACAATTACATTACAACAAAGTTGAAATCGCAAAACTTGCTTAAAAGCACTTGTAAGTTGTAGCATACAAGCCTAGCATTTTTTATTTTTTTAACAAAACACATACCATTTTTCTTTTTTTATTGGAAATTGGTAGTGGTATAACTGTAAAAGAAGTTGATTACTTATTAAAGCAGCCGGTTTTCAATACTAATAAATAAATTAAATAAGAGTCATTTGAAGTAAAGTTTTGATTTTTTGTACCGTAGGTGTTGGCAACAGGTCTACCGCTGGCGAGAGAAAATCCCGAAGAATATAGTGAATTCTGGGAGATACTGCCCGACGTGTTGGAGACGTTTATGTTTGAACCTCCGTAAGTTTCTTCGTTTTATGATTTTTTATTTTAAAATTGTTCTGTCGTTAGCATTTATACGTACATGTACATATTTAGATTTTTTTCATCATAATGTGTTGATTATAAGTTCACTTATTATAAGTTCACTTTTTATGAATTAAAATAAAGACATTTTGATAAGTCATGATTGTTTGAAGTAACATGCAGTTATTTGAAGGTCAATGAAATTGTATGTATTAATGTAATTTATCCTTTACATTTATTTTATCTCTCCCATATAATTCGATTCGCGACAAGATCATTTCTTGTATATTTTCCAATCACTTTTGTTATACATATTTAATATTTTCGGTTGTACAGTAGAGCATATCGTTAATATTATTTGCAAGTCAAAAGTCTAACAGTCTCCATTCTTAGAAGTAGAAGTTTAAATTTTTGTTTAACGTGATGCACTATTTGAGGTTCATTTTTGAGTAACTCATAGGGAACCCAAAAACGGATCGTGAATAATATGAAATGATAATGACGATTGCTACGGTTGCAGCGTGGGCGGCACTGCGCAGGCGCGCGAGGTGGTGCGCGTGCTGCGCGACGAGGTGCTGCGCGCCGGCCCGCCCGCCGCCGCGCGCCGCCTGCTGGCGCTCGTGCGCGCCGGCGCGCTGCACCACGCGCCGCACGCGCCGCACGCGCGCCACGCGCACCTCGCGCAGCGGCTGGCGCGTCAGTGCACACGTCTACGTTTTGATATACGCACACACATACATACACATATTTGTATTGTATTCAGCCCTTTTTAACGTCCCACAGCTGAGCACGGGCCTCCCTTCAATACGAGGGGGATCAGGCCATAGTTCACCACGCTTTCCAAGTGCGGGTTGGCGAACTTCACATGTCGCACATGAAAATACCAGAGATGCGAGACCCGGAATTTGAACCCGCTTCACTCGGTTTCCCAAGCGAGCGTGTTATCACTGGGCTACCACTGCCATATATATATATATATATATATATATATATATAGATATATATACATATATACATACTTATACACATACAGATAGTTATGTAGAATACCACTACAACCCAACGGAACGTTATTCATCTTAAGGAGATGCCATATAATCACTTAAGTACCTCATCCCGGCAAACTGATGGTGCATCTACACTTCGAGCTGACATACCAAGGCAGACCACAACTAACAATGGCTTGTATCCACAATACACTGATATCAGAAAAATACCAGCAGTGCAGCATTATACACCGCCCTTCGAAGTAGGCTGCCGTACCCACATATACTGAACTGTTTTAGATCAAACCCCTAATTTTGACACAAATTAAGAACTGGAAACGTCATTATAATAAAAAAAATGGAATTATAAAACATTATAAAGCTATCGAGGATCTTAATGAAATTTATACTAATATTATAAAGAGGAAAGATTGATTTTTTCTTTGTTTGTTTGTACCGAGTAGGCTCCGAAACTTCTGAACCGATTTAAGTGAAATTTGGTGAGAAGATAGTTTGAGACCCCGTTATGTCATGTCATATGAGTCGCTAGTTATAGATATTTTAATTAAAATTATATCTTTATAGAAAACGAACAAGAGCTAAAAGAGAGGGAAGAATTCGCGCGAACGTGCTTTGAGACTCTACTCCAGTTCTCTATGCTAGAGGACATGGACACTTTGACTGATGCCGACAGTAAGTTTATATATCATTTTAATCATTCCATTATTAATATTACAATTGTGAAAATTTGGTTACATGGATGTTTAATACTTTCTTAGATTTACGCGAATATTAGACATTTAAATAAAACTATCTTTTCGGATTTTTTCGCGGGTTTATTCGGATTTTTGGTTCCCGACGTTTCGATTCCTTTACAGCAATCATGGTCACGGGAGAGACTAAGGTGTTAGATGTCTCAAAAGTATTATATAGTTGTTACAGACAGCCTACCCACAAAATAACAAAAATGAATTCAAAATTTTGAAAATTGGCACGCCAGAACGGCTGAACGGATCTGAATGAAATTTAGCACAGAGATAGATTATAGTCTGTAATAACACATAGATTCTTTTCTCCTTTAAGAAATATGACGGTTCTATTTCGCGTTATAAAATAACAAATTAAAAACTATTGTTCGGTCCAAAGGTTGTTTACCGAACACATAAGCAATAATGCTTAGACGGAGCATTATAAATACATAGCAACACTCCTCAAACAGTCAGTGCTTGTTCGGATAGCAATCAAACCGGCTGCATTCATTATCTTTATTAGCAGTTCATATTATCAGTGTATCATTATATATAGCATGTCAAATTAATAAACTTTACAACGATCTCAGACTACATTTAATTTATCAAGTATTTTGTTAGTAGTAGGTCGCGTCCCCTACAACTATGGTTGTTTATTAGAATATGATTTTTCTACAATTGTTATTTAATATTAATATAGATAAATAACAATGATATATAATTCATTTAATTCTAGGTGAAAGTGACCCGTTAGCAATAATGCCGTTGTTGGACCGGTTTGAAGAAGTCATATCGAAGTACAGCAGGGACGAGGACAGCTCGGAACCTTTACCCAGGTAACATTGTGCTAACTTTAGTTTTAACCGATTTCAAAAAAAAGAGGAGATACCTAAATCGTATGTATGTTTGTTTGTGTATGTTACGCGTTATCTGTGGGTTGGTTAAAATTGATCCTTACAATTCTACAATAAATCGATTATAAGTAAAGGTTGTTCTTACTAAAATTGAAAGAAATGATTTCAGTGTGAAATATTTACTTTTAAAACGACTTAGAAGTCCAGAAGTCCGTGAACTTTTTAATTGGTGAACTTGAAAAAAAGAAAATTGCAGTCTGTATATGATTTGAGAACTCATCATACTCAGTTCGGATATTTTTATATTGTCAACCAGAAGAATCCTATATATACATATAATGAAAAAGATTTAATCTTAAAGGGTATTTTCAGTAAAATTATACTTTCGAATTTTGTCGCAGATTCATTTAGATTTTTAGTTCCCGACGTTTCGAATGCTTTATAGCAATCATGGTCACGGGAGATAAAAGGCTATATAATTAATAAGTATTTTGAAGTGGGTGTAAAATGTATTTTTATAAAGAATGATATGTTACACGTGTGGTGTCTCGGCGGGCAGACACCAGGCGTCGGAGGTGTCGTTCGTGCTGCGCGCGGTGGCCGCGCTGGCCGCCGCCATGCAGCGCGCGCCGCCCGCGCGCGTCGACGCCGCCGCCTGGCAGAAACTCATTGGTGGGTGCTTTGTCTCTTATATTATCTCTATATATATCTATTTTATATATACTTTATTGTACATCATATGCCGTACTGACATAAAGAAAAACAATATATATAAAGAATGTGCACAAAAGGCTTGCGGTTGGGTTGTCTTTTTCGATTTCATCAAGATGACCTTCGGGTTAGCAGTATGGGTGATTACACAGGTGGGTGCTGTAAGTGTACTATGCACCCCTTTGCAGCAATATCATATCAATTTTCAAGGTGAATGTTTCGAAAGCACTATGCTATCTTGTAGTAAATTATAGTTTTACTCGTTAATCTTAAAGTTGTTTCCCAATTGTAATATAGAACTAAGTATGACAGTCGGGTATGTCTCACCCGCATGTTCTCGCACGCTTGTCCTGTCTAGACGCCATCGTTAGATGATTATATGAATTATATCAGTCTATGTTAAAACTACGAAGTACAGTTACGAATAAAGACAAATTGGTTTTAAGAAATATAAATATAAATCCTAAAAAGTTTAGGCTAATTTCTCATTTAAACCTGTACAAAGGAAAATTAAATTATTAATCCAAATTTGAATGGATAGAATTTTCAACATATCACTAGACTGTGGTTACATGCAACAATGTATGTATATTGTATAGCTAGCGGCTCACCCTCACTTCGCTCGGGTTTGCCTCTAGACAAACAAAAACAAATCTATCCCACGGGAAGCGTACATTTTTCCGGGATAAAAAGTAGTAAAATTGTAGAAAATAAGCTACAAATATAGTTCACTATATTATTGCAAAGTTTCATTAAAATCCAATCAGTGGTTTTTGTGTACTAAGCTGTATAAGTTACTATAGTTTTTTAACTATCCCACGGGAACTCTCTAATTTTCCGGGATGAAAAATCTATATATTGACCGGGGATATAAAGTACCACCATACAAAATTTCATTTTAATCGGTCCAACAGTTTCGGAAATTAAACCATACAAGAGACAAACAGACAGAGAAACAAAAAAATTGAAAAAAATCAGGATATATTCTATTTCTCTTCTTACATCCCTCTGATTTGGTTTTTAGCATTTTTTCTATGTACAGACATTCGACCTCTACAGTTTTATTATATGTATACTGTATAGGTAATGACACTACAGGACTTAAACGCGTGAATTCGTAAACTCGTCGGGTCGCACCATCGTGGTCACGGTACACTTGCGTCCAGTAGTGTCATTATTATATAATTATGGAACATGAAGTTTTAAAAAGTGATATAGTGTATATATGTGCGTGTATGTATGTATGTGCAGACGTGTACCCGTCGCTGGTGCGGCTGGCGGGCGGCGGGCGCGCGTGCGCGGGCGGCGCGGGCGCGGCGCTGCGCGAGGCGCTGCTGCAGTACGGCGCGCTGCTGGCGCCGCCCGCCCGCCCCACGCCGCCCTAGCGCCGCCTACTCTACACCGTGCGCATATAGGGCACGAGGCTCTAGGCCGCGCCGACCTCAGTGAGTGTTACACCACCTTTATTTTTTCTTGTTGCGAGGGAACTCCGCCGTGGAGCCTGCCAGCTCTCAACGGTCTGGGAACTATGAGACTACTTATTCAGAACTATTACTGTTATGCGATGGTTTTTTTTTTTATATCGTTAAAAAAATCATAGGACCGATGGTCAGGGGACTGTGAGATTCTTATTCAGAATTTTATTTTTGCGTTGCAATGGGACATTACGGGAATTGAAATGTTACCTTATATCTGTCTACGTGTATACATTATATAGATTGTAATATTATTATTTTTTTTATTTGGGTTAAAACTTTGAAAATTATAATTACATAAAAGATAAATGGATAAACGTATTACTTTAAATTCTAATTATTAAAGCTATAATGTGAATTATTAAATTTCTTTCTTGGCATATTATACAATGGTACTATTAAAAATTAATTACCTATATACACTAAGTATCAAAAACGCATGTCGTCTGCGCGTATATTGCGCGTTAATAAATTTAAAAACAGCGAGTTCACGCGCAGCGACGTCAGCGTGTTAAAAATTAAACGACGTCATACGCATTGGCCCTAAGGCTTGATTAATTATTTATTATTATTTAACCGAATTGGACATATTCATATCCATATTTTTTATTTCAGTGTCGAGCTCAATGCTTCCATGTCGGCGTGGCTTAGTTATATAAACACGGTTAAATATTAGAAAAAGGTGAATTATAGACTTTATAGCAAGTTGTAGAGCCAACTTTATAGCAACTCGAACATTGCCGTGTACAGACACCCGGACGTATAGATTTGTATATAGCTATAGATTTATTACGTGTCATATATATATTATTTAATTTAGTTAAATTAAAAAATCAATGAATAATATAATTTAAAATATTAATATAATTTGTGTTTTGTCTTAATATCTTACATTGCTACAAGAGCTCATTTTAATAGTTTAAGTAGTAGCATCTGGCATCACCCACTAATGCTCTACATACATATGTATATTAGTAAAATGTTGGATACATTTATAATTGTTCAAAGTAATTTAAAAAGTAAGCGTGATATTAAATTAAAATTAAATGTCTTTAACCGACTTAAAAAAAGAGCGATTCTCTAATTAGCTTAATTTCAACTGAAATAATATTTATGATTGTATTTTTTCTTTTTTTTTTTAATTAGACCATTTATTAATAATTAAGTATTTGAATAAGTATGTGAAGAAACTTAAATTATACTATATAATTCATCTCACTGTTTGTCGTTGTGCAATTACGAGTAAAACTGCGGGCTATAACTTATTAAGTGTTAATTATTGTAGAAATACGTCATTGACAATACAGAAAATGTTTTTTATGTAAATATATAATTTATTAGATAGGTTACATTATGTATGTCCGTTCTATTTGTAGTGATGTCATTTCATTACAATCATCTTTCTTTTAGATTCGGTTTGCAGTTGAAAGTTAATTGCAATAAATTGAGTATTTAATCTTATTATAATTATTTATATTCCTTAAAAAAAATTGTTTTGATATCCTAAATTGGATATGTTTTTTTCAGTTTTGCTTAATATGGATATGGTTTACATATAAAGATTTATAATACATTCATGTTGCAGCAAATCATTCACTTATATTTAAAATTAAACTGATTATTGCATACTAGCTTTAATATAAGTACGATAAGGCTTACAAAGCCTTTTTACTGTGGATGTATAAGAGCCTACTATGAGGTCGTAAATAAATCTCCGAAGCAACCATAAAAAGTTATTATTATTATTATTTATTTGTATTTATATCCTTATAATTATTTACTTACGTCTTATGTACACTTTAATAAACGACAAGTGATATTGAAAATAATCAAAGTATTTCTTTGTATATATTGAAAATTATTGTAATATTAGTTAAATTGCTTTGGCCATTGTACGTTTAAAATGCAAATATTTGATGTAAGAGATTATGTAATAGGTATTGTGTGTATGTCGTGTTATGAATATTAAAAAGTAAGGGATCAAACGGAATTTATTATCTACAAGCGACTCACCCTCGCTTCGCTTGGACTCGTCCCTGAGTACGTTTTAACGGTTAGTATGGAATAGATAGATTATATATACATAAGTATAGAAATTATATCCCTATATTATTTCATAAATATAAAAACTTCCACAATAATACCCCCCCCCCCCCTTTCCCCCGCTCCCTCCACGTTTCACCCCTTTAAGGGAAGATTTCCGGAAAAAAACTACGTCCTTCTCAAACTATCTTCATACGAAATTTCACCTCAGACGGTTCAGCGGATTAAGCATGAAAAGGTAACAGACAGACGTTTGAAACGTTTGATCCCTTAGTTTTTTTTTTCAAATAACATAGGGTAAATATTATTAAGATAAATAAAATTGAAAATTAATTAGAGAGCGATTTATCATTATTACTTTTATACATTTTTCATGATATTGTAGCATCACGTCGTAGATTTGTGAAGATTTTAGTGTAGGTAGGTATGGAATTTAGTATTAACACACATAGATGACCATTTCACGTTATATTTATTAACTAATGACTTACCCTCGCTCCGCTCGGGTGCGTACCTAGGTACGCGGATTTTGGTGGCATTTCATAGGTTTTAATTTTTTTACGCGAAACCCTAATCCCTTTTCTTAAATAAAAGTAGCCTAAATTACTCCTGATAACATCAGCTATCTGCCAGTGAAAGTCCTTTCAAAATCGGTCCACCCGTTTCGGAGGTAAGCCGGAACAAACAGACAGACAAAAAATTTAAAAAATAGTTTTTTTTTATTATAAGTAGTATACTTTTGTATATATTTAGTAAAAAGCTGTTATTTTGACATTTTAAACATACACATCATTTTTATTCATCTATATAGATAACACAAATCCGTATTAATAGTTTCACTATGTATTATATTCGAAGAAATCTCAGAAACATGGGCAGGTCTAGATTTTTAATCATCGCATCAAATTCACTTCGGCACATTCCTTTTAAATATACAGTCTGTATCAAATAAGTTGAAAAAAATGGCGTTAATATCTTAAAATAACGCCATATTAATTAATAGGTCATGTAATATAACACAATAGCCGCCATTTTGGCCTAACTAACGTTTCGCATTATAATACTTACTATACGCGCGCTTATTTATATATTTATAATGTTGCATCCAATACCTTCTTATAACTACTTTTACTAATAATGTAGAGTAATCGTAAATACGCAGAGTGCATAAAGTCTCTTGTTAGTTTTGTCTCGATATTGCGAATTCTTTCTCCAAACATTATTTAACGGCCAGCGCAAGGAGGTCTGACTTGAAGAAGTAATATTATTTAAAATATATAATTTCTACGATATCCGTGAACGACGCCAATAAATAAGTACACAAAACTGGCTTTGATATTAATTTGAAATTTTATTATTTTTACATAAGGATTATTTTTTTTTAATTAAACAGTTACATCGAATATTGTAGTATCGAATATTGTAGTCGCTTTCACGACTTCTTACTTCATGTTGCCAACTTATCTAAATAGTTTTTAACTTACATTATATAAATACCATGTTTAAACTACATAATATTAAACACATTAAAAAATGTCACGATGAATCTCCGTAACCTATCTACCTTTTGTTCTTCTTACTAGAAATAGAAAGACTTAATCATAATTTGTATAGACCATATGTCACATCTATTGCTAGTGAGGAAAACCCAAAGACATGAGTGGACTGATTGTGTTTCTTAGTCAGCCGTCAGCTATATATGGCGGAAAAGCGCGACAGAGACAACACGAATATGCGGCCAAGTCTTTTGTATCAATTGAAATACGATTAACTACTGAAATATTTATAACCATTTTATTCCGATTATAAATTCAAATTGCAATAAAAGAAGGTAGAGTGGTCATTTTCATGAGAGTATTGCTCAGTCCATTCTTAAGGTCTATGGGGAAACCACAGATAAATAGATTATTGGGTCCGTAGTAAGCCTATGTAAAGGTTCTAATTGAAAATGAATGTAAAGTTTTTGATATGACAACACCAAGTTACCATTTACAATATCTCTATGATATAAAACCCATCGAATACACCTAGTATGTGTTTGATTTTATATATTAGTTGTAACTTAATTATTTTTGTAATTCTTTCTGAATATTATCTATATATCTGTCGTCTAAAATGTCTTGTTCCTGTAAACGGTACGCGCCAAAAAACGGACGCCAAATATTTGAATAATTTACTGATATACTTCCGTTTTAATTAAATAATATATTTTTTATTTATAATATTAAAAAAATATTTTAAATTTTATTATTAAAACTCATAAAGTATACATTAATAAACGATTTTAGTTTATAAGTGATGACTGTAACCTCGTGGATATTTTTTATAACATAACAGTGCTAAGAAGTCTAACCTTTAAAAGATCTATTACATATATAAAATATAACTATAGATACGTAACAATAGGTAGTATTATGTGCGGGTCATGTGATGTTTGCAAAACTATGAATAAAATTATCAATAACATAATCTAAGTTGACCGGTCTCTCAAAGACATACATGTTTTACATCGAAAATTGAACATAAATCATATTAAATGTATCATAATTAGCCCAAATAGAAAGCTGATCTTGAAATAGATCTGTCGAAGACCGATCATGGTATTGGCGACCGAAACCATCATTGTTGATAATTTGCCCTGACATGTTCGTACAAACCCAACTTTAGGGCTGTAAGGATTTTATCTTCAAATAGACCCAATAAGAACCCTAGAACGAGATTGAGGCGTAATGTAGACCGATACTAGCTGGTTTAACGATAGGATTTCTATAGAATAATACCGAAATAACTTACATATTATTATAATATATTTCACGTATCAGAGAACAAATTCTATATTGCAATTCACCAAAAATATTAAATTTCATTTAAGTAGACCCTTGCTATTTGTAGACATTAAAAGTGAAATAAGAATTGATTTACAAAATCGAATGTCCTTTTAATCCTAACTCACTCATTGGTTTATAAAAACTGTAGAGTAGTAACCTCTAAAATACTTTTGTATTACGATTAGCCATACTAAGTAGAATATAAATGGTAAAAGCATTTCGCTCACTATAACAATTACTTACATAGATATTTCATGTTGCAACATTACGTTATAGGGAGGTAAATATTTCTTTTAAATGCCCACGTCAGTAAAAACTGAATAAATGAATGATTTAAAGTTATTCTGTTGTTTTATTCTTATCTCCATTATAAATTATTATATTATTATAAATAAATTTCATAAAAAAATGTTTTAGTGTATGTATGTATGCTCTCCTTCAGGTGGAAACGGCTGGACCGATTTAGATGAAATTTAATACACAAATAGATTATAAAATGGAGTAATACATAGACTGTTGTTAGACAGCTGTGACTCACCCGAGAGAAGCTATTATAAGTAGTTTGTTAGTTCGTATTTATGGGTGAACTTCTTTTATTTAAATTAAATTATCCCTGATATTATAATTTTAGACTTATTTAGCCATCCTATTTTCCTCTGATTGTTATTCCCATTATATAACCTTGCTATAGTAAACAAAAAATATATAATTATACATATTAGTTATATCGCGAGGTCCTAGATTCGAGTTTTAATTTGGGTAAAAAAATTGTGATTCTATCAAAAACCTACTTGAGAAGTGGGTGGTATTCAGTGCCTTATAAATCATCTCATAGATCAGGTGGTAATCATTTCTATTTTTACGATCTATACAGATGAATAAAATTGAAGTGTCTGTTTGTAATGTCAAAATAACAGCTTTATACTAAATGCATGTGGAATTAATTATATACGGTACTTATAAGAAAAACTCAATTTTTAAATTTTTGTCTGTCTGTTTGTTCCGGCTAATCTCCGAGACGGCTGGACCAATTTAAACGGGACTTCCGCTGGCAAGTAGCTGATATTATAAGGGGTAGGTAACTTAGGCTAATTTTATTTTAGAAAAATAATTAGGGTTTCGCTCAAAAAAATTAAAACGTACCTAGGGACCCATCAGAGCGAAGCGAGGGTAAGTCGTTACTTTTAAATAATATAATTTATTGAAGACACACTACAAGGTTTTATGTCACTTTGCAAAGAGTTCATCATATTTTGTCAGTAATACGACGACTAATGAAAGGAAGTGACATGTTATCTAATATCTTGATTCATGACTACTGGAGCAACTGTTACTGCAAGTATCTACGGAATGTGTAACTAAATTAAGATGGTTGAATCAGTAAAATAATAAAGATTTTTATTCATATAGATGTTTAAAATGATATTATCATTTTTATCAAGTTGTTTACTCCTCATTATAAAGATGGCGCTATATATTTATGTATAATAATAATAAATGTTGGGACACACAGCACCATCTATAGTTCCATGGTATTACCATGCTAATATTAGCTTAAAACTAAGAAGTTTGCGTTATGGGTACCAGATAGTTGATACACTATATATATACACATATATAACTTTAAATACATACATTTTATAAATATGTATAAACACTCATGACTGGAGTACAAACATTTGTGCTCATAACACAAATAAATGCCGCCAGTGGAACTCGAATCCGCGACCGCTGGCACAGCGAGTAGGGTCACTACAAACTGAGCCAAACGTGTCGTCGTAATATTATATTATATCATTCATTATCGTCTGGAAATCAGCCGAACGAGAAGCTAAGCAACACACTAGGAGGTGTCCCACGTCGGTGGGCGGTATACCATGGCACGTCTGCTTGTACTGTTGCTCCTAGTACGTCCCTGATAGTATGTGGACCACATGGTTTTTGTGGTCTACCTCACTCCTCAGCATGCAGCCGTCGCGTTGAGGCGTCCTGTGCGTAAGCGATCCTGCGAGCCCTACTAAGACGGGGAAGCTTAAGTTGAATTTTAGTGGGTTGTACTGGTTTTTCTGGCCAGTGAGTTCCACATAACCTGTGTGTATTAAGCGTACCTATATGCAATTTCTAAAGGTAAAAAAAAATGGTAACTATCCCATCATTACGTACATTTTGAAAAAAGATATTCAAATACAAATTCTCATCATCGCTGGCATCAACTATTCATAGTATCATTTTAAACAAAGATCTGTCCCGTAAAAGATTACTTTTGAAACTAATCATAAATAGAAAGTACTTGACCTTAGAATATCTCTACAATACCTACCTATAGTGAGAGCAAAAATAAACGCTCTATTGTTCTCGCGTCACGCTACTAATCTATCTATACCTTACTATTTTATAGGTAAGTACCTACTTTCACTGTTATCTACACGCATTAATACTAAACAGTATGAAAAAAAAAACATGAGTGTAGGTGTACTAATGTACGCACTTAGAAGTTATACTTCTTTGGTGTAACAGAACAAAAACAGCTAAAGATTTCATCCGATATATCACAACTCTCTGTTTGTAAAAGGAATGCAGCTAACTTCATCATGTCACTTTTTGGCTGTCGGTGTGTGTGCGCGCATCGTAAAAATTTTACTCTCATATTTTCCAAACGTCCCAAAGAAGTATAACTTCAAAAATTGTATGTACATTGAATTTTTTAAATTTGTGTTTGGATGCAATGTCTAAATAATTTTAAAGGCGTATTAAAAATGAAGTATAAGATCTATAAATGAGAATGGAAGATCTTTCCATTTAGAAATAAAAGTAGGTGGTTAACATACTCAATACGGCGCAGACAAGCTGTCATGACTAAGTATAGCGCTGCGGCCCCCTGTCTCTCGTCTCGGTTATTTTGGGGTCACTTGCGAGTCTTGCGACTTGCTTATACTTAAAATACCTTGTAAATGAGTATATAATTTATTTATACGATTTGTTTTACAGAATTAGTAAGCTTATATGTCAGTAATTTGGATAATTCATCCTCTACTTAATTAAAACATTTAAAGATATTTACTAGCCTTACATCGATCAAAAATAACTTTTTTGATCGATATAGTCTTATTACTCTTATAAAATAAAAAGTAACACTGTTTGTTTGTCTTTTTTTTGTGCTTAACAGTTATCCGAGTGAAAAGAATCGGAAAACAAAATATTTATTCAATATTGTTTTCAGAACAGCCGTATCAGTCAACACAAAAATGTGTTTCATAGAATTTGCAATAATTTCATCTTAATTTATTTATTTAATATTTATAAATTACTGCAAATTCTACGAACACATTTTTGTGTTGGTTCATATAACACTAGCGACTCATCCTCGTTTCGCTTCGGTTTCGTCCCTAAACAAATCTTTCTCACGGAAACCGTAATTTTTTTCGGAATGACATATAGCCTTATAGCCTTCCTCAATAAACGGGCTATCTAATGCAAAAAGATTTTTTCAAATCAGATAAATGGTTCCTGAGATTAGAGCTTTCTATCAAACACAGAAACAAACAAACTCTGCATTTTTATAATATTAGTATAGATGTTCTTAAAATAACATTGAATAATGAAGTATATTGCTTATGTACATATGCGAATCGTTACCTAAATTTCATTTATATTTAATTACAATTTGTCATCAATTTACCTCAACCATTTTAAAAAAAAAAGGCATTGGAATTATTATTGTTAGGTATATGCAAGTACACTCTGAGCCTACAAACTACACTGTTCAATAAAAATAAATACTTATACGAGGCAATATCATTGTCAATGCAACTTCAATTGGTGTAATGTACATTCGAGTGCCCAGCAGCTGATAGAAGTAATTAACAATAAGAATTGATAGGTCTTACAATTCTGATCTCTCATATCTATTCAGAATCAGTACCCATAATTTATCAAGCAAACAAGCTTGGGTATTTCGCTAGCGAAGTCGCTAATTACTAAAAAGAACTCTACAATAACAGTAGGTACCAGTATATTATGAATGCTTAACTGGATCTATCAACTGCCATTATTGTTGTCTAATTTCTATGGGATGAACTATGGATTTGCATGGTTTATGAGTTTGATTTTAAATGGTTGGTTGGTTTAATCTAAAAAGTTATCTTTTACTTCAAGACTCACATTCATGAGTGAAACTTTAGATAAAATTAAAAGAAGTGCTTTAAGTTACATAGAATATAAATAACAGTATTTATTATCTTCTGAACTGAAGATGTGCAACGAAAGTTGAAACAACTCGGCGGGAGACGGAAATGTAGCGTGAAGTCGGATCAATGACCGCTAACCTTAAACAAGGCAGAAAATAGCTCGCGTTCCTCGCGCTTCAGATTAGACACACATGGGTTTATAGTTTTCATTAATGATTATTATAGATAACCGATTAATACTTATTCCGTTTTTGGCAAAGAAAGTAATATTTTATTACCATAAGATACTATTGAGTGATCAACGGTTAAGACAACATAATTATACTAAGCCACGTTGTAATATTCTTACCGATAAAACGACGTTTCCCGTATTGCTTTTCAAATTTTCTTATCATCGCGATTAAATGATGACAAACTGCACTCCACACAAAAAATAGGATAACAAACAGATAAAGATTTTAATTTAGTTGTTTCTTACTTGAAAGGTGAAGCGATAGAGTTCTTAGCTATAAATGAAGAAAATTCGTTCAACTTCAGCCATTTGCAGGCCATCAGCTTTTTTCTAATAATTTCCACAAATCTAATCCATTCTTACTTCAGTCTTGCAACGATATGGTTACCTTGGCCCAATGCTGGCAGCGTCACCTTAGAATCTGCAAGGTACTCAACTCTTAACTAAAATACTGGGGAGATATTGTTTTTAAGCTCATTGAAATGACCTCAAGGAATACGAAATCTATTTAAAGACATTTGATAAATATAAAATCATATATGTCTAAGTGTTATTTTAAATCAATTAAATATTAATTAATAAATACTTACCTAAAGTTTAAAATAAACTGGGTCTAAAATTAAATAGCTAAATATTAAAACGCATATAATGTATTTATGTTCGTAGTTTTTCCTGCTCAATTATAAATAAACTATCCTGTTTACAGAATAACTTGTGATTTAGGTAGTTACTGAAGGCCAAAAATGGGTCACTTATATTTATAAAAATAATATTATTATATAGGCTTGTGCCATCAACGCAGTTGGCACACATACATACTTTTTGTAATTACGATTATGTAATAAAAAATAGAAGCATTAAAAATTGTGTACTTATATCACAAAATTGCTTATAATTTATAAGTAATATGTTCTCTAACTACTTCTAGATATATAAAGATCCCGTTCGACATCAGTTGATCTAGATTGAACACTGCATGTATATAGAAATGTTACCCCATGTACAGCTGCAGATCTGGAAGTACCGGATTCGAGTCTCATGTCGGGCTAAGTATAATTATTGGTTTTTCGGCTAAGCAATTCGCAATAATAGCTTAATGTTTGAAAGTTAGCGGTGTTACATATCTGTGCCTCAGAGAGCATGTAAAGTCGATCCTCGTACTTAATCTCTCAGCGCGAGTGCAAACTGTCGTCCCACCGAAGTTTGAGAAATGGAAAGTGTACTTATTGCAGACACACTTGTAACCTACAATATCTCCTGCGCAGTTAACAACTGAGCCAAAATCAGGCAAACGAAAAATCATTATAGTCATATTCTTTTGCCTATAATTGCCGTATTCAACCTTAGCGTCGCCCTGGACACTGTAAAAAATGCCGCCCAATTATGGACATTTTGCATAAAATATATTAAGTTTAGATAAAGTTTTTTTTTCTTTTAATTATTAATTTTTCGAAAAATACAAAAAATTGATTTATAAATGTTTTCAATATTTCGAAAGTAACTTTTTACAAGTATCAAGTAATTTTTTTTTTTGTATTTTTTTGTAGGTGCTAGAAAATACAAAAAGAATGAAAATTTGCCGCCCGCCCAGGGCGAGCCCCGAGAATATTGTAAATCCAGCGCTGATAATCATATAAACTAGGTAGGTACCATTTTAGCAAAATTCTTAGCTACGAAGCTATATCTAATCATTTGGATAGCTAGCGATTATTTAAAGGTATTAAATTATGGAAATATTAGAGAATTAATATTAAAACAAATGGTACCTACATTATATGTATGTATGTATATCCATCGTAACATGTACTATGTATATATACTTTTAAATCAAACCTTATTTAGCGTTTTTACAGCTCCTATTAAATTTTAATTAAATAAAGCTGTATTAGTTAAGCCTACGTACATACTCATAACTTTCGAGGCAAAATTATGTCACCGTTCATTCATAAGATGACCATATAAGGCAAGGCGAGGATGATGTCATCTCGCCCACATCTAGAGTCTCGGCACTTATCATACTTGTTGTTGTGTAGGTTTACGTCAAGGATGCGAGTAGGTTACAGTTGACGGTAACTTGATCAATTATATTGAATATCGATTGATTTCTCTTCATACATATGGGAAATAAAGGAATACTACCTAATATGAAATCAATTAATACTACAAAAATATGCGTACCTTTCATAATATGTCCCATAACCCCCGCTATCGTAAGTGTAAAATTAACACCCTGGTGAGTATGGCGGCCTATCAATATTTCCATATCTTTAGGGGTTAATGTCAAGAAATTCTCAATGCTAACATATTTATTTCTATACTAATATTATACAGAGACAGTTCGTTTGTTTGTTTGAACGTGGTGATCTCAGGAACTACTAATCCGATTTGAATAGTTCTTTTTACATTAGAGGGGCTAATGGGCTACCATTTATTGAGGAAGGCATAGGCTATATATCAACATGCTACGTAGCCAAGGAGAGCTCCTCTCTCTCCGAGTTATAATAAATATCAACAAATCGGGCAGAATGCTACACAAAGGTAAGTGTTTTTTGTACTTTGAACGAGGGCGAATAATAGAAAGGTCGTCAACATTTTCAAAGTTAAAACTAACTTTTGGCTCCCATTCATCTAGTAACCGGGCAACCCAAATAAAGAAAATATTACCAACCCCAAACTAATATATCCTATGAATTATTATAATTCATACTGTTTTCTATTTCTTTAATTATTAGTAGAGACAAAATGTTTGTATGAAATTAATCTATGGAAATGTATATTATTATATGCAACATATTAGTATTGTTTCTTTGTAATCTGTATGTGTTAAAAGTTAAAATTTAATTTAAATAGTTTATACTTTAATATATGTGTAATGTGTATCTAAATTCGAAAGGGATAATTTCTCAAACAAACAACAAAATTATTTATTGATTTCTTTTATTTCACCGGAATGTATTCGGTGTGAGTGCGCTGAACGTAAATTAATCCGTTTAGTATTCCTCAGCACCCTCGCCTTCTCCCTCAGCGGAGTCCATGCCGACCTCTTCGTAGTCCTTCTCCAGAGCGGCCAAGTCCTCGCGAGCCTCGGAGAACTCTCCCTCCTCCATACCCTCACCGACGTACCAGTGGACGAAGGCGCGCTTGGCGTACATAAGATCGAACTTATGGTCAAGGCGAGCCCAGGCCTCGGCGATGGCGGTGGTGTTGGACAACATGCACACGGCACGCTGTACTTTAGCCAAGTCTCCGCCGGGGACGACGGTGGGTGGCTGGTAGTTGATGCCAACCTTGAAACCGGTAGGACACCAGTCTACGAATTGGATGGTACGCTTGGTCTTGATGGTAGCGATGGCGGCGTTGACGTCCTTGGGTACGACATCTCCACGGTACAACATGCAGCAAGCCATGTATTTGCCGTGACGTGGGTCGCATTTAACCATCTGGTTGGCTGGTTCGAAGCACGCATTTGTGATTTCAGAGACCGAGAGCTGTTCATGGTAAGCCTTCTCGGCAGAGATGACTGGGGCGTAGGTCACCAGAGGGAAGTGGATACGTGGGTAGGGCACCAAGTTGGTTTGGAACTCAGTAAGATCGACGTTGAGTGCGCCGTCGAAACGCAGGGAGGCGGTGATAGAGGACACGATCTGACCAATCAGACGATTCAGGTTGGTGTAGGTTGGGCGCTCAATGTCCAAGTTGCGGCGGCAGATATCGTAGATGGCCTCGTTATCAACCATGAAAGCGCAGTCGGAGTGCTCAAGAGTGGTGTGAGTGGTCAGGATGGAGTTGTAGGGTTCAACGACAGCGGTCGAGACCTGAGGGGCGGGGTAGATGGCGAACTCGAGTTTGGACTTCTTGCCGTAGTCAACCGAGAGGCGCTCCATCAACAGGGAAGTGAACCCTGATCCGGTACCACCACCGAAAGAGTGGAAGATGAGGAAGCCCTGAAGGCCTGTGCACTGGTCAGCGAGCTTACGGATGCGGTCGAGGACTAGGTCAACAATTTCCTTGCCGATGGTGTAGTGACCACGGGCATAGTTGTTGGCCGCATCTTCCTTACCAGTGATAAGTTGTTCTGGATGAAACAACTGTCTGTATGTGCCGGTACGAACCTCATCTGTTAACAAAAGACAAAATTGTTTAAAATATGTACATTGAGGTATAATAACTTTATAATAAACAATTTTGAAAATAAAGAGTATATATCTTTTAGATCAGCTGCTTACCAACTACTGTAGGCTCCAAGTCGACGAACACTGCACGAGGTACATGTTTGCCGGCGCCGGTTTCGCTGAAGAAGGTGTTGAAGGAATCGTCTCCACCTCCGATGGTTTTGTCAGTGGGCATCTGGCCATCAGGTTGGATGCCATGCTCAAGGCAGTAGAGCTCCCAGCAAGCGTTACCGATCTGGACTCCAGCTTGGCCAACGTGTACGGAGATGCACTCACGCTAGAAAAATAATAGAGAAAATAAGCCACTTAATTAATGGAATATTTTTAAGTCTACATGTTAGATTTTGCTACAATATATTTTGACTAAGGTCTAACAATATTTTTTGTTCAAAATGTATAGAAACAAGATATAAGTATCAAATACCTACAATTTACATAGCGTGATTAAATTCCAAGAACGCTTTTGTAAAGTAACAGTATCTCCTATACCTATTATGTATCAAGTAAAAGCAAAGTGAAAGAAAGTTGAAAGTACGTAACCTCATTTTACTAACACAGTTACTTTATAATTAAAAAAAAGCTAGTACCATAAAAGGATAAAGTACGTATTCGTAAAAATCAATAAATATCTATCTCGTGACATTAGCGTGCGACAGCCTTGAATTAGGTCAACGAACACGTCATCGATCGATCGTCAAAAACATCGGTTATAAAATTAATTACTAAATAACAAATTTAATAACTTAAATGTTTCTTAAGCGTTTTCAAACTTAAGCATTTAGTTTTGAACGTATTTATAGATTTTAATTAATTGAATTGAAAAGGGCGTGTCGGCTACATACATGTATTACTGGCGATGTCTATGAACATTAAAATAAAAAACTCGATAAAATCTCATTTTAAAGTTCAATAATAGCGTTATACGAGGGAGTATGTTAGAAATTTCATATAAAAGACTTAAAAAGTTGTCACACCCGGCCTCATGTATAATACCGACAAGATGGCGCAGCCGGCGGCACTCACTAACGGAAATACGCGACGACCTAAAGATTTGTTATGCGAATTATGAATCTCACGAAATAAAATAAAGTAAAACTTACCATTTTGATTGAGTTTTGTAGAACTTAGCGTAGAAATATAAATTAATAAATTAATCAGTCTACGTTCAGCGTGACCGGTTAAGAGGCTTGCCAAACGGTTAGTAACGTTGAAAATCCGTTATTCTGGTATTTATATACCGGCAGCGTGGTGGGCGACAGACGCTCCGTGCTGCACTGTGATTGGTGGACGAGACTGCCGCAGCGCCATATCGACCAATCGGCAAACATGCATTATATCACCATTGCGGGTGTATTGCTGATTCATGGGTGCTTAGAGTTGTTACTTGTCGATAATTATTATTCGATTTTTAAATTCTCAAAAGTGTTTTATGAACACTGTAAGCTTATTCTATTATTTAAATACTTTGTAGATGGAAAATACTCGAATAGTTCACTCATTAATTTAACATATTATGAATTATGTTATAAAATAATCGCTAGTAACAACATAAAATTAGTCAGTCTTCAAAACTTTATTGATAATATTTAGTATAGCTATAATAATTCGTCTGCAAACATGTGTGATCTTTTTATTGATTAGTTTATAACATTTTCTTATATTTACATCCTACAAAATAAATTTAACTTACACTTTTTACTATAAAATTTGCCCATTTCGTTTTTATGTTACTAGTCACTGGAATCATATCCACAATTTATTTTGATTTATTTGAGACAAGCGGCTCACCCCCTTTTTGCTCGAGTGTGTCTCTAATGAAAAACAAAAACAAATCTGTCCCACGAGAACCGTACATTTTTCCGGAATAAAAAGTAATTTCGTCCAGATCTAGCGTGATTGAGTAACAAATATACGTCCATCCAAACTTTCGCATTTATATATCAGATTTCACAAGTTTTAGTTGTTTAAGAGTAAAATTAAGGAGTTTTAATATAAATATTAATTTATTTTTAAATTTCAATAGAAAGTACAATAGCAATAACGAATAGTTTAAAATTCTGATTAAAAAAATAGGAGAGACACAGCGAATGAATCATGCGTCTAAACATATTCTTTTAGTCTAATATCCCAAAACATATTTTGTATTTTAATACATCTATCAGTTTATATATCACACATTTTAACAATTACCTTTGATTGATAATGTCGTTTATAAATAATTTCACTTCTCAAGTGTAACTATTAAGTTAAATAATCTTTGACAAGCTATTCATGGAGTTTTTAGATTTTTCTTTAGCTTGGAGCTTCTTATATCGATATAAAACATCGTGCCACACTAACTATGTTTGTGTGGGTTTCCGAAGAACGCACACTAATGAAGTCTACCGTAACCGTCTGGAGCTTTTTATTCCATTTTTTCGCTAAAAATACTATTTCTGGATCAATAAATTCTAGAATAAATGATTTAAAAATAAACTATTTACATACAACTTGTTAAACATTAAAATACTATTGTCTATTCAATGTAATTTAGATAAAACATGGTTAGTTATTGTTTATATATCATTCGACTTTTGTATGTGTGCGTATTTGAATAAGTATCCCTTTTTTGGATCGAACTTCGAAGAACCGTCGGTCGCGATAATGATTACGTCAAATTTCAAAAACATATTTATAATGTAACGTAAAATATAACAGCTGTTTCTTTGTACTAATTACAATTTTGTTTGTAGGTAGGTAGAATAAATTTATGTTAAGGCGTTGTATTTACAAAATGGATGAATTGGTTTCAGAAGAATAAAAAGGGTTTTTAACTTTTTAACTGACAAAAAAAAGTAAAAAATCGTTTTTGTTTCTGAAATGTTATTATACATCACAATAAACGGTATCTACTGGTAAAGTCAAGATTAAAAAATATTAGATTTTTCATACTAAATACGTTTTGTTTTTTCCCAATAATTCACTTCTATATGTATTTAGTATTCAATCAATAAATTAGTCATATTTTTAAAAATATAATAGGTATACTTTATCTTATTATTAACATAATATTATGTCGACACAAACATTGTGTGTACCTATCTAATATTTTACTTTTAGCTGTCGTATTGTTAGTTTCAAATAGGTCAAACTTCTACAAAGAATTGAAATATTTAATCTTTCACCACTAATTATTATAATTCATTAAAACTGTAAAATATGAAATTATTATTACAAGAGTATTATGAGGTCATCACCAGATGTTAAAAATAAAAAAAAATCTTCCGTTATTTAATTATTAATATGTATTTATTTCTCCATAAAGATGTAAAATTATTAGTTCATCTAATTTACTTGCTGTGATATTCTTTTTTAATCGCGGGCCACAATTTTTTTTTATATTCATTATTTGCCAAATGCCATCTAGTAATACAACGGAGAACTATAACATATATAGTGGCAACATTTTTAGTGGTGGTTTGAGTCTGCGATATCGATTTTGCTAATAGGAACATAGTGACATCTATATTTGAAATATAGAATCATTTAAGTACAAAATATTTTATTTATATTTAATAAATAATATTATGTACCTACTGTTTAATAATGTAATTCAATCTAAATATACACTTCTTTAACATATACGTACATACATACATATTTTAAATTTACGTTATAATCAAATGTTTAAATAATTTGAAAAATGTTTCATGTCTCTATCACTCGTAGGCTTGAGAGCGAGATAGAAAGTTTACACTAAACTCAAAGATTCCGCTTCACTCTTGATTTCCCGCGCTTCATTTGACCAGTCCGCGCTAAAAACGTCATTCCGCGCGCGAACGAATTTAAACCGCACGCGCTTACGAGCCGACAAATATCGAATTATTTTCGATATAATTAATTGTTTAACCTCTGTTCAGTGTTTAATAATGTTATAGTATAAAAATAAGTGATTTAATAAATTTAATTTGTGTTTAGTGTTGTGTTTCGACAATTGTATCATCAAAAATATTTAACGTAAGTTTTAATTTAATTCATATTATTACATCTTGGTATATTTAAAACTGCGACAAAGATTTATTACGTAAATGTCGTTGAAACGAGATTTTTCGGAGATAAGTAGTTCGCGGCCTTTTATGGTTGTTTGTACTCCGTTATTTTCTCAGATATGGGTCTAGTCTAGGATGATAGTAGGATCTAGACTGGCTCGGAGCTAAGTTGAAAGTACTCGTTACAACGGTATTGTGCTTGAAATATCTATTTACAATTTTCTTTACAACTACTATCATTTATATATTACTATTAAACCAAGAAATGCTAAGGTATAATTTAAGCCTCGTATTATCTTAGAACGCAGTTAAGATAACACTTAACAAACATTATGCATTTGCACCGCTTTATTTTCAGATTATGTAAATTATATTATTATTAGAATTATATCGATATTATAAATATATAAATAATAAATTAATATTATAATATTGCTTATGCAAAAACTATGCTAATGAAGATGATTTCTGAACTCAGACATTCTGATGTTGTGTACAAGAAAAATAATGACTTCATCGTTTAATTTATTACCGTTTTTATGAATTTAACTGCATCATATTATGTGATAAATATTATGTTGGCTATATACCTACCTACTTATATATTAAAATTTATACATTCGAGTCGTTTGAAACCTAATTACAATAATTCATGGAAAAGCAATAGAAAAGCAGACAATATTATGTATGTAAATAAAAAGGTATTTCGACAAGTTTTAAATTGTGTTGTAGCCAGTTTATTCAGAAATATGAGTAATCTTGTAAGACGGGATGGAAAGCTCTACATATTAGAATGGTATATGTAAAAATCTGTCAATATCAGCTGTTGTTGGCACAGTGTGATTAGTTATTGTGTGGGTTTAAATATAAAATAAGAATTACAAAAATCCAAAATAAGATGTACTTAAATAAAAAATTAAAATTACAAAAATCTTTAAGAGTAGTAAAAATATTAAACATCTGTCTGTCAATAATGAATAGTCTTGGCGTTCAATTTTTCAGGCCGATTCGCTTACATCTTGTATTCCTATTATTAGTAATTTTAACTATATAATAAAATTCTGAGTCGAATCTGTACATTAAATATTTTTTGGAAAATCTTATTTAATAAGTAGTAATCATTATCGTTACACTCGCTCAACTCGGGTTCGTCCCTAGTTACGTTTTTATTTAGCTTAGAAATGAGATATTTTCCCGCATTAAAAAGTATCGTATATGTTGACCCGAAGTGTCAGCTATCATCATACCAAATTTCATCAAAATCTGTCCAGTGGTTTTCTCGTGATTATGAAAAACTAAAAACTATAGATTCGGCCTCTGTATCGATAATAATGACTGTTTCAGTAAGATTTTCCAAAAAATATTTAATGTACAGATTCGACTCCGAATTTTATTATATGTATTTTGGTATAGATAATAAACACCAGAATCATCGTTTACGTTGCGCTGACAGGTAAGCGGACAATGCAGTATGCATGTATTTTCAAAAACAAAACGGTTTACCGCATAAGTTCATATAATTTTTACTCAATTACATATATGTGGTTTTACCAATTAAAGCTCATGCATTTGGTCACGTCGTACCTTTATCATACTTACACAATAAATTATTTTGCTTCTTATTTTTCGCTCTATTATTCCCCATGGAATTTGACCGCAGGAATGTAGCAAACATTTTCGCAGAGGTGAATTTTACAAAAAGAAATTGATAATTTATACATATTCAAATATTTTATCTATAATAAGCTATGTATAAATTGTTTTTTTTTAAAACAAACTTTTCAAAATGTTACCAACTTATTGACGCATAGCCTTGTGGTTTCTTGCATACATATTACGCGCCGAAATAACCATGAGCAATTGTAATAAGAACAAGGCCTCCTCAGTTATTGGAATCCTGGTATGATATAATGCAATCTTAGTCATGTCCTTTTAGGATATAAATATAATTTTATAAATAAATTAGTAATATATGTATGTCTTAATTTAACTTAGTTTTGCAAAAAAAAAAAGCGCGCTCTATTTATAAATATTGGTTAAGACCGTTTACTGTTTACCCTCAATAATATTTTCGTTTAATTTTGCGAATACGTGAGAAGAAATTTTGAACCCTTTTATATATATGTATAAGAGAAGTATGAGCTTTGGCATTGTTAAAGTTTATATAGAGAAGGACTGCGGAAAGATAAAATAAATTGCCTTTCTTTTACCCGCGAATTTGCTTGCACATTTTATTTATATACAATTACTTCACTGCTAAAAGATGTAGCATGATGTTAAATAACCTTCATCAATATAATACGAGTAGTATACATAATATAAAAATAAAAAGTTTGTTTGTCTGTACGTGCAAATCTCTGAATCTATGGGCCCGTTTGAAAATTCTTTTGGATTTTATAGACTACTAGCGACTTACCCTCGCTTCGCTTGGGTTCGTCTCTAGCTTGCTTCCCCATACAGACTTTCATCCACTATCCTATATCCTTTCCAGGGTGTCAAACTATTTTTTTACCAAATTTCATCTTAATTGGTTCAGTAGTTTCAGAGCCTATTCGATGCAAACAAACAAACAATCAAACAAATCTTTCCTCTTTATAATATTAATATAGATCTACATACATATCTTTGAAAAAAGAACCTCAATATCGATCAAACTTAATGAATTATGGTTGATTTTTTAACCACGGGACGATCTCTAGTAATAATAATTTAGTAAGTATTAAGTACCATACAATAATAATATGCATTCACATAATTAGAATTAAAAATGGGTGGAATCTGGATGGCGGAGGATTGAAAAGTAGGTGAATTATTTACTTACGTTTTTTTTTAATTTAATTAAGTACTTAAATATTTGCTGTAAGTCCTACAAGCGAATGACAATATTTTAATATTACTAGTCTGTCAAGGCCAACCTCTAAGGTCAGAATAATAAACGAATACGCTAACAGGAACAGGTGTTATTTTGAATAGGTGCATGTATTGACAAAGTGTTTCATTAATACTTTCTTAGATTTACGCGAATATTTGACATTTTAAATAAAACTATCTTTTCGGATTTTTTCGTGGATTTATTTTGATTTTTGGTTTCCAACGTTTCGAATACTTTACAGCAATCATGGTCACGCGAAGGTGTTAGATGTCTCAAAGGTATTAAATAGTTGTTACAGAGAGCCTACCCACAAAACAACAAAATGAATTTATTTAAAGTGTTTCAAGTTTTCAAAGAAAATTGAAAAATATTTACTTAGTTTCATTTGTAACGGATGCTCTGAAATTTTCGATAATATAGAGTTGTAAATTTGTTTATATAAAGCTAAAAGAATATAAACATTATTTATTTTTAAAGTTTTTGTACTGCGGCTTCCCCTTCCCAAATTGTTCGCTTAAACCCTTACTAATAACATTGTAAATGTGAAAGTTTATTTGTATGTTTGTCCCTGATGAAGTCGACGTAATTATTGTTTAGATAGTAGATACCTATAGTCAATCGGCCTGCGAGTACTCTAGGCTATTTTTTGACCCGGTATATTAAATGATTCCCGTGGCGTTAGTTTTTAAATCCCATTAATATAGTGGTTATAGTAAAATATAATGAGGAATATGTGGGAGTATAGTGGAGGCTGAAGAAAAGCATTTAAAAATTATAGGTAATTGATACCATATAAAATCGAATTTGCTTACCTTTATTTACTTTTATATACTTAATCAAACTGTATTTTTTTTTTCGCTTTTGCTTGTGATGTAAATTATAAAATAATATAAAAGAAACTCCAGTTTCAACAGCAATTAAAATAAATAATAATATAAATATTGGTACTAACGATGCCATTTCCCCTTGATATGACACTTGGTCGTGAATATCAAATCATCTCGATATTATATTTCACTTTCACAACGAAAGTTGTTCCATCGTTATTACCTCGAGATTTAATACTTAATTTATATATATACATAATAACGAACTGTTGTTCGTTTTTAAATGTTCTTAATAGTCTGAATAATGTTTTGGGACTAAAAATGCCATAATGTCTGGAAAGTCAAAGTGTCTGTATATAAACAGATACTATTTTTTCTATAGGATAATTTTGTATGTTTTTTTAAAGTTGAATACGACAATGTCTGTCAGGTCATCTAGTCCATAATAAGAAAATTGTATCTCGATCTTCGTTGTGGATTATATTGTTATATTTTGTCTTCACTCATCAATCAGCAAAGATTCCTTGAAATATATTTGAACATCAGTTTGTAGATTGATAAAGACTTAGTTTTATATAAAAAATATCGATACTGCGTTATATCTGACTTTCATTTTGATCAGTCCAGCACTTTCAAGAGAACTCATACAATACCATTAAAAACAGTAAGATGCTTTGAAGTTTAGAGATTTAAAAAAATATACAAATGGACGATCCCACAAGGTGTTGTTATTATTAATTAATAATTGAATCAACTACAGATTTATGAAGTAGTTATTATCTATTAGAAATTTAATAAACTACATCGTATCAAGTTCAACGGATTCGAGAAAGGTTTACCAACTTATATAGTCATCTTATTTTGACACTCATTTTCCTTTTAAATATGATATCAATCACGCATGACTTCTTCTTGATTATTCATAATTTGACATAATTATTAATAATTTCTTGGTCAGATTTTTTTTACGCAACTACTGTAATTGTGTAAGCAAGTACATATTTAAAAATTAATTGTTTTGTTTTTTTACGTACTTATTATATAATTTTATTTCTTAACTAGCGACTCACCCTCACTTCGCTCAGGTTCGTCCCTAGGTTGAATTTCACCCCCTTAAGGTACGATTTCCAGGATAAAAACTATCCTACATCCTTCCCAGGGTCTCAAACTATCTTCTTACCAAATTTCATTATTATCGGTTTAGTAGTTTCGTAGCCTATTCAGTGCAAACAAACAAACAATGAAATCCTTCCTCTTTATAATATTAGTATATGTAGATAAAAACTCCGTTTACCTTTGTAATGCCGAATCCATACGTTTGCCAAGCCTTAACAAGCCATCACAAATTCCAACATCTGGAGAGTGTGTTTGGCTTGGCTTGTGTAGGTTTGCAAGCATGTGGCGGTTGCATTGTGTCGGCTTTTGAGCAAACCAAAGGAAGTTTGCGGCAGGTGCTTGTGATGCATCCACACGTTTGTGCGTTTGTAAAAATTTTTTGTGTTGGTGGCAAATGACTAGTGTGTGGACCCGGTATAATAATTTGCCTATTTTTATAAAAATGAAAATAAATAAGAATAACATATTTTAGAATCCAAGGAATAAACTTTTTAAATCACGCAACAATGGACATAATTCTTACTGCTTAGTATCCCGCTTAGTATACCGAAACATTCTCCATGGTATGTTATGTAATTTATTGCAAAATGTTATTAGGGCTTTTCTAGCTAATATATAAATAATTTAGTATGTTTCTGTATCACTTTCATGATTTTAAATATTCTAAGTCGAGCCTCGTTGCTCTTTTTAGTTATTTTTTCTCTAATTGTATGTTTACATTAAGTACTACATGTTTTTTTTTTATAATTATTGAAATATCCTTTGTATAAAAACCATGTGCACATGGATAAACACATTACCATGAGTTAGGCAGTAAATACTTTTTTCGTAATCAGTTTGCAAATCCAGACATTTTTAAAACTTACTATAGGCCTGCGCTGTGGCGGTAGCCATTGAAAGAAAACAATAATAAAGTGATTACTGTTTTGGTGAAAGTTTCAGACATTTTCCCTCTCGCTCTCTTTCGGTACGTACTCCAGTTTCAACAATATTATTGCCATCAAATGATTTGAATTTTGAGCATTTTGGTAAGCGCATAACTTGAGAACGACTGGACAGATTTGGCATTTTTTTATGTTCGTATTAAATTGTTAAGTAAAAAATGGAAAAATAGCGGGACATTAGCAAATTCTTTTTTGAAAGTCTTTTATGTTTAGGATTTTTTTGACTCCCTCTGCCATTTGTCACTTCTATTTGTAAGAAGTAGATATATATTTTGCTGCTTTTACGCAAAATCCTCAAAAATAAAACTAGATACAAATAAAAATCGCGATGTCAAATTATTTCGCCCTTTGCAATACGCAGAACAATGTTTCAGAATTAGAGTAAACAGTGCGATGACATCAGCTATCGAGGGCGCTAATATTAAAACTTGGCGCCTATCCATGAAGCTACGATTTGAAAATTAGTAAATTTTATTGTAAAATTAGTAAAATGTAAAATAAAACATGAATGTATGTTTGTTCCTATTTGTCTTAAAAAATAATGATGTAAGGATAACTCAATTTTTGCTACTTTTTTAACTTAAAGATTTCATGATCTCGTTAAATTGAAGTATCTGTTTGTAATGTCAAAATAACAGCTTTTAACTAAATGCATATGAAAGTATATACAGTACTAATAAGAATAAAACAATTTTTAGAATTTTTGTTTGTCTGTTTATTCCGGCTAATCTGCAAAACAGCTGGACCTGGATGATTTTGTTGAGCAAAACCCTATTTCTTTTTCTAAAATTAAAGTAGCCTAAGTTAGACCTTATAACATCAGTTATTTGCTATTTGAAATCCCGCCGTTTCGGAGATTAGCTGGAACAAATACACAGACAGACAGACAAAAATTTAAAAAACTTTGTGAAATTATTAAGTACCATAATAATTTCATATGCATTTAGTAAAAAGCTGTTATTCTAAAATTACAGACGCTGCAATTTTATTTATATGTATGTATAGATTACAAGCTGAACGAAATATTTATTAAGATTTATGTTTTAAAGTAACAATAATGATAAAGAATGGTGATAATAAATACAAGAAATATTTAAATTTTAAGCAAAGCTGATATCGGCCATTGTTCATCATGTCAGCTGTATCTTTCGAAAGTATTTCGCATACTAAAGCTTTTTTCGTATCCGTTTATGACTTTTTTATTTATACTTTTATATAATTTGAGATCATTTTTTTTTGCAATATTTTTTATCGTTTTCAAAATACTATATCACACTATATACAATACCACATACGCTATTATTGTTTCGCTTCTTAACATTCAATGACTACGCCAAAATGCCTGACATTTTCTCTATCAAATCGCATAAAACTTTTTAAAATAAACTTCGACAAAAAGCTGTATTAGTAGTACTTAGCCTTTTTAACGTCCCACTCCTGGGCACGGGTCTCCCTTCAACACGAGGGGGATCAGGCCATAGTCCACCACGCTGGCCAAGTGCGGGTTGGCGGACTTCACAAATCTGTTGAAAACTTGCTAAATTCTTTCAGACATGCAGGTTTCTTCACGATGTTTTCCTTCACCGTAAGACAAATAGTAGTCATGTTGGAAATGATTCGCACATGAAAATATCAGAGGTGTGAGACCCGGGATTTAAACCCGCTTCACTCAGTTTCCCAAGCAAGCTCGTTATCACTGAGGGGGTACGGGCTACTACCACTGCGAAAAGCTGTACAACAAAGAAAGATCAATTGATGTTTTTGTAAGTGTAGCCTTGCTTTATTTAACGTGATATTTTCGCTAAATTTGAACTGATTTGTATGTTCCCGCCCCTGAGGGTTGATTTTTTTTTCAGTAATTTAGAGATCGGTACCTTTTTAGTTCAAAAGATATATAAGTTAGTATTTCTTTACAGTTTTGCCTGTAGTTGGAGGTCTCTTTCAGGTGTTAGATTATTAGTAGCCCCCTATTTTTTTAATTTTTGCTTAGGCTCAAAAAAGGCTTGAAGAACTCGAGTTTATCTTTGTTTGTCGAAGCTGTGCAGGTGTATATAATACCATGTTTAAAATCGATATTGCAAGATTAATATGTAACTTAGTTTAGATTAATTTATACTAATATTATAGATCTAAGAGATTATTTAAAAAAATATATATCTATAGATATACATATATAATATTCAAATTTAAAATTGCTACAACACTAAGTTACAATATTTTACCATGCACGTACATATCTATTTAAGTATATAAGCACAATCTATTGCATAAAGGTTCAGGATAAATTTTAAAATAACTAACATAGTCAAGGCTTATCCCTTTTTAAAAGTCTCTATAAGTAATTTCTAAGCGGTCACCTTTATGTGGAATACATAATGTGTCATATATTTGTTCTCCAAGAATAACAACAATGTCAGGGCCTCAGGATTTTTCTAATAATATGACTGGATTCGGATAAATCACTTGCGTAACCGTGACATGAATTATAACATATTTAAAGAAACTCGCAGAAACGGGGAAAAATATGAATTTCTGAAACCTTGGCTTATTTTTGTTGCAACCATATGTAAAGGACACAACTGATAAGTTAATAAGTTATAGTTGTGAAGGTTTTATTGATAAGTTTTGTTTTGATTAAACTTTAACATTATTTTCCTTTGTTTTAGCGTCCTTTGCCTTACCTGTAATGTGTCTGTCTGTCTGTTTTTCATGCTAGTTTCTTATTGTATGCTAATATTTTCAATTTAAAGTAAATTTTGACAGGAAACTAGAAAGCTTATGGTGTTTAGAGATATACGAGAAAGTCTGAGAGCTAGTCTAGATCATGGACGATATGAATTATGATGTAACTTCCTGACTCAGCCTACGTGAGCCCAGTTGGCACGGTTGCCAAAAGGTGGAAAATAAACCGATATTGGACGACTCACTTTTGTTCAAGCTAAAATTAATTTGGCATTATGAATATTTAAATGACTAATTGTAGTTCTTTTGTTTTTTTTTTTCAATGTTTTCGTAGTGGTAAATGTCAAAATGAATTTAAAGTAAAAGTTTAAAAATAACCTATGACGTGTAAACGTTACGATCCCTAACATAAATTGTCCAATATGAATAATTGGAAGCATTACAACAGTACGAACGTAGAGGTACGAAGTTACAAACTATGAAATTTTGACGACACGTTTGGCTCAGTTTGTAATGGCCCTGCTTGCTGTGCCAGCGTTCGCGGGTTCGAGTCCCGCTGGGGGCATTCATTTGTGTGATGATCACGAATGTTTATACTCCAGTCATGGGTGTTTATATTTATAACATATTTAAAGTTATATATGTGTAGTGTATCAACTGTCTGGTATCCATAACACAGGCCTCGTAGCTTACCATGGAACTTAATGGTGGTGTGTGTTAATGTCCCAAAAAAAAAATTAACAAAAAGAAAGATTCTACGATAAATAATATATCTTAGAAAATTCTGTCTATAAACAAAAAAAGATTGGTTAATAAACATTCTTGTAATAAATAACCTCTTTTGTATAAACTTCTACACTTTCGCCACTTTTCTAAGTTCGAAGTATTCTTCAACCTTACAGGATTATAAATTGTTACAAATATATGTCGTGGGAGAAAGCAGAACTCTGACCTTTAACTCCAAAGGTGAATTCGCTTAGCAACTCTCGTGACAAAAGCTCTAAGAAAATATTGTTCTTTACCATTTCTTACGGCTAATTTAATAACATAATTAGTTATTTATATATTATGTTTATATAATAAAAAAAGTTATGTACAATTTCTTAATAATATTATAAATGTGAAAGCTTAGATGTTTGGATGTATGTTTGTTATTCAATCACGCCAGAACGACTGAACGAATCTGGATGAAATTTGGCACAGAGATAGATTATAGTCTGGAATAGCACATAAGTTACTTTTTATCCCAAAAAAATGTACGGTTTTCGTGGGATAGATTTGTTTTTTTTTTCTAAAGTATAGTATTCTATTAGATTAAGAGTATAGTATATTGTGTTAAGTAATAACCAAAAAAGGTTATTAATTTTGACCATGATAAAATACTATTAAGCTGTTGTTTTTTATATAGAGACTTATTGTGATAGGTATATAGACCAAAAGTAAAACAAGTCCGACCTGTTCTGTGCACTAAATTATTTTTTCCCCAAACAGATAACCTTGGTTAGTATTCGGTGATATTCAGACACGTTTATCTTTTATTACTATGTACAACACGTTTTAATTAAAGAATTACGTATGCTGACTAAATTCAATGAAATGACAATTCATAATTGACCTTGTTGTTGAAGGGACTTTTGTAGGGGAAAATAATAACAAACAATTCTAATTTAATACTTTCTTAGATTTACGCGAATTTTTAACATTTTAAATAAAACTATTTTTCGGATTATTCTCTCCCATGACCATTATTGCTGTAAAGCATTCAAAACCAAAAATCAAAATAAAACCGCGAAATAACCCGAAAAGTTAGTTTTATTTAAAATTCTAATTTATATATAATAATTTTACGTACTTAGTGTCCGCCTAGTTGCCGCAATTCGACCATAATCAAAAAAATAGAGGAAAACATATATGAATAAAATTATTATATCTATACATATATTACAAAAACGCATCGTTGCAATGTTATGGAAGTAACGGGATACCAAATTTCAAATGGATTAGATCTGTGGAAGTTGCTCATATCCTTTTACCGTCTACAAAACAGCTGATGGCCTGCAAATGGCTTAACAGATTTTCTTGATTTATAGCTAAAAACTCTCTCGATCAAGCCACCTTTCTAACAAAAAACTAAATTAGAATCAGTTCATCCGTTTTGGCGCTACGATGCCTTACACAGACACCCAGTTATACATTAACCTTATAACACTTTTATTTGCATCGAGACTCGAGAGTTAAAAAAAAGACTTCCTTCTAAAGAGATAAGAAATAGCATCAGATATACAATTGTTATATCATATATTTGTTCTATTTAAGATTAGTATTTAACTTATGTATTAGTTATTTGGGAACTGTTTTATGTTAACATTGTAGATGCGTAAGTGTTTGTTAGTTTGTCCTCTGATTTATTTCATTAGTCGGTGAGTGACATGGGCTACTTTTAAATCTTACTAAAAATATTACAATCCATTTCAAAAAGTTACTAACCGTTGTGTGGCTTGTTGCCTCCAGACTGAATAATGGTAAGTTACAGTTAGCGCAAATCTTTTTGAGGGCTCAGAAGTAAGCGCGGGTGGTAACATATTTTAGGTGAACCGTGCCTAAGTTCTGAGACCTCAAAAAGATTTGCGCGTACTGCAACATTTTAGAAAAAACCTAACACTAAAATAAAATAAAAAGCCAAAACAAAATACCGGTTTATGCTATCACATCCAGCGAGGTCGTCTCTACCGAGCCACCAACACACCGTGTCGTATTGGTTTATTTAACTCATTCATTAAAAACTTATTCTCCTTGGAGTTGTGTAGGTGCAAAGCGAGATAGATGTCAGCTGTAGTAGAAAAAAAAAGACAGAAATAGCTCAAAGTTATGTGGGTTCGACGTTTTAGACATCCGTTCATATTTTTTATTTGTTTTACATATTATATTTTATAATAATTTTCAATTGATATTTTTTTTTATATTTTACTTACTTATTTAAAGTATATTATTATTTGGAGAAAGTTAAAATGGCGGTCTAAAAATCTAAAAATATACCTACTTGTTATGTCTATTGTTTTTTTTAATAAAAAATATTCTCTTTCGAAAATTCCAGCTATACCATCATTCAGATCATATAAATTAAAAAAATCTCATTTGAATTATTAATTAAATTATAAATTATAAATTCCACTACTGTATACATTTACATTATTTTATAAGATACTAGCGACTCACCCTCGCTTTGCTTCGGGTTCGTCGCAAGACAAAAACAATTCTATCCCACGGGAACCGTACATTTTTCCGGGATGATTATAGCCTATAGCCTTCCTCAGTTAACGAAATATCTAATGCAAAAAGAATTTTTCAAATCGGATTAGCAGTTCTTGAGATTAGCGTGTTCAACCAACCAAACAAACAAATAAACTCTTTAGCTTTGTAATATTACAGTATAGATTTACAGGAAATGTTTTCACATCGAAGTGTAACAGAAGCCATTGAGCTAAATCTATATGCCACTTCACTGTGTAGGAGTATCCAGTTTAGGTACATCAACACAGACTAGTTGAGCTCACTATAGAAGCTTATACGTACTTTGTAGTAGCTACTGAGTACAACCCATCCCACACATAAGAATTTGCCCTACAATGTTGCATTAATTAATTCTCCTAGATCGCCTTTCAATTATGTTGATTTAAAGTTGCAGTGTTCTGGATATGTGACCTAACGAGGTTAGCCTTACCTAATAATTAGATAAAAAATCATATCTTAGCAATATACTTGATATTTTAAGGAAATTTTAATGTTTTACGCTATTAAATGTATTTACATTAATTTTACTTTCAGGCAGTAGTAAAATTACACGTTTAAAAATTGGGCTCATCGTTTATATCTGGACTATTTTCGTTCGGCATCCGACCTTCAACCGAATCTGGAGCGAGAAAAGTATAACGAATTGTGTAAATAAATTTGAATTCGCAGAAAATGCACTTGTTTCTTAAGTTTGAATAATAACATGAATTACGTTAATGATGATCCCTTTCTAAAACATGAATTCAACAACTAGATTTTGAAAAGACTAAAGATGCACCATATATTATTTTCTAACTGCAATCGTAAAAAATACAAAAAACTTACATTTTGTACCGTTTGATAATTTTTATTATTAAAAAAGGCATGTTTTAGAAAAAAACCCACAGAAATCATTTATATATTAAGTAGTTAATTGCCTATAACACTGGCTTTTTAACTAAATCTATAATAAAAAATTAATCGATTCGTTGCTAATTTCAGCATTTAGTGACTTTTTATGTATTCAGCAGTCCAGTAGACTGATCAGTTCAAAGCTTTTAATGGTGTCAAAGCTTGCTTACAAAATATACTGCGGAGACGGTGGGCGGGCGGCATTCTAAAACCGATCCGCCCACCAGAGCTCACCGGACTACACACTTTTTATTGCTTTATGTACTCCAAGCTGAAGTCAAATAAATTCTTCGTTAAATATAGCGCAGGCTTATATCGAATAATTTCGAATGGATACTTGCCAAGCTTGTTATTTTTAAATAAACTAACTAAAGACACTCATTAAGTTAAAAATCTTGTATTTGATATTTCAAAAATCATCGTGCTCGGAGGTAAATAATAAAGCAAGAAACATATTCGATTTACTATTATATTTATACTTAAAAACTTCATGTTCGAGATTCATAAAATAAAAATACCAGCACCACTAATCAATTTGATTACAATATTCTTTATTTGTCATCTTCCACTAATATTATAAATACAAAAGATTGTGAGGATGTATGGATATCTGGATGTGTTTATTACTCTTTCACGTAAAAACTACTGAATGGATTTTAATAAAACTTTACAATAATATAGCTCATACATCAGGATAACACATAGGCTACTTTTTATCCCAAAAAAATGTACGATTCCTCGGAAAAATGTACCTTCCCGTGGGATAGATTTGTTGTTGCTTTTGTAAAGGCGAACCCGAGCGAAGCGAGGCTGAGCCGCTAGTAATATATATTTTACGATTACAATTATAATATTTTTTTATAATCATTATAAACAGTAGTATAGCGCTTTTGCGGGATCGTAATATCTTTATTTAATTAAATTAACATTTCCTTTGCCACTTAAGAGTTATTGGAAATATGTGTACGATTCATATAGAGAGATTATAAAATCCCACAACACGTATTACCTACACAAAAACTCGTTACCTCAACGGCACGTCCTTGTCACCACTTGCTGACATAATGATTGTACACCTACGTACTCTATACGGTACTTGTTAAACGATCGAAACCAATATTTTTTATGGCAAAAACATCCTTACAGTTGATGTAAAAAGGATGTAATTCACTGAACTATTACTACTACTTCTTTGGAGTTGATTACGGAAATGGATGGCAATGAGTGTAGATGTGAACCAGCGATGAACCAAATGCATGAGCGATTTGATTATGACAGATCGTCTATTTGTCCTCCTAGTGGCTCGTAAGTATATATTAAATTATATGGTCCGTCCAGAAATAGCATAAATGGCAAAGCTGTAAACATTCCGAGCTTCAGTCAACTGTTTGTAAAGTTAGAAATAATGGTGCTACATGCTTCTGCGATTTACCGGTTACTTGGTGCAAATAGAGATGTTTTTGAGACGTATTTTTATTTAAGTTGGAATAAAATTACTATTAAAAACAATATTGCATAATTTTCAAGTCGATATTCAAAACATGAAAAGTAAATTAAAATTCAATTAACTGTAATGTTTAACTTACCTCAAAAGTATACGATACGTGTATATAACGTAATATATGGATTTTACTTGTTGTTAACCTTGATGGCGCTAACTAAGCATAAACATTGATATTTAAAGGCTTTATCTATAGAAACAGATGTTTATTGAAATATTTACTAAAGAATACAAATTACATGTAAAATCTATTAAATTCTTGTATAGAAATATGTACTACTTCTTTGGTACCACGAACGTGGTGTTTACCTGCTGTTTATTTGATGGTCAAGTCACCGACTGAAACGCTGAATTCAAAGTACTGCTTTACTGTAGAGCGCTAGTTTCTTTTATTATTATAATTTCTTCTATCATTATAATTTTATACGATTTTCTTGGTCATAGGAGGTAATTAATCTTTTTCCCAAGAAAATCCAAATTACCAAGAAAACATGTACCATATAGTGTTAATTCAGTTAAGTAGGTATCTCTATTACACCCCCTCCCCCTCCCTCCACGTGCGTTCACCTTGTCATGGTGGGGGGCCCATTAGCATTCGGCTATCCAGCCAGGGGCGCACTGGAAGCGGCCCACCTTGGTGAGCAGTGTGCGGGTTGTTCCTGGTACTTCTCTGATAGCAGAGTGGACGGTTGGAGCAACCCCTTGTGTGGTCTTCGACAGACCTGCCGTCGGGGCGTCGTGGTTGAATGCCTTCTACGCCCCATTCAAGATGGTGGAGGTTCCCATATAACCACCTGTATGTATGCAGATGGTATGCATAAATGCGTTTCCCAACATTTTAAAAAGTTATCTCTATTACGGACTTCACTCAAATCCGTTGAAATGTTACAGCAACAGTCATACCTACTCAGAAACTTTCGTAATTATAATATTATTGAGAACATTACATGTAATGTACACTTATTTATAAAACAAAGACTAACTATGCTATGTTTAACAAAATGCAGAGATAAAATTGTTTTCTGTATAAACTTGACCCATTTTGCCATTTCAACCTGCTGATTGACCTTATGATGTCATGATACTTGGAAGATTTAAAGTCGAATCGTGACTACAGAATTAAGAAATTTTGAGATTTCACTATAGCAGGGACCAGTTTTTAGGAATAAAATATTTGTAAGTTAAGTATATTAGTACCTGGACGACCGAGCTTCGCTCGGGTTCTTATTTGTTATATCGTATTTTTTAGATTAAAAAAACTAAAACTTGAATAAATTCAAAAAAAAAAAGTAAAACTTCGTATCCGATCGAGATTCGAACTCGGACACAACTATGACTGTTAATCTTGCACATTGATCGCTTGACTACGACGCTTATGTCTGAGTGTAAGAAATTATCGAGCATATTCTGCGTAGAATAATGCAAAAGAAAACCGCATGAAAACTCGAAAACACGCGGTTTCCCAGGCATGAGACTAATCTCGATCGATTTTTTGCCCCCGAAAGCCCCCACACCAAATTTCAGCTAAATTGTTAGAGCCATTTCCGAGATCGCTGATATAAATAAATAAAGATATAAAGATATAAATATACAAGAATTGCTCGTTTAAATATAATAATTAGATAGATTAGATATTACAAAAATATTTTGATAAAACTTTCTTACATTTACGCGAATATTTGACACCTTAAAATATAACTCTCGTTATATTTTAAAGTGCTGCATTTGCTAATGTAAAGAGCTCGTCGTGCTGCAGCAATCATGGGTACGGGAGAGATACGAGCACACCTTTCTGTAATATGCGTTGCCCGATATGGTAGATAACTTATATGAGTACTAGAACCTGGGCGACCGAGCTTCGCTCGGAGTTTTTGGCCGAAAGTACAATTTTCTTTTTTCTTAAATTAAAACCTTGATAATTAAAATATTTAAATACAAAAAAAAAACAAAAGTAAAAATTTTGTATCCGACCTGACGGGATACCTGTGATTAGCAATATTGCGCTTTGGCCGCTTAATCACGATGCTTATGCCAGAGTGTGCAAAATTATCGACCATTTATTTGAAACCGCATGAAAACTCGAAAGCACGCGTTTTACTACGACTAATCTAGATGGATTTTTCGCCCCTGAAGACCTCCACATATCAAAGTTTCCGAGATCGCCGGTATAAATAAATAAATATATAAGAATTGCTCGTTTATAGATATTAGATTAGGTAATCTATATACATATAATAAAATTCTAACTGAGTCGAATCTGTACAATAAATATTTTTTGGAAAATCTTATTGAAATAGACAATGTTATCGACACAAAGGTTGTATCTATAGATTTTAGATTTTTTGTCTGTCTGTCTGTTACCGTATCACGGAAAAACCACTGGACAGAATTTTGATGAAATTTTGTATGATGATAGCTAGTTATCCGGGTCAACATATAAGATACTTTTTACAGCGAGAAAATATCTCATCTCTGAGAAATTTACACTAAACGTTAAAACGTAAGTAGGGACGAACCCGAGCGGAGCAAGGGCGAGTCGCTAGTTTAGTTATAAGATCCTATTTTTATTAAAATAACACTTATTTATTTGTAGTGGTTTGGAGCATGGGAGCAATTAAAACGGACTCCAATATAATTATTTACATCAGTTTAATAATGTGTAAAACCTAACAATATTACATGACGTGTGTCAACCTAACTTTTTCTTCCTCTTTTAAAATGGGCAAAACGTAACAACATATAAAAACTCTTTTAGTGTTTCGCCACAGTGGTACGGAACCCTCGGTGCTTGTGACGGAATCTCATTTAACCGGCCTTATTTATATTTAGCATGCAAGAGCATTACAGCTAGTAAACATACGTATTACTATTAAATGATTATTTATAAAGTTGATTAATTTTTATCTTGTGAAATTCGAAGAAGACTTTGAAAAAGCGCTTACTCACTTCGTCAAATGTCTTTAAAATAATTTACATCAGTTACATTTGGTCGTGTATTATTTCTTATATGAATTATACAAATATATATGTATACTAGCGACTCACCCTCGCTCCGCTCGGGTTCGTCCCTAGTTACGTTTTAACGTTTAGTATAGATTTCTCAGAGGAGAGTTTTTCCCACAGTAAAAAGTATCCTATTATGATTAAATAACTAAAATTGCTATTAAAAAATAAGGGTTGATCGTAGAGGGGTGAAAATTTAGGGTTGTAGGTATTTTTGTATGCTGTATCATAAAAAAATTAAAACAAAAAATTTTGTCTGAAAAATAAAAAAAAAAAATTTAGGGGTGGTCCACCCTTAACATTTGGGGGGATGAAAAATAGATGTTGGCCGATTCTCATAGATACCGGATAAGCACAAAAAATTTCATCAAAATCGGTCAAGCCGTTTCGGAGGAGTATGGCAACGAAAACTGTGACACGAGAATTTTATATATATAAAGATATAGATAAGAACTAACCGTTATGTCATCATTGGGCTATCTAAACTCGAGCCTCGAGGGCAACGATCCAACGTAGCAATTAGCACGAACTCAATTATAAACATTTCTTTTACTCATCGTTAAACCCTTAGTCATTGCTTTAAAATATCTTTTAATTTTCTGGGGATATATTATAATTTATTTGTATTTCATTGTTTTAAAAATAATCATTTGTTTTATATTGTAAAGGTTACATGTTGCTGTAAAAAGTACTCTTTCTAATACCTTGACTCTACTTGTTAATCGACGAAAAAAAAAGAGGTTCTCAATCCGACACGTATATTTTTTAAATAAAAAAACTTAGAATCCCGCGTTTGATCATGTTTTTTTTACCCGTCTGCGCGACGCAAAGGACGTTTCATCCTTGCAGCAGGATGTAGGTATGTATGCACATTTGAACGTTTCCGACTGCATAATACTCTATTCCTTCGTCAACTTGTTTTCAGCTTTTTAATTAGCTTTTATACAGTCGGATTTTTTTATTTTTATAATATATCTGTATTTTTATATTACTACTCTAATTTATTTTTTATTTAGGTTTGGTTATTCTCTAATTAATTTGAAAGTGAAAAATTATGTAACATACGAAAGTACGAATTTTAAAATATTAAGTCATCCTCAAACATGAATTCAATTTATTTTATTATCGTCCGAAACTCGAATATCCTGTTTTTAATTTGCGTGGTTATAACTTAAGATCTTTGTTCCTGTTTAATTAAGGCAAGCGAGAGCGAGGTGGGTGTATGAGAAGGAAAGAGAGGGGTTGTGTACAAAAATAAATGAAAACGCAGGCAAACTACGGCGATGATGTCATGCTTGTAAGGCGAATAGCGGTCAAGGCACATATATCTGCGGGCCGCGAGATGTATCGATGCAAAATATCGATTTGTTCTGCATCGTTTCGTATATGTGAAGGCAATATAAAGAATGTACAATTTTAAATCATTTTTGTACAATTATAAATTGTATCGATACAAAATATCGATTTGTTCTGCACCGTTTCGTATATGTGAAGGCAATATATAGAATGTACAACATGAAAACGTTTTTGTATTTAATATTTAATAGGTGTTATTTTGGTAATAGAAAATTGTGGTTTTATATACATACATACGTTATACGTATCTTTACTTTTAAACAATATTATTTAATTGAGATGTAAATCTTTTTTATTAATGGATTAGCGACTTACCCTCGCTTCGTTCAGCTGCGTCCTAGGTTCGTTTATATTTTTAAGCGGAACCCTAATTCTTCTAAAACAAAAGTAGCCTAAGTTACTCCTTATAACATCAGCTATCTGCCAGTAAAAATCCCGACAAGTTAGTCCAACCGTTTCGGAGATTAGCTGGAACAAATTGACAGACAAAAAATTAAAAAAATGTTTTTTTCTTATAAGTAGGTACGGTATATAAATTACAATTTAATATGCATTTACTAAAAAACTGTTATTTTGACATTACAAACAAATACTTCAATTTTATTTATCTGTACAGATAATCTAAATAAAGTTTATTGGAATTAAAAGTTATGTAGAATATGGATTTGTTATGTACATTAATTGATTTTAGCATACAGTTGATAGTTTTTCCTTGTGTAGGCGCCTGTGAATGAGTGACGCAATCTGCGCCCACGCATCTTACGACACGTAGCCTTTAGTGGAAAGGCATTTGGACCCGTCATATTTTATAGCTTATCCCTTGTATTAATCATCAGAATAAAAATCGTGGCGTTTATTTTTCATAAAGTACGATATATTATCTTTGTGCAAATAAAGCTTTATTTAGGGTCCGTATCTGAAGGGTGCCAACGGAACCCTGCTACTAAGCCTCCCCTGTCCGTTCGTCCGTCTGTCAGATAGTCGTATCTCATGAACAGTAATAGATAGAGTTGAAATTTTTACAGAGTATGTATTTCTATTGCCACTATAACAAAAAAATAATAAAAAAATAAATAAATACAAGAAATATTTTTTTTAAAGTTCGTGATCGATCATCGAAGTTGATATACTACTTACATAGAGTAAAAGTGAACGGTCATATTATTAAAAATTACATGTACGATGATACAGAACCCTTAGTGTGCGAATTCGACTCGCACTTGACCGATTTTTATTTATTTCAAGTATGTGAGTTTAGGATAAGTTAAAATACCTTTAACAAGAGCATTCTTTTGTTACACCATCACTACGTAATTTTTTTTAAGTTTCTGTTCATATGTCACCTTTTGCGGGGGAACAATTTAATAAACGGTTGTATTAACGAGGCCTGCTTATTTCATATTTTAATTTTATTATATGTCTTTTTAACACTTCTAAGAAGTCAAATAAATACTAGATATTGCATTTCAAATATGAAACTTATTCTTCCGCATAAATGTTTACCAATTCGGTATAAATCCTTGTAAATGCCTTATTTAAACATTATACTTTCAATTACTTGTGTGTTTCTAATGGCGTTAAGTCATGATGTTATGTGAATAAACATTTTTGTTAAAGGTAATGTAGGAATTAAATAATACTGATTATTATTATATAAATGGTAAAAAAATATGATAAATTAATTTATGAATATAAAATTGTTTTGCGTTTTTTATTCTACTTTTACCTTGTAGCTGCCTCGGTGGTGTAGTGGCTAGCATGTACGGCTGCACATCCTGAGGTCCTGGGTTCGAGTCCCGGGTCGGGCCAAGTTTAGTTATTGAGTCTTTCTGTATAGTAAGCCTCAGTAACAGCCCGGAGTTGGGAAGTTGGCGGTGTTTCACCCCCGTGCCTCGGAGAGCACGTAAAGCCGTCGGTCCTGCGCCTTAACTCTCACCGGTCGTGTCGAGTAGTCGTCCCACTGGAGTATGAGAGTGACAGGAATAGAGAGTGCACGCGGTGTCTGCGCGAACACGCGCTGCACTATAATATCTCCTGCGTAGTTGGCTAGTCTCAATGAGATTGGCCGCCGTGGCCGGAATCGGTCAGGAGAACATCATCACCTTGTAGCTCAGTTGCAGCGTACCTATTCATAAAACATGGTTGCCAATTCGATTACCGCGTAAGGGAGAAATCAATTAGTTATTACTAACTGGGTATTTATGGTATGCGGTAATGTCGAGCGTTAGAAAAATGTGTAGATAAGATGAATATATTAACAACTAATTCAATATTATGGACCTACTTCAAAATAGAGGAGCTTTTTCTTACAGAGATTTCAATTCGCTTAGATGATTTTTTGTATGTAGGTATGGGACTTAGAATAATTTTAATTTTAACTTTTTTTAATGTACTTTGTATAACTCTTACACTGATCTATATAAATTAACAAAAAACCACCACTGAGAAAGTAATTATTCCATTTATGTCATTTTCGAGTCGGTGTACCTTCTTAGCTAAAAAGTAATCATTTTATATTCAGTCTGGTTACGTATGTTTGAATGATAATATATCCCTCATAAATGAAAAATCTATACTTGTAATAATATTATTATAAAAAGGCAGAGTTTGTTTGTTTGTACGTGCTAATCTCAGGAACTACTAATCCGAATTGAAAAAATCTTTTCTTTAGAAAGCCCTTTTATTCAGGAAGGCTATAGGTTATATATCATTATGCTACTACAAAAGGAAACGGAGCAGTACCTAATCATAAAAGTCAACAATCTGGCATACATCATACCTTATTGTAAAACTGTATATAAATAAATAAATATATATTATATTATATATATATATATATATATATATATATATATATATATATATATATATATATATATATATATATATATATATATATACATACGAGCGAAGTGAGGTTGAATCGTCTTATAAATTAAAAAAAAACTTTGTTCTTATTATTTTATTATATATCTTAAATTCTGCTACGAGGATTAGGGAAAGATATTTTTCTACTCTGTGGACTATCTTTCATTATTAACCTAATTCCGATACGTTAATTAAGCCCGCTATCTATCGAACGTAAGAGTCTGTTACAACATCTTTGAAGTGGCCACGATATTCCCGCTTATAAGTTTTAGCTGGAGCATTCATTAATTATAATTAAGTATCAATTACTGCGTGTTTACTAACTTGTCGGTTGGTTCTATTTATAATCAATGAGACCCACCTTTTTGATCGGCTTCAATATGGATGATGTTTTTTTTGCGTATGTTATCATTACGCTGTTTCTTAGCCGACTGTAATGCGATTTTAATAGATCTTTTTTTAATAGGTTATGCTATCAAGAAAAAAAAAACACACCTTAGGATAATTTTTAAATATGTTGAAGTCGATACATCGATTATGTAATATACTAGCAACTCACCCTCGCTCCGCTCGGGTTCGTGCCTAGTTACGTTTTAACGTTTAGCTCAGAGATGAGATACTTTTTTCCGCAATAAAAAGTATCCTATATGTTGACCCGGATAACCAGCTATCATCATACCAAATTTCATTAAAATCTGTCCAGTGGTTTTCCCGTGATGCGGTAACAGACAGACAGACAGACACACAAAAATTCTAAAAACTATCGATGTGGCTTCTGTATCGATAATAAAGTCTATTTCAATAAGATTTTCCAAAAAATATTTAATGTACAGATTCAGCTTCGTTACAATTTTATTTTATGTATAGATTTAAATTGAAAAATGTATAGATGCTTAGTTCGTTTGTAACGTTTGTGCTTCTATACTTAAGAGTATTTGTCCAATTTATTCACACAACCTAACGTTTATGCCTTACATTTTTTGTGAAAATAACCTCTTATTTGATTTTTTGTTTCAAATAAACAACGTAAACTGATGAGTTTCTAAACCACAAGCAGTATTCATTTTATTTAAATGTATATAACCAATATTTAATTAAAGCAGATAATACATTCTTAATTGGAAACAAGAGCCAGTGTTTTGGTCTTATGATTTCATCAGTTTGAATCATCTTACAATTCCTATAACTTATTTAGAATTATGTACACGTAATTCTTCGATAAGATTCTTTTTTTTACACGACTATGGCGTATTTGAAATAATACCTTAGACTTTTTTAATTGTAATACTTTTGTGGCTACCTTGTGGAAAAATATTATCTTACTTAATATTATAAAGAGGCAGAGTTTGTTTGTTTGTTTATTTGTTTGTATGAATGCGCTAATCTCAGGAACTACTAATGCGACTTGAAAAATTCTTTTTGTATTAGATAGTCCGTTTATTGAGAAAAGCTATAGGCTATATATCATCATGGTAGTAACCAAGAGAGCAGAGCAGTACCTAATCATACATGTCAACAAATCGAGCAGATTTCCATACATTATAGTAAAACTATATAATAATATATTATATATGTATATACATACATAGAGACGAACCCGAGCGAAATGAGGGTGAGTCGCTAGACACCTATAAACTTCCCAAGATACTGTTGTAATAAGTAAGTTGCTAGTGTTTGTTTTGACTAAAACTTTACTTATTGACGACTTTTATATTTTGAGTATAAAAATTGTTTAATAACATAAACACTTCTTATAAACATAACTAAGAAGACACTTTCCCCTTATGGATTGGAACATCGTCATGATTTAAATACTAAACTGTTCTTCAAAGTATTTCTTGTCTGTGGATGACAACCGGAAATTAATCTATTAATTATTCTCACCAAACATGGCGCATGTACAACGTTCTCGGGTAAAGGAGCAGTAACAGACAGACTGACATTTACATTGAGGGCTGTTGATCTGTGGAATAAATTACTCTAGCTCTTTGCATCTCATAATCCAACCTTGTCAATCAATGAATGGTCACCACAGGTTTGTTATTTAATCTGAATATGTACTTTTGCATTCGTCGAACTTTGAACAAAACTACAATCTCTTCTTTTAATATAATAAGATCTTGGCTTAAATATTACATTGAAAATTATTATCATTTAAGGCGTGTGGGTAATAGTTGCTCCGAGCAAATATTACCTATACGCCTTTCTAGTAATTTTTCTAAAAGATAATATTATTAGGGGAGTAAAAATAGATCGATTAATTTTTAAAGCAATTTTTTACAATACTAAATTAGAACAAGATGTGATGTGAAATATACATAGGTACTGACAGTTGACAGCCCTACTGGAACGATCATACATTTTGTTGCCAATCACGCTTGTCCCTCTGAGACACATTGTAAACAAAATGATTATAAAATGCCTGAATCACGCCTTCGTCATTTACACCCGATATTTGCATGTTAATAAATATTACAATTTTATTTGAATTCTTTGTGCCATAAAAATTACTTTACGACCGCCCTTGTACTGAAAATGATTTGATAAAATATGAATGTATCAGAGAAATATTTCCAGACAAGTTAACTTTATGGTTAATGATAAGAGTTAGTGGTATTAAAGATTTTTATATGAATACATAAGTATAAGTATTCTAGTGTAATAAGCAGTGGTAGCCCAGTGGTAACGCGCTCGCTTGGGAAACCGAGTGAAGCGGGTTCAAATCTCGGGTCTCGCACCTCTGATATTTTCGTGTGCGAATCATTTCTTAACGGTGAAGGAAAACATCGTGAGGAAACCTGCATGTCTGAGAGAATCTAACAAGTTTTCAAAGGACATGTGAAGTCCGCCAACCCGCACTTGGCCAGCGTGGGGGACTATGGCCTGATTCCCCTCGTACTGAAGGGAGGCCCGTGCCCAGCAGTGGGACGTTGAAAAGGGCTGAATACACACATACACATAAGTATTATGTATATTTATACGATATGCATAAAACACATGAAAAACTAAAGCATTGTAACTAAAATACTATTAATATTATAAGAATTTACTTACTGAAAGTTAACACTACGAATTCATGAAAAAATTGTTATTTTTTCATGAATTCGTAGTGTTAACTATAAAAACTAAAAAAAGAGAACACGAAGGATTTTTAATAACAATGCATGACGTTACAATTTGACAAAAAGACGTAAATTAAAGATGAACTTAACATATTGTTAAATGTTATTACTTATTACTCACCTATTACATTAATGAAATATTTTATTATGGCCAGAATTTATTCAGATTAACATATTCTGTTATAATTTAATTTAAAAAAAAAAGTATATTTGTTACCTCAAAGTTATATTTCTATTACACGCTAAGTTAGATAGGTTACGTAAATTTAACAACAGTTTTTATTATTTAACAAATTGTTATTGCATTTTAAGCGTTTATGCTAATAACGATTTACATACAAAGGTGTGACAGGCGATGTTAGCCATAATATTACGTTTTCCCGGAAACGCATGACATCACTTATTGTGGGAACTTTTAAGAGGGCAAGGGTTTGAGTTTTGGTGGTCTACAGCTATGCACTTATGACTCCTGCTTATTAAGTAGCTATATAGTGTGAGAGCTTTTGTTTCAGCAAACTTTTAAAAATTTTATATATGGGTTTATGTTTTTTTTTTTAATATATTAGTATGACATATCATGATTCGAGGTAATAAAATTTTCCTTTCAATAAAATTTTTAAAATTTAAATTTCTACTATGAACACTGACGAGTTTTTGCGATTTTAATATCTACTAGCGACTTACTTTCGCTTCGCTCGGGTCCCTAGGTACACGGAACTCTGATTTTCCAAAAATAAAAGTAACTTGAATTACTCCTTATAACTTCAGCTATCTACCAGTGAAAGTCCCGTCAAAATCGGTCCAGCCGTTTCGGAGATTAGCCGAAAAAAAAAACAGAGACAGACAGACAAAAATTAAAAAAAATATATTATTTTCTTATTAAATAGTATCGTATATATTTTCTATATGCATTTAGTAAAAGCTGTTATTTTGACCTCACAAACAGACACTTCAATTTAATTTATCTTTATAGATTATGACTAGTGTCTATAGAGAACATGCTCTTTAAAGTAATAAAATATTCCCTAAACTCGTTTTTATATAAATAAAACTAGCGACTCACCCTCGCTTCTCTCGGGTTCGTCCCTAGCTTGCTTCCCCATACAAACTTTCATCCACATTTTCACCCCCTTAAGGGATGAAATTCGGGATAATAAATAAAATCTATCCTATATCCTTCCCAGGGTCTCAAACTATCTTCTTACCAAATTTCATCTTAATCGGTTCAGTAGTTTCGGAGCCTATTTGATGCAAACAAACAATCAAATCATTCCTCTTTATAAAATTAGTATAGATATAGACAACACACTTAATTTTATTTTATAACAACAGTTGAGTAGGTTCTATGCCTATTATATCATAAAACAAGTTGTCTGTAAGTTAACCGTGACACAGATACTGAGAAGTCACCAAATTTGGTGAACAGCAGTTCAAATGATGCATAAATTATCACGATCGTGATATATTTTTGTTGAAAATTGGACTTTAGAATCAAAATAATGACGATACTACAGGCCTTCATCATTGAATAAATAATTATATAAAAGTGCATTATTTGATTCGTGAAATATTTTTTTCTGTCAAAATATTTTAAGAATTTTTAATGATTTCTGATAAGAAAGCTATTAAATTGTTACAGAATATGTGTTATTGTGGAGATCCTAAAATAATGTAAAAATCATCGTCTTTACAAATCTTCTTAATGTGTATAATTATAGAATATTCATCGAATGCGATAAAATATTTTTTTTTAGTCAAAATCCATATCCATACTCCATACTAATATTATAAATGTGAACGTGTTTTTGTTTGTTTTTTTTCTTTCACGTCGAAACAGAGTGACGGATTGGCGTAATTTTATGTATGGAGATAGTTGTAGGGCTGGAGAGTGACATAGGCTACTTTTTACCGCGGGAGATTATCTAATTCCCACGGTAAAACACGTTACAACTTATAATACAATCCAAAAATTATTTATGATCAGAAAATCTTGAAACTTCAATAAAATTAAATAAATACGTGTTTTAGCATTTTTAGCTAAAATAGGGGATGAAAGTTTGTATGAAACCTACGTTATTAGAGATTTTTTGTAGTTTTAGCGCGAACGAATCCGCGGGTTCTGCTAGTATGTATATAGAAATATATTTTATACTTGCATGATATGGTAAATACATAAATTAATAGAAAATATTTTACAAAAAGAAGTTATTCCAACAAATAACTTTCTTATGCTTTCTCAAAATAAAAAGGACACTACTCGTATCCGGACTCCGGCGCCAGTTAATACACGTCGGTCGTACGCGTGGGTAGAAGTATTGCAACTCTCAGAACTAGACAGCTTGCATACAAAGAGCCTTAAAAGTGGGGTAAATTTCATCTAGGTAAAACCTTATGTGACATTTGCGAAGTAATCTGGCCCAGTGGCATGCCCTATAGCCACAAAATAAAGATTTGAATTAAAGTAAATGAATCTTGTTTATCTTTTATGATGTAAGTCATAGATGTTGTGTTATTTTTAAGGACAGCTTAGTTTTTTATTACACTTCGTCTATTCATGTTACGATTATTTTGTAATTATAATAAATCATACCAAGGAATTATCATAAATCATTTATTTATTGTTAATAATTAACCTGTTTCTTTTTCAAAATGTATGTATGTAGGTTTAAAAAAATTATATGATACCTTCATTATTTATATGTTATTTTGTTTTCAGGTAAAACATCTCAACCGCCATGGCCACTAAATCGTACAGCAAACATAAAGAATACAAGGAGTATTCCAGTAGCAGAGGCGTCGTTCCTTACACAGACGAACAATTCGGTACGATTTTAATTATCTACCCTGCAATTTCTTTAAAATTATGGATATTTACAATTTCGAATATTTTCTGGTATATCAATTTATTTTTGGAAAATGTTTTGTTCCTCTCTCGCACGCGGCAATTGACGATTAACTGTTCTTGTTGTTGCCACAAGTTGACAACTGTCTTTAGGATGTGTTAAGCATGCTTCAGACGTTCGATTTTTAATTATTATTTTTGGTGCCAAGACGTTACGAACTTTCCACTACGCGACAATACTAAATCTCTCTCCTTTTTTAATGACCATTTAAAAAAAGTAGAGTGAGTGTTGTAAAATGTATGCGATATAATCATAATAATTAAAATCGGTTCATAAAATCGGCGAACATATTGCATAACATACAATCGAATTGAGCACCTCATTTTGAAGTTGATCAATTATTTAAATAATATAAAATGTAATATTTTCAACAGATATGATAAAATCTGACCTAATACCGAAAGGCAGCAAGCTAGACTCATTGGGGAGGAGCGGGGGCACCCGGGAGTATCACTATGAGTACAAAGAGGAGAAGCTTCCTTCAGGAAAATATGACAGAAAGGATTTGCACACTGTTGAGGTAAGCGAAGTATACATGCATATTATTTTTAGTCATTCCTTTGATAAGTTCAGAAATATTAGGGTATTTCGGCTATTACAAATGTTCATATCTATGATCCCGATACCTATAAATACTGCTAGCTATTTTATTGCTAAAGTGCAAATTGAAAGTTAACATCTTATCGATATAGAGTTACAGCTGATACAGAAATATTTAGGTAGTCCTTGCACGTATGGAAAGGACGGAAATCACGGTTTGACTCTACATAAATCAGCGAGTGATCGCTGATCTCGAGAATTAACTACTAAATGAATTTGAATGCAGTTTTTGATTTTATGATCCTAGAATATCATCATATATATAGAAGATCATGAACCAGAAATCCTGGTTCTCAAAAGTCTTGGTTTTGGTGTATTAAAAATTGCCCTAACAAATACCTATAGAAGCTGAGCATTCGTGTTATTAGTGACTTGTAAGCAATCTGTATTGCTTGGTTGCTTTATCGATACACGTTAAGGGTACATAACTGTGGTTGTAAATAAATGAAAATAGACAAATAGACTACTAATAATTCTAGAAAAAAGTCAGGAATCTTAGGATTATATATATTACATGTCTTAGATATTTAGATATCTAAGACATGTTTTAACACATGTACTCGTTAGTTGCTTTTATACTGAAATGAAAAAAATATATTTCTGACTAAGTTTTAGAATGACAATATGAAATATAAAATGTTATTCTATATAAAAATAAATTATTTCGCCATTGCAAATACTTAATTATGATAAGAATTAATCTTCACAATATATTATTTCATTATACTCTAGTTTAGTAACAAAAATAAATTCAAAAATGGTCACTAGTACGTTATGGTCTTATAATTAACTTTTAACAGGAATTCACAATCCCTCCAAAGAGTGTACCAAAAGCGGCTGAATCCAGCTCGTATTACTACGAACGCGAGGAGAGGGAGCTGCCCGCGATCTCAACCGGCACAAGGACTTACAACTATGAAAGCTCGCCTACACCTGGTGAGCTTTTTTGTTTTGTTTCGCCTACATTAAACTAGCTTTTCTGTTTTTATATTAAAATTTTTACATAATAAAGGTTTGAAACCTACGATATGTGCTTTTTACGCTATTTGAACTTATATTACAGAGAGAACTGAATACTACATTTCAAATTATACGTATATATTGAAATTGAATATCGATTCAGGTTAATATAATTTTATATGAAAAGGAACTTAAACCTTAAAATCCACTGACATCTGATCGAATATGAATTTATTTACGAATTTTTATAACACCGTCTGTTTATTTTAAGCCTTCTCATTTTGAAACATTTGCAAGATGTTTTATGCAATTGATGATTGATTGATTGATCATGTATTGATTTTTGCAAGATGTTCGGAATAGATGAATTAATCGTCCGAGTTGTAGATATTTTATTGTTCTTATTATTTTTATGGGAATGATTTCCTATCATATGGCCAGTGTGGTGGAATACAGCCTGATACCCTCAAGCAATAATAAAAGGGCCAAAATATTCTATGTATATTATTTTTACTATAGGTACATACATTCGATTATTTACTAAGTAAAAAATCTTTTGATTTTTTAAAGACATTAAAACTAAACTCTTAATAAATCAACATAATGTTCTATTACTAATATATTTATTGATAATGTGTTTTTTCTTTACAGCATACTCTAAAGTAAAAAGCTCGAAAGTAACGAAGGAAATGACTCAAAATGTAGAAGAACTCGATTCTCTTCTCGACGACTTACAGAAGGACCAAGAACGACAACTGTACAAGAGTACGTAAATGGCTAACTTATCGTTTATATCTTAATACGTATTATTTACTTTATCATAGCGTAGGTATTTTGTGAGTCAGGTCGCGGGTTCGATTCCCAGACAGTGTAATTTTTTATATTGATCATATACTGTCTTCTTAACCTTAGAAATAAATCTATATAAATAAAAATGAACGTTCGTATGTTTATCCTCTATGCATTCTTAAATCATCGAACCGATTGTGATGAAACTCTGGTGGATGGTAAAGCTCTTTCCTTTGGAAGTTTGTCTATTATGTTCCTACACTATTCAAGTTTAAAGATGTACTCGAGCGAACGACTTACGCTTGAATTATATAAAATTGAAAAGTGCCAAAATGAAAAATTCGTCTGCTTTATCAATAGTGTAAACATATTTACTATCCAATATAGCGTAAAGGTCCTTCTTTTTTGGGAAATGTTTGTATTTTGTATAAAAACCGTCTACTTTAGGAAAAGAAAATGAGGTGTTACTATAAAAGTATTGTTTATTACGGAGTATATTTATATATATAAAAATTATCTTATTTCAGGTGGCTACGCTTCTGATACAGCTGAAAGCACATCCTTTGACTATAGGAGAGGGTAAGACATATTTTCATATTTCTTAGAAATGTGTATTAAAATTGCACACTAACTTTTAAAAGCCAAATGATTGTTTTCGAAATAATTTCTTTTATAAGAAATCCTAAATATGGGATATGTGTGTGTATTTTTTTTTATTTTTATATAGTAGCTGACATCGTTATATAATAATTAAAAAAATATCTCACTTCAAAAAACTACAATTTAGCTTAAAAAAAACCATACCAGTACGGATATTTTAAACGTTCGCCATTTTGCGCTTGGCGTGACGTCACAGTATGATATACACAGAAGAATGACGAGTCAATTTGTAGCAAAAGCGCTAATCGCTTTGTTATGATAACACTTTGACGTCATATTCGGTCTGACCGATGGCGTGCGTTACAACTACTTTGAATTTGTCATTTATATTTGCATTATTTAATAATTATTTTCTTAATCAAAAAGAACATTCACACACAACATTCAACAAGAATTACATTAAAAATATTAACATAGGCTTAATTCAAAAGCAATCAAGATTTAAAAAAAAAAACTTATTTCCCCTTTATTTAAATCTCACACAAATCCCCTAATGGTGTTTAAGACAAAATGTTATACAATCTATTCTTCAACGATTGTTGACATCATGCCTAAATCTTTCGAATGATAAGAAAACCATCAGAATTTACCATCAATTCACAACACCATAGCTGATGAAAAACTTAAATTAAAAATACTATTCCAGTACCCCAGCGAAGGCGCCATCCAGTGGGTACTCCACCCTAAAACATGAGGAGAGGCTGGAGAACTCCTCGTGGGGAGAGGCGCCGCCCGCCGTGCGCTCGGAGCTGCGCCAGGAGGTGTACCGGGAAGAGAAGACTGGTAGGTCTCATATATTCAGCTTATTTAACATCCCACTGCTGGGCATAAGCCTCCTTTCAATACGATGGCCAGATCCCTCTGGCCATATTCAACGCTGGCCAAGTGCCCTGGCAGACTTTACATGTCTTTCGAAAACTTGCTAGGTTCTCAGACATGGTATCATGTTGGAAATGATTCACACATAAAAGTATCAGATTACCCAGGTATCCGGGATTTGAACCCGCTTCACTTGGTTTCCCTAGCGAGTGATTTAACACTGGGCTACCACTGCCATAACCATCTACATAGTTAATAAATAAAAATAAAATAAGTTAATAATATCATGACATAATATTCGGTCACGACGGCCAATTTCATTGGGACTCTATTCATTTCACTCTCAAAATTCAGGACGGTATTTGGACACGACCATTGAGAAATCAGACGCAGCATCGAAAGCGGTTGTAACACCACCAACTTCCTCATTATACGCTGTTACTGAGAATTTCTTAACAGAAAAAATCGATAGTTAAACTTTGCCTGACTCGGGAGTCGAACCTTTGAGCCTCTCCTAAGTTTCGGAGCCATGTTACACATAGTAATTGCCTTGGTAGGCACTTTGGCATTTAAAAGTATACATATTAGTACCCGTCCTAAAGTAAAAAATGCACTACAATTCATTAAGTTTAATAGTGAAAGATTCTTAACAAGAGATTTACTCTCGCTTCGCTCGGGTGCGTCCCTAGATAAGATTTTTTTCGAGCGGAACCCTAATTCTTTATCTAAAAATAAAAGTAGCCTAAGTAACTCCTTATAACATCAGCTATCTATCTGCCAGTGAAAATCCAGTCAAAATCATTCCAGCCGTTTCGCAGATTAATCGGTAAAAACAGACATTTTTTTTTAATTTGCATTTAGTACAAAGCTTTACAAACAGACACTTCAATTTTATTTATCTATATAGATAACAATAGTAATAGTATATTAATGTTATCTTCAGAGTCGCGCGTGGTCCCGGCAGTGGTCCCGGCGCCGGCCGCGCCCGCCTGCACGCACTGCCTCCACGCGCCCTCTACTGGCACTGTACGTATATTGCTCTTTGTTATTTATGTTTTTAGATTTATTGTTGCCATTATAATTAAAATAAGTAATATTACAGTATAGTGAATATAAATTTAGTTTTAGATTTTTATTGTTTACATTTTTTTTATTATAGTACAGCGATTAATATAAAAAAATATATTATGTGCACTCTTAAAATTAAATGCTGTGAATAATTATTTTTTACCTAGAATGGTATAACTCTAAATAGTTGTTTAAAGTGATCGTTTTATATAAACGTAAACAAAACAATTACCTTTTAAGTAACTTTTTGAAGTAAGTCAAATAACAAAAAAAAATGTTGCAAAAAAAAAAATAATTAAACATACTAAAAACCAACAATCAATGTCCAATCAATCTATCAAAGAAAAAAAAGAAAAAAAAAAGAGATAAACAATAAGCATTCTGGTAAATTAAACGCTTGAGTCACAGACAAGAACTGACTTTATTTGAAAAAACATACAGTATTACATATTCTATGGTAGATGGCGCTACTATTCTGTAATATGTGATATTGTCGATATAAAATAGATATAAAATAATAAAAGCCCGCTCTCGCAGCTGCCGCGCGCCGGCACGCCCATGAACAAGGTGACGACCACCGTGAAGACCTACACCTACGAGGTGCCCGCCGGCCTCGACCCCGCCGCGCTGCCGCTGCCCTGCGACCACGTCCTTGAGTTAGTTCCATTACTATAACAACCATAAATATTTTATATGTATTCAGCCCTTTTTAACGTCCCACTGCTGGACACGGGCCTCCCTACAATACGAGGGAAATCAGCCCTCAGTCCACCACGCTGTTCAAGTGTAGGTTGGCGGACTACACATGTCTTTCGAGAGCTTGCTAGGTTCTCTCAGACATGCAGGTCTCCTCACGATATTTTCTTTCACCGTAAGACAAATGGTAGTTATGTTAAAAATGATTCGCACATGAACATATCAGGTGTGAGACCCGGGATTTGAACCCGCTTCATTCGGTTTCTCAACCCGTCACGTTACCACTAAGTTTCCACTGCCACTAACTTGTAATAACTTGATTAAAAAATATATAATATTTTTTGAAACGAAGTTCCTTATCACGCATACTCGGCATACTTAGTGAATGAGAGTTAGATGAAAAAAGTGTAATATTTTAACCGTCACGACACTTTATTATTTATTTAATAGCACCCCTTGTGACGTCATCTAAAGTACCAGGCGAGCATAAGTGTTAAAGAGTGTATGTTGTAAGAAAATCATATAAATAAATATGTTGAGACATTAACACACAGCACCATCTAGTTCCATGGTAAGTTACGAGGCTTGTGCTATGGATACCAGATAGTTGATACACTACACATATATAACTTTAAATACATACATATTATAAATATAAACACCTATGACTGGAGTACAAACATTCGTGCTCATCACACAAATAAGCGGTCGTGAGTTCGAGTCCCAGCGGGACTCGAACTCACGACCGCTGGCACAGTATGTAGGGTCACTACATACTGAGCCAAACGTGTCGTCCAATATATACACATGTATATACACTATACAGGCCTTTCTTTAATGAACTATGACATCTATATGTAAAATGTACATTGCTTGATGTTTATGATCTCTAGTGACAATTTGTATGAGCTAAGTGTAGACAACGAAAGAAACTACGTCCTTACCGAGTGTTCCAACACACCGACCGACCTTTTTTATTTATTATTATATACTTAGTTTAGCTATTGTTAAAATTGTATTCCCACCCCTCTCAGCACGAGCACCAGCACCACGTGCCAGCACTGCGCGCACTGCGCCTCGCACCGCGACTACCGCCTCAACTACACTACCGACGGTACGTTACTCTTTCACATACTCATATTGCCGTGCCATGTTATAATCTATACGTATAATAAAATTGTAATTGACTCGAATCCGTATATTAAATATTTTTTTGAAAATCTTATTGAAATAGTCATTATTATCGATACAGAGGCCGAATCTGTAGTTTTTAGAATTTTTGTTTGTCTGTCTGTCTGTTACGCAAAAACCACTGAAGAGATGATTAATGAAATTTGGTATGATGATAGCTGGTTGTCCGGTTCAACATATAGATTACTTTTTACTGCGAGAAAATATCTCATCTCTGAGAAATCTATAGTAAACGTTAAAACGTAAGTAGGGACGAACCCGAGCGAGGGTGAGTCGCTCGTGAGTCTATGTATATAAAAGTTAAATAACACTTATTGATTAATAATAAAATTTCAGAAAATACAAGACAATACGAAGTTTAAAACTAGGTAGATTCCTCAAAGAGTCATATCTACACTTCTATACTAATATTATAAAGCGGCAGAGTTCTTTCGTTTGTTTGTTTCAACGTGCTAATCTCTGGAACAACTTATCCGATTTGAAAAATTCTTTTTGCATTAGATAGCCCGTTTGTTGAGAAAGACTATAGGCTATATATCATCATGCAACTATCCAAGGGAGCGGAGCAGTAATGTAATATATAGTCTATCTATTCCATACTAAGCGTTAAAACGTACCCAGGGACCAATCCGAGCGAAGCGAGGGCGAGCCGCTAGTCTAAATATATATAAAATGACTTTACTAATTCATAGTTTTAAGTAGTAGTACCTACCTCTGGGGAGAAATAGGGGATAATGGAAAACTTATAAGCGGAGCAATTATACGTAAAAAATTACGTCAGCGAAGCCGCAAGAAAATGGTTGTCTATGTAAAAATGAAAAAAGATATTTTTTATTTCCTTTTTTTTTACATTATTAATTATTGTTATAATAAAAAAAAATTCAAAGTATTTCTTAAAGGAAATTCTTATTTACATCCATCTTTCTATTACAGAGCACACGACAAGCGAGCGCATCATGTACCCGCAACCCGCCAACACTGCGCACGTGCCGCAAGGCCCCCACGCTCCCCACGCCCCCCACGCTCCCCTCGCCCCACACGCCGCCCATGCTCCCCACGCTCCTCATGAGCCGCAGAATGGACATGGCCCATATGTAAGTTATATTTTTAATTTTAAATACTATAAGTAATTTGTCGTTTGGAATTTCATTTGCTTAAATATAAAAAGATTTGAAATTATTATTGTTGATTCAGCTTATTTTATTAAGATATATTTTTAAATTTATAAAATGTGTCTGTGGCTAAGAATTAAACAATTGTGATATTTTCATCATAACATTACATAAAAAATTGCGTTAATATTATAAAACGAAATATTTATTGGCAAGCACATCACTTGAAAGCGGCTGGACTGATTTCGCTAACTCTTTAACAATTAACTCAAAATATTCCAAAAAAAGTTCATAAAGGGAAAAAGCTGACCAGAAAATTCGTGCTTTTTTTATAGAATTTCTGTATAAACCTCAAAGATGGACAGAAAAACGTCAAAAGTCATAATAAATAAAATCCTAAACTGTAATTGCAGGGTCCATCATCAACGTACAAGTACAGCGAGACGACATACTCGGCACAGAACACGCACAACGCGCACAACACGCACCTGTACCCCGCGCCCGCGCCCTCCCCGCTGCCGCTGTCCCTCTCCCCCGCCAACGCGCGCTCGCCCTCCCCCGCCTCCCCCGCGTCCCCCGCGCCCTTCCCGCGCCCGCACACGCCCGCCGGCGGCACGCAGCAGCCGCCCAAGAGGCTGGACGACCTGCTCGCTGATTTCCCTGAAGCGGTAAGCTGTATGATTCATTGATTTGTAAAGGATCATTTTTAATTTACTGAAGACCTTTTAGAAATATGCAATTTAGATCATAACAACAACATCTGTAACAAAAAAAATATTTCTTAAATTTTTATTTTCATACAAAAATAATTATATTTTTATTGCACCTTCCAAACGGTGATAGTCCTAGCGTCTGGTCAAGTTTAAATGAGTGAGCGCGCCTCCTGCACTCTCCACCCCTCCCACTCCACCGCCCACGCTTTCTTTTGCTAATGCTGGACCATTACCATTTAGAAAGTGCAATAAAAATATTTATATTTTTGTTAAATTTAAGTTTCTTTTTTTCTTACAGATGTTATTGTTATGATGTAAATAGTATATTCCCAAAAGGTCTTCAGTAAATTAAAAATGACCCTGTATATGTATATTATTTATTCAAATTAGTGATTTTACATTTTTGTATAGAAAATATAGCATTTAGTGTGTAATACATATCAATAGATGGTGCTGTTTGCAATTTACAAAATGTTTGTTCCAGTTGAAATAGTATAATGAATTTATTTTTATAAAATCTATGGCAAATATTTGGCAGCTTTTATAGACAAATATTACAAAAGTTATTCAATTTCTAATGCACTGCAGAAGACCTAGAATAGTACATATATATCATACATCATTAATTATAAGTCTAAATAAACAGCCAAAGCGAATAATTGCAATATTATTTTTTGTAAAAACTAAACGAGTTGATGAAGTACGTTAATAAATAAACGTTGAGAAAAAAAAATAGATTTGATGAAAATATTGAAAATTTATATATTTTGATTTGATTTAGATCGATAAATATATCCCTACCTGTACCTCCATACTCTGTACGTACTTTAACAAAAAAATCCCTGCAGCGGTTCCCAACACAACCTGACGGCGTGACCCGGCGGAAGGTCGAGGTCATTCACTCGCAGAGCGCGCAGGACAGGGACAAGGAGAAGGACAGGACAGACGGCACGTTGAAGCACACGCCGCCTGTCAGCAGCAGCAAGAACGTCGCCGGGCCCGCGGTGTACTACCCGCCGGGACACGTGCCCTTTGCTAAGAAGGATAATCCCGTAGGGAGTGGCGGATATCAATCTGCGGTGAGTTGTTTAGTTACCATGATTGCTGTCCTTGTTTGGATGGGTGACCGTTTTTTATTTATTTACGCTGTTATCCCTCGGGATTCGATTCTTTTGGTAAAAAGGATGATCTTGCCGGAAGAAATTACTTCATTTTATATTAACTGTGGTTTGTGTTTGGGTGATCGTTTAATTTCAATAAGCTTCGACAATAAATTTAGTATTTTTTTTAAACAAGTAAAAAATATATATATCATCACACTACTATTACAAATGCAAAAGATTGTATGTGTGTAATGTTTGTGTGAGTACTGAAATGGTTGAATGAATTAGGGCGAAATTTAGTATACAAATAGACTATTTGAAAATACTTTTAATATTAAAACTTAATTTGTTAGCACACAATAAAAATGAAGAGTTACTTTGAAGTTGGTCAAATACAATTTTGACGATTCAAAAGTGTTTATAATAAGTAGATAAATAAAATGGAAGTGTCTGTTTTTAATGTCAAAATAACAGCTTTATACTATATGCATATGGAAATATATACGGTATTTATAAGAAAAACGCAATTTTTAAAATTTTTGTCTGTATATTTGTTCCGGCTAATCTTCGAAACGGCTGGACCAATTTTAACGAGACTCACTGACAGATAGCTGATATTATAAGGAGTAACTTAGGCTACTTTTATTTTTGAAAAAGAATTAGGGTTTCGCTCAAAAAATTAAAACGTACCTAAGGACTAGGTCGCTATATATATTATTATAGTTACAAATAAATATAAATATAAAACAACAACGAAATGTCCGCAGGCGATGGCGCAGGGCGGCGGCGCGTACGCGGCGGGGCGCGGCATGTACGAGTACGAGGCGGGCGCGCGCAGCCGGGAGAAGCACTCCGAGAAGAAGACCGCCGTGCCCATCTGCTTGCCGCTCTGCTGCGCCATGCCTTGCGTTATTATGTAAATTGTACTAACGCAGTATAATAATCCATACAGACAATCGCCTTTTATTTGATTTTAACGGAAACGCTAGGTTGTCAAAAATATCAATTTTCGGTTACGTTTTCGATTTTAAAGCGCCAACCCTAAACTGTCTCCCGACGATCGATCAAGAAAGTACTAGATACACAATCCTATGTAAAAAATTTCTTAAAACTGTCACCCATTGTGTTTAGGTAATTATTCTAGTTGAAATAAATATACAACAATGTAAATTGAACCTTACATACAATGCATAAAGTTATTTTCACAAAAAAAACGAGCTCAAATGTTTAAATAATACATTTTTTGTCGTTGATTGTGTATCTAGTACCTTTTTTGATCAATGCTCCCGACTGACATATAAAATAAGGTATAACCCTCGGGAGCGTTTCACCACGCGCCGCGCGTGTGTCTACATCCCTTTGTTAGACGGCTGTATGGATTAATAGACTGTGGTATTATTAATATCATATTTTAATTTAAGTGCTCACTAAACAAAGTATGGAATACCAAAATATTTGACCGTTTTATGTACTCTGTTCTTTCCATAACTTAACTTGGAAAGTGGTGGAGCGCTTAAAATTAGTTTTGTCAAACTTTAGTGGGCACTCTACTTTCATGGTAAAATTAAAAAAAGTTTTTTACATAACACAGATGTATCCATTTTTTTTTTGTATCTGTCAGTTTATCTCTTTGTGGAAACCCTTAGAGAACACACAACAGAAATACACAAATGTAATGCGAATGCAAGTTAGCTATGAGAACAGAAATTCTTCATTTTCTGCCTTTTTGACGAGATATTTTTGTTTTAAACGAGATAATTATTATTAAAAATTATATAGTTAAAATGGATAATTATCACATTACTTGTAAGACTATATAATTTATATATTACTATATAATTCTTAAACAATAAAACAAATCTTTAAAAATTCTCAAATTTTTGAGTTCGCCTTTAGCCTTTTTATGGCATTCATAAACGTTATCTCTATGTGTTTCCACAAAACTGTCCTAAAGAATCTCTTTCGTTAAGAAAAATTAAGGTAATTTAATTTAGTCTTTTGTAAAATGTCTTATTATTTAGTTTAAACAATCAGTTTTTTGACGCATTATGAAGTCTATATAAAAAAAATCTATGTAATAATTTTTAAATACATTTTTGTTACTATTTACGAAAAACTTAAGTTCATACTATTTGTTGTATGAACTTCAAAATATAATAAGTGAGGCATTTTTAATGAAACAAGTGTATTTAATCTTCTAAAGTAAAAATTAAAATTTAATGTACTGTAATTACTTTTTGGTTGTAAAATTTAATAATTATTACATAATTTCGATCTTAAAATTCCTGCAAAATCAAAGAACTTCCCAATTTATTTTTACGTCTTAATATTAATACTAAATTATGTAAAATGAAAAAATATACATGTATTAAATTTAAAGAAGTCTCTCTGATCTGATGTATTGTGAATCATTTTTTTTTTTATTTTTTTTTTTAAATTATAAGTAAGCTAGCGCAGAGCGCGCGTCCACTAACCATCATGTGCCATTAATAAGTGCAAGTGCCTTGTGTCGTCACGTAATACGTGTAAATTATATTTTTATGAATAATAAATTTTATTAACAAATCTACAGTTTTATTTTTTTTTTCTATCTTTACCTTGAAATCATCAGGAACAAAGAAAAATTAATAACAGATAAAATATATATCCAATAAGGGAATGCCTATTATGATTTTCAAAATTACTCTAAACACAGATCATATATTACTATACAGATGCCTCATCCCATATAAAGAAATTGGAAAGTGCTTATCGGGCTATTCTTCGGGCAATTTTTGTTTGCTTGAATAGATAGTAGAAGTTAATTCACAAATAGTTATACTGTTTTATTTTATAAATATGTACTAACTAATGAATGGTGAATATATATTGTAAAATTCATTTTGTATTCGAAATAAAAAAAAAACTGTAATTTTAACAATTTTTAACCGTGAGAAACAATTCATGAAAACTAAAAGCGCCATCTTTGAATACACACTAGGAACCAACATCTGATTTACGAGTGCATTATTCCTTTTCCCTTCGCTTAGAATATAACGAATAATATACCTTTTTGGGATATAATTTTTAATTTTATGTTAATTTAACACAACTTTGACGTCATGTATTGACATTTTTTTGAACTAATTTTTCTTTATCTCTCATCACCATGAGATCTCATCTCAGTAAAGGAAAATGTGCTCTGACAATAAGTAAAGAAAAATGCGCTTGTGAGATTATTGAAAAATCAGATATCTGAAAATGGTATATAGTGTATATTTACAGATGGCGCTGTTAATTTTAGAGCTATTAACCACATTTATAAAAAATGTTACTCACTGAATTTTGTTTACTCGGCAGTTGTCGGCATTTACGCCGTCTATTGCCTGTCCAGGCGAAACAAAATAGCCAAAGTTATGTCCAATGGTCCAATTTCTTCAGTCTTTTGTTTATTGTATTAGAGGACAGCTTCGCTCCTAAACTTGTTGTATAAAATTAACTTAGTAAATATCTCATAAAATGTAAAGTGCAAACAGCGCCATTTATGTATGTAACATATTATAAATTGACTAGCTGACCCGGCCACGCGTTGCTGTGGCTAAAGTTTTTGTTATATTACATTATAGTAAACAATCTAAGAGGAACAATAAGAGAACATAACACGTGGTAAATATGCTGTTAAAATGTAGCTTATATGACACATTCGTAGATTTACCATAGCAGCGCCATCTATTGATTACTTACTCAACCCAGTCGAAAGGTATCGACATCTCTTAGAATCATTTGGAGTTAACAGATAATTGTGACTGTCAAATAATAACAGACAAATAATTAGCAATAAATTAAAATTGCGACTATAATTTGAGATTTAAACTATCCTATCTCTCAAGTGGGATCGAACTGCACATGGTGTGTGAATTTTAATATAATCGGTTAAGTGGTTTAGGAGTCCATTGAGGACAAACATTGTGACACGAGATTTATATATATTAAGATAATTTGATTGAAGAGTAATTACTTAATTCACCTTAACTACCAAGACTTAATTACCAAGAGTATTTTCAGAAACCAGAAATATATATCTTAAATAAACAACAATTAATTATAAATCAATACAATAACTTCATATATTACATTTCATTAAAATAATTTTGCTTGGTTTGTAAGAGACCCCATCTGATAGTAAGCGACGCAAGAGTGTCACTTGGGGAAAATCTTATATATTTAAACGAGCAATTCTTGTTTATTTATTTATTTATTTATACCAGCGATCTCGGGAACGGCTCTAACGATTTTGCTGAAATTTTGTATATGGGGGCTTTCGGGGGCGAAAAATTGATCTAGATTAGTCACATGTCTGGGAAAACGCGTGTTTTCGAGTTTTCATGCGTTTTTCTTATGCATTATTCTACGCAAAATTAAATAGCGACATCTATACAATTGTCTCAGTATCACTTAGTCACTTAATGTCAAATTATTTTTAAGCCAAATTAAAAAGAAAATTGTTCTTATCGCGACATCTATACAACTTTCTCGGTAACACTTAGTCACTTAATGTAAAATATACAATCTTTCAAGAACTCCGAGCGAAGCTCGGTCGCCCAGGTACTTATTCTAATTCTCGAGATAACTTGAATGAATTTGAAATAAAAGTTGAATAGGCTTTATCGAAGTTAATGCTTTTATTAATAGATACTTTTTTCATTTTATAACTACTTAATTGACTAATTTCGGTCCGAAGTTTACCTCTGAAAAAGCTTCTGAGTGCTAACCACATTGAAATTTTGAAATAGTGTTTAAAATTGACGTAACTATAATAACGTAGTTGGGTTTTGTACCTGCCCATATCAGCAGTTATAAATTGATTTACGGCCATCATTCGTAGAAGACCTAACTTTTTTGCGAGAAAAGTTGTGCGATATTTTTTCATAATTATACTTTAAAAGATTATGTATATCCATAGATTAATACTGTACTAGTTTAGATGCTCGCCCTATTATCACATCCTATACAAAGATTTTAAGACTCAATTCAAGCTATTTTCATTTCTCATATCGCGCTGATCCATAAACTTGTAAATTTATTTAGATAATATAGTTACGTATTCTATAAAATATGTGAAATATATTATATCATTTAGAATTGAATATATTAAATTTCAATGACTATTTGCAACTGTGGTATACCATCATCATCGACATCTCTTTGTCCATTTCTCAATCACTTGGTGTCGGCGCAGTGCACCTTCCGTACTGCTGATAGGATTTGGTAAGTTTTCCGACGGCCGCCTGTCTGACATCAACCCTTCTTGAGAACGCTATTGTTTATCGCGAAAAGTGCCCAAGATGCGATGACCAGCACATCTAATTTATATTTAGATAGGTATATAAAATTATCTAATGCCAGTAATGTTTTTCACCACTTTCATTAGCACAGACAATTGCTTGAGGCCAGGTGTGGCTTAATATTGGAGAGTCCTTAAATTTACGTCTTGTAATATGCATATTCCATATTGTTTTCTTTTAAATCTTTTTTTATAGTAGTACTCAAAGTTTTAATGTAATTTTCTGATGTATTTGAAAATAAATTTTAAACACACAATAAACCTTGGTATAATATCAATAACAGTGCCATCTGTATGTAAGCATAATAATTTCATAATTCTATAACAAAAATAAAACAAATAAAACTTTATGCTATTTTAAGAGTTATAAGCTCATAATTTTACTAGAATAAGGTTACAAAAATTTGACATAAAATTGTATGTTTTTAGTATTCATAGTAAGTACCTAGATTATTTATTAAAATCAAAAAAATACTCTGATTTTACCTTTTTGAGAAATCTTTTTGGTCATCGGGATAAATAAAAGATAAAAATCGTAATAAAAACACATATATTTTGCTTTTATATTTTACCAAAATTTTGGATCAAGTCCAACAAGGCAGTCTCCGGGTTACATCGCCCCTATACAAGCTCCACGCCCGGACTCACCCGCGCTTTACAAGTAGGGCCCAGTTACTCGCCTCAGTTTAGTGGATCTGCTACATTACTACTATAGAAATATTGAATATAAAAATAAATGGATGGTACAGAGAGCTCTCGACAACATTCTCAGCGGAGGCCGGAGCAAGTTCTCAAACACGCGAAACGTCCGGCGTTTGCATACAATCGAATATCTCGTTCAGATGGCGTATTTAAGAAGTTGCTTGCAGGTCTATATTCAAATTTGTGTTATAAAGTCGAATATATGTACAAAAACTAACAATTTCCTAATAATTTTGGTCTTTAATGAATTTTAATTAAAACAAAAATAATATATAACAATATGTGGGCCATTAGGAACACATAAAAATAGCCGCATCAATTGAGCCAAGTATTAACAAAGATTCGAAGGTCTAACTCTGACATCTCACCAGTAAATATATATTTAATGTTTTAATTTGACAATTTGATATATTTTGTCACTCATCACTCATATTTGGTATGTTAGATAGTAATTTAGTTATACTATATACATCTAAGGTTCTTATTGGGGAAAACAAAATCCATTCAATGACTTTCAGAGTTTACAATACAATGTTTGTGTAGTGAAATTATATAATCTACATATTTGGCAGTTTGTTGGATTTTGTATCTCAAAACAACAGTAATATTTACAAGGTACCAATACCCTTCATAATTATAAAAAAGCAAATTTAGTCATATAAAGGTTTTGTAACAAAATTAACTACATATTTTACACTACAACAAAATGATTGGTCCTCATGTATGATAACTTTGGTTCGTAAAGTATATTTTAAATTATAAAATCTCATATGTTTTGGATTATCTATGGTTCGATTGGGGGTTGAAAATTTGCATTAACAAAAAACATTATAAAGGAGTTCAAAACTCGAAATATGTAACAATATGTACAGTTGATTATGTGCATATTCATATAAGAAACTTAAATTACAGCAAGTATTATACAAAGGCTATCTGCAAATCTGCAATCTATTTTAAAAAGTTAACATAAATGTTAGAAACATGACAATAAATTAACATACGCTATGTGATTCTAACTCCTAAATACAAAGCACAATCATAGAATATCACTTTAATATGTATATTTTTAACAAAATTTGGATAGTTAAAAAAAAAACTTTTTCTTCGAAAACCGATTAACATTTTTGGTACTTTAGTATTTTTTATTTATTACACTGAGTTCTGGCACAAATCATCTGGCACATCGGAACAGTCAGACCCACTAAGCCGGGCGCCCCGCCCTCTGGCGCCACTCAACACAACGAAACAAACCACAAACAACATCGCGGCGCGGGGGCCTCGGGCGACTTCATTTTAAAAAATCACTCGTTATGTATTGAAAATAATTATTTCTCCAATATAACCGCTCGCGGCGGCGCCATCTAATTCGTATCTGATATTTGACTCGATATAGCAATATATATGTATAATATACAATTGGAACTCCTATTATTATTAATTACCTAATTCTTTATAAATCACAATCGGTAACAAGATAACTCAATACGAAACAGTCTAGAGATTTACTCGGAGAGTCCCGCCGGGGCGGCGCTAATATCACAACGCGAGAACGAGTCACACAGTGGGCCGTGGGGAGCGTCCGTCCGTCTCGCTCGCGCGGCACTTAACCTAACATAAGGGCACTTGGGACAGCGGGCGCGGGGCGCGGGGCGGCGGCGGCGTCAGTCCAGCACGACGTAGGGCAGCGCCACGAGGTCGCCGAGGCGCGCGCACTCGTGCCACTCGGCGAAGTGCGCGGGGCGCGCGGGGCGGCCCAGCGCGTCGCGCGCCGTGTCCGCCGCCGCCGCCGCCAGCGCGTCCCGCAGCGCGGCCGCCGCGGCGTCCCGCTCGCACGCGCCGTCCCGCTCGCACACGCGCGGCAGCGTGACCACGGGCGCGCGCGCGCTGTCCGCGTACGAGTAGGGCACGCGGCGCAGCGCGGCGGCGCACAGCTCGCACAGCGCGCGCCCGTCCACGTCCGCTTTCGTCCGCTCCACGGTGCGGTGCTCGGGCGACGCCGCCACGAACTCCTTCTCCACGTCCGCGCACGCGCGCGGCTCCCCGAACTGCGTCACGTCCTCCGCGGACAGGATCGGCGCCTTCAGCCTCTCGCTCGGCTCCAAGTTCGGCAGACTGACCATTTCCGCCTCCACTTTCGGCCTCTCGTATTCCACTTTCACTTTTACTTTCGCTTCGGGCGCCTCCTCCATGGTGTCGTCGGCCGAGTCTATCGACTTGGCGTCCGGGTCGCTCTTGATGTCTGCGCTCAGATCGACCGATGGCGGATCCGTTACCTCCGTCGGGTCCGGAAGCGGGTAGGGTCGCAGGGGCGGAGGGGAGGGCGGGGGTGGTGGCGGGGGCGGCGAGGGGGCGAACTCCGTCCAGGGTATGTGAGCGCAAATTGGAATTTGGGCGAGGTTCTTGACACAGTAGTCGTCTGCGTAATCCGAGTACTTATAGAGGGGCACGACGCTGGAGAAGAGATCGGGCTGGTCGGGGCGCGTCGGGGGGCGGACGGCGAAGCGGTGAGGCTCCACGGGGGCGCGGGTGCCGTTGATGCCCGGTAGGAAAGCATTGTGTAGGGCTCGGACGTGCAGGGGGAGCAGGGCTCCTCGGACGGCCGCCGGACAGTCCTCCCTGCCCTGGTCCTCCTCTCCTTGCACCTCCCCGCAGGTGCACTCCACCCACTCGCGCTCCTCCTCGAGAGGGGGCAGCACGACGGGCTCCGGCTCGGGTTCCGGCTCCACTTTCATTTGTTTGGGCTCGCTGCTGCCATTCCGTAACGGCGAATCCACTTTTATAGGAGCTGAAAGATTGATTTTTATATTATGGTTAAACTTCAAATATATCTATCTACTTACCTATTATTATACTAGCTTCATATTAAAAAAAAATACTTTACTAATTAACAGCAAAATAAAGGTAGTAAATGGTTTTATGCAATATTTTTATGCAAAATATTTTCTCTTAGTTTCAGTACACGCAAGTCACTAGACGAATAAACGAACTAGACAACGAAGACAGTTTATTACAATAAATAGTATCTGACCAAGAGAGCGAAACGTCTCTGCTTCAAATCTGACAAAATTTACTTTCCTCTGTCAGTTTGTTGGTACTCCTCTACAGGTTGTATTTTACAACCAATCTGGACGACTCGGTATACAGGTTTTACGACTTTATATTTTTTTTGTCTACGGGGATTTTTGATTGAAGGGTTACTTCCTCCAAAAAAGGGCAAAAAGTGGACTACTGATTCTTTTTTTATTTAAAAAGTAGTAACTTTAAATTGGTGTCATAAAAAGTTGGTGAAGATCAGATGAAGAACTTCGACGTGATGAGCAAAATAGCTGCTTAAAATGCAGTCTGTGCTCGCGAGGTTTAGAGTCGCAGAACTACTAGTTAAACATATAAGACACTCACGGTCGGGCTCTATGAGCATGACGTCGGGCGAGTGCGGCGAGCCCGGGGAGTGCGGCGAGGCGGGCCGCGACCGGGCGCCGCGCAGCTGTATCTGTTCCAATAGCTCCTTTGTTGTTTTCACCTGGAATACCAATACTTATTATTAATATTTTGAAAATCTACCTATCAGCCCTTTTTAACGCCCCACTCCTGGGCACGGGCCTTCCGTCAACACGAGGGAGATCAGGCTATAGTTCAATCACGCTGGCCAAGTGTGTGCGGACTTCACATGTCTTTCGAAAACTTGTTAGATTCTCTGACATACAGGTTTCCTCACGATATTTTCCTTTACCGTAAGGCCAGTAGTAATGATAGTGGAAGTGATTCGCACGTGAGAACATCAGAGGTGCGAGACCTAAGAAGAAGATTTAAAAACTTGCTACAGCTTGGCCAACGTAATGAACTATGGCCTGATCCCTCTCGTATTTAAGAGAGGTCCATGCTCAGCAGACGAACAGAGAAAAAGTTATATAATATACAACACTTTAATTGAGACTGTACAATATAATTTCACTCTCAAACATCTTAGTTGTCTCATAGATGCAAGTTTCTATATATTATTGCTTCATTGCATTAGAGAAATCTAATTGAAAAATTGAGTTTGAATCGGCTACATCGACGCATAACGTATTTTTGAAATCAGTCAATCAAAAAGTTACGATACATATAATAATAGTAACCTTCTTAGCTCCAGCAGGAGGCAATCTATTGACCAGGGCAGCGTACGGGTCGGTGGCGTCACGTCGCCAACCATTGCGGCGCGCGCCCGCCCCGTTGCGGGCCCCCCACGCGTGCGCCCCGGGCCCCGCGCCGAGGCCCCCACCCCCAGGCCCCCCGCCCGGGGGCGCCTGCGCGGGGAGTGCGGGGTGCGCGATGGTGGTGCCCCCCTCGGTGCTTGCTATCGTCTCCGTGCCGGACCCCGCGCGGCTCGGCCCTCTGGAAAACGAAATAAGGTTATAAAGGTATTATAGATACAAAAGTACATGTAAAAATTGGATTCTAAATAAAGAAGACTTTGTTCTCAATTTTATTTTATTATTCATAAAGCTTACAAACAGTCAAGCACGTGTGTAGCTGTGTTTAGATGATAGATGCTGTTGAATTTTACATATATGTATATACATAAAAAGAATAAATACATGTAATGTTATTATAATCCTTTATATATATGTTTTTTATTTTTTTTTTAGACCTAACCATATTTTATTTCTTGCAAAATTTTTTTTCATCATCTTATTTCCTTATAATAAGTACCCACCTTTTTAAGTTCTTCTTAAGTTTTTTATATTTCGCCTTCTTTTCATCGTACAGAAGTTCCGGTGTGGGCGCCCTCTTCACAGCTAAAACGTTTATATTATTAATTACCTCAAAAAAACAAAATAATTATCTTAGAATATAAAAAATATATTAAATTTCTTAGAAATTCCTATACGGAGGTTACGGATTCGATTCTCGTGCAGGAATATTCTTATTTAGTTTTGTTGGGACAATACGTGGGGTTCAATGGACACATAAAGAGAAGTACACGAGATAGTATATAATTGAAACAATATATGGTTCTACTACACAATTACCTTTAATTGTATTTTTTTTAGTACCACTTTCGTGCGGGAAAAAGTGTTATATATAAAAAAATATATTTGTATCACATACCCGAATAAACCAACTAAAGGTTGGTTTGATCAATTTTTATTTTCACTATTACTTTTCCATTATTTATTTGCAAAATGACCAATAATAATATTATTAGTCATATGACATATACTTTGGTGAAAATTCAACCCATGATATATTCTGTATCTAAAACATTTTAAAAAAAGGACCTAGAAATAAAAAGTTCCCACGACACTTTTAAACTTAGTAACAGAGTTCCGACTAGACTCGTAAGACACGAAACTTAAGTTGTGTTAACTTAACGAGGGTATTCAAGTTAAACGTGTCATACATACATACATACATACACAAAACAAACAAACATATTATAACTCACGAGGCGTGATAGGCTTGGGTGTGATGGGCTTGTGCGCGAGCGGCGGCGAGCTGGGCTCGTCGTCCACCAGGATCACGTCCTGCGAGTCCGACTCGTAGCCGCCCCATGCTGAAATGTTTATATTAAATTCAAACTATAGGAAAAAAAAAATACACTGTCAGACCTAAACTTGTAGGTCTCAAGCATTAGGTTTTGCACATTTATGTTGCTTTTGCTTATAAAAGCAAGGTTTCAGCAAGATTTTTAAAAATTCATCCTTTAAGGAGGATGTATAAGAGATGAGATTATAAAACTTTGTAAGTTTTCAGTTAGAAATACGGGATTTAACGTTCAAGAACGATTTAACGTTGCTCCATTATGGCATCTTAAAAACGTTTAACAACATCTTCACTGGCTCTACCAGCAAAGATGTTCAGTAGATTATTATTTGCAACACTAGGATTATTTTATTTTTAACAATAGGGGGAATCCCGCTAACGCCGGACAGCAGGTAGTACCGGACAAAACACGTAGAAACATGAAATAACGTTCATAAAAGCATTCATGAGAACAAAAATATCTAACTCGACAGACAAGTCCCCCAGTGGCGCAGTAGACGTCAGTATCGTCCAATGCGACTTATAGGTTACATGTTAGTCCTTTTGCGCAAGAATTCATGTTTTTCTCCTAAGTCTGGACGGTAACAGATTCCCTAGTACCGGACAAGTATATTCTGACAAAATAATGTGCTTTGTTCTATGCTATATAATCTTATAATTATGATTTATCTTTTAAGATCATTTGATATAATGAAGACGAAGGAAAAAGATATCTGGGGTTCAAATAACTTAAAGTTATTTGTTGATAATGTTTTAAATTAGATGATGAATATAAGAGGAGCTTCCAAACATTTTAAGGTACCAAAAAACACTTTATTTGATAAAACTAAAGTAAAACCTACTGAAAAGAGGCCGGAGAAGTATTATTGTGTTGTTTGTTGCGAAGACTACAACGAGGACTGGTTCCAGTGTGGAGTGTAAAGGATGGGCTCATGAAATCTTTGCAGATATCCCAGAGTGTTCAGACGTCTATCTTTGTGATCGATGTCAATATTTTTAATTTTTTCTTGAGATTATTATTATCTCGATGTTTAATTCTGGTAACTTTATCCTTAAATATCAAGAATTATTCACTTAAATGCTATTCAATAATTTCTTATCCGTAATAAAAAAGACTTGTCATTCATATTTTTGTTGAATTATTTGGACATTCATAATGAATATGTGGTTTAGGTCGTTTATTGTAATAATGTAAGATTATTGTGTGACTTTCAATTTTTGTAAGCCTACAAGTAATGGGGGCAGATGAAATGGCTGGACACGTAATGTTGTATTGTCCAGGTGTAGCGGGCTACCGGGCTCAACATCTTGGAACCCCTAGTACACTTCCGGAATTCTTCGGTAAGACGAAGAGGCTGCTGAACTTCCTGGAGGAACTGAGATGGCAAGAGTAACACGTAATTTAAATTCCCACACACGCAGAATAGGCGCTTATTTGTAGAGTTGCGGAAACTAGCCCGAATATACCATACCAAGCCTACAACTGCCCAGTTCTGTCCGGTTGTAAATATTTGAATTTATACTTGTCCGGTACTAGGTGCGAAATATAAATGAAACTAAAAACTAAACTAATAATTGAATCCATTTTGAGTGGTTTAAAAATATATAATATTAATCTTTGTTAATTTAATTTTAATGTTAAGTATTTAAATAAAACATAATTATTAAGTGTCCGGTACTGGGGGGACTCCCCCTAACAGTTTGTTCATGTGCTCTTTTAATAAAGTTTGTCTTCGAAGTAAGAAAGTATAAAGATTATAAAAAAAGTTAAGAACGTAAACTATAGGTTACATTGCACAAGTATTTTATTCTCCTTAGATATTCATATCTTTGCAGCCAATAAATCTTAATAATAAAATTATTATAGATCTCATATATACAAATATTTTACTACTAGGAAACCAAAAACAAACCTATCCCACGGGAACCGTACATTTTGCCGGGATAAAAATAGCCTATGTGTTATTCCACACTATAATCTATATCTGTGCCTAATTTTATCCAGATCCGTTCAGCCGTTCTGGCGCGAAAGAGTAACAAACATCCATACTCACAAACTTTCACATTTATAATATTAGTATACATAGATTATCTTATTATATTTCAATGATATAATAAATGAGTGCCAAAGCATAAGCCAAAGTGCATAAGTGGATGAAGACATTACCTGGCCTCGACGGAGGCCGGGGGCTCGGTACCGCGGGGCTCACCACGTGCTGCAATCACATATATTTCATTATTCACTAGCGACTTACCCTCGGTACATCCTTAGATTCCTAACAGTAGCCTATCTTCTAATTTATTTATTTACATCTAATTAGAACGGCAGTGCCAATTACACTAACTAGATTATACATACATTATTAAGTACAAACATAAAAGAAAGAGAAAAAAAATCATTAGGAACAAAAGTAAATAATACTTGGATTCTGAGATACTATCTTGGGTATATGTTACTAAAAGGCATACTTCGTGTACTAAACTTCATCAAAATCTGTCCAGTAGTTTAAACGTTAAAGAGTGACAAACGTACACACATACAAACTTAAGCATATTTTCATTAAACTAAATTATACTAATAGTTCAATTTTAAACGGTTCTAATTCATTTTAATTTATTCATTTTTAACTTGTACAAAATATGGATGGTTTCCATGCTACAATATAATAGGAAGAATGTAAACCTAAATATCTTTCTCAGACGGTCAACTGATTTTAATTATTATTTTTTAATTACATCCATGCAATCACACACATTATTCCAATTTTGTTTTAGATAATTGTGACACCTCTACTAATGAGATTAAATATAATAAAACTAAAAAAACAGCAGTCACGAGGACTGCCAACAGAAATGAAAATTAAAAAATATAAACGAACAGTTGTTATTTTTGGATATTCAAATTAATTGTTTGATCTTAAATTAAAATTTGTAAATTAAAACTGTTTACATTTATCTGGTATTGACATCTATTGGCACTATGAGTGTTAGCGTTAACACGTCACGTGACCATGTCGATGACGACTTACATGAATTAACTCCCCATCCAAACCTGCCTATAGAAGTTTTCACTTCAATAATTTAAACTTTTACTTGTTAATTACATACAAACATGTAAATTTATTAATATATATAATTAGATGTCCTTATAAATATTGAAACTGTCTGAATCAGCTTTGTTCTAATGCTTGTATAATATCTATTTTAGTACTGACCCTTGTGAGTGCAGGGGAGGTGAGGGGAGTACCGCCCAGCCGTCGCACTGCTCTCTCTGCTGAAGACCGATTAGATCCTGAAGAAAAATAAACTGATATTAGTCTATATTTGTTTAGTTAATATTCACAACATTAAAAAAAAACGTAAAAAAAAAACAGGTTATTCCACTTGACCTAGGTAATGTAGGCGGGAATAGATTTTTGTAAAAGTGTATGGGTTTGTTAAGGATTTTCGCTTATAATATTGCAAGTTTTTTTTTAATTTCCTTGCATCAGCTTTGTGCCAAATTTATATTTTCACTAAGAAACAAAAACAATTTTATCCCACAGGAACCATACATTTTTCCTGGATAAAAAGTAGCCTATGTGTCAGTCTAATGTATGAGCTATATTATTGTAAAGTTTCATTAAAATCCATTTAGTAGTTTTTGCTTGAAAGAGTTACAAACATCCATACATCTATACATATATACATCCACACATCCTCATAAACTTTCGCATTTATTATATTACTATAGATTAATATTCACATATAAAATCGAATTTAAAACACCTATAAATTTCTATTGTGCGGGGCCTAGGAATATTTAATAGAAGGATCCTATGCTCTACACTCCATATAGTGTGTGATAATTAAATAACATTATATAACAATACCTATAGGTATTTCAAAAAAAATGTATAATTTTGTTAAAAATCATGAATAAAACTACAAATAACATAAGTAGAGTTCAAAAATTAAGTAAAAAAGAATATTTTATCATGTATTATAAATTAAAGAAATCTGTGTCGGGGCGAGTTGCTTTCAGTTGAGTTTTAGTAAAATCGACTTCGTTCCAATTGCTTTATTTGTTATACTGACACTAAATAGGTAGTGTATATTTAAAAGGTCTTTCTTAAATAGTAATCTTTGAAGACAGTAACGGAAAGAATATCATGTATATAACTTTTCAGATAATAACATAGTTACTATGGCAACCTAATGCAACCTATTTCATTCGTTACAATCCACTTTTCTGACCATATGTTACAGTGTGATTTTGAGACATATACAAATATTACAATACTTTTAATTTCATTTCTAAATAAATCTATTATATAAAGCTAGGTACAGGCAGTGGTAGCCCAGTGGTAACGCGCTCGCTTGGGAAACCGAGTGAAGCGGGTTCAAATCCCGGGTCTCGCACCTCTGACATTTTCATGTGCAAATCATTTTCTAACTTGATTACCACTTGCCTTACGGTGAAGGAAAACATCGTGAGGAAACCTGCATGTCTGAGAGAACCTAGCAAGTTTTCGAAAGACATGTGAAGTCCACCAATCCGCACTTGGCCAGCGTGGTGGACTATGGCCTGATTCCTCTCGTCTTGAAGGGAGGCCCGTGCCCAGCAGTGGAACGTTAAAAAGGGCTGAATACATAAAGCTAGGTTAAACTTTATATATAAGTCCATACAGAGGGTGATCGCCTTTTACCTAAATAGAAATCCCGCTGAATGCAAGGTTCAAAAACAACAAGGTTGCCAGCATTTATGGCGAACGGTTTCAAAGTTAAAACGCTGTAGTGCCATCTCGTAGCAAATTATAGTTATACCCGTCAACCCTAAGGCCGGTTCCCGACTGTCCATATAAAAGTAAGTATGATAATCGGGTGCGAATGGATCACCTCTCCCCAGCACGCCCCAAGTGATTGCTCCTGTTTAGACGTTTTCTTTTGACGACTGTATGCATAAGTAGACTGTTACAATAGTCAATTTTCCTAACAGTAGTTTGGATCTTCCAATAACATTCGCGTTACATGCTAGAGTTGCTTTCAGAATAGAACATTTATACACGACAGTGGGTCAGACGAGTTTGCAAAGTAAACGGGCGAAATTTGAAGAACTTTTGAAGAACTTGGTAAATATCTAGTTAGATCTCACTTTTTTAAGCAAAGCTTTTATCCATTCTTAACTCAACAGTTCTTTTGTTAGGAACAGTTTTTTTTTTCACATTTATGTTTTTGATGGGATTATTATCTATACTAAAGTTATAAAGAGAAAGGATTTGATTGTTTGTTTGCACTTAAACTTCTTGAGCGATAAAATTTGGTAATAAGATAGTGCTAGACCCTGGGAAGGATATGGGATAGTTTTTATCCCGGAAATCATCCCTTAAGGGAGTGAAAATGGGGCTGAAATTTTGTATGGGCATCAACCTAGGGACGAAACCGAGCGAACTGAGGGTGAGTCGCTAGAATTAGTAGTCGCTAGAAATTCAAATTCAAAATATTTTATTCAGCATTAAATTATTACAATTTTTTACTGAACGTCATGAGTCTACCACCAGTTCGGAAAGAAGAAACCTCAGACCTGAGAAGAACTGGCGAAAGAAACTCTAGTTATTAATATTAACGCTAGTTATTAATATTAACGCAACTATAACTCAAAGTTTTATGTGCAGAGTGAACCCGCACCAACCTACTTACCGGTGTGAGCCGGCGACGCCACCACCGGGATGACGAGGTCGCGCCACCGCTTGACCAGCACCTTGGCGCGTCTCGCCAAAGTGGGGTCTGTGGTCTTACGTCGCAACTCATTCACGTGTTTGCCGAGTCTGGTGGTCTGGAAGGATAACAAATTTTATTACAATTTTCTTATAATTTCACTAAAATTCTATTTTTTATCTGTATAGTCCAACATAATGACGAACTTCCCATTTAAGCTCTTTAAGAGAAGAATTTTCAAAAGTGATGCTTTCTGTTATTGCTTATACTGTCAATTAATCTGCCGTCTGGATGTCGTAGTTGAGTGCGTAAGCGATCCTGCGACGCCCCATTAAGACGGGGGAGGTTTGTTCGGTTTTAGTGGGTAGTACTGGCTTTTCTAGCCGGTGTGTCCCACATAACCACTTGTATATCTACAGGTGGTATGCGTAAATACATTTCCCAATATTAAAAAAAGGGTACTTAGGGATTTATAAATCTGTAATTTTAATGATATCAGTTTATATCGATGGGTTTTTAAATTCAAATTTTATTTTCTCTGTCGCAGTGTTGTTAAATAAATAATTAATTGCATGTAGTGCATCAAATTAAGATGGAACTAGCGTACCTAAATTCAATTCAATTCAAATTATTATTAAAAGAAAGCTTTCTTTAACCTCTTTAATTATTTAACATCTTTGTATTAGTTTCATCAAGCAAAAATAAAATATTACAATATTGAAAATTGACTGTTTGACAGTCATTTGGCTTGTAATAATATTGTGTAAAGTTTTCAAATGCATATCAGACAGTGACTCAGTAATCTCAGTTAATATTTCCTCAATAGAATCTCCTGACTGTACACTTTTAGGGACCAATTTGTTTATGATTTGTAAATAAATATTTTGTGTATTTATTTTAACTATCGTGTCAGTGTTGAATGTTTAGGTAACAAATGTTAGTCCAAAAAATGTGTAAATTTTAAATTAACTTGACAAATAAAGGCAGTGATAGCCCAGTGGTAACGCGCTCGCTTGGGAAACCGAGTCAAGCTGGTTCAAATCCCGAGTCTCGCACATCTGATATTTTCATGTGCGAATCATTTCTAACATGATTACCACTTCTTGCCTTACGGTGAAGGAAAACATTGTGAGGAAACTTGCATATCTGAGAAAACCTAGCAAGTTTTCGAAAGACATGTGAAGTCCGCCAATCCGCACTTGGCCAGCGTGGTGGACTATGGCCTGATTCCCCTCGTATTGAAGGTAGGCCCATGCCCAGCAGTGGGACGTTAAAAAGGGCTAAATTCAAACAATACGTAATACTGATGCAGGAGTGTAAGTTCGCCAAAATATATCTTTATTATTTGTAATCGTCTTTAGGGTCGTACCATTGACAATTTTTAATATTATCAATTTTCAATTTTTCTATCTTACCTCCAACAACTCTTTTGTGATATTGAATTTTTCCAAAATGGATATGATTTCGTTAACAGTCTGCATGTCGACGACCTGGAAAGTAAAAGCGATAAGTTAAATTTCTCATTCGCAGTAGCTTAATGCATAACTGGATTAAAAATACAATTGTATGTTTTAAAATCACAATCGCGCTTAAAAATAAGAACCGTATTTCGTAAAATAATCGCCGAACCACATAAACAAAAAAAAAAAAACAAGTGCTAAGAAAAAGTTATCAAAGAGGTTTTCATTCATTTTATAGTTCCGACAATGTTTAACGATCGACAATCAATTTACTCCAACGCATAAAAAGAAAGTACAAGTAGTACAATTCCTACTATTGTAGTTCAAATGAAGCTGTAAAAAAAAATATAAACTATAGCAAAACCTATATGAAAAAATGCCTCATACAATATTCCCACTATAAAACCAACTTGTGAAACTACAATAAAACTGAACAATACAAAAGAGTATTTATTATTAAAAATAGAAATGTGTAAAAATATTTAGCCGAGTAAGTTTAGTAAAATAAACATAGCTCTGACATAAAGTTTGTTTGGTAAATAGTAATCAATGTAAAAGTAAGACAAGAATATACTTAACAAGAATATTTATCACCTATAACTAATATAGTCCAAGGATGATCAGAGACGGCCGGACGGAACCCTTAGCAACAACAATAATTTGTGTATTTTATGAATATATTATATATCTTAAAAGATAAATTGAAGTGTCTGTTTGTAATGTCAAAATAACAGATTTTTACTAAACGCATATGAAAGTATATACAATTCTAATAAGAACAAAACAACTTTTAAATTTTTTGTGTCTGTATGTTTGTTGTGGCTAATCTCCAAACGGCTGGGCCGATTTTAACGGGACTTACACTGGCAGATAGCTGATGTTATAAAGAGTAACTTTTATTTTAGAAAAAGAATCAAGGTTCAGCATAAAAATATTAAAACCCTAAAAACACCCGGGCGAAGTGGGGATAAGTCGCTTGCAGTAACTAAAAATGTTTTTTTTGTACTCATATAGATTTAAAAATATTATCTAGCATTATTATAGATCAGTTGCACTTATTTTTCAGCAATGAATGCGGCCAAAATGCTTTCATTTAATTGATTAAAGTGATTTGTGAATATATAAATAGTTACTTTATTTTACATGCTCTATTTAGACATTTTGTTTTGTTCATCAACAGCACACTACGATTCAAATGATATTATATTTCATTCTCCTCCATTTCAAAATAAACATTGTAAAAGGACAATTTACAATGTTCTTTTGATATTTATTTATATAATGATGATAATCTCATACATATATCATATATCATATTAAACAACAACAAACATATATCATATTAAAGTGACATGTTGTTTCAACAAAAAGCTCTATGGTTTTCCATAGTTTAAGCATTCTATTGTTTTTATTAACTCTAAATTCAACCTAAAGTTTGATTCATTTTGTAAATATTTATTATTAATTAAGCAAATAAATTTGAATAATAAACAAATTGATACTGAAGTTTATCATCACTAGTGATAACAAGTTAATGATTTTGGCATGTCATTTCATAGACTGATTTTGCAGCTTAAGATTGGTAAAATGTTATATATACTTTATATAAGGACATTTTATATACTATTAGGTACTATATATATGTACCCTCTACTTGGCTCGGGTGCATTCTAATTGCCTAATAGAAACCTATGTGTTGCTTCCTAAAGATGACCTGTCATAGTCTATTGGTTTATTAAACTTCATCCAAAACTGTTCAGCAATTTAAGTAAGAAGCAGTGTCCAATATACATACACACATACAAACTTTTAAATTTATACTACTAAATAACTGATTGTACTACTAAAGATTCTAATAAATTTATAAGATATACTAGTGACTCCTCCTTGTTTCACTCGGGTTTGTCTCTGGGCACATTTTAACGGTTAGTATGAAATAGATAGACTAAATATACATACATATGATGAGTTTTATATCGCTTACTTGAGAAATGATAGAATCCCCATAGAAACTTCCACCCCCTTAAGGGATAATTTATTTATCTTACGTCCTTCCCAGGGTCTCAAACTATCTCCATACCAAATTTCATCTATCGGTGATCTATCGGTAGATTTAGCATGAAAAGGTAACAGACAGACAGATTTACTTTTGCATTTATAATATTAATATGGAATAAAGGTTTCTTTTAAAACTTTTGAAGTATAAAATCTACAGGCTTATGGGTGACATTCTTGAATTACTAATTAAAAATAAAAAAAATATATAGAAATCTAAACAAAGTGTCACATAGTCAAAATATCTGGTTCAGGCTTCATTTTTAATTATATACATATTAGCAAATATGGACTGTAAGATGACTCATCTAAGGGGTATTTATTAGTTACCAGATAGTTACTTTAAAGTTGGTTCTGTATTTTGATGAATTATTTGAGACTGTACTGAATAAAATGGCTATATCTAAAATTTTAATAATAGATGTCCATAACTTTTTTATTCAATATTGGCATAAATTTTTGATAATATTTCTTGTAGTTTTGATCAAAAGGAAAAAATTACTTTGTTTCCGATACACATACCCAATTACATAACTTATGTTAAATTAGAATATGCATGTTATATTCATGGCAGTCCTAATTGATTACTCATGTTGAAATACCTGCATAAATTAATTCAATTTTAGGACTTAACCTTCTATTATTTGGGCCATTTATTATCATGTGAACGAGTTTTGATATAGAACTCTTTTCTCTTCTTCTGTTCCCATACAAAAATACAAAAATTAGGACAATGATTAAAATCCATAATAATATTATAAATGTGAAAGTGTTTGTTTGTTTGTCTTTCTTTCACATCGAAACAGAGTGATAGATTGTATATTTGAATAATTTAAAAAATATTTCTGTTTATGTTTTATCATTTGACTTAAATATTATGTATAGTGAGTTAAAAATATTAATTTGTTGCTAAGATAATAAAACATAAATCAGTCAGTAAAATCGTAGTTTTAAGCTTTGTTTCAAATATACATGGAGCATAACCCCACCATGGAGCACATGGAAATATCATGAATATTACGAGTAATATACTTGTTTCTACTACCATATATTGAATGTGTATATGTAATATTGAGATATATAGTATATAATTATATACTATTACATATACCAGTGCCAATTAATTGCTTTTTTTTAGAACATTAAAAGGAAAAATTTTGGAGTGTGTAATAATGATGTATGTGTAAAAATGTAAAAATAATGTGTGAAAATTGTAAATTAATAGAATTAATAAAAGTAACCAATATTTATAATGCTTAGGTAGAATGTTCATATAATTAATTCATGCTGGGGTCAATGAACATGTGCCTGGTGTGTTGACCACATTGGAACTGCTTACCATATTATAATGATATATGAATTTAGGATGTTATATAAACTAGTAACTAACTGACCAGTAAAAGTAATACTTTTAATTTTTTTATTTTTTGAATTTCAATAAAGTCAATGAAGCTTTTCATGGTAATCCTGATAACCTTTAAGCAAAACAACAAAAATGTGATATAATAAAACCTCTCTTTTGAATCAAACGACCCATTTATATCACATAAGAGACAACTGCTATTTCAACAGCATTGAAAATAGCATACAGATACTGAATTATTGCGAAAACTTGACTGACCTGAAATTGCACCATACACATTTAATAAAGAGGTACACGGATTTCCAGAAATCCGAAGCAAAATCGTGAGTGGCACCACGCGCCTGCAAGAATATTCCATGCTGCTTCCAACTAATTCTACGCCCGAGCAATGCACAAGCGTACAGATAAAAACACATTTTCACCTTCGAATGAAGTTAAACGAATCTAAGCACAACCTGACGAAAATCTACGGGAAAGGTCACGCGTGGCACAATTCCGTACTTTCACATTGCAAAACATTTGGCACTAGGGACGGAGGGACGAGAGGAGCGCTGGCGACGTCAGTGGCCCCGTACATCACTCGCAACGCTCACGTATCCACACACAAACCACATTTACATCACGGATCTCGTATCATACAAGCCCCCGCGGCCGCAGCGAGTCTCTGCACGCCCCGACAATCGTGCTGAGCGCTCGGCAGCTGCGAGACAACCTTCCAAAAGGCCAAATCGCGACTCGAGTCGGGTGTCACAGGCTCGTGCGGACCGTTTCCGTATCTCCAACTTGCTTATCAGACTTATGATCCTCTAAACTCGCTAACTTACATTGTAATTGCTATCCAACGCATTCAGAAGTCGATTACTTAGCTCATGAGCGTTATTACTCATTTATAAACGAAAATATTTAACTAAATACGACGAACGTGTCTCGGCTGCGTCGTAATGGCGGACCGACGACTACGTATGCCCGTGCCAGGGCATTTTAGCCGAATAATTCAGCTGATATCTACTACAGGCGACGCACACTCGTGTTTTTCCGTTTCTTTTGACGGGAAAAACTCTTATTTTACGATTACGGCCAAGAGATGGCGTTTGTGAAATGAGATTATAATTGAATTTATTCCTTCGTAAAGTTTTATATCTATTATAAAAATAGCATATTATACTGAATTTACTATTTATTCACTAAAATTCAAAGTATTACTTTAATATAATGAATATTAACGTTTTTTTACATAAGTTGACATATTATGTTTTATTTGTGGATGGCAACATTAATTAAGCAATTTTTAAATAATCCTCAACAGATGGCGTGATTCCCAAAATAACCATTTAAATATTTCAGAACGTAAATGTGAGATTACCTGTGTTGCTTAGTTCAAAAATAAATTAGACAGTCTCCCGACAGACCATAAATTATATCTCAAAGAACAAACAAATACAAAACGAAGAGTGAAATGAAATTTATATTTTTATAAATATAATATACAACTAAATAGATTTCATCACTAAATGTTTATGTGAAACTTTACCTTCACACTGATGTATAAATGTAGATTCCACCTGTTTTTCCGCTTAATGTGACAGAAAAATGATTCTGTTAGATTTAGGTCAAGTCTGTCAACATGGTTCATTTATTTTGAATATAGAAGGCTGAAATTATATCAGATAATTGTAGACACAAAAGATAATGCTTAGGTGGAAAATCTGTATGTTAGATTTGAAAGAAAAAATAAAAAATATATGTTAGCTATATTATATAGGAAATAAAAATAAATTTAATTTTTATTTCGTTAGAAGAGAATGAAATTGATTTTTTTAAATTTAAATTATACAAACACGAATATATGAATATATATTAATTCTTTAATATATATTCATATCATTTAGTATATTAATGTTTGCTTAAAATAAAATAAAAAAACCTTTAAACATGTTTACGGTAGTATGAAAATTTTGTTTTGTTTCTGAACGCTACTTGGCTTATTATATTGGAAAAGAAATATATCATCAAAATGGCAACACCACCGTTAAAGGCGAACGACAGCGAGCCATCTTTCAAAACGTAAAAGTGTCACTTTTCATTTTGTATGGGCTATGGAGTCGTGTGTCGCGTGAAATACGATGGCCTACAATATATAAATACTTTCATTTCGTTATGAAATAAAGCGAATGGATTCATCGTTTTTTTAAGATCAGATTTGGTTGTGCATTACATATATGTGATGTATTGTACGATCGAAGTCATCGGGTGTTTATATATGGCGAAAATAATAGTTTATTTGTGTGTTGTGTAGTGAGTGGCAATGGATCGTCGGTGTTCACAGTCGGTCAGGACGCTAGTTTTTGACGATTCGGATTCAGATCCGCCTAAAGGTGGACAGAAGAAGGATTTGTCTGCGTCTGCTGCTCCACCCTCGCTAAACCAAAGCGCGGAAGGTCAGAAATTCAATATTTTGATATATATGTATTGTTGTTATAACGAGCGCGGTGTAGTAATTCGCGGTGTTTTCAAGGTTTGTTCAGCTGTCAATATAATTACGATTGCGAAGGTATTAGCGGCCTATTGACCGGAATATTCACTGACTTAGGTCAAGTCTATAATTGGTTATTGGGAATCAAACATATAAAAATCTAGTTTTTGCATGTGAATTGTTATAGTTGTGCCTTTTATATTGTAAAGTATATTCCGATTATTTTAAATATTAAAAGGATTATTCGAAAAATATTGAATATATATAGGTAAACAAAGAAGATTATTTTTATTACTACCTTCATTACGATTTTTATCATAATAGATATTTGAATTAATTGCAATAAATTGCTTGAAAGTGTACTTTAAATGAAAATTATCATTTTTCTTATGATCAGATTTTTTGTTGTTGAAAATTAAATTATTCTTGGTGATTTGATACATACACTGTTGTGTTGTGACTTGTTGTTAACATACAATAATTAATTGGTAACTGAAGTAAAATTCCAATTAATATGAAATCAAATTATAAAATAAACTAAAGAAAACCTTAAATTCCAAATGTTTTTTTCTAAGTTTATTTGAATTAATAGAATGGAAATCTGAGTGAAAAGTTTATTTTAAACAATAAGCGACTGCGGGAACTATCATTTTAGCATACTTATTATGTACACTACTGTTATAATTTTCATTGTTGGCCTACTTTTATAACCATTGGTTGCCAAAATGCTTTATTTATTATAATTTTTTAGAATTCCTAGTCAGTGGTAGCTTAAAGTAATAGTAGTATTATGAAAATAGCTATCTACTAAATGTACCTTCGTCTGCCTATCTGTATGTTAGTTTTTCACTTATAATTTGCAAACTGCTGAATAGATTTAAATAGAATTTTTCTGTGGTTATTGACATTTGTGAGTGTAAGAACAGGCAAAAACTACTCTATACAGATAAATAAATTTGAAGTGTTTGTTTGTAATGTCAAAGTAACAGCTTTTTATTAAATAAACATTATGAAATTATATATGGTACTTTAAGTTATAATAACAAAACAATTTTGAAATGTTGTCTTTTTGTTTGTTCCGGCTAATCTCCGAAACGGCTGGACCAGTTTTGATGGGAGTTTCACTGGTAGATTTAAAAAAAAAAATTGTCTGTCTGTTTGTTCCGGCTAATCCTTGAAATGGTTGGACTGGTTTTCACGGGACTGGCAGAGGGTGTCTGACAGGGAGTTGCAACCGTATTAAGTGTCTGACAATTGACAACATGATTTTTAGTATTGTTCCATTTAAAATATATAACAACTGAGATTATACTTTAACGAACTTGCGGTGCAATTTTATACACCTTTGCTACCTGTTACCTGCCAAAGCCATCATGATCTAAGCTTCATAGTCAGAGATTGTTCTTACCTGTATTGCAGAGATACATAGAGAAACTTTCAGCTTTTATAAAATAACGAAGGTCTGATCGTTGCGAAATCGAAAGAAAAAGAACTTCTATATTCTATGTCAGATCCTTGTCAAAAAAACGGCTAGCACTCTTAGTATCATAATTCTGAAAATCTGAATTTAATTTTGAAAACTGAAATTAATTTTTTTTCTGCTTTTTGAACACAAATTGATTTTAATTATATAAGTAACTTACAATATAAGTGTACAGTAATTAAGTGGCAATTAGGCATTTTTGTTTATGTTTACTTCAATCGATATTACAGGCTTTTATTAATGTATTGAATAAAAGACCTTAATGTATAATAATTTAATGTGAAAATGGCATGCATTTATTGTTACGTGGATCATAAATCTGTCTATTATTAGGGATGTTACATAGTGCATTATTTATTTTAGTAAGTCTTTCATGAAATGGAATTTAAAAGTATCGATCTTTTGTTAGTTGGACCTGTTTTAATTTTTAAGTGATTTTACGTGAAATAGAATTATCGGAAACTATATCTTACATTAGATTAGATTATAATAATGTCCTCCCGATTGATCTGCGCAGGAAATATTATAGTGCGCAAGTATATGCGCAGACACAAGTGCACGAGGCACGGGGATGAAACACCTCCGACTTCCCAATTCCGGGCTCTTACTGAGGCCTAAACAGAAAGACTCAGTAACTATACTTGACCCGACCCGGGACTCGAACCCAGGACCTCCGGATGTGAAGACGTACATGCTAGACATAGTCTTATTCTTCAATTCTTTTTTTGCGGTCTGGTTTCTACTCTCTAGTGTTATTCTTACGCTGCGGCGCGACGGTGGGGTAACGGTTTGCATACTCTTCTGTTAACACGTGTTTGATCTCCTAATTTTTTTAATGGTTTACGACTAGTCTATTACGTATTATTCATTGCTACATAAATTACGTCGATCAATTAAAAAAGTTTTATTCTAAGTTATCGTCAAGCTCTAATTTTTCTTGTCGAATGCTTTAGAAATGAGAACGGCTATCTTTTTATTTTTTGTTTTTATATAACTTGAAATATCATGCTTTATTTATCTATTACTACGTCATTATTATTCACTAGCGGCTCACCCTTGCAACAAAAACAAACCTATCCCACGGGAACCGTACATTTTTCCGAGATAAAAAGTAGCCTATCCAGATCCGTTCAGCCGTTCTGGCGTGAAAGAGTAACACATATACATTCATACATCCATACTCACAAACTTTTACATTTATAATAGTAGTATCTATACTATATGATAAACAGAAAGACGTAATAATAAAATTTTATTACATAATATTTTATTTATCTTTATTAATATTTTTTACATTTTTGGCTTGGAATCTTATAATTACATGGATAGATATCCTAGACATGAATACCTTTTGTATAATTAGTAAAAATAAAGAAATTAAAATAAATTGTACATGTAAAAAAATAGTCTTTGAACACATGACTCTTTGCTTTTGTAGATGTAAGAGTTTTAACTTTTATGTGAAATTACTAGCGACTCATCCTGGCACCGCTCGGCTTCGCCCCTAGTTAGTTAAAAAATGGGGAGTAGATGTAAGAAGGTGAATGATACTTTATAACCTATTCTCATACCTACCAAATATACAAAAAAAAATCATTATAATAGGTCAAGCCGTTTCGAAGGAGTGCGACCAAACACCGTGACATGAGATTTTTATATATATTAGGTTATTTAGACAAAAAATTGATCAACACTTTCAGCTTTTACCCTCTACATTAAAATAACAAATCTAATAACAAATGCATGATGTATTTATAATTGTATTTCCTCTGTACTCTCATGCTTGTGCGAAAATCGAACGGGTGACCATCGCCTTACACTTTCCGTCTCCATAGAGAGTCATGGGGCGCAAAATGCTATAACTAACTTCACATTTGCTCTGTACGCAATATCGTAATATTAATTAGCAAACTTTAATTACCGTACAGCTGCGCTCTCGTTAGGGACTTGATACTTTGACTTTTGAGGTAATTCGCTAATTTCCCCCGACGCGGTTAGCCATACAGAAATCGCTCCACATAAGCGTACGGTCGGTGGAATTGCTTTTGTTTGTTTTTAAAATTGCTATACAAGCCAAAATCAATAAGGCCCGACCCACACTATAGGGTCGATCACGGTTCGGTCTCGTTCCTATTTTGATCCTCTGTTAAAGTATTGTTATACATGAAACAATGAATGTATTCACATTATCGCTAAGAGTCAAATTTCAGTAAATCACACTTCGGCAACGTTTATTGTATAGAAATACTTTACCAGACCTATATCGGTCATCGAGCGGACTGTCATCGACGCTATAGTGTGGGTCGGCTCTTAATGTGTAATGTGTTTCTAATATTTTGTATGTCAGGTGTGATGATCTAGTAGTACTAACTAATTGGACTAATATTTTAGATGTCTTTACGTTAAAAAAGCTGGACAGATTTTGATGAAATTTAGTACACAGATAAAGTATGACCTGGAGTTACATGGGAAATTGTTTGGACGCACCCGACCTAAACGAGGCTAAGTCGCTAGCTCTTTATAAAATGCTGGTTTTTTTGAGTTCGCGCACCAGAAATTACCATACAATTGTTTTTTATACCGTTACATGGCAGAAATCTCGTTATTTTCTACAAAGTCATATAAAGTTTTAACGAAGTACGAGACGTAATATTGTTTATAATTTAGATAAGAACATCTCGTGCTAACGACTTAGGTGTACTATCTTCTGTAGAATTGACGTTGAACTTGGTAATTTGTTTTTAAAAGATGGTATTACCTACCTTTAAAGTGTAGGTTCTGTTACATGCATCTATATAATCAATACATATGTAGTATAAAGCAAAGATGCTGTTTTCGGCTGTCTGTTTGTCGGGTAACTTCTCATAAACCTGGCAACGAATTTTGATACGGTTTTCACTATCACGTAGAGACTTTCTTCCGGAAGTTTTATAATAATTATATGTATAAAACATACATGCTATAGTAGAGAAAAGCCGAAAATTTCAAAGATTTGTAATGATGTATAAAATATATTTTTTGGGCGCTTTAATTGCTAACGCTGCACTGGTTAAACCTTACGAGATATATCAAAACAAGCGACTTACCCTCGCTTCGTTCGGGTTCGTAACTTAAGTTTTATGTTGCTTCCTCATACAAACTTTTATCCCTATTTTCACCCACTTAAGGGATGATTTCCGGGATAACTATTCTATGCCCTTCACAGGGTCTCAAACTGCACGCACACAGGGTACACAGCAGTTAGCCCATTTATTGTGTCATTTATATATAGACATATAAATAAATGTATCCTTATTAAAGATTGTATATTTTTAAGACAATAATAAAAAAAATATCCATCCTACGTGACATTGGCGAAGTAATCTGTGCTCAACTTGCAAGCTTTGAAGCAATTAATAAGAAGATTGAATTGGATAAAAAAATATGATGCCACAGGCTATATTATGACTTTCGTCTTCCACGATCCCACCACATTTACTGACAATGTTCAGTAAATGTAACAAGTTGTACGCTTATTTCATGGAAAATATTATATGTTATCTCAACTATGTAATCTAATATGAGAATAATTCTACAATATTAGGCGCACATATTTAACTATTCTTTTGCATTTCCAAGTGACAAGGGGTATTTTAATTAAATTGATTGTATAGGTACTAAGCCCTTTTTAACATCCCACTGCTGGGCACGGGCATCCCTTCAATACGAGGGGGTTTAGTCAGGCCGTAGTCCACGATGCTGGGCAAGTGCAAATTAGCGCACTTCACATGTTTTTTTTAAACTATAGCTATATATTCATCTATACATATAATAAAATTCTAAGTCGAACCTGTACATTAAACATTTTTTGAAAAATCTTATTGAAATAGTCATTACTATCAATACAGAGGCCGATTCTATAAATTTTAGAATTTTTGTTTGTTTGTCTGTCTGTCTGGCTGTCTATGATCGATTCACGAAAAAACCACTGGAGGGGTTTTAATGAAATTTGGTATGATGATAACTGGTTATCCGGTTCAATATATAGGGTACTTTTTACTGCGGGAAAATATCTCATCTCTAAGAAATCTATACTAAACCTTAAAACGTAAGTAGGGACGAACCCGAGCGGAGTGAGGGTCGCTAGTACATTATATAAAGAAATGTTGTGAGAATTAATAGGTGTTAAATAAAATAAGCCGTGTGACCGGAAAACCAGTTTATACTCCACGTGACATAACATTGTTTTAAATAGCATTTGCAATGATTTGCATTACTTTATCCTGTTTATGTGAATTTACTATAAATATATATGTAAAAGTACAAATAATAAACGTTAAATCTCATTGTAGTTACAAATAATTTAAAATGTTGTTAAATTATTACTTATATTACAGTGGTAATATAATAGAAAACGAACCGTATATTGTAGGTGTGTTTTTGTAAGAAAATATTTAAATCTTAAAATTAAATAAAAATATATACACAATATAAAATATGACTGATGATAGTTTAATGCTATCTTTTCGTACTTACTTATTATTGATAAGTAACATTTTTTTTACTTCACTTGCTATAAATAGAGGGGTTGAGTTAATGCTACAAAATGAATGATTTATTGATAAACAAGAATGGAAATCTCAAGTCAACGATATTCCTCATTGCGCAAAATGTCGTGACTCTAATGCTTTGTAAGTTTGCAACAATGCTGGGTAGAAAGGTCAGTTAAATTATATAAAAATTTCATCGCAATAGTCATATGTACAAGTTTATAAATTAACTAGCGACTCACCCTCGCTTCGCTTCGGGTTCGTCCCTAGACAAAAACAAATCTATCACGGGACTCGTACACTTTTCCGGGTTAATGTATAGCCTATAGCCTTCCTCAGTTAACAGGCTATCAAGTGCAAAAAGAATTTTTCAAATCGGATCAGTAATTCCTGAGATTAGCGCGTTCAACCAAACAAACAAACAAACAAACTCTTCAGCTTTATAATATTAGTATAGATATAGCTATGGTGTATGGCAACCGCATACATAATAATATGCCCCCTATGGCCTTTGATATATTTTACTTTTTTTGTATAATAGTAATATTTCACATGTTTCAATGTTTCTAAAACGTAATTCAAACTAATTGTAACCATACACAATTATTTTCACCTATTTTGTAGGTGTTTCATGAAAAATATGATTTCTTCTAACAGTATTTATATCTTTTGCTTGATCGTTTCATAGTATTTTTTTTTGTTTTAATTGTTTAAATACATATATTTATTTAGATACTGTTATATTCATTATATGATTTTTCTTTTATTTTGAAATATAACTACATTAAAGAAAACAGTCAAAAGTCAAGTCTAGAGGTAGAGAAATCGAATATACGCCCTATTAAATGTTAGATGGCAAGATCGCTACCATAACCTAAACTAATTCGAAAGCTCGATCATGTTAAAATTGAATGAAATAATAATTCACACAGAAAATATTGTATTTTGAATTTAATCATTATTTTTTTTTAAACCTATGGAAATTAAATAGTGTTTGTATTACTTTATGTATGTTCCGAGCATAAATACCTTCTAAATATTTTGTCAACACAAAATGTTCCTACTTTATAATAATACAATTTATACAATGTCCAGAATAAAACTTTTAGAATGCATCTATTCAGTTTTATATATTAATGGCTGTAGATGCTGTTATAGGATATGTCAGTATCTAGAATAAGTTTTAAGTTTGGAGTGGGTAGATTCTGCTGCGCTAAGAAACTAAACTAATATCTGACTTCAGCGTCTTCCTCTACAATGTTTGAGTTCTTATTAACAATCTGTTCTCGTTTACTTAGTCCCTTATGAAATGTAGATTAAAACGTATTTTAGGCTATGTACATAAAAAATTTAACGATCGGTTAAGGTGTTATGATGTCAAGATTTAACCTGTAACAAAAAACAAACTTACCACTTTCTAAGATTTACGCGATTTTTCGGCATTTTAAAATAAAACAATATTTTCGGATTTTTCGCGAATTTATTTTGATTTTTGATTGCCGACGTTTGAATGCAGCAATCGTGGTCACGGGGAGAATAAGGTTGTGATCATCTCAAAGTTTATTTATTATATGGGCTATACATATAGGTTAGAGGTTATTTATTATAAAAAATACATTATACGAAAATTTACATTTTGAATTAGTTATTAAAAGAAATGTCATTTTTATTATATAAATAGTTAACTAACAACAATAAATAAATCGGCGAAAAAATCCGAAAAGATAGTTTTATTCCGAGAAACTTACTGTAGCTTTTATTGAGATTAATTTGGAACCTCAAACATATTATAATTTGAAAAATTGATAACTAATTACATTTCCAACACCTAAAATTTGCGTATTTAATGTTAATTGTAGTTAATTTCGCTTTCTGTTAAATTTAACTTTCTAATAGCGGCTGACCCAAAAGATTTACATTTTATCATCGAAGCGAAGATCCTACTTATATTTTATTAATGCGAAAGTTTGTGCTTATATATGGTTGTCTCGATGTCTGGATGTCTGTATTATATATAGATGTATGAATGTATGAACTCGAGCGAAGCGAGGTTTAGCCGCTAGTAATATATGTACCTATGTATATTAAATAATAAAATACTTTTATTTGCTATTTATAGCGATTTTTTTATTTATAGTATAAAATTTTTCGTCACACTTCGTACTTTTTGAGACATGACATTGAGAGTCCCAGTGAGGGCAAATATGGGGGCTAGGGGATGTTATTAGGTATTATGGAAATTGGGTGGGAGGGACGTGACACTCTCACAAAGTCTAGTCTTACATTTTGTTTGTAATCAGGATGTATATTATTCTGATAATATATTTGATCAGCCTCTTTTATTTGAAACTTTGTAGTAAGTCTAATAAAATCTCTAAAAGTCAAATTAATTTTAAGAATATAATCTAGGCTTTGTGTTGTGGTACATTCGTGAAATCATAATAACAATATTTTATTACATATGAAAATATTGTATTACAAACATTATATAGTTGTATTTGAAAAATTAAATTACTATATAATTAAATATACGAGGAGCTAGACTTAAAATATTAACTATTTTCCTAACAAGACAAATGGAAGCCCGAACCTAAAATTTAGTTTTCGGGAGCATATGCACTAATTATATTGACCTAGACCTTAATAGGATTCCATTAATATACCTCATTAGCATAATATATTATAGTCGACTAATTTTAAACTAAAAACTGTTTACGTACTCATTGTAATATACATAAATATGTAAGTCTTTGGATATTTAATTTAATCGTCTTTATGCTTACTTGACTATTCATAACATTTCGCCCCATTAATCTGTGAACAATGGGTAATAACATGCTTAGGTGAAAATGTTAACCGATACAATTACATGTAGTGTTAGTTGTGGCACTTTTAGTTACGTATGAAATTTTATCTTAATTACTTAGAGGGTTTTAAAAAGTTATTATATACTAAAGTATTTTTAAGTATGAAAACTAGTTTGTGCCCGCGGTTCTGCTCGATTAATTGTAGTCTATGTCCGTTACTATTACGCATTCAGTTTTGCCTAATTTCATCAAAATCTGTTCAGCGAATTAAGCGAGAAATGTCTATAAATTAACAGACTTACTTTCATATTTATTTATATTAGTATGAATTTGTCTGGAAATAAAATAATATGATTTTTATTTTAATGTTTAAATACAAAAATTAACCAAAAGATTTCTTTATGTGTAAGTATATCTGTAAAGCTTGTATACAGAAAAATAAAAGTGTCTGTTTGTAATGTCGAAGTCTGTTCTTTTTTCTACTATATGTATATGAAAGTATGTTATATAGTACTTTATAAGAAAAATACAATTTTTTAAAATGTATACTGTTTGTACCGCTGGACTAATTTTGATGGGACCTCCACTGGCAGACAGCTGTTATAAGGAGTAACTTAACCCCTCCCGGATAAATTCTAAGAAATCTATGCGAATTTCCGAGAATTCAATTGTTATCGTACACGCCGGCGTGTACGCGGTCCTCGAGGGGTTAGGCTACTTTTATTTCAAAAAACGTATTAGGGTTCCGCTCAAAAAAAATAAAACATACTTAGGGAAGCACCCAAGCGAAATGAGGATGAGTCGCTGGTTTTTTATATAAAAAATTAAATTAAAACAACGCGATACTTGTAAAATTTATGCATACGAGTATACATATATGGGTGCTTGTTGAAACAGCGATACCTAACTTGTGAATTTTATGGCAAATGTGCGTTGATCCAAGGTATTTACTTTATTGGTATGCTGAATAGTGACAGTCATAGGTTTTGTTCCTCTCACATGGAATTAATACTGTATATTAATAGGTCATTAGTTACTTTAATACCCGACGTTTTTATACGTTGGGTCATTTAGTTTGTATTAAATGCCTTCGCTTGAACGTAATACAACATAGTTAATTGTACTCTTTACTCGGTGTATGTTGGTTTCTCCTTTTTTAATGCAGCGAAAGTGCAAAGTTTTAACCTAAAAGAGACTGAAATAGGTTATCTAATTTATATTCCGATAACTCAAGTAGTTCCTGTGCGAGATGTTTGAGTAGGCACGTTTGGAGTAAGGGATTGAGCGCGGATCGAGGGCAGATGAAAGTGTGTTCGTTTGTTTATTTATTTGTTTGATTCTTTGTCCTTCTTTCACGTCGAAACAGAGTGACGCATTGGCGTGGTTTTGTGTGTTAGTTGGACGGCAGGAGACACAGTGACACAGGCTACTTTTTACCGCGGGAGATTATCTCATTCCCATGGGAAAGCACGTTATAAATTATAACACAATCCTCAGTAACTAATCATATCTATACCGTTAAAACGTACCCAGGAAAAACCCGAGCGAAGCGAGGGTGATTCGTTAGTATTATATTAGTTGCTTTTTGTCCTTATTCTATGCTATACGAGACATATGACTCCTTCTCATTCTTCTATGCGGGCCTATGCACGCCACGCTTTATAAACGCCACGTTTGAACCCGCGACGTCTGTACGTCTTTTGCTTTTATAAACATAAAAATGCAGATGACTTGTCTTTATATATATATAAATATATGCGCAACAAACACGTCGACACCGCTTCATACAGAAGTGGCCGTATGCATAGGCCCTTAACCGTTATTCCAGTACTGCACCCTTTAACCCACTGGTCCTCAACATGATCCAATCATACGCTCTTCGGTTTAACCTTTCTTCAATATCCTCCATATTCATACCCATCTTATAGCCCTTGATATCTTATAACATGCGTATTGATCATACTCCTCTTACCAGTTAGTCTACAGTTTCTGTCATTGATACTATTTTCAAACTGATACCCAATTTACATAACAGTGTTATATAAAAATCTTTATTAAAATGAAAGAACGCACTAAACTTTTCAAATCCGCCTTCGCAAAACGCCCTCGCGTTTTATTGCTTTTCGCTGACATTTTAAACGATGCGGCAGTCGGTTGGAAATGTTGCTGTACTTTCCAATGCATAAAATTTCTACGATTATAACTATTGATATTGCAGATTGACCTCCGTTAGGTCTAAACCCTCAGGACTAAATAGTATACACTAATTATACCGACTTCAGAAAAAGAAGGTTTAAATTCGGTTGTATACGTCTTTGGTTGTATAAATTTATTTACATAATTTAACGAATTTATGTATACAGATATATAAATTTGGTGTGTCTGTTTGTGATGTCAAAATAATAGCTTTTTACTTAATGCATATGAAATTATATATGGTACTTATAAGAAAAACACAACTTTTAAAATTTTTGTCTATCTGTCTTTTTGTTTGTTCCGGTTAATCTCCGAAACGACTGAACTGATTTTTATGGGACTTTCACTGGTAGATAGCTGATGTTATAAGGTGTAACTCAGGCTACTTTTATTTAAGAAATATAATTAGGGTTCCGCTCACAAAAATTGAAACATACCTAGGGAAGCATCCGAGTGAAGCGAGGGTAAGTCGCTAGTTTTTTATATGAATAAGTCGGCCACAGGCGATCGCGAATGTATTTCAAATAAAATCAAATTCTAAGGGTTGAAAAAGTATAACACATGGTTGTCAGTATTTTTTTTAATTAGAAAGTAATTATTGTTATGTATTTATGCTAATATATCGATATCTATAAAATAAACCTTTCTTTAATGTTCACCTTCGCATTAGTGAGAGTGTTCGGGTTATTTAATCAGATTGGTTGTTAATATCCGTCAGAAACCAGATCCTCAGTTTATTTTCTAATGCTTTTTACCGGAAATAAGAACCGGTCCTCATTCAATATGTGCTACAATTAATAATAGTGTGCATTAGACCTTCTGTGTATTTAGAGTTTAGTTAGTCGGTTTTCTTGACGAAAAATAGTATGTAAATATATTGTTATTAACGGTACGGTGTCACTTCATGTCGAAGGTCTGTAAAGCATATTAATAAGATAGTATAGTCAGACCTTAAAACAATTACTTGGGTATTGTTATGAATAATTGACTGGTTTTGAACTCACGATCTTCGGATAAGAACCGTGTTATATCTACTTAGATCACTATGCCAATCGGTTGTTAATTTGTAGGTGCTTTCGTTTTTTTTTTAATTAATACTAAAATATATTATGAGACTATAATATTGTCGCGATGGTACTGGTGCTAAAATGTTAGAGGCGAACATTTTCACAGATATTAAAAGTATTTTGGGTCAAATTGAAAACGTTGCCAGTGAAAGCTTCGTAAATTTCTGTCAAGCTATTCCGAAATTCAACACGGAAACAACACAATTGAAAATTGTGACACAATGTCAATATCCTGTGTTTTATTTGCTACATTGAAATTCAATCACAAACAGATATAATGCTCTAAAGATTTATATGTTACACTAGTGACTTGACCTCGCTCCGTTCGGGTGCGTCCCTAGGTACGTTTTAACTTTTTTGAGCGGAACCCTAATTCGATTTCTAAAATAAGAGTAGCCTAAATTAATCCTTAGAACTTTAGTTATCTGTCAGTGAAAGTCCCGTTAAATCAGTCCGGCCGTTTCGGAGATTAGCCGGAATAAACAACCAGACAGAGAGATAGACGGACGGACAAAAATTTTAAAGTCGTGTTTTTCTTATAAGTACAGTATATAATTTCATATGCATTTAGTAAAAAGTTGTTATTTTGATATTACAAACAAACACTTCAATTAATTTTATTTATCTGTATAGATTATATATAATGTCAGATTAAATTATCTGCTTTTTGGGAGATTACTAAATAATAAATATAAGTTGACAGTAAAGCAAGTTACTGTTTTTTTATTGGTCAAAGGTTTTATTCCCGTTCACGGCATGTCTGTATGCAAAGTCGATATTAGCACACATTTTGTTTTTGTCACTTGTATTGCCGGACCTCAAACTCATAATAAACAATAGTAGGGGTCATTGAGTGAACGTGAATGCCTTTAAGTAATTCGAATAATCACAAAGAAGTATATTACACCGATGTTATATATACGTATAGTAAGTAAACAAGTAAAACTATGAATTTATTGTTTTAGATTGTAGTTGAATAAAATTAAATACTTAACGTAAGTACTTTAAATGTACATATTTGACTTGTTTTCTTGATCCTCGCAGAGGGTCAGCATTAGGTTATGCGTTCTTCTAATAATCCGATATTGAAAATAATCCAATATAAAACAAACGAATAGTTATTTCCAAGAGATCAAATCACTTTTATCAGTTTTTCAAGGCGATAAAATTAAAGTGTGCCTTCATTGATAAGGTGTCCGTATCATATAGATTGATGGTATAAAGTGTTTTTGTTTTGTTCCTGTACGTATCGTATACGACTAGCTTTCTGCCGCGTCTTCGTCTTTGTACGTAAGTTATCTGTTAAGTGTAAGTTAGTATGAGAAAAAATCATTTTTTCTTTCATACTAACTTAAATAAATTCCAAAGATAGAAGATATTTAATAATGGATCTTGCTAAAACTGTGTATAACGTGCTTTGTGTGTCGTTCAATCAGTCACGGTTAAGTTTATTGACGGCTTAAATTTATATGTAGAGTAACATAAAAACTTTAACCATACATATTCATATTTTTTTAACATATATTAGTCGACACGCTTATGCGATTTCACGATTTTCTCTAAAATAACTTCACATCTAAATTTCGAGTCTCGAAGTCTCGAGCTTTACTTTGAATGCTTTCTGACCTCCAAAAATAGAAGAAAGTAACAAAGATACCAATGGATTTGAGCAAAGCTTTTGAAATATCTTTTATGCATCAAAAGCTCACTATAGCAAAGTGCAACATCACTGTAACGAGGAATTGTCACGACGACAAAAATCGTGCACCGCTATTCTAAAGACGCGACGCAGACTAGAAGATTTGTGTCATACTAGTTTTTGTTTGCGGTTTCCCTTGCGTGATAGGTACGTCGATATGTAAATAGCCGTGTCAGCCCAAAATATAATTTATATTCATCGATCAAAAAAGTAGGTACTAGATACACAATTCCATGTAAACGGTCTTTTAAAATTGTCACTAATTGTGTTTAGGTAATAATTCTATTTTAAATAAATATACGACAATGTAAATTGAACCTTACATGCAATGCTTAAAGTTGTTTTCACAAAAAAAATAAATGAAAGGCGTGCTCAAATGTTCAAATGAGCGCTCATTCGGTGAGGACATATTCTGTCGCTGATCGTGTATCTGGCAGGTACTTTTTTGATAGATGTATATATTTATTCAAATTACACATAAATAAATTGAAACGTTACAGTGACAAAAAGGAACTTTTTTTTTCCACAAATTTCGCATAATTTAGTAGTTAAGATATATTAAGATATATAATTATTATTTCTTTACGATATAATTATTATTTACGTCTGCAGTGGTAGCGTGTCTTGTTTATACCCTGAGTCAGTTGTTATGGGTTCGATTCCAGTATGACAAATGGTTGTAACAGTTTATATAAATTCGATGTAAATTAAAATACCTTCGATATATGGGAATAAAAGTTACCTGTACTTTTTAATCAACAAAATATCTTATTTTGTTGATTAAATAATGTAAATCTATGAATATTAATTCAATTCGGGTCAATTTTTTACTTTTATTTTTACTTTAATTATTTACTAACTAGCGACTTACCCTCACTTTGCTCGGGTTCGTCCCTAAGTTGCTTTCCAAAACAAAATTAATTAATTTGGTTTTAAATTTTTTTCGTGGGACCTTATTTTTTTTTCTAAAATAAAAGTAGCCTAAGTTACTCTTTATTACATCAGCTATCTACCAGTGAAAGTCCCGTCAAAATTTTTTTACCGGAACAAACAGACAGACACAGACAAAAATTGTAAAAAAATGTTGTTTTGGTATATATATACCGTGTATACATCCATACACATTTAGTAAAAAGCGGTTATTTTAATATTACAAACAGACACTCCAATTTTATTTATCTGTATAGATACATATATTCAGTACATCTAAACAAAGATTTATGTTTCGACCTTATATAGGTCCTTTTATTTGTGTATAATAGCGCATTCCCAATCGAGTTTTCTATTGCAGTAATATTTAAACGATTTGCATATAATTGAAAAGTTGCATGTACTGCGGGAACTTCAATATTTTAATTTTTACGTTTGTTGCTTCAGTTGATTAGCGCCCACGCACAGATAGGCACGCACGTGACACTACAGTATAATAATTATATTATAATCGTTAACGATCACTTAATTTCTGATGATTATTAATTCAATTCAATTCTTATGTTGAATGGCTTCTAGGAATGAATTTTATAATTTTGCACTTCTTATCACAATCATGATTATAATCACATAAACACAGTGTATTTATATTATAGGTGCGTTTTAACGGTTAGTATACAATATATCATCTTCACTTAAGAAATTACTGGTTCCCCAACAAACTTCTACCCATTTTTTCACTCCCTTAAGGGATGACTTCAGGGATAGAAACTACCCTATGTCTTTTCTGACCCTTGGAAATCCATTTACATATCAAATTTTATCTGATTGATTCAGCGAATTAAGCGTGAAAAGGTCAAAGGAGGAATCAGAAAGACAGACAGACAACGACTCACCCTCGCTCCGCTTAGGTTCGTCCTTACTTACGTTTTAACGTTTAGTATAGATTTCTCAGAGATGAGATATTTTCCCGGAGTAAAAAGTATACTATATGTTGACCCGGATAACGAGCTATGGTCATACGAAATTTCATCAAAATCCCTCCAGTGTTTTATTTCGTGATGCGCTCAGAGACAGACAAAAATTCTAAAAACTATAGATTCGACCTCTGAATCGATAATAATGACTATTTCAATAAGATTTTCAAAAAAAATGTTTAATGTTTATTCGGCTTCGTTACAATTTTATTATATGTACAGATATTAGTATGGATTTAGTATTAGTATGCACTGGTTTTGTGTGAATATAATCAATTTATTAAATAATGGTTTGGTTATCTATAAATAATAATAAAAGAAATATGATGTTGTTTATTATTAATCCTACTACTATTTGAGGTCTCCAGTACGATGCCCTCCATAGCGAGCGCATGTCATTCAAAATAATATAAATCGGGCTATTATTAGAAATGCGAAAGTGTGTACGTGTGATAACATTAAATCACAGATATACTATGACCTGGAGTAACATAGGCTATTGTATATGAGGACATGTTCGGCTCAGTTTGTAGTGCTTCCCTACTTGCTGTGCTAGCGGTCGCGGGTTCGAGTCCCGCTGGAGGCATTTATTTGTGTGATGATCACAAATGTTTGTACTCCAGTCGTGGGTGTTTATATTTATATTATGTATGTATTTAAAGTTATATAATATGTGTAGTGTATCAACTATCTGGTATCTATAACACAGACCTCGTAGATTACCATGGAACTAGATGGTGATGTGTGTTAATGTCCCAACAACAACATTTTTTCCGCACATGTATGTTATATCTATAGTTACTACAAAAATAAGGCAGTGCCGCAGTGACTAGCCCGCTTGCGATATCGAATGAAGCGGGTTCAAAACCCGGGTCTCGCACCTCTGATATTTTCATGTGCGAATCATATTTGAAAGAGCCTAGTAAGTTTTCGAAAGACATGTGTAGTTCGCCAAACTGCATTTGGCTAGCTTGGTGGACTATGACCTGGTCCCCCTCGCATTAAAGGAAGGCCTGTGTCCAGCAGTGGGAGCAGTTAAAAAGGACTGAATATGTATCTAACATACTACCAAAATGATTCTGTGTACAGTAAAGGCATCGAACCTATTACTTCTATATGAGAAACAAATGCAAAACATTTCTATTCATGTTCCATTAAAAGTTGGAAGTTGTCACTTTTAATATTGCAATATCAAACACATGCCCATATAAATTATAAAAGGTTATAATTGATTTGTACTATCGCGGACACCTGATAACGCGCGACAAATGGGCGACGAGTGCATTCCCCTGATAACGGCGTTGGATCCGTAAACAAATTTATATTCTAACTTAACTATTAAAATCAACCTTTGTTCAAGTAATAATTTATTTATTTTATATCGTTTCTAGAACTTGTAAGTAAATTATATCATAATTTTCATACGTTAGAGTTTTGTTTATATGAATAGTCTATATTATCGGTTCCTGAAAAATAACGCAGATAACAAATATAATCTATACAGATAAATAAAATTGAAGTGTCTGTTTGTAATGTCGAAATAAAAGATCCAAAACGGCTGGACTGATTTTGACGGGACTTTCACTGGCAGACAGCTGATGTTATAAGGAGTAACTTAGGCTACTTTTGTTTTAGAAAAAGAATTAGGGTTCCGCTCAAAAAAATTAAAACGTACCGGACGCACCCGAGCGAAGCGAGAGTGTCTAGCTTAATATATAATGTATATTACATTTATTTATTTGATATAATATATAAAACTTAAATAAATCTATTGTAGGCACTTTCTACACAGATATGATGTCAACAGGTCATAGGCTCATAAGTTAAGAGGCCTATTACATTTTCACTGTGATTTTTCAATTTAATGCCCATTTTTGACGTTCTTATTCAGAGAAACTGAAACTATTCGACTATTTTGACTTATTGTATGGTAGAGAATAGTTATTAATATAGTTCATAGCGGCCTCGCCTTTCGCAAATTTTCATTATTAAGTAAATGAAATAAAGTCAAAGTTTCGAAGCAAGTTTTTAATAAAATGCGCGACGACACTTTTTCAAGCTCATGAATTGAAATACTGTACAAAGCAAACGAAATGAAAAATATATAATAATATCTCGTATATAGTGGTTGAGTTTATAGCGGCCTCGGAATTAGAAAATGTGTATTGGATTTCTACAAAAAAAACCCTTTTTAAAATCTTAATAACTACTAAAAACGTTCAGTATGAGCTGTAAATATATCCTTACGACATTAATATTATTAAGTAAAATTTATACCAGAATATACGTCAGTTCAAAAGAAACGTAATTACATACTTTTTTATTAAATACTTTATTATAAAACTTTACATAGAAGTAATTACAACTGCAGAAAATGCTAAAAACAGCGATGCGTCGGCCGTTCGAACTCAATACGATAGAACTCAGTACATTTTGTGATAGGCCTCTTAAGAAACAACTAGGCCTGTTATTATATTGTTTTGTTTTTTATATATTTAAGTTTATAACAGAACAAAAAAAGATTTTTAAGTGCTTTTTGAAAATACCACAATTATTTATATTTAGTGATGAAGCAAAGTGCCAAAAAGCAATTGAGCTGGTTTTTTTTTTTAGAATTTATTTATTTTATTTATTACATAGGTCGCTAACAGAGCATACATTCTTACAATTGTACATGCTAATAAACAAAAGAAGATCTAGACTAAATGATGCCCTAATTATAAGCAACACTGCATTCTAATAAGACAACAACATAATACTTAGTACTAATAGTTTAGTGAGCAACAAAAATTTTTTTTAAATAAAAGTTAGTATATGTACTCAAACAAAAATATAAAAATGTGTTTTTTAGTTATTACAATAATTAATTAACCATTTATAGAAGAATGAAGAAATTTAAGTTTTATGGTTTTCTTAAATTTATAAAGAGAATCAGAAAAAATATCAATATCATGGCTTGAGCATAATGTTTTGTGAGATCGTATCATTCTATTAAGAGGCGCATTTTGACCCAGGTTGGTTTTACAAAGTTTTTCATGAAATAATGAAACATTCTTTGATCTAGGTAGTCTTGATGGTATGGCAAAGTCGATTTGGGTCAATAACCATTCGGAGTCAAATACACCTCTTACAAGTTTAAATAGAAAAAGGTTGTCAAGCATATGTCTTCGATCTGATAGAGATTGCATTTTAAAGTGTTTCAGTCGATCCTCATAACTACGAATAGATTTATCGACTCGACAATGATACGAAATGTGCCATAAAAACCGCTTTTGAATAGATTCTAACCTTTTTTTATATATATTATAATGTGGATTCCAAACAACGCTGCAGTATTCGAGAATGCTACGAACTAGTGCGTTATATAAGCATATTTTTGTTTCTGGTTTCCTGAATTCCTTACAATTACGCAAAAGAAATCCAAGAGTTCTAAGTGCTTTTTTGCAAACATTATCTATGTGCTTATCAAAACGTAACTTTGAATCAAGTACTACTCCAAGATCTCGTATGTGCTTAACTTCACACAATGGTATGTTATTTAAATGATATGAGCCCTGAGATTTACTTCGACTTCTCGTGAAACGGATGAAATTACATTTATCAGTATTTAGTACCATACCATTGTTAGTGCACCATGAGGCTAAACGGTTTAAATCACTTTGCAAAAGTAATACGTCATTGTCATTCCGGATGCATCTAGATACTTTTAAGTCATCAGCGTATAAATAGTAATCGGAATATTCAAAACTGCTACACAGATCATTAATAAAAAGATTAAAGAGTACAGGGCCCAGTATAGAACCTTGGGGGACTCCGGAAGTAGACGTAAATGGAGCAGATTTGTAACCGTTGACAACCACAACCGATGTTCTATTATAAAGGTAGGATTTAAACCACTTCAGCAATTGGTCAGTAAAACCATACATAGCCAGTTTTTGAAGTAAGATTTGGTGTTGCACCTTATCAAAAGCCTTACTGAAATCAGTATATATGACATCGACGGTCTGCCTCGAATCTAAAGCAGCAGAGAGTTTCTCCACAAATGCGACAAGATTAGTGCAAGTAGATCTGGCTTTTATAAATCCATGTTGATGTGGGGATATAAGTTGTTTACAATGCCATGATATCACATTACAGATAAGTTTTTCAAATACCTTAGCGAAAACAGGGAGGATGGAAATAGGTCTGTAATTGTTTATCAACTCCACTCTACCGCTCTTAAATATTGGGATGATTAACGAGTTCTTCCATAAAGATGGAAAAGACCCAGTGGCAAGTGGCAATTTCTCCGCCTGAGTGGCGTTTATGGATGAATGTAATTTAAATAACATCTTGTTGATACTTACAAACTTTCGTTCTAATACAAAATAACGGATTCTGATATAGCTTTATGTATGCATCAAGATAAGATAGTCAATGCATTGGGGCATGAACACTTTTAAACCAAATGCTTTAAGTTGCTCTCATACTTTCTTAGATTAGACTAAAAAATAATATAAAATATTGTTATAAGTTATTAAAGAACACGCATGTGGTCAGGTTCTGACCAAAGTGAAGGCGGACAAACCTAACAACAATACTTAAAAGGATTTTTAAAGTGTCGGTACGCGGCGCGAGTAGGTTTTAAAAAAAATCCTATCTGTTTCATACAGCTCGCTTTGCCAACCCTTGTGGTGCGATAGAGAGAGTTGCAAATCTTAAGAGGCAATTACTACATTTCCTGTTTGAAATATTGTTTCGGGCGATAACGTTTTCACCCCCCTAAACATTTACGAAATGAGACAGTTTTGGTCTCATTAGATTCAGTACACCTGAACCTAGGTCTGTACGTTTTTCTTTTTTAGTAATTCAGTGTAGTTTAATTAAAAAACGCACGAGAAAGTTTTTAAGTCAAAGATACAGATATTTAGATGTTAATAACTTTTATCATACTCAATATTTCTTTCAAAATAAAAACGTACGGACCTAGTTTTTCATTATATCTACAACATTTCCAAAAATCATGAAAATTAGACTATGTTAATGGGGGGAAAAACGTTATCGTTTTTTGTATAAAAATTTACAGCTTCACAATCCTCTCAATTCCAATACAAAAAAAGCAATAAGTCTAAATAAAATAAGCAATTGATAGCAAAGCCACCATGTAATGTGATCGAGAATTTTAGTTCAAGGTCCGGTACAAACCGTGGCTTAGTTTCGGCTCACCGCCCTTCACGCCTCATGCTAATAGGAGTAATAGGTCCATAAGAACGCGAGTAACTTGTTATCACATAGTTGTTATAATTATCACCCTTTTAAAACACAGATGAGAAAGAGTTTCGAGTTGTTTAAAATATATTTATGCTAGTTAAATGCTGCTATTGGTTATGTATTTGTTTTAAATATATCATAGATATCTGATATATGGCTTTTGTAATGTCTCAATTTTATTAGGTACTAGCAAAACCCGCGGCTTCACTCGCCTAAAACTACAACAAAAAAACTTTTCATCCCTTATTTTATCTCCTTATGGGATGAATTTCAAAAAACGCTAAAACACGTATTTATTTAATTGTATTGAAGAGCATTAATACCGAGTTGTGTTATAACGTGTACTCCCGTGGGAATGAGATAATCTCCTGCGGTAAAAAGTATCCTATATGTTGACCCAAATATCCAGCTACCATCATACCAAATTTCAACAAAATCCCTTCAGTGGTTTTTCTGTAATGCGGTAACAGAAAGACAAAAAATCTTAAAACTATAGATTCGGCCTCTGCATCGATAATAATGTCTATTTCAATAAGATTTTCCAAAAAATATTTAAGGTACAGATTCGGCTTAGTTAGAATTTTATTATATGTATGTATAGACAAGTGACTTACCCTCGCTTCGCTTGAATGCGTCCCTGGGTACGTTTTAAATGGATAAATAGTTATTGCGAGTGTACCTTAGAAGAAAAACTTATGCTATTACAGATTTTTCTATAGGCTTTTTTAAGACCTACAATTTTCTAGTACATTGTTTTGATGTATCTGTTAAGGTTTAGCCAGCGTTAGCCCGTATAAACTTCTAAGGACAACTCGATAGAACTCAGTAGTTATTGTGTGTTCCCGTGGGTTTGAAAGATTTTCCTGCAGTAAAAGGTATCCTAAATTACTATATTAAATTAGTTAGAATCAGGTAAACACTTTTTGCGTGAAACGTGCTCACACAAACAGACAAACAGAGAAAAGTATTAATAACTATTGTTTTGGGGTCTATATTCTAACGTACACAACGTTACAGTCATGGTTTTTGAATATTTCTTGTACAGATACATATTGCTTTTACGTATGTAATCACTAATCACATACTTTAAACAAATTATATTAATGTATTCACTTGTAACTTGCTAGTTATCATATTAACGTATACAACGTGTCCCAAAATTCAACGATAAGCGGGCACCAGAAGATGGACCTGCTTATGACTACTCGCGAAAAAGAAAGAAAAAAAAATATCTCTTGTTTTTTTTTTAAATTACAAGCATATTTCGAAATTCTATGAAAATTGACACCCCTTAAGATATTTTTAACTATCATGACCACAATTTTTAAAATATTTCTGAATTTATTTTTTGTATCGACAACCTAAGTAGCACTGCTATCTACCATAATCCTTAGAAATTCTAAAATACCTGTAGTTTTTACACAAAAACAAATCAAAATTATTTTTTCTCCTAAAATTTTGAAAGATTTTTACTTTCATTCCACTTTCAATCCCCGTGGTGTAAAAAAAAAGTATGGGCGCTACTATGGCAAGTTTTTTAAAAAATTGACGCAACTTACCAAGATTCCAAAATGGTATAATACTGTAAGAAAACTAGCCACAAAAAAAATGTGTACTATTTTTAAACAAGAACCAAGTTTCATAAATTGTTGTTGTGATAACTTTTCAAAATAGGATTTTTGCTGTAAATTCTTGGAATTTGAATGAGACACATGCATAGTCTGTAAAATTAGAAAGAGATAGATAGGGAGAAATTATATGTTAGAGGAAGAGATAAATAGATAGATATGTAGATGTTTATTGTTTAATAATAATAGGGCAGGTAGAGAAATTGCTGTTATCAGCAAGTCAGTACGCTCTGCTCCTCTGCTTACTGTGCGCCGTTCTGTATTCAATTGACGTGGCTCTCGTACTAATTATCTCGTACTACCATACACACCATTGGAATACGCTAATATGCACCTAATTTATGGAGAATGCCGATGCAATGCTAACGCTGCTAGCAGATTGTATCAAGAAAGGTACCCAAATGCTCAAAGATACCCAGATTATCGAGTATTTATTAATGTGCATCAAGCATTTTCGGTGGGTCGTTTACCATCAGACAGGAGAAACGCTGGAAGACCTAGACCAGAACGCGATGAAGAAGTTCTCAATGAAATAGAAAATGATTCAACTACCTCGGTACGTGCTATAGAAGCAGCGACGGGAATTCCAAAAAGTTCTGCACATCGAATTCTAAAATGTCACAGGCTTCACCCATATCACTACAGGCGTGTGCAGACGTTATTACCGCCGGACTATCCACTATGGGTCGCTTTTTGCCGTGTGATGCTGCAAAAGCACAGGGAAGATCCCCAATTCTTAGATAAAGTTCTATGGTCGGATGAAAGCAAGGAAGATGGCTATTTTTATGGCCACCTCGTTTACCCGATCTAAACCCTCTGGATTTCTTCTATTGGGGTTGTCTCAAAGACAGGGTCTACTCAAAACCCATTGCAACATTGGACGAGCTTCGCCAAAAAATCAATCACGCTGCGGATCATATCAACGGTAGAAGATATGCACGACGAATAAAACGATCTTTTTTAAGGCGTTGTCGTGCCTGTATTAATGCCGGTGGCAAACAATTTGAACATTTACTGTAATGTTAATAATGTAAAAAATTAATAAAATAAATGTTAAATAGCTTGTTTCTATTGTTTCCATTCATTCAACATTTTCCAACTACAAAAAACCTATTTTTGGCCCATAGTAAAAGTTATTACTATCGCAACAACGATTTATGAAATTTGGTTCCTTCTTGTTTAGAAATAGTGCACTTTTTTTTTATGGCTAGTTTTCCTACAGTATTATACCATTTTGGAATCTTGGTAAGTTGCGTCAATTTTTAAAAAAACTTGCCATAGTAGCGTTCATACTTTTTTTTTACACCACGATGGTTGAAAGTGGAATGAAAGTAAAAATCTTTCAAAATTTTAGGGGAAAAAATAATTTTGAATTGTTTTTGTGTAAAAACTACAGGTATTTTGGAATTTCTAAGGATCATGCTAGATAGCAGTGCTACTTAGGTTGCCGATACAAAAAAAAATTCAGAAATATTTTAAAAATTGTGGTCATGATAGTTAAAAATATCTTAAGGGGTGTCAATTTTCATAGAATTTCGAAATATGCTTGTAATTTAAAAAAAACAAGAGATATATTTTTTTTCTTTTTTTTTCGCGAGTAGTCATAAGCAGGTCCACCCTCTGGTGCCCGCTTATCGTTGAATTTTGGGACACGTTGTATATATCGTTATAGTAGGTAATACACGTTACTGTTTAATTTTTTTAAATTACTAGTTTTTACCTGCGGCTTCTCCATTATTAAAAGTGTATTTAAATCGAATCTGTACATTAAAAATTTTTTGGAAAACCTTATTATAATAGTCATGATTATCGACACAGAGGCCGAATCTATAGTTTTTCGAATTTTTGTTGGTCTGGGCAGATTTTGATAAAATTTAGTACGATGATGGTTGGATATCCGCGTCAATATATAGGATACCTTATACAGCAGGAAAATATCTTATCTATGAAAAATCTATAATAACGTATCTAGGGATGAAATCGAGCGGAGCGAGGGTGAGTCGCTAGTGGCTTATATAACTAACGCCCAAATCCCTTATCTATTAGTGAAATACCTATAAAATTGCTGTAGCAATTCAGAAGATTAGCTATAAATAAGGTACAGGAAGGAATAATTCACTTGACTGTTGCTAGGGATTTGGTGTCATGAAAATAAAGACGTCATGTTGTCATAATAGGATCGGTGTCGATTCTAAATTACATACAACAACGTACATTAAGACACAACAAATTTTTGTCCGCGGCTCCGCCCTGGTAGTTTATTCATGTAGAATTGTTGTGATAAATGTATGATATTAAGCAGCCCTATCTGTCTTTAATTTTTTTTTGTATCTATTAAATAGATTTTTTCTCTGACTACCTAGTAAGTACAGGAGATTAGCGCATTTAAATGAACACACTGTTTAAAACATTAGGACAATGTATAAATTAATAAGTAATTTATACAATTTATTTTCAATTACAATTATATTTAAGATATGTATATAACGGCTTATCTATACATATAATAAAAATGTAGAGGTCGAATATCTGTACATAGAAAAAAAGGATCAAAACCGAGTCAGGGGGATGTAAGAAGGGAAATAGAACAAATCCAGATTTTTTTCAAATTTTTTGTTTCTCTGTCTGTCGGTTTGTCTGTTTGTACGGACTAATCTCCGAAATTCTTGGACCGATTTAAATGAAATTTTGTATGGTGGTACCTTATAACCCCGGTCAACATTTTAGATACTTTTAATCCCGGAAAATTAAAGAGTTCCCGTGTGATAGGTAAAAAACTATAGAAACGCATACAGCTTAGTACACAACAACTTATGCACCTAATTTAGTATATTTTGGCATGCTGATACCTTATACCGCAAACATGTACGTTCCCGCGGGATAGATTTGTTTTGTTTTCCTAGAGGCGAACCCGAGCGAAGCTAGGGTGCGCCGCTAGTTTCAATAATATAAGTTAAAATTGTGTTTAAAAAGAGCTATGTGATTGTGAAAGTACTAATTACAAATAACAACATGCCTTCAACATTTTTATAAGCTAATTCGATCGTCATATTTGTAATTATTCTTATTTTTTGTGTTTGATTGTTTAGATTAAAGGCATGTGGCATTACATGCGAACGTAGCAAAAAACCCCTTGTTTCTATACGCAATATACGCTGGAGGTAATTCAATGTGTGTCAATGTCTCACTGATATAACCAAAGTGGCAGCCGCTAGAGCGAGTTGTTATTACTTTCATACGTCAAACCATATGTAGGCAAATTTATGAATCTATAAATCTTGATCTTTGTATATTTAAAAACCTATGAAAACGATTGCTAATTATAATATAAGTGGCTTGCACGCGAATTTATTTCTGACTTTGAAATATTAAAACACTAGTGATTCGCCTTGGCTTCGCTCGAGGCGTATCTTCTTTATATACAACTTTTATTTATATAAAGTACCGGACATAAGTAGTTTATAACACTCTACTACCAATAAAGTATATCTATGCAACAAATCACATCGACCTGACACCTCTGTATCTACGTAACTGTTATTACTGAAAGTGTTACTAAGACTTTCTTTATAGAAAGACGACAATTAAACATGGCGCCTCCTGGAAATCGAACCCACGACCCCCGGATCTACATGCTAGCCAATTAGACCACCGAGACAGTAACAAGACATAATATAAAAGATAAGAATGGAGTGTGTTATTGTCATAATGTTCTTGTCGTTTACACCACAAATAAGTTTTTTCTATTGATGAAATGTCATAGTAATAATACCATTGTGTTACATTATATCTTGTAAATAAATATACATATATTGTGAAATTCATTTATGTATGCATTTGTCGTTGCTGGCGCATAGATATTCCTATCCAGCTGCAATTTTTTATCTGAGTTCTGAGGGACTGCGGTCACTGCTTTTAATTGTTAATGTACTAGCGGCTCACCCTCGCTTCGCTCGGGTTCACCTCTAGAAAAATAAAAACAAATCTATCCCACGGGAACCGTGATTTTTCCGGGATAAAAAGTAACCTATGTGCTATTCCAGACTATAATCTATCTCTATGCCAAATAATTTCATCCCGATTCGTCAAGCCTGTTTTAACGTGAAAGAGTAACAAACCTATCCTACGGGAACTGATCATTTTTCCGAGATAAAAAGTAGCCTTTGTGTTATTTCAGACTATAATCTATCTCTGTGCCAAACTTCATCCAGATACTTTCAGCTGTTCTGGCGTGGAAGAATAACAAATGTATCCCACGGGAATCGTACATTTTTCCGGGATAAAAAGTAGCCTATGTGTTATTCTGATGTATAAGCTATATTATTGTAAAGTTTCATCAAAATCCATTCTGTAGTTTTTGCGTGACAGAGTGTCAAACATACATCCATACATACATTCTTACAAACTTTCGCGTTTATAAGTAGGATTAAGCTCTTTGAAAATGTTTTATTTGTAAAGAACGCCAAATGCTTATTATGTATGTTTACGAATTTCGCTAGTGTCTAACTTCACACCGAACTATTGTTACGTCTGGTTCGAGAGAAACTTTATTTACTTCAAAATATATGCTTTTATAATATAAAATAGTAAGTAGACACTTTTAGTTGTAATACCATTCTACCCACAACATTATGTAAAAGTGATATTGTTTGACTAAATGTATAAAGTATTAATCTTATTACCTAATGTACCATATTTGATGTTTGTGTACCTATAAATACCATATTTTTTTTGTATTTGTATAAAGTTGTTCATGATGTAAATAATATTTAAATACCTACTTGTAATTTGTCTTCTCATTAAGTGAATGTTATTCTTTTGAGAAATAAATAAATCTTTAATCTTTAAACCGAAATAACATAACATTCAAACCTAAGTTAAATTAAACACAAACCTCAGAGTCGTGATGAGATGAATTAGTAAGGAACTGGATTGTCATTACGCGGAACAATCGGAGCGTGACATATGTAGAGTATAGACAATATATAGAAGGAACGTCCAATTAACGCTCGACGGATTTTATGATGATTAATAAGAGATTAAATGTTAAATCGAAACTTTATTATGTTAATATTGAGCACTTTCTATAGTTTCTTCAGACATTTATATGTAATGAGAGCGGTTTCGCTTTTCAGTTCAGTAAATCAAAATGGCAAATATCTTATCGGTCAAGTGCATGAGCAATCGTGGAAGTTTTTGGATTTTTTTTATATATTATAATATATAGACAATAATATGTAACATATTATATAAAGGATTTAGGATAATACTTGTATTAAAAATAATTTAATAGTTAATTTAACTTTTATACTATCTTTTAAAATATAAAAAAGGTATGAACGTTTGGAATGCGGTTCATGACATCTTCAAATATTCTCTAATCTTAGAATAATAATGCCAGTCCTGAATGGGTGCAGTTTTCACGCTAAGTTGTTAAATATTTAGCGAACTAAAGTATTCTTTATTACGTACCATTAAGAGCTATATTTAAATAATGTACATGTAATTGTTCCATAAGATGATCGGCCACTGTTAAGTTAGAAAAAGAAATATTGCTCATTTACAGAGTGAGTTTCGTGTCTCAAACCACGATTTTAACGGACGAATCGCACGATGTAAACTATTGTATTGGTCGCTAATGAAATATTGTCAAAAGCAACCGCGAAATTTATTTTGGGCCAATAAAAGGTTTTTGAAGTGAAACTTCTTTAGAATCGTTGTGATTTGAAACTCGATGAAACGAAAATGCGACACTAAAAATGGACAAACACATAAATATATAGGATTAGGCCGGCGAGAGAATGAGATAGAATACATTGCAATGTTGCCATGGTAACCGTTGTTATTGTCTGACAAATATGTAATATTTAGTTTCACTTCTACCATGTGTGAATCGCACACACACGCTTTTTTTTTAAATTATTTTTCTAATCCAATGTTAAAAAATAGCAGGCATTAGTTTTTAAATAAAACAAACTAATTTACGCATATCTTTTGAAGAAGATATTACTATTAGTGAAGATATTACTATGACGACACGTTTGGCTCAGTGTGTAGTGACCCTACTTGCTGTGCCAGCGGTCGCGGGTTCGAGTCCCGCTGGGGGCATTCATTTGTGTGAGCGCGAATGTTTGTACTCCAGTCATGGGTGTTTATATTTATAATATGTATGTATTTAAAGTTATATATGTAGTGTATCAACTATCTGGTATCCATAACACAAGCCTCGTAGCTTACCATGGAACTAGATGGTGCTGTGTGTTAATGTCCCAACATATATATTTAAAAAAATTAGTAGGTATAACTATGGAATGTAAGTCAACCACATATATCATTTAAATTGTTTCAATAGCGAATCAGATCGATTTTTACGACCACAGTATTACTTTTGCCAAGATCTCATCCGAGTCAGCCCACACAATGGTTTCACTTTGATTCACCCACGGTTTCTATTAACTAGATAATGTGAGGTATCGAGGCGCTTCGGTTTTATATAGTTAACTTTGATCATAAACATTCCCATATAAGGCTTATAATATAACTAGCCGACTTGCTTCGCTCGGGTTCGTCCCTAGGTACCTACGTTTTAACGGTTAGTATAGAATATATTATGTATATATATACATAGTTGTTATGGGTTCTATTATAACGTGTTTTCCTGTGGGAATGGGATAATCTTTCGCAGTATAAAGTAGCCTTTGTCACTCTCTAGTCCTCCAACCATCTCCACACGAAAAATCACACCAATCCGTGACTCTGTTTCGACGTGAAAGAAGGACAAACAAACACACTTTCACATTTATAATATGTATCAGTATGGATTAACTATAGGGTTTGTAGTTTTATTTGCCAATAAATATTGTGCTTTTCCTTATTGATTATAATGTACAAGGAATCTGTTTTTTTTTTTTTAAATTGTAATAGATTGGAGAAAATACATATATTTATCTAGATAAGTAAATGTTCTGAAACCTATTATATATTAATAATATTATAAAGCTAAAGAAATGCTTTATTGTCTCCATTAGACGTCTTTTTTCTGGCCTACTTGTCAATTTTGTCCCGATGACCTTATATGTACATAAATAAAAATTCATCGAAGTAGGTGAAGTCCTTTAGGAGGGAAAAAATTACGAACTTTCATACATCAGACTTGTATTTGTAAAGGCTCAAGATTATTGAGAAAGACTACAAGCTATTTATCCAACACATTACAACTCTTAGGAACGCAGCAATTAACGGGTACTATATATCTTGAATTCTTCAATCTGAAACGACTTTTTATGTTACCAAAATTGCAAGAATGCCGAGCACTGCGAGTATTGAGTATGTTATACTGTACTATACTCGTACATCCATATTTAATATTGTAAATGTGAAAGTGTGTTTGTTTGTTTGTTTGTCCATATCTCTCATTGAAAGAACGCAATTATCGTGGAGATAATTTGAGGGCTGGAGAGCGACATAGACTACTTTTAACCACGGGAGATTATCTCATTTCCACGGGAAAAACACGTTAAAATACAATCCACAACAACTCATCATACCTATGTATATATATGTTTAATATACATATATAGTCTATCTACTCCATACTAACTGCTAAAATGTACCTGGGGATGAACTCGAACGAAGCGAGGGAGAGCCGCTAGTAAAACTATAATAGACAAAACAAGTGTTTAAAATGCAAGTAGTTATTTCGGTGAGAGTTAAGTGTTTTGGGAATGGCAATAAAGTTTTATTTTATTTTTAAGTATTTCGGACAATAACTTGTGTCCACAGAGACTGGTAAAACCTGTTCAATAACAATATTTATTCTTTCAGTTAGTTTTGTAGTCTTTTTGATGTTATTTTTGAGTATGGTGTTAGTGCATAGGCGTCGTCAATATTAGTTATCGCCGAGCAAGTTTTATGACTGCCAATAACATCGGTGAAGGTTACCGTTTGAACTCTCGCTGATTGATTTTATACAAATTGATAGATTGGAATTTATTTAACACTAGCTCTTAGGTCACACTTTACACGTGTTTGTTTTTAGTATCTAATCAAACGTTTTACTGTATTTTCTTAGAAATATGACACGTAAATTGATTTACTTATTACCTCTCTAGTTTGTAAATCAAGCGTACTAATTTTTCTTTTATTCTTAATTTAATAATTAATATTATAAGTGTGAAAGTGTGTGTGTTTGCCCTTCTTACTAACAGCCACAGCGCAATAGATCACGGTCATTTTTTGCATAGAGATAATTGATACTAACCAAAAAGTGGCAACTCAGTAGGTATATGAAGTTCTCGTCATCATATCAATCCTTTCAAATTAATGAGTTACCTGTAACCGATAATTTTTTTCTATTGATGTTGGTTACTCTGTAGGTTACTCCTGTAGACCGATCATTCATTTATAGTTTTAATTCCACATTAGGTAAAGCTATTTACTAAATTTCAATTACCGCCCAATCTCATTCGTGTCTTCCTCGCAAAATGTGACAACAATACGTAATATATGTTACAGTTAGAACTCTTTCGTGGTCAAATCTACTTTTGACTGACAAAAACAGTTAAAAGTAGTTTTGCCTTAGTCAATAACAGCTTTTACTGGCATATCGGTCATATATATTACATATTATTGTTATTCTTTTGATATTAAATTATAGTACCAAGGTATATAGTCTTTGAATATACAGGGTGAATTTTTCAATCAATCAATAATATTGATAAATAATAAACGGAATCAATAATATTGTAATGCTGAATGCAGTACAAATCTTGAAACGTCCAATCCAGCTATGTATTGAAAACAACGGCTATCATTTTGAACAATTGATCTGTTAAGGTTTACTAAGTAAATAACAAAGAACAATAAAAAACATTTTGTTAAAAATGAGCTCTTTCCTTAAGTTTGCCGTATGTCATGACTTCCCAGAATGCGTTCCTTATTAGCAACACTATCGAATAGTGTAATTATACAGTATGTGTTTTTTTTTTTCAAAATCAACAGGTTCGATTCCTGGCTAGGAAAATTGATTTTTCAAAAATCCAATGATGCAGTTTTAGTTTTCATGAAAATCGGGCCCGAGACTCCTTTGAGTACTTTTCGCTATTCCTCATAGTTTCGGATTTCGCCATGCACGCCCACTTGAAAAATTCATCCTGTATATTATGTGTATACTACTAATACTATACGTATGTAGTTACACGGTATCCTCAATTTTTAATCGATTTTCATAACACCTTTATTAAGCCTTATATAAATTTTAAATATCAATTCGACCCTTAAGGAGTAAATAAACACTTTCAAGTGATTTTTGGTTAATATTTTAAAAATATTTTTTTGTTTATTCGTTAGACGTGTGTTTTTTAAGAAGATACGGAGATTGATCAGTCAGATTTATTTAAATAAATGACAAGTGTCAAATGTCATGTAACTTGTATGAGAAACAATTTTCATATGAGACTTGTTAGCAAATTGCTACCTAAAAAAAATGTTTGTCGTGACTGCCATATTTATATATGTAATTTTATTATATGTTCATATCACCTTAGCGCGTGAGCTTTATCTTGTATAAATTAACTTAGCATATATTTATAAAAAAATTAAACAGGTTTTGATAGGAGCTTTTTATCAATATACACACTATTACATATTGTAAATGTATAAGTAACTTTATATGTCTGTTTGTTACCAGACCACACTGAAAACATTGAATAGTTTTTGTTAAGATTTGGCAAGAATAGAGATTTCATCATGAGATGAGATATAATAAGTTATGTTTTATCCTTTGCTATGCGAGCCGAGTCGCGGACAAAAACTCGTTAATTATTAATTGTTTTAATAAAGGTGGCCATACATTCTAAACTTTGTGTATGACTGCACAGGCAAACCGGAGCGTGTATAGCTGGCACCTATATACAGTTCTTTTCTGCTCCTTCGGCCTTTTTCGTTCAATTACCCTAAACAGGCGTATGGCGTATATAAAGAGGTTTGGCACTTAAAAATTCTTCAAATTTTTGAAAGCTCTTGAGTATTCAAGTGTTTATACATATTATATAATATAATCTATGTGGTGATAAGCATGTAGAATTGAGTGTAAAGGAAATTATTTGGATTCCATAATCAATGTTTCTAGCTGAATTGGTCTGATATAGGTAAATGGGAAGTTTAAATTTCGTCTTTCTTTACTGTATAATATGCTCTATGCCACCTAATACCGTTTGGAATTCTTTTAATTGGGGTAAACAAACATACAAATACCCAGACGTTGGCATTATATATAATATGACTAATTTGCCGTTTTTGGTACCAAAAACCGCAATCATCACATCTCCCAACCATACCATTGCGATTGTGATACTTACATATGTACTAGCTGCTTACCCTAGCTTCGCTCGAGTTCATCCCTAGGTATGTTTTACCGGTTTATATGGAATAGATTACTATCTAATATATGATTTATAGCCTACAGCCTTCTTCAATAAATGGGCTATCTAATGCAAAAAGAATTTTTCTTATCGGGTTAGTAGTTTCTGAGATTAGCGCGGTCAAACAAACAAACAAACTCTGCCTCTTTATAATATTAAGTATAGATTATGCTTTTTACTTTGTTATTTAACCTATGAGTTATGGTATATTAATGAGTGTTGCAACTCGATACATATTGTCATAGCTATTCGGCATTGTCGCTAATATAGTAGGCGTTGGCCCAGTTTTTTATTAACAGTTGACAGATAGAAACGTTTCAGGCCAAGTTTCGATCAATCGATATGTCGTAATCTGTTGTTGATGAAATCTGTCAACGACTATCATTTGTGTACACGATGTAGTTATTAAGTAAAAGTTAATCTAAAATAAGTTATATCTAATGAGTACTTTTATCATATAATATTAAAAAATACTTAATACCAGTTTAATGATATGATGATAATGTAAACAGTGTTTGATAATACCGCAGAACATAAGAGGTATGATTGACTATTTAGTTTTTTAATTTACTTGTAAATTTTATGGGGTTTTTTCAATTATTTAATTTCTTGATTAATAAGCCTAGATTGTAGGTCTAGACTATAATAATACTACTAATGTTATAAATGCGAAAGTTTGTGAGGATGTATGGATGTTTGTTACTCTTTCACGCAAAAACTATTGAATGGATCTTAATGAAACTACAATAATATAGATCGTACATCAGAATAACACATAGGCTATTTTTATCCCGGAAAAATATACGGTTCCCGTGAGATAGATTTGTTTTTGTTGTTTTAGTAGTAACATATGAAGTTAAAGTGTAATGGTTGCTGATATTATTTTTCTGTTGCCATTTTTTCTCAATTTCTTCCTTAAGTTCCCTATTTTAGCATGTTCCGACCAATCTCCTTCTTGTCTTCTCCAATCTACGTCACATTGACAAAGTAATCTGTGCACACGTTGCACGCTTTAAAGCCTATTACAAGAAAATTAAATATTTTCTTAACATGTTGTATTGCATATCACTTATAAAAGGGCTGAAATATCGGGGATCTCGGGTACACTATCTTTTCTTTATAGAAAACTGAAAAACATTATACCTTGTTTAAATACAAAGTTGTTGTTGTACGTACATATAATGTAAGATTATACAATTAAGATAAATAAAAAAAAATGTTATTGTTAGCACAAAGCGTTTAACAATTTTTTTAAACGTTCTAGAATAGAAAGAAACCTATAAAAATCAATTTTTTATAGAACACAATTTAAGACAACATTAAGAAAAAATCTTAAAATAACTCGGACTCTTGTTTTTAACAAGATTGTTTTTAACGACACGGTCGTAAGAACTAACATACTTACTTATATTTATACCATAGTGTATTACGTCTGGTAAAATTATTCAGGCTGTCAGAAAAGAGCAAAGCATAAACAAAATCTTAAGTGGATCGCGCATCATTTAAATAATTAACGAAGAGCCATGCTCTGTCGCATATTTTTTCTACTAAATTATTGTTGTGCTTATATATATATATATATATATATATATATATATATATATATATATATATATATATATATATATATACATATATATATATATATATACATATATATACATACATAAAATTAAATAAGGAAGCCACAAACTTCGAAAATATCTGATTAGGTATCTATAGTAAATGAAAACTACCAAACAGCTGTTATATTTGACTTTTTAGTGTTTTTTCTGAAGTCGGTTTTTATTTATATTTTTAAAAGTTTTTGTAAAATGAACGCGGGTGAAGCCGCGAGATCTGCTAGTTTTTTATAAATATAATACGACTGACATTTTACACGAAAGTATTTGAAATTCACATTTAAGGCTATTTAAATCGCTATTTAAATGTATAGATAGTAAAGAATGCAGTTTTATTTCCTATGTCGTACCTACTCTTGTTTCATTATGTATAGAGTATTTACATGTAACCTTTATGCTGTATTGTGGTGAAAATTCTGGTTACCCTTGTGGGACAACCAGAGAGTAAAACAAGACTACCAAGTACTTGCTAACTACGACCTCTGTATGCCCGTTTTGTTTCTTCCACTGTCATCATTCTCTTCATGGTGGAATTAGCTAATTTTTGAATATATATTTTAGTTTTTCATAGTTTTATAATATTTTCTTTGATTAGGCTGTAACCTATGTAGTCTATAGTATATTTGTATTTTAGTAAGGGTCTTACTAGTGAGTTATTATAAGAGTATCTGAAAGACATTGTCCTATCCCATTTCATCATTATGATCTTTGAGATCATACAAACATTCTACACAATAAGCACTTTGAGTTTTTCCCGAAGTTTGTCTTAATTAAGGTCTGAATTTTTTTTAATAAAAAAAACAATACACGACTCATTCTCTCGCTGTTTTACGAGTGTTCTAGGCAATGCAAATTTAAAATCACGTTTCGTTTCACATATTAATTACCGAGTAGTTAACGACGTATGCTGTAACTAAGGCCGAACCAAACAACCAGAAAAGCGTACTGCGAACGATCCAATTAGTTAAAAAATTACTGTTAAATAAATATAATACTATTTTTGTGTTGCTCCTCTTAGGGCACGTTCGTCGTTCTATGATAAAATACTCTCGTGTCGTATGTTTCGATTCAAATGTCAAGGAGTGAAAGCAGAATAAATAAAGCAGCTTTTACGTTTATAGTTGTACGTTTATATTTAGAAAATAGAGTCTAATCATTGTTTTATGCATCTATAATATGTATAGTAAGTAAAACTTTCAAATGTTTCCGCGGATTTATTTTGATGTTAAATAGGTTCCCGACCATTCGAATACTTTATAGTAGTCATGGTCACGGGGAATACTAAGGTCTTTGACGTCTAAGCTAATATATAGTTATTACAGACAGCGTCTACCCACAGAACTATATATTAATTTTGAAGAAAAAAGATCAGGCACCGAAAGTATCTTAAAATTTTAAGAAAGAAAGTATTACAGTTTATATTATTTTGATAATTAATAATTATGTAAACTTAGAGTGAGATAAAGGTGTGTTACAGAGGACCTAAAACACAGTTTATTTAATTTTACAAGTTTTAGGATTATGAGGTGGCAACTGTGGTGGTAACATACAATAAAATTTCTTATAGATAAAAGTAAACAGCAGTATGGTGAATAAAGATTTATAATTATATTATCATAATTGTATCTGTTAAAATTTACATAACTAAAATTATAGATATAAGATGCGTTGTTATGGGTTATGGTCGATAGACATTTGATGGAGTGAATCGAGCCTTGAAGGAAGTGCTACAATAAGTTTAGGTTCTTGCAATACAGCTGTTATTTAGAATACATGTCACTCATTACTCATATAATTTATTAATACCTCTACCTAGTGTGTATTGACCGATTTCAAAAAGGAGGAGTAAGTTAAGTACCTACATTTACAATGGATTCTAGTGTATGTTTTCTTCTCAACTGATTTTCGTAAATTTTAAAGAATAATATAAACAGTTAAAGTGATATTATTTAATACCGTCTATTTGTTCTTAAAGTGACGTGTGCTTAGACAGACAAAAATACGAAACCATCTATCGGTATTTTCTACATTCTAAATGTCATTCCTTAATACAAAATTTTGCAAATAATACGCAAAATATACCGTTATATGTATAATGCGTGTTGTTTAACAATAATTTTGAAATAACAGTAATTAAGAAATTAATTTTGTCAAAAATGATGATATAAAGTTTTATGGTTACAAATAAGTTGCGTGTGAAGGTGTGGTACGTTTTATTTTAATTTAATATCCGGGAGTCCCATGTGAAAAATATTTGGCATGAATATTTACAGGAAATGGGCTGTGCCCTCATTTATGATACACATATGGATTACCCACTCCAATATATTCTTGCCAAAAACAGTAATATTAATCAATATTAGGGGAATACTTCCCAACTATAGTAATATTTTCTCAAGCTGAGAGGATCTCATTTATTAAGATGGAGGCAATATTCGTTTGTCCGTACACAATAGGTATAGCTTTTGGGTATTCAGGGACATAAATATTAGGTACCGTCTGATGAAATGAGCCTCTAAATCGAAGTCCGGCTTCGCAAACCTAATTTTATCTGGACTAATTTGATACATTTTTGTGTAAAAAGTTTTCTCCTATGGATTACATTACTTACTTATTATAATCAATGAATATGTTATGTTATAAATGAGGCAAAAATTAGTAACAAATTAAATTATTATTTTTGGATAGCGAGACAGAGAGATAGTAGTATATGAATGAGATGGCTTACTGATTAGAAAGTAATAAAGAACGTATTGGTTAACATAATGATATTTTTGAAATCATTTTGAAAAATTATGGGTAGGCACTGTCTGTAACAAGTATATAACGCCTTTGAGACGTCTAAAACCTTAGTATCTCCCGTGACCATAATTGCTGTAACGCATTCGAAAAGTCGGGATCCAAAAATCAAAATGAATCCGCGAAATAATCCGAAAAGATAGTTTTATTTAAAAAGAACGTATTATTGTTATCGAAAAAGAATAGAAATAATTTGTTATCACTACTTAAATACATTAGGTTTTATATATTTTAAAGTACTACTAACATCTTCATTAAATAACATAAACTGTAGATGTGACGTAAAAACAGCAAATATTTGGATGAGTTTCAAGAGGCCACGTGATGTTATTTACATGCTGGTGCGGTTCTGGCAGATGAGACAACGCCGCACTAATGTTACAATAAACGTAGTTTCCTGGAATATGTGAAGGTCTTATTTTTTACCGACTTTAAAAGGGAAAGAACTCAATTCGTGACTTATGTTTTTTGTATATGTATGTTATGAGCTATCTTTGCCAACTGGATAATATATCCCGTATCTCTCTCAAGGTTGATCTCCGTTGTGTGAAATTTAAAGTAATTAGGGCAGGTGAAAGGTTATCTATTTAGTGAGTAGTAGAATGACTAAGTCTATAGTTTAGATAAGGAGGTAATATAACGAAAAATGTATATAAATTCGTATATTTTTTAAATATTAACTGGGATGTACCGACAAACATCAATATGGTTAATGTTTAAATTGTTTTTATATTTAATTACCTAGCAAGTTTTCGAAAGACATGTGTAGTCCGCCTACCCCCACTTGGCCAGCATGATGAACTATGGCCTGATCCTCCTCATATTGACGGGAGGCCCGTGCCCTGCAGCAGTGGGACGTTAAAAAGGCTGAAATCAGATAGATCTATCAATTTTCAATCGACTTCCAAAAAAAGAAGGAGGTTCTCAATTCGACCGTATGCATTTTTTATGTTTGTTCGTGGATTTTTTCGTCGTTTATGAACCGATTTTAATAATTCTTTTTTTGTTGAAAAGGAGATATCCCAAGAGTGGTACCATGATAAGGAAATTAGGATCTGATGATGAGATCCCAGAGAAATCGAGGGGAACTTTCGAAAATTGTTGCGGCGACTAGTGCGTTTGTTAACATTTTCATTAGGTATTTTAAAGCACTACTATTTAATGCAGGTCTGGAGTCGATCTGATGATGGACCCGAAAGACAGTCGAGGGAACTCCTCAACGATTTGCAGCAATTACCTGGTCTTTGGGCTTGATTAATTTGTATTGATGATACGTCTGCACTGGAAAAATGGGAAAATAAAAACTTAAAAAAAAACGACTTCCAGGCACTGAAAAGTAAAAAATAACTGAACGGGGGTTTTCATTTAGAATAGATACTTAATCAGATTTTTTTGGAAGTCGGTGCCAGCCAATACAAATCAAAGCACACCTTTTTTTTTAAGTTTTTATATCTAAACATGAAGGGATTTTGTTATTATGTACTCTATAATGATAAATTTATCAGGCTATTTATAAACATGTATTCTGTTCGCGGAGGTGTGACACAACGCAGCGTAAACATGCTCTCACATAATCACATTGAGACGCGAGTGAGTTTTTAATATAGCGCCACTAGTTAAGTTTCTTTTTTTACGTAAATATGTTTCCTTTTTGACGTTGTTTATATTACAACATTGATTACTCATTACAAGCGTCAAAGTACTCTAATATATGTATGTATGTAAAGCAAACGTACAAGGAGTATTTTAATTTAAAAATCATAGCAGAAAAATTGTCCTTAATATATTTAGACTGAAATTTTCAGATAGATTAGATGAAAAATCTGAGATTTTTATACTTTTAATGCTTTAACTAATAGGTATATGCCTTGTATTATGTTTAGTATTAACTAGTGGCTTAGCCTCGCCCTAGTAGTCTAGTTCTCTCCTTCTTTCGCTCTGCTCAAGTGCGTCTCCAGAGGAGACGATTGTTTACGATATAATTCACACATATACGTGCGTAGTTTTTTTTTGCAAATATGTATATTCTTCCTAGATAATCTCTTTCTATTGGCGAACATCGTATAAAAATATACAGTATGTAGTTTCTGAGATTAACCCGAACAAACACAAAAATAACTTTAATTTATAATAATATTATTATATATAATTTATATTATGTACTATGTTATGTATATTATATATATTATCTTTCAACAGATGCCTCAAGCAAGGTCCGCAGCAACCTTGTGCGTATGCGTCGATCCGCGCTCGGCAAATCTGCACCGACTCTATCTATCCACGTGGTGAGAAACTTATTCATATATGGACGTAGTTATGCAAAATAGATACAGCCCACGAAAACCGTTTTTTGAGTTTTACTGTCATAAATGGAACCTACATATCAACTTTTATACAGAAAGTAGATGAAATACCCAATATATAAGAGGAATTTAAAAAAAAACGGTCCTATTATTTTGATATATCAATTTTAATAAAACTCCTATTTTCTCTATACTTTTGAGAGTTTTTGTGGGTGCATCTATAATGCATAACTACGTCCATAAGTACATACATATGTATATAAAGCCCTCGCACATTGCAGACTTTCTATCGCCCGATAATTACAAATCGGGCTCGTAATGTGGTTTAATAATATGAAAATGTAACCAACCAACCTTGTTTAACAAATACCGATTCATTATAATGTACGCAGGGGCGTTTTTATTACTTATAAGTATATTTCATGCTGATTAGTGATTACGAAAGCTAATACACAATCTGCAGTATGTTGATGCTCTTACAATTTTTGTTACTATTCATTAATTAAAATCTTTGTTTGTATAGACTTCATGAGACACTATTAAACTAATGTAACCTGATTTGGTTGAAAAATAGATTTAAATGAAGTATTAATTGCTAATTTAATTTTAGACCTTAATACTATAATGGAAATGATAATTTAGTTTTATTTATAAAATCGATTAGAAAAACTGTCTTGAAATTTTACAAGTAGCTATTTGCGTATTGTTTATATATTATGTAGCAGGCAGTGGTAGCCCAGTGGTAACGCGCTCGCTTGAGAAACCGAGTGAAGCGGGTTCAAATCCCGGGTCTCGCACCTCTGATATTGTCATGTGCGAATCATTTCCAACATGATTACCACATGTCTTACAGTGTAGGAAAACATCGTGAGGAAACCTGCATGTCTGAGAGAACCTAGCAAGTTTTCGAAAGACATGTGAACCCGCACTTGGCCAGCATGGTGGACTATGGCCTGATCCCCATCGTATTGAAGGGAGGCCCGTACACTTAGCAATGGGACGTTAAGGGCTGAATACACTACATACATAAATTATGTAGTTATAGTGTTTGAAATTTCTAATGTACATAATACCTTACAGAAAGAGCAATGTGCGGTGTCCCGACGACCATCCCGCTTACCACCTCCGCCACCACATCACCGACTTTCGCTCGTGGTAAGTATAATATCAACTTCTTACTAGTAAACAGTCTTGTTTCTACTATCTTTCTTTCTTAATATTTCGGAATATGGAGCCTATTTCACTCAACGGCTAGTGCATTCTCTATGTGTATAGTTTTAAAACAATGAAAATCATAACAAACTGTAATTTCATTAATACTGCTTAAAACAAACAAAATGAGTCCAAGCTCGAGGGGTTTTCTAGTAGGCGTTGAAGAGTTTCTCTATCCACCTGGTTCCATCGTCAAGTTAGTTTGAGGTTATCAAATTAGTCAGATACGTCATCCACTTTACATTTTGCAAAGTTTCGAGTCGCTAAAAGTAGCTAAAAATCGAGTATATTTGTTGATATGCAAATTTATATATTGGAACGTTTTTCCGTTACTACATAAAAGAACACACCCACTCTCCATATAAAATGATGATTAATTTTAATTTTTAAAACAACGCAATGTTTGATAAATGTTATTATAGAAATAATTCAACCGCTTAACTCTTATAATTGAAAATCCGCTGAGTACTTATCTAATTAAAAGTAATTTATAACTTCATGGAGCGCTGTTTTCCGACATTAGAAAAAAGGAAAATGTATTTTACGTTTGTGTTGAGTTTTAAATTTTACCCATTCTATAGTTATTTAGCAATGTATAAACATACTAGCGACTCACCCTCGCTTCGCTCGGGTTCGTCTTTACTTATGTATTAACGTTTAGTATAGATTTCTCAGAGATAAGATATTTTCCCGCAATAATAAGTATCCTATATGTTGACTAGGATAACCAGCTACCATCAAAATTCCCAGTGTTTTTTTCGTGATGCGGTAACAGACAGACAGACAGACAAAAATTCTAAAAACTGTAGATTCGGCCTCTGTATCGATAATAATGTCTATTTCAATAAGATTTTCCCAAAAATATTTAATGTACAGATTCAGCTTAGTTACAATTTTATTATATGTGTAGATATAATCTCTCATCGATATTAAATGATATTTACAATTCGAAACTCTCAAATGCAATATGTCAGAAACGTGAATTCGCTTATGTATGGACGGTATGCAATATCGCAAATATTGCGAATGTCATCGTTCTTCGTGCGAAGCGAATCAATTGCTAGTATTTTATTTGTATGATTCATACAAATGCATAGGGATATTATAGTTTCGCAATATTCGTTGACGTTATGTGAGATAGGTAATAAAAATCGTAAAAAAATATCATGTTTTGAAGAAATATAGGTACCTACCTACTAAATCTACACTCTATATATACAGATAAATAAAATTGAAGTGTCTGTTTGTAATGTCAAAATAACAGGTTTTTACTAAATGCATATGAAAGTACATATATACGGTACTAATAAGAAAAAAACAATTTTAAAAAATATCTGTGTGTCTGTCTGTTTGTTCCGGTTAGTCTCCGAAACGGCTGGACCGATTTTGATGGGACTTTCACTGGCAGATGTAATAAGGAGTAACATAGGCTACCTGGATTTTAGAAAAAGAATGGGGGTTCCGCGCAAAAAAATTAAAACTTATGATATTGTGAACAAAATCCGCGTACCTAGGGACGCACCCAATCGAAGCAAGGGGATAGTCGCTAGTTTTAAATATAATTTTAATTCCTAACCTAACTTTTACCGCTACGAAAACAGAACATAATCACTATTTATTACGAAAGTATAGAAAAGCTTTATATGAGGTAGAGACTCGTAAAAGCGCAGCTTGTTTTAACCAGAAGGAAGTAAGCATTACTTAGGGCGGGAACTTTTAGTTAAGATTATAGTTTATCTTTGTAATTATATGACTGTTATCGATATTCTTAAGATAAGTATTATTTGCTATACTACTACTAGACTCGAGTCTCGAGTCCATAAATTCATCTTTGTTACTTTGGCTGCACTGTAGCTAATTTTATGTATATTTACGTTAATCAGTGTGAACGGTGCCGCCACAGTGTCAGTAGGTGTCTTGGAAAATTTCCGCTTGCCCATTAGTCACAAATGTTATTGTGTGTCTACTTGAAAGGTATTCTTAGTTATTTAGACTATTGTATTATTGGTGCTATATAAAAATAAATTTAGCTACACTCACCAAAAATTTTCCCTAAATGAGGCACAAATTAGCCAATTGTGAATTGAAAATATATTACAAACTAGCGACTCACGCTCGCTTCGCTCGCGTTCGTCCCTAGGTATGTTTTCCCGGTTAGCTATGTTTAGGTATACATAAATAGTAGCTTGCTACTCCTAAGATATTCATTAAAATTATATATTATATAGCGATTTACCCTCGTTTTGCTCGGGTGCGTAGGCCGCACGCGGAGTTTATTCATAATTTGAGGGTTTTAATTTTTTTTTGCGGAATCCTGATTCTTTTTCTAAAATAAAAGTTGCCTAAGTTACTCCCTATAACATCAGCTATCTGCTAGTGAAAGTCCCGTCAAAATCGGTCTAACCGTTCCGGTGATTAGCCGGAACAAACAGACAGACAGACAAAATTTGTAAAAAATGTTGTTTTGGTATATGTACCGTGTATACATCCATATGCAAACAGACACTCCAATTTTATTTATCTGTATAGATGACGGGAATCAAATTCACAGTCTTAATTGTCATGAAAATCTTAGATAATTTTCCAGTTTCTTGAACAAGAATTACCTAAGAATCGAAACGAAAACGAAGTTAATTATTATGACATAATTTTTTTGTTATATTATATCACACTAATACTTATAGGTATACTGCTATGAGAAATGTTTCTGAGTGAATTCGGGGAATGAGCTATATTCTGCGTTATTCTATTTTTATCGACATACCTATCAAGTAAACCCGCGGTCATAAACTAGCACACAGTTAATTCGCCTTTGTATTCTATAGTTAGCAGAGTGATTTAAAAATAGCTTCCGAGACGCACCTGGAGCGAATGCATTCAATATCTCGTACGTCTGAAAAGTGCATTTGACATTGAATTTAAATGCAAATTCGTATACAGTACCCTATTATGTTATGCCTTTATATGTTCACGTTTGATATTTTAGCTGTTATTTTTCTAATTTGAGATTTAATTAGATTTTTCTAATGCACATACTATGTCAGTAATTTTGTAGGCAACATACAATAAGGAACTCCATGATCTCTATATATCTTAAAGCTTGATATATCTTCCAGATTAAGCTCTAGCTTTTTTGCACGAAGTTTACTTTTATTACACTTTAGTATATACCTAAGGTTTAATTAAAAAAATTAAAGAACTCGCAACACAATGACCTATTTATTAAGGCAATTTCAATGGGCCTAAATACGTTATCTCTGCAGTATTTTAGTAATGAGTTGAGTATCTGGTATATTCCATGTGACATTGCAGCATCAGCATAGCCAAAAGTTAACATATTGTTGCTATGTCATTGAACTAACGGATTAGATATTAGTGGATGTTGCTCATATCCTTTTACCGCCTAGAAAAGAGCTGCTGGCCTGCAAATGGCTCAACGGATATTTTCTGATTTAAAACTAAAAACAGTCTCGATCAAGTCACCTTTAAAGCAAAAATTAAATTAAAATTGGTTCATCTGTTTGGGTGCTACGATGCCACTGACAGGCATACAGATACACACAGCAAACGTGTAAAACCCCTCTTTTTGCGTCCAGGGTCAAAATATATCGATGTATCTATTAATTATTATTCTTTAGGTGGTAGGTGCGTCGATTAAAAGCAACCTCATTGCTTGTACGGGGAGACAAAGTCACGCACTTTCTTTAATATTTATAATATTAGTGTGATGATGATTCGATAGTAAAATGAAATATAATTACATGTTAATTTCCTATAGAAAATTATATGGCCGCGCCTCTGCCGTCCATGAGTCATGGTGTCAAAATCCATATCAAGGAGATCTAAGGCACACGCCCACATCGTTGTGTACAAACATAGAAACTTGTACCGCGTGTACCTACGTTGGACATAGCGCTCGAGAAATGCGGTCGGACCGATTTTTCCTTTTCATTAAATGAAACTTCTTACATACCATCGCAAAAACGAGCTTTCTTAACAGTATTAGCGTTTAATTACTATACGTTCTACGTTTACATATATATATTATATTTAGGTAAGTACGTAATAGGGAACATGCGTGTGATTTAAATAAAGGAGAAATATATATTTTTTTAATCTTTATTGATTTTGAATTAAACCTGTACTAATATTTTTTAATGTAATTTCTTTTTGATTAAGAAAATAATTATTAAAAAAAGTGCAAATATATGTATGTAGGTGAGAAATTCAAAGTAGTTGAAACGCAACGCCATTGGTCAGACCGAATGTGACGTCAGAGTATATCATAACAAAACGATTAGCGGTATTGTCGCTTACAAATTGGGTCGTCATTTCTCTGTGTATATCATACTGTGACGTCACGCCAAGCGCGCGAAATGGCGAGCGTTTAAAGTATTCGTAACGGTATGATAATTAAAAAAAAGTGTTTATACTATTATTTTTTTTAAGTTGGATATTTTTTTTACAATTATATAACGATGTAAGCTATTCTATAAAAGATAAAAAAAAACATGCATATTCCCTATTTATATAGCACACAATTACTATCGGCATAGAGTAATAAGCTTTTCGATATGCTTTAGCGTTCAAATATGTACTTATTATGTACCTTTATTATGTGGCCTTTTTGCACATGCATATGTTTGACTCAAGGTCGAGTAACACAAAAACCTGAAAAAGATGTATGGAGGCAGATGAAGTGCCATTTCATCTTTTAGGGAAGTGTGGACCTCTTATGCACAAGCGCAGTTTTCATCTTGGAAAACAGTTTCTAGGCCCGCATGGAATTATGAAGTGTACCCCTAAGCAAATCCTACAGTTCATCACAGCGCCATGGTTTAATGGGTTACTCCGGTTAAATATGCGGTGATCAAAATAGAAATGGTCGAAGTGATACTCAATAGTCAAGAGCCGCAACAAAAAAAAATTAGTACATGTTCATTTACATTTCCTAGATCAAAGTCGTAAATTGCATGTTTATTTTGGTTTTTTCTAAGGGACGTTTTTAAAGACATGACCACTGTTGAACGAGCAGGGCAAGACAATGTGAAGTCTAATAAAATTTGAATGAGTCTTAAGTCAGAGACATTCAATTTAGTATGAGTACAAAAGAATTTCTTGTTAATGCGACCAAAGCTATTATAGGGAATGGAAATAAGAATAAGAAGAAAAATAGCTTCCCGTATCTCCCATAGTCTTTGTATGAAAATAATATTCTCAAATTCTTCCATATTTATTGTGACATATTTTGTTTTATGATTAATATATAATTTAAATCTATATTTATTATTTAACGCTTATGATTTCTTAGAGATGAGTTATTTTCCCGCAGTAAAAAGTATTCTATAAGTTGACCCGGATAACCAGCTATTATCATACCAAATTTTATTAAAATCTGTTTAGTGGTTTTCTCGTGATGTGGTCACAGACAGACAAAAAATTTAAAAACTATAGATTTGGCCTCTGTATATTAATGACTATTTCAATAAGATTTTCCAAAAAATATTTAATGTACAGATTCAACTCATTTAGAATTTTATTATATGTATAGATTATTCAGGGGCTAAAATTTAATGTTGTTATCTTTATGGAACATTACTTTAGTATACCAAGATTTTTCTCAACAGATTATATGTAATTAAAGTGTAGTTAAAACGGTAAATCAACAACGTACAGCAGATATGATGAGAAGCTTTCACACGTAACGGACTCATGTGACAAAGATTTATGCATTCACTATTAAAACTTCTTAATAGTTTAAATAATTTAAGAGAAAGTATCGATTTTACAGATTGTATGAAGTTTTTATCAAACACCAAAAGGTAATGTTGTAATTAAAGTTTTTTAAAATATATATGATAAGAATGTGCGGGCATAACTTCTTTGTTTATGAACAGATTATTTATTATTACTTTGCTAATATTACGCCTACATAAAAAATGAAAAAAATAAATAAATAAAAACGATCTTTCAGACACTAAAAAGTAGAAAATAACTGATGGGGAGTTTTCATTTACCATAGATATATTCGATGTCGGTGCCGTTTCGATTTTTAATACGGTGTACCTTTATTTACTGACATATGTGTATTTACATACGAAGAATATATATATGTAAATACTTGCTATGTATTAACAAAGCCGCGAGCAAAAGTTATTTAATAACAAAGGTAGGATGTAAAATTTTCATTTTGTTTAAATAATAAAGAAGAACCACTTATTCATAATTTTCATTAGTGCTCGGAAATACGGTGTTAATGCAATGTGAAAATATAAAGGTAGATGCAAAGTATGCCAAAGAAAAAGGATTTTTTTTTGTTTTAATTTAGCAAAAGGAAGTTAACAGGGCAACTTGTTGCTCCTACTGTTTCTGAGTACGCTTTTGACATGATACAATGGCACCTTTACGAGGGGTTAAGGCTGCCTCAGATTATCTTCATTCTTTACATTCTTACTAGCTAAGTATGAGGTTTATGATTCATAGTGATTAAAAGCATTCATAGAACTCTCTCTTGGACTATCTGTATGAATAAAAATTTATGTCTTTTGTATGTTTGTACTCTAACCTGTTCATCCGATTGTGATGTAACTTTGGTGGGTTATTATACGAACGCCTAGGTTTCTGTTAAGATGACTATTAAAAACGGTTTTTTTTGTATGTTTTGTCTTCTATGCATTTCTAAATCATTTATCCATAGATATGCACCGAAGCAAAGCGAGGGTAAATTGTTAGTTATGTATGTAGAAAAACGTAATCCCTGAGTGATTAATCGCGAAATTGGACTGGAAATTTACATTTTACCAAAAATATATCCTCTTTTTCTACTGCGTATCATTTTAATGTTTCTAAAAACAGAAACATAATATTTTTTGAATACACACTACATCTCTTAACGATTACACGCTATAATCGATTTTCACAAGAATAGCATATAGCTTCGACGTGCAAAGCAAAAAGCCTTTGAGATCGTTAGCAAATAAACAGAGTATGAAACTGATATTTACTCAGCCAGACTCACTGTTGATAGAACGTACTATACATGAGGGCGTGAGATGTTTAATATGACTAACTAAACACATGAAATTCTATGAAAATGTTTTTTAGTCTTTAACTATTTTAAATATAAGATTTTTTTGTTTCAAATTTACTAAATTATGCTAAAATTCGCTAATAATTTTATTGCTTTATCGTCTGTGCTTTACCATGTCTGAGAGAACTTAGAAAGTTTTCAAAAGACACGTTAAGTCCACCAACCTGCACTTGACCAGCGTGGTGGTATAAGAACTGTGCCTTGCAGTGGGACGTTAAAATACCTGAATACAATTTAATTCTAACAATTAAATGTTCTTCAGAATTGACGGATGTACCAATAGATTTTGTCAAACAATAATAATTTTCGAGTATTGAAGTTCTTTTGTTTCAAGGCTATATACGAAACTATTTGAACGGTCTTATGAAACTAATCGATTAGTTATATTATGTTTGATCATGGATGTATTCATTCTAAAAATTGTAGTCAGTAAGTGTAGGTTACATAAATATTATTTTACATTTATATGTATCAACTGGCGGCTCACCCTCGATTTGCTCGGGTTCGCCTCTAGACAAACAAAACAAATCCATTCCACGGGAACCGTATATTTTTCCGGTATAAAAAGTAGCCTATCTGTTATTTTGATGTATGAACTATATTATTGTAAAATTTAATTAAAAACCAATCAGTAGTTTTTGGAAACTAAGCTGTATAAGTAACCATAGTTTTTTAACTATCCCACGGAAACTCTTTAATTTTCCGGGTTGAAAAGGTGTTGACCGGGGATATAAGGTACCACCATGCAAAATTCTATTTAAATCGATCCAACAGTTTCGGAGATTAGCCCGTACAATCAGACAAACAGAGAAAAAAAAATGAAAAAAATCTGGATTTGTTCTATTTCTCTTTTTACAGCCCTCTGACTCGGTTTTTAGCTCTTTTTTTTCTATGTACAGACATTAGACCTCTACATTTTTATTACATGTATAGATACATTAATTGTCACTAGAACGTTATTGTTATGACAAATAGCAGGAACTACAATAATGCTTCATTAGTAGGTACTTCTAATATAAAATGACTCAATAAACTAGTTACTTGATTTTCCCATCGTTAATTATGATGGAATGTAGTAAAAGGCCAATGAAATATATTATAGGTTAGTTGTATTGTCTTTTAAATAACTACTTTTTATTTTTTTATGCAACTATAAGACAAATTAATTCTAGAAATACATACTTGAATCCTATTACACTTAATCAAAGTGTATAAGTTTGAACACTAACATATTAAGTGATATTTTGTATAATAAAAGTTGACTCTACTTTCTAAGATATAATTTACTGTTACCTTCTTTTAATGCTGTATGATGTTTCAAATATCTCAATTTGTTTCAGGTGGGCTCTGGACGCTGCAGTTCGCCCGGCACAGGACCCCTCTCCCCAGCAGAGGGCCCACGCTGGCACGCCCACCACGCCCACCCCCTACATCACGCTCTACTGTCTTCCAGCGTGAAAAGAGGGAAGGAACTGTAAGTTACATGCATATTACACGCAAAGTGTTCTCTAGATTATTATTGGCTAGTGCTATGTTGTTGTTCATTGAGTTTAAATATCATAGGTACCTGTTCAGTCGTAAAGTTTAATAGCTTTTAGCCTCTCCGCTCACAGTCTGCCTAGCAAATAGGCTATAAAAATGCCACAAATATTTTTTAAACCTGACTGATAGTTCTATAAATTAGCGCGTACAAACAAAACATTTTTGAAATATTTAATATTATCTACGTAATAGTACCTATTATATATACATAATATGCGCGTATATATATACGCCATATATGTATATGTATTTGACCAGAAAAGGACAAGCATTCGCTTTTTCCAATATACTGAAAATTTTATTTTTCTCCAGTGAATAAAATTTCCCTTCTGTTTATGAAATATATTTTTTGCAAATATTTCATGTGGTTTCGATTGTGAAAAATTGTGACGGAAATCGTACCAGTCATATTTAACCTTCAACTTACTTCCGACCTTCTATAGTTTTAAATTTCTGCTGATACAGATACGGTAAAGACTTGATAGATAAGATAATTTTAACTGAAATAATACGGTATTATATTTTGTTGGTTGCAACAATTTATAGTATTGATTTATGATTTATCTATAGGTAACCAAACAAATGACTTGTAGTTGAAATCTGAAATTTCCATAAACATAAATAGAGATATGTAGTTATTAAATAATGATCAACAAGTGATAGACTAATTTTGATACAAATGAACCTTGAGAGAAGAACGACATATGAATTTATGTGAAGAAATAATAATGTTAATAATTATAGGAGTTGACTTTCTTGTAAAAATCTAGAACTATCTATTAGACCTGTCTAAATCTAATGTTAATTTTTAAATGACAATAAGATAGGTTGATAAATAATTTATTAAAGTTAATAGTAACGTCATACATATATTATAAATACAATTGATTTTATCCATAAAAAATACATCTCATCTATACTAATATTATGAAGAGGCAGAGTTTGTTTGTTTGGTTGTTGAATGCGCTAATCTCAGAAACTACTAATCCGATTTGAAAAATTATTTTTGCATGAGATGGCACGTTTATTGAGGAAAGCTATATATCATCATGCCACTACCCAAGGGAGCGGAGTAATCATAAATGTCAACAAATCGAACAGAACCCGAGCGAAGCGAGCGTTAGTCGCAATATTACAAAAAGCCAAAGAGATTTTTTTGTAGATTGAACGCGGACAAAGCCGCGGGTTCTACTTACATATAAAAAAATATATAAAAATCTTCAGTTACTTATATCTTGTAACAATCAGATTTTCATTTGATGCCACTTAAAGCATAAGCTCGATTAAGTAATCGATTTTGAGCTTAATTCCGTTTCTATTTTTTATTAGTGATTGTCAGATATTTTAATGTTTTTGTTCAATGTTATGCAAAGTATTGTATTCGATTATGTGATTAATTTTTATGTCATATTACTTCAGTAATCAACTTTTATGTTTATTTTATATTCATCAGAAGTAATAAATTAAAAATGATGATTATTTCATTTAAAAGAAATAAAACATATTTTGAAGTTACTTGAACGCTTATGAGTAAGCTGCTCCTACATTTTTTTATTTGTTTTTCTCGAGCTAACTTTCATAATAATTAGCAGGTTAGTAGCGAGTTTCATAGATTTCTCTCTCAATAATTGGGATTCTGACGGCAAAATTATAAAAAAAGACACTTAAAAATCCATTAAGACCACAACTAAACATGAGTAAGCCATTATAAGAACAATTAAATACAATAAAAACAATTAATATGCAGATGCCCAAATAAAATATTTTGTCTGTACAGTAACGAATAAAATCTAATACCTATAACATCTATGTAATGCAACTGAATATAATTTAAAAGTTAAACCTGTTTAGTTTTTGCTAAGTTCTAACAAAAAATATTCTATCACGAAGTAGCCGCAGCAAGTTAGTCGATGGATGGTAAAACAGGTACCAAATGATTTCGCTTGGACACGTCTTACTTGATTGCGTTCTTAGTGTTTGGATAGCTCTTTTTTTTGTAACATCTGCTAATCTTTGTGTTAATGAACTCCTTTTAAAGTGTTGTTTGTATACACTTCCCTTTTAAATTGGTAACGTTACTCTTGAATAAGTATATAACTAACTAGCGAATATCCCTCGCTACGCTCGGGTTCGTCCCTACTTACATTTTAGCGTTTAGTATAGATTTCACAGAGATGAGATATTTTCCAGCAGTAAAAAGTATCCTATATGTTGACCCAGATAACCAGCTATCATCATACCAACTTTCATCAAAATCTATCCAGTGGTTTCCTTGTGATGCGGTAACAGACAGACAGAGAGACAGACAAAAAATCTAAAAACTATACATTCGGCCTCTGTATCGATAATAATGTCTATTTCAATAAGATTTTCCAAAAAATATTTAATGTACACATTCGGCTTGGTTACAATTTTATTATATGTATAAATAACTATATTTCTTTCGCCAGTTTTTCTCAGATCTGAGGCTTCCTTCCTTTCGAACTGGTAGTAGACGTTCGTCATGACGTTCAGTAAAAAATGTAATAATTTAATGCTGAATTAAATATATGAATTTGAATATAAATTAAGCGCTATTTTTCCCGCGGATCTGCTCGCGTAGTTTATGTATAATTGATCCATTTCTACGGGTTTTAGTGCCAAGTAATAACCTCAATAAATAGGCTATGAAATGCAAAAAGATTTTGTTAATTCGACTGGTAGTTAGTTCCAAAAGAAAGAGCGAAACAAAAAAGAAAACATTTTTTTTGTGCTTTTAATCATTAGTACAGATTCAGATTCATGAACTAACGTTGAAAATATAACCTTTTGTCAAAGTTATAACCGCAGAAAAATAAATGCTGTTCGCTAACCATTTAACCCTTAGTGGCTTGTCACTTATAATTTAATAACAAAAATACATGTTGTTTGTATTTAAATATAATTAATTAATTCTATTAACGACATAATTAATACATGTGTCAAGGAAAAAATATATAATTGGGCATGCGTAAGTTACTGATAATATTATGTAATTTGTATAATAATAAATAAATACGTATTCAACATTAGATAACAGAGAGTAATGTATGTAGCTTCAATCATGTATATCTTGAGACCACTCAAGTTGGCAAATACTAAACTTTCTGAGAGAAAGGTGTACCTGTGAGTTCTAAAACTTAACTATTATGAAAATAAAAATACTGTATAATGCGGAATGAAAGTGCCTTACTCCTGAAAATTAATGGCCTGCCTGCAATTATTTATTAATAATTAAAAAATGTCGTCGTTTGTTGGTTTTTTTTGTCTTTGGAGACACTGAAAGATAAATGGAACTATAAGAGTCACTGGTACTAAAATGTTAATTTTATTTAAAAACGATTGAGGTTTTGTTAAACACATGATTTTTTTAATAAGATTTTTAAGAAATTTGATATAGGTCTAAATTGTCGTGGTAGAATAATGATAACTATAAAAAAGTCGTCATGGTGACGTACGGTGCGTGAAAGATATAAAACCATGAAGTTTTCTATAGATATTATTCAAAGTATTAAAGTATTTAGGGAATATATGATAGTATAAGTTATAACTAAAATCGTCTAGTGGTTAGGACCCTACGTTGTGTAAACATACGCCCACGTTATATAACAAATGTGTGTAAATAACTAATAGAGTATTTGATGTCATAGCAATTAATTAATGTTGTGGTGGTCTTGTGCGTACTAATTACACGTTTATTATGTGTATGTTTGTCTTTATTATTTATCTTTATCATTTACTGTGTTTATACTATTTTACAGGGATCATCTTATACGTAATATTGTAAAGAGGCAGAGTTTGTTTGAACGAGCTAATTTCAGGAACTACTAAAGAATTTTTCAAATCGAATTAGTAGTTCCTTAGATTAGCGCGTTCAACCAAACAAACAAACTCTTCAGCTTTATAATATTAGTATAGATAATATATAGTCTTATCTATTTCAGTCTAACCGTTAAAACGTTGCTAGTTGATTGATAAAAGTAATTAGTGATTTTTTTTTAATTTATGAGTTACTTCATATTCTGAAACTAGAAATTAATTGTTGATATAGTTATATTGAAGTAATGATTTCGCCATATTAAAAGCTTTTTCGGAGTATTCTCTACTACCTGTAGGTACTAAGTGTTATCGTTATTCGTTACCATATTTTATGTAAATCTATTAAGAGCTTTCTGCCGAAAGCTTTCTGTAACACGATTTTCATTTTAACTTCCATCCCCTATTTCTCGGTATCCATTTCATTGATCGAATAAAGCAAACGGTTAAAGCATACAAACACATAGACGCACATTCGTATTAATAACAATTAGTTGAAATTTATGCAACATAGCATTTTTATTCGCTTACTAAGAAAATATTGTTTCTTTAAACTATATTTTATTTATCGAAATACAAGAAATATGATTAGAGACGTGCTTCGAATATAAATAATCGTATTTGTTTACAATCATTTGTTATTATCGTATCTATATAATCTTCGATGTGCTAAATATAATTGTTTACTCAACGTCCTAAGAATTAATTTGGTCCTTTTGAGGTTTTGATCTGAGTTCCGATATGGTTTTTGTATATAGATGGACACTATGCTACACCTAAACTAGTTGCTAACTAGAAAATTTGCATATGTATGTGTGTATGTTTTGAATGAATGAAATTTATTTAGTTCACAACTAATTTTTTTCGTATCTCCTTGATTCATTTAGGCCTGATAAATAAAATATAAATAAAATAATTTATATATATATACGTAATGTGAATGGAAAAGTTTAAATTACATTTTTATTATACATATATTTTTATTTTATTCCTTTGTTAACTGCAAATGACACAGAAAATGTCCTCGAAAACCTCTAATTACTAAAGTTAGTCATTGTTCGTAACGACCGGGTTTTTTAGTATTCTTTATCTTACTAATATTATAAATGTGAAAGTTTAGATGTTTGGATGTTCGTTACTCAATCACTCCAGAACGGGTGAATGGATCTGGATGAAATTTGACAAAGAGATAGATTGTATTCTGGAATAGCACGTAGGCTTCCTGGAAAAATATACAGATTCCATGGGATAAATTTATTTCTGTTTTTCTACAGGCGAACCTGAGCGAAGCCGCTAGGAATTAAATAAATCCTACTTATTATAAGGAAAAAGGATAAAAGGTTACTTATTGTTGTAAGGATAAAAGTAAGACATTAAATAACAATTACTGCGTATATTCAAATTAATATTTCAATAATCCATACTTATTAAATAACATAATGTTATAAATGTGAATTAGTTTGTCTGTCCTTCTTTCACGTCAAAAGGGCCAAGGGATGTGAATCTAAGGATTTTTCGAATTATCGTTTAATCTTTCATACACTTGTGCACTATAATATCTCCTGCGCAGTTGGCAGTGGCAGTGGTATTGTCAGTGAGATTGGCCGCCGTGGCCGAAATCGGTCGTGAGGAATGTCCTCCTTTGTCACTGGAAAATATTCGCGCTTAGTTTAATTATGATTATCCTTATGACATCCGTTATTATTCAATTAAGTGGAAAAATATATAATATTTTGGTTAATTTCCTGCAAAGTTTCTAGAGCGCAGTCTGATTATTTCAGATTATTCTAGAGATGAATTTTGTTTAACCTGTCGAGAGTCACGGGCACACCGGTGTGCCAGTTAATAATTGATTTTTTTAAATAAAATTTTGATTTCTTAGAAATTAACCAGGAGGTGTGAATGGGACACATTCTCAATTTATACTATAAGTTAAGATTTGGATTTTCTAAATGTCAATTAGTAAATTTTGTATAATACATATCTGGATAGATTGTTATCCATTAATTATTTAACGAATTGCGTGTCATATTCTATAGGCACATATAATAAAATTCTAACCGAGTCGAATCTGTACATTAAATAGTTTTTGGAAAATCTTATTGAAATGGTAATTATTATCGATACAGAGGCGGAATCTATAGTTTTTAGAGTTTTTTTTTGTCTGTCTGTCTTTTTATCTGGTAACCCATCACGAGAAAACCACTGGATAGATTTTGATGTTTGGTATGATGATAGCTGGTTATCCGGGTATCAACATATAGGATACTTTTTACTGCGAGAAAATATCTCATCTCTGAGAAATGTATACTAAACGTTAAAAAGTTACATTTAATTGTTATATGTAGGGGCTAGATACGTATATTCACTATTAATAGGCCATTGTAGAAACATGCTATGTTTACATTAATTGATTGAAATATTTGTCGCTATATGTCTGTGCCAATTAGGAATAAGGACATGTAAGTATTTACCCAATATCGTTAGTTGTATTGCTCTGTATTCCTATTATATATTGTTATATCTTCACTGTAATTAATAAGTTGATTTATATAAGAACTTGTTGATTTAAGGACATTTGCACACGTTTTATAAACGCGCAGACGACGTGTTAGTATTTTGTGCCGATAAACTTAGAAAAATATTTACAATGGATTAAAAGGTGCTCGTGTGCATACGCCCTAATATAATGCTAAACATCCAGCAGTTCCTAATAGATTGCCTTTTGTTAGGAGTCTGTGAAACACCCACAGAATATAAAACCGTACACTTAGGCCGCTACAAATAATTTAATGTCTAATATAAATGCTTGTCACGTTTTTGATTTGAACCTGTGATCTATTGCCTAGAAGCAAAAATTTTAACCACTAAGCCGAATTTATATAGTGTACTAAATAATATAGTATTTAAAAATATCTCCCATACAAAGTGTGGATGTGGTTGGGACATCTGCTAATGAGGTTAGTTTAAGAGTGTTATCAAACTAATTAACTATAGTTCAAATTATAAAGGTCATCGTGGATTTTCCAATTTTTGAAATTATTTCGATGATAACCATACGACACCAATAATATGTTATTGTAAATACCAAGATATGAGTTAGGGTCTAGATAAACCTGATGTTTCACTGTTTGTTTTTCATATATCTGATAAAATATAGTAAAATTCATATTACATCCAATATTTATTATTAAAATATAGTAAATAGATATAGGAAATGTTGTATTGAAATAAAAAGCAATAAGACATCTGTCGTATTCGACTTTGTGGGTCAATGAAACGTTATTCGACCATTAATTTGGTTTTCCCCAAACCATATTGTGTGGGAACGTCTTTTTCGTGAAATACTTAATTTTGATATCGTATATAATATGACGAATAAGTATGATTAATACATAATATATATTATATAAAGTACTTGTATTGTAAATGCATATCAAATCATCGTTAAATAACTACATTATCGATTTCAACCGATTCTAATGGCCGGTAATAACAGTAAGTCGTCAATCATTAGCACTCATGTGGCAGAGAGATTGATAGGGTGATAAAAAATAATATTTTTTTGTAATATCTCATTGTTTTTTGTAGTGATGGTCGAAGATGGTCGGTGGCGTCGCTGCCTTCATCCGGGTATGGTACCACGCCAGGAAGTTCCAGCCTTTCAGTAAGTATCTGTAAACAACTATGTACCTATTTTTTTCTTCTTTTCTGATAGAATTATTAAAATATAAAGAAAAAATATGTGTATTTGTTTGGTAAATAATAAATACAAATCTATAGTGGAACCAAAATCCCGACGTTTTCCCAACTCATATCAGGCTATGTTACTATGGAAACTTAACTGCCTCGGTGGTGTAGTGGCTAGCATGTACGGCTGTACATCCGGAGGTCTTGGGTTCGAGTCCCGGGTCGGGACAAGTTTAGTTACAGAGCCTTTCTGTTTAGTAAGCCTCAGTAACAGCCTGGAGTTGGGAAGTTGGCGGTGTTTCACCCATGTGCTTCGGAGAGCACATAAAGCCAAAGCCGTCGGTCTTGCGCCTTAACTCTCTCTGGTCGTGTCGAGTAGTCGTCCCACCGGAGTATGAGAGTGACAGAGATAGAGTGCACTTGTGCCTGCGCGTACAGTTGTGCACTAAAATATCTCCTTCGCAGTTGGCTAGTTTCAATGAGATTGGCCGCCGTGGCCGAAATCTGTCGGGAGGACTTACTATGTAAAAATCTTGATGACTAAAAACAATGTTAACGAGAATTTCACTTGTAGAGAAGACTCTACCAAAAGTGACAGGAAATTGAAATAAATTGTGCATGGGATAAAGGATAGAACTTAACTTATAATACAGTTATTACACAAAAATCTTGATAACTTATAATTTAATTTTGCAAAAACACAATTGTCAGTAGGACATATCAATGTTAAATAAGTTTGTATTTGTACAGCAGGATAATAATAGCGCATTTGTAATAACATTATACGCGATTCTCTTAACGAGGTGTGGCTTATTATAAGTCACCATGAATAGAATGTAATCATACTTCCATAATAATCATCGTCATAAAAACTATATGTCTAGAAAAAAATCGTGACATAGACTGGTAGGAAATTCTGTAATATATGTATATTATTATTTATTTTTATGTGATTAATTAATTAGTATGACTAGGACTTACCCTCGCTTCGCTCGGGTGCGTCCTTAGGTAAGTTTTAATTTTTTGAGCGGAACCATAATTCCTTTTCTAATATAAAAGTAGCCTAAGTTTCTCCTTATAACCATAGCTATCTGCCAGTGAAGTTGCCAAAAAATCGGTCCAGCCGTTTCGGAGATTAGGTGGAACAAACAGACAGATAGACAAAAATTTTTAAAATTGTATTTTTGTTATAAATACCGTATACACTTTTACCGGTGGTAGGACTCTGTCAAGCCTGAGGAGTCCGACTGGATGGGTACCACCCCCTTATCTATTTCTGCCGCCAAGCAACAATGATTGCATTGTTGTGTTCCGGTTTGAAGGATAAGGTAGCCAGCGCAATTACAGGCAAGAGGCATATCATCTTAGTCCTCACAGTGACAACGCACCTGTGGTTCTGCATTTTTGTTACTTAAAACCTAAGTGCATGAACCGTAGGTGTTATGGGCGACAGGTACTACTTTCCATCAGGTGGTCTGTCTGCTCGTTTGTCACTGAATCTCATAAAAAAAAAAAAAACACTTCCAAATGGACTTCGTAAAAAGCTGTTATTTTGACATTATAAACAGATACTTCGATTTTATTTATCTGTATAAATATATAGATAACTTCAGTCGTATATTTTACATTTCTTTTTTTATAATTGCTGGTAAATTTAACAGCTGCTGGTATTTGTCAAATCACATACCTATCAATCGCTTAGGTCTAAATTGTAAGTACGTCATATTTTATTTATTTATATATATATATGGATCTCTAACAGTATACATAATTTTTTTTTAATATTTACAATATACTTAAATCTAATTTATATTTTTATGTATTACCAATAATAGGAGAACACATCATTCGCAAAAAAACAGTGTTTTATATTGCCTAAAGTACTGATAAAAACACAAAAAAAATTAATACAATTAAAAAAAAACGAGACAACAACAATGAAATTAAACTTAACAATTACATTGAAAAATACTGTAAAACTTAGTACCTACTGTGAAAATTTTTCTTATAAAATACCAAATGAAATTTCAACTGCGATTCTGTTCACATAGATCCCGAATAATAATATTATGCTTTTGTGTATCTATTTTTCTTATCTATCTTAACCTATATTCAATTATTTAGGATTTGACTTTGAAGAAGGCTTTAGTTTATTAACTTTAAGTATTGAGTCGGAACTGTTTTAAATTAAAGTATACATCCTCTTACATATATGAGTAGTGAGTACATACGTTTGTCATTTACTGTATATTAAAAATATAAATATTAATAATTTTCTAGTATATGCTGAGTCAGTTCAGTACATACATATGCATGTGTGTACCCTCCTGTCTATAGTGCGACCGTGACGCTAAGATCAATTGATTGGTATAGTATAGCGGAGATCTAAAAGAAATCATGACACATTTACTGTGGCTCTGACTTATTAACGAGCGCTAGAAATATTTATGTTTGACCAATAGTAAGTCAATGCACCATTTGAGGCTATTAAGTGAGCGGAATTTACTTGTATTTAAGTTTTATCTTCTATATAAATAAAAATGAATCACAGAAATGTATGGTATGGTATGTATGGTCGCGCGCGTGTAGAAGAAAATTTAAAGATTTTTTTTGAAATAAGTTTTTTTTTGAAATATTATGATATGAAAAGTGAGTGAGTGAAATAGTTTTTATCCTGGAAATCATCCCTTAAGGGGGTGAGAGTAGGGATGAAAGTTTGTATCGGAAAGCAAGAACGGATCGGAACCCGAGCGAAGCGAGGCCGGGTGAGTCGCTAGTAACAAATATATTTGAGTATAAAAGCGTAGGTTCGATTTTTCCTGAATTTGGAATGAAACGGTTTTAGTGGTTAGTATTTGATAATTATAAAATTAAATATCTATTATTTACTTTAAATTGTAAGTGTACTTTGTATTATTAATATGATGAAAGTGAATTTTCATAGCTAAATCGATGAACCAATTTCCATGACAGAGACATATTAGTAGGTTTTTCTTTCTTTCTTTTATAAATAAAATTCTGTATGTAATTTCATAATAGCCAATCGCACGATACCATAGCCAAAACCATTAAAATTTTGTCTGTCTAGTGTTGTTTTTCGAAGCTATGAATATTGTTATATTGCAATAGTGAAGGCTGAACCGAAGCGAGATAGGCCACTCATTATAAAATACATCGATTAAATAGGAAATATCGATATAAGTAAGGTGATGCTTACCTCATTCTACCTAAGAGGCTGATGTAAAGGTACTAGATAGTGTAACTATAGTCAATGATAGCGCAAGTGATAATGCAAACCATTACTTACCTATATCTGTTAATGACTCAACGTGTGCATCATTTTTATAGATTAATGAAACAAGCGGGCATATATGCAGAAAATATAATTTAATAATGAAAATACAGGATTAAATTTATATTTAAAAAAATAAATAAGTAAATATGTTGGGACATTAACACACAGTATCATCTAGTTCCATGGTAGGCTACGAGGCTTGTGTTATGGATACCAGATAGTTGATACTTGATACACTACACATACATACATAACTTTAAATACATATATATTATAAATATATACACCCATGACTGGAGTACAAATATTCGTGCTCATTACACAAATGAATGCCCCCAGCGGGACTCGAACCCGCGACCGCGACCGCGCACAGCAAATAGGGTCGCTACAAACTGAACCAAATGTGTCGTCGTGATTCTCATATATTTGGTATGAAAAAAGATTTGGTATGAAATCAATAAGAGTTAAAGATGCAAATAAGCTTCTTCTATTAGAATTTCTCTGTTATTAAAGATAGCTTAATTGGAATAAATTTGCAGATAAGTAAATCATTAAATTAAAAATTTAAAAAACCCCCTACGCAAAAAGTGCTTATAGTTTAAGGAAAAACCCTTAAAAAGTAAATAATTTTGGAAAAGAGCTAATGCTCTTACACTGCTGGAACGATATTAACCAAATATAGCTAAGTGCAACCACAAGAAAACTGGCTTTCAAATGAAAAAAACCGCATCGAAATCGGTCCATCCGTTTGAGAGCTACGATACCCCGACAGGTACACACCACTCTTTTTGTGTCGGGGGTTAAAAAAATTTATCGTGCCACGTGTACTTGTTATTCATTTTTAGACTGCATAACACAATACAGTGGATCAACTCCGTTGAGGATAGATTATCTACTAGATATTATTTTATATGATACGGAATATGTTATTACATCGTTCCTCAAGCGGGGGGTCGCGACCCTTGGGGGGTCGAGTTTGTTTTAAAAAGGGGGTCGCAGTCTGTTGAAAAATAATAAATGCAAACTACATATAGGTATAGATTCGTTTATTAAAGGTATGAATTTTAGTATAGTGTTATAAAACTATATATTCAGATGTAATACAGTGACGGGGTCGCAAGACTTTACTTAACTTTTTGGCTTTTTCGTGGGTCGCGACATAAAAATGATGTGTTATTATATACTGCTATTATACCTACTGTTTGTAAATTGCAATGAAGTGTAATTTTCATACTGTTTTTGCTTTCTTGTTTTATTGTACGATGGAGGAATTCTTATTTTTTGCTTTTTTATTCTTTGTCTCTTTGTCGATTTCTCGAAGTTACCTCAAAATATATGTACTCGTGATTCGCTTTACTATGTTTATTCTATGCAAATATTTTAATCTCTCCAGGATAATTTCTAAGAAATCCATGCGAATTTCCGAGAATTCAATCGTTATCGTACACGCCGGCGTGTATGCGGTCCTCGAGGGTTTAAATTACTTTTAATTAAAGTAGTTTTACTCTAACATTTAAAGAATCCATCTATTTTAAATGAAGTGTACGTAAATAATCTAAACATATAATAAAATTCTAACTGAGGCGAATCTGTACATAAAATATCTTTTGGAACATTTTATTGAAATAGTTATTATTATCGATGCAGATGCTGAGTCTATAGTTTTTAGAATTTTTGTCTGACTGTCTGGAAACGCATCACAAGAAAACCACTTGACAGATTTTGATGAAATTTGGTATGATGATAGCTGGTTATCCAGGTAAACATATAGGATACTTTTTACTTCAGGGAAATTTCTTATCTCTGAGAAATCTGTACTAAACGTTAAAACGTATCTAGGGATGAACTTGAGAGGAGAGAGAGTGAGTCGCTAGTAGACTCTATAAAAACTATGTAGACATATTTATCACGACATTTAATTCACCATTATGAACAATTAGGCTTTATATGATATGCCGTTTAGACACTGACTTGTTATGTTTAGACATAACAAGCCCGATAAGTTCCGCTATATTAAAACCTCGTTAATATTCCACTGCTCGCAGACATTTGCATTAAGATTCACATCATGTAGTGCGACAGAGGATAATGTAGTAGCGAACCCATAAAGTCTTTGTAAACAATATAACTCATACATACATACATCTACCCACAATTGGAGCAATATGGTGGATATTAAAAATATCTTTAAAATATATCATTTGATGTAACCAAATAAATCAGACTGAAACGATTTAAGGTAATTAGCTTAGAATCTTTTGTATGGACGCGTATCTTAACGACAATGATTTCTTATTTAGACATTTTGATTCGTTTGAAATTCGCCTCAGTCATTAAATACTGGAAGTCGGCTTTTAAATATTTTTTTTAGAATAAATATACAAATAATTTTAAAAGTAAATTTAAAATTTTGTAAGTATGTGAAAGAAAAATACTGGTCGGTTCAAAACCTTAGAGTGTAAGCTCGTTTGACTAGATTTCATAATTACTATTACAGTCAAAAGTGTGTTTATTAATTATTACTGAAAACTATAATTATGTAAGTATTGTTAGAAACCGCTACACAACATATAAATAAATGTTGGCAAAGCGTGAAGCGTATCTATATGACCTTTTATCTACCCCTTAAAAAAATAGCGTATTTATGCGTTTTGGTGAAGTTATTTAAATTGATATCGTTTTAATAAAACCGATTATTATTATAGGTAGGTATGGTAATGCCATATCTTACATACATATGTAATATTAAAAGAAATTAAAAAAACATTACGTTTGCTAGGTTTTATGGCCGCGCATTGCGTGTCACAGTGTGATAATCGCTTTCGGAAATATGAGTATGAATCATTTACCGAGAACACTTGTTAGCACACGACCAGACATCTTTTCAGTTTCGTGATATTTATTCAAGAGAATTACATATGTTTCACTATTCAATTATTTATAGATAAACTATATTTATCGATATGTAGTTAATTATTCTTTAAAGACCTCACTTCTCTCCGGCTTTCGTAATTCCCCATACTAGTGATCGCCGCGTGGTTGAAAATCAACCATAATTCATTAAGTTATATATTTATTGTCTTGCGTATAATACAATATTAAGAGGAGGCTCCCTAAATTTAACGCTGATTTGCTTTCATATTCTATGTATACCAGACATTAAATCAATGTGGTAATTTCAATGTATGATTTTTCAAACCTTTTTCTATGGATCAGAAAAAACAGAAACACAATTGGATGAAATTTTCTCGATAGTTTTATTTTTTTTTAAATATGCCTTTTTTAGAGATTAATGGATTTTACTCTTAAACTACTTCAGTTATATACGCAAAAAAAATACTCAGAGAAGGAAAATATAGTTTATTATCTTCTGTACGAAAGACATTTAAATTGACCAATTATTATTCTCATAATAAATTAAATTAGATTTGAGACTTACGTTTTTTAATTCTGTGCAAGAATAAGATCGATCGGATATTCGATATTCAACCTTGTTCGCAAGCAACTAAGGTGCAACGACGATAATGATTCAGTCGGCCGCTGGCCCTTGATGAGGTAGGACCTATGTATGTCGCTTTTGCTCGCGCACAACCCCCCCGCTAATTCATCGAATTATTCATTCCTTGGACATAGTGTAAAAAATCAACGTTTTTTGCTTTTTATACATAGCTTAGTAAAAACAACTTTAAGTAACACGTTTAAGGTTGAATTTACATTATTGTATATTTTTTAAACTAGAATTACCTAAATACAGAATACTTTTGCTTATGATTTTTTGTGTAATATCTAGTTTAGTGATCGATGATTCCGTTCTGTCGTATACTAAGGGTTTCGCGCGGCTATGCTTGTGATTAATATTTAATATGAATAAATAATATAATTAATAAATATAAATCATTTACTATGCGCGTTGTATGTATGTAAGTGTTTGTATATATAACATACATACATACATGTGTTTGTATATATAACATATATACATACATACGCGTAGGATTTGGACGCGGGTTTCAAATAAATCTACATGTAACATACCTACCAAATTTCATAAACATAACGCGAACTTAGCTAACCATAACTAGTACGGGTAAGTAAGTATATCATAATAAAACATTGGTTATGTTTGTCCCTCAAGGATAATGCAGATTTCTATCACAGAAATAATTTTCAAATCGGACTGGTAGGTACCTATCTACATATGTAGTTTAGCAGATTATCTTCATATTTATAACTTTACCTTTTATTATGTACATATAAGTATATACGGGGCCATTTTAAATTTACTGAAGACCTTTTGTGAATATATTATTTACATCATAACATCGTCGAAGTTTTTTTATGTAAGATAAAGCAGTATGTAACTAGTTAGTGTAAATATGTTATTTGAAGTGGCGCCCCTGGTGTAATAGGCACAGTGGATAGTGAGCGCAATCAGCTGAGCGCGGGCGTCGAGCGGTTAGAAAGCCAAGCGCTTAGAAAAAAAAGCAAATTTATATTTATACAGATAAATAAAATTGGAGTGTCTGTTTGTAATATTAAAATAACCGCTTTTTACTAAATGCATATGGATGTATACACGGTACATATACCAAAACAACATTTGTTACAATTTCTGTCTGTCTGTCTGTTTGTTCCGGCTAATCTCCGAAACGGCTGGAGCGATTTTGACGGGACTTTCACTGGCAGATAGATAGCTGATGTTATAGGGTATATATAGTTGTAACTTAGGCTACTTTTATTTTAGAAAAAGAATCAGGGTTCCGCAAAAAAAAATTAAAACCCTGAAATTATGAACAAAATCCGCGTACGGCCTACGCACCCGAGCAAAACGAGAGTAAATCGCTATATAATATTTAATTTAAATGAATATCTTAGGAGTTAGCAAGCTACTATTTATATAGGTATACCTAAACATAGCTAACCGGGAAAACGTACCTAGGGACGAACGCGAGCGAAGCGAGCGTGAGTTGCTAGTCTATACTAATATTATAAAGCTGAAGAGTTTGTTTGTTTGTTTGGTTGGTTGAACGCGCTAATCTCAGGAACTACTGGTTGGAATTGAAAAATTCTTTTTGTGTTGGATAGTCCATTTATCGAGGAAGGCTTAGGCTATAGAACATCACGCTACGACCAATAGGAGCGGAGCATAAATGAAAAATGTTGCAAAAACGGGAAAAAATCATTCCTTTTGAGAGCTTCCGTTGCGTGCGCTGCGTAAGCGGTTGAAGTTACGCAAAAATCGTGTATGAGGGAATTGTTCTCCTTTAAAAGTTCTAAAAAAAAGTCCGCGACAGCATATGTCTATCTTTTAAGGTTGACTCAAAATAACCCTTTTTATGGCAATCAAATTTGTTCTAAAATAATGCATTACTTCCGAAGGTGTTTTTATAAACATGATACTATCCTTATCCAAATAAATACGTTATTCATCACAAGTATTTAATTTTGAACAAAATTGCCCTTGACATAATTTGATTTCAATGAATATCTTAGGAGATATCATAGTTTTAAAATATACATATTTAACTTTACGCGGTCTATGGGTGAGCGCGCTCTCAGCCCGATACAAGGCGAGGGCAGGGCGGTCGTGAGGGGGGAGTCACTATTCCACGCGGACGAAGTCCCGGGCAAAAGCTAGTAGATAAATAAAATTGGCGTGTCTGTTTTAATATTAAAATAACCGCTTTTTATTTATTGCATATGGATGTATACACGGTCCATATACCAAAACAACATTTTTTACAATTTTTGTCTGTCTGTCTGTTTGTTCCGGCTAATCTCCGAAAAGGCTGCACCGATTTTGACGGGACTTTCGCTGGCAGATAGCTGATGTTATAAGGAGTAACTTAGGCTACTTTTATTTCAGAAAAAAAATCAGGGTTCCGCGAAACAAAAATTAAAACCCACGAAAAGCGTACGCATCCGAGCGAAGCGAGGGTAAATCACTATATAATTTAAATGAATATCTTAGGAGTAGCAAGCTACTGTTTATCTATCTTCTTCTTCTATACTATAATAAAACTGTAGAGGTCGAATGTCTGTACATAGAAAAAATATGCTAAAAACCGAGTCAGGGGGGTGTAAGAAGAGAATAGAACAAATCCAGATTTTTTTTTAATTTTTTGTTTTTCTGTCTGTTTGTCTGTTTGTACAGGCTAATCTCCGAAGCTGCTGGACCGATTTGAATGAAATTTTGCATGGTGGTACCTTATATCCACGGTCAACATATAGGATATTTTTTATCCCGGAAAATCAAAGAGTTCACGTTGGATAGTTAAAAAACTACAGTAACTTATACAGCTTACTACACAAAAACTACCCATTGGATTTTAATGAAACTTTACAATAATATAGTTCATACATCAGAATAAGCAATAAGCGACTTTTTATTCCGGAAAAATGAACGGTTTCCGTGGGATAGATTTGTTTTTTCTAGAGGTGAACCCGAGCGAAGCGAGGGTGAGCCGCTAGTATATAAATAAACATAGCTAACCGTGAAAACGTACCTAGGGAAGTACGCGAGCGAAGCGAGCGTGAGTCGCTAGTAAAAAATAAAAAAAATGTTTCGCACCTTCTGAACCACGTATTTCAATTCGCAAGCCAAGCAAAAGTGGGTGTAGCGGTATGATCTCGGACTAGAATTTCGATGATCGTAGATTCGATTCCCCTCGTGTGTAGACATTTTTTTCCTTTTTCTCAATTATATATTGAATTTTGAATTTTAATATACAAAGATTTTTCGCATGCGCTTTAATTACTATCCCTTGTTGAAAAGTCCAAAATCCCAGTTTTTTATCGTTTCTATGCCTTTTGCATATCTATACATATAAACAAATTGTGACTAAGCCGAATCTGCACATTAAATATTTTTTTGGAATATCTTATTGAAATAGACATTATTATCGATACAGAGACCGAATCTATAGTTATTAGAATTTTTGTCTGTCTGTCTGTTACCGCATCACGGAAAAACTACTGGAGGGATTTTGATGAAATTTGGTATGATGATAGTTGGTTATTCGGATTCCGGGTCAACACATAGGATATTTTTTACTGTGGGAAAATATCTCATCTCTGAGAAATCTATACGTAACGTTAAAACGAGGGTGAGTCGCTAGTAAATAAATAAAAAAAAAACGATAAATGATAATAAATAAATAAAATACTTATTTCTTTGCATAATTGAAAAATGAATAATATTATATAAAAATGAGAAAAAGAAAGAAAAATGACTACGCACGGGGAATTGAACCTACGACCTTAGAGTTATTAGACCCAGCTTTTACCGCTACGCCAACTCATACTTGGTATGCATTGTGAAATAAGTGGTTCATAATCATAATCCTTCGATTGCTTTTGATTATTATTTATTCAATACTACAACAAAAATTACATACTAATTTGTAAATTTTTAAACATCAAACTAACAAAAACATAAGTAATTTCCTGATAAAATTCCTAAATATGTATTTATATATTATGAATATATAAATACTTGAATAAAATATAATTTACATGTTCAATATCTACTCAAATTCATTTATTGCATAGGAATAAATGTCTTAGCTTTTCGCGATTACTAAATATATACGTATTATAATAAAATAAAATGTTATCGGATCAATTCCCGTATTTTAAATTTTAATAATATTAAAATCAAATTGATAAGTTGGCCTACTGCTTATAGACGCGCTTGCGTACTCTGTGACGCTTGACCTGTAGTTATGAGTTCACGCCGGCGACGTGAGCGCACAGCTCGCTTTGCGGGAGGGGTGGTAGCGTTAAATGCCTACTTCGCCCGGACAGCCTGGCCTTAATCTATTCTCAATTAGACCACAGACTTTAACAATAAACAAAAGAATATGTTGTGTGTATGTCAAATAAATGGTAGTGTGTGTGATGTTTTTTTATTGATTTAATGTTTTTTATGCATAATTTAAAAAAAAATGTTAGCACTCCTCTATATAAACTATAAGTGTGGGAAAATTCATACTCCTCCGTCCGCGCAATTTTCGTAAAAAGGGGTACAAAGTATTTGCTTCACGTATTAATATATTTCCCATATAAAAAAAAGCTAATGAAATATCCGTAACCATGCCTTGGAAGCCCCTTGCCGTCCCAGAGGATAAAAATTCGATAATCTTATGCGAAAGCTATCGCAATCAATGAATGCCTCATTAAACTTAGTTTAGCCATTTTGAAGACCGAGATTTATTACGAGTGTAGTCAGGTACATGTTACGTTTATTTTATAAACTTCCTGTTTTATTTAGGTTGAAGTACACAAACAAACATTCAAATTAGAACGCAATGTGTGTATTTCGTTTTGACTAAAGTCATGCTAAGGCACTTTCCAGAATTTAGAAACCGAATCTTATATTGAAGACGACAGTTTTATTATAAACCGATCAATGTAACCTGGTAACATTTTGTGTTTAGGCCTTTTGCCAAAAAAGTCGTACATAATTCATTTATAATATCTATCTGAACAGATAAATAAAATTGAAGCGTTTGTTTGTGATGTACCTAAGCTTTTTACAAAATGCGTATGATACGGTACATATCAGAAAAACACAATTTTAAATTTTTTGTCCGTCCATCCGTCCGTCTATTTGTTTATTCCGCTTAATCTCCGAAACAGCTGGACTGATTTTGATGCGACTTTCACTGGCAGGTAGTTAATGTTACAAAGAGTAATTTAGGCTAATTTTATTTTAGATAAAGAATTAGGGTTCGTTCAAAAAAATTAAAACGTACCTAGCTAGGGACGCACCCGAGTAAAGCGAGGATAAGCCGCTAGTTATTCATAACATTAAGATTTGGGTTCTAAAATACTCTCAAATATTTAGGAAGTATAAGATTTTTTAAATTAATAATTTATGATGATAATTTTATTCAATAGCTGTTACTTTTAAACAAATACATATGACATGTAGTTTATGTGAAATTGAAAAAGATTTGATTTACTAAAGTTAATTAATATTTATAATTTAGAAGTATTTTTAAATAAAGTTAAATTTCATGACTACAGCTATTCGCAATGCCAGGATTGCTGCCATATACATAATTTGCTTTTATTGTTAGAAAATAAATTGCTTTGTGAGGAATTTCATTCAGCATACAGTCCACTTACATTCAAAACAGAACTGGATTATTCCCTAGCTCTATTTGAAAGCTTTAACATTGCCTTTCTTCCCTATACTAAAATTATTTCAATATTTGATAACATATGTCTCTAAGTGGCGGGTATATCGTTTCTTTATGACATACATATTTTTAGGTGCACTCAAATCTAGCGCATTATAAGACTCTACTAGGATCAGAATAAAGCTGTTATTCCTATGTCTACCCTTATCATTTACATTGAAAGTCGTCCAAGTCGTTAGCATAACTACGTTATTGCCCGCACATAAACATTAGTGCACTTGAATTAAACTCTAATTTGTTACGTGCTTTTTCAAGTAATTTTATATTGATTTATAACCTTATAAAATCCAAAATGTCACTTTTACCATTTTGAAAAAAAAAATGTGTCAAAAATGATTGTTTTTAACGGTATTTGTTACTGAGAAGTTGGTTAGCAATTCTATGTATCAGAAGCTTTATTTATATGCCTTGATTTCCTCATAATTATAATGATTCAAAAATACAATGTTTTGTCACAATAAAATAAGAGTGCTGTTAATAGGGAATATGCGTGTGATTTAATTAAAGGTAAAATACTTTTTTTTATAATCTTTATTGCTTTTGAATTTAGCCTGTATCGATATTTTTTAATGTAATTTCTTTTTGATTAAGAAAATAATTATTAAAAAGTCGTCATTTTTCTACGTATATAAGTACTTTAACATCACGTTACGTTAGGTTACGTTAGGCGTTTAAATTATCGGTATAGTATTTAAAAAAAATAATACTAAATTTTAGTTTTTTGGAACTGGATATTTTTTTTACAATTGTGTAACGATGTTAGCTATTGTATAGAAAACAAAAAAAATCACGCATATTCCCTATTGTTATAAGTTTGACGTCAATGACGTTTATCGTATATCTTATATCTTAGACTATCTGTGGCATCATAGCTCCAACAAAATGTTTTGATTTTTTTTGTATTCTTTGTACTTAATTCTAATAATATATACTCAAATAGAATGTAATTTTATTTTTTTTAGCGTATATTACTCGATATCTTTACTAATAGTGAAATCGAAAAAACCGGTAATCTTGTATGAATGTAAAGTACCTAAATAATGGAAGGATCTCCTAAAAGTGTATAATATTTTTAAGTTAAAAAGTAATTATTATCGATCAATTAACACTATTGCAGTCACAATGCTCGTCGCAAGAGCGCTTGCTGGCGGCGCAGGCTGTGTGCGAGCCGCCGCGCGCGCCCTGCCCGCATTGCCACCACCACCAGAACTCACTCAAGTAAATATGAATATGAGAAAGTTTGTATGGATGTGTGTTTGTTGGTTAATACTTCGCGGATAAACGGCTGGACGGATTGTGATGAAATTAGTTTACATATAGACTAACTTGGAGTAACACAAAAGTTGTTTGTTGGTAAGGGCTACCGCTTAAGACTTAGCTAAATTCTAAAAATATTAAGTTGGAAATTCGGGAAAAATTTATTATAATTTTTTCTTTAGGAGTTTCGTATGAATTCGAAGATTTAAAAAAAATTAAATATTGAAATTTAGACAGGTAAAGGCTTTCGGGCTAGCTGGTGTTTAACTAAATATATTATGTTTAACATATGACAGTAGCTCACAAGGCAGCGGTATGAACTGGGCGTCGCTGTCGGACAGCGGCGGCAGCGGGCATGTGGCGCGCGCGCCCTCGCCCCGCGCCTTGCCGCGGAGGGTCAGGAGTCGCAGTTTGAGGTTTGTATCGTTTTATTATTGTTGTTTGTCTGTATATATTTATTCCTGTGGTATCTATCTATGTATGTGCTATCAGGATTTAACAAAAAAAAAAAACGATATTCTTAAGGAATGTTGGATTGTGATCGATATTTGATATTTATCCGGAAAGTTATCAAAAAAAAAAGATGATTATTATTAAAGTATGTGATTTTAGTTTTCTATCTAAATTATCAATAATGAAACCTACCCGGTTTAATCTACATTCTAGCCTTTAGTAGCCTACGCTAGCAGAGCTAGGCTTTTTAGGCGGTGAGCATATAAATGTAGTCAAGTTAGTGGTTTATTTTAATACATTGTCAAAGGGTAGGAAAGGCATAATGTATGTATATCAATATAATAAATCAGCTTATTCTTCCCCCAGTTCGCCCTCCCGATCTCCGGGTGGTGGGAGCGGCTCGGACGGCTCTAAGGACGACGCGGTATCGGCGATGTCGTCTCTGTTCGCTGCACGGTTCCCGGCCGCGCAGCGGGCCATGGATGACAAGTATGTGATTTTTGTACAGTATAATCCCATGCAACTAATCCATACAGTGGTCTACCGAAGGGGTCTATATGTTGTACATCAGGCGGAGGTATATATGTCGGTTACACTCCCGACTATCGTACTTACTTTTATATGTTAGTCGGGAAACGGCTCTAGGGTTGACAAATATAAATTTAACCTGTCACGAGTATGCACTACAGGCGGTTTAATTTCGAAAACGTAAAAATTGGTATTTTTTGACAACCATTACATTGGTAGGACTCTGTTAAGCCTGAGGAGTCCGACTGGATGGGTACCACCCCCTTATCTATTTCTGCCACCAAGCAACAATGATTGCATTGTTGTGTTCCGGTTTGAAGGATAAGGTAGCCAGCGCAATTACAGGCGAGAGGCATGTCATCTTAGTCCTCACAGTGACAACGCACCTGTAGTTCTGCATTTTTGTTACTTAAAACCTAAGTGCATGAACCGTAGGTGTTATGGGCGACAGGTACTGCTTTCCATCAGGTGGTCTGTCTGCTCGTTTGTCACTGAATCTCATAAAAAAAAATGTCCAGTAAAATCAAAGGCGATTACATACTGTATGGATTTTATACTGTGGTATTATATATAATCATATTTAATTTAAGTATTTCGGGAGTAATTATATAATGGATTTTGTTTCTTTAACATTTATTGAAATTTGGAAAATACCGGATATTATTAACAGAAACCTTATATTTTTATTACTTATAAAGTATAAATATAAAAGTTTAGATGAGAGAGTAAGTTAGTGTTTACTATCTTTTCACACTACAACGTTATGGCTTAACGGAGTTGAGTGTAATTTAGGATGGATTCCTGGATTAGCATAAAGCTATTTTTAGCAACCACTAATAGAACAATATCTATAAACAAATAAAATAATAGTTTCTTTTGACTAATAATAAATGTTTTATTTATTAGACTAGCGACTCACTCTCGCTTCGGTCTGATTCGTCCCTACTTACGTTTTAACGTTTAATATAGATTTCTCAGAGATGAGATATTTTCCCGCAGTAAAAAGTATAGGATATATTGACATGGATAACCAGCTATTATCATACCAAATTTCATCAAAATCTGTCCTGTTGTTTTCTCGTGATGCGGTCACAGACAGACAGACAACAATTCTAAAACTATAGATTCAGCCTCTGTATCGATAATAATGACTATTTCAATAAGATTTTCCAAAAAATATTTAATGTACAAATTCAAACCACAATCGGTTAGAATTTTATTTTTATTATATGTATAAAGCACAAATTATTTTTTTTACAATATATTTTCTTATTAGAAACTTAAATTTATGTTGTTCTGTCTATAGGTTAAGGGGCTTGATCGAAGAGCTGACTGAATTAGATAAAAAACCTGACCGTCCGCCCATCGAGAGATTTGTACAGAGACAGGTGAGATATAAATTATACATATTTAGTGAGCATGTTTGCTGTAATGCATTTGAAATATTGGAAACACAAAATCAAAACAGAAACGCGAAAAACTCCCAAAAAGTCAATCGTCAGTCATATTTGCGTAAATCTTAAAAAGTTTTTTTTTTTTTTTTAATTTATATAATATTTTTATATTCAGTATCTGTATTTTCTTTAGTTATCGTAGTATGCCTCTGAATAGTGAATGATCGTTATGCTACAGGGCAAAATAACCTTTATTTACTTTAATAATTGACTTGGTATATTTAATTTCCCGTGGGTTATTAGCATATTCAAAAATCTCTCTGGGGACATTAGCACCATTAGTTAAAAAATTTTAAATTACTAATACATATTTCATAATTAATATACTTACACGAATATTTGACATTTTAACCTATCAACAAAACTATTTTATCGGGAGAGACCTTCAGTGACCATGATTGCTGTAAAGCAGCGGTCGGCAACCTTTCAGCAGGCAGGGGCCACAAGGTGGCATATCTAGTAAAGGCGGGCCGCACTTGTGATATTAAAAACGAAAAAACATTCTTTTGTGTTTTATTTAAAGAAATGAGCAAAAAATTACAAAAAAAATATAAACATATACCACAAAATATATAACTACAAAATTCAGTGTGACGATTGAGATAGATTTGAGGCTGTATTTGAGCGTCTATTTGCTGTATCTTATTTTTCATGTTAGTAGTTACAATTCGTAAAATGACTCTTAAATGCTCATCTGTGAGACGAGAAGCATACTTATTTTTTCAGTAATGAAGGATTGAAAAAGTTTGTTTGCATAAATAAGTAAAGTTCGCATAAAGAGTACTTATAGAAGTTTTATTTATAGAACAGTCACGGGCCGCATGGAGGCAGCTCGCGGGCCGTGGGTTGCCGACCGCTGCTGTAAAGCATTCGAAATGTCGGAAACCAAAAATTAAAATAAATCCGCGAAGAAATCTGAAAAGATAGTTTTATTTGAATTACTAATATATTTATGTTTATATTGACAGGTATTGGAAATGGCGCGGGATTGCCTTCACAAATCCGAGTCGAAACAAGTGACGAGTTCATACTTCTATGACATGGCGGACAGTCTGGACAGATTGCTGGCTGAGGTAGATATTATTTTAAGTTAATAATGGATATTTTTATATCTTATGGTAAACCTATTTATTTTACTTATATAAAACAAGTAAAAAAATTGGTTGACATTTCGTCATGAGTTACGACTACCTGCATGGGGCCGGCAGTGTGCTCTTTTAAAATACATATAGCTTGATGATAGCTTTTGATCTCAACGGAAATCCCGCAAAAAGCGAGGGTTGCCAAAACTACCTATTATATTTTGAAGAGATATATATTAGCCCCTCTAAACTTACAAACCTTACCTGTTTATAATATTAGTGTAGACTAGCGACTTACCCACGTTTCGCTCTGTTGCGTCCCTAGGTGTGTATTAATCTTTTTGAGGGGTACCCAAATTCTTTTTTTTTTAAATAAAAGTAGCCTAAGCTACTCCTCATAACATCAGCTATTTACCAGTGAAATTCCCGTCAAAATCGGTCCAGCCGCTTCGGAGATTAGACCAGAACATACAGACAGACAAAAACCTAAAAAGTTCTTTTTTTCTTATAAAGTACCGTGTAATAATAATAATATTTTTATATGCATTTAGTGAAAAGCTGTTATTTGGACATTACAAACAGACGTGTCAATTTTATTTATCTATGTATATAGATTGGACGTTGTATATAGGACATTATTAGATGTTATTTATTGTGTATGTGTGTTTGTTTGTCGCGTGTCAGACGCGTGAGAAGTCGTCGGAGGCGGGCGCGCAGGTGGCGCCGCTGGTGACGCGGCTGACGCTGGCGATGGCGCGGCCGGCGCGCCTGCTCGAGTGTCTGGAGTTCGATCCCGAGCGGTTCTACCGGCTGCTGGAGGCCGCCGAGGGACATGCCCGCCATTTGCAGGTACGAGCGGATATGGTTTTGTTTTTTTTTTTGCAAAATCATGCGCTAAATACTTATTTGAGAGCTTTTGTCAATTTTTTTTTAGTTTTTAAGATTAGATTGTGTTAATTACAATAATTTGTTTTGTTTGATAGTCACGTTTGTTGCGATAAAATGTGATATTACGAGTTTGTTGTGTGTTTTTGTAGAAAAAATAAATTATACAAATAAAGTTCATATTTATTGTGTAACTAGCGACTCACGCTCGCTTCGCTCGCGTTCGTCCCTAGGTACGTTTTCACGGTTAGCTATGTTTATACATAAATAGTAGCTTGCTACTCCTGAGATATTCATTTAAATTATATAGTGATTTACGTTACGTACGTACGTTATTGCGTACGCCGTACGCGGACTTTTTTCACAATTTCATGGGTTTTAATTTTTTTTCGCGGAACCCTGATTTTTTTTCTAAAATAAAAGTAGCCTAAGTTACTCCTTTTAACAGCAACTATCTGGCAGTAAAAGTCCTGTCGTAAACGGTCCAGCCGTTTCGGAGATTAGCCGGAACAAACAGACAGACAGACAGACGAAAATTGTAAAAAATGTTGTTTTGGTATATGTACCGTGTATACATCCATATGCATTTAGTAAAAAACGGTTATTTTAATATTACAAACAGACACTCCAATTTTATTTATTTGTATAGATCATCTATTTGTAAACTATGTTCTGTTGACCGCGTGACATAAAAAAATATATGTACTATGGGAAAGTCATATTTATATATGACTTTCCCATAGTACATATATTTTTTTAGTTTTCCATAATGAATTATAAATGTCATCTTGCTTGTAGCCTTGTTTTATTATTACGATACAAATTAAAATATTATTTTCTTATATACGATTTAAGTTACACATACAGATATTATATGCTCAATACAAATAACCCTGTTCGTCACCAGGGTATGACGACAGACATCCCGCAGTACATAATCCACAAGCTGGGCCTGTCCAAGGACCCGCTGGCGGAGCTGCACGTGCCGCCGCCGCCGCCGCCGCCGCAGAACTGCTCGCCCTCCAAGTTGGTTACACTTTTATATTGAACTAATATTGGTACCTGGGCGACCGAGCTTCGCTCTGGAGTTCTTTTTTGTTGTTATATCGTATTTTTTTAGATAAAAAAAACTAAAAACTTAATAAATACAAAAAAAGTATAACTTTGAGGTTCGAACTCGGACACACCTATAATTGTTAATATTGCACCTTAGTCGCTTGACCACGATGCTTGGTCCTGAGTGTAAGAAATTATCGAGCATATTCCGCGTAGAATAATGCTAAAGAAAACCGCACATACCAAATTTCAGCGAAATCATTAGAGCCGTTTCCGAGATCACTGGTATAAATAAATAAATAAAGATATAAATATACAAGAATTGCTTGTTTAAATATATTAGATAAACAGGGTTGCCAGATTGTAATTGAATACGAAAATTGTATGATATGAATATCTTATGTATATTTCATTTTAAGTTATTACGTATTTTTTTTATTGAATTTTTTGAAGTAAAACTTCTTTACGCACGCTTGACTTGGGGAGTGAGCTGGTGAATGCGTGACGAGAGCGTTACGAAAAGTGTGATTTGGCGAGGCGAAGTTGAGAGGGAGATATAGTTAGTGAAGATAGAAAGAGAGAGAGAGTTACGTTTCGTATATTACTGTAGGGGCAAGAGAGAGAGAGAGAGAGATGCGACCACACATTTTCTTTCTGTTTGTTGCCATGGTAACTGTTGTTACTCTTTGACAAATGATATACAATGTTAGGTATGTTCTTTCCATATATGATATTCTATAAATATAATATAATTGATTGTAATATGCCTTATTTAATTATTGATTTGTTTTAATTTTATTGCGATATTTACCAAAAAAGTTTCATTTCAACCGCTCGTGAAGGTTACACGCGTCCTTTTATTTATTTGTTGTGTGTAGTGTATCAACTATCTGGTATCCATAACACAGGCCTCGTAGCTTACCATGGAACTAGATGGTGTTGTGTGTTAATGTCCCAACATATTTATATTTATTTATTTTATTATCCTCCTCCGCCAGGGTGCGCGGCCGCCAGTCGCCGCCGGGCGCGGGGGGCGCGGGGGGCGCGGGGGGCGCGGGGGGCGCGGGCGGCGCGCCGCCCTCGGAGAGCGACTACCAGGTCATCAAGCTCATCTCCAACGGCGCGTACGGCGCCGTGTACCTCGTCAAGCATAAACAGACGAGACAGAGGTAAATATCAGCTTTTTTTTATATAAATAAGATCTTTTTGTTACGAATTTTTTTAATGTTTTAGTTGCTAGATATAAAAATAAATATTTTAAATATATACGATTTTTTATTTTTTTATTATTAAGTATAAAATATATGTATGTTTAAGGTTTAGTATGTTTAATAGAATTATTTAGAGGCTTGCGAAATATATTATTCTTGGCAAAATTAAATTTAATTTTTTAACTTCGGTTTTCAAATCCATTGTTTGAGGGCAACTTTAACCTGTTACAATTTTGTTGTACCTATGTAGATAGGTAGATACCTTACTTAAGCTGAATAATTTTTGACCGACTCCAAAAAGGATCTCAATACGTCTGTATTTTTTTTTTTGGGAAAATCAATAAAATGCAACAATTATTTTAGGTATGCTATGAAGAAAATCAGCAAAAATAATTTGATACTAAGGAACCAAGTGGAACAAGCGTTTGCAGAACGAGATATTCTAAGCTTCGCGGATAATCCTTTCGTGGTAAGATATGTACATTGGACTTAAATATGTAAAAATGCGTCATATAAATTATTTTTAAAATTAAATGTTACTATCAAACACCTAGTGTAACATATAATTTATATTAACTATTGTAATTACACGAATAATTATGAATACTTATTTATAATAATGGTTTTACTTGTAATTAAAAAAAAAATGGAAATATGAAAATTTTATTTCTTGAATCGTGCTTTTATAATTATTGCGTTTTCTATTGGCAGTGTGCGTTTGTGCGTACGTGAATCTATAGCGTGGAAGTGTTGCCATTTACTTTAAGTGAAAAAGAAGAAAATTAAAAAAAAAAACTTTTTTGTTGAATTCTTTATAAGAAATAAAAAATATATTAAAATGTATAATTTAAAAAGATTTCTAACACACTGTAAAGTAGACAACGATGCTAAAGCGGACCCGAGACGCAATCGCAATTGTCAATTTTACGTTACTGTCAATCGCCATTGATCGTTTACAAGGACAATTGAAGCGATTGTCAATCGCAGTTACGTGATTGAAAGCAATTGATGGAAATTTTAATTGACGCTCTTCGACGGGAACCATTGAATTTGTCAATTGATTGTTTACTGAGTCATCGACAATCGTTTCCGTCATTCGCGTCAGTCTATATTTGATACCATTGTCCGTAGCTGCCTGTGCGAACACTAACTGTACTAATGTCAAAAAGCATACTGAGCGCAAACACATTGAAAATTTCATCAATCGCACTTTAATTGCAATTGACAATACCGTAGTACATTGACAATTGCGATTGATCGTCTCGGGTCCGCTTTAGATTCATGTGTGTATGTGTATTGTAAGTTTCCGATGACGATAAACACCTCTAAGACTAACGAGTAACTGATAAAAACACGCAAAGCAATTTCAATAGACTGAGAAAACTTTTTTTCAATAATGCATAGACAATAAATCATAGACAACATATAAAATTTAACAGATAACATAAATAGTAATATGTCACATATTGAATATTATTGTTGTATTCAGCCTTTTTAACGTCCCACTGCTGGGCACGGGCCTCCCTTCAATACGAGGGGAATCAGGCCATAGTCCACAACGCTGGCTAAGTGCGGATTGGCGGACTTCACATGTCTTTCGAAAACTTGCTAGGTTCTCTCAGACATGCAGGTTTCCTCATGATGTTTTCCTTCACCGTAAAGCAAGTGGTAATCAAGTTAGAAAAATAATTCGCACATGAAAATATCAGAGGTGCGAGACCCGGGATTTGAACCCGCTGCACTCGGTTTCCCGAGCGAGCGCGTTACCACTGGGCTACCATTGCCTATTGTTACAGTATAATAATAGTAACGACTTCCCGTGTCCGCAGGTGACGATGTACTGCTCGTTCGAGACGAAGCGCCACCTGTGCCTGATCCTGGAGTTCGTGGAGGGCGGGGACTGCGCCACGCTGCTGCGCGCCGGCCCGCTGCCGCCGGACATGGCGCGCCACTACTTCGCCGAGGCCGTGCTCGCCGTGGAGTACCTGCACTCCTACGGCATCGTGCACAGGGACCTCAAGCCGGACAAGTTAGTATTGTATTGGACGTAGTTATGCAAAATGGATCCAGGAAAACCGTTTTTTTTTTAGTTACTGTCATAAATGGCACCTACATATTGACTAATGTACAGAAATTTCAAAAAAAAAACTACGGTCTTGTTATTTTGATATACCGATATTATTAAAATTCCTGTTTTCTCAAAAGTAAGTTTTTATGGTTGGATCTGTTTTGCATAAGTAAGTCCTATTATACTAGCGACTCGCCCTCGCTTCGCTCAGTTTCGTCCCTAGGTACGTTTTGACGCTTAGTGTGGAATAGATTTTTCTTTTTCAAAAGTTTTTTTTTATGATTCGCGTTGATTAGTATCCTTAAATGCTCCGGCATTTTGGTTTGAAATTCTTTAAAATGTTATAAGAAGAAAAATAAATTAAACTTATACAAGACAATTACTATATTTAAGGAATAAAGTAGATATGTGACGCAGTGACTAATATGCTATTATCATCATCATACTATTTAAAGAAATGTCATACCAATTAGTGGAATGTTATGGTGTAAGCCACAAGTAACTAACAGATAACCATATATTCTTTCTTACATGAAACTTTCTTAGACTTACCAGAATATTAGACATCTATACTAATATTATAAAGAAGTAAGGTTTGTGTGTTTGTGAGTTTGTTAGGTTGTAGCGGGAATTCTCTGGATGTACTGAACCTATTTAGATGTTATTTAGTAAGAGGATAGTTTGAGACGCTGGAAAGGTTGTAGGATATTTTTTATCCCGGAAATCCCTTAAGGGGATGAAAATGGGGTTGAAAGTTTGTATTGGGAAGCAAGCTAAAGACAAACCCGAACAAAGCGAGGGTGAGTCGCTTATTTTAAATAAAACTATCTTTTCGGATTTTTTCTGCAGATTTACTTTGATTCTCGGTCGATCATTGTCACGGTCTCTCCCGTGATAAGATAGTTAAAAGATAGTTTTATTTACATTTTCTATATTACAATTTATCGCAATAAAATTAAAAATTGCATTGATATATAACATGTTTTTTTTTATTTTATTAAAAATAACAAGTCTTACTCTTTTCCAGCCTGCTCATCACTGCAACCGGCCACATTAAGCTCACTGACTTTGGACTCAGCAAAATGGGTCTCATGTCATGTAAGTTATGCTCTCACTATTTATCTCTATATAAGCTCTATGAATTGAATAAATATATTATATGAACTATCGATCAAACGACCTTGAGATAGTGATTTTAAGTTGGGTTTATATGTTATGTACAATTTGTATTCAATATACATATTATATTTAAATGTATCATAATATTTAGTAGTTATTTTATATACTAAATACAGCCTTAAAATATCTAAAAATCTTCAAAAGCCAATTGCGTGGGGCTTGCGAGAGGAGACACGAATGAGGCTCTCCCGACTGTCATACTTACTTTTATATGACAGTCGGAAAAGTATTGTAGGGTGAGCGGCCATCACTATAACTTGCTCCGATATGGCACCTTTCGCCAAGAAAATAGGTATGATTTAATAAACTTCGTATTTGACAGCATTTCCGTTAAATTCAATACTATCGGGGCCCTATTACTAAACTGTCTGTCCGTCTGTCTGTCAGCGGGCTGTATCTCGTGAACCGTAATAGGTAGAGAGTTAAAATTTTCACAGAGTGTGCATTTCTATTGCCGCTAATAACAACAAATAATTAAAATCCAAGCTGACGAATTTAAAAATGGCCGGCGTACAAATTAGAAAAAAATGTATCTTTTACAAAAGTAATTAAAAAGTACATCGTTTTATATATTGTATCGTACTTAAGGAATCTTTTGTTTGAGAGCCCGACTCGCACTTGACCGTTTTTTATACTATGATAACATTCGCAGTGGCAACCAACCTCTACGAGGAGTACGCGGACCGCGAGGCGCGGCAGTTCTCCGATAAGCAGGTGTGCGGCACGCCCGAGTACATCGCGCCCGAGGTCATACTCAGGCAGGTCGGTTGCTATGCTTAACTATATACTTGTTTATATATAAAATTAAAATAAATAGTCATTAAATTTGAATGTTTATAATATTTTAATATAAAGAACAATCAGAAAAAATTTATTTGTTGCTGCGGACAGACCATTTTAAATATTACAAAGATATTGGATATTTTCTGTATACAATACATTTTGTGCTACAAATATTTAAAAAAATATATACGGTACAATAAAAATATTAATAAGTATATTTTTTTAAATATATTTTCATATATTACATAGGGTATTTTTAATACAAACAAGGTTTTTGCTTGAAAGTTTATAACATCTTCAAATATCTTCTACAGGGTTATGGTAAACCAGTGGACTGGTGGTCCATGGGCATCATCCTGTATGAATTCATCGTTGGATGCGTACCTTTCTTCGGCGACACTCCAGAAGAACTGTTCGCGCATACTGTCAATGGTGTGAAAACATTTATACTTGTTATTTAAATGTCGGCATTTAGAGAGTAATTGAAAATATATTTTTTTTTTAATTTATTCCTTAAAAAGAAAGATGGCTCATTGTAGATTGTGTATTTGTATTATATAACCGTTTTATTAACTTTTACTATTATCTTCTAAGAAGACAGAAAAAAAAGAATAGTTGATATTACATCTCATTCCCAGAACTAATAATCAGAATATAAGAAAAACTAACATATATGATATTTACATAACATAATATTATATCCAGACGACATAGAGTGGCCGTCGGAGGACGACTTCCCCATAGCGGTGGAGGCGCGCGCCATCATCACGGAGCTGCTGGCGCGCAACCCGCGCGACCGCCTCGGCACCGCCGGCACGCACCAGGTCAAGGTGAGGGGGTTGACCTACAAAGGTTTAAAAGATTTCAAATTTTTTTGCCTTTTATAAAATTAGCCCCTGACCGATTTTGGCCATGATGGTCTCAATCTAATTACTGAATTATTGGATTAAGTATTAAGAGTCTGTATTGATGTAGCTCGATCTCTCATTGGTCGTGTCGAGTTCAGTCATCTTTGGATCTGTAGCTCTATAGCCGCATCATGTAGTCACATGTTAGCCACTTGTACAACGTGACAGACCATGTAAATAATTTTTGGCGTAAATTCCTTTAAGGTATTTTAAAAATAATTGAGATTTTTCTTAAATATTAATCTATACTAATATTATAAAGAAGAAATATTTTGAGAGGAAAGGAGAAAAGATTAGCTCCGAAACTACTGAATCAATTTAGATGAAGTTTTGGTAAGAAGATAGTTTGAGACCCTGGGAAGGACATAGGATAGTTTTTATCCCAAAAATCATTTCTTAAGAAGGTGAAAATGAAGATGAAAGTTTATATGGGGAAGCAACCTAATAAAACTTAATAATAAAAGAAAACTTGTGTTGTTTTTAGGAGCACATATACTTTTACGGCTTGGATTGGAATAATTTGCTACGGAGGAAAGCGGAATTTATCCCACAACTGGAAAATGATGAGGACACAAGTTATTTCGACAGTAAGTTACTGGATTTTATATAATTATTATCTTAGATAACTAAGGTTATTGAATAATATTATGTGCGTTATTAAATAATTACACACATTATGCAGTATCTATATTGATTGCATTAACAAAAGTCGATTTTGATCATATACGAGTACTATGGTGTTTCTTCAGAAACAAAAAAAATCCCACATCTGAACAAGTATGGTATTGATTGATCTGTGCATGTAATATTACTCTAAAATACCATTAAATTTCACCACTGGAGTACAAATTGCTCCCAGCGGGACTCGAACCCGCGACCGCTGGTACAGCAAGTAGGTTTTTTTTACTTTTAAGACAAAAAAAATATCTAAAAGCAACCAACCCCCAGGTCGCTGCGACCGCTACAACCACAGCGAGGCGGAGACGGACGAGGCGGCCGAGCACGAACCCCACGAGGCGGACGAGGCACTCTTCGCCGCCTTCTCCTCCACTTCACCTCAGTGGCGACGCCACTACCACCACTCACATTCCGCCGTTGAACACGATTCGAGGGTATTTATTATTTTAATACTAATATTACTATTTTACATTATAAATAAGTTGGAGCGTATAGAGGACATGGCTGAAGCATATAATAGTATTATAATGTAATAATACGTGGACTCGTTTCATTGTTCCATGCGCTCCGACTTTCTTATTTCTTAAATTTGAAGTGTATACTTTTGTTGATAGCTTTTGTTGTTATGCCTCTTATAGTTTGTTACGGAGTATAATATACAGGTGATTTTTGTAAAAAATGCGTGAGTTCTGAAAATAAATGTTGAATAAAATATCGAAAAGTATTCATCTATTATATAATAATGATATTACGGGACGTAAACGTGTGAATTCGTAAGTGGCTAATGTTGGGAATAAGGTCTTTTGCCATTTACGAGTTCACGTGTTTAAGTCCCGTGGTGTAAATATTATATAATTATGAAATGCGAAAATTTATAAAGTATTCATCAATGCTTATTTAAAAAGTTCACCTGTATACTTAAGTTATAGCTTTGCTGTGCGATAACCATTTTCATTTAAGTATTTAGTTGTCAATTTTCTATGATCTTACAGTCGTATGGAAACGGAAGTTTGGGGCGATAAAGTAATCTGTTTCTGTTTTATTTCTAAAAGTTTTTTTTTTCTATATAAAATTTTTTTAATTACAAGTGTTAAGAAGTTAAATGTAAACATACTATTGGGATATTCATTTGATTTTTTTTTATAGGAATTTATTATATGTATACAATATACATATATAGTTTTCATTAATGTTAGTAATGTATGTTCTTTAATTTATGCACTATAGTTTTTTTCTCTATGTTTTATGTTATGAAGGCTTAGCTTAGTAATACTTCAATCGCATATTATATACATTATGTGATATGTAAGAAATCTTCACGTTTTTAGCTTTCTTTATTTTTTTTTATTACGTCGAAAATTGGGTGAGGTGGTGTTTGTCTTTTGTCTCTTTACAATTTTTAAAAATTAAAAAAAAAAAATTGTAACTACTATTATATAAATTAAAACATCATTTACATTTAAAAAATCATACGCTTATTTATATTACACGTAAATGTCCCGCTGAGCTCCCGCCATTCTTCAGGACTGAAGTGTTTTCATTCCTAATTGAAAAATACTGTAACGCGACCGAATTTTTTTGCTGATTTTTTTTTGATTTTATATTTAAATTACACATAAAAATAATAAATTATATTTAAAGTACATATATTATAACGCGTCCGCTTGTAACAGAGCACGGATAGTTGGCCGGGCACGCCGGACAGCGCGGGGCCGCCCACCACGCCCACGGCGCCCGCGCCCGCCGCCCACCACCCCAAGTGCCCTGTGAGTTTCATTTGCATTATAATTTTTTTTTAATCTGCTTTGCCATATTAGATTTTGACTCTTGTAATTATAAAGCCTTAATAAATAAGATGTTATTAGATTAGTTTTTCTTACATTTTTATTAGTATGATGTAGATTTTTTGCTGTATTATTTTTATTATATAAGGGCCTTTGATCTCTTTTTATTTGCTTAGTTAGTTTTTAAGTAATATTATATATGTTCTGTGTTAAATTTGAGTATGTTTTTGTTTTACGTTTATATATAATATTTAATACTCTTATATGATTAATTAAAAAAGGAGAGAAAATAAACTTTCCATAAATAAAAATAAATAATAAACATTACATATTGATTTTTGTATGATTATTAATAGAATTGTCATACAACTTAACACTAAACACTTTTAGTGTAAAAAAATCTTCTGAAAGAAAAAAACTTCCTGTAAATATAAAAGTTAGACTAGTTTATGACACAGACAATATTTTTTTTCTAAAGTAAAAAAATTATAATGAAAAATTTATACGCCATTAAGATGTACGTATTACGTTTAAATTAGTTATATTCAATCAATTTGATATGATTTTCTCTTGCCATTAATTTAATTTTAACTTGTGGTATTTTTTTTACCTTATATGATTTCTACTATGGCAAAGTGAAATAGTGATTATTTGGATAATTTATGACTTATTAGGGGATTCGAATTTACTTACTGTTATCTTAATGTTAAAATATGTAAAGGAAAGGTTTTTATCTACACTATTATTATAAAGAGGAAAGATTTGTATTTTTGTATGTTTGTAACGAACAAACACAAAAACTACTGGGCCGATTTAGATGAAATTTGGTAAGATGATAGTTGTTTGAGACCCTGGAAAGGACATAGAATACTTTTTATTCCTGGAATCTTCCTTAAGGGGGTGAAAATGGGGATGAAAGTTTGTATGGGGAATCAACCGCTAGTTTCAAATATAAACATATACATATATAACATGGACGTACGTTTGTCCGCAGATGGTGGGCACGGGCGGCGCGTCGACGGCGGAGTCCTCGCAGACGGACTCGGACGACGTGTCGCCGGCCGCGCGCCGCCGCGCCGCGCTGCGCCCGCTGCCGCACCCGCTGCACGCGCACCCGCTGCACGCCAGCCACGGCGCGCTCGTCGCCAGGATGTGAGTCACGCAGACACACATACATACAGACACACATACATACTTACATGCGTAAATACATACACACATATATATATATACATATATATACAAGAAAAGTTGTCCGGAAAATTTAATTGAAAATGATTGTTTTATCTATAAATAGAATTTTAATTTTTTTATTTAATTTAATATTGCAACTTCTAGTCAGATCAAAATTATCTTATAGAAAATGACCACACGCAGAATTAAAAAGAAAAAAAAAATAATAATGTGTTTAATTAATTGCAGTTACTTATACTATTGGATATATGTTAAAGGACCACACATATTTTTTATTTATTGTATAAAAACTTCATTTTAAAAACATACTTAAAATTTTACAAATGTTTAAAAAAATAATTTCTTCTGTAACTTCAATATTATACATTCATAAAAAAATAAAAAGCAAGTAAATCTATAAAACCGACGTGTTTCAACAGACCGGAGGCGCAAAAGAAAGAAGACAAGGGCATAGATAAGCTCGACAAAGTGGACAAGAAGCCGTCCGCGCTCGTCGCGCCCAAGGCCATGCGGCGCTCCGCCAGCACCTCGGGCCTGTCCCTCGTCATACATCCAGGTGACTTATATAGTAATTACGTTTTTTATTTTATTAATGTGTATATGTTTTGTTGTTTATGTCGCTGTTGTTGGTTCTTAATAAGGCTTTTTAAGATTTTGATATAAAATTACCAACGGATTATATTGAGTCTTGAATTCTATATATTAATCAAAGTTTGTTTTGTATAATCCATACAGTAGGTGATCGCTCATTGCTTTGGTTTAATTGGCTAATCGTTTGGTTGTCAATAATACCAATTTTCATGCCGAACAGTTTCAAAGTTAAAGAGCGGTAGTGTCGTCCATTGGCAAGTTACATTTATACCTGTCAACCCTAAATCCGTTCCCCAACTGTCATATAAAAGTAAGTATGGCAGTTGGGAGCGGCTCTCTCGAGTCTACGATGAAGGCCTGCGCGTTTGCCCTGTCTAAACGCTTTCGTTAGACGACTGAATGATTTGATAGACTTTGATATTTCTATAAATGATAAAGTTTGTAGTAGGGGTATTTGATAATTCTGCAAGTTATAACAGCTTGACAGATTAAAGCGAAGGATGGAGGGTTAGTTCTTGGATTTACCTAGCAATTTGTTAGGTAGCACCTAGTAAATTGCAGTGTAGGCTGTGGTGTACAATGGTAACGCGCTCGCTTGGGAAATCGTGTGAAACTAGTTCAAATCACGGATCTTGCCGATGGGCATCATTTTCAACATTACCACTTGCTTTACGGTGAAGAAAAGCATTGGGAAACCTGCACATTTGAGAGAACCTATCAAGTCTTTAAAATATGTGAGAAGTCCTCAAACCCGCGTTTTACCAGTGTGGTGAACTATGGCTTTATGCCGTATTGAAGTGAGACCCATGCCCAGCTATGGGATGTTAAAAAGGGCGGAATATAATATAAATATTTGGTACACAGCGGAAGACACGATCTCAACGATAGCGATAGGCGGCGCGGCGTCCCCCTGCGCCGGCAACACCTCCTCCACCAACTCGTCGCGCGACTCCTCGCCCTGCCGCGACCCGCCCTCGCCCTTCGCCATCGCTAACCACTCGTGAGTTGTTCATACTATTATATTATGTATGTATATTTAAATAGTGAATGCTGTTTGTTGGTAAATCTATCAAACAATAGAGAAAATTGAATTGAGATTCTATTTTAATAAGATTACCCAAAAAATATTATAGAAATAGGTAATCTTATAGAAATAAAAGAAAATATATTATGTATGTAAATAATGAAATAACGTTTTTTGATGAGTGTTTCTATTGATAGGGAATGGATCGATTGATTTGGTATTTTTTAATGTTTGTTATATTGTAACTAAGGTTTTTACAGGGGAAACGGGAAATTTGCGTGGAAAATAGGGAAATTTGTGAAAAATTTAAAGTATTTTTCACTATAGGATTTTCGTGTAAACTCACAAACAATTTAAATTTGGATGGGACGTTAAGTCATTATGTAAAAAAATATATAAATATTTTTTTATATAAAAATCACTTTAAATCGTATATAAAGATCTATTCTTTAAAAAAAGAATTATGAAAATTTATACATATTTTTTTTTTATTTACTTTATGACCATAATTTCATTGAAACGCTGTCTTATTCGATCGCTCTTTTAATATTTTTATATGGATATGCTAAAACCTTTATGGTTTAAGAAATAAAAAAACTTTGAAAATGATCTAAATTTTGTGTGTGTATCCATTTGTTATTTGAGTGAGTATCCATTTGCTATCTATCAACACATATAGCTTGTATGTATGTATGTATGTATGTATGTCCAGGCTGATCCAGTCGTCGAAGCCGCCGATCGTGGTGCGGCGCGGGCCGCGCGGCTTCGGCTTCACCATCCACACGGTGCGCGTGTACTATGGCGACACCGACTACTACACTATGCATCACTTGGTCTCGGTTAGTACATGCTTTCTTGTTTTTTATAGCTTCTAGTTTCGCTATTGGAACAAATATATATTTGTGATATGTATGTATTTAAAGTTATATATGTGTAGTGTATCGTGTCAATGGAACTAAATGGTGCTGTGTGTGTATATATATGTATATATATACTTCTTTACGTTGAAACATACACACTAAGACAACAAACACATTGAGATGGATTTTAGGTAGAACACAGATGGAATAACTAGTAGTAGTAATATTACTATTAGTCATTTGGCATAAGGTGACGCTGGTTTAAAATAATAATATTATAATTATGAAGGGCATCTAAGAAAAACGAGAGTACGTCGTTGGTGTTCAGGTTCAGGCTAAAATTTTTATTATTAGTAATAGTAATTATTATAGGTTATTATAGCTTAAGAAACTAAAATGGTAAAACTAAATAAACTTTTTTTTTATTCTCTACAAAAAGTGAGTAAAGAAATTGAATTGGAAATATAGGTATAAAAAAAATACAAATAGTTACAATCTGTAACCCTTGACTTACTTTCCATTACAGCTTTTAAATTAAATATCTATAAAACATATTATAACTATGAGGAAAAAAATTTTTTTTTTTTTCAGTTTTGGCTATTTTACAAAATACATATTATAGCTTAAATATGTTTCGTGTCATTGTAATTTGAAGACTAAAGTCATAATAATAAGGCACATTTTCCCGCAGGCGGTGAGCGAGCAAGGCGCGGCGTGGGCGGCCGGCCTGCGCGCCGGTGACCTCATCACTCAGCTCAATGGGGAATCTGTGCAGGGACTGTTGCACACACAGGTACGTTATATAATATAAATATTCGTTTTAAATATAATAATAATATTTACATTTGTTTGAAGAATAAAATACAATCTATTAATAAAATATTAATGATGTGGTAGATATCATTTATGGCTGTACATCTAGAGGTTCTGGGTTTTAGTTCAAAAGTCGGGGGGCTAAGTATTGGATTTTAATATTGGACATTGGACAGATGGCTCTCAGTGAGATTGGACAAATAAGATAGTTTTTGATTAATAAAATTGTTTTGAAAACAACTTATATATAAGCTGTTACGGTGTTCAATTTAATTCTTTTATTTCGTGGCTTCTTGGAGGAGCTTTCGAGTTGCTTTCGTGCTTGCCAGTTGGGTGTTATTGTCTTGTATATTATTAGTTATTACTATCTAATGTATTGTTTTGTTTTATTTTAAGAATGTTTGTTTGTTCATTAGGTCCTTAGATTGCTGCTGGCAGCGCCTCACGCGACCCTCCGCGCTACGCCGCTAGATCAAACTACTATTCAAGTAAGTAAATAAAATGAGGTTGGAAAAAAGTAGTCCGTGAGTAGCTTTATCGACGTGCGCTGTCTAAAGAATTTAAAATAAAACGTTAAAATGGCTAAAATACTAAACTAAATACTTATTTACTAATTATAAATCTCAGATTAATGAGTAATTTAGACAGAATGTCTTAGAACTATGCTACATGCTGTAGCCAAGGAGTAATGTTTTAAAATAATTTGTATTATAAATAATGTTTAATAATGTATGTATGTTGTTTTTTTATGTGTATGTTTGTATGTGTTTTTTTTCTTTCAAGGGAAGAGCACTAATGCTTAAAAAGTGCAAAAAATGTAGTATTATTTTTATTATCTATATTTCTTTTTTCTTAAATTAATTTAAATAATTTATAATATGTTAAATTATCCTTATTCTTTAAAGAAATTAAAACTAGTAGCATAAACAGTATATAATGCTACTTTTCTTGTCTTTAACATTTCTCTGTCCCGTCTGAATAAATCTTTAGTGTAGTTATAAATATAAAGAAAAAGTAAAAGGTATTGTCTGTGTGCCCCAGATGATATGCTTTCTTTTTGAAGTAATAACTTCTTATGGGACTGTAAACCGCTTCGTTACGTAACGCGTTACAGCGCCAGTCTGTCTGGCGTCTCTTTCTCTCACGCATACAGCGGCGGTAGGCAGGCTCCTTCCCTCTCACTCTAATAAGATATATAAAATATATTTTATAATCAATAAAAGATTTTATTAATAAATAACCTTTCCTTACATTATCATATTAATATACATAACATTTAAGTAATTTTTTATAACCTTTTTATAAACAATTTCAATATTAAATAGTTCAATTTGGATTAGTTTATATTATTCTATCGGGCGTCCCGAGACGTAAACTTTTTATGTTTTATGTTTTAATTAACTTAAAATAATAAACACTGTAATGCTTATCCAAGGCGGGAGGGCGGCGTCGCGCGGGCGGACGCAGAGCCTCCGCGCCGCCGCGGCCGCGCCCGCGCCGGCGCTGCTCGCTGTTCAGACGGATATCCACTAAGCGCGCCTCGCAGGAGATGCATCAGGTATTTTTTTTATTACTCATCTGGCTAATCTATAATAATACATACATATAAATAAAATAATTGAAGTGTCTGTCTGTGGTTTCAATATAACTATGGTTTTCTAAGTTATTTATATGATACCAGTACCTAAACAACTCTTTTAATAAATTTTGTCTGTCTGTCTGTCTTTCTGTTTATCGGGAGTAATCTTTGGGGGTAACCAATTGTAATGGAGCTTTTACTGAAAGAAAGAGATATTTGTAAAACATATAGGGTTTGTTTTATTTCGGAAGTATTCAAGTAATAATTTTTCACAGGTATCTGAAATAAATTAGTTGGATGTAATTAATAAGTAAAATCTTATTTATACTTAGTCTCAAATAGTTATACTTACTTTTTCATTAAAAAAAGCTAAGTGAAAATGTACTTTTCATAAAAAACTGGAGGAATTGAGTACCTCTTCCTTCTTGAAGTCGATCAATAAAGTTTACAGCTAATTCATATATGCAAATTTAATAAGGTGACTCAGCATTTGTGTATGTATTTTTTTCATCTCAGACTAAAGAATTATATACACGGAGTCCACCAATGAAATTATCACAGTCAAAAATAGTAGTGTGTATTTTACTGTTTATGTTACTATTTCCAATGTTGCCATAGAAAGAAAGTATGAGTAATAAAAATAATAATCCCGATATTATATTCTTTTGTATTTTTAATAATTAGCTGTGTTTCTCTTCGTAAAAAAAGTTATTTTTTCTTTTTTTTCCCCTTTTTACAGTAAATCCATTAGCCATCTTTATTTACCTTTTTGTTGGTAAAAAATAATTTGCCAACCAAAAAAATAAATTGATAAATTCAAAGAAAAAAATGTCAATATAAAATCTATTAAAAACTAATATTTTTTCAGGATATAATATCAATATTTGCATTTAGAGTTATATCTAATAATATATTGACAGTTTGTTTGACTTTATGTTTATTTCTATGACACTCCGTGTATATAATTCCTTAGTGCGAGGTTATTATGTGATACTAACGTAATCTATAGCGGTGTGGGCAGATGGTGTCGGCCGCGTCGAGCGAGCTGCCGTCGCCGGCCGCGTCGCCCGCCGCCGACTCGCCCCTCCACACCACGCACCCCACCACGCACTACCAGCGGTATAAACCTTTATTTATTTACTAGCGACTCACCCTCACTTCGCTTCGGGGTCGTCCCTAGGCAAAAACATAACTATCCCACGGGACCCTTACACTTTTCCGGGATGATATATAGCCTATAGCCTTCCTCAGTTAACAGGCTAACAAATGTAAAAATATTTTTTCAAATCGGATTAGTAGTTCCTGAGATTAGCGCGTTCAACCAAACAAACAAACAAACAAACTCTTCAGCTTTATAATATTAGTATAGATTTGTATAAATCTCCAATAGTTATACATATTAACTCACATCTAACACATGCCTTTTATGTACTTAAGTTACTATGTACTGCCAAATTACAGGAGAACACACGTGTCTGATATCTCCCATTCTTCTTCTTGAGGTGCCAACTTATTTCCAAGTTCAGCGAACTTAAAAGACACTTGTATTTTTAATAGCGCAGCTCTTAATGAGCTGATATTTTTCATACTGTCTTAGATTTACGCGAATATTTTACATTTTTAATAAAACTATGTTTTCGGATTTCTTCGCGGATTTATTTTTATTTTTGGTTTTCGGCGTTTTGAATGTTTTACAGCAATCATGGTCACGGGAGGTAACCGAAAAGTTAGTTTTATTTAAGTTGGTGGTTTAGTTAAACTAATGGTATACGTTTTAAAGCCGAGATGTTCTCCTCCGGCCCACACTTCACTGGTTCTTCCATAGAATTATAATCTAAAAGTCTTCCAAATTAGTATTATAAAATAAGGGTACAATTTCTACACGCTGTGCTGGAAGTTTGTATGTCTATTCGCTTATAAAATTTCATTAAAATCCAAATCTGCGTTTGAAAGTATAGTGAATTGCAGCTTGAATAATGAATTAAGCCTTTTAGGAAACAAACATATTTTTCCATAATAAGATTACATTATTAATTATAATACTAATAAAAAGGCAGGTGTAAAAATTATTTATGTATATTAAATATCCAAATCCTCCAGCCCTTCATCGCTCCACGGTCTGAAGCACAAGCTGGGCGGCGAAGTGCGCCGAGCGTCGCTGCAGCACATGCCGCTGTCGCCGCTCGCCCGCACGCCCTCGCCCTCCCCGCAGCCCGCACCCGCATCACCTACCAGGTACTATTTGTTTTATTACTATACTGGATAGTATGTCTGCAGCACCAGAACGTCCTGGGTTCGAGTCCCGAGTAGGGACTAATGAGGTCAAGGAGTTTTGGTTTTAAGAAATTATCAGAAGCAGCCCGGAATTGGGAAGTTGGCGAAACAACTCCGCGCCATGATAGGATAATTAGAATCGTGGGTCCTGCGGCATATTTTGCAAAGGTCGTGTCTAACTGTCGCCTCGTCGGTATTGGAGAGTGACAGGAATAGAGAGCAGTATAATATCGCACGCACAGTTGGCTAATCTCAGTGAGACAGCCGCGTTATTACGTTACTAGGAGGTCATTATTATGTTTGACATTTAGAAATGCAATCTATGAAGTCTTTCTGTAGAAATATGGTTATGGGGGGACACATTGGCTAGAAAAACAAGTACTAGCCCTTAAAAACCAATGGAACTTTACCCATCTTTATGGATTGCTACGGGCTTACGAACTCAAGACGTCACGACACAAACTGCCTCAATATAACACTAATTAATTACCTGCCTCGTTTTAGTGGTACAATAAAATCGTTGATCGTGTGTTTATTTTCATGCAATGTTTTTATAATGATGTAATAATATTTTAATGTTATACACAATCTCTTTCTGCTGTGTTTTGTCTTCTTCTGGGTTTCATATCATATCGTATGGTGTTGTATCTATATTCATATGTGTTTGTTTCACATCAACTACTAACAAAAACAGCTTCTGGTTTGTGATTCATATGTTACAACTTTTATGTTTAATAATAGATTTAATTTTTTATTATTAAAAATTATTAATAACGACCTACAAGAAATTTGTTATGTTTAAATAAAATTGAATTTAATTCTAGCATATAAAACTAAGTTCGCGATATTTCAGTTGATGTTGCTAGGCATATAGATAACATACAAGTTGTATCACTCGTCACTATCACTATCACTATCAGTGTATCACTACCACTATCACGTGTACTATGTAACATGTCGCCGCCACTAGCCGCGGGTGCGAGGCGCGCAGCCCGTCCCCGCTGGCGACGCGCGAGTGCCGGCGCGCGTGGCCGCGCCGCGACCCCGCCTCGCCGCTGCTGAGGCGCGCGCTGTCGCCGGACAGGTGTGTGGAGTGATGATATGATCAACTTTTTTATTTTTTTTTTATTATTATAAGCCTTTTGCTATTTTTTTTTATTAATTAGCTTATTTATTTTTCTTTTGCTTGGCTAAATGTTTTTTTTTATTTTTAATTTTTTTATTAATTAGAAATTAAATTTTTAATTATCTGTTGTTACTCCTTCAAGTTGTAACAGCTAGACGGATTTGGATGAGTATACACATATGTATGATTTGTAGTAACATATGGGCCACTGCTAGGCATCTAGGGATACAACGGAGTAAAGCTAATAAATTTGCCGATTAAAAAACCACTTATATAACAAGCTAATTATATTAGATTTATTTTATTATAACTTAATATATAAAATAATATAACCTTAAAAATAAGTTGTAATATTATTTTTTTCAGTTACATTTTTTTTGCACACCATTACATTTTCATATTGCTTTATTTTTGTTGCCTGCGCTTCATGTTTTTCTGTATAATTTTGTTTTCATATTATTTAGGTTTATGTAATATCTGTAATTATTAGTTCTATAGTCGTTAGTACTTACATTTTTTTAATTATTTTACCTGTAGTATTTAAGTAATAATTTTATTTAAACCATGTTTAATACTTTCTTAGATTTACGCGAATATTTGGTATTTTAAATAGAGAAAGAGTCTCTTCCGTGACCATGATTGCTGTAAAGCATTCGAAACATCGGGAACCAAAAATCAAAATAAACCCGCGGAAAAATCCGAAAAGATAGTTTTATTTAAAATAAACCACGTTTACTAATAAAAATGTTCTAGAAGTTTTTTTATTAAATTGTATATAAAATTCAAATATTAATAATACGATTGAAACACAAACACAGACTACACCCCCGCTCAGCGGAGGCCAAGTGCTCGATATCGCCGCTGTGCTGCGCGGGCGTGCCGGGCGCGGCGGCGGCGGGCGGCGCGCGGCGCGCCGGCGCGTGGCGGCCGCCCGCGCCCGCGCCGCCCACGCCGCCGCCGCCCGACAAGGCCGACGAGCCCGCGCTGCCCCGCATCGCCGAGGAGAAGGACTCGCCCACGCACCACGCCGCCAGGCTGCCCGCCAGGTACACTTACAGAAATATGTTGGGACATTAACACACACAGCACCATCTAGTTCCATGGTAAGCTACGAGGCTTGTGTTATGGATACCAGATATTTGATACACTACACATATATAACTTTAAATGCATACATATTATAGATATAAACACTCATGACTGGAGTACAAACATTCGTGCTCATCACACAAATGAATGTCCCCAGCGGGACTCAAACACGCGGCCGCTGGCACAGTAAGTAGGGTCACACAAACTGAGCCAAACGTGTCGTCAACCTACAGGACCTACCTGCCTACATGAATTGCATATTTTAATAGATATATTAATCATATGTGTATGATTATATCTGCTATTGATTTTTTTGTATTGAAATAGAAAGAGTTTGAAATTTAAATAATGTATGTAGTTAAATAAAATAGTTGATGTATCGCATACGTTTTGTTTTGTCTAATATTTGGCATGGAAATAGTGAAAATTCTGGTATCAATTGGTCCACAATAAAAGTATTTATAATTGCACTGTTTACATTGAAGTAAATAACATTTATCATTTAATTGGTATTTCAGAGTTCATAAATAAGAAAAAAATAGCTTAACTCATTTTATTACTTGGAAAATACTTTAAAACTAATTAAGTACTAAACTTTAATCTATTTTTATATTATTTTAATTTAATAAAATCTTAATCTATAGAACGCCAGCTAAACAGAGTACACCAAGTATCTTCACGTCGTCTCCCAAGACCAGCTTGGACAAGTCCGCGTTCGAGGGCAGCGCGTCGTTCGCGTCGCTGTCGCTGTCCGACGAGTCCTTTGTGGATAGCAGCATGGATGTGTCCAATATAGATATTTCAAGAGATATTAATATCGGTGATTATTGATTTTCTCTGTTTTTTTTTTCTATTTTATAAGATTAAAATGTCAGTTGTTGAGTAATATATGTATATTGTATTTGTATACATGTGTATTGTTGTGCTCATAATGACCCGTTATAGAAATATTGTTGGAACTTGAGTGTCGTTGGAAAATTAATAGTTAACATTGTATTATTTTATATATGTAAACAATTAAATTATATAAACGAAAAAAAAATGTTATTTTACAAGTATATTTATATTGTTATAATTTTCTCCTTTTTTGTAGATGACAGCCGATCAAGCACAGAACTAAGTGTACCAGCATCAGATCTCAGTAAAAAGCTAGTGACTACGCAAGACTCGATGCCGAGTGTGAGCGAAGTGCAACCAAAAACAAGGAAGAAGTCTGACTCGAGTCTCAAAGATGAAGACTTCAAAACTAAGGAGAAGTCTAAGAAACAGGAGAAAGAAGAGAAAGTATTAAAGAAGCAAGACTCAATGAAGAAGATTGAGAAGGTCGAACTGAAAATAGAAGAGAAACAAGAAACTCCAAAAGTAGAAGAGAAAACTAAACAAGAAAAGGCGATGGAACGTAGTGGATCTGTCAGGAGGTCTGAGAGCAAACAAGAAAAAGAAGCTAGAGAAGCGAAGGAGAAGAAGCAAGAAAAGCAAGAGAAAGCGGAGAAGAAACAAGAGAAGATGGAGGCTAAGAGATCCGAATCAATGAAGAAGAGTGAAGGATTGAAGCGTCAAGAGTCTATGGAATCTAGTAAGGTAAGTCTGAAAATTTGTTATTTTTCCAAGTACAATCAGTATTGCACTGGAATATTGGAATGTTGACTTGTTAATTTTGGAACAGCTAGTAGTTGTCGAAGGTTTTATCCCTAGATTTGTCCTTATCGTATTCAGACTGTTACGAAAAAGTACCATTCTGATATGAGGTAGTTCATTTGTCTCGTGTCATTCGTCTTTGGTATTGTTGTCTGTATCTTTAAGCAATATTTTAAAGTTTTCATAAAAATGGCTACAAATTCTTGTAAAATCACTATATTATTTTCAAATGATCATTGTAAATAAAAATGGTTTTTATATGACTAGAAAAGTGTATTATTTTTAGTATGTATGAGTGAAAAGTACTATGTTTGGCACTCAAATGCCATTTGTTAAATGCCTTTAATATTTAAGCATGCCAGGACGCGTATATCAATTCAAAAGTTTAGTTTCTATCAGATTACTATTTTCAATGTGAAATGTCTGTGTGTAAGTTTATTTACTTTTTTACGTTCTAACGATTGGACGGATTTATATAAAATTTAGCACAGAGACAGACCATAGCCTGGAGTAACATGTAGTCTAGTTTACAATAACTGAAAAATGCTCGAAGTGATATTTTATAGCCGCAACAAAGAAATTAAAAAAAACCTCACACACACATAGGCTAGTGTAGACATACACTTGTGTACACACACTAGTGTGTGTTTATAACCTATTGACATAATGTAAGAGCTGGTAACCAACAGTCGCCGGAGGAGAGCGAGGGCCGCAAGCCCAGCGGCGGCAGCAGCATGGTCAGCAAGCTGCTGGGCGTGATGGGGCGCAAGCGCGACGACGACGACCACCGCGCCAAGCGGGACAAACATGCCAAGAAAAAGGTAACCCACTCGACAATGCTGTAATGTCCTTCTGACCGATTTTGGTGGTCGATCTCGCTGAGGTTCAAGAGATATTACAGTGCACAAGTGTACGCGCAGACACAACGTGCACTCTATATTCCTGACACTCAAAATCCAATGGGACTATACTTAGACACAACCGGTGAGAGTGGCGGCGCAGGACCGCGACACGTGCTCTCCGAGGCACGGGTGTAAAACACCGCCATCTTCCCAATTCCGGGCTGTAATTGAGAAGTCTTTAAGAGAAAAACTCAATAACTGAACTTGGTCCGACCCGAGACTCGAACCTAGGACCTCCGGACTTGTAGCCGTATATGCTAGCCGCCAGACCACCGAAGCAGTTAAGCTATAAAATATACCCTATATATTATAATTTTTCGAGTCCCTAAAACCGTCGCTCCTACGAATTTGAAATTGATGTACCTTTTATTAAGAGTATAATTTAAAGTTTTTATCAATAAATTTACATAATTAAAGTGTTGTCAGAATTTTTTTTTGCAGTGAGTGAGTCTTCGAGAATTTTCTTGTTTAAATTCGTAACATATAAGATGTCGTTTATCTAATAGCACAAATTTTCCTTATTGTTTGAATTGTTTTTTTTTTTATTTTGATAGGTTTTGATACGTCTTTTACTGTTTTAGTAATATAAGTAAATTGATTGTTTTTACAGAACACCCCAAGTACTCCGCAGCCGACACAGACACAAAAACCCGTGGAAACGCCAACATCAGAGAAAAGTAATGAAAAGCAAGAAGGCGATGACAAAAAGACGAAAAAAGGACGAGGCAGAGCGTCAAGCTCTTCGTCTGCGGAAAAGTAAACATTAATTTTGGCGTAACTCGAGAATTAGGATACCTTGTACTCATATAAGGATATAAAGGCATAATCTGTCATTTCTTCTTGCAAGGATATTATCTGTCCTTGCAAGGATACCTACTAATTTCTAAAGATTTACTATATCTCGGTGACACTTAATCCTGATTTCTGAAAAATATCTTTATGATCTATTCTAATGTCTAGTTATGTCTAAACGTAATTTTCAAACACGCCTATATATCCCAATGTGGTAATGAATAAATATATTTTCGTCGACATCTATCCCTTGTCCTTTTTTGAGGTAGAGTTTAGTATTAAAATTTCTATTTTTGAAATGTACTTGTAATGGCACAAAGTTGGTAATGTGTAAAGTAAAGCATTTAGATGTGTTTATTCGTATTTTAGAGCTGGCAAGATGCTTAAGTCCGCTGGAAGGACTATTTAAAAAAAAAAAAAAAACTTTTGATGTTACATTATAAACTCAGACCAGGCTTAATGTATTTAAAAATGCATGCAATAGATTATCTCAAAAATATCGATATTAAACATTTAATTAACCGCACTTTTTATAATAGATGTAATTCAAAAGTTTTTGTATCGTAATTCGAATTAGGGATAATTGTACTGCGGTTCTTTTGAGCAAAGCATTTTAAGAAATTAATAAGGTGCCCCTTTTTAAAGCATTTTATGCGCCATGCACCTTTGTTTCAGTACATTGCATTAAATATATGATTATCTATGATCAAATACTCTTGCCCTCAAATGTGAGCGAGATGGTGATACATAAATAGATGTGTGTGAGCGAGATGCCAGATTATGTTCGCAAGGGAAAGTTATAAGCGCAATGCAAGATATCATTAAGCAAAAGTCCGATGGTTTTGCGTGTTAAGAGTTTTCATGATTTGTCGGTGTTGTGTAAAAATTAAAAAAAAAAACTCGCTGTAAGCTTCTCTTAGACTGTATAGCGTAAATGGTTATCTTTGTTTAGTTGTTTTAATCATCGTCATGAATAGGTGATTGAGCTCTGTTGATTTGAGGTTTAGAAAGAGATAGAGATATACATATATGGTTTTAAATTCATTTAATATCCATTCTCTGTCCTTCTCTATATTGTAGCAATATATGACAGGGCACAATCGATATATATGGTTCGTTTTGTTTAGGCGACAGGTGTTCGTGTGTAACAAACTATATTTAAAAGTCATATTTATTCGGACCCTGTCTTCAGTATTACATTATTGAGGCGATCTATAGTTTTAGTTTTCACATCCATTCTTCAATAAGTATGATCTACGGACGTTCATTATTAATCTCATAGTATAGCTTTCTATAAAGATACATCGATAAAGCATTCAATGCTTTGTCCTTCTCTCTCGTGGTATGTTAGAAGAAGACAGCAATAATTAATGTTACGTTTGATTTCATGCTGTCCTTTCCTTATAGATAATATCAATAGACGTAGAGAATGGACTGAGCAATACTGTCATGATATTGACCACTCTTTAGAAAGAGAGGAAGCGAACGTGCGGCCAATTCCTGTTTTTTATTTGTAAATGGAATATAAAAAAATATAATTAATATAATTTATTAAATATTATATTGGAATGTAAACGGTTATAAATATCTATCATTAATCGTATTTCAATGTATTCAGAAACTTCTGGCCATACATTCGCGCTTTTCCGCCATTTTTAGCTGACAGCTGGCGAAGAAACACTCTGTCCACTCTATGTCTATGGTCATATCGTACTTTAGAGAAATATGGACACGCTCAGCTGCTTCATTTCATGTGATTAGATTAAGGGTTGGAGTATATTTTTTGTAGACGTATTCGTTTTTAGACATTAGATTATTATTGTGATAATATTTTTACGTTTAGTTTGTTTTTAACTCTTACTCGTTTTAATATCGATTTTCTGTTTTTTTTTGTTTGTTTTTCTAATCGATTTATGTGTATAGTGGTTGATGTAAGTGAAGTTTTGCCTATCATATTACAGTTCCATACGTTATTCGCTCATTTAAAATGAATAAGATGCTAAGATTTAACTACTTTGATGATGTAAATAGCTCGTTTAAGTCTCTATTAACTTGCTTTAAATAATCAAATATCTTGCAGCTTAGTATAGTCAATATATTGTCTGTATATGAAACAAATACCAGGACAACAGTTTTGTGATTGTCCCATAAATATACATGATCCTTTTTATAACCTGTTGTTATGATTTAATCAAAAAAATCATTATCTTTTAAAGTTACTTTCATATCATTTATAACATATTATTGCTATTTTTCTAATGAAACATGACGATCGATAGATAAATGGGTAAAAGAGTTTGCTCACGGAATAATCGTTTTTTAATAATTATATCTAAGTTAATCGATCTCTAAATAATTAAAGTAATATATTCGACGGAAGCTTATTTTTTACGATAGCTAATTCTACTTTAGCATACAAAATCGATTCGATCGAACGAAATATCGATTATTATTAACGATATAACGTCATATAATTACATTCCTAGATTTACGCGAATATTTAACATTTTAATTAAAACTATCTTATCGAATTTTTTTGCGGATTTATTTTGATTTTTGGTTTCCGACGTTTAGAATGCTTTACAGCAATCATATTACCAATATCAAAATAAGTTTGACAAAAAATCCGAAAAGATAGTTTTATTTAAAATTACATTCCTATAAGCGCACCGTTTCCCTAAAAAGTATGAGATAAAGTGCCATAATATGATTTTGAATCGATTTCGTCTCGTAACGATAAAATTATCTATTAGTTCGATTTCTTTTTTCAAATAAACATGACATGATTTTAATGCAATATATTATATATTTTTATAAATTTTCATTACATTAGTGAAGTGAATATAATAATGACTATTATTAAACATAATGTTGTCCACTTGATTGAAGCACATTAAAACATATAGATTTAAATTAATTATGTATAACTTGTTTTCATTTTAGGAATTGAGAATTCCTTTCATTGCCTATGTTTTGCAAACATTTAAAAAAGTACATACGTTTTATTCGTTTAAAAGTAATATCTATAATGTATGCTTTAGTTTATTTAGTATTACACCCAGAGGCTTGTCTTCCCCCATTGTTGTAAATATCGTTTTTTTTTAAATTAATTTAGCGGATTTCCTTAATTCAGGGTTAAAATTGTAATTTTTTGCCGATATCAAAGAGCTCGTGTTATTTTTATATGTTTTAAAATATTCCACAGACGAGTTCTCTCTATTCTTATTGCTTACTATATGATGCAAATTTTCAAAATCTTCTTTGAACTTTATAAACTTAATTTTCTTATAATACGTTACTTGTTACTTCTTGTTGTGATGCAAAAAATAATAAGTAATATATTTATATTTGAAATATTTTATAAATGAATTTGTAAATAAATAGTACAATCGATTTTTTTTTTTTACTATCACTAAGCGACTTCTGACAGTTTTCAATTTATTTTTATAATAGAGTACAGAAAATAAGGTTTGATTTAGTCGCGCCATTATATTAAATAGTACAGTGTATGGAATAAATTCTATAAGACGATGTAATTTAATATTTTTTTAATATTGTATTGTAGAAATACTCATTGGTTGATTAATTTTAATTCGCTTGTAATTTTCGTGCATGGCAATACAGGGTAAAGGTGAACACACATTACCCTATTTTATTTTTAAATTTATATTTGCAAAATTTCATTATCTATGTAAAATTTGAGACCAAACGAAACAATGAATTATTATGCGTACAGTTGTTTTGGGACCATTGCTTTTTATATCGTCTATTAGCTAAAACGCTTATTTTGAGTAGTTTTGTTTCCAGATATTCAAATGAATTATATTTATTAAATGTATAAAATACAAGTGAAAAAGTATATTATTCATATTTGTTTTATTATTAGGCTACGTTAAGATAACTTAAAATATTGTTTTAATGTGCGCCTGTGTAATAAGTAAAGGAAAGAAAATGTAAAATTACTTATAATGTGCGTTTATTTGGCTATATGACGATATTATCATTAAAATCATTTTTATGTATGTTTCAATTTTTCAATAAAGATATATATCAGTGGAATATAAAATAGGTTAAAATCGCATCGGTTGTATGTGCGTCTGATATTTTTAAGCTTGTAGTATTATCTCATTTTACTGTGTTGCCTGCCATAAAAAGTTAACGCCAATACAAAATGTAGCGATTAAATGAATGTGATTTTTAATTAAGTGTCTAAATAGTGAGCCAGGGAATGTTTCACTAAGTAATGTGTACGAGTCGATATGGATATGAAATAAAGTCATGAATTAACTGTTTAATTTGCTATTTTATTTTAACCTTTGTAATTAATGTTTATGATTTTGTATATTAATAGTAATCATATTCTCTGCAGAATAGATTTCATCTCGTAACGATAAAAAATTAATTAGTTAGATTTATGACGGATTAGATTCAATATATATTTTTTTAATAATTTTTTACATTAGTCAAGGCAGTGGAAATAAAGTTAACATTGTTTAGTTTAGCTTTTCATTTTAATTTTTATAATTGACTAGCGACTTACCCTCGCTCTGCTCGGTTTCGTCTCTTGGTATCTTTTAACGTTTAGTATAGACTTCTCAGAGATGAGATATTTTCCCGCAGTAATAAGTTTCCTATATGCTGACCAACTATCATCATACCAAATTTTATCAATATCCGTCCAGTGGTTTTCTCGTGATGCGGTCACAAACAGAGATAAAATTTTTAAAAACTATAGATTCGGCCTCTGTATCGATATTAATAACTATTTCAATAAGATTTTCCAAAAAATATTTCATGTTCAGATTCGATTCAGAATGTCATTATATGTATAGATAGATTTTTCTAATGTATTTTTTTTTTTCAATTTCTATTGTAGTTGCTCAATAATGTGTGCATTCTAGTTAGAATGAAGAGTAATAAAAATAAAACCAACAACTTTTTATAATTTTTATTGAGGTGTCCATTTTGATTTAACAACTGAAGAACAAGTCACGCTATAAATCCGTAGCAAAGCTAACTCATTACCTGCTATGGTCTATGGGCTATGAGGGGCCACAAATCAATATACAGTGGTTTTTGTGCGCGGAAAAACATATGACAGTTCGAGGAACTTATATGGCATGACATTCGAAGGAAAATCGTTAATAAATTGTTAACCAATCAAATACAGACTTAAAGCAAATTTAGTATACAATAGCCATATTTTTAATACAATAATAATAATAATAATTTAATTGAAGAAGTACATTTAACATAGTGTTTAATTGCAATAAATACAAGTAGTTTACAAAAACTCTACTTTAGTCTCACGGTTATACCACATACATTGTTTACTTTAAAACTATCCAATCTGAAATAAAACATCAATTTATTACACAGTGTGTACATAGTCTTACATTACACGCAAGTCGAAATCAAAGGACAGGCGTCTATAATCTATTATACTAACATTGAAATCACTAAATCAACTAAGATTACCCTGTTCTACGGTACTCCATAGAAATCGTTATTAATCAACCAAACTTATACTCTCAATAAAATTACACAAGTAATGTATGTAACAGATAAACGTAATATTTATATTAAAAATCTGATCGACCGAAGCATTTTTCTCTTATCCGTTTGAAAAGGCTCTCATCAGGCGTCAGTTTCCAATCGAGGCTCCGTAGCTCTGTTTCTTCGACGTCTTGTGACTGAGATTCAAATAAATCGATCGAATGATGTCTCGGTCTTTCCAACTTACACCTTTTTAGTTCATTTTTAAGCGGTTCTGATTTTGTTTCATTTTTAATGTCGTTGGAACGTGCTCGCGTCTTCCACAGACACGGTTCGACGGATGGCTTTACTAGCATATTCGGAGGTGAAAAGTATGAAAAGAAAGGACTTGATGTGTTTGACTCTTTTTTTTCTTCATTTTTAGATATATCGAGAAAGGAGAACGTGTAGTCAGCATCAATGACCTCTCGCACGTAAGACGTGACGTGACGCCGCGTGATGTTCAAATTCGGTTCATTGTTCAAGCTCTGATTACACATTTCTGCGCCCTTCAACTTAGTTTGCGATTTCTTCACAAAAGTTATGAAATCGTAGTATCTCTCAACATTGTCCGCGCATTTGTAGCATATTGTTGTCAAATAATCCGTTTTCTCGACAATTAGCTTTAAACATACCAATATTTTGTCTAACATGTTACACTTTTCACAATAACTACTGAACAGTGAAATATTAAAATCTGTTATAGATAAACACAGGCGACAAGCTTGACGGGATATATCCATTTTCTACTTTAAATTTAATTTATTTGCTAAGTAAAATTTATTTACGTTTCCCGCCAAAAAATCTGTATACAGATAAAGCTGGATTTTTCAAAAAATATTTTTTAATTTTTAATCTACACTTGTAAGAAGTGATTGAGAAGAATTATTTAATTATTTTATAATTTATTAAAAATAATTTCAGATATTTGCAAAAAATACTACTTTTGGACGGCTTACTATACCAGTATGCAAGTATACTCTGCTTTAAATTTTTAGTGAAACCGTCTACATTTAAATTAAAGAACGTAAAATATCTTTAGCAAAAAAAAAACATGACATTATTAGGAAATTAAGATCTTTAAAGTTTTCAAAATAATTTGGACGTATCATAGATAAATAAAAAAAAACTCAATAAAAATTTTAATATATTTTTTAAATTATACTGAAAGACCGGTATTATATTATGTTTGTATGGTTGCGAGTTTTGTTATGATGGACGGACAGACAGACGGTATACAAAGCGGAATATGATTGGGAGACGCCACAGAACCTGAAACTGTAACAGCAAATTATGAAGAACAGCTGAAAATGCAACCAAATGTCGCAAAAGATACGTACATATGTAGAGCAATATATTGAAAACAGGGAAGCTACGTCATCAAGGCTTACAAGTAAGGTTATAACATTAGATTTAAACAATTAATTTTTAAAGTTACTGTATCTTTGAATAGAAATGAACCGGAAATTGAAATTCTTACACGATTATAATTACAATGTATTAGTAACCAATCAATCACATCGTACATACTAATCGTACATCGGACATCAGAATAAATATTTACAAATGTCAATATTTAGGAAAAGCTATTTAATTTATTTATAGAATATATTTAGTTATTAAAAATCAATACTAAACATTTCATTTTAGATATCGAAAATTTGTTTATAGTCATTTTAAATATTAGTCACATATAGAAGTCTATAGAGGCATTTGTATAATGTATCCCGATGTCCACATCCTACCTATCACAAGCCATCACACCTATTTAGATTGATATTTCATCAATAAATAAATATATTGTTACACTCGTCTGAAGCGAAGCTATAATAATTCGCAGTATTTTCCTACATTCGCTGTAAACTGTGACTTGAAGCAGCTTAGGAACTGGTATTGCCACAATTTGCAGTCTATACTCGAATTGACTAAACATCATCTTCCTTTTTGCCCCAGAATTTGTCGAATCTCGAGCGAGCTCTGTCGAGAACCTCTGCGGCGGTGAGGCCCCCGGTGTTGGGGGCCTCGTTGACCACGGTCGTGTCGACCACTCCGGGCGCCACCTGAGTCGCTTCAGTCGACTTTTTAATCACTTCCTTTTCCTTTATGTCTTTTATTTCCTGGCTGGGGGTCTCGGGGGTTAGCTGGTTGCTATTAAGTCCATTGATACCGTTGACTTTGTTCATATCGAGGGCTTTGGTTTCGTCGATGGGCGTCAGGCTGATGGGCGTAGTGGGGGTCTTGTCGGTGCGCTTGCTCAGGCTTGTTGGCGAATCGCTCTTTTTAAGCGACCGAATGGGAGACATTTGTTGATGGTGAATTGGCGCGATTTCTGGAAAAGGCGCCGCTCGGTTTACTTTAGTGCTTCAGCTTACACTGAGCTTGGAAGCTTCAAAACATATATTTCTGAAACTTCCAATGTACATATAAAGCACAGATAACTAACAAAGATTTTGAATTTTACACTTATGTATATAGAAACAGTAAAACGCTAACATCGTGTGGCTAATGGGTTCCCGCTACAATGTGACTCTAAATTTAATTCAAGATTATAAAAATCTAAGTATAAACAGTTAATATATTTGGCATTGCTCGTGTCGAGCGCAGTCATTCCTTAAAACTATTTAATTACAATTGCAAATTTTATAACACATTATATGTGGATGCCAAAGTACACATATTTTATAATAGTCCTAACATCCAATAACAATTTCGTAATGTAAGGAATGATTTGAATAATAAAATCATGACAATTTCTAAGAAGAATATTTTTCACTTTCACATGCTACCGCTAGTTAGATATCGGCACCAACACATTGCTTAAATCGGTAACATTTTTTCATTCTATACAACCGTCACTTTTTAACTAATTCTCAACAGTGTTGGCTCGATTGTTGGTGTAGGTATCATAAAGAAAGGTAATAAACTCATGCGTCCTCTATATAAGGGAGAGGGGCAAACAGATCTAGATAGTTAGAAAGTCTAGCTAAACCATAGATAGGATTTCTTGAAGAAATCATGCATAATATCCATATAGAATCGATGGTATGAGCCGCAGGGGTTATGTACATATAATCAAAAGGAGCTAGCCTAAAAGCCATCGTCAGAGAGTAGCCGGGAAATGATTAGAAGTTGCCACACTAAAAATATATTACAAGGTTTGAAGAGTGGCAACTTCTGTCAAGAAAAGAGATGGCAGCATGCAAAAGTGAACGAGAGATGAGATGGAGAAACAAGGGCAAAGTCGGGTGCCAAACTGTGACAGTGTACGCAAACATCGAAACAGACACACACACAACAAGTGAATACATACGTGGTCGACGTCTCAGCGGAGTACGGTCAAAATAAAAAAGCATCTCAATTATTGGAATAACACAATTTAATCATGAACTATTCAATAGATATAATATAAAACAGGTTATATATTTTCTTGTGTCGGTAGTGTGTCGCGGTCATGTGGCAGTGAGGGCGTCACTGTCGCATGTCGCATGTCTGTCACACTCATTAAAACGTGTATGGCCGATGTCTAGGCGAGCGCGGTCGTCGTACCTGCCGGCTTCGGCTCCTCGGCCATTGAAGCGCTCTTAAAGTCAGAGCTAGGGCGCTTAATGCTCTCATCTGAAATATGGTGAGTGATTTGTATGGTAGATGGCGTGACAATCGTGAAACACTAAACGTTCCCTGGCCACACTGACACGTGTCAACCTGACAACTGTTTGGCTAGTTGGGTGTTGCCATTACATGTAAGTGCATAAGTTATCAGAATTGTGTGGACAAAGAACGTGTCTACAAAATGTTAAAATGATACTTTATAACAAACACAAAATGTTTATGAGAACATAAGAATGAATAATTTTAATGAGTGTTTCCATTTTAAATTTATTTGTTTCCGTTATTGTATGTACAATGTACATGATTTTATTGTGTTCGTATTTAGTGTGAGTGTTGCAAGCCTCTACGTTGTACAGTGGGTACTAGTCACACTTGGTACATAACAATGGTATGGCAGAGATCATGTCCGCTAGCCGTGTCGCATGATAGTGTGATGGCTTCTTTTGAGTTTAAAAATTTAATCACTAATATGTTCCGAATAAAGTTCAGTTATTTCATTAGTGTTTAAATTTTGAAGAATTCGGCCTATTCTTTTAGTAACAAGTAATCTTAATTATTACATAACTATTCCTATAGACTCCACTGCTGTATATCTACGTTAAGAGTATCTTGTCCATTATTTGGTTCAAATCCTGATACAATGAGGTAGAAACGCTAGTGTGTCGTCAGTCGAGTTACTCGTCTTACATTACAAACTACTATTACATAGAAAATTTCAGAGATCATAGAAATAACAAAACCAATTTGCTTCAATCAAAAAGAAATTTAGATCTACCTACAAAAGTATAATAAAACGTATGAATAACATACAGAAAAGAGATATTATACAAGAAATTAGTATAATCAAACAAATCTACTATGATTTCGGATGTGGCAACACTACCAACAATTGAAAAAGATACTCTTTGTCTATCACAACGTCCGTGGTCTGACCGATGTAACCTAACTTAATTTAATAATATTTGCCGCCAATCTGTTGAAAAGACTGAACTCACCGCTTTTCACGTTCTGCGTGACGGTGAAGGTCTTGCCAGTGTCGAGGGGCACGGTCCAGTTGACGGGGTCCGGGGAGCGCATGTTCATCTGCTCGGGGGACTTCACGCGGGTCGGCTCGGGGGGCGACTTCACTATGGGAGAGTCGTCGAAGAAATGGTCCTTCGCTACGGACGCGCTGCGGTGAGCGGGGATGTCGTCGTCTGTAATATGGGGGATTGAATGATAGTTTCATAGAGTTAGTAAGTCATTTTGATGGTACTGGCTGGTTAGTTTTGTCTCATTGTTACTTTAATACATAAATAAACTAATTTGCATGTTTATTAGGGTGGTCCTTATTTTTCGACTTTTGAATTATCCCCGGGGCACTTTCTTATTTGATTATATACCTCTAAATATGGAATAAGTTCTTTTTGTTTTTTTTTTGTTAAGATTTAGAGGTCGCTACCAGCTGTCAAAATTTTTACAAAAAGCATTGAAGGACAGCTTAAATGATGGTTTCATTTAGGTGTTTATATCACATTTTACGTGCAAGTGAAACTCGCATAAACAATCGCTTCTTATCCCTTCCTTCCCTCGACCTCTCTTCTGTACCGACGCGTCGAGATTTAGACCGTTCAAACAATCGAAAACATAACCCATAAGACGTACAAATATCTACATAATATCTTAATTCATAACAACAACAATAATTTTGTAATATTTTTATGTCCTGGCTATAAAAATAAAAGAATCTAATAAATTCAGATTTCAAGTTTTTATTTAAAATTCAAACCTTGGTAGCGACCTCTAAATGTCATTTAAAAAATTCAAAAAAAATACTGAAATACTTTCTTATGGTATATAATCAAATTACGTAGTGCCCCGCGAAATTAAAAAAAAAAAAAATTTTTCTTAGGAATAAGGACCACCCTAATGTTTATGTAACATTTATTTTTTATATCCTTGTATGTGATATGATAAGTGTAATTGATTTCATGATTAAATTAATAAATAGCATATCACACAATTTATTTGGAAATAAAACAGTAAAATATAAATGAATGCACAAATATTTTTCGCTCATTTCTATGTACATACTCGGATATTAAGAAGGAGACATTTATGCTTATATCTAAATATCTACAACATTCAAAATTCACGACAACATCGACAGACCTTGCAAAACACACATTAAACAAATTTTGCTACATTTCTATTCGTTTAAAGCCAATTTCATACAACTACTATGCATTATATACATAAATATATTATAAAGTAGATAGTTGCGAATTATTTAATAATTTAAAGATAATGATTTAAAAAGATTTTCACATAATTGTATGTTACCATAAAGATATTAACATACTAATAATAACTAAGGATATATCATTAGTTTAACTTAGTTATCTTTTGGATATAATAAAAAGTTATAAAATGAAATAGGCTTATAGTCAGTATTTGTTTTGTTAAATATTACACAAGCAGTGGCACATCAATTTTTTTTTAATATAAATCATGCACTTAAATATCTATTTCATAAAACACACTAAGGAAGGAACTACTAACAGGTTTACAACATAAATTACACATATATTATATCTACCCTTAAAACCCTTAATTACATTTTTATCTTATATAAAAATATGTTTCATAGATAAAATATTATATTTTTTATCTGTAGATACTAAAAATTAGATGTCACTGTACAATTTTAAAACTGATAATTCATAACATTCCCCGTAACTTAAATTGTCATATTTCGACAACGTGTTGTGTGCAGGTGGTACAAACGGACAAGACGGACATATAAACACTCTTGTGGGGTGTCGAAGCCATTCTCACTTCGGTGCCAATGCGTATTTACGTGACTGAGCGTTGCGTAGACGCACTGACATGGAAACCAGAAAGAAAACCAAATTTATAAAATCTAAAAGCCAATCAAAAGCTCTTTTTACTACAGGCCATTTTAAGCATCACATTAAAGCTTTCGGTCTAGATTTCTAGAGCACAGAGCGTCGACGCAACTGTCACCTGTATGTGCGTACGCACCCAATTTTATGCCCACTTTTGTTACGCTGCGACTCCTTCGCCCTCGTCCCGGTGTGGTGGCCCCTTTTGCCCCAACCTCATGTGCCCCAATAGCCTCATTTTCCCCGATGGTTCCATTTGTCATAATTTTGCTAGGCACGGAAGGCGACCGTCCCCCTCGAGAAGACCTAATTCTATTACTACTGCCCCTACTTAACGGCAAACCTACAGAAGAAATGCCACGCTAAATTTTGTAGCTTTTGGGTATTGGTACCAAAAATTGCGGTTCAAATTTTAATGTATAACCATATAGTTATAAAAGTTTATGTAAGAAAATTGTGAATATTTCGATGAATTTAGTGTATCGCCAGAATAATTGATAGGTTTTAAATATTTCTGACGGTTGTTTGATTGACCGACAACACTTTATACTAGAATAAATTGATCTTTTGGAAATTTTATAATTTTTGGAGCCAATATCTCGTACATCGGATTGGGGTCAAGCATCAGGCAGGAACGGCAGTAAAGTTAGCATTATTGTTACAACTAAGAGAACACCAATTAATAGATTCCAATGAATTTCGACCAACTACGTCAAGTACACAGTTAAAGTTAAGAAGAGTTTAAGGAAAAGTAGAAAATCCGGTACTACATTTTTTTATGTTAGCAGATTATTTCTATTGTTTTTCTAACTTAAATACAATAACTCTTACATCACTTACTAAAAAGGGAACGCAATATCTTTGTTTCGATGATCGTTATTGACTATATTAGAAAATATATATTGTATTACATAATGAAATATGTTAAAAATAACATTTCATATTTATGTAATTGCCTCAAAAAGTAATAGAGTTAAAATACACGTAATATTATATTTCGCAAAATTTTCTAAATAATGGAAGACTATTTATTTTGTAATGTCAAATAATGTTTTATTACTGACTATTGCCGTGTTTAAATTTAGATATTTTTAAAGTAAAGACAAAAAATAAGATATAAATAAAAATTATAAAGTTAATCGTTAATGTGAAGAAGGAGATTTCCAGGGGGGTGCAACCCCGTGGAAATACTTTTACCGTCGCTCATGCTTACTATAAATAGTAATAGATGTATTTCAATTTAAGATAACATTACTTTTTTATAACTTACTTTTTTAAACAAAAATTTTCACTAACTTTAAAGTCATTTTGAGAGTTTATTTTACACTCAGAGGATTTCTTTGCATTTGTTTCTTAAAATTTCTATGGTAGTATTCTTAAGATATACTATATTTATTGATCAATCACCTAGACTTCTACAAGCACTTTTGAATCGTCAACTTTACTTTTTAAATTTAAATTAAATGTCATTATGTATCTAATAAGCCCGTAAGGGAGCTACCACCGGCTCGGAAAGCCGGCCAGAAATTCAACAGTTGTTTTTTTTTTAAATAATATAAATCTTCTGTAGAATAATATTTTCACCTTAGCGGCTCACCCTCGCTTCGCTCGGGTTCACCTCTAGAAAAACAAAAACAAACCTATCTCACGGAAACCGTACATTTTTACGAGATAAAAAGTAGCCTTTGTGTTATTCCAGACTATAATCTATCTCTGTGCCAAATTTCATCCAGATCCGTTCAGCCGTTCTGGCGTGTAAGAGTAATAAACGTCTATACTCACAAACTTTTATAAAATTAGATAAAAACCATATTTAAAATTTGGATTCGTAATAACTTTTGTAATGTCTTCAATAATATATAAAATTCAATTGTAGCAAAGAAATATTCAGGTATGATAAACCTATCATCCTAATGAATGATAGTTGCTATAAGATTGTACATACATATTTATGTATAGTTATATATATATATATATATATATACCTTTTTAGCATTTTATATGCTGTCAAGGTTTCCAATATTTTACCCTAAGTGATTCTACCCGTACATTTTTGAGTTTTCTATTATCGATATCGAATGTAGAAAAAATATTTGGTTAACAAATAACGTTAACTTATTTTTGTTTATTATATCACAGAAGGACATTAAATATGACCACTATAAAACTTCTTTCTGAAGGTTCACTTATACAAATGACTTTCGAAGCGAGAACCTTTAAGTAAGTCAAGAATAACTGGATAATGTAAACTTATTATAGCAACATTGAGTTGTTAAATCTGCTGTATTATGTTACAGACATGTAACATAATACAACAGATTTAACGACTCAACGTTATTTCGTTGTGTTCATTTGGAAAAAATCCTATATCTCTCTAATAATAATAATCAAAAGTAAAAGAAAAAGGCCATACGCCTTTAGAATACGATATTCTACTATTTACTATAGCTACAATGTCTACTCTATGTATACCAGTGGGTTTGATGGGGCGCGGCAGGTCCCCGTTGGGCATGTGGCGCGCGCTGGGCGCGGGCGCGGGGTCGGCGGAGCGCGGCCGGCGGCGCGGGGAGCGGAATGCCCCTTCTGTTTTTGCTCCTGGAATTTGTTGTTATATTCGTTTAGTCAGAAATAGGATGAGCTTAAATGGGTCTGGACATTAAGACACAACATCATCTAGTTCCGTGGTAAGCTACGACTCTTGTGTTATGGATACCAGATAGTTGATACACTACATATATATAACTTTAAATACATACATATTATAAATATAAACACCCATGACTGGAGTACAAACATTCGTGCTCATCACACAAATGAATCACCATCACACAAAAAACACAAAAAAAAACCACACCGGGACTCGAATCCGCGACCGCTGGCACAGTAAGTAGGATCACTACAAACTGAGCCAAACGCGTCGTTGCATAGCTTAAGTTAGCATATTATGAGACCATCCCGATGTGTGTTCACTTTGTCGTGAGAGGAGCGAGGGGGAATGGGGGTAGGGTAGAGGGTGCGGGGTGTCACTGGTGACGTCATTAACGTTCGGCAATCCAGCCAGGCGTGAAGCCAAGAAACATACTGGAAAGCATGGTTAGGTTGCTCCGGGTACTTCTTTGCCAGCACAGTGTATCGAAGGAGCGCTTTGGATGGGTTTTAGTGGGTAATACTGGCTTTTCTAGCCCGTGAGTACCACATAGCCACCTGTATGTGTGCATTTCTTAACATTAAAAAAATGTTATGGGCAGCACTTGATTTACACTAATTTTTAGGGGCGGCAAATTCGGAGGGTAAAAAAAACAATTTCTTCGCGTAATCTAACTGCTTTTTGTATTTTCCAAAAAATGAAAAATTAAAAAATATTAACTAGTACATTACATTACATTCTTCGAAAAACTGATATCATTTATAAATTATTTTTTTGCGTATCTAAAAAAAATAATAGTTAAAAAATTTAATCTTTCAACTACACACTATGCTCAAGGGCGGCGCTAAGTTTGAATCCGGCACTGGTTATGAGGCAGATAGGAGATTGCTTATTATAAAGTAGGTTTAATAACAGAAGAATTAACTCCATATACCATAATAATTTAATTAATCTAATATCATTAACATAAAAAATAATAAATAATAATATATATTGCTATTAATTATAAAATTTAATATTTAAAAGTAAAAAATGGTGACGCGAGAAGCTGCTAATATTTAATTCAATATAGTAAAAAAATAATTAACCTTACAATTAAATAATTTCAAGAAATTCATTATAATTATAATATATTACTATAAGTTGCAAATTAATTGTTATTAAAGTTAATCAAGTTTATATGTATATAATAGTAGTATTTTCTACATTTGTTGTGGTGAAAAGTAATAGAGATTTGCCAACAAGAAAAGCGGCAGCAAAAAATTGACCGGAAGTAACAAGCTTTTTTAATATTTTTTTTGCGCCAAATAAAGTAACAAAATGCCTACATACAAAAAAAAAGGCTTTATACCATCATGGGCAGCTCCTTCATCGAAGCTATGTCCTTGCAACTTCTTCCTCTGCTTTTGAGGCGAGGTCTTATGAGGAGATCGCTCCAAAGCCTTGGTCTCCTGCAGCTTGGCGTGGATGGATTGATGTGGTGCCGAGCGGAAAGATCTAAACTTCTTCGGGGAGTGGTTCCTGGACTCCTTACCGTCTTTTTCATCACGTGGCAGAGCTCTGAAAGAATTTATTTTGTTAATGCTATACTCTATATTTAAATTGCGATATAATGCTACGTTTTATGCATTTCGCTTGGCTTTATATCAACTAGTCCTGGCTGATGAGAGCTAAACTACGCATAGCATCAAAAATGGCTTCATTATTCGCAATCCAAGCCATTCGTTGCTAGCACCAGCCCCATACAAACTCAAACAATGTTAGTGTAAGCGGATTTATCCGGCTCGAAGGACCGGAAAACAAAAGATATACAGGAATAGGTCCTTGTGCAGGATGGTGTATCCGTATAGAAATAATAATATCTAGTGCATCACTTACTTGTGATTGGTGGAAGCAAGTGATAGGGCTGACAGCGAGGACCGTCGGGACACTTGGTACCAGAGCTCGATTTGCTTATTGTAAAGCTGAGTGATGTGTTCTGGAGCTAGTTCGGTTCCCCAGCCGCGGTACTGTCGAATTAATGGCAATTTTGAATATGATGAAGCATGATTGTGATACACCACTTTCCAAATTACTTTGGTTGAGGGTTCAATTTTTGAAGTATTTGATAAGTGGTATAGTATGCTAAGTTGCCAATATATGGATGAGGGGATCGGGGCTTAGATTCTGGCGTGATTTAGAGAAATTTAAATAAATTGTGGAGCAGTGAGTATTTTCAGGCGATTGAGCTTATAACGGGTAATATCTCAATACATAATACAGACGTGTTAATGTCTTTTTTTTTTTTCTTTCTGGGGTTCTGTCCTTTTCCATTTTGTATTTGGTTCTTTTTTGGTAATATCTCCTCTTTGGCTCCTTGTTATGGACTTAAATGATGCCTTAAAGGCACTAGTGCTAAGGTAACCTAAGTCGGGTATAGTGTATAAGCAAGTATCGTAGGGCGCAGACCTTATATTCCCCGGCGCGCTTGCGCAGATCCAGCACCTCGCGGTACCACGAGTCGCCCTGCGCGAGGCCGAGCGGCTGCAGGCCGGCCGCGCGCAGCGTGCTGGCCGAGTCCTCCCCCGTGACCCCCGCGCCCCCCGCTCCCCCCACGCCCCCCGCCGCTACCCCCGGCCCACCGGCGCCCGCCCCCTCCGTCTCCCCCACCAACCTCTCGCTCGCCTCCTCAATCGACTTCCCTTTTCCCCTGCATTTCGTAAATGTCCCTTTAGACGCCTCGTACACGTATTGAGAGAACGGTCTAAATTTCTTTTTGTACTCGCTTTTGTAACGTTTCCTATTATCTTTGGAACGATCCTCGCCGTTGTATATGAGGGCCGATAGCGCGCTACGGAACGTCGATTTTCTGCAAAATTCCATTTCAAATCAGACGTTGGACGTTACGATGATATGCGGCAAAACAAAGAGCTCGCGCCGAGCTGGTTAGTTCATGCTCAAATAATAAGCTCGCAATGGTGGTTAGGATGTTAGTCCTGGAAGAGTCTAGAAGGATCCGCCGACTTCGAGGTCGTTAGACGTAGTGTCAGAAGTGTTAGGTGAAACAACGACATACAAATCTAACAAAAATTTGAATTAACGTTCACATCGACAAAAGTGCAGGACACATCGATATTAAAAAAGTATCTATTAGATGACATTCCGAACTAATACAATATAGTTTGACTAATTCTACTCGGCCTAGGAACCGCCACCGTGAGGAGATTTAGATGTAAGCAAATATCAAAAACGAAATTTAGACTTGTTCTGCTGCACCCAGTTATTGTGAGAACGGAAGAGACAGGGCAGAACAGACACGCAGGAAACTTTTACTTTTTTTTGTTCGAACTATAAACAAAACAAGAAGATGGAATGTGTCTTTGAGTATATACATATATTCGTAGTCGTTGATAAAATTAAAGCAAACAAAGATAGCTTTAATGATCGCAGTCAGTAAACTTTTCCAAGGCAACTGAAGTAGAAACTTTTTTAAAAAGGCCTTGACCTTGCTGTATACTGTCGCAAATACTGACTCCAAGGTCTCTTAACTATCAAGCGAATAGTCTGCAGTTAAACATAGATAAAATATATTACAATATCGTAAAAATATTTAACTTTTTTATAAGTATCGCTCAGCGTTTTGACGTCACTAAAATAAAAGATATGAATATTTTAAAAGGTTTTTTAAATCATAAAAAGAATAAAGCTGTTAATATTTATTTAGAATGCTTAATTTTTATCAGTTTCTGTTCTAGTATAATGAGATGACATGAAATGTCAAAATTGTTTTTTTTTTTTTTAATTTCTATAATGAAAGGTAGGTAGTAAAAGTTTCCTCCGTGAATAGTAAAGTACACAAATCTAGACACAGATAATAAAAGCAATTAGCAGTGTCGTAAGAAATATTTTTTCTGAATAAAATCTTCACCTGAAAAGTGTTTTTCATATTATCTTTTAAATAAAAATAATTAATTTTAAACCACATAATATAATTACATAAATAAGATCAAATAATACTTATAAATTGGTTTTTATTTACAATTGTATATAATTACGTCCGGAATCTCACGGATTTTTTAAATTGAAGTTGATTGTGTGTGTATGTATGGAATAGGTATGTATGGCATTGATACAGGGTGTTTTAAATAATTTGTACCCCAATTTTTTACTCATGGTGGTTTGCGAATAAGCTGCTTTAGCCAAAGCGAAGCATATGTGATGGAAACGATTACTTTGTGTTTGTGTGTTATTATAGACTGTTCCAATTATTGATAATTTTCAAATGGAAATATTTTAAAAGCATGCGTTCAAAGAATATTGAAAATATGAAATTATACGAAACAATCTATAAATTGATAAAATATAAAAGCAAGAATGAAATATCAGTGAATAAAGCTAAAGCTCAATTATCAGAACTTATTTACAATTGATAATAAATCATAAACATGTTCTGATATCACATTAGTGTATTTAATTAACAATATTTTGTCATTTGTATTTCATACTTGTATGAAAATGTACTTAAGTCTATTATTTGGATTGAAACGATACTGTTATGATAAATTTAACGAATTTTATGTAATTTGAAAAGTAAAAATGTATAAAATTAGAGTTTTTAATGAAACCATGATAAGTTAAAGAAATATCTTCTAATGTGATTGCTTTTTAAAATAACACAGCAATATAAAATAACACGTTATAAGCTTTATTATTATTTCGCTACATTTCATAATTACACAAGTATGAAATACAAATATGTTAGTGATAATCAGATAGAAATTTATCTGGCAAAGGCACGAAGGGTCTCACCTCTGGACTCCTGGCTTCTGACCGTTCCACAAGTAATCCTCGATGTAGCGCTTGTGACCATCTTCATGGTCACCATCCACATGATTCATGAGGGGTTCAGCCTCCACTGACCCTGGAAAGATAGGTGTTCATTTTAAGCGGAAAATTAATCATTAAAATAACTTACATAATATTAAGTATATTTGTACTTGTAATGTAAATTGGGACATACATAGTCTTGATACATAGTCAATTTTTAATTGTTCACTACTATATTCGTAGTCTAGTTTAAGGCAGTTGTAGCTCAGTGGTAACACGCTCGTTCAGGGATCCCGTTATGCGGGTTCAAATCCCTGGTCTCGCACATCTGATATTTTCGTGTGCATCATTTTCAATATGAATACCACTTGTCTTACGGTGATGAAAAACATCGTGAGGAAACCTGCACGTCTGAGAGAACCTAGCAAGCTCCCGAAAAACATGTGAAGTCCGCCCACAGTAGGCCAGCGTGGTGAACTATAGCCTGATCTCCCTCGTATTAAAGGGAGGCGCGTGCCCAGCAGTGGGACGGTAAGTTTTAACTGATTGATTACAGGTTGAAGCATTCAGATGGCTTTAAAACTCGGCAGTAGTTTTAATCGCAAACCTTTAATATTTACTGAATATTTCTCTAAATAAATTATATATTTATGATCACCCGAAGTAAGAGTCTTACAAAATAATATTTATACCTATATAAATTTTGCGATTTCGCAAAGACTAAAAGTTATTTAAATTTATTTTATAAGGTTCCAAGAGAAGAAAACAACACAAATACCTAAGTTAAAAGCCACGTTATAAGCCAAGTTGTAAAGTCTGTACTATACCTACGAAGTACGTATCAAGTATTGCTCTTTCACTTCATGTAAACTTAGAAGGAATTGTTAATTAGTCTTCAGTTTTGTTTGGTATTCAAATTAGTTGAACTTGACGTTTGATGATGACTGAGACTTGTATATTTTAATAGTAATGTATCCTTATATTAATTGTCATTGGATTGTATAGCACCCAAGGTAGCAGATTCGATATTCGCTTTAGGGAAATATGTTTTGCCTAATATCATTATATACATGTGTTCGTCATATTAAAATAAACTTAAGTAACTTAATAACAAAAAGCTTAATACTAGATTTTTGTTTTTTTTTAATAACTTTGACAAATCCATTTTTATGGGGGCTGTAAAGTACATAACGGAATAGCACTGCCTAAGAATCGCGTGTTCGAATTTCAGACGGTCGGGGCTAATATTTAAACAAAAAAAAAATATTTAAATTATCGTCTTATCAAGAGAAAAAATAAACATTGTCATTTGAAAATCATTTCAGTCACAAATATTATTAGATACTATATAAAGCCGAAGAGTTTTTATGGCAGTTATAACGCGCGCGAAGCCGCGAGCAGTGCTAGTATAGAATAAAGGTATAGAAACGAAAGAACACATTCACGTATTTACTCTACATACATATTTATTCAACCCGTAATTATGCGTTGAGATGCTTAAATCAATATATTTTTAAATCTATACTATATTTAGGTACATTTATTTCTTCATTTGAAGCTTAAGAACTTATGACGTTGACATAACTTTTACGTAATTCCAAGGCAAAGTAATAACCACTTTCATATACTCTTCTAAGAACTTAATCTTCATCTTCAGACTCAGCACCGAATGTTTTATGCATGATAGAAGTTTGTTTTCAAAGGGATATTCAGATTTCATGAATTTGAACTATGTCTGTATTTGCTAATGGGAATGTTCACTTCTAGATTTCAACATCTACGTGTATTTTGTATTTCGTTACGTTTTACCTATTAAAATTATAGCTAGTTTTTAAGATTTTCTCTTTTTTTTAAACAACCATTTTAAGCGCTTTGCTTCGGGTTCGTCTCTAGACAAAAACTAATCTATCATATAAACTATTAATTATTGCAATTACTTATCTTATTAATATTCAATTTATTTAGAATATATTTCTCATACTCATTAAGAATGTTACCTTCAGCCACTGCAGCTTTCTTCAGCGCCCCCATAGAGATGCTCTTCCTCGGTACATCCGTGTCCTTGGGCCAGGCGTACTGGTTGCGGTACTCTGTGTTCAGAGTCTCTGGCTCCTTCACTGCTAACACCTCACCTAAAGCTGTGGTAGCCTAAAAGGGACACATTTTATTTATTTAAATGATAAATGACTAGCGACTCAACTTCGCTTCGCTCGAGTTTGTCCCTAGGTTGATTTCCCATACAAACTTTCATCCCCATTTTCACTCCCTTAAGGGACGATTTCCGGGATAAAAACTTCTTACTATCTTCTTACCAAATTTCTCTTAATCGGTTCAGTAGTTTCGGAGCCTATCCGGTGCAAACAAACAAACAATTAAATCCTTCCTCTTTATAATATTAGTATAGATAATACACTTGTTACACTTGATAGGGAAAGTTTAGTACTTATATTAAATTAAATGTTTTAGTTTTACAAAACTAAAAGAAATACGGTATTGCCTGACTATAATTTGTAGGACCCGTGAAAATTAGTAAGATAAGCTGAAATTCAAAAATTTTACTAGTTGCCATTATATAGTTTTTTTTCTGGATTAATCATCTGGGAAGGTCCAGAGTATTAAAATGTAGTATTATTATAAAATTACTTTATTCCATATATGTAAAGCTCAATCGATATAATAGAAGTAGCTTAGTACTCGTAGGTCAATAGTCCAAAGTCCTGTTTGCTGCCATGGTAACCGTTGTTATTGTCTAACAAATGATAAATATAATATTATAATATTATATTCATTCCTTAAATGATATTCTATAAATATATGATTGTAATAAGCCTAATATGCCTTATTATATTATTTTTATTAATTTATCATTCCTTTTACAAACAGAGAGTTAATACTTTCTTAGATTTACGCGAATATTAGACATTTAAATAAAACTATCTTTTCGGATTTTTCCATGATTTTTTCCAAACTATCTTTTCGGATTCCGTGACCATGATTGCTGTAAAGCAATCAAAACATCGGGAACCAGAAATCAAAATATATCCGCGAAAAAATCCGAAACGATAGTTTTATTTAAACAGAGAGTTGTGACATACGGGACGAAATCTTTAGCTGTTTTTGTTCTGTTACGCGAAAGAAGTATAACTTCTTACCTGCGTACATAAGTACATACACGCGTTTTTTTTTATATCATTTATTTTTTACTAACAACTTGTGCCGTGAGAGTTTTTTTTATGATTTAATTACATTAGAATTGTCATATGATGTAGTACATTAAACTAAATATATGTATGTATGTATGTACGTAAGTATATTTATACTTTTCACATATAAGATAGCGGAAATTCTTTGTTTGCTCGTTAAAAAACCATAGACAATTTTTCTTTTGGTATATAAAAAAGATACGTTCAATAAAGCCATAAACCTAAAGTTAATGAAAATGCTAGACTAATATGACATAACAGACGTATTATTACTATTACTATCAATATTATGTGTGTGTTTAGTTTACTATTGTTGTAAGCGTAATAATTAAATAATAAATAAATATGTTGTGACATTAACACACAGCACCATCTAGTTCCATGGTAAGGTACGAGGCTTGTGTTATGGACACCAGATAGTTGATACACTACACATATATATGTAACTTTAAATACATATATAACACCCATGACTGGAGTACAAACGTTCGTGCTCATCACACAAATGAATGCCCCCAGCGGGACTCGAACCCGCGACCGCTGGCACAACAAGAAGGGTCTTTATAATGTGAGCCAAACGTGTCGTCAGCTTGCAATCACAAAGCACACAATTCATTTTGTGTGCGTGTGTGAGAATGCTCGCGCACGCATGTGTGCGCCATACACCATATGTGTTTTTTTTTATAACTAAAAACACGCTCTTCTACAAATGATTGTATAAGCATGTGGATAAGTATGACGTGTAACTTATAAAGGCTAAACTTTTAAATATATTAACAGGTCTTTTTGAAAATCGGTACAGAATATCTTCTGCTTTGGAAGCGAAGGTCGATTGATGTTATCGTAGAAAACTATATTTTTTACGCGTTCGCTAGAGTATGTAGATTGTACATTATTAAGTGCTTTCTCATGGTAGCTCATGAAACCTTATTAAAAGTAATAGTCGATAGCTCATGTAATAGGATTGACAGTTCGCAGAATTATATGTTATTATAACTTAGTGTTACGCCTGTGTTTAAAGTGGCATAAGATGTGTATATAAGAAGCAATTAACTAATACAGACATGGCGACAATTTTGTTGTTTAATAAATAAATAATGGCGTCTTCATTATTCATATAATGATAGTTTTTGTATTTCAGGTAAAGTACAATTTACAACGCAATCTATTACATTCGTTACTATACTACTGTAATTATGTTTTGTTTTTATTTATTTGATTATTATTTCTTCATGAAATATATTCATAGAATATATAAAATAGAAATAGAAAATACTTTTGTGACATACATATATTTTGTCGCCTTAAAGCTATATATATATAATAAATACTCGTAATAAAATTCCCCAAATTGTTTTAATTTACATTTTAAATCTGAAAAATTATAACTAGGTGAAGTATATTGATTTTTCTAAGTTTTTTTTTTATGGATATAAATGTAAAATTAACACCAACTTCTACATCGTTCAACAATCGTCATAAAAATAGCACACATGGATATTTGAATGCTTCTTCTTTTTTCTTCTTCTATCTGTTCTTGCTTTGCTTAGGTGTCCTTAGGTAACTTAATAGTAGCCTATATATTATTCCAGGCCATAGTTCATTTGTGAATTAAGTTTCATCTAAATCTATCCAGCCGTTCAGGGTGAACGAACAAACATACACATACATATAAACTTTCGCATTTATAAAAAAAGTGCATGTGTGTGCAATTCAATTTTACAATTTAATACCTATACATTAAAAGTAGCCTATCTATATTGTTTAAATGTTTTTTTACCAGAAAAAATCCTGGTAGAAGTGGTTCAGTTGTTTTAGAGATTTATGGGTATGAGCGACAGACAAAAAATTGTGTGTATGCAATTCACACATAGTAGAAGTGAAACTTCAGAAGAGTAACCTACGAGAGAATGAGATGGATATGGAGTATCAGGAGTAAGATAATTATTGTAAGGTTTATTTTTTTATAACATTCTTACCAAGTTTAAAAGTTATTTTACATTTTTATTTTTGACATAAATATACATACATTGCATATTATTCAGTTTTTTTTTCACTTCCTGTGTAATGTATTCTACCTCAAATAACAACGGTTGCTATGGCAACATGACAATGTATTCTATCTCATTCTCTCGCCGGCTTAATCCTATATATTTATGTGTTTGTCTCTTTTTAGTGTCGCATTTTCGTTTCATCTAGCTTCAAATCACAATGATTCTAAAGAAGTTTCACTTCAATAATAGTCTAATTAATCAAACCTTAGGCTCCACAGTGTCGGTCCAGCGCGGCTGGCGCGGCCCCTCGGACTTGCTGCGTCTCCCGGCGCGCTCCGAGTCATTCCTCTGAGCGCTCTAAGAAAACATATTATATTATCATTTAAAATCAAAACTATAGCATAAATTGATGTTTGTTCTATTACATATTCAGCTTTGGGGGACTTATAACTGTAAAATGTACTCAGAAATATTTGTAAAATTTTTAATTTTATTTTAGCATTTGCTCTATACCTATCTTTAACATTTTTTTTAATTTTATTAAATACTAGCTTTATATATTTTTTGGAAAATCTTATTGAATATCAATAAAGAGGCCGAATCTATATTTTTTTGAATTTTTGTCTGTCTGTCTGAATATCTGTCTGTCTGTCTATCTGTCTGTTTGTCTCTCTGTCTGTCTGTCATCACGAGAAAAGCACTGGACAGATTTTGATGAAATTTGTCAACATATAGGATACATTTTACTGCAGAAAAATATCTCATCTCTGATAAATCTATACTAACCGTTAAAACGTATCTAGGAACAAACCCGAGTTGGGCGAGGGTGAGTCGCTAGGTAATAAATATTACTTTTGTCTGGCTCTATCATTATCAGAAGTGAAAGTAGAAAGACCTAGATCATTGTTCATTCGACCTTAAGCTTAAAGGTCGAATAGTACTTCCTATTATTTTTTCACAGCGATTTCTCTTTACTATTTAAAGAATCGCCAATACTGCTTTATTTCGACCATTTTTAAAATTTCTATCTTTATTTGAAACAAAGGAAGTATTGTCATAACTTTCTGGAGGCAGGTTTTTAAATTTAAATGTTATTTTCTATAGTAATATAGGTCAAATGAAAATATAAAATGTATGAAAATACTGAAAATTTGTATAAAACTGCTGAAAATGTTAAAAGAGAAGGAACCTTTTAAGATATAAAAAAAATAACAATATATGTATACGTATATTTTGCAGAAAGCTTTATGTTTTTAAGTCTCTATGAACTACTTAAGTTACGGCAATACGTTATTTGACTTTTATTATAGCTATTATAAACGATATATGTATATGTATATATAACTCTGTGACACAACGCTTAGAAAGTATGTCATTTTTAAATATACCTCAAATTTCTACAAAGGAGATTGTAAGATCTTATTCAAGACCCCTGATATATCTGGTTATGAAAGAAAATCTAGTGTATTACTACAAACAAATTTAATTTATCTCGAAAGAAAAATAGCGGAGCGATGCGAGCGCGCTCTACATTGTCTCATGTATGGTCATGAGTACATGGCAGAAATTTGCCAGACAAGAGAATAATTCCATTATTTAAAGCGATTGCTGAATTTTATTTTGTCTAAGTTTTCTGGTCTAATGTAGTAAGACTAATATGTAGCTATAAATTCGACGTTGACTGTTCGGGGGACATTGATTATTTTAATAAGGGTTCTGACAAACGATTTTAGGTATTCATTATATTAAATATTAGCGACTAATAAACGATTTCTCAAAGATGCGATATGTTTCCGCAGTAAAAGGTATCCTATATGTTGATTCGGATAACCAGCTATCATTATACCAAATTTCACCAAAATCCCTCCAGTGGTTTTTTCTTGATGCGGTCATAGACAGACAGACAAGAACTCTAAAAACTATATATTCGGCCTCTGTGTCGATAATAATTATTATTTCAATAAAATTTTCCAAAAAAACATTTATTGTGCAGAATTGACTCAGAATTTTATTATATGTAGATATTATAGATTTAAAGTTGTGTATCAATCAGTGTGTACTAAAGCTCTATTGTAATATAGGAATTACTTAATTCACTTGGCAAGTACATATCCCGATAATAAGTAATTAAAAAAAACACAATACGTTCTCGAAATAATACACCAAAAACAAAGCAAATATTACTCTCAGTAATAACTGCTGCTAGCCTCCAATTATATGTGGATAATATAAATATTTATTCATGGTATGAAGGACAATCCTTATATCCTAGTAATCAACGAAATGTCACGTTCAGAGCTCTTCGGGATGATGTATCGCCAGGCATTTAAGGATCATAAAGGATATTGATTTACAACAGGTCTCTCGATACCGCTAAGGGCGGATGTCGTTAAGAAAAGGAAAATGGATGGATAAATCTAATAGAGTCCAATTATTATAAGATCGTAAATAAAAAGAAAAATAATACTTAGAATTTTTAACAATTAGCAAGTAAACTGTTTGTTGTTACATAATTATAATATTTATCTATGTAGTTATGAATGTATCTGGCTCTGTTAGGTTTTATTAGTTTCGTAGTTTTGTTACTGTTATCAGTAGATTATTTATTATAGCCAAATATATTGTAAGATTAGGACTGATGTAGTAAAATTTCCAAAATTATGTAATTTGACCAATGGCTCACGAATTCCTAGAAATAGGGCTTTTACAATACATAAGTAAAAATAAGTATATTTTGGTTACCTTTAAAATTTTATTCCATAGGTTAAGTTAGTCAATTTCCCATGCAATGTGCATTCACCTGTTGTGGTGTATGGCCGGGCTCGAAGCTAAGAAACGCACAGGTAGGTGGCCCAATTCAGTGGGCGGTGTACCATATGGGTTGTTCCTGGTACTTCTCTGACGGCAGAGTGGAGCGTTGGAGCAACCCCATGGTTTTTATGGTCTGTTTCGGCAGACCTGCTGTCGGGACGTCGTGGTTGAGTGCGTAAGCGATCCTGCGACGCTCCATTAAGACGGAGGACGTTCAGTACGGTTTTAGTGGGTAGCACTGGCTTTGCCGGTGAGTTTCACATAACCGTATGTATATAGGTGGTATGCCTAAATGCATTTCCCAACATTAAAAAAAAAGGTTAATTTACTTACCCGGGCGCGGTCGAAAGCGGAAGCTTGTTGCGGGCGGATGTCATCGACGGGCGCGGGGTCGAACAGCTCGTTCGTTTTGTAAGCAACGCCGGGGTATTTCTTACGGCGAGGCATTGCCGGCTCTATAGCTCCTGTAAAAATGTGTTGTATTAATGAAACCTTAGAGGTCGCTGCATACCTGATTTTCTACCTATGTACATACATATATACATACATGAAGTTCGTTTTTGAGTATATCTAATAACTATAATATACTCTTCTCCTCCACCTTAAGGTTGCCTGGAAGAGATCACTTTTAGCGATAAGGTCGCCTGCTGTACATTTATTTTTTGTATATTGTTTTTGTTATGTTTATTAGTTCTATAAGTTTTTAAAAAGTATCATCTATCTATAATAAAGAGTATTATCTATCTATCTATCTATTTGTGTATCTAGAGTCAAGAGATTGTTTTTCAATTATTTCTTCAGTTTTCGTAAATGTTTTTGAGCTCAGTTTAATTTTTCATTGATCATTACTTATTTCTCAAAGCTTTTGTCTTGGTCATATCTCATCTTAAAATACCAATTAAAATAAACACATTTGTTATTATAGATACATATGCATATTTCTATTTAATATAATGAGCTATATAGTTTTAAATTATTTATAGTTGCTAAGTAACAGATGTTATCAAAACTAATTTCTTTATTAGATGTAACATCTTATAAGACTTAAATTACACAAGAACAATACGAAAACGACTTAAATGCCTCGTATCTATATAGATTGCATTACATCGCAACCTAGTTCTGAAACGCCTCCGTTTATATCTCAAGAGGGAAGTACGTGGGTGGGGCTGAGTGCAATTTTAGATGGACTACCGTTTAGAGAAACTGTAAATTTTGATTTCTTAAGAAATTGTAATCGAACCCAGTACATTAATTTGATGTTTGTGTGGTGGCACAGTTACTTTACCAGATAGTCATGAGTTCAGTTATCGTCTGATGATTTTGATATTAGATAATATTGTTTAAATTTAAATATGGCTAACAAATAATTGCTGTTTAAATAAATAGATACACTGACTTTAAAATCATTTTCAATTCAACTTAAAGTTATACTCATGTGTATATCTGTCAGCTCATTTATTGAAAGTACTTAAATAAAAAAAAAGAGATTTAGTATTTTGGTGGTAAAATTTCTTATATTTACGCGAATATTTGACATTTTAAATGAAACTATCTTTTTTAATTTTCAGGAGAGACTCCCACTTGACCATGTTTGCTGTAAAGCATTCCAAACATCGATGACTTAAATGTAAAATAAAGCCACGACTAAATCCGAAAAAATAATTTCAATAGCTTCATTTAAAAAGACAATTTCGTTTAAAGCCTCGTACACATAGGTAAGGCATGAAATACGTATATACACAACTAGTCTTCTCTATAGGAAATATACATTTTTAGCTTTAAACATCGCTTAAGGCATGTTACATGCAGACGAAACTATTATGTCCATAATATAACTTATGTCATACACAATACTATATATATGTCACCGTAAAATTGTAAATACCGTTAAATTATAATCTATCTGGCCAGATTGTAAACTTTCGAAAGATTGAGAACTGTAAATTAAACTTACAATTTAACGCATTTTTTCTGTAGGTTATAACTTATCGAAGTAAAACCGTCAAATCGTCAAATGGAAGAATTTACCATAGGTGTTATAAAACCATTACAGTAGGCATAGTGAAAATAGTAAAAAAAATAGTTGGTTATGTGAGAATAGTGACCGCAATCCTTAAGCGATTTGTCCATTCTAATTTTTTACTATTTTCATTATGCCTACTGTAATAGTTTTGTAAGTCTATGGTAAATTCTTCCATTTCACAATTTGACGGTTTCACTTCGATAGATTATAATCTATCAAAAATAATGCGTTAAATTGTAAGCAGTATGTTACGGTTCATAATTTTTCGACAGTTTACAATCTCGGTACAATTTAACGGTATTTACAGTTTTGCGGTGACGTACATATATACAGAGTATACATAGCAGAATCTCGCAATCAATTCGAGAGTAAGATTTGCTTAAATAATACAAACATCAATAAATCAAATATCTAATAATTGCTCAGGAGGTGTATTGATGTATAGTTACTCCTTAAGGGTCGTAGTGTGATACAAAGATCATAATTTTCCTCAATAAATAGACTTTGATATACAAGAATTTTGCAAATCTGACTAATAAATCTATACATATAATAAAATTCTGAGTAGAATCTGTACATTAAATATTTTTTGAAAAATCTTATTGAAATAGTCATTATTATATACAAAGGCCGAATCTATAGTTTTTAGAATTTTGTGTCGTCTGTTTGTTGGTCTGGTAACGCATCACAAGAAAACCACTGGACAGAATTTGATTAAATTTGGTATGATGATAGCTGGGTATTCGGGTCAACTAATAGGATACTTTTTACTACTGGAAAATATCTCATCTCTAGGAAATCTATATTAACCGTTGAAACGTTCCTAGGGACGAAACCGAGCGGAGCGAGAGTGAGTCGCTAGTAAAAGATAAAAGAAATAAAGCGGCATCTTTATTTTGTAATATTAGTATTTCATTCCTTCTTTTACGATTACGATACAGAGTATTTGTTTATTTGTACGTAGAGGATATTTATTTATAGCTTTAGTATTTAATATATCTTGCGAGGAAGTCAAGTAGAATATATTAACATTTCGACTCTCGCTTTAGTCCTGTTTCACGCTTTCTAACACATTTGTTAAATTGCGTTTGTTTTAGGATTTCGATGCCGTATTTGATTCTATCCGGACTTAAAAATAATTGTTAGCTAAAGATTGTAGTTTACTAAACAAATTTCTACCATTTTCAAGCATTTCTTTCTGAATTGTACATTTTTGTAATGTATATAAATTCTGACTTTTTTGAAATTCAACGGAAAACGTACTCAGAAACTCTAGTGTAATAGACATTATTTATTATATTTTCCATATTTACAGGAACCAAGCCAAAAAAGATAATAAGATAAAGAAATCTCGAATCTTTACCAGAAAAAAAAATACGAAGCGTGTTTGTCGTTAAAAAAGAAATTATTCAGACGTGTCTCCATATAACGTTTTTCTATGTTTTTATATCAGTACACTTTAATATTTTCTTAAATCTCTGCGAATATTTAACATTTTAAATTAAAAAAAAAAAATTATCGCGGGTTTATTTCTATTTTTTATTTCTGACGTTTCGATACCTTTCAGGAAACATGGGCCTGCTGCCCCTGACTATATTATATAATACTAGTGACTCACCCTCGCTCCACTCGGGTTCGTTCCTAGTTACGTTTTAACGTTTAGTATAGATTTCTCAGTAAAAAATATCCCATATGTTGACAAATTTCATTAAAATCTGTTGTTTTCTTATGATGGGTTCTCAGACAGAGATATAGATAGGAAAAAAATTCGAACTACAAAAACTACAGATTCGGCCTCTGTATCGATAATAATGACTATTTTAATAAGATTTTCAAAAAAAAAAATTTAATGTACAGATTTGATTCAGTTAGAATTTTATTACTTGTATAGATTATAAATATAAAAGGTACCTAGTTTATAATATTATTAAAATAATATAGGTAGGCTTACCCCGTGCGATGGGCAGGGCGGAGGGCGGCGTGGGGGCGGGCTGCTTCACCACGCCCTGCTGCTGCTGTTGCTCCTTGTACTCGTGCCATCTGTACGTGCTGCGGTACTCCGAGTGCAGCTGGAACAAAGCAAAATTTTCATTGCAGTGTACGTATTGTATTTTGATCGGTATTAAAGAAGATAAGTAGTAGGTATTCAATTATCGTGGGTTTTTGATTTGTGTACATTCTGTAATTTCTTCCGCCATTGTTAGTCTTAAGGATATTATCATATAAATTTTAATAAAATTCTCCTCATAGTAGTGGAACAATTATATCTAAGGCTATCATAAAATTAATTGCATAATGTAAGTTACTACCGCCATCTTATTTTTATGGGGCTCAGTGTTTTATAAACTCAAGTAACTTTACAATTACTAAACTAACAGTTATGAAACTTAGCGGTATTTTTAAAATCCCTGGTCTTATTTCTTTATAATAACAAAGAAATTTTATAGAGATAGATATTTTCAAGAAAAATATTTTAGAACATTGAATTGGCGGTCGTGTGCGGAGTCATCACAATAGAATGTTCTAAGACGAATATTTAAATTCAGAACTTTTACAACTTAAATTTTATAAGTTTCTTCAGAAATTGATTCAACAAAGTTTTTAGCATAAAATATAAGAGTAATTTAATACTGTTGAGTATTTGTTGAAATTGCATTTACTGAATATTTGAGTTGTAATGTAGGATTTTATTAATTTTTATTGTGTTTGGTTAAATGTGTCAATCCGTTAGAAACATTAAACATAAGCTTAAGCTCTCAGTTTTACGAGCTTTATAATGAGTTTATGGAGCAAATAATAATGTATACAGGGGTTTAGCAGTAAGCAGCAAGCAATAATTTGTTTCAATTTTACTATGAACCAACACCTGTATATTGAGTACCTTTTTAAACACTTTCACCTACAAATAAATTAAATTTACTTTGAAGATGTATAAGCTTTATATTATATTTAAGAAGGTGCAATAAAAGGTCTGTCTGAAATAATATAAATATGTATATCATTTTAGCTCAATTTACCAATGCTTATTATTTTTCATACAATTTGTACCTTCATGCAAGTTTTTCGCATTCATGATGGCACATTAAGAGCTTTTATAAACTTTAAAATTACATTGTAACAATTACAAATATTAATTAAAAATTCTACAAGTTTTTAAGTAAAATAGTGAATTTTTGAACATATTTTTCTTAGATTGCAGCACTTATTTTTATTTTCTTTCATACGGATCTGAACAAATTGCAGGAAGCTAAAGCCAGCGTCCGTTTTCAATTGCTAACTAATATCTTTGAAGTAAAATATATCTTTTTGCTTCAAGGAAACATCTTGGATAGAAATAGAATTTTTGTAGAAAATCGAGTTTTGCATCTTGTATTCAGCCCTTTTTAACGTCCCACTGCTGGGCACGGCTTCCCTTCAATTCAAGGGGGATCAGGCCATAGTCCACCACGCTGGCTAAGTGCGGGTTGGTGGACTTCACATGTCTTTCGAAAACTTTGTTGCATCTTGAATGTTTCTAAATCATTCAAAATAATATCTGTTACGAAATGAAATGGCTTAGTTTTAACTTAGTCTTTATGTGGTATATCGATACCACATAAAGGATGGAACAATCATTTTATGATTATTTAGAAACTGTTATTTTACTGACGTATAAAAACATGATGATCTATATAATACAGAATCTATTATATCGATAGTCCGATGGGACGATACTTTAACACGACCGATGAGTACTTAGGCGCAGGACCGCTGTCTTCCTAACTCGCTGAAGGAAGTTGGCGATACTGAGAATATCTTAACAGAGAACTTAGTTATTACACTTGGCCTGACTCGGGACTCGAGCCCAGGATCTGCAGCGGTAATGCTAGCTATTAGATCACTGAGTCAATTATATAGAAATATGTAGAAATGTTTTGTATTTTAATTGTATAGTAGTTAAAATTGCCATATTGATACCATAAGATCCAAATTAAGACGGTCCTACATCCATCTGTTTATGGACCTACGAAGGTTTTCGTCGTTAAAACCTTATTTTCTTGGATATTATATTTAGAGAGGATTTTATATCTTCTTCTTCATTTCTAAACAGAAATGCAACATAGGTTTCAAAGTTAGTAGCGCTAAGTAAGTTGAAATGTGCAGATAATGGACACTTGCTAGCAATCTGATACGTAAGTTGGATACGGTATTGTGTAGTGTAGTGGAAGATCTATTTAGGTTTTAGAAATTTCTTGAGGTTTAAAGTCATTCTACTAGTTATTATGCTATATTATATTTATATGTGGTACATAGTCATAAATTCTTTTTATTCTAATACTATGCTTTTTAATTTAAAAAAATGATATTTTTAGGGTTCCGTACCAAAAGGGTAAAACAGAACCCTATTACTAAAATTTCGCTGTCCGTCCGTCCCTCTGTCTGTCTGTCCGCCCGTCTATCACTGGGCTGTATCCCATGAACCGTGATAGTTAGACAGTTAAAATTTTCACAGGTGATATATTTCTGTTGCCGCTATAACAACAAATACTAGAAACAGAATAAAATAAATATTTAAGGGGGCTCCCATACAACAAACGTGATTTTTTTGCTCGATATTGATAACGGCAACAGGTAGACGCTTGAAATATTCACAGAATATTTAGTTATATTTTTTCACTTTAAAAATAAATAATTAAATTAAATAAAACAAATATTTAAGGGGGGCTCCCATACAACAGACATGATTTTTTGCCACTTTTATAGATAATGGCACGGAACCCTTCGTGCGCGAGTCCGACTCGCACATGCCGATTTTTAATGAAATATGTAATATAAACATCTAAAAAAATAATATAATATTTACATTTATGAAGAGATTAGGTAACTTTAAATGAATAGACTAGGTGATAATAGCTATGTTTTTGTAAATGATTAATCGGAAATCATTTTTAATCAACATTCACAACATTTCATCTTATATATCTCTCTTTTGTCCAAAAACTCGCATACGACGCGCCTTCGAAAGAAGAACAAAGTAAAAGTAACATTTCGCATTTACAACATTAAAAATTAATAAGGACGATTTGACAAACAAGTTTTTTTATGTATATATAAACCGTATTACTACACGATAAGTGCCATGTAGTATGTAAAGCCAGATAAACACGTGGACGCTGACGTCGCGTAAATTATTCAGTACGGGCACTCGGACAGCGGGGAGACCATGCATTTTAATTGGTATGAATATTAAATTGAAAATGATGGTACTTTTGCAACATATATTAATAACAAGCGATAACGAGGGCTCGGGTTTGAGCCCTGAGTAGTTAAGTTTTTTTTTTATACATAATATTCGGCCTATATTTGAAGACAGACGCGTATTTTATTGCCTGCTTAAAGCAATTTTTAATTTTTTTGATAAATATATATAGTGATCTATAACTGTTAACTATAAAATGTAGTAAACCGCCTATATTTATTTTAGTTTTGGAAGATGGCAATATTGTAATTGAGGGATGAGAGAAAAAACATTAAGAATGTTTTAGCACTTGTTATTGCTCTTATATGAATTAATCACACTTTCTTCAATACAATATGATACATCCTACTAATCTATACATATAATAAAATTCTATCTGAGTAGAATCTGCACCTTAAATATTATGTGGAAAATCTTATTGAAATAGACTTCATTATCGATACAGAGACCGAACCTTTAGTTTTTAGAATTTTTGTCTGTTTGTCTGTCTGTTACCGCATCACAGAAAAACCACTGGAGGGATTTTGATGAAATTTGGTATGATGATAGCTGGACATCCGGGTCAACACAACCCGAAAATATTTATGATCAGAATTTCTTGAAACTTGGTATTAATGTTCTTCAATACAATTAAATAAATACGTGTTTCAGCGTTTTTTGAAATTCATCTTATAAGGAAGTAAAATAGAAAGTTTGTACGAAACCTACCTTTTTAAAGTATTTTTGTTGTAGTTTTAGCGCGAGGGTTTTGCTAGTTTTATATATGCGCAAATTTGTCAAGATGTATGGATGTCTGGATGTATAAAAACTACTGAATGTATTTTAATTAAACTTTACAATAATATAGCTCATACATCTGAATAATACATAGGTTACTCTTTATCCTGTAAAGGAGAAACCCAATTTTGGGCCCTGATGACTAGGAACCAAATATATGTCAAAAAAACCCTAATTTTTTTTTGATTATTCTATTAAAATCTTAATTTTATTTACAATGGCCAAGTTACGAAAAAATGCATTTTTCGATATTGCGTAATGCTCCTATAAACGGATATTATATCTTATTTATTATGTAAAATGTCAATATAAATTAAATGATTTTATAGAACTGTTCTATTAAAAATTATAATCAATTTATTTGAGAATTGATACTGTGCGGTTTGCGTACATTTTTGTACAATTTAAGCTGAATTATATTTTAAGTATAACGTTAAAAAATAAAACGAAAATCCAAAATATGATTTATTTTTAACGCTAAATAAAAACCTCCTTAGATGTCTGAATATCTGAATATGAAAATCGTATGACATAATATTGTCATTTGCTTTTTGGATTTGTACGCAAGTAAACGTGTTTTAACCGAGTCCTAATCTGTATCGAATTTCTTATACTTCTGCACGTATACTATATAACTAACTAATAAGTAATAACTTAAATAGGCATAGAACGCAATTCCGACCAATAGATGTCAATACAAATAATCTAAAAGATTTTCCTGAGCTATGTTATAGTGATTTAATTATTGTATCTTTGGGTACGTATCAAATTAAACAGGCCTGATCATATTATGGGAAATATGTAAGGGCGAATGGCTCTTATGTTATAGAAGTGCACAGAGAGGTGAACAGAGGGTTATTACAGGAGCTGTTTATATCTGAAACTACATGGTTATTAAGAGGAAGAATAAAATCAAGACATATAAACAATAAAATATATGTTGTTTATATTTTAGTTGACAGCTCTTTAAGTGGGAGAAATGCAATAATGCGATATTAATGCAACTGTATTGTGGGGAAAAGAACAGTGGGTTGCTGTGCCCGCACAATGAACATGATATGGTTTCTTGGTTGAGCACGACACCAAGATTTTATACCACCTGCACAATTATTAGACAATATTTTAGTATGTTAATCTGATGACGATGATATTTATAAAATAAATTATAGCATCTAAGTATTTCTTTTATTTCTACATATTACTGCACCAAGTTGTCTTATTGGAATGGGTGGCAGGTAGGTGCAACAGATTAGTCCATATTAAGTAAACATGTTTTGTGCGCTTAACTATAGTTTATAATTTAGATCTTACTATGATTTATCTAATTTAAAACACTAAGGATTATTTTTATAGTAGATATACGTACAAGACACGTACGCGCTTTCTAAATGCTTCAATAAAAAAACGCGGTAACATGTTGTAGATATAATTATAGAAGTGTCTGTAAGAGACCCCGTGCGCTCATCATTTACAAAAGCAGTTACATACTCTATGTCATTTACCTTATTGAATTTGTCATGTAATGATGTCTCATGTGTCAAAATATAACGTAAAATCTAACCTAAAAATAGCGTATTTAAAACCCGATTTAACTAACTTGGCCATCGCTGGAGCCCATGAAAATTGGCCCTATGACGTTTTTCTAAATGTATTATTTTATGACTAATTTTCAAGCCTGTAACACCGGGCCCCAGTTTGTATGGGGATTGGTTTTGTCCTTTGTACGGTTGGCGTGGGATAGATTTGTTTTTGTCTTCGTTCAGGTGGATCCGAGCGAAGCAAGGGTGAACCACTAGCAGAAGGTAAAGTAAGATTAAGTCCATTAGTATAATGTTTAGTCTAAACCAATCCTTTGATGTTTCTCATCAGAAGTGCATTGATACACAGGGCAAGTTTGGTTTCCATTTAGTAAATAAATAAATAAATATATTGGGACATTAACACACATCACCATCTAGTTCCATGGTAAGCTACGGGCTTATGCTATGGATACCAGAGAGTTGATACACTACACATATATAAATTTAAATACATATTATAAATGTATTAATGCAGTAATTTTTTTTCAGAATTATATAATATTACAATACTTTTAACATATTATATTTTATAATAAGTAGGTAATAGTGAGTTAAAAATTTTACAAAAAGTCCTAAGTTTTAAACCATCATGGTCTCCAGTGTAACGTATTGCAAGTCAATTAATACGGCGAGCGTTCTGGCACACTGCACTGATAACCCGCTTTCGTGAAATTGCTGAATGTTTGCGAATAAATGTTCTAACGTTAACTATAACGGTAAAAGGGTTATTTGTAATAGTCTTTCGTTTGTGTCTTGTTTGTTAAAGTAATTGATTTAATTATAGTTTTTTATATACATATGTACTAGCAACTTATCCTCGCTTCTCTCGGTTTATCCTCAGATGCCTAACAGTAGCTTATGAGTTTTTCTAAATCATACTTCATGTATAAAATTGTAACTAAGTCAAATATGTAGGTAAATTAAATATTTTTTGGAAAATCTTATTGAAATAGACATTATTATCGATACAGAGGTCGAATCTACAGTTTTTAAAATTTTTATCTGTCTGTTTGTGACCGCATCACAGAAAAACCATTGGATTCCTCCAGTTTTGATCTTTTTACTGCAGTAAAATATCTCGTCTCTGAGAAATCTTATACTAAATGTTAAAACGTAAGTAGAGACGAACCCGAGCGGAGTGAGGGTGCGTCGCTAGTTTGTGTAGTAAATTTTATCCAAATCCATCCTTCCCTTTTAGCGTCTAGAAGTAACATACACACTCTGTATATTCTCATATATTCATGTTTTTTTTTATCCTTCAACGCTTGTAGAATAGCTTTTGTCTAAGCCTCCGGTTTTATAAATACACCAACATAATGTTAAAATACAAAACATAGCTAGCTTTGTCGTAGAAAAGAATTCTACCAATATCCGTCGACCAATCAATTTATATTAAATTTCCGTAATTAGAATTCGGCCTTGCGTTCATTTCAGTCAGGGACATGATATAATGAATATTGACATACAGCATCTATACTAATTACAAATATTTGTTGTAATGGCATCAAAGTATTAAGTAGTAAATGAATAATACTTTGTTAGATTTACGCGTATATAATATTATTTTAAATAAAACTATCTTTTCGGGTTATTTCGCGGATTAATTTTGATTTTTGGTTCCCGAAGTTTCGAATGCTTTACAGCAATCATGGTCAAGGGAGAGACTAAGGTTTGAGACGTCTAAAATTATATACTTATAAACGATTTTGTTTTTGTTGTATTACTAGCAGTGCCCCGCGGTTTCACCCGCATTATATTTGATTATACATATATGTCTCTTTCATATACCTACCCTCTACATCAGTATTTGACCAAAGTTTCCGAGCTTAAAGCACTTAAACATATTATAAACATCAGTTTTACAATAATGTATGGAAGTTCGCCCGATTAGTTGACACTTATGATTATTGCTCCGCTCTATTGGGTAGTGGCATGATGATATATAGCCTACAGCCACTCTCTTGTGTACTAGCATGATGATATATAGCTTTTAAACTTCCTCAATAAACGAACTATCTAATGCAAAAAGAATTTTTCAAATCGGATTAGTAGTTCCTGAGATTAGTACGTTCAAACAAACTCTGCCTCTTTATAACATTAATATAGATTTATACTTCTTAAATATTTCTAATAGATTAAGTTAATTTGTTCTTCATTTATAACTAACAAGTGATTTACTCTCGTATCTCTTAAGTGCGTCCCTAAGGGTCTTTTTGCCGATAAGATATCGATAAAACAAATCAAAGACTGTTTTTTTCCGACTGAAAACACAAATAGCTTCTAGCAGACGAAGTAATGTAGCTTCCTATTATCTAGTGAAATAATCTATCAGAATCGGATCAGTAGTTTCAGAGATACTAACAGACAAACTTACTTTTTTATAATATTAGTGAAAAAATAGATAAGTAAGGAAATAAACAATTTTTACTGCGACAAAAATACAAATAAGCTTAGCATAAATAGTCACAAAAGGCATGCTTCCTTATTACTACCAGATATCGCTTACCAGATTAAAGTATTTGTAGAATAAAAAAGGTATAGCGCAAGATTCGTTTTTTTTTTCAATATAATTAATAGTCACGTGAAAATTGTATCGAAACCTGAAAATGTCTAAAGTTTTGTTCCTAGAGACGAATTTTCTAAGCTTTCACGAACTTTTAAATTCTGTTATTCCAAATTTTTTATACTGTTATTATATTTATATATATATATATATATATATATATATATATATATATATATATATATATGTATGTACGTATACATTTGAGTGGATTCCCGAAGTACAATGAAATTTAATTAAGTACGCCATCTGAGATAAAAGCCGTCTCAGCGTCACACTGAAAATTATGATCGTTTCTTATCTTATATTTCTACAAGAAGTGGAAAATTGTTGGAAATAATCACTTTACTTTAAGAAGATTTTTAGGTAAACTAAAAGTACATTTTTAGTAACTAATGGTTTTTTTAATTTATATTATAATTATTTAAAATATTAAACACAAAAATTGCTTTACTTTGTCAAGTACATTTTTTAATATCAATAACTGTCTAAAGAAATCTAAAGATTTCCTGCAAAGATAATGATTAACACCTCGTAGATAAGCACTATGAAGGGTTTGGTACGTTGATAGTGTGGTCACTGCCTAACATAGTACGTTCAATTCTCGTACCTGCCTTGACCTTTCTTAGGACATGTCGAATTATTTATACGTATAATGAAATTGTAGAGGTCGAATGTCTGTACATAAAAAAAATGCTAAAAACCGAGTCAGGAGGATGTAAGAAGAGAAATAGAACAAACAAATTCAAGTTTTTTGTTTCTCTGTCTGTTAGTCTGTTTGTAAGGGTTAATCTCTAAAACTGTTGGACGGATTTAAATGAAATTTTGCATGGTGATAACTTATATCCCCGGTCAACATTTTAGATTTTTTATCCCGGGAAGTTAAAGAGTTCCCGTGGGATAGTTAAATAACTATAGTAATTTATACAGTTTAGTACACAAAAACTAATGATTGGATTTTAATGAAACTTTACGATAATATAGTTCATACATCAGAATAACAAATAGGCTACTTTTTATCCCGGAAAAATGTATGGTTCCCGTGGGATAGATTTGTCTTTCTTAGTCTATACATAAAATAAAATTCTGAGTCGACTTTGTACATTAAAAATTTTTTGGAAAATCTCATTGAAATGGTCATTATTATCGATAAAGAGGCCGAATCTATAGTTTTTAGAATTTTTGTCTGTCTGTCTGTCTGGGAATGCACAGGACCGGAAACCACTGGATGTATTTTGATGAAATTTGGTATGTTGACAGCTGGTTATCGGGGTCAATATTTAGGATACGTTTTTACTGCAGGAAAATATGACATCTCTGAGAAATCTATACTAAACGTTAAAACGCAACTAGAGACGAACCCGAGCTGAGCGAGGGTGTGTCGCTATTGTATTATAAGAGTTAGAATATATAAAATGAACCTCACACAAATGTAATATCTCTTACATAGATCTTCGAACCAAACCAAAAATCTACTAAACTTACAAAAATATTCTAAGAAAGAAAACACCACAATATTATCCAGAAAAGAGCAAGAGCAATCTTTGTCTTTATTGCTAAAGTAAGTAAATTTGACCAAGTAAAAAGTAAATCTTAAATAATACCTTGCATTACGGAAGGAAGGAAGTCTTGCTATAAATGCGAGATTAAATCTGAATTATTATGTAGAAGTTATCAGTCGTACCGCATTGCGACAACAATATACCCCACTTTCAGCCTAATTTGCATTTTCTCGTGACTTAACTACGTGATATATTAAGAAAAACATGTAACAAACTGTATTAAAGTTCGTTCAAAAACTGAGTTTTGTTGTTTGTTTATATTAAATGCTTCTATATTAGTACTTATAATAATTTAATCTTTATAGGGCTGGTCCACACTATGGATGCAAGAAACGTTGCCAGAGTGTTATTTAATAGGAGCTTGACTCTTACTGATAGTGCTTATTATTTCTTTAAAAAAATACTTACTAGACCGATATCGGGCTGAGGACGAACCGTGATCTGCATTATAGTGTGGATTGGACTTTAAGATCTTTATGTTTAAATCGGGCCCCTCCTTAATGCTAGGAGAATTAGGGCATAGTCAGCAACCTCACACACCTTTAAAAAACCGCTTAGGTTCTTCCTACCTCGTAGTTTTCCCGCAATGTTTTTTCAAGTATAAGTAAATTTTGATCTAACAATTAAGATGTAAAATTTTTGAATCTTTATAATTTTAAATAAAAAAATATTTAAAAAACCTATTCAGAGATTAACCCCACATGATTTTGTGGACCTAGTTTTTTTATAACATCCCTTATCCCTTATTACGTAACTGGAGACAAATCCTAACCTAAAATCGAATATAAGACTTTTGAGTGAGAGCTTTATTGTCGAACGACTTCCGAAAATAATTTAAAATTAGATAGCGGATATTAATAATATGTTAAAACTTCAGAAATTTCGAAGGTATTCGAACTTCTTTGAATGAATATTCTAAAGAGTGGATATTTTAAAAGTATGGTATTTTAAGGTTTCTATAAAACAAGCCAGGTATAGCTTAATTCTCATGTAAAATAACAATAATAATTAAAATTACTTATATTACGACGTAAAAACCTATTAAAATCAAAACCCATGGAATACCTCTACATTTTTAAAGTCGGTCAAAAATCATTCTACTAAATAAGCTACTATAGATATTTCATTGGAACTAATGTATTCACACCCAACATCAGTAGTTACAACGAGAAAAAATAAATAAATCAGTCACTCATAGTCCGCCTCAACAGTATAATAAGTATTTCTGTCATGTCGATCCATTTTGCATTTCTAGAGAAAGATTAAAAAAAGCTATTATTTTTGAACACACATACACTCAATTTAAACATGGTGTAATGAATGGTTGTATGCCTATTATACTGTTTTTTCTTTTACCTGATTTATTGTTTTTTTATGTAATTTATTTCTTTTCTTTAATATAATTATGTAAACTTAGTCTAGATATTGCATAAATAATGAAAATTCGAAATTGGCTTATCATCGTCGACGTCTCAGCCCAAACACGTCCACTGCTGTACCTACGTCTCCCCAAAGATGGAGGCCTATGCCTCCCCCAAAGATTTCGATCTCATCCGGAGATTCTTCGCACCCCCTGCCCCACCGTTACCTAGGCCGCTACCTTGACAAGGAATAGTGGAGCTGCCGGATACTGGGGGTTTTGTGCGTTGGCCATTCTGGGCGGGGGGAGGGAAGGAGGGGGGGGGGGGGGGAATTGCCATAATCGCCACGCTTGGCGCAGGCGGGTTGGCGATCGCAGTCATTAGCGCATGCACTCGGAAAATGCTGCTGCCCATCCTGCGGTATTTATGTCTTAGTCGCCTTTTACGACACCTTTTTATGCCGTGCTTTTTTATGCCCGACACACGCGGCAATTGGCTTATATAAGGACTTGTTTCTTTGTGCTTTCTATTTCTGTATGTTGATGTGGATATTGGTTTAAATAAATAAATAAATAAATATACACTCTCGCCTCCCATTGAAATTAGTACGGAGCACATTCTTACTCTATTATTCAGAATGTGCTAAATCAATAGTTACCTAATACAGTTCATTGTTAATTGGCATATGTAGCTCACCGCAGTGACGAAACCTTGTGAAAGTCTGAAACTTAACACTAGACAATGGTTATCGAGTTTTGTATTTTGAGTAATATTAGATCGAAATCGATATTGTTAAATGATTGACGTGTTTTTTGATATGTACTGAAAAGCTTTTAAATGAATGTTCTGGTAACTTAGCGTTTGATAATATCGATTAATTTTTTGACTAGCTTTTTCTAAGATTGTACTCGAGTAGTAGTCAGGTATAGTGATCGATTGTAAGATTCACATTATTATTTTGTCCGTATCGTAATTTTTGAAGAGAAACTTCTTTAGAAATTGTGGTTTAAAACTAGATAAAACGAAAATGTGTCACGACAAAGAGACAAACACGTAAATACTCGTATATAGGATTAAGCCGGCGATAGAATGAGATAGAATATATTACAGAGGAAGTGAAAAATAGTAAAAACAATACTGATTGATATGTAATCTTTACTAATATTATAAAGAGGAAAGATTTGTTTGTTTGTTTGTTTACATCGAATAGGCTCCGAAACTACTAAACTGATTAAGATGAAATTTGCTAAGAAGATAGTTTGAGAGCCTGGGAAGGATATAGGATAGTTTTTATCCAGGAAATCATCCCTTAAGGGAATGAAAATGTGGATGAAAGTTTATATGGGGAAGCAAGCTAAGGACGAACCCGAGCGAAGCGAGGGCGAGTCGCTTGTGTAATATATGTTAAAATAAAATGTAAAATAACTTTTAAAATTAGTAAAAATATTATAAAAAACCTTATAATTATCTTACTTCTGATACTCTATATTCATCTCATTCTTTTGGTTACTTTTTTGAAGTTCCACTCTTACCGTGTGTGAATTTGGCTTATACTTAATATCGCTTTTAAGGGTTCCGTGCCCAAAGGGTATAATGGGACCCTATTACTAAGACTTCGCTGTCCGTCCGTCCGTCTGTCTGTCTGTCCGTCTGTCACCAGGCTGTATCTCATGAACCGTGATAGTTAGACAGTTGAAATTTTTACAGATGATGTATTTCTATTGCCGCTATCACAAAAAATACAAAAAAAAAACGGAATAAAATAAATATTCAAGGGGGCTCCCATACAATAAACGTGATTGTTTTGCTCGTTTTTACTCGATATTGATAACAACAACAGGTATATGCTTGAAATATTCACAGAATGTTTAGTTATATATTCACTTTAGCATAAATAATGAAATTAAAATAAAACAAATATTTAAGGGGAGCTGCCATACAACAGACATGATTTTTTTTGACGTTTTTATAGATGATGGTACGGAACCCTTCGTGCGCAAGTCCGACTCGCACTTGGTCGGTTTTATTTTGAATCAAAAAGAATGGTAAATGGTCATAAAAAGACTATTTCCCCTCCTACGAGTGTGTTGAGTTCTTAGTAGACCTAGTAAATTGGAAGTATATTACAGAAATTCTATATTGGATATTGACTATAAAACCTTACTAATGGCCAATTTACTGTTATTTATTATAAGAACCCTAAGTCCTAACAGGCTTCCGAGTGAGTGGATTAAATTATCTGAGATCGTTTAAGTAAATTATTTGGAAACTTTAATGTTGTTTTTACATGTACATACAAAGCAGTAACGATGCCATAAAATTAGGAAACGAAATATATTTTTAAAAAGTTTTTTGGGATGAAGTTCCTTATGGGACGATGCGGAGGGTACCCTAGCCGGCAGAAAACGTACGTAACGTCCGTAACGAAAAAAACGATGTGTGTTCGCTGTACAGTGTCTAATGTATAGTCTACGTGATGACTGTTATTATTATTATTATATATTTTTATGAATCATTGTGAATAAAATAAAAGTGTTAAGATAATTTTCTTAAGTAGTTTTTGAATTTTACCGGTAAAAAATCATAAAAAAATGTATACTCGAATAATTATTTTCTTTTTACCTCGACTAGAACTTGAAATTTATATTTTGTAATAAGGAACTTCGTTCCTTTCTTTTTTTGTTTGAATAAACTTCGTATTTACTAGTTATTTTAAACCCATTCATGCTATGATATAATATACTATCGAGCTGATCTAAGGATATAGTAAAATATTTGAGTGTGGTATCATTTAATTCATTTAGACGAGTCTCTACGTCTAACAACTATATTATTTCACTCAACAACTATATTAATAGCGTATTTTTTAGTTTTTTAATACTAAAGATATTATGTATGTTATTTACTAACGCAGTAATGGCTGTGGTATATGTATGATTAATATAAATGTATGGGAATGTCAGTAATATTTTACTATTTTTACTTAGGCATCAAATTTTTCATTTGCAAAGAGACTTACAGATATCATAAATATTTAAATTAAGTTCAATATCTTGGTTATCTTCTTCTATCTTCTATATTATAAAGAGGAAAGATTTGATTTTTTGTTTGTTTGTACTGAATAGGCTCCGAAACTACTGGACCGATTTAGATGAATTTTGGTGAGAAGATAGTTTGGAACCCTGGAAATAACATAGGGTAGTTTTTTCCCGGAAATTATCCCTTAAAGGGGTGAACATGGGGATGAAAGTTTGTATGGGGAATTAACCTAGGGACGAACCCGAGCGAAGCGAGGGTGACTCGCTAGTCACATATAAAGAAATCAGTGTCGTCAATTTATCAAAAAATGAATTCCTATTATATTGTGCAAAAACGACTTCAGGAATATAAATAAGCATATTTGTAATTTCCTTTATTATAAATACTTTATTTCAAAACCTGTATAGAGTCATTTCTTCAAGCTGAGACAGTTCAAAATCTGCTCTGCCATCAAAATCTGAAACACAATATCACGTCGGTTCTCATTTCATATTTCGACAAAGAGTCTGCTCTACGGTGATAAAATAACAAAAGAAACGCCTTACAGGGGTTTTAGTCCTTGATTTTGCGCTCTTCACAAGTTACGTCAGTGTACACTGTACATGTTGCTAAGCAAGCAATTTGGGAGATGTTACGTTCACAGTTAAACAATCCTTATGGGATGCTGGATTTTATCTCAATAGCTTGAGGGATTTTATGACTGAATTTCTGAATATTATGCAATCTAAATTTCTATCACTTTGTGTGTGTTTTTATACATAATATACTAGCTTTTGCCTGCGGCTACGCTCGCGTAGTTTACTAATTGCGTTATGTACAGTTGCCCCACTTTAGAGGTTGTAGCAAGATACAGATACGAAACGTTTGGCTCAGTTTGTAGTGACTCTGCTTGCTCTGCCAACGGTCGCGAGTTCAAGTCCCGCTGGGGGCATTTATTTGTGTGATGAGCATGAATGTTTGTACTCCAGTCGTTGGTGTTTATATTTATAATATATATGTATTTAAAGTTATATAAGTGTAATGTATCAACTATCTGTTATCCATAACACAAGTCTCGTAGCTTACCATGGAACTAGATGGTTAGTGTTGCCCAAATTCAGTCTTGGTCTTGCAGTCTTGGTCTTGGTCTTGCATTTTTGCAAGACCAAGACCAAGAACAAGACCGCGTATTTTTAGCAAGACCAAGACCAAGACTGACCATGCAAGACTTGAGCAAGAACAAGACTAATCCCGCAAGACTCTTGCGTCTTGCAGCTAGGACTTAGCGCTATTTCACGGAGTAGTTAGGAATAACAGTTCGGTGTATAGGTACGCTTAGGAATTCTATGAGACGCAAAAAACTGTATCAAAGAATATGAAAAACTGGACCTATTCGCATTACGACCAATACCTACCATAAGCATACATAGCGAATAAAAAAATATCCATTAAAATCAAACAGAGTGCATGCATAGTTTTGTTTTTACATCGGCACTTTGATAATGCGGCATCAAAGGTTTTGTACTGACGTCTCAAAGAAATTTGTCGCTTTTCGGAAGTACATGGGGATGATACACGTGGCGGCGGCTTCTTTTGAATTCACATACAACAATCGGTGCCGCCGCGCCGAAATCACAACATTTGACACTAATTGATTGCCGCCATAGAACCTAGGTATAGTTTTAAGGGCACAGGTGTTCCAAAGAATAAATAAGTTTCAGTGTGCTTATAATGGAAACGAATACATACATTATACTGATCACGCAAGTAGTATTATGATTAGATAATGGTAAGGATAGGTAGTAGATGTCATAATAATTTATTCTAGTAAGTATATAGTATAATATCTTCTTATCTATAACTAGCTTTTCCCGCGACTTCGTCCGCGTGGATTAGTGACTGCTCGCAGAGCTACCGGCGCAGCGGCCAGCGCCCTCCCCCCTCACGATCGTCCCGCACTCGCCTTGTATCGGGCTGAGCCATAGACCGCGTAAAGTTAAATATGTATATTTTAAAACTATGATATCTCCTAAGATATTCATTGAAATCAAATGATGTCAAGGGCAATTTTATTCAAAATTAAATACTTGTGATGTATAACGTATTTATTTGGATAAGGATTAATATCATATTTTGAAAAACATCTTCGAAAGTATAGCATTATTTTAGAACAAATTTGATTACCATAAAAATGGTTATATTGAGTCAGCCTTAAAAGATAGACATATGCTGTCGCGGACTTTTTTTAGAACTTTTAAAGGGAAACAATTCCGTCATACATAATTTTTGCGTAACTTTAACCGTTTACGCAGCGCACGCAACGGAAGCTCTCAAAAGGAATTAATTTTTCCCGTTTTTGCAACATTTTTCATTTATGCTCCGCTCCTATTGGTCGTAGCGTGATGTTATATAGCCTAAAGCCTTTCTCGATAAATGGACTATCCAACACAAAAAGAATTTTTCAATTCCAACCAGTAGTTCCTGAGATTAGCGCGTTCAACCAAACAAACAAACAAACAAACAAACAAACAAACAAACAAACAAACAAACAAACAAACAAACAAACTCTTCAGCTTTATAATATTAGTATAGATAATAAAGCTGAAGAGTTTGTTTGTTTGTTTGAACGCGCTAATCTCAGGAACTACTGGCCAGAATTGAAAAATTCTTTTTATGTTGGTTAGTCCACTTACCGAAGAAGGCTATAGGCTATATAACATCACGCTACGACCAATAGGAGCCGAGCAGTAATAAAAAATGTTGTAAAAACGGAATAGTTTATAAAAGTTTGTATGAAACTCGGCAAGGACGAATAAGCCACGGGGACGAAGTCGCGAGTGACTGCTAGTTGATTATATGGGTTTAAACTAAATACTTAGGTACTATTATTGTACATTTAGTCAAAATATTTTTTAAATTTCTTAATTTTTTACAAGAAAAAATAGCAAAAATGTGGTCAAATATCACCCGTTTGATAAATATTGTAGCCACTTTTAAACATACTTGAAACGTGTAAAAAAATTCTACAAAACTAATAAAATAATATAAAAAGCGTACCTACCTACTTTTAAAATAAAAAGCCTGCAATACGATTTTTGTATTGCTTATGAGCCCGAATATCTCTGAGGGAGATGATGAGAGTAAGTATTTACTAGCAGTGCCCGCGACTTCGTCCACGAGGAATAGTAACTTTGGAGGTATAGTGACGTTCAGGATTTATTTATTTATTTTAAAACTTCTGTCATCAAACATACAAACAAACTTTTCAGCTTTATAATATTAGTATAGATGTACGACAAAACATTCATTTATATGTAAAGAATAGTGATTGGACAATGTCACGCATCTATACAAGTATGTATTTAATTTGTGTTTGAACGCCGCACGCGGCGTCGTTTGATTTACGGCGGCATCCTTTTAATAGAGTTGGCACGTGCCGTGGCCGCGCGGTAGAAAGCAAGGAAATGTACTATATAATAAGGAATTATTTTAATTCCAGTCATTTTTAATTGAGCTGTGCTTCGAGTCTAACGTAATAATAGTTTTTACTAATTCTTGTTGTTTACGGAAAACGTATCACGTCTACAATTTAATATGAGGGACGAAGATTCAAATTGTTCTAGTCCGAGTAATGAGAGTTACAGATCTAAAAGACACAAAAGCAAATTTGAGGAGTTTTTCGAAATAATTCATGCATCCCAATCCCAAACTGCCTTGTGTAAATTGTGCCAACATAAAAAAGTTGAAATAAAAATGAAAAACAGAAACACTTCAGGCTTAAGGAAACATCTAATATCTTTCCACAAAAAGGAATCACAAATATTTCTTCCTGTTAAACCAAAATTAAGCGGAGATATCGCAAGCTTTTTCGTAACTGCTGGAAGTGGACAGGTAAGAATAAATTTACTTATCTCACAACTGACGGGCCTGTGGTCTAGTGGTTAGTGACCCTGACTGCTACGCCAGAGGTCGTGGGTTCGATCCCCACCCAGGATAAATCTTTGTGTGATGAGCACGATGATGTATTCTGTGTCTGGGTGTTATTTATCTATAATATGTATGTATTTAGAATTTATATGTATGTTTATCAGTTGTCTGATTTCCATAGTACAAGCTCTGCTTAGTTTGGGATCAGGTGGCCGTGTGTGAGATGTCCGAATATATTTATTTATTTAATTACATAACACCATATTAAGTATGTAATTATCGTGTTAAATATTTTTTATAAAACACTCATATTTTCATTTGTTTTCATAATCGCCCTGTAAACAACTAAGTACTTTATTTTGGTAAATTACAGTACAGTGCAACCTTAATATAACAAACCTCAATTTAACAACAACAAACCTCCTCCTCCTAAACGCTCAAACCTAGTATGTTTTAAATAATAACACAGATTTATTGTTTTGTTTATTAAGAAACAGTTACTCCCATGGAAAACGGCATATAGCTCAGTTGATAACCATGTGGCGGTTATCAAATTTTTTATCAAATCTTCAGACATTTATCAATCTGATTGTTCTTTGCTTTGGCTATGTTAATTCTAAAGATCTAAAGTAAACTTTAATAAATAGCAATAGTCTAATAGGTAATTGCAAGACTTGCAAGACTCTTGCTGCAAGACCAAGACCAAGACCAAGACTGGGAGCGCAAGACCAAGACCAAGACCAAGACCAGGTGTATTGGCGCAAGACCAAGACCAAGACTGGCCAAGTCTCGTCTTGTTCTTGCATTTGGGCAACACTATAGATGGTGCTGTGTGTCAATGTCCCAACATATTTATATTTAAATAAATCTAAATATATTGGGACAATAACACACAACACCATCTGTAAATACAGGAGATTAGGTTTTACGGATTAAGATTAGGCTAGGATTATAACATTTCTCAAATATCGCGTACACAATATTCTAATTCTATACTTCTATACTGGTTACTACGGGGATTAGCATGTTCCAATAAACAAATGCTACTCAGTTTTATATATTAGTATTCGCTTTTGCTTTAAAAAAGGCTTTTTTAAATTTATTGAACTAGTAAAATACTAAGGTATTTCATGGTAATTACTCCTTGATTTGCCATGAGCATTTTCGTAAGATTTGAGGTGTCATTAAAAAGAAAAAAATAATAATATATTTACAAGCAAATTCAATTTGACATTAATTATATTAGAAAATGTAGACATGTATATTATAGTACCTGGGCGACCGAGCTTCGCTCGGAGTTCTTTTTTGTTATATCGTATTTTTTAGATAAAAAAAAAACTAAAAACTTGAATAAATACAAAAAAATTAATAAAAGTAAAAACTTTGTATTCCGACCGGGACTCGATTCCGGACATATGTGTTGTCTAACTTGCGCCTTGACCGCTTGACCACGATGCTTACATCCGATGCAAAACCGCATGAAAGCACGCGTTTTCCCAGACATGAGACTAATCTAAATCAATTTTTCGCCCCCATAAGCCCCCATATATCAAATTTCAGCGAAATCGTTGAGCCATTATAGCCATTATAGCCAATAGAGCCATTTCCGAGATCGCTGGTATAAATAAATAAACAAATAAAGATATAAATGTACAAGAATTGCTCGTTTAAATATATACGATTTTATGTAATCAATAACTGTATAATATAGATAGTTATTATACCTATTAAAATATTGTAAGTATGAAGACATTATGAGCTACACTAGACATGCAATTATTCATTCTTTTTCTTTCTCCGATAGTTAATTTTCTTTTATTTTTTCCTACATATGCTTCTAGTAATTTATTCAATTACATTACTGATACATCTGTATTATTTAAGACTGTAAATGTTCTACTTGGTGAGTCTAATAAATATTAATATTATTGGTATACTTGAAAAATAGAGTTTCCGTTGAAATATTAGATACGTAGTCAAAATTTCACTCAAATATCGCTAGGACAACAAATTTTCAAGAGACTGCCCTAAACTTAACGCCACTACGGCCTTGCGGTAGAATGGACAGATTGCATTTAAGATGGCCTCACACTAACCAAGTTCGGGGGGCAAGTGAACCTTATAACGATAGTTTAGTTTAGATTGAGATAGAGCATGAAAATTTCAGAATTTCTATTGCCAAAGAGTATCCCTACATAGTAGTATCCCTAGAAGTAATTAGTTACTTGAAATTTTATTAGTATTCATTATTTTTAAGTACATAATGTATAAAAGATATATTTGTTAAAATAAAAAACTATGTAAAGAAATATAATGGACTATACCTTGTAAATAAAGAATAAGAAAAATATATAAAAACATCACAAAAGAACTTTTAACTAAACAGTGTATTTAAAACAAATTATGTATATTAACATTTGTTGTCATCTATTATAAAGGGGAAAAATTTGTATTTTTGTGTGTTCGTAACGAATAAACTCACTACTGGACCAATTTAAATGAAATTTGGTAAGAACATAGTTTGAGACCCTGGAAAGGACATAGGATTTTTTTATTCTGGAAATCATAACTTAAGGGGGTGAAAATGGGGGTGAAAGTTTGTATGGGGAATCAACCTAGGGACGAACCCGAGCGAAACGAAACGCTAGTTAAGGATATGGAAAGTGCCTTCCAATTTTAGCACTAGCCAAGATATCTAGATTATCTACGCACTAATGAATCACAAGGTCATACTTACGTCATAACAAATACCGTTATGTGGCCATTTACTAATTGTCAACTAAATTTTACTGTTACGAACTACATAATAGTAGAGTGTTTATTGATTATTCCTTTGGGCAGCAACGGATCGATGTAATTATATAATTATAATTCAATAGGGTATTTGTTTGGTACGTAAAATGTAGTCATATATATTTATATACATTATATTACAAAATGTTGAAGGAAAATATTGTATGGAATGCATGTCTGAGAGAACTTAGCAAGTTTTCGAAAGACATGTGAAGTCCATCAACATGCAATTGGCCAGTTTGGTGGACTATGGCCTGACCCGTATCGAAGCGAGGCCTATGCCAAGTAGTGGGACGTTAATTTTTAAGATGCGCGCGCACACCGACAACCAAAAACCGACATGATGACGTTAGCTGCATTCCTTTTACAAACAGACAGTTATGACACACGGGATGAAATCTTTAGCTGTTTTTGTTCTGTTACGCCAAAGAAGTATAACTTCTTACGTGCGTACATAAGTGCACACATGTTTTTTTTATGATAAATAAGATATTTCTACTTCCGTATATAGGCCATTTACATGGCTTGCCGATTAAATATAATTTAAGCTATATAAGGATAGCTCTAATAAAAGATTTTGGAAAGGGTTTTTTCAGAAATCTATTATAATTTTTATCCGAGTTCAAAGTAAGGAGGTTGTCAATTTTTTACTACACATTTTTTGTGTATAGTCGTGAACAACTTCTTGGATTATGAACCAATTTCAAAAATAATTATATAAAACCTTTTTCCTTATTATTATATCAATAGATTTTAGTTTGTAAGCTTCATGTTTTTCAAAATTCAATTAAGTTTCAAGCATTTTAGGTGTAATTAAATTTATCAGATCGTTTTCGTCAAGGACTGCAAAATTAATTAAATTTCTGAGACTGTTTCAAGGATGATTTAGTAAAATGTTACCAATGAAGATGGTGCGACAGCTAGTGACTTAGCTATTTATACTTAAAAATCAATCTCTTACTATTTTTATGTTTAAAGAGATGAAGACTCTTAGCAATAAATTAAATTCCATATACTCGTATTGATTTACTATCAAATTATTATAATGTTTACTGAAGGCCATGGAGTCTACCTGGAGTTTTTAAGAATTCTCTGAAAAATAGGTAAAAGTAAAACTCAACAGATTAATTTAAAACTAATTTTTAAAAAAATACGTAAGTAAATATAACTTTCACCCTCTATTTAAAGCTTAAAAGAAAATATCCTTTTGTCCTCCCCATCTATGCTATGGGAGAAACTTCTGTACAAGTGTGCCAGTCAGCCAGTGCTACAGTTTTATTGAGTTTATGCTGACATACGTCTTGTCTCCATTTCAATAAATTTTATGATCTTTGATGTTATACTAAAATTCTATAAAAAAAAGCATTTGGATTTCTATGAATTTTCTAATTTTCTGTTTTTTTTTTTGCATAAAACCTAAGTATTTTTTTTGGTAAATAAACATAAAGACAATAACAATTTAAAGAGAAACATAAAACTAACATCGATCAATAAATTTCGAACTATTATGGGTATTTTAAAATTATAAATAGCCAAAGGGGTCGCGCCGTTTTCAATTGAAGTACCTACTTATCAACAAACAATATTTTATTTTTACTATCTATTCATACGTATAATTAAATTTTTATAATAAATATTTTTTGGAGAATCTTATTGATTTAGTCTTTATTATCGATACAGAAGCCGAAAACCACTAGACCGATTTTGATGAAATTTGGTATGATGATAGATGGTTATCCGGGTCAACATATAGGATACTTTTTACTGCGGGAAAATATGTCACCTCTGAGAAATCAATACTAAACGTTAAAACGTAACTAGGGACAGATCCGAGCGGTCGATCGGACACCGAGGGTGAGTCGCTAGTACAGTATAAAACACTAACATTGATTGACATCTTATATATCTTGTATTCTTATACGTCTAACTTGTAACGATATACATACATTTGCATGTAATACTTTCTTAGGTTTACGCGAATATTAGACATTTAAATAAAACTATCTTTTCGGATTTTTTCGCGGATTTATTTTGATTTTTGTTTCCCGACGTTTCGATTGCTTTACAGCAATCATGGTCACGGGAGAGACTTTAGATTTGCATGTACTTTCAGTAAATGACATGGTCGTGTTATTTTATCATTGCCTTATCTATAAAATTTCTTAGTGATTATATTTTATTTATTGTATACATATAATCTCACAAGAAAGAGATAAGTCTAGAAAATTATGCATTCCTTTTAAAAATAAATTAAGGTCAGGGTTATATTTAGACTTGAACAATTGGCGTAGAGTTTGTAATAAATAACTCTTTCTACGTCATATTTTCTTTTACAGTAAAAAAGAAAGTTCCTTAAAATATTTTACCTGTTACTAATGTTAGAAATATATATGTATAGTAAGCCGTGTTAAAATCCCGATTTACATTTCTGAAATTTTAAAGGGAAAATTCGCTTACAGTTGTAAATAAGATGATGAAAAAATACGTAAGGAAATATGCAGGAAAAAATCTAATTGTAAGAACGTTATTAGCTTTTGAAAATCGTGTTAAGTCTGCGGACTTATTGGGTAGGGTAGTGTACTATGAACTGATACTCTTCACATTTGTAGGAGGACCATTCACAGCCGTGGGGCTTTAAAAAGGTTGAATCAATCTATATTATTACGTGAAGTAAAATCTTTATATCCCTTTTTACGAAAATTGCGCGGACGGAGGGGTATGAAATTTCCCACACTTATAGTTTATATAGAGAAGGAGTGTAGAATGCTAATATTTAAAAAAAAATGCATAAAAATAACCTGCACTTGGCCAGCGTGGTGGACTATGGCCTGATTCCCCTCGTATTGAAGGGAGGCCCATACCCAGCTGTGGGACGTTAAAAAGGGCTGAATACAGATGCATAAAAAACATAACACACACTACCATGTATTTGACACACGCGCGCATATATGCTCTTTTCTTTATTGTTAACCAATACCAATACCCCCAACAGTCCTAAAATCAATTACTGTGTTTGTAATCTTTGCGTTTATAACAAAAATCATCTATAAAAAATACTTTCAGCTTTTCCAAACGGGGAAATTTTTCAATTTTTTCGTCTTAAAAACGTTATTCGAGCTAATACAAACCTTTTTACTAAAATACATTAGCCAAATCGATCCAGCCGTTCTCATGTGATGCGATTACCAATGAACAGCATTTCATTTTTATTTATATATAGATAAGTCAATGAATAATACTTACAGCAACTCCCTGGTATTTGGGTTCGATTAATTTGTATTGACGAGAACTTTACACCTAGATGGGTTGTGACTGTCATTAGGGGTCTGAATAAATGGCTTAATCAAATATGTTTTTAAAAATCTTTCTTCTTACAAATTACCTGCTATTATGTCTACACTAAAAATGGAAAAATAAAAATTAAAAAAAAAAAAACGACTTCCAGGCACTGAAAACTAAAAAATAACTAAACGGGGGTTTGAATAGATACCTAATCAGATATTTTCGAAGTCGGTGTGCTTTGATTTGTATCGGCTGGTTTTTATTTTTTTTTTCCTTAAATGATATATTCTATAAATATATGGTTGTAATATGCCTAATATGCGTTATTTAATATTTTTTTTACTATCTCACCTATCCTAATTATTTAAAACATAAATTGAGCACCGATAACCTACAGAATGTTTACTTCTTGCGCGTGTACACATTCATACACGCACTGTTAAATTTTTTAAATGTTGACGACATTTCGACCCATTTGCGCTGTGGTCACGACAAAACCTTACGATAGATTTCTTTCAGCCTAAGTACTCTAGTAGGTACGTAACAAACCGCAATACCACACTTCTGTCTTGACCGTACATAATACTGTCTCGAAATATTGTAAATACATTCTAAATAGAAATAACATGAAGTCACAGAAAATAATGTATAAATATTTTTCCTTTACAAATGAACCTATATTTCCTTTTGCAATGCAGAGTCAACGGCCTTGTCAAGATGTGGCGTTAGAACATGCAATTTAAACGTTGCTTTCTAACTGTCTCGACGTAATTGACTAATTTTTACTATAGAGTGTTTGATTTATGGTTTGATATATAACAGAAAGTTATTTAAACATATAATAAAGTTCTAAGTAGAATCTGTACATTAAATATTTATTGGAAAGTGTTATTGAAATAGTTATCACTATCGATACATAGGCCGATTCCATAGTTTTTAGGAATTTTTGTCTGTTTGTCTGCGATCGCGTCACGAGAAAACCACTGGATAAATTTTGATGAAATTTGGTATTATGATAGCTGGTTATCCGGGTTAACATATAGGATACTTTTTACTGCGGGAAAATACCTCATCTTTGAGAAATCTATAATACATTAATATTATTAAAATGAAACCTGTATTATTACTATGTTGCTGTTCTTTTTTTAAAGCAAACAATATAGAGTGATAAAGATATTACAACAATTAGTTCATAGTTAATGAGACGAAAACTATTTTGAAAGTTATTCCAGATTTAAGAGTGAAAGGGGATTTTTATTTGATCCCATATATCATTCAAAATATATTTATAAAATTAATGAATGTTAATATTAATCGGTTTACAACTGAGTAAAATATACAAAAAACATCTTTCTCCACATTAAATATGTTATTTCTAAAAACGGACAAAAATGTATAGCCATATGTATATGTCGCATGATGACAATAAAGAAGAAAAATTCTGTATGATGTAAAAAAAATATTTATTTTTAATATTTGCATACTATGAAATAATGTCATATTAGAAAAATAAAAAAAATCTTTTTGAAGGGAGCAAAGGTTACTTTTAAAACTTACTTTGAGTTAAGTTCAATTATTTTGTAACTTTTTGGTAATATAAAAAATATTATATTTAACTAAAGTTTATGAGTGAGAATTAAGAATAGGAAAGCCTATGCTAAATAAAAAACGTCTGGGCGATATCTGTGACAGTCAGTAACGTGATGTAAAACAGATTAGGAGTCCATACAGCATCACAAGTAGTGTCATCATGGCTTAGTGACAACGGTGCTGAAATTCAAAGAAGAAAAGCACACGTTTTATAATTTTATTTTCCTTTTTATTAAAGATAGACTACAGTATAATTATATTCTTTCTAACAGCAATATTATAGAGTTTTCAATCAACCATTAGCCTTGGTTAGAGCGTGACGAATTCTCATCTTGACGACGGTTACTTCGACGAGCGGCGAGGCATTTGGATTACAGTTTTTCTTTTCATAACAAAAAAGTGTGACGCGATGATGAATTAACTTTTTAAATCTAGTTTTAGATTAAAATTTATTCTTACTGAAATCCACTGAATATTTAGTTAGAAACGCTGTAATTTTGTTGAATTCAAAGTTTTCATATAATTGAGGATCAATACTTGTACCTATATATTTAATGTAAGTAGTAAAGGCAACAACTTTTTATACATATTAATATAATGAAAGGACTACCCCTTTGTACGTGGATTCCTTTGAACTAAAAGGAAATATTTTATTTTAATATTAGCCAATATTCTGAAACAACTATGATTATAGTCAGATTTAATATTCCATTGTCGAGATTAATAAAGTTTTTTAATACAAAGTATCTAAATCGCCATCCAGCCGCTTTGGGAATAGCAAATAAAAGCAACAGATGCAATCAGATAGGCTTGTGCATAGAGTTCCGTATTCCCACTTTTTTTTTAACTCTAACTTTTACTTTTTTAAATATCTTTAAAATATTTTCGGCATAGGTATACGTAAAAAGCTAAATATATTACATTATAACACGAATTTCATACATCCTTTTAGAAACTTGCCAAAACAATGATTTGTTGATAGCGACACGAAAAAACAAACACTCATTAGTTTTAAAATTACAAAGAGACATTTTAACATTATTTATATTGTACATTTCAATGACTTTATACAACATGTTCCCACGACTTTCACTTTGAATAATAACACGTAAGGAGTCTGATTTCTCTCACTATTGTTTTACATTCAATGGTCCGTGGTAGTATCTTTATTTATAACTTTACTAGCAGAACCCACGGTTTTACTCGCGCTAAAACTATAAAGAAAAACTCTATAAAGGTAGGTTCATACAAACTTTCATCCCATTTTTTCCTCTTTGCAGAATGTTTTTTGAAAAATGCCGAAACACGTATTTATTTAATTGTAATGAAGAGAATACTAAGTTTCAAGTAATTGTAATTATAAATCTCTTTTTGGATTGCATTATAACGTGTTTCCCCTTGAGAATGAGATAATCTCTCGCAATAAAAAGTAGTCTATGTAACTCTCCAGTCCTCCAACTATCTTCATCTAATTTCCATACTGAAACCTCTAATTTTTTTTTATGAAAGATAATTTTGCTTGTTTATTTGTTAATGAATGTTTATAAAAATAAAAATTTAGAACCGTTATTTTATATAAGTATTCAAAAAATATACTTTTAGTTTTATCAAGAACTCTAGTAGTAGTTCTGCAAAAAATTCATAGTGAAAAACTGGACAAAATTCAGCGTGAGTATAAATAATGTGTAGAAATAACGATTTCAAATAATTTTTAAAGGTTTTTTCTATCTCCACGAACGGAACCGCATGGAAAGCCAATGTACCAATTAATATCGTTAAGTGATTTTGTCAAGCGTACAAAATCGGTCACGTTCGACCACAGAGATCTTATTAGTTTTTTTTTAATAGTTATCCGAATAAATAAAAACATTATAAAAAGCTGAAGAGGATCAGCCAGCGTTTATAGTATCTTATAAAATTCAATAAAAATCGGTTAAGTGCGAGTCCAATACGCACACGAAAGGTTCCGTACCATCGTACATGTACTTTTTATTAATGACTTTTACTCTATGTATGTAGTATATTAACTGCAACGATGATCGATTACGAACATTAAAAAAATGTTTCTTGAATTTTTATTTTTATCTATTTTTATTATTTGATGTTACAGCGGCAACAGAAATACATACTCTGTGAAAATTTCAACTCTCTACCTATTACGGTTCATGAGATACAGCCCTCTGACAGACGGACGAACGGATGGACGGACAGCGGAGACTCAGTAACAGAGTTCCGTTGGCACCCTTCGGGTACGGAACCCTAAAAATTAACGCTTGTACACTACAATTTCTCCTCCGCAATCGGTTAGTTTTAGTGTGATTGGCTGTGGTCGATATCGGTTAGGAGGACATTATATTATTATCTACGAGTATTATACTTCTAGGTTGAACATTGACATAGGTTACTTTTCATGATATCATTAATTTTAAGTGGTTAATTCTCTTAGGATATTAGTATATTGAAACCGCTTAAGGTCAAGGTTTTGTTTAGGACAAAAGGAGAAAGTGAGCGAAAGAACAGTTAATAAAAAGGTAAGTAAACCGTTAACAATAAAAATGAAATGCTGTTCCTTGATAAGCGCATCTCTTGAGAATAGTTCGACTAATTTGCTTATTTTTTTAAATGCTTGTCATAGTCCAAATAAGTTCTTTTTTTTTGGAAATAAAAATTAGAAAAATATGAAACGGATTTTGGAAAATTTAAGAGAAACTGAAAACGGATTTTTTCTATAAAAAGTTTGTATTACCTCAAATATCTATACATATAATAAAATTCTAATTTAATCGAATCTGTACAATAAATATTTTTTGGAAAATCTTATTGAAACAGTCATTATTATCGATACAGAGGCCGAATCTATAGTTTTTAGAATTTTCGTCTGTCTGTCTGTCGGTCTGGGAACGCATCATAACAAAACCACTGGACAGATTTTGATGAAATTTGGTATGATGATAGCTGGTTATCCAGATCAACATATAGGATAATTTTTACTGCGGGAAAATATCTCATCTCTAAGAAATCTATACTAACCGTTCAAACGTATCTTGGGACGAACACGAGCGGAGCGAGGGTGAGTCGCTAGTCGTAAATTAAATTGAAATTATGACAGGGTAACGTCTGTAGGGTCAGTATAATATAATTTAAAGCGATCAAATTACGTGAATTAGGTCGACTAACAAATAAAGTCATACCTAATCTGCTTTAATAAATCACGTATACGTTATAAATCTTTGCATATATATGTACTTGTATATACATAGCGAAGTATTGGCAAATCTAGATCATAGTTTAGTGAACTCGCCCGATTGGGGTCACCTCTTCAAACGTTTACATTTATTCATGAAACGGTCAAATTTCAGAAAGGGGTATATAACTTTTTGGCATCATTTTTTTTATTTTCGTCAGTTATGAAAGCTATATCATGAATAGAACACTATGAAAAAAGTGTATTTTAGAAAAAACCACCGGTCCATATAAAAGGTAGCATTGGCCTTTGGTATCGTACTTTTATTTGCATATTTTCGAGCGTTGTTTTTAATCAATTATCAATTTTTACCTATAAGCTTATCGAATTAAAATAAAGATATATAGTTAGATTATTATTGTAAATACGAAAGTTTGTATCTGTATTTTTACTCTTTTGTGTTAAAATGATTTAACTTTGCTGAGTATAACTTGTAGTATGGTTAGGTGTTCAATCACTGAGGGACGGTAACGGTAAGTCCCTTTAAATTAATAAAGTAAGATGTCATTGGGAGGATATTTCGTTAAAAACTAGCGACTCATCCTCACTTCGCTTGGGTTCGTCCCTAGGTTGCTTCCTAAAACAAAATTAATTAATTAATTTGATTTCATTTTTTTTCGTGGGACCCTATTTTTTTTCTAAAATAAAAGTAGCCTAAGTTACTCCTTATTACATCAGCTATCTGCCAGTGACAGTCCCGTCATAATCGGTCCAGCCATTTTAGAAATTAACCGGAACAAACAGACAGACAGACCAAAATTGTAAAAAATGTTGTTTTGGTACATGTATCGTGTATACAACCAGTAAAAATAGGTTATTTTAATATTACAAACAGACACTTTAATTTTATTTATCTGTATAGATGAGTTTAATTTTAGGATAGAATTTCTATAAAAAAACATATGATTAATGTATTTATACATTTTATCCCAATGCTTTATTATCTAAATATTATATTTCAATGTAGTTTAGTTAAAAAAACTAAGTAAAGTATTTATTTATTATTTACATTTGAGACTTTTATGTGCATATTTTCCATATTAATACCACTGGCTAATGGTTAAAGAAATTTTAAAGAAATCTGCAAGTAAGATTTTGAGAACGACATCATTTTAATATCAAACAGTATTTTCAGATATTATCGTCTTCAGTAGGCACATAAAAAACCAGCAATAAGTCAGCTCTTATAAGCAGAACTGCCTTCCGAGCTGGTAGTAGATTCCTCACGGACTTACAAACTGATATTTAATTTAAATTTAAAATCTAAAATTGACGATTTTTAAAGTCTATTTGAATACCTCTATATTATAGAATCAGAATATACACCATATTGAATGAAGTTTGGAGCAATGTATTACGTAGAATCCGGTGGTGGCAAAATATTAAATGAACTCATACATCAGTGGCTATAACGCTATATTATTTAATACTCGTGGGAAATGAGGCGTGGGGCGAAAAGGAAAAGATAAGAGTACTTTACAAATATAACATTTTTCAGTTTTGAATAGCTTATTACTTTCTGTTTGTATGAATGTAACTGTTATATGTGTATTCAGCCCTTTTTAACGTCCCACTGCTGGGCACGGGCCTCCCGTCAATACGAGGAGGATCAGGCCATAAGCCACCACGCTGGCCGAGTGCGGGCGGACTGAGAATAACTTTTGAAAATTTGCTAGGTTCAATTTGCTGTTTTATTATTTACTAGCTGATCCGTCACGGGCTGCCTGTTTAAAAATCGTATATAAAAAATTCATTCAATTTTATTTCCTTACGAACCTTATTCGATCCCACATTAAAAAAAAAAACATTTAAAAAAAATACCAAATCGATCCAGCCGTTCTCAAGCTCTTACTAGGAAGCACGAAACAATCATGAATCAAATATATAATAAAAATAATTCAATAAAATATGTTATTACTATAAATGTTTCTTGTACACTTATTGTTAGTGTTTAACCGCTTACTATATTTTGCAAATAATAATATGCACTTACATATAACAGTTGAGTTGAGGAGGTAATGGTGGCCTAATGGTAACGCGCTCGCTTTGGAAAACGAGTGAAGCGGGTTCAAGCCCGGGTCTCGCATCTCTGATATTTTGTTTTACGGTGCACTTGCCTTACGGTGAAGGAAAACATCTTGAGGAAACCTGCATGTCTGAGAGAACCTAAAAAGTTTTCGAAAGACATGTGAAGTCCGCCAACCCGCACTTGGCCAGCGTGGGGGACTATGGCCTGATCCCCCTCGTATTGAAGGGAGGCCCGTGCCCAGCAGTGGGACGTTAAGAAAGGCTGAATACAATAGATTTATTCCATAATAACCGTTAAAACGTGCCGAGGAATAAACCGAGGGAGGGTCGATTGTCATTAATAAAGGAACAATGTGGACAGGTTCTAATAGATCTGTACTATGATGTAATATATTCACTGTCAACCTTACTCAAGTGATTGAATAGAGGCTTTTCGTTCATAATTTTGTAGGGTTTCTTTTTATTGTAGCATGGCGTTAGAGAGAAAAGAGATGGTTACTCCTAGCCTATGTGTTAGTCTAGATCATGCTATATATGTGTACTAAATTTCATCTAAATCCATTTAGACGTGAAAGAGTAACAAATGTACACATACATTCATGTACAGTCATACACATATGTTTAATAAACTAAGTACAAACTATACGTTTGGCTCAGTTTGTAGTGATACTACTGGCTGTGCCAGCGGTCGCGGGTTTGCGTCCCGCTGGGGCTATTCATTTGTGTAATGAGCATGAATGTTTGTATTTCAGTCATGAGTGTTTACATTTATAATATGTATTCAAAGTTATATATGTGTAATGCGTCAACTCTTTGGTATCCATAACACAAGCCTCATACCTCACCAAGGAACTAGATGGTGCTGTGTGTTAATATCCCAACATATTTATTATTAAATTGAAATCGTATACTCTATACGTTTCTTGTTTAAGTGTGACATTGCTTCATTGACTCTACATAGATTAATATTTAAGTTTGTGAAATATCAAAGAAACACATTACCATTTATCTACTGGTATGCGTTTTTTCACCGTTTGATGTCGACAATCAATAGACGGAAATAATTAATTAGAGCCGCATAAAAGTTTATAGGTACGGAGTGTTTCACGTTGGAAAAATTTTATGTTGTTTCTAAAAATAAATTTGTTCTATTCGAAGATGCATCTACCTACACATTCAAGAATCTGCAATACTGAGTTAAGAAATTTCAGACAACAATTTTATTTAAGTTTGTATCTGTCTGGATGAATGAAATATCTGAGATAAGAGTTGGTAAAGGAAAGTCAAATTCGGACTTTTAAAAAATAAAATATTATGTTTGTTGTTTTATTTATTTCATCTTACAAAAATTTGAATGCAAAACTGTAAACCATAACTAAGTATATTATGTTCACTTCAGCAATATAGTGTTACTAGCTAGAAAAAAAAACTTATCCCACTGTATATTTTTCCGGGATCAAAAAAAGCCTATGTGTTATTCTGATGTATGAACTATATTATTGTACTTTTATTAAAAAGAGTAACACACATCCATACCTCCACACATACAGACATCCATACATCCTCACAAACTTTCACATTTATAATATTAGTAAGATTATTCTATTCTATTTTAAATGATACTAAAATTCTAATATATTATTAGGTTCCGTTTTTTAATGTCTGCTTTTTTATTACATATTTTTATGAATATCTTTCAAAAAGTAATATATGTATATGTATATAAAATGGTTATCAAGGGAGTTCTTAAATACAAATAAAAAGTTTAAAAATATCTACATATTTGTGCCTACAACATATTATAACTGTACTTGTGACTCCTACTTTAAAGCCACAGATAGTCAAATGTGCTAAATATCAAAATATACGACTTTACTCCCTACTCAATATCTTGCGATAGCCATTTCCCTAAGATAAAAAGCAGCCCTCACTTCCCACCGAATCCTTATTAGAGAGTTTGAGTTTTTTAATTTTAGTTTAATATTTATTAAAAGATTTTAAAATTATTACCTATATATTAAAAGTAGCCTATCTATATACATTGAATGTTTTTTTTGCCAGATAAAATCCTGGTCGAAGTGGTGCATTTGTTTTAGAGTTTATGGGTATGAGCGACAAACAAAAAAAGTGTGTGTATGCAATCCACACATGGTAGAAGAAACTTCATAAGTGACCTACGAGAGAATGAGATGAACATATTATATAGAGTATCAGGAGTAGGATAATTATGAGGTTTGGTTTTTTTTACCAAGTTTAAAAGTTATTATACATTTTATTAAACATATATGACATAACATATTATTCAGTATTATTTTTCACTGTGTAATGTATTCTATCTCATTATCTAGCCGGCTTAATCCTATATATTTACGCGTTTGTCTCTTTCTAGTGTTGTATTTTCGTTTCATCGAGTTTCAAATCACAACGATTCTAAAGAAGTTTCACTTCAAAAACGATATATTTTCCAGTATTTTAAATAAACTATACGAGCTTAATGTCTGATTTTAAAGTCACAGACAGACACTTCAATCTTCTTTATAAACACAGTTACGGTATATGTAAAGAGTACTGCGAATTATGAACACCTGAATGTGTTTTCAAGTCGAGTGGTCTAGTTCTAGTACATCATTTGTGTACATGACTAATTTATCTTCATATCATAATATAGAGTGGGATATTGTTTTTTAACAAGTTCTTATCTTCCTTTCTATTGAGTTTTTAATTCAAATATAAATATTTTTCTTGTCTGTCTATTTGATATTAATTTTCTATTATGTAATATAAAAGTTGTTATTATATGTTTGTTTGATGCCTTGACGCTATAACCGAACGTAGCGTAACGATTCTTCAACATTTTTTAACGTCCCACTGCTGGGCACGGACGGCCCAACGACGACGGTATAAGGAGAGCCTTAGGACATAGTCAACTGTGTCCACCAAATGCACGTTGGCGGACTTCACATGTCTTACGAAAACTTGCTAGGGTCTCTCAGACATGCAGGTTTCCTCACGATGTTTTTCTTCACCATAAGGCAAGTGATACCTAATCATTTTGAAAATGAAGTTCTCAATAACCGATCCAAAGTTTTCCTCACTATATGTAAACTCCATAATTATTATGTCCAATTCCTAAAGTTAGTAAAGAATACCAAACATAGATTTGATGACACGTTTGGCTGTTTGTAGTGAACCTACTTGCTGTGTCAGCGATCGCGAGTTCGAGTTCCAATGAGGGCATTCGTTTGTGATGAGCACGAATGTTTGTACTCCAGTCATAGGTGATTACTATTTATATTTATAATATGTATGTATTTAAAGTTATGTGTAGTGTATGAACTACCTGGTATCCATAATACAAGCCTCGAAGCTTACTATGGAACTAGATGGTGCTGTGTATTAATGTTCCAACATATTTATTTATTATTATAGATAGGTTAATGGAATCCATCGCTTGTGGTTGAGTGTGGGGTTACTGCCCAGTGCCCAGCAATAAACAGGCAAGTAAAAAGTATATTATTGACTTGATATCTCGATAAAGCCTGTTTTGTATAGCAATGAACAGAATTGATTCATTTTAAAAATAGCCACGCTATAATAGATACTTCACTATACATACCTGCTATTAATTATCTTGAAGGACTTACTATCAAAACCTAGATAAAGAAATATAACTTACAAAGTGTAATGGAGATTATTTAAAAAAAATAAAACTTTGATAAAGAAAACTTGTAAGAGATAAGTTAATTAGTATTTAATATCGAATATAAAATCCTAAGATTCATTTCATTATTTTATATTTTTAAAAACATACGACATAAACTTTTAATAAATATATTTCCCAGTGAAGCCAGTTGACGTTCCGGAATAGTAATTTAATTTTAAACAAATAAGGGTTCAGGCACTTAAAAACTCATTCCGATCTTGGGGGATGTTTCTTTTTTTATAATTCATATAAGACCACACCATTGAGGCATAACTTATTCATGACGAGAAACCAAAAAACGCATTTTCGTGTTTATAATTATTAATATAAAGTATAATTAAGTAGTAATAGCTTTGCTAAATAAAGAAGTGGCTATGATGACTCTTGAAAAACTTGTCCTCTTATGGTCGCAATTCCAAAGGGATATGATTTGTACAGTAATTATTAAGTGTAAGTACATATATATGTAATTTTAATGACTTGTAAACTAGCGACTCACCCTCGCTTCGCTAGGGTTCCCTCCCTATCTTGCTTCCCAATACAAACTTTCATCCTCATTTTCACCCCTTTAAGGAGATAAATTCTGGAATATATATAGTATCCTATATCAATGTCCCAGTCTCAAACTATCTTCTTACCAAATTTCATCTAAATCGGTTCAGTAGATCCAGAGATTACCCCCTACAACGTCACAAACTCACATACTTTATCCCTTTATAATATTAGTATAGATAAAATATTCATTAAAAAAATGAATATTAAAAACATACCCACAAAATTGAATTTACTTATTTTTAAAGTCGGTCTAAAAGTTGCATAATAAAATATCATATCCATAACAATGCGAAAATTACGTCTACCGCTCGCTCTTTTGCGTGAATAAGAAAGAAAGAGAAAAAAAAACAAAAAAAATGCATTTAAAATTTTACGTAATGATAAGAAAGTAAAATTGTCAAAAGTAAATCATATTTTCGACAATTTCTGTCTACTATCCTTTTGTAAAATTTCATTTGATTGTCCTCTCTATACAAGGGACAATCACCCACCACGCTGCAAAAATACAGATTGGTGGGCAGATGGGTGGGGTCACAGAAAGATGAGAACAAGTTAGGTTCTATCAGACATACAGGTTTCCTCATGTTTTCCTTCACCGTAAGGCAATAATAATCAAGTTAGAAATGCAATGCACATGAAAATATCAAAGGTGCGAAACCCGGGATTTAAACGCGCTTCACTCGGTTTCCCAAGCGAGCGCGTTACCACTGGGCTACCACTGCCTTTTATATGTATTGGTTAGTTCTAAATTAGATATATGTACTCGATCTAGGTTTATAAATTATAAAACAATATCATTAAGTCATGTTCTATTCACATATAATCGTTGCTAATGGGCTACCACTGATAAATTAATGTTACGTCCCGTAAACACATTTAGTAACAATTTGGGGACGCAAACAGTATTTGATATGTAAATTACAGTATAAAATGTCTTACTGTCGACCTGTGGCGCTGTAGTCCGCGTGACAACCCCCCATAATAAATATGGCGTAGTCAAATAAAGGCATGCGCTGTTACCTTGTGTTTAACTAATGTAGTTCAAAACAAACTGCGACTTAAGCAATTCTTTGCAAGCTACAGACATGAAATATAAGGACATTCTATGTTTTTTTAGTTCATAAAAATGCTATTTCGTAATGAAAATCCGTTTTTGGATCACTACTCATATATTAATTACATTCCACTTTTTCAGTAACTACTAGCCATGTATTAACGTTTACTCGCGACTTTTCTTGTGTACTTTATTTATGTTTAATTTCTACGATTTTTAGTCTACTTATAACCTACTTCAATAAAAATGTATAAAAATATTTCAAATCGGACATATAGTTCCAGATGTTAGCGCGTCCAAACACAGAGACAAATAAACAAAAAAAAAAAAACACTTGAAATAAAAACTATTTTTTCGGATTTTTTGTGGATTTTGGTTTCCGACGTTTCGAATGCTTTACAGCAATCATGGTCACGAGAAGAAATAAATCCACGAAAAGATTCGAAGAGATATTTTATATGTAATATTTGTGTAATTCTAAAAAAGTGAAGCAAACGAGTTTTCAACTTTATGGTATAGACTAGCGACTCACCATCACTTCGCTCGGGTTCGTCCCTAGGTACGTTTAAACGATAAGTATGAAATATAAATCTTTGAATTTCTCGGCTTTTCTGTACTATAATATGCATGTATTATACATATAAATTTTAAACCTTCCTCTTGAATCACCCTATCTGTTAAAAAAAACCGCATCATAATCTGTTGCGTAGTTTTAAAGATCTAAGCATACATAGGGACAGACAGACAGCGGGAAGCGACTTTGTTTTATACGTAGTGATGTTTTAAGGAAAGAACTATTAACTAACATATTCAAACGGAAGTCACAAAAATCATATCGATCTGTTTCTTCGTTGGTACAAATAATAAGGAGAAACAAACATATTTTTTGTAATATTATATGTTCATAATATTAATATAAAAGGTTTCGAATAGCTTTGCTAAAAATAAAGTGAATGACTCCTTGTATTTAAAAAGGTGTCCTTTTGAGGTCATTTTTATTGTAGTCATATGTTACTTAGTAGCATGTCAAATATTTTAGACATGTCTCGGAAGAAGGAAATTCAATCATATTAAGGATTGTTTGTGCTTATATAATACTTAAACACCATAGATGACAGCTTTTACAGAGGTATAAAAATTGTAGTATCTAAAATCCAAGAAAATTTTTGTCATATCCAATAATATACAAACTTGTTTTAAATTTAAAATGTCTCGTACCTATACGACTACAATTAACAATTGTAAAACTTATTAGTAATAAAAAAAACCTTATTATTAGTATTAAAAACACAATATAATAATAAAGTAAAAAAAAATTAAACCTATTTTCGAAAGTAAAATATATTTTATAAAAAGAAATAAGTAAAATAGCCTTTTGTCTACTTATATGGATGTTGCCTGATGACTTATATATATCGCTAACAGAATGATAGACGAAGCGTAGACGTAGTTATCTTTTACATAATTTGTAACATATAGAGGTCAAAGGTTAAGAAACTTACTTCAGATGCCCACTGTACGTGCCTCGTATCCAAAACGCTCCTTTCCATTGTAACTCAACACCATCACTCACATAAAAAATATATATAAAAAAACTTTGTAAAATATCCAAAAAATCGTAAAAAATATCGTTTCGTTCGACGGATAACTGTTAGAAAATTCGTTCGGAAAAAACGTCCGCGACTGCGCGCTCGGTCGCTCTGACTCACAACACTATGCTGATGCAAATCGCATTTTTCACTTCGTATTTGCCTCAAATTGTAAATTTACAGAAATAGTACGCGTCTATTTAATATTTTTCACAACTTTCTTACAAAAAACGATAAGAAATAATAAAAAAGCTAAATAAACATATAAAGTCGTCAATTCACGCGCGATAACTACATCAGCTGATAAAATAATACGGTCAGGTTAGTATGACGGACGAGACGACTGTCCCCTCCCGCGGATGGGGGGCTAGATAGTGATGATTTGCATCTGATAGACCGATAACAATTTCCTTTTTTGCATCCTATTCTTAGACAGAGAAAGCTAAAACAACGGGATACAAACAATTAAAATAACCGGATCTAAAGGTATCTATACTGGGTAAGAGTCAGATAAGCGACACAATTGCGATTAATACCGTAAATTGAGGTAATACACGAAACAGGTCATTGTGAATCATCTCGCTTATTATATGACGTCGGTACGATATACAACTACACTATTTACATTTGACACTGCACTATTTTGGCGGTAATTTTGACAAGTGACAGATGACATGTGACAATTAAATTTTTTATTTTTTATTTTTTTCTTGGATAAGATGTAAGTGGTTTCTTGTCGCGGGGCGATGGCCGACTGGCGGTGCCGCGAGGGAGTGGTGGTCGGTGGTAGTGGGATCGATACCACAGTCTGGGGCGCACGCACTGACCGCTCGCACGGCCCCTTCATCTATATTTGGAATATAGGTAGTATCTATTTATTATATTATGTAGGTTAAGAAAGTTAAGCAATTAAATGTTACGTAAAATTATCATTATAAGATTTCGTTTAAAAAATGTATGTAATGATGGGTAGCAGTAATAAATAAAAACAGTATTTATATACAAACTCCATAATTGAATTCAGTTAAAACTCAAACATATATATAATTCAGTATTAAATAATTTTCGAAACATTGTTAGTTTACCGGCAGTCATTAAAGAGAAATAGGTACCACACTTCTGAGAAGAACTGGCGAAAGAAACGAGTAAAAATAATAAAGACTATCTTTATTTCCTATACTGTAAATAAAAAAAAAATGTAGGTCATGGCCAATTATGTTAGATACTACACACACTACACCTGGTGTTACACACCTTTAATTTCATGCAGTACATTCCGTATATTTTTAGCATTTTTACAGAATGACATCACCTGTACTTCGTTATCACGAGATTTACGACAAAAAGAATGTTGTTCGAAAATGATTAACATAATCTATGTTTTACTTTAGACCTTTACCTTTATACCGGTGGTAGGACTCTGTTAAGCCTGAGGAGTCCGACTGGATGGGTACCACCCCTTTATCTATTTCTGCCGCCAAGCAACAATGATTGCATTGTTGTAGCCAGCGCAATTACAGGCAAGAGGCATGTCATCTTAGTCCTCACTGTGATAACGTACCGGCGGTTCTGCAGTTTTGTTACGTAAAACCTAAGTGCATGAACCGTAGGTGTTATGGGCGACAGGTATCGCTTTCCATCAGGTGGGCTGTCTGCTCGTTTATCACTAGATATCATAAAAAAAAAAACCTAAAACCTTTCCTTATTTAAAAAAGTATCTAGTCAATATCTTTATCAAATAAAATTTCAATAATATAATTATTATTGATTTTGTTTGAGCGGGGTTAGTAAATATAATGTAACATACGGACAGACAGACTGAAATTATGTTATTGTATTTAAAAATTGAAATTGCAAGTAAAGCCGAATGCCTAAGCACGTCCATGATAAATTAAAAATAACAATCACTACCTCATTTCTTTTTCTGCTTTCATTCGCGGAACCAATAAAATCTATACAACGACGCACATTCGACCCAAATTTGTTATTGAAACTTTACTGTATTTATGTATTCAATTGGAGGTGAAGTTATAAATATTTACGATGTTAATATTTATTTCTATAATAATATAAAAGAAAATATTTATTAAAATTTGAGGAAAAGCTATATTAATAGAAAATTACCTATAACTGTAACCCTAACTGCCTCGGTGGACTAGTGGCTAGCATGTACGGTCGCAGTTCTGGAGGTCTTGGGTTCGAGTCCCGGGTCGGGCCTAGCTCAGTTATTGAGTATTTCTCTTAAGAAATTCTCAGTAAGAGCCCGGGGTTGGAAAGTTGCAGGTGTTTCACCCTCTTGCCTCGGAGAGCACGTAAAGCCATCGGTCTTGCGCCTATACCCTCACCGGTCGTGTCGAGTAGTCGTCCCACCGGAGTATGAGGGTAACAGGAATAGAGAGTGCACTTGTGTTTACGCACTTACATACGTGCATACTTGCGCACTATAATATCTTCTGCTCAGATTGGTTAGTCTCAAAGAGATTAGCCGCCATGGTCGAAATCGGATGGGGGGACATTACCTACAACTGTTTCTAATTTTTGAAGTTATACTTTTTTTGGCAAATTATGAGAGTAAAATTTTTACGATGCGTGCGCATACCGACAGCCAAAAATCGACATGATGAAGTTAACTGCATTACTTTTACAAATAGAGAGTTGTGACATACGGGATGAAATCTTTAGCTATTTTTGTTTTGTTACGCCAACGAAGTATAACTTCTTACTTGCATACATTAGCACACACACGTTTTTTTTAAATTAATTACAGTAAAGCTCGTTAATAGCTAGCTACACACACTAAACAAAAAAAAAATTGAGAAAAAGGTACTGAACTGTTTTGTCTTTGCCTATATACATAAAATAAAATTCTGAGTCCAATCTGTACTTTAAATATTTTTTTGGAAAATCTTATTGAAATAGACTTTATTATCGATACAGAGACCGAATCTATAGTTTTTAGAATTTTTGTCTGTCTGTCTGTCTGTCTGTCTGTTACCGCATCACAGAAAAACCACTGGAGGGATTTTGATGAAATTTGGTATGATGATAGCTGGATATTCGGGTCAACATATAGGATACTTTTTACCGCGGGAGATTATCTCATTCCCACGGGAGTACACGTTATAACACAACCCAAAAAAATATTTATGATCAGAATTTCTTGAAACTTGGTATTAATGCTCTTCAATACAATTAAATAAATACGTGTTTTAGCGTTTTTTGAAATTCATCCCATAAGGAGATAAAATAAGGAATGAAAATTTGTATGAAACCTACCCTTTCAAAGTTTTTTTGTTGTAGTTTTAGAGCGAGCGAAGCCGCAGGTTTTGCTAGTTAGAATATACATTTAACTGTTAAATATTTCTATGTATAAAAGTCTAATAAGGGTATTTACAACGTTCAAAATCACTATCAATGTAATTATTCTACAATAGTATGTTTTTTCATGAAATTTTTATGTAACCATCCGTAAGGTAAAAGCTACATATTTTATTATTTACTTAATTCATTATATTAACCAGTGACAATTACAATATGATAACTAACTAGCTGACTCATCCTCGATCCGCTCGGGTTCGTACCTAGTTACGTTTAAAATTTTAATATAGATTTCTCAGAGATGAGATATTTTCCCGCAGTAAAAAGTATCCTATATGTTAACCCGCATAACCAGCTATCATTATACCAAAATTTCATCAAATTTTGTTTAGTGGTTTTCTCGTGATGCGTTCCCAGACAGACAGACAAAAATTCATAAACTATAGATTCAGCCTCTGTATGACTATTTCAATAATGACTATTTCAATAAGATTTTCTAAAAAAAAATAATGTACAGATTCGGTTCAGTTGACATTTTATTATGTACAGATTATTTTATGGTTCTTATAGATAAATGCTTATCTTTAAGGTAATTACTAAATGTAAAAATGAATATTATTACAATTTATAAATTCTCAATGACAAAATGACTTATTAAAAAACGTGTCATCAAAATCGGTTTATAATAAACATATAGGGTCATATACAAAATACATAGTATACAGGATGGATTTTTGATACGGGACAGTAAGGGCAGGTACCTTAACTACTATAGTTACAGGAAAACGTTCCTAGGAGACCATCCATAACTTTTTGAGATATTTTGAACTGCATTCACAGATTTTGTTATATACAAAATACTATATATACTTTTTATATGTGTTGTTAAATCTTTAGAACATTCCAGACATTTGGGTAGAAGTATTAAGTATTTTATGGTACAGCATGCAGTGAATGACGAAGCGGTTGCTAGTTATATAGAAATAAACAATGTATATTTTCATAATATTTGCGCAATAATAACGTAACTCTTTTTAGTAAGATAAAGTAGAGCGGCTGGTTAAGTCATAAGCTCGGCATTTCAAAATTGCAACCTCCTGTTATTATTTTGTTCTTTGCTAATTCTTCTCCTTCTAAACGGCTTGATCGATATTAGTATTTTTGTGGGTAATTATGGGGTCACCTGGATGGTTTTTAGCTACAGTTAGACTTTTGTTTGTATGGACTTTTGTTAATTATTTAAAATACAAGATAAATTCGATGCTTACATAATATTCTCATATTCTCCTGAGCGATTCCGGTCATGGTGGTCAATCTCAGTGAGTTTACAAGTATGCGCGCAGACATAAGTGTTGATGTGTGATTCCTGTCACTCTCATACTCCGGTGGGAGGACAATTCGACACGACCTATAAGATATTAGACGTAGGACGTCGGGTTTACGTGCTTTCCAAGACAGGAGATGAAACATCGCCATTTTCCCAACCTTAAGCTGTTACTGAGAATCTCCTAACGGAAAAACTTAACAACTAAAATTGGCCCGACCCAGGGCTTGAATCCAGGATCTCCAGATCTACATGCATACTTGCTAGCCACTAGACTATCTAAGCAGTAACATAATATTATAATAGTATACATACTCCTATATTATAATAATTGCTAGTATCTAAATAAAGATATAAAAAGGTCAAAGTAGCGGTATTATTTCCACCAAGACCTGACCCTGTTGAATACAATAGGAATACCGTAAGTTTGCATAAAAGTGAATCTTATTTGAGATCTTTGTCTAAATGAGGTGTAGCATTGTTTTATTGTGTTGTCTGCTTGGGTATTTTATAAGAAAATCTTTTGTTTGACCCATTGATATATAAAAACAAAAGATACATAATTTAATTAAATTAAAATTAAAAGTGTCTTCAAAAAAATTGCACAATTTGATATTGTGCGCCTTTTTCAAATGTTTTTTGTTAATTGCTTTTCGGGTGACAAAATTAAAACGCATGTTGTTTAGTTGAAAAAAGTACTTTATATCGTGTGCGTAAGTTCGAATTTGTGTTAAGACAATTAGAACTTTCGATTTTTAAATTTTATTCTTTGGTTTGACCTCACGTTAAATGTCGGCGACACTTTTTGAAGAGATATTTTTTAGTATATGTGTATGATTTTTTATATACAAATGATTTCAACATATCTCGATCGGACACAAAGTTTTTACTTTTGTTTTTTTTTTATTTATTCAAGTTTTTAGTTTTTTTTTAATCTAAAAAATACCATATAACAAAAAAGAACTCCGAGCGAAGCTCAGTCGCCCAGGTACTATATTTAAATTGCAACAATTTAATTGATTAAATAATTACAATATCTTAATAGCTAATTTTAATAGCTTTTATTTCCACTAATCAAACCGAAATTTCCGTATATATTTCACTATAAGGAAGTAGACAAGCTTGTGTAACAAAGGTCAGGTTATGTAGTCTACAAAATGCACCACTCTATTTTTATTGTGTTTAAAATTGGCATTTTGCTTGTAGGTCAAATATTGTAAGTAACATTTATGTAATGTCTTTGTCAATAAAAAAAACTCACTTCATTCATAGAGTAAGTGACAGGCAGTATGACTTAAACCGGAGAGTCTAGAACTTTCAGAAGCATGATCATAATAGTTACCTATACATTTATTTATACATATAATAAAGTTCTAACTGAATCTGTACATTAAATATTTTTTGGAAAATCTTATTGAAATAGGCATTATTTAGAGGCCGAATCTATACTTAGTTTTTAGAATTTTTGTCTGTCTGTGTGTCTGTTTGTCTGAGAACACATCACGAGAAAGAGTTTCGGTGCCCTTCTCCTGGCTCCATCATTAGATTGGTTCTATGCTATCAAAGTACTGTATTGTCATGCAGATTTAACATATTTATTAAGTTTTAAATGTATATAATAATTTTAAGTAGGTTAAAACTTTCAAGATTTGATTACATAGCCGGTTACAACAGAAGCTAATATAAGATCGCTAAAAAGATAAAACATACATTTAAGATCTCTTGGGTAAATGAGAACGATGATCTTAGAAAATTGTGTCACAGTTTATAGAAGGCTTTGTGTTCGTTACGTTATTCAAAGTTATTTATATACATCAAATTTTAATATTTTTTATTACTTACTTACTAGCGACTCATCAGTTTGTAGTTAGTTACATAGGTTTTCCAGATGATTTTTCAGCTGTTTTTCGGGTTTTCTATTATTTTTTTATACTTAAACCGCCCCTGACACACCCCCAAAAAATTAAAAAAAAAATTATTCGAATCGGTCCAGCTGTTTTTGAGTTTAAGCGAGACTAATGAACGCCAATAGATATTTATATATATAGACTAGCTGACCTAACGGACCTTGTTCTGTCAAATTAAGTGTGTCGCAGGGCCGATTAAAAAAATAGTATTTTTACATTTTTCCATGATTTTTTCCAATTTTTCTCTTCATAAGAACTATACTAAAGAAATATTTTAAAACTAAAGAAATATTTTAAAAAAAAACTAGCCGAATTGGTCCAGCCGTTCTTGAGTTGTACACTTAGCAACACATTTAGCCATACATTTTTACTTATAAGACTAGCGAGTTGCCCTCGCTTGGTTCGGGCGTGTTCTTAGCTGATTAACAGCAGCAACTTGCATACGTATTATTCTAGTTTATAGTCTACCAGTATACTAAATTTCATCCAAATTCATCCAGATGTATCAGCGTTAAGACGTAACAAACATATACACTCATAAACAGACAAAATTTTACCAAACTCGCATAGATAAATTGTTTAAAAAATCAATACAAGAGATTCAGTGTCCATATATCGCTAGTACAACGTATAAAGGCAACATAACGAAGCAGAAAGTAATGAAAGAAACATAAATCTGCATATGTACGGCTGAAGCTGGCTGAGAGTGGAAATGGCGTCCAATAATATTTTATCGCCGGATCAGTTGAGGCGTGTTTTTAGTTTAAGGTGTTCTTTCACTAGATAGAGCAATAAAGTGCGATATTAAGCGATGTTTTGATATGTTGTTGTCTATTTATGTATTATTTATAAACTTTATAATATTTAATGAGCAATACCTATGCGTGTGATTACTAAAAAAAGGTGAAATATTTTTTTCTTTTTTTTATTATTGGTAAATAAAGGTGTTTTTTTTAAAATCTTAATTAAGCCTACATTAATATTTTTTAGTGTAATTTCTTTTTGATTAAGAAAATAATTATTAAAAAGTGTAAATATAGGTGTGAATTTCAAAGTAGTTGAATCGCAACGCCATTGGTCACACCGAATATGACGTCGGAGTATATTATAACAGAGTGATTAGCGATTTTGTCGCTACAAATTGCTTAAGCAAAATGGTACTCAGTGATAAACGAGCAGACAGTCCACCTGATGGAAAGCGATACCTGTCGCTCATAACACCTACGGTTTTATGTAACAAAACTGCAGAACCGCCGGTACGTTATCACTGTGAGGACTAAGATGTTATGCCTCTTGCCTGTAATTGTGCTGGCTACCTTATCCTTCATACCGGAACACAACAATGCAATCATTGTTGCTTGGCGGCAGAAATAGATAAGGGGGTGGTACCCATCCAGTCGGACTCCTTAGGCTTGACAGAGTCCTACCACCGGTAAAAATTTCATTCATCATTTTTCTGTGTATCATATTATACTGTGTTTCTGTATATCATACTGTGACGTCACGCCAAGCGCGTGAAATGGCAGTATGATATTTAAAAAAAAAAATGTATACTAAATTTTAGTTTTTTGGAGCTGGATATTTTTTTACAACTACATTACACTACATTGGTCCTTTTTCTGTCCGTATTCGATAAAAACTACCTTTGCCTTTTTTAGATCAAGCCTATCCTTAAATCCGCTATTAGCCTATATGGTCTATTGTGAAGGTCCTGTTAAAGCAAGTAAAGCATTTTTTGAAATTTTTCGTTTCTTCCAAATGACCTAATGAAATTTTCCCACTTATTTCAGTAAGGTATATTTACAGATATGTACAATGTACAGAATAAATTTTGCTCTTTTACGTTTTTGAACAAACCATTAAAGTAAATATGAAGGTAATGGATAAATTAAATGTTTATATTATGATATATCTAATAGCAAAATTAAAAAAAAAAAATTAATTTTGTTAAACTTTATAGCGCGATATAGCGCTATGCAATGCTATATTTCAGTACACAGTTAATCTAAGGCTTAGAGACATTTTAAAAAGAAATACGTAGCCTTGCGTAAAGCAATATTGGCAACGGATTTGGTCCGACATTGCCGTATATCTGCTACAGCGACATCTCTGGTAACAATTCAGGAAAACGTGGTATGAATAAATACCTTGAGATTAGTTAGAAATGACTTTAACGAAAGCTCATGGTTATTTGGCCGCGTTAGCGAGCTAGAAGTCGTGGGTTTGAGTTGAATTTTTAATGGCATAAGTATATACATATAATGCATTACTTATCTATCTATATTTGTAGTATTAAAATAACCGCTTTTTACTAAATGCATATGGATGTATACATGATATATATACCAAAACAACATTTTTTACTTTCTGTCTGTCTGTCTGTTTGTTCCGGCTAATCTCCGAAACGGCTGGACCTATTTTGACGGGATTTTCACTGGCAGATAGCCACTGTTATAAGGAGTAACTTAGGCTACTTTTATTTTAGAAAATGAATCAGGGTTCCGCGAAAAAAATTAAAACCCATGAAATTGTGAACAAAATCCGCGTACGGCGTACGCAATAACGTATGTACATAACGTAAATCACTATATAATTTAAATAAATATCTTAGGAGTAGCCAGCTACTATTTATATATAAACATAGTTAATTGTGAAAACGTACCTAGGGACGAACGCAAGCGAAGCGAGCGTGAGTCGCTAGTATATACATATAAAGGGAGATTTTTTATATATTGGTGAAGTAGGCTTAAAGTTCCTTCAAAATCAGTTAAGCCAAGCTATATTTTATATTCTCGGGATACACTCGTGAAGCTTTAGATGTTTTCGAATACAAATATGTAATAAACAATCTTGATTCCCCTCGCATAGTGAGGGTTCCGCACTTAAAACCCTCAGAGCGAGGCAGACCAACACTCTGCCTGTATTTAGTATAATCACATCAAGTTGACGCATTTTTTATTAGCATACATCCTTTAAACTTATGAGAGAGCAACAAAAGTACCCTAACTCTTGTATAAAATCCTCGTTGTTTATATGAAGATTATTTTATATTTATTATAACACATATTCTGAACATTTGAACTGAATACATATTACGGTTAAAACGACCTTTGCCAAAAAGGTAGGTCAGACGGATAGACGAAAGGGCGGACTTAGCTGGGTAATAGGTAGATTTACCTGTTTGAGTACGACTTTTGTAATGGGAACAAATATCTATATAAATAAATAAAATTGAAATGTCCGTTTGTAATGTCGAAATAACGGCTTTAAAAAACTAAATGCATATGAAAGTATATACGGTACTAATAAGAAGAAACAATTTTTATTTTTTTGTCTGTCTATCTATCTATTTGTTTCGGCTAATCTCCGAAACGGCTAGGCTACTTTTATTTGAAAAAGAATCAGGGTTCAAGGGGTTCAAGAAAAAATTAAATCCATGAAATTGTTAACAAATCGGCATACCTAGAGACTCACCCGAGCGAAGCGAGGGTAAGGTGCTAGTTTATACATATTTCTTTAAATAAAATGGAATACCAACATTAAAATCTTTTTAAAAATATAATTATTCTACTCTTAGGAGTAAAAATGAAAGAGTGAAGAAAGACAAACTATTTTATAATTTGCGAATTATCGTGTAGCACAAAGCGAAACCGTATTGAATACCTTTTTTTTTTTTTTTTTTTATACTATTCCGAATTAGTGCTTGACTACGTTCCACCTGATGGTAAGTGGTAACGCAGTCGTAGATGGTAAGTCGCACTAATTCAGTAGCCACCTATTCACTCTTGCCTTGAAGACACCCATATTGTAATCGGACGGAAACACCGACGCAGGCAGGTTGTTCCAATCCTTACCAACCCATACCTCTGCCTTTTGAAGTCGGTCAAGAAAGGACATGTTTTATTTATCAAATGAAAACCTTTTCCCAAAGCGGAAATATAGGCTAGTCACAAAAATTACCGTGTATGCACCGAGGCTTATTTAAGACTTGGCACGATTTCTAAACATAAGTTGTCTCTGGTACGCTATTACTTATGTACATTGGTTGCCAAAAATGTAGTAAACGTACTGTAAAAGTTTTAATAGATATTTTTTTTAAATTTCTTTTTTCTTCTTAATTTAACTGAACCAAGACATACTCAAACGCAGTAAATCTAATACAAGTGTTAGTGACGATGAAATAATCTTTTAGGACTTTGTCGCGATTTTATTTTCCCGACGCTTCGATTGCTTTACAACAAACATGGTAACCGGAGATACTAAAGTTTTAGAGGTTTCAAAAGTTATTATACGAGTATATAGTAGTTATTACAGACGATATCTATCCAGAAAATTATACATTAATTTGGATGAAGAAGATAAATGATACAAAATAAAGTACCTTACAATATTTGTTAATTTTAATTTTAAAACATTTTAATAATTAAGTTATATTTTAATTTTGTTTGCTATTATTATAATTCTTACATTTTTTGTCGACATTTATTAATTAATATTTAATAGTCACTTATTTAGTGTTGTCCCTTACCATGGAATACTTTTACCTTACTTAGAGCTGGAATCAATTAAGGATATAACACCTTATAATAATAATACAGTGGTGTTAAAGCTACAATATCTACAATACAATACAATACAATATCTACAATACAATAAAAGCTATACCTAATGTAATAGTGCCTACTGCCTTGTAACCAACTCGTTAATGTTACCAGTCAATAAACAAAATATAATTAATCATACAATTATATATAATTAATCAGTCGATGTGAACGTACATAATATGTATAACATGCCTACTTCCGTTCATTTTTTTCTGAGTCAATTATTTGTATAGAACATCCAAACTAAAATTATATTACATACAAAAAAATATATATACCCGCTGGCATCGAACCCGTGTTTCAGTGCAGTATGTAATATATAACACCTTATAATAATAATATAGTGGTATGGCAGGAGAGCTGGCGCATTTTTCGCCCAAAGAATCGGCATTGCCATTCAATGGGGGAATGCGGCTAGCATTCTTGCTACTATACCACGCGGACGTGAGTTGTACAGTAATAACTAAGTGTACATTTATTTTTTATATATAATTACGTATATATTAATTATATACTTAATATATACGTAATTAAGTATACGTATATATTAAGTATATACTTTATATATACATAACTTTCTTTATTGTAAATAAAGTATATTTGTAATTTTATAAATACAGTGGTGCAAAGTTATAATATGCATAATACTTTCTTAAATTTACACGAATATTTGACATTTTAAATAAAACTATCTTTTCAGATTTTTTCGCGGATTTAATTTGATTTTTGGTTCTCGATGTTATATAATGCCTTTGAGACATCTATAAAGCAATCAAAACGTCAGGAACCAAAAATCAAAATAAGTCCGAGAAAAAATCCGAAAAGATAGTTTTATTTTATAATACGCATCTCATCGGATCTAGTCATTCTGGCTTGTAGCCAACGCCTTAAAGCTGCCAGGCAAGAAACAAAACCTAGAATAACGGATCAATACAGCCTTCATCGTACGATCAATGTAGGAAACCTATTAAATTACAGGTTATTACACTTTTAATAGGACGAGCAAAATACCTATATACCTAATAGGTACCTATACTTATATATAGTAGAACGACGAGTAATGATGAGTTTACGGTTATGTACAGTTCAAAATCTATCCTTTTTAATAATGTAAAGGAAGTGTGTTTGTTTATTTTTAAGTATCGAAGCAATAAACTGACGTGTTTCTGATCAACTTTAAAGGATAAAGTACTTAAGTAATTTTAGTTGTACATATGTATGTGTTTGTGAAGTCACAATTATTATTTAATCTGTACATTAAATATTTCTATTTTTGAATCTATAGTTTTTAGAATTTTTGTCTTTCTGTCTGTCTGGGAACGCATCACGAGAAAACCACTTTTTAGAAATTTGATATGATGATAGCTGGTTATCCGGGTCAACGTATAATATTATTTTTACTGCGAGAAAATATCTTATCTCTGAAAAATCTATACTAACCGTTAAAAAATATGTTAGTCACTAGTAGCTTTAATTTTAAGATTATGTATAGAGTATAATTACAAAAAGAAAAAAAAAAAAAACAAACAATTAATATTTCATAAAAACCAATCGCGAATATTCATACATTTATTTAGCGAAAAAGGGCAATTCCCTTCTGGAAAATTAAATTCACCGCAAGGAAATACGATAAAGTGCTTTCACGGTTTCACGCACTCCAAGGCTGCAGGGTTCAAGGTACAGGTCGATGTCCTCAAAAATATTAACCAATAGGGATGCGGGGATACGTCGCAATAGTATAACTGACCAATCACAGTCCAAGCTTTCGAGTGTAAAATGGTCTGCGCGATGATTCAAATGGGAATAGGAAGATAGAAAGGGATGGCGTAGACGGATATTGCCTATATATTTACATTGTATTGCTCATGTTCACGTAATATTTTTCAGCAGAATTTTTGTTTCAGCTACCGCCTCGCCTTCGCTTGCCAAAGATATCTCACTGAAAATGTTGTTATATCCTAATAAAATTATATTTAGTACTCAGAGAAAATGGAAAAAGTTTTTAATAAGTGATAGTTTTACAATCAAATTAGTTTTACAGTTATATTAGTTTTGCTGCTATATTCAAATTTTACCTCTTTATTATACTGAATATAACGCAGGATATTCGGGGTGCGATGGATAAGGCCATGCTCACTACTTACTGTTGGATTTTAGTAACGCCTTCAATTCTGTTGATAAGACTGGCGTAAGACTGGTTCCGCACATATATCTTCGGACGGCGGCAGTGTGTGAAGGCCAATGATAGCTCATCAACTTGGTTGGAACTCATACCAGGTGTTCTTTAAGGTGGCGTACTTTCACCATTGCTCTTTTCCATCTTTATCAATAACATTTCACGTGTTTTCGTTTCACGTTGTTTCTTCTCCCTTTGACTTAGTTGCCTGAGGCTGTGAACACCTTAAATAGTGATCTGGCTGCAATTAAGACTTGGGCTGAATCTTTCGGCCTCTTAGTTAATCCCAAAAAATCTTAAGTTACTATAATTGGCGTAGCCGGCTTATGAATAGAATAAATTGGAATTTCGTGCCTGGGATTCTGTACATTGGGGTTCATATTCCTTATTATAAGGTCAGAAATTCGGGCCTCCTCATGGAGAGCTATAATAGAGTAAATGTTATTTAACAGAAATAAATTATATAACTATATCATACCTTTAAATTGTATTTTAGCCAAATAAAAATTTATTTAAAAAAATTTCTTTAACATGTTTCGTTACGTTTGGATTCTTGAATCGAAATCAGCCTACTAGTTTGATACAAAATGTCAATGACATTCTTTTGTATTTAAACCTAATTAAATAATTTCAAATTGTTAAATTTTAGCAATACTTACTAGTTACAATTACACAAATATCAAAATTTTAAAACTACTTTGGTGCCATATATTATCTTTACTTCAGAATTAATGTATAATTTTATGCCTGGTGGATGCCGTCTGTAAGAACTATATTATACTCAATTACTTTTTAAACGTTTTAAAGCAGTCTCTCCCGTAAGCTTGATTGCTGTAAAGCATTCGAAACTTCGAAACCAAAGCTCAAAATAAATCCGTAAAGATAGTTTTATTCATAATGTAACCTAAGATGGTTACTATGATCTTGTGTTGTCCATCTACAGCATAGATTGTCTGGATGTTCTAAGTAATTCTGCCTCGAGCAAGAATAGAACCCGTTTACTTCCTTCGATCCAGAATAAGTAAACTACGATCAATTTAGCTAAATTTATAGATCGCATATAGTATGAAGTCTCTGTAGGCTCAAAGGCGAAGTTCTGAATGGAAGGCGGAGAAATGTTCCCTTATCAAATGAATTTTTAACGCTTCACATCACAATATAAAAGGATATTGAAGGACTTTGTTAAACCGTCGTACCGTGATATATTGCGGTTTAGTACCTACTTCCAATGAATTTAAACGTAAAATAGGTTTCATACGTTTCACTTATCATATCTTACAAGACTAATATGTCGTACATAAGTAATAATAACCTTTTAATTAAAAAAGGTCTTGAAAATCTATACATATAATAAAATTATAACTCAGCCGAATTTGTAAATTAAATATTTTTCGGAATATCTTATTGACATAGACATTATTATCGATACAGAGGCCGAATCTATAGTTTTTAGAATTTTTGTCTGTCTGTCTGTCTGTCTGTTTTTCTGTTACCGCATCACGGAAAACCCACTGGAGAGATTTTGATGAAATTTGGTGGATGATAGCTGGTTATCCGGATCAACATATAGGATACTTTTACTGCGGGAAAATATCTTATCTCTGAGAAATCAATACTAAACTTCAAAATGTAAGTAGAGATGAACCTGAGCGGAGCGAGGGTGAATGGCTTAGAAATTTCAAATGACAATTTTATTATATGTATAGAAGTAGGATTTTTATGCCCTACAGGTGGAATTTTATCTTTAAAAAAATCATTCTTAAAGATATACATTGATAGCAGAATCAAGTAAAGACTATACACACGAATATACATCTTTCAAATCGGTCAAATATGATCAAAAACAATATTAGGTAGAAACTTTAATCTAGTATTATAAGCTAAACTAGATAATACAGTAGCCGAAACCTTACTAGGGACCTAGAAACGGCAGTTTAAGTAAAACCCACGTATTACGAATTAGGACGCTAATTACTAAACACTAAGTAGTCTAGAACTTTTCATGCCCGTCAAGTAGACCGAAATTTCTGTATGACCTTTAATGTAGGATTTCACCTGTTTAGTATCTACTCTCATTAAGAGAATAGAATTTTCTTGCGGGTCTGCTTGCGTCATTTAATTTTGTAGAATTAGGCAGTGGTAGCCCCGATATAACGCGCTCGCTTGGGAAACCAAGCTAAGCGGGTCAAGCAAGGGTCTCGTACCTCTGATATTTTCATGTGCAAATCATCAGACGAAAAACATCGTGAGGAAACCTGAGTTTCTGACCAAGTTTTTGAAATACGTCTTATGTCTGCCAGCCCGTACTTGGCTAGCGTGGACTATGGCCAGATCCCATTCCTAGAGAAGAGAGGCCCATGCCCAGCATTGGGAACGCTTAAAAGGGCTGAATACGAGATCGTATTGTAACCTATAAAACCCTAAAAGAATTATTCAAATCGAACCAGTAGAATCAAATTATTATCAAACAAATTTTTCAGATTTATGTATAAGTATAGACAGTATCTTTTATTTCCTTTATTTTTTTATATGAAGTAGATTATAAAGATGTATTTCTACCTGACTACGTAAGAAGGATAATATTTTATGAGCTTACATAGATATATCTAAGTCTTTGGCACGCTCTGTAGCTTAAGGAGTTTGAGGGGTTCTAATATAATATATTAGAATGAGGTGTTTTTCGATTAGAAATAATTATGTAAGAGATATGATATTTTAATACGGCTACCATGATAACTTTTTTTAATTCATTTTTTATTTATTCAGCTAAAAGAGTGTAAAATATATCGAATAAGTGATTGCCCAAACTTTATACTAATAGTTAGTAGTTTTCTAAAAGAAATTAAATAAAAAATAAAAAAAACTAACACAATACCCTATTCATTAAGGCCATTTTATGAAACTAAACACGTTATCTCTGCAGTACTTTAGTAATGAGTTGAGTATCTGGTATATTCCATGTGACACTGCAGCATCAGCATAGCCAAAAGCTAATATATCGTTGCGATGTCATTGAAGTTTCGAATGAAAAGTAGGACCGCTAGGCGTAGATTTTGTCAAACGATTTTCTTTTTTTGTTCAGTAGCTATTGACAAGCTTTGGTGCTGCCAATAAAAAAAAAAAATTGAAACAGTTTTTTTATTGAAGGTAAATTCTATTCATATATGTTTTCTTAAATTTTTCAATAATGATTACGGCCAAATTTCAATCAACCGGCGAATACTAGGTTATATAAAAAGCTACCGTTTAATTTCGTTTTTACGATTTTTAGCCATTAAATAAATTCCTAAGAAATAAATTTCTAAAACCCTATGATTGTCTTTACATATAAAACTAAAGACATCTTTAAAGCTCTTCTACGCTGAAAACGTTAGCCTCAAAGGGAATGAATGTTTTATTCAAACGTTTTTCATTCAACATTTACTTTGATACACGTTATAGAATATATTTTTAAAATATTTTCTTACTTCTCTTTATTTTTTTAAACTGAACAACTTGTAGAGTGTTTTTATTTCAACTATTTCAGTGAGCGCGGGGGGATTTTTCATCAAAAATATTTAATATATTTAAACGAGCAATTCTTGTATATTTATTTATTTATATCGACCGGCGATCTCGGAAACAGCTCTAACGATTTCGCAGAAATTTTGTACGTGGCGGTTTTCGGGGGCGAAAAATCGATATAGTGTTATATTTGGAAAAATACGAGTTTTCATGCGATTTTTCCACGCAAAATATTGTCTCTAATTTGGCATACTCGGGCATACGTATCGTGGTCAAGCCGCCAAGGCGCAAGATTGACAATCACAGATTTCCGGGTTTGAATCCCGGTCGGATCCAAAGCTACTTGTTTTTTTTTGTATTTATACAAGTTTTTAGTTTTTTTTATCTAAAAAATATGATATAATAATAAAGAACTTCGAGCTCGGTCGCTCAGGTACTTAATTTTATAAACAAAACCTATACATCAATTTACTTTCTAACTTTGAAAAAAGGGACTTCCATATACATATGTACATACATATATTGTTTGTGGCAAAATTCATGCTTCCAGGATAAAATGTTTAGTCTTTATCATTGTCTATCTTATCATCAATAAATAATTTTAAGAATTTTGTCAAGTAGTATTAGAGTCCCTTGGTGCATTTTGTATTTATAATATTAAATACAGGCAGCGATAACTTTTGGTAAATTTTATTACTGTATTTTAAGTTGCTTATGTTTTTCTTAGATCATAGTCCATTTGTGTACCAAATTTCAAGCAAATCCTTACGTTTCAGCGAAAAATAGTAACAAACATACAAAAATATACAAACTTTCCTAATGGTAAAAGTAGTGTTATGTATTTAAATAGCTCCACTTTTAAGGGTTGTGTTATTTTCAATATTTTAAGCTAAGCAGTTTTAAGGAAAAGGAGTGGGTTTGGTTGTCCTTTAATAACTTTTAAACTTTGTAAATAAATATTTGGAAACACTATAAGTTAGCTGCAAAAAGAATTCAGTCCGCTTCGAAATAATCAATCTATGAGGGACCAATATGTTATTTGAAAAAAAATCTGGAATATATGGAAGTAGTAAGCCTAAAAAACATATATACGATTTAAATAAAATATCCGTAATAAGTCTAAGATGAAGTAAAGTGTAAGCGATACGATCACGGGTCGTTAGCATAACAAGTATGAGATAAGTGATTTGTTTTAAATTACATAGCCTTCTAAGCATTTCCATCAAAAATCACTTTTATAAAAAAAATATAACTCGAGATATTACGCTACAGTGGGTATGTCGTTAGCTGCTCCGTAGAGCTAAAATATGAGATCTAGAAAAATGTTCTAGTGTCAGCTTGTTCGCACAAGCGTAAAATGGCATAACCTACAATTTCCATGACTTTACTTACTAGTTTTCAACATTAAAAAATAAGTTAAAATTAGTATAGTTTAGTATTTAATTTTTCACAATATCAGACTATGTTATCTATACATATGTATATAATAAAATTCTAACTGAGACGAATCTCCACATTAAATATTTTTTTGGAAAATCTTATTGAAATAGTCATTATTATAGATTCAGAGGCAGAATCTATAGTTTTTCGAATTTTTATCTGTCTGTCTGTCTGGGAACGCATCACGAGAAAACCACTGGATAGATTTTGATGAAATTTGGTATGATGATAGCTGATTATCCGGGCCAACATATAGGATACTTTTTATATTGTCGTTTTTAACGTCCCTATGCTGGGCACGGGCCTCCCTTCAATACGAGGGGAATCAGGCCATAGTCCACCACGCTGGCCAAGTGCGAATTTTCGAACTTCACATGTCTTTCGAAAACTTGCTAGGTTTTCTCAGACATGTAGGTTTCCTCACGATGTTTTCCTTATCCCATCATGTTAGAAATGATTCGCACATGAAAATATCAGAGGTGCGAGACCCGAGATTTGAACCCGCTTCACTCGGTTTCCCAAGCGAGCGCGTTACCCTAGGATACTTTTTACTGCGGGAAAATATCTCATTTCTGAGAAATCTATACAGGTTAAAAGGTATCAAAGGAAGAACCCTAGCGGAGCGAGGGTGAGTCGCTAGTTTATATTACAAAGTTGTATATCAGACTCATCAGTTAAAATACTAATAAAATGTCATTCAATCAATCAAATTCATCAATTTCAAGCAAGCAGGTTACCACTAGGCTAACAATGTCTTTTTAAACCAATCATTAGGTACTGAAGAGTAAATTATAATTATTGGAGATATTCATTTACTCGTAACAGTTGTCTAAAAGAGTCGGTTTTTGACAATTTCGAAACAATTTTAAAGCTATGAATATTTAAATAAACATTCATTTCAACCAAACTAACAATCAACATAATTGAATACTTAATATTATAAATGTAAAAGTTTGTGAGGATGTATGGATGTCTGGAAGTATAGATGTACGGATGTTTGTTACTCTTTCACGCAAAAACTACAGAATGGATTTTAATCTCTCCAGGATAATTTCTAAGAAATCCGTGCGAATTTTCGAGAATTCAATTGTTATCGTACACGCCGGCGTGTATACGGTCCTCGAGGGGTTAATGAAACTTTAAAATAATATAGCTCATACAACAGAATAATACATAGGTTAGTTTTTATCCCGGAAAAATGTACGGTTCCCGTGGGATAGAATTGCATATAATTTCGAATTAATGGTATAAATTGTATGAAAAAATCATTTCCTTTAGAAAGCAAGTAGCGTTTCTATTCACCAAGTTAAAACAGCATGTAATCGCTTTAGAAATGTGTCAGTTGTGCGCGGCGTTGATAAGGAAGAAAAAAAGCGCACCTACAAAGTATAAAGGATTGAAAGTCTATTGTTCTCGACTTAGTTACATGAAAATGGGTGTATATAAATATATTTAGCAAGCAAGCGTTTGCCTTTTTACCTTTCTATACTAATATTATAAAGAGGAAGGATATTTTTGTTTTTTTGATTGTAGCGAATAAGCTCCGAAACTACTGAACCGATTTAGATGAAATTTATATGAAGTTAAAAAGATAGTTTGAGACCTGCGAAGGGCAGAGGAGTTTTTATCCCGGAAATCATCCCTTAATGGGGTAAAAATGGAAATGAAAGTTTGTAATTGAAAGCAACCTAGGGACGCGAGTGAAGCGAGGGTGAATCGCTTATTTTGTTTATAGTTTGTGCAAATACTGTTTTTAGTTGAAAAACAACAAATGTCCTGACAAGGCTTTCGAAATAGAGACTAACTGGCTTTTCTCATCTATTGTAAATAAATCTATAGTAAATCGCTGGATATCGTATTTTTATACCTACTTTATATATAAAAATAGTAGGTATCCTGAAATTGGACTTCTAATTCTCGAGGTACAAGCATGAAAATGGACAAAAATACAAAAGAATTCACTAAGGTCAGAAAAAATATCACAAACATTAAGATAGAGGTTTTGAAATAAAACTAGGTACACATATAAATTTTAAACAAAACGAATGCATTTGCCTTATGAGTATAATTTTTTAATTATCTCTTAAGAACCCTTTTCTCAATAGTTACGCTTTGGACTGAGATATCGATATATATTTATTTGAGTGCCTTCAGTGTACTATAAAAATTGTTGCGTGCTGGTTCGGTTAAACACAACATAAGAAAGCAATTATTATATTTATATCAAACTGTAATTACATAGCTAACTATATAGGTACAATCAAGAGACACGTGAACTATCTACCGAAGCTTAAATAAATAATAATATTAACATAATAAAGTCGGATTCGTTACAACACTTATAGCTCGAGAACTGCTAGACCAATTTTTATGATCTTTGTTTTGTTGGATTTGTCTTCACCCCGAATAGCCGAATAACTATTAAAACAGCGGAAAATTCACGAAAAAAACGAACAAACACGAAGCTGAGCGAAGCGAGGGTGAGTCGCTAGTTAATTAATATAAACATCTATCTACCGCTACGTACAATTCTGTGTCTTATATACAAATAATTAATATTAATTAATAATATTTAAATACTTTTCTGCTTATTCTGAGATCATGTAAAACTTGACGTATTTTTTTGTACGATGACACTACTAATATAAACGCGAAGGCTTGTGTGTGTATGTTTGTTACTCAGTTAAGATGAAAAGAAGGGAACGGTTGGACAGAGTTGGATGAAATTTAGTACACGAATAGACTATGACCTGGAGTAACATATAAACTACTGTTAATAATAAGATTTGCTTTAGGGAGGCACCCTTTAGGGTGGCACTTACTGCAAAATATTATAAATATGTGTGCCCATACAGAGACGCTAAGCGATGTGAAATTTTTGTTAAAAATTCTTTAAAGTCTACACAAGTTTAATATTTGTGTCATCGTGATAACAAACTATGTGGAACAATACGCTGGAACATCAAGGCCCATCGTTATACGCTCGGTTATTAAACACCCCTTATCACACAGTGTGAAGGACAGTGTCGTGAATGTTGAGCTAATTTTTAATTTTCCTCCAGCTTAGTTTGCATGCAAATTGTATACAACAAAAACTTTTTATTTGAAACTTTGCTGGCATTAAAATTTAAAGAACTCAGGCTTTGTTCTTTGGAACTATACTAAAATTTGTGGTGAAAGTTTGTTAGCTTTAAATACAGTTTTATTTTTAGCGACAAAAATGATTAAAATTCAAAATCGATAAAGATTAGGGCCGCTTAACACTATAGTGCCGATCATAGTCCGTTCTCGGCCCGGTATCGGTCTGGTAAAGTATTGTTATATAAGAAAAAATGAGTGCATTCACACTATCAGTAATCAAGTTCTGGTCGAATCACGCTCCAGCAATGTTTCTTGTATAGAAATACTTTACCACATCGATGTCGGACTGAGAACGGACTATGGTCAACACTAAGTGTGGAGCGGCCTTTAATATCCTAATTTAACACATAGATATCTATCATTTTTATCGAGGTACCTACCACGCGAGCGCAGCTACAGGACAAAGTGAATAAAACATACCACAAGCTGTCTCGATTACCCGCAAAATGTAACAGTGACTGACAATTCCAACCGAAGCAACAAAGGCTAAATGACAAGCGATTTCTCCTTTGACACGACGCTCAATTATACGAGCGTTTTTATTCAACGCAATGCTTTTATTTCTATATAGGTGTATTGCGATGTTTTAATTAAACCTTTGTTATTTTTAGTTATATAATAAATTGACTCGCATTCACTGGAAACAGCAACAATAACTTTATATTTAAATTTGTAATAAATTAAAATATCTCTTTGAATATCTCTTTTTAATTTTCGAGAAGATATTTAGTACTAGCGACTCACCCTCGCTTTGCTCGGATTACAAACTTTCATCCCCATTTTCACCCCGTTAAAGAAAGTTCTTACTAAATTTCATCTAAATCAGTTCAGTACATCTAGAGATCAACCCCTACAATGTCACAAACTCGCAAACCCACAAACTCACAAGCTTTACCTCTTTATAATATAAGAGCGACTCACCCTCGCTTCGCTCAGGTTTGTCCCTAGATTGCTTCCCAAAACAAAATTAATATTTTTTTTTCGTGGGATCTTTTTTTTTTAAATAAAAGTAAACTAAGTTACTCCTTATTACATCAGCTATCTGCCAGTGAAAGTCCTGTCAAAATTGGTCCAGCCATTTCAGAGATTAGCCGAAACAAACAGATAGACAGACAGACGAAAATTAAAAAAAAATGTTGTTTTGGTACATGTACCGTGTATACATCCATATGCATTTAGTAAAAAGCGGTTCTTTTAATATTACAAACAGACACTTCAATTTTATTTATATGTATAGATTTATCTATATGTGATGGAAAAGAAGTTAAATAAGCAAAAAGAAAAAGAACAGACAGATCTCATTTAGAGTTACGCCTACCTTAACCACATTAGTTTTTAGACGCATGTAAAGAATGTATTATAATGTCACTGTCTACTTTTTAGACCTCACATATAAAGCTGGCTTAAAAAATTAAAAAAGTTAACGAAATTTAACGTTAACGACTAACACTAACGTACGAGTATATGTAATTGTAGTTGACATCATTAACTAATAATTTCAAAACACAACTTCACTACATAGTATTAAACAAAGTCGCTTTCCGCTGTCTGTCTGTCCCTATCTTTAAAATTACGCAACGGATTTTGATGCGGTTTTTTTAATAGATGGAGTGATTCAAGAGGAAGGTTTATATGTATAATACATGCATATTATAGCACAGAAAAGCCGAGAAATTCAAAGATTTGTATTTCATACTAACCGTTAAAATATTCCTAGGGATGAACCCGAGTGAAGCGAGGATGAGTCGTTAGTCTCTTATAAACAATTCAATCAGTCAAATCACGGTAAGTTTAGTCTTACCCAGAAAACCAGACTCATTTTTAATTAACCCTAATATTAGATTTTTAGTAGCTTTGAAATCAATAAATAGTTCGTCCATTGAGTCTGCGTAAGTGGCCTCGGTAGTGAGTAGTGGCTAACATGTACGGCTGAATATGTCAGGCCAAGCCTACATATAGAGTGAAAAAAAAACAGTAATATCCCTAAGTTGAATAGTAAGCAGTGTTTTACCCTGTTGCCTTGGATAGGACGTAAAGCCGTGGGTTTTGCGCCTGATCTCGGACATGTTGTGTCAAATTGTCGTCCCACCGTACTGAGAGTGACGAGAATAGATAGTTTACTTATTTTTGCGCGTATATTTGTGCAATATAATAACTCCAATACATATGGCTCTTCTCAGTGAGATTCGTCGATCATAGCCAAAATCGGTGAGAAGGGCGTTGCAAAATTTATGGGGGTAGTTATGATAGCTTATAAAAAGTATGTCAATTGATGTCAGCTACCCAATTATGGACAAAACTTACCTTATCCACAGGCATGGAAGGGCACGCGCGGCACAAGTTCCAGAATGAGCCGATCATCTGGCGGCAGCCGTCCGGCTCGTGCGGCTCGCGGTGTCCAAGCTAGCGCCCTCACGTGTGGGGCATGTGATGCTGCTGTGGAGAGGAAGAAGATGAGAAAATATTATCCCTTTCATAGAGATAAGAAATATCTATTTACAGTGAATCTTTATAATTTATTTATGTTTTTTACTACAGGTAAAATTTGACATATTTTCTTGAATTAATATGAAAGTACCTGGGTGTCTGAGCTTCGCTCGAAGTGTTCGGCCAAAAGTACAATTTTTTTTTTAATTTAGCTTAAAAACAAAAAAAAAATAAATAAAAACTTGACTAAATATAAAAAAAAAACAAAAGTAACTTTGTATCCGACCGGGATTCGAACCCGGAAACCGGTGATTGTCAATCTTACGCCTTGGCCGCTTGACCACAATTTATCTCTATATATATTAGCGACCATATTTTGCGTGGAATAATGCGAAAGAAAATCGCATGAAAATTCGAAAACACGCGTTTTCCCAAACTTCAATCGATTTTTCGCCCCCGAAAACCCCCCTCATACCAAATTTCAGCGAAATCGTTAGAGCTGTTTCCGAGATCGCCGGTATAAAAAATTAAATATACAAGAATTGCTCGTTTAAATATATTAGATTAGATAGTTTATTGATATCCGCTGTAACATATAATTTGATGTTTTGATATGATGATGATTTTTTACTGCCCAAACTATTGGTCTAGTCACCTAGTTAGTGGGTATCATACTTGGTTGCAGTTTTTGAGGTCTTAGGTTCAAGTCCCAAGTTATTTATCCACAAGTACTCCTTAGTTCTTTTTCAATTGTACCTAACTTAGCTAAACTATAATTCTGGTCTATTTATGCAATTTTTTTTTGCAGCATTGATGTAAAGAAAATCGACTAATATATGGAATGGCCAAATAAAATACAATTTAAAGATGCTGAAAATCTTGACATATTCACCAAACATGGTAATATTTGATATGTCACTATAGTTTACTGTTGCATATAAGTTATAATGGCAGTATAACAGTCCTTAAAAATTAGTTATAGTCTTTTATATCAATAAAAAAGAAATGCTGTTCGTTGGTAAGCGCATCAGTTGAAAATAGGTAGACTTTGGTTTATATCATTTTGATTTGGGTACGGTTTTCACTAATGTATTGTGGTAAGCTTCATTTAACATTTAGTATTGGTTTTATTTCAATCGGTTCCTAAATAAACAAGTTATGTCGATTTAAAGAATCATTTTTAAATAAAAGTAGTTTCGTGATCACGAGTGCTCTAAAGCATTCGAAATATTAGGAACCGAAAATCAAAATAAATCCGCGAAAATATTCGAAAATATAGTTTAATTTAGCTTTTTTTTAATAATTTAACCCAAAAATATTTAAATTAATATAAAATACAAAAATAAATGTACTACTATGCACGAAGGAAAACGTAATATATATTAAAATAAAAATTGCATACGTTATTTCTAATTTTAAAAAAATCTGTACATTTCAAATATTTTACAACCGAACGAAAATAGTGAAATAAAAATTGCAATCTCGGAGCGGAGCCAAGTTGCTTTTACAAAAGATTGCCATTCGCTATATTGACCGCTAGCATAATGAATAATTTGCACTAAATATATGTATAATACTGTAAAAACAATGGAGCTTGATTTAATTAAAATATAAACGCGAATTATAAGTTATTTATATATATAAAAGGCAAAAAAAAGTGATTGACTGATGTATCAACGCACAGACCAAACCCTTTAGACTAGCAAATTGATATTTCACACATGTATTCCTCATATGACGAAGGCATCCACTAAGAAAGGATTTTTAAAAATTCAACCCGCAAGGGGGTGAAATAGGGGATAAAAGTTTGTATGAAACTTTTTATTTCTTGGACATATTTGCATAAAATTTCGTATGAATATAGTACGACAAAAACAATGAGTTACGTATTTCAACGTTTTCTACAATTCAACCCCTAAGAGAGTGAAATGGGAGATAAAAGTGCGTATGAAACCTACCTTTTTAAAAAAATTAATTGTAGTTTTATCGTGAGCGAAGCCGCGGGTTCTGCTAGTAATTGTTAAGTTTTATGCAAAATTTAAAGGAAAATACTTTTAATTCAATTCAATTCTTTGGTATGTATTGGCTTTAAAACAACAATACTTTTGTTATTCATTTACTCCTTTTTTACGTCTCACTGCTGGGTACGGCTCTCTTTAAGAATGCGATGGGAATCACGCCTTAGTAACCATGCTGGCCAAGTGCAGGTTGGTGGACTTTAAGTTTCTCTCAAATAATATGCAGGTTTTTACACCATTTTTTTCTTTACCGTAAAGCTAGAGGTAATGTTAAAAATAATTAGCACAAGAAAATATCAGAGGTCCTATTCAGGACTCGACGACACGTTTGGCTCAGTTTGTAGTGACTCTACTTGCTGTGCCAGAGGTCGCGGGTTCGAGTCCCGCTGGGGGCATTCATTTGTGAGCGCGAATGTTTGTACTCCAGTCATGGGTGTTTATATTTATAATATGTATGTATTTAAAGTTATATATATGTAGTATATCAACTATCTATCCATAACACAAGCCTCGTGCTTACCATGGAACTAGATGGTGCTGTGTGTTAATGTCCCAACATATTTAATTTAATTTTAATTTGAACCCGCTTTACTTGATTTTCCACTTTTGATAAAATATGATTACTTTTTTACCAGAATGGCCACATATTTCGCAAAAGTACTTTAAATGTTGAAATTTTTTTGTGACTACATTTGAGGTATTATGTATGTTCATAATTCATTTAAAAAATAACCATTCAGTTAAAATAAAACGTTAAAATAAACACTAACTGTTACTCAACAACTCTTATAACCAACGAGCAAAATAAATGCTCAAAACAAAAACAAAAAATTGTTTAATTTAATAAAATGTTATTTTATTTTAATTCCAAAAGAATTTCGTTCATTCATTTCTTTACTATTAGGGGTTTATTGTGAAGTAGGTAATTAAAAGGTTTTTTTTTGCATATCATTAAAAAAATTCAAATAGTTTCTTCTATTGAAAAAGCTTTCATACGTCAAAATTGAATAAAATCTAGAAAGTAGGTTTTTTTTTTTATATTTATTCAAATAATATTCCGAAATGGTGAATTTTTGTAATACTTTATGATAAGTTTCTTTTATAAAAACTAATAACCCTTCTCGCTTTATACTGACCGTTAATAAGATCCCCAGATTTTTAAATATTATTAGAAACCAGACCGGTGGTAGGACTGTGTCAAGCCTGAGGAGTTCGACTGGATGGGTACCACCCCCTTATCTATTTCTGCCGCCAAGCAACAATGATTGCATTGTTGTGTTCCGGTTTGAAGGATATCATCTTAGTCATCACACTGACAACGCACCTGCGGTTCTGCATTTTTGTTACTTAAAACCTAAGTGCAGAACCATAGGTGTTATGGGCGAAAGGTACTGCTTTCCATCAGGTGGCCTGTCTGCTCGTTTGTCACTGAATGTCATAAAAAAAAGATATAAAATATTGTAAGGAACATATGGAAACCACTCAAAAATCGTAGGTATGTTACTCTCTAGTGTACAAGTTATTTTTATTAAAATTGTAAAAAAAATCAATTTTTACTTGTTTATATAATAAAAATTACACGCTCTTCCATTGTAAGCGCATCATTTACTTCCGACTTAATTTAAAAAAATCAAAATTATTATACACTAGCGATTGTGTTTACGTTTAGTATAGATTTCTCAGACATGAGATATTTTGCTGCAGTAAAAAGTTTCCTATATGTTGACCCAGATAAACAGCTATCAAATTTCTTATAAATCTGTCCGTCCAGTGGTTTTCTCGTGATGCTTTGCCAGATAGACAGACAGACAAAATTTCTAAAAACTATAGATTCGGCATCTATCGATAATAATACTATTTTAATAAGATTTTCCAAAAAATATTTAATGATCAGATTCGATTCAGTTAGAATTTTATTTTATGTATAGATGATGTAGAATTTCGAAGTAGTCAAGGGTCACTAGTATGCCTATACTTAATCACCAAACTTAGTTTCATGACCAGCAGCAAAAGGTGAATACCCTACGAGAAGTATTTTAGAGGTCCACATGAAACGTAACTGTAGAGTATGTTATTTTCTGACTTGCCTATTTTGAATTCTGTCTGTACTGATAAAAAGCTCTCGATCAGTATCTTTACATATACAAAATGGAAAAACCAATGAACCAATTTCGCATGTAAAATCTATGTATATTAATAAAACTGAATGTTGGGTTGTTCTTTCATGTGTTCCTAAACCATGGATCCGATTGTAATGAAACTCTGGTGAGTTATGCTGTATACGCCTGTGAAGGTTTTTAGCCCTAAAAAGCCCTTGTCTTTTGTCTTTTATGCTCTTAAACCATAAAAGCTTAGCTTATCCGAGTGAAGCGAGGGTAAGTCGCTAGTATTATATAAAGATTAAATATTATTATATTAAATATTATAAATTTAATAAATACTATATTTGTTAAAATAAAAACAAAACTTAAACCATTGACCATTACACAGTTTTCTAACCCACTAGGTTATTTCTGGAATATTTATCAAAGCTTTTGACGTCCATAAGTTCATTTACCCTGCTGAAAAGTTGACGCGGTCAAGAACCGGAGCAATGCGGGTTAGTTTGCAGCAAATTCTTTGAGGAAATCTTTTTCAATGCGATAATTCGTTTAATGAGTGTAATGAAAAAGTATTTTCTTTCCTATATTAAGACTTAATACTGTATAATGTTTATCTATACATACATATAATAAAATTGTAACTAAGCCGAATCTGTACATTAAATATTTTTTGAAAAATCTTATTTAAATAGACATTATTATCGATACGGAAGCCAAATGTATAGTTTTTCGTCTGTGTCTGTTACCGCATTACGGAAAAACCACTGGACAAATTTTGATGAAATTTGGTATGATGATAGCTGGTTATCCGGGTCAACATATAGGATACTTTTTACTGCGAGAAAATATCTCATCTCTGAGCTAAATGTTAAACTTAACTAGGGACGAACCCGAGTGAAGCGAGAGTGAGTTGCTAGTACGGAATATAAATATTGATCTCCATGAATTTCTAACACTGACTCACTGACTGACTACGCCTATCCTAAACGCTGTAAAAGTATAGAATTGTTGTGCACAATAATTCCTTTTTGTTCCTTTTTCTCTTTATAAGTTTTCATTCACATCTTTCACTTTCTTATATTGCTGGATGTCTTGAAATGTTCATATTATTGATTTTATTTTAATAAGTAATTTTTTTTTCTAATCTCTTTTCTTATTTTTTAAATTTATACGTAATATTATTATTTATTTATATATCTTTTGGAATGGTGTGTATATGTATTGCTTAAATTGAACACCAATTATATCATGATATTTTGATTTTGAAAACTTATTGTATTTTATTTTAATTTTTTATCTGTTTCTATACCTAAAATATGTTGGGATATGTTGGGACATTAACACACAGCGCCATCTAGTTCCATGGTAAGCTACGAGGCCTGTGTTATGGACACCAGATAGTTGATACACTATACATATATAATTTAAATAAATATATATTATAAATATAAATACCCATGACTGGAGTACAAACATTCGTGCTCATCACACAAATGAATAACCAGCGGGACTCGAACCCGCGACCTCTGGCATAGCAAATAGGGTCACTACAAACTGAGCCAAACGTGTCGTAAAAAAAAAACCTGCACGAATAAACCTACAGTATGACTGATTTTTGTTAAATTATTACGTAAATTTCGTTTTATTAATTAAAATATAAATAAGCATGTATACAGAATATCGAATTAAGGTTATAGATAATCAACTTTGTGAACTAGCCACATAATAAATTGTATTAATCAGTGCTGAACAGTTAACGTACTAAATGAGTTAACTAACCTTATTTGTTTATCATGTTGCGATACAAAGCATTCCTGAATAAATTCATATTTTTTTGCTCAATTGCTCAAGAAGGATGGTAATGTTTTTAGAATTTGTATGTATGTCTCTAAAATAATTTTGCTAATTATAATTGATATTTTTTCTTCTTTTTCAATTCGGTAATCTCTGGGACTACCAATTTTTTTAACCTTAAGAATGTTTACAGGCTATATAACTTTCATCTATGTAAATCCTTCAAGCGTTTTTATTAACTAGTGTTCGCCCAGTAGTCGAAATTCGAAGTATATTAGCGTCCAGTAATCTAGCCGGGCGCGAAGCCAAGAAACGCACTGGTAGGTGGCTCGTAGGCAATGTATAATGCAGGTTGCTTCTGGTACTTATCTGATAGAAGAGTGGACTGTTGGAGCAACCCTATAGTTGTTGTGGTCTGCTTCGACAGATCTGCATCTTCTGGCGTCTTGGTTAAGTGCGTAATCGAACCTGCGATGTCCTATCAAAACGGGTGAGGTTCCGTTGAGTTTTAGTGGGTAGTACTGGCTTTGCCGGTGAGTTCCATGTAACCACCTGTATGTATGCAGGTGGTATGCCTAAATATATTTCCCAACGTTAAAAAAAGTCGTCGAAATTCGATCGTAATTTTTTATTTTTATTGATAGTACTAAAGCTCGTCAATAGCTACTAAACAAAAAGTTGACGAATAGAGGACAAAAAAGCACTGAACTGTGTTATCTTTACCTATTTATATAAGTATATATAAATAATTTTTTTCACTCAACATAAAAAATGGTGAAACATTATCCTTCCCTAGACCCTTATTTGTATAATCTTGTTTAAATTCATTATTTATTGCTAGCGGAGATGGAGTAGACAGAGAAACTATTTTCTAAGCTTCTCGCAAAGCTGTGCTTTGTTTCAATTGACCTGACAGAGCTATATTATAATTTAAAGTTCAAAATATATTTATTTATTAAAGTTAAATAACTCGACTATATCGCTGTTTATGATTGTACTTATGTAAAGTATTAGTTTTTAAGTTCTTAAGTTTGGCTCAATTTGTAGTGACCCTACTTGCTGTGCTAGCGATTGCGAGTTCGAGTCCCGCTGGGGGCTATATTTGTGTGACGAGCACGAACGTTTGTACTCCAGTCATGGGTGGTTATATTTATAATATGTATGTATTTAAAGTTATATATGTGTAATGTGTCAACTATCTGGTATTCATATTACAAGCCTCGTAGCTTACCATGGAACTAGATGGCGCTGTGTGTTAATGTCCCAATATATTTATTTATTTCATATTAGATTGGGATACAAAGTTATTTTACAACAATGTAATGTATTTAAATTAAATTTTCTACACACATAGACTCATAATATAAGTATCAAAATTTCCCAAAAGGATTGTGCTATCTGTATTGTGGTATATAAAAAATTAAAAATACCAAAGGCCTGAGTAAAATGAGGGAAAGTCGCTATTAATAATATGATTTAAAAACGTTTCTTTCAAACATCAGTCTAACATAAATAAGAAAAAATGGCTCTTAACATTTGTTAGTGATGAAGCAATTTCTATGAAAAAGCTTAAAAAGCTGGAAGTTACACGAAAGCGTCTGCTGTTTACTTTACGTACATGTTCCTCAAATAATTAAATTAGATATTAGTTTGTTCTCTCCAGAAAATACTGGAAATAAAATAAGGTAAATAACTGTGTAATTGTTGACTATACTCGTATATACATACATATGTACAGTTTTTTTTATCCATATTGCGTATAACCAATAAAACACAAAGATAAACAATCGATCGATCGATCAAAAAAGTACTAGATACACAATCCTATGCAAAAGTTCTCTTAAAATTGTCACCAATTGTGTTTAGGTCATTATTCTAGTTGAAATAAATGAAAAATACAACAATGAAAATTTAAACTTAAAAACGATGCTTAAAGTAGTTTTCACAAAAACCACCTAGATAAACACCTCCTAGATAATTTCTAAGAAATTAATTGTTAACTGGCACATCGGTGTGTCCGCCGTCCTCAACGGGTTAAATTAAAAACGCTCTCAAATATTCAAATGAGCGCTAATTCGTATAAGGATTTTTTTTTTTTTGCTGATGGCACAAACGAACAAAAATTTGATGGTTTTTGCACTCATATATGTGAGCATTAAGAGATCATTACCTAGGGATTAGTACAAAGTATAGTACTACAACGCCTTATTGCGCTTTAGCAAAAGGTTTCCACTATGAGTTTTAGTGAGTAATGATCTCACAGACCAGAGAACCCGTTAACAATCGGCGCCCATATACCATAGAGAACCCATGGTGGGTTTTCCCAGGGATATCAAAGACAACAATCTATGTAGATTAGGTTGCGTTCCTAGTATTCTACTGTTAATATTACGCAATAGAACCTCCCTAAGTGAAACCTCGATAAATCAAAAACTTCTATAACTTGAAAGTAACCCCTTTCCCTTCAAGCCTTATTACTTCCATAATTCGAAATCTAAACATCCTGTATGTCGAAATATCAAATTATTAATATTAAATTATTGACTTTGCTCTAAAGTGAATTTCCGTTAAGGTTATTTCACCTATTATAACTTGAAAAATAATTAATTGATCCCTATATTTCGACATAATAAAGTTCGGTACCTATTTCTCTGTAATTCTACGATTTTTAATTAAAACCACCTTTGATAAAATATAAACCATTTCAAGTCGAACATTTTTTTCATGAAATCTTTTTATTTGAGACTCTTGAAAACTAAGGGCTCTTACTCATTTTTTCCGCCTCTCTCATGAATTATGATATTATGATTTATAGAAAATCGACGTTATAATCGTTATTACCTCTGTTCTAGTGACCGTGTAATTTTTCGAATCACAGATTTAATACTATCTGTGTCAATTATTTGAGATAACTTTCTAGTATATATTTTTCGTAGAAGAGAGAGTTAGAGATGATGAATCTTATGCTAATATCCGATAGATGACGCTGCAGTTAAGATATTGGGAAATCTTTTTTTTTTTGGAAACTCTTCATGGATACCCTGCCAATTGTCAACTGACAGGGGACTGTGAAATGCACTCTTTAAAACCCAAATAACTATCGACTCGGGGGACTTTGTAGATGACACCTACCTACTTAATTGAGCAAAATTTTAACGTAAATTTAAGGAATTTAAACCTTTATACTGCTTACCTACGAATACATTGCTTACTACACTCAGTGTGAAGTTTTAAATGAATTCATCTTTTAATGAAAAATTCCTTCACGTATACAAGTTCTATACCTTAGCTCTCCTATAGGTACGTATGAAAGAGAAACTGCAGCATAGTATTTATCCCGGAAATCATCCCTTAAGGGGGTGAAAATGGGGATGAAAGTTTGCATGGGGAATCCACCTAGGGACGAACCCGAGCAAAGCAAGGGGGAGTCGCCAGTGGAATGTAAATATAGTGGTGGTGCGCTAAAAATGAAATGATAAGTGACTAAAGAAATATTTCGTAATATAAACTGATATACTAGTAAAAATCCGGTTTTGTTTTATTTTATTTTCACAATAATATTTATTTCATTAAGTAATAAATACGGATTTTCCATCCAAGTTTGCACTCGATTTTTTTTTTAAATGTAGTCTATTCCTTTCTCAAGGAATCTATCTCTTTTGTTACTCTTATTAAATCCAGTTCATTTATCTAATTAAATATTTTTTGGAAAATCTTATTGAAATAGTCATTATTATCGATACAGAGGCCAAATCTTTAGTTTTTAGTATTTTTGTCTGTCAAGTCTGTCTGGGAACGTATCACGAGAAAACCATTGGACAGATTTTGATGAAATTTGGTATGATGATAGCTGGTTCTCCGGGTCAACATATAGGATACTTTTTACTGTAGGAAAATATCTCATCTTTGAGAAATCTACACTAACCATTAAAACGTGCCTAAGGACGAACCCGAGCAGAGCGAGGATGAGTCGCTAGTTAGCTATATTACCCTTTATATTCTAGCAATTTAACCGTGATTCACTCCCTTGCTGTAATTACCCCTAGGTCTCAAACAGTAGCCTATGTGTTACTCCAGCCCATAGTCTGTCTACTAAATTTCATCCAAATCCAGCCTTTTTAGTGTAAAGATGTAACAAACATACTCACATATGTATCCCTACTCATACGTAGTAGTCTATTTATTTTAAATTATAATCATACCTTACGTTTTACTGGCGATAATATTATAACATTATTATACCTTGTATTGATTTTTATTCATTGTTTTTTTTTTTTTTTTTATCTAAATTGTGCTTGCTGTGATTATCTGTAAATGGAAAAGCATTTAGTCAATGTACTTAAAACATACTTTATATTATCATGTAATAATTTATTTTTTGTTGATGATCCTAAATAAATAAATGAATATCTAATTAAAAACATTCAAATGCTAATAAAATTAGGCTATATATTAATTATATATTAATATTATAAAGCAGCAGTTTGTATGTTTGTTTGTTTGTTCGTTTGCACGCGCTAATCTCAGGAACTACTAATCCGATTTAAAAAACTCTTTTTGCATTAGATAGCCCGTTTATTGAGGAAGGCTATAAGGCTATATATCAACCCGAAAAAATGTACGGTTCCCGTGGGATAGATTTGTTTTCGTCTAGGAACGAAACCGAAGCGAAGCGAGAGTGTCTTATATCTTAACTTTAACGTCTATCTTAACTTACTATGTAATTAGGATTTACAAACAGAAAAACTATTTTTCTTGTTATATATGGTATTTTTTTTTTATTTAAATGAAGTATTTTTATGTACAGATGATTAATTTCGCAGTTGAATGAGCATAGTTTTTGTGTAAAATTATATTAGTGGAAATTTATATATAAAATACAGAAATTGAAAATGTATTTATAGTGTGAAATGCTATAAAATAGTAATAAACAGCTATGAACTTTGAAAGACGCGGCTTCAACGCTCGTGTAAACATCTTTCTTATGCACTTCATTCATACATTATGTATATCAATATCAGAAAAATACTTATAAATTCAATTGTTTATCTCAAACGGGACTCGAATCCAGTACCACCGTCCTAAACATAGCAACTTCTATTACTACAAATATTTTTTGTATTCACCATACAAGTCTATCTGCTCTTTGTTCCAATGTATATTATTTCATAAATACAGAGGAAGGTAAAGAAGGATATCTATCTTAAGTCATTTTGTCCCTTCAAATCTTAATAATTTTAATTTGATTCGATTTTAATAAAAAGGGACACACAAAAAAAACTATGTAATCAGATTTTGATTTTTGGTTCCCGACGTTTCGAATGCTTTACACTTTATAGCAATCATGGTCACGGGAGAGACTCTCCCGAAATAATCCGAAAGGATAGTTGTATTTAAAATTTCAAATATGCGTGTAAATCTAAGAAACTATTATAGGATACACTAAATAAGAGTGTTATTATATATTTGACAATCCTTAACTAATTTTAATGTTGTTTTTTTTTTTTAAATAAATACTTTTTTTACGACGACACGTTTGGCTCAGTGTGTAGTGATCCTACTTGCTGTGCCAGAGGTCGCGGCTCGAGTCACTTGGCATTCATTTCTGTGATGAGATGTATGTACTCCAGTCATGAGTGTTTATATTTATAATATTTATGTATTTAATCTTATCTTGTCAACTATCTGGTATCCATAACAAAAGCCTCGTAGCTTACCATGGAACTAGATGGTGTTGTGTATAAATGTCCCAAAATATTTATTTATTATTTACTAGCGACTCACCCTCGCTCCACTCGGGTTCGTCCCTATTTACGTTTTAACGTTTAGTAATGATTTCTCAGAGATGAGATATTTTCCCGCAGTAAAAATATCCTATATGTTGAACCGGATAACCAGCTATCATCATACCATATTTCATCAAAATTCCTCCAGTGGTTTTCCCGTGATGCGGTAACAGACAGACAGACAAAAATTCTAAAAACTATAGATTCGGCCTCTGCATCGATAATAAAGTCTATTTCAATAAGATCTTCCAAAAAATATTTAATGAACAGATTCAGCTAAGTTACAATTTTATTATACGAGTATATATAGTTTTTTTTCGAGGATCTAAGAAATACCAGCAGCCATATTAATGGCGGAATAATTACTTTTAAGTTTAAAAATTAATTATTATTAATATTATAATAATTTGTTTTCACTGCCTTTGCAGAAAGGTTTACAAAATAACTATAAGAAATGTTTTATTTTACTGCATTGAAACGTGAGCTGTAAAGAAAACTAACGAATGTTTTGTTTTACATGCTGAAATGCCTACGCTATACTCTCGAGGGGATTCATAGAGTAAGGAGTGTATAGAAATGCTAGTTTTCAAACACTTTCAACGACCAAAATATTGACTTAATCTAGATATTGGGTATGATTGTATTGAACAAAGACAAGGAAATGAAAACCTTTGAATGTTTCCTAAGAACATGAACAACTTCTGACTGCATATCGATGAAGTCTACAAGCCGAAATGTACACGACTAATAACGTCGACTTATTATAACCTGAATAAGGCTAATTCAAAAAATAAAAAGGATTTTCTCTGTGTAGAAATATTTGTATAAGTATAATTAATGTGTATTTGATCTAAACTCAAGAAAGAATAATCTATACTAACTAATATTATAAAAAGGAAAGATTTGTTTGTTTGTTTGTTTGTACTGAATAGACTTCGAAACTACAAAACCGATTTAGATGAAATTTGGTAAGCAGTTTGAGATCCTGGGAAGAGGATAAGATAGTCTTATCCAGGAAATCATTCCTTAACGGGGTGAAAATGGGGATGAAAGTTTGTATGGGGAAGCAACTAGATCGCTAGTCTTCTTATATTTATAACGACACTTTACACACTGCCACTTAGCGTTAAGTTTTCGTAAATACTTATTGACCAATTTCAAAAAAGAATTTTGCATTTTCGTGTATGTTTATTTGTGTATGTTACGCAATATCTTTGCTAATTTAGGTTAGTTTGAATAGGTTTTATATGAATACGTTTTACCTAAAGAATGATTTAATTATAAATTATTGAAAATAACCTCTTCTGCTGATGGAAATAAATTTCACAGTAGTTTAAAAGTAAATAGAAGTTGTTTATAATAAATAAGGAAATTAGAAATAAATTATTATTGTTATATAATATTATTATTATTTTATATAGATATGCTTTGTCTCTGTTTCTTCTCCTTTTTATGAAATGTAAATATTATTTTCTTTCTGTTTCTTAATATTTATATCCAATAGTAATATTCATGTTTTTTGTTGTTGGTTAAGTTTGTTTAAATAATTATATGTTTTTTTTATTTAAATGTTGTGTACAGATGTAATTGGAAAACAAATTTAAAATGATATTTTTAATTTTTTAATACGTAGTTGTGATTTTTATTTAATTTGTTTTCTGTTTCTGTTCCAAAATAAATAAATAAATTCTTATGCTGCGACTAACCGCAGTGAAGTGGCAACAGCTTTATTGACAAATGGATATTTTGCGTGTCAAATAATTTGGTCGCGAGTACATATTTTGTTTATTTTTCTTCGACATAACTTTTTACGTATAGTAATGGTTATTTAATAGTTTAGTTTTCTTTTTTATTTACTGTATGAAATTAAAATTGTATTTTTTATTTGGCATAGAAGAATTTCATTTTTTAACGCTAGTGCTCAGAGCTGATCAAAGAAAATCAGAGGACCTGATTGTCATATAATTAAATAAGTTATTAATTCAAATGTTCTTTGAAATTCTAATAGATTGGAGATATTCATGTCTAAAAATCATTAATTTCGCTAAAGGAAATAAACAGTAATTGAAAGAAATATTTAACGGTTTTAAAGAAGTTCATATAAAGAAGGGGAATCCCAAATTTTAACTAGTAATATCACAGTCCCTCACGTACTCATGAAATGAGAATCGAAAAACTCTTTTAATATTGTAACCATGAATTACAATAATTTCACGCAAAATAGGCGCAAAGACGTCGAGGTGCGGAAACAACCCCGATTATACCATACCATACCATACAATAATGATAAGGTATATTTACAACTAGCGAGTCACCCTCGCTAAGTTCGAGTTTATCTCTAGGTATCTACGTTTTAACGATTAGTACAGATTTCTCAGAGATGAGATATATTTCTGTAGTAAAAAGTATCCTATATGTTGACCCTGATAACCAGCTATCATCAAAACCTGTCCAGGAGTTTTCTCGTGATGCGTAGTCTGTCCGACAGAGAGACGAAAATGTAAAAATTATAGGTTCGGCTTCTGTATCGATAATAATGACTATTTCAATAAGATTTTCCAAAAAAACATTTAATGTACAGATTTGACTTAGAATTTTTTATTATATGTATAGATAACTAATATTTAAAATACCTTAAAACTACTAAAAACTTGTGTATAAAAAACTAGTGTCATTATGTAGATATGCTAGCGTATTTCTATTTTCTTTACAACTAATGGGTAATCTTGGGTATATGTTTTTTATGAGTACGCTCTACTTCGACAATCTATGCTAATATTATAAGTAGCTACTAGCTGTGTGTTACCAAATTTCTTTTAAATCGCTGAGCAGATTTTAATAAAATTTAGCAAGGACATAGATTACGTCTTTGTAAATTGAATCTTTTTTTGAATTTAAATTGAATTTGTAATTTTTAATTGAATTTGTAATTGAAAATTAGTTGTGAATATTCAATTAATAAATTTTTAGTGGAAAGCCTCTCTCTACCTATACCTTAAAAGCTCTTATATTTAAATTAAAAAAAAAAATACCCTTGATATTGTTATAAAAAGGACTTTAAAGACATTTTGTAGTCGGTGTATCTTTTTAGTTAAAAAGTTAGTATGAAAGGCAAAGGCCGGAGAGTGACAGTAATTAACAAGTTGCTTCTAATTATACGGGTCTGTTACAAAGTTTCGTTGAAATATTAATAAAGTAAACAAAGATTTATAAATAAATTACGTATTTAAAATCTGAGCAAAGGAAATAAACAAAGTTATAGGTTTTACTTTGGATAGTGTTCGCTGAGTTGTCAAAATTCGACCATAAATATAATATTGAAAATGTATGAAAAACATATACGGATAGACCTATCTATATAAAAAAGCTAAGAGTTTCCAATTTTTGAAGTTATACTTCTTTTGGGACGTTTGGAAAAAAATATGAGGGTAAAATTTTTACGATGCGCGCGCACCGACAGCCAAAAAACGACATGATGAAGTTAGCTGATTGCCAGCGAGCGAGCGAGCATGGTAACCGTTGTTATTGTCTGACAAATGATATATAGTATTATATTCTTTCCATAAATTATATTCTATAAATACATGATTGTAATATGCCTAATATGCCTTGTTTAATTATTTTTATTAATTTATCATTCCCTTTACAAACACAGAGTTGTGACATACGGGATGGAATCATTAGCTATTTTTGTTTTGTTACGCCAAAGAAGTATAACTTCTTACGTGCGAAAATAACTATACACACGTTTTTTATTGATAACACTAAAGTTCGCCAATACTACGAGTAAATAAAAAGAAGATATGTATATTATTATGTTTATATAATGTATAAACAGAGGAGGATAAGGTACTAAGCTGTTTTGTCTTTGCCTATATATATATATATAGATATTATAATTGTCCCTAACGGCTTCAGTTAAATTTTGTTTATGTCTTGTACAAAGTAGTATCTTTTTTAAAGAAATTTAAGGCGAACGAGAACTAATGAACAAACTATGTCGTCGTAGATAAAAATGACATGTTGTCCGTTTGTACGCGCATACTCGAAAGGCTGGATCGATTAAGCTACTTTATATTCGAAAATGGCGAAGTTCGAACAAGGTTTTTTGTTGTGTTCTAAAATTGTATTTAGTGTACTCTATCTAACTGCGTTACCTATGAAACGTCCGATAAATTATTTAATTTAAAAGCTTGCATTGAAAAGTGCAAAGTTTCTCAGTAAATGTAAAAAGTTTAATCAAATCAAATCAAAATATACTTTATTCAAATAGACTTTTACAAGCACTTTTGAATCGTCAATTTTACATTTTAAATTTAAGTTAAATATCAGTGTAGTCAGTCCGTGAAGAAGCTACTACCGGCTCGGAAGGCAATTCTGCTGAGAAGAGCCGGTGAGAAACTCAACAGAACTTACAAACACAAAAACTTATAAAGTTATCAACTTCTGTATGGAAATATATGCAATATTCTAATTTTATTTGATATCAAAAAATAAATTACTTATATATATTACACATTGTACAGACACCCCTTATGTCATACAAAATCAATGATACGCACCAGTCTTCAAACTGTTTCATTTGAACTGAAATTAGTTCTGTTGATATTTATTCGAATTATTTTTTGTTTGTTCCTAGTGAGACCTGTGCTTATACTACAATATCTATATTTCTCTATCTAACAATTTCCCCAATCTTATCTTTATTGAAAGCCAAAAATGTAGTTAAATACCAGCGATATTACCTATTACATTACTTCATTTCAAGATATTTATAATATCACTAGCGACTCACCCTCGCTCCGCTCGGGTTCATCCCTACTTACGTTTTCATGTTTAGTATAGATTTCTCAGAGATGAGATATTTTCCCGCAGTAAAAAGTACCCTATATGTTGAACCGGATAACTAGCTATCATCATACCAAATTTCATCAAAATTCCTCCAGTGGTTTTTCCGTGATGCGGTAACAGACAGACAGAATTTCTAAAAACTATAGATTCGGTCTCTGTATCGATAATAATGTCTATTTCAATAAAATTTTCCAAAAAATATTTAATGTACAGATTCGGCTTAGTTACAATTTTTTTATATGTATTATTTAGATTAGTTTTAGTAGATTAGTTTGAAGAAAAAATCTATTTCTAAGAGGACTAGTATTATTATTAAATTCTTATATACGTATTCGTATACATTTACAATATGTATAATACTAATGTACTTAATGTAAAAAATTTTTAATACTTACTAACAGGAAAAAAATCAAAGAAAAAATAAATATAAGACTCGTATATGTAAGGAGAATGCTGACACAATTTCTTTTAAAATGAAACAACAAAAACTATGTAGATTCAAATCGGCCATCCATCGCAGTCTGTCATACCCTCGTAACGCCATCACTTAGCGTGAAATGTAAATGAAATTTACATACTGATGTCTTTGTTTTCAATCTTATATTATATACAACGACAAACTAATCTTTATATACAAAATTCCGGCGTGTGTGCTTTATTCTCCTTCTCCTAAACAGCTTGAGTATATTTGACGTATTTGTCTTTGAATAATTTTTGGGCCACATTGAAGGTTTTTTGCTATAGTTGGACCAGATATCGCCTGCATGGATGTTTCCGAAATCCTGATTTTCCGATCAAACTGTCAATTTGATCAGCATTTAAAGATTATATTTTGACTGCACTTGGAGTAACATATAGGCAACTGTTAGGCAACTAGGGACGCACCCTAGCGTATTTTTTGAGGCATACTCAATTTGTCATTTTGACAGCATTGTGGTGAAAAATCGATTCTAATAATGTGTCAATGACTGAGTTCAACGCAAGGCCGAATTCACTCGTTAAGGAAATTTAATCTAAGCTGATTAATCGACGTGTATTTTTATGAAGTATATAATTTCCTTTATATTTCATAGTGGGTGGCGCGACGGTGGGTGATCTTGTAGGGGTTTTATTGATGTAAGAGAACCAAGCTAGAAGGAAGTACTACTATAACAGAAGAAACGAAAGAAGTTTGCAAATCATAGCGTTTGTAACAGAGAGCTGTTTCTTCACAGAGCATCTATGCTACTACCACATTATAAAAATTAATACGGTAGACGATTACCATTGATATTTAAAAATTTAGATACATACCTCCTAATAATTATCTCTTCAAAAAGTGGTATCGACACGTTTAAGTCAAAAAAAGATTAAAATTCAAAAAGTGTAAGTTCTTATTGTCTAAACATAAATACGAATGATGTTGCTTACACATAAAATATTTACGTGCATTTTGTCATCCGAAAAGCAATGAATAAAAGAGATTTGAAAAAAGCTCATAATTTTGAATTGTGCGCTTTTTTTCTAGGACTATTTTGAGACGCTTATTGTGGATCTTGAGTTTTTATATATCAAAGGCGATCATCTATTTATTTTAACGGAAATGTCGTTAAAAATACCAATTTTCATAGCGAAAGCACTATAATGCGATCTAGTGACAGGTTACGTTTAAACCTGTCAATCCTTCGTTTCCGTCCGTCATATAAATGTAAGCATGACAGACTTTCTACGACATTCATAACAGAAAGATAATAATCCTATCACCTCACGTCATATAAAAGGACGTCGTCGTCTGTACGTACATGAATTGGCGCGTTAATCTCGAGATACAATTACAGGCAAAACGCATAACATCTTAGTCCTTACAGTGATAACGTACCGGCGGTTCTGCAGTTTTATTACATTAAACTTAAGTGCATGAACCGTAGGTGTTATGGGCGACAGTATCGCTTTCCATCAGGTGGACTGTCTGCTCGTTTATCACTGAATACCATAAAAAAAAAATACACTGAATGAATTTAGATGCGCCTTTTGCTGTTATGATCAGCATTTCTCCAGAATTTTTAAATAGACATTTCTTAAAAGTTTTTTTTTTAATATTTAGATGACTACATCCATACAGTAATAAATTTTAAATCTTATATAATAAATTATTTCATCATTGCAAGAACTTAATAGTTATCAGAATATAATAAAAACAAATCACTCTCTCGTAATTATAACACACTCTTCCTTCTTGGACTTAGAAGAATAGGTATTATTTGTAGGTTGTATACGTTTATAGGCAACCCGATTTCATGTAACCCACACTATGTATTCAGGCTACTGATATCTAATAGCTTCTCGATAAAAATCTAAGATGGATACTTTACTTATTTGTCTTTCACAACACGTACTGTTCGGTATAGAGGTAGAAGTGAATAGAATTCCTAAAATAAAACATTATTTTTGTCTTACAATGTTAGATGTATTTTTATAATTTAAAGCTCTCTAAACCTCAATTATTCTCTAAGTATACTTGCGTCTTTGGAAGTATACCCCCGTCATGATTTTTCTTCTTACATATTACTGTTATTATTGTAGGTTACAATGTATTTCCATACAAAAAATATTTCATAAATCAAATTTAAATTTCTCAACGCACAAGCGGACAGAGCAACTAAAGTAGATGTGTGGTTGACGACACGTTTGACTTAGTTTGTAGTGATCCTACTTGCTATGCCAGCAGTCGCGGGTTCGAGTCCCACTGGCACAGCAAGTACGTTTGTGTGATGAGCTCGAATGTTTGTACTCCAATCATGGGTGTTTATGTTTATAATATGTATGTATTTAAAGTTATATATGCGTAATGTATCAACTATCTGGTATCCATAACACAAGCCTCGTAGCTTACTATGGAACTAGATGGTGCTAGATGGTGCAGCCCTTTAAAGCTTGTGTTGTTGTTATGTGTTCGCGAAAGTTTTTAATATAGATCTATTAACGGTGTCAGAGCGAATTTTATCTATCTATATCTATACATATAAGAAAATTGTAACTAAACCGAATCTGTACATTAAATATTTTTTGGAAAATATTATTATCGATACAGAGAGTGAATCTATAGTTTCTAGAATTTGCTGTCTGTGATCGCATCACGGGAAAGACACTGGAAGGATTTTGATGAAATTTGGTATGATGATAGCTGGTTATCCGGGTCAACATATAGGATACTTTTTACTTCGGGAAAATATCTCATCTCTGAGAAATCTACTAAACGTTATATATATTTACGAAAAATTACTAAACGTTAAAACATAAGTAGGGACGAACCCGAGCGAGGGTGAGTTGCTAGTTAGCTTCATATACAGCAGTTTAATTTGTAGGCAAAATATTCTATCGTAAGGTACAAATATGTTAATTTGTCTCCGTATGGCATACTATAGAGTAAATATAAAAAATAATTCTACCAAACTTCATACATAGCTTAAATTGCTAATTAAATCAACTACCCTAACGATATAACCTATAAAACTAACGTTAGGCAAAACCATTAGCTACAGTCCTAATTACATAGAACGTAAAGCAACTTATCTTTGTCGTCACGTTAGCTATAAATATTGCGAATGTCATCAGAAACAACCTTAAATAAAAGATAAGTAAAAAAAGCTTGTCACGCTTAAGCCTCGTCTAGTTGCCTAATGAAATAGCATGGTCAATGTACTATTTATAAATAAAATAGCGAAAAATAAAAGCAATTCTATCCCACAGGAACCGTACATTTTTCAAGAATAAAAAGTAGCATATGAACTATTCCAGGCTATAATCTATCTCTATGCTAAATTTCATGTAACAAACATCCAAACTTTCACGTTTATAATATTAGTACCTGGGCGACCGAAGTTCTTTTTTGTTATATTGTATTTTTTAAATAAAAAGAAACTAAAAACTTGAATAAATACAAAAAAAAAAAAAAAAAAATAAGTAAAAACTTCGTATTCTGGCCGGGATTCGATCCCGGCCAAGTGTTGTCTAACTTGCGCCTTGACCGCTTGACCACGATACTTATACTCGAGTGTAAGAAATTATCGATCATATTCTGCGTAGAATAATGAAAAAGAAAACCGCATGAAAACTTGAAAACACGCATTTTCCTAGACATGAGACTAATCTAGATCGATTTTTCGCCCCCGAAAGCCCCCGCATACCAAATTTCAGCGAAATCGTTAGAGCCATTTCCGAGATCGCTGGTATAATTAAATAAAGATATAAACATATAAAGATATAAAGTACCTGGGCGACCGAGCTTCGCTCGGAGTTCTTGAAAGATTGTATATTTTACATTAAGTGACTAAGTGTTACTGAGACAGTTGTATAGATGTCGCTATAAGAACAATTTTCTTTTTAATTTGGCTTAAAAATAATTTTACATTAAGTGACTAAGTGTTACTGAGACAGTTGTATAGATGTCGCGATTAAATTTTGCGTAGAATAATGCATAAGAAAAACGCATGAAAACTCGAAATCACGCGTTTTCCCAGACATGTGACTAATCTAGATCAATTTTTCGCCCCCGAAAGCCCCCATATACCAAATTTCAGCAAAATCGTTAGAGTCGTTTCCGAGATCGTCGGTATAAATAAATAAATAAATAAATAAATATACAAGAATTGCTCGTTTAAATATATAAGATATACAAGAATTGTTCGTTTAAATATATTAGATTAGATATGGTAAAATGAGATTTTGTAGTATATATTTTTTTTAAATAATAAGATTTTCAACCGACTTCCAAGAAAAGGAGGAGGTTCTCATTTCAGTACATTTTTTTTTCATTTCTATAGCTTTTACAAAACTTACTTTACATTTAATGAAATCGTTTGGAAAAGCCAATACACGATAAGAAACTGAAAGGTCCACAGGATTCTTATGGCAGAAAAACTCAATTACTAACTTCATTTGATCTTTTGATAGAGTAAGGGTGATTTGCTTAATAGATATTCAAGAAGTTTTCCGCTTGCTTTCAACTTAAGTATTGAATGGCTTATTGTTAGTTATCGCAAAAGCTCAAAAAGGACTTAGCGGTATTTATTGATTTATAAAAAATATATAAATGACTCAGTCTTGTTTAAATACATTATACACAGACATGGTCACCTTGCTACGGACTGGACTAGGTATACTCGTAATATTCTCACTCTGTACCGTATTCGTTTCCTAAAATCACTTAATCCTCCCTATTGTAATATATTATAATAATAACGAAACGTTAGGATCAGTTTGTAGTGACCCTACTAGCTGTTCCAGTGGTCGCGGGTTCGAATTCCGTTGGGGGCAATCATTTGTGTGATGAGCACGAATGTTTGTACTTCAGTCATGGGTGTTTATATCTATACTATAATAAAACTGTAGAGGTCGAATGTCTGTACATAGAAAAAAAAATGCTTAAAACCGAGTCAGGGGGATGTAAGAAGAGCAATAGAACAAATCCTGATTTTTTTTCAATTTTTTTGTTTCTCTGTCTGTTTGTCTGTTTGTACGGGCTAATCTCCGAAGCTGCTGGACCGATTTAAATGAAATTTTGCATGGTGGTACCTTATATCCCCGGTTAACATTTAGGATACTTTTCATCCCGGAAAATAAAAGAGTTCCCGTGGGATAGTTAAAAAACTGTAGTAACTTATACAGCTTAGTACACAAAAACTAATGATTGGATTTTAATGAAACTTTACAATTTATTTCATACATCAGAATAATAAATAGGCTACATTTTATCCCGGAAAAATGTACGGTTCCCGTGGGATAGATTTGTTTTTGTTTGACTAAAGGTGAACCCGAGCGCAGCGAGCGTGAGCCGCTATAATATTATAAAACGGAAAGACTTTTTTGTTTGTTTATTTGTTTGTACCGAATAAGCTTTGAAACTACTGGACCGATTTAGATGAGAGGGTTTAGCGGGATAAGTATAGCGAACTGGCCCCTTAATGGCAACCTATATCGAAACTTATGTGTCAATAAGGGCTTGATTGAAGGGCACACCAAACTATAGAGGTCGAATGTCTTTACATAGAAATAAAATGCTAAAAACCAAGTCAGGGGGGTAAGAATGGCAATAGAACAAATCCAGATTTTTTTTCAAATTTTTTGTTACTCTGTCTGTTTGTCTGTTTGTACGGGCTAATCTACGAATCTGTTAAAGCGATTTGAATAAAATTTTGCATGGTGGTACCTTTTATCCCCGGGCAACAGCTTAAATACTTTTCATCCTGAAAAGTTAAAGAGTTCCCGTGGGATAGTTAAAAAACTGTAATAACTTATACAGCTTAGTTCACAAGACCTACTGATTGGATATTAATGAAATTTTACAGTAATATAGTTCATACATTAGAATAAACAAAAGGCTGCTTTTTATCCCGGAAAGATGTATGGCTCCCGTGAGATAGATTTGTTTTTGTTTGTAATTGTAATAATGTTTAAGCAAAATAAGAGGAAAAGTAATTGCTTCACTATTTAAAATATTTTCATTAAAAGAGTGAACATATTAGTTACAGAATTAAAATGTGTATAAATATAATTTATTTTAGATTTGTATAGCACTCGCCTAGAATATAGAGATTTAGTTACATTTTTTACCACCGGGAGTGCAAAGATCGCGGAAGCAGCTGTGCAATGTATGGACTTTAAAATATTGAATATATTATTGTTGTATTTATATATTCAATATTTTATTATTAATAATAATAATTGCAAGTGTAAATGTTGTTTTGGCAATAAAACAATCAGAAATATAATAAAAAATAATTTTAATGACCAGTAACATTTTTTTAGACAGACATTGTAAGTTATAGTAATAATTTTTTGATGTTTTGGTTAAATATAAATCAAATTATAGTATTTCATAATAAATGGAGCTTAACTTTTTTAGATTAAAAGCTTTAATTAGGGACTAAATAAGTAGATAGTCTAAAATATTGGAGAAATGATTGTACATTATTTTTTAGTTTGAAAAATTTACCCTAGATGGCGTTGCATTAAAGTTGAATCGCGCTTAGATACGTACTTAACGTAGGATTCATTTTAGTTTTTACAAATTTTATTATGTATTTTGTTTGGAATTTTGATATACGAGTAAGCTAACAGCGCTTTTTAGTTGTTAGTACACATTTTCAAAGACTACACTATTTCTCAAGCGGGTTATTACCAAACCAACTAATCAAACAAAAACCAAAAGAAAAGGAGCTATATTTTAGCTTAGGTGATGAATGAATGAATGGACATAAAAATGAATCGCTTTATATGCTAAGTTTTGACATACAAAAAGAACAAAATATGAACAATAAGTTTAAAATTTTTATGTGTCCTAACTAGATGGCGCTGAATGAAAGCTGAATCGCGCTTGCATTACGTTCTACAGGATCTTTATAAGGTCTGTTATGTGAATGTTTGTTGTTACATGTAATTTACAATAATAATTTACAATTTTTTGAAAATCGCACTCTTCCTAGTGCGATTAATAGTGTCTTATGATGTTCATTGTTCATACTTTATCTATACATCTATACATACAGAATACAGATAAATAAAATTGGAGTGTCTGTTTGTAATACTAAAATAACCGCTTTTTACTAAATGCATATGGATGTATACACGGTACATATACCAAAACAACATTTTTTACAATTTTTGTCTGTCTGTTTGTTCCGGCTGATCTCCGAAACGGCTGGACCGATTTTGACGGGACTTTCACTGGCAGATAGCTGATGTTATAGGGAGTAACTTAGGCTACTTTTATTTTAGAAAAAGAATCAGAGTTCCGCGAAAAAAAATTAAAAACCATGAAATTGTGAACAAAATCCGCGTACGGCGTATGCATTCGAGCAAAACGAGGGTAAATCGCTATATAATTTAAATTAAATGAATATCTTAGGAGTACCAAGCTACTATTTAAGTATACCTAAACATAGCTAACCGTGAAAACGTACCTAGGGACGAACGCGAGCGAAGCGAGCGTGAGTCGCTAGTTTATAATATGCATGTATTAAAAGTTATATATGTGTATCAACTATCTGGTATCCATAACACAAGCCTCGTAGCTTACCATGGAATTAGGTGGTGCTGTGTGTTAGTGTGCCAACATATTTATATTTAATAATAATTAATAACTCCGTTACTCTATAAAAGAAGACCCAATCCTATAATAAATAGGATAATCATAAGGTTCGCATTTATAACCATATTTTTATAAAAATGTATACTGACTTCAAAATAACTGTAAAAACCTCGCTTTTTTAAAGACGGATCTTTTTTATTGAAAATGAAGGACCATGCAAGGAACCAAACAACGGTTCGTTTAAAGTAGCAAAAATATCACGTAAAATACACAAAATACATATATGAAACCAAAAAACTACTTCTTCTTTTTAAAGTCGGTAAAAATAGAAGCATTTTGATCACTTCAACTAATTTTTTTTTTTTTATGTGATACAGTGACAAACGAGCAGACAGACCACTTGATGGAGAGTAGTACCTGTCGCCCATAACACCTACGGTTCATGCACTTAGGTTTTACGTAACAAAAATGCAGAACCACAGGTGCGTTGTCACTGTGAGGACTAAGATGATATGCCTCTTGCCTGTAATTACGCTGGCTAAAATTCAACTAATTAAAAACAAAGCAATGAAAAAACCTGCTTTAATGTAGAAAAAATGTACATGTTTATGTGATATTTTACTTGCATTTACAAACATCACTCACTATACGATGTGCGTTTTATGGCTCTATTGCAATATGTGGAGTCACGTTGGCCTAGTTACGTGATGATCATATTATCCTCGTTACTGAGAGCTATTAATTCGAATGTTGCCAGTTATTGATCCCACGATTTATCTCCAGCAAAAATGACAATTTTTGATATATTTTTTTCTACTATTATAGTAGATACATACATGTATTAGATACTAGCGATTCACCCTCACTCCGCTCGGGTTCGATCCTACTTACGTATTAAGGTGTACTATAGATTTCTCAGAGATGAGATATTTTCCTGAAGTAAAAAGTATCCTATATGTTGACCCGGATAACCAGCTATCATCATACCAAATTTCATCAAAATCCCTCCAGTAGTTTTTCCGTGATGCGGTCACCGACAGACAGTCAAAAATCCTAAAAACTATAGATTCGGCCTCTGTATCGATAATAATGTATATTTCAATAAGATTTTCTGTAAAATATTTAATGTACAGATTCGGCTTACTTACAATTTTATTATATGTATGAATTTTATTATATGTATATACTTTTTTCCGATAGTAAGTTTTGATTGTGAGATATATCTAAATGATGTTATTTCCGAACATTATTCATGAAACACACTACTTACAGGCATTATAAAACAATCAATAATAATAAAAAATATTGTTTGCAATGTATCATGACGAAATAACGTATTTGTATGGGAAATTAAATTCAACCGGACAGGACCAAACCCGGGCTTACCTAATAATATTATTAATATTATATTAAGATAAAAATTATTTATTTTTTGTGTTCTTTTAATTATAATAGAAAATGTTCTGTTTTTTCCAGAGACAATGAAAATAGAAAATATATTTGAGGTTATCCAGAATAGACTAGATTTAGAAAATAATATCTACTCCTCGAAAGACTAATTGGTTTTGGGAAGCTATAAAAACTATTCGGCAATAAAGTATTGGATGGAAGCCTGTGTAATACATGTTTGTATGAAACTTATTTAGACAGCAAATACAGCAAGATGTCGAAGATTTTGATATCATAACTACATAAGGTATCTACATAACAAATTGTCAATTTACAATGGTTATTGCTGACAAATATGTATGGAAGTAAGAAATGATTATATATTTTACTCGCAGCTTTTCGCTTCTCTCGGGTTCGCCTCTAGAAAAAAAGAAATAAATCCCACGGGAACTATAGACTTTTCAGGGATAGTAAGTTATCTATGTACTATTCCAGACTATAATCTATCTCTGTGCCAAATTTCATCTAGATCTGTTCAGCCGTTCTGACGTGATTGAGTAACGAACATCCAAACATCCATTTAAACTTTTACATTTATAATATTAGTAAGATTACATGTTTTAGCTCCACTTGTGTGGAGTCCACAGTCCACTTGAATCCACTTGAATAAAACTTCAAAGTGTCCACTTAAATCAAATTTTAGAAGGCTACTTTTACTTACTTCGTAATGTAATGTGAAGTACAGATAACAATACAATAATTTGATGGCAATAGCTGATAAGATCAGATAGAGCTAACCATCATATATTATAGCTACTGGTAAAACCGTCTTACGGCTGATTCTTTTTGGTTTCTTAGAGCTATATGAAGTCGTATAAAGTGTCACATCAAAAGACGAGTTTGAAAGCTTATGAGGGACTTACAGCCCACCTTCACTTCCAAGTCTCAATGGTCAAATACTTGAACATCTATTCAATATGATACGTTATATCGATTATATGCTTATCTTTAGGGTAAATAATGTATGTCCTTTTTGACCAACTTCGGAAAAAGATCGTTTTCAACTTTTCATTTTCGTTTTCAATGCGTTTCTATTTTTTTTTATTTTAATAACTGATTGTGGATCGATAATCGTAAGTCTTTTTTGGAGTCCAGGATTAATTAAAAAAAATGCAATCACTAAAAATAGAAATGTATTTTTCAGTGAAACACGGATTTCACTTTTTATAAAAGTAATTTCTTGGAAAATTTTAAAATATACAAATTTCTTTAGGAATCTAGTATGGTTCCCTAATTAAAATTTAAATTTCAAATTCAAATTAAAAAAAATATTTTATAATATATACTAGCAACATATCCTCGCTTTGTTCCGGTTCTTAGGTACCTATCAATAACCTATGTCTTACTTCAGGCCATAGTGTGTGTATTAAATTTCATCCAAATCCGTCAAGTCGTTTCAGAGTGAAGGAGTAACAAACACACAGACACAACCACAATCTCTTGCATTTATAATAGCAGACTAATCATATAAAATATCTTTTATATTTAAATCTTGAAAATATGACTGATTAGCACTTAGATAAAAGGCAGTGGTAGCCCAGTGGTAACGCGCTCGCTTGGGAAACCGAGAGAAGCGGGTTCAAATCCCGGATCTCGTACCTCTGATATTTTCATGTGCGAATCATTTCTAACATGATTTATCATCGTGTTAGAAACCGAGAGAAGCGGGTTCAAATCCCGGATCTCGCACCTCTGATATTTTCATGTGCGAATCATTTCTAACATGATTTATCATGTTAGAAAAAACCACTTGTCTTACGGTGAAGGAAAACATCGTGAGGAAACCTGCATATCTGAGAGAACCTACCAAGTATTTGAAAGACATGACGTGAAGTCCGCCAACCCGCACTTGGCCAGCGTGGTGGACTATGGCCTGATCCCCTCGTATTAAAGGGGGGCCCGTGCCCAGCAGTAGGACGTTAAAAAGGGCTGGATACGTAGCAGTTAGAAACTATGTTTATTTTTAAACATAGATGAGTAATTCCAACATTGCCATTCAGTTGACATTGTTAGTTCTGAGTAAATCTCGTTATGACTCGTATTTGAAGGATATTAAATACTAGTAACTCGTCCTCATTTTCCTCAGGCACACTTTATAATAGCTTTTTACTATATCAAACACAACGATCAAGGAAAACATCGTGAGGAAACCTGCATGTCTGAGAGAACCTAGCAAGTTTTCGAAAGACATGTGAAGTTTTCCAACCAGCACTTGGCTATCATGGTGGACTATGGCCTAATTCCCTTCGTATCAAGGAGGCCCACCCCCGGCTGTGGGATAATAAAAGATGATTGTATTTAATATGTATTCAACAGATACATTCACTTTAAGTAGTTTAATGTACTCTTTTACTTCTTAACCCTTCAAGTACTATTATCTTTTTGCAATAATCATACTAAAAAATCAGATATCTAATAATACACTATCTATTCATATAATAAAAGTCTAACTAAGCCGAATCTGTACCTTAAATATTTTTTTGGAAAATCTTATTGAAATAGACATTATTATCGATGCAGAGGCCGAATCTACAATTTTTTAAATTTTTGTCTGTCTGTCTGTCTGTCTGTCTATTTGTCTGTCTGTCTGTCTGTCTGGGTCCGCTTCACAGAAAAACCACTGGCCCTCCATTTTGATAAAATTTGGTATGATGATAGCTGGATATTCGGGTCAACATATAGGATACTTTTTACCGCGGGAGATTATCTGATTCCCACGGGAGTACACGTTATAACACAACCCAAAAAAATATTTATGGTCAGAATTTATTGAAACTTGGTATTAACTATTTGTTCTTCAATACAATTAAATAAATAAGTGTTTTAGCGTTTTTTGAAATTCATCCCATAAGGAGATAAAATAAGGGATGAAAATTTGTATCGAACCTATGTTTTTAAAGTTTTTTGTTGTAGTTTTAGCGCGAGCGAAGCCGCAGGTTTTGCTAGTCTTTATATAAATAGGTAAGGATAAAACAATTGAGTATCAATTTCTCCCCTATTTATTATTTATATAATTTTCGTTTTGTTTATTAACTCTTGACGAGCTTGACTGTTATCAGTAAATGGAAACTATTTTCTATACATATAATAAAATTCTAACTGAGTCGAATCTGCACATTAAATATTTTTTGGAAAATCTTATTTATAGATATGTAAATTCTCTTCATATATGTTTTCCTGAAATTTTCAATAATGATTTTGGCCAAATTTTGACCACTGGTAAACATTAATAACAAAAATAAACAAACAGTATTTTACATTCAAACCCGACTTGAAAAAATAGGAGGTTCACAAAATAGTCTAAGATTTACGCGAATATTTGACATTTTAAATGAAACTTTTTTAAACATTTCTTTACTACTACAGCTTGTCAATAGCTACTAAATAATAAAAATCATTTGATAAATAGAGGAGAATAAGTTATTGATTGTATTGTCTTTACCTTTTTATACATATATAAGAAGGTTATAGGTTTCTCAGAGATGAGATATTTTTCCGCAGAAAAACTATCCTATATGTTGACCCGAATAACCAGCTATCATCATACCAAATTTTATCAAAATCCCTTCAGTGGTTTTCTTGTGATGCGTTCTCAGATAGACAGATAAACAGAAAGACCGACAGAGACAAAAATCTGTATCGATAATATTTCAGAAGATTTTTCCAAAAAATATTTAATGTACAGATTCGACTCAGAATTTTATTATATTGATGCTGTATAAATATAAAGATTTATCTTAATCTTAAATATTTTCACGTGGCAACGGAATAATGTGATAATTTGATACAGAACATATAATGTTTCTATAGAGATTATCATCTAGACAAAGCTTATTATTTAGCAGTCAATGTCTGTAATTACATTCTATTTACGTATGTCCCACCGTAGCATAACTACTGAGCCGATTTTGTTAAAAAGAGTGTCAATCGATTCGTTATTATGGTCCGTATCCGGGCAATGGTTACATGTTTGTGAAGAAAAACCACCAGCGTACACTTCAAACGTATAATAATTATTGATTTACATATAAGAATTACAACACACTGCATATATCACTGCTTTATACTAGAATTTACACAACACTGTTTCAGCATAATTACACAGTAACTCTTCCTGAACAAGAATGAAACCCAATCATAGAAAGCACTCCTTATATATTAATTTTAATTTCAATCAACCCGCCTTTTTTAATAATTTTAATGTAACTTCAACTACTTCCGGCGTAATCTTTAAATCATAGTAGTCAATTAATGTATTTAATTTATAAAAGCATACTTAAAATATATAACATAATTTCATTGAAACTTTAGTTAATTACAAGAAATATAGGTAACTTTAAATATGTCTAACAATATTAGCACTAAAATTAATGAATCATAACACTCGGCCATCGACATGCGTGCTATCTCCGGAGCACGCAAATCTCACAACACTCGGCATAAGGTATGTTCATGATTCTCTATTATAATTTCAAAACAATATTAATAATTACAGCATGTAATACAAGCAAAAAAATATATCGTTACATTAATATAAACCAGATTATACTACACTAGATAAAACTTAAATACTTTTATTTTTCAGTATCACTGTTCTCCGAGCTTGAGGAGCTGTATTCAGAACCAGAAGATTTGTCCAACTATTGCCTGAATGCGAAACGCTTTCATATCTCATGGTACTAAAACCGGGAGCATAGTTAGAGATTTTATATGAAACAATAAATTTTGGGATTAAAACTTCCCTTCATCTATCATTTTAAATAATATAACGAATACTATTGTTTTATTGCCACTTATTAATACCGCTAATAAATTCTGCATCGATTTAGTTAACCCTAATATTAACTTAGTTTAAATAGAATGAAATGAAATAAACTTAATTCAAATAGACTTGATTCAAAAGCATTTAATGTAAGCGTCAGTGAAGTCTGTCCGTGAGGAATCTACCACCGGCTCAGAAGCCGGCAAGAAACTCAACAGTTGCTCTTTTAAATATCGAAATTACATTTATTTTATTAATATATCATGTAGATAGCCCGCATACGAGTCAATAATACTCAATTCCACACATTTTCATCAACAAGAAACTCTTGAACCGTGTAATATGCTTTGCCCAATAAAACATTTTTAATTATATCTTTAAATTTTTGAAAAGATAAATCTAGGATATTTTGTAGAATCTTATAATATCTGCGTATAGTCAGGCCCACGAAGGATTTATTCACCTTTTGGAGCCGAAGTCTAGGTCTAACAAACTTATTTCTATTCCTAGTGTTTCTTGTATGTCTATCTTTAGATTTTTGCGAACAACTGTTAAACTAGCTTACACGGAGTCGTAAGATTGTACATACTAAAATATTATACATAATTGAAAATCATAAATAATAATATTTTAATTAAAAGTCATTGATAAATTTATATAATTAATGGGAGATAATTTGACTACTTTTAAATTAATATGGAATGTCTATTGATTTTGCTTTTAAATTATATTGATGTTAAAAAGTTAATATCTTGAAATTAAACTTATTTTCGAGTTACTAATTTTGTAATAAATTCTACAAAAAGTAAATCAAATAGTAAGACATTAATAATTTTAAAGTTATATTATTGCATTTAAAAATTCAGAAATACGGTTGTGCTATTTAATAAAAACTTCCGGCTGATTCATATAAAAGGCAAAAGATAACCTTTGGAGGGGCAGTTTTTGGGGAGACGGTCATTACGACAGACGAGATAAGTATTAGTTGTTAAAATAATACTAAATTTATGTTGGCAAACTTATTGATCAAAATAGTGTTGAACTTATGTGTAAATAGTGGAAAATAAAGCGCTTTCCTGTGATTAGATAATAGGAGTGACATAAAGTAATCGTTAAAATGACATTGAATTTTGTTGTATTAAAGGGAAATACGAAAATTAAAGTAAAATTATAAAACTTATAAAATAAAGTTAAAGAGTGATATAATAAAGCTTATTATATTGATTTACTGTGTTCTTATTTTCCTCGTCTTGAAATTATAATGGTTATTAATACAATTGTTTAACACAAATAATATATTACACAGTATAATTGCGAATCACGAGCTCTTAGATCATAAATAGCCCGTACTGGTCTTTTTTTTTAAGAATAAATACCGAATTAATTTGTGCGGCACTGCCCTAAAGAAGTATTCCGTACGATAAAATACTATGAAAATAACTAAAATATACAAGTCGGGCAGTGTTAATATCCGTTAAGTTTTTAATTTTTCTAACTGCATTAATTATATAACTTAAATAATTATATAACTACCAAAGCCCCTAATGACGGGCAGATATTCATTACTTTTTAAAGGTCCAGCACATTAGTAATAGAATATTTTATGATACCAAAATCTATAAATGCACTCAAAAACTTGACATTAATTTAATATACCACACACATTTTTAATGTTAATAAGCAAATATACTTTTCGCTTTAGATGCAATTTCCACACAATTACGTTTAGCGTTTACGAAATCACTTCACCTAACACTAGATTCAAATTCTCTGTTTGACATCTTAATTGGGTTCTGTTCATTTTGACTACTTATTTCGTGCGTAAGAAGGGGTTTTCTAGAACAATCATCGAAGTTATGTCCTATTCTACTTACATTTCACAATAGGTTTTGTATAATTATTACATATATGTATGACCTAGTTCTTGATAATTAAAACACGTGAAGTTATTTTGTCCATTTGTATTACCTGGTAAAATGTTATGACCATTTCTAAAATCTCGTTTCATAAAGGTATACTATTTATAAGCGAGGAACTTCTTGAGTTCTCTTTAATCTGGTTAAACTGTGGTGAAGCTAAATAATTTAACAAGTCTTCTGGTTCACTACATTTAAGAGCTTGAGTTCTATTACGTACAGAGTTATTAGTTATTCCAAAAATAATACAATCAACTGCCTTTCGTCCAGCAATATCATATCTACTTAATAATGAAAGTTTATCATAAAAATATTCTCAAGTTTTCACCTTTCGGGAATGCCTTACTAATTTTAACTAACTTTTGAGCTTTGGTAAAGATTCATATAATTGAAAGAATAACTTAATTTCTATCTCATTCATAAATTACGGCACATTCGTTAACTTTCTTTAGTCATCGCTCAACATCTTGTGATCTATTATCTTGATGAAATTCCGGAACTACATTAGTAGAAGTCTTACTTGCATTATCTGAAGCGCTGCTATAAATTTCTTCAGGTCTTCGGTTGTTAGGTAATCGGATAATCGTTTAATTTTAGCTGGTACTTCAGCATCACCAGAAGATGACCTCCTTCGACGTCGATTGGGCCCTTCTGGAGTAAAGCCCTCTGATCCATCTCTGTCACCTGGAGGATTGTTTTTTTAACGCAGTAAAATCTGTCTTTACAACTGCATACTTGGATATAGATATCAAATTTACTTAAGCTTCTAATCTTAACCTCTGCTAATGTTTAATCTTAACTATATATCTCTAAAGAAAATATTTGAAATTAAGGGTATTTGTAACTTTAAAATAACTTAATGCAATACACTAAAATAACACTATAAAAATTAATGTTCTCCTGACCGATTCCGGCCATGGCGGCCACTCTCATTGAGACTAGCCAAATGCACAGAAGATATTATAGTGCACAAGTGTATGCGCAGACACAAGTACACTATTCTTGCCACTCATATTCCGGTGGGACGACTACTCGACTCGACCGGTGGGAGATCAACGCCTTTACGTGCTCTCCGAGGCACAGGGATAAAACACAACTAACTTCACAACTTCTAGTTGTTACCGAGGCTTACAATACAGAAATACTCAACAATTAATCTTGGCCCGACCCGGGACTCGAACCCAGGACTTCCGGGTGTGCTAGTCACTACACCACCGAGGTATTAAAATTACATGTCAACTAACATCACACATTACCTTCTTGACTATAGCTATAATGCTAATACATTACTACTGCTGCACACCTATATGTCCAGTATCTAAGGTCAACATACATGGCTACCACAGCACACATATATACATACATGGCTGTATCATACAGTCATTTACGTTATCCAGGCATACTTACTTGGGTCATAATTGAAGCACTTCCAATCGAGTCCAGTGATCAAACATTGATCACTCAATCCAGTGATCAAACATAGACCACTTAATCCAGTGATCAAACATAGACCACTCAATCCAGTGATCAAACATATACCACTCAATCCAGTGATCAAACATAGATCACTCAATCCAGTGATCAAACATAGACCACTCAATCCAGTGGTAAAACATAGATCACTCATTCCAGTGATCAAACATATACCACTCAATCCAGTGATCAAACATAGACCACTCAATCCAGTGATCAAACATAGACCACTCAATCCAGTGGTAAAACATAGATCACTCATTCCAGTGATCAAACATATACCACTCAATCCAGTGATCAAACATAGACCACTCAATCCAGTGATCAAACATAGACCACTCAATCCAGTGGTAAAACATAGATCACTCATTCCAGCCAGCAAACCCATCTATCAATCTAGCGGCTACCAGCCTAGAACTTTCGGTATTAAATATAAACCATGTATTAAAAAAAAACCGATAAACAACACATTTCATAAGTTCTTAATCACCATCATCATCATACTAATATTCCATATGTAAAATATAATAAACTTTTCCAACCGTAACTACGTTTTAAGTTTTTAACCACCATCATCATCATACTAATATTCATTATGTGAAATATAATAAACGTTTCCAACCGTAACTACGTTTTAACGTTCGGCTCAGAGATGAGACATTTTTCCGCAGTTAAAAGTTCAAATTCAACCAGCCAAGCTCAGCCTTAGAGCATGGAACAATACAATTTAATAACAATTCATTATAATAATTACAATAAATTCAATATACCCAAAATTACATGTTACGACTTTATCCAAAACATAATCATTAATAGAATAATACGTCTTTTCTAATAAAAATTTCTTCAATCTTTGCTTAAATATATTAATTTCATTAACCTCCAGAATACATTTAAGTAAATGATTATCAGTACAGAAAATACTCTTCGAGAAAAGGTCGAGTCACACATCGAGGGTGGCGAAGTAAGGCCCTATGTCTTATACCATAACAATTTTCAAATAAATATAGATTATTTCTAACATAAATAATAGTCTCACAAATGCACACACTTGGTGACGTCATTATATTGTAATTTCCAAATACATAGTTTGCATCTTTCTATTATTCACAAATTAAATATTGCTCGAATACATTTGCTTCGAATGCTAATTTATGTACCGAATTACCCCAAAAAAAAAAAAAAATACAACACCTTAACAAAGGAGCAACATAAGCATGATACACAGTTATTAAGGTTGAAACATTGACCGTTTTGGCAAACACGTGGAGTGCAAAAGAAAATTGTCGTAATTTTATGCTAACCTCCTCAATATGCTTTTTCCAATTTAAATTATTACCAATATTGAGACCTAAAAATTTTGTTACATCCACCTGCTTTATTTCCTTACCCTCAAAATTGATATCCAAAGCATTTAACTTATTTTTCCTGTTTTTAAAGAACATTAAATTAGTTTTATCCAAATTGTTCATGAGCTCTAAAACATTCCCTCCAACACCATAGTGAAAAATTTATTTAATAAGATATTATGATCAACATAATCAAAAGCCTCCGTTAAGTCCATAAATAAAGGACACGTCATAACTAAAGAAAGTTATAAACAGCCATATTTATACTTTTGTTTTTACGAAAACCAAATTGATCCTTTGTAAATATTTGTTCCTTTCGGAGAAATCATTCAATGCATTATAAATTATTTTTCTCAAAAACTTTACTTAAAATAGGAACAAGCAAGTGTCCTACATATTGAACCCGGACAACCAGCCATCATCATACCAAATTTCATCAAAATCTGTACAGTGGTCTTCCCGAGATGCGGTAACAGACAGACAGACCAAAAAAAATCCAAAAACTATAGATTTGGCTTCTGTATCGATAAAAAACGTACTTCAATAAGATTTTCCAAAAAAGAAATATTTAATGTACAGACTTGGATTAGTTACAATTTTATTAATGTATAGATGTATATATATACAAAAAAAATAAAATAAAAATTAAATGAATTAATAAATTAAATAATTGTGGGCATCATGACAAATACATGAAGTCTCACGTTATCTTGTAATCTACGTGTTACATTACCAGGGAGTAGCCCTGACCACACACAACACGTATTGTATTAAAAGACGTAACATAGTATCCTGTCATGTATACCTCACAATGATACTCACGTAAAAATAAATAATAAAAAAAAAAAAAATAAAAATGCATCATTAACATAAATATACTTTGTAGTTCATTTTTCATAATAAAATAATTAAGTGCCACACAGTAGGTTATAGTAATTGGTTATAGACAAAAACGTGGTGGATGCTATCGGAGAGTAGCCCCGATCACGCACCGACACTTCCTGCACTATGTCCATATTATGCTATAATGTAGAAATACTACCAGGGAGTTGCCCTGGCCAAGCATTCTCGCACATTAAAACACAATTTACGCATAACATCGTCAGAGAGTTGCCCCGACCAGACATTTTACGCAACTACCGTCCTGAATGACGCTTAAAAATTTCACGTGGGCGTAACTTATAAATTATAATTATAAAAAATATATATATATATATATATATAAATAATTCTTCAATAAAATTAAAAATATAACATAATAAAATAATTGTCAAAGACATTAACATTCCTGTTTCCTTTTTTCCTTGGGTTGTGTTCCCCTTCTGATTGTGAAGAAAAACCACCAGCGTACACTTCAAACGTATAATAATTATTGATTTACATATAAGAATTACAACACACTGCATATATCACTGCTTTATACTAGAATTTACACAACACTGTTTCAGCATAATTACACAGTAACTCTTCCTGAACAAGAATGAAACCCAATCATAGAAAGCACTCCTTATATATTAATTTTAATTTCAATCAACCCGCCTTTTTTAATAATTTTAATGTAACTTCAACTACTTCCGGCGTAATCTTTAAATCATAGTAGTCAATTAATGTATTTAATTTATAAAAGCATACTTAAAATATATAACATAATTTCATTGAAACTTTAGTTAATTACAAGAAATATAGGTAACTTTAAATATGTCTAACAATATTAGCACTAAAATTAATGAATCATAACATGTTATATACACAAAATCAATGTGACATTAAAATCATAATGTCAAATGAAAGACAATTCTGAATTCGTAATATAAATATACAAAAACTAGCGACTTACCCTCGTTTCGCTCGTTTTAATTTTTTTGAGCGAAACCCTAATTCTTTTTCGAAAATAAAATTAGCCTAAGTTACTTCTTATAATATCAGCTATCTGCTAGTGAAAGTCCCGTTAAAATTGGTCCAGCCGTTTCGGAGATTAGCCGGAATAGACAGACAGACAGACAAAAAATTAAAAATTGTGTTTTTCTTATAAGTACCGTATATAATTCCATTTACATTTAGTATGAAGCTGTTATTTTGTCATTACAAACAGACACTTCAATTTTATTTATCTGTATGGATATATATAAACAATTAGTATATCGAAATTTTTATCTAGATTAGTTTCATTGTAATTTTAGTATCTTGAAACGATACTGAAGAGGCTGGGTAGAGCTAGGCGCTGACGGAGTTAGGGCGAATTGTCGACGCCTATGCTACATACTCAAGGACGGTCAAAAACAAAGCTTTTGCTGAGTGTGTCTGAAGAGAGTTAGTGTAAGAGGCAAAAGAGATAATCAGAAACAACAAAATAAAGTTTCAACCCCGTTTGTATTACTGTGATAATAAATTATAGTTTATTATTTATTGACATGGTTAGGTATATGGCAGCAAGAATAATTATAAATACATTTAAGCTATTTACTCAAAACCTTATGTATTTTTAGTTTTTTTTTCTGTATATCAAAAATCGCTGAATAGATAAGACTAAATAAAAAAAATATGAAAAAATAAAAATACCTTTATTCATGAAAACGTAGTTTCGATATTTTACGCCGAGCCTTCCCAGAAAGTAATCAAACATACCATGACTAAAATGTAAGAGAATTTTTACATCTTATATCCCCTTGATTGCAAGACTTTTTTCAATTCATAGTAAAAAGAACTATTGCATACAAATGTTGTATTTTAAAAGGGTGTGGTATGAGGCTAATGGTGAATGAGTTATTTTGTAGGTTTTTCTTGCCGGAATGCTGTCTTAATTTTAACAAATTAATTTCTAATATAAGATATAGAGTTTTAGCGCAGATGTGATTATTATATTATATTTTTTTTAAATTTAATTTTATCATACGTCGTAAATTATTATATTGACGATATTTAACACACAAACTTCATCGTCAAAAAAAAATTACATTATATGTACGTATTAGTAGCTACTAAAAAACTACTAAAGATTTTAAAATCGATGAATTACAATATATTACTCTACTGGATATATTAGAGAAAGATTAATTTGATTTCCTTTAATATTGCACTAATCTTTTTTAATATCTTTTTTATTTCCCATAAAAACTACAATTTTATTGCAACACAAAAAAACTAGTGAACGACCTCCCCACAGATACAGCCTAGCTATAGTTAGATAGAAAACTAATCTGCGGATACCATTAAAATGTCTCCACGTTCCGGCTTTATTGCTTTAAATGATCAGGACCAAAGGACGAATGACGTCATTGATATAACGATCCATGACGTCATCGTGCAAGCCCTCTCCGGTTAGTCTCGAGATAAGACGCCTAGCATACATTACTATCCCCAATTTAATTTTATTTCCAAGAACACCGGCCACCACATCACCCCTTTAAACGCTTCAATTTTGAGGTTTCTCTAAAAGTTAAACATGAACGTGTATCATACAGTGCGAACTAAAGTATACAAATCTAATATACCTTTGGAAAAACTGGTAAGTTAGTCTTACTAATAATTATGTTATTGTCTTGCATTTTAACGCTTTGCTATTATTTCACGATGCAGTACAGATTACTATCACGTTGACGTTTGTGGGGTGGGTCAATCAGCTGACGCCGATCATCGAGTATTACACGTGTAAAATCTATATCAATCCAACTGACCGTCGAAATGACCGTCTCGTGGCAATAAAAACACTATTGTCACATTAAATAGATTATAATAAAAAAAGAGACTTACGAAATTCTGTTCCCAGCGCACTAAAGCACAAAAACGGAAAGGCTTGAACTGCTTTAAAATATAAATTAAAGGTGTAAAAACTAAATTTTGGATTGGATAAGTATTTTGGACGCGAAGCGCGAGACAGTGTTTTCGCGCTCGACACCGGCTCGTCGGGCGACTGCCGCAAACTCAAAGAAAAATCAATAGCCACCCCTAGGACGTGCCCGCATGCGGAACTCGGCACAACCTAGCATCGCTCACTTTCTTTCCTTATTATGTAATATAGAAAGAGACAAACGTATTTCCCAGAGCACCCGAATACTTTGACGTTGACGTTTCGGCGCGAAAAGTGACATTCGTGTCAACGATTACAGGGAATTGGTTATCAATCGATTTTATAGCTTCATTTCGATTCGTTAATATAATCAATATTGTATTTTCACGTTCGTTTTTTGAATTTTATCGTGTTTCGTTGTTGTTTGTTGTTTCATACTCGTGATTGGATTGGATATCGTTTTAAATACATCGATTTATGATTGTTTTTTATTATGCATATATATTTAGTAAATTATATTTTAGAAGTATTTTCTCAATGAGTTTATTGTTGAGATTTTAATATATGTATTTTATTTTATATCTAAAATATATGTTATTGTAAAATATTTTAAAAGAATCTTGCTTATATATAAAATTTCTAATTTGATTATGTCTTAACCAATGTAAACATAATTTAAAAATAATCCATACATAATTTAAAACTAAATGATTAATGTTTATATATTGATATAATTATTTATGCAGAAGTAGTTTAATTAAAATGATAATTACATTTATTTTATTAATCAGATAAAATTTTTATTATAATTTACTGAAGCACGACAAAATTTTCGTTAATCTGAATTCTTAGAGAGTTATTGGGGTCACGAACAAAATACTGATACTTTATCTTTCTTTTTATATGTATTCATAACTTCAAAGTTTTAAAATAAGTATTTTTAGATTTTACTAGAAATACAAACATGTTAAATTTATGTGAAGATTACGACAAAAAACACATATAAGTGGTATAAAATTATAGCAAAACCACTACTTTTACGACAGACCAGTAGTTTGGCGCAATGCAGCTAAGAAGCGATATTTACTGCAGTGAATTCAATCATGTTAAAAATAAAATTCAGTTTTTGTCTCTTGTATGAGAAATGTAAGAGAACTTTGACCTTTTGAGAAGTTATTGTTAAAAATATTTAAAATGTCTGAGGTCATTGCCTTTTCTTTCACAAATTTTTCTAAAGTTGACCTATTTTTTTATTCACTTAAAACAAGGTTAAAGCTAACACTAGTATTAAGCTTAGTGGTAAAAAAACATCGTAGGAAATGCTAACCAGTTTTATACTTTCATATTCTGAATTTACCATGATATATCCACAACTATTGTTTCAAGCAGAAATTATCTTATTTCTTTATACCATCTTCCATTAGCAAAACCATCATCATTTTAAAACTTCTGCCTTAAACCTATTTTATGTATTCTGGAAGAATTCTCTATCCATCAGGGAGTCTTCTTAAATTCAGCTTATCCATACTTGTATGAATTATTTTTGGCAGAGATAATTAAAAAAAGTACAGAAAAAAAATATGACTTTCAAATTATATTAGTTCTTTCACCGTTGGGCCGGTATTTTTTCAAGTAAAAAATATTGATTCAAGAAATATTGTAAAAATCGCAATATATGTGATTATAAATAAATAAATATGTTGGAACATTAAAACACAGCACCATCTAGTTCCATGGTAAGCTACGAGACTTATGTTATTGATACCGGATAGTTGATACACTTAACTTTATATACATAGGTACATATTATAAATATAAACACCCATGACTGGAGTAAAAACATTCGTGCTCATCACACCAATTAATGACGCCAGCGGGACTCGAACCCGCGACCGCTGGCACAGCAAGTAGGGTGAGCCAAAAGTGTCGTCAATGAATTTTCGAAAGTCGAAAGTCGTCAAAAATATTATATTTCACATATAATTTTTACTACCGTTTATTTATTATATTTCTTTGTATACAAGCGTTTTTCAGTTCTTCATTTATTACATTGCTATAATATAATTTATAGCCCAGCTATATTGCTGTAGTTTTATCAAAATCCATTCAGTAGTTTGTACATAAAAAAATAACAAACGCATACATACATCCATACATCCCAACAAATTTTTACTTTTATAATAATAGTAGAATTTTAGAGTCAGTCGGTTAAAAAAATTTTATTTATGGAAACTAACTTTATTAATGACCAGCGACTCACCTTCGCTTTTAGTTACTTTTTAACGTTTAGTATAGATTTCTAAGAGATGATATATTTCCCGCAGTAAAAAGTATCCTATATGTTTACCCGGATAACCAACTATCATCATATCCGTCAAAATCTATCCAGTGGTTTTCTCGTGATGCGGTCTCAAACAGACAGACAGACAAAAAGGCTAAAAACTATAGATTCATCCTGTGTATCGATAATAATGACTATTTTAAAAAAGATTTTCCAAAAAAATATTTAATGTGATTCCGACTCAGAATTTTATTATATGTACGGATAATATTTATCTTCATAACGTATATTCATGTCCAGGGCGAAATTTCAAGAAATAGCTTGTCTTTAAATAAAATCAATAAAACCAAGCTTTGAAAATAGATAGTAAATCTCAAACAACAAAGTTGTTTGTTACTCGTATACCGTTCAACTTTTGAGAAGGTACTCGATTTACAGCAGCTCTATATTATACGTATAGTATCTATGTTGGCATGTAATTTTCATCTATATTTCGAAGTAATAAGGTGGAAAATCAATTGTTTTTAATTTAATATAATATCTACTTTGTAATCTATTTAAACACTATAAAAGATTTTTTTTTTTTAAGTTTAGATCGATTTCAAAAAAAGAATTTATTTTGTATGATGTGTATGTTTTTAATCTAATGAACTTATTTTACGAATTAACAATTATAAATACGGCGATTATGTCTTCCTGAAATTTTTATACCTAAACTAGCAGAACCCGATGCTTTGCCCGTGTTTAATCTACAAAAAAACCTACTTGGATTTGTTTTATACAGCATACATTATATAATAATGTTCATACAAAAATACTAAAATCACGATAAAAAAATAGGGAGAGGCGAGGAGGGGGGGGGGGGGGATTAGGTTAAGAGGATGTTTATATATTACATTACACAACGAAAATTATTAAAAAATGTTATTTGTATAAATGTTATTTGTGAAAATTATTAAAAAATGTTATAATGTATTGTTGTTTATTTTTTGGGTTCTGAGTACACAGTCCGGATTCTAAAAGCGGGAATTCAATTAAGAATCTTATTTTTTAATATATTTTTTACTAAGGATGGAAGGATGGAGGAGGGAGGAAGGAAGGATTTTGATATTTTTTTTACTAAGGATGGAATAAATACATTTAAAGCGATTTTGAAGTATCATAATAATTAAAAAGCAAAAGGCTTGCTACTTAATATACTACATTATCTCTTAAGACAACACTATTATTAAGCTTGAAATATATATAAGAGAAGTCTTACTGCATAACAAAATCTCTGCAAACAACCGTAAACCTCACAGTTCCTAAAGAATCCTGGTGAAAAATAACGAAGGGAAAATAAACTAAATGAGACAATCAGATTTTATCTTAACGGTAAGCATGAATTTTAGGGTATTCTTGTAGTTTGTTGTGTAATTAAAAAGTATTTTTTGGCACACACCTATTATAACTCAGTTTTTTGAAAGTTTCGTTCTAAAATATCACTTTAAAGCTTTTTCCTTTGATATTAATATTATAAAGTTTTTTCATAAATTTCAATATAAAGACGCAATTTCTTGCATCTCATACAAACCATATAATAAAAAGCGAGATAATATACAAAACTGAAAAAGTTAAATAGTTTTATGTTACATCGAATTGCTTATGCTTTAAAACTAAAGGATCATTAGTTAAGGGAATATAATAATACAATGTAAGTGAATTAATAATTACAACTTCATGAATAAAATAATTTAATATTTCACGTTTACTAGTGATCCCTCCGTGGTTGAAAATCAACCATAATTCATTAAGTGGATTGGTCGATATTGAGGTTCTTTTTTCAAAGTTATATAGATAGAAGCCCATAAAATCCATAAGATTTTTGAAACGGGCCTATAGATTCAGAGATTTGCACATACAGACAAACAAATTTTCCATCTTTTTATTATGTAAGTACTCGTATAATATTGATGAAGGTTATCTAACATCATGCTCTATCTTTTAGTAGTGAAGTAATTATATATAAATAAAATACGCGAGCAGATTCGTGGATAAAAATGGTCAATAAATTTTGGCTTTCTACAGTCCTTCTCTATATAAACTTTAACTATGCCACACCTCATACTCCTCCGTACATGCAATATGTTTAAAAAGGGGTCCAAAGTTTTCTCTTTACGTCTAAATATATAGATGTAGTCGGGTTATAATTTAGTTAATGGTGAAGTTCTATCTAATTATTGAACAGACAGCCTCAATACAAGTTTAGCAGTGAGTATATATAATGAAGTTAGGGAAGGTTTTATTGAATTAAGAAGTAAGAAGTTCAAGCACTTTTCCTAACAAAAACGGATATTTTTCACTATTTTTACTCCATTATACTGTAATATAAAGCTCATACAATAGTAATATAAAGTTCTTATATATATATATATATATATATATATATATATATATATATGTTAAATATTTCTTATACCTACAAATAAATATGTCATAATAATTATATTATTGCTCAAAAATTTGATTTATACTTTATATATTTAAAATATACATAAATTATTACAAAATTAAATCTATACTAATATTATAAAGAGGTGAAGTTTGTGAGTTAGTTTGTAAGGTTGTAGGGGGTAATCTCTGGATCTATTGAACCGATTTAGATGAAGATGGGAAGTTGAGTCACTAGTTTTAAATATTTTCATACAATACCAATGAGATTTTTATCTTTACACAAACACATTTTGCTCAATTAACCAAAATATTTCAAATGCTAAACTGTTCAAGAGGGAAGATCGCTATTAAATACTATTTTACTACGGCCTTAGGGATAATATTATTTATGACATCATTATAGTGTCAATAGGGTCATATACTAGTCTTAGTCTTCGCCTCGCTTGCCATCCAAGCAGAGCCGTAGACAAAAGCTATTATATCAAGAATAATCAACTCCAGATATAGAAATCTATATATTAATACGTGAAGCAAAATCTTTGTACCCTTTTTACGAAAATTGCGCGGACGGAGGAGTATGAAATTTCTTACACTTATAGTTTATACAGAGAAGGAGTGCAGAATGCTAATATTTTTTTTAAAATGATGCATAAAATAACATTACACACACTATACCATGTATTAGACGCACACACGCATATATACTCTTTTGTTTATTGTTAAAGTCTGTGGTCAAATTGAGAATAGATTAATATTGTAATATACGCAAGACAATAAATATATAACTTAATGAATTTTAGATCACTAGTAAGAATTAACGCTTCAACTTTATTCTACTTTTCTAGATTACATTTTTTATACAACTAGAATTGTAATGTCTTGGCACAATATGAAAAACCTCATTAACGAGCTTTTTTTATAAAGCTTTGAGACAAGTGCTGCCATCTACCAGAACAATGCTAAAACTAATATCATACACTTACTAGAAGTTTTAACAAAAGAAGTTTACTGGTAGTTATTACTAGAGGGCGTAAAACATATTTTCATATTTTAACCCTTGATATGGACTTAAAGTAATATTCGCTATCTTACATAGAGGACGCCTTATATTCTTTAGTTTTGAAAATATAAAAAGTCCTAAGATTTAGTTCACGCTAATTATTACCAAGGGTCTAAGCTTATGAGTGAGATTGTGTGTTTGCAATTTCTATAATGGTTTAGCAGATTTGATATTCGGAATCAGAGCAGAGGCCATTTTAAATCACTTCAAGCAGGATATTTGTAATATATAATTTTATTTTATTTTTTTATTTTTATTTATTATAGAGAAACAAACAGTATTACAGAACATACAATTTACAATAAATAATACACACATTTATCAATTAAGTTTATACAAATAAGAAACACATAGGTAATTAGAAGAAAGAGTATAAAGCATTAATAAGATGATATACCTATGTCTAATGAATATACTCATTCACTCATTCATTTATAAAGCTTAGTTACTTTAAAAAAGTTTTTAAATAAATCGTAAATACCATTAGTTTAATACAACTTTCAAACTGCCATAAATTAAAATATCCTAAAGCATAGAGTAGACAAAGTGGGACGGGCGGCAAACATATCCCCTTTCCATGTATTTAAACTTGAACTTTGGCCTTTTATCTCGTTTTTTCGACGTTTTTATAATCAAACTGTAGTGACATGTGACATACGATATGTTTGGTTTGGGAAAATAGTCCCAGAAACAAAGTTCGTTGCTTCAGGCACTAGGATTTCATTGTATTCCTAATAATTTATTAGTTTTAGTATACATAGTTATAGATTATAGTAGTGCTTTTTCATGTAGATTTTTAGATATATAAAAAGTTAGGTTATTTAGAACCTGTCAGTGGCCTACATTTTGCTTATGTAAGATCCTCGATTTTACTATTAAACATCTATACAGATAAATAAAATTGAAGTGTTTATTTGTAATGTCAAAATAACAGCTTTATATCAAATGCATATGGAATTACATAGGGTACTTATAAGAAAATCACAATTTAAAAAAAAATGTCTATCTGTCTGATTGTTCCAGCTAATCTCCGAAACCGCTGGATCAATTTTAACGAGACTTTCATTGGCAGATAGGTGATATTATAAGGAGTAACTTAGGCTACTTTTTACCGGTGGTAGGACTCTGTCAAGCCTGAGGAGTCCGACTGGATGGGTACCACCCCCTTATCTATTTCTACCGCCAAGCAACAATGATTGTATTGTTGTGTTCCGGTACGAAGGATAAGGTAGCCAGCGCAATTACAGGCAAGAGGCATATCATCTTAGTCCTCACAGTTACAACGCACCTGCGGCTCTGTATTTTTGTTACCTAAAACCTAAGTGCATGAACCGTAGGTGTTATGGGCGACAGGCACTGCTTTCCATCAGGTGGTCTGTCTGCTCGTTTGTCACTGAATCTTATAAAAAAAAAAAAAAAAAAAAAAAAAAATTTTAGAAAAAGAATTGGGGTTTCGCTTAAAAAAATTAAAACGTACCTAGGGACGAACCCGAGCGAAGCGAGGGTAAGTCACTAGTAGTTTATAAATTTATTTGGTAAGTTAGAAAGAGCTCAAGTTTGAATTGAATTTAGCTGTTTAGGTAATCATGTGAAATGTACAAAGAAAGAAACAAAATCATTTTTATGGGATGTTTTAAATTTTGAATTTGCATTATATGATACTAAATTGAACTTTTTCAAAGAGATCGGGAAAATGTATTTTCTCATCAAATTGTTGGAACTAATATTATACGATAATTCGTCGAAGAAGCCTGAAGATTTTCATAATTTCCTCTTTTATATTATTATTACTCCCTAATATAACCATCATTACATTCTTAAATGAGAGTGATTATATGGAATAATCGATATAAGGTATTTTTTGTCATCAACATAAGCGTTGAAATATTCGAAAATAACAATGATTTATTACCTGTCCCCGGTAATTTCTAAAACCCATAACTTATGGAAATAGTAAAAAAATGTCAGTCTGACGGTTAATCGATTATAACACTATAAAATATTGATTACCTTCGCGAAGAAAAAAGATTCCCGTTAGTTTTCAAACAGCATAATTACTGATATTTTAAGTAAACAAAATAAAAAGAATGTTTATTATTAAAATTGCGAACTTTCATACGTTCATTTAGAATTATTAAAAAATGCTCTGCCTCATTATATTAGGGATTCTTGTGCAAGATTTAATACTTTTAGAGCCGATGGTTTGGGTTGTACGTTGTTTGCCAGATAGAATGAATTTAGGATTTTTATTCAGTAGACTAGGAACTCATCCACGTTCCGCTCGGGTTCGTCCTTACTTACGTTTAACGTTTAGCATAGATTTCTTAGACATGAGATATTTTCCAACAGTAAAAAGTATCATTTGTGTTGACCTGGATAACCAGTTATCATCATACTTAATTTCATCAAAATGCCTCCAACGGTCTGTGATGCGGTCACAGACAGACAGACAGACAGACAAAAATTCTAAAAACTATAGATTCGGCCTCTCTATCGATAATAATGTCTATTTCAATAAGATTTTCTAACAAATATTTAATGTACAGATTCGGCTTAGTTATAATTTTATTATATTATGTATAGATTATGTATAATTTGGCTCTGCAAAGTTTGTACTTGCAATTGACGGTGCAATAAACAAGCAGTAGTTATAATGGCCACAACGAGACATCACAAAAGGCCTATGATTACAAATTACAGTCATCTGCATTTTTATTTATGAATGAAAAAATATATCTGTTTTACTGAGTAAGTAGTTTTAGTTGAAATAAAAAATATTTTAGTTACTTTGAGAATAAAAAGATTTGCTTCAGAGTACTTTTTTTGCCAATTTACAAAACCTTTTAAACTTGTACAAGTATATGAAGTTAAAAATCACTGTGCCTATAATAATACTATGTCATTTGCAAGTTTTTAGGCATACATATTTCTAACACACTTTATACATATAATAAAATTGTAACTAAGCCGAATCTGTACATTAAATATTTTTATCAAAACTCTTATTGAAATAGACATTATTATCGATACAGAGACCGAATCTATAGTTTTTAGAATTTTTGTTTGTCTATCTGTCTGTCTGTTACCGCATCACGGGAAAACCACTGGATAGGTTTTGATGAAACTTGGTATGATGATAGATGGTTATTCGGGTCAACATATAAAATACTTTTTACTGCGGGAAAATATCTCATCTCTCAGAAGTCTATACTAAACGTTATAACGTAACTAGGGACGAACCCGAGCGGAACGAGGATGAGTCGCTAGTTTATTCATATGTCTAAACTATAATAACTTTATTTATATACTAGCGACTCACCCTCGCTTCGCTTCGGGTTCGTCCCTAGACAAAAACAAATCTATCCCACGGGAATCGTACATTTTCCCGGGATGATATATAGCCTATAGCCTTCCTCAGTTAACAGGCTATGTAATGCAAAAGGAATTTTTCAAATCGGATTAGTAGTTCCTGAGATTAGCGCGTTCAAACAAACAAACAAACAAACAAATAAACAAACTCTTCAGCTTTAAAATATTAGTATAGATTTTTAAGGATAAAATATAATTGTAGAATACAATAATTTCATTTCTTTTTTTTGTTTGTAAGTTTAATATCACATACGAATTATAATAGACAGTAGCCTGAAGATTATAAGTCGACAAATCGAGTCGAAGTATAGAATATGTTATCATTAATTATCTCGCCCTTTGGAGGAAAATTGCAAGAAATAATATAAGGGGTGATTTCTTTGATGTAACTACATACATTAACAAAGTAGCTGCATAAAGAGACCTTGACGAAACTTATAAAGGAAAATAAGGAATTTTGTAAGAAAATATAGAAGATTTCTATATAAATGAGTATGTCCAGTTTTTAGCCCACAGGCATAAAGATAGAAGTTATAATATAGAATACTACGCCTGTCTGTGGCGTCGTAGTTCCAGAAATTATATTATGTTACTAGTGACTCACCCTCGTTTCGGTTGCTTTCCAAAACAAAATAAATTAATTAATTTGTTTTTTTTTTCGTAGGACCCTATTTTTTTTCTAAAATAAAAGTAAGTAAGCCTAAGTTACTCCTTATAATATCAGCTATTTGTCAGTGAAACTCCCGTCAAAATCCGTCCAGCAATTTCAAAGATTAGCCGGAACAAACAGACCGACAGACAAAAAATTGTAAAAAGAATTGTTTTGATATATATAATGTGTATACATCCATATGCATTTAGTAAAAAACGGTTATTTTAATATTACAAACAGACACTCCAATTTTGTTTATCTATATAGATTTTTTGAAATTAGTATAATCGAAAGTTATTTGGCCTTGATTTTAGGTACGTGTTTGCTAAACCAATGATTAGTGATGCGACCAAGATAGTCTACAATTAACCAACCACTTTAAAATTTACTGTTAAAGCTAATTGAAACGGATTTTAGAAGTATTTTGCTACATTAATAACATTTTAATATGTTGATGTATGATTTTATAATACAATTACAATCATAAGAGATGATTATTAAAGTTTTAAAATTATAACCAAAAATATAAATTACTCCCGACTTATCGAAATCGAACCCAAACATTCTTGATTAGCCTTTTATGCCACTGAACCAACGAAGCACTCACACCATAATGTAATTTCATAACAACGGTCACTTATATGATATGATCTAAAAATAAATAATTATGAGACAAAATGTTTTTGTATTCAACCCTTTTTAACGTCCCACTGCTGGGCACGGGCCTCCGTTCATTACGAGGGGGGATCAGGCCATAGTCCACCACGCTGGCAAAGTGCGGGTTGGCGGACTTCAGATGTCTTTCGAAAACTTGTTAGGTTCTCTCAGACATGCAGGTTTCCTCACGATGTTTTCCTTCACCGTAAGGCAAGTGGTAATCATGTTAGAAATGATTCGCACATGAAAATATCAGAGATGCGAGACCCGGGATTTGAACCCGCTTCACTCGGTTAGCCAAGCGAGCGTGTTACCATTGGGCTACCACTGCCTTGTTTTTACTCCATCTTATTTAAATACTCGTTAGCTACGGACAGTTCATTATAGTTTAATAATAATTAATCTATACTAGTAAAAGGCAGTAGTAGTCCAGTGAAAACGCACTCGCTTTGGAAACCAAGTGGAGCGCGTTCAAATCCCGTGCCTCCACCTCTGATATTTTCATGTGTAAAATATTGATAACTATTAAAAGGAGGAAAAATTTGTATTTTTGTATGTTTGTAACGAATAAACTCAAAAACTACTAGACCAATTCAGATGAAGTTTAATAAGAAGATAGTTTGAGACCTTGAGAAGGGCATAGGATATTTTTTATTCCGGAAATCATACCTTAAGGGGGTGAAAATGGGGATAAAAGTTTATATGGAAATCAACCTACGGACGAACCGGAGCGAAGCGAAGGTGAGTCGCTAATATGTAGATAATTGAATTGAACAAATAATAGTTTTGCATTGTTTTCTGATACTCTTACCCGGATATAATAAAATAATGTATGTAGTATTGTTTACCGAAACAGCTGACCTGAACCTTAACATTAACTGACAGCTGCTAACGTCAATACATCGCGGGACGGCAAAGAGAGACTGTTTACACATTAAGATTTATCTCACGACGTACTGACTCAGTCAGTGCTGGAGCTACCATTGTTTTGTAACTCATTTTCAATAATTCTGTTAATTACTTTTGTTTTTGTATATGGAATTATTAGTTTTTACTTATGTACATTAGTACATGATACGTAACTAAATCATATGCTATTACTGTTGTATTTAGATTAAAAAATCTAATATTATCATCAGATAGAGTCCTATTTACGAACCACATTCGTAATTTAATGGCACTATGATAGAAATTTTAAAAGCTTTACCTTTTTTAATGGCGCTGGACAAGTCCGTCTTGGAGCCGGCCGTTAACGGACAGGGGGTTGTGCTACTTACTGAATAAAACCCTTAACTGTATCGATATAGGGTATTGCAGGATCACTTACGATACTACAGCACCATAGGGAAATGCATTTAAGCATACCATCTGCATACATACAGGCTAGAAAAACCGGTACTACCCACTAAAACTCAACGGAACCTCCGCCGTCTTAATGGAATGTCGCGTATGATCGCTTATACACTCAACCACGACGCCCCATCACGACGGCAGTTCTATCGAAGCAGACCACAATAACCAAAGGATTACCTCAACGGTTCACTTTGCTATTAGAGAAGAACCAGGGGCAATCCACGTGGTACAACACCCAACGAGGGGGGTAATCTCCCAGTGTGCTTCTTGGCTTCACGCCCAGCTGGATTGCCGGATGCTAATGAGCCTCCACGTCATTACGCGATTGGTATACTACAATACCCCTGCAACATCCTGATGAGTCAAAAGACAAACACTTTTAGAGATAGCTGAATCCTAGATATACTAATATGAATTTATAATTAAATATAATTCTATTTTAAAGCGTGCTACCAAAATGATGACAAAAACATTTTAATATTAACAGAAAATATGTTCATACCAATGTCAATGTGTTTGATTGTGATTAGACGGGCGTACTTCCACATATTAGGTACAAATTTATTTATACTACATATATTGCGAACCAATTAATGATCAAAGTGAAAGCTTGAGCGTATCTGCGGTTGAAAACACACGTGGTGCTTCTCTTTATTTCTGATGGTACCCATAAGTACTTATACATATTTCATCATATAAGTTTTAGGTATGGTAGCACACTTAGATAACAAACTGTACCTCCATCATGTTTTCTCTTAGCGGTATGTCACTTGCCAGAAAGGCATGTAAATGTAAACGAAAAGTAAATACGTAAATATTTGGGTCTTCTTTATGTGACACTAGCGGCTCTCCCTCACTTTGCTCGAGTTCGAAACCGTCAATTTTTTCGAGATAAAAACCTATAACCATTTTGGTGCGTACCTAGGTGCCCAAAAGTAACTTATGTGCTATTCCAGACTATAATCTATTTCTGTACTAAATTTCATCCAGATCCGTTCAGCCGTTCTGGCGTGATTGAGTAATAGACATCCATCTAAACTTACTCATTTATATATTAATAAGATTGGTAAATTAAATTAGCGCAACGACTGGATCGATTTGGATGATTTTTTTAAATTTTAGTATATAGATCTTGAATAATACATACGTTACTATTACCCAGGCACGCACCCAAGCGAAGCTTTTGTAAGTGGTTAGTAATTTTATTATTCAACTAGCAGAACTCGCGGCTACACCCGCGTTCAATCTACAAAAACTCTTCGGTTTTACGTTATACAGCGACTCACCCTCGCTTTGCTCGAGTTCGTCCCTATGTTGATTTCCCATACAAACTTTTGTCCCCGTTTTCACCCTTAAGGGATGATTTCCGGAGTAAAAATATTCTATGTCCTTCTCAGGGACTCAAACTATCTCCTAACCAAATTTCATCTAAATCGGTTCAGTAAATGCAGATATTACCCTCTATAACTTCACAAACTCACAAACTTAACATTTTTATAATATTAATATAGTAGATAAGTAGTTGTCATTGGCAATGACACTTAGAGACGTCCATACAATCCAGCGAGGAAAATTCCAGCTCAAAAGCTAAAAAATCAATACAATTTCTTATATCTTTCGATTACACAAGATTTCTAGTATTATATATAAGTTCGTACATACGTATGTTGTCGACATCAGTAATTGACTTCAGTAGATTTTTTAGGATGGATTTATATTACTTGTAAAATCATCCTTTTTGTGGTTTCCTGTAAAAGTATATTTTAAATAAGCTCGCATCTATCTAACATGACTTCCAATTCAATTGGTCCAAACGTGTAGAAAGCTCAAGTTATATCCTTTAAGCGGTTCTGAAACCGTTTTAAAGCTGCACAATAGACTCCTCTCAGGTAATTTGTACGCAAACAGAGATATTTAAGATATTAAATAATAATTAAATCTACACTTTCGGTACTTACGATTTGCCAAACCTACAGCTTTGATATACCTACAAGCTCGACTCTGTCTATTTATTGAATTACTAGCGATTCACCCTCGCTTCGCTTGGGTTCGTCCCGAGCTTGCACCTCCATACAAACTTTCATCCCCATTTTTAACCCCTTAAGGGATAATTTCCGTGATAAAAACTATCGTATGTCCTTCTTAGAGTCTCAAACTATCTTCTTACCAAATTTCATCTAAATCGCTTTAGTAGTTTCGGAGCCTATTTTTTTTCTCTTTATAATATTAGAATAGATATAGTGTAGAAATGTAGATAGTGTAGATAAATAGATCATCTAAAGTTAGACCAAAGCTTTAAACAGGAATGACTAAACTTTTGACTGCGTTTACCTGTAAATAGATATAGTCCATTGAAAAGTTACATTTGGGGTTGCATTTGTCAGAGGACGCAATTTTATTTTTTAGATATCAAGGAGGGGTTAGTGTAAAGTTAAATCCAAGTTTGTGGGGTTGCAACTCTTGTCACATGGCCACCATCTTGGAAAAGGAGGTACAAATGGTTTTTATGGTTCTGACAAACTATAGGTCTCACATAAAAATTATTGAGGCATTTTTGGTTGCAAATAAAATTCTATACAATTTTGATTAAGTAACTTTTAGTCGTAGTACCAAGAATAACAAAGTCAGTACCTGGGCGACCGAGCTTCGCTCGGAGTTCTTGAAAGATTGTATATTTTACATTAAGTGACTAAGTGTTACTGAGAAAGTTGTATAGATGTCGCGATAAAAACAATTTTCTTTTTAATTTGGCTTAAAAATAATTTTACATTAAGTGACTAAGTGTTACTGAGACAGTTGTATAGATGTCGCGATAAGAATAATTTTCTTTTTAATTTGGCTTAAAAATAATTTTACATTAAGTGACTAAGTGTTACTGACAGAGTTGTATAGATGTCGCGATTAAATTTTGCATAGAATAATGCATAAGAAAAACGCATGAAAACACGCGTTTTCCCAGACATGTGACTAATCTAGATCAATTTTTCGCCCCCGAAAGCCCCCATATACCAAATTTCAGCAAAATCGTTAGAGCCGTTTCCGAGATCGCCGGTATAAATAAATAAATAAATAAATATATAAATATACAAGAATTGCTCGTTTAAATATATAAGATATAATATAATAATATAAGATAATAAGGTTGATAAAATTATGAGGGAAAACTAGTTTTCGCCAGCGGCTTTTGCTGCGTGGTAGATACGTAAGTCAATAGTGTATGTAGGCTATCTCAGTCTATCTACGTTACAGCAGCCGTCACAATGAAAAAAGTAATAAGCACTCACAAACTTTCTCATTTATATATCAAGTTTCATTTCGGTGTTACTAAAATTTCAACCCCTAAAGTCATTATGTGATAGCTTTCAAAAAGGGTAATATAATAAGGGGTTGCATGAAAACAAGGAAACTGCTATTTACTATAATGGAAACCCTGTACAATAACAATTCACTACACTTTCATGTTATTTATTACTAGTCAATAAGATTACTTTTCAAGTTTCTAAATAATACTATTCGTACAAATATACAGCTAAAGAAAACACACAATTTAAATTTGAAGACACGTTTGGCTTAGTGTGTAGTGATCCTACTTGCTATGCCAGCGGTCGCGGGTTCTAGTACTGCTGGGGGCATTCAGTCTCATGAGCACGAATGTTTGTACTCCAGTCACGGGTGTTTATACTTATAATATGTATGTTTTTAAAGTTATATATGTGCAGTGTATCAACTATCTGGTATCCATAACACAAGCCTCGTAGCGTACCATGGAACTAGATGGTGCTGTGTGTTAATGTCGCAACATACTATTATTATAATACAAAAAAAGATACCATATGAAATTTTCACAGCCATATTAATACGGAAGAAAGAGAGTATATCTACTTCATTTTTGAAGTTCATTACAAATTGTTTTTATACAAATTTTATGAAAATAATGTAAAACATTGGTAGTACGTTTTTGTGTGTTTCATCGCGGTGTATTTTCAGTAATATTGCAAGTACGCGATCTACGTAAACGCCGGCGAGTCTGCCAGCAGAGCGCGTGGCTTTACATGTGTGGACCGGCATAGAGTAATGTATAGCGGACAGGTGGATAGATGCGTCATTATGGGAGTTTAATGGCGAGGATTTAGTTGCTATGTAAATCTAAATGAAATTGTTTTTTGGTAAGTGAACTTAATAACTGTTGGGCCGATTTTTTTGATTGCTTATTTAAAAGAAAGGAAGAAAAGTAGCAGGAAAATTGTGCTATTCGGAAGTACTTGTCATAAATTTTTTTTTTGAAATTTGGACAAAGCAATACCTGCAGGTTAGCTCATATATCATATACGTATATTTATTATTTAGTCTTATTAAAAAAAAATAAAAAAAGAAATTATAATATAAAAACTATTGTTTTATTTATCGTAATTTCATTATACACCAGAATAATAATAATGATTGAGATTATGTTAAAGCAATTCTCTTTGCTTGATGACATTCCTGTTTATGTTTATAATACATCATCTGATGAAACCAAGAATATTATATTCTTATTATTTACTCTATTAGATTATCTATTAGATTAGATTGCTTTAAATTTAGTTATATTTTAGGATTGCCGTATCTACTATATTTCTAATCTTTGCCTGTGCGCGCATTGCGCATGTGTGCGTGACGCCATAACCCGCGGATTCTAACCTAAATTCGAATTTCGAGCTTCGCTTTCCGCGGACGCGCCCGGCCAGCGCTAATTTAAAAATAAAACTTATTTTTTTACATCTACGTCAACGATATAGTGTTAATCTGCCAAAGTTAGTTTTTATTTTACATATTTTGATGCGGTTTTAAATGGTTTATAGTTTTAAATTTTGTGTTAAAAGATTATGGTTAAAAATAGTGTAAAGATATTTCGGTGACATATCGACCTCGACGATTTTCGCGGTCTTTTTGACAGTGTTGTGTTGTGTGACTTGGATTGAACGATATATGAGGTTTGTCTATTTTATAATTTTTATATTTCAATCCTGAAACGGATCTTATTATAAAATCCTGTTGAAAATTAAATATTTTTAGTATTAATAGCTTTAGTGCTGTTAATTCAACGGCTTTCTTCGTTATTATATATTTGGAAAATCTCATTGACTGTGTGTTATTTCTTTTGAAATACGTCTAAACACATTTGTTTCTGTTTATTTAATTTAGTAATATAAAGGGTTCTCACCGTTTGACTGTATTAAATGAGCTTATAATGGGCAAATAACTAAATATTTAACAGTAGGTATATATTTTAAAGCAGCAGTTTTGAGCTAATTTTTTCCAGATTATTAGGATTGAATTCTTTTTTGTATTTACATACATCTACAAAAAATCTAACTGGCTTGACTCACTTTAAATCATGTTTATTAATATTATGTATTCATTTAATGAATTATCATGAAAACACAACATTTTTAATTTTTAACCATTAAATAGTAAATTTTTGCACCATTTTACTAGGATTTAAATACGTGAACGAATAGAAGTTGCCATGAAAACGATTTAACAGAGATAATAATATATCGGTCAGCTTTTATCTTTGTCTTTTCAATTTAGTTATAATAGTTTTTCTTTCGTTTAGCGTGTTGGCAGCGTGCCTTCCTGTTTACTTCGCGATACCCAGCGCGGTTCCCGCACGTGGCAAATTGTATTGTTCAAATTGAAAAGATTTTTCTAGTAGATGATCTATTTTTTAAAGTATTGTAGTAATACATTTTTTTTTCTATATAAATTCTTAATTTATTAGACAACTACATACTTACGTGCGTAAGTGCTTTTTGTTTATAATATTATTTATATACAGCGCCACTTTTTGGTAAGTTTTGTTAATATCAGTAGCCTATTTGTTACCCCAGGTCATAGATTATACGTAATTGTAATCTATGCATTCATTAAATTTCTAGAAGGAGTAATAAACATACATACGTACATACATTTTTTTTATTTATAATAGTATTGTAACAATTAAAATATAACTAAATTAATTTTAAGTTCGCGTAAATTAATTTATATTAAATAAAATTAATGTCAAGTAAAACTTTTATTATTTGGCTCTCATTCTTCGCAGGATGAATTTTTGTAATACATTAATATTCGCCCGTGTGTTCATTCGCGTGGTAAAAACTGGTCTAGCTATTCTTTGCTTTATATCGCTAATCTATACTTAATATTATAAAGCTGAAGAGTTTGTTTGTTTGTTTGTTTGTTTGTTTGGTTGAACGCGCTAATCTCAGGAACTACTCATCCGATTTCAAAAATTCTTTTTGCATTAGATAGCCCGTCAACTGAGGAAGGCTATAGGCTATATATTATCCTGGAACACTGTAGGGTTCTCGTGAGATATATTTGTTTTTGTCTAGGGACGAACCCGAAGCGAAGCGAGGGTGAGTCGCTAGTCTAAGATATCCCTATTCCGATTTTCATACAAATCTATTCGATACAACATTGAAGACGTGACAAACATATCTGAAACATGAGATGGAAACCATATAATGTACCAAATACAATTTAAACTAATTTATACATATAATAAAATTCTGAGTCGAATCTGTACATTAAATATTTTTTGGAAAATCTTATTGAAATTATCATTATTATGGATATAGAGGCAGAATATATAGTTTTTAGTTTTTTTTTGTCTGCCTATTTGTCTGTCTGTGACCGCATCAAAAGAAAACCAATGGACAGATTCTTATGAAATTTGGTATGACGATAGTTGGTTATCCGGGTCAACATATAGGATACTTTTTTCTGCGGGAAAGAATCTTTTCTCTCGAGAAATCTATACTAAACGTTAAAACGTAAATAGGGACGAACCCGAGCGGAGCGAGGGTAAGTCGCTAGTTTACTCTACGTATAAATGTACAGATAAGTATCTACTATATCTATTATATTATATTTTTCCGTTTAAAGGTAATACCAAAAAATATTTGGTGTTAAAATATTGAGCAAATATGTGTTTGAATCAAACAGTGAAGGATCACTAATAAATTTATTATAATTTGATGAAGTCAAATTACAAAAAATAATCATATTCATCATATTCATTTCATTCATTCATTCATTCAAAAGTTCCAAGTGATTTGGCTGTGACATACAAAGAGACGGACATGACGTAATAGTGATTGCGTTTTTGTCATTTGGCTACGGAACCCTACAAAAATATGTATGTATAAAACTCAAGAAAGTGGTACTTCATTTTATGTATAGATAGTTTTAATTTCATGGGATAATGAGTAGGCGGTATTTATATTTACTAAGCACAGAACAGTTCACTACCGTTCAATTATAAACTAATGCTAGGCACGCATAAACAGTTCTCAAACATTTATCTCTATTAATTGCTTGTACTTGTAACTTTTTCCAAGCAAACTCTTTTGAATATATCTTTTTTAAGTCTTGAGTATGTACTTGTACGTACTTGATGACACGTTTGGCTCAGTTTGTAGTGACCCTACTTGCAGTGCCAGCGGTCGCGGGTTCGATTCTCGATGGGGGCATACATTTGTGTGATGATTTTCATTTATAATATGTATGTATTTAAAGTTATATAACATATTATTATTATTTGTACAATTAGGAAATAACTATAATGCGATTGAAGTTAGTGTTTTTAACCGACTTTGAAAAGGACGAGGTAATCAATTCGATTGCCTTTTAATGTATATCGTTGTATCTATTTTAGTTAGCAACAAATGATTAAAAATATGTGCTTGGATAATGTTCAGTAGATGCTGAAATATATTAATAAGTTAATATTTGTTTACCTTTGTGTTTAATAGCTCGTCGCTTAAAAATGGCTGGACAAATGAATATTGGGAATATTATTATTAAAGTAATACATGCGATCCTTCTTATAGTATCCTATACAGTAATACAACTGTTATCCATTCTCATAGTAAAAGTGTCTTCAAACCTATTACTAAGAGAGGGAACCATTTTGATGGTTCCGCAGATGTGTTTTGCACCGCTATTTAGAGCCGTAGCGTAATTGGATAACATTAATTATTAATACATATTAAATTTATAGTAATACTAGCGACTCACCCTCGCTTCGCTTCGGGTTCGTCTCTAAACAAAAACAAAACTATCCCACGGCACCCGTACACTTTTTCCTATAGCCTTCCTCAGTTAACATACTATCAAATGCAAAAAGAATTATTCAAATCGGATCAGTAGTTCCTGAGATTAGCGCGTTTAACCAAACAAACAAACAAACAAACTCTCCAGCTTTATAATATTAGTATAGATTATAAATGTGAAAGTGTGTCCGTTTGTTTGTCCTTCTTTTACGTCGAAACAAAGTAACGGATTGGCGTGGTTTTTTTTTTTTGTGTGGAGATAGTTGAAGAGCTGGAGAGTGACATAGGCTACCGCAGGATATTATTTATTCTCACAGGAATACACGTTATAATACCACCCACAATGACTCATCATATGTATGTAAATAATATATAGTCTATCTATTTATTACTAACCGTTAAAATGTATCTAGACGAACCCGAGCTAAGCGATATTGAGTCACTAGTAGTTTATAAATCAAAGTAAAAAAAAAGTCAAATCGCTTAGTAGTTTAAGAGGTTAGCGTTGTCAAACAAACAAATAAAAATAGGAATAAGAAATCGAACTTTTTATATATAATAGTAAAAATTAGTCACAAAATTTTAATCGTTCATGTTAAGATGGTGTTGAATGAGATCTATTGAACTCGGTCATAGGTACATACATTCGACAGCAGAAAACTTTTCTAAAACTGTTTTACAATCATTTTGACTTGTCTTCACTATTATATCTATACTAATAATAGTTTGTTTGGAACTACTACAACTAGTTGTCCGTTTGTACATATTCTTTTTGCTTTTTCTAGTCTATTTATTGAGGAAAGTTATAGAATATCTAGCATCTCTCGACGACTTTAAGAAATTAAGGAATTACATAGAAAAATCTAGGCGGGCGGAACTATGGACTACGGACGTGAATAATATTACGAAACACACTTTTATGAACATTTATATAGGGTAGATCGTGTTGGCATGTAATGCTTGCTGAATATTTATAGCATGGGGTGAATTATTGTAGCCCCGATAGCTTGAATTCTGACGGGACGTTTAATTTATTAACCTTTTACGTTTTGAGCTAGTCTTATCACGCGACTTCGTGTGAGTTCTTCGCGTTTTATTTCTATATATAAAAACCAGAAAACGTTTGATAAAAAATGGTCTGTCTTTAAAGTTTCGTTCTGTAGAGTCTAACAGTTTATATTTCCTTAACTAGTTAATAAATTAAATGCTATATGTTTTCAAATAGCAGTATCTACATGATATGCCAGCAAATAGACAGATACAAAACATTCTACATATTTTAGTCGGCGCTCATCTTCAAACTAATGATAAAAAATTGTTAGTTTTTTTAGTGATATGAGGGGTTTTTATTTTAACTTTAAAGGAGGGTGCCTAAATTATTTTAAAGGGTAAAATACTTTTTAAGCTACAAGGCTCTTTGTAAAATCTCAAAAAAATAAACTAAATAACACAAGTTTTATTATTTTTAGACATTCATCTTAAACTTTGTATCAAAAATAGTGTATTTTGCTGTAGGATTCATTTGTATTAATGCTTTTAGACAGAATTAAATGAGAAAGAGGATATTTTAAGTTGGGACAATGAAGAACAAACTGTCAGAGTTCGTTCTTGTAATTGAATCACAGATTGGAAGTTACAAATACCATTATAAGTTCTCGATATAGCGCAGTAAATGCCTCTACCTATCTGATATGAGTCATGCATAGGCCAAAAAAAGCTCAATATCCGAATTCAATACCAGCGACTCACCTTCGCTTCGTTCGGGTTCGTCCCTAGGTTTATTTCCCATACAAACTTTCATCCCCATTTTCACCCTTAAGGGATGATTTCCGGGATAAACACGATCCTATATCCTTTCCAGGGTCTCAAACTATCCTCTTACCAAATTTCATCTTAATCAGTTCAGTAGTTTCGTAACCTATTCGGTGCAACAAACAAACAAACAATCAAATCCTTCCTTTTTATAATATTAGTATAGATGAAGCGTAATAAATATTATAACTTACTTATTTTTGAGCTATAAAAACTAATTATTATAATGGAAGTACTGTTTGTTGAAAATAATACTGATTCCTACGAATATGTACGTGGTCGTGGGTTCGATTCTCGCTCTTACCAGCTTGTGTTTAATAAGTATTTATTTGCAAAGTCTAGTTAATATAGCTGGGCGTGGTATTTCGACGCACACATTACGTATTTCAATATGTGAATAAAACGGAGAGTTATTAACACAATAACTCATCTCTTCATTTTCCTGCATTAAGAGCAAAGACGTGAGATTGTTTGAATTCTTCATTTTGCAAATTATTTTTAATTATAAAGGGTCATTTACCTTTCCAACTTTTATTTTAAATTAGTGTTATAATTTAGTTTAATATAATATAGTATATTTTTATTTTTCTTTAATAAGAGGGACTATTTATTTTGCTGTCATACATTCACATCATCTATACATACATACATACCTATGTAATAAAACTGTAGAGGTCGAATGTTTGTACATTGAACAAAATGCTAAAAACCGAGTTAGGGAGATGTATCAAGAGAAATAGAACAAATCCAGATTTTGTTATTGAAATGTTTGTCTGTATATCTGTGTGCATTTCACGTGAAAAGTATTAAACCAATTTAAACTCGTGTAAAGATCACTTATTACTCGGGTCAACATTTAGGACATCTTTTACTAAAAAATAGTCTTTCATTTTTACGAAAAATTAAATAACTGGTTCTATCGAATTGCCCTTAGAAATTTACACGACGAACCCTGACTAAACCTTAAGAAATACATCAAAACAATGTGTAAGAAAATTTTAGGTCTTAAAAAGGCCTACGAAAAGTCTGCAATAGTATATGTCTATCTCCTTAGGTACACTCGAAATAACTATATATATACTTTTTTTTTCATCGAGAATATCATAAACAAATTGATGTATAAACTTAACTTCCGAAGGATACAAGATATATTGTATTACTAAGGACTCACCCTCACTCCGTTCGAGTTTGTCCCTAGTTGCGTTTTAACACTTAGTATAGATTTCTCAGAGATCAGATATTTTTCCTCAGTAAAAGTATCCATTTTATGTTGACCCGGATAACCAGCTATCATCATACCAAATTTCATCAAAATCTGTCCAGTAGGTATCTCGTGATATGTTGCTAGACAGACAGACAGGCAAGAATTCTAAAAACTATAAATTCGGCCTCTGTATAATAATGACGATAGTATTTTCCCGCAGTAAAAAATATTTTATATGTTGACCCGGATAACTAACTATCATCATACCAAATATCATCAAAATCTGTTCATCTGTTCATTTGTTTGTTGTGTAGTTTTCTTGTGCGGTCACAGACTGACAGACAGACAAATATTCTAAAACCTAGATTTGGCCTCTGTATCGATAATAATGACTATTTCAATAAGATTTTCCAAAAAATATTTAATATACAGATTCGACTCAGAATTTTTATTATATAATGTACAGATAACGAGATATCTACTTTTTCAAATAACAATTTCACCATTGTAGTATATTTTCGTCAAGGCTAAGGACAATATTTGACATAGTTCCAAATATGTCCCTTATTTTTTGACCTTGAATATTAAGAAACTCGTACTATATAAACATCATAATGACAAAGGTATGATTGAGAAAAACAATAATAAAATAAGTTGTTATTTATTTATCGACGTATTAAAGTATCTAGAAACAGCTTGATGTTTATGTATACAAAAATTAGATAAGTATGTAGGACAATCTTTGTGAGATTTTTGAAGTGACTTAAGAGCTAATATTGATTGTTTTAATATTGTTATTTTACACTAGCAACTCACTCTCGCTTCGCTCGGGACCTTAAGTGCGTTTACAATAGATTTAAAAAAATATTGTGGCTTTTTCTTGACTTTATAAATTCGATTTTTGCGTAATTTTTAAGAGTTTTTGATTTTCGCGCTGGAACTTAAGATATTTCTGTAATAAAATATACTTTACACGAAGTCCTATAAGCTTCCCTATCTTTCAGTCAAAACCCCATTACAATCGCCATTCAAAAGATTACCCCGGACAAACAGAAAGGTAGACAACATTTCTAAAAAGGATTGTTTAGGTATTGGTAACATATATAAATAATTCTATGTACTTAAGAAAACATAGTTATTTTGAAATCACAGACATAAACTTTAATTTTATTTATATAACGAGCGACTCATCCATGCTCACGCTTGTGTTTGTCCCCAAAATATGTTTAATGGTTAGTATTGATTTCTCAGAGATAAGAAATTGTCCGCAGTAAAATGTATTCTATATGTTGACCCGGATAACCAGCTATCATCATATCAAATTTCATCAAAATCTCTCCAGTAGTTTTCTCGAGATGCGTTCCCAGAGAGATAGATAGACAGACAAAAATTCTAAAAACTATACATTCGGCTTCTATATCGATATTAATGTCTATTTCAATAAGATTTTCCAAAAAATATTTAATGCACAGATTCGATTCAGAATTTATTATATGTGTAGATGGATATCTATACATTGTACTATTAGTTGTAAAATACGTAGGTATTTTTCAACTAATAGTACATGACATGTATCATAATAAAAACCACAGAGGTTTGACTTAAATGCGTAGTTTTCGTTCTTGTTAAAAGTTACATTACATCTGTAAATAAAAGGGAAGAGAGCATTTTATTTGTCTATTTTATAACAAATTATAATTTTAATTGCAAAAATATTTGACCTAAAAGCATTGATTGAAACTGAATAGTTGATTGTACAATATGAAATGAAAGAAATACACTTTCGACTCACTACTTTCAGATGAAGACCATCTGGAGAAAGTCTGCTCAATTTTCGCAAGGAGTAAATATTTGTCAGTTATACACGTAAGCCTAGCCTAGAGTCTAGACCAAATCTCTTATTTTTTAGGGTATCTGAAATACAATATAGCACTCTATGTAGAGCTACCATAGTATATAGAGTCATACAACATGCTTCACATTTAATCAAATTACTGAATAAAGCTATATCTCTTATTGTTTTGTTATTAAAAAGAGAAGGAAGCTTAATACCTAACAAATAATAAAAACATATTATTAATAATAATAGAGTAGTATATTAGATTATAAGGCAGTGGTAGCCCAGTGGTAACACGCTCGCTTAGAAAACGGGATCAACATTAATTGCATTACGGTGAATAAAAACATCGTGAGAAGACCTGCAAAACTTCAAAAGATATGTTAAGTTCGCCCGCAACCCGCATTTGGCTAACGTGGTGGATTATGACTTGAATCCTCTTGTATTGAAGGGGGCTCAAGCCCAGCAGTGGGACGGTAGAAAGGGCTGAATACTAGTACATACATACAATACTCTTTATTTTTATTAGTCACAGTATTTTTAACATTTATTAAATATGAAACCTAATCAAATATATTTAAGTGGAATTTTCCTCTGTAACATCGATATTGCATAAAAATCTATCTCTTAACAATTGAAACCTCCCACGCAGCTTATCTAATCAACTCAACATTATCGTAATTGGAGTGTCCATCGATCGCTGTGAATCTCGTCACCCACATATACTTATGCTATATATATTTTCAATAGCAGTTTGCACGTCTTTCATTTTTTTTTTATTAACAACTAGAGACTCACCCTCGCTTCGCTCGGGTTCGTCCCTAGGTTGATTCCCCGTACAAACTTACATCAACATTTTTACCTAGGGGGGTAAAAATGTTAAGGAATGATTTCCGGGATAAAAACTGTTTTATGTCTTTCCTAGGGTCTCAAACTACCTTCTTACCAAATTTCATCAAATCGGTTAAGTAGATCCAGAGATTACCCCCTTCAACCCTACAAACTCACAAACTTTAGCACTTTATAATATTATATAGTATAGATTAAATTTTTATTAACACTATTACATTTAAACCATTAAGTTATTACTGAAAAGTTATTATACTTACTTACATTTTTTATCAAACTTCTATTACTATCTATCTATACTAATACTATAAATGTGAAAGTTTGTGTGTATGGATGTATGGATGTGTTTGTTACTCAATCACGTCAGAACGACTGAACGGATCTGGATGAAATTTGGCACAGAGATAGATTATAGTCTGGAATAACACATGGCTGCTTTTTATCCCAGAAAAATGTACGGTTCTCGTGGAATAGCTTTGCTTTTGATTTCCTAGAGGCGAACCCGAGCGAAGCGAGGGTGAGCCGCTAGTATTTCTATACAATACTTATAATACCTATGTGTGTACGTATATTGAATTAACTTTGAAATGCCAGAAGGTAATTTCAAACCCAAAATAACCACGCCTGTTTTACTATAAGAGGAATGCAATAAATCTATATATACAGCTCTTGTGACCCGGATTCGTCCGTGTATGGTACTCAAAACGCATACAAAATAGCTTTTTATGAGCGTCTGTATCATTGTATGTTATTGTAATTTCCTTTCAGCCTTTTTAAAACTATATTTAGAATGAAAACAAACGTAGAGTTAAACTGTACGATCTTATCACATTACTGTTATAAATTCGAAAGTTTGTATGTATGTACATAAATAGACCATGACCTCTAGTTAAGTATACATAAGCTATTGTTAGTAATGAAATTTGCCAAAAGTTGGCGCCACCTATACATAAATACACCAATAAATACGACAGCGCCTAGAGACGCACTCGAGCGAGAGTAAGTCCTTAATTAATTAATGTATCGTTACAGTTTTTATAGCAATATTTTATTTTAAATTTGATGAACAAACATACACATATGATATATTTTTTGCTTTACTTTAAGTAAATTATGTATGTGTGTATATATGTATGTATGTGTGTATGTACAGTGATGTAGTATGCGCCTGTATATTTTTTACTAAGTTAATATTCTTATACTATTTAAAATATTTTATATATAATATATAAAGAGCGACTCCTTTTAAAAGAACAGTTCTTCATCGGTTCTTTTTAGAAGAATTGCTTTTCGAGACGTATAATAATAGTATTCAAATGAAATGTTAACATTGACGATTTTTAAATGCTTTTAGAAGTATGGCTCATTTTATTTTAATTTTGAATTGTAGAAATCAGTTAACTCATATGAATATTTACATCTACAGAAATCACGTAACGTATGCATTAAAAATGTACAAGTAAATTAATAAATAAATAAATATCTTTGGACATTGACACACAGTACCATCTAGTTCCATGGTAAGCTAAGAGGCCTGTGTTATGAATACCAGATAGTTGATACACTACACATATGTATATAACTTTAAATACATATATATTGGGCCTATGAGTGGAGTACAAACATGCGTACTCATCACACAAATGAATGCCATCAGCGGGACTCGAATTCTCGACCGCAGGCACAGCAAGTAGGGTCACTACAAACTGAGCTAAACGTGTTGTCAAAAATTTATTATCTTGTTCTTTTTTAAGTAGACAAAGTTGAAAATTTAAAGAGAAATCTAAAACTTATTACATATAGAACAGAATTACGTAAGGACCCACTCCCTAGATCGATTCGACAATTTTACTTACCCAGCTACGTCTCTACCGCTTTTGTCTCAATACAGTTGTTACTTTTTTATAAAACTTAAATGTAAAAGTAGTTAGGTAAATGCTTATTTACATACTAGCGACTCACTTGGACTTCCTAGGTTGCTTCTTAAAACAAAATTAATAAATTAATTTGGTTTTAAATTTTTTTCGTGGAACCCTATTTTTTTTCTAAAATAAAAGTAGCCTAATTAGTCCTTATTACATCAGCTATCTGCCAGTCCAAATTGGTCCAGCTATTTCAGAGTTTGGCCGGAACAAACAGACAGACAGACAAAAATTGTAAAAAATGTTCTTTTGGTATATGTACCGTGTATACATCCATAATATGAATTTACTAAAAAGCGGTTATTTTAATATTACAAACAGACGCTCCAATTTTATTTATCTGTAATCTGTACAGATATATAGGTAGAATAGGATAATATAAAAAAATGCCAACTTTAAAATTCAATATGCATCGAATGTACTCGTAGTACATATAGTATTGAAAGAGCTTTTACAGCAACTCAAAGTCAAGACAAGTAGTTAATTAAATAAAAGTAATAGAAAAATTGACTAAACGTATAACTTCGTACTTTATTGTAGTTGGCTGAAAAAAGTGAATTGGAGGCATATTATCTATGGAGTAAATAATATATTATGTTTATAATCAAAATTTGTGTATAATCTGTTCTTATTTAGATCCTATCGTGATTATAATACTCACTTTAACCATATAGATATAATGAAAGGTTCTATTTTAAATTTCAAGAAATTAGTTAATAATATAGTCTAATAATTTTTATAATGTTTTCATTTACTTTATTGTGATTATAGTATATTTATATGTGTATACGTATGTGTCAACATTTTGCGTAATTGGGCCTAATGCTTTCTTCTCTTCCTTCTAATTATGTGTTTCTTATTTGTTGGAATTTAATTGGTAAATGTGTGTATTTTTACTGTAAATTGTATGTTCTGTAATACTGTTGGTTTCCCTATAATAAATAAAAATAAATAAATAATAAATGCATTATTGCATTATTCTTTAATTTAGTCGATGAAATGTTCTATATCCTCATTACCCGACGACCTCCATTTGAGACTCTATATGATTAAACTAAAAATATGACATAATACTTTCTTAGATTTACGCGAATATTTAACATTTAAATAAAACTATCTTTTCGGATTTTTTCGCGGATTTATTTTGATTTTTGGTTCCCGTCGTTTCGATTGCTTTACAGCAATCATGGTCATGGGAGAGACTAAGGTGTTAGATGTCTCAAAGGTATTATATAGTTGTTACAGACAGCCTATCCACAAAATAACAAAATGAGTTTAATATTTTGAAAATTGGCACTAAAATACCTTACAATATTTGTTAATTTTAATTTTAAACATTTTTAAATAAAATATGACAATTGGATTAACAGACAGATATTATTCCTTCGGGTACAGAATCATAAGAACTGATTTTCTTCCTGCATTTAACTAAATCTATAGACGACCATGACACGGAGCAATAGTGATCTAAAATGCCGAAGGTTACCAGTTTGATTTTCGGTCGGAGTGAATGTTTTTGACCATTCTTTGGTTGCAAAACCTCCACTCAAACAGAAACGAAGCCACTCTTCTATCTATATCTCTATTCTATCTCTATACATATCTATTAGTATAATTGATAAAATCTAATGAAATAGCTCCAGAACATAATTTACATCTACTCACTTACTTGGCAGCTTTATAACATGGATAAATGTAACAACGTTCAAAGTTTATGTGAAAGCTACGATAGTTTCCCATTACTCTAAAAGCTGATATTATCGAGTAACTATTTCAAGTTATAGCACTTCAAATAAAGTGATAGTTGGTTTATTTATTTACTAGCATTGCCTGCGGCTCCGCCCGCGTTCAGATGACTAAAAACTAAATTCTTAGGTTTTACATGTTAGGATACTCTTACATTGCAGTTTTTGTATTTTTTCTCATAAATGAGATATTTTTCCACGGTAAAAAGTATCCTAAATATTTACCCGGATAGCCTATCACTATCACTAACACCATACAAAGTTTCATCAAAATCTGTCCAGTAGTTGTCTCGTGATGCGACAACAGACAGACAGACAGACAGACAAAAATTCTAAAAACTATAGTTTCAATAAGATTTTCAAAAAATATTTAATGTACAGATACGGCCTAGTTAGAACTTTATTATATGTATAGATTTGGATAGTATAATTCTAGTTTCCAAATTAATAATAAGAAAAAGTTTATTTTATGAAAATATAATGTATATACATACATGTATATAGGTATTGATATACCTGTTGTTAGTTGCACGTGTGTATCTACGAGTATATGTACTAGTGACTTACTCTCGCTTCAATGGGATGCATCCTTAGATGCCTTTTGCACTTATATTAAATAAAAAAATATATCTTAGCTGATTCTTAGACATAAACAACTTTTCTTTTATTTCCACGCCCATAGAAGTGAACTACGTCCTGAACCCCTTTAACCGCTCGATCATTCTGAGTATGACTGGTAAAATGAAAAATTATTATTATTTCAAGTTCTTCATATTTATGACACCAAAGTTCAAATAAATATTAATTTTTCGTCTGTTCTTTTGATCAGTGGATAATCTGTGAGATTGTGGATAAAACGTGTGAAAGACTGACATTGGCTATGTTTTACCCGAATTAGATGACTTAATTATGCATCGATCTAAGTCTAACCCAAAGACTTATAATTATAAAACTTCTATCTCCTATTAAAATCGATGATTTTTCTTGATGTAATGCGAGTGAGAGTTCAGTTAAAATCGATTTATGACGTTGATAATATATTTGCGTACACAACGGACGTTATCAGATCTGATAAGTTGTTCGGGAAAGCAAATATTCTGAGAACACAATTTACTACATTTAATCCACCTCTATTATACGTTTTCAGCCCTTTTTAACGTCACACTTTCGTAAACTTGCTATGTTCTCTCAGAACCTGACGTTTTCCTACACCATAAGGCAAGTGGTAATTATGTTAGAAATGATTTACACATAAAAATATCGTGAGACCCGGGATTTGAACCCGCTTCACTCGATTTCCCAAGCGAGCGCGTTACCACTGGGCTGCCACTGCCTCTATTTACACATACAAAAAAATATGTTATAAAAATTGAATATAAATTACGATATATAATTAATATTTCTAATACTAGCAAAATATTTACAAACACACGGACAGATAATAATGATCTAAAAAGTATTATTGTTCCTCCAATAACAAATAGCCCGTCAGTCAATTCGAGTTAAATAGATAACACCTGTTAGCCGCGATTCTTTATTATTTTAAATTAAAATCAACCTTAGTATACTTCTATGAGTAATACATGTAAGTGTGATGCGCGTTATAATGAAAGTTGTATATTTTTGCAAAATTTTTAAAGAACTGAATAGATTTTGATGAGCTTTTATTTCGAAACTAATAATCTGCTAAACAATAATAATTTTAATGGCTTAATGTCATGTAGTAATAATTCAGCCCTTGTAACGTCCCACTTACAGGATCTTCAATAAGAGGGGGATCAGGCATTAGTACACCACGCTGGCCAAGTGCGGGTTGGCGGACTTGACACGTCTTTCGAAAACTAGTAAGGTTCGCTTTGACATGTAGGGTTCCCCAATTATTTTTATTTAGCACACGAATGATTCTTTTATTGCAAGTTCTTTTATTAAAATAGAAACTGTATAACTAAATAAAAAATAAAATATCACAATGTTGCGAAGATATTGCGAGAGACACTAAGCGGGTCAAAAGATGATTATTTATAGATTTTTATTTGAGGCATCTATTATTGGCTTCATTCACGTAGTTCTCAAGGTATTTTATATTTTACTAACATCTTATCCCCGCTCCGCTCGGGTTCGTTCCTATGTGTTACATAATATATGTATATAGTTTCGCAATAATGTATGGAAGTCTGCCTGATTTGTTGACATTTATGGTAAATGCTCCGTTCCCTAATGGTCATGATGATATAAATCCTATGGCCTTCTTCGGTAAATGGGCTACCTATCTAACGCAAAAATATTTTTTGAAATCGAATTAGTAGTTCCTGAGGTTAGTGCGTTCAAACAAACAAACAAACTCTGCCCTTTTACAATATTAGTATATATTAAATTGTTTTAAGTGTTTATCATAAGCACGTAAACGTTTTTTTTTTCATATTTTCATATTATTACCTTTGTTATACAAATATATGTTATTCAGACTTGTTTATTCAACAGTAAGCTCAAAACTCGTTAGATAAATAAGTCGCTATTTGTGGAGCTTTCTGAACTTGTGTTCCTGTATAGCATTGTTAGTCTGTACACTTCGAAATATAATAACTTGTTATCTTTCTGTTGAGTAGTTTTGTACTTGTTTATTATTTTGTAGTTCTCTGAATGATTCAAAATAAAACCTTTTTGGCAGCTAAAATGTTTTATTTTTATTTCTTTTGTAGAAAAGAACTTTTGAACTACGAATTAACTTAAAAAAACAAGTACAAGGCAATTAAAATAATAATAAGTAATAAAGATTGTATTGATATTATTGATATGATTGTGCGTGCGTGCGTGCGTGAGTGCGTGTGTGCGTGCGTGCGTGGGATGTGAGGCCATAGTCCACCATGCGAGCGGACTGAGCATGTCTTTCGAGCGCTTGGTAGGTTCTTTCAGACATGCAGGTTTCCTCACGATGTTTTCCTTCACTGTCAGACAAGTGGTAATCATGTTGGAAATGATTCGCACATGAAAATATCAGAAGTGCGAGACCCGGGATTTAAACCCGCTTCATTCGGTTTTCCAAGCGAGCGCGTTACCACTGGGCTTTTTTTTTTTTTTTTTTTTTTTTTTTTATAGTTGGGGAATGCATTTACGCATACCACCTGTACCCCCAGGTGGTTATGTGGGGCTCACCGGCTAGAAGAGCCGGTACTACCCACTAAACCCCAACTTTCCCCTCCCCTCCGCCTTAGTGGGGCGCCGCGGGATCGCTTACGCATAACTACCGCGACACCCCGGCGGCAGACCTGACGGCCACCAAACCAATGAGGCTGCTCCATAGTCCACTCTGCTGAAGCAGAGAAGTACCAGGAGCAGCCCCATTAAAACCTCACCGCCCACCGAAGTGGGCACCCCTCAATCGGCTGCAGAGGACAGGGAGAGCGGCAACGACACACCGACACTCCTCTTCCCCTGCAGCCCCACCGCGTCTGCCATCTAAGACGGTGGCAGCCCCGTCAAGGCCGCGGGGGGCAGGGAGAACGGCGCACCGAAATACCGGCACTCCTCTCCCACCGCGGCCTTCCCCTCTACCGGTTACGAGCCTGTTTTCACAGTCCCGTAACCGGTCCCCACCCTCCGGTCGCGAGACCGCCGAAGCGGCCCCGCTCCCGGTGGCCGCAACTCCAGAAGCCGAAACCTCAACGGAGAGCGGCCCCGTCCTGCCTTGGTCCGCGCCGGATTTCTCCGGTACCACCCGCTGGGTCCAAGCGGGTGGCGTTCCCCGATCCGCCACCTGGGGACGCGCCCGGTAGGAGTTGGCTCTCCCCCGGGTACCACTGGGCTACCACTGCCTCTAATCTAATAAAGATTACTTTTTATCAAGTTGCTTAGTGAGTATAATCGTGAGTAAGCTGTCTTACACTAGCGTTTGCCCGCAGTTCTAATCCATTTAGTTTACTTATGTATATTAGCTCCAATTGCTTAGTGTGATATGAAAAAAATTTAAAGAGTGCATATTTGAATGTGTACACGCGCAAGAAGTAAAACTTCTGTAGGTTATCGGTACTCTTTATGAAATTCAATTTATGTTTTAAATAATTAGGATAGGTGAAATACTAAAAATAACGCGTATTAGGCATATTACAATCATATATATAGAGAATATCATTTAAGGAAAGAAGTACCTGGGCGATCGAGCTTCGCTCGGAGTTCTTGAAAGATTGTATATTTTACATTAAGTGACTAAGTGTTACTGAGACAGTTGTATAGATGTCGCGATAAGAACAATTTTCTTTTTAATTTGGCTTAAAAATAATTTTACATTAAGTGACTAAGTGTTACTGAGACAGTTGTATAGATGTCGCGATTAAATTTTGCGTAGAATAATGCATAAGAAAAACGCATGAAAACTCGAAAACACGCGTTTTCCCAGACATGTGACTAATCTAGATCAATTTTTCGCCCCCGAAAGCCCCCATATACCAAATTTCAGCAAAATCGTTAGAGCCGTTTCCGAGATCGTCGGTATAAATAAATAAATAAATAAATATACAAGAATTGCTCGTTTAAATATATAAGATATAACATTATATTTCACGTAACGCATTCGCCATGTTACCCCCCAAGTCAAGCGTGTGTAAAGAAGTTTTACTTCAATAATCTTCTTTAATATTTAGGATATAAAGCAAAAATAATATTTGAAATGGAACTGTCAGTTCCATAGAAAGCGTGTTCAAACAAACAAATACGAGCAAATTATTCAACTGATAAAGTTCAATTTATATCAAATTATTTTAATGCATGCTGAACAAACTTTCAGCAAAAGTTTGTAAAGCTTTCTATATGGTAAAGTTAAAGGTTGATTGGATTTTGAATTCGAGACGGGGTGACCTTATGTGACCGGCGAGTGAACTTGGCGAATGTAATTTTGTTTATTTACTTAATCTCGTCGAAATGCTTCTCTTAATGTGATTATATTTTATTGATGATTAGCGACTCACCCTTGCTTTGCTCGGGTTTTGTCTCTTGTTTTCGTAGCGCACGCAAAATAAAGATTATTATAGGATTTTTTTTGATCCCTTAGGTTACATTATTGCAATTTTCGGGCATCTCAATCTTTTTTGAAAAATATAGCCCATGTTACTCGCTGATAATGTAGCTTTTGATAGGTGAAAGAATTTTTAAAATTGTTCAAGTAGTTTTTTAGTTTATCCATTACAATCAAACATATAGAAAAAAATTCTTTTCTCTATATAATATTAGTAGATATAGACTAATCAGTATCCTTTAAAACACATGACATGGAAAAAACTACCTTACATATTGTAATAATCAGGTTTTATTCAAAAGAGATATACTTATATTTTTAAAATAATAATAACTACATTTAATTGTTTTTACTTTACCTGAACCTGTAACCGACCCAACCAAAATTAAAAAAAGCACATCACTATTTTATCGAACAAATCGATAGTCTATTGTAATGATAAAGTCACTTTTACAAACATTGCATGTTACAGTTAAAGAAATTTCTTATTTCGAAGCTTGCCATTTAAATAATTTAAGTCTAAAATCAAAAATGTATTAGTGAACTAGCGCTTTCCAATACAAACTTTCATCCCCATTTTCTAAGTTCCTGCGCAATTTTCTTATTTTTTTTAATGTAAGAATCTTCTCCTGACAATAACAAACGCAACAAAAAAAGAATTCGTGTTTTAGTCCAGCCGTTCACGCGCGAAGACGTGACTGAGAGAAATAGAGATTCATATATATAGTACACAATTATTATTTTAAAAGAGCAACTGTTGAGTTTCTCACCGGCTCTTCTCAGCAGAAGTGCCTTCCGAGCCGGTGGTAGATTCCTCACGGATTGACTACACTGACATTTAATTTAAAATTTAAAAAGTAAAATTGACGATATAAAAGTCTATTTGAATAAAGTATATTCGGATTTGATTTGAAGTTGGTCTAAATGTGGGATAATTTCAAAAAATATTTTTGAGTCATCTTAGCTTTTAAGTTTAAAAGTAATATCGCCATCCTCATACAGAATCTCAAAGCTAAGAGCAATTAAAATATTCATTATTTATATACAATCTAATGAACACCTCCACAGTAAAACAACGTTAGCCTTTTAAAATCTTACTTAGCTACATGCACAAAGTACGTACATAATAGCACTCCCCACATGACGTCGGTGTATGGATTAAGTAGACTACGGTTATTACTTTATCTATACATATAATAAAATTCTAAGTCGAATCTGTACCTCAAATATTTTTTTTGGAAAATCTTATTGAAGTAGACGTTATTTTCGATACAGAGGCCAAATATATAGTTTTTAGAATTTTATCTGTCTGTCTGTCTGTCAGTCTGTCTGTCAGTCTGTCTGTCTGTCTGTTACCGCATCACAGAAAAACTACTGGAGGGATTTTGATGAAATTTGGTATGGTCATAGCTGGTTATCCGGGTTAACATATAGGGTACTTTTTACCGCGGGAAAATATCTCATTTCTGAGAAAAAATACAAAAACTGGTTGGAATAAAACCACGATGATACTATATACATTGAACACGGTAACGTACTTAAAAATGGCAAAAATTATTAAAAATAGCTTATATTGAAAAAAAATATATAAATAGCGCCATTTTATTCATTAAAAAAGTTACTTTAATAATTATTTATTTCTGCCCTTTTTATCTAAATAACGGCGACATCTATTGCCGAATATCTATTCGGCAATAGATGTCGCCATGTGTTTTTAAAATACATAGTTTTATTTCCAAAAAAATTTATGCACTAATTAGATCTTTCTATGACTTTATTAGAATTACTACTAAATTACCCGCGGCCCCGCCCGTGTTCAAATTATTAATAAACAATCTTTTTGGCTTTATAAATTAGTTACATCTATAGATATATCAAAATTGTAATTAAGCCGTATCTGTACATTAAATATTTTTTGGAAAATCTTATTGAAATTTACATTATTATCGACACACAGGCCGAATCTACAGTTTTTTAAATTTTTGTGTCTGTCTGTCAGTGACTGCATCACAGAAAAACCACTGGAGGGATTTTGGAGAAATTTGGTATGGTGATAGTTGGTTTCCGGATCAACATATAGGATAGACTTTACAGCGAGAAAATATCTTATTTTTGAGACAAAATACAAAAATTGGTTAGAATAAAACCACGATGATACTATAAACATTTTAGCAAGGTAACTTACTAAATATGGCAAAAACTATTAAAGAAAACTTATGTTGATAAAAAAAAGATTAATAGCGCTATTTTATTCATTAAAATAACTCCAAAAATATTTATGTGTTATTTAGACATTCGACAATAGATGTTGCAATGTGTTTTTAAAATCCGTAGTTTTAATTCCAAAAAATCGAATGTACGGATATTGAATATATATACATACGTTTCTATGATTTTATTAGAATTACTACTAAATTACCCGCATCCCCGGCCGTGTTCAAAATTAATAACATATTAGGAATATTTTGTTGACCGAAACAATTTTCAAATGAAAATATTTATTGTTTGGTAAATAATGTTAATGTTTGTAAATCTTTTAATATAAAAACTGGGCAAATGCAATTCCAACTCCAGCATTATAAGGTTCCGTTTAGCAAAATATATCCTATTATATATGTTGACTATATATCCTATTATATATGTTGACCCAGATAACCAGCTATCATCATACCAAATTTCATCAAAATCTATCCAGTGGTTTTTCCGTGATGCGGTAACAGACAGACAAAAATTCTAAAAACTATAGATTCGGCCTCGGTATCGATAATAAAGTCGATCGATGTACAGAAGTTATATTCTTCTGTACGTCGATCGACAGCAATCAGCATAGTCTAAAATTGGTAGCAGTAGTGAGTGAGTCAATGCAGTTTTGGTTTTAAGAGGCAGCAGATTTTACAATAGCCTTAAGCAACTCATGGTAGCAACTTGGAACTTGGTTGGAAATTTGCACAGTCCAGGGAAGGAGTTGTCAAAATACTGTTCAAGATTTCTAACAGGGGACTAGGTATTAAAGTCGATCTTGTTGGTCAACTTTTGGCTTCCTATAACAATAACTTGTGACTTAGCAGGATTAACGTAGAGTCCATACGACGTACTCCAGGAATGAATTTTGTGTAGATCACCGTTAAGCCGTTCAATAGTATTATTGATTTCACTGGAGGGACACGCAGCATAAATCTGTAGGCTATCAGCATAGAGGTGATTGTTTTATTTTGTAAGTTGTACTCGACAATTTCTTTACCAATCATACTACCTGTCCAATTTGAAAGAATACTTTTGCACTTTATAACCTACTAGAGAATCACTCGCTTCGCTCGGGCTCGTCCCTAAGTTGATTCCCTATACAAACTTTCATCCCCATTTTGACCCTCTTAAGGGATGATTTCCGAGATAAAAACTATCCTATTTCCTTCCCAAGGTTTCAAAATGTCTTCTTACCAAATTTCATGTAAATCAGTCAGGTAGTTTTAAAGTTTATTCGTTGAAAACATACAAAAATACGAATCTTTTCTCTTTATAATAGTAGTGTAGATTGATTGAAGAAGGCAATCAAACATCACGTAACGATGCAAGTGGAACCGCAGGCAAAGCATAATTTATTATTAGTAGCTTCAGTTTCATGTGGAAAAGTGAGAATTTACATAGTGACTCACCTCTTCTTCAGCGTCGTTATTAGGTCAATGCGTTGCTTGGTCGTTACCTTTAAAGCTTAATTGAATTAGCAAATAATCTATACTAATCTATACTAGTATTACAAAGAGAAAAGATTTTGTTTGTTTGTTTGTTTGTTTGTATCGAACAAGCTCTGAAACTACAGAACTGATTTAGATTCAATTTGGTACGAAGATAATTTGAGACCCTGGGAAGGACATAGGATAGTTTTTATCTTGGAAATTATCCCTTAAGAGGGTCAAAATGGGGATGAAAGTTTGTATGGAGAAGCAACCTAGGGACGAACATAAGCGTAGTGAGGGTGAGTAAAGTTAAATATATTATGAAACACAATGTCTGTTTGTTTACCTAGTTGTACGGATATATAGAAAGAAAACTATTCATCCAAATTTTATGACTGTAGAGTAATTTAAAACATGTGGTTTTTGTAACGATTTAAGACCGATTAATGACATCACTTCGCAAAATGTAATTTCGAGCTTTACATTACAGTTGGTGTAGTTTCAATAGAGAAGAAAATATATGTATATTCATCCTTTATCTAGTAAAAGTTTATATTGATAACGCAATTTAAATTACTTTATCTTATTAGAAAAGCATTTTAAATAATCCCATTTTTGTTTTATACTTTAGACTTTTAAGTATTTATTTACTTTTAAATGGAGTAAATAAGAAGATTTCTTATTCACAAATTGTACGAGAACAGAAATAGCAAATGAAGGCGAATACAAAAGTTTGATGAAACTTGAATGGAAGCAAAATTCAACAACTTGCTTAGTGGACGGGAGAACTTTATTTACGCTTGAAAATTGTGGTTGGTCTTATGGCACTTTAAATGTTTTTATAGAGGTTAAAAGACTATGACTCCTAAAGCGTGATGAAGTCGATGCTAAGCTTACATTTTTTTATTAATTAAATATAAATAAATATGTTGGGACATTATCACACAACACTATATAGTTCCATGGTAAGCTACGAGGCTTGTGTTATGGATAGCAAATAGTTGATAGACTACATACATATATATATATATATATATATATATATATATATATATATATATGAAGATATATATATATATATATATATATATATAACTTTCAAAAACACACATATTATAAATATAATCACCCATGACTGAAGTATAAACATTCGTATTAATTACACAAATGAATGCCTCCAGCGGTACTCAAATCTGCGACCGCTGGCACAGCAAGTCACTACAAATTGAGCCAAACGTGGCATCAAAACATGGCCATAAAACGCAAAGAGCTTTTGAAATCTAACTGCTAGTTCCATAGATAGGGTTGACAAACAAAAACTCTTCAGCTTTACATATGATTGATATAGGTAAGCCGTACAAATGCGTCACAAGCTCATCGGTAAACAAAAACAACTGTCCAGTTTAATATCACCTTTATCTCCCGAATCACATCATAAAAATTCAGCTAGAATGTACGCAGACAGACTTGTTAGTCGCCCTCGACAAAGGTTCAACGCGCTACGCCTACATACACATTTTTACGTGTCAATAAAAATAAACGATTTTTTATGCTGTCTATAGCTTTATAATAACCCGACTGCGAATAAGAGGATGTGTATGATTTTTTTTTATCGTTTACACTTGTTATTGTTTCCTTTACGTTTGTTATTTTTAACTGATTGTTAGTACTAGGTTAGGTACGAGTGTATGGACGATTATGTTTAGTCGTAATTAGGTTTTGTCTTTTGTAACGGAAGTTGTGGTTTGGCTATTGCTCAAGAATCAAGTGTTTATATACATACTAGCAAGGTCTGCGGCTTCGCTCGCGCTAAAACTACAAAAAACCACTACGAAGGTAGGTTTTGTACAAACATTCATCCCCTATTTTACCCCCTTATGGGATGAATTTCGAAAAATGCTAAAATACGTATTTATTTAATTGTATTGTAGAGCATTAATACCAAGTTTCAAATAATTCTGATCATAAATATTTTTTTGGGTTGTGTTATAACGTGTTTTGCCGTGGAAATGAGATAATCTCCTGCGGTAAAAAGTAGCCTATGTCACTCTCCAGCCCTTCAACTATCTCCACACAAAAAATCCGGCAATTCTTCCCTCTGTTTCGACGTAAAAGAAGGACAAACAAACAAACACTCTTTCACATTTATTTTATTAAGTAAGTATGGATGTATAGGTACAATACATATTATTAAATTAAATATGATTATTATATAAACTAATAATTTTTGACTATATTTTGACACCTTGTTTCTTACTAGTCACGGGCTGTGGCTTTATTTCTACTTTTTACTGCGGGAAAACATCTCATCTCAGAGAGACGAAAGTAGTAAGAAATAAACTTATTATTAAGAAGTAAAATATACAAATATAGTTACATATATCAGCTGGTGACAAGCACACACTCATTATGCCTTTACGCCGCGCCACTTGGCTTTCTAATATATTCATTTCGCGGCCAGCAGAGTGCACCACTCGAAACGACAGATAAATATTGACACATACATACATTAATAAACAAATAATTAATATTTTATAGTAAATCTGCGTAAACTCTATACAGATAAATAAAATCGGAGTATCTGTTTGTAAATAAAAAACAACAGCTTTTTATTAAATGCGTATGAAATTATATATTGTACTTATAAGAAAAACACAATTTTTAAATTTTCTGTTTGTCTGTTGTCTGTCTGTTTGTACCGGCTAATAATCAAAATGGCTGGACTGATTTTGATGAGACTCTCTTTGGCAGATAACTGATGTTATAAGGAGTAACTTAGGTAACTTTTATTTTAGAATAAAAATTAGGTTTCTGCTCAGAAAAATTAAAACGTACCTAGGGTCACTAGTTCATAGTTGGACATAATTTCATTCATTTTCACTTACAATACATATAAAAAAAATAAGCGTGCTTAATTGTGGGAAGTACCTTTTATAGTATTTATGTGGCCTGTGTTATGTTTTATTTCAAACTTCCCATGAAGTTTTTACTAAATAACGTTTTCCTGAAGCAAGTAGATGTCTATCTATGTCTTTCTATCTATATAATATATCTTCTATCTATATAAATAAAAATGAATGTTGGTAAGCGTATAACTCAAGAATGGCTGGACGATCGACGTTGGATACGTTATCCGCTCGAGTTCGTTGGATATCCAACGTTGGACGTTGGATATCCAACGAACTCGAGCGGAGCGAGGGTGAGTCGCTAGTCAGTTAATATGAGCTAACTCAGGGTGTCCATTAGTTATAAATAATATTACGATACGCAATTTTATGAGTTTGAAATACTACAATACCTTCTTGATTTCTTTTTATTTTTATATATTTCTAAGTTAACAAAACCGACATATAAATGATATAAACAAGCTTAATTATAATTATTCTAAACTCTAAAGTATACAATACAAATGATGTCTTCTAAGATGTGAACATCACGTGTATATGAATAGAGCACTTGTTATAAGAGTAGAACTAAGGGCAAGGGTTAACAAAGCTTAAATCTAATTATTACTGTATTATAATATAACATAACATAAAATATAGTCCAATTTTTTTCTAAAAAGACAATATAAAAAACTAAAACTCTAACTTAATAACTTTTCCTTATTGTCAGGAAGAAATAGGTTTATTTTAATCTATGTACGTATATTTTTATTACTTCTTCACACTAAAAGGGCTGAACAAAGTCGCACGTAAATAAATATGTATTGTATTTTAAACTTACATTTCTTATGTTTACAGGTTAGAATGGCGGAGCAAACACAGATAACTGGCGCTACGACGCCTGAGGCAGAAGCACCCGACACCGGGCAAACAACCCAGCCACAGCCTAAGAAACAGACCAGAGTGCGAGGCAAGCCCCAACCAGAAAGACCTAAGAGAAGTCTATTATGTCTAACGTTGAAGAATCCATTAAGAAAACTTTGTTACGATATAGTGGAATGGAAGTATCCTTTTATAAATTACTTAACTCAAATTATAATTGCTTCGCTAGAGTTCATCCATGGTTGATTCCCCATAGAAGCTTTTATCCCCATTTTCACCCCCTTAATGATTTCAGGAATAAAAAATATTCTATATCCCTCCCAGGGTCTCAAACTATCTTTTTACCAAATTTTATTTAAATCGGTCCTATAGTTTTTGAGTTTATTCGTTACAAACAAACAAAAATACAAATCTTTTCCCTTTATAATATTAATGTAGACTGGAAATACCCTACAGATTTGTCTGTGTTTTTTTGTTGAAATGTTCTATTTCTGGTTCTTATTGATTGTATCCCTAAACTAAAGGATGATACAGACGGCATCCGCTAAAAATGTCAAAGTAAAAATAGTAGCGTGATTTGTTGATTATGCTACTATTCTCGATTTTCTAAATATAGAGATAATTTATTTCTTTAAAGAACAAGGAAAATTGTATACTGGTGTTAGTCGTTAATTTATAATTTTTACCAAGGAAATATGGATAATAAAAATAATCTTGTATATATTAAAGAGAAATATCATAATGGTTGCTTATTTTTTTTATTTATTAAAATTTATTTACTTATCACAGTAATGAGTATTCTATTAATATCCATATACTACTTAAAACAATATTTTTTGGCTTCATATGTAGTTCTATGATACTCTGTCTAGAGCCTATATTCATTCCTTAGTCTAATCTAGCCTTATCGTAAGTAAATATAACCTAAGAGAGAGTACATCTTGTATACTATAGTTTTCGATAAACTTTTCCTCCATTAATATAATGAATCTTCCTTTAAAACATAATTGCTTATTAAAAAATAATTTAAAAATTTGGATTATGATTGAATGAGTGATTTGTTTTTTGTGACTCACACTTCTATGTCTTAGAGACCTAACATTTTATTTGAGTTATTGAATCTTGCGTAGTCGAAGTCAATGTCTACTGTCTCATATTATTAACTTACCGGTGGTAGGACTCTGTCAAGACTGAGGAGTCCGACTGGATGGGTAACACCCCCTTATCTTTTTCTTCCGCCAAGCAACAATGATTGCATTGTTGTGTTCCGGTATGAAGGATAAGGTAGCCAGCGCAATTACAGGCAAGAGGCATAACATCTTAGTCCTCACAGTGATAACGTACCGGCGGTTCTGCAGTTTTGTTACATAAAACTTAAATGCACGAACCGTAGGTGTTATGGGCGACAGTATCGCTTTCCATCAGGTGGACTGTCTGTTCGTTTATCACTGAATACCATAAAAAAAAAAAATTATGTAGTTTCCTCAACAAAAATACAGACCATTCGAGTATATGATATTAACAACTATATTCGCGAACTGTATAGCGCTAGCAGTCTTCACTCCATACCCTGCGGGGGACACTAACAACACAAACCAAATATTGGTAAGCATTTTGATTTTATCATGATAAGAAAAGGATAATGGTAATGATAAGAGAGACAGTTTGACCATGGAGTATAAGTACCTTAGAGTAGTAGGTTTGATACAAGTTAATCAATTTTAAGTTAAGGTGTAAGGATTTTGATGTAAATATTTTTCAATTACTTTAATTCTAGTTTTATTACATTACTAGCTTTTTCTTCGGCTTCGCTTGTATGCAAAGAAGGATGGGGATAAAAGGTAGCTTATCGACCCACATGATACAATACAGGACATAGTCTTTGCCAAATTTTAGCGAAAGGTGTTCAGCGGTTTAAGAGAGAAAGAACGTCAAGCGGATATACATATGTAGTTACTTTCACATTAATACACAAATATTTGTGGCACAAAAAAATAAATTAAAGTACTGCAATTTTGACCTATTTTGAAAAATATAGAAAACAATTGTAATAGGGAATATGCGTGATTTATGTAATTTTTTTTATATAATAGCTAACATCGTTATATATGTAATTGTAAAAAAATATATCCAGCTCCAAAAACTTAAATTTAGTATAAAAAAATTATTAAAAATATCATACCGCGATACGGATACTTTAAACGCACGCCTTTTCGCGCGCTTGGAGTGACGTCACAGTATACGTCTGTACTCTATACTATATGACGACTCAATTTGACATAATCGCTAATCGCTCTATTATGATATACTCTGACGTCATATTCGGTCTGACCAATAGTGTGCGTTTCAACTATGAATTTCCTATTTGCACAATAATTATTTTCTTTCAAAAGTAATAAAGATTATTAAAAATATTTCACCTTTATTTAAATAACACGCATACTCCCTATTAGCGAGATCATACTGGGATATGATGAAAGTAAAAGATCTTATCGCCTCTACTGGTGACAAGAGAGCTAGCTCGTGTTTCACCCAAAGAATCTGCCTTGCCATTGAGTGGGGGAATGCTGCTAGCGTTCTTAATGCCACTATTCCACGAGGACATGACTTGTACAGTAATAATTAAGTATACATTTGTTTTGTGTAATATATAATTAAGCATATGCGTAATATCCTTTTAGAAGTAATGTTAAAAAAATATAATATTATATATTAGCGACTCACCCACGCTTCGCTCGGGTTCGTCGCTAGCTTGCTTCCCCATACAAAGTATCATCCGCATTTTCGCCCCCTTAAGGGATGTTTTTCGGAATAAAAACTATCCTATATCTTTCCCAGGGTCTCAAAGTATCTTCTTACCAAATTTCATCCTAATTGATTCAGTAATTTCGGAGCCCATTCGATGCAAACAAATAAACAATAAAATCTTTCCTCTTTATAGTATTAGTATAGATAACCAAAACAACTAAAATATCATATGTATGAATTAGAAATTTATACTCTAAAGTCTAAAGTGTTAAGATTTAATTTACCTATTTTTTTATAGGAAAAAGTAGAATGGATATTCATGGCGATATTCACGGGGGAGTGTGTTATGAAGATTATCGCGTATGGGTTTCTATTTCATCCTGGCGCCTATCTCAGGAATACGTGGAACAGTCTCGACTTCACGATTGTCACGATTGGGTATGTCGAATACATTAAATTATAATATCTATATATAAATAAAACTATCTTTTCAGTTTTTTTCATGGATTTATTTAGATTTTTGGTTCCCGACGCTTCGAGTGCTTTACAGCGATCATGGTCACGGGAGAGACCCGTCTCTAGTGACGTAAGAGACGGGTAATGTGACGTGTGATATCAAAATAAATCTGCGAAAAAATACGAAAAAATATTTTTTTTAAATGTCAAATATTCGCGTAAACCTAAGAAAGTGTTAGATATCTATATATAAATTTGTAAAGGCAGTTCAGTACCTTTTTCTACTCTGTTTGTGAACCATTTTTTTATGTAGTAGTTATTGACGTGTTTTAGTCTTATCAATAAAAAAAAATATGGTTGAATTTTGATCATTGGGGGAATACTAATGAAAAATATTATATTGTGTGAATTATATGAATAGAAAACTCTATATCATTTTGTAAGCACACTGTGCATTGAGTTTATATGGAGAATGACAGCAAAAAGCTGAAACTTATTAGCTTCCTTTTGTCTGACGCTCTGCTCGAGCGTAGTTTATTTTTTTGTTACTAGCGACTCACCCTCGCTTCGCTCAGGTTCGTCCCTAAGTACGTTTTGACCCTTAGTAATAGTTAGGAATAGTTTTTTTGACATGAATTTTCAGATGTTTTAATAGTTAATTTGCTTTTCGGGGTGAAGATAAATCCAATAAAACAAAGTTCATAAAAATCGGTCCAGCATTTCTCGTGTTATAAATGTTGTAACAAACCCGACTTTGTTTTATATATATAGATTATATATATAGATTAGATATTAGAGTACCAATCAGAATCATTATGAATTTTCAAATATTTTACTGTTCGACTTTCTTTATATAAGAAAGCCTCTTGCAAAATCAAACTTCTTGCTTTTTCTTCTCCTTACTGTTGTTGTGTTTAAGTGTGCTTAGTCTATTTTGTATATTAATATTAGAGTTTATCTATACATATAATAAAATTGTAACTTAGCCGAATCTGTACATTCAATATATTTTAGAAAATCTTATTGAAATTGAAATTATTATCGATACAGAGACCGAATCTATAGTTTATAGAATTTTTGTATGTCTGTCTGTCTGTCTGTTACCGCATCACAGAAAAACTACTGGAGGGATTTTGATGAAATTTGGTATGATGATAGTTGGTTATCTGGATCAACATATAGGATACTTTTTACTGCGGGAAAAAATATCTCATCTCTGAGAAATCTATACTAAACGGTAAAACGTAATTAGGGACGAACCCGAGCGGAGCGAGGGTGAGTGCTAGTTGGGTATATAAAGATTATTTTTTTTAATTTTAGGGGTAAATATGTAGAGACGCCATGGAATATTAAATAAATATTCAATTGAATGACTAATATTGGATTCACTTATAGCACAGATGCTGTTTTATGTATATTAGTATCGACGTTAGTCAGTCCGGATATCTGGACTTCTTCAAAGCATATTACATATATTTGTCGCTGATCGTTAAACAGTGTGGCATTTTGTGAGAGATTTGATTTACCATAATGATAGATTATTGGAGTGTTATAATGCAACAAAACAATAAATGAGGCTCTAAATTAAAATAGTTTTTATTGAGTTACGCACATTAAGAGTATACATATATAACTAACACTCGGTCTCAATAACTTATATATTTATAACAATTTGTTAAATTTACTACTAGTAGTAGTTTTTGTCTGTCAATAAACGAATAATGATAATAAATAATGAATATGTTGGGACATTAACACACAGCACCATCTAGTTCCATGGTAATGTACGAGGCTTGTGTTATGGATACCAGATGGTTGATACATTACACATATACAACTTTAAGTACATACATATTATAAATATAAAACACCCATGACTAGAGTACAAAGGTTCGTGCTCACCACGCAATGAATGCCCTCAGCGGGACTTGAACTCGCGACCGCTGGCACAGTAAGTAGGGTCACTACAAACTGAGCTAACGTGTCGTCATAACGGAGATATATAAGAATACATATCTTTTACACTGATCTATCTTTCGCAAGTTATACCACTTACATTATATAACACTATAAAGTATTGACTGACAGATTCATGAACGCTCAAAATAAACCACTCGATTTAAAAGGTTATATTAACAGCATATTACTATAACAATAAGAATCTTTTTCCCCTTATAATTGCTTTCCTGTTTGTTTTGTTTCGAAGGTCAAATAGTCTAATAACGTAAAATAAAAAAAATAATGTTGGCAATCGACTACATATTTAACTTATAGGTGAAAATAAAATAGTCTTTTGATGCTATGAAGCCGTTGGTGTACGAGATCAACTCAGACTTGTTCATTTTTTTACAGATTTTATATTCCTAGTCACTACTACTAGAGACGAACCCAAGCATAGCGAGGGTGAGTCACTACTCACCCTCGCTATGCTTGGGTTCGTCTCTAGTTATATTTTAACGTTAAGTATAGATTTCTCAGAGATGAGATATTTTCCCGCAGTAAAAAGTATTTTATATATTGAACCGGATAACCAGCTATCATCATACAAAATTTTATAAAATCTGTCCAGTGGTTTTTCGTGATGCGTTCCCAGAGAGACAGACAGATAGACAAAAATTCTAAACTATATCTAGATTCGGCCTCTGTATCGATAATAATGACTATTTCAATAATATTTGCCAAAAAAATATGCAATGTACAGATTCGACTGAGAATTTTATTATATGTATAGATAATATTGCTATATCGCACGTTCGAGTATATTGTCGCGTAGTAGAGAGTGTGTAACGTCTTTACACTAGAAATGTTATAATAATTAAAAATGGCCCGTCTGAAGTACGCTTAACAGACGACAGTTAATGACAAGAACAGTTAATCGTAAATTATCGTGGGTGAGAAAAAACGAAACATTTTCCAGAAAGGAATTGAAGTTACTAGAAAAGTTTTCCATTTTCTAATACTAGAATATTCTTTGTTTATACATATAAAAAGGCGGCAGTGTGTCGAGAGATCAGTTGAATTTCGGAATTATGAGAAGATTAAGAAGATATACGAAAAAGTGAGGAAAAATGGAGAAAAGTCATAGTGCAAATGCAAGTGGTGGAACATAGTGCTTAGAGACTGAGTTAAGCTAAAATTGTGCATGTACTGCGTGTTTGTGAACCACCATAAGTGACTGTGAACCAAAAGCAATAAAACATCTATAGTGCAGAAAACGTACTTTAATTCCCGATCCCAGAACTCATAGAACCTAACAATATTATACCATACAATATTATACCATACCTTAACCATAGATTACATGGTAAACTAATGGCATACTCTATTCGATATGAAAGTAACATGAGTTTGGCACATAACAATACACTTGAGTTATCATACGTGTTATTGGGTCATGGGAATTACTTTATCTATAGGTTTTTATATTAGGGGATCAATATTCAATTCGAAACTTATTTTCTAACCCAAAAACAAATGTTCAAAAGCTTTTTCTAGTCTTTGCGAATAATTTATCTATAATAATATTATAAAGAGGCAGAGTTTGTTTGTTTGAACGTGCTAATCTCAGAAACTACTAATCCGATTTGAAAAATTCTTTTTGCATTAGATAGCCCGTATATTACAGAGATTTTTTTAAATCCGAGTACTTAGTTCCTGAGATTAGCGCATTCTAACAAACAGATAAATTAAATTTTAAATTTAAATTTTTTAAAGACTTTTATTTTATTTTATTTTATTTTATTTTATTAGGATAACCAACAAAAGTTACATTATTACATTCATGATTACATTTACAAATTAAAGATAAATGTACTTTTTTTTACAGGTTATCACATCATGCATTAAATTAAAAACAAAACATCATTAGTTCCTAAACTATGTCATTAAATTAATAAAAATAAATCATACCAAAATCAAATAAGTACAAATCATAATTAAAAAGTTCAATAAAGAAATAAAATCATAATCAAATAATAAAAGTATAATAAAGTGTGCACAAATGAGATACATCAGCTATAAAGTTCATAAAAAAAATTATATATTTTATTCCTAAACTCGGCTCGAGAGTTGTGACATATATCTAGCTCTGTTATTGTTTTGGAAAGATAGTTATAAATCGATGCGAGTCGTGGTATAGGCGAGTTTTTGCCTAACTGGGTTCTAAACATGTTAATTTTAAAAAGATCACATTTATAGCGAGGGATCTTACGTGGTACATTTATGGAAAATTTTTTGTTGGTATTTATGCAATGATGATTAAGAAATAAAAATAAAACATGATTTTGCGATTTCTTAAGCGGGTCGACTTTCCTGATAAGCAAATATTGCGTGATTGTTAAATAATACGTGATTAAGAGTCGTGTTAATCTGTGTCATCTATACTTAATATTATAAAACTGAAGAGTTTGTTTGTTTGTTTGGTTGAACGCGCTAATCTCCGGAACTACTGATCCGATTTGAAAAATTCTTTTTGCATTTGATAGCATGTTAATTGAGGAAGGCTATAGGCTATATATGATCCCGGAAAAGTGTATGGGTCCCGTGGGATAGTTATATTTTTGTCTAGGGACGAACCCGAAGCGAAGCGAGGGTGAGTCGCTAGTCTATATATAACAAAAATTATTATATATCTAGTTTTAAACAATAGTGCTTATATTGTCTATTTGAATAAAATTTCATTTCAAACGTTATTTCTAGCAAACCGGCGATGATGCCTCGCTTAATCTACGCTACAATTACTTTGCGCATCCTTTAGTAGCTATTTGCACTAAACAAATTCACGACTGAAACCTATTTATGAAGTCCGGTAAAAGTGGCTTACGTTTCTAATCGGCCTATAAGTTAGGCATCTTATGCCAAAAATAAAATACGAAGCGATTTAATTTAATATGAAAGACAGATAAACAAACAAATAAATTTTAGAATGTTTAAAATATACATTTTTTACCTTGAATTGGGTGATATATCGTTAGTTTTTACTATGAAACTTTTTTATATTTTAAACACCTATAGTATTTTTTTTCATGTTTACTTACCTACACTTCATATGTTTATTGCAAAAATATTTTTTTATTTTTGAAGTAAAACTTCTTTACGCACGCTTGACTTGGGGGTAAGCTGGTGAATGCGTTACGAAAAAATGTATGTACGTTTGTTGCCAGGTCACCGGTGCTATTGTCTGACAAATGAAATATAATGTTATATTCTTTCCTTAAATGATATTCTATAAATATATGATTGTTATATGCCTAATATGCCGTATTTTTAGTATCTCACCTATCCTAATTATTTAAAACATAAATTGAATTTCATAAAGAGTACCGATAACCTACAGAAGTTTTACTTCTTGCGCGTGTATTCATTCATACACACACTCTTTATTTTTTTTATATCTCAAATTGCCCCTGGCCTTGATAAATAGTAAACACGCTATAATATGCCAAAAAAGTCATGTATTCTTTATTTTTTTGTATTGTATGTCTTGTATTCAGCCTTTTTTAACGTCCCACAGCTGAACACAAGCCTCCCTTCTAGGAAATAGCCGTAGTTGTCTACGCTCGTCAAGTACGGGTTGGCGGACTTCATATGTCTTTTAATTTCTAAAGTTCTTTAAAACATATGTATAGGATTTCTCACATATTTACGTATATATATTATACATATGTATAATAAAATAGTAACAAAGTCAAATCTGTACATGAAATATTTTTTTAAAACCATCACTGTTACATATTGTGCACCCTAAAACACTCGATGTTGAAATTTTTGTATCTATGTCTATTTGTCTGTATTTTTGGGTGCATTGCTCGCATAGAGTACCAAACATACCTACAGACGCATCCAAGAGAAGCGAGGGTAAATCGCTAGTATTTTATATGTTTTAACGGTTAGTATGGATATCCCACGGGAATCGTACATTTTTCCGGGATGAAAAGTAACCTATATGCAGTTCCAATTTATAATCTATATCTGTAACAAATTTCATATAGATCAGTTCAGACGTTCTGGCGCGATTGAGTAACAAACACCCATCCATCCAAACTTTCACATTTATAATATTTATATATGGGATTATGGGATAACACTGTAATTAACTCAATATTCATTATAAGTACACTTAGCATTTAACTACAGTAATACATAGTTAACGCTATCGAAAGCAAAATTAGTAATTAAACCCTTAAAAATATTTAAAACTTAAATTGAAATAAATTACTAGTATTTTCTTATACGAATATCTGACATTTTAAATCTTTTCGGATCTTATCGCGGATCCCGACGTTTTGAATGCTTTTCAGCAATCATGGTCACCGGAGATATTATTTTAGACGTTTCAAAGTTTATTATATAAGTAGTTGTTTCCATTTATTTCTAAAGACAGTAAGAGCATCGTATACAATTTTTAATTATTAAAAAAAATGTGTGTGTCTGTACTTATGTACGCACGTAAGAAATTATACTTCCTGGGCGTAACAGAACAAAAACAGCTAAAGATTTCTCACAACTCTCTGTTTGTAAAAGGTATGATAAATAAATAATTAACTAAGGCATGTTAGGCATATAACAATCATATATTTATAGAATATCATTTAAGGAAAGGATTATTATATATCATTTGTCAGACAATAGCAACGATTACCATGGTAATAAACAGTTATCAGCTAACTTTATCATGTCGCTTTTTGGCTGTTGGTGTGCATGCGAATCGTAAAAATTTTACTCTCATAATATTTTCCAAACGTCCCAAAAGAAGTGTAACTTCAAAAATGTCCAAATTTTTTGATTATTACGTCTCAATCGAAGCTAAATTCTAAATAACGGGTCTAGTTATATCTTGTAATAGTTACTATCGTAGCGCAATAAAGTACGTAAATTATGTGTCATATTGCTATTACAAAACAATTCTTGTAAATTTTAAAATAAATGAACTTGGCCCATTAACTGAAAGCTTAAAGATTTGGTTGACGGTGGGATTTACTTTGAAGATCTTAGTATAAATATCCATCAGCTATGAAATATTATGAGATTGTGAAATTTTTATTCTGATTTTAACGAGCTGTTATTCGAATTATTTCTATGTAATTAATCTATAGGTATATATAGTATAATTCTGAGTTGAATCTCTACATAGCGTGCCCGCGACTATAACAGAAATCGATGACCGCAACGACCATGGTCTCTGTCACGGTCGACGCCTCCCTAGAAATAGACTGAAGTCAGTTTCCTCATTTTGTTAACATTGCCTAACTTAGTTACGTACTGAAAAGGTTATAATTAGAGGCTCGTTTATTAAATGTAAATGTAAAATTTCAGTTCAATCGGTTGAGGTTCTATTAACTGCTTTAAAATTCATTTGCAAGATTTGACCCGAACAAACATACATACAAACAGTGCAATTTAAATAAAAACTTGTAAAAAGATACTATTTCTACTAAAGAGGTAATTCACCCTTAACTTTGTTAGACCTCTGACGTCATAGTATAATTTATGGGGTCATTTTACTTGAGCTTTATTGAGGTTAGAAGCTTTGTTTAGCAGTAGCTTTGTATTGGATATGGATCGGGATTCGTTTAATGGATATTTATGAAATATATTCGTGTCAAGGTGTTTATTTTCGTATTGATTGTACTGTGATAGACAAGAATGCTTGCCCCTCCTTTGGTTTTGATTGACTCAATGGTTTTCTTAATTGTCCTATAATAATCTATACATACCTATAATAAAATTCTAACTGAGTCGAATCTGTACGTTAAAGATATTTTAGAAAATATTATTGGAACAGTCATTATTATCGGATATCGGAGGTAGGTAACACTAACGCTCGTCAATAGCTACTAAACAAAAAAAAACAAATAAAAAAAAGTTAAATCGGTTAACAAATAAATAAAAAAAAAGGTGCTGAACTGTTTTGTCCTTGTTTATTTCTATATGGATCCCATAGAATATTAGCATATTGCAATAGTCATGGGATATACTTAACTATTCACATTAAAGTCTTACGTATTAATAGCATTCTTTCTTAAAATTTCATCGGAAACTACTTGTATCCGGTCTCGTGTTATTGAGGCTCAGTTTATTTAAATTAAAATATTCTCTGTGTCCAAATATGTACTGGCGGCCATTTGGACAGTGAGTTACAACTAAAAGTTAACATAAAAACTTGTACCATGTAAAAGACTATTATGTGTCAAGTTTTCTAAGCAATTTTTGAAGAACTTTTGGAGATTTGCGGCTTTGCAGTTTTTTTTCTTTTTAGGGTTTTTAGTTAGGGTGCCTACGGAATACTATTTATTACCAAGCCTCCGCTCTCCGTCCATTCGACCGTACGTCCGTCTCTCGAAGGGCTGTATCTTATAAACCGTAATAGATAGAGAGTTGAAATTTTCATAGAGTGTGTATTTCTATTGTCGCTATAGCAACAAATAACAGAAAAAAACCAAGATGGCAAATTTCAAAAAGGTTGCCATGCCATTTAAAAAAAATGATTATGGTATAAAACCTTTCGTTTGCGAGTCGGATTCGCACTTGACCGATTTCTTTATTGATATACATACATACTATGTAGATTAATATTCACAGTTAGGTATTGCTACATAAAAACCTACAGCATTCATAAATTATTCATAACTCTTTAAAGAGGAATGTAATTATTTAATTATTTGTTTTATTTTACAGTATAGTCAGTCAAATTCTTCAGTTCATCTCCAAAGATCTGTTCGACGTGAAAGCTCTGAGAGCATTCAGAGTGCTACGACCTCTACGACTGGTCTCCGGAGTACCAAGTTTGTATATTTATTATCTAGCATTTATAAGACTGCCAAAATAACACTTTTAATACCATTATCCCATTAGTGTTATAAATACGAAAGTTCGGTTGGATGGATGTTAGTTACTTAATCATGCCAACGGCTGAACGAATCTGGATAAAATTCGGCCCAGAGATAGATTATAGTCTGGTATAAAACATAGGCTACTTTTTATCCCAGAAAAATGTACGTTTCCCGTGAGATACATTTGTTTTTGTTCTTCAGTTTTTGTAGCTAGTGTTACATATTTTTATGAGATAGTGCTATATAGAATTAGCATATCTTTTTAACTAGTTCAAGGATAGAGGGTTCTGATGGTTCTCGGTCAAGGAGATTGTGTGATCAAAAAATACCATAAAATTCCTATTGAATTTGTTTTACCATTATTGGTTCAGACATTACTGCTGTCATTAATATGAATATTTCATTTTTTTATAGAATATTGCTTTGTTTAAATTAGATTCTGAAGAATAATAGTTAATTATTATTGGATTTTATTTGCTTAGATATTTAACAGACTATATTTTATCACTATCATTTTTAGTATTATAATACAATAAAAAATGGCATTTTGTAGTTCTTCCATGAAAAGTTATTACTGACAGTAGAAATCAAAAACCCTTCATAGCATGATTTTTTTTAAAAACAATGAATTCAAATTTTCAAAAAAAAAAACAATTTTTTGCTTTTTGAAAAAAAATTTAAAAAAAATAATTCTATTTTAATTATTTTATTAGTGTTAATAGTATATTTATATATTTATTTCACGTTTCAGGTCTCCAAATCGTATTGAACTCAATACTAAAAGCCATGGTGCCGTTATTCCATATAGCGTTTCTGGTACTTTTCGTGATCATCATCTACGCTATCATAGGCTTGGAACTGTTCTCCGGAGTGCTGCATGATACGTGTTTCAAAAATGGCACCAGTAAGTGAAAACTTTTAATTTCATATAAATTAAATATTTTTTTTATAGTTTATAACAATTTTGATTTATTTGAGATTTCCCAAAAATTAATAATCTAGCAATTTCAATTTGTATTTAATCATAAGCAATTTTAATTTAACTAAAGCATAAATTCAGACAAATTCATAAAATAACTAAATAGCTGTGCAAACTTTGAAATTATTTTTATGATAAATATACCAGTATTCAGGTTTTTTTTTTAATTTACATGAGATAATCTTTGACATAGTAGGAGGCTATATCTGAAAAAGTTGTTTTATGTCGTTTGAAACACCCTATGTGGGCGAACATATACATATACCACCCTACATCGTCTCCCTGCCCATTTCCCAATTACTTGAGGTCAGCGCAGTACATCTTCCGTACCGCTGATAGAATTTGGCAAAAGTTTTACGACCGGCCGCCTGCCTGACATCAACCCTCCTTGGGTTACATAGCGTTAATATATTAGGTGAATATATACCTACTTGTATATATGTATGTACCTATATAAAAATGTATATAGTTTTTATTAATAAATAAAATATCTCCATTTATTCCAGATGATATGATAAACGATCCAAAACCATGTTCCCGAGACGCGGACATAGGCAACCAGTGCGAGACGGGGTTCGTATGTAAGGAGTATTGGGAGGGTCCCAATTATGGTATCACCAACTTTGATAACATCGGCTATGCCATGCTCACTGTGTTCCAGTGCATCACTTTGGAAGGATGGACGGATATTATGTATGCTGTGAGTATTGGTTTTAGGATGCTGAGGATGCTGGGTTACTCTAGAAGATACTATTTTTTGATCTTATATTTCTGTTGGCGTGTAGGGGAAAAAATAATGAGTGGTTTTTTTTACAATTCCAGAGATTTAGGCTACAGTATGAAGTTAGTTGTCATTAGATTAGTGTGAAGTTAGTTGTTAAATCTCTCTTAGTGTAGTGTGATGTCTATATTCAAAATATTTATTTTGATTTAGGTGTAATCTTGACTCTTATAACTAATTATATGTTCATTCTGGTTCAAGATTTTTCTAAGAATTTTTCAAATCGGATTAGTATTTCCCGAGATTAGCGCGTTCAGCCAAACAAACAAACAAACTCTTCAGCTTTATAATATTAAGTGTAGATAGTATCAAGGAGGCATATCTTATACATAGTATGTGTATACATAGGATATTAGCACATTTTTGTGTACTAAGGTATTTTATGTCGATGACAGGATATAAATATAGCCTAAAAATTATCTATGTAGTAATAACTCCGCGGATGGGGCTATTTAGTGTAAATTAAATGTTTTTTGTTTGATTGATATACATATGTCCAAACGTTTTCATAATTTAAAATAATTTAAATTGGTTAAGGTCTCCATTTACATGTATTTCAAAAATAAAAAAAGAACAAAACACTTCAGAGTTAAGATAATAATAAATTATTATTTTAAATAGCAAATGATTTTAAGTCGATGTAACTTTAAACTAAAGACTAATAATAATTAATTACTAGCGATTCACCCTCGGTCCGCTCGGGTTCGTCCCTAGCGTGGACCACCCTTATCACGAAGGGGTGTGAAAAATAGTTTAGTCCTGTTCTCAGACCTACTGAATATACACACAAAATTTCATAAGAATCGGTCAAGCCGTTTCGGAGAAGTTTTGATACAAACACTGTGACACGAGAATTTTTTATATTACATAAATTACTGGCGAATCAACCTCGCTTCGCTCGGGTTCACCCCTAGGTACGTTTTAACGATTAGTACTGAATAGATACTCAATCCCTTACTTTGAAACAAAAACAAATCTATCCCACGGGAACTATACATTTTTCCGGGATAAAGACTAACCTATGAACTATTCCAAACTATAATATATCTCTATGCCAAATTTCATCCAGATCCGTTCAGCCGTTTTGCCGTGATTGAGTAACAAACATCCAAACTTACGCATTTATAATATTTATGGAATTAAGAAAATCGCTGAATTTAAAGCAATCCCTATTAAATTCTTATTTGTTTTATTCCCAGATAGCCGATGTAAAAGGCAACACGTGGGTGTGGATTTACTTCGTGACGCTGGTTATATTTGGAAACTTTTTCGTCATGAACCTCATTCTTGGTGTGTTGTCCGGGTGAGTGTTATGTATATTATTATCTAAAGCTATTATTAGCTACACTTGTAACTATGTTATCTACTCTTGGAAATCGATTTTAACCTAATTTTCACTGTTTTATCATTTTGAAATTTTGTATATGTAATTTGGATATTATTCTGATGGTTTGTTACCATCGAGGTAATCCCATATCACCATAAACCATCACTATTACCGGTGAGCCTCCTGCTCGTTTGCCCCCTTGATGACATAAAAAAAAAACAAGCTGATCTGATGAAAGAGTAAGATAGATTAATAGAACTCTTCAACGGTTTCTTAAAAAAACTCAATTGGAATAAGTATATTCGATATGGACTTATTTGAGTTATTTTGATTGAATTATACTTTTGAGTTATTCGGTAACAAATAAAGCTTATAAAAAGCTTTTTACTATAACCATATAAATTTATATATGGTACTTATAAGAAAAGCACAATTTTTAAAATAAAAAATCTACCTGTCTGTGACTGTTTGTTCCGGCTAATCTCCAAAATGGCTTAGTTAATTTTATGGGACTTTCACTGACACTTAATTGATTTTATAAGGAGTAACTTGCGCTATTTTAATTTTAGAAAAAGAGTTAGGGTTCCGCTTAAAAAAATCTAAACGTAGCTAGAGACGCATCCAAGCGAAGCCGTGGTAAGTCGCTAGTGATATATAAAAAAATATGTCAAATGATCGGAATGCTCCGTTTTCAGAATTAGCAAAATCGATCACATCATTAAAAAGTTTAAGTTTGCTTGACAAAAACAATAATAGGTAATACTTTCTTAGATTTACGCGAATATTAGACATTTAAATAAAACTATCTTTTCGAACTTTTTCGCGAATTTATTTTGATTTTTGGTTCCCGACGTTATGCCAAATTGGTGCCAATTTTCAAAATTTGAATTTATTTTGTTATTTGTGGGTAGGCTGTCTGTAACAACTGTATAATGCATTTGAGACATCTAACACCTTAGTCTCTCCCGTGACCATGATTGCTCTAAAGCAATCGAAACGTCGGGAACCAAAAATCAAAATAAATCCGCGAAAAAGTTCGAAAAGATAGTTTTATTTACAATAATAGGTACTTAAATACCATGAACCTTGACATCTTATTTATATTACATCCATCAAAAACAGAGAGTTCTCCAAAGAAAGAGAAAAAGCAAAGAATCGTGGAGACTTCCAAAAGTCAAGGGAGAGGCAGCAGTTTGAAGAAGATCTCAAAGGTTATCTCAACTGGATCACAGTTGCTGAGGAGTTGGACCTGGAGAACGATCAGGGTCAGAAGGAAGAAGACCAGGATAATCAGGGTATGCAACACTTTGTTTATATTGGAAGTCTATATGTTGAATCTTGATTAATTATTTTGTTTGTAAATTAATTATTTATATTAAATTTGTGAATTCATATTCTATATGTATATTAATTAATGTTATAAAGAAAAAAAAATTGCTTTTTTTGTATGTTTGTTTGTAATGGATAAACTAAAAAATTGCTGCACCAATTTAAAAAATTCTGTCACCTATTAAAAGCTAAATTATCAGCGAGTAGCATGGGCGATATTTTTTTTTTCAATAAATTAGAGATCCCCACGAAAATTGCAATAATGTAACCTAAGGTATCAAAATTACCTAGGAACAAACTCGAACGAAGCGAGGGTGAGTCGCTAGTATAACATTAAATTAATATTATGTTACATTATGTTTATGAAAAAGTTAATAATTTCCATCACCTTTTTAGACATTTTAACTGGATTATTAAGGAACATCCACAGTGGTAGCTCAGTGGTAACGCACTCGCTAGGGAAACTGAGTTAAGCGGGTTCAAATCCCGAGTCTCGCACCTCTGATGATTTCATGTGCAAATCAATTCCAACATGATTACCACTTGCCTTGTGGCGAAGGAAAACATCGTGAGGACACCTGCATGTCTGAGAAAACCTAGCAAGTTTTCAAAAGACATGTGAAATCCGCCCGCACTTGGTCAGCGTGGTGGACGATAGCTCATCCCCTGTGTATTGAAGGGAGGCCCGCACCCAGCTGTGAGACGTAAGAAAAGGGCTGAATACAAGGAAAATCACTTTAAATTGAATAAACTAATTACAAAATTGAAAACATTCAAATACAATGGCGTTATTGTGTTATCATTATGATTGTATTATTATGTGATATCTATCTTCTACATTACGTATCATGCTATAGAAATAGTAAGGCCATTTTGTTGTAAACAATTTGAAGTATATTATATTTTTCAGGTAACAAAAAAGAGAGACGTAGCAACGATGAGAATCAAAACAACAACAATGCTAACGGAGAGCCGCCGCAGACCACCACTTGCAAAGTGTATTGCAGACGATTTGATAAAGTAAGCTTAAAATTATTATTTCTATTTTTAGGATCCCGTGCTTTAAACGAAGAAAATGAACCCTTATATGATCACTTCGTTGTCTGTCTGTGTTTAATCAGTTTAGCTGGTAGGCTTGCACTGAGATGAACTATGTACTGATAAATAAAACTAGCAAACTAATGTACCGCTAGCAAGATAGGCTTTTATTGAACTTCGATAAGAAGGGCAAAGGCCTTGTAACAAGATGCTATTGAAAGTTTACAATGTCTTATATACTTTTAGAGTAAATCAAACCATAGCGTGATTACTACTATTTACTTAGCGCCATCTAGTAAACAAAAACGTAATTTAAATATGTCATGTAAATGCGAACTTGAATGGCTTGAAGTTTGGTTTCTCTAGTTAGTACTTGGGTTGTATTGTTCATGAACAGTCTGTCTGTATGTTAAAACCATTTTTCTCAGAAACGCGTTGATTAAGTTGATATTAATATCAAATACTCAGATCTGCAATCTTTTGGAGTTGTGAAAAAATCAAACTTCTAAGCCGCATATTTTGACACTCATAAGAGAATCAAAACTTATAGGCTACTTCCCGTTGATTTAGAATCATGAAAGGCAAGAAACAATGTCTTATAGCCTATGTAAAGTGAAAAATCCAAACTTTTTTATACGATTATAAGTTTATTTAATTCATGCTATAGAACGCTCGGTATGCGTGATACAGACTATATATACATATATACATTTGCTCTAATTTTGTTTTTATTTATGTTTACCTAGTTTATTCATGTATAATTACTCGATAAATAGATAAATTAAATCTACAATAACCAAACTATATAATAGTATAGTAAAAAAAAATCTATACCTTAGACCATCGTTTCTCAACCATTTTTATGTCGCGACCAACGAAAAAGCCAAAAAGTTAAGTAAAAAGTCTTGCGACCCCGTCACTGTATTACATCTTAATATTTAGTTTTATAACACTATAGTAAAATTCATACCTTTAATAAACGAATCTTTTGTACCTATATGTAGTTTGTATTTATTAATTTTCAACAGACTGCGACACCCTTTAAAAACAAACTCGAACCCCCCAAGGGTCGCGACCTCCCGTTTGAGAAACGATGCCTTAGACAATCGCCAGCTATTATATATTAAAAGATTCCACTGTTTTATTCTGATTTCATCTTCGTACAACCCGTTCGCGCTAAGTTTGCCGGTCCGTGGAATGCGCGTCCCCTCCCTTTGCCGCCTACCACACCACAATTAATATAGCTTATTTTACCCAAAGACACAGTTTTTATTATTATAAATAATAAAAAAATATTTAAATAAAGTTTTTTTTTTGTTGATGCTACCCCTCGGGTGACGTCATATTGCCAGCGGCAAACTTAACGCGAACGGGTTATATCAACTTCGGGCTATTATTGTCATTCGTATTTGATTGATACATACAAAGATTTTGATTGATACATAGATTGGACGCAAAACTTAGAAGTTAATTAAAGTCAACTTTAAATAACTTTGGTCACGTAGGTAGTTAAATGTTAAAAAATAAATAAAAGGGTTCTAAAATGTGTGTTAAAAACTTAAAACGGCTAACCATTACCATTAATTAAATATTATTATATTTAACGAGCAATTCTAGTATACGAGTATATGTATGTGTTTTTCGTACCTCAGAAACGGCCAAACGATTTAGATCGAATTTTGTATTTAGATAAAGTTTTGCTTTTAAAGATTATCTGTATAGGTGTCTTTTTTTGGAAAAAAAAACGCAATTTTTATATTTTTTCGAACAACTCTAGTCCAGATACTATAGATTAATATATTAATCTATTTGTCTCCATCTTCGTGCAACTTATTATTTCTTATACCATTATTAATCGACTTTGAAAAAAGAAGGTTATTTTACTATATTAAAAATATTATCTTGCAGGTGAACCGGCGCATGCGCAGAGCTTGCAGGAAAGCCGTCAAATCCCAAGCATGCTATTGGGCGATTATCGTCCTCGTGTTCCTCAATACATTGGTGTTAGCGACGGAGCATTATGAGTAAGTATTATTTCTATATATTAATAATAATATGTTTGTATGTATGTAAGAATGTTAGCGCAATGCTAATTTATTTTATAGTGTGACTGTATACAAAAATAAATGTGTTAAATTATGGTTCTCCAATAATAGATAGATACTGTATGTTCCATACAATCATTTATTGATGTGAAATTGAGCCTATAGTTACAATATACATTTTTAAACTTCTTTACACACAACCTCCGTCTTCTCTCACATTTTTATCCACAGCCCACCTTCATTTTCTTTTTATACCCTCATATTTTATTAATGTCAAAATTTATAATTTTTAATCATTGCTACCTTCAAATTTATTTTAATCAATTTCACAAAAATGAGTATAATAATAAATAATAAATAGTATCGTTTACATTTTGTCCATCTTTTCTGCAATTTTTTTATACGTTTAGGTTATTTTAGCGGTAGTTACATTAATGTATGGTATTAGGTAAAATCAACAAATACAACTAATCATTTTTGAGTGTAATTATTAGGAATATGAGTGTCTGTAGGGAACAGTATTCTGTGTTTATTGACCAACATTAAAAACAAAAACACAATATATTAGGTGTAGTGCCAAGATAAAAAAATCAAAAATGGCGTGAAATAAATATAATGTCATGTTATAACTAATGTAAAAAAATAATGTAAACTGCCTGGTGTAGTGGCTAGCATGTACGGCTGCACATCTTGAGGTCCTGGGTTCGAGTCCCGGGTCGGGCCAAGTTAAGTTATTGAGTCTTTCTGTTTAGTAAGGCTCAGTAACAGGCCGGAGCTGTGAAGTTGGCGGTGTTTTACCCCCGTGCCGAGGCAGAGCACGTGTCGCGTCAGTCTCTGTCTGGTCATGTCAAGTACTCGTCCCACCGGAGTATGAGAGTGACAGGAATAGAGAGTGCACGCGGTGTCTGCGCTCTCTCTCACACGCGCTGCACTATGATCCCCCTGCGCAGTTGGCTAGTCTCAATGAGATTGGCCGCCGTGGCCGGAATCGGTCAGGAGAACATTATTATTATTAATGTAAAAAGATATATACTCCTCTTTTTTGGTAGTCGCTTATAAAGTAACTGTGTCTGTCTGTTAGATTTTCACTCTTATACAATTGAGCAGATTTCTATAAAAGGCAAGGATATAGATTGTATCCCGAAAAGTCGTATAGACAATTTTTTATTCCCATGCGATCCCATGCATACCATGGGAATGAATCCGTTAGCAAAAACTAGTGAAGCAATAATTGAATTTGAATATATAACAAAAAAACATATATTATAAGTAATGTGTCTATTTTGGTTATCTTTTTCAGTCAAGACCCCTGGTTAGATCGTTTCCAGAATCACGCAAATAATTTGTTCGTTGTATTGTTCACTATGGAGATGTTGGTGAAGATGTACGCTTTGGGATTTCAGGTAAAAAAAATACCATTTTAATGTAACGATACCTGTCTGTCTGTTTATCTATCTATACATAAATAAAATTATAACTGAGTCGAATCTGTACTTTTAATATTTTTTGGAAACGTTTTATTGAAATAGTCATTATTATCGATACAGAGGCCAAATTTATAGTTTTTAGAATTTTTGTCTGTCCGTCATTCTGTGACCGCATCACGAGAAAACCACACAAAAAACAAATTAATAGATGAACAGATTTTGATGAAATTTGGTATGATGATAGCTGATTATCCGCGTCAACATATAGGATACTTTTTACTGCGGGAAAATATCTAATTTCTGAGAAATCTATAATAAACGTTAAAGCGTAACTAGGGATGAACTCGAGTGGAGCGAGGATACATCCCTAGTTTATACAACATATTGAAAAAGGTACACTATTATTATAAATGCGGAAGTTTGTTTGTATTTTTGTTACCCCTTCAGGCTTAAACTGAGTGAATTTCAATTCCAAATTTCATCTAAATCGGTTCAGTGGTTTTTGAGTTTATTAGTTACAAACATACAAAAATATAAATCTTTCCTCTTTATATATATATAAGTGTAGAAATTAGATCCTGTAGTAAGACTAACCATTCCTCAGGGCTACTTCGTGTCACTGTTCAACCGTTTCGACTGCTTCGTGATGGTGTGCTCCATCGTGGAGCTCGCGCTCACGCTCAGCGACACCATCCCGCAGCTCGGCATCTCCGTGCTGCGCTGCGTGCGCTTGCTCAGGGTGTTCAAGGTCACTAAGTGAGTATACACATACATACATACACATTTTGACGACACGTTTGGCTCAGTTTGTAGTGACCCTACTTGCTGTGCCAGCGGTCGCGGGTTCGAGTCCCGCTGGGGTGTTTTGTTTGTTTTTGTGGTGAAAACGAGTGTTTGTACTCCAGTCGTGGGTGTTTATATTTATAATATGTATGTATTTAAAGTTATATATGTGTAGTGTATCAACTATCTGGTAGGTATCCATAACACAGGCCTCGTAGCTTACCATGGAACTAGATGGTGCTGTGTGTTAATGTCCCAACATATTTATTTATACATATGAATAATATGAAAGTGTCTGTTTGCAATGTCAAAATAACAGTGTTTTACTAAATCCATATGAAAGTATGTACGGTACTTATAAAAAAACAATTTTTAAAATTATTATCCGTCTGTCTGTTTGCTCCGGTTAATCTCTGAAACTATTAGACCGAATTTAACGCTGGCAGATATCTAATAATAAAAAAGAGCAAGTTAAGCTTAGACGTATCCGAGCTAAGCGAAAATAAGTTGCTAATGATTAATAATATTTTGACATATAACATTAACTGTCTTTTTCTAGATATTGGCGCTCTCTCTCCAACCTAGTCGCCTCTCTACTCAACTCCATCCAGTCCATCTTCTCTCTCCTTCTGCTGCTGTTCCTCTTCATCATGATCTTCGCACTGCTCGGCATGCAAGTGTTTGGTGGAAGGTTCGACTACGCACACGAGATAGAGAAAGAGAGACATAACTTTGACTCTTTCTGGCAAGCTGTGTTGACTATGTTTCAGGTAGTGTATTATTCATTTATTCATATACTAGACTTAGCTATATATCTATTTAAATAAAAGTGAATGCTATGTGATAACCCTAATATTTTTCCATTTTTTTTAATTGAAATAATATGTTAGTATGTAAGTCTGTCATCTACGGCAGTTCTGCTGAGAAGAGCCGGCGAGAAACTCAATAGTTGCTCCATATATCTTGCTCCATATACATATCTATACAGATAAATAAAATTGCAGTGTCTGTTTGTAATGTCAAAATAACAGCTTTATACTAAATGCTTATAGAATTATATACGGCACTTATAAGAAATACACAATTAAAAAAAATGTCTGTCTGTCTGTCTGTTTGTTCCGGCTAATCTCCGAAACGTTTGGACCAATTTTAACGGGACTTTCACTGGTAGATAGCTGATATTATAAGGAATGGGCTACTTTTATTTTAGAAAAAGAATTAGGGTTTCGTTCAAAAAAATAAAAACGTACCCGAGCGAAGCAAGGGTAAGCCGCTAGTTGTATAATATGTATAGAAAATAATAGTTGCTCCATATATTGTATAATATATATATAGAAAATAATGTTTTCCTTAATAGATATTAACAGGCGAGGACTGGAACGTGGTGATGTACCACGGCATCAACGCGTACGGCGGCGTCGGCAGCCCCGGCATGCTCGCCTCCTTGTACTTCATCGTCATCTTCATATGTGGCAACTGTATCCTTTACAAAATATCTTCACCTGTAATACTTTCTTAGATTTACGCGAGTATTTGACATTTTAAATAAAACTATCTTTTCGGATATTTTTGCGGGACTCTCCCTTATGCTGTAAAGCATTCAAAACGTCGGGAACCAGAAATCTAAATTTTGCGGAAAATGCGAAAAGATAGCGATATTTAAAATCTTTAGTTGTTATGTTAGTATTGTATTAGTTATTTTTTATATTTATATTTCATGAAAAAGCTTTTTGGATTTCTTGCATTTTTTGGTCACAGGCTTTACAGCTAGATGGAGATATTGAAATTTGTTATCTATGTAGTATGGGAAGTTAGCTGATCTAAATCTATACTTAATCTATACTAATATTATAAAGCTGAAGAGTTTGTTTGTTTGTTTGTTTGTTTGTTTGGTTGAACGCGCTAATCTCAGGAACTACTTATCCGATTTGAGAAATTCTTTTTGCATTGGATAGCCCGTTAATTGAGGAAGGCTATAGGCTATATATCATCATGCTACTACCCAATAGAGCGGAACAGTAATCATAAATGTCAACAAATGGGGCAGACTACCATACATTATTGTAAAGCCAGAGTTTTTTTTTGTAGATTAAGCGTGGGTGAAGCCGCGGGTTCTGCTAGTAATAAAATATAAATATTGAATTGGTAAAATCGGGGGAAATTATAATGTAAATATAGGATGAGTAAGATGAGCAATAGATGTTGTGGGAATGAGATAGATTGATAGATATATGAGTGAGTAAGTGAATGAGGGAACGAGAAAGCGGAATGATGAGACCAAAGAACGTGTAATAATTTCCATCCCTGAACCCTACATAAATATATTCTTTTATGGACCAATGAGGAAATTATAGAATTGTAAATTTCTCCCGGACAAATTCTAAGAAATCCGTGCGAATTTCCGAGAATTCAATTTTTATCGTACACGCCGGCGTGTATGCGGTCCTCGAGGGATTAAATATATCTATTGAGCTGTATATTTAAAGAGTTTTTGGAAGAGAGATAACTTTATACTTTACTAGAAAAGAAATATTATAAAATTCCAAAATTGTATTTGAATTAACAGATTTAAGGTGTAAAATAAACGTATTAATAGCAGACACGTAATGATTTATTAGAGATCATTTTACAGAGGGTGAAGGTCGGTAGAAGGAAAAATAATTTGCGGTAGAAAGTTATAACAAAATCAATATTGTCATTAAATATGAAGATGCGATAAAACAACATATAATACAGTTTTATAAACAACAATAATGTTGTTTTTAATGTACACATATAATTACCATATCCACAATTACCAATTACTGATTTAGATGAAATTTGGTAAGAAGATAGTTTGAGACCCTGAGAAGGACATATGATACTTTTTATCCAGGAAATCATCCCTTAAGGGGGTGAAAATGGGGATGAAAGTTTGAAAAGTAAGCTAGGGACGAACCGCGAAGTAAGTCGCTAGTAAAAGATACAACACTCGTTATGCCAACAATCATAGAGAACAATATATTCACAGATAATAATTAGTAATTGCAGTATTTTAATAGTGTACCACAGACCATAAAATTAGTAATGTAAACCTCTATTATACTACATATAATTGATACTTATTAAATGTAAGTCAGAAAATTTAAATACATTCAACAAATAATATACAAAGAAAACTTACATCAATCACACAATAAGACATTTTACTGAACGTGTTCTTGGCCATCGCGGTGGACAACCTCGGCGACGCGGAGGACATGGACGCGGAGATTACTAAAGAGAAAGAGGTGAGATTTGATTAAAACCATCGATCAAAAAAACGACACGTTTGGCTCAGTTTGTAGTGACCCTACTTGCTGTGCCAGTGGCCGCGGGTTCGAGTCCCGCTGGGGGCATTCATTTGTGTGATGAGCACGAATGTATGTACTCCAGTCATGGGTGTTTATGTTTATAATATGTATGTATTTAAAGTTTTATATGTGTAGTGTATCAACTATCTGGTATCCATAATACAAGTCTCGTAGCTTACCATGGAACTAGATGGCGCTGTGTGTCAATGTCCCATCATATTTATTTATTATTATTATTTATACTAGTTACATAATTCCATGCAAAAGCTCTTTTAAAACGGTCACCAATTGTGTTAATGTAATTATTCTAGTTGAAATAAATATACAACAATGTAAATTGAACCTTAAATGCAATGCTTAAAGTTGTTTTCATAAAAAAGAAAAGCGCGCTCAAATGTCCAAAATGTTCGCGCGAGCGCTCATTCGATGGGGACATTTTTTGTCACTGATTGTGTATTTAGTACTTTTTGGATCAATGTTTAAAACTTAAAAAAAAAATATTATATCCGTTATTATTATATTATGTATCATTGAGATTATTTTTTTGCTGATGAAAAATAATGATTATTTTGTTTCCTGGGAAAAAAACATATTTTATTGGTAATATATTGTTGTAAATGTGTTACGGTGATGATTTGAATAGCGTTGGTCACTCCAATGAAAGTCTTTTTTAAATTATTCAAACGTTCAAGAATTTACTGTGTTTAGATATTTAGAAATTTTGTTCATGGAATTATACAAATAGCCATGTATTTTTTTTTTCAGTGGTTTTCGCGCGAAACAGCAATTAATATCCATCCATTAGGGTTTTTGATTGAAGCAGACCAATAAATTAATAATAATAAGTTTAATGTTATTCTCATTTTCAACCGACTTCTTCAAAAAGGAGGTTCTCAATCCGTCGGAGTCTTTTTTTTATGTACGTTCACCGAAGACGCCTGAACCAATTTGGAACATTCTTTTTTTGTTTCAAAGGGTATACTTCCTAGGTGGTTACATTTAAATTTTATTGAAATCGGTCAAGCGGTTTTAAAAAAAAACCTATAATTAAATTATTTTTAAATAAATGGCTCAATCGAATATGTTATTATAAAATTTATTTCTTAAATTATCTGCTTATTACATCTACACTGCATCTACACTAAAAATGACCAAAAAAAACTTAAAAAAAAGACTTCCAGACACTGAAAAGTAAAAAATAACTAAACGGGTATTTTCATTTAGAATAGATACTATATATTTAGAATAGATACTAATCAGATATTTAGAATAGATACTAATCAGATATTTTCGATCTAATAGTATATCTCCGAATAGTAGTATCTCCGGATAAGTCAGCGCCAGCCGTTACAAATTAAAGCACACCGTTTTTAATTTTATTATTTTTTAAGTTTTTTTTATAAATCCAATACTTTACTTCATTAATTTGCAAATTTAATAATAATTGTATTGTAAAAATTTTTTATAATTCCAGGAGGCGGAAAACGCTGAAGCTGGCAACCCACAGCTGGACGAAGAGAGGGGTGAAACAGACGATGAATATGCGAATGAGGAAGAAGGTTACTCTAGCGAAGGGTATGTAGTCTATACTAATATTATAAAGAGAAAAAAAAAACGTTTTTTTGTATGTTTGTTTTTAATAGATAAACTAATAATTTGCTGAACCGACTTAGATGAAATTTGGTAAGAAGATAGTTTGAGACCCTGGAAAGGACATAGGATAGTTTTTATCCCGGTAATCATTCCTTAAGTTAAAAGGTTCAATGTTAGAGAATTATTATAATTTATAATGTTATTTAAAAAGAAGTTATAACAATTGTTATTTAGATCCAGCTGAGTTTGTCCCATTACTTCTCAGGGCTGAGGCCTTATATTTCCTAGCTGGTAATAAACTCATAACGTTCAACTGAAAATTGCAATAATTATACGCTGTATAATTTTATTAGAATTCGAAATTATGCGTGTTAAATGTATTAATATAATTAGTAATAGATGTGTAAAAAAAAACTATTATTTAAACAGTTAACACCAAAATTCAATATAAATAAAATAACGCTACAAAATATGACATTTGTACTTTTATAATTACAACTTACTTTTATAATTTACATGCAGCCAGAAGTATAAAGTGTATAAAAGAGTTGCAAGGTAAAAATATTTCTCATCTTTTTATTATATTGTTAAATATTAGCTTATTTATACATATAATATTTTAATTTTTATTAGTTTTTTCGGGTTAATCTCTTTTAATTTTACCGTTTTTATACGGTTTTCATTATCAGGAAGAGGAATGCTCTAGGAAGGATATAATATATAATTTATGAACTTATTACGAAAATAATATTCTGGTATGATGATAATATTCTCTATCTATACTATATATCTATAATATAGTAAAACATTTTAAGTTATAAAGCCAAATTTATACATATAATAAAATTCTAAATGAGCCGAATCTGTACATTAAATATTTTTTGGAAAATCTTATTGAAATAGATATTAGACATTATTATTATCGATACAGAGGCCGAATCTATAGTTTTTAGATTTTTTTTCTGTCTGTCTGTTACCGCATCACGAGAAAACCACTGGATAGATTTTGATGAAATTGGCATGATGATAGCTAGTTATTCGAGTCAACATATAGGATACTTTTTTCTGCGGGACAATATCTCATCTCTGAGAAATCTATACTAAACATTAAAATGTAAATGGGGACAAACCCGAGCGGAGCGAGGATAAGTCGCTAGTGTTATATATGATGTTCTTAATAGTCTTACTAATATAAATAATATTACATTTTCCTTTAGATCAGAACATGAATATGAAGAAACAGGGTCTGAGGAAGAAGTGGAAGCTGAACAAGATGAAGCTGATAACGTAAATAATGCTCTAGTGCCTGAGGATAAGAAACAAAATGGTATGACGGATTTTTATAATTTAGACATATAACTGTGAGTTAGTATATTTGTTACGTCTTCACGTTATAACGCAAGCAAAATTTAGTATTATTATAAAAGTATTTTTTTTTTAAGATATTTATGGAAGGATCTTTAGAAGATAATAATGGCAAACGAACATTTAGTTTTTTTTTTTAATATCTTTTGATGTTTAATGTCGTTACTCAATTATGGGATTCAATTGGATTTTTTAACTTAATTATTAGCGTTAAAAGGTTATTTTATATGAAGTTATATCCTAATGGTTTCATTTCCAGTTCTATTCGCGCATACTTAAACATTTACTCACATTCTACACACAAAAAGATCTAGGGAAATTTGTAAATTAGATAGATGAATTGTAATTATTAAAATTTTGTATTTTAGAAAAGGCTTGTGAAGTCACTATTTTATTGAATAACATAAATAATAACAAATCTTATTGTATGTATTCAGCTCTTTTTAACGTCCCACTGCTGGGCACGGGCCTCCCTTCAGTACGAGGGGGATCAGGCCATAGTCCACCACGCTGGCCAAGTGCGGGTTGGCGGACTTCACATGTCTTTCGAAAACTTGCTAGGTTCTCTCAGACATGCAGGTTTCCTCACGATGTTTTCCTTCACCGTTAATAATATATAACATATAACAACAACACAATATATAAATATAACAAATCTTTTTATCAATATATAAAATTTAATACAGGTGATATCAAGAAAGAACCGTCCCCACCAAAACGACAACCAACAATATCAGCGAGACCGCGACGGCTATCTGAAGTAGAGATCAAAAGTCAGGAAAAACCCATACCAGATGCTAGCAGCTTCTTTGTTTTTTCCAAAACTAATTGGTAAGTTTATTATTACCTTTTTCTCTTAAAATAAAACTATCTTTTCGGATTTTTTTGTAGATTTATTTTGATCGAGAGGCAAGTCTCTCGTGACTACGATTGCTGTAAAGCATTCGAAACGTCGGAAACCAAAAATTAAAATAAGTCTATTAAAATTAAAGTAAGTCTAAGAAAGTAGTCTTTTTCTTCTATAATGTTTCCAATTATTAGAAAGAGTCCCATGAATTTGAAATACTGTCTTTGGTAACTGAAGGAGTAAGCAATTAATGTGAATAGTAAATCTATACTATGTAATAATATAAATGTGAAAGTTTGTGAGTATCTAATTTCCCGTGGGATAGGTTTGTTTTCGTTTTCCTAGAGGCGAACCCGAGCGAAGCGAGAGTAAGCCACTAGTAAATAATAAATATGTTGGGACATTAACACACATCATCATCTAGTTCCATGGTAAGATTGTGTTATGGATACCAGATAGTTGATACACTACACATATATAACTTTAAATACATACATATTATAAATATAAACACCCATTAATGGAGTACAAACATACTATGTGCCAAGAACCAGATTTTGTATAAAAGGAATGAATGAAATGCTTAAATTGTATACTATTTATAATATTTGTTGTATTATTTAAATTGTTTAAATGTAAGTAAATATTTCCCTTTTTTTTTTGGGAAAATAAACATCTTTAACCGTAAGCAAAGGTTTTAAAAGTCAATATTATTAAAATTATTATTATATTATCAGGTTCCGAGTAACGTGTTACAAGACACAGAACAACTCCTGGTTCAAGAACATGATCCTGCTTTGCATCCTGGCGTCGTCCCTCATGCTGGCGATGGAGGACCCGGTCGGGGGGAAGGGCAGTGAGGCCTGGAGTGAGGTATGACATGTGCATGGAAAATATTTACTTTGAAATGTTTTTACCCGACTGCGCCAGAAGGAGGGTTATGTTTTTCGAGTATGTATGTATATTTCTTTGGCACGTTCTGTAGTTTAAACGGCTTGATGGCTTGTAGCTTGAGAGGTGTCGTTAGATTTGTCTTAATTGTGAGAGTGACACTGGGTATATCAAAATTATTAAAATTAAAATACCCGATTTTGAGCTCCACATTATACGTCTTCAAAATATTATTTACAAAAATAAAAAACCCGACTGCGTAAAAGGCGTATTAAAAAAATTAAAACAAGTTGACGAAAGAACATAGTATTATGCAGTCGGAGACATCCACAACCGCTACTATTATAATAATGTACATATTTTTATACACAAAAATTTGCCTATAATAGTCATTACTTAGTGTGCACTACGAAAACTTTTAGTATTAGTAGTATTACTTTTAGTAAGTTAGCTACCAATATATTAATACGTGAAGATAAAACTTAGAACTCCTTTTTAAGCATATTGCATGTATGCATATGCATGAGGAGTATGAGCTTTGGCATATTTAAAGTTTATGTAGAGAAGGACTGCAGAAAGTCATAATTTATTGACTTTCTTTTACCCGCGAATCCGCTCGCGTATTTTATTTGTATATAATTACTTCAGTGTTAAAAGATGTATGTAGTATGATGTTAGATAACCTTCATCAATATTTTAATTTTAAAAAAGAACCTCAATATCGATCAAAATTAAAGAATTATGGTTGACTTTCAACCACGTGGCGTTCACTAGTTTAATAGTATTAATAAATAATTGAATAATGCTATTTAATTCTTGTTTTCAGACACTCCGTAAAATCGATTATTTCTTCACAACAATGTTCACTATCGAGCTGCTCCTTAAACTCATAACTTACGGCTTCATTTTGCACAAAGACGCGTTCTGCAGATCTGCCTTCAACTTATTAGATTTACTTGTGGTCATCGTCTCTCTTATATCGGCTAGTGGGTGAGTATGAGTTTTATTTATTAACTAGCAGAACCCGCGGTTTCACCCGCGTTCAGACTACAAAAAAATTTTTTTGCTTTATGTTATAATAATAATAATATAAAATTTTTCTACTCCATCTTTTCAAAGTTAGAAGGAGAGAGTACAATGATACAATTTGTATACTTACCATAAATACTGTCTTTTTCGCCAATCTTCTTTGACTGTCTTCTTTGCCTGTCTTCTTCGTCCGACGTCTTCTCTTCTCTTCCGTTCTATTACGTTCCATTCCGGTCCGGTTACGGTCCGGTCACGGTCCGGTCTCGGTCCGGTCACGGTCCGGTTACGGTCCGGTGACGGTCCGGTCACGGTCCGGTCCGGTGACAGTCCGGTTACGGTCCGGTCCGGTCACGGTCCGGTCACGGTCCGGTCCGGTCCGGTCACGGTCCGGTTACGGTCCGGTCACGGTCCGGTTACGGTCCGGTCACGGTCCGGTTACGGTCCGGTTACGGTCCGGTGACGGTCCGGTGACAGTCCGGTTACGGTCCGGTCCTGTTACGTTCCGGTTACGGTCCGGTCACGGTCCGGTTACGGTCCGGTCCAGGTACGGTCCGGTTACGGTCTGGTCCGGTCACGGTCCGGTCCAGTTACGTTCCGGTTACGGTCCGGTCACGGTCCGGTCCGGTTACGGTCCGGTGACGGTCCGGTCACGGTCCGGTTCGGTTATGGTCCGGTTACGGTCCGATCACGGTCCGGTCACGGTCCGGTGACGGTCCGGTCCGGTTACGGTCCGGTGACGGTCCGGTCACGGTCCGGTCCGGTGACAGTCCGGTTACGGTCCGGTCACGGTCCGGTTACGGTCCGGTTACGGTCCGGTGACAGTCCGGTTACGGTCCGGTCCAGTTACGTTCCGGTTACGGTCCGGTCACGGTCCGGTTACGGTCTGGTCCGGTCACGGTCCAGTCCGGTTACGTTCCGGTTACGGTCCGGTCACGGTCCGGTCCGGTTACGGTCCGGTGACGGTCCGGTCACGGTCCGGTTCGGTTATGGTCCGGTTACGGTCCGGTCACGGTCCGGTCACGGTCCGGTTACGGTCCGGTCCGGTCACGGTCCGGTTACGGTCCGGTTACGATCCGGTGACAGTCCGGTTACGGTCCGGTCCAGTTACGTTCCGGTTACGGTCCGGTCACGGTCCGGTCACGGTCCGGTCACGGTCCGGTCACGGTCCGGTTATGGGCCGGTTACGGTCCGGTGACGGTCCGGTTACGGTCCGGTCACGGTCCGGTCCGGTTACGGTCCGGTGACGGTCCGGTCACGGTCTGGTGACGGTCCGGTCACGGTCCGGTCCGGTCACGGTCCGGTTACGGTCCGGTCACGGTCCGGTTACAGTCCGGTCACGGTCCGGTTACGGTCCGGTTACGGTCCGGTGACGGTCCGGTCACGGTCCGGTTACGGTCCGGTCACGGTCCGGTCACGGTCCGTTCCGTTCCGTGCCGGTTTCGTTCCGGTTACGTTCCATTCGGTTACGGTCCGGTTACAGTCCGGTCACGGTCCGTGCTGTCCCGTCCCGTCCCTTCCCATTGATTATTCAGATTTTTAGATTAGTAAGAGAAAAAAAGACAGGATGTGTAGCGAGTTATTATTTATATTAATTTTTTTACCTATAAAGGTATGGCATAACCCTGGACACTGGGCTGTTCCGTTCGACGAACGTTTCACCAAAGAGAATTATTTCTTAACAGGCGACTATCGACTTATATCTTTATAAGTCTAGTCTAGTCTATACTTTATAAGTTCCTTAAGCCATGACTCATCTTCTACAATCAAAGGATTATTACGAAGATAATGAAGCCGGAGTGCCGGAACCGGAACGTAGCCGGGCATGAATGCTGAATTTCATAAATAATGAAGAGAAACACAACTTCAGCTAACTACCAATTTTATTTGTCTGACACTAGCTAGGAGCGTAGGATTTAGGACTCACCTCACTTCGCGCGGGTTCGACCCTAAGTACATTTTAACGGTTAATATTGAATATTGAGATAGTCGATCACTTGCTTTGTTTAAAACAAAAACTTTATTCCACGGAAATCGTACGTTTTTTCGGATTAAAAAATAATCAATTTGCTATTCCAGACTACATATAATCTATCCCTTTATTTTCATCCAGATCCGTTCAGCCGTTCTAGTATGATTGAGTAACAAACATCCATCCAAACTTTCGCATTTATAATATTCAGATTAATTCTAATATTTTATTATAGGGATTAAATTATATAATATACTAGCGACTCACGCTCGCTTCGCTCGTGTTCGTCCCTAGGTACGTTTTCACGGTTAGCTACGTTTAGGTATACATAAATAGCTTGGCTACTCCTAAAATATTCATTTAATTTAAATTGTATAGCGATTTACCCGCGTTTTATTCAGGTGCGTACGCCGTACGCGGTATTTGTTCACAATTTTATGGGTTTTAATTTTTTTTCGCAGAACCCTGATTCTTTTTTAAAAATAAAAGTAGCCTAAGTTACTCTTATAATATCAGCTATCTGCCAGTGAAAATCCCGTCAAAATCGGTCCAGCCGTTTCGGAGATTAGTCGGAACAAACTGACAGACAGACTGACAAAAATTGTAAAAACTGTTGTTTTGGTACATGTACCGTGTATACATCCATATGCATTTAGTAAAAAGCGGTTATTTTAATATTAAAAACAGACACTCCAATTTTATTTATCTGTATAGATGAAATGGGTATGTGTAATATGATATTTGCAAGGAATGTCTATCTAATAATTTTCTGGTAATTTGTTGTCGGTCTATTTTAAGCGAGACATTTATTTGACGCTTAGTATAGTGATGAAATATTTTCTTACAGTAAAAATTATCCTATATGTTGACACGGATAACTAGTTATCATCATACTAAATTTCATTAAAATTTGTCTAGTGGCTTTCTCGTGATGCGTTCACAGACAGATAGACAGACAAAAATTTTAAAGACTGTAGATTCGGTGTCTGTGTCGATAATAATAACTATTTCAAAAGATTTTCCAAAAAATATTTAATGTACAGATTCGATTTTGTTAGAATTTTATTATACGTATAGACATAAAGATAACGAATATATATCAAAATTACAAAAATATTTAATGATGTATACAATAAAAACGTACACTTCTGTTTTACTACACAAGCCATGTCCTCATGGAGTAGTATGAGTACATATGCAAAGAGGCTTTCACTTAACTGCCTGAGAGCATCTTGTTGCTCCTAATTTATAATGGCACATAGAATTAAAAACATAGATTTTAATTTAAACGGGTCTGGTACTAGGTATAGAGCCTTAGCTCTTCATCCGATGCGCTTCTCTACCAGACTGGGTGATATTGAATGATTTTTGTTTTTATATCATAAGTCTATATTGATGTTATAAATGTGAAAGTTTGTGAGTATTAATGTATGGATGTTTGTTACTCTTTCACGCCAGAACGGATGAACGGATCTGATTTAAATTTGGCACAGACATAGATTATAGTCTATCTAATAGCACATAGGCTACTTTTTATCCCGGAAAAAAAGTACGGTTCCCGTGGGATAGGTTTGTTTTTGTTTTTCTAGAGATGGACCCGAGTGAAGTGAGGGTGAGCCGCTAGTTATTTAATAAATGAAAAATATTTCTAAAATTTAAATTACACGCCTCTTGCACATCTATGTGCCATATTTACTGTCAGATAAGATGAGTTCGATATACAATAAGGTTAAACAACCTTTAAATAAAATAGATGTTAAAAAAATCAGTAAAATCGTTAAATTATTACTTCTTAATACAATAAAGGACATCATTATAAGGAAATCTGAAAACTCGTGTTCTCATATCTAAGGTTTTTGAAGTTATACTTCTTTTGGCACGTTTGGAAAAAAAATATGAGAATAAAATTTTTACGATGCGCGCGCACACCGACAGCCAAAAAGCGACAAATCGAAGTTAGCTGAAAGCGACATGATGAAGTTAGCTGCATCCCTTTAACAAACAGAGAGTTGTGACATACGGGATGAAACCTTTAGCTATTTTTGTTCTGTTACGCCAAAAAAGTATAACTTCTTACGTGCTATGTACGCACGTACACACACACGTTTTTTTTATTTTATGAATTATAATATATGACTATAATTTTATTCTTTTTAACAGATCTAGTAACGTGTCTTTCATAAAAATTTTGAGAGTGTTCAGAGTATTGAGGCCTCTCAGAGCTATCAACCGAGCGAAAGGACTCAAGGTCAGTTTTATTATTTATAATATGTTACAGATGACTGTGAAATTAAATAAAATCCTATACATAATGACAATAATGTTCATTATATTTTCATTTATTTGTTTATAAATGATTGTTTTCTCTTGAATGTCGAGATTTTTCAGGGCATGTACAATAAAATAGAACTAAAATAATTGTCTTTGAAATCAGCCCCACATTGGGCGCCATTTTTTGTAGTTTTAGGCTCTTTTTAAAATGAATACTAAAAGAATTTCATTTTTTCGTGTTTGTTTCTTAATATTTCGTACATCTTATGAAAATGAAACCCTTATATTAGACTTTCTGTGGTCTATCTGTCTGTCTGACTGTCATCTATCTTTCTGTATGTAGAAGGAAAGGCATGATATTTTTATATATTGTATATATTGGTTTAAGTCTATTCAATAATGAGCATGCACATTTATTAGAGGTATCTTAAAATCATAAAATCATTTATATAGTTACAATTTGACCAATATTGTTTGCAAAGTAATTCATTTAATAATGATAAAAGTAAAATCAAAATTATTTATATATTTTTTTAATTTAAATTATTCATTTTTTTATATAGAGGTTTTATTTAACATATCACAGTCATCTCCAGTAATGAATAGAAATTTCTAGAACCAGTTAGTAATACCTAGATATTTTCGATTTTTTAGCACGTAGTTCAGTGCGTGATCGTTGCTATTAAAACGATAGGCAACATTTTATTGGTGACAAATCTACTACAATTCATGTTTGCGGTTATGGGGGTGCAAATGTTCAAGGTAGGGTGATTTTATACAAGTATATACAATTAGATATATATACATATATTTCTAAACCAACGACACCTTTGGGTATTTCAAATGTAATATTAATAAAAGTAAGTATATCGCGTTTCGCTATTTGCACTTCTTAGGTTCTTGCACAATAATTTTGTATGAAAATCATCTGATTTCGTTTCTTTGTGTGCTTTCGTGTATGGGATTATACTAACATTGAAATTTTGCTTAATGGTGGCCTTGGATCAATATTAGCTTCATAGAGCATGTTTTTTTTTGTTTTATCCGTATTTTAAGTTTTAGCCCAAAGGTGTTGTGTGCCATTGTTATGAAAACCCCCCCCCTTTTTGTGTTTTTTTTTGAACTGAAACCAAAGCTTTGTGTTTCTTTTGCACCAACCCTACCTGGACATTTTCACTCGAAAACTAGGAGTGAGGTACATGAAATATATTATTTTGGTTCCTTTTGGTTCTTTTATGTGGTTTTGATTTTATACAGTCAGATCAGGACGCTGGCAGTTTTTGATTTTTTTAATGTTCAATATTGAATAACTAACGCCATGTAAGTAGGCTATGTTTTATTTTTTTTCCCCGCATTTTAACATTTTCTTTTTTTTACACAAAAATGTCACGCAACATGTACACAACTACACAATTTGGGACTCATTGATCACTGATGCGGTAACGTAATTGTTTGTGTATTTATAACATATGTGTTTGTGTGTATTGTGTTAACAGTATGTGGTTAAATGTGTTTTCGCTTCAATAAAATCCATTGGAAATATTTTGATAATAAATCACATGTTGCAATTTATGTTCGCTGTACTCGGTATACAGCTGTTTAAGGTACAAACAAAATGTTTTTTTTTTCCTTGAAATCGATCGAAAAAGTACTAGATACACAATTCCATGTAAAAATCTCAAAATGTCACCAATTGTGTTTAGGTAATTATTCTAGTTGAAATAAATATACAACAATGTAAATTGACACACAAAAAATACTAAAAGCGTGCTGAAATCTTCCAATGAGCGCTCATTCGGTAAGGACATTTTTTGTCGCTGTGTATCTAGTATTTTTTGATTGATGTTGCAATATGACAATGAAAACAAATCCACTAAATAATAAAGCTTGTGCTGGAATAGGAAAATCTCAAGCCTAAATAAAACTATTTTTTCGTTGGTTTTTTTCGCTGTATAATTTTTATTTTAGGTTTTCGACGCTTCGAATACTTTACAGCTAACATGGTCGCGGGAAAAACTAAGGGTTTTGACGTCTTAAAAGTTATAGTTATTACAAATGGTCCAACTAACCATACGCAATCTTCCGCATCTTTATAAAGCATTTTAAATGTCGGGAAACCCCAAAATGACCGCAAAAAAATAGTTTTATTTAAAATTTAAAGTATTCGCGTGAATCTAAGAAAGTATTATTTATTTCTGTAAAGCTATTAGAGCTTTGTTCGCTTACATCGATGTATTTGTGCGGTGTTGTGAATATTATATTCTCTTTTAATTTCTGCTTAGCTTTCCAACTTTGAGGCGAGGTCAGGTGATTTTATTATATTTAAAGTTAAATTCATGAATATATATGTATTGATTTTAATGGAGTTTACTTTCAGGGCAAATTCTATAGATGCACAGATGTTACGAAGATGACAAGTGAGGAATGCCAGTAAGTACTCTAGATTTTAATATATAGATTATAATATATCTACAATATACACTATTAAATATGGCTATAACAGTAAGGTATATAAAGTGTATACTACAATAAATTTAAACATAATAGAAATAGCAAAGGAACTTAATATTATTGGTAGCATATAAATAGAATACTATTTTTCAGCAGTCCTTTTTCCTGTGGTCCTCACGCTCTATGGACCAGTAACTTATTCTTTTAGACAGGGACTAATACATTAAAGTATTGATTCAGTTTGAGGCTTAACCATCAACTGCAGAGTACAACATCGTAACAAATCTTGTAGTAGTTTTTATTCCAATACCATATTGCATCACCTTTTTTTAACGTTGGGGAATGACGATGAATTTTTAACGTTGGAAACCTGTATTGATACACATGGTTATGTAAGGCTCATCGGCTAAAAAAGCTAGTAATACCCAGTAAATCTCAACAAAACCTCTCCCATCTTAATGGGGTAACGTTCGACTCTGCTGTCAGAGAAGTACCAGGAGCAACCCATAATCCTGTTCCACCACCTTATAATGACCATTGACCAACCATATAACTATGTTTTTTACAGTCTTATTGACTGTCCCAATTTATTCTTTACAAAAAACTTTACAGAGTTTTGTTTAATCACAAAAACGATTAACATCCAAAATAACAGACTATTTAGTAAAATTCGATAAAATTTCCAGAGGATCATATCTAGTGTATGAGAATGGAGAGTTAGAGATAGAAGACCGAGTGTGGGTGAAGAACAAGTTTAATTTTGATAACGTCCTCAGCGGCATGCTGACGCTGTTCACTGTTTCTACTTTTGAGGGATGGCCGGGGTAAGATGGAAACTTATATCAATAGTTAATTTAACGATACGTTTGGCTCAGTTTGTTGTGACCCTACTTGCAGTGCCAGCGGTTGCGGGTTCGAGTCCCGCTGGGGGCATTCATTTGTGCGATGAACACGAATATTTGTACACGGTCATGGATGTTTATATTTTTAATATATATGCATTCAAAGTTATATATGTGTAGTGTATCAACTATCCGGTTTTCATAACACAAACCTCGTGGCTTACCATGGAACTAGATGGTGCTGTGTGTTAACGTCCCATGTCCAAATGAGTGCTGACTGCAAAACTTTCTAATTCTCTCCCCTCTGAGGATTTGTTGATGAAAACCTAAACTTTCTTAACTTAAGCTTTATCAAACCGGAACTCATTTTTAATATGTATTTCCTAAATTTCAGGTTGTTATCTGTCTCTATGGATTCAAATAAAGAGAGACACGGTCCCATAGAGAATTCCAGACCACTTGTTGCATTTTTCTATATAAGTTACATTATTGTTATAGCGTTCTTTATGGTGAGTTTGGTCTTCGGTCTATTTAATAAAATATATATAATCTTTTTTAACAAATGGAAGTAAGATATGAGTGTTTTTTTTATATTTAAATGTTTTGTTTTTCATTTTACTTAAGAGTTATGGAGAAATGGGATTGTTATTAACATTCAATAAAAATTGCCTAATTTGATAGGATTTTGTTAAATATTTTTTTTATTGTTATCGCGTATATTTGATATTAAGGATTTGGTATTACGTTGAGATCGCCAGTTCGATGTCGGCATGATGTAATTTTCCATATAAAATTGGCTATATATTGACTAAACAGATGTCTGATTCGGGAAAGAATTAAGAGTTAAGACTTTTGAGAAGTATGAAGATTGTAAAATAATAAATTATCTAACGAGATATTTTAATAGATTTTAGTGATTTTAAATTGTATTTAACTATAATTTAACACAATTGTTGATTTTCAGGTAAATATTTTCGTAGGTTTCGTCATAGTTACGTTCCAGAAGGAAGGAGAACAAGAGTTTAAAGACTGTGAACTTGATAAGAATCAAAGAAACTGTATTGAATTTGCTTTAAAAGCAAAACCAGTTAGAAGGTACAGAATATGTAATAATAATGTTAATATATCCATATCGTATTGGGATTATTTTGTTTATTACTAGCGACTCACCCTTACTCTGCTCGGGTTCGTGCCTAGTTTTAATGTTCAGTATAGATTTCTCAGAGATGAGGTATTTTCCCGCAGTAAAAATTATCCCATATGTTGAACCGGATAACCAGCTATCATCATACCAAATTTCATCAAAATCTGTTCAGTGGTTTTTCCGTGATGCGGTAATAGACAGACAGACAGACAAAAATTCTAAAAACTGTATTGATAATAATATCTATTTCAATAAGATTTTCCAAAAAATATGTAATGTACAGATTCGGCTTAGTTAGAATTTTATTATATGTATAGACTAACACTTTTTTAAATTCATATTTTTTCTCTGAGAACAGACCGTTGTGTTAGCGATAATGCCGCCATTTGTACATTCTCTTATCTACTTTTTGTATATATTCTATTCTTTTGGGCGTTTAATAAAGAGGTTTATTTTTTTAAATGATGAAATTATTGAAATTGACAGCCATCGTTGTAATTTTGGTAATAAATCTTTCGAAGTGTGAAATCTGGATGGAACCAAAGTACACTTTGGTAACCAAACATCATCAGATATGGGACAGTGGAACTCTTCAATAGCTGCTATTAAAATCTTTAAATTTAAGGCTCTTTCGATTCAATTTGACGAGTAAACAAAAGTGGTCAAGACTTTGTATGTTTTTATTTGATTTATTATTTATTTATAAAGTTTTATTAGTTTTTTGTACTTTCTGCTACCACACTTTTATAAGAAAGCACATTATGAATATACATAAGAAATTAATCTATTGCTTTGACATAAATACAAACTACATGTGTATATTAGTAGTAGTTAAGAATATTTTGTATATAAAACATATTTTTCATCACAAAGACCTATTCAGCGTAATATTATATTGTCCATCACAAGTTTCTTATTATCATCTATTATTATATAGTAAAAAATAAAGATATGGAAAAAAGTCCTCGCATGAAATTGAACTTGTAACCACTTCCAATTAGCGATGGGCGATTGTTGTAAAAAAAAAAAAACAATCGACTGTATCGAAAATTGTGCTATTGCGCATTCGATTGTCGATTTAGTAGTTCCTCACCATGATTATTCGAATAACAATCGACAAACTACTAAGTGTACGCACTTATTTAGTAGTACGTATGAGTACATTAATACAGATTACAGGCGCGCTGCGCTACAAATTAGTAGTTAAACTTAACACTGAAACCATATCAGTCATTAGCTCCTGCCTCACGCGATTAATAACTATCGATAACAATCGAATAACACACATTGTTATCGACTTTTATCGACTAAACTGAACAATCGACTAATTCGATTAGTTTTAGTAATTTAATCGCCCATCGCTACATCCAATATCTTTCCCCAGATACATTCCAAAGCGTCGCATCCAGTACAAGACATGGTGGTTCGTGACGTCACAACGCTTCGAATACGTCATATTCTTCTTCATAGTCCTCAACACTGTGGCCCTCATGATGAAGTATCACGACGCCAAATATGAATATAAGAAGGTATTATATAATATTATTTTAAATGAAACTATCTTTTCGGAATATTTCGCGGATTTATTTTAATTTTTGATTTCCGACGTTTCAAATGCTTTTAAGTTTTTGAAACTGAAAAGGTTTAAGAAAAACTCAGAAAATTAAAAAAAAACACTTATTACATTTAAAAATATATCGTTTAGTTCACATACTTTTAATTTATATATATGATTTATTTACAGGCTCTAGATTATCTGAATATGTTGCTGACAACAGTGTTTATGTTGGAGTTTGTATTCAAACTTGCTGCGTTCAGATTTAAGGTAAAAATACTATTTTATTAAATATATTTTTTAATTCAAAGTACTAACATGTGGGGTATACAATATATATGTTATACGTATTTGTTTTAAATAGGTACATGAATATTCCATACATATTTAAAGTAAATAAAATAATAACAAGAATACAAATAAAAAGAAGATTGATATTGATAAAGTGTTAGCGGTCCCCGGATGCGGCGGCGCTCATCATCAAAATATTAATGGTACTTTTAATAAAATTAAAAGGCCAAGAGAGATTTCTTCTTCTTAGAGGTTTTTTTTTGTGTCATAGATTAGTTAATTTTTTTCTATCTGTTCTCATGCCGATAATGTCATACAACGCCAATTCGTAAACGTTTGTGGTACAGTCCTGTTGTAATTAAAAGATTGCCTGTGAATGAATTAGGCTTTATTCATCTTAAAAACACTACTTACATTTGTTAGAGACTTTTACAAAATACATATCATGACAGTTGTTTTTAATGTATCTATTGTATAAATAAACGGCCAGTATTATTACTACATTCTTCCCCCCTTTTAAGAAATATAGTCCTTTAAGTACTGTGGTCGGTATTTAGTACGATTTGACCTTCGAGGTACCGTTCCAGTAGATGGTATCGGTTCTACTTCTTCAGATGAAGGTATAGTGGATTCTGCGTCTGTATAGTATGTATCTGAATCCTCTTCAGAGCTTTCAGTTTCACCTCGAGGTGCCAAATGACGATTTGACACGGTTTGTTCACGCCCGCTTCCAAACCGAATAAAGCTGTATTCCTGATTTGGCTCTATTATCTCTACCTCTTCTAGGCAAGGGTCATATTTCGATGTCATTGAGTGTTTTTTATAAAAGACTTTTTTGCCTGACTCTAACCATGTTGGCATAGATTGGCCCCAAGATGATCTTCTTGGATAAGAGAACATACGTTCATGAGGCGTTTCATTCGTTGCCGTGCACAATAACGATCTGATACTATGTAATGCTTGTGTTAGTACTGTCTCCCACATTGTTATAGGTAGGCCCTTTGTTTTCAAAGCAAGTCGGACAGTTTGCCATAGAGTGGCATTAAGGCGTTCAACTTGTCCATTCCCTCGTGGATTATAAGGCGTTGAGCGACTGGCGGCAATTCCTTTATTCGTCAAAAAATCTCTTATTTCTGTTGACATGAACGCCGTACCTTGATCTGTATGAACATATGCAGGCATACCGAATACAGAAAATAAGTCAGTGAGACAACGAATAACCGTTGCTGAGGAAGTGTCTGGGCAAGCGTATGCAAATGGGAACCTCGAATATTCATCAACTATCGTCAAAATATATTTATTATTAGTGATCGAAGGAAGAGGACCTTTAAAATCCAAGGCTAATCTTTCAAAGGGCGATGTCGCCTTAATAAGGGATCCTTTGTATTTACAAAATTTCGGCTTTATCTCTGCACATACTGGACAAGATGTGACAACTTTCTTTATCTCTTCAATAGAAAAAGGTAGATTTTTGTGTTTTACCCAATGATTTAAGCGCGTCACTCCTGGATGGCATAGAGATTGATGTAGTTCTTTTAGATTATTAATTGTTACAGAGGCGCATATTTGGCGTGACAATGCATCAGCTACAAGATTTTCTCTTCCAGGTCTATATTTTATATCAAAATTATAGTTAGATAATTCTAATCTCCATCTTTGAATCTTTTCGTTCTTAATTTTACTAGCATGACCTTTTAACATAAAGGCTACTGATTTTTGGTCAGTTATTAAATAGAATTGTCTACCCAGTAAATAATGCCTCCATTTTTTAAGACTTTCTATAATAGCATAGGCTTCTTTTTCTATTGCTGGATATTTCTTCTCACATTGATTCAGAGACCGAGAAAAGAAAGCAATTGGCCTGCCATTTTGTGTAAGAGAAGCTGCAATAGAGAATTCGGATGCATCAGTTTCTACGGTAAAAGGTTCTTTAGGATCAATAGCAGCTAATGAGGACTGTGATATAATATTTTTTAGTTCTTCAAATGCAGCTTTTTGTGTCGTGTCCATTGGAAATTTTTCTATTAATACAAGAGGGTGTAATTTTTTTGAAAAATTTTGTATCCATTTGGAATAATGAGAAAATAAGCCGATAGCACGTTTTAGAGAAGAAGAATCTTCTGGAACTGGCATATTTAATAGTGCCTGTAAACGATCCGGATCAGGTTTAACAATACGATTACATATATTATAGCCCAGAATATTAATTTCCTTTAAGGAATATTCACTCTTATCTTTGTTAATAGTTAAGTTATAATCTTGAGCTACTTTCATGAATTTTTGCAATTTATCATCATGATCATTTTGATCAATCCCGCATATTGTTATGTCATCCAAATATGGGTAAACACCTTCAAGTTTTGATTTTCGAATTATAGTATCGATCGCTCTTTGAAAACAAGATACACCATTTGTCACTCCAAAAGGAATTCTACGGAACTGATATAAATTTCCACATGCTTCAAAAGCCGTCAAGGGTTTATTTTTATTTAGGATAGGAATCTGATGATAAGCTGACTTTAAATCTATTTTAGAAAAAACGTTGTATTGAGACACTTTAGATACTACTGTTTCAATATTTGGTAGAGGGTATGCATCTAGATACGTGTACCTGTTGATAGTCTTCGAGTAATCTATACACATACGTTTTTTATGATGAGTACCTGATGTCACAAGTACCTGAGCACGCCACGGTGAAGTACTTTCTTCGATGATCCCGTCTAATAACAACTTCTTCACTTCTGATTGTATAAAATCTGCGTCTTCTGATGAGAATTTTCTAGATTTAATAGCTATGGGCTTTATTTCATTAGAAAGATGAGGAAATAAATTTATTGGTTCTATAGCTACCTCTTTCAGAGCGCATAATCTCAAAGGAGGTTTGGAACCATCAAATTTTATTTCTAAAGAGCTGTAAAGTTTTAAAATATCTTGACCTAATATAACATCCATGCATAATTTATCTACGACTCTTAGTAACATATTATGAAATTTTTGATCATTTATTTGAAGAGTAACCAAACATGCGGATTTTATTTCAGATTTTAAGGACGTTGTTGCCATTAAAACATTTTGCTGCCAGGGCTGAGTTGATATATTAATTTGACGAACGATATCTTCATTAATGAAGCTAACAGTACTTCCAGTATCAACTAACGCCATTAGTGGCATATTATTAACTAAAATATTTATGCAACATTTTTGTAAACCAGTAGCAGCCAATACCGTACAAGAAGACTGTTCATCTGTAGCTGCCACAGTAAGACTTTTACAGACCTTAGCAAAATGTCCTTGTTTCCCACACTTGAGACAAATAACGTTTGCTGCTGGACATAAACGTCTCGGATGTAGAGAATTACCACAATAATAGCATTCTTTTGATTTTTGCTTTGACTTTATTGCGTCATATCTGGAAGGTTTAGATGTAGCTGCTGATAATGATGAAGTATTTGGATTTGAATAACTGTCCGTTTGAATTTGTGCCGATTCTAAAGCCCTAGCTTTATCTACGGCATCTTCAAGGCTTAGATCTAGATTTTCAAGTATTCTTTGTCGTATAGATGATGAAATAAGGCCCGATATAAATGCCTCCCTGATAGATTCATTTTCATTCTGAATAGCGGACACCGCTTTAAAATCACAATCTTTAGCCAGTAAATGTAGAGCTTGTATGAATTGATCTATAGATTCTCCTGTCTGTTGGATGCGTGTATTGAGCTTATGGCGAGCAAAAATTATATTTTTGGGTTTTACGAAAATATTTTCTAATGTTAACATAGCAGAATTAAATGTAGTACAACAGGAGATGTAGTTGTAGACGTTTGATGATACATTATTAACTAACATTTTTAGTTTTATTTCATCTGACAATTGTTCTTCCGTCGATATTTTTGTCTCTTCTAAAAAATTTTCGAAGGTTTTTCTCCAATGTATCCATTTCGACGAAGCATTTGTCTCTGTGGACGGTTCGACTTCGAATCTATCAGGCTTGAGATATCGATACATATTATAATAGATTTCTTTGGCGTTCTATTTAAGATGAATAAATTGTTGTAATTAAAAGATTGCCTGTGAATGAATTAGGCTTTATTCATCTTAAAAACACTACTTACATTTGTTAGAGACTTTTACAAAATACATATCATGACAGTTGTTTTTAATGTATCTATTGTATAAATAAACGGCCAGTATTATTACTACAAGTCCTCGCGCCTTAAGCTCAGCTTTGCATTTGTGTGAGTGCACACGCATAGTGTACGGAGAGGTGCGGCTTGTGGCGTCGCGCGTCCCGCGCATGGTTTAATCCGGTTTATACTGGTTTTTAAAGCGCGGCCTGAGGCGCGGCGCGTCCCGTACTTGTCAGCTTAACGTATAATATTATTTTGTTGTTGTGTTTGAATTATTATATTATTATTATTATATTATTATTATATTATTATCATTCAATGGCTTCTACTGTAACTAAATTGACTAAACAAAAACCATTAAGCAGCCAAACGAAAGAAATTTTTTGCAAATTGAACGAATATTTTGAATACGTAAACGAAAAAGATATGTCAAAGATATTAAAATGTCAGCACTTCCTTTTGATAAAATATTGATTTTATTTTTATGTGATTTTTTGACTAACCTTACTTTTGACTTTCATTCACACAAATGCAAAGCTAAGCTTACGCCTCGAGAACTGTACTTGCGTTGTCGCCAATGGATGATATTTTTAGAGAGTTGACTTAGTATTTACCAGCCGTCAGCTAAAAATGGCGGAATCGCTCGACAGAGACGAAACGAATATGCGGCCTAGTCTTCTGTTTTAATTGAAATACGTATTAATATAATATATTAATAAAGATAAATATTTATAACCATTTTTCATTTCATTATAATATTATAATTTTTTTACATTCCATTTATATATTGAACTTGAATTAAAAGACAGGTATTGGCAGCACGTTCGTTTTCTCTCTTTCTAAATTAAATTGGTCAAATTTATGAGAGTACTGCTCAGTTTATTCTTTACGTGTATGATGATAATCTACTGGACGAGTGCCTTCGCAGAGTGATTCCTAGATAGATTCCTAAATTCCTAGATACTGAAAATTATGTTTGAAAAACTTTTTTAATTTTCAGAACTATTTCGGAGACGCTTGGAACACTACAGACTTTATCCTTGTAGTTGGTAGTATTATAGATATAGTAGTGACCCAGGTTAATGAGAACAAACCGATAAGCGTGAGTACAACATTATTTATTAATCTATACAAATGAATAAAATGAAGTGTCTGTTTGTAATGTCCAAATAACAGCTTTATATAAATAAAAATTGTCTGTTTGTGTCTTTGTTCCTGCTATTCTCCAAAACGTCCGATTTTGACGGGACTTTCTCTGGCAGATAGCTGATGTTATAAGGGTTAGGTTACTTTTATTGTAGAATAAGAATTAGAGTTCCGTTCAAAAAAATTAAAACCCATGAAATTGTGAACAAAATATGCGTACATAGCGAAGCGAGGATAAGTCGATAATATAAAATAATAGTCACTGAATAGTATAAAATCTATTTTAGCTTTTCTGTTTGTGAGTTTAGTTTCTCTTAGTTAAGCTACGAATTTTGATATGCCTTCCACTGTCATTTAGAGAAATTCTTTCGGAAATTATATGTATGTATGTACATCTAATACGTAAATATTATCTATATAATTAAAAATCGATTGCTGTATGTATGTAAGCGAATTACTACGGAACGGCAGCATCTATATGGCTAATTCTTTTTTGTTGTGCTTGTAATTCTTAGAGAAAGCTTTGTGTGAAGAAAAAATGTTTGAAAAATTGTACGCAAAAGTGAAAAATTTGGGTTGAAAAATCTCCATATAAAAAAGTGAATGAGTGAAACAGAAAACAGTAGGGAGATCTTTAAAGATATTGACAGAATTGAACGTTATATTGTAACTGCTATTATATTATAAAGCTAAAGAGTCTGTTTTTCATAGTTTGAACGCGGGCGAAGCCGCGGGTACTGCTAGTATTTATATAAAGAAAATCAATGTTTTGTAATCGTTTTTCGTTTTATAATAAAATGAATTGGATTGTCACTAGTTATTTGATAGTATATGGATATATTTTTTTATTTACAGACTCTGCCGGATCCAGATAATTTGTCACCAAATCTGCCTAAAGAGGTTAGTTTTATTTGAAACGCCATATTTTTTTTAAGTGCACATAATGAATCTTATGTGTACAAATAGAAGATACTTAAACAAACAAAAAACAATTGTAGTAATCGCGATGACACATCCAAGTGGACTTTTTCTCAAGTATCCTAACATATATATTTTTAGTATAGAGTAATAAGATTTTAATAAGGCAGTGGTAGCCCAGTAGTAACGCGCTCGCTTGGGAAACCGAGTGAAGCGGGTTCAAATCCCGGGTCTCGCACCTCTGATATTTTCATGTGCGAATCATTTCCAACAGGATTACCACTTGCCTTACGGTTAAAAAATATATATGAAAGTAAATAAAAATGATGATGAAGTGTGTATGTATTCAGCCCTTTTAACGTCCCACTGCTGGGCACGGGCCTCCCTTCAATACGAGGGGAATCAGGCCATAGTCCACCACGCTGGCCAAGTGCGGGTTGGCGGACTTCACATGTCTTTCGAAAACTTGCTAGGTTCTCTCAGACATGCAGGTTTTCTCACGATGTTTTCCTTCGCCGTAAAGCAAGTGGTAATCAAGTTAGAAAATGATTCGCACATGAAAATATCAGAGGTGCGAGACCCGGGATTTGAACCCGCTTCACTCGGTTTCCCATCGAGCGCGTTACCACTGGGCTACCACTGCCTTGTGAAGTGAAGTGTGTATGGAATTCAAAAATAAATAACCTAGAACCATCTACAGAGGATCGCGCGTCAACGGGCTTGAGTCCCATGTCAATACGTTCAGTAGTTTTTAAGTGTTAGTGTGACAAAGGAAAAATCGTTTTCACTATATACTCGTACATGTACTAGACGACATGACAGACGAACGAAAATTTTAGAACCCGACTGCAGCCCCATTTATCGGTTCTAAACTACTAAAACACGCATAAAGTTCATCAAAATCAATCCAGCCGTTTAAGAGTTCAGTGACATACACACGTACATAAGAATTATATACTTAAACATATAGATTCAATATATATACTTTTTATTTACCAGGCCTCTTCAGCTTTATCCTTGAAATACATAACATTCTTCCGTCTCTTCCGAGCGATGCGTCTCATCAAGCTGCTATCCCGCGGCGAGCGGATACGGACTTTGCTTTGGACTTTCATAAAGTCCTTCCAAGCTTTGCCATATGTGGCCTTGCTTATTGTTCTACTGTTCTTCATTTATGCTGTGGTTGGGATGCAGGTAATATATGAATTTTATATGTGTTTATTATAGCTAATAGCGAATCATAATACTTTTTTAGACTTACGCGAATATTTGACATTTTAAATAAAACTATCTTTCCGGATTTGTTCCGCGGATTCAATTTGATACCATTCGAATCGTCGGGAAGCAAAATTTAACATTTAGTATAGATTTCTCAGAGATGAGATATTTTCCCGCAGTAAAAAGTATCCTATATGTTGACCCGGATAACCAGCTATCATCATACCAAATTTCATCAAAATCTATCTAGTGGTTTTCTCGTGATGTGGTCACAGACAGACAGACAGACAAAAATTCTAAAAACTATAGATTCGAATATATCGATAATAATGGCTATTTCAATAAGATTTTCCAAAAAAATATTTAATGTCCAAATTCGGTATAAGTTACAATTTTATTATATGTATAGATTATAATGGCGAACCTATTAACGTTATTGAACTTGTCTATATATAGTTTCCTTTCTATAGATAGGTATTTGACTTAAGCTCCTTATATGGGTGAGTCAAATTATCAAATTGGTATCTCAAGTAAGGAGAAGCATGAATAGATATGTTTTTGGGATTCACTACCTGACTGAACTGAACTGATTTTAATTGTTAGACAGCTTACATGCAGTTTTAATGTCTCTTTGTTTTTTCTAGTGATAAAATATGTTAGATAAGCTCTTATTTTACAGAAGATTGATCTATAAAGTTCTTTTAGTTTTTAAATTACCATAACGTATAAAACCTTTGCAGAAGTTCGGAATTGTTTCCATCTAATTGATACAAACATACAATATTTACAATCACTCATAATAGTACAAAAAATATAACATAAAACACTTAAGAGCAAGAATGTGTAATGAAATGTAAATAAATATGCCACTAAAAATATTTATATATGATTACAGCTGTTTGGTAGAATACAGGAAGATGAGATCATAACGCCAAATAATAACTTCCAAACGTTCGGCGGCGCTTTAATGGTGCTGTTTAGATCTGCTACGGGTGAGTTTAGATTTATTTATAAAATTTGATATAGAGAAGATATTTTTTATAGAAAAGAACGACGTTATGTAGGAAGAGCCAAATGCTAAAACTAGTGTGGATAAGTGCTTAGGTCATTAAACATAGAACTTCTTAATTGGGCGTAAAAATATCTTCCCATTTAATACTTATAATTTTCGATTTTGTCACTGACATCGACAATTGCATTTATTTTTCGGGAAATAGTGAATTCCTTTGTCCAATGCACTTTCGATAAAGATATTGGATGAGTTTATCAAACTTAGTGCTTAAAAAAAAAACAGACAGTTGTATTTTACTGACGAATATCAAAATTATTTTGATAATTTGATCAGATTTTGGCAAAGATTAGAGCAATGCGAAATTTGATATATGTCACGACCCTATATTTGCAACGTATTTCATCTTCATCAATTTTATTTTAGGACTTATTCTTCACAACTTAACCTAAAATGCTCAAACAAAATACAATATTATCTATTTTTTATATTATCGATTTATTTTTTAACAATTTTTCATATGTATATTCCTTCTTCGGTGGTCTAGCGGCAAATCCGGAGGTCCTGGGTTCGAGTCCCGGGTCGGACCAAGTTTAGTTACTCAGTTTTTCTGACAAAAAATTCTCAATCACAGCCCGGTATTAAAAAGTTGACGGAGTTTCAACCCCGTGTCTCAGAGAGCAGGTGTCGCGTCGGTCCTGTGCCTTAACTCACAACGGTCGTGCCGAAGTATCATTCCATCGGACTTTGAGAGTACAAGGAATAAAGATTGCAATTATATCTGCGCATACACTTGTGTACTATAATATCTCCTGCGTATCTGGCTAGTCTCAGTGAGATTGCCGCCGTGGCCGAAATCGGTCAGCAGCGATTTCGGCCTGACTGATACTGTGTAGTATTCATGCCCCAATTACAAATAACCTTCACCTTCGAAAAAATGAGCTTTTCGTTGTCCCATATTGTTGTACTGTTGCCCGAACTATATCACCTATACCGCGTTCGTTGGCATCATTCAACGCGCTCTTGGACAATAATGCTCAATGGGATCCATTCAATGACAAGTGGTCAACTTTAGTTCTTGAGTTACTAAGTTATGCTGAGAATATTGAATAACCCTGTTACTAATATTCTCAGAATCCCAGTAATATTTAATTTTGTTTCTAATGTTTTTTTCTCTCTTTCCTTTTATGTTTCACCGGTGGTAGGACTCTGTCAAGCCTGAGGAGTCCGACTGGATGGGTACCACCCCCTTATCTATTTCTGCCGCCAAGCAACAATGATTGCATTGTTGTGTTTCGGTTTGAAGGATAAGGTAGCCAGCGTAATTACAGGCAAGAGGCATATCATCTTAGTCCTCACAGTGACAACACACCTGCGGCTCTGTATTTTTGTTAGCTAAAACCTAAGTGCATGAACCGTAGGTGTTATGGGCGACAGGTACTGCTTTCCATCAGGTGGTCTGTCTACTCGTTTGTCACTGAATCTTATAAAAAAAAAAAAAAAAAAATGTTTGTACTTAATAATGTATGTATAATCTAGTTAGTGTAAGTGGCACTGTCTTTCTAATTAGATGTAAATAAATAAATAAAAAAAATATATTTATATAATCTCTTATTCACCCCTACAGGAGAAGCCTGGCAAGAGATAATGATGGCGCTGTCCCCCAACGACGACGAGCACCCCGGCGAGCCCGTCGGCTGCATCAACCCCGCCGAGGGGGAGGAGTCGTGCGGCTCCAGGCTTGCCTTCCCTTATTTTATATCTTTCTCCCTGCTTTGCACGTTTTTGGTGAGTTGAGCTTTAATTTTCTTCTAGAATAAAAACTATCCTATGTCCTTCACAGGGTCTAAAACTATGTACTTAACAAATTTCATCTAAATCGGTCTTGTAGTTTTTGAGTTTATTCGTTACAAACATACAAAGATACAAATCCTTCCTCTTTATAATATTAGTATAGATTGCAAGTTAACTTACTACTAAAGGGCTAAATAATTTCGAAGTAATTTTGAAGTTATTATACTTTTTTTTGTCAAAAAGTTATTTCTTTATATTTGTTTACTTTAGATCATCAACCTCTTCGTGGCAGTCATTATGGATAACTTCGATTATCTGACTCGGGATTGGTCCATTCTTGGGCCGCACCATTTGGATGAATTCGTGAGGTACGATCATAACACTGGATCTAAAATTAAACGTACACTTAATAATAAATGATTTAGTATATTATATTTTTAAGGTTTTGCAGCAACGATGCTTGCTAAAATCTTCCATTTCTATTTCTTTTTTATTTATTTTTTTTATTCTGCGACTAATTATTTATAAAAGTTCAAGGAAATTTAGTAACAACAACGTCATAATTATGTTATCATAATATAAATAAATAAAATAAAATAAACCTTTATTTTCTGTTCTTTTTTTAACACTAATACATATGAATTAATTAATTCGCCTTAAGCGAAGATTTTAAAAAAAAAAATTTCTAATATTACTACATTTTTAAATAAAAATGTTATAGCTATCGGTAAATGGTTAATCTTTTATAACAGCTTGCCTTTCGAATTGTATTATCATAGTTCTATTTAAAATTTTAGGTTGTGGAGTGAATACGATCCAGATGCGAAAGGCAGGATCAAACACCTAGATGTGGTTACGCTGCTAAGGAAGATAAGTCCACCGTTAGGTATGATATGCATTTATCCCCAAAAATGCTGGAATATATCCGCTTCTTACATGTATAAAGGTCAAGACTCTTCAAAAATATGGTCAAAAAATGTCCTTACCGAATGAGCGCTCATTTGGACATTTGAGCGCGCATTAATTTTTTTCCGAAAACAACTTTAAACATTGCATTTAAGGTTCAATTTACATTGTTGTATATCTATTTCAAGTAGAATAATTATTTAAACACTATTGTGACAGTTCTAAAAGAACTTTTGCATAGGATTGTGTATCTAGTATTTTTTTCATCAATGTCTAAAATATATAGTCGTAGTCTATAGTCGTCTAAATAGGGTAATATTTATATGTCAGTCGGGAAACGGCTTTAGGGTTGATGGGTAAAACTAATTTACCACGAGATGCCACTACAATTTTTTACTTCAAAACCGTTTAAATCCATGAAAATTAGTATTTTTCACAACCCTTGCATTTGTCAGCATTTCCGTTTATATCAAAAGAATTACTATATGGATTTTTATAGTGTGAATTTGTTGAAGATTTAGCGTGTGTTGGTGATATTGCGTGTTCACTGTAGTTACGGGTATGTATGCAAGGGGATAATAAAACGTCTAAAGTTACATATATTTATTATATTCACTTAAAGTTAGCTACAAATATCCCTAGCACAATATATCTATACTTTTATAATATATATAAATATATAAATATAAGTGACAAGCGTATCGGTAGGCAGTTACGGGACAACTGGGGTTCAATAAATATAATTGTTATAAAGGCAAAATATATGTATCAGCACTGTCACTATAAAGAGAATATATTGATTTTGGAGTTAAAATTAAACTTTTTTTTTTAGGTTTTGGTAAACTCTGCCCGCATCGTACTGCGTGTAAGCGTCTCGTGTCTATGAACATGCCGCTTAACTCAGATGGAACTGTTAATTTTAATGCGACGCTATTTGCCGTTGTTAGAACGCAGCTACAGATTAAAACTTCAGGTTAGTAAAACATTACAAAGATTCAGCCCTTTTAATGTATGACTACTGGGCACAGGCCTCCCTTTAAAACGAGGGGAATCAGGGCATAGTCCACCACGCTGGCTAAGTGCGGGCGGACTGAGCAAGTCTTTCGAAAGCTTGCTAGGTTCTCTCAGACATGCAGGTTTCCTCATGATGTTTTCCTTCACTGTAAGACAAGTGGTAATCATGTTGGAAATGATTCGCACATGAAAATATCAGAGTTGGGGTATCCAGGATTTGACCCGTTTCACTCGGTTTCCTAAACGAGCGCGTTACCACTGGGCTACCACTGTATTTTTTACAAAGAGTAATAAAAAATAATCTTTAGTTAAATCTTTATTCATTAGTATTATAAAGCTTTACTTTTGATCTTAAAAAGGGATGTGTAAGTTATGCTATGTCATTGCCAATTGTGATTGGTTTTCATATTTTTTTTGTTACTGAATCGGTTAGTCTTCAGGTATAGTTCCATATACATACTTTTAAAAAACTTGTATCTCCGTTTGTTTGTTTTAAAGTTTATGATTTTGTTTGCGCTAAATTCTGGAAATGACTATCTTTCATTGTTATGTGGCTTTTGGGGTTAATAAAATCTTTTTCTCTTTAGCTTCTACCAAAAGTTAAATTTGCTTTAAATGTGATATGTGATATTTTATAATGGTGTTTTGATTTTGACATTATGTTTAATTCCATTCCAACCAAAAAAATCTCTAGAAAGCAATTACTTTTTAAATAAAACTTATCTTTTCGATACCCGTTTCTTCCGAGGCCATGTTTGCTGCAAAGCATTCCAAACATCGGCAACCGAAAATCTAAATAAATCCTCGAAAAATCCCAAACGATAGTTTTATTTAAAATGTCAAATATTCGCGTAAATCTAAGAAAGTATTAATACTTTATATATATTATTAATACGTGAAGCAAAAACTTTGTATCTCTTTTTACGAAAATTGCGCGGACGGAGGGGTATGAAATTTCCCACACTTATAGTTTATATAGAGAAGGAGTGTAGAATGCTAATATTTTTTAAAAATTATACGTAAAAAATACATTAAATTAATAAAAAAAACATCACACACACTACCATGTATTTGACACACACACGCATACCCTATATACTCTTTTGTTTATTGTTAAAGTCTGTGGTCAAATTGAGAATAGATTAATATTGCAAGACAATGAATATATAACTTAATAAATTATGGTTGATTTTCAACCACGCGGCGATCACTAGTTAACTGCTTTTCTTCATAATACTTTCTTAGATTTACGCGAATATTAGACATTTAAATAAAACTATCTTTTCGGATTTTTTCGCGGATTTATTTTGATTTTTGTCATGGCCACGGGAGAGACTAAGGTGCTAGATGTCTCAAAAGCATTATATAGTTGTTACAGACAGCTGCTTTTCTTCAATTAATATTAATTCACACATCAACAGGAGTGATAGACGAATGCAACACAGAGTTGCGAGCTATCATCAAGAAGGTGTGGAAGCGCACGTCGCCCAAGCTGCTGGACCAGGTGGTGCCGCCGCCCGGCGACCCCAACGAGATCACCGTCGGCAAGTTCTACGCCACCTTCCTCATACAGGACTACTTCAGGAGGTGAGTGTCTTACACTTTAATATTCTTTGACTTTGTATTGGTCATTTTTTTACGTTAGGCGGTGAGCGTATCACACTTTTATATTCGTTGACTTTTATATGTTGTACAATTTGCTCATTTTTTTTTTACTTTAGGCGGTGAGTGTCTCAAACTTTGATATTCTCTGATTTGTTGTATGATTTTGCTCATTTTTTTAATTACTATTTTTTTTGTTTGTCAATAGTTCTCAAATATTACGTTGAATTTTTTCTTTTTTATAGCATATGCTATTTTTAATCTCTTTCGACGAATGAATTTATTTCGATATTTCTAGTAATCGCAAATATTATAAATGTGAAAATTTATGAGATTTTTTCACGTTTCAACATCTTAATGAATTTAGAAAGGATTTATCCCCTTGGTTAACATTTTTTTTCGATTGCCACACGAGCAAAAACTAGTTTATAGTTTATACATAGACACAGCGTATGATAATACTTTCTTACAGGAACTGAATCTACGATACTTTTCAAGTGATCATTTTAGTTCGTCACTTATTATATTCCTTTCGGTGTTTTATTTATTTGTGATTTTTAATCTATAGTATCTGTTAAAATTAATACTTCTTATTCATTCTAGCATTATAAGTATATTTTTATTATTATTATTTTATATTTTTGTCGCTTCATTACGCTGTAGTAGATATTGGTATATCCTACCCTCTTAGACAAGACGACTTTCTACAATCGATATCGTTAATAGAAATTTCAAAAAATTATGTAAATGACATATATTATTTAAATTATGTGACATTATAGATAGATATTGTCATTTTTATGCATTTATTGGTGTTTTATTAGCGATTGTATAATAACATCTTGTCCAAGCCCCGTAGTAGTGAATGTAGTAGTTAAATGTCAAGTATTATTAGTACTAATGTTCGAAATTAACATATATTTATTTTGTATTTTTATAGGAACCATGCGTAAGTCAACATTCAACTTTTAAGCAACCACTTTGAGGAGCGCTGTACCATTTTACGCTTTACATACTTGGCTATATGACGTCACGCCAAGATTGTTGCTTGAAAGAATTTAAAATTTACATTGTTATGCCCTTTTGGTTTTTTTTTTAAATCGTACAAACATTTTGATATTTTTTTTTTTACTTTTTAATAATATTTTTTTTATTTTTCCATTTTAAATATCTTTAATTATGATTTATAAAAATGTATATAATACTATTCTTATATAAAACACGACTTCAGATGCTTGTATGATTTGCTCCCACCCAATTCCAGCATTTTACCATGGATTTTGAACAGATCTTGGTGCGCATGCCATGCATTTTCCATTCCAAAGCATGTTTTCTCCGTGTAACTATAGTAACAAACGCTTCGATAGTTTTATCTGCATGTACAGACGAAAATTAACTAATTAACATAGAAAGACATTGAGAAGACATGTTATTGGGATTTATTTAAACGCTTCAAAAAAACTCAGCACGATTTTGAATTTTGGGTTATTTTTGGTATTCGACACCTGCAAGGAATAACATTGCAACACTAAGTTATATTATTTTTTTATCAAGACTATATAAAAATCCATACAGCAGACAATCTCGTTATATTTTAAAAGAAATGCTACACCTGAAAACACTAAAGCAGTTTCTCAACTGGCCTATAAAAGTAAGTATGACAGTCGGGGCGTCAGTCGGGTCACCCACGTCGCTCGGGGAATTCCCGTATGATTGCTCTTTCTGTATGGATTTGTAGATTGTAATTAGACTTATAAATAATGTAATATTTTAAATAAAATTATCTCTTAGCATTTATTCGCGGGCTTATTTTGATTTTCGGTTCCCGACGTTTCAATTGCTTTACAGCGATCATGGAGAGTGACCCGTGACCATGATTTTATTTAAAGTGTTAAAGAGTTTTATTTAAAATGTAAAGTATAATGTAATATATTAGCAAATTGAGTTACAATGTTGTTCTTTGAAAGTGTTGAATTTATTCTATTAATATTGCTATATGTAGATATGTGATGATGTGGACAGATTCCGTAAGCGCAAGGAGCAGGCTGCTGCAGCATCAGAGCAGTGTAACCAGATGACCCTGCAGGCTGGTCTCCGCACCCTGCACGAGGCCGGGCCGGAGCTGAAGAGAGCGATATCAGGGAACCTGGACGAAGTGGTCCCGGAGACTGTGGAACCTATGCATAGGGTAGGTTGCTGATTTTGGGGTTTAAAGGTTTTTTAGTTTAGTGTTCAGAGAAACCAGATGACCTGCAGCCTGATCTCCGGATTGGCTTCGGGATTTATTTATTTAGAAAAGTACACTAATAACACACATTAAAACATTCATGTACATTTAGAACATTAATTAATAAGTAATCAGATATGTACATATGTCTTGACAAGTGTACACAGCATTCGCTATAATTACATAATCAAAAGTGTACATAAAATCATAACAAATCTATAATATATAATTAATAAATACAATTCAAATACAATAAAAATGATTCATAATAAATCAACACCTGTCAGCTAAAATAATTAATTTAAATAATGTAAAAAAAGAAAAGTCAAATAATTGATCAAATAGTAATTTTTATTTTACATATTAAGTTAGTTTAGAAATTAATAGGGTTATCGACTTGATAACACTGGCTACATACATCCCAAACCACTTTTATCTAGAAGAACTAAATATAGTTATATAATTAACGTAGGTAAATTTTTCAAAATTCACCCCCTAAATTGACTAAATAGGGGGTTAAAAGTTTATATAGGAGCTAGTCATTTTTGAAGTTACAATTATGAAGATTTTTTTTAAAATCTACGCGACATTGGCAAAGAAATTTTATTCAGTTTATATTGTCGATGAGAATATCATACTTACTAGTCAAAGACAAATATAATCAAATAAAATCAAAATATACTTTATTCAAATAGACTTTTACAAGCACTTTTGAATCGTCAATTTTACATTTTAAATTTAAATTAAATGTCAGTGTAGTCAGTCCGTGAGGAAGCCACCACCGGCTCGGAAGGCAGTTCTGCTGAGAAGAGCCGGCGAGAAACTCAACAGTTGCTCTTTTATAATAATAATTGTGTACAATATTGTAATAAAATAATTATTATAATTACTTATTACTTGCGTATCGTACGTACGTGTCAAAGAAATATGTAACCTAAATAAATATGAACATACTCCATCAGAGATTCTTGCCATAAAGAGTAATCCAAAAGAATCACTTAATTATGCTAATTATTATTTTGCTAATACTGGTGCACATCTGGCAAATAGTATTATGAGAAGAACCCACATGACTGAGGACAAACTTATAATCAAACAAGCAAGTAAAGTCAATCATTGTAATTCATTTTTTCTTACACCAACAAATAAGCAGGAAATCATTAGAACTATCAAGTCGCTTAAAAATACTAACTCATGTGGCTGGGATGGCATCACCTCCTTGTTCCTTAAACAGTCCGTTGATGTTTTGGCTGAGCCGATTGTGACTATTTGCAATGTTTGCTTCGAAGAAGGCATATTTCCAACAGCACTTAAAAAAGCAATTATCATACCAATATTTAAGTCAGGGAATAGGAACGATATCTGTAATTATAGGCCTATATCATTATTACCAGTACTTTCTAAGATTATAGAAAAGATTATTAATAACCGCTTAAAATTATATTTTCAACAGAACAATATATTAGGTAGCAATCAATACGGATTTAGGAATAACTTATCTACAATAGATGCCATGAAAAATCTGACATCTCTCATAGTGAACAATTTAGATAGTCGTTCCAAATGCTTGGGTTTGTTTCTAGACTTGAAGAAAGCTTTTGATACAGTCTCGATTCCACTACTGTTGAATAAACTCGAAAGAATAGGAATACGTGGTTTGCCACATCAATTATTAACTAGCTATATGACTGGACGAAAACAAACTTTTAAAATAGAAAACGCTGAAAGTGATGAGTCAGATATCAAATACGGTGTACCCCAGGGAAGTATTCTAGGTCCTACACTATTCTTAGTTTATATAAATGACCTATGTTTGCTTTCACTAAGAAATAGTAAACTGATATCTTTCGCAGACGACACAGTATTAATATCTAATGGTCGTTCATGGGATGAAGTTAGCAAAAATGCGAATGATGATTTTAGATTGGTTACTAGATGGTTGGATGAGAATTTGCTATCTTTAAATATATCTAAAACTAAATATGTAACTTTTAGTATTAGATCAAATCAACAACCCAAATTAGATATAATAAACTTGAAAGCACATTATTGTGATCCGTATATTTTTACTTCGAAATGCAATTGCGAAACATTAACTAGAACTAATAATATTAAATATTTGGGTGTAATATTTGATCAGCATCTTTCTTGGAAGAATCACATTGAAGTTCTAAATAGCCGACTTAGAAGATTAATCCATATCTTTAGAACTTTACGATACATTTGTGACGTAAAAATCCTGGGCTCAATTTATTATGCTCTGTGCCAGTCAATATTATCATATGGAATATCTGTATGGGGAGGAATAAGTAAAACTTCACTAATGAGATTAGAAAGGGCTCAGCGAGCGATTCTGAAAGTAATGTATTTCAAGGATTTTAAATATCCTACGGATTTACTCTATAAAGAACTACCGATGTTAACTGTAAGGCAAGTATATATATTGGAAATACTTAGGCATCAACATAAAAAACCAATTCACATAGGTAACCTAAAGAGAAGACAAGACTTAGTTTATGATTTACCAAGTACTAAAACGGCTTTCGCGCAACACTTTTATCAATTTCTGGGACCATTTTTATATAATAAAATATCTAAAAACATCTCATTGAAAAATTTAAACAATTATACATTTAAGAAAACTATAAAAAAATATCTTAAAACATTGACATATGATGATACTGAAAACTTAATTAAATCGGCATAAAACTTTCTACTACTGAACTACATGTACATAACTTCTTTAGTTCAATAATAATAAAAAAAAAAAAATAAAAAAAATAAAAAAAAAAACAACATAAGCATGACATAAGGTTAATACGAAATTTCACACTTCAAACACACATATACATTCATTTACATTCTCATGATCACATGTACACGTTTCTATACACATTATACATATACACATATACTTGTATACGCATACATATAAAAATTATATATTAGGTACACTATATTATTATTTTTAAAAAAAATTTTTTTTATATTTATAAGAACCGTAAAACATGTAAAATATCCAAAAAACAAAAAAAAAATATAACTAAATTATTCTATGTAACAAATAGATGTTGCATCCTAATGTTTTGCTTACACTACAAGCGAGGGAGCGAGTTTACGCGAGGAATACTGTCCTACCGTCATACAGTTTAACTAGTACGGAGGGCAGCGTTTCAACGTATTTTGCTAGCTTAGCCTTAGTTTTAGAGTTCATTTTGCATTATATAACATATTATAGCTTGCTAAATGTACCTTACTATTAATTGTAACATTACAAATTAAGTAATCTAAGCTGTTCATGTATATTGAAATAAATAAATAAATAAATAAATAAATAAATAAAATAAATAAATAAAATAAGCATTAACTTGCTATAAACATACATTTTTGTGTTACAGCGTAACCACACACTGTTTGGAGCAGTGTGGACCAGCATAAAGAAAGGCAAGGAGAGTCTGTACCGACCTCCGCCCAAGTTCAAGCCCACGGCTGTACCTGGTAATGGTAATAAATAATAATAATAATACCTTAAGAAAAGAAAAGAAGTTTTACACTTACTTGTAAATAAACATTTTATATTATAGTTTATTCTCTAGTATTACCATTTACCACAGATCATATAATACTATACTAGTGCAGATAGTGCATCTTATACAAATATTTAGACATCGCTATCTGCGCTTACTTAGCGGGCTATTATTCTGTCCCAAAATGGATAATAAACAATATGTATTTTTTAAATTTTATTTATTGAGCTCCATCTATGAACGGAGTATTCATAATTATTATCAAAGATCGTGCTATCACAACGTAGTACCTATTATTGCCGTCAGAAATACAAGAATATTATAACTACGAACTAAGGAAAACTAAGGAAAACTTTTCCTTAGTTCGTAATGAGACTCCATGGTTTTACATTTTGTTGTACTCATCGTAGGAGATCTGTGTTAAGGCATACAGCCTTCGAGTATTGACAAAAATACTACATACCTAATATAACACACTTGTATATCTATTTATTTCTTTATATAATATTTTAAAAGGATTTAAAGCGTATATGTGCGTGTGTGTGTGTTAAATATTTATTAGAATAATATCTAATATTGTGAAACAACTATTAGGTAACGAGGAGAGTAAGTCACTCAGCTGGATGATGCAGCGGGAACTTGGCATGGACGGGAAAGTACCGGAGGATGACAAGTGAGTTATTTTACAACATACCCATCATTAAATTTGACCTTTCTTTATAATATTTTCCATAATTAATTCGATATTTGTCTGAGATAATTAAAATAAATGTATACCAAAGATCATCTTAAAATCCATGTCCATTCAAAACTAGTAAAGTATTTAAAAATCGTTGGGATCTAAAAGAATAAGTCTTCAGCTCGGTAGGTTAAGGTTATATTTTGCATTTTCTATAGGTATGTACCTAACACCTGAAAATCATTTATATTAAGTACATAAGAAAACAATAAAGTGATAGATATTACATACAAACCGACAATAGTCGGTCGAATGATATATTTTTTAGTACTTTTAATTAGACATAATTTAAATTTCAAGTAAATACGAGGAAGGTAATCAAAGTGAGGGGGACGAGGAGATAGCGATGCAACCATTACTCCACGGGAAGGACTCTGAGAAGATATTTAGAGCTATCGAGTAAGTTATTTGTTTATTCTTCCTTATTTGCAAATCGCAAGTCAGTTATCACAGGTTCGAATCCCGGTTTTTTTTGGAAATATCAGAAAAAAAGTATGACTGACTGAATTATGTTTTTTTTTTTAATTTATATTCTTGTGGGTTAATGATTTCCTTGTCGTATTTTTTTTATGTTTGCTGTAAAATTAATTTGTAGTTGCAGTTTTGTTTCATTTTAAGTTTTTTTTTTATAAAATATGAATAATATAGTATAATTTAGTTTATGTTGTGGTTCTACGTTGTCTGTCACATCATGGCACATTAAAATTATAGTAAGAAAAGATCTTAATATTGATGCCAAAAATATTTTACATATTTATTATTAAATTCGCATTTGATATGAGCAAAGATAACATATTGTTTTATCTGTAAAACTATATTATACTAGCGACTCACCCTTGCTCCGCTCGGGTTCGTCCCTAATTACGTCTTAACATTTAGTACAGATTTCGTAGAGAAGAGATATTATTTACTATTGTAAAAAGTATCCTATATGTTAACCCGGATAACCATAACCAACTATTATCATACTAAATTTCATCAAAATCTCTCCAGTGGCTTTTCCATGATGCGGTAACAGACAGACAGACAGAAAAAAATTAAAAAAAAAAGTCGGCCTCTGTATCGATAATAATGTCTATTTCAATAAGAGTTTCCAAAAAATATTCAATATACAGATTCAACTTCGTTACAATTTTATTATATGTATAGTATTTATAAAACATCAAATATTCGCGTAAATCTAAGAATGTATCAAGCGAATAAATAAAAAATATTTTAAATTTTCAAACACTTCCATCTGGCGGATATTTCTGGTACCGCTTTGTTATAGTTAGGACACAAATAATATAAGCACTCATATTGCCAGGACGTCACTAGATGTCATTACATGTTTATTTTTATTGAAATCAAGGAGAGCTTAGTGATGAAAAATATTGAAAGCTCTGGAAAATGTCACTAGAAAGAATATATAGGTATTAATATTTTTTAGGGTTTCGTAATCAGTGAAATATTTAAGCTGATAACGTACTTTTTGGCGAACGTATTTTATTTAGGTAATAAGTAACTACGATTAAAATATCACAGAATATGTATTAACACAAATGACATCATACATACTAGATGTTATTATTGTTTTAGTAGAATTAACTAACAATTGGCATAAAAAATAAAACATTCTCTTTGTTTGTCTTTGGTATTCTTTTACTCTATGGTGAAGGCACATACGCTTTTTTATCTATACATATAAATAAACTTGAAGTGTCTATTTATAATGTCAAAATAACAGCTTTTTATTAAATGCCTATTATTATAATTAATGAGAAAAAAAATTACTTTAATTTTTTTTGATCTATCTGTTTTTTCTGGCTAATATCCGAAATCGCTGAACAGAATTTGATGAGACTTCCACTGGCAAATAGATGATGTTATTTTATACTTTAATTTTAGAAAAAGAATTAGGGTTCCGCGAAAAAAATGAAAATCTACGAGATTATGAAGAATATTCGCTTATCCAAGTCGCTAGTTGGTTAATAAAATTAGTTTATGCGAGCAGAGTCGCGGGTAAAATTTATTATTATGATATTTTGGCATCAGTACTATAGATAGTGAACAATATTAACGTTTACAGAAAAACGTCCAACGATTTAATGCAGAGTATGAGAAACAACTGTAAGTCCGTTTTAGTGTGTTGTGATTGTGTTATCTTCTATTTATTTGTATTATGCTTTTTTTATGTATGAATTATGTATTTTTTATTTATATATTTATTTATTATTTGGGTTTTACATTTTTAAAAATAATAATTATACTATGATTAAAAATAAAAATGTTAAGTGTAATTACCTTTTGGCCTCAATGCCTAAATCAAGAACAATATTTGTAGAGCATGAAATTCTTGAAAGGTCAAAAAATTAGTTTTCATCAAAAATTGTTGAAGAATTTCACGCTGTATAATATTTTGTGACCTTTGACCTTTAATTTTGGACGCGAGGATTATATGACCCATACATAACTTACAATTTTTCAGCTTACTATCACTTATTCTGAGGTGAAACCCCCAATATGACTACTATAATAGGTGTATCCGCTTCTGTTGTTTCTACTAACAGTAAATTGTGTACGGAATGCATCTTCTAAAATATTATAAAACTTTTAGACATTTTACATTATTCACTAATATTGATTGATAATATGGTAATAGATCGTGACAAAGCGCCAACGCAGAACAACGACGTGCCTTATTGTGTAGAACATCCAGCGGAGAGCCTCATCACTCGCGTAAGTTTTAAAATAAAATTAATTCGCATCCCATAGAGAGTTAACTTTTAATCAAATCAAAATATTCAAATAGAGATAAGCAATTTTGAAACGTCACCCTTTACATTTTTAAAATTTAAATTAAATGTCAGTCCGTGAAGAAGCTTAAGTGCTCGAAAGGCAGTTCTGCTGAGAAAAGCTGACGAGAAACTCAATAGTTATATGTTAGGATAGTTTGCTTCAATCCCGCTCAAAGTTACTTAAAAGTTTTATGGACCTTCATAAAAGGGTGCAGTAATAAAATATTTTGCATCTTCAGTCGGTTGTTGTTAAGAAATGTGTATTCGCTTGAATAATTACTTTTTACTAAAATATATAGAAAATCAAGATATCTAAGGATAACAATGGGTGAGGGTGTTTAATGGTAAGGGTTTTATTGCTTAAGGGTGCCTAAGGTTATGGGTGTATGAGGATATGGGTGTCATTGGGTGAGGTTATCTAAGCGTGTGTTTGGGTGCAGGTGCTAACAGAGCAAGGGCTGGGCAAGTACTGTGACCGCGAGTTCGTGCGCAGCACTGCGCGGGAGATGCAGGACGCGCTCGACCTCACGCAGGAGGAGATGGACACGTGAGTGTTTATTCGGTTGTTTTTGTCATTTTAATCATACTGACATAAGTATGAGTGAGTGATTGAGTTAATGAATGAATGAAGTGAATGAGTGAGTGTGTTTGTTACTTCTGCACGGTTTTGAGTGAAGTTCTTAATAAAGATAGGTAATATGCTTTAGTCTAGTAACTAGTATGTACGTAATATATATGAGTATATCCTGGAACAGGTTGAGTTTAGTTACTGAGTTTAGCTATCAAGAAAATCTTATTAACAACCCGGAGTTGAGAAGATGGTTGTGTTTAACCCCTGCGCCGAGAGTACGTAAAGCCGAGGAAAAGGAATAGACAGCGCACATGTAAACACAAGTGCATATGTATTCAGCCCTTTTTAACGTCCCACTGCTGGGCACGGGCCTACCTTCAATACGAGGGGGATCAGGCCATAGTCCACCACGCCGGCCAAGTGCGGGTTGGCGGACACAAGTGCATATATTTGTGCATAAAAATAATATATCCTGCGCAATCGGCAAGTCTTATTGAAAATAGCCACCATCGCTGAAATCGGCCAAGAGGATATTTTAATTTTTTAGCCGGCGTACCTAAGTATATAAGCTCCATTCCGAATTTCACTTAAATTTGTTTAGCCATTTTAGCATAACAAATAAATACACACACTCATTAACTCGTTTAAAAACTTTAGTGTTATGTGCTTATCTATACATATAATAAAACTGTAGGGGTAGAATGTCTGTACATAGAAAAAATGCTGAAAACCGAGTCAGGGGATGCAAGAAGAGAAACAGAACAAATCTAGTTTTTTTTTTTTCAATTTTTTTTGTTTCTCTGTTTGTCTGTACGGGCTAATCTCCGAAACTGTTGGACCAATTTAAATGAAATTTTGCATAGTGGTACCTTATACATACATTGTACATTTTAGAGACTTTTCATCTCGGAAAATTAAAGAATTCCCGTGGGATAATTGAAAAACTATAGTAACTTGTATAAGTTACTATAGTTTTTCAATGTATACCTTAGTACACAAAAACTACTGATTGGATTTTAATAAAACTTTACGATAATATAGTTCATACATCAGAATAACAAATAGGCTACTTTTTAGCCCAGAAAAATATACGGTTCCCGTGGGATAGAATTGTTTTTGTTTGTATTCCATATTTGTATTATTTGACTGTCTATCTAAATTTGTACTATGTATTGTATAATTACAGTATAAACGTAAATGTATTTTTCAGTGCTGCCAACCAAATTATTTTGCAAGAGCGAAAAATGAATACAGTTCAACAACCTAATGAGGTGGTAAGTAGTCTACTCTCGCACCAGATAGATGTACCTAGTATTAATTATGTATCTATGTTTGTTCCCTTTGAACTCCAAAACAGCTAGAGCGATTTTTATCAAATTTTCAGGCAATCTTCAGATTAGTCCAGCGGGTGATTCTGTGATGTTTGGTAGCGATTGGAAGTTTGAATGCGGGCGAAGCCGCGGGTATTGCTAGTGATAAGTAAAAATAAAGGATTTATTAGCTGAAAAGTTGTTTGTTTGTTTGGACGAACTAATTTTTGATACTATCCGATTTGATTTTTCTTTTAACATTTTACAGTCAATTTATTAAGGAAGATTATATTCCAATATTCTTAGGAGCGCAGCAATTACACACAAATATAAAACTCAGATGAATCCGCGGACAAACGCTAGTCCATAATAAATTTTAAGTTCAATTCAATTCTTTTGTTAATGGTTTCAAAGCGTGCCAGTTGGACACAGATTACTTTGCCAATATCACATAGAATGTAGAAGCCATGAAAGAGATTGGTCGGTAAACATTTTAACATATAAATTTATAATATGTATGTATTTAAAGTTATATATGTGTAGTGTATCAACTATATGGTATCCATAACACAGGCCTCTTAGCTCACCATGGAACTAGATGGTACTGTGTTAATGTCCTAACATATTTCTATTTATATTTACATTGACATATTAATTTACAGGATCGCATACTGTCACATCAGTATCATCCTTTCCATCAGCCAGTCCAGGCTCCTGCTAGGAAAAAATAATATTTTATACTCCGTATTACGGTTTCGTTTTCACCTGTACGCTTGATCGCTACAGGCTTGTGCCCCGGGTTCGTGCGCCGTCCGGGCGAGGGGAGGGTGTGTTTGTTTACCCATTTTCTATATATAAAGTGTTCAAATGTACCCCTTTGAAATTTTCCTATGAATTTTACGATTGCAACACACTCGTTTATGAGTGATTTTAGTCTTGAATATTGATGTTTGACTTCCAATAGTGCATGTTTATTGTTTAGTATAGATCTATCTATATACGTATATAATATGTTATTTTTTTTAATATATATATGATTTGAGTATAAAATAATATTTTTAAAGCTAAATTATGCGTATTTAATAAGTATATCTTGCTCTCCCGACTCTAAATTTGCTTGCATTTTTTTATAGCTGGTATCTGATATTCAGAGTGCTCGAAATATTTATTATACTCTAGTTAAATGAATTATATTATTATTTATTATATAATTATATAATATAATAAAAATATTTACAAATGTATTGTCGAATAGAAAATTTATGGCAAGTGAATTGCTTACTCTATATAATGGTGAGTCCACACGATAATGATTTGTACGTACAGATCTGTACTGGCTATGAAATTTAAGGAAGATATTTCAAGCAGACTTGTCTTTAGAAATTTGTAGTTTGTGCGGAATTTTTATTACTTCAAACTTTGATTTTTATGTTTTTCTATCATTTTTGTTTAGTATTGTTGCGAAAATTAGTAAAATTAGTATTTGCTTAAATTATAATTTTAGTTTAAAAGAACGGAAATATACAGATATACATGTTGACTTCCGTCTTTTCTGATACACCAAGATTTGTCTGTATTATATATATTAAAAAAAATCTATATATGATGAATATATATTATGAAGGTCTGTACCTAACGTGTGGACGCACCATAATAATTAAAATTTTAACTTATGTAACTTATAAAACAACGTGGCGATGTGCCTTATGTATTGGAACGAGATTTAGATGTTAGGTTTTACGAGATGTGCCAAAATTGATATATTTTGTACGTTACTTCTATATCGTAGCTTATTCTTTGCTTATAATATGTGAAATTATCCTTATTTTTGTGTGTTTCATGGTCTGAGTCATATAGTGAATGACCATTAAAAAATTTTAAAAATATATTGATACTATTTATTTCCTATATAATTATTTGTTTGATAATATATATAATATATAAAATTATTGAATGTATGTAAATGCATGAGTTTATTCTAGTCAATGCCACTCGCTTGTTCTGATAGTTTCTATGGATTTCTGTATATGAATAGAAGGATATATTTGAATGTTGTATTTTGTATGAAATATACTATATTGTTATCGCCAATAAACATTTTTGAAAGAATACCATGTTTTATTAACACTAATGACATAATACTAAATTAGTACCGATGTGATGAGATGGCCCATCCCATACAAAGATATTGGGCAGAACTTTTCGGGCTATTTTTCAGATTATTAGTTTGCTTGAATAGATAATAGATATCGTTAATCCGCAAACTGTCGGAATATTTTATTTCATCGTTAAGGCTTCAATATATTATATATTATTATACTTATCATTATAGCAAAATTAATCATGAATCTAATTAAAACAAATTTTAGTGACGTTAACAGTTTTTAACCATGACAAACTTATAACTTATAAGTTTGTCATGGTCTTATAAGTTATAAGTAAAAGCGCCATCTGTGATTATGCATTACAAACCCATTACCTGGTTGATGATTTTCCTGTAATCAATAAAATTTAGGAGAGTTATTAACTCATTATGTTTTCGTTCAGTGAGAGATTTTTTTTAAACCATACATACCTTTTTCGGATCTATTTTTATCGTTTGTTCATTTTATACAAATTTCAATAAAAATTCTACACATACATTGCCATCTATGGACATTTATTTGAACTATTTTTTCTCTGGTCGTGATACGACCCGATGTTTAATACTTTTGTGTATAATAAAATTAACTAAAAAAACCAACGTCTTAAACCCATTAACAAAAAAATTAAATTGAATAAAAAATCTAATATAGGAGAAAGAATCAAATTATTCTTGTTCTCTCTCAAAGAAAAATAAGAAAGAAAGAAAGAAGAGAAAAATTATTGATATATAAGCTTTTAAAATCACTTTTAATATTTACAATTTATTTTTTCATAAACTTTTCAATTTAGAATTTGCTTTCCGACATTTTGAATTTCTAATTGGGCCAATTATCTTTAAATAATTTATCTTTTATGTCTGAAAATATAACACTTGTACTTTCGTTGCAAATAACACTATCTTTTTTTTCTGATTTTATTCCTTCATCACCATCATTCCAAAGTAGAGAAAAATTGTGCCTAATCTTGGCAAAAGTATTGGCAAGATCTGCTGTGCTTGATGAATGAATGGCGTCACATTTATCTTTAGATATACCAGTTACCAGTAGAGACTGACCAGTTGGTGGCAGACCATCTTTTACTATTACTGGATAGATATGGCTTTTTGTTTTATTTGAATCCTTACTTGTGCCGTCATCATTCTTGCATTTACCACGAGATTTTGAAAATATTTCTTCTAAGTTATCATTATGCGTGGTTTGATCAGCTTCATTAGTCATATCAACAATTTCATCTTGAAGGCGCTTGATCAAGCTTTCTAAATCTGTTATTTTACTATCTATATCTTGTGATGATTCCCCAATATCGTTCTTGTATGGAGACTCGATCGTAAGACGTCTTGTATTCCTGAAGTCTTCTTCAGACTGCTTATTTATTTCTGTACGAAATTTTTCTATAAGAGTATCTTCACTAGATTTACCTGGTGAATTTTTAAAAAACTTATCCATATTTACAGTCTGTATCGTTTCATTCTTTCTTTACATTCCGCGATTTTTTCCCTTTTCTTCTGTTCTTCACATAGATCAGGTTGTGGGGGTGGTGGTAGTGGTGGTTGTGGAGGGCAACCAGGCCAGGGTAAGTCAGGATGAGCAGCTGTTATGTCTTCAATTTTATCACACCTTGCAGTGCCTGGTAACTGTCTCTTCACTACGCAGACCACTGGCTGATTAGTAATTGTCACAGGTGGATTTTTTATCTTTTCAATGCATAATGCGTGGCATGATGCCGGGGGAGTAGGAGGTTTAATGGGCACCGGTGGGCATATTTTTATACCAGCTTTTTCTTTTTGACGTATCCGCTGTAATTTACATGGATCGGGTGGAGGCGGCTCGGGTACTGGTTCCACTGTGCATTTTTTCGTCTTCATTATCGGTCGATAATATTTAAGAAATACATTGCGATTTTTTTAGTTAAAATTATGATCTCATGTCATATTACTCAAAGATTATTTTTTTTTTAATAACTTTGGATTTTTGAAATTCAGCCAGTAGCTACGTTTTATGCCAGATTTAGAAAATATCTTGCCTGTAGAAAAACTAAGATCATTTATATTAAATATGTTTGTTAGACATGATATTGTTTGAAAAATTTTGCTATAACAAAAACGATAATATCATTTTGATTGATTTCGGTCACGGCGGCCAAGCTCAATAAGACAAGCCACCTGCGCAGGAGATTTTACAGTGCATAAAGAAATGCGAAAATACAAGTGCACTCTCTATTTCTTTCACTCTCAACTCTCGTGGGACATCAGTTTACTACTTATGGTGAAGGACTAGGTGCAAGGCTGATGCCACACGTGTCTCTGAGGCACAGGAGTAACACTACCAATTTCTTAAATTAGACTGAGACTTTCTAATCAAAAAAATCAAAATTACTCTCAGCCTTACCTGAAACTCGAACCCAGGATAATATATTAATATAATAATTTAATGTAAGGTTTTTCAGTAATTATTTAAAAAAAAAATAACTGAATAAGGACGAACTTATATTTATTATTTGATTATATATTTATTAATTTTACTTCTTTCAAAAGAATATAAAAATACCTGTAGATTTTATTTAATTAGTTCATATTCTACTAGTACGCCATTTATTGATCACAATATTTTTCAAAAAGCTTCTCTGCACTATGCTCGTCATCTTCCTCGCTGTCCTCGTTGTCGTCACAGGTATTCTGGTCAATAAACATCGACAGCAACTTAGTTTTTATCAAAGCAAACATTGAGTTCGTGCTCGGTTCGTGTTCTTGGGATACTGGTTTTGGTGGAGTTTTGCCGATTTTAGGCTCATCGTGAGGCGAGCTCTTGTTAAATTTAGAATTTATTATATTATCTGCAATTTGTTCAAAGCTACTGTTTTTTATTACTGATATAGTTGATGCCACAGTTGATGCTACATGTTCGAGAACTTCTTTTGCTGGTTCAATTAAAGCTTTTATACTATCGTTTTCAGGATTTTCTTCTGTTTTACTTGTTTGATCACTTATTCTTTCTAATAAAGTGGGAGTGTTTGTTGCTGAAGAGATATTACTACAAACTTTAGTTTTACTTTGACTCTTACAATCTTTTATAGGTGGTGACTCGTCACAATTAGGTAAATGTTTGCAACTTTCGGTTTTTATTAAATTTACGCAATCTTTAGTTTTATTATATACTGTTCCAACCAAATCTTTAAATGCGCATTTTATAGTAGCTACTGCTTTACTTTGTGCTTCTAGTAGACTTTCAAGACTACTTTTTGGGCATAATTCAGTGGAAGAAGGCTCATTGCTTTTGGGCTTTTTCATAACGTAGTACGTTGGTTTTTCATTGCATTCTTTTGGTTGTTTAACGCCAATAACTTTCTCAAATTTCCCGATGCAAGCTGCACTACCTTTTTTAGCTAAATTTAAACTTTCACTAATACAATTTGAAATACAACTCTTTAATTTACACTCATCGACTTTTTTGCACTCTGGTTCTTTCGGCTTTGGTGGTTCACAAGGCAAGTTTGCGTTTTGAATACTATTTATAGAACAACAAGATGAATAATTTTGCTCTTTCTTTTTTCTACATTCATCACAGGGTGATATTTCTGGATTAACAAATGTGGCTTTACTTTTATTACCAGCCATCGTCTCATTGGTTATTTCTTTTATATTTATTGTGTTAATTTCTTCATTTGGTGGCATTGGAGATTCAATATGCTCTTCAATTGATGGATCTTCAGTTAGTAGATCGACTTTAGGTTTGCAGCATTTATCTTTTGGAAACGAAGGACAGTCGTTTGAATAAGTTTTATTATAAGGTTGTATAACTTCTTTGCAATATATAAATTTATTTTGGGAGGGTGTTTTGAAAACTGAGCGATCAGAGTTAGTAAGTACTTCTTCAGTGAAAGTTTCCTTTATTATTGTAATAGAATCTGCATCATCTGGATCTTGTATAATTTCGCAAAATTCAAATTTTTTTACGTTGTCATTTTTACCTGATGCATCAATGTTTCTAGGGACAGGTCTCGAAGTAGATCTGATAGATGGAACTGTGTTTATGAGGTGGACTATGCTAGTTTGTGTTTCTTTGTCATTAAAAAATAAACTAGAAGTTGATATATTTAATGCATTAAAAATTAAATCTTTTGAATTCATAGTATTGAATATTGAGTTACCTATTGCTTATTTTGTTAGATACATTTTAAAAATATAGTTTTTTTCTTGAGATCACATGTTATTTAGTACTAATAACCAAACTGCATTGTTTAATTTTTATAATGATATTGGTTAGCAAATGTCAAAATTTAATTTTTTACAGTATAAGTGATTCACATAAAAAGTTTTTATGTGAAAGTTAAAAATATTTAACAGGATACAGAAACTAAAGCCTTGACGAAAATATGATTATATTGCCTTGATAATAGCCCATATTCCACATTTTTTAAATTTCAGATTAAGTAGTTTAGAAGCAAATGGAGAGAATTAGGTAATAATGTACGATTTTTGTATACAATACACACAGATATGTACATATGTCTATAGTCCTTTTTTAATTTTACTTGTGGCTTATTGTGCTTGAAAAATATTTTCTTCAAATGTTAATAGAGATAAATTGTACTCTATGTTAGGAAATGAGTAAAAAAGAAAGCAGTTAAAAACTCATATGCCTTTATTTCGTACTGGTGCGTTTGCCTTACAAATATACTTAATACAAATAAAATGAAACTATTACATGTATCTTAACATTATGACGTGAGAAGTATCACTTAAATCGATATGCTTTCGGGCCAAAGCAAAGAATAAATAGTAAATACATAATGTCAATTTATTGAGAATTCATTTACTGTGGACTTTTTCAAGGTTTCATCACTACCGCCATATTTTAACTAAGAGGTATAGTTGTATGATCTATGCGAACATTCCCGCGGAAATCTAATCCCGGGGGTCACCCTTTAGCGTAGACATTGCCATCATTATATAACTCTGCTTCAGATGGTCTTCTAGATATTATAATATAAATAAATGAAGTTACATTCATATTGATATATGTAAATCTTATATAAAACGTAAACTGTTTCTATTATAAAGACTTATATACATTTTGTCATACAAAATTAAAATATTACTTTCTTAATAAGAACTTAAAATAAATTATTTCATTGTATATTGAACTTATATAACTTAAATAATTCATTTTAATAAAATTCACCGCTTTTGAACATAAGGAACATATGCGGCCTGAGTATAAAGCCTTGTGGTATACTCAATCTTATATTTAATAAAGAAACCCTTAAGGCAGTTACAGTAATCTTGTGAATTGTAAATACAAAATACCCAGAAAAGTCCACATTATCTTTGGCGATAAAATTATTGCTTGAAGTTAAATAAAATCTATATAGAAAAGTTTGCATGTAAAGACATCTACAAGTCTTTGGCATATCTCTACACTGTATGTTGGGGAAAATCATATTTTGACGGTCCTTAAGTAAACATCCATATGTATAAGTACAAGGGGATTCACAATGTTTTTTTTATTTAAAAGTATATAACATGTCAAATACTATATATTATATATGTATGTATATATTTGCAATATTATTCTTGTGCTTAATGAAAAAGCTTTATGTGTTTTTTTAAAACATTCTAATAAATATGTATTTTGTAGACATGAGACATTTACTTAGAGACCGTATTTCATAATCTACTGGAAATATAGAAATTATTTACATTTAAAATAAAAATAATGGACGGAAACGATAAGATTTCGAAACTAATAACTAAAACAATTTCTTTATAGTGGGTATAAAGGTAAAAGTCATTAAGTGCTTATTAATACTTTTAGTTCATCGATTTATTAACATAGATTAAATTAAAAATAAATGCTTTATTTAAATATGTAAGATAATTTTTAGTATATTCCAGAATATTTATTCAAAATGTCAACTTCAACCGACTACAAAACTGAAGGAGGCCCTAAGTTTTGGTTTATGTGTATTAAATAATATCTCCGTCGATTGCGACCGCAAAAACTTTGAAGTTGAAAAAGAGAGGTGACTAAGTTTTTAGTTTAAGTGAATGCATAATTAATTTTTCGGCTGAATGATGAAAAAAGTCTGTTTTTGATTGAAAATATGAGAAATTCTTTCATCGCTTATTGAGTTTTACTTTTATACCATAACATATATTTGAACATATTCTTATGATCATCAGCTACAACTATAAAAAGTAAAAAATACAGAAAAAAAAATGATTAATCTCATTGTAATTTCAATTCTACACATATTTTGTTCAGAGCTTTCATAAATACATAATATTGCTAATAACGATATAAAAATAAATTAACTTAGAACAGTAACAGCGTTAAAGGACGAAAATAATTGTGCTTCGGACAGCTTTTTAACATAAAAGTACTTTGAATGATTCATACATAAAACGTTCAATTGATAGCCCACTCTCCCAGCACTGGGATAATCAATCAAAAAGTAGGTACTATCAAATAGAAAAAGTTATACTTTAATCAGATCAATAACTTAATTTCGATAAAATCCACATAACATTTTCACATAACATTCATTCTATTATAAAAAACGATATCAAATGTACAGAAATCCCATACAATTTTATATATATACGTAAACATTGTTTCTATTGAGGTAAAGGAAATAAGGGTCTTAAACTAACCGACGTACTTGATATATTTACAACTTACTTCAAGATACCATTTAAAACTTTGGCTCTCTCGTATAAAATAATGAGTATAAATGAACTGTAGTCGAGAAAGCAAAGCGATACTGACCTCGAAAATAAGGATGACAAAATTGTACATATCTATCTATACACTGAGATTACTAAAGGAATGCGCCATTTAAGATTAAAGTCACTTTTTAAAGTTTATTATCACTTAGGTTCGTTGTGGCCTGCCGACTGCTATTGCTCGCACGGCGCCCGTTGATATCTGAAAGGAAATAAGACATAAATAATGCTGCTTGTATCTAAAATATTGATCTATTTCTATTAAATCGAGTTTGGAATCGTAGTTTTGGAAATAGCATCTAAATATATAACCTAAGTTTTGGTCTATGGCAGGAGTATTGTTATGTATTTTTTAGCTATCCTAAGCCAAATCTGAATGACAAGATCAATTAAAATCAAAGAAATTACTAGCAAATTGTATTTTTTAGTTGTTTTAGTTGTTTAGTTATTATTTATTTATGTTAAGTATAGGAGAAAAGCGAATATTCCACCTGACAAACAAGAAATCCGCGATATATCAACTTAACACATCATACCAGCCAATAAGCAGAACAATATGAAATATTTATCCACATGATCCTATCGATTGGAATACCTGAGCTCCCTCCATTGAGTCTGTTCAAAGCCCCCAACTTTGCAAAACTTTAAAAGCAAGGAATCACTTAAATTTAATGCCCTATAAGTTACATCGAGTCCCGAGGGTTTATGCCCTTTGTTTGAATCCTAAGGGAGAGAGGGACAAATGTGCGAAAGAATTGTCCTTTGCAAGTTGCCCTTTTATTTTTGATTGGATTTTCGGATTAATTAGCTGATTTTTATTGTTTGCGCTGAATTATATTGATTTGTTTCTACAAGTTTACTTTTAAGGAAGAATTTTAGTTAAAATTAAGCAATACTTTTTCTATTAAGTAACTCTGTCTGCTGTTACCTTTACACGCTAAACAGATTTCGATGAAATTCGAAAAGATTGTGAGCTCGGCAGACAAAATCTACTTTAAAATGAATTATTTTGGTCACGTTTTTCCTGTGGCTTACTACAACATAATAAATAATAATAATGTTTAGTTGTCAAGCTATTGCTGCGTTGCGGACAAACAAAAATAAAAATATTTAGAATTTAGATCAATAAAGAAAGAATTAGCGTGATTTAAAAGAATCCAGTTAACAGGTGAATTTCCAATACCATCACTGAGGAAAACCACAGGTGCTAACATATTTCCCTGGGGTACACCTGTCTTAAACACGTAAACTCAAATTATATGTTAATCTAGTTCTTATATACAGATATATAGAGGCTATATTGCTATCATGCTATTTTCCCGTGTTGCACCACGTTCTATGGTAGCCGTGATAAAACGGTCAGATTTATAACTTGTACGGTGCCATTTGTATCGCAGTGGTTGTTAAACGTGAAAACGATTTAAAGCCGGTAAAATTTTAGACGTGTAATGTGTGGTGGACCTCGCTCTTGCGAAGGTTTGGGTTGAGGTGATGTATTATTACATAATTAATTTAGATCATTTTAAGAGAACCTTCTTTGAATAATTGTATGTATTGTAATTGTATGTTAAGACTCAGAAGTCATTATAGAAGAGAGAAATCGAAGGAAAGTAGTCAGTAGAAAAAAGTATTTTGAGGGTTTGATCGAGATATATAATCAAAATTAAATTAATGTACCTATAGCAACAATTTTGATATTATCGAAGATCAAATATATTTATTTTAATAAGTTATTTGGTTTGTTAATTACAACTCTAATATGCTTTCCTGAAAAATTTTTGCTTGACCATGGTGAATTTCATCGTAATTCCCTTATATTCTAAGTTTAACTGACCGACTTCAAAAATAGAAGGTACTCAATTCGAATGTGCTTAAGTTACCTACGTGATATTTTTGCCAACTGTGAATCGAATGTTATAAAATCTTTTTTGAATGATTAAATTTTAGATACCTTAAGAGCGGTTTTGTTATAAATCTAGTAAATTTTTTCTCCTAATTGTGAAAAAATAACTTTTACGTTTTTACATCAGTATATTACCTTTTTTAGTTAAAAAAACATTTTTAAAATCTATTCAAAGTTACTTACCACTTAGACAGCAAGCCGGTGGCGGCGGAGTGCGAGTAGGGTCCGCCGTAAGGAGAGTACTGCGAGTAAGGTGCCGCGTACGCGTATTCACTCGCTAGAGTTGCTGTACCTAGAAAATATCAAATGACATATTTAGATATAAAAATATGTACGAAACGGGATTCGAACCTGAACTTACCTAAAGGACGTATGTTATTTATTTATCTACCATACTGATACATTAATGAGCAAAGTACATAATCTCTCAAAATTTATTTAATGTTCAATAAACCCAATTGCAAATGTTTTCTAATATTATAAAGAGGCAGAGTTTGTTTGTTTGAACGCTTTAATCTCAGGAACTACTAACCCGATTGAAAAAAAACTTTTTGCATTAGATAGCCCGTTTATTAAGGAAGGCTATATATCATATATCATATATCATATAGGCTATATATCACATAGTATATAATCATCTATTCCATACTAACCGTTAAAATGTACCTAGGGACGAACCTGAACGACGCGAGGGTGAGCCGCTATTTAGGTATCTAGTATATGAATGTACAAAGTTTTAATTCAAAATTGTGTTTTATAATATCTTTATATAATAATAAAGTGATATATAATCATTCGCACTTAATCCGAGATGAAATGTATCTAAAAGTAAAGTAAATCACAAAAGGTCCATCCGAGTCGTAACAACATTTGTCACCACTTAAAACGTAAAATAATACTGGAATTTAAGAAAAAAAAAAAAGAATCGGAAAGCTCCTCCAAACTCGACAACTAAGAGGCTCTACATAATCTAATTTTCCTTCCCTCATAACGCTATAAAATATTTAACGCTGTACCAATTTCGTTCTATTGGGGTATACAATAAGTGTCAAAATTGTGTGATCAAGGTTTTGGGACGTCACTTCTCTTTATGCCTTTGGTCTTTAATCTACCGCAATCTGCTTGGGGGGGTGGAGGGGTGGGGGGGGTGTTTAATAGCTCATTCGGGGCTCTATGCAAATAATTTTCGAGGGGGATATCACACGGCCTTTGTCTCCTGAGTAACGAACCGAAACACGATCAAGTAAGCTTCTTCAACGGGTTTGCAGCATTAGGGCGTGGCTTTGTAAATATTCAGCTTTCGGATATGGTATATGATGTTACTTTGATGTGGTGGAGTATAAAATTAGTTTATATTAGGGTGAAAACATGGGGTTTTTGGAATATTCTATGAAAGGATCCGCATTTTGGTTTTAAATTATTTCTATTCGAAACGTATTATGGTATGGTTGTGACTTGTGGTATTTGCTAATTATTTTGTTGGGTATTCCAATATGAATTAAGTTGCGAAGCTTAATTTGAAATAAAAGCTTTTCAAAACTGATTAAAAGAATATACATAAAATATTATTCACGGTTTCTTAAAATTTACATCAGATTTTGTTTCAGTATCCTGTATATCTTTATCGGCTATCCTTAGGTTCGAAAAGACACAGACAGACGCTCAGAATTCAGCTAGCAACAATTCTTTATAATATGACCACCACAAATAAACTCCACAAACATAACCTAAACCTATAATCTCCAAAATATCCTCATAAGGACATCATCATCATCACTTACCATCATAATGCGCATATGGAGGGTACGGAGGCGCGGGAGGCTGGAGCACGACCAGGGCGGCGGCGTCCGGGCTGCCCGCCGCCGAGGGGGGCTCGCCCGCCGCTGTGGACCCTGTCGAGTCATTTGTTGCTGGAATAAGGCACTAGTGTTAGCAAAGCTATTGCAATGTAAATCTAACTCAAAATTTGAAACCAATTACTTATAAGCTTTTATACAAGTTATTGGAAAATAAAAGAAAATAAGTAAATTAAGGACATGTTTCAGTTCAAATCTATAATCTGCTGATTTTAAAAGAAGATCGATTTATTGCTTTGAGTAAGACAGTTTCTAGACAGATGTATTAGTTTATAAAATAACAAGGAAGTGCTTAGTAATTGGTAGTTAATGATTAAGGAAATTATGTTGAATACACACGATTGTTACTTACAAATTTGCTAATAAAATCATCTTAATGATCTATGATCTATGGCTACGACATATATGTAGATGCATTGTCACTGAAGTCATTTTATGTAGGCTTAAGAAAACCTAGTAGGTATTTAAGAAAATTCCTCATTCATCATTTTGATATTCGCACAACTGGTACTAAACCAATATTTTTTTAACCTTACGAGAATCAAACCCGCTTTATAATCGTCAAAAACATACAAAAAACTATCTAAAATAATAGAGCTACCGTTAAATTGATATCGGATCTAAATTTAGAAACAGACCGACATACAATAAATATAACTAAAAAACCTAAAACAATTTATTTTCGAAGTTGAAAAGGCAAAAGGATGACAAAACAAATTGGTCCAGCGGAGGCTGCGATGGGATCGGGAAAGCAACCATTTATCCAGAACACCGGTGACGCGAAAAACCTACGGTGATTCATACGCCGCTTTGATTGACTTTCATTAACTACACATTCAAAATCTACATGAAATGTTTCATTTTCTGTTTTATGTCCTAACGATAAAACCAATCGTTTATCGATGGACAGGAAATAAAATAAGTTAAATGATAAATTGTTTGTTTTAAAAAATAAAATAGAGTCGCTTTTTTTGGGTTCCGTATACGAAGGGTGCCAACGGAACCCTAATACTATGTCTCCGCTATCCGTCCGTCCGTCTGTCAGATCCTATCTATATCTCATGAACCGTAATAGATAAAGTTGAAATTTTCACAGAGTACGTATATCTATTGTCGCTGTAACAACAAATAATAAAATTATAAAAATACAAGAAACATTTTTTTAAAGTTCGTAATCGATGATAGAAGTTAATATATTACATACATAGAGTAAAAGTCATATTAATAAAAAGTACATGTACGATGGTACGGAACCTTTTGTGTGCGAAGTCGACTCGCACTTGACCGATTTTTTTATTTATACATATAAAGACATACCTATTGTAGGTTTTTGCGACCAATCTGACATCACATATCTCAGAAATCAGAATTTGCGCTTTGTAAAACTGAAAGATATGAACTAATTTGAAGCTGTCATTGAAGAAATTTATAACATCAATTCTGGAATATAGTACATATATAATTATTTCGAGATTAACCTCGTTTAAAATATTGTAAGTTATAAAAAATATATTTACTAAACTCGGAACTTAATCTCATGTCAAGAATTGAAAAAAAGTGTAAAAGAATAACGGATATGTTGATAGTGGATGTAACCGCAGCTTGTGGTCTGCGATGGGAAATGGCGCCCTTAGAGTGAATTGCTTATGAATGTTGTTTATTTTGTTTTAATTAAAAGTGTAATATGTTGATTTCTTAGATATTTAAGAAGACTTCTTTTAGGACTTGTTGTTGCTAATTTGTCTCTCCATGTCTATTGAAAATAGAACTTCGTCCATGACTAATATTTTTAAATTCAATGTCATTTCAAAGTGTTTTTGATGTAAAACTTCTTTACGCACGCTTGACATGGGGAGTAAGTTGGTGAATGCGTTACGAAAAGTGTAATCGGGCGAGGCGAACGTTTGTTGCCATGGTAACCGTTGTTATTGTCTGACAATTGATATATAATATTATATTCTTTCCTTAAATGATATTCTATAAATATATGATTGTAATATGCCTAATATGCCGTATTTTTAGTATCTCACCTATCCTAATTATTTAAAACATAAATTGAATTTCGTAAAGAGTACCGATAACCTACAGAAGTTTTACTTCTTGCGCGTATACACATTCATACACGCACTCTTTAATTTTTTTTTAATTATTGATGTAAGCAGAAATGTACTTTTAGTAAAATTAAAAAGTACACTATCTATATGTTTGGAAGTACAATATATAGTATTCAAATATTAGTTACTATTTAGTCTATGTATATACTTAACACCGTGTTATATGATGGGAGTTCATTCAACAAGAATCTGTAGCGTATTTCTGATCGAATTTACCAATTGATTAAACCTTAGATACTATATGTTTTTAGTTTAGATTAAGACATTTTGTGTATGTAGAATGATATTATCTACGTCAATTAGAAAAATTCTGAGTTAAAAAAATAACATACACAGCTTCTGCTTTGATTTTGTTACAACAATTCAATTAAATTTTCTTGTTTATGGCTTCAGCTTGCCAGTTGAGCACAGATTACTTCGCCAATAATAATAATAATAATAATTTATTGCAGGCAATTCAAAACCCATAATATTATGAAAGAAAAATAAAAATTAAAATTAAGAATAATATAAATTAATTTAAATGATGTGACCAAGTAGCGTCTCTTTGCACACAGACTGATTCAATAGTGGCCATCGCAGCTTTGATAGCCACACAATTGTCTAACCATCGACATGCCCCATTGATGTCGCTGATGTATGTTACTATATCAGAGTCAGTTCCCAACATGTGCATGTCGACACAAACCCATTCTTGCTCATCGCAGTAAGTCAAAAGCTCATGACAATGTCACCTAGAATATTATTACAATGCTATCATATCTAAAACTCGACGCGAAATTATAATTAACACGTCAAATTTCTCACATCTCTTATTTGCACAAAATTTCCATTGACTAATGGTGTAAATTCCTGTAAGTCGCCATCGACATGGTCACGTAACGTGTTAACGCTAACACTCAGAGCGCCGATAGATGTCGAAACCAGATAAATAACTATTAATTTGAATATCCAAAAATAACAACTGTTTGTTTATAGTTTTAAGTTTTCATTTCTCTCGGCAGTCCTCATGACTGCCTTTTTTTAAGAATCACATCACTAGATTTAATACACAAATAGATTCCAAGAGCAGTACCCAGAATAATAGATGGAGATGAAAGAAAAGTCGTTGACCCACAACTGGTCAACAGGTGGTCAGGTTACGCATCTCGTCTTACCGAGCAGGATGTGGGCATGACATTATATACTATTGTGACGGGCTTTCCGTTGGCTACAATTTCTGTCTCAGAGAAATCTGATGAGAATTGTAGGTGTTTCTAGGTTTATTGTGTATATCTTATGTTTGTTTGCTCACATTTAATATGGCAGCAATTGTATTATAGTTATTGCGTTTTATTAAATTAAAATAATCTATACATATAATAAAATTCGAAGTCGAATCTGTACATTAAATATTTTTTGGAAAATCTTATTGAAATAGTCATTATTATCAATACAGAGGCCGAATGTATAGTTTTTAAATTTTTTGATTGTCTGTCTGTCTGTGACCGCTTCACGAGAAAACCACTGGATAGATTTTGATAAAGTTTGGTATGACGATAGCTGGTTATCCGGGCAACTTATAAAATACTTTTTACTTTTCTGTACGAAACGATAATATGTTAAATATTGGTGAAAAGGATATTTTTAATAATTTTATCTTGAAATTTTAGAATGAATAGAATGTTTAATTTCAATTAACGACTGGACCAATTACGGTACGAGTACTTAATACTATAGAACAAATAGTACCTATAGCTATAATTCTTTCTATATTTGGTCCATAAGGTAATCTATACAGATAAATAAAATTGAAGTGTCTGTTTGTAATGTCAAAATAACAGCTTTATACTAAATGCATATGGAATAATGTAGGTACGATATTTATAAGAAAAACACAATTTTTAAAATTTTTGTCTGTCTGTCGATTTGTTCCGGCTAATCTCTGAAACGGCTGGACCAATTTTAACGGGACTTTTACTGGTAGATAGCTGATATTATAAGGAGTAACTTAAGCAACTTTTATTTTAGAAAAAGAATTAGGGTTTCGCTCAAAAAAATTAAAACGTACCTAGGGACGCACCCGAGCGAAGCGAGGGTAAGTCGCTAGTGTAGCATAATAATTTTATTTAAGTTTCAAGTCACTGAAGATTACACATAATCAAGGTTTAGCGGCAAAATAACAAGATTTTTGCCACTTACTTATATAAACTATACACAATTTCAATTCAATTAATTAAGGCTAAACAATACAAAACAGTAGTGTAACCAGTAAGCAATGAAGGTCGCGACATCAGCCATCAGTCACGCCCTAAAACCTGCGGTGACAACTAACTGTGCCTGGATTCCAGCCTGTGGTTGCTCGCCGAGATTTCGTCTTTGATTGAGATTTGTAATTGATTTCCGCTTGTGAAACGGGAATAAGCTGTACTAGTATATACTGGGGATTTACTTAAGTTTTTTAGTTTGAAAAATATTATATAGGAATTGGCAAAGAATTGATTAAAAATCAAATTAACAAGCTAAGCTTCTTTGGATATATTGGCAATCTTTAAAAAAGCAGTAAAACCTACTTTGATAGTAACTTGTAAGACCTCTATGTTATATAACACTTAGACATCAGCAGAGTCAGAGAGAATAGAGGGTCAAGCGCTAAGGTATCTGCATATCTTGTCTACTTATTTCAATGACATATATCTTTTGATACTCATTCGTTAAGAGTCTTCAGACTTCTGAACCTGATATTCTTAAAGAAATTAGGTAATTTTAGCAAATAAACTATTCGGTTTTCACAAACTTACCAGAATGTGGCGTGTAGTGGTGTGCAGGATGTTCATACTGCGCGTCGAACAAGTCTGGATAGTACCCGGTACCTCCGCCAAGTTCTGATAGTAACTTGTACTCGTCTTTTAGACTCCATTTTGATGATGGCCACAGCTAAAAAGAATATGTATTTAGTAATATTGTAAGGTTTTGTTGATAGTTTTATTTTATTGGTATTGATTCGTATTGATAAGAGGGGGATAATTTCTTCTTCAAGTCTTGTCTTTTAGAATGAAGCACCCTTTAGTGGCGTTAGCCAATATTGTGCATTATCTTAATTATGTTAAAACAAATATCTGTAAAAACACAAACACAAACATGACAAACACAAAACATGATTTATTTTTCCAGCTATGAATATATTTAATATATAATTATGTTTGTTTGTGTTAATAACAGTAACTTGGCACTTAAAAGAGTAATTGTTGAGTTATTCATTGACTCTTTTCAGAAGAACTGTTTTCGGAGCCGGTGGTAGGAATTTACGAATGGTATGACTGTTTAACTCAATATATTTTTAATATATTTTCCTATCAGTGGTGGAGATCGAATATTTATAAAATAATTCAATTTTTATCAATAATTTGCAAAGTGGATACTTACATTGGAGTAAATCTGGTCCCCATTGTAATGACTTCTTTGTCTCTTGACATCGTCTTCTGAATGGCTGTTGAAGTCTCTATTCTCATCTGTTGGTTAAAAACAAAATGAAATCATTATTTTTATCTAAGTATTAGCAAACAAAATTATTATTTCTGTTAGTTTGTTCATTTAATTAGAGTTTGTTAAGAGTGTATGTATGTATTTAACTCTTTTTAGCGTCTCACTGCTAGGCACGGGCTTCCCTTCAACACAAGGTAGATTAGGCTATAGCCCACAACGCTGTGTAAGTGCAGGTTGGCGAACTGCACATTTCTTTTGAAAACTTGCTAGGTTCTCTTAGACATGCAGGTTTCCTCATGATCTTTCCCTTCACCGTAAGACAAGTGGTAATCATGTTAAAAACGATCCGCACATGAAAATATGAGAGGTGCGAGACTCGGAATTTGAACCCGCTTCACTCGGATTCCCAATAGAGCGCATTACCACTGGACTACCTACTTCTATACTTATAATCTTCTATATAAAAGAAAATAAATGTTCATATGTTTGTCCTCTATGTATTCTTAAACAGCTCAGAGACGCACCCAAGCGAAGCAAGAATAAGTCACTAGTAATAAGTAATAATAATAATAATAATAGACACAAATGAAAATATACATAACTACTAAAGTTAAACATAAAGGATAAACTTTAGGCAGGAAGCTCTATACAAAATTTAAGAGAAGTTATAACTTAATATAATATGGCCACAATTTGTGCACGCGCTTAATAGCACACTAAATCTTGTCGTTCTGCTGAGCGCACACCATGAGGGTAGGGAGGGGCAACAAGTTATGTCGATGTTTCAAGTTTTGTTTAATTTTTAATATAAAAAAGCATTATTCTTTTTTTTTTAATATTTTTAATCTAAATATGAAAGATAATAATTAGTGCATTTGAAGATGTTTCAATGATGAAACAGGTTGTAAGTATACAGTATAGGGGGAAAATAGTTAATTAATTTCTACACAGTTTCCCATTTATTTTAAAGATAACGTTTAATTAAAAATAATCTTTTTTAATATCATAATTTGTAAATTGCTGCCCCTTCGTAATTATAGTAAGAACACACATAACGTAACAACGTAACATGTTTTATTTGCTTAGGAATGACTTACATTTTTTTTATATTATTATATTCAATTTTAGTATATCGATATCGAATTTTCACATCACTAGTCTCTGAGACAAAACACGTCGCGGCGCGGGAGACCCACAAATATTTTAATCCCTATGCTCCTGTGTCATTACTTACAAGTTTTCTTTGAAAGAAAAATTCCATTGAAACCCTTTTCCCTCGTTAAGTGGAAAAGTTCGTGGAAACTGAACAAATGCTTTGTTACGTTTCATTAGATTATTTAGTTATGGAATATAGAGATATAACGTCATTGGTTGATTATATTTTATCAATATTTATTTTTTATTGACGACACGTTTGGCTCAGTTTGTAGTGACCCTACTTGCTGTGCCAGAGGTCGCAGGTTGGAGTCCCGCTGGTAATATACATTTGTGTGATGAACACGAATGTTTTTACTCCAGTCATGGGTGTTTATTTTATAAATACAAAAATTTGTGAGGATGGATGGATGGATGTTTGTTACTCTTTCACGCCAGAACGGCTAAACGGATCTGGATAAAATTTGTCAAAAAGATAGATTATAGTCTGGAATAGCACATAGATTATAATTTTTTATTCCGGAAAATGTACGGTTCCCGTGGGATAGACTTGTTTATGTCTAGGGACGAACCTGGAGCGAAGCGAGGGCAAATCGCTAGTCTTGTATATATATAAATTATGCGTATTTTGGAATCGGCTTTAACGATTTGAATCAAATTTTGTATTTAGATAAGGTTAGAACGTGTCTTATCTGAAAAAAAAATAAATTTTTGACAAAACAAAAAACATTTTTGATAATTAACTATTAGAGCCTTTTTCTATCTAATCACAATATGTTGACAATATCACACAGCGTCATCTCGTAAATGTTTGCGGTACTTGCATTCTTGTTAACGGATGACAGTTTACTGAAATCCGAGCGAAGTTCGGTCGCCCAAATATTTATAAATAATATTAAACAACAGACCTTGGTCCTCGTGTCTCTTCCTCTTAAGCCCGTTTCCATTGTGCAGTCCGTCCACCTGCTCGATGCCCAGGATGCCGTTGATGCTGTAGCTGCCGGTGTTGTTGACGTGCTCGGTGGGTGACAGCACTGCAGTCGCGCCGGGGGCGTTGCCCGCGTGGGTTATCACCTATAAAAACCATAATATATTACGTGTATGAAAATAAATCGGACTATTGTTATAAATTGAAAAGTGTGTGTGTGGATGTGCGTGTATGTGTATATATTTATTTGTTTATTCGTAACTCTTTCAAACTAAACGGCTAAACTATGTAGAATGACATTTAGTGCACAGTCAGACTATGACCTAGCACAAAGGATATTACACACATGACACTTAGTATTTCATTATTTACATTCTCCCTAGATTAATACCCTATATAGCTCTACACCTACTTAAATATAATACAAATTACTATCGCTAATACACATTAAATACTTGTTTAATTTTAAAAGATTATCATAATTAATCAGTCTCTAAAACACAATTATAATGTTTCCATTAATTTCAAAATATTCTTATTTGAGAAAGATAAATTCCTTAAAGAGTGGGGAATGACGAACGACTAGCATGGGCTAAGAAATAGGGTTCTAAAGAGTTAAATAAAATCCCGTGGGCCTGAAACCCTAAAAATGTACTGGAACCCAAAAAATACTTACAGAAACAACACTGCCCTGCGCAGAACTGATCTCTTGCTCTTGTTGCTGCTGCTGCTGCTGGTTGTGCGCATGCTTCGCCTTCTCCGCCGCTTTATTACGAACAATCCTGTAAATATTTAATATTGTAAGGTGTTGCCATTAAATACTACACTAAAAAAAATAATAAAGAAGGATCAATAAATATCAAATAACTTAGGTTGGAAATTAATTTATTCAATAATAATAAATGGATTATTTCGATGAAATTTGGTATGATGATAGCTGGTTATCCGGTTCAACATATAGGATACTTTTTACTGCGGGAATATATCTCATCTCTGAAAAATCTATACTAAAAGCTAAAACGTAAATTTATAAATGTGAAACATGTAAGGATATTTGTTTGTTTTGGCACGCACATAGACCGTATCTCGTCACACATGGATGTTTTTCATCCTGGTTATGCGTTAGCGTGAGATAATAATTTCACTATATTAAACAACACACTCTCCTTTACTTTCATAATAACTGTCACCTTTAAAAAAATATAGGATAGTCATAGATACGATTACAATTTTTTTTATTTGATTTGCATAAACAATATTATATTATAGAGAAAAAAATCAATTAAAAAGAAATGACATTAAATTAAAGAAGAACAAATCGTTAGCGGCACTAGAATTCTTATTTTATGTTATAATGTCCTCCCGACCGATTTCGGCCATGGCGGCCAATCTCGTTGAGACTAGGCAGATACGCAGGAGATATTATATAATATGTATTCAGCCCTTTTCAACGTCCCACTTCAATACGAGGGGAATCAGGCCATAGTCCACCACGCTGGCCAAGTGCGGGTTGGCGGACTTCACATGTCTTTCGATAACTTGCTAGGTTCTCTCAGACATGCAGGTTTCCTCACGATGTTTTTCTTCACCGTAAGGCAAGTGGTAATTATGTTAGAAATGATTTGCACATGAAAATATCAGAGGTGCGAGACCCGGGATTTGAACCCGCTTCACTCGGTTACCACTGGGCTACCACTGCTTTATTATATAATATACATGTCTATAAATATGAAATATAATAAGTGAACCCAATAATTAGAGTAACAACAAGGGATCTCCATTAGTAAAAAAACCAAGAGCAGAGCGGCACGTGGCTACATCAATACGCAATTTGGCCGCGGCGGTCGCGATTTGCAACGCTTCCGATATTCGCGTGGTGTCGTCGACGATTTATTGGTTAATGTACTCTGTATACTGTATTTTTTATAAAACAAGCTTTTGCACACGTCTGGACTCGAGAAGTTTGTTTATGTAGTACTAGTTTTTGTGCGTGGCTCGTGTGGTTACTGGGAAAGATCAAAGGCAGCCTATGTCCGTTCCTAGGACGCAATTTATGTCCTTCGAAATTTTATCAAAATCTGTTTAGCAGTTTTAACGTGAAGGGTAACGACAGACTATCACATTTATAATATTAGTAAGCAAAAGTATAGATTACTCTGCTCGTAAGGGTCGTAGTGTTGTTGTTGGTCGTGTTGTTGTTAGACAGTCTTTAAACTTAATCAGTAATATTCTAAGATGCCGATCTATGTGGTAGGAATGGTGGAGGGGTTTACCCTCATTCTTTTTCACTATGTTCCATCACATGAAACGGGATCTCTTACTATAGTCTATAAAATTCAAAAAGATTTTTTTCAAATTAGACTAGTAGTGCCAGAGATTAGCGCTTTCAATCAAAAAACAATCTCTTCAGTTTTATAATACATATACTTTAGGAATATAAGGAATGATGGAAATATATTTTATTTAATTATTTATATACCATTAAAATATATTATGTAAAACATTTGAACCAAAAAATAATAAATTAGTAGTCATTGGGGTATCTTCTGGACTTTTTTTTTTGAATTGATTAGACTAAAAAATTTAAAATAACTGAGAAATTTAATTCTCTGATTTTATGTTATGGAATTAAAAAAAATATTTACCTTAATTATAAGAATGTTGAAAATATTAAAATTTTAATTAAAACAGATACTTATATTTTTATATAACACAAAAAAATATATACATTTATTAACTTCACACATACAAATAATATTCATATAGAGCAAAATATAATTCGCCATAAGGTGAGCATATTTAAAGCAAAGCAAAGTCATTATTTCGTATCGCGGCCATTTTGTCGTCGCGGAGTTGACAGTTCATTTCCCGCCATGATGGATGGCACCCACGATGAAATATTGCTAGTATCTCCAGGGTTGACATATGCAAAAATTGTTTTGCAAACTTATCAAAAAGGTCAGATTAGAATTAGGGTCGTAATAGACTCATCACGTTTTTAGATGAACGAGATTTATGTTTCTTATTTTATAACAGATTACAAGTAGTGGGGTCTTTATTTTGATAATAGCTGTTTTGATGGATAATAATTTTGTAAGGATTTCAGTTTTGGAAGACTGCGCATAATTTTCTAAAACAGACTAGCAAAATTAACAGTTTTAAACAATAATATATTTGCTAGTGTACTTAATTCAAAATGTAGTACTAGAAACCGTCATTGGGTAAAATTTATAGCCCCGAAATGGAATGTGTCTCGTAGAACAGAATGAGATGTCTGGCGTTCCCTACATGTATACTTTTGATAATTTAATATGATGATTCACAGAAAAGTCACGAAGATTGTAGTAGGATAGTATTTTGACATTACTTTTTAGCTTAACTTCGTAATTAATGCATTACACGAATTAAATGTGTATCTATACAGATAAATAAAACTGAAGTGCCTGTATGTAATGTCAAAATAACATTTTTATAATTGCATACAAAATTATATATTGTACTTGAAAAATACAATTTTTTTAATTTTTGTTTGTCGGTCTGACTGTTTATTCTGGCTCTACAACCTCACAAACTCACAAACTTTACCTCTTTATAATGTTAGTACAGATTTAGCTGCTTTTTTCCAAAATAATTTATAAAACCATTGCGAAAAGGGTGAACATGAATTAAATTTAATAATAAGAATGGCTTACATTTTTCAAGGAACTACGTAGTTCCGGTCGGAAGGGTTACTTACATACCCTTACATTTTAATATCACCCTTGCGAAATAATGTATCCTATTGGCGAATATTTATGATTTATGAGGCTTAGTTTACTTGTTCAGAGCTTTATGAATTTTTTTTAGGAAACGAGTGAAAAAAGAGAAACGATGAATTTTAAATTTTAGAAATACCTGTTTTATATAAAAATATCATATTTAAGATTGTGATTAAAGTAACTAGTAAGATATGACTATAGTTTAATTGAAATAATTACAATAAAAAAACCCATTATAATTAATTTGACTGTTTTTGATTGATGTGCGCTCAATGATAAATGAAGACGGACAAAAATTATTCATATTTCTCAATTTTGCTTTTACTGTGTCCAAAAATCCATAAGTTTTTTTATCATGAACAATTCTGTTACAGCTTTTTATAGATTTAGATTAAATATTTGTACCTATGTGTAAAAGCGAAATACCACTTACTAACGTTTTCATTCCAAAAATCTTAACGATAATCTATGATAAAAAACCTCTCAACCCCATAAACAACCTAATTCAAATTATTATCTGACAAATTATTCAGTTTTCGCGCGCAAAAAACCAAATGTCAAAATGGGGTTGCCAAAAATATTGCTTCAATTATCCGACGTCAGCCGCCCTCTATTAAAAATGTCTTCACATCGCAACTTGGCGTTTTTTACCGATTTTTTATTTTATTATTATTGTTTTGGAGGGGCGATTTTATGGTTATGATTTACTTGAGTCGGTACTTTTGGCGAAATTTATTATTTAATTTGAATAAATTACCCAATGTTATGATCATGATAAGATTATCAAAACCTTCTTTAGTAGCCTTTTGACTGAAGAAAAGTCTAAAGGTTTTCCAAAGATTTCTTTAAGAAAAACTTGTTTTGCTATAGTTATTAGTACTTTTAAATCCTTTGCAAATAGATGAAATAAAAGGGAAGAAAATATTGTAATTCGTCACTTAACATCTGTTTCCGCCGGTAATTAAACAGTTTTTTTATTAGTTGAGTGTCTCCCAATCACAGTGGAGTGTAGTCACTGGACAAAAATCTAAGTAATCATTAGCGCGATTTATATAATTATCAATTTATTTTAAATTAATCTACACATATAATAAAATTGTAACTAAGTCGAATCTGTACAATAAATATTATTTTGAAACATCTTACTGAAATAGACATTAATATGATACAGAGGCCGAAACTATAGTGTTTAGATTTTTTGTCTGTCTGTCTATCTGTATGTCTGTGACCGCATCACGAGAAAACCACTGTACAGATTTTGATGAAGTTTGGTATGATGATAGCTGGTTATCCGGGTCAACATATAGTATACTTTTTACTGCGGGAAAATATCTCATCCCTGAGCTAAACGTAAAAACGTAACTAGGGAAGAACCCGAGTAGAGCGAGGATGAGTCGCTAGTTTATTTTAAATATCGTTTTGAAATATATTTTTTAAGTTTTGTGTGTTAAATATTAAAGCAAGACCAATAAGTTAACCGAAAGTTAAAATTAAAAAAAAAAACATTAAACCCATCTCCAACAGAAATTGCCCAACAAAAGCCGAGGGTTAAATTTGCACCCGAAGCATAAATACTTTCGTATTTATACGTCATGAGACCGCAGCCGTTGATGGGACATTAACGTCGCGTGTCGGTCACGTGACCGTCACGTGACCGACATGCGACCCCGAGATATGTCCTTATATGGAATTGCTTTAAAATTAACTAAATTTTGAGATCTAATCTAGGTCTGTAGGAAGTGTTTATTAATTTAAAGGGGTTAACTGACCGCTTACCGATAAAATATTCAATTTTGTATCATCGATGATATGTCGATAAGGTCGTTTTAATTCTTTTAAACTTTGTCACTTTGTTTTTTAAGTAATCACATGTTTTATAGCAATTAGTTAACGTGTTGAGAGGCGTATACACACCCGTGTGTATTTTAACAATTAATTTCCCGGAAATTCGCAAGGACGCGTTAAATTACTAAATATGATTTTGTTTTCTACAAACGACATATTTAAAAGTATTAGTAGAGTCTTCGTAGAGATAGAGTATTAGTAGAGACATATGTAGGCTTTTCAAACTTTATATAAAGTCACAATATATTTAGATGTTTTCCTTTGTAAGAAAAATATTCTATTCTAGATCATTATCCATATAAATTTTTCATATTCATAAAGATTTTTTCAGGAAACATATTTTTTAGTAAATATGTTGTTATTAAATTAAGTTAAAAGAAAGAGTGAAGAATATGATGTCTATACATGTTATTTTGTATTTCAATGTGATATTTATAAGAACACTAACGACTCACCGGCGCTCCGCTCGAGTTCGTCCCTAGTTTTGTTTTAACATTTAGTACAAATTACTCAGATATGAGATATTTTTCCGCAGTAAGAAGGATCCTATATGTTGACCCGAATAACCAGCTATCATCATACCAAATTTCAACAAAATCTGTCTAGTGGTTTTCTCGTGATGTGTTCCCAGACAGGCAATAAGACTAAAATTCTAAAAACTTTAGATTCGGCTTCTGTATCGATAATAATGACTATTTCAATAAGATTTACCAAAAAATATTTAATGTACAGATTCGACTCAGTTAGAATTTTATTATATGTATAGATAAATATTATGGTGTCACATTTTTGTAAGTCCTATTTAGATGTAGTTTTTATTACATAAGGGCAATTACTGACGAAGTGACGTAAAATAGGTAGTACAAAACTAAAAGAACCTCTTTTTACAAACCTCTAATGGTTCTATATAACTGGGTGTGGCTTTCAAGAGAAGGTAAGAAATAACATTTCGAAATGTTTTACCGAAAAACTAAGCGATTTCTCCCCTTTTAGAAAGTGTACTGTTTCATTTTAAATGAAACCTTATGATCTTGTGATTGAGTATGTTTTTGTTTATCTACTAAGTAACTATAAAACTAGATGAAATGGCTACTGAAAGAGCGTTTGTTTAGACAATAAATCAACTGTATATATGTTTTTTGATCTTTTTAAAAAAAAACAAAGCCACTTTAGTTGACATTCTTTTTTTTTCTTAACTTACTGTCTACTTGATTATATAATATCTATAGAATAAAATGGTGAATTTGTATACGTTTTAAATAATAAATATTAACAAATCGCTTATTTTCAGGCCCAAGCAAGGGGTACGGCCGGAAGGAGGGAGCTACAAAGATGGCGCAGCGGAAGACGACACGTGCTCACGCCGGATATCCTGCGTCCATTGAGTTATTGCTTCACTTATAATAATCGTATAAAGTCACGGTTTTCGCATTTTCGGTTTATGGGAAACTTTATTATAGTATTTTTCGATTATGGATTTTCTATGGAATGAGATATAATAATCATTTAAATTAAGATTTTTGTGTATGAGTACCTAATAGTAGCTATGTGTTACTTTACGTCATAGTTCAAGTATGAACTAAATTTCCTCCAAATCTGTTCTGCTATTTCGGTGTAAACGAGTTACAAAAATACACACATACCTACTAATTTTTGCATTTATAATAATAGCGGTTTTTGAAACAAGGATTTCTATAGAAACTGAACCTGTATTCACTGACCTTATAGACTTTTCTTGACATTTGCTTTTTATAAAAAAATCTGTAAAATATCTGAGTATCATATCATTTTAGACTGTCTTAAGACAACCTAAACTATGATATAGCGTCCATTGATAATTTTTTTTTAGAAATATCTAATCATGAATATGAAACAAAAGCATATCAATCACTTAAGCTCAAGTGTTACCCGCATTAAAAATCCACGCGTCTAATTACGTGTTGCCAGATTAGATAAAAAATATATTACGTGTCGTTTATCTATTTAATCTATGCTACCGTTTATTAATTTATGGTTATCTGTGGATATCCTTATCACTTGCAAGTTAGTTTAATTCAGGATAAAAGTATTACAAGCTTTAATGTTACTATTTGTGTGAAATATTTGCGTTATGTTTTAAAAGGATATATTATTCCTTTACTGATATGGCTACTAGCGATATGCCCAAACTTCACTTGCGTATTCTCTGATATTCCAAATGAAACTAGTCACTTCTTCCATGCAAGAACTTCTGGACTTGGATATCGGTATTTTAAATATGAAAACTGTACCAAAAATTATTTATAATTTTTAAGTATTAGTAATTTACTAACTAAAAGATTAATTGATACTTTAAATTAAGCTTAGAATAAAAAAGAATTGTTAAAAGAACTTTATTATAAAAAGTGAAGAAAACAGTGAGGAGTGAGTACTAAGCTCAGAAGGAAGGAAATATAATGTATTTTGATATATACTTCGGTCAGTATATAATTTCTTTGTCTACATATAAATAGACAAAGATAAAACATTTCAGTACCTATTTTTCCCCTGTCAGTCAATCGATTTTCCTTTTTTGTTTACTAAATATTGATTATTGATTCTTATTGTTGTCAATAAAAAAGATTGAAAACCGTTAATTTGTTTTAATATAATGATAGCTACTGGGCGATCCCTAGTTATTATTAACTAGCGGCTCATTCACGCTTCGCTCGGGTTCGCCTCTAGGAAAAAAAACGAACATTTCCACAGAATTCCACGGGAACTGTACATTTTCTGCAATAAAAAGTAGCCTATGTGTTATTCCAGACTATAATCTATGTCTGTGCCAAATTTCATCCAGATCCATTCGCCGTTCGGGCGTGAAAGAGTAACAAACATACATCCATACTCATACACTTTCACATTTATAATATTAGTATAGATGTTTAATTTCTAGATATGTTATACTGTTTTTTCTAAAACATCTAGATTTCCTATGTCCAATGCCAAATAAGCCATCTAATATCAAACAGGGTTAGAACAACTCGTCCCCTATATCCATTAGGAGTGCATTACTACACAATAAGTATTGGTATCAATAAACTGGGGTGCAAAATCGCATTACACGATGGAGTTGTTTTTGAAGTGATAGAATTAAAAGGGTTCCTTTGGAGATTGTAGAAATATTGTCATTTGACGATTATTGATTGTTTTGGCAGAACCAGTTCTTATCAAAACTTTTTTGCAATAACGTTCAAATAAAAAAAAATAATAAAAAAACCAACTCAAACTCAAATGTATGGAAGTACATAATATCGTTATTATTATATTTAAATAACATTAAACATAATATTGCCTATTTTCTCTTAGATTTATGTGAATATTTCACATTGTAATAAAATTATGAATCTTTTTACGGATTTTCCACGTTTTTTTTATTTATTTTTTTATTTCCAATGCTTCGTATGCTTTTCGGTAAATACGACCAAAGGAAGGGCTAAGGTGTTAGGTGTCACAATGTGTATAGACCATTGTGACATCTAACACCTTAGTACTTAGTACCTTAGTACTGATCATTGGACAGATCCAATCTACCCGCAAACCTTACCTTATCTCACCGGAAAGTAAAAAATATATATAAATAATTCAAATTTTTGTTTGCTACAGTAATACAATTAAAAGTATTTAAAACATTTTACGTCGTAATTAAAAGAAAACTTACCTATTTATACTAGAAACAGAAGGAACATTGTCCTGACTGCATATCCCTTCACTGAGCAGCCGGTCCCTTATCTCCCACGCGAACATTGTAGGGTTTTCACGTTTGTATGCAGCTATCGCGTCAACTACGGGAGGGGTAGCTACTTTGGGTTTAGAACCTCCTATCACACCAGCTTTGAAGCTACCGGTTTCGTAGTACCTGGAAGGAAGATTTGAATTAGTATAATCCAAAGGTATACATAAGGGTTGTATGAGCCAGTCTAGCCCTTTCAAGGTAAATAGAAACAATATATGTATATATATTATACATATATGTACATATTTCGTTACTATGAAGGTTCAATCCAACAGAGGGACAGGAGGCACATAAATCTCAAAAATATATGGTGGTGACATAATACTATCGTAAACATTTTCCCTAAGCACTAAAAATATTATATCTTATAGAACTTTATTGGCATTACTTTTACTCTAAAATTCTTTGCTTGTGAGAAGTGATAAGTACATATAGTTAAAAGTAACAGGTTCGTAGTCTTATTATTATTATTTTTTTTTATATGACATTCAGTGACAAACGAGCAGACAGACCACCTGATGGAAAGCAGTACCTGTCGCCCATAACACCTACGGTTCATGCACTTAGGTATTAAGTAACAAAAAAAAGTCTTATTATATTTAACTGACTGTAGAAATTCATATTAACTTAATATAAATGGGGGCTTAGACAAGATTTCATTATGAAGTCGTTGAAGACTAGAAATCTATAAAAATATATGAGGAGAACATATTATGGTTATAATTTTATAATGTTTTTAAAAAATTATATTATTTATCAATTATAATGTCGCCATAATATCGTCTATACATACAATAAAACAGTAACTTAGCGAAATCGATGTACGCGTTTCACGCAAAAAGTACTGAACCGATTTTAACTAAATTTTGTGAAGTAATACCTTATTCCTCGAGTCAATATTTAGGATACCATTACCCTAGGAAAATCTTTATTTCCACGGGAAAAAATAGTAACTGGCCCTTAGTAATTTATATGGCTAACGCTATCTCAACCTTAAGAGATACATCAAAGTACTAGAAAATTGTATTTTTTAAAAAGGCCTTCACAACAGTACCTACCGCAAAAAGATGTGTATCTCCTAAGGTACACTTGCAATAATTATTTATATCTATTTAAAACGTACCTAGGGACGCACCCGAGCGAAACGAGGGTAGGTCGCTAGTTTAAATAAATATTATTTCATCACATTACAAATAATCATTAATATACTAACAAACGTTAACCTTTACAAAAACTTAACAGATTTTTCAATCAACAAAATATATTACACGTACAATTCACAAAAATCACAGGGTATTCCCCAACGGGCCGTATACATGGGCTCGGACGCACGCCCCGCCTCTAGGGACGTGGCATTAGAACAAAATTAAATTTCAACTGCTCAATAAAATAATGAGAGATATTATGACGATTCGATTATGTACCCTTTGAGGGATGATTTATTTGTATTTTTAGCTGATGCAAAGCCATGTTGATGGTTTTGAAACCCAGTAGGTTAGTTAATTAAGTTTTTACTTATTTTTTTTTTATTAAAACTGTTTTTGTCCGCAGTTTTGCTCGTTTGGTAAAAAGTAGCCTATATCCTCATGATGCACTGCAAATTTCATTGAAATCTTTTCAGCAGTTTAAGCGTGAAATGTAACAAACAGACAGAGAGAGTGAGTAGTAATAGGAGTTTCTATTTTTTGTGAGAGTATATTACGTTCATCCTGCAATATGTGTCCACATTGCACGATGATAATAACGTAGTAATAAATATGTTGGGACACTAACACACTACACCATCTAGTTCCATGATAAAATACGAGACTTCTGTTATAGTTAGATAGTTACTATACATATATAACTTTAAATACAAACATATTACAAATATAAACACACTCATCACACAAATGAATGCCAGCAGGACTCGAACCCGCGACCGCTGGCAAATCAAGTAAGGTCACTACAAAATGAGATAAGCGTGTCGTCAAAATACAGACATACAAACTTCCGGACGTGGGTAAGGTTATATAATAATTAATATATCAATACTAATATTATAAAGAGGTAAAGTTTGTGATTTTATGAGTTTGTTACGTTGTAGGGGGTAATCTCTGGATCTACTGAACCAATTTAGATGAAATTTGGTAAGAAGATAGTTTGAGACCATAGAAAGGACATAGGACTTTTTATCCCGGAAATAATCCCTTAAGGGGGTGAAAATGGAGATGAAAATTTGTATGGGGAATTAAGCTAGGGACGAATCCGAGCGAAGCGAGGGTGAGTCGCTAGTATAATATAACAGTATACTACAGAAATAGAAGAACCTAGTAGTTATTATTACATCTAGAACAAGTACTAAGGATATTGTGTTTATTTTACAAGGGTCGTTATTCCCGTGGGATACAGACAATTTCTCTTACAATAATAGATTGTTTGTATTAACATCAGTCACAAAAAACATGTTATGTTATTAGGTAGGTTATGATAAATATTGCTAGGTTATTCGGATGCAAACTTTTCTGTACATTGTTAAATTTTAATAAAATTGTCATTATTAAAGTGTTATTATTTATTTATATGATATTATATGTACATATGATATTATATATACATATGACACTTTATGTATGAATCATTTCTGACATGATTACCACTTGTCTTACGGTGAAAGAAAACGTCGTGAGGAAACTTACATGTCTGAGAGAACCTAGCAAGTTTTTGAAAGACCTGTGAAACCCGTCAACCCGCACTTGGCCAGCGTGGTGGACTATGGCCTGATCCCACTGTGGTCTGTGCCCAGCAGGGGGACGTTAAAAAGGGCTGAATACAATTGCTTTAACTTATCCGTGAATATACTGAAAAATTGACCACCAAAAGATACCTAAATATAGAGTAGAAAAATCAACTTTTTGACAAAGACATTGCGTATTCAGAGATACTTAAAATAGAAAAAGCAGTTGACAACTACCGACAGAAGTGAAAACTTAAAACTATAAACAATCAGTTGTTATTGTTGGATATTCAATTTAATTGTTTGATCTTAAATTAAAATTTTTAAATTAAAACTGTTTACATTTATTTGGTTTTGACATCTATCGGCGCTTCGAGTGTTAGCGTTAACACGTCACGTGACCATGTCGATGACGACTTACATGAATTAACTCCCCATCCAAACAAACTAAACAATTTTCCTCATCAGAAGACACTGACGCTTCATTTCCTTTTCACTCACCACAAAGTATTTTTGTTATAAAGCAAATAGCATTATGGTCGCATAACGTCCAATAACAAAAAGAGCATATTCGAAATTTTGCATCAGCTACCCTAAAACACTTACACCCCTCTCGTTCTCGAGTATACTTATTACAATGTAGGTACTGTGATGAACAAAAATATTTCGGTTCTAATTTATACTATAATATTCTATAAAAGCTAAGTTGTTTGTTTTTTTTTATTTGTATAAGTACTCATGTCTGGAGCAATCAGTCCGTTTTAAAATGTCTTCTGAATTTTTTAACTCACCTATTTATTAAGGAACCCTACTTGGTGAAGTTACCGGGTATTCATCAATATATTAGTATTTTAAATATGAAATGGTTTCATCATATTTTAAAGCAAATACACATTTCTCGAATAATTTTCCATAGATCAGATAATTTTTTTGTCTATATAAAAAACATATGGCAATCATATATTAAGGCATTATTTAATTGGGTAATAACAGGTAATTTTTAGTTAAATTCAATGTAAAAACTCAACTTGCCTAGTACTTTTCTATTTACTCATCTAATATTATTCTGCTACTATATACTTATAATTTATTGTATTATATATAATATTATTGTGTTTGATAATATAAAGCTTAAGTCATACTAAATTCACAAAGCACTTCTATCCAACCACTACTCACATCGCACTTAGGGTGTGATCACACTTATAATTGACTTACGCCACCCTAACGCAAATTACTTAAGTGCCCTACCATCGGATTACGTGTTTTTATCTCTGTAATCCCCTGTAATACTATTGATGGTGTTATCAATTACTGCTTAGAGGTGACAAGTAAGTTGTTTTATTTTATTATTTGTATGTAACAAACATATAAATAATAAAAAAAAACAATGGTTTAGTTATTGTTTTTGATCAATTTCAGAAAAAGTGCTAAGTTCAGACATGTCATAATTTTTTTTATTTTAAATACACAGTTAGTTAACGATGGTCTAAAATAAACTTCTAGGAAAAATCCAATATATAAGATTTCTTTAGGTTTACGTAAATATTTGATATTTCAAATGAAAGTATCTTTTCGGATTTTTTCGTGGATTTATTTTGATTTTTGGTTCCCTAAACTTAAGGTCTAAGAACCAAAAATCAAAATAAATCCGCAAAAGAATCCATAAAGATAGTTTTATTTAAATGTCAATTTTATAAGGAATGCTTCAATTTAAATAGATTTGCAAACTGTACTTTATTAGTTTTAAAATCGAATTGAAACTTCATTTTTCAATTAAAATCGATCAAAATAAGAAGATAAATAAATAAATATGTTAGGACATTAACACCATCTAGTTCCATGGTAAGCTAGGATACTAAATAGTGTAGTGTACACATATTTAATTTTAAATACATACATATTATAAATATAAACACCCATGACTGGAGTGACAAAACATTCGTGTTCATCATACAAATAAACGCCCCCAGCGGGACTCGAACCCGCGACCACTGGCATAGCAAGTAGGATCGCTACAAACAGCCAAACGTGTCATAGATAAAGAATAATTTGTTGTATTTAGTTACATTACTGCTATATGGCGTGTCATCAATATCAATAGATTGATCAATTTGTGAACGAGTGTCTGACATATTGGTTGCCGATAAGAGCAGAGGGGACGTAACAGGATTACATGCACCAGCTTTACTTGTACTTGGGTTTTAGTTATGATATTATATTACATACTAATATATGAAATATATACATAAAGCCTTTTATTATATGTTTAACTAGAGACTCACCCTCGCTTTGCTCGGGTTACAATAATATATGGAATTTTGTCCGATTTGTTGACATTTATGATTACTGCTCCGCTCTATTGGATAGTAGCATGATGATATATAGCCTATAGCCTTCCTCAATAAACGGGCTATCTAATGCAAAATGAAATTTTAAAATCGGATTAGCTAGTAATTCCTGAGATTAGCGCGTTTAAACAAACAACAAACAAAAAAATAAACAAACAAACATATTCTGTCTCTTTATAATATTAGTATAGTTTTTCAGTAAACTTGATCTATAATAAATATTCAACTGATTTATGTAGTAATTTTTATATACATACTTTCCATCTCTGAGTTTTCTCTACTTCGTAATTTTTGGACGAAATCAAGAACGACAATATTTAAAAAAAAAAACATTTCCGGGCCTAATAAATACCGGTACCAACTAACATACAAATGAAAGTAGCACGGTCCTGTCCGTATATAATAATTATACTGTTTTTCTGTACTGTCTGTACGTATGCAGAAAGCGTGACGCTCGACTCACTTCCGTTTTGAAAATTTAACACGCAATATTTAACCTTAATTTATAGTAAATAAAGCTCACATTTCATTGACAATGACTACGTAATTGTACAGTCAGCAACAATGCAATTAAAAATAAAACGCTCAAACAATATTTTCTTTTATATCTACGGTTTTAAAGGTGCATTTAGTTTACATGTTTTGTTGTATAAAAAGCTTTAAAAAGTTGTACATTAGTGTTATTTGTATACTGAAGTAATGATTTTTAAGAAGTAATTACAATTACAGATTGGTTTAGTTCTTAACGCCTCGTTTGATAGCCTGGTCTAGATCTAGATAAATTAACTAAAAAGGAGGCGAACTATTGTTACTAAAAATGTATACATTACCTTTAGCTTTCAGAAATTTAATCTGTACATATAATAAAATTCTAATTGAGTCGAAACTGTACATTAAATATTTTTTGGAAAATCTTATTGAAATAGTCATTATTATCGATACAGAGGCTGAATCTATAGTTTTTAGAATTTTTGTCTGTCTGTCTGTTTAGGAAGGCATCACAAGAAAATAAATGGACAGTTTTTAATAAAATGATGTATGATGACAGCTGGTTATCCAGGTCAGCCTGTAGGATATTTTTTATTGCGGGAAAATATCTTATCTCTGAGATATATATCTATACTAAACGTTACGAAAATAAAAACTTGGGATTGATGTGATCTAGGATATTTATAAAATTTAATATTGAACAAAATTATTGTAACGATATAAAAAAGCCTTTTGAATGTTTACCTCATGTGGTAAAATCTGAACTTTCAAATATTATTTCGATTTGTTTTACTCATTTGTTCAATTTAAAGAATTATTTTGTATAATCGAACATATACCTATACAGAAATCGAATTTACGACCACTAACGCCCTAAATCACGACAATTACGTTAAAACCATTTAAACAACAGTTAAAAATTAAACCCTTAATCAGAGTTTAAAAATCTATTCAACATGTACTGTATAGATTATAGAAATACAAAGTATAAAACTGCAGCTTCCAGCGAATTCAAAACGTGGGATGGACGCCCGGGGAAAATAAATTGAAAAGCAATAGCTTCTATTCAGCTCCCGCGGGACTAGTGATGTGCCATAAAATACTACTGATGGTGTCGTGTACACAATATGCTTTGGAATTGTGATTTTATTAGAAAATATATTTGGTTGTGTATTCAAAAAATAATGTAGTAACTGACAGATAGTTGTTGGCTCTTATTGTGTAGATCATAATAAGAGCTTTAAATGAAATATATTTTTTTTTAAATTATGTGAATATAGCAACCCTAAATAGATTTAGGTAGATATATTTTATTAGTTTTTTTTTAATTATAAAGATTCTAATTGCAACCGTAATTAAATAATTAGAAATGATTAAATTAAAGCGACACTCATTAGAACTTTTAATATTGTACTTTTTAGCCCCAATGTACCTAACATTGGGGTCATTTCTCGCATATTGTTCATCTTACATTTTGCTTTTAATTATCAAATGTAAGAGATTCATTTAAATTCATTGAGTTTAAAAATATTACAATTTTTTACTAAATATTATGCGATTGGAAAAAAGTGTCATTCCTCAGAAGAAATGGCGAAAAAAAACTCAGCGGGACCAATATATTTTTTCTTTTTTTTTTTAATTACATTAATTTTCTAACGTTAAATAGCTAAAAAACAATCACATTATTCCCAATGTGTGTTATCGTACTAATATTATAAATACGAAATTTTGTATGTATGTTTGTTACTCTTTCACGCTGTGATGACAGGACAGATTTGGATCAAATTTTGTATACATATACAGTATAACTTGGAGTATCACATAAGCTACTCTTAAATATCTAGGGACGCAAAAACAAACATAATCCCGAACACAGCACATCACTAGGGTCAGTTTCAATTTAAGTCAAACAATAGCCAACGAGTGGTCTTCATTCATATTGTGTCGTATTGTTCCTGTGTTTGTTAATTTTAGCTTTGCTTTGTTTACTTCAATATATAAATGGAAATGTGATAACGATTCTTTTCTCACTACATATAATTTAATTTGAAATGTATATTTATTAATACAGTTATATAACAGATGCTCATTCAGCATATAATTATTGCTCATTAAACTTGTTTTATTAAAATAAAACTAACTGTTTCGAAATTTTTATGTATATGACAACATTAGTGTAGCTTTAGGCTATATCAATAGTTACTAAAACAAAAGAAAATCACTTGACAAACAGAGAAGAAAAGTGTACTGTTTTGTCTTTATACATGTTGGTTTTTTATATGTTAGAACATTAGCACATAGCACCATCTAGTTCCATGGTAAGCTACGAGGCTCGTGTTATGGATAACAGATAGTTGATACACTACACATATATAACTTTAAATACATACATATTATAAAACATTCGTGCTCATCACACAAATGAATATTTCATAAAAAATAATAAGTGATAGTAGTATTAGTTAATACATGTACCTTTCATTTTATAAGAAAATAATATGAAATGTACGAAAACGATAAAGGGAATGTATTATTTATGTTTTTAATAATGTAATTAATATCTATACTAATATTATTAAACTGAAGGGTTTCTTTGTCTTTTGTTTTGAATAAAACTATCTTTTCGGATTTTTTCGCGGATTTTATTTTGAACCAAAAACCATAACCAAAATAGATCTGCGAGAACCCAATTAAAATACATCCGAAATGATGATTTGACATTTTAAATAAAACTATTTAAAATGTCAAATATTCGCGTAAATCTAAGAAAGTCTGTCTTTTGTTTATTTAAATTGTTTCTCGAAGTAACTGTCAGATTCCATGCATTTTGTTGCATATTTATTAAGGCTATTTACGCTTATCAAAAATAATAATAGGCGAATTTCTGAAATACATAATATTACACTGAATAATGAATTTTAAATTGAGCTAGATTTCACTTCAAATGGCAGACCATATAGAAAATACTTTAGAATAGACACAAACAAAACTAGAAATAGAACAGCCTTTGATAAAATCAAAGTAGTAGTACAAAGTAGTGTAATCAACTAATTATATTAATTTACTCGCGAGTCGAATCTCTGGTACATTTGTGGTTAGCCGCTGCTTAACTGCTATCAAGACAATTTAACTAAACCGCAGTTAACTTGCAAAGCCACTCGATTACTTCAAATTAATAACACTTAACTACACAAACATGTCTAGTATAGTATACTACGTATGCTGCCAGTACGTAGACTGCCAGCGTTACGTGTACTTTTAAAGATTTTTTTAACATATTTAATTACCTTTTTTTATATATTAAGTTAACTAACATTTTCAACGTCTATTTCTTACTGTTATTTTACTTATAGACATTTAATTATTATGATAAGTAAAATTATTTTCTACTGATTGATAAGAAAATGTTATAGTTGCACAGTACAGACAATATATGATATGGCTTAGAGTAACTAAAAATCTGACTCTGTAATCTAAAATCTTCATAATTAAATGTGGAAGTTTGTGTGTATGGTGGTCACTTTTTTCCATTCTTTCTAAAAAACAAAAAAAAATAAGAGATAAAACTATTCGCCAAAAAAATCTGGTTTAAATTATTTACTTTTGTTTGAAATTCATCCATAGAAACAGTAAGATCGAACAAAAATACTAAATTTCTAAGAAATTTCATCTCATTTTAGATTACCCCATAAAACAACAACGTAAATACCGTTCTTATATCAGCGACAATGGCATGAATAACATATATAGAGTATGTACGTTCCGTTGACTGAACAGAGCGGCGCGTGCGCACACTTTGTGCACACATTACATCCATTTTACCATTGTTTCGTCTTTAGCTTATAAAATTACACAATTTCCATCTTTACCAACTCAGGAATACATTATATATCGCTATGGCACGGAAAGCTCGTGCCAAAGTAATTGAAGCTAAGATTTTTTTACTACAATTGTATGTAATAGCTCAATTTAATAGCGACATAGTTTACCTAAAATCGTAGATTTGGATGTAACTCCCCTTTGTTCGAATTGTTAAATTGTTGTCGTTTTGTATTGTGTGTACTTTGAGGTTAATATTTATGAGCATTATATTCCAAATTGGTCTCAGAAACAATCATTTTTCATGAAATTAATTTTTGGATTAGAATATTAGTATATACATATGTACATTACCTATAATAGGTAGGAAAGTGAAAATTGCCAACAAAAACATATATAAGGATACAATTTCTTTGTTATATATAACAAAGAAATTGTATCCTTTCCATTATGAGGTTTATTTTCAGAACGTCAACTGTAACGTATCTACTTAATATTGAGATTAGTTCAACATTACAGCTAACCATAAGAAGGAAACAGACAGACAGATAGACTCATTTTATTTTGTATAAGCAACTTCCCTCGCTTCGCTGTCGTGCGCCCATAGTTACGTTTAAATTTTTTGAGCGGATCCCTAACTCTTTTTTTAAAACAAAAGTAACCTAAATTACTCCTTATAATATCAGTTATCTACCAGTGAAAGTCCCGTCAAAATCGGTCCAGTCGTTTCGTAGATTAGCCCGAACAAACAAACAGACACACATACAGACATATAAAAAAATTAAAAATCGTGTTTTTCTTCGTAGTAAAACGCTGTTATTTTAACATTACAAACAGACACTTCAATTTTATTTATCTGTATAGATTATTATATATTTTTGTAGAGATAGGAAAAATAAAACAACTTACCGGGATAGTATCTTTGAGACGCAACCGTGAGAAACGCGTAGCTGTCGACTGATGTCACAGGGTCTAACCCCACTATGAGCTAGCTCAACTATCCTTTGTCTCACGACGTCGGGTAAGGGCCGTCCGTTTACGAACACTCCGCCTAATTGATTCACGCCGCCATGACCTGAAAGAAAGATCTTATTAAATCTATATGTAGAATGTAGAGATGATGAATAATATACTGCTTAAGATTACTTAAAATATTATTTAAATGGCAATTTATGAGATGCTGTGTAAGCTCTATTTTCTTTCATCATTTCAAATATCAAAAGTAATGACTGTTAAAAATTCACATTGTTTATAATATATAGTCCAACAAACATTTTCTTTTTTGTGATGTTAGTAAAGACTATGTGTGCAGGTTTATTGATTTCTATGATCAGAGTTACATAAAAAAAAATATTCAATTTAATCAAATAAAAGTAATATTTGAAAGTAAAATATTTTTTCATTGTAAATTTTTATGTCGAGTATACGTATTTATTGCAAATATGAGATATTTTCAATCTGTGCGACCGTGACCGGGTATCGACCGGGAGTACCCGGCCGTGTAGCGCGTCGGAGCACAACCGATCAATGTTACGAGCTCTTCTTAATATTTTGGCAAAGTAAATCGTGAGGTTTTTGATACGTTTATGACATATATTTTACTTAAAAAAAACAAAATGGACTTTCGATTAATTATTTTTCCGTAAGTCTACAGCGGTTGCTTTCATAGGCGATGGTAGAGTATGAGTGTAAGATTTTTGGTTTTGATTTCTTTTAGCCTCAACTTTTATATATACCCATGAGTTTTTAATAGAAATATTTAAAATCATGAAATAATTACACTATCAAAGAAAATTTTCATATATTTTCCATATAACGTTCGCTGGTGACATTTCAATGTTATTTGCATAGAGTCAGGCATTTTTGCATATCGTATACGAAAAATTTAAGCTTTAACTTTGTTATTAAGATGTCAAAAAGCTAAAAAAATTAATATACCTAGCTTTACTTATATACTATTATTCTATTTATGATGAGATGAGAAAACGTAGTGACATAGATCTATCTATTCTAGTTCTTATCTACGGATATTTAGTTTGCGTGTCAGGTTTCAATTCTACGTATAGTGGTTTCATCTTAGTTATTATGTAACATTTGTCGCGTGAAGATATTTAGTTCACAGCATCCAATAGCCTAGTAAGAGATGAGTCTATATTACGAGTATATCTCTACATCCATAATAATATTATAAATGCGATGGTAACTCTGTATGTTACCTTTTCACCCTTAATCCGCTGAACCGATTTAGATGAAATTATGTATGAAAATAGTTTAAGATCCTGGGAAGAATATAGAATAATTTTTATCTCGGAAATCATCTCTTGAAGGGGTGAAAAGAGGGGTGAAGGTTGTATGGGAAATCAATCATTTCTCAAATAAGAAACATAAAAAGTAATGTATAGATTTATATAAAATGTACTATTAATTTATTAGATAAATAGTAATACATAGTAGTATATGTAATTGAATAAAAATCTACACAAAGCCACATTTTCCATGCACTTTCAGCTTCCAGATAGAACCTTTAAGACACCCGGGCGTGGGTGCGCGAGGCGTGACGATCGATCGGTTACGCCCCGTGCTCGCTCGATACCCGGTATAACAGGGTTTGTTTTCATCTCTACACATCGGTGATTTGCGAAAACTAGATAATATTTACTATTATTTTAATCGAAATTTAAGTGATGGACTCTACATTTTGATGTAGAGTCGAAATTGGATTAGATTTACGTACTTTAAGCATTTCGAAAGTACATTTCAGTTGTTTTAAAAAATGTTTTTGTTCAAAGTTATTAAATAACATTTAGATACAAGACGATTATTCCTCATATTGAGTAGCACAACAAAATTAATTTAGAAATATATAGAGTGAAACATTTTTGCATTTTTAATAAGTTTTTGCTTTGTCATTATATTTTTATATTTAGCTTTAAACGTAATGTTCTAGAATACAGCATACGTGTGTTATGTAGCAACTTTCTCTACATAAGTCGTTATTATGTAAACAAACACGATTTTCGTGTACATAAAGTGTACATTTTTGCAATACGCCGTAAAACATTCTAAAATCAGTAAGAAGGTATTAAAAGAGGTTCTAAAAAATATTATTAAAAATTTCTAAAAATATAGTAATTTGCACATTTTAAACATTTTAGCTGTACAATTCTTATAAGATTTTTTGAAACTGGTTGCCCGTAAGAGAAAAATCTAGAGTAATATACTCTATATTACTATCCATTATACGTTCATTGGTTTTTTTTTAATTTCTTAGTTTTGTATACTTTATATTAACGGTTAGTATAGATTTCTCGAAGATGAGATATTTTCCCGCAGTGAAAAGTAATTCTAAATGTTGACCCGGATAACCCACTATCATAATACCAAATTTCATCAAAATCTGTCCAGTAGTTTTCTCGTGATGTGGTCATAGACAGACAAAAATTCTAAAAACTATAGATTCGGCCTCTGTAGCGATAATAATGGCTATTTCAACAAGATTTTCCAAATAATATTTAATGTGCAGATTCGACTTAGAATTTTATTATATGTATAGATAAAGTATATAATATACTAATTTGAAAAAAGCCTTATAACATCCCTATTCATTAAGACAGGCATATTTCACAGAGAAGAGCACCTGCGAGTTTCCCGTGTCACAGCTTCCGGTACGCCATCTTGTTATTACAGTTAATTACTAGAGCGCTTAATTCATGTCTTAGCTTTATTTTGTCTTACATTCATTGGACTATGTTTTTTGTTTGGTTTTACATGAATTTAAGTTTCATGTTAAGAGTATCGAATATAATATATGAATATTGTTTATTTTTTTTAAAGTGAAATATATAAAAAATACAAATAACAAAAATATAATGTTAATGCTAGGAATGGTATAAATTTTTAGTATGATTTTTTTATATTCATTTGTATGCATTTTATATATTATTAGCATAAAATAGCAGAAAATTTGATGTAGTACTGTTCTTCACCTATCTGATAGGTTACCTATCTGGTTAAAAAGTATTTTATATTAAGCATAATACATAGATAAATCTTTGTCTTTTTTGTGCTTTGTTTTTGTTGTTCATCTTGTTGCCTTAAGAAATATGTTTAAAGTTCTGTTTACGAAAAATAATCAAAAAACATTTGTTTTTTAAATATGTTTCTGAGCTAACAGTCAGATATGAAAAAATATTGATGAATTTCGTAGGCTACTAAAGGAAGATTACGAGTATCCCTCATCATGTTAAAACCTTTAAGAGTGGAATTGAAATATCATATAAATGAACATCGCGAGCAAAGTCGCGAACTTGAAGAAGATCTGCAAACTTCCAGATATATCAGGAAATCTTGCAAAATAAACACAGATACAAAAATCTTTATAAGAATATACAGTAGATTCAGAGTTTAAATCTAAAATGTATATTTTTTTCATCAATTTATTTGTTACAAAGTACAGAATCCACTAAAACAATCTGCAAGCTACACCTGGTGATCTCCCCCTACTTCCGGCGCGCCATCTTGTCATTACTGTTAATTGCGGAACTAGGAACAAGGGCGTTTAGATTTTTTTTTCAAAACGCGAGTTTTTCAGAATACCCTCATTTTAAGAGATGTTTCTTAATGAATTAGGTAAATACGGTTTTTTGTTAAAATTTCCATTTATTTAATGAAATGTGTTTAAATTAACAGCAATTCTTTACTGTAAAATTATAAATATATTATAATATACATATATTTTGGTACATACTCGCTTAACGATTAAATAAAAATTAATTACAATTTTTTAAATAATAATCGATTCATTTTCAGTCTTTTTTTCTTTTTTTTCCCATATTAATAGAAGGAAATGCGAAAGATCTGTGCTTGAAAATTTAAATAATCTTGTCAGTGTATGTTATAAGTGGAGAAATCAGCTGCACTGACAAAATAAATGTTGCGTATTCAAATTAAAAGTATTTCATTTAGCTTTAAATTATTACATTTTTTACTGAACGTGTTGAATCTACTACCAGTTCGAAAAGAAATAGCCTAAGCCCTAAAAAGAACTGGCAAAAGAATCGATTATATCGCAAAGAATAATCAAGTACTGATTTAGGTACCTTTATTTAAGGAGATCCAAATTATCTACTATTTTTTAATTAATCGATACTAAAATCATAAAGAGGTAAAGTTTGTGAGTTTGTAACGTTGTAGGGGGAAATCTCTAGATCTACTGAACCGATTTAAATGAAATTTGGTAAGAAGATAGTTTGAGGCCTTGGAAAGGACATAGGATACTTTTATCCCGGAGATCATCCCTTAAAGGGGTGAAAATGGGGATGAAAGTGTATATGGGGAATCGACCATATAATTCGGTCCCTAATGATTATATTTATAAGTTTTATCTTAACTAGACTGATGACGCTAGAAGTAGAATAATACAATTAGCTTTGTGCGTGAATCAAACCCGCGACTATTAGCATAGTATAGTAGTCAAGGTTTAATAAGGGACCTGGGAAATCGTAAAAATAGCCTTTACACAGGATAATGTAGTTTTCTATTGAACGAATATCAGAGTTGCTCTCTTCATCTCTTACATACTAGAAAATACAATTTAGGTCTTTGTGGTGAAGGGTCGTTGCTAATGACACTTAAACATGAAGTTCTTTATTTCTACAAGTAACTTCAAAAATAACAAACTTTTCACACATTTCATCCAGAATTTGATTGTTTTTAGAATTTTTTAAACATACTTCAATAATGCTGACCTTTATGATGTGTAGAGCCAGTGGAATTAAGCAATGAATATATATTTTTTTACTAGTGTTCTAAGTAAAACTTAGTTATTATGTAGGTAATTTTATTATTACTGTACAAGAATTTACTCAATATTTTAAACTTAACTCATCTTATTACTATGTATTTGCAAATGGATTAAACATACCGTTCACCCAAAATATATCCAAGAAATTAATGTATATATATATATATATATATATATATATATATATATATATATATATATATAATAACATAATATAATCAATATTCAGCACACAGATAAAATATTAATTTAAATTTATATAGAATATTTACAATTTATATGTAATCTGTGGAAGCGAGGTCAGAAGGGACGGACACTTCCGTTTCCTGCAAGAGTCCATTCGATTCGAGTGATTTTGATGCCCCTCTGTTTCATGCCCCTCAGTAACAATGTAGGCTGTGGGGTAAATGTATAGCAATTTGATGGTATTCCGTGTGGTGGAATGTTTTATGGTTATTCTAGCTTTAACTTTGCTTTTATTATTAGTAGTAAAAAGTCGATCGTAAAATCTCATCTGTCTGTTTGTGCGTTTAGTTCTTCCGAAATTTACAGTGTATTACTTTTTTTTATTTTAAACACTTTATTCATTATCAGAATATTTAAAAATTATATACAAAGTTGAAATAGCTTTCTTTTAATTTATATAACTCACCTGCAGCAGACAAGTATATTGTTATAGAAAATTTTCGAAGCTATAAATTTCCTTACGATTGTAAACATCATGTATGGGTTTTCTTTCAAAAGGTCTATATGTATATATGATGTATATGTTCCTAATATTATAAATCTTTAAGTTTAGATGCTTGGATGGATGATTGTTACTCAATATCGCCAGTACGGCTGAACTGATCTGGATGAAATTTGGCACAAAGATAGATTATAGTCTGGAATAGCACATACGTTTAGTTTTTATACATAATGAAAAAAGTACCTTAATGAAATTATATGTTTCTCGTTGGGAGAAAAGCAAGGCCGGGTCTTTAGAGACTTCATATATTTATTTTTAAGATATCATGAGGATATATTTTTCAATCAACTTTTCTAGTTACTTCGGTACAAATTAATGAAAAGTAAGACCTTTCTGGTATACATTAATATTACAGATAAATTATAACTTAAAAAAAACATAAGGAAAATAAAACACCCAGAATATAAGCTATATAATTTTATACGATAGGGTTTACTATAAAAGAGAATAGTTTTTATTCCTTAGCCTATAAGATTCATTTTTAATTTATACAACAATAAATAAAACGTTAGAAAGACCTAAGTCATAATAATCTGTGTAAGTATAAAATAAAAACCTTATTAAAATAATAAACTTTGGAATTTATGACATCACTTTAAATGCTAAGTATAATGTTAAAAATCTCATATTCCCTTGTTTATGATGTGGCCGGTCGTCATGCGCCGGCGCACACCCCTCGGTGCTAACCTGTACTAAACCTGCATCGGTATTGTAATTGCTACATTCCTTAACTATCGCGTTTTTAGCTCTACATATACTCTAATTGTAATACTAAATTGAGGATTCCTGGTATTGATTGATGATTTTCCTTGTAACTTTTTAATTTTTATGTCATATTAAAGGAATTTATTGGACGAGCTTCATTAGGTGTTTTTTTGTAAAATTATGCTGTTTTTGATAAAAAGGTACGTTTTTTTAAGAAATACAATATGAAAAGGAAAACCTTATCTAAATACAACATTTGATCCAAATCGTTAGAGCCGTTCCCGTGATATATATATATATATATATAGATAGATAGATAAAAATAGTATAAATAGCCTATGTCTCTTCCACTGAAATCATCTACTCTGAATGCTCCATGAAAATCAGTTTAGCCGTTTCGGATACAGAACAGATACACAGATGGAAAAATTTCTTTTAACTCTGTTTGACTTTCACATAATGCAAATAAACATGATTCGTTTATATTGAAGTAATAAAGAGACTTAGTAGAACTAGATTTATATTTATAATTTTATATAGGCTTTTGCAGCGGCTTCTCTCGCGCAGTTTATTTATTTAGACGCCTTGCTTTTAAATATCATAGTGTGATTTTAGATAACCTATATATTAATTTTTTTTTAACAAAAAGCTAATGAAATAAAAAACACTATCATTACTATTCAAAAATATCCCCAAACTACAAAATTTCAAAAAGTCCCCAAAAATCAAATGAATATAATTTTCTATATAATGATAATTACATACTCAACTTTTTGGGGTAATTTAACAATAAACGATTGAGGAAGGATCAAGGCCGTATATCAGTCTGCCGTCATGCGCGGGCGCACACCCACATTATCACTTAAATAGCGATGCGTTCAAGGGGTCATATGGGAAGCTACCTTTGACCTTGGTTATAATTAACTATCTAATCTATATCAACTGTTATAATAAATGGTTTTAAGTTTTCTCACGCATTTAAAAATATGTTTAGAGTAAATTATATCTAAAGCTAAAAATTCAATAAATAATATTTAATGTTAAATGTTAATCAATGATGTTTCAACTAAGTGCTGCTATTTTTATTGTATTATTTATTAAGTGTGGCTACGTTTTATAAATGCGAAAATTTGTGAGGATACATGGATGTCTGGATGTATACATGTATGAATGTTATTTACCCTTTCACGCAAAAACTACTCAATGGATTTTAATAAAACTTTATAATAATATAGCTCAGACTAATGCATAGGCTACTCTTTATCCCGGAAAATTCTACTATTCACGTGGGATAGATTTGTTTTTGTTTTTCTAGAACCGAACCTAAGTATTAGAATAAAAGATTCCATTTTGTCATCTACCCTCTATTTTTTTGTACATATTTTGGTCACATGGAAATACCAAATTGATTAACATACAATAAACGTAATTATTATAATATTTTTTTATGTTATAGAATAAATAAAAGCTTAAAGTACCTACTTTAAACCTAAAACCTTTTAGGCCAATTGTCTTGGAAAACAGTAAGAAAAACAATTTATATATGATTATTTCTTATTAGTTGTTCCAATCATATATTTTTGCTTACAATATTTATAACTATGGAGTTTTTCAAGAAGGTCTTTTAAAATTTAAATTGAACAATGCTAAACAAAACATATTAAAAATAACAAAATGCTAAATGTTGTTCACAAGATGGCGGGCACAATGGCGTCGGGCGCGCATCCGGTCACTATGGTAATGTTGCTTCCTCTCGAAACCATTTTATTTATATTAGTTTTAGACGCTTTGTATTTGAACTTTAGTTTCTGAACCCGACCTTGCTTATATGAGACCTGTTACGTACCTACTAGCAATCAATTTGTAATTATCTATACAGATAAATAAAATTTAAGTGTCTATTTGTAATATCAAAATAATAGCTTCTTACTAAATTCATATGAAATTATATACGGTACTTAGAAGATAAACATAATTTTTTGTCTGTCTGTCTGTTTGTTCCGGCTAATCTACGAAACGGGTGGACTGATTTTGACGCGATTTTTACTGGCAGATAGCTGATGTTATAAAAAGTACTAAGGCTACTTTTATTTTATTAAAAGAATTATGGTTCCGCTCAAAATATTCAAACATACCTAGGGTTGCACCCGAGCGAAACGAGGGTAAATCGCCAGTCTTAAATATATCTCTAAATCAAAAAATCAAAGCGATTGCGACAAGATAGCAGGCATTCTATAAAAGTAAACATAATAGAAACCAAAAAAAACATATGAGAAATAGCATATTATAATTTTATGGCATAAAGACAAAAATAATTTCAATAAATATATAAAAAAAATGATTATTCGTACACATTATAAAACGTTATTTTTAATCGGATATTAAAGCGAGTCATCCCTATTCGCTGGGTGCGTGACTCCAGCGCCATCTAACGATACAACTTACGGTGGCTCTTTTGAGAAAATAAACATGTATTGGATGTCAAATAGTTATTGAAAAAATAAAATCAAATTGAAAAAAATTTATTTTCAATGTGAAATGTGATATATTGCACAGAGTGAATATTAAATTAAAAAATTTTCCGTGGGTCAGCTAAAAACAGTAAGTAAAATAAATACAACAACTAAAACAAGTCTCAATTCGCTGGGTGCGCGATGACAGCGCCAACTAGCGTTCACAATTATGGCGGACATTAAAATGTCAAATGGGCGGCTGTCATTAAGTAAACAAACAAATAATTTCAAGAAAGTATCGTAATTTATATATATTCTATTCGATCATGTAAATCTATAGTGTCGTTAATAACGTTGATGTTTTGTATTACCCGTCTAGAGTGACAATAAATAAATTACAGATAGTATACACGGACTTTCTCATCGCTGACTTCACGAGAAGTAAGTACAGAAATAAACAAATGTAATCGAATAATATATTTTATAAACATTGCAGATGATTATTTATGACTGTATTGTTGTAAGTAGTGAACTCTTTTTATGTATTTTCAGTTAAACATGGCCAAATTAATTATAAAAACTGGATTCCGAGCAATAACACACAACATCACTTTCCAACCACAAACGACAATAAAAGGAAGAAAATTAGTTTTAGCTCAACATGTGCAAGATGTGAAAGAAATTTAAAGAAGAAGTTTATTTATTTTTTTAATGATACGTAAAGTAAATTTTGCTACTCAAACAAAAGTGACAATTTGTCTGCCACCGAATGTTCCTTTTTTTGCCACAGTGCGCGCTGTGATCGATTCGAGTTCCCCCACCCCCTACTTTGCACCCAGCGAATATATTAATGGACAAAGACAAAACAGTTCAATACCTTTTCCTCCTGTGTATGTTAACAGATTTTTAATTAAATTAAATAGCTTTTAACGAGCTTTAGTGTAGTCAATAAAAAAAATATGGAAACAGTTTTCTTTCTACATAGTAAATTTTATTAATATATATATATATATATATATATATATATATATATATATATATATATATATATATATATATATATATATATATATATATATATATATATATATATATATATATATATGTATTTGTGATCATAGTCGAGTTTAAACCACTAGGCTAGCACTAAGTTATATTACTAGACAGATCTGTATAAAACAAAACATATATATGTATCTATCTAATTCATAGAACTATTTCGGTGCCAAATGTCATAGTTATTTGAGACGTGACAAATGCTTTGTGTAAGTTTTTGAACTCGACCTTTGAACCTTGCTCACATCAGTGTTATAAATATAAAGTAGTATAATATCCTCAAAAGTTGAATATATTAGGTATACTTATATCATATCATTTGAGATATTTAGTATTAAAATTATAATTCCATATTATAAAATAGATTAGGTATAAGCATGTGTATGATTTTATACATAAGATAGAAGTAATAAACGTAAAATATACAGATTTGGGTGTTTGCCAATATTATAGTTTCATATATAATAATCAAACAATTATAATTTAGTAAAAACTTATATGTAGATGCATTACGAAGTAGCTCTTAGGAACAATCGGAAAATCAAATAGATCATACTGGCGTATTATAATAAAATGTAACTTTCAAATTTTCTAGAAAATTTCATTAGGCGTAAATAATTTAATTATATTATATAAAAAATTTTCCTCATAACTCGCAATTAGTTCGCTATTTATAATTTTATTATTACTAGATTATGTAGATAGCTTTATGATTAACGAACTTTACATAACTGTAAAACCGAACGCAACAAACCAGTTATTTCAACACAAACTACCTTTCTAAAATCTCCTTACAAAATGAACGTGATATATGCGCCGGCGCAGGCTTTCGACCAATCACACTACACACACAAATGTTTGAGTGAGTTACGTACAACAATATACGCGTACAATCAATGTGTGCGTGTCATATGAAACCTCATATGTAATTTGTCTCAGGTTGCGACAAAGTTATTTATACCGCTAAACTATACTTGCCATTCAATTTTAGACCTTACTATTTAAGAATAGGGTTCAAATATAGTTTTTTATTATTGTACATATCATCCACTCAAGGCGCGGCATCTTGCCATACCTACATTATATACTGTGTGCTATTGTTCGTAGTAATTTCATCGTGATCTATGACTCAGTTTTTACCAGGAAGTCGTTTTTTATACAGCTCTATTGTTGTTTTAGAGGCTTGTTGGATTTCGAGTAAAAAATTAAACAATTTGTCATTGGATGTAGGTACAGTAGTTTGATTTCATCATAATGTTGATATGAATAATTGCTGTAGGAACAAAGAAGTGAGGTTAAGTAGGAATCACACCGAGACGAGTGTCACGACGTGTAACTTAGTGAATCTAATAACTTGACAACCTTCCTAGATAAGTTGAGGGACAATCGATATCGCTAATGATAACTTAATATTAGGAATTAAGATAACGATATGTTATATTGTTAATATCTACTAGATATATCATTCCTATATAATTTTTAATTTTCTTTAGTAAGCGATTGTAGAATGCAATCCTAAGTCCATTGTAATCAACATTAAATAGGATTATGTTAATCTCCTTTTTAATATTTATACATATAGCAAATGTGTATTTTTAAACATTCCCACACATTATTAGGTATATCGTGGCCTTTTTTTATTTAGCTCGCTTTTCGAATAAAGATCAAATATATAGAAATTGTAGACAAAATTCTTAAAAAAGGTCATGTCATCTTTATCTTTCTATATAGTAGTATTTTTTAATAAAGTTTTTCTAGAGTTTATAATACCTAATTAAGCATATTTTAATTACCTACGTCAGGATTTTAGAAAAAAAAAATTAGGTATAATCTTAGTGAATTCTAATCTTATTCTCTATGACAAATAGAATAGGTAAATGAGACTGACAAAATTGATTATATATACACTTGCTTTAAGAGATTGATCCTTGAAAATGTACATGGTATGGCAACCCTTGACGTATTGCTTATTTTTAAAACGATTTTTTTTAAATATCATGTAAATTCGCTACTGGCGACATAATGAAACATCAGACAAAAAGTCAAACTCTACATTTAATAAATATAGTAATATATAACTATACAAAATTTTCTAATCTCTATCTATCTACATACCTACTAAATTTAGAAATTATTTTATTAAGTGTATTTATCTACACAAATATATAACCACCAATAAAAATAGAATATACACTAAACATAACTTGTATTCATTATTTTAGATAATATTAAATTAATAGAACATACAAGCAAAGCCAAAGTAGTATACTAGTGTATTGTATATCTAGTAGGTATGTCTATACTTCTGCTCTACCTAGGTCTAATGTATTTTTAAGTAATCTTTGTACCTAATTCTAGTATTAAGTCTTCGTTTGTAGTGACCCTACTTGCTGTGCCAGCAGTCGCGGATTCGAGTCCCGCTGAAGTATTTATTTATGAACACGAATGTTTGTACTCCGTCATGAGTGTTTATATTTATAATATCCATGTATTTAAAGTTATATACCTATGTGTAGTGTATCAACTATCTGGTATCCATAACACAAGCCTCGTAACTTACCATGGAACTAGATGGTGCTGTGTGTTAATGTCCCAACTTATAAGGATAAAGTAAACTCGTATAGAATTCTATCCAAGTAGATAGGTAAGTATTATATCAATTCACGTCCTTATAATATAATACCTTTGCTTTATTTAACTATGAGCGTTATAATTATTTTTGTGCGTTTCTATGGGTTTGTGGATAAAATAACAAATATTTTTGTACATATTTTATTAGAGTGATAAATAATATTTCATATAAGGCATAGTTCATATAAGTTATTATTTTTAACAATAAATTATCGAAGGAATAAATTAAGCACTAAATATTCATTTATTCAAATTATTCATAGTCAAACTTGCAAAGTATTTACATAAAAAAATCTTATATTCCTAACACTATTACTTCAGTAATACGTTATTAGAGAAGTCTAGATAGACAGAAGTTTTTTGGTATCCATCAAAACGTAACTAGGTAGTGTAACTAGAAATAATTAGGCACAAATTATTATTTTTTTACTGTATTTTATTTATAAGGTATTACGTACGTAATTATTACTTATATTTATAATTATGAACTTATTTTACAGGAATACTTATTTTTACAGAATTACAAATGACTGCTTTACAGGAATTTATTGGTTATTTAATTAAAATTTAGTATTAATTTACAGGTAGGTATTAAATTTTATATTGAATTTCATTATGTGCTGAAATAACCATCTCAATTGTTTTAGGACATCTAACTTAAAATAACTTTTTATGTGCCCATAGAAAAAAAAAACTTTAAAAATTCCATATTTCGTACCATCCATAATATCATATGCGTAAAATTTTGTAAATGCCAATTTGATGCGGCCATATCGCTCCATCCCAATTTGCTTCTACGCACACATTCACACACAGACTTGGCCACGCCCACTGGCTAGCCGACCAATCACAGCGCGCCACTCGCCCTCCCGCGAAAACCCGCCACTTCCATTGGCCGGTTGTAATTTGGAGGGAATTTTTGGCTTCATAAAATCACTGTCGCAGATGTGCGGTACTGTTACGATGTATTTTATAGCTTTTGTATGTGGTTTTTATGTTTGTCGTTCGGTGTTATGATAATTTTGTTATGGATTGAGGGCTTTTTGCATAATGGTCTCCCTTTTTTAAGATACATTCGCCTTTTTTTAAGTAATTGCTTGTTTTCGCGAATGGGATAGCTTCTAAGGTTTATGTCATGGTATTTTGTTAATAGGTTCTTCAAGAGCTATAGTTAGAAAGGCCTATAGTGTAATTTGTTTTAAATTATAAAGTTATAATTAATATGCAATAATTATGACGATTAGGTTTGCTTTTTGCCTTTAGTCTGTGAAGAAAAAAGTAATTGACGATACTGTTTAATGTACCTAATATCCCGAGGTACCTTCTATTTAAATAAATATGTTGGGACATTAACAAACAGCACCATCTAGTTCCATGGTAAGCTACGAATAATGTTATGGATACCAGATAGTTGATACACTACACACATATAACTTTAAATACATACATATTATAAATATAAATACCCATGACTAGAGTACAAACATTCGTGCTCATCACACAAATGAATGCCCTCTCAGCCGGACTCGAACCCGCGACTGCTGGCACAGCAAGTAGAGTCACTAAAATCTGAGCCAAACGTATCGTCATGCTAGGTGTGTACAATTTAAAAAGTAACGTTTAAATAACAGAAACTTCTTTACTCATTCATAGAAATGTTAGTTTCTATTGAATTTTAGCTGGACATAGATTAAAATTTTGATGATCAATACAAAAATTGCAAATAAAAAACATAGGAAAAAGTGTGTCCTGGTACCTACGTACCTATTAGAGAAAAAGCTGTGAATAGGGATGTATGGGCAATATAACATTTCACGTTTAATGAATTAATGTTAGAAATAATCTACTCTCACAGTCCGCGACAATATGTCTATAAAATAGAAACATTTAGCTATAAATATAATTATATAACCTATAATAATAGCTTAAGATATCTTTAATAACTGTATAAGATATCTAGATTGGTTGGAAAAGATCTCTTCAAGAGATAAGTCCACCTTTGGAAACAAATTGTATTCTAAGATGCAATTCAAAGGTTTGCATCCTAACAAACATAGCATACATTTACTACTTGAGTCTTTAAAAATAATATTTTGTTAAGAATATTGTGTCAAATTAGACTCAAACCTGTGGCCAACAACCCTGTTAGGACAGACTCTACGTAAATCCATGATTAGGTACCTACTTCAGGTAGAATTCAATATTTTTATTTACATTTGAGTACCTTCAGCTTATAATTTATCACTGCTTGTATTGTATTCAGCCCTTTTTAACGTCCCACTGCTGGGCACGGGCTTCCCTTCAGTACGAGGGGGATCAGGCCATAGTCCACCACGCTGGCCGAGTGCGGGTTAGCGGATGTCACATGTCTTTCGAAAACTTGCTAGGTTCTTTCAGACATGTTACCACTGGGCTATCACTGCCCATTTTCAGCTTACAAACAGAGAACATAGTGATTTCTATTTTCTTTTCCGCTTAGTTATTCCTTAATAGATCAATTAATGGTGAGAAATAATTCAATAATATTATTTAGAGTTCAGTTAAATTATATGCATTGTATTTTGATTATATTTTCTTCATAAAAAAAACATTCATTTTCACAATTAAAAAGTACGGAACCCTAATAACTTTTTTATGCTTTTGGCTTGATCTTAACTATAATAAATGAAAGAGATAGCATTAAACTACCGTTTTTCTCTAAAATAATACAGTGGTTTTATCCATATAAATAAAAAATGAAATATTGTACGTTTGAAAGTGCATGACTTATTTCTTTTTTAAATTGTTGTTAATAGTCCGAGTAAGGTTTATGAATAAGACAATTCTGAAAAAAGTAAAAAAGTTTTGTATATAGGATTTTTGTATGAGCTCAAAGATATAAACATATTAATCGATCTTTTAAAACATCTATTGAGCCAAATAAAGAAAAACTTACATGTATAATATTCCATCATATTTTGATTATATCTGTATGCGGCGGAGAGGTCCACACCGCCGCCGGCCCTTAGCCCGAAAAGGGCCGCGAAAGTGGCCTTACTTTGGCCCTCCAGCTTGACCACTTCACTATACCGTCATTTACACTAACACTTATCTACATTTGTTATTTATTATAATTCAATTGCTATCACCATTTTGAACTGTTATCTAAAACTTTATCATTTTCCTCACTTTTAAATTGTATTGGATTTGCACTTGTTTGAATATTTTTTTGATTGTTTTAAAACTGTCTAATTTTATTTTTTTAAATATTTTTGGTACTGAATAAAAAACAAAAATATATTTATAATTTAATCATATATTTATTATTTGTATTTTTAATGATTATAAATAGAAAATGATTAATTCGAATAATATGTCGTATACAAATTATCAGTTACTTTTATATCATTAGCACTACAATCTATCATCGTAATCGTTTAAAACCTAACCCTTGATTGCAAGCAATAAACTTTCATTATAACAGTATAAAACGGACAAAAACTACAGTGATTACCGTGAAAGAGCTCGATAGAGTTGTTTAAGTCCATTGGTTTATTAGGATTTTGGATGATTTTCTACCTTTTGACCGCTTTTCCGCTTCAATGGCAGCAGGTGGGCATTCTCACGATAAAGCTGTTAATGGTGAAAAATATTTAGTGTTTTTTTTTTAAATTAGTTTTTACTACACTTCTTGGCCTAAAGATTAACTAGTAGTTTAGATATTTAATTATTTTATATAGAATATTGATAAAAAACACCCTCGGTACCAATAAACACCGTACAAAAAATTATTCGTTTATTTATTTCTAGAACATTTATAACTGTTTTAAATTTTTGTTTTTTTTTTTAGTATCGTATTGAATAAAGCGATTGATTTGGTTTCTATTTTTATTGATTTAGATTTTAAAATTTAAGGTTCATATTCGAGTTTTTTTTTAAAACAAAATTATTTTTGATATCACTTTGGATAATAACACTTCAAATTTCACTTTAACCATAAAACACTTTATATATTCAAATTATATTATTTTCACTATATATATAACACTTGCCCTATTTCTCTATTAATTTACATTTAAATATTTTAATAACCTATTTTAAGTTCCAAATACAAGTTAATCGATCCACTCAGCAAGAAATCTCAACTGATTTTGATCGTCGGACCGATGACAATTAGGTATCGCTTTCAGTTATTTAAGAAGTTCGTGGGATTTTGTTTTCATTATTATGTACTTTATATCGAATTATAGTTTTTATTATTTAGTTAATAGTGACTATATTAGTGTGAATTTTATTAGTAAATTGATATTATATAGGAAGAGTTAGATTTGGAACTCTTAAATGTCTTATTGAGTATGATAGAGCTTATTGTAGAGTTTTAGTTTCAGTTGATATTATTTTGTTTTTTTTTTTTAATAATAAAATAAGTTTTTTTTTGTTACAATTAATAAATCCTACTTCGTAAAATAAGTAAGTTAGTAATTGTTTCTTACTAATATTATAAATGTGAAAGTTTAGATGTTTGGATGCTTGTTACTCAATCACGCCAGAACGGCTGAACGGATCGGGATGAAATTTAGCACAGAGATAGATTATAGTCTGAAATAGCATGTAGGTTACTTTTTATTTCGAAAAAATGTACGGTTTCCGTGGGATAGATTTGTTTAAATTGTAAAATAAAGTTAATTGAAAGATAATTATTGAAGATGTTGTCATTATAGCTAGGTCTGAAGGTATATTCATCATTTTTGAGCATACTTCGTGTTATAATTTTTGGTGGTTGTAACACGTTGTAGATGTCATAGTTATTTAATAACGAATCGAATAATTTCTTAAGCTAAAATATTTATTATTTAATCTATATATAAAAGTATGGAAAATGAAATAAGAATTAAATAAGCATATTATTTGAATAGTCATACTCAAGACTATAGTAAAATAATTAATAATATGTAGATTCTACCATAACTGAACACTTTTGACTTAATCTAAAAAAAATACTGCCATATACATCTCTACTATAAAATGACACTTTAAACAATTATACAAATGAAATCTCCCATACTCTTAATAACATCAATTTCCCGCTCTACATAAGTCTCTACATCTTTACACATTATATAAAGGAATGTAAAACAATCTGGCATGTAATATAAATACAGCCGGTCTGATACACGCGTATCGTATAACGCAGAAATAAATATATTATATCAAATATCTTATTATATCTTCTGTCTTCAGTTATTTGAACGCTTATTAAATATAACTTTAACGGATGATACCTATTATGGTTGTTTGATTTTTGACTCTCATGCTTCAAAGCTTTTGCTATACCATAGTGAATAGTTAGCTATGATTTAGTATTATTTATAATATATAGAGAAATCATATACATATGTAATCGTAAGAATAATCTTTTTTTTAAATGGAAAATGATTTTTTAATAAAAGAGTCTTTTAAATAGGTACATTAAGCCAGTTCGTTGTTAGGGCATCCTTTTAATTGAATATATACCTGTGTTTATATATTTTGTGTACTTTTATTATTTATCTATATAAAATAGCACTATTTTATATCTTTTAATTGATAAGTGTTAATGTTGATAATATAGGATCTGATTAATGATTTTTGATATTTTATTGTTAAATCTTGACCCTATATTTTGTGTCTATAATTAATGTTTTTTATTTTTTAAGGGCTTTTTGTAAGATATAGAATATTAGAGAACCAAGCGTAATTATATATTTTTTATTAATTGATTAAATTGATAATTATTTTTTTGGAAATATGTAGGTAGGTTCTTTTTTAGAAATCGTAAATTTAATAAGATTGATTTTTCAATACTATAATACATTTATTAAATACAAGTAAATGATTACTCAAAATTGAAGAAAATTAGGATAAAATGTAGTTTTTAATGCCAAAATAAAAAATAGGTTTTAATAGTACGGTGCCTAATATTTTTTAGTTTTACGATACCTATATAATATATTTTTTATGTTTATTATGTGATACCTAAATATAAAAAAAAGTTAAATGACATTTTATATTTATATTTAAATATAATCACTTCATAACGTACTTTCAATTTTTAATTTATTTTACGCCGTAATCACTTTTACCATTTCATTGTACAAAACGAAACACTATTTATTCAAATAATCATCCTTCATCACTTACACTTACGCACAAAATTTCTAAAAAAAATCGATTTTCAGATTATTTCTATTAACAATCACACAGGTGCAAAATAATTAAAAAATATCGATTTTAAATAAATATAACGAATTTTATAAATAATCCCGATATCTCGACTATTCGGGAACGGTCTCGCTCGACCGCGCGCGACGCTGTCAAAACACCCTCTAACGCGTACACGTGGCGAGGCCCGCCCGTACCCCTAGGGTGGAAGATTCGTGTTTTTGCATGATTTATTATTAAATATTTAATATTTTTTAATTTCAATTTAAATATGTGGTAACAGATTCGATTTTAAAGTATGCGTGTGAAATATTTGTCTGTCTTTGTCACGTAACACTAAAATGTAGGCTGTACGAATCAAAAAATAAAAATTAAGTTATTTCCTTAAGTTTCCTTTCAGTAATTAATCGATTTTTATGTAATATACTATAATATAATATTTTTATAAAAATTAAATTCAGTTTGGATGGACTGCTTACTTCACTAGGGATCGTAAGTTCTATTATAAATATTATATGCGTGGCCTAAGCTCACTCTCTAATCTTTTCACTCAAACTCACACAATTCAAAGCAACCGGTAATAGATCAGCACTGAATGTAGAACCGAATAACGTGTTCTAAATTGTACGAGGCAGAAGTCCACCATCAACCACCAACTTCCTAACTCCGGGTTGTTACTAAGAATTTCTTGACAAAAAAAAAACAATAAATAAACTTGACCCGACCCGGGACTCGAACTCATAAAGTGCAGATCTGCAGCCATAATACTATCAAGGTTCTTATTAAAACCTTCGATAGTATTTTAATAACTAGTCTTGGCCTAATGCTCGAAATACCATAATTATTGTATTCAGCCCTTTTTAACGTCCCACTGCTGGGCACGGGCCTCCCTTCAATACGAGGGGGATCAGGCCATAGTCCACCACGCTGGCCAAGTGCGGGTTGGCGAACTTCACATGTCTTTCGAAAACTTGCTAGGTTCTCTCAGACATGCAGGTTTCCTCACGATGTTTTCCTTCACCGTAAGGCAAGTGGTAATCATGTTAGAAATGATTCGCACATGAAAATATCAGAGGTGCGAGACCCGGGATTTGAACCCGCTTCACTCGGATACTGAAGCGAGCGAGTTACCATTGGGCTACCACTGCCTTTCCATAATTATTATTGGGAAGATATACATACATGTATATGAATATAATTTCTATTTTTTTTTTTATTAATGACACTAAAGCACGTCAATAGTATATAAAAAAAGAAAATCGCTTGAAAAACAAGAGAATAATGCATTGGGCCATTAAATAAAAAAATAATTGAATTGAAAAGGCATTGAACTGTTTCGTCTTTGCCTATTTATATATAAATAACTATGTTGACATAATTCTTTCTTAGATTTACACAAATATTTGACATCTATACCAATAAATAAAATTGGAGTGTCTGTTTGTAATAAAAAATAACCGCTTATTTACTAAAGGCATATATCAAAACAACAATTTTTACAATTTTTGTCTGTCTGTCTGTGTGTTTGTTTCTGCTAATCTCTGAAACAGCTGGACCGATTTTAACGGGACTTTCACTGGCAGATAGCTGATGTAATAAGGAGTAACTTAGGCTACTTTTATTAAAAAAATAGGGTCCCACGAAAAAAAATTAAAACCGAAAAAATAAATAAAAAATAGTTTGTTTTGGGAAGCAAAATAGGGACGATTTTTTCCACAAATTATATAAATAATATTCCATATTCAAATATAAAATTAATTAAAAATATAAAAATGTTAAAAATTAAAATTAACAAATATTATAAGGTACTTTGGTGCCAATTTTCAAGTTTTTTGAATTCATTTTGTTATTTTGTGGGTAGGCTGTCTGTAACAACTGTATAATACCTTTGAGACATCTAACACCTAAGTCACTCCCGTGACCATGATTGCTGTAAAGCAAACAAAACGTCGAAAACCACAAAAATCAAAATAAATCCGCGAAAAAATCCGAAAAGATAGTTTTATTTAGAACAACTATATTGACTCGTTAAATGAAACCTATATGCAGTCGTAACACAATGTACCTAACTTCCGCATTGACTACTGATTTCAATCTAAATTAAACCTAATTATAACTGTTTTAGTCGATCAATTGAGTCATACAAAATTACATGCATTGTTATAATTACATGAAAATACCGGTTATAAAGTTATTTCACGTTTCATATACTAGTAATGAAACTAACAGGTTTATACTTTGATTATATGTATTGATATCGTTTTCATGTAAAAACTGGATAATATTAGTAAAAACACATGTATAGTTTAGGAGTTAAGTTAAAATTAGTTATTCTCAAGTTCGATTAAGGTATGATATATTTAAAAATAATTACTTTTCCACAAAAGTGAAGTTTTTGTGGAAATTCATGTACGCCTCAGCCGAAACACGTCCACTGTTGGACATAGGCCTCCCCCAAAGATTTCCACGACAACCGGTCTTGTGCCATCCTCATCCAAAAAATAAAAATTCAATTTGTTGAAATTCATGTATTAACTATTAAATCTATACTAATATTATAAAAAGACAGGGTTTGTTTGTTTATTTGTTTGTTTGTTTGAACGCGCTAATCTCAGGAACTACTAATCCGATTTGAAAAATTCTTTTTGCATTAATAGTCCATTTATTGAAGAAGGCTATAGGCTATATGTCATATATTATATAGTCTATCTATTCTATACTAAATGTTAAAATGTACCTAGGAACGGACCCGAGCAAAGTGAGGGTGAGTCGCTAGTAGGAAATTAATCATAAAAATTATTTCATAATTAGCTAACATATGGCATACAAATACAGTGAGGAGTTAAGAGGCTATTTTGAAGTCGACCAAAAACCTGTTAGACAACAGCGCGTAATTACCACAAACGTAATTAATATATCTTTTTAATTTATACCTCCACATAAATAAAATTGAAGTGTCTGTTTGTAATGTCGAAGTAAAAGTTTACTTAATGAATATGAAATTATATATAGCACTTATAAGAAAAATACATTTTTTTAAAATTTCGTTTGTCTGTCTGTTTGTTCCGGCGAATCTTCGAAACTCCTGGATTGATTTTAACGGAACTTTCACTGGCAGATAGCTAATATTATAAACAGTAACTTAGGCTACTTTAATTTTAGAAAAAAAATTAAGGTCCCACTCAAAAAAGTAAAACTTAGCTAGCGATGCATCCGAGCGAAGCGAGGTAAGTTGCTAGTTTGAATAAAAATATATAACTTTTGATTTTATCCATTATCATCCATGATCTTATCTATTCAATTTTAATATGGGGTAAGTCCGGGAGAGATGCCTATAAGGGAGAGATGCCTACTAAATTTAAAAATTAAATTTAATTATCTTTGCGTGATCCGGAACGCATCCATAATATCTCAGTTGAAAGTTAATATAGAATAATAATTATAATAATTAAGAATTTTATATAGAAATCAAACGAGCAACGCCAAGTGCAAAGCTAGTGTTAGCTAAGAGCAAATAGATCGCTAATGGCGAGTTATTCTATTATTAATTGATAACAAAGCCTCACTAATGCATTCACTGACAAATTACACATGGGTTTTATTAGGTTAGACCGCGAAAATTATTAACATATTACAATATATCTTTTTATATGCACTTTCATTTAAAAAATAGAATCTATACTACCATTTAGAGTTGTACTAAAAAGCTCAAATTTAAAATATTTCTTGTTATATATCTATTTGACAATTTATTATTAATTAACCATACTCATTAAAGAAGGAAAACATTTATGAATAAAATTTACCTATTTATTTAAAAGAAACGTGTGTGTGTACTTATGTACGCACGTAAGAATTTATACTTCTTTGACGTAACAGAACAAAAATAACTAAAGATTTTATCCCGTATGTCACAACTCTGTTTGTAAAAGGAATGATAAATTAATAAAATAATTAAATTAGACATATTTGGCATATTATAATCATATATTTATAGAAAATTATTCAAGTAAAGAATATAATATTATATATAATTAGTCAGACAATAACAACAGTTACCATGGCAACAAACAGTTATCAGCTAACTTCATCATGTCGCTTTCAGCTAACTTTATCGTGTGGAATTTAAAAAAAAAAATAGTTATCAAGTCGATATTTATGGTAATCAACGTGTATACCGATTAGACACTAATGTATTTGTTACCTTTGATAAGCTCTATGCTTCATTAGACGCCATCTCCTATACTACAATATGTTATAGATATGCTTTTGTTATAGTTCATGTCATGTACACTAATATTGAGACGTATGTGTTCCAAAATAAGATATTAAATTAAACTTTACTTATATTTCATGTATTATTATTAATCTATACATATAATAAAATTCTGATTCGAATAATGTACATTAAATATTTTTGGAAACTCTTATTGAAATAGTAATTATTATCGATACAGAGGCCGAATCTATAGTTTTTAGAATTTTTGTCTGTCTGTCTGGGAACGCATCACGAGAAAACCACTGGACAGATTTTGATGAAATTTAGTATGATGATAGCTGGTTATCTGGGTCAACATATAGGATAATTTTTACTGCGAGAAAATATTTCATCTCTGAAAAATCTATACTAACCATTAAGACGTATAAAGGGACGAACTCGGGCGGAGCAAGGGTGAGCCGCTAGTATATATATTTCTTTAGATTGTCTTATTCCTTTTACATTTTTTATATATTAATGACAATGTATGTTTTTTATTTCTTTTTTATATGCATTTTCTTAATTTAAATAGTAATTATTTATTTTTAAATATACAACCTGTTTTGAATTTTTAACAGTATGTCAGTTTATATGTTAAAGGTAAACTTAGGAACTAATGATACAATTTCAAATATTACTTTATTACTTTTATCTCAGACTAAACAATGATATTGTAGGTAATTATAAAACTAAACATAAAGCAAAACAATATTTTTTTTAATAATTTACCTATAATGATTAAAACAATATACTATCAATCCATATTAATAGAATATTTATCACAATAAATAACTATTACTATTTATAAGTAATTAAATTTTAATAAATAAAAATAACTAAGAGATTTTTTTAAGAAAATATTAATAAATGGTAAGACTAAAACTCGTCAATAGATACTACACAAAAAAAAAGGAAATCGGTTGCCAAACAGAGGAGAAAAAGGTACTGAACTGTTTTGTCTTTGCCTATATATAAATTAAAAAAAATGCCTGTTTATATATAAATAGATGTAATTAATGTATTATATATGTACTTAGATTTAATATTTTTATCCTCCTCGTAACGAAGCTTTCATGAAATTTTGAATTTTCCTTTTTTTTAATTTTTTATTTATACTTATAATTTAATTACTAATTAATAAAAAAGGAATTATTACATAATTACGTATATAAAAATTAAAATAGTTTGTATAGTAATATCTCACTTTATTCGAACTTCTACTGCCATCTATGATAATAACCAAGAACTTTCTACACAAAGCTTTATTCGTAAGCACATCGGTATGACGTCATTCGATACTCACTATCGTATAAGTTTTCTATTAGACTTATTACGAAACAATTTAAAGTTTTGCTATTATTTTAATAGTAATAGTAAAATTATTTTGTAATTAAATTAAACTCGCATAGACATAATATGTCAATAAGTAATAAATTATTATAAATAATTTGATTAATAAATCAATAAAAGGAATTTGATATTAAAAAAAAGTCATTAGTTCCTCTAATGCTTCCTTTTTGTTAAATCGGTTAATGGTATGAAAACTTACAAAAATATACTTTATCTTAATAGCGCAAGGTCTATTTTATAATGCAACAAAACTACTTTCAAACAAAATAATAACAATTCTATTAAATGTAAACTGTAAGTTTTTACTTTAAAGTCCATTATTGATTGTATATATTCTGTACTAGAGGCTCACCCTCGCTTTGCTCAGGTTCGCCTTAAGAAAAACAAAAACAAATCTATCCCACGAGAACCATACATTTTTACGGGATAAAAAGTAGCTTATGTGCTATTCCAGACTATAACCTATCTCTGTGCCAAGTTTCATCCAGATCCGTTCAGCCGTTCTGGCTTGATTAACAAACATCCAAACATCTAAACTTTCAATATTAGTATAGATTGACTCTACAAAGAACATAATTCAAATAAATTCTTTATAAGAAAAATCAAAACAATTAAATTTCAATCCTAAGTTTATGTCTATAAAGAATATTTTTGACTAGCATTCGTTTTATTCATAAGACATTTAGACACTGTAAATAACTTATTTGACATATTTTACTTGCCAAGGGAATTGCAACTTTATATACAGAGATAACGTTTTTTGTGTAAATGTCAAATTCACTGACAAAAAGGTCTAGAGTTTAAATCCTTCTTATTTCTAACTACTATGAATCTGTTTATATATATATATATATATATATATATATATATATATATATATATATCTGTGTACATGTTTACAAATACTACGTTTTTATAATAGTCTAAGAAGCTATTATAAGATTCATAGTAGTTAGAAATAATAAGGATTTAATGTTTGTATGTTTCGTAAAATCTCCAAAACTATTAGATACATTTTAGATATACCTAAGCTTATTCTTTTTAAACGCCACGAGTTATCAGCATGATAGACGAATTAAATTTTAAATATATAATGCAAATGAAGTAATTAAGTTCTGGGTAAAACCATATTGTTAGTGTTCATATTCAGTGCCAATTAATAAAATAATATCTTTTTACTACAATAACGTTTTTTTAAATTATAACGTAAAAATATTAAAAAATCTCATATTTAAGTAAAAAAAATATAGAAAGATCTTTACTTTTGTAATTTTAACTGCGAGTATTTTTATTGAGACTTAGAAAGGTACAATGTGTAAATAAATAATCTAAAATAATATAAGGACAGTATTATAAAACTCAAATTGCTTCAAAGCTTGTTGGCATTTAAGGCACTTTGGTATAAGGCTACATAATTAAATTATTAAAAATTTCTCAATATTAATGTCTTAAATGAGAAAAACTGACAATGAAATATAAGCTCTATGTTAGTACATTAAGGTTAAACTTAGAATAATGAAAATTGTCGCTTAAGCTTTCTTAAAATTAGTGAATAAGTTTGTTGCGCGTACATTTGACCATGATTGGTCAATGAGCTGTCAAAATTTGAACTGAGGCGGATCTATGAGACGGTCGACGTATTGATATATCTGTCCCTTTCTAAAATCTTTTAGCAAAACGGTTTTTTATATTGCAAACATTGTTTATATATTTATACACAGTTAAAATATATTATTTTCTTTGAATTTGAAAATAATTATATTTTTATACCATATATGTATTAATATATTGTTTAAGTTTGTTTATTTTAAAATATTAGTAATATATTCAGCCTTTACTTAGTACCTTATTTTCAACTCTAATAAAACCACTAATGTGTTTACAAGATTATAAGGATTTTTCTTTCCTGTACTAATAGCAAAAAAATTACTAGTTGAATTGTCGAATTGAACTAGTTGAATAAAAAAAACTATATATACAGAAAAACAAGATATACCTACAGCACTTAAAAATATTACATTAATAAATATCAAATATTAAAAAAATATGAGGTACAAGTATCCCAAATAAGACTTTGCGTCTTAAATACTTCTCACATTTTCAAACTAACGAGTCATCGCGTTAGTTCCGGACCGAAATCGAACCAGTGACCTTATACATTAAATGTTATCCTTTACGCCTGTTTTTTAGATGAATCCTTTTATGGTTTTGATGAGACTTTCACTTTTAAACATTTTATGACACACTAGCGACTCACCCTCGCTCCGCTCGTTCGTCTCTATTTACATTTTATCGTTTAGTATTAGGGGAAGGTGGGGATATTGCGGACACTTAAGGAAACCCTTCAATAAAACATAAACTAAGGAAGCTAATCAGTCTGTCTTTATTAACTTTTAAACTTTGGTTCTTCCCTTACAAAATCAACATATAAAACTATTAGTATCAAATCGACAATTATGTTTTTTCTCAAAAAAACAAAACCCTTGCTGTCCGCATTTACCCGATGGCTAACGGGTAAATACGGACAGCGGGTGGGGTAATTGCGGCCAGTCTACTTATTCATATAAAAATCACAAATATAGCCACGGCTCGTGCTTCCGCTCGTGCAATTATCGTGTGCCCATTTCTGGCACACCATGCACATTACCCAATCTTCAGTGGAGGGGCGAATGATATTTTTCAGTACAAAATACACAAAAATATGTTGTGTCATCTGTTTCATTTTCAAAATTTCAAGATTTTTTATACCTATCTGTGTCTTTTTTTTCTGTTCTGCAATTTGTTTATGTTCAAGTATAGCTTTTCCTTTTTTTACTGCAGCTTCTTGTTTAATCCTTTTTCTATCTTCTTTATTTCCTTCTTCTCTAGTCACAATTACGGAATGTTTCCTTTCCTGATTAACAAATTCTTTTACAAAAAGAAAACATTCTTGCTTAAACCCTTAATTGTTGATATATAAATTACGTCCTGTAGTGGTACATAAGTTGGCGGGCGCTCATGTTGCCTTGTTGAAACATCTGGGTGTCTTATGCCATTTATAGATTCATCCGCATTTGCATAGTCAATATCTTGAATTTCACCTGGATTTTCGATTTATGCTTGGAGCTTTAAATTACTTACTGCTTGGGAGGCATTTCTCTGCTCATTTAAATTAGGGACTTCTTGTTCATTGTGAGTACAAAACTCATTCAAATTTTGGGTACTGGTCTTGATGTTGGAGCCTGATTATAGTATCGTGTCATTATGTACCATGTCAGAAAAAGTGATTCAAAAAATTTCCTTATCTAATGGACAAATCCCGGCAGCTCTTAAACCATTCATTATCAGACTTTTTTACTTGATCTCAATCAATGTACTTCTAGGCACGTCATACTTTTCCGCGACTTTACTAAAACTTAATTTCTTTTTTTGGATCTCATTTATAGCTATTTTTAAAGTTTCAAGCGTATAAATTTTTTTCGTCCTCCATTTGTATACACGAGGCATCTGAAACATAGTACAACCACGATAAATCACGTGTCCGTATTCTTCCTAATCCTTTTGGGTAAATACGGACGTCCGTATTTATCCCAAAAAAATGTCCGCAATCACCCCATCAGCCTTTTGACATTTTATAGCAAAAAAAATTAAGTTAGGAAATGACATTTCTAAGTTTTTATTTTACATTTTTAAAGGTAAATAACATCCTAATGTATAACTTATACAAATTTTTACGTAAAGCAGTTATCTTCGCATATGCATGCTACTACAAATCATCAAAATTTATAAGAAAATACCTAAAAATTGTTAAATGTACTTACCTTGAAACGGGTCCGCGGCTTCCCGTATTGACAAACTGCCAGACACTAAAGATGGTAGAATGAATCTAACGAATCGAAACGCGGGGCTCGGGGTGGGCTATATCAACCGGTAAGGTAGTGTCCGCAATTACCCGCTGTCCGTAATCACCCCACCCTCCCCTATATTATAGTTTTCTCAGAGATGAGATATTTTCCCGCAGTAAAAAGTATCCTAAATGTTGACCCGTAAGACAAGCTATCATCATACCAAATTTCATCAGAATCTGTCCAGTGATTTTCGCGTAACGCGTTCCAGAGAGACAGACAGACAAAAAATCTAAAAAACTTTAGATTCGACCTCTGTATCGATAATAATGACTATTTCAATAAGGTTTTCCAAAAAATATTTAATGTACAGATTCGAATCGAATTTTATTATATGTATAGATAAAAACATCAAATTATTATTTAATAATAATATAAAGCTTGATCTTTGACCGACTTTTAAAAGGAATTCCGAAAAAATGGCTTGATTATAGTTACTGTTATGTGTATAATTAAATTATTACACCTCAGGACTATAAAGGAAAAATGAAAATTAACTTATTTCAATTAGACGTATACAAGCATTTTTGAATCATCAATTACTTTAAAGACTGTCAGTGTGGTGATGTAGCCGGTCCATGAGTAAGCTTCTTAAGGCAAATAGAATGTAGTTTTACTGAGAAGATTAAGCGAGAAACACAACAGTTGCTCTTTTTAAATATATTTATGGAAATAATATCATAGATAGTAGCCATTACCAACATATCAAATCCCATAAAACCAACTGGCGTTTTCCCACGGTTCAATTATGTATGTCAAATTTCTATATCATTAAAAATATGTGATATGTGTTATTTAGATGTATAAGCTATATTACTGTAAAGTTTTATCAAAATGTGTTCAGTAATTTTTGTATGAAAGAGTAAGAAACATACATACATCCATACAAATTTTTCGTTTATAATATTAGTAGGATTCACTAACAAGTAAAATTTAAATTGACTGTACCAACAAAATCATCAACCACGGAATACTTTCTTAAATAATAAAAAATATAAAAAAAGATAAGTAAGAAGCGTGTGTACGGTGGATTCGAACTGGTTCCCAGGGAAGTTGCGGTCCGGTGTCGGTTACATTACTGAACTATTAGGATTGTTCTAGAGCATATTATTTGATTTTCATCAAATATATTATAATATAATAAATCCTACTAATATTATAAATGCGAAAGTTTGGGAGGATGTATGGATATTTGTTACTCTTTCACTCAAAAACTTTACTATATTTAGTTCATACATCAAAATAACACATAGGCCACTTTTTATCCCAAAAATAATGTACGGTTCTTGTGGGATAGATTTATTCTTGTATTTCTAGAGGCAAACCCGAGCGAAGCGAGGATGAGCCGCTAGTATATCACAATTTTGAGAATTAGATTATTATATGGCCTTCAATATAATTAATTTACGTATACGTTATATGTACATATATATCAGATGCGCTCTTTTAAACTGTATCTATATAATACTTTCTTAGATTTACATGAATAGTTGACATTTTAAATAAAACTATCTTTTCGGATTCTGTTGCGGTTTTTTTTTTTATATATTTATTTCTGATGTTTCGAATGCTTTACACTTTACAGCAAACATGGTCACGGGAGAGATTAAGGTTTTAGACATCTTAAAGGTTTACTGTATTGATCAAAATATAAAAAAATAACTTTAAATTTTTTGTCTATTTGTCTGTTTGTTCCGGTTAATCTCCGAAACGACTGAACCGATTTTGACGGAACTATCACTGGCAGATAGCTGATCCTATAAAGAGTAACTTAGGCTATTTTTATTTAGTAAAAGAATTATTAGGGTTCCGCTTAAAAAAATTAAAACTAGTGAAATTGAACAAAATTGCGTACATTAACGCACCCCAGGCGAAGCGAAGGCAAATCGCTTGATTGCAATAAAAATCGTAACAGTGAAGTATAACCTCTTTCTAAGTCCATAAGCCAGGTGACATAAGATTTTTCTAACAAACTTTCACTCGAAACACAAAACCCAATATCAAAACCTTCTTGACGTCATAACGGCAACCCTTCGCGCGGTGGTCACGTACCGTTTTTTCATACATTTTCGCTTTCTGTGCTGCGCGTGAGCATGGCTTGGAGAACGGGTTACAAAAAACCTCTATTATACTTTAACTTTGAGAAGATTTAGACGTTTTTCTAAGTTCCAATCGTTTGTTGCTTTTTGGTGTTTAAATTGAGTGATAATAACATCCTGGGTTATATTGGTACTTCAGTAGCACTTATTATAATTGTGAAACTGTATGTATGTTTGTTTGTTACTCATATAAGCTGAAACGGCTGGGTCGATTTGGATAAATTTTAGTATATAAATCAATAATAAATAAATATGTTGAAACATTAACACAGAGCACCATCTAGTTCCATGGTAAGCTACGAGGTCTGTGTTATGGATACCAGATAGTTGATACACTACACATATATAACTTTAAATACATACATATAAATATAAACACCCATGACTGGAGTACAAACATTCGTGCTCATTACACAAATGAATGCCCCCAGCGAGACTCGAACCCGCGACCAACACATAGACTAGTTACTATTTGGCATCTTAGGACGCCCAAGAGCGAAGCGAGTGTAAGTCCCTAGTTCATATGTAAACGTATCTCTGTATTTCTTTTTGTTAGGTTTTCACCCTTTAACCACTGAACAAATTTTGATAAAATTGTGTAAGGTAATATAGGGATGAAAATAAACTACATTAAAGTCGCAGGAAAACTAGTATAAAATAAACGTATTAGATCTATCTTTTTGAAATAACCACAATTTGACACGAAATAGTCACAGCGATTATACTATGATATAACAAAAGAAATTCATTTACAACAATTTCCAGTTTTAACTGAATTTCCGAAAAGGAGGAGGTGTACTTCATTTCCAATTTTCTATTCTAATATTATAAAGAGGAAAAATTTGTTTTTTTGTTTGTTCGTTTGTTTGTATCGAATAGGCTCCGAAACTACTGAACCGATTTAGATTAAAAGAACCAGTCGATTTAGATGAAATTTGGTAAGGACATATTTTGAGATAGTGGAAAGGACATAGGATCATTTTTATCCCGGTAATCATCCCTAAGGGGGTGAAAATGGGCGTGAAAGATTGTATGAGGAAGCAACCTAGGGACGAATACAAGCGAAGCGAGGGTAAATCGCTAGTATAATATAAAGACGTGCGTAGCTAAAATAAAGTATAAGTAATGGGCGTTGCTACAATAGATAATTAAAGTCTTGGAGCGACTAAAATTGTTATTATACGTGATTCATACTCAATTTTACGTAGTTAGTTTGACTAATTGCAAAGATTTTTAATTTTTCTTCACTATAATGCTAATGTTTGATGTTAATTATTTATCTTAATATATTAAAGATGAAAAAAATACATTGCTCAGAATATTATATGATTAATCTAGACATATAAATAAACAAGTTGTACCCGCGGTTCCGCTCGCGTAGTAGGTTGACAAATCAATATGACTATCCATATATAGTAAACAAGAAAGTTCGTAAGGATGGATGGATGTTTGTCACTCTTTCACGCAAAAACTACTGAACGGATTTTTATGAAATTTTCCAATAATATAGCTTATAATTAGAGTACCACATAGTCTATCATTTTTAAAGAAATAGTAATATATAATTAAACTTCGCTTGCGGAGCCGCGGGTACTCTATTAAATGTACATGTTGTTGCATTAATTCTAATTTGTTACTTATTAGACGACACGTTTGGCTCAGTTTGTAGTGATCTTACTTGCTGTGCCAGCGGTCGCGGGTTCGAGTTCCGCTGGGGGCATTCATTTGTGTGCTGAGAACGAATGTTTGTACTCCTGTCATGTGTGTTTATATTTATAATATGTATGTATCCATAACACAAGCCTCGAGCTTACCATGGAACTACGTTAATGTCCCAACATATTTGTTACTACTTTATTATATTAAGTTTTTGAGATATATTTTAAATTGTATTCCTATCTACAGTCTACACCGACATTCCATGTGTTTTACTCTTTCATTCAAGCCACGTCGTGTATCGAGTGAATGGAGCGTTTTTTTGGCAGTACACTTGACTAAATCGCTGTGAAATTACTTGCCCGCCGGCGGATGTTTTGTTTGAAAACGGCATGGTGTGTTTGCTAGAGAGTTACATATATAGCGAATAAGTATTGCTTTTTTTAAATAAGCTTTGAAAATTATAAAAGTAAAGATGTATTTATATTTTTTTGTTCTGCATAGTAGTAGTAATTAATATTATAAATAATAAAATATTTTATTTCCAAAACATGTGAAATAAATATTAAGTAACTGCTACAAAAAAATAAAAATATAAAACATTATATAATCAGCAAAAAAAGCACTTGTCATTAAAAAACTAACGCTTAATACAAAGTATAAATAAATAATTAATTCAGTATAATATTAAATAAAAAATAACTCTAATTCCAATATTACCTAGAAAAGCTTCAAAATCGCTACATCTTATGAACCCGCTACCACCTGCGCCGCCACCACATTTCTTCGTGTACTGATACAGTAGCTGACTCATCTGTTATATAACGTGCGCTACAACTGTGTGAAAGTTGATGTCTTAGGTCAGAGTCATGATGAACTATGGCTATTATAATTTTTGATTGACTTCAAAAAAGAGAAGTACTTCAGATGTAGTGTTTTATGTATGTACTAGCGGCTCACCCTCGCTTCGCTCGGGTTCGCCTCTAGGCAAACAAAAGCAAATCTATCCCACGCGAACCATACTTTTCCGAAATAAAAGTAACCCATTTGTTATTATGATATATGAACCATATTATCGTAAAGTTTCATTAAAATCCAATCAGTAATTTTTGTGTTCTAAGCAGTATAAGTTACTATAGTTTTTTAACTATTCAACGAGAACTCTTTAATTTTCTGGGATGAAAAGTATCTAAAATGTTGACCGGGGGTCAATACCAATACTTTTCATCCCCATATAAGGTATCATCATGCAAAATTTCATTTAAATCGGTCCAACTGTTTCGGACATTAGCCCGTACAAACAGAGAAACAGACAGGGAAACAAAAAATAAAAAATAATCTAGATTTGTTCTACTTCTCTTCTTACATCCCCTTGATTCGGTTTCTAGCATATTTTTTCTATGTACAGACATTCAATCCCTACAGTTTTATTATATGTATAGACGTATGTACGTATATACGCAACGTTATGCTTTGCCATAATGATCCATTTTCATGATTTAATTTAATAAATAGGGTATATGTCAAAGGTGAATGATGGTGATATGTAGGGTGAAAAAAAAACCGCCCCAAAAGCTGGAATAATATTTTTTTAAGTCTGTCTTTTAGTTAAAAAGCAATTAAATAGATTTCTATAGCGATCGCGATAATAGAATGTCGTCTCGTCTAAAACCGAAGTTTATTTATTTATGTTATTATATAACTTTTTAATTAGTAATTTCAATGATTATACTTTCACCGTCTTCACTTCGAGAAAGAGCGCTAGATGATTATTAGAAAAAGACTTCTGTTTATACTTATATATGGGATAATACTTTACAATATTAAATTATGCTTAAAGGTCTCTACATTTTCATCTATACATAAGACGTACATTAAATAATTTTTGGAAAATCTTATTGAAATATTAATAATTATTATCAATATATGGGTTAAATCTATGGTTTTTAGACTTTTTGTCCGTCTGTCTATTTGGGAACGCATCATAAGAAAACTACTGGACAGATTTTGATGTAATTTAGTATAATGATAGCTGTTTATCCGGGTCAAGATATAGTATAATTTTTACTGCGGAAAAATATCTCATCTCTGAGAAATCTATGTATATTAAGTGTTAAAACGTAACTAAGAAATCCTATGTATCTAAAATAACGTACCTAATTTTCAAAAGCCATATAAAATCGGACAACCCGCAGTTATCTACGAGGTGCATTTGATCTCAATACCATTGGCCTGTGCCAGTAGGATATTGAGCGAGCTTATTATTATTATTATTAATATAACGAAAATTACCCATTTTTCTAAAATATTTTCGTGTATTATGTATACGTATATTATATATTATAATATGAAAACTTCTTCAGCCATGTTGAGCAATTTTCGGTAGGAACAAAACTTATGGGTTTGCGTCACCGACATGCTACATATAACATATGACGTGTTGACGCATTCTGGCGTAGACTGGTGACGCGTACCACCATTTTTTTAAATTAAGAAATAAATTATATCAAAATGTAAATAATTGTTCGAAATGCCAATAGATGTGAGAATCAGACTAATAATAACTTCAACTAAATTTACAAATTATAAAATTTTAATTATTAATACTATAATTGATTTAAAACAAAAAAAAACTACAGTTATACCAAAGTTATAAGTTTTCATTTCTGTCGGCAGTCCCATGACTGCTTATTTTTTTTTTATTCCTTATTATATATGTAAATGAATGTTATATACGATGACTGAGCTAGATTTTATGTAGAGTTTAAGAAATACATGTACTCACCATCCCCACTCTGGTTGCTGCTGTGCGCGTGGTACTGCTCATCTGCGAATTCATACTCTATGTCAGATTAGACACATCTGCTCTCGACCATATTATTCTTTGATATATATTATTTATACATATAACAAAATACTAAGCCGAATCTGTACATTAAATATATTAATGGAAAATCTTATTGAATTAGTCATTATTATCGATAAAGAGGCCGAATCTATAGTTTTTAGAATTTTTGTCTGTCTTTATGTGTATCTGTCTATCTGTCTGTCTGTTGCCGCATCACAAAAAAACCACTGGACAGATTTTGATGAAATTTGGTATGGTGATAGCTGGTTATCCGGGTCAACATATAGGATACTTTTAACTTCGGGAAAATATCTCATCTTTGAGGTAAACGTTAAAACGTAACTAGGGACGAACCCGAGCGGAGTGAGGGTGAGTTGCTAGTTTAGATAAATAAATATTTAATATTAAAATATTATTTTAGTAAATAAATATGTAAATAGTTTACATACGAATATTAACAGTTGGTAAAAATAATTTTTATCCTATAAATATATATGTAAAGTATATGTTAAATTAATTAATGTTCCTAATAGTATTAAGTTCTAATTGTTAAATGTTTATATTGAGATATTGTATGTAAATATGAACCTGTGTCTGAAAGAAAATAAATAAATAAAAAAAAATACAAAAAATAAAAAATAAATGTTTCAAAGTTTTAGGTTTTTAACGACTTCGTGAAAAGAGGTTTGGGTGTATTTTATGTGGTTGCTACACGATATCTTTTTCAATTATATACCTCACAAAATGGTGGTAAATAAATAAGATGAGATAATCACTGCAAAAGTGATTTTTATTCAACGTAGCTTTTTATATCTATTTATTATCTAAACAAAATATAGTTACTGATAACATTATTATTGATAACACTTTAATTTTAATAGTTCAAAATATAACAATAACAAAACATTTCCCTCTAATGAATGTAAAAATATAAGTATCAAAATTATTACAATAATCTCACCTCCATTTCTATGATCATTGCTGATTAATTCCTGGCTTTGTATCGGGGCATGGATGAGGACCTTCTGCTGAGGACTATGAGGATCCAGACCCTCGACCTCAAGTAAGGGCGCATGAGTTTCATATCCATGAACGACCAAAGGAGGTGCGTGCAAATCCATTTTAAATTACACACTAAAATCTGGCACTATCTCGTTGCGAATGTTCTATAATATATTATTTAATGTCACAAATTAGCACTATAACTATAATAAGAGGATTGTTGGAGTATTATTAGTTTTATTTTGTTATAATCACATTCACATTTTGACTGTCACCGAAACCGTTTCCGAATCTTCCCTCGCATTTTCAACATTGTATCTGTAATTAGAAAAGATAATTAGACATGTATCCTAAATTTTTATCAAGAAATCGATTTTAACCTATTTGTAACTTTTAAGTAAAATATTTATTAGATTTTTTTAAGAAACTACTTTTTATTTTGCTTTAAAATACATATAGGGGCCCCCAAAAGTCGTCCATAAACTTTATAAATGATTTTTGGCACTTCGGTTTGGGGAAATCGGCAGATTATTGAATTACACACTTTTCAGCATGTAATTAGCCCACTACACCTTAATCTTATGGTTTCAAGTATATCTAACTCATAATTTTTATATTTTGATCGGCTGTCCTAGACGCGCCACCTTATACAGAGGACTTATATAGGGTGGAGGTACTCAATAGAGTGCAAGGTATCCCCTTAGGTAAATCCCAAAATCCCCTCTTAGGCTCCCCCACTAATATTAATAATAATAATAATGTCCTCCAGACCGATTCCGGCCACGGCGGCCAATCTCATTGAGACTAGCCAACTGCGCAGGAGATATTATAGAGCACAAGTGTACGCGCAGACACGAGGGCACTCTCTATTCCTGTTACCCTCATACTCCGGTGGGACGACTATTCGACACGACCGGTGAGAGTTAAGGCGCAAAACCGACGGTTTTACGTGCTCTCCGAGGCACAGGGGTGACATACCACCAACTTCCCAACTCCGGGCTGTTACTAAGGCTTACTATACAGCAAGACTCAATAACTAAACTTGGCCCAACCCGGGACTGGAACCCAGGACCTCAGGATGTGCAGCCGTACATGCTAGCCACTACACCACCGAGACAGTTACTCCCCCACTAATCTATACAGATTAATAAAATTGGACTGTCTGTTTGTAATATTATGATAACCGCTTTTTACTAAATGCATATGGATGTATACACGGTACATATAACAAAACAACATTTTATACAATTTTTGTCTATCTGTCTGTTTGTTCCGGCTAATCTCAAAAATGGCTGGACCGATTTTGACGGGATTTTTATTGGCAGATAGCTGATGTAATAAGGAGTAACTTAGGTTACTTTTATTTTAGAAAAAAAAATTGGGTCCCACAAAATAATTAAAACCAAAATAAATAATTTTGTTTTGGGACATAATATATATTATACATTCGATACAATACCTAATACATTCGAAACGTCTCAAACCTAACCATGATGCGTCTATAAACAAAACTTAAAATCTATTGTTTTCGAAGCAAATTAGGAATACTACATCGTGAAGAAGTATTTCATTTTTAATTCACTGTACTTTTCAGCTCGAAACTCGACTCTAACTCGTACATTTGCCGTTTTCATACATTAAAAGTAAATGCTTGAATATAAATCACGTGTTCCGCTTAGCGAAATGTGAGTATTTGTTTAAACCAAGCTTCGTGCTGCGGCAGCCCATTGTTTTCTGTCTTGCATCTGGGAGCTACTAAGTTATATACATAATACCTATATATATCTATATCTATCTATCTATCTATCTATCTATCTATATATATGGCTATTAAGCATAATATAATATAATATAGACATAATATGTCAATTTTATTTTTATTTAACACTAGCGACTCACCCTTGCTTCGCTCGGTCGCGACCCGGTAGGTAAGCGTTTTTTTTTTCACAATCTCATGGATTTTAATTTTTAGCGCGAAACCCTAGTTCTTTTTTTAAAATAAAAGTTGCCTAAGTTACTCCTTATAACATTAGCTATCTGCTAGTGAAAGTCTTGTCAAAATTGATCCAGCCGTTTCAGAGATTAGCCGGAACAAACAGACAGACAAAAATGTTAAAAATTGTATTTTTTTGTAAGTACAGTATATACGTTGATCCTGCGAAGGATATAGGATAGATATAGGATTTTTATCCCGGATTCATCCCTTAAGGGGGTGAAAATTAGAATGAAAGTTTTTACGGGGAAGCAACCCGAGCGAAGCAAGGGTGAGTCTCTAGTTACTTATATAACAGTGTTTCACTAAAATCAACAATAGATCTTAAATAGTTGCAAGATTATACAATATATCAATATATTTCTTAAAAAAAAAATATATATTATTTAGATACTATTTTATGTTACATCTTAATAACATTTTATACAACTGTTGTAATTATTTAAAATTATTTGAGTTACAAAATAAAATAACACATCCATTAATTCGTGGTTGTAGGTTCGCAACTAAGACCTATCTCTATTGCTATAGGAAAAGGTTTTCATATTCAAATGCTTACAATGTAGTAACTAGGGTTTTAAAATTGGTCTTGCTCTTGCACACTACAATAGAATCCTTTACAAAAACTTTACATATCCTTATACTACCATAGAGTAGCATACTGTCAACCTCAATAGTGTAGTGGCTAGCAAGTAAGTCCAGCTGTTTCGGAGATTAGCCGGAACAAACAGACAGACAGACAGACAAAAATTGTAAAAAATGTTGTTTTGGTATATGTACCGTGTATATATCCATATGCATTTAGTAAAAAGCGGTTATTTTAATATTACAAATAGACACTCCAATTTTATTTATCTGTATAGATGTGAATACTTTTCGATTAATTCCAAATTTACTTTTAACTTTTTTTATTTTTTCTTTATCTGAAATAGAGGCTTTAAATGTAGTTTCTATTATTGTTACAGGTAAGATAATATTATTTTGTTATGTTGTAAGTATATTTTTTTAAATTCAAGAAGTGAAATAAACCTATTGTTGTCACAGAAACGCAATTAAGCTTTTATTTTTAAACAAGAAAATAAATTATACATATAATAAAATTGTATCTAAGCCGAACATGTACATAAAATATTTTTTTGGAAAATCTTATTGAAATAGACTTTATTATCGATGCAGAAGCCAAATCTATAGTTTTTAGAATTTCCGTCTTTCTGTCTGTCTGTCTGTCTGTTAGCGCATCACGGGAAAACCACTGGACAGATTTTGATGAAATTCGGTATGATGATAACTGGTTATCCTGGTCAACATAGGATACTTTTTACTGCGGGAATATGTCTCATCTCTGAGCTTAACGTTAAAACGTAACTAGGGACGAACCCAAGTGAAGCGAGGGTGAGTTGCTAGTATTATTATATATCTAAGAAGGCAGAAATCTTAATTAAAAACATATAAAGATAATATGAATATTTTACTAACAATACCTATTATTCCAATAATAAAACATCAAAATGTTTAATGTACATAGTAAAACAAAATCGACGTAACCTCGTCTTCATTACAACAGGAAATTGTTTGAATTATTTACCTTAAATTTGCACTAATAGCTGCAAAAAAAAAATTAAAGGAAATGTAATAATATATTTTAATATGTTCAATTCAAAGAAATACATAAAAAAATCAAACATATTAAATAATATATAATCTGTGATTCAAGCAAGTCATTCTCCCTCAATGCTTAACTACGTTTGATCATTTTTTTAAATATACATCACAATTTTTGTTGTACCATGAAATCAAATGTTATTATTAACCTCGTGTAGATTCGTATGTATATACTAAAAAAGGGTCTATCCACACTATAGTGCCGATAACACTCCATCTTCGGTTTGATAGCAATGTAGTAACTTGATTCTATACAATAAACATTGCTGGAGTGATTCGATTAGTACTTGACTCTTTCTGATAGTGTGAATGCACTCTTTGTTTCTTGTATAAAAATACTTTGTTTTGAAATATATTTAACATCCTACTACTGGGCACGGATCTCCCTTCAATACGAGGGGGATCAGGTCATAGTCCACCACGCTCGCCAAGTGCGGGTTGGAGAAATTCACATATCTTTCGTAAGCTTGCTAGGTTCTCTAAAACATGTAAGTTTCCTCACAATGTTCTCATTCACTGTAAGATAAATGGCAATCATGTTAGAAATGATTCGCACATGGAAATATCAAAGCTGCGAGACCTGGGATTTGAACCCGCTACATTCGGTTTGCCAAGCGATAGCGTTATCACAGCTACTACAGCTTTCACTGGCTTAAAGTACTTTATCAGACCGATATCGAACCAGGAACGACATAACACTATAGTGTGGTTTGGGCCTATAATGTAAATTAGACCAGTGGTTCTCAATCTATAAGCACCCACACGGACAAAGAAACGAAGTAGGTACTTTATAAGAAGGAACAAATAAAATAAAGAATTTCATACATTTGAATTCAAATAAGAATATTTTTACAACTCTGAGAATTACAATAATATACACAAAGGTTAATCCAACAAGGCTATGGGAAAAGCTACACAATGAACCAACACACGCGGTGATGTCTTGAGATATGGTGACAATATAATAATTATTATGATTTAAATAACTTTTAATATCAACTTAATTGAGCTGTCAATTGTTTTTTTATTATAAATAAAAAAATAATATGTAATTAAAAATGTAATTAAAAAAAATTACCTTTAAATTCACTTTTTAATCTATTTTTAATATAAGATCATATTTTTATAGAAGTCTAGAAAATATTTGAGGCATAATGAATGTAAAGATAACCAAGTGTGGTCAATTTCGTACATCGTTCGATAAAAACTGTGCGTTATTTATCGTTCAATACTACGGGTGTTTTAGATCATTCAAACTACTTTTACAGATTTTTGTTATCATTGATGTCTTCTTCATTAGCAGCAAAGGATTTAATTAGTCGTTTAATATACTAAAAAAACCAAGGCGTTTTAGACAAACGCTAATATTTTATAACTCAAAAGCCAAAAAAATAATAGTTTTCTAAAGACATGAAGTGCGCCAACCCACAATATCCAATGTGGTGGACTATTGCCTGATCCCCTTAGAATTGAAGGAAGACCCGTGCCCAGCAGTGGGACATTGAAAAGAGCTAAATACAAGCTTTAAAAAACATAGCTGCAGAATAATCACTGCTTAGCCATTTTGAAATCATTATTAACAAAAAGTTGATACACGTCATAATTTAAATTTTAATCCACTATCAACTCACATGGATTAGAAGTTGTTATATCGATTAAAAGTCACTACAACTAATAGAAACCGCAAAAATTATCTAGTATTTTAATAATAAGTAATATTATCGTACTCTAAGCTACATGTTCACTCTGTTCACACGGTGATGAGTATCATACATCCGGTCAGGGATCGTACGTGAATCACATCGGTTTTATAGCAAGTGTATATGCTATAAAGTATTATATGTATATTTTTGTAGGCATATTGAGATATATTTCAACTAAGTATTAACTAATACTTTGTTAGATTTATTTGAATATTTGACATTTTAAATAAAATTATCCTTTCGGATTTTTTCGCGGATTTATTTTGATTTTTCGTTCCCGATGTCTTAAACCTTAGTCTCTCCCGTTCGTAAAACATTCGAAATGTCAGGAACCAAAAATCAAAATATATCCGCAATAAATTCCGAAAAGATAGTTTTATCTAATAGTAGCTAACTTCCAATATTTATATTATGGCATAGCATAAAAAATATTTTTTGACCACGTAAAGCTAAAAGTTTAACATAAAATTACATATTATTGTGTATTAAAGCTTTGTCAAATAATGAAGTAAGTATATTCCGGTTTATCCCTAGCTTGCTTCCCCATACAAACTTTTATCCCCATTCTCACCTCCTTAAGGGATGATTTCCAGGATAAAAACTATTTCATTCACTCACTTTTCATATCATGAGATTTAAAAAAAAAACTTATTTTAGTAAAAAAAAATCTTGTAATTTTCTTCTATACAAAGCTTGTCCTGAAAATCTATACTAATATTATAAAGAGGAAAGATTTGTATTTTTGTGGGTATGTTTGTAGTGAATAACCTCAAAGACTACTGTGCCGATTTCAAAAATTATTTCACCAATGGAAAGCTACATTCATCCTGAGTGACATAGGCTATATTTATTGCTAGACAAGATTAGAGACCCTTACTAAAACTTAAGTAACGTAACCCAATGGGTAAAAAAAGTGCCCTAAAACGTCTTTCGTTGCATGCGCTGCGGAAACTATTGATGATAGAACAAAAGTATGTTCCCGTGGGATAGATTTGTTTTTGTTTGTCTGGAGGCGAACCCGAGCGAAGCGAGGGTGAGCCGCTAGTAAAAAAAAAAAAAAAGAATTATCTAATTTGGTGCAGTCGATCGGAAGTTACGCGAGTACATACATTTCGGTGTTTCATTTCTATTTATATAGATTTAAATATATTAGAGCAAAAATAAAACACTTTAAAATAATTCGAAATTTTTTCTCGTTACAGCATTCAGTTAACAAGTGTCATCTGCTTATATTTTAACAAAATAAAAAAAAAGACGATATAATGACGTGAGAACTGCGCCTTACGTCGACACCCATACACAAGTGACTTTTAATAGTATACCATTATAAGATTTACATTTGAATTCGAGAAAAAATTATCTATACAGACAAATAATAATTGAAGTGTCTGTTTGTGATGTCAAAATAACAGCTTTTTACTAAATACGTATGAGAATATCTACGGTACATATAAGAAAAACATATCTTTATAAATTTTCATATCTATATGTCTGTTTGTTCCGGCTAATCTCCGAAACGGCTGGACTGATTTTGATGGGACTTTCATTGGCAGATAGCTGATATTATAAGGAGTAACTTAGGCTGTTTTTATTTTAGAAAAAGAATCAGAGTTCTGCGCAAAAAATAAAACGTAGCTCACGTAACACGTGTTTTTAAGTATTTTAAACTATTTTTCTTTATTAATAGCTATTGACGAGCTTCAGTATTATTGACCATTTTTTTTTGTTTTTTTTTTTTTTTATATATAGATATTTAAATTCTATTCGAAGTTCGAATAAAGTAATGAGTCACCATTACTTTTAACATCCAGTCATACACACACAATATATTATATAGTTATTTATTTATCACAATCAAGATGGCCGATTCTCACGTGGACAAAAACAGCGGCATTGAACTGTGAGCAATTGTTCCAACCGAAATGTTAGACAAAGGTATATTTAATTATAGTTAGGGTGACCATAAGTTACTATTTTCAGGATAATGTCTTTATATTTATGGGAAATTTACAAGGCACGTGCATGATAGATATGTTGTGGACACCGTTTCAGTCGTAACAAGGTTCTATTTTCGACAATTATATCTTTAGTTGTATATTTGGTACTTTCTATGTGGACTAAGTAAAATATACATGAATCTATGTATATTTATTATTTAAAAATAAAAGTTACCTTGTTTTGTTTACGTACAGAAGTACTCTTATCAGTGATAAGTTATCACCGTATATTCTTTAGAATTCTTTTTCGACAAGCAATACTTTGTTTTTATGGGATCTCTTAATTATATCGTCGTAAAAAGTGGCTTCCATCATATATTTTTTGCGGATAATCTATTAATATGATGCAAAATAATGGTCAAAAAAATTTAAATGTCAAATAAACAGCGAGTATTAGCATATTACCATACAACATGAGATATTGGAAGCAGAAAACTGCCTTATAAGTAAGAGCAGAGTACGTCACAAATGAATACTATTTTGTATTAAAATTATTTTCCTATAGTTTAGCCATTAAATTTTACATTTTTTCTCTTTTAATTATATACTAATTAATTTATATCTCTATATTATATATATTTATATATATATAATCTCAAGGATTATATGTTCACCCTACTCATTACATGTTTCAGTGGAAACCTGTCTTTATTTATGACGTGAGTTTTCAAGGGCAGGCTAAATGGATTTTTAAAATACGTTTGATTTGTAATTAGACTGCCAAATGAAGATGTTATCGCCATGCTTTTATTGTTTTTTTTTGTTATTTTTCCATGAAATAGTTAAAAATATTAGTAGTAATTATTAATATATTTGACTATTTCATGATCTTTACTTTTGACTAACTTTTTTTTAACTTTTAAAGTAATTTAAGAACGTGGTGACTACGGTATTAGTGCTATGCTAGATGTAGCGGGTTCAATGATCATATATGGGAAATATTTTCATGCCCACAAAGTATTCATCTCTTTTAACACACACTGTTGGGCACGGGACTCCCTTCAATATTAGGGAGATCAGGTTATAGACCACCACGCTAGCCAAGTGTGGGTTTGCGGACAGCACATGGCTTTCGAAAATTTGCTAGATCTTTCAGACATGCAGGTTGCGTCACGTTTTCATTCACCTTAAGGCAAGTATTTATTATACTTAAAATGATTCGCACATCAGCACAGACGCACAGAGGTGCGACTTGCGAGACCCGAGGATTTGAACTTGCTTCACTTATTTTTCCAAGCAAGCACGTTACCACTGAGCTACCACTGCCTTTTAGATGTCCACATGGTACCACTATAATTAAGTTAGTGCAATGTTAGCAATTGTCTGACAAGATGCTATATTTTTAAGTCCCAAAGGAAATAGTGTAACTTAATTTTGTTACAACTGTTAGTACACTAATTTTATTCGTCTTTTACGTAATAAATTTAAATAACACTAAAACATTGAGTGCGTGGGGCGATAACAATTATAATATTGCTGTAATGGTATCGAGATTTTAATTACAATTAAACTGAAATTTAAAAATAAATATAAATTGATTGATACACTTAAGACATTTTTTTACTCTTCGTTGGTCTAAGCTAGCGTTTTCGACTGCAGATCTAAAGAGTGTCGGTGGAAAGGTTCGAGCCCTGGATCGGGCCAAGTATAGTTGCTAGTAGTACCTGCCCCCGTACCTTGGAGATCACGTAAATCTGTAAATCGTTTGTCGTCTCAATGGTTATATAAAATTGCCCTTTCTGATCTTTAAAAACTCGTTAACTAATTTTGCCTGACTCAGGACTCAAACCCAGAACATCACGATTATAAAAATAGTACCTACTCAATTGAAATTTAGGCCTTATCATCATACAAACCGACATTTTTCCCCTTTACTATAGATAAGCTAGGCATAAAATAAACATATTAATCAATTTAAATCAACTATAATTATTCACTTATGACTAAACATAACCATTTCCCACTTGTTATAGGAAATCAAAGTGAATGTGAGCATTTAATCTAATTGTCACGTTACTCAGGGGTAGGTTTTACTATCGGCATGCGAGGGTTGTTAATAGGGTCGTAAGCGATAACAATTTTCTATGGGAATTTTCAAATAAATATATTTAAATGTATACACAGGAAGTGAGGTTGTTAGACTGAATTAGTTATTTTTTGTTTGTCATTTACAATAGATATTTTTAATATGTATATCGAGGTTCACAAGTTTGATTCTCGTACAAGTGAAGTATGAACTTACCTAAATGGTGTTAGTCTAAATATTTAAAATGATAATAAATAACTATTTTAGTTTTGTATGTAATTTATGTTTTATCCCATAATATAGTAGTTCCAAAGTATACCTACGTTCAAATTAATATTTTTACCTACGCCAGTATAAAATTCCTCTAAGGGTAGACATATTTTTAACAGTTTTACCCAATTTGAGCGTAGTCATAATAAGAAAAGCTCTAATTCTTAAATTAAACACTTTAAATCTATATATAAACTAACGACTCACGCTCGCTTCGCTCGCGTTCGTCCCTAGGTACGTTTTCACGGTTAGCTATGTTTATACATAAATAGTAGCGTGCTCCTTTTAAGATATTCATTTAAATTATATAACGATTTACGTCACGTACGTACGTTATTGCGTACGCCGTACGCGGATTTTGTTCACAATTTCATGGGTTATAATTTTTTTTCTCGAAACCCTGATTCTTTTTTTAAAAAAGTAGTCTAAGTTACTCCTTACAATAGCAGCTATCTGCCAGTGAAAGTTCCGTCAAAATCGGTCCAGCCGTTTCGGAGATTAGCTGGAACAAACAGACAAACAGACAGACAGACCGACAGACAGACAGACAGACAAAAATTGTAAAAAATGTTGTTTTGGTATATGTACCGTGTATATATCCATATGCATTTAGTAAAAAGCGGTTATTTTAATATTACAAACAGACACTCCAATTTTATTTATCTGTGTATAGATGTAAAGATGTACAAAGACAAAACAGTTCAGTACTCCTGTATTTGTCAACCGATTTTCTTTTTTTTTGTTTTTGTTTAGTGGCTATTGACAAGCTGTAGTGTTCAATAGAAGAATTTTGTTGTTTTTTCAAATGATACACATAAAATATGTTTTCTTTAGAAATTGAATTAGAATTTCGACAACTGGGTGGAAAGTAGTAATAAGAAAAATAATAAAAGTAATAAAAAAAAGCTCCAATTCTTAAGCTAAGCACTTTAAATAATAATAATTAATTATAATTAAACAGGGTAGTAGCAACCCCGATTGCCTTTACGTTTTTCGACATGCGCAAGAGGGGTCAGCGCAAATGTAGCATAAAATTGCTATTGTTTACAAAATAACTCATTTTTTAATTTTTTTTTTTACTTTTCGTCGGACCGTCACGCTTCAGTCGTAATTGGAGGGTTAAAGTGAATGTTGAAATAACTTGATGTTAATTTTACGTAAGTTATTTACTTAAGCTTATACATAATATTTGCGAAATAATTTGTAACGAAATAAAATTTAGCTTATGGTGAAGGAAACATAGATATATTTTAGTATTATTAATATTCATAAATATTTTCATTATTATAGTTGTTGTATTGTGTATTGTATCCAGCCCTTTTTAATGTCCCACTGCTGGGCACGGGTCTCCCTTCAATACCATAGGAAATACTCTACCACGCTGGCCAAGTGCGGGCGGACTTCACATGTCTTTCAAAAACTTGCTAGATTCTCTTAGACATGCAGGTTTCCTCACGACGTTTTCCTTCACCGTAAGGCAATTTTTCCACTATTGTTAACTGTTGTATGTGACTTATAACATAATATATTTAATTTATCATATTTATATATTAAACTTTCCATTGAATAATATGTATATTTATATTATATACGTAACATAGACTTTGATTTGTGCTTATTCGTCTCTCAACAACCACCAAACTGTTTTGTTTTTTTCTTTCATTGTCACTGCTTTAATTTATGAAATATTTTAATAGGAAACCGGTTTGTATTTTAAATATAATTGTTTATTTCTAAGTAATACTGCACTGTATTTTTCCTGTATTAATAAAAATAAATAAAATGAACTTGCACGTCTAAGGAGACCTAAGTCACATGTTATATAGAATATTTTTATATTTTAGGAATAAAAGTTAGTCTATATAGGTCTAATATTATATGCTATCTGGTACCTAAAACTTTTTTAAAGGTTAAGTTAGTGCTTTAACCTTTACTTGACAATAACAAGCAGAACCTCGTGAGGAACCTGTAGATTTGAGAGAACTTAGCAAGTTTTCGAAAGACATGTGAGGTCCGCCAACTCACACCTAGCCATTGTGGTGGACTATGGTCTGAACCTCCCTTGCACTAAAGAGAGGCCCATACACATGGGACATTAAAAAAGACTGAATATAATACTAATACTAGACAATGGATACGATGTTGTAATATTTGATTTATGTAACAAAAACCACAAAAAATAATGACCAAAAAAACCTAAAAATAAAAATTTTATAAGAATTCTAGGATATATTTGCTTTTATTATAAAAAAAAAGCTTTTACTTGCATAAATAAAGCAATAGCCATAGTAAATGAAAGTATTTTTCCTTTCGAGCGCACTATATTATGACATAATGTAGGTTTCCCACGACCCCGGCATTGAATGCGTGGGAGCTGCTTTGTGGGTTACATTGCTCTTGACACGATAAATCTAGATCTTTTTCTTATGTAAGTGGTTTATTTACTTAATGTGACTATTAGATTGAATTATGGAAGGAGCTTAGAATTGAACTTGAAAGTTGACTTTCAAGGCTCAGTATTCGAACTTATGACCTTTGAATAATATTTACACAATTTAGTTACAGATTTGAAGATATACAGCCTACATGATGAAAGGAGCTGGATTTTTTTATATAGGCTTTTGCCCTGGACTATAGCTTAATTTGATTTAAATTGAAAGCCCAGCAGATGGACATTAAAAATGTTTAAATTATTGTATATTTATATATTTTATAATAATACACTGAGCGGGAGTCAAACTTTGGACTGTTTTTATAATTTAAATTGAAATAACATTATTATTGAGACAAACGATATATTTCGAACGGATAATAATCATAACAATTAATAATAATTAATCTGTTCTAATTGATGGTTAATTTGAACTCTAATAGGCAACTAATCTCTTGATAGGCAGTGGTAGCCCAGTGGTAACGCGCTCGCTTGGGAAACCGAGTGAAGCGGGTTCAAATCCCGGGTCACGCACCTCTGATATTTTCATGTGCGAATCATTTCTTACATGATTACCACTTGCCTTACGGTGAAGGAAAACATCGTGAGGAAACCTGCATGTCTGAGAGAACCTAGCAAGTTTTCGAAAGGCATGTGAAGTCCGCCAACCCGCACTTGGCCAGCGTGGTGGACTATGGCCTGATTCCCCTCGTATTGAAGGGAGGCCCGTGCCCAGCAGCGGGACGTTAAAAAGGGCTGAATACTAGGCAACTAATATAAAACAAACATTAATATATGTAACCAATACTATACTATTAATCTATACTAATATTATAAAGAGGAAAGATTTGATTGTTTGTTTGTTTGTTTGCACCGAATAGGCTCCGAAACTACTGAACCGATTAAGATGAAATTTGGTAAAAAGATAGTTTGAGACCCTGGGAAGGATATAGGATAGTTTTTATCTCGGAAATCATCCCTTAGGGGAGTGAAAATGAGGATGAAAGATTGTATGGGTAATCAACCTAGGGACGAACCCGAGCGAAGCCAGGGTGAGTCGCTAGTATTAAAATATATCTATCCGTCCTTTCACAAAATACCAGATTGATGTGTTTTTTGTGTAGATATAGTTTAAGGGAAATTCCTGGCTGCTTTACATTACTGCAAATTATCTTACTGACTACTGAGGCTATACAGGAAATTAGAGTGTATAAGTGCATGCGCAAACGCAAGTTGTATATCATTCGCCTTTCTTTCTCAAAGTCTTATTTAATAGGACTACTATTCGACACATTTGGTAAGAGATTAGACGCACAGACCGACTGTTTTACGTGCTCTGCAACTGTACAAAGGTTTTTCAGGAAAGCCACAATCCCAACATGCTTATTTCAGATGTAATTGAAAATTATTTGATTAAAACCCCTAATAGCCCTAAATAACGGCAGTGGTAGCCCAATGGTAACTCGCTCGCTTCGGTATTCGAGTGAAGCGGGTTCAAATCCCGGGTCTTGCACCTCTGATATTTTCATGTGCGAATCATTTCTAACATGATTACCACTTGCCTTACGGTGAAGGAAAACATCGTGAGGAAACCTGCATGTCTGAGAAAACCTAGCAAGTTTTCGAAAGACATGTGAAGTCCGCCAATCCGCACTTGGCCAGCGTGGTGGACTATGGCCTGATCCCCCTCGTATTGGAGGGAGGCCCGTGCCCAGCAGTGGGACGTTAAAAAGGGCTGAATACAATAGCCCTAATACTTTCTTAGATCTACGCGAATGTTTGATATTTTAAATAAAACTAACTTTTCGGATTATTTCGCGGATTTATTTTGATTTTTGGTTCGCAACGTTGATTGCCATTGTTGAATTTTTGAATTCATTTAGTAAAATTGTGGGTAGGCACTGTCTGTAACAAGTATATAACGCCTTTTAGACGTTTAAAACCTTAGTCTCTTCCGTGACCATGATTGCTGTAAAGCATTCGAAACGTCGGGAACCAAAAATCAAAATAAATCCGCGAAATATCCGAAAAATGGTTTTATTTAAAAACCCAATAGCTCTATTTACGTGGCATCAAGTACTTCAGATAAATGAAATATAAGCAATATAATATTATAACAATAAGTTAGGTCTATTCGGTATACAACAAGTACTAATAGGTTATAAAAAAATTTTTTTGCAAATACAAAATTGAACCCCCGACCCCTGTCCAGTATCACTCAAACCACTGGATTAGACATAAAAAAAACTAAACGGCATTTATTGAACAGTGATTATCTATTGTATAATTAAATTTTTCTCATCATTGTTCTGGGTAATTAAGTGGGGTGAATGACCTGCGATCACTTATCGATGCTACTACTATCAATTACAATATAATTAGGTACATTTTAACTAAAAAAAAAACATCCACTTCAAAACCCTTGTAAGTCTAATACCACCTATAAGGGTAGAAGTTTTTTCCCTATCAATAGATATGGACCTATTAGAAATGAATTATTAATATCGATTCCTAATTGCTATATAAAGTAACTCCTACTTTGTTTAAACTTGGTCAATCATGAATGAAAAATGATTATCTTCTACTATACTATACTACTATACTAATATTTAAATAAAACTATCTTTTTGGATTTTTTCGCGGATTTATTTTGATTTTTGTTTCCCGACGTTTCGATTGCTTTACAGCAATCATGGTCACGGGAGAGACTAAGGTGTTAGATGTCTCAAAAGCATTATATAGTTGTTACAGACAGCCTACCTACAATTAACAAAAATGAATTCAAAAATATTGAAAATTGACATCAAAGTACCTTACAATAAAAGTACCTTACAATGCCAATGATGCCTGTCTGTCCGTCTGTCTGTCTGTCTGTCTGTCTGTCTGAAAACGCATCATGAGATAACAACTAAATAGATTTTGATGGGTATGATGATAGCTGGCTATCCAGTTCAACATATAGGATACTTTTTACTGCGGGAATATATCTAATTTCTGAGAAATCTATACTTACCATTAAAATACCGTTAAAAAAACGTACCTGGGGACGAACTCGAGTGGAGTGAGGGCGAGTCGCTAGTTAAACATAAATATAAAAAAAGCTGTATCTGATTGATGTTTTAAATTTAACAAGTTTACTTTTTTCAACTATCAAAAAAACAAGTTCGGAACTTACAATATTTCTTCAATACTGTACAGATTTTTTTCGTTTTTTTAATCTTTTATCTTGTAAAGGACTTATTTGACGGTTATCTGGCGAAATCGTTAACACGACGTTGAAATTCGTAAGATCGATTCTTGTTTGTAAAAGTAATTGATATGGACGGTTTGTTGCAATCTAAGATAATAATCTAGTTTTTGCTTTAAATTTCGGGCTCTTTATCAGACCAGTAGGTTTTGTATGAATTATACATTTTTTCGTTAGATTTATTATTCTAAATTGTATTATAAATACGAAATTTGTGTGTATGTTTGTTAGTCTTTCACAATGAAAAGGCTGGATTCATTTGAATGAAATTTGTACACGGATAGACTGTAGCTTGGAATAAGATATGCGAAAATTACTAGTACATATAATAAAATTCTGAGTCGAATCTGTCCATTAAATATTTTTTTGGATAATCTTATTGAATTTTTGTCTGTCGGTCTGGGAAAGCATCACGAGAAAACTACTAAACAAATTTTAATGAAATTTGATATAATGCTGGTTATCCGGATCAACATATAGGATACTTTTTACTGCGGGAAAATATCTCATATATGTATGAAAAATCTAAACGTTAATGTATACATTTCTCTTCTCCCACAAAAGTAGAGTTAGTGTAGATGACTTTCAAAGCTTTTCTTTTTCTTTATTTAAGATATTGCGAAGTACAAATTTTAATTAAAATGATTAAAATCTAAGCATTTAGGAAAACAGATTTGTTATTATACATATTAAAATTAATATTCTTAATTAATAAACCTACGATTGGGTATTTCTTAGCTTTCTTTCTAACCGTTAAAGCACTAAATGTCAAATCCAACCTACCCCAAGACACAAAAGCTTGATAAATAAAAAAAAGAACACAGTCGTTGAACCTGTAGGTCGTTACACCCACCTGCGGCACGAGGGTGGCACCTGACGTAACGGACACGTGTTCGCGCCAAAACAGGATTACCTTTATCCCCGATTATCTGTGATCACTTTCACAGATTAAAAATTTAAATAGATTATTCTAAATGAGATATAAAATTTTCTTTAATACATATATAACAAAGTAGTTTTTTTTTTGTAATGTTTACGTTTATTTGGTTTTGTTTTAGTTAGCACTCTACAAAAAGTACACTTGTTTGTACACATTGATCCTTATGGTTGATTTTCAACTAACAAATACCGCCTAGCAGGTACTACATACTTTAATTGTAATGAATAATAAAAAAGCTTTTAAAAAAAATTAAATTGACTTCAAAAAAAATAAGAAAGTAAAAAATAACTGAATGGGAGTTTTCATTTACTATAGATACCTAATCAGATATTTTCGAAGTCGATGCCAGCCGATGCAAATCAAAGCAAATCTATTTCGATACGGATAAATACATCACAAATTAATAATTAGAGTTCATACCTTCTCATATTTACCTTTTAGATGTTCATATCTTAAAGCATTGTCGACTATTATAATATTATAAGATAAAAAAGCCCTAAAATTATTTTAATTAACCATTGAACATATATTTTCAGAATTATTTGATTATTAGAAAAATATACTGACCCTCCATAGTCTACACTGATTCTATCGTAAGTAACATATAAGTGAAGCCACGGCTAACATCTAATATAATCTGTAGTATCGTGACCGTTAACCCTATAGCCTTAGTTATATTATTAAGTCGTTTAAAAAACCATTAATTTAAAATAAAGGTCATTACGAATTAGCATGCTACCCTTATAGGTCTTTTTATCTTTCCTTAGGTCTAATCAAGTACTCCCTAAGATGCTATAGTATGCAAAGCGATTACCAACACCTGACGTAACGGAATCCGCGCATGCGCCATAGGGTTGCCAGGCAGTGACAACGACATTTTAATAAAAAAAAACAAAACTATAGTACCTTCCTCATTTGAATGCATGAAATTATTGCAATAATATCTTTATTTAGATATATTTCAAGATTAAAAAACTGTTTTTTAATAACTAAATTTAATAGGTAATGATTTTACATCTACGTACTTATCTATGCATATTATTTCATAAAACTAAAATATTCCATGCAAATTATTTCCCACATAAATTTAGCACCTGTTATACAGTGCGTTAAAATATTTAAATATATTCAAATTGTTTTAGTGACAGCCCTAAGGGGTAGATTCCGATAATCATACATTATTTATGTATGTGAATCGACGCTGTACATTAAGGTATTTTAACGGAAATTCATAATTTCTAACGTATAAAATGCTAAAATAATCAAAATTTGTACAGCAATTATAATATACGTCTCTTAGTTACTTGTACCCAAAGGGTAAAACGGTACCCTATTACTAAGACTTCGCTGTCCGTCCATCTGTCTGTCTGTCCGTCTATCACCAGGCTGTATCTCATGAACCATGATAGTTAGACAGTTGAAATTTTCACAAATGATGTATTTCTGTTGCCGCTGTAATAATAAATACTAAAAAACAGAATAAAATAAATATTTAAGAGGCCTCTCATATAACAAACGTAATTTTTTGCTCGTTCTTGCTCGATATTGATAACGGTAACAGGTAGACGCTTAAAATATTCACAAAGTATTTAATTATATATTCACTTTAAAAATAAACAATTGAATTAAAATAAAACAAATATTTAAGGGGGCTCCCATTCAACAGATATGTTTTTTTTCCGTTTTTATAAATAATGGTACGGAACCCTTTGTCCGCGAGTCTGACTTGCACTTGGCCGGTTTTTACAGTATCGTATTTTGTATTCAGCCTTTTTTGTCCTACCATTGCTGGGCTAGCCTGGAGAGGGTCCAGATCATAGTCCACATTGCAGGCAAAGTGAGCGTTGGCGGACTCCACATGTCTTTCGGAAACTTGCTAGGTTGTCTCAGACATACAGGTTTCCCCAAGATGTTTTCACCGTAAAGCAAGTGGTAATCTTGTTGGAAATTATTCAATCATGAAAATATCAGACGTGCGAGACCAGGGATTTGAAACCGCTTTACTCGATTTCCCAAGCGAGCGCGCTATCACTGGGCTACAAATGCCTTTTAAAGTAAACAGTAAATTTTTTAAGTTATATGACATATTATTATATCACACGAGATATGAAATTTGTGATTTAGCATTAACAAAAGAGACGTTTTTTATAAAATTAAAAAAAAACTATTAAAGTTTGTGAGTATATACTTGCGTTTGCGTTTTCCTCATGCTGTAATAGCTCAAAAGATCCAATTCGCAAATCCTGGTTTAAAAAGTAGTCTATTAGAATGTACGTAAGATGTGAACAAAGACGCAGGTAAAACTAGTTTTTTTTTATTTATTTATTTGAAAAACAAACTATTTAGTTGTATGTATATAAAACAAAAAGAAATAAAAACTTTTCATACACCAATGAAGTCTTCACATTTTACTGATTATTAGGGTAATGCATGTTAGCTTATTAAAATTAAAGTATACTAGCGACTCACCCTCGCTTTGCTCGGGTTCGTCTCTAGGCAGATTCTCCATATAAACTTTCATCCCCATTTTTACCCCTTTAAAGACTGGTTTCCGGGATAAAGCTATTCTATGTCTTTTCCAGGGTCTCAAACTATCTGTTTACCAAATTTAATCAAAATCGGTTCAGTAATCCTAGAATTACTTTCTATAAACATACTCACAAACTTACAAATTTTACATCTTTATAATCATATATATTAATATAATAAGAACAGGATAACATCAAAAACAAACACTTCTAGTCTAAAATTTTAACTGTTTTAGCAAAAGAGTAAAACATAGTACTTACTATGAAAGTTACACGCACAGGTGAGCTTCGTGATTTTTTAATGAAGGCAGTAAATGTCAAAGGTCACATATCTGACCTTCCTTTATTTATAAACGTTTCAATTGACCTTTAATTACTCGCAATATTAATTCCAGAGTTTCACTCGTTTTTTATACATTTAAATGATTCGGGGTTCGATTCTTGTACAAAGAATACTTACATTGGTCATACAAATATTATTTATGACTTTATGTAGGAAAAATCTTTAACCCTAAAAATATTCAATTTAGACCAATATGCAAACCTCAGTAGTCCAGTGGTAATGTGGTTGCTTGGAAAAGGAAGTGAAATAGGTCCAAATCCCAGGTCTGGCTCCTCTGATATTTTCATGTGTGAATCATTTTGTAGGCACGTTTGGCTCAGTTTGTAGTGATCCTACATGCTGCGCCAGCGGTCGCGTGTTCGAGTCCCGCTGGGGTCATTCATTTTGTGTATAATAAGCACGAATATTTTTATTCCAGTCATGGGTGTTTATATTTATAATATGATGTATTTAAAGTTATATACGTGTGGTGTATCAACTATCTGGTATCCATAACACAGGCCTCGTAGCTTAGCATGGAACTAGATGGTGTCCCAACATATTTATTTTCAATTTGATTCGCTTTACGGTTAGAGAACGTTTCATGTCTAATCAAGGTAGACTATGCCTGCATTGAAGAGTGGTCAAAGCCAATACTTTTAAAAGGGTTAATTGAGGCAAATGTTTTATATAAGTATTATTAATAGTATAAATACAACAAACAACATATTGTTATGTAAATCTGGAAGTAAACGATTGATCGATTATTTCTACAGGTAGAACCGTTATACAAATTAATAACTATTAACTATGTAGATAATATATTATATGTATAAGTTAAAAGTAGCCCCTAAACCGTCCTTGCACATGTTACTATCCGAAATGGCTTTTTTCTTTTATTCAAATACACGGCACGTGTTTATCACGCTCAATTATAAGGGCATTCACTTCCTGCAATGACAATAATACGGAAGCAGATTAAAAACTAAATTTCCGACAGATATAATAATGTATCTAGAATAGTCTTTACGTTTTCTAAAATATAAGTTTTTTTTTTAATGACAAAGATCATATTAGTTTAAAGGCACAAACGTCAGGATCTAAATTCTATCTTAATATCTCAGCAACAAACTAAACTTTTAATTAAACTGGCGGATGGTGGTTGTTTTAAATAGAAAAAAATAGTTATTGCATAATTATTGCTTTTTAATATAACAAATGCCTTTTTTTACAATTTTTTAATATAATATGTTTTATCGCAATCGGATGGCATGGAATAAGAACAAATAAAAAAAAAAACATTGCTTTTTATCTATACATGTAATAAAATTGTAACTGATCGCTGTGTATACATGGAAAATATTAAAAAAACTATTATCGGGGTCTTTATTAACGCAATAGAACCCAAAACAATGATTTTTTAGAATTGTTGTGTGTTTGTCTGTGCGTTTGGGAGCGCTAATTTCAGAAACGGCTTAACCGATTTGTGTAAGGTTTTCACTAATGTATTGTAGTAAGCTTTGCTTAACATTAATTACTTGTTTTATTTCAATCGGTTCATGAATAAATAAATTATGTCAATTCAAAGAATCACTAGTACATTATATATTATAATATTATTTACATTGTAATGAATTTTATATAGGTATAAAAATAATTAAATTTCATAAATATATTTAAAACCTCCAACACTCAACAGATTATATAAATTTGCACGCTGACATTAGGCCATTTTTCGTTTTTTAAATAATTTCTACCAAAAAGTTACATTTTAAAACATGTGTTTAATTTTTTTTTATTTTATTCAAATACTCGGCACGTGTATAAGGGTGAACGCTTCCTGCGATGACAATTAAAGATATAAAAAACGTAATTACCACTTCGTAACGGAATGGGGATTTGGCGGGAAACTATTGACAGGTTTTGTTAGTTTTTTTTTAATTTTTAACTAAGTTTAGATGAAGGTCGTGGATGGAATACAATGGACATTTTTTATATGATTTATACATATTAAGATATAATTTTCGTCATGTATAATATAGCTACTTATTATTTTTATAATAATAAACTAAATATTTTAATTTAAATTGTTTATATTCAATTGTTTATTATGGAATTAAAAAAATCCCACCAGCACACAAACTCTTGGCGGGAATCATTTGACAACTAAGTTTTTTTTTCTGTACTCATAATAATTAAATAAAATTATACAGTACTACGTGTAGTTACAAATGCCTATATAATATTTAAAGTTATGGATATTTTTTTTAACTCATTATATTTTATGTACCTAAGCAATGTTTTCAAAGTGTTTTCCCACACAGGTCATCACACTTAGATGACCTGCCAACAGGTGTCTAGGTCCGTTACAAAGCAACCCTTTTAACCCTTAAACAACTTAGAAGTTAATCCTTAAAACTTTCTAATAAGGTTCAGTTTATAAAAGTTAAATTTAACCGTTGAAGTATAAGGAAGTAATTGTTAATTTCTTATATTTTTTTTTGTTAACCACCGTTGTTTAGGAACTATCTCTATTTTTTTTGTTTTAATAAAGTTATTGGTGACTGCGCTGTTGGTTAGTGGCTAGTATGTACGGCTGCAAATCGAGAGGTCCTGAGTTTAAGTCCCGGGTTGGGTGAAAATAATTACGTTTCACTATCATTTAAATTCAGTAGTCAGTTATTGCCCTTGTGCCTCGAGTACGTTAAGCTTAACGTACTCGAGGCACAGGCATCAGTCCTGCGCCTTATGTTTGACTGTTCATGTGGAATAACTGCCTCGATGGTATGGTGGCTTGCAGGTACAGCTGAGCACCCGGACGTCCTGGGTTCGAGTCCTGGGTCGGGCCAAGTTTAGTTATTGAGTTTTTCTGTTTAATAAGCCTCAGTAACAGATCGGAGTTGGAAAGTTTTCGATGTTTCACCCCCGTATCTTAGAGAGCAAGTAAAGCCCTACTGGAGTATGAGAGTGACCGGAATAGAGAGTGCACCTTTGTCTGCGCGTACACACGCTGCACTATATTATCTTCTGGCCAGATGGCTAGTCTCAAATCAAAATCGGTCAGGAGGACATCATCATTATAATCGTCCACATGTGGAATTGTCCGACCGAGTGTTTATCTTATAAATACTGTAATTAATTTCATATGCATTTAGTAAAAAGCTTTTATTCCAGCATTACAAACTGACACTTCAATTTTATTTATCTATATAGATGAATTTTTGCCTAACGCTTATTAATCCGTAGGACAAATATCTGTTATATTTTATAATCTTATATATTTAAACGAGCAATTCTTGTATATTTATATATTTATTTATTTATTTATTTATACCGGCGATCTCGGAAACGGCTCTAACGATTTTGCTGAAATTTGGTATATGGGGGCTTTCGGGGGCGAAAAATTGATCTAGATTAGTCACATGTCTGGGAAAACGCGTGTTTTCGAGTTTTCATGCGTTTTTCTTATGCATTATTCTACGCAAAATTTAATCACGACATCTATACAATTGTCTCAGTAACACTTAGTCACTTAATGTAAAATTATTTTTAAGCCAAATTAAAAAGAAAATTATTCTTATCGCGACATCTATACAACTGTCTCAGTAACACTTAGTCACTTAATGTAAAATTATTTTTAAGCCAAATTAAAAAGAAAATTGTTCTAATCGCGACATCTATACAACTTTCTCAGTAACACTTAGTCACTTAATGTAAAATATACAATCTTTCAAGAACTCCGAGCGAAGCTCGGTCGCCCAGGTACTAGTTCAAATATAATGAAATGTATAATAATATTAAAAGCAGACGTTTTCGCTCCAGGCAGATTCAACGTAACCTAGATACACTAAATTACAGCCTAGGATAACTCAGCGTTCCTGAGGTTACACAAACCTTTACAATACCGTTATAATATAAATAAAGATTTACGTCAAAGTTTATGAATTGAGGTTGTAGATTTGATTCCCACTTGGGTAAATAGGCTTAAAATTCGGAATGAAAATTGCTTATATCCTGAGACTAAAGAATTGTATAGAAAAAAATCCGCCAAAAACTAAAGATTGTAGCATAATTTGCTATTTATGCTACTCTTCTCGATAATATAATATAATAAGGGAAGTCTATATATTATATGAAGGGTAAAATTGATTGACTGATGTATCAACGCACAGGCCAAACCCTTAAGGCTAGAAAATAGAAATTTCGCAGACGTATTCCTCATATGACGAAGGCATCCACTAAGGAAGAATTTTTCAAAATTCAACCCCCAAGGGGGTGAAATAGGGGATGAAAGTTTGTATGAAACCTACCTTTTCAGAGATTTTTTTGTATTTATAGCGCGAGCGAAGTCGCGGGTGCTGCTAGTTTTATATAAATATTAGTCTTTAATTTACAGTTTTTGAGAATAAAATAAATAATACAGTACACGTGAAAATTTCGTCGTATTCGTAATGTTTATGTGTCAGGCTACGGTTAGTAGGTCAAACCACGATGCACCTGCAAAGGCAAGCCCTTAACCGCAGCTATGAATGGGGTATCTCAGATTTTATTTTTACAATTGAAACTAAATTATATTATAAAATATCGATATTAGTAACTATAAATTGATATACAACACGTTTGGCTCAGTTTGTAGTGACCCTAGTTGCTGTGCCAGTTGTCGCGGGTTCGAGTCTCGCCGGGGGCATTCATTTGTGTGATGAGCACGAATGTTTGTACTCCAGTCATGGGTGTTTATATTTATAATATGTATGTTTTTAAAGTTATATATTTGTAGTGTATCAACTATCTGGTATCCATAACATAAGCTGTAGCTTACCATGGAACTAGATGGTGCTGTGTGTTAATATTAATAAATATGTATATTTATTTATCATTTATAAATTTATATGTTTGTTTGTGTTTTAAGCAGCAAAGGATAGAAGTAACTTTTGACCGACATCAAAAAATAGCAGTATCTCCTATGTGTTATTTGTGTGAACTATATTTTTTCTATTGTCGTTAAAAAGGGTATGTTTTTTATATTGTTTTTATGAATATAATGGTGTATTTCAAGAGAGCATATGCATGCACCTCAAGAGTAGTGTAACCTATGAATTAAAAAAGTTCTACCTCTTTCCTCTTAGGATGGAATAAATGCTTTTAAGCGATTTTGAAATTAGTACACGGTACATTTTTTTTTTTTTGTTTAAAAGGGACACAAAATATGCTTATATTCTAGTAAATAGAGTAGCTCTCATAAATCCATACATATAATAAAACTATAGAGGTCGAATGTCTGTATATAGAAAAAAATGCTTAAAACTGAGTAAGGGGGATGTAAGAAGAGAAATAAAACAAATCCGGATTTTTTTTAATTTGTTGTTTCTCTGTCTGTTTGTCTGTTTGAACGGGCTAATCTCTGAAATTGTTGGACCGATTGAAATGAAATTTTGCATGGTGGCACCTTATATCCCCGGTAAACATCTTAGATACTTTTCATCCCAGAAAATTAAAGACTTCTCGCGGGATAGTTAAAAAACTATAGTAACTTTTACAGCTTAGTACACAAAAATTACTGATTGGATTTTAATGAAACTTTAAAATAATATAGTTCATATATCAGAATAACAAATCATTTTTTTCCCGGAAAAATGTACGATTCCTTTGGGATAGAATTGTTTTTGTTTGTCTAGAGGAGAATCTGAGCGAAGCGAGGGTGAGCCGCTAGTTATGAGTATGTTGTAGAGCTTATTAAAGTAAATTAGTTAGTGAGACTTTTTTGTATTAAATTAAAGTAACGGATGTTCGATACTATAGATAATAATATCATTACAGGCTCTATTCAAATAAAATTATTAAAAAATATAAATGTAATCGAAACCCAATATTGTATTTTCTAATTCCAAGTAGGAGCTGCCGTTTCAATTGATAAGTGATGCGCCAATAAAGATTATCGATATTATTTTAAATCGATAAAATATTTTTATTCTACAATCAAGGTTTTATTTTACGGTTTAAATATAAACATCTTCTTTAAAAAAAAAAACAAATATTAGACTACCTAGAATGTTTTAGTAATATAAATATTAATACTATGGAATACAATATAATAATTTTTCATCGGAATCTATAGTTTTAGTACTAAAATCGTATACTTTTAGTCCAAATGATATTTTTCGTTAAAATTTCAAGATATAATAATTATCAGAATAAAATAAACCCCAGTGACCTATCTTTCTGTGGTTGTCCTTAGTAAGGATAAATATTTGATATTATTTGTATGGAGCTTACGTTAAATCTCTATCTATAGTGAAGAAAACCAAGTTTAGTTAGGTTATTGGGATACCGACAACCGATTAATACCATCACTAGTGTTAACCACAGCGATTAGCGGTCTGTTTACCATTTCCAACCATTATTGCCCCTGTAGTGAATGTTCGCACAAACTATCTCAATAAATTTGTTATAAAATTGTAAAAATCGATTGTTTTTATTTAAAATACTAATATAAATTATAGAATATATTATATAGGCAATTTTTAATTACATACCATTGTTTTTTAACCCAGATAACTATTAAATCAAAACCTCTATTCTAAGAATTTCTTAGCATGTAGAGCTCTATTAGTATCTATGATAATTCAAATAAGCTGAATTATTGTTTAAGTACTTTTTCTATATGATAAGAGTATTTAGTGATGTAAAGTAAATATATAGTCGATCAATTTTATCGTAAATTGTACTGCAACGAACACACTCAAGACTAGTGACTGTCCTAAAAAAATATTATATAAAAATCATGTAAATCTACTTAGTAGTTCCAGAGATATGAGCTCCTCAACGTACAGACTGATACAAACTGTGTTAATATGTAAGGTTTCTAGAAATTTAAATACATGAGGAAATTGAGAGAAATCCATAATTTATTACGCTTTGTGAAGCAAATTAGTGGCAAATTCAAATAACACCACTATTTATCAATAATTAAGTTATTTCAATCAAAGTTGAAAAATTTTGAACAATAACCTAACTCTGTCATTAAAGACCACAAGTGTTTTCAATGACTTTTGATGTTAGATGTTTACGCTTTTAGTTTTTTATAATAGTTTTTGCTCTTCCAATCTGTTAGAAACGTCAGATTTACCAGTAGTTTTAAAGTTATTAAGAATAATAAACTTTAATTTTACTATATATGTTGCAAATATTTCATTTTTGTGCGTTATTTTGTTAATACGTAATTATTTTGACCTTTGATCTTAGCTTTTAAATTCATCATTTTTTCCCACTTTTAAATCAACTATCGCAGCTTGGTATATCATAATAAATTATATATATCTACATAATAAGTAAATTATATTTTATGATTTAAAGATGAAGATATGAAACTATACTTTAAAATTTAATAGAAATTTAATCAAAATCCTTACAATCAAAGCAATCACAAGTACAGAGGAAAACAAAAAAAAATAATCATTTCAATCTCAATCAACAGGCCCCAAAATACCATGGTCCGGAACATCCTAAGGGAAATCCATTTTACTCGCTCCCATTTCCCATGGACTGACAATGCAGGACAAAATGGCGGGTGGTGACGTCACCGGAAACGGCTCCGTTTTGAATTTGGGACGGTCGAGCGAGCAATGGCGGAACATCCGGCGAAGACGTTACAATGAGTGCGCGCGCGACGGTAAAATTATAGATCGATTATGTATTGATTTGATCTAGTTTTCGAGTATTGTTGATAGATTTCTTATTTTATTTATTTTTTTATTTTCTAATTGTTAATCTATGGACATTTCAAATTGACTAATATGCCACAGATAAAAATGGCCAAATTCATAGTACATATTACTTAATAGTTACTACTTAATAATAAATATCTTTTTATATTGCTTTACCTTATATCGTCAGTTGACAGTATAACAATCCCCATAAAAAAACATGCTTTATTGCTACTTCAAACCCAATAGAAATGATTACTGCTATATATATTTTAAATTTTTTTTAAAACGACGTTTCTGCATTATAATAATGCAAATGTATACAAAGATATTGCAAGGAGATTGCTGAATACAATTTACGTCACCTCTTCCAAGGTCAGGATATAAAAACTGTACGCTATACATTTTATATAAATATTTAAGAGTTTAATAAAAATGTATATTACTTAGTTTAACCCCTCGAGGACCGCATACACGCCGGCGTGTACGATAACAATTGAACTCTCGGAAATTCGCATGGATTTCTTAGATATTATCCTGGAGAGTTTAATACAGATCACGCTCAGTAAGGCCTTTTCTATGATCGATATCGCTAATAGAAAACCAAATAATAACTTTTTAGTTAAAACATCATTATTATCCTATCGCTTATACATTCATTAAAAATTAAGGAGAATCTCATGTATGAATTTGACCATGATTGCTGTAAAGCAATCGAAACGTCGGGAAACAAAATCAAAATAAATCCGCGAAAAAATCCGAAAAGATAGTTTTATTTAAATGTCTAATATTCGCGTAAATCTAAGAAAGTATTAGGATCTCATGAAATAAATATGTACAAAAAAGTTCTCCTTCTCCTTTTAACTAAGTCAAAAGTTTGGGAATGACGAGTTCTGACTAAACGTTTTAACGTTAAAAAGTATCCGATAGATTTTTTAGTTTTTTTGATTTTAAAATATATGATATTTTCATAGCTATTCAACACAATCAAATCAAAATATACTTTATTTAAATAGAATTTTACAAGCACCTTTTTAATCGTCACTTTTACATTTTCAAAATTTTAACTAAATGTCAGTATGTCCGTGAGGAATCTATCACCGGCTCGAGCTCGGCTTAGTAGTGACCCTACTTGCTCTGCAGGCATTCATTTGTGTGATGAGTATATATATATATATATATATATAGTGTATCATCTAATTTTAGTCTATCATCATTTAATTTTAGTCTTAAATAGTTAAGCCATTATTAAAATAAGAAAAAAATCATAATCAACACTCAATTTAAACTAAAATTTAAAATTTAAGATATTTTTCTTCTCTTCAAACTTCTTATATTAAAAATTAGATCATCAAAAATGATTTGGTTACTTTATAATAAAGATAATGACGTTAAGCAAAAAAGTTTTATACCTAGAGTGACTCACGCGTTTAAACTTGTTTCGATCTGTATGTGTTATTTGACTTCAAATTGAAAACGTAGGTCTACACTCTACTTATGTAGTATTTAAGAAAAATTTTCAATCGTTTTTAACCGTATTTGCTTGAATTTCGAGACCCAAAAATTAAAATAAATCCGTGATAAAATCCGAAAAGTAAGTTTTATTTAAATATAGCGACTCGCCCTTGATCTATTACGTTTTAACGTTTTGTATGAATTTCTCAGAGATATCTATTTTCTTACAGTGAAAAGTATCCTATATGTTGACTCGGATACCCAGCTATCATCATACTAAATTTCATCAAAATCTACTGGTTTTATCTAATGGTTTTCTCGTGATACGTTCCCAAACAGACAGACAGACGGTATTCACGATTCATATTCAATCCGTGAGGAAGTGGAAGCTTGAGATGCGGTTCTAATGAGAAAGGTATGAGAAAATCTTAACAAAATTTAGTTAGACTGTCATGGAATCTCGTTTTAGATCTATAAATTTCTGTTTGAAAAAGATTTTAATTACTTACTAAATTTGAAATCGATACAATACTTAATAAAAAATAGTTTAAATTGTCTTCAAAGATTTGAAAACAAGCAAGTGAACTTATAAAAGCGTATTAATCTTGAAAATAGCTCAATTTTAAAGTTTTACCTGTATTTCCGTAGTAAAATCGCACAAACAATCCAACAAAACGATTTCGATATACCTATTTATCTAGCTTAATTGTTTAATTATTGATTAAAAAAACATCAATGTCAATTCATTTAAAAATCAATCGTAAAATAGTTAAAATGTTAAAAAATTAGCCGTTAACAATTGTGTGACCTTTAACATTATTTGAACTTGGCCTAACCTCGAAGAATTGAAATTGTCAAGTGTGATCTGTTGTTGAAACAACAGATCACACTTGACAATAAAATTAACTAGAATTATAAGTGGGTGAATTTTTGGGTCCCGACGTTCAAGTAAATATGGTTAAAATCGATTGAAATTTTTTCTTAAATACTACTTAAGTAGTCTTTCCCGTGACCATGATTGCTGTAAAGCATTCGAAACGTTGGGAACCAAAAATCAAAATAAATCCGCGAAATAATCCGAAAAAATAAATTTATTTAAAAACTAGCGACTCAGCCTTGCTTTGCTCGGGTTCGTCCCTAGGTTGCTTCCCCATACAAACTTTCATCCTCATTTTCACTCCTTTCAGGGATGATTTTTGGGATAAAAACTATACTATGTCCGTTCCAGGGTCTCAAACTATCTTCTTACCAAATTTCATATAAATCGATTCAGTAGTTTCGGAGCTTATTCGATATAAGCAAACAAACAATCTTTCTTCCTTATTAGTATAGATATAAGATTAAGAAGTTAAGCTAAGCTACTTTTCAATCCCAAAAATCCTTATTTTACATTCAAAACCCCGTAATAGTTTAAAAAGAAGACATAAGTCAATTCAGTCATAACGATATCCGAGGTATTAAGTTCTTTTATTGTTTGCAATTTTCGTGTTTGCTTCTAATATAATATATATTCTGGATATGGCAAAGAAAAACATTACGTAACACAAAAAAACACATACATTTTATTAAAAAAAGTATTCAGATTTTAAAATCACATACAATAATATAGTAATCTACCCGAAGGGGTGGGTTTTATTTTTTACTAGCGACTCACCCTCGCTTCGCATCGGGTTCGTCCCTAGACAAAAAAAAACTCTATCCTACGGGACCTGCAAACTTTTTCGGGATAATATATAACCTATAGGTTATATATTATCCCGAAAAAGTTTGCAGGTCCCGTAGGATATAGGATATAGACTTCCTCAGTTAACGAGCAAAAAGAATTTTTCAAATCGGATCAGTAATTCCTGAGATTAGCGCGTTCAACCAAACAAACAAACTAACTCTTCAGCTTTATAATATTAGTATAGATATAGGACCACCCTTAAGGCAATCAATAACTTATATAGGTAATAATAAAATATAAAAATCAGTTTAAAATTGGCATATATATCACATAATGTTCACACAGAAAAATATAGTTTTATTGAATAGAGATGGCCAACAGTTGCCTATTAGGCACTTAGGGGCAAAACTTAAAACAGCAAGGGTTAGGGTTAAAAAGAGTTATGTTATTAATTTTAGTTATCAATTTAAGTAAAATTTTACTATGTCAAGGCCTTCCCGCCCTACTCCATATCTGATTGACCCCAATAATCTTTTAATCTGACAAAAAATGACCGTCTGAACATCCCTAACAAAAAGCGAGGTTGACTAACAATTTTTTTATCTATCTCGATTACTAGCGAGGTTATCCAGCGTTTGCGCAATCAACACTTAGTTGACACTATCTACCTTATAAATAAATATCTACAGTTAATATTATTATGCTATTGCCATATATACATCAACGAAATTTTTATTTTTGTTAATTTTTTTATATATAACGCGTTCGCCTGATTCAATTTTCCCAAAAGAAATTCATAAAAAGACATTTAAACATCGATTTTCATTTTCTAACTGCAAAAATGATGTCACATCAGTAATAGTATATTAGTCTATACCTACCCCCATACTCATTTTTTATCCCCTATTTAACTCCCTTAGGAGAAATTCTTACGAGTTCACGTTTTGTTCTTGTTCGACGACACGTTTGGTTCAGTTTGTAGTGACCCTACTTGCTGTGCCAGCGGTCGCGGGTTCGAGTCCCGCTGGGGGCATTCATTTGTGTTATGAGCACTCCAGTCATGGGTGTTTATATATAATATGTATGTATTTAAAGTTATACATGTCTAGTGTATCAACTATCTGGTATCCATAACACAAGCCTCGTAGTTTACCATGGAACTAGATGGTGCTGTGTGTTAATGTCCCAACATATATATACAACATATATAGTTAGTGTAAGTGGCACCGCCGTTCTAATTAGACGTAAATAAATAAATAAATAAACAAAGCGAGAGGAGCTACTGGCAGAAGCTAGTTTCATAAAATGAAAAGGCGATACTGTTAGTAATTATCTTAAATATGTTACGCTCTACATCCTGTTTTCATAGCTTAATGTAAATTTTGTACAAAATTAATCAAAAAATTGTAAATTTAGAAAATAATAAAATATATTAATTCTAATTACTGACAGTAAGCATTTACTTTTTCTTGATAAATTTGTAATCAACCAATTAATTGTTATTCTGAATGATCTTTGTTTTTATTTATTACAATCTAAATCTAACTACACTACTATTATAAAGATGAAAGATTTGTATTTTTGTATGTTTGTAACGAATAAACTCAAAAACTACTACAACGATTTAGATGAAATTTGGTAAAAAGATATTTTGAGATCCTGGAAGGTACATAGGATATTTTTTACTCCGGAAATCATTCCTTAAGGGGGTGAAAATGGGGATCAATGTTTGTATGGGGTATCAACCTAGGGACGAACTCGAGCAAAGCGAGGCCAGGGTGAATCGCTAGTCTCATAATAAAATAGTCCAAGTTTATTAATGAAATTACTATTATTAATGGGAAAAATTGTATATAATGTATGTATGTGTATTTGTTACTTCTTCACACTTAACGGCTGGATAAATTTGAATGGTTAAGTTAGTTAAGTACACAAATGACTATGACCTGGAGGAATACATAAGCAAAAAAGTAATATTTAGGAACTCGGGGACGCACTCGAACGAAGTCAGGGTAAGTCGTTAGTTTAATTATTCCAGTATTCGCTCAGTGGTCAAAATTCGACCACTATTCGATAAAATCCTTATTAAAAATTTAATTTTATATTAAGAATTTATCAATCTACATAAAAAAAAACTAATAGTTTTTTTTATAGAGCACTAAAACTCGTCAATAGCCACTGAACAAAAAAATCTATTGGCAAACAGAGAAGAAAAAGGTACTGAACTATATTGTCTGTGCCTATAATTTATGTATAGATCAATTAGTCTCTACATATATTAAAATTGTAACTAAGCCGAATCTGTACATTAAATATTTTTTTGGAAAATCTTATAGAAATACACATTATTATCGATAGAGAGACCGAATCTATAGTTTTTAAAATTATTGTCTGTCTGTCTGTCTATCTGTTACCGCATCACGAAAAAACCACTGGAAGGATTTTGATGAAATTTAGTATGATGATAGCTGGTTATCCGGGTCAACATATAGGATACGTTTTACTGGTGAAAATTTCTCATCTTTGAGAAATCTAACTAAACAGTAAAATGTAATTATTAATATTAACAGTGATTACATTTGCTTAGACGGCCCAATATATGTAGAAGTTACTATGTTATGTACCAAGTGATTGACATGATAATATTCATAATTAAATGAAGAAATGCCCAATATGAGAAGTTAATATGATTATAACTATTGAAATAATTAAATTAACTGGGTTTTATAAGTAGTCCTTCACGAGGTGATAAATAATGAAGTTTAAGTAAATACTATCGCTTAGCCCGATTTAATTTGTCAGTAGCTGGGCGACTGAGCTTCCCTCGGAGTTCTTTCTTGTTATATCATATTTTTTAGATAAAAAAAAAACTAAAAACTTGAATAAATACAAAAAAACAAAAGTAAAACTTTGTCTCCGACCGGGATTTGAACGCTGACACCAGTGATTGTAAATCTTCCGCCTTGGCTGCTTGACCACGATGCTTATGCCCGAGCGTGCGAAATTACCGACCATATTTTGCGTGGAATAATGCGAAAGAAAACAGCATTAAAACTCGAAAACACGCGTTTTTCTAGACATAAGACTAATCTAGATCGATTTTTCACCCCCGAAAACCATCACGTACCAAATTTCAGCGAAATCGTTAGAAGCGTTAGCGAGATCGCCGGTATATATAAATAAATAAATATACAAGAATTACTCATTTAAAGGTATTAGATTCTTTATACGGTATTATAAGCCATAATTAATCATTTGACCTATAACCTATATACTGTTTCACTGCACTTTCGAAATTCGGATATCCTGTGAGATTAATCATAATAGCTTTTGTTTTTTATCCAAGTTATTATTCGTACTGGTTTCCAAATTGGCAATGATTAGATGTCATTCCACAACCACTATTGCTCAATCCAATTCAATTCTCTTGTAAATGGTTTCAAGGCTTGCCAGCTAAGCACAGAATACTTCGCCAATGTCACGTAGAATGTAGAAGATACGAAGGAGATTGATCGGTAACCACTATTGCTAATATATAGAACGAAACAAAATTTACAAATCTATAAAAATTACTCATCTAAATATTATATCACTTTGTCAGAACAAGTCACTTTCATATTATTTTTAAGTTTTCTATTAAATTAAAATTAAACATCAGCGTACTAGTTTAGAAAGAAAACGCCTCATTCCGAAGAACTGGTGAAAGCCAGCCAGACTGAAATTATTGTTTATCATTTTTTTTTTAATAAAAGAACTTAATTTTAATTTAGAATAAGTCTCGAACATTGAAATAGCCTAAGTAGCCCAAGTTAGCTATATCGCTTGTAGAAAGTCACTTGTAGAAGGAGGCAGGTCGTCTAACTCTGTTACGTCGCATCCCAATGAGTGGGTGCGCAATCATTGAGCGAATCAAACAGTCCTGCGTCCTTCACTGAAGCATGCGCCATGTGCTTGCTTCATGGTCAAATGACCTATGGAGTAACTTCACGTTTTGGTTGCTTCACGCCTTGTCGAATAACTGTATTACGAGTGTAGTGAGAAAACTAATAACGTAGCTTAAAGATATGGATAAGATACTTTAAGTTTTTATCCTGAAATGATATTGCTAATTTCATAGCTTTTTTGATACCCATATTTTTTTTATGTACCTATCCTAAGGTAGTAAGTAGGGATACATTATATAAACTATATATATATAAATATAGGTCTTAGGGCTATAACAATATTATTAGATACCATCAGATATAAGATACCAGCGTTGGTGGTACCTATTCAATAATAGAGAGGATTGAACATCCCTCACAATTGGTGAAAATAAGAAATGAACTTAAAAAAACAACACCCTAATTTAGTACTCCCTCCTTTAAAGATATGAGCATTGATATATTAAAAAAAAGATACACATTCCCTAACAAATATCTCTTCAAAAATGGCGTCGACATGTCACGTTCGGACAAACCAAAGAATAAAATTCAAAAAATCTAAAGTTCTAATTGCCTAAACACAAATTCGAATTTACGCATACCACATAAAGTAGTTTTTTAAACGAAACAACGCGTGTTTTAATTCCGTCATTCGAAAATCAATATACAAAGGAGATTTGAAAAAAGCGCACAATTTCGAATTGTGCACTTCTATTTGAGGACACTTTTAAGACGCTAATTTTTTTTAAATATTGGAACATAACCACACAGCGCTATCTAGTTCCATAGTAAGCTACAGCTGTGTTATGGATATCAGATATTTGACACACTACATATATATAACTTTAAATACATACATATTATAAATATGAACACCCATGACTGGAGTACAAATGTTCGTGCTCAACACACAAATGAATTCTCAGCGGGACTCGAACCCGTGACCGCTGGCACAGCAAGTAGGGTCACTACAAACTGAACCAAACATGTCTTCATATGTGTATCTTGAGTTTTTGTATATCAATAATATAAGTAAATGAAGATATGAATGAAGCACAATATGTGCAGTCATAGAGCGAATCAAGCACTGGCCAGCCAGCTGACGTCGCCAGACCATGAATTCACGGATTTGAACCAATATCATGACCGCGTACGTATTAGACTGTATAAGACTAATGTCATGTCCATTTTTAACTGACTTTAAATAAAGGAGGTTCTGTATTTTTGGTTACTATGATATGCGATTTTAACTATTGTGGGACAATTTTAAATAAGGGTGGTTTTACTCAAATTAAAAAAAAGGTTGCAACTTTCTTTTTTTTTTACTTTTTTAGTAAAGGGTGAATTTGCGTACGTTATAAAAAAAATTAAAGAAGTACATATTATATGATATTCATATTCCAAAGTAAAAAGTGTTATATAATACTTTTTTAGATTTACTCGAATATTTGACATTTTAAATAAAATTTACTTAAAATAAAAAGTGTTATAATTTAAAATAAATACGCTTGCCTATATTTACTTTATTTTATGGATTGTAAGAAAAACAAACCAGTAAATATTCTTTGACAGAGGACAGTAATAATGTTAGTATGACACCGGAAACGAATGCCTTAATTGTAAATGAACCCCTTATTCATAGGTCGAGCGTGCAAACTGTTAAACCCCCTAAGTTAAAGGTTACAAGAGATCTAGTGCATATATTATAATGTTTTAGGTTATATTATACATACAAATATGTAGTAAACGAATCTATCCCACGGCCACCATACATTTTCCGGGATAAATAGTAACCTATGTGCTATTCCAGACTATAATCTATCTCTGTGCCAAGTTTCATCCAGATCCGTTCAACTGTTCTGGCATGATTGAGTAACAAACATCCATCCAAATTTTCACATTTACAATATTATTAATATTAATTAATAAGATTTTGGTACAAAAAAATGAAATTGTCTTGAAAAATAAAAATAAAAGTTATAAAATACCTAAAGTTGTATTACAATCGATTAAGTTTCATTACACAATTATAATTTAATTAGATTCAGAAACTATAGAGTAGTTCATGTAATGGGTTAATTTTATTGAAATTTTAGCTTTAATTTGAGTTAAAATGAAACATCGATTGAATATTATCTACTAAAAGCACAAGTATTTCCTTTATTAATAATTATAATACTGATTATATCCAAACAGAATTAAATTTACTTTTAAAAAAATAAGAACTAATTAATTTTATAAAAACTATAATCTTTGCATATAATAAAATTGTAATTGAGTCGAATCTGTACATTAGATATTTTTTTGAAAATCTTATTGAAATAGTCATTATTTTCGATACAGAGGCCGAATCTATAGTTTTTAGAATTATTGTCTGCCTGTCTGTGTGGGAACGCATCACGAGAAAACCACTGAACAGATTTTAATGAAATTTAGTATGATGATAGTTGGTTATCCGGGTCGACATATAGGATACTTTTTACTGCGGCAAAATATCTCATATCTGAGAAATCTATACTAAACCTTAAAACGTTACTAAACACGAGCGGAGCGAGGGTGAATCTATAAGTTAATTCATTTTGAACAGGAAAAACTACAGAAAATATAACATTAGAAGTAGGATAAAGAATTATATCATAGCGAAACATAACAGCAAGTGTATTAAATGTTAAATTTCGCTTCAATCAATTCGTGTATTGACGGACGTTTAGAAAGTGCTACCGTTCTGTAGCAGTTTTGTTCATTTTTTACCAACAAAAAGCGTAAGAAAGGTGCCGCGTTGCATCGCTTAGATTTAATTTTAAAATATTTTACTTATTTTTAGTTTGAGTTTTAGTGATAGTTACTACGTCGATTTTGATGGGTTTTGCTAATTGTATAGTTATTTGACTTAGAGCCGTATTAACAAGTACAGATAACCTAATCCGCGTAGTTTAAACTGACACTTGCAGTACAAAATATGAGAGCGACAAGAGACTAATCTTTCATCTCTCTTATAATATATAAAACAGAATAGGATAGATATAACGAGCCTAAACAGAGAAGTTTGTAATAACTTTCGTATACTACTTTGATTTTCTTCACAATTTACGCGATATCACTTTTTTTTAAATAGTTCTTAGAAGTAGTCTCAAAATGTTAGACCACTAAGAGAGAAGTTATTTTAAAGTGGTTTTATATGGTATTGTGAGATTCATAGGTTTGATTTCTACTGTACGTGAGTGCTGATATTTTAAAACAAACAACACTGTGGGATTATTAACCCTTACCATTGCATTCAATAGTAAGCTTAAACATTTTGAAATATATTTAAATTAGAAACTGAAGTAATTACCATAATTTTATATTTTTTTTAAAATTCTAGCAGGAAATGAAAAAGATAACTAATCATTAATTTTAATAATACTCATAACTTTACTCTTACTTAATAGATACAGAACTCACGACGCATTATGTCTGGCGATTAGAGGTTAACTGATGGGAAAATTTTAACAAAAGCTAACCTAGACCCCATACAATGTTTCACACACTTGAGTTTAAATTAATGTTTTCACTGGGTTATGTAATTTTTTTTGTATTATTTAACTTGACGTCTGCTGTATATGAGATGAAATGACCTATTAGAGCTTCAAAATATCTGAAATTCAAAAAAAATTTTCTTAATTTAGTTATTGTATTGTATTTTTTTGATAAAACAGCTAAAATTTTTCACGGATTATCTCTAGTTATTGGCTCTTGTTTTGATCACTTTACAGCGATCATGGTCTCAACTTACTATAATACACAATTTACAATAATATTATAGTTATTACAGACAGCATCAACCCACAAAAAAAAATTTTACAATAATGTGGAAGAATGGGGAAAAATCATAAACTTTAATTTCAAATGTAAAATATTTGCGTAAATCTAAGAAATATATATAAAATATAACAGTTGGAGATATTTTATCGTATGACATATTAAATGCGGGATATTTTCAGTATAATCAATGGCAATATTCATGGCAAAAACGTGACCAAATTTGTAGAAAAAACTCAAAAGAAAATGCTTTTTGGTATTGAATTTGTATAGAATTTTTCATATACCTGATAGATACTATTAAGTTTCGATAAAATTTTAATGTCATAACGTTATTCGAGTAACAGAACAAATAGTTGTTATATCCGTCAAAAGAATCCAAAGTAAAATACATAGGATTGTCATTTAGTGAATTGAACAAAATAATTTTTTTTTGAATTGTTTTAAAATTTAACCTTCAAAGCTACTATTTATTCGGCCAATACAAATTTCAATACAAAAAATTAACGAATGCTTATCGAAATTCCTTCATACGAATAATTTAAAGTTGGTCGGTTACTGTGATAGTGTCGGAATGTACAAGAAGAATGTATGACATGGTATAAAAAAATCCTATATGTATTCCAATCGATGATTATTAAACTTCTACATATAAGATATAAATATTATAAAGCTGAAGAGTTTGTTTGTTTGGTTGAACGCGCTAATCTCAGGAACTGCTAATCCGATTTGAAAAATTCTTTTTGCATCAGATAGCCCGTTAACTGTGCCCGTAACTGTAGCTAAATATCATCATAAAAATGTACGATTTCCGTGGGATAGATTTGTTTTTGTCTAGGGACGAACCCGAAGCAAAGCGAGGGTGAGCCGCTAGTATGAGGTATAGCATAAAAGTTGATATATCGTGATAAGTATTATAAATTAATATTTATTGCAAATATTATATATATGTATAAATATATATTATAATATTTATTTAAAAAAATTAAATAACATAAAGTTTTCAATGAATTTTCATGTTTTTCAACTTCCGACGGACTCTATGAGAGCGGAATTCGATTCGTTTCTTAAGAAGAAATTTCAAGATATTAATATAATAGATTAATATTATTGAAACTTTTTATCGGTTAAAGTTTTTAACATAATGCAGAAAGCTTTAAACAATAATTTCATTTACTTATTATCGACTCTACCGAATATACCTAATATCTAATATGGAGATGAAAATATTCTTAAATATTTTTTGGTGCATACTACTTGAAATCTTTTAAAACCCTTTAAAATTATATTAAATTAGTTTATATAATACAAAAATTATTAAAATTTATTTGTTTTATTATATGTACAAATGTAATAATAGATGTTAATTACAAAACATATAATATTAATTCTAGCATAGAATTTCCTTTTCCTAGTTATTTTTTATTTCATATCACTTTATCATAATTCTAATATGTGTATAGAAAAAGATCCACAAAATTTGTTAAGAATAAACGTTTTTGATATAAGAAAAACACATGCAGTCACGTTACATGATTTTCAATATTTTAGCAATCGGTGGTCAAGGGCTTTATAATATTTTGTTAGACAGCGTTACTAATCATAATACTCTTAGTAATTAAGTTTTCAATTTCATTATACATTGCCACAGTTATAATTCATTTAGTAACAAACAATAACGATTTTCTTTCGATTTATATTAGAAATCGATATTCGTATAACCTAAATTTATTACACTATTTTAGTGTTTTTTCATTTTTTAACATCTTATGAAACTGTAAATTTACATAGATCTTTAAAGTGATAAGTTTTTACCGGTTAAGTCGATTACCCAATAATTTCATCAAGGATTTCAGGTTTTTATAAAAAGTAGAGTTACAAAATATTAACACTTACAATAAAAAGGCTATTAAATTTAAACTGAAAAGTCTTATAAGAACATTTTCTTCTGCCAAGCACGTTTACTTGCCGAATATATTATCTATTTATAGCCTAACACAATCAATAACTGAAAACTAAACAAAAAACCACGACATACCTTTTCTAATAAAGTACTTATAATCACTGATCACAGTCAACACTACACACACTTTAAATATTTTATTAGGTATTATTGTTCTGTACAACACGTCCAATCACGTCGACGGTCGCAACTCAAATGCGACTGAGTGGAACAAGTCGACTCCCGCGCAGCCTGTATGTAACACACACTAACGTACTTATGTAGTCATATAATTTTAAAGCGGCAAAGGGATATCATGATTTGTGGTTACGTTGACAGTTCACTCTTCAATTAATTGCTCTTAGGTTTTAATGCTCTTACAATTAAGTATTTTTTTGATAATAAAATACTTTAATTATTTTGTGTTGCAGCGTTTGGTAGAGTTTATTTATTTAATTACATTTTTTTTGCTATTTACAAATTATACCTACATAGTGCGTTGCAAGTGCAGCTTTTCATTAATATGTTTTACTACCGACTCACCCTCGCTCCACTCGGGTTCGTCCCTATTTACGTTTTTAGGTTTATAGATTTCTCAGAGATGAGATATTTTCCCGCTGTAAAATGTAGCCTATATGTTGACCCGAATAACCAGCTACCATCATACCAAATTTCGTTAAATCCCTTCAGTGGTTTTTCCATGATGCGGTAACAGACAGATAGATAAAATTCTAAAAACTATAGATTCGACCTCTGTATCGATAATAATGTCTATTTAAATAAGATTTTCCAAAAATATTTAATGTACAGATTGGGCTTAGTTACAATTTTACTATATGTAAAGAATATAGATAGGCAATGATAAAACAGTTCAGTAACTTTTTCTTCTCTGTCTGTCAACAGATTCTTTTTTTTTTGTTCAGTACATATTGTCGAGATTTAGGGTTATCAATAAAAAAAGATTAATGAATTTCGACAACTTGCTGAACGCTACTTTTATTAAATATATCACGGCTATTCAATATCAAATAATAAGTATTTTATTAGATATCTGCAAGGAAAAGTTACTGAAGGTCTCTTTGGGTGACGTTATGACCTGAACAAACCAAGGTCGCGTCTGTAGCAATACATAAAAAAGTTTATTTTATAATACAATATATTTATCTATATAGAATCATATTTTATTCAGAAATAACTTCGGTTTCTTTACTTGTTAGTACTTAATAGTAAAACAAAAAATATATTAAAGCGCATAGTTTTAAATGTATGTAGAGTATGACATAGTGGTACGAAACCCACGTAATCCTAGCAAGACTCACACTTGACCGTTTTTATTGATTTATTGCTAATATGAATTTAATAGATAATCAATGTTTATCAAACTGATTTAAAATCGGTTAAACCAAAGACACCTAGCTTGAAGCGATGTACTTTCATCGTTCCACTTTCTTTAATCGTACTTGTCATTTTCTTCGCCATGCTTATCATTATATTGACATCTATTGTCATGATAGGTTTGAACGTATATTTCACTAAAACTAGTTTTTGTCTATTGAAATTTACTAAAGGAATTCAAATAAAACTTTTAGAATTCATCTCAGCTTAACCGTTTATTTAAAAAAAAAATTGTGAGAGTTGATGCGTTGCAGCTTCATTTTGTGTCAAGTTTTACCAAAATAGGTACTATAAAAATCTTCTCCGTGTAAGAAAACACTTATATGTGTCAAATTTTAATGCAATCAGTGAAGAATGTTGAACATTTGAAGCTTCGCACAAACGAACATTATTTTTATTTACATATTATGTAGATAGACCTAAAAAGATTTGATGATACATATATTAATTTCTAAATAGTATGAAGGTTACTTTTTATTTTACTTGGATTTTTGGTACAGAAATAGAAATTTAAAAAATAACAAAAAAATAATTTAGTAAAAAATAAAAGGAATCGAATATAAATTATATAAATACGTTAAATTAAATTGTTTAACAAATATTAGATCACAAAAATATATTACACATACTAATAATAATATTAGAGATATATTCATAATAGATGTAGATAAAAGACCCTACAATAATCAAACTCCACAATTAAACATTGTGATGAATGTATAAATAAAAATGTAGTCCACTTGAAATCCATTTTAAAGTACGCTAAAAAATATATGAGAAATTGGTAAAAACTGTCGACTTGGATACTGTTAATGATAACATAAGGTCAGTCTGTATAAAATATAGAGTATATAGAGTCAACAATACCAAGTTACGTCTAGCTTTAAATCATGTGGACTAAGTGATTCAAATTAGATTTGTAACGAATTCTGAATAAAATAAAATCCAATTATTTTAACTACAGTTAGTAATATATTGCAAAAGTTAAAAAAAATTACAGATTACAGCATGAGTCGTGGTCAGTATTGCACCATTACGATCGTAATTAGAGACAAAAACTAGAAAAAAAGATGGCTCCAGCAGGTGGATGTAGTATTGTCTCGCTCTAACGTACTGTTGATTGATATCGCTATCTCGCTTACCGGAAGAGTGAGTTGATGAATAAATTGTAACGGCTGAATGTCGTAACTGACTTTTGTTGGTAGCGTCCCTCAAACTAATGGTGTAGATAGAATAATACTGTAATAATTATTTTACTTATAATTATATTCTAAATAATTCTGAATTGTACTGCATTATAGAATTATTTTAATATTATATAATAAAAAATATACTTTCTGTAACCGACAAGTAAATACATATTTTCAATTGAATATGAACATTTATTCATTTTTGAATTTGTTTTAAAATAAAATATCACAGGTGATACTTTTAACACAACTTACTATTTTACACATCAATTTATTTCTAACTGACTCGTATCTCTAGTAAATTAATTAGCATCTATGAAAAGAAAAGTTTGAAAACCAGTGACATTATAACAAAGAACTACGCTACCGGCGCACGCGCAGACTAGCAACACTTTTAGATTTTTTAAGATAACCACATTACTCAGAACGCAATATTTATAAAAAAAACAAACATTTCTTCTTTGCTTAATGATCGTAAGTTTATTTTCCTTATGGGACTAATATTTGTAGTGCTTATTGAGATTTATTTCTTCTTCTAGTTAACAACATAAAAAAAACAATAGGATTTCTTATCAACCACATAAGCAGTAGAATAGCAGTTTGCATCGATTTCCTTATTTTCGAGTAGGTATATATGACAAATATTCAAATGCTTCAATCAATTTTGAAACTTTATTTAATTCATTCATAAGATACATAATCGAAAACCATTCCTTAGCTCGTAAGAAACTTTTGTGCGAAATATCATGTCTAGGACCTAGGTCTAGATTAGTCCCGCTGGGTATAATTACTTTTAACTTAAGAATTAACTGTAAGTCAGTCAGTGTTAGAATTTAGTACGTTAGATTCATGAATAAGAAAGTCTATAAAAGATAATGGTTAAAGCCAATTTTTTTCTTTTAGATTCATTTAATTTTTATTTTAATAGAAGCCCTCTATAACATTTTAGTAAAGTTTTATATGACAATAAAATTTCTTGAAGCACCTTATTAATTATAATAATTAGGCTATTCCAAAAATAAAAATATTCTGCCTGTCTACTTATAGGTACTTTAAGTAAAAAATAAATTGCTTTTCACTCTACGTTTGATATCATTTTAATATGTAAATCATAATGCTTATCATTAAGATAGCTCTACTTGTGTGCTCACACATCAACTGTCTCTATTCCACTTTATTTATATCTTTCATAAGAAATTACGATATCTTTTTTAATCTAAAAATATTTCATGCACTATATGAAAATATATATTTTTATCATTTTTAATAATACTATTACTATGCTAGTTTCATATGTCAGCGTTACTCAAAGCTGTTAAGAAAAAGACTTCAACGCGTTGCTCTAAAGCAAATCGTCATTTTAATAAAGCCCTAATAATAATAATAATTGTAGAATTTAAGGAAAAATTTAGAACGAATTATATATATTTTAATAATATTAGTCACAAAAACTTTAAATAATTAAGTATATCTTGAACTAGCTACACAATTTGGCAACTAAAATAAAAAAAAACATAAAATGGCACATCCATAGCACACTTAACAGCACACTACATTGAAAAATTTAAAAAAAAAAAAACAATTTAAATATTAAATATAAATGATAATTTTCTTAATAATATAAAAATAAAATATTATTATTAACCAATATTATTTAAGCTCTGGACGATATAATATAAACTTATAATAAGGTACCTTAGAAAATTTTACTTAAAAGCTTCTAAAAGCATTATTTCCAGTAAACCATTTAATAATAAAGGAATTCGTAGTTGTCTATCAGGAGTCGGGCTAGTGAGGGGAAGACGCCGCACAATTATCATACTTCCGCCGCAGGACCGTAGTGATGTGACCATAACCTTAGGTCCAATTCATCATTTTTTTTTTGGATTAAGATTATGATAATTAAGTATTAATAATTTTTTAATTAACTATTCAGTGCCACAATCAAAATAGTATTTTTAGTGCCTGTATTTAGTTCAGAACATCTCTACTTTGTAGTAATGGTTTTATTTGATATTTCCAAACATGCTAAATTTTAAAACACAAAAACAAAACGAAAAATAAGATTTTAAACCTAATGATCCCAAAGTATAAAGGTATTTGGATGTCTTAACTTTACCTACTCTGTTCTCGATTTAATCTATTTGTCATACTTTCTACGATTTAAAACAGACCAAGGTGTCACTATGAGACCAAAAGGTCATATTGTGTAATGTGTATGACGTATGTTCAATATAAATAATGACCTCATGTGATATCGAAACCCAGACTTCTTGAATTATTAACACAAATAAGCAATCTGCTCCTTAAACAGTAAAAGGCTTGGTCAATTTTTTATATACACATATTATGTACCCAAGGAAGTACATAGTTATTTCCGTTATTGAGAACAATGAAACTTTTTAAAGTGTTTCTTAATTTTTGGTTTTGAATTTGAGCTGATTTTACACAGTAGGTACATCACTAGCGTCTGCGCACGCGGCGGAGCGAAACGAAGAAAACACAACCGTTCCAACTGCCCACACTCGAAGAAATTATACTAGTGTCCACAGAATATTACTATACTCGTAGTTACTTGTTTTTGCATATCATAACCCTTAAAAACGTCATAATTAATGTATTTATTCTCATATATTGTCCTAGAAAAAAATATTTTACTCGAAGTCCAAGTACTGATTCGATTTTGATGAAAATTCAAATGGATTATAAGTTACTTTAAATTTATTAAAACAGTCTTAATATCATTTTATAATTTCTTTTAAGATTTTGACCAGCTTTTTTTTTTTATAAAAGCTTATTTTAAATTGTTTAAAGTAAGCAACAAAACTTTTTTATAAATAGTTGTAAAATAAAATGATACTAAAATCGATACAAATATTTTTATCTCCATAATTTTTAATAGTAAATATATATTTTTTTAACTTTAACTGTAGATGAATTATGAACTGCACAATGCACATGTGAGCCACGTGGGGAAGTCGAGGATGAAGGTACCTAACCGTTCCAACTGCCTTCACTCGAAGACATATTCATATTTATATTACAATATGTCAACAATATTATAATTTACATCTTTTCTATTAATTTCTATTCATCTATACTTATAATAAAATTCTGAGTCAAATCTGTACATTAAATATTTTTTGGAAAATCTTTTTGAAATAGTCATTAAATTATCGATACAGATGCCGAATTTACAGTTTTTAAATTTTTGTCCGTCTGTCTATCTATCTATCTGGGAACGCATCACGAGAAAACCTCTGGACAAATTTTGACGAAATTTGGTATAATGATAGCTGGTTATCCGAATCAACATATAGAGTACTTTTTACTGTGAGAAAATATGTCATCTTTGAGAAATCTGTACTAAACTTTAAAACTTTGTACATTTTTTATGTGTTTTAAAGGTCATAGTCTCTGGCGTAAGAATGTCTGAATGCTTATATCAATATATAAAAACCAAAAGCTAAAAGTGGTTTCTGAAGTCAAGAAACATGCAAATGTTCTGTTATTAAATGGTCACCCATCATGTGCAGGCCGCAGGCGTACTTACTTCAATTTTTGTTCTATTAAGACTTCGCAAACTGTGCAGTTAGGACTTCGTAACATTAATTAAACATTATAAAAAGTTACTTTTAAAGTGAATAATTGTGATGACTTTTAATTGTACTTAAAAGTAATTATTGTACCATAATACTACCATGATAATTATAGATTGACATTTTTATGGAATATACTTTTATAAAATGTATATCTCTTAAGTAAACCTTTTATATGGTAAACTAGCGACTCACCCTCGCTTCGCTCTACCCTAAGAACGTTGTAACGGTTAGTATGAAATACAAATCTTTGAATTTTTCGGCTTTTCTGTACTATAATATGCATGTATTATACATATAAACCTTCCTCTTGAATCACTCCATCTATTAAAACAACTGCATCAAAATCCGTTTTGTAGTTTTAAAGCTCTAAGCATACATAGGGATAGACAGACAGCGGGAAGCGACTTTGTTTTACACTATGTAGTAATATTTAAAAATATTTTCTTATTACTCTACCATGTAACAACACAACTTTTGTTCACATATTTTTTCCTTTCAAATCCAATTCAGGCTATATATTGTCTGTCAGTCAAAGTTAAAGTTTTTTATGTAAATTGCATAGCATGTAGATACCTAGCTATGTGTTACTATAGGTCATACTTTATCTGTGCACTAAATTCCATTCAAATCCGACCAGCCGTTTCAGAGTTAGAAAGTAACAAACAAACACACTTTCATATTATTTACTAGCGACTCATCCTCGCTTCGCTTCAGCTTTGTCCCTAGGCAAAAATAAATCTATCCCATAGGAATCATACATTTTTCTGAGATAAAAAGTAGCCTATGTGCCATTCCAGACACGTTGTATTATAATCTATATCTGTTCCAAATTTCATCCAGATCCGTTTAGCCGTTCTGGCATGAAAAAACGACAAACATCCATCCACCCTCATAAAGTTTCATATTTACAATATTAGTATGGATAAGAGCAGTTCAATTAAGAAATGTCAATGTTTATATATCAAGTCGCAAAAGGTCTAGACGTAAGTCACTAATAGTTTATGTAGTGGAGAGTTATACATAACTACTTTTATATGTTAATACTTGTTTCTTGCAACAATGTGTACTAGCACAATAACAAATTATGACATCCATGTGTATGTTGTAAATATGATTTCCTCATGCAATTTATAGGGGATAATTATAAGGATATTATTATCTCTATATAAATAGGCAAAGGCAGAACAGTTCAGTACCTTTTTCTCCTCTGTTTGTCAATTAATATTCTTTTTTAGGGTTCCGTACCCGAAGGGTGCCAACGAAACCCTATTAGTATGCCTCCGCTGTCCATACGTCCGTCCGTTCGTCAGAGGGTTGTAACTCATGAACCGTAATAGGTAGATAGTTGAAATTTTCACAGAGTATATTCTATTGCCGCTATAACAACAAATAATAAAAATAAAAATTTAAGGATTTTTTTTAACGCTCGTAATCGATCATTGAAGTTATACAGAATATACTACATATATAGAGTAAAAATCATATTAATAAAAAAGTAAATGTGCGATGGTACGGAACCCTTCGTGCACGGATTCGTCTCGCACTTGGACAATTTTTTTCATTTTTTTGTTTAGTAGCTATTGACGAACTTTAGTATTATCATTAATGATTATGAATACCGACCACTAAGCGAACACTAGAAAAACTAAATAGATAAAATCCATATCTATACAGATAAATAAAATTGGAGTGTCTGTTTGTAATATTAAAATATTCGCTTTTTACTAAATGCATGTGGATGTATACACGGTACGTACATATACTAAAACAATTTTTTTACTTCAATTTTTGTCTGTATGTCTGTCTGTTTGTTCCGGCTAATCTCTAAAATAACTGAACTGATTTTGACGGAACTTACACTAACAGATTGATGTAATAAGGAGTAATTTAGGCTACTTTTATGTGAGAAAAATAATAGGGTCCCACGAAAAAAATTTAAAACCAAATTAATTAATTTTGTTTTGAAACGCAACCTCCCTACGAACCCGAGCGAAGCAATGGTGAGTCACTAGTTTACTATATAATATAATAACATAATATTTAAGTAATTCGTGAATGGATCTTTAATTTAACTCAAACTTTAATAACTGAGTCGTAAATAAACAAAAAATCTTATAAAAACATATTATTTAAGTTTAATTGCAAAAGTAATATTTCCTTTCTAAATTACATACTAAATCACATTGGTCAAACGGAACGCCGTATTAATTAATATGACCTGTACGTGCGAGGGAGAGGGAAATATAAACGTCCATAAAGTTAGAGTGGGACAAGTGTATATTTCATATGTCGTCGCATGCGTCGACTTTTTACTCACACTCACATAACTGTACGCACACATGTACATTGTATGTTTGTGTGCGTGTATATATTTTAACGGAAATTTCTAGAACTTGTGATTAATGTGATATACAGGGTTGATATAAAGCAATGAGACTGTACTCATATGCTGTTTAAGAGTACATTAAAATTATTAAGTCTTCTTATATTTCAAACTTGAAATATCTAAATATATATTTATATATACATACTAGCAAAACCCACGACTTCTCATGCGTTAAAACTACAAAAAAAACTCTAAAAAGGTAGGTTTCATACAAACTTTCATCCCCTATTTTACCCCCTTATGGGATGAGCTTCGAAAAATGCTAAAACATGTGTTTACTTAATTGAATTAAAGAGCAAGCAACTAAGTTTCAAGTAATTCTGATCATAAATTATTTTTTAGGTTGTATTTTAACGTGTTTTCCCGTGGGAATGAGATAATCTCGTGTGATAAAAAGTATAAGTAGCCTATATCACTCTCCAGCCCTCCAACTATCTCCATACTAAAAATCACATTAATACGTCACTCTGTTTCGACGTGAAAGAAGGACAAACAAACCAATAAGCAAACACTTTCACATTTATAATATTAACATGGATAACATATAATCAATATTTTTTTAATTTGTTTTTATAAAAGACATACCTACGTAAATCAATTTTTTTGAGGTAATAGTTTTTTCAATTTAATCTTAAAAGATAAGCTAAATGTTTATTTTTTAAGAATCTGCAGACCATGTATTTAAAAAAAAAACTATTATAAATTTTACGAAAATATTGAATAATTTCAACCTCTTTATAAATTCATAGGCATTCCACTACTTGTAGACTTAAGTTCTACTTGCTCTTATTTTTAAACAAACCGTACACTACATGAAAGTAATTAAATTTTGTTATATATTTAAATCTAAAGAAAAGCAAAGTAAGTCTTTAAAATAAAAAAGTTTCTTCGAACTGACTTACCAAAGAATAAGATCACCAAATTCATCCCAAATATATGAAATAATCTAATAGCGAATGGCAACCCTGAGTCTGTTAGACATCTATAATAATAAGATGCTATACATACAGTTATTATAAAGACTAAGTCTATTTATATATTGAAGTCGTGCAATCTCATCCCATTTAATAATATAATATAAAGTTTGGATGGATGGATGTTTGTTACTCAATCACGCCAGAACGGCTGAACGGATCTGGATGAAATTTTTGCTTATAGTATAAACAATGTAGAGCTAGCTCTACCTATGTAATCAAATACATACGAGGGAACCGTTTAAAATCAATGATTCAAAGTAGTTTTGAAAACTAAGTACTTATATATAAATCTATATACATAATAAAACTCTAGCTAACTCGAATCTGTACATTAAATATTCTTTTTGGAAAATCTTATTGAAATAGTCATCACTATCGATACTGTCTGTCTGGGAACGCATCACGAGAAAACCACTAGACAGATTTTGATGAAATTTCGTATGATGCTAGCTAGTTATCCGGATCAACATATAGGATACCATTTATTGTGGATAAATATATCATTTCTGAGAAATCTATACTAAGCTTAAAACGTAGGGACGAACCCGAGTTGAGCGAGGTTAAGTTGCTAGTTACAGAAAAAAAGGTACTTTTATTAATATAATATTTCTTTAAATATATATATATATATATATAGTTTTTAAATGCGGCTTCGCTCACGTGATAAGTGGGGCGGGAGAAAGGTAACTTATATACGTCCCCAGAATGCAATTTAAAATTTTAATATTGATTACGGTTGAATTTCAATCATTGAGCGAATTCTAATAGATTGAAAAGACTTACGTATTTCATATTTAATATATCCTTGTTATGAAGAGCTTAGATAGATCAGAAAATATTTTTTCAAAGTAAGACTGAACATTACTAACGGCTCAACGTCTCGGTCACTGAGGCGTGGAACCCCGCAGGTGTAGGGGTCAATTGGGGTACTTTTTACTTAAGATGCTTTATGGTTAACTTATGGGGAAACTATTATGAGAAAGGGCATGGTGTATGTAAAGTTTTTATTATCATATAAAATATTGCAAGCCTAAAAAATAATACATTTTGATTGTCAAGACCACAATGTTTTTTCTTACTCTTAATACTTTCTTAGATTTACGCTAATATCTGACATTTTAAATTAAATTTTCGTTTAGGATTTTTTTGCGAATTATTTAGATTTTTGGTTATTTTAACAATCATGGTCACGGGAATTATAAAAACCTAAAATAAGTTAATTTTACCATTAATTACCTTGTTTAAACTTAATTTTACCATAAATATTTGCTAAGAATGATTTATACTTTTGTTTACCCTTAAATGGTTTAAAAAGTGTTATTGACTATCCTCTACTTATATTTGTTAATGTAAATAAATGACTTTATACTCACAAGAAATACTATAGTGTACATATTACGTATATACGTGTTGTATCTATACTAATATTATAAAGAGACAGAGTTTGTTTGTTTGAACGCGCTAATCTCAGGAACTACTGATTCGATTTGAAAAATTCTTTTTGCATTAGATTGCCTATATTTCATGTCTGAGAAATCTATACTAAACGTAAAAAAGGTAATAAAAAAAAGACGGACCCGAGCGGAGCGAGGGTGAGTCACTAGTGATTTATATTTTTATCTATGTCTATATAAATGAATGAATTTTAGTCTGTATGTCTATTAATAAACAAAAACTTTGCGGTTTCAACAACTGGTCCGATTGCGATGAAACAACATATTATAAGTATCAATGCGGGCTCGGGAAAGACGCTGATATTGTGTCATCGATATACATATAATATCGGTAAAGTATGAGGATTTTTTTAAAGTTAGATCTGAATAAATCGCTTATTATCGCGTTTATACAATAAATATTTCAATAAAACTCAATCTCATAAAAATATAATATATCGACAATAAGCGGCTAATTTCTGTACAAGTGGTATATGGTATATACAAAATAACGTTAGTTTCTTTCACTGAATTGAAGAACTCTATGCCATAGACTTCATTACATGTTATATGGTAATCTGTTTCACAACTCCATTTTGTTTGTACCTAATAAGTTGTTTTTGCAATAACGAAATAAATTACAAGGATATTTTATATGTGTAGCATTCATAAATTATAATTATAATATTTTTATATTAATATTTTAATTAATGGAACTCATACAATATGGCAATATGGTGAAGTTGGTTGACCTGTGTTGCGCACGCGTCGTTTATTTATCAATTACGGCGGAGATTTGAACTTCTCGCTCTACCACCCAACTGTGGCCGCTCGGAACAAGCCCGCTACGTACAGACGCAGGGGATTTGTGTAATTTTACAATAATATTTTCTTCATTTTAGTATTATAAATATATAGCTGGTTTTGAGTAGTATTCGGGTTGCGCCGGTTCGATTTGCCGAAGAACCAACTAGAGGCAAAAAGAAATTTGATTGAACTTATTTATCTGTGTATCTGTACGCTGTCTGTTACATCGTAGCGTCGAAACAGATGAACCGATTTTGCGATAGGTTGATATGATGTGGGATAGATTTGTTTTTGTTTGTCTAGAGGCGAAGCCGAGCGAAGCGAGGGTGAGCCGCTAGTATATAATAATATAAAGTATAATTCCTTCAAAACCTCCTGCAGGTGTACACCGCACAAGTAAGGCACACTTAGCGCAATTTTTTATTCTCTCCACAATTACTGTATGCCTGTAAGTGTACGTGTATGTATATAACTGTTAAGACCGACATTTTATAGCTTAAAACTTTCTGATGATAAGATTACTGTTTCCTGTTTTATAAAACATTAAAAGGTTTATTTATTAACTTAGTTAAGCTAAATTTAACTAAGATATCTATGGGCATATAGATATATATAACACTTAGGACATACATTACACTTTTGACAACACGTTTGGCTCAGTTTGTAATGACCCTACTTGCTGTGCCAGCGGTCGAGGATTCGAATCCCGCTGGGGGCATTCATCTATGCGATGAGCACGAATATTTCTAGTCCAGTCATGGCTGTTTATATTTATAATATGCATTTATTTAAAGTTATATATGTGATGTGTATCAACTATCTGGTATCCATAGCACAAGCCTCTTAGCTTACCATGGAATTGCATGGTGCTGTTATTGTTTTGCTCCAATTTTTGTCTATTTCATAACTATTCTCTCGAAAACGGACTTTTTTTTATTTATCATTTTCAATATGAACTCGCTGGTGCGTCAGAGGTTTTTTGATCTTTCCAGAATATAACAAAAAGAAGTTTGTTATTTTACCTTTTTTGCTTTTTATATAAAACAATCTTTTCGGATTATTACGCGGATTTATTTTAATTTCTGGTTCCTGACGTTACGAATGTTTTACAGCAATGATGGTCACGGGAAAGATTAAGGTTTTAGACGTCTCAAAGGTATAAAAGGTATAATAAACCCACAAATAAACCTTCTAAAACTTTCATCGAAATAAATCCGAAAAGATAGTTTTATCTAAAATTAGCAACTCATTCTCGCTCAGCTCGGGTTCGTCCCTAGTTACTTTTTAATGTTTAACTCTCTCTCTCTCTCTCTCTCTCTCTCTCAGCCGAAACACGTCCACTGTTGGACATAGGACTCCCCCAAAGATTTTCACGACAACCGGTCTTGTGCCATCCGCATCCAGTGGGATCCAGCGACTTTGACCAAGTCGTCGGTCCACCTTGTGGGAGGCCTGCCCACGCTTCGGCTTCCGGTACTATTCCGGTATGTTTAACTCAAAGATAAGATATTTTCTCGCAGTAAAAGTATCCTATATGTTGATCCGGATAAGCAGCTATCATCATACCAAATTTCATCAAAATATCTTCAGTGCTTTTCTTGTGATGCGGTAACAAAAAACTATAGATTTGGTTTTTATATCGATAATAAAGTCTACTTCAATAAGATTTTCAAAAAAATATATAATGTACAGATTCGGCTTAGTTACAATTCTATTATATGTATAGATGTCAAATATTCGCGTAAACTTTTTTTGCTAAATTGACTTTAGCCAATTCGATAAGATGTGGAGCTTAAGCTAAAGCTCCACCCCTAATCGATTTAAGCATATTGCAGCGAATCAATCATAAATTTTGGATATGACAGTGTTGTTACTTCATCTTAATCCACTCATTTGCTAGTTAATTATTCTTATTTCTGTAGATTTGATCTTATCTACAAAAGCAAACCTAGTTTTTAGCAAAACTTTGCTAATTACAACATTGGTTAGAACTCCAGTTAAATACAAAATAGTGTTTCTTCATTTTTGATGCAACCTTTCTAACATTATAAACATTTCTTAACATAAAATAATCATCTTGAATTCATATTTTCGTCTTATCTTTTATAGGTACGTATAATCAAATTCTATGTCGAATCTGTACATTAAATATTTTTTGGAAAATCTTATTGAAATTATCATTATTATCGATACAGAGGGCGAATGTATTTTTTTTTGAATTTTCATCTATCTGTCTGTGGCCGCATCACGAAAAAACTACTGAACAGATTTTGATTAATTTTAGTATGATGATAGCTGGTTATCCAGGTCAACATTTAAGATACTTTTTACTGCAGGAAAATATCTCGTCTCTGAGAAATCTATACTTAACGTTAAAACGTAACTAGGTAACGAACCTGAACGGAGTGAGGTTGAGTCGTTAGTTCATACTATTCTTCGTCCGAATCACGAAAATATTTGGATTTCAACGCTTTAATTTCTAGCGGATACTTAAAAGGGTTGACAAATCATTCACGTCGGTTTTTAGCTTTGAGGGAAAGGAGATCGATCAGTAGGAAATGCGGTCAACCCTAACTTTCCTGAGTTAAAAGCGTTCTTAGGATAAAACAATAATAATATTATCTAAAAACTGTGTTGTTTACTGGACATGGATATTATAAAGGATATACGTACATACATACATACATAAACATCGAATTGATCTTGGTTGTCTCGTTAGTTAGCAAGCAAAGCCACAGTTCGTTCTGTGGCATGGCATTGCATGTATGGCTGAGTTCCTGGGTTCGAATCCCGGTAATGAAGTTCATAGTACCAATTTAGATATAGATAAACTTAAAAAGTAAAGCTTTTTTAAATACAAAGTTTGACCCAGTCCAGAGCCGTTTTCGAGATACACAGATTCCAACATACAGGAATTACTCATTTAATATTATAAGATTCAGATTTTAGCTAAAAGTAGAGTGTCTTCATTTGCAAGATTGGATAGGTTTCCTGGTCATCATATTATATGACTATCAAAAAAAAAGCAAAGGAAAAGCCCATTGGTAACGCGCTCGCTTGGGAAACCGAGCGAAGCGAGTTCAAACCCCGGGTCTCGCACCTCTGATATTTTAATGTGCGAATCAATTCTAACTTGATTACCACTTGCCTTACGGTGAAGGAAAACATCGTGAGGAAAACTGCGTGTCTGAGAGAACCTATCAAGTTTTCGAAAGACATGTGAAGTCCGCCAACCTGCACTTGGCCAGCGTGGTGAACTATGGCTTGATCGCGCTCATACTTAAGGGAGGCCCGTGCCCAGCAGTGGGACGTTGAAAAATGGACTGAGTACATACATACATACTAAAATATAAAAAACAGTTTTTTTGCTTTGCTAATGAGAGATCAACTAGATCTGATAAGAATCAATCTATACTAATATTATAAAGAGGAAAGATTTTTTGTTTGTTTGTACAGTGGCCTTAGTGATAGCTCTCTGCTTTGCATCAAACCATAACATCTTCTTCAATGTTTGGAAATTATATACTAGTAATAGTTACATAACCCTACAAGAAACTCTGGATTTTTAAAAAATAAAAAACCTTATGTCACTCATTTATATTTAAACCATTTTAACCCTGCCGGAGGGATGTTCTAAGAAATATACAACTAAAGATAAATATATTCAAATTCAAAATATTTTATTCAATATTAAATTATTACAATTTTTTACTGAACGCCATCAGTCTACTATCAGTTCGGAAAGAAGAAGTCTAAGACTTGACAAAAACTGACGAAAGAAATTTAGCGGGACTACTGTAAGTTAAATTATAATTTACAGTAATTCTATAAAGGAGAAGTAGCCTGGAGGCAATCACTTAATTCCCAAAGCGTGTCATCACTACATAGTTAAAACAAAGTCGCTTCCCGCTGTCTGTTCCTATATATGCTTAGATCTTTAAAACTACGCAACGGATTTTGATGCGGGTTTTTTTTTTAATAGATAGAGTGATTCAAGAGGACGATTTATATGTTTTAAATGCATAATATAGTAGAGAAACACTGATAATTTTAGGGGTGTCTAATGTGATGTCATAAATAAACACATTTTTTTGCACTTACGTTGCAAATGCTGGCTGAATTCTACGAGATAGATCAAAATAATGTACCACAGTATTGTACACCTTAAAAAGATCTACAAAAAAGTCCGCGATGGTATATGTCTATCTCTGAAGGATAACATACTATATCCATTTAACTATATGCAAACTAGTGTCGTCTTCGTCTAGAGTAATAGGAAAAAGCGGGTCAGTCATTTTCTTAAATCGATTTTCGATCTAACCGTTTGCTACAGTATATAAATTACAGCTACATGTATTAAAGTATTTTTTATTCATATAATTAAGTATACAATTCCTGTTAAGTAGGTGGACGTGCAAAAACAAGCTGTGATACATCACTTGTGCATTGGGGCGTGTATTTATTTACATTACACGATTTTTACTTCTTCCTAACTGGAACGCATTATAATAATTATATGTACATTTCTAATATATAAGGAAATTGATCTTAAAATTGTTTAATTTTATTTCACAGATCAATCAACAGCCCAGTGGTAAAGCGCTCTATTGGAAAACCAAGTGATACGGGTTCAAATCCTAGATATTGCAACTTTTATATCATGTGCGAATGATTTTCAATATAATTATCACTTGCCTAATAGTGAAGAGAAAAGTCCTAAGTATTTGAAAGACATGTGGAGTGCGCCAAATGTTTGTACTCCAGTCATGGGTGATTATATTTATAATATGTATGTATTTAAAGTTATATAATATATGTATACTGTATCAACTATCTGGTATCCATAAAACGAGGCTCGTAGCTCACCATGGAACTAAATAGTGCTGTGTATTAATGTCTCAACATATTCATTTATTTATTAAAATATTTGAATAACATGCGTTTTTATCAAGCAATGCCATCTACAAACGATTTAAGATAAGCAGTTTACTTGGAACAGTTTAGTTGTTTACTTGGCCTGATCCCCCCTCGTATTGAAGGGAGGTCCGTGCCCAGCAGTGGGACGTTAAAAAGGGCTGAATACAGTTTACTTGGAAGTGTACAAAAATTTTTACACACTAAAATAGTACAGTACAGTCTTTTTTCTTTCGTGAAAATATATATGCTAAAATATATAAAACAAAGCAGCAAACCAAACTTATAACAAAGATTATAACCGTATATAACCGTCAATTGTACATAAAATTCAAACGGCGCTGATTATGAATACCGTGGGGCCTCATCATGAAAAAAATATATTAATTCGAATGAATGTCAATAGATGGCGTTATATGTAACGGTATAATTAAAGTTTTATCAAAAGATTAAAAATAGAATCCAATAAGACATATTATAGGTTAGAAAAGAAAAAAATAATATAATACGTGGTCTACAGGATATTTTTGATCTTATAATTTTAAATAAACATTAATAGCGATACATATTACTCCATCTATTGACAGTAATTAGAACTATTTTTTCTTTAATAGAGAACCCATATCTGAGTAATATGAGAAATCTAAAACTTATTTCATAAAATTAAATTATTAACAATACACTCAATACTAATATTATAGATGTGAAAGTTTGTGAGGATGGATATATGGATGTTTGGTAATTGTCAGTCTTTTACACCTGAACGCCTTAACGGATCTGGATGAAATTTTGCACAGAAATAGCTTATATTCTGGACTCTGGAATAGCACTAAGATTACTTTTTATCTCGGAAAATGTACGGTTCCCGTGGGATGGATTTGTTTTTCTCCTTGTACGGACGAACTCGAAACGAAGCGAGGGTGACTCTAGTTGAAATATAATTTATTAACAAAAAGTTACTAAGTATTTAATAATCCTAAAAAAGTGAAGTCAGTAACTGAAATAAAAGGTAACGAAATATAAGGTACTTGAACTATTTTCATATTTAATTAACGAATTTTATATTATATTTATATAATTTTTACGTTATAATTGTCCTACGTATTATTTTTTATCTAATGACCAGCTCTAAATAAAAGTATACAAATATCTCCATCTACCAAAGTTTCTTGGAAACCTAATTATTTTTTATTGGTTGATATTCAAAGTGTTCAAAAACTACAACAGAGGGCATCACTAAAGAAAATGTTGTTGCGACTAAAAACTAGATGTCGCTGTTATCAGAAAGCTTTTTTAAATAATAATTTATATATTGCTGTAAAGCATTCGAAACGTCGGGAACCAAAAATCAAAATAAATTCGAAAAAAAACCCGTAAAGATAGTATAATATTTAAAATAATAAAATTTGATACAATCTGTTGTTTTATAAGTATTTTAAAGCATAGTTTTGCACTTTAAACGTTTTTAATCTTTTATGTAAAATTTTATCTCTGTCTCTACAATTTTTATGTTTTATATTTTTTCTGTAGCTCTTTCCATTTATTATATAATGTCTATGTTCTTTTATTATATTTTAATAATTCTAATAATTAAAAGAAAGTTTTCACTTTCCTGGTTTTACGGAAGCTAATAACTAACTACGTTTAATTTTAGAATAATTTCAATATTCTGTAAAATAAAAAAAATAAGCTCACTAATAATTTACTGATTTTGATACCCCTTTTTTGACTTAGATTCTTTTTAAGAATAACTTAGATTTAACTGTGTTTTTTTACAAATCAATTAAGATTCTTTATAGTAAGTAGAATTACCTATACATTAATAAGCAAAGACAAAATAGTTAAGTACCTTTTTCTTCTCTGTTAGTCAAACGATTTTTTTTTAATTATTACGATAGACGGCATAAACAGTGGTAGCCCCAGTGGTAACGCGCTCGCTTGGGAAACCGAGTGAAGCGGGTTCAAATCCCGGGTCTCGCACCTCTGATATTTTCATGTGCTTATCATTTATAACATGATTAGCACTTGCCTTACGATAAAGGAAAACATCGTGAGGAAACCTGCATGTCTGAGAGAACCTAGCAAGTTTTCAAAAGACATGTGAAGTCCGCCCGCACTTAGCCAGCGTGGTGGACTATGGCCTGATCCACCTCATATTGAAAGGAGACCCGCGACCAGCAGTGGGACCTTAAAAAGGGCTGAATTCATAGACGAGATTGATTTTAATGTAATCAATGAAAGGGTTTTTTAAATTCATATATTATGTTTTTCTCGAATTGATTTTTATTATGGTCGAATTTTGTCCACTGAGCGAAGACACCTAAACATAAAATCAAAATAATGTATCCTCTCTTAGACCCGAACGTAAAGCTGTTAATTTTGTTATTAAAAAGCTTAGACATTATTATCTTTTTTGTCTTTTTTTAAAGTATACTTTGTAATTTCTTTATCATTACAGAAGATTACAAAGGCAAATGTTGTTTTAAAATATTCATATGCTCAATTTCAGTCAAAAGTAAATTGAATATGTATAGAATAAAAAAATATGAGTGATTTTTCATATATATAATAGCTAATACATCGTTATATAATTGTAAAAACTAAAATTTAGTATATTTTTTTTTTTATTATCTACCGATATGGATACTTTAAACGCCCGCCATTTCGCGCACTTGGCGTGACGTCACAGTATCATACATAGAAAAATGACGATGCAATTTGTAGCTAAAAAAAAAAGCTCATCGCTTTGTTATGATATACTCTGACTTCACATTCGGTCTGACCAATGGCGCTCGTTTCAACTTCTATATACTACCTATATACTACTCCTATATTTGCGCTTTTTAATAATTATTTTCTTAATCAAAAAGAAATTATACTAAAAATATTAATATAAACTTAATTCAGAAGCAATAGAATTTATGAAATAAATATATTCCATCTTTATTTAAATCACAAGCATATTGACTATTGCTGATTGATCGATGTAATATGAAAGGTGGCGATGGCGGAAATAAAATTAAATTCCTCTAAAGAAAATGCAATATTGCCAGTACCTAATTTAAATGCTACCTTTTTAATAATTACATAAATATGTTATGTTAGGACATTAACACACAACACCATCTAGTTCATGGTAAGCTACGAGGTTTGTTATGGATACCAGATAGTTGATACACTACATAATATATATAATATTAAATATATACATATTATAAATATAAACACCCATGATTGGAGTACAAACATTCGTGTTCATCAACCAAATGAATGCTACCAGCGGGACTCGAACCCGCGACCGCTCGCACAGCAAGTAAGGTCACTACAAACTGAGCCATACATGTCGTCAATTGTTACATATATCAATGAATGAAGCGACGACTTATAATTTCAAGTTAAGGCCAGGCTGTCCGGGCGAAGTAGGCATTTAACGCTACCACCCCTCCCGCAAAGCGAGCTGTGCGCTCACGTCGCCGGCGTGAACTCATAACTACAGGTCAAGCGTCACAGAGTACGCAAGCGCGTCTATAAGCAGTAGGCCAACTTATCAATTTGATTTTAATATTATTAAAATTTAAAATACGGGAATTGATCCGATAACATTTTATTTTATTATAATACGTATATATTTAGTAATCGCGAAAAGCTAAGACATTTATTCCTATGCAATAAATGAATTTGAGTAGATATTGAACATGTAAATTATATTTTATTCAAGTATTTATATATTCATAATATATAAATACATATTTAGGAATTTTATCAGGAAATTACTTATGTTTTTGTTAGTTTGATGTTTAAAAATTTACAAATTAGTATGTAATTTTTGTTGTAGTATTGAATAATTTTAAAGCGAAAGAGAAGAAAGCCTTCTATCCGGATGTGCTACTGGTTTAAAACTGGAAAATAAATAAAAATCAATAATATCATTATATACAATTAAGTTTATTTCTTTTTTTTTCAAAATAACAAAGAATATTTAAGCTAGAGGTTCAAAACCGAAGACCTTACAACATTACAATGTTAGCGATATACTTACATTTAATTCTTTTTTTTTCACTCTCACAACTCATCATAAAGCGTAATCAAAGATTTACTTAGCTTTCACTGACAAAATACACAATATCTCTACGTATTCGTATCTTTCTTATTACAATATATACAAAGAAATAATAATAATAATAAATAATACAAGCAACCACGTAAAAGTTATTCATACTAACAGTTGCATTACAAAGATCCTGAGTTCGAGTCCCGGGTTGGGTTATGTTTAGTTTTTGTGTTTTTCTGTTCAGGAATTCTCAATAGCAACCCACGTACCTCGGCGCTAACTACGAGCTAACTGTCACGTGTTGTGTCAAAGTATCGTCCCATCGGACTTTGAGAGTGACAGGGATAGAGAGTGCACTTGTGTCTGCGCATATACTTGTGCACTATAATATCTCCTGCGCAGTTAGGCTAGTATTTCCGACCGATAGTTTCGTAAGCCGTGGTTCGAACCTAGCAGGAGGTGCCCTTACGGAACTATTTTCTAGGTAGGACCCTCTGTCCACCTCAAACGCCCGGTGACGCTGTCAAGGCCAGTAGGGCTAACAGCACTACACATTCCGAAAAAAAAAAGGCTAGTATCAGTGAGATTGGCTGCATGACAGAAATGCGTCAGGACGACATCTTAACACGTTCAAAATTAAAATAATTTTAATGACACTTCATACATTTCAGAACGTATATAAAAATAATCGATTATACATTCAAATGTATACAATGGGTGGTTCTTCTTTTCTTGCGACAATGAATTGGTGTTTCTCAGTTTTTCGAGTTTTTCAAGTAACAATATTTTTATTTCAGAGTTAGATATTTTTTGCAAATGCATTTAATTTTCATTTGGATCATTTAATCTTTGTTTTCATGCTCGTAATGTTGATTGTTTTGTGGCTATTTTCGAGAAAACACTGTGACAGAGTGGTTTCTTTTCGGTAGGACATTATTATGAATTACTACTCTGTCACGGTATTTAATGAAAAATAAACATATGCAAAAAAAATATTGGCTACAGAAAGTTAAAGATTATTTAGTATTAAAAGGTATAAAGCGATGAGGATGTAAATTCAAACAATGAATATATAATAATCTATACTCTAATATGACACAAAATGAGATGAGAGACACATGATTGTCGCAAGAAAAGAAGAACGACCCATGTTTCATTCATATGAACAACATTTTCCCCCTTCTAGGTTTAGACTTTCTATAAAGACTGTTAATAATAGAAAACTAAAAAATGTATGAATGTGATCAGAATATGTCAATCCCATATAGTTTTTAGCTTTATATCACCGATATCGATTATAGAAAAACTTTCCCAAGTCTATATCTACTAGATAGACGCTGCTCTTGAGCGGTAGTCAAATATGCTACCATTATGCTACTGTTTAATTTATTAGACTTAAAAGTAGAGAAATAAAATTACCTCAACGCAATTCCTTTGCTAAAAGCTTTTTCTTATTATTTAGATTTTCAATCTATAATATTCTTATTTTGATCCCATCTTTCCACTATTGTCAAGACAACGTCTTAGAGCTAAGTAAATCTTCATTTTCGCGTTAAAATTAAAATAAATAATCTTTAAATGTAAGTACATTGCTAACTTAGTTCACAGTTAAAACTCGTCGACACACACATATCTATCTATACGTATAGTTTTACTGTCAGTACTAATTATGTAGCGTAACACATTTATGGCTTTTAAGTATTTTATTACTAAATTTTTAGTAATCGTTGATGATACGTCATTCAGATCTTGATCATTTTTTTATTGCGTAAAATTTGAGGGCTCACGTACTATTCAAACTTTTCTAGTAGATTGACCACAACGTTACCGTTAAGTTACGTTAAGTTGCCCTTGTGGTTAATCTTTTATAGAAAAAAATTAAAGAGTACATGTATGAAAGTGTACACGCGCAAGAAGTAAAACTTCTGTAGGTTATCGGTACTCTTTATGAAATTCAATTTATGTTTTAAATAACTAGGATAGGTGAGATACTAAAAATAACTCATATTAGGCATATTACAGTCATATATTTATAGAATATCATTTAAGGAAAGAATATAATATTATATATCATTTGTCAGATAAAAACAACGGTTACCATGGCAACTAACGTACGTACATGTTTCCGTAACGCATTCACCAGCTTACCCCCCAAGTCAAGGGTGCGTAAACAAGTTTTACTTCAAAAAGTTCTAAAAGTAGAGAATGAACTAGTGTAGAAATATGATAAATGATAGAAGAGTGAGGGGGATTCCCCCAGAATCTTTCCTTTAAAGTGCTCAAAACTGTCTCTGTCAGTGTTTCAGGTTAGAGTTGCTTGAAAGTCCATTTAGATATTGTATTCAAGTTAAATGTCAAGCAATTATTTCTAGGAAATACAAACTTTGTAGTAATGCAATGTAACATTTTACTTGCTCTTCCATTTCATATAATTTCTGCTACGTCTTAAGGTTGCTTGCAAGAGATCGCTTATAGCGATAAGGCCGCCTCCTGTGCATCATCTATTGTTTATATTTTCTTTTTGTAAATTTCTTTGTGGTGTACAGTAAAATATTTATTTATCTATCTTCCAGAGTTAAAATAAGAAGAATATAATACAATAAATTGTTTAGACAACTTTTTAATGGGCAAAATATGTTTGTTTGCTGCGTATCATAATCAATTGAGACGTTACTTTAAAAACTTGATGAAACCTATGTTTTAATTTTCTTTTTACACCTTTAAAATGAAAATGACTCGATTAAAGCTGTATGGCTATTGTTAGTGTTAGGTCACTGAACCCTATATAAGTGTATTTTAACTATAATAAATAAATCAATGAATATGTTGGGACATTAACACACAGCACTATCTAGTTCCATGGTAAGCTACGAGGTTTGTGTCATAACACTTTCATCAACTAATAACTATCCGGTATCCATAAATACCCGATAGTTGATATACTACACATGTATAACTTTAAATACATACATATTATAAAAATAAACACCCATGACTGCAGTACAAATGTTCGTGCTCAACACACAAATGGATGCCCCCAGCGAGTTCGAGTCTCGCCTCGAATTTGCTGGGGGCAGCGAATGCAGCGAGACTTTATGCATCACTATATTATGCATCAAGTAGAATATGACACACGAATAATCTTAAAAGTTGTCTTATTGGTCTAGTGACTAGCATATTATACGACTTCCGGAGGTCCTGGGTTCGAGTCCCACGTCGAGTCAAGTATGGTTATGATATTTTTCATTAAAGAAATCTCAGTAATGGTTCGAAGCGGTGAAGTGTAAGTTGAATTGTCATTCTACCGTACTCTGAGTAAAAACAATGGTGTGAGTCTCTGAGTGAAAATAAGTGCGTGTGCACATGCACTTATACACTAAAATATTTGTGTTGCAGATGGCTAGTCATAATGAAATTGGACGTCGTGGCCAAAATCAGTCATCGTGGCAGAAAGACATCATTAAACGTTTCTTGTTCATATAGAATGTACGGAACCCTTAAAAGATACTAAATATTTTAATACGCCTTTAATAAGCCATTAAAATAAGCTAAAACTAATGTTTAGTACCGACAGTTTAACTAAAATAGTTCATTGAACATATATCATACTCTGAAAGTTTCACATTATGCACCACATCAAATACTACAGAACTCCTTTGGTCCAACGACACTCTATGGCGTGCTTGCAGCAAAAACGCACTCTTATAATTTAAAAATATCATATTTTACTATATAATACTTTACTTATAACACTTTTCTATTTACTTTCATAGTGATAATGTAGATAAGTAGTACTTATCGATCAAATCGATATCGCTAACAGAAAACTCAACTTGTACTGAATGAGAAAAATGTATTTTGACCATTTGACATTGCATTTAAAAAAAAACTTCTTTTTTTTACTCTTTTTATTAGCGACAGCGATTATAGATATTTATTGAAGTGAAACTTCTTTAGAGTTGTTGTGATTTAAAACTCGATGAAACGGAAATACAACACTAAAAAGAGACAAACTCATAAATATATATAGGATTAAACCGACGAGAGAATGAGATATGAATACATTGCCACGTTGCCATGGTAACCGTTGTTATTTGAGAGAATACGTTACACAGGAAGTAAAAAATAATAAAAGTAATTACTGAATAACATATAATGTATATTTATGTCAAGTAAAATGTAAAATAACGTTTAAACTTGATAAAAATACTATTAAAAAAATAAACCTTATAATCTACTACTCCCTGATACTCTATATTCATCTCATTCTCTCGTAGGTTACTCTTCTGAAATTTCACTTCTACCAAGTGTGAATTGCACACACACACTTTTTTTATTTAAAAAGACATTATATGATCAGTTTCCTATTAAGACAATGTTAGGTAGAAATCACATCCATCCATCGTAATAAATAGTGCTGGATGTTGTCAATGCATTATAGCCATGTAAAATTGGTATTAAGCTTCGTCACCGAAGTGTTTATGGTTTGAAATTGATAGTTGACTAAGTTTTATTTAAAGAAACTCGAGAAGAACAAAGAAGACACAAAGAAGATTGATTGGTAGTATACATGTATATCCGCCGGGGCGTCGCGGTAGTTATGCGTAAGCGATCCCGCGGCGTCCCACTAAGGCGGAGGGGAGGGAAGGTTGGGGTTTAGTGGGTAGTACCGGCTCTTCTAGCCAGTGAGCCCCACATAACCACCTAGGGGGCAGGTGGTATGCGTAAATGCATTCCCCAACTAAAAAGAAAAAAAAAAGTATACATGTATATGAGAAACATAGAAATGTACGTAAATACAAAAAAAAAAGAAGATGAACCACTGAACTCCATAGAAATGCTAGACATAATTTCCAGATACGTCTCCTTCACATGAAAGATAAAGTATAAGATGCGTTTCAGAAACAAGCAGCCGATTCAATCTCACTGGAATATCTCCGCACATATCTCCAAAACTAACTAACTGTGTAAGTACTTAGTCACATTGATATTTTTTAATATAATTTTCAATTAATCTATTACTGTACCGATAATTATTTGTTATTACTAAAAACTTTAGAAATTATTATAATTTATATTCATAACTAAGTAAAATTTTAGAACTCGATCGAAATGGTTTTACCAGTTTTGGTTCAGGTAAATGTACCTATAGAATTTCAACTGTTAGTTATTATTCATGCTATAATGAATATTTTGTGAAATGTCTCTTATCGTCTTCAGATATCTTATAGACATTTGTTAGGAAGACTGTTGTAACTCAGTTGAAAAAGTATATTATTTTTTATTTATTTAAATTAATTCTGATCCAAAACTGATTAAAATTTAGACCAAGCATTTAATAACATAAAAATTTCATTTTCAATTCCTACTTATGACAACAGATGTCGCTACCATTAACAGAAGAAGGACAACATGAAGATATTAAAAGTATCTTTGGCAAACATATTGGTGTCATTATTACATTAAAACTATAGTTAAGATTACGAATTAATCAAGATTTTATTATAAAAAGACGCGTTAGTATTTTTTAGGTTAATTAAAATTAATAGAAAAGTGATAGGCCATAAGATAACGACATTTGGTAACATATACTCGTAATATATTAAAGAGTAAAAATTATAATATCAATTAAATAATATAATGTATTAGTAACAACACGTACATAATATATTAAACAGCCATAGAATCACAGGGAGGAATAATTATTATAGGTTATTGATATTTATTATGAAAGTAAAAGTGGTATGATGGGGTAATGTAATGTCGAAATAAAACTGTTTATTGGTTTATAGTTCAAAAACGGTGCATTAATAAATATAGCGTCTTTAATTCTAAATAGACAGATAAAATATAATATTTTAACAGATAATACCAACAAACATCGTATCTGTCGCCATCTTACCTTTATATGAAAAAGTTTATATATTAAATGACTGCTTTGGCAGTTAAAAGTATAAGCTCAAAATATTTAATGCCATAAGACATGTTAGAAGAAAGTTTTAATACTACGTAGATGTAAAATAAACAGCTTTAGGATAATATCTAAATAATTGCAAATAGTTTAATATTTCACAAGGACATTGGAAACTTTCATTTTACATACATATTGAAGTTAGAGATCAATTACTATCTAACCGACTCTTAATTAGAATTATTAATTACCAAATTCATTGAATATTTCATTAAACTTTAATAGAAATGGCAATATTTTGGAAGAGATATTTTAACATCGAATTCGGTTTATACAAATAACTACAAAATATTACAAGTTTCTCACAGATAAAGTCCAAAATACCTATTTAACCTCAACCTACTACTATATCAAATAATTTATTTTAAATAATTATATATAATATTTGCTTTATTTGTGGCAAAACATTGCGTTTTGATTCCATTACGCTCTCCATCTGTGAAAAACTTTTTTGCTACTAAACCATGCATCCGATGCAATAGACACTCACATTATTACACTTAGATCTAATGTAACATTTATTCTCAAATAAATCTCTATTTCACCACATAAATTCATCTATCTATACATAACATTCTTTAACTATGCGATCATAAGACGTCGATAACTAGAATTAAGTAAGGGATCTAAGTTTAAAATCAACCATAAAATTTCATTGTTTAAAATTCATTGCGTGGTTCGACCAGTCGCATTATGAAACAGTTGACTAGATACTGCAATGTACAGCATTAAATGACACGTAGCAATAGGCAACATGATGGTTAGTATAATATAAGAGCTTCAAAGTTCAAACTCTATCTATAGTAACAGAGCTTTAAAGCTATAATTTTGCTATGAATTTATTACTTGATATATTTCATGGTGTTCTACAATGGAGACTAAACGACGAGCCGTTACCAAAGTTACCCTGACTGAGTACGTCAAGTAACACCATTATAATATCATGCTACGTGCCTAACGCCCCATTAAAATAATATCATTACAAGAATATCTATTTTCTATTATTCACTAACACAGAGTAACAGTTCACAAAGATAAATAATTTTACTCTTGGGATTACAAAGGCACTAGTGACCTAGTGGATTTAAACAAATACAAAGACAGCTACTAGAGAATTTTTGTTACCAATATTGATATGACTTCAACTATTGACTAGAGTGAAAATTTCAAAACCTAATTTGTCTTTTACTAACGATTTTCAGAAGCGGTAAGTCCGAAAACCTCGTTGTGGGGCAAGATTCGATCCAACCATTCATATTATATTTAAAAATCTTATCAATACTGTTTATAACTATACGAGTAAAAGAAACCACGGTTGGGACACATGTTATGTTCCAATGGAGACCTAAATAATACTTTATTAATTAGATGACGAGATGCTTTGATTTGCAATAATGACTCTTTTCAGAGAGCTAAATACTATTCATAACATCTTATTTTATTTAACTATCTATGTCTTAGTAAAATTACAGATAATTCAAATAGTTTACAACATTACAGTAACTAGATAAAGTATTTATTATAATTTGGATTTATTTTAAGAATCCATGACGAAGTTACCATTTCATCTCAGTATTGTCCATATGGTAACATTGATTAAATATTCAAATTGACCCACTTTGGACTAACCAACTTTTATCATAAGAAGTTTAGTATAACACCAGTATTTTTAAGTCTCCATTAGAAATGTTCAAATCCTCGATACAAATATGATATCCATTTTATATTAGGCAGTATCGTGTTAAGAGTAAAATCTAGTAATTGTTTGCGCGATTGTCTTTCATCGACCGTATTCGTTTGGTTACCGCACTGATATATGGGAACATTCACACAGTAAACACCCATGTGTGGGAACACATTAACGTCATTTCACACGTAGCTCTCAACGTGAGCGCTAGTTGTCGGGTCCTAGAAAGACGCTTCCACAAGATAAGTCCCGTCCATTGCTACTCCAGTCTGGTTTCCTTGAACTGTGCTTCCTGCTGGAATGTACTTGCCACATGCTTGCTGTAATGATAAATTTGTTTCAATGAAAATATAGAAAAAAATATTGATATTCATTATTATTTGTTACAAGAAATAATGAGCTTGTAATGAATGTGTTACTGTTTAAACGTACTTCTGAAAAAAATTATGAAATAAATCATTTTTCAATATGATGTAAATAAAATATTATATAAAATATTTGTGGTTTAACATTTAGATATTTTTTGTAATATATTATTAAATTATTCTTGTTTGTACTAGTAATTTAAACTTTACTATTTAAAAAAATTAACACAAAAAATTTATTTATAAGCCAAATTTAATCAATTCATCTACAGTACAAAAGTGTTGTATAAAGCATTCAACATCGAGAAAAAGCTAGGGAACATATTGATAGACAGAGGACCATAGAACATACATAAAGATAGATACGCCAAAAAAAATATTTCGATAAGGTGAGAGCGAGTCGCATAATGTATAGAAAAAGTGTATAATGGTATTTGTGCTGGAAGCATGCCGAAGTGTAAATAAATACATATTTGTTTTTTTATGTAGACCCATTAGTGTGTAATGAAAATTAGTGTTTAAAAAAATACTGTGATATATGAAAATGTTCCTGACTATATCAGAGTACAGAAACATATTGGCCCTTTATGTGATCGTGAGTGTCGTGGATGTCGAGTAAATTTAAATATTTTAGCACACTGAGTAAAAAAAAACATATTTTTGTTTATATTGTAAAGTATATTTATTAGTGAGTATACCTACGGCCATTTAGAGTAAATAAAAAAATGAAACCAGTACTTTTATATATTTCCTTCCGTTGCCATAATGTGTGCAGTGTGTTGGCGACTGCAGCATTATATTAACATAAATATTTGCAAACTACAATAATATAACTACGACATCCTTTTTAACAATTACAACACTTGTGGATCTACTTTCAAATAAAATCGCATTATTATTTCGCTATCTTCATAATAACTGGCAACATTAAAAATATATTTAATTTCATTATTTTAATAATATTGCGATTTATTAACAATAAACATTATAATACTTATATAATAAACAAATTTTCAATATTTCGATAACAATTAAATTACGACAATAGCACCATAGCACAAGCTTACAAAATACATAGAGACACTTATTACGTACAATACTTATATCTATATAAAATACCGATCAAGCGACATTACAACAGCCAACACCCTGCAGACATTGAAAGCCTTTTATTTCAGATACCACACAGCGACTAATAAACTTTCTTAAAGAAATATGTAACGCGAATATGTTTACGGAAAAATATCATACAAGTCTATATACTATTTCACAGGCATATCGAATAATTAGTCTTTTTTTACAAACGGCCTCGTTTATCGGTCCATTTTTTTTAATTATCTCAGTCTTATATTTTACAATCCAAAGATTTACACTTTGCCTTTGGCATTTTACAAACAGACGACGCCGTATGTATGACTAAATTAATCATACAATATGCCTGCAACATATACATTATTATAAGATTTTTAAGTTAGATAGAAAGTTAGAAGTATTTACAAGTGCTTATTTAAAAAACTTATTCACGTCAAAATGTGAAACTTTAAGATAGTTTCATATAAAATATCGCTGTGCAGCAACACTGAAACACGTACTGGTAAGGGGTCTTCACTGGGGGCCGCTGAGACCGAGGTATCCGATGGTCGAGAAGTCGCCGTATATCTCCTAGCGCCTCGCGCTCGTTTTCTACTTGAGTCTAAAAGCAGGACCTGCCAGCCAATTTGATGCCCGCTTGTTTTAGATGAATTTTATTTTTGTTTGTTCGTTCGTGTGTTTTATTTTTATAATTTCATAATATGTTTCAATTTATCATTGTGGTAAAGTGTAGAAATAGTTGGGTAAAAATGGTAACATTAGCAGTGTCTAGATTCCGAGATATATAGGTACAAATGGTATACTCACCGTATAACACAAATAACAAAGTTCATTTAGCTTTAAATTTCGGGAATATATTACAAATTTAGTAATGTACAGCTTTTTTGTTTGGGACATAGCAAGCTCGGCCGATCGCCTGGCATCAGGAGTCACGTCGAATTGTGTGGACTTAGCAGACATTGAGCGCCATTTTGTGCTTACGAGAAAAAGGCGGAAGCTATATTTATAGATAAAAGGTATTTTTCGTTTAAGCACTTAGGGGACATAACACGAGGTCTAGCCACACAAGCAACATACGGGCCATCACGTATTCAGTCAATCCACATTTCTATGACCAAATTTTAGAATAAATAAAATATAATGCTTTAATTACTTAATCATTAAATAATTTAAAAGTTTATATTATAATTAATCTGTTTAATTTTAATTATTAAAATTATATTATGATTGTTACAATTGATTTTTAATAAAAAAGAAAACACAATTTTTTTTTACAAACGGATTCAAACTAATATTATTTAAAAAGATATTATTATATAAAGAAAGATAACATAAATTTAATTTATTTATTTACTATTTCCTTTATATTAAAAGTGATTTTTGGCCATAGAAATAATACGTAATTGGTACGCGACATAGCGCGTGCGTTTATACCTCACGGCGGGGGCACGTCGCGAGGCCGATCGGACTGATGCATCGTACTGAACGACGGCGTTTCTGTTCAAAACACCGGTATGTGACATATTTTGATGTAAAATTAATACAATTTGATGAAAGATAACAATCTAATAGTGGTCTCTGTTAGAAAAATCAAAATAAAATTAATTGGTTAATAATGTTAAAATTTGTGATTTTGTGAAGTAGTTGTACCTATTTAAATTTTCGTCGATTCGATTTACACACGTAATTTTTTACTTATATATATAATATCTGTCCGTCTGTCTCAGTCATTTTTAAAGCTTCAATCTTCCTTAATTTCGCAATAATTAAGCACCCCAGACAATATCCTAAATATACACTTAACATCTTTATATGAAAGTTATACCTGATATTTCTGTGGGCAACAACCACAGCGAGCGCAACACGCAAGCAAAGCCGGGGCGCGGCCCGAGTGTGCAGGTGATGCGAGAGGAGAAGGCGACCCAGGCCTCTTCGCTGCACCATTGTATGGATTTTCCATCTCTACGAATTCTCGATCCTGAAATTAAATATTTCCTAACATTTTAAAATTATATTTTTCATATTACTAACTTTTTAAATGTCTTTATATGTTTTTCCTTTAATAGGCTAAGGAAATATTATTTTTTAGTTGACTTTGAATTCATATATCTTTTCAAGTCAATGTGAGTGACCATCATAAGATAATAACATCAATTATTATTTATTCACATTGACTAACAACTTTTTTTTTAATATTCACGAAAAACATAGCGTAAGTACATATAAAGATGAAACTTTAAATGAAATACAGTTGGTACTAAAGGTTGGTAGAAATACACTCATAAATGACCACGTCTCAGCAAACGCAGTGTAGGACGCCCTCCAGCAAAATGGAACGACGATATACGCAAAGTGGTTGGCAGCAGTTGGATGCGTAGGACTGAAGATCGAGCTCAGTGGCTTGCCATAGGAGTCTATGTCCCGCAGTGAACGAAAGCAAGATTTTGGTGATGGTTGTATGGCAACGTCCTCTATACAAAGCAAATGTCCCTATTAGCAAACTATTTATTTTATATCACAAAAACGAGTCAATACAATTTGATAGTAAAATAGATGCGTACGTTACCATATGAGATAAACAGAAAAGGAAAGCATTGATTTGTTTTACTGATATAGAGCCGGGCAACCTTAGCAAAACAGAAAACGGAGTACAAAAAAAGTAATTTTTGTTATATGTTTTTTGTATGTTTATGTCACGCGATATCGTTAATTATGAAGCGTCTTTTTATAAATTAATGGCACGAAGGAGTGAACCTATATTAATAAAATTCATCACTAAATGTATAATAAAAAATAAAGACTTAAAGTGATTTAGAACTTAATAGACCATTTTCATTTACAACAGAAATATTCCACACATACCGTAGTCCGTTCCAAACACCTCAACAGATGATGATGCTGCAATTCGAAAATATCTTCATCTCGTCCCGCGTCATCTAATTCCACGCCCGATTCCTGCGCAGCGAGGCGAGCTTCGGCGGCTTTCTTCTTAGACACAAACGCCGCGCCAGAAGAAGCCTTGGCAATACGTATGCGCGCCAGGCGAGCTTTCTGTAACGTAAATGTTACTTATAGGTATTTCATTTTACCAATATCACTTTCATCATCTAGTAGCTACAAAAAAATCAGTAAAATTCAGCTAAGCCGTTCTTTCTCAAGATAAAATATAAAGGTCTACAAATAAGTTTTGAGGGATTTACAAAAGATGGCATAACTAGTACTACATCGCATCGGACTATCTTCAAACTTGCGTATTCATGTTAAAACGTAACCATTCTCCTCTCATAGTACGTTTTATTTTGTTGAAGTGTAAACGACACTCATTTTTGTGCTCCAACTACGTCAACTTTCGTGCTAACTAAGCAACATTTGCGGGAAGCATTGCTTTTTTGCTTCAAGTTGAAGAAAAGGGCAGCTGAAGGGCATCGACTGCTATCGAAGCGTATGGAGAGCATGCTCTATCAATAAAAACATGCTAGTATTAGTTCCGGCGTTTTAAAAGTGGTGACTTTGACATCAGTGATAAAGAACGCGAAGGGAGGCCAGTAAAGTTCGAAGACGCTGTGTTAGAAGCATTACTGGACCAAGGTTCATGCCAAACTCAAGAGGAATTTGCTAAAACCTTCGGAATGACTCAACAAACGATTTCAAACCGTCTCAAGGCATTAGGTATGGTGCAAAAGAAGGACGTTGGGTTCCGCATGAACTCAAGCCGAGAGACGTCGAACGCCGTTTTTTCACGTGCGAACAACTGCTCCAAAGGCAAAACCGGAAGAGTTTTTTACATTGAATAGTGACAAGAGACAAAAAGTGTATCCGGTACGACAATCCAAAACGCAGAAAATCGTGGAGTAAGCCCGGCCATAATAATACGTTGTTATTTTTGGTCCTGTCTTTTAATTGCCATTGAATTGCCAATAATTTTGGAGGTTAATGTGTAACGCACAAGTTTGGTAAAAAATTACAATTAAAAACCCGCCTGAATCTGATGATGTTTAATGAATTGGACATAATCGAAATAGGGAATTTCGGGAAAAGGAAGGAATTAATCATACCCTCTGCGCCTTTCTCTTATCAGCTCGCTGGTTCTGATGGTAGATACGAGAGAAGTTGGACACGATGACAGGCACTGGAAGAGCGATTACCAGCACACCAGACAGAGAGCACACGCCGCCCACTATCTTGCCTGCGATAGTACCGGGCACCATGTCACCGTAACTGAAAATTGAATGAGAATTAAGATCATTTTTTTTGTACAAGAAAAAAGAAGTTAGCTTCACCACAATTTCACGCGAACGTGGCTTGTGTTAGTAATTATTAAGTGTACATTTGTTTTCTATGTTAAAATAACATTTATATATGTACTTAAATATTACCCACTTATTTTAATATTAGTATGTGGGCGATCGAGCTTTGGAGTTTTTTGTTTTCGGAGTTTTTGATTAAAAGTACAATTTTCTTTTTGATTTGTCTTAAAAACAAAAAAAACTAAATACTTGAATAAATACAAAAAAAAAACATAACTTTGTATTTGATTTATTACCGGGATTCGAAACCTGTGATAGTCAATCATAATCTAGATCGATTTTTCGCCCTCGAAAACCCCACATACCAAATTTTAGCGAAATCGTTAGAGCCGACTCCGAAATCGCCGTTATAAATAAATAAATATATAAATAAATAAATATACAAGAATTATTGCTTGTAAATATATTAAATAAGAAAAATACGAAATACCAAAATTAAATATCATATTATCTTTTTTTATATTATAAATTTTACTGTACAAAAACTTAAAAAAAAATACAAAACTTCCCTACTCGTCAACCTTTAGATCATTAGGAAATCCATAAACATACATAATATATAGATTGTAGGTGCGATAATCGTACTCGTAATCCATATCCATACTAATATTTAATATTATAAATGCGAAAGTAACTCTGTCTATCGGTCTATCTCCTTTTCACGCTTAATCCGTTGAACCGATTTAGATGATATTTGGTATGGAGATAGTTTGAGACCCTGAGAAGGACATAGAATAGTTTTTATCCCGGAAATTATCCCTTAAGGGGGTGAAAGTTTGTATGGGGGATTATGTGTCAAGTAAGGGATATACATATATTTTTTTTTTAAATTTTTAAAGTAGTAACTTACTTTTTTATACCTGTATATGTACATATATAGTTTATTCTATACTAACCGTGAAAACGTACCTAGGGACGAACGAGAGCGAAGCGAGTGTGAGTCGCTAGTATTATAATATGTTATTCCCGAATATATTTTTTAGATTTCTGTTCTTCAACGATTATAGCATAACATCTTTTCTAATCCCTCTCGTTCTAATTATAATTAATATGATTATACATATTTTAAATAACATGTACATGATATAGATGACACACTTCAATAAGTTTTTTTAGGATTTTGGAGGCTTCGCAAGTTTTAACTTTTAGGCAATTCAATATATAAAGTGGATATAAGATTCCTTGGTCTATAAAATACAATAAAAGACGTGCAAAGCAAAATTAAATTTGTTTGTTATTATGAAAAGGAACAAGTAAGGCGTGTTATTATTTCGTACAGATTTTCATCCCGATTTCAGGCCCGACCTACTCTGCCTAATGGAAAATCCAACGTTGACGCTGTTACCTTTAATATACTAAGTGATATCAGAATTTTATGCACAAATTAATTGAATTTTATAATAAAAATACTAAAATATCAAAAATTGGATGACATGTCTAAGTTATTTATAAGTCTATGGTGCAAGTTCATTTGGTCTATGAAGGAAATTACTGTGGTCTTATGTTCGATTTTTAAAATGTTAGAAATGAAGGAGTGAGATCTCCTGCCACAGATATTTTTATCATACCCAGTATGGCTTACCGTATTTTGTTACCTAATTTATCCCCTTTAGGAGTTGAATATTTGAAAAACATATTTATTAGTATATTAGATATCTATATAACTTAGTGAGGCAGGTCTCACGGGTCTCGCATCTCTGATATTTTCATGTGTGTATAATTTCGAACACGATTACCACTTGTCTTACGGTAAAGAAAAACATCGTTAGAAAATCTGCATGTATGAAAGAACCTAGCAAGTTTTCGAAAGATGTGTGAAATCCACCAACGCGCACTTGGCTAGCGCGGTGGACTATAGCCTGATCCCCATCGTATTGAAGGGAGTTTCGTGCCAAGTAGTGGGACGTTAAAAAGGGCGGAATATACACATATAATTTTAATTTAGGTCAAGCAGCTTTGTCTAAGCTGTACATTCATAATAATAATTCAAAATCGTGGCGGTCTATCTCTTTGAGACTATTCACCTGCGCAAAATTGCAATGGAAAATGCTATGAAGCACAATTATCTATAAACGCAATCTATACTAATATCATAAAGAGGCAGAATTTGTATGTTTGTTTGAACGCGCTAATCTCAGGAATTACGAATCCGATTTGAAAAATTCTTTTTGCATTAGATAGCCCGTTTATCGAGGAAGGCCATAGGCTATATATCATATAATATATAGACTATCTATTCCACACTGACCATTAGAATGTACCTAGGGACGAACCCGAGCGAACTGAGGGCGAGTCGCTAGTAAGATATAAATGCACGTTCTTTTACTTTCGCTCTCATTATACGACGAAACTTCTTAAAGGGTTATCTAGTATTTTTTAAAAGAAAAACCCAAAATATAGACGACTCTGATACACCATAAGTCAGTGTAACTAGATATATGTCTTAATATATGACCTTCATAGTGGTATATTATGTATAATGAATGCAAAAAATAACATTATAAAAATATATACATATATTTTTGAATTTTTGATAGTTACAATGTGTTTTGTTTATGCATAGAAAAAGCGTGGCAGTATATCGATTGATCAGTTGAAGTTTGGAGCTAAAAGAGGATTGCGAAGAAGTATGAAGTGAAAAAAGTGAAGCGTGAAGTGTACGCGAACTGTCACAAGTGACTCGCGTGAAGTGTACGTGAACTGCCACAAGTGACTCGCGTAAAGCCAAAGCAATAAAACATCTTTAGTGCAATTGCATCTTAAACCGATCTCAGATTCCTAGCTCGTAATATGCTCTTATCTAGCAAGTGCCGATATTATAAAAAAAATATATAAAAGTGCGTGCGTGCGTGCGTGTGTTAGTGTAAGTATGAGTGAGTGTGTGTGATATATTATTATAAGACATCAAAAACCCTACAAAATAGATTTTTTTCTAAGAATCGCTGAAAATCCGTTTTACGTGTAAAGATGTGGAAGGGAAATCGTTATTTGATAAACAAGATAAAAATTGACGTATTATCTTTGATCTTCAAACATCATAAGACGCAAAACAGATTGACTACATTTTCATTGTAATCTATTCTAAATTAGAAGATTATCTCAGGAAGTACACTGTAGGAAAATCGTGTTAAAAAATACAAATATGTAAAATTTATGATGTGCTATGATCCAGACGCCCCAAATCATGCCATTATATTAAAAGTCACGCTTTTATTAGAGACAATTTATATTACTTATCTATACTAATATTATAAAGAGGCAAAGTTTGTTTATTTGCTTGTTTGTTTCCTGTTACTCTCATGCTCCGATACTTGGTACGACCAGTAAGAGCTTAGGCGCAGGACCTTTACGTGCTCTCGAGGGGTTAAACATCGCCAACTTCCCAACTCCGGGCTGTTATTAAGAAGTCCCCAACAGAAAAACTCAATAACTAAAGTTGACCCGACGCAGGACTTGAACCCAGAACCTCCGGAAGTGCAGCCGTACATGCTAGCTAGTACACCACTGAGGCAGTTATATAATACGATTATATAGTCTCGAGAAAACGTACCTAGGAACGAACCCCAGCGAAGCGAGGGTGAATTACTAATATTATACATATAAAACTGAAGAGTTTGTGTGTTTGCATGAATGCGTTAATCACTGGATTTACTGGTCCGTTTTGAATAATACTTTTTGCATGTTATAGCCAATTAACTGAGGAAAGTTATCTTACATTATACTAGGATGTACGAGAGCGGAGATTACTCCTCAACTACTATTTGTCACCTTAGCCTATCTCTCTCGCCATATTTTGTCAAACCACCAATACTTGTTGTACTTTACAATATAGAGTTTTCCCCTCTATTTTTTAAAACAAAGCTTTTTCCTAATTTATATACATATTTAGATAAAATACAGTTTTTGAGCTTTTTTTAAAGTAAACTTTGTATTTAATATCAACAGAATTGATTTAAAGTCAATATAGCCCAGTTATTAGGTGCTCAAATAAGAGGTTACTGGAAAGTTATCCGGAAGTTTTGAAAAATGGTGATTTTATAAATTTCGACGGGCTGTTTCCGAATTTCTACTTTACCACGTTTTCGTTCTTTTGAGGACACGTTTAGCTCAGTTTATAGTGACTCTACTAGCTGTGCCAGCGGTCGCGGGTTCGAGTCCCGCTGGGGGCATTCATTTGTGTGATGAGCACGAATGTTTATACTCCAGTCATGGGTGTTTATATTTATAATATGTATGTATTTAAAATTATATATGTGTATCAACTATCTGATATCCATAACACAAGCCTCGTAGCTTACCGTGGAACTAGATGGTGCTGTGTGTTAATGTTCTAACATATTTATTTATTATTTATTTACCACCTCGTATCTTTGCCGATCGTGACACCATATTGAAAAAATGGCGTCCGAAACAGTTTTTTGACAATAGCTCCTTCCTATTTAACGATTAAAGTAATTATGTAATAAATTAAAGAATTTTTTTATAATTTATTTTATTACCATTTTTTGTAAAATGAATAGTTTTAGAATACAAACGCTGTAAAGTCGACTCAATACGGATTTTAGCCAAAGAAACTCATTTCTACACCACTATGTTACGTAGAGTAAGTGGCGCGTTTATTTTATCATGGTATCCTAAGTAAGTAGTCCTGGCCTACTTTAAGTAAGTTTTTTATATAGATAGGTAAATTATATTCATATATGTTTTGGTAAAATTTTCAATAATGATTAAAGGTGAATTTCAACTAGCAGGCGAGCACTAGTAATATAAATTAAGTACTAGCGACTCACCCTCGTTTTGCTCGGGTTCGTCCCTATTTCGGTTTTAACGTTTAGTATAGATTTCTCAAAGATGAGATATTTTCCCGCAACAAAAATTATCCTATATGTTGACCCGAATAACCAGCTATCATCATACCTAATTTCATCAAAATCCCTGCAGCGGTTTTTCCGTGATGCGGTAACAGACAGACAGATAAAATTGTAAAAACTATAGATTTGGCCTCTGTAACGATAATAATGTCTATTTCAATAAGATTTTCCAAAAAATATTTAATGTACAGATTCGGCTTATTTACAATTTTATTCATATAGATATACGTAAGCAAAGAATTCCAGTTACGCTATTTGAAAAACAAAACTGCCAACACTAGAACACTTCGTATACCTAAGCTATAAAATACAAGTTTTAAAATAACTTTATTAAAATACTAGTATTTCATTTTACACTCGTTTTCAACAACTGACTGAGGTAGTTTATTTTAATGATATGTGAAAATAGAAATGGAAAATATTTTAACGCAGCTTTAATATTTTTTAAATCGTTTTTTAGTTTATTGTCAGCACATTAAATATTTTTTGAAAAAAATTATTAAAATAATCATTATTATCGATACAGAGGCCGAATCTATAGTTTTTAGAATTTTTGTCTTTCTGTCTGTCTGAGAAAACCTTTGGAGAGATTTTTATGAAATTTGGTGTGATCATAGCTGGTTAACATATGGCATAGTTTTTACTGCTGGAATATATCTCATCTCTGTGAAATCTATATTAAACATTAAAACGTAACTAAGGCTGAGCCCGAGTGTAGTCGCTAGTTTATATATGTATATATAAGCAAAGACGAAATACTTTTTTTCCTCCATCTATCAACTGGTTTTGTTTTCTTTTTTTTTTGTTTAATTAGCTATTGACGAGCTTTAGTATTATCAATAAAGAAAAAGAAAAAACAATAATCATTATGGACGAATTTTGGCTTCGGAGCGAACTAGTGTAATTAGGCTCCCGTTAATTCTTGCATCCATACTTTAAAGCACATAATTCGATGAAAATAATATTAGAAACAATGGTTCTGGCAACATTATAAAAACAGTATAAATTATAAAATACAAATTAAAGAAAAACCTATTCAAACACTGAATATGTAGATATTTCATTTCTTACTTCTCTTCAACGTCACTCTAACATGAAAACTATGATAAAGACCGGAAGTCGTTCCATCTACGGAGGAAGTTTGTTTTAATGATATGTGAAATTTTTTAAAATGGAACATAATTTATACTCAGTTTTTACGATTTTAATAGTGATTTCTCTTACGCGATTTTCACTATTTTATTGCAATTTTATAACCCCTATAAAATGTTGCTTCCAAATATATTATTATGTAAATATGATCGTGTCTATTAATTACTTTGTAACTTTGCTTGTGTTTATAGTTTGATAAAAGCTTCATTTGTTAGTATTGTATACTATCACTTGTATTGTATGTACTTGTATTCAGCCCTTTTTACCTTCCACTGCTGGGCACGGGCCTCCCTTCAATACGAGGGGAATCAGGCCATAGTCCACCACGCTGGCCAAGTGCGGATTGGCGGACTTCACATGTCTTTCGAAAACTTGCTAGGTTTTCTCAGACATGCAGGTTTCCTCACGATGTTTTCCTTAACCGTAAGGCAAGTGATAATCATGTTAGAAATGATTCGCACATGAAAATATCAGAGGTGTGAGACCCGGGATTTGAACCCGCTTCACTCGGTTTCCCAAGCGAGCGTGTTACCACTGGGCTACCACTGCCCTATACTATCACTACATATTATAAAACAAAGTCCTCCGCCGCGACTGTCTGTCTGTCTGTTTGCGATAAACTTAAAAACTACTGGACCGATTTTCATACTAATTTCACTAATGGATAGAATGATTCTCGAGAAAGGTTTTAGTTTATAATTTGTTAAGTTTTTATATATATTGGCTAAAATATAACGATATTTGTTGGAGATGTCGGAAAAAAATAAGCCGTCTGGGAGCTTTCAACGAAAACGCTGCCTAAATAAACCCTTTGAGATATAACAAAATAATGTATGGTGGAATTGTGTATCTTATACAGGTCTACAGAAAAATCTGTAATGGCATATGTCTATCTCTTAAGGATAACATACTATATCCTTTTTAATATTTAAAAAAATAAAAGTATGTATTGGGAAGCATGCTACGGATAAATGTGAGTCGCTAGTATATTATAAATTAAAGTCGCCCACAGTTTCTGTTTGTTGGGGCTAATTTTAAAAGCTACTGTACGGATTTTCATGCGGTTTTCACCAATATGAAACATTGGTGAAAACCGCTATATGATAGAGATTGATCCCCCTCGTATTGAAAGAAGGCCCGTGCCCAGCAGTGGGACGTTAAAAAAGGTTGAAAACATAGAGGTTAGCTAGGAAAATATAGTTATCGGTTAATAATGATTTTGCAAAAATAAACTACCGACCATCCCTTCTGGGAGTTACCACCCTTACTAAAATTATAAATGTGAAAGTATGTCTGTCTGCTACCTTTTCACAGTTAAACTACTGAACATATTTCGATAAAATTTTGCAAAGATATATATAAATTGAATCCTGGAGACACACATAGACTATCTCTGATCCCATCACATACCACGCAAGCGAAGCCGTGGGCAAAACTAGTCATATTTTAAATGCGAAGGGTCACTAGTATAAATAAAATCATCGAATAAACAAATTTTTACCTTGAACTATTCCAGTTTTGCCGCAAGAATGACTTGAAAGCTAAGCGCAATTTAGCCTGCAAAATAGAATTGCCTTTCACGTGCATTTTGTGCATTGCGATACTATGCAGCACTATTTATGCTCTCAATAGAACTTACACTCGTGGGTAGTGCTTAAGAAATGCTTTTGAATATGAGGGCCACTGTTTTAAATCCGATTTTGTGTATGTATGTTTGTTATTTCTTCATACTGAAAAGTCTGTTTAGATTTGGATAAAATTTAATACACAAATAGTATATAGATAATAATGCTTATTTACGCATACTACCTGTAAACATGTACAATGGTTATGTGAGATTCACTGGCTAGAAAAGATAGTGCTACCCACTAAAACCCAACATCCATCGTCTTAATGAGACGATACCCCGATAGCAGGTCTGCCGAAGCATACCACACAACCAAAGGGTTGCTTCCAAGGTCCACTCTGTTATCATAGAAGTACCAGAAGCAACATGGTACACTACCCACCGAAGTGGGCCAGATCCCTGTGCGTTTCTTGGCTTCTGACTGAACTGCCGGACGCTAATGAGCCCCCCATCACGACAAGGTGAACGTAACTTGGGGGTGGGATGGGGAAGGGGGGGGGGGATAGACTATGACTTGAAGTAACACATAGACTACTGTGAGGCACCTAAGGATGAGCTCGAGTGAAGTGAGAATAAGTCACTAGTTCAGAAATAAGTTACTATTCGCCTTCTAAGATTATATAATCGACCAACTTCAAAAAAAACGAGAACATGCGTGCTTGGATTTTTTATGCATATCTATATCGATATATTTGCAATAATCGATTTTCACTATATCATTTTAATAGCTTAATAATAGCGATTTTGAAGCTTTGACAAGTTTGAACCCAGTATTATTTTACTTTAGTAAACTAAAATACTGAGTTGAAAGTTATTATCTAAAGAATAGTGCTACAGTTCTTTGAAACATGATAACCACAACTTTTATGTATATTTTCAATAGTTTTTACCTATTCATACAAATAACACTCTTTCAGAGAATTTAATTAGTATTTTTTGATGTGTTATACAAGTAACTTTCAGGAAATATTCTATTGAATTATTTTGGTTATATACGTAACTAGTGAGGTTGCTTCCCTATACAAACTTTCATCCCCATTTTCACTCCCTTAAGGGAAGTTTTTAGGATAAAAATCCTTTTATCCTATGTCCTTTCTAGAGTCTCAAACTATCTTCTTACCAAGTTTCATTTAAATCGGTTCAGTAGTTTCGGAGCTTATTTGGTACAAAGAAATAAACAAATCTTTTCTCTGTATAATATTAGTATTGAAGTATATATGTATGAGTATGTACCAATTTTCGTATAGTAAAGCCCATATATAATAGATAATAAAAAAAAATTCAAGTTTAAAATTAAGGTTTTCCACCCAATTTAGAAGTAGAAGATTCACTTTGATGCTACCATTAGTTAGGAAAGAAAATGGTTTCATCTTGAAAAGAAACTCGACATTTGGACGAATAATGTCTACTTTTTTCACTTTGTACAACAAATATAAAATAACACGATTGTTCTATTTTTGTCATTAAATGCAATTTTCGGTTTCTAGTTAGCGACAACTATAATTATTGTAGAATACTATCTTGTCGATAAGTAGAATTGAAGAAATATCTAGGAAAAAAATAACTTAATATATTTTCGCAGTTTTTTCTCATTACCTACGAGCTTTTGACTTTCAATCAAGAACGTTATATGTGCATTCAATACACTTTTAATTTTTATATATAGCAAACATTTGCAGCTTTAAATTGCTTCGTTCGAAAATGTAGTTCTCTTGAGTAAACCCAAAATTATTTCGTACAATTCACCCCGTTTTAAATTTTAATAAATACTTTTTATCTTATTTAATTTTTGTATCAATTATTTAAATAAATATAGTTCAATTAAAATATATCAGTAACTAGCGACTCACCCTCGCTTCGATTCGGGTTCGTCCCTAGACAAAAACAAATCTATCCCACGAGAACCGTACATTTTTACGGAATGATATATAGAATATAGCATTCCTCAGTTAACGGGCTATCTAATGCAAAAAGAATTTTTAAATCGGATTAGTAGTTCCTGAGATTAGCGCGCTCAACCAAACAAACAAACTCTTCAACTTTATAATATGAGTATAGATAAGTGATTCGTTTCAATAAAGCAGACTGGTAGACGAAAAATTATATATTAATATTACAGAAGCAAGCAGTGGTAGTCCAGTGGTAACGCGCTTGCTAGGGAAACCAAGTTAAACAGGTTCAAATCCCGGATTTCACACCTCTGATGACTTAAGTCTTAACGTGTGAAACAGTTTTTAACACGATTACCACTGAAGGTGAAGGAACACGTCGTGAGAAAACCTGCATGTCTATGAGAACCTAACAAGTTATCGACAGACACGTGGAATCCGCTAACTCGCACTTGGCCTAATCCTCGCATGATGGGATAGTACCCGTCAACACCATGCCCAGCAGTAGGACATTAAAAAAAGGCTCAGTACATTACAAAATGACAGAGCAGTCCAACTACTTACGTATAAAGAAAATATTTATATCATAATTCATTAATAACAACCCTATGCCACATCTTATTTTATCATTGTCTCATCTCTAAGTTCAAGAAATATTTAAAGACTTTTAACATTGAAGAGTGCTTTTTAAAAGCATCTATCCAAGAAAAAGTTTCTCCACACAATTGAGCGAGAAGTTTATAAAGTAGAACAGTGATATATGGTCTAATCATCAGTTTCATCCATTTTGCGGTAGAACCTTAGAACTGGATCGAGAAATGCAACTTCAAACATTACTTTTAATAACGTTGTTTACATCGAAGTTTGTATGAGCCATAAAAATAGTAATAAATGCTTCGACGGATATTAAATGTAGTTTACTTCAGAGCAAAATGTAGAATCTTTAAAATATATATTTACAAACATCACAGTAATATTATTAGCGATTTTGTGTGTTTGTTCGTTTTAAAAGCTGTAACTAAAAAATATAGCTAATCTTACTAATAAAAAAGATTTAGATTTATGATATTTGGCACGGTGATAGGTTACAGTCTGGAATAGCACATAGGCTACTTTTTATCCAGGAAAAATTTACGGTTCCCGTGGGATAGATTTGTTTTTGTTTTTCTAGAAGCGAACCCGAGTAAAGTGAGGGTGAGCCGCTAGTTTAAAAATATTTAAAAGTCATAAAATTGTTCTGTTTATATATTTCAAAATAATAATCATAGCAAGTTTTCGAAAGACATGTGAAATCCACCAACCCGCACTTGGCCAGCGTTGGCCTGATACCCCTTATATTAAAAAGAAGCCCGTATCCAACAGTGGGACGTTAAAAAGGGCTGCATACATGAAATAATAATAACCTCTTAATCTTAATAAACTTATGATTTATTCTTGTATTGTTGTTATTAAAAAGATAATTTTGAAATTTCGTTCGCAAGTGGCAAAGATCGCGTATAAAAAAATATACACCTGAATTAAGTCCTCTATTTTGAAGTCGGTTTAAAATAAACATAATATAATAGAGCTTACAGCGCTGCTAACTTTATCATTTAACGTCCTAACTTAAGCAATGAAAGCTTATAAGTGTCCGCTATAAGTTTCAAAATGCAACTTTTCCTCAAATAATTAACAAAGTAACGCAAAACGCAATTTCCCCTGACTGAGGAATTTAACCCTTTTTGAATCTTGCTCGGGGATACAGATAATTTTATGTACAACTATCTAATAATGTATTCAATACTTAATGAAAAGCGTTGTTATTAAAAACTAGCGGCTCACCCTCGCTTTGATCGGGTTCGCCTCTAGACAAAATAAACCGAATCTATCCCACGGGAACCGTACATTTTTCCGGGATAAAAAGTAGCCTATTTTTTATTCCGATGTACAAACTACATTATTGTAAAGTTTCATTAATATTCAATCAGTAGTTTTTATGTACTAAGCTGTATAAGTTACTATAGTTTTTAACTATCCCACCGGAAATCTTTAATTTTCCAGGATGAAAAGTATCTAAAATGTTAACCGGGGATATAAGTTACCACTATACAAAATTTCATTTAAATAGGTTAATAATTTCGGAGATCAGCCCGTACAAATAGACAGACAGAGAAACAAAAAAATTAAAAAAAAAACCTGGATTTGTTCTATTTCACGGCGAAACCGAGCGGTAGATGTATGTAATTTTTTGTACGGAGATAGTGGGTAAGCTAGAGAGAAAAATACAAAGTCAATTTTCTTGCGAAAAAATACCTCAGTCCTGGCAAAATATATTATAAAACTTATATAGAGAATTTCGATTCATATATTTTTTGTATGAATGAGTACTAGTTACCTTCGTATGTATAAAAATCCACGTGGAATAATCAAACCTGCATTATTTATCCACTTACACCAAATAACCTGGCACCCAGCCACTGCAACAGGCGGTCAAATGTGCTTATGTGCAAAGCGGAAAAGGTGTTTGTTTATTCACGTCCATCTCTGAGCTGTACACCCGATATAAAAAATTCTTTTAGCATTAGAAAGAATGCATTTTCCGTATTATTACTAGCGACTTACCCTGGCTTTGCTTTAGTGCGTCCCTAGGTGGCTAACAGTAGAGTGTTGTATATATATTTTTCGAAAATTTTTATTGAAATAGTCATTATTATCGATACAGAGGCTGAATCTATAGTTTTTAGATTTTTGTCTGTCTGTATGATAGCTGGTTGTGCGGGTCAACATATAGGATACTTTTTACTGCTGGAAAATATATCATCTTTGAGAAATCTATACTAAACTTAAAACGTAATAAGGGACAAAATCGAGCGGAGCAAGGATGAGTCGCTAGTATAAGGAGTAGAAGCTCAGAGTTAAGAACTCCATTTAGTCGTAATATTAATTTAAAAACCAATTTTAAACGCGTATTGTTTAACTGAAAAAGAATATCAACTTCTGTTGAAATTTCGATACTTAAAATTTTACAAATTTTAAAATACTATTCTTTCAACAAAAGGGTAAAACGATGTTGAAATTTCACTCTTAAGGTGATTTTTACTAAAATGTTAAATGAGGTAATCTTATTTCATACACACCCTGCACCCTTCTGAAGCTTTTTCTAATATGATAATATAGCACGAATACTTTATCACCTGAGGGTCGTAGGGTGATTTTGGATTGCTTATATATGACCTTCCTCAAAATCTACATCTACACTTGTAATATTATAAAGAAGAAAGATTCGTATTTTTGTATGTTTGTAACGAATAAACTCAAAAACTACTGGATAAGGATATAGTTCGAGACCCTGGAAAGGACATACAATATTTTTTATTCCGAAAATCATCCTTTAAGGGGGTGAAAATGTGAATGAAAGTTTGTATGGGGAATCAATTTAGTAGTAGTAGGCTATGAAATGTGAAAAGAAAGTTTCAAATCTTACTGCTAGTTTCAGAAATTAGTGCGTTCAAACAAACAAAATGCAATCTCTACCATTTATTATAATATATAAAGTAATATGTTTGTTTTTCCCATAAAAATGACAAGAAACGACAACATAAAAAAAATATATAAATAATTTAATAAGCACAGATGGAGTAAAAAACTACACTTAGTTATAAATAGCAAGTGGCGTAGCGTCATAAAATGTTTGGTGTATAGTTTACGAAGGCGTTCATGTAAACAAATGTGCGCGTGAATGAGTAAATCATTAGAGAACTTCATGCACATATTCTATAAATTAAACCGGCCTTAACCTTTAAAACTAGTATAAAAAAACTATTATATAAACAATAATCTATACTAATATTATAGAGCTGAAGAGTTTGTTTGTTTGTTTGTTTGGTTGAACGCGCTAATCTCAGGAACTACTGATCCGATTTAAAAATTTCTTTTTGCATTTGATAGCCTGTTAACTGAGGAAGGCTATAGGCTATATATCATTCCGGAAAAGTGTACGTGTCCCGTGGGATAGTTTTGTTTTTGTCTAGGGACGAACCCGAAGCGAAGCGAGGGTTAGTCGCTATAAAATATAAATACTAAGTTTTAGTTATTAGCTAGAAATGATAAAGTGTTTTTATATACATCGTATTCTGTTCTAGGGTTGTCTGATGTTAGGATATTTTGGAAAACTGTCGGGATTTTGAGTAGAAAACTTTTTTTTAACAAAATTAATTAATATTAAATACATATACCATAGTTATTTTATATACGGCTTCGCTTGTATAGCCATCATTACCACATATTATTTAACATTCAAAAATGACGGTTCCTTGAAAAGAAAATAAAGATTCTGATAGATTTTGATGTTTTATTTAAAATTTCTATAGACTTTATTAAGAAATTAGCGACTCGCCTTCGCTCCGCTCAGGTTCGTCCCTTACGTTTTAACATTTAATATAGATTTCTTAGAGATGAGATATTTTCCCGCAGTAAAAAGTATCCTATATGTTGACCCGGATAGCTATCGTCATACTAAATTCCATCAAAATATGCCCAGTGGTTTTCTCGTGATGCGGTCACAATCAGGCAGACAGACAGACAAAAATTCTAAAAACTATACATTCGGTCTCTATATCGATAATAATGTCTATATCAATAAGATTTTCCAAAAAATATTTAATGTACAGATTCGACTCAGAATAATATTATATTTTTTAAATATAATATTATTCTGAGTCGAATCTGAGTGAAATTATTTACCATTACTACTTTAGACGAAGCATTATGTATATGAGCTTTACATTCCCTTTGTTTCATTTGAAGTAACAAATGTTGATTCTGTAGGACCTATTTGGAAACACTACTCTAGTACAAGCAATTTACTTACACGTGTACTTAAACATTGTAACCTCAGTTAGGTTATTGGAGTACTTCAGCATTGCTTTCGTGCTTATATTGCAACTTGCAAGTAATGTTTTTTATTAATTTAAAGTCAATTTTTTTATTAGAATTAAATTTTGAAGTAAAACTTCTTTACGCACGCTTGACTTGGGGGGTAAATGTGTGACGAAAATATGTACGTACGTTTGTTGCCATGGTAACCGTTGTTATTATCTGATAAATGATATATAATATCATATCCTTTCCTTAAATGATATTCAATAAATATATGATTGTAATATGCCTAATATGCCGTATTTTTAGTATCTCACCTATCTTAGTTATTTAAAACATAAATTGAATATTATAAAGAGTACCGATAACCTACAGAAGTTTTACTTCTTGCGCGTGTACACATTCATACACGCACTCTTTAATTTTTTTTTATACTCAATCCTGTGGCAAATAGATGAAACATTTTTAATGAGGCTTTGAATATTTTTCAAATTTTTTTATATAAAAATTAGCGACTTTCTCTTGCTCATGTGAGTGCCTTTACCTAAGTACCTTTTGGCCAATTTCTTCATCTTACTTTAGTTAAGATATTGTCTATAACTATATGCGTAATAAATTTCATCGAAATTTGTCTAACTGCATCTACGGGAAAAAGTAACAAACATACATTCACTATAATTATAATATAAATCAGCTTTTTTATCGCCCGACTGCTGGTCACGTGTCTCCCTTCAACGAGATGCTGGCCAAGTGCGAGTTGACAGACTTCACACGTTTTGAACAATTAGTTAAGTCTCTCAGACGTGCAGGTTTTCTCACAATGTCGTCCTTCACCTTAAGGCTTCCTTATAAAACGATTCCCGCATATCAGAGGTGCGAGACTTGAAGTGAACTCATGTCACTTGATTTTCCAAGCAAGCGCATTTCCAAACCACTGCCTATATTAATTTATTCCATAAACTTATCTAGAGACGTGAATGTTAGCCAATAACGTATTCAGCCCTTTTTAACGTCCCACTGCTGGGCACTTCAATACGAGGGTCACTTCAATACGAGGGGAATCAGGCCATAGTACACCACGCTGGCCAAGTGCGGATTGGTGGACTTTACATGTCTTTCGAAAACTTGCTAGATTCTCTCAGACATGCAGGTTTCCTCGCGATGTTTTTCTTCACCGTAAGGCAAGTGGTAATCATGTTAGAAATGATTCGCACATGAAAATATCAGAGGTGCGAGACCCGGGATTTAAACCCGCTTCACTCGGTTTCCCAAGGGAGCGCGTTACCACTGGGCTACCACCGCCTTTTGATAGCCAATAAAGCGATAAATATTATCTAATATTAACTAATATAACAAACAAACACACAAAAACTTACTTAGCTTTTATATATAGTGCGAAATTTTCGTTTTCGATCAGGTCTCAGGTCATCTGGCTTTGTTCCAAAATAAAACGTAAACTAAAGAAATACAGTCTAGTTACGGCCATTAATGTGAAAATCTTAATTTTAAAGTAATCACGTCGTCGCGCCAAAAGAAACAATGAAGCTCTGTTGTTTGCGTCGTTGTTTATTTTGCTTTTGCATAGTCTTTGACCGAAATAAAGCTTTTTTCTTCAACTTTCAAGCTTTCATCCCATCCTGTTATTGTAGTATAATTGAATGGAATAGAACTTAATAATTATAAGCTCATGTATTTAAGACTTTGTATATTATAATGAAATTTTATCAAAACCAGTCCAGCGTAATTACCTACAAACACGCATACAAACTTTTATAAATACTGTTAATTTAGTTTTTAAAATTATAATATTAAACGTACAAGTCATGTGCATATATAATAGTGGCTAGAACCAATTTTCTAGGAAAGATGATATGATATAATATATTATGGTGATTCTTTGGAATAAATAATATCTATTATTAATTTCTAAATAGCAATACTATCATCTAATAATGATGGAACTTTGATGGGGTAGGGGATAAATAAATAATAATGTTGGGACATTAACACAAAACACCATCTAGTTCAATGGTAAGCTATTAGGCTTGTGTTATACCAGATTACCAGATAAATGATACACTACACATATATAACTTACATATTATACTGGAGTACACACATATTATACTGGAGTACACACATCCGTGTTTATCACACAAATTAATGCCCCCAACGGGACTCGAACCCGCGAACGCTGGCACAGCAAGTAGATTCACTAAAAACTTAGCCAAACGTGTCGTCAAACTTGTGCAGATGGTAAACTTGTGCGTCTGTGATTGTTTCTGAAATTATTACTACCATCGCTCTATATAGGGCCCGCATTAATGTCCAATGAAAAGATTTTTTTTTTGCTTTAAAGGTTATTTTTGCTTATTTCGGTAATAAAATATAAAACTTGGTGTAGATGTAGTATATATTTTAAATGAAAACAACATATTATGTTTAATGCGAAGTCCGATTATTATCTACAAGTTTGTGCCCGTGGCTTCACTCGCGTGGCGACTGGAGTGGAAATCAAAAAGTAACCTATATCCATCCTCAGAATACAATCTATATCCTTGCCAAATATAGAAATCTGTTCAGCGGTTTCAGCGTTATAAATTAACAGACAGAATTACTTTCACATTTATAATATTAAGTATGGAGGTACCATAATGATACTTGGCCCAGAAATTCAACTCGCACTTGACCAATAAATTAGCAAATGAAAATAAATGAAATTAAATGAATTGAAATGAAATTTTACCTTCTCCAATTAAATTTATACAAGCAATTTAGAACTCAACGTCCAATAAAATAAACATCGGTATCCATAACACAGGCCTCGTAGCTTACCATGGAACTAGATGGTGCTGTGTGTTAATGTCCCAACATATTTATTTATTTATTTATCATCAAAAATACCCTATATCCAAACTCCAAAGTCACAAGTGCAAGCATTTAAGTTACGTCAACAGGAATAATCTCAGATTTCCTATAAGCCGTAAGATTACAATCTACTAGATGTACAATTTATGTGTAGACTTAAAAGATTACATGAGCTTAAAATCGATTCTCCGTATTACTGCATTATATCTATTACTAAGCCTAATAGGCTGTGGAAAGGGAATGATTTTGTACAAGTCCATACTAATATTATATACTAATATTATAAATGCGAAAGTAACTCTGTCTGTCTGTCTGTTACCTTTTCACGCTTAATCCGCTGAATCGATTTAGATATTTGGTATGGAGATTGAGAATCTGGGAAGGATATAGGTAGTTTTATCCCGAAAATTATCCGTTAAGAGAGTAAAAAGGGCGATGAAAGTTTTTATAGGGAATTATTTTTCAAGTAAGGGATATAAATATATTTTTTTAAATTTTAAAGTAGGTACTTACTTTTCTATACCTACATAGGTATAGTACTATTGTACACATATATAGTTTATTCTATACCAACCGTGAAAACGTACCTAGGGACGTACGCGAGTGAAGCGAGCTTGAGTCGCTAGTTTTGTATAAAACAAGAAATTATTTGTGCTAATTTGCTAAGTAGTACTTCAATTTGGAGTTTAACATTAAAACTAATTTAATTTTCTTTATCTAAAAGGTATACATACGACTTTAAGGTAATTTTAATGTCATTTTTGACGCAATTTTGTTCTTTAAATTATTTAAAATATTAATTATAATTGAAATTATGATTAATAGGTTAAGAAATAAATTAAAGTAAAAAATGTACCAAACTTAAGAAAATCATACTATCCTTATTAAATTATAACGTAATACAATGAAATGAATTGAAAATCAGCAAAAAATGACCGTTGATTTTTTCCTAAAAATATCTCGAAAAACAAGTGTATTTTCATCATTCATGAAGACTTAACATGTATGATCAAAGAATCGTTGTTATTACGTTATGTACTAGTTCTGTACAATACATTCATTACAGTGAACAACCTTGCTTTAAAGTAAACCATTACTACACTTCATGTCGTCTTTAAGACAGTGAAAATGCTACTACCGCCTAGGTAGACTGTTTTGCGGAGAAGAACATGCAAAAAACTCAACAGAGTTGTACACAGAAATTATTTTGTCCCTCATGCGTTTTATACATGTATATAAAGATAAATATTATCTATGCTGCCCGCCCTTTACACTTGATTTTAACTTGATGAAAAAAGGCGTAGATTAGTTCCTGTTTTATGCGTGATTTGTTGAAGGCAGTACTTAACCTAAAAAAAAGTAATACAAAAAACATATGATCAATTTTTGACAAGGCGACCCAACTCAAGAGACTAGAAAATTGCACTGACGATATTTACAAGTGCAATCACAAACTTCAGCACTCTATTCCTGTCACTTTCATTCTCCGGACAATTCGACACGAATGGTAAGAGATAATTCATAATTCAAAATTTATTTAACAACAAATTAAATTATACAGTAATACAGTAAAGACTTGTACATTTTAATTTCAAATAGTAGGTCATAGACTGGTTTTACGTGTTTTTCGAGGAACCGTACTGGCAACAATTACTCCAATCTGGTACTGAAAATTTCTTACTAGAAAAACCCCATAACAAAACTTGGCTCGATCTAGGACTGGAACCCAGGGTCTTCTGATTTGCTGCCGAACATACTAACCATTAAACTAAAGAAATAGGATAGGATATCAAAAGTAGTAAATAAAATATTCTTAGCGATTATTCCAGCGGAGTGTCCAAATATAAACAAAAGGAAATTGCTTACAACCATAACTACATAGTTCCATATTTAACGCGTTGAATAAATTCTGTCAGTTTGTTTGTCGTTGGTAGATCGTAAACAAGGCATAAATAACGTAGAAATAATAAACAATTGTTTCACACGGCCACTTTGTACCATCGTTACTATTTTGTGTGGACTTGGATTATTTTAGTGAAGTTTATTTTGTTTTGCTACTTCATTTCACTCGTGACTGGTGACGTAAATTATGGTATAGGAGAGGTTTGTTTGAAGAGTTTATTCAGGCTTTAGATCCATTTTTTTATAATAGGAAATACATTTACGCATACTACCTGTAGACATACAGGTGGTTATGTAGGACTTACCGGTTAGAAAAGCCAGTACTACCCACTAAAACCCAACAAAACCTCCCCCGTCTTAATAGAGTGTCGTAGAATCGATAATGCACTCAACTATGACGCCCCGACGGCAGGTCTGCCGAAGCAGACTACAACAACCATGGGGTTGCTCCACAGTCCACTCTGCTATCAGGGAAGCATCAAGAGCAACCCGCATGGCACACCGTCCACCGAAGTGGGCCACCTCCCTGTGCGCTTCCCGGCTTCGCGCCCGGCTGAACTGCCAGACGCTAATGCGACCCAACCCTCCCCCAAAGACCCCCCCACCCCCCACCATAACAAGGTGAATGCACGTTGGGGGCAGGCTTTAGGTTCAGGCCCAGACTTAATTCAATTGTTTTGACAGCAACTATTGAGTTTCTCGCTGACTTTTCTCAACAGAATTGCCTTCTGAGCCGGTGGTATATTCCTCACAGACTTACACTCTGACATTTCATTTAAATTTTTATAATGTAAAAAGTGACGATTCAAAAGTGCTTGTAAAAGTCTATGTGAAAAGTATATTTGATTTGATTCGGGCTTATGCTAGAGACTAATAATAATAATGTCTCGCTGAACGATTTCGACAATGGCACCCGATCTCACTATCCATGTGCACTGAAGATATATTATAATATTAAATGAGTAATTTTTGTATATATGTATGTATATGTATAAATTTATTTTGTATATCTTGGAAACAGCTCTAATGATTTGGATCAAATTTTGTATTCAGATGATTTTTATAAATTACGTTTATGATATGAAATTGTAAAAAGAAGAAAGTAGTGACATTATAAGGCGTACAATTTGAAGCATGATTTTTATTTCTATTTTTAATAACATAGGTTAAAACAATCGAATATTGCTGCAACGGCCATACTAATTATACATGTACAAGCGCATCTGTTACTTAACAAATGAACAAATATTTAAAAATAATAAAGCCGTCATAATCTCTATTTGATGTACGCTCAATCGTTTCATTGGCACTTGTAATATTTTCGGTATACCTAATGTTTTTACGTTCATCTGACCTTGTCTCATTTAATAGCAGTTACTATTTTGTCGAGGCCGTTTATTGTTAAGAATGGTTGCGAAATGACTGTTTACTTTGTTTTTGAATGCCGTAACAGTGAGATTAAGTATCTTGTATGACTAGGTGTGATTTATAATGTTCTTCTGGTGACTTACCTTCGTTTTGGTAAGAGTATCACTAGATGCCTTTTGTATTTATACAAATAGGTATGATAATAATAAGTTTCATTAAATATAAATCTCGTTAAGACTAGCCAACTGCGCAGGAGATATTATAGTGCACAAGTGTACGCGCAGACACAAGTGCACTCTCTATTCCTGTCACTCTCATACTCCGGTGGAACGACTACTCGACACGACCGGTGAGAGTGTCGGCGCAGGACCGACGGCTTTACGTGCTCTCCGAGGCACGAAGGCGAAACACCGCCAACTTCCCAACTCCGGGCTGTTACTGAGGCTTATTATACAGAAAGACTTAATAACTAATCTTGGCCCGACCGGTAGCGTCACTTTTTTGTAAATTTTATTACTAACATTAGTCTACATTAGATTAGACCATAGTCTATATGTATGTATTCAGCCCTTTTTAACGTTCCACTGCTGGGCACGTGTTTCCCTTCAATACGAAGGGGATCAAGCCAAAGTCCACCACTCTAGCCAAGTGTGATTAGCGGACTACACATGTCTTTCGAAAACTTGCTAGATCCTCTCAGACATACAGGTTTCCTCGCGATGTTTTCCTTCACCATAAGCTTTACGTATATGTACTATATTTTATCAAAATTTGAGTAGCAATTTCAGTATGAAGAGTATTTGTTACTGCTACACATACAATGTTTATTATAATATAGCCATTAGTAATATCTCGCATCCGCTCCCCTAGCGTTTGCAAAAGGGTAATTAAAGTCAATCGCAAATAAGAAATAGCCTTTCACCCTCCCATTTATGAAATTATTTCTCCATATAAATAGGCAAAGACAAAACAGCTCAGTACCTTTTTCCTGCCTATTATTTTCTTTTGTTTAGTGTTTTTTACATTATGATTTTGTCTTTACCAATACTAGTAATTGTAAATAATTAAAAATAGACTTATCACCAAAGGCAATTTCGGGGTCTCATGAAATGAATTAAATCAATCGAAAAAGTTTTTATAATTAGTCATTAAAGAATTTCGCTCGCTCGTCCTCCTTCTATCAGATCAACTTAATGGTACCAAATTAATAGAATGGCATGTTGTCTAAGAATTTTACCTCACATTTCCATACATTTCGCCCTCAGTTTGAAAATGATTACTCAACATCTTATATAACAAATTACCGCCTTAATTACCCACTACATCCTGTACGTACGTTAGCTTAAAGCTATTTTTAATAAAATTCAAAGGTTTAGAAGCTTAATTTCAAAGATCGTTTTCTTGAAAGCTTGCTAACGCAATCTTCTGAAAAGCTTTCGCAGTTTAAGCTTTAACGTATAGGAATAAGGGAGATTTTTGAATCCAATCCGTTACATATGCATTTTGACGGCAGTTCGAGTGACATTGATTTCACCGCCTGCATTGCGGTCTTTAATAAAATGCTTTACTTCATATTTCTGTGGTTTTAATAACACTATATAACGTTAAAATTTTGAAATAACGTAGTACATTTTTCAGTTTTCATCTTGAAAAACAGTTTCTAGGCCCATAATATGAAAGTATAGAGTGTAAGCAAAGGAAATCTTACAGTATATCACAGCGTCAGGGTTAAGTGAGTTACTAAAATTAAGAAGATTACGTCTCTTCCGCTCCCAGCAAATATGTATAACGTGTAAAGCTTATATTTAAAAACAAAGCGCTAATAATAAATAAATAAATAAATATAATGAATAAATATGTTGTGACATTAACACGCAGCACCATCTAGTTCCATGGTAAGCTACTAGGCTTGTGTTATGGATACCAGATAGTTGATACACTACACATATATAACTTTAAATACGTACATATTATAAATATAAACACCCATGACTGGAGTACATACATTCGTGCTCAACACACAAATGAATGCCCCCAGCGGGACTCGAACAGCGACAGCTGGCACAGCAAGTAGGGTCACTACGAACTGAGCCAAACGTGTCGTCAAATTATGTGTGCTAATACATTTAGTGTAACGTCTATATCGAAACGAAATCTTAATTTTAATAATAATTATAACTACTTTTTCTAATATGAAAATATAGTCGTCACATATCACTAGTGTAAACACTGGGTCTAAAAACATGAAATCTCGCATAATGATTATATACCTTGTATAGTGAAGAATAAATTATTAAAAAAAAAATTTGGAAAAATTCTTAAAAAACCCCATAAAAAATCGATCTAAGGGAAGTGTGATGTTTAAGCCCTTTATATTCACTGTTTAATGTAATATTATAACTTACATAATGTATACAATTTGAATATTATTATCATATAATAAAACTATCCACTCACCCTCGTTACGCTCGGGTTCGTCCCTAGTCCCTAGGCTTTAAGGTTAGTATAGATTTCTCAGAGATGAGATATATTACCGCAGTAAAAGTATCCTTAATGTTAACCCTGATAACCAGGTATCGTTATACCAAAGTTCATCAAAATCTGTCCAGTGGATTTCTCGTGATGCGTTCTCAGATAGTCAGACAGATTCTAATAAATCCGAATCAGTATATAGACTCATTTCTATTGATCTAAGTACCAAGCGAAGCCACGGGCAAAAACTTCTATTTGCAAACAATTTACTCTTTTAAATAATGATTTCTTATAAAATACTATATCTGTCCCTTGATCTGTTTTAGTTTGGAAAATTGTTTCTCATACAAACTTAGTACGTCCATCGTAATCCGCTTTAGGTAAATTATCCTTAATACTTATTAAGGAAATAAGTTGCCAACATTCAAATAAATAATCTGGGCGATTATCAGAAGGACAAATCATTTTATTTATATAGATTAATTGCCAACTAAATATGATGTTATCGTGAATGTGATGAACTGGCTCATATCTCGTTTGTGATAAATTACATATGTAAAACGATAGGTAGCATTCTTAGCATTTTATTAAGACTGTATTACTTTAAAAAAAGAGCAAATGCTGACTTTTTTGCTGTCTCTTCTCAGCAGAACTGCCTTCCAAGCTGGTGGTAGATGACGGATATACATACTGACATTTCATTTAAATTTAATACGTAAAATTGACGATTCAGAAGTGCTTGTAAGCCTATTCGAGTAAAGTATATTTTGATTTGATTAACATTGTTTTTAATGTTAGCAAATAGATAAGTTTTATTTGGGAAGAACTTTCAACCAAAAGTTTTAAAACCTATACCTACTCTTTTTTTTAATGACGCTGTTCAACTTGTCCCTTTCTAACATCTTTCTCTTCCCCCTAAAGAAAGAGTAGGAGGGAGAAGGGTGGAATTCCACTCACTCCTATTCAACTCTACCTCCAAGGTTTTATCACGTCTGTGGCATAAAAACTAAAAGATATAATTTTTTAATTCTAACAGCTTTATCTAAAGCAAATTCTTTCACCATCAATCAAATTATCTTTATGATCAAAGGGTTGCATTAAGTAGGTTAATAAATTGCCGCATAAAATGGTTCATACACTCTAACTTATTATCGTTCAACTTTGTAATTTTATACTAATTTTTTAATCATTTTATCTAATATGACTTTGAAAATTAGGTTTCAAAATGCATAGAGTTAATAATTACACTATGCATTTATTAGAATATGCTACATTAAATAATAATACTTCAAAAGAAAAAAACCTTATAGATCACTTTGTTGTCCGTCTGTCTGTCTGTCTGTCAAGTTTATAACTGCCTCGGTGGTCTAGTGGTAGTGAAGTGGAAATCCGACCCTACTCATATCATCCAGATGGAGTACCAGCGTATTTATCTATTCTATACATATAATAAAATTCTAAGTCGAATCGGCACGTTTTTTTTTTAAATCTTTTTGAAAAAGTCATCATTATCGATACAGAGGCCGAATCTAAGTCTGGTAATGCATCATGAGAGAATCACTGGACAGATTTTAATAAAATTTGGTGTGATGATAGCTGGTCATCCGGGTCAACATATAGGATACTTTTACTGCAGGAAACTATCTCATCTCTGAGAAATCTATACTATCCGTAAAACATGTCTAGCTAGTATGAAATAAATATTAGAAATATATCCTAAAGCGTAATGATACTTAATTACAATTCGTAAAAAAGTGAAACCATGAGAAACTACTAGTTTTCTATATATAAATAGCCAATAGAAGTAGACATTGTTATATCATGTTTTATTACAGTCGGTTTACGATGCAGTTTGCGATCACGCAATGGCGGCGTAAAAACTGTCGAATTGTTGCTTTGGGTGTCATATTCTCGATAACGTGTGTAGTTTCAGAGGTTCTAAACAGTATCATGTAAAAATATAGGAAATAACATGATAATATGTATGTATGCATTTATACTATGTTAGTTAAACTACCCTTGCTTCGCTTGGGTGCGTCGCTAGGTACGTTTTACATGGATTATGGATATTTAAAATAGTTTTTTGCCAGCGTGAGCCATATAAAATTTTAATATATTTTTAGAATTTTTCTGATGTAATACTTAACCATAGACAAAATTACGTTTAGTTGTCATTTGCGTTTTGTTATTGCATTTCAGATGCGTTTTTGTTATACCACGTTTTATAGTGACTTGTCGTGATGTGAATTATTATTATTGTTTTGTATAGTAAATTCTCTTTGACGTTTTAAGTCACGTCATACGAGAACGCGGTCGAACGGGATAAAAAGTATCCTATGTCCGTCTCCTGGTTCTAAGCTACCTCCCCACCAATTTTCAGCCAAATCGGTTCAGCCGTTCTTGAGTTATAAATAGTGGAACTAACACGAATATAAATATATATATTACATACATTTATGTATTACATTTTAGAGTTTTAAACTTAGGCTATATTTGTATATAGTAAAGTATTAAGATAAAGTAATAGAAATATAAGTTATTTTTTTGTCTACATATAATAAAAATATAATAAAATTCTGAGTCAAATCTGTACATTAAATATTTTTTTCGACAATCCTATTGAAATAGTCATTATTACCGATACAGAGGCCGAATTTATATTATTTAGATTTTTTGTCTGTTTGTCTGTCTGTGACCGCATCACGGAAAACCTACTGCAGGGATTTTGATGAAATTTGGTATCATGATAGCTGGTTAATCGGGTCAACATATAGGATACTTTTTACTGCGGGAAAATTTCTCATTTCTGAGAAATCTATACTAAACTTTAAAACGTAAGTATGGTTAGATATATTCACGTGACAAACTATAGATGAATCGACAATAAACCGAAATAATAAAATTTTAACTAAAAACGCACACTGACTTTAGAATTGGGCCAATATTTCCTCATACAAAATCAAACACATATACATCGATATCACAAGCTCCACTTTACCAGTTGAAGAATAAATAAAAAGTAATAACACCAAAATTAACTACAATTCATACATCTACATATGACATATATCGAATTTATGATTGCGAATACGCATTATTTATTCGAACCGCATCGTGCCAACATAATTTATTCTCAGGACACTTGTGACACGCGTGCCTCTGATTCACAATACATAGTAGTATGTATGGAAATTTTGTATGTATGATATTAATAGGGAACTTATTGTGCTTAAGATAATACAAAAGTTCGTTTAAATAACATGTTTAATCAAGATAGATAGTATTTGTCGCAGGCAATTTATATAATTCGCCATTTTTCAAACTGGTTTATAAAATGGCGAAGGAATAAATTATAAAACGTTGTATTGTTGTGAATATCAGAAAAAAAAATTTAAAAAATCCTACATTTTATTCAAAATCATATTGTATATGTACTTTCCATTTAATTTTTTATTAAGTAATTTATGTGGATATTAATTTGAAGTTATAACCGACTCGTTAAAAAGAACTCGAAAATGTACATACAGGTGTACAATTGAAAAATTCAAAATGTCTGCTGACATCTACTCGTATACATATTATAATAAAATTGTAACTAAGCCGAATCTCTATATTATTTTTTTTTTTAGAAAATCTTATTGGAATAGACATTATTATCGACATAGAGGCCGAATCTATAGTTTTTAGAATTTTTGTCTATCTGTCTGTCTGTTTGTCTGTTACCGCATCATGGAAAAACCACTGGAAGGATTTTGATGAAATTTGGTATGATGGATATAGGATACTTTTACTGCGGGAAAATATCTTATCTCTGAGAAATCTATACTAAACGTTAAAAGGAGGGACGAACCTGAGCGGAGCAAGGGTAAGTCATCAGTACGACATAGAAACTGAAACCCAAGATCCAGATCATATAATACTATACTAGTAAAACTAATAATTATTATTATTTTAAACTTATTTTATAAAACAACAGTAACAGAAACTTTATTGTTAACCCGACTAATAAAAGTAGAAAACGTGAAAATAGTTTATTATCGTTTATAAAATTAAGATCAAGTTGATCAAAATTTCGAATCGATCAATTCAAATCGATTTTAATTATAAAATAGTTTAAGACCCTTGGAAGGACCTAGGATACTTTTTATCCCAGAAATCATCCTTTGAAGGGGTGAAAATGGGAATTAAAGTTTGTATGGGGAAACAACCTAGGGACGAACCCAAGCAAAGCGAGGGTGAGTCGCTAGTATTATATAAAATTAGTGATAATTTTATTGTATTGACATCAGAATATGAATTTCACATATTTTCATCAGTAAAAGTAGGCTTAAATTAAACTGGAATTTGATTGTAGGTATGTTAGTATTAAGTGAAACCAACGTAAATATGTTCAAAAACTCAGCAAACCGTTATTCCATTCCTATTTTAAAATAAACACATCATTTAGTTACCAAATATTAGTAAGAACTACATAAGAAAACAATAAAGCTGTTGCTAAAACTTAATAATTTATAGACAAACTAACCAACATTGTTTTAAACTTGTAACAATCTTACCGTTGTTCTCGATGCTTAACTGAAGTTTTCATTGTTAGTTAAAAAAAATATATAAACTCCTTATAAATTATATTAAATTCCTATCGCTAATAAGAAAACCCACAGATATAATTATTGGAATACGCCGTTATTTAATAATCTTAGATAATAATTTAATGTTAACTAAAAAATGAAAATATACACCGACTTCTTTTACAACATAGAAACCTCGTACATGGGTCTAGTAAACCCCACCACTTTACCAGAACCATTTTACTTTGACGAATAAATAATAAGTATACTACAATACATATATAATGTGAAGTGTTTATATAATAAGTATAGTATGACTAGCGACTCACCCACGCTTTGCTCGGGTTCGTCCCTATGTACGTTTTAACGGTTAATATGGAATAGATAGACTATATATTATATAACGTGTTTTCCCGTGGGAATGAGATAATATCCCGCGGTAAAAAGTAGCCTATATTACCCTCAGCCCTCCAACTATCTCCACACAAAAAATCTCGTCAATCTGTCACTCCATTTCGACGTGAAAAAAGGACAACAAACAAACAAATAAGGACCGAGCCACACTATCGGTCCTAAGAGTGCTCAATATATTATTATTATGTCGCCAACTGCAAAAGTCGTTTCCTTTAAAACACCTAAAACTTACCACACATCTTTGATGAATTTTTCGAATTCATAATTATGTAGTGTCATTAATAAAATAGTAAAATAAAAACAATTTCGCTATTAAATTATATTAGTATCACATAGAATGAACTAAAATTATTTCTGAAAAGAGCAACTGTTGAGTTTTTCGCCGGCTCTTTTCAGCAGAACTGCCTTCCGAGCCGGCGGTAGCATCTTCACCTAATTACGAGTATATTAAAATTAAATTTAAATTAAATAATGCAAAAATTGACGGTTTAATTATTCATGTGAAAGTCTATTTGAGCAAAAGATAATTTTTGATTTGATAAAAACAAAATCGTGATCTGAACCTAGTCCTTTATAGACAAAGCAAATAACCAACAAACATTGTTTTAAACTCAAATTTCAAGTACTCTACGTATAGAAACACTCTAAACTCCAAGCAAACAGTATTCAAGGATTCAGTAATCCTTATAAATAAACTTGTTTATACATCTGTCCCATAAAATATGGAAAATGTAACCTATATCATAACTAAAGTAAACGCACTGGTTAGTAGATTATAATAACAATACATACATAAATAGTATAATCGGTCTACTAAGAGTAAAGATATGCAAAATTTTGTAAGTATACATGTATGTTTATTGCTTGTTAAGACCTAAACGGCTGCACAGTTTTAGATGAAATTTAGAACACAGATAGACTATGTGTGGGGTACTTAAAGACGCGCTCGAAGATAAGTGGCTTGAACCTAATAAAGATAAAAGTTACGACACAAAAATACTATACAACAATTTTCTAACGCACAACGTGAGCATACTACGACATTACCCGTAGACAAGTATTTCTACTATCTATTTTGCTAAATAGAAAGTTATTAACTCTTAAATAAAAAAAAACCTACAATACATTAATCCATTCACTGAGTCATTTCAATGAGCTTAAACACGATATTTTTGCTGTATTTTAATAAGGAGTTGACTATCTTGCAGATTCCAGGTGACGCTGCAGCATCAGGCCAAGGATATCATATCATTACAGTGTCATTAAAGTAACGGGATACCAACTATTGAATCGATTAAAATTTGTGGAAGTTGTTCATATCCTTTTACCGTCTAAAAAACAGCTGATAACTTTGGAATTGCTGAACGGGTTTTCTTGATCACATAAGTACACTCTCGATAACTAAATTAGAATAGGTGCATCCGTTTAGGCGCTACGATGTCATAGACAGATACACATGTTAACCTCATAACTCCATCTTCTTGGGTCGGCGATGGTTAAAAATGTACGGGAAAGACATATTATAAACTAGCGACTCACCCTCGCTTCGCTCGGGTTCGTCCCTCGGTACGTTTTCATTTTTTTAAGCAGAACCCTAATTCTTTTTCTAAAATTAAAGTAGCTAAGTTACTCCTTATAACATCAGCTATCTGCCAGTAAAAGTCCCGTGAAAATCAGTCCAGCTGTTTCGGAGATTAGCCGGAACAGACAGACAGATAGACAGACAGACAGATAGACAGACAGACATACAGATAGACAAAAATTGTAAAAAATGTGGATTTGGTATATATGTACCGTGTATACATCCATATGCATTTAGTAAAAAGTGGTTATTTTAATATTACAAACAGACACTCCAATTTTATTTATCTGTATAGATGAGGACCTTTATAGCTTAAAAAAAATCTGGTCTCAAGGGTCCAATAGTTTCTTTTAAATGTTTTCTATGGTTATGTACTTTTCTAGTAAAAAATAATTCTACAATACTTATTTTAGGATATCATTTATTCTTTTCAAAATATAAATATAACTGTACGTACTTAAAAGCATCGTAAACATGTTCGAGCACAATTAAAAGTACGATTGCTTGCGTTTGTACTAGATTTAACTAAAGCTATAACATGCAAATAGGTATTTAGGTCAAAATTTAGAAATAACACCATGTTTTGTTGCTGTAATTTATTGTTTCAATTTCTTTTATTAAATTTTTGTTACAAGGCTCTTTTCCCCTAAAATATGGGTTTTTCTAGTTAAGGGTGTGTTCGCACTAAACGTAAAATTACCTTTTTTTTCAGCTGCTGGGTTAACCCACAGCTGGGCATGAGCCTTCCTCGCCTTGCAGTCTATACCCATAATTCCATAGTCCACCAGACAAGTGTCGCACTTCACATGCTTTTGCATTTCGAAAACTAGTTAGGTTCTCACATCGTCTCTCAACATACAGGTTTCCTTACGATGTTGTTCTTCGCTTTTATTCGATTAGTCAACATGTTACCACTCGGCCACATCTACCTATATATATATATATATATATATATATATATATATATATATATATATTATAATTATATATATCGAAATAAAACTATCTTTACGGATTTTTTCGCAGATTTATTTTGATTTTCGGTTCCCGAAGTTTCGAATGCTTTACAGCGATCATGGTCACGGGAGACACTACAGTTTAGACGTCTCAAAAGTCATTACACCTATAGTTATTGCAGACCGTGCCTACTTAATTTTGAAATAAAGTTCAGTATAATCTGATGCTTATAATTTTGTATTGTTTAGAGCTCACGAACTTAAAAAAACCCGGTACTTTACGTCACGACGCCCATTAAGAGAATAAGATTTGTTTAATGCTTTGTGTAATTTATTATCACACTTCATACTTATTATTCTTCATACTTATTACTATAAACGCGAAAGTTAGTGTGTGTGGTTGTGTGTATATATGTATGGACGGACTTGAATGATGTAATATATAAGCTACTTGCTAGTAACAAAATTTGGCAAAAGGTGACGCTACTTGTATATTCATACTTAATATTATATTCTATACTAATATTAGATATAAATGTGAAAGTTTGTGAGTATGGATGTATGTTTGTTACTCTTTCACGCCAGAACGGCTGAACGTATCTAGATAAAATTTGGCACAGAGATAGATTAATATTTTTTTTTATGAGATTCAGTGACAAACGAGCAGACAGACCACCTGATGGAAAGCAGTAACTGTCGCCCATAACACCTACGTTTCATGCACTTAAGTTTTATGTAACAAAAATGCAGAACCACAGGTGCGTTGTCACTGTGAGGACTAAGATGATATGCCTCTTGCCTGTAATTGCGCTGACTACCTTATCCTTCATACCGGAACACAACAATGCAATCATTGTTGCTTGGCGGCAGAAATAGACAAGGGGGTGGTACCCATCCAGTCGGACTCCTCAGGCTTGACAGAGGCTTTTTATCCCGGAAAAATGTACGGTTCCCGTGGAATAGGTTTTTGTTTTCCTGGTGCTAGTGATATTATAAATGGAAAAGTAACTGTGTCTGTATATCTATCTGTTAGCTTTTCACGCTTAATCCCCTAAACTGATTTAGATGAAATTTGTAAAAGATACTTTAAGACGCTGGAAAGGACATAGGCTAGCTTTTATCCCGAAAATCACCCTCGAGGAGGTGAAAAGGTGGGTTGAAGTTTGTGTGGGTAACCATTTCTCAAGTAAGGGATATTTTTTTTTAAAGTACTTATCCTATTTTCTATTCTGAAATATGTATCTACATATAGTCCATCTATTCCATACTAACTGTTAAAACATACCTAGGGACAATTTTTTTTTATAAAACTATATAAATAAGCTTTCTCATAAAATTATATAAAATGTAAAATATTTATTTTCATTTGTACAGAAATAATATTCTAAGGGATAAACGAGACTTTATAAATTATTATCATAATAATACTTTCGACAGCAAATTTCGCTCTGGTTCTTTAGTAACTTTTGCTTTAACATCGTATCTTGTAAAGTTCAGTAAAATTATGGTAAATTATTATGCTTTTAATTATACTAATAAAGTTAACAAACAAAAAGCTAGTAAGTAAGAACTCATTACCATAACATTCATTCGGAAAAAAGTACCGCTGATTCGAATAATGAACTCATTAAAACTATATTTTTTTTGTTACAGCTACAGAAAATGGGGAAAGTGTTGATTTTTAGATAATAAACTAGAGGTTTCTATGGGTAATAAAATTTACCGAAAGGTGATGCTATGTGTATGTTATGGTATAAATACACAAAGTGGTTAGGAACTACATAAATAAATATGTTGGGACAATTAACACACAGCACCATCTAGTACCATGGTAAGCTACGAGGCTTGTGTTATGGATACCAGATAGTTGACACACTACACATATATAACTTTAAATACATACGTATTATACATATAAACAACCATGATTAGAGTACAAACACTCGTGCTCATCACACAAATGAATGCCCCCAGCGGGACTTGAACCCGCGACCGCTGGTATACCACAAACTGAGCCAAACGTGTCGTCTTAACTAAACATACGTATATTATGTGAATATCACTAATATAAGTAGGCTTTAAGCAAACAAGCATGACTTACAAAAACCACAAACGAGTCTAACGTTTCCTGCTTCATACAAAGAATTTATTTTATCCATGAATTGCGTTTTTATTAATCTGTATATTAAATTAACATGGTTGAATTTCTACATATACAACTACACAAATACATTTTTTACAATAGACAAATATATTTTTTTGATCTGATTATTTTCTTTATAAATGATTCTCCACCAATCCGCACTTGGCCAGCGTGGTGAACTATAGCCTGATCCCCCTCGTCTTGAAGGGAGGCCCGTGCTCAGCAGTGGGACGTTAAAAAGGGCTGAATACATACAAATGATTCTCTAAAAGACAATACGCCTTGGGAATGATATCGCCTCCAGGCTCTTTTTATTTTATATTAAAAGAAAATAGTATAATAAAGAACTATAACCCCGCTGAGTTTCTTATGGGAGTTGTTCTTAAGGATTTTTTCTGAACTGTTGGTAGACATTTTAACACACTATTTGTAGGTATTTCTGAAACACCAATATTAAATAATTTAATTTATTTATATAATCTATACTAATACTATAAAGCTGAAGAATTTGTTTGTTTGTTTGGTTGAACGCGCTAATCTCAACTACTAATCCGATTGGAAAAATCCTTTTTGCATTAGATAGCCCGTTAACTGAGGAAGGCTATAGGCTATATACCATTCCGGAAAAATTTACGGTTCCCGTGGGATAGATTTGTTTTTGTCTAGGGACGAACCCGAAACGAAGCGAGGGTGAGTCGCTAGTATTAAATAAAGAGTCTATTTCTATTAAATTATCACTAGATGAATTTGATGTCACTTAAAATTGATGTATGTACAGACACTTTAAGAATAGTATATGCTTTTTGAAGTCAGTGCCAATCGGGGTAACGACTCATTTTATAACAATATCTATTATTCATGCATACATCAAGAAGTAAAACTAGTAGTATTGTTTGATGTATTTAATATAAATTAATAAATCTATAAAATTTCGATAACTTTATAGATTTATTTTCTTTAACTGACTCGGTGGTCTAGTGTTAACATGTGCTGCCGCAAATTCGGAGGTCCTGGGTTTGACTCCCGAGTCGGGCCAAATTCAGTTATTGAGTATTTCTGTCAAAAATTCTCTGTAATATTTTGAAGTTGGAAAGTTGGCAATGTTTCACCCCCATCCCACCGGAGTATAGAGAGTGCACTTGTGTTTGCGCGTATACTTGTGCATTATAATATCTCTATGACATTGGCTGCCGAGGCCGAAATTGGTCGGGAGAGATATTTCAACGGTCTAACCAGTGGCCACATAGTGATTATGATATTATCATCATGGTAATCTGACATATTGGCATAATAATATAGCCCTCCTAAGATAGGAGTTCCTTCTTAACCCCATGAAAACCCCAATAAATATACATGACCCGACCTGGGTATTAACCTCCAGTAAGTATAAGAAATCGCAAGTAAACAGTAAGTATAAGCTTCGCTTGCGTTCAATTGCTGGTATAGCGCATGTTACTATATAGTACGTGACAATTACAAACACAATAAAAAAAACCAATAGGTGTAGTAATACGTTTACATACATTTGGTAATTCATTTTATTTTTAACTAGCAAAACCCGCGGCTTCGCTCGCGCTAAAATTACAACAAAAAAACTTTAAAAAGGTAGGTTTCATACAAATTTTCATCCCTTTTATCTCCGTATGGGATGAATTTCAATAAACGCTTAAACACGTAAGTATTTTTGTAATTGTATTAAAGAGCATTAATACCAAGTTTCAAGAAATTCTGATCATAAATATTTTTTGGGTTGTGTTATAACGTGTACTCCCGTGGGAATGAGAGTCCTATATGTTGACCCGGATATCCAGCTATCATCATACCAAATTTCATCAAAATCTATCCAGTGGTTTTTCTGTGATGCAGTAATAGACAGACAGTCAGACAAAAATTCTAAAAACTATAGATTCGGTCTCTGTATCGATAATAAAGTCTATTTGAAAAAGATTTTCCAAAAAATATTTAAGGTACAGATTCGACTTAGTTAGAATTTTAATATATGTATAGATTTTTTTAATGATGGTAGGCGGTGTACTTGCCTAAATACATACAACTGTACAAACATAAATTTAGATCAGATGTAAAAAGTATAAAAAGTATAATATATAAAGACACTAAAGAGATAAATAATATGATTTTAATAGTACCTTAAAATCATCTTAGAAGCTTTTGGCACGCCTGATTTCTATTAGAAGGGTATTCTATAGGAGTGTTAATTCTTAGATAGCTTTAAGTACCTTCGAGTTTAAGATCATTTAAACAATATTTATTTTATATTTAACAAGCGACTCACCGTTCGTCCCGACTTACGTTTTACTGTTTAATATGGATTTCTCAGAAATGAGATATTTTCCTGCAATGAAAAATATCCTAAATGTTGACCCGGATAACCAGCTATCATCATATCAAATTTCATCAAAATCTGTTCAGTGGTTTTCTTGTGATACGTTCCCTGGCCGACAGAAATTCTTAAAACTATAGATTCCGCCTCTGTATCGATAATAATGACTATTTCAATAAGATTTTCCAAAATATATTATGTACATATTCTACTCAGAATTTAATTATATGTATAGATTACTGTTTCCCCTCGTATAGAAGGGAGGCCCGTGCCCAGCAGTGGGACGTTAAAAAGGGCTGAATACTAATAGATTACTGTTAAATAAGAAGTTCGCATCAAAACTAAACGGTGTACTTTTAATGAACTAGAAAGATATATATTTCAAATCACATCAAACATTACTCAAATATTTTCCAAGAAAGTTTAGTATTTACTTATTGAAAATTTTCGGTCTTTAGAAAGCTTGAACTCATTTACATTATATGTATTCATAAAAGCCTGCGATAACATAATTCTTCAACCATGTGTTTTTGTAGGAAACATAGTCGATGTATATATAAAATATATACTAACATTATAAGAAGGTAAAGTTTGTGAGTTTGTGAGGGGGAGTTGTGAGGGTGGGAGTTTGGGAGGGTTTGTGTTGAGAGGGATCTCTGGATCTACTGAACCGATTTAGATGAAATTTGGTAAGAGATAGTTTGGGACCCTGGGAAGGACATAGGATACTTTTTATCCCGGAAATCATCCTTTAAGGGAGTGAAAACGGGGATGAAAATTTGTATTAGGACGCAAGCTAGGGACGAACTCGAGCAAAGCGAGGGTGAATCGCTAGTATACAAGAAGATAATATTAGCACAAAATATAGTGATCATTATAGTATTTCTCATAATTTCATATGTTATTATTGTATTCCAAAGCGATATGCTACATATTATTATTTTTTTTCAAACCTATTGAATAAATTCAAATTTGGTATTTTGAACTAGCTTTACAATTTTTAAAAAAATATCAGCAGTTATGAAAAGTTCTCAGTTTTAATAAAAACTGCCGAAAGAAACTTGATAAAAATTCTACAAAATGATATTCTAATAATGCAATAACAAGAGCATTTACAAGGAAGGTTGACGTCAGACAGGCGGCCGATCGGAAAACTTTTGCCAAATTTTATCAGCAGTACGGAAGATGTACTTCTGATAGGATGCTGCGCCGACCCCAAGTGATTGGGAAATGGTCAGGGAGATGATGTTGATATTCTAATAATGCTACTTTTAACAGAAAACTTAAAAAACATGAACATAGCACATGTAAATTACACTTTTTGACGTAGTCAAAATATTCTTCTTCTGGTATAGCCAATTTGGCTCAAATTCAAAACTATTTTATTCAGCATTTAATTATTACATTTTTTTTACTGAATGACATAAGTTCACCAATTCAGAAAGAAAAGGGCTTAGTCCTGAGAAGAACTGGCGAAAGTAGTTTTACAAGGTTGGCCATGATCTCAACTCTGGAAATTTAAAACGTTGGTTTCGATTTCGTTTTGGGTCATAGTAAATACTACTGAAACTGAGTAAACGTCCAAGCTTCCCGCTCCGCTGGCAAATCGCCATCTTGCCTGTATCACTTTCACGTTCTGTAATATAAGATGATATTTTACATCTTTATTTATTTAATTATATTAATATTTGTCTATGGCGAGCTCTTAGAAAGGTGTATGTCTACCAGTGGGCAAAAGTGAAGATGAAGATGATGACGTCTATCATGATCTCTTTATTCTTGTCATTTTTAAATTCTGGTGGGATGACAATTTGACACGACCGGTAAGAGATTGAAAAACGCTATATCATTGAGACTAGCCATCTGCGCAGGAGATATCATAGTGCAGCGCGTGTGCGCGCAGACACAAGTGCACTCTGTGTTCCTGTCACTCTCATACTCTGGTGGGATGTCTACTCGATACGACCACTGAGAAGTCGGTTGCAGAACAGCTTTACGTGCTATTCGAGGTACGAGGTTGAAATACTACTAACTTCTTATCTCCGGGCTGTTTTTTTTTTCTTGACAGAAAAACGCAATAAATAGACTTGGCCCGACCCGGGACTTGAACGTGAGATCTCTGGATTTGTACTTCTACTTGCTAACCACTAGATCGTACAGGCACTTATTTTATTTACCTACCTATGTATTATATGCATGTACTATGTAGGATAAAGGCAGTGGTAGCCCAGTGGTAACGCGCTCGCTTGGGAAACCGAGTGAAGCGAGTTCATATTCGGGTCTCACACCTCTGATATTTTCATGTGCGAATCATTTCCAATATAATTATCACTTGTGTTAACGGTGAAGGAAAACATCGTGAGGAAATCTGCATGTTTGAGGGAACCTAGCAAGTTTTCAAAAGACATGTGTAGTCCGCCAACCTGCTCTTGGCCAGCGTGGTGGACTATGACCTGATTCCTCTCATATTGAACGAAGGCCCGTGCCCAGCAGTGGGACGTTAAAAAGGGCTGAATACAAAACTATGTAGGATATTAAATTAACACAATGTAATAAAATAATTACATTATCCTTTTCTTTAAAAAGAATTAAATAAATGTATACGAATATAAGGTTGTTTTTCTATGTGTCACACGCCCAAAAAATATTAATTATTATACATACTTTGCCATACCTGTTCAATTTTAACTGATTATTTAAAAAAAAACTTTTTAATATTAGACAATTCTACGATTTGCGGTTTTACACAAACAAACACTCATACATTCACTTAAGTCAATAAGTGAAAGTTGAGTAATGTTAATATTACTCAATATATCAATATATTAGTCAAAAATGTCACTTTGAAAGACTATAAGTTATATACATATATATATAAAACTTATAGTCTTTTAAAGTGACATTTTTGACTAAAATATTGATATATTGAAAACGGGACACCTGTATATATAACTAAAACTAAATATTTCATTTCACACTCATATTTATTTCAAAAGTCACTGCAGTCCTATATTTTAGGAAAATGTCTAAAATACTGCAGCAAATGTACGAACAGCTGCTGTAAAAGTATGAATTGAATATAAAGTTAATTTTCGTGAAACCTCTTTTCTATAACAGTAAGTAATGTTTGAAGGCTTATTATACAAAAATATTGCTTTTCCATTTTTATGATTTAGCACTAGCGAAAAACCCTCGATTCGCTCGGGTTTGTCCCTAGGTACCTTTTAACTGTTAGTATGAAATGGACTATCTATACTAATATTATAAGGCTGAAGTGTTTATTTGTTTGTTTGTTTGTTTGTTTGGTTGAACGCGCTAATCTCAGAAACTACTAATCCGATTTGAAAAATTCTTTTTGCATTAGATAGTCCGTTAACTGAGGAAGGCTATAGGCTATATATCATTCCGGAAAAATGTACGGTGCCCGTGGGATAGATTTGTTTTTGTCTAGGGACGAACCCGAAGCAAAGCGAGTGTGAGTCCCTAGAATGTACATAAGTATGATAAGTTTTCTCCCTTACTTGAAAAATGATTGATTCTTCATGCAAACATTTATTCCCCTTTTTGCCCCCTTAAGGGATGATTTCTAGGATAAAAACTATCTTATATTCCAGGGTCTCAAATTATGTTTATACTTTCATCTAAATCAGTTAAACAGATTTTTAGTTTGTCCATTACAAACAAACATACAAAAACATTTTTTTTTCTTTTTATAATATTAGTATAGATACGAATAAATACTTTATTACGTGTTTTTTAATACCTTGTGCCTACATAATATATTATTAATGTAAGCAAAAATTCATATTTGGCACCTAGAAACAAATCGATATTCGATATGCTACATAGTGAATTAATATATTATTATATTCGTTAGAGAGTCGCCATCCAAACTTAGCACTGTAATGTCGTCGCAATAATTAAATACTGTATAAATAGAATATTGCAATACATATGTATTGTATTGTATTCAGCCCTTTTTAACGTCCCACTGCTGGGCACGGGCCTCCCTTCAAGACGAGGGGAACATATGTATATCTACACTCAATTTCCTTTCATTTCATCTACCACAAGAAAACAGGCATTACCTATATAACATTTTAGTGTAAAATTTTCAAAAAGTCATTCTTACTTATAAATATTTTGGTTAAAATTAGTCAATTTTCTTTTTTCTCCGCCTCTCTGTCTTATTAAGATGCGTATTCTTCTGCAATTTTTAATTAGTGTTTAGTACCTCTAAAGATTCTTCTATATACAAACAAACTTATTTTACCATTTTAAGAGTATGAAATTAATTACTTAACAGAACTAATGCAAATATAGAAATCATTAGTACAAATTTGAACCTGTTACCTCCAAATATAAAAAACGATGACGTACAAACCTAAGTTATACAAAAATAATTAGAAACATTATGAGACTGTTAAAATAATTTGTCTTCTATAACCGTTTACTTCTTTAGAGCGGCTTAAGATGACCTAGATCTGAGTTTTTACTATTTGACCTCTACTTTGAATGAGGGAGCAAGTACAAATAGAAAAATTCAAAGTAGGTTAGTTTATACCTTAGTGTTTGCTCACAACGTTTCATATTCAAACGTTGAAAATTAATTTTAACTAAACTTCTTATATAATATCTTATTTTATGAAATATGAATTATATATAGTTTGTACCCGCATTTACTCCCGTTTGGTATATGGTAAATCGATAAAACTTATGTATTACTAGCGCTTCAACCTCACTTCGCTCAGGTTCACCTCTAGGAAAACAAAACAAATCTATCCCACGGGAACTGTACATTTTTCCGAGATAAAAAATTCTGATGTATAAGCTATAGTAAAGTTTTATTAAAATACATTCAGTAGTTTTTGCGTGAAAGAGTAACAAACATCTATAAATCCAAACATCCAGACATCCACACATCCTCACACACGCATTTATAAATATTAGTATAAATATAACAGCCTCATTAGTTGTAATCGGCTTTTGAGTATTGACCTCCTCCTAGAAAATCTAGGAATTATATTACACGGCTACATGCATAATGAGGTCCTGGGTTCGAGCCTCGTGTCGAGCCTAAAAAGTTGTTTTCTAAGCCATCGTAGTTTCTATCGAATTGTATCTGCTTGCCATCCCATCGCCATTAAAGCTTAGAATAACAGCAAATGGATGTAAACACACTTATTTTGTGCACAATTTTTGCTAGAAATTCAACCTAAATATATCCTTATCCACATCATGGGCATTTTCATTATTATAGTTCCCAATTATAAAAAACTAGCTTGATTCCCCATACAAGTTTTCATCCCTATTTTAACTCCTTTAAAGGCTGATTTTCGGGATAAAAAGTATCCTATATCCTTACCAGGCTCTAAAACTATCTTCTTACCAAATTTATCTAAATCGGCTTCCTAGATCCAGAGATTACCCCCTACAACTACATAATATTAGTATAGATAAATATTATTTTCCATTTATAAATTTTTTATACAGTAGATATTCATTTACGTCGTTTTGACTGACTTCAAAAAGGAATGAAGAAATCTGCGACATTTAAGCCAACTTCGATTTGATACTCATAATTATATTTTATAGTGTATTTTAATTAATGTTACATTTTTTTTATATTTTACTAGCGAGTTACCATTGCGTCGCTTATTATTAGAGAAAGTAGTTTATGCGTAGAGGACAAATATATAATAAATATATTTTTTGATGGTTTGAACACATATAAAACAGACATACAAAGGCACATTTCAGCTCTTTTTAACATCCCACTGCTGGGCACGAGTCTCCCTTCAAAACGAAGCGATCAGGCCATAGTCCACCACGCTGGCTAAATGCGGATTGGCAAACTATACATGTGTTTCGAAAACTTGCTAGTTCTCTCAGACATGCAGGTTTCCTCACGATGTTTTCCTTCACCGTAAGAGAAGTGGTAATCATGTTGGAAATGATTCGCGCATGAAATTATCAGAGGTGCGAGACGCGGGATTAGAACCCACTTTACTCGGTTTCCCAAACGAATGCGCTACTACTGGGCTACAACTGCTACTATACGATTTATAACTTTCATTGTTGCGTGGTCACTTAAAATCAGCAATAAACTTTGGAGGTCATTGCTTGCGTCCCCAGGGCTTCCAACACAGGTTGAGTGACCTTCCTTTTTTGATTAGTTAGTGTTAGCTGTGTAGATTTATTTGTTATATTTTCTAATAATTTCTTTTTTGTTTAAATGTTTTTGAAGTTATATTTCTTTTGGCACATTTGGAAACAATTATGACAGTAAAATTTTTACGATGCACGCGCACACCGACAGCCAAAAACCGACATGATGAAGTTAACTGAAAACTACATAATGAAGTTAGCTGCATTCCTTTTACAGACAGCGAATTGTGAAATAAAGTTTTACTCATGTTATAAATAATAAATATGTTGGGACATTAACACACAACACCATCTAGTTCCATGGTAAGCTACGAGGCTTGTGTTATGGATACCAGATAGTTGATACACTACACATATATAACTTAAAATACATACATGTTATAAATATAAACACCCATGACTGGAGTACAAACATTCGTGCTTATCACACGAATGCCTCCAGCGGGACTCGTACCTGCGTGCACAGCAAATAGGGTCACTACAAACTGAGCGAAAGTTTAATAGATACGTACATAATTTTTAATGTATTGTTTCGAATTTTTTTAGCCCTTCTTAAGGTCCCTCTGCTGGTCACGGTCTCCCTTTCACTAGAAGGGACTACAAATATCTTTCAACAAACCTACTTAAATTGACTTAAAAATACAGTTTTACGTACTCTTAATATATCATCGTAAAGAACGGTAACCATGTGGAAAAATGATTCGCACATGAAGAATATCAGAGGTGCGAGACCTGATTTTTTAATTCAATTCACTTGGATTACCTAGTAATTATGACAGAAATCAGTAAACTTTGCAAAATCAAACTCATTATCTTTTTTTCAGCATCAAATACAATATTCTCATAATAACTTCAAGATCGAAACTATATTTTCGGATTTTGTCGCGGCTTTCTTGTATATTTTTGTTCCAGATGTTTTGAATACTTTAAGGCAAACATAGTCACGGGGGAGACTAAAATTTCATATAAAATCTCAAATATTTGCGAAAACCTAAGAAAAAATCACTTCAAGGTTCTTAAAGGCTAGAAATCTAAAAAATCTAGTTGAATTTTAAGTTAAAAGTGATTTCATCTACGTGACGTATTAACGTAACTTCCTGCGCGCGACTGAAACGGTAAATAAGCGTCGATCAATTCCAACACTAATATTGCATTGGCATGGAACTGGAAGTGCATTGAATTCTGATTAATAATTGTATACTAGCGATGTATCCTCACTTTGCTCGTATTATTAGGTGACTTTTTATATATTATATTATACACTTTTACACATTTTCTGCTAATATAACTGACATTTGTCTCAGTTTGTAGCGACGCTACTTGCTGTGCCAACGGTCGCGGGTTCGAGTCCCGCTGGAAGCATTCATTTGTGTGATGAGCACGAGTGTTTGTACTCTAATCATGGGTGCTTACATATATGCAAAATACGTATGTATTTAAAGTTATTATGTGTAGTGTATCAACTATCTGGTAACCATAACACAAGCCTCATAGCTTACCATGGAACTAGATGGTGCTGTATTTTAATGTCCCAACATATTTATATTTATTACAATCACATTCTTATGTAACTATGTATGGTGTATAGCGCATTGCTCTGGAACAAACTCCTGAAAGACATCCAATTAAATCCCTCTATAACTGACTTTAAAAAGAAAACAAAACAGCACCTTCTCACCCAAGTTACTCCACAATTATATTAACTACTACTGTTATGTATTACATCATAGTACCTGAGCGACCAAGTTTCACTCGGAGTTCTTTTTTGTTATGTCGTATTTTTTAGATTAAAAAAAAAACTAAAAACTTGAAATATAAAAAAAAACAAAAACGAAAAATTTGTATCCGACCGAGAATTGAACCCGGACGGACACCAGTGAATGTCAATTTAACACCTTGGCTGCTTAATCACGATGCTTATGCCTGAGCAAGAAATTATCGATCGAAATTATTATGTATGTTGTAGTAGATACATATGTTATGGTATATAGTACTTATATTATATTATATATATATATATATATATATATATATATATATATATATATATATATATATATATATATATATATAATGTTTATTATTCTACTCTGTGGGTCAACTGATGATGAGCTTTAGAGTTATCAATAAACATTTTTGTTTTTTTTTTATATAGAATTACATTGATTAATATTTAAGACTAGCGACTCAAGCTTGCTTCGCTTGCGTTCGTTTTCACGGTTAGCTATGTTTATACATAAATAGTATCTTGCTATTTCTAAGATATTAATTTAAATTACATAGCGATTTACGTTAGGTACGTACGTTATTGCGTACGCCATACGAAGATTTTGTTCACAATTTCATGGTTTTTTTTTTCGCGGAATCCTGTTTCTTTTTCTAAAATAAAAGTAGCCTAAGTTACTCCTTATAACAGCAGCTATCTGCCCGTGAAAGTCCCGTCAAAATCGGTCCAGCCGTTTCGGAGAATAGCCGGAACAAACAGACAGACAGACATTGTAATACAATTGTAAAAAATGTTGTTTTGGTATATGTACCGTGTATACATCCATATGCATTTAGAAAAAGCGGTTATCTTAATATTACAAACAGACACTCCCAATTTCAAAAAGAACTTTGATTCTCATAGAAATACTATGCAATACAAAATTTTTGCATCCCATAAAATTAATATTTTAGATATCTAAATATATACACTCGTATAAACTTATATTTTTGTATATAGAAAGCAGTTTAAAAGTGCAATTTTTTATATTTTATTTCATATGATTTCGGAAAAACTCATACAATGGAATAAAATAAAAAAAAACCAGCCAAGTGCGAGTCGGACTCGCGCACGAAGGGTTCCGTAATATTATCTATAAAAACGACAAAAAAATCATGTCCGTTGTATGAGAGCCTCCCTTAAATATTTTTTTATTCTGTTTTTTAGTATTTGTTGTTATAGCGGCAACGAAAATACATCATCTGTAACAATTTCAACTGTCTAGTTAGACAGTTGAAATTTTAGATAATTTTACGTGGTAGTTACCACGATTCATGAGATACAGCCAGGTCACAGACGGACAGACAAACAGACGGACGGACAGCGAAGTCTTAGTAATAGGGTTCCGTTTTACCCTTTGGGTACGGAACCCTAAAAATGAGCTTTAAATAAAACAGGTGTCAGAATAGAGTTTCAGAATAGGAAATAAAACTAAAATTAATACAACCAAATGAAATAAAATTCAACTAAGCTTTTAAGCTAGATAGAAAATAGAACATAATATATCCAAAGCTCTAGAGTCTAGACTTTACTAAACTTTGAACCTTTGCCACGAACGCTAAACTTCTCGCCAATTTCAATTAAAACAATAGCGATTTGAGACGACGCGGCGTAAACTTCGCTTCAGTCTCGCAACTACTCAAAGTGTATGAGTTAACTCACTACTAACTAAGCTATTTGCTTTTAGTATCAACGATACATCTATTAGTTAGCTACACCTGTATATGTGAAGAATATTGATACACTAGCGACTCACCCTCGTTTCGCTCGGGTTCGTCCCTACGTTTTAACGGTTAGTATGAAATAAAAATCTTTGAATTTCTCGTCTTTTCTGTACTATAATATGCATGTATGATACATATAAACCTTCCTCTTAAATCATTCTAACTATTAAAAAAACTGCATCAAAATCCGTTGAGTAGTTTCAAAGATCTGAGCATACATAGGGACAGACAGACAGCGGGAAGCGACTTTGTTTTATAGTATTTAGTGATGCCGAGGTCCTGAGTTCTAATCTCAGTTCAGGCAAAATTAATTCCTGGTTTCTCTTATGAAATACAAGTTTTTGCCCACGGCTTCACTTGTTAACTGGGGAGGTAATGTAATCTATATAATATAAATTGCAAAATTTTATCGAAATCTATTCAGTGCTTTAAGCGTAAAAAGATAACAGACAGAGTTAACTTTCACATTTATACTATGAATATTGAGTAGCAGCCCTCAGTTGGTAAATTGTTGGTATTGACAACCTCATTCCTCAGAGAGCATGTTAAGCTGTCGGTATCGCGTCTTATCTGTTACCGGGCCGAATTGTCGTCCCACCGGAGTAAGAAAACGTATATAATAAACGTATAATAGTGTGTCCTGGTGTCTACACGTACACTTATGCTCTATAATATTACCTACGTAAATGGCTAATCTCAGTAAAATTGACCGCCATAGCCGCATCCGTTAAAATGACTTAATTACAATCACTGTATTCGCTCAGTGGTCGAAATTATTCCGTAATCATTATTGAAAATTTAAGAAAAATATATATGATTAGAATTTACCTATCTATATAAAAAAATCTATATATCCAAGTTTTTTTTATCAATAACAATAAAACTTAACAATAGCTACTAAACAAAAAAAAAAACAATTGACAATAGAGTATTTTGTCTTTGCCTATTCTTACGTAGATATTAAAGGTAAGATGTTACCAATATTTATAACTGGTGAGCCGTCCGCACTTTGTTTTTAAACCTGTTATATTTTCAACTGAAATTGTACACAGACTTCTTATTATTAAAGATACTTTTTTAATTAACGTCCGGCAATACAGGTGGGCGTGAAGCCAAGAAATACACTGAGTGATGCCTCATTTTGGTTGGCGGTGTACCATGTCGGTTACTCTGGTACTTCTCTGATAGGAGAGTTGACCGTGGAAGCAACCCCATGGTTGTTAAGGTCTACCTTGGCAGGCTAACCGTCAGGTGGTTGAGTGCATGAGCGATCCTGCGACGCCACATTAAGACGGGAGAGATCCCGTTGGATTTTAGTAAGTAGTACTGGATTTTCTGGCCCATGAATCCCACATAACTTGTATACAGGTGATAAAAAATCTACAGACTGTGTACTACATTTCAACAAGAATTTACAATCACACACACATAAAATTTTAAATGTATAATAGTGGTCTAATCAACTAAACTACCGATAACAACGACATATAACGACAATTTTTCTTAGAATAATTTCATTGAATTGCCGTATCACAGTCCATCATAATGTAATCGACATGAGAACAGAACACTTCTTAATGTTTGCTAAGGGATTCGCAATCTATACTAATATTATAAAGCTGAAGAGTTTGTTTGTTTATTTGGTTGAACGCGCTAATCTCAGGAACTACTGATCCGATTTGAAAAATTCTTTTTGCATTTGATAGCCCGTTAACTGAGGAAGGTTATAGGCTATATATCATCCCGGAAAAGTGTACGGGTCCCGTGGGATAGATATGTTTTTGTCTAGAGACGAACCCGAAGCGAAGCGAGGGTGAGTTGCTAGTAGTTAAATTAAGAAATATGCAGTTTGTAGTCATATTGAGTATATTTTCTTGATGAACTCGGACCACACAAAAACACAACGGACCAAAAGATGTATGAGTTCAAATAAGAATGAAACGAATTCAAACTTGCTGTTTAATTATCACTAGACTAGCGACACACCCTCGTTTCGCTTCGGGTTCGTCCCTAGACAAAGAAATCTATCCCGCGGGAACCGTACATTTTTCCGGGATGATATATAGCCTATAATCTTCCTCAGTTAACAGACTATCTAATGCAAAAAGAATTTTTCAAATCAGATTAGTAGTTCCTGAGATTAGCGCGTTCAACCAAACAAACTCTTCAGCTTTATAATATTACTATAGATTTCACCCAATGGTCAAATCATCATTGATTTTTTTTTTATTAATAACACTACAGAGCAGAAAAATGAAAAATGTGCTTAACTGTTTTGATTTTACCATGTAAAAAAGCGAATAGAATGTTTTTATAAAATGTTTAAAGGAGAATATACTCAATTACATCGTAGTCTAAAACCGTATGAAAGTAGAAATGAAACGAAAATATTTTTTCCAAAAAACATTTCGTGACAATTCAGACAGTCACACAAATTAATTTAACTATATATTTTTCTTTCACAATACGTTTCATTTAAATAAAATATATTTAATAATTCAAAATATTGAATGCGCACTCATTTCTACAACTTTTAAAGGGTGTTGCCAACATTAAAATGACTCGGTTCAATAAAATACTTTGAATGGGATTTATTTTATTGACTGTTGATGAAGCTGACGATGGAGGCGTAAACTAAACACTATTTTTTTTTAATAACATCAAATAATTTCAAAGGTACATAATATTTAAAATAAAAATTGCTGCTTTTACTGTTTCCAGATTCCATTCAAACATACATAGTTCAATCAACTAAATATTTTAAGTACCCAAAGCTAGAATGAAAGAAATAAGTGTAGTCCTTTAAGCAGGCAATGCGGTATTTTTTATCTTATGGCCTTTTGATAGCCATTTTATTAGATTTTTTCTTTATTTATTTATAGATATAATAAAATTCTAACTAATATTAATCTGTACATTCAATATTTTTTGGAAAATCTTATTGCAATAGATATTATTATCGATACAGATGCCGAAACTATAGTTTTTAGATGTTTTGTCTGTTTGTCTGGAAACGCATTACGAGAAAACCACTGGACAGATTTTGATGAAATTTGGTATCGTGATAGCTGATTATTTGGGTCAACATACAGGATACTTTTTACAGCGTGGAAAATATCTCATCTGTGAGCTAATCGTGAAAACGTAACTAGGGACGAACCCGAACGGTGCGAGGGTGAGTCGCTAGTTTGTATTTAAATTTTAATATATCAGTACAAGCTATGTTTACTTTAAAAATATTCAACTTCAAAAGTATATCTTTCAGAAAGTTTTTTTAAAGAATCTTTTATAATCAAAGAAAAACGTAAGAAAAACAAAGGAAAATATCAACCAATTCTACCTTTGCTTTCTTCAAATTATAAGTTATATAGAAACTTTTTGTAATACTCTAACGTTTCACCAAACCACTTGTTATTGAGGTAAAAAAAAATCTAAAATTTAAGTAGCCTAATTTACTCCCCATAACATTAGCTTTCTGCCAGGTAAATTGTCGTCAAAAATCAGTTCATCCATTTCAGAGATTAGTCGGAACAAAAAGATAGACATACATATAGACAGACAAAAAAACTATAAATTGTATTGTTTTTTATAAGAACCTTAAATACTTTCATATGCATTTAATAGAAAGCTGTTATTATGATATGACAAACAGACACTTCGTCACGATTTTATTTTATACTAGCGGCTCACCCTTGCTTAGCTCGGGTTTGCCTCTAGACAAATAAATAACATCTATCCCACGGGAACCGTTCAATTTTCCTAGATAAAAAGTAGCGTATGTTTTTCTGATGTATGAGCTATATTATTTAAAAGTTTTATTAAAATCGTGTAGATGTAATGTAATGTACGTATAATACGGTACGAACTACGACCTGAAGTAAGACATAGGCCACTGTTGGGCTTAGTCTTTCATAATCTCTTTATAATATGGCAGTGGTGGGTTCGATTACGGCGCATGTCTAATTGCTGTGTATTTATGCTATGATATAGGCACAGATCATATAAAACTATAGATACTAGTAAGAAGTAGAATGAAAATAGAACAGAAAAAAAAATAACCATAGATACTCGAATTTTCAACCAGAATCTATGTTACAAAGTAACAAAATATGTCGCAGTTTTAACTTTTTCATACAATATTGAAACAACACTCTAATGGGCACAAAAGGGGAAGCCCCGGTAGAGAGCTCTTGTGATGACGTGACGTCACAAAGAGTCCGTTTAGACACTTAACTGGCAATTTCAGTAGAGCGTTTTCAAACATTTTTAATAATATAGTATATAAAAACTTTAGTGGCTCTAACTTTTGTTCATTGAATTGTATTTTAAAATAAAATTACCATTTCGGATTTTTTCGCCGATTTATTTGATTTTTGTTTCCCGACGTTTCGATTGCTTTACAGCAGTCATGGTTTCGCGAGAGACTAAGGTGTTAGATGTCTCAAAGGTATTATATAGTTGTTGCAGACAGCACACCCACAAAATAACAAAATGAATTCAAAATTTTAAAAATTGGCACCAAAGTCCGCGAAAAAATCCGAAGAGTTAGTTTTATTTAAATGTCAAATATTCGCGTAAATCTAAGAAAGTATTATCTTTTCGTTTTTTTTTTACGGATTTATTTGATTTTTGATTCCCGATGTCCCGGAGGAGACTAAGGTTTTAGACATCTCAAAGGGTCATTACAATTGTTACAAACAGTGCTACCCACAATATCACAAAATGATTTCAAAAATTCAAAAATGACACCAAAGTACCTACCTTACAATAATTGTTGATTTTAATTTTACACATTTTATTTTTTTCTAATAAATGTTATTATTAAATATGGCAATTATATTTATTTAATTTTAGCTGTTATTGTTATAATTATTATAATGTTTTAATTTTTTTATTTTGTTAATAAAGATAATTAAAAATATTAATTATTACGTAAGCAATATTATTGTTTTATATGTAATTTAAAAAAGTTAAAATATTAATTTAGAATGTTCTATAGTTTAAATATTCAATCTATTGTTTAAAATAAAAATATTAAACAACAACAAAAGCAGGAACCTAAAATCCAAATAAATCCGCAAAAAAATCCGAAAAGATTTAATTTTTATTTTAAAATATCAAATATTTGTGTAAATCTAAGAAAGTATTATATTCATTGAATAGTATTTTATAGGCACACTACATACGAAAGTTTGTATGTGTATGTGTTAGACGACACGTTTGGCTCAGTTTGTAGTGACCCTACTTGCTGTGCCAGCGGTCGCGGGTTCGAGTCCCGCTGGGGGCATTCATTTGTGTGATGAGCATAAATGTCTGTACTCCAGTCATGGGTGTTTATGTTTAATATGTATGTATTTAAAGTTATATATGTGTAGTGTATCAATGTGCCTCGTAACTTACCATGGAACTAGATGGTGCTATGTGTTAATCTTCAAACTTATTATTATAGTATTTATTATTTATGTTTGTTGCTCCTTCACGCAGAAAAAGCTGGACGGATTTGGATGAAATTTAGTTTAAAGATAGATGTCACCTATGACCAGGATTAATAAACGGGCTAATAATAAAAAATAGTTATGAAATTTTCCAATAGGTGGTGCTTATGATTTTTCAAATGATAAAATATACATAATATCTTAACCTAAAACACCTTTTTTATCTATATTAATTATATTAATTTTATAAAGCTGAAGAGTTTGTTTGTTTGTTTGTTTGTTTTGTTGAACGCGCTAATCTCAGGAACTACTGATCCGACTTGAAAAATTCTTTTGCATTGGATATATCGTCCCGGAAGTATGTAAGGTTCCCGTGGGATATATTTGGTATTATCTAGGGACGAACCCGAATCGAAGCGAGGGTGAGTCACTAGTTACATATAAAAAAAAAGAAAACTGATTTCAAAGGAACGAAAATTTGGGAAATAGCAAAAAGAATCTAATAATAAGCTTAATCCTACTAAAACGTAAACAAAAATATTACGTAGTTTCAATACAAAATGGCGAATTGCCAAAACGTACGTATTCATTACGTGTTCAGTCATGAACATAGAAAACGATGCTTATAACCGTTACAATATACATGAACTTTTTATCTGAGCTTTAGTGAAAAAGTACTGGACGTGTGTATCTTTAGTATAAAAGATGTGATACTATGATGAAAGTTTTGTTTTTCAATAAGTAACTTTGAGTTCAGAAACTATGTTTATGTAGGATATGCTTGAGATAAATATGTTTTATAAATAATAATTTTTGGTCAAGTGCGAGTCGTACTTGTCTAAAAAAGGAGTACGTAATATTTATCACATATTTTTGCTTTTATTCTTTTTTATTATTACTAGTATTCACTCCGTGATCGATATATGGCCATAATCATTATTGAAAGTTCGAGGAAAACATATATAATTAGAATTTACTTATCTATATAAAAAATTGTTTTCAAAATTATTTTTTTTATTGATAACACTAAAGCTCGTCAATAGAGGATAAAAAGATGTTTGAATTAAAGTTTTTGCCTATATATATATATATATATATATATATATATATATATATATATATATATATATATATATATATATATATATATATATACTACTAGCGGCTCGCTTCGCTCGAGTTCGCCTTTAGGATAACGGACGGCCACTGAACTGTACATTTTTCCTGGATAAAAAGTAGCCTATATTCCAGACTATAATCTATCTCTGTGCCAAATTTCATCCAGAACCGTTCAGCCGTTCTAGCGTGAAAGAGTAACAAACATCCATACTCACAAACTTTCACATTTATAATATTAATACGGATATGTACACACTTTATTCAATCGTGTCGTCAGTGTTGTGCTTCTAAGGTTTCCATTTTGATTTTATTAAAATATATTATATACCCTTAATGTCATGCAATATTTAAGCCATGGCCTATAACTTAAACGTTAGTGCTTAAAATATTCTCTCAATAGTTTTATTTCTGTACATTAATTATTTACAAAGTGCTTACCACTGAATATTCTACAAGGACACAGATCTCAACGTGTTTTACTTTGAACTTCAGTTTCCTTGCTTAAACGGTATAACTAAATGGTTTGGGCAAATATTTCTTGTAGTAAGAATAATTTAGTAGCAAGAATAACTTTTAGCACCTATACTATATATAACATTATAAAGAAGAAGGATTTGATTGTTTGTTTGTTTGCACCGAATAGGCTCCGAAACTATTGAACCGATTAAGATAAAATTTGCTAAGAAGATAGTTTGAAACCCTGGGAAGGATATAGGATAGTTTTTATCCCGGAAGTCATCCTTTAAGGGAGTGAAAATGGGGATGTAAGCTTGTATGGGGATTGAGGAATCAACCTAGGGACGAACCCGAGCGAAGCGAGGGTGAGTCGCTAGTATATGCATATACAAGATTTGATATTGGACTTTATAAATATTTTATTTATTAACTTAAGAATTATGAAACTAGCATAACGAATAGAAATCTAAAGAATATATGGGTTTCCTATTGAAGTCAATTCAATCAATTTTTAATATTTCTATTCTCTAAAGATTGTAGAAAGACATATTTTATGGGTCTATTTGTTTCACAGCATCCTACTAATAATAAAAAAAAGTTTGTGAGGATAGATGTATGGATGTTACTCTTTCACGCAAAAACTACTGAACGGATTTTGATAAAATTTTCCAATAATATAGCTTATACATCAAAGTAACATAGGCTTATTATAATTTTTAAAGAAATAGTAATACATAATTGAACTAGTCGTGTAGAACCGCGGAAAAATTCTAGTTATTATGTATGAAATACTAGCGACTCACCCTCACTTCGCTCGGGTTCACCTCTAGGAAAAAAAACAAACCTATCCCACGGGAACCGTACATTTTTCCAGGATAAAAAGTAACCTATATTCTATTCCAGACTATAATCTATCTCTGTGCCAAGTTTCATCCAGATCCGTTCAGCCGTTCTCGCGTGTAAGAGTAACAAACATCCATACATACTAACAAACTTTCACATTTATAATATTAATACAATCATTGCCAGAGAAATAGTATACAAATATGATTATGATAAATCATTAAAATCATACCACTCAGTCAATGTTTACTCGATTGTGTACACAATGAGCATTCAGCATCTACCTAACGACTGTTTGCCCAATCATATCACATTAATATTTTAAAATAACGTTGTGATTAAATAATTATGATTTTTCAATGATTAATAATGAATTGACTCAATTAATTTAACTGTTTGTTAATGAAAATATAAGCTTTTTTAACGTTTCACTGCTAAGCACTAGCCTCATTTAAATGCGAGGGGGATCAGGTCATAGTCCACCACGCTGGCCAAATGCGGGTTGGCGGACTTCACACACCTTTCGAAAACTTGCTAGGTTCTCTCAGACATGCAGGTTTCCTCACGAAGTTTTCCTTCACCACATTAACCACCATTTGGTCACGTTACCAAAAGGCTACCACTACTCTCATTTTCTACTATAAGGCAATTTTACTCGGTATATTTTGAACCTTTAAACTTAAGGAAACTATCAAATATTATGTTAATCACATACAGAATGTCTATGTACGGGAATCAAACTTGCGACTGCTAATGTATTACGCAATGCCAATCCGATTAAGCTGTTTTTATTATTATTTACTACTGTTTACCCACGGCTCTGCCCATTTTATTGAAAATAAAGGATAAAAATGTCCATCCCATTTTTAACCCCTCTAAGGATTAAATTTTCAAAAATCATTTTTAGTGTTTAGGTTATTTTTAGGTTGCTCAAATTAACTTACTGAGATTTGGTTATTAATCACTGAGTGGTATATCCTTTACATAGTATACGAGTACATATATAGTTATAGGTAGTAAAAGCTAACACAAGAGCAAGTCAACTTGTTAAAGCTCGCACATTTTGCAACTTCCGGGTTAAAAGCGCACATAATTTTAAAGCTTTCGATATTGAAACTGGTGAAAGCGTACATTTAATGGCAACGATTAATTTCTGCACAAGTGTTCTCAGCGTGTGTTCTTTTTATAGAATGCGTACTTTATACGTTACTTTTCTAATGATTTTAATTTTTAAACCGTTTTTATATACTCTAAGGCCCTATATATACTGTAAAAGCTTTAATGTAGCTAAAGCTGACTTTCGTCGGTATATCATATTCTAAGATATGGCGTACTGACAAAATTACATTATCAATCAATACTTGTAATATTATTTTAAAGAATTCGCAATGTCAACTATTCTTATTATTAAACATTTACTTACAATAAAGAAATTTTTTAAAATCTTTGTCTTTTAAAATTAACTATTTCTTCAAAATCTATATATATAATGAAATTCCAACTCAGTTGAATCTGTACATTAAATATTTTTCGGATAATCTTATTGGCGGCAGTAGTAGCCCAGTGGTAAAGAGCTCGCTTGGAAAACCGAGTGAAGCGGGTTCGAATCCCGGGTCTCACATCTCTGATATTTTCATGTGCGAATTATTTCTAACATGATTACCACTTGCCTTACGGTGAAGGAAAACATCGTGAGGAAACATGCATGTCTGAGAAAACCTAGCAAGTTTTCGAAAGACATGTGAAGTCCGCCAATCTGCAGTTGGCCGCCGTGGTGGACTATGGCCTGATTCCCCGCGTATTGAAGGAAGGCTCGTGCCCAGAAGTGGGACGTTAAAAAGGGCTGAATACAATCTTATTGAATTAGTCATTATTATCGATACAGAGGCCGAATCTATAGTTTTTAGAATTTTTGTCTGTCTGTCTGTTACCGCATCATGAAAAAACCACTGGACAGATTTTGATAAAATTTGGTATGTGATAGCTGGTTATCCGGGTCAACATATGTATATATAAACGTAACCGACGTATGGCCGAACCCGAGCGGAGCGAGGGTGAGTCGCTAGTTATTGTATAATTTTGTGGGTAAATATGTTGGGACATTAACACACATCACCATCTAGTTCCATGGTAAGCTACGAGGCTTGTGTTATGAATACCAGATAGTCGATATACACATATATAACTTTAAATACATACATATTATAAATATAAACCCATGACTGGAGTACAAACATTCACGCTTATCACACAAATGAATGCCCCCAGCGGGGCTCGAACCCGCGACCTTTGGCACATCAAGTACTAGGGTCACTACAAACTGAGCCAACTTGTCGTCATCAAATATTATGTATACCGTCTATTCAATAACTTTTGAGATGAATACTTTCTTAGATTTACGTCAATATTTGACATTTTAAGGCATTGGAAACTTTAGGATCTAAAAATCAAAATAAATCCACATAAAAATCAAAAAAGATAGATTTATTTAAAATTTTGAGGTATCTAAAACATTACATAGGAACGTCGGGGACAAACTTTAAAATAAAACCGCGATAAAAGCGCAAAGATACTTAGTTTCATTTAAAATGTTAAATATTCGCTTAAACCTAAGCAAGTATTACACCAATTCTGTAGCTTTGAAAACAAATATATATACAAATAATAAAAGTCGAATGTTTACATTAAATATCTTTTTGAAAAATCTTATTGGAATAGTCATTATTATCGATACAGAGAACGAATCTATGGTTTTTAGATTCTTTGTCTGTGTGTCTGTCTGTCTCTCTGTGGCCGCAACAAGAAAAAACCACTGATGATATCCGGTTTAACATATAGGATACTTTTACTACGGATAAAAATCTCATCTCTGAGCTAAACGTTATAAATTATCCAGAAAGAAAATTAAATATTCAGTCTCATACAAGATACGAAAATGTTTTTGTAGGAAAATGTGTTTTTTCAATGGCAACATTTATATACAAAATAAACATTACTTACTCATGCTTAAAATACAAATAGCTAATATCCTCTGTTCATTTCTTCAATACAATACTATTTTTTAGACAATGGACAATGTGTAAACAAAAAGATTTTTGAACGTACAAATATTTGGTATTATAAAGGTTGCTTTTAGGAAGCTTTTAGTTGCTTTTTACAAGCTTTTTGGCTGATTTCAAAAAGCTCGATTAGGCTCTAGCGATCGTCATGTCACGTTGTGTCACGCGTTTTATCGATACAAAGGCAAGTAATTTGTATTTTTGAAGTTTATTTAAATATGTAATTGATTTCCAACTGTTGAGTTTTGTGTCACTGTTGAGGTGGTAGATTCCTCATGGACCAATTACATCACTACACTGACTATCTTTAAATTAATGTATGATTCAAAAGTGCTTGTATAAGTCTATTTCAATAAAGTTAATTTTCATTCATAAGAATATTCATAAGAAGGGATATAAGGATTGTGTCATTAACTACAGATCTATCTCTGTTTTAAGCTCACTATCTAAGATACTTGTAAAAATAATGAATAAAAGACTTATTTGGATAAGCATGATTTGCTCGCTTGTAACCAATATGGATTTAGGGCTGGCAGATTTACTGACATAGCTTTAGTAGACGATGTAGTGCAAAATGTTGATAAAAAAAGGATGACTCTAGACATCTTTTTAGGTTTATCAAAAGCTTTCGACGCAGTTTCTCTGCCTCATCTATATTATAATAAATTGGAAAAATTGGTGTTAGGGGAATTGTTTTAGATCTCTTTAAAAGTAACCTAACTGACAGAACTCAAATTGTTACCATAAGTAAGAATGTCTGTGGTGAAGAGAACCTCACACATGGAGTGTCTCAAGGTAGTGTACTGAGACCCACTCTTTTCTTAATATACATTAACGAACTTTGCGATCTTAAAATATCTAATTGTAAAATTGTCTCCTATGCAGATGACGACGCTTTGCTTGTTCAAGGTAACACTTGGACAGAAACACGCAAGCGTAGTGAGCAAGCCCTTGCTATTATACTAAATTGGATGTCTTGTGACCTATTTACGTTAAACATAGATAAGACACATTTTTATAACATTTGGTCACAAATCCTCTTTGGCCCCTGAATCTTTTTCTATCATTGCACATATCCATATGAGTATCCATTCCTATAAACTACACAAAGGTTGCAATTGTAGCAAGTTACTCGTTTTTGCACTGCGAAATACCTTGGTGTATTTCTTGATGAAAACCTTCCTGGAAAAAACATGTACAAGTATGGCATCCCGTTTACGAGAACTCGCCTACTTTTTTAGGTAACTCAGATCTGGCTCTAATAACTAAATACTAAACATGGTTTACTTTGCTCTTGTGCAATCTATAGTTATTGCATACCAGCATGGGGCGGTGCATTTAAATCAATGTTCCTTCAACTAGAAAGAGTACAGAGATGTATACTAAAAGTTATGACATCCAAGACTAGACTATTCTGCGAAAACATAAACATCTTTTTTTTGTTTCGAATTTTATGATAAAGCAAATGTGATAAAGTCTGCCAAATAGAACCTCGAAGAACAGCTTCTTCAAATCGACATTACTTTTAAGTAAGTATTACTTCTAAGTCCCATACTGTACAATAAGATCAATAAAGAGTTAGATATCTATTCTCTTATATCACATAAATTTACAGATTACACAGATTTACAATCTAAATTAAATGGTTGGCTACTAAAATTAAACTATGATCAAACGATAGACCTTTTGGAAACTATTTTAGTTAATCATACAAACACACGCGCGATCGCAAACATATATATATATATATATATATATATATATATATATATATATATATATATATATATATATATATATATATATATGTATTCAGCCCTTTTTAACGTCCCACTGCTGGGCACGGCCTCCCTTCAATATGAGGGGGATATATATATATATATATATCATCAATGCCATCACAACCTTTATTTTATATTTTGTTCTTGTCATGGTATTTTTATTTTGTTTGTTTAATTAGATGTTTGTTTTTGTTGCTGTGCTTACTTTTATTCAATTATTTACTACGCTTGTAAGGCGGGCGCTAGCAACTGCGACACAGTTTTATACTAATGTATGTAGCTATTATCGTTAAGTTGTTTTTGTTATACATGCACTTAATGTTTTAAATGAATAAATAAATATAATAATTTCATTTGAGACAGCGTACCTTCATTATACGTTTATGAAGCATAGGGCCTTAGACACGGTGTAACTTTATAATATACTAGCGACTCACCCTCGCTTCGCTCGGGTTCATCCCTAGGTTGATACCTTACACAAACTTTCATCCTCATTTACTCATAAACTTTACCTCTTTATAATATTAGTATAGATAAGATATATTGAAAAATGTGTGTAAAGAAACAAAGACGGTTTTTACAGTCATTTGACCTAAAACCCATGTAAATGAAGTCTTCAAAAATGCTGATTGAAATTTAGGAAGTTTTTTGATCTACGATCTTAGAAAGACGCTGAGAGTTCGAGTGGTCCCTTGTGGTACTGACATATAATGATGGGATATTTTTCATAAATGTAAAATATAAAAACATGATTCTTTCTAGTGTAATGTTCTAAATTCGATTATTTTTAATCGTTACAAAAAGTTCAGTTAAATATAACAATTTAGGGTCAATACTTTCGTTATAAAAACTTTTAACACATTTTGTTATTAGACAAATCGATTTTCTACAATCAATACAGTTAGCGATTAGAATATATTCAGGCCACATGGATATTGATAATTACTTATATGATATAATAATTCAAATTAACTGGCGACTCATCCTCGCTCCGCTCGGGTTCGTCCCTATTTACGTTATAACGGTTAGTATAATTTTCTCAGAGATGAGATATTTTCCCGCAGTAAAAACTATCCTATATGTTGATCCAGATAACCAGCTATCATCATACAAAATTTCATCAAAATCTGTCCAGTGGTTTTTCTCGTGATGCGTTCCCAGACAGACAGACAGACAGACAAAAATTCAAAAAACTATAGATTCGTCCTCTGTATCGATAATAATGATTATTTCAATAAGATTTTCAAAAAATATTTAATGTATAGATTCGACTCATTTAGAATTTTATTATATGTATTGATGATTAATTTGTAAAAATTTTAATAATAATACTTACCACAATCTTTTCTTGAAATGAGAAATTATTATTTTGCTAACGATTTTTAGGTGTGGCACTTGAGAACAGCTTACTTTGCCAAAAGAGCCTTCTTAAATAATGTCGACCTATATCGTCAAATGGGCGTTTTATTGCGTTTTATCCCTAGTAAAAGTACTTGAGATCCAATCAAGCGAATATTTGTTTTGAGTGATAATCGAATTTGTAACTTTCTTAGTAGAATATAAAACCAATATAAATGACAATTTTTTGTATGCATTATTATTATAACTAGCGACTTACCCTTATTTTGCTCGGGTGCATCCCGAGGTACGTTTTAAATAGATAAATATATTTATTGCGAGGAGATAGACATATGCTATTGCAGATTTTTCTGTAGGCCTTTTTAAGACCTACAATTGTCTAGTACATTGTTTTGATTTAAAAAAAACCGTTTATTTCGGTAAAGTAATGGTTTAATTCATCGATCGATCTTTAATCGGTTAATGAAAACAAACGGTTTAGTAAACCGAAATAATAATGGTTAACGGTTATTCTTAGAGAAAGGTTGGATTTCGGTTTTGATACCGAAATCAACCGGCTAAGTAATTCATTCATAAGGAAGAAATGTGCATGCATCGTTTTGCTAAGCCATTCACTCTTCGCGTTCAGGTTAATTTTGTTCATGGAACCTAAATTTGTCAAAAACCGTTCTCCCGATTTTTACATGGTAAAGAACGTAACCGAAACCTTCAACCGAAAAGCCTTTCAGTTTGGGCTCAATGAACAAAGCCGGTTTAATTTTTTTAAGGTTTAGCCAGAATTAGTTTGTGAGAATGAATCGACAGAACCAGTTATGTGTGTTTTCCTGTGGGAATGAAAGATCTTCCTGTAGTAAAAGAAAATTTAAATGTTGACCCGAGTAATAAATTATCAATATACAAAATTTGCTTAAAATCCATTCAGTACTTTTTGCGTGAAATGCACACAGACAACCAAACACCAAACAACAGACAAAAATTTTAACAACGATTGTTAGGTTTACGAATATACATACGCAATACGTATACATATTCTGTACAGTATTCTGTAAAGTAAGTAATTTTGGAAAAGAGCTGATACTCTTACACTGCTGGACCGATATTAACCAAACATAGCTAAGACCAACCGCAAGAAAACTGGCTTTCAAATGAAAAAAACCGCGTCGAAATCGGTTCATCTGTTTGAGAGCTACGATGCCATAGACATCATACAGACAGACAGACATCGACGTCAAACTTATAACACCACTCTTTTTGCGTCGGGGGTTAAAAAATATGTCATATTGTACAGATTTGACTTTGTTATATGTATAGATACGTAATGACAAAACTTTCTAAGCATATTGCGCATATGAGCTTTGGCATAGCCACAGTCTATATAGAAAGGATTGCAGAAAGTTTTTTATTGACTTATTTATACCTGTGGCTCTAAAGTTCGCAGCGTGATGGTACTTAGCCAAAAACATTCATCATTTCTATACATATAATAAAATTCTAAGTGAGTCGAATCTGTATATTAAATATTATTTGGAAAATCTTATTGAAATAGTCACAATTATCGAAACAGAGACTGAATCTATAGTTTTTAGAATTTTTATTTGTCCGTCTGTCTGGAAACGGATCACGAGAAAACCACTTGACAGATTTTGATAACATTTAGTATAATGATAGTTGGTTATCCGTCTCAACATATAGGATACTTTTTACTGCGGGAAAATATCTCATCTCTGAGAAATCTATACTAACCGTTAAAACGTACCTAGAGACGAACCCAAGCTAAGCGAGGGTGAGTCGCTAGTTATAATATAAAGATGGAGAATTTGTTTGTTTGTTTGCACGTACTTATCTATGGAATTACGGGTGCGATTTGAAAAAATGATCTTGCATTTTATAGTTTAAGCATTGAATTTATAATTATTTATATTATTTGAATTGACTATAGGATAACTCTGTATTAAAAAAACTTCAATAACATTCAAACTTAGGCCTGATCCACACTATAGTGCCGATTACGGTTTGATATCGGTCCTATATTGGTCTGATAAAGTATTTTTATACAAGTACAAGAAACAATAAGTGCAATTACACTATTAGTAGAGTCAAACTCCGGATGAAACATACTCCAGCACCGTTTCTATTATTATTTTCAATCGGACCGAGAAAGGCACTATACTTCAAATTGAAAATATTTTATTTAGCATTAAATTATTATTTTTTTTATTGAACGTCATGAGTTATACCCGTTCAAAAAGAAAAAGCCTCTAATCTGAGAAGAACTGTCGAAAGAAATTATAGTCGCGGGACGATAGCATAAATAAAATAAATATAAATGTGTTGGGCTATTAACGCACAGCGACATCTAGTTCTATGCTAAACTACGAAGATTGTGTTATGGATACCAGATATTTGATACACTATACATACTCGTATATAACTTTAAATACATACATATTATTTAAAATATAAGCACCCATAACTGGAGTACAAACATTCGTACTCATCACACAAATCCGGACTCGAACCCGCGATCGCTGGCACAGCAAGTAGCACAACAGACTCAGCCAAATGTGTCGTTAAAGAATATACATAGAAACTCTGTCATTAACTACGTCTTTATTGCAGAAAAGTCTATAATTATAATAGCGAGTAAAATGTTAATGAAAATTTCTATACAAATGTTCGAGCAGACGCTATGTTTACAATTTTTCCTATTGAATCATGTTTTTTTATGTTACACGTGTAGGGTGGCCATGTCATGTTTTATTAATTTCATGAATATTTTTCCTTGTATTTATTAATATTTTCTACGTCCAGACCATTTTGGCCCTCAGTTTCTATTAAACTATAAGTTACAGAAAGATCAAGCTATTGAATTGAAGGTTTTGAGTTATTTATATTTGACTGAAGATTGTATCAATATTTGAACATTTAATAAAACTATCATTTCGGGGTTTTACGCGGAGTTATTCTGATTTTTGGTTCCAGACATTTTGTATGCTTTACAGCAATAATTTTCAGGAAGATACAGCCCTTCTCACTTGTAACTATGTTTGCTGTTAAGCATTCGTATGGTATTTTTAATATAAACACTATATGTTTTAATATAAACGTTATTATACCAAATATTGTCACCCCACAGAAGAAATTTTTGGCAATTGCCCAATCTTTAATGATTACGGTCATAAAATAGAGTCAACGGAAATCGGTTAAGTATTTGTTAGGTGTTAAGGTCACACTTTGATATTTTTCGTAAATAAATTCAAACTTCTTGTCTATAACTAGTTTTAACACTCAGCTATGCGCGTGCGCACTTAAATAGTTTAACTGAACACCATAATATTATTCTGAACTATATTATTAATTACACAAAATTTTCCATTTCTTGTCTATTTTAAATGGGAAATGTAGTCACTGAATCATTTTTTTTGTGTATCATGATATCTTTTTTACCTATTTTTATACCTTTTTTAGAGAATTGTTTAAGTTTTTTCCATATAAGATTTTAGAAAAGGTTTCCCCTGTGTGATTATATAATGTATAGTAATATTTACATATGGCATATTTATTTGTAGACAATTTTATTGAAATACATGAATATTACGTCTGAGTTTCGTTTGCCAAAATTCTTCTCAGATTTGAGATAGGATAATACTATTAATAATATTAATATATTTAGCTGAAGAGCTTTTATTATCAGTTAGAAATGAAAAAAATCGGGTAGAGCTGTGTCGAGGCACGCCTCCGTTGGTTTAACGTGAAACCTCTATTTCAGCAAATCAGTTTTAGTGTTTTTGTTTTGTATAAATATTTTGCATTTAAAAACAAATTAGTAAATAAAAGAATATCTATACATATAATAAAATTGTAACTAAGCCGAATCTCTACATTAAATATTTTTTGGAAAATCTTATTGAAATAGACATTACTAAACGATACAGAGACCGATATAGTTTTTAGAATTTTTTTCTGTCTGTCTGTCTGTGACTGCATTACAGAAAAACACAGACAATAACAACGGTTACCATGGCAACCTAATGCAACCTATTTCGTTATGGTCCACTTTTCTGACTTAGTACCCGTATGTTTCGGTGTGATTTTAAAGACGTTTCATTAAAAAATATATTTCTATAATAGAATAAAATTCAATTCAATTCTTATGTTCAATAGAATAAAACTCAAAATCAAAGAATTATTATCAGTAACTACCAACAGTCAATATATCCGTCATTACTCTCTTAAAAATATATTACGAATAATTTTAAAACCACTTCTTAACAGAAGTTAACGAAGTATTAAAAATTACATATTTCGTAACATTCACTCAAAACACATAAACAGCTGTCAAGAGATATCTATACAGATAAATAAAATTTAAGTGTTTGTTTGTAACGTCAAAATAACAGCTTTTTACTGAATGCAAATGAATATATACTTATACTTCGGTACTGATAAGAAAAAAAATTTTTTTAATCTTTGTCTATCTGTCTGCCTAATTTCGGCTAATCTCCGAAATGGGTAGACCAATTTTGACGGGACTTTTATTAGCAGATAGCTGATTTTATAAGAAGTAACTAAGGCTACTTTTATTTTAGAAAAAATAAGGTTTCACACAAAAAAAATTCAACCAATGAAATTGTAAACGAAATCCAGGTACCTAGCGAGGGTACAAAGAGGAAGGGAGGATAAGTCGCTGAGATATGAATAATTTTAAAAGTATTTCTCAACGAAAGTTAACAATGTATTAAAAAAAAATATTTCGACACATTCACTCAAAATAAATAAACAACTGTCAAGAAATTTTAAATAAATAATTACTTTTTAAACGGCTCCAAGTCGAATCAAAACAAATAGGTCAATGCCTTGAAATACGTCATGGGCCAAGGTTTGATTTCTACAAAACAGTTTGAGTTACTGCCGTTAAAATTATTATTTGTATCGTAATTTTATTGATGGGATATATAAATAAAGAAATGAAAAAATGATGAAAACATGTGATTTATAAGAGTCCCAGGTCGAGACAAAGGTCATGTAAGAAGTTCTCTTCTAAATGAAGTTGCAATATTATGGTTGGGCAATTGTATTTTTATGCTTTGGAGAGCACGTACGAGTCTCTCGTAAAGATTTGGCGCCGTTAATAAATAAAACTATCATTTCGAGAGACTTCTACCTGAGTTACCATGATTGCTGTAAAACATTCGAAACGTCGAAACCAAAAATTAAAATAAATCCACGAAAAAATTCAAAAAGATCGTTTCATTTAAAATATTAAATATTTGCGTAAATCTAAGAAAGTAGTAAGTAAGTAATATGCTGTGAATAAAATTCGAACAGTTTACCATTTTATGTGTATGTCAACGAACATGTTATAATGGTTAATAGGTTAAACGTCAAGTATAAACATAATTATTTTTTATGTCATCAAGGGGGCAAACGAGCAAGAGGCTCACCTAATGAAAAGTGATTACCGCCGCCCATTGACATCTGCAACACCGCAAGGCTTGCATGCTCTTGAATACCTTCTTGAAGGTTGCCAGGTCGTAACGGTTCGGAAAGACCGCCGGCGACAGCTGGTTCCACAGAGTGGTTGTGCGGGGCAGAAAGTGCCTAAGAAAACGCACTGTTGTGGAACGCTAGACATCGAGGTGGTGTGGATGGAATTTACTATTTTGGCGCGATGTCCGATGGTGAAATTCTGCGGCCCGGATCAGTCCGAACAATTCCTCAGAACATTCTCCGTGATAAATGCGGTAGAAGATGCACAGTGATATGTTAAATATGTTATTATAATAAATATGTTATTATTTATAATTATTATAATATCATAATAAATATGTTCGGACATTAACACACAGCACTATCTAGTGCCATGGTAAACTACGAGGTTTGTGTTATGAATACCAGGTAGTTGTACACTATACATACTCGTATATAACTTTTAATACATACATGTTATAAATATAAACACCCATGACTGGAGTACAAACATTCGTGCTCATCACACAAATGAATGCCCCCAGCGGGACTCAAACCTACGACCGCTGGGACAGCAAGTAGGGTCATTACAAACTGAGCCAAACGTGTCGCCAAACATTTGAAAATGGACATCGAGAGCAAAATTTCCACTGAGCAAATAAACAAACGGGTAAAAATATTACGAAAGATGACTTTGATAATATTTCCTATAAAGTTGGAAACAAAAGTTACTACTATACAATAGGTATAATGTATACAGCGCTAGATGTTATGAGTATATTTACTGCCATTTAAGGGTTATAAAGCGAACTCGCCAAAAAGATTCCCGAGGGCCACTTGCAACGTTAAGAATATTGGATCCACGCCAAACTATTTAATAAATATAACATACTGAAATTTCTAGAAAACATTGAATTTTGAAAACTTTTCTCATATTATGAAATAGATTACTCAGATAAATCAAATCAAAAAAAAAACTTTATTTAAATAGATTTTTACAAGGACTCTTGAATCATCACTTTTTACATTATTAAAATTTAAATTAAATGACAGTACGTAGGTCTGTGAGAAATCTACCACCGGCTCGGAAGGCAGTTCTGCTGAGAAGAGCCGGCGAGAAACTCAACAGTTGCTCTTTTAATATAATAATTGTTTACAATATTGCAATACAATAATTATCTACTTATCCTACGTAGATAATTATTGTATTGCAATATTTTAAGCAAATATTATTTAAAACGAGCAATTGTTGAGTATGTATATGAGTTAAGATACATGTTATATATCTAAGAACTATTATAACTTGCGACTTTCTCTTTCACCCATCATGGTGCGTAGTGCAGACTATGTGTTACTCCAATTTCTAGTCTATCTGGGTACTAAATTTCATCTGAATAGGTCCAGCCAATTTTGCGTGCAGGAGTTCTTACTCCTGCACGTAAAATAAATAAATATGTTGGGTCATCAACACACGGCACCATCTAGTTCCATGAAAAGCTACGAGGCTTGTGTTATGGATACCAGATAGTTGATACACTACACATATATAACTTTAAATACATACATATTATAAATATAAACACCCATGACTGGAGTACAAACATTCGTGTTTATCACACAAATAAATGCCCCCAGCGGGACTCGAACCCGCGACCGCTGGCACAGCATGTAGAGTCACTACAAACTTAGCCAAAAGTATCGTCAAAACACAAAATTATAAACTTTCACATTTATAACAATGTTTTGATATATAGTCCCGTAACTTTTAGCAACAGACTTGTACTTTACGAGAAAACTTAATGTACCTGAATGAAAACCTATGTGTCTCTCCATCTAATAAGCTACCTTTATGCAAAATATTTAGACGATAAATTGCTTCGTTACTAAGTAACATATGAACAAACTAACACTGTCATATTTAAATGGTAATAGTTTTTCGCCCATAACAGTTTTTTCATCTTTATCAACACATATAATAAAATTTTAACTGAGTCCAATCTGTATATTAAATATTTTTTGGAAAATCTTATTCAAATAGAAATTATTATCGATGCAGAAACTGAATCTATAATTGTTAGAATTTTTGTCAGTCTGTCTGTCGGGAACACATCACGAGAAAACTACTGGACATATATTAATTTTTAATATGATGAATTGGATCAACATTTAGGATACTTTTTACTGTGGCAAAATATCTCATCTCTGAGAAATCTATACTTACCGTTAAAACGTACCAAGGTACGAACCCGAGCAGAGCGAGGGTGAGTCGCTAGTATTACATCACATGGAGAATAAAGGTGGAGTGGTCACTGACGATTCCTAAAGTATGTCAAGTTATTTGACTTTTAAAATTTTGTCTTAAATTTTTGGCTCACTTAAGGGCTTTTCAGTGACCACTCCACCTATATTCTAATTTTATGGTAATAGCCTATTTCAAAGGATTTTCTGAACTTTCACTTGTCTTCATACGATATAATCTCGTACGACGTTCGCTCTGCGGGATTTTACTTACGTAAATTTATTCTAACTTAAGAACTTAAAAAGGTTTCTTCAATTTATATTGGCAGATCATTATTTATTTATAGACTAAAATCCGATGTAATGTTGCCTTTCACGTATCTGTTTACCGAATGAAATATACTTTACGTTAAAGATAATATACAAACAAATATATCTATCCATTTCCAATCTCCAATCTCTGAAATTATTGAAATAATTTTCACGGAACTTTCACCTACAGATAAAAGGTTGAGCGAGAAAGATATATTTTTACTCATAATAAAAGAATATAACTAGACTAATAACAGAATATCATACTAAATCGAATTTAATGGGGGCTTACACGGACAGGTAAAGGATCGATTGAAAGTGATAAAGTCTAGGTTTTATTATTCAAGAAAAAACAAATAATTACCAAGGTATACAAAATATAAATTAAATATGACCTTCTGGTAAAGAGAATATTAAAAGGTGAAGTGATCTCTTCACTTCTAGTCAAGTTAGTTGCTAGTGGCTAATTAATATAACATAATTAAACAAGAAAAGTCATAGGCTTCAGTAATATGTATGTATGTATTCAGCCCTTTTTAACGTCCCTTTGCTAGGCACAGGCCTCTCTTCAATGCGAGGAAAATCAGTCCACCACGCTGGTCAAGTGCGAAAGAACGGATTTCACATGTCTTTTGAAAACTTGCTAGGTTTCCTCAGATATGGAGGTTTCCTCACGATCTTTTCCTGATTAAGGTAATCATGTTGAAAATGTTTCGCACATAAAAATATTAGAGATGCGAGACCCGAAATTTGAACCCGTTCACTCGATTTCCCGACCAAGTCCGCTACCACTGCGTTAGTAATATAGGTATATCTAAAATGTTATTTCACGACAGCCTCAGGTTCTAAACTAAATTATGCTAGCTATGAGATGATACATCACTTCCATACATATATGCAGTTTGGATGAGATTAACATTAATTATTCATATAAAGTATTAAAATAGCTTCCTAAAACTGAGGGAATTGAAAATTTTTTAATATAGGAAAAGCTTTGAAGCTTTTTTATTATAAGGGTATTTTTCTTATAAATAGAACTAGCGACTCACCCGCGCTCCGCTCGGATTCGTCCCTAGTTACGTTTTATCGTTTAATATAGATTTTTCAGAGATGTGATAATTTCCCTCAGTAAAAAGTATCCTATATATTGACTCTTATTCCAAATTTCATCAACATCTCTCCAGATGTTTTCTCGTAATGCGGTCATAGACAGACAGACAGACAAAAATTTTAAAAACTATAGATTCGGCGTATGTATCGATAATAAAGATTATTTCAATAAGATTTTCCAAAAAATATTTAATGTACGGATTTCCAAACTTTGGTAACATTTCCGCAAAAAATAAAGATCCATTTTTTTATATATTCAAGTTTTTAATATATTATCTAATTCGCAGCCTTCAATAATAATAAACCTTGATTTTAAAGAGCATCCAAATTTATTTTGTTTTGGAACAAACTGTAAAAGACAGTCATAAAGAGGTAGCGGCGACGGTTTGTCTCTCACATCTAATGTTCCAAACACATTGACCTAGAAAACTTTGTTATGTAACTGTGTAAGGTAAAATTTTTCGTGTTTATTTGAGAATATTTTATACTACTGTATAGTAAATACTGTCGTATAAAATATACGTACATATGTAGTATATAATATAACTAACGACTCACCCTCGCTTCGCTTGGGTTCGTCCTTAGGTTGATTCCCAATACAAACTTTCATCCCCATTTTCACCCCCTTAAATCTTAATCTTCAATCTTTTATCCCCGAAATCATCCCGATTTCCGGAATAAAAAATATCCTATGTCCTTTCCGGGGTCTCAAACTGTCTTCTTACCGAATTTCATCTAAATCTGTTTATTAGTTTCGGGGTTTATTCGGTAACAAACAAAAAAAATCTTTTCTCTTTATAATATTAGAGATTAATAAAACACAAAGCGTAGATTTTATAGTAAACAAATTTTTGCCCACGGTTTCGCTAGCATGCTAAGGGTTCATGCTATGCTAAGGTTTGCATGTTAAGGGCGGGGTTCAAGGGTAGCTACGCCTGATCCCATAATGCAATCTATGTTCTTGCCAAATTTTATCGAAATCTGTTCAGCGATTTTAGCGTACAAAGGTAATACATTTAAATTTATGTAATTAGGTAAGTAAGTATGGACATAAATACATACACATTGTATGAAAGTTGCGTTTTTTTATATATCACATATATACAACATGTCGTGATAATTATACTCATATTTTATTACTGCGCAAATAAATGTTAAAAATTATAATTATTAGAATAAAAAAAATTAATTTATGTAGGCTATTATTACATTTTTAGTTATTTAATAAATCGCAACATCATATTGTTTTGGTTTAGTACATCTATACATATTATAAAACCGTAGAGGTCAAATGTCTGTACTAGGAAAGAAAATGTTAAAAACCGTGTCAGGGAGATAGATGTAAGAAGAGAAATAAAAAAAATCCAGATTTTTCAAATTTTTTTCTGATTCTCTGTCTGTTTTTATTTGTACCTTGTATCCCCGGTCAATATCTTAGATACTTTTCATCCCGGAAAATTAAAGAGTTCCCGTGGGATAGTTAAAAAACTATAGTAACTTATATAGCTTAATACACAAAAACTACTAATTGGATTTTAATGAAACTTTACAATAATATAGTTCATACATCAGAATAACAAATAGGCTACTTTTTACCCCGGAAAAATGTATGGTTCCTGTGGGACAAATTTGTTTTTGTTTGTCTCGAAGCGAATCCGAGCGAAACGAGGGTGAGCCGCTAGTATTATCTATAGGCATATAAAGTCATTTTGCCTTATTCAAAGTTTATCAAAATCATTTTTCAAAAGTTTTTCCAATCTATGCAACACTGCGTCAAAATTGCTTTGTCGGCATCGATCAAAAAATTGCTAGATACAAAATCCCATTCAAAAGCTCTCTTAAAACTTTCTCCAATTGTGTTTAGGTAATTATTCACGTTGAAATAAATATACAAAAAAATTAAAAGCGCGCTTGAGTGTTCAAATGAGCGCTCATTTAGTGAGGACATATTTTGTCACTGATTGTGTATTTAGTATTTTTTGATGGATTTTTGTCGGTAAAAACTCTGCTTAGTTCTGGACAAACTGAATTAACTATTTCTATATATTGTTAGTTAATTTATTATTAGCATGACAATTTTCAAGAGCTTAATCATTTTCACATCCTGTTTTGCGCAATAATGACAGTAATAATTTATCATGTTTAGAATTAGATGAATCGATATTTATATTTTATAGTTAAAACTATTATACTTTAAATAAGCAAACCAACAAAATTCAACATCTATACATATAATAAAACTGTAACTAAGCCGAATCTGTACATTAATATTTTTTGGAAAATGTTATTGAAATAGACATTATTATCGATACAGAGGCCAATCTATAGTTTTTAAAATTTTTGTCTGTCTGTCTGTGACCGCATCACGGAAAAACCGCTGGAGGGATTTTGATGAAATTTGGTATGATGATAGCTGGTTATCCGGGTCAACATATAGGATACTTTTTACTACGGGAAAATATCTCATCTCTGAGAAAACTATACTAAACCTTAAAAAGTAATTTTAAGAACGAACCCGAGCAAAGCAAAGCTGAGTCGCTAGTATTTTATAAAGCAAACTATTGAATTTTTGTACTGAACGTCATGAGTCTACTACATCAACCAACACTGAATCCAAAAAAATATACTTGTTCAACCCTCAAAGTTTTCTTTTTTTTTTAAATATAAAGTCTCATGAAAATCAGTCCAAACAATAATACACAGCTTAATTGAAAGCTTTTATAATCATTTGACGACACGTTTGGTTCAATTTGCAGTGACCCTACTTGCTGTGCCAGCGGTCGCGGGTTCAAGTCCCGCTAGGGACATTCATTTGCGTTACGAGCACGAATGTTTGTACTCCAGTCATTGGTATTTATATTTATAATATGTATGTGTTTAAAGTTATATATGTGTAGTGTATCAACTATATGGTATCCATAACACAAGCCTCGTAGCTTACCATGGAACTAGATAGTACTGTGTGTTATTGTCCTAACATATTTATTTTTATTTTTTGATCAAATCACTTAAACATACACATAAAAATATGCCATTATTTTAAAGAAAGGCAAAACATTTAAAGAAATTTTCGAACGAAATTCCTTATTCCATAGGTATATTAGTTAATAATAGTTTGTAAATAATTTTAAATTATTCAACCATATTACTTTGAAAATTTGGGTTATTTGGAAATAGCTAACACCAAAAGTTCGCAGAATTTTTGTTTGTTTAAGACGAATTTTAATGGAACTTTTTGGTACAGTTTATTTACAAAACTAAAATCATTGTTTAGTTTCATCTATACGTAGTGAATTCAAAAGTAATGCTGTTAATTTCTTTTGTGTAATAATTCACTAGGATCAGGCCCGGGTTTGATAGTGCGGAGGCCCTAGCAATTAAGGACGTGAATCCCCTAATAATATTGTTAATCATCTATACTAATATTATAAAGCTAAAGAGTTTGTTTGTTTGGTTGAACGCGCTAATCTCAGGAACTACTGGTTGGAATTGAAAAATTGTTCTTGTGTTGGATAGTCCATTTATCGAGGAAGGCTTTAAGCTATATATCAACCCGGAAAAATGTACGCTTCCCGTGAGATAGATTTGTTTTTGTCTAGGGACGAACCCTAATCGAAGCGAGGGTGAGTCGCTAGTCTTTATATAAATAGGCAAAGGCAAAACAGTTCATTACCTCTTTCTCCTCTTATTATCAACTAATATTTTTTTTGTTACTTTCGTCCGTCAATAACTACTAAACAAAAAATCATTTTACGAACAGAGGAAAAAAGTAATTTAAGAAAATTACACCGACTTAAAAAAAATACTAAAAAGTAAAAAATAATTGAAGAGGAGTTTTCATTTACTATAGATACCTACCTAATCAGATATTTTCGAAGTAGGTGTCACCCGATGTAAAGCAAAGCAAATCTATTTCGATACGTATAAATACATCACAAATCGATGTATAATATTTTGACTATAATTAGAGTTCATACCTTGTCATATTTAACTATTAGATATTCATGTCTTAAAGCATTATCGAATGGCACCGATTTCGTAATTATTCTCATATGTGGTTAATTTGCAGTTCTAATACCATTACATACATACATACATATGTGTCAAATTGACCTCCTTTTATTTGAAGTCGGTTAAAGAGTACAAACAGTTTCATCTTTGCCTATTTTTAAATATAGATTATTTAATTTTAAAAAAATAATTAAATTTATATTATTTAACGATTTAAAAAGAAACAGTCGACGAAAAAACGTCAAAATTAATGTACTATGACATACATAATTAAACCTTTACGCAAGTATTAACTTTATAAAAGATTTTTTTTCCTTTCGGGTCATTCTTATCCCCGACCCATCTTAGGCTTTCATATGTGGGGATGAAAGGATTTATTCATATCCTTGCAAATGATCACGTTTACTAAAGAATATAACTTTTAGAAATCCTGCCTCAGTTATATTTGGAAAACCCGCCATTAATTTCATATAAATTTTCCGTACCAGAGTGCTTCACTGTAATTATGACTTAAGACATAATTTAAAGTGACTCATCAGTATATAACTAGGCAAAAACAAAACAGAATAGTACCTTTTTTTTCCTCTGTTTGTCAACCGATTTTTTATTTTCTTTGGCAGCTATCAATAGCTGCCAGCATCATTTTATTGATAAATTAAAGCTCGTCAAAGAGCTTTAGTGTTATCAATAAAAAAATTAAAGTAATTTTATTCATATATGTTTTCCTAATATTTTTAATAATGACTATGATTGAATTTCGGCCACTTCACGAACACTAGTATTATTAGACTAACTTTCAACATAGAAAGTACTATTCGACCCATCCGTACAGATAAATAAATTTGAAGTGTCTGTTTGTATTGTCAAAATAACAACTTTTTACTAAATACATATGAAACTATATAGGTTGTTATAAGATAAAAAAACTATTTATTTTAACTTTTTGTTAGTCTGTCTGTCTGTTTGTTCCGGCTAATCTTCAAAACGGCTGGACGGATTTTGACGGGACTTTCATTGGCAGATAGCTGATGTTTTATGGAGTAATTTAGGCTACTTTTATTTTAGAAAAAGAATTCGGATTCCGCGCGTAAAAATTAAATCCCATGAAATTGTAAACAAAACCCTCGCCCAAGAGAAGCGAGGAAGTCGCTTGTATATTACTAAAAAACAATTGAAAGTTACCCATTTATACTTACAAATTTTAAAACACCACACCTCTAAATACAAAACGTACTTTTCGCGAATTTAATCTGATTTTTGGTTACCGACATTTCCAATTCTTTACAGAAATCATGGTCTTGTGGAGAGACAGATAATGCCCACAAAATTACAAAAGTATTTCAAAAATACAAAAATCGAACAAAAGTACCTTACAATATTACAGTTGTTGCAATATTATAACTTACAGCTGTTAACTTTAATCTTAACTACCCCTTTACAGATTAAATAGGAAAGCGGAGGCTTGAATAGTGTCATAATCAAAGGCGTTTCAGTTCATTTATGCAGATGGTGAAATTCAGTTTGCTCGCAGTAATACTGTAAATTAGACTAACCATTTATGATTTTTAATTATAAAAAGTAGTATAAGGTTTAAAAGTTTAATTTTTTTTAATTTTCGCCTTGCGCAATGGATTGTGGGTTTGAATCTCGCTTGAGGTAAAAAAAAGTAGACAACGCTCTTCTTCAGTTTGGTATGTATTTTTATATATGAGTATTTCTTATACATGATCTGTATGTGAGATATTGACATCAATTAGTATTAGTAATTTTATCTTAAAATTTCTTCTTATATATATATAAAATTTTAACTGAGTAGAATCTGTAAATTAAATATTTTTTCAGAAAATCTTATTGAAATAGTCGTCATAATCACAGAAGCCGAATCTATAGTTTGTAGAATTTTTATTTGTCTGCCTGGGAAGGTGTCAGGAGAAAACCACAGGAAAAAATTTGATGAAATTTGGTATAATGATAGCTAGTTATCTGGGTCAACACATAGGATACTTTTTACTGCGGGAAAATATCCTATCTCTAAGAAATCTGTACTAAACGTTTCTATATTTGTTTTGTTTCTTTTAAATTATATATTTCTAAGTGTAAATGCCTTTAAAAACGTAACCTATATTTTTTTCCACAAATCAAAGTCAAAAAGGTCGGATATACGTTGTTATAAAATTTAAAGTTAGACGCCGCGATACAACGAAGGTCAAATTAAAACGATCTTATCGACTGAAGTATGCTACGCATTTGAACACGCAAAAGTCGCAAGCAACAGATTGTTATAAAATACAAATAGACCGACATATTTATTGATTTTACACACATTCATACATACAATATATTTTTCCGGGCTAAAAAAAAGTCTATGTGCCACTCCAGACTATAATGTGCCAAATTTCATCCAGATCCGTTTAGCCGTTCTGGCGTGAAAGAGTAACAAACATCCAAACATCTAAACTTTCACATTTATAATTTTAGTGTAGATGTACTCGATGATTATTATTTCCTTCTAGATTATAAACAAAACAAAGGAAACGGTATGATAATAATGATGGTTTGTTTTTTTTTAATAAATAACATATGAGGCATGTATGTGACTGGTATTGCCTATTATTTTAAAGAGTTTTCATATCAAAGCAATTGGCCCAACTGGCACGACCAGATGTCATAAAACAAAGAATAATAAAAATATTGTGATTTTCCATCGAGCGTAGAGCTAATTTCTGCTTTTGATATACTTTGAAAATGGAATGTATATTTCGTCTGTATGTTCGTGTGTATGTTACGCGATATCCTCACAAATAATAATTAATCAATTTTCATATTTATTTTTAATATAATATATCGTCACCTCACGGGATATAGGTACTTATAAATTTAAAATGTGTCTGTAGTAATAAAATGTAGTTTCTACCCTCCATCTTCTCTGTGGCCGTAAGGAATAGATTTTAATTTTAAAATATAACGAGAAAGCTTCTAATATCCTCCTAATATTAAACAATTAGGGAATTATGGTGCTTTACCACCTCGCTTGCATTTTACGCTTACTATTTAATGGTCAATTTATTTCTATATTAAATCTCAATTTTACATATAATATATATTGAAAATATTTAAAGCAATCCTTATAGGTTGGCTTAATTTTGCCAAAAATATCAATGTACATATATGTTACTATATAATAATAAAACTTTATGTACAAGAAAAGAAAATACGATAAATATACTTAATAATACATATAAAACAAATGTACACTTAATAATTCCTGTATAAAAACTTTTTATTATGAAAATATCGATTTTTAAATTGATACTATTATAATATATAGACAAACACTAACATATAATTAATAATAAATCGATAAAATAACAACGTAGCGCATAATCCTTTTAGAAATTAAATAAAAAGTTGATTACAGCGTGTCGTTTTGCCGGAACGAAGTCACAGCTTAAATGTGTTTAAAAGAATATTTTACGAGCTCACGCTCGTTGACAAATGAAAAGGGTCAATTAAAACACATTTCAGCATCAATTTTTTACGCTTTAAACCCTTTATGGCGAGAACACTGCACCGTGACAGTTAATAATTGAGTTATAAAGCTATCTGCGTTAAATATTAAAAGATGGGGTAAGAAATTGTGGTAAAAATACTTACCCCAAAGTAGTCATAGTCACGATGGTGTACCAAAACGCAGCAGGAATTGATGTGAAGTTAGTGTCCTGTTCATTCTTCTCCGCGTAGAACATAACAGTGGCGAATATAATAATGGCCATCGCCAGTGAGAAGACCAGGAAACCCAATTCGCTGGCGCATGACTTTAAAGTATATCCTAGAATTCGAAGTCCTTGCGAGTGCCGCGAGAATTTGAAAATACGGAACACTCTAAACACTCTCAAGGTAACGAATGCGCCTGACACGTCGTCGTTGTCAGTGATCCCCAATCCAATATAATATGGCAGGATAGCTACCACGTCGATGATTGACATGACAGATCTAACAAATTTGCAACGATCCGGCGCCGCAAATAATCGGAGCAAATACTCAGCCGTAAATATCATAACACATGCTGTGTCTAGACAAAAGAATACTATTTTATATCGCTCGCCACAAGGCAGAGTGCCCGCCCGCCCAGGCCTGTGCCCACACGGGACAGTTTCAACAACATTAGCCATCACAGAGACGGCGATGAAAAATCCAGTCACGTAGTAAAATACTAGAGCGGCTGTAGATGTGTGAGGATTTTCGAAAGCTCTCCACATCTTTTGCCGTAAGTCAGTCAATTGCGGCAGGCTCTGATCTCCCGCCTCGCTAAGTTTATCGTCCATTAACCGTTCAGCATTTTCACGTTTCCTATCCCTGTAGTCTTCATAACAGCAATCGCCAATAACGTCTGGCAAAATACCGAAAAACGCGAGCTCCTCATCGTACCCGGTCAAACACTCATGTTTTGGGTAGTGAAGCTTTCCAGTTCTGTAGTAATTGAGTATATGTCTGAATATATCTGGATCTCTGTCGAAGAAATACTCCCGACTGTCCTCGTCGTAGAAAAATTCGCGCTCTGAAGATCCGAGGAGAGAATCGGGGTACTTCTCGAGGGTATTTCTCCATGTTTCGAATCGTCTTCCGGACACATTGATAAGGAGCTTCTCGTCTTCGGCACGTCGGCGGTCTTTGGGCACGGGAGGGGGAGGTAGAGGGTGCGTGGCTATAGGAACCCAGCCGATGGCGGCGGCGCGCGCGAACGGCAGCCATGCGGCGACGGACGCCATCGCGTGCTGTCGGCGCCACCGTCGCCGCGATACTGACTGTAGCCGTGCCCCCCCGCGTCGCGCTATTTCGGGCTACCCGCCCAGATGACGCTGTGTTACCAGCTTCTTAACTGAAATAGCCCATACACATGTTTCAATTTTATTGCTATTGGTTTTATTATAGACGTTAAATTAAAGTTTGTGTATAAAATATTTTCACACCTAATTTTGTTTCAAATTACTATATAAATATTTCTTTTTTTTATTACTCTCTAAGCACTGGTGACTTGACTCAACCTTCGATTAAAACACTACTAGTAGGATTACAAAATATACAGATGCTTATTACAGCAGTAGACGTATAGCCCCGTAACATTAATTTCTTTAATACCCTATGAAAAAGCAAGGCACGCGCCCTGCAGCAACCCCATCCCGGGTAAAATAGAAACACGCGTGCGCGAATCGTGACGTCACCATCTAATAAATTGATTTTCAGCTACCCATCCCTTTCTCTTCCGTGTCATTCTCGATCACGCTATCCACCTCGCACCTGGCAAGCGCGGGTGACCTTTTGTACGTTTTGCTTAGTTCCCGAGATTTTTTTTTAAAAGGCCTTTGTCTTTGCATGTGAAAAGACTGGATGCCTTAGGGCCTATTTCTTAAATGAGTTTCTCTTTTCTCGAGGCGTTTATACTGTCAAAAATAGGTCTTCAAAACAGGTTAATGACATTAGGCTTGGTGCACATTGATTTGACGCTTTTAGACCATCGGCACGTTAATCTTCCGAGCTATCTAGGACTGCTATTAATGGTTCATTCATTTCAATCAATAGGTACTATATAATATATTATATTATAACAATATATTATTATGTTTATATAATAATATATGTATATATAATAATATATATATTATGTATATTATATATGAATAACATAACTGCTTCAGCTCCATTTAATGAATATTTATCGACGTTTAGCCTTTTAAGCTTTGTCGTTGTAATAGATTATTAATATAACTATGGTATAAAGGTCAATTTTTTCTATTAATGTATAATGGAAAAAATATTTTTTTTTTTTATAAAATTAGAATTATAACATAAGACATACATATACTATAGGTTTGAAATTTTGCTGATCAAGATCCGTTTTGAATAATTAATTCAATATCTGTATCAGCTGTAAAAATTTAGACAAATAAACAGATTCAATTTTACATTATTACTAGCGGACCCAACAGACATTGTCTTGCCCGAATCCTTGGCCTTTTGTTTGGGTAGAATAATTGATTTCGATAGTGAAACAAATAATATGAGATAAACATTATCACACAACACAAATATTATCAAAATCAGTCCAGCTGTTTAGGAGAAATTCAGTTTTGGAGAAATTCAGTAACATTAACACATACATAAGAATTAGTTTGGACAGGACAAAAGATCTGTCGATTCCGCTTGTAATAAAAATAAAAAAAAAAACCTAGAACCCGACTGCAACGCCACCTACGGGGTTCAAATACGCACAAAAAATTTAATCATAAATAGTTTAGCCGTTTAGGAGGAGTTCAGTGACATACAGACAAATTATATATGTATAAAAATTACCAATTTGCATTTCCTTTATCCCTGCCGTATCTGGGTCATGACTTCGATTCATGACGTAGGTACTTTTCGCGTGCAGTGAATGAGAGCTTCATGGGTAAAGCTGATCTCACAATAATTGTTATAATGTAGATCAAAAATAAACATAACACATTTCATTTTCATCACTTGAAATATAAGAAAAATAATACGTAATTGAAATTTAATTTTGTAGCTTTGATATTTAATTTAAACAAATATATTCGATGATGATTATATTTATTTAGGATTTTCCTGTGATTTCGAGTTTTATACGTTCCTTTCAATTATCTCAATTAATGACAATTATACTTCGTATCTCTCTCAAAGATGATTAGGTTTACAAGTAGCAGTACGCCAGATTGATGCTGTCCTAGTCACACTTTTAAAGTTACTTTTTTTTATTAAAAGCTTTTACTCTTATAAAGAAAAAGTTTAAACTATTCTTTTTTGAATTAGTTCTTAAACGACATCCCACCACACCATTTTGTTTCATATGTCATTACGCGTTTTTGTGTTGTTCGAGTCACAACAATTTTACAAATTTTGTTATATCAATATGGGAAAAAGAAAGCGATTGGATAAGAATAGTACTGATATCGAAAAAAATGTTTTAAAGAAAGTAAAAAAACTAAATAGTATGTTAAAAGATTATCAGAATCACTTGCATATTCGCATTATATTTACTTGGAATTTACTATTTACTATTTGACTGTTTGTAAACCTAATCATCTTCATTTTTATCTATATAAAACGTACCTAGGGACAGGGACAGCGCAATTACAGGCAAGAGGCATATCATCTTAGTCCTCACAGTGACAACGCACCTGTGGTTCTGCATTTTTGTTGCTTAAAACCTAAGTGCATGAACCGTAGGTGTTATGGGCGACAGATACTGCTTTACATCAGGTGGTCTGTCTGCCCGTTTGTCACTGAATCGCATAAAAAAAATAAAAACCTAGGGACGCACCCGGGCGAAGCGAGGATAAGTCGCTTATTTATGTAGAAAGCAAAATGCATATTTTTTGCTAAATTTGTATAACCGTTATGACAATGCTAATAACAAAAAGCAAGGTTTCTTTTAACTCTTACTCGTTAGTAGATTTTAATTTCAACTTTTCAGTCTCAATAGAGCCTTTGTGAATAACGTAGACATTTTCATCGCAGTAAATTAACGTTTACCATTTTGCTAAAGGTGCTCGAATTATTACAATGTACGCTGTACTTTGTGTCATAAAGGCTGTGGTCGGTTGTTTTTTTTTTAGTTATACATTGAATATATCTAGATTTTTTTATTAATCTACAGTATATGTATATAAAAGAGTCTTCTGTGGTATTGTTTGTTATTAAAGACTATAGTTGTATGGAGATGAGTGCAGGTTCAATTCTGACCGGGGCTAATTTTATATTTATGAAATATTTGTATGTTTTTAATTTTAATTCACACTTGTGTATATAAATGGAAATACTGCATATCTGGTTAAACCCTTTAGAGTTTTATTCATACTAAGTAAAATGACCTCTTAACTATTTTAGATTACAGCGGTAATCATATGGAGATTAGCCATCTAGCGCAGGATATTGTATTGCACAAGTATGCGCGCAGACACAAGTGCACTCTCTTTCCTGTCACTCTCATACTCTGGTGGGACAATACAAGACACGACCGGTGAGAGTTAAGGCGCAGGGCAACGATTTAACGTGCTCCCCGAAATACGAGGGTGCAACACCGCCAACTTCCCATCTCTGGTCTGCTACTGATAATTTATAACGAAAAAATTGTAAAAACAACTATCTTTTTGGATTTTATCTCAGACACAGAAGAGTCTCTTCCGTGACCTAGCTGTGAAGCATTCGAAACGTCGGAAATCAAAAATCAAAATAAATCTGCCAAAAAATCTTGAAAAAAAAGTTTTATTCAAAAAAAAATCAAGAACCATACTTAGCCCGACCCGAGATTCAAACACAGGATCTGCAACCATACATACTAGACCATCGAGACCGCTAGAACTCTCATATAAATATGCTCTATAATATACAGAATGCAACAAATTGATGGGACATTTTTTTTTATGTGAACAAGGGGGCAAACAAGCAGGAGGCTCACCTGATGAAAAGTGATTACCGCCGCCCATGGACATCTGCAACACCGCAAGGCTTGCAAATGCGTTGCCGGCCTTTCAAGAATGAATACGCTCTCTTTTTGAAGGTTGTCAGGTCGTAACGGCTCGGAAAGACCGCTGGCGACAGCTGGTTCCACAGAGTGGTTGTGCGGGGCAGAAAATGCCTAAGAAATCGCACTGTAAACTGTAACTGTGGAACGCTGGACATCGAGGTGGTGTGAATGGAATTTACTATTACTATGAAAAGAAAGTACCTTAAATATTGAAGTTATCAAGTTTTACTCAAAGGAAACATTCCCTTATTTTAAACAAATAATATCTAAATTTTAATTTAAATTTATTTTCATATTATTTTATTCGAAATGCTTTCTATTTTTGTATTCACTAGCGACTTGCCCTTTTTTAAAATGATTTAAATGTAGCATTATTCTTATTTTTTTAAATAAAATAATATTTAATTTGGGAGATACTTTATACTTTCAATAATTAAGACACTTTTCTTCTTTGTCCCGTACTTTTATTCTACGATGTTAAAAGTCGATATATATAGATAAATTGTGAGATTTCAAGGTTTTTTTTTTAATTGTAAGATACAATATTTGTTGTGATTTTATCCTTACAATAGACTCTGTCGATTAGTTCGATAATATAGTGAAGGTATATTTTACTGTATTTTAGTTGTTTTGATTTCCGGTTCAGGTAAGTTATTTTAAATAAAATTTAAAGTTATTTTTTTTTTAAATAAAGCAATAAAAAAAAACTTGATAATTGACCTTTGAATAAAACTTGATAACTTCAATATTTAAGGTACTTTTCTTACAATCCCTATCTATTTGTTCCACCCTGTAGACTAAGAAAAAAACTTAGTCACGCTAAAAACACTGATACAAAGTTACAAGCGACTTTAGCTAACACCGAGATATAACTATCTACCAAACAATGCCTAGCTCAGTTTACTGGTTTGAAGTTTATAATAGTTTCTACTTCCTTTAAAGTGAGTTGCCTAAAATATTATAAATAATATATATAAGATGTTATCTATACATATAATATAACAGTAACTTAGCAAAATCGATGTATGCGTATCCCGCAAAAAGTACTGAACCGATTTTAACTAAATTTTATTTAGTGATATCTTATTACTAGGATCAACATTTAGGATACCTTTTACTACAGGAAAATCTTTCATTCCCATGAGAAAACGTAATAACTGGTTCTATCGAGTTGTTCTTAGAAATTTACATGTCTAACACTGGCTAAACCTTATATAAAAATAATGTACTAGAAAATTACAGGTCTTACAGAAAAACCTGCAATAGCATAAGTTTTTCTTCTAAGGTACATTCGCAATAACTATGTATTCATATATATATATAAAACGTACCTAGGGACGCACCCGAGCGATGCAAGGTTAAGTCACTAGTAAATTATAAAAAAATAAATGGCTAATAATAGTTACTTGTAAATGTGAAAGTTTGAATGTATGTATGTCTGATAGATACTCCACGGTATATCAGCCAGGAAACACCTACTCAACTGAGCCGAGATAGGTAAAAACGTTAGTTTTTTTTATTATTCATTCATTAAATCAATATTTTAATGTAGTTTCAGTTCGAAAAAACACATTTTATACTATATATGTATCAAAATAGGCTTTTTCAATGTTGCCTGTACCTAGATTGGAATACCTCAACTAGGTCACACAACAGCTCATTTAACATTTAAAAGCGCTTTTAAGTTTAGACTTCGATTGATTTCAGTATTAAATTTGAAATTAACAGTTCTTTACAATATTACTTACTTGTATGTTTCCAATAATATTGTAACACTAGCGTCCACTCGTGGCTCCGCCTGCGTAAAACAATTGTATAATACTGTATCTTTATAGCGGTTTTTTACGGTTTAACATTTTGTATAGATTTCTCAGAGATGAGATATTTTCTCGCAGTAAAAAGTATCCTAAATGTTGACACGAATAACCAGCTATCATCATACTAAACTTCATAAAAATCTATCCAGTGGTTTTCTCGGGATGCATTCCCAGACAGACAGACAAACAGTCAGACAGACAGTCACAAATTCTAAAAACTACAGATTCCGCTTCTGTATCGATAATAATGACTATTTCAATAATATTTTCCAAAAAATATTTAATGTAATGATTGGACTCAGAATTTTATTATATATATAGATAGCCTATATGTAATTCTGATGTACATTTTCTTGAAAGTTATATTTCATCAAAATCCAATCAGCATACTTTGTATAAAAAGTACTACTACATCCAGTCATACCATATCTCCATCCTCAAAAACTTAGGCAAAAAAATCTTAATTTTTATTGGAAGACTCATTTTGTCATAGGCACAAACTAACTACTTTCCATTACTTAGGTCTTAGGGCGTGATTCATAAATCGCACTTGCAATTTATCTCACATATAGACTACGTTTGTGTTTTTAATCGCCATATCTAAAAAAATGGGTCTATTTAAAGGGCTAAAGATCGAAGAAACCGATTTCGATGAAAATGAAATTGTATTTAGCCCTTTTTAACGTCCCACTGCTGGGCACGGGCCTCCCTTCAATACGAGGGGAATCAGGCCATAATTCACCAAGCTGGCCAAGTGCGGATTGGCGGACTTCAACTTGCTAGGTTTTCTCAGACATGCAGGTTTCCTCACGATGTTTTCCTTCACCGTAAGGCAAGTGGTAATCCTGTTGAAAATGATTCGCACATGAAAATATCAGAGGTGCGAGACCCGGGATTTGAACCCGCTTCACTCGGTGTCCCAAGTGAGCGCTTTACCGCTGGGCTACCACTGCCTTAAATATATAAAAATGAAATAGAAAATAATAAATTTCGATGAAAATAATATATGGAAATAGCTTTAACCGTGACTTTTTTTATTTTAAGAAATTAACCCGTATTATGCAATAATTGTTAACAAAAATGTACATCACCAATCATTAATTTAAACGGAAAGAGTTGGTGCGGTTTTTACTACATCGCTAATCACTGAACTATTAATAGTTTTGCATGTGTGTTTGTTTGTTATTCTATACTGATATGGCTTGACAGTTTTGGATGAAATTTATTACAGACAGACAGACAAGCAAAAATTTTTAAAAATGTGTTTTTTTGTACGTTGCGTATATAATTTGATATGCGTTTAGTAAAAAGATGTTATTTTGACATTACAAACAGACATTTCAATTTAATTTATGTGTATAGACATAGAATATGACCTGGAGGAGAGTAAAGCATCTAGGGACCCAAGCTGAGAGAGGGTAATTATTATAAATACAAAAGACAGACCTAATAGTAAATATATTATCTTAAAAATCTTTAAATACGAGTATCTATTAAATCAGTATCTAAGTAAAATATTCTTATCATACTATTAATATTAAAAATGGGTTCTACCCTATTTTTTATATTTGAGTTATGGTCCACTGGAAGCTGGAAAAAGGTCTCTTTTGGGAACAATTTCGTTAAAGTTAAGACCTCAATGCATAAAGAAATACAAAAATGGGAAATTATATTTATGTGGCTTTTCTTAGTATATTTAAATTTTACTTTTCTTTTAGTGAAGTGAATCCTACTAAATGCGAAAGTTTGTAAGGATGGGACGGACGAACGGGAGGGCGAACGTACGAACAGATGAAGGAATGGATGTTTTTACTGTTATTACTGACATAAGAGGAACACGTAGGCTATAATATTTAAAAATATTTAAAGTATACATTATTGTACTATGCCTGCAGAGCTTTTGGAAAACGGTGCTTTATAATGTATACTAATATTATAAATGTGAAAGTCCGTGAGAGTGTATGGGTGCTTGTTAATTTTTCACACCAGAACGGCTGAATGCATCTGGATGAAATTTGGCACAGAGATAGATTATAGTCTGAAATAACACATAGGATACTTTTTACCCCGGAAAAATATACGGTTCCCGAGGGATAGATTGGTTTTTGTTTTTCTAAAGGCAAACCTGAGCGAAGCTAGAGTGAGCCGCTAGTCATTAATAATCAGTAGTCGATGAGTCAAACATAGATTATACATTGGTGATGTTTAAATATAACTAAACACCGTTTTCGGAATTAGCAGTTTACAGAACTACCACAGTCTACTAATCCATACAATCGTCTAACGAAGTCGAAGAAAAAAGAAAAAACCCGTCAAACTGTCAAGTTAAGGTGAAGACGAATTAAGATGAATTACACGTAAACCGGAATTCTATCTATACAGATAAATAAAATGGAAGTGTCTGTTTGTAATGTCAAAATAATAACTTTTTATCAAATACACACACATACACAGTGCTTAAAAGAAAAACACGTTTTTTTTGTCTGTTTGTTTTGGCTAATCTCCGAAAAGGCTGGACTGACTTTGACGGACTTACTGGCAGAAAGCTGAGGTTATAAGGAGTAACTTAGGCTACTTTTGTTTTTAAAAAAGATTTAGGGTTCCGGTCAAAAACAATTAAAACGTACCTAACGTAACGGACGCATCCGAGCGAAGCGAGGGTAAATCACTAGTAAATATATAAAGGTAGGAAATATTTCGAATAAAATAATTTTAAAACACAACCGACCTTATATCCCTAACTAAGTCTTAAAGAATTAAAACTAGATTGAGTTTTAAAATCTCTAAAAACTTAAACCAATTGTTATTATATTAATCAGTGTGACTGTTTATTACATTGCATAAATTATAAATTCACATTATTTTATCTTTTTAGTATATAAAATTCCCAAAAATTATCCCATATCACGATGTTGGTCCGCGATGATCTCTAAAACTACTTATCCGATCTTAACATATTTTAATTTTAAAAGTGTGACTTGTTCCAACTTAAAAGAAAAAATAGTTTTTATCTCGATTATTTCCTTTTTTTATTGCAAAATTAACGATTTTTATATCTGGAGAAACATTCAGGAGAGAAAACCTTCGAAACGGCTACCGTAAGCTACAAATTCTACCCCCAAAGTAAAGAAAAAAATAATAATAAGTGTGCCACAGCAATGCGTAGCCCGGTCTGTTAGTAATTTACAGTTTGTGAACCTGTCCTCAAAGGTTATTGTAGATTTTTACAATATTTAACCTTCTATTATAAAAGTTTTGAATTTAGATTTTGAGACTTGATTTGGACTCGTTATTTGGAATATGAGAAATAATAATATTTTCACTATAGCATGGTGCGGGTGACACTTGTCAGTACATAATATAAAGGGGAAGTGACAACATTCAATCAATTTTATCGATAAAGACTTCAGAGAAAAAATTTAAGGAAAAAGTCATAATAAATACATTCTCATGTTTTACTATCACTTCTTTAAATAAAATATTTTAACATAACTCTCCCAGTTCCCAAGATCAAGATTACGTAGATTGTTGGTAACGTAAATTTTTTTTTGCTATAAAATTTGTATTTAACAACCTAAAAAATAACGTACGAAAAGAACTTCCCGTATAAGAAATATCGACTATTTATCATAACAATAATTTCTCATCACTAAGACTACATGCATAACAAATCGCCTAGTTTTTTATTATAGTTTAAATTACTTGGACTTACACTATCAATTATTGAATACCATAAGCTTATAATATTTAGGTAAGAGTAATATTACGCCATGTTTGTAAATCAGGAACATTAGTGAAAGAGAACGGTTTAACAAATGTCACCCGCACCAAGTTACAGTGAAAATATTATAGTTTCTGTTTTTATCTTATCTCTATGGCTATATATGGCTCTATATGGCTAACGCGCTTAGATACGCTGCAAGAGGGCACTAGTGTAGGGTGAGGTCTCTAAATCTGTTAAATGACACTGAATGTTAACTGTTTGTGAGCTTTTAATGACGGCACGTTTGGCTCAGTTTGTAGTGACCCTACTTTCTGCGCCAGTGGTCGCGGGTTCGAGTCCCGCTGGGGGCATTCATTTGTGTGATGAGCACGAATGTTTGTACTCTAGTCATGGGTGTTTATATTTATAATATGTATGTATTTAAAGTTATATATATGTAGTGTATCAACTATCTGGTATCCATAACACAGGCCTCGTAGCTTACCATGGAACTAGATGGTGTTGTGTGTTAATGTCCCAACATATTTATATTTATTTATATATTATTTTTATCGCGAATTTTCACTAATATTTATGATTAATGTAAAGATTGTGCCATTCCTAATTAATTATTACAGATACGGATCAATAAATCTTATTGGTTTAAGAGAACAATTAAGGAAAATCTACGTTTTATTTACTTGGCTATGATTAATTATTTAAATTCTTGATAGAACTTTTAAATAAAACTATCTTTTCGGATTTTTTCGCGGATTTATTTTGATTTTTGTTTCCCGACGTTTCGATTGCTTTACAGCAATCATGGTCACGGGAGAGACTAAGGTGTCAGATGTCTCAAAAGCATTATACAGTTGTTACAGACAGCCTACCCACAATTAACAAAACTAATATAATAAATAAATAAATAAAAAAATGTAATCCGAAAAGATAGTTTTATTTAAATGTCTAATATTCGCGTAAACCTAAGAAAGTATTTCTTGATAGAACTGTTTTTGTACTAACAATTATAATTATTATATTAAATTTATTGGCCATTCTGCACTAACGAATACATTTTCAACGAAAACGATAGGACCTCACTCGCCAGTGGCGCCAACTGGTGTAACCTGAAACAATAGCATTCATTACAGAGTTGCAATGTTGTATCTGTGACTTGCAGATAACAATATTATTACTTATCTGTGCAATCTTAAATATCCTTTTCGGATATTTTCGCGGAACCAAAAATCAAAATAAATCCGTGAAAAAATCTGGAAGTAGATTTATATAAAACTTATCTATTATATTTAATAATAATATGTGTATATACTTCTTTCCAGGCATGATAGATAGCGTGCATTTGTTGTAAAATATGAATTAAGGGATTGATATAAATCAGTAAAGTAAAATACAAATCCAATTTAAATCAATTTTCTTGTCAATTGTACAAGTAAAAAATGTGAATTATCAAAATGGCGCCAAACTCAACTGCCATCTTTTTCACAATTCTTATTGTACAATGCAATACTATGATATGTTAAATGTGTATAAAAAATCATATTATATAATATTAATCAATATTGTAAAGTACAATTGCAAAAGTTACCTAAAAATCAACTAGATTTCCATAATTAGATAGAGAAGTTTAGTCTCAGGCTAAAGAATTAAATTCAATTCAATTGTTTAGTAGCTCTTAGAAGTGCTGTGAATAATTATGTACACGGAACCCGCCAAAAAATGTCAAATTCAAAAATAGTAGCGTGTTTTGCTGTTTATGTTACTATTCTCGTTTTTGCCATACATATTATACTTGCTTCAAAGAACAAGATTAAATTTTATATATGATAGGATTTACTATTTGACAATAAAATATGAATTTTAAAAATGAAATTATATTATTTATTAAGAAAAATAAGAAATTTAATAACTTTAACTAACATCTTGAATATTTTTTTTTTCATTTATATATTTATAATATGTTATATTTAAAGTTATATATGTATAGTGTATCAACTATCTGGTATCCATAACACAAGCCTCGTAGCTTACCATGGAACTAGATGCTGTGTCCAATGTCCCGACATTTTTTTATTTATTTATTTATTCAAAATTACTAATAACTTGTTAAAGCTTGTTGCATTAACAATAGAACCCTGATTATTGCTTAACCCCTCGAGTTCCTCAGCTTAGATCAAACATAGAACTAAATATAAAGCCAATAAATTAATAGAATTTGAAAAATTAATTGCTGTGATAACTAAATAAATGGTGATAAATAAAAATACCTAACTGATGCTATTATATTTAAAAAAATACAGCCAAATTTGAGATACTCCCTCTTTTTGAAGAAGTACATTGAAAAAATAGCTCATATTATGCTATTTCTTATAAGGGGGAGAGTGCTAATACTTAACGCACGTAAAATATGTGTATATTATTATTACATACGTGTATAGTGCATTATATATGGTACTACTACTTTATAATATAACGACTGTATAATACTATGTTCCTCCGTCAACTTGTTCCCCTCTTTTTAGTTCGCTTTTTACGCCATTTCACTTTATTTTTGTATACCTTTTTTATTTACAGCTTTTTATTTTTGGTCAGTTAGATATTTGGAGTTTTAGTTAGCTACTAGCGACTGACCCACGATTCGCTCGGGTTCGCCCCTAAGCACGTTTTAATAGTTAATATAGAATAGACTATATACATACATATGTTCATATGTGCATACATAGGTATAAAAAAGTAGGTAAGTACTTACAAAAAGGAAAATTTATATTCCTTGAGTAATGATTGATTACCCATACAAACTTTCACCCCCTTTTCATCCCCTTAAGGGATGTTTTCCGTAATAAATCTGACATATAATTTAGGAAATGGGTGTGGTGCCAAGGTCGGCCCTTGCTACATCGACCAGTTATAATCCTTTGTAGCTCTACTTACATCCTTCCCAGAATCTCAAACTATGCCAAATTTCATTCAAATTGGTTTAGCAAATTAGGCGTGATAAGGTGACAGACAGACAGATAGAAAGACAGAGTTACTTTCGCATTTATAATATTATAGGTAGTATGAATTTTTAATCCCAAACTAATTTTAAACATATAAGTTATATACATTTTTGTGATCGCCTCTTAAAATCTATTATTTTGATACCCTACTCGATAGGTTCAGACGAAAAATTAAAAAAAAATATCTGGCGCCTAAAATACGCCATTTTGATTTTTTTTTCTATATAGCCTATGACACTCGTTTAGTAATAACGAGCGAAAATAGTATACATGTAAACAGTCATATAGTTAATCAGTCAGTCAGTCAAACACATAACCCCTTTAGGGGCCGCAGTCGGGTAAAGAGAGAGATCCGACTGAAATCAATGTAAGTTTAAAAAAATGAATTACTGAAAAAAAAATCACCTCTAAAATATCTATAAGAGAGATAGAGGGCAATCATAAAAAATGTAGCACTTTATAAAATGTACATTTAATCTTACATATCCACGTACTATGTACAAAGAGAAAGCGCACTATACATGCACAAAAATATTTCATTATCTATAATATATTAGACATCATAAGTTACAGACACCGAGTGCATCAGAATATTATAATAAGCCGTAGCTTATAGTGTTTGAAAACAATAATATTATTACTTTTCATGCTAACTTTGTATATAAAATTATCAACCATTTATCAACCAAAGTATTGGTAGTAATATATGATTACTACAAATACTTTGGTTGATTTTTCGTAATTTTTCTCATAAAGATGTTATATGAGCTAGAGAGTGATGCCAATAATTTCGCGAAGTTTTCTGAGGCATTCATTTTCCGAACTGCTTGCTGGTAGAGTTTTGACAAACAGTAAGTGTATTTTTAAAATATCATATGTAATATTGAATAAAGAATTTTGAATTTCAATAGTATAGCTACTTTTTGGTTACATATAACAATGTTCTATAGAAATAAGTATAAGAAGCACATTATTCATGATTAGATACTTAGGATGCGCCTATATTATATTATAAATTAATTCAAAAAAAGATTCATTGAAATAGAAGAAGCTATTCTCGTGAAATTTAAACAACATCGTTACGTATACTTGAAATAACGATTTTAACTACTAAGCTATTATCGACAAGTTTATTTCTACAATATATATAATATCTATATAATAGAAAACAAAATACATAAGAATCTCAATATATTCTGATCACGTGACATTGCGCTATATCATTTCCATAAATTGTTTAGTTTTCTATTAGCAATGGGTGTTGTAGAATGTTATCTTGTTTAAGTACCAAGAATTATATGACTCGATTAATCGAGTTACATTCAATCTTTTCAATGTATTTTTACGAGAAATTATTACACGTTTACAAATAAAAATAGTTTTTTTTCTTAATTAAAAAATTAAGATCTCTATTTTTGTGGTAAAAAAATAGAATGTACAATTTTCCTTTAATTTAATACAAATCGTGACAAAATATGATTAAACTGACGGTTGACAGTATACTACAAATTATCTTTTTTTAAATAGCGTGTCAGCTTTTAAGATATTTTTTTAGAAAAGTGAGTAAATAATTTTGATTTGAAATTTTTAGATTAATTCCATTTTTAACCGAATTCAATAGAAGGTTCACTGATATTATAAATTGTGGATAAATTATGTTTTTTTTTATTTGGAAGAGTGTAAATCTGTGGTGGTCATTTTCACCAAGTCAAGATCAGACAAAGGAGCCTCAGAAAAATCGAGGGAAATCGTCAAAAATTATACACGCGTATAGCGTGTTTGTTAATTATTATTCATAATTTTTTCTTGTTTATGGCTTCCAATAATAAATACATTTAGCATGAATAAATAAGCAAATTCTTTGGTTAGACTCATAGTCTTTTATAATATTCTGATGCACTTATACATTATGTGATTGGCAAAAAATATTGGTTATTAGTCAACATTACTCAAACTTTTAAAACTGAAAAATTAGATTCCATTATTTAAAAAACATATTATTACATACAGGTATTTTTCAGAAGAAAGTTTTATAAACTATATGAAAATTTAAGGTTTATTAATAAATAATTATCATTTTAATCAAAGATCAGTACAATAATACAACATTCATTAACATCAGTTTGAAGGGGCGTTAGTAAAAAATGATATATTTTTTGTGCGCGATTGGGAGCTAAAGATATGGTTAATGTTAACTAAAACTACAAAATGTATGTATCAAATTTACCAAAAATTTGAGTTTATTTTTCATGCTGGTAACATTTACGACAACATTATTTCAAGTCCAAGTGTAGTCCTTATATTTAAAAGTACAAAATATTAGAACTGGTATTAAAAATGTTAATCAAAATTAGCTTTTGCTTTATTTTCAACAAAAAAAACTTGCAGCAGTGTTACCAACACGAAAATTAGCACAAAATCATTTTCTTGACAACAATTTCATTTTAGCTCCCTTTCCCTTTAAACTGGTAAAGAAAATGCGCTACACAATATTATTTTATAAATCGGTATTTTTGTACACTTTCATCCATATTATAATAATCGACGCTTAAAATTAAAAAAAAAAACAATAAGCGTCCAACGACAATTGCACTTCTTACTCCTTTGGTATAGATAAGGTACATAAAAAGTTAAAATGTATAAATAAAAATCTTAAACCATCAATTAAAAAAGTACTAGATACACAATCAACGACAAAAAATGTCCTCACCAAATGAGCACTCAATTTTACATTTGAGCGCGGTTTTAATTATTTTTTTTTTGTAAAAACAACTTCAGGTGTTGCATTTAAGGTTCAATTTACATTGTTGTATATATATTTCAACTGGAATAATCACCTAAACATAATTGGTGACAATTTTAAAAGAACTTGTGAATGGGATTGTGTATTTTGCATTTTTTTAATCGATGTCTTAAACACATTTATATCTCCTTTACAATAAAAAACACAAATTAATGACTTCATATTAGGGATAAACGAAGGGCAAAGTGAAGACACTAAGTCTCGTGAATCCCGTAAAAAAAATACATAGGTTTATAGAAAAAAAAACCGTTCTACTACCACGTAAATAGGTCTCTATGACCAAGACTGACAGAATTTACAGCCTAATATAGGTATGTAAGCATTTATTGATATTATCCTTCAATAGTCTACATTTTGCACAACTCGGACTAGAATTCTTATAAATACGTGAAGCCTTAAATAATTTAAATCTAAGTAACATTAAGTAATATCACGCACAAATTTGCTTTCATTGTTGTTTATACAACTCTCAAGATTTGGAATGTTACTGAGATCTCTTGACTAGAGAAAAAATAAATTATACTACTTGTCGAAGTACAAAATTTGATACCGGGATATAGTTTATATGAAAATATAACAAATTTCATACTTAAGGGCCATACAAACGCAAATATTAAAAATTGTGATAATGTATAACATATTACGTTTGATAATCCTAGTATAAGAAAGCAATTGCATCAAATTTTGTTGATCGACAATTATTTTTACAAAATAAAACATTTACTTATTGTATGTTGTTCTTCGTGATCCGATTTGATCGGATATTTGCACTAAACCGCTTTAGGTCAGTTTTTTTTGATATCCTGACCGTTGTTATTGCGTTTTCTACTAACTATGAAAGCAAAAAATCGTTTGAACACATTTGAACCGACAACAAAGATAATAAAACAAGAACACGATCAATTAAAGATGATACTGTAAATAATCAAATCTGATACATGAATAATGAGCTAGAAGAAAATTCAAATAAAATTGTGAGCAAAATAGAAAAAAAACACGACATTGATGCTAAAATGTATTCAAACGATTGTAATACGCTATAAATAAATATAACTCATACATATCCTTTATCTAATACTGAAGAACAACTAAATAGCTATTTGATTACGTTTGACTAGAAACATTAAATATTTTAGAGATCAGTTTATTTACCAACGCCATCACACTAGAGTCCCGTACTGTACACTTAAACCTGAAGTTGTCTTTTGGATATTCGAATTTGTATTTGCTTCACCCAATTACACAGATAGCATTTTTTAAAAAGCATACTTTAAATTCAAAATAGTATGAATTTCCTGTCAACATAGTAACATTAACAAAACACTTTTTATCTTGGACGGATTTTAATAAAAATTTCATGGTCAATAGTTTATACCATAACTAAACGAATGCAGTTAAAGACCAGTTTTTATTTATCAAAATCAAGGGGAAGATTCGTAATCCGAGACAACTCCATATTCATCTCAAAGCACTAGCAAATGCTGCTGGGGTATAGGGCGTCACAAAAGGTGATCATCTTGATCATCATGGTCTTCCTCAGACTCTGCTGAATCTAAACTTGGTACATGATCCAAGTCTTGAACCTCACATTGCTGGTCCAGTTCTGTTGATGGTGCATCATCATCTTTCCACTTATCCATAGATCTTCTTCGCGCGTTCATAAAGAAATTACCAACTGTCGTCGGCTCTAAGCCGAGTTGCCTTGCTATCGTTACTTGCATTTCTTTTGATGGCCGCTTTGTTTCCTGAAATTTTTATTTCATATTAAAGGCATTATTTATGAATTCTTTAGATAAATATTAAGGGAAAAAACGAAACAAACTTTTGAAAAATAAAACCATCTTTTCTAATTTTCGGAAAATCTAAAAGGACAGTTTTATTTTAAAATGTCAAATTATCGCGTAAAGTTAAAATAGTATTGTCCAAAAAACAACTAAAACAGACATACAAATGGCATGATGGAAAAAGAAATTGTAAATATTACACCTTAAAATAAATTCTGTAACTTCTTTTATATTAATATTTCTTTATGCTATACCTTAAAAATAGCTTGCAGAGTACGCCGCTGGAGATCTGTGAAAACCAAACGCGGCTTCTTCGGGGAAGGCAGAGTATCCGAACCCATATCCTCCTTGCGCTTGCAACCTGAAATAATTAAAACAGAATTTAACTATAATGAATTATGCATGAGTGCATGCATGCAAAAGTTGCATATCTAGAGTATACAGTAGATTGAAATGGAGCTCATGACTTTTAAACTGTAACTAGAGTACAATTACTCGTCACTAATCTAATAGTGGATTAAGATTGAGTGTCTCTAATACACGATACTTAAAATTTGATGTTAAAATTTAGTTACATTTTTTTCATACAAACAAAATAAAAATATTCTGTGGATCATTTTAAAATCATCAACAATGCTAAAGCCAACCCAAAATGCCAAACCCAAACGGATCTGAACTTATAATTGGATAAGAAAATATTATTTAACACTACTTTTGATCAAATTGAATTCAAACATATTTCATTTGCGCATCACGACAGTAACAAGGAAAACAACTGAAAGAAGCCTTTTATGGCATACAAAGAAACTATTTAATGTGACCCATATGTTAGTACTTACTGCCTCTCTGCGGAATCTGGGCCGCTGTAACAAACAAAGATTATAATTTTAATACTTATAAATTCATTTTAATTTTTACGTCTCCTATTTTCTAGACGATTTGAAGCCCTTGCAATCTATTGACAACAATCATGCCACTAAACATTGACTACTCTTAAACCTTCATTCGCACAAATTTTGCTAAAAATGCATATTTCCAGTATCTTTCAATTAAAGATACGAATAACGAAAAAAAAATACGAATGAAGACTTGCAAGTATGATTATAAATCTAAAAAATCTATTCACAAAACTCTAAATTCTCTATTAAACGTAACTCAAAATTTTACATTTGGCTTCCTAGAAATCAGTACCCTATGCAATATGACAATTTCATCATCTAAGATTTGGTAACGTCACAGATACAACATTGTATACATATCTGTTGAGACATTTTGGAACAGGACATTAAGTCGATCACTGTTCCGAACTGCTCAAAATAGTCTAATTATGAAATTATTATAAATGCCTACCTGGCGACAATGTAAACAACATTAATAAAGGATCTGAAATCACGCAGGCACCTATAAAATCATATTTTAAAATCTATGGCAGCCCGGGCGCGGGGGGAAAATAAAAAGGGAGGGAGAGGGGCAGCGGTAGCAGTCTAACATACATCTTGGCTTCTTGAAGCAACCAAAATACACTTACCTAATGCTAAAAATATTATAAAAACTAAAACAATAACAGTCCCGTTGCATAGGCAGTATCGTTGCCTTATATGGAATAATCTATATATGTATATAAAAAGCATGGGGAATGATACTGCCTATTCAAAAGTAAACATCTATAAAGAGCGGATCTCTATAATTTACACATTTTAATATTTCAACAAAAAAAAATCGTAGACGTTGCTTCCTCTAAAGGCTTGTCACAAAGCATGTTGTGTGAGTTACATATATACTGCTATAACAAAATTTTCATAAAATACATACGTATATACGAGATATTACCTTTGCAACAAGCTATTCAGACTTTGTAATACCTATTAGAAACCAAGTCCACTGCTACGCAGCCAAGGATAGGGATAGGATCACGGAATCACATAATTAATTAATAAAAAAGAGGAACTCAAAATTAACATATTTGACGTAACAAAACCTGAAGAAAAATTTTGCAAACTTAAAAAGAAGAAAGATTGTAAAAATAAACTTTACAGGTCGTTAAAATCAAAGGTATAAGCTTTAAAGGGATATGAATAGGATCTATAGGATTTCAATCCTGGATTCAAATCAGGGAAGGACTCACAAGCATGACACATCCCCGGCAGGCTCATAGGCCGGTGTTTCCCAGGGCGGGGGCGGGTACATGGGGCCAGGCACGGGGGGAGCCTGATACTCCCTGGGATAAGCCTGCTGCTGCATGTTGTTTACATTGTCGCCTTTAATCGTTTGGTTGGGCGCATCTGTAAAATTATACTTAAATCAATAGCGTCAGTGGTATGGTACTAATAGCAATAGCAATAATCGTTAAATATCAAAGTCCTGCTCGAAGATAAGTAAGTAAAATCATTATAAATAACAAACAATTATTATATAAAAAAAACTCTTAAATCTCATGATATATAATTAGTTAACTAATCACATAATATTAGTCGGAATATTACTAGCAATATAATATAAAACCCATGAATAATAATAAAAAACCATAAGAAGTCGAGATACCTAAATAACACTAGAATAGTCTACGAGGGGGTCGCGCGATCGATACAGCGGGCGGGGCGTGACGTCACAGGGAGGGGGAGGAGCGAGGGGGACACCATGTGCTCAGTGCCTGTTCTCTAACGTTTTAATGCTGCTTTAATCTTTATATGTTTTAGGTAAGGTGTGGATTGGGTTTTTACAACGAATATGACACATTATGGGGCTAAATCGCCATTTTTCAACAATTCCATGGGTTTTTTCCCAGATATTATTTTTTTTGGGCACCCTAATTATGAGCCTGGTTAGAATTAGATGTGTTGTGGAAAATTTAACTATTTTTTTTACATTACACTAATTTCAGGAAAGGGCAATAAATTGGGGCGTATATTTATTACTATTGAAATAGTTTTAATTGATAGTGCTCAAGGGGTGTGATGAATTAAATGTTTATTTGTCAATTTGATAGCAGCAGTGTCAGGGGTTTTTAATGTTAACATAGGAATAAATTGATCAAAAATATAGTTGGTCGGGTTTTTTTAACTTAACTTTTATATTTCTATGTTAGCAATCTACCATTAAAATTTTTACACTAATTCCGAAATGAATAAGTTTGTATGTAAATTATACTATCAATGTAGTAGATATATGTATATAATATTACAAGCTGTTATATATCAAAAAACTATAGAATAAGCATTTTCCCATAATTTTAGTACTCTAAAGAACAAAATATATTCAAGCAAAAATTATATTATTATAACTGTCGATACTGACGAACGAATGGACGGACAAGTGAGATTGAATTATAAGTTTTAAACTAAATGGTTATCGTGGCAAAGTGAAATCTAAGTGACTACATACAATGACGAAGCTAGCTAATTTATTCCTATTCATGATGAATATTTACAATACCTATATTTACAGCAAATTCTTACGTTTTCTTATTTATTTTTCTATTGTTTTTCTAATCTAACATTTGAGTTTTTAACGTTTGACAAACAGGTAACTTTGCTAAACTGTAGAAATATCAGGCAAACTATGTAATTATAGAAGAAATTATGAACTTAAATACAAATCAATGTCAAATGTTGTATTCCCATAAGCATAATTATATTCAAAATCCATTAAAATTTCAATGTTTTAATTCAAACTAGCGACTCACCCTCGCTTCGCTCGAGGTACGTCTTAACAGTTAGTATAGAATAGATTTTACATATATGTATACTAGCGACTCACCCTCGCTTCGCTTCGGGTTCGTCTCTAGACGAAAACAAATCTATCCTACGGGAATTGTACATTTTTCCGGGATGATATATAGCCTATAGCCTTCCTCAGTTAATGGGCTACTTAATGCAAAAAGAATTTTTCAAATCGGATTAGTAGTACCTGAGATTAGCGCGTTCAACCAAACAAACAAACAATCAAATTCTTCAGTTTTATAATATTAGTAAAGATGTACAATTCACATTGTACATACATTCACAGGTATAAAAAATAGGTAAGTATTTAAAAAAAAACCCTTACTGGAGAAATGATCGATTCCCTATTAAAAATTAATCTTCCACCGCATCCCTCCCTTTTTACCCCCTTAAGAGATGTTTTCTGGCATAAAAACTATCCTATGTCCTTCCCAGGGTCACAACTATCTCCATACCAAATTTCATCTAAATCGGTTCTCCGGATTAACCGTAAAAAGGTGACAGACAGACAGAGTTAATTTCGTATTTAATATTAATATGGATATATAAAGCTGCTCTTTTAATTGGGCTTAAAGTTGATAAGTCAGTCAGTGAGTCGGGAGTGCCTTTAATTAGTTATTGCGAGTACACCTTAGGAGATAGACATATACTATTGCATACTTTTCTGTAGCCCTTTTTAAGACTTACAATTTTCTAGTACATTATTTTGGTGAATCTTATAAGGTTTAGCCAGCGTAAGCCATATAAATTTCTAAGGACGACTCGATAGAGTCAATTATTGTGTTATCCCGTGGGAATCAAAGTTTTTCATGTAGTAAAAGTTATCCTAAATATTAACCCGAGTTATAAGTTATCACTATACAAAATTTAGTTAAAATCGGTTCTGTACTTTTTGCGTTAAACACACACATCGATTTCGCTAATTTATTATTTTATTATATGTATACATTTAAAATATTTCATTCAGCATTAAATAGTAACAATTTTTTATTGAACGTCATGAGTCTACTACAACTTCGGAACGAAGCCTCAGACCTGAAAAGAACCGGTGAAAGAAGGTTAGCGGGAAAATAATATGACAATATTAATAGTTTAATTTTCTGAGTAATCGGTAAAAGTATAAAAATAGTACCTCCATACGAATGTTATAAATGTGAAAGTTTGTTAGTATGTATGTATGGATGTTTATTACTCTTTTACGCTAGAACTTCTGAACGGATCTGAATGAAATGTGGCACAGAGATAGATTGTAGTCTGGAATAAAACATAGGCTACTATTTATCCCGGAAAAATTACGGTTTCCGTGGAATAGATTTGCTTTTGTTTTTTTAGAGGTGAACCCGAGCGAAGCAAGGGTGAGCCGCTAGTCTATATATAAATAGGCAAAGAGAAAACATTTTAGTATTTTTTTCTCTTCAGTTTTTCAATTGATTTTCTTTTTTTTAACCGACTTCCAAAAAAAGGAGGAGGTTCTCAATTCGACCGTATATATATTTTTTTTTTTTTTTTATGTTTGTTCGGGCATTTTTTCGTCGTTTATGAACCGATTTTGATAATTCTTTTTTTGTTGGAAAGGAGATATCCCAAGAGTGGTACCATGATAAGGAAACCAGGATCTGATGATGGGATCCCAGAGAAATCGAGGGGAACTTTCGAAAATTGTAGCGGCGACTAGTGAGTTTGTTAACTTTTTCATTAAGTATTTTAAAGCACTACTATTTAATGTAGGTCTGGAGTCGATCTGATGATGGACCCGAAAGATAGTCGAGGGAACTCCTCAACGATTTACAGCAATTACCTGGTGTTTGGGCTTGATTAGCTTGTATTGATGATACGTCTACACTAAAAATGGAAAAATAAAACTTTAAAAAAAAAAAAAAAAACCGACTTCCAGGCACTGAAAAATAAAAAATAACTAAACGGGGGTTTTCATTTAGAATAGATACTTAATCAGATTTTTTCGAAGTCGGTGCCAGCCAATACAAATCAAAGCACACCGACTTCGAAAAAATCTGATTAAGTATCTATTCTAAATGAAAACCCCCGTTTAGTTATTTTTTATTTTTCAGTGCCTGGAAGTCGGTTTTTATTTTTTTTTTATATTGAGTAGCTTTAGATGAGATTTAGTGTCATCAATAAAAAAAAGACTAGGTCACTGATCGAACCTAGTATTAATAATCCAGCCAAAATAGTAGAATATGATGTGTTGTTGGTGAACGGAACACCATGGACTTGAAACCTCTAGAACTAAGCAATAGCTATCCCACCCCTCTGGCTGGCTTTCATTGGTCGTTTAGAATGGAGAGTAAGAAGTAAAAGCTTGAAATGATGGCAGAGCTTAATTTGCGTGATAAGGGGGGGCATACACGACCTTTCTTTCTCTTTCGCGATGGTGACACCGGTGCATACCTTTAGACAACCTTAGCTGACCTTAGATGCTTTAAATGCTAGCTGTGCCTTAGATACACATTTCAAACCTAAGGCATAATTTCAATTTGTGACGACTATGTGCCTACGAAGCGAATAATCAAACGTTCAGTGATAGACTTTTAAGGAAGCGGACGTCCGGTGGACCTATCGATATATTTTTAGATTTTACACAGTTCCATTTAGTTTGCCATATATTTCAAAGTTCTAACATTAGCATTATCCGGTACCTATTCTTGAGTAATAATTTGTTATGGTTAATCATACGTCTATTTAGTTAAGCTTTGGTCTGATCCCCCTCGTATTCGTATTGGCACGTTAAAAAGGGCTATACATACAATCTTAGGCCAATCCCGATTACTGTGTACACTGTACATCTATGAAAAAGTATTTTCAGTTCCTTCACATGTTGAACCTGTATGCCTAAACAAACTTAGGCCTAATAAATAAACGAAGCTTTACATGAATCTTACTATATTTAAATAACATAAAAAGAAATGATTACTTTGTAATTATTTATATAATTATACTGTGTAGGGGAGACTAATCCAAAACCAGGTGTAGGGTAAAACCGGGACATGGCATTAAGGTTTTCTAATATGTTTCAAATTTTCAAATAATTCCTTCTTTGCATTCATCTTGAATAGTTTGTCAACAAAAGTTAAATGACATGCGTGCATGCTCGTTGGAAATGTTACAGAAAACAGTTTTTACGGAGGTTGGATATAATATTAGACGGATTTCAAAGGTGTTCTTAAATCTCGTATTTCAAGGAAAGTGGAATTTGTTTTTGTTATAAAGATTAAGTGTGTATTAATGTTTAAAGGAACATTGGTAGAATCTTTATTGCAACATGTTTTTAAGATTTTAATTATTTGTTTCTTTTCAGTGCGTTTAGGGTAAAACCGTACGGGGTAATGTCGGGTGGTACCCGGTTTTATACCACTTACATATTTTTTTTAATTTATATGATAAATTATTACACTTCACAACAAAATGCCACGAAATTATAAAAGACCGACGAACCGACAATCCTGGAGTGAATAAATTATAAAAAATGCTATTTTAGAAGTAATAGATGGAAAATGTGGATATCGTCTTGCTTCTCGAAAAAAAACCATAAAGAAGAAGGTTTCAGGCGATAAGTGATGATTGGGTGCAATGTCTTGATTGTAAGTAATGGATTCATGAAGGCTTTACTGGTTGGGACCGAAATGAACTGGATGAGTTCTCTTGCTTTCGTTGTTAAGGGGCAAGTTAAGTCGGGTATAAAAAGTGGGTATAATACCCGGTTTTGGACCAGGTATGGGGTGAAATCGTAAAAAGTTAACTTTTGAAAATGATTGTTTTTTTTATTACTAACAATAATTAAAACAGAGATCTTGTTGGTCAAATATGTAATTGATAAATTAAAGTAAATGAAATCTAGTAAAGTTAATTTATAATGTATGAAATATTTTTTTTATGTAATATTCCCCTTAACGTCCCGATTTTACCCCACTTTCCTATACATCTGAAGTAATAAAAGTAGAAGTAAAATATTTTAAAAGAAGTAAAAAATTCCATTTTCAACAGTCAAGATATCGAATAAAATACAACATACTATTGTAAACTTCTTTTTTAGGTTAAGGCTATGAGGTAATTTATAGTTTGATAAGTTTACTATTTATACGTTGTAGTAAAGTTAAATAATGTTTTTAAATATCCAATACTATGTGACAAATCACATGATATTAAAATAACTCAATTTCAATAGGAATTCTTTAAAATTGAATTTTAAATAACCAATAGATCGTACGAAGTTGTAAGCTCATTTTGCAAGAATCAAGGTCAGTCCGCGAAACAACTTCGAAATAAAACGCAATTTATTTCTTTGCTGACTGCCAGTTGACATATAAAAATTTGCTTCCCAACTAAAGTAATGTTCGAAGGAAAACTACAAAAACTTAGTAATATTACACACACACTATAAAGCGAGTTAGTACCAAAAGTTTATTATAAACTGGATCAACATTCGCCATTTTATAGATTTTTTTTTTTGGGAACTTACTGTAGATAGTAGATGATAGCGTAAAAATTAGATGCCATGTCTTAAATTTGTGAGCTGGATCCATTTTGGGGGAGACATTTTCATTTTGCTCATAACAAGTCTAAATCAATCCATAAATCATTTGACATAGCAGCGTGCAATATATGAGAGGATATGAAATTAATTTGTACTTAGTTAATGCAACACTCATTTATATAAAGTGAGTTTTATACCATAAATATTATTGCGTAGAGGAGAGTGTCTAACATAAGTGACTCCCGTGAACCAAAAGCAATGAAACATCTATAGTGGTAAAGACGTACTTTGACTTCCGATCCCATAACTCATGGAACGTAACAATATGGTAAAGAAACTTAAGGTCTACCAGATCGTAGGCAATAGCTATAGCCTATGTTGTTAAAGCAGAAGGGAATTTGGAATATTAAAAGATATTCCCATTTTTTTGGGCTTACTTTTATAGTTCTGTATACTATTTAACTTGGCTAAAAAAACCAATGTCTTAAGAGCTACCAAACTATGTCATATATCCACTTCTATGTCTTGTCTATGTAAAAACCTAAACTAAGCTGCAAAATAATTTCTATTATATATAACAACTATCGTCCACCCAGTAGCCAAAATTCGACAATAGTCATTATTGAAAATTTGACGAAAACATATACGTAAATATAAGATTTACCTATCTTTAAAAAAAAGTAACTGTTTACATTTTTTTTTTCTAAACGGAAGAAAATCACTTGACAACAAAAAAAGGTACTGAACTGTTTTGTCTAGATTACCAAACTAAATTTTTTTACTTCACTTTGAAATGAATTTTCAAAAAAAAAAACATTTTAATGTTATGCCTATCAATACAATATTTTAATTCCTGATTGCTAAAAATATACATTGTAATCGTTAAACCCTTTGATTTTTCGTTCTTTAAGAGTAAAAAAAATCATTAAAAGAGGTTAATATTTATTATCAACTGACAGCATAGTCTAAAACTGAAAGGTTACATCCTAAATAAGCCCATTACTGTAACTTGTCATAACGTTATATTAATTAAAGAGATAATTGAAAAACTTTTGACGCCTAATGAATCTTACTATGTTAAAAATAAAGCACCGCCCGCCCGATGGTGAAAAAAGCTTATCTTTTATGAAGACAAACAATTGAGTTATTTAGTTTTGAGGAGTTTATTATAAAGAGGAAAAAATTTTTTGTTTGTTTGAACCGAATAAGCTCCGACACTACTGGACCGATTTAGATGAAATTTGGTAAGAAGGTATACGGATAGGAAGATAGTTTTTTTTTTCGGAAATCATCCCTTAAGGGGTTGAAAATGGGAATGAAAGTAGAAGAGGGAATGTATGGGGGAATCAACCTAGGTATGAACCTGAGCGAAGTGAGGGTGAGACGCTAGTTTCAAATAAACACAAGCTTTTTGATTTTCATAGCTAACTCCCTCATAATCTAAAAAACATTCAATATACATATGTAGTTCATACAAAAAAATCATAGTTAAACTATGTATTAACATAAACTAAATATCATTAAATATAAATATTAGACAGTTGAAAATATCAGTATCTTATTTTGTTAGTTTCGATAGGTACTTTATTAAAAACATCAACTTAATGTAGTTATAACGTGAAAAATGTACACCCAAATTACGAAAGCGACTTGATTATTAATTTCTATGGCATTAATAATAAGAATATTATGCACCCCTTTTTATTTCAATGAACCATTAGCACCCCTAGCAGAATTACTATCAGCCCTAGCGTCGGTCCGCCGTCATAGTGACGTTCTTATCGATCGCGCAGCTATCGATTGTGAAAAATCGATACCCACAGCTGATGTTTGTAAGCTTTGAAATCGATTTTTACTGTCGCTTCTTAAATGGAGTTAGTACTGCATATCAAGGTAGGCTCGACCGACATATATTGGTAATATTGATTACGAACCATATTACATGTACAAAAGTGTATATGTCTCTCTGATGACATACTATGTTATTAATACTAGATTTTCTGATATAATAAAAATGAATATCTATGAAACAACAATATTGTTAAAACTACAGTCTTTCAATTCATAGTAAAGTTCGTAATTAACTATAAAAGTTAATTAACATATTTGAAATAATTATACCAATGTGAACACCAAATTTTTCTAAGCCTAATGAGCCCCTGGACCTAACATTTGAAGCAAACATTAGAATAACTGTTATTACAAAATAAAACTAATAAAAGTATGTATAATCTCCATTAAAAATTAATTGAATTAATCGCTTTATAATTTATGATATCGACTATAAAAAGTCGAAAAAATCAAATGTATATTTTAAAATAAAATCTCCAAATATAAACAGGCTAAACATCCACAGAAATAAAAGCAAAAGGGGAAAATAACATTGTATACGTAGTATATATTAGCTATAGTTGACCTCTATAGAGTTCACAAAAAGTGTACCAAACAACCCTAACAAATCCGCTTACAACCCTAGCTTTGTTTTCACCGTCATAGTGACGTGCATCGACCGCGCCGCCATCGATTGTCGACGAATCGATGCCTACAGCTGACAGTTGCGATGTTTGTAAACTTAGATATCGATTTTATTTAAATTCATGCTAATGCCCCCATTTCGCAATTATCTGGGATGTTTCAGAGGTAAAATGCCTGACGGAAGTTAACTATCCACAATTGAATTTCATTCAAAATTTGCAACGCTGTATTATTTAGCGACAAAGTTCTGTCTAGATTTTTTACGACGATAAAATTGTATGGAAAAATCTAATAAGAATGGAAATGAAAATGTGGCCGCTTCTACAGCAATTTATACATCTTTGTAATTATATGAAACATATTTTATATGTTTTATAAAAATAAATAAAATCCCTTAATATTTAAAAATGGGTAATTTTATAAAAAACAATAGATCTTTTCACTACTTCTTCAACTAAAATTTATGTATTCTATCAAAGCCTTAAAATGTTTGTATTTTTAGTAATAATTCAAGACTTAAACCTATTAACATTCATGCACAACGTACCTGCTAGCCTCAACGCTGACATTCTTTGAAATTCTGGCTCTTGGAGCCATTTCCACATCCGCCTAAACGTTTCCCGGCCTGACTTGAGCTTCGACCATGGCTTTGGATTCCGCAGCAGGTCACTTAGCGTCCCTTGTGACCGACAGAGTACCCTCTGCGCGAATATCGCCTGAGGGATCGAGTACCTCTTCAACTCGCCACTTATCCTTTGAGCCAGCTCCTTTGTATTAATCTCTTCAGTGTCATTCTGTGCTTGAGCCTGCTGTTGTTCCTCCCTTGCCTCCCTCGCTAAAAGCGCCGCATTGAGGTCCAAGCCCGGGCTGGGCAACGGAGGGGTGGGGGAGCGCCTTTCAAACGAATTCGGGGACGCACTACGTCTGCTATACGCTGATTGTGGCGACAAAGGTTCATTATATGGCGCGGGGGACAACGAAGCGTAGGACTGTTGCTGTTGAATAACAGTAAAGGTACCTCCAGCATGGTATGCGAATTTGTCCGAAACTGTGCTGATTGGGGGTAAGGGTAGAAGAGGTGTGAGTGTTGCGTACGACGCTGGCTCTAGTCCTGGGGGTGTTAGACGTCCATTGACAGCAGATAGGGGGTGGAAAGCTGCATCTCCATCGGGTAGCAAGTCCGCAGGAGATAGTCTGGGGGGTGAAGCATTGCTGGGGGCGACTATGACGGTGAGTGGCGCTCGGTCACGAACTCTAGTCTCGTCCATGGCGCGCGGCCGGCGGCGGCGGGGTCGCGCGGGCGACTGGAACACGCCTGCGCGTCGCACCCTTCCGTCCCCTCGGTCCGCCTGCAAACACCCCTACTCTGTTACTAATACTACCAAAGGTCCTATATCCGCTAAAATCGCTCAAATTTTAACTTTAATATATGTGAATAAAGTTTATATTGCTGTAAGCAATTACATTCAGTCCTGTTTTATGACGTGAACACTACAATGCACCCTCAGCTTACCCCGAGGCGCTGAAATATCCATATAACTAGCCTTTCTTATAGTTTACTATCCATTACTGATTTCTGTTTGTTAAATGAACTTTAGGCGTTCTTCAAACAGCAATGTATAGCAACTAGAGACATTGTGCGTGAGAGTGAAATGTACTTGTTATATGGTAGTAATGTATGCCCTCGTTCGAGGTACTGTCACTCGGCTACGCGCTACCTCGTGGTGGAAGTTCCAAAGGAAAACCGTCTTATTTAGGTCCAATTCATTTTTAATGATGATTTACACTAATGCTATAAAGAAGTATAATTACTGCTGCTTTAGCGATGACACTTACATTTTGATAAGAGTTTGCGTAAATATGCTTAGTTATATATTTCTTTTCACAAAAAATTCTAAGTATAAAAATAATAAAACTTCCTTCTTTTTGTGAAGTCGGTTAAAATAGAAAAAAAAATTTTTTACGCAATACGCACGTACATACATGCTATAAAAACATAGTTCTCTACGTTGTGTAATGAATAGAAAAGCCAGGCATACTCTTCCCAAACAAAAGATATCTATTGTTTTTTTTTTGTATATTACAATAATAAATTAAATGTATATAATACATATTTTTATTAACCTAAAACTTTATTTAATTAATTACCTTGCAATTTATAAGCTTTATATTTTATACTAGCGACTCACGCTCGCTTCGCTCGCGTTCGTCCCTAGGTACGTTTTCACGGCTAACTATGTTTAGGTATACATAAATAGTAGCTTGCTATTCCTAAGATATTCATTCAATTTCATGGGTTTTAATTTTTTTTTCGCGGAACCCTGATTCTTTTTCTAAAATAAAAGTAGCCTAAGTTACTCCCTATAACATCAGCTATCTGCCAGTAAAAGTCCCGTCAAAATCGGTCAAGCCGTTTCGGAGATTAGCCGGAACAAAAAGACAGACAGACAGACAGACAGATAGACAGACAGATAGACAGACAGACAGACAGACAGACAGACAAAAATTGTAAAAAAAGTTGTTTTGGTATATGTACCGTGTATACATCCATATGCATTAAGTAAAAAGCGGTTATTTTAATATTACAAACAGACACTCCAATTTTATTTATCCGTACAGATAAAAAATATTTTTCAATTAAAATATCCAAGACTTGAGTTACATTTGAAAACTCAAAAATTTAAAACTTCTCAAAAAAATTTCGAAATCCTTATATCGCATTACCACATTATGTCTATTGCCTACGTTTACGTAGGATAAAAGCTATCCTGATACCGAGTTTCCTTCATACCCGTAATGCCGCTACAGCGTGAAGTAACAGAAACGTAGACCCATTCTCTCACTCATGCGACTTATTTTCCTATTCGTAATATAGCAATATATACACAATCAAAACTTAAAATTAGGGTTGATAATTAAAAAAGAGATAATTTATTTTTCCTTAATCTCATCTTCTATGTAACATATTATGAAATTTTAACTGAACCAAATCTGTACATTAAATATTTTTTGGTAAATCTTATTGAAATAGCCATTATTATCGATACAGAGCCCGAATCTATAATTTTCAGAATTTTTATCTATCTGTCTGTCTATCCATCCGTCCGTCCGTCCGCTAGCTGGTTATCCGGGTACTTTTTTCCGCGCGAAAATATCTCATCTCTGAGAAATCTATACTAAACGTTAAAACGTAACTAGGGACAAACACGAGCGGAGCGAGGGTAAGCCTAATCTATATAAATAAAAAAAAGTTTTTGTATGTTTGTACTCTACACGTTCCTAAATCATTCATTCAATTGTGATAAAACTTTAACAAGTTGTTCTGTGTACGTCCGCGAAAGTTCCTGTTACAAAAAAAAATCTTTGTACATAATTTTTTTTATTTATATTTGACTCTACACGTACCTAAGCCATTTATTTCTAAAGATGCACCCGGACGCAGCGAGGATACAAAGATAGTTTTAAATAAAAACTCGTTTAAAACTTTTACATTACTCCTATGTAATTTAGATAATTTTTGTTAGAAATAGTTAAAAAGACAAACCTTTTATTAGGTTAATCTGTTTGCCCTCAAAAAAGTTTAAGTGTGATTGTTGACCGAAATGTATTAGAAATAACAATCTAATTTTGCTAATCAAAATTTAAATTATTTAGTATAAAATATGCCTTTAGATACACAACAAAAATATTTTACTATTAGATAAGTTGATATTTCAATTTGTAACTCAAGTTTTTGAACATAAAACCTTCAAAAAATTTCTTTAGCTACCTATTTAAGTCCGATAACATAAGAGAAGGGTCAAAGTGTGAACTTACAAGTCTCTTCTAAATTTAATCCTCCTCTTAAGTATCTTAAATAAACCATCCATACTTCCATACTAATATTATAAATACGAAAGTAACTCTGTTTGCTTGTTAGTTTGTTTGTTACCTTTTCACGACTAAACAGATGAACCGATTTAGATGAAAATTGATATGAAGATTGTTTAGATCCTGGGAAGGACATAGGATATTTTTTATCCCGGAAATCTTCCTTTAAGGGGATGAAATGGGGGATGAAAGTGTATATGGGGGATCTATCAAGTAAGGGATATAAAACTCATCATACTAATATATATATATAGTCTATCTCTTCATGTTAACCATCAAAACGTAGCTAGGGACGAACCTGAGCGAAACAAGAGTAAGTTACTAGTTTAGTAGAAGCTAAAATATTTTTCTTATCAAATTAAACATACAAATAAATATAAAAACAAATATACAGATAGTATAAAAGAGCATCTTTAAATTTAAAAAAACTAACCAGCTCTACACAAAAGACTTGTATGTGCATAAACTAATACTCCATACTTTATTCTAATGTAAAACATTAAACAGTAACGCTACAAGTAAGTTGTAATGCACAGACGGCCACGCGCCTGACCCCGCTCGACACCTGGCGCGCGACAAAGGGGGATAGTGATGTATACACATAGTAGCTTATCGATAATAAATATTTCTAATAATCGATCCGTAGTCAAAAATCGACCATAATTTCTTAAATTTGATGTTATTCAGATTTCAATTGTCAAAATTACATAGGCCTTGTAACTTTTCGCGATAAATAGACTATAAAGATTTCTTCAAATTGGATTCATAGTTTCAAAGAGCTGCAGTCACATAAGCAACCTCTACATTTGTATGTTAGTGTAAAAAGCTTTTAGAAACGGTGTAATTGTTTATCTATAAATAAACTACACTTTTTACAGTCCTTCTCCATAGCTAACTTTTCCAAAAATCACAGTTGGTACGCACTCATAAAAGCTCTCTATCAAAATTTCAAAAAAAAACCTCTGTAAATTAAATATTATAATGACTGCTTATGGACAAATCATATAAAACATAAAGTTCTAATAAAAACTAAAGAACACTCATTATATGTAATAAATATTTCTGTATATAATAAATATGCATAATAAACTTCTAAAAATACTATTCTAAAATATCGACAGATTTAAAAAAGCTTCTATTAAAAATATCGATAGACACATGTCCCTCTAAGGACATAGCACGCGCCGCCCTTACCTTACCACGTCCTGCCCGCAGTAGCGGCTGAGCTCAGAGTTACGTCACGATACACATACACTCAATTCATTATTTAAATAAAATGTAACATACTTAACAATATGTTATTTGTAAAATATTATTTTGATGTATATATATACATAATATATTCAAGGCATTGTGCTGATTTATCATCTAGACCAAACCTATGTACATAAAGAGCTGACATCTGATTTTCTACTGCAATATTAGAATTAATGCTTCTTATATCTTTAACTAATGCTATTTTCAATGTCAATTAGAAAACCAATATAAATGTAGAGAATCAAATTCAAAACTGGCTTTACAAATGTTGTAATATGACAAAAACGTCACTATACTAAAAGTTATTTAAATGTTTTAAGGTTCCGTAGCCAAATACTTTGTTAATGGCTTCAAAGCGAGTCATTTAAGAAGAAGTCAATAAATTCGAAAACACAAGGGAGATGGTATTATTACCAAAATAAAACTATAATAAAATAATAATGTCCACGCGTATACAAAAGTAGAACGACCTAAGTTAAAAAAAAACAAATACATTTGCTAAAACACAAAAAGTGACAAAGATAACGATCATTTTATATAAAAAACTTAATACGCATATTTACCCTAACTCTCGGAGCCCCTGTTACTATGTAACAGCTGCGCATGCACCCGCTATGTGACGTCACATCGATTTTTTCCAACAATATCGATCGCACACCTGTCCCACACTATCTTCCGGGTGCAATGACCTCACCATATGGTTTTTTATCAACTTAAAGGGTTTCGAGGTAATGAAGAAATTCAATATATCAATATTTTTAAGGGAACCTCTTAATGAAATGTTCAGATTTCTTTTGCAATACGATCTTAACCCTAATTTTACCTATAATTTATTATGAGTTAATACTATGAAGCCCTAAATTAAAGATACTAAATGATTTATTCGGCTTCACTCGCGATATTAAAACTTTATTAATTGGAGCTTATACATCGCATTAACTTAGTTTAAGTTAGTCACTAAAAAGGACAAAGATATACTTTTATACATAAGTTTAATTTTAATGTTATATATAGACCAGATAGCAAACTTAAAAAATGTAATTACTAGATATTTTGTCTGAAGCATTCGTTATTCATCAATTTAAGACCACTTGTTTCTTACTCTAAGGTAAAGGTACGCGAGAGCTGCACAAAAAAAACTACTGCAAATAATACCTAATATTTTTTTAACGAAACTTAAAAATTATGTAAAGGTATAAGTTTTAAATAAGGACTTTTTTTAATATATATAGAAAGGCCTATAATTATAAGGTATAAATCATTCATTTTTAACCGACTTCCAAAATTAGGAGGATCTCAATTCGATTGGTATTTTTTTATGAAAATCAATTCACAACAATATACCCTCGCTTCGTTCAGATGCATCCCGTACGCGGAATTTGTTCACAATTTCAAGGGTTTTAATTTTTTTGCGCAGAACCCTAATTCTTTTTCTAAAATAAAAGTTAAGTCCCATCAAAATCGGTCCAGTTGTTTCGAAGATTAGCGAGAACAACAGATAGAGAGAGATACAGACAGAAAAGGTTAAAAATTGTTTTTTCTTATTAGCAATTTCTATTAAGCTATTTTTTTGCAATTGCAAACAGAAACTTCAATTTTATTTATTTATATAGTTTAAGTCAAAAAACACACACGCTATTTTCCTTTTTAAAATACCTTATTAATTTATGGAAGCCGTAAATCGACGACCGTTCTTCTGTTCGGTCTTACGACAGTTTTATGGTGTATACGGACTTACCCTCGCGTGACTTGGTTACTTCCCTAGTCTACATTAAAATTAACCTAAGTTACTCTTTATAATATTAGCTATCTGCCAATAAAAGTCCCGTCAAAATTGGTCTAGCCATTTCGGAGATTAGCCGGAACAAACAAACAGACGGACAGATAGAAAAAATTTTTTGAAAATTGTTTTCTTCCTTATAAGTACCGTATATACTTTCATATGCATTTATAAAAAATCTGTTATTTTGACATTACAAACGGACACTTCAATTTTATTTTTTTATAAAATATTTTTGCTGTTCACAACTAATCGGAATTATGAATATTGTATGACGCATTAAAGTGAAATTGATGACAATGGCCATGACTTAAACGAACGTAAAAAGTGTAAAACAAACTTTTTTTAAATTTCAAATAGGTTCTTTAAATAAAAACAAAAATTTTAAACATGCCCTGGCCCTAAATAGAACTCAACTACCACTTAAAAGAGAAAATACTTATAAACATTTCATACATATATTCCAACTAGCGACTCACCCACGCTTCGCTTCGGGTTCATCTCTAGACAAAAACAAAGCTATCCCACGGGAACCATGCCTCTTTCCGGGATAATAAATAGCCTACAGCCTTCCTTAGTTAACGGGCTATCTAATGCAAAAGGTATTTTTAAAATCGGATTAGTAGTTCCTGAGATTAGTGCGTTCAACCAAACAAACAAACTCTTCAGCTTTATAATATTAGTAAGTATAGTATAGGTAAATAAATAAAGAAGATTTGACGCAAAATAAAAAGTGATACCATTATATATGAATAAATTGATCTTATTTTATATCCCTATCATGCAAGAGAAACCGCTGGTACAGACCTAGTCGATTTATAATCTAAAATTGCTTCACCCATTTATTTCCTTTTATCCCGCAGCTTTAACACACTGAATATACTTCTATACGTAAGACTAATGCTAATTTTTTAGCGATCGGAAATCGAACTTGCTAATTTAGTCCAATATCCTATGGACAGCGTTTACTATATGTACAAGAAGTTTTTTATATAAATTTTTCACTCAGCGCAAGATTACAAATTTCGTTGATCCTAATCTAACACTATTATCTCAAAGGCAAAAGTATCATACATTATGTTCTTTTTAATACTAAATAAAAAAATTAAATAATACGAAGAAAATTTAGGGAAAGTTTAATATTTTAAAATATACTATCTAATAAGTATTTTACTAGACTAACTTTAGCCTACAGCTCTACCTGCATAAGTTTTTTGTTTTGTATGGAATTTTACGTAGGGATATGAAACAATTCTTAGCTACGAGTATGTTTTTATTGAACCATTGCATATACGAAAAATAAAAAAAAAATAAAACCTTAAAATTCACACGTTCTTGAATAAAAAACGAAAAAAAAAAAGATTTCCAATTTGCTTTTTTTTACATCCCAAACATTGCTTGTACAGTAAATAAATATTTTTTATAACATGTTCCACATATATGTACATATATATAATAAAACATGGCTACAAATATTTCAAAACATTTTTAACTATTATAAGTAACTATATTACTAAAATATAAAAATAAGTTCTCGTTAATTAAGAGAATGAATAATTTTAATATTGATACAAATAAAATAAACTGAACTAGATTAATAACTATATAGTTAATTTAATTTCAAACGTCAAATAGAAAATTTCATCAAATTTGCAAAAAAACATTATTGATTACATAATAATGTCATTAACCATAAAAAAGAACATCTTACCAAATCAATAAAACCATTTTCTATTTTATTATCTCCATTTTGTACTACAATATTAATATTTTCTCCTTTTACAATTAAATTTAAAGTTATATTCATCATGACCTACAAATATCGAAAATTGATAACTACGATCATATCGGTTTTACCCTCTGTAACCGTTGCTATGACAACCCCTTTCAATCTACACTGCAAACATATAACTGTCTCACTCTATCTCATATGCGAACTCTGTGAACGAAAGAGACAGGTATATAAAAGTTCGTGCGGCTCAAAACGAGTAGCCCTTAGTAAAATCGATATCGCACAAGGCTAGGCGTCGATTATCCGGTCTATTCAAAATCGAATCCATAACATCTTAAGTTGATAAACAATGTATAGGAAAATAAGCTTTATCTTAACACTGTAAGGGGGGTTTTTCCGTGAAATATATTGTTTTTTAAGCATTCATGTTGCAGTGTACGCTTTGTAGGCCCACCGCATGTCACGACATCGACTATTGATTTTCGCGATCGCTACCAAATGTAACTTCGATTTATTGGACGCTATTTTATATACTACGTTCGATATTTTTACTTTTCATCATTTGAAATTTTCATTAATATTAATTTTCAGTTATAAATGAATAACAATTTATTATGTCATGTTATACTTATAGTACTTATCTAGGCATATTTTATTAAAAAAAATCTTTTAGAGTTTCTCTTAACCTTTTAAAGACTTATTACAATCGAACTCTACGAACTATATATAGGTTATGTTCATTTTTCTCCTTCTTTTTCTCTTTAAAATAGATTTTTTTTAATAATATTAATATGGTAGTTACAGCAGTTAATATTAAAAATTATTTGGACTACCGAGTGTATAGAGAAATGAAATTTATTTATTATATTTTACTCTCAAAAGTTAGATAATATTTTTGGACAATTTTTATACCTGTGGTTTTCTATGAACAGAAGATTTTTCACTTTTCCATTTCTATGTCGATGCCCGGTTTTCCGTGCCGTTTCAAGCTATACGTCGCTTAGTTTAGCGGTAACGAATACTAAGTATTATCTATTCCAAATGGAAACTCACATAATACATATAACCCAGTCACGCGAAAATCGAACCCGTGACTTAGGGCAAAGAGGTTTATTATCAAAGAAAAATAGTTTAATAAATTTAAAAATCACATAGGTACTTTTACGCTTCGCTCGAGTGCGTATCTATACTAAGTTCCATGTGAGTCGTCCAGACGCTTTAGTGTGAAGGACTAACTAACGCACAAACAAACATACATACATACATACGAATAAACCTATGCATTTATAATATATAATATGTGAATGTTCCCAATTATTGTATTATCACGACAGATATATAGGTCAGTATGTCGAATTCTGAATAATATTGTCAGCTTAAAAAATAAGTTACTTATTTAAAACCGGATAAAGAGCATCAATGAAACAAGTTAAAAAAAAACGTTCTAACTAAAAAGATACCTCAACTATAACTAAAAATGTTAATGTAAATCCACTTGCTGGAGATCTAAAAAAAGTATGATAATGATTTAAAAATATAGAAACAACCGAATTGAATACCTCTCTTTTCTGAAGTTGGCTAAAAATATCTTCAATTTAATGATAGAAATAAATAATGAGTCCTTATTATTAAAAGTTATTTCAAACACGCTCTATGGACAGTAAATCAGAATCTAATAGGGTGCCTATATGAGGGGTTGCATCCCCTAACTTATCAAAGGGCTCTCCTCCAATGCTAGGTTACTTAAAAGAATACTGTAGTGGTCAAATATTTAAATATTTCTACATTTTTTTTATAGATTGGTCCGATAATATGTATCGTATAATTACAATATCCAAGGTATTAAATCTACATATATAAAACGCAAAAGTGATTGACTGATGTATTAACGCACAGGTCAAACCCTTAAGGCTAGAAAATTGAAATTTCGCACACGTATTATGACGAAGGCATCCACTAAGGAAGGATTTTTCAAAATTCAACCCCCGAGAGGGTGAAATAGGGCATAAAAGTTTGTATGAAACTTTTTATTCCTTGGACATATTTGCATAAACTTTCGTATAAATTGAGTACGGCAAAAATAATGAGTTATGTATTTCAGTGTTTTCTAAAATTCAACCCCAAAGAGGGTAAAATAGGGGATGAAAGTTTGTACGAAACCTACCTTTTTAGAGTGTTTTTGTAGTTTTAGCGCGAGCAGAACCCGTTCTGCTAGTAATCCCTATAATTTTTCATGTAATTTATTGAAAAATTAAAAAATTATATTATAGTGGAGACTGACTTCGAATTACGCATCGAGACCCATCGTAGGTATCTACTATAAATTACAATTCCAAAAATTTGTATTTGTTGGTTTCAGAAACTACTGCGCGGAATTCCATATGGTTTTTACCAATTGAAAAAAAAAAATAACTAAAAGGTTATGATGAAATATGAAATTTTTTCCAAAATAAAGTTTTGAAATTATTAAAAACTAAGTCTTAAAAAGTATCCCTTCCTAGAGCTTGTGTAATATAAACGCTAAGGGCTAGAATAGGGCCCTAGTATGTTAAAAAATTAAATTTCATATTATGTATATTTATGTTTTTTTAGTTTAATGGCTATGAAGTAGCGCGTACGTCGCGTCGTAACGACAAAACACATACTAAAAATATGTTTCAGAATAGATTTAAAATTATTAACTTATCGCTGTATTTCTTATTTACTTCTGGACGTATTTACTGGACTGCCTCTTTGGTCTAATGTAAGTAACATGTACGGCTGCAGATTCGGTGGTCTTGAATTCGAGTCCTGCGTAAGGCAAGTATTCCCAGTAACAGCTTAGAGTGAGAAATTGATGGTGCTATCTCGTTCCTCAGAGAACATGTAAAGCCATCTGTCCTGCGCTAAATATCTCACTGTATCAAATTTTCATTTCGTCGGATTTTGAGTGAAAAGTAAAAAGAACAAAATATAATATCTCCTTCACAATTGGTTAGACTCGATGATTTAGTGATTAATGATTATTATTCTTACCGGACTTATTTAATCATCAGTTAGAAATGATCTTATAATAATTAATTTTAGTATGAAAGTAATACAAATAACGGCCCTGTCTCTCCCGTGACTATGATTGCTGTAAAGCATTAGAAACGTCGAGAACTAAAAATTAAAATAAATCCTCGAAAAAATCCAAAAAGATAGTTTTATTTAAAACGAGCGACTCACCCGAGGGTTCGTCCCTAGCTTGATTGCCCATACAAACTTTCATCCCCATTTTCACCACCTTTAGGGATGATTTCCGGGATAAGAAGTACCCTATGTCCTTTCCAGGGTCTCAAACTATCTTCTTACCAAATTTCATCTAAATCGGTTCTGTAGACCCAGAGATTACCCCCTACAATGTCACAAACTCATAAACTTTACCTCTTTATAATATTATTTTATTTATTTTTATTTATTTAATTATCATTGGGAAACATACAGCGTATAAATAATAAAATTTAGATAAACACTTCTAAACAAAAATCTTAAGCCAATAAAGTTTCCACTAAAAACATAAAAGTACCTAATTAAGTGAACTTAAAATTAACAACAATAAGTCGAACCAAAAGAAAGAGTAAACATAAGCTAAATATTAACACACTATGTTTTTTTTTAATAGGTCAGCGAATTTTTTGAACCCATTACTGAACAAGTCGATGTCATGATATTGCTTATTATACATATTGCAGGATCTTACAATAAATGAATAGTCACGATACTTTGTTCTGGAGACAGAAGTTGAGTTTAGTATATACAACAGCCCCCTAATAGAAAAATTCTACTTTATTACGTTATAATATTTTTCTTTACATAGTGATGTGTAAATGTGGATCGATTGAGGTATTAAATAAAACTCAAATATGTTTGTTTCTTTGTATTGCATCAACTGTAACACTTTCAGTTTTCATCGTTATTGAGCAAAGTTTACCTACATTATTATAATTGCCCGTCATTTTCTGCGGAATCGTTTCCCATTGGGCGTTCAATGATAACCTTGTACGGACGTATTTAACAAACTATTATTATTAAAAAAAAATTAATATATATTTAAATTGACGTTTTAAAAACTATGGCTAATATTGTCGTAACGCGATCGTTTAAATGTAAACGATTCCGCAAGCAAAGTCGGGATAACAACGCATGCTATGTCGAATGCTCCGAACCCTCATGACAATACACACTCGGCACGAACACCGATCACATTTTTTTTAAGCTGTAAGCACCAATTTTCTTTATAACAAGTCGTTCGAAATAATTAAACGACTAAAATTCTATAAATATCTTACTATGTATAGGTTTAAAATACATGTTATAACATTTTTACAAGTCTATCTTTAGTTATCGTTGAAATCAATTGGTACGTCGCGTTTGGTTATTCACAGTCTGCTTGAAAGTGCGTACCATTTGATTTAAAGACTTTGAAACACAAAAAATTAAAAAAAAAACTTTAAAAAAAATGTAAAAAAAAAAGGGAAAAATAACTCTTAAACGTGTACTACATTTTAATACAAATAGAAAAAATTATAAATAGGTACCATAAGATATTTACAGAGAACCATGACGTGGACAATCAAATAATACACTACTACAATAAAATAATTATGTAATAAATTCGCTAAATAATTTATAATTGCACATCAAATTCGATGAACTAAGAATCTCGTAACTAGATGTATTTTTCTATTGGTTAATAATAATTATCTTTACATTTATTATATTTACGTATGTTATTGAGAAATCCAAAGAAACTTAATTCAAGACGGATTTTTGTTACATTACCATATAATTATATTAAGTGGAAACAAAAATATGATTATAAATTACAAAACATTTGAACAATTCGATAGATATTAAAAAGCGTCGCCAGAATTCAAGGATCATAACTACAGATTCAAATAAAAAGCGAGCCTAATAGAAAAATTCGCGTAGATTAAGATATACATGCCAGTAACGTACATAATAGTTACGTAAGTGGGTATAATGTAGGTAAGTACTAAAATTATAGAATATATTAAGAAGTATTTATAATTCAGCGAAACTACGCATCAAAGCTTACTTAATCGTACAATAATTGTTAAGATGAGGGGTTAATCTCGCATTCTGGATGCTGGACCAATTGTTTCAAATATACAATGTACATTTGCGAGTGGAGACAGGAGGAGAAATCTTTCGAAAAAGGAGTCTCAGGAGAAATTTAAAATGACAGTAAATCAGCGATTGGGATATAAAGAATCGAGAAAGAGATCCATATAAAGCCTTCGCGTAAAACAATTCTAACAATGAAGTTACGAGGACAAGGCTTTGAAAATAACGATAATTATTTATTTCTAGTTAGCACGTTGTATAGAACGCATCATAAATATACAATATTGTTGTATCTAAGGCACATAATGTTTAGGCTTCCAATTATTACTCCATATAGTAATAAAGGTGCTAATCAAATTTTAGAACAACACTGTGTTTCGACAAACATCCTATTTATATACTATATTCGTATCCAAGCAGGCATTCCTCATTAACCAAAAGCCGATAAATATAACGCGTCCATGTATAACATAATCGATTCAGTAATTTCAAGCGTTCACTTTAAATTTGGATAGGATGTTTGTCGCTAACACACCAGCTATTGCAAAGCTATTAATAAAAACACTACTGATCTACTGACGCTGTCAATAAAAAACTTTACCTCTCATCTTTAAACTTGGTTAATTCCTTAAATTTGTATTAAACAAATGCATTACATACAACGTCTTGTCAACAGTGTACTAATATCGACGTCTACACCGACGGTGTACGTCAATCATACAAACGACTATTTCAATATTCAATATAAGACACGTCCCAATGAACAATTTAATCACAGTCTAGAATTTTCTGCACCAATGATCTTTTAAATTCGTCATCGGCCGTCGCAAGGGTGTGCCGTCGACGACGGGTCGGTTCCGTTTGTTGAAGCCTTAAGATGACTATTTAATCTGTATTATATGGTCTAATGTCTATCGCTAGCAATTGACTAACTCCGCCCTAGACGTACTATAGCTGTATATATCTATCTGTGATACCTATTTTAATTGTACCAAACTGCTTAATTTATAGAACTCAGTTCTCTGGCATAGTGTCTATAGAAAAAATATCGCGAGTCGACTGTTAGTTGAATCTCTACCTCAGTACCAATAACTAGCTTCACTAAAGCTGTATCTATATATTTTTGTTCATTTATTGCTCATCGTTTATTGCTACGTTACCTATTCTCTAATCTACGGGTTTAGGCAGGATGGCTTTCTACAATCGTAATCGCTAATAGAAAACTGAATAAAGTATGGAAGTGTCACATCTAATCGCTATGTCACGTGGTCAGAATATAGCATTCCCTGTATATTTCCACATATATAGAGTGGACTGAGTGTTTCTTTGCCAGCCGTCAGCTAAAAATGGCGGAAAGGTGCGACAGAGACAAAACCATTTTACATTCCATTATAGTATTATAATTATTATATATTCCATTTATAAATTCAAATTGGAATAAAAGACGGTATTGGCTGCACGTTCGCTTTCTCTCTTTCTAGATAGTGGTCAATCTCATGAGAGTATTGCTCAGTCCATTCTTTACCTATATTTCCAAGTTTTCTACTAACGATAACTTTTGTAGAAAGCCAATTTGTCTAACGCTTCTACTTATTTAGTGGATAGTGCAACTGAAATTAAATTTCAAATGAAAACATCTAAAACGCAATTTTGAAATTGAAGAACGAAATTAAAACATACGATGTAACTTTGAAAGGATGTTTATTAGTATTTACGTCCATGTCTTGCGTTTTAAAGAAGTTGAAAATAAATATAATTTTTGTAAGTACGAAAAGTATAGATTAATTGAAAATTTATTTGGTTTTTTTTAATTCTTAAGAAATATAAATCAATCAGTAAGTAGATAGTTTTGTATTAAGTATTGAATATATTAATCCAATTTTTTTTTAAAATTCATCGCAAGACAATGAAGTAAAATATAAGAAGTTGAACGTCAAAATTTAGTAACTGAAGGATAAACCCTACTCTAAGTCTATTAAAACGTGTATATATATTTGGATCTCATTAAGTGTAATTTGGCCACAAATTTAGTTCACATCCCTTAATAAAAATAAGGGTATATATGTAAATATTTTTTTTTCTTTAAGTACAATAAATTTACATTGTAACTCTAATGACTAGTTTTTCTCGTATGGCCACGGATTGCTAAGAATGTGATAAAGAAAAAAAAAGTATATTTTGCAACCAAAAAGTTTCACATCAGCTCTAACCTCTTTGGCTCCAAAATATTTTCAATGAGTCCACGTTTATTTTGAGTGGATGGATTTATAAAAGAAAACTTACACAGTCCCTATTACGTAATTATACACGATTTATAAAAGGCACCTATAAAATGTTCATCGACCACTGTCGTACTACTTCATCAACTGCTATTGCTTTCGATTCGAATCCTCATAATTGACAACACAAGGCGATTTTATTTTATATTAATTATCTGTTCAAATCCATTAGGATCGTTTAATAACACTAATCAAGCAAAAACTATTTTTATTTTAAAGTATATTATCGAGATTTTATGTATTGAAATTTCGGATCGAAAAGGCAATCAGTTGATAGCACTTGGCTTTCTATACAACTAAACTATCATAAGCAAGGCTCGTCTTTCTCATATATTCGTTCAATAAGTTAAAAAAATCTCTGTAGACTATTTTCATTACGCTTAATATCTAACTTTTAACTTTTATTTTATTTATTTTTTCAATTAAAAACGCACAACAATAAAACAAAAAACAACTTATATATCACTTTCAATCTAACATTTTTCGACGCTATGGAAGCCACATTTCATCGCTAACTGCCTTAAAGGTCAGCAAAGAATAATTTATAAGCTGCAATATTATTAATATAATTCACTAAATTACTGGAAGGCTCGATCATATTATACTCGATTTTATATTCTATAAAAATATTAGAATATAATATGTTGTTTTTTATTTTTCGTAATGTCATATTTTTACATATATTGGAGTATTGAGTTATCACCTAATAAAGGAAATATTGGTTGACGGTGTTCGAGGAGACGTCTTTACAAAGACACCGCGTGAACGTCACATAATAATATAGGAACGCCATAATTTGCTACAAGAACGTCATATTAACGCTGCAAGAACGTCACATAAACGCTGCAAGAACGTTAGAAAAATGGTGCAAGAACTTCACAAGAACGCCGTAAGAACGCCGTCAATCAATAGAAAATTCCAAATTCAACTACAACCATTGCCGAGTCCAATAATATTTACACCGCCCATTCCAAGTCCAAATGGCCACAAAGAATTATTAAAATTCTCAAAAAAATTATATTTTTATCCAAAATATAAGCATTGTAAGTAAAATTTAATCAAAATAATACAAATAATTTTATAATAATATGAAAATTGTCTAGTTTAAATTTAAAATGTTGATGTAAAGATTGTCAATCAATGAGAGATTTTTTCTCTACTTTCTTGTACCATACGTACATGGTAACAAAATGGCGGTATACTGCCATCGATTGAAAGCAAACCTTAAAAAATATTTTAAAATAAAACATTTCTAACATTCATGTATCAGTTTTGACATTGACAGTTATATGTTGACATAATGCGAAGTATAGTGATAACTGTGTAGGAAAAGCTATAATTTAAAAAGTATTTATATAAAGAAACTTCGACAGAATAACTAAAATGTATGTTACATACATTATTTATTTTTTTTAGTATATAAATTAATGGCAACTAATTACTATATATATATAAAGTTCGATAAAGTTCTAAGCAATTATTATTGTCTTTTAGGTTACATTTCATAATATATTTAGGACAAAAACTCAACAGATAACTGCCAACTCCTAAAACCCAAACATATTATAAACTATAAACAGTATCAATTGCCAATAAACAACAAAAAGAAGGACACAAACTAAATCCCACTATTCAGCCATTAACCTTTCCATCCAAATCACAATAAAAAAAAAACAATCAAATTTCCAACATCGCGAATTTGAATTTCGAACATTTAAACAGTCCGACGCGTGACCCGTTCAAATCACATTTGAAATTAAAAAAAAATTAAGTTACGAACACTACGAATTTGAATTTCGAACGTTTAAACAGTCCGATGTGTGACCGGGCGCCAGTGGGGGAGAGGCGCGGGGGTCCACCTGAGCACAGTAGCGTCCGAGCCGTCGGGCGGGACGGACGTGTCGGACGCGTGCGAGGATCACGGCGAGCGCAGGTCGGGCGCGGGCTTGTCGGGCGCGATGTCGTCGTCGACGGCCTGCGCGACCGACGCGCCGGTGTCCATGGGCGCGTCGGATGTGATCACGTTCGATTGGAAGAACCGTTCTGGAATGTAAAAGACTTCGGAATTATGATTTTCCCATATATTTTTTATAAGTGGCTTTGCTACATTTATTTATATATTATATCTAATAATTTACTACCATAATTTTCACTGTGAGTACAAAACTCAGAAATGAAATTAATCATGTTTTGTACCTTCAAATTTTATATAGTCCCATTTTGGGCGCCAATTTTTACCATGTTGCTGTTGTATATTTTTATATTTTTTTAAATATGCATATTTTTTTTATATAAATAGTAACTATAATATAAAATTACCATCGTCTAATAGTACGACGTGGTCAGGTCCCGCTGGTGCTGTCATTATATTAAATTCTTCCTCTAGAGTTGGGAATGGAGCGTTCCACCTGAAATATTTGTAAATAAAAATTAACATAAAATTATTAGTAGTATGTTCAATTAAATATATAAGAACACAATAAAAAGTTTAATTATTAATAGTTCAGCCCTTTTAACGTCCAATTTCTGGACACAGCTCCCATCAACGCGAGGAATCAGGCTATAGTCCACCCACTATACCAGCCAATTATAGAAGGCATAAGGTTAATAGAGGCAGTCTTTACAAGTCTTTCAAAAATGACTTGAGCACTCTCAGACATATCAATAGCCTTTATTATGATATATCCTTTTAGCAAATAAGCAATGATGTTGAAAATAATTCACATGTAAAAATGTCAGAGTCACAAAACCTGAGTTTGCACTCGTTTCAAATTTTCTAGGTCGAGCGAACTCATAGCTAGCATGAAACTTCCTCTATTAAAATTTGAATAATTATATCATTTCAAATTAAAAAAAAACATGAAAATATTTTTATAATACAATAGATAGTTTTACTCCATATCTAATTGATAGGAGTATTCATTTGGCATTAAAAATGGCTGGCCATAAACAAAAGTATTATTGGAGCATTACCTAGGAGGTGCTCTTGGCGGAGCCCGAGGCGCGTAGAGGCCGAGCCCGCCCGGGGGCGAAGCTCCCCCCACTGGTCCGTAACTAAACACCTGCAAATACATTAGATATTGTTTAAAAAACATACTAATTTAAATTCATTTCAAATAGTACTTATTTTTTTAATGTGTTTCGAAATATGGTCACGAGAATCATTTTTTTAAGGTTTCAAAAGTTATTATTATTACAAACGGTATCCACCCACAAAATTATATAATAAGGAAGAAAAGTAATAACCCTTCTACACCGGAGTACCGTGAAACATCTACGAGTATAGAATATAGGTACATTTGGACATAATACGTCACAGATTTCTAGAAAAGAATAAAATACTGGCATTTAAATTTAATTCAATTCTCTTTTTGTTAGCTTTAAAGCGTGCGTTGAGCGCAGATTACTTCGCCAATGTCACGTCGTTTGAAGAAGACCATTTAAACTTACTTGTTGAGGCTGTGTATGAAAATGATTGAAATGTGATATAGGGGGGTGGCAGTCGCGGTAGTGCGGCGAGCGGCGGCGCGGGGACGCCGGGGGCGACCGCACCTCCGGGGACGACGGGGACCCGCCGCCCACGCCCACACCCACCCCCACGCCCACTCCACCTACTTCACTTGCTGAAAAAGTATAGAGATAACAGTATTCATTTATTTTTTATTTATTTACACATTAAAATGTTTTTTTTAATATACCTTGAAAATAAAAAATATATAGATTCCGATTATCACAAAAGCGATTGCTTACAAGCCAATAATGATAATGTCAAAAAATATATAAATTTAACGACAAAGTACTATTTAGCCTATCGATCGGAATTCAACCATAATTTATAAAAAAATATATTGGGAACGCTCTTCTGTCAAAATCACACAAATATTAGGTATAACCTTTCTTAAATAAAATTGTAACCAAGCCGAATCTGTACATTAAATATTTTATGGAAAATCTTTTTAAAATAGACACTATTATCGATACAGAGGCCAAATTTATGGTTTTTATAATTTTTCTCTATCTGTCTGTGACCGCATCACTGAAAAATCACTGGAAGGATTTTGATGAAACTTGGTATGATGATAGCTGGTCATCCGGGTCAACACATACGATACTTTTTACTGCGGGAAAATATCTCGTCTCTGATAAATCTTTACATTTCAAACATTATAAATAAAATAATTACACTAATATGTTATATAAATAACGCGTACCAGTAGATCTAATAATGGTGACAGGCCTGGCCATGGGCGGCAGCGGGGGCGGCGGCAGCATCGAGCTACTGAAGTAAGGTTTTGGGCTCCTCGACAAACTATGTACCTGCAATTTTAAAAATATATTTTGTGAAACGTTAATGTTATTCTTGAAATTTATATACATTGATGTTATTCCAACAAATATTACTTTACAATTACCTAGATCTATATTTAATTCAAGGTCCAAAAATGAAATTTATCTAAATCTCCAAAAAGTAAAATTCTTGATCCAAAAAATAGTCAAAATTTTTACCAAAATACATATTTTAAATAAACAATTTATAATAATAATAATAATGTCCTCCTGACCGATTCCGGCTACGGCGGCTAATCTCATTGAGACTAGCCAACTGCGCAGGAGATATTATAGTGCACAAGTGCGCGCAGACATAACGTGCCATCTCTATTATTTTTTTATTATAGACGGCACGTTTGGCTCAGTTGTAGTGACCCTACTTCCTGCGCCAGTGGTCGCGGATTCGAGTCGCGCTGGGGGCATTCATTTGTGTGATGAGCACGAATGTATTCACTATAGTCACGGGTGTTTATATTTATAATATGTATGTATTTAAAGTTATATATGTGTAGTGTATCAACTATCTAGTATCGATAACACAAGCCTCATAGCTTAGCATGGAACTAGATGGTGCTGTGTGTTATTGTCCCAACATATTTATATTTATTTATTCCTGTCACTCTCATACTCCGGCAGGACGACACGAGACACTCGCGGTGAGAGTGTCGGCGCAGGACCGACGCGACACGTGGGAGCCGTGGCACGGGGGTGAAACACCGCCAACTTCCCAACTCCAGGTTGTTAAATATCAATTTAACTATCTAATAATATGATCTCACTTAATGTAAATGGTTTGCTTTTTATTGGTAAAAATATCCCAAGAAGTTTAGTGTTTTACCCTGTTAAATTGTAGATTAAAGTAAAAAAATCTGTCCAGTCTCACCGCGAGTGTCAAAGTATCGTCTCATTGGAGTATAGAGTGAAAACAATATACAGTGCACATGCTTAAACACTTCTGCACTATACTATCATGCTTCCTGCGCTGTTGTCTAGTCTCAGGGAGATTGGCCGATGTCCCAGAAGTCGGTCAGGAGGACATTATTATACCTGTAACTGTTGAACGTCTGTGGGTGGTTCTTGGCATACGAAGGTGACGAAGTCCCCGAGCGAGTCCTGCGGCGTGCTGTCGTACTTCCCACTCGAATGTTGGCTTGTTAGTGCTTCTGATGCTGAGGATTAAATGATAGGGTTAAACAATTTTAAGTAGTTCAAAAATTACTATTATAGAAGCGAAAAATTGTGTGTGTGTGCGTGTATGTATGTATGTGGGTGAGTATGTTGATAATTCCTTCACGCTAAGACGACTGAATTTATTTAGATGAAATTAGCTTTAACTTAGATGAAATAAACTATGATAAAAAAACGTTTGTATGTACTTATGTACGTAAGTAAATAGTTATACTTCTTTGGCGTAAAAGAGCGAAAAACGCTAAAGATGTCATCCCGTATGTCACAACTCTCTGTTTGTAAAAGGAATGCAGCTAACTTCATCATGTCGCTTTTTGTTTGTCGGTGTGCGCGCGCATCGTAAAAATTTTAGTCTAATAATTTTTTCCAAGCTTGCCAAAAAAACGTATAACTTCAAAAATATAAGCTATGGCTAGTACAAGTATACCACCAGTAGAGTACAAGTATACCACTAGTTGCTATGTTTTTTAATATAACCTCTTTTATAGTTTTTTCGTGGTTTTATTTTACTTTTTAGTTTCCGAACTTTCAAATGCTTTACTGCAGACAGCTTTACTAAGGAAAGACTAACTTTATTATTAATCCTATCCATCGTCACATGCATAGGTTTACGAGTGAACTAGGTAGACTATTATTATGTTAAACTTTATGGAAGATATCTTTACAGATAAATAAAATTGAAGCGTCTGTTTGTAATGTCAAAATAACAGTTTTTTACTTAATACGTATGAAATTATATACGGTACTTATAAGAAAAACACAATTTTTTTTTTGTCTGTTTGTCTGTTTGTTCCGGCTAATCTCCGAAACGGCTGGACTGATTTTAACGAGACATTCACTGACAGATAGCTGATGTTGTAAGCAGTAATTAAGGCTACTTTTATTTTTTAGACTACTCTTAGTTCCTCTCAAAAAAATTGAAACGTATTGTAACGTATTTCTCAAAAATTAGATATATTCGCGCAATAAAAAGTATTCTATATGTTGACCCGGATAACCAGCTATCATCGTACCAAATTTCATCAAAATTTGTCTAATAGTTTTGTCATGACGCGTTTCCAGACAGACAGACAGACAGACAGAAATTCTAAAAAACTATAGATTCTGACCCTGTATCGATAATAATGACTATTTCAATAAGATTTTTCAAAAATTATTTAATGTACAGATTCGACTCAGAATTTTATTATATGTATAATAGATCATGAGTACCCATAAAGATCTAGACGTGGAGTAATATAGGCTACCTTTAAAACCTTCAGAAGGTGGTGCTATCTGTATATAATATTACTAATATTTATACTAGGGACATACCCATGCGAATCGAGGGTAAGTCGCTAGTTTCTCATAAATGAAACTACTTTTTAACTGTTTAATTTGTAATATATACTCTATAACATTATTTGTCCTGATATTCAAAATTCTTCTGAAAAAGAATTCCACCTCGAATTTTTAATTATCTTTCTTAAAGTACTGAAGGTTTTGTAAAATTGGGAGTACGAATTAAAGCCGTTAAAAAGTAGTTCCAATAATTTTTACCAGTAGGATGCGTGTCCGTGGGAGGAGGGTGTTGGTAGAAGATGGTGTTAGACGGCACAAGCGGCGCTTGCGCTGCACTTAATCCCGCAGAACTGTGGGGAATACCTGGAAAAATAAGTACTTTTTAGAAAAATATACACACAAACTATAAAATCACTTATAGAATATAGGGCTACCTTTTATTCTGTTAATCTTAAAAAGAATTGCAGAAATTAATTCACAATAGATCAGCATATCGCTCGATATACACAAAAAATGCAGACGAATTGAGTACCTACAAACCTACACTACCTTTTTTTTTAATGTCGGTAAAAATTATAATCTTTTTTTATTTCTCGATAGGTAAGGTAAGTACGCAAAGGGAAATTAACATCTGAAGTTATTTACTTTATAGGAAGATTTTAATATCTAGGTTTTAAAATATACAGCTTCTTAAACTTGATAAACTTACATAAACTTACGAAAAAGAAACTCGAAGAACATATATAATATAGTCTTCTTCGACCGAAGGATGTTATTACATACTTATTAGTACAGCCAAGATACACGCAAAATGCCTGACAGCTGATAGAAATTCAAAAATTGAAACTCCTAAGTGTCTAAACACAAATTCGAACTTATGCACACCACATAGAGTACTTTTTTAAACAAAACAACGTACATTTTAATTTTTTGTGCTTCTTTTTGAGGATACTTTTGGGACGGTAATTGTGTATATTGAGTTTTTATAAAGTCGAAAAAAATATTCAATTCGACAAGTTACAATGTCATAAAAATAACGTTTACAATAAATAATAATGAAGAAAAACAAAGTCAGTGACCGCAACAATGAACCTTAGCCATAATAAAATCAATGCAATGATTCATAATATAATCTTGCCCCGCATTTAGTAGGAGAGCCGTGTACGAACACGTACACCACCTGAATACTGATGAGACTTTAATTTGTATTGGACCTTTGTTTTGTGGGTACTTGCAAATATATGTACTGTGCATGTAATGATGTGACATTATTAAAGTAAAACTTCTTTACGCAAGCTTGACTTGGGTAGTAAGCTGGTGGATGCGTTACGAAAAGTGTAATCAGGCGAGGCGAACGTTTGTTGCCATGGTAACCGTTGTTATCTCACAAACGATATATAATATTATATTCTTTCCTTAAACGATATTCTATAAATATATGATTGTAATATGCCTAATATGCCTTATTTTAGTATCTCACCTATCCTAATTATTTAAAACATAAGTTGAATTTCATAAAGAGTACCGATAACCTACAGAAGTTTTACTTCTTGCGCGTCTACACATTCATACACGCACTCTTTAATTTTTAAGATTAAAAGATGTTAGCAAGATAATTTGAACTAAATGGAATAGGGTCTTGATAATTGAATTTTAGATTATTAGAAATATTTGTTCGTTTTGGAACTATAATTTAGATTTAGACGATGCTACTTCATGTATACTAAGGATTTCTTTAACATACAAGTTTTTAATTTTATTGCCCCATCTTTTTTAGATGAAATACAGCATTTATGCATCCAATTTTTGAAAAAAAAAACATGATAGATTATAATTTATTAGTAAAAATGTCACATGTTACTTTCTTGTCATATATAGATATTTTTTTATTACAATATCTTAAACAAATACTGTATTTAAAAGAACATTTATTTATTTTCCTCTCTTCAGAACTGCCTTCCGAGCCGAGCCGAACAATTTTATTGCGGAATATATTTTGATTGAATGTAATTTATAAAAAAAAAGCATCAAAATTAATCGCGTATAATCTAATTAATTACTACCTCCTCTTTAAAGTCGGTTAAAAACTAAATAATACTTACTGAAGCACTGCCCAACTAGCATAGCGGAGGGCGTACCACGGTCAGTGGGCGGCTCGAAGGGCGCAGGGCTATTGTACCCGTAGTACGCGGACTCCAACTTGATACCCGACCCGCCCGGCGACTCTGACCCCGTCTCTTGAAGGATAGAGGCTGGATGGGATAACGTCATATTAGTTATTTACCTATTTTGGTATATATTAAGTTATATATAATGTTTGTTATTGAGCCAAAAATATATTGTGATACCACAGTGTACTAATCCATTCAGTCGTCCAACGAAAACCTCTAAAGACATTCTCTTTTTTAACAAGATTTAGGTGCATTTGACATTTCTGTTAACCTACTGTAGGTATAAATTTTTATACTGTGGTGGTAGTATAATAAGTAAAGCATCCTTACACAATATTAAGATAAATAGAATGCGCAAGAGTCTGCTATAAATTGTATTAATATTGATAACAGGTATTCATAATTTCACTAGCTACTTAGACAGCAGCCTATAGTGTTTGCTTTATCCAAATCCATTCGTCATTTCAACGTGAAGGAGATAAGCTTTTGCATTTTAATTTATATTTTTCCCCCATTTTCACACCCTTAGGCATATAATATAATAATAATTTCCTTCAAATCCCTTACAAAAATTGCTATGTTTATATATGTATATATATATATATATATATATATATATTTGTATATTAGATATCAACCTACACATAGTATTTCAAAACTTACACAAATTGAGCATTTCGTGGGTTAATAGTTACACACGTGAGCAAAGCCGTCAGCAGTAATTAGTTAAATATATTAATGTATCAAAATATTTTTACGCTCAGTTTAGAAACATACAATTAGTAAAATTTTGCATGTTTAATTTTTTTTATATTCACAAAAAAAACACCCCAATCGTTATTTTTATGGTGAAAAAAAACTTTAGTTAATTCGCAAACTATGAGAGTAGAAACCATAAAAAAATAGTCGAAGCAAACTAGTTACGTTAAGTACGAGATAGTAGATTTGTGAAGTACTTTAATATTTTTTTTATTAAAAAAAAATTAACTGAAGATTCTATTTCTATGCAGAATTTAACCATATAAATAACTATACAATATAATTTCAATGTACGTCTGTTTTTTAGGCTTCCACAAATGTCAAATTATTATTAGGGTTGTCAACACCCCGATATTTATTATATATATAAATATAAAATTACTTAAATAATAATAATACTGTACACACCAAACATGCAAAAGTGGTCACCAAATAAGATAATACAAAACAATTATATATACAATAATTGTTTTGTATTATCTGTACATAACTTAAAAATAACTAACAAACTTTAGATTTGTGCCTGGGAAAGTTGACAACCCTATTTCAGTATCACATAACACAATAAAAACATACAAATAAAGTGAAATTTCATACAAATAAAAATGATATAAAACAAAAAAGCACTTTCAATTACCTTTCGACAACTTCCATAGTTCCTTCGAAGAGAAGACACCGGTCGCTAGAATGATATCGTTGCAAATAACACCGTTGTATGGATTATGGGTATAGCCTGTAACCCATTCGATATATTACAAAAAAAACAATTGCAACTCAATCCCATTCCAAAAAATCGGGACTAAACTATCACTAGATAAATCAGAAAAAAAACAGGATGAATTTACACAATGTTGGTGACGATCGGACATTTTAATTTTCTATGTATATAAGTACACTCATCTACGTATTCGCTATTTTAAAAGTGCATACAATAACTAAGGATAAACCGTTGAAGTATAATATATTAATCTATTTATAATAAAATACTCATAATTCAGCAATATTAAGATCCCTCTGCTGGGTTTCTCTCGAATGCGAAAAGGATGAGGCCATAGCCGACATTTGACGACACGCTTGGCTCAGTTTGTAGTGACCCTATTTGCTGTGCTAGTGATCACGGGTTCAAGTCCCGCTGGGAACATTCATTTGTGTGATGAGCACGAATGTTTGTACCTACTCCAGTCATAGGTGCTTATATTTATAATATGTACGTACTTAAAGTTATACATATGTAGTGTATCAAATATGTGGTATCTATAAAACAAGCCTCGTAGCTTACTATGGAACTAGATAGAGAAGTGTGTTAATGTCCCAACATAATTATTTATTTATTATAGCCCACCATAGAGGCCTAATGCGATTTAGCGCACTTCACGTCGTGTCTTTCTGGAACTACTTAGGTCTTCTTAGGCATGCTTGAAAACGTTTCCTTTACCATGTTAGCAAATGGTAATCATGTTGAAAATCGCACACTAGAGTCAATTTTGAAAAGTTAAGTATAAGACGTGAATACCTATAATTTTAAATATTATTATTACAATAACACTGTACATGATATTTTATGTGCTGAATGATCCTTAATGTTATACAAATAACCGTTTGTATCTAAATTTAATGTAGAATCACTATAAACTTTCAAAAATTCCAAGTTGCTGTTTGAACACTCTATTAACTAGAATAATTTACTCAGTACCTTCTCATTCCAAAAACGTTTTGAAAAAAAAACCAGACAAACATATAACATCCTTGTTTTTGGAAGTCGGTTAAAAACAGAAAGTTTCAACAGTGTATACGTCAATGATAATAATTATTAACCAACGACCCCTTGAACTCTATAACCTAAATTAAAAATGCACTTTTAAAATAGCATCGATTCATAACCTTGTATGTAACTTTTGACAGCTTTATCTTGAAGTTAAAAGCGGTTTAAAAAAACCTCCACTCATTTTACTTTAAACGTGATCTTTTCTAATAAAACCTAAAATATTGCAATTGCTTATTATATTTACAAAAGTATACAATTTTTAGATATTATAAATTATATGAAAAACGATAGAAATATTAAAATTTCTAACTAAAAGTTAAAAAAATTGACTAACAAAATGCAATATATTGATTCACGATCTAAAATTTACAATAACTTAGTAAATATTAAAAGTTGTTAATAGTTACATAAAAAATATAATTACAACAAACAAAACCCGACTGCGTGAAAAGCGAACTAAAATTGAGGAAACAAGTTGACGAAGGAACATAGTATTATGCAGTCGGAGTCATATGCACGTAACAAGGCTCGCAGTAAGTATAAAATATGTATGTCTCCGACTGCATAATATGTACATTGTACACAGTCTACTAATCCATACAGTCATTTAACGAAAGCCTCTAAACAGAGAAAGACGGGAGGGGGTTTAGTTGGGTTTTAGTGGGTAGTACTGGCTTCCTTAGCCAGTGAGCCCCACATAACCCATCTGTATGTATGATTTAATTCATTGCCCAACATTAACAAAAAAGGGATATCGCGAGAGGGTGGGGTTCGAAAACGCAATTGTCACAGTACCGAGTGTAATACTTACTTTTATATGACAAGTTGGGACAAGACTTAGGGTTGGCGAATATAATTATAACTTGTAAAGTGCCTTAATTTCAAAAGTATGAAAATTGATATAGAAAACGCTTGCATTTAACAGCATTACCGTTAAAATTAATTTGTATACTGTATGGATTTTTATACTGTAGTACTACGTTCCTGGGACATTTTATTACCATAGGTTTAGTCCGCTTTTTACGCATATTAAAATAGTGAGAAAGAGAAGGAACACCGACTACAGTACAATAAAAACGAGCAACATCAAGTTCCAACACGAAGTAAGCATGAGGTGCAAGCGAGTACAGGTTCAAATCCAGATGCACAAATCTAAAATGGTGACCACAATTGTGCAAAACCAATCAAAAACTCTCAATTTTACATGTGACTAAGAATGGTGTTTATTGTAAAGAAATTAAAAACTATAACTGTATACTAATTATTTCTTTTATTGAAGAAAAAATAATCGAACAAAATTTCAATTTCACACCTTTTACCACAAACGACATGTTAAGACCTCTTATTTAAAAATCTATTTCATTAAGTATTTTAAGGAAAATACAGATAATATCATTTCAAGCTAATTTCAAATATCGATTCAGTAGTTTCAAAAAACTTGTCTTTTTTGGCGGGAGTTCCCCTGAGGAGGACAATACATACATACATATAAGCATACACCCTTGATTGAGCACAGATTACTTCGCCAAAGTCACGTAGACACACAAACATCACTAAAAAAGCAAAATAAAAGATAACATTCGAAATTTTCTGAATAATTTCTTTTTTTATGAACGAAATGCTAGCTTATTTATTTCAAGTATAAACATCAAAAGCAATTAATTGTTACAATAATATTAGATCTTGAGTTAAATCTATACATATAATAAAACTGTAAGTAAGCTGAATCTGTACATTAAATATTTTTTTGGAAAATCTTATTGAAATAGAGTTTATTTAAATATTTTAAAATTTTTGTCTGTCTGTCTGTATGTTACCGCATCACGGGAAAACCACAGAACAGATTAGGATGAAATTTGGTATATGATAATAGGTGGTTATCCGGGTCAACATATAGAATACTTTTTACTGCGGGAAAATATCTCATCTCTGAGAAATCTACACTAAACATTAAAACGTAAGTAGGGACGTACCCTCGCGAAGCGAGGGTGAGTCGCTAGTATTATTATATTTTAGCAGATAACTTTTTTAAAACTTTCCACGCTCTAAAAGCCAAATGGCACTGCACATTACTCGTATTTTCAATTCTATGATTTTCAACAATATGTTATGGTAATAATATATTGATGGAAATATCAATACAAAAATCTTCTTTCTTTTTCTTGATCAAAATTCAAATTTAAGCTAAAGTCTGGACTAATCTTAGACATAGATAACTATGCATATAATCATCTTTTGCCTGAAAACTTCTTATAAATTTTCAAAGATTATTCTTTAAAGGAGGTTCTCTTCAAAACAACATATAAAAATGAGCTAATTATAGTTGAGTTCTTAATAAAACTCAAAGCTAGCATTTCAGTATGAAACACCATTCTTAGTCGACGGACACGACACGACACCGACACGAGGTTACCTTTGTTTTTAGCCTCGTGTTCATTCTCTTTGTCCCTAGTGGGATGTGGCGAGAGAGATCCGCTTAGAATATCTGAAACATATCGATTATATGTACTACTTTAAATACGTCTACTTAAGCTAACAATCCCTTATAATATCTAAAAAAATATAATAATATATAGTAAATGAATAAAACTGACTTCAAAAACTTTTCTATAACTACATTAAAATAAAACTTTACAACCCCTATGGGTAGAATCCTTTCTAATTTAATTGAAGTTCCTTAAAATAAAATAAAAATAAAATAGTTAATAAAATAGCTCTTTGAACACCCCCACACAGACCAAATGGGGATGATTTAAGAGCGTCCCCTATTTTTGAAGTCAATATAAATAAATTATGTGTATTGAGAAATAAAATTTCTTTAGTAATTTATTTATATTGTTAAAATAAGTATACTTTACTAAAATATTTTTTAAAATTTCTGTAATCAATTTTTCTAGTCTTTTTTTCTCTTTGTCTCTGAGAACTTTGGCGTCTCAAACATATTTTTTTCGCTCAAAAACTAAAGAAGTTTATCTTCAACAAATAAATATTAATATATAGTACATATAATATTTCGTGAATAAAATTACTAGCAGTACTACAAATTAATCCTTCATTTTTATAAGCTTTTAAAAAATTACTTTAATGTAATGCAGGAACATAAAATAAAGCTAGCAAAAACTACGCAAGCGTTGATGATTTCAGACTCCAAAGTAAGAAAAACAGTTAACATTTATATTAAATCTATAAAATGTTTATAATGAAATAAATCACAATAGAACTATATTTCGTCATAATCAAATGATTAAAAAAAATGTCAAACTAAAGTATATAGGACAACGTATCACCCAAATAAGCATAGTCTAAGGAAACTGATTATTTTGGGTCAAATTGATGGTGAACCACCATGGATAAGGGATCTATGAGGTGGTCAGATGCAATAAAGAAGTCAGTGGGCGCAGCTCTCCATGCCGGAATCCAGACATCACTAAACCAATCAGACTGGAAAAAATCATAAGTGGTCGCGATCCTCATCAGTGAGGGAACGAGGAAGAAGAATCATCCATATTTACGATAAAAAAGCAACTTCCCTAAGATATATTACCACAAGACCAAAAATTTCCCCCATACTAAAAAAAGAAGATTTGTAAAAATATCAGAATACCAAAAATTGTTCCCAAAATCATCAACACCAGCATAAAAAGTACCGTAAAAGCAATACAAATATCACTGAGCGAGAGACCTGGCAGACCGTCGCTCCCATTACCATAGCTGTTGATGAAGTTTGCGAGGTACAAGTCAAGTTCTCGGACTGACACGTTGATGTGGTAGGGGTTCACACAGAGCCCTGGTTGCGTGCATTCTGGGTGCTTTTCTAAGCGCTCTCCATCTGTGCTTTCTAGTGGTATAGCTTTAAATAGGATCACCATTACTAGATCTAGACGCCACACCTGGAAAGAATTTAAGCGAAAATGATTAATGATAGATAGATATCGATTTACCTAAATATCTATTATTAGTATACTAGCGACTCACCCTCACTTCGCTCGGGTTCGTCCCTAGGTACGATTTAACGGTTAGTATGAAATACAAATCTTTGAATTTTTCAGCTTTTCTGTACTATAATATGCATGTATTATATATTGAATCCTCTTGAATCACTCCATCTATTAAAAAACCATATCAAAATCCGTTGCGTAGTTTTAAAGATCTAAGCATACATAGGGACAGACAGACAGCGGGAACCGAATTTTTTATACTATATGACGATGTATATATAGTCTAATACTGAGATTAAAATATCATAATTTTTATCATATTTTATATTAACACTAACGACTTGTCCTTACCTCGCACGGGTCCTAGGTAATAGACTATGTGTTACTCCAAGTTAAACTATTTGTGTACTAAATTTCATTCAAATCTGGCTAACCGTTTTATCGTGAAAGAGTAACGAACATACATACACATACAAACTTTCGCATTTACAACAGTAGGCGGATACAATAAAATTCTTCAGGGTCAAGGTTTTTTCTAAGGTTTAAAAATATTCTAAGGTTCAGATGTTTAGGGTTTTTAAGTTTAAATACAAGAAAAATCATTCGATTTTAATGTTTTGTAGGTCCATTTACCTAATTTATGAGAGTTTATTTATACCTAATTAATGAGAGTCCAATAGATTGGTGTAAAATTTTAATTAAAATAATTTTCTTTAGATCCTACTGTTATTTCATAATTTAAAATAACAAAAATCTATTTTTATTTCCTAGTCCTCGCCGTGAGGAGAAAGGAATTTTTAAAACATTTTCAGTTGAAGTCATTATGATAACTCGAAATGTACACTATCTTCTAGTTATAAGATATTTAAACGTTATTGTCTTTTTTACGTTTAACATCTTCTACAATTTAGTATATCCATTCTAATATTATAAATGCGAAGTAACTATAACTATCTATCTGTTTGTCTATTGGCTTTTCACGCTTAACCGATGTAGATGAAATTTATTATGGAAATAGTTTGAGACCCTGGAAAGGACATAGGATAGTTTTTATCCCATAAATTTTGTATGAGGTATCAATCATTTCTCAGGTAAGAAATATATAAAACTATACAAACATATATATAGTTTATCTTTTACATAGTAACCGTTAAAATATACCTAGGGATGAACCCGAACGGAGCAAGGGTGAACCGCTAGTTATAGTACGCTTCTTACTCATATTGAGCAACTTATATATGGTAGCTCAAATTGATTAATCGTCCCTATCACCATCTGTACATTAAGCTTACCTTATCAGCTTGTCTCAAGCAGTCTATCCTCCTCATTTTGCCCTTCTGATCGGGATTGGATAGGACGCACACCGCTGGCCTCTTCCCCGTTATACTCAGTACGAAGTCCTCGCGGCAGTCCTGAGTAATGTCCTTGCGTAGCTTCCCGAGTAACCGAGACGCCCATTTCTGTTTTACTTCTGCTTTTTCGTTCTGGAATTTGTTGAAAATAGTTTCAGGCACTATTCTGTTGTTGAATTTTATATTTTTTTTTTCATTTTTTATTTACGTAACAAAACAACTTTATTAGAACGGCAATTCTGAACGACAGTGCTAGCCCAGTGTCAACGCGTTTGCTTGAAAAACCAAGTGAAGCGTGTTTAATTCCCTGGTCTCGCACTGCTGATATTTTTATGTGTGAATCATTTTCAACACGATCACCTATCTTACGGTTAAGGAAAATATCGTGAAAAACTTGTATGTATAGAAGAACGTAGCAAATTTCCAAATACATTAAAGTTTACCAACCAGCACTTGACCAGCGTGATGGACTATGTCCTGATCCCCACATTCAAGGGAAGCCCAGTAGTGGAACATTCAAAAAGGGCTGAATACATGAAATACATATGACACATTACAACATTTTACAAAACGACGACATTTTACAAAAGTTATTGCCAGAAAATGTACTCAGAATATTTCATTAGATTTTTTTTATTTCTATTAGCTATATAGATTATTGAAATGGCCTGAAGAGGACGTGCGTAATATATCTATAAAACATAGTACTTTGCCATTCCAAAAATCTTGATTATTGTATTGAATAAGATTCTGAGATGTTACTCCTTTATACGCCGAACTAAATTTTCATAAATTTTGCTAAATAATAATAATAATAGTAAAAGTACGATATGCTTACATTATTGCATATAATATATTAAATTATGTTTGCTTATAAATAATCATCACCCAACATAATATATCTGAGTAAGAGAAAATGGAGAGTGACGTTCTGTGATGCTACGGTGAGTGTAGCGCCCTCGTACTGTAGCTCTACTACTGTAGCCCTTACTGCAGTTTTGGAACATTTCATTTGCATTAATTTATTACTAAGATAAAATATTGCTGTACAACTTTTTCTTTCTGAAATATTTTAATATTCTACATATATGAAATATTCAATCACAAAGTTTATTAAAATTATAAAAAAATATTTATTATCGATGAATATTGTAAGATACTTTTATGCCTTGTATTTTTGAAATCATTGTATAATTTTGTAGGTAGATACTACGTGTAATAACTATATAATGACATTAGAGACGTCTAAAACCTAAGTCTCTCGTAACCATGATTGCTGTAAAGCATTCGAATCGTCGGGAACCAAAAAATTAAATAAATCCGTGAAAAAATCCCAAAAGATTTATTTAAAATATTAGAAATGTCTCATTAACTTACATATTTTCAATTATGTAGTTAAGATTTTTCAGTACTTTGTATAGTAATAGCTTAAGTCTGAAATAAAATATGTTAAAAAAGCTACAGACTCTACCTATATAATATTACCCATATTATATACCATTATAATAACACATGACGCTTTTAGCCTTCATTTAGTTCAAGTAATTAATCACCTCTTGTTATTCACGTACACTCATTAAACGGTCCATTTGTTAAGAGCCTTAGCTTAGCTGACAGCTTAGCTTTTAATCAATATAGGAAACACATACAGACCGCCATTCGATATTCTTATTATTATAGATAATCCGTTGTGTTTTAACTACTATAAGCTCGATTAATTTTGAACTTCAATAAAATAGAATAAACTTAAGGTAATTAACATAACAGCTTTTTACTAAGAATATTTACAATTAGTACAGTATTTCAAAGACTGTAACCACCGATATGCAAATAAATAACTCAATAATACATCCTTTAAAATATAATCAAATTATATTCGTCTTCTTTGGAAATCCATGCTCCAAACAAACAACTCCGCGTGGACCATCACAATGATTTATACTGCAGATATAAACCAAGGCTCTACATTTAAAACTGCGAAAATTTCAAAAAATGCATCCATTACTTTATTCATAGCACACAAAATTATGACCACTTTATTATAAGTAACTACTAACCGACTCTACATTCTACTATTCAATGTAAAAACAAATAATTCTAAAGTAAAATGCTGCCTGAACTAAATACTAATTTTGTGAATTAGGTTTTAAATCATGAGTTGCGACGTAGGAATCCTACATTCAGCGAATATCTTTACCGATAGACGCATTGCGACTGCCTGGAAATGCAGACATCTTTGTTTTGTATCTTCCGCATCGAAAATCTGTTAACTCATGTTTTTGTTGAAAATTTTTTGAAGATGTAGAGTTCGTGGGTTTATATAAATTGTATTTTTATATATAATTTATGTTAATTTATATTTTAATGATTTAACTTTAAAGTTAGCACGTAAGCTTTATGATATTCATCAATGGTTTAACTAGTATAAGCTATGATAGTAAAAAAAAATGTTGTGAAAATTTTTAATATCAATAATTAATTAATAAGTATTAAAAATAGATAATAATATACAATCGATTATATATTTTTTAAGCTAAAATAACTTGTGCTCTCGTAAGGAATCGTCGTATTTAATAGGAATATGACTTAGGTATTAACAAAAACTAAAAAGTAATGAAAAAACATATTTTACTATAAATATAGAGAAAAATCATTTTAAATAGTTGTTCATGATACCCGAATATAAAGTCAATCTATCAATATGTTATTTCCTTGCTACTCTATTTCTTTTGTAACCTTTGTTCAGATGCGAATCAATAAGAATAGACCGAGACGAATATGTATGAGTTTATCCAAAAAGTTTCAGTGCGTACATTTATCACGTCTGTGGTTAAGAAATATCTCTAGGAAGCGTGCAATGCCTTCAAATATTCAGTGGACTATTGTTGTAAATATGGACAATGTAGGTTATTTTCTTATAAATTACAGTTTAAAATATTAATTCATTATAATATTTTAAATAAAATTATTATTTATATATAATAAACTTATTTCTCGAACAGTGTAATATATATCAAAAACTGTACAAACGTATTTCACAGTTTTCGCATTTAAAATACTAAAATACATGTAAAGCAGCAAAAATATATAATTTTGACATTTTTAAAGGCAAAAAGAGTTATTAGTGGAGAACGCATGTCCGGCAAATTCATTTTCTGAGCGTGAAACATAACTTTATAGTACAAAGCTTTGCATTCTACCAAACAAAAATTGCGATGTAACTACAACTTGTATATGTGTAATATTTCTATTTCATAATAAAAGTCACCAACAACATCCCCTCTAGAGTATGCTCCAACAAATATGATATATTTTAATTAATAAATGCGGGACATTCTGAAAAATAATATAATTAAAGTGTATTAAATTATTCATATGATTCTCATTGCTAGCAATCGGATGAATAAAAAAACGTGTGTGTGTACTTATGTACGCACGTAAGAAGTTATACTTCTTTGGCGTAACAGAACAAAAACAGCTAAAGATTTCATCCCGTATGTCACAACTCTCTGTTTGTAAAAGGAATGCAGCTAACTTCATCATGTCGCTATCAGCGAACTTTATCATGTCACTTTTTGGCTGTCGGTGTGCGCGCGCATCGTAAAAATTTTACTCTCATAATTTTTTCCAAGCGTGCCAAAAGAAGTATAACTTCAAAAATATTGGTCCGATTAGCTGTTCTTGATGTGTAATATATTGCGACTGCAACTACTTTTATTTTTCTATAAAACATCTAAAATAATAAGTTTTCAGCGCGGTAGGTTAAGGTTATTTTTTGCATATAGAAATGCCTGCATCTAAAAATGGTTTATTTTATATGAGGAAACAAAAAAAGTGGTAGAACTTGTACAAGCCGACAACAGTTGGACTAAAAATATATTTTTTATTCATCCAATTATCGGACGAAGAGCAACAGCCTTTTATGAATTATAATTTTTGACTTTCCTAGACTTACGAGAATATTTAACATTTTAAATAAAACTATCTTTTTGGATTGTTACGGGGATTTAGAATACGTCTAAAGCTGAATAATTGTTGTATTCGAAACTTCGGAAACCAAAAATCAAATAAATCATTGATAAAATTCGAATAGTTTTATTTAAAATTATATTTTGTTAAAATTTTATCTCAAAAAGCTGAAAAATATAGAAAAATAACCATTGCATGCTTTAGATTTAACTGTACTATATTATTTAACGTATCTCCCAGCATTTCACGTTATATATTTATTATATAAATATTTATACAAATTTAAATAACTATAAAAAAGCTCACATACCTCAAATACTTAGCCAAAATAAGTGAATACTTCATTATGGTGTTTAATTTAAATAATAATACTTAATTGCATATAATGAAAACAAAATATTTACCTGCAATTCATACTTTGTGTGTCGCTCCTCCTCAAGACTCATCCGCTTTTCGTGTTTTTTATAATATTTCCTTTTGGCCGCTTGTAAATTGAACCACGTGTACGAAAAGGACTTTACAAAAGGCATCAGGGCCTCTATGAACGGATGGAACTCGTCCTGGAAACATTCAAACAATCGAGAACATTTAAAGAGGTTTTTTGAAACTGCGAATAGTGGCGCCCAATGTGGGGTAACCTTTATAAACCTTCTTTTTTTTCTATTACAATTTTTTTTATCAATCACACAAGAAATTCTTGACAAATTGACTATTTCTATATTGAAAAAGATATTAATAACAAATTGTTAAAAATATACAATTACATCTATTGTTCTTGCACTCGAACATTATTTACATTCAAAGCATTCATAAAGTAATAACATAAATTATCAAAGGCACCGAAAAGTCCATTTATATGTTGCGAATTGGTGTTTTTAATTATTATATGTATGTAAAAATATACAATATATCTTTGTAATGAAATTTTGACAAAGTACTTTGCACTCTTAACCTAGCTACACTAAAGATTAAAATAAAAAATAACTTTAGTTTATATATGACTAATGACTCATTCTCATTTCGCTCGGGTTCGTCCCTGAATCGATTCCCCATATAAACTTTCATCCCAATTTTCACCCCCTTCAGGGATGATTTCCGGAATAAAAGGTATCCTATGTCCTTTCCGAGATCTCAAACTATCTTCTTACCAAATTTCATTTAAATCGGTTCAGTAGATCCAGAAATTACCCCCTACAACCTCACAAACTCACAAACTTTACCTCCTTATTATATTATTAATATAGATTTAAAATATGCAATCCGAGTAGGAAGTTTGATATAGTGGGGTTTCCCATCGATACATTCTATACCGTTGCGATTACTAAGCTTTACAATGCATATAAAACAATACCGATGTCTATCTCTACGTTGTACGATGACATATTCTTCTTGGAAGTCTAAGTATGTTTGTTCTTTTAAAGAGCTTTAATTGCTGAAGAATTGTTAGTAAAATAGTAATACTTTCTTAGATTTACGCGAATATTTGTCATTTTAAATAAAACTATCTTTTAGGATTTTTTCGCGGATTTATTTAGATTTTTGGTTCCCGACATTTCGAATGCTTTACAGTAATCATGGTTACGAGATACACTAAGGTGTTAATTGTCTCAAAGGTATTATATAGTTGTTACAGACAGCCTACCTACAAAATAAAAAAACTTTAAAATTGGCACCAAGTACCTTACAATATTTGTTAATTTTAATTTTCAACATTTTTATAATTTTAATTACTTTTATACTTGAATATGGAATATTATTTAATTCGTCAAACGTCGGGAACCAAAAATCAAAATAAATCCGCGAAAAAATCTGAAAAGATAGTTTTATTTAAAATTAGTATTTCGTTCTGGAGGTATGTGTTTGTGTGTTTATCTGTGCGTGTGTTTGTTATTTGTAGTAGAATAAATTATTTCTTTAAAGATAATCCATACATATAATAAAATTGTAACTAAGCCGAATCTGTACATGAAATATTTTTTGAAAAATCTAATGCAGATAGATAGAGAAGCCAAATCTATAGTTTTAAGAATTTTTGTCTGTCTGTCTATCTGTCTGTCTGTTACCGCATTATGGGAAAACCGCTGGACAGATTTCGATGAAATTTGGTATGAAGATAGTTGAATATCCAGGTCAACATATAGGATACTTTTTACTGCCGCAAAATATCTAATCTCTGAGCTAAACGTAACTAGGGACGAACCCGAGCGGAGCGAGGGTGAGTTGCTAGTTGTTCTATATAGTTTATCTTACTGTCAATATATTATAAGCTAAAAATTATTCCAAAAAAGTCTTTCCACAAAAAATGAGGCTTGCTAAATGTCAACTATGAGAATATATTACTTTAAACGCGTTTGCTTTTGTGTTTATCTTTGGTATGTTTTCAGACCCCCAACATTGGATCCAAATTGTATTGATAATGATATATGTGCGTATTTATTAATATTATTATGCTCAAAGCCACTAACTATTACAGAAGTCACTCAGGAAATCTTCCCATATGTCAACTGAGCGAGTTCTTAGAAGCACTCGCATATCAACTCCCTTTGAGCAATAAATAAGTCCTTAAATCATAATAATATGACATGTAGATACAGAGATGTGGATAAATTTAGAAACTTTCTAAAATAGATATCTTTACTCGGAATTAGCATCATAGTATACATAAATAATTTTATTAGCTCCGCTAGGTAAAAGAAAATATAGTCAAAAGTAGTGATAAGCGTTACGTTATATTATCTATACAAATAACTAAGAATGAAGTGTCTATTTGTAATGTCAAAACAACAGCTTTTTACAAAATGCATATTATGAAAATATATACGGTACTTGTAAGAATAAAAACTATTTTTTAAATTTTTGTCTGTCTGTCTGTTTGTTCCGGCTAATCTTAAAAACAGATCGATTTTAATGGGATTTTCAATGGCAGAGAACTGATGTTATAATGAAAAACATAAGCTACTTTTATTTAAGAAAAAAATTTGACAGAAAGCTGATGTCATAAGGAGTAACTTTTATTTAAGAAAAACAATTAGAGTTCCGCTCAAAAAAATTCAAACCCATGAAATGTTAACAAAATCTGCGTACCTGGGACGCTACTGGGAACACTGAATACACATAATTCTGACTTTTAAGTCTTGTTTTGTAAAAGTTTCTGCTTAAGCTTTCAGGACCTTGTGTATTTATATTACAACTAGCAGAACCCGCGGCTTTGCTCGCGCTAAAAAAAAAACTCCGTGGCTATATACAAGAGGTATTTTTGAAATGGACTCAGTAGTTTTTGAGCATAACACACTTAAACATATCATAAACATCAGTTTGATGACACGTTTGGCTTAGTTTGTAATTACCCTACTTGCTGTGCCAGCGATCGCGGGTTCGAGTCCCGCTGGGGGCATTCATTTCTGTGATGAGCACGAATGTTTGTACTCCGGTCATTATGTTTATAATATGTATGTATTTAAAGTTGTATATATCTAGTGTATCAACTATCTGATATCCATAACACAAGCATCGTAGCTTACCATGGAATTAGATGGTGCTGTGTATTAATGTCCCATTTTACAATAATGTATGGAAGTCTGCCCGATTTGTTGACATTTATGATTACTGCTTCGCTCCCTTGGATAGTAGCATAACAATATATAGCTTATAGCCTTTCTCAATAAACGGGCTATCTAATACAAAAAGATTTTTTTAAATCGGATTAGTAATTTCTGAGATTTGCGCGTTCAAACAAACTAACTCTGCCTCTTTATAATATTAGTATAGATATGTAACTATAAATCGTTTTTTGTTGATTATAATTATCGATGTTATATTATGTGGTATTTTAATTTAGAGACAAAGCAAAAGGTCATAGCAAAAACTTTTGAGAAAATAGGAGTTTTAGTAAAAGTTGTTTTTTTTTTTTCAAATTTCTCTTAAATATTGGGTATTTTATTTACTTTCTGTATATAATTTCATATTTAGGTTCCATTTATGACAGTAACTCAAAAAACGGTTAATGTGGACTGGATCCATTTTGCATAACCACGTACAATTCTTTGTCATAAGTAAAATTCGAGCTAATCACGTATTCATCGAGTAAGGATGCTATTGTTGTTGATCCTTGATTCATAATATAATATATGCAAACGTGTCGACTTGATTTATATGGAATTTGCTTGAAAATCAAAAACACTTGTAACTGTAAAAAAAAATCGTAAAACCCATTGTATTGTTTGTCATTCAATGAGCGAGGAGAATAAATTCTTGGAAAGAGGCGTTGCATTCAGAGAAGTGCATACGGTAAGGTCGTGTTAGAACATTAGCATATAACGTTAAAGGATTTGTTTAAATTACCTCTGACATATAGTTGCTATGACTCGAGTTGAAGTTAATAAATAAATAAATACCTTTAGACATTAACACAGCACCATCTAGTTCCATGGTAAGCTACGAAGCTTGTGTTATGAATATCAGATAGTTGATACACTACACATATATAACTTTAAATACATACATATTATAAATATAAACAACCGTGACTGGATCTTCGTTTGTGTACTCATCACACAAACGATTGCCTCCAGTGAAACTCGAACCCGCGACCGCAGGCACAGTAAGTATAGTCACTACAAACTGAGCCAAACGTGTCATAAAATATAATGAAGCGATACCACATGCGTTATAAAAACGTCTTTTCATGTAGCAGTAGCTACGAGGTTTTTTAAATAATTTGAGTCATGTAGAAGATTATGAAGTATTAGAATGAAAATTATACTGCCTATTTTGGCTGCATCAGTATAATTAAAAATAGAGACCGAATTCTACCACATAATCTTTAAAAGATTTTGTTGCTAAAGCAAAATAACTATAGTTATTTAAAATTTATCTTTCTAAATCTATCATATTTTATTAACGTCAACCATAAAATTCCCCATAAAACAAGCACTAAAACCAGCTGAAAACAGTATCCAAATCAAAACTCTTCATTAAAACACCATGAAAATTGCTATAAAATTCAAAATTCCATATCATTTCAATATACTAAGCTTACTACGAACACCCACACAACACCTCAATGAAATATGGAAAATACCAAGCGTTCCAACGTATAAACAAAAGATCCAGTCAAAACATCGAATTGGCGAGGACGCTAGACGAACTGCCGCTCTGCCAAGCAGTGTTGGCACCTGAAGCCACGTGGCAAACTTGCCAGTAACTTGACCACATGTTGAGGTGATTGTACTGGTTTATTAGGTAGTTCAAGGATTTAGTTTTAAACTAATGACTTGCCCTGGTTTTGCTCGAAAGTGTCCTGAATTAACGTTTTTGAAAGGAGTAATCTCAAAACAAAGTCTGTGTCAATCTCTTAACTATTTAACTATGTATGCAAAAAATAACGACGATAAATTGATGATGTGTAAAAGAATGACAAATAAACAAACAGATTTTCATAATATTATAGCAAAGATACATAGTGAGAGCTTAAACACAAAATTCGGTTTTGGATTTAGGACAATGCGATCTTGCTTTTAGTAGGTCTAGGTTTCAGGGTTCTTCAAATAATTATGATTTTATTTATTAATATGTATTTCAAGAACTAGAAATTGTAACTATTAGCATTTCTAATATTAAATACATACGAAAACTAAACGTTAAACGTAATTCAAAGTAAAACGAAAGTAACCCATTAAAAGATAAGATCAACACAAAGTAATAGATACTAACCTATAGGAAGTATAATATTTTTTTAAACAATTCATGGCATCGATAGAAAATATAACGAAAAATTTTTTAAAACTATATATACACATAAATATTGAATACTAGCGACTCAATATTTCGTCCCTCGGTTAATTCTCCATACAAACTTTCATCTCCATTTTCACTCCCTTAAGGGATGATTTCGGGGATAAAAACTATCTTATACCTATCCTTCCTAGGGTCTCAAACTATCTTTTTACCAAATTTCATCTTAATCAGTTCAGCAGTTTCGGAGCTTATTCGGAGCAAACAAACAAACAATCAAATCCTTCCTCTTTACAATATTATAGATTACATACGTAAAATCTCAATAATGTAAACGTACAATGTTAAACGAAATATCTGTACTATAGTATAAATTATAGCTTTCAGTACGTAATTTTTGTAAAAACCTAAAGGAAATAAGAAGAAATATCGCTTGTCCGATAAGAAATTAAAATAATACATAAACATCCTTTCCATTGAATGAAAACACGATGCATTTTATTAAAAAACACAAACACACATCACATTAAATAGAAGAGGTAAAGATTGCGTCGTAAAACTATCGAAAAAGTGCGAGCTTCGCATTTGAAGAGCATATTCTAAATAGAAGTTGGCAACTGCTAAAGTTAGAAACGTATTGGAAAAGAATCATGAAATTTCAGTCATTTTTTAAACATTCAACGTACTTTATACACTTTCCATTCCTAATTTATTCAAGGCTAGCTTCATTCAACATCTCTAGACTTTACATGTGTAGAAATTGCGTTTTGATTGACGAAATACTAAAACAATATGACAAAACTAATCTATACATATAATAAAATTCTAACTGAACCTTAAATATTTTTTGGAAAATCTTATTGAAATAGACATTATTATCGATACAGAAGCCGAAACTACAATTTTTTGAGTTTTTATCTGCCTGTCTGTTACCACTGGACCGATTTTGATAAAATTGATAGCTGGTTATCCGGGTCAAGATATAGGATACTTTTTACTGCTAGAAAAAATCTCATTACTGCTAGTAAAACGTAACTAGGAACGAACCCGATTGGAGCGAGGGTGAGTCGCTAGTATTTGGGATAAAACTTTTCCGTTTTGTTACACGTTTTCATTTTTCCCAAAAAAAACTCTATTTATTAATACTTTTTTGGTTTACCTAAATTTTAAATGAAATAACTGAAAAATCTTGGTCAAATGAATCACTACACCGGTATTGAATGTTGGCATCTTGTCGAAGAACGCCAATATGTCATATTCCGTTAGCAATGACTAAACAAATAAATTCACAACGCATCAGTGTTTTCTTGTTTAGTTCATTCTTTTACACTATCCCTATCTATACTATACTAATATTATAAATGTTTGTTTGTTTGAACGCTCTAATCTCAGGAACTACTAATTCGATTTTAAAAAATCTTTTTGTATTAGATAGCCTGTTTATTAAGGAAGGTCACAGGCTATATATTATTATGATACTACCCAAGGGAGCGGAGCAGTAATCTTAAACGTCAACAAATCGACAGAAAGATAAAGCCATAGGGTTTTTTGTAGAGTGAACGCGGGCGAAGCCGCGGGTTTTTCTAGTGTATCACCTATATAGGATGATTACATATAACGTCATCTCAGCTGGAAAATATGTACCGCTGGACATAGGCCTCCCCTAAATTTTATCTTTATCTATTTTATTGACGTTTCAGACGTATGTATATGTTTATATAAAGCGGTAAAAGCGTAACGTTTTTTCTATCTAACGCAAAATATTTCCATGATGAATGATTATAGAATCTCATATTGTCTATGGAAAAATCTTTTTTATTGAAAGGCATAATAAGAAATATGTAAAATAAATGTTACCTTATAACACAAATAGCTTATCAAAGCTTCTATGCAAAAGCTTCATAATTGATAATGACGAGAAACATCTTGTATTACCAAAAAATAATAATATTACTAGTATAATTCTTTACAATAAAACTTATTACTATAACAGAAAAGAGAAAGTCCTCTCACCTAACATGTTTGTAAACCGACGATAAACAATCCCTTATCACTCGCACTATTAGGAAAACTTCCAACCGTCACTGCCAAAACACTGGAGTGCATTCACCCTGAACATTTTGGCGGCAAATCTTGATTCCTCCATTATTTTTTCATCTCAACCGAATTTATTTTATAGATATTGGCTCTTGTTCACCGGGGATGCCCGGGTGGACTTGGCCCTGGTACGGTTTGGCGATACAAACTAGGTCGGCGACGTCACAGGAACGTTGGCCAAAATTACGCTACACGAGGTATACGCCATGAAAAAAGCCACGCGTCGGATCAACAAGTTCACTTCGCGGACAGGACACGTAATTCTACAATAAATCCCATTGTTGCAAACTGAATGCTAAATTCGATTATATGCATTTAGGTAGTTAACCAGCGCGCATCGGGAATGTTAATACTCGCAGCTTTAAACGAAGAATTTCTATAAAGCCCATTTGAACACAAATTCGCTACATTACTACTAGCGAAGTAAATAGGAAATTGATAATATTTTATGTCGAGAGTTTATAATGTGCCAACTAATTTTGTTTGCGAAAACTATAGGTACAATATTTACAGAGGAGATTTGTATTTCATACTTTTTTTAATAACACTTCGTCAGTATTAATAAATTTATAACATTGATCTACATGACTAAATAGTTTCATTTTAAATATTCTCGCGCGAAATCTACAGCTACACTACTATTATAAAGAGGAAAGATTTGTATTGTTCTACGTTTATAACAAATAAACTCAATAGCTACTGGACCGATTTAGATAAAATTTAGTGAGAAGATAGTTTGAGACCCTGGAAAGGACATAGGACATTTTTTCATCATCCCTTAAGTGGGTAAAAATGGGGATGAAAGATTGTCTGGGGACTCGACCTAGGTATGAACCCGAGCGAAGCGAGAGTGAGTCGCTAGTCTGTTGTAAAAAGATTACCTAAAAATAATACTTTGATTAAGTAATCAAGTAACCCCCATCTCGGGGAATGAAACGAGGTCACATAAAGATAGTTCAAAGGTCCTAAAATTGAAAAATACAAAAACGTTGCTCGCCCTGAAAGAATACAAATTTTACGACACTGTCGGTCGTAAAGCCCACTGTAAAAACACCTCGGAAATCAATCCGCTAACTGACCATCAAAGAGCTTTTTACGCAATGAACACATGGACGGCCTTGATTTTATTTTTTATATTTAAATGAAGCTTTACAAAGTTCATAATAAGATTGAGGTGAAATATTTCTAATCACTTCAATAATTTCTAAATAAACGAAAAAAACTATATTTGAAATTACACAATTTTTTTTAAATAACTTTTTTTTATAATAAATATATTTCTTTACTTTCAATCCTGCCTTTTGATTATTTCTGATTCTAATAGCGCTTCTTTTTTTAATTTAAAACACAAAAAGTGCATAATTTATTATATATATATATATATATATATATATATATATATATATATATATATATATATATATATATATATATATAATAAAATTCTGAGTCAAATCTATACATTAAATATTTTTTGGAAAATCTTAATGAAAATTCATTATTATTGATACAGAGGCCGAATCTATAGTTTTTAGAATTTTTGTCTATCTGTCTGTACGTATGTATGTCTGCCTGTAACCGCATCACGAGAAAACAACTGGACATATTTTGATGAAATTCGGTATAATGACAGCTAGTTACCCGAGTCAACATATAGGATACTTTTTACTGCGGGAAAATATCTCACCTCTAAGAAATCTTAACTAAACGATATTCGTAACTAAGGACGAACCCAAGCGGAGCGAGAGTGAGTTAATTTTATAAATTATATATTACAATCGACATATAAGTATATAAAAGACATTAAATTTAAGGTTAGTAGTGAAATATACTTTTATATATGGCACGCAAAAAACCTACAAAACAACGTGTTTTTATTTTTTCTTACTCTGAAACCATTGAACGGATTTCAATAAAACTTTTTCATACTAAAAATAATACTTTGAAAAAAACATATCTAGTTTTCAATTTATTCAGTCGAGTATACTCAAAGATTAATTTATCTTGAGCTTCGGACATACTAGCCCTCATATAAAACTGGGGTCTACTTCAAAATTCGTGGACTAAATATAGACAAAGCCAAATACATTAACTAGTTAACTATACAACAGACATCTCAAAACCTGCCCTACATTCAAACGTAGTTAAAATCCAATCAAAGTATTATCCCAGTGAAGGTGTATTTATATCATTTTACCAACAAGTTGAAGTCCAACGGCAGCTGAACGGTTTGCGCAGAAATAGAAAATAGTTTCAAGAACTAAACGCGCATTTGTAGTGATAGCGGTTTTGTATTTATAGTTAAGTATAAATGTAGATGTCGATATGTTGACGTTGTTTTTTTTTTTAATTATTTCACACCGACAGTCTAAAAACGACATGATGAAATCATATGGGATGAAATCTTTAGCTATTTTTGTTTTGTTACGCCAAAGAAGTATAACTTCTTACGTACGTACATAAGTACACACACACTTTTTTTTATGTATAGTATATACACCTATTATTAAAATTATTTTTTCATAAACATAACTGAATAAAATTTATAAAATATCTCGAAGATCGAAACTTATTTTTTTTTCAAATAGGCTTATATAGTTTAATAAAATATCCGTACGTAGCTTCTTGCATCACATTATTAATATTTTGTAGAAACTATGTATCATAGTAAAAAGTGGCTTACACTATCACCATAAACTAAATTTATAAAAAAAAAGTTAAGTCGTTTTAAAAGGAGAAATACAACAAAAACAACAATACCAAGAAATAGTATTTCGTACATAATAATATTTACTTATTAAAATATTGTAATAAATGGTATAAATATAATATTGAAATCGCTGCCACTAAGACCATGCATTAAACTGCACTCGAGTCAACCTTTCTCATAAGAGCTTGGTATCAAATATTCCAGTCCCATTACAGTTTGATATTATTTCAACTAAAATTATCTTCTCTAGACAAGACTCTTTAAAGCGCATTAAATACTTAAATAATAAACATGGAATTATGTATGTTTATCTATTTGATTTATCTTACATCTAAAACGATTCCGAATATCGATTTTATAGAACGAATAATATAGCTGATAGAACTTCCGCCTTAGACAAATAGTCTTTGTACACAAATAAAAATTAGTACCTGGGCGACCGAACTTTGCTCGGAGTTCTTTTTTTGTTATATCGTAATTTTAGATAAAACTAAAAACTTGAATAAACACAAAAAAAAACAAAAGGAAAAAACAAATTCAAAAACTTTGTATTCGGCCGGGATTCGAACCCGTATTTGTATATGTCAATCATGCGCTTTGGCCGCTTGAACACGATGCTTATGTCATTATTATTAAGAAATTAACGACCATATTTTGCGTGGAATAATGGGACAAAACTCCATGAAAACACGCGTTTTTCCAGACATTAGACTAATATAAATCGATTTTTAACCAAACAAATTTCAGCGAAATCGTTAGAGCCGTTTCCGAGATCGCTGGTATAAATAAATAAAGATATAAATATACAAGAATTGCTCGTTTAAGTATAAAAATATTAGATAGATATGACAATTCATTTTCTAAACAAGGGATATAATGCTTAGATATAAGATTTTGCATTTTATTTTTGTAGACATAGCGATTGAAGAATATCATTTTGAATACACTTTAGTACTACTAAGAACTAGTCTTCAATACAAATATGATTTTCTCAGGCATTCGATGGAGGTTAGAAGTTCAATCCTTTATATATAATATTTGTCTCTTAAACACTTCACACTTTTTGACATTATGGAAAAAGGATATATTATATTACTAGCGACTCACCCTTGCTTCGCTCGGGTTCGTCCATAGGTGAGTTTTGATGGTTAATATGAAATAGATAGTCGATCCCTTGCTCTGTGAAAAACAAAAACAAATCTATCCAACGAGAACTCTATTTTTTCTGGGATAAAAGTAACCTATGTGCTATTCCAGATTATAATCTATCTCAGTACCAAATTTCATCCAGATCCGTTCAGCAGTTATGGCGTGATTAAGTAACAAACATCCATCCATCCAAACTTTCGCGTTTATAATATTAATGGGATAATGGGATTAATGGGATAACAGTCAGCCATTTCAATTATTTTTTTTATTTTACATAAGTTGTATTAAAATAAGTTCGGGAGTATAGAAAATGGAGATGATATTTTTGAAATAATATAGCTGTAATAAACTAAAGGCACATGTTAGATCACTATACAATGTCCGCTAATTCAAAGGCCAATCTATTTTCGATGCAGCTCGAGTCGTATAAATAAAACCATGTACATGTACATATTTTGTCTAGATATCAATAAAATAATATATTTATTTGTCATAGTCTAATATCTAAGTCTACCCCAACTAATAACTACCCTACTAACCGTCTTGCACACCAAAATCCATCGTAAAAGAAGATATTTATTTTATAAATATTAATATTACCTACAGCGAATAATATTTCAATAGCTTTACAAAGATTATAAATAAGTTGCTTTTTTTTTTATTGCACTATAATTGAAATAGTCATTGCTGAAATAATAAAAAAAAGTTACGCATGGAATGATGGAGTGAATTATATTCAATCATTTTATTTATTTCTTATTTTATTTGAATAACATCTATACAGATAAATAAAATTGAAGTGTTTATTACATTACATATTACATATCAAAATAAATGCCTATGAAATTATATACGGTACTTAAAAGAAAAACACAATTTTTAAAATTTTTGTCTGTCTGTTTGTTCCGGCTAATCTTCGAAAGGGCTGGACCAATTTTAATGGGACTTTTACTGGCAGATAGCTGATATTATAAAGAGTAACTTAGACTACTTTTATTTTAGAAAAAGAATTAGGGTTTTGCTTAAAAAAATTAAAGCAACACTTAATTTTGGAGAGAAATAATTAAAATAGCGTTCTCTTTGCTTTATATTGTACTAAACAATACGTCTATTTGCCTTTATTTATCTCGAACCTCAAATTACGAATAATTCATTCGTCGTATATTTTAACAAATGATTTTGAATTTGAAATTTGATTGAAATTGTTCCTAATATTTTGTCGTTCTGAAATGCAATAACGGCAGAAAACGCTAGTAATTGTTTGAGAAACATCGCTTGAAGTGACAATTATATAATATTATTTATTTTTTTTATAAATTTTGAATCAGGCCATTAATATAAGCAATTAGATCAAAATGGACACGTAATCTACGGTTTTATTGTAAGAAAATCTTTTTTTTATGTTAACAAAACAAAGTGACATATTTTAAGGCAGTTTTAGAAAAATAAATGATTGATATTTAAAAATTCAGTATTTTTTTATATATTATTAAACCTACGAAGAGAAAACCCACGATAACCCTACACTGTTCCGGGATACAAAGTAACCTATGTATTATTCTAATATACATAAGAATAGCTATTAGAAATTATTAGAAAGCTATATTATTGTAAAGTTTCATTCAAATACATTCAGCAGTTTTTGCGTGAAAGAGTAACAAACATCCATACATCTATACATCCAGACATCCATACATCCTCACAAACTTTCGCATTTATAGTATTAATAGGATTTCTTATACACAGATCGCTTTCACTGTGGCCATACACATGCACTCAGCGACCTTCCTCGTAAGAGCTTAGGTATATCAGCGCTACAACTCTAATGCAACACGATTGATATTATATTTATACCTACACGTTTTACAAACATGCATTTCAATAGATTTCATAGTAAAACAATTTAGAATAAGGAAAATAACTATAAAACGCTTAACGACTCTTAGAAGTGCTAGTGGTAGATCGCGAGTTCGATTCTGTATGACGTTTCATGTTTCTATTGATGCGAGATAATACTTTTTTAGATTTACGCGAATAATTGACATTTTAAATAAAACTATCTTTTCGTATTTTTGGCGACTTTATTTTGATTTTTAAGTCCTGCCGTTTGAATCCTTTACAACAAACATGGTCACAATCTCCTGTGTCATGTCCGACCAATCCCAAAAGTTGGTTTTATTTATATTGACGAGAGATTACTAAATTCCTCCAACGACCTCGCTCGCTTTGATAAAGGTAGCCCGCCCATATACAAAAAAAATATACGTATTTTATGTACTACATATTTTTATTGATTTTAGGCCAAAAATAAAATATTATTTCAGACGCTTTTTTGTCATGTTCATCATATTTTATTATATCATTTTGTTTAAGGTACCCAAATTTAAAAAAAAAACATTTTTAGACGTCTTAGAGCTTTCTGTCTCATTATGAGCTTACATTTCCCAAAACAGAAATAAACCTCAAAAATTAGTTTAAAAAACTAACATATGTTACGTATTGTATAACAATCGTTATCAAAATTAATTTTGATAAAACATCTGACATTATATATTATAACCAAATACCGCCAAAACATATGTCAAAGTACCACAGAGTAAAACAGATAAAATCTGCTTTCAAGAAGCGACAGCGATCGCATTAAAACACATCAGCTTTATTAGAATTCCTCTCCGTGTATGTACGTGCCTCCTGGCATACATCAGTACCCCAAGACATCCGGGAACCGCACTTAAACTTTGAATGTTTGTGTCCGGGTGCTAGAGTTACGGGTTAAGTAATTTAACTGTTAAAGAGACTATTCGGGTTAAATTAATCTTCTAAGTAATGGGTTGTAAAGTTACGTCTTATGAAGTAAGAGTAGGTATTAATTTTTCTTAGTAATCATTTTCTCATGTATATGATTTGAAAGAAAATGTCAATTAATTTTAAATAAAACATTTTTTTTGGATTTTTGGTTCCCGACGTTTCGAATTTTACAGCAATCATGGTCACGGGAGAGACTAAGGTTTTAGATGTCTCAAAGTTATTATATAATTGTTACAGACAGCCTACCCACAATATAGCAAAATGAATTCAAAAAATTTAAAAATGGCATCAAAGTTCCTTAAAATATTTGTTCATTTTAATTTTAAACATTTTTATGATTTAAAAAAAACCGAAAAGATAGTTTTATTTAAAATGTCAAATATTCATGTACATCTAAGAAAGTATTATGTAAAATGTCATTCAATACAATTTTCTTTTTAATGACTTCAAAGCGTGCCAGTTGAGAACAGATTACTTCATCAATGTCACGTAGAATGAAGAAGACAAAAGAAAATATATGTGATAGAAATATTGTCAGTGATTTGACATATTCTTAGGGTTCCGTACCCAAAGGGTAAAACGGGACCGTATTACTAAGACTTCGCTGTCCGTCCGTCTGTCTGTCTGTCTATCCGTCTGTCACCAGGCTGTATCTCATGAACCGTGACAGTTAGACAGTTGTTTTTCACATATGCTATATTTCTGTTGCCGCTATAACAATAAATACTAAAAAATAGAATAAAATAAATTTTTAAAGAGGCTCCCATACAACAAACGTGATTTTTTGGCTCGTTTTTGCTCAATATTGATAACGGCAATAGGTAAACGCTTAAAATATTCATAGAATATTAAGTTATATATTCACTTTAAAAATAAATAATAAAATTAAAATAAAACAAATATTTAAGGGGGGCTCCCATACAACAGACATAATTTTTTTGCCCTTTTTATAAATAATGGTACGAAACCCTACGTGCGCGAGTCCGACTCGCACTTGGCCGGTTTTTTTACTTATTTTTAATTAAACAACTATTAATACTTTTGTTAGTCGACTACTAGTCGACTTTTACTTTTTCGTTAATTTAGTTACATCAATTTAGTTTTGAAATTGATGGTCCGCCAGCACTGGCCAACTTGAAGGACTATGTATGAACTACACAACTTGTATGTATTATATAGTGTATACAATTTAATACACATTCTACATCAATATAGGAAATAGAATTAAATTCAAAATATTAGTAATTTCTTATTTACGACCCGTCGAAAACTTAGAAAAGCAATCCCGTTTAACGTGGTCAGTAGGAAATCTTTAGCCAACAGTATCGAGACATGTTGTGAGTCATAAGCTAGAGAAACTTTTGCATTATTTGGCAACTCACAAAATGAAAATTCAAGGTTAGAAAATAATTATAGTCCTAGATTTCATTCATATACTATATACCAGCGACATCTCCTTGCTTTGCTCGGGTGCGTACCAAGCCATGTATTACTTCTAGTTTGATAGTTTTTGAGTTTATCGCGTACAGACAAACAGAGAGACAGGCAGACGAGGCAGGGTATTTTATTTTATAATACATAGTGAAATGATATTATGTTTATGAGATTTTAAAATTTAATTGGAATAGCTTGTAGATGTTACGCATAAATCAGGTTATTATTATGTGAAATGTGAAAATTGTATATGTATTTATCAATGTATGTATTTATATATGTATGTATGTATGTATATATAAATGAATGTATGTATGTATGTATGTATGTATCCTTTACATCGAAATAGCTGGATGATATTTAGTGCATAGATCATGACCTGGAATAACATATAGGCAGACATATAGTTAGACACCTAAGGACAAGCCTGATTAAAGCGAGGGTAAGTCGCTATTACAATAAATAAAATTCTAAAAGTTAGACAGTATGTTAAATCGAGCATTACTTTAGAACGGCTATACACGTACCAATACTTTTTTTTTATTTCAAATATTAGTCTAGACTTATCTAGTAAATCTGTAGATATAACTTCAACGTTTCATGTTACGTTTTTATACAGACAATAAATAAGATTACGAGTATATTCACTCACATAAAACGAAAAAAGTCCTTACAGGAAAGCCGTATAAATAACTAAGTGCATATATATACTTAAGTATATATAACTTAAATGTTCAATATGCATTAGCTGATGAGGAAACACAAAAGCTCAAATATAAGTCAGCTTAAGCCCCGGCTTCTTTACTTAACTAAGTGGAAACTTAGAACGCTCTAATGGGACATCAGTTACGTTTGACTGGAGGGACGGTAATGAGTACAAGGGGTATAACTAAAATATTTATAAGTGCTAATTTTGATGAGGTTTGAGTAAAATAGATAGTGTATATGAATTATAAGGTTTTATTTCTGACTTGTTTATATTAGTGTTCGCCTACCAAAATTCGACCACTATTAACGACCGTTAATCATTAAAAATGAAATTTCAAGGAAAACGTATAAGAGGAACTAGCGACTCACCCTCGCTCCGCTCGGATTCGTCTCTAAATATGTTTTAACAGTTAGTATAAATTTCTCAGAGATGTGATATTTTCCCGCAGTAAAAAGTATCCCTCATGTTGACCCGGATAACCAGCTATCATCATACAAAATTTCGTCAAAATCCTTCCAGTGCTTTTTTCTTGATACATTTCCAGATAGACAAACAGACAGACATGCAGATAGACTCTACTATTACTATAGATAGTATTACTATAGATAGATATATAGACTATAGATTCGGCCTCTGTGTCGATAATAATGACTATATCAATAAGATTTTCCAAAAGAATATTTAATGTGCCGATTCGACTCAGTTAGAATTTTATTGTACACTAAATAAAGACAAAAATAAACCTATCCCACGGGAACTGTACATTTTTCCGGGATGGTATATAGCCTTCCTCAGTTAACGGGCTATCTAATGCAATAAGAATTTTTCAAATCGGATTGGTACTTCCTGAGATTAGCGCGTTCAACCAAACAAACAAACTCTTCAGCTTTATAATATTAAGTATAGATGTAGATTTACCTATTTATATAAAAAAAAAAACTAACTGCTTCCAATTTTTTTATTGATAACAAATAGCTACTCAATAAAAAAAAGAAAATCTGTTGACAAACAGAGGAGAAAAGGTACTAATCTGTTTTGTCTTTGCCTACTGTGTAGATATAGATAATTTACAATATTTGACTGAGAGATAATAAAAAAGGTTTTTGCTTGCTTTATATTAGAAAAATGTTTAAAAAAATCGTGTAGAGCCTGCGAATATTTTAAAAGGACGATATGTTAGATTTTCGTTTATTTCTTTCATAATTTTTTCATGTTGGGATAGAGGACATTAGAGGTAAACTTACATTATATTTTGAATATAAAATCTATTGAATGAGGTCGTATCGTGATATTGAAGTAGTAGCCTATAAAGTTCTTAAATAAAAAAGCTGAAATAATTTTTTTAAATCTGATGGTCCGAAAACGTTTAAAAACTTATAGAAATTAGTGTGTTCAAACAATTAAATAAAGTAGTAGTTCTTTAACTTTTGAAATATATAATTCAAATTCTACTAATATTATTAATACTAAAGTTTGTGAGGATGTATGGATATATAGATGTATGGACGTTTGTTACACTTTCACGCAAAAACTACTGAATAGATTTTAATGAAACTTTACAATAATATAGCTCATACATCTTAATAACATACAGACTACTTTTTATCTCGAAACAATGTACGGTACACGTGGGATAGATTAGTATTTGTTTTTCTAGAAGCGAAACCGAGCGAAGCGAACCCGAGCGAAGCGAGGGTGCTAGTTTGTGTATAAAAATCATTTGGATTAGTTCAAACTTTTGACATTAAAAACAAATAGATAGATGCTTTCGCATTACAAAAGCGAAAAAGAATATTATTAATAAAAAAGAGGATATAATAGATTTTCGTCATAAAGTACAAAACCTTTAAAAATTAAGAAAAAAAATATCTCTATCAATATCATTAAATTTTTTAACAGCGGATCGCAATAACTTATCCATGGTTTTCCTTACTAGAAATACTTTTAGACGTTTGACATAAGCTCTATAAAGCACAGATAGGTATTTTGTATTCACTGCTAATGCTTAACGAGTGCACTTTAAGAGTATATATTTAAGTATTTAAAAAAATAGGGTTTACTAACTATTATTATTGTAAAAAAGATATTATTATAAAACAGATGGAATACAATTATTATTATAATCATGCATCAACTTTTTACACAGTAGTAATTTCATGATAAAATGTTATGTAATTTTATTTATTTTTAATAATATTAATTTATTTTTTAAATTAAAAAAACAATTAATGACATATAATAATTAATGAATGTTGTGATTGTCTATTAAATAAAAATCGCGTATATTATCTGTAAAACTATTGTCATTTCTGTTGGTGAGCCTAATGAAATAAAATAAAAATTAATATAGAATTGATATTTTTCTATCTGCAATATCCAGTACTATGCAACTATAGGCGCTTCATACGTTCAGTAAACTAAGCGGATCAAAAGATTACAGAGTCGGAAGCGATTTCACTAACAATTAATTTAGTTGAGCGATGTTTAGAAAAAATCTTTTAATTACTCTCTGTTTGACTATTTTATATTTATTATATATGTATGTTTATTTTATATGTTAAACATTGTATTGAATTATTTAAATACAAATAGCAGAAATCATTTATATAATAATAATAATTATTATTATTATTTATTTTTATAAAATACTAACGTCTTTGACGGTCTAACTAAATAATAATAATAATTATTATTATTTAGTTAGACCGTCAAAGACGTTAGTATTTTATTCAAATAAGACCGAAATCTATAATATACTCGTATATTTTAATTAACATCTAAATATTATAAATTGGAACTTAAAAAAACAACATTCTACAATCGCTATTGCTAAACGAATAATAAAAAAATTGTGAAAATGACATATCTAAACTTTATGTCACGTGGTCAGAATACATCAGACTTAAATTGTATGAATTGTACATATAAATCCCTTTTTAACGTACTGCTGAACACGGACCTCCCTTCAATACTAGGGATCATGCCATAGGTAGGGCAGGTAAAACTCATATATTATTTCGTTTTCTACTACCCATATGGATAGCAATTTGTTTAAAGAGGGTAGTTTAAATAAAACATTTTTTAAGGAATATTTCACGTATTTATTTTTTTGACCCGAAATTTGGAGGCTTTATACAGTAGTTTTATTTTAAAATGTCAAAAATTCAAGTCACCTCTAAACTTCGTCGAAGTCACTTTAAATAGAAGACGTAAGCATGACTTTGAGGACTACCACCCACCACGCATCTCAAATTTTTAACCACATACTATACATATACGAATAGAAATGGGGATGAAAATCCAAAAAAAATAATAAATAGTGATGTGACCATTCCGGGATCCGTGTACCGCTATTCAAAAACGCGGATCAACAAAAGCTTGCAGCGCTTTATATTCTCCCCGCGTCATACAAGGTGAGTAGAGGCCGATGCACCGGTTGCGTACCATTCTAATCACGATCGACAATTTTTTTCTCTACAATGGCCAGCCTCGTTGTATAATAAATGTTATGTTAATACGTGCATTGTAATTGCTATTGTTTACTGGTGTGTCATTGCGTAACGATTGAGTGACGTTTTTTTCGCGTCGATTTCGGGTCATCGGTTATAAATTCTTTTGTTTCATTTCGTATTTCTCGAAATATAATTTGGATCGTCTTAAGAAGTCTCTGTTATATCTTTATAATAGAATGCTTGTTATTTCCTTTGAGTACTTACTTTGAGAAAATTAAATTTTTATTTGCAATTTATTTCAAATTAAAAGTATGAAAGAGTCCACTTATTAAACAAATCTTACGTTTGCTCTACATTTATATTATAACACGTTCCGCCGCAATCACTAGAAGATAACTCTAACAAAACTGTACCTCACGATCGCAATTATGTAACTTGCACTTGAAAACGTGAAGATAACTCAGAATGCGGCCATTAGTGTAATAGAAGTCGTTGAGCATCCAAAATCATGCAAATCCTGCAATCAAGCTCGAAAATCGGCGAAAATTATTCACGTGCAGTCTAACTCCAAATCCTGCTAAGACGACGACGTCTCGAACACCTACGGATGACGTTTAACGGCAATCGTATGCAAATACATCCCGGTGCTGTCCCGGGATACTACGGGATTACAACTACCCACATCACTAATCCTCGTGTAAGTTAGCTCACTGTTGTCGGGGGCTTAGGGTAAGATATTGGGCTCGTATGTTTGAATATTGGTTTAATGTATAGACTGATAAATGCACTAGTGACGCCGAGTTATGACAATATCGCCTCGATAATTTGCTCTGCGCGGTTAGTATAAGCACTGTATAGCATGTTGATAGTGATGTACCGATTCCGGGAACACATTATCGATATTCCTGCAAAGCAATAAAATTATTATTACCTAATCGTGTAATGGTATCCAACCATAAATCATTATTAATAAGATATTGCTAGTTACATGAAAGACAAATGAAGATGGCGCCAGACGCAGAATACATTCAAATCATATATTGATCATTAATTCATCACATAGATCACACTCGGAGAAAACACTTGAAATGCTACGCCGTCCTTAATACACCTACGGAATAGCAAGTAGCTGGAGTACGATTCAGCTCCGCTTTGCCCTTTATTAAAATTAGACAAAAATGCACTTCTGCAAATAAAGAAACGAAAGTCACGTCTACACTTAAGTGCCGCCTGTTTCAATAGCCCCCGACGTCATTAGGAAGAAAGAAGTAATTAAAAGTCCGATAAAAAAATCTCTTGAACAAAAGTCGGCGTTCTCGGCGCGGGGGCGCGGAGGCGACTAGTATTGCTAGTAAACAATCCATAATCAAAAAAATGTGCAAGTGTTGAACTATAAACAAGATAGTGTTTGGCAAGCTGCAAGGCGCTCCCGATTAGACTGCGCCATCATTCCGTCGGTTCATTCAATATTTTTTTTACCGAACGCTGTAATTTCTTGGCTCGAACGCATCCGTTTACATGCCAAACAATAAATTTATTAGCCGAACGGAGGAGTGGCAACACTAAACCGCGTCACTCGTCGATACGTCATCGATTGCGTGGAATTTTCAACATTTTGGAAATCGATTTCAACCCGCTCGATCGATTCGCACGCGTCCATTATATAACGCTCCGTCAAGGTGACTCGTCCGAAGCCACTACTGTATCTATTTTAGTTCGAATTTCATAAATATCCCGTGACAGCTCATCTCTCCTCTCCCGCGTTCTGCCGCGCTTCAGCGGCCATCTTCGATGCGAGCTTGCGTAATGGTCGGGCTCCGGTGTCGCACCGAAATATCATGGGAGCGTCGTTCCGAAGCGGCGTCCTTGCTAATTTTAAAGTCCTTTCCTAAAGTTTATCGTTTATGAGGTAATAGAGGTGTGACGTAGCTTTGGCAACTCGCCGGACGCGTACGGCGGTTGGACCGAGAAAAATTGTCGAGACGCCCGCGTGCGAGGTTATATTTAGTCGCGTCCCCGACGCACCTTGAGGGATCGAGCGGAGCGGATCGGTACGGCCCTATCGCATAATGGGCTCGATAGCATCGGAAAACTAATCGTATATTACCGCGCGCGTGTCCGGCGGCAGATGCGCCGACCGAAATTGCCGGCGACCCACCATCAATATAGCCGACCTAATTGAATATTATACAGCAATTTGTGTTGCCGAAAATCTGGCTGGGAGTATGCGGTGGCCATATATAACGGCTAACGGTGTTAATGTTTTCTATGGGCTTGACACGATGCGATGCAGTGTTGCAGAACTAAATATAGACGAGCTGTTTTAGTTCTGGGCTTTAGCGTTTGCGCAACGTCGCCTCGCCGCCGTGCTGCGAGCGAGACACGTTCTATTATCGGAAAAATGGACCGATATGTTGAGAAATATTGTCATTTTCTCTCTTTTACTACCTCTTACAAAATTCTTAGGAGTTTTCGAATCTCAAAATCTTTATTACAACAAAAGATTTATATATAAAATTCCTTTGAGGAAAGATACTTTTAAATTCACATAAATCGTGTTGATAGAATCAGCATCCCGCTAATAACATTTATAACTATTCAAAAACCGGGTCAAACTGCTAGTTAAAATATATAATGGTAGGTCGACATGTCCGTATATTAGATTAAATCGAGAAATATGTACAATATACTAACAACCTATTTTGTGTAAAATCGTAAATAGTATTTTGTAAATATTAGTTGAACGTTCTGATTGTTTCATTCTACTACTATTCACTTTCAAAAGGAAACATTGATAAGGTTTATTAAAAAAAATTGAAAATATAAAGGTACCAAGCCATAGCGTCTACAATAGAATATGAAAAGCTTTAAATTATTAAAAAAAGCTTCCATTGTTAGACTTTAAAAAAATATTTTTAAAATAAAAAAATATTATTCACGATTCCTAGTATTCTATTCACACTATTTACTAAAAATTTACATACTAATTGGAATAAATAAAAATACCTAAGAATGCATAAAAATCGACGAAAATTTTGACATTTATTATTTTCTGTAGCTGACTTTTCTAATATCATATGAAAGATATATTATTTATACCAGTGAAATATTCTAAATTACGAATTTCTTAAATTATATTTCAAACAAAATCTAGCAAACGAAGCTTTTTCGCGAAGTATTTAATTTTATTGATAATAACTTTAAGATTTCATCCACTATACACTAATCTATCGACCCTTGAAATAATTAAAAAAAAAAGTTTTTTTTAAAGAAGAAGTCGATATATATTCTATGAATTCTACTCATCTTCTATTCATATTAATTCTATTCTACGACAGAGTCCTCCCGTGACCATGATTGCTGCAAAGCATTCGAAATGTCGGGAATCAAAAATCAAAATAAATCCGCGAAAAAATCGAAAAAATAGTTTTATCTATAATATATATATGGTAAAAACCTCAAGTTCTTCCAAATACCCCAATTTTCCGACTTATTCTCCCTAAAAACCGTATTTGAATTATTACTAGCATTAAAAAAATATTGCCCTATCCGCCCAGCCACGTTCTAAAAATATGATTAAGTATCTATTCTAAATGAAAACCCCCGTTTAGTTATTTTTTACTTTTCAGTGCCTGGAAGTCGGTTTTTTTTAAGTTTTTATTTTTCCATTTTTAGTGTAGACGTATCATCAATACAAATTAATCAAGCCCAAACACCAGGTAATTGCTGTAAATCGTTGAGGAGTTCCCTCGCCTATCTTTCAAGTCCATCATCAGATCGACTCCAGACCTTCATTAAATAGTAATGCTTTAAAAACCTAATGAAAATGTTAACAAACGCACTAGTCGCCGCTACAATTATCGAAAGCTCCCCTCGATTTCTCTGGGATGCCATCATCAGATCCTGATTTCCTTATTATGATACCACTCTTGGAATACCTCCTTTCCAATAAAAAAAGAATTATCAAAATCGGTTCATGAACGACGAAAAAATCCGCGAACAAACATAAAAAATATATACATATATATATATACGGTTGAATTGAAAACCTCCTCCTTTTTTTGGAAGTCGGTTAAAAATGTCGGGAATCAAAAATCAAAATAAATCCGCGAAAAAATCGAAAAAATAGTTTTATCTATAATATATATACGGTAAAAACCTCAAGTTCTTCCAAATACCCCAATTTTCCGACTTATTCTCCCTAAAAACCGTATTTGAATTATTACTAGCATTAAAAAAATATTGCCCTATCCGCCCAGCCGTTCTCAATACGCTTATAAATGAACACCATTTTTATTTTATTACATAGATATAAGGATTATTATAACATAATGTATATATTAAAATACTTCATAACAAAATAAATAAATAAATAAATATTCTGGGACATTAACACACAGCACCATCTAGTTCCATGGCAAGCTTCAAAGTCTGTGTTATGGATACCAGATAGTTGATATACTACACATATATAACTTTAAATACATACATATTATAAATATAAATAGCTAGTAATAAATTAATAATAAAATCTGTTAATAACAATTGTAATATTCCATAGGTTTATTTTCGAAACATCCTAATGTACTTAATCCCTAACCAAAATATTTACAGCCACAAGTTAAGGTCAGATACAGGAATTATTACATTTCAATATAGACAATGAACATTACGCATTCAAATTGGTATACTACTTCTTATCTATGGCTTTGTCTATTAATATTATTTACTAGTTTTTGCTATTTCTCTCTCATTATATGTATATCTCTATCTCTTTCACTTTTATTTTTATTAAAGTCAAGTGTGTTTGTTAGTTTGGCCTAATTTTCGTCGTACCGTAAAGTGATTAGTATCTATTTTTATCCGACTTCAAAAAGGAGAAGTGTCCGGCATCAATGTCTTCACCAATTCTGGATCGATTTTTATAATTCTTTTTTGTAATATCATTAATTTATAAATAACTTATTCCTCAAGGCCCTTTTTTTTGAGAAATTGCACCGATTAAAGTTGCAACAGTTATTTTTTAGCCGACTGAAGGAGGTTTTTCCATCACTCCAAGATATTTGAGCCGATTTACATGATTATATATGAAATTAAAACTTAAAAAAATTGTTTATGGGGTAATCATCCGTTAATTTTACCATTATGTATAAAATCATTAACGTAAGATAACCGCATACTATATAAAGATAATGATGAAGAAGTAGTGGGTAATTATGGCAAGAGTAAAACGGAGGTCTCTATGTGAAAAAATAGTCATTTTTAGAATTACTCTACTGCACTGTAATGAAGTAATACTGCTATACTTTGCTATAACTAAGATCACGGGTTCGATATCTGGTAGATATACGCCAATATATTGACATAAAATTAAGAATCAATAGATTTTACAGTATGGATCAAAGTATCTATAAACGATAAAGTAAATAGAAAATATATGGGAGCTCCGAAAACTGCCACTAGGGATATCTTATCTCCACCAATATTGCGATGCGACGATAGTTTGACACGACCGGAAAGAGATCACGCTCAGAGGTCGATCGGCTATATATGCTCTTTAAGCCTGTATGTATTGTATGTATTCAGCCCTTTTTTTTAACGTCCCACTGCTGGGCACGGGCCTCCCTTCAATACGAGGGGGATCAGGCCATAGTCCACCACGCTGGCCAAGTGCGGGTTGGCGGACTTCACATGTCTTTCGAAAACTTGCTAGATTCTCTCAGACATGCAGGTTTCCTCACGATGTTTTCTTTCACCGTAAGGCAAGTGGTAATCATGTTAGAAATGATTCGCACATGAAAATATCAGAGGTGCAAGACCCGGGATTTGAACCCGCTTCACTCGGATACCGAAGCGAGCGAGTTACCATTGGGCTACCACTGCCCAACTGCTCTTTAAGCCTAATTAGTTATTAATTTATCCCGACTTTTCCTGCCTTTGCTCGGATACGTAGTAAGATGTACAAAATTTCATCAGAATATAATTAATCTCCTAACTCTGGGGTGCTTCTTGATAACAAAACTCTAGAACTGTTTGGACAAAATCTGTTTTTTTTTTTTCTTGAGTGAAAACTTCTATAAGCAGGTTTGGATGGGGAGTAAATTCATGTAAGTCGTCATCGACATGGTCACGTGATGTGTTAACGCTAACACTCAGAGTGCCGATAGATGTCGAAACCAGATAAATGTAAAAAGTTTTAATTTACAAATTTTAATTTAAGATCAAACAATTAATTTGAAAATTCAATAAATGACAGCTGTTTGTTTATAATTTTAAGTTTTCACTTCTGTCGGCAGTCCTCACGACTGCTTCTTTTTTTAAGTGGATTGTACGAAAACTACAGATTTTTGTTCATGCTTTTTTTATGAGCTTTTCTTTTAATTTAAGTGTTTTAAAAATTAAGGTTGTCATCTCGCGTTCAAATATGGGAATAAAGTTTTATAAAATTATAGAATTCAGGTTAGATGGGGTTTAAATTTCAAAGTCTCCTAACTTGAAAATCTGGTATTTGAACCCACTACTAACCTTGCATAACCACTAGACTAACATGGCCTCTACTAATCTACAAATAACATCTACAAAGTATAAGTAGAGTCATGGGAAGAATAAGTGGCCGATATAAGAGAGGTACAGATAACATATCATCAAATCTGCAACTGAAGCATCCTCATGAACAGGCATAGTACTTATAAAACGATTCCTTAAGGTTTTTATGTACTAAACACGCTTCAATTCACGCTTTTATTCTTTAAAAAAAACTAGTGTAGACGACACGTTTGGCTCAGTTTGAAGTGCTTGTTGCTGTACTTGCTGTGCCAGTGGTCTATAGTTGTAAAATTTTAAACAGATGTACTTATTATTTAAAGTCAAGCATATTTGCAAATCATTCGGTTTAAGAACAATAAAAATAGTACGTCGTATTAATGGCTGCCCAAACATTTAATTTGAAGTCAAAACTTTACGACTTTTCGAACTTTCCTCATAATTTTTGACTAAATATGGGAAGCCTATCCAAAGATAAAGTTTTATTGTCACTACTTTAGTCTACTAATAGTTAAAGTTATATGGAGGTGCAGCAATTTGATGATAAATAACTTTTTCTCAGGAACAGTTAAGAAGTTGAACAATCGTGTGCGTAGAAAATCGATATATACATACTATATAAATACCTAAATAAATATATTGAGACATTAACACACATCATCATCTAGTTCCATGGTAAGCTACGAGACTTATGGTATGGATACCAGGTAGACACAGTGTACAATTATTGATACACTTAGTTTTTAAGGTTCTATAACGTATCATGAATAACTCAAAATTTAATGTGTATATTCATATGTGTGTTATGTCTATAGCTTTAAAAGTCTTGATTAAACGGGGTCAAAAATAATGTAGCATAAATATTAAACATAGTGCATATTGATGCCCTCTTAGAAGGTGAACTTAAGAAATCGCTTTTTGTTTTACACAATAAGTTCGGATATGTGATTTTTGTAATCTTCTTTATAATATATGCGTATGATTTAAATAAAGGTGAAATATTTTTTATTATAATCTTTATTACTTTTGAATGAAACCTATAACAATATTTTTAATGTATTTTTCTTTTGATTAAGAAAATAATTATTAGAAAGAGCAAAAACAGGTGGGAAATTCAAGGTAGTTGAAACGCACGCTATTGGTCAGACCGAATATGACTTCAGAGTATATCATAACAGAGCGATTAGCGATTTTGTCGCTTATATCTAATTTTAGTTTTTTGAAGCTAGATATTTTTTTACAATAATATAACGATGTAAGCTATTGTATAAAAAATTTTTAAAAAATCACGCATATTCCCTAATCATAGATTATACCTTAAGAGAAGTTTTCATATGAATAAAAACTTAAAAAAAACCGACTTCCAGGCACTGAAAAGTAAAAAATAACTAAACGGGGGTTTTCATTTAGAATAGATACTTAATCATATTTTTTCGAAGTCAGTGTGTCAGTTATCTATTCTAAATGAAAACCCCCGTTTAGTTATTTTTTACTTTTCAGTGCCTGGAAGTTGGTTTTTTTTAAGTTTTTATTTTTCCATTTTTAGTGTAGACGTATCATCAATACAAATTAATCAAGCCCAAACATCAGGTAGTTGCTGTAAATCGTTGAGGAGTTCCCTCGACTATCTTTCAAGTCCATCATCAGATCGACTCCAGACCTTCATTAAATAGTAGTGCTTTAAAAACCTAATGAAAATGTTAACAAACGCACTAGTCGCCGCTACAATTTTCGAAAGTTCCCCTCGATTTCTCTAGGATCCCATCATCAGATCCTGGTTTCCTTATCATGATACCACTCTTGGGATACCTCCTTTCCAACAAAAAAAGAGTTATCAAAATCGGTTCATAAATGACAAAAAAATCTGCGAACAAACATAAAAAAGAAATATACACGGTCGAATTGAAAACCGCCTCCTTTTTTTGGAAGTCGGTTAAAAAAGGAAAAAATGTTATCCTGAAAGGATGAAATAATAATTACAGTAATATTGAAGTCAGTTTACCTTATTATTTTAAATGTTATTATTATCCCAATAATTGAAATGAATTCTGGGACATTACTCTTGCAAAGAGAAATTTATAGATGCGACTTAGCAAAGTGATCGCAGCCGTTGCTACCTTCCAGTAGTTATACAACTCGTCTCTAAAAAAAACAAACATCTCTAAAACAAAAGCCTTAAATATTATTATTAAATAATATCTTCAAATTGAAAAAAAAAACAATTTTTTTAACTTGTAGCTGATAACTAAAGGCCATTGTGACGTTATCAGTGCAAGGGTAGCTTATGTCGATACTGTGTGTACTTATCGCGATCTGTCGCTTACACGCTGAGATACGTAAAGACAACTTGCAGCAAATAGAAAACTCTTTTTCTACATTTTATATGTGATAGCAATAATTGGAATTACTATTATGAAAGTTAATTTTTGTATGTGTGTATATTTGTTACTCGTTCAAGCTTAAACTTGAATTGGGTGAAATTTAGTACATTGATAGTCTAGGTCGTAACCTAGAGTAACAGGACAATATGAGGAGATATATAGACTTTTACCATCAGAATAATTTTTTGATGGTTTTTAATTAATAATAATTGTTATAACAGAATAATTATTCCAAAGACCCATGGTAACATTGCCTTTGGAATGGATATTGTTAAAAAATCGTTTGGAAAACCTTGTAAAGTAGGTTCAAAACCCTTCGGTGTTCTCATACGAGAATCATCTTCAACATAATTACTACCCATCTTACGGCTTAGAAATACATCGTAAGAAATCTGTCAGAGAACATCACTAAATTTTAAAAGACATGTAAAATCCGCCAAACCGCACTTAGCCCGCGTAGTGGATGATGACCTGATCGCATCAGCACGACCTGATGACCTTCGCGTTGTAGAGAAGCCCGTACCCAGTAGTGGGATATTCAAACGATTATATATAATGATAATATTGTTACGATCATTATAAATGCGAAAATCTATTTTTTAATTTGTTCGTTTTTTCTCCTTTAAAGGAAAATAATGTAGCATAGAATTGAATATTTTTGTACAGAGATAATATGTGTTACACAAAAGTTACTAATATGCGTAATAAGAGTAGAGTCACTATTTTTTTATAATAAACATATCAAAACAATAGAATAGAAAGTAAAACCTAAACAAAGCAAGGCTGCTACACTAGTATTAAAACATAACTGAGAAAACTGTACTGTATAAGTAATAGCAAAGATAGATGTGTCGATAGAATATCTTAAATCAAAAGACGAGGTGCTAAACAGCATGTAATACGTATTCTGTAGACACAAAGTTTCCCTGCATTGATTCCATCTTGTGAAGTTCGAAACTTGCCAACTTCACCCGCTAAGTATTGAGACAACGTTTGAACTGATTTTGATGTCTCTTTCTTAGCTTACAAGCTGTAAACTTAAATATTAAGATCCTTAAAATTTACTTATGAATGAAATTGCTTTTTAAAGTATTCAATATTTTTATATTTTAAATTTCACTACTGTTTGGTGGTGGCTCTATTCGCGTAGCATATTTATCCATAATTGTACCCATAATAAATCCGCTTCTAAGGGTCACAGTATGATGCTAGCTTAAGCCCTCAAAAATAAAGAGGCTATGTAATACAAAAACATTTAATCAAAATGGACTACAAGTAAACAGACATTTGTGCATTCAAACAAATAAGACGACTCTTTTAACTTTATAGAAAAATATAGATATTTAATTTTCGAAATTCAATCAAAAAATATATTATAATCGTCGAAAAATCCTTGAAATCAGTATATAATCAAAATTTAAAACAAAAATATAAAATAAAACATCCGTCACGTTGAAGAGAACATAACTAGTTAAGAAATATATTTTTACCATTGTGAAATGTCTTATTTACAACGAAGCATTTGCCAACTCCTGGCAACTAATATAAGAGTCAGCCTTGACTCTGGTCACTGTCAATGCCATTCATCAAAAATATATGAGAAAAGGCAGGCTTAAATATCATCGAATGTACTTTAAAGTATAAGAAGTAACGGTTATAAAGATTCTATTTTATAATTAGTACTAGCGATTCACCCTCGCTTCGTTCGGGTTCGTCCCTAGGTTGATTACCCATACAAACTTTCATCCCCATTTTCACCCCCTTAAGGGATGATTTTCGCAATAAAAATATCCTATGTCCTTTCCAAGATATCAAACTATCTACATGCCAAATTTCATCTGAATCGATCCAGTAGTTTTTGAGTTTATTCGTTACAAACATACAAAAATACAAATCTTTCCTCTTTATAATAGTAGTGTATTAGTAGATATAGAATTTAATTTTCATTTAAACATAAAATTTAAGACTAAACACGCTTAAGCACGTTCCTTAGTAACTTCTTGTTGATGCAAAAAACTAACAGTAATTATTTAATGATATGTGATAATAATAATTCAGCCTTCTTTAATATCTCACAGCTGGACAATAGCTTCCCCTTAATGCAAAATGGAACAGCCTATAGTCCACCACACTGCCTAATAGCAGATTTATAGATTACACGTCTTTTAAAAATAAATAAGGAATTAGACACATCGGTCTTCTTACAGTGTTTTCCTTGGTGATGTAAGCAAATGGTAATCATGTTGATATGAGAATAAAAAAATATGTATATACGGTCGAATTGAGAAACTCCTCCTTTTTGGAAATCGGTTGAAATGAAAATTTAGATATACGTGGCCGGCGCTTAAACTATCATTAATATGGAACTACTTAACATAGCAGAATAAAAAGTCCAAAGGTACTCTCCGGCTCATAAACTATCTCTATTCAAAAAATCACATCAAGCCGTAGCTTTCTTGTGGATACATGCCAAAGGACACAAAAGTAAACAAACTTTCACAATGATAATCTTTGTCCTTATCCTGATATGAATTTTCATCCGACCTCAAAAGAAATAGAGGTCACTTAGGTGAAATAATTACTTTTCAGGTGTTTTAAAGTGTTACTTTGTAAAAAAAGATCAGCTGCAAAACCAAATTAAACTATAATATTATAAATTTGAAAGTTTGTGCACAGAGGTAGATTATAGTCTGGAATAACTCATAGGCTACTTTTTATCCCGGAAAATGTACGGTTCCCGTGGGATAGGTTTGTTTTGTTTTCCTAGAGGCGAACCCGAGCGAAGCAATGATGAGCCGCTAGTAAAAAATTAAAATTATGTTTCGAAATATGGTATTTTGAAAAATAATATAAGGCGCTAATCTCAGAAACTACTAATCAGATTTAAAAAAAACTTTTTGCTTTAGATAGCCCGTGAACTGAGGAAGGCTATAGGCTATATATCATCCCGGAAAAATGTACGGTTACCATGGAATAGATTTGTTTTGTCTAGGGACGAACCCGAAGCGAAGCGAGGGTGAGTCGCTAGTATTACATAAAAATGACTTTATTACCGTTTTGACAAATAGTATTTTTAATCCATACTTTAACGGTTGCAGACCTTATCTTAGTCGCCTGGTATCACTACTGGTCAATATTAGGTATATGTTTAACCCCCCTAGGACCGCATACACGCCGGCGTGTACGATAACAATTAATTTCTCGGAAATTCGCACGGATTTCTTAGAAATTATCCTGGAGAGATTAACAGGGAAATTAATCTCATTTACTCCTTTTAATTTCTAAGGCAAACTACATACAATGATATAATAGATTATAACTAGGGCGCATACATTTAACATATTTTATTCCTTCAGATATCAGTTGACAGGTTATGCTATGAACTTAGTTATCGCACACATTGTGGGCACGTAAGCGCCTTGTATATTAAAGCTTGAGTTTTGATATAAATCTAAGCAAATAAATAATATTGAAGTCTAACTGATTTAATTTTCTACCTTTTGCTGTGCCGTAATAAGAATTGTGAAGATCTTCCCATTTTTTAGAGATTCAGCAAGAACATATTTTCGATACCTTAATTATTTACATATACATAATATATGTACAACGTAAAAACGTGTGTATGTACTTATGTACGCACGTAAGAAGTTATACTTCTTTGGCGTAACAGAACAAAAATAGCTAAAGATTACATCACGTATGTCATAACTCTCTGTTTGTAAAAGGAATGCAGCTAACTTCATCATGTAGCTTTTTAGCTGTCGCTGTGTGCGCGCATCGTAAAAATTTTACTGTCATATTTTTTTCCAAACGTTCCAATAGAAGTATAATTTCAAAAATATAATATCGTTTGACCTGAAACTCTTTAAGGTGCGTGTTAACAGGCTTCTCTTGGGCAAACTCGTTACATCGTAGATCTGTGCCTTCGAGCTAAGATGAAGGTCAAGAGTATGCCCATTATTAATAATTATAAAAAAAAGAAAAAGATATTAAGACAATATCTACACTAAAATAAAAGAGAGACATTGAAGTCTAACTGACATCATTTTCTACATTTTGCGGTATGGTTATAAGAATAATGCCTCCCTGTTTTTTAGAGACTCTGTAAAGAGCATATTTTCAATTTTTATTGATTACTTATATACATATGTATGCACACTTTATATACACGGAAAAATATAATAACCAAAAAGATATTAAGACAGTCTACACTAAAAGAAGAGAAAGATGTAAAGTTTGTAGGTTTGTAAGTTTTGCATGTAGGGGGTAATCTCTGAAACTACTGATCTATTCTAAAAGCTCTCTCACATTACTATTAAGTAAGCTACATACCGCCGAGTGCTGTAGGCTATTTTTAATTCAGTTAAAATATGCTTACTGTCAGAAACCATAATAACTATATTTTAATTCTAAAAAAATGGGTGTGAGACTAAGATATATAAATATTGTTATTTTGAATAAAAAAATCGTATAAACACTACACGAAACGAACGAGTATATATATTTTATTAAATAAAGTAAATTAAGCATTTAAATAAAACTATCTTTTCGGATTTTTTCACGGATTTATTTTGATTTTTGTTGCCCGACGTTTCGATTGCTTTACAGCAATCATGGTCACGGGAGAGACTGACCGGAAACAAAAATCAAAATAAATCCGCGAAAAAATCCGAAAAGATAGTTTTATTTAAATATTCATCATGTCGCTTTCAGCTAACTTCTTCATGTCGCTTTTTGGCTGTCGGTGTACACGCGCATCTTAAAAACTTTACCCTCATAATTCCAAACGTGCCAAAAGAAGTATAACTTCAAAAAGTTTTTTTAGTTTTAACGCGAGCAAAGCCGTGGTTTCTGTTAGTATCAAATAGCGTAAATATAAGAAAGTATGTCTGAATGCTTAATTTCATGAATTTTCCCGGACGTAACTAAACGAGAGCGTCGCATTATAATGCTCTATAATCGTAAAAATGAATCGTTGTATTATGAGAGACGGATTTAGTCCCCAACACTGAGTCAGATCTAATTAGATTGAACTAATATGTCACTATAATTTATGTATGTATATTGTAATAAATTTTATTCTTGACCTTCTATAAAAAAGGATCGTACTCAATTCGCCTGTACGTTTTTTCGTGTATAATATACGAAACTTTCATAATTCTATTAATGAATCCATTATACTAGGATGGTAATTAATGACCTCATATAAATTAAAAAAATAAATCCACTTTTATATGTATAAATGCTTTAAAAGTGATTTTTAAGTTGATTTAGCATTATAGTTAAACTTAAACAGAAAGTAATATGTCACAAAAAATACATTGTAATGTATTTCGCTGTAAGTATTCGTATATTATTATACCAACTTCAAAAGTAGAGAGTACTTAATACGTGTGTACGTTTTTTTTGTGTATGTAATGCAATAACTTCGGAAATTGTAAATCGAATTTCCATTATTCTATTTAATAAATAGATTGTACCCAAAGGGTTCTTTAATAAATATCATAATTGCTTTTAAAGTGAATTCAAAATTAACTAACTTTTTTTTTAAATATTGTTTATTGAATATAACATATAGATTATATAATCGTTTTTAAAGTAAAAATTAAAAACCAGTTTGATAATATTTTCTTTTTAGTATTTACTTCTATTTGTTTAGAGCAATTTACTTTTAATTTGATACAATTATATGAAAAAGAAAACATTATTGAACAATACTTAATAAATATTTACTTTCGCAGCATAAAACACAAAATAACACGAAAAGCACGCGTAATATCTTATAATTCCAATTCCTATAGTAAAAAAAAAATTAATACAAAATTTTCCTAAAATCAACATTTTATTTTATAAAAAAAATGTACTACAAGCAAATTTAAATTTCGTTATATACGGCTTATACATAAATAATACATAATAATATCGGTGTAAAACGTTTTAGCGGTTAGTATAGATTTCTCAGAGATGACATATTTACCCGCAGTAAAAAGTACCCTATGTATTGATCTGGATAACCTGCTATCATCACACCAAATTTTATCAAAATCTGTCCATTGGTAGTCTCATGATGTGATCCCAGACAGACAGACAGATAAAAATTCTAAAAACTATAATAATGTCCATTTTAATAAGATTTTCCAAAAAATATTTAATGTACAGATTAGACTTAGATTTTTATTATATGTATAGGTATTATAGAATAAAAAAAACTTACCTTTAATCGTTAATGTTTGGCTGAACATATTCATTCTAGTATTTCAATATCGTAGGCGGACGCTACGAGTACGTGCGCCATACTACTATAATAAACGAACCGACGGTAAGCTGATAGCTATTACATAATTTAATTAACCATCCATAAAGATAATTGATTGTCCATCAGAGCTTAAACCACAGTTTTTCATCAATACCAAAAACACCAATTCGCTAATGGAATTCCCTTTGCCTTTGATTTAAAAAAAAAAATGAAAAAATTAAAAGGGTACGTGCATAACATTCTTGCTGTAGGGTAGTGCAGGAATCATGCACATTTACAAAATTCAAAAATTCGACTAGAAATATTGGTTTTCTTTTTAACTTTAGACAATTTTTATGTAATTATTTTATAATCTGTATAAAAGTGATGCAACTGTCAAATACGAGTATATTATGCTTACGCTCAAAATTCTAGTCGAATTTAAAAAAAAAATTGAAGTAAATTATATACAAATAGGTTTCTTGCGTAAATCATTATGTGTTTTGTTTCGGAATGAATAGTTTGATTTAAATGAACATTGAAAATGATTTACACAGGATTTTTAAATAGTAACTAATATATAAGTACAGTAAAGCTAATTGTTAGTAGTTAGATTTTAACCGATCGATTCCAACGATATAAAAATTTAATAAGCAATATAGTTTAAAAATGTAATGATTTTAAGTATAATTTAACTGATGTATTTAAACTAGGTTTAAACGTCGGTTAAAGTCTTAGAACAATCAACTTGATATCAACATTAACAGTTAGTGAAAACATCCAAACACCGAAAGTGGCAAGAAAGGGTGATAGAAAGAGAAAAAAACAACACGAGAGGGGGGGCTGGGGTAACATCGAGTATATTTCTTAAAACACCGATGCGCGGGCGCCGAGCGACTACCGGCCGGGTATTTTTGGCTTGTTTTTTAAATATTTTGATCATTTTTTGTATGAAATCCACATTTTTTGTGACTTATGTCATACATTTTAAATAAAAAAACAATTTCTTTCTGTAAATATTTTAGTTGACTTTGAAAACTTAAGTTGTATGTTTCATTTTAGTGTCATCAATTTTTTTCGGTTTGAAGATTATTTCCAGTTTGTTTTTTTGTAAGCGTATTATTTGTATTGCTTTTTTTTTTTGTAAATTTGAATCGTTTTAATTTAAAATATATTTATTGTAGGATTATTTTGTACCTAATTATTGCATATCGCTTTTCAGAAAAATCGTTAGATATATATTTAAATTTAAATTTTACCTCAGGTGTGTAACTATGAGTAAAAACTATAAACAAATATGTATAAATGTAAAAATAAAATAATTAAGTAACATAAACCAAATTAAAGACCATTTTCATGAATTATCCTGCTACCTCTGGCTCATTTCTAAGCAAAATATGACTCTACAGTCTTTTTAATTATTTAAACATCAAATAGCTTAGCCCCTTACTTCATAGCACAGTAACTTTTAAGGTTATACTTATTTACCATAAGAAAACAGACAGCTGAAATAAAAGCTCTATACCTAGAATAGTGCATTTGAAACAAACTGAAATAAGAACCATAATAGCTTATTCAAAGTTGCCTTGAAAAATTTTATTCAAACTAAACAAAATGCATAGTCCTGTTCAAGTAGCGTAGTGCTTAGTTGCTAAACGCTACCGTTTTGCGGCGCATTGAAAGAGCCTGCCTTTTTTATTTACCTTGCTATTTTATATAAAAGGAACTCATTTATATTATATCTTTACTTATTATGAAACATGTCTCCGTATGTCCGTCTGTACGGTCAAAGCTGACCATCATGATATGATTTTTTTATACATAAGTAATATTCGCATTGAAGGAATAATATCGATATATCGAAAGTTCTTAGAAGTAACGTTTTTTCTAACTTAAATTAGAAATATCGACATACCGATAGTTAATTATGTATAATGTTTGTAAATTAGCCTTTCTCGATAGTGTAAACTGTATGAAAATTCATAAAGAAATTTTAGAAAGTATCCAAGACAGCGCGGCGGGAATTTTAATTCATAAAACGTTATCTGGAGCCATTGACAATAATATTTTGATAGATTAATAAAAGTACTGAAAAAAAAATTATTTTAATTAGTAAAAACAGGATGATTTGATATAAAAACAATCTTTTTAGTTTTCAAATTAAAGAAAGCTGGGTAAATATGAATATACGCTTAAATATGATAAACAAAACTTTATTCAAGTAAAATGTAACAAAATGTTCGATAAGCTTCACATATTTTAAATTCAAAGTAAATAAAAATCTAAACAATCTTATCCAGACGTAGTGCTGGGGTTGCAAGACGCCCAGCGACAAGCAGAGCGTTGAAATGAAATTTTAGCTAAATTCTATTGTGCTGTAACTATTTATAGCTATTTGCTTTTACTATCCTTTAAAGAAATTCATTTTAGAGATCCCTATACATGATAAGAAATCCAAACCAAAAAAAGTGTCCTACTGCTAAAATCTCCGAAACTTACATCATGAACAAAGTTAAAATTTGGTACAAATACAAACATACATGTAACAGTGATGGTGAAACTTAGTGGATATAGTACTATTTATGTCAGGTAATTTTTTATTACTTCCCCACATTTTTCCCTGCCTGGATAGAAAGAGAGAATGAATTGACTCTGCATGCCATTCTCATACGTTAAAAAAATCATTTAAGAAATAAATATAAATTTAATAAAAAAAAAAAAACAAAAAATACTTATTTTTTTTTAATCACACATTGGATGTGATCTTGTAATCCTAATATTATAATTTAAAGTCATAAAAATAGGCTAAAAATGTAAGTGTCAAATAACATGTCACAATAATGAGAAAATAGCGCCTTTAATGAGAAATTTTCAAATGTAGAATTAGATAACCCAATCAAATAAAAAAATATCTGAGTATATAGTGCAAATTAATTAATTCTAATCGTATCAGATATAAGCTTTCTGAAATAGCGATAGCTTTTTGAAGGAATTCACAAAGACTAATCTAAAAGTTTTTCCATCCCAGCTTTTAGTTTGAAAGAGCTTTTATCTCATTCGCGTTATTGCTTTAACTAAAATTAAACTAATATAACAAATAATTGTAATAATAACGTTTTATAAACAAAATAACTAAATGCTGTTTTAAAATAAATGAACTGTGACAATTTTTTTATTCCTCAATATTGGCATATCTTGTAGATTGATCTAGAAAGAGCTTTACAATTTCCTCTTTTTGTTTTCTTCAATAAGCTTTCAGTGTATAAGCTTTCAGGTTTAAAAAATAATTTATGATATTTTAGTTATCAATAATAAGTACTTTCGATATTGCGAAGTTATACGGGAAAAAAAACACATTTTGTTTCACACATTACATGCTATAAAGTTTTCACCACGCTCTACGTACTTGTATTAATATTTTAAACTAAAACAACTGCTAAATGCTGAACAGAATTTGATAATATTTAATTGCTTACATAAATAATATTATTTTTCGAGGAGTATAATTTAAAGAATACGAATATAGAAGGAGTCTCTACAATATGGAAAACATTTTTTTTTTCTCCATTTTATATTTTGTTTATTGATAGTAAAACATGTTATCAAATGAAAATTAAATTGGCATATAAATTAATAAATATTAATGATTTTGTTAAACCAAGTAAAATTTTAAAGTACATAGTATCTAGCTGTGTTGGCTAAACTCTGGCACGCGGTAGAGCGTAGAGACTTTCGGGTACCTTTGCATTTGTATTATTTCTGCAGAGCTAGCAAGTTTAGTGAGCATATTTAAGTTGTTTTGAAAACTGCTTTTAAATGTATCTTATAAAACGTTGAATTTTCTTTCAATTTTACTTATAGGTTCTTTTATAAAATATGTTTTTATGGGTTTTTGGCAAAATTTAAAATGCAACTATGAGCAAGGTAGATTTAAAAGAGGTTATTAAATTTACATAATTATAATAATAAGTATATATATTTAGGAAGGGAATCATTTTCTAGTAACAAAAAGTAAAGTCCTAAAATCAGTCGTATGATAATAATATTGATCCACGAACGTACATACATATATTTGATATAACTGACGTATGAAAAATATTATAATTGTCATCTACGTTGTTATTTCATAACTTTTAGAATTGATCACGACATTTTGAGAAATCATTTGGTGGCGTTCACTTGAAAGATATATGAAACTTTATCGACAGTGGAAGTTATTTTTATTTCTAAGGAGCTGTTATTATTTTATAGATTTGTTCAAATTGGAATGATTAGTCAAAATGCTATATATGTATGTGAAGAATACTTTATTATATTGCATACTATATTATAATTAAATATTTTCAGACAAACAACTAATGTCAATTGATGATGATATGTTGCTAGTAATCTTTCGTTAAAATTATCAATTTTTATTTACTTTTAAATATAAAATCCACTTAAAAATAGTTTAGCCATTTTAATTTTATGATTACCTATTAATTTGTTTTTAATGTCCAAACCATAAAGGATGGTAATATATAATATTAGCACGTAATGTATATAGAGCGTGCTTTGGCAAACACTCCGCCATCAAACTATCCAACTGATAGCATATAAATTTGTGCAAATCGTTTGAAAATTATTTACAATGACATATAAGTATCGACAAGTTAAACTACGTGTTAAATACACGTTCTCTTTTGTTTTTGTAATGCCAATGGTTATATTATAATTACTATATAATTTATACATATATAAAGTTGATTTTTTTTTATTACTTATATATCTCTTTTATATATTATAATATAATTTATAATTTTATTATCTGTTCAAAGAAAGTAATTAATACGAAGTCTTTCTCTGCGAGTGAAAGTGTAATATTAGTATCAGAATTTTTATCTAGAAAATAGAACTAAAATAAATAATTGTACAAAATAAAATTTTTAGATTACTTTTAATCAGCATATATAGAGTTAAATTGGGTGTTTTATCTATATATAATATGTTTATTAAAAATTATATATAACTCTGAACGTACCATATAAGTATAATAATATAATTTAATAAGTATATACATATATTAGATATAACATGGAAAATATAAAGATATACTTAACATAATATATAGAATAGAATAAGCCAAAACCATAACACCCACCCCATCCCCATGAAAACGCGAGATAGACTGAATTTCTATAAGAAAATCCTATAAGAATTCTGACACTGCAGAGCACGGCACTATGGCGTAGTGCAGTTACTCACCCTATTGATTTATATTTACTACAGGATAGGTTTTTTTATAAAAAAAGCTTGTGATGAGCTTTTAGATAGTAAAAAATATATTTTGATTTGACTTTTGTGGAAAAATATACAATGTTATATTTTTACTAAAATAACATTATAATTTTCTATGAAAATATTAATGTTTCGTTGTACTGTATGTACTATAGGTTTGGAATTTACTGTATTTTTTTTTCATGAAATATTACTTATTACATATACATATAGTTTAAAACATATCTAATAAAATAATTTTGATGTTATAAAAATACCTACAACAGGACTTATATACGAAAAAATACAATACTGGCACGTTATACTAAACACGTGGTACGCAATATCGATTTACTCTACATTTACACATGTATGAAAATTCCCTATTTTTTATCAATGAAAAATCTTTTGAAATCAAAAATTAATATACAATCACTCTACTTTATAAGCAGCTTCATTGTATTAATCCAATAAGGGCTAGTTCGGCATAACCTTAAAAGTACTAAGTACTTCCTTGTAGGGGACGTTTATCCAATAAAACAAGATGAGCTTTAGGCTTAACATAACATTTCTTTGCTTTATTATTAAAAGCTGATAGAAAAAAAAATACTTACGTATATATTGAATTTGATCTTTCTTTTACTTTTCAGTGTTTAATAAAACATTCAAAGCTAACTGGCTTATCATTAGTTACATTTAATAACATTTTGACAGTTCAATTATTATAGTTGAAAATATTATAGAGGTTACTGTCTCTACGTACATTAAAAGAGCTAGGTTTTGCCATTAAATCGAAATATGTTCATGAAAATGTTCATTATTAAAAGCTATTGCCCTACTTTACATATTTGTGCTATCATTTATACAAATGTTGCAATAAAAGAAATAAATATACGAACTCAGCATAATTTCAAATCATAGAAACGATAAAAACTATGTTTTTTAGTGATCATTTGATACGTTTCATTAACATTAAACGTAAAATGTTACAAACATAACGTATACTTCAAAAAAAAAATTCTTTAGATGTATTTCATGTGAAATTAATTTCTGAAACACTTAGTTTACTTTGTAAATTGACACTTTTAAAGCAATATTTACTTCTACGTGAGTCGAGCTTTCGTAGAGGTTGGTTTTTAAATTCTCTACGAGTACTATCGGCTGTAACACATAGATTTTTACTATTATATTGTATTTATAAACATTTTTCTTTTTACTATTTATATTAATATATGTTTTGATTATTTTTTTAATGCTCATAACTTATTTTTAAAATTATTTCTATTTTCATTTTTTCATATTTTTTGTTATTTTATTTAAATATTTTTTTAATAGAGTAAATTTATTTTTACTTTTAAAAGCTTTTTAGTAAGCTCAATTATTTGGATTTATACCTCTTACTTGTAATAAAGTACTCTTTGTATTTCATCTCATTCTATTTAGATCGAATGTAAATTACCGTCGGCAATAAAGTCGCGTATTTTACGTTGATCCGATGTGAAAAACAAACGTAACTTTGAGGAAAACATCGCGCCCGGAGCTTGCCGAAAGCTAACTTCAGCCTGTTTATTGCTATCGATCTGTTTACAAACTGTAACACAAACACATTCACCAATAAAAACTGTTATTACGATCAAAAAAAATTACTTCGCGCGTAAATTTGACAGATGACAGTTATTTTTTTTTTTTCACGTGCGCCGAAAATACTCGGGCGGCGGTCGCGGCCGTAAGCGACATTAGCTCACAACATCTGTTAATATGATCATTGTTAATTACATATGGGCGTTGTTAATATATTTGCACCTGTCCCGAGGAGGGCGCTTGCAGGTACGTCGCTACGTCGTCCACCATGCAGGCTCGCGGGAGGTCGGGTAGGAACATAATACGCTAAAAGGCGCGCATCGCGTGCGGGCTGCGCGGCGCGCCGCGTCCGACTGACGCTGGTTGCTCGCCCCGTTCCCCTCCCCCCGGGATTAGGGTTGTGCGGGTTTTCCGGGTGGGAAAATAATTTATGCATTAATTTTTTTTACGTATATTTATTATTATGTTTTTATTATTTTTATATGTTATTTGGTAACATTTAGTTAATTTGTTTGAATTTTACAAAATCTAGGGCTAATATGTTTTTACGTTTCATAATATGATTCATCTAATCTTTAAATTTTATAGTGTAATCCATATCCATGCTAATATTATAAATGTGAAAGTTTGTGAGGATGTATAGATGAATAGATGTTTGTTACTCTTTCACGCCAGCACTGCTAAACGTACCTGGATAAAATTTAACACAGATATACATATATACACAGAATATATATATATATATATATATATATATATATATATATATATATATATATATATATATATACTGGAATAGCATATAGGTTACTTTTAATCCCGAAAAATGTACGGTTCCTGTGGGATAGATTTATTTTTGTCTAGAGACAAACCCGAAGCGAAACGAGGGTGAGTCGCTAGTAAAGAAATAAATAAGAAAAAGTAAAAAGTTATATGAATAAAATATCAGCGCCAAACAAAAGTGTAGAACATAACACATTATATTGATTTATTATTAAAGAAGAATGCCTCATTAACACACGATGACGAATAAATCATCTATTTATAAAACAGTTTTGATTGGTATACCATTTTGATCTCATGATTAAAATAGACTACTAGACTACTAGTCAAGCGTCACCTACTTAAGACAATTAATTTAAATAATTATCCATGTTCTAAATAGCATGGACTACAATAAGCTGCGTCATTTTAGACTATTTATATAACGCATTATTAATATCTATCGCTATATAGCGCTTTTATATATATTTATAATCTAAACATTAAATGTAGCCATATTATAAAAATACAAGAACTGCTAGTAATGATAGTAATACTTTAAGGAAACTTCAAAATAATATTTCAATTATACAAAATGTATTATTTTATTTTTACATCGTAACATAAATAAAACACCACATTTTCCGCCCCACCAGCCCTAACAGCGTCGTAATGCATTCGGAACTCGCTGCGTCTCGGCGCCGCTCGGACTCGATCGGTACGCGCTCGGCTCCATTCGGAAAGCTCTTTCGCATTCGGAACATAGACATGACATATCTTTTATACACCCACAGATAATATTTGACCTTAATCCCTATAGATAAGGAACAAAATTGCTCAACCCCAATAAACGTTCAAGTGTTGTATTCGACTTTTGAAATATCCTAATTTATCGAACTCACTAGCAAAAGTATGCGCTCTTATATTTATATATTTATGGGTGATTTTCGTTTGCAAATACTTTTCAGCTGACGCGTCTATAAATGTCACGTATTGCACATGTGTGCGTGGGTGTGTGTGTGCGCGTTGAAAACACATCTTGGGCGGATCGTAGCATTGGGCAGTTTTTTTTACTCGGCTAATCTAATATTTCATATATACATATAAAAACTTCGTAATAAAAAGGACTTATTACATTATTTCTATGCTTATATTTTTATTAATTCATAACAACATGATTTTTAGTTCTCATGTAATGTATTTTCGGATATTATGTTAAAAAAAACAAACTTGTTTTCCTATAAACGCACTCATAATTCTATTTCCCTATGACACAAGGTCTACATTATATTCTAACAATAACAATGTATTAGTTGGAAGTCGAGTCCAAAAATAGTACATACATACGTTAATGGTATGATGCAGATGTGTATTGCTGCGCCTTGCGCAATAATCGCGAGTTCGATTCCCCATTGAAGTTAATTAATTGTACCACTAATTGGTCTGAAGCGCTAACATTAGAATATAGAGCTGCACGTTCGGGAATTACTATCGAAATTAAAGCACGTCTTATCTCATTTATGCTATTACTTGCTGTAACACAATTTATGATTTTTACTGCAGATACTTACTAAACCTTGAAAATGGAACTGCAATGAAAATTTTTAAAACTAGATAGTAGTTTTTAATAGAAAATATTTTGAATTGCTTTAAAATTTTACAATCTTTTTAGTTTTACTGTTGCAATTAAGTTATTGAATAATATTTTACAGGAATTTGCATGTCAGCTATGTTATTTACTAAAGGATATAATTCTATAATAAAAAGGTGGTGTATTTATAACTAATTTTATGATAAAGGAAAATGTATAAGATTTTCATAATTCGTTTTGTTCGCCACAAACATGGTTTGTCAACATCTCAACAATATGTTATATTTATAGAGAAAATGGAAAAATTGCGCATCAACACGCATTGCCCATCGAATCACCTAGAAAAAAGAAAATGAAAATTTTATACTCCGTTGTCAAGGCTATAAAAAATATTTACAAAAATAATTAATTTTTGTTAGTTCGTCTTTATTTTATATAATATAAATAGTAAAATCTCCGAAGAGTGACTATTAGAGTTCTGTTTGTTCCCATACCTTAGGTAGTTTTTTTTGATATATAAAAAAATACATAAAAAACTAAAATAACTGCAGTGTAAAGTGACTACCGGAGTGAAGTCAGAGGGTGGGTCACTAGCCTATATATATACCGAAGTCCAATCATTAAATTAGCCGGATAGTAAGCTGCCTAGGCTTTTCGTAATAAGTCGCCATTTTATGATTAGGCTGATTATTATTTATATATATTATCATGATAAATATATCTAATATAAAGTCAAGTTGCCTAAAGAAGAGTATGATACTTATCAGTATTTCAGCTTAAATACTTCATGACATACTATCGAGAAATATAGTATAAAACAGTTTTTATCCACAAATTTAAAGTATGTAAATAATAAGGCAATACATTGTTTTAATTTTAATTAATTCAGTTTAAGTTCTATATTACCATACAAATTATTGCCACACATTGTAATTAAACTAACGTCCTTCTTATTAAAATATTATCATTGCATGTGACAGACAAACAATACATAAATAATAAATAGCCTAAAAGACTATGTAGCAATTTGAAATAACCAATAGATAGCCCCTTTCCCGAGCTATCGCAGAACATAAAGCCGGACATGCGAAATTAAAAAGAGTAATTGCATCGATGCCGCGGGCGGGCGGGCGGTTTTTTGTTTCGGGAAAGCGATATTACAAGTTTTTAGAGCAATGTGAAATAGAAGTAATATTGAAAATTAAATTAAAAAGCTTCGCTTTCAGGATTTAAGTTATGAGAAATAGATTGGTGTTCTTTCATTATTGTGGGTATTTTATTATGGTTTTTAAACCTTGAAGTTTTAGTTTTTATTATAGTTTATGAACGCGTACTTTAAATCATTAAAAGCTAATCTATTCTTCTTTTAGTTACGTTCTGATCTCTGCAGACTCCCTTATAATATTTTGTTTGGACATACAGTTTTACCAAAAGTTTTGTTTATAATTTATTTCAATAAAACATTCTGTTTTAGAATCTGTTGTAAAGGCAAAAATTGTTTTGTGGGCTTTATTAAGTAAATGGCGTAACATTGATTGCATAAAAAAATGACTATACTAATAATGACTTCTTTCACTATAAGCAGAACTGAATAACCTGACTATCTCATAATATTTCTTTCTTGCGGTGAGTAAAACTACAGATAGATAGATTTTAGAGATCAATGGATCTTGATAATATAATAAGTACTAGCGACTTACCCTCGCTTTGCTTCGGGTTCGTCCCCAGACAAAAACAAATCTATCCCACGGGAACCGTACATTTTTCCGGAATGATATATAGCCTATAGACTTTCTCAGTTAACGGGCTATCTAATGCAAGAAGAATTTTTCAAATTGGATTAGTAGTTCTTGAGATTAGTGCGTTCAACCAAACAAACAAACAAACTCTTCAGCTTTATAATATTAGTTAAGTATTATTAGTATACTTCCTATAAAAACTTTGTATTGAAATGTACATAATTATATCTTAACAGCGACTCACCATCGCTTCGCTCGAGTTCGTCCCTAGGTACGTTTTAATCTCTCCAGGATAATTTCTAAGAAATTCGTGCGAATTTCTGAGAATTCAATTGTTATCGTACACGCCGGCGTGTATTCGGTCCTCGAGGGTTTATCGGTAAGTATAGAATATACTATGTACATGTGCAATGTACATACATAGGTATAAAAAAGTAGGTAAGTGTTATAAAAAATAAAAATATATATATCCCTTACTTGAGAATTGATTGATTCCCCATTCAATCTTCCGCTTCCATATAATATTTTTTTCCGTTTATCATCCCCTTATATATTATATGTTTTCCGGGATGTAAACTACGCTATGTCCTTTCTAGGGTCTTAAATTATCTTCTTACCAAATTTCATCTATATCGGTTCAATAGTTTCGGAGCTTATTCGGTACAAACAAACAAACAAAAAAATCTTTCCTCTTTATAATATTAGTATAGATATATACATATACATACATATATCTATAGACTAACTTCGCTAGTTAACTCTTTTTATTACAAAAAAGTTCCTATATTACTTCTGGAATTACTTAAACTTTTAAGTTGTAAATATCATATGCTCATTAAAACATGTAAATATATAGATATACTTATTTAAAGGTGAAGCAATTATTTTATTTATTAATACTATTGGTCGATATTCAATCTTAATCATTATTAAAAATTTGAGGAAAAAAATGTGAATGGAATTTACCGATCTATATAAAAAACTGTTACCAAATTTTTTTATCCATAACACTAAAGCTCATAACAGCTACTTTAAAAAAATCGGTTAACAAACAGAGAAGAAAAAAGGACTGAACTATCATCTATGTAGATTATTTTAATTTTTGTAGGTAAATTTTTATTTTTGAAGGTATATTAAGTCTTAACAAATATACGTACTATTACTAACACTTTTAATCCTTTTATATTAATGAGTTTATTTTACTTGAAGAATACCTATAGATAGAATATATAACCTCATCCCTTAATTTTTCATTAAATAATCCAAGTTATCTATTAGTATATACATATAAAAAAAAGCTGTTTCTATTTTTTTTATTTATAACTAAAGCTCGTCAATAATAACTAAACAATAAAAAATACAGTTAAAAAAACAGAGTAGAAAAAGGTACTGAACTGATTTATCTTTGCGTATTTATATATAGACTAGCGACTTACCCACGCTTCGCTCGGGTGTGTCCCTAGGTAAATTTTAATTTTTTTGAGTGAAGCCCTAATTCTCTTTATAAAATAAAAGTAGTCAAGTTACTCCTTATAATATCAGCTCTCTGCCAGTGAAACTCCCGTCAAAATTGGTCTAACCGTTTCGGAGATTAGCCGGAACAAATAGACAGACAGATAGGCAAAAAATTTAAAAATTGTGTTTTTCTTATAAGTACCGTATATAATTCCATATGCATTTAGTATAAAGCTATTATTTTGATATTACAAACAGATACTTTAATTTTATTTATCTGTACCTATAGATAAGCTTTTTAGTAGCAATTTAAAAGTTTAATCAAAAATAGCTCAGTACATTATAATAATATATTGATCCCTCGTAGGACTCGTTCACATATAATTCTTTATAGTCGGGACACGATGCAATTGCTTCATGGTTTGAATAATAATGTTAAGAATGTATGGCATTTATGAAGACCACGCAAAATTCTACGTTTATGCATGCAATGCAATAAAAAAAATATTTTACTTGTACCCAGCTATGGCTTTACTTGGATTTAATTAATTAATCTGTGGTAGCCCAGTAGTAACGTGCTCGCTTGGGAAACTGACTAAAGCGGGCTCAAATCCCGCGTCTCGCACCTTTGATATTTTCATGTACCAATCATTTCCAAAATGATTACCACTTGTCTTACGGTGAAGAAAAACATCGTGAGGAAACCTGCATGTCTGAGAGAACCTAGCAAGTTTTCGAAAGACATGTGAAGTCCGCCAACCCGTACTTCGCCAGCGTGGAGGACTATGGCCTTATCCCCTTCGTATTAAAGAAAGGCCCATGCCCAGCAGCGGGATATTAAAAAGGGCTGAATACAACCTTACCTCGTAATATTTTTTACTCATGAAATGGGATACATATATGTTTCAAGCACAATACTTTTTTACGCTGGACAATCACTATCTACATATAATTATAAGGATTTATCTTATATTAGACGTTTGCAATCCACTTAATTAAGACTTATTTTTTAAATTCAATTTTAAAATAAATATTTTTTAAATGAAATCATTTTATATTTAGTTGGTATATTGTAAACTACGCTAATTCTGAACCAATATAAATAATTCTTTATTTCATGAATAGGCTCTTTAGCTTTAAGCGTTCCACAGATTCGCAGAGCGGGTGTCAGTTCCATCACTATACAGACAGAAGAACAATGCCTAGGATTTGCAATCTATATCTAGGTTAAGCCCACCACCAGACACGACAAGATGTAGAAGGGGACCCCATAACTTAATTATCATACAATGTCCCGTATCCGCAACTATTTGCTTAGGTACAGTGATATCTAAGCACATTCAATATGACCCTACTAATACTGCTTTAAACACTCGGTTCAAGATCGCAGCAAGCAAACATTTATCAAGCCAAGTCGTTCATGTTTTTACTAATTCCCATGTGTTTTCCTGCGTATTTAAGTTATATTGTTGTTCTATTTTATATTTTCATCAGGTCCACCCATTTTTTTCCAGCAGGAAGGATATTTAATGAATTATATTATTAACTTTTCACCGGTGGTAGGACTCTGTCAAGCCTGAGGAGTCCGACTGGATGGGTACCACCCCCTTATCTAATTCTGCCGCCAAGCAACAATGATTGCATTGTTGTGTTCCGGTTTGAAGGATAAGGTAGCCAGCGCAATTACAGGCAAGAGGCATATGATCTAAGTCCTCACAGTGGTAACGTACCGGCGGTTCTGCAGTTTTGTACATAAAACCTAAGTGCATGAACCGTAGGTGTTATGGGCGACAGTATCGCTTTCCATCAGGTGGGCTGTCTGCTCGTTTATCACTGAGTACCATAAAAAAAAAAAACTAGCGACTCACTCTGGGTTCGCTCGGATTCGTCACTAGGTGATTCTTTTAATTGATATAACTTTTTTGTTTATTAACCGATTGTTATAAAATAAATAGTAAATATTATGAGAAGCTTACCCCAAAAAATTAGTGAAAATCGCATCCGAATTGGTTAAGCTGTTTCTGAGATTAGCGCTTACAAACGCTTAGACAAACAGACAAAAATAGTTAATGTTTATATATTTTTTACAGATATTTTACTCGAACAATATTGGTATTATATAGCAGAAATTTTAAAAAGAAGATGTCTCTTGAAAACCGGATAGACAATAGTAATAAAAAAACGAAAAATAAACAGATATATAGATATACTAGCAGACCCGGCCACGCGTTGCTGTGGCACACATATGAAAATCGTCAATTTTGCAATAAAAAAAAGGAAATAATCGGGAAAAAAACTATCCTATCTTTTAAGTTGGAACAAATCACACATTTTGAAAAAAAAAACGTTAAGATCGGATAAGTAGTTTCGGAGTTCATCCCGGACCAACATCGTGACACGAGATTTATATATATTAAGATATTGGTTTTTTAAATTAAAGATAATTTCGATCGGCCAAAAAACTAATTTGTTTTCGCTATAACCAACAAGAACGTCTATAATTAACAAATACGTTAGTATAACACAATTTTTAAATTTTAATTAAATATTACGGAACCCTCGCTACGCGAATGAGACTCGCACGTGTCCCGTTCTTAATTTTTTAATGTACATATTTTGATGGATTTAACAAATATTACTCGCCCCACACGTACTAATAAATAAAATACATATAAATCAACCCTTTTAATTTGTCTTCCCGAAACAAACGACTTTATTCAGCGACAAGTATTATTTTCATACAATTAATTAACTAGAAGGATATATGAATGCGGCTGCACTTAGCGCATTGAGTTAAGTACTGATAATAATTTATTCGAAGCTGATTAGTACTAGGGATGTAAAGAGCAAGAATATTACGCCAGTAGTTTTGTGACGTAGAGTAGCGTTTGGCAGAAGCAACGGCGAATTGAAGTAAATTGGGTTGTTAGATTTTCAAGGCTTTATCAAATTGACCGTACACAGTAAAATGTTGGACTATGTGGTGTGTCACTTAATATATAAAATACAGATAATATATGAAAAATATACTATATATTTCACTTTCATTTTAGTCAATAAAAAGGTATACTATACTATCTATACTATAATAAAACTGTAGAGGTCGAATGTCTGTACATAAAATAAAAATGCTAAAAACCGAGTCAGGGGGATGTAAGAAGAGCAATAGAACAAATCCAGATATTTTTCAAATTTTTTGTTACTATGTTTGTCTGTTTGTACGGGCTCATCTCCGAAACTGTTGAACCGATTTAAATGAAATTTCGTATGGGGTATCTTATATCCTCGGTCAACATTTTAGATACTTTTAATCCCGGAAAATTAAAGAGTTCCCATGGGATAGTTAACTATAGTAACTTATACAGCTTCGTTCACAAAAACTACTGATTGGATTTTAATGAAACTGTACAGTTATATAGTTTATACATCAGGAAAAACAATAGACTACTTTTTATCCCGGAAAAATGTATGGTTCTCGTAGGATAGATTTGTTTTCGTTAGTCTAGAGGCGAACCCGAGCGAAGCGAGGGTGAGCCGCTAGTTGACTAATATTATAAGCACAAAAGAAAAATACTACAAACTTAATTACATAAATGTAACAATTAATTATTTATTTTTAAGCACTTCTGGTTTATGAATACAATTTTACAAAAACTATCCAATGATGCACCGATTCGTATAACGCGCCACATCGGGAAAAAGTAAAGTCAACTTGAAAAAGACACTTGACAGATTGATGTAGTCACAGATTATTAAATATGAAAATAGTGAATTTGTCCTTATAATATAATACTTTTTCGTATATTTTAAATAAAACTATCTTTTTTGATTTTTTCGCGGATTTATATTGATTTTTAGTTCCCAACGTTTCGAATCGAACGCCCTCAGCGTCTTAAAGGTTATAATAATAATAATAAATTTATTTATTTCGAGTATCAATGACTCATTATTGTTGTTAGTTTACATAGAAGATTACTTATTCTAATGTTAGTAAATGTAATTTTATAATAAATAAAGTATTACGATTTATGTATTTGACCGTGCACATGACTCATTGGTGGCTTCCCGTGGGATATAGCACAACAGTGGTTCATGTACAAACAGTCAAATCTCTTCGCAATCATATTAATAATGCTGTTGGAGCTGGTCCGAATCCTGTGCACCAGAGACGCACATCGCTTACGCAGTGTTGTGTTAAAACAATCTACCCTAGCCTCGGCAAACATAGCTGATGCACTACAAAAACGGGGCAGTCCCAACAGCACTCTAAATGCATTATTATACTGGACACGAAGAGCGCTGTATGATTTTTGAGTATATCTGGCCCACAAGCTGCACGTATAAAAGGCGGTACAATATGCTCTAAAGAGAGTGATTTTAACTTCTTTTGTACAACGTGCAAACCTGCGAGCCAGCATATTCGCTCTAACCGACAGCGCCCTTCGTTCCCTCTCCAAGTCGTCATCGTCTTTGAGTCCGGGAGTCAAATAATGACCTAGATATTTGAATGAATACACTCGTTTCAATGGCGTACCATATAATAAAATAGAAGGCATTTTGTCTTTACTTTTACCCCTCCTGGACTCAAACACCATGATTTCACTTTTCTTGACATTGTAAACAAGCCCATGACTTAATGCGTACTTCTCACACATGGCTACAAGCCTCCGCAGGCCACAAGGTGACGCGCTTAACAGCGCCATGTCGTCTGCATAGCTGATGTTATTTATGCAAATATCATCTATATGACATCCTACCCTAGCCTTGCTGAGCTCAACAATAAGTTGGTTTATATACAGGTTGAAAAGCGCAGGTGACGTCAACCCCCCCTGTCTCACCCCGCATTCCAAACTGTACGGACGTGATAGCGCCCCTGCCCATCTCACACTGTTGACTTGGTTCCCGTACCAATATTTAAAAAGGTTAATGACTGATACTGGCATTCGAGCTTCATACATTTTTTGCCATAGTATATCGTATGAAACCAAGTCAAAAGCTTTGGAAAGGTCAAGAAAGCAGCAATAGACCGACGTGCTTCGATTTGTGTAGTAGTGGACAGCATGCTTAAGGCACAGTATTGCACTTTCCGTCGATAATCCCGGCCGAAACCCAAATTGATTATCGTGTATCTTAATACGATTGTTCAACAGTGTATTAAGCATGCTGTCCAGCACCTTCGAGATAACAGTAGCTAATGATATAGGCCTGTAATTATTTTTGTCCGACAAATCACCCGTTTTATTTTTGACAATGGGCACAACTATAGTTCGTATCATCTCCCTAGGCATATAACTATGATTAATACAACAGTTAAATAATAAAGATAACACTCTAGGTAAGTGAGGACCTGCATATTTGAGATGCTCAATGCTGAGACCGTCATGACCAGGGGATTTACCTCGTGTCATGGATTTTACACAAAGAGCTATATCCTCAGCCTCGAACTTAATACCTGGTTCTCTGCCTGCCTCGACACTGAGTGACGACTTTGACGGCCCTAGGGGTGACTTAACATAAAAATGGTCAACAAATAAATTGGCTATCTCCCTTGGGTCTGACACTCCGCCGACGCACACGGGCAGACCAGGTTTATGAGAAAGCTTATTAGTGTCTTTCCAGAATGCACGAAAATCTTTTTTCGAATGGTGTGACGCTAAGATGTCCATTCTGATTTGTGTTTCGTGATCTTGACACCATTTAAGTCGCGATTTAAAGATCTTTCTGGTCTCCCACATGTCATTGTAAATTTCTCCCGATGTGGGTCTACCCCACCAATTCCACATTAGAAATTTATCCCTGGCATGCCCGTAAGCCTCAGCTACGTGTCTATTCCAACCTACGACCTTTTTTTTCCTCACACGTTTGCTGCTTTCTCGACCGACAAGAGCAGCTTCAGTCAGAGCTTGAACAATGCTAGAAAATAATTGAATAATTGTTATGATTTCTAAACCCATGCGTTTTTCCACCGCTGAAGTATTTTCTATTTGTAAGGTACTCCCAGTCCGCAAAGTATTTATACTTAGAATTACACTACGTTTTCACTCTCATTTACCCTTCAACAAAGAAAACAATAAGCGTAGTTCCAATAGAGTCTGCTCTTTGAGACCTAAGCGAACAGTTATGGCTGGACGTTACCATTTCTTCTTAACTCCACTTCTTTATAATAAAATAAATAAATCTATTAATATATACCCCCTTACACAAAAAAAAATGTAAAATATAACTTACATATTGGCTTCTAGCCTTAAGTTATGGTCAGAAAGAGAATTTAAAAAAATAACACACACTCCTACCTTGACAGAGTCCTACCGGTGGTAGGACTCTGTCAAGCCTGAGGAGTCCGACTGGATGGGTACCACCCCCTTATCTATTTCTGCCGCCAAGCATCAATGATTGCATTGTTGTGTTCCGGTTTGAAGGATAAGGTAGCCAGCGCAATTACAGACAAGAGGCATATCATCTTAGTCCTCACAGTGACAACGCACCTGTGGTTCTACATTTTTGTTACTTACAACCTAAGTGCATGAACCGTAGGTGTTATGGGCGACAGGTACTGCTTTCCATCAGGTGGACTGTTTGCTCGTTTGTCACTGAATCTCATAAAAAAAAACACTCACATACAAGCACATACACATTCACACATAACACTCACACTCTTACTCACACAACCCATACTGACCTATTCACTACATATTATTACCTTGCAATATTAGTACCAATCATTCCTTTTTTGCTTTACTTAAAATAATTTAATTTTTGTAAACTTATTTAATTTACCTAAAAAGTTTGTTCATATTTTTGTTTTTATAAATGTTATTTTTGATTAGTTTTTCAATGTATGTACATATTTTTTTCTATAATGTTGCTGGTAGAGGGCGTTAATTATTACGACACAGTTTCTTAACTTCTTCAATTATTATCGTTTGTATCTGTTTTTGCTAATATGTACTGAAATTTTAATAAATAAATAAATAAATAGATGGCGCTACAAAGAATTGAAAAAAAAACACTTTCCTCGCACCTAAAGAATCGAAGGTAACGAAGAAACGACAATAATAAGATAATAAGATTTTCGGTATAATTCATAAAATCATATTTAAAAAAAATACTTACGTGTATTCGTGAACTTATTCAATTTTCAGCATGCCTATTTCAAATACTATCTTTCACCATTTTTACATAACAAAGTACACACAGATAACTTATTTGTTGTCTCTCTTTATATTTTTTGTCTCATTTAATACATTTAACCTCGTTAATCACTCACATGCCCAACTTATAGCACAGTGGCGAAAATGTTTATTTTAAATTAATACATACATACATACATATTTTTCATGTCTCTATTGACTAATTACTCTGTGAATAATCACAGAGCAGTAAATCTAATATAACACAACTAAGAGACTCAAAATCCAGGGTCGTATATTATATTAGGCCCGGAACAGACCGGCTAAATTATTCACGTGCTCGTGTGCACTCGGCTTAAATACAGATTTGATTTTCACTACACGTTCCTTGAGCGTACGCGAAGAATAATAAAAGTTTCTAAATTGCAGAACTAAGCAAAAATGAAATCTACAATAGATATATAAGGGTTTGGGTATGGTTAAGTGACGTTAAATCTAGTTATTAACAGGATGGGTAACCATTACGTTGTTATTAGTGAAATTATTAAGGTTTCATAATACATATGTTCAAGTATTTTCGTCAATTTTATGTTATTTTTTTCAGTGAGAGTGTTAGAATTTGATGACATCTATACCATAGATATACGATACCATAGATATATTATTCGTTTTTTTGTTTGTTTGGATACGTCCAAATCTCCGTACAATCTCAGGAATATGCAGTCAAATTTTTAAAAATTGTTATTTTTATTCTATAGCCAGCGGATTTATATAGCGAAATGGCGGGCCCAAACTGATCTAATATTAATGTTATCTGTTTGATTGTTTGTTTGAATGCAAGACACATAAAATTAACTTAACATGTTTTTACCAAAATAAGACAAAATATATTCAAGTTTCATTTCTATCCATTCACTAGATCTATAGCTACATATTGAGCTATCTACACGGTGCAATTCCATATAAGGACGAGTTTCATTTGGGAGTTACGAACTATTGAAATACACACGGTAGCGAAGCCAATATAGATATATAGTTTTTACATATAAAATACAATATAAAAACGATAACTGTCTTGCTAAACGTTGCAGGTTTCTTATATTATCTATTTATTTCTCTGGAGGTCATAAGTTCGATTGCCCTACGAAAAAAACTTATTTGATATGAACGCTTTATTCAGAAAAAGCTCGATATTGTTAGTGACACGCCATGTTCCAACTGTGGCCAAAGCGAAAAATGAAAGAACGTTAGAAAAGATACGTTTTTACTATTTCCCATGAAATAATATAAAATATTATTTTATACTAGCTACTACTTACTACTACTTACGTTTTAACGTTTATTATAGATTTCTCAGAGATGAAATATTTTCCCACAGTAAAAAGTATCCTATATGTTGAACCGGATAACCAACTATCATTATATATCAAAATCCTTCCAGTCGTTTTTCCATGATGCGGTCACAGACAGTCAGACAGACAGACAGACAAAAATTCTTAAAACTATAGATTCGGTCTCTGTATCGATAATAATGACTATTTCAATAAAAAATTCCAAAGTAATATTTAATGATTATTCGGCTTAGTTAAAATTTTATTATACTATATATAGAATATTTTCATATTATTTTAATTTTTGGTTAACAACAAACATAGTTACAGGAAAGATAATGTTTTTGACATCTTACAAAATTGTAGTTACTAGTGATCGCCGCGTGGTTAAAAATCAATCATAATTCATTAAGTTATATATCTATGTAGTGTCTTGCGTTTATTACAATATTAATCTATTCTCAATTTGACCACAGACTTTAACCATAAAGAAAAGAATATATATGCGTGTGTGTGTCAAATATATGGTAGTGTGTGTAATGTTTTTTTTATTGATTTAATGTATTTTTTATGTATAATTAAAAAAAATTAGCATCCTGCACTCTTTATCCATATAAACTATAAGTGTAGGAAATTTCATACTCCTCCGTCAGCGCAATTTTCGTAAAAAGGAGTACAAAGTTTTTGCTTCACGTATTAATATATAGATTACAGACGGTGTCAATCCCGTTGTAACAGACAATCAATTACAGAAAAAGAGAATTGGCTCCAAAATATCTTACATTAAAAAAAAACAAATAATTCTAATTAGTATTGCTATAATAGAAAAAATCATTTAATTATAAATTTCAATAATTTATTACTCGCGTAAATCGCGTTAAGTGTTTTTATTTCACATATCACATACAATAATTTTTTTTGTGATACATAAACGGCATCCTCAGGATGATTGCTTCACGCACGGATTGCCCGATCCAACACAAAATGATGCGTATTGTAATAGGCCAACATTGACTGATGACTCACTGGTGTTTTTATTATAATATGGTATTATTGTATTTTATTATTTATATTATGTTACTATTCTTTTTATTTTTCTATTCTTGACATATTTAAACCTTTGATGTAATGTAATCTAATATTAAGTATTAATTTAATTTGACTGATTGACATGCCTTTAATTGACATATATGAATTATTTATTTCAACGTTAAATTTTTGTATTTTCAATCTGCTTACTTTTGTTATAATTATGTAGTATATTATCTCTATTTCCTGTTTTAATGTTAAATACTGATGTTTTTTTTTTATGGACTTCTTGTCTGAAATAAACGTTTAATAAAAAATAAAATTTCACTGTAACCCATATGCAGGAGGCCTATGTCGAAAGACAACCTGACCAACAAACTGTTATGTTTAAAAATTATTATGTTTAAGTACCACATATTAAGCAAGTCAGACTTTTATTATTATTATTATTATAACTATAACCCCTGAAAAATCCCAACACACATTATACACCAAAATCTAAACAAAAACAAATAAAAGCAATGAAATATCAGTATTTCCAGTTAAAAATATACCACAAAAAGCTTTCTTTAATAAAAATCGGGTAAAACCTTACAGTATTACTTCCCCACTAATTACGAATGAAAATAAAAGGCCCGTATCTCGCCCGCGGCGTCGATGCAGTTACTCTTTTTAATTTCGCCTGTCCGACTTTATGCCCCGCGATAGCTTGGGAACGTGCGCTATCTATTGGTTGTTTGAGAATTGCTGTAAATGACGATGTCGGTGCTAATTTATTGGATTGTGAAATAAAAATATGTTATAAAATATTATAAATGTTAAGACATGAAACAAAAAAGATAGTAATCTATACTAATATTATAAAGAGGAAACATTTTTTGTTTGTTTGTACCGAATAGACTCCGAAACTGAACCGATTTGTTTGGTAAAAAGATAGTTTGAGTCCCTGGGAAAGACATAAGATAGTTTTTAACCCGGAAATCATCCCTTAAGGGGGTGAAAATGGGTATGGAAATTTGTATGGGGAAATAATCTTTAAACAAGAAAGGTTTTATATATAAGAAAAATGTCAGTATATGAATGTTCATAATTTTTCGAGTTAAAAAGCTTGACCTATTTTAATAATTTTTTGTGTACCTATGTGGTTGTTTCGGTAGTTCTTACCTATAGTTGGATCGGGCAAGTAGGGTTGTTGTTTACATTCAGTTTTTTTTTTGTTTAGGAAATATTATTTTTTTTATAAATTTTTGTATCTATTCGTCAATTTGGTTGTGTGAGGTAAACTCTGTAAGTGCTTCGATTATAATTGGTTTTGTTTTTCTTTATATCTCTATATACCAAGTAACTCCTGTGGAAAATGTAACGATACAAAAAGTGTAACTACCGGGTAGAGTAATGGCCTGAGTAAAGGTAGAATCGATTGCTATTTGTAAGGTCGTATGGGCTAGACCGAAGCTTAAAGTTTCAACTCTAGGTCTAATATATTTTTTTACGTTCTCTCTTTCCCTCCCTCCCCCACCCCCTCTTTCTCTCTCTCTTTCTATCTTCTCCTTCTTTATCCCACGTTATATGAGGTGGCACAAAATGTTTCCATCTTCCACTTTCCTCTATCAGTCGCCATCTCAACAGACTACCAGATCTTTCACACACATACTTGTATCCTCTTTCACATTATATATGTATATCTAAATCACATCATGTCTCCACTAAGTCAATATCAAATGAAATAAAAATAAATACATATTGACCTATCTGCAAATTTTCCCTTTTGTACAAATTATTTTGGTTTATTTCTAGCATTGTTTTATTTTTAGCTTGTAGCTTCGCCCGTACAAACCTATACATATACTAAATTTCTAACGAAGTCGAATTCGTATATTTTCTGGAATATCTTATTGGAATAGTCACTATTATCGATATAGAGGCTGAATCTATAGTTTTTAGAATTTTTGTCTGTCTGTCTGTCTGTCTGTGAACGCATCACGAGAAAACTAATGGACAGATTTTGATCAAATTTGATGTGATGATAATTCGAACTGGACGTTGGTTGTAATAAACAAAAGTACAAATTTTTCAAACTTATTTATTACTAGCAACTCACCCTCGCTTTGCTCGGATTCGTCCCTAGCTTGTTTCCCAATACAAACTTACATCCCAGTTTTCAACATCACAAGCTCACAAACCCACAAACTTTACCTATTTATAATATAAGTACAGATAAGTATAGAAAAATATAAATTTTATTAAAAAAAAAAACCAAATAGATATAATACATAAAAATATACGATTATTAAATAAAACGCGCGCGGCCTCGGGCGTGTGAATAACTCCCTGTCCGCGTTATGTTCCGCGATAGCTAGACCCCGCTATCTATTGCGGACGTATCGGTTATGACTATTTGGAAATTGTTGTAAATTACACCCTACGTTTATAGCTTTTATATATTTGTATGTTATATTTAAATGGGAAATACCATCCTCATTTCACATTACTTTTATAAATGCGAAAGTTTGTACGTATGTATGTTTGTTATTTTTTAACCTTGAAACGACCAGACAGACTTAAATGAATTTCAGTACTATTTATCTATCTATCTATTCAGCTACGTCGATACTAGGGGGATCAGGCCATAGTCCACCACGCTGGCCAAGTGCGAGCGGACTTCACATGTCTTTCGAAAACTTCCTAGGTTCTCTCAGACATGCAGGTCTTCTCACGATGTTTTCCTTTCCGTAAGGCAAGTGGTAATCATTTACACAGAAGAATAATACACAGGCTATTTTTAGTGATAAAATTTGCTGAAAGATAACGCTACGTGTATATACATAAAAATTAATGTTAGTCTTCTATTCGTTTCTGAACCATTGATCCGATTTTGATGAAACTCTGGTGGCTTATCCTGTATGCGCCTGCAAAGATTACTGGTGCCAAAAAAATAATTTTTCTTTGAATATTTGTCATGCATTCCTAAACATTTCAAGCTTAGGGACGCACCCGAGCGAAGCAAGGGAAAGTCGCTGTAATATTATAAGTACAAAAAGCACCTAAAGGCACTTCGGAATGAAGTGAGAATATGTCGCGTAAAACTATAATAATAGAACTTAATTGAATGATGGAAGAATGAAAAACAAAATGTCCTTTGATTTCGAAATTTCAAAAATGAATAAGTTTACCTAATAGCGTTAGAAGAGAGCAATATTTTTCAAATGCGTATATGTATTACTTGTATGTATGTATTGTTATACATTTGATGTATCATTGTTTTTCTGAGAGCTTCTGTTATTGAACTTATTATACTTTTTTAATATTCATAGCTTTTTTTTTTCTAAAATTTAAAATACCAAATTCTATATAAAATCACACTAAGTAAAATTAAAACCATTTTAATATCTAATAACGAATTATACTCATAAAATACTATACGTTAGACTCAAAAATTCATCCAAAAATTTGTTCAAAAGCCTTTCACTTAAGGTGAAGATATATCCTCCTACTTTTATTTAACGCGGCGACACGGAGCAGAAGATTGCAATTTGGTCCGCATTAAAATGGCCAAGAATTTGTGAATATTGGATGGGAATTTATATTAGATGTAACCTCGCGGACCGAGCCTGCTGCAGGAACAAGAATGTGGTAGAAGTGGGCTGCTGGGTAAATCTTGTACTTTAGATTTTACACTTATGTTGTATTCAGCCCTTTTTAACGTCCCACTGCTGGGCACGGGCCTACCTTTTAATACTTATGTTACAAACATGTATTGGTAAAATATCTAAGACTTAATTAATTAATATCCTTAATTACCAAAAATGTTATATTCTTTATAAACTTAGCATAAAATTAATTTCAGATGAAAAAAAAGTATTATCACTACATATTACAAATTAGAGTTGAGTTTATGTTAATTCAGGCTAAACTCAGAACTTTGTACGGCTTTTATCTACGGTACTAGTACTAATATTATAAACATAAAAGTTTACATGGATGTTTGGATGTTTGTTACTCAATCACGCTAGAACGGCTGAACGACTCTGGATGAAATTCGTCTCAGGGATAGATTTTAGTCTGGAATAACATATAGGCTACCGGTTTTACTTTTTATCCCAGAAAAATGTATAGTTCCCGTGGGATAGGTTACTTTTCGTTTTTATAGAGGCGAACCGATTAATTTATCAAAATTAATCTGGTAACGGTATGATGAACTTTGTGAACTTTTTTCGTATCCAAGCAAAGCAAGCACTAGTAATAATATATTTTAATATTATTTTTTAATATATTCGTGCGTAAGAATCGTTCGTAATTAAAGGTAGCCTGCCAACTATAACAGTATTATAATGCTGATTGTTATTTTTTTTATTTGCAAGCAAAGCCGATTACTTAATTTGTCCTTCACGCACATATATATATATATATATATATATATATATATATATATATATACATATATGTGCGTGTGATTAGGAATACCCGCGGCTTCACCGACGTTCAAACTTCCAATCGTTACCAAACTTCACAGGATAACCCTCTGGGCTAATCTGAAGATTATCTGAAAATTTCATCATAATTGCTTCAGCCGTTTTGAAGTCCTTAAGAAACATACATACACATATCAATCTTTATATATATAGATGATTCATAAATCAGCCATAAATCTACTACCACATTATTTAATAATACGAATCGTACTATAATAGAAAAATCGCAACAACTGCAACAACGTTATTTTGCATAGGCTTTAAAATTTTAAAAAAATCAAAGAAAAAAAACACATAAATACTTATTCTGGTATGTCTACATATTCTAAAGACTTCTTCACACGAGATTATCTTTTGATGTAGCGGCGCAGTGCAAACTTTGCAATTTATCGTTTATACCAGTGACGCAAACACATTACCTATCAGTATTACATTGGTTAAATTTAAAAAACTTACTTAAATTTTCATCGAGAACCGCTTAATATATTATATTTACAGAATTTATTTAATAAATGTGCTTTTATAAGCACCCATAAAACTAATTAATTAAATAATAAAATAAATTCCTTTGAAAATGGCATCCAGTAGGGGTTGCAAATAGCGTTGTTTTCACAATTAAACGCGGATATGGTTTTTACAGTTTTAATTATGTGTACCTTTTTTGTATAATAATATGTCTTAATTCATTTTATTTCCTAGTAAATAAAAAAATGCGTGTGTACGTCTGTGTGCGATCTTAACTAACAAATAAGTTAACTTTATTATAAAAACTAATTTAATCAAAATGTTAGTATTGCTTGTACGATATCTCCGCCAATTATTGTGATCTGAAATTCATATTTTCTATTGAATACAAACATTCCCCATACAAACATTCATCCCCATTTTCACCACCTTAAGGGAAGATTTGCGGTATAAAAACTATTTTATGTCATTTCCAGGGTCTCAAACTATCTTCTTACCAAATTTCATCTAAATCGGTTCAGTAGTTTCGAAACTTATTCGGTACAAGCAAACACACAAAAAATTCCTCTTTATAATATTAATATAGACTAGTCTTCTCTCAATGGACGAAATTCGACTATAATTATTATTGAAAATTTAAGAAAAACATATTTTAATAAACAAATCTTTTTTTTTTTTTTTGTTAATAACCCTAAAGCTCATTAACAGCTACTAAACAAAAAAAGAAAATCGGTTATCAAACAGAGGAAAAAAAGGTACTAAACTAGTTTTTCTTTACTGAGTTGTAATACATAGATGTCAGAGATATACGACATATGTACACATATACAATTCAACGAAAAAAACTATTTTATAATCCTATAAGTTTATTTTTTATGATATACCTAAATAATCTATGAAAAATAAATTCATCTAAAAAGTAAACATCTAATTATTACAGATTAACACTATAATTTGAATAACTTAAAAAAATGTTATTTAAAGTATTCTATAATATATGAGTGACTAAGTAATCCGCGTGGTAACCGTACGGTAGCTACGGCCTCGCTACGAAAGTTCGTAGACTCAAACCTTGAAGTGTGAAAGACATCAAAACATTATTCTAAAGTCCGTTGCTATTTATACTTAAAATAAGGACAAATGAAAATAATTATTCATACTAATTTTAATTAATTATTAATAGGATAAATAATAAATAAAGGCTATTGCTATTCTTCCAATAGTCAAATGATTAAAAAATATATTATTCATCCAACTATTGTCGGCTTATACGAATATCTACCACTTTTTTTGTTTTCTAATGTAAAATAAGTGATTTTTAGGCGCAGGAGTTTCTATATAGAAAAAATTAAAGAGTACGTGTATGAATTTCTACACGACGAAGTAGAAGTAAAACTTCTGTAGGTTATCGGTACTCTTTATGAAATTCAATTTATGTTTTAAATAATTAGGATAGGTGGGATACTAAAAATAACGTATATTACGTATATTACAATCATATATTTATAGAATATCATTTAAGGAAAGAATACAATATTATATATCATTTCTCAGACAATAACAACGGTTACCATGGCAACAAACGTACATACATGTTTCCGTAACGCATTCACCAGCTTACCCCCCAAGTCAAGCGTGCGTAAAGAAGTTTTACTTCAAAAAACAAAATAACCTTAACCTATCGAGCATAAAACTTATTATTTTAAATCCCAACGATTTTTAAGTTCAAAAATATTTTATGTGTAAAAAATTTTTTTAGGTGCAAGTGTTTTCTATATGAAAAAAAAATTACTTTAACCTACCGAGCTGAGCTGAACTACTTATTCTACTTACTTATGTATTAGTCTATTTTTCCTTCCTTACAATTTATATTTTTAACGTTTTATTCATCCCATTAAAGAACGAATAGACACTCCGTATTTAAAATTTCTAATCAATTAAAATGTTTGTTTGTCGTGAAAATATTGAATTTCGTAAACTTTAAATAAATGGAAATCGGGCTAGGCGAATCTGAATCACAACCAAGGGTTTCGTAGAATGAAACTTCTTTTTATATATACAGATAAATAAAATTGGAGTGTCTGTTTGTAATGTTAAAATAACCGCTTTTTATTAAATGCATATGGATGTATACACAGTACATATACCAAAACAACATTTTTTACAATTTTTGTCTGTCTGTCTGTTTGTTCCGGCTAATCTCCAAAACGGCTGGACCGATTTTGACGGGACTTTCACTGGCAGACAGCTGCTATTATAAGGAGTAACTTAGACTTTTACTTTAGAAAAGGAATCAGGGTTCTGCAAAAAGACATTACAACCCATGTAATTGTGAACAATATCCGCGTACGGTGCACGCACCCAAGTGAAGCGAGAGTAAATCGCTATGTAATTTAAATGAATATCTTAGGAGTAGCAAGCTACTATTTATGTATACCTAAACATAGCTAACCGTGAAAACGCCGAAAACCCAGGGACAAACGCGAGCGAAGCGAGCGTGAGTCGCTAGTATTTTAATATAAATAAGTAATTGTTACATAAAATAAAGTATGTAAATATTCCATCTTCAAGATTCATTTTATTGAGAGCATAAATACGGTTTGTTTTTATGGTATTTTTATGAGATACCAAGTTAATTCTACGGCAAATCGCGTGGAACCAAATATCCCATACTACACTACGTATCTACTTCAAAATAATTATGCCATTTTTTTCCACTTCATACTTAAAACGATGAGTTTTCACGATATTTCTTTACAAGTATAGAAGTACTCAGGAGATACCCCACGCTTATGTGACCTTAAATTCTTTTTATCCATATCCGTACTTAATATTATAAATGTGAAAGTGTGTATGTTTGTTTGTTTGTTTGTCCTTCTTTCACGTCGAAACAGAATGACGGATTGGCGTGATTTTTTGTATGGAGATAGTTGGAGGGCCGAAGCATGACATAGGCTTCTTTTTACCGCGGGAGATAATGTAATTCCCACGGGAAAACATATTACAATACAATCCAAAAAAATATTTATAATCAGAATTACTTGAAACTTGGTATTAATACTCTTCAATACAATTAAATAAATACGTGTTCTAGCGTTTATCGAAATTCATTATGTAAGGGTATAAAATAGGGGATGAAAATTTGTATGAAACCTATCTATTTCGACATTTTTTTGTAGTTTTAGTGCGAGCGAAGCCGCGGGTTCTACTAGTTCTTTTATAATTCGCACTTGACCTTCTTATTATTTACTATCACTAGACAATGCTGAAATCAAATAAGGAAAAATAACACAATGTAGGGTGGCATCTCCATAACTGTATGAGTAGCTTTTGATATATGGGGTAATTTTGGTTCCGCGCTTTGTTAATTTAGCATTTTTATTCCTAATAACTAAAATAGTTTGAAATACTAACTCATTTTGGCTGTAACTATAAGAAATATTGTTAAAGGGTAAATATTTAATTTTACTTATAGAATAACAAATTAATTTTCCTTAGAATTAGTACAAGAGTCGAACTCGCATTTATCCGATTTGTTTTAATTTAACAACTGACAAAATAAAATGGTCAGAGAATGTAATTTCTGTTTATTCAGAGCTTAAAGCATATATACAATAAAAGCCATTAGAAGAAGCTTTAAAAGTCTTATTTCTCAAAACTTACTCTTCTTAATGATGGAAAGTACTAGAGATCCTTTCAGGTCATATCGCAGTATATAAAATTAATATTGTTTGTATTTATTGACGATTGCTAAAAATATTATTGCCAAAGATTGCTAAAGATACTTATTTATGTTATGAATCTCTGTAACTGAATTAATCCATCTGTTGTTTTCCTTACAAATTACATCCAATTCCTATCTTAGTAAAGAGAAGCATAAATAAATTAATTGTTAAAAACATATTTTTAAAAACAAGCTTTTATGCTCTTAAAAGAAGAACATAAACTTTTAATTAAATCAAACCCCCTCAAGTCCCTTTCTCTCCTCTGTTTTCTCGCTGATTTTCTTGTTTTTTTTTTATTTAGAAGCTTATTGGGTTAGAGTTTTAACGAGTTTTGGCGTTATCTATAAAAAAATAATTGAAACAGTTTTTTTTATATAAATAGGTAAATTCTATTTATATGTAACATATATTTTCGTAAAATTTTCAATAAAAATTATGATCTTATTTCGATTACTGGATGACCACTAACTAGTACAGATAAAACTATAATTCAGCATAAATGCCCTAGAATCATCCTCAATATTGAATTTAATTCCTTCAATAAACACTAGAAGAAATACTGAGTATGTTCAGCCCTTTTTAACGTCCCACTGCTGGGCAAGGGCCTCCCTTCAATACGAGGGGGATCAGGCCATAGTTCCCCACGCTGGCCAAGTTCGGGTTGGAGTACTTCACCTGTCCTTCGAGAACTTTATGTGTTCTGTCAGACACGCAGGTTTCCTCACGATGTTTTCCTTCACCGTAACATTAGTGGTAATTATGTTGGAAATCATTCGCACATGGAAATATCAGAGGTACGTGACCCGAAATTTGAACCCGCTTCACTCGATTTCTCAAGTGAGCGCGCTACTACTGGGCTACCACTGCCCCTCGAGACCCTGAGTACGGGCGCCAAACCATCCCTAACATTGAATTTTAAAACCGCTCATAGTTCTACCACTTTTTAAGACACTAATTTAAAATCAAGAAAATCGTCGTTCCTCGTACATCTATTACTAAACAGTAAAAAGTATCAACAAAACCTATTTCGGGACGACCCTCTATTATATTATTAACAAAGGGCTGGAACATTTAATCTTAACAAATAAGACATTTTACGAACTCTATCTTATCTCTTAAAGACCGCAGCCTACTATCATAAAGCCTGTGCACAGCAGTGTTTTTTCCCTACTGATTTATACTACGCTTATCGCGCCTCTGAATTTATTTGTCTGCGCGCTGCAGCACACCATTGGTGGCTTTGTGGATTGAGCTATAAAGATAACAGATGTGATGCTTCATATTTATTTATAATATAAAATGCTAAATAAGTACAACTACGAGTTTCATTTGTGCTCCATAATACGAGGAAGGTCATAGGTTCAATTCTCACATCCGTAATAGAGATTACTAATACAGTTATTATGTGAAATGTGTTGGTGAAGTATTTCACGATGCCACAAAATGATCGATTGTCATGAATTTTTAATTATTTTATCTTTAAGCTAGAATGTAAAATATATTTTTAACCAAGTCAAAAATAACAGAAAATGAAAATATGCCTTTCGAAGTTTCCATTTCTTTATATACTATATAGTGTATATAGTCTTACACATTTAGTCTGAGCTGTGTAAGCCTATAAAAACGGCGATCTCAGTTTGATTAAACAAAAAAACATGAACTATTGTAGTGCAATAATCTTTGTAAGAAGGGAGAAATTGAGAGAGACGCCAGGAACATGAAGTTCACCTTGAGGAAGTATGTTAATAAAAATTTTCTATTAATTTTATTGAGACTAACTGCCTCTCTGACTTAAACCTCCTATCCCTTGCTATGTCTACGAAAACATTTATTCTTTTTAGCTATAAAATTATACAAATCTTTTGGAATTACGAATATTAAAAACCACAATCTGCACCGACAGTACTTCTACGAGTATATAATGATTGTCAGGACTTTGCTGTTGTGATACATGGTGAAGTAATACAGAATCATCTAAATACTAAACAGATTTGCCCAGCACATTGATTGACTTTAAATATGATTTAACAAAAAAAATTGTAAATAATCGGTTATTGGTTAGTAGCAACACCACGTACCTGATATTTCCAGGTATATAACATACACTAGTAAATACAACCGTTACCCAAAGGAACCGGTAAGGGATGCAAGGAGGTGAACTTCCACCCCATTTTCAAGAAAAAAAATATAGAAAAGGTTGAAATAAAATTATATTCGTAGGACCCCTCATTAAAAGATATCGTCGAAGACATATAAATAATTTTCCTCACAAATATGTAAAAAAAATATTTACGTTTATGAATAAAAATAAAAAAGTTCAGTTTGTAGTTTAATGTGAAGATGCAGATGAACTCCCCTGGAAATAAAATCCCCGCCCATACCGTTACCGCGTATCTAAAAGTTCGAAGCTCTACGTACAGTAGTCTCGAGCGTGGTAATTGCACAAATTATAAACATGTGACCGAGTGCGCGACTGACGCGGATTATAGCCGCGATGCAGACTATTGTTAAATTTACTTTATTTATTACTTTATGGTGTAAACAGTAATGAATATTAGGGGTGTCGACGTTATCGTGTTGTAGATTTAAAACAATTAGGAAAAGGAATATAACGTTTAGAACCGATTTCTCAGAGATGACATATTTTCCAACAGTAAAAAGTATCCATTATGTTGACCCGGGTAACCAGCTATCATCATTCCAAATTTCATCAAAATCTGTCCAGTGGTTTTTTCGTGATGCGGTAACAGACAGAGAGACAGACAGACAAAAATTCTTAAAACTATAGATTCGGCCTCTATATCGATAATAATGTCTTTTTCAATGAGATTTTCCAAAAAATATTTAATGTACAGGTTCGGCTTGGTAACAATTTTATTATATGTATAGATTGTTACGCGCCGCAAGTTTAGTTGGAGACATCGAGCGCCTTAGTACAACCTCTGTGGTGTTTGAATACGCAAGTGCCAGGCAGGCAGGAAAAGTATGACGACGAATATATTTGACGTTTGGCGCGGGACGTATGATCTTCTCTTGTGTGTAAAAATTTTATTAATTACTGACAATATAACGATAAATACAGGGAAAGTGTTTCATTGTTTTACAATATATACCTAATATGAAAAATCATTACGTATTAGGCATTCATTATCTAGGAAGATAGGTTATCTATCTAGCTTATTAGATTTTATTTTGCAAAAATAGTCTACCAAAAATATGCTTGAGAATTAAGTCGAAAAAAATTATCTCATCTAGGGACTTGCCCAAGAGAAGTTTGACTAAGCCACTAGTCTATACATACAAATAAGAGTCGAATCTGTACATTAAATATTTTTTTGGAAAATCTTATTGAAATAGTTATTATTATCGATACAGAGGCCGAATTGTTTTTAAAAAAGAAAGTTTTTAGAATTTTCGTCTGTCTGTGACAGCATGACGAGAAATCTACTGTACAGATTTTGATGAAATTTGGTATGATGCTAGCTGGTTATCCGGGTAACATATAGGATACTTTTTAATGCGGTAAAATATCTCATCTCTGAGAAATCTATACTAAACCTTAAAACGTTATATATAAGCTGGTAAACTTTATATAACAACAATGCTATGGTGCAATGTCATCAAGAATTATTATTACGAGATAAAGAATTTAAAAAAGTAAACAATATGAAGACGATCTGTACAGGGATCAAACTTGCAGGTTACCTAACAGCAATCACGTAAATTGAAATAGAAAAACTATAGGGCCGTTTCAATGACACAGCTTCCCGCAGCATAAAATCCTGTATAATTTGATAAAGCAGCGTAATAGCGAATCGAATTAACATTTTCTTAAATTGTACAAGCAAAGCTCCAAGTAAAAGGTAGTATAAATATTTTAATATGAGTTTTTACGAAATATTTCGAACAAATAATAGAAAAATCGGACAAGGGCGAGCAAAATTTCACACTAAGGTTTTATACCCCATAATATACTATTATTTATGTTGAACACTTACTAATAAAACTTATATTTATAAACTCATTGATGTTTCTTGGTACTTATATACTGTTTTGTATTAATTTTGAACCAACCCGCACTAGGCCAGCGTGGACTATGGCCTGATCCCCGTCGTATTGAAGAAAAGCCCGTGCCCAGCAGTGGGACGTTAAAAAGGGCTGAATACATTAATTTTGAACTGTAAGCTTGAATTCGTGTTTTTGCTATATTAAGAATAGATTAAAATGATAAAACATTTGTATAAGAACAACTTTAACGTTATTTTTGATTTTTCATATCTTATTATTTGTTAAGGTACGTACATAAACTCAAATTTTAACTATAAAAATTCCATCCAGCTATCTATATCTATGTCTTAAAGATACAATTTGTTAAAGGAAGGCCGTACGGGGCGAACAGAGCGTAGGCTTTTTAGTAAGATTCTTACTTGACCTTCAGACACGGAACCCTAAAAAGCAAAGTCAAATATCGGCATGATTGCAAACAGTAACAAAAAATCTAATTGGGGACAAAATTGGTGAAGCAAAATGGGAAATTGCGAAGACCCGGTCAATAAATGCAATAATTGACGGAATTGACGCCTAATGTTTGCTCTCCAGCGCACTTGCAACATATTGCTATTTTTTATTAAGAAATGAAATAGATCTGGACCATTAGTATTTTAATTTTGTATTTGAAGTGCCTTTTTTTAATAGACCAACAGATAATATAAGAATATGTATCTAAGACTATTTTTTAATTATGTATCTACCTATGTACTTATTCATAAAGATTTATAAAAAATTTCATGAACTGAAGATATTCGATAAAAGTACGTTTTCCACTAATATTAAGACAGCGGTAACATTGCTGTGATGTCTGTAGCAAACCTATACTATTTATACTATATTTTTATTTGATAGTTTCCGGTCACATTATCTTCTGAGAATTGTAGTCTATACATATAATAAAATTCTGAGTCGAATCTGAACATTAAATATTCTTGAAATAGTCATTATTATCGATACAGAGGCCGAATTTATAGTTTTTAGAATTTTTGTCTATCTGTTTGGGAACGCATCACGAGAAAACCACTGAACAGGATTTGATAAAATTTGATATGATGATAGCTGGTTACTTGGGTCAACATATAGAACACTTTTTAATGTGGGAAAATATCTCATTTCTGAGAAATCTATACTAACCGTTAAAACGTAACAAGGGACGAACCCGAGCGGAGCGAGGGTAAGTTGCTTGTACAAAATATTTTTTTTTTACTTAAACCCATTGATATACAAAAACTCTATATCAAAGCTTATACCTTAAAACTCTTTTAATTATTCCGTCCTTTGAGTGAGTTTTATTTTTATTTTTTGAAATTGATAAACAAGTAATTCCTTTTTATTTATTGTACCCTCGAGTAAGTCGTAACAGCTCAAATATGAAATGAATACAGCCATTATAAAATTAAAATTTAAATACATTTACATATATTGTATTCTAACAAACCACAGTACAGTCATATAGAAGTGCATAGGCATTTAGCATTTGGACTCTGAAGCTAAAAAGTAACGGCGTCGTTATGTAACTTCCTAGGCGGGCACTAACTGCTATAGACGTGAGCTCGGAGCTACGAAATTTAGATGCACCCTTTAGTTCTTTACTATTACTTTTTACGTAATGAATAAAGCTAGGTATAAGTAATATTAAAAAGATTTTAAATCTTATACGAAGTCCTCCTCACAATCTCTAATTTAATTGACAACATTAGAAATACAAATAATAATTATTTATATTTAAAACAAGCAGACAAACAGACAGAGAAACCAAAAATTTGAAAAAAAATATCAGGATTTGTTCTATTGCTCTTCTTACATCCCTCTGACTCGGTTTTTAGCCTTTTTTTTCTATGTACAGACATTCGACCTCTACAGTTTTATTATATTATAGATAAGACGATAAAATAATAAATAAAATCCTCCAGACCTTTCGGTGACGCCTACCAATGACAATTATTTATGAGACTACAACTACAGAAGAAGATATTGTGCAGTGCGCGTGCGCACCGACAAACTTGCACTCTCAATTTTTTTTCACTGCCATCGTTCTGCGGGATTACAAGACATGTGCGACGCAAAGCCGACGGCTTTATTGGCTCTTCGAGGCACGTTCGGGGGTTAGATCACCAATTTTCCACGCTGGTATTTAGAATTCGTTGACAAAAATCATGACACTTAAGCCCACAACCTCAGGATTCATATTTGCAAATCTAGACCAATCTAAGTAAACTGCCCACGATAACGTAGTGTAGTAAAATAAAAAGTAGATATTACCCGAACTTTTTAAAGTAATAGTAGAAACAAGTTTCCGCCTCAAACTCCACTCATACGATAAAAAACACAAATGCAACAACGAAAAATATAATCTGCTTTAAATTGTAATTTTTAAGACACATTCAACAATAGACAAAAGAATAAAAAAAATACCACCTCCAATACTTACCAATCCACAAATACAGATTCGTTTCGCGCCATATCGCCGAGTTTTTCCTCGCTAATTACGCCATACCAACGCCAACGCCGTTTGTGGCGCGACCCGAGTCCCGACGGCTAATCGCACTTTTGTAAGATTACACACAACTATCTATTTTAATGACGGACCTAACGTCTAAAGAGAATCGCTTTTGTTATTAACAAAATACCATACTTAGAATACTGGTAGTTATAGCTTTGTCATTAACCGAAAGACCTTTCAGTTTAAGGTTTCGGTTACGTTCTTTAACTGGTTAAATCCCGGAAAGCGGTTTAAGACGAATTTAGGTTCCATGATAGAAATTAACTGGTTAAAATGAGTTTTTGTGCGTTTACAAATTTGCGAAATTGCTAATGGTGAATTGCTTAGTAGAAGCATACGTGTTCGTTTCTTACTCATGAATGAATTAACTGGTTTATTTTGTTATCAAAACCTAAGTCTTAGACTTAGGTGTAAGAATAACTGTTAACTATTATTATTTCGGTTTTCGAAATCCATCGTTTTTATTAACCGGTTAATGAACGAGTGATGAATTAATCATTACATTACCGAGTTACGGGGCCCTGGTAAAATTAAAGGTTTGAAATATAGAAACTAGAAAATGTATAATATAATATATGAGTTTATAAATATAATTTATATATATATAATTATATATTATAAATCAATATTAATTTTTTTTTAAAAAAGTATGAGAACCATTCATGTTTTAATTTAAAAATTGTATCAGTACAAAACTTTATAATATTTACTTATTATTACTTAGTTTATGATAAGAAACCATTTTTTTCAGCCTCTAACTATTCCTGAGCTTTCTTTAGTAACTTCTTGCAATACTGTAAGACCCCCGAGGGATCATTTCATGCATCGGTTTATGCTCAAACTAAAAGAAAAAGATGAAACAGACATGCCGACAAATATTGAAGTCTGTAATGGTATTATAATTAGCTATTTTATAATAATTAATATTATTTATGCCGTTATGCTAACAATACATGCAATGAAAGTAAAATAAAGTAATTATGGCAACTAATTAAAAAGTAAACCATGGAAAAAATTTAAGTCGCCCGAGAAATACGAAAACAGTTTATGTATGTGGTGAGGAAGATATATTTATGTATATGTATTTTATACCAAGAGACCCACAATCACCTACGCCTTAATAAACCAAATTGATACCACAAAGAAATATTGCCTACTAGCAACTCACTCTCGCTTCGCTTCGATTTCGTCCCTAGACAAAAACAAATCTATCCCACGGGAACCGTTCATTTTTCCGGCATAAAAATTGTGTGCCTATATCTATGTACTCCGGCAGAATATAATCTATCTCTGTGCCAAATTTCATCCAGATCCGTTCTAGCGTGAAAGTGTAACAAACATCCATCGATCCATCCTCACAAACTTTCACATTTATAATATTAGTATGGATTAATTTTATTAATTTAGCATCCGTATTATTAATTTTATAAATGTGAGTTTGTGAGTATGGATGTTTGTTACTCTTTCACGCCAGAACGGCTGAACGGATCTGGATGAAATTTGGCACAAAGATAGATTATAGCTAGAATAACACATAGATTACTTTTTATCCCGGAAAAATGAACGGTTCCCGTGGGATAGGTTTGTTTTTATTTTCCTAGAGGCGAACCCGAGCAAAGCGAGGGTGAGCCGCTAGTAAACTCATAATGAATATTCAACATTACATAACTGTATAAAAAAGGAAGCTGATGATGTGCTTAATTATAATAAATAAAGGTAGATTAGCTACTTAATTTATTAGATTATTTAATTCAAAATGTCAAGTTTCAGACATTAAAATATAAGATATTATTACAATTAAATTTCACTCTTACTAAAATTGAAACAAAAAAGATTATTATCTATATATAAATCTTCCCAACTTTATAATTAATAATTCTATTTTATTTGACTTTGAATTCGAAGATTTCAATAGACTTTGCTCATAATTTATTTTGAATTAATCTGCTGTGGATTATAGCATAATGTTACATAAATGACCTTCTCCATAAATAAAATCTAAAAAAAAAATGTTAAATCTACCTAGTTTCTCCAAATATTAGCACATTCAAACAAACAATTTAACAAAAAACAAACAAAATATATTAATATAGAACAAACGTGTTTAAAAATAAAACTTTTGTAATAAACACACAAAAAAACAATTTATTACTTATTTTTTACATTCTTTTTCTTAGATTTAATTAAACTATTTGAATCATCATTTAACTGTTGGAAGAAAGCTTTTGAAGTTTTCAAGGTTTTGTCATTACTTTCAGGGCCTTTTGTTGTATTTCTGTGATTTGTTACATCAGTAGGATGTCCTTTCTTGCGTTGTAAGATCTTCTTTTTCCTTCTTTCTCTGTTTTTGTCAGTTTGTGTTCTTTCTTCTTTACTCATCAACTCTCCTTTGCGTTTTCTCTTAACTTCTTCGGGAGCTAATAATGCAGCATCACTTGTAGCTACTGGTGCCACTTCTTCCATGGATATAGCTGGAGTATTACTTACAATTTTGACTTCCGCTTGAGGTGGTTTAGGAGTGTAATGGTAATGGCATAATGCATCTAGTTGTGCAAATAGCTTACTCATGGCATTACGAATTTCAGTATGACTTTCAGGTTCTTTTTCCTCCTCGACATCTCCTGATTGTGCTTGTTTTTGTTTTAAATATTCAGTTTCATAAACTTGGGCTAAACTTAGCTTGCTTTTTGAGTGGTCAAGTACTTCGGGCTTCTTGAAGAGTAACTGATCGTCTACTGGTTTCTCTTTTCTTACAACATCATCCCAGGCCTTATCTTTTATTCTCTGTTTTATTAAACCTTCTAAAGTGACAGTTGTTTGTTCAGTAATTGTAGGAGGTGGTCTTGTTGTGAGATCAAAGTCTAAAACTTCTTCTAGTAATGAATTCTGAGGTCTCTTACTTGCATCAATTTCTCCTTTTAATTGCCAAGGAGCTTCTGTGAGTGTTTTTTCCTCTAATTTAGATATTTGTTGTTTTAATCTTTGTTGTCTTAATTCAAACTCAGATTTCTTTTCATCTTTTTCCCTGTCTTCATTTATTTGCTTATTGGAGATCTCTTCTGTACTATAATCAGAATCAGTGTCATCAGAATCTGGTTGTGCAAATCTGACTTTTTTATCCATGTGCACATCTTCATCTTCTGACTGACTTCCTTCATCAGACTCAGGTTCTGCAAATCTAACTTTTTTATCATTAATTGTAATATCTTTATCTTCATTGAAATCATCATTTTCATTACTTTCATCATATTCTTCACCATTATCATCATTAAAAAAATCTGAATACATCATTTCTTTGCCACCTTCATCTTCTGTTCCTTCACTATCTATCTCTTCAAACATGTCGATTGATCCCTCATCATCTTCTGTATCTTTTTTACCTTTTTCCTCCATCTTCTCTTCATTTATTAAAAACTTTTCCATATCTTGTAATTTGAAAAATTTATCATCTACTATAGATGTTTTGATTTTAGAGTTTAGTTTATTTTCATGTTTTTTAATCTTTGTTGTACTTTTCTCTTCAAAGTTGTCTATAGCTGATATATTTTTAGAAATAGCCTCCTTCTTCTCCTCCTCATAATTTGAAACCTCTATCTCATCTTCAACAATCTTAACTGGGAATGTCAGATCATTTCTACTAGATATACAATTAGCTACTTCCCATACAAGATGATCCCAGCACTGTGAATTTTGGAGTTCGATTTGCTGCCATATTTGTTCTTCATCGAAATCTTTAACAATTATTTCTGATAATGCTTGATTTGTCTTGGACTTACCACTTTGCTCTTGCGATTTCGTAAAATCGTAAAGCGATTTCACTAAGTTTTGAATATCCTCTTTTATATTCTTTTGCACCTCCAAATATTTCACTGGTTTTTCAGTTAATGCAGTGAATTTATCAATGATATTCTCCATGTTAGCGCTCCCCATTATTGATGTTGATATTAAACTTATTTAGAAAACATTTATACAAATAAAAATTAAATCTTGGTTATTGTAATAATCACAAACACACGAGGTTGTACATGTTTGACGTACAATGTAAATTTTGACGTCTATGAAACGTGTGATTATGACATTTTAATGTTGCAATATTAGAATAACTCGTAGACATTATGACATGATATATTATAGTAATCTATCCGTTTGATTTTCGTTAAAATATATTTTATATTAAAGATCTAAATAAACTATTGTTGTCACTACTATAAGCACACTTTATAATTAAAAAAAATCAAATCAATCAAATATTCCAATCATTGAAAAAGAATACTAAATAATTTAATTAACATATATAGATGACAAGATTTGAATTATTCAACCAATGAGTTTCTAGTTCCTATTAAACTAAATCTATTTATACAGCTGCACGTCCTGATATATTCATTATAGTAACCCGGAAAAGTTAGAGCGGCCTGAATGTGTATGTGTGTATGTATTTCACGAAAATCCTAAAAGTTTTGCAGATCAAATGGGATAAAATTCCTTAATTGGTCACACTCTCATGATCTCGCGTCGGCCATCTTTGTTTATCATTGTCAGCGTTCGCACTTCGCCGTTCTAAATTTTACAGTAATCAATTTGTCATGTAACGTGTTTATGTATTTCATTTTTAATTTTTTTTCTTTAAAAGTATATTTTAGAGTATGTTCGTATGATTTATTTAGTCCTACGGTTACTATTGTCTTATATTTGACAAAAAACATTCATATTGTGAACGATAAAAGGTAAGAATATATAACTGTTCTATGTGCAAACTGCTAAGGCCAAATTTTTCTACAACAGTGATCAATGATCATCACGATCTCGTTTTTTCATTGAACTCAGTCTTCCGCCTACATACTGTCAACCTGCTTTAAATGCCAAGCACTTTTAAGATAATCAAAGTGAAAGGCAATATGTACGTTATCTTCCGTACATGCACTGCTGTACTATTAAATTATCCAAAAAAAAAAAAAAAAATTTAGTGCATGTGGAGTGCTTTTACAGTTTTAGAAAAATGTGTACCAACAGCGACATAGCACTCTTGAGGAATCTCACAGGTTTTGATTATATCATAAGTAAACTTACATGACAAGTTTAACATAACAAACTATTATATAAATTTAATATTTAAAGAAATGTAATTAATGTATACATGGTTTAGTGAATATCAAACTTATTAGTAGAAATATAAGAAAAAATTAGTACTATTTACATCAAATAAAAATTTATTTCAGTCAATATGGAGGCACAAGATCAAATGGAAATGAAGTACAGTGCTGGTAATGAAGTTGGTGGTTTAGAGCTATGTATTGTATGTGGTGATAGGGCTTCTGGAAGACATTATGGTGCTATTAGTTGTGAAGGTAAATATAACTTATAATAATTTATTTTGAATAAAACCCTGTTAATGGTGGCATGGGGCTCTTCTAGAGTTATCTCTTCAAGTCTCTTAAAGGCGGGCAACGCATTTGCAACTCCTTTTATGTTACAAATGTCTACAATAAGCAAAAGTTACTTAACTTCAAGTAGATTGTTTGCTTGTTTTACTATAAAAAAAAACCTGTTAATTTATTAACGAATGGTTACATGATAACTGTTGTTTTTATTATTTCTACAAAAATAATTTATTTTATATACTTATTACAATTTCCTCAATCAATTAATTAGCCATCTATTCAGTTTCCATTAATTTGGGTATAGCATAGTAGCAAGCAAAAAGCTTAATTTTTTAAACAATCAATTGTATAGTACTAGTGACTTACGCTCGCTTCGCTCGCGTTCGTCCCTAGGTACGTTTTCTCGGTTAGCTATGTTTAGGTATACATAAATAGTAGCTTGCTACTCCTAAGATATTTATCTAATTTAAATTATTTAGCTATTTACCCTCGTTTTGCTCGGGTGCATATGCCGTACGCGGATTTTGTTCTCAATTTTTTTTTGGCGGAACCCTGATTCTTTTTCTAAAATAAAAGCCTAAGTTACTCCCTATAACATCAGCTATCTGCCATTGGAAGTCCCGTCAAAATTGGTCCAGCCGTTTCGGAGATTAGCCGGAACAAACAGACAGACAGACAAAAATTGTAAAAAAATTTTGTTTTGGTATATGTACCGTGTATACATCCATATGCATTTAGTATAAAGCGGTTATTTTAATATTATAAACAGACACTCCGATTTTAAATTAAATAATGAACATCTAATATAAACATACTCAATTTTCGTGTGACCTTTGTTCACAACCATAATAGAGTGTTTAATTGTGCTATGTATCTTTATTTCTTAAGCATTTGATGCTATCTTCCTAATGAAATTCATAAAAAAGAAGCTGTAATTTTTTAGGTACCTTTTTTTAACATTCTAAAATATGTTGTTTTGTCTTTTCATATACTATCTTTTGATTGTCATTATCAATAAACATATATATCAACTTTTTACTAAATTCATATGAAATTACATATTTAGGTACTTATACGAAAAACACACATTTTTGTAAATTTATTATTTATATGTAATGTTTGTTACGGCTAATCTCAGAAACGGCTGAACTGATTTTCACGGGACATTGACTTTAGGGACACATCCAAGTGAAACGAGGGTACATAAATAAATAACAAAATTGTCTTCCAGGCTGCAAAGGTTTCTTTAAGCGTTCAATAAGAAAGAAACTAGGCTATCAGTGCAGAGGCAGTATGAACTGTGAAGTGACAAAGCATCACCGCAACAGATGTCAGTACTGCAGGCTACAGAAGTGTCTGGCCTGCGGGATGAGAAGCGACTGTGAGTATCAGCTAGGTTTAATGATTTAACAATAAACAAAAAGTAATATTATTAATAAGTAATTTATTGGTGCAGTTATACGGTTAGTATGGAATAGATAGATTGATTTAGTTTATATGTGTATACATAACCCTCCTTCTGGTGCAATCGGGTAAAAATAAATTAATTAAGCTATCTCCGATTAGAATTTCATTTCAATCTGTTGAACTATTGCAGCAAAAAAATACTTCTGCAATATCAAATTACTATTATCTTTACCTGAGAAACATAACACTGTAACTCAGTTTTTTACAAGTTTGTGTTTTTTACAGTACACTATAGTATGTTTCCTTTTCTCTAATGGCATAACACTATTCGTAGTAATAAAATTTGCCAAAAGGCACCTCTACTAAAGCTTGGTTAAAAGCCTATATCAATATATTTTTTAATGTAATATATTTTTCGTTATGGAAATGATTATCATAAAGTGCAAACATAGCTTGAGTAACAAGTAGTTGAAACGCAACGCAATTGGTCAGAGTGAATGTGACGTCAAAATCTATAATAAAGCCAGTGTTACAAATTAAGCAAAAGTTGTCATTTTTAGCGATAAAATCGATTATTTATTTCTTTTTTATTAATAATGGGCATACTCTTGATCTTCATCTTAGCTCGAAGGCATACATAAGATCTACGATGTAACGAGCTTGCCCAAAAGCACTGGCTCTGTATTATTGACTATGATGTCACGCTTACCGCGCCAAAATGGCGGGCGTTTAAAGTATCTGTATCGGTAAGATTGTTTAAAAAAAAACTATAGTAATTTTAGTTTTTTTGGAGCTGAATATTTTCTTCTTTTTTTTTTAATTATGTAATGATGTAAGCTATTATATGAAAAATTAAAAAAAAAACCACGCACGTTCCCTATTGCTAGATTGTATATTAGCTTGTATAAAAGCACTCGACGAGCAGTAATTCTTGCTCTGTATGGACAGCGGTTCAACACGAAAGGAAGCCAATAGTGGATAAAGTGAAAGGTGAAGCGCGAGACGTCCACGAGCGACAAGCCGCATACTCTAAACTATTGGGACTCGCGGGACAAGCGCAGAATGCACAGGTATGTTAATTGGCAGGTTTTTGGTTAAGTACCTGGGCGACGCTCGGAGTTCTTTTTTGTTATGTCGTATTTTTTAGATTAAAAAAAAAACTAAAAACTTGAATAAATACAAAAAAGAAAAAAAATTAAAACTTAAAAAACGTTAAACCGGTGGTAAGACTCTGTCAAGCCTGAGGAGTCCGACTGGATGGGTACCACCCCCTTATCTATTTCTGCCGCCAAGCAACAATGATTGCATTGTTGTGTTCCGGTTTGAAGGATAAGGTAGCCAGCGCAATTACAGGCAAGAGGCATATCATCTTAGTTCTCACAGTGACAACGACAGTTTTCCATCAGGTGGTCTGTCTGCTCGTTTGTCACTGAATCTCATAAAAAAAAAACTTTATATTCCGACCGGGGCTCGATCTCGTGTTGTCTAACTTGCGCCTTGACTGCTTGACCACGAGGCTTACATTCGAGTGTAAGAAATTATCGACCATATTGTGCGTAAAATAATGCAAAAGAAAACCGTATGAAAACTCGAAAACACGCGTTTTCCCAGACATGAGACTAATCTAAAGTCTAATTTTTAATTCCACGGAAATATGACAGCCCTCATTCTTTGACAATTCAGATATCATAAACCTTTTCTGCTTTGTTTTTTTTTTAATATGAATTAACGAAAAATATGAAACAGAATTAGATCAAGTAAACTATACCTATATATAACATTGTAAATAGTCTTTATTTTGTGCATTCAATGCACACTAACTATAATAAATGGTAAATGGTTAATTGAAAAAAAAAACAGAATAAAGCAAAATATTTCTTAAATGAAAATATTTATAAATCATTATCACTTATATCATCATTGTTGTCATCATCATCCACTCGGATTATAAAAGAATCACACACACTATCCATTAGATCATTAAGAGGGCACATTTTATCCTCTTCTTTAATAATATACTCTTACAAGAAGTACAAATCTTACAAACAAAGGGATTTTCCTAAAAAAGGCTTGCAACCTATGGTTTCTTGGACAGGGATTCCTGTTGTAGAAAAATAATTTCCTTAATAATTATTGTAACTTCAATAATATGATAATAAAAAAATTATTACCATTTAAGAGTTATCAATAATTTTTAAAGTCTTAGTTTTTTTAATTGCAACCTTAAATTCAAGAAAGGTTTATTTTTTTATTTTGCAAAATGCTTTTCGTTTTTAGTGACAATGTTTCAAAGTTGACAACACTTCCGAAATGTCAGAATTCCGTCGAATTAAAAATCAGACTAGATCAATTTCTCGCCCCCGAAAGCCACCATATACCAAAGAGTGTAGCAGACTTACTATGAGGAAATTGCACTGACGTCTTTGGACATGGTTTAACCTTTTAAATATTACTTTTTCACCCAAAGTACTTGTACTTGTGATTTTAGATCTCTGCTTCCACTCATAAGGGAGATATGGGGGTAACAGCCCCTAACGATTTTATTTTTTTTCTCAGAAACTATGACAGATATTTAAATGAATCCAACGCGAAAAAATATATATCAATGAGCTCTATATTTAGTATTTTTTTTATATTTTTTGATTAATTTTCAGAAGTGTAAAAAACAATATTTATTTTTTGAGGGTGGTTTTTTATATGAACTACTGGAGATACACCAACCAAAAAAATATTATATAATTATCTCAGAGTCTACTGCAACATATTATAAATACAAAAGTTTGCATTTGGTGGAACATAATTAAAAAAAACGAAAGTATATGAACTACATATTATAGATACAATAATGTATTGCATTTTTATATTTCACAAGTAATAAGTTATATTAAATTCAAATCTGTTTCTCTACACTGCAAATCCAAGTTGTAGACACTTTTAACAAACTAAGCTTCTTCAATGTTAAATGCCGTAAACAAACTATAGATTTTTCACACACTGTGAAACGTCTAAAAAGTGTCTACAAATCATGTATAGTTTGTTAATGGGCATTTTACATTGAACACACTCTACGCGTGTTATTTTAATACGTTTGTGAATATTATAATACAGTATTACACTGCAAATCCCAGGATTTCACAAACGTATTAAAATAACACGCGTAGAGTGTGTTCAATGTAAAATGCCCATTAACAAACTATACATGATTTGTAGACACTTTTTACACGTTTCACAGTGTGTGAAAAATCTATAGTTTGTTTACGACATTTAACATTGAAGAAGCTTAGTGTGTTAAAAGTGTCTACAACTTGGATTTGCAGTGTAGAGAAACAGATTTGAATTTAATATAACTTATTACTTGTGAAATATAAAAATGCAATACATTATTGTATCTATAATATGTAGTTTATATACTTTCGTTTTTTTTAATTATGTTCCACCAAATGCAAACTTTTGTATTTATAATATGTTGCAGTAGACTCTGAGATAATTATATAATATTTTTTTGGTTGGTGTATCTCCAGTAGTTCATATAAAAAACCACCCTCAAAAAATAAATATTGTTTTTTACACTTCTGAAAATTAATCAAAAAATATAAAAAAAATACTAAATATAGAGCTCATTGATATATATTTTTTCGCGTTGGATTCATTTAAATATCTGTCATAGTTTCTGAGAAAAAAAATAAAATCGTTAGGGGCTGTTACCCCCATATCTCCCTTATGAGTGGAAGCAGAGATCTAAAATCACAAGTACAAGTACTTTGGGTGAAAAAGTAATATTTAAAAGGTTAAACCATGTCCAAAGACGTCAGTGCAATTTCCTTATAGTAAGTCTGCTACACTCTTTCAGCGAAATCGTTAGAGCCGTTTTCGAGATCGCTGGTATAAAGAAATAAAGATATAAATATACAAGAATTGCTCGTTTAAATATATAAGATATGCGGTTGTTTTATTTACTATAGCAACTCACCCTTGCTTGGCTCTGGTTCCTCCCTAGGTTGATTCCCCATAGAAACTTTCATCCCCAACTATCTTCTTACCTAATTTCATCTTAATCGGTCTAGAAGTTTTTGAGTTTATTCGTTACAAAAATACAAATCTTTCCTCTTTATATTTATTAGTGTAGATATTAATTCATATTTTGGGTTTGCATTTGGTTTTTATTTTAAGAAATTCTAAATTAAATAAGTATAAGGAGACTTATTAAGAATCAAATTTTACTCCTGAATTATAATATTCAAGCGACTCACCTTTACCTTCGTCTCTATGTACGTTTTAACGGTTAGTATGGATAACCTTCGGGAACCGTACATTTTTCCTGGATAAAAAGTAACCAATGTGGTATTCCAGACTATAATCTATCTCTGTGCAAAATTTCATCCAGATCCGTTCAGCCGTTCTGACGTGATTGAGTAACAAACATCCATCCAAACTTTTGCATTTGTAATATTTATGGGATTAGTATTTTTTTTTAAATTGACCGATCTAAAGTAAAAAATTCGTTCTTTTTTTTTATTTCAATATCATGTTATTGTGTACAGATAAATCCAAAAGAAGAGCCAAATGATGCATTCGGTGCAGTATCTCCAGCTGCTCCCGCTCTAAACTTTGCTTTAGCCGCTGCTGTTGCTTTCAATAAAGGAAATCCAGGTATATAACATTTCTTACATTATTTGTTATCAATTATATTATATATTTGAATATTTTATATATATATATATATATATATATATATATATATATTTAAATTGATTTAAACGCTATTTTGTCTTTTTTTTTAATAACTAATTAGCAATAATATAGAAAAATATAAGCTTAATCATTATCTGTGAATGTACATTTTACATTGGACGAGTAAAGTGACAAGCACACGTACAGAAGAATTATATATATTAAGATATGTTGGGACATTAACACACAGCACCATCTAGTTCCATGGTAAGCTACGAGGCTTGTGTATGGAAACCAGATAGTTGATACACAACACATATATATTTTTGTCATTCTGTTGTTTATTCTTTAAAAAATATTAAAAAGAGATTAGTGATAAAGATCTTCTTTTTGTGTATGTATGTAATGAATCAAATGTACATTCCACAGTATCTCCTTACCTGGGTGCAGGAACTCCTGGCGATGTGGAGGGTGCGAGGCGACAACAGCTCATGCTGCAAACACAGCTCGCTAAGAATTTGTTCAAAATGGGACAATTTGGTATGTAATGCTAGTCCTTACTTAATATTATAAATGTGAAAGTTTGTGAGTATGGATGTATGTTTGTTACTCTTTCACGCCAGAACGGTTGAACGGATCTGGATGAAACTTGGCACAGATATAGATTATCGTCTGGAATAGCACATAGGCTTCTTTTTAATATGGAAAAATGTACGGTTCCCGTGGGATAGATTGGTTCTTATTTTTCACTAGGAACGTATCCGAAACGAAGCGAGGGTGAGTCGCTAGTAATTAATATGCCTTTCATATATTCATAGTCTGAATATCAAAAAAAACGCGTAGGAATGCTCCTGGACTGCGCGTCAAAAACCGTACACTGTCCTAACAAATATTGCTATACATACATATTTTAATACCCGGTTTTATCATGAGTTCTTCATTTTAAAGAACTAACAAATATTTGAATTATTTTTTATTACTCATACACATGGTATGGTATAGACGGGCTTGTTTCCGCAACTCGACGTCTTGCGCCTATTTTGCGTGTGTGGGAAATAATTTGCTCGTGTTATTCTTGCCAACCCAGTTCCTCCAGGAATCTCAGCAAGCTCTTCGTCTTGCCGAAAACCTCTGGGAGTGTACTAAGGGTGCCAAGATGTTGTGTCCGGTATGTCGCTACACCTGGACAGTATAGGATGACATGTGCAGCTGTTTCGTCCGCCTCCATGCAGGCCCTGCAAAGTGGGCTGTCTGTTATACCTATATTAAATAGATGTTTATTGTTAGGTCCGTGACCAGTTAGTGCCGCGGTTATTTGTCTAATTTGGGGTCTGTTGAGTTTGATTAGACGGTTACTCATCTTGGCATCGATGTTTGGAAGCGATTCCCTCGCCTGTCTGCAATCTGCAACTTCGCGCCATAAATTGTTGTGTTGGCGTTTGGTGCGTTGTAGGATTTGGCTTTTGAGCCAGCAAGAAGGTAGCGAGACGATAGGCTCTGGTCCTATCATCGTCATATCCGAACCTCTTCTTGCTAGCTCATCGGCCCTATCGTTACCCCACGAGTTGCTGTGGCCTTTGATCCATTGTAAGGTGATCTCGTTTCGGTCACTTACCTGTGTCAGGGCCTTGTGACATTCATAGATCAAACCTGATGTGGTGGCGTTGCTACTTAGTGCCTGTAATACTGACATGCTGTCTGATAGTATGCGAATGGAGAAGCCTTTTACGTCCTTTGTCGCAATTGTTCTGGCTGCCTCAAGGATACCTAGACATTCAGCTTGGAATACCGTGTTGTAGGTACCTAAGGGTATTGAAGTTTTAATGTTTAGATCGTCAGAGAATATTCCACAGCCTGTCCCTGATTTAGTTTTAGAGCCGTCAGTGTATATTCTCAGGTTTTTGCTATCGCGACCTTCGTGTGTGTCTTCCTCTAGCTGTATTTTGTATTTTTTGTCAAAAATGTATCTTATTTGTATTCCATCATTGGGTGCTCCCATAAGAGGAATGTCCTTGACTACGTCTGTCAAAAATTTTTGTACTATATTTTGTAATATAATTTGTACTCATACACATGCAAAACAAATAAATAAATAAGTAAATAAATAAATAAAGGAAAAAAATATATAATAAGTAAAATACAATCAAATATATGTCTTAAGTAAATTGTCACACAAAAAAAGAAAACATTCGAATAAAGTTCGTAATCTTTATTGCAAAATCATGTCTGAATAAAGGCTTATATAATTATTATTATAAGTCTATCTTTATTTTTACAGGTGCAATAAACGAGTACCTACAGTCTGCATATGGTGCGACGCCACCAGAAGTGCCCTTAGGAGCTTTGCACGCTGCGGAGACTCCACAAAATGATGGTATTTACATAACTAATTAAAATCTGTATAATAATTTGGTTGAAAATAAAATATTTTTGATTTGTGAGATAGATGCATACTTAATTGGCAAACCAGCTAAATATCCATATCTATACATTTAAATAAAATTGGAGTATCTGTTTGTAATATTAAAATAACCGCTTTTTACTAAATGCATATGGATGTATACACGGTACATATACCAAAACAACATTTTTTACAATTTTTGTCTGTCTGTCTGTTTGTTCCGGCTAATCTTCGGAACGGCTGGACCGATTTTGACGGGACTTTCACTGGCAGATAGCTGATATTATAGGGAGTAACTTAGGCTACTTTTATTTTAGAAAAGAATCAGGGTTCCGCGAAAAAAAAACCCATGAAATTACATACCCGAGCAAAACGAGGGAAAATCGCTATATATTTTAAATGAATGTCTTAGGAGTAGCAAGCTACTATTTATGTATACCTAAATATAGCTAACCGTGAAAACGTACCTAGGGACGAACGCGAGCGAAGCGAGCGTGAGTCGCTAGTAATCAATATAATCTATATGAGCAAATTTTTCAGGTGACGCTTAAAAATTTATAATATTTTTTGTACACTACTAATTAAAAATCTAAAATATCTTTGGTAGATAATATCGTAAGCTGTTTATTTATGATACTGTAAAATCCTACTAAAATAATCCTACTGAATTACTGTTGTGTACAATCTAAACCAAAAAATATTTTTTTACGAATGGTGTAGTTATCTGGTTTGCCAATTATGGTATCGTCATACAAATGTATGTACATATAATTTCAGTCAAAATTAACAACAGTTAGTTGAATTTGTTATTGTAAAAAATTCAAGCAAATTGAAAACTTTCCTTCTTTTTGGAAGTCAGTTGAAAATTTTAAATTAAAGACTCAACATATACTAAGAAGTTACCAGTCCAAGTACAATGCAAGTACCACAAATATTTACAAGATGGCGCTATATGACATTGTTAATATGAGAGCTGATAGAAAAAGTTATAAAAAAATGTCTTTCTTTTTATGAATGATTGTGTTTCTTTTTAAAAAGGACATGGATAAACATAAAAAGTAAAACCTTATCTAAATTATTAACCTGTTAATGATGGAGCGATGAATTGACCATTACATTACTGAAATTAACTGTTTCTTTAAAACGGTTCTGAGCTCTGGTATATACAATATACATACAAGAATTGCTCATATTTTAATGTTATAGGATAACTAACATTTTAACGTTTAGTATAGATTTCTCAGAGATTACATATTTTCTCACAATAAAAAGTATCCTATACCTGGATAGGTAACCAGCTATCATCATACCAAATTTCATCAAAATCTGTCCAGTGGTTTTCTCATGATGCGTTCCCAGACAGACAAAATTTAAAAAACTATTCATTCGGCCAGATTAACTCGTTCAACCAAATAAACAAAATCTTCAGCTTTATGATATTAATATAGATAACATGTGTATGTTCAAGCGGAGGAGGCGTGCATCCTGACGGCGGAGAGCCTGCAGCTGCCGCTGTCGCTGCCGGCGGGCTGCGCGCCGCCGCCGCTGCGCCTGCACGCCGCCTGCGAGGCCGCCGCGCGCCTGCTGGCCGCGCTCGCGCGCTGGACGCTCTCGCTGCCCGTCGTCGCCGCGCAGACGTGAGTGCGACAGGGACGGTCATAGTGGCGTGTCGCGTGCGGGAGCGGGACAGATATACATATGATATATAGCTCCGGCGTGCATGTGCGAGTGGGATAGGTGTATAGTGTGCTGTGTGTGGGGGCGAGAGAGGTATATTCTGCCGTCATAGAAAGGACGCAGTGACTAATAATTTGTTAAAAAATGACTTGTATGCAGATTCGGAATCAGCAAAAACAATGTTACTTGATAATGTTACTTAATCCTCTAAGTCTTATGAATTCGGAGATATTATAAGTATTTTAATAATAACTACGTCCAAACTAGTAGTAATTTTGACGTAGTAGTAAGACAATAATTCAAAAATATCGAAATCAACTTTGACGAAGTTGCAGCCTTCTTTTTTATGACGGCAGTATTTATATGTGTATATGTACCGCCAGACTGTCGTGCTTCGTAGATGTGTGAAAGAGATAGATATATATGCACCTCCGGCCTATCGTCGCTGCGAAGACGTGAGTACAGAAAAAGATATATATGTATGTATCTGGCCTGGCGTGCCGCGTAGATATGTGTGGGATAGAAATAGTGGTGTGTAGAGTGCGTGAGTGATAGAGATATATAACGCGAACTAAATCTATATTAAATATTATCTTTTAAAATGTAATCCATTAATAACCAACAGATTCGAAATCCAAGTGACCCTTCTCCGCAAATGCTGGCCTGAGCTGTTCGTGTTGGGACTCTCCCGCTGGTCTCAAGCCCTAGAACTTTCCACCCTACTGCCGATGCTGTACAATCACCTGCAGTCTGAACTGAGAGAACGAGCAGAAACAAGGCATCAGCCCGAGCCCACTCCTGACATCACACATCCTGAGGTGTGCTTTTGTTTTTATTAACAGTTTTGTTTTAGTAACAAAGTTGATTTTAATGATAAAATAAATATGCTGTAATAATATAGGATAAAGAATCAACCACAATGTGTTGCAAAAAGAAAAAATATTATTTTATTATAAATAATGAATTCATTGTAGCTCGACTAATAAAAAGTCCTTTAACAAATTAATAACGTAAAAATACCTAATATATAATAACCCTAACCCTACAGCTGTTACTCAATTGTCATATAAAAGTATGTATGATAGTCTGGTTCGCCTCTTTGATTATTTTTTTCGTCAATATGCCTTCGTTAGCCGAATGTATGGATTAATGGACTGTAATATTAGTATATAATATATTATAGGAGGACCCGCGGCTTTGCTCGCGCTAAAACTCATCTTCTATTTTACCCCCTTATGGGATGAACTTCGATAAATGATAAAACACATTTATTGAGTAATTCTGATCATAAATATTTTTTTGGGTTGTATTATAATATTTTTTCCCGTGGGAATGAGATAATCTCCCGCGATAAAAGGTAGCCTATGTCACTCTCCAGCCTTCCAACTATCTCTACACAAAAAATTATGCCAATCCGTTTCGATTTGAAAGAAGGAGAAACAAACAAACAGACTATCACATTTATAATATTTGAAAGGCGAGCAGGGCCTTCACCAGAATTCATTTTTATTATTAAAATGCAGGTAGATGGGCGTGGTAGAATAATTTACCAAATCCAAGTCATAATTGACGTAATTTAATCAGTATGCACAGAAATATTACGATGGCTATGCGATTAGGGAACACTTCGAAATAAAATCAACTCTAAATAATCAAATAGCGGTGTGATGGCGGCAGTATCCAGCGATTCGTCACAAGCGTGGTGCGCGGACGCCGTCTCGTTCGGAAGTGTCGTCCAAGACGGCTGCCCGCCCTGCGATCGACAGTGACGCTTCGCTAGGTTGACAGCTTGTCAACCTGACATCTGACGGAAACGCCGTCATATTTATTTATTCAAACTAAAATCTACAGCTTACATACAGAAATAGAAAGTACACAAAAAAAGTCCATATATAAGCAAATTTTGGATTTTCATTATTTATGCAATAAAGATGGATAGACTAAGTATATTTAAGTATATATTAAAGAAAAGAAATAAATTACAAAAAAAAACAGGAAAACAGACACAAGAAAAAAATGCAGTCACGAGGACCTCTGACAGAAGTGAAAATTTAAAACTATAAACAAACAGTTGTTACTTTCGGATATTTAAATTAATTGTTTGATCTTAAATTTATCAATAGTACGGGTTCATTCCTTTTTTATCTTTATAATATTTTCTTTTAAAGTTGACGTGAGATTTTGAATTATGTCCCCCTCGGTTAAAATGAGATTTAATGAGATTTTTACTAACATGCTAGTCACTCGACAACCGAAGCAGTAAAATTTTAATAAACTCACGTAATTAATGGATTTCCCTCAATAATAGCGGTTGAATGTGTCCATAAACAGATAACTATATCAGACTACTCGGACGAGCGCGTGGCGGAGGTGTCGGCCACGCTGCGGCGCCTGCACCAGCTGCTGGCCACCATGGACCAGCTGCACATCTCGGAGCGCGAGCACGCGCATCTTCGAGCCCTCTGTCTGTTCTCGCCTGGTATGTTGTGCACGGTGTTGAGGAATGCACTTTCATTATAACAACATTGACACCCCAAAAATAGGATATTAACACACAGCACCATCTAGTTCCATGGTAAGCTACGAGGCTTGTGTTATGGATACCGGATAGTTGATACACTACACATATACATATAACTTAAAATACATACATATTATAAATAAATATAAAAAAAAAGCTCAAATTAAAAATAAATATCACATAATTTATTTTTAAGAACTTTTTTATCGGTAAATGTAAAAATCCTGAGAAGTACGGGAATCTCCCGTGGATCTGAAAACTTGAGCTAATAGATCCATGGTCAGCTATGAGAAAGCTTTCCATAGACCTGTAAATCGGGCAAATAGTCACTTTGAAAAAACACCATTTGATTTGATTTAATTGATTGATGATTGATGATGATTGACACTACAAATGAATTGTTTAATTCGAAAATATTATTGTATTTTTTCTCATAATTTTGAAATATTAAAAAAAATATGTTCTTCTCATGCAATTCATCTTTTAAATTTTCTATATTAATATAACTAAAATAAAATCTGGTTTTTCCTATAGCTGGATTTTTTTAAAAACCTATCAGTTATTGAACAATGCTTATTTAACTTATCCATTTTTACATTTTTAAGTTATTCAAAATAAGTAAATACATCATCATTATAATAAATGTCCTTTCACTCCACAGACGGTGCACCTGAGTTCCTAACACGCAAGTTGCAAGAATACCAGTCCAGGGTGCTCCGGTCCCTTGCGGCGCCTGCAGGGGAGCGAGCCGCCGCCCTGCTCTTGCAGCTGGCCCCTCTCCGGGGCTTCCCCGCACCTTTCATAGAGGACGTTTTCTTTGTAGGCTTCGTCGGTGACGTCAGCATTGACGATGTCCTCCCATACTTGCTCAACGCTGAACGCTAGGTACTATGTATTATAATATAATTAATTTATCCTTGGTGCTATTGTGTAATCCCACGGGATAGGATTTTGATAATTGGTATTGCCACGGTATAAAATTTCATTTGAGTGGGTTGTCTTTGATGTAAAAGAAATTCTCCGCTAAATGTGAGGGTTGTCGAATAATACTAATTTTTATGGTAATGAAGTTAAAGCACTTTATTGGCAAGTCTTATTGTTAGTTATTATTGATGGATGTCAACCCTAGTGCTGATTCCCGACTTTCAAATAAAAATACATATGACATTCGGGTACGCCTCGTCTGTCTCCTTACGCCGCACGATGGTTTTCTTCGTTAGACGACTGTATGAATTAATAGACTGTGGTGTTGTATTTTGTTTTTAACCGACTACCAAAATAGAGGAAGTTCTATATATATATACAGTGTGTTAAAAAAACCCTGTCCGACCCGTGGAGGTATTATTAGGTATCGCTATTCGATTCTATTTATATAAAAAAAAACAGATTCCAAGTAAAAAAAAATTACCCCGTTTAAAAATTTAAAATATTTCATAAATTGTGAAACTTACATGGCAATACTGGTGGCGGGCGGGCGGGTCATGAACCCAGTTGACCTCAAACTACGCTTATGAATTTGTAGGTAGGTAAGTAGTCAGTTATTCGATAAGGACGCCAATGCGATGGCTGTGATGGAGATGTTGTTCCATGTGACGACCTCCACGAGTGATACAGGCTTGGCACCGTTGCAAAAGGTTATCACGGACACTTTCAAGCACATTTGTATCTGATTTTATCTTTTTAAACACTAATTGTTTAACGTGACCCCACAGATATAAATCAAGTGGAGTCAAATCTGGAGATCGCGCTGGCCATGAAATTGGTCAACCCCTACCGAACCACTGCTGTCCATACTGCTGGTTTAGATAGTCACGTACGGCTCACCTTTCCACACCTGGACGTGGTTAGTGCCCAGTTGTCGTGCCACAGAACGAGTACTTCGGTACTTCGGTTCACTTGCTCCTTAATATCCATTCCAATACGCGGTCTCCCTGTATCAGCGTGATGCGTTTCGTAGCTGTGAACACTGTCCGTGGTGTACATGCGATTGTGAAGACGTTGAAACGCACGCTCTGACGACACCGTGGTACCCCGCGGAACTGCGAAACGCATTTCATAGTCTCTACGAGCCTCTGCATAATTGCAGTCATTCTTCCCCAAACACATAAACATATTAAAGTACTCTTCATTCGTATACGACATAGTTAAAACTCAATTTCTCCAACACGTGCACTCGGATGTAATGTTTCGCGAAACTGACATAATTTTAAGTAAAATAAATAAAGAAAACAAATAATAATGATCGTAAGTAGATAGTTCAAGGTCGGGATTGCTCCTACACGTGCCGAGCGGTACCTTTGACAAGGGGCGGTGTATCGTCTGTCGGCACACATCAAAGATGCCGCCGCCGCATCATAACATAATACCGCCGAAATTAGTGTTGTACGTTTTAAAATTTTGCCACAATTTTGGGGAAAATAGCAATATAAACGGACATTTCAAATTTCATTAATATGTTTACTATCATGATTTTTTTATGTTTCTTATTTTATTTGGTCATCTGATTGGGATATCTATACACTGGTTTCCGATCGGACAGGGTTTTTTTAACACACTGTATATATATATATATATATATATATATATATATATATATATATATATATATATATGTATATATAAGTGCTGCGTATATGTTTGTAGCCGCCATTTAGTGGAGTCCAGCTCAATTTAGTATCGGAATGAATCCCGTAAGTTCATATATGATCTTGGAATCTTGGTATGATATGGTCGACTGATTGTAATGGAATGGTGGGTTGTGGTCTCATAATAAGCTAATACCAATGTGTATTGTACCATTTTATGCGGAAATGAATTGTTTGTACTTAAGTTACATGATAGGCAGTTTCAAAATATGTGTCAAATGTTTGATACCATCGATTTACTTAATATATAGTATAGATTTTCAATATTTCCCATAAAAAGTGAGTTTATAATTGTTCGGGTGACACATGAGCATATAATCAAGGCCGTCAGCGCAAAAGTAGCCTTACCCACTGACAGCTGCTTTGGAGAAAATGGCTGTTAAATATTTTCATATATTTTTAAAACTAATTTATAGTTTTTCATTTAGCACTAACTTTTAAAGGGTTTTTTTTTTTTGTGTTTTGTGCTTATTTTTTTTTTGAACTAAATTTGTTATAGACATCTAATAATTATCATTTAAAAATAAATGTGGATTAGGCTATTTTTGTATTTTAAATATTTTCAAAATTTTTGAAATACATTTGAAGGATAGGCCAAATTATAAGTAACTTTTCTCCCGCTGTTGTTATGATTCTTATTCACGATACATTAATGCCTACGATCGTATCTCATTCAGCCTAAGCCATATGGCAGCAATGGCAAATAAAAGTAAATTTGCCAGATTATTAAAAAAAACCATTATATGGTCCGTTTAACATAATTAAACCTTAAATATTATAACCTAAGTCTATCTTGAGACTGATGTCACAGACAAACTGTGCAGACAGTTTTGTGGGTCCACTTATGTAAAATGCTGTATAAGTGTGTGTTTATAAGTAAAACCAGCACCCATGTCTTATGTAAATTAAACTTAACTATGTTTAGAATATTTTGTAGTATTCAAGTTGAAGAACAAAAAAATGTAGGTTAGGCTGTTCTTGCACTGACGGCCTGATTATTATGATCATATTATTGTCATTTTTTATAATACGAATTCAACTTTGGATGTCAAAAAATATTTTTTTTAATAATAAACATAATATATTTTAAATATAATCTGTATGATTTAAGAAATATATAGTTTTGTAATTGTCATTTAGAACATGTTTTCTTTAAGTTAAAATATGTATAATTAACTTTATTAGCAATTGACAATGACTGAAAATGAGTGAGTGTAGCACTAGCTTTAATGTAGAAATGTTTTTATCCACCTTACCTTACACCTTTAACTTCCCTGTTGAAAAAACTCCAATAGGATCCCATCAAAAGCGACAAAAGCCACATAGAAACCGGTAAATATTTATTGGTTTATATGTATATGTGGCTCTTGTCGCTTTTGATGGGATTTAATTGGAGTTTTTAAACAGGGTTCCCATCCCAACCCATTAAACTACTTCCACTTTCATATCCCTTCCCCCTCCCCCCTTACATATCCCCCTCCAGATCCTCTCACTCTCATATCCTAGTCTTCCCCTTTAATATATATGTTAAATGAGTAGTTTAGTAAGACTTGAAAGTTAAAATATAAATATTATAAGTTACAATGTGACAATTATATAAATACAACCGTCCATTAGTTAGGTCTTCTGTGAAATAACGTTACAGTTGAAAGTTTTTAAATTTATTTCATCTATATATTTGTATTTTAAAATGATAGATTAAGTGCCTTAATAATAAATATTATTATAAATTTTCATTTTGTTTTCTTTACTATATTGTAATAGCCTTTTTATCCTGAAACACTATTTTTGTTTTTCAAGATTAAAAAATTTATATCTCTATAAGATTACTTTTATTTAAGCTGTGTTAAAAAGTTGCGAGATCTAATGTAAAATCAGGTCGGTTAATTTATTTAGAGTACCTATCTATAGAATTATCTATCAAACAACTTTGTCATAAATCATTACCCAATTAATTAAACAACATTTTATAGTGACCGTATCAATATTAGATATTTTCATTTCTTGTATAAATAGTATGACTTGGCCATTGAGAATTTTGATGATCGGTCAGTTTCAAAATTAAAGAACGTTGACCTGCAATAGTTCATAAACTACAGATTCAAATTGAATGTAATTTGGGAATATACTTAGTTATATTATGTCCTCTAAGCCATTGAAAATTCAGATTTTCTAACTTTATCCATAACTAAATTAAAAGGGGGTCAAAAATGTCCTGAATAGATTCGAGAAAAGGATGGTACGGCTGTGCCTATTTTGCTTGACTTGGCGGGGCACTCCTGTGCCCCCAGATACGTTCAAAACTGTAATAAATAGAGGAAAAAAAAGTGCTTTTGATTTTTGAATTATAATTGATGATTCTTTCGACTAGCATGTCCAATATTAAAATTATCGTTTAATTTATTATTTCAATAAGATTTTCCAAAAATTATTTGATGTACAGATTCGAGTCAGAATTACTCATGGCTCGTATGACATTGACATCTATAGGAAGTTTAAATGGTTTTTACCATGGATGACTAATAAACTTAGGAGATAAGTTCAGTCTTTCAACTGTGGCGGCCATTTTGCGCGAATCGGCGCGTCTGATTATTAAAATGACGATATGTCGTAAAGTTTTGTATGGGAGGTATTATACAACTTGTCGTTGGACTAATTATGAAATAAGCTAATATGTCAAGCATGACTTTGTTAGTACACATTGTTAGTAATTCTAACTTGAAATTTTTAGATAAAAGATAAAAAATAAAACCATTATATTTTCAAAAAGTTTTATTAATGTCGAACATATTTATTTCTGCAATCTGTGGGAGCGATTTCGTGAAAAGGGTCGAAAATGTGTAACAGGGAGCCGGGGAAGCGCGCGCTATTTGATTTGACCAATGATAGTAGCCAACAGTGGTAGAGTTGACCGTCAGATGGTAAAAAGTGCAAATTCAATATGGCACTGTTTTTTATGCACCTCCACGACATGGATATCAAATGAACTTGGGCTTGGCGAGCGAAATACAATAGTCAAAAATTACGTCGTTGTAAATCCAACATGGTGGACTCCCAAAGATGGCAGACTATTTTTTTTATGCACCCCCATGATATGGATATCAAATGAGTTTGCCGAGAATACGTAAAAAAAAGTGAAAAACATTATTGAAACATTTAAAAAAAAAATAGGTTTTTGATTAAATGCTTTAAAAAAATTAATTTAATTACATAGTATATAAGTGCATACATAAGTACACACACAAACTTTTATTTTGAGGTTGAGGTTAATTTCTGCCGCTGCTCAATTGATAAATTTAATTAAAAAAAAAACAAACAAATTCATTTATTACATATTTAATTTCTATGGTGGAATGTATGATGTGGTGTTAAAAGAAAACAATTTTTCTAGATTTCTTCTATTTATTCTTTATTTTTTTTCCTTGTTCCCTATTTAAAAACTCCAATAGGATCTCATCAAAAGCGACAAAAGCCACATAGAAACCAATAAATATTTATTATATGCTCTGTTGACAGCTAGAGTCAGTCTGATACAATTGTACCCCTAAACCTTATTATTTTTATCACAGAAATTCCCTTATGTATCCTATTCTTATATAATAAATCAACTATATTTTATATAAATACATTAACTAAAAAAATTCTAAAACATAAACTTTAAATAATACTGGTTTTCACATTTCTCTTATACAATTTTATTCATATCTTCTAAACGAGTTATCAGATTTTCATAATAACAATTGGAACATTAGTTCTAGACCCAAACCTATCTTTTGAGATTAAAATTATTGAAATATATAAAAAAACTAAAATTTTCATTTTCAACTAATTATACAAAAATTTAAAATTAAAAAAATAATTATACAAAAATCCTAACAACATTCAAAGTTCTCTTCAAACTTACTTTAAGTCTTTAAATGGACTAATTAGAGTAAAATAAACATAATAAAGTGAGATGTCAGATGGTACACATCATATGCGACTACGGTAAGGCTCGATCGTTTTCTTTTTTTTAATTTAAATAAATATATATTATATATAAATATACATTATTTCACATTAATCAATAAAAAGAACTCACCTCTCCATACATTTTTTTCACCGCACAAACCTTATCAGAACATCCGTCATTTTGGCGACCCAAGCGCCTGCATACTTATCATAGACAAGATTTTCAGCTGTTTGAAGTGCTTTGTTATGAGAAATCGAACTACAAACGAAGCACTTGAAACTTTGGATCATAAGATAAATTATGTTGAATTTATATTAAATACAAATTAACATTCTACAATCTGATGATATTTACAAATCTTGTACTACTGTCGTAGTAAAATATTTCTAAAATCAACAACCAAAACGAACGATTTTGTTATAAAATCCAAGTACATGGCTAACATAGTATGGATACGACCAATATCGACACAACTGAACATAAAATAAAAATAAATTAAAATTGACAAAATGAAAATCGAACATAGCAGTAAAAAATAGGATACAACCAATACTGTCACACCTGAACTTGAAAATAAACAGATAAAAACACATTAAAAATGGCAAAATGAAAATGGAACACTGCAGTAGACGAGAATCTTTTGGGAACATAAAAAAAATTAAAAAAACAAAAAAATAAAAATAAATAAAGCTGCAAATGAGGCATCAGACGATATCACCACCGCGTCAGAAGTAGAACCACTAGATATCACGGCTACACCATCATTGTTTACTTTAAATTTGTTAAAAAATGTTTAAAGGGAACTACAACAAAAAAAAAAAATACAAATAAGCAATGGAATAATATGCAAGGATGTGTGCTGTCTTAAGACCTTTTTTTTTATGATTAATTAGTGAAGACACAGTCACACCAAGAGGTCTCTAGGTGGTCTGTTATCGGCGGTACGGTTACATTTCGAAAGAATAAACACGCCTGGGTCTAGCAGCTTTAAACTTAAACCCTATATAATCTAGAAAACAAAGGATACTGTAGTGGATGAAACGAACAAATGTATGGTACAAAAAAAATATACATTTATATATACATATATATATATATATATATATAATACATGAACTATATAATTATGAGTGGATAGTGACGAAACAGGGGTCTATACATACAGTTTTGTTGCAACCAACACAGAACGTAATCGCCTGTGTTTTGCACGCCGTGCACCTCCGACGCATACGTTGGTGAGACCCCATCGGGTACTGAGCCAAGCGGTGACTGAAGTCCACGGGTTTTTTCTGTATTGGTGCAAGCAAAACCAATGAGGGGGAATGCTTAGAAAGAAGTGAGTTAACTAGATTGATACGGAACTTGCGATGACTAAGAGGAGAAGAGTGATAATGGATGATGTAAGAGTTTAATACTGAGACGTTCAGAAGTCTCCTGAAAAATTTCTTGTACCATACGCCTGTTCGTTTCCGCTCGACAGGATTTTTAGCCAGGAGCTTGTCTTTTTTATCCACCCCACCCACCATGATATTGTAATCCAATATCAGGCAGGGTTTGGTGGAGCCTCGGACTGTGTGCTGACTGATGCCATGGTATGTAGATATCATAGCCACCCTATTAGTATCTCTCCATACCATGACATCGACATCCCCTGAGGTGAGACCAGCAATCTGACCTGGGTGCAAGTCATCTTTGGTGAGACAGTGTAGGGTCTGCGGAACGAACTTACGATCGGTCCGCAGGGTTCCTACACAGTCAAAGCCCAAGGACTTGAGGCGTCGAGCGAGACATGGTGAATTGTAGAAACTGTCCATCCACAAAGTGTATCCTTTGTTTTCTAGACCTTTGATCAGCCGCAACACAATTGACGGCGTAGATGCCTCAAGCGGATCTTCAGTCTGCTGCGGTGGTATTTCCTTATGAGCGTGGACCTCAAACCGCCATAGGTAGCCGGTTTGAGGTTCACAAATCTCATAGGTCTTAATACCTTTTTGTGCAGCTTTATTTGAAATAAGCTGCCAGCCTTTCCACATCAAAAGACTCTCGTCTAGTACAATGTTCTGCGCCGGAGTATACAGTTCCTGAAATTTTTTGTTCAAATGTGACAGTATTGGCTGTATTTTAAAAATTTTGGCCTCGGAGTCGTCCAGTTCTTGCGCACACATGTCGTCGTTATCGTTGAAATGAAGACATTTATTAAGTAACAAAAAACGATCGATAGACATGTATGCGCTAAAACCCGGAGTACAAAATACGTCAAAGGCGGAATCCCAGTACTCTTCCATTCGGAACTTAACCACAATCCCCATCGCCAGAATAATGCCAAAATAAACGTAAAGCTCATCGACTGTAGTGTCATACCAATGGCCGATGCGGCTTCTGGGATGGAGATTGTGGTTTTCGAGCATTTGGTCTGCCACCTGCTGAGCATACTTATTTGTCTCTGAGGCAATGTGCTCCATAATTTGCCGATCCCATATGTCAACGAAAATGTCATACGGGTCGTCACGTGGAGTTGTCGGACCAACATTACTTTCTGAAAACGTTTCCCGTCTCGATTCAGGTGGAATCAGAGAATCCGGAAACTCTTTCCACTTAAACTCATAGCAACTCCAAGGCTGGTCCGTCGCCGTTGGATGGATGTCATCGGGTGCAGAGTCGCCAGGATGCGCTGGGTCAGCGGCTGGCGCGAGGTCTCCGGCAACAAAGTCATCCTGGTCAAGGGGTGTCTCCATAATGTTCCGAAACACCCTTGGAATGCCAGAAAACACCATGGCGTCCTCTTCATCGCTCTCGTCGGAGTCTTTTTCACTTCCTGTAACAAATGATAATAGATTAGTTTCAAATCTAGTGAAAACCAGAAATTTGGCAATTGCCCTAAACCTAATATCAGCAGGTACTTACCATAGTTGTTGCGGTAGATGACGCCCTCATCTCGACAGTGCCGAGGGCGAAACACAAACCTAGAACCAAAGCAGTGTTGTAATATCCATATTTCATATATTTAGAGATAAATAGAAAAGTCCGTAAGCAACTTACTTCGTCTGTGAAGGCACCGAACATGATGCTGATTGTGGTGTTGCAACCAATGCTGATGGTCGTGTTGCAACCGATTCTGATGGTGGTTTTGCAACCGATTCTGATGGTGGTTTTGCAACCGATGCTGATGTGGGTGTTGCAACCGATGCTGATGTGGGTGTTGCAACCAATGCTGATAGTCGTGATGCAACCAATACTGATGGTGGTGTTGTAACCGATGCTGATCGCGGTGTTGCAACCAATGCTGATGGTCGTGTTGCAACCAATGCTGATGGTCGTTTTGCAACCAATGCTGATGGTCGTGTTGCAACCGATGCCGATGGTTGTGTTGCAACCGATGCTGATGTGGGTGTTGCAACCGATGCTGATGTGGGTGTTGCAACCGATGCTGATGGTCTTATTGCAACTAATGCTGATGGTGGTGTTGCAACCGAGGCTGATGGCGGTGTTGCAACCGATGCTGATCGGTTTGCAACCAATGTTGATGGTCGTATTGCAACCAATGCTGATGGTCGTATTGCAATCAATGCTGATGGTCGTGTTGCAACCGATGCTGATGGTGGTGTTTCAACCGATGCTGATGGTGGTGTTGCAACCAATGCTGATTGTGGTGTTGCGACCGATGCATATCGCGTTGTTGCAACCAATGCTGATGGTGGTGTTGCAACCGATGCCGATGGTTGTGTTGCAACCGATGCTGATGTGGGTGTTGCAACCGATGCTGATGTGGGTGTTGCAACCGATGCTGATGGTCTTGTTGCAACCAATGCTGATGGTGATGTTGCAACCGATGCAGATGTGGGTGTTGCAACCGATGCTGATGTGGGTGTTGCAACTGATGCTGATGGCGGCGTTGCAACCGATGCTGATGGTCGTGTTGCAACCAATGCTGATGGTGGTGTTCTAACCGAGGCTGATGGTGGTGTTGCAACCGATGCTGATCGCGTTGTTGCAACCAATGCTGATGGTCGTGTTGCAACCGATACTAATCGTGTTGCAACCAATGCTGATGGTCGTATTGCAATCAATGCTGATGGTCGTGTTGCAACCGATACTAGTCGTGTTGCAACCAATGCTGATGGTCGTATTGCAATCAATGCTGATGGTCGTGTTGCAAACAATGCTGATGGTGGTGTTTCAACCGATGCTGATGGTGGTGTTGCAACCGATTCTGATGGTGATTTTGCAACCGATGCTGATCGCGGTGTTGCAACCAATGCTGATTGTGGTGTTGCAACCGATGCTGATCGCGTTGTTGCAACCAATGCTGACCGCGGTGTTGCAACCAATGCTGATGGTCGTGTTGCAACCAATGCTGATAGTCGTGTTGCAACCAATGCTGATGGTCGTTTTGCAACTAATGCTGATGGTCGTATTGCAACCAATGCTGATGGTCGTGTTGCAATTGATGCTGATGGCGGTGTTGCAATCGATGATGATGGTGGTGGTGTTGCAACCGATGCTGATGGCGCTGTTGCAACTGATGCTGATCGTGTTGCAACCAATTCTAATGTTCTTGTTGCAACCAATGCTGATGGTGGTGTTTCAACCGATTGTGATGGTCTGGAATACGATCGCGATGGACATTTTAAAACAAAAGTTAAAACTTGCTAGTAGTTATACTCCATAGGTTTAAGTAGTTAACTAAAGGTAAACAAATCATAAAACAGGTTCCTTTAGATGTCGTTCCTTGAGTATTAGTTAAATAAATGGCTAAATCGAGCATAATAGGGAATATGCGTGTGATTTAAATAAAGGTGAAATATTTTTTTTATTATTGTATTAATTTTTTAGTATTATCTTTGTTGCTTTTGAATTATGTATATACATATAAATATATAAATATATTCTTTAATGCAATTTCTTTTTAAGAAAATTATTAAAAAGTGCAAATAGGTGGGAAATTTAAAGTAATTGAAACGCGCGCCATTGGTCAGACCGAATATGACATCAAAGTATTATCATAAAAAAGTGATTAGCAATATCGTGCTGTATCATACTGTGAGTTGTGACGTCAAGTCGAGCGCGAAATGATAGGCGTCTAAAGTATCCGTATCGGTATAATATGGATCTTTGGTGTTCTTAACCGACTTCCAAAAAAAGGAGGAGGTTCTCAATTCGACCGTATATATATTACTTTTTTTATGTTTGTTCGCGGATTTTTTCGTCGTTTATGAACCGATTTTGATAATTCTTTTTTTGTTGGAAAGGAGATATCCCAAGAGTGGTACCATGATAAGGAAACCAGGATCTGATGATGGGATCCCAGAGAAATCGAGGGGAACTTTCGAAAATTGTAGGGGCGGCTAGTGCGTTTGTTAACATTTTCATTAGGTATTTTAAAGCACTACTATTTAATGAAGGTCTGGAGTCGATCTGATGATGGACCCGAAAGACAGTTGAGGGAACTCCTCAACGATTTACAGCAATTACCTGGTGTTTGGGCTTGATTAATTTGTATTGATGATATGTCTACACTAAAAATGGAAAAATAAAAACTTAAAAAAAAACCGACTTCCAGGCACTGAAAAGTAAAAAATAACAAAACGGGGGTTTTCATTTACAATAGATACTTAATCAGATTTTTTCGAAATCGGTGTCAGCCAATACAAATCAAAGCACACCTACGTCGAAAATATCTGATTAAGTATCTATTCTAAATGAAAACCCCCGTTTAGTTATTTTTTACTTTTCAGTGCCTGGAAGTCGGTTTTTTTCTTTTAGTTTTTATTATTAAGTTTATATAGGTAGTTGAATATGTTATTACCACGTCTACAATCATCGAGAACTAAATAGGTAGGTACGTAGGGAATTGCTATGAAAACTGATACTCTATTGTTTACATACGTATATGACCGGCTCCGCGAGAGATCAACTCTACTTATTATATTTTTTACGTTTATTATCTCGGAATACATTTATTTTTGAAGTCGGGTTTTTTTTTATTATATTACCCTTTTTCAATTACTTTTTAACCGTCGTGGGTTTTTTCAAAATTTTTAATTCTGCTTTTTATTTGAAACTTTTTAGAGAGCATAGGTGGTATGTATATAACGTGCCGCCCCGGGCGTTCGCCTGCATGACCCTATGGAAGATACGCCTTTGCTACAGTAGTATGTACATTTTATAAGCATTTGCAAATAAACTTTGCCCGGAGCTTTGTTGAAACTCAACTCGATATCATTACGTAGAATGATAAAAAAAATCTAAAGAATTTTTAGTTTCTACATCACTACTTCGTACAGAATTATTTACCTATCGAGTTCTACCGTGTTTCCTTAGTATGTACCTAGTAAATACTATAAAATAAAATATATTAATGCAGAGCCCCCTAATGAGCTACTATCGTAACACCTATTCAAGAACCCTCGCTAAACAACTACAAACCCATTAATGAAAACCGCATCAAAATCGGACTAGCAGTTTTGGTTTAGCACAAAAGTTTACTACAACGCCCCCTGGTGAGTTGTCACCGTAAAACCTATCTAAGAAAATGTACCAATCAAACCCGAACCCATAACTGAAAACTGCATCAAAATCAGACTAGTAGTTTAGGAGAAAATTGGCAACATGGACTTGCACAAACAAACATCACTCGGTCGTGGGTAAAAACAGAATAAAATAAATATTTAAGGGGGCTTCCATACAACAAACGTGATTTTTTTGCTCGTTTTTACTCGATATTGATAACGGCAAACAGGTAGACGCTTGAAATATTCACAGAAAATTTAGATATATATTTACTATAAAAATAAATATAATTAAATTAAAACATCATCCTCCTACATTGTTACATCTGGCCTATACTTCTTTACGGATGCGAGGCGTGGACAATTAAAGAAGACCTCAAAAAACGTATAGAAGCTTTCGAGATGTGGGCATATAGACGTATGTTGGCCATAAGTTGGACTCAAAAGGTCACGAACGTGGAAGTTCTGCGACGCGTCAACCAAAAAAGGCAACTTTTGGAGACTGTCAAGAAGAGAAAAGTTGCATATCTCGGACACGTGCTTAGGCATGAAAGATATGAACTTTTGCAACTCATTATGATGGGAAAAGTTGCCGGAAGGAGAGCTGTTGGGCGCAGAAAAAAGTCTTGGCTGTGCAACATCCGAGAATGGACGGGAATTGCGAGTGCTGTCGATCTCTTTCGCCTCGCGAAGAACAAGAAGGAGTATTCAAAGCTGACTGCCAACCTTCGCTAGTCGGAGTGGCACTCGAAGAAGAAGAAGAAATTAAAACATAACAAATATTTAAGGGGGCTCCCATACAACAGACATGAGTTTTTGCCGTTTTTATACATAATGGTACTGAACCCTTCGTGCGCTAGTCCGACTCGCACTTGGTCGGTTTATTAATTATTTTTAAATGCTCCTTGTAACTACTTAGGCATGTCGTGGTTGCGTATAAGTATGATAACAGTTGGATTTAGACTTGTAAAATTGTGTATCTTTGATAAGTCACTGTATATCATGTTGAGATCCTAATTAAATAAATAAATGATATGTTTAAAAAAATCTCATACTAAATATAAATTTTTTGGAGCTGGATATGTTTTTACAATTACTTAACTATGTGAGCTATTATATAAAAAATTAAATAAAAAAATCACGCATATTCCCTATTGACTGCTAGTATGATATACTTGGCTCCAATCAGGAGAAGAATGCATATGTATATTTCAAAAAAGTGCCAATTATAAATGAAGCTATGGAAAATGTTAATAATGATGACAGCTTGCCGGACTTGGAAGAGGGATTTAATATAATAGGTGATGTAGATTTATGTTTAAATACTCGAAACAGAATAGAGTACATTGGTATGGACAAATCATATAATGTAAAAGACAATGTATTATTTAAGACCACATAAAGAAATATGTAATAATATATCTCTATATAAATAAACATTCACTAATTCATTTAATTTTAAATAAATAATAATCAAATCAATAATATAAGAAATTTTGTTGTAATAAGAAAACACTAATATTTTTTTATTACAGATAGAAATCTTAAACTAGCCCTAAAAATACTCTTATAATTATAGATTTATTGTAATAAATAATCTAATATTAAGTAACTTTTTAAGCAACAAAAGGAAAGTAATATAATATAACAAAATATTACGCTGAGATAGTTTTTCAATATATAATTTAAAACTGTGTCTGTTACATCTATTGATTTGTTGATGCCGGAGATTATTGATTTATAATACTTATTACCACTCCAGAAAAAAAGCAAATACCAGCAACAACATTTATATGTTGTTGCTGGTATTTGCTTTTGAGTTATCTCACACTTATTACACTTATTCACATGTTTTCATATGAAATACCATATGGATATATTCAAATGTAGATGAATTAAAATTTAAAAATAAAAAGTATATTTATGTGTGATGTCTGAACCAATTTTGGTGATGTTTTGATTGTAGCTGTCGATGAGTTCAATAAAAAACATATACAAAATGCAGTTATTTTATTGACAATGTGTTAATATTTTTGTAATAAAAGGTTACGCCCAGATGAACTATTTGTTTACTATAGTTAACTACCTAAACCTATGGAGTGTAAACTGTAAATACTGAAGTAGAACTACTTACGTATGCCATATTCGCATCCTTTTTGGGGCCTGCATAACGGTCTCGAGACCCTGGTGTTCCAGCAACTCTCGAATGTCGCGGATACCAAGTCTAAAATTCAAAACGATTCAATGTAATACTCAAAATGATTTAGATTACGAAAAAATAAATAAAGTTAGGTATTGAAAAAATTAAAAATAAGCGTAATGGCGGTCGAATAGTATTGACCTCAAATAGGTACTGTCAGCTGTCTGTTGATCAAACTTCTAAAGGCGGCCCGTTTGCGGCCAAATAACATGCATATGTATATTTTTTTAATTAAATGCCTAGTAATAATAATAAGTTATAACGAGAGTTTGCTATTATTAGTAGGAAACAAGCGAAAGTTACGGCCATTTTCATTTTTCTCAAAATGGCAAACAATGTTTGATATAATGTTAATTTGACTAGCCATCCATGATTGCAATAGCTATTTCTGTCCAAAATCTTTATCAAATACACAATCTATGAATTAAAAATTTATTAATTACTTACTCATTCATGTCGGAATGTCGTTTTGCCATTTTTGATCAATTTCTGTTGTTTCATTCCACAAACAAGCAAATAATAACAACTGAAGTCTGAACTAGTCAATTCGCGGGCAAAACCGAGACTGTGAGCAGTGTTGCCAGACTCCAAAGTGATTTGGTCGAAAGTTACGTTGGCATGCCTGAAAAGTTACGTTTTTAAACTAAAACTTGAGTAGTGGTAGTTTTATGAGTGTGAATGTAGCAGCCATCAACCAAATTTATAATTATTAATAAATAGAGTAAATAATTAATAAAATAAAACTTTATAAAAATGCACATTTAAAAAAAATTCAAATTAATAAGTTAATTTTTTATAAATATTATTTTTTCAATTATTTACTCTTTATATTTGTAGTTTTTAATTTTTCTGATGCTGCTACATTCATGCTCGTGTAATTTTCAGCTCACAATATCTATTGTGTGTGGAGTGAAAGTGATCATAAAATGGATTTACATTATGACTGGGTAAGCATTTAATAGCATGCTTAGGACAGGAATAAGATTTTGTATAGAATATTGATATGAATGTGATGATATGAATAGTGATTTTAACAAACACCACCTCGTCGATATTTTTTGTTAACTTTATTATAAACCTATATAGCCTATAGTTGTTATTATTTTTACGAAACATTTAATTTAAAAACAAATTAAAAAAAAACGTAATATTATAATAAAAAAATAGGTACTGCGCTTTAAAAGATGTCTACACACATTTGGGTATTTCATTTGTTTACTTTAGAAATATTTGAATAGGGAAGCATTATCATTGTGCTTAATGAATTGTTATTATAATCATATTTTAGGATGTCAATTAGTGTTTAAAATAAATGCAAAGAATTTATCAATAATTGCGAACATTTGAGAGGCCTTTTTCTTTTTAATTTCAAGTGCTTGGCTTGTAGTTTGATTTATTGTAAACTAAATGTCTAAATAAAACACTTCAAACACTTGAAACTCTGTCTGTAACAAGTAAGTGGACCATATTATATAAAAGGTTATTAATCTAAGCCACTTGACCTACAGTGTTCTCGGTATTGAAGAGTAATGGATTTTATTATTTTTTTCGTCCACACGGGTAAAAAAATGGATGAAATTTTCTAAAGCTTGTGTGGTAAAAAAAATATGTGGGGAGGTGTGTTCTTTTTATTTACTAATGTAAGATAATGTAGTTTTTTATGAAATAAAAAAAAAACAAAAATTTGAAATAATGGTTCTATTTTTATGTTATAAAGGTTTTTAGGTAGATTTTTGGGTAACATCATGTTCCCTGACTTTCAGGTCGATTTACTTTACATTGTAAGGCAGATTTTTTGTGGTTTTTTAATGTGTTAGGTTACTTCATAACGATTCCCACGACATAAGTTACTTCTACAGCTCCCATACAAAACTTTAGAGAAGTTGTCATTTTAAACCCCGCGGGGAAGTTTTAGGGGTCTTTTAAAACTACCTTTCACAGAGCTATTTTTTTGACACAAAGCTTAATAAGTAGGCGACACTGACGAAGGGACTGCTATTTTTAATGTGTTATTTTATTTAATACGGATTCAACGACATAAGTGTTGTTGTCGGGAGATTGTAAACTGTCGAAACAAAATCTTTTGACAGTTTATAATATCGCTAGATAGGTTGTAATCTAGCGGTGTTCACAATTTTACGGTGACATATAAAGTTCCCATACAAAAGTTTAGAGATATCGTCATTTTAAACCACGATACTCATACGCAAAATATACGATCTTTCCAAATCTTCCAATCTTCATAACAAAAAAAAAAGAAAAATAATATTACATTAAGTTCATTTTGCCGATTAAAAAATCAATAACAAGAAGCTTAATCGAGCCATAAACTTCTTTGTATTTTTAATTTACTTTATTTATTATTAATATTCAAATACTACTTGCCATAAATGGAATCTCAGGGCCAGATTCTACAAAAAAAAAATCATAGATAGTAGTGTGTAATGACCTATGGCAAATATAAACTTCTTAGTTCATTTTAGTTACTAAATTAATGTCAAAATGCTGGTAACCAAGATCCAGAAAATCATTCCTTGTTCGTATCTAAATACCAATATTAAATGGTTTACCCTAAATGTTAAATATTGATTTTAAGTTTTAATAATATTGCATATTTAAACCATTTACTATTGTTTTACTAGAATTTCAATGCGTTTCTTTTTTCTGCAGTTTTTAGCAAAATTCATTTTTTTCCTAGAGTTGGCAACACTGATGCGAAGTTTTTGAATTTTGAAATTTGACATCGCGGCCACGTTCCGGATGCTCCTGGAGAGTGATCCTCAGACGAAGAACATCGCACTAGGTACTTAAAAGAACTTAAAAAAAATGTTTATTTATCATTTACAAAATGACTAAAATAGCTGTCGTGACCAGTTCTAATGATGGTATTGGTTTTGCTATAGTCCGAGAGGCCTTTGTAAACGAGAAATGTAGGTGTACCTCACATCGCGGAATGAAAAGCGATGAGCTGCTACAGTCGCCGCGCCGCGCTCCGACCCAAGAAGGCTTACAACTTACATCATAATCATCAACTAGATATAACAGATAAGCAAAGCATTACAAGTTACAACATTTCGAGTTATTATTTATATTATTATCAGGGTATTTATTTATATTATAATTATACAACAATAGGATATATAAGTTGTCAGTTCTTATATAAAATATTTATTTCTATTTTAGTTTTCTTAAGTTGTCATCTTGAGTGAAAAAGGCGGGAAACAGAGGAAAACAGGGAATAATCAATAAATCAAAATGCAATACGTCATTTCTTTTCGCCTTTCGTAACATCGTTTGAGACGTTACTCTGAATATGTGTAAAATAATAAAAACTGTGTGCCGTTATACCGAATTTTACTTGACCTACCTGACCTAATTCTGAAATACTCTTGTAACAATTAATATAGTCAAACATGTTGCATGTCCATTTTATTGTTTTGAAATTCATAGGTCAGTAACAGTTTTTGCATTGCTCACTAATTACAAGTTAGGCGTTTAATAGTAAATCACTTGTAATGAGAAGAATACGTAGAATGATTTATTGCAAAAATTGACTCCTTAATCCTTATATTTCCAATCTAAAAATGACAATATCCAAGAAAAATAAAAACTAAAAAAAAAACGACTTCCAGGCACTGAAAAGTAAAAAATAACTAAACAGTGGTTTTTATTTAGAACAGATACCTGATCAGATATTGTCGAAATTTGTGTGTTTTGATTTGTATTGGCTGGCAATTGGCATGCCGTATATTCCGTATCTGTGAAAATTTCAACTGTCTATCACGATTAATGAGATATAGCCTGGTGACAGACGGACGGACAGCGAAGTCTTAGTAATAGGGTCCCGTTTTACTTTTGTGTACGGAACCCTAAAAACGATAGAATAGGCTTATGGTAACTAAAATAAGAAACAAAAATCCTGGATTGAAATTTATTACCTGCCTATAGAAGTTTTCATTTCAATAAATATCAGCGCCCGCGACGGATGAATCTGTAATCTTGCTGGGCGTAGTACTCAACTCGAAATTTGCGCAGCCTTGTCTTAAACAACCTTTGATATAATATAACTAGCAAAAGCCGCGGCTTCGCTCGCGCTAAAGCTACAACAAAAAAAACTTTAAAAAGGTAGGTTTCATACAAATTTTCATCCCTTATTTTATCTCCTTATGGGATGAATTTCAAAAAACGCTAAAACATTTGAAGAGCATTAATACCAAGTTTCAAGAAATTCTGATCATAAATATTTTTTGGGTTGTGTTATACCGTGTATTCCCGTGGGAATGAGATAATCTCCCGCGGTAAAAAGTATCCTATATGTTGACCCGGATATCCAGCTATCATCACACCAAATTTCATTAAAATCCCTCCAGTGGTTTTTCTGTGATGCGGTAACAGACAGACAGACAGACAAAAATTCTAAAAACTATAGATTCGGTCTCTGTATCGATAATAATGTCAACTTCAATAAGATTTTCCAAAAAATATTTAAGGTACAGATTCGACTTAGTTAGAATTTTATTATATGTATAGATAAATGCGAAGGCACCTCTCAAACTAGAAATATATTACATTATACTGTATTTAAACCGATTATAGATTGTAATCTGTAAGTAGTGAGTACTTACTACAAAGTACAATTAATTATCAATAACAAGTTGTTGTTTCTGTTATATCTGTTATCTTTATTTTACTGTCTACATAATTTATTTTAGGTGTTATCTGATAAGTTCAGTGTAAAATTTGTGCTATAGCATATCATACTACTGAATAACTCTTAAAAAAATTTGTTAATTATTTACAAAATGACCAAAATAGCTGTCGTGACCGGTTCTAATAAAGGTGTTGGTTTTGCTATAGTCCGAGGCCTTTGTAAACGATTTGAAGGGATAGTGTACCTCACGTCGCGGGATGAGAAGCGAGGAGCTGCTGCAGTCGCCGCCCTGAACCAAGAAGGTTTACATCCTAACTATCATCAACTAGACATAACAGATAAGCAGAGCATTACAACATTTCGAGACTATTTGAAAGAAAAATATGGATTTATAGATATTCTAGTTAATAACGCCGCTATCGCTTTCAAAACTAAAGCTACGGAACCAGTTGCAGTTCAAGCAGAACAAACGCTGTTTGTTAATTACTTCTCAGTGCTTTCGACATGTGAAATTTTATTTCCTATTGTGCGTAATGGTGGCCGTGTGGTTAACATTTCTAGTTCATGTGGACACTTGAGCCTTATTCCCAGCGAGACACTAAGAAAACGCTTTCAAGACCCTAACTTGACCATTCAAGAACTCTCAGAATTGATGAATCAGTATGTTGAAGCAGCTAAAGAAGGTACTCATGCAGCGGAATGGGGAAACTCGTCATATGTTGTTTCTAAAGTCGGCTTAACAGCCTTAACTAAGATACAGCAAAGATTGCTTGATGACAGAGGTAAGTGCTTTATGTACTTAAAAGTTCTGTTGTAATAATATTAAAAGAATATATTGCCAGTGCAATATATTATTTATAAATTAAAATAATTTTTTTTATTAAAAACTTGACCAAAAGTAACGTAAACTTCATGGTGAAAGCTGCAAAAATAAAACATTTGTTTACTTAGTCACTTCTGTATTTATTATTAAAAATGGTGTCCATTTTATTTACGCTCACAGTGTAACCATGCATGTAATATAAGTTTTAATTGTATATTAAAATATTTCAGATATAAAAGTGAACGCAGTTCACCCTGGCTATGTGGATACTGACATGTCTTCACACAAGGGTGTGCTATCTATAGATGAGGGGGCTCAAGCACCACTATACTTAGCCTTGGATGCCCCTGACTCAGTCAGAGGAGAATATGTGTGGTTCGACAAGAGAATTTTGAACTGGAATGGAGAGAAACCTGAAGAAAAATATTAAAATATCTATAACCTTTTTTTTTTTTTAATTGGGACCTGCATTGAGAAATTTGTGATAGATATGTTTTCTAAAATAATATGTGATAAGAGGCTTTAGGTTTTTGACGTATTTTCTTAGTATTTCAGTAGCAAATTGTTATCAGTTTTGCAAACCGAGCGTTTTATAGATTTGTAAGCTGGTGCTAAGTTCCTGAAATGTTTACACTATATTTGTTTATATTTTCTATCTATATTCTGCATTATATTAGGAGTCCGAGTCTAACACCTTAAAATTTATAAATTTTGCGGTTTAATTTCTATTTAAATAATGATAGTCAATCATGTTGCATGTCTATTTTATTGTTTTCAAATTCATAGTAAGTAATGTTCTTGCATTGATCATGATGTGAGTAAAACTTATTTGTGTGATAACTTAAAATATTAATAAATCTACAGTATTACTAGCAGAACCCGCGGCTTCGCTCGCGGCGAAACTACCGATAAAAGAAATTCTTTAGCTTCAAGTGCGAATGGTCTAGTATAGTAAAAAATTTGCTCGGTTTTAATTTCTATTCAATTCATGTTTTCATATAGATTTTGTAATATTATATGTAGGTACATTTTCGTTATCACTTTAGTCACTTAGTTTACGCTATAGCGTCGTGTAGTCGCGAAAAGGAAATTCGAATTTATTAATTAAGAACTTCTTTGTTTAATACGTTGTTGGAAGTTCTATCTGGTTCTGGGTTCTAATAAAATGTCCATGTAAGAAGCATTTTTTTCTTAAGCCTGCTACTTTTAACGACTGACCCTGAGAATTATTAAGTGGTCATTTGCAAAGCAAATTTTAAGGAGATATACAATAGATCAGCGGTATTTAAGGTATGAATACTGATCCCCCTCACATTCAGCAAACACAGTGGCTACTATAATATTTTAGGATTACTCGCTGTCTAGTCCCGTTACGTAGCTTAGGTGGCTTATTTATTACAGGTGTGCCAAACTTCAGGAGTAAGAAAAGACGCTTGGTGGGTTAACACTGCTAAGGAACTCCACAGGATAGGGAACTGCTTCATCTATTATTTTTGAACAATTGACAACTTCAAACTTTAAACTTCAAATTAATTTTGGCAATTGTCTGTTCTTTATTTTCATAGGAAAAGAGGCACCACAATGTTTTCCAACTTAAACTTGATGCACTGTTGTAGATGATAGGTCAACCACTGACGCCATCTATTAAAAGTAATCCAAAGTAGTGATTCCCATACAAAATAAACAGCTAATAACTTTTCGTTTTTGAAGCTGTTCTTTTGGGTATTCTTGTTTTTTTTTTTCATACTTAAACCACCCCTAACACACCCCTAACAAATCAAAAAAGAATTATGCAAATCGGCCCAGTCGTTATGAGTTTTAGCGACTCTAACGAACAGCAATTGGTTTCTCTTTCAATTGTTATTTCCAAACTAATATAGCTATCATGAATCAAAATGATCCCATCAAAAACATAACATGTAAAAATGAAAATCCCGCAAAGCAGTTCTTCTATCGCAAAAATTTATGAGATCTAAGGTAAAACTTCCATAGATACTATGGAAGCATCTATCCAACAACTTTGTCATAAAATGTTACCCAATTAGTTAAATAACAACATTTTCTAGTGAACGCGTATCGACATTAGATATCTTTATTTCTTTAATAAATAGTAAGACTTGGCCATTGAGAATTTTGATAATCGGTGAATCAGTGACGAAATTAAAGAACTTTGACCTGCAATAGTTCTTAAACTGCAGGTTCAAATTGAATGTAATTTGAGAATTTATAGTTATATCCTTTAAGTCACTAAAAATTCTCGCTTCTACCTTTATCCACAATGAAGTTATAGAGGGTCGAAAATGTCCTGAATGGCTGGTAAAATTACAAAAATAACTAAAGGGCCGTATTTCTTCAATGAAGAAATATCTTAAATTCTGGACGTGGCCTAAACTCGTCGATGAAGTTCAATACAATTGGTAGAATATATTGGGATGTATTGAAGTCCGTAAAAAAATTAGCACCCGCCGTGAAATATATTTCATTCCTGAACTAGTCCAAACTTGGGATTTTTAAATATGTCAAGTTTAAAAATGTTACATTTTCATAAATAGTACCTGGGCGACCGAGCTTCGCTCGGAGTTCTTGAAAGATTGTATATTTTACATTAAGTGACTAAGTGTTACTGAGAAAGTTGTATAGATGTCGCGATAAGAACAATTTTCTTTTTAATTTGGCTTAAAAATAATTTTACATAAAGTGACTAAGTGTTACTGAGATAGTTGTATAGATGTCGCGATAAGAATAATTTGCTTTTTAATTTGGCTTAAAAATAATTTTACATTAAGTGACAAGTGTTACTGAGACAGTTGTATAGATGTCGAGATTAAATTTTGCGTAGAATAATGCATAAGAAAAACGCATGAAAACTCGAAAACACGCGTTTTCCCAGACATGTGACTAATCTAGATCAATTTTTCGCCCCCGAAAGCCTCCATATACCAAATTTCAGCAAAATCGTTAGAGCCGTTTCCGAGATCGCCGGTATAAATAAATAAATAAATAAAGATATAAATATACAAGAATTACTTGTTTAAATATATAAGATTTTTAAGTTGTAAGTTTTCATTTTTGAGAAGTTTAACTCGTTATCTCGTTAGTTTATTTTTGACAGATTTTTGTCCAAAAGACTAAACATTTGTAACCAAAGTTACTATTTAAGGTAGCCTATTATAATTTAAGAATATAAAAAAACCAATGAAACAAAGTGATTTTGTAACATAATAATACTTTTATTGACTTAAGTACAAAAGTGTTATAAGACATTTTTTATCTATACATATTATAAAATTATAACTAAGCCGAATCTGTACTGTTTATTTTTTGTAAAATCTTAATGAAGTAGACTTCTTATCGACACAGAAGCCAAATCTATAGTTTTTAGAATTTTTGTCTGTCTGTCTGTTACCGCATATATATGTTAGTTTCACAACTTATTTATCTATTTTTTAATTATAACGAACAACTATATAAATAAGTTACATTAACAAAATTATACGAAATAGCGAAAATATTTTACATTCATTTTCTAACTATGAAATATCGAAACCTATACCAGAACAACAAATTTATAAAATATTACGAAATTACGTGATTTTGTATTACAAATTACAATAAATCTAAACATTTGAACATAAATACATTTAGCGATCTTATTAATGGCTGCGTTCTGCAGAAAATAGTGCTCGATAGCTTTTGTAAGAAAAATGGCGACCGTTAAATATATTAATCTTTAAAGTTGGCATCACTGCACCTGTAGGTACTGTACGTCGTAGTGAAGTATCTTGTCAATTATCATTTTCGTTTTGAAACTTGTGTGTATTAAATTGTTTTACGAATGTCACGATGGGTGATCAAATTCACTCCACACGTATGTATGTGTAGATATACGTATTGTAGTATGCCTCCATCCTACCAATAGCATAACATATAATATATGTAATCCTAACATGAATAAAGCAGTCTTACTTCGACACTCAAGCATTTCATTACTCCCATCCTTACAGTATGATGTGTGTGTGTTTACGTGTTTTAAGGGTTTATAAATTTTCGTTTAAAGAATTGGAAAAATCATATTATATCTTTAAATATCACTTGCAGAATTTAGCCTTTTCTTCATTATTTTCTAAGTTTGTTGTCTATGAAATGTATTATTATTATTAAATGGGTATATGTAATTACTAGCGACTCACTCTCGCTCCGCTTGGATTCATCCATAGGGTGGGTATACGTCCTATTCTCAGACCTACTGAATATACACACAAAATTTCATAAGGATCGGTCAAGCCGTTTCGGAGGAGTTTTAATACAAACACTGAGACACGAGAATTTTATATATTAGAATAAGCATAAATAAGTTTTTTACGCTAGGCTCGTAATCATTTAAAATTGTCAGTTAAGAGGTTTTAAAGGTTTTTATTTATAAATATTACTCTTAGGGGGATAAAGATCAAGTACTGGCAACATTGAGGCTGGGCTGGATTAGTTCTATTCTACTTACATAACTGACTGTATTTTGTAATTTGTATTTTAAATGAAAATTGTTAAAATATTGCATTTTATATTTCAAATACACGACTTAAAAATATTTTGTATTTCGTATTTTAACTAAAGTAAAGTATGTATTTTGTCCAGTTATGCCCATGGTCATGGGTAACTTTGCGCCTTATTCATAGTTTTATATAATAAAATAATTAATTACGTTGATTTAACTTTACAAATATGTTAGATAACATGTTATTAATACATCTGAGTATATTTCATAATTAATGGTTTAAACAATATTCATAATTCCTTTTTTTTTGGAGCAAATATTGGAGCAAAGTAGGACTATTCTACGGTACATTACATAAATTATATAATTATAAATGGATAGTGAGGAAACAGGGTTCTATACAGTTTTGCCGCAACCAACACAGAACGTACGTACCTGTTTCTTGCATGCAGTGCACATCCGCCGCTTGCGTTGGTGGTTCCCCATCGGGAACTCAGCCAAGCGGTGACTTACGTCCACGGGTTGGTTCTGTGTCGGTGTAGACGGAATCAGCGAAGGAGTAGAATGCTTGGAAAGAAGTGAGTTTACTATACTGATACGGAACTTGCGATGACTAAGAGGAGAAGAGTGATAATGGATGATGTAAGAGTTTAATACGGAGACGTTCAGAAGTCTCCTGAAAAATTTCTTGTACCAGACGTTTCTTCGTTTCCTATCGATTGGATGTTTAGCCAGGAGCTTGTCTTTTTTATCCAACCCACCCATCATCATATTGTAATCTAGTATCAGGATGGGTTTGGTGGAGTCTCGGACTGTGTGCTGACTGATGCCATGATATGTAGATATCATAGCCACCCTATTAATATCTCTCCATACCATGACATCGACATCCCCTGAGGTGAGACCAGCAATCTGACCTGGGCGCAAGTCACCTTTGGTGAGACAGTGTACGGTCTGCGGAACGAACTTCCGATCGGTCCGCAGGGATCCTACACAGTCAAAGCCCAAGGACTTGAGGCGTCGAGTGAGACATGGTGAATTATAGAAACTGTCCATCCACAATGTGTATCCTTCGTTTTCTAGACCTTTTATCAGCCCCAATACTATTGATGGCGTAAATGCCTCAAGCGGATCTTCAGTCTGCTGCAGTGGAGTTTCCTTATGAGCGTGAACCTTAAACCGCCATAGGTAGCCGGTTTGAGATTCACAAATCTCATAAGCCTTGATACCTCCATATGTGGCTTTATTAGGAATAAGCTGTCTTATATTAAGCCAGCCTTTCCACATCAAAAGACTCTCGTCTAGAACAATGTTCTGTGCCGGAGTATACAATTCCTGAAATTTTTTGTTCAAATGTGACTGTTTTGGCTGTATTTTAAAAAGTTTGGCCTCGGAGTCGTCCAGTCCTAGCGCATATATGTCGTCGTTATCGTTGAAATGAAGACATTTATTGAGTGACAAAAAACGATCGATAGACTTGTGTGCGCTAAAACCAGGAGTACAAAATACGTCAGAGGCTGAATCCCAGTACTCTTCCATTCGGGACTTAACCACAATCCCCATCGCCAAAATAATGCCAAAATAAACGCAAAGCTCATCGGCTGTAGTGTCATACCAACGGCCGATGCGGCTTCTGGGATGGAGATAGTGGTTTTCGAGCATTTGGTCTGCCACCTGCTGAGCATACTTATTTGTCTCTGAGGCAATGTGCTCCATAATTCGCTGATCCCATATGTCAACGATACCTCCATGTATGGCTTTATTAGGAATAAGCTGTCTTATATTAAGCCAGCCTTTCCACATCAAAAGACTCTCGTCTAGAACAATGTTCTGTGCCGGAGTATACAATTCCTGAAATTTTTTGTTCAAATGTGACTGTTTTGGCTGTATTTTAAAAAGTTTGGCCTCGGAGTCGTCCAGTCCTAGCGCATATATGTCGTCGTTATCGTTGAAATGAAGACATTTATTGAGTGACAAAAAACGATCGATAGACATGTGTGCGCTAAAACCGGGAGTGCAAAATACGTCAGAGGCGAAATCCCAGTACTCTTCCATTCGGGACTTAACCACAATCCCCATCGCCAGAATATTGCCAAAATAAACGTAAAGCTCATCGGCTGTAGTGTCATACCAACGGCCGATGCGGCTTCTGGGATGGAGATTGTGGTTTTCGAGCATTTGGTCTGCCACCTGCTGAGCATACTTATTTGTCTCTGAGGCAATGTGCTCCATAATTCGCTGATCCCATATGTCAACGAAAATATCATACGGGTCGTCACGTGGAGTTGTCGGACCAACAGTTAGATGGATATCACCGGGCGCAGTTAGATGGATATCACCGGGCGCAGGGTTGCCGTAAGACGCTGGGTCAGCGGCGGGCGCCGGGTCTCCAGCAGCATCCTTATCCTGGTCCAAAGGTGTCTCCATAAAGCACCAAAGCGCCCTTGGAATGCCAGGTAACACTACGGCGTCCTCTTCGTCGCTCTCATCAGAATCTTCTTCGCTTCCTATAACAAATGATAGATTGGTGTCAAATTTGGTGAAAACCAGAAAGTTGGCAATAGCCCTAAACTAAACGAAAATTATCAGGTACTTACCATAATTGTTGCGGTAGGTGACATCCTCATCTGTCAAGTGCCGAGGGCGAAACACAAACCTAAAACAAAAGCAGTGTTGTATTATCGATATCTTTAGAAATAAGTAGTAAAGTCCTTTAGCAACTTACATTGCCGGCGAAGGCTCCGAAGATGACGCTGATGTTACAGTTGCAACCGATGGTGATGGTGGTGTTGCAACCAATGCTGATGGTGGTGTTGTAACCGATGTTGATGATAGTTTTACAACCGATGGTGATGGTGGTATTGCAACCGATGGTGGTGTCGCAACCGATGGTGATGGTCTGGGATTTGATCTAGATGGATATTTTAAAAAAAAAGTTAAAACTTGCTAGTAGTTATACTGCATAGGTTTAGGTAGGTAGGATAACTAAAGGTAAACAAATCATAAAACAGAACATAACCATAACCATCAAACAAACATTGCTTTTATGCAATGACTGCACAATTGCACTTCAATGATAGTTCAATGGTCATTAGAACTGTCAAAATATTAACAGCCTACGCAATACATTCGATCATTGACTTGTCATTATGTACGAGACTAACAATTGTTTGCAAATGTATCATTGGAGTGTCAGTGACACACCATCGGAAAACCATTGAACTAGTAGACTACCAAAATTGCAAAAAGTAGCAATTACGATGTCATTGATAGACAATTGTCACACAATTGTAATAGCAGACTTGACCCCCTGGTTCTTTTAGATGTCGTGCCTTCTCGTTTCAAATTTTTTTGCGATCAAAATAATGTGTTTATAATTTAAACTTTAATAATTATTATATACTGTGTAATAAGCTGCTACGTTTATTGCGAAACTATAAATATTAATTTATACACTTAAGAACAATTTGTGATTTTGTACAGTTTTAGAAAAATGATGAAGTTGATAACCTTACAAAATCTAAGGGTCAACTGTGACGTTTAGCGCGGCAACAAATATGATTGACATTACGTTTAGTCGGTTATCCATATACCGGTAACAGTTTGACTTTCTGAAAATTTGTTATTGTTATCTCACGTTTCTTAGTTTTGTTTTAATTAGCTGTTGTGGTTTGTTTTGTTTGCTGTTATATAAGTTATAAATTAAAAACCTAGTGGATATGTACCTGGTCTCAGCTATTCCAGTTTTTGTTATTTACGATTCTATAACTTAGCAAACGGCTTAAAAAAGACTTCTTTTATTCTCGAAGGAACAAAAACCTATAAATGTGTTTAAATATGATGAAAAATTGTGGGCTTAAGGTTGTTATTTATACTACATATGTAGTGTGTATGTGTGTAAGCCTCCCCGGTACCTATATATTGTACGATTTGCTATTATTAGAGAGTATTAAACGAATCTTGGAGCCAAACAGTTGTCTCATTTGTTCCCACATTACATGGCGACCCTGCCAGGCGGTGTGCGTTCAAGCGCTACACAAGGCACGCACACCGTCCTCGAAAAAATTAAGAACTAATAACTTAAATTATTGAACATTTGTCAAACAGTTGTCTCATTTGTTCCCACATTACACATATAGACTAAATTGATGAGATAAGGAATAAGTATGTACCTCTAAACAAACTGTGAGTATTGTGAATATACTTAAAACAACTATACAAGATCAGTCTCTTCCCCTACCAGCAACAAAATCGAGCATAATTGACTGCTTGTATGATATACTTGACTACAATCAGGAGAAGAATGCATACATATATTACAAAAAGTAAGTGTCAACTATAGATGAAGCTATGGAAAATGTTAACAGTGATGACAGGTTGTCATACCTAAATAGCTTATAAAACAAGCTGATGTAGATTGATGTTTGAATACTCTAAACGCACTTGCATACTTATAGGCAGAGCTACTTAGGCACATTTACGATGCATGGGAGAAATCGCTGAATGCTATTGGTGTATTTCGCGATTTGTCTAAAGCTTTTGATTGTGTAGATTATCAAACACTTTTGCTTAAACTGAATCATTATGGTATTCAGGGCGCTGCGCTTGATCTTGTTGCTTCGTACCTCAATCAGAGAATTAAGAGGGTTGATATAAACAGAGCTGGGCAAAATATATACTTAGCTTTAATTAAAATACAAATTACAAAATACTACCTCGCATGTATTTAAAATACAAAATATTTTTAAGTCATGTATTTGAAATATAAAATACAGTATTTTAACTATTTTTATTTAAAATACACAAAAAACGACAAGCAGCCAACTCTGTCCAAAGCAAGACCAACAAAACAGAAGAAAACAATAAAATATGTCATAAAATAAGTACCTCATACACTAAAATAAATAATAAAAAAACAAGCCTTAAATTTTTCTATCTGAATGCACGCAGTATTGTTAAACAAGGAAAATTTGATGAGTTAAAGTGCATACACATACACATATTATTATAATAACCGAAACATGGATTAAATCTACAGATGTGAAGATGCTGACTTTACCTGGATATACTCACTACTATAACTTTCGACAAAATACAAAGGGCGGTGGAGTGTCTATCTTCGCCCATAATCACCTTAAACACGATATAGCAGAAGAGTTATGTGTTGACGGCATACACTATTTGTGGATACATCTAAAAAAAATTTTTTTAGATATTGGTGTGATATATAAGCCTAACCGCACAGGCATTGAAAGTTTTTTTGAAACATATTCCGCACAACTGCTAAGAAGGAAAAGAGTTATTGTTTTTGGAGACTACAACATTGATTTACTATGTTCTGAGAAGCTGACAATGGAATATAAAGAAATGGTAGAAGAAAATGGATTTAGTTTTCTTAACAAAATTGAAGCAGAACACTGCACAAGAGAAACCTCTACGACTAAAACTATATTAGACCACATATGTACCAATCTAAAAAATCACACTTTCCACTTAACCATAATAGAATCAAGCATGTCAGATCACAAACATATTTATCTTGAAATAGAAAAATACAGACCAGAACCCATTAAAAAGTTGAATACATAGCCCTAAACTATAAAAAATTATACCAAAGGATAAAAGAAATGGGAGATGAGATTTCAAGTTATTCAGATCTGGAGCGTTACATAATTAATAGCATCAATATAAGTAAAACGAAAAAAATAAAAATATTAAACCCACCCAAAAGCGATTGGATTAATAAAAAAATTGCTCTGGATATAGACAAAAGAAACACGTTATGGACTAGACATAAAATGGAACCAAATAATGAGAAAACTAAAGAGGAATTTATAAAAGAAAGAAACACTATACTAGAAAATATTCAGAAAACGAAAAGAAAATATTATTACAAAGCTTTCAAAGAATGTATAATAATAATAGCCTTTATTCAGATCAACTTAACCTATTAACAATTATCATATTTTTCCATAAGCAAGCTCAAAAACTTAAAACTAATTTATAACAAATTTAAAATATAAAACTTATTCTAGTATTTGCTGCTTTTTTATCTTTTGCAGATCTGTTTGCCAATCGGCAAAGGCCTCCTCCAACCTCTTCCATTCTAACCTTTCTAGAGCCACTCTGTTCCACATCGCTCCTGCCACTTCTCTTATATCATCATCCCACCTTTTCTGTGGTCTGCCTCTTTTCCTTATGCCTTCCCTGGGATACCACCTTGTCACCATCTTACTCCATTTGTTATGACCTCTTATTGTGTGCCCTGCCCATCTCCATTTGAGTCTTTTAATTTTCTGTACTACGTCTATAGTTCTTGTTTTATTCCTGATGACATAGTTTTTCAGTCTGTCTGATCTTTTGACATTCAACATGCTCCTCTCCATCGCATATTGGCAAGTTGCTAGTCTATTTGTCATTTCCTGAGTCAAAGTCCATGATTGGCAGCCATACGTAAGGATGGGTAGTATACAGGTGTTGAATAGTTTACTTTTAATATTTATATGAAGTTGTTTGTCTTTCATAACCTCCTTCAAGCTCCAGTATCTTCTCCAGCTGTTCGTAATTCTTCTCTTCACTTCCTCGCGCATAGGTTCTTTTTGAGTTATGAGTTGTCCTAGATAGATATATTCATCTGTGTAGTTGACTTCGGAGTTTTTTATCTGTATCGTGGTTTTCTCTCCATTTGTCATCATTCTAGTCTTTTCTGGGTTAAGTTTTAGTCCTACTCTCTCACTTTCTATCGCTAGGTCTTCTAGCATTTTAGAGATGGCTTCAGGTGTTTTGGCAAATAGCACTATGTCATCAGCAAACCTTAAGTGCGTCAGTGATGTGCCGTCTATATTGATCCCAAGATTTTCCCAATTGAGTTTTCTAAAAATTGATTCCAGTACCGCCGAGAATAATTTTGGGGATAGGGGATCTCCCTGTCTAACTCCTTTCCCTACTTTGAATGGCTGGCTTTTCTTTTCTAACTGGATTCTGGCTGTACTATTACTGTACACGTTTTTTATCAATCTAATGTATTTGAGTTCAATCCCTTGTTCAACTAATGCTTCCCATATGTTTTTATGTAGAAGAGAGTCAAATACTTTGCTGTAGTCGATAAAAGAAATGTAATATGTCAGCTGGTATTCACTGTATTTTTCAACAACTTGACGAACTACATGGATATGATCTATTACCGAATAATCCTTACGAATTCCCGCCTGCTCGATGGGTTGGTGCTCGTCTAGCGTTCTTTCAATACGTTTTAAAATGATTTTAGCGAAGATTTTGTAGATGTTTGACATAAGACTGATGGGGCGATAGTTTCCTATTTCATGTTTGTCTCCTTTCTTGTACAGCAGGATAACGTTAGATTCTGTCCATTGCTGGGGAATTATTTCAGTGTTTATGATGTTGTTAAACATATCTGTAAGGACAGGTGCTAACACTTCCTTTCCTTGTCTTAGGATTTCGTTGCTTATGCCGTCAGGACCTGGTGTTTTATCTGCCTTTTAAGTATCTATGGCTTTCTCGACTTCGGCTTGAAGAATGTTAGGAATGTTTGAGGTATCTGTCAAATCGATTTCGTCTTCTGTTTCGTTAATTTCGTACAGTCTCTTGTAATAAGATGTTGCTATATCCAATATTTCTGTTCTACGATGATTCCATTTTCCGCTGTTATTTTTCATTTTAACGATCCAATCCTTTGACTTACTCAACTCTCTGTATGCTTTTTTGACTCCACCTGTTTTGGTTATAATTTTTTCTATAATTTCCATTTTGTTTTGTTTCCTATCCTTTTTTATGCTATCTGTAATTTGTTTACTAATTTCCGTTAAATGTTTTCTTCTGTCCTGTATATCTTTAGTGCTAATTAAGTGATTTCTCGCTTTTAGTGTTTTGTGGTATTTGTTGTTAGCCATTTTTTCGGTTCAGTTTTAGTATTTGCAATTAGTTGTATTTGGGTTTTTATGGTATTTTCTATCCAATTGTATTTTTCTTGTGTTCCTAATTCTTTTGTGTTAGATTCGTAGTCGGTAAATTTGTTGCTTAGAGCGATTATTATTTGTTCTAACTGATGTTTTCCAAGCTTTACGTTTCCTAAGACGTGCCTTGGTCTAGGTTTTTTTGGTTGATTTGATACTAGTTCTGCTCTTATTAGTTTATGGTTAGTGTTAAAGTTCAATTTCTTGATTACGGTAAAGTTAGAAAAGTAGTTTTTTCTGTTGGACATTATAAAATCTATTTGGTCTTTTTTTTTGCCGTCCGGCGAGATCCATGTCCACATGTTTTTCTTGGTTTTCCTGAACACAGTATTTAAGATAGTTAGGTTATTTTCTAGTGCGAAGTTTGTAATATGTTCTCCATTTCTACTTCTGGGCTTAATACTGTATGTGAAAGGTCCCAGTATATTTTTCTCTCCTGGGCGCCTTTCTCCAAGTTGGCCATTACAGTCTCCCATTATTATAAGGTTTTTATGACCATGCTCGTGAATCGCATTATTTAGATCAAGGTAGAATGTATTTATTGTATCTTGACTCGATTGTTCGGTAGGCGAATAGATTTGTACTATTGACCAAGTATCTTTATATCCAGGTAATGTCAGATTCATTATCGCAATACGCTCCGTTATACCTACAAATCCTTCCACGTGTTTTGTTATATGATTTTTAATAATAAACCCAACCCCATAGAGTCCCGGGGTTTCTCCTATATAGTAAAATGTGTAATCTGGGTAGGATATGATATTTTCACCCATTCTCCTCACTTCACTGAGGCCAACAATGTCCCATTTGATGTGTTTCGAAGCATACATGAGTTCTGTAAGGTTTTCTTCACTTCTCAGGGTAAGTACGTTGAGTGATGCGATAAAGATTTTAGACTTTTTAGTTTTATTTGAGTTATTGTTCTTATTGTTTTCATTGTTTTTATTGTTTTTATTGTCACTTGTTGTTGGATGGTTGTGGTCTTTTTCCCCCACGAGGACCAGTCGGCTTGGGGGAGGTTGGTATATTCTTGTTTCATTGTTACGAGTTTCTTCGGTTGGGTTTGGTTTCCGTTTGCCGATTTTTAATTGTTATTGTTTTCCTGTAGTGGATATATTTGAAAGAGAGTTAGACCTACCCCGCATCGTATTGAATACATTTGTCCTGTTTGATTTGATTGAAGCTACAATCTGTTGTTTTTTTGGTTGGTTAATGGGTGATAAGGGGTGATAAGCAGTGGGTGAGGTAGATGATTCTCTTTTTCGTTTATCTTGGTTCTTTTTATTCTCTATAACGATTAGTTTGTCATAGTTCAAATACGCTATATTTCCTTTTTTCCTTTCTTCAGCTAGCTTGGCTTGTAACGTTTTTCGCTTTTCCAATACTTCTTTTGAGTAATCTTCACTAATATTGATTTTTCTCAAGTTCTTCTTGTTTTTAATAATTTCGTTCTTTTTGCAATTGCTTACAAACGAACATAGTACCGGCCTCGATTTCTTAATTTCTCTATTTTTAGTACCTAAGCGGTAAATTTTGTTGATTTCGTAATCTTCTATAGTAATATTAAGATCTTGTTTCAGATGTTCCTTAAATTCTTGTAATAGTTCGAGAGTTGATGTTTCTTTTTCTTCCAGGCCAAATACTATGATATTATTTTTCTTCTCCCCTTTTTTCATAAACTCAATTTCTTTTTCCAATTTTTCTATTTTTATTTTCAAGTTTTTGTTTTCTTCCGCTAAAGGAATTAATTTCTCATCTATTTTGTCCATGATACTTTTTGTAATAGAATCCTTTAATTCAGCAGTTTGGCTTTGCATCTCAATTTTCATTTTGTCAAATAATATTTTAAGTTGACTTTCCATTATTTTGGTATAAAGTTGTATATGCGTAAGTTGAAACGTAATAGTAAAAATTTACGGTTGGAACGTAATAGTTTAAATTTACTATTACGTTCAAAGAATGTATAAATAAACCAAAAAAAATGTGGGACTTACTAAATAATCTCTCGAATAATAGAATCAAGGAAAACTATGTTCCGTCAATATTAAAAATGTCAAATAAGACTATCACTGATCCAAAGCAAATCTGCGAAACATTTAATAACTATTTTTCGACCATTGGTCCTTTATTAGCAAATGACATACCTCAAATGTATCGTAATAATGAAACATATACATTACCTATTACACGAACACAAACATATTCCACTGGCCTAACCTCACTATATCCAGTAACTGTTGATGAGGTATCTAAACTAATTGATAAATTAAAAACTAACACGGCTGTAGGCATTGATGGTGTCAGTACAAAGGCAGTCAAATGTATTAAAAAACTAATATTATATAAACTAACAGCATGTATTAATAAATGTTTTGATTGTGGCTCCTTTCCCAATAGTCTTAAAGTTGCTAAAGTGTCCCCAATACATAAATCGGGTAACAAATCTGACCCCGGTAACTTCCGACCCATCTCAGTGTTACCAGTTTTTTCCAAAATTTTTGAAAGGGCAATACACGATCGACTCAGTCAGTACTTAAATTCAATTGATTACTTATACGATAAACAGTATGGTTTTAGATCGAAATCTAATACCCTATCTGCTGCTATTGATATTGTCACAAAAATTAAGTTACAAATTGATAAAAAACAAATAGTTTTAGCGATATTTGTGGATCTAAAAAAAGCTTTCGATACAATTAGTCAAAATTACTCTTACGAAAGTTACATAGCATCGGTGTTACTGGGAAGGCCTATAAAATTATAGAATCGTACCTTTTAAACCGCTTTCAAATAGTAAAAATAGGTGAAAATCAAAGTAGTCAAGCATTAATAACATGTGGTGTACCTCAAGGTTCAATTTTGGGACCTTTGCTTTTTCTTATTTATATAAATAATATTCAGGAAATAGGTCTCAAAGGCGAAATTTCACTATATGCTGATGACACTACAATAATTTATTTTGGAAATTCAGTAGATTCTATTATTGAGGATGCACAAAGTGATTTAAACAAATTAAACGTATGGTTTCAATGTAATCTTCTTACAATAAATGCCAGCAAAACGAATTACATTATTTTTGCTCCAAAAAATAAAAAAATAAAAAATCATAAGACGCTCGTGGTAAATAATAGTGTAATACTTAAAACTAATAACCAAAAGTATCTTGGAATAGAGTTGGATAGCCAATCTAACATGGAAACCTCATCTAACCAAATTGCGAAGTAAATTTTCATCTCTCACTGGTCAAATAATTGAATTATACAGAAGTGTCAGAATGCTAGGTTGATTAAAATCTTAAGAAGTTTTAAACACAAAGCCAAGCATGCGATAAGCTCTAGCTATTGTTCTGAATATGTACATTAAAAGTTAATTTATTATTCAAATATATACCCAGATCTTTACCTCAGTCACTCGATTAATCTCAACACATTCAATTCGATAATCATGTGCAGTAAGATAGCGTTTCCAACATTACATTTCTTTATATCTAAAAATAAAGAATTATCTTTACAATACAAGCATCATCTGTTGAGGTCTTCTTGCAAAACTGAACAATCTAGCGGTGATACTATCCTTCTATAAATTTTCATATCGTCTGCATATAAACGAATGGAAGAATTTTTAATTACTTTGGAGATGTCATTAATATAAAAAAAAGTAGAGAACCAATATGACACCTGGGGCACACCAAATGAAACAAGAATGAAAGAAGAGCAATAGCCTTTAACTGTTACAGCTTGGCTACGATTACGAAGGTATGAACATAGCCACCAAAGTAGATCACTGTGTATACCGACTTCTTTTAACTTATGTAGTAATATATTATGGGAAATTTTATCAAAAGCTTTAGAGAAGTCAGTGAACACAACATCCACCTGGTAACCCTCGTCCAAAAATGACATTACATGTTGCACCAATAAATATAATATTTTTTGATGGATAATACACACTAACACTCCAGAAAAAAAGCAAATACCAGTTACAGCATAAAAAGTTACAGCATTTCATGTGAAATACCATATGAATATGCCTATTCAATTTTAAATTTATTACATCATGAACTAAAATTTAAAAATAAAAAGTATATAAATTTGTAAATGTTTAAGCCATTTTGGAGTAGATGAATTACAGTAAGAAATTATAAAAAAAATGCAGTTATTTTATTGATAATATGTGTTATTATTTTTGTAATAAAAGGCTAAGCCCCCAAGAACTGCATGTTTACCTTTAGTTAATTACCTAAACCTATGGAGTGTAGACTGTAGATACTAAAGTAGAACTACTTACGTATGCCACATGCGCATCCTTTTTGGCGCCTGCTTAGCGGTCTCGAGACCCCGGTCTTCCAGCAACTATCTAATGTCGCGGATCACAAGTCTAAAATTCAAATATAATACTCAAAATTATTTTGATTAAGGAAAAATAAAGAAGGTTATTGAAAAAATAAAACGAAAGCGTGGTGGTGGTTAAGTGTTAATGACCTTAAATTCCCTGATGATTAAGTTCCTTGAGACCAGTTTAGGTTGCGAATCTTTTATTACAATGTTACACAAATTCCGTGCGGTATTTTTTTTAAATAAATGCTCAGTAACAATAATAAGATACGTAACAACATACGTGATATCGACAGTTTTCTATCATTATTGTTCTTATTATTAGTAACGAGCGGAAATGTAAATTGTTAGGCCATTTTCATTTTTCGCAAAATGGCTAACGAATAACGACGTTTGTTGAAAAAATTTATTAATCATTAATTGTTAAAATACCTATTTCTGTCCAAAATCTTTATCAAATACACAATCTATGAATTAAAACTGTTCATTACTTACCCATTAATGATGGAATGCCGTTTTCAGTTTTGTCATTTTTGATCAATTTGTTTCACTCCACAAATTAGCGACCTGAAGTCGTCAACGCGCGCGCAAAAACGTTAAACGAGTCACAAGACTGAGTGACTGAGCCTTGACTCCTGAGTCCTGAGGTCTGAGAGTGACACGGAGAAGTGAGATTTGAAAGACGACTCATCAGTCATCACTCACGACTCACGACTGGACCAGTGTTGAGTGTTCACAACCTGATTCTGGACTTTGTAATGTTTACTGTTTTAGCAGCAGTCATTGATGTGTTTTAAGAGACTTGACATGTGGCAATATGCCATCCTTGTTTTTTTTATTAGATTTTGTGCAAATTAGAGCAGTACAGATATAATTTATGACAACAACGGCTTAGAAATACTTCAAATTCAGATATCGATCTCCAGGAGAGGGGTACACACTAGTAGTTAGTACTACACACATCCATGGTACTACACATTGTCATCCATGCTACACATTATGAGCAGCAGTGTTGCCAACTGTACGATTTAAATGGTATAAAATATAAATACATTTTACAGTTGATACGATGTACGATCATGTATTCGAAGTATTACGGAAAATATACAATCTTTACAAATTCAATCTTTATAACAAATTGGAAAAATAACCCAACTGCATAAAAGCTAACTAAAAAGATGAAAACAACGAAGGAATATAGTATATAGGAATATATTATGCAGTCGGAGACATACTGCTAACACGTTTCATCCTTGCCGTGAGATGTACATATGTATATCTCCGACTGTATTTTTGTGATCACCTCTTAAAAATTTATTTTGATACCCCACTCGATTGGTTTGGAATTTTTTTTAAAGAAACAAAAATTGGTGTCTGAAATCCGCCATCAATACAATTCTAATGACGTATAAATTTTTATTTGTCGTCCATGGTATGAATCATCAAAATCGGCCCTCGCGTTTCGTCTCTAGAACGCCACATAGGAACAAACAAATATACATATATAGACTGATAAACATATTACCTTTCTTTGTGTAGTGCAGTCGGGTAAAAAATAATATTACATTAAGTTCATTTTTTTGATATAAAAATCCAATAACAACAGACTTGAACTAGCCATAAACTTCTCTGTATTTTTTTACTTCACTTAATTTATTCAAATAATATATTAAATAAAACTATCTTCTCGGATTTTTCACGGATGACTCTCCCGTGACCATGATTGCTGTAAAGCAATCGAAACGTCGGGAACTGAAAATTAAAATAAATCCGCGAAAAAATACGAAAAGATTGTTTATTTAATATATTATTTGAATAAATTAAGTGAAGTAAAAAAATACAGAGAAGTTTATGGCTAGTTCAAGTCTGTTGTTATTGGTTTTTTATATCAAAAAAATGAACTTAATGTAATATTATTTTTTACCCGACTGCACTACACAAAGAAAGGTAATATGTTTATCAGTCTATATATGTATATTTGTTTGTTAAGAAAGTATTAAATAATATACTTGTTGCCAATAGGACTTTCTAGGCCAGATTTTACAAAAAACATAGATAGAGTCATAGATATAGCACTGTGCAAATATAAACTTTTTAATTGATTTTAATTAGTAAATTAGTGTCCAAGTTCTGGTAACCAAGGTCCAGAAAGTCACTTCTCGTTCGTATCTAAATTCTAAATATTAAATGTTTTCCCCTAAACGTTAAATATTAATTTTGAGTTATAACTTAGTTGTAATAATATTACGTATTTAATCATCGTTATTATTGTTTTATTGAAGTTTCAATGCGTACTATTTAATTCTGGAGTTTTTAGCAAAAAATAGCGATTTTTTTTCTAGCACGCCGTACGATCCCCTAAAAAAATGGAATTGGCAACCCTGATGCGAAGTTTTTCTTAACTTTAAGCGACACTTATCATAATAATGAAGAACTGTTAAAATTTTGTTTAATAATTTATTATTTACAAAATGACTAAAATAGCTGTCGTGACTGGTTCTAATAAAGGTATTGGTTTTGCTATAGTCCGAGGCCTTTGTAAACGATTTGAAGGGATAGTGTACCTCACGTCGCGAGATGAGAAGCGAGGAGCTGCTGCAGTCGCCGCCCTGAACCAAGAAGGCTTACATCCTAACTATCATCAACTAGACATAACAGATAAGCAGAGCATTACAACATTTCGAAACTATTTGAAAGAAAAATATGGATTTATAGATATTCTAGTTAACAACGCCGCAATAGCTTTCAAAACCAAAGCTACGGAACCAGTTGCAGTTCAAGCAGAACAAACACTGTTTGTTAATTACTTCTCAGTCCTTTCGACATGTGAAATTTTATTTCCTATTGTGCGTAATGGTGGCCGTGTAGTTAACATTTCTAGTTCATGTGGACACTTGAGCCTTATTCCCAGCGAGACACTAAGAAAACGCTTTCAAGACCCTAACTTGACCATTCAAGAACTCTCAGAATTGATGAATCAGTATGTCGAAGCAGCTAAAGAAGGCACTCATGCAGCGGAATGGGGAAACTCGTCATATGTTGTTTCTAAAGTCGGCTTAACAGCCTTAACTAAGATACAGCAAAGATTGCTCAATGATAGAGGTATGTGTATTGTAAACATGTTGATGAGAGATACATTAACAATTCAATCTGTTATAATGCTTTATCTCTGTAATAATTTTAAATGTTTTATTGTATTGTGACAGATTTTTAATTATGAAAAATTAAATAATTTTAGTAAGCTTAGTTAAAAGTCAGTAATTAATTTATTGCAACAATAAAAAAAAATTGTTAATATAAAAATAGTGACCTACCTGTTTAAAGTTACAAAATAGCCATATATTTAAAAAGTTTTAATTGTTTCAGATATAAAAGTGAATGCAGTTCACCCTGGATATGTAGATACTGACATGTCTTCACACAAGGGTGTGCTATCTATAGATGAGGGGGCTCAAGCACCACTATACTTAGCCTTGGATGCCCCTGACTCGGTCAGAGGAGAATATGTGTGGTTTGATAAGAGAATTTTTAACTGGAATGGAGAGAAACCTGAAGAAAAATATTAAAACATCTATAACCTTAATTTTTAAATTGATACCTGCATTGAAATTTGTGATAGATATGTTTTCTAAATATCATGTGATATAAAGCTTTAGGCTTATGAAAGATTTTCTTAGTATTTAAGTAACATATTGTTATCAGTCTTGCAAACCGAGCGTTTTATAGAGATTTGTGAGGGTGCTAAGTTCTTGAAATATTTACAAGAATATTTGTTTATATTTCCCTTCCACATTCTGCATTATAATAGTTTTAATATTACCTTAAAATATATATTTTATGCAGTTTAACTTTGTCGATAAATAATTATAATTAATCCTGTACTGATATTATAAAGAGGCAGAGTTTATTTGTTTGAACCTGCTAATCTCAGGAACTACTTATTCCATTTGGAAAATTCTCGTTAGATAGCCCTTTTATTGAGGTACGCTATATATATCATATAATATATAATATATAGGGACAAATCCGAGTGAAGCGAGGGTGAGTCGTTAGTATATATTGTATCCATTTTATTGTTTTCAATTTTATAGCACAGTTTTGGCATTGATCACAATAAAAGTAAAACTTATCAGTGTATCCCACAATTGCTTAAAACTGTCTTGTGTAATTAAAAAATAAAGGTTTTGTAATCATAAAATATATTTTTTATTATTCTTCGTATATTTATTTTGCGTTGTATGCTAAATTTATGCTAATACACTTACTTCTCTGTACAAAAAAAGACAAAAATCTTAAAATAAAAAAAAAATCGAAGTTCGAGTCGAATTTGCACGCGAAGGGTTCCATACCATCGTACATGTACTTTTTATCAATATGAATGTTAAAAAATGTAGAGCCAATAGAAATACATACTCTGTGAATATTTCAATTCTCTACCTATTACGGTTCATGAGATACAGCAATCTGACAGATAGAAGGACAGTAGATGCTCAGTAATAGGGTTCCATTGGCACGCTTTGGTTACAGAACCTTAAAAAGTTAGTGTTTTTTTTTTTTTTTTTTTAATTTATTAAGAACACCAACAACATAACACACAATACATTTAAATTCATTCTTAATCACAAGTTCTAGTATGTTAGTCACTTACAGGTGTCCATAGCACTGACCAACAAATTACATACATGCACTGCTAATATAAAGAAAATAAAATGACTAAAAAATAATGGTAAAAAAGTGTACAAAAAAAAAATAGCTAAAAAAAAAACAATTTTAAACGGTATGAAATAAAACAAATACAGGCTAACAAGTAAAACAGTTCGTTACGTTTATACAAAATAATAATAATAATAAAAATTATTAAAACATTAAAATCTATAAATAAGGTTAAGTTATCTTAAGTAATTTTATGTATAAAATTTTTTTTTAACTAAGACTTATGTTAATAAATATTTATAATTACTTACTCCTAAAATCTATTTGTTAGAAGTTATACTTCTTTGTTTTGTTTTTTAGAGCATTCAACCCTCTCCATTCTACCCTCCATAATATCCATAATAATCTGTGAATTTGAATTAAACTTAGGAAAAAAGCAGGTAGGTGATTGTTAAAAGCATTTTATTTTACCCTTTATAATCCCTTTTATTATTAGTTTAGTTATGTAGTTATAAGTGACTGTGATATTTACAACTTATAAAGTTTTATTAACTTATTTATTTATAAAAATGAGTTCCAATTCCTTAGTTACTGTAATAATTGGTCAAGTGGGTGATGGTTTCGCCCCGGTTGCAAATCATTGTAAAGGAACTGTGTATATTATATCACAAGGCCGATTACAAGTAAAAAATGTCGCTGCACTTAAAAAAAGAGGTCATATTGTAAACCACCTTAACGCGAACTTCAAAAAGCTAAATAAATTATCTAAAAAGGTCTGTTATATGCGAAATGATATTCAACGCAATTATGGAGGAATAGATGTTTTAATAAATACAGCTACATACAACTGTGATTATAATTCGAATGTCTCTGTGCATTTTCAAGCGAAGACAGTAGCGTATTTTAATTGCTTGGCTGTTATGACAATATGTGGTAAACTTTTTCCAATATTGCGAAATGGTACTAGCACTGTGATTTACTGTACTTTAAAATACAACTATCGCCATCTTATTCCAAATGTATTAAAGAATCGGTTTGAAAATATAAAGTTGACTTTCAACCACATCAAGTTGTTCATATATCAGTACTTAAAAGCAATTAAACAGAGGACTTATGAGGCAGAGTGGGGAAGCTCTCCATATGCAGTTTCTAGAGCTGGCTTTATTGCTATGAAAAATTTACATAGAAATATCCTGAACATTAAAGGTCAGCTTTTAATCTAAATCTATTTTTATATGAAGTATTTTAAATAATAATCAGAATCAATAACACTATGAGTTAATATGTAAAGAAAATTTATAATATTTTTTCATTTAATTTTTATAAGGTAGCCAGCGCAATTACAGGCAAGAGGCATAACATCTTAGTCCTCACAGTGATAACGTACCGGCGGTTCTGCAGTTTTGTTACATAAAACTTAAGTGCATGAACCGTAGGTGTTATGGGCGACAGGTATCGCTTTCCATCAGGTGGACTGTCTGCTCGTTTATCACTGAGTATTATAAAAAAAATAATAATAATAATGCTAATGTATCCTTCTAACCATTCTATTAATATTAAATCTACAAATGTTAATACAAAAACTTATATCATTATCATTCCATTTCAGGTATAAAAATATATTGTGACTTTGGAATCAATGTATGTTTGGACCCCTATCGCATATGTTGCCAAAATCAGGTTTTTAATGGGGACAATAGTCCGTTTTTTGTTGATAATTTATCAGGTATCACTGACTTTGAAATACACCAAGATGTGAACGTGCAACATAATTTTCAGACGATGATAAGTAACCAAAATAGAGTGAATGCAAATGTATTAAAGGAGACAACAAACATTCAAACAAATACAAAGAAGCGTGCCAGATATGATAGTACTAATAGCCAAGAGGACTCCAAAAAGCTATGCACACGCACTATATGTACTACAAACCTAAATAACTGCGCTAGTACTCCGGTAAATTTAAATGTAGCTATATCTACCAAATCCAAAAGAGACCTTACAAAAGAAGAGGCAAATTATATAAAAGATGAACTGCATAAAATTATTATTGCCACTTGCGCTCAACCAATGAGTGCCAATGTAATATATCCTGCTTTCGACAAAACTCCATGTTATAGTGAAGGAGTACTAAAGCTGTGGTGTCTAGATGAAAAAACTCTAACTTGGCTGAAAGATATAATATCAAAATTACATTTACCCAGAGAAGAATGCAATCTCACTGTGATAGATCAGCGAGATATACCAGGAAAAGTAAAAGTTGCTTTATTCGTGTTTGATTTTAATGGAGAAATAGATTTTTTACAACGGGTCCTTATTGCACAAAATCGATGGTGTGATATGACATTATGGAGTCTGTTCAGCTATGAACGAACTACCATAGAAGAACCCTCTGGAATATTTCTAATTTTAAACATACCTATGGATGATATACCTAAAATAATGATTCGTAGACGACAGATAGCCTTTTCGATAGGTTCGATTACCATCAGATTTATCAATGGTACAGGCTTCAGTAATGAACCCACAGGGGTAATAAATAGAGCTGATGTGAATGATTGGGTTATGGTTCCAATAGAAAGAAATGCTCTTGATCATGATGTTTCAAATAATTCTTTTCCATCTTTGAGCGATGCTCTTCAATGTATTGATGAATTTATGCCAATTATACCTGTCATTCAAAATTTATGGGGTAGGAACTTAGAAATGTGCTAACTCCATACATGGGCGGCAGCAGCAGAATTATTTCCAGAGGGGTGCATCTGCTTCATATTAAACTAATTAATCTTTTAAATGATTAATTTTATAATTTTTATTCATATCTTATTGATCATCTTTTCTTTGAAGATATGTAACTAAACAGGGATTTTACTAATACAATTTTATTATTTTCCTTCATGGCAGGGTGTAAGTGCATCCCCTTGCACCCTCCTCTTGACTCCCATGACTCCATAGGTTTTCTTATATATTTAGTAAAAAGTAAAACAATGAAGTTTTCAACTAAGAGAAGAGTGATTTATGTAGATTTATACCTTAACAGTATTTGAATTATTTTATTTTTTTAAACATTAAAAATTTTAGAAAACTGTTATATTTGTTACTGATATTGAATTTTAAAGTATCGTATCGTTTTAAGAGAAAAGTTTTTTTTAGTTTTAAAATTGTTGATTCTCATTTATATAATAAGTTTGAACATAATCATGTAACTCAAAAGTTAAATTGTGTTTAACACCCAAAACTGTTACTTTATTTTTAAGAATATTTTATTTATTTTTTAAATAAATATTTTTTTTTTATATTTCCTGATTATTTTTTTTCATAAGAACCCATCAAAAGCCGATATATCTGATTGTGAGTTAAAGAACAAAGATGTTTTTGTACAAAAGAAATACTCTAGAAAATCTACTAACTTACTCTCGCTTCGCTCGTCTGTTACTTTTTTTTTTGATCTCCTTCCTACAAACAATCCTCGCTATTTGGTACGGGCGATTGTTGTATAAAAGTTATACATATATTTTGAAGTTTATTTAGTTATATATGTACAATCATATAGTGAATATTCTTTCAACTAGTGAGATAGATAACGTCTGTGTTACTTAGGTCTATCTGCCTGCCTCGGTGGTCTATAGTGGCTTGCATGAACGGCCAGAGATCCTGGGTTCAAATCCCGAGTCGGGCGAAGTTAAATTATTCAGTTTTTCTGTTAAGATATTCTCACTCGGACCGATTTTTTTTAATGTAATTAAAGCATTGGATGTAACATCAGTCTATCGAATACAATTAGGGTTGTGGACATGCCCACTAGGCCCATAAACGGTGAATCCGCGTTTGGCCAATTGCAGGAGATATTATGAATAATTTAGTGTACAAGTATCCTTCCACTCGACAATCCCTTTTTGATATGGCAATAAATAACAGGCACTATGTACAGTATAATTATTATTTAATCTATTATGTAAAAATTGACCCTTATAATACATATTCTGGTAATTGAAACAAATAACAAAAACCTTACATTATCTTAGAGATCATTAACATAACCTATTGTGATGTGAAGTACAAATAAATTAATTTACTCTTATTTTCATATATCTAATACATAATCTTATATTGTAGCGCTCTAAAGCATAGTTTAGACTGACACTATACACGGTACTCTTAGTGTATACACCGAGTGTCATTAATTGTGACATTTATTGTGACACAATAATTCATGTATCAGCGGCTGTATTAAGTGTCTCGTGTAGTTGAAAAGTTTTTGAACAAGCTCGACATTTTCAATACACCGCACCGCGTAGAAGATAGCACTTAAAATAAGCTTCACGTGGAGCAAGGAGTGTGAACATATCGGACACAATTTCCCTACATTTATATACAGACAGTACCCAAGACACAAAAATTTCGTTAAATTATGAACAGTACAGAAATTAATGTCTGACATTTATGTCGCAATTTGTGTCGTAGTCTAAACTTAGCTTAAGAGTAGTAGAGTGAGATAGCAAATATCTCTATCTCTGTTCTTCCTACTGAATTCGGAACATTCAAATTAGAGTGAAAAGGACAAATTAGTGTAATTTGTATGTGGACTAAAACAATACATGTATTAGACATATGCTTACATTTTAAGAATTGAATTGACTAATAAACTACATATTACAATAAAAACATACAGCGTTTCGTAATTTTGCGACACATGCAGAGAATAACATTGTAAATACATTGCTCTGTAGTGACAATTTAAAAAATAATAAACAGGCTAGAACCTTCGTTTCATTACAGACATTCCGCCATTTTTTTTTTACTTGCGGCGCACATATGCCTATATATGAATAGAAAGCACATAAATAAATATATGAGTATCGATAATATAATGTCCCAGAGTTTCACGTTTGCGAGATATTTGAAAGTAAAGACATATGGCAACACGTAAATATTGCTCATTAAAAATGAATTCTAATTATTTATATATCTTGGAAAAATTACACCTTCCGGCATTATAATATTACTGATATTATATATTTAAATATCTTCTTTTCAGCCATACTAGATTCATCGTGCGCCTCTACTTTGAAATAACATCAAAATGGCGGCGGATTGCTGTCACTTTTCATAGAAAAATGTTTGATCCTCTTTATAGCTAAATATAATGAGCTACAATGTTATTCCTTTGTATATTCCTTGATATTTTCATTCCCATCTGGCACTAACGGAGAATTGAAAGTCGAAAACATTTAACCGACTTCAAAAATGGAGCTCATTAATTCGACTACATTTTCAATGCGATATTGTCACCGTATATAATTTTAATGAGATTTTCTATACTTATAAAAAAATATCGTGTACATTTAAAGAAAAAAAATAATTAAAATTATTTTTTTACTTAAGTGTACACGTATAATCATATAAATAATAATTAAAACAAATCTGTCGGGAACTGTAGAATAATAGGTTTTTAATGTTGAGAAATTATATAGTATAGCCCATGAAAATATGGTGGCAACATTTTATTGAGATAATAATAAGGGTTAAAATGCTTGCCATAAGTTTAAATAACTTTGTACCTAGAATCTAAAGTTTATCACAACGTTTACAATAAATAATTAAAAAAATCAAATCAATGCCTATTTAAGTATTGGGTTAGAGGTAGCCAGTTCGATTCTCGCGACACAATTTTTAGGGTTCCGTACCCCGAAAGGTGCCAACGGGACTCTTATTACTTAGCCTCGCTATCCGTCTGTCTGTCTATCAGCGGGCTGTATCTCATAACCAGTTATAGGTAGAGTTGAAACTTTCATTGTGTATTCCAATCGCCGCTATAAGCGAATTTCAAAATGGCCGCCATGCAAACTTAAGAAAAAAATAGTACATATCTTGCACGACGGTACGGAACCCGTTGTGTACGAGTCCGTCTCGCACTTAACCGTTTTTAATATTAGCTCTAAGAGGTGAAATAATATCAAACTACTAATATATATTATACTAACAAAAATAAGAGTTTATTCGTAACTCCACTATACATCTAATCGACATACTTATTTCATTATACATTTGACAGCCTAATTAAAATTCAAATAATTCATATATTTTACTTAAATCACTTCGTGTTATTGAATGTGTGTACATATATTTAAAACGTTTGTCTGGCAGTGGCAATGTTTGAAGGCAATATGAGTAGGTCAGAGCTAAAGTGGCCTAACTTAAAAGATTAGATTAATTATACAAAGAAAAAACTACTAAAACAAATAGATACACCGACAGACGACAGTCTTTTAAATTTATATAATATGTGAATGTATGATGTGTGTATGAAGTATGGGCACTATAACATCTAAACCTTGTAAAATTATTAATTATTATAGAATAATAATATGTTAACATTTTGTGATATCTATTGATGTTCTTTTTATTGAATAAATAATTATGTTGGGACATTAACACACAGCACCATCTAGTTCCATGGTAAGCTACGAGGCTTGTGTTATGGATACCAGATAGTTGATACACTACACATATATAACTTTAAATACATGTATACATAATACATATTATAAATATAAACACCCATGACTGGAGTGCAAGCATAAGCAAGATAAATACTTCATAAAATCTGAACAATTTTGACTAATTGTTAGTTAAAATTGGACAATGAAAAAAAAAATAATTTCTAATCTATGATATATGAGCAGTTGTTTTTCAATTTGCCTCCGGTTGCGGTTAAAGTACTAACACTAAGTAAGAAAAGGACGCTAATAAATGCTTGAAACGGAAGACTTGTCAGTTTTTATACATTTATATTAAAAAAAACTATCAATAAATTACTTATAATATTTCTCAATCAACTTTTTTCCATATACTTGAATAAATGTAATATATAAATATCTCGTGTCACGGTGTTTGTGGTCGCACTCCTCCGAAACGGCTCGATCGATTTCAATGATTTTTGGTACGAAGTTCCTTATCGCGCGTTGTGAAAGGGCGCTAGACGGAAAAAATTCTCACGAAAAGTTGTAACGACACTTTTTGCTATAGTAAGCTATTGTAAGCTGTGCGGCGTGCGCATGTTTCTCTGTCTGTCTCTCTCTCTCTCTTATAGAAAGCAAGCCAGATATTTTCATTTCTATTTCGCATTGAACAGTGTGGTGTCGCGACGATTATTTTTGTTGAGTGTATACAGGTTTTTTGTACATAATAAATAATAATAATAATGAATCCTGACAGTGTTTCTTAATCGAAAGGAATTTCGTTCCATCCGGGTGTCCCTTGACACCTCTTTAATTGTTTATTTTGTATATTTGGTAGGTATAAGAATAGGTCGTAAAGTATTTTTCACCCTCCCACCCCTCATTTTTTTTGTATTAATAATATTATATAGATACATATCATGATATCATAAAATATTGTTGTATAACATAAAGCCAAAGAGGTTTTTGTGTAGATTGTACGCGGACGAAGCCGCGGGTTTCGCTAGTATTATATATAAAATTGTGATTTAGGCCATATTAGCTCTGAGTTAAGTGTTCCATAGCAGCCATTCATTTACCCGTTAAGAACATAACTTATTATTTATTTATAAATAAAACAATACCCTTTAGCGGTTATTCTTATTTAATTCGATCATCGTAGGAAGACTCTGATGTTGAAAATTGAAAAATTATAATATACAATAAAAAGTTATTTTAAACCTAATTTATATTAAAATATAGTAATGATTTATGAGCTACATAATCTATACATATAATAAAATTCTACCTGTGTCGAATCTGTACATTAAACATTTTTTGGAAAATCTTATTGAAATAGTCATTATTATCGATACAGCGGCCAAATCTATAGTTTTTAGGAATTTTCGTCTGTTTGTTTGTCTGGAAACGCATTACGAGAAAACCAGTGGACAAATTTTGATGAAATTTGGTATGATGATAGCTGGATCATGCGTGTTATTTATTTATAAGTAGAGGAAAGACTAATTAGTAATGTCTTGATTGATTTAAAAAAATACAATGCCTAAATAATAGAATATATTTTAATAACGACGCATAACGCGACGCAAAAACCGCGGGCGAAAACTAGTGCCAGGTAAAATTATCCTATTAATGAAGTTCTATAAGATGCTTCAGAATTTTAATATTTTAACCCAAAATAATAAAAATATTCACATTGCATTTTAATTCTTTAAAAACCTTATAATTCAATAAATACACTCATATCATTTAATTTTTCCCTATATTGTCAGTTAAAAATTTTTTAAAACATTGCTTTATCTATAAATAAATAAATTAAAAAAAAAGGAAAAATATCGAACCCACTACCAGAGATCTTCCCACAACAACCAAAAGAACTACACATTCACACAAACAATTAGCTAAATCAATACTCGCGCGGTATCCCTAGAAACGTTTCAAAGGAGGGCACTTCCAAATCTGGCTCCTTCTTTACTTCTATTAACCCCTCATTCCCTATATTCAAGGGGTCTTCACCGGTGATATTGGTTACTGCGTTTTTGACCTTCGCATTCATTATTTCATCGACATTATTCACCATTATTAATTTTCTTTTTGTTTGGGCTTTTATTTCAGCACGGGTCATGTTGAGATGTTTTAGTTTGTAGTGAACTTTCACGTAGGATTGAGTTTTGAACTTCTGCCCGCATTCCATACAAGGGTAGGTCTCTCCGGAGTGGCCTCGGATGTGACGCGTGAGGACTTGACGATTCTGTAATATATTAAAAACAATTAAATATTGTAAGAAGTTGTGTATGTTGTATGTTAAGTTGTACATTAGGTACAAATATTGTAGTGTATAATTTTTTTTGTTTGGAATGGGTTTTTTTGTTATTTTAGTTCTACTTAACATATAAGGTAATATTATAAAATAGAAAGTGTTCGCTTGTTTGCTTGTTTGTTCAATTGGTTCGTTTTTTTTAACGCAGCAACATATCAATGTATCATCGTTTTCTTTTCATGAAATAAGTATATATTATTTTAAATTATCATTTATTTATAATTTTTCGTTAGTGGAAATTGCAAAATAAAGGAGATAAAATTCACGTTTTTTTATAGTTGTATGCACAGTTTAGTGTGACACAGTGTAGTGTAGTGTCACTTATGGGTAGTGTAGAGTCACACAGAGTGGTGTAGTGTGTCACAGAGTAGTGTAACGTGACATAGAGTAGTGTATTGTAACACAGAGTAGTGTAGTATGACACAGAGTGATATAGTTTGTCACAGAGTAGTGTAGTGTGAAACAGAGTAATCTAGTTTGAAACAGAGTAGTGTATTGTGTCTCGGAGTAGCACAGAGCACCGACCGCGAAGCACTTCCCGCAGACGGGGCAGCTCTTGTCGCGCGGCGGCGGGATGCGCAGGTGCGCGGCGCAGGCGTGCGCGCGCAGGCGCGCGGGCGTGCGGAACACGCGGCCGCAGGCGCAGGCGTGGCGCCGCTGCTGCAGGTGCGTCCACTCGATGTGCGACCGCACCTCCGCCTTCGTGAAGTACCACTTCTTGCAGTAGTCGCATTGGAATCTGCACACACACACACATACATTATAAACATTTTTTTTTAACAAACGGCAGGTTGTAGGTATAGCGATGTTACAGTCACTTTAAGTATAATAATTATTGGACTAAATAAAAAAAATGACATTTTTAAAGACCTATCTTTGCAAAGGTGTGCATTGGTTTTTCATTAAAAAAAAACATTGTCTTTATATTTCAATGACTCTTTAAGTAAAATAGCTATAGGTTATTTATATATAAATAAAATGAACTTGACGATATTATAAGTTAAGGTTTAGAATTTGTTTGCTTTGATTGTCTAGTGAAAATTATTGATTTTTCGGTTGGACAGTTTCAATGAAATTGGCTGCTGTAGCCGAAATCAGTCTGGAAGAAATTAGCTTCCCATTTCTCCCATATATCTCTGTAGTGTAACTACTTGATTAAATTTAAATATTAATTAACCTAATTTATATTTCTTTTCACTTACGAATGTATAGAAAATAAATAACAACGCACGGACAAACGCGCGCTCCGCCGTTTAATATTAGATAAATGCATCTTTAGAAGCCCCCCTCGCGTGGCGCCGGCGCAGGCGCAGGTTCGTCGCGGCGAGGCAGCCAATCGAGAAACTTATCTAACTTATCCATTCTAAAAAATATACCGTTGTTTTTGTTAACCCCTAAAAACTACAGACCCCCTCAACGAACAGCATACTCACTTGCGCGTGTGGTCGGTGTGCATGCGCTGCGTGTGGCGCATGAGCATGGCGCGCGTGGTCAGCACGCGCCCGCACTGCAGGCACGTCGTGTTGCACTGCGCACTGACGGACAATCTTATATATAATATACTAGCGACTCACCCTCGCTTCGCTTCGGGTTCGTCCCTAGACAAAAACAAAACTATCCCACGGCACCCGTACATTTTCCGGGATGATATATAGCCTATAGCCTTCCTCAGTTAACGGGCTATCTAATGTAAAAAGAATTTTTCAAATCGGATTAGTAGTTTCTGAGATTAGCGCGTTCAACCAAACAAACAAACTCTTCAGCTTTATAATATTAGTATAGATATAAACATCTCTTGTCACGGTGTTCGTGGTCGTCTCCGAAACGGCTCGACCGATTTTAATGAATATTTGATAGGTATGAGAGAGAATATGTCGTAAAGTATTTTTCATGCTCCTACCCCCACCCCCCATTTTTTAATCGCGATTTTAATATTTTTCTATGAATCATATTCAAATAATTTAAATATTATATAAATATATATTAGAAGGTGAGCCGCTATCTATACAGATAAATAAAATTGGTATGCCTGTTTGTAATATTAAAATAACCGCTTTATTACTAAATGCATATGGATATATACACGGTACATATACCAAAACAACATTTTTTCAATTTTTGTCTGTCTGTCTGTTTGTTCCGGCTGATCTCCGAAACGGCTGGACCGATTTTGACGAGACTTTTACTGGCAGGGTGTTATAGGGAGTAACTTAGGCTACTTTTATTTTAGAAAAAGAATCAGGGTTCTGCGAAAAAAAATTAAAACACATGAAATTGTAAACAAAATCCGCGTACGGCGTACGCACCCGAGCAAAACGAGGGTAAATTGTTATATAATGTAAATGAATATCTTAGGAGTAGCAAGCTACTATTAATGTATACCTAAACATAGCTAACCGTGAAAACATACCTAGGGACGAACACGAGCGAAACGAGCGTGAGTCGCTAGTACAACATAAAACAAAACAGGTTCTGCTAATTATTTTATATATTCTTTATTATTATGGAAACGATATATAAATGGCTTCTAACCATTAATATACAAAAACCCAAAATAAACAATTAACGTCTCAAAAGTGTCCTCAAATTGCACATATGTAATTCCAAAGTAAGGGCTTTTTTCAAATCTCTTTTGTTCGTTGCTTTTCGAATGAAAAAAATTAATACACGCGATGTTTCACTCAAAAAAGTACTTTATGCGGTGTGCGTAAGTTCGTATTTGTGATTAGGAAGTTCTAATTGAACTTTAGATTTTTGAATTTCAGTCTTTGGTTGATTTAACGTCTTTTGAAAAGATATTTGTTAGAAAATGTATGTCTATGTTATTAAATATTTTAACATTTTATATTACACTGGCGACTCACACTCGCTTGACTTGGTTTCGTCGACGTATCACAATACATTAGTGAAAACCGCACCCAAATCGGTTAAGCCGTTTCTGAAATTAGCGTGCACAATCGCAGATACAGACAAAAATTCTAAAATTCATTATTTTGGGTTCTATTGCGTTAATAAAGGCCTTATAAAACAGTTTTCCATCTTCCATGTACAGATAGCAATCAGTTACAATTTTATTATATGTTTAGATATAGTATATACCTATGTACATAGGTATGATGAGTTGTGGGTTGTATTTTCCCGTAGGAAAAAGATAATATTCCAGTAGTAACAAACAGAACGTTTAAACATACCCCCTCTCCCGCAATGGACCAGCGTAGCTGCGCCCTGTGAGATTCGGTACGATGGTGCCGTCTTCATTTCTGAAAAAAAAAAACTTAAAATTTTCCATACCATCTAATATATAAAGATGCAGAGGTCCTGGGTTCGAGTACAGTATGAAGTCAAATACATATATTTATTGGAGGAGTTAGGAAGTTACGCTTGTTGTGTTAAACTCATGTGACTATTTAAAAGTTAGTGGTCTTTTAAAAATAAATAAATAAGACTCGGTCGCGTCGTCATAGACAGGCAATTCGTGTTGATCGCTTCGAGACAACCGAAACCCTGGAATAATATCGCAGCATGCGTGTGTATGGATGTGAGTGTACAAATATATGTGTGTGTGCGAGTGTATATGTGCGCGTGCTGCGTGTGCGTACGTGTACGCATCTCTCTTTCCCTCTGCGCGCGCGTTTGTGTGTGTTGTGTGCGCGTCCGTATATTCATTTCTCTTTCTCTCTTGCGTGTGTGTGTGTTTTGTGTGAGTGTGCTGCGTGTGCGTATTGTTATATATTGTTTCAGTGTATAAGATTTTACTCTGTCATAATTCCCCTTACCCCCTGTACCTCACATAGTGTTAAGAGTTACTTTAAGTAGTCATAAAAAAGTGTAAATACAAAAATATAAAAAAAAGACTTTTAAATAACACCTCGTAACAGTACGTATATGCATCTCTCTCTGTGTGTGCATGTGTGTGTGCGCGCGCGCGCACTCGTGTGTGTGTTTGTGCGTGCGCTCATGCGCGTGTATTGTGTGCGTGTGCGTGCGTGCGTGTGCGCGTGTGCGCGCGTGGGACTCACAGGCGGTCCTGCGCGTGGTGCTGGCGCAGGTGCACGCGCAGCACCTCGGCGTTCTTGAAGGCGCGCTGGCAGTGCGGGCAGGCGGCGCGGCGCCGGTCCTCGTGCGTGTGCAGGTGCCGCACCAGGTACGCCTTGTTGCGGAACTCGCGCCCGCACTCCGAGCAGATCGCCTTGCGGTCGATGTTCTTGCGCACCTCCTCGTTGTGAGTCCTGGAATGTTACCCACCTATTATGACGACACGTTTGGCTCGGTTTGCAGTGATCCTACATGCTGTGCCAGCGGTCGCGGGTTCTAGTTTTACTCCAGTTGTGGGTGTTTATATTTATAATATGTATATATTTAGAGTTATAAATATGTATTATATTAACTGCCTGGTATCCATAACACAAGCCTCATATCTCACCATGAAACTAGATGGAGTTGTGTATTAATGTACCAACTTATTTATTTATTTATTACAACGTTAATTTTTATATTAAGATTTGTACTACCATACTGTTCTAAAACATTATTGTTCAACTTCATAAGTATACATAAAATTATATAATTTTAATAATACCAACTCCATAAATACCAGATTATACAGTTGCCCACTTACATTGGTAACGCGCTCGCTTGGGAAACCGAGTGAAGCGGGTTCAAATCCCGGGTCTCGCACATCTTAATATTTTCATGTGCGAATCATTTCTAACATGATTACCACTTGCCTTACGGTGAAGGAAAACATCGTGAGGAAACCTGCATGTCTGAGAGAACCTAGCAAGTCTTCGAAAGACATGTGAAGTCCGCCAACCCGCACTTGGCCAGCGTGGTGGACTATGGGCTGATTCCCCTCGTCTTGAAGGGAGGCCCGTGCCCAGCAGTGGGACGTTAAAAAGGGCTGAATACAATTTGAATTATGAAGTACTAGCGACACACCTTCACTTCGCTCGCGTTTGTCCCTAGGTTGCTTCCACATACAAACTTTTTAGCCCCATTTTACCCCTTTAAGGGATGATTTTCGGGATGAAAACTATCCTATGTCCTTCCCAGGATCTCAAACTATCTTCATACCAAATTTCATCTAAATCGGTTCAGTAGTTTCGGAGCCTATTCGATACAAACAAACAAACAAACATAAAAACAATTTTTTCCACTTTACAATATTGGAATAGATAATATAGCTATGTATGTATTTCCAAACATCTGAATAAAATACTAAATAGGTATTCCTAATATCCTTTTTATTAATAACTCAATATTAAAATTGTCTACTGAAAATTTCATTACAATTAATCAATATATCTCTAATAAAATAGGCTGTGAAAGCGACACAGTAAAAACCGTATTTAGAACCATCTATCAAAAAAATACTAGATACACAATCCCATGCAAAAATTCTCTTAAAACTGCCACCAATTGTGTTTAAGTAATTATTCTAGTTGAAACAAATATACAACAATGTAAATCGAACCTTAAACGCAATGCTTAAAGTTGTTTTCTCAAAAAAAAAATTTTTAAAGAGCGCTCAAATGTTCAAATGAGCGCTCATTCGGTGAGGACATTTTTTGGCGCTGATTGTGTATCTAGTACGTTTTTGATCGATGTTTAGAACCCATAAAACCACTACTGACCTCACATGACACCTGAACCACCCCCTCTCGTAGAACACCCGGCCGCACACCGGACACTCCAGGTGCAGGGGGCGGGTGTGCATTTGCTCCACGTGCCTCTTCAGATACTGGGGACGCCTGGAATTAATTTGGATACATTTTGTTTAATAAACTAATTATTTCTTATTAAACCTACACATATAATAAAATTCTGAGTTGAATTTGTACATTTAAATATTTTTTGGAAAATCTTACTGAAATAGTCATTATTATCGATATAGAAGCCGAATCTATAGTTTTTAGAATGTTTGTCTGTCTGTCTGGGAACGCATCACAAGAAGACAACTGGACAGATTTTGATGAAATTTGGTATGATGATTGCTTTGGTATGGTTATCCGGGTCAACATATAGGATACTTTTTATTGCGTAAAAATATCTCATCCCTGAGAAATCTATACTAACAGTTTAAATGCTCCTAGAGACAAATCCGAGCGGAGCAAGGGTGAGTCGCTAGTGTTATATAATAATAATAATAATAAAATCTTAATAATTGTCTGATCACAATGTTCCTTTGTCCCTATATCATAGCCATTTTACTCAAAGACTATTGACATTATATATTTACTAGCGACTTACCATCGCTTCGCTCGGACGCGTCCCTATGTAAGCGGATTTTGTTCACAATTTCATGGGTTTTCATTTTGACAAATATTTTTAAATAACAGTAATAATAAAAGAAGTGTGTGTGTGTATGCAATTCACTCACGCTAGAAATGAAATTTCAGAAAAGTAACCTACGAGAGAATAAGATGAATATAGAGTATCAGGAGTAGGGTAATTATAAGGTTTATTTCTTTTATAATACTTTTACCAAATTTAAAAGTTATTTTACATTTTATTTGATATAAATATACATTACATATAATTCAGTAATTAATTTTATTATTTTTCACTTTCTGCGTAATGTATTCTATCGCAGATAATTATACAAGGCGTATTGGGCATATATTTATAGAAATATATACGGAAAGAATATAATATTATATATTTGTCAGACAATAACAACGGTTACCATGGCAACATGGCAATGTATTCTATATCATTCTCTCGCCGGCTTAATCTTTATATTTTTTATATTATAAAACTAACGAGTTTATTTGTTTGTTTGTTTGAACGCGCTAATCTCAGAAACTACTGATCCGATTTGAAAAATTCGTTTTGCAATTGTTAGCCTGTTGACTGAGGAAGGCTATATATCATCCCGGAAAAGCGTACGGGTCCCGTGAGTCAGATTTGTTTTTGTCTAGGGACGAACCCGAAGCGAAGCGAGGGTGAGTCGCTAGTCTTATATATGTATTTATGTATCTGTTTCTTTTTAGTGTCGCATTTCCGTTTCATCGAGTTTCAAATCACAACGATTTTAAAGAAGTTTGACTTCTTAAAATCTATACTAATATTATAAAGTTGAAAAGTTTATTTGTTTGTTTGGGTGAACGCGCTAATCTCAGAAACAACTAATCCGATTTGTAAAATTCTTTTTGCATTAGATAGCCCGTTAACTGAGGAAGGCTATAAGGCTATATATCATCCCGGAAAAATGTACGGTTCCCGTGGGACAGATTTGTTTTAGTCTAGGGACGAACCCGAAGCGAAGTAGAGTGAGTCGCTAGTATTAAATGAAACAAAACTCACTTAAAGTCCCGTCCGCAGTGCGTGCAGATGAAGGCGGCGCCGAGGTGCTCGCGCATGACGTGCGCCGCCACCGTGTCCTTGTCGCGCAGCTGCAGCAGGCAGATGGCGCAGCGGTATCTGTTATATATCACTACATAGTATAAAACGAAGTCGCTTCCCGCTGTCTGTCTGTCCCTATATATGCTTAGATCTTTAAAACTACGCAACGGATTTTGATGCGGTTTTTTTAATAGAGTGATTCAAGAGGAAGGTTTCTAATGTGATATCCTAAATAAACACTTTTTTTTACGCTTACATTGCAAACGATGGCTGAACCCTACGAGACAGATTAAAATAATGAACTACAGTAAAGTACACCTTAAAAAGGTCTACAAAAAAGTCCGCGATTCCGCGATAGCATACCTATAGCGCGATGCGATAGCATACCTATACGCGATAGCATGTCTATCTCTTAAAGATAATATACTATATCCATTTTACTATATCCAAGCTCGGGACAAACCCGGGCGAAGCTAGGGGGATTCGCTAGTTATATATATAAAAATTAGTAGGCGCTCGTAAAGTAAGTCATCATGTATTAACGACAATACAACAACTATCACAAGCGTTTTCGAGATTGCGCTGTTGATATTGTCGGCAAAGCTCGGAACCGGTTTAAAAAACCGTTTATTTCAGTAATATAATGGTGTAATTTATCATCATTCTTTAACCGGTTAATGAAAACGATCGGTCTAGTAAGACCGAAAGCTACTCTCAGAGAAAGGTTAGATTTCGGTTTTGATACCGAAATAAACCGGTTAATACATTCATAAGTAAAAATCGTTCATGTATCTTTCAACTAAGCAATTCATCATTGGCAAAAATTCGCAAAACGTAAACACACAAAAACTCATTTTAACCGGTTGATTCCAATCATGGAACCTGAATTCGTCAAAAACCGATTTCTATGTTTTAACCGGTTAAAGAACGCAACCGAAACCCTAACCCGAACAGCCTTTCGGTTTAGGGTCCATGATTAAAACCGGTTTAAAAAATTTACACGTTTCCGAGCCTTGATTATCAGCATGAGAGCAGATTTTTAGAGGTGGTAGGACTCTGTCAAGCCTGAGGAGTCCGACTGGATGGGTACCACCCCCTTATCTATTTCTGCCGCCAAGCAACAATGATTGCATTGTTGTGTTCCGGTTTGAAGGATAAGGTAGCCAGCGCAATTACAGGCGAGAGGCATATCATCTTAGTCCTCACAGTGACAACGCACCTGTGGTTCTGCATTTTTGTTAGTTAAAACCTAAGTGCATGAACCGTAGGTGTTATGGGCGACAGATACTGCTTTCCATCAGGTGTTCTGCCTGCTCGTTTGTCACTGAATCTCATAAAAAAAAAAAAAAGATAGAAAATGGCTCTAAGGTTTAGTTAGAAAGAAACAAATCATATTACAACATATTTACACATTACTACTAAAGTTGACAAAGGAATTTAGTAAGACTACTTTTAAATTCAAACATATTAGCGGAAAAGATATCTAATTCAACATTATTATTTAGAAAGCGTATTGTACTGTATACAGATCCTTGGCATAGCATATAATAATATTATTATTAGTTATAATAAAAAAAAAACCGTTTCGCTTTATCTGCTTAAAATTAAAAAAATAAATAAAAAATATACCGGCGGTAATGACGTAACTTGTGGCGGTACAGTACATCGGCCGTCTTCACGCGAGCCTGGCATATGTCGCATTGGTGGTCGCCGTTCTCCTGAAAAACCAAAAGCATTTTATAATCATGCCCTACCGTCAAATTTCGGCCACGGTGGTCAATCTCACTGAGACGCTTAGAATTTCAATATGTTAATTTGTGATTTTAGAATTTTTACAGAAATCCTATAGATAGAACTACTATAAAATTTCTGCAATTCAATAAGAGGCACTAGGGTATCAGACCGTCACTGAAATTTATTGGTAGAAAAAAACTTAATAACTATACTTGGCCTGACCTGGTACTCGATCCCAGAACCTGCGGATATGCAGCCTTACATTTTAGTCGCTAGACTCGATTCCAGTACGTTTTATTTGGAATAAACCGAAATCACCTCAATCCTGAGACAAAACTGATGATAAATCCTCCTCCTTGTATAATACATATGGTATAGTTATTAAAAAATATTAAAAAAAAAAAGATTTATCACAAGACATACAGGCGAGTGGATCCTCATGTGCATGTGGTAGGCCTCCTCGACCACAAACCCCAAGGCGCAGGGCTCACACGTGTAGTTCATGTGCCGCCTGCTGCTGAAGAGCGCGTGATGTTCCAACAGACGCGCCGGTTCATCTATAGTCACTATCTCAATGTGCTTCGTTATCTCATCTGAATATTTTTGATCATCGGCTGAAAGGAAAAATATATATATTAATTTTGAATATTTCAGCTAATGTTGCCACAATAAAGTTATTATATTATCTGTTATAAATAGCCTTGTATTATGGCAAAAGTCTTTAGGACATATTATGTAGGTGCAATACCACATATTTATTATATGATAGTTGTTTATATTTTCTTGTCAAAACGTCCACTAAACAAAGGCTGTTTCAGCAACATTTCGTGTCTTAATAATTTAATAAATAGGTGAATCTCCCAAACTATAAAATAGAATGTTAAATAACATAACTGTAAAAGGCAAATTTTATCTCTCCTATGTGATGATGAAATAATTCATATTTATAAGTAATCATGTTTTACATTACAAATAATAATCTAATTGTTACTTTGTCAATAAAATCCATAAACAAAACCACTAAATAACAATAATAACTAAATTAACTATATTTGGCAACATAAAGCAACTATATTTGCTAAATTATTAAAGTTAATTAACTTATATGGTATTGCAGATTTTTTTGTTGTCTCCATATTTGCCACACATTGTTCTCACTTATAAACAACTATTTACAACCAAAGAACATCATTCTGACCTGCTATATAATATACTTAATAGCTCTGCTAAAATACATATACGATTCACCTAAAACATTCGAGATTCTATAGTTATCTATGAGTAATAAAAAAAATACTGAAGCAGATCATTATTTCCAAAGATTACCCTCCACATACTTAACAAATCGCATGTCTACAAATATTAATGTACATAAAAAATCATATAAACTTCATAATATAAGAATGGGGTTGCCGTTACAATTCCTTTAATGTGATGAGATATAAAAAACACACATTCTGATATAACATTCAGATTTTTAACTTAAACAGTTTGTAGAAATCGATATAAAGTAGGCAGTGGTAGCCCAGTGGTAACGCGCTCGCTTCGGAAACCGAGTGAAGCGGGTTCAAATCCCGGGTCTCGCACCTCTGATATTTTCATGTGCGAATCATTTTCTAACTTGATTACCACAACACATCGTGAGGAAACCTGCATGTCTGAGAGAACCTAGCAAGTTTTCGAAAGACATGTGAAGTCCGCCAACCCGCACTTGGCCAGCGTGGTGGACTATGGACTGATTCCTCTCGTATTGAAGTGAGGCCCGTGCCCAGCAGTGGGACGTTAAAAAGGGCTGAATACAAGATATAAAGTAGCTTATTTAATTCCTAAGCTTAAATCACTGAACCATCATGTTGTATGAAAATAGTACCCTGTAATAACCATACAAATAATGCTTATTTGACTACAAGTTTGGCTCAGTTTGTAGTGATCCTACTTGTTGTGACAGTGGTTGCGGGTTCGAGTCCCGCTGGGGCCATTCATTTGTGTGATGAGCACGAATGTTTGTAACCAGTCATGGATGTCTATATCTATACTAATATTATAAATGTGAAAGCTTGCGAGTTTGGATGTTTGTTACTCAATCACGCCAGAACGGCTGAATGGATCTGGATAAAATTTGGCATAGAGATAGGTTATAGTCTGGAATAACACATAGACTACTTTTTACCCCGGAAAATGTACGGTTCCCATGGGATAGGTCTGTTTTTGTCTTTCTAGAGGCGAACCCAAGCGAAGCGAGGGTGAGCTGCTAGTTTATAATATGTATGTATTTAGAGTTATATATGTGTAGTTTATCGACTATCTGGTATCCATAACACAAGCCTCGTAGCTTACCTTGGAACTAGATGGTGCTGTGTGTTAATGTCCCGACATATTTATATTTATTTTATTATTTCTAATATAAGTAAGGATAACTTATTCTATAACACTACTATTAATATCTACCACTACTTACGTCCACATTTAGGTTTTCCCTTGAATATAGGTTTTACGTTAGGCTCTTTTTTCTGAAAAAAAAAAGGTAAATAACATGTCAAACCTCTCTTTTTAATATAAATTTATAAATCTAACCTTTTTCAAAGTTAATTTTTGATTAATCAACTATTTCTATAAAGTAAATGTAGATTACTAAAAGTAATAAAGTGCAGAGTAAAATAGTACAGATTGATAAACAAATACAAATTAAACTTGTTTTTATTTGTTAAAAGTCAAAGAAACATTTTTTTACCATTTACAATACTCTTTTTTTTAATAAATTGATAAAAATTCAAAAATTTCTTGAAGTAATATACTTAAGAATTAAAGTCCAGTTTAGTAAATTTAATATTTGAAATTACTATTATCCCTACTCAATAATTTTCCAAAATTTGCCAAACACAAAGTATTTCAATAGAGTAAACATGAAATCTATAGCTAAACTGGAATACCTGCATTTCAGTACTATGCCAAAACCCTCTCCCTCTCAAATAAATTTGCATTCCTTGACTAGCCAAAGTAAAACAAGAAAATATTCATATAAAAAAAGAAGTAAACATTTGATGCAAGAGAATTTCTAAAATCAATGTGCGAGTTTATTATTTTTAATCTTTGTTAGAGGAGCTATGTAGCGAGTTAAAAATTAAAATGTAAAAAAATGATATCTCATGTAGTGTAAAGTTTTGTTAAAAACCACAGTATAGTTTTAATACATGACATATAACTAAATTACTTCAAATATCTTATTTGGGTTTTTGATTCTTTCATAACATCTTAGCACAAGCAGTTACATTATAGATTCAATCTTTAATTTATGACATTTTTGATTTCCTCTACATTTTCTTCATTTCTATTTTATAACAGTATATCTTTATCAAAGGATATACAAAAATATATCAATTATCTTTTAAGTGTATATCTTTTAATAATCTCCGCTAATTTATTGTCTACTTGATAGTAACATTATCTCTTTAGTATGTGCATAATGATATGAAAATCATGGACATAATTTTTTTTCTTCTACAATAGAAAGGTTGTATATAAAAATATATTAACTTACCTTCTTTTTAGTCTTTGAAGGCAGATATTCATCGTCAGAGTCATCATTTTTATTTCTCTCCCTATTTCTAGGTCTTGAGGTAAGTAAAGGTACGGCTGCACCATCTTAAATAATCACTGTTGTATAAGTAACAAAGAAAAATTAAACTTATCTACACAAATAATTTAGTTGTGTATACAAGTACCAAAAAACTAAATGTTATCAGCTCTAAACACTACCGAAAGAAAGACCTTATTGTGATAGACACTAAAGCTGTATGCTGCATGTCAATACTTTAAAAAAATAAGGATTAAAATTACCTTTAGAATGGTCATAATATGTGGGCTGGCTAATTTCCACAGATATATCAGGTAATATATGTTCATTATGTTCGTTATGCTCATAGGGAGTTTCATAATCATCTTCAGGTTCTATTTTGACATCTATATGGTCTGGTAGCTCCTGTTTTATTCCCACAAAATTATATGAAGCATCTTCATCATTATTATGGGGTTCTTCATCTGATTCCACTTTAAAGTTCACTTCCACCTCATACCCTGGATCCTCTGGCTCAACTTTTATTTGAACTAAAGCCTCCATACTCATATTTTTAAAGACAGATCAAACACCTTAAATAACCATCACAACATTATTTACTTCAATAACAAGTCATGTACAAATCACAAGCTCACTTGATAGAAGGTATTATCTTTCATAAGGATAAAAGAGTAGAAATCGATGGAAAAAATAAAAAAAAACTGTAGGTAAGTACATTCCTTATGCCAACGCTTTTAAAATAAATTTGTTTTTTTAAAAAATAATTGTATTTCTTTATTCATAACTTGTATACGTAAACGAGATTATCAACAAGTACCGTAAACCGTTCACTGACGAATTATAACTGTAGGTGACGATGTATGTATGGCTTCCACCGCATTACTATAAAACATTTGCGATATAAGCTGCCGCAGAACGGACATAGATAATAGTTTTAAATTTTATTATCATGTCTTCTTAGTAATAATAGAGACAATTATAATAATGAAGAACAAGATAATTATTACGAGAATCTACAAATTAGCCGATAATCCTAAATCTGATGTAAAATGTCAAAACTACCGAATCTCTGTGTTGCTAGCATGCAATATTGTTTTTAAATTAATGACTTTACCTTTTTTCATAAAAAATTTAAATAATAAAAAAATATTGAAATATATATTTTTTTTAATTAATGTTTATTACAAAAAAATATTATAACTTGCTATATAAAGTTTGTAGGATATTTTTTTTATTCTCGCTGTACTGTAGGTGTACGATTGTAGAATAATGATAAACATCGAATACTTTAATTATTATTTACTAGCAGAACCCGCGGCTTCGTTCGCGCTATAACTTAAAAAAATCGAAAAAGGAAGGTTTCATACAAACTTTCATTTTCACTCTTATAGGATGAATTTCGATAAATGCTAAAACACGTATTTATTTAATTGTATTGAAGAGCAATACCAAGTTTCATGTAATTCTGATCATAAATATTTTTTTGGGTTGTATTAAAACGTGTTTTCCCGTGGGAATGAGATAATCTACCGCGGTAAAAAAAATAGCCTATGTAACTCTCCAGCCCTCCAACAGCTATCTTCACACAAAAAATCACACCAATCCGTCACTCTGTTTCGACGTGAAAGAAGGACGAACAAACAAACGCACTTTCAAACTTATAATATTAGTGTGGATTATAACTAGCACTAGCAAGTCATAAGGCTTTACCCAGGTTTAAATTTTCACTTAACAATGCAGCTAAATTCATTATGTCGCTTTCAACTAACTTCATCATGTCGCTTTTTGGCTGTCGGTGTGCACGCGCATCGTAAAAATTTGACTCTTATATTTTTTTTCAAACGAGCCAAGTATAACTTTAAAAATAAGCAATAAAACCATGGCAATAATAAGGCTGCAGTTTAACAGACAGTGCTATACAAACAAAAAACTGCACGATGGTTGCCAGTGATTATATTATGCACTTGTTTCGATAAAATCAATAACAACCTCTGAACAGGTTATTAAAATCTTTATATGAAAGTTGTGTTTTTTAGTTATTTTCCGGAGACTGCAACATAGGCGACATATTTTGACTTGTATGGTCTATTCGGATTTTTGACTTTCAAATTATTATCATCGAAAATACATTAACCTCTCTAATTTTAGTGATGAGTACAACATACACATAGATACATAAGAGAATAGGGAAAATTAAGAAACAAATATGAAATACTCTTTCCTAAATTTTATTATTACTAAAATGTTACACATAACATTATAAAAAAATTAGACAAATTTTGATTTACGCGCCTTAAAAGTTTACAATACATACATTAAACGATTCGTAATCTCAAAATATATTTACTTAGCGATTTTATACAATGAATAACATTTGGTATTTCTTTTCGGTCAGACAGGTAATATTAGGTACATATTTTATGAAGAGCAATTTTATATCAATACTTTTTACTGGCCAAGTAAAAAGACATTTTGTTTTATAAAAAAAAAATGCTTATTATTTGGTATTAGTAACAAAAACAAGTCACTACTGTAATTATATATGTATTGTTAATAATTAAATTTGATGTCTAAAAATAAATGTCATTAAACTTGTCCAGTCATTGGTTAATACTAATCTAAATACTTTCTTGCACCAGCAATTGTATTATAAAAATATTGACTATCATATGTCAGAAGAATTCAATGTTCTTCGAACAAGTCTTATGGCGAAATGTAACGCAACAGCGATATTGTGCTGTAAATGTATTTTAAATACATTATTAGATTAACGCTAAATTAGAACATTATTTAATTTAGAAGAAAAATAATATTTGTGCTTTTAGGTCAGAAAGATGGCTGTATAGTGTTAGACCTTTGCCAGTTAAAAATTAGTATATTAAAAATGCAAGTACACTAGTGGTTATGAAATATAATGATTATGGCGCGAACGTAATTTTATAAATAACCTCCAAAAATTAGAGTTTATAAAAGCTAAGTCTATAGATTCTTAAAATATTTATATCAACAAATAGAATATTGCATATGCAATTAACCTTACGCTATGAGACCCTTTGCATATGGAAAATGTGAGCGTGTTTCATTAAATTCAAAAATGGTGTTATATTAAATAATAATATACGTGAAAAGCAAATATTTATGGTGATTGGTGACATCTCCAGTACATAGTTTAAGTTACTCTAATAATTTTAATAGTTTTTTTCCACGTTTTAACTTTATTTAATGCAATCCTTAATCTCAATTAACAACTATCATTATCAGAGTATTCTATAACAATTATAGGTATAACAGCGAAATATGTAAACTTGTATATAGCAGTTATAACTATTTCGATGTAACTTTTTCAATTCCTTATCATGGAACAACAGTATCAGGTGGGACATTTTACAGCTTTAAGTGTTTGTACGCGCCCTCATACCTTTTTTTTAAGTTTAAGAAGTTTACTGCATTTACTTTTAAGATAAAATACATACATATTTTTAAGTGAAACTTATAGTTCCTTTATGAAATTATTAAATCATGCATTATAATTCAAAAAACTTATAATAATGTTTTCAGATATTATATTATTATATTATAACGTTTTTATTTCGAGTGGTAAGTAAAAAATAATGAGAAAAACCCTTTCACACTCTGAACATTTGATCGCTTTATTTTATTACGGATATTAAATTAATAAATATGCCCATTTTTATCATTTTGTCCTATAAATGCAATTATAGATCTTACTTCTAACTAAAGTGAATCATCTGACCTTTATGATATAGATATCCCTTCATATTATAATTTCAAGTATGAGCGAGTTTAAAGTTAGAAAGATAGAAAAAGTGTAGTTCTTAGTCTATAAAAATATTTAAAAAGCATAGATACAAAATATAGAAATTGAAAATTGGTCTTTAGTATAGTCATAGTTAGTGCAAATTATTTAAAAGCAGTTTTGTTTATGGTTTGTGCGTAATTTTGTATGAAATAGCATAGTTATAGACAAGCTGATATTTTTAATAGTATTATACCATAGCCCGTATCGGTGGGCTCAAATCGATAAGTTGTATCACACTTATATAAAAATATATATTATTATTAATTCGTTTATCCTTATAACATTTTATTTAGCATTTAAGAGTTGTTTATATACAAAAAAAAATCTATGGAAACGTGTTAGAAGTGAAACTTCATTGGTTATTTATATTTCAAATCTGTAAAATTAATAAATTAATAAAAACTCTTAATATTACTTTCACACAAAAATATGAATCAAACGAATATCACACAGAGAGGAGAGAATAATATTTTATCTCTTTCTATCTAGTTGAATTCTTACACCTGTCGCATACACTCTAAGCCAGTTATAAATATGCAGGCATATTTGAAAACAAATTATTAAAATGAATATCCTATATATCATTTTTCAGACAATAACAACGGTTACTATGACAACCTAATAAAAGCGGTTACCATGGCAACCGTGACGGTTATTCGTGACGCGACCTTAAAATTTTACTCTCATGCACGCAAAGAAGTTTCACTTTATTAATGCCTTGCTAATGTTATAAATGCGTTAGTATGTTTTGTCAAATGTTAGTGGTAGAGAGAAATTCGTCACGCTACGTCAATTTCTCTTATTTTTTTGGATTAGTTTTTGGGTAATAATGTTAATAAAATTTAAAAATATTTGTGTTAACCTCAATTTATTTTACTAATGGAGAAGTTTCATGTTCTAAATATCATATTTAACGCAATGGAATTATAATATAGTTCAAAACTATTAAAATAGTGATTTTTTTTTTGAAATCTATCAATAAACGACTGAGAAAAAAATATAAACGGTCGTTCAGGTCTTGTGACGTCACGAAATTATTCTTACAAGCGCAACTTTTTTCATTTGTGGAGATACTTTAATAATTCCTTCATATTTTTGTTATGTTTTACTTAATTTTTTATAATACATAAAAAAAAAATGGAAACTTCTCCATTCGTTAAGACTGCATATTTATATTCTGAGCTTTCGTTAGAGTCTTAAAATATGCATTATATAATACATAGGTATATATAAACATGTTAAAAAAACCAAATTTAGTAACATTTTACATTACTTATAAATATTCTCAATTCCAATATTCTACTTAAATAAGTGTGACACAAACTTAATAAAACAAATGAAGATGAAGACGTCCATTTTTGTGCAGACAACAATATCACGTCACTCTCGTCACTTTAAAATTTATAATTTATTTCATAAATTACACTTGTCACATATTGACTTAAAACTGCAAAAAGTAAATTGTTAAAAAATTGATGTCAGTTGAGTTTTCAGTAATAAACAATATTACTCTATGCACTCTAAGCGTAGCTTAGACAAAGACGAATTTCTACAATCGCTATCGTTAATAGACAACTAAAAAAAAAATGTATGGAAATGATATATCTATGCGTTATGTCACTTATCGGAAATGTCATTTCCATATATATAGTTTTCTACTAGCGATATCGAGTGTAGAAAGTCGATTTGTCTAAGCGGACTGATATTCGGTTTATTTAGCTGGGCAGGTCGTCGAGAAATTCCACGTATGTGAAAGGAAAGTGTCCCACTTTGCCGTTGAGTTCGCCCTCCCATTGACCGTTTATGTTCATTTTTGTCACCTGAAAATACATAAAAATATTAATCAAGTTATATAAATATTTAAACTTCACTCCACATCTCTTTCAACAAAACCGGATAAGTAGTTTAGGCGCTTCGGTGGAACACATCTAAATACAAACATGCATACATAAATACATAAAATTATTATATTTATAGAATAATCAAAGGAACCCGATCGAAGCGAGAGTAAGCCATTAGTTTTAATGTATACAGATAAATAAAATTGAAGTGTCTGTTTGTAATGTCAAAATAACAGCTTTATACTAAATGCATATTGAATTATATAGGGTACTTATAAGAAAAACACAATTTTTAAAATTTTTGTCTGTCTGTCTATTCGTTCCGGCTAATCTCCGAAACGGCTGGACCAATTTTAACGGGACTTTCACTGGCAGATAGCTGATATTATAAGGAGTAACTTAGGCTACTTTTATTTTAAAAAAGGAATTAGGGTTTCACTCAAAAAAATTAAATGATGATGAAATAGGGACGAACCCGAGCGAAGCGAGGGTGAGTCGCTAGTATATATAATAATTTTAATGGATTTTACAACAACATTTGTCCTGGCTACATTTCTAAGTCATAAATTCGTCATAGCTTTGTTAATATCAATTATTAAAAGTTTTTCAAATTCTCCTTAAATATTTATTTTAAAACCAGTCCTGCTGGGGCAGGATTGGCTTTAACCAACCCATCATCATATCATCATAGAATCATATCTTGTGTTATAAATATCAAAACAAGGTCGGTTAAAAATCATTATTTTTCCCTTTACGACAGTCAAAAAGTCACATTTTGTTTCTTCACTTGAGTATAAAAGATTCGAATACCGATCAATATCCTGCGTGTCATCTCCATTCCACGTGGCATTAGCAAAGTAATCTGTGTTCTACTGGCACGCTTTGAAGCCTGAATATTAACAACGTTTAATTCAATTCAATTTCAATTGAATATTAACCATTGAAATTGAATTGAATTGAAAGATTGAAAGGCAAGCATTGTTTATTTAACCTTGAGTATGTCGCCCTCCTGCAGCTTGAGCGCGGTCTTGTCGTACGCGTTGGGCACGCGCGACTGCCGCACGCGCGCCAGCGCCGGCAGCGACCGCTGACACACCATACAATAACAATTACATACTAATATTATTTGTACTTCAATCATAATATTATTTTTATCGTTGGTATACAAATATAACTTTTTAAATTTTTGCGTTCCATAATTATATAACTACACTACGGGACTTAAACGCGTGAATTCGTGAGTGGCTATGTTAGTACCTTATTGCCGACGTTTCAACTGGGTTGTACCAGCAAGAAGATAAAAAAATATAAAAATTTCAATCGTGAGGATGGATATAGGTTGTCGACTATGTGGAATCCAGTGATAGGAAAATTAAAGTATCGCGGTTGTCCGTCTGAAACGCCGGGAACAAGGTATATAGCCACTAACGTACTAACGCGTTTAAGTCCCGTAATGTAATTATTATATGATATACAAACACTCTAGATACACAAGTAACGTCTCAAAAGTGTTTCAAATTAAAAAAAAAAAAACCTACTTCCAGGCACTGAAAAATAAAAAATAACTAAACGGGGGTTTTCATTCAGAATAGATACTTAATCAGATTTTTTCGAAGTCGGTGCCAGCCAATACAAATCAAAGCACACCGACTTCAAAAATATCTGATTAAGTTTAGTTACTTTTTACTTTTCAGTAGTGTCTGGAAGTCGGTTTTTATTTTATTTTTTAAAGTTTCGATTTTTCCATTTTTAGTGTAGATGTATCATCAATACAAATTAATCAAGCCCAAGCACCAGGTAATTGCTGTAAATCGTTGAGGAGTTCCCTCGACTGTCTTTCGGGTCCATCATCAGATCTACTCCAGACCTTCATTAAATAGTAGTGCTTTAAAATACCTAATGAAAATATTAACAAACGCACTAGTCGCCACTACAATTTTCAAAAGTTCCCCTCGATTTCTCTGGGATCCCATCATCAGATCCTGGTTTCCTTATTATGGTACTACTCTTGGGATATCTCCTTTCCAACAAAAAAAGAATTATCAAAATCGGTTCATAAACGGCGAAAAAATCCGCAAACAAACATAAAAAAAATAAAATATATACGGTCGAATTGAGAACCTCCTCCTTTTTTTGGAAGTCGGTTGAAAAGCGCACAATTCGAAATTATGTTTTTTTTAATTTAACAAAAGTTCATTGCTTTTCGGATGACAAAATTAATACGCACGTTGTTTCATTCAAAAAAGTATTTTATGTGGTGTGCGTAAGTTCGAATTTATGTTTAGACAATAAGGTCTTTCGATTTTTGAATTTTATCCTTTGGTATGACTTAAAATCCTACGTCGACGCCACACTTTGAAAACATACATATTTTTTAGCAAATGTATATCTATGATTCTAATTAAATATTACACTCATTTATTGTTAATTTTTGTTTTTTTTTTATGTCTGACATTTCCAATATTTGTATTGCATACAATTATAATAACGGAGGAAACTAAGATTCTTGACATCTCCACAACAGTTATTAATATATTATTACAGACTACCCACAAAATAATACAATAGTTTAGACGAAAACTATATTTTATTTCAAATCAATAGATTACTAATAAATAACAAATGACAACATTAGTATGAATACCTGCATGTTAGTCCCCTTCTGCGGCTGCTTGTTGCTGGGCGGGCTGGGCGGGTCGAGCTGGCCGAGCGCCTCCGTGGGCGGGTACGGCACGCCCGACGGGTCTAGCAGCTGGAATATAAAACATATTTCTATATAATATAGTATAACTAGTTCGATTACCGTCAAAGAAAAAACCTTATTACGTCGTGGTTACGTCTGCAATAATGCGACTGTTATTATATATGCGAAAGTTTGTAAGTATATACAATATACATAATTGTAATTAATCAAAGCCAAGACTCGAACCTGGGACCTCCGGATCTGTATTAGCTAGCCATTAATAAACTAGAATCGTTAATATAAGCAATAAAGTACTAAACACAGGGCTGGGACAGATTTGGATGAAATATGAAACACAGAGTATTGCCTGGAGTAATACTAAGGCTGTTGTCAGCACTTCAAAGCTTAATATTTAACAAACGGATCCCATAATCGAAAAATTGTTTTCAGAAACCCGCAATATTTTTGAAAGACCTATCCAACAATAACCTACACTATGGGATGGAAAAGGAGGAAAAAAATATTCATTTTACGTGTAGAGGAGGTACCCTAAATAAAAGGGTGCGTGTATGAATGTTTACACGCGCAAGAAGTAAAACTTCTGTACGCTATTGGTACTCTTTATAGTATTCAATCTAGGTTTTAAATAATTAGGATAGGTAAGATACTAAAAATAACGCATATTTGGCATATTATAATCATATATTTATAGAATATCATTTAAGGAAAGAATGTAATATTATATATAATTAGTCAGACCATAACAACGATTACCATGGCAACAAACGTACGTACATTTTTTCGTAACACATTCACCAGCTTACCAAGTCAAGCGTGCGTAAAGAAGTTTGGCTTCAAAAATTTTTTTTCATGATTTTATATTACCACTTTGTCGGCGTAACTAATATGTATATCCATATCAAATTAAAGCTTTCTAGTACTAAGAGTCTCTGAGCTAAGATGCGGATAGACGGACGAACGGACTTGTTGACTACGGAACTCTAAAAATTGGCAAAATCTTACGCTATCTGTACATACACTTAATATATAATAATACAAATCTAAACGCATTTAAACAAAGCAAGAGTAAGTCACTAGTGTAACACAAACAAAATGTACACAAAATACGTAAGTTACGTACCCTCTGCACATACGGCACCGGGATGGAACCGATCCTGCCCTGCGCGTTCCTGGCGGTCCACCACTGCTCCTCGTCCCGGTTGATAACCATCAGCTTCTCCCCGCGACAGAAGGGCAGATCGTCTGCATCCTGGAAAATTTTAATATAAAAGTATTAAATAATTAGTTTTCAACTTAAAAGCATCAAAAAGCATGTTACACCGACTTCCAAAATAAGTGATAATTGGCGAAGATCACGTAAAAAACACAAAAATAATATATGTACTATGTTACAGATAGCTTAAAACAACCGGGTGTGAGCCAGCAAACGTACTTGGCAAGTACCAATTCACCTTGACCCTTTGACCCTTGAGCCTGATATTCCTTTGATAGCAGAGTGTCAGAAAAACAACCTGATAGTTGTGGATGGGGAGAAATACAAGATTGATTACGCCAAATCTCAAAATTAGGCGAGCTAACTGAGGGTATGAGTATGGTCGGGGGGTAGGTTTACCGCTGGGGGTTTATTAAGAATACGTAAGTGATCCTATGGCACCCCATTAAGATGGGGGATATTTCCCTAATATTAGAAAAAACTACATCATCTACACGTGGACCGAATTAATTAATATTGCTAAGCAATATCATAAACTTTCACGAAATAGTATTATAGTAAGAAGATATACATACATGAGGTTTATTTGAATCATACATTTCTGAAAACTTGTTCAAAAACCACAATGACGTAGAAAGCGTGAGGTCATAAATGTTTAAAATTATTATGAATGGTATGTAAACAAATGAAATGTCTTTAAAAAAATCCCTATTTACGTAAGTACATTTAAACTAAACACTTAACCATCACGAGAAGAATTATCAGTAATTTAAAAAAAGATCTACAATCACAGATTAACATCCTTTTTTTGAAATTGGTAAAAATTATATCAGTTTCATACGAGCGACGTTATGTGTGTACGCTAGTTATGTAAGTTTCAGCAGCAGTTTAGCCCTTTTTAATGTCAGACTGTTGGGGGTGGGCCTCGCTTCAATACGAGAGGGATCAGGCCATAGTCCACCACGCTGGCCAAGTGCGGGCCGACTGAACATGTCTTTCGAAAACTTGCTAGGTCCTCACAGACATCATCAGCAGATTGCCTCACGATGTTTTCCTTCACCGTAAGACAAGTGTAATCACGTTGGAAATTATTCGCATATGAAAATATCAGAGGTTTGTGACCCGGGATTTGAACCCGCATCACTCGATTTAGTAAGCAGATGCGTTACCACTGGGCTTTCACTGCCTTATATTTAGTTATACCTAAATTATTCTTATAAGTTATACTTATTGCATAATGTTAATGATTGTTCCGTCTCCGATTTTTTTGTATACAATATTGTTTACTGTATATGTTTTTGGTCAAAAAATACGAGCGACGCCACGTATCTACACTAGTTATACACACATTGTTTAGGGAACAAAATCCTATTAAAATGCGAGACTAAACATCCAACGGACTTCAATCTAAAAGCAACTTTGTAAACAATTCCAACAAAACAGACTGTCAAAAGCACTATAATATAATTTTTTATTACAGAATTTTTCTTCTTTTAAAAACATATTTCATTTTGCATTATTTCAATGCATAATCGACATTTATGTAGATGTCTTATCCACAAAACAAAAACGAGAGGAAAAAAATATTTTGTTGTTGTAATAACATAGGTTCAAATGGACTAAGATTCAGCTGCAAGATTGTTACGTTCATAGAGTATTTAATCAAAATCATTTTTTTATATACAACAATAAAAGGGACAATATGTTAATAGATTCGGCATCTGTATCGACAATAATGACTATTGTAATAAGATTTTCCAAAAAAATATTTAATATACAGATTCGACTCAGTTTTTTTTTTACCAGGGGAGGTCCAAAAGTTCGTGAAATGGAAGGGTTTTTAATTAAATGAAACAATTAATCTATTTTTTCTTTTCAATATAATCACCCTTAAGCTGGATACATTTATTAGATCTATGCATTAATTTTTCTAAACCATCGTAAAAATATTTTTTAACTTTTGCCTCATTTACCTCATTGTCGTCTATTTTTATAAAGAAAGTATTTTTATAAAGAAACAAACAAAAATCACTTGGGGCCAGATCTAGACTGTAGGGTGGGTGGACTAGTGATTCGAAGCCATGCGTGTGCAGAGCAGCCATTGCAACTCTGCTCTAGTGAACCGGCGTGTTGTTTTGCAAGAGCAACATCCACAATTGTACCTATCACTATCAAATTTTCGTTGAAAGTACAGTCAAAATAGGCAAAAATAATCAAAACGAAGCTACTCCTGAAGTTTTAACTTTTTTTTAATCATTATAAAACCCATTGGCGACGGTAGTCTATTAGTTTGTTCCTGACTTACAACGGTATAGTAACTCGTTTAAAATTTATTTATAATCATGAATGCGCCGATTAGATATTTAGTCATCGCCATCAACCCAGTGCCATAGTTAAGGGAATCTATTTTGGGAGTTATGAGTTCATTTCCTCGAAGGAAACTAGATCATACTATAATAGGTATTTAGAAACTGAATATTGAATAACGATACGCCCTAGTTTAGTTTAGTCAAGTCCGAAAGTCCAAAAGAATAAAGACAACACTACAATATAATAGTGGACTCGGGCCTCTTTCCAATGCACGGGGATTAATTAGGTCAAAGTCCATTACTCTTGTCAAAAAATTAGCAGACTCCACATATCTTAAGAAAACTATTGAAGTTCTCTCAGACGTGGACGATGATTTCTTTCACTTCACACCAAGTATAGTCCTTAAAGCGTGAGACTAAATCTGAATCAGCTTCACTATTTTTCACGCGAGTGAATTCATTAAAAAAATAAATGACAAAAATCTATTTACAATAACTCTAAGCCAAAGACAGAAAAGCCGAAGGTATCGAAAATATACAGACAATTTGAGCACCTCCTCCTTTTTAAAGTCGGTCAAACATGATTACGTTAATATATCACTGTGCCAATTTTTTTGAGAAAAAAAAAGCATTACACATGACAGTTATCTTTCGAACATAGAGCAGTTGGCTCGACACCAAAAGTTTTGCGGATTCGAATATCGGTAGAGGCAAATATTTGTATTGGTCATACAAGTAATTGCCTTAATCTGAGTGTATGTTTTAGCAACTCACAACATAGATAATTTCTTTATTCAAATTCTTTATAACTTAAGTAACGCCTCAGTCAATCAATAATTAATAGTAAATTAAAGTCCCCAGAAATTATAGTACGGTTCCCATATTTTCGCTTTTAACCGGTTTAGATGAAATTTGGTATGGAGATAGTCCGCCAACCCGCACTTGGCCAGCGTGGTGAATTATGACCTGATTCCTTTCGTACTGAAGGGACGCCCGTGCCCAGCAGTGGGACGTTGAAAAGAGCTGAATGAATGAAGATAGTTTGAGACCCTGAGAAGGACATGACAAATAAATCAACCCTTAAGGGGGTGAAAAAGGGAGTTGAAATTTGTATGGGGAATCAATAATTTCTCAAGTAAGGGATATAAAACTCATCATACCTATGTATACATTGTCTATCTATTTCATAAAAACGTATTTAATACGAGTAGCTAGTATTTGAATATTTTTCAAAAATAGGCTACCAGTCTGATGTTATTTGTAAATTAATTCGAAGAACGCCGTCCCTTCAGAGCGCTTCCGTGGACATATAGGGATACTACTACTTTTGTAATGGAAATTTTTTTTTCAATCAGTCTTCTTGACTATGAGCAGATGTGGTGTAAGAATGTCTGTGTCAATGGTAAAAAATATAGAAAAATCTTGTCTTAGATACTACCCTCCACTTCCCAAATTGACTGTCATATTCACATCAATCAAACAAACGAAGAAACAAACACTTAAGCACTTAAAATATCAGCAATAAAGTAAAAAGACGTGATACTTACACTGCCAACAAAATCAAATTTGGCGATAACAACTTCCAATACGTGGTACAAGTGGGGCGTAGCGGCCGGCGTCGCCTGCGCGCTCGCCTGCGACAACGGCCTCACCAATGGCGTCGTATCCAAATAGTGCAGTCTGTAGAAGGCTAGAAGTGCTGGCATATCAGCAAACAATTGGGTGCCAATCCTGAATCTGGTGGTTCCATCTGCTGACACCACACGGTTGATTATGTAGTGGGATACCCGATCGTCTTCTCTGCAAATGAAAACAACAAAATATGATAAATATATTATACAAAAATGTAATATATAAATAATTAGTCTTTTTTTTTTATTATTAATAATGGGCATACTCTTGACCTTCATCTTAGCTCGAAGGCACAGATAAGATCTACGATGTAGCGAGTTTGCCCAAGAGAAGCCTGTTAACACGCACCTTAAAGAGTGTCAGGTCGTACACTCTTGTTTTTATTCTTTGCTTTTTGGCTTTTAGGGGTGCCAGATGGGCACAGTTTACTTTGCCAATGTCACGTAGAATTTAATAATTAAAGTAAAATTATTAAGTTTAATAATTGACGTCAAAGCTCGAAGTTTTCAGTATGTCACACTTGTGACTTATTGTTAGATGGGTGATCGCTTATTATTATTAGCTCCACCAAACTCCTTCGTGTCATCTCCATTCTACGTGACATTGGCGAAGTAATCTGTGCTCAACTGACACACTTTGAAGCCATTAACAAGAGAATTAAATTACTAATTGATTACTAACTGGCTCCGCTCAGTTAGCTGTGGCTAAGCTACGTCTGATACATATCATCTACCATGACTATGTTTTCTGTAAAGCGTTCGTAACGTCGGAAATCAAAAATCTAAGTAAAACCGCAAAAAACAGTTTTATTTAAAATATCAAAATTTTAGAATCGATCAAATCTAAAAATATATTACATAAGTAAGATTTAAAACATATACCTCATAACTTAATTAAAAGAAGAGATAAGTAAAAGGGGAAAATCTTTGGGATGTATTTTTAGGTCTGAAGCATATTTTTGCATCATCGTTCTTTAGACATACAAAAAAGTATGGATTACATTAAATTTCCTAGATAAGCTTATAATTGCGCACAGACATTTTTAATCTACAAAATGGTGTTGCTTCTACTTTTAATGTCGCATTGTATAGTGTGTTAATGTCCCAACATATTTATTTATTCTAAGCCTATACGAAAAATAACTTAATAATTATAACTATTTGGTGTTAACACAGAATTTCGTGGAAACAGGATGTTATAAATAGTATCGAAAGTTTGCCTAATTTACACAATAGGACTAAGTGCAAATTTATTATTTGCTTTTTCCTTTTTCCTCTTACCTTAATATGACTATTTTATTATTTATAACACAACCCACTGTCACACAGTGTGTTATTTTACCTTAGTTTCGGACATCCTCGATATTATATACTTTTATTGGATAAATGTTATTAAAATAAACCGCTGAATAAAACTCCTTAAAACTAAAGTTTTTAAGAAAAGTCCATAGAAAACAGAAAAATACATTATCTCCTTTCTAAAATACCTATATATTTTTCATAAAAAGCAAAAAAAAAAACTTAAAACATTGCGCAGTTTTAAGTTAAAAAATTGTTTTTATGATTTCGAAAAAAAGAAACTGAGGCGTCTTTATGTTTTAGCATTTTTTTAAAGCGAATTTGTTAGTAACATTATTATATACTGTCACAAAAAAAAACTGATGCTACAACCGCAAGACTTGGATAATATTAATTTTCAAATTTCTGCTTAGGGTTTGTCAACAACTCGTAACGCCTACATGTTGTCGACAAGCAATTTTCCAACCTAAACATTCCTTATGTTTCTCGATAGGCAAAAACAAAAAAAAACAACGAGCGGGCCTTGCAGTAGTTGCCTTGCAGTGGACATGATGTGTAACATCTGACATCTCACCTTATTATGTTTATTTTACTCTAATTAGATTATTCAACATAAATTTGCTATTGGATTTACTATTGTAATCTAATTAGACTGACTAAAGTAAGTTTAAAGAGAATCTTTAATGTTGTTAGAATTTTTGTATATTTATTTAAGTTGAAAATGAGAATTCTTGTTTGTAGAGATATTTCAATAATTTTAGCCTCAAAAGTTAGGTTTAGGTCTAGAACTAATATTCCAATTGAAATTATGAAAATCGAATAACCCCTTTAGAAGATATGAGCGAAATTGTATAGCAGAAGCCTTGCGGTGTTGCAGATGTCCATGGGCGGCGGTAATCACTTTCCATCAGGTGAGCCTCCTGCTCGTTTGCCCCCTTGATGACATAAAAAAAAAAGCAGAAATGTGAAAACCTTCATTATTTAAAATTTAATAATGCTCTTGATCTCATTGCTTCATATCTTGGTACTTAGTAGGGTTCAGAAAGTCGCTGTAAATAATTCTTCTGAATCCCCTTTGAAGAATGGGTGTTCCGCAAGGATCTATTTTGGGTCCATTTTTTTTTCTAGTTCATATAAATGATCTTTCTAATACTATGCTAACGGGTTGTGTGATATTATACTGTTTGCGGATGATACCTCTTTAATTTTTAAAGTTGATAGAAATATTACTAATTATGACGAAGTAAACAGAGCATTGTCAGATACATTTAAGTGGTTTAATATAAATAATTTAGCATTAAACACCAAGAAAACTAAATAAATATATTTAATTTACTCTACTTAATATGTTAGAAGACTGAATTTTAGTTTGCTTTTAAATAACGAGATTCTTAATACTGTAGATTCCAGTGTTCATGGATATAACATTGGACTCCGGTCTTCAGTGGAGCCCTCATCTGTCATCTCTCGCGAGTAGACTGAGCTCCGCTGTGTTCGCTGTTAGGAAAGTCAGGCAATTAACAGATGTTAATACTGCTAGACTTGTTTATTTCAGCTACTTTCACAGCATCTTGACTTACGGAATTTTGTTGTGGAGTAGTACAACGGATATAAAATCTATATTTATTCTCTAAAAAGGGCTGGCTATACGGGCAATTTTTAACATCGGAGCTCGGGATACCCTACGAGAACATCTTATATATATATATATATATACATACATACATATATATACATATATATATATATATATATATATATATATATATATATATATATATATATATATAGTAATATTGTTTGTCCGACAAAATATTCATTGCTATTTAAGACACAGTGAAAGACACGGAATAAATTTTAGAAATAAGGATAAAATGGTAACGCCTAGCATTCGCCTTCAAAAAGTGAATAGATCGTTTATGGGGCAAGGTGTACGCATGTATAATAGAATTCCACAGTCGATTTTAAGCCATTTAAACAATTTAATTAATAAAGATAATGAATAAAGCTTATTACACTGTCATGGTATACTTTTTAGATGTCAATGTGTCGAACTAATGTCTGGTTGGGTCTCACGTAGGATAAGTAGATAATAATTGTATTACAATATTGTAAACAAATATTATTTTAAAAAAGCAACTGTTGAGTTTCTTGCCGGCTCTTCTCAGCAGTACTGCTTTCCGAGCCGGTGGTAGATTGCTCACGGACTCACTACACTGACATTTAATTTAAATTTAAAATTGACGATTCAAAAGGACTTGTAAAAGTCTATTTGAATAAAGTATAATTTGATTTCATTAAGGAAGTCATAGGAGTTTGGTAGGCCACCATGGCTAACATTGTTCCAGAGGATAAGAGTATTAATTAATTTATATAGATATAATTTAAAACATAAAACAAACCTGACACATAACACATAATCGCCATGTATAGTCTTTGAGTCTCGCACAAGGAACACGCCACTTTCAGTCTCATTGAGCAGCAGTTTAGATGCCTCGGCTCTAGACAGACCGCCGAAATACCAGCTGAAAAAAATTGTTTATAAATTAATACTCAAACATCCTATCCTATTAATATTATAAATACAAAAGATTTTATGGCTGGATGTTTGTTATTCAATACACCAGAACGACTGAACAAATTTGGATGAAATTTGGCACAGAGACAGATTATAGTCTGGAATAGCACATAGGTTACTTTTAATACTGGAAAAATGTACGGTTGCTGTGAAATAATTTGTTTCTGTTTTTCACTAGAGATGAATCTGAGCGAAGCTAATGTGAGTAGCTAGTAGATAATAAAATTGTTCTATCGGTAAATTTATTTTTAATGCAAAAACCTAAACAGATGTCCTGTTTGGATTTTTGCCAAACACCTAAGTCAATTTTATTATACTTTCAAGGAAATACAACTACATTACCTTTGATTTTCATCCATTAATAGCATAGATTTAATAAAATTTAGACATGTAGAAAAAATATAGGTAGCTCAAATAAATAAAAAATACTTATATGAATCTTGATAAATTTCTATTGTTAATTCAATAATTTCATACTCAAAAATCATTCAAATAATATTCAATTTACATTCTTGAGTACTAAATTTGGCTTGACTACAATGAATCAAATGGTTTTTAAACCACATTATTACACAAATGTATCCTATGCTCTTTATAGTAAAATAAATGATGAATAACAACTTGTACGAAATTTGTGTCAGTATAACAAGGCAGTTAACCCACCTTTCAAAATCAGGACAGTCATAAAACATAACTGAAACTACAATCTGTTATTAGAATTATAATAAACAGAAGCGTAATTACTCACATACCTACTATACTCTTGTTACGTTCTTTCATATAATGGGGAAAAATTGAATAAAAATAATAAGAGTAAAAGAATACAACAATAAATTGATTGACATTAAATAGTATATAAGTTAGTATTTTAAATCTTTATTAATTTATATATTTAACAGTACTTAACTTTAGTATGTTTATTTTTATTTATAAAATGGCAATAATATTTAAATAACACAAAATAAATATTTTGCTTATAGATATTTATTAAAAAATATTCAAGCTGATAATTACCAATATCTAACAACTTACTAACAAATCTAGTATCACAAACAAAATTGTAATTAAAATTCATCTCATGTTTCCAACTACCAATTCAACATAGATAGCTTTGCAGTACCTAAAATAAACTAATCACTTTTTGTTATGATTTTCAAGAGATTAAAATGATCAATATAAAATGAGTTTTTTTACAAAGCAAAAACAATGCAACAAATTAATTGTTTTTGTTTTAATTACATAAATTATTATGTTAAACATTATAAAATAAAATATAATTCCAATGACTATTTTATCATTTGAGAAACTTTGCTCTGCTGTTCTAAGATGTCTTCAGTTTATTATTATATTATTAATAATATAAATTAACTATGTTTTCAGTTTTAGTGAAAAACTGTAATGATGGGCCTTGATGGTATATTCCCTCATAAACTATGAGTGAGTGATTTAAACATTTCTTTATAGATGTTAACACCTGACTATATATGAATACTACCTGATATAAAAATTGGTAAATTTTCTTATTAGTCAAAAGCAGATAATATTTCTGCACAGCACTATTTACCTGGTCATATCATTGTGATCAAATGAGGCCCCGATAGTAGGGTTCGCCATCCCGCCGTTTAAATGTACGAGACTGATCACGATTATCGATACACCATCACGAAAACACCGGAAGTGGAATCAAGTTCATTACACTGTCGATATCACAGCTCCCAGACTCATGCACACAATTTATAAACCTCAACAACGTTTCCGCAAATTCCTGCAGTAATCTAACAATACCTTGCCATTCGTTGCAAGAAATAATTACAATTTGTTGACATCTATCTTCTGGTAAATCACCAAGATATATTCACATCGAAACACATGTTTTTGCTATTCCCATGCACTGATACAGATTCACCGCACATACGCGCACTTTTCTAACTAACTTTGGGATGCAATAAGTAAAATAAATCTATAATTAGATCAAATTATAAATAATGTTCCACGGGTCACACACGCGAAGTTTCATACGATAGGGCGTAGACAAACTCTGGGTTTTTTTTATTTTGACGCATAATACTTTCTTAATGAGCTATTGTTTGTGGTCATTTAAATGTAAATAATAAAATTATAATAAAGTTACCTACTCTAATTTATAATTTCGATTTATATTCTAGAAATTATAAAAATACCTTAAAAAGCACCTAAATTATTGTAATATTCATATTTTTATGAACATTACTTTTTTTAATAATATTTGAACTAGTTTAAAACAAAACTAAGCAAATATTTTTTCTGAATATTTTTTACACACAAAATTAAGGAATGTGCTAGAATTTTTTTGTTAATACTAGTACAATAATATTAATACTATGTATTTTTAAATGACAACACAGACTTCATTACACATCACCTTCGAAATTTTAGTCTATGGTGTGAGTCCATTGTTTTTCTACAATGTTATTTTTCTGACTGCTGCTGGTGGACGAAAAATTTATCTCGCTGCGTCCAGTGTGGGTTTGTGCTAGTGTTCGTGTTCGATACAGTGATTTATTAGTAATAGATCACGAAGATGTCGTCACCGAGCGCTGGGAAACGTCGCATGGACACGGACGTCATAAAACTGTATCCTTTGTCATATTCCATACAAAGCAAGTACTGCGTTGGGCCTCCATGTAAATAAGTAGGTAGCTGAAGGGCCATCAGCTGATTGTCACGACCCAATACAAAATCGATATAGACCATTTGTGTATTAATGCTTTACTCTATCGACGTTAATGAGTTCTCGTTTAAACGTATAATATGATAATTTTTATTTAGAAAATAAGTTTTGAAGGGCTGATCAACGGTGCTTTGTGTAGTTCCGTGGGCCAATATATCTATATATAACACATAGATAAAGCACGATACGTTAGCGAACGGTGTTCTTCCGTGTACTTATTTAGATTGTAATATTTCGTAATTTGTATGTAGGCCACGGTCTCAATTGCGCATTTTTCTCACTCCGTCGGTATTAGCTATTAACTGAGTAAACCATGATTTATTTTCTTGATAAAAGAACAAACAGATGTGATATAATAATCAATACATGTTTTTTTTTAATTAGTATGCAAAGGTTGCATGTTATTGTTCCATTGTCAAGAAGTTCCTTTATGACGTCAAAAACACAAAAACAATTATGAGATACATATTTTTAATTAAATATTGAGTTGATTTCAGTCAAAATGAAGTTCATGGTACTTTTGGTGTCTTGCCAAATGCTAGTAACTTCAACAGACATAAATAGCAAAGCTTCATAACTCTATTTAGGAGATAAACAAAAATAATGACAAAAATAATTAAACATCATTTCATTAAATATTTAATTTAATATAGTGAAATATTCTTAATGTATTAGTAATTTTTAGATAGATTTGCATCATTTAGGTGTAAAATTTATAGTCTTAATTATTACATTTTCTATAAACATTAAAATGATTAAAGTTACAACTTACTCAAGCATGTATTTAATAGTTTTAACAACATCAGATGATTCTAGATAATATTATCTATGACTCATATGGTAGTTTACAAATAATCACCTGTTAAACAGATACTTTTAAAGCAAATATTAAATAATTAACATGATAGAATATTCAATTATTTTTAATTTATTTCATATTTATAATATTAGAATTAAAAAAAAAGTTTGGGTGTTGCAAAATTTTATTTCATTCATTTAGAGTTTAAACTTTAAATTTGGTACTTTTTTATAATCCTCAAATTATATTTATTAAATACACATGCCAAATCATAAAAAAATTAAATTAATAGTGTAAAACACACATTTCCCACACTGTGTCAACACATTTTGATAAGAAGTATTATCACAAATATGGCAATCCACAATCTAACATGAGTTTTAAAATATTTTCATTGGATTCTAAGATAAAATACTACAAATTTAAACTGAGAAATCCATGTGTTTATGAAACATTTAATTTATAAAACTGGTTTTTCACAATACATGAATTCTACTGATGGTCTTCTCCATATTTTTAATTTATATACATTATGTACTTATTAATATATAAGTACCTGGGTGACCGAGCTTCGCTCGGAGGTCTTATTTGTTATATAGTATTTTTTGGATTAAAAAACTAAAAACTTGAATAAATATTAAAAAAAAGTAAAACATTGTATACGAGATTCGAACTCGGACAGACCTATGATTGTTAATCTTGCACCTTGATCGCTTGACCACGAAAACACGCGTTGAAAACTCGTAAACACGCTTTTTCTCAGACATGAGACTAATCTAGATCGATTTTTCGCCTCCGAAAGCCACCACATACCAAATTTCAGCGAAATCGTTAGAGCCGTTTCCGAGATCGCTGGTATAAATAAATAAAGATATAAAAACATAAATATACAAGAATTGCTCGTTTAAATATATTAGATAATAAGCAGAGGTAGCCCAGTAGTAACAAACTTACATGAGAAACCAAGTGAAGTGAGTTTAAATCTTGGGTTTAGTACCTCTGATATTTTCATATGTGAATCATTTTCCAACATGATTACCACTTGTCTTACGTTGAAAGAAAACCTAGCAAGTTTTCAAAAGATAAGTGAAGTCCGACCAAGCCCAGTAGTAGGACATTTAAAAAAAAGGGCTGGATTGTCTAATATCAGAGTGATTGAAGTAGCAGTATTAGTGTCTCAAATATTATTATTCATGTACAAGTATTATTTTTGATTATTGAGTGCTTTGAAAAATGGTGTAATTGTGTATTTGCATTAAGGGCGTGCGCGTCTATAATCTTGCAATATGTAAAATTATATATTGTAGCTATGTATTTTTCAATCATACGCTGCTAGCTTTATGTCTACCTTAATCATACTTACATTAGAGAATGTTATCACAAAAGAGAAATTGTCAGTGAGTGTTGATGACTTTTGTTTCAAATCATCATTTTAGCTTAGTATATATATAGTGAAATGGTAGAAATCTTTTATTGGTAAGAAAGAGTTCTATTAGAGTAGAAATTATTATTTTTTATATAATAAGTTGAGATTTTATAAAAGGTATTTATGATATTATTAAAAACCAGACTTACCCACCCTTAGCTTCGGGTTCTTCCCTAGTCAAAAACAAATGTATCCCACGGGAACTAAATTTTTCTGAGATAAAAAGTGCTATTCCAGACTATAATCTATCTGTGTGCCAAATTTCATCCAAATCCTTTCAGTCGTTCTGGTGTGTAAAAGTAACAAACATCCCTATCCATCCATTCTCACAAACTTTCACATTTGTAATATTAGTATGGATGTAAGACAAATATTCTGGCAATGAACATTCAATTATTACACTTGAATGTATTCAGTAAAAATTATTAAAAAAAAACATCTAATTAGGATATCGCCAAATCGCCAATATTTCATATCTTCCCTTTGTTTCTACCTCATTCGGATTGCAGATGGTTGTTTTTCTATCGATAATTATTAACAAATATGCTAATATCCTTATTTTGGCGAATATGTAATTTATATTTTAGTGCCGATAAGTAATTTTAAGTTGTGTAAAAACATTATTTTGTACAAAAATGGTAGAAAAATATGAAGGATGACGGCTCTAACTAAAAGCTCGAAACGTTTTCTTGGGCTTATATAGTATTGTAAATTATAATGCCATAATTCCGAGATATGGACACGTGCGTAATTCTAATGTTACCTTTGTTATTTTAAAGACCTTTCTGAAAAAAATATTTGCTTTGTGTTGCTATCTACATTTAACGCGATATAGTCGCGTGAAACGCGTCGTATCGTCTACGTACTTAAAGTTCATTGATTTATCATACTGATAATAATTAAAATCTGCTTCCTCATCATGTAATCAAATAATTAAATAGAAAAAAAATCAACAGTTTTCACTGTTTTTGTCTTGTTTTTATGAACTTTTATCTGTTGAAAACAGCTGGGCGGATATCATTGGACTGTTGTTGATATCATGAGCTTATTTTACTAGGCCTCGTTGGTCTAGTGGCTAGCATGTACAGTTGCAGATACTTGAGGTTCTGGGTTCGAGTCCCGAGTCGTGCTATAACCGTTACTTGGTTTTTCTGTCGTGATATACTCGTTACAGTCCGGTATGGGTTTGAATATAAATACATATTCTAAGTTTTTTGTTTATAACTTATTTATACTAATATTATAAATGTCAAAGTTTGTGAGTATGGATGTTTGTTACTCTTTCACGCCAGAACGGCTGAATGGATCTGGATCAAATGTTGCATAGAGATAGATTATAGTCTGGAATAAAACATAGGCTACTTTATTATCCAGGAAAAACGTACGGTTCCCGTGGGATAGGTTTGTTTTTGTTTTCCTAGAGGCGAACCCGAGCGAAACGAGGGTGAGCCGCTAGTAAGTACCTAATATAAATTATAAAGTTTTGTTTGCTTATAACATAATTAGAAGATAATGTTCCTAAGCTGTACAATCAGCATTGAAAGTAAGCATGAGGTCACAATTCTTGGCGGCCTGAACGAGTTCTGCGTAAAGTTCTTCGGACCTCCTGGTAGTGAGTACATATGCATTTTTTTTAATTTATTATAGCGTAGACTTTACTTACAATACCTTAACAAAAAAAAAAGTATTTATTTTTTTCATAAATATTGAAATCATCGTTCAGCCTTCGGGACCGTTACGTACGTTCCCCGGGTTTTACATAGGCTGAGTTTAATGACCTCCCTTTTTATGATGGTACACTGCTATACAATTATTATGTTTTTTTTTATTATCTTTATTTTTTAATATAACTCATAATGTTTTAATGTAAATTATCGTTGTAATTTTTGTTGTGTTGTAAGCTTTTATTCGTACTAGCGACTCATCCTCGTTTCGCTTTTGTTCGTGCCTTGGTGATTGTTTAAATTGACATAACTTTTTTATTTATGAACAGATTGATATTACAACAAATAAAAAATGTTAAGTTTAGCTTACTAGGTATTTTACAATACATTAGTGAAAATGCACCCAAATCGGTTAAGCCGTTTCTGAGACTTGCGCGCACAAACGTACAGACAAACAGACAAAAAAATTCTAAAAATCATTGTTTTGGTTTCTATTGCGTTAATAAAGATCCCCAATAATAGTTTTTCTCAAATATCTTCCATGTACAGACAGCGATCAGTTACACTGTTATTTCTACCTATTAACTAAATAGGTACGCCGTCATTTCATTGAAATTAAATTATTTTACCCTTTGATGTGGTTTTTTTCTTATTTTGCTATTGAAATACGCATACTACCTGTATGTCTACAGGTGGTTATGTGGGACTCACCGGCTAGAAAAGCCAGTAGTACCCTCTAAAACCCAACAAAACCTCCTCTGTCTTATTGGGGCGTCGCAGGATCGCTTACGCACTCAACTACGACGCCCCGACGGCAGGTCTGCCGAAGCATAGGGGGTGCAAGAACCTGTATCGTATTAAAGGGAGACCCATCCCCTGCAGTGGGATGTTAAAAAGGGCTAAATACAAAAAGTTCTAGGAGTAAAAGTAAACATAGATATTTCTGGCTAATGTTATTTAAAAAGATTTTATAAATAGAAAATATTATGCAAATGTCTGAATTGCGTAGTTCCAAGGTATTTGTAAACACGTTAATCCCATAAACAAGTTTTTTTTTTTAATATGAACATTCATTCTTATTCATAAAACGTAATTGAAAATATTTGTTTTGATTAAAAAATATTGATTTTTTTTAATCTGTGTAACTAATTTCCTGTTGACATTCTCGCAAGATAATAATGTACATAATTATTGTATTGCCATATTGTTAAAAATATTATTATTAAAAGAGCAACTGTTGAGTTTAGGTTTCGGTGTTGAGTACTGCCTTCAAAGCCGATGATAGATTACTCACGTATATACAGGTGAATTTTTCAAGTGGGCGTGCATGGCTAAATCCGAAACTATGAGGAATAGCGAAAAGTACTCAAAAGAGTCTCAGGCCCGATTCTCATGAAAACTAAAACTGCATCATTGGATTTTTTAAAAATCAATTTTCCTAGTCAGGAATCGAACCTGTTGATTTAAAAAAAAAACACTGTATAATTACACCATTCGATAGTTTTGCTAATAAGGAACGCAATCTGGGAAGTCATGACATACGGCAAACTTATGGAAAATTTTGGATTTTAATAAACTGCTTGATTTTATAGTAATTTCTTTAATAATTAATATTACCTGTACCTTGTTCGAAATGATGCTCAGTATTTATTATTAAACACACCTGCAGCGCACTCATCTTTACAACATTATGTTCTAATTTCTAATTTTTATTTTCTTCGTGGTCAAAGGCCACAGTAGAACAAAAAAGTTAACATTTGAAATTAGAACGTAAAGTGAACTGGCGCCAATAATTTTAAGTTTTTTCGACGTTTCGTTGATTACTGCTAACCGTTTGTGTACTGTTTTGTATTTTGTTGAATAATTTATTAAATCACCGTACAGTAGAAGAGATGTTGATTTAGCAGTTTGGCGAAAATTTTATTGCAACGCATGGTCCTGGGTCTTGGCCAGCGAGGTCACCAGATCTTACACCCTTAGATTATTTTCTCTGGGGGAATGTAAAAAACGAAATCTATAAAGACACGTATAATGTAATTGATGACTTGAAACGGTCCTTGGAAAATATTCTAAACGGAATCAATAATATTGTAATGCTAAATGCAGTAGAATCCTTGAAACGTCCAATCCAGCTATGTATTGAAAACAACGGCTATCATTTTGAACAATTGATCTGTTAAGGTTTACTAAGTAAATAACAAAGAACAATAAAAAACATTTTGTTAAAAATGAGCTCTTTCCTCAAGTTTGCCGTATGTCATGACTTCCCAGAATGCGTTCCTTATTAGTAATACTATAAAATGGTGTAATTTTACAGTGTGTTTTTTTTTTCAAAATCAACAGGTTCGATTCCTGGCTAGGAAAATTGATTTTTCAAAAATCGAATGATGCAGTTTTAGTTTTCATGAAAATCGGTCCCGAGACTCGCGTATTTTTTGCTCTATTACTCGAGTATTTTTCGCTATTCCTTATAGTTTCGGATTTAGCCATGCACGCCCACTTGAAAAATTCACCCTGTATACTGAGTACTGACATTGAAATATAAAAAAATAAGGTTTTAAAAATGCTTGTTAAAGTGTTTTTAAATAAAATATTTTTTGATTTCGTATATTAATTTATATATTTTTCAAAATCTAATAGGTATAAATATCTCGTGTCTCGACCGATTTTAATTATGCTTTTTGTATATTTGGTAGGTATGAGAATACGTCGTAAAGTATTGTTCACTCCCCCCCCCCCCCCCCCCCTCCACCCCCATCCCCCATTTTTTAATCGCGATTTTAGTATTATTGTATGAACAATATTACATAAATACTGTATAACATACAGCCTAAGAGCTTTTCTGTAGATTGAACGCGGGCGAAGCCGCGGGTTCTCTTAGTATACATACATATATTTTCAGCAATTTAAGTACAATACGTATCGTCGTGTTCTATTATCTTGTTTCCGGGGTCACACTAATTAAAAAGAATTTTAGCAAGAAGTTAAAGATCAATCCATTCGTTGTAATCTATTCTGTTGTCTGTTCGTTGATAAGGTATTTATTTGTTTGTGTTTAGCTATCATCTTTTATTATTGAATTACGAGTCCACAATCTATAAAGATAAATAAAATTGAAGTGAAATAATAGCTTTTTACTAAATGCATATGAAATTAAATACGGTACTTATAAGAAAAACACATTTTTTTTTAATTTTTGTCTATCTGTCTGTTAGCTCTGGCTAGTCTCCAAAAGTTGGACTGATTTAACGGGACTTTACTGGCAGATATCTGATGTTATAAGGAGTAACTTATGCAAAAAAATAATACGTTACCTTACGTAGGGACGCACTCGAGCGAAGCGAGACGAAGTCGCTAGTATTTATAATATGATATAATTAATCAATATATAATTTTAGGTATACATAAATAGTAGCTTGCTACTCCTAAGTTATTCATTTAAATTATATAGCGATTTACCCTCGTTTTGCTCGGGTGCGTATTCCGTACACCGATTTTGTTCATAATTTCATGGCTTTTAATTTTTTTTTTGCGGAACCCTGATTCTTTTTCTTAAATAAAAGTAGCCTAAATTACTCCCTATAACATCAGCTATCTGCCAGGGAAAGTATCGTCAAAATTGGTCCAGCCGTTTCGGAGATTAGCCGGAACAAACAGACAGACATACAGACAAAAATTGTAAAAAATGTTGTTTTGGTATATGTACCGTCTATACATTATTATGCATTTAGTAAAAAGCGGTTATTTTAATATTACAAACAGACATTCCAATTTTATTTATCTGTATAGATTAATATGTTAATTAATCAATGATTAAGTAAGATCTAAGGTTCATTCGTAAATAAGACCAAATTTTCGGGTGTTTCGTGGATTTATTCTCATTTATGCAGGAAAAATCTTGATATTGTAAATAAAGTATAGATGTAGTAAACCAATTTAAATGATTAAATATATTATATAATTTCAAAATGTTCAACAACAGCAAAACTAAATAAAGATAGTTTTCATAATAATTTCTTACATTTACGCGAATATTTGACATTTTAAATACAACTATTTTTTCGGATTATTTCGCGGATTTATTTTGATTTTTGGTTCCCGACGTTTCGAATGCTTTACAGCAATCATGGTCACGGGAGAGACTAATTTTATTAAAAAAAATAGTTTTATTTAAAATGTCCAATATTCGTGTAAATTAAAACAGTATTAAATACCTAGGTGGTTCATTTGGGTTATACACATGATATAGGTTTTATCTTCTGCATAGTTGGCAAGTCTCAGTGAATAGTGAAGAAGTCGCTGAGTTTCTTTCGCCAGTTCTTCTCAGGTCTGAGGTTTCTTCTTTCCGAACTACCGGTGGTAGGACTCTGTCAAGCCTGAGGAGTCCGACTGGATGGGTACCACCCCCTTATCTATTTCTGCCGCCAAGCAACAATGATTGCATTGTTGTGTTCCGGTTTGAAGGATAAGGTAGCCAGCGCAATTACAGGCAAGAGGCATATCATCTTAGTCCTCACAGTGACAACGCACCTGTGGTTCTGCATTTTTGTTACTTAAAACCTAAGTGCATGAACTGTAGGTGTTATGGGCGACAGGTACTACTTTCCATCAGGTGGTCTGTCTGCTCGTTTGTCACTGAATCCAATAAAAAAAAAAAAATTCTTTCCGAACTGGTGGTAGACTCATGACGTTCAGTAAAAAATTGTAATAATTTAATGCTGAATAAAATATTTTGAATTTGAATATTGAGATTGGCTGCCGTGACCGAAGTCGACCAAGAAAACATTATTATGATAATTTATTGAAAATTAAAGTTGATGTAAAATGTAGTGTAGTAGTGTACTTATATAATGTGCAAATTTTATAAATGATTTGAATCTCTTTGATTGTTATCATCCTATTTAGTCTAGCGATTATTTCAGACTTGCACAATCGTTATTGTAGATCAACATATACCTTGTACTTTAATATATTTTTTATGGATTAATTATTCTTATATTTATTTATAATTTAAGTATTCCCCATGAAAAAAGAAGGTTTCAAACCCAATGTACATATTTTGTTTCTTGTTATTTCTTAAAAAAGTAGTCAAACATATATATATATATATATATATATATATATATATATATATATATATATATATATATATATATATAATTAAAAAAATCGACCAACGAAAAATGAAACTGAAAACCAAAAATACTCCTAAAATAAACCTTTTTGCTCGACAGTATCTAATTATATCAATAACTGTGGTCCCCAATAACATATCTATCCGTGGTTTTCCGTACTAGAGATAGCCGTTTATATAATGCTCCATAAAAATTAGATTAATTTTCTATTTGTAGTATGTAAAACCACAGATAGATAGGTTAATGGCGTTCACTTACAGTGAATATCTTTACAAAATAATCAAATAAGTTAAAATAAATAAATAATAAATACATTTTGGGACATTAACGCACGGCACCATCTAGTTCCATGGTAAGCTACGAGGCTTGTGTTATGGATACCAGATAGTTGATACACTACACATATATAACTTTAAATGCATACATATTATAAATATAAACATCCATGACTGAAATACAAACATTCGTGCTCATCACACAAATGAATGCCCCCCGTGGGACTCTAACCCGCGACCGCCGCGCTAGCAAAGCAAGGGAACTACAAACTGAGCCAAACGTGTCGTCAAGTAAAATGTACATTTCCTACCGGAAGAAAGCTTCATAATGGGTTATGACTCTTTCTTACTTAAATTAGCTTTATTACTTTAAATAGGAAAATAAAATTTTTAGTTCTATTCACTTGACATCGCCTGCTTCACTAGAGGTCGTGGATTCGGTTTCCGCGGTCAAGGGTTGTGTTTACGAGGTCGTGGGTTGCAGGGCGAATGTTGTGTTTCACGTTGGTCATATAGATCAAGGTTTTTTAATTCTGCTCCCTTATAAAATCTAGACAACAGGGGCTCCAATTAAGCTAAGAACCAATTATACATAAGTATACAAAAATAAATTCATCAAAATTGGTCAAGCCGTTTAGATGGGGCAGAATTTCGAACACATGAACCTCGAAAATTTATATATTAAAATAATATTATATTTCAATAAAAAAACTGACCACGCTGATTGAGCTTTTTTGGTTGAACTTGATTCAACGTTTGACCTTTATTGAAAAAGAACAGTGATAACACATTCTGTTCTTTACTCTCGGCAAAATCGAGACAATCCTATAGACAGAGGTCATTGATCCGGGTATCGAACCTACGACATCCAGCCAGTGGCGTAGCTAAGGGGAGAGGGAGTCCACCCCGGGTTGCGTCCGATGGCGGGTGATACCCTATTTGCAATACCTACTGATGATAATTTGCTTTGCGAGTGCTATTTATTTGTAGTAACATTGATGTTATTTCTAGTAGTTTTATTGGATATCACATACATTTTAGATGAGGTGGTTTTCTTAGGGGTGACACCATCGATTATGACACCGGCTGTTTCTAATGCTAGCTACGCCATTGCGGTATTCTCTATCTTTTATCCATAGAAACTACTTTGACATTAGCCCACTTAATTCATTGTTATTTACAGTGTATTATGTTAAGTACTTTTGTAATTATTATTAACTAGGGACTTACTCTCGCTTTGCTCGGGTGCGTCACTAGTAATTTTTTTTGAGCGGAAGCCTAATTCATTTTCTAAAATAAAAGTAACCTGAATTATTTTTTATAACATCAGCTATCTGCCAGTGAAAACCCCGTCAAAATCAATCCAGCCGTTTTAGAGATAAGCCGGAACAAACAGACAAAAATTTTAAAAATTATTTTTTATAAGTACCGTATATAATTTCATAATATGCATTTAGTAAAAAGCTTTTATTTCGACAACAAACATACACTTCAATTTTATTTATTTGTATAGATTATAAATTATTCTGTGCGTACTCCGTAAAGGATTAGGAAATATCCAGTCACCAAACGACACATTATAATCTCCGAAACGGAGCAATTTAACGGGACTTTCCCTGGCAGATAGCTGATATTATAAGGAGTAAATTAGGTTATTTTTATTTTAGAAAAAAAATTAGGGTTTCGCTCAAAAAAAATTAAAACGTATCTAGGGACGAAGCCGAGCGAAGCGAGGGTGATTCGTTATTTCATAATATAACCTTAAAATAAAATAAAGCTACAACAGTTATAAATAGCGGTCATTATAAATATGTAAATCAATCTATTAATGTTTCCAGCTCCCTACGAGGGTGGTGTGTGGCGTGTGCGAGTGCACTTGCCCGACCACTACCCCTTCAAGTCGCCGTCCATTGGCTTCATGAACAAAGTATATCATCCCAACATCGACGAAGTCTCCGGCACTGTGTGTCTCGACGTTATCAACCAGGCTTGGACTGCTTTATACGGTAAATATGACTTTTGTTTTACGTAGCATTGTGTAGAGACTAGAAGAAAGTTGTTACCTTCGATTAAGGAATAATAAGTAGAGAGCAACTAAATATAAAGTCAAACGATGCTTTAAAACAGAATACAAATATTAATAGAATACTAATTATGTACTTTGACAAGTAAATATATGTTAATAAATTAAAACAGCAGTGGTAGCCCAATGGTAACACGCTCGCTTGGGAAACCGAGTGAAGCGGGTTCAAATCCCGGGTCTTGCACCTCTGATATTTTCATGTGCGAATCATGTCTAACATGATTACCACTTGCCTTAGGGTGAGGGAAAACATCGTGAGGAAATCTGCATGTCTGAGAGAACCTGGCAAGTTTTCGAAAGACATGTGAAGTCCGCCAACCCGCACTTGGCCAGCGTGGTGGACTATGGCCTGATTCCTCTCGTATTGAAGGGAGGCCCGTGCCCAGCAGTGGGACGTTAAAAAATAGGGTTGAATACAAATTAAAACAGCTGACGGAATTTAGTATAATAAATACACCAGTATTAAATAAGTTAATATTATTATGATATTTCTCTTTCAAGAGGAAGATATAGAAGATAACTAATGCTTAAAATACAGAAGAATTTTGTTTTTCATAAATTGTAAGTAACTCATACTCAAATATCAACAATAATCAAAATTTTGATTATTTCTTAAAGAAAGTAAACGATTTGTATGACAAATTCTAGAAGTAGCATAAAATCACCCTACTCATTTTGACTTTGACATTTTTTTGCTCAGTCTATAAAAACACACTGGCGACTTGCTATTTATTACGTTTTAGTTTTTTTAACCCCCGACTCAAAAACAGGGGTGTTATAAGTGTAAGTCGATGTCTGTCTGTGTGTGTGTGTGTGCCTGTCTGTAGCATCGTAGCTCTCAAACGGATAGACCGATTTCGATGCGGTTTTTAAAAGCCAGTTTCCTTGTGGTGGTTTTAACTATGTTTGGTTAATATCGGTCCAGCAGTGTAAGAGTATCAGCACTTTTCCCTAATGATATAATGCATTTTAGCGTATGATTACTCGATTAAGTGCTTCACGCGTGCCATTGTAATCGTTAAATGACAATTAATTGATAACTTCGACTGATACTGCCATCAGAATGGTCTCCAGAGAACCCAACTCTTCGAAAACTCACAGCAGACATGTCGTATTTTTTGGTTCAATAGATTAGTTTCAATGAGTACGATCATAACCTTACAGGTTATGATCTTGCAATACAGTCACGTTGACCTGGTGCTGCAACCAGGATGATGGTCTCCAGAGAACTGCGTTCTAAATTAAACCTCTGATTCTTTACCTTTAGCCAGTGGTAGGTATGTAATGTACCTATCACTGTTACCGCTTTCACCGCTGGGAGATACTACCAGCTTATGTAATATTTTTTTATTAAAACAAATACAGTAAAAAGTAATAGGAATGTTGACCCGGATAACCAGCTATCATCATAAAAAATTTCATCAATATCTGTCCAGTGGTTTTCTCGTGATGCGGTAACAGACAGACTGACAAAAATTCTAAAAACTATAGATTCGGCCTCTGTATCGATAATAATGATTACTTTTTCAATAAGATTTTTCAAAAAAATATTTAATGTACAGATTCGACTCCGTTAGAATTTTATTATATGTATATATAATATATTTCCAGACTTATCGAACATATTCGAGTCGTTCCTGCCCCAGTTGCTCACGTACCCCAACCCCATCGACCCGCTCAACGGCGACGCGGCCGCCATGTACCTGCACAAGCCGGAGGAGTACAAGAAGAAGGTGTCAGGTGAGTTGAAATGCTTCGTATCTGTTCTATGGTAACACTGTGTTTTTTATGGGATTTGGGAATGGGGTTTGTGTGAATGTTAACTTAAAAAAATATAATTATAAATGTTGTTTGTTCAGTGTTTCATCTTTATAGTTTGGCTAATTTGGTTCATAATATTTGTATTAGAATTTCCTTGATGTAACCTTGCTGTAACTTGCTTTTTTTTGATGTTGGTCAAAATTTTGGATTTACTTTGGCTCGAAATTTATCAATTTCGGCCAGACGGTTACACAAAAGAGGCGTAAGGTGGATTTTTTTTTACTTTTTTTATTATATGCATGGTACTTTTAGGATTTTTGTGCTATTTTTTTTTATTTAAAAATTATTAATCTTTGTAATTATGTGATTTTGAGCTTGAAGAAGAACCTACTACATTTTTTTTTCAAATTATTTCATTTGACGTATAGATACATAGTTCTATCTATATAGTTTTTTAAAATATACCTATATAAGCGCATCAGTTGGATGATATTTATAGAAATGTTGTATTTTTAATAACAACATCATCTATATAATAACATATACTGAAAAAAAATTAGGTCCATTTTATATTTATCATCATAGTTACATTTAAAATAGACCTTTGAATAGTATAGCTTACTTCAGACCTTAATAAATCACCAAAAAAGCTTCTGTCATATTAATAAACGAATCGGACTTAGTGCTATGAAGATGAAGGGTTCATCAGGGTCGAGCGAGATTGTCTTTCAGCGCGTTTGGTCGGAGTAAACTATATTTCAGTTTATTTTAAATAAATAACAAATACCAACCTTTTCAAAAATCAATATTTATTGAATTTAAATTAATTAGCTCTTTTTATAACACTTAAAAGGCGTAGCTCTAATAAACTACACTGAAAATCATTATTAAAATTTTATTTTTTGCTTGAAATTCATTTTCGCACGCCTTGTCACCTATGACGTCCGTTTATCTCGCTCTACCTCAGGGCTGGTGCTGATCGGGCTACATATATATAAAAAAAAAATATAGAATATATACATATAAAATGAGAAAATTTGTATGTGTGTTTGTTCCTTTTTCATACTGAAATGGCTGGACGAATTTGAATGAAATTGACTTGGAGCTTGGAGTAACACATAGGCTATTGTTAGGCAACTCTAAAGATAATTTGAACAATAATAGAAACCACCCTTTCTTCCAGATTACGTCCGTAGATTCGCAACGGAAGAGGCTCTGCTAGAAAAGGACGCCATTACGGGCGTCGGCGCCGCGTCAAAACAAAATGGCGCCAATTCCGACACAGAATCATCCATGTCTGAGTTCAGCGACGACGAAGCGCACGATATGGAGTTATAACGCACGGAATACGTGTGCTAAACGTTTTGTCAAATTTGGGGCGCCCTGGACGTTTGCATCGGGTTTTGTAGGTTTTTTTATCTGTCGCTTCGATTTCTGTCACTGTCACTTTTTTTTTGTTTCGGTTGATTGAGGGTTGATGTCTTTTTTTTTATTTGGGCGTTGTTTATGGATGTTTGTCTGCTGTACTTTTTTTTCATTGTGTTGGTTGGTTTAATTTTTTTCATTGACGTCAAACTAATTTTTTTAAGTTACGGTTTTTGTCTTTCATTTTTTTCAAATGTTTGTCTTTCATAAATAATTATTTAATCTACACGGATTTAGTTAAAAAGTATAGCAAGACTCAATTAGGCAATGTAACGTTTTGAAACTGAAATTTTGCTTAAATATCGGCCAAAATTAAAATTTAGAGTTATTTTTAATTGGTACTGTATCCAGTTACGGTTGTGCGTTCACTTTTCGCGTGATAAATATATTTTTTTGTATTTTCGATCGTAAATGTTTTTAAGTCCCCATTAACTTAATATTAATTATATGTGGATTGAAATGTTAACATGTAAGAATTTGTCATAGACATTGTTATAATATAAAAAACGTGGATACCCTCAATGTAAAATAATTTACTCTATTTCTTACATCGCTAAAAAGGCAGGGCGCCCATAAACAAACGAGAAATTATCTTACTACCTCAAACAGTTATATTTAAAAAAAAAAAAAAACTAAAAAGTTTCAAAAGCGTAACGTAAAAATTAACAAACCTTTACATATCTTTAGAAATGAGTTTATTAGTTTTTACCTTCAGACGTTAGATTGATAAGTTTTAAAAAATTTTTAGTTGGTATTATGGAAAAATTAAAACGAGGTAGTAACATAATGTCGTATCACAGAGTGTAAAGCCAGTTATGTAGTTTACTGTCCGCTGTATACATCTGTTTAATCTATGGACCATATTATGCCAACTTTAGGATTTTTAGATCGGTAATGCTCAGAATACAACACAAAGGCGAAAGTGCTTTAAAATAAAAAAAAATAATCATAATGGAAAGTCTTCAAATTGTCTATGGCTCGTGTGATTGGACTCCCACGTCACTGCCGTAAAAATTAATGATATAATGTGCTGTTTTTCTTCATTTTTAATACTTTTTAAAGTGATGTGTAAAGTCCGTTAGTTTACGCTTAAGCAATATTGTAAGAGTGGCGTTGATTAACGTGTTGGGAAGCTCGATGGAAAATTAATGTAGGTTCATTGTAAGGACATTTATTATCTATATTCGAAATATTCTGAGTAATATAATAAAATTGCTTAAATATATTTTAATATTAAAAAATAGTAACTTAAATATTTTACACTATTACTATTGTACTGGCAACACAGCGGATAAGTGATTTTGTAAATATTTTATTAATCTGTCCCCATAGCATAAACCAACTTATGAGCCCGTTGTCGGACTACAGTCATCACTATATCTCATAGGTATTTAATTTTTTTATTAGTGTTAATTTTTTCTTTAATAAATGTGTCATGTCTGTTCGTCCATCTCCCTCTAACTACATGCTTTGTAGTTTTTTATATGGCAACACTATAGATGAATTGGGAATGGAAATTATGTGATAGTGATTAGGATTGAACGATTGGTAATAATTTTTAATTAATTAAAAAATTGGTTTGTAATTTTACACCGTCGTTCATAATTAATAATATAAACACATTTCAAATTAAAATTTCATACCCAAAGAATTATAAAAAAATAAAATAACGCGGTATTATTTGAGACCCAAATCATTTTTTTTTTATTATTATCGATAATCGTTCGTCCTAACATATCTGTTGTTCGTCTCATACTGTGATCGATCACTCGACAAGAGAATAACGTCAATTTGTTTTGAAACGTTGAGAGTAGTTTTATCTGTACTTAGTATAATTGCAGACAATCTGCTTTAGCACAATCGTTTTATTCTTCGGACTTGTTTATTATGGATTCGTACATTTCTTGATATTTTAAAATCTATTAAAATTAATATTTCTTTTTTTTTTTATATATTGACAATAATACGTTATAAGTTTCTCTTCGCTTAAAAAAACAATATGATGTTCTAAAAGCATTATCAGCTGATAGCAGTCCGTTTTACCAAATATTTAGCATTTTTTATTTTATTTTTGATGACTCTTAAGGCAACGTTTTGCTTCACCAGCTAACGTTAGTTTTGGCTCCCTTTTTAATAGTTCTAATAATTTAGAAAACCAAGTTATTTAATTATGGTTTGTGGTTTAAACTTTTAGATTTTTTTCTTCAGAAATCAGCATTAAAAACGAATAAGATTCAGATCTCTAAAAAATGACATTTTGCGATCCTAAAAGTGTTGCAATCGTCGTATAGTTAAGGCTAGGTTACTATAGAATTAACACGAAAAATATATTAATATAGAACCTATATGTATCTTTGAAATGATAACAAGCCATAATAATATATTTTGGTATAAGGAATTAACGGTTAAATTTCTTAGTTGTAAAGTTGGGTTGATTTTTTTTTATTGGAAGTATTTCATGGATTTATTCGAGCTTTTACAAGTCCACCCAGCTTCGGGTATCGCGTGCCGATGAGCTATTATGAATGATTACTAATATCGATACCCATATTCTAAACTAGTACGAATAATCGATTTTGTCATAACTTCGCCTTCCCTTTATTATCTGTATAAGCATTCATAATCGCACATCGTTGTTAATGTTTAGTGTTTGAATCGTGGTGAAAATTTTCAAATGCATTGTTGTTTTTGTCTGTTGACTCACTTTTTTTATTCTGATCATATTTCCCAATCCACGTGCATTTGAAAGTGTTAGCCATAACAATAGTGATGTGACGAATAATCGATGTCCCATCACTATTGTTACTCGAATCGTCAATCGGTTGTACCAAATTGATTCTGATAAGAATGTTTATGGCTGCAGATGTGAAATCGGTTACATGTAAAAGAATAAAAGTTTATAGTATATTTTTATTTCATTACATGTAATAAACTTACGTTATTTTTAAACTACACTTGTTTTTTATTTTTTCTCTGTTCTTTTGAATCTACGTTCCTTTAATTCCCATAATTGATTAACGAACTAAAAAAAATAACTATAATAGCTGATGATAGTTATTAAAATGGTGTAGGACATATTACTTTCTTACATTTACATGAATATTTGACATTTTAAATAAATCTAAGAATCTTTTTAAATACGCGGATTTATTTTGATTTTTGGTTTCCGACGTTTCGAATGCTTTACAGCTATCATGGTCACGGGAGACAAAACGGGAGCCAAAAATCAAAATAAATACGCAAAAAAATCTGAAAAGACCGTTTTATTTTAAAATGTGTAGTACACGTTGTTGTTTTCATTATTATGTTCTGTTTTATATGTGGATAACTGAAATAATATGTTGAAGATGATTATATTACTAGGGTATTATTTTATGTAAAATTTGTATGAAGCATTTCTTAATTGAAGGAAACTTCTGGAGTTATAGCATAATTTAATAATAAGGGAAAGGGTCGGACAGAATTTAAGGACAGTAGAAAAAGTGGTTTCTGTAAATTATATGCCGAAACCAGCCAGTATTTTAAAATATATCAGTAAGACTTTCCACACCTCTTATAATAATCATATCTATAAATCTAACACCATCTATACTAATATTATAAAGCTGAAGAGTTTGTTTGTTTGTTTGTTTGGTTGAACGCGCTAATCTCAGGAAGTACTAATCCGATTTGAAAAATTCTTTTTGCATTCGATAGTCCGTTAACTGAGGAAGGCTATAGGCTATATATCATCCCGGAAAAATGTACGGTTCCCGTGGGATAGAATTGTTTTTGTCTAGGGACGAACCCGAAGCGAAGCGAGGGTGAGTCGCTAGTTTTAAAATATATCAGTAAGACTTTCCACACCTCTTATAATAATCAGTACCTGGGCGACCGAGCTTCGCTCGGAGTTCTTGAAAGATTGTATATTTTACATTAAGTGACTAAGTGTTACTGAGAAAGTTGTATAGATGTCGCGATAAGAACAATTTTCTTTTTAATTTGGCTTAAAAATAATTTGACATTAAGTGACTAAGTGATACTGAGACAATTGTATAGATGTCGCTATTTAATTTTGCGTAGAATAATGCATAAGAAAAACGCATGAAAACTCGAAAACACGCGTTTTCCCAGACATGTGACTAATCTAGATCAATTTTTCGCCCCCCAAAGCCCCCATATACAAAATTTCAGCAAAATCGTTAGAGCCGTTCCCGAGATCGCTGGTATAAATAAATAAATAAATAAACAAGAATTGCTCGTTTAAATATATAAGATATCTATAAATCTAACACCATTTCGAGTTAGCTAGAGCCTAAAACTTTAATACATACTTCCTTGTGTGCATGTTAAAAAGTATCAATAGCTAAGTTTAGGAAAGAACAAAGATTAGAAAGTTCTTTATTTATTTAGGGCCTACTAGCGACTCAACTCGCTTTGCTTGGGTTCGTACCTAATTATGTTTTAACGTTTAGTATCGATTTGTCAGACATATTTTCCCGCAATAAAAAGTATCCTATACGTCGACCTGGATAACCAGCCAAATTTCATCAAAATATGCCCAGTTGTTTTTTTGTGATGCGATCACAGACAGACAGACAGAAAATTAAAAACTAGATTCGACCTCTGTATAGATACTAATCTCTATTTCAATAAGTTTTTCCAAAAAATATTTAATGTACAGATTCGGATGTTAGAATTTTATTATATGTATAGATTTATTGAGTAACTAGCGACTCACCCTCGCTCCGCTCGGGTTCGTCGTTTGTAGTAAGTTTTAACGTTTAGTGTAGATTTCTCATTAATGAGATATTTTGCCGCAAAAAAAGAGTCCTATATGTTGACCCGGATAACCAGCTATCATCATATCAAATTTCAACAAAATATGTCGTTGCTTTTTCGTGATGCGGTCAAAGACAGACAAAAATCAGACAAAAATTCTTAAAACTAGATTCGACCTCTGTATCGATACTAATCTCTATTTCAATAAGGTTTTCCAAAAAATATTTAATGTACAGATTCGGCTTAGTTACAACTTTATTATATGTATAGATTTATTAATTAAAAGAAGAGCTGAGCAATCATCTACGATAACAAAAAAGTGTATCAATATAAAAGTAAGGAAAGAAAGGGTGAAAAATAAAAGGCCACATGATTTTTTAACATAACTCTATTAAAAATAAACAGTTCAACAACAAGCTATGTACATTACATCTATCTACATTCATACACTGCGGGACGTTTCATTGCAGATTGCACTCTAGGGGACGTACCTAATACTTATAGCATACACAAAGTTGAAGCAATGAGCTTCCCCCGTACCAGTGAGCATAATAAATTATAAAACCTAGAGCCAGATGTAAATTATATATATATATATATATATATATATATATATATATATATATATATATATATATATATATACATATACATAACAGGATATATAAGAGTAATGTCAATTCAGTTAAGCTATGGAAAAATCTATATCAATCTGTTGCTGCATTAAAGGACATAACAACAAACACACTTTCACATTTATAACTAATAAGGACTAAATACATAATAGTTTTTATTTAAAGAGGAAAGAGTTACCAATTTTTTTATTACAATTAAAAATTACTATACATATGAAATATATTGATAGGCAATAAAAAAAATATGTTCTACTAAATCGTATTAAATGGCATTGAAAATGCAGATGCAAAAGCCCTAAAGTGTCAGTCATAAATGCTATTCTGGTCGAAGTAGCAAGAAATATGTAAAAAGAAAAACGTGTGTGTGTACTTATGTACGGGCGTAAGAAGTTATACTTCTTTGGCGTAACAGAACAAAAATAGCTAGATTTTGTCCCGTAGCTAACTTCATCATGTCGCTTTCAGCTAACTTCGTCATGTCGCTTTTTGGCTGTCGGTGTGCGCGCGCATTGTAAAAATTTTACTCTCAAATTTTTTTCCAAACGTGCCAAAAGAAGTATAACTTCAAAAATTATACATATCAAGCAAACATTAAGAGCTACCATTTTCACATTTTCCCATTTATATAGCTGTTTTTAATTTATTCTCATTCGTCTGGTCTCGCTGAAACCAGGCATCTGCATAGATAACTATTGTGCAGATTAGTGACAGTATGTGGGTACAAAGTGTACTCCCTATTGCTTTTACGATGGTGTTTACTGCTCTGATTTGACATGGGAATGCTATTACACCATCTCAATTCACAACAAAAAAACCAATAGCTTTTCTTAATTCAACCCGGGGTCTCAGGATTTAAAACTGAACATGGCAACCATCAGACCAATGTTGTTTGTAATAAATTTAAAACACCACTAAGTTTTCTCATAATTAATATACACAAGTTTTATTTAACAGCTATTTTTTTTTAATACATATCTTACTCGTACATAGTATAAGTGTTACCTGTTTCAAAAAGTGTTTCATTTCCATTACAATTTACAAATCATTTAGCAAATGGCTGTCTCTTTCAAATTTTTATTTTCTACACAAGATATCAAATTTAGTATTAATTCAATAAACTTTTATCCATAAATAAAGCATTTATAAAAAAGCAGTCATGAGGAATGCCGACAGAAGTGAAAACTTAAAACTATCAACAAACAGTTGTTATTTTTTGATATTCAAATTCATTGTTGGATCTTAAATAAAAATTTGTAAATTAAAACTGTTTACATTTATCTGGTTTCGACATCTATCGGCACTCTAAGAGTGTTAGCGTTAACACGTCACGTGACCATGTCGATGACGACTTACATGAATTAACTCCCCATCCAAACAAACCTGCCTATAGAAGTTTTCACTTCAATAATTTCGTGAAATTCAAATAAAACACTAAACTATAAAAATTGAAAACTGTGAAAGCGGTAGCTGTGACATTTGTGTCCTTTTTGATATTTAGGATTCAACAGTACATAATAAATATAGTAATTTGTATTTTGGATTTATAATACTTAATTAGATTCAATATGAAACCTTTTACTTTTCAAATGTCACCGAGCCTTGGCAATAATAAGCTAAGTCATTCCTTCTTCTACACTTATAACTTTATAAAAGAGGAAAGATTTGTATTTTCATATGTTTGTAACGAATAAACTCAAAAACCACTGGTCCGATTTAGATGAAATTTAGTACGAAGATAGTTTGAGACCCTGGGAAGAACATAGGATATTTTTTATTCCGGAAATGATCTCTTAAGGGGGGTAAACATGGGGATGAAATTTTGTATGGTGAATCAACCTATTCAGTAATAAATTGCTTGCATATTATAAATAACAATAGTAATTGGAGTACATAACTATATTATATATTGTATTATATATTACCACAGGTAATATATAATACAATATATAATAAAATGTATATTACCTGTTGTACCTTTGTATCTATTTTGATACAAATATTTTCGAAAACTTGAAAGTGAATCCAAAATACAAGTAACTAAACACTCCTTCCATATGTTATTGCCTAACTTAGTGCAGCGATGCATCATGATATATTAGGTGCTATTCCTAAGAAAGAAAACACATTAGGTCATACTTTCCAAATTTAATTCTTTTTTAAAATCTGTTTCAAAAAAGCTCTGATAAACTCTAAAATATTTTTTTTGTTATTTTTTAAATAAAATTATTTTGTAAATTTGTCTACTCCGCCGAGGTCATGGTGGGTGATGTTTGTTGAAAGACATATCTTTGGTACCTTCTTTTCTTAGCAGTTACATAATCTAAGAATAATTAATGTGTCATATAATGAGCAGGAGGACAAATTAATATTTATTGTACATAATTTATAACAATGTGTGTATGTATGTATTCAGCACTTTTTTAACGTCCCACTGCTGGGGCCAATCCCAGGGGAGGCCCACGCCTCCCATTAATGCGAGGAGGATCAGGCAATAGTTCACCACACTGGCTAAGTGCGGGTCCACTGAGCATGTCTTTCGAAAATTGGCTAGGTTCTCTCAGACATGTAGATTCGCTCACAATGTTTTCCTTCACTGTTAGACAAGTGGTAGTCATGTTGGAAATGATTCGCATATGAAAATATCAGAGACCGAGGATTTGAACCGGCTTCACTCGATTTCTAAAGCGAGGGAGTTACCACTGGGCTAACACTGCCTTAATTAATTTATAACAAAACCTTTAGAAAATTTGTTAATTTAGTACAAAATGTACTATCAAATGCTCGATAAATATTAAAACCCAGTATTAGATTTATCAGAGCTCGTTACCAATTGTATAATCATCAGACATATGTTTATATTTACTATTTTAATATTATGTTATTTAATTTAATGGAAGATGTCGGTCTCTTAAAGCTCTTTTGAAATATTTATTACTGAGAAAAAGTACTTGTTGTTTCCATTTCAATAAAGTATATTCTGAGTTCGAGACAAGGTTTAATATTTACTTTGTATGCACTAAGTTCACCTATAAAATGCAGATTAATTAAATAAAATTTTAAGTGAACTATACATTTACAATTTGAATAACGGACAAAAATTACATTATATATAAAAAAATAATGCTCCACATATCAATCACTATGTGCAATATATAATAAGTAATAGATTTCACCACAGTTTTTATTCTTCCACAACACCAGTTGCAATGTCGTTAGTTGCAAACCAATACAACAACTCCAATGTTTAAAAACTGCCATTATTTCAAAGGAAACTGCCACTTAGCAAACATTAGTACTGATAACATGTAAGAAATAAAGAAAATATACCTCTATTTTGCCTTTAATCTTGAATTCACTATATCACTTTGCATCACTACACTGTACAAACACTGTCACTGTGACTAGCCGATGATGAGTCCACAGCCAAACTTGAACTGTTGCTTGGCCTGGTTGGCCATGCCTGAGAGGGCAAATGTGAATGGCAAGGGCTGTAGTTTTTTCTCTAAAACAGCTCCAATATTCCAATTGGAGTCTACCATACCTGGAAATTAATTTAAAATAATGATTATCAAAGTGTCATTAATTAAAAATGTAAAAAAAATTATAGCAATGAAATGGGTGGAATTGAAATATATTGACTCATAATAAGCAGGCTATCTATATTGTTATGTAAATAAAATGTAACTTCGATATTTAAAAGAACAACTGTTGAGTTTCTCGCTGGCCCTTCTCAGCAGAACTGCTTTCCGATCCAGTGGTAGCTTCCTCACAGACTGACCACACTGACGCTTAAATTAAACGGACGATTCAAAATTGCTTGTAATAATAATAAGTCTAATTGGATGAAGTTTATTTCATTTGAAGAGGTATATAGCGATGGTAGCGCTTCTCACTCAGTTTTCTTTGCCTACCCCGCAAGGGATATAGCAGAAAGTTGTGTGTATGTTCTATTAATTATTAAGTACCTGGGCGACCGAGCTTCGCTCGGAGTTCTTTTATGTTATATCGTATTTTTTAGTAAAAAAAATGAAAACTTGAATAAATACAAAAAAAAAGGAAAAACTTTGCATTCCGACCGGGACTCGATCCCTGGCATATGTGTTGTCTAACTTGCGCCTTGACCGCTTGACCACGAGGCTTACATCCGAGTGTAAGAAATTATCGACAATATTGTGCGTAGAATAATGCAAAAGAAAACCGCATGAAAACTCGAAACGCGCGTTTTCCCAGACATGAGACTAATCTAGATCAATTTTTTGCCCCCGAAAGCCCTCATATACCAAATTTCAGCGAAATCGTTAGAGCCGTTTCCGAGATCGCTGGTATAAATAAATAAAGATATAAATATACAAGAATTGCTCGTTTAAATATATAAATATTTCACATATTACTATTGAATAATGATCATTTGCTTTCCACAAACATATTTTGTCATTATTCTATTATCATGGAAAAGACTACACGTGTGTTATGTGAAAAATGCTTGCCTTTAGACCAACTATAAAAGGACTCGACAAAAGAAATTAAATGAGCCAAAGCTCAAAAGTTTTTATAGTAGCCCTTTAGGAAATAGGTTCAAAATAAAATTCTAACAATTCACTATATTGCTAGTTAATATAAATAAACGGTAAGAGAAAAAATGGCTGTCCATTCTTTTAAAAAAATTACAATCTGTTACTTTTTACTATTACTTTACTGTTTCTACAAGTCATTACTTACCGCTCAACCCACCTGCTTATAGTTTGGCGACTGATTGCAGGCGACTACCACAAAAAAAAAAAAAAAAAACAATCTGTTTCTGCATTAATGCGGGACAGAATGATAAACTAACAAACACACTTGCATATAATATTAATTAGTAAGGATTAAAAAAATAAATGTATATACCTCTAAACACAAGTTCTGCCTTTGGAATAGTCACTTGGTAGCCGATAGTGCCTGTTGACTCCATTCCTCGGAAGGATGTCTCCATCTCTGCTACCACCTGGAATAAATATACTGCTTATAAACTAAATAAATATGTTGGGACATTAACACACGGCACCATCCAGTTCCATGGTAAGCTACGAGGCATGTGTTATGGATACCAGATAGTTGATACACTACACATATATAACTTTAAATACATACATATTATAAATATAAACACCCATGACTGGAGTACAATCATTCTTGCATATCACACAAATGAATGCAGCTGTGGGCAGCTGGCACAGCAAGTAGGATCACTACAAACTGAGCCAAATGTGTCGTCAAACTATCTCTAATCCATAACAAACATACGCACTTACAATTTTTTGTATTACTTATAATAGCAACCTAATTACCTGTAATTGTTCGCTTGCTTGTTTGAAGTAGCACACATGGAAGCTGGCCGCTCCCAGTGTCGCTGACACTTCAGAATCTGGAAGATGACAAAGTAACTTTTAAGGAATAGCCTTCATCTATCAATCAATTATATGGTGTTAGTAAAAGTTATTTCACTAATTGAAATTATATAATTATATTTGTAAAAGTATTATGTATCTTTGTAAAAGTATATGAATAAATTAATATTATTATTAAAACTGAACTTATGAGTTAACACGTGTTTGTGTGGGTTGTTACCAAATTTGATTTAATTTAATTGTGTATGGAGTTAGATACAATATGACATATACGCCCAATGGCAATTTTACGGTTCCACAAAGCAAGCACAGCCATAGACAAAAACTAGTCTAGGCCTAATATATGTATGTATAAACAGACTGTTTCAAAAAAATCGACTATTATTTTTTTTTCGAAATCCTCTCAGAAAAAGACTCAGGAAAGTGAGAAAAGATGCCTATAAAAAGTGGAACTCTTAATATTAATATTTAGAGTTCGCGTATCGCGAATTTACATTTTACATAGACATAATATGGGAAAAGTTATTTTTGAATGATCAAAACATATTCTTGTAGGGTATTGAACGCTTTACAACGTCCCTTATCATTTTTCGATAAACCAACTTATTCAAAAATTATTCAAACTGAAAGTTAATTTACATTAAATTTTACTTTATTCCAATTTCCCATAAAATGTTTTAAAATTATCATTAAATATTGTAAATGTAAATGTAGGGTGGACTCAATTTTCCACACTTAAACTCGAAGTTGGTCCGTTGTGTGTCCTGAAACCTGGCAAACGTAGCCAGCCTAGCTCCGCCCAGAAGCGCAGAAGTTTCCTGGGAACTGCACAGGCTTCGCGGAGCGATTTCACTGATCCGAGGATCATTAAATATTATTATTAATAAATAACAATTATATATTTATTTCATACCATCCATAGTGTACCGTGCGGCGGCGGACGCCACGGCCACCTCCCCGCCGGGGATGCGCGGGCTAGACTGGTACACCAGCTCCGCTCCCAGCGTCAGCCTCCGGGTCACTGCCTGGGAACATGAACATAGGCTTAGATATTGTTGTACATAACCATAGATATTTTTTATTTATTTACTTTTAAATATTAAGTCTTTAAACATGCTTTTGACATTTTATAGCAAATATCCCTATTGAAAACTCCAATAGGATCTCATCAAAAGCGACAAAAGCCACATAGAAACCAATAAATTAATTATTATATGCGAATAAATTATCCTATTGGAATTTTTAAATAGAGATATTCTACTAGCAGTTATTGGAGATCTACCTTAGGTTAGGGAAAGGTGGGTCTTAATAGGTGTGTGCAAGTTGTATGCGTAAATGCAATTTCCCCTATTTTTATAAAACAAAGAAGAAACCGTTTAATTTACCTGTAGGTAATGTCCAACAAAGACTGAGGACTTTTCACTGCAGTCAGGCTTTCCGACGGCTAAAGCCAGTGTGTAGTCAGAGCCTTTGTATTCAACTGTGCCTTGTGTCGCTGTTAACTTGCATTCTTGGACCTAAAAAAGACAAATAGGTACATATAAGATTTAAAAGAAAAAATGAAAGCTTTGTAAGTTGTTAAATATAAAACTTAAGAGCATTTTTTTGAATAAAAACCAATACTAACTTTTGATTTCATATTGAATCATTGATGTATTATCTTTAAAAATTGTAAAAATTATTGTTTTCTAATACATACCATTTATACCATCATATGCATTTAGTATTGAAGCTGTTATTTTGACATTACACGCAGACACTTCAATTTTATTTATTTATATATATATATATATATATATATATATATATATATATATATATATATATATATATATATATATATTAACAGTATATATAATGAATAACAAACCTGTGCAGCTCCTTTAACTCTAATTTCTGGTGTGAGTTGGTGTATAAGATTAAAATTAACATTTCCAGCAGGGTCCACATCTCCCAGAACAACTGGGAAAGCCTCTGTTGGAGATATTTGTTTTGTGCCGATGTAAGTTGCTCCTAGTTTATAGCCATTTTGCATTGAACTCATTGTTAGTGTGTGTGACATCTAAAAATATTGCAGATTTATTTATTATAAATACAAAATCAAACAATTTCACCATTAGTAAATAATTAATTCAAAATATTAATTTAAATTTAAGATTTAAGATGTATAATTTATAATAAAGTATGAAACTTTAAAATAATAAAATAATCAATTCAATTACCTGGAAATGATTAGAAATTCCTTTGTTGACCATAAGCTTACCACCTTCAAAGTTCACTGGCATCACCTCTGAAAATGATCAAATAATTGATTATAATAAAATTCTATTTAATAATTTGAATATTTTTTCTAATATTATACATTGATAATGAAAAATAATAATAGAATAAATTAGAAGTCCAACAAGATATTAAAGTGGTAAAAAAAACAGATAAAAACACAAAAAGTTTAAATTTTAAGTTTTTGTACTATAGTCTCTTGACTAAAGAGCTGGTTAAAATTGTCTTATCTGAATACAAGTCAATTCTAGGTTGGGCATGCATACAAGCATTTGTTACTTAAATTTAGTTGAGATTTGTATATATTTTTCATATTCTAGTTACTTGCGATTTATATCTTAACTAAATATCAATGCCATATTATATACTATAACTTTAACACACAAACTAGCGACTATTCTCAAGAAAATCGCTATATTACATCACAGTTAACCAAACTTTTTCAGTTAGCCTATATACATATTTTTAAGTATTTCTGAATGAAGAAATAAAAACAACATTTTATAAACACACCATTAGAGACGTTTTACATTGTGTGCGTTTATTTAATATTATAAAACCTTTATGAAGCTTACCTTTGGTCTTTTTGTGCAGTTCATCCAATGTCCCGGGATTTTCCAGTTTGTTTGCATTTTCTATATTTTGTACATCGGTGCTACTGAGAGCTGTATTCGAGACACGGTACCTACTGGCTATAGCACCCATTTTAATTAAGATTATACACTACTTTTTTAAACTTTCACGAAAATCGATGAACATGTGCAGCGAAACACAAATCGGCAGAATAAAAGACAATCGATGTGAAGTTGACAGAAAATGATACTTATCATAGACTATAGAATCATAAATTATCCCTCCACGTTATGTTGGCTTTGAAGGTGGCAATACACATGCCATCAAATCGTAAAGCTTTAAAGTAGTTTGTATGCCATGTAATGTTGGGAAAAAACAAATATTGTACAATATGTTGGCATGCCAGCTACAGGTTTGAAGACTTTGACGAATACAAATTTTTATCATCTGAAATTCCTGCCTGTTGGCAACATTAAATCGCTTGTCAAAATACTAATAAGTAATGACCGATAATCTGTGTACTAATGTGAAATGTCATTTTTCGTAGACAAAAACACAAATGAAATTTTAAATCAGACTTCAATTAAATCGTATTTTGTATTCTCCTAAAAAAATCTGTTCTTAATTTAATTAATACATCACTTTTTACAATGCCGAAAGTAGTATCAAGAAGTATTGTGTGCTCCGACACAAAGGATCAAGAAGAATACAATGAAACGAAGCCTCTTCATATTTATTATTGCATTTGTGGTCAAATGTCCCTTATTTTGGATTGCACTTTAGACAGATTACCGCTAAGACCCACAGACGGGGCCAGAGTAATAGATGGTTCCAAACACGCACATAAACTTACATCAGATCAAGATGAAACTGTCCATTTAAAACGCGAGAAAGGTATTGAAAGACAATTTAGACAGAAGTGTAGAAAATGTGGAATACCTTTATATTACAAACATGATCAGAACAGCAATGTAGTTTTCATTATGAACGGGGCACTCGTGCAGTCAGCTGAGGGTTCACTGGCTGATATTTCAAAACAAGTGGCATTATCACAACCCAAAAAAATTATGGTGACGAAACATACGAAAAATATGGGTAAATTCAGTTCAGTGACAGTGTCCACGATTGATGAAGAAGAGGATGAGATTGAGGCTAGAGAGGTTGCAGACAGTTATGCAAACAATGCTAGGATCATCGAAAAACAACTAGAAAGGAAGGGCATGAATAAAAGACAAGCTGAAACGCCAGCTCAGAATATTGCAGAGAAACGAGTAAGAGGGACTCTAATAGATAAATAAATAAATATTTGTTAAATAAATATAATTTTATTTGTATTATCATATTTGTATATTTTAAGAGAAAATTAAAATATAGGTACATCTATGAGACTCTATATTAAAATGATCCTTAATTGTAAAATTTAGTAAAGTAAGGTATTCTTATTTATTAAAGTTTGTTTTAAATAAATTAATGAACTCTTTCACTTGACGCTAATATTGGTCTTCTCATATAATAATTCCTATATTTATATCATTCTTTTTAAAACCACCATCATATTTGATGCGCAGAGCTGAAGATTGAGCTCAGTAGCGTACCATAGGAGAGGAGAGGCCTATGTCCAGCAGTGGACGAAAGCAGGCTGAATATGATGATGATTCAACTCACTTTAGCCTAATGTTTTAAGTTTTTTTCTAACCGAGAAGTGTTTAATATTTTTTTGTTTGTTAAATCCAAATATCTTATTAATCCATGTTTGTTAAATTTAAATTCGTAGACAGATCTAAACCATATACAATACGTGGTCGTCATGATTTTTAAGCAAACAAATTACCAAAATCTCCTGTAACTTTACAAAACAATCTAAACTCGCTAACCTAATCAAACTTCCTTTATCCTTTATATATTATATAATATACTAGACTTTATATACGTATTTATGCCATATGCACTGCCACCTTGAAAAAACCTAAAATTATCCCCTATTTTACCTTGATCAGTCAAAAACACCCATACATTCTTTATTACTTTCCAAAATTATACGATATAACGATTTTTTGTTCTTAACTTGAGAAATGATTTGTTCCTAATACAAACTTTCAATTCGTATTTCACCCCCTTCAAGTTTCATTTTCAAATAGTAGCCATGTCCTTCTCTAAGGTCCCATCCATCTGTTTACCAAAATTTATCAAAATTGGTTCAGCGTTTAGGCGTAAAAACGTAATAGATAGACAGACAGACAGTAACTTTCGTATTAATGATATTTAATATTAGTAATTAGAATTGTGTTTCAGTTTACATGAAACATTTACCCACTAAATTTTAACAATATAACTCCAATTATCTTCGGCTGTGACATACAGGCGGACGGGCATGGCGAAATTATATGGGGATCTGTTTTAGCCATTTGGTTGAACTCTAAAAAAAATAAATAAAACGCTCTTATAATTTTCACATTTTTAATTCATATGAAAACAATTTTACAATGTTTTTTAAACAATAAATATAGATAATAATTAATGCCTCAATTTTATGACTGACGGAATAAATATATTTTTTATTTATAATTTTTATTTACATAATTATGTACAGTCAAAAGTCCATTACGACTAGCTGCGACTAGCGAGCTAGGATATAAAAAATTTACTTAAAAAGACAAAAATTTGAATACAGATTTAATTTGTACATTATTTACATTTTATTTCGAACATTTAAACATTTTACAATGGCATATATTTCTTTGTTTTCATTAAATAATAACTGAGCTGTAACATTATTTAGAATTTTCAATGCTTTTAAGCTATATGAGTAATGTAAACTATATGCAAAGACACGACAACATATTTTGGAGGAAAATACATAGTTATATTGAATTTTATATATTAAAAAACCTAGTAAAATTTAAAAAACTAGAATTGGCACTAGATAGTTAAATAAGAAGTAGGATTCTGGAAGAATAACTTTTTCTCTTGAGAATTAAAAAAAATATAATGTGAATAGAACACTAAAATGTGGATGATACACGTTTGTTTCATTGGCGAGGTTACGATATTTAGAATTTTAAATCACGGTAACTTCCGTAGACAACGGATCTATACCATAGAGTAGAAAAATGAGAGCTGCAAGAATATGCAGTAAAATATTTTTCATCCGTTTCTTAATCCTAGAGGAATGTGGTTTGTGATTGTTCGGGGAGGATTCACATCTATTCTAAGTACGTTGAGAGTAAAAGGGCACTTACTCGGGGAATCCCTACGCTACGTTATGAAATGTCCATTGAGTACCAAAAACGAATATTGGTATTAGATGTAGTACTGGGTCAATTTGAAATTCGTCTCGTGTCTCGTCATAAATGCCGTTTTCTATCAAATATATAGATACTATTTATCTACTGTCTTTTAAGAAAATGACTGGTGATAGTCGATGAAATAGCGATATCGCTACGCGTCCATTATGTAGAATGCGAATGAAGTAGGCATTATGATGTTGTTACGATGAATTTAAATCCATTGATTCAGACCTACTTATATCAATTCCTGAAAGTCCGCCGACCTTTTAGAATATTGAATTAGTATACTTAATTGTAAAGTTTGTCAAGTCTTTAAAAGTGCGGTATTGTCACTCTCATGTAAGTAAACCTGTTTCATTAAAGATACGTGAGTGTAAATGCAAAAATTGTGTTGAATATAATTGGTAGAAAATTTTACGAGTAAAATTAGATATTCTATCACGAAAACTAGCGATTTGTTCAGTCAGGTTTCAATGCCAAATAAATAGAAAGTATTTCGAATGGTCCATTTTCACAAAGGAATCGTCTACTTACGAACTAGTAATTACTATTAATACTGGAATTTCAATAAACTTTCACACAATTTTTTACATTTAAAGTAGGTACATTCTTAAAGCTCGAACAAACTTTATTTATTTTTTTAATTATTACAATTTCGGCCGACAAACAAAATACCGATAAAAACATGGCGTCACCGACGCCGTGGCAAATCTATAAGGAAATAACTAATAAAGAGTTTTTTTTATTTTTTATTTTATCGGTATCTTGTCAACGTGGACTCGAATATTAGTCAAAAATAAAACATAGCATTAAAAATATCATAAATCATAATTCATAAAATGTCACATTACCATTACATATTGTAAAACAGTAATTTATTTAAAACATTTCTTTCTTTAAACAAACAATAAATTAAAAACTATCACTAATACTTGTACGAAAAACTAGGTCTCTCTCGAAATTTCGAATACCATATAATATTATTAAAATTTATTTAATCAGCAAAATTGTAATGAAATATTAAGAATTAAACGTACAATCGTATAACAATTCCGAAATACAATAAACAGAAGACTACATTTGAAGACGAACACTATTTATATAACTATAAAATACCTACAGAACTACAGATCTCACTTGTGACCGTGACAGTCGTTGAAATTAACCGACCGAGTATGAAGTGCTGTCACGAATTGGATTATTGCCATTAAAGAAAAATCACAATTAACAAATAAACAATGAAAACAGAAAACTGTTGATTCGAAGCAGCACATCACATCGGTCGGGGTATCTAACTAGTTGTGTGGTCGTATTCGCCAAAAAGGCGGATTTGAGCATTTTATCAAAGTGTAAAATCGAGTACGCGTAGTCTAAAGTGTCTAAACAAGCACGGGGGTGCGGCGGCGGCGGCGCGCGCGCGCGGGCGCTGCTATAACCGGCCGCGGCGCGCCCCGAGCGACATCATCTCGCCCTATATAATCCCAAATATTACCCTATACCTCCGTTATATTCTCTTGATCGGTGTGTGTTTGCACTACGGTAGTTTTCTAGTTAATTTCACCACCCGTTTCAAATTGTTTTGGAATTTCGTTAGCAAATAGCAATTTGCAATAGGTTATTTTAAATACCAATTTTCACCAATGATTTAAAAATATTGTATATATATATATAATTTGATTCGTAATATGTAAATAAATGACAATCATGCGTATTAACTCCCAATCGGCGTGAAACGTACACGAATGACGAAACATAATAAACCAACACACTTAAACCACTATTACGCTGAGTGGGACTCGAACCCACGACCCTGGCGTAGAGAAAAATATTTCAACTAATACACCAGACGTCCTTCGTTAATGCTACAAATAAATTTATGAACATTGTGCTAGGTAGACCCGGTAAGTAGACGTTGTCCTGTCTAGATTTCGTTTGGTTTGGAAAAAAAAACATCTATCTGGACAACAGCGCCACGTACCGGGTCCAAAGCCAAGAACCATCCAGTACACACATTTTTTTTAAATTATAATCGGTCAAGCCGTTTAGGAGGTCAAGAATTACAAACACACGCGCGCCGGTATTTTATATATAAAAATATCGTATCTATTTCTCACGTTGAAGTGGTGAAATTAACCTTTCTACTCAAACTAAATACTTACCACGGGGGGTTGTTGGTTTTGAACTTGCTTCAAGTTCCTCTCCTTTATCATAAGTTGGTGCGCCGCTCTGGAATACCCAATTTTATTACTATACATTATTAGCCACGGTTTAATTTTTAAAAATGATATGTCATTAGTATTCACTAGCGACTCATCCTTGCTTCGCTTCGGGTTCATCCCTAGACAAAAACAAATCCATACCACGAGAACCGTATTTTTTCCCAGGATGATATATATAGCCTATAATCTTCCTCAATAAACGGGCTATCTAAAGCAAAAGAATTTTCCAAATCGGATTAGTAGTTCCTGAGATTAGCGTGTTCAAACAAACAAATAAACAAACTCTGCCTTTTTATATATAACTAGCGACTCACCCTCGCTTCGCTTCGGGTTCGTCCCTAGACAGAAACAAATCTATTCCACGGGACCCGTACATTTTTTCGGGATAATATATAGCCTATAGCCTTCCTCAGGTAACGGGCTATCAAATGCAAAAAGAATTTTTCAAATCGGATCAGTAGTTCCTGAGATTAGCGCGTTCAACCAAACAAACAAACAAACTCTTCAGCTTTATAATATTAGTATAGATAATATAATAAATACTCTAGGAAAACAAACAAATCTATCCCACGGTAACCGTACATTTTTTCCGGGATAAAAAGTAGCCTATGTGTTATTCCAGACTATACTTAATCTAGTTCAGCCGTTCTGGCGTGAAAGAGTTACAAACGTCCATACACACAAACTTTCACATTTATAATATTTATACAGATTAGTATAGATTAGAAGATACGAACGCTTTGTATTGAAGAAAAAGTTCCCAACAAAACCCTCAAAGATGGGTATTTATAAGTCTAACTAGAATGTTCCTATTTTGCAGCTTTAACAACTGTTTAACTTTGTTTTGTGTGTATTTTCATCATTGGGTCTTAATAAGTAATATTATAATTAATACCAAATCTGATATGTTATCAACACTTTGGTAGTCAAAAATATGAAAATTTAATAATTTGGACATAATTTAAAAAGTATTTTGGCCATGGCATAATTATAGATATATTATTCTATCAGTAAATATCCCCTCGCTACCTGTCCATCTGCTCTTGAGTCATGTCAAGTGCCTCCTGCATTTCCCTTGAAGTGTTCCTCACGAATTCCGGGTCACAATATGCTGCCAAGCCTTGTTCCGCTAGTACCTGTTAATAATAAAAATAATCAATACTAATATAATCAATACTAATAAAATACTAAATTTACTAAAAAAAATTGAAATATTGCGTATACCATTTCAATATTTCAAGATATGGGGATTTAAAAAATAATTCAATCCTATAAGGAGTTTTCCTGAAATTTTAATCCCCTTTTCTAGGAAATCTTATTATTATTACGTTTCAATAACATCAACAATTTCAATTTGCCAAACTTAATTGAGATCATCTCAAACATTTAGCAATTATTGTTTTTTAGTTAATTAATTTTTGCTAATATTGATGACACGTTTGGCTCAGTTTGTAGTGACCCTACTTGCTGTGCCAGCGGTCGCGGGTTCGAGTCCCGCTGGGGGCATTCGTTTGTGTGATGAGAACGAATGTTTGTACTCCAGTCATGGGTGTTTATATTTACAATATGTATGTATTTAAAGTTATATATGTGTTGTGTATCAACTATCTGGTATCCATAACACAAGCCGTAGCTTACCATGGAACTAGATGGTGCTGTGTGTTAATGTCCCGCAACATATTTATATTATATTTACATATTATAATAAACAAATCAAGCCGCATACCCTTGTGACGAGACTCTCTGCGGAGCCGACCACCGGCACTGCGCTGTTGCGGGGACTCCCGGGCAGCGACACCACGCCGCGGCAACTATCGCCGCCTGCCACAATGTCACTCTCAGTACGTAGCTTTGTTGCTTTTAAGTAAATATTTTACTCAATACTTTCGTAGATTTATGCGAATATTTGATATTTTAAATAAAACTATCTGTTTGGATTTATCCGCGGATTTATTTTGATTTTTGATTCCTGACGTGTTCGAATGCTTTACAGCAATCATGGTTACGGGAGAGACTAAGGTTTTAGATCACGTTTGAGACGTCTAAAACCTTAAGTCTCTCCCGTGACCGTGATTCTGTAAAGTGTAACCATTCGAAACGTCGGGAACTAAAAATCTAAATAAATCTACGAACGTATCTGAAAAGATAGTTTTATTTAAAATGGTCTTTTACTATCAGTTTCATTAAATAAAGTAAATAAAAATGTCTTTAAAGACTCAAATAGACTGAATATTAAAGATTTTAACGCACAATTTTACTAAATTGACTGTCTTTTTTGAACAAAGCTTGATTATATTTTATACTAGAGACTTTTCTAATAACATTTAAAATCTGTCTTTATCAGACCCATCTATTTCAGGCACTACGTACTATTCCTTTACATTATGTATATACAGTTAATGCTAAATTTGTTAAGCTTGTATTAGCTATGAATTCAGTACTCTCAAGCGGTTGCAATTCTACACTTTGATTAAATTATCGATGGGCTCTCGTGAAAATTTGTGATGTTTGAAATTCGTGCAAGTCCTCAATGCAAGCGTTTATTTAGTTATTCTTCAACATTATCTATAAGCTACTATTAGTCATACTAAACTAAATGCAACACTTTTTAGCCGCTCGAATGATGCGTTAGTTCATGCCGTTTTAATTTACTACGGTTATTTTGATAGAATTTTGCGTTTGCATGTGACTGTTGAGTTTTGTTTTTCTTATTTATTGAAAGCTTAAGGTTCATTGATGTGATTATTATTTCAAAATGTGCAAAAACTGGTGTAGAAATGTTTCGTGTCGATGGTAAATGAAATGCAGTTTGCGGTGTGAGAATCTCGTTCGATCTGTGTTTTATACCATTTGGAATTATTTCCTTATATCCTTTATATCCTATATATCCTTTTATTTTCACTTAATTTCTGAAAAGCTTGAAAGTCGTGCGTGATGCTCGTTATAAGAAAGTTTCCTTCATATATTCCTCGTCACCTAATACAACTCAGTAAAAGTAAATTATTTGGCTTATACAAATATTCTAACAGTAACTATCGACACTATTAAATATCGATTACAACTGATATTCCCAATATCTATTAACACACACGATATAACGTCAAATAAATAATTAAAACGTTAAATTCAAAACTATTCAACTTGGAACTCTTTGAATTACAAAAAATTAATATAATAATCAAATATAAACAATCGTAAAAGTTCTACAATTGAATATAGAGAATTGAATCTGAATAATGAATCATTACAATCGTAAAACCGGAATAACCAATAGCCAATAAGAAGGAAACTTCCTGCGTGCAGACCTTCTACAAGCCGTGCGGCGGGTGCGGGCGCGGGGGCCGCGGGGGCCGCGGGGGCCGCGCGGGCGGGGGCGGCGCCCGAGGACGCGCTGCGGACCATCCGACCTGCGGGCGGGCGCGGCGCGCGCAGGCTGCGGCGCTCGCGCGCGTGCGAGAAGGCGAAGGGCAGGCGCGCCGCCGCGTTGTAGCCGTACAGCGTCATGGGCCGCGACTCCGCCGGCGCGCACTCCCGCGCCAGGAACGCCGAGATCTTGGGCGTGATGGTCTCGCCCGGCGACGGCGTCTTCTCCTCGGGCGACGCCTTGCGCACCGCCAGCTTGTCCGAGCCCTCCGGGTGCACCCTCTGGCGCGACGGCGACGTGGACTTCGCCCCCGACGTCTCCGGCGTGGACAGGTAGTTGACGCAGCCGAACGCGAGGCCGATCTGACCGAGCATTTCTGGGTAGTTTGACTTTTGGTTGCTGTCCGTCCGAGGCGGCGTGCGGATAAAGTTAGTGTTAGTCACGCGATGCGAAGTAAGTAATATTGAGTCATGCGATGCAAAGTAAGTAAAGTTATAGGGATGGATGTGTATTTGTAAAACCACTCGTTCAAACTCTTAACTACCTTTGTAAATAGCGTTCTTTAGATCATTTGTTGTGGCTCTGCAATAAGGCGAGACACGTTTATTGACTATTCAGAACGATAATATTATGAATGTATTAAACGTTAAGCTACCATGAGTGTATTATTGTCAATGGTGTACGGTAATACTTACTCTAAAACTTGATATATTTTTTCCGACTCCCCGTTGAATATCAGAGGTCTTAGTGGTATTTGCTCTTTCGGCTGACCGTTGGCTCTACAACAGACGAAACTTGTATTAACCGTAAATTCCTCGAAAATATGTTGTCAATGGTCGTATTATTAGAGATTTTCGTTATAACTCGTGCCACGAAAGAAGAGACTTGACGAGCGTCAGTAGTAGGGAGCTTGCGCAGGTACAGTCGCGTATGAAATAGTTATCTATAATATTTTATTTTTATATTTATTTAGGGATTTTTTGATGACATCGGAATAAAGTATATAGCTATGTTATATTAAAGTTATTAACAATATTTATTACGAAATGATAAAGTTTAAGATACAAAATGGCATAATATTTAAATAATTATCTTAGTCACTGTCACTGTCAATAAATGATAAACCAGCGGGAAGATCATCGTTCGGGACCCAGCTACGACCAGGTACATTAAAACTAGACAATAAACCACTTGTTCCAGGAGTTGACAGATCATCGTTTTCGTCAGAAGATGTGGAACTAGCAGAGTCCTCTGAGTCACTGTCTGACAAATCTCCCACTTTAATAATGAACTCAGTATCCGTCAAATTGTCAATTATGTGATCACTTTCTATGTAAAAGTCTTCTATTTTTTTTGTTTTATCACATAGAGCTTTTCATTCATTTGGTCCCATTTGGTTTGTCTTTTCTGTTATTAAATCTATCACACGTTTAAGATTCCATTGCACATTCTTACTACTTACATAACCTTTTATTGAAGCCCAAGCCATTTCGATAGGATTCAAATCAGAGTGGTATGGGGGTAATCGCAATACTTCATTTTTTTTTTTTTATGAGATTCAGTGACAAACGAGCAGACAGACCACCTGATGGAAAGTAGTACCTGTCGCCCATAACACCTACGGTTCTTGCACTTAGGTTTTAAGTAACAAAAATGCAGAACCACAGGTGCGTTGTCACTGTGAGGACTAAGATGATATGCCTCTTGCCTGTAATTGCGCTGGCTACCTTATCCTTCAAACCGGAACACAACAATGCAATCATTGTTGCTTGGCGGCAGAAATAGATAAGGGGGTGGTACCCATCCAGTCGGACTCCTCAGGCTTGACAGAGTCCTACCACCGTGTTCATCACCGTGGTCATGACCGTGTTCAGATAATATTTTGTCAATGCTGAATATCTTATATTGTTCTTTATGTAATTTTATCAAATTGTACAATTGTGGTTTAAGCATGTCTTGAGTGTAGGAAACGCCTTATTGTGATACGAGGCATTATCAACTACTACGACGGAATTTGGTGGAAGATTGGGAATTAGCTGTGTTCGAAGCCATTTCTGATAATTTTCGTAATTCATATCGTCGTGGTAGTCACCCGTTTTTAACCCAGATTTAAAAGTTAGTAACGCGTTTGGTATGAAGCCACTCTCAGAACCAGCGTGTACAATAACAACGCGCTGACCTTTAGATATTGGCTTTTTGAGCCCTTTATCCGAATCATCAGACCAAGATTTAGAGGTAGTATGCGTGGAATGTACATAAGACTCGTCCGTGTACACAATAGAGCGGCCATCTTGTCGAAATTTCCTAACTTTTTTTAGACATTCAATTCTTTTCAATCTAATATTCGATTTTTCAATAAGAATTTTTCGATTATTCTCTGTCCTCCTCCATCGAAAACCAAGGTCTTTTAAAATGCGACGTAGACTTGTTTTAGAATTTCGAAAGGCAATATCATCTCGCAGCTTTGCTAAAATTTTATCAAGGGTTGGCAGTTCATTGTTCGTAACATGGAAGTTATGAATGCACCTTTTTATCACTCCTTTGTTAAATTCATCTATATCCGTTACAAGTTTGGGCCTTGACCTTTTTTTTCCGGGAGTGCGGAAAACTGTTAGAAACTCGGAACTATTTGCTTCCTTCACAATTCTTTTTACTGTATTTAATGATGTTTTAGTTGCGGCCGCTGTACGCATTTGTACCCGCTTCAAATTTTGTACACCTTTTGCTTCTTTTAACATATAAGTGTACACGTCGTAAATCATCTTCCTACTTTGTCTACTTAACGTTTTACCTCGAGGCATAATGAAAATTTTACAAAATTGCTCTCGTATACAACACAAATATAAACAAAGTAGAAATTTATAAACACAAGTTGCACTCGTCTGTACTGCGGAGGCAAGCGGGGCGTGCACGGCGTGAGGAGAACGGTAGGCAACTAATACGCATGCGCAGCGCCGTGCCGCCCCTCCCGCGCTACTTCCGACGCCCCGATGACGCCCGATCCCTTCTCGCCTCAGCCCTCGTGCCGCTAAAGAGACCTATAAATCGTGTTGTGCGCAAGTTAAACCACGTGGTTTGTCAAGTCTCTTCTTTCGTGGCACGTACTATACAGCATATTCAGATAGATTATTAATTTATCACTAACTTACATGTTTATATAATGAAAGTTTGTTCCTTTGTTACATTCTATATTAATTATTTTAAAGTACTTACAAATTGGCAGCCATTGGTGCCATCGGTAATGGTCCCACTCCGTACTCGCGCTGCATCATCGAACTTAAATGATTACCCACAGCTTCTGAGGAAGCAAAATTAAATGTTATATTAATTAACATATCTTAATAAACTGTTCATGAGTCACTTTAATTCAGAGATAGATTTTTACCTGGTGGGCCTTCACCATGTTTCCGAGGCCTGTGAAAGTGTCTGTTGGGACCGTGTCTGCGGATGCTGGACCATACTCCACCGAATAATGAGTGATTTCTCTGTAAACACAATAAACAATAAAAAAAATCTATTTAAGCCCTCTTACAGTAATTATATATTATCCATTACCCTAGAAACTTACATAAAAACATATGTAATATGTATATATAACGTTTATATGTATTTATGTATGTATTTATATATGGATTTATATATGTAACTATTTATCGCTTACCGTTTTATGAAAACTTACTCCTCTGCCTTGAGGTTGTGTGGAAGAGATCGTTTCCAGTAAGAAGGCCGCCTGCTGTACATCTTTTTTTTGTTTTGTGTTTTATGCATCGATCAAAAAAATTCTAGAGACACAATCAGCGACAAAAAAATGTTCTCACCGAATGAGCGCTCATTTGGACATTCGAGTGCGCTTTTAATTACAAAAAAAAAAAGATGTGAAAACAACTTTAACCATTGCATTTAAGGTTCAATTTACATTGTTGTGTATTTATTTCAACTAGAATAGATAAAATTTAAATGTGACCACGTGAGAAGTATACCCTTTGTAACAAAAAACAAAAAATATTTCCAAATCGGTTCAGGCGTCTTCGAGTAGTCGGTAAACATACATAAAGAAAAAAGATTCCGACGAATTGAGAGCCTCCTTCTTCTTGAAGGAGTCGGTTAAAAACCATGGCGGGTGAGTGATGTAGTGACGTGGCACTGACCCTGTGCATGGGCACGTCGGCGTCGGGCGCCGCCTCGTCCAGCGTGCCGGAGATGGCGCGCTTGAGCTCGGGCCCGGCCTCGTGCAGCGTGCGCAGCCCCGCCTGCAGCGTCATCTGGTGGCTCTGCTCGTCGCTCTGCCGCATCTCCTGCTCCTTTCTCTTTTTGAACCTTCGCGCCAAATCGACAGTTTAGTACACGACCCGTCACTACTCCGTCATAGTTCTCGTCTACATATATAGCTATATATAGATATATTACATTAGTAGCTAAGGTTTTAATATAAGTGAAATTTTGGAGCCACAGTTTCAAATTCGATGTTTTGTGAGTGCAACTAATTTTTTTTAGCTATTCTATTGCGATGTACTAAAATTGATTAATATTTTTAAAATTTATTCTATTATACATATATCCAAGTGATATCTATTCTATCATTTTAAGCTACTTGAATCTTTTTCTAGCTTCTTCTAAGTGTTTTGTAAAACTTCAAAGCTCTCCGAAACGTTCAATGTGGCTGTGTGTCGAATTTTATGTGTATCTGTATATAAACGCGGACAAAACACAAAAACACAACATTAATCTTCGGATATTGGGTGGGTCAAAACGATTAAATGAGCTCTCGTTTGTCAATGCATGCTCAATGTCGTGATTAGACTGTGATGTGGGTACTTTGAAAGAGTATTTCAAACCGTTTAATGTTTATGGAATATCAAGCCTCGAAGGACCATGCGGGGTACAACCGAAAACAGCTAGAATTGAACCTGCTATCTTTTGATTCGATAATCTATCTTTGAGCTTATATAAAACACTAAAGGGCAACATTCTCTCTCCTAAACAACATACGTTTTTCTGAGATGCGTTACTTACGCGTGATTCCTATGGAACAAAAACATAGTGTCAGTGTTACACCGAACTAATATAAATAGACAAGGTTAAATACAAAAATAAAACATAGTTTACATAAGGAAAGCAATTTTTATAAAATTACTCTGAACATAATATTCTTCGTAAAATTGTAAGTTTATAGACCAATTGGTCATAGACTAATTCTGTCACTTCGCCTGCAGATCTGTCAATTAACCTGTCAGATACCATTAGATGTAATTAAATAGTATTTATTAAAGCATTTTAAAATTATATAACAAACCAAAAATAGTGCAACTATTTTTATACTAAAATTATCTCTTCATTAATGAAATTTTACTGAAATCCTTAAACATATGATTAAGATTCGACTCCCAAATATTCTTATTAAGCTATATTTAAAAACAACTGTTGCAATAGCACTAAATAAAGAATATGTTGTTAAATATATATTAATTTGTATTGAAAATATTTTATGGTGCCGTACCTCCTGAAGTAGTCCTGTATGAGGAAGGTGGCGTAGAACTTGCCGACGGTGATCTCGTTGGGGTCGCCGGGCGGCGGCACCACCTGGTCCAGCAGCTTGGGCGACGTGCGCTTCCAGATCTTTTTGATGACTGCTCTCAGTTCTGTGTTGCAGTCGTCTATGTTGCCTGTGGAGGTAGTTTGATATGTATTCAGACCTTTTTAACGTTCCACCGCTGGGTACGGCTGACCTCCCTTCAATACGAGGGGGGATCAGGCCATAATCCACCACACTGTCCAAGTGCGGGTTGGCGGACTTCACATGTCTTTCGAATACTTGCTAGGTTTTCTCAGACATGCAGGTTTCCTCACGATGTTTTCCTTCACCGTAAGACAAATGATAGTCATTTTGGAAAATGATTCGTACAGGAAAATAGGAAAACAGGTGCGAGACCCGGACCCCGCTTCACTCGGTTTCCCAAGCGAGCGTATTACCGCTGAACTGCCACTGCCTATACCAAATATTTATGATGGACCATTTTTCTCTCCTTCATGCCAAAAATCTAAACATATAGTAAAATTTTGAGTCGAATCTGTACATCAAATATTTTTGGAAAATCTTATTGAAATAGTCAGTATTAACGATACAGAGGCTTAATCTATAGTTTTTAGAATTTTTGTCTGTCTGTCTAGTACTGCATCACGAGAAAAGCACTGGACAGATTTTGATGAAATTTATTATTATGATAGTCGGTTTTTATTGCGGGAAAATATTTTATCTCTGAGAAGTCTATAGTAAATGTTAAAACGTAAGCGGGGACGAACCCGAATGGAGTGAGGGTTAGTCGCTAGTATTAAATAAATTCCAGTTTTTAATGCCAGATTGTTTAAAATAATACCTCATACATTAAGAGAACATCTCAACTCTCACAGTCCGACGAAAAGAAAATTACGTCTATTCAAACCAGACCTGATAATCAACATCAAAGAAATGTCAATAATGACAAGTAGTAACTACAAATATAATTTATATGTATGAATCACCATCGGTTTTGATCTTGAGCGAGGTGCGCACGACGGCGAACAGCGTCGCGTTGAAGAGCACCGTCCCGTCCGAGTTGAGCGGCATGTTCATGGACACCAGCCGCTTGCACGCCACGCGGTGCGGGCACAGCTTGCCGAACCCTGGCACACCATACGTGTCACATTATGTCATCTGTGATAGTAATAATGTACTCCTGACGGCCAAGCTCACTGAGTCTAGTCAACGGCAGGAGATATTGTAGTGCACTCTCGACACTCGCGGTGAGAGTGAGGGCGCAGGAGCGACGCGACACGTGCTCTCCGGGGCACGGGGGTGGAACATCGTCCACTTCCTAACTCCGAGTTGTTTCTGATACTTTTTAAACAGAAAGACCTAGTAACTAAATTTGGCTGCACCTTGATAATTATCACACGTGTTGACACACAAACACATTTATATACCACAGTCATATATACTAATATAAATACGATAGTTTGTATGTGACTTCGTTACTCCTTCAAACGGCTGAACATATTTGGACAAGTACACAGATAGGTATACTATATCCTGGAGTAACATTTTTTTTAATCATATAGTAAAAATTAATTTGAATTTTCATGATTATCTACTCGTAGATATAATTATATAAGTTTGATTAAAGTTATATCTTACCTAACGGCGGACTAATTTTTCTTAACAAAGTAACTACATCTAAATGTTTTATTCGTCCTTTTGCGTCAGGATCATATTCACTCCATAATCTGGAAAAGTATATCGTGTATTAAATTATAATGTAAATTAACTTTCGGAAGGCAATACTTTTAAAATGGGGAATTAAATCTTATTTTGAACTAGCGACGCTCCCCTCACTTTCCTCGGGTGCCCTAGGCTTGAATGGTTTAGGAACTCATAGAAGACAAACGTCCAAAAAAATTCTTCTTTTTGCGCCAGGAACTTTTGCAGACCCATCAGAGTTTCACCACAATCAGATCAATAGTTTAGGACAAACATTCGATTTTTATATAAAAGATAAATATAATAAATTACAAAAATCTTTTGAATTGAATCATGAAAATATGTATATATAAAATCATTATGTGTCATAGAAAAAAAATAACATTTCTTTCTATCAATTCACATCAACAACAAAATTCAAAAATTCAAATATTGTTTTCTTCATATTATTTGAACACCTTAACTTTTTCTACAAAAAAAAATGTATTTAAGTTTTACACATTTGCCATTACTCTTAGAATATTTAAAACAATAACAAGGTCTGCATGCTAAATATTTCCTTATCAGATCAAACATATCACCTTATAAATTCATCTAAGTGGTGTGGTCCCAATATTGACCAGTCTCTGGTTAAGTAGTCGAAGTTATCCATAATGACAGCGACGAAAAGATTAATGATCTGAAAGAAGAAACGAACGTTAAGTACCTATTATTTGTCCAAGCATATCCATAAATATTAAATATAGATGTATATTGTATCTGTCACTTGTAAATTAAAACAAAGCATTACTTTAGCGCACTCTCTATTCCTCTCACTGTCATACACTACACAGTCATTATAAATTCGATACACCATCGAACAACATCGACAACTTGCCAACTCCAAGCTATTACTAAGTATTTCTTGATAGAAAAACTCAAGAACTATGTAAACTTGGTCCGACGCGAGACTCGAACCAGACATAACAGACATTAGACCTAACCACCGAACCAGTTTACTCTTAGAATACCTGCCTTCTGGAGATGTTCGCTTTCTGTGTGTTTTCTATTGCCTGTACAATGGAAAGTATTCAGATGAAATTTTTGATTTGGTGTGACCGTAGTGTTTCTATCATCACACCCTTCGCCGTCGAGTTGGATGTCATCCACACATCCTAAATGCTTTGCATATGGTATATTTTACTATATATATATACAGGGTGAATTTTTCAAGTGGGCGTGCATGACTAACCAGAATGCGTTCCTTATTAGTAACACTATCGAATGGTGTAATTATACAGTATGTGTTTTTTTTCAAAATCAACAGGTTCGATACCTGGCTAGGAAAATTGATTTTTCAAAAATCCAATGATGCAGTTTTAGTTTTCATGAAAATCGGGCCCGAGACTCCTTTGAGTACTTTTCGCTATTCCTCATAAAACCCACTTGAAAAATTCAGCCTGTATATATATATATATATATATTGTGGAACGAGTGCTATAACATAGGGTTCTTCAAGAGTTGTGTCTTCAAGTCCCTTATAGGCCGGCAACGCATTTGCAACTTCTCTTATGTTGCAGATGTTTATGATGATATAGACACTTATCATCAGATGGATCGTTTGTTCGTTTGTCCCTTTTACTGTACAAAAAGTGGGAAAATGCACTAACGAGAAAGGAGCAGAGCACGTAGAAGGAGATGAAGTAAGGGAAGGCGAGCACGCTGCCGCAGGAGCCGCTGCTGTCGTCCTCGCCCTCCTCGTCGTAGTTGCGGTCGCAGCGCACCTCCGGCTCCGGCGACACGCCCATCATTATGTCCTGCCACGCTTCACCTGCCGATGTCGACAATTATTGTTAGGGTCCTGGTGGACGTTAAAATAAAAAGTTGATTGTATAATATTTTTAATGCTGGTTAACTTTCGTCCGTTAAATACGCGTTTACATATATACCTATATAAAAGAGGGGAAAAGCAAATTAATTATTAGGTTCATCCTGTCGGCCACGGTTCCGAGATGTAAGCGGTCCCTCCGTCACGCAATAGCCGCTCGCCCTGGCTCTCGATGGTGGCGCTGCGCCCGCGGCCCCGCCGGCGTCTACCGTTGCGTATAACGGAGCGTGACAATTATGTATGTATATGTATGTATTCAGCCCTTTTTAACGTCCCACTGCTGGGCACGGGCCTCCCTTCAATACGAGGGGGATCAGGCCATAGTCCACCACGCTGGCCAAGTGCGGATTGGCGGACTTCACATGTCTTTCGAAAACTTGCAAGGTTTTCTCAGACATGCTGGTTTCCTCACGATGTTTTCCTTCACCGTAAGGCAAGTGGTAATCAATGACAATGGTGACAATTATACTCAGACTTTTTGTCTGTAGCTCTACTCACGTAGTTTATAATAGTAAGCGTGGCATGGTGTTAGATAGATATAGGTTTTCTATAACTAAAGTTATATAAAATAAAAAAAATATATAAAAACAAACTGGCAGCCGCCCGAGTCAAGTGTTTTCTAAACTCTTCAGCTTTTTAATATTAGCCTGATAAAATAATACGAGAAAGGTCTATTTTGACTTACAAACTAACTTAAAAGACACTGAAATATCATTTCCTGTTGGATTTTTGGTTGATCTCCTTTAAAATGCAACTGATCATAAAATTGTTCTTCAGTTTAATAGAAAAATAAATAATAAGTTAACGTAAAATTAAGCCTAGGTTTTGTTAAATCTATACATATAATAAAATTGTAACAAAGCCGAATCTGTACATTAATTATTTTTTGAAAGTCTTATTGAAATAGACATTATTATCGATACAGAAGCCAAATCTATAGTTTTTAGAATTTTTGTCTGTCTGTCTGTCTGTTACCGCATCGCGGGAAAACCACTTGACAATTTTTGATGAAATTTGGTATGATGATAGCTGGTTATCCGGGTCAACATATAGTATACTTTTTACTGCGGGAAAATATCTCATCTCTGAGCTAAACGTTAAAACGTAACTAGGGACAAACTCGGATGGAGGGTGAGTTGCTAGTTTATAAATAAAAAGCGATAGTAGTCCATTAAACTCAACCAGGGTGTTGACCTTTGAGAATTTCATATGAGAATCATTTTGAACACGATTTATTTATATACGCTAAAGGAAAACATGGCGAACAAACCCGCATGTCTTAGAGAGCTTAACGTATTTTATTGAAATACATGTGAAGTCCGCCAACCCAGCGAGGCTCACTCAATAGTGAGCTATTAAAAGATTCGAATTGAGAGCAAACTAAGTCAACTTACCGGTCGCTGAACGAAATAACACTAAAATAGCTTGTGGAAACGTCTGAAAATGATTGTTTCTTGTGATGGGAGTGTCGTCATCTATCGCTATTTTCCCAAATACCTATAAGAAAAAAACAAAAAAATACATATTTCATGTATATATAATTTAAAAAATTTCAAAAATATCATGTCAAACTATTTATTATTTATTTTAGTATTAATTTTTAAATGATAAATATGACATATCAAGAGTTTTATATGTATAAGAGTGATAATAACATACTTGCATCCCAACCACTGCATAAATAAAAAACAGCATCAAAATGAGCAGCGCGACGTAAGGCAAGGCTTGGAAGGACTTGATGAAGGTCCACAGGAGGGTTCGGATGCCTTCCCCCCGGGACAGCAACTTCACCAGCCTCATCACACGGAACAGTCGGAAGAAATTGATGGAAGGAATGGAACTTTCCTGTATCAGTTAATATCGATATTAGATTTAAATAGTGTAAAATTGAAAGATATTAAAAATGTATTAAATTAAGTTTTCTTTGATTTAGTACTTATTTCTGTATCGTGTGTGTGTGTGAATTAGTGTTCTATATGTTATATCACCTAGCAAATTTAACATGTAACTGTATTCAACATTTGTGGCTGTTTCTTTGAATTTACATTTAATAGCTTCATATATCATTGCGTAGTATAATATTTTAATGATACGGTATTTAAAAGTGCTATCTATTCCTTTACGTGTATGTACAGTTTCTAGGTCTACCGGAAAGTTCTATCCGTTTTTGGAATAAAATAAAATACATTTTTTTCTTACTGTCAATAAACTTTAATAATACATATAATTGCCATTATTATTAATGACTCTTTGCCAGCGTGAGGGCAATATATATATTTCATTTTTGAAAAAAAATTGACCTTTTAATGCGAAAAATTGAAACGGTGCTTGTATGATATCTTCTCCAATTTTGAATTTTTTGCCCTTCAAAAAAAAATTTAAGAACAAAAACAAGTGATAATTGGAGGGTGCTAAGTCCGGGAAATATGGTGGATGCGATAGTTCTGCAATTTTTTTACGAGTCCCCAAAGCAGCATGTGGTCTGGCATTATCATGGTGCAGTATGATTTCCTTCCTGTTGAACATCACTGCCCTTTTTTCTCGGACTGCTGTTTATAAATTATCCAGTTGCTGTCAATATTTTTCCAAATTGAGCTTTTCGTTCGGGTTTAATGGCTCATAATGTATTGGTCCTGGAATGTCCCACCATATACACAACATTTTTTTATTCAAAGTCTTTGGTTTAGAGGTGGAAGGCTTGGGTTTTCTGGGTTCATAATATGCCCTTTTCTTTACAATGTTTTTGTAGTTAATCCACTTTTCATCTTCAGTTATTATCCGGTTTAATAAGGGAACGATTTTGTTCCGAACAAGTAGAGATGTGCATATCGAAGACTCGATCATCCAAATTTGCTGACTTAATTCATGTGGTACCCATCTTGAATCCTATCTTGCCAATATGGTCCGAAATGGTTTTTTGAGCTGAATTAAATCTTTCTGCGACCTCTGATGTTGTCAGAAAAGGATCTTGCTCTAACATGGTCTTAATTACATCGTCGTCGATCAAAGATGATCGCCCAGAATATGGCTTATCCGAAAGATCGAAATCACCTGTTTCAAATTTTTCGAACCATCTTCTGCGTATCCTATCAGAAACTTTACCTTCACCAAACACTTTCAATTTTGTACATGCTTCTATAACATTTCTTCCTTGTTGAAATTCGTACGAAAATACAGTGGCGTAAATGAACTTTATCAGTCGCCATGAATACACTGTCGCTGCACACTTAAGACTAACGTGAATCAACTTTATTTCACTTAATTTGCTACGTTAGTATGTGTACATTAACCGATGAAAATAGAGAGCCGAACATGCGCCAAATAAACATGAGCTTACATATCGAAAATTATTGTCATAGAAATGGACAGAACTTTCCGGTAGACCTATTATAAATCAACATTCTATTGCTCTCATGTACGAATAGGTCCTATGTGTGACGTGCTGTGTGCTTTATGCTCTATATTGTTTCCTTGGATACATATACATATAGATAGATCTATTGCAGGTTACTGTCCCAGATGCAGTACTGTACATAGAAAGCTAACCTTATTATTAATTTGCTCGACAACATCTAAAGCTATAATATTAGTGACACCAATTGTTGAAATATACTTTGAATTTTTACATTTATGTAGGATCTATTTATTGATTTTCATCGAGTTTATTTAGATGTCTAAAATACATGTTCTAATTTCTATTTTACTGTTTGGTTTCCTATTCGTTTAATCTACAACAAACTATTAAATTATGATTGTAATATAAATAACAAATCTATCTATTATCTATTATTTTAAGTAATATTCATTACAGTGCTCACACTATATAAAAAAACAAAATGACCGTTACATCTAAATGGCGAAAAGTACATGAAAATATTTTTACATTGTATTTCACTTGTTTGGTGAATTAGGGACAATTATGTTATATAGTGTCTTATTGTTAAATTACCACCTATATGGACTTAGTTCAATATACTTATACATATGTAAATACGTACGTATATAATTTCTCGACAATATTATTTTAAATAATAGGGCAAAATATTAAAGGTTTATAGAAATTTTGTTGAATATTATGATGTTTTTTTCTTATAGCATAAGCGTGCACTTACCTTCACAACGTGGGCTCTTTGCAGACCACTTCCCTGAAAGAAACAGTAGGCTTCAATGATCTACGAATAGACGCTATGTGAGAGCTTGCTGTTATTACAACATCTATGTCCATGCTCGGGACAGTAACTACACTGCCTAGATTTAAATACTCTAAAACTAGGACCATGTAATTGAAATTTTTACCTAACTTTATAATTATTTTACAGAATTAGATTAAAATGCTTTATAATATGAAAAAAAATATCAGATGTTGCCCAAACCATAGTCAAAGTAAGTAATGAAGATACAAACTAAGTTTTCAATTAAACGATTTAAACGTTACGATTCAAACAGATGGATTCTTAAACTTAGGCAGTGTAAGAAGTGAGTGGTTAACTAAATATAATATAATATCGCTGGAAGCGTGCAGAGTGATTTTACCTGATTCTTGAGTTCGTTTACTTGTGAGACAACGATGTCGATGATGCTCCCCAGCACGATGATGAAGTCGAACGTGTTCCACGCGTCGCCGAAGTAGTTCTGAAATATAGGGAATCTATTGGTTTTCATATGTTAAAAGATGGATCTGATTTTGATAGTGATTTAGAGTATCCTAAGACACGAAATCGTGGCACTTGCTATAGTATCAAAATATTTGACGCTCAGAAATCTTAAACATAAAAATCATATTAACGAAAGCTTAAAAACTTATATTGTACGGTTTCGATCGTGGTAACTTTCGTTGTAATAAAATAATATAAAGTATGAAATAGGAGTAATTTTACGTATATTTTTGCATTCTATTTAATCTTTTAATTCTTGATGATGTCACGGGAGAGACTAGGAGGCTAAATGTCAAAACTGTTGTAGTTATTTACAAAATAAGACAGCGTTTATTTACAATATGATACAATATTAAAAAAAAAGGGAAATTGCACCTAAAACACCTTAGAGAAGAGCCTCTAAACATGTTAACCCAAAGCATATATAACAAAAGCTTAAAAAAAACGCGAAAGATACCTAAAAAAAAACAACAAAAAAAACCCAACATAAATTCTAGACCACAATCCAAACAAAAAACACTACCTTAAACCTAAAAGCGGCGAGTTTGAATATGAACTCGAGCGCGAACACCGCCGTGAAGATCATGTTGAGCATGTCCAGCGCCTTGCTGTACTCCGGCGACTGGTTGTGGTACTTCATGGCGAGCGTGATGGTGTTGATCATGATCAGCACGAAGATGGCGTACTCGAAGGGCTGCGACGTCACGAACCACCACACCTTGTACTGGATGCGGTGCTTCGGGATGTACCTGGGCGGTACAGGCAGTCTTAGGAGTACTTTCCATCACATTGGAGTAAAATAAATAAGTGTTGTAAATTTGCTATTTTTTTTTCTATAATATATTTATTTATCGTTTACATTTTTTGATATTGTAATCTTATGCCATAAACTGTAGAGCCTTTTTAAATTACTCCTAAAATAAAGATAAAACAATGTTGAAATTGACCATTGATTTGGTTATTTAACCGAATATTGAATTCATTATTGGTGAAGGTATCGCGTAATATACACTAAATATAAAAATACATCTGAATTATAAATTTTCTCATTTTAATAAAACCTGTCAAAAGTACCTTCTAATAGGTTTAGCTTTAAGAGCAAACTCTATACAGTTCCTTTGGTTCTTGTCCAGTTCACAGTTCTTGTACTCCTGCTCGCCCTCGTTCTGGAATGTCACTATGACGAAACCGACGAATATATTTACCTAAAACATAACGTTTTATTAAATTACGCTTGAATATTTTTATATACACTTTACCAAGAATTTTTTGAATTAGGGTTAATTGAGAATTTTTTTACTTAGTTTTGTTTCTTCGAGAACACAATATTAACTTGTTAGTCATAGTTACCGACTGTTTTTTTTATTAAAAAAAATACGCATTTAAAAGTTATCATTCTATCCTTAGACTTAGACTTATTTAGTTTTTTGAGACCACCCTTAAGTTAATTATAATTAATCTATTCACTAAAAATACAATCACGAAAATCGCGTTACACTTGACGAAGCTATAACGTAATATACATACATACAAAAAAAGGCTCATTACATTTGTCAAAAAGCTCAGATCGGCCAAAAGCCAAATCTTAGAAGATCAGGATAACGTATCGAAACTTCATTTCCATCTTATTACTCTTTATTTGATTATTTTATAGCACTAAATATATGAGGAACAACTCACCATAAAGAAGGCAATTATAATAATATAAATAATATAGTAGGCTGCTACGATTGGACGGAAGTTAGTGATGGGACCACGATCCTCGGCGTTCGAGTCTATAGACACGTACAATAACCTGCAAATTATAATTAAATTTATATGTTTACTGATTTTGCTCGCGACTCAGCTCGTTTTCGTTATATCTATCCCCTATGCTGCTATCTATGGATAAATTTCATTGTAATCGGTTCAGCAGTTTAAGAATAATAAAGTAACAGACAGATAGAGTTATTTTAACATTTATAATATTAGTATGGATTACATTGTAATCAGTTTGAACTATACTTCTCTAAGCTCCGGTTATGCGTTGATTTGTTTCCGGGACACTATTACAATGTATACATAAGTCATATTTTATGTAATTGACATCTTTTCAAATATATTTTGTATAGATACGAGTGACAAATATTTCATCTTATATCACTGTAACGTACCCTTCAGTTTCAGGAAACAGTTCACCCCTTCTAAGACCTTCTTTTTTTTGTTTTGACCGCACGTTTGGCTCAGTTTGTGGTGACCCTACTTTCTGTGCCAGCGGTCGCGGGTTCGAGTCCCGCTGGGGGCATTCATTTGTGTGATGAGCACGAATATTTGTACTCCAGTCATGGGTGTTTATATTTATAATATGTATGTATTTAAGGTTATATATGTGTAGTGTATCAACTATCTAGTATCCATTTATTTTATTTATTCTAAGATATCTTTAAACAAGTGTTGCTGACCGAGGTTTTCGAAAATGTATACATGTAAGATGCACAAATGTATATAAGTAAGTAAAACGTACAGTTCTAAATCAAACTCACCCTGGCCACCCTTCAAAGGTAGATACAGTGAAGAGCGTAAGCATCCCTTTCATAACATTATCGAAATGGAAGTCATTCCTCTTCCAAACTCTATCTCTAACTACATAATTAGGATTTTCAAACACTAAATAAGTTCCCCTGGAAACAAAATCGATTTTAAGTATATCTTTCAAAGTAATATTAATAAAATATATTACCAACGATACTTACTGACACTCGTCTTTTGTCATTTTTGAAATATCATTACACCTAAAAAATTTACCCTGGAACAAAACTTAGGTGATTAGACATGAAAAACAAATTTTGGACGTAACAAAAGCAGTTAATCTGAACAACAAGTTGCTGAAGCTGTTACTGTAACCCATTTCTCATGATCTGTCACCAGCGGTATAATCTTAGCAATTTCAAATTTCATTATATTTACAATTATTTTGAACGGTTATTTTTTATGTTATTTGTTTCATGCTGTACTGTTTGGAATCCATTTGACTATTTTTAGTATTGAATGTACTCAGTGATGTATTTTTTTATTAATTATATATTAAAGATACAAATATTAAATAGAAATTAAGTCAATATTAAGGTTCCTTAATAAAAATATATTCATATAACATAAAATAAAGATATACAACGAAGTAATGTAATCGATAGGTACTGTTGGAAGTGTTATTCTTTTTCAACAATGTCGAGTTTATTACTCCTTTAATTTCATTCAAAATTCAAAATAAAAGTTGTAATTGATTATTATTTAATTTATTATTGTTCATTATAGTCCAGTGGTGAATTTACTCATTTGCCGCCCAAAGGCCACAAGGCGGGATAAAGTAAGCCTTAATACTACTTACACAATAATGTAATTTCCCGATTTCATTCATAATTTTTTGCCAGCCATAATTTCTTGAATCAACTTTAAGAAAATTGTTGAAAAATTTGTCTTAGTGGTAGGTATAGTATATTACACGTTGAATTGTTTGTGTGGACCTAATAACATGTAGGTATGAAACTTTAGGTAACTATGAATCTTTTTAATTTCTGTAAGACAAAAAAAAGTTTTGTCCCCAAAGCTGCCCCTAAAATCTGCCGCCCTATGTTACAGCCTACTGAACCTGCTTGTAAATCCACCACTGTTATAGGCACAAATAAAAACATTGTTCACTTTAACAATTCGCATGAACCATGATGTCACATTACACCATTAAGTTATAAGCCCCATTATGAAAAGATATAACATACTCAGTACATACAATTACAAAAAATAGCCAAATTAATGTCAGCATAGATCTCACTGTTAGCAGAAATCGTTTGTCAATACAACTTTAAATAGCAAAACCAACGTGTACGACGTACATATGTATACATATGTAAGTATCAGTAGCTCACCTTAAACAACTGTACACCGACGACAGCGAACATAAATTGTAACAAATACGTAACTAGCATTATGTTTCCTATTGTCTTAATGGCTACTATCACACATTTCACTACATACTATAAGATGAAGGATCGTGCGAGTTAGTGCAGTGTATACGTTACCAGGGTCCGGTCCGGTTCACGCAGCGTCGGGACATACGGGGAAAAGCAAACAATCTTTAATAATGGGGCTATTTAACACGGGAATGGGTTCTACGTACTTTGTTAAGAATATATTGTATATTGTTAGACGTTTCCAGATGGGGTTGACGACAACGCCAAGGTAGGGGGTATGGTTATCTATGACATTAGTCCTCTAGATGATCTGGATTATAATCTACACCTTTGGGTCGATCTACTCATGCTCCATTGATGTTAGTGATACAGTAACATTGTATTGTAACTGTTATAATACAACATTTGTCAAATAAAAGCCTATTTCTTTAGTTTTGCCTATCTAAAGAATCATGCCAATTAATGGTATACTTTTAGCTTCTCTAAGAATTTTTAGTTGTCCAATTTTGGTTCTCCATAGCGATAGTGATAGTATAGAACATAATAAACAAATGATTAAAGAAGGAAGGTTAGAAAGTGTTACATATACAAGGCGTGTAAGCAAGTGACAGTGCGAAGAAAACAAAGCACAAAGCAAAGCTCAACTAAATATACAATATACATATATAAATAAGAAAAGAAAAATATAATCATGAGAAATGAGTGAGAAGAGAGAGGAATCAGATTGAGAGTCAAGACTTAATAAATTACCCAAAGGTGTAAGTATAAAATAGTTTAAAGTTCGTGTGACACCCCACGCGGTGGCGTGCTGACGGCGGAGCCCCCTACCTTGAACATTTGCACTCCCATCACCGCGAACATGAATTGTAGCAAGGACGTTACCAACAAAATGTTGCCGATCGTTTTGATTGCAACGATCACGCATTGAACAACGTGCTATAATCAGGGAAAAATTACTTTCAATATCCACCTGTGCTCATCATTATTTTAATATTTTCTTACATTTACGTGAATATTTGACGCTTTAAATAAAACTATCTTTTCGGATAACTCCGTTTTGAGGTCTCTTTTGAGGCCATGATTGCTATAAAGTATTCGAAACGTCGGAATCGATAAACAAACCTAAATCTGCGAAAAAAGCCGAAAGGTAGTTTTATTTAAAATATATTTATTTAAATATTTCTTTATACTAAGTAATAATAAGTTGATAGTTAAATATATTTAAGATGAAAAAATTATATAACTGACCTTAAGGCCTTTGGCCCTGTTGATAGCCCTGAGAGGCCTCAGAACCCTGAATACTCGCAATATTTTCACAACAGATATACTCCCAGACCTAATTGAAAACATTTAACCACTTGTTATCGTAAATTATAAAGTAACATGATTTGTTAAAGTTTTTACGAACTTTGAGACTATAAAAAAATATCAGAAAATGTTTCCCACAAAAGTTGCAGAAAATTTCATGCTCTATATTTTATGTAATTAATTATTTTTTGTTATAACCTAGATGACGTTAGAGAGAAGATATTTTGGGATATTTGGTTTTTGGTACCATTTCTTCATAGGTTTTCTCAAGATCGCATATTCTGAATATTAATTAAGACACCAAACTGTACAACACTGTACTGTACTGTAAGCTTTGTAACACTCTGACAAATTAGAACTCTCCTTCACTTTTTGTAAGTCAGAACCTACTCAGTGACTAATTTGTAAATCTGATTAATTAAGATACTGAAGATACTGAACTATATATATATATATATATATATATATATATATATATATATATATATATATATATTTGTGAATAAAAAATGTATGCCCATAAGTCAACTGGACGACGTCTATTAGATAAATCCACCTCTGCCATCTACTTTGAATTTACTACGTTATAGTACATTTAAAAAAAATACACTACATTTTTCCGAAAGAGGAGGTTTATTATTAATTCGGGTTACTCTACGTGTTATCTTCACGATTATTCTTTTTTCAAACCCTAATGTTATTTTAAAATCAATGTAATATTTTAGTTTAAAAGCTATTATAAATAAATATAATAAGATATAAAGGCACGTACTTAAAGCTCATAGATATGAGTGAGACGCAAACAACGAGCATATCGAGCACGTTGAAGGCGGAGCGCAGGAAGGCGCCGCGGTGCAGCACCAGCCCGTACGTCACCAGCTTCAGGAACAGCTCCAGCGTGAAGATACCCGTGAAGAACATGTCGAACTGGCTCAGTAGCTAGCGGGTTCGTAAAGAGTGGTTTGTTAATTTTTTTCTTTCAAAGCTATTAAGAAATATCTATTATGGAACAATTAATTCAGTAAAATCCGCATCCCTAGCTACCAAACAGCTTATGTTTTACAGGTCTTAGTCTATACTAAATTTCATTTAAATCCGTCTAGCCGCTTTGACGCGAAATTACAAACATACAAATTTACAAACTTTAGCATTTATAATAGCAATTTAATTAGGAAGATAAATCTATAATGAAATAATTATAATCATCTCCCTGCCCATTTCCCAAATAACTTGGGGTCGGCGCAGTATGTCTTTTGTTCTTCCACTCTCCTTATTTTTCCGGACCTCATCATTCACTACTTTCTCTTTTATATCCCATCTTACACATTCTATCCATATTTTCTTTGCTTTTCCTCTTACTTTTAATCCATCTACATTCATATCCATCATTCTTCTCGTGACGAGAAGAATGATGGATATGCGTCTCAGTCTTCCTCATCACTTTCTTTCCTTTTTTTTTGTGACATTAACACACAACACCATCTAGTTCTATGGTAAGTTACGAGGCCTGTGTTATGGATAACAGATGGTTGATACACTACACATAATATATAACTTTAAATACATACATATTATAAATATAAACACCCATGACTAGAGTACAAATATTCGTGCTCATCACACAAATGAATGCCCCCAGCGGGACTCGAACCCGCGACCACTGGCGCAGAAAGTAGGATCACTACAAACTGAGCCAAACGTGCCAGTTATAGAAGTCACAGTCAGAGGATGCAAATGAAATGAAAACTTTACTTATAAAATACTTTAATATTAATTTTACAAACTAATTATCCTAAAGTGATTACACTGTCGAAGTGGGACTAATGCAATAAATGAAGAAAAGTTTATAGCAATAAGGTGCACGCGGATGTTACAACACTGTCACTTCACGAGAGTTATGTTGAAATACGAAAAGGATGCGATATTGGTGGTTGACGCGGCTTGTGAGGTGGTTCCCATGCATTAGAATTGCGAAACAGTCTTTAACAATAAAAGTTCATATGAAAGGAATGCGATGTTGGTGGTCGACGTGAAGTAGTTCCCATGAATTAATTAGGGTTGCGTAATATGCCGTCAAATCACTTGTATGGACATCACATGTCCATACAAACTCAGACAATTTCACGAGAACTTTTCTGTCCCTGGCGCTACTTTCAGCTTCCTCTAATGCATTCATCAATTATTTTATCCATTCTCATCACTCCACACATTCATCACAATCTTTTTTATCTCTGTTGCATACAATCTTCTTTTATCAGTTTTCTTTACTGCCCCTCCCAGTTGAATAAAATAATGTAATGAATCTGTAATGAAAATAATATTCACCCAATTTCGAAAGCCTTTTTGGGCAGCATCCAGTGGGTCCTCAGCAGCTAACATAGCAGACGAGAACATGATGCACACCAGGATGATGTTCCCAAAAGTTGACGACGATGACATCTTGTAGCAGAATACTCGAAACCTAATATTTTAGAAAAACTATATATAGATTTCATCTTTACTTGTTTATGATAAAGTATAATAAAATAGGCAATATTTATATAACATTTTTGATTTTTTTTAACACTGAAATTAACTTTTATTTTTATGAAACATACAAAAACTAATTAAAAAATCAACACAAAGCGACAGAAATGATACATTTATTACACAACAATTTATATATTTCTATTTTATTACTCAGAAACTAACACAAACATAAGCTAATTCATGCAATATCAAAAAAGTATATTTTAAATAAAAGTTTTAAAATGAGCCCATGCTTTTATAACAGCACCTATAAACTATGAACTAAAAACATGCTCTAAGTTTCGGCATGTCCAAATATGGAAATATCTAAAATCTAAATCTTCCAAATTTTACATCTATGTTCACTGTCCTCTATTTACATGCTTCTAGACAAGAAAGCTGAATGCTACAAACATACCTAACCTCTAACATCGGAATTTAAAGGTACCCTGTAATCTCATTGTAAAAATTTTGAATTATTGGAAGTGATTTTGAAAGGATCGAGGACAGCACTCGTGCAGATGAGCTCGAAGATGAAATGATACATATAGACATAGACAAAATGAACGGAGGTGAACCAATCGGGACACGCCAATAGCACAATGAGTCACGGGTACCGAGCGACCGATCACCTGTTGGTTGGTGAGAATATGAAGAAACTACTAGCGTTGGGTATTGGCGGCGTCTGATTTGGCATATTCAGTTCAGATATCCGCCTCGGTCTAGCGGTTACGAGCGTTCCCTCCTCTTCTAACTCGCCGCCATCTTTGTGATAGAAAGATATGACATTCCTTTCATTCAATTCTATCTACAATTACTTAAAAATAATCTTCGCACCTATATGTAACAATACGTGTTCATGCCGAATCGTGACATCCCTAACGCCTAAGTTTCAAAATTAAATGCAAATAACGGAAGTGATTAGCTAAAAATGTGAGAGTAAATTAAGTACAATATAAAATAAAACGAACAGCTGAAAGTATTAAAATTATTTAAGTTAAAGGCATAAATACTGAAAAGAAAGTGCTCCGGTAAATCCACGGACGTTTTAAAAAAAAACGGTGGTCACCTGAGCTATTAGAAACAAAAAGAAGAGGCAGGTAAGAGAACACTAAATCGAAGCGCTGGTCCGCGACGGTCCCTAACCTGTTGTCTTTGGAAAATATGAAGAAGGAGGAAGCATCGGGGATCGGCTTGGCCGAGTCCCGTATGTCCACCTCCGAGAGGCGCCGCGGCCGCGCCGAGGACGTCGTCGGCTTGCGTCTCAAGCGCGGCTCGTCCTCGAACTCTGTGTTCACTGTTTGGTTTCGTTAGCTTATTGCTTTCTCTCTCTGATCGCACAATTATTTTGCACTCATCTTTATGTGATTAGTGCAAAATAATTTAAGCTATGCTACGGATTGTTGTTATGTTTGAAATTTACTGTTTCTCTCCAATTTATTGTTTCTCTCCAAATATAATACTTTGTTGATTCACTAAATAAATCCAATTTAATATAATCACATACACATTTATGCAGAAATTACTCTTTATGACAAAAAATGTTATTGTTGCGTCAACGTGTTATGACTATAATGATCTCATACATTTATTCAATGTAAAATTAAATTTATAACGCAGCAAGCAAAATTTTTTTTTCAATCCGTATAAAGTATAAATAATAATCATAATTAAAATGTAGTGCAAATTTTATTGAATACTTTAGATTAGTCTCACCAATATGATTTCTCTGATGATTCTCCATTTCATCTCTCTCTTGTTCTTCTTCTATTCTTTCCTCGTTTTCTTCATCAATACCTGGTTCTTCTATTTCCCCATCTATATCTTCTTGTTGCTCACCTTCTGATCCAGTCTCTTCTCCTTCATATTCTCTTTCAGAACTATATTAATTAACCATTTAAACCTTTACTGATTAAACAATTACAATATTTTTTGTCTAAAACATTAGAAACATTTATTATTTGACATTCAATTATAAACAACTACAACCAATTTTATTCATGACACTATGTAATTTTAATCGAGTTCACAACAGAAAAATTAGAAAGTTATATTTAACATCCATAAGAAATAAAAACAGTAACGAGAGTGATTTGCACATCTAGAGTCTCGAATAAATAATAGATAGCCTACGAATAAATAATAAATCAGGAAATGTAACTGCGTTAGAAAATGACTCAACAAAAGTTGAGTCCAAGTAGGCGGGTCCTAAAAGTCGTGTCCAGCGCGTCATCAGTCGGACATTATTTTTGCAAGCGAGCATGTCAAATTTTGACGTACTTTGTACACTAAATTGCGAAGAAAGATTTTCTTTTAATGTATTTTAGACAAAAATTTAATAAATTAATCATATTTAACGGGACATAGAGTTCATTGAATTGTAAAAAGTATTCCAAAAAAAAAAAAAAAAAATGGTCTATATTGTTTTATTATTGACTTGGTCCGATCTACTTATTGCATAATATCGTCTTCGCTGCTTCGTCTCTGCTGTCACGGCAGACATTGCGGCACGCGCGCAAACCAGTCCCTGCTTTCGGTCTGAATTTAAATCAATCACCAAGACTGTCAGAAGTGATTCGTATTTTGATCATACGTCGTTTTGGTTTGAAGTAAGGCCACTTTTTATGTGGAATTTGTTCTGAATTAGATTTTCTGACCTATTATTTATTGGTAGCGGATAGCATAGAACATTATCAAATTATACGGGGTCTATTTTTGCCTTTGAGTTATAGAACCCTAATAATTTCATAAATACTTTTTTAGGTATTGACATGTATAATTGCAAAATTTTAAATAAAACTATCTTTTTGGATATCTTCGCGCATTTATTTAGAGTTTTGTTTCCCGACGTTTCGATTGTTTTACAGCAATCATAGTCACGGGAGAGATTAAGATTTTAGACGTTATATTATAGTTGTTACAGACAACTATAAAATTGGCTTTGAAACATCGAGAATCAAAAATCTAAATATCCGCACACGATTCGAAAAGATATTTAGAGCCGTAGGTAGGACCTTAATAATGTTACATTCTTCAAATTATAAAACCTATACTTTCAAAATATGAGAAGGCCTTTTAAATAAGACATTCACTACGTACTTATCACTGGTGTATACATCGTCGTCGTGGATGTACTCGTCGTCGGTGTCGGCGAGAGCGCCTTCAACTTCTCCTTGTTCCTCTCCTTCCTTCTCTTCTGCAGCTTGCTGAACACATTATATGTTTTTTTTAGTTAAATCAATTATTGTATTTTTAAATAGTTTCAAAATACACAATAAGATGATTTTCTAAAATAACATGGACTATAACAAATTAATAAATATAATATTTCAAGATTATACTTAATTCATTAATGTCGAACATTTTATAAGTTACTAGCAACTCACCCTCGCTCCGCTCAGGTTCGTCCCTAGTTACGTTTTAACGTTTAGCTCAGAGATGAGATATTTTCCCGCAGTAAAAGTATCCTATATGTTGACCCGGATAACCAGCTATCATCATACCAAATTTCATCAAAATCTGTCCAGTGGTTTTCCCGTGATGCGGTAATAGACAGACAGACAGACAAAAATTCTAAAAACTATAGATTTGGCTTCTGTATCGATTATAAAGTCTATTTCAATAAGTTTTTCCAAAAAATATTTAATGTACAGATTCGGATTAGTTACAATAAATTAAAAATTTATAAAATTTAAAACTCCCAATGCGTGATATGTAGACAAATAGATGAAAAGATAATGTAGTCCCGGTAAAGCTATTAAAATCAAACAGTCTTCGCAGCGATACTCACTCCTTCTTCCTTTTCTATATTGGTCAAAGATTCAGCATCAGCCAAGTTGTCGACGGCGATGGCCAAGAACACGTTCAGAAGAATATCTGGTTCGCGACTAAAGAAATATATGGTATGTGATGAGATAGCATTATTTTTAAATAAAGGCCAGGCTACGTTATTTAGAAACTTTGTACTATGTACGTAATTCCACGTGATCTATAAGACTAGATATACGGGATAAGTCTTAATTAATATACTTATCGCTTTCCTACTCTTTGCAATCATCTCTACATAAAAAATTATTCGTCTTTACGTTGTTGCGTAAAAAAGGTACCTACTAACAAACAGATACGCATTTATAAAAGAAATAAAAAAAAACTGATATGTAAATTAAAGCAAGAATAGAAGAAAATGAAAACTTTCAATTAAGCTCTTTAAATGCTTTCGGAAGAATTTATGTCTTGTTAAAGTAATAGAAGTAAGAAACACTAGAATCGCTCGCTAAGGATACAGTTGCCGCAGATGAAGAGTATGATGAAGTAGATGCAGGCGAGGATGCCGAAGGTGCCGACGCCGCCGTACGCCTTGATGCCCTCGTACATCACCGCGTTCCAGTCCTCGCCCGTCAGGATCTGGACACCACTCGGAATATAAATCATACATTATAAATAAAACATTATAAATAACACATTTATTCCCAAGGAGGTTTCATGTCAGGCAGCGGCCGATCGTAAAAGCAGCAGTACAGAAGATGTACTGCACCGACGCCACGTGATTGCGAAATGGGCAAGAAGATGATGATATAAATAATACATTTAGTATACAGATATACTATTACTGAGCCTCCGACTTAGTAGTAGTAGCTGGTATATATAGTTTTTAAATTTAAAAGATTTATTGAGATTTTAATATATAAATAGTTTAAACAAATATAAACGACTAGAGACTCACCCTCGCTTCGCTTCGGGTTCCTCTCTAGACAAAAAAAAATCTATCCCACAGGAACCGTACATTTTTCCGGGATGATATATAGCCTATAGCCTTCCTCAGTCAACGGGCTATCTAATGCAAAAATATTTTTTCAAATCAGATTAGTAGTTCTTGAGATTAGCAGCGCGTTCAACCAAACAAACAAACAAAACCTTCAGCTTTATAATATTAGTATATAGTATAGATAATAACTGCAGAAGTTAATAAACCCATTATTAACGTCCTCCACCAGAATAATTACAAAAAAAAATGTGCATTCGGAAAAAAAAAGACATTTAACATTCAAAAATAAAATTTTTACACTTGTAGCAAAATTAAATAATTTGACAAAAGGTAAAGTATATATAGTGTAACTATTATTTTTTATAATTCCTTCTCTACAGTGTTTTGCATTATTTTCCTTATTGGAATTTTCTAAGGCAATGAAAATAATATGTAAGTATACCTGAAATACAGTAAGCAACGCTTGCCAAAAACAATCGAAGTTGTGACGATCCTTCTCCTCCTCAGGGTCGTAGTTGAACTTGCCACCGAACACCTACCACCAACAAAATGTAATTTACATATTAAAACATTATATTTTCGGTGATTTAAAAAAGTTTATTCTATTAGAGGTAGATTGGTAATCTTACTTTCTAAAGTCAGTCAAAAATTAAAATTATGAATTATAACTACTACCAATCTTTCTGGTCTCTTCCCCATTTTCCCGAGAATTGAATTGAATTTTCAAATATTTCGGGTGGATCTGAACTTCTGATACATACATTATCACAGAATTGTTTATTGGTGTTTATCTTTTATTAACCTGCATCCCCAACAAGGCGAAGATCATGATGAAGAGGAACAGCAGCAGCAGCAGCGAGGCGATGGACTGGATCGAGTTCAGCAACGATGCCACCAGGTTGGACAGCGACCGCCAGTACCTGGTAGTGCGGGAAGTATTTTAAATTTTCAAAAAAAAAAAATGTTTTAATATTGGGTTTTCCGTTTAAATTTATTCAGGTGAATGTAGCATGTCAAGTAACTATGTTCAAACAAACGTAACACGCAATTGTAATATTACATATGTGTATCTGTTTTTTATTTCATGATGTCAAAACCATTAAATTATTATGTGGTTGTATATTTTTGTAAAAGTAGGCAGAAATGCAAAACACATCATTTTTTTGAGCTGTTCCCCGCCCCAACGACACCCAAGGCGCGGTACAGTTCTCGCAATTAGACATTTTAATTAATTTCTAAACTAATTTCTGTATAATTATTCATTGGGCAAAACATTCTATTGTCGCTGGTGCAGATAATAATATGAGATATATATTTTTCATAGTTTGTACACTCCGGCTCAGAGGACCAATGATTTTTGGTTAAGTCAAGGTCAAGGATATCTATTTAAGCAAAGAGAAAGAGTTTATTTTTGTATTTATTAATTCATTTTGTAATTTTGTAGGTAGGTTGTCTGTAACAACTATATGTCTTCGAGACGTCTAAAATTTTAGTCTTTCTCGAGACCATGATTGCTGTAAACCTATCCTAAAAAAATTAATTAAACTAATGCTGTAAAGCATTCGAAACGTCGGGAATCAAAAATCTAAATAATTCCGCGAAATAATCCGAAAAGATAGTTTTATTCACCCAAATCTAGGAAGATATTATCTAAAAAAGCATAAGAAAATATTAGAGTTTAGATAGAGTAACATGAGCTGAGTCTTCATCGAGGGAAGATACTCGTAGTTGTGCACGTACTTGGTGACCTTGAAGACGCGCAGCAGCCGCACGCAGCGCAGCACCGACACGCCCAGCGGCGGCATCAGCTCCGTCTTCGTCAGCACCATCTCGCTGATGGAGCCCACCACCACGAAGCAGTCGAAGCGGTTGAACAGCGACACGAAGTAGCCCTGAACAGATATTGGTGACCATGTAAAAAATGTATTAGATGAAGCCATTTATAATGACGGAATAAATGTCCTGAGCTCTTGTGGACGAAGATTTCATACTTTATGGAATGTTAAAAAAATCTGTTTTTTTTCTATTGCTGTCTATGTTTGAGACTATATTCCACAGGGTTTTCATTTTAGTCCTCATAAATTAGTTGGTTTAATGTTCGGCAGAATATTATTGGATTGCATTTACACTACATGTCAGTAACTGGATTAGGGATAGATTAGGGATATTTTATCAAATATATGAACGCTATGATATACAGATACAAAAATAGACTTGTGATCTTATAAGAATTCCTTTTTTTCGAATATAAAGAACCTTAAACACAAAGTAAAAAATATGGAGTAATTCCTATCAAGTAGAGTGCAACTTTCCTGAAAATATACCTCTGGTCTGAAATCAGACAAAAAATTTGTATTGTCTATTACATGTCTTACCTGTAACCCTAAACTGTACATCTTGACCAACATCTCGAGCGTGAAGAGCGCCACGAAGATCGCGTTCCCGTACTCTTGGAAGTGGTCGAGCCACGTCGGCTGTCTGCGGACATGGCGCAGAAGTATTATAACTCTTAAAGTAAAATCTAAAAAAAATCATAATCAAGAATTATATAGAACTATAATAATTTATTTCTCTTTTTTATATGGTTTTTAGTTTCTACATTATCTTGTACATTTTTTTATTTAAGTATTTAAGAGTAACTAAGGCTTCTTTTATTTTAAAAAGAATTAGGGTTTTGCTCAAAAAAAATTAAAACCTACCATCGAGAATCATTAGGGACGCACCCGAGCGAAGCGAGGTAAGTTGCTAGTTATTAATAATAATAAATAATATCTACACAGTTTTCACAGACCAGAAAACGTATATTTTGTATATTTGCATAAAATCCACGTGATGTGAGCGGATATAAATAGACAAACTATAAAATAATTTATAAATTACATTGATATTCGCAGTAGTATTAGTAGAAATAAAAAGACCTAAATGTGGACTTTAGATCATATTTAGATCATTACAGATATGTAGAGTTCAAGTCGTAGATAGATCTTATCAGATCTCATCTTAATTCTTGTGTAGCATAATAATTGTACTACCATTATAAATACGTAAACCTGTATATTTTCGTATGTGTATGTTTGTCACTCATTTACGTTGAATCGGCTGAATGAATTTGGATGAAATTTAGTACACAGATAGATTACGAGCTGGAGTAACACAAGGGCACAAAAATATCAAGTAAATGAGTAGGAAATGCCACTGACTGGTAGTGTTCGCTGGCGAGCACGACGGTGTTGAGGAACACGAGCACGATGATGAGCCAGTAGAAGGTCTGCGACTTGACGGCGCGGCGGCACGCGCGCTTCATGCGCCGGTTCACCTGCCGGCGACGCGGTGACCAATGGACTCGGTTAAAACAAGTTTGTTATTCATTTATGTCATTTAGTGCTATTCCGTAAGAAAGTAATATATATAAAAATATTACAGAATATATACTATATGGTTTGTGTTGGCGAGCTTAGTTATCGAGTTACATATAAGTTCTAACACAGCACTATTGATCCCCAACGTTACTAGTTTATTGATAAATTTCTGTAAAGTTTGATGTAATTTTTTTGTTAATTTTATTGTCAGACATATCTATGTACCCTCTTCTAGTCTAGACTAGTTCGTTTTGTAAGTCCGCTCCCACTACCACTGTCACATAGGACGTACGGATGTACAAAGCAAAATAGAAAGAGGGTAGATATGTTTGTCAATAAAAAGTTTAATATTCACCCACTAAATCATCAGTATACCGTAACCATGGCGCTTGTAACAGTGCCGAAATATCGGGAACTCTTAAAAGGAAATGATAAATATCAGTCAGTGACCATAAGAGTTTAAAGACTAACATCATTTACAAGGTATTATCAAGAAAATGGTTTGTCAATTTATCTATACTGATATTATAAAGCTAAAGAGTTTGTTTGTTTGTTTGTTTGGTTGAACGCGCTAATCTCAGGAACTACTTATCCGATTTAAAAAATTCTTTTTGCATTTGATAGCCCGTTATCTGAGGAAGGCTATAGGCTATATATTATCCCGAAAAAATGTACGGGTCCCGTGGAATAGATTTGTACAGTAGACTCGTACTTGCCGCGCGTTTCTATCATTGAACATTTTTAAGTTTATCTTCGCAGAATATACGTAGACTAGTCAGCGCGTTTTTAAAATATCTTGTCCAGTACATAAGCTCTTTAATTAAAGCAAAATAATAGTAAAAGTAATTTTTCACAGTGGCTAACATATAAATTTAATATAGTAGTAACTTTTTTCTAGTACTTAATAAACTGTTATTTATCACCTTATCGAAGTCTTTCTTCCACATTTTCCCGATGGGCACCTTCTGTTGCTCCGCCGGCTCTATGCCGAGGTGGTCTGTGGAGTCGTGGTCGCTTTGATTCTGACCTGTAATTTATAAGTAGTGCATATAATTTACTAGGCAAATTACTGTAATAGGTACAAGTAGTACTATTCTTAGCTTTAGAGCAAATGTTTAAAAATATTATGTTAATATCTATGTATATGCATATAAAAAATACACTGACGACGGTTCATAATACATCTATGCGTATTCTGCGCTGATAAACTTAAGAAACGCAAATCACACGTGTGGATGCAAGGGTGCAATGAGCACGCGTCGAACGTACGTAAAAGTCTTCGTGTGCATAGATCCTTAAAAGCTGAATAATAAATTAGACGAAACACACATACAACCCCCCCTTCCCCTCTCCCCCCCCCCCCTCCCCCCCACAAACACACATGTCACAAGTGCACCGGTAGGAGACTGACACTTGACAGCTCTGTGAGAATCATCGGGTCAGTGGACATGTTAAACTTAAACCTAACCTATTGGTAACCAAACGAGCCAAACTATCGTGATAATTCTATTTCACGCAAGTACCTACTACACGTGTCAAATCAATAAATAAAATACTGTAAATACCTATTAAATTCCCAATCCCGTAGTCGCCCTTGAGGTCGCCGGCGTCGTGCTGGTCGGCCAGCGGCTCCAGGTACTCGGCCTGCGTGATCCAGTCCAGGTAGCCTTTCAGATCTTCTTCTAACTGCTGTTTCTCCCTTAGCTTTTGAAAATCTCCTCTGTTCTTCGCTTTCTCTCTTTCTTTTGAGAACTCTCTGAAAAAGAGATTTTACTAAGGATCTTTAAAGTTTATTTTGACTTTAATGTTATTAAATAATAAATAGTTCTTTGTTTGGTTAGATCATTAAGTAGCATTAACTTTCTATAATAATGATTTTCTATAAAAATGAAAATGATTGAAACTAGGCAGTTCTTTGAATGACACTAAAACAATTTAAAATTTCTTTTGCGGAATTATGTTTATATTATAAACTAGCGGCTAATCCTTGTTTCATTCAAGTTCACTAACTAATCTATCCCACGGGAACCGTACATTTTTCCGGGATAAAAAGTAGCCTATGTGCTATTCCAGACCATAATCTATTTCTATGCCTTTCATCCAGATCCGTTCAACCGTTAGGGCGTGATTGAGGAACAAACATACAAACATCTAAACTTTCACATTTATAATATTAGTAAGATCAAGAAATATAAATAAATGTAACAAATATTTTTCAAGTTTCTCTTATTCCGAGCACTCACCCGGACAACACACCAAGAATTAGGTTCATAACGAAAAAAGCACCCAATATCACCATCGACACAAAGTAGATCCATTCCCAACTGTTGCCCATCGCGTCTTGTATCTAAAATTACAATGACAACAATAAATTAATTATATTTTAATAAATCCACTATTTATTATACTTTAGTTAAGTAATCAAAAGTGAAATAAAAGTATTTGAGGAAGGTTCTATACTTCAAATGAAAAAAAAAACCAGAGCTTATTATATGATAGCTTGATAATATTACTGTATTTCCGTCTGCACGAATTGGAATTTTCTCAAAACAAATGGATAAACAAAATGGCAGGTAAACGTATACTATAGCAACAATATTTTTATTAATAAAGTATTTTAATAAATTAATAGAAAAAAAGATTTAATAGGTTAATCATATGGTTTGTTATGAGGAATACAAATACCCTTGACCATAGCAGATAGTAATAAAATTACAAATAAATAAATATGTTGGGACATTAACACAGCACCATCTAGTTCCATGGTAAGCTACGAGGCCTGTGTTATGGATACCAGATAGTTGATACACTACACATATATAACTTTAAATACATACATTATATAAATATAAACATCCATGACTGGAATACAAACATTCGTGCTCATCACACAAATGAATGCCCCCAGCGGGACTCGAACCCGCGACCGCTGGCACAGCAGGGTCACTAACTGAGTCAAACGTATCGTCAAATTAACTATCAATTAGTCTCCCAAACATAGCAGCAAATCAAAAATGAAACGGAAAGTCCCATCTCACATTATACATAACATCGGTCCAGCCCTCGAGCGTGATGCACTGGAACACGGTGAGCATGGAGAGGCCGAAATTGTCGAAGTTGGTGATGCCGAAGTTGGGTCCGATCCAGCCCTCGCGGCACTCCATCTCCTCGCCGATGCTGGAACAGTTGAAGCCGTTGTCCACGTCGCACGGGTGAGGGTTGTCCATGATCTCATCTTTGTGCAAAGATTTTTGACATTTTAATACAAATAATTTATGTCAATGTTATGTCCAAGAGTATTGAGAAGATTAAAATATGCATAATTAAAGTAAACTAATCTATACATATAATAAAATTATTTTGACTTTTTAGTTCCTGACATTTTGAATGCTTTACAACAATCATAGTCACGGGGGTTTTTAAAACTGTAATAAATTCAAAAGATAGTTATTAAAAAAAAAAATGAATCAGTCTAGTACTCATAGAAATCACCTCACTGAAATAAAAAAGAAACATTTCAGTTTTAGTATTAGTTTTAATAAAAACACGACTCATTTTCAAACTTACTTAACTTGCACTCACAAACTTGGTGGTAGCTCTGTAACAATATCATGACAAAAAAATCGAACTCCAATTAAGTTACTGAAATATTAACCTGTCAGCCTGCTGTAACACGATTTATGCATCTTCCCCGAGAACAGCTCGAGGCCGATGATCGCGTAGATGATGATGACGAAGATGACGAGCAGTGCGATGTGTAGCAACGGCACCATTGCCTTCAAAATGGAGTTTAAGACAATTTGCAAACCTGGAACAAAATACTTGATTAGGAAGAGTAATTATAGTAAAATTTATTTTTATTTATTATTTTAAAAAGGTTTGCTAGTGTAGCTAAAACATGTAAAAACTTTACATGTTTTACATAATTATATAAATATCTTTAATTTACATGTATATAAATTATAATAAAAAAATACAATATTATTAATGAAACTAAAAAAAATAGGGAGATGAAGTTGTTAGTATTCCATGGATTCATTGTAGGGGATGCTGGTCCCTCGCGTTACAGAACACGCGCATAAACCTTTGACCTGTGATCTAAGTAAAGATTTGCTTTCCCCCTAATAATGCGCAGACGCAACAAAATTTTAACTGCAGGGAACTTCGATTAGATAGATATATAAAAAGAAGTTCAATCAAAAAGGAGACTAATATCATATATAACAGAGCGTGAGAGATTAATAGCTGCTAAAAAACTAGTGAAAGACAAACGAACATCCACCACTGTTTTGAATGTTTTTGAAAAATGTTCATTAGATGGCGTATTTAATTTCGATTAATACAAATATCTGTTACAAAGTTTATTAAGTAAAAATGTTTAATTTCATTTTACAATAATTAAAATATGATTTCAGCAATAGGTTTAAAGCATTTACTGATCAAGGAAAGCTAAATTTCAGATAGCAGCGCTAGATCTCTCTTATAATTATAAGCATTGTATATTAGCCAAAATAAAATTGAAGCAAAAAATAATCTCTTATCTATATTAAGAGATTATTTTCTCTTATCGATGGCAAAAGCGTACCAACATTATTTTAGACATGTTATTGTTAATAATATGTTGGGACATTAACACACAGCACCATCTAGTTCCATGGTAAGATACGAAGCTTGTGTTATCGATACCAGATAGTTGATACACTACACATATATAACATTAAAACATATTATAAATATAAACACCCATGACTGGAGTACAAACATTCGTTCTCATCACACAAATGAATGCCCTCAGCGGGACTCGAACCCGCGACTGCTGGCACAGCAAGTAGGGTTATTACAAACTGAGCCAAACGTGTATAGTTAATGCATTAGATAGAACAATTTCATTTTGGTAATTTAAACAATCGATATGACGTTGTTTATTAATTTATACAGACTATACATATTCTCAGTAATAAATATCGAAAACCAATTGATGCTGCGTTCGTAAATCGATACAAATATGCGCTTTATGTAATACATTACTCTATTATATTGTAATATTTGCTCTGAATTAGATCAATGACCACCAATTTGTCTGTGGAAAAGTAGGGCTCTTTATAGATATTAGATATTAACCTCACTAACATTATATTGCGAGATCTAATATTAATTTTATCACTGCCTCGTTGTTCTAGTGGCTTGCATGTATGAGGGCAGATTGAGAGGTCGTAGGTTCAAGTTCCCAGTAGGGCCTAAATAGCTGGCCTTTCTGTCAGAAAAACTCAGGAGCAGCTCGGTGTTGGAAAGATGGTGGTATTTACACCTTCAAACCTCGTAGAGTTACGGTGTTGTTAAGGTGTCGTTTCTGAGTTTAATCTCTCACCACGAAGTCGAATTATCGTCCCACAAGAATATGAAACTTAAAACGAATAGAGATTTCATTTGTGTCAGTAATATTATCCGTGCAGATGGTTATTCTCAGTGAACTACAGCTACCGAAATCGTAAGGAGGACATTATTATTAATATTATTTCATGCAGCTTAGATATGATTTCTTCCATATTTTATGAGTCCAGAAGCCTTGATGTATGTTTATTATTTAGTACATCAAGGTATTTCCTTGTGATTTTGCAAAATTATAAAAAGATGTATCTGATTATAGCAAAAGGAAACTTTAATTATATTTTATTTAAATTGGTATGTAATCTATACAGATAAATAAATATGAAGTGTTTTTTTGTAATGTCAAAATAACAGCTTAATACTAAATGCATATGTATTTTTATACGGTATTTATAAGTAAGTCACAATTTTTAAAATTTTTGCCTGTCTGTTTGTTCCGGCTAATCTCCGAAATGGTTGGGCCAATTTTAACGGGACTTTCACTGGCAGATAGCTAATATTATAAGGAGTAACTTAGGATATTTTTATTTTGGAAAAAGAATTACGGTTTCGCTCAAAAACCTACCTAGAGACCCAACCGAGCGAAGCAAGTGCAAGTCGCTAGTTGATAATATAACTATTCCAATTTCTTAAATGAATCGAAAGCTCTTTTAGTGAAGTTTATTAATTTGAGGCTCTAGACTTTCTCATAATGACTGTTAGCTAATTTTATTTCCAGAACTTTATACAGCTTTTATGTCACATGAGACTTATTTCAAGTTCATTTATTATGACAAAACCAGTATTTTAGGTTTTTAGTCATTATTTTAATACTCGAGGGAAAGTAGTCATATTATTTAATCTATACAGCTCAATTTATTTTCATGAGGGTAATAAAATAAGGGTTATAACCTGACTTTGTAGTTATGATTTTTACTTGAAAATATATTTTGTTACAATTTTATTGAAAAGTGTGCCGATTTTGTGAATAAAAATGGAAAAGAAAACAAAAATTATAAGTTTTTTTGTTAGATTATTATGTATAACTAGCGATTCAGTCTCGCTTTGCTCGGGTTCGTCCCTAGATTGATTCCCCATACAAAATTTCATCCTCATTTCCACCCCCTTAATAGATTATTTTCGGAATAAAAGCTATCCTATGTTATTCCCAGGGTCTCTAACTATTTTCTTACCAAATTTTATCTAAATCGGTCCAGTAGTTTCGGAGCATATTCAGTACAAACGAACAAATAAAAAATCAAATCTTTCCTCTTTATAATATTAGTGTAGATTATTAATTAACTATCTACCTATATTTCAAATAAGATAATTTTTTTATAAAATGAAATAATACAAACTTATATGAAAAATGACTTCCAGACATCCAACAGTAAGAAATAACTGAATGAAGTTTTTCATTTCCAATAGATACCGACGCAAACAAAACAATATCGACACAAACAAAACAATTAAAGAACAATCCTTTTAGATATAAGTATATATAAGATGTAAGCTTTAACTATAGTAAAATATTATAGTAAACTTTTACTAAAAAGATTATCGATCAAGTAAATTTTAAATCAAAACCAAATCAAATCAAAATGTACTTTATTCACATAGACTTTTTACAAGCACTTTTGAATCGTCAATTTTACATTTTACATTTTAAATTTAAATTAAATGTCAGTGTAGTTAGTTCGTGAGGAATCTACCACCGGCTCGGAAGGCAGTTCTGCTGAGAACAGCCGGCGAGAAACTCAACAGTAGCTCTTTTAAAATAATAATTGTTTACAATATTGTAGTACAATAATTATCTATTTATCCTCCGTGAGATCCAACCAGACATTAGTTCCACACATTGACATCTACAAAGTATTGTATGACAGTATAATAAGCTTTACTCACTAATATATTTTTAAATATATTTTAGTACTTACTTGGCACGCCTGACACGAGCCTCAAGGGCCGTAACACCCTGAACGCCCTAAGAGCTTTCACGTCGAACGCGTCCTTAAATATACTCGACAGTACCGTGCTCACCATGCTGTAAACATATTTGTGATAATTAAACATATGTAAATAAATAAATATGTTGGGATATTAACACAGCACCATCTAGTTCCATGGTAAGCTACGAGGCCTGTGTTATGGATAACAGATAGTTGATACACTACACATATATAACTTTAAATACATACATATTATAAATATAAACTCCCATGGTTGTAGTACAAACATTCGTGCTCATCACATAAATGAATGCCCCCAGCGGGACTCGAACCCACGACCGCTGGCACAGCAAGTAGGGTCACTACAAACTGAGCCACTCGTTTCGTCGTTGTCGTAATATAGAAGTAGGTAATAAATAAAGAAATAGAAGTAGAATAATAAAGACATAGATGGAGTGTGTGAAAAATGTGTGACATGGCGGCTGATAGAGGAAAGTGGGAAAAGGAAACATGTTGTACCTACCCTACGTATGGTAGGGTAAGGACAAGGGAGAGAAGAAGAATGATACATTAGTGATTATTACAATACTTTTGAACTTTATACTATATTTCGTATCTTAAAAAGAATTTAATGATTAAATCTAGAAATATTGTGACTATACTTTAAATGGCTCTACACATAAAATGTAAAAATTTTTGGAGGATTGGTTGGTGAGTTCTATTTTAAGTGTCGTGGGGTAAGACCACTTATGCTGAGTGGTTCAGATATAGAGAGTTTGAAACGGTTTCCATTGCCAGGATTTGGTTTTAAGACGAATCTTTTCTTGATGAAACATAGATACCTCAAACAGAGATAGAAGTTATATACCGTTTGTAGGTATATAATCTTATATATAACCTCATTCCTATGGGAAAGGATTGGTTCATTTGTGAAAGTGAAATAAATAGAAACTATTCTATTAAATCTAGTCCTAAGCAATCTAAATCTACATGTTCATTTGAAACTTTCACAGTTGTCTGTCTTGAAATCAACGCTTTCCTTCCAGGCAGATGTTACATATTATCAACGTGACGCTTCTAACTTATTCAGGCCATCCCAAAACGGTCGTTCAATGGCAACCTACTTTGTAGAAACATACATGCTACTATGTTTGTTATAAGCCTTTTTGTTTTTTTTTTATACATACTAGCGACTTACCCTCACTCCGCTCGAGTTTGTCCCTACTTATGTTTTAACGTGTAGAATAGATTTCTCAGAGATGAGATATTTTCCCGTAGTAAAAAGTATTCTATATGTTGACCCGGATAACCAGCTATCATCATACCGAATTTCATAAAAATCCAGTGGTTTTTCCGTGATGCGGTAACAGATAGACAGACAGACAAAGATTCTAAAACCTATAGATTCGGTCTCTAAATCGATAATAATGTCTATTTCAATAAGATTTTCCAAAAAATATTTAATGTACAGATTCGACTTAGTTACAATTTTATTATATGTATAGTTTTAAAAACTATTCAGAAAATACTTTTGTGTGTTATTTTTTTATTTATCTATAAATTAGTATTAATTATAATCTTCGATATAATAAAAATGAAATACTGCTTGTTGGTAAACGTATTACTTGAAAAAGGCTGAACCGATTTTTCTATGTGTTTTTTAATTTCCGTAATACTTCGAGTAAGGTTTTAAGGGAAAAACATTACCTGGAAAGGTGGAAAATTCTAGATAAAACTAAGTCATTTTTTATACAATTTTTGTAAGACCTCAAATATTATTTAAAAAAAATTAAAAGGACTACGTCTGTCGAATTAGGTATTTACAATATAAGCTTCGCCGCGTTCATACTTCTGATCGGTGCCATACTTCATAGGATCACCAGCTGGACTAATCTGAAGATTACCTGATTTCATCAAAATCGCTCCAGCCGTTTTGGATACCACGGGGGGGGGGGACATACATACACACATAGATTTTATATATATAGATTATAGATAGACAGATAAACATAATAATAATTAAAACATACCCTATTACTACTATAGTGAAATCGAGTAAATTCCACCCGTTCCGGAGGTACGAGCCAGGGTGCATCACGAAACCATACGCTATGATCTTCATCACGCACTCCCCCGTGAAAATAACCAGGAAGATATATTCGATCTTCTCCTGCAAACAGAATTTGTTAATCCGTTGAATTATTACCGATAGCTTTTATGAGAGCTGTGAATTAAATTAAAAATACAATCGTGAGCATTATTTTTATTTCGCACTCATCGCTTATAGCGTTAAAAAAAAATAAAATTCAAACTTCTGTACAATACTAATATAAGCAAAAAAAAAGTGTGTGTGTACTTATGTACGCACGTAAGAAGTTATACTTCTTTGGCGTAACAGAACAAAAATAGCTAAAGATTTCATCCCGTATGTCATAACTGTCTGTTTGTAAAAGAAATGCAGCTAACTTCATGTCGCTTTCAGCTAACTTCATCGTGTTGCTTTTTGGCTGTCGGTGTGCGCGCACATCGTAAAAATTTTACTCTCATAATTTTTCCAAATGCCAAAAGAAGTATGTATAACTTCAAAATGTATTTCGAGTTTACTTTTTACTAGGTGGGTAAAGAAAATTTCCATAGTAAAAGTCTCGAACAGAGATTGAATCTGCTATCTACAACGCAGGAGATAGAGCCATATGGACACGATACTGTGCTAAATACCAAAATTAAATCATTTACAGCTTATTCGAATATAAGGTAGATAGTTTCAATGAATCTAATCGTTAAACCACTATCAAAGCTCGAACATCTGCCTATATCTGAAAGTGAACTATCATATTAATTATCAATAACCAATAACCCCAATAACATTCTAGATCCCAGTTGGTATTATTTGAATTGCTAGCTTGCTCGGTGGTTAGGAAATGTAGATGGCGAACGCGATATATTTAATTCAACATGCTCATAGGACAGATTGTTTTAGAAAAGGCAATCAATAACTATTGTTTTATGTCCCTTTTAACGTCCCATTGTTTGTACAACCCACCTTTTATTGCAAAGGGTGGACAAAGGCTGCTAGCCAAATGCATATTGGCTTACTTTACATGTCTTTCTAAAATTGCGGGCTTAGATAATATGTTATTTCAATACAATTTTAAAAATTTACTATCGAATTATTTTAGAATTATATCTATGTAAACCCTCTAGTTACGTTCTCACAAATATTACAGGTTACCCCACTATGTTTTCCTTCACTGTCCAATTATATGTCTATATCACTATCAAAGTTCAAATATTAGCCTATATCTGAAAGTGGAATATCAAATCAATAATAACCAATACATACTAAAACCCAGTTGGTGTAGTTGGAATCGCTGGCTGGGTAGGGAGTGTAGACGGCGAGCGCGATGCAGTTGGCAAATATCGTGGTCAGGATCATCCACTCGAACGGTCTGCATACTGAGTTAGGGTTTTATTGGATTGAATTGAAAACCTATCCCTATTTATCTAAGTAGACTCTTGAGGAAATAAACATTTAACTGAAAACCTTTTTATATATTTAATAGCTATTTCCTTTTGCCTTTAAAAGTATATTTCAATAAAGAAATTATTCGTTTTGGGTTGATTTTGACGTAAAATTAGTTGAAGAAAATATAATATTAACACATGATTTTTTTGATTAGTTGTCTCACCTGACTCTCCTTACTTTCATGAAAAATAGCCTAACTTTATAGACGTAAAGCGTGCCTCATATGTAAGCAAGCACATTTTACGGATTATACCAACATAAGTTTGAGTGACAAGTGGAAGAAGAAGATTAATGGATCTCTTATTCTGGATATATGTACAAATCAGGTACATTTTATCGACATACCTATACCTATAAGGCCTTTCCATAAGCCTTAAGAGCCGCAGCAAAAACTATTTACATCAAAATCGTAACAGCCTTTAAGTAGACCACCGATCTATCAGTCGTCGTCGTCGTCGTCGTCGTCTCAGCCCAAACACGTCCACTGCTGGACATAGGCCTCCCCCAGAGATTTCCACGACAACCGGTCTTGTGCCATCCGCATCCAGTGGGCTCCAGCAACTTTGACCAAGTCGTCGGTCCACCTTGTGGGAGGCCTGCCCACGCTTCGCCTTCCGGTACGTGGCCGCCACTCCAGAACTTTGCGTCCCCAACGACCGTCCGTTCTGCGAGCGATGTGCCCCGCCCACTGCCACTTGAGCTTGGATATTCTGTGGGCTATGTCGGTGACCTTGGTCCTTCTGCGTATCTCCTCATTTCTAATTCGATCTCGCAGGGAAACCCCGAGCATAGCCCTTTCCATTGCTCTCTGTGTGACCTTGAGCTTTCTTATCAGGCCCATCGTGAGCGGCCACGTCTCTGTGCCGTATGTCATCACTGGCAACACACACTGGTCGAAGACTTTTGTCTTGAGACACTGCGGTATTTGAGCGTTCGGGAAGCTACGCAATATCCTCTCGTCTCTCGTCTCTATCAGTAGTTAATATAAAATGAGCAATTATATAAAACATAGTTTAAAACTTTTAGTAATAATGACTTTTCAATCTATTATTAAATAATTATTTTTGCAGTCACGAAAATTTCATGTCAGTTGTAATTTTATATTGATATGACAACAAGATTGTTGGCAAAAGTTCATTAATTTTTAATTGAATGTAATTCTTTGATTATGACGACACGTTTGACTCAGTTTGTAATCATCATACTTGCTTGCCAGCGGTCGCGGGTTCGAGTCCCGCTGTGAGCATTCATTTGTGTGATGAGCACGAATGTTTGCACTCCAGTCATGGGTGTTCATATTTATAAAATATATGTATTTAAAGTTATATATATGTAGTGTATCAACTATCTGGTATTCATAACACAATATATGTACAGTATACAATAAAAAGGAGCGTTGTTTCTCATTTTCTTTTGGCAGATAGATAACAAATATTTTGAGAAAATAAACAACTTAGCCATTTTCTATTCCGCTTTCCGATGACTGATAATGCCCATTATATAGGGCAGCCAACCAGACGTCACAATACATTACAGAAAAAATCTTCGTTCAACAATTGTTGATCGAAGGAAAAAATACACCGACTATAATAGATATCGCATAAAAGAAATATAAAAACAACACTCAAATTGAGTAACTCATTTTTTTATGTCAATCTAAAACAAGAGTATTAAACCTCTCTGCACACTATCAGATTTTCTATTATTTTTTCAAATAGTTCAGTATGAACTAAAATAAATATCTAATATTGACCTACATATACTTGCAAAACACCGCATAACTCGGAAAAATACAGTTAAAGCCTTTGCCTAGCAGTTTGACGATTTGTGATAATTATAATTGTATAATTAGTAAGAAGTTGTGAACGAGTGTACACTTTATAACGACGTTTTTGGGCTACTGGTTTTACTAACAACGCACCAGACTAAACATTCGGTCGATACAAAATCTATAGGAGATCTTACATTACTCAAAATATTGTTCCATACATATTGTGGAAATCGAATCCGCGATCTACAGCTCTACAATACATTAATGATTAATAGTAATTTCTTAAATATTTTAAATGTCTCAGTAAGTCGCCTATTTATAAATTTTTAATCATTGTTTTGAAGGCGTTAACTCGAGATATCGTGTCGAATGCCAACATGCCGTGACTAATCTAATTAGTTCGGGTTTGTATGTTTATATTACCAGCAATTTGCTACTCAATTGGCTGTAATACTGAAAAAACGTTTAAACTTGCGTAAATAACGTCGATTTAGCCGATGTAATGAACATTCTTAACTCAATTTGGGGTTTACTTTACCTTTATACCACGGATTTGTTTCTGCTTTTAAATGTATGGTTTTTTTTACCTATTGGTTTTTTTAATGCCTCTTAGACATGCCATTCGAGCTTAATTTAGTTTGTTATTGTCTTACAGAATGAATACTTTTTTTTTAAGATAACTTTTTTAGATTTATTTTTAACTTTGCCATCTAATCTTAGAAGTCGATTTTAAGCTTCTTTAGTTGTCACATCAATTTGAAGCTTTAACTTTCGGGATGATAATACAATATTTTTATAGTATTAACCTATTAGCATAGTAGAACTGTTGAAAGCTTCTAAAAGTTTTGAGTACGGACTTATTATGAATTTAATTCGTTTTGACGAGTACCATACATTACAACCAGAAGGTGGGTAGTGGGCAACTTTTAAACGTTATTTTTATTGATATGATAATAAAATATTACATGACGATAAAAGGATATTTTAATTTTTTTGAGGTATAATAATTTAGTTTTTGTGCAGGGCGTACGTAGACTAACATTTTCTTTTGTCTTCTCAGTCAACAATCTGTCGCCTCACCTGACTCACCTTGTTTCCCTTCATGTCCCTAGACAAAAACAAATCTATCCCACGGGAACTGTACTTCTGTGTTTTCCGGGATAAAAAATATTATATGTGCTATTCCAGACTATAATCTATTTCTGTGTCAAATTTCATCCGGATAAGTTCAGCCGGTCTTGTGTGAAAGAGTAACAAACATCCATCTATCCTAACAAACTTTCACATTTATAATATACTAGCGACTCACCCTCGCTTCGCTTCGGGTTCGTCCCTAGACAAAAAAAAAACTATCCCACGGGACCCATACACTTTTCCGGGATGATATATAGCCTATAACCTTCCTCAGTTAACGGGCTATCAAATGCAAAAAGAATTTTTCAAATCGTATCAGTAGTTCCTGAGATTAGCGCGTTCAACCAAACAAACAAACAAACAAACAAACTCTTCAGCTTTATAATATTAGTATAGAAATATAAGTATGGATTTAAAATATATTTGAGTAAAATGTCTTTAGAAGTAATTGAATACATAAAAAGTTTTTACGTAAAATATTATTTAAGAAACTAATTTATTGTAAACAGAAAGATTCATCTCAAATGGCTCAAGTTCTTTATAAACATCAGCTCTTTAGATTCGAAATTCGTTTCTATAAAAAAAAAGTAGTACAGTCATTTCGTTTGAAATTCGCATTTCCATTGAAAGCGCAAGGTATTTCCTGAAGGGCAATCTCCAAATATTTGTTCTTCCATTCATCCAGTAGTATTGTTTGGCGTCAAGCCAGCCAGTTACCCAATTCACCTTATTTTATTTATTTTCGAATTAAAGTGTTTCATTCTTTTGTGTGTTAACTTGACCCTGTTTTATCGATATGAAATTTGTTTTCGATAAAATGAATATGGAGGTATTTTTCGTGTCGAAGGTTTCATTGGAGTTAGAATTGATATTTACATAGCTTTGATTTTTAAATAGCGGACCGATGTGGTAGAATGCTCAAGCCATCTGTCATTGCTTAGTTTAGCCGAGTGTTATTGGCTCTTCTAGTTAATGAGCTACATTTATCTTTGCAGTGGGCTGGGAGTAATGGCGTTGTAAAGTATTTACTAAGATTAAACTGTAAGTTTTATATATATGTAAATCTTACTCAGGTACTTAGGTGAAAAAACAACAAAGATTTTCTTTTTTTTGAGGAGCGTTTTTTGAGAAATAAGGTTTTCCCCGAAGCTCCACATATATGGTTGGTAGGTTGATGGAAAATCGTCTACATATGTAGGAAACTTATATAATATGTATATGCTATCTATGTACATTGCAAATTACACCTTAAATCCGTAGGGCTACGTTTGTTTATAAAATAACAGTGATCAAACTCGTATATGCCTTTGGCATTTAGAATACGAGTATTCTGGAAAGTCTTAGAAGGATCGATTTTTTCTAATATAATTGATACTTATCGGTCGCGGTATTACCGGCAATGTAAAAGGCAAATGGAAATATTATTTATTCAAAATGTCCATAATAGCCCATAACCTTCCTAGATCATCCCTCTTGCCTATCCGGAAAATCTGTATCAAAATTCGTACAGTAGTTTTTGAGATTAGCTAGAACAAACACAATCTGAGCGCGGCCGGGGATTTCATTTGTAATATGTAGTGATGAAGATATAAATAGCAATAAACATATTTCAAAGAAATGTAAAAAAAACATTCAGAACATGATACTATATTAAAGAAATACATAAAACAATCTAAAATGAAAATGTGTCGTGTTATCTAAAATTAGTCATTTATTTCCGTGACATATTTCACGAAGGCAAAAGTAGCTGCCTCGTGCTCAGTCCCCAACACTGTCATCACTTTAGTGACCTCGAGGAATATCAGATCAGATGTCAACTTGATATTTAAAAATGCAAAAGTTTCAAAGCTCAAACGGGAAGTTCAATAAAATATTTTAGAATACAAATGTGTTTTTCCCAGAGACTGTTTGTTGCAAAATTGGCAATCCGGAAGTTTGATTGAAGAGCTTGAATCACGCTTGGTTAGTTGGCCGAGTGCCAACGGACCAGGTACTGCATTTTTCAATAACATTTGAATGTATATTGGCTTTAATATACAAAGATGGTACTAAACGATTGACATATAGCATTCGCATTAAAATGTTTGATGAGCTAATAATCTGAGTCATTTGTTCCTATTGAGGGGAGATGTGTACAAAACGCATTGAGTATAAATTATCGGGCGAAATAGTAAATACTAATTGGTAATGAAATGTATGTGTATTAGTATTTTACAGTTCGCTGTACAACTCGTAAATTATTTATTAGAAAATATCCTCTCATAACAACGAGGTTGTATAAATACGAAGTGATGCGTTAATTTAAACTAGACGAAATCTACACGGCATTAGAATTAGCAAAAAATAACAATTATATGTAATTTTACTTCGTGTGAATATAATTTTTATCAAGTTGCATATCATACTCACAAACTTCCAATAACGCTATTGAAATTCAATAACGTTTTATATTCCTTATAGGAATTGCTTAAAGATGACAGATTTTCGATATTATAGACTTGAATAGAGAGAGAGAGAGAGAGAGAGATAGGTTAAAAGGGTGAAAAAAGCAGCCATTGCTTTTAAGCGGGAGAATGCTACCAGCACTCTTAACTCAATATGTTTGTATATGTAATATCTTAATCATTTTGAATGAAAAATGAGCTATAATATACATCATATAAAATAGTATAAAACAATTATGTATATTATTATGTACTAACTAATAACTTTTTGTTCTTATTTCATATATAAAAAGGATACTTCCATTCAACAATATCAATACATAGTTTTCTTAGCGGGTTCTTTAACGTGAGGCAGAAGAGTGCTCGTTTAGGCCTTTCTTGTTGAACTTTGGGCCCCCTCCGCGGAGGCTTGCGGGGGGGCACCGGCACGGGGATGAGAGGACCTTCTGGCGGGTTGGCAGGTGTTGTAGCGGCCTCTTCGGCGCCTTCCGTTGTATTCATCTTGACCTGAAAAATTGAAGAAAGTTCAGAAATGATTATGTAGTTAATATTTTTTTGAATTAACGCGAATATTTGATATTTTTTAAATAAAAATATGCTTTTGGATTTTTTTCGGGGATTTATTTTGATTTTAGGTTCCAGACTTTTATTCCGTGTACACGATTGCTGTAATCCATTTGAAACGTCAAGAACTTTGAAATTGTCGTTTAATTTAAAATTATCATGTGGGATTGCGGGATGTATTTAGCGAATTTATGAATATCGGTCGGAGTTCTTTTTTGTTATGTCGTATTTTTAGATTTAAAAAAAAATATTAAATAAATTCAAAAACAAAACAAAAGTAAAAACTTCGTATCCGACTGAGATTTGAACCGGGACTCTTAAGTATGATTGTCAATCTTGCACCTTGGCCGCTTGACCACGAAGCTTATGCCCGAGCGTAAAAATTACCGACAATATTTTGCGTGGAATAATGCGAAAGAAAACCGCATGAAAACTCGAAAATACGCCAGACATAAGACTAATCTAGATCGAATTTTCGCCCCCGAAAACCCCCACATACAAAATTTCAGCGAAATCGTTAGAGCCGTTTCCGAGATCGCCGGTATAAATAAATAAAGATATAAATATACAAGAATTGCTCGTTTAAATATAAGAGATAGAAAGATTAGATTAGGTTAATTAGATAATGCTAGTTTAATTAGCATCGTTTTTTATCTTATAAGGTACAAATTATAGCGTACTAAAAACTCATGATGACAGTGTAATTAAGGAGGCTTTATTTTAATTTTTATACAACAGCTACGAGTATTTATTTTACCGCAGCAATTTCATAATATCTCCGCATAATTAGAATAGTTAATGTACACGTACAATTACAGTCTACACCGCTATACATGTGAGGCTTAATTTTTAAGTAAATACTTCTTAAAAGATATAACACCTCGTCTTATCGCGCCTCTACTAGTGGCAAAAGAGCTGGAGCATTTTTCGCCCAAAGAATCGGAATTCATCGGACATGACTTGTACAGTAATAACTAAGTGTACATTTGTTTTGTATATTTTGTATATAATTATGTAGATATATTTGTCATTTTCTCTCAAATCAAGATTATTTATACATATAATCAAAATTGAAATATCTGTCTGTGATTTCAAAATAACTATTTTTTCCGTAGTATATAGAGTTATTTATATCATACCAGTACCTAAAAAATCTTTTTAAAATGTTTGTCCATCTATCTGTCTTTCTGTTTATCCGCGGCAGTCTTTGGAATGAAATAAACGATTGTAATGGGACTTTTACTGAAAGATAGAGCAGTTTGCAGGGCTATATATAGGATATGTTTTATTCTGGAAATATTTAAGGTTCATTTATTATTATAACTGGGTATAATTATTATAACTGATTAAAACCGCTATTTATGATAGAAGTTAGTTTTTAAGAGCTTTAGGCAAACACTTTAGTAGCAAATAAGCTACGAGTACGATAAATAGAAAGGTAGAGTAGAAAGGTAGAGTATTTCATATTTGTTTAAAAGCTCACTGTAAAGTTGGCTCTATATTGTATATGCGAAAGTTGTTGATAAAGCTAGTTTATATAAAACTTTTTACCCATACATCTGAGCGCTAATGTGATATGTGTTGAATATCTTCTTAGATTTACGCGAATATTTAACATTTTAAATAAAAACTTAAAAAAATAAATAAAAACCGACTTCCAGGCACTAAAAAGTAAAAAAATAACTAAACGGGGGTTTTAATTTAGAATAGATACCTAATCAGATATTTTCGAAGTCGGTATGCTTTGATTTGCATTGACTAGCACAGACTTCGAAAATATCTGATTAGGTATCAATCTATTCTAAATGAAAACCCCGTTTAGCTATTTTTTATTTTTAAGTGCCTGGAAGTTGCTTTTTTTTCAAGTTTTTATTTTTCCATTTTTAGTGTAGACATAATAAGCAGGTAATTTGTAGAAAGAAAGTTTTATAATAACATATTCGATTAAGCTATATACTTAAGAATAATTTATTGTTGATTTTTTTAAAACCGCTCGATCAATTTCGATAAAATTTAAATGGGCCCACCTGGGTAATATACACTTTGAAACAAAACAAAAAGAATTTTCCTAATCGAACACGCCTGAACCGACTTGGAAGCGGCCGAAAGTCTTTGAGTGAACATACATAAAAATAAAGTGTGGGTCGAATTCGCACACGAAGGGTTCCGTACCATCATATATATACTTTTAATTAATATTGCTTTTACTCTATGTATGTAGTATATTAACTTCGATGATAGATTACGAACGTTAAAAAAATTGTTTCTTGTATTTTTATTTATTTTTATTATTTGTTGTAATAGCGGCAATAGAAATAAATACTCTGGGAAAATTTCAACTCTCTACCTATTACGGTTCATGAGATACAGCCCTCTGACAGACGGACTGACGGACGGTCGGACAGCGGAGGCTTAGTAATATTGTTCCGTTGGCACCCTTCGGGTACTGATCCCTAAAAAGATTGATGGTTTTGTGTCATCACTATAATTTATTGGTCGAAAAACATTTCAATTTTACAACCCCTGTAATGTTTCTTGAACGAGCTAATCTCAGGAACTACTAATCCGATTTGAAAAATTCTTTTTGCATTAGATAGCCCGTTTATTAAGGAAGGCTATAGGCTATCTATTCCATACTAACCGTTAAAACGTACCTAGGGACGAACCCGGTCGAAGCGAGGGTGGGTCACTAGTGTAATATATAAACGAAATCTCAAGTGTTCAGAGTTCAATAGCTCATAATTTGATATTAATAGCCGGTTCGCCCTTCGCTGCTCGAGACATGGGTTATATCTATTTTATGACGCCTTTATGGATAAATTGGCAAGACCGCGTGTTATAAACATACATTACAGAGTACCTTTTACTTCGACTTTGTTTATTTTAAGTATAATATTAGCATCCTACCTCGGATTAGCTCGCATTTTTCGCATTTAAAGGTTCATTTAGTTTTTCCAACGAATACTTAGCAACGATCTAACACTGCATACAGTTAGCTTATTACATTTTAACCGGTGGTAGGACTCTGTCAAGCCTGAGGAGTCCGACTGGATGGGTACCACCCCCTTATCTATTTCTGCCGCCAAGCAACAATGATTGCATTGTTGTGTTCCGGTTTGAAGGATAAGGTAGCCAGCGCAATTACAGGCAAGAGGCATATCATCTTAGTCCTCACAGTGACAACGCACCTGCGGCTCTGCATTTTTGTTACCTAAAACCTAAGTGCATAAACCGTAGGTGTTATGGGCGACAGGTACTGCTTTCCATCAGGTGGTCTGTCTGCTCGTTTGTCACTGAATCTCATAAAAAAAAAAAATTAACTTAATATGTTTCATTATTTATATTGACATAGTTTAAATAGTTATAAATAAAACTATCTTTTCAATTTTTTTGTGGTTTTATTTTGAACTCTAATTTTCGACCTTTCTAAGGGAGAGACAGACGGGCATGACTATTTGATGTAAATCATTCGAAACGTCAAAAACCAAAATATCGCGTAAATCTTATTAAATAATTCTTTAACATCATTAAAATATTATAATATATTTTCGAAGAATATAACCGTTATAGTTATTACTAAATATTAACAATTAAATTTATTATGCCTCAAAACTTTGGTGTAAATACAACGGTCTTGTCTTCGCCCATTTCTGGAAGGTCTCAATTAATTATTGGCGTGGCTAGGAATTTTATGAGATCACTTAATAAAGTCCTTAGAAGTACATATTTGTAGTTAGACGAATGGAGGCCCTCAATTATGTAATACTAGCGACTCACCCTCGTTTCGCTCGGGTTCGTAGTTACGGTTAGTATGGAATAGATAGATTATATATTATATTACTGCTTCACCTTCCTTAATAAATGGGCTACCTAATGCAAAAAGAAATTTTCAAATCGGATTTACTGTTCCTGAGATTAGTGTGTTCAACAAACAAACAAACTGCCTCTTTATATTATTAATATATTAGTATTAGCATGGATTCAATGCAAAGTAATTTTATTTTTGTCCTATACATACATATGAGAAGGCAATAAGATGATTTCATAGCTTAAAGTTTTAACTATATCTTTTACAGGAAACTAATTTTTATTTTGCTTTCAAAGACATAGCAAAGCAATAAAAAATTAATTAGTAGTTAACCTGAGAAAGATTAGCTTCCTACTACTGATATATGTTTGTATCCGTTTAGTAGTTCATTAGATTAATTTATACACCTATAATATATTTTTTTCTATTGTAAGACCACTCAACGACAACACATTTTGTATGTTTTCAGCCCTTTTTAACGTCCCACTGCTGGGCACGGGCCTCCCTTCAATACGAGGGGATCAGGCAATAGTCCACCACGCTGGCCAAGTACGGATTAGCGAACTTCACATGTCTTTCGAATACTTGCTAGGTTCTCTCAGACATACAGGTTTCCTCGCGATGTTTTCTTTCACCGTAAAACAAGTGGTAATCACGTTGGAAATGATTTGCACATGAAAATATATGAGGTGCGAGACCCGGATATGAACCCGCTTCACTCGATTTTCCAAGCGAGCGCGTTACCACTGCACTGCTACTGCTTTTATCTGCCACTTTAACTGCCATGGCTAAGCATGGTGGGATGGATTATGGCGATATATGGTGAGGGGTGATTCGGCCCTGCAGCGGACGGATGAACGTTATAAATTCTACGAACTGTCCTACATTCACCATTTCTTTTTGCATTTATATTTAATAAAAAAAAAAACAAGAGTTTTGAACAATACACAAAACCTCAAAAAATGTTATTCAAGCCAATTATATAAGAACATTCTACATGAACTCTTCACTGTATAGAAATTTTAACGCTTATGCTATCGACATTTAATTACGTATTCGCTATTGTATTTTATCCAGCACTACGTATACAAGAGATTGTCACAATATCGATGCTCTACTAATGAGGTTAAAAGATACTTATAGGTATTCAGAGCATACTTTATTTCTTTGAACTCATTAGTATGCTGAATAGAGTAAGGAAGAGAGGCTCAAATTAAGTACGGGTAGCGTCTAGTTTCTTAATAGGTTCGATTTTTCCCGTCCGTATTCTTCTCAGAACTAAGGCTTATCTCTCAAGCTTTTGATAACTGACATGTATTAATTTCGACTTCGAGCTTAAATACAGAGTGGTACCTACGTTTAAAAACATTTTTAATTCTAACTAAAGTAAATTTAATTACTCCTTATTCTATTTGTATTGATTTAATAAACGCGTGTTACGTAACCCTAATTAATACATGGGAACTACCTCGCGTCGACTACCAACATCGCATTACTTTCGTATGAACTTTTTCGTAACTCTAATGCATGGGAACCACCCCGCGAGTCGCGTTGGCCACCAATATCGATTTTTTTTCGTATTTCAACATAACTCTCGTGAAGTGACAGTGTTGTAACATCCGAGTGCACCTTATTGTTATAAGCTCTTCTTCATTCATTGCATTTGTCACACTTCAACAGTGTAATCACCTTAGGATAATTAGTTTGTAAATTTTATTAAAGTATTTTATAAGTAAAGTTTTCATTTCATTTGCATCCTCTGACTGTGACTTCTATAACTCGCGCGATGTTAATAATAATTGTTATAAGCCCAAATATAAACAAATAATGTTACAAAATCTATAAACAACTAGAACTCACCCTCACTCCGCTCGGGTTCGTTTTGAAGTTTAGTATAGATTTCTCAGAGATGAGATATTTACCCGCAGTAAAAAGTATCCTATATGTTCATACCTAACTAATATGTTCAGCTATCATCATACCAAATTTCATCAAAATCTGTCCAGTGGATTTCAAGTGATGCGTTCCCAGACAGACAGACAGAAATTATATAAACTGTAGATTCGGCTTCTGTATCGATAATAATGACTATTTCAATAAGATTTTCCAAAAAAATATTTAATGTACAGATTCGACTCAGATATAACTTTATTATATGTATAGATTATTTTTTATTCATATACTGTTAAATCTATACAGATAAATAAAATTGAAGTGTCTGTTTGTAATGTCAAAGTAACAACTTTTTACTAAATGCATATGAAAAAATATACGGTACATACCTATAAGAAAAACACAATTTCTAAATTTTTTGTCTGTCTGTCTGTTTGTTCCGGTCTCCGAAACGGCTCAACCGATTTTCACGGGACTTTCACTGGCAGGATGTAGGAGGATGTTATAAGGAGTAACTTAGGCTACTTAATTTTTAAAGAATTAGTGTTCCGCTTAAAAAAATAAAAACATACCGAGGGACGAACCCGAGCGAAGCGCGGGTTAGTCGCTAGTATTAAATAAAAGAAATATTCTATTATAAGTATACAGTATACACTATACACACGTCGGACGTCTGTCTATTGGTAGGTAAGCGATATTCAAATAAACAATATAATATTGATAGCTTTCGCAGCACGGTGTAATAGCCTTTCACTGCCTACTATACTTACAGTGCGTTGCGGGTTTGATTCCCGATTGGTATAAAAATTGATCATATCAATCGATATATTGTATCAAGAACATTATAAAATGATTTCTTTATCGCTTACTACGAAGAATCATAATATTTTTACAGTTCGTTGTTGATAAAAAATAAAAATGAGTGCGTGTAACCTTTACGCGTGGTTGAAGTAAAACTTCTTTGGCGCTGTGACAGATATAGCAATTAAATTAAAACAAATAAAAATATAAATATAATAATTTCTATAAAATTATTAATAATAAATATAATATATTTTTCATAATAATAATTATTATACAAAAATTAATATAATATTTTTTTTAAACTATTTTATATATTTAAACGAGCAATTCTTGTATATTTATTATCTTTATTTATTTATACCAGCGATCTCGGAAACGGCTCTAACGATTTCACTGAAATTTGGTATATAGGGGCTTTCGGGGGCGAGAAATTGATCTCGATTAGTCTTATGTCTGGAAAAACGCATATTTTCGAGTTTTCATACGATTTTCTTTCGCATTATTCCACGCAAAATATGAACGCTAATTTCGCACGCTCGGGCATAAGCATTGTGGTCAAGCGGCCAATGCGCAAGATTGACAATCACTGGGGTCCGGGTTCGAACCCCGGTCGGATACAATTTTTGTTTTTTTTTGTATCTGTTCAAGTTTTAGTTTTAGTTTAGTTTTTTTAAAAGAAAATTATATTCTCGGCCAAAAACTCCGAGCGAAGCTACTAGAGTATGAATTCTATACATGTTTTAAGATATTTAAAGCCGAACCGGGACAGAACCCGTTACCTCCGGTCATTCAAATACGAAATTAAATATCTCGGAGTAAATATTATGTTAAACTTGTTCTCTAATATAACAAATGGAAACGCTCTCGATTGCAAATTGCTGCATTAATCAACACTGAAATGGCTAGTCGTAAGCGGAATATGCCATTAGTTTCACAAGTCATATCAATCATTGTTTGTGACTAATATCTAGGAATTAGGTCGAACACATTATTTTATTCGACATATAAAGTTGGGAAATATTTTTAGGATAAAAGCTTGTATTTCCTGTAAATGACGCGCTTTTGCCACTGAAATGTACAAACGGGAAAAGTTTTGTCTATGACAAAGGCAGCCTTATTCACTTTCAACTTGAGCCTGATGCTTCACTCGCGTCTTTATGTTATTTCTATTAACTTCTACGTGTAGAACATACTAAACAATGTTGAGTTTTATGAGAGCGCGTAAGATCAGTCTTTAAGCTTTCATGGTCACTGACAATATTATTATGCTGTAAAAGGGAATTTCGAAAACAAAAGGCGGGGTTATGACGTAGAACGGCGCCATGGGTATACCCGTGACCATGACGCTTGTAACAGTGCTGAAATATCGAACTGTCAAAAGTAAGTGGAAAACATGGTAAATATAAATCGATCGCATTCGATTAATTAGCAAGTCACAGGTCTAACTGAAACAGATTGTCTGCATAAAAAGCGTTTGTTTTACAATAAAGGAGTCGTATTCAATAACAAAATAAATAAGTTTAAGCATAACATGATTTCCCACTTCGATAAAAGTGCTTTTGTATTTTTTTTTGCTTTTAAAAATTGTATTTTTTCTTCTATATTGAACTTATAACATATTGAAATTATCTGTAACTTTACTAAAATGTTAATAAATAAATAAAATAAAATTGAACTCGTAATATTTCAACCAAGTTCAAACCTCAAAGTTCGCAATTCGCGTGCATAATTTTTACAAAGGAATTGTAAAAAGGCTAAAAGCTAAGTAAAAGGAAGTTTAGGCTAAAGCAAACACTAGCTGTATAAAAAAAATAAGCCATTAATCTAAATAACGTAGAGTGACTAATACTAATACCTAGCGAATGTAGGTCACCGGATTATTTTATTTGTCTCAATAAGTGTTAGTGGGAAATTGTAATTTATTTTCTTACTATATGTATATACTATATACCTGTTCAAAATATTCTGGTAAGCAATCTATAATATCTTTAAGTAAGTTCGTCCAGTGGTCGAAATTCAACTATAATCATTATTCTAAAGATAAATAAATAGAATTTACTTACGAGTATGTTAAAAAAAACAAACTGTTTTTCATTTTTATATTCTCGTTAATAGCTATTAAATAAGAATTATATTGAACTGTTTTATGTTTTCCTATTTATACGTAATATATAGAAGACTAGCAGTGCCCCATGGTTTCACCCGTGGCGTTAAATTTGATTATACATGTATGCCTATTACATATACCTACCTTCTACACGATGAGTATTTGACTAAAGTTTCTGAGCTTAAAGCACTTAAACATATTATAAACATCAGTTTTACAATAATGTATGGAAGTCTGCCCGATTTGTTGACATTTACGATTACTGCTCTGTTCTCTTGGGTAGTAGCATGATGATATATTATAGCCTTCTTCAATAAACGGTCTATATAATGCAAAAATATTTTTTTAAATTGTATTAGTAGTTCCCGAAATTAGCGCGTTCAAACTAACAAACAAACAAACTTTGTCTCTTTATAATATTATAAGTAAATAAGTATAGGTTATATATTATTTAAGTTTCTTTCGCCTGTGGCTTTTTTGCGAATTCCTTGTTCGCGTTTTTACTTGTCAAATTTGAATACAGTGAGAAGTTAGGAGTCGAGCTGAATTAAATAAATATGGTGTTTAAATAAATTGATTAAAACGAACGATTGAAATTAAACTATGTTTAAAATTGTGTAATAATTAAGACGAAAAAAGAAAGATATTTATAACTAGCGCCTTCGGGTTCGCCTCTAGATAAACAAAAACAAAACTATCCCACGGGAACAGTACATTCTTCCGGGATAAAAAGTAGCCCATTTGTTATTATGATATATGAACTATATTATTGTAAAGTTTCATTAAATTCCAATCAGTAGTTTTTGTGTCCTAAGCTGTATAAGTTACTATAGTTTTTTAACTATCCCACTAGAACTCTTTGATTTTCCGGGATGAAAGTATCCTAATCCTAAATGTTGACCGGGGATATAAGATACCACCATGCAAAATTTCATTTAAATCGGTCCAGCAACTTCGGAGATTAGCCCGTACAAACAGACAAACAGACAGACAGAAAAACAAAAAATTTGAAAAAGAACTAGATTTGTTCTATTGCTCTTCTTACACCCCCCTGACTCGATTTTTAGCATTTTTTTTCTATGTACCTACAGACATTCGACCTCTCAGTTTTATTACAGTATAGATAGATAATACATGGAATTAAGAATAGTCTACTTTTTAAAAGAAGATTTTTGATTAAGATAAGTACATTGTAAAGATAGTACCTATTTTTAATCAAAATAAGTAAATATAATATATTATGTACATTGAAGATAGAAAGGAAACCTTGAATTTACTATAATAGTTTTTGAAAGAAAGAATATTCCACAAATTTTTGTACTATCTATTTTTGGCATGACTAATAAGGGTGGGTCAGCTATTTCTGAAACTTTAATTGCCCGTCGCGTGTCTAGGGCTCATTTACATGGTACGTTTGCACGTTATGGGAGGCATATTTAGTGTTTGTAAGCGTAAAAAGTAAAACAACTAAAATATGAATGGGTTATCGCTTTGTTTTGTAAATTTCGTTTTTGTTTATTATGGAAATAACTGAAGTTTTCTATAAAATATAATAATGATACTTGAAAAAACTATTATCTTTATTATGTTTTAGATAAAATGTAAAACAAATTATCTCACAGGATTGTACATTTTTCCGAGAATGTAACCTATGTGTTATTCTGGACTATAATCTATCTCTTTGCCAAATTTTATCCAAATCCATTCAGCCGTTATGGCGTGATCGAGTAATTAACATCCATCCATTTAAATTTTCGCGTTTATAATATTTATTATTTATGGGATTGATTGATTGATTGAATTGTTTGATTGATTGAATGTTATTAAAAATTATATGAAGATTGGAAATACTATGTTTTTATACTAATTATTAAATTATTATTAGGTACTTCGACTTGACCTATTTTTTAGGTTACTGGCTGAATGCGGTTAAGTCAGTGTCACATAAAAATATGCAAGAACATGATAAATGGCGTAATGTCACCTCTTGGCGGGAACATGTGCCGCTTCTTCATAAACGTCACATTTGATTTATTAAGGTCTTAAATTGAAATAATTTTAAAACACATTAATCTTTAAAACTTCGCAACATAAATTAAATTGCCTTATATTTGTTTTGTAATAATATTTAATATTACACAGACTACAAAAGATTAGGTAAGTGAATTCATTTTCATATTTTGATGTATTATTATTGTTACATGTTGTTGCGTAGGTGTTAGTGTAGAATATAGTTCAGTTCAGTTCTCTTGTTAATGGCTTCAAAGCGTGCCAGTTGAGAGTGTAGAATATATTTACATTAATTTAACAGCACTCTTGAAGACAATTGTCAACCCATGACAGTTTATGTCAAGAATGGTTAATGATAAACTGCCACGTGTGGGAAAGAGACAGAATACTTTCAAGAAATGAATTGACATTTTTTAGAACTTTCTCGAATTTTCGATAACTGGAATGTTCTTGAAGTAATTAATGTATATAATAGTAGCGAGCCTAAGAGGGGATTTCGGGATTTACTTAAGCACGGATTAACATAAGTGGTAAAAAATATTTTGATAAGTTAGAAAATAGAAATACTTAAAACTGTCAGATTAAGGTGTGATGGGCAATTAGCCCAAATATGATGAAAAGTGTGCATTAATTAATCTATCGATTTCCACAAGCCGAAGGAACAAAAATCGTCCATAAGCTTTATGATTTTTGTTTCTTCAAGTTCAAGTGAAATTAGAGGTGGAAAATACTGCTCAGTGACTAAATGAAGCTGACGCATATACCGCAAGTGTATGTGAACAACTAAGAGTGACTCTTGTGTTTGCAAAATCATTAAAACATAGTATAGTGCAGGTGAACTTCTTTAATTTCCGTTTCCTAGTATACTCTATTCTTATTTGTCAAACATTGATCGTAGTATCTTCGAAAGACTTATATATCTTCTCGCGATTAAAAAATACAGTGGTCAATCACTGTTTGTATGGAAAGTTGTCAAAGAAAAAAATAATACTTTTACGTAAACAAAACTATTAGTTTTGCGCGGTTTTATTTAACCTTTTTGTTCTACACGTTTGAAGGCTTTATAGCAAACATAGTCACCGGAGAGACTAAAGTTTTTGACGTCTCAAAAGCCATAGTTATTGTAGATGGTGTCTAAAAACCGGTGTTTAAAAAAAAATATTAGGTAGTTTGTAATATAGAAAAATATGTGAAAAATATTACAAATGTTTCGTATTCTAATGTAATGAAGCATTTATCAATTAAAGTTATGTCTATTTTTCTATAATACATGAAAATTAAATTACTGAAGAAAAAATATATTACGGTTACGCCACACTTTGGCGAATAGCTTTATCAATGACCATTAAATACATTAATCGTATTCCCTTGCATGATGCCGTGCTGTTAATTAAAATGTAGGTAATTGTATATCGTTAAAACATTTAATGGAACTACTACTAAAAATATCTACACTATTCACGAAGAATTCAAAACATTCAACTAGGTTAATGTATTGTATTCAGCCCTTTTTAACGTCCCACTGCTGGGCACGGGCCTCCCTTCAATACGCGTGGAATCAGGCTATAGTCCACCACGCTGGCCAAGTGCGGATTGGCGGACTTCACATGTCTTTCGAAAACTTGCTAGGTTCTCTCAGACATGTAGGTTTCCTCACGATGTTTTCCTTCACCGTAAGGCAAGTGGTAATCATGGTAGAAATGATTCGCACATGAAAATATCAGAGGTGCGAGACCCGGGATTTGAACCCGCTTCACTCGGTTTTCCAAGCGAGCGCGTTATCACTGGGCTACCAATGCCTACTAGGTTAATAGTTTGTAATTATTATAAAAATATTTTAGCGACTGAAAGAAATATAATGTCTTAAAATCGTTACATGAATGTAAGCTTACAGTAGGAATAAAACAGCCGTAAAAACAATGGCGTAACTAGCCTTTTTGGACCCCAATACAAAGGAAAATGAAGTGTAGGGAGAGTAAAGAAAAAGAAGTAGGCAAAGGGTTTCGTTTTGCTTATCTATAGATTGTAGAGAGGTATTGTATCTAGATATTGTAAAGAGGAATGATTTAATTTTTTGTTTGTTTGTACTGAATAGACTTCGAAACTACTGGACCGATTAAGATGAAATTTGGTAAAAAGATAGTTTAAGACCCTGAGAAGGACATAATTTTTATTCCGAAAATCATCCCTTAAGGGGGATGAATGATCAACGAACCCGAGCGAAGCAAGGGTGAATCGCTAGTTATGAAATAAAATGCGGAAATTTACTACATTTTTTTCATGTGGTTTTTTAAACTTGTATAAGTCTTATTGCATAAACTTTTTTAAACTCGTCCTCGAAAAAAAGTTTTTAAGGAAAAAAACCGCTTGTGGCCGGCTTGGCCCCCTTGAATCAGGGGACCCATGCTATTGCATTGGTTGCATTGGCATACCTACGCCACTGCGTAAAATAATTTATAAATATAACTCGTTGCAGTTATTCTCTGTAGATAAAACTGCGATTAATATTTTAAGCCTAATTGATATTTTGATGTTTTCATTTAACTTGATTTTGACCATCTTCTATATGTGGTTGTATGAAAAATATAATTATATCATACTCGCCAGAATTCTAAAACAAGTGAATATACCACTCACCAGTTATGGAGTTAAATGTCCATAAACAGACAGACATAAATATTGAATGGTAGTTCAAACTTTATAGCGCAAATGGCGGCTCAATACCGAATAGCTATTTTGAAATGACAGACTCTCAATATTTTTATATTACAATTGATTTTATTAATTTTAAAGTTATGATTGCTGACTAAACGGATGTACTCAAATGATTACCACCCACTGGATTCCGCGAAAACCCGACAGCATGCATTGTTTATTTTGGCTACAAAATACAATACGATTATAATAAAACAAACTCAATTGTTATATGGGCGGTAAATTTAAGTATTTGTGGAATTTGACGGCGGTTAATAAATAAGAAGAGAATGGTAGTCCGGTGGTAATGAGTTCGCTTCAAGTGCAGCAGGTTCAAATCCCGGGTTTCGCACCTCTGATATTGTAATATGCGAAATATTTTCAATACGATTACAACTTGCATTACGTTGAAAGAAAACGTCGTAAGGAAACGTCTGAGAGAACATATCAAGTTTTCGAAAGACATGTGAAGTTTGCCAACCCGCACTTAGCACCCGTGTACTATGGAGTATGGCTTGATCCCGATCGCATAATCGCATAAGTGGAGCTCGTGCCCAGCAGTAAGACTTTAAAAATGGTTGAATACATAATAATTAAAAATATAAACTTTGCATTTTTGATGGTTTTATTAGGGTTCTCTTTATGAGTTCAAAATTAAAACTTGATGTGAAGTCTTCAGTGAAAAATTAGAACTGTGACAGTTATTCACGAGATATTGCTTGCTATACATCCACCCACCCCTAATTGTGAAAAAAAATATTAAAAGGTATTGTATTTTTCATTGTTATTATATAGTTACGGAAGTTTATAGGGGTAAAATAGTGTCAAATGTATAGAGGGCAAACATACAAAAAAAAAATAATCAACATCTTCGCGAGCTCACGCGTGCTTAACACCTCACCAAAGTTTCATCACAATCGGATGAAATATGAATGGTTTAGGGACGCAACATATAAAGGAAAACATATAAAGTAACGTTCTTTTTTATTTATATATATTGAATTTGTGTATTGATAAAATGTACGAGCTCGAGGTGACATTAAGTGGTAATTGGATATTACTATAATGGAAAAGTTACCGAAGTACGCCAGGGAAGAGTTATTGCCTGAGCAAAGTGAGGGTGCATCTCTAGTGTTATTTATTATATTAAGAGAACTTTAACTTTAGTAATACATACATATTTTAGGCAGTGGTAGCCCAATGGTTACGCACTTGCTTAGGAAACCGTGTGAAGCGGGTTCAAATCCCGGATCTCGCACCTATAATATTTTCTTGTGCGAATAATTTTCAACGCGATTACCACTAATTGTCTTATGTTATAGGAAACATCATGCGAAAGCATGTGTGAGAAAATCTAGTAAGTTTTCGAAATCCGTTAAGTCTGTCGACCCGCACTTGGCCAGCGTGGGGGCCTGATCCCTCTCGTATTGAAGGGAGGCCCGTGCCCAGCAAAGGGATGTTAATAAGGATCGAATACATACATATAATCATTTGAAAACGAAATTGCTTTCACTTTGGATCAATATAGAGCTAAACTAAGAATCATTTATTTAGTTTATACATTACGTGAAACACATTCGACGCTTTTAAGGTTTATTGCAATTTACAAAATATTTGTTCAAAATAATAAATCTCGGCAGTCTTCCGCGTGGGAGTGAATAAGGTCGATGGAAGATAAAAATTATAGCATATCAATGTTAGTGAGTCATTTGTTCATTGTAGAGTTCCTCCCACGTACTTACTATCACTAAGTAACGTCAACTATTAGTATGACGCATGACTCTTGCATTTAAGAGCTAGCTTACGTACATAAAGTGTTTTCGTTTGTTGAAATTCATATTGATTTATAAACTTTCAGTGTTATATCCTGTGACGATGGTGCTACGTAAAAGCGTTTTGAAAACTTTATTGCGTAAGTTTAGTTTGTCGATACAAAGTAGGCTGTGTTAATCCAATGCATTGATAAAAAAAGTACTACATACACAATCCCATGCAAAAGTTTTTTTTTTATGAGATTCAGTGACAAACGAGCAGACAGACCACCTGATGGAAAGCAGTGCCTGTCGCCCATAACACCTACGGTTCATGCACTTAGGTATTAAGTAACAAAAATGTAGAACCACAGGTGCGTTGTCACTGTGAGGACTAAGATGATATGCCTCTTGCCTGTAATTGCGCTGGCTACCTTATCCTTCAAACCGGAACACAACAATGCAATCATTGTTGCTTGGCGGCAGAAACAGATAAGGGGGTGGTATCCATCCAGTTGGACTCCTCAGGCTTGACAGAGTCCTACCACCGGTTATCTTAAAACTGTCACCAATTGTGTTTAGGTAATTGTTCCAGTTGAAATAAATATACAAAATTGTAAATTGAACCTTAAATGCAATGCTTAAAGCTATTTTCACAAAAAAAAAGTTAAAAGCGCGCTTAAATGTACAAATGAGCGCTCATTCGGCGAGGACATTTTTTATCGCTGATTGTGTATCTAGTATTTTTTTGATCGATTCTTTGGATTAACATAGGTAGCCTACTTTGTATCGACAAACTAAATTTACGTAGTAAAGTTTCCAAAACGCTTTTACGTAGCACCATCATCATCACAGGATATAACACTGAAAGTTTATAGATCAATATGAATTTCAAAAAACGAAAACACTTTATGTACGTAAGTTAGCTCTTAAATGCAAGATCCTCATGCGTCATACTGATAGTTAACGTTACTTAGTGGACTACATAGTGGACTATCTCCATTTCAAATTTCACTTGAATCGGTAGAGAATTAAAGCCTAAAGTAGTGAAAACTTAAAAAAAACGCCTTTATAATATTGCTATGACTTTTTCTAGTACGACTTTTACTACTATGTCTGTACATTATAAAACTAGTAATATATATGCAAGATGAAGTTATTTTTACGAAACTAATTATTCTATTAAGTGACTCGAGACCCTCATACATGCACGTCTATAAGTGGGTGTTTCGTCTAATACTGCTTCCTGACGAATTTTATGTTGTACAAGTAAATACAACTCAAATGTTTTTACAAGATATATGTACATACGATGCCTTCCGACCAATTTCGGTCATAGCGACCAATCTCATTGAAACTAGCCATCTGCGCAGGAGATATTAAAGAGCCCTAGTGTGCGCGCAGACACAAGTGCACGCTCTATTCCTGTCACTCTCACGACTCCAGTGGGACGACACGATACACTACGACTACTACGATACGACTAGTGAGAGTTAAGGCACAGGATCGACGGCTTTACGTGTTCTCCGAGGCACGGGGGTAAAACACAGCTACCTTGCCAACTCCGGGCTGTTACTGAGGCTTACTAAACAGAATTATTCAATAACTAAATCTGGCCCGACCCGGGACTCGAACTCGGGACCTCCAGATGTGCAGTCGTACATGCTAGACACTACACCACCAAGGCAACTTTTCATACTTGTTAAGAGATATATATACATATATATGTACAATGTACAATGCACATACATCTATCAGCAAGGATGAGAAATGTATGCCTCCGACTGCAGAATACTTCGTCTACTTGTTTTAATCTTTTTAGTTCGCTTTTATCGCTAATAAAAAATATTATCTCTAATAAAGATAAGTAGGTAGTTTTACGTCACTAATTCCATTATGTAATATCATTTTCAAAATGATTTTATTAAAAAGAAATGCATGTTCAAATTTTAGGACTTGTGCTTAATTTCATACATGGCTTTTATAATAATAAAGTTCTCGTACTTCTTTCATGTCTCGAGAACGTTTTGAAAGTTATAGCTTTCACATTGTGCTTATATAGATAGATATCTATACAGATAAATAAAATTGAAGTGTCTGTTTGTAATGTCAAAATAATAGCTTTTTACTAAATACATATGAAAGTATATACGGTAGTTATAATAAAAAAATAATTTTAAAAATTTTTGCCTGCCTGTCTGTTTGTACGGGTAATCTCCGAAACGGCTGCACCGATTTTGAAGGGACTTTCACTGGCAGATAGCTGATATTATAAGGAGTAACTTAGGCTGATTTTATTTAAGAAAAAGTATTAGAGTTCCGCGTGAAAAAATTAAAACCTATGAAATTGCGAACAAAACCCGCGTATCCAGGTACGCACCCTAGCGAAGCAAGGGTAAGTCGCAAGTCTATTACTATTTAGTATCTATCTAAAAGTACAGTTGCTCTTAGATGATTATTATGTATAAATTCCTACTTAAATAACATTGAAGTCTAAATCTGGAGAACAACGTTGCAAATAATTAAGAGGAAATCTAGTTAGCAGTTAGTACTCGTAGCTCCTTTGTCTTATGGCCGATACGTAACAATAGCGGTAGATTTCTCGTGAAAACTCTCTTTACAAAATTTCTTTGTACCTAATTAAATAATATATGTATTTTGTGGTTTTTTATCAAACACCCAAAATTCTTTAACTTTATATATTTTATGACGTTAAATATTTTTTTATCGGGCAAATGCAAGTTAATAAATTTTAGCTTAATGCAGTTATTCTTCTGTCTCTACATGAACTTTAAATATATCTAAGGTTATCCTTTGTATTTTAGGCCACTAACCCCCTAATCTCTTTTAGAGATAAGTCCAAATTTTCCATGTTATTTTTAAACAACTTTACCTAACATTATTTGTAATTGTTTTTGAGTACATTAAATATGTATAGTTATTATGCAATATGTGCATAAAAATATAAAGTTAAAAAATAGTAGTAAAGACTCGAAATTGCTCTCACAACTATGATTTCTTTTCTAGAAAATGCTGTCTGTTGAAACTACTTTGAAAATTTCCATAAAGTTGGGTTATAAAGCTATCTTAAGATAAAAACGGCCACACTCATGAGTATAATATGTTTAGTACAGGATACTTTATTTTTCTTCACATTTACTAGTTTTAGCTAACAATTTCGCATGTGAATTCAAACTGTGAAAAATATGCAATATTTAAATTTTGCCCATTTGTAAACATTGCTGCAATTATTTTGTATTTCGATGACTTTTCTCTCTTTAAAAAAATAATATAATTTTAACTGTAGATAGCCTGTAATCTTCCTCAATAAATAAACCTTTAAGTGGGCGCATGGGGTCATAGCAAGCAACTTTGACGCAAAAAATACATATTTGTAACAAAGCGTGTCTACATTCTTGCTAGCTTCTTGGTTTGTTCCATTGGCCCCAAATTAATTGCATTTGAAGAAATTCAATGTATGCGCCTACATTCATACGCTCTAGCACCGTGACCCCATGCGACCATTTATGTGATTTTATCCATGCGCTCAATTAAGGGTTCAAAAGAGCCTTTAAAATTGAAAAGTAGACTGGTTACTTCAGAAATTAGCACAGTTAAACAAAACAAAAAAAATCATATTAACAAACTCTTCATTTATACGTATAAGTATAATACATTTAGTGCTGATGCAACAAATATTCAGACAAAGTTTTTTTTTGTTTAAAATTCAATTTATTTCCTGCAATCTATCAACATCTCGCCCTCGTTACAAAGAGTTTAATTGAAGAAACTCTTTGTAAATATCAAAAGCTTTGAAGTTTTATGCGTCATTTCATTATTCACGCGATTGTTTAGAAGACGTGGGTATTACGGAATCAATAGAATCAAACTCAAGTAAAGTTTCATAGATCGTGTGAAGGATATTAATGCCCTGATACTTTCTGAGCCTGTAGATTTAAGGAACTACTCGTATAATAATAATGACGACACGTTTGCTCAGTTTGTAGTGATTTATCTTGCTGTGCAAGCAGTCGCGGGTTCGAATCCCGGCGGGGGCATTCATTCGTGTAATGAACACGAATGTTTGTACTCCAGTCATGGGTTATATTTATAATATGTATGTATTTAAAGTTATATATGTGTTGTGTATCAACTATCTGATATCCATAACACGAGCCTCATAGCTTACCATGGAATTAGATGGTGCTGTGTGTTAATGTCGCAACATATTTATATAAAAAAGTATTTTGACTTTAATTGACCGAATAATTAATATAGGTCGGTCAGTGGGCGACATTAGAACATAATTCGCTAAATTTTAAAGTTTTAACGTTATAGAGCTTTTTTAGCAAAGCTTTGTCAAAGACTTTCAAGCCTTTTTTTTTAACCTTTTCCAATAAATAAGGTTTTTTTTCAAATCAGAATGTGTAATAATCCCATATTAAATTGAAATTTTCTATTATATAAAAAAACCAGATAATATAAACATTAAAAAGATTTATATATAGAAACAGATTCATTAAATCAGCGCAAGCTATTAAAAATCTCTTTAACGTTTATCGACTTTGAAGGATGTCCAAATATACACTTAGCAGAAACGTTATAATCTAAAAGATGATTCACAACGCGGAACTGAACACGTGTTCCTCATCAAAAATGTTGAACGCTTTATATTAATTTCGATCGATTTTTTGTTTTAAGTAGATAGAAATATAGAAAAATAATTATTATTTATATAACAAAATGGTCTCTGTCTTGAACTCTAGGAGCTTTCGACGAGATGTTACTCTACAATCGCTATCTTTATGAAACACTAAAGAATGTACGAATATAATAATTATCTAACCATATTGCTTTGGGCTCTCTCAATCTCAATCTTAAGCGGAATGGGATGCCATAATTCCCATGGGGTAATCCCATGGAGATTATGACATTACATTACCCTCCTATGACATTACGATTAAACTTGTCATTTCGATACATATTTTTAAATTTTCGTTGCTCACACAATAAATGAAAGATGAAATGATTTTTGTCGCAAAAATTAAAGGACTTAAAGAAATTGTACTTATTCCATCCACCCTTAGTAATGAACATTCTTCATGTCAATAAAAATAATGTATTATTTCAAAATAAAACTATCTTTTCGGATTATTTCGCGAATTTATTTTGATCACGAGTCTCTCCCGTGACCATGATTGCTGTAAAGCATTCGAAACGTCGGGAACCAAAAATCAAAATAAATTCGCGAAATAATCCGAAAAGATAGTTTTATTTTGAAATGTCAAATATTCGCGTAAATCTAAGAAAGTATAATGTATTATTTGAATATAAAATAATTTAAATACAAACAAATCAATTAAAGATAACATCTGTTTTAAGTCTGTTATAAATAAAAAATAAAAATTCATTAAGACATACATATAAATGCAAATCTTTGGCTTTAAAGTAGAAAATTGGCGAAGAAAAAAAGCTTGCTTTGTTCTACAAGATTAAATAGTTCGTTATTGCTGAATACGTCTAGACTGGGACATTTGCGTCTTGGTTATACCGTCTGCATTGTAATCATTGATATTTACTGTATACTAGCTTTTATTTGTGGGTTTACTTGTGTAATATTTAAATTAACTAGTGTTCGTCTAATAGTGGAAATTCCACGTAGATAATAAATATTGAAAATTAAAAAAATGAATAATATTTACCTATCTATATAAAAAAAACTGTTTTTATTTTTTTTTTCTATTGATAACACTAAAGCTCGGTAATAGCTAAACAAAGAAAATTAGTCGACGAACAAAGGAGAAAAAGCTGAATATTTTGTCTTTGCCTATTTATATATAGATAAGATAATAAAAATGTTATTATTATCTAAAAATTTTACCTTAAATAATTTCAAAAATAATTCTAAATCAATAGATAATTATAGAAGTAAGAAAAAAAAACTTACTAGTTTGAAAAATACACTTTATTCGATTAAGCTGTTTTTTAGTTCCGCGCTTATTTGGTTTCATCTAACAGTAATTTTGATCGGTGAAAAAATGTATCTTGAGTCGCATTTTCTTTTTATTATTTATTTAACATATCGAATATTGTTGATATGTTACATAAATATAATAAATAGCCTTGTAGCCACTGTGGCTGAAAGACTTGACAGTCACATAATGTGGCATTGGATGACGACACATAGATCGTCATTTAAATACGTAAAATAATGTTCCTAATAGTATTAAGTTCCAATTGTTAAATTTTAAATATTTATATTGAGTTATTGTATGTGAATATAAACCTGTGTCTGAAAGAAAATAAATAAATAAAATAATAAATAAATATTTGTATAATTCTTATCACTAATATCTTAATATACGACGTGAAGACACATTTGGCTCAGTTCGTTGTGACCTTACTTGCTGTGCCAGCGGTCGCGGGTTCGAGTCCCGCTGGGGGCATTCATTTGTGTGATGAGAACGAATGTTTGTACTGCAGTCATGGGTGTTTATATTTATAATATGTATATATTTAAAAGTTATATATGTGTAGTATATCAACTATCTGGTATCCATAACACAAGCCTAGGAGCTTGCCATGGAACTAGATGGTACTGTGTCTTAATGTCGCAACATATTTATATAAAAAAAGTATTTTGACTTTAATTTACCGAATAATTAATACAGGTCGGTCAGTTGGCGACATTAGAACATAATTCGCTAAATTTTTAAGTTTTAACGTTATAGAGCTTGTTTGGCACAGCTTAGTCAAAGCTTTGAAAAGCTTTCTTTTTTTTTAACCTTCTCCTATAAATAAGTTTTTTTTTCAAATCAGACATGTACTTCATAAGATTAGCATGTTCTAACAAACAAACTTTTCGGACTTATTTATTAGTATAACATTGATAGACAATCTTACATCACGCTATAGCTCTTCAAAAAGAATTTTGCATTATATATGCAAAAAAAAAATCAACTACGCGAGGCAAATCGAAAAGTTATAGCTTTCCACAGTCTTTCTCCATATAAACTTTAAGCATACGAAAGCTCACATTCTTTTAAGCGCGCAATATGTTTAAAAAGGGGTAAATAGTTTTCTTTCCAAGTATTATTGCGTATCTAGATATTTTAAATTTATTTATGAACAACGAGCAAGCCAGAATCCGTTTCCGAAACGAGTAAAGGTTGGTTATATGTTAAGTTTTGAAACAAAGCTTCATTTCACTAATTAGCAAGTGCCATCGAGGGGGTCAAGTGTGGAGCGATCATCAAAGAGTGATAGCGCCGTTGAGTTTTTCATTAAACATGTCCCAAGCTTGCAAAAAAGCTACTAACATTTTTTATAAATTATTATGTGTTTAGGATTTTTTAGGATTAACCATTATTTGTTACTCGTGCACCCGACAAATGTTGGTCTGTCAAAATTTCAATAAAGTTTGAGATCTTTGAATTCATACAAAATCCAATAGAAATAAACACTTTCACCTTTTACCGACTTTACTACATACATATATTTTTCTTAAAAGCTTATATGGATTATTACGAACATTCTAAAAAAAAACAGCGCTATCTAATTGGTCCAGCCGTTCCCATACATACATATTTTATACATAACATAATATGTATCGCCAAACAATTACCACTTTATTAAGATCTATTAGATCTACGATTAAAGTCCCCAAAAGTTATAATCAAAAACTTCTAGTTTTTTCAGGTGTCTACACATTAAAATCACCTCATTAGTTTCGCCAGATTTTGATGGTAAAACGGTATAATTTTTATGAATAATGCGTTAAATTCGTATATATTCTAGTAATTAGGGACTCACCCTCGCTTCGCTCGGGTTCGTGCCTAGGTTGCTTCCCCATACAAACTTTTATCCCCATTTTCACCCCCTTAAGGGAAGATTTCCGGGATAAAAGTGCCCTATGTCTTTGCCAGGGTCTCAAACTATCTTTTTACCAAATTTCATCTAAATCAGTTCAGTAGATCCAGAGATTACCCCCTACAACCTCACAAACTCACAAACTTCACCTCTTTATAATAATAAGTATACATGTAATATTTTATAGGTAGGGGTACATATAATCGAAGTCCTATGCTTAAAAATAGCTGAAATGTATCGTTTATGCAAAAGCAAAATCGAGTAACATGAAGGTACATATTTAAGCATCTGTTATACAATTACACGCTTGAAATTTTATTCGAATGTAGTAACTTCAAAATGTAGTTGTGACTACATAAAATGTCAGCAAATATCATTATTTTTCTGTTCGGTAGCTTACTAGAGTAAGTTTGTTTTTTTGGTTCGATTATTCGTTATTTTGTTGGTTTATTTGTAGTTAAAGAACTTTTAAATTCCTGAACCAATTTTAATAATTCTTTAACTAATAGATAGCTCAGTATTCAAGAGAGATATATGGGGATGAAATACTATTAAAATAACTACAGTAATAGCCTTGGATAAACAAACTGAAAGTCAGATCCACTTTCGCATAAAACATTATTATGGATTCTACTGATATCAATTCGAAATGATTGCCAGTTTAAATGTAGCGTAATGATATTGTAAGACCATCAAATGTTTATTGCGATTCATGGTTTTAGATGGCTCAGGTCATCGCATCTGAGTCAAGGCGACGTGTAAATACTAAATACATATATATATATATATATATATATATATATATATATATATATATATATATATATATATATATATATATATATATATATATATATATATGTATATATATAATACTAGTAATTTGGCTTCACACAGGTGCACTTTGTGAGCCATACATCGTACGTTGATGGATCTACGAGTATGTCAGTTAACTTTCCTAGCATGTGTTTAAAAACTCAATAAAGTTTGGTCATGATCGAATTAAGAAGATAAACATCATTAACATATAATATGTAGACTAGGGTTCAACATCGCTTCGCCCGGGTTCGCCTTTAGGAAAAAAAAAACAAACCTATTCGTAAATTTTTCCGGGATAAAAAGTAGCCTATGTGTTATTCCAGACTATAATCTATCTCTGTGCCAAATTTAATCCAGATCCGTTCAGCCGTTCTGGCGTGAAAAAGTAACAAACACCCATACTCAAACTTTCACATTTGTAATATTAGTATAGATTATTATAAGTTTATTATAGTTTTACGCTTCTCTAACCCTTTATCTTCCCTTAAAGTATATGGGAAAATTTGTACGTATTTTCATCCTATTTAATATACCTATCCTTCTTAATATAATCATACATAATTATATGTATAATCTAAATAATCATCTATAATTTTTATATATTTGGAAGCGAATAAAGATGCAGGTTATGCTATTATGGGTATATATATGTTAGGTATTATCCTATAGTACCATGATTGAGGTTCATTAGCATCCGAAAATCCAACTGGGCTTGAATCCAAGAGACACACTAAGAGGTAGCCCACTTTGGTGGGTGCCGTGCCATGCGGGTTGCCCATGGTTTGATAGCAGTGTGAACCGTAGGAGCAACCCTATTTTTGTGTTCTGCCTCGACCGGTTAGCCAGCCGTCGGGGCATCGAGTTTGACTGTGACGCCGAAGATGGTGGAGGTTCCGTCCGTTGGGTGTTAGTGGGTAGTACTGATTTTTCTAGCCGTGAGTCCCACATAATCACCTTTAAGTATTCACGTGGTAACATTGTGTCATCATGAATATCATATTATTATAGATATGTAGGCGGGAGATAACTTTCAATGATATGTATGTAGGTACATACAATGTCTATAACAGTTGAAACCGATATACTTTGTAATTTCGTGCTTCCGACACGTCCAGTCATAATATTTATACAAATCTTATGCAACGATTCGTTTTAAACTCGTTTTACACAAACAAAACTGAATGAAATTACATATTAAATTGCTCATATTACTGGCTGGCATAGCGAGATAAATGTAAGAGATTTAAAGCTTGAATGAAGATTTATACTTTTATAAATAAACAGATGTTTGCAAAAAACTACATTTCAATAACAAAGATGTTCCAACTTTTGGTGATGTTACAAGACAAAAAATCGACGCTAAGACGCTGTCGTCTTCTTTTTATGGACATATTATGTATAAGCAGGTAGGTATGAACGCAAAAATTTTGTTTTACCTCAAAATATGATTAAAACATTATTTTTAATAACTTACTAGTAATTTGACTTTATTAGTTTAACGATGAAGCAATAGCCATTAGTCGTCAAGGAGCACTTTGTAACAGTAAGTGCTAGTATAAGAATAAAAATTAAAAACATTAGAAATTTTGTAGTCAGGGAGACGATTGTGTGATACCGTATGCTTACTGACATCCCGGGGGAGTAGCTGGGCTCCTACCGGGCGCGTCCCCAGGTGGCGGATAGGGGAACGCCACCCGCACTGAGCGGGTGGTACCGGAGCAATCCGGCGCGGACCAAATCCAGTAGGCATGGGCGTGCCTTTAGGGGTTTGTTAACCCCACGCCCTAAGGGAGCACACCCTGACAGAAAAGTGCGGAGGTGGAGCGAGTCCGGCGGGTGCTTAACTGCGCAGCCGGGCTAGCACTCTTGTGCAATGCTCCCCTCAAATCTCGTAATCTCGGTTCCCGGTGTCGTTGATCATGTCTAGCGGCCGGGAACTAGGACCGAGAGCCTTGGCTTAACCGCCCGGGCTGCGAGGAAGAAAACCTCTATAAAAAATTACCCCGAATCCCAAGTGGCGTAGCAGCGCGAAGGGATGCATGGCTGATGGGCGGTTCAGTCACTACTGCTTTCCCCGCTAGAGTACCGGCCGACACTCTAGCGGGTTACGTTTAGGCTTATCCGGGTGCAGGGGGCACCGCACGGATGGACGGCTTATTTCCCCCATACTCGTGGGATCTAGTATGAGAAAACTGCAATCAAAAAACCAAAACCAAGACGTGGAGCCTGTGATGGGCGGTGAGACGTTGGTGCCAGTGACTGGCGGAGTGGAGGAGTTGGACATGTCCGAAGGGACGGATACCGACTCATCCGTGAGGAGAAAGCGGACCCACCCTTTAGCGCCTTTAGCGTCGCCTTCCGGGACTGAGACTGAGACGGAGTTGACGGTTGGCGCCAGGGTTGTAAAGGCGAGGAGGGGAAGGTCCCAGAAAGGTGGGGATGGTGCAGGAGTTGCTCGCGCACGTCGGGAGCTCAAAGAGATGGAGGAGGAAGCTCGAGAGGTTGCGTTCGAGAGACGCTTGAGACAGCGAGCTTACGGTAAGGCGGGTACAAGCGTGCCTAATGAATGTGAGTCGTCGGCCTCTCAGGCTCCGGCTCTACGAGACCCGGCTGATCAGACGGCCGAAGAGCTGAAGGACCTTGCCGACAAGAGTGTGGCGGCAGTATTAGAGGTGGCCAAGAAGTCTACCAATTTAGACGGTACGATGCTACGGGTACTGAAGGAGTCTGCTGCTACGATGAGAGAGGTGGTGGAGGCGCTTGCGGGGCGCTCGACAGCGGATGAGGCCCGTAAGGTGCAGGCAGACAACATACGCCTGCGCAAGGAGGTCGAAAGCTTGAAGTCGGAGCTCAAAGCCTATCGCCGCGAGTTCTCAGAAATGAGGGCGGAGCTGTCCACGGCCAAGTCTGGCCCTTCGGATGCCTTCGGTAGCGACTGGCTTGAGGAGATACGAGCCTCAATAGTCGCTACTGTCGGCTCCATATTGGACGCTCGCTTTGCGGGGATTGAGGACAGGCTTCTGCCCGCGACTCCGGCAAGACCTCCTCTTGCCGCTGACGGGCGTAGGGAGGTGATTGCACCATCTCAAGCCCCTGTCCCAGTGAGGCGGACGCCTGTGCCGGCTGTGGCAGTGGAAGAGGGTGCTTCGGGGTTGGGTAAGCGTAAGCCGGCGAAGAGGGGGGTAGCGGCCTCTGCACGTCCTTCGACATCTGCACGGGCTGCCCCGGTCCCTTCTCCTCCTGTACCTGCGCCGAGAGCTGTGGCTGGGCCGAGTGCTGTGTCGGCCCCGGATAAGGAGACTTGGGCCACTGTTGTGCGGAAGGGGAAGGGGAAGGGGAAATCGTCATCCCCTCCCGGGGTTGCAACTCCGGTGGCACCCTCATCAAAGAGGACTCCCCCAGCGCCACCAAAACCTAAGGTAGCCGCTCCTGCGCGCACTGCGGCGGTCATTATATCGCTGCAGCCTGAAGCGGAGGCAAAAGGGGTGACCTATGCGAGGGTCCTCGAAAGGGCGCAGCAGGGGATTGATCTCCCTCAGCTTGGGATCACTGGGGGACTTTCGGTGCGTAGGGCTGTAACGGGGGCTCGACTTTTGGAGCTCCCTTCCTCTGTCCCCGCGGAGGCGGCGGATCGCCTGGCGGAGAAACTTCGCCAGGTGTTGGACGGGGTGGCTACGGTCACGCGCCCAACAAAAAAGGGGGAGATAAAGGTCTCTGGCCTGGACGATGCGGTCACCAAACAAAAGGTGGCCGAGGCAGTCGCTAGTGCGGGCGGCTGCCTAGTGGAATCCGTCTGGGTCAGTGAGATCCACTCCGGGAAGGGGATGATGGGCTCGGCTGTCGTGAGGTGCCCGGTCACGGCAGCCAAGAAGGTGGCCGACGCGAGCCGACTTCTGGTCGGGTGGTCGTCGGCCAAGGTGGAAGTCCTGGAGCAGCGTCCACTACGCTGCTTCAGGTGCATGGGGATAGGGCATACCCGTCCCCTATGCCCATCGGAGGTGGAAAGGGGGCGCCTTTGCTTCCGCTGCGGCAGCGAGGACCATAGGTCTGCTGCCTGCGCGGCAAAGTCCCCACGCTGCGCAGTTTGCGCGGATGCTGGGCGCCCCTCTGGGCATGTGATGGGTGGCCGTGACTGCAGGCCACCCGTCACAAAGGGCAGGGCGGTTCATCAGACCCGAGCCGCCCCTAGGGATGGAAGCCGCCAGGCTGAGGAGGAAGCGGTGATGTCCTCATAATGGTTGGACTCACGCGCTTCCTACAAGGGAATGTCAATCACTCGGCTGGAGCGCAGGACTTGCTTCTGCAGTCCATGGCCGAGTGGGAGATTGACCTGGCGGTGGCCGCTGAGCCTTATTTTGTCCCCTCCCAGCCACATTGGGTGGGGGACCTTGAGGGCTTAGTGGCAATTGTGTCTGGGAGCAGCACCGGCCCCCGTCTCTCGGCAATCGAGAGGGGCCAGGGATTTGTCGTGGCAGGGTGGGGAGAGTACGCGATAATTGGCGTGTACTTCTCCCCCAACCGCAGCCTGGCGGAGTTCGAGGTTTTTCTTGACTCTGTCCGTGCTGCGGTTTGCAGGGTGTCGCCGAGGCCCACTATCGTCCTCGGTGATTTTAATGCCAAGTCTCTGGCCTGGGGGAACCCCACCACGAACGCTCGTGGGCGAGCTGTGCAGGTGTGGGCTCTACTCTCTGGGCTGTCCTTACTCAATGTGGGGACGGCTTTCACGTGTGTGCGGCAGCGGGGGGGGTCTGTGGTGGACCTAACGTTTGCCACCCCCGCCGTCGCACGCAATGTGATGAACTGGAGGGTAGAGGAAGAGGTGGAGACTCTGTCGGATCACAATTATATCCGATTTGAGATCTCCACCGGTCCGGTGCCGGTGGTCCGCCCTAGAGGGCCCTCTCAAGCGTTTCCGAGGTGGGCCCTTAGTCAGCTCGATCCGGAGCTGGCCCGAGAGGCGGCCATCGTGGAGGCATGGTGCTCCCAGGGGAGTGTGGTGGGCGCCAGCTTCGATGTCGAGGAGCTGGCTAGTCGCATGCGCGACGCCCTCACCAGGGTGTGCGATGTGGCCATGCCGCGGATTCGGCGGAGTTTTGTCCGGCGCAGAAGCGTGTACTGGTGGTCGCCTGAAATTGCACAGCTTCGGGCGACCTGCAGCAGAGCCAGGCGGGCATACGTTCGGTGCCGTAGGAGAAACGGCCTGGACTCAGATTTGGAAAGCGAGCTGCGGCAGGCCTACAAGTCTGCGAAGAAGGCCCTGCAGCTCGCCATCAGCCAGGCCAAGGCAGCGGCCCGTCAGGAATTGCTGGCGGGCCTCGACAGGGATCCGTGGGGGCGCCCCTACATCAGAGCGCGGAACAAGCTCCGCGCGCACGGCGCCCCGGTTACGGAGACCACGTCGCCTGATGTTCTCCTACGGCTGGTGGGAGGGCTGTTTCCGGAGTCGGCTGGGCACGTCCCTCCAGTGATGGTTCCTCCCTCATCTCTCGAGGGAGTGGGGGAAATCCCCCCGATCACTGAGGGGGAATTTAACCTGGCCCTTGACAAGCTGCGGGCCAGACGGACGGCTCCGGGACCGGATGGAATTCCAGGGCGAGTTCTGTGCATCGCCCTGGAATACCTGGGAGGGGATCTTCGGGAGCTTTTCAACGCATGCCTTCGTGTTGGGCAGTTCCCGAAGATCTGGAAGGAGGGTAGATTGTGCCTACTGCTCAAGGAGGGGCGTCCTCTTGACTCCCCTTCGGCGTACAGGCCAATCGTGATGCTGAGTGAGATGGGCAAACTCTTCGAGAGAATTCTCGCTGCCCGTGTCACTCAGCATCTGGAGGAGGTGGGACCGGGCCTGTCAGAGGCTCAGTTCGGGTTCAGGGCGGGTCGGTCAACCGTGGACGCCTTGAACGCCCTGAAGGTTCGGTCCTTGGCCGCGGTGGAGGAGGGAGACGTGCTCCTAGCCGTCTCGCTGGATGTGGCCAACGCCTTCAACACCCTGCCGTTCGAGACTCTACGAGAGGCGCTTCGATATCATGAGGTGCCTCTCTATCTCCGGCGGGTGTTGGACGCATACCTCCACGACAGACAGGTCGTGTGGATGGGGGCAAATGGTGTGGTCGGTCGGCGACGTGTCGACTGCGGGGTTCCACAGGGGGCGGTTCTCGGCCCGGTTCTGTGGACCCTCGGGTATGATTGGCTCCTGCGGTGTCCGCTCCTTCCTAGGCTGGGTGTCATTGCTTATGCTGATGACACCCTGGTAACGGCCAGGGGTCGTACCTACGAGGAGGCGGCACGCTTGGCCACAGTTGGCACTAATCTGGTCGTCGACCGGATAGAGATGTTGGGCCTGAGGGTCTCTGTCTCAAAAACGGAGGCCCTCCTATTCCATGGCCCACGGAGGGGTGCCCCCCGCAACGCCTGTCTGCGCGTCCAGGGTAGGATGGTGGAGGTTCGGGCCCAAATGAAATACTTAGGCCTGACCCTGGACGGTCGCTGGACGTTTCGTGTCCACTTCGCCCAGCTCACCCCGAGATTGATGAGCGCCGCCTCGGCCCTCGGCAGGCTTTTGCCGAATGTCGGGGGCCCTGGATCTCCTTGCCGGCGGCTCTATGCCGGCATAGTGAGGTCCATGGCACTGTACGGTGCTCCTGTTTGGATCGACGCCCTCTCTGCGTCTAACAGGGCCCAATTGCGCAAGGCGCAGCGGGTCCTGGCGGTGAGGGCGATAAGAGGGTACCGTACGGTGTCCTTCACGGCGGCGACGCTTCTGGCGGGCGATCCGCCCTGGGAACTCCAGGCGGAGGTGCTCGCCGAAGTGTACCAGTTCCGGGCAAGCGAGCGTGCGCGCGGGGAACGTCCAGCGCGGGAGGTAGTCGATCGGATCAGGCGCCTAGCAGACGAGGCCCTGATCCGGCGCTGGTGGGAAGGTCTGGGGAATCCGGCGGCTGGCCTGGCGACGGTGAGCGCGGTTCGTCCGCACTTGTCTCGCTGGGTCAGAAGGCCACACGGTGTCCTGACGTTCAGGCTGACGCAGATGCTTACTGGGCACGGATGCTTTGGTAAGTATCTGTTTCAGGTTGCGCGTCGGGAACCGTTGCCCGTATGCCATGGGTGTGGTGCGACCGAGGACACCTCGCACCACACCCTCGTGGAATGCGCCGCTTGGGCTCCCCAGCGCCATGCCCTGATGGCGGTAGTGGGTGGAGACCTTTCGCTGTGCAGCGTGGTTGAGGCCATGCTGCGCGACGAGGGGTCCTGGTCGGCGATGATCTCCTTCAGCGAGGCCGTCATCTCACTGAAGGAGACGGCGGAGAGGGAACGCGAAGCTAACGCCTTAGCAGACCCAATTCGTCGCCGTCGGCTGGGGCAGAGGAGGCGCCGTTATGCGCATCTTCTCCCGCCACCCTAGAGGAGCTACTGCGGGGGGGTCTCTCCCTGACTCCCCTGTACGTCATCGGGGCGGTCGGGATGCTCTGTGAATCGAGGGCATCCTGATTTAGGCGTGGCAGGCCCGCGAGGTACGGGCTGTCCGCAGGGGTGTTGTAGTGTATGCGCAAGCGATCCTGCAACGCCCCACTGCACTGCGGCGACGGATTCCGCTGTGGGTTTTAGTGAGTAAGAGTCTCACAGTACCTTACCCATTGACGGCCGGTAAGGTCCCCATGATGGGTTTCCCCAGCGTCAACAAAAAAAAAAAAAAAAAAAAAAAAAAAAAAAAAAAAAAAAAAAAAAAAAAAAATGCTTACTGACATAACAAAATTAAAACAAAAAATTGCCAATACTATTTTAGAGCAGATACATAGTCCCATAAAAAGGACTGGACCAATTCCTATTATTTTTAATGTATTTGGTTTAGCCTTAGTAAGCGCTTAATTTTAAACATATTTTATTTCATACTCATTTGACCAATAGAACACCGTGCTTTACGACGTGCAAAACCCATTAAATACCCACAGGTAATGGCATCCATAGGCGTCAGGAGATTAACCGTCAGGGTCATGAGATTTATTTTAAACTAGGATAGAATATTTAAAATAAAACTAACTTTTCGTTTCTTTTTCGCGATTTTATTTTGATTTTTGGTTCCCTGCATTTTGAATTCTTTACAGCAATCATGGCCACAGAAGAGACTATAGATAAGAATATAAGAAACAAAAAAAGAAGTTATGGAAATATTCATGTTGCCATAAATATTTGAGGATCCATTTAATATTGTTTAAATTATTTATAGGGAAAGCAACGGTGGTCCTGAAAACCAGTGTTAGGGCTTCTTGTCCTGACTATAGCTGAGGTCTCACCTTTTTGCGAAACACACTGTTGCCTACACTACTATCTTACTTGATCATTCTTTTTTCGCACAAACTGTATTTAAACGGTAAAACTTTAAATGTAATAGTTATAAATATATATATATATATATATATATATATATATATATATATATATATATATATAGTTAGGATCAGTGTGTTTATCAAATACAGTCTTTTATTATTATTATTATTTATCTAATATTTAATTTAAAACTTGCCGTTTAATTTTATACTGTTTGTTTGAATTTCCTTTTGTATGATACCGAAGCATTGAACTGCTAGTTTCTTTTCCGATGTCGATTAAAGTTATTAGTAACAATTCTTGAATTTTCAGAATAAGCTAAAAAAAACTTTAGAATCTTTAGTTATTTCATAGGCGGTCTCTCGGACTATAACGCACGCGTTTTATTTGTCGATGCCGTATACATAAGAAGTGCAGAATGTAGGCCAATAACGCAATGCCCACATGAATCATACTCGAAACTGGATCCAAAAGTGTGAAACTGTTGATTTAAAACATTTCAAGTTTCAAGAAAAATAATTACTTAAAGAAGTAGGTATAGGATTGATTTTTGTAGTATTTTAATGAAACTCTTTTTAAATCGAGGACTATTATAAATCAAAACTTTGTACGTGTGTTGTACATTTGTGCCGAAATAGCTGGATCCATTTTGATTAAATTTAGTATACAGATAGACTATGGCCTGGAGTAACACATAGGTTACAGTAAGGCACCAGGTAAATGACACATATGTAGGGAGTTAGTGCAACTGTGCGTTTACCTTGTCGTGGTAGACAATCCAGCCGGGCGCAAAGTTAAGAAACGTACCGGGAGGCGGCTCACTTCGGTGGGCGGTGTGCCATGCGGGTTACTCGTGGTACTTCTCTGATGGCAGAGTGGATCGTTGGAGCAACCCAGTGGCTGTTGTGGTCTGCTTTGGCAGATCTGCCGTCGGGGCGTCGCGGTTGTGTGTGTAAGCGATCCTGCGACGCCCTATTAAGACGAGGGAGGTTTTGTTGGATTTAAGTGTGTAGTACTGGTTTTTCTAACCGATGAGCCCCACATGGCCACCTGTATATATGCAGGTGGTATGCATAAATGCCTTTCCCAACATTAAAGAAAGGGACTTAGTCGCTAGTTGTTAATAAAAATTTAGTATCAGAATTTTAGAACAATCTTTCATATAACGCAATTATATTTTTAATGGTGTAGTAATAATGTTACTGGAATAATCTCTCGGACTAGAGGGCAATAATTACTTTTTAACTTAAAAGCTTCAACGACTTCAGCATCACATTAAAAATATTTTACTTTTAGAGGTGGATATTTAGTTGAAATTGAGTGATTGAGATATCTGTACATAGGTGTAATAGGACACTCTGACTGGCTGATCTATCAACGCATAGCTGAAACTGCTGAACGGATTGAGTTGAAATTTGGCAGACAGATAGTTATTATGACGTAAGCAACTATTAAGAACGGATTTTTGAAGATTCCATCCCTAAAGGGGTGAAACGGGGGTTTAATATTTAGTATGGGGAAATCGTATAAGAGATATGTATCAATTATTCAAAAATTCGCAGGATTACTCTCCTGTCAACAAATGAATAAACACATGTTTCGTGCTTTCTCAAAAACACCCAATTCAGGGGGTGAAAAGAAGTGGTCTAAAAATGAAATTTGGCGAGAATGAAGCTGCGTGCAAAAGCTAGTTTTAAAATAAAAGATACACGTTTAAAATGTTTATTACAACAACTAAAACTTAGTTAAAAGAAATATACCATGATAATTTATGGCTTAACTATAAAACTATTATTTCGTAATGTAAACATTGTATGTTTGTTGTAATTGGCTTTCGTTTCGCCAACTCATTGAAATAAAAATAAATTATACTTTTTTCTTGTCGACTGCCTTTGTTGCTTTACCCTACTACTTGTTTATTATTCCATTAAATGAAATTACACAAACGCACGGAAGTATTTTTCTATTCATGTAAAATTTTTTTTCTTGCTAGTAGGTACTTATATAATTTTTGTGGTCAGACCCATGTCTCTAATAACTAAGACTTTTGAAACTCCAAAAATCTGAAACGTGAGTCCGAAATTAGGATAAACTCCGGAAGTACTGATTATTTCACTAAAGATTGCGCGTATAGTAGTGCGCAATGATGGAGAGATGCTTGGAGCTCATAAAAGTATTTTTCATGACAAAAAATTGCCTTATCAGTGGTCTATTCTAGACGGGTATCAATCACCTTTGTATTACATCAATTCAATAGGTATTAATATAAAACAAAGAAAAAATATCAACGCTATCGTTTAAGTCCACGATGAAATCAATGAAGCGAGAAAACTCGCTAGTTTCAAACCTATTCACCACATATTTTGATGTCAAAGGACATACATACAAATTTAGTTTTTTACACTTTTACTTTATCATTATTATATATTTTTAGCGGTAAATAATACACAAACAATGTTTACGAGTTTAGAAGCATACAACACAGCATTATCTTCCACAAATAAATTCAATTTTAAAATCTATCAAGAGATACTCGATTCCACAAGCTTATGTGTAATCAAATTCTATACCTTAGTTACATGTACAGGGTTCCGTACCTATTTTATTATTTTTCTGCTAACTGCAGATTTGTCTAGTAGTTCATATGAGATACTAATTTAGCTATTTCAGCTATATAGCTCTAATAGTCTTTGAGTAAAATGGCTGTGACATACAGACATGTGGAAATTACCAGGGTTCCGTATTTATATTTTGGCTATGAAACCCCATAAAAATTGCTTACTTTTAACACTAAATTGTGCAATGATAATTTATTTTAAACTAGTAATTCGAAATATGTACAGGAAAAAAAAATCTATACTCTGTGCAAATTGTAGCGAAACACCGCAGGTGAATACGTCATACGTTATTGGTCCATGGAGGCGGACCAGCTGTAATGCTACATTTACACGCAAGACCAGTCTCGACAAGTGTCAAAGCGTGTGAACGGGGTGTTTGGCTTAGCTTGCGTGAGCTTGCCACCGGTCCGAGCTAGTGTCGGTTTTTGAACACAGATCAAAAGAACGGTCACGAGAAAAGTCGGTCACGAGCATGCACCGAACGGGTGTTTTTACGGTGAACTGTGTTTAAACGACGAAATTATGACCTTTCTCGTGGCATATCAAAGTGAACCATCAAGTGTCAAGCCAAATGCAATAGTCGACACACCTTTAACGTCCACGTCTACCATGTTTGCCTGCACAGGTTGCCTGTACGAAACACATGCACTCACACGAGTAAATGGCATCCGAGCGTTTGTAAAGGCTTGCAGTTTGTAGACGTTTGTCAAGCCTCGACAAGCGTGTAAAGGTAGCATAATATTATTATCATTAACGAACATGATAATTATTGAACATTTGATGAAAATATATATGAAATTTTAAATTCTATTTACCTATGTTATAAAAATTGTTTCCAAAATTTTTCATTGATAACACTAAAGCTCCTCAAAAGCTTCAAACAAAAAAATCGGTTGACAGAGAACAAAAATGTAATGTTTTGTCTCTATCTATTTATCAACTTGTAAATAAGTTATTATATTAGTATGTTTTACAAAGGGTTTGTTCCATTAACTTCAGGAAATTGAGTTACTTTTACCAGTTATTATCCAGTAAACTATAAATTAACTGTTGTTCTATTACTTTCATAGTATATATTGACGGCACGTTTAGCTCAGTTTGTAGTGACCCTATTTTCTTTGCCAGTGGTCGCGGGTTCGAGTCCCGCTGGGAGCCTTCATTTGTGTGATGAGCACGAATGTTTGTACTCCAGTCATGGGTGTTTATATTTATAATATGTACAAGTATATGTGTAGTAAATAAATATATGTGTAGTGTATCAACTATCTGGTAACCATAACACAGACTTCGTAGCTTACCATGGAACTAGATGGTGCTGTGTGTTAATGTCCCAACATATTATTGGCTTAGCTATACATTTGGCTACAGCTTATTTGCTAGTATCTATCTACGGTTGTGGACCTGAAGTTTCTGGGTCCGAAGTAGCGGGTTAGGCTGAGTTTAGCTATTGAGATTTTCTGTTATCTGTATTTTTTACAATATAATAATAATAATATAGCCTCTTTATTTCCTTAATAAAAAATTTACAATAAAATAACACAAGTAATAATACATTTCAATAATTAATAATTTTACCTACATAAAATTTTTACTTATTACATTAACTTATTATATTAAATTAATTTCAGAATTTACAATTTATATAGGTGCACTTAAATAAGGTTTTTATTTATTTATATTATTAAGGACCTCTCTACGAGTAAAGGCCTCCTCCATATTTTTCCAAATATCTCTATCTTTAGCCTTTGTAAACCAATCTTTTCCTGCTATTTTCTCCATATCATAGCTCCATCCTTCTCTTGGTCTTCCTTTTTTACGTTTGTTTTGTGGACCTGTCCATGTAGTTATTTGGTTTGCCCATTTATTATTATCCATACGCGCTACATGGCCAGCCCATTTCCACTTCAGTTTTTTACAATGTTCTAAAGCGTCTATTACGTTTGTTGTCTTCCTTATATCTGTATTTCGTTTCTTATCAATTTTCTTTATATTTAGAATACTGCGTTCCATTGCTCTTTGGCACGTCTGAATTTTACTTGTTGTGGTTTTATTGTATAACCAAGTTTGACTGCCGTATGACAGGCATGGGAGAATACAGGAATCTAGAACTTTTTTCTTTAGTTTGACTGGAAGATCTGATTTGAGTACTTCTTTGTAGCACCAGAATTTGTTCCAAGATAGGTTTATTCGTCTTTTTACTTCATTTATATGTCTTGACTTATTAAATGATATTTGTTTACCTAAATAAACGTATTCTTCTACATATTCAAGCTGTTTGTTGTTCACATAGATGGGTCTCTTTGTGGAATTTGTCATGACTTTTGTTTTAGCAGTATTTAATTGCAAACCAATTTTATTACTCACAGCTTGAAGTTCGCAAACCATGGTTTCTAGCTGAGTTGCAGATTCTGAGAAAAGAATAATGTCGTCGGCGAACCGCAGGTTGTTTAAGTACTTGCCTTTCAGCAATATTCCTTTACTCTTCCAGTTTAAGTCTTTCATTATACTTTCAAGAACAGTCACGAAGATTCTAGGTGATAGAGGGTCACCCTGTCTGACTCCTCTGCATATATTTATTACCGGGCCCTTTGTTTCCATTTTTACGCGAGATACGCTTTTATTATATATATCTTTTATAAGCTCTATGGTTTCAGTTGGAACATCTATCTAATATATTTTTACAATATATGGTTGTAATAAAAAAAGTTTAGTGGTACAATTTAAAGTAATTAGCTCACGTACTTTTACAATATAAAAATATCTTGCGGAATCACTTGACGTTTATAATAATAATATCCTTCGGATATCATTATCCGGATATAAACGGATGATCGATTTCGACCTCAACAGCTAACCTTACTGAGATCTACACAAAAGATATTAAAGGGCAATACTGCATTATATTTCTTTCACTTTCTCAGTCCCATGAAGCGATAATTAATTTAACACTCGCAATTAGAGATCAGAATTAGAATTCCTTGATAGGAGAAATCCATATCTACATTTGTTCCGACTTGGTCCTCGAACCCAGGAGCTCCTGATCAGCAGCCGTACATGCCACTAGACCAATGAGCATATTAAGATTTAAGTATATACAACTGGTTGTGGTTTTGCATAAAGACAGTTGGCTATCTCTATGCAAAAATCATTTTAATCCGTTTGTCCATTTTGCTCTGTAAGCAGAACGTGCCAACAAAGACAAATAATATTAGTACGATTTTTGTATGAAATGACGAACATATTTATTTATAAACGTAATATTTTCTAGAATATTCAATTTTGTATTACATTTTTTGAAAAAAATATATGCCAAAACTCACCTCACAACGTTTCCGCCGTAAAATGTTATGACATTTCAAGTCAAGTCTGGCATTTGTATTACCATCGAAAATAAATAGATATAAACAAATAAACATTAGTGTTTATCGTGTCTCTCCTTTTCTGCCGTTATTTAACTTCTGCGAGGCTGGCATGCTTAAAATCTAAACTTGAACTAGTATTACGAGTTAATGGCACACTTACTAATTAAACGAAATAATATTGGTAATATTACATTTCGTCAATCTATACTTATATTATAAAGCTGAAGAGTTTGTTTGTTTGGTTGAACGCACTAATCTCAAGAACTACTAATCGAATTTGAAAAATTCTTCTTGCATTAGACAGCCCGTTAACTGAGGAAGGCTATAGGCTACATATCATCTCGGAAAAATGTACGGTTCCCGTGGGATAGATTTGTTTTTGTCTAGGGACGAACCCGAAGCAAAGCGGGTAAATCGCTAGTATTCTATAATAGTATGATGCTTACTTCGAGCAGCTTCTTTCATGTACATAAATACTACTAAAGCTATATTACTTTAAAAGCATAAACAGTAAAATACACGAAACCTAATCTACGGGCATTAAGTTAGAAAACCGCCTATTATTCTATTGATTCGGGTAAAATAACTATTAAATTAACATATTAATAATTATCTCCCAACATAATAAACTATTCATTGATACCATTTCAATTAGCTTAAGCACGATGTTTCTGCAGTATTTTTTTAGTAAAACGTTGAGTGCAGACTCCAAGTGACGCTGCAGCTTCAGGCTTAAGTAACCATATCATTGTAATGTCATTAAAGTAACGAAATACCAGCTTTCGAATCGATTACATCTGTTGAAATTGTTCGTATTCTTTTGCCTTCTAGAAAAGAGCTGATAGCCTGCAAATGGCTGAACGGATTTATTTGATTTTTAGCTAAGATCACTCTTGATCAAGTTACCTTTGAAATAAAAAAAAAACTAAATTAAAATCATCATAAAATCATCATAAAATCATCGTTTAAACTAATAACGCCCCTCTTTTTGCGTCGTGGTTTAAAAATAGTAAAAAGTAAATTGTTTTCGATCAACTATAAACCAGTAAAGCTAACCAGTATACAAGTACATTGGACATTACACCAATATACGTTAGCGATATCGTTCAACACGCGATAGAATCAATTTGTTGTATCGATATTGACTTGTTTGTGGTAATGGTTGTCTGGCTCCGGCAACTAGCCGAAAGATTAAACTTGGTTGTTATAACCAACTTGGAATAGGAGGTGTTCAATTAGGGTTTATGGTGTTTTTGGGACCGATTGTATTGATTATTCTTTAGGGTACTGTAGCCAAATATTATACCCTTATAATTTGGTGATGGTAGAAGACAGTTGAAGTGGTAACGCGTAACGGTTGCTTGGGAAACGAAGTGAAGCAAGTTCGAATTCTGGGTCTCGCACTTCTGCTCTGATTACCACTTGTCTTACGGCGAAGGAAAACATCGGGAGGATAACTGGTTGTTTGAGAGAGCCTAGCAAGTTTTCGAAAGAAATGTGAAGTGTGCCAACCCGCACTTGGCCAGCGTGGTGGAATATGGCCTCATTCTGCTCGCATTGAAGGGTGGCTCATGCCCAGCAGTGGGAAGTTAAAAGGGACAGAATACTTACATAAAATTTAGTCATGTCTGTATGTCCGTCGGAATTTCACAGTTGTGCTACTCAGAGTCTATTAGAGCTACTTGGCTGTAATTTGAAGAGTACATATGTGCTGCTACCAATTCACCCGTAAAACAATTCTATAATCAAATCACGAAAAATAAAAAATAGGGGTGTCACTTTTAAATTTTTTTTTAGTTCAAAGGTTATAATTTTTTTAAGATTTAGGGTTCGTAATAATTATTATACAAAAACGCAAACCACAACCCTCGGTGAAGCGAAAAACAAACTTATGTTAAATAAACATTTATTAAACATGCTTGTCATATGGTAAGCAGATGGGCGAAGGACGACCTTACTATTAAATATTTATTTTCCAGAGTATTCTTGTCCCTTTGCTTCAGAAGAATTTCATCCCTATATTTCACAAGAATTTTACTCCCATATTATATTTTTAGTGTAATTGGGAGGTTAAACATTGCATTTACGTATTCTACGTAAAGTCATGCAGACTGTAACCACTTTTTGTATATTCTTACAGAAGTAACAAAGAAAGATAGCTTTGATCACAAATCTTAATATTACGGCCTTTGGTTAAGCGTCTCAACTCAAATGAGGGCCGTATGTGACCTTTTTGCGGTCTGCTGAGCATCGATTACGATGTTAAGCTAATATTCAGTCAGGGCTGACCATGCTCGTAAATGTAATTCCATAGACAACATTTTATAATCTTATCTAGGTACATCAAAATATTATACATACTCGTATAACATATTGTCTTTGCTCGATTGCTTCCCTAATTGCTAGGTTTGTATTTATATTATTACTAGCGACTCATCCTTGCTGTGCTCGAGTGTGTGATATAAAAAGCTATTAGCCAGCGTTAACCACGTAAACTTAATTTTTTTCACAAATTTTTCTTCAAAATGAATTCAAAATTTTGAAAAATTGGTACCAAAGTACCTTATAATATTTGTTAATGTTTAGAAAAACTACACATAGAACAATAATGTGGCTTTAATAATTAATATTTTATTTTCCTTTATAGTTATAAATAAAATAATGGCAACACTAAATATAGATTACTAAACAATAAAGTTTTCCAAAAAATTGTAATAATTATAATAATAACAGCTAAAATTATATAAATAATATTCCATATTTCAAGTATAAAAGTAATTAAAATTATAAAATGTTTAAAATTCAAATAAACAAATATTGTAAGGTACTTTGGTGCCAATTTTTCAAAACTTTTAATTCATTTTGTTATTTTGTGGATAGGCTGTCTGTAATAACTATATAATACCTTTGAGACATCTAACACCTTAGTCTCTCCCGTGACCATGATTGCTGTAAAGCAATCGTAACGTCGGGAACCAAAAATCAAAATAAATCCGCGAAAAAAATCCGAAAAGATAGTTTTATTTAAATATCCTATATGTTGATCCGGATAACCAGCTATCATCGTACCGAATTTCGCCAAAATCTGTCCATTGGTTTTCTCGTGATGCGTCCCCAGACAGACACACAGACAAACATTCTAAAAACTGTGATTCGTCCTCTGCATCGATAATAATTACTATTTCAATAAAGTTTTCTAAAAAATATTTAATGTACAGATTCGGCTTAGTTACAGTTTTATTATATGTATAGAAGTAGTGTGACGTAGAGTTACCTTATTATTTAATTCTGGAAACATCTTGTTATTGTTAAAGATCGATGCGAATCAAGAAATATTATATAGCCAGTGTAACTATAGCGAGTGGCCACTGGAGAGTATGCGTCACTGATCAATGAAGACGGGACGTTTAGTGGCGCGGTTAGCTTAAGTTGTGAATATCTGATGTTGTTGTCAAAGAGTTTTCTATTTAGTATCAGTGGTTTCTATTGAGTCTACGAAGTTAAGAAATTGCATGTTGAGTTTCGCTTGATTCGTGTGCTTTAGAAAAAAAAGTAAAACTTGAAGTTAAATGGTATCGATTTTTGGAAATTTTTACATGTAAATCTCTTTTGTTAATATGGTGATTGAAAACATTCTAAGAAAATCTTCATAACTTTGACCTAACCTAACTTTGAATTATTCTTGATACTTAATACTTGGTGCGCGGATTTTGTTCACAATTTCATAGATTTTAATATAATATGTAAGCCCTATAATCTTCTCTATCCTTCAGTAAAATTCTAGCATCGGTTAAACCGTGCCAAATATGACTCCGGACAAACAGAAAAACAGATAAACGTTTTAAAAAGGGTTCTTTAGGTATATGTATAAGTAAATCTATGTTCCTAAGTAAACATACTTATTTTGAAATTACATACAGACATTTCAATTTTATTTATTTGTATAGATGAATAGGTTATTTGTTCTGTAAATATTCATTAATCATGAATCTCGCAGTTCGCAAAAGGGATCACATGATCTTTTGATTTATTCTATCGATTTAAATGACAGATGCGATGTCTGCAATACAAAAAAGGGAAAGGAAATAAAAACATTCCCTTGTTATTGTAACAATATGGCTATGAAATAACATTATACATTTTGGAAAAAAACCAGGTGTGACTTAAGTCACATTTTTTGTAATACTTTCTAAGATTTACATTTACATTTTTAAAATAAGCTTTTATTTAAAGCAAGAAAGAAAAGTAAAAAGAAAAGAAATTTTAAATTAAAGTAACTTCAACTATTTATTACATTATACAATTTATATTGAAATTTATCTATTTTAAATATTATATTTTTGTTTATATACACAGGTAAATTTCCAGTACATAGACCCGAACGGTGAAACTAAATATAAGCTTATAATAAAACTATCTTTTCGGATTTAGTCGCGGATTGATTTAGATTTTTGGTTCCCGACGTTCGAACGCTTACAGCAATCATGGTCACGGGAGACACTTTCAGACTGAGTTAAAGAGTTAAAAGATGTTAATTAGGAGTATATAGATATTTTTTTTGTTATTTTTAAGGTCTCTTACATATTACAATTGTAGGAAAAGGCAGATGTCTTATATAATAATACGTCTGTCTATCTGTCTATTTGTCATACATAAGACACCTTATTTCTTCCGAATGCTCTGGACAGAAACATTTTAGTATATTTAATTATACGTAATGTATGAACTAATATCTAAAAAAAATCATAAAAAGTCACTCACCTATTTATATTTGATCTTCTCAACCGGAGAATCGAACTTGCGGCCGGTATCTGTTCCATACGCCTATTCAACTCAATCACTATTTTAATTGCAAATACGGTTCTATCTAATTTAGAAAAAATTTATAACACTAATTTTGGTAGGTATTTTGAAGCTTAAGGCAGTCTGTTTTATGTGAAATTTTAAGGATTGAAATGGTTAAAATTTAATTATGGCTTAAAGGTTTGACGATGTTGCTGGTTGGTCCCCTGAAACAAAAAAGTTTCTTATTTTAATTAATTATTAATAACTATAATCTATACATATAATAAAATTCTAACTGAGTCGAATCTGTACATTAAATAGTTTTTGGAAAATATTATTAAAATAGGCATTATTATCGATGCAGAGGCCGAATCCATAGTTCTTAGAATTTTTGTTTGTCTGTCTGTCTGTCTGTCTGTTACCGTATCACGAGAAAACAACAGGACAGATTTTTATGAAATTTGGTACGTTGATAACTGGCTATTAGGGTCAACATATAGGATACTTTTTACTGCAGGAAAATATCTCATTTCTAAGAAATCCACACTAAACCTTAAAACGTATGAATAATAATATAGTAAAGATAAATATAAATAATGTCCATTATTTAAATCGTATTAATTATAACAAGTATCTAAAACATTTTTTTAAGAATAAAATGCATTTCAAAGCATAATTTTGGAAAAAGTAACATATTGGACACGACCACAACATATTGGAAAATATTATGTTGTCGAAATTCCCTTAAAGCTAATACTTTGTTATTTAGTTTATTCTTAAGAACTATTTCATAAAGGAACATTGTCAAGGAAAGGGATAATAGTTTCTGATCACATTGTATTCCCATATTTTCTATATGCAATATCTACATAAGTGTACTTCTAGTGTACAAAACTGTACATTTACCTATCGCCCTTGGCACCTTTCATAACCGTCGGAGCATTATGGTTGAGTGCGTAAGCGATCTTGCGACTCCCCATTAAGATGGGGGAGGTTTTGTTGGCTTGTAGTGGGTAGAACTGGCTTTTCTGGCCGGTAAAATCGGTAGTAAGCAGGTAGTATGCGTAAATGCATATCCCGACTTTAAAAAAATACTTTCACTATAGATTAACCTACTGGGGTATATCTATCTTTATATCTCTCGGGACTCAATATGCTGGCATTAAAATCTCTTCATGAAAAATCTCGTTAAGTTCCTTCCGTTCCGTTTTTTTTTGACGGAAAATAAAAAATATCTTTTGCTCTTCACAGTTAATCGATTTGATTGAATCGTATACCTTTTTTTAGCGATCGGTATTAGATACGATCAGGTGGGAGTTTTTAAGCAACGAATAATTTCTCCGAGGATAAAGTTGGATAAAACAAGTTTGTATGTATAAAAAAATCAAGCTACATTCTTATGTGTGATAGATTTTTGTTACTTTTATAAGGCTTTTTAGCATAAAAAATATTAATTCATTTAGATAAAGATATTTATAAAAAATCAAGGTCGAATCCGGTTATAATCAGTAATAACTATAAAGAATTCTAGCCCTTAGTAAATTTGCTCAAGTCTCAATAAGAGCAGTCCTTGAGTGTACCATAAACGTTAAGTGTTGCTATAAACGACGTCATACTGAGCCTGATAACGTTTAAACTTAATATTGATTATATTGATGGACGATTCTATACAAAATCATTCAATTTTTATCTTATCCAAACTAGAAGATATTAAGGCACTTTTTAAAGTTGACACTTTAAAATTTGTTAATGATCACTCTAACTTTAATTGAATATCGTAAAGCAAAAGCTTTGAAAAAAAGGGGTAAATCGTGCAGGTTGCTCCTGGTACTTCTCAGATAGCAGACTGAATCCCCATGGTTGTTGTGGTCTGCCTCAGCAGCTTAAACAGCCGTTAGGGCATTGAGGTTGGGCGCATAAGCGATGATCCTATGACGCCCTATTAAAACAGGAGAGGTTCCGTTGAGTTTAAGTAGATAGCACTAGTTTGTTTAGCCAGTAAGTCTCCACATAACCATCTATCCATATGCAAGTGGTATGCGTTTCCCGACGTTAAATAAAAGTCCAATACAGTTTGAGATAGTGTCATCATTAAATAAAAAAAATGGAAGAAGGGTCAAATGCGTGGCTATTGGTTGGGCTACAGTTTGGTCGACTTCACATTTTTTTTTGAAAACTAGTTAGGTTCTTTATATATATGTATGAGAAACATTATAGTGTTACCATTCACCGCATTAGCAAGTGATAATCACTGAGATTTGCATGTGAGGTATTAGAGGTGCGAGTTTGAACCTGGACCATTTGGATTTCTAAACGAGTGCGTTATCAACAAGCAACATTGTAATACAGTATAAACCTTAATCTAAATGGTTTACACACTAGTCCAGTTGATAAGAGAATCACAATGTCCTATTTATTTCGTTGTGACTGCCAAATTTTGAGAACGTGTAGATTTCGACACGCGCTCTTACATGTGGCGCAGATACTCCACTTCCAGTTATAGTTATCTAAACATATAATAAAATTGTAACTAAGCCGAATCTGTACATTAAATATTTTTTGGAAAATCTTATTAAAATAGACTTTATTATCGATACAGAAGCCGAATCTTTAGTTTTTAGAACTTTTGTCTGTCTGTCTGCTACCGCATCACGGAACAACTACTGGAGGGATTTTGATGAAATTTGGTATGATGATAGCTGTTTATCCGTTTATACTTTTTACTGCGGGAAAATATCTCATTTCTGAGAAATCTATACTAAACGTTAATATGTAACTAGGGTCGAACCCGAGCGGAGCAAGGGTGAGTCGCTAGGTTTTAAATAAATCCTTACATAACTTCAAAAATCTTGAAGAACTACTTCAAGAATCATTTTGTCCGTCATAGGGTATAATTTTGCCTGTTCGAAACCTTTGAATTGAACGAGTATCAAACCCGCCTACTGCATCACTTAAACAAATTACATAATATTAAAATACCTTCTAAAACTAAGTAAAGGAGGCATTTAAGCTAATCAAGGTAAGCGTTTAAATTTTAATCTTTTAAAGGTGTCGTTATATTTTTTGTAAATATACATATATATATTTTTGTATACATATTAAACATGATATTTTGTTCATTTTAAAGTTGAGTTGAAATCGGCTGGACCAATTTGATTGATTTATAAAACATAACTGTTCGATTAAGGAAATAAAAATTGTAAAATTGCTCGAAAAATTGGGAAATTCTCGAAAGCTAGGTATTTTAATAGGATTTTTATAAGAAATCAAAAATCACAAATTTTATTAAAATTTAGACAGGGCAGGGCTGTCGGGTTAGTTAGTTCTAAACATACCGTTTCTTATTTACTATAAATATATATTAAAGATGAAATGAGAAAGCTATCATAAGCATTGGATTTAGCATCGCTTAGTATATAGAACCAGTCGCAAATAGTGCTGCCATTTTTGCTGCAAGCCTTGCGGTGTTGCAGATGTCCATGGGCGGCGGTGATCACTTTTCATCAGGTGAGCCTCCTGCTCGTTTACCCACATGGTCCCATAAAAAAAAAGACTACTAACACGATTTCGTTTGCAAGCTATAGAATTTTATGCTTTCATTATGATAAAAAACTTTTGAGTTTCTCGCCGGCTTTTCTCGGCAGAACTGCTTTACGAGCCGGTGGTAGCTTCCTCAAAGGCTGACTACACTGACGTTCTTTAAATTAAATTGACGATTGAAAATTCCATGTATAAGTCTAATTGAATAAAGTTTAATTTAATTTTTCGACTCGCGCTTGACATTTCTTTAAAATCTAAATTTCCTAGTAATAATATTTCTTTTTGTTTCGTTTTTTTGCGGTACTATACTATTCAAAACAATCTGTTAGTAAAACTGTCTTCTTAAAATTCAAAGTTTATAATTTTTATTCCCGACCAATAGTAATAGTTATATTGATAAAATGAGTTGTTGATGCGATCTCGTTGAGCCTTAAACTCAAAAGTTTAGTTTTATTTATTATATGTACAAATAGACTTGAGCAAAAACTAGTCTATTTATCTATATTTATAAATAAGCTAGTTGTAGCTCGCAGCTTCACTCGTGATAGAAACGTCGCTAAAAGAGCCCATGCAAAGCTACATTCATAACGAATTTCTGTCAAATTCATTGAGCTCCGGTAGTTAAAAAAAAGTTACAAACAAACATTTTCAATCACGCATACACTTTCGGATTTAATATTAGTTTCAAGCAATACCACTTGCCTTACGGCGAAGGAAAACATCGTGAAGAAACCTGCATGTGTGAGAAAACCAAACAAATTGTTGAAAGTCATGTGATGTGATGTCCGCCTACTCGCACTTGGCCAGCGTGGAAGACTACCTGATTCTTCTTTTATTAAAGGGAGTTCGTGCCCAGCAGTGGGACGCTAAAAAGGGCTGAATAGAGTACATATCTAATCATTTGATATCTGCGAAAATTTTATTGTTCCTTTGTAGGAGTACCTTACTAGTGACCTAACCTCCTTTCGGGTGCATCACTAAATACCTTTTGTATTTATAATATTATATACAGTAAGTGACATCTTTCATCAAATTTTATTACTAACAATAGCCTATGAGCTACTGCAGGACATAGTTTATCTGCGTACTAAATTTCATCTAAATCATTCCAGCCATTCCGCATACACACACAAAACGCACTTATATCAGTAGTATTATTTTCTTTTACATAACAACCGGTCGGCGGAATTACGTTGCGCCAATTCATGGGCGGAACTCACATTTCCCCATAACTAGATAAATAGCTATTTAATGGGTATTGAAAAAAATTTGGCTTTGCAAAAGAGCTAAGCAAGGGTTAGTCATAATTTAAAGGTAAAATAAAGATACTAGCTACTAATTATTTGCTGTACAGATAATAATAGTACATACAATCGCACTGCAATTGCCGCCGCATGACCTATATGAGATGCAAAAATAGATCTTGCGCCCGTTGCAATCATCGCATTAATTGTTCTCAAGATCGCGACTTTGTTCGCCGTATCAAAGCAAAACTTTGATATTCTTAATTAATTTATATACATTTTATTCAGAGAGATGATACGCGAAACCTAATTACTTTTTAGGGTTTCACACCCGAAGGGTGCCAATGGAACCCTATTATTATGCTTCCGCTGTCCGTTCATCCGTCTGTCAGAGGGCTGTAACTCATGAACCGTAATAGGTAGAGTTGAAATTTTCACAGAGTATGTATTTTTATTGCCGCTATAACAACAAATAAAAAATAAAAGAAATATTTTTTTAACTATCTATCTGTTTTTCTACGTATCTTTTAGTTAAAAAGCAATAATGTATTCGCAATACTATAGACTATCAATTAACCCAAATTAATTAGGTACTTAATGGACTTATATTTTATTATTTCGCTCGAAGAATATATAGATAAAAAAATAATGTCAATGTCAAGCGGTATGCTACAGACTTTATTCTAATTAGTTGAAGCAGTGGGTACTGGGTAGCTGTTTCAATGGCAAAGTGCGAAAATTATTATTCCTGCTAAATAAATATGATGATCAAAGATATAAATAATTAAGTCAAAAATGTCATATGAGCTTTGAATTTTAATTTAGTAGCTTCCAATTATTTGTTTGTTAAAAGTGTTTCTTATTCATTAGTTAAGGATTTATGCACATCATGTATTAAGGCAATGGTAGCCCAGTGGTCACGCGCGTGCTTGAGAAACCGAGTGAAGCGGGTTCAAATCCCGGGTCTCGCAGTTTTAAGATTTTCATGTGGGAATCATTTCTAACATGATTACCACTTGCCTTACGGTGAAGGAAAACATCGTGAGGAAACCTGCATGTCTGAGAGAATCTAGCAAGTTTTCGAAAGACATGCTCAGTCCGCCCGCACTTGGTCAGCGTGGTGGACTATGGCCTGATATCCCTCGTATTGAAGGGAGGCTTGTGCTCAGCAGCGGTCTAAGTAATGCGTCATAAAAACATAAGTCAAGAGACTCAAGGAATAGGATTGTAATTTAGGATTGTAACAATTTTGAATTTAGACTTTAGTAATATATGAGAAAATAATTTCATTTTATAAAATATCAGTATTAAGTTACAATATTGGTGGTGCACAGGTGTCAAAATTATAATATTTTTTTGTTATTACAGTTTACCAAGCGCCAAGACAGCAAACGGCTCACGAAATGACCGATTTTTTTAGGAGCGGAGGAGGAGATAACCGCTTTTAAATAAACCAAAAAAAACAAACAAACAAACTCTGTCTCTTTTTTATTATTATACTATAGACTAAAAATAGATTGATAAAGTAAAATCAGACAATAATTTTAAGTACAAGTACAAAAAAAGCACACAGCATATGGATTTGATAACATATAAGACAATCATATGGTATAAGACAATCATATCACCGGTGGTAGGACTCTGTTAAGCCTGAGGAGTCCGACTGGATGGGTACCACCCCCTTATCTATTTCTGCCGCCAAGCAACAATGATTGCATTGTTGTGTTCCGGTATGAAGGATAAGGTAGCCAGCGCAATTACAGGTAAGAGGCATATCATCTTAGTCCTCATAGTGATAACGTACTGGCGGTTCTGCACTTTTGTTACGTAAAACCTAAGCGTATGAATCGTAGGTATTATGGGCGACAAGTACCGCTTTTCATCAGGTGGGCTGTCTGCTCGTTTATCACTGAATAGCATAAAAAAAAATGCATAGAAAAGTGAAATTAGCAAAGTTAACAATCGTTATGCAAAAGCTCTTCCTTGAACTAAAAATTAAAAGCTTTTAAGTCTTAAATATTAGTATACGCTAATGTTAAATAAAAATATAATATTATGTATTATGTCTGTATGAAATATATATTTCAGTATATTATAAAGAGTGCGAACAAATAAAGGTATGTTTATTAATGAATATTTTAAGCTTAGTATGGGCGTCCTCAGTCCTTGCAGAAGCTAGATGTAATTGAATACGCATGTAGGTCAAGAGGTCAGTCAGCATAACAAGAGAACATTCGATGTGTAATTTTTGTCCAACTTCAAATGAAATGGATACAAGTATGTCTCAATAAATTAAAAAAAAACGTTTTTTTTTGTATGTATGTACGCATGTAAGAAGTTATACTTCTTTGGCGTAACAGAACGAAAATAGCTAAAGATTTCATCCCGTATGTCACAATTCTCTGTTTGTAAAAGGAATGATAATTTAATAAAATAATTAAATACGGCATATTAGGCATAATACTATCATATATTTATAGAATATTCTTTAAGGAAAGAATATAATATTATATATCATTTATCAGACAATAACAACGGTTACCATGGCAACAAACAGTTATCAACTAACTTCATCATGTCGCTTTTTGGCTGTCGGTATGCGCGCGCATTGTAAAAATTTTACTCTCAAAAGTATAATTTCAAAAAAGGTAATTATAATTTTATTAATAAGTAACATTCTATATCTCTTTCCAAAATACATTTAGCTATTTTATTATACTATTCCTGCCGCTATACCCGTAGTATATGCCCGCAATAAGAACAATACAGTATAAAAATGTATTATTAAATGTTAAAAAATATTAAAGTGATATATATATTTTTTGACATTGAAAATATCATTTGACTTCAAATATCCAGCATTAAATTATTATTATTTTTTTACTAAACCTCATGAGTCTTGAGAAGAACTGGCGAAAAAAACTCAGCGAATAAAGTTTTTTTTAATATTTTTATCTGATTCACTCCTCCTTTCTTGTCAATCTATGTGACATTAACGAGGTAATTGTGCTTAACTGGCACGGTTTTTTTTTTATGACATTCAGTGACAAACGAGCAGACAGACCACCTGATAGAAAGCAGTACCTGTCGCCCATAACACCTACGGTTCATGCAATTAGGTTTTAAGTAACCAAAATGCAGAACCACAGGTGCGTTGTCACTGTGAGGACTAAGATGATATGCCTCTTGCCTGTAATTGCGCTGGCTACTTTATCCTTCAAACCGGAACACAACAATGCAATCATTGTTGCTTGGCGGCAGAAATAGATAAGGGGGTGGTACCCATCCAGTCGGACTCCTCAGGCTTGACAGAGTCCTACCACCGGTATGGTTTAAGGTCTTTAATGGCTTATTACTCTTTCTTAGTCACTTTGAGGTCAAATCAAATTAGACGACACGTTTGGCTCAGTTTGTAGAGACCCTACTTGCTGTGCCAGCGGTCGCGGGTACGAGCCCCGCTGGGGGAATTCATTTATGTGATGAGCACGAATGTTTCTACTTCAGTCATGGGCGTTTATATTTATAATATGTATGTATTTAAAGTTATATATGTGTAGTGTATCAACTATCTGGTATCCATAACACAAGACTCGCAGTTTACCATGGTACTAGATGGTGCTGTGTGTTAATGTCTTAACATATTTAAATCACATCGATTCGTAGCTCTGTGATTCTACGACAGAAGGCCATACCAAAATGTGCACGTGTCATCACTAGGTCATACCCCGAAGATCTACAGATGGTAACAACTCGTTGAAACTATAAGATGCAATTGAATGCGCAAATAGGTCGGGAGCTCGGGAGGGAGGTCAGCGACTGCACGAGTTTCCAAGCCGTTATTAGGTTATATCCTATATACATATGTATATAAATAAAATTCCACTGTCAGTTCGCTTGTGATTTTGTAACGAAAACGTTAAGTTGTTTTGTTAAAACATACATTACTTATTTGATAAGTATAGTAACAAAACGCAATTTTCAATATTTTATAAGAAAACACCTCTGCAAATATCGCACTTAGAAATTTCTATTTCACTTATGTTGACACACGTTTTAGATGCTTGTAAGACGCTTATATTCAATGTATTTTTTTAAACCATCAGTTACATGTATGGAATGCTATCTCTATACTAATATCTATATACATAAAACAAAGTCGAGTTGGTTACAACACTTAAAGATTGAGAGCTGCTGGATCGATTTTGATGATCTTTGATTTGTTGAACTACACAACTTAATTCCCCCATCCCTTTTCCCTCATCGGACAACCCGACGAACGGCTAGCCTCCATCCTTATGTCGTGGACATTCCACCCGTCCGGACGAAGCGCTTCGCTACGTCATTTATTATACGTGCGGCTAAGGATTGGAACAACCTGCCTGCGTCGGTGTTTCCGTAGGATTACAATATGGGTGTCTTCAAGGCAAGAATGAATAGGTGGCTACTGAATTAGTGCGACTTACCATCTACGACTGCGTTACCACTTACCATCAGGTGGAACGTAGTCAAGCACTAATTCAGAATAGTATAAAAAAAAAGAATAAATATTAAGACATCGGAAAAATATACGAAAAATAATTAAAATGGCTAACGCTGGCTAATAACTATTCATATCTATTTAAAACGTACCTAGGGACGTACCCGAGCGAAACGAGGGTGAGCCGCTAGTATCTATATATTATATACTACAGACGGGCATGCGGAAATTAAAAGGGTTCCGCTTTAGATTTCTAACTACAAAACTTTTAAAAGTAAAAACACACACTTTAACATACTATAACCTATGTATGAGTCTCGATTAAATGAATCGATTAGAAAAAAAATTAATAATATGAAAATACTAACTTTGTTCTTGTCTGGCAAATAAACTTTGAGTACATTTTGACATTTACAAATAATAAATAAAGTAAACAATATTTGTCCGCCAACATGATTTCTTAAACAAGTTTGCTTAACCCAAAAGCTCATCTCGTTTTCTAGTGGTCATAATAGGCTACAAGCAAGGAAAGGCGTCTGATTCCGCGAACCCACTTTTTACAATATATGTACTTGGAATACCGGCCAATCACGGATTTATTTGTTAAATAAAACTATCTTTTCTGTAGACACTATCTCTCCCGTGACTATGATTTATGTAAAGCATTCGAAACGTCTGGAACCAAAATTCAAAATAACTCCACGTAAAAATCTGAAAAGATAGTTTTATTTAAAACTAGCGGCTCAGGCTTCCTTCGCTCGGGTTCGCCGCTAGAAAAACAAAAACAAATCTATCCCTCGGGAACTGTATATTTTTCCGGGATAAAAAGTAGCCTATGTGTTATTCCAGACTATAATCTATCTCTGTGCCAAATTTCATTCAGATCCGTTCAGCAGTTCTGGCGTGATAGAGTAACAAACATCCATACATAAAAAATTTCACATTTATAATATTATAATGTATTCAGCCCTTTTTAACGTCCCACTGCTGGGCACGGGCCTCCCTTCTATACGAGGGGAATCAGGCCATAGTCCACCACGCTGGCCAAGTGCGGATTGGCGGACTTCACATGTCTTTCGAAAACTTGCTAGGTTCTCTCAGACATGCAGGTTTCCTCACGATGTTTTCCTTCACCGTAAGGCAAGTGGTAATCATGTTAGAAAATGATTCGCACATGAAAATATCAGAGGTGCGAGACCCGGGATTTGAACCCGCTTCACTCGGTTATCCAAGCGAACGCGTTACCACTGGGCTACCACTGCCTTAGTGTAATATTATAATACAGATGTTAAATATGTCTAAAAAAGTATTAAGTCAAGGATGTAATCAACTCTAAAGAGTTGAAGAGGAGTGATAAATTTTTTATGAAAAAAAAACTTATGGTCTCTGGTCAAAAATTAAAAATATAAAAGTTTTAAGTTGTATAAAATATAGTAGTGCTAACATTGTAAAACAATCTATTCAAGTAATAGAGAATATGACGGATGTCCTATATATGATTTTTAATTAAAATATTTTAATAGAGTACATTGCAAACTATGTCATCCTGACAGAGTTCACTGAATATTTGTACTATTTCTTATAAAATATTGTGTTTTCACAGAACATTTATATTAGAAAAAAATATTAGAGGTTTAAAAATTACCTTTTTTTTTACCCGATTTTGGCGAAGCCAAAGGAGCGTTTTGTGTTTAACCTCTATGTATGTATGCCCAACGCTATATTTCTCGTAACGTATCAAGATTCGCAGTAAATATGAAACATGTATGTCTCCGACTGCAAAATACTATATTCCTTTACTATTAAATTATTATTACTAACTGCTTTGGTGGTGTAGTGGCTAGCAAGTACGGCTGTACATCCGGAGGTCCTGGGTTCCTGCGCAGATGGCTAGTCTCAATGAGACTGGCCGCCGTGGCCGAAGTCGGTCGGGACGTCATTATTATTATTACTATATTTCTTTGTTCGTTTTTTTACGCAGTTGAGTTTTTAATTTTCATAATTTAAATTTTACCCGGCTGCCAAGGAAAGGTTATGTTTTTCTTGTATGTACGTAGGTATGTTTCAATGTATGTTTGTAAATTTCTTTATTACCTTGTAAGTTAAGGTATCGTTAGATTCGTCTCAAAAACTCAAGTCTCCTTAGATAGGTGTTTAAAAAATCAAAATGGCGGATTTTTGGCGCTAAATTGTAAGTCGCTTATAATTTTTTTTTTAACTAAACCTATTAGAGTATCAAAATAAAGGTTTTTAAGAGGTGATCACAAAAATATATGCAGCGTATATGTTTAATAGTAAATGTTTAAATAGCAAAAACTAAGAAGCTGTAAATAAAAAAATATATTATAAAAATTAAAAAGCCGCACAGAATAAAAGCTAAATAAAAAAATGAAGACAAGTTGACAAAGGAATATAGTATTATGCAGTCGGAGAGATACATTACTGTGTACATATATCTCGCGGCAAGGATGAAACATGTATGTATATCTCCGACTGCATAACACTATATTCCTTCGTCAACTTGTTTTCATCTTTTTAATTAGCTTTTATGTTTTAGGTTTTTAAAATATATTTAATTACTAATTTAAAAAAAAAAGTTTTGCAGATTGGATCTAGCAACTCAAGCTAGAAAGTACATCAAGCATTGGTTCATTTAACATTTTAAGGACGTGATTATTACCGGTAATTGAAGACCCGATGACATTACCGGTAAGATCGCGTGAAGGCTGAAACTTAATTAGGCAGATTTAACGTAGCTTTTATTTAGTTTGTAAAATTTATGGCGATAATGTTATTACTTTTATGGAGGAATTAATGGGGTTTGAAGGCTTTGTGTTATTACTATGTCAGTATGTGTGTTTATTTTCATTTAGATTATAATCACCTTGTAACAAGCTTTCAAAATTTATAAAAGGAATTTGTTATGTTCTTAAATTAACTCGTATTCGCCTAGTAATCAAAATTTAACTATGACCATTATTGAAAATTTGAAGAAAACATGTATGAATAGAGTAATTAATTAATCTATCTATACAAAAGTATTTCTAAATTTTTGAAGCTTGTCTAGCTACCAAATAAATAAATATATTGAGGACATTAACACACAGCACTATCTTTTTCCATGGTAAGCTACGAGACTTGTATTATGGATACCAGATAGTTGATACACTACATATATATTACTTTAAATATATACATATTATAAATATAAAGACCCATGACTGGAGTACAAACATTCGTGCTCATCACACAAATGAATGCCCCCAGCGGGACTTGAACCCGCGACCGCTGGCACAGCAAATAGGGTCACTACAAACTGAGCCAAACATGTTGTCATTGTATGTAATGCATTTTTTTAAATACATTGTATAATGTGTAATGTGTATGTGTTGCATAATGTGTATGTTTTTTTTGTACTAAGGCGCCAGGAACCAAAATTCAAAATCTGCGAATAATCCGAAAATATAGTTAATTTAAAATAATTGTTCATAGTTTACTTCGTTAAGAAAATGTCGTCCTTTAACTGAATTGAAATTTATGATAGGGAAGAACTTTAAACAAACGTTATATCAATTTATTCAAACTAAAACTTCCAGTCTTAATTTCGAAAATAGGTTAACGATGGAATGTAATGGCTCACAATTACTTATCTATCACTTAAAGCTTTTAAGAGAAAAGTTTACAGTGTTCGCTATTTCTATAATGTACAGATTATAGTGAGCTTTATTGGTTAAAGTTTTAACCTTATGAGGATTGTGAAGTATCGATACGCGGCGCGAGTAGGTTTTAAAAAAATGCTATCTTTTTCATACCGCTCGCTTTGCCATCCCGTTTGGTGTAATAGAGAGAGTTGCAAATCTTAGAGACAATTATCTACATTTCCTGTTTGAAATATTGTTTCGGGCGATAACGTTTTCATCCCCCTAAAAACTTACGAAATGAGACAATTTTGGTCTCATTAAATTTTGTACACCTTAATCTAGGTCTGTACGTATTTCTTTTTTAGTAATTCAGTTTAGTTTAATTAAAAAAACGCTCGAGGAAGTTTTTAAGTCAAAAATATAGATATTTAGACGCTAATAACTTCTATCATACGCAATATTTCTTTAAAATTAAAACGTACGGACCTAGTTTTTCATTATTTCTACAACATTTCTAAAAATTATGAAAATTACACTATGTTTATGGGGGGGGGGAAACGTTATCGCTTCTTGAATGGGTTAACTGGAAGAAATCTCTTTTAGGAATAAATCCACCTTTGCTTTTGTCTTTTAATATGCAATTACAATATTTTGTTTCATAAGTACAATAAAAAATATACTATATAAAGCTCGTCAATAGCTTTTAAAATTTATTTAGATTTTTGGTTCCTGACGTTTCGAATGCTTTACAGAAAAAAACGTTCATGGGAGATACCATGGTTCCAATCCCAAAGACCAGTCTCTTTTCTCCTTTGTTTTGAAAAAATATCACATGAAGGTTTAATTTACTTTAATTTATACTCCTACTAGCAGACCCGGCCACGCGTTATTGTGTCACACTGAAATTTTTTTTTTTTAGCTTGGGGGTACAATTTGTAGTTTAATGTAGCCATTTCTCAGGTTCTTTCTCCAAAATCCCACTCTGGATATAAAAATCATTAATTTTGCAAAAAAAAAAAATGGAAATATACGGGATAAAAACTTCGCTATCTTTTAAGTCGGAACAAATCACACAATTGAAAAAAAAATACATCAAGATCAGGTAATTAGTTTCGGAGTTTATCCCGGACCAACAACTTGACACGGGAATTTTATATATAAAGATTAGTCTCTTTAACATTCTTTTATTCGGTTCGATTGTAAATAAATCTTTGAAACCGATTTAGCCTAGTTCTATTCTATCAAAATTTACTTACATTAACTTGATACTATCCAGCTGAGCGGTGGGAGGAGATCCAAGAATCAATTTTTGAGGAAAATTTTAAAATTTAATTAAGAGGCCTATAACATTTTCACTGTGATTTTTCAATTTAATGCCCATTTTTGACGTTCTTATTCAGAGAAACTGAAACTATTCGACAATTTTGACTTATTGTATGGAGGAGAATACTTATTAATATAGTTCACAGCGGCCTCGCTTTTCGTAAATTTTCATTATTAATTGAAATAAAGTCAAAATTCCGAAGCAAGTTTTTAATAAAATGCGCGACAAGACTTTTTCAAGCTCATGGATTGAATTATTTTTTTTTTTTTATAGATACGATTCAGTGACAAACGAGCAGACAGACCACCTGATGGAAAGCAGTACCTGTCGCCCATAACACCTACGGTTCATGCACTTAGGTTTTAAGTAACAAAAATGCAGAACCACAGGTGCGTTGTCACTGTGAGGACTAAGATGATATGCCTCTTGCCTGTAATTGCGCTGGCTACCTTATCCTTCAAACCGGAACACAACAATGCAATCATTGTTGCTTGGCGACAGAAATAGATAAGGGGGTGGTACCCATCCAGTCGGACTCCTCAGGCTTGACAGAGTCCTACCACCGGTATTAATTTAAATTAACCGGTTGTAATACTGTACATAGCAAACGAAATGAAAAATATATATTAAAATCTCGTATATAATGGTTGAGTTTAAAGCGGCCTCGGAATTTGAAAATATTTATTGGATTTTTCCAAAAAAAAAAAACCTTTCCAAAATCTTAAAAACTACTAAAAACGTTCAGAATTAGCTGTAAATATATCCTTACAACATTAATATTATTAAGTAAAATTTATACCAGAATATATGTCAGTTCAAAAGAAACGTAATTACATTGTTTTTTTTATTAAATATTTTATTATAAAACTTTACATAGAAGTAATTACAACTGCAGAAAATGCTGAAAACAGCGATGCGTCGACCGCTCGAACTCAATACCATAGAACTTAGTACATTTTGTGATAGGCCTCTTAACAGCTTAACTATATAATTAAATCTTAGAAGTCTACTGTCGTAAGTAAATGAATTCTAGACACTACAATAAAGTGGGGGAATGATGGGGGAATGATGGGGGAATGAAACCCATTGGAAGTGAAAAGTGAATAATAATAATGGAGCTCCTTGACATACAATTCATATGTAATATGGAGGTTATTGTTGTAGTCACTGTTGTTTGGACTCAAATGAGACCGTATATTACATTTGCTGAAAAGCGTATTTTTGTAATTTTTTATATGTTACTTTAGCTTAATCCTTATACTTAATTTCACTAAAATCTATACAGCCGTTTCAACATGAAGGTGATGGTAGTCCGATTAAACTCCCATAAGAATATCACGACCTATTAGAATAATAAGTACAGTATGGTTATTATCACTTCAATGCGTTGCTTCATGTGATTGAAATAAGGCACGAATAAACCTTATCTAGATGATAGATAGTGCCATATCCGCTCCGAACACCTTTCAGTAACCTATACATCTTATATATTTAAACGAGCAATTCTTGTATATTTATTTATTTATTTATTTATTTATTTATTTATTTATTTATTTATTTATACCGACGATCTCGGAAACGGCTCTAACGATTTTGCTGAAATTTGGTATATGGGGGCTTTCGGGGGCGAAAAATTGATCTAGATTAGTCACATGTCTGGGAAAACGCGTGTTTTCGAGTTTTCATGCGTTTTTCTTATGCATTATTCTACGCAAAATTTAATCGCGACATCTATACAACTCTGTCAGTAACACTTAGTCACTTAATGTAAAATTATTTTTAAGCCAAATTAAAAAGAAAATTATTCTTATCGCGACATCTATACAACTGTCTCAGTAACACTTAGTCACTTAATGTAAAATTATTTTTAAGCCAAATTGAAAAGAAAATTGTTCTTATCGCGACATCTATACAACTTTCTCAGTAACACTTAGTCATTTAATGTAAAATATACAATCCTTCAAGAACTCCGAGCGAAGCTCGGTCGCCCAGGTACTATAATAAAATTGTAACTGAATCTGTACATTAAATATTTTTTGGAGAATCTTATTGAAATAGACATTATTATCGATACAGAGGCCGAATCTATAGTTTTTAGAATTTTTATGTATCCATCTATCACTGCATCACGAAAAAACCACTGGAGGGATTTTGATGAAATTTGGTATGATTATAGCTGGTTATCCGGGCCAACATATAAAATACTTTTTACTGCGGGAAAATATCTCATCTCTGAGAAATCTATACCAAACGTTAAAAGATAAAGTATTAAGGTTAGCAACGTTTACATAAAGCATCAACAAGGCCATGTCCTTTTCTTTGATATAGAAGGTATGTATAATGTAACCTTATCTACCAATTTTCAATATAAGTTTTCTGAAATCTGACAATTTACATGTTCCCATCACATCACAAAATCGCTATTATCTTACTAAAATTTTCGCAAAAACTAAGCGAACCAGTTCAAATATTTGCAGTGTTGTACAAACTAAGTTGAGACCGCTCTCGACACTCGCGGTGAATTTCAATTAAGTTTTACGTTTTCTATCTCTGTTTACACTAATTAGTGTTTCGGCTTTTCATAAAATGTTTTATGATAATTATTTAAGGAGATTATATTTATAACGCTAATAAAATGCATTTCGAAAAGGTTTTTTTTTTTAATTTTATGTGGTGGAGTTAACCATAAGTCTGTTTTGTTTACAGACGTTTGTATTAATCATACCTCTATCTTGTTGACCTCACTAATACTGCTGTAGGTCTTGAAATATTGGGTTCGAGTCCTAGATCGGTCTAAAAATAGGTTAATATTTGTCACAACAAAAAATATTGTTAGAAAAATTTTTGCAGCCTCAAGGCTTACGCTGCCGTGTTTTGTTGTCCTTAAAAACATGTAAAGACAGAATTAGGGTCCGATCTTAATTTTTTGCGATTTTTAAATATAATATTATAAATGTAAATTACATTTGTAATACGTAATAAACAAATAGTGGTAAGTTTCAACTTTCATATGGAATTCCATAAATGCGAGAAACATGCTGCAACCGAAATCGATTTAACGAAAACTCTGAAATTGTTATTGTAACTTTATCAATATATATTTATATTAGGGCATGGCAGCATTTATTTATAGTCTTTTCTTTTATTCTTACTTTATTACTATATTTATAATATGTATGTATTTAAAGTTATATATGTGTAGTGTATCAACTATCTGGTATCCATAACACAAGCCGTAGCTTACCATGGAACTAGATGGTGCTGTGTGTTAATGTTTCAACATATTTATTATAACTAGTTCCTATAGTTCTTTTCGGTTATTCTTTGGCACTTTTGTTTACACATTTCATAAAATCAAAAATTAGTTTGAATCAACAACAATAAATAAAATATTGAAAAAACGTGTTAATCTGTCAACGACCGCCGAGCCACCGGTGTGCCAGTTAACAAAGAAATTAGTGGTTAGTTCTTAGAAATTAACCAGGAGGTGTTAATAAAGTCCAATAAACTACTTGATAGTAGATACGTTTTTATTGTAATGGTGAACGATTATACATACATATAAATAATCAAATATGGTTGGTGGACTTCATATGTCATTCAAAAACTAATGGGATTTTCTCAGCATTCATGTTTCCCCATGACATTCCTTTCACCATAACAAGTGGTAATCATATTGTAAATGAACTCATTTATGACATACAACTAATATCCTACTAATATTGTAAATGCGAAAGTTTGTATGGATGTTTGTTACTCTTTCACGCAAAAACTATTGAATGGATTTTAATGAAACTTTACAATAATTTAGCTCATATACCAGAATAACACACAGGCTACTTTTTATCCTGGAAAAATGTACGATTCCCGAGGGATAGATTAGTTTTTGATTTTTCTAAAGGCGAACCCGAGCGAAGTGAATGTGAGCCGCTAGTAATTTAATAAACTTACGCTGTAGACGTTATTTTTTAAACGTTATTAATGCTTTTCTCGTCAAATACCGCGAAAGCGATATCTGTTTGTATTCGCCGAACACATGTTACTCTCGGCATTTTAGAGATGAAAGCTCTATGCTAGGAACCGTCAGTAAACACTGTTAGGTCGCTAGTCTTTAATATAAACATGTCACTATAAACAGTAAATGTTGAACAGAATGAGCCACGTAAATATGTATTTAGGTCATTATAACTTTAACACGCTCATGAAAAGTAAAAACTCTTTGGTTTCTAACGAATAAGCCCTTAGAATATTTTAAAATTTACGATTTAGGTTTTATAACGCTCCGCTCGGGTTGATTCCCCATATGAAATTTCATCCCCAATTTCACCCCCTTTAGGGATGATTTCCGGAATAAAAAATATCCTATGTTCTTCTCTCAGGGTCTCAAACTATCTTCTTAGCAAATTTCATCGAAATCGATTTAGAAGTTTTTGAGTGTATTTGTTACAAACATACAAAAATACAGATCTTTTCTGTTTATAATATTATTTTAAAAGAGTAGACTAGCTTGCGAGCGCGGTTGTTTAAAACCGTAATAAATTTATCTTGGCGTGAAAAAAGTTTATTAATGACAATGGCTTATGATTAATTCAATGGCCCAAGACGATATCCTATAATAATTACAAGTGTAAATACTAATACTAGTGGTAGCTCAGTGGTAACACGCTCGCTTGGGAATCCGAGTGAAGTGGGTTAAAATCCCGGGTTACGCTCCTCTGATATTTCCATGTGCGAATCATTTTAAACATGATTACTACTTGTCTTACGGTGAAAAACATCGTGAAGAAACCTGTTTGTTTAAAAGAATCTAGCAAGTTTTCGAAAGACATGTGAAAACCCACCGGCAAATATCCAACGTTGGTGGATTATACAACCCCCTCGTATTGTAGGGAAGCCATGTCCATCAGTAGGACGTTACAAAATAGGGCTCAATACATTTACTAAATAAATATATTGGGACAATAACACACAACACCATCTAGTCCCATGGTAAGCTACGAGGCTTGTATAATAATAATAAATAGTATCTATATTTCGTAGAACTTACGTCTACTTTTAGATTGTATATTCACATATATCGTAGCCTATCCGACTCTTACCGCTTATTGGTCAATTTGTGGCTTCTTAAGGGTACAGTGATAATTAATACCAACCGAGTGAAGCGGGTTCAAATTCCGGGTCTCGCACCTCTGATATTTTCATGTGGGAATCATTTTCTAACTTGATTACCACTTGCCTTACGGTGAAGGAAAACATCGTGAGAAAACCTGCATGTCTGAAAGAACCTAGCAAGTTTTCGAAAGACATGTGAAGACCGCCAATCCGCACTTGGCCAGCGTGGTGGACTATGGCCTGATTCCCCTCGTCACGAAGGGAGGCCCGTGCCCAGCAGTGGGACGTTAAAAAGGGCTGAATACAAAGCTTAGGTTTCGGATCAAAAGCACACATCATATATATAAGGCTGTATATAGCGCAGAATTAACTCTTAGCCCAAAACAAAATGGCACTACAAGGATCGAACCCACGATCAGTAACGCGCAAATTAGCCTGCTAAAATAGAAAGAACGCGATAAGCTAATGCAAACTCAAGGTTAACATATGATTACATGAACAAGATTATTATAATTCCTGAGACTTAAATATAGCGACGTAATAATGTACGGCGATATGTTCGAATGTTCTGTTGCGTTCGAACGCACATGAATATAATATGTATAATTGACGCAGTAGATCTATTATGAAATAAATTACTATGGAAACAGTCGTTAGCTTGTGTTGAGATGTAATTTACTAAACGTTCTCCAAGTCTTCTTGCCAAACCCAAAATATGTTTAGGTTTGCGCAGACAAAAGCCAAAAATGGATCCTTTTAACGCGTATGTTTGTGACAGTCACATTATTCGAAAACTATTGGTAGCCACTATATAGCTGAAAGGCCGGTGTGTTTCATGTCGTGTCAATAGAGAGGTCTAAATACAGGAGAAAAACTACACTAAATTACACACAGTTAAATATATATAATAATACAATAACAAAAGACATCTAGAGCGTTTGTTCGTCGAGTCGTTCGTTTATCTATATAATAGGCAAATACAAAACAGTTCAGTACCTTTTCCTTCTGTGTTTGTCAACCGGTTTTCTTTTCTCTTTGTTTGCTTAAACTTATTGACGAGCTTTAGTGCTGTCAAAAAAAATATGGTCGCATTTCGACAACTACGTGACCACTAGTAATAATTAAAGTACTTATTTCATGCTTGAGGTATGGCCCAGTACTTGTTTGATCACCGATAATTTTCGTCTATTTCAACATTGTAATGCCTCGTAGGTGATACTTAATCTCATTAATATTATAAATACGAAAGTTTGGATGAATGTTTGTTGATGTCACGCCAGAACGGCTGAACGGATCTGGATAAAATTTGGCACAGAGATAGATTATCGTCTGGAATAGCGCATAGGTTACTTTTTATAACGGAAAAATGTACAGTTTCCGTGGGATAGATTTGTTCCTGTTGACCTGAGCGAAGCGAGGTAATGTTTTCTACTTACCGATATATCTTATATTATCACCTTCTGTACTTGTACTACGTGCGTGCTGGCTTCGCAATATAATTTTACAATTGACATTTACATAGGTACACTTTTATTTAGATTCACGCCATTACTAACAAAATCAAAACATAATAAATAAAAAAATATTTTTTATTAATTAAATAAAAATTAATTTAAATTTAAAATGTTAAATTGACGATTCAAAAGTGCTTGTAAAAGTCTACTTGAATAAAGGACATTTTGATTTTATTTTATTTGATAATGTCAACATCATGTTATGTAATTAATAAGAGAAAAAGCAATTAATACAGAAGTGTTTTCGCTACGTTTCAAATGTGACTGTGTGAAGAGAAGTTGAGAGTTCTAAAAACTTGGTATCTGTCTCTAAAACTTTGAGATTTTCATGTTCATTGTGGAAATGTTATTGGAAAATTTGTATTTGATATTGTGAGGAAATCTGTATATGTGAGAAAAGCGGACTAATTTCAAACGTTTGAAATCTGCTAATATTTGGCTAGCATAGTGGAGCGACATATGTATCTTATGGGGTAAACCCTTCGTATAACTAAAAAGTCTGGCAATAGGACGTTAAAATGACTGAATATGTAATTGGGACATTAATACACAGCACCATCTAGTACCATGGAAAGCAACGAGGTTTGTGTTATGGGTACTATATAGTTGATACACTAAATATACATAAAACTTTAAATACATATATATTATAAATATAAACACCCATGACTGGAGTACAAACATTCGTGCTGATCACACAAATGAATGCCTCAGCGGGATTTGAACTCGTGACCGCTAGCATAGCAAGTACACTATAAACACGTCAACAACTACAACACAACACTACAAACTGAGCCAAACGTTTCGTCGAGTTGTTTTTCTTGAGTTTTATATCCTTATAAATAATTTAATCATCGTCAGTCTCTTAGCATTCCGTTCCGATAGCAGCTTCCCCACGACTGTCTACATTGATTGAAAGTGCTTGAAAGACATCTATTAGAATAGCTATAATTTTTATTATGCTGTTTTAGTTCGTTTTAAGACGAACGCAAAATAAATGCAAAACAATATTTTTTTAAACAAGCTTTTATTTAAATAAGGAGAAAATAAACTTTAAATTTAATCAAACCTATCAATTTATTACATTACGCAATTTATATTATACTGAACTCAGGAACTACTAATCCAATTTGAAAAATTCTTTTTGCATTAGATAGCCCGTTTATTGAGGTATACCGTCCCCTTAATTGAGTTCGCGTGGGATAGTTTTTTTTTGCCTAAGGACAAACCCGTAGCGAAGCGAGGGTGTGTCACTAGTATGATATAAAAGGTTATTGCGAGGTTTACCTGTTTAAAAAAAAAACATTATTTTTAACATTTTGTTTCCTGTTTACCTTCACAAGGTAAATTCAATTGCAAGATTAAACCCAAACAAACATACTAACTCGGCAAGTTTTTAATAAAAACTGTAAAAAGGGCTTAAAAACATTAAAAACAGTATAAAATGCAAAAGTTGCTATCTCCTACATTCTATCTGCGTATGTACGTTCCATTATAATGGATATATGAACGCTTGAGGTACTAAAATTTAAAATTTTACTACAAGTAAAGTTACTTATAAAATGAGTGTAATATGATGTGATTTTCTTATTTTTATTCTTTATGAAATCTGAGGCATCAAAGTAAAAGCTCTTCTTCCTTCTCTACGTTCATACATTTGCAAGGGAAATTGATTCTTTGTAACAGGATACGGCGCTGCGTACGCTACGTATAGGTGTGTGCAGAAACATACGGGTGGTCTCTGTGTATCTATAATAATATTACAAGACAGAACAGTTTCTTGGTTGTTTGTTTGAACAAACTAATTATGGAATTACTAAAAAATATGTCAAATATGTTTTTTTTTTTGCATTTTATAGTTATCGATTAAGGTATTTTATAAACAATCTGTTATTTATGTATTAGAATACTTAGGGATCGAAGTAATTATATATAATTATATCGTGAGGTAGTAAAATAAATAATAATAAACGACGTGAGCGGAGTTGAGGTAAAAAGCCAGTTAACTAATATCACTAATGACAACACTACTAGGTAATGTTTTTAACTATTATAAGTAAAATATGTACCGTTACAGTAAGTGGCTAGCTTAAAATGCTTTAGATTTTGCGGCTTAGGAATAAGTCCCGGCTTAAGTCAAATGATTTATATAATTAACTTGTAGATTACATCTATCTATTTCATCATAGGTCGTAAGTTTGATAAAAATATTTATTTCCTTTGTTAATAATCGCGAAATAAGGTATAACACACGTATGAAGTTGCAATGGAATAATGACGTTTCGTGCTCAAAGGTTAAACAAAACATAATCTTTACAGTTTACAATTGCAAATATAACGGTCTTTAAATAAATAGACAAACTCTCAGGGTTAAGGTGAATCAAATTCAGTATAATTAAGCTATTTCTATTAATGTAACAGTTCAAGGACGGGATCAAAGTTGCCATAAAAAATCTAATAGCAGACCAAAACTAAATGATATCATTACTGAAAGCAAACAAACAAAGCGAAACGAATAAGCAAAAGAACAAACTATCTATTAAATATAGTTAACACGTGATCATATAAAATTATAATCTATGACAACAATTTTGACTCTCTTGTAAATCTATTTTCCGCGTTGTTCACACTTGCTGGGGCACTGAATTGCCTTTGAAGTTTCACCGCTGTTCATACATAAATATTTTACATTTCAGTTCGTTGTCAGTCAGCCGTTAACGGGTTATTAGTAAGGCTTGGATATTACTATTCTGTGGTTTCCTACGCCATTATTTTTATAATCATCGTAAATTAGTTGGCACGGTATGTACGACTACATAAACTACTGAGTGTAAAAATTTTATACAAAAACTATCTTTCCAACTTTTCCGCGGGTCTATTTTCCTTTTTTTGTCCGATGTATGCTTCACAGCAAACTTGCTCATGGCCTAAGGTTTGTGATGTCTCAATTGACATGGTTATTACAAAGCAAAAGTAAAATAATAATTTGGAAGAAAAGAGGAATGGCACTGAAGTACATTATAATTAAAAAAATATATAATTAAATCTAATTACAGGTTGCTTTAGTTTTATATTTTAAGATAAAAATTATTACTATCATTATAATTATTTTATGAAAAATTAAATTAAATGATAATGATATATATTTCTATTCCATTTAGGATTGCTTTATATTAATACAATTTACAAAAAAACCATTAAGGCTTATTATTGTGTATATAGTAAGAGAGTTAGGTCTTTCTTTAATGGTCTATTACTTGTATTTTTATTTTAAATTTTAAACGTTCGTTACCTGTTACAGGATTTCACTAACATAGTATCCAATCTCTCTTATATTTTAGATGGTTTTTAATATCAATAGTTTCGCAATTCATTTACGTAAAGCATTCGAAACTTTTATACCAAAAAAGTATAACAAAACTGCGAAAAATCCGAAAAAATAATTTTATTTGAAATGTCAAATTATAAAAATAAATATACGGAGCAAGTTCTAATAAAGTATTGAGAAGAAAAATGTTATTAAAATATTTTAAGGTACTTTTAATTATAACGGAATAAAATTTTGAGAATAGGAGTCGTAAGATGGCTTCTTTCCAAAAACTTTTTGTTGTACAGGAGGGCGAGATTGAAAACATGTTGAAATATCAACACGTGGTACTGTACAAATAAATTTCCATCAAGGTTTCTTTTTATATAAATATGTAAGCAGTCTGCGTGTTTGCCAAGTGGAAATTGTAAGGGTGAGTCCCTTAGAGAGTATATTCAATTCTAAAAAGTTTATTTAGCATTGAAGTTTTACAATGTTTTTAAATGCCATGAGTTTCCCATTAGTTCAGAAAGAAAACATTTTATTCATGTTAAAAATGACGAAATTAAAACAGCGGGATAAATTTTTTTTTTTTTTTTTAGATTTCTGATAGCTTTCTTCTATTAGCCAAAAAAATCCTAACCAGGTTTTTTTTACGAGTATGAGTAGCTCGTTTATAGAAAAATGTCGCAGCGCAGCGTGACTCTTCAATGAAGCGCAGGGTGTATATTCAAAACTAATAATATTAAAGACCTCTCAACCAGGTATAGAGCACGGCAGCTAAGCCCCATCAACAGCACCTATAATTCCTTAAGCGGGAACGATAATTTCGCGTCCCAAGGTGGTATAACTCTACAAACTTCCTACAACAATAACAAATGCAGAATGCCACTGTCTTTGCAGAAACAAATAACTATTTTCGTCGATTCGATTCAAAACTCGAACCTTATAGAAAGCAAGTACATGCTATTTCACTTGACCAATGAAGGTATTGATAGTAAAAAGTATTATACTTTATTAACACCTCTTGGTTAATGTCTATGAAATTAATTGTTAACTGGACCAGCGGTGGCCCGACGGTCGTTGACAGGTTAAAGTACAGCCGTCGGTATATAAAAGTTAAAAAAAAGAAAAAACTTTTAATTTACTATTCCAATCGTGCCAGCCCATAGAATCCTCCCGTATGTTTCCGTGACCCGGTTCAAGGAGTACGGCGCGAGCTTTATTGCACTTTTTATGCATACTCACAAGGACTCGAGTGAGTGATAACGATTTTATTGTTCCCTAGCTCTCGATGTCGTCTCTCCTTGCTATCAGTAAGTTAATATCACTCATATATTGAGTTTTTGACAAAGAATAAGTATATGTTTGTAGTAATTATTTCATCTGAACACTAGTCAATTAATACTATAATCATATTTTGTAAATATGTTTGAATGATTGTTACTCAAATATGCCTAGAGTATCTTCACATAAACCCAACTAAAACTAAAAGATGCTAAATTTCTTTTATTAAGGAAGCCACACTATCCTTGAATCATACAGAATTTTTTTTATTGCATATGTAGCGGGCTATTTACTAATATAATTACATAGTACCTGGGTAACCGAGCTTCGCTCGGTGTTCTTGTATTTTTTAGATAAAAAGAAACTAAAAACTTGAATAAATACAAAAAAAAAAAACAAAAGTAAAAACTTTGTATCCGATCGAAATTCGAACTCGGACACCTGTGATTATTAATCTTGCACCTTGGTCGCTTGACCGCGATGCTTATGAGTGTAAGAAATTATCGACCACATTCTACGTGGAATAATGTGGCCGAAAACCGCATGAAAACTCAACAACACGCGTTTTCCCAGACATAAGACTAATCTAGATCAATTTTTTGCCCCCGAAAACCCCCACATACCAAATTTCAGCGAAATCGTTTGAGCCGTTTCCTAGATCGCCGGTATAAATAAATAAATATATAAATATACAAGAATTGCTCGTTCAAATATATTAGATAAAATACTTTGAATATTAATATAGAAATGGTAAATACGATTTTTGTTCAAAAAAGTAAATAAAACCGTACACCTATATCAACTTAACGTTATATTGAAAAAGCCAGAATTTACCCGCTGTCAAAATTCAATTATCGCTTCACAAACAAATAATCCTCTTTGCAGTACGCTGCGAGGTCGGTGACACATTCCATTTACTGTAAAGAATTTGTTGACAGGATGTTTGAGCTTGTAGCTATACTTTATATAATAAAAAATCAATTTTTTACAAAAAAATGTTACGTTATTCTTTAAGAAAATTTTAAACATCGTGATTTTGTTATGTATGTATTGTATTCAGCCCTTTTTTTTAACGTCCCACTGCTGGGCACGGGCCTCCCTTCAATACGAGAGGGATCAGCCATAGTCCACCACGCTGGCCGAGTGCGGGTTGCGGACTACACATGTCTTTCGAAAACTTACTAAGTTCTCTCAGACGTGCGGGTTTCCTCACGATGTTTTCCTTCACCATAAGGCAAGTGGTAATTATGTTGGAAATGATTCGCACATGATAATATCTGAGGTGCGAGACCCGGATTTTGAACCCGCTTCACTTGGTTTCCCAAATAAGCGCGTTACCACTGGGCTACCACTGCGATTTTGTTATAACTAAAGTATAATAATGAGAAAGTGTTTTTGTATTATGTATCGAGCCGTCCTATTCTGGGTATGGGTATCCTCTCAATGCGATTGCAATTGAGCCAGACACCTTTTAGTCTACATATCTTTCAAAAGCATGCGCTATCTAAAATCAAAATAGACTTTATTCAAATAAACTTTTACAAGCACTTTTTAATCGTCAATTTTACATTTTAAATTTAAATTAAATGTCAGTCTGTGCGGAATCTACCATAGGCTCCCGGATGACCCTCCCGGATTATTATACCAAATTTCATCAAAATCTGTTCAGTTTCTAGAAATTATAGATTCGGCCTTTGTATTAATAATACTGATTATTTCAATAAGATTTTCCAAAAAATATTTATTGTACAGATTCGACTCAGTTAGAATTTTATTATAACTATAGATTACATCGAAGGTATAGCATACTCGTAGATAAAGTTAATAATCATGCGACTTGTACAGTACAAGTTTTATCCATGAGGAACAGCGAAAAGAATGCTATCTATATTTCACCGCTGAATTACAATGTAGGTACCTTGGTGATGAGATAGGCAGATATATTATTACTAGGGGAAACAAAAGTTTTTAACAGTACGAGTGTATAAAGGAAAAAATTTAAACAATATTTATTACACTTTAGTAAATTCAGGTCAAAAGTCTTAGGACACCTCAACGAGCTCACTCGAGGTGACTGATGACTATAAAAACGATACAAAGTTATGTAAAGATCTTAATACTTAGCATTTTATCTTTGTGACCCACTAGCGTAACACCCCAATATCGTCTGGGAGGCTTTTGGTGTAGATTTCTGATGAAATTAAATTTTTAAGTATTTTCTTCAAGCGTTGGTTTTTTACGTCTTAGTAGGTATGATTTTTATTCTTAACCTTTTTTATCTGACAAGCGCCCCTAAATAACGCACACGTGATTTATTTAAATCATTTGTCGCCGACTTTCGTTGCGAAATTGGTCTCCACGAAAAACCCTTTCATTTAAACGAAATACAGCCTATGCCCGACGACACGTTTGGCTCAGTTTGTAGTACCCTACTTGCTGTGCCAGCGGTTGCGGGTTCGAGTCCGGGCTGGGGGCATTCATTTGTGTGATAAGCACGAATTTTTGTTCTCCAGTCATGGGTGTTTATATTTATAATATATATGTATTTAAAGTTATATATGTGTAGTGTATCAACTATCTGGTATCCATAACACAAGTCTCGCAGCTTACCATGGAACTAGATGGTGCTGTGTGTTAATGTCACAACATATTTATTATTTATATTTATAGGGTAACTATACGTAACATATACATATATGCATCTAGCAACAAATTTTTTGTATGACATTCACACGAAAAAAAGCTTGTAATATTCTAAGAGCGCGGAACCCTTAAAATACTCGTGACCTTAGAAGTATTATGAAATTAGGTAATTCACGTAGAATGTGCGTGTCATCTCTAAAAAAATGAATTAAATATGTATGAGGAAAGTTACAATTTTGTATTGTGTTTGTGGAACGTAAAAAATATCATTGCAAAGAAGTCTCGCATCAGTAGAGATGCGAGGGCCATGCTCTCATTAGTCGGAGGGCCCTCGACACGGCATTATTAGTCGCTTTAACTTATGCCTGTATTGTTGGCAACTAGTTTGCCTGTCTGATAGTTATGATTTTTGTGAAGAAATTTATTTTCTTATATGTATATACATATAATAAAATTATAACTGAGATGAATCTGTACATTAAATATTTTGGAAGATCTTATTGAAATAATCATTATCATCGATACAGAGGCCGAATCTATAGTTTCTACAATTTTTGCCTATCTGTCTGCCTGAGAACGCATTACAAGAAAACCACTGGACAGATTTTGATGAAATTTTGTACGATGATAGCTGGTTATCCGGGTCAACATACAGAATATACTTTTTACTGCCGGAAAATATCTTACCTCTGATAAATCTATACTAAACGTTAAAACATAACTAGGGACGAATCCGAGCGCAGCAAGGGCGAGTCGCTAGTATCTCTATATATGTAGTGTAACTTATTTTTGTTTAGGTTGAAGCCTAGTGGTAACGCGCTCGTTTGAAAAAATGAATGAAGCGGGTTCAAACCGCTGGTCTCCTACCTCTGATATTTTCGTTTGCACATAATTAGTACCCGTTAGAACCATTTTTTTTTTTTTTTTTTTTTTTTATAGTTGGGGAATGCATTTACGCATACCACCTGTACCCCCAGGTGGTTATGTGGGGCTCACCTACTAGAAAAGCCGGTACTACCCACTAAACCCCAACTTTCCCCTCCCCTTCGCCTTAGTGGGGCGCCGCGGGATCGCTTACGCATAACTACCGCGACGCCCCGGCGGCAGGCCTTACGGCCACCTAACCAATGGGGCTGCTCCATAGTCCACTCTGCTAAATCAGAGAAGTACCCGGAGCAGCCCCATTAAACCTTCCCGCCCACCGAAGTGGGCACCCCTCAATCGGCTGCAGAGGATAGGGAGAGCGGCAACGACACACCGACACTCCTCTTCCCCTGCAGCCCCACCGCGTCTGCCATCTAAGACGGTGGCAGCCCCGTCAAGGCCGCGGGGGGCAGGGAGAACGGCGCACCGAAATACCGGCACTCCTCTCCCACCGCGGCCTTCCCCTCTACCGGTTACGGGCCTGTTTTCACAGTCCCGCAACCGGTCCCCACCCTCCGGTCGCGAGACCGCCGAAGAGGCCCCGCTCCCGGTGGCCGCAACTCCGGAAGCCGAAGCCTCAACGGAGAGCAGCCCCGTCCTGCTTTGGTCCGCGCCGGATTTCTCCGGTACCACCCGCCCTGCACAAAGCGGGTGGCGTTCCCCGATCCGCCACCTGGGGACGCGCCCGGTAGGAGTTGGCTCTCCCCCAAACCCGTTAGAACCATGACCAACCGTGGGAAGTTTAAAAAAAAATAATACAACATTTGTTTATGTGCAGGATGTAGTCAATTCTAAAAATTCTTGCAGTGGTAGAATGCGAGAAAACCCTTGAGTAAATATAGCAACATTTGAGTATAATAAGCTCTCTTTAATCGACTAGGAAAAGCTTCTAATATTGTACATAATTCTTCTAATATTTTATATACATGAGATATTTTTTAAAAACGTTAAATGAAGTAAGTTTTATTCTGTATAATATATAATAAATATTATAAATGTGAAAGTTTCTGAGTATGGATGTTTGTTACTCTTTCACGCAAGAACGGTTGAACGGATCTGGATGAAATTTGGCACAAAGATAGAATATAGTCTGGAATAACACATAGGCTACTTTTTATCCCAGAATAGTGTACGGTCCCCGTAAGATGAGTTTGTTTTTATCTTCCTAGAGGTGAACTCAAGCGAAGCGAGGTTGATTTCCCATACAATCTTTCATCCCCATTTTCACTACGGTATGATTTCTGGTATAAAAACTATCCTATATCCTTCCCAGGGTCTCAAACTATCTTCTTACCAAATTTCATCTTAATTGGTTCTGTAGTTTTGGAGCCTATTCGGTGCAAACAAACAATCAAATCCTTCCTCTTTATATTATTAGTATAGATTACATGATATTCTTGCACTTAGGTACAGATTTTAATGATACTGTTTTAATGTATATTATAAATCTCAAGGTTACCATATAAACAAGAAATATTTCCACTTCTAAACAATCAATCAGTTAAAAATATTTACTTGTAAGTAACTCGATGATAAAGTACCGTCTTTTCTTCACACAAAGATTGATCCCTTCATTCTAACCAACAGAATGAGGTTAAATCAATAAATGGGTAAGGTGTTAACGATTACCGGCGGGCTTTCGATGATAAGCGATACTGATGCTTTAACACACTATTTACTGCGTTAATATCTGCTAAGTTTCATTCAGTTTTATTTAAAAGTATGAAACGTAATGTAGTAGTTTATGTCCGCGGGTCCGCTCGTGTGGTAACTGAATCAAGGATTAAAGGTAGCCCATGTCCCTCCCCAGGATGCCAACTATGTCATTACCAAATTATATCTAAATTTGTTCAATGATTAAAGCCTGAAAAGTTATTTTCATATTTATAAAATTTGTATGGATATAAATATATTGCCTCGTTGGTCTAGGCGCTTGTAAGTACGACTGCGAAAGACATGTCCTAGGTTCCAGTCCCGAGCCCAGCGAAAATATTTAGTGAATTTAGCTGGCCCGAAATACGTAATCGTCCTACCGGTATATGAGAGTAGTAAAATGAAGGGATTTTGAATATTGTACATAATTTGAAACCCGATTTCATTTTTTTTAATGGCATTTCCAACGTTTTTTTTATGTTGGGACATAAACACACAGCGGGACTTAAACCCGCGACCGCTGGCACATCAAGTAGGGACACAAACTGAACCAGTAAAGAAGAATTAATGCGTGAAAACTCCTTTTAATTAAGCGTAAAGGCCTCTCTTTACGGGTACTTTAAGGGTCCAGAGATGCCCAAAGTCTTCATCTTTAGCTCTTCCCCTTCATAGACTATCAGCCATTCTAATAATATCCTTAGAGAGGTAGTCCTAATCTTTCTCGTACCTGTGAGACCTGACCATGTCAGTCGAGTTGCCAAAAAATATATATCAGACTACTATTATAGATGCGAAAGATTATATTAATAAGTTTGTTACTTCTTTGTTTGATGAAATCTGATTTGACTCGAAAATACTGTTAACGTTCTTGCCACAGTTCCACTCGAACTTAACACGTATAAGGCTAAATTAATCTCGTTATAGTTATTTTGAAAATGTTTTGAGTTTAGTTTTAGTTTTGTTGAATTGAAACTTTGTGGATCGGTTAAATCAAATATGAGATATTATATTTATCTAAAATACTCTACCAAAAAAAAAAAAAATCTGGCAGTCTGATACATAGTATTTGAACAATGGTTTGTTTACTCAAGCAAACTAAATGGTCTCGACAAAGATTAATATTCATGTGAATTATCGATGATGTATATTAGAAATTTACATTATATTAATTCACTAGCGACGCGCCCTCGTATCACTTATTCCCTCATCACGTCCCGAGCCGAAAAACTCATAAAACATCTATTTTAGTCCTTCATATGTGGTAGTTTTCCATAAGAAAATTCATATAGTGCAACTTACTTCATACAGTTGTATAAAGTACTAGTGATTCACACTGGCTTCGCTCGTGTTTATCCCTAGTGAAAAACAAAAACAAATCTATCGCGCAAGAACTGTATACTTTTCCGGAATAAAAAGTAGCCTATGTGCCATTCCAGACTATAATCTATATCTGTGCCAAATTTCATCAATATCCGTTTAGCCCTTCTGGAGTGATTGAGAAACAAACATGCATCCAAACTTTCGCATTTATGGGATTTATGATGGGAATAATGGCGGATTTAGCTGTCAAATTACACAAAAAATCTTACTGAATAGGCACTGCTGTTCTAAGAACAACCAATAATATCTTACATTCGACTAAATAATCCAATCAAGCCACTCAATTCTATTTTTTATCTTGCGGAAACGAAAACAGTTCAATACCTTTACGTGTACCTTTGTTTGTCGAACATTTTTTTTTTGTGTAAAACCTATTCACGACACGATGATATTGTTATAAATTAAAAAATTGGAAACAGTATTTTATACATATAGATAGGTAAGTTTTATTATGTTTTCCTCAATGTTTAGACTCTGACATGTTTATAGTTGAATTTCGACTACTAGAAATTTTAACAGCTACATCAACAAAGGTACGCCAACATTCTTGGGCACTGTATCCTGAAATATTTTAAGTTATATTCTTTTTTTATATCGTCGTTGTGTCGTTGTCTTAGATCTATATATAAAATAAAATTGTAACCAAGCTGAATCTGTATCTGTACATTAAATATTTTTTGGAAAATCTTATAGAAATAGACTTTATAATCGATACAGAGGCCGAATGCGTAAATACATGCAATTATTGGTTCTTCAGATGGAGATATTTGGTTAGAGTGGGTTTTTAGAAATTTGTAAGAAAATTCGTTACTTTTAAAAGGCGCGGGCGGGCAAAGGCAAATGTCAGTAATAGAAGTAGTATTAAAACAAAAAAGCTCTAAATGACGTTAAAGTTTTATACTATAGACTAGCGACTCACTCTCACTGCGTCCCTTGGTACGTTTTAACGGTTAATGTTGATTTCTCAGAGATATTTTCCCGTAGTAAAAAGTATCCTCAATGTTGGCCCGGACTACCAGCTATCGTCATACCAAATTTCATCAGTCTGTCCAGTGGTTTTCCTGTGATGCGTCCCCAGACAGATAGACAGACAGACAGACAAAAATTCTAAAAACCTTATTTCGGTCTCTGTATCAATAATAATGACTATTTCAATAAGATTTAAAAAAAAAATAATGTACAGATTCGATTCGGTTTATAAGAACACTAATCTTAGTATACACCCGTGAGTATACGTACTTCACAATACTTACACATGCATGAAAACAAACATATGCTTTACAAAATTCCTTTTAGTGGAGCGTGGAGTGAAATAAATCTGATTATATATTACTGTTATTTATATTAAACATTTTTTGTTTATTTTATTATATTATATAAATATAACTAGCAAATAGTATTATGTTGGTTATCTAGATCTGTTTGTATTTATATACGTTTACTTACAACAGGTGGCTAGCTATTAATATGCCTATAGATGTAAAATATTATGTAGGTATATAATATTATGTATATAATTAATATGAAATTTATAAATAATAAATAATTATAATTTGGTTTTATAACGTTTTTGTGATTTAAAATTAAAAGTAGTTTTTTATTTTTTATTTATTTCAGTTTTTAACTGCAACTTCATTTTTTGATTCACTTATTATTACAAAATAAATATAAAGTAATTTGTTTATAATTTTTAGTCAATATTGTAATTAAAATGTAACGAACAAGAAGCTCAATAAAATTTCAATTTTTTCTAAATAATGATATTTCAATTAAAGTGATCATTAAGTGCCAAAACTCATTAGATATGTACATTAATCATTCCCATCTAATGATTAGACGACGTCAGACAATTGTTCTGATGAAATAATTTGGCTACAATATTATTGGCGTCACAATAACTATTTATATAATTAAAGATGCATCTAGAAAATTTATTTCTATACAAATTTATTATATACTTACATAGGGTTGATTTAAAATCAATTAAGAAAACACGTACACACTATCCACACAAAAACACCTCACTTAAGTCCAGTCCTCGATAAACATATTGATGTAATCACTAGAATTTTTTACGCGACCGCGTAGAACGCGCCATTTTAATTTTATATGCCTTTAAAAGTTGTATTTTTTTTTATTTTTTACTATTTTTTTTAAATTTTGAGATGCGATGGTCTTGCTGGGCGAAGGCTGGGCGGTACACAGCGCAGACGTAGATGTGGCTAACTTCAGGCGAGTACAGGCGTGCGCATCGCTGCAACTTCAGTCGCTAAGTTGACCTCATTTCGGAACGTAATGAATTATTTTCGAAATGGCAACGCACTGCGTTTTTTAAGCTTTGTTTTGAATAATGTATGTTTTAACTTGATGAGATTGAGATTTATGTGCTCTTATATTTGATTAGTACTTCCTAATTGATTTATTGTGTTATATTCGAATTAATTTTTAAAGTCGAAATGAACACTACTGTTTTAGAATGTTTTCATAAGAAGTTTTATGAGAAATAAATGTTATTTATAGGGCTAAATTATAGGGTTTTTGTGTGTATATATATATACATACATATGTATATATTTATTTTTGTGTGTATATATATATACATACATATGTATATATAATCACTGATTATTTATAATCTGATTGTCATACATAATGTAAGTGTTATATTAATAAAAAGCAAAGAATTCACTTGAAAAGCTGCATGGGGCGGGTTCAAGCCCCAGATCGTATCTCTGAAGTTATGCTATTACGTTAAAGAAAAACATGAAGAAACCTGCACGTATGCAGACCCTAAAGTTAAAAGTAAAGTAAGTAAGGATTTTGAATGACGTTTTTCGTAACGTATCAAGCAGTGGGACAATAAAAAATAAAAAATAATAATAAATATGATGGGACATAACGACACCGCACCATCTAATTCCATGTTAAGCTACGAGGCTTGTCTTATGGATACCAGATGGTTCATCACACAAATGAATGCCCCAGCGGGACTCGAACCCGCGACCATTGGCACAGCAAGTAGAGTCACTACAAACTGAGCCAAACGTGTCGTCATAGTATAATATTAGTATAGTATACGTTTTTTAATAAAACTTATTTTATATCTTTAATATCTTGTATTACCCAATAACATCAATTAATGATCTCTCGAATGCTTGCTCTAATGGGATTAAAAACTAAATAAAGGCTCCATGATTTGTAGGCGAAGCGATCCATTAAAAAACATTACTATTGACTAACTTCAGAAAGGTGCAGGAGTAGAGAGGAAATTGAGTAAATATGAGTGAAATTTACATTTATATTAAACTAGCTACCCACTCTCGCTTTGCTCGGGCTAGTCCCTAGTGAGAAACAGAAACAAGTTTATCCCACGGTAACCGTACAATTTTCCGGGGTAAAATCAATAAAAAAAAAAAGTAATAAAAAACTTAAATCCATTAACTCATGGTTAAAAACTATGCAGATTTATAACATTATAATGTGTTCATATATTATCATTTATAATAAAGAATTTTTAATTAAATAAGTTCGAGTATTGTATGGAAAAGACAATTTACGATTTAGCTACGAATTTTGTGTAGCGGTCCTACGCGAATTTCGTAGAGGACCTACAAGTGTATTCTATTCTGATAATAATTCATCTTATCATCTCTACTGGTGATAAGAGAGGTGGCTCCTTTTTCCCCAAAGAATCGGCATTTTAGTTTTTCTACAAAATATATTGTTCACACCCCTTCCGTCTTACAGTTTGCTTATTCCAACATCTTAAGGTTGCCTTGAAGAGATCGCTGTTTTAGCGATAAGACCTCTTGTACATAGTCCGAATTCTATTTTTCTTGTTTTACTACTTTTTATTACTTTTGTAGGTGTGCAATAAAGAGTATTTATTATTGCCTTTTAGCGGGGGAATACTGCTAGCATTCTTGCCACTATTCCCGCGGACATGAGTTGTACAGTAATAACTAAGTGTACATTTGTTTTGTATATATAATTAAGTATATTTGTAATTTCAATGTTTTTTTCTTTATTATCTATACAACTATACAGATAAATAAAATTGGAGTGTCTGTTTGTAATATTAAAATAACCGCTTTTTACTAAATGCATATGGACACAGTACAGTCTGTCTGTCTGTCTGTTTGTTTGTTCCGGCTAATCGCTGAAACGGCTGGACCGATTTTGACAGGACTTTCACTGGCAGATAGCTGATGTTATAGGAAGTAACTTAGGCTACTTTTATTTTAGAAAAAGAATCAAGGTTCCGCGAAAAAGAATTAAAACCCATGAAATTGTGAACAAAATCCACGTACGGCGCACGCACTCGAGCGAAGCGAGAGTAAATCGTTATATAATTTAAATGAATATCTTAGGAGTAGCAAGCTACTATTTATGTATACCTAAACGTAGCTAACCGTGAAAACGTACCTAGGGACGAACGCGAGCGAAGCGAGCGTGAGTCGCTAGTATTCAATATAGTTTTTCATAACGTATATAACGACTTATTTATTTATAAAATCTTTAGCACTGTTTCACTGAAGTATAACATTTTTACCGACTATATACGAATGACATTTTTACCGACTTCCAAAAAGCAGGAGGTTCTATGTTCGTCTGTATGTATGTATTTTTTTTGTAAATGTCGTTTATATTTCGAATGAAGAATTTTTTATAGCAATATGAATAAATGTGTAGATTTGGCCAATTTTGGAGCTAGAAATATAGAAATTCATGTTTAAGCTTTTGATAGCGATTACACAGTCAATAGGAAATCAACTAAAATTGTAGAGCTCAAAGTTGTAAATTAAATATTCTTCAAAAAAACCTTCTAGATGTTTTTTGATGTAGTAGTATCAATACAGCTACTGTAATTTAAAACACTTTTTGATACTCTATACTAAAAAGTGAAATAGATGATGAAAATGAAGCATATCATAGTTTATAATATAATAATATGATACTAAGCGCTTAAAAGCGAGATAGTAATAGATGTAGAAATGTATAGCTATAGGTAGATATCGCAGACGTACAATACTTCAATTGTTTACTATAAACTATCAGTAGATATAAAGTTATCTATATTATTTCTATTTATAAAAAGTTATCTATATTATATCCATATTATGTCGCCGAGTGGTCGAAAATCGACAATTTTTTTTTATCGATGACACTAAATCTCGTCAATAGCCACTAAACAAAAAAAAAGAAAATCGGTTGACAAACAAAAGAGAAAAGCCACTGAACTTTAAATAAAACTATCTTTATATTTCTTACAGACGATGCATATAATGCTTTTGAGACATCTAAATCCTTAGTCTCTCCCGTAACCATGATTGCTGTAAAGCATTCGAAACATCTGGAACCTAAAATCAAAATAACTCCGCGAAATAAGCCGAAAAGATAGTTTTATTTATTATATCAAATAAATATATTCGCGTAAATCTAAGAAAGTATTAGGTACTTAATTGTTTTGTCTATTGTCTTGTCAATTGTTTAGTATTAAAATTAAAAATAAACAATAAAACATGCAGTATCAATGATTTACCTGACTTACCAGAAGTTCTGCTTTGAAAGAATCCTTAAATTATTAAGAAAACATCGACATTGGCGAAATGGTGTCCAAATGGCACGCCTATAAGCCACAGAACAAAGAACACACGCATTAAAAAAACGTGTTCTATTGTCATTATTGATAATATATATTATATGCCGATGAAAAAATATATGATAAAAAAATTCTAATGTCGAAGTGAAATTATATTTTGTAAAATGTATGCATTCGTAAACATATAATAAAGTATTTTATGAGTAAAACTACACGATTAAACTAGTTTATATCATAATTTTAGTACAAATTACCTAAAACACACCGTATGTTATACACACACTTCTTCTTGACAGTTATGCTCTCTCTGGCATGCGTTATGTATTGGACCTGTCAGAATAAACCAAATAAGCTCAGATTCGGAGATTTTACCATTAGACATTAATGAGTTATGGCGCTCGCAACAGTGCTGAAATATCGGGAACTAATAAATCAAAAGGAAAAGCATGGTGTATATCCCGTTTCATATAATAAAAATAAGACATTAAAGAGTTTATCTACTTCCTGACTTCACCATCAGATCTGCTATCAAATATATATGTATATCAAATTATTGCTATATTATGGAAACTTCTTATTACGATACTATGAAGATAACATTCAATCGATGTTCTAGATTAACTTATATATAATATACTAATAAATAAAACTCTTAATTATTATGGAACAGTTTAGATTTTTTTACGAATTTGCAATTGGACTATTATTATACTTATGTACATGTGGAAAATGTTTGTCAATGTTTATTACTCCTCTCTATGAAACTCTGAAACAGCAGGTTGGATTTGGATGAAACTTAGCATATAGATAGTCGGTAAGTAAGCTAGGTACCTAACAGCAGTCTATGTAGACTGCTGTTAGGTACCTAGGGACACATCAGAGCGAAGCAAGGATAAGTCGTTAGTTAAAAAATTGAGAGATATCTATATGTAAAAAAGTAAGTACACCACATCGTTAGCTACAAGTGAAGCATACATTAAAAGCATGTTAAATATACTTTATCGTACACAAGCAAACCATCAACTATATTAACATGCTATAAAATAACTTTTAACAGTAATAAACTGTTAATTGAAAACATGTATAATGAACACGAAATAATGAGTTACGTCTACTAAATTTACTATTTACTAAATAATTTACGTTTATGAATAAACGTTTTACTGAATAATTTAGGTCTTATTTTTTGTTCACTTATATTATGTTTTAATTTATGAATATTGCTCGTATGGTAGATAGTCAATGAAAAGTATTCTATATCATAGATTCAGGCTGTCTCTGGTCAGAATTTCTCTCAAAATCTGTTGAGCAATTTTAGAATGAAGGAGTAAGATATACTTACTATACTATAGGTATACTCCAAATTATACATAATACATCATTTTAAAGTTTTAATTAAATAAAATATACAATTAAACAAAGATCAAAAATTTATTAATTTTTACAAAAGTATGTCTGCTTCTTTATGTAATAACTCCCCTTTATATGTTTAGAGGTAGAAATTTTGGTTTAAACTTAAATAGAACAACCCAGGGTTCCTATCAATTAAAAAAATTGATCTATGACAAGAAAAATTACATTTATGGCTTTGCAAGTTATATCGAACCGCTCTCGATATATAATTATTAATAATTAAACTTATATTTTCTAACATAACTTATTTATTAAAAGAACAATCCTGAAAATCCATTCACAATTAGCGAACATATCGCTTTATTATCGAAAAAGAAACTCAAAAATCGATAACTCTTTTTATAGAGTCGATCAAAAATGTTCCAACACATAGTGTTGGTACATAATTCCAGAAATTACTTAACTAGCAAGAAAATAACTGGAATAACACAGATGTTTTATTTTACGCTGACAGCTTCTAATAAGAATTAGCGATCATTATTTTTACTATGGATTATTTATTTAACGTATTTATGAGTAATATTGTGAAAAATAACAATTTGCGCCACCTGTTGAAACTAAATGTATAAACATTATGGTGGACTGCACTGAAGTAGATTTTGTTTGCTTTTCCGCTTTCTTAAAATTAATTTATGTATTCAACTCTTATAAACGGCCGGCTGGGCACGGGTCTCTACTGGATTTGAGTGAACCAGGGTCTTAGCCCACCACGTTGGCCAAGTGTGGGGCGGACCTCACATGTCTTTCGAAAACTTGCTAGGTTCTCTCAGTCATGCAGGTTTCCTCAAGATATTTCCCTTCAACGGATTTCAACACGACGTGTCGTAAATGTCGTAGTGATATAATATATATCATTTTATTATTATTTTGAACAAAATGTCAACTATATATTTTACTTGATTTACTTTATTTATTTTTTTATATTAAAAAAGACGTCTTAAACCTTAGTCTCCCCCGTGACCATGATTGCTGTAAAGCATTCGAAACGTCGAGACCTAATAATCAAAATAAATCCGGCAAATAATCTGAAAACATAGCTTTATTTAAAAAGGATTTTTCCTACTTCAAAATTGAAGGGTACTTAGCTCGGAAGTATGTTTTTGTGTGTATGTTGTTTAGTGTGAAGATCTCATATACCTTCCCTTCCTATATCTTGTTCTAAGATCTTCAATAGTTACAACTGTTCGCTGTCTGTCAGTACAGCGTAAATTTGTTATAATATGTATGTATGTATATTAATAACATGAATAACTTATATAAATAATCAAATGGAATATTTCTATAATAAAAAATTACGGACGATGAAAATTATTATTGAGGCAACATCTGTACCCATCTGCTTATTACGTTTTAACCATTATATTAAAATACATTTTTAGTATACAAATGATGTAAAAAGATCATTTGAACGAATAACGTTTTACACAAGTTTGAGTCGAAATTGCCTCCACTAGGAGGGTTTTATAACAATACACATTAAAATGCTCAACTATATTTAATAAATAAAATATATTTGCACTAGTGACTCACCCTCACTTTGCTCAGGTTCGTCCCTACGTACGTTCTAATAGTTAGTATAGAATAGATAGTCGATCAGTTGCTCTGTGAAAAACAAAAACGCATCTATCCCACGGGAACCGTATATTTTTCTGGGACAAAAAGTAACCCATGTACTATTCTAGACTATAAGTTATCCCTGTGCCAAACATTCAGATCCGTTCAGACGTTCTGGCGTAATTGAATAACAGACATACATCTAAATTTTCGCATTTATAATATTTACGGGATTACGTTTTTTACTAATAAAGCAGAACGTCTTATATGTATATTATATCTATATGTATATTATATATAAAATATCTATATGTATATTATATATAAAAGTCAAAAGTGTTTTTTTTTTTATGACATTCAGTGACAAACGAGCAGACAGACCACCTGATGGAAAGCAGTACCTGTCGCCCATAACACCTACGGTTCATGCACTTAGGTTTTAAGTAACAAAAATGCATAACCACAGGTGCGTTGTCACTGTGAGGACTAAGATGATATGCCTCTTGCCTGTAATTGCGCTGGCTACCTTATCCTTCAAACCGGAACACAACAATGCAATCATTGTTGCTTGGCGGCAGAAATAGATAAGGGGGTGGTACCCATCCAGTCGGACTCCTCAGGCTTGACAGAGTCCTACCACCAGTAAAAGTGATTGACTGATTAAGGCTAGAAAATAAAAATTTCGCACACGTATTTCTCATATGACGTAGGCATCCACTATAGAAGGATTTTTGAAAATTCAACCCCAAGGGGGTGAAATAGGGGATAAAAGTTTGTATGAAACTTTTCATTACTTGGACATATTTGCATGAAATTTCGTAGCGATCACGAGCGAAGCCACGTTTCTATAACTTGTGACCTTTCCCGATTGTAAACCGATTTTCCTTACGATTTGTAATGATTACCTTAAATCAATAAGAAATATTGAAGGGTTCGTTTTATTTAAAATATTAAATATTCGCGAAAAACTAAAAAAGTATTATATGAACCAATACCTTCAATTTGGATCCCATAAAAATTGCAACAAAAATTGCATCTCTAAAGCTAGAAAAAATATTCTTAAAGTCCAGAGATCTTCCCAGTTATAGTTGGTATGTCTTTGGTAGACGTTTTAGATTTATTCAAAATAACAATATTATAATTAGAATTAAGAAATAAGAATAATTAGAATAAGAATTAGAATAAATTAGCTTTTGCTCTTTTAAAAAAAAACGCGCAAAAGTCCATATAACAAATTCCGATTATTATTATACAAATATTTGTATTTTAAATATTTATATTTTTACTTATAAAAAATAACTGTAACACATACTAAATAAAAACAACGAGAGATAAAATATAATATTAATAAATTGTCTACGAAATGATTCAAAACTAAAGTTTTATTCGATTTACTAAGAACTATTCATACTTTTCAAACTAAAAATTAAATACTCACGCTCTCTCCACGTGCTACAATCGAATATTTTCAATATAAAATCATACGTACGTTAATACTCCCACAATAACGCATAGCTTTTCATTGCAAGGAAAGGCAGAAAATAATTTGATTTTTCTATTTACTGTAATTATGTAGTTACTTCTTTTAAAATCTTTTAGTTCTAGTCCGCTATAATAAAGTAACTTGTTTGAAATCGTGACCCCTTAAGTATAAAAAAGTACACGAGATTAATAATGCTAAATAGTTTTCATATTATATAATTTAATACTAACTTTAAGTAATGTTTTATTTATATACTACTTTTTATTGCACTTATATATCAGATACAAAAATATTATAATATTAATGTGGTTTGTTTTGCAAACTGCAAAATTACTTAAGTATGAAAAAGTAAAACTAATGTACCTATACATATATTAATCCTAAAAAGTTATCTTATTACATGATTTAATATTAAAGTTAAGTAATGTTTTATTTATATATTATTTTTTATAACACTTATATATCAGATACAAAAATATTATAACATTAATGTAGTTTGTTTCGCAAATAAAATATTTCTCACTTCTCTATATTTTTAAGCATATCCTGTACACAAAAATAATTAAAAATATATATAATAATAATAAAAATACCTATTTAATTCGACTCCCTCCAAAAACTTCACGGAACACTACACAGCGATCACTTCCTGAATACTGTCGGAACTGAGTGTATTTCAACTGAACACACTTTTAAAAGCACTGTACCCTGAATCATCGTTTAGAGGAAAACGCCAAAAATGTGTTCCCAAAGTGTCCCGAGCATTCCGAAGCACTTTGTCACTTGTACTTTTAAAGAAGAATTTGAACCCGCGATATTTATAGTTTAATACATAGTTATTTATAATGATTTAGAAATGTATATCGTTGGATGGTCGATCGGTAAAAATAAACGGGCGCGTGGCGGCGCACGCGCACGCGAGTGAGCGTCCAGATGGTGTGCTAGGGATGCTGGAGAGCGAGTTTAGTTCGATAGTTGAATTTAGTCATGATATAAATATGTTTAAGTCATGAACCGAAATAATTTGAAGAAATATTTATAATAGCTGTTTTCACACTCGTAAATAATGAATTGATTTGTACATATGTATATTACTTTCAAGACCTACATACGGACAGTGAAAATCAGAAATCATGAAATAAAATCAATCACGAGTAAAAATATTATTTGCCTTATATTATTAAGAATTATTTATTGATTTTATTCTGAAAAATTTGGCATCAAAATATAATTAAATACTTGTTATTCGGCCGTTCTTCTATAAAGTAACATATTTGTTATTGAAATGATGGTAGAAAAGACAATATGAATTTTCAATTTTACTTTATGGTATCCAAAAAAATCTAAAAAGTTACACTACACTGGCTTTAAAAGCAATTGAAATTAAATCTTTCCACTGTCCATTGCCTTCTCATTAAATAAAGATTCATGAAATATCGCTATATAAAATAACAGGTGCTTGATGGAAAAATACAACAGTGAAATAAATAATCGTAAAAAATATCGATTACTAATTATTTTTTTAATATTTATCCGACACTATTTATAAGCTTCAAATCTAGCGGCGTACAATCTATAGGATAGTGCCTACCCGTGCTAAGCATATTTATAGAAAAATTTCATTTTTATGGTGCAATAAATCAATCGACGCAATTCGTACAGACATTTGAAATTTGGATGATTGACTTTTAATTTACATAGCTCTCGATATATTTTGGATACATTTTTGTAATGGGCATTTTTCTGCCAAACTGTAATGAAATGAAATAAACTTTATTCAATTAGACTTAGACAAGTGCTTTTGAATCGTCAATTTAATGTATGCGTCAGTGTAGTCTGTCCGTGAAAGCTACCACCGGCTCGGAAAGCAGTTCTGCTGAGAAGAGCCGGCAAGAAACTCAACAGTTGACTGGACCAGCATAGTAGACTATGGTGTGATTTTCTTCGTATTGAGCCACAAGCCCTTGCCAAAGCCAAAAAAAAAAAAACAATTGGCAAAGATAACGCATAATGAAACAAAACATACTCCCTCCCTTCAGGATTCAGTTAATTCGAGTTGTGTGAATAAAATTATTGAAATGAAATAGGTCATCATTGTAAACCATTGTAAAATTTATCCTTGTCTTAAACAACATGCAAGAAACTCATGATCTTCACGATCTTCTGCGCAGCGATCACCACCTGTCAAACAGCGATAATATTTTTGATATTATTAGACAAAAATAAGTAAAGAAAATTTGTTTAGGTTTTTCTTTATCTCGGATAATGTTACGTACAAAAAGCTTATTTGACTAAAAATGAATGAAAACGTCATCATATTTCATACGATTTCAGTAAACACTGGAAAAGTTATAAAGGAGTACGATAAAGTTTATGAAAAATAATCAAGTACCGTAGCATAAAAAGTATATTTTTCCTATGAAACTAATAAATCAACGAAATTTTCTGAGAAAAAATTCGTATTCGATCATACATTCTTTGCCATTGAGTGTAGTCATCATCGCATCGTTACAACAGTCATCACCTCTTCCGACACTTCCCTGTTAATGTTATTTAGGTTTTATTGACAGTTTCGATTTATATTATAATAAACTATCATGTGAAAAAGACTTTAAAGTGTCTATTTAAACGAAAAAGTTTTCATGCGTTATCTAATATATAAATATCTCGTGTCACGGTGTTTGTGGTCGCACTCCTCCGAAACGGCTGATTTTAATGTTTCTTTATGTACATTTGGTAGGTATGACAATAAATAAGTTGAAAAGTTCCACTCTCCTACCCCCACCCCCTATTCTGTATCAGAGTTTCGTGGAAAAAATATGCAGAACCTACACACAACATACACATACACACAAATCGTGAAAAATCACTACATACTTGTATTATAAAATAAAGTCCCCCCTGTCATCTGTCTGTCTGTCTGAACACGATAAACTCAAAAACTACGGAACGGATTTTCACCAATGATGAAGTGGTTCATAAGGAAGGTTTAAGTATATATTCATTAAGGTTTTCTTTAAATTAACTAAAACATGACATTGATTGTTGAAGATGTCGAAAGAAAATGATGCCCACTAAGAGCTTTATTAGTGTGCGCCACGTAACCCAGTAAACTAATTTAAAAACAATGTATTTCAGAATTATTCCTCTTAAAAAGATCTCGTATTGAACTGTAGCAACGCTATGCGCGCGTACCTAGAGAGTAGGAACGCACTCGATCGAAGCAAGGGTAAGTCACTAGTATAATATTATTTAATTAGTATATTTTTATACACATCCAATAGTACTATGAACTATTATCGAAATGCGTTTATTTTTAAGAGAAAATAAAATATTGAAATCCTGAAGTTTTATGATTTTAAATTGTTAGCAGACTGTATATAAGGAATAGAAGTAACATACAAATATTACCAACGATTTTAGTGAAACTATCTATTCTATATATCTATATATCTATTTTATTCTAATTAACATAAACTTTTTTTCTTCACTCAAAAAGCTTCTTGCCGTGTGATGAGTAAAAATCTTAGTAAAACATGGACGAATCTGAAGTGAAAACTAAAATTAGAAAATAAATTTTCATTACAGTGGGAATGTCGCCTGTCCGCCCCATTAGTTGCCTACTGATGAAAGGTTTATAGATTTGAGACGCCAGTGCAGACAGACATGACATGTAAAACACATCACATTTTTATACTAACGTCACTTCCCCGATCGTCAGGCGATCTAGAGATAGATTTATTAACTTGCTTTCAGTTCATCAGTATTGAGTTGTAAAGAACACGGTATATTATATATATATATATATATATATATATATATATATATATATATATATATATATGTATATATGACAATGCCAGCGCCAGCCAATACAAATCAAAGCACACCGACTTCGAAAAAATCTGATTAAGTATCTATTCTAAATGAAAACCCCCGTTTAGTTATTTTTTACTTTTCGGTGCCTGGAAGTCGGTTTTTATTTTTTTTTAATTACGTACTTAATTTTTCATGCAAATATGTCCAAGAAATAAAAAGTTTCATACAAACTTTTATTCCCTTTTTCACCGCCTTGGGGGTTGAATTTTGAAAAAATTTTCCTTAGTGGATGTCTTCGTCATATGAGGAATACGTGTGCGAAATTTCAATTTTCTAGCCTTAAGGGTTTGGCCTGTGCGTTGATACATCAGTCAATCACTTCTGCCTTTTATATATAGCCGGGTAAAAATTTCAACCTGTTGTTAAGTTGTCAAAACTCCTACTATACATTGAACTTCATAAACCCGTAATGCGGCATTCTAATGACCACATAAAATTATATTGGCTTAGTGATGTCTTCACCTAACATTAGTAAAGAAAATATTAATTTTCGTCAGCTAACTTCATTGGGACTTTATGTATGTACATACATATGTAAATGTCGTAGATATATTCGTAAGTTTGGGAAAGTTATAAAAAGTTGAGAAATCCTTGTAAAAAGTAGTCTTATAACCACATGTATAAAATACGTGTGAAGGGTGTTTGCTCTTCTATTGCAATACTAAGTAAAATGTTTAGATGTTTTTTTTTTATTGTTAGATAGGCTTGCGCTTGACGACAATCAACGCTGGTAAGCACTGATGAGGCCTAGGTTGGAGCGTGCTCGCCTAGGAGATGCCTATTCACTCTTGCCTTGAAGGTACTTATATTATAGGTGGCAGGAATCACGGATGCTGGAAGGGTGTTCCACGTCTTAGCAGTTCGTTTCAGAAACGTAGAACTAAAGCGTTTCGGTGCGAGTTGGTTGGATTTCTATTACTAAGGATGCCAGCGCTCCGCAGTTCTGTGGTAAAACTGTGAAGGAGGCACAAGGTTGTGAAATCCCTGCGCGCACTCCCCAGAGTGTATCCGATAGATGTGACCCGATGTGACTATTTTAGGAAAAAAAAATATTTAATATCTGTCTCATAATTACTACTGTACTATTATTACTATCGAACGAATCCTATCGCACGTACGTTACAGTATGAATTTATTTTTGCATAGATAGCATGAGTTTATATAAATTAACTGCCTCGGTGGTGTAGTGGCTAGCATGTACGACTGCACATTCTGAGGTCCTGGGTTCGAGTGCCGGGTCGGGCCAAGTTTAGTTATTGAGTCTTTCTGTATAGTAAGCCTCAGTAACAGCCCGGAGTTGGAAAGTTGGCGGTGTTACATCCCCGTGCCTCGGAGAGCACGTAAAGCCATCGGTCCTACGCCTTAACTCTCACCGGTCGTGTCGAGTAGTCGTCCAACCGGAGTATGAGAGTGACAGGAATAGAGAGTGCTCGTTGTGTCTGCGCGTACACTTGTACACTATAATATCTCCTGCGCAGTTGGCTAGTCTCAATGAGTTGGCCGCCGTGGCCGGAATCGGACAGAAGGACATTATTATATAAATTAAAATATAAGTAGAAGTCTCAAAAACGAAACAAATTATGTTTTTAAAATTTAAATTTCTACTAATACTATAAATGCGAAAGTTTGTGAGGATGTATGGATATTTAGATTTATAGATGTATGGATATTTGTTACACGCAAAACACTCTTTCACACAAAAACTATTGAATGGATTTTATTGAAACTTTATAATAATATAGCTCATACATCAGAATAACACATAGGCTACTTTTTAACCCGGAAAAATGTACGGTTCCTTTGGGATATATTCGTTTTTGTTTTTGTTTTTTTATAAATGTGACTAAGAGTCTTAAGATTTTTAACGGTGGACCCTTGAGGTATAGGTTATTAAAAACCTATTCAATAAAAAAACATGAAAATCAGTTCATAAGCCAAATAGGCTTGTCAAATAAGCCACCAAAATTGATTGGTTTCCTAAGTGTTAAAAAATCATGCTAATGTTTGTGTCAAGTTAAATAATTTTTTTCTTCTCACTTACAATTTTACTCTATCTTACTTCAATAAAATATTCTTACAACCTTCCTTAAGATATTTCTGCTTAATTCTTTTCTCTGTGTTGTAGAGCGACAAAATTGTCACAACAAAGAAGAAACAAAAATATGAAATACCAACCATACCTCTATACTATCTGACTCTAGACCAGAATACTGGCTTCACTACCAACGTTAAGCATCACTAGCCCCGAATAACCAAGTTTCAGCGTCCAAAATAACCCGTCCACACTCCGATAGCTCGTAAACCTTACGATTTAATGCCCTGCAATCAGGTTGTAAGAAATGGTCACTTTGATTTGCTAGATTTAGTACCAAGAGAATAAGAGCTCAATATAATGTGAAAATTGAAAATGATTCATTTTCAAAGTCAATTTGCGTTTGCAACAAAATATTTATATATACTCGCTATACGTACTAATTACTATATCTATACAGATACATAAAATTGAAGTGTCTGTTTGTAATGTCAAAATAACAGCTTTATATTAAATGCATATAGAATTTTGTACAGTACTTATAAGAAAAACACAATTTTTAACATTTTTATCTGTCTGTTTGTTCCGGCTAATCTCCGAAACGGCTGAACCGATTTTAACGGGACTTTCACTGGCAGATAGCTGATATTATAAGAAGTAATTTAGGCTACTTTTATTTTAGAAAAAGAATTAGAGTTTCGCTCAAAAAAATTAAAACGTATCTAGGGAACCCGAGCGAAGCAAGAGTAAGTCGCTAGTAGTACATACGTACAAACAGCAGTTTCAGTCAAATTCTAAGACTATTCGTACGAAATAGCGGGGACGAGATAAGAGGGAGAACTAAGGAGTTTAAAATGATCACGAGGATGGTCGTTCTATTTTAGTATGACAAACCTCTTTAGTGTCTTGGAATATGGCTATTATAAAAGTTGTCAATTACTTTCAAACTGCTAGATGTTCCTTTTGGCAAATCAGTCAAATCAAAATTTCTGTAAAGTTACAAAAAACACAAAAAAAAACAGGTTAGTAGTATTAATATTCATAATATTAATAATTCAGGTTTTCACACGATGTTCCTGGATAGTTTTCATGTGTTTTGCTGTTTCTTTTATCATAAAAAAATGATAATTATGACAATTTAGAAAATAATTTTATAATATGTACTAAAAATAATATATTTTAGGGTCTAGGTAGTGAATTAAATAATATTCTGTGATTAACGCTCACTAAGTTATAATTAATTATTGTTTTTGTAGCAATCCAGAATGTATTTTTGATATTTGGTATAATATAAATGCGAAAGTAGCTCTGTCTGTCTATCTGTTATCTTTTCGCGCCTAATCCGCTGAACGGATTTGGAAAAAAATTGGTATGGAGATAGTTGGACACCCTGGGAAAGACATAGTTTTCATCCCGGAAATTATCCCTTTTAAGGGTTGAAAAGGGGGGTGGAAGTTTGTATGGGGAATCAATTATTTCTCAAGAAGAGACTAATGGTATTATAAAACACTTTTGCAATAAATGCTATTCACAATTAGTATTAAGGTAATTTGAGTTTTTATAAGTGACATTTTTATTTCATTTCGTAATTATAGAGTCAAATCAATATTTTGTCGCGACGTACGACACTGTGTAAATTTGTTCTATTTAATAATTTTATATACATTATACAATTAGATATTATTTATTTTAAAAACATCTTTGTGGAGGACTTAATAGATAAAGTCCATTAAAGTAGAACTACCTTATGAAATAAACAATTTCTTCGTTATTGTCTTTATAGCGAATATAAAAAATATTTGATTCTATCAGCTTTTGCTGGTGACTGTACAGTCTTAGTTTTATTACTATAATATATATATTTGTAAGAAAGACCCAAAACAATATTTTCCAACAATTTACAATGATCAATTTTAGGCTTTGCTCGCGTCTCATGAACATTTTGTCAAAGTCATATCAAAACTGTTCTTAGTTACTAAATAAGCTCAAACAAACACAATAATATTTGGGTTTTTATGGTTGGAAAGGTACAAAAGGTAGGATTTTTCGCAGATGACTGCAATGGTCCCTAAAAGACCATGGGCCTGATCCAAAGTGCCCTGTGTCTGCTCTTCATGTTCTTCTCATTGCTATCCAGAGTCAAAGGCTGCACTAGAAAAGTATATATAGCGTGTAGGTCGCCTGCACCTTGCACCAAGAAGTAAACGTTGGTAAAAATCTGATAAATATTCCAAATTAAATTATTTTCTCTGTATTAATTTTTTTTTTACGTAGAAATATGAAATTACAATATCTTAAGCTTGTCAGGGAGAACCATCATACTTAATAACTTCATGTTTACTACATTATTTTTTGTTAATTTATATTATAGCTTTATTTTGTACACGATTTTAGGTACAAAATGGCAAAAATTAATTGGACGATGCTGTATGCGATGCTGATAGTCTTATTCACAGCTTTTGCACTAGGAAACGCTTGTTGCAAGAAACCTTTGACTTGTTCTGGTCGGGCACCATGTAGAAGAGGCCCCTATAGAAACTAGAAATCTATGTAAGAATACTTACATAATAAATATACTTTTAGAGGGCAGCTCCAACCAAAATGTCTTAAAAATTTTCAGAAGAAAATAAAAATTAAGAACGAACTCACTTCAACACAAAATAAGTCCATATAACCTTTAGCCGTAAGGGAATTGGAAAACGAAAAAATATGGGAATAATTATATGATATATTCTTGTGCATGAGAAAAAAATCTATATTCTTATGGATTTTCACCATGATTATATTTAAATAAATTCTTCGATGACTTTTTGTCTTTCTTTTCCCCCGTTTTTTTGTTCGTAATAGAGAAATATTGTTTTGGGTCAAACTCCACCTTTTATTAATTCTTACATACATATATCAATGTCATACTAATAATAAATTTATTTTACACTTGCAGATATTTTTGGTGGTAAGACTCAACGCATTATTTCTCTTTCACAGGAACTGCCAATTAAGATCAAAATTTCAAAGTGGAAGATAAGTTTATAAAAAGAATTCCATTATTGCAAAACTAAAATTTAAAAGAGCAAATATGCAGAATTTATAAGTAAGTTTCTTGCTTTTATTTTTAAGACTTATTTACTGAGAAACCTATGTGGTAGGACTCTGTCAAGCCTGAGGAGTCCGACTGGATGGGTACCACCCCCTTATCTATTTCTGCCGCCAAGCAACAATGATTACATTGTTGTGTTCCGGTATGAAGGATAAGGTAGCCAGCGCAATTACAGGCAAGAGGCATATCATCTTAGTCCTCACAGTGATAACGTACCGGCGGTTCTGCAGTTTTGTTACGTAAAAGTGTATGAACCGTAGGTGTTATGGGCGACAGGTATCGCTTTCCACCAGGTGGGCCTGTCTGCTCGTTTATCACTGAGTACCATAAAAAAAAAAAAACATATAATAAAGGAGAATGGGCAACTTTGTATGGGATTCGTCCCCAGAGTGTATCAAGTTGAGACATATGTCATTTTAAAGATTAGAAGTATAGCTTCAATTTATTGTATGACACCAACGCTGGGACTCGTGCAGGGAAAGAATTATGAATAATTTAATTTTATTAAATTCGTGAAAGTAAAACAGTATAATTTAGATTGTACAATATTTTCATAAATATTATTTTATATCGTACCGTGCCGTCTGTTTTTACACACCTTCGCACATATTGCGACTTTTGCAGCCATGTACATCCTAGCTGAATGAATAAATGAGGAAGAATTGAGCAGGTTACGATGGGACATTATAGGGTTATTGGAAGTTCGAAAAGAGGGGGGACAACTCGATGATGCTCAAATCTGGTCACCTGTTCTGTTTTCGGGTAACCAACAGTCCCAAGGTGGTGTCGGATTTATCTCTTGTGATGTATTGTACAGCATGGTAACTATGTACAGCTTGAACGCATCCAACTGATTCCGACTGAAGAAGTCCACGTTCCTACCAGTGCCACACCAAATACAAAACCCCTTAAGCTTTCAGCTGAAACTCCAAAACCACTTTGATTGCGATAGCGATGTGGCTACTTTTAACGATGGGTTTCTCAAAGGTGTCGAATCAGTTGGGTTCTAAACACACTCTACAAATAGACCCAAAAAGATTTCTGATCCTACTGTCGAGCTCGTGGCAGAAAGGAGAAAGATGATCTTACAGTCATCCAAACACTCTAAAGGTTTTCGAGGTTTTTTGATTTTTCTATTGGGCAAAACCGGTTAGTACAGTTCAAAACCGACGACAATAGGATTATATTATCTATTCCCGAGTTTAGTAATGGGAGAGATCGCAAAATTTTATGGATAGCTATTGACATCAACGCGACAACCCATCAGTCTGGACAATGATTAAGGGCCAGGCTAACCCAACACTATACCGAAGAAATCCCGGACGTCACTAAAAAGATTAAGAACAACAAAGCACCGGGTGCAGGTGGAACTACGGCTGAATTTCTGAGAATGTTACTTAATTCCATCATATTCGAAGGAAAACCCCACAATTATGGAGCAGAAGCGTAATTGTACTGTTCTGTAAAAAGGGCGATAATGCCTTGCTAAATAATTTGACTCATCTCGCTTCTGATCCATGTCTACATGTTATTTCAATAAAATAATTCATAGTTCTTCCATGTAACTATCTCACTTTTGGCGCTGTACAATAAAATAAAGCTATTATTATGACCTTTAAAGTGATGTACATACGCCATACTGTTTTAAACTTTCACGGGCTTAATAAAATTAAATGATTCATAGTTCTTTCCCTGCACGAGTCTCAGTGTTGGTGTCATACAATAAATTGAAGCTATTCTTCTGCTCTTCAAAATGACATATGTCTCAACTTGATACACTCTGGGGACGGAATGCCCATTATCCTTTGACTTATTAAAAAAAACAAGAATTTGGGTAAAATAGCAGAATTTTAATTCTGTATGATTTATCTATTCAATTTTTTTATTTTTTTAAATTTCTTTCTATAGCCTTTTAACAGCTAATTATAAAATTAAATATTGGAAATCCATAGTCTAAGATATTAGAATTGAATAGAGTTACCCTTCAATGGCTTTAAGACCTTTGAGTTTTGGCTCCTTACATTCATTTTGATAATTCCCATACATAATATATTAAAGTTGGTCTAAAGCATGTTATTGTAGGTGTTTTAAGGCTATTAATATTTTAAATATTTATACTAAATATTATAGAGAGATAAAGTTTGTGAGCTCGTGTGTGAGGGGTTACGTAATTTCTGGATCTACTAAACGGATTTAGATGAAATTTAGTAACTTTTTATCCCAGAAAACCATCCCTTAAAGGAGTGAAAATGAGAATGAAAGTTTGTATTGGAAAGCAAGACAGGGACGAACCCGAGCGAAGCGAGGGTCGTCGCTCGCGTCGCGTCGTCGAGTCGCTAGTATATCATAATAAAGCAAAAATAATAATAAAAAAAAATGTTTTTCGATTCTTCAATACCACAAACTATTTGGGATTAAATAATGGTATAACCATTTATACAAGTCTGAACGCTCGAATTTTTTTTTTTTTTTTTTTTTTTTTTTTTTTTTTTTTTTTTTTTTTTTTTTTTATGAGATGCAGTGACAAACGAGCAGACAGACCACCTGATGGAAAGTAGTACCTGTCGCCCATAACACCTACGGTTCATGCACTTAGATTTTACGTAACAAAAATGCAGAACCACAGGTGCGTTGTCACTGTGAGGACTAAGATGATATGCCTCTTGCCTGTAATTGCGCTGGCTACCTTATCCTTCAAACCGGAACACAACAATGCAATCATTGTTGCTTGGCGGCAGAAATAGATAAGGGGGTGGTACCCATCCAGTCGGACTCCTCAGGCTTGACAGAGTCCTACCACCGGTAAAAATTTTAATGCGAGACTTTTTTTGGAATTATTTTTTATGATTGTATTGAGTTCTTTTTAATGGCAAGGGCTTAAAAAAGGGACAGGCCATAGTCCGTGCTATCCTAGTGCGGGATGTTGTTCTTTCCTTCGACGTAACAAAAGCAGAAATTATGTTGGAAATGATTTGCACATGAAAATATCAGAGGTGCGAGACCCGGGATTCGAACCCGCTTTACGCGGTTACCCAAACGGGCGCGTTTCCACAGGGCAACCACGGCCTTATTTAATATTACTATGTATTTATATATTAATAAAAATAAATGGGTAGCTGTATCAAATTGGTGAATATCTCAGCAGATGGTGGCTGCTAACGTATGATGAAAAGACAATATCTAGCGGCAGTGTTGGTTTTCCTTTTAGCTTTTTTGCAAGCGGTCTGTGGATGTAAAAAGCGAGTGACTTGCAATCCTGATAACCCGCCCTGCAAGCGATAGGTATGTATACTTCTTTTTTCTTTAATGATAAACAAGCTGGGGCTTGCGACTTCTCATCAGTCTCCTGTACGTCTGGCTAGTCTTAGTGAAATTAGCCGCTGGAGAATATAATGTTTTTTTAGAATAACTTTCATATTTAATCAAGCTATGTATGTATATATATTACGTATTTACTAGCGATTCCCCTTACTTCTCCCGAGTTCGGCCTAATGTTGCAAAAAACCTTTTTTTTTCTACCGTTTTTTTTTCTAAAGCATGTTTTTTTCAAGAGTGCAGAATCCAAAATCATTCAGATAGTTTCCGTAAAAGATTAATTAATCCTCAAGAGTTCATATTAGAGTTTTCTGTTTTTTTTTAATCTACCACACTTTTTTGTTTGAATAATGCCAAGCTTACATGTGAAAATTACGACACTAACAAGGACAAGACTAGTGCAGATGGTACTGATATAACTGAAAGTGATACAGACATTGACACAGAGGAAGAATATTTTTTTATTTAACAGATACTTTATTCGATTTGTAATTTTAGTCAAATGTAAAAAAATAGAAAACATACTTCAATAAAACATTTAATTTCCTATAGATTTTTTTTTTCTGAAAATAAAAATTATAATAAGAAAAAAAACAAATGTACATACTAAGTTTTTTTTAATGTTTTTTTTTTTCAACATAGTGAATAAAACAGTCGTTTTTTTCATGTTACATCACAAGCCCGGTCCCTAGCAGAGTATATGTATATTAAATGATAGGTCTTATGTATACTAAATTTCAGCCCAGCTGATTCACCGTAAAGGAATAACAACACACGCACACACCGACTTTCTTATTTATAGTACCTGTAGTAGTAGGAAGGTAGAAATTAACGACATATTTAGCTCAGTTTATAGAGAGTACTTGCTGTGCCAGCGGTCGCGGGTTCGAGTCCCGCTGGAGGCATTCATTTGTGTGATGAGCACGAATGTTTGTACTCTAGTCATGGGTGTTTATATTTATAATATGTATGTATTTAAAGTTATATTTGTGTAGTGTATCAACTATCTGGTATCCATAACACGCCTCTTAGCTTACCATGGAACTAGATGGTGCTGTGTGTTAATGTCCCAACATAAATATAATTTTTAACATCTTTTCCAGACAATTTCCCGTGCTATGGATAAAGCTTTCGTCCAGGAAGTGATAGTGCTGATAGTGACCCTGCTCCTCTCCTACCTCGAGTCCTGCTACGGCTGTACGCGACACAAGTACGTCACTTGTAACGAGAACCAACCTAAGTGCGATAAGAAGTACGTAACAATTTTCTAGTAAAATCATGAAGTTAACATTACATTGTAAAGTACTTTGAAAATGGCTTTTAGATTGGTTTTTCGATTAGTCTTTGTGAGTTATTATTATTTAATATGGGTTTTGAAGATAACCATAAGTCATGGGTGTTTTTTCTTCCATAATAATACTTACAATTAGATTTATAATTTGAGAACCTCAATATTACAATAGACCTTTCAAAGCGTTTACAATTTTAAGATGCATGAAATATTTACCATAAACAGAAATCAGACCTTTATGGCCGTTGCTGCAACGTAAAATTATTAAAAGCTATTTAATTTAAAATAGAAATAAAAAAGTATTAAAAGTATATGTAAATATTTCATAATTCAACATCATTTTTAAAATTGTTCAACATCTTAAAAATCCTGTTTTAATTTCTACAGTGAACCCCTTTATGCATTGATACAGGTATAATATAATGAGCGTATTTAAACTAATAAGTTGTTGATTATACTCTTTCATTATTATTACATGAATTGTAATAAAGAGCTGCTGTTTACATCACTTCGGCCATAATGTAATTATAACGAGAACCTATAAAATATAATTAATAAAAGAAAAAACTTGTGTGTGTACTTATGTACACGCGTCAAAAGTTATACTTCTTTGGCGTAATAGAACAAAAATAGCTAAAGATTTCATCCCGTATGTCACAACTCTCTGTTTGTAAAAGGAATGCAGCCAACTTCATCATGTCGGTTTTTGGCTATCGGTGTGTGCGCGCATCGTAAAAATTTTACTGTCATATTTTTTTCCGAACGTCCTAAAAGAAGTATAAACTTCAAAAACTGTAGCTTTTGACGTTCTGTAATGTATAGGAATAGTCACAAGCTTAAACTATTATATAAAGTTTCTCAAGTTGCCATTTTAGTTCCACTATACTTTTAGCTCCATCATCAAACCAACTCGATGGTATAAAATTACTTACATATAAATAAATAAATATGTTGGGACATTAACACACAGCACCATCTAGTTCCATAGTAAGCTACGAGGCTTGTGCTATGCATACCAGATTGTGGATACACTACACATATATAACTTTAAATACATACATATTATAAATATAAACACCTATGACTAGAGTACAAACATTCATGCTCAACACACAAAGTCCCAGCGGGACTACAACTGAGCTACTATAAACTGAACCAAACGTGCCGTCAACATACATAATTATATAACCTAGATTTCAGACATTTACAAAGTTTCATATCGATAGGGCTGATTAAACCTAGGTAAAAATGGACATCCAATTGAGTACGTCACATTTAAATTGATTTATTTTGGCATCGTCAGTGGGCTTTTGCCCAAAATTAAATTTCATTTTTAAGTCTCTCCCCCACAAGATTCGTGAAGGTGACATTAAAGAGCTCACACACAAACTTCAGATACATATTAAATGTAAATTTTGTTAATATTTGCTATCAAATTTAATTTACTTTCTAATGTGACTGTCCATTTCTACGGTTCCGTACCCGAAGGGTGTCAACGGAACCCTAATACTAAGCCTCCGCTCTCTGTCCTTCCGTCCGTGTGTCTAAGGGCTGTATATCATGAACCGTAATAGGTAGAATTGAGTTGAATTTTTACAGAGTGTGTATTTCTATTGCCGCTATAACAACAAAATAAATTATAAAAAAAAAACACATGGCAAATTTCAAATAGGCTGCCATGCAAATTAAAAAAATCGATTATGGTACGGAACCCTTCGTGTAGGTACGAGTCCGACTCGCACTTAAGCCATTTTTTTACACAAATATGGCTGTCATTCTTTTTCACCACAGCCTAACTTTTTCTAAAGCGGCACGTTTCCTTAAAATAGGTTAAATGTCCAAGCTCCCGACATACTTATATAGTTGATGTAATTCCAAGCAAACGCCACGCTTCACGTGTAATGCGCACATCCGGCGTTGTTTGACAGTGAATGGTCGTTTTTAGAAATAGTGTCTTATTGTAATACAATATAGAATAAAAGGAATAGCGAAAATGGCGACAAACTGTAAGCTGTACGTGGTCATTTTCACTTTATTTTTAGTTTTAAATGTCAGAACATGTTAAATGTATAATCTAAGATTGTTTAGGTACTGAATCAATTTGCAACAAAATTTGACAATTTAAAAGCTGCTAGATTACAATAACTAGTTTTTGCAGTACTAAATGTAGGTGACGGCAACAGCTCCTAAGCTCTTTTAATTATCAGGGTCCCTACAAAAGGAATTTCTAGGTGTGCGACATCAATTTCTTATGTTTTACTAATGAATCCGTAAAGGCACACTGCTTATAATAATGCCCTCACGGCCGATAGTGCCCCGGCGTACTATCTCACTAAGACTAACCAGATGCGCAGGAGATGTTATAGTGCACAAGTGTACGCGCATACACAAGTGCACTTTCTATTCCTTTTACTCTCAAAGTCCGATCGGACAATACTTTGACAAGACCAGTGAGAATTAAGGAAAAGGAACGACGGCGTTACGTGTTCTCCGAAGCACGGGGGTGAAACACTGTCAACTGAAAAACTCAGTAATTAAACTTGGCCCGACTCGGGATTTGAACCCAGGACCTCTGGATCTGTAGTCTCTATGCTATATACATGCTAGCCACTAGAACACCGAGGCATTAGCATACTGCTAAAAACAATACCAAAAGAGCTTGTGTGATTTCTTTGAAATATTTTTAGAAGCCTTTTGTTAAATTGTCTTCTTACCTGTGCGGATGGTATTTTCAATGAAATTAGTCGCTGTGACCGAAATCGGTCAACAGAGCATTATTATTATCTTCCACAACTAACTTTGTGCAACATAATAATATCCCACGCGATTCACTAAACATTAACAGATAAAATGTACTCTAGTCGACACTCGAAAACGAAGCTATAAATTATCCATAAGGATAAATAATTGCATAAGCATTGCATTAGCAAATAATCCATGAAACGTAGACAAACTAATTTAGACAAATGATCGTGTTTTATTTCGTTTTTGTTAGACAAAGTTAACCCATCACGATGGAGTATCTCAATGAGTTCGTCCTGGTGTTTCTGCACATCATCGTATCGGTGTTCCACCTAACCAATGGCTGCAAGCGGGACAGGAGACATTGTAAAGACGGCGGATGTTATCCCTGTAATCAATTCGGAGGTCCTAAAGTGCGTGCGAAGATCGGAATGAAGGTGAGATTTTTATCTTAATGGGGATAATGACGAAGTCTTTTAAGTACGGCAATCAGTAAAAGTTTTGAGCATTGGGCAAGAACATTTTCACCTTTTAAAGTTTAAAGGATAAGAATTGTTTGTACATAATACGAAATTTAACATGTTTATATTTATTTAGAGATGGGCCGACTATGAGTTTTGCCGACTAGCCGACTGGTCGGTTGGTAAAAGACCGACTAGTCGGTTCCTGTCTCTAGGTTATATTTCTTTTAACAATGAATGCATAGTATTTGACACTGTGATTCAAAAACAAATAACGAGCAGGAGTTTACATAATTATGTTATTTGTTCAGACTTCTTCAAACTGCCTCGGTGGTGTGGCTAGCATGTACGGCTGCACATCTGAGGTCCTGGGTTCGAGTCCCAGGTCGGGCCAAGTTTAGTTATTGAGTCTTACTGTATAATAAGCCTCAGTAACAGCCCGGAGTTGGGACGTTAGCTCTGTTTCACCCCCGTGCCTCGGAGAGCACGTAAAGCCGTCGGTCCTGCGCCTAAACTCCCACCGGTCGTGTCGAGTAGTCGTCCCACCGGAGTATGAGAGTGACAGGAATAGAGAGTGCCCTTGTGTCTGCGCGTACACTTGTGCACTATAATATCTCCTGCGCAGTTGGCTAGTCTCAATGAGATTGGCCACCGTGGCCGGAATCGGTCAGGAGGACATTATATTATTATTTGTTCAGAGTTGTAGAAACTTGCGTTCAAAATAGTTTTTTTTGTAAATCTTTTTAGTTATATAAGTACTAAGTCTTCTATTCCTTTCTTCGTTCCTATTCCTGGATTATATTGCCAATTGTAAGACTGATACTAAATATAAACAATAGTTAATTAATAATAATGACGGAATTTCATTTCAATCACCGCCGACTAGTCGCCGAATATAAATATGGCCGGATAGTCGGCTTTCCCGACTAATGGGCTACTAGTCGGTCCATCTCTAATATTTATATAAGAAACATAAAGCTACATATTAATTGAAAATAACATTAATATTTCTATATGTTTCCTTTAATGTCCTGGATATAAAATTTTTTGAAGAAGTGTAATTTTTTACAATTACATATTTACCGACATTTTGTACCAAGCTGACATAGATTAACTAATAAGTCATATATTTGTAGTGAACAATAAAATTAAATAATGCAATACAAGAAGTGTATTATATTCCTGCTCATACTGGTCTGTGCGCTGGTCACGTGCTGCAAGCGCAGGCGCAGCTGCCCCAAGTACTGTTTGCCGTGCACTTACAAGGGACCTATCATTGAAGTTTTATATCCGAAACAGGTATCATAACCAATACAATGTTTTAAAATATAAATTGCACATGATTTTATTAAGCTATTATAATTTTGGATCACTTGATTGGATGGTTTTAGCTAGTTTGACTCAGTAGATAGCGCTGCTGTCGAGATTTTTTTTTCCCTGAGCGCTATAATATGGGGGTCTTCAAGAGCCGTGTCTTCAGGTCCCTTAAAGGCCGGCAACGCATTCGCAACTCCTCTTGTGTTGCAAATGTCCATGAGCGACGATAGCCACTTACCATCAGGTGGATCGTTTGCTCGTTTGCCCCTTTTTTTACATAAAAAAAAAAAATTTTTTTTACTATACCAGGTGTGTGTACGTCGACGTCTGCCGACCCGGTGCGCTGGTTTGTTTATAAATAATAATTATAAATTTATAATATTGTCTACGCACGGTCAAATAAGTAAAGTTGAATTACATATAAAGAAGTAAAATTTACACTTAAATGGAAACGTGCTTTAGCTCATTTTTAAGGTTCTGTAATTAAGAGGCAAAAACAACATCCTCTAACGAGTTCTATCACGCCCATCTATCTGTACGAGTATGTCACAGTAATCACTGTGTCATTCATACAGACAGATGTGGTGCACTCGGAAATCCTGATTTGCAATGTAAAGCTGAGCTCATATGATATTTATTCAGGAAAATATTTCATATGAACCGTTTATTCCCATTTAGGTATTTAAACAGCTGGACAATCTATACATATAATAAAATCGTAACTAAGCCGAATCTATAGTTTTTAGAATTTTTGTCTGTCTGTCTGTCTGTCTGTTACCGCATCACGGAAAAACCACTGGAAGGATTTTGATGAAATTTGGTATGATGATAGCTGGTTATCCGGGTCAACATATAGGATACTTTTTATTGTGGGAAAATATCTCATCTCTGAGAATTCTGTACTAAACATTAAAATGTAAGTAGGGACAAACCCGAGCGGAGCAAGGGTGAGTCGCTAGTTCATTATGAAGTCAATTTACGAACATAAAATAAAATCGGAGAAGAGTTTTTTTTGCAGCTCCAATGGAGTGTTAGGTTTCCGTACCTAAAAAGTAATAAAGGAACACTTATAAGATCACTCTCTTGTCCGTCTGTCCGTGTGTCACCAACGATTGTGTCACCAACGATTTTCTCAGGAACGGGTGAACCTAACAAGTTGAAATTTATACCAGATACTGAAGCCTATAGTTCCTATTAGGTGTATAAAAATCAAGGTTCTGAATCAACGTCATAAAAAGATATGGGCAAATTTAGATTTTCGCGAAAACTCGTAAGTACTAAAATTTACCTTAATTTTCAACTTTTTTTATTTTTCGGAATTTTCCCTTTGCTTGTGCTGTAAGACCTTGCTTTTAACCAAAATTGATAATTCTAGGTCAACCGGAAGTACCCTATAGGTTTTGGGCCGAAAAGGCCTTACAGCAAGGTCTTCCAGCAAAATTAAAGGAAAAATTCCAAAAAATAAAAAAGTTGAAAATTAAAAGATGACCCCCATACATACATACATAGTTGACGCCAATTAAGGTAGACCTCTGCGTTATATCGGCGCTATAGGGCGCTCATACAATTTATATATAATATGTACCTACAGTATAGGCAGTGGTAGCCCAGTGGCAACGCGCTCGCTTGGGAAACCGAGTGAAGCGGGTTCAAATCCCGGGTCTCGCACCTCTGATAGTTTCATGTGCGAATCATTTCTATAATGATTACCACTTGCCTTACGGTGAAGGAAAACATCGTGAGGAAACCTGCATGTCTGAGAAAACCTAGCAAGTTTTCGAAAGTCATGTGAAGTCCGCCAATCCGCACTTGGCCAGCGTGGTGGACTATGGCCTGATTCCCCTTCCGCATTGAAGGGAGGCCCGTGCCCAGCAGTGGGACATGAAAAGGGCTGAATACATGTACCTACAAATTTGTACGGAACCCTCGGTGGGCGAGTCTGACTCGCACTTGTCCGGTATTTATTGCTATTAATTTCAATTCAATAATTTCACGACAGACACACAAACGAACAAGGAAGTAATCCTATAAGGGTTTCCTTTTTGCCTTTTGAGGTAGGGAACTCTAAGAATAGGGATGGCTTTTCGTACGTTCATAACTGGCAAATTATTATAGTAACAACAATAATAACTTTTAAAAAAAAATAAAAACCGACTTCCAGGCACTGAAAAGTAAAAAATAACTAAACGGGGGTTTTCATTTAGAATAGATACCTAATCAGATATTTTCGAAGTCGGTGTGCTTTGATTTGTATTGGCTGGCACCGACTTCGAAAAAATCTGATTAAGTATCTATTCTAAATGAAAACCCCCGTTTAGTTATTTTTTACTTTTCAGTGCCTGGAAGTCGGTTTTTATTTTTTTTTAAAGTTATTATTTTTCCATTTTTAGTGTAGACGTATCATCAATACAAATTAATCAAGCCCAAACACCAGGTAATTGCTGTAAATCGTTGAGGAGTTCCCTCGACTATCTTTCGGATGCATCATCGAATCGACTCCAGACCTTCATTAAATTGTAGTGCTATAAAATACCTAATGAAAATGTTATCAAACGCACTAGTCGCCGCTACAATTTTCGAAAGTTCCCCTCGATTTCTCTGGGATCCCATCATCAGATCCTGGTTTCCTTATCATGGTACCACTCTTGGGATATCTCCTTTCCAACAAAAAAAGAATTATCAAAATCGGTTCATAAACGACGAAAAAATGCCCGAACAAACATAAAAAAAAAAAACATATATACGGTCGAATTGAGAACCTCCTCCTTTTTTTGGAAGTCGGTTAAAAATGTTAATAGTACTGGATGCTTAGGGCAACAACCAAATTAATAGCACTTTACTTTGTATTCATACTTATTTTTTTATTTTCCATTTCAGAAAAATGAAACATTAGGAAACAGGAAGTAATTTATGATTGTTACCATTATAATATTTTTTTTAAACTAGGTATTGTTTTTATGAATTGTACTCTGTATATCGCACTTCACCAGTGTTATTTATCTATTGTAACTTTAGACCTCTACTTACATAAAATAAACTTAAATGTTTTCAGCGTTTATTTTTTTTTTATTTTGGCTATAGAGAACCTTTCCATATTTGATTTTTAATTATTATTATTATTACTTTATTATTGGTTGCACTTTAAAAACAATAGAGGAAAAAAATTACAAAAAAAACTCAGCAAAAGTCGACTTCTCTTAAGTTTTTTTTTTTTTATATTAATGATATTATACAGTAACTAGTACATATTCCGTCCCGTAGAATTTGGACGGCCATCACTATTTTTTTATAGAGATGATAGATGGTGTTGATCCACAAATTGTCAAACAATTTTTTTTTCTCGATACTATGCAAATATCGAAAACAGGTTAATATATAATGCTAAGTGTCTGCTATTTATTATTATTATATTCTTTATTGCATTTTAAATGTATACAGAAAAAAAAACAAAGTTAACAAAGGTACACTTATCTTTGAAAGAGATCTCTTCGAATCAAAACTTGGATGTGGAAGATTTCAGCGGGCAATATAGTACAAGAAATATACTAGAAATAAAATATATCATATAAAATTTATCCAATAGTTGAACGGTATTATTTTAAAAATATTAAATATACTCAGGTAAAAAATGTTTTTATTTAGAGCCTCTGATTATTTTATTTTTTTGCCTAATTATATTGCTTCTTACGAACTTATAAGTTCATTTTTTCTATTTTAAATGTTCATTAAAAAAAACAATTTCTTAAATAAAACCACGAGATATAATAATGCCAATATACTTTATTTACACTCCGGTACATTCTTGTCGATTAACTAGAAAATTAAAACTAATTAGATACATCCTATCGAACTAATATGCGTACGTTATTATAATCATAAACAGACTCACAAATATATTTATATATATTAACAAATGATATAATGGAAAATTAAGTCAAAAATACCTTTTTTTATTTATTTTACTAAATAGTAGCCATATTAAGTTGAAATAAATAAAAATGTTTGCGTTATATCGAGCTATGTGAAGACAATTGACATTAATGTTACATACTCATATGTACAGTTAATTTAACAGGTTTTGACGACTCGAGAATGGAGAAGTTTCCCATTTTTTAATAAATTATAAACATTTAAGTAAAATATAGTAAAAATATGAAAGAATTATTAAAATATCTCAACAAATGAAAAATTTACGAAACTTTAAAGTTGCGCTTGTAAGAATAATTTCGTGACGTCACACGACCTAAACAATCGCAATTTAGATCAATTTCTTAGTCATTTATTGAAAGATTTCAAAACATTTTCAACTGATTTATTAGTTTCGACCTATAGTATAATTCCATTGCGTTCTAGATTATATTAACAACATCAGAAAACTTCTCCAATTCTTTGATCGGTTAAGAATTTACTTGCCAAAGCGCAAGATTTTAGCTTTTTTTTTTTTTTTTTTATATAAAGATTAGCATTCAATAAAATATTCTCAAACTTTTTGTTTAATTCAAGATTAAACAATATTTTGTGTTATTCGGATGACTTCGATTCGAATAAACGTAACGTAACGTTGAAATGGTTCGTTTTTCGAAACTGACAAATTATCAGGTGTTGCCATTGAAAAATATATTTTAATTATAATATAATAATAGCTAAAAGTTTTGTTTTCTTTTGACACAACAAATACTTTTTAAGTTTTAATTACTTCTTGACCTTTTAGTAAAATAGCACATAGATTATAAGGGTGTTCATAAATACAGACAAAAAAGAAGTAAAAAAAAATATATATTTGAAAATATAATGTAGCTTTACTTAATATCAATATAAACTAATTAAATAATATCCATAAAATTTGCATTTAATATCCTTATCCAGAAATAAGTACAGCCCTATTAGGTTTAAAATAAAAAAAAAAAATAAAGTCACAGATAAAAATATGGAAGTTCTAAACATTAAAAAAATGACTTACCTGTTAGATTTAAGAGATAGATGGTCCCATACAGACTGATATATATATTTATGAACACCATCATAGTAAATCTCAAAGATACAAAATAATAACAAATCTCATCGCCCATTCATTCATCATTTATACGGAATTATTTAAAAATAGTTAAGTGTGAAACGACATTATAGACTAAGAGACGAACGTCAAACTCCTTACACCAAGTTATTTTCATAACAACCTTAAGCTTGATCTATGTATGAAATCCCCGATTTATAATTTACAAGTTAATTTCCACAAAACCTATGAATTTAGGTTTTAAAATCCTTATTTGATAAATAAAATATCCAATCGATTATTTTAAGTATTATTTTAATAGAAACAATTTCAACAGTTTATTACAATAATCTATGGACTATATTACAACCTATGCGCTAAACATTTTTATGGGGAACCCTTCAAAAATTATTCAAATCAAAATTCATATTGAAAATTTCAAACAGCATTCGAAAACGGTGTAAAGCACTTATTATACATAGTATAACATTATAAATAATAAAAGTTACATAATAAAAAATACATACAGACGAACATAGAACCTTCTTTTTGGAAGTCGATTGAAATATATAAATTATAATATGTATGTACATAAGTAATAGCAGTCTACGTCGGAGATTACCGATCAGTTTTAGCCAAGTTACTATTTTCCTTGGGCTCTTTACAGCAGAACTTTCAAGAAGATAAATAATGATTCAAAAGCGCTTGAAATTCTAATTGAATAAAACCTAAATTGTATATCGAGATCTAGATCTTTTTAATAAATGAGAAATGTCACTATGCTCTTTCTAAAACCTCTTAGTCTATATATTTATAAGTGAATACTGAAAATTGTATTGTTTTTTTATTTAACATAAAAAAGTATGTAAGTTGTTATTACGTGAAATATATAAGGTTTTTATACAAAACTCTTTGATTTACCAAATTAAAGCTGCGAGTTTTGACCACATCCTTCGTCATAACAAATAAAATTGGTCAAAAATCAACTGTCTTTTATATACTTAAGTAAACTCTATTCAAATTTCCTTGTGCTGTTTGATATTTTCCATAAAAATCATAGATAATAAATGTATACTAATTCCACGACTAAGCATACAGTCTTTATCGAGTCATAGACAATCCTGAGGCATAGACTACACCAAAGGATCATAGACAAGAGCGTCGTTTCACGTTAGTAGTACAAATGCTATAGCAGGGCTCGGATCTCCTTGTGTATATGGCAGAGGTAGTCGACGTAGGAGGAGCTTCCGTCTACTCCACGGTCTTCTACTAAGAAGTGACGTAACACCGTCTCGAGCTTGTCATGTTGCCGCATCACCGTTAGCTGTAACAATTTTGATGTAATTGAACTATTTTCGGCATATATAGTTATTTTGGGCTTCCATATCCAAAAGACCAAAGTGGACTCCTATACTAACTCTCCTATCTCTTTGGTCTTATTTTGAAAGGATTATATTTTTATCGGTATCATGACTGATTAAATTGCTTAAAGTTTAATCTATTATGGCAGATATTCTGTACAATATTAAAAAGTAATAAAGGAATTATATATATATACTTCTTAGTTTTGATTTTTATTTTCACTTTTCCTCTATTATAAACGGTTAATAACAACTTATACAAGATTTACTTACAATACAATCTCTAAAACAAATCAATAAATAATATAAAACTGGCTATAAAATTAATATTTGAGATACGATTTATATTTACAGAGTTCTCAGTACTCAAAACCAACTCGCACTTACCCTTCTTTTTAAATTAAAAATAAACATTGACAATCAATAAGCAAATCCCATAGAAAGTGTTGCCATGAAAATTTAAAAATTCTATATATTATTCTAAAGCTCTATTGACTTTGACAAACATAACAGTTACAGAACAAAAATCGAGCCCACAATTTGAACGTTTCAAATCAAATGTCTCAAATTGTTATCAATAAATTATACAAAACATACATAAATAATGAATTAAATAGAATTCCGATGTATGTGTGTTCGTAATTCTTTCTCTGGCTTGACCGATTTTGATGTTTTATATCAATACATATGGGGTTATCTGGATGGTTCCTAGTAGGAACTTGTAGGAGTTTCACCCGTTAGGTGGCACTATTAATGTGATCCAGATTTTTTTATATAAGAAAATGAGCCGCGTGAATAAAATAATTGCAAGCATTTTATCAAATATAATTAGAAAATTAGGCAGGAATAAAAAGCAACACTCTTCAAACAAAAACCTTTTACGAATATTTGACATTTTAAATAAAACTACTCTTTCAAAAATTTCGCTTTCAGAGAAAGATTCAGAAGTCTAGTAAAAAAAAAAGTAATCTCTGTCTCTCACATATTTACTGTAAAGCATCAGAGACGTCAGGAACACAAAATGTAAATTAAACTGAGAAAAAATCCGAAAAATTGTTTTATATAAAATGAAAAAGAACAATGCCCAAATAAAAAGATAAAGCAGCTTTTATATCATTTTTTAGAAATGTTCAGAAAATTAATACAAGTTTTTATCTACTTCCGATCATTAAATTATTCACGAATGATTTTGATGGGACCCGAGATGATGAGTATATAAAAAACAATGTCAAAGCCAAAACAATTATCAAGAAAAATATTCATTTTTGAAACCCCCATAAAGTTTGGAAAACAAAAAAAAAATAATTAAAATCTATGATCATTCATGTAATAATGGTAACCCCATAACCCAAAAGCCAATTCCCTTTAAAGCTCCACAGATATAGAACCTACAGTAACTTCTGCACCGTCTTATGTACAGTCATAAGATTTTCCACATAGGACTCTGCTCCATTGATACCCTTGTCTTCCACTAGCATTTTCCTGAGGTCTGTCTCCTGTTTGCTGAACTGGTGCACTACAGTAAGCTGGGCGAAAAATATACCATGCTATATATACGTGCCATCTAAAGCGATAGTGGAAACCGCCATAAGATCCAAACATATTGTAGTGATATTCAAATAAATAGGGTATATGCGTAATATTTTTTTTAATTTTTTTTATACAATAGCTAACACCGTTATATAATTGTAAAAAAAATTACCAGCTCTAAAAAAAAAAATTAATTTTTTTAGCATCATATCGATACGGACATTTAAAACGCCCGCCATTTCGCGTGCTCGGCGTGACGTCACAGTATCATACATAGAAAAATGACGACTTTAGTCTATAGCGACAAAATCGCTAATCGCTCTGTTATGATAATACTTTGAGGTCATATTCGATCTGAACAATAGCGTGTGTTTCAACTACTTTGAATTTTCTAAATATGTATGCACTTTTTAATAATTATTTTCTTAATCAAAAAATCATTTACATTAAAAAATATTGATATAGACTTAATTCAAAGGCAATACAGATTACAAAAAAAATATTACCTTTAATTAAATCACACGCATATTCCCTATTGGGCTAAGATGGCGGTAGATATTCAGTTTAAAGCAGGTGGGTGCAAATAAAGAACGGGATGGGAATTGGTGGCTTGGCTCTTTTAGCGTGCACCATAACACAGTTTAAGCGTCAGTTTATTTTGAATATTATGTAATAAAAAGTTATATCTCTTTAGAATTACTACATAACGCTATTAGGCATATAATTTAGCTAGATTATTACAGGGCATACTTTAGATCATTAAATGTATGATATTCTTGAAGATATAAGCTAGTTTGAATTAAAAAAAAAAAAATTAAATGACATGCCATCTAGGGTAAATAAAAAGGGTAAGGCTTTCAAGGGGAAGTTGAAACATCCAACTAATATTATAAATGTGAAAGTTTGTGAGGATGTTTGGATGTTTGTTACTCAATCACGCCAGAACGGCTGAACGGATCTGGATGAAATTTGACATAGAAACAGATTATAATCTTAGATAACACATAGATTACTTTTAACCCCAATAAAAATCATTATTATTTTTGTTCCCGTGGGATAGATTTGTTTTAAAGAAGAGAAGTGAAGGTGAGTCGCTAGTCATTTAGAAGCCCATTCTTTATATGCTTGATTAGTTATAATAGTTACCCAAATTGATCAAAGATGGCGCTGATCTGTGATACTACGAGTATTTATTAAAAGCCACCGCTACATCGGTCCATATTTGAATAACACTACAATATCATATACAATTCTAACACACACTAGAGAAAGATTAAAAACTACAGAAAAGTGCATGCATTTCTTAAAATAAACGGTCATTTAAAATCTCTTTAACATATACGAATTAAAAAAATAATAAAAAAAAAAAGCTTTTCTCAATAGAACTGCCTTCCGAGCCGGTGGCAGATTCCTTAACGACTTACATACTGACATTTCATTGAAATGTTAATAAAAACGTAAAAAGTGACGATTCAAAAGTGCTTGTAATTAAGTCTATTTGAATAAGGTATATTTTAATACCTCTAATATACGTATATTTAATATCGCGAAGGACACAGCAGTTTAGTACGGCGCTCATTTTTTTTCGTAAATAGTATATATAAAAATCTATGTGTGTACGTATGTTCCCTATAGATTTCAAAACGGCTGAAGCGATTTTGATGAAATTTTCAGGTTATCTTCAAATTACTTCAGCGGGTGATTCTGTGAAGTTTGGTAGCGGGCAATGCTAGTCTATACATATAATAAAATTGTAACTAAGCTGATCTGTACATTGTAATTTTTTTTTTTTTGGAAAACCTTATTGAAATAGTCATTATTATCAATATACAGACTGAATCTATAGTTTTTAGAATTTTTGTCTGTCTGTTTGTCTGCCTGTGATCGCATCACCGAAAAACCAGTGGATTTTGATGAAATTTGGTACGGTGATAGCTGGTTATATCTCATCTGCGAGAAATCTATACTAAACGTTAAAACGTAAGTAGGGACGAACCCGAGCGGAAGGCGAGTCACTAGTACAAAATAAATGAACAAAGTATAGCAAGTGTATAGGGCACCGACCCGCATGGCGTTGCGGCGCAGCGCGCGCGCGGCGGCCACCAGGGCGCGCACGGCGCGCGCGGCGGGCGCGTCGCGCGGCGGCAGCTCGCACACGTGCGCGTCCACGTGCTGCGCCGGCGCGCCGAACACGTCCTGCACGAACTCCGCCGGCGCGTTCGACCCGATCCAGATTAGCATGTGGACGCCGTTCTCTGGAAAACGAGAGTCAAGTATTGTAGCTTGTTTTGAAGTAAAACTTCTTTACGCACGCTTCACTTGGGAGGGGTAAGCTGGTGAATGCGTTACGAAAACATGTACGTACGTTTGTTGCCATGGTAACCGTTGTTATTGTCTGACAAATGATATGTAATATTATGTTCTTTCCTTAAATGATATTCTATAAATATATGATTGTAATATGCCTAATATGCGTTATTTTTAGTATCTCACCTGTCCTAATATTATTTAAAACATAAATTGAATTTCATAATGAGTACCGAAAACCTACAGAAGTTTTACTTCTTGCGCGTGTATAAATTCATATACGCACTCTTTTATTTTTTTTATATAGAAAAAGTTCTTGCCTGCGAAATGTGGGTACGTGTGAAAACATCATGAACTTCGCTTAAATTCATTTGAAGCGTTTAAAAAGCAATAAACACACATAATAATTATAATCTTAGCGTCTGATTTAAAACATTGTTTATTATTTCTATAAATATTATTATTTTTTACTATCATATATGTATGTATATAATGGAAATACTACCATCGTGTTCAGATAACACACAAAACTATAAAATTACTAATTTAAAACAAACAACATTATCACGATACCATTTTAATATAGACTCATAATAAAAAGAAAATAAAGTATTTCTAATATAATAAAAACACACACACACACACATACTAGAACGTGACACACATTTATATAATTGTACAGTGTACATATATAAACATAAGGCACAAGAATGAATAAGTACTAATAGCACGTGCACGCATTCGTATGCGTACATGCACACTGTTATATCCCTAGACTGTAACGATTAGTAATGAGTAGACGCCTAAGTATTTGCAAGCAAGCACCTACGATGTAGATATTCATTTTATAGTGTATTTTTGTTCAGTTCAGAGCAGAGCGCAAGAATGTAAGCGCTTGCCAAATTTCCTAAAATAATAATTGACAATTGTTCGACTTTATGTTCATTTAGTGCTAGTAAAAGTTTTTTTAACTATTTAATTTGCCTTGTGATAACAGAACGTATGCGTATCCGCGTGCGTGTACGCGAGTGCATGTCTGTGTGCGTGCGTGTGTGTGTGTATGTGTGTGTGTGTGTGTGTGTGCGTGCGTGCGTGCGTGCGTGCGTGCGTGCGTGCGTGCGTGTGTGTGTGTGTGTGTGCGTGCGTGTGTGTGTGTGTGTGTGTGTGCGTGCGTGCGTGCGTGCGTGCGTGCGTGCGTGCGTGCGTGCGTGCGTGTGTGTGTGTGTGTGTGCGTGCGTGTGTGTGTGTGTGTGCGCGTGTGTGTGTGTGTGTGTGTGTGCGCGTGTGTGTGTGTGTGTGCGTGCGTGTGTGTGCGCGTGCGTGTGTGTGTGCGTGCGTGTGTGTGTGTGTGTGTGTGTGTGCGTGCGTGTGCGTGCGTGTGCGTGCGTGTGCGTGCGCGTGCGTGCGCGTGTGTGTGTGTGTGTGTGTGTGTGTGTGCGTGCGTGTGCGTGCGTGTGCGTGCGTGTGCGTGCGCGTGCGTGCGCGTGTGTGTGTGTGTGTGTGTGTGTGTGTGTGTGTGTGTGTGTGTGTGTATGTGTGTGTGCGTGCGGGCACTCACCCAGCAGGTAGACCCCCTGGTCGCTCATCTTGTCGATGGAGGCGCGCAGCGGCGTGGGCGCGGCGGCGGGCAGGCCGTGCAGCGCCAGCAGGCGCGGGTAGGTGTAGGCCAGCGACAGCGACACGTCCGCCGTCAGCGCGCGGTACATCGCGCACGACCGGTCGTCGCACGTTATGTCCGGACCTGGCGCATACACACACACATACTCGTACATTCATATGGTATACGCTACTTATTTAGGTAGCTCGATTATTTTTTAAACTTTTCACATAATCTGGGGCTATTAATAAATAGCTACTTGGTATCTTTCGGGTCGACAGCAAAAACAAATTACCCTGTCGTGATATTTCGTTTAAGCACACTACGTTGGAGTTTTGGACATTAGTTGAGGAGTATACTCAATAGCATAGCTATGATACATATTCTTTGTTGTGTCAATATTTTCATTTTAAAACAAAAAATAGATATTTACTGAAACTTCTTAATAGGACAATAAAATAATATAATTAAATATAATATAATAAAAAAACCTTCGTGTTTACTTATTCAAAACTATTATATATGCATATAGAATAGAACATTTGATGCAACATTTAAATAGTGAAAGAGACAGAGAGGCAATACCATCAAATTTACATGTCAGAGAGAGTCGACACTCACTCCAGACACTGTATCAGACCGTAGCACACAAGCTGTGAGAGCAACTGCATGCACCACGTAAAGTGTGAAAGAGAGAGAGCAATACCGTCAAGTCTGTAGTTAGAGCGAGCCAGCACTCACCCCAGCCACTGCGTCAGACCGCAGCATGTAAAGAGTGAAAGAGACGGCAATACCGTCAAGTGTATATATCAGAGCGAGCTAGCAGTAGGCACTCACCGCCGGCGACGGCGTCGGAGCGCAGCACGCAGCTGGTGTAGAGCGGCAGCAGCTTCATGGACTCGGGCAGCACGAGCTGGCCGGCGGAGGAGGGCGAGGCGCAGTGGCGGCGGTAGGCGGCCAGCGAGCGCGCGCAGCGCTGCGTCAGGCCCTCGCGCACGGCGCGCGGCGGCGACTCCCGCAGCGCCCACACCGCTGCGCACATTTATTCAATTAGAAAAGTCTAACAACACGCATATTAACATGTTATTGACATTTAATTCCCTGGAAATCCGCACGGAGGCGTTAAAACATTTATATACATTTAGAAAACATTAATAAGTAATCAGATATGTACGTCTTTATAAGTATACATAACATTCGCTATAATTACATAATTAAAAGTATTCATAAAATCATAAAAAAATCATACCAACTTCATATTCAAAATATTTTATCCAGCATTAAATTACCCATACAAACTTTCATCCCCATTTTCATCCCCTTAAGGTATGATTGATTTTTGGGATAAAAAGTATTCTATGTCCTTCCCAGGGTAAACTTAAACTATCTTCTTACCAAAGTTCATCTAAATCGGTTCAATAGATCCCTACCACCTCACAAATTCACAAACTTTACCTCTTTATAATGTTAGTATAGATAAAGAAAGATAAGTCTTACTAAAAAAAAAATCTTATAATTTTAAATACAACATATAAATATAGCCCTAGTTCATGCTAACTTCTTATTTATTAACTTCATTATTAAATATCTATCTTAGAACTATTAAAAATCCTGTGAACGGTAGATCTCGCGAGCACAAACTGCATTTTGAGGAGCTATTCTGTTCATCACGCCGAAGATCCTCATCAGATCATCACCAAATTTTTATGAGAGCAACTTAAACTTACTGCCTTTTAAATAAAAAAATAACCATCGAAATGGGATCTCATAAAGCGGAGATATCCAGGAGCCCCCTTTTAATTCCTTTTTGAAGGAAGTACCGCTCCAATAAAGTAAACTATAAAGTAAAACCAGTATACCCAGTTTCGTCCAGATAGGTTGTAAAATACTAGAGAGACTACCTCCTACTCTGCCTGTAGAGGAGTACCAACAAACTGACAGAAGAAGGCAAATTTTGCCAGCCTTGAAGCAGAGACGCTTTGCTCGCTCGATCAACTAACTACTGAACTTATTCAAATATGAAAAACCAAATTTACATATACATATGTATGTATAATATACATAGCGACACATTTGGCTCAGTTTGTAGTGACCCTACTTGCTGTGCCAGTGGTCATGGGTTCGAGTCCCGCTGGGCATTCATTTGTGTGATGAGCAAGAATATCTGTGCCAGTCGTGGGTGTATATTTATATTTATAATATGTATGTATTTAAAATTATATATTTACAGTGTATTAATTATCTAGTTCCATAACACAAGCCTTGTAGCTTACCATGGTACTAAACGGTGCTGTGTATTGTAAATGTCCCAACATCTATACTAATTTATAAAGAGGCAGAATTTCTTTGAACGCCTTAATCTCAGGAACTACTGATCCGATTTGAAAAATCCTTTTTAGATTAGATAGTCCGTTCATTGAGGAAGGTTATAGACTACATATCATCATGTTAACCGAAGAGAGCGGAGCAGTAATCATACATGTTAACAAATAGGGCAGACTTCCATGCAGTCTTACTGCATGTATGGTTACAATGTAATGTAATTTTAGCGCGAGCGAGGCCGCGGGTTTTGCTGGTATTATACAACTGGCTTACCTTGCTTAGTCAAGAAATTGATGGCAGTATCCAGTTCAGCGGAGCGGAACACGTCTGCGAGCTGGTGCGCCAGCGCCAGCGCCAGGTTGATGATGCGCAGCCGCCGCTGGCCGCTGGCGTGCGTGTACAGCAGCGCCGCCTGGATGTACACTCCGTCTTCTGCTGTTAGCTTGTCGTCGTGCTTTATCTCCACACCTATTGCTTTGTCCGAGTCTGTGGGAGGGAGAGGTTATTCATTTATATTTAGGTATGTAGTGATTGATGTGTGTATAGGAAATATTTTGAACATTTTCCAAATTAATGCCTCCAGGATAATTTCTAAGAAATTAATTGTTAACTGACACACCGGTGTGCCCACGTCCCTCAACAGGTTTAAGCATTATATTGGTATTAATGGCAAGTTACAGTTATAACCGTTAAACCCTAAAGCCATATCCCGTATCTATACATATAATAAAATTGTAACCAAGCCGAATCTGTACATTAATATTTTTTGGAGAATGTTATTGAAATAGAGATTATTATCGATACACAAGTCAAATCTATAATTTTTAGATTTTTTGTCTGTCTGTGACCGCATCACGGAAAACCCACTGGAGGGATTTTGATGAAATTTGGTATGATGATAGCTGGTTATCTGGGTCAACATATAGGATATTTTTTATTGCGGGAAAATATCTCATCTCTAAGAAATCTATACTAAACGTTATATATAAGATTAATTATGGCAACCTATTGTTATATTCTCGTTTCCCCGCGCACACCCCGCCCCTTTGCCTGTGATAGACAAGATGGAATAGTAGACTAACATTTTTTCGCAGTTCGACTCGCGTAATTCAATTATTTACTATTACTACATATTTTTTTTTTATAAATTAGCACCTACGTTACTCTTATGAATAAGCTATATTAATAGAAAGTTTCATTAAAATCCACTCAATAGTTTTAGCGTGAATGAGTAACAAACACCGACCTCCGCAAATTTTTACATTGTAATATTAATTGTATACAGCGGTCTCACCGATGGCGGCGAGCTCGACGTCAGTGGTGTTGGACATGTAGAAGTGTCCGTAGAAGTCGGTGGCGCGCACGCCCGTGGAGGTGCGCACGCGCATGACGGCGTCGTGCGCCGTGCGCCGCGCCAGCACGTGCTGCAGGTCCCACGCCAGGCGCGCGCCGTCCGTCTCCGCCTGGCGACAACGATATATCACTATTTATAAATAATTATGTATTTAAAAAAGATATTATATTTATTAGAAAAAAAAAATAGTTCTGTTAAAAAAATTAAAATAATTTATTTGGGAAATAGCAGTAGATTATTCGCAGTTTGCCGAGTTTTAAGTTAATCTGGATTATTGAATGTATAGACAAGTAAGCTTAGGCTATATATTTAGACAAACATAAAGTATAGCTAGTCTATACATATAATAAAACTGTAAGGATCGAATATCTGATAAATTTGCTAAAAACCGAATTAGGGGGATGTAAGAAGAGAAATAAAACAAATTGTTTTTTTTTTAAATTGTTCGTTTCTCTGTCTGTTTGTACGGGCTAATCTTCAAAACTATTGGATTGATTTAAATGAAATTTTGCATGGTGGTACCTTATATCTCCGGTTAACATTTAAAAACTTTTCATCCTGGAAAATTAAAGAGTTCCCGTGGGATAATTAAAAAGCTATAGTAACTTATATAGCTTATTACACAAAAACTACTGATTGGATTTTAATGAAACTTTACAATAATATAGTTCATCAAAATAACAAATAGGCTACATTTTATCCCGGAAAAATATACGGTTCCCGTGGGATAGATTTGTTTTTGTCAGAGTGACAACTATATGAGTAACAGTAGCCGGTAGGCCGGTAGAGGACTCACAGTGAAGTAGGTGTACTTGTAGGTGGCGCCGCCGGTGAGGCGCGGCAGCTGGCCGAGCGTGGCGGCGTCCACGTACGCGTTGTTGGCCAGGAACAGCTGCACGCACACGCCCGCGCCCGAGCACGCCTGCCCCAGCTCGTTGTACGCCGTCGTCTGCGGGCCTGCGGGCGGTGGACGGTGGACATGTTACACTGTATGTTCATATTCGTTTTCGCGGTTAGCGATAATATGTATGTATGTATACATAAATAGTAGCTTGCTAGTCCTAACATATTCATTTATATTATATAGCGATTTACCCTCGTTTCGCTCGGGTGCGTACGACGTACGCGAATTTTGTTCACAATTTCATGGGTTTTAAATTTTTTTCGCGGAACCCTAATTCTTTTTCCAAAATAAAAGTAGTATGGTTCGAAGAACACTAAAAGTATATTAAATTTAAAAAGTACATACTCTTACTTTGAATAAACTCCATAAAGTTTTACTAAAACTCACAAAATCACACACCAACACACATACATACACCAAATTAAAAAGAAAAACTTACTCAAAATCTGTTTCTCCTTATCAGTGCCTAGTAACTTTCTGTCTTCTCTATTGATGAGTTTGCCCGGAGCGTTGAAAGTGGGCAGGGACGTGTGGAACACGAGCAGCTGTCCGGACGTGTCCGCTGCTTTGAGGGCCTCGTAACCCGCCTGGAATTGAATTAAAATAATATAAGAATAACATATAGACTTTAGTGGTGTCTCATTGCTGACAGTGGTAGCCCAGTAGTAACATGCTTGCTCGGGAAACCGAATGAAGAGGGTTCAAATCCCGGGTCTCGCATCTTTGCCTTTACCACTTGCTTTACGGTGAAAACATCGTGAGGAAACCTGCATGTCTGAGTGAACCTACAAAGTTTTCGAAAGACATGTTCATGCCAACCCGCACTAGGCCAGCATGGTGGACTATGGCCTTATCCCCTCGTATTAAAGGGAGACTCGTACCCAGCAATGGCACTTGAAACTGAATACAAGGTCCCATTGCTAAATGCTTGCACTCAATACGAGGGGAATCAGGCAACATACTTGCTTCGGAACTTGCAAATTCCACATACCTGCACAGCGGGCAACAGTATGGTCTCCGTCTCCTTGTTGTTCTGGAACATGACCGGAAGCTGCTGCAGAAGCGACTCCAGCACCTGCCCGGAGTCCTCGGGGCGCTCCAGGAAGCCCTCCAGCAGCGGCACGAACATGTCGCCCACGTCACCCACTGACAGCATCTGTGGTTGAGCCAGCGTGCCCTGTGCCAAAAAAATGTTTTTTTTTTTAAATAAAAAAAAAAAAATGTAAGTAAACGTGATTAAAATTAACGCAAATGCACTTCAAAACGAATTCAAATATTCCTATAAGTGTAAAGTTATACATTACAATGATAAAATATTGATATATAATCAAATTTTATAATATTCTAATAAGAATATTTTCGGATCTATACTATAAATATTATAAAGAGGACAGTTTGTTTATTTGAACGCACTAATCTCAGTAACTACTAATGCGATTTGTAAATTCTTTTTGCATTAGATAGCTCGTTTATTGAGGAAGGCTATATATCATTCCGGAAAAATCTGCGATTCCCGTGGGATAGATTAGTTTTTGTCTAGCTAGAATATAATATTAGTAATCTTGTGCTTAAAAAGTCCGTAAATAAAAACAGATAAAAAAGATTTTAGTAAATATATCAAATTATCTTGTTTTTAAAGTTTTTTTTTTCTTTTATTTTGTTCCTTACCTTAATATTATAAAAGTGTACAGTAGTGCTGTACGTGATGAATCCCACTCGCGTGTAGCTCTTGCCTGTTTGTTCGTCTTTCGGCATGGCCTAAAACAAAATTATATATCTTACTTCTTACTAATATTATAAATGTGAAAGTTTAGATCTTAGATGGGTGTTTGGATGTTTGTTACTCAATCACGCCAGAACGGCTGGACGGATCTGAATGAAATTTGGCACAGAGATAGATTATAGTCTGGAATAGCACATAGGTTATTTTGTATCCCGAAATCCGAGCGAGGCGAGGGTGAGCCGCTAGTTAAGTAATAATAATAATAAGCAGGATGGCGCTGCTTAAATTTTAAAATTGACTATTATTAAAAAAAATTAAAAATCACTACGATCTGATTTACTTAATTCAAAATGTATTTAGCTTTTTTTAAAAGAATCTATCTTTTCGTATTTTGTCGTGTTTTTATTTTATACTTCGGTTCTCGGCGTTTCGAATGCTTTACCGCAAACATGGTCACGAGAGAGACTCTTCCGTGAGACTCGATATAATATAATACCGCGAGAAAATCCGAAAAGGTAGTTTCATTTTAAAATGTCAAATGAAAGTATTATGTATTAAGTTATATTTGACGACAATCGAACCCACGACCTCCTGATTTATAGCATATAAGACTAAATAAATTGTTTATTTAGTGTACCTGAAGAATATCCATAATGTTATCACAGATGGTCTGCAGCAGACCATTCTTGATGGAGTTGTAGGAGACGTCGATGACGAACACTACCGCTGGAGGGTTTGGCAGAGTGTTGTTCTGAAAAATATTTTATTATTTATTATAATTTAAAACATTACTATATTATACCGTATTTTAAATGCGAAAGGTTGTCTATCTCCTCGATTAAAAATGTACGAGATACACAATCAGCGCCAAAAAATGTCCTCTCCGAATGAGCGCTCATTTGAACATTTGGGCGCACTTTTAATTTAATTTCTTTTTGTAAAAACAACTGTAAGCGTTGAATTTAAGGTTCAATTTACATTGGTGTATATTTATTTAAACTAAAATAATCACCTTAACACAATTGGTGACAGTTTTAAGAGAACTTTGGCATGGGATTGTGTATCTAGTACTTTTGTGATCGATGGTTTGTGTGTATATTTGTCCTCCTTCACGCTGAAACGGCTGTACGTATTTGGATGAAACTCAGTACAAAGACAATTACCTGAAATAACACGTAAGGCTGAGCAAAGTGGGGATAAGTTATAAGTAAAATATTTATAACATTTTATAATCATCGTTTCATTTTTAAATCAATACCATTATTTTTAAACCTATTATTATAATATCCATAACATATGGTGGCCCAAACATTATAAAATTAAAAACGAAGGTCTTCGGATTAACCAAACTTAATCTCCAACCTTGATAATATCCAATATCCAAATTATACAAATTTCAATATATACACTGAAACATTGACTGATATACAAAACTCAAGTTTAACCCTAACAGCATAAGGACGAAAATAGAATTAACAATTATTAATACACACAAAATCCAACCCTAATACCATTCGCATAAGGTTGACTGTCTCTCTCAGGATGAAAATAGAATGAACTATTATGAATACACACAAAACTCAATTCTAATTCCAACAGCATAAGGTTGAATGTAGCTCACCCGACAATACTCCTTGGTGGCCACGATTTCGTAGGTGCCGAGCGCCATCTCCGCCGGCACGCGGCCGTACTGCTGCATGCTGTTGATGTACTGCGTATACTCCATTGGTACTGAAATATTTTATTCCTTTTTAAAATAAGAAATTTTTTTGAGAATTTAATGATAGCATGGAATAGAAAAACTCTGTTAACAACAAAAACAAATCTATCCCACGGGAACAGTACATTTTTCCGGGATAAAAAGTAACCTACATATGTGCTATTCCAGAATACAATCTATCTCTGTGCCAAATTTCATTCAGATCCGTTCAGCCGTTCTGGCGTGATTAAGTAACAAACAAACATCCATCCAAACTTTCGCATTTTTAATAGTACTAAGATGCTAATGCAATGTATCGGAATCTTTGAACCGAATTAAATAAGCACAAATTCGAAGGTCTTAATAATGTCCATTGAAGGTTTACAAGAAGGTTAGAAAGGTGTAAGCTAATTTTATATTATCTCCAGGTCCCTTAACAAGAAAACATTCCACCGCTATAAATGGTATAATGGAAATTACATTTAAAGTGATTTTAACGTTTGGTAAAAATCGAATAAATATGCTCAGCCCAATCCGGGACATGAACCCAGAACCTTCAGATATGCTGCTGCCATATTGCCTAAGCGACTAAGTTTTAATTGTCCACTATTATAAATGCATTTTGTATGCATGTTTACTATGTCAGTGAAACGACTTGAACGATTTGGATGGAAATCAGCACAGAGATAAGCAAAACCTGGAGTAACACCTCTATTTTCTGGCAGCTATAGCCTTGTTATAGTATAAACTAAGTAGTAAGTAAGTAAGAGTATTTCTGTCAAGATATTCTGAGTAACAGCTCAGAGATTGGTCTCACTCTCTCAGCTCAGAGAGGAATTTGGTGGAGTTTCACACCCGTGCCTCCTCTTAACTCTCACAGGACGTGTCGAAGTATCATCCCATTTGAGTTTGAGAGTGCACTTATATTTGCACTATGATATCTCCTGCAGTTGGCTAGTCTCGGTTGGATTTGCCGCCATGACCGAAATCGGTTAGTTGGAAACTTGATTGGTCGATGTTTCATGTATTTTTTTTTATTGTATTACTTTGTACTGTTTGATTGCTAAATAAAAACAAATATAGTATTACAACTCACCCTCCGTAGTTGCTTTACAGAAGGCACACTTGAAGTGTCTTCCCGCGTCGACGAACTTCATGTTGGGGCACATGTAGGCCTTGCAGCGGCAACAGCGCACGGGGCCCAGCGTCGGGGAGCCCGACAGCGCCGCGAAGTCCAGCACGGGGGGCTCCAGCTCCGACCCCACCGTATCCGCCATTGGAGATATCTGGGGATGTTGGTGTAATGTGTTATATTGGGAAGTTATTGTTATTGTTAGTGTACTTTGTTAGATTAGACCAGGGCTGAAGCCTTTGAAAATGGTAAGAAGTGAAAAAAAATAATAGTATTTTAGGATAAAAGCCCTTGGAAAAGGAAGAGAATATAACAAAAGTTAAAGAAAAAATAATTTACGGGCGATCTGAGGTCGGGAAGTGGAAGTAGGTGAGGTTTTAAGGGTAAAACACAGTTTATCTCAATTTCCGGCAAAACTACAGGTCCTATGGAAAAAAAGTTAAATAGCAAATCGTAGGTAATAAAAAGATCTACAACTTTTGTACTTACACTTTTTTCACATAACTTCAAAATTTATGTAAAAAAATCAAATAACCAAGTTTTTGGTTTTTTATTTTTATCTTTTACAAAAAAAAATCTCACGAAATTTGGTGCAAACTTGCCTTTTTCTATATCCCAAACACACTAATGGTATGGTAATTTTTGCTAAAGCTATATTATTGTAAAGTTTCATTAAAATCCACTCAGTAGTTTTTGCATGAAAGAGTAACAAACATCTATACATCTATACAACCAGACATCCATACATCCTCACAAACTTTCACATTTATAATATTAGAAGTAAGCTAGTACATAATAATATGTATTTGAAATTATATTCAACTAATAAATTAAACTAAGCAAACACACCATTTCTTTAAATATCAAATTCAATAAAAAATCAATAATCAGTTTTAAATATATATAAAAACTTTTACTCTCTAAGAAAATTTTATCTTAAAATATCTTTATTTATTAAATAAAAAAAAAAACAATTAATAAAACAGTACTTACGACTAAACAGAATGGCATCGAGGTCTGTTTGAGGAGATCAGCAGTAACAGGCACACTGTACATAGAACTCCTTATGTATCTAGGACCTAAACAACAAAATTAATTTTGTAGATTTGAACGTTAAAACTTTAATCATAATAAACAGTTGACCTCATTAAAAGTTCTTCGACTCTCATTTTTAAAAAATACTCATCATTGGTAAGCATAAATCAAAAAAGTACTAGATACACAATCCCATGCAAAAGTTCTCTTAAAACTGTCACCAATTGTGTTTAGGTAATTATTCTAGTTGTAATAAATATACAACAATGTAAATTGAACCTTAAACGCATTGCTTAAAGTTGTTTTTACAAACAATAAATTAAATTAAAAGCGCGCTCAAATGTTCAAATGAGCGCTCATTCGGTGAGGACATTTTTTGTCGCTGATTGTGTATCTAGTATTCTTTTGATCAATGTTGGTAAGCTATCGAAAATTGTATACACAAATCAAACACTATATACATCATTGATATACAAAAACTCTCAAATGTGTCCTTAAAAATAAGCACAGAATTTGAAATTATGCGCTTTTTCAAATCTCTTTTGGCCATTGCTTTTCAAATTACAAAATTAAAACGTACATTGTTTCGTTGCAAAAAGTACTCTATGTGGTGTGTGTAAGTTCGAATTTGTGTTTAGATAATTAGAACTTTCGATTTTGTATTTCATTCTTTGGTTTGGCTTAACATCACGTCGACGCCACTTTTTGAAGAGATACTTGTTAGGAAATGTGTATCTATGTTTATATATATGTGCATATATTTTGTACTTCAGATATATTATAAATCTAAAGTTTAAGTAGTTTGTCCCTATTCCTAACCTGTTATGTCATTAACTTTTATTATATTTTTGAAAGCTACCCTCCAAATGACCCCTGAAAACGCCTTGTTAAATTCAACGGTTAGTTGTGTTATTTGTGGTTGTTTTACTATCTTCTGTGTTGGAAAAATTCCCTTTTTTTAAAAAAAATTAGTATGAAATAAAAAAAAGCAGTCACGAGGACTGCCGACAGAAGTGAAAACTTAAAACTATAAACAAACAGTTGTTATTTCTGGATATTCAATTTAATTGTTTCATGTTAAATTAAAATTTGTAAATTAAAACTGTTTACATTTACATATCTGGTTTCGACATCTATCGGCACTCTGAGTGTTAGCGTTAACACGTCACGTGACCATGTCGATGACGACTTGCATGAATTTACTCCCCATCCAAACCGAATAGAAGTTTTCACTTTAAAAATAAAGTTTTGAAGTACATACATAAAGTTTGTATATTTATATGGCTGTTTGTAGTTTGTACCTACACCGCACCTCATTAGTTTTTTTTGGTAACGCTCGAGGGTTTCAGGTAATGACCTCTTAGTACATATATGTATATTGTATATTGTTTTTAATACTCACTCGCATTTCCTTTGTCATCGACAATAAAGTCCGTAGAGACTAGAGGCGGCACCAAACCTTTTTCATTCGTTACGAACACCCCACCACGGTTTTGTTGGTCATCGGCCATTACTTGGATCTGTTTAGGAAAAATTATGTTTCAACTATATCTATCAAATCAAAATTAATATAATTAATTTTTGACTAAAAAGTTTTTTACTTCTATAATTACTTTAAACAATTATTTCCACTTTAAGAGTGTATTCTTTTTTACTCTTAACTAAAAAAAAATACTAAGAAATGTATAAACGTTACTCATCATACTACTGTTACAATATAAAAAAAATGTACATGTATGTTTGTCACGCTAAAACGGCTGGACGGATTTGCCAGCGGTCCCGGGTTCAAGTCCCGCTGAAGGCATTCATTTGTGTGATCAGCACGAATGTATGTACTCCAATCATGGGATTTATATTTATAATATACATATATGTATTTAAAGTTATATACGTGTAGTGTATCAACTACCTGGTATCCATAATACAAGCCTCGTAGCTTACCATGGAACTAGACGGTGCTGTGTGTTAATGTCCCAACATATTTATTTATAATTTTCCACAAATGGTGGCGTTACTTAATACAAGAGATATTTAATAACATACCCGAGAGAAGTTAGTCTCAAATAAGATTACAATATATAGCTTAAAACCTTTCCATACTTACTGGACTAGGCATTTGATCAGGATCCAGCCTCTTTTGGGGCGGTTGCTGTTGGTATTGCGTGTTGTAGCTGGGTTGTTGTCCGGGGAATGGTGGGTATCCGGGGCCTTGCGGGTAACCAGCTTGTTGCTGGGGTTGAGGAGGCATACCTTAGAAATATGAATAGTTTTTTTATATTTATATTTAAAAAAAATGTAATTATAATTATTATTACTAGAGATATTAAATATAACTTTCTCATCATAGATCAAAAAAGTACTAGATACACAATCAGCGACAAAAAATGTACTCACCGAATGAGCGTTCATTTGAACATTTGAGCGCTCCGTTAGTTTTTTTTATGCGAAAACAACTTTAAGCATTGCTTTTAAGGTTCAGTTTACACTGTTGTATATTTATTTCAAGTAGTATAATTACCTAAACACAATTGGTGAAAGTTTTAAGAGAACTTTTGCGTATCTTGTAATAATTTGATCGATGTTTCTCATCTATACATTGTCACGATGGTAAAATAACGTCATATGTGTCCATTGCTTTGTATAGAAAAACACAAACGAACAAATAAACAAACACACTTTACGCATTTATTTACGTAAGTTCACTTATTTAATTTTAAAAACCCCACGATTTCAAAGAATACAATAATTCAATGATCTAATATGATACCGCATTTACTTTTATTAAAGACTAGCGACTCACCCCTGCTTCGCTTCGGGTTCGTCGCTAGACAAAAACAAATCAATCTCACGGGAACCGTATATTTTTCCGGGATGATATATAGCCTATAGCCTTTCTCAGTTAACGGGCTATCCAGTGCACAAAGAATTTTTCAAATCGGATTAGTAGTTCCTGAGATTAGCGCGTTCAACCAAACAAACAAACAAACTCTTCAGCTTTATAATATTAGTATAGATTTTATTAACTGGTTAAAGTATTTTATGTTTGATCATGAATCATTTAATGTTTAAGTAAATTTAGATAAAATTCTAAAAGATAGTTTTATTTTAATGTCAAATATTCGCGTAAATCTAAGAAAGTATTAGATAAAGTTTTTTTTAAATTTAATTTTTCCATTTGCAATCAACCTAACAGCAATCACATCCTGGATAATTTCTAAGAAATTAATTGTTAACTGACACCCCGGCATGTCTGCGCCTCTCCACGGGTTAACGAGATATTTTAATCTATACTACATAATATTATAAAGCTGAAGAGTTTGTTTGTTTGTTTGGTTGAACGCGCTAATCTCAAGAACTACTGATCCGATTTGAAAAATTCTTTTTGCATTTGATAGCCCGTTAACTGAGGAAGGCTATAGGCTTTATATCATCCCGGAAAAGTGCACGGGTCCTGTGGGATGGATTTGTTTTTGTCTAGGGACGAACCCGAAGCAAAGCGAGGGTGAGTCGCTAGTTTATATATAACTTGTTTGAGATTTTACATATCCACTGACATGACATCTCGATTAAATAATTATATCTTTGGCAATTTATATTGCTAGTTGAGTTCTTTTCTAACATGCTTTTACTTCACTTGTAAATATAAGCAAATGTTGATGATTTTAACTACTTCACATAGTAACTACTTAGTTTTTTAAACTATAACTATTGTACAGCTCGTTTCTAATGTAAATATAGCATAATTCATAAATCTACTTAACTATAATATGCATAAGTATCTTGATTTATATATAAAATAATAAATTTACTTACCAGGATACTGTGCATTAGGTGGCTGTCCAGGTGGTGGTCCATATCCTGGTTGGTTTCCAGGAGGTGCTTGAAACTGTCTCGGTTGTTGACTCAATGGTGGCGGCATATGTGGTAAGCCAGGCATAGACGGGAATTGGTTGGTAAATTGTGATTGCTGCATTCCAGGCTGCGGTTGCATGCCAGGTTGTGGTGGTAGTCCAGGTTGAGACATGCCAGGTTGAGGCGGCATACCGGGTTGTGGAGGAAGGCCAGGTTGTGATGGTAGACCTTGTTGAGGTGGCATACCGGGATGTTGTTGCATACCGGGATGTTGTGGCATACTAGGTTGAGTTGGCATGCCTGGTTGGGGTGGCATTCCATGATGTGAAGGCATTCCAGGTTGAGGCGGCATACCTGGCTGAGGTTGCATGCCAGATTGGGGAGGCATTCCAGGTTGACTAAAACCTGGTTGGATTTGGTTAGGTTGAGGTGGCAGTCCAGTTTGTTGTCTTAAAACAGATGATTGTGGACCCGATTGTTGTAATTGCCCAGGTTGTGGTGGTAAGCCAGGTTGACTCAGACCTTGCTGTGATTGCCCAGATTGGCTCATATTGCTTGACTGAGGTGGCATGCCAGGTTGGGTTGATTGTGGTAATTTTGGCTGTGGTGGCATACCAGGTTGAGATGATAAACCAGGCTGACTAGGCATTTGGCCAGATTGAGAAAAATTTGGTGGATTAGCAGGAGGTCCCTGACCTGACATGGATTGAGGAGGTAAATTTGACATTTGACCTGGTTGTGGTTGCTGACCAGGTCCTTGTGACGTACGACCAGGGAAATTTGATGTAGGGCCTGGTTGTTGCATTCCTTGTTGCTCAGGACCTCTCATTTGAGGTTGATGCATTCCTTGTTGTTCAGGACCTCTCATTTGAGGTTGTTGCATACCAGGAGGTCCTTGGAAACCTTGCGGGGGTCCCATTTGAGTAAGCATACCGGGCTTTGATTGATCAGGAGGTCCAGATCGTGCCATAGAATTTGGTGGTCCAAGTTGAGATGGTGGACCTTGACCTTGTTGAGGTTTTGGAGCCGCTTGCTGCATTGAAGTAGGAGGTTGGAATTGTTGATTTGGTGGAAAGCCTTGCGCTTGTGATACAGGCCCTGGGGTTGAAGAAGGAGGTAAAAAGCTTTGATTTATAGGTGAAAATTGTTGTGTTGCACTGCTTACAGGGGGTCTGCCTTGCTGAAATGGAGGTTTCACACCAGGGGGTAACTGCCCACTGTAATTGGAAGTCGGAGCATAATTTGAAGTTGGAAACTGTCCAGGTGGCAATTGAGATGAAGGGATATTTGGGCCTTGTTGACCATTTAAATTAAGACCTTGCATCTTTTGAGACACATCTGACTGGGGCCCATTCGGAGGCATTTGATTGTAAATATTAGCATTTTGGACACCATTATATTCCTGAGATGTTGGTGGGAAGCCCAAAGGATTGTTTGGTGCATTGTTATTTTGCCCGGGAGGTGGATACTGTGGATTCATCATCTTAATTGAAGCCTAGTATTCTGAAAAAAAAATATATAATATTTACTTTAAAAAAATTATATCAAATTTTTCAAAGGTTATTCATTTAATATATTCATTTGTATTGTTATAATTATGAAGACGGTAGGCAAACAGCCACAATATTGTTTAAAATTACTTTTAACATCGTCTTAGAAAGCCATAGGAATGCATAAAAATAGTAGTTTATCATTCAGAAGATAGATTTTTAAATACAATGTTAATTAGAGAACAGATCTAATAAATACAATAAAGTCATTATATTAAACAGCTTTTACACACTTAGCTTATAAAATATAACTTAAATTGTAGAAGCTTGACCCACATAAGATGTATGTTACACCAATGTTCTTTTATTAATTTCTTAAGAACTACATATTGCCAATAAAAACCCACAAATGAAATCTACTATCAGAAGGTATGTGTAGAAGAAAAAAAATATATAACTTTTTCAATGTTCTTTGTGCTGTGGTTTATAAGCATACCATTTGGGCACAATTTACTTCGCCAATGTCATGTAGAATGGAGAAATATAACCTTTTAATAAATATTACAAAAACTTTAATCAAAGATTGCTGTCTTGTCAAATCTTAGTATAAGTATTAAGAATTAAAAAATTTTATGTTGTATCAGCAAGGAATGAAATAAGTTTTACCATTTCTTTCACAATTACTAAGCAAACAACAGAGCATGACTATAAAGTAAATAGCTTAGACATAAAACCTTTTAAAACCATAATATTAAATCCAAATAGATAAAGTAAAATCTAAGATGACTGGATGAATTTTATATACTTAATATAATCTTTATTTTTTAGTGAATATATGTTACTAAATTAAAATCCAATTATGCAATGAGCATTTAATTGATACACAGAACTAATTATCTCACTAAAAATATTTTATTTAAATTATATAACATAATTATGATTGATATTGAGATAATCTATTAGTATTTACAGTTATAATTTAAGTAAAATATTGAATCCTCTACACGCTAGAGAAGAAAAATAATTTAAAATGGTCAATGATACTGAACTTATTACTCTGTTATTAATATATTATGCCATAACAAGTATTGTTTGATAAGAAAGTATATGGGTCACTATTCAATTCTCATATAGGAATATTTTACACTGTCATATAGGATGGTATTTGCAGGAAATCTTATCAGTGTATGGTATAGTCTAATTGTATACTACAAATTGTTAGTGATCGTTATTAAAAATCATAAATCTGAACTACGATTCTGAGTCTATATCAACTTCTTTATATATTTTCTTATAATATAGGGGTGGCTAAATAACCCTTTATTTTAAATAATAAAAAAAATATAGTAAAATTTTACCTAAATGCGACAAAATTGGCTAAAAATCATCTGAATATTACTTTGACAGCTGCTGTCTCATTTTTGATGATACATTTTGCCTAGATCAACAATGATATCAATAGTAATTTTTGTACAGAATTAACCATTTATTATGAAAGAATATGTACTCACAGCTTCCAGTATATTTTCCAGCAAAAATTTATAATTAAAAATATAAACAATGCACATCTATTGCACAGAACCACGGGCCACGTATTCTGACGGTGTTGTCAGCGTCACTTCGCTTATGTGGAACTTTTCAAATTCCTGTGGTATTACGTGAAACGAAGCAGCATTGTCTTTGTTTTAGTAGTTTTTTAAATGTTTCGAAATAAAATTGATCTAAAATGTGATCTTAAAAATTAAATCTTACACAATATACAATGTAACTTAAGCTATTTAAATTATTTTGTATAATATATTAATTATTTATTGCTAAAAAAAGACTGCTTCAAATGGAACGCAATAACTAATATGGCAACGTCCAATTAGGAATGTCAATTATATTAAATATTACATCACGAATATAAAACTTACTTCGATGATCATACGGCTAACTTTTGCTTGTTCATAAATAATTATATTGCAATTTAAACGATTACATTAAAAATGCAGAAGTAATTTGTTTAATATAATACTAGCGGCTCACCCACACTTCGCTCGGGTTCTCCTCTAGAAAGACAAAAACAAATCTATCCCACGGGAACCGTCATTTTTTCGGGATAAAAAGTAACCTATGTGCTATTCCAGACTATAATCTATCTCTGTGCCTTTCATCCAGATCCGTTCAGCCGTTCTGGCGTGAAAGAGTAAAAAACCTATCCAACGGGAACCGTACATTTTTCCGGGATAAAAAGTAGCCTATGTGTTATTTCAGACTATAATCTATCCCTGTGCCAAATTTCATCCAGATCCGTTCAGCCGTTCTGGCGTGAAAGAGTAACAAACATCCATACTCACAAACTTTCACATTTATAATATTAATACGGATTTTTAGGCCAAAAATCTTTAAAGTTTATTAAGTTTATCAAGTTTATGTACGACTGAAAATTAAACATGCGTCAAAAATATGAATTAATACAGTTACTATTCCTTAGCCCTTTTTAAATTATAGACTAATTTATAGAAAAAGTGAACAAAAATATACTTTTATTCATGAAAGTTTTGATTAATCAGTATGAATTTTTGATATATGCTGACGTCCTGGGACTTTGTTCCAGCCCTGCGTAGAGTTAACCTAAGTAATACGCATGCGCTTAAAAACTTTTTTTTTAGAGATGGGACGTGTCGATAAATTTATAATTTTAACAAATATATATATTTTTTATATAATTTATTGTGATTATTATATTTGCTATAGAAGGACCACAAAGTAATAGAATTTCATTAAACAAGAAATGGTGTTTTCAATTTATACACTTGTCACCTATTAATAGTTATAAATTCGACAAATTAAAATGACCCACATCTTGATATATGTGACGTATTACGTAATATGAAGATGAAGAGTTTGTATGTGTTTTTGTTCATTTGAACCCGCTCTGAAACTATTAACACAAACTCTGAAAATATAAAAAAAAACCTTTTTTATTTTATGGCTCACTTAATTTAAACAATAAGAAAGTTTGTAGGTATATTTTATAGCAAATTGTAGGGATTATTAGGAAAGCGGGATAGTTGCGTCTGATAGAGGAGACTCAAAACTCAATACTTTAGGAAAAAATGAAAATAATGCAGTTGTTCAGACAGTTAATGTGGCCACCCAAGTTACTTTTCCATTTGACAAAGGTGGCATACATTTTATTATATAAATTAATTATATAATAAAGCATTGTATTTTTAAATACACGTGAACACGAAATTGTAGAATAGCTGACATAGATTAAAGTAAATTGATTAAAAATATATTACATTTTAAAATATATCGATATTAATTATTAACAGCACTACCCTAAAAGCCCACCCTCTATCGATTCGCCCCGGCAAAGCCTAATTCTGTCTATTTGCTCAACTTTATTCACGCAACTCTACCTTATGTAATGTAACATTTATTCCAAAATGAACCTTATTTTTTTACAATAAAATATAATTTATCTCGCTATACCAATTTAATATACGACGTTATCATTTTTCTTAAAGCCCAACGTGATAAGCAATAATATACCATAACTTGATGTGCTAAAGTTCATATTATTGTGTCAAAGATGTAAGGGTAGTTGAATCTTGTTCAAGCTGAAACTGTGGTTTCAGTAAGGCGTCTTACTGATGAAATGAGTTCTAACAAGTACAAATTTATATCTAGTGTTCTAGTAACCAGTTCTATGAAGGTTTTGTGACGAACGGACAGTGTTATTTCGTGTATATAATAGAATAAGTATGAATAGTTTACTCGTAAGCGTAATGGCAGGTGGGTTATTTAAGAACTTTAATTGGTCATGAAAATTTTCTCATAATTACATATATAAAAAGTGAAATTTGTGATAATGATAAATTTTGTTAATATTATGTATTAAATAGAACCTATGTCTTTTTACCTGAATGTGGTGAAGCCCAAAGGGCACCCCACCTTTAAACTTCTTAGGTTTTTATTAAAATTTAAATGGCATTTATATGCCATATCCGACTATGATATGGATCAGTAAGTTTCTGTGATTTTATGCAAGGTCCCATAAATTAATTAATTATTCTTTGTAAGAGTTACGTGTGTATGTATGTGTATCATATAACTTTTAACAGTGAAATGAAGATATAATAAAAATTTACCTGGTGAAGTTAAAATTTACTAAAAAAACCTGTTAAAGTATTCTTAAAATTTATTTTGCTATTTAAAGATTAAAGAAGGTAAGATTATAAGGTATCGATACATAAATAAAATAAAAATAAAATAAAATAAAATAAAAATAAAATAAGCCTTTATTTGCTGTTCTTTTTAACACTAATACATATAAAAATTAATTATTTCGCCTTAAGCGAAGATCTTACAAAAAAAAAAAAAAGATTATAAAGTATCGATATATAACTTATGTTAAATAAATAAAATACCTACTAATGGAGTTAAATGTAGGTACCTAATTCTGCAATATGGCCTGATCAACCTCGTATGGAAGGCCCAGCAGTGGGACCTTTAAAAGGGCTGAATACATTGTGATTCTGTCAAATATACAACAAATCTTGTATATTTGACAGAATCACATTCATACAAACACAATCACACAATCACAAATGAATGCTTTTTAATAAATACTTAAGTTACTAGCATTAATGACATATATTTAGAAATATAAACTTAGCTAATTTTAAAGTACCCCTTATTTTCATAAAATAAATTGTTTATATAGAAACCAAAATGAAAACTCTGATCATCCTGCTATCACTGAGTGTGGTGATGGGTGTACCACAAAAGCCAAATTTGGATGCGATCCTAAATCGTCGTACGGACGTCTACATCGCCGGCTTCTTCCCCTTCGGGAAGGGAGTGGAGAACTCAAATACTGGTATCTTTAGATAATGTTTTTGACAGTTTTAAAGAATTATTGCTTAGATTTATCTATTTATAGCATAAGACTAGCGACTTACCCTCGCTTTGCTCAGGTACGTCCTTTTAGGCACAATTTTATTTATAATTTCATCGGTTTTAACTTTTTTTACGCGAAACTCTGATTCTTTTTCTAAAATAAAAGTAGATACCCCTTATAACATCAACCATCTGCCAGTGAAACTCCCATCAAAATTGGTCTAGCTGTTTCGGAGATATGCTGGAATAGACAGACAAAAAAATCAAAAAAAATCTTGTTACTACCGTAGGTATATACTTTCGTATTATGCATTTAGTAAAAAGCTGTTATTTTGACATTACAAACAGACACTTCAACTTTTTTGTCTGTATAGATTTCACATGCAGAACAGACTTTCTGTACTAAATTAGTACATACTTAATCGATATTAAATATAATACTTTCTTAGATTTACGCGAACATTTAGCGTCTAAAACCTTAGTTTCTCCCGTGACCATGATTGCTGTAAAGCATTCGAAACGTCGGGAAACAAAAATCAAAATAAATCCGCGAATCCGAAACTATATCTATTAAATATTTATTCCAATATTGCGATACCGAGAGCTCATTCTAGAGATACAAAAAGTATCTAAAGTAATTTCATTATATGCTGGAACTTTTACGTTTTTCCGATAAGATATACCTACCGTCTTCAATAGTATATAATAACTTCACAAACTTCGGGTAAGTCCCTTAGGATCCTATCTCTTATCGGGATACGTTGTTTCATAGCTCAATATTCATATAGAGCTACTAAACTTTATCATGTTTATTAGAACATATTTCATCACCCTTGCTTCGCTCGGATTCATCCGTAAATACGTTTTGACGGTTAGTATGGAATAAATAGACTATATACTATATAATATATCGTGTAGCCTTCCTTAATAAACGGGTTATCTAATGCACAACACACAAACAAACAAACGATGACGGGTGTGGCTCAATTTGTGACCCTAGTTGCTATGCCAGCGGTCGAAGGTTCGAGTCCCGCTGGGGGCATTTATTTGTGTAATGATCACGATTGCTTGTACTCCAGTCATGGGTGTTTATATTTATAATATGTATGTATTTAAAAGTTATATGTATGTAGTGTATCAACTATTTAGTATCCATAACACAAGCCTCGTAGCTTACCATGGAACTAGATGGTGCTGTGTGTTAATGTTCCAAAATATTTATTTATAACTCTGGCCCTTTATAACATTAGTTTAGAAGAGCTAAGTACCAAAGCTATGCTAAAACCGCTGTAGGTCGAGGTGTGATGCCGAGCGTCAAGCTGGCGCTGGATCACGTTAACGAACACGACTCCGTGTTAAGAAACTACAGACTTCACATGTGGTGGAATGATACTGAGGTGAGAGACTGATATTATGAAGGAATTTTTAAGGGTGGCGATAAACTTGTTACTATGTTAAATCGGAACTTTAAATTTTATCGAATACCTTCCTACTAAGTATACCTATACATAATCTCTTCCTTCGATCCTTGTAAATAGAGAAAGAGTAATATTGCCTCGATAGTTTCTTCATTTGAAAAAAGCCGCGCAAAGGAATCAGGACTAATATTTTTATTTGTCAACACAAAAGCTGATTGTGAGAATCGAACTCGCTAGCTCCGTCATTTGCCCAGTTATTAACAAAGTTACTACCTATTTTGTATTTTAGGTTTTTAGAAAATCGATTAGGTTACCATATAAGGTACAGAAAGGCAATAAAATGTATCGTGCGAATCTACCATAACTGTATTTTATTATCTCCGATATTTATAAAGTTACAGTGGTTTATTTGAATATAAACTATGTCTACGCAGTTACACTTATACAGTTTGGCGCAATATTAAAGTAAGGACAAATTAAATGAATTCAAATATAAATGGATGCCACCACGTATTTTCAAAAGCAATTATAACTACAGTTGGATATTCAATTCTTTTCCTGTGCTTTATATGTGTGCTATTTAGGCACAGTTTACTTATCCAATGTCGCGTAGAATGGTGAAGACAACGTTTGATATTACCAGTCTGCGAAAATGAAGCTGTATATCCGCTAACTTAGGTCATTGAAAGCTCATAAGAACTCTCCCTTAAAGTTAAGTTTAGTAAAAACATTAAATTAAATATTCTTTATCAGTGCAATGCAGCGGTGGGTGTGAAGTCATTTTTCGACATGATGCACAGCGGTCCCCACAAGCTGATGTTGTTCGGCGCAGCCTGCACGCACGTGACTGATCCGATAGCTAAAGCATCAAAACATTGGCATCTTACTCAGGTAACAACAATAGGTATTGCGCATCATTCAGATCCAATTAATACTTGGTCACAAGCGGGAATTCTTATTTAAAACTTGCTAAGAGAAGTTTTAATTGTCCAAAATATTTAACGAAAGGAATTTATAGAACCTTTTTAATAATTCAGATGGGAATCTGGTGTGTTTTTTAATTTTTCGCATTCATAGTACAAATTTTTAATGAATGTCTAGATACCTAATATTATGATTTACCTATACATATAATAAAACTAACTGATCGCTGTCTGCACATGGAAGATATTTAAGAAAAACTATTATTGGGGGTCTTTATTAACGCAATAGAACCCAAAACAATATTTTTAGAATTTTTGTCTGTTTGTCTGTGCATTTGTGCGCGCTTATCTCAGAAATAGATTAAATGATTTGGGCGCCGTTTTCACGGATGTATTGTGGTAATCATCACTTAACATTTAGTATTTGTTTTATTTCAATCGGTTCATAAATAAAAAAGAGATGTCGATTTAAAGAATAACCTAGGGACAGACCCAAGCGAGGGTGAGTCGCTATTACATAATATTTATCTATTTCAGCTATCATACGCTGATACTCATCCAATGTTTACGAAGGAGGCTTTTCCCAATTTCTTTCGAATCGTGCCCTCGGAAAATGCATTCAATATGCCTCGAATTCGGCTCTTGGAACATTTCAACTGGACAAGAGTTGGGACTATCTACCAGAATGAACCTAGATATGCTTTGGTGAGTAAAGGATATGGAGGCATTTATCATTATATGTATGTATTCAGCCCTTTTTAACGTCCCAATGCTGGGCACGGGCCTCCCTTCAATACGAGGAGAGATCAGGCCATAGTCTACCACAGGTTGGTGGACTTCACATGTCTTTCGAAAACTTGCTAGGTTCTCTCAGACATGCAGGTTTCCTCACGATATTTTTTTTCACCGTAAGACATGTGGTAATCATGTTGGAAATGATTCGCACATGAAAATATCAGAGGTGCGAGACCCGGAATTTTAACCCGCTTCACTCGGTTTCCCAAGCGAGCGCGTTAACACTGGGCTACCACTGCCTGCTCTGCTCTGCTGCTACTATCGTTATATAGTTTCGACAATATAGTTTTATTGATTTTAGAGTCAAGTAGTCATTTTTTTATTGATTTTATAAATTTAAGTATGCTAAAGATTATAACGATAACCTTATGCAGGCTAATAATAAATTGCATACTGTTTTCTAAAATTTTTAGTCTTTCAATGCATAATACTCAGCTGAGTGTCCTGTTTACTTGAAAATTGGTTTTTATTCCATCTTCATCAACAAGACCATCATTCATCGATCAAAAAACTACTAGATACACAATTCGATGCAAAAGTTCTCTTAAAACTGACACCAATTATGCTTAGGTACCTAATTATTCTAGTTGAAATAAATATACAATAATGGAAATTAAGCCGTAAATGCAATGTTTAAACTTGTTTACACAAAAAAATTAAACACAAAAGCGCGTTCAAATGTTCAAATGAGCGCTCATTCGGTGAGGACATTTTTGTCACTGATTGTGTATCTTGTACTGTTTTGATCGAAGTCATCATTTATATATATAGTAATCTGCTATCATCCATAATAGGTCATCTGTTAGAATTTGTATTACATTAAAAACCGTTATTTCAGGCCCACAATCGCTTATTAGCAGACCTAGATTCGGCAAACTTTTTAGTAGACGAATCTCAGAGCTTTGCAACTGAAGTGAAGACAGCACTATCTAAACTGAAAGAGAAGGACGTTAGAATAATTCTTGGAAATTTTAACGAAACTTGGGCATTGAATATATTCTGCGAAGCGTATAAGTAAGTATTTGACAATATTACTAAAGTTTTAAATACAGAAATAATTACAATCGTGGACCATATGAATGAAATATTTAATATCTGCGTATACGTTAAAATGTTTAAACTATCTGGAGTTATCATATTTTTATTATTACTGAGCCATATTCTAGATGCTTTGGATTGGAATAAACGCCATCGTTAAACAAAGTTTCCATTTTAACACCCACCAATTAAAAAATTGGAAACAGCACGAATTCATAATTTTTGATTGATTGTTACATATTGTATTTATAATTTTATATACAGGTAGTGTCACTTTTTGGCTGTTACTAATAGTAGCCTATAATAGTTTATCTGTGCAATAAGTTTTATCTAAATCCGTTCAGATGTTTGAGCGTGAAGAAGACAAACGTACGAACACGCATAGAAACTTTCTCTTTCATAAATCATAATATTAGTCTCATAATATGTTTTATTCCTAACTTTAGGTTAGAAATGTACGGGCGTGCGTACACATGGCTACTGCTAGGCACGTATAGCAACAAATGGTGGACGCGACGAGCGCCGTGCTCCCGGCGCGAGCTGAGCACTGCCTTGGACACCACCATCCTGACTGATCTTTTACCGTTGTCTACTACCGGAGAGACCACTGTCTCGGGCATTGTAAGTTTTGTCATGTTACATGTATTTCATTCTTGAAACAAAGTTAAAATCAAAAAATTTACAGAACCCTTAACTTGACCAATTTTTCTTTTAACGAACAGTATACTTTTCTAGTGTGTCTTTGCTAAATTATCATAAGCACAAAATGATTTATCCGAAATACAACTGAAACCCGTTGGGGGAAAATGTGGATAAGTAACAATCGCCCATCCATAAAGTTTCGAATTTTACTTACTGTGATATGATATATGATGTATGTACCTATTTAACTGTTTTTACATAGATAAATTTATTTAAAATAAAGGAAAAAAATTGAAATTCCAAAAAAATTACGTATACAAAGCAACACTTAATTGCTACTACTAAATGTCCGTGGAATTGCGGCAAGAATGCTCTAGCCGTGTACCCCCGCTAAATGGCAATAGCGATTCGAAATGCGATGGGCGAAAAACGAGACAGCTTTCTTGTCTAGAGGCGATTAGACGGGGTGTTATAATAAATGAAAATAGATCCTTACTCGTATGGAAATGTACTTTAAGATTTATTTTTTTAACTTCAGACGGCTAAAGATTATCAAGTGGAGTACGACCGAAGGCGAGGCGTTGAGTATTCCCGGTTCCACGGGTATACTTATGATGGTAGGTTATTATATTTTGTAAGCAAGTAACGTTTGCCAAGAAAAAGTAAAAAAAATATAACTACAAGATATACGAAATAGCAAACTTTACATATACTATAACATTGTACACAATATTTAATATTTTTTTGGAATTTTAAGGTATTTGGGCAATGGCACTAGCCATTCAGACCGTAGCACACCGAGTAAAGTTGAAATACAAGGAAAAGACGGTACAAGATTTCAGATATCGGGATAAGGAATGGGAGCAGCTATTTCTAGATGCACTGAGTAACGTCACCTTTGAAGGAGTTACTGTGAGTACAACGTATGAAATTTGATTAAGCGTTTGAAAGAGTTCGAAAAACAAAGGATATAGTAAGAGTCATGTTTATCCTTAAAACTTGACTGAGTTCTATTTACATTTACTGTTTATCAAAATTTCAGCAAAATTGTAGCTCAATTTTATTTCCCAGGGTCCAGTACGATTTTATGACAACGAGCGTAAAGCGTCAATCCTGCTAAAGCAGTTCCAGGGGGAGATGGTGGGGGAGGTGAAGGTGGGGGAATACTGCGCGGAGAGAGACCGTCTAGATCTCAGCAGTGGAGAGCCCTTTAAGTGGATTGGAAAGTAGGTTTTGATTGGATGTTATAGTTATAACTGGATATAAAGTAATATATAGTTGGATGTTATAGGTGCAATGGATTGCAAATCAAATTTATTGGTTTAATAAATTTAAACTTACTGCTATTATAAAAGTGAAAGTTTATTTGTGTGTCTGTTAGTTTTTCCTTCACGCTGAAATGGCTGGACGTATTTAGATGAAAAGTACACAGAACGACACAAGGGATACTATCTATACTAATATTATAAAGAGGCAGAGTTTATTTGTTTGTTTGAACACGCTAATCTCAGGAACTACTAATCCGATTTGAAAAAATCTTTTTGCATTAGATAGCCCGTTTATTGAGGAAGGCTATAGGATACAATATATTATCCGAAACAGTTCGACTGATTTTAATGAGATTTTTTTCGTCTATTTGTTAGGTATAAAAATAGGTCGTAAAGTATTTTTCACGCTCCTACCCCCATCACCCATTTTTTAAGTAACTAGGAACAAACCCGAGCGAGAAAGGGTGAGTCGCTAGTAATGTATGTATGTATCGCCAGGAACCCCCCAAAAGACCGCACTCTGCGTCTGATCGAGCACACTCAAGTGAACATCACGATCTACTCGGTGTTGGTGTCGTGCTCCGTGCTCGGCATCCTGCTCGCCACCGGCTTCCTCGCTATGAACATACACTACAGGAATCAAAGGTAGGACTGTGTAACTCTGAAATTTTATTGTTTTTATTGTTTGTTTTACAAGTAAATGCGTATGTTTCTTGATTTAGTCAGTTGTAAATCTATATTCAGGCAGTGGTAGCCCAGTGGTAACGCGCTCGCTTGGGAAACCGAGTGAAGCGGGTTCAAATCCCGGGTCTCGCACCTGTGATATTTTCATGTGCGAATCATTTCTAACATGATTACCACTTGCCTTACGGTGAAGGAAAACATCGTGAGGAGACCTGCATGTCTGAGAGAATCTAGCAAGTTTTCGAAAGAAATGTGAAGTCCGCCAATCCCCACTTGGCCAGCGAGGTGGACTATGGCCTGATCCCCCTCGTACTGAAGGGAGGCCCGTGCCCAGCAGCGGGACGTTAAAAAAAGGGCTGAATAGATACAAATCTATATTCATGATTATTTACTTTTAATGAATAGGTGTAACCGTATATGATATACTATATAAATTACAAGGAAAAATTCCATCCATTATGGGATTGGAATAATATTTTTTTACAAACTGTGCTATACATTATAATGATAATCATCAGAAATATAATATGGTTTGTAATAATAAAGTACTACATTACATCGTTGCTTATATATTTTAATGAACCCATATGAACTTTTTTATTTTTAAGGAAATTATCAACAAAAAATACATATATTAATATTCAATTAGGATACAAATGTTTTATCAGGTATATAATATGTTTTGTTAGGTATATAAAAATGTCATCCCCACACCTTAACAACCTGATCATCGTGGGCTGCATGCTCACGTACCTCAGCGTCATCTTCCTAGGACTGGACTCCAGCCTCAGCAGCATCGGTAATACCATTAACATGCATCATTATATCTTATATGTCTGTTCTGTAATCATTCATAAATATCTTTGTTCTTTCTGTCTTTCGGATTAAAGGTAATTTTGATAACTGATCGACTGGTTAAAAGTAACTTCGATAGTTAGCACTTTTAACTCGCATGCCGCTGGCACGTCATCTCATCGAGTTCATTAATTCTTAGGTCTTTCTCAGGGAGTTCCACGTGGAGGTAATAGCTTGCAACCCCAGCTTTAGCTTCCCGAGCAGAATTGAACCTATAACCAAACTTTGGGAACCCCTCCCTGTTTTAGATTCTGAGAAAGGCCTAGGCAGTATCTAGGTCATCGGAGTCGACAGCATGTTTCCAAGTTTTGGTTTACTCTCTTATGCATTGCTTTTATTGATTTTCATTTGTTTTTTCAAGCTTTACGATCCGGTGATTGTGAGTACTTTGACGTTTTCGCTTTTTTTGTATTTTGTTTTATTCAATTCTGCATTCACACTTTGAATCATTCGAATCACCTCGGCGAATAGCTTATCGCTATTTTATGTAATGCATGCTTATCATAATGGTAATTTGGAATTAGCGTACTTTATAGGTATCAATTGTTTCATAAAATATTTGAAGTGCTATTTAAATTTAGATAGTTCCATGAATATTTTTATTACAACATACTTAGTCTATCTTTATTTCCTTATTCATAAACGTTCCCAAATTTTTCACGATTATGCGATGATGATTTTAATGGTTTTTTTCAATGAAACTAGATAATTTCAAAAGAGATCCTATATTCTAGAAGGTCCTTCACTTTCATGTTCATATGGATTTAATGTGCTCTCCAAACAAACACATACCACACTATAGGGCCGTGTGGTGCTACGATGAAAAGAGGCGGCCGTCTTAGGCGACACAAAATAGGGGCGGCATTTGGAACTACAAATACTTACCCCAGACTCTCATCTCAACTCATCCGGACTCAAATTTTTCTGAAGGAGAACCCCTTTTTTGTAAAGCAATTGACATAATATACCAACCTACCTTTCAGCAATATAACTCCAATAGTCACTGAGTAATATTATGATGAATAGATAAATGATAAGGCTTTCGATTTTGCGTTTTAGCTACGGAACCCTGATGAAAATTACCTAGGGGCGGTATTTCGAAAACTGCCACATTATATACTTTAACATAAAATACCGGCAATTTCTTTGCAGAAAAAATGTAGGAGTAGCTTGACATATGATACACCATAGAATATTAGCACTATCTTATCGAAAGCTTATTTGATAACAATAATCTAATGCTAATTCTTAAACTTAATATTTTTAACTATGTAATATTACAAGGGTTCTTTGATTAAATTTAAAATATTTTATTTAAATTTAATTCTTTATGTGACAAACAAACACATCGCATAAACTTTTATGTAAAAAATCAATGCTAGTTTATGACTTTATGGGACTTTTATGAATAAACAAACATATTTTATTATTGCAACATAGAATCTATAATTTAAATATCATAAAATATTTCAATCAGCTGCGTTCCCGTACATCTGTACCGCGAGAGCTTGGCTGCTGATGGCAGGCTTCAGCTTGGCATTTGGGGCAATGTTCTCCAAGACTTGGCGGGTTCACTCCATCTTCACTGATGTTAAACTAAATAAAAAGGTACTTAATTATTTTACGGAATATAGATTTTGGTAGTAAAAATATCAAATATTAAATCCAATTAGCTGATATTTTTGACTTAAACATAATTTAAAAAAAAATGCAAACAAATACGTAACAGAATGTTGTCTAATACAATTATATAGATAATTTTTGATAACAACACACAAATTAAATAATTTTAGCTCAAAATATGCTGGAATTAATTCTTTTGTTTTAGGTCATAAAGGACTATCAGCTGTTTATGGTAGTGGGTGTTCTGCTTTGCATCGACTTCGCTATAATGACGACTTGGCAGATTTCCGACCCATTTTATAGAGCAACTAAACAGATGGAAGCTTATGTGAGTTCAATTTATATAATAAAAATATAATAATTTGACCTACAAAATAATATTTAGTTTCACTAGAAACTATAATGTTATAAGTGAGCTCTTTAGCCTATTACTTTGATGTCGCCAACGCCAAAACTTTACTAAGGAACTAATTAAATTGTGAAATATGTAAAAAATGCGTAAAATGTCATGGTTTATTTTTCATGTGTTTTACAGCCTCATCCTACAAGTGAAGATATCGTAATAGTACAAGAGAATGAATACTGCCAATCTGAGCGGATGCCTATATTTATTGGGGTTATTTACGCTTACAAAGGACTTTTACTGGTTTGGGATTTTTTGTTAATTTTTAATAAATTTTAAGTAATACTACAACTACATATTTTTAAGTAATACTATAACTACATTATTTTTATTTCGTATCTATTACTTACTTTGTCATTACTAATATGAATGGTATCGTCATATGTGATCATATTTGACTCATGCACCTGAAACTATTGTACTTTTTATACGTTTATAATCTTACAATCTCTAAAAAAATGTTGACAAAAAATGCATTTTCTTTCAGGTCTTCGGTGCATTTCTTGCTTGGGAAACAAGACACGTGTCTATTCCTGCATTAAACGACTCCAAGCACATCGGACTATCGGTCTACAACGTGCTCATCATGTGTATTATGGGTGCTCCAATTGCTTTGGTAAATATTTACGTTTTTGGTGAAAACTATATTATTTTTTACTAAAATAGTATTTCCTAATTTTTCTAAATAAAAATCATTGGTAAGTTTTTCTTATATCTGTTCAATATTTTCAGGTGCTGGCTGATCATAAAGACGCTTTGTTCGTATTGATCGCAATATTCATAATTTTCTGCACAACTGCTACTTTATGTCTGGTTTTTGTTCCCAAGGTAATAATTAATTATTATTATCATTAAATTATTATAATGTAAATATCCACTCTTTTCCTATAGATTGGTAAAGTACCTAGAGTGAGGACTAATATGGGACAGGTAGACATTATTTAGAATTTTTTGACAAAAATACGGTTCCCAAATAGGTTACTCTGGATGTATCTTCTACATATACATATTAGTTTACCCCCAGAAATAAAAACTCTGTTTAAAGATTAAGAATAAGATGTGTCAACCCCAAGCTAGTGGAGCACTGGTGCAACGGCAAGGGTGAGCCGGGAGGCATGGACCAAATAATAAATAATTCTAATTAGGGTTACTATAGTTCAAGAAAAAATAATTAGTTTATATAAAAAATATATTTATTTAAATTAAAATTAAGGTTTTCGATGTAGAATTGTATCTAAAGTTTCATAAATCCCTAATCCAGCTAGTGGAGCTCCGTCGCAACGGCACGGGCGGACCGGGCGGCGCGCGCATCCGCGCCACGCTGCGGCCTGCCGCGCCGCACGAGTGCCGCTCGCCCGGCCCCGAGCTCGAGCGCCGTCTCAAGGAGCTGCGCCAGTACAACAACCGTTACCGGCGCACGCTGCAGGCTAAGGACAATGAGCTGCAGGTAACGTACTGCCCAAACGCGATATCCATCTTGGAAATTTGTATTATATTTGTTTAAATTTGTTTAAAAGTTACTCTAGTTTAAAATGCGGCGATCACGAAGACTACATTTGGTCGAAGTGATACTCTATAGCCCCAACTAAGAAATTAAAAAAAAAACGTATACTGCACTGACTATATACATTACACACTGATCGCATGAGTTTTTAGCTTGTCTACAGACACAAAGCTTGATATAACAGTACAACGATAGGTAAACTACTATCTAATATAGTATTATATATGATCTGTGCTACTATATAACGCGGCGCGGCGGTGTATGCATTTTTAACCGACTTCCAAAAAAAGGAGGAGGTTCTCAATTCGACCGTATATATATATATTTTTTATGTTTGTTCGGGCATTTTTTCGTCGTTTATGAACCGATTTTGATAATTCTTTTTTTGTTGGAAAGGAGATATCTCAAGAGTGGTAGCATGATAAGGAAACCAGGATCTGATGATGGGATCCCAGAGAAATCGAGGGGAACTTTCGAAAATTGTAGCGGCGACTAGTGCGTTTGATAACATTTTCATTAGGTATTTTAAAGCACTACTATTTAATGAAGATCTGGAGTCGATCTGATGATGCATCCGAAAAATAGTCGAGGGAACTCCTCAACGATTTACAGCAATTACCTGGTGTTTGGGCTTGATTAATTTGTATTGGTGATACGTCTACACTAAAAATGGAAAAATAATAATGGAAAAATAATAATGGTGTGCTTTGATTTGTATTGGCTGGCACCGACTTCGAAAAATCTGATTAAGTATCTATTCTAAATGAAAACCCCCGTTTAGTTATTTTTTACTTTTCAGTGCCTGGAAGTCGGTTTTTTTTTTTAAAGTTATCTTTTGAGTGTAAGGCATTGTAAACAGCTCGAACTAAAATAAACCGGTTTTATTAACGGCGTGCGGTTGTGTGAAACTTTAGAAATAATCTGATCTCTGTAGGAATGATGTGGTAGTAGTGGTGTTACAATAAGGAGCTACTCCCTTATCCATAATTTATGGTAACCACCTTTTTAATTGAGATAGAATATAATTTTTTTCTTGTTTTTTATTTATATAGAGTTTTAAAAAAAAATGAATTAACTAACAAAGCCAAAAAGTGTCAAGTTTTATTATAATATCATCAAAATGAATGTGAAAATTTTAAATGTTATCTCATAATGCTTTTCTTCTTTTAGATGCTGTTAAGTAAACTAGGCAGCGACGTAAGTTCAGAATCATCAACACGGGACTCCAAATCTCCTGCAACTCAAAGAACTCGTTTACCAGTACCGAGGGAGAATCTCAGTCATCCTGGTAAATTAATAAATTATCTACTACTAGCGATTTACCTATACGGTCCGGACCTATAGGTCATAATAAATCTGTATATTAAATTTTATTCAAATTTGGCCAGTCATTTTAGCATGAGGAAGTTACAAACACATATATCCGAACATTTTCTTTCACACAAGAATAGGTTTATACTTTCGGAGCTTATTCGGTACAAACAGACAAAGTAACAAAAAATCTTTGCTCTTTATCGTTTTAGTATAGATTTACGCTTTTTGTTCGGAAAAGTAAAATAATTTCACTAGAGCATAGGAGTTAAAAATAAAAATGAGTTTTAAATACGAGTGAGTGAGGACCAAAATATAATTGAAAGCTCGACGTTGATTTTTAGTGAACGCCTTAGAAGAGGAATAAAGCAAGGTTCAACCTCGCCTTTTTCGCCTCCTAAGGCGTAATATGGCTAATAATGTAGTAGATATATCCCGAAATTAGCGAGTAATTTATTTTTTTATAGATTTGTACCCCGTTGCAGAGACGAGCGACATTACGTCCGTGTGCAGCCTGAGCGCGTCCGCCGGCGCTGAGACCGAGTACATCGGTATGCAGGCGCAGGTTGACAAGTGAGTCTGCTACTGGCATTTATACTTGAAGTGGAATTTACTGTAAAAAATTAGTTTTATGTATGATGAATTTTACTAACAAACGATTAATGTTATAAGCTAGATACTTAAATACGTCGTGGCAAATGCATTATACATAGAACATTTCACACGTCTGTCACGTCACGTCTTTTGAACCGCAAAAAGAATACGTAAATATAGCGTGTGAACACTTCGCTGTTTCTAACGTTAAAATCGAATACTGTAAAAGCTTGCAATTAGAATTTCGTTTCATCAAAATAAATTCTTTGTTATCAAAATATCATGTAATTTATGAATTTAAACTTTCGTGAAATTATTGTATCGTCTATAATTAGAATTTTACTCAAGAAATTTCTAATAAAATTAATATTATATAAGTAATTAGTTATACGCCACCAACATGATTTTAAAATCCATGAAGCCTTAAATTTTAAAGGTAAATAAATATATGAATATAAAATAACTTCCAGACCAAAACCTTCAGCACCACCCGAACCGGTAAAAGAAGTATTGAAAGAACCTAAAAAAGAACAAACAAAGAATGTTTCCTTCAAGAACCACTTGGACTACACCAGTCCCCCATCTTCAAAGGCTGTGCCTGAGAAAGATCAACTTGCAAAGTTACCATATGGATGGTCGGCTGAGGTAAGTCCAGGACATAGAAGATATGATTCCGATTCTCTGTCAAATCCGTCGAGCCTTTACTAGTAAAGACTTAACAAGCAAACCAATAATAATTACGTTTTAATACATCTTAATTGCCTCTACTAAGAATTTCTCATATTTAATTACCTTAGGTATCATATGTCAAAATTATGTTTTTATTCCATTTGCTATAGAAACCCTTGGCCCATGAAGTCAAAGTGCTAAGCACTTCTTAAAAGACACAACACCTCGTCTTATTGCCTCTCCTGGTGGCAGGAAAGCTGGCGCATTTTTTGCCCAAAGAAGCGGCATTGCCATTCAACGGGGGAAAGCGGCTAGCATTCTTGCCACTATTCTACGCGGACATGACTTGCACAATAATAACTAAGTGTACATTTGTTTTGTATTTATAATTACTTAAGTACATCTGTAATTTTTTTTATTGTAAAAAGGTACCATATTTAATAATCTGTTTGGTGAAATGATGAACATTTGGTAAAGAAAACAAACTATTTCCAAATCAGGAACCATCTGAGCCGCCAAAGCTCAAATCGGAAGCAGCTAAAGCCGAAGCTAAAACGATCCCGGCGCTGAAGTCGAGCGACACCGCCACGGCCAAATCAGTTCCGGCGCGCGTGCAAGAGCCCATGTACACGAAGGCTGCCACGCCTAAGGTTAATAAGGTACTGTGAATGATGATAGACGACACGTTTGGCTCAGTTTGTAGTGACCCTACTTGCTGTGCCAGCGGTGGCGGATTCGAGTCCCGCTGGGGGCATTCATTTGTGTGATGAGCACGAACATTTGTACTCCAGTCATAGGTGCTTATATTTATAATATGTATTATATATTTAAAGTTATGTATGTGTAGTGTATCAACTATCTGGTATCCATAACACAAGCCTCGTAGCTTACCATGAAACTAGATGGTGCTCTGTGTTAATGTCCCAACATATTTATTTATTTATTAATGATCCGTCTTTATTTGTGTTGTTATTTAAAAAAATACTTTTGATCTAACATTAACTATTATTTATGAAAATATGATAATTTTTATAAACTGTTTGTGGCTTGATATCATAAAACTCGTGTTTACTGAAGAGAAAGAATCTTACTCACACTCAGTAAATACGCATCCACAAAACTAGTTTCGCATTGTATTTAATTATTGCGAATACACTGTAAGTTTCGTGAGAAAATTAAATGTCATGAAAGAAAATTATTCCTCGTCAATGATCTATTAATACTGATCGTTAATTGACACTGTGTCCAATACCAACAGACACCTGAAATGCAAAAGAAGATAAGCAAGCAAGAGGCCAAGCCGGTAAAGACGGCGCCGCGCGCACATCGCCGCGTCTCCAGCGGCGCCAGCGCCTTGCTCGCGGACATCATGCACATTGGCGTGGACCAGCGCGAGCCGCCGCACGAGAGGACCAGCGGGGTTGGTGAGTAGATCCTCCCGATCGATGTCGGCCACGGCGGCCCATATCACTCAGACTAACCAACGCAAGAGATATTGTGCGCACAAGTGAACTCTCTATTCCTGTCGCTCTCATACTCTTGGGATACTACGATTCGGCTAGACTGATCAGAGATTAAGTGCAGGACTGACGCATCACGATCTCTCCGAGACACGTTGGTGAAACACTGCCAACTTACCACTGGCTGTCACTGAGAATTTTTGACAGAAACATTTAATAATTTTACTTAACCCAGCCTAGATACCTACTCGAACCCACAAACCAACGGTTCTTGTTTTTTTTTTTTTTTTTTTTTTTTTATGGTATTCAGTGATAAACGAGCAGACAGCCCACCTGATGGAAAGCGATACCTGTCGCCCATAACACCTACGGTTCATGCATTTAAGTTTTATGTAACAAAACTGCAGAACCGCCGGTACGTTATCACTGTGAGGACTAAGATGTTATGCCTCTTGCCTGTAATTGCGCTGGCTACCTTATCCTTCAAACCGGAACACAACAATGCAATCATTGGTGCTTGGCGGCAGAAATAGATAAGGGGGTGGTACCCATCCAGTCGGACTCCTCAGGCTTGACAGAGTCCTACCACCGGTAAAAAGCAATACATGCTAGACTTAAACCATCGAGGCAGTTAATTAACTAGATATTAATTAATAATAGTAAAAACTTGTATTATATTACTTGTATTTGAACATATATTTCGAATTTTTTAATTTCTTTCAGGTCAAGAACGTGATCCGACACCTCCTAAACCGAAACAAGAGCTTGAAGATATTTTAGACATTGACCACGATTATTCTTCTACGGAAAGGAAGAAGACGTGTAAGTTGTAGTAAAAAATAAAAAAAATATATTTAATTTTTTGTTTAATAATAAAGTAGAGCCTTACCCTTGCTTTCTTCGGGTGCGCCCCTACTCTTTTTGCCATACCCATACATATAAACTTTACCTTTTTAATATTAGTGTAGATAAATAATTTATATTTTTTTATACATAGTTCTCTTCATTTTTAGGTCAACGAAAAGATTCGGAGAGAAGGAAAAAGGAAAACTTCATAGTAGTGCAAAGCGATTTGTGGGATACAAACACATTCCAGTACACTTGCCAGAAATCACCACCGAGTAGTACATATTCCGTTTCCATAAATCCAGTATTCAAATAGTTAAAAAAATCTTATATTTTCCATACTTATATGAATAATGGATATATATAGATATATTCTTAAATTTTTCTTTTATTTCAGGTCACGCTCATTCACCGATGCAGAGAAGTGTTTCAGAGAAGAGTCGACAGCAGCAGCAGTCGCCTCATCATCATAGGTATGCTTAAGAATAAAGTCATTCTAAATATTTAATAAAACTATCTTTTTTGGATTTTTTCGACGTCGGGAATCAAAAATCAAAATAAATCTGCGAAAAAATCCGAAAAGATAGTTTTATTTAAAATTTCAAATATTGGCGTAAATCTAAAAAAAGCATTATAAACCATATATGTATGTAGTTTTTTAAATAATGTTTTAAAATAAATTTTACTTCCTATGTCTTCTAAAATAGTCTAAAATGTAGTATGAAACGTATTTCGTAAATTACGTTTAGCCGATTTCATAGGTCTCCCATAGGTTATATTTTGGTGTTTTGTTTTAAAATATAATCTTTGAATCTTAGAAACTTAAGAATGGACCCTTTTTAATTAAATAATTTAGAATAAATATTAGGTTTTCTTGAAATCGGTTTACTTTTTACTTATAAGTTCACTAATTATTCTTAACAATACTTAATTTTAACAATATGAACGTTTTAGGGAAAGTGATACAAGAAGTATGGATAGAAGAGCTTCAAACGCTTCTATCAACCACGGTGAGTACGACCAAGAGTTAAGACGTACATTGTACGTAGAGAAATGTGTATTTGACAGAAACAGAAACAGAAAATCATGATAAATAGGTACACTTAATATTTTTTGTACAAGTTATGTACGAATGAATTAATTATTGATTTTACTCTTACGTTCAGTGGGCTCGGGACGCGTCGGGACGCCAGAAGGCTACCGAGATTCTGAAACTCTCCGGATGACTGATCGACTATCTAAAGTACGTTGTATTTATATAATATAATAATAATATATATTTATTATTTATACTTCCAGTTTCAATTCCTATTATATAATATACGAGTTTTATTATATTTTTAGTGAAATCCAATGGTAGCAGTGAAATGGTTCGAATATAGCTTCATCTTGGCTTATATGCTAGCACATGCTTAATTTTTTTTTAATCATATAATGTCGCTTACAGCGTCGAGGCTCAGAATTCCCTCAACCAGTTAGCACTCCTCCTCATCAAATCCAAATGAAGAGAAGACAGTCCGCTGCTCAGGTGATATGATAGCATCTTACAATTATACTACTAATACTATACTATTAGGCTATCTTTTATTCCGGAAAATTGTATGGTTCCCGTGGGATAGATTTGTTTTTGTTTTTCTCTAGGGATGAAGCCGAGCGAAGCGAGGGTGAGCCGCTAGTTTTTCATATTTCTAGTGACTTACCCTTGTTTCGCTCGGATCGTCACTCGTCCCTATGTACCAACCAATTGCCAATGATATGTTACTCTACAGTCTATCTGAATATCTAATTTCATCCAAATCCATCCAACTGTTGCAGCATGAAGGAGTAACTTACTTACACAAACTTTCGCGGTTATATCGAAACTAATATAAATATCACATTAACAAGCTTGTGAAACAGGATTTAAATATATATATATATATATATATATATATATATATATATATATATATATATATATTTAAATGAAGTCATATTTAATAGCCAAATTTATTCTAAATTCTCTATGTTATTTTTCAGATGAGAACATACCAGGAGGAAAGAGAAAGCAAAGCGGAGCAAACTCAACGCAGACTCGAGGATCTGCCTAAACCAGTACCAGAAAAAATGGAAGAGCCAAAAGAAACAAAAGATTTCAAACCAGATCCAGATATTATAAGGATTTCGAAAAAATCTGAATCTCCTGCGAAAAGAATTCAGGATCCAGATACGATAAGAGTGACTAAAGGTCAAGAATCACCTTCGAAGAGGTTAAGGCAAGAGGCAGAGCCTTTAAAGAGGGCCAAAGGCACCGGAGATTCCCCGAGACTGAGTCAGGTTCAAACAAGACCTGATCATCATAAAAGTAGCCCTAACGTTGCATCTAGACATAAAGCTGGTCAGTATTTTGTAATTGTTAGGTAGTTGAAAATGTAAATTCTAATGATAAACGGAAAAATTTTATTTTTTATTCTGTGATCTGTGTCATGTAGATACAACTTAGCTACGACTAAAATAATAATTATTGAAATTTCCAGAATCTCCTAATAAACGTGAAGAGCGTAAGTCCGCGACGTACTCCCGCAGCGAGTCCAAGCGTCAGGAATCAGTGGAGAGGAAGATGTACACCGCGAGCTCTGAGTCAGAACTGTTCGAATGTGCTATATTACCAATCTTCCAAAAACTCCTGACAGAGCGGCACAAGAGCCAGCCCCATGGCCTCAACCTGAGCTATGGGGTGAGCTGCCCAAATATATCCATTAAATGTGATATTGTGGAGTATTTGTAATTTTGTGTCTGTGTATTCCATAAATTGTGATTAAAGATCTTTTTGGTGTCATAGTGAGTGTGTGAAAAGTGTAGCTAGATTTGGTATTCAATTATGGTAGATAAACTACCCGTGGTATGGTTCATTGATGGTGGACATCTGTACAATACATATTTCCAATATAACAAAATCGATGCCATGTTAATGAAAATGTTGCGAATCTTTGAAGTATTCCATTTATAATGTAAATTATTTGTTATATAATTTCTTAAATCTTATATAAATGAGAGCACGTAGTACCGTTACTTTTGATAGGTATATAGTTAGAAAAAAATATTTTTAAAAATTACGGTAAGTGAAAGGAAATGTTCTTGAGCAAACCAGTAATTTAAAGATACTTAATTTATAAGTAGTTATAATTAATATAATAATTGACGATAAAAAATCAAGTTCAGTCACGGGTTTTTATATAATTAAAATAGAAATTTTCTAAAAATTACTTATACCACATTGTATATTGCAATTTTAGCAGAGTTAGTTTTATTGTAGTTAACATTGAGGTATTAGTATTATTAGAATGTTAGGTGTTTTATCTTAAAATTTATTAAATTCATTCCAATGCACAATTTGTTATTGTTTATAGTTTATACATATGTATATATTGTATAAATGAATAGTTAACCCTTAACTTGGTAACGTATCTAATAATGCAGATATTACAAAAAAATGTTTTGGTATATTTTAACAAAAATGTTTTAAATACAGTTCATGTGCATATTCGTTGCCATATCGATAGTTTTTTTAATCTATTATCAGAAAGTGAAAACGAATATAGAGAAGTATTAGTCCCAGCCGAAAATACGACAAACAATACGAGACACGTAAGTTTATTGAGTAATAGTATCTACATTCAGTATTGATGCTTCCCCGTTCAAAGTTATTATCCCGCCGACACCTTTACTAATATTTTTAATAGTTAATACCACTACGACACACGTGTTATCTGTACCATTACCTTCTAATGGGACTCAATCCAGTAAAAGAGTATATATAGTCAAAAAGATCATAGTAAGGAAAAAGAATGTTGAGGTGAAATGGACAACTGCAAGGTTCAAATACACTGCTGAAATTGAAAACAAAACATTTAACAAACCCTATGAAACAAAATCATCCTTAGAATATTTTAAAATATTTTTTCTCGAGGATATCTTTGATGTGATAGTACGAGAAAGCAGTTTAAATCATATGAAAATATAGGCACGCCTATGAATGTGATCCTTATGGGTATCGTACGTTTGCCAGCTTATACGGACTATAGGTCTAAATCACTAAGATACAGCCAAATAGCAGAATTTATAAAAAAGGTTTTAACTGATCCAGCGATATTTGCATATTGTGGACGATTTTGTGGTGACGATGGTAACCGTGACTACAAAATAATACCTTTATTGGAAGAATTCGACAGAATTGTATAAATACTGAAGAAGAAAACCGGTTCAGTGTTGGTAAAATGATGATGCCGTACAAATGTACGAGAGCTGGGACCCGAAAGCAGTATATAAAGAACATGTCCAGAAAATGGGGCTTTTAAATATTCGTTAGAACTGAGAGGAAGAAAACAGTATGGGCTTAGCATTTGAAGTTGTTATAGCTTTGAGCAAGACGATCAAACAGCCCGCTCGTAGTGTTATTTATTTTGATATATTTTTTTACCTCTATAGAATTAGTGCATTACTTGAGACATAAGTGCGGTATATTTTTCTTGGACCTACATTGAGACCAAAATAGTGAATATGTATAGATGTCTGGATGTATAGATGTATTGTTTGTTACTCTTTCACGCAAAAGCTACTGAATGGATTTTTATGAAATTTTAACACTAATATGGCACATACATCTAATCGAATAACATGTAAGCTATTAAAAAGTATGGTTCCCGTAGGATAGATTTATTTTTGTTTTTCTAGAGGTTTTAGCCGCTAGTATTTTTATAAATTCATTTGTTATTCTTATACCTTCTATTCAAGTTCATTGATTGATCTCATAGATTATAGGTAATACGTACTAATACTTTTTAAATATAATAAATAAGTTGTTGTTGATTACGTTCCTAATATGACTGTGATTTTAATTAATAATTTCTTTAAAATATTAATTATGTTTAATGGAATAAATACATTTTTTTCATTTCTTTACATTTGTTTTTTATTTATATCAAAGCCAGCATATCCTTTAGTGCAAAATGCACATGAACTTTTAGATATGAATGTTCTAATAGTTGCCAGTGTGCATTATTAGATGCAAGGTATAAATACAAAATTAATTATGGCAAATTCTTTTTTAATTTTTTCGGTGTTTATTTATCACAGAACTCAAATATAAAAAAAAATGTCATCTTAATCTCTGCCAAGTTAAGGGTTAAAACAGTTTTTAATAGTATACTGTATAAGTATACGATCTGTGTAGATAAAAATATGGTAGAATTGTACTAGTTACTAATTATGTTATGATTTAAATCCCACCTTGCAAATTGCAATGATAACAACCAGTGAATGTAAGGAGTAAGGCGTTCGCCCTAAAAGTAATTATATTTCATATATGTAAATTGCAATGTAATTGGTACTTTAATTCCGGCTAACTTTTAATCATCAAAATCTAACAATGCTTAACAGGCTATCGATTAATTTACACCATACAGCATGTTAATAAAACTCGTTCCACACTAACTGATTTTCACTGTTGTTATACGTCATTGCAAGAGTGTGATATTATTATCGGAAGAAATGAAAATTAAGTGTTCAACTTAGCTTTGTTATTTAAAGCTAAATAGTAAATAAAATATATCATTGTTTGCTTTTTTACTAAAATTAATATGAGATTCCCATTCATGTTAAAATATAGTTGTACATTTTGTTTAAAATAAAAGAAGGGCTTCAGTTAAATTGCACTATGTAAATACGTTATATATAACTTACACAATATTATACATATTGAGAATAGGTGTCAATATAGTTTAATTTTTTTCTATTTTATGATATTGTAAAGTAATTAAGATTTATAATATTATAAGTTTTATTTAAAAATGTTACTTAAAAGTATGTATGTATGCTACTTTTCGCACGTATTAAAGACTTAATAGATATTATAAAACTAAAAAGTATAAAATTCTCGTAATAAAATTTTGAATTATAACTTTTTTTATTTCACAATCCATAGAATTAAATAGTTTAATGAAATCGTCATATGTAAATCATCGTCATATGAAAATTCAAAATAATAAGTCAGAACATGTACAACAGGGTATCTTTGAATCTACTCTATCAGCCGAAAAGACATAGTTAAACAAAGTATTAGCGGTAAGCAAATTTTCTTTTGTGTTAGTTGCAAATGCGGAATTAAATTCGAATGCTTAAGACACTATTTATTACTTAGTTTGCAAAATGTTTATAATATTATCCATCAAAGTACTGAGTCAATCGTACTGTAAACTACTATCGTTAATTTTAAAAACAGTAACTAGGAAAATTTAATCATCGCATATTTCATTTATATTAATATTATGTAATATAGTAAAAATATCCTCTCTAATTAAGTGTTATAAAGCCGCTCTCGAAGGAGGCGCGATTAAACCGAAAAGTTAATATAAATAGGTCAATAAGCTTTTTTAAGAATTGTAGACATATTTGCTACATTTTAAACGCCGTATATAAAGTATAATTAATATAAAATGTGGAAACTAGGTCTTGTTGAATATATTTTAAGAGAGCAGTTGGTTTATTATTGTTGAGCGTATTATTAACGCCATTACATTTAAAATTAAAAATATTTAAAGAGGTAATGAATGATTATCGTTATTATTGTATGTATAAGGCAGTGGTAGCCCAGCGGTAACGCTCTCGCTTGGGAAACCGAGTGAAGCGGGTTCAAATCCCGGGTCTCGTACCTTTGATATTTTCATGTGCGAATAAGTTCTAACATGATTACAACTTGCCTTATGGTGAAAGAAAACATTGTGAGGAAACCTACATGTCTGAGAGAACTCAGCAAGTTTTCGAAAGACATGTGAAGTCCGTCAAACCGCACTTGGCCAGCGTGGGAGGTCCTCCGTGCCCAGCTGTGGGACGTTAAAAAGGGCTGAATACGTACAAATACATGCCATATCAAGTCGAATCCATAAGTTATAATTAAAAAAAAACCATTGCTTAAATATTCTTTGCATAATATTTGACTAACAATTAGATAATAATCTTAAAATTGGACAATAATTGATAATAATCTGAAGTGTTCTTCGAACTTTAGCTAATTAGCTACAACATTGACTACTCTCTAAGAGATATTGAGAGTAGGTATAAGCCAAATGTGCATCTCCTTTTCACCCGACTGCGCGACGCAAAGAAGGGTAATGTGTTTATCAGTCTATGTGTGTATGGATGTATGTGTTTGTTTTGTATGTGGTATTCTAGAGACCAAACGTGTAGGCCGATTTTAATGATTTATACGTCTTTAGAATCGTCTTGATAACGCAAGTGTCATTGGCTACATAAAAATAGTTAAAATTAAAATTGTGGATTTCAGGCGCCAATTTGTGTGTCTTTAAAAAAATCTTCCTAACCAATCGAGTTGGGTATCAAATAAAGTTTTTAAGAAGCGATCAATATATATATATAGAACTTATAAGTTATACTCATGTTTAAAAGTAATTTAGAATAAAAAATTATTAAATATATAACTTTAAATGTTTAATTGGCAAAAATTAAAAAGCTTTAAGTAAAAAAATATATTGTTAAAATAAAAAAAGAACCCGACTGCATAAAAGCCAACTAAAAAGATGAAAAGAAGTTGACGAAGGAATAAAGGCAGTTAGAGACATACATGTCATTCTTGCCGCAAGATGTATGCACATGCATGTCTCTGACTCCATAATACTTTATTCCTTTGTCTACTTGTTTTCATCTTTTTAGTTAACTTTTATCTGTACGGATCAATCATATTAATTTTAAAACTTTAACTACAGGCCACTAATTTGCTCTTTTACTGAATTTAATTAACCCTTCTATTCATAACTTAATAATACATATAGTTTTATAGTAAATAGTTTTAGTTTTGTGTAAAATATAAAAGTACAAAATATATCATAAAAGCTGCGATCGTTGAACAGAACGAACCTTCAGTATGACATACTAAAGTCACACAGTGACATTGACAGCGGTATCGTGTTAGAATTTTGTCGTTTTTTTGACACAGTATTTTTCTGTTGGTCTCGCTGTTTGGTTGTGCTTTGCGTTTTTTGTGTTATTAATATTATCGTGAATGCCGTGTTGTGTTACTTTCTGGTGATATTCATGTGCTAGCAACAACAATCATGCCGGTCTTCCACACAAAGATCATTGAAAGCATTTTGGAGCCGGTGGCTCAACAGGTGAGTCATACTATTTATAGAAGTTTGACTTTCAATTTTATTCCAATTAACCTGCTTTACAATATAACTTTATCATTTAAATACATGTAAAACATATTTTTTCGATATTTGATACGTAAAGGTATTTAATTTTATTACTTCATTTAAAACTGAACTGCCGAAGCTGCACATGGAAACGTGCTATATCTACATTGTTATTAAAAGTATGTAAACAAGACAATTAAATTGGGAAATATGGTGTTTTAACTTTTTATTATAATTTTGTGTAGGTGTAAACTAAATTGTGCCTACTGTTTATGTTTGCTTACATTATCGCGTTCCTGCATTATGTCATCGTCGTAAAGTTATCTCGAACATATCGAAACCACTATATTTGGCATTGACACTATTTAAAAGGTGATTTTTAAGTACAAGATTATTTTTTACTAGCAATTTTTATATTAAGGTGTATGTTAGAATTTACTTTGTTTAAATGTAAACTTTGTTTCATGCAATAATTTTAAGTGAAAACTTGTAGTTTATTGGGAATATATTTAAAATGATAACATTCTTCCTTAAAAATAACAAATCAACACTTGGAAGTTGTGTTTTGTTAAGGAGGAAATGTAAAGATTAAAAACTATCTGTTACTTAAAGTTTATTTAAATAAATTTAAATTATTATTATACAAAAAAAAAATTAAATTGTTTATCTGATATGAAACTCAAAAATAAGTTGAATAATCAGGTAATTTTGTAATTATTTCTTGACGAAGAATCTTGTGTAGGCCATAACTTAAAATATTGTATTTATATTTTAGCTACAAGTAACATGGCTGAATTGTGATAAAGCTGACTAAATCACTATATTCTATTTTTACAATGTAATAAACTACAGTGCCTCGAATCTTTAGTACTGTTTCTTATTTTTACCGCTGACAAATGAGATGTTCTAGATGTATTAAATGAGTAATGTAAATGAGAACAAAATGATAAATCAAGAAATACCTTTAAATATTTTTGTGAATAAATGTACATTTTTGGATTTAATTTTTCTTATATAAAAAGATGTTTACCTTTCAATAATTACGTAAGGTTCCTGAGGAGGGGAGGGAGAGGGAGAGGGGGGGGGGTTCTCAACATCTCTACATGCCCTTATGTCCGGAGGAGGGAGGGTTAAAGCCATTCTTATGTAATATTTTATAAGTTAAAATGTGTGATTTCTAACGTGGCGTGATGGTTATTTTAGAGCTAAGTGTTTGGGAAAACCAATCTGAAATATATTTTTTCTTTTTTAATATACAATTTCAAGAATAAAAATGTTTGATTTATGTCAAATTATAAGTTTTAGTGCAATTGATCCTTTTCCGAAATGAGAAGAAATCTTATGTAAGAAGGGGGAGGGAGGTGGAGTCTGAGAAATCTTATGTGCTCTTACATGGGGGTAGGTGGGTCAATAATCTCCAAAATTGTCTTTATGTAATTAATGAATGGCCCCTTATTGAGTGCAAAAAGTTAAAGTAAAGGGGTGTAATAATTTATGTTCAATAAACTATGTATAAGTTTAGCAATTTTGTTTCATCTCCTGTCTTTAAAATGTGTCATGAGACTGTGCTTTTTAACTTACTTTTGGCTTTTAAAGTATATTTGAATTTGAAAACATTTTTCTTATATATCAAGCTATTAATGAATAGGACTTTTAAATATTATCCATAATATATTTATTTTTATATCATGTTCCTTGTTGTTTGTATGTGTGTGTGTCTCTATGTACAGTCTTTGTAAAACAAATCTGATTATATTTATTGTTAGAGCCATGAGAAAAAACAAACTGCTTATTAACGAGTGTAGACAGGAAGCAGGTCAGCTGTTAGCAAATGAAGTCATATCAGCATAATGGGTAATATTTTATGAGCCGCAACATAGCTGATTTGATTTATAGCAATCAAATACTTTGGTACTTGAGTCGGGCAGATTTGTTTGAAACAAAAAAAAATCTATCTACTGTTTATTTATCATATTATTTGTAGTTATGTCTTTGCACTTCTAAAGAATATTTGCCTTGTTGTTATTAAAGTGTGGCTTTTTGTTTTACTATCTGATATGCAGTATATATATATGTATATAATATGTTAAAGAAATGAAGAAATATGATATTTTTTGTCTGTATTAAAATATTTGTTGGTTTGTTTTTTAGTTTTTTTCATGTATTTTGCTTAGACCAGTCTTATCACGAGAACGCAATTCGAAAATACCGAAATCCATACACAATTACCTATAAATATTTTTATTTGCTCCTCAAAAGCCAGCCAGTATATTAAGAGTTACATCATCCATTAGCATAAAGAAACATTTCATAATATCTATAGTATCAACAGTAATTAGGGCCATGAAGCTACAACGGTCGGCAGACACATCCGCTTTAAAACTGACCACGCTATTTCTGCGACTCCCTTCGTGTGTTGATTCGGTCGTTTATGATATTGTATAATACAGGTAAAGTTACAGATGAATTTAAAAGTTTTGAACTACGAGATACTAATACTTTCTTAGATTTACGCGAATATTAGACATTTAAATAAAACTATCTTTTCGGATTTTTTCGAAAAACGTCACTTCAAACGTCGTCAACGTCGACACTTAGAAATTCAAAATTGTTATATCAATATATAATTATCTTATTTCTTACTAATATTATGAATGTGAAACTTTAGGTAGATGTTTGGACAGCCAAACGGATCTGGATGTGTAGAGATAGATTGTAGTGTGGAATAGCACATAGACTACTTTTTATCCCGGATAAATGTACGATTCCCGTGGGATAGATTTTTGTTTGTTTTTCTAGTGCTAGTTACTATATACTTAATCACTTTTTTATTTTGGAATAAAAATTGATGATCTTTGAGCCACTGCAGTAAAAACACTTGACTAAATAAAAGTTTGTAGTAGTATCTACATGCTGACCTTCTAAGTTGAATCACATGATTAAATGTATTCCTGTGAAATTTCAATTACACCTGATTTAAACTAAAATATGAAGTTGCAGACCGCCAATTAACTGCATATGTATCTATACTAATATTATAAATGTGAATGTTTGTGAGTATGGATGTATGTTTGTTACTCAATCGCGCCAGAACGGCTGAACGGATCTGGATGAAATTTAGCACAGAGATATATTCTGGAATAACACATAGGCTTTTTATCCCGGAAAAATGTAAGGTTCCCGTGGGAAAGGTTTGTTTTTTTTTTTGCTAGGGGCGAATTTGAGCGAAGCGAGAGTGAGCCTCTAGTATATGTACATAATAGTAACTAACAGTAAATAAAAAAATATCACGTTGTTGCGACAGTGATTTTTGCTAATTCCAAAAAATTTATCAAAATCTTATACCTAATATTCTTTGTAACCAACATTCCATATATATATAGTACTTGGAGAAGTAGAAGAAGAATATGACTGAAGAGTCATCTGCCTAAAATAAAGTAGTCTCTCCAGGATAATTTCTAAGAAATCCGTGCGAATTTCCGTGAATTCAATTGTTATCGTTCACGCCGGCGTGTATGCGGTCCTCGAGGGGTTAAGGAGCTTTATATTTCACGAATCTATATAAAAAAGGCAGTGACAAATTTTCTCCGCCATTTTTCAACCGATTTTCTTTTTTTTTGTTTAGTAGCTATTGACAAGTTTTAAGTGTTATCAATAAATTTCTTTTATTCATTACGGTCATTACGGTCGAATTAAAACCACCGGGCGAACATTAGTTATCTTTAATGTTTATTCTAATTCCCGTATCCATACTAATATTATAAATGTGAAAGTGTTTGTTTGTTTGTCCTTCTTTTACGTTAAAATAGAGTGACGGATTGGCGTGTTTTTTTGTATGGAGATATGTAGTTGTAGGGCTGAAGAGTGACATAGGCTACTTTTTACCGTGGGAGATTATCTCATTTCTAAGGGAAAAACACGTTAAAATACAACCCAAAAAAAAAAAATATTTATGATCACAGTTACTTGAAACTTAATATTATTGTTCTTCAATACAATTAAATAAATATGTGTTTTAGCATTTTTTTTTAATTCACCCCTAAGAGGGTAAAATAGGGGGTGAAAGTTTTTATGAAATGTACCTTTTTCGGTTTTTTTTTTGTAGTTTTAGTGCGAGCGGAGCCGCGGGTTCTGCTTGTCATATAATAAATGTTTGATATAAGTTAGTCTATTTATTTTGTGTATTATATCTTGTATGATGTATCGTTCTCCCATTGGCTACGTAGGTCGAAGTAGTTAAACCGCAGAAGCACGATAGTTTGTTCTCCAGTCATGGGTGTTTATATTTATAATATGTATGTATTTAAAGTTATATATGTGTAGTGTATCAACTATCTGGTATCCATAACACAAGCCGTAGCTTACCATGGAACTAGATGGTACTGTGTTTCAATGTCCCAACATATTTATTTATTTATATTTTGTATACGTCACAAATAATTACGCTGAATTATAAACATCATTGTCAATTCAATTATTCATCACATCACTCATTTTTTCATAACAAAGAGCAGGTGGTACAGTTCATAACATTGCTAATTTTAAGCTCTGACTCACGACTGGCCTCTTGCTTTCAGCGTTTTCCCACCGGCCATCGGCGCCTAAATTTAAAACTGGTGTTGTAAACTTCTTTCGTAATCTGCTGGGTTATTTTTTCACTGATATTATCTATAGATTATACTGGTTTATGTTATTTTACCATGAGAATGTCGTGGGTTTTGAGAGTTTTTAGTTGCGTTATTATGATTTCTTAAATACGACCAAATTTACGTCTTTATGTATCTAACTTTTTTATGTAACTTCAGGGTAAGCAAATGAACTGGACATATTTTCCAGGTTTTCACTTTGTTTGTTTGAAAGAGGTTTTATTAAAAGAAAACTATTTTGCAAAGTATTGCTTTAGTTAAACGTGTGATATCTATCTCATGTACCTAACATGTACAAGTGTGTATACTTGTATAGGTATGCCAAGGAATGTTACTTTGTAATTTAACCATATCGATTCAAAATAAATGGCACATATAATACGTACGTCGTGCAGTATTTAATTATTACTAATTTCTTTATACTTTAGCGACTCACCCCCTCGCTTTGCTCAGTTTCGTCCCTAGGTTGCTTTCCCATACAAACTTTCATCCCCATTTTCACCTTCTTAGAGGATGATTTCCGGGATAAAAACTATGCTATGTCCTTCCTAGGGTCTCAAACTATTTTTTTACCAAATTTCATCTAAATCGGTTCAGTGGTTTCGAAGCCTTTTCGGTACAAGCAAAAAAACAAAAAAATCTTTACTCTTTACATATAACATTTGTATAGATATAAAATGTGATGAAAAAGTTTAAACAAGCATTAAAAGTAGAGATTTTTAAATTCTTAATATACAATATGCGTAATGGCATACGTTAGAAGAACATGATTTAATTAATTAATTATTATTCCTAGGGAGTTACTGTTATTATAAGAAAAATGAAAGACTATAAACATAAAGATATATATACATAAGTATATATATATATATATATATATATATATATATATATATATATATATATATATATATATATATATATATATATATATATATATATATATATATATATATATATATATATATAAGTATATACGGTCGAATTGAGAACCTCCTCCTTTTTTTGGAAGTCGGTTAAAAAGAAGCAATCGTCTTTAGGAATTGTTTGGAATTTTTCAACTACACTGTCTTGAGAGTCGAGACAACGACGAGGGCAATTATGTGAGACCGCTCGCTAACCGGTCGGATTCACCGGGAACCGCCCAAGAATAGAACTGCATATATCTGTGTGCTAAATAATTGGAAATAGACGACCCCACTGCGGTCAGGATACGGACTTCATTGAGAAAATGGCGTTTAAATTGACGACGTTTGTTTCGAGATTTCACACCATAATTTTGTTGAAAGCTTTTGTATTTTATGATTACGACCCTTTAATAATATATTACAAACAATGTGTCAAATTTCAAAACAAATCCGCAGTAACAAACAAACACTAAATCTATACTAATTTTAAATGTGAAAGTTTGTGAGTATGTATGCTTGTTACTCTTTCACGCCAGAACGGCTGAACGGATCTGGATGAAATTTGGCACAGAGATAGATTATAGTCTGGAATAACACATAGGCTTCTTTTTATCCCGGAAAAATGTACAGTTCCCGGGGGGATAGGTTTGTTTTTGTTTTCCTAGAGGCGAACCCGAGCGAAGCGACGACGGTGAGCCGTTAGTGAACTCATAAAGTATTATATATATATACGTATGAATGTGACGTGATATACCTACTATTACTGTGTAAATGCGTGAAGCGTTTATGAATTTACGTAACCAATCATGTCTTAAAAGTATGCTACAAGTTAAAATACCAATTCGTATTCAGTCCTTTTTTTAACGTCCCACTGCTTACACATGTCTTTTAAAAACTTGCTAGGTTCTCTTATATATGCAGATTTCCTCATGATGTTTTCCTTCACCGTCTTAATTGGTAATCATGTTGGAAATGATTCGCGCATGAAAATATTAGAGATGCGAGACCCGGGATTTGAACCCGCTACACTCGGTTTCCCAAGCGAGCGCGTTACCATTAGGCTATTATTAATTATAACTGATTAACTGCAGATTTCTATAAAATAGTTTAGTTTATATACGGTACTTTGTCAGTACTTATTAATCGAGTATTTCACAGTTCACTTGATCTAAATTAATTTTTTTTGCGTGCATGCAGCATCCTCGGTAACACGTGACGAATCATAAATAAGATGGATCTTCAGAATTTCTTTTAGCTTTGTTGCTAGCCGGTGTTGTGTCGTGTATGCCAGTTTAGTTCACCTTTACGTGAGTTCAATTAAGCCAATTGCGTTATTAGATTTGTTAGGAAACAAAAGCCTTTAGGTATTATTTTTAATTTTTACTTTATACATTTTTGCTATCTTATCAAAACTTAGGGTCGCACTATGTCACTGCGAAGATTCTATAAGAAATAAAAACATTGGTGATTATTAATTACAGGATTATATTAAATAAATCTTTTTGGATTATTTCGCGGATTTACATGTCCGCGGAGTTAGTGACATGGTCACGGGAGAGACTCTTCCGTGATCATGTTTGCTGTAAAACATTCGAAACGTCGGGAACTAAAAATTAAAATATATCCGCGAAATAATCTGAAAAGATAGTTTTATTTAAAACTAGCGACTCAACCTCGTTTCGCTCAGGTTCGTCCCTAGGTACGTTTTGACGCTTAGTATGGAAGAGATTTTTATAAAAAAAAAAAAACGTGAATTTTTCCGATGTTTTAATAGTTATTCTGTTATTCGGGGTAAAGACAAATCCAACAAAATAAAGACCATAAAAATCGGTCCAGCCGTTCTCGAGTTATAAGTGTTGTAACAAATCCGACTTAGTTTTAAATATATAGAATATGTGAAATATTCGTGTAAATTTAAGTATTATTGTGATACTAGTTATTTAAGAAGTGTACCCTGTTTTAAAATATTTCAAAAAACGAGCAGATAGTTGGATCATCGCGATATATTCGGCTATGACGAACCAATTTTCATGAATGTTTTTTTCCAAGGGTATACTTCAAAGGTTATACTTCAAAAAAACTTAAAAACTTCGTCTTAAATTATTTAACTCAAATCAGTATATCTTTATTTTTACCTAAAAAGTAAAATATGTAATGTTAATTCTACACTTTATGGAAAGTGTTTATCATTCAGACATGATACAGAAACAAATAAGTATGTATGTAGGTATAACTTACAAACTCACGGAAGCATATAAAATTAGACGGATTGCATCGTTTCATGGGAATCGCTAACAATAGCGAATATATTTATATTCTTGTTGCATCACAACTAGCCTGCCCATTGCAATTTCTTTGACCATTAAAATTTCACCTGTGTCTATTACGTGATTTTGCTTATTTTCCTTAAGTTGTGTTTGAATGACTTTAGGTGGTAGGACTCTGTCAAGCCTGAGGAGTCCGACTGGATGGGTACCACCCCCTTATCTATTTCTGCCGCCAAGCAACAATGATTGCATTGTTGTGTTCCGGTTTAAAGGATAAGGTAGCCAGCGCAATTACAGGCGAGAGGCATATCATCTTAGTCCTCACAGTGACAACGCACCTATGGTTCTGCATTTTTGTTACTTAAAACCTAAGTGCATGAACCGTAGGTGTTATGGGCGACAGGTACTGCTTTCCATCAGGTGGTCTGTCTGCTCGTTTGTCACTGAATCTCATAAAAAAAAATGAAATAATGTTTTAGAGTTCCGTACTCGAAGTGTGCCAACGGAACCATATTACTATGCGTCCTATGTTTACAAAGTACGTGTTTCTATTGCCGCTATAACAACAAATAATAAAATTAAAAATAATAAAGATACAAGAAACTTTTTTTTAACGTTCGTAATCGATCGTCTAGGTTAATATACTACATACATAGAGTAAAATTTATATTAATAAAAAGTACATGTATGAGGGTACGGAACCTTTCGTGGGCAAATTCGACTCGCACTTGACCGATTTTTTAGAAAGTGCTATATAAAAGCATAGTTCAATAAAACACTCTTTGTCCCTAGTAATGCATTGTATGTATACTTACTATTATTACATTATTATAAAATTACTGATCACATAAGAGTTCAGTGAAGTGATATTTTTGTTCATACAGAAATTCTATAGAAAAAAGCGCTATAATTTTTTCCCGAATTTCCTGATTTTCCGGGCAACTATTCCAATTTTGTCCCCTAAAAATTTTATTCGTAATAATTCACACATTAAAAAAAAAAACAAAACTGAGGACCGGATCCACGATCGAGATAGTGTATGGGCTGGCTGCAAATGGGCTATTTTTAATTCCAAGGCAAGGAAATTTTGATTTCCGGATGAATTTTTGATTTCATCTGATTTAACCTATATTATGTAATATTATTTCTCGAGTAAAATCATACTTTCATAGATTTACGCAAATATTTGACTTTTTCACGGTGAATCACACTCTGTCTGTGACTGACTCCCAAGACTATGTTTGCTGTAAAGCATTCGAAACTTCGGAAACCAAAATATTAAATAAAATCACGACAAAATCCAAAAAGATAATTTAATTTAAGAGTAAAATTACTTACGTTATGAAACATACATATGTATATAATAGTATATTATATTAAACACTACTCATGATTAGTATTATATACTTATATTTTTTTTAATCCCAAAATGTACACTTGCCCCATATTATTGCCACCTTGACTAGTACACACCTGATCTCAATGACATTATCTCCGCCATATGGCCGCAACGAAAAACACCCACGCGCTCACTTGTGAAAATAACGCCTTTGTCTCGTCACGTCGTCGTTTTGTGACACTCGTGAGTTGTCGTTATGTTGGCCTACAAGGGTTTGTGTCACACTACTGTGATTGTTGCTTTGTAAATATACATATGTGGGGACATTAACACACAGCACCATCTAGTTCCATGGTAAGCTACGAGGCTTGTGTTATGGATACCAGATAGTTGATACACTACACATATATAACTGTAAATACATACATACATATTATGATTATAAACACTCATGACTGGAGTACAAACATTCGTAATAATGCATGATTCAAGAGTTGAGCAGTGAGGAACTATGGTAAATTTTGTAAGTCTCCAGCGAAGCCAAAGCAGATCGCTAATATGATACCGGAGAACTCAGTACGATGTCTATGATGCCTTTATAGGTCCGCCTATGCCGCAACAATATATAACCTGACCTGATACCCGCCCTTGACCTGAAGCGATATCAAAAATCTACAATTTTTGAACGTTATTTGTGAAACTCATTTTCGTTCACTTGGAAAGTTGGAAAAGCTTTTTTTTTGGTGATATATTTGAATAAAGGGATTATAAATAAGGTGGTTCATTTTCAATAGTTATTATTCAGATTTTCCCAATATTCTTTAGCTCCTTAACGTCTCATTGTTGGGCACGGGCCTCTCCTCATGGCGAGGTAGATCAAGCCACAGTCAATCTCTTTAACATACTAAATAGACTTTATTAGAATATTCATAATCTTTTAATCTTACCTCTAGGTAAGTAACAAATAAATATAGATGTTTGTTATTCGTTGACCTTGTAGTTAGTACTATTACACAATAAAATAAAATAAATACAATCGGTCTTAGACTGTTTTTTTTTTCAAACCAATTCCAAAGATTCCAACTTATAAAGATAAAATGTAATATTTTTAGAAGAAATAAACTTGTGAACTTGCTCATAGTTACGCTTTAATAGTTTTATATATTAAGTTTGTTTAAAATTCTTGTCTGATCTATGACTTTAGTGTTCAGTCTAATAAGTTAAGTAATGATATCAATGACATTTATAATGCTCTATTGCTATCACATCAATTATTATTTATTGTAGTAGGAAAAAACTAATGTTAGTCTGGAATAGCACATAGGTTACTTTTTATCCCTGAAAAATGTACGGTTCCCGTGGGATAGATTTGTTTTTGTTTTTCACAATATTATTAAATATCAAATCGAAATTGCTATGATAGATTTAGTATAAAACATTTGAATGTCACATTCAACTTATATAGACAAAGAAAATGTTTTGTTTTGACAAAGCAAATGCTAAGCCCTTTTACTGCGTCGACTTTTATGAAGTTATCTTTATGGCCGAGTGACCTTTAGAAGTGCTTTAGCCAATTTTTTGTATAAGGAAAAGTTGCCACTTTTAAACTAAGTTAGGTTTATTTTTTGTTAAAAATATTTTTACTGTCTTGTTGGTTTACTGTTTAGCATACAGCAGTAAATTATTAGAAGTTTAGTTCAAATCCTGGGTTAGGCTGTAATTAGTTATGTCGTTTTTCTATAAAGAAAATTTCCGTAACAGCCCACACTTGAAAAGTTGATGTAATATGCTTATGAGCCTATAAACGCGAAAAAATGTCGATCGCCTTCTGATTGTGTTACCGGACTACAGTGAAAGGAATAAAGAGTGGGTTGTAAACATAGTTAAGTACTATACTACCTTCCACGCAAATAGTAGCTGTAGCTGGTGTAAGAAGCAGCTACCCAGGAGAATATAGTTACTTAAAAAAATATGTTATTAATTTCTTCAGCTTTTAAATATTATGAAAGAGTTGTGTAAATCATAAGATTCATGTACAACTTTCGTCATAATATCTCTTAGCGCTGTTTTCCTTCTAGTACTTACTTCTAGACAACAGGACTTATAATTTGATGTAGATGATGATACGTTACAAATATATTAACAGCAAAAAAAAAAACTATTCCTCGGGAACCGTATATTTTTACGGGATAAAAAGTCTATGTGTTATTCTAGACTATAATCTATCTCTGTGCCAAATTTCATTCGATCCGTTCAGCCGTTCTGGCGTGAAAGAGTAACAAACATCCATACATACTCACAAACTTTCACATTTATTTATATAATATTAATACGGATGACAGATGAGAATGCAAAGAAATGATAATAACGATCCTTGGCATTCATTTATTTCTAACTGACAACACTGTTAGTTATCAAAACAATGCATACAACTCAATAAGTCAAACACCGGAACAACTAATAAATGGGTGTCATGACTTTCGTTAAACAAGGGGAGGAACGCCCTTTCCTGCACCCCTCCTTCATTGGCAGACGTTTGTATTGCACTGCAGTATTTCTTATAATCGTGATTCACCTTTACGCTATGAGTCGATATATTTAATTTTATACACTATATAGATTTGACACTTGCAAGGTATATTATTGATTTTGGATTTGGACATTAAAAATGTATACTATGTGCCCGTAAAGATTCCTGACCTAAAAAAAACATTTTTTTGGGTATTATTATGATGTAAAACGGAATATAACATTTACTTTTGTGAATTCACGATATTTCGCCATTATCAGTAACTCACAACGGCCCTATAGTCACGGGTATACTGAAGTTTTAGCAGGTGGATGTCAAATTTTTGCAATATGGTATTTATCTCGTTTTACATAATAATAATGTTGTCAATGGTTAAATGTATCGGTTATTTTTTATCTAGTATATATATATATATATATATATATATATATATATATATATATTTTATAATATGTAGGTATGTATTTAAAGTTGTATATGTGTAGTGTATCAACTACCTGGTATCTATAACACAAGCCTCGTAGCTTACCATGGAATTAGACGGTGCTGTGTGTTAGTGTCCCAACATATTTTTTTTTTTTTTTATATACTATTCCGAATTAGTGCTTGACTACGTTCCACCTGATGGTAAGTGGTAACGCAGTCGTAGATGGTAAGTCGCACTAATTCAGTAGCCACCTATTAACTCTTGCCTTGAAGACACCCATATTGTAATCGGACGGAAACACCGACGCAGGCAGGTTGTTCCAATCCTTAGCCGCACGTATAATAAATGACGTGGCGAATCGCTTCGTCCGGACTTGTGGAATGTCCACGACATAAGGATGGAGACCAGCCGTTCGTCGGGTTGTCCGATGATGGAAAGAGGATGGGGGAATTAAGTTGTGTAGTTCCTGCGCACACTCTCCGAAATGTAACCTATAAAATACACATAGGCTGGCAACCCTACGTCGGTGATCGAGGCTTTGCAAATTAGCTTATTTTATCGAAGTCTTTTTTTATCACGCGAGTGGAGTCGCGGGTTAAAATAAATTTGATAAAATGACTTAGCAAATCAAATGTGAAGACTAATAAATAAATGTCAGGTATAAGGGTAGGCGCGCCTTATTACTGCGCCAGCCCTACCTTTGCGTCTGGATCCAAGGGCATCGGCTACTGCAGTGATAAATAACTGGTTACGGTTCTTAAGATTTTAGTGAATTAAAAAGTCTATACTATCTATACTTAATATTATAAATGTGAAAGTTTATGAGGATGTATGTATGTCTGGATGTATAGGTGTATAGATGTTTGTTACTCTTTTACGCAAAAACTACTGAATGGATTTTAATGAAACTACAATAATATAGTTAATCAGAATAACACATTTTGTGTTTTTTCATTCTAGTGTTTTTGTTCTTCACGAATGTTTTTGAGATTGTTTTAAGCTAGGATGAGCCGCTAGTATCTTTATAATGGCCTAAATTTTGTTTATTTCAATGAAGGGATTTAGTCTTTCGAAATACAGTAGAGTAGGTACTGATTTAAATAATCTTTGAATTAATAATTTACAATATAGTAAGTGTTGACTGTTTTTTTTTGTAAACGTGTTCTGTGATGTATAGAAATAGTAGATTTAGGAGTAAAACAAGTACTCAGTAATTAGGTAAGATTTTGCAATCTTGCTAAAAAGACATGTAAATTGCTAAGGTAGCTTTACTGACCTCAAACATTAAAAAAATCATTTATTATTATATATATACATAATATACATGTACATAATATATATGTACATAATAAGAATGCTTATTAAAAGTTAAATTAAATAGAAAATTTTAGATGTAAAAAAAATGTTAAACCAAAGCTGTTGATTCTTGGATTTTATTCATTACATTTTTAAAATTTATCTCACAGCATCTGCATTGAAATAAAATATTTACGTTTGCTGCGAAGTTTCCAAAAAGAACGTCTTGAACATTTGCCAAATTGCTTCACGTACATTGATTTAACTTTAAAAACAGCCTCAAATTCCAATAAACCATTCGTCTAACTCCACACACCGAATACTCTTATACTTTCACTAGTTCTTAAATAATGAAAAAAGAATATATGAACAAAATGAGGCAAGAAGGAGGAAAGAAAGAAGGGAAAAAGGTGAATGAGAGGGAAATATATTACTCTAAATGGTTGTGCTGACCCGACAGTTGTTATTCTTTTCAAATTTCAATTTTGTTTGTGGTTTTATAATCATTTAAAAAAAATATGGCTCCTTTTTCTTAAAAACCTTATTCGGCCAGTCTTGCTTTTTTTATGACAGTTTTAATTTTAAACCAGTTGAAGACAATAGAGACACTTCTATTAATATTACGACAGTAATAAATAAGGAGAATTAATGATTTTGTTTGTTAGTTCTATGTAATTTGTAACCAATTTTATTAACTGTTTTTTACTATGAATCTGTCTTGAATCATCAATTTATGATGTATAAAACCTGTAAATAATTGAGTCATGGGCATCTATATACAACCAAGGATGTTTCAATAGTATATATATATAAAATATTTTTCGATACTGTCTCTATGTCAATGCATTTGAAAATAGTCATGTTTTCAAGAAAATCAGTTCTTGTTAACCTGTTGTGTGCTTTACAAAGTCTCCTAAGAATTTGGATTATATGTATAAGAAAAAGAGCTTAACCCCTCGAGGACTGCGAAAACGCCGGCGTGTACAATAACAATTAAATTCTCGGAAATTCGCACGGATTTCTTAGAATTTGTCCGGGAGGGGTTAAAAGCTAAAAGCTCGACTTTTGGGCAATGTAGAAACACATGCTTACATCAGTTTTCGTGCTTTTATTGTAACAATGACCAACTTCCATACAAGCTGTCGTCTTCCCATAGTGTCCATAATTTATATACTTATATGTACATTCTAAACTTAGTGGCTTAGAATGTGGTGTTACGTATAACTAGCGACTTAGCGTCCCTAGCTACGTTTTAAAGTTTATTATAGATTTTTCAGAGATAACATATTTTCACGCAGTAAAAAGTATCCTGTATGTTGACTTGGAGAACCAGCTATCATCATACCAAAATTTCATCAAAATCTGTCCAGTGGTTTTCTCGTGATGCGTTCCCGGACAGAAAGACAGACAAAAATTCTAAAAACTATAGATTCGGCCTCTGTATCGATAATAATGATTATTTCAATAAGATTTTCCAAAAAATATTTAATGTACAGATTCTGCTCGGAATTTTGTTATATGTATAGATTTATCATAAAGAATGAAAAGTAAAGAGCTTACTGTTTTGTAGAGGATGTTTATCGAGTGCTAGATGCTCTATAAAAGTGAAAGCTCGGATACTTGCATACGTACAATGCTGCCTTATATAGTATACGAACAATGTTAGCAGACCGTCTGGTGTAGTGGCGTCTAATTGATATTGCTTATATATAAAAGATTACGACTACTATTCTCGCTTAAGGAACTTTTGTATAAACTAGATATTTTTAGTATAGACTTATTAAAAAAACTAAGTGGAAATTCCTGAGTGGAATCCTGAAAGGTTTGTTAAGATGCCTTTTAGTAAATTTTACAACAAACTTAGCAAGCCATCGTTGCTTTTCAGTTCTTAGACCTATCTAACCTAAGCCTTATTTTTTTAACAATTGGTTAGCGTTTGTGTTTTTATTATTATTAAAAAAAAGTTTAAGGCGGTGTTTGACTTTTAGTATCGGGTATTAAATAAACATTAATACGGAGTAGACAATTTCAAGTCACAGACAGACACGTCAACTAAAATCTAAACCTACAGATAAATAAAATTGAAGTTCCATCTGTAATGTCAAAATAACAGCTATTTACTAAATGCATATATAATTATGGTACTTATAAGAAAAACACAAGTTTTAAAAGTTTGTCTGTCTGTTTCTTCTTCGGTTAATCTCCGAAACAGCTAGACTGATTTTTCACTGGCAGACAGTTGATGTTATAATGGGTAACTTAGGCTACTTTTATTTAAGAAACAAAATTAGAGTCCCGCTCAAAAAATCAAAATGTACCTAGGGACGCACCCGAGAGAAACGAGAATAAGTCCCTAGTTATCTATATAATAGGTAATAACAAATCTGATCATCACCTTTTTCTCCTCTGTTTGTCAACCGTTTTTATTTTATGCTAGCGACTTACTCTCGCTTCGCTCGGGTGCGTCCCAAAGTACATTTGGATTTTTTGAGCGAAACCCTATTTTTTTTTAAATAAAAGACGCCTAAGTTACTCCTTATAATATCAGCTATCTGTAAGTGAAAGTCCCCTTAGAATTGGTCCAGCCGGAGATTAGTCGGAACAATCAGACTGCTAGACAAAAAAAAAATGTGTTTTTCTTATAAGTACCGTATATAATTCCATATGCATTTATTATGAAGCTGTTATTTTGACATTACAAACAGACACTTTAATTTTTAATTATCTGTATAGATCTAGTAACTTTTGACGAGCTTTAGTGTTATCAATAAAAAAGTTACTATGGCCAAATTTCTACCACTAGTATATATAAATGTTGAGACAATGGTTATGTATCGAAAGCGAAAGCTCAGTTGCTCAGACAGGTTACTACGTCACACTGTGTACAGTATTGTTAGTGCAATTATTTCGAGCACGTCTTCATACAAGAGATGACTGCATAGAGAGAATAATAAATGCAAGTATCGTGAAAAAGGCTCGTATACACTTAAAATTCTCGGGTCTTAAAGACCTTGTCTTGTCATGTCTTTACGCTATGTTTACGTAGACAAGACGCTTTTACAAGCTTTTTTATTAACTTGCAACGTTATACTTTCTTAGAGTTACGCGAATATTAGACATTTAAATAAAACTATATTTTCGGATTTCTAAAATGTTTAAAATTAAAATTAACAAATATTGTAAGGTATTTTGATGCCAATTTTCAAAATTTTGAATTCATTTTTGTTAATTTTGGGTGGGCTGTCTGTAACAACTATATAATGCTTTTGAGACATCTAACACCTTAGTCTCTCCCGTGACCATGATTGCTGTAAAGCAATCGAAACGTCGGGAAACAAAAATCAAAATAAATCCGCGAAAAAATCTGAAAAGATCGTTTTATTTAAACTTGCAACGTTCTTATCTAACAATAAGTAATTTTTCTGTTTCTGTAACCATTTTTCCACGACTTCCTGATATTTAATTAATCTGAAATTTTCTATACTTTTGTAGTTTCGGTGATAGTAATATATTATGGTACCATCGAGCTGATCTGATTCGGGATGTAGGAACTGGAACTCCCTGATGGCTTACAGACCAGCCGAATTTGGGCTAGTATGTTTAGTTGTACTGAGTTCTTTCTATTATATTGATGACGAGGGTCTTGATGAAATCGGAAGATTAAGTAGGTCAATAAAATTGGGTACTCAAAGCACTTCAAGATTCTACATGAAAAATAATAATAGTATTTTATTTTGTTTATTGGTATTATTTTGTTCAGAGATACACTTATATTCATCTCGTGAATTCGAAACAATGCGTGACCTTCATAAATTTTTCTGTTTTCCTATTTTAAATCGCTAATTGACTATACTTTCGCCATTGGGACCGAGTTTATATTTAAATTTTTGATTTTAGTTTTGTTACAGATATTATTTAGTGATAAAGTTTGTAGATTTTAACCGACTACAATAATAAGGAGAACTCATTTCAATTGTTTTGATGTGGATGTTTCGCGTCGTCTTCGCCAATAGAAAACCAATTTTCATGATTGTTTTAAAAAAAATACTATTGTCAGCTATCTGCCAGTGAACGTCCCGTTAAAATCAGTCCAACCGTTTCGGAGATTAGCCGGAACAAACAGACAAACAAAAATTTTAAAAATTGCGATGTTATAAGTACCACATATGTATAATTTCATATGCATTTAGTAAATAGCTGTTATCTTCACATTACAAACAAACACTTCAATTTTATCTGTATATATGAGAAATTTCTATTTCCTAAATAGGTCGAAGCAATTGATCAGAGCTAGTTTAGGAATTAGATCAATGAAATGTGTCCTTTGCGGATGCTACAAGCTTCGGGAATCTAATACTTTCCTGTTAGCAAGATGAATGATGATGATGTAGGATGTGACGTTCTGTTTTGATGAATAGCTGAAGCCTAGTAGTATCGTCTTAACCATTTGTGTACTTCATTTTTTCAAAAATGCAGCTGTGAGTGTAGCAATAGCTATTAGAGATACCAGTAACACACTTAATATGGTAGGTATCTTTTGTGTCTTTTGCTACATAGCTTTTGAAAACATACAAATTGGGTTTTATAATTAAACTGTCGATTCACCCTTGCTCCCCTCGGATTTGTCCCTAGTTACATTTTAGTGTTAAGTATCGATTTCTCAGAGGTGAGATATTTTCCCGCAGTAAAAAGTATCTTATATGTTGACCCGGATAACCAGCTATCATCATGCCAAATGTCATCAAAATCTGTCCAGTGGTTTCCTGTGATACGGTCACAGACAGACAGACAAACAGACAAAAAATCAAAAAACTCTTCGGCCTCTGTATCGATAATAATGTCTATTTCAATAAGATTTTCCGGCTCACGGCTTAGTTACAATTTTATTATATGTATAGAAAATTGTTTCTTCTTATAATATTAAATCACCTTGCCTCTTATGGCTAGCATTTACAATATATCACTCATAGACATCGTATATGAAGAACATTTGCATAAATATCAATAAACGTTACTAATTCTATTGAAATTAATTTAAACTAATTCGATGTTTCGATTTAATGATGATACGTTTGGCTCAGTTTGTAGTGACCCTACTTGCTGTGCCAGCGGTCGCGGGTTCGAATCCTTTGTGGACATTCATTTGTGTGATGAGTACGAATGTTTGTACTCCAGTCATGGGTATTTATATTTATAATATGTATGTATTTAAAGTTATATATGTGTAGTGTATCAACTACCTGGTATCCATAACACAAGTCTCGTAGCTTACCATGGAACTAGAAGGTGCTGTGTGTTAATGTCTCAATTTATTTTATTCATTTCTGATGATGACACATCTCGACTACATTAAGTATGACGTTAGTACACACGGTAGCAATACTAGAAAATCTATCTTGATTTCTTGTAAGTTGTAAATGTGGATCAAAATAGGAGTATGACGTGATGGTATGTGGCATAAAAACTTGTGAATGAATGTGTCAGACTGTATACGGCGTGTTGCGTACGCGCACCGTATATGGTGGCGCCTGCGCAACTGTCGATAACCTACACACGTGGGATGGTCTGAATATATTCTTTGACGAAACTCATTTGAGTAGGTTTTTCTTTTAATTTGAAATTTGTGGCTTTAAATCAATATTATTGATTAAGTTTGTAATGCCTTATAATAAGTGTTACTACCGACGCGAATGTCACCTAATATGGAGAGTTTATATGTTTTTGTTAGTTTTGGTAGACCACATTGTTTTGTGGTACCCTAAAAGAAATGTTAATATTTAAAATTGCACTGTTTGCCGAAAGTTTTTTTTGCTTAGTATGTGCTTAGTATGTTTTTAGTGTGTTAGTATTGACGAGCTTTAGTGTTATCAATAAAAAAATTAAAACAGTTTTTTTTTAATATAAATAGGTAAAGACAAAATAGTTAAATTATAATGGTATTGAACTCTTTTGTATTGTAAGTAGGTACATACACACATATAAAACTGGATATTCTCAGATATATGTACATACTTACAATGAACGAGTGTAAGAGTAGAAAATAAGGTTGGCAAAAGTAATTTCATATTACGTTTTCCTTAAATTTTCAATAAATATGTGTTCGAAAATTATATAGTAGAACAACAAAAAAATCTCTCCCACGGGAACCGTTCATTTTTCCGGGATAAAAAGTAGCCTATGTGTTATTCTGATGTATGAGCTATATTATTGTAAAGTTTCATTAAAATCCATTCAGTAGTTTTTGCGTAAAAGAGTAACAAACATCCATACATCTATACGTCCACTCTATCCTCATAAACTTTTCCATTTATAATATTAAGTAGGACTTTGAGCACTGGGAAAAAACTAATATTTTTAAATATGCAGAATATATTTGATAGTTAAGAGTGAAATGCCATTTTACTTTTGTCGCAGTAAGATTTTATAAATTTAATGAATACATAGAGCAACTTGCGTTTTAATCATGCACTAGAAGCGGCCGGCCGCATTTCAAAACATACTTAAGAGTTGTGCCCATGGCAAATGTCAACAAGGAAATTGGGAAATAAAACAGGAAAAGTATTAATACAAATACACGAATAAGGTACAAATTATAGTACGCTAGAGATAATGTGATTTGTAGTCTATTATATTTTCCTGTGTATTTCCTTAATACCTTTGCTTCTTCTGACTCTACATAGTTCTGGACTACACCCCATATGTTTTCAAAAAAGAGCGCTGACCGTGATTTTCTTCTGATATGGCGGTCTGTTATACCGGTTTTATAGGTTATACTAAAAAATTGCAACATGATTACCCTATGCCATACGGCGAAATGGTTATCATATTGTTTTCCTTACATCGTGAGGTCTCATCTTCTGTCTTCTCTATCACCAGCTTGTCTGAAACAAAGTTGTTTTAGAAAGACGTGTGAGTGGGTAACGTCCAACCAGCGGACTGTGGCTTAAATTTCCTCGCGTTAACCAGAAACCCGCGCCCAGCACTGGGATATCATTGAATATTAAATATTTTGGGACATTAACACATAGCACCATCTGGTTCCATGGTACATGCTACGAGGCTTGTGTGCTTGTGTTATGGATACCAGATAATTGACTACACATATATAAACTTTAAATACATGAGAAATTATAAATATAAACACCCATGACTGGATTACAAACATTCGTGCTCATCACACAGATGAATGCCTCCAGCGGGACTCGAATCCGCGACCGCTGGCACAGCAAGTAGGGTCACTACAAACTGAGCTAAACGTGTCATTAAAAGCATGTTATAAGGGCTGAATTCTTATATTAAAACTTAATCAAATAAGATAATTATTTATTATATTCTACCCAGCAGTGAGTTTAGCGTGAACACACACATACATAAAAAAATCGCATTTATTTATGCGTTTATAGTACGGTGATTTAAAAAAAATAATAAGAAACAATTGTTTTAAACATTGTTTTAAATTACAGCTGTCGTTCAGTATGTATGGACATAAAATAAACACCTTTTGTAGTATTCTCTACGGTATGCTTATCGCTGTGCAAAGCTGGCATCCAGCCAGCGGCAAAGTGCTGGCATGGCATGCACATCGTTAATATGAAAAAGATCAAAAATTAGGTTAGCTCTACATATTGTGAAACACTGCCACTGTAGTGTGCTAAGGGTGATTATTAAGTACTCTATGGAATTAAAAGCCACAAAGGCTTTTCAAAGGGTTTCAGCCTGTTAAATGACTGTCGATTCGTTCTTATTTTTTCTATTGTCACCTGGATTTTTCGGCGGGAAAAATCCAGGTGGAAATGAAAAGAAACTTTTAACGTCGCTGTCGTCTATGCATAATGAACTGTGGAAGACAATTTGAACGTTTAACATAAAATGTAATCAGTTGTAATTTTTAATAAATATCTTATTTTTACTGTTTGTTTTTATTTCAGTATTCATTACATTTGAACTATTACTTAAATAATTCTGCCGCCCCGCTCAGGTTGGCGTAACCCGTCAAACAGATTAAAAATAACAAAGCAGTGCTTGCGCTCTCTTTCAAATCACAATAAAAACACAAGACAGGTCTTCATACAACGGTGTTTTAACCAAATACATTTTAAGTTCAATTTCTTTTTCAATGGTACTAAGGTACGGAGCCCTTAATGCGCGAGTCCTACTCGCACTCGACTGGTTTTAAGAGGAACTCAGGTTGTTATTAAGTTATCTTCTAAATAAAACATTTTAAATTTTGTGTTTAAAAAAACAACCTAGTTTATTCTAATGCGAATTTCTGAAGATGTTAGTGGTTACATCACCACTATTTTTGCCTAGACTATCACTACATCCTAAGGTAGTTTTAAAAGTCGTAAACAAATTTCTAGTTGTTACAATTTTACGATAGTGATTTTTCAAAGGGATTTTGTTTTTGCCACAAAAATAAATAAATCAACAACAATTTTAAAACAATAAAAAATGCTAAGAAAAAAACATACAAATCTTACATTGTATGCTTTTTACATGACATCTCTACACACATGCCAAATTTCATGCGATTTAGTTGAATGGTATTTAAATAAAATTGGTTTGTATGATTGGAGTAGACAATTCTCTAAAAAGAAGAAAAGAAATCATAACTTCTAAACTATTGATTTTCGCGGAACTAATGTTTGTTTTAAATGGGTTATTAGGGTGTCCTCTACCTCCAAAAAATCCTTGGACCATTATAAATGGACCACCCTGTATATCATAATATCCTTGTCGCAGGAACTCGTCTTTTTGATCTTACATTAATGTACATTTTGGTTGAGCATGAAATATTTAAAATACTGGACTTGGAGTCCACGGAAAGAAAATAAAACATACCACATTAAACTTACAAATGCGAATGTATGTGTGTTTGATTTTTCTTCACAATGTAACTTGTAACGGCCCAAAAGCCGCTTAAAAATCTTTTATGGGACCACTTATGAGGTATAAGTTATAAGTCTATAATTGACCAATAACTTGAAGTTCTTTTTTGAAGTCTGTTGAAGTCTTAGAGTTCATCTTGAAGTCGGTAAAAAAGAAATATGTCTAGTACACATACTAGAACTTTTCCACATCAACTATGCAGTAAAGAATATGTTGCAAATAAATTCTCCCCGTGTTTGCGAAAGCTTGCTCGCAAATAGCTCGAGTGTGTTTAAGTGGGGTAATCTATATCCGGCCATATTACTTTTGTGAAGTGAAAAAGTATAAACCTATATTACTATATCGTAAATACGGAAATAATTTTGTTTCAATTCACGACCAATCCGCTGTCCCCATTTTGATGTGATTTCGGGTCACACCATATCCTGCCGCTTCCTCACGGATTGACTCATTCTTTTAAAATTTAATAGATAATTAACGAATGCTTGCTAAAGTTAATTTTTATTCCATTTATTTATTTATACTATCTAGTAGTGCATTGTCCAGTGGTCGAAATTCGACCATAAACATGACAGAAAACTTACGGTTGACAGAGGAGAAAAGGTACTGAACTGTTTCGTCTTTGCCTATTTTTACATATATAGACAGACAAAAATTCTTTAAACTATAGATTCAGCCTCTGTATCGATAATAAAGTCTATTTCAATAATATTTTCCAAAAAATATTTAATGCACAGATTCGACTCAGAATTTTATTATATGTATAGATTTGTATTAGATAATAATTGTAACAATGTATTGATATGATTTTTTCCATGGAGACTTATGGGTCGGGGACGCCATGCTGATTTTTAATCATGGTGTTTTAAATGGATACATTTTTTGGCTAATAATACCTGTAAGAATTTAACTCTTACCAAAAACCGGTATAGTAAACCCGTTTGTATTTTACCATATTTATTTCACTTTCATATCACTTATCACTTATTTAACAAAATAACAATTTAAATTTGATGAATTTACATTATGACACCTTTAACTTTCAGTATTACTTCAACTCACTCCAGAAAATATACTGCCTTTCTTTTTACACAATACCTCTTTTATACCTTACAATTCATTACTTTTAACTTTATTTTGAGAATAGAATCTATACATATAATAAAATTGTAAATAAGCCGAATCTGTACATTAAATATTTTTCGGAAAATCTTATTCTGAATCTATAGTTTTTGGATTTTTTGGTCTGTCTGTCTGTCTGTTACCGCATCACGGAAAAACTACTGGAGGGATTTTGATGAAATTTAGTATGATGAGAGCTGGCTATCCGGGTCAACATATATAATACTTTTTACTGCGGGAAAATATCTCATTTCTGAGAAATTTTAACGTTAAAACGTAAGTAGGGACGAACCCGAGCGAAGAGAGGGTGAGTCGCTAGTTCATACTAAATAAAGTTTTTGGTGCTACCATCTCTACGAGCTTGGCAGGAAATAAGTGTCTCATTTGACTCTAAATAATAGTGATAATTATATATTTTATTAACGTATGTGCCTAATATTGTCGAAACTATTATCAGTTGCAATTAGGCCGTTATAGTAACAAAAAGTTGCTAGTATAGGTATACATAATATGTATAAGTCAATACTAACTTGGGTTTTTAAGTACCTATAGCGTAGTAGAACAATTTTTACGGCACACAAAATTCCATCCGGCAGACCGAGGAACAGTAAACATGAGGAGATTGCTTAGGGTTCTTTTAAAAGAAAACTTTGCACAGCCTCTTAGAAGGATTTTTAGCTCCATAATTTCGGAATATTAAAAAAAGCCCGTATAAGACTTAGAGGAAATATGGCTAAGATTTGCGCCTCAATTCGATGCAGGCACGACTTGTACATTACTATTATTAACTTTTTGGTTTTATTGTATTTTTGGTTCTTCATATGTTGGCTGAAGAGATTACTTTTAGAGATAAGTCCACCTTTGCTGACATTGATTTCTGTTTTGTTTTTATTATTCTGGTTTTAAAGTATGTAATTATTGTATACTAGCAATACCCGCAGCTTCGCTCGCGTTCAAACTTCCAATATAAACATCAGTTTTACAATAATGTATGGATAACCCGATTTGTTGATATTTATGATTACTACTCTGCTCGCTTGGGTAGTAGCATGATGATATATAGCCTATAGCTTTCCTCAATAAACGGGATATATAATGCAAAAAGATTTTTTTAAATCGGATTAGTAGTTCCCGAGATTAGCGCGTTCAAACAAACTGTGTCTTTTTAAAATATTAGTATAGATGATATTATATTATGTAGTACGGATTATTCTTACATTGGTGTCACTAGTGGCACGTGGTGAGCTGTCGCCCATGACATGATTTGCGGTTAACTTGGGTGACGATTAAAATTATTGGTATAGATATGTATGTATGTAGGTGTGTTAGTTTCTAGCATTGGTATCTAAGGGTCTTCGTATAACCAGTATCTACTCTTGAGGGCTTAGATGTCATCCTGCAATGGTTGAAGAATCTATTCTTTGAAAATTGTATTGAAATGACAATTGTTATGTCATAGAATTATAATTCAATGTTAGCCCCATATATTTTTTATCAGTTCTATTCTTCGACGATTGTGGATACCACAGATTTTCAAGGATTTCATTCATTCACTCCCGTGGACATGATTGCTGTAAAGCTTCAAAACGTCGGGAGCTAAAAATCGAAATAACGTATGAAAACTCGAAAACACGCGTTTTTCCAGACATAAGACTAATCTAGATCGATTTTTCGCCCCCGAAAGCCGCCACATACCAAATATCAGCGAAATCGTTAGAGCCGTTTCCGAGATCGCCGGTATAAATAAATAAATATACAAGAATTGCTCGTTTAAATATATTAAATTTATTCATAGAAAACTTTGTTCATTCCATTTTGTTAGTAGTAAGATAAATTAATCTTCGGAAATCAGAACTACAATGGTGCTTTGAATTTTCCATCACCACATTGTTATGATATGGACAATACGTTGACATTGCTAATAATTGTATATTTAAATGACAGCGTCATGACGGTCTCTAGGCTATTAATTATATTATGAGAGTAAATACCAAAGCGATTACATCACCAATGCTTATTTATTATCAAATATTTTCTAGATGTTAATCGTAAAATGGACGTATTTTGTACAAATCTTTCATTGTTCAAACATATTTAAAAGTATGTGGTTTTTAAACACCTTATAAGATGTATATTCAATGTCTAATATCTCTACTTTTTGTACTCTGAAGCTACACATATAATATTCCTTCTTACTTTCAAGCTCGGCTCATATGTATAGAAAAAAGTATATTTTATTATGGGATAAGTAGGGTTATGTGTTTGACCTGTATGTCTGTATGTATGTCCGATTTTAGGTTCCCTCGTAAGTACTAAACGGCTTAACCGAATTTGATGAATCTTACGTCGTTAGATTCGTCTTGATAACTCCAACACTACAAAGCTGTAAATAAAAAGTTTAATTTTAAAGTAACAAAAAATTACCGAACCGAACCGAAAAAGCGAACTCAAAAGATGAAACAAGTAAAGTATGGTACGTAGTATTATGCAGTTAAAGTGGACACAGAGTAATGATGAAACATGTATCTCTCCTACTAGGTATGCTTCTTCGTGTACTTTTTTTCATCTTTTTACGTAGTCGAGATTTTCTTATTATAATTTTGTAAGCGTTTCAAAGATGATACATACCAAAGACTGGAATAGATGCAACACAAGACCAATTTCATGAAATTCAATATAAATTCCGCTGTGACTAGAATTTTTAATATAAAATATATTGTACTCTACACGAAAGTCACAACAACCCAAAAATTAATATATTTAGTGAAAGCATTTTTTGAGATGTAATAGGAGATTTATAAACAGAATGTCGACGAGAATTACAAAGGAATACTCGTTGAATCGTCATTCAAAAAGTATTCGAAAAGGTCGGAGTATGAAAAATGTTGTTACAAATCCTTAAGTTTTATTGGTATCACTTGACATGAGGATTATTCTGTATTGATCGCAAAATTGTAATAAAAATTTATGACTGAACTAGCGACTTATCCTCGCTTCGCTCGGGTTCTTCTCTAGGATGCTTCCCCATACAAACTTTCATCTCCATTTTCACCCTCTTTGATTTACGAAATAAAAACTATCCTATGTCCTTCCTAGGGTGTCAAACTCATTTCTTACCAAATTTCATCTAAATCGATTTAGTAGTTTCGGAGCTTATTCGCTACAAACAAACAAAAAAATCTTTTATCTTTATAAAATTAGTATAGAGTATAGATACAACGCCATTTCAAATTGTGACGTACAAATTTGCTATTTTTTTATAGAAAACCAACTGCTGGATAAGTCCATGAAGCTGAAATTTCTCCAATAAAAATAACTTAAAAAAAGGAATGGCTAGTTAATTTTTCACGTCGACCCAGTTTAGAATAGCGAGGAAATAATAGAAAAATCAAAACATGTCTGCCTATTCCAAAAATATGTAGTGAGAGCGTGCCTTATTTCAACGTCAGATAAGTGGTCCGTAGCCGCCAGCGATTTAAACTGAGGGAGAAATGTTTGAATGATCTGGAGTGGAATGTTCTAGTTGGATGTAAATATTAATAATAATAAGAGTTTTGTTAGAAAACTTACATATAACATTGTTTCTGAGGTATAAAAAATGTAGATCAATATATTCTCAATTTGTTTATTTTAGAGGAATCCTATAGATACTATTTAAGTCAATCACAGCGTACTTTGTCTTAACTAAACTATGGCTATTGCTTTTAGAAGGCAGATACTAGGAATCTGCCTTCTGAACAAATGTAAACCTTCGAAGATAGTTGACGTATTTAGTGATAGTTGACGTCATAACACATGATTTTCGCAGAGCAACACCTTATACGTAATGGTTTAATGAAAGGCAGCTGTTGTCCAGCTATAGGAATTTCTTATTTCAGCTAGCTGGAAACTTAAGATTTTTCCACAAAAACAAGCCAATAAACGTGTGGCCTCTAAATATCGTCCGTGAGCCAATATTTCAAAATGTAAAGTCAATATGTGAAATTTTTAAGGTGAATTGTGCAGATATTACAGCACTGAAGTTTTTCGTTTAAGTAATAATAAAATATCTATGGTGGTATCAACTGTTTATATTTTCTAAGTTGTTATCGTATGCACTTGCAAGGAATGTCCTCAGCTGATAGCGGGGTCATCAATGTTTTCAAAGTGACTTATTAGCTTCAGAAGTCTATAAACTATTATATTATAAATTTTATTAATAACTAGCGACTTCGCTCGGGTTCGTCCGTAGGTACGTTTGTACGATTAGTATGGAATAGGTAGACTATATATTATATACATAGTTACATAATAGAATTATTTAAGTCGGTCCAGCCGTTTTTGAGTTTTAGCGAGACTAACGAACTACATTTGATTTGTATATATATGGATAGATATTTAATACATAATTTTATTTAATTCTCTAAAAAGTCTAAATTTAAAATATTATGGCAACACAAGAAACCTTTAGTTTCTTTTGCAAAAAAACTGGCTACACATAAATCTGACTCGTACTAGAAGGTTTAAAATTGCCATATAAAGTATTTTTGCTAACATAACACAATACAATATGTAGTTACGAGTACTTATCAATCACAGAACCCGCGACCAATAAGTTCAACTCGCACTTGACCATTTTGACTATTTATTAAAAGTTTTAGTTTAAGATTAAGTATCCATATTATATAACAATATTTTATTTAATTTTGTTCATTTCAAACGAGATAAACTGTATTAGTACACTTGAAAAGTCTTAAAAGAGTCTTTTGAAGTAATTTTGGTGAAAAAGGGACAGATAATAAATTAAATAAAGAACTTCAGGCAACTCCTCTTAATGGAAGATATTTTAGTCGTCCCTTAGACATTTTCAGGAAGCGTAATTTGTGAAACGTATAAATTTTGCATCTAAATTTGTTGTAGCCAAGTTGGACTAGAGTTTGTTTTGTTGAAAATAAAGATTATTTACGCTTTTGTTTATATATTAATTTTCTAATCTAATACTTACTGAGATTTACGCTAATATTTGACATTTTAAATAAAACTACATATATTTTAGGATTTTTCACACATTTATTTTGGTTTTTGGTTCCCGATGTTTCGAATGCTTTACACTTAACAGCATCTTCGGTCCCGGACTGAAGTTTTAGACTGTTCTAAAGTATTTATATATTGTTGTTATAAATGGTATCTCAAAAATTATTTTAAATAAAACCCAATCTCTTTCTTCCAGGTTTCGCGTCTGGTGATTCTCCATGAAGAAGCAGAAGATGGCAACGCTATGCCGGACCTGGCGCGGCCGGTACAGGCCGTGTCGCTAGCAGTAAACAACCTAGTTAAGGTACACTACAATATAATATTCTCATTATATAATTTATTATTATTATTGACTTAACCCTCGTTTCACTTAGATTGACTCGTAGGTGCCTTTTGTGACATATGATTACTAACAGTAGTCTATGTCTTACTCCATGTCATAGCCTATCTGTGCAGTAAATTTCATCCAAATCCGTACAGCCTTTTCACCGTGAAAGAGAAACAAATGTATACATACAACGCGTACAAACTTTCGTATTTATAATAATTACTAGCGACTCACCCTCGCTTCGCTCGGTTTCGTTCCTAGCTCGCTTCCCAATACAAACTTTCATCCCCATTTTCACTCCCTTAAGGAATGTTTCCGGGATAAAAAGTATCCAATGTCCTTCCCAGGGTCTCAAAATATCTTCTTACCAAGTTTCATCTAAATCGGTTCAGTAGATCCAGAGATTACCCCCTACAACCTTACAAATTCACAAATTTTACATCTTTATAATATTATTATAGATGTACTCGTATAATATGGGTTGATTCAAGCTCTCTAGTCTTTCGAGGGCTACTTACTGTAAGGTGTTAATCGAATATCAGCTTTAAAGTTAAATATCGAACATAAGTTCACTCAGGACTTTTTTTATTTGAATTGTACACTGCGTACATCAATCACCCTTTTTATTATTATTTTTTATTGTATAAGTAATTATTAATTTATTGTTTAATAACAGTGTATGTACATATTCTGAATTATTTTTTCCTACTATACATACAACTGTCTGAGACTTTTTATGGTAATCTTTAAAATATTGTAGGTACGCTGTACATTATGGGGAAATAAAATTTTGTGGTATTTTTTATTTACGTATGTATCTTTCATACATGCACTTATCGAGCTTAGAAGCTTTTTTGAACTATCTACGAGCCTAAACATTTTAAGCACGATTTTATGAATTTGTGCTGTAATGTTCCTTTCATTTCTGTACCTTTTATATATTTTTTTTTTTGATTTTTTATATAAACCAGAAAATTTTTGTTTCATTTTATTTTGTAAAATGTAAATAAAAATAACATTTTCATACTCATCCGCGCGTGTGATAGGATTTGTTAACACTACCAGTTATAACTGATATGAGGCTAGAGCTAGTGCAGACTATTTAGGATAAAATAACTCTCGGCAAGAAAACATCTTTTTTTATGGTGCTCAGTGACAAACGAGCGGACAGCCCATCTGATGGAAAGCAGTACCTGTCGCCCATTACAACTATGGTTCATGCACTTAGGTTTTAACATTGATCAAAGAAGTACTAGGTACACAATCCCATGCAAAAGTCCTCTTAAAACCGTCACCAATTGTGTTTAGGTAATTATTCTGGTTGAAATAAATATACAACAATGTAAATTGAACCTTAAATGCAACGTTTGAAATTGTTTTCACAATTTTTTTTACATTAAAAGCACGCTCAAATGTTCAAATGAGCGCTCATTCGGTGAGAACATTTTTTGTCGCTGATTGTGTATCTAGTACTTTTTTGATGGGTTTTATGTAACAAAAATGCAGAACGGCAGGTGCATTGTCACAGAGGACTAAGATGATATGCCTCTTGCCTGTAATTGCGCTAACTTATTCTTCAAACCGGAACATAATGCAATCATTGTTGTTTGAGACGGCAGAAATAGATAAGGGGGTGGTACCCATCCAGTTGGACTCCTCAGGCTTGACAGAGTCCTATCACCAGTGATAATCATCACATTAAACTCCAAAGATGACGGGTTGAAGGATTTTTTTATTCTTCTATGTAATAGGATATAGTAACAAGATATTTGTTTGTACTGTGCAACTGTGCCCAAATGGCATGCCTGTAAGTCACAGAACAAAGTATACAACATAATATAATCGGGTCTTTTTAAAGAAAACCACTTAAATATCCTTGTTTATAATGACTTACAGTTCTTTGTTTACGTTTTCTATTTACTCCAATGTGTGCTAACCCTTATAATTTCTAAATAGTAAATGTGACGTATAAGAAATAAATAGGATTTATTTAATACACTTCAAGATTCTTTACAAGTTGTCAAGAATCTATTGAGAAGGTTGTTCTCTTTCTGTTTGAGACATCTGTTTGAGTGTAGTATTCTTTTTCAATAGTACTTAAAAAACAAATATAACAAAACGCTGATTTTTTAAGAAAATTAGTGAACTTGAAGATGTGTATATATTTACCGTGTTATATAATATTTAATAGACACAGACACTTGTTCTGAAGTGATGTTTATATAGAGAATATATAGGCAAAAATCATGATATCTCGTAAAAAAATTATTAAATCCAGTCGAATACCAAACGGTGCGCAGGTCGGGCATGAGACGATCGAGTCGTCTGACGATGTCGTGCTCCGAGCAGACATGCCTGGGGCGTTGCGGAGGGTGGAAGGCGCGGCCACGCTGCTCCAGCAAGCGTCTGATATGTTGCGAGCTGATCCCTATTCTGGACCTGCTAGGTGAGATGAAAATACTTTTATTTTTAAAGCTCCGGTATTTAAGAGGCAAGAATATGGATGTCATGATGTATTTTACGCTTGGACTATTATAAAATGTAACTATACTGAGATCTTTGCATGGTTTCTAATTGGAATCATTTACCAATAGTTGATTTTTCTGCTAGTGCGGTTAAGATTAATTGTAAGCGTAGCGAAGGAAACTGTTTTACGCAATTGTGCTAAAGTTGGCGAATCAAGGGATTTATTTGTTTGATTATTGGTGTATTCATTGCCATATTGAATAGCTCTGCGTAGTATATCGTACAGCATATATAAAGCATATCTCAAATTCATTTTTTTTTAATGACTTTAGACACTCTTAGTTCAATAGAAGTTATTCCACCAATGTTCAAACATGCTATTTGTAGGAGATTAAGCGAGCAAGGTGCGATTTAAGAATAATTTTATGACAACTAGCGACTCATCCTCGATTCGCTCGGGTTTGTCCCTAGGTTGATTTCCCAGACAAACTATCATCCCTATTTTCACTCCCTTAAGGGATGATTTCCGGGATAAAAGTATGCTGTGTCCTTCCCAGGGTCTCTAACTATCTCCTTACCAAATTTCATCTAAATCGGTTCGGTAGATCCAGAGATTACTTCCTACAAACTCACAAACTTTACCTCTTTATAATATTAGTATTAGTATTAGGATGTTAATATTTTTGATATCGTCTGATATTTTCAATGCAGCAAAATGAGTCTATAAGTATTTGAACGTTGGCTAATGCGTTATTTGATATTGATTAAAACCGGATATTTTTTAATTATGGCATAACTCACTTTGAATCTCATTTCAGGAAGAAACTCATAGAAGGTTCCCGTGGAATCCTTCAAGGAACATCGGCACTCCTTCTGTGTTTTGATGAATCTGAAGTTCGAAAAATAGTTAAAGAATGCAAGAAGGTAAAATATATGGATATTTTGTGCTTTATTAAAAGTAAATTAAGTCAAAATCAGTGCTTGAATAATATTCTTTTTACCCCACATCTAAAGTTGTTATCAAAGCTAGTCAAGTAGTACTTGTCTGGTGTTTGAACCACCTCCTTGAGGTAAAATGTCACCAACTTAAAAATATTCTAAATATGTTTTTCTTTTGCAGGTATTGGATTATTTGGGTGTGGCAGAAGTTATAGACACGATGGAAGATCTGGTTCAGTTTCTGAGGGACATTTCTCCAGCTTTGTCCAAAGCTGCCAGAGAGGTAATGCTAGTATTTTATATCATAGTAACTTTACTATTACGTTTAGACCGATTTAAAAAAAAAAAGTAAAAATGTTTATGAAGTACCCTTGACTCATATCATATTTAACACAAAAAATCATCAAAATTAGTGAAAAGTTCCAGCCCAATTAATTTATCAATTATAAATATACTTATTTAGCTTTTTCTCCTGGGATTTTGATGATACTTCAATAAAAAGTTCCCTATGTCCACAATGAAATCCTTTAGATCCATAACAGCCAGAAAGTAATAAACACATTACCTCACAAACATTATATATTATATTTATAATATTAATGTAATATAATTATTCTATCAATGATAAAACATAACACATTGTTGTCCCCAGGTGGCGTCCCGAGCCTCGGAGCTGACGCACCCGCCTCACGCGGAGACCCTCACGCGGTGCTTGGAGAGCGTCAAGCGACTCGCGCCCGTACTTATTTGCTCCATGAAAATATATATACACATATTGTCTGAAGGTTAGTTTGTCTATCATGTACATTCAGTAGGCGATTGATTTTAACGGAAATGCTGACAAATGCAAGAGGCAAATTTTTGAAATCAATTAAGTCGTTTTTGTGTTTATCCATTGGGAAAAAACTGGCCAAGTGCGAGTCGGACTCGCGCACGGAGGGTTCCGTACCATTATTTATAAAAACAGCAATAAATCATGTCTATTGTATAGAGCCCCCCTTAAATATTTGTTTTATTTTAATTTCATTATTTATTTTTAAAATAAACCAAAAAAAATCACGTTTGTTGTATGGGAGCCCCTTAAATATTTATTATTCTGCTTTTTTGTTAGTATTTGTTGTTATAGCGGCAACAGAAATACATCATCTGTGAAAATTTCAACTAACTATCACGGTTCACGAGATACAGCCTGGTGACAGACGGACGGACGAACAGCGGAGTCTTAGTAATAGGGTCCCGTTTTACCCTTTGGGTACGGAGCCCTAAAAAACATATCAACAAAAAATCTTTTCTTTATAATATTAGTTTAGATAAATAAATCTCAGATCACATAATTTTACGGAGTTGGCTCCGGCAATACAATTGTTGAGTGATTAAGAAATATTTAAAAGTTTGAATTTTGAAGGTACATTTTTTTTTGTAATTTGTTACAATAAACATTTTTTTTATTGATACCTTGGTAGGAGGCAAGGGTATTGAAGATGCAGCCGAAAATAGAAATTACTTGGCGCAGCGCATGGCGGATGAGATACATGAGATTATACGGTAAGGTATCTTTCTTCTTTTACTTATATATCTAGATTGATAAAATATTAGTTTTATTCTATTGGATGGTACGGTTTTTTGTTTGGTGTATATTTTTTTTTTAAATATTGTAGGTTATTGGCTAGGATTATTAATGTGTTTTTTTTTATAATGCAGTTTTATCAAATACGGTGTTCGGTCCAAAAGTTGTTACCGAAAACCTAAGCAATAATACTTACTTGGTGTGTTTTAAACGCATAGACACACAATCCTTATAAAGTCAGTGCGTGTTCGGACAACAATCAAACTGGCTGCATTTGTTATATATACATAATAAAACTATCTTTTCGGATTTTTTTTCGCGGATTTATTTTGATTTTTGTTTCCCGACGTTTCGATTGCTTTTGAGACTTTCAGTCAGTCAGTCAGTCAGTCAATACTAATATTATAGAGGAAAGATTTTCTTGTTTGTTTATTTGTACAGAATAAGTCCCGAACTACTGAACCGATTTAGATGAAATTTGGTAAGAAGATAGTTTGAGACCCTGGGAAGGGCATAGGACAGTTTTTATCCTGGAAATCATCCCTTAAGGGAGTGAAAATGGTAATGAAAGTTTGTATAGGGAAGCAAACTAGAGACGAACCCGAGCGACGTGAAGGTAAGTACTATACTATACGTGTATCGTGTACCGCAGCGTGCTGCAGCTGACGTCGTACGTGGAGGACGGCGGGGAGAAGGACAACATCGCGGTGCTGAAGGCGCTGCAGAGCGTCATCCACAGCAAGGCGCCCGCCGCACACGACTTTCTCAACGTGAGTCTGTTTAGGCCTTAACGGGACTTTAAATTGAAGTAGTGGACTGTATATAAATTACGTATATTTAAGTTGAACGTATGGCGAGAGCGTCCGTAAGTCCAGCGCGTAGGTAGGCGAAGTGGCCGCGGTGAGAGGGAGACGCGCCGACAGAGTCTGTGTTTTTGCCTACAGTTCTATAACTGTACTGGTTTATAACTTCTTAAATTTTTGGGTTTGAGTTGTCATCAAACATTCGACTGTTAGAATGTTTGCATCCTGAATAAGGTATATAGCCGTTAACGAATTCACGTGTTAAGAATACGCTGCGAATGAGTTCATGTAGGAGTTAGACATTTTGTCTATGGATGTTGGTATTTAAAGTGCATCATGAATCTGGTATAAATTGATAGAGGAAAGTTAAATTATAATATTTTGAAGTGTCAAATTTCGAGATATCTTGAGGTAAATATCGCTTACATGAGGACAATGCAAATTAAGGATATTAAGGCCAATAATATATATTGAATACATAGTGAGTTCATTTTCAATGATTGTTATTGTTTCCATATGTTGACATAAGATGTTGATATAATATGTTTATTTATTTATACACGTTTCATTGTGCGCCGTAAAATTAAAAAAAAATGGTGGAATGTTGCCAATACCTCAAATATTTTGTTCTCTTTCAATAGTTGTTAAAGTTTAGTTTATTTTACTCTGATGTAATAATGTTCTAAAATTAAATAAATAAAAAAAATGTGTGCGTGTAACCTTTACGCGTGATTGAAGAAAACTTTTTTGGCGCTGTGACAGATACCGCAATTAAATTAAAACAAATTACAATATAAATATAATATATATATATATATATATATATATATATATATATATATATATATATATATATATATATATATATATTTCATTATTAATAATAAATTTAACTTTCACATCCGCGATACTTATTTGTCCAATATATTGGCTTTCCCCTTAATTACGCCTAAAGAAGTTTACTTCAAAAAAATAACGTCTAATGTAATAATATTCCAAAAAAAAAAGAGGAATGGATATAATGTAATAATTGGTAAATGTACATATGTCCGTCGCCAGGAGCCCACCGCGCTGCGCAACAGCGCGGGCGAGCGCGCGCTGCGCTCCGTGCTCACCTCCGCGCAGCGCGCCGCCGAGCACGTGCGCCCCGCGCGCGCCGCCGCGCTGCGCCGCACCGTCAGGTGACTCCCCCACCGCCTCCCCCTCCACGCAGCACTTTCTCTCCCCCACCTCCTCCCCTCCACATCCCCCTAACCCACTCTCCCCCTATCCACCCCTCCCCACGGCTCCCATGTCCCGCACAGCCCCGCGTGCCCCGCGCCCACCGAGCCTTGCCCCCCTGTGACATGCACTCCTCCATACCCCGCATCTCTCTTGTTTCGCTTGCCTTTGCCCCGTTCTCCCTTGTGTTGCTTATTACCTGTATCTCGTAAACCAACCTTTACATAGTCCCCAAGAATACTACCTTCAAATCAAACAGTTTGATTTCTGGCCACATTTTGTTAAAATATACTTTAAAAACTGGTTTTGAATGGACATTTTTTAAATTTAATTATATATAATGTGCAGTGGTAAAATGAATTTCTAAATAAATGTGTTAAAGAAAAAACTAGTATTATTATTATAACTAAGATTTAAAAGAATATAGAGTACACATACGTCTGATATACTTTATTATTATCTAATTCTCAGTAAAGTTGACCGCCATAGCCGAAATCGGTTAGCTTGTATATACAGATAAATAAAATTTAAGCGTCTGTTTGTAATAAAAAAATATAACAGCTTTATACTGAATGCATATGAAATTATATACGCTCTATATAAGAAAAATACAATTTTTAATTTTTTTTTCTGTCTGTAGTTCCGACTAATCTCCGAAAAAACTGAACTGATTTTGACGGGACGTTCACTGGCAGATAGCTGATGTTATAAGGATTAAGGAGTAACTTAGGCTACTTTTATTATAGATTAAGAATTAGGGTTCCTCTCAAACAAATTAAAACGTACCTAGTGATGCACCCGAGCGAAGCTAGGGTAAGTTGCTAGTGCATTATAAACAGTTTTTTTACAAATCCTTCATTAATTTCAGATCTGGCGGCAACAATGCGGACCAGTTGTGCGACGAGCGGCAGTACGGCCGCGGCTTAGAGTCGAAGGTAGGTACTGTTAAACTACTTTGAACCAACCAAACGTTTGGCTCGGTTTGTAGTGACCCTACTTGCTGTGCCAGCGGTCGCGGGTTCGAGTCCCGCTTGGGGCATTTATTCGTGTGATGAGCACGAATGTTTGTACTCCAGTCATGGGTGGTTATATTTATAATATGTATGTATTTAAAGTTATATATGTGCAGTGTATCAACTATCTGGTATCCATAACACAGGCCTCGTAGTTTATCGTGGAACTAGAGGGTGCTATATATATATTGTATATAACCTATAAGCTTTTCTGTGCAAGAATCAATTCACAAAATGCGTCCTCACATTTTGCATACTCGGGTACCTCTGGTGCCTAGTCTATACATATAATAAAATTCTAACTGAGTCGGATCTGTACATTAAATATTTTTTTGGAAAATCTTATTGAAATAGTCATTATTATTGATACAGAAGCCAAATATATAATTTTTCGAATTTTTGTCTGTCTGTATGTCTGCCTGTCTGTGATCGAATCACGAGAAAACAGCTGAACAGATTTTGAATCCGGGTCAACATATAGGATACTTTTACTGCGAAAAAATATCTCATCTAGGAGAAATCTATACTAAACGTTAAAACGTAACGTAGTCTATTATGTAAGAATAAGCCATCATATAACTATATACTAGTACTACTACTACTAAACTATATATATATATATATATATATATATATATATATATATATATATATATATATATATATATATTATATAGCCTTAACTTGTAAATATTATATCAAATTTTAATATTATTTAAAACATTTATTTAAAGCATGTTACTTCACATTTTCTGTCTCTTACGTTTAGATTGAAACTGTTTTTTTTTCTGTGAAAAGATTTTTTTATAATTACTTTTTACTTAATAACTCTAAGCACTTTTTAACGTTGGTTATTCTAAAGTTGATGAAAGTACTCGTTGAAAAGATTTTGTAACCTGTGATATTTTATATCAGGCTCTGAGCCTCGCTTCTGAGTTGAGGAACCAAGTGAACGAAGTGGACGGCGTCGTCAACGAAGGCGTGCGCGAGGCGGAGCAGCAGGGCGGCAAGACTATAGCGGCTAGGTCAGTTCACAATGAAACATAATCTATACATATAATAATACTGTATAGGTCGAATGTCTGTACATAGAAAAAAATGCTGAAAACCGAGTCAGGGGGATGTAAGAAGAGAAGTAGAACACATCCAGAGCTTTTTCATTTTTTTTGTTTCTCTGTCTGTTTATTTGTTTGTACGGGCTAATCTCAGAAACTGTTGGACCGATTTATGACCTACCTTATAACATCGGTTAATATTTTAGATACTTTTCATCCCGGAAAATTAAAGAGCTCAAGTGCGATAGTTATAAAACTATAATAACTTATACAGCTTAGTACACAAAAACTACTGATTGGATTTTAATGAAACTTTACAATAATATAGTTCATATATCAAAATAACAAATAGGCTACTTTTTATCCCGGAAAAATGTACGGTTCCCGTGGGATAGATTTGTTAATAACTCTAAAATGTCAGCTGGCTGGTTTGATGTTAGCCCGAGTGATATCATTAGCAAGGGGTCTGATTTAAAAATAGGGACTTAATAATAATAGAAGTTTTAGTTTAAAGCCGTTCTACATGTTAGCTGTAACGCATTCGAAACGTTCTTACAAAATTAAAAAATAAAACCGCGACAAAATCCGGAAAGATAGTTTCATTTAAAATGTCAAATATTTGCGTAAATCTAAGTATTATTATTCCATGATGCAATTCACCTTACAATAATGGAAATGACGTTCCTCTTTCTCTATGCCAGGCTGGAGACAGCCCACAAGTGGCTGCTGCACCCGGCCGCGGACCCCGCGACCCGCCTCGACGGACAGAAGGCCATCAACAGCATCGTGTCGCAGGGACACCTGGTGAGTTTATATATATACTCGTGTTTTGCTATTTTATTCAATTTTGTTTTAGCAATTTTTATAAATGTTTTTCTTTTTTTTTTAAAGTCTTAGTCTTTCTAACGTCCCACCGCTGGGCACGGGCCTCCCTTTAAGACGAGGGGAATCAGGCCATAGTCCACCACGTTGGCCAAGTGCGGGTTACTTGTGTGCAGGGGGATAATTAAACGCCCAAAATTGAATATATTTGTTATATTCACTTTATGTTAGCTACAAATATTCCTAGCGCAATATATTCTGTAATGTAATATATTTAAAAAGCAATTCTTGTATATTTATTTATTTATAAATACCGGCGATCTCGGAAACGGCTCTGACGATTTCGCTGAAATTTGGTGTGTGGGGGGTTTCGGGGGCAAGAAATCGATCTAGATTAGTCATATATCTGGAAAAACATGTATTTTCGAGTTTTCATGCGGTTTTCTTTCGCATTATTCCACGCAAAATATGTTAATAATTTCGCACAGTCGCGTCGGGCGGTTTTTTTTTGTATTTATTCAAGTTTCCATTTTTTATTTTGTTTTTAAGCCAAATTAAAAAGAAATTTGTATTGTTGATCAAAAACACCGAGAGAAGCTCGGTCGCCCAGGCACTAACAATATAAGTGACAAGCGAATTGCTAGGCGGTTACGGGACAACTGGGGTTTGTGGCGCGATACAACTGCTATATAGCCAGAATGTACTGTCGAAATGTACGTCAGCACCACAGAATTGATGAAAGGTAGTAGAATGGTAAACACGCGTAATTTGTATGGGAACCACTGTCGCCACTCATCCCTTCTTGATATTTTTACTACACGCGCAACTCAAATAAACACAAGCATTCGCACACATACGCAACCTTTAACGCAGCCCTGTAATTGGTCAACACATAGATAATTAGTGTTGCGTCTGTGTTGTGTAAAATAAATAAAATGACTAGTGGTTGAAAATAAAAAATGCTAACGATATTTTTGTCGATAATTTATGTCAGTGTATTAAAATAAATTTTATATAATATTTGTTATTTTACAGTTATTAAAAACACATTTTATAAACGAATTAGATTAGTTCAATTTAAAAATAAAATAAAACAATGTTTAACTTATAATAAATGTATTTTTAATGTTACATACGTGGTAAGTGAATTCTTAAGTTAGTTCTCTTTATCACACTCATTTTACATGACAAAATATTTTACAATATGTTGGCGCGAAAATGAGAAAACACAATGAACAATCATATAAAAATAATAATGACTATTTAAATAAGATTTTCCAAAAAATATTTAATATACATATTCGACTCAGTTAGAATTTTTAAACGTAAACGTAAGAATATTTTTAGGTAATATATAAAATTGATTTTTTCTTATTTCTAAAATAAACCTGTATATAAACTTTAAATTTGCCATAGAAAGCATTCAATCACATTATTATACAAAAATCATTGCCTTATCGATTATTTTGTCTTACAACAAAAGCCATCACTATTATAATATACAAAAGTGAATCATCGCAAAGCAAGCAATGAAAAGTGTGGGTTTCGCAGAGAACGCTATCCATTGCAGACAACGATCGCGCGTTGCTTTGATTATGCGCATGCATAGCGAGCAATGTATATTGTTTGTTTTAGCTTATTACAATAGTATCGTTTGTTTTGAATTTTGTAATCGTTGCTACATTTTTGAAATTAAAGAGATATTCATTATTATTTTTGACTTACCGATGAAAAGATATACCTCCTCGATCGATACTCGAAGTTTGACTTTTTGTCTTGCAAGTAATAATAGCACAAGACGGCATTATAACACTATTTATCGCAGCTTCGTACCCGACACACTCTAAACACGAACTACAAGCGGTGCACGCATGAATCGGTTTAAGTAAGGTTGTTTTACCATAGTTGCGGCGACGCTGTCACGCCCACATTACCATTCCAGCCTTTTTTACCTATTCCGTGGTCAGCACTGTCACTACAAGAACTAGAAGGATAAAAGTGGAATATTTCGACCGTCACGACATTTTTTATTAAAAGATTTAGAAAAGATAGCTTTTATTTAACATTCAATGTTTGTTAGTTGGTATGTTTGTATAATAATAACAATAATAAGTTCTTTATTTTCATAAAGTAGTACAACCAGATATTTTCTTAACACTTAATAAATCTAATTTGGTACATACATATATTTGTATGGCATATTTGCACTTTATAATATCTTCTGTGTAATTAGTTAGTCTCAATGAGATTGATTGTCGCGTGGGAAGTATGTCATGAGTCATGACACTATGAAACCAATCTACTTCGCGTCCTCTCCAGTGTACGTGACATTGGCGAAGTAATCTGTGCTCAACTGGCACGCTTTGAAGCCAATAACAAGAGAATTGAACATTTAAAATATATAAAAATATAGATTATTAAACAATAATACAATAATAAGTTTTCTATAAAATTGTAATAATTATAATAATAAAAGCTAAAATTATATAAATAATATTCTATATTTCAAGTATTATATATATATATATATATATAATTAAAATTAAAATTAACAAATATTGTAAGCTACTTTGATGCCAATTTTCAAAATTTTGAATTCATTTTTGTTATTTTGTGGGTAGGCTGTCTGTAACAACTATATAATGCTTTTGAGACATCTAACACCTTAGTCTCTCCCGTGACCATGATTGCTGGAAAGCAATCGAAACGTCGAGAACCTAAAATCAAAATAAATCCGCGAAAAAATCCGAAAAGATAGTTTTATTTAAATGTCTAATATTTGCGTAAATCTAAGAAAGTATTAAGAGAATTGAATTGACGTTATGGGGACTCGCTTACGATTTTTACAAGCAATTTCTATAACAGATAGCAGACAACCTGGTGGGCCGCGAGAAGGCGGAGGTGATGCAGCTGTGCGCGGAGGTGCAGCGCCTGTGCGACGCGCTGGCCGAGCTGTGCGCCGCCGGCCGCGGCGACTCCGAGCAGGCCCGGGCTATCACTAGGTTTGTATTTATTGTTTTGTCCTGTATTCAGCTCTTTTTAATTTCCCACTTGTGGACATAGTGGGTCTTCCCTTTTCTCCTTCAATACGAGGGGGATCAGGCCGTCCATGTTTGTGAGGATGGATGGATGGATATTTGTTACTCTTTCACGCCTGAACGTTTAACGGATTTGGATGAAATTTGGTTTAGATATAGTTTATAGATGTGAATAGCACATAGGTTACTTTTTATTTCGACAAAAAATTTACAGTTCCCGACGGATGAATTTGTTTTTGTCTAGGGTGAGTCGCTAGTATTATTAATGCGAAAGTAACTCTGTCCGTCTGTTACTTTTTCACGCTTTGATCGCTTAACAAATTTTAATATATTTCAATGGTAATGGAAATTGATATGCAAAAACTCAAGATACATAATTAGCGTCTCAAATTTTCCCTCAAAAGAAGTGCACGATTCAAAATTGAATTGCGTTTTTTTTTTAATTTTTTTCTTTATTGCTTTTCGGATGATAAAATTAAAACGTACGTTGCTTTGTTTAAAAAATACTTTATGTGGTGTGCGTAAGTTCGAATTTAAATTAAAAGTTTTGACAGTTAGAACTTTCGATTTTTATACTTTGGCTCGACTTAACGTCATACATCGACGTTACTTTTCGAAGAGAAAGGAAGAGAATTCCGTACCCAAAGTGTGAAACGGGACCCTGTTACTGAGACTCCGCTGTCCGTCTGTCTGTCTGTTTGTCTGTCTGTCCGTCTGTCTATCCGTTTGTCACCAGGCTTTATCTCATGAATCGTGATAATAAGACAATTGAAATTTGCACAGATGATGTATTTCTGTTGCCGCTGTAACAATAAATACTGAAAAGCAGAATAAAATAAATATTTAATGGGGCTCCCATACAACAAACGTGATATTTTTTTGCTCGCTTTTGTTCGATATTGATAACAGCAACAGGTAGACGTTTGAAATATTTAGTTATATATTCACTTTAAATATAAATAATTAAATTAAAATAAAACAAATCTTTTAGGGGACGACATACGACAGACATGATTTTTTTTGCCGTTTTTATAGATAATGGTACGGAACCCTTCGTGCGTGAGTCCGACTCGCACTTGACTGGTTTATATATGAATCGTAATGTAGCGTCTGTCTGTCCGCAGAGAGCTGACGGACAAGCTGCACGCGCTGCGGCGCGGCATGGAGCGCGCCGTCGTCAACCGCGTGGTGGAGGACTTCATCGACGTGGCCGCGCCGCTGCGCCACTTCACCGACGCCGTCAACGCGCCCGAGGGTCGGTACTCCGTCGGCTTGCTAGTGTTGGATGTTTCAGAGATCACTCCTACATAAAAACTTACAAAGTCTATCTCTCCCTACCACAGGCACGCCGGGGCGCGAGGCGACGCTGCAGACGCGCGCGGCGGCGCTGGCCGCCTTCAGCGCGCGCGCCGCCGCCGCCGCCGGCTCCGTGGCCGCCGGCCTCGGCCACCACAAGCGCCTCGCCGACCAGCTGCTGCACAACGCGCAGGAGGTGCCCTACTCTACACAACACTACTATGCCCTACCCTACTCTATTTTACCCTATTCATGAGCAATAATGCTTAGACGGAGCATTATAAGTACATAGCAACACTCCTCAAAAAGTCAGCGCATATTTGGATAGCAATCAAACTGGCTACATTTATTATCATTCATTAGCAGTTTATTATCAGTGTATCATTATATATATAGCATATCAAATCAATAAACTTAACAACGATCTCAGACTATATTTAATTTATCAAGCATTTAGTAGTAGGTCGCGTCCCCTGCTCTATCCTTCTTTACTCTAATTTAACCTGCTCTATCCTACCCTACTCTACCCTGCTCTCCTTACTGTCTTCTATTTAACTGTACACTACCCTACCCTTTACCATTGCTCTATCTCTGTTACGTTTCATGACCTAAGAATAATCTGAAATTGATACTATGTTCAAATTAAATTTAACTTCGCGAATAAACAACTCCTCATCGCGTACTGGTCGGAGGACTATTGTCACGGTGTTACTATCATAATAACATATATATAGTGATGTTAACGGTACGGTAACTCTGTTATTAAGTTCAATTGAAATTACATTAATAGTTTTTTTTTAATAAGATCTGCAAGATGTGTGTGTATATATTAAGTATATACAAGACTTATCTAATAAATAAAAAATAATAAATGCTTCTTTGAATATGTAGTAATAAAATGATATATTACAGGTAGAAAAATTGTCTCCGCAACTGATCTGCGCCGGCAAGATCCGTCTGCACTATCCCGATAGCAAAGTGAGTGTTTATTTATCTGTAATCATCTATACATATCTATATAGATAAATAAAAGTGTCTGTCTGTGGTTTCAAAATAATTACATATGTTTTTTCAAGTACATAGTTATTTATGTGATATCAGTACATAAAAACTCTTTTTAAATATATTGTCTGTCTGTCTTTCTGTTTGTTCGAGGTCATCTTTGGAACGGCTAAACCTATTGTAATGGAATTTTCATTGAAAGATAGAGGAGTTCGTAGGACTATATAAAGGGTATGTTTTATTTTGGAAATATTTAGGGTTCCAGCGCGAAAATCGAAAACCCTTCAAAATTTCAATTTACGACTTCCCGAAAAATTCCGCAATAGCAGGTGTGTATATCCTAAAATTCACACGCAATAACTATTTTTATCTATTGAAAATGCATCTAGAGACGCACCGAGCAAAGCGAGGGTAAGTCGCTAGTTCAAAATATATGTATTCTATCTCGTGGTATGGCGTATGGTAAAAGGACGAGATTAAAAACTCTAAAACTATGTTCGTTCCCATGAAGCAGTCAATATCGTAAACAAAATTCATCAATGGTGGACTTATCATTACAATATGAAAATACAAATAACAATTTCCAGGTGGCAGAAGAGCATTTCAATAACCTGAAGAACCAGTACTCGGACGCCATCCTCCGCTGCCGCGACCTGTGCGACCAGGCCGTGGACCCGCTGGACTTCGTGCGCACCGCCGGTATGTTGCATCTTCCCCCTTTATGACAGACACTACTAGCAGAACCCGCGGCTTCGCTCGCGATCAAACTACGGAAAATACGAAATTTCATGCATATATGTCCAAGGTATAAAAAGTTTCATACAAACTTTTATCACCTATTTCACTCCCTTAGGGGTTGAATTTTGAAAAATCCTTCCTTAGTGAATACCTACGTCATATGAGGAATACGTGTGCGAAATTTCAAGTTTCTAGCCTTAAGGGTTTGACCTGTGCGTTGATATATATATATATATATATATATATATATATATATATATAATTAGATAATAGTGAGTCATTAAATACAACAGCAGGTAAAAGTGTATACAAAGTGGAATAAAAATTCAATTCAATTTCAATGTTTCAAAAGATTAAATTTAATGAATAAAAATCAACTTAATTATCTTACTTATTTCATATCATGATTTGAGATAATAATGACTATTTTGATTTGAGATAATTAATCAATATAATTATCTCAAATCAAAATTAAGTCATTAATAATATATTTAAGTCTGCCTTCAATTGGTCAATGTGAACTTAACTTTATAATTTTAAGCAACCTAATTGGTCGGGAGGCGTATCTAGGCCGGTGGACACCGATGACTTCAACGACACGTTTGGCTCAGTTTGTAGTGACCCTACTTGCTGTGCCAGCGGTCACGGGTTCGAGTCCCGCTGGGGGCATTCATTTGTGTCATGAGCACGAATGTTTGTACTCCAGTCATGGATGTTTATATTTATAATTTGTATGTACAGTGAAAGCTGGTTAATTGGGATCTCAAGGGACCAAGACATATATACCAATTATTGAGGGTTTCCAATAATCCAGTTTTACAATCAAGCAGGTTTAAAATTATAGTTGTCTCATTTACAGAGGTCCCCGCTTACAGAGGTCGAAATGTGCCATTATTCCATTTTTAGAGGTGGAAATGTTAATAAAAATGCGTATTTTTGGTGTTATGAATTTATTGTAGGCATGAATGTACATATATTTTTTTAAATAATCGGTTATGATTCTTTGTACTTGATTGCTAGTTGCTGAAACCTGTTTCTCGATAGAATAAATTTGATCGCGCGTATGCGCGAAAGATGACGCGAAATGTATGTAAGCAAACATGTCAAAACGTGTTAAAACCTGATTAATTTGTCTCACTTATACAGGTAATTGAGCTACAGAGTCTCGATTATAGAGGTAAACATCGAAAAAGTCTTAGAATTCAAATCTCATTTAACCAGGTTCAAAAAGTCCCATTAACAGAGGTAATTGAATGAAAAAGAACCGGGACCTCATTGCAATTCTCAATAGTAGAGGTTTCTCACTTATCCAGGTCCCATTTAACCAGGTTTCACTGTATTTAAAGTTATTTATGTATAGTGTATCGACTATCTGGTATCCATAACACAAGCCTCGTAGCTTACTACGGACTAGATGGTGTTGTGTGTAATTAGTGTCCCAACGTATTTATTTATTTATTTTCTTAACGGGAATGAACTATAGACACCAGGGCTATAATGGGTCAGTATTGAGGTTATCTCGATCATAACTCGATCATTTAATGTAGAAGTTTGGGTACATTTTTTACAAAAATGTTTTCCCTGCTTTCTACGACAAGCTTTTAATTTTTAGGATGTATTATTTAAACTTACTTTTATGTTCCACGCTACGGAACCCTCGTTGTGCGGACCAGACTCGCGCTTTATTAGTATTATTTTTAACGCTTGTAAGAGAACATGAAAATATATCTATAGTTCCAAGTTCTTTATATTCTATATGAGATTCTTTTATTTGACGTCCAAAAACGGTTTAACTTTTTTTTTGCTTATTTTTAGGTGAATTAATGCAAAAACACACATACTTGTGTGAAGACGCGATTAGAAACAACGATTCACAAAAAATGGTCGACAACACTTCTGCTATCGCTAGGTAAGTGAATTGAATATTATAATTATATATTATACATTTATAAACAACATTTATTTCTAGCATCTACTTTTATCATTTTACATATGATGATGATGATGTTCTCCTGACCGATTCCGGCCACGGCGGCCAATCTCATTGAGACTAGCCAACTGCGCAGGAGATATTATAGTGCAGCGCGTGTGAGAGAGAGCGCAGACACAAGTGCACTCTCTATTCCTGTCACTCTCATACTCCGGTGGGACGACTACTCGACACGACCGGTGAGAGTTAAGGCGCAGGACCGACGGCTTTACGTGCTCTGCCTCGGCACGGGGGTGAAACACCGCCAACTTCCCAACTCCGGGCTGTTACTGAGGCTTACTATACAGAAAGACTCAATAACTAAACTTGGCCCGACCCGGGACTCGAACCCAGGACCTCAGGATGTGCAGCCGTACATGCTAGCCACTACACCACCGAGGCAGTTTTATTGTTAAAGGTAAGATGGCACTGTTCCATCCTTGTCGACTGATATTACGTCGCCTAAGAGAACTACCTACTAAGTTTGGTTCATACTACCAAAACTGATTGTATTTAACAGTAGAGAGTTTTTTCTATTTCAAAAATAAATATTTCGGCAAAATACATTTTTTCGGTTTCATTATAATGCGTATTTAATACCACTAGGATTGACATTTAAAAATCAAAGCATAATTCTCTATTAAAACTTTCGGTAATACGGTTCGGACAAATGGTTACTGAGATGACGATAGTGGGAGTAGACAGCAATAGCTATAGGAAATTGTTCGTTTGGGCAAATGTTTACTGAGACCATGGACGTAGAGCAAGCAGTGTTTCTTATACTTATTGCAGCCATGGATCACTTTTAGAATTTCTAAAATTCCATGGACCTCCTGTCAAAGAATATTGTAGGGAAAACAAACATGGATGGATGAAACAAATTATGAGTTAGTTTACTCCACAATTTTTAATTAGTGTTAAGAACTAATTGAGCTCCTGCGGACCCCTGGCACACATATTATATTTATGTCTATGACTGAGATAAATATTACTGAGAGTGCCACAGCAATAGTACTAAGTGCTCTTCCGGTATATTGTTTGTTTGGACAAATAAGCTATGACAATTAGTGCGAGTGAGACTAGCCGTCCCCGCCCCGCAGGCTGGCCAACCGCGTGCTGTTGGTGGGCGGCGCGGAGCGCGATAACACGGAGGACGGCGAGTTCGCGGCGGCGCTGGCGGCGGCGCACGCGCGCCTGCAGGCCGCCATCGCGCCCGCCGTGCGCGCCGCCAAGCGCGTGGCGCTGGCCGACGCCGCCGCGCCGCCCGTCTGGCGGAAGGCCAACGCTGAGGTACGTCCGCCGCCATATACTCGACATAGAGTTTTTATGTCATAACACTGATCACAGAAACAAGAATTCAATAACAAAAGAAATGACGTCACACAAATTTCGATTGCTTAATAAACATATCCCTCACAGATAATCCAAGCAGCGGCGAACGTCGAGGAGACGCTGTCCCGCCAGCACCTGCCGCCGCCGCCCGCGCTGCCCGAGGCGCTGCAGGCGCTGCACGTGGCGGGCCCGCAGGCGCCGCACGCGGCGGGCCCGCAGGCGCCGCCGCGCCCGCCGCCGCCCACGCTGGCCGCGCCGCCGCGCCCGCCGCCGCCCGACACCGACGACGAGGGGGAGGACATATTCAGAAGGCAACCCCATCCCAGCCAGCCTATTTTGGTACGTAAATCTATACTGATATTATAAAAAGGCAGAGTTTGTTTGTTTGTTTGAATGCGCTAATCTCAGGTACTACTAATCCGATTCGAAAAATTCTTTTTGCATGAGATAGCTCGTTTATTGAGGAACGCTATAGGCAATATATCATCCTGGAAAATGCATGGTTTCCGTGGGATAGATTTATTTTTGTCTAAGGACGACCCCGAAGCGAAACGAAGCGAGGGTGAGTCGCTATTATGTATAATATTATTTGACACTCACTAGTATAGATCGTAAATCATATTGTCATATTAATTTAATTAAATTTAGCGTTAAATTATGTAATTCCTCCTATATACAGAAATGGAGTTAGGTTTTTCAACTCATTTTTATAAAATACTAAACTTACCGACATCTAAAATTTTCGTCATATTTCAATCAATTTACATACTTCCAAGCCAATTTACTTATTCATGAATCACTCCGCCTACTAGGGAAAACCATATGAAAATCCATTTTGTAGTTTTTGAGTTTATCGCGTTCATACTGACAGACAAATACAGCGGGACTTTATTTATTTCATTATTAATTATTCATGATTCATCATCAAATTTAAAAAATAACTTCAGAAACTGTTTTGTTTCCCATAATTCTTCTAGAGTTTTCACTAAAAAAAACTCACTTTAAAGCCGCTATTTTTCTCTAGCACTAATAAATAGCAAGTAAATTATTTCATTCACTAAAAAACTGGTCAAGTATTCCATACCATCGTACCTACAAGATACAACACTGTATATTGTTAATAGGAGTGAAGACGCTGACCAATACCTGTATAATTGATTTCTTTTTAATATACATGGCGGCAAATTTGAAATTCGCCATTTTGGTTTTTTAATATATGTAATTAATTTCAACTTTTAACTATCACGGTTTATGAGATACAGCCCGCTGACAAATAGACAGACGTACTACAGATCTTTAGTAATATCGCTTGGCATCCTTCGGATATGGAACTAATCGATCAAAAATATACTAGATACACAATCCCATGCAAAAGTTCTCTTAAAACTGTCACCAATTGTGTTTAAGTAATTATTCTAGTTGAAATAAATATACAACAATGTAAATTAAACTTTAAATGCAAGGCTTAAAGTTGTTTTTACATAATGTTTTTAAATATAAAGCGCGCTCAAATGTTTAAATGAGCGCTCATTCGATGAGGACATTTTCTGTCGCTGATTGTGTCTGTAGTATTCTTTTGATCGATAATGGAACCCTACAAATATTCACAAACAATCCCGCCCCCGCCAGGTGGCCGCGCACAACCTGCACAAGGCGGTGCGCGAGTGGTCGTCCAAGGACAACGAGATCATCGCGGCCGCCAAGCGCATGGCCATCCTCATGGCGCGTCTCTCCGACCTCGTGCGCTCCGACTCTAAGGGTACGTGCCTACTCAACTTTATTTTGAAGCAATTAAATTGAACACCCTTTCAGCATCCGTGATTCCTGCCACCTATAATATAAGTACCTTCAAGGCAAGAGTGAATAGGCATCTTCTAGGCAAGCACGCTCCAACCTAGACCTCATCAGTGCTTCCCAGCGTTGATTGTCGTCAAGCGTAAGCGTATCTAACAATAAAAAAAATACGTAGTTATGCAAAATGGATTCAGCCCACGCAAACCGTTTTTTGAGTTACTGTCAGAAATGGCACCTAAATATCAACTTATACACTGAAATTATATAAAATACCCAGTATTTAAGAGGATTTTTTTCTCAAAAGTAAATTTTTGTGATTGGATCTATTTTACATAACTACGTCCAATTGACATCGTTAGTGTTAATTTGTTCAAACGACTATTATTAGTTGTACTTTAATACTACAGATAATTATTCCTCTATTTTAAAAAGTAAGCTAAAACGGCGACATGGGATCCTCATTAAGAGTAACGTCAATTTCTGGGGTTTCTTAATGAGCGCCATATCACCTTCTGGAATCCTTACTGGACGCCATGTCGTTGACTCAGGCCCACATTGGGCGCCATATTATTTTCTGTCGTTCCTCAATTAGCGCTATGTTAACTTCTGAGTCCCCGCACTGGGTGTTATATTATTTCCTGGGTACACTTGACGTGTTTTAGATTTACTATAGCTTTTAAACAATACCCATGACCTGGAATACATAGATTATTATCATTTTTTACAAAATGAGGGTACCTGTATATTATATAAATAAAAAAGACTCCCAATAACGCACTGCTATATAATAAAGCAACGCTAAGTCGTTAGTATAGAATAATATACTGAACGTGTCTCTAAGGTAAGAAGTAACGTGAATGCCTTCGTCAGTCTCATTGAATCATTCGCTCAAACACACCTTTTTTTTACTGTAACATTCTCATCTCGTCATAATATTTGATTTTCATATAGCTTTCGGTGTCCAAAATTATGTACATATATAGCACATACAAAAGCCAATATATTTTTTCAAAGTTATTAGTATTTATATTATCTATACATATAATAAAATTTTAATTGAATCGTATCTGTACATTAAATATTTTTTTTGAAAATCTTATTGAAATAGTCATTATTATCGATACAGATTCCGAATCTATAGTTTTTAGAATACTTGTCTGTCTGTATGTTTGAACGCGTCACGAGAAAAACACTGGACAGATTTTGATGACATTTAGTATGATGTTAGTTGGTTATCCGGGTCGATATATAGGATACTTTTTACTGCGGGAAAATATCTCATCTTTGAGAAATCTATAATAAAAGTTAACTAACGTAACTAGGGACGAACTCAAACAGAGCGAGAATGAGTCGCCCAGTTATTTATTTAGTCATAAATAATAATAACTTTGAAATATAGATATATATGTATATACATGTATATATATATATATATATATATATATATATATTTGAACAAAAATTATGTGATTTCAACTATAGTATAACTATATTAATTATTATTTAATTAGTATTGCTGTCTAATGAGTCTAAAAAAAATTAAAAATGGCTAAGCTATTATTTTAAGCTAAAAAGAAGAAAATGCTAAGCTATTATTATTTGGTTTATATTATATTATGATTATAATATGAGTAATCACGATATGTAAGATATGATCGTATAAAGCAAAGTACACCAAAACACTATCTCTAGTTATAATGTTTAGATTTGTGCTAAAAGATTAACTATAGTATAATAATACTTTCTTAAATTTACGCGAATATCTGACATTGTAAATATAACTTTCTCTACGGATTATTTCGCGGATTTATTTTGATTTTTGGTTCGCGACGTTTCAAATGCTTTACAGTAATCATGGTCACGGGAGAGACTAAGGTTTTAGACGTCTCAAAGGCGTTATATACTTGTTACAGACAGTGCCTACCCACAATTTTACAAAATGATTTCAAAAATGGCACCAAAGTACGATAAATACTTTACATAAGTCGGGAACGAAAAATCAAAATAAATCCGCGAAATAATCCTGAAAAATAGTTTTATTCTAAATATAGTACAATATAAAAAAAAATAAGGAATCATAATTATGATAAGTATTTGAAATACCCGTTTCTAATACACATTTTTTATAATTTCTTAATCTTTTTAAAGTAAGTAAAAATACTCTTTAAACATTATGACTACAGTCATATAATTAAGAAGCACAAATATAAATTTTATTTTTATGTATATATAAAAAAGCTATGACCGCATTGTCTGTCTGTTGCTTCATGGATAGAAGTGGTCATGAATCTCAGCGGTAAGTTGTATGTAATATGTAAATGTAAATAGTGCTTGCTCGTATTGTTATATATTTAGTATTATTTATTTAAAAATCCTAGAAATATGTACCACTTTTACTGTAGTTGTTTTAGTGCAATCTACAAAAAAAAAGGTTTTTTTTTAATTATCGGAATTCAGCATGAGTAATTAGTTTTGATGATAGTTATGATTTTTTTTAGAAAAAAAAAATTACAATTTTCAACAAATTAGTCTTTTGTTGTAGTAATTTTGTTTTAAAGATATGAAATATTCATTTTTTGCACTTTTCATTGTGGGGTTGACAATTAGAGCATCTCTCTTCAATTATCTCTTCGTAACACGTACATGCATGTTAATTGGAATATTTAAAACTGAAATTCAATCACGATACTCTCTCAGTAAGCCTTGACACTTGATTGTCTCAATTTTAAGACTAACCTAAATATTAAAAAAAAAAAATGTCACATACATACATATATATGACAATCTACATAGTAAGACTTATCATCTATGGCAGTAGCTTCTTATGACGAGCATGTCTCCATTCTACGTGACATTGGCGAATTAATTCAATATTATATATTATTATATTCAATATTATAAGTATTCAATTGGCACGTTTTAATGTCATTAACAAGAAAATTGAATTGAATTGGTTTAAACTGATATATCAAAACGATTGTAGAAGCAACATGGCTGACTAAGGCTATATATTAAAGCATGAATAGATTGGGAAGATTCTTTAATTATTTTTTTTAATTCAGTAGATTATATACGAGATCATTTTGATTCTTAATCTATTTAATTTGCATGATGAACCAACGAACAGATTAAATATTAATATATATAATTTTTATTATCTGTTTCCAGGTAGTAAACGTGAGCTGATCGCTACAGCCAAGGCCATCGCTGAAGCATCAGAGGAAGTGACCCGCCTCGCCAAGAAACTTGCCTTGGAATGCACAGACAAGAGAATCCGTACTGTAAGATATTATACATACATTAAATACTTAAAAAATATAGTATGGAACAAATGTATTTAAAATTCATTATAGTGGTTATATGAAAGGGCTGTATGCCCTTTTTAGCGATCCACCGCTGGGCACGGGCCTCCCTTCAATACGAAGGGGATCAGGCCATAGCCCGCCACGCTGGCCAAGTGCGGACGGAATGAACATGTCTTTTTCGAGAATTTGCTGGGGACGCATGGGAAACCGAGTGAAGCGGGTTCAAATTCCGGGTCTCGCACCTCTGATATTTTCATGTGCGAATCATTTCCAACATGATTACCACTTGTCTTACGGTGGAGGAAAAGCATCGTGACGAAATTTTCATGGCCGAGAACCAATCAAATTTTCGAAAGACATGTGCGCCATCTCGCACTTGGCCAACGTGGTGGACTATGGCCTGATTCCCCTCGTATTGAAGGGAGGCTCGTGCCCAGCAGTGGGACATCAAAAAGGATTGAATACAAATATAAGTGATTATTTTTTATAATTTTTATATATTTAGGTACATAAATATGTATTTTTTTTGTTTATCAGAACTTGCTGCAAGTATGCGAGAGAATCCCCACTATCGGTACTCAGCTCAAAATACTGTCCACCGTCAAAGCGACCATGTTGGGTGCACAAGGTACATATATTTCTTATTTGTATAAGCTCTTTTTTCAATTTTTTATAATCTAATGCAATTTATCATTTTTATAATAAACATTATATTTAACCGACTTCAAAAACAGGTAATTAAATTTGATTTAGGATTGGCCTCAGACTAAATAATTATATAGGAGCCCGATAAAATAAATGCCAAAGTCAAATATAGTAGCATGAATTTCTATTTATGCTACCATTCTCGATTTTGACATACTTTGACGTTTACTTTCTTTAAAGGATAAGGGAAATTTTATGTATATACTAGCGACTCACTGTCGCTTCGCTTCGGGTTCGTCCCTAGACAAAAACAAATCTATCCCACGGGAACCGAACACTTTTCCAGGATGATATATAGCCTATAGCCCTCCTCAGTCAACGGTCTATCAAATGCAAAAAGAATTTTTCAAATCGGTTCAGGTAGTTCCTGATATTAGCGCGTTCAACCAAACAAACAAACAAACTCTCTAGCTTTATAATATTAGTATAGATTAGTCAAATTAATATGTAATGTTTGGGAATAACACATGAATAACAAAATAATACTATGTTTTTTAAATTTTTTTAAGCATTAGTTCTCTTCCCCTTGAAAGAGAGATAGCATAATATCAGTATATCTAATTTCTTTCTTTCTTTTTTGTGATAAATTCCATTGGTCATTTCTATTTATTAATATTTATTTACTTATCACTCAGTATACAAATTGTTATTTGTATATTATTTTAAAACATTATTGTTCGGCTTCATATTTAGTTCTATGACACTCTGTATTAATCCTTAGTCTGAGGAATTAACTTCATTGATATGTAAAGATATTTTTCTTACACTAAAAAAGAACAAACATACAATCATCGATCAAAAAAAGTACTAGATACACAATCGATGCGATAAAAAATGTCCTCACCGAATGAGCGCTCATTTGAACATTTGAGCGTGCTTTTAGTATTTTTTTGTGAAAACAACTTTAGACATTGCTTTTAAGGTTCAATTTACATTGTGTATTTATTTCAACTGGAATAATTACCTAAATTGGTGACGGTTTTAAGAGAACTTTTGCATGGGATTGTGTATCTAGTAATTTTTTTGTCATACAAATAAATTTTTGAAGTCGAGTTTTTATTAGTTCACAAAATTTATATTTATTAGTGAAAAAAAAATATGTAAAAATTGCTGTGCTTTATATAATATATTTCTTTTAATTTTTAATTTGATAATAAAGCAGTATAATATTATTAAGTATATTTTTTAACTTTTTATAACTAATGTGTAAATTGGCTATTTGACAATTCTAACGATAAAATATTTAATCTGTTGGAGACAGTAGCTTATGGGTCCACAATAATTATACAATATGTTTTTTGCATTAAAATAAATTGTAAATATTTCATTTTTGAAAAATAAATTTGAGTTTTTTTATCTGTGGATTACAAATACTGAAACGCTGGCGGCCATGTTTGTGCAGCGTGTGACGTTACATCTCACATAACAAAACATCGTGTGTTTTATCGTTTGCAGTTTGCTGAGAAGATCACTCTAAAATATTTTAATTAGTGCTTGCGCCTTCAAGCTTGTGAGAAGTTTAACGAAATGGAGCCGGGTTACCCAAAAGCTGATAGTGCAAATTTACCAAAAATAGATTCATTTACGGTTGCAAATTTTTTTGCATGTAATCCTGACTTTTGCTCAGCCGAGTTTCGGAATGTAAAAACTTCCGTGTAAGTACCGAAATGAACAAAGTAATTATGTATAATTTATTGGTAAAAATTAATGTGTATAGTTCTTAAGTCAAGTAGTAAAAATTTTATAAAATAATTTTAAATTACTTAAAGGTTATGTTGATAATTTTAGATCTTCGCGACAGTCGTATGGTGAATAATAAAAATAATACTTTTAAAATTAATAAAAATAATGTCATAAAAAGAATTGTTTTTATGACATGTTTTATGTACAAAATACTGGATTAAGTTTAATTTATTTTCAGTACACATAGGTACGGCACACGTCTTGTAGCTTGTCATTTTCATAAAAAATATTTATATTCTAAATATATATATTAACTTATATGAGCTTGCCAATGAAAAAGCTGCAAACTTTTAGCTTAAAATATGTTTAAGAGTTGGAGCATCGTAGCATGGAAAATATATAACATGTTATATTCTCCATGCATCGTAGTTAGCTTTACTTAGTTTATTAATATATGACGTCACAGCCAGGAATGTCACGTGATGTGCTGTTTTCGCGCGACTTTCAAATTACTGAAAGATTAATATATTTTTTTCCGAATAAATAACGCTTTTTTCAGAAAAAAATAATTGTAAGAGGTATAAAATGAACCTACGTATGTTTTAAAATATCTTTCCGAAAACTGTCAAATAGCCAATTAAAAGGCTTCGACGCTATAAATAATATAATGATGCGATATTTTGTTAACGCTTATCGCATCGCAACCAGTGGGTATGCCGGACTACAAAGGTACAGCTTTGCTTAATAATTACTCACGCTTTATAAATACTATTTATGTCATTTTAAATATAACTATCTTTTTGGATTTTTTCATGAATTTATACTGATTTTTGGTTCCCGACGTTTCGAATGTTTTACAGCAATCATGTTCACTGGAGAGGACCCCATGAACATGACTACAATCTCAGGGATCTGAGGCCAGCCTCTCCCGTGATCATGATTGCTGTAAAGCGTTTGAAACGTCGGGAACCAAAAATTAAAATAAATCCGCGAAATAATCCGAAAAGATAGCTTTATTTAAAATGACAAATATTCGCAAAAATCTAAGAAAGTATTGCTATTGTTGTTTAAAGGTGTCTCAAAATGTTTTTTTTGAAGATATTTTTTTTATTAATTTTTTTTTAAATAAAATAATTATAGCATGTAATAAAATATTGTTGAAGTAGATTGTTGTAATTTTTTATTTTAATAATCAAGATTTTTTTCTTGACTTCTTTAATACCAAATATAAAAAAAAGTCTTAAGGGGATGTCCACATCTTTGAGATATAAAAAGGCTGAATTTTAACTACTCTATAATTAACTACTCTATTTAAAAAAAATATATAGATATGTGTTATTATATGTTTTAACAAAATTTTAAGAAGGTTTTTTTTTCCTGTGGATCTCATCGCTTGATTTGATCAAAAAAATTCTAGGTCAGTCACGTGAACGCTTTCGGTAGACCTTTTGAATCTGAAGAAATGGTCATAGTATAATTTATTTCTAATAAGTACATAGTAATATATACTCTATATAGTATTAAATTTATATAGAATTTATTATATGAAACACTCTTAAACAACCATAGTGTATTTTCTATAATTATACTTTAATGAATTAATATATCTCTGTGCTTTTCTTACTATTTCTATCTTCTTTCAGCTTTCTATCTACAGGCTGATAATATTATTAAAATATGTGTTATATATAATATTTTAAAATTGTAATCTAACATATGTATTTGTATACGACACGACATTTAATTTTCAACTGGCAACTCTTAAAACTATAAATGCATATAAACCCATAAATATACTTTTTTTCATAATTATTGACGGAGCAATTTCTCTCCTGGCAAGACCAACAGACACATGAAATCACTATTTTGTGCGTGAATTATTTAGATAATAATCATCATCAGGGTTACTAACTCCTTTAATGTCAGCATCCACAGACAATAAACTAGTTAGTAACTGTCTTACGTTAAGAACAATAAAAATTAAAAATTATTAATCTGTACCAAAAAATGTTGAGATTTTATTTCTTTCTTCCATAAAGTTACCTTCAAGTTCTATGAAAAAAAAAAACGTGAATTAAATAAAGTAAATTGCAAGTCAAATATTTTGCCACAATTCAAGATAAGATATTTTATGAAAAACATTTTTAATTTTATTTAATATATCTACAGGTAGTGAAGAAGATCAAGAGGCTACCGAGATGTTGGTGGGCAACGCACAAAACTTGATGCAGAGCGTAAGTTAAACTTTATCACAAGTACTAAATTAATGATAATTTTATAAATTTTAAGATAATAAGCTTTTGACTAATTGTAATTAAAAAAAATTAATTAAAGAGTGCGTGTATGAATGTGTACACGCGCAAGAATTAAACTTTTGTAGGTTATAGGTACTCTTTATGAAATTCAATTTATGTTTTGAATAATTAGGATAGGTGAGATACTAAAAATAACACATATTAGGCATATTACAATCATATACTTATAGAATATCATTTGAGGAAAGAATATAATAATATATATCATTTGTCAGACAATAACAACGGTTACCATGACAACAAACGTTCGCCTCGCCCGATTTACACTTTTCGTAACGCATTTACCAGCTTACTCACCAAGTCAAGCGTGCGTAAAGAAGTTTTACCTCAAAAACTAAACTTAAGGGACAGTCTTGTCATGTTGCAGTGATATTATTTCCATAAAACACACATACTTAAATTTTATATAATTTTATGTGATTATAATTATTTTTCATCAAATGTCAGTTTATTATATATAAAATGTATTTTTTTTATTATTATCAGGTAAAAGAGACAGTGAAAGCTGCAGAAGGAGCATCAATCAAGATTCGGACAGAGCAAGGAGCCTACCGCCTTCGCTGGGTGCGTCGGTCACCCTGGTACCAAATTTAAAGAACAAAAACAAACAAATCACAAAATGTACACAAAATATTTTATTGGTTAACACATTAAATAATTTAACTTGTTTAAAAATCAGTCTTAAAAAACTGGAAAGCGTTGTCTTGAAAAAAATAACACAATTAAAAATATATATAATTTAATTGTTTTTGTATATTGATGTAATATTACTAACAAGGCGAAAAATATGAATTCTTTGATTTTTGGCAGCTATATATATTGTGTTATTATAATCTGTAACTTGTAAGCTTGATATATTGGTGTATAAGTCGCACCAATAAAACCAATCTAAAATGGCGTCTGGATACTTGCAGTTTGACAGATGATAAGGTGAGCAATACTATTAGCAATAGTGTGCAAGTGAGAAAGCATGATCGGCGCCGCCATTTTAGATTCGTTTATTTATTGGTGCGGGTTATAACAACGAAATATTATAATAGAACATTGATATTCAAAAACTTAAGATACACAATTTTAGCGTTTCAAAAGTGATCTTAAAAAAAGCGTACAATTCGAAATTGTGTTTATTAAATATCATTTGTTCATTGCTTTTCGGATAGCAAAATTAAAGCGCAAGTTGTTTCGTTTAAAAAAGTACTTTATGTGGTGTGCGTAAGTTCGGTTTTGTGTTCAGACGATTAGTACTTTCGATTTTTGAATTTTATTCTTTGGTTTGATTTAACGTCACGTCGACGCCACTTTTTGAAGAGATATTTGTTAGGCAATGTGTATCTATGTTTTTATATATTAATGTAATAAAAACATTTATTTTTACATAAAACATTTAGCTTTATAAATAAATATCTTTTAAAATATCACAAAACTGAGAATACAAGGTAAATAAAATTGTGTCATGCGATATCTAAAATTAGAAAGAGACAAAAAATTTACTATCCTTTTCTATTATTTTAATGAAATTGTAACATGTACTATAAAATTATTTTAGTTTTTAAATTCATCACAATATATGTATACTATAGTGTTTTTTTTAAATGAGCGATAACATTATGTGAATGAAGCCTTAGTATTGTTATTTCAAAATGAAAATTTTACACTTATTCGTAACGTTAATTTCATTATAGCAATATTTCTATCATTTTGCCTAAATTTTATTAATATTAGCTTTAAAATTTTAAGGTAGTAGTTGTATTATTTAAATAACAACGGTATATAATATTATGTTTATTTATATTTTATTTTGCAACAAAATTTTAGAACTAATTGTGAAAATGAGTGTGATTTTAGCAAGGAAGTGCCATCGGTTAGTGCTTTATAGATTAAGTAGCCTAGATATATATTATACATACATATATTTATATAACATACAGCAAATATAGTTTAAAATGGTGACTAAACAAAAAAATATATTTACACTTATAACTTTCTTTTATAACTGTGGTATGTCACTGTTCAAAATTATTTCACGTTCACTGGGGACTTTAATAATTTAATGCATAATTACATGTCAGCAGCACTATAAAAACTCCAATAGGATCTCATCAAAACCGACAAAAGCCACATAGAATCCAATAAATATTTGTTGGTTTTTATGTGGCTTTTATTGGTTTCTATGTGGCTATTGTCGCTTTTGATGAGATCCTTTTGGAGTTTTTCAATAGGGATATTTAATTCAATCATTTATAATAATTTCTTGCAAACAAAATATGTAAAATATATTTACCCTTGTACAATTGCTGTCACAAGACTAGATGATCATTAAACTTTGATCAAATCTTTGGCGGACATTGGACTAGCGGCATACCACTCTTAGTATATATACAAAATTAATATTTCTTTTTGTGTTTTCTTAGTTTTATGTAAGTAAAACATTTTGATACATTTTGTAACCATTATTTGGGGCTATTCATAGTTTAAATTGAACCCTTGCTTACTACTCGAGTAATATTTAGAATTGAATTTATTCTAAAACCACCTTCAAGGTACATATTCGTCAAATATTTCTAATTTTAAAACTCTAAATAAAAATGCTTTTGACCAAGTGTTTGTAGGACTCGTCTTAACAAATCAAATGAGCTTAAACTCGAAAGTTGTTAATAGTAGCTATTGAACAATTTCACTATATTCTTCTCGATCAATTAATTATCAAGTCCGCTGTATGGTATGATATTATACTGTCATCCAGGTATTAGTTCAAATCGATAAAACAGTTAAAAGTTGATTATAGCATGTTTAAACTGTAAACACTAAATAAAGTATAAACCATAACATCTAATATATAAATATCTCGTATCACAGTGTTTGTGGTCCCACTTCTCCGAAACGGCTCGACAGATTTTAATGACATTTTTTTTGTATATTTGGTAGGTATGAGAATAGGTCGTAAAGTATTTTTCACCCTCTTACCCCCATCTCCTATTTTTTAAATAATGTAAAATATAAGCTTGAAAGCAGAACTTATTGCTTTTTTGAATTTAATTTAAAAAAATAACAATTCTCCTTAGACCTCTTCCTTGTCAAGAAGAAATCATTTTTAGTTTATCAATAATAAATGCTTTCTTTTTGTTTGCAAATATATATTTATGATCTATGAATGGCCCCTTTCTTCCGTGAAGTTGACATATAAAATGTTTTTATTGTCATGTCAGATAGAAGATAATAAAATGAAATTGACTAATACATGCAGTTATAAAATGTTGTAACAACTTTCACAAATTATATTCATTGAAAAATTATACAACAATTTGATTTTATATATTGTAATTTTACTTTTAGTCTAATATTTTATATTGTAGTATAAAGTATAAAACAAGATATACATACGTATACATATATATTTATATAGGTTTTTAACTTAATTTTTCAATGTCATTTGTATGAAATTTGTCAAAAGAGTTTTCAGTCCCTGATATGAAGAAATATTGGTTGTGTCCGTAATCAAGAGGAATAAGTCAGTAGTGTTTTGATGTAATATTTTTATATGTAGATATCACATTATAGCACAGACATAGAGAATGGACTGAGCAATACTCTCATGACATTGAACGCTCTTTAGAAAGAGAGTTTTACTCTTAGTTGAATTTATAAATGGAATGTTAAAAAATTAAAATTGTATTGGATATAAAGAAGTAAAATGATTATAAATATCTACCTTCATTAGTTTTATTACAATGACTACTTAAAGACTTCTGGCTGCAAATTCGTTTTGTCTGTCGCTTTTCTGCCACTCTCTATGTCTATGCATTATAATAAATAATGATTATGGATTTAACATTTTGCCTTTTATATTTATAAATAAGAAAATGTCTTTTTATATTTGTTTCCTGTTCTTTTTTATTTACTACTATTTTAACCTTGTTTTTAGCTATTTTAGTTTTATTTATTTTAATAAAGCTTTTTTATTTTATAATGTTTTTTTTCTTTTTTTTTACACAAGTTATCTATGTTAGTACACACATTTATAGGCTGTGAAGATTTTTTTATAGCCAATACTTATCCTATTTCCATTCGGCTTAAATAATACATAATGAGATAGTGCAGAAATATAAAATAATTCAGTATCATCCATTTAGCTTTAACGGTGTAGCTTAGTCTAAAAATGTGAGTGATATTATACTAGACTTACTATTAATATAGCTGAGTAGATCACAAGCAATAGGAAATGCAATATTTATGATAAAAAAATAAATAATTATTCTTATACATATTTTGCCTTTTATTTAGGTACCCACCTAACAATAACACGTTTCTTCGGATTTATATATCGAATAACCAGGAGATATTACCCTTTTTTGGATTCCACAAATGTCAAAGAAATTGGTGCTAATTGTTTTCCACATAGCTTTGTTAAATTGTATGTAAGTTATAGTTGGTTTCTTTCTAGCTAACTCTACTTCTATATTTAAAAATGGAAGTAAATATATTACGTTCAATTGTTTATTTAGGAATAAATACCTGATTTTTAATTTTCGCATTTGAACAAGGTAGTTATACGTAAGACGGCTCTTTTCACATATAAACTCACGGTAAACATATCTATGGAAGAATTCGTTTTTAATTTTCATATCTTTTATGTATTTAAAAACTGTTTCGATTGGCTTAATTTTATTCATGACTGTTAATATCACAGAACATATATTATATACTTGGTTAATTAATATTGTGAAATGTGAATTGTGATTCAATTTTCAAAATTTTGTTCATACCTACTTCATTGTTGTGACATTTGTGACAAACAAAAATCGGAGGGAAATGACACTATGCCTAAAAATTAATATTTAATGATATCAAAATATTTACACTATACAATAATTTATATAAAATAAATAGTATAATTAAATATAATCATTACCTTAAAAATAAATAAAAGCATTATTAATAAGTTGTACAAAAAAGTATAATAATAATTTGATGTAGCAACACTGGATGCGAGCTCCAATCGATTGCGACCAGACTGAAACGACGCGTCCGACACGACGTCATGCTTTTCCACGAGAAATTAGACATAACTCTAATAAGATTAGTGCGAGAAAACCCAGTTTTGTATGATCATAATAATGTAAAATATATGGACTTCAATGCACGGGAGGTCGCGTGGCAGAAGATTGGCGACGAGTTGAAGAGACCCGGTGAGTTGGCTTTATAATTTACGATTGCTTGTTTTGTTTACTTGTGAAACTCGAAATTTATTCACTCGTAAGTCATTCATCAGTGAATAATGATGTGTGTGTTTGTTTGTATAATATTATGAGTCCTAATTTATTTATGGATAATGATTAGACATATGATTCTAGTTAATATTACTTATTAAATTGACCTACGAATTTACCTACTAATTTTTTACTTTTGACTATATTATGTTACACGAGCGTGACGTGATTTAAGAAAAAGTAAAATAATGATGTTTTTATTTATATTATATAATACTAACTACTTATTCTAAGTGCATTATTTATATTTAAACAGATAATAGTTATTGTGTAATAGGTATTATTGAGATAGAGGCATGTTATTAAGGGCCTACAATGTAAAGGCCTAAAATTTTCTTTTTATTTTTAGCGCAAAACAATTTTTGATGCATCTCTAAAAGCTTAGTTCTATTAGTGAAATGCGTGGTTTAGAAGTAAGCGGAGAAACAGACAGGAGGACCGCGACTTCATGTACAGATTTGACTTTGTTATTATTATATTATATGTATAGATAACAAAAGCATTTAATTAACACTTTTTTACTTTTACTTATTTCAAATTGTATAAAGCAATTCCAGGCCCAAAGTATCTAGTCAATTATTATGGTTTTGTTATTATTCTAAATTACTTTTTGTTGCAGCGGCCGACTGTAAAGTAAGGTGGATCAACATACGTGATGTATATCGACGTATTTTAAAAAGAAATTTAGAACAAGGCCGGCGCACGAAAATGTACAAATATGAAAATGAAATATCGTTCTTGCGACCATTTTATAAAGATGTTACAATTCAGAATGAAGAATTTGAGTCCGACGATAGAAGCATTGATGAAGGAAACGACGAATGTGATGACGGACCCACTGATGACAGTTCAAACGAACCAATCAAGAAAATTAAAATTAAAAAAGAATTTAATCTATCTAGTGTTAAGAAAAAGAAGAAAAAGCGTGAAAATTTTGTGGAAGCAGTTGATCCAATAAGTACATCTACATTCAATGAGTCGGCACCGCCAGCTGAATTTGATTCTGCGGACCCTATAGACGCATTTCTTCTAAGCATCGGTGCGACATTAAGAACTTTCTCTCCTTATCATTTGAATCTCGCTAAGAGCAAGATTTTTTCTGTAGTACAAGAACATGATCTACAGCAAATAGTACAAAAACAGCACAACAGTGATGTCGCACCACACGAAATCAAAGTTTCCACTTCTGAAGCGATTTACATGGAGTAGTTCTAGATTTTTAGATTTAATGATAGGTTTTCCTATGGAGTCGAAGGCAATTTGGTTGTTAAATTTATTATTAAGTATATGGTAATGTTACTTTAGTATAATTATATTATATTAGAAATACTTAGCAGTTTAAAAGTTTATTTAAAATAATACAAAGTAATTATTTTTTAATAAAGTTTCTTTTATTTATGAAAATAACATCTTTTTTTTACCAACCAAAAATATGTAATAATAAAAAGAACAGTAAGAGAGTAAGCTAAGAGTTATAGTGAGTAAAAATAAAATTTTAGTTATTTCGTAGTCATCAACGTAATATTATCGAAATACGAATAATATGACTAAAAAATAAAAATATATGTTGTGGATTATTCAGAGAAAATATAATAAAGTACATATTTAACCCCTCGAGGACCGCATACACGCCGGCGTGTACGATAACAATTGAATTCTCGGAAATTCGCACGGATTTCTTAGAAATTATCCTGGAGAGATTAAATGAAAACGCAATCAATCCCATACGAAGTAGGAGTACCTAAACCAAAATTAAAAATGGGTATAAAAATAATATATAAAGAGTTTGTTTGCAATAAAGTTAGCAACAATAAACTTTAGTATGAAAAATAAATAAATAATAAAAAAATAAATAAAATACAGTAAATAATGTTCAACTACATATTTGTAAATTTTTCTCATTAAGTGAATGTTATTCTTTTGAGAAATAAATAAAGCATCTTTAAGCCGAAAAAATAAATGAGTAAAAGTGAGTTCTCGTAGTAGTGGTTTTATAGAACGTGACGCGACGCCACGATCGATTCGACGTAGGTACTAAAGATATAACGTATAACTAGTCTTGTATTTGTAAATCGCTTGTCGGAATATTTATATTTTGACGCACCCTTTTTAGTAAAACTTTATAATTTATGTAAAATTCTAATGCATATTTGTACACAAAATAGGTATTGACTTAGCATTTTTCTGACAATATTTAATTGATGTAAAGTGTGTAAATAGCGAATTTAGCTCTAACTGTATAACAACTAGAACAGGTCCCAACCTAGTATTCCAACTTAGCTTTGCAAATCCAACATTAAAGGACGTTCAACACTCATCGATCAAATATACTGCATACATTTAAAATTTATAATGAATGCTAGCATTTCTTACTAGTATTATAAGTTTGGCTTGGTTTGTAGTGACCCTACTAGCTATGCCATCGGTCGCGGGTTCGAGTCCCGAGGGGTCATTCATTTGTGTGATGAGCACGAATCGTTGTACTCCAGCTATGGGTGTTTATATTTATAATAATATATATGTATGTATTTAAAGTAATATATGTGTAGTGTATCAACTATCTGTTATCCATAACACAAGCCTCGTAGCTTACCATGGAACTATATGGTGCTGTGTTAATGCCCCAACATATTTATTCTTTATTATTTTGAGCAGCAATACATCGATGTCATCGATCAAGTAATTTATTATCTGAAGAACTAAGTATAATGTGTAGTATCTACCTAAGTATTTACTACATATTAAAAAACAAAGTCTTCCCGCCGTGTCTTTCTGTCTGTACGCGATACCGATTGGATTTTTAACCGACTTCCAAAAAAGGAGGAGGTTCTCAATTCGACCGTATATATATATATATATATATATATATATATATATATATATATATATATATATATATATATATATATATATATATATATATATATTAATGTTTGTTCGGGCATTTTTTCGTCGTTTATGAACCGATTTTGATAATTATTTTTTTGTTGGAAAGGAGATATCCCAAGAGTGGTACCATGATAAGGAAACCAGGATGTGATGATGGGATCCCAGAGAAATCGAGGGGAACTTTCGAAAATTGTAGCGGCGACTAGTGCGTTTGTTAACATTTTCATTAGGTATTTTAAAGCACTACTATTTAATGAAGGTCTAGAGTCGATCTGATGATGGACCCGAAAGATAGTCGAGGGAACTCCTCAACGATTTACAGCAATTACCTGGTGTTTGGGTTTGATTAATTTGTATTGATGATACGTCTACACTAAAAATGGAAAAATAAAAACTTAAAAAAAAAAATAAAAACCGACTTCCAGGCACTGAAAAGTAAAAAATAACTAAACGGGGGTTTTCATTTAGAATAGATACTTAATCAGATTTTTTCGAAGTCGGTGCCAGCCAATACAAATCAAAGCACACCGACTTCGAAAATATCTGATTAAGTACCTATCTATTCTAAATGAAAACCCCCGTTTAGTTATTTTTTACTTTTCAGTGCCTGGAAGTCGGTTTTTATTTTTTTTTAAAAGTTTTTTCTTTACGATTTTAACCAATGGACACAGTGATTCATGAGGAAGATTTATGTGTACAATTTATTAAAGTTTTGTGTAAATTGGCTGAAGTATGACGATGATTGTTGATCATGTCGGAAAAATCAGGTCGACTAAAATAGAGTTACATATCTGAAAACAATGTATTATATTATAACAATGTATACTATTTAGGCGCTCGCTCGGGAAACCGAGTGAAGCGGGTTCAAATCCCAAGTCTCGAACCTTTTGTATTTTCATGTGCGAATCATTTCTAACATGATTACCACTTGCCTTACGGTGAAGGAAACATCGTGAGGAAACCTGCATGTCTGAGGGAACCTAGCAAGTTTTCGAAAGACATGTGAAGTCCGCCAATCCGCACTTGGCCAGCGAGGTGGACTATGGCCTGATCCCCCTCGTATTGAAAGGAGGCCCGTGCCCAGAGGTGGGACGTTGAAAAAGGGCTGAACAATGTATTACTACAATGTATTACGAAATTATCTTAATCGAATTATTATTAGCTTAATCGAATATGTTATTATTAAAAAACTTTCTTCTCACAAATTACCTGCTTATTACGTTTACACTAAAAATGGAAAAATAAAAACTAAAAAAATAAAAATAAAATAAAGACCGACTTCCAGGCAATAAAAAGTAAAGAATAATTAAACAGGCGTTTTCATTTAGAATAGATACCTAATTAGATATTTTTGACGGTGTTTTGATTTGTACCTATCGGCTGGCACAGGATCAATATTTATTTATTTGACGACATGTTGGGCCAATTTGCAGTGACCCTACTTGCTGTGCCGGCGGTCGCGGGTTCGAGTCCCGCTGGGGGCATTCATTTGTGTGATGAGTACGAATGTTTGTACTCTAGTCATGGGTGCCTCGTAGCTTACCATGGAACTAGAGTTTGCTGTGTGTGTCACAACATATTTATTTATCTCAAAAAAAAACATGACATGCATCCAATTGCTTTATTTTAATTATAGTTAATAATTATCAATCGATAAATAAAGAACATGAAATGTTTACGTTGGTAATATCACTTGGGACAGAATGGCTGGATCCAGAACCGATATGAATAATTTCTTTTTTAAAATGATCTTAATAGTTTGGATAAGGTTTTTAAGAAAAACAAATAGGAAAGGTTGCTCGAAAAATTAGAATTCCGCAGAAACTGAAAGCGCTTTTTTCTATATTAAAATTTTTGTAAGACCTCAAAAACCATAATTAAATTTATTAATATCTGGACAGCAGAAATGAAAATATTTAAAGATAAAGGAAATAAAAGTATATCAGTAGGTATTGTGTTTGTTGAATAAATAATAATAGTCGAGCGTCGTCGGCGGTCGGAGTCGGCGCGCGAGGTTGCCGTCCCGTGCCTCGCTCGTGTCGGATCAGTGTTGCTACTTGTAGGACCGTTTCGAAAAAATACGGTAAATATTTGTATTATTTGTTTTGATTGTAAATTACATTTGTTAAGAAGTAAAATTTTATGGAAATATTTTAAAGTCTCTTATAGAATAAATTATTATTATAATATGAATAAATGTTATAGATTATTATATCAAGGATCAAGGTTGTAACATAATAAAAAATAGATGTTTCACATAAAAAAAAATAGCAACTTTATTTCAAAAATTTGATTTAAATTAGGATATATTAATATTTCATATAAATATTTAATAAATAAACCGGTTTCTAGATGTTATAAGAATAAAAAATTACCTGTATAGTTTTATAGAAAATAAATAACTTATATCTACTATTTGGAGTCACTTAACTAATTTTGCGCAGTAGTGAAGTTTTTGAAACAAATATAATGATTAAATATTATGCATAAATTAGGAATAACAATTAAATTACACTTTGAAAAGTAACTTCACTACATAATTAAATACAAAACTTAATGAATAGACATTTTTAAAATAAGGGAACCGTGTGTCCTCAACAGGCAACACTTCCCCGCATCGCAGTCGTCTCCCGCCCGTCACGCGCCACCATGCCGTTGCCTTTTAACAAGACTCTTGACCTTAAATTACTAGCTTTAGTTAAAGAGAACCCTATAATTTACAATTCTAAAGATCCTAAATACCTAGACTTCGACACTAGGGAAGTGGTTTGGCAGAAAATTGGCGACACTTTAAACAGACCTGGTATGTTTTTGTTACATTCTAAAGTAAAATAATGATAGTCGTTGGTCGTGTAAATAAAAATAGTAACCGACTTTGCAATAAGAGCGTTCTGATGAGAAAGATATTAATGCTTATATTTACATTGTAATAGAAAAGTTTTCTTTTTTATGTTATGTAATCAACAAAATATATGTATTTTTTGTATTAAATTATATTGTATTTTATAATATAGGTAGTATTCATTCAAATGTTCTGTTATTGCAAAGTGGAATATTGTATTCTTATTGGGCATTGGGTAAAATACATATATTAAAATCTAGCTGAAACGAATCTGTACCTACATTGAATATCGTTATTATCGATACAGAGGCTGAATGTTTAGTTTTTAGAATTTTTGTCTAATTGTCTGTCTGGGAACACATTACGGGAAAACCACTGGACAGATTTTGATGAAATTTGGTATGATGATAGCTGGTTATCCGGGTCAGCATATAGGATACTTTTTATTGCGGGAAAATATCTCATCTCTGGACTCTGAGAAATTTAAACTAATTAATTTATAAATATTTAGTGATGGTTATGAAGAATGTAAATTAAATGAAGTATTCGATGAAATACATTTTTTTATATTTCTATCATTGATCATGGTTAATTAATATTGCTATTATATTAATAGACAATTTTGATAACCACATTTTTAAATTTAAATTTAGCAATTATATCATTACCTACCACAAGATCATTTTATTTTATTATTTCCGAATTATTTTATCGATTACTAAATCGATAAAAAATGCTTTTTTCATATTAAAAAAAAAAAAAACTTTTTTATTACCTATGAAGTACGTATGATAAAAAGTAAATGTACACAGAGACTTTCATATTTAGAAACTACGAAATGGTTGGTGGAAATAAATAATATAAAAAAAATTGAGTGATGTGAACCAAATTATATAGGATTTTTGACATTAAGGGACGATTAGCGTATATCAGTTACGCGAAAGCGCAGCTTTGTTACCGTCACTCTCTGTGTAAATGGAGCTTTATTTAGATTGAGAAGATATGTTGAGAAAAATATGAAATTAATTGCTCATATTTTATATGTATAGAGACCTCAGTGTGAATATCTCTTTTTTAACCGGTTAATACCTTATCTACACTGTGTCTTCTACATTTTACACGACATTGGCGAAGTAATCTGTGCCCAACTGGCTCGCCTAAAAGCCAAATAACAAAGAATTGAACTGAAAATATGAAGTTTTGAGTTTTACATAGTTTAATTAAAAGTCAATAGATGACATAAGATACATATATTATGTATCGTTTTGTTACTGAAGTTGTGTAAAATTAACAATAGAAAAAATAAATCTCATAAAAGGTGTCATCATAATATTATTATGGTTTCAAAAAATATTTTACGTGGTGTCTTAGGTAATGGGGTGAAACACCGCCAACTTCACAACTCCGAGCTGTTACTGAGAATTTATTGACAGAAAAACTTAATAACTATAGTTGACCTTGGTTTGAACCTACCACCTTCAGCTGTACAATAAATAAATTACAAAAAATATGTAGATAGGCAGAAATAAGATACAACATTAGGGCATTATAAGCAGACATAAAAATCATTTTTTTTCAATTTAAGAGGAGGCTCCCTAAATTTAACGCTGATTTGTTTTCATATTCTATGTATACCAGACATTAAATCAATGTGATAATTTCAATGTATGATTTTTCAAACCTTTTTCTATGGATCAGAAAAAACAGAAACACAATTGGATGAAATTTTCTCGATAGTTTTATTTTTTTAAAAATATGCCTTTTTTAGAGATTAATGGATTTTACTCTTAAACTACTTCAGTTATATACGCAAAAAAAATACTCAGAGAAGGAAAATATAGTTTATTATCTTCTGTACGAAAGACATTTAAATTGACCAATTATTATTCTCATAATAAATTAAATTAGATTTGAGACTTACGTTTTTTAATTCTGTGCAAGAATAAGATCGATCGGATATTCGATATTCAACCTTGTTCGCAAGCAACTAAGGTGCAACGACGATAATGATTCAGTCGGCCGCTGGCCCTTGACGAGGTAGGACCTATGTCGCTTTTGCTCGCGCACAACCCCCCCGCTAATTCATCGAATTATTCATTCCTTGGACATAGTGTAAAAAATCAACGTTTTTTGCTTTTTATACATAGCTTAGTAAAAACAACTTTAAGTAACACATTTAAGGTTGAATTTACATTATTGTATATTTTTTAAACTAGAATTACCTAAATACAGAATACTTTTGCTTATGATTTTTTGTGTAATATCTAGTTTAGTGATCGATGATTCCGTTCTGTCGTATACTAAGGGTTTCGCGCGGCTATGCTTGTGATTAATATTAAATATGAATAAATAATATAATTAATAAATATAAATCATTTACTATGCGCGTTGTATGTATGTAAGTGTTTGTATATATAACATACATACATACATGTGTTTGTATATATAACATATATACATACATACGCGTAGGATTTGGACGCGGGTTTCAAATAAATCTACATGTAACATACCTACCAAATTTCATAAACATAACGCGAACTTAGCTAACCATAACTAGTACGGGTAAGTAAGTATATCATAATAAAACATTGGTTATGTTTGTCCCTCAAGGATAATGCAGATTTCTATCACAGAAATAATTTTCAAATCGGACTGGTAGGTACCTATCTACATATGTAGTTTAGCAGATTATCTTCATATTTATAACTTTACCTTTTATTATGTACATATAAGTATATACGGGGCCATTTTAAATTTACTGAAGACCTTTTGTGAATATATTATTTACATCATAACATCGTCGAAGTTTTTTTATGTAAGATAAAGCAGTATGTAACTAGTTAGTGTAAATATGTTATTTGAAGTGGCGCCCCTGGTGTAATAGGCACAGTGGATAGTGAGCGCAATCAGCTGAGCGCGGGCGTCGAGCGGTTAGAAAGCCAAGCTCTTAGAAAAAAAAGCAAATTTATATTTATACAGATAAATAAAATTGGAGTGTCTGTTTGTAATATTAAAATAACCTCTTTTTACTAAATGCATATGGATGTATACACGGTACATATACCAAAACAACATTTGTTACAATTTCTGTCTGTCTGTCTGTTTGTTCCGGCTAATCTCCGAAACGGCTGGAGCGATTTTGACGGGACTTTCACTGGCAGATAGATAGCTGATGTTATAGGGTATATATAGTTGTAACTTAGGCTACTTTTATTTTAGAAAAAGAATCAGGGTTCCGCAAAAAAAAATTAAAACCCTGAAATTATGAACAAAATCCGCGTACGGCCTACGCACCCGAGCAAAACGAGAGTAAATCGCTATATAATATTTAATTTAAATGAATATCTTAGGAGTTAGCAAGCTACTATTTATATAGGTATACCTAAACATAGCTAACCGGGAAAACGTACCTAGGGACGAACGCGAGCGAAGCGAGCGTGAGTTGCTAGTCTATACTAATATTATAAAGCTGAAGAGTTTGTTTGTTTGTTTGGTTGGTTGAACGCGCTAATCTCAGGAACTACTGGTTGGAATTGAAAAATTCTTTTTGTGTTGGATAGTCCATTTATCGAGGAAGGCTTAGGCTATAGAACATCACGCTACGACCAATAGGAGCGGAGCATAAATGAAAAATGTTGCAAAAACGGGAAAAAATCATTCCTTTTGAGAGCTTCCGTTGCGTGCGCTGCGTAAGCGGTTGAAGTTACGCAAAAATCGTGTATGACGGAATTGTTCTCCTTTAAAAGTTCTAAAAAAAAGTCCGCGACAGCATATGTCTATCTTTTAAGGTTGACTCAAAATAATCCTTTTTATGGCAATCAAATTTGTTCTAAAATAATGCATTACTTCCGAAGGTGTTTTTATAAACATGATACTATCCTTATCCAAATAAATACGTTATTCATCACAAGTATTTAATTTTGAACAAAATTGCCCTTGACATAATTTGATTTCAATGAATACCTTAGGAGATATCATAGTTTTAAAATATACATATTTAACTTTACGCGGTCTATGGGTGAGCGCGCTCTCAGCCCGATACAAGGCGAGGGCAGGGCGGTCGTGAGGGGGGAGTCACTATTCCACGCGGACGAAGTCCCGGGCAAAAGCTAGTAGATAAATAAAATTGGCGTGTCTGTTTTAATATTAAAATAACCGCTTTTTATTTATTGCATATGGATGTATACACGGTCCATATACCAAAACAACATTTTTTACAATTTTTGTCTGTCTGTCTGTTTGTTCCGGCTAATCTCCGAAAAGGCTGCACCGATTTTGACGGGACTTTCGCTGGCAGATAGCTGATGTTATAAGGAGTAACTTAGGCTACTTTTATTTCAGAAAAAAAAATCAGGGTTCCGCGAAACAAAAATTAAAACCCACGAAAAGCGTACGCATCCGAGCGAAGCGAGGGTAAATCACTATATAATTTAAATGAATATCTTAGGAGTAGCAAGCTACTGTTTATCTATCTTCTTCTTCTATACTATAATAAAACTGTAGAGGTCGAATGTCTGTACATAGAAAAAATATGCTAAAAACCGAGTCAGGGGGGGTGTAAGAAGAGAATAGAACAAATCCAGATTATGATTATTATTTATTCAATACTACAACAAAAATTACATACTAATTAGTAAATTTTTAAACATCAAATCAAACTAACAAAAACATAAGTAATTTCCTGATAAAATTCCTAAATATGTATTTATATATTATGAATATATAAATACTTGAATAAAATATAATTTACATGTTCAATATCTACTCAAATTCATTTATTGCATAGGAATAAATGTCTTAGCTTTTCGCGATTACTAAATATATACGTATTATAATAAAATAAAATGTTATCGGATCAATTCCCGTATTTTAAATTTTAATAATATTAAAATCAAATTGATAAGTTGGCCTACTGCTTATAGACGCGCTTGCGTACTCTGTGACGCTTGACCTGTAGTTATGAGTTCACGCCGGCGACGTGAGCGCACAGCTCGCTTTGCGGGAGGGGTGGTAGCGTTAAATGCCTACTTCGCCCGGACAGCCTGGCCTTAATGATCGTCGATCGATATATCGATATATTTATAATAATACTGATAACCATCGGCAAGGCGTAAAAAAAATATGGAAATCTATCAGTATAATTTTGAGATTTTTCATTTGATTGAAATCTATGGATGTGCTCTATCTAAATACATATACATACATATGTTATGTATGGTCACGTTTTTTGCGATTTGTTTATTTATATAAAGCATAACTAAAATATAGTATGTCTCGCTCACTCATACTTAAGATTGTACAAACTTTGTTTTTCACACACATACTATACTTTATTTTTGCAGTCCCGATGTTCGTCGATATGCGAGAAAGTAGTTACTTTCGCGGCATTAACAATGTTGATCGAGTAATTCCCAAAAATATGGGAACGTTTATTAATTCTTGTTTGTAGCCAATTTTACAAAAAATTACGAAGTAGGATTAGAAATTGTATCACTGGATTGAGTTCGTTTCTATTTATGAACAGCTGACGAGTGATAAGAGTGATGAGTTGAGCATGAGCATATTTAGTGATTTAAACCTTTGTACTGAATAATATTTGAACGAATAAATTATTATCGAGTGGTATCGGCGTCCAGATTTTATAAATGATAGTTTTATTTCTATGAATCCAATAGAATCTTACTTATCTGCTCCAATTAACCTATATGTATTCAGGCCTTTTTAACGTCCCACTGCTAAGCACGGGTCTCCCTTCAATACGAGGGGGATCATACCATAGTCTACCACGCTGGCCAAGTGCGGGTCGGCGGACTTCACATGTCTTTCGAAAACTTGCTAGGTTCTGTCAGACATGCAAATTTCCTCACAATGTTTTTCTTCACCGTAAGGCAAATCGTAATCATGTTAGAAATGATTCGCACATGAAAATATCAGAGGTGTGAGACCCGGGATTTGAACCCGCTTCACTCGATTTCCCAAGTGAGCGCGTTACCACTGGGCTACCACTGCCTTAATTACCCTGTAACGTTATTTAATTCTTATAAAAAGTTCTTTATTTTCTTTTACAGCGACAATTTGCAAGACAAGATGGGTGAACATCCGGGACATGATGCGCCGGAAGATCAGAGATCGCCTTCGGAACCCAAACCATAGGAGCTACAACTATAAATACGAGGAAGAATTGTCATTTATGCTTCCCTACTTCAAAGAAACTAATTTGAACACCTCTAACGATGAATATGCTGACTTCTTCGACGATTCTCCGAATTGTGAACTGACGGATACTTTTGGTGAAGAATACCGGGAAAGCAGAGAAACTAAGCCAAACGTGACTTTCCAGAAACGTCCAGAGGATGCCAATTCTTCATATACTAGTGAATTCCAAGAACTGAATCCAGCAGATCCTTTAGATGTTTTTCTGATAACCATAGGATCTACACTTAGAAAATTCAGTCCGTATTATTTGAATCAGGCAAAGAGTAAAATATTCCAAGTGGTACAAGATTATGAACTGCAGCAAATTGTAAATAAGGACAGCCAGCCCGGGGGAAGTGACAGTAAAAGATAGTTTTTAGACTTGTAATAATAATGTAATAATAATGACCGTAACTTTTAATAGCCATAATATATTAAATATATTATGGCTATTAAAAGTTACGGTGTGACATTATTTTGGTAAGCTGTACTCCGCTGCTAAAACTCATGGAGTATCTCTAGGTGCTAATGTATCTCAATTTTGTTATGGGCTTTTTTATTGGAACTTTTTAAATTGTTAAAAAAAATATCCTCATAGATAGGGAATAAGGGTGCTTACTGCTTAAGTTTTGGTCTTCAAAATTTTGTCATCGTTTTTTTCTTTATTTTTTAACGTTAATGTTACCATTTCATAATTTTTAGTATTAAATAATATTAAGGGATTAAAGCTGTACATATACGCATAAACGTGGCTACTATCATAGAATATGTAACCTTTTTAGGTATTATATTAAATAGAACATTTTGTTGTATTACATTAAAAAATAAAATTGTTAAGATTTCTTACCGTTATACATATATTAGAGGTTAAAAAAAAGTAAATTACAAAGAAGTATTGTTTGAAAAATTTATTAAAAATAAAAAAAAATATACGTTGTTCTTATTTTATAAATTATAAAATAAAAAATAAAAGTAAAGGTATTATGTTGAAAGAATTTTATATAAGAACAATTTCTATTAGAACTTAAAATATAATTTTACAACCTTTGAAGCATTTTTTAATTTTAAACTCTAGAAGAATATCGTCATCTTCTTTTTCTTCTTTGTTTATCAATAATAGTTTCTTCTTCTCCACTTCATTTTATATCCTCTTTGAGACATTATCTTTACTGACGCACTCGCAGCAGCCTTCACGACTTCTTGAACCTGGTAGTGGTAAAAAATCTATTTATATATCTATTACATGTTTTATATAACAAAAAGCAAAAAGAGTAAGAAATCAAATGCCTTTAGGCTGAAAAATGCAAATAATAATTTATGTTCTACTAGCGGAAAAAAACGGCGGAAAAACAAAAACAAATCCACCTCACGGAAACCGTAATTATTCCGGGATAAAAAGTAACCTATGTGCTATTCCAGACTATAATCTATCTCTGTGCCCAAATTCATTCGATCCGTTCAGCCGTTTTGGCGTGAAAGAGTAACAAAGCTATTCCACGGAAACCGTTCATTTTTTCGGGATAAAAATTAGCCTATGTGTTATTCCAGAGATATAATCTATCTCTGTGCCCAAATTCATTCGATCCGTTCAGCCGCTGTGGCGTGGAAGAGTAACAAACATCCACACTTACTCACAAACTTTCACATTTATTATATTAGTATGGATTAACAACGCATCAGGGGACTGTCAATGTTAATCAATTAATTGTCAATGTCATTTTTCAATTTTATTTTCATAATAATAATAATATATTTTACGAAACAAAAGAATTGAATTGAATAATATTTTTGACAAACATACGCCGACTTTCAAGTTACTACACGTAAGAATTACGATTATTAATACAAATAATTTCCTCCAAATATTCACCCCTTGGTTTTAAGTCTTTAAAACTTAGTCTCTCCCGTGACCATGATTGCTGTAAAGCATTCAAAACGCCGGGAACCAAAAATCAAAACAAAACCGCGAAATAATCCGAAAAGATAGTTTTATTTAAAACGTTGTCGATTGACAAACAGAGGAGAGAAATGTACTGAACTGTTTTGTCTTTGCCTATTTATATATATTAGTGTATATAAATATGTAATAATATAAATTGTAACTTGTAAGTGTTATACTCACGCTAATCATGAGGTTCTGAGCGTTGCCTACTAGCATGTTCATCGCTTCCTTGTCTTCTGTACTATCTGTTAAAAAAAAAGAAATTATATTATGTAATTATATTATATAATTATATTATATAATATTAGTAAAGAGTTTGCATGTTTTTGACATAATTCATTAGTTTTCCATTACATATCCGATACAAATAAAAAAAAAACTCTTAGTACATTCTTGAAAAACACTTTCTTCGAAATACATTTTTTTTTTGATAATATTTTTATATATGTTTCACAAACCAATTTAAAAATATATTTCATGTAATATTCATAGATTTCTTTTTAAATTCATTACTATACCTTGATGACCTAAAGAGGAACTCTTGACGGTGGTCAACATCTTCAACTGCCCACTGATTGTAGGAATCCGATCGCACACTTGCAGAAGATTCTGTGGAAAGGGAATCAATTAATAAAATCGGTCAAGGGTGAGTCTGACTTGCACAACGAGGGTGCCGTTGCATGAAACATTACAAAAAATTTATAATCGCAAAAAAAAAATATGATGTAACTACAATTTCACCATTTTTGGAATTTTCCCTTGTGCTGTAAGACATTGCTTTTTGCCAAACATGATTCTACGTCAAAGAGAAGTACACTATAGGTATTGATTTCCTTGCGATTGTCAAAATATGCGGCATAAACAGTCGTATCTTTTGATTGTGTTGAATTAAAAGTTTTTTTCCAAGGGCAATCCCTTCCTTCAACTACAATTTGATCCTTTCACGCGTTCTTGAGAAAAAAAGATCATGATTCATGACAGACAGGCGGTGACAAACAACGAATTGTTCCTATGAGGGTTCCTTTTTTCCGTTTGAGGTATGGAACCCTAAAAAGGTACCAGGCTATTAAAAATATGTACTGACCCTTAAAATTATATTGATTCACTGTTCTGTTTCTACGAACGAAGGATGACCAAAAATTTTGATTTTAAACAAATTTTGAATTTATTCTATTTATTTGAATTTATTCTTAAGCAATATATAAGTGTTGCAGTTAATATAAAAATAAAATCAAGACCTAGACCAACATATTAGAAAAATAATAATTCATTTCTGTAGACTTACAGTTCTAATTCTTATGTCGGAACACTCCAAAGCCATTTTCTTCGCAAGAGCCGCGACCTCCTTCGATTCATTGACGATTGAGTTGGAGGTGTATATCAATTCTTGCTTCCGACCTGAATTAAAGAAGATTATTTATATATAAAGTGCGAAAGTAAATCTGTCTGTCTGTCTGATACGTTTTCTCTCCTAAACGGTTTAGGCTATACCACTGAACCAAATTTGATGAATTTTGGTATAGAGATGGATGAGACCTTGAAGGACATAGGCTACTTTTTATCGCAAAAATAAATTTGCAGCGGGAGAGACAGAGGTTTTAAGTTAAGAATATCAAAAATAGTTATGTCCTATATTTTGACCAGTCAAAATAAAATAAGGGATGATTTTAAGTTTTTTTAAAGTACCTACTTATCTACTTTTTTATACCTAGATAATTCATATGTACGTTTATAGTTAATCTATTCTATACTAACCGCTGACAGATTTAGTAAGAGAGAAAGCTTGCATTATATTAAATACTAACGACTCACCCCCGCTTCGCTTGGGTTACTCCCTAGGTGATTTTTTACACTGATATAACTTTTTTATTTATGAACCGATTGAAATAAAACAAATACTAAATGTTAAATAAAGTTGAAAACCGCACCCAAATCGGTTAAGCCGTTTCTAAGATCAGCGCCCACAAACGCACAGACAAACAGACAAAAATTCTAAAAGTTTAAATTTTTTTAGAATTTTAGCGTTTCCAAATTCTAAAAATTTATTGCATTAATAAAGACCCCCAATAATAGTTTTTCTCAAATATCGTGTGCAGACAGCGGTCAGTTACACTTATAATTTGTATAAGATAGATAATACCACTTAACCCTTAGCACCTAGAACTAGGGTCGTTAGTAGTTAGTTGTTAAATTTGACTTCTACACAATGCAATAACTTCATAGGTAATTTTTCTTTTTCACGAGATACTGAACCGCGTCCGCAAGTCACTTTTTAAATGGACTGGATAAGTTTCACTTGCCATTAAATATCGGCCAGCTCATAGACAATACGTAAAATGACGTCTATCCTCTACTCTTTTGCCGCGTGAAAGAAGAAATAAAACATAAACTTTATATATCCCTAATCGTTAGTTGGAACTTTCTCTTGAATCTGTATCTATAACAGAAAGTTTTCTATAACATACCAGTGTTCATATGTTCGGAGAGTCTTGCCATGATACTTACCATTAAACATCGGCCAGCTCATAGACTATACGTAAAATGACGTCTATCCTTAACTCTTTTGCCGCGTGAAAGAAGAAATAAAACATAAATTTTATATAGCCCCAATGGTTAGTTGGAACTTACTCTTGAGTCTTGACTGTATCTATGTAGAAAGTTTTCTATAACATACCAGTGTTCATATGTTCGGAGAGTCTTGCCATGAGAACCGCCATACGTTTAGCCACAGCGACTATATCGTTGTCTCGCGCAGACCAATCGCGTACTGCCGCGTGTAAGTCCAACGCTGCAGCCTGGTTGGAGAAACAAAAAAAATACATTTACTCATAAATGCAAAAGTTTGTATGTTAATGTATGTTACTCCTTCACGCTATAACGATTAAACATATTTGGATGAACTACTAACTTAACTCGGGACACACTCGAGCGAAGCGAGTGTACGTTGCCAGGATAAAAAATACTAAAGAAGTTAGTATCTACATGAAATAGCTTTACATTACTTGATTCCAAACACTCAACTTATATATAATATATATAATATTTCTTTATTCTGTGGCTTATAGGCGTGCCATTTGGGCACAACTTTGTTTTCTTTTATGAAGGCAATAAGAATACTGTTAGAAATTTTTAGGTTTCTTAATAATATTAGCCCCCTTTATTTATTCTTATTATTTATAAATATTGTATTAGGCTAATCATTTTCAAGCAAAACCTCGTTCAAAAACAAAGCAAAGATAATAATCAGCATGAAAGATGATGACTTCCATGTTAATTATTAAGTAGTGATAGATAGTGGTAACCCAGTGGTAACGTTCTCGCTTGGGTAACCGAATGAAGCGGGTTCAAATACCGGGTCCCGCATCTCTAATATTTTCATGTGCGAATCATTTCCAACATGATTACCACTTGTCTTACGGTGAAGGAAAACATCATAAGGAAACCTGTATGTTTGACAGGAATTTACAAGTTTTCGAAAGTTATGTGAAGTCCGCCAACCCGCACTTGGCCAGTGTGGTGGACTATGACCTAATCCTCGTATTGAAGGGAGGCCCGTGCCCAGCAATGGGATGTAAAAGAGAGCTGAGTACACAGTAAGTACTCACATAAATTGGCTGATCGGGTTCTGGTTGCTTCAAGAATATATTCTCTCCGCCCAGTACAGACTCTACCTCACCGGTCCTTCGCATGAACTGCAAAAAACAATACTATGTTTTATTCCAAAAATATAAAAAAAAAAACATCTGAAATATCAATTAACGCTCTTAGATATGGTTAAAAGTATTCAGACACTACACACAACAGAAATTAATACATAAGATATTACCTCGGCAGTAACATCTCTCCAGTCAGCTTTCTTCACTTCACATTTGGCATCAACCGCGCGTTTGATATCTATGAGCGTCTTCTTCAGTTCTGGATCTTTCTTCACATTTTGGGAATTCATTCCCACATCTATTACTCTATTGCAAAGCCTGGTAACGTTAAAATTATTGGTTAATATTAAAAAAATATTTCTAAAAAATGTTGTAAAACAATCCCCGAAGAAAGGTGAACGAGTGAAAGGGATAGCGTTAAACTGTAGCGTTTGGTGTTTTGTATTTCTTTATAATTTTACTGCCGAAAATACATATTAGCCATGTAGATAAAATAATTTTACATAAATGAACAAATCATGTATCACTATTAGAATATTTTTTAGGGATATTTTTGTTGAAATAGGAAACATGTATGAAGGTATTTTAATGACCCTCAAAGGATAAATACAAAATTAGATGAAATGGTATACAGATAGTTTGGATTACATTATAATTTATTAAAGAAAAGATGTAAAATAATTTTTGGAACTGAAATAAAAAACTTACTTCATAATGATTTTAGATGTAAGGACGCTCTTGTGTGGATCGTCCATAGATTCTTCTTTAATACGATGCATTGTTTCTCCTAAACAGAAACAAAACAAATAACAAAACAAAAATATAATGATTATTTCAAGTTATAGTTAATTTAAACTTAATTATATTAATACAATGGAAAAAAATCCTCAAAAATTCAGTAAGGAAATTGTGATGGATAGTTTGATATTGCCTTTACATATGTGTATTAGTTTTTAATTAATTCATTAATATAATAGCAGATCACTGCCATTGCATCTACCACTAAAACCACTAAACTATCAAGTCTAGACGTAAAAACAAGTGATGTGGGTTCAAACTCCGGGTCTTGCATGTCTAATATTCTCTTGAACTAATGATTTTCAATATGATCAGCGCTCGCCTTACAGTGAAGGAAAGCATTGAGTGAGAAAACCTGCAACTCTAAGAGAATCAAGTTAAGACATGTGAATTGATGGTTTTCTCGTCTGTTTCTAGCATTAAATGGAGGTTCGTGTCCAGCAGTGGGAAATTAAAAAGAGCTGAATACAACTGGTTTTATCGGTGGTAGGACTCTGTCAAGCCTGAGCAGTCCGACTGGATGGGTACCACCCACTTATCTATTTTTCCCACCAAGTAACAGTGATTGTATTGTTGTGATTACAGGCAAGAGGCATATCATTTTAGTCCTCACAGTGATAACGTACCGGCGGTTCTGCAATATTGTTACGTAAAACCTAAGTGCATGAACCGTAGGTGTTATGGGCGTCAGGTACCGCTTTCCATCAGGTGGGCTGTCTGCTCGTTTGTCACTGAGTACTTTAAAAAAAAAACAATTATTATAAATACAAAGTCTCACCAGCGGCCTGGGAGAAGTCAATTGGGTCCACAGCTCGGTCACAGAGCTCTCGTACCCTAGATAAAGAGTCTGCATACTCCGCCAGCAATTTTTGGTAGTGCTCTATTGCTACCTGGAAGGTGTTTTAAAAAATTGTAAAAGCTAGTTTAATTTTAGCTGAATACTATTACGGTATTTGTCGTTTCCAATAAATCTATATTTGTAATACTTCATAGCTATTAATCAATGATTAGTAAAGTAAGAAAATACTTGGCAATGGCGATCTGTTTTTTTTTCTTATAAGAACTGTTCTAAGTTTTTAATTGATAAGAGATAACAATAACATGTCTCAATTCTATATAAAAAAAATATTATAATATAAAGTAAACTTATAATTTTAAAAAGTATACTTTCTAATTAATTACCTGATCATCTGGACGATGGATCCTTTGTTCTGCCGCTTTAACCAGTGCAGGGGCTAGAAGCTCCACCTAAGTACACACAATTATTTTAAATTTTAATATAAATTATGAAAAAAATTACAACAATTTTGGTCAGAGTCTTACCTGATCACTAGTTTTTAATAGTTCTTGTCTGGGAGCAACTCCGGTGTCAGCCACAAACTTGGCAGTCTTAGTGACTCTACCGAGTTGGGCTAAAAGCTCTGCTATCTTCTTCTCCAGTAAGAACTTACGTTTCTTTTCGTCTAAACAATATTAAAAGTTGTTTTTTTAAATAATTTTTCATATATCTAAATTTTTTCTCATATAACTTTATCTTGACTTGGTCCTCAATATGAGAAGTTTTTACATTTCGCAAACAAAAAATGCCGGAATTGAGTATTTTACTTTGTATTCTTTTCCCAATATAAGTGAAAATTCAACTGATAAACTGTTATAACACTCTTACGTAGTTGACAATAAATATTTAAAAGAATAACATTACAACTGTATAGAAGTTTTAGATCTATGATGTTACAAGCCCCTGTGGCCTAATGGATAAGGCATCGGCCTCCTAAGCCGGGGATTGTGGGTTCGAGTCCCATCAGGGGTAATGCTAATACTTGTTCCGTTTATATTTTTGGTGTTGTTGTTGTTGTAAAAACATTTGCAAAAACTCGCTTAACTACAAAATTTTCACTTTTTTACTGAGAGATTTTTTTTTCAATTTTAAAAACTTTGTGTAACAAAAATAAACGAAATAGAAATAATGAACACTTCTCTAAGGATTCCGATATTATAAGATTTTTTAATTTTAATTAATAAAGTTCATTCACCATTTTCCTTATGCAAGGCTTCCAAGTTGGCGAGAGGTTCCTCTTCTAAGAAGTCTTCAACAACCCGCGTGACAACGCCGCGCTCTAACATCTTGCGAAGTTCCTTCAGTCGCTCCATTAGAAGACTGTTCAAAATATAAGTTTAAATAAATTATCTGTATTTTAAAAGTAATTGGACTACTATTATTTATGCGATCCCGGGTCTCGCCCTAATATTTTCATGTGCGAATAATTTTCAACACGATTACCACTCGTCATACGGTGAAGGAAAACATCGTGAGGAAACCTGCATGTCTGAGGGAACCTAACACGTTTTCGAAAACCATGTGAAGTCCCCCTATGAGATCCCCCTCGTATTGAAGGGAGGCCAGCAGTGAGACGTTAAAAATTGTTGAATATATATGCGAAAGTTTGTATGTTTGTATGTTTGTTACCCCTTACCGCTGAAACGGCTTGATCGATTTGGATGATATTTTGTACACAGGAACACAGTATGATTTGGAGTAACAAATAGGCTGTTTGGCACCTAGGGATACACCCGAGCGAAGTCAGGGTAAGTCGCTAGCCAAATCATAAATTAGGTAAATAAATATGTGTATTCGTACAATACTTGCCTCGCTTTGTCGCTGTTATATTTAACTGTACAATCGTTCATCAGTTGCTTAGTTTCCATAATCACATGCTTCATCTCTTCTTTCTCAGGGCCTTTGAGGTCATCATACATCTGTAATAAATACACATTAAAGTTTATTATTCGTGGAAAGAAATATTGTGTCAGCATTATGCAGGACATTTTTAGATTACCAAAAGGTAAGTACATTGTTATGATAAGACTATATAAGTTAAGTTAGTATGTATCTATGATCCTCCTTCATGGATGGAATTTAGTACACAAATACTCTATAGTCTAAAATGACACTTTCGAGCTATGGTTTTTGCTAGTCATAATATTTGCTAAAAGGTGGCGCTGATATAAACAAGCCCATGTAATTGTATTAATTTGCCAAAGACCCTCGATTCGCTTGGGTCCGTTCCTTGATGTAAGTCTACCAGTAAAGACATAATATTTGTGGACTTAGATGTTGGACTCAACCTCCAGAACCACTGATCTGATATTGAAGATTTTTTATTCTTCTCTATTAGTATGTATGTATGTATTCAGCCCTCTTTAATATCCCACTGCTGGGCACGGGCCTCATTTTAATACGAGGTGGATCAGGCCATAGTCCACCACGCTGGACAAGTGCGGGTTGGCATGACCTTCTCCGTCGACCTTCTCAGCAAACCTTTTCATTTGATATTCATATCAAGGAGGATGCATAAAAAAATATAGTCCGCCATCTTTGGGAATCCGCCATATTGGATTTACAATGACGATGACGACTTTGCTTAGCTCATCAATCCCTTTCATTTGATTTGATTAATAAATAGGAAACTATAATATCTTTAGTGAATGTGTGTCAGTAAAATGTGCATTGAAAAAAGGCCACTAGACTAGTTTAAGTAAGTTTTTTACCTGTTCAGCCATTTGGACTACATTTTCTGCTCCTTTCATTCCTGCTTTTTTGTCGCTTTCCTTAACCACTGGTCTTCGGAGCCATTGGCACGCTAAGTCGACTCTATAATTTATAAAAAAATAATTATAATCAATTCAATACCAATTTTATTTATTAATTCTTATTGATAAACTGCTAAAATGCCGTAGCATTAGCCAATAAATATCGAACTTATGATCTGTATAGAAAAACTCAAAAGTATTACAAGGTGTTTATAGTTTAAAAAATAAGGTTTCTCACAAAGTATATATTATTATCTTATCTTTAAATAATAATTTGAATCGTTTTACTCACTGTGTTTGAATAAAGCTCTTGACGGGTACTTCAGAATCCTGAAAAAAACATATTTTTATATATTTATATATACATGAAATATTTACATATAAAATTTAAAAAAATTAATGCGCATGCGCATATTCACTACAAGTAATGCTTCTTCGTAGTAATAGTACTAAAAACTATGGCTACATATTGTATAGAAATGTACGTACCAACTTTATTGCCTCGATGTACCCAGCTTCAGCGCCTTTCTCTCTGTAAAGAAAATTTTGCTACTTTATAAATCGTGTTTTCCTATATTCAAGAAAGCTCCGTAGGATCGTAAGCTTTCTCGTTTGCCAAAGTTAGCTTCAGTTAATATCAGCAAGTGTTTGAAAAAGTAGAAGCTTATTATAGCGACTATATATTAATAATAAAGCTTAAAATAAGTCATACCTGATACAAGTTAGTAGAATTTCAAAGGCCTTGATGACATCAATGCTCCCGATCTTTGACCATGATATCGTATCCTCTTGAGATAGAGAAGCCTTTTTCAACATCATCGACGTATTGCTTATGAGATTCCTAATAGAAATAAATATTATTTTAAGTTTATTATTGAAAGAGATACTTTAAGAATTTTGTTAATTTTTTTAAAGAGTTTTAACGTTACTAGATAAATAACAACAAATTATTGGTAGTACTGCATTACAAAGTTTGCTCAAATGAGTCGATCCGTTACATTGTGAAGACGTTAGAATCATTATAACTCATACCACTAACCATTATTATTTTTTCATTAAAAGGCTCGTATGCTGCCACAACTAAAGCTAATTATCATGTTTGTATTATTTGATTTACTCGAAAAAGGAATTTGACAAAAGCTCTACTAACATGATTTCCACTTATGTTACGGGGAAGTAAATCATTATAAGGAAACCTGCATATCTGAGAGAACCGAGCGAGTTTTCGAGAGATATGTGAAGTCCGGCAATCCGCACATGTCCGGCGTGGTGGACTGTGGCCAGATCTACCTTGTAATAAAGAGAGGCTCATGCCCAGCAGTAGGACATTAAAAGGGCTGAATACAGATTTTTTTTTAGATTAATAAAATACCAATTTAATAATGTACCTGTTACTATCAATCACCTCCTTCGCCATGGCTGCTTTTTTCGGGTCCTTGTCCACATCTGGTTGTGGAATCCTTCCCACCGTGTGGTTCAGCTTATTAATTGCATCCATAAGTTTCATAGTTTTTGGTAAAATGCGATTCTCCTTAACCAACATAAAAAAAAATTAGTTATTTTACTAATAGTTCATAGGATACACCGTTCACGGAAGTCTACAGATAGACAATACCTACAGTAATTGGAAATTAAATACCTAAAGATATAATTAATAGAAATATCAATGTTTAACTAACCTTATGTTCGAAAGCGTGTGTTTTAATCTCATTATTGAGTTCTTTTAACGCAGCCTTTAGTTGATGAGCGTTCGCCGTCAATTCTTCCTTCTCATCATCTTTTATTTTGGTACATGCGTCATCTACAGCCTCTTGCAATTGATCTACTTGTTTTTTAAGAGTGCTTTGTTGATCACTTATCTAAAAATTACCGTAACTAGTTTTAAAATGTATATCAACTCCGTTTATAATGTCCAAAAATAATATCATTAGTCATCATAATTTTTAGTTCATGGAACATTGTTGAAGTTCTAGTCAAGAGTTTAAATATTAAATACAATAAATATTTAATACAAATTTTAAATTAACAGAGATCATATTACGATAAAACCAGAAATATTTTCAATACTGTGTATTTCATGTAGCTAGTACTACTAATCTTCTTTATCTTAAGGTTTACCTCTTTTTCTCCATCGTTGCAAATTATCTGAAGGCACGTTTTGTTGACCGAATCTGCCAAATCTTTGATGCGACGAACGTCCACCATGCCTTGTTTGGAAACATTTTCTTTATCTTTACTGGACAGTGTCAACTAAAACAAAAGGATAGAAAACAATAAATAAAAAAAGCTGAGATAATGTTGATCTAATGACTGACTGACTGATTTTCAGGAGATAAAGTAAAAATTACCAGATATGCACTTTGTGTTGCGTATTCAGTACTATTGCAAATTGCAGATGTAACAAAACGTAGTTCACTGCTGCATTCCGTTCTTGACATTGCTCTTTCAGACCGAAGCTTTTCTGTAATATAAAGCATATACATATAAATACAATCACACTACTAAAAAGTTTTATGTGTCTGTACGTCTGCTTATTACTCCTTCACGTTGAAATGCCTGGATCAACTGGAAATGGAATTATATCCCGGAGTAACATAGTAGGCTATTTTTAGGCACCTAGGGACGTATCGAGCGCAGCAAGCATTATTTATTAGTCAATATTTCATCTTAAAAATAAACAAAATAAAACTTTAAATCAAGATATGTATAAAAGCACTATACCTATAACTTCTTGTTGGCTCTGTAAAGCATCGAGACATTGGGCGTAGTTGAGCGAGCAAGAAGGATGCTCGGAAGTCAGGAAACTCTGCTGTAGTTGCAAATTGCGGGACATTTCATTACAGTCCCGTTGCATATTTGCAGGTGTTGTCGCTCGAGCCTATAGAAGAGAAGAAGAAGATTTAAAAGAAGACATAAAATGTAGAATTTTTGTTCTTTTTATAAGACTACTTACTAGGTTATTTAAAGAATCATTGAGCAGTCTACATGCATCCAATAATCTTCTTCTGGATTCTGGCAAATGTGAAGACTGAAATGAAAAAAATAAATCATGATATAATTCAAAATTCACTGTATTAAATTACTTGCTGTTAATTTAATTTAGTTGTCGATAAAATAACAATAATGTCTTCTAGAAAACGTAATTTAGTTTTTTTTTTAATTCCAAAATTGATTCTTACATGACACACTGATTCTGAAGTCTTTAGAAGATTGTATGTAGCAACACTCATTTCCTGAGTAGCTTCTTCTATTCTCTTACTTTGAACAGGATCCTGAAAAAGACCGTAGTAATAAAATTTAAAGACAATGCAAATGTTAAGTAGCGTATCATTTATATAGTTGCTTCATTCATCTAGGAAAATATTTATCTTGGCTATGATTTTGGAATTAAATTTTAGTACTTATAGCCCAAACAAAAATGTCGGCAAAATGCTTTTTACCTGGTTATTTATTCTATAATCTCTCAACGTAAAACCAGGATGTCGACCCAATCAAAAGTAAATTAAAATGAGTAATAATTACAAAATTTTTGTAACAACATTTGATCTAATTTACCTGATTTTTGAGTCCATGTGCAATTGAAGCCAACTGTATAGCAGCTTCGCATGCAGTATGAAGACTTCTGGCGAGTGAGTCCGGCTTGTGTACACTTAGCGCTATGGTCCCAGTTGTAGAGTTTAGCTTTTGTATTTGCTGATTGATTTTTTCTCTTAAATGCCTGTTATAAATTAGATAAAATTATTATTCTTAAAAAAAGACGTTCTTATATATTAAGTAAAATTAAAAAACAGAAGAAAATCAAGATAAAAATCAACCCTCAGGGCATTACCTTAATCATCTTAAAAATAAATAAATCAATATTTTTATTAAATTAACGGGAATATTTGGCAAACATTGAAAAAAAAAACTTTTAAAGTAATTTTACAGTCCGGATAACTTTTTAGATAAAAGAATATTGCTAAAACAACATAATATGATAGAAAAAATATATACATAATATATAAGTGTTAACATTTCTTTTAATAAAAACTTACTTTTCATCACCAAGTTCCGGTGCTTTATTTGGCGCAAGCAATCGTTTAATATCGCTGTTCTTTACAAGTTGAGTAATCTTTAGAGGATCACTTGATTTGACTCCACCTTTTTCTGATGCTTCTATGTCATGAACCAAGCTTTGGAGCTCCTGAAATAAACTCTTTTGATTATTAACGTCCTTATTAACTTCCCACTCACGGACCTCCCTTCCATACGAGGGGGTTCAGGCCATAGTCCACCACACTGGACAAGTACGGGTGGACTTCACATGTCTTTCGAAAATAATATATTTGATTATAATACTTTCTTAGATTTACACGATTATTTGACATTTTAAATAAAACTATCTTTTCGGATTTTTTCGCAGATTCATTTTAATTTTTTATTTCTCGATGTTTCGAATGCTTTACAGCAATCATGGTCACAGAAGAGACTATGTTGTTAGATGTCTCAAACGCATTATACAGTTATTACAGATAGCCTATCCACAAAATAACAAAATGAATTCAAAAAACTTGAAAAATGGCACCAAAGTAGGTACCTTACAATACTTGTTAATTTTAATTTTAATTATTTTTTTTATATTTCATTATATTATCAATATTAATATATTTTTTGTGTACAACAAAACATATAAGTTATTACTATTTTTTTCTGGAATTTAATTTATATAGTTACCTCTAAAACCTTTTCAGTGATCGTAGATACTTCTCCATCATTATATTCTTGCCACGTCACCACGCGTCTGTTCTTTGCAGCTATTTGCATCTTCAGTATATCAGTAAGCTTTTTCAAATGTTCTTTTAGTCTTAAAAATAAAAAATTGCTTAATTTTAAAATTTATATTACTAAAAAATATTTAATAATTCAAAACTTAGAAAATGCTATGAAAATTAGGTAAATAGTTGAGAGCATGTAATTTTTAGATCAATAATTAGATTAGGATTAAATTTGATATAATAAAGCTATTACTGATCGACTTCAATTTTTTTTAATTATCTATACTAATATTATAAAGAGGATTTTTTTTGTTTGTTTATACCGAATAAGCTCGGAAACTACTAAACCGATTTACATGATATTTGGCAAGAAGATAGTTTGAAACTCTGGGGACAAATGAAAATTTTTATTCCAGAAATCATTCTTAAGGGGGTGAAAATGGGAATGAAAGTTTGTATGGGGAAGCAACTTAGGGACGAACTCGAGCGAAGCGAGGGTGAGTCGCTAGTTATTTATATGTAGAATATAAAATTCTTAACAGTTATTTTATATTTACATTGAAAAAAAAAACCTACTTGTAATTTCCATCTTTGTGATTACAGAGCCCTCGCATATGCACGGCATAACATGTCAAGGCATGTGGTAGTTCATTCTCATTTCCCGATGCCACTACTGCGGCTAGTGATGATTGCGCAGCTTGTATAGCGTGAAGATTATCTTCGTTGTCTTGAATCTTGAGTAAAAGAAAAGATTGAGTATAAAAGATAATATGTTTTTTTTATGTCTCTCCATTCAAAAACTACAGTTTATTGGCCATAATTTTACGTATAATTATAAAACGTATGTTGTTTTAAGATTTAGTATAGATTTCTCAGAGATGAGATATTTTCCCGCAGTAAAATGTATCCTATATGATGACCCGGATATCCAGCTATTATCATACCAAATTTCATCAAAATCTGTCCAGTGATTTTCTTGTGATGCATTAACAGACAGACAGACAAGAATTCTAAAAATTATAGATTCGACCTGGAATGACTATTTCAATAAGATTTTCCAAAAAATATTAAATGTATTTCGGAAACTGCTATAACGATTTGGATTAAACTTTCTATTTAGATGATATTTAGCATTTTAAGTTTTTTAAATAGGTGTCTTTGTTGAAATAACGCAATTCTTCACAAAAAAATATTTTTTTTAACTAATTTACAAACTTGTGTATTTTAAATTGCTTTTATAGTATATTGAATATATGAACTTTATAAACTTTTTGCTTAATTTAGCTTAACATTTTCTACTCTAATTTTATTTCCTTTTTGTGGAACTATTTTTTATTGTAAATAGTATATTCTTTTATACTGTTTGTTTTGCTAAAATAAATAAAATAAAACTAATAACTTGACTAAAATAATACTTACGGGTTGAAGTCCTTCGATAGGTTTTAAAATATCTTCAAACTTCTGTTCCACATGTCCAAGATTTTGCAAACTTTCTTCGAGAGTTGCACTTTCGGTGTTAGATATACTGCTTTTCGTTGCAAAGCTTAAAATATACATATATTTTTTTATATATATCATAGAACAGACCATTCACTAAGTATTATGTAACATAAATTAGTCAAGAAGACGCTAGTCGGTTAGTTGTGAAAGTTATTATAACTTTTTTTTGTATTTTAACAGGTAAAAAAATAAATAAGTAATCTATACAGATAAATAAAATTGAAGTGTCTGTTTGTAATGTCAAAATAACAGATTTTTAATAAAAGTATATGAAATTATATACGGTACTTATGAGAAAAACAAAATTTTTAAATTTTTTTGTCTGCCTGTCTGTCTGTCTGTTTGTTCCGGCTAGTATCCGAAGTAGCTGGACTGATTTTGACGGGACTTTCACTGGCAGATAGCTGATAATATAAGGAGTAACTAAGGCTATTTTTAAAGGATATTTTAGGAGGATTTAAGGATAAAAGAATTAGGATTCCGCCCAAAACAATAAAACGTAGCTAGGGACAGCGAGGGTAAATCGCTAGCGATTTACCCTCGCTTCGCTCGGGTGCGTATATTAATATACTTGTAATAGGCAGAATTTTATTATAATGAAATATAAAAACGTCCTCTATATATTTTACAAACCTCAGAAGATCACAGCTGTCCGACAACGTTTGCAACTTATGCAATAGACTTCTCCTTAAAGGTTCATCAGCAATATTATTAATTACCGCAGTAATTTCTTTAATATCAGCATCACAATTCTAAAAACGAGTATTTTTTTTAGTTATACTAATTTTACAGATAATCTATATCTATACTACCTAATATTATAAATAGGAAAGTTTGTGAGGGTAGAGTGGATGTATAGATGTATGGAATATGGATGTTTGTTACTCTTTCACGCAAAAACTACTGAATAGAACTTTACAATAATATAGCTCATACATCAGAATAACTCATGGGCTACTTTTTATCCCGGAAAAAGTAGAATTTCCGTGGAAAAGATTTGTTTTGGTTTTTCTAGAGGCGAACCTGACCGAAGCTAGGGTGAGCCACTAGTATCTACATATATATCTATATATAAATACGCAAAGACAAAACGTCTTCTCATCTGTTTGTCAACCGATTCTCTTTTTCTTTGCTTAGTAGTTAAGAGCTTTTGTGTAATCAGTAAAAAAATGATTGTAGTCGAAGTTGACCTCTGGGTGAACACTAACATAACATAATTATAAATGAAATATATACTAAATGTGACTTACCTTAGTGAATTGATCTATTAAGAGTGTATCTTCGAACATATTGCCGTCATTCCCTATGTCTTGTGGGTTTGTAAGTTTTGATGCAGCGTCTTGTATTTTTTGGCATTTACTTTCAATTTCCTATGTAAAAGAACATCATATAATAAAAATATCATCGAATTCACTTTATTTAATTAATGATAGGATAAAATCAGATTCTTTAGTGCGAAAGAACTTTTTTAAAAACTTAAAAAAAAAAACGAACTTTAAAAAATAAAAATAAAAATAATATTATATCTATCTTATATATTTAAACGAGCAATTCTGTATATTAATATCTTTATATCTTTATTTATTTTTACCAGCGATCTCGGAAATGGCTCTAACGATTTCGCTGAAATTTGGTATGTGGGGGCTTTCGGGGGCGAAAAATCGAGGTAGATTAGTCTCACGTCTGGGAAAACGCGTGTTTTCGAGTTTTCGTTCAGTTTTCTTTTGCATTATTCTGCGCAGAATATGGTCGATAATTTCTTACACTCGGTAACAAGCATCGTGGTCAAGCGGTCAAGGCGCAAGTTAGACAACACATACGCCCGGGATTGAGTCCTGGTTGGGATACAAAGTTTTTACTTTTGTTTTTTTTTTGTATTTATTCAAGTTTTTAGTTTTTTCTTATCTAAAAAAACGATATAACAAAAAAGAACTCCGAGTGAAGCTCGGTCGCCCAGGTACTTATTTATAAGTTTGCAAATTTTATTATTATTATACATTACCAGTAACGCGTCTTTTTCATTGTGTTTGGTTCCTTTTACGGTATTAGCTAAATCATCAGCAGCAGACGTAACGTCATCGACAAATTCCTTAAAATAATATTAACATTTTATTATTATTTTTAATACAAGTTTTTGGGAAGAAGAGAAAAAGTGACGAAAGAGACGCAATGAAACTTAACAGTGTTCTTAGCTTAGTTATTTTCATAAAAAATATAATATGAACATACGTAAGTTTTTAATTTTGTTAAATAAATAATTAAGAATAATCTTATAATATTAAATTAGCAATTCTTTTATATATGTATATAAATTTGTTTCGTGAACGTCAGAAACGGCTCTAACGATTTGGATCAAATTTTGTATTTAGATAAAGTTTTGCTTTTTAAGTTTATCTATATACGTGGCATTTTTGTAGAAAAAAAAACGAAATCTTTTCCTAAAAACGACGTCCAAATCTCGGTCGTTCTGGTACTAATTATGTTAAATAAGTTATTTAGACTTAACGGAAAGTTCATTTCAAGGACAATGCTAATTAATGGTCAATTTTAATTGATAGTTTCCTCCAGCTTACCATTAAATCAACAATATTACTCTGTTGACCTTCTTTTTGTCGGGACTGAATACATAGCACTTGTAAGTTTAATATGGCGTTCTCTAATTGCAATGCTTTTTCATTATTATCCTTTGCGTCCTGAAATTAATATAATAAATTAAAATATACTAATTTTGTATTTAGCTTATTTTACTCATTTTTCTAAAATGGTAATCTGATGGGATTCTATAGGTGACAAAAATACCATACCATCTACTAATTCTTCTTCATTATTTAAAAAATGTTAAATCAATAGATTTTGTTAGTTCATTATTATAAGTCTAGACTCTCTAACTTTAAACTCTAAAACACTCAGCTTATTGAAATAAATGTAAATATATGTAAATGTTAATATGTTGAGACATTAAATCACAGCACCATCTAGTTCCATGGTAAGCTACGAGACCTGTGTTATGGATACCAAATAGTTGATACACTACACTTATCTAACTTTAAATACATACATATTATAAATATAATTACCCATAACTGGAGCACAAACATTCGTGCTCATCACACAAATCAATGCCCCCAGCGGGACTCGAACCCGCGACCGCTGGCACAGCAAGTAGAGTCACTACAAACTGAACCAAACATGTCGTCAAAAATGTTATAGTGTTTATCTGTAAAGGTTTAGTTTTAAAGAGACTTACAAATGGTGCATCTCGACATTTCGCGTTAGTGATGTCGAGTCTGTTTATAGCATTAGCTAATTCGTTCGCGAAACGGGAATATTTCTCTCTGTCTTTTGGAGAATAGCTATTTGATTCTGCTTTTGTCTAAAATAAAATAAAAAAAACATTATAATAAAGTAATATTTAAAACTGTTATAATTTCAAGCAATTATGGATAAAGGCAGTACTAGCGCAGTAGTAACGCGCTTGCTTAGGAGAGGTGCGTTTTCGCACCTCTGATATTTCCATGTGCGAATCATTTCCAACATGATTGCCACTTATCTTGACGGTTAAGGAAAACATCGTGAGAAAACCTGCATGTTGAGAGAACCTAGCAAGTTTTCAAATGACATGTGAAGTCCGCCAACTCTTGAACCCACACTTGGCCAGCGTGGTGGACTATGGCCTGATCCCCCTAGTATTGAAGGGAGGCCCGTGCCCAGCAGTGGGATGTTAAAAAGGAATATATAGACAAAGATGTACAAATAGAAATAAGATACTATCAAGCTAAAGCTGTTGAATAAATAACATGCCATGATATGATTTTAGTTTAGGATATAATTTCGAAAATATTACATTGGTGTTCAGAGACTTCAAATATTTTTTTTGCCAATGCAAACTCTAATTGAAAGCCAAATAGTAGCATATTGTTTGGTTACTAAAGCTATAATACAAACCTTAGCAGATTCCATGATCTTTGATGCCAGTTGTCTGAGAGGAGTATCTTCAATAAGTAAACGCTCTTCAACTTTATTTTTCTTGGTATCCGCTGCAACGGTTTTCTGAATATTTTCTAACAAATTATCGAGATCTTCCATACGAGGCGGTGGTTTCTAGGAAGGCATTTGGAGTTGAATTTATTATTTTCATGGAATAATATAATAAACAGGCATATATTTTGTCCTTTATTTTTTATCATTATGTTTCCAACACAATTTTTGTTTCAGCTAAACTTAAGAAATATCTATTACATATATTAAAACAAATTTTCGGGCTGAAAGTGGAAGTTTGTTTGCAGTATGTTAGACGTTAATGTGCTTGATAGCTGAGATAAGAACTACATACATACATACTAAATATAAAAGAGTAATGTATATTAATGAGCCGACATTTTTAATGAGGGTAGAACTGCAGCGACTATTGTGGATTTGATCCCAATACGTCAAGTCTTCGAAAACTGCTATCAAGCAAAAATAGTTTCTATATCAGTAAGTTTTATGTACTAATTAGTATTAAGATGTATTCTTCTTTACTCGGAAAGGAAACTATGAACGAAACTTACCGGTTTTGTTAGTGGTTTCATCGGTTTCGCGCTTTCTTGTTGCTGCTGTGAAGCATCTATTTGGTCGTTAATATCTAAAAAAAAATATGATGTTTGAGATTCACTATCTTCAAAATTATAGTATAGCAGTTAATTCAGTTAAAAGTCTTATTTTCTTTTTGTTTAACACTAGAAAAATAAAAACAAATCTATTCCACGGTAACCGTACATTTTCTGGGATAAAAAGTAGCCTATGTGCTATTCCAGACTAAATTTAATTAGATTATAAGCGTCTAACATAATGTAGCATTACAAAAGCCACTGAAGTTTGACTTAAAAGCTACTACATATTAGTTTGAGTTGGTGTTAAGTTTTGCACAGTTATGAAACACGAATTAATTGATACCTGAATTATCTTGGCAGCTCTCTTTCAGTCTATCAAGTTCAGAATTTAGAAGATTCAAATCTCTTGTTAGTTGTTCTCCAATTTGATGATGTTGCGGATGCTGTATAGCTGGTTTCCAAAATATTCCAAGATCTTGAGCAAATTTCGAGAGTCTGTCAGCTGAGCTTGATAACGCTGTTTGGCAATTTTGATCTTCTATCGATGAACTTAGTACCTATTAAAAATGATTATATTAAATCATAACTATAATGTATTTTTCTAGAACTAGCGAAAAGTGGACAACAAAGTGCTTAGTTCTCAAGAATGCTGTATAGATGAATTTACTATTACTCGCCGGCTCTTATCAGCAGAACTGCTTTCCGAGCCGGTGGTAGCTTTCTCACGGACTGACGACACTGACGCTCTTGAAATTAAATTGACGATTCAAAAATGATTATTATAAGTCTACTTGAATAAAGCTTAATTTTACTATAAATACCTGAGCATTAGTGAACAATGCATGTGCAGCATCGCCAAGTTTGGCACCAGATATGCCCATATTCTCTCCCTCATTTCCGCCGACACTCTCCGCTAGGCGGGATACCCGAGATAACATAAGCGACGTCCTTTCACACACTGAGCGAGAAATATCCAAGATCTGTAATGTAATAAAAGTGTAACTGATCGTTGTCTGTATATGGAAGATATTTGAGAAAAACTATTATTAAACGTCTTTATTAAAGCAATGGAACCCAAAACAATGATTATTAGAATACTTGGGCTATTTGCCCGTGTGTTTTTGCGCGCTAATCTCAGAAAGGGCATAACCGATTTGGGTGGGTTTACTTAATATTTGGTATTTGTTTTATTTCAATCGGTTCATAAATAAAAAAGTTATGTCAATTTAATTAATCACCTAGGCATGAACACGAGCGAAGCAAGGGTGAGTTATTAGTAAATAAATTAAAAACATAAAACTTACTGTTTTCTCCTTATTTGGATAAGAACGCGGGCTGACAACATATCGCAACTTTCTTGACGATTGTGCATATTTTATTGCAGCTTTATTCAAGTCCTAGAAAGAACAACATTTTTTTAACATATTTAAATAGGATAATTGTTTAAATGGGATAAGGGGCAGTGGTAGTAGCCCAGTGGTAACGCGCTCGCTTGGGAAACTGAATGAAGCGGGTTCAAATCCCGGGTCTCGCACCTCTGATATTTTCATGTGCGAATCATTTCTAACTTGAATACCACTTGCCTTACGGTGAAGGAAAACATCGTGAGGGAACCTGCATGTCTGAGAGAACCTAGTAAGTTTTTGAAAGACATGTGAAGTCCGCCAACTCTCACTTGGCCAGCGTGGTGGACTATGGCCTGACTATGGCCCTCGTACTGAAGGGAGGCCCGTGCCCAGCAGTGGGACGTTAAAAAGGGCTGAATACATACAATACATACAATTGTACTATTCTGAATATTAGTTATTTAAAGGTCATATCATCATTATTTTAACTCAATTGTTTGAATCGTGAACTCAAAATGTTTTAGTTGATAGGTTAATAATAATTTATCTAATAATTTAATAAAGGCTTAAGCTTGATTTAGGTCCTAAAAAGACTATCTCCCTCCCCCCTCCCCCTGATGTGTCTTCACTTTGTCGTGATGGGGGGGCTCAGTAGCGTCCGGCGGCACAGCCGGACGCGAAGCTAAGAACCGCCCACTTCGGTGGGCGGTGTGCCATGTGGGTTGCTCCTGGTACTTCTCTGATAGCAGAGTGGACTGTGGAGCAACCCCATGGTTTTTGTGGTTTGCTTCGGCAGACCTACCGTCGGGGCGTCGTAGTTGAGCGTAAGCGATCCTGCGACGCCCTATTAAGACGGGGAAGGTTTTGTGGGGTTTTAGTGGTTAGTACTGATTTTTATAGCAGATGAGTCCCTCATAACCACCTGTATGTCTACAGGTGGTATGCGTAAATGCATTTTCCAACATAAAAAAATAAATGAAATAGAAAACTAAAGTATAAAATTAATAAAATTTGAATACCTTATAATTGTAAGTGAAAATTTTATTAAATCAAATTTTCAAAACACCATTAATAATTTATGAGTCATTTACGTATGACTCTTGATACTTGCCTCTAAATTATTATCTTCCACGCTAGTACATATCGCCTGGCTTGCATCACAAATATTTTTAGCCTCTTCGAATATTATTCTGCCGGAATTGTCATCTAAATTGCTTTGTAGAGCCATTGTTTCTACAAAAAGTAATATGAATGTTAATAAAATTTAATTTACCCCTGATGGGACTCGAACCCACAATCCCCGGCTTAGGAGGCCGATGCCTTATCCATTAGGCCACAGGGGCTTATCACTGAGAAGTAAAAGAGTGTAATAGTATATATTGTTTTAAGACTTAAAAGAAAACATAAGTGTAATATTTGAAGGGTTTCATTTTTAATATAACAACAGCTTTTTAGTATGAAAAGTACTTCTCAAAATCAAGTTCCATAACATTCCTACAGTTTATTCGTCGCCTTAGTGCTTATTTGTTCAATCCACCAATACTTGTTGTACTTTACAGTAGAGAGCTTTTTTCCTCTTTTTTAAAAACAAAGTTTCCTTTCTAAGATTTATATACATTACTAGCGACTCACCCTCGTTCGTCGGTTCGTCCCTACTTACGTTTTAATATTTAGTATAGATTTCTCAGAGATGAGATATTTTCCTGGAGTAAAAAGTAACCTACCATCATACCAAACTTCATCAAAATCCCTCCAGTGGTTTTTCCATGATGCGGTAACAGACAGACAGACAAAAATTTAAAAACTGTAGATTCGGCCTCCGTATCGATAATAATGTCTATTTCAATAGGATTTTCCAAAAAATATTTAATGTACAGATTCGGCTTAGTTACAATTTTATTATATGTATAGAATACATTTTTTCTGCTTTATTAATATAATATGTGTATTTAATACCCAGTAGAATTGACATTTAAAACACAATAGTTTTGTATTAAAAACTCTTTCGTTAAATTGGTCGTAGGGACAAATAAGTACTAAGATGACATAATAAGAAACAGAAAATAAGTATACCTTGAACGATTTCCGGAGTCAGCTTGGATATGACATCAACAGTGATCTCAGCACTCTTATAGTCAGGGGTTTCGCGGTCTGTAAATAATGAGTTTTAGCTGTATATAAAGTTATGTAAAGAATGTACACAAAAATAGGCTGAAGTTTTATCCTGAGTATTTTTTTATAATTAGTGGCTTTATTATTGATAAAGTTCATTTAAAATTAGCTTTTTGGTAAGCCCTGTTCTGTCAAAATTTCAATATTTTTTGTGAGCTTATATAAATCGTGTAGATAAAAGCATTATTTTTAACATTTTTCCCTAAGTTCCTAGATTTTGTAATTTTATTTTTACATTATTATAAGAATAAGGCAGTGATAGCCTATTGGTAACGCACTCGTTTGAGAAACCGAGTGAAGTGGGTTCAAATCCCGGTTCTCGCACTTCTGATATTTTCATGTGCGAATCGTTTCCAACATGATTATCACATGTTTTACGGTGAAGGAAAACATACTGAGGAAACCGATAACTCAATTTGTCGAAAGCATGCTTAGTCCGCCAGTACTTGGCTAGCGTGGTGGGCTATGGCTTGATTAGTCTCGTATTGAAGGGAAGCCCGTGCCCTGCAGTGGGACAATAAAAAGGGCTGAAGGCCAGAGTAGAGTTAAACTTTACCAGATATTTCTCAACTTAGTTCATTTTCTACCAAAACTTACCTAACATAGCCTGTAAAAGACGTGCAATAGCTTCGTTCAGTTTCGCAAGTTTTTGTGAGAGATCAATTCGTCTCGCCATAACTGGTTTATTATTTGTTCCAGCATCCTAAAATAAAATAGGCATATCATTAAACACTAGTCAAAAAACACAAAAATTTTAAATAAACATAAAACTCAAGTTGTTAGACAAATAAAATTAAAATAATGTGAGACAGACAAGAGAGTACCTTCATTAAGTAAAAAAATTAAAGAGTGCGTGTATGAATGTGTACACGCGCAAGAAGTAAAACTTCTGTAGGTTATCCGTACTCTTTATGTAATTTAAGTTATGTTTTAAATAATTAGGATAGGTGAGATACTAAAAATAACGCATATTAGGCATATTACAATCATATATTTATAGAATATCATTTAAGGAAAGAATATAATATTACATATCATTTGTCAGACAATAACAACGGTTGCTATGGCAACAAACGTACGTACATGTTTCCGTCACGCATTCACCAGCTCACCCCCCAAGTCAAGCGTGCGTAAAGAAGTTTTACTTCAAAAGAACTCCAGTAGATACACGAGTAAGTCAGTACTAATTAGTCAATATTATTGTTCTATTTCATGTCTAGTCTTCTAATTGTTTAACTCACTAACTAATGTTATTAAGTTACAAACCTGATTTCTTGCTTCTGCAGCACGTTGAGCCATGTTATCTTCTGAGAATAGCTTTTCTATTTCTCTTATCTTTCCTTTCGCTTCAGATATACTCTTAAGTAAATGATCTGGTTTTACCTCTTTGGAATCATCTGTATAGAAAACATTTTTAAAAGATTAATAATTTTTTTTAAATTATTCTTTTCCTCGTCATTTTGTATATCGAAATTTCTACATTTGTCAAACTAAGTATATCCATTAAAGTATAGAAATTAAGCCCATGTTGTATGGTTTAATAGGCGTTTTTAATGAATACTAGCGATGTGCCCTCGCTTCCCTAGGGAAGTTTTAACGGTTAGTATGGAATAGATAGACGTTATATAATATATACATAGGTACAAAATAAACAGTTCTGAAATATTCAATTTTCCAGTAGTTTTTTTGGGTTTTCCCAATTTTTTTTAATATTTAAACCACACCTGACACACCCCAAACAAAACAAAACAAGAATTATTCCAATCGATCCACACATTTTAATACTATAGTAGTGAGACTAACGAACGGTATTTGATTTTTATATATATATATATAATATCTATAGATTTCAGAAGTGAAATTGATTTATTACTACCGCAACATCACAATATTATGGAAATGTCGCATGCCTCTTATAATCTATAGCGACTCACCCTCGCTTCGCTTCGGGTTCGTCCCTAGACAAAAACAAATCTATCCCACGGGACCCGTACACTTTTCCGGGATGATATATAGCCTATAACCTTCCTCAGTTAATGGGCTATCAAATGCAAAAAGAATTTTTTAAATCGGATCAGTAGTTCCTGAGATTAGCGCTTTCAACCAAACAAACAAACAAACTCTTCAGCTTTATAATATTAGTATAGATTAGCTTTCCAGATTTTGAGCGACATAGATATATAACCGTAAAAAATATTATTATTAATGCAAAATTTCTTGGAAAGTTTTGCAAAGTTTCAAGTTAACCTTCTTAAATTGTTAGCCCGATAAAATATTGTAAACGTTTAAGTAAATAATACACAATAAGTAACTATACTAAAAAAAAGCGTGTGTGTGTACTTATGTACGTACGTAAGAAGTTATACTTCTTTGGCGTAACAGAACAAAAATAGCTAAAGATTTCATCCCGTATGTCACAACTCTCTGTTTGCAAATGAAATGCAGCTAACTTCATCATGTCGCTTTTTGGCTGTCGGTGTGTGCGCGCATCGTAAAAATTTTACTCTCATATTTTTTTCCAAACGTACGAAAAGAAGTATAACTTCAAAAAAATATCTTACCAGTATCTTGACAGGCTTTTCTTAACCTATCAAGCGTAGCATGAACTATCTTCACGTTCTGTTCGAGCTGATCTCCGGTAGAATGATATTGTGGTGTCTGCACCAATGGCGTCCATGTGCTCTTAAGTTCTTTGGTATGATCTGCCAACTTGTCTATAGAAGCTAGAAGAGCTTTTTGACAGTGTACATCGCTTATACTCGGTGAAGTTATCTGTATGAAGGATATTATTTTATATCATAACGTTGATTTGTCGCCATTTGTAAGAATTAGAAGAATAGCGGTTTCCTAATCTGATTTTAATTATGTATTCATTTTTGGTAGAGTATGAGAGAAATACCTGTATGCTTCTAACGGATGTTTCTTTTTTTCACTGTTTCACGATCTTTATGCATAGTAATTTTAAAATAGTAGTTGATAATAAATATTTAAAAGACATTACATTACGATTGTATAGAAGTTTTAGATCTATGATGTTACAAGCCCCTGTGGCCTAATGGATAAGGCATCGGCCTCCTAAGCCGGGGATTGTGGGTTCGAGTCCCACCAGGGGTATAAAAATTGTAACCATGTTATTTTTTGTCAATGTATAGCTTTTTTGTTTAATTACTTAACAGTTACCACATTAAAATATTTTAAACTAAGCAATACATATTTTGAAAGCTAACTTACTTCAGCAGTTCTTAATAGGGTTTGCGCGGAATCAACGACTCTAACCCCAGCTTGATCTAACTTCTCTGCTTCTTCTCCACCCACTTTCTCTGTCAAGTTGTACACATTGGACAGAAGTAGAGATGTCTGCTCTACGGCACATCTGGATAGATCTTGAATCTAAAAGGTAAAACTCTTATTATAAAAGATTATGGTCGCAGGGTAAGGCTTGAGATTGACTCGTACCACCTACAAGCCAACGGTTAAAAGTTAGATGACTGTATAGAGCAAAATATGTTAAGGTAATCTCATAAATTATAATTTTATGTGTTAGTTCAATACAAAAATTTGCTTCATACAGGAATGAACCTGGTACAGTAGAGTTTTATCAATTACGGTCTGTGCTACAATATTGCTTTCTTTAATTATCAAGCTTTGATATTTTACCTGATTTTCTTTTTTTACGTTGCTATGAGGATTGAAGACATAAGTAAGTCGTCCTGCAGCGTTTGCGAATTTCGATGCAGATTCCTTCAAAGCCTAAATAAAAATATATTTTTCAATAAATATAATAAACATGCATACAACATAGTAAACATATGGGTAAGCTATGACATGTGTAAGTAAACTGTTTGAAGAGTGTATTTTCTTCGTTTATTGGCAGGCTTAACTTTTACAAAAGTTCAGAATTCTTAATTTTTCTTGTCCTTATTTATGGGCGATGTGAATATAAAGGAATAGATAATATTATACCACCAATAAATACGAGTATCTCATAGAAAAGGACAAGAATGTGGTCTATGACTGTAATACTACATAGTATATGGTCTTCGTTTGCTTTCTAAGAGATGGAGAATGATATTTTGTTGTAGGGTAAACAAATCAAATTTTATAACCCAATTGATCTGATTGAATGTCCCGTGATCATGATTGTTGTAAAGCATTCGAAACTTCAGGAACCAAAAAAAAAAAACGTGAAAAAACCCGAAAAGACAGTTTTATTTAAAATGTCAAATATTCGCGTCTAATATATCTAAAAAAAAGTATTATCTGATTGAATTGATTGATCAGTTAATATGATAGCACTTTATATGCACTGATTGTTTGAAGTTTTAACGTACCTGAGGATCTTCGACGTTGTTACAGACATCATTAGTCGAATCGAGCAGAGTTTTTAGATTGTCCATTAAAGTCTTCCAAGATTTATCTTCCACAGCACCATGTAGGTTTTTGGTATCTAAAATATTTTTTTTATTATAATAATAATTGGTAAGACTAAGCCCCAAAGAGAATAATTTCATTTTTTTTTGTTGGTTTTTTTATTGATATGGCGTCTGTATTTTGTATGACCGGAAAACGGCTGTTTTTATATATTTACTTATAATTGTTAAAAAATAGAAGAAGCATTACCTTTGACTATTTGTGGAGTAAGACTAGAAATATTATTGATTGCTTTTGTGGCCGCTTTGTAGTCTGGTCTAATAGTATCTGAAAATTTTAAAATCAAATAAGTTTTACTTAATAATAAGTTTGAAGGGTTCAGAAACACAGAACGGTGAAACATTAGGTCTAGAATGATTTTAAACATGGTCAATACATATATTATGCAGCGATCAAACTTATAATCATTACTGCACTGGACACTAGTTTTTAGAAGCAATCAATAATTATAATTTATACCTGAAGTAGCCTGAAGCAGATCGGCTATTGCAGCATTTAATTGTGCCAATTTCTTAGATAATAGCATTTTCGCAGTCGGAACATTACTCTTATCCATAGCTTTGGAAGCCTGAAAATATTTGAGGGTTTTTTTTAAATTAAATAATTATAACAAATTATAAAACAAAATTTTAAATATGTTAAAAATAACAAATAAATATGTATAATTACCGGTAGAACGTTAACTTTCTTCAAATCGTCTTGTGCATCTTTGACAGCGCTCTTAGCATCAGATAGAGTAGCAATAAGTTGAAGATGTTGTTTTTCTTGTTCTTCGGCCTCTAAGTCTAAAATATAATAATTATTTGTAAAACTACATATAAGACGTTTGAGAATTATCGTCTCTTATATTAAATCCACAAAAAAACCTTTCTAATTAAACATGAACAAGTGTATGAATCAGCTTGATTTCAAAAGGATGATAAATTTAATTGAAGTTTACGGAGCATTTTACAGATAAGTCCTCGAATAATAAATAAGTTCCAAATAAAACTAAGTGAGTTATTTACCTTTTTCTTGACACGCCTGTCTCAACTTTTCGAGAGTTGTTTGAACCTGCTTCAAATTATTACTAAGTTGTCCTCTAACATTTTCATGCTCAGGAGATTCAGTTAAGGAGTCCCATGTAGTTTGTAAATCACGAGCTCGATCGGAAAGATGGTCGATAGCTTGTAACAGTGCTCGTTGGCAACGGGGGTCTTCTACACTCGATGCAGTTACCTGTTTATAATTTTTTACCAAAATAAGTATGTTGCAAAAGAAATATCATGCTAAGTATTATATTACAACTAGATTTTGTTAAATGCGTGTAGTTTTTCGTTGTCTTGATTAGTTTAAGTTCCATTAAAAGTTAAATAAATTATATATATTTTAATATTAAAATTAAGATTTTGCAATTTTCTTGTGAAATTCTAAAAAAGTTTCTAGCCTAGTTTCTATAATTATAATAAATCCGTAAAAACAGTAAGTACGATTAACTTGTAATGTAAAAATTATGTTATCAAAATATTTATTATCACCGCAGGTTCCTCGCGCCTAATGGATAAGTCATTAATGTCCTAAGCCGAGGATTATATGTTTGAGTTCTGAGTGTTACTATAAATCAATATTTTTTCCAAGCATACCTCAGCAGTTTTAAGCAAAGTTTTTGCAGAATCAACAACTTTGACTCCAGCTGTGTCTAATTTCTCCCCATCTTTTCCACCAATAGCCTCTGTCAGTTGATATACGTTCGATAATAGGGCTGACGTATCCTCCACTGCACTCTTTGCTAAATTTATAATCTGCAAAGAAAAAAATATTTTTACTAATGACATTCAGTAAAAAGGTATCAAGCATCATCGGTAAATGGCACGACGTTGGATTCACAGTGGTCGACAACTGTCTGCCTCAACCATCGAAGGGTCCATAAAGAAATAAGTGACTTGATATTTCGCTTTCAATACAGGATTATATTTCAGTAACTTGTTTTTACTCAGTTTTAAAGGCATGTTTGATAAGTGGTTAATGACCAAATTTATTTTAGAAATTGAAATCACATTACAAGGGCCGCCAATTTTTATTATTAAGTAGCGTTTTACCGTGGCTCCGCAATGATGTTAAGTATAAGCTATATTACTGTAAAGTTACATCAAAATTCGTTAGTTTTTGCCTTAAAGTATAAAAAAAACGTTCATCCATACATCCATACATTCATCCTCACAAATTTTTGGCCTTTATAATATTACTAGGATCATAATTTTATCAATACCTGATTTTCTTTTTTTGCGTTCTTTCGTGGATTAAAAACATACGTGAGACGCCCAGCGGAGTTTGCAAATTTTGTCGCTGAATTTGATAACTCCTGAAAAGTTATAAAATTATTGAAAAGTGGTTTAATAATCTAATATGTACTGTATGTATTAATTTCAAGAATAATTTTTACGTGACATTGGTGAAGTAATCTGTGCTCAACTGGCACGCTTTGAAGCTATTAACCTGTCCAGAGTCGCGGGCATATTAGTGTGCCAGTTAACAATTGATTTCTCAGAAATTAACCAGGAGGTGCAAGAGAATTGACTTGGACTTTTATACATGTGTTGGTTTGTAGATATTTGTATATTATAATATGATTTTGATAAGCTATTTCGAATCTTAATGGTGTTATTTTCTAATTTATCCTTCAAAAAAGTATAAAAAGATTCTACAGTTGCTTTATGTTCATTAAATAAAAAAATAAATAAAAAAAATTGATTGAACTGCAGTTCAAAAGAAGATCTTTCAGTTATAAAAAAAAAAAAATTATATATAAATATTGAATTTATTAATATCCATAACTTTAATTTTAAAGATGATAATAATTATTTATACCTGTGGATTTTCACTATTGGCACAAAGATCACTTGTCGAATCAATAAGGGATTTAAGATTATCCATTATGACCTTCCATGACTTATCATCTACGGTACTTTGAAGACCCTTTGCATCTAGAAAAGTAATGTAAATTACCACAGTTTTTTTTAAATATATTTTTATAAGTTACCAGTTCTTTTATTTATAGCAATGTAATTTACACTAATATTATAAAGACGATAAGATTTGTATTTTTGTATGGTTAGTACGAATAAGGCAGTGGTAGCCCAGTGGTAACACGCTCGCTTGGGAAACCGAGTGAAGCGGGTTCAAATCCCGGGTCTCGCACCTCTGATATTTTCATGTGCGAATCATTTCTAACATGATTACCTTATATATAATATTAGCGACATACCCTCGCTTCGCTCGGGTGCGTTTTAATTTTTTTGAGCGACACCCTAATTCTTTTTCTAAAATAAAAGTAGCCTAAGTTACTTCTTATAATATCGGCTATCTGCCAATGAAAGATCCGTTAAAATTTGTCCAGCCGTTTCGGAGATTAGCCGGAACAAACAGACAGACAGATAAACATTTTAAAAATTGTGTTTTTCTTATAAGTACCGTATATTATTCTATATGCATTTAGTACAAAGCTGTTATTTTGACATTACAAACAGCCACATCAATTTTATTTATCTGTATAGATTATATGTATGTACATGCATAAGCCACCTAACAACACGCTCGAACGAGTAAGCGAGCGAAGGTCAGTCTCTATATAACATCTTTGAAAGTTTTGTCGATAAATCGCATATTTCCACTTCCAATGGACATATAGTGTGAGTAATCTTGATTCCCAGTAAAAAAAATATTTATCTATGTTTGTGTTGTTTACCTTTAATGATGGCTGGAGTCAAGTTAGAGATTGTGTTTATCGATGCTGCAGCTGCTTCATAATCCGGCTTATCACGATCTAAATAAAAATATGTTTTTATTTAACGACACGTTTGGCGAGTTTGTAGTGACCCTACTTGCTGTGCCAGCGGTCGCGGGTTCGAGTCCCGCTGGGAGCATTCATTTGTGTGATGAGAACGAATGTTTGTACTCCAGTCATGGGTGTTTATATTTATAATATGAATGTATTTAAAGTATCTGGTATCCATAACACAAGCCTCGTAGTTTACCATGGAACTAGATGGTGCTGTGTGCTAATGTCCCAACCGTTAGATGGTAAGTAAGACTTGTTAAATGGTATAATAAACAAAAGTCTTATAGTAATAAAAAAAACTTGTTTATCAAAAAAAAAACTATAATGGCGTTTACTAATGGATTCGTAATTCGAGTGTGGAAGTTTCTTAGAAAACAATGATGTCATCATGATATACAATTTTTTACTTCATAGTAAAGTTAATATTAGTTCAGTGATTCACTTAATAGTGATAGTCAATTATTTTTAATTACCTGATGTTGCTTGTAGTAAGCTTGCTATAGCAGCATTCAACTCTGCTAGTCTTTGAGATAGAAGATTCTTTAACGCAGGAACATTGTTTTTGTCCTTCAATAACTGAAAATAATAAAAATATATTTTATTTATATACATACCTAAGACTCAAGACCTTGACCCTTAAACTCAACTTGAGGTATTTTGAGGTTCGATTAAGGCCAAGCAAAAAGTTTGATATAAACAACTCGAAGTATTTTTAAAATATTCAAGCATAAAACTATTGAACTACTTACATAATGTAATATCTTGAAATTGGAATTTTTAAAAATAATCCTAATGCTACAAGTATAGGTGACAATTTGCTACAAACTTTTACTTGAACACACGTTTGGCTCAGGTTGTAGTGACCCTACTTGCTGTGCCAGAGGTCGCGGGTTGGAGTCCCGCTGTGGGCATTTATTTGTGTGATGAGCACGAATGTTTGTACTCCAGTCATAGGTGTATATATTTATAATATGTATATATTTAAAGTTATATATGTGTCAACTATCTGTTATCCATAACACGGGCCTCGTAGCTTACCATGGAACTAGATGGTGCTGTGTGTTAATGTCCCAATATATTATTATAATATAATATTATTTCCCTCACAAAAACACTTCAAGAATCGGAATTTACTAAGCCAATAGATTAAAATTAAAATAAGAAAACAATTGGCAATAAATAGTGTTTTTTTTTTACCTTTACGTTTGACGTAGTAGAAGCAGCATTTTTTAACTCCTTATCTGCCTCAATCATCGCGTTCTTAGCTTTAGATAGTGTTGTGACGAACTGTAGTCGTTGTTTTTTCTGTTCTTCACTTTCTTTCACAGTATTGTCATCTTAAATTAAATTTTATTACGTTTAACAACTATATGAAAACTTTGTTTCAAAACGTGCGCATCAACTAAATTAAAAAATCGTCTATATTTTTCCATTAAAGACGTCATTTTTTTTTATTTATATTTTTTTATAATTTCCAATTATTACAAACCTAGCAATGTCTTATAATCAAAAAATGAAGGATATCTCCAACACTATAATAAATATACTAGATATAGATAGTAAATTAAATATAGATTATGAAAATTATATATAGATAGTAAATGTTATTTTGAAATTATGTAAAAAAATATATTATTTTATATAATTTTTCATACCATCTACTGTTTGGCAAGCTTCCCTCAACTTATCTAAATTAGTCTGAACTTCACTTAAATCTTGGTCTAGATGTTTCCCAGTTTGATGATATTTTGGAGATGCGGCTAGAGGCTTCCAAGCATTTTGCAAATTCTTTGCGCGATCAGAAAGACGGTCTATTGCTGACAGTAACGTTTCCTGACAAAGACTGTTTTCCATACTAGGCGCAGTTATCTGAGAAACAATTAAATTAATTAATTAAAAATGAATTTATTGTTAAGGTTTTCTAAATAAAATAAATGTGGTTGAGTTAAAAGAAGTAAGAAGAAGAATTGACAGAGGATTCTAATGGCATAATATAAATCCTAACAGCATATCTGATTTGGTCGATGTATCCGTACAGGTAGTGTGCAAAAAAACTATTGTAAGAGTTGTTTTATGTTTGTTTATTTTTACTAACATTCAAAATGAATTTTATATTTATTTTTTTGCGTTTAACTTCTTCTAATTGGTCACTCTCCTCATCAGCCCCTGTGGCCTAATGGATAAGGCATCGGCCTCCTAAGCCGGGGATTGTGGGTTCGAGTCCCACCAGGGGTAGCAAACTTTTTTTTTATTAATATTTTTAAAGTCGATTAATTAAAACATTGTCTTTTAAGAAACACATTTTTTTTTATTTTTTAAGTTATACTTTTGGCACGTTTGGAAAAAATTATGAGAGTAAAATTTTTACGATACGCGCGCACATCGACAGCCAAAAAGCGACATGATGAAGTTAGCTGCATTCTTTTTACAAACAGAGAGTTGTGACATACGGGATGAAATTTTAAGCTATTTTTGTTTTGATACGCCAAGAGGTATAACTTTTACGTGCGTACATAAGTACATACACATTTTTTTATATTTGTATATATTAAATTCAGTTTCGATATATGTACCTCAGCTGTTTTCAGAAGAACTTGCGCTGAGTCCACGACTTTAACTCCAGCTTCGTCTAATTTATTTCCCTCTGCTCCTCCAATTTCTTCTATCAGTTGGTAAACATTAGATAGCATTCCCGACGTTTGCTCCACAGCACTCTTTGATAAGTCCAAAATCTATACAAAACGTAATAAAACCATTAAATATTTCCAATTAATTACTTTGTGTTTTATTATTATTAGAAAGTACATATTGTCAAATAGCGTCCAGATAACATATACACTTTTTTATTATCTATCTGGCACTAATTAAAAATTAAAAATCTGATTAATAATAATTAAGTAAGCTGTACCTGATTTTCCTTATCTACGTTTTTGCGTGGGTTGATCACGTATGTAAGGCGTCCAACAGAGTTCGCAAGCTTCATTGACGGATCAGTAATAGCCTAAAATGATCTTTGTTTTAGTATTACCAAAATTAGCGTACTGTATGTTATAGGTGTACAAAATATGTATGTTACTACAAGTAGGTAAAGGTGTATAGGAGATCCCGATGTATGTGGTGGACCCTTCACTCTTTTTCCAGGCGAAATATATTTTTAAACAATAAACATATTAAGAAATACGACCCAGGGGGGTTGTCACCAAAAATTTGCTGCAGTCTATTTTCGATTAAAAGTATAGTTACGTAATGTTATTTCTTTTTCTATTTTAATTACCTGAGTATCATCACTACTGGAACACATATCTTTTATTGCATCAAGTATAGATTTCAGATTTTCCATAATCTCTGACCATGATTTATCGTCAACAGAACCTTGTAGAATCTGTACATCTAAAATATTATAATATATAAAAGTTAATACGTTTGAACACCAGTGGTTTTTTTTTGGAAAAGATCATACTTATTGTTTAACACTTTCTGAATTTTTCCCGGCTAGTACTAGGCCTATTTGGTCAAAAATTAGCTAACTCATGAGGTATTTCTGCAATTATGATTTTATTCAAAAAATTATAGATTAAATTTTGCGTTTTAATAATACCCTAGCACATGGACAGTCACCCAAAATATTTATAGTCCTAGCAAATCATTGTTATTATGTACCTACCTGCGCGAAACTATATACACATACTAATATTCATATAAATATAATATAATATACTAAAATTATAAAGCTACTAATATTATAAAGCTGAAGTTTGTTTGTTTGGTTGAACGCGTTAATCTCCTGCTAATCCGATTTAAAAAATTCTTTTTGCATTAGATAGCCCATTATCTGAGGAAGGTTCCGGAAAAATGTACGGTTCCCGTGGGAGAGATTTGTTTTTATCTAGAGACAAACCCGAAGCGAAGCGTGGGTGAGATGTTAGTATAATATAATATTAATAATAACCGCAAGTATTTTTCTCAACTTACCTTTTATTACATCTGGAGTAACACTGGAGATAGTTTCCATAGCCGAAGCAGCTACTTCCAAATCGGGTCTTTCATTATCTATAATTCGTAACAACATCACATGAAAAAGTTTAGTGAGAAAAAACATTTCTATAATTCATGGTTTAAAAAAAAATAGTTTATTTAAAATGTCACATATTTGTGTAAATCTGAGAAAGTATTATGCCAATAAAAATACATTCTTGACTAATTTTTATTATAATAAAATGTTTAAATAAAGTACCTGAAGTTGCTTGCAACAGATTTGCTATTGCAGCATTGAGTCGTGCCAACCTCTCTGCCAGTAAGTTCCTGGTGGCTGGTACATTATGTTTCTCAAATTGTTTAGACTGAAAAAAAAAAACAATTATCATCTATACAGATAAATAAAATTGGAGTGTCTGTTTGTAATATTAAAATAACCGCTTTTTACTAAATGCATATGGATGTATATGTTATAGTCAAAGTCCGATACACAGTCTCTTCGCGGAAGGACTGATTTATCCTAGGTTTGCCCAAAGCCATCAGGCAATCCCCGAAATACATTTCAATTTCGCCCTTTGCCTGAAGTATTTTTAGTCAAACCCAGGAGCTCCTAACTTTTCAGTCAAACGTCGAAAGTAAATTATTCTGTTTCGGTTTTGGCCTAGTCAATCCTAGAAGCGACTGCAAAACTCGGTCAAACGTTGATCTGAACATGTTTAAACAGGTTCATAATGTCTCTCGCGGTGTTCCGACCGATTGTTTTGTCATTTCATGTTCGTTCATTGAGCGTGCGGGCGTGTAATTGTTATTTTTTTATACCTAATCTTACAAACTAACCTCCGTATATTCCAAAGCATTTATTTATTTATTTTATACTTTATTGCACATCGTACAAAAGGCGGGCCTAATGCCACACGGCATTCTCTCAAAGCATCTCAAATATAAAAGTGAAAATCACGTAAGCTGACCAATCAGGTGTCAGAACTGGCAGAGTTAAGCGGTTCTTAAGACTTGAAAGCTGCTTAAATGATAAAATGCTTCCAAATATACGAAGATAAGACACTTCATACCTATATCGGAGTTTGACTCGTCAAACCCCGATTTAATAAAATTGTGTTTTGACGTTTGCCTGACCAAATTAGTCTCTCCCAGGTTTGACGAAAATTGTTTAGTCAAAGGCCGAAAATTTACATTTGTTTGGGCTTTGACTAAGTCATTCAGTCTGACCTGAGGATTGACCAGTCCAACCTAGGAGCGCCGGAGCTTCGGAGTTTGCCTATAACATATACACGGAACATATACCAAAACAACATTTTTTACAATTTTAGTCTGTCTGTCTGTTTGTTCCGGCTAATAATAATATTACTTTTCATTAGGAATATTTTATTAAATGTTATTGTATTATAGAATAATGTATTTTACCTTATCGAATGGTTTATTCATAAAGTCCTTTAATTCCTTATCGGCATCGATCACAGCATTCTTAGCTCTTGCCAGTGTAGCATTGAAATGAAGTCGTTGTTTCTCCTGTTCTTGTGTTCTTTGGTGACTTTCATTTTCTTTTTCTTTTAAAATTAAAACGAGTTACATTTTGACACAATGAAAAAAAAGGAGTTGAAAAACAAATCGTTTGGTGAACACCTTAAAGCATACTATTCATATTTATGGAATAATCTACGATTTGTAGGACTTAATTAATTAAAAAAAAACATTCCTAAGTGTAATCATAAAAAATATCTTTTTTACATACCACCGACATTTTTACAAGCTTCTCTCAAATTATTTAAAGTGGATTCAACTTCTTTTAAGTTTTGATCAAGATGTTCTCCAGTTTGGTGATACTTTGGAGAGGCGGATAGAGGTTTCCAAGCACTCTGCAAATTCCTCGCTCGATCAGAAAGACGATCTATTGCGGACAGTAATGCTTCCTGGCAAAGGTCGTCTTCCATACTAGGTGATGTTATCTGAGAAATTTTAAAACAAACAAGTTTTTATATTTTAGGTTGGTCACAGGGCAAATAGTTACTGTAGCAAAATGAAAAAGAAGAAGACTGAGAAAATCTAAAAACAATGTATAAGTATGGAATGCAGAATTGAATAAATAATTATTTACTTGAGATTTATTTATTGATATAAGAAGATCGTCTTAGATTGTCTTTTTTACACACTGAATATTATAAAAAACAAGAAGACAATTAAAAGTTACTTTTTAACTAATTTTTAATCAATGAAAAGAATTTATACCTCAGCTGTTTTTAGCAGCATTTGTGCCGAGTCCACGACTTTGACTCCAGCTTTGTCCAATTTCTCTCCATCATCTCCACCAACTTCTTCTATGAGTTGGTAAACATTAGATAGCATTGCTGATGTTTGTTCTACGGCACTCTTTGACAAATCCAAAATCTATAAAATTAATTTATATAATGAATTGACGAAATTGATTTATCTAATATGCTTATCTTAAGCTCATATCACCTATGAGTAGTCGGCACAGTATGTCCGCTTCTTTCATTCGTCTCTAACTTTCATCATATTTGTTTTCACCCTTTATGTATTTTTTTTACAATTTATCTGTACTTGCTTCGGTCATCTTCTTCTTTTACAACTCTCATTCATCATATCTTTTTTTTTTTGGGACAATAACACACAACACCATCTAGTTCCATGGTAAGCTACGAGGCCTGTGTTATGAATAACTAGATAGTTGATACACTACACATATATAACTTTAGATATATACATATTATAAATATAAACACCCATGACTGGAGTGCAAACATTCGTGCTCATCACACAAATGAATGCCTCCAGCGGGACTCGAACCCACGACCGTTGGCACAGTAAGTAGGGTCACTACAAACTGAGCCAAACGTGCCGTCAAACTATATTTACTATAAGTACTTCTATCCGCGAAACATGACCATACCACAACAACCTGTTCCTTAGCTACATATATTCTTTTGTGTTACCTGAGACAATAATTAGGTTATTAAAAAAGATAACTTACCTGATTTTCCTTGTCTGCTTTTTTACGTGGGTTTACTACATATGTTAGGCGTCCAACAGAATTAGCTAGCTTAATTGATGCTTCACTTGTAGCCTGTAAATTTGGAAAATGTTAATATTAATATTTTGTGAACATTAATAATTATTGATACACGAAATGCACTATAATATCTCCTGCGCTCAGATTGCTAATCTCAATGAGACTGGCCGCCGTGACTGAAGTCGGTCTTAAGGTCATTCTATATTTTTAGTGTTCAGTATTGTAGGAGGATAATGAACATATCATATCATTTCAAAAATTATATGTACCATTAAACGATAAAGTGAATATACGGCAAGCTTTCTATACAAAAATACTGTCTTAAACGTAAAAAATTGATAATGGTTGTATTAAAAAGAATATGACTGCAAATTAAAAAAAAATATTTGTTCATTTATTAATTGTCTTTTCTTTATCCACGTTTTTTACCTGTGGATCTTCGCCATTGGAACACATTTCATTGGTGGCATCTAATATAGATTGGAGGTGTTCCATAATCTCAGCCCATGATTTATCGTTGACAGAACCTTGCAGAGCCTTGGCGTCTAAAATGTGTTAAGTTATGAAAATATAATAAATTATAATTTAAAAGATATAACATTTTATAGTCCCTTCGAAAGTTAGGACCATGTGGTGGATATATGGAAACACACATAAGGCACAAGGCTAAGTTCTGCTATAAATTGCGCTAAGCTGCGTATTCGTAATATTTTATACAATGTATGTGTTCCTGAAGGGACATCACTCAATTACTTACCTTTTATAACATCTGGAGTCACACTTGAGATAGTATTCATAGCCGCTGCAGCTCCTTCCAAGTCGGGTCTTTCCTTATCTATAAGCCACAAAATACCAAAAAATAGATGAAAACGTACTAAAATGCATAAATTCATAGCAAGAACTTATTATTTCTATATGCTAATGCACAGAATTACAGTATACGAGTAAAATTAATTTCAATTTAGTAATTTTTTTTAAATATTTGAATATATTACCTGAAGTTGCTTGTAAGAGATTTGCAATTGCAGCGTTGAGTTGTGCCAACCTCTCTGTTAGTAAGTTCCTAGTGGCTGGTACATTAAGCTTCTCAATTTGTTTCGACTGAAAAATTTCATTTTGTATAATTTTTAAAATATGTTCTTTAGGAATATTTTGCTAAATGTTATTAAGAGAAATAACATGTTTTTACCTTAACGAACGGTTTATTATTAACGTCCTTTAATTCCTTATCTGCATCAATCACAGCATTCTTAGCTCTAGACAGTGCAGCAATGAATTGAAGCCGTTGCTTTACGTTATCGTGTGTTTCATGATGACTATCATTTCCATTTTCTTAAAAAAAACAATATTATTTATATTTTACAAAAAAAAAAAAAAATTCAAGGTTGTAATTCTATAAATGGAAATAATAAATGCCTTATAACCACAAACATAATCCATACATATAATAAAATTGTAACTAAGCCGAATCTGTACATTAAATATTTTTTTGGAAAATCTTATTAAATAAACATTATTATCGATACAAAGGCCGAATCTATAGTTTTTAGATTTTTTGTCTGTCTGTCTATCTGTCTGTCTGTCTGTTACCGCATCACAGAAAAACCACTGGAGGAATGTTGATGAAATTTGGTATGGTGATAGCCGGTTACCCGGGTCAACATATAGGATACTTTTTATCGCAGGAAAATATCTCATTTCTGAGAAAAAATACAAAAATAGCAATGTAAGAGTAAACTAATATGTAAAACCTAAGAATTTTGTTTTTGGTCATCTAAACGCGGGCGGAGCCGCGGGCAATGCTAGTGGAATATAAATACATAATGAAATCAAATAGATGGTACTACTCGACCATTTTTACGGCAAATAGCATAAAAATCAAAAATTACCACTGTTATCCTGTACAGCTCCTTGTAATTTATCAAGAATTGATTGTATTTGTTTCAGGTCATGTTTGATATCTTCTCCAGATTGACCATGCTGGGAAGTTTGAGATGAAAGCTCCAACGAATTGTGTAATTGCTGAGCGCGTTCTGAAAGACGATCTATTGCAGATAACAACGCAGCTTGACATCTGGAGTCTTCAATACTTGGTGCTATTACCTAAAAATTGACAAGTATCTTGTAATATTAAATCATCAACAGATGATGTATAGCTTAATGGTAAAAACATATTCTTTTCAATTCGCGCTAATATTATACAAGCGAGTTGAGAGAAGTTTTTTTGTTGTATCTTAATGCCAATCTAGAAAAAAGGCGTAACCAATAGGGTTGTATTCTGTTTTATTGATTGGTTTCCATGAAATACATAAATGTCTGATGCAAAATGAGGCATCAACAAGGTACTTGTACTTGAAAGCGAGTATATACTATTATGTTCGAAATGATTAAAAAATTAAAAATGATTTTGATGAGTTTTGTAGATTTATTCAAAATATGATAAATAAAGTTAATGTTACCTCAGCAGTTTTCAAAAGACGCTCTGCATCATCTATCATCTTAGCACCAGTGGATTTCAACGAATGACCTTCTTCTCCATCAATATTTTTGGCAAGAGACTCTAATTTAAGTTGTAACTCTGAAGCTTTTTCAACCGCTAATTTTGATAAATCTAAAATCTAAATAAAGAATTATTTAAAATAAATATTTAAGTCTGCTTTATATAATTTTCATTAAGTTATTTTAGAGTTCCATAGCCAAAGTGCAAAAACATGAACCAAACTACTTTCGACGAAAATGATTTTAATTAATAAAATAAATTGAGTAGTTTTTACGATTTGAGATATTTTCCATGCCACTCCATGCATAGAAATTAACTTTGATTGTGATAATATCTTTTTAAAACACTATGAAATACAAATATACTGAATATGCCATCAACAAATATATATAAATATTTCTTACATATCATGTACAAAATTTTTATTTTTAGCTTAATAAATTATGTGAGTTAAAACAGTTTGTGCTACAAAATTGATGTTCAGTGGTACGGAATCCTCGGTGTGTACTTGTCTGATTCTTTACTTACACTTTTCTTCGTATAGATTTTTCTATTTATTTTTAATTGAATTAATTTTATGTTAAATACAAACCTCATCTTTCTTCTTTAAATTTCTGCGAGGATTGAATACAAATGTTAATCTACCAGACGATTTCGCCATTGTAGATGCAGCACCGTTCAGTTCCTGGTAAATAATTATAAAATATTATTTTCCTGATATTGTTGTAAATGAACATAAATAAAAATGACATTATTGTAAACCTCAATATTGCCATCTTCAGCCTTTGCACAAATATCTTGAGTTGCTTCGAGCATGTCTTTGAGATTTTTCATTATATTATTCCATTCGTTTTCATTTACAGTTCCATGTAAATCTTTTGTGTCTAAAACACAATTATCTCAGTTAATATATTATAAGAATTATTGAAATTTATTATAAAGATATTGATAGTTTTAATTAAAGAGAGGCTTTTATTATCTAATGCTAATTTTACATTTCTTACCATTAATTATATCCGGTGTCAATTTAGTAATTGCTTCAATAGCAGCTATAGCTGAATCAGTATCAGGATTTTCTGGATCTTAAAAGAAAAATAAAATTGTAAAAAAATTGTCTCTACTTACAAAATTACTTAAATTTTTAGGGCATTTTTATGTTTTCTTTAAGCGCTTCAGGCTAATACTAAGTACATGCTAAGACTGAGAAATATCTTATAATATCCCATTGATCTAAATCTTGAATGTTGAAATATTAATAGTTGTTTGCTGATTAACATAACTAGCAGATACGATGCCGTACGATGGCATACATCTACCGGACTTGCTAGTCATAGTCAGAACTAGAAATATACTTAAGAAAAGCACTTTAGCGCGCTTCTTACGCTTACCAGCCGTAGATTGCAACAAAGATGCAATGGCAGCATTCAATTCAGCCATTTTTTTTGATAACAATCGCTGAGCGTCTATGTTTTTCGATTTTTTATCATTTGTTGGATCCTGTGTAAAAAATAAATAAATAAAATTTAAATCAGAATATATCTCCTTGATTTACACATTTTATATTTTCCTTGTTGTTTATTACCATTATGCTTGGAGTTTTAATAAGTTCTTGTAATTGATTATGGGCATCCGTTAAAGAGTCTTTTGCCACTTTGGGGTTGATTATGAATTGGAGACGTTTTTGTTCTTGTATGTCTGTATTATCTTCTTCAATGGTTTGCATATCATCTAAAATAATAACTTACATTAATTAAAAATGACATATGTTTCACAAAACGTTTATATTATTTATGATTTTAAATACATTTTTGTAATAGATAATAATAGTTACGTACTATTTAAGTGGGCGTAGGAACTCTTCAATTTATCTAAAGCTTTTGCAAGATCGAATGACTTGTCAGACAATTGTTTCGCTAATCCCAGTCTACCAGGTTTCTCCACTAAAGGTTTGCAAGCCAATGCTACATTTTGGACTGATGATGAAAGGTTTTCTGCAGCTGCTGTCAATGCACTTTGGCAATGGGGTTCTTGGATCAAGGGTGCTGTAAGCTGTATGTACATATAATTTTAATAATATAATGATTGCAGTGGAACAAAATTGGAAAAATTACGTGTTGACAACATACTTTGGTACAAGCTAAAAGTCCTTGGGTGGCGTCAGCACATTTGGCACCTGCAGCGTTCAAGTCAATTGTTTGAGGATCATCAGGATCGTAATTTGCAAGTTCGTTTGTTAGAGTCAGAAGAGATGACACCTTCTCTCCAACATCTTTGGCCAACTGCACAATCTAGGATTTTTAGAAGAAAATATTCATTAATATTTTAATTAAGTATTATAATTATTTTCTTTTAAGTTAAGCATTTCCAACATGAAAACATACAGATTCTATGTTATCACATAGAATACACTTTTAGTTGGTAATATAAATTTTCAATAATTTATTTTGCTTATGGGAAAAACATTCATTTATTATCTATCTTTAGCACAATGCTAATAACTAACCGTTACTCAATTGATAACTCAAATTTATTTTAATACAATCTAAGTATATTTTTTCAAGTGCAGTCGTTTAATAAAGGAGTAATAGTTAATTGATAGATTTAAACTTTAAAAAAATAATAGTCAGTAGCGCCTTACCTCATTTTCTTTATCGTGCATGGCAATACCTTCAGGGTTTGCATGATTTGGGCGATTAAATGTAAATATAAGCTTTTTAGATGCTTCAGCATAATCATTTCCAGTATTCTGCATTTTCTAAAAGTTTTATAAAATATTTAATTTAGAACGAGGAGCATTGAAAAACACAAATTATATTAGCAGTAAGAGAGTGTAGGTCATTGGTTAAAGTCTAAGTGCCAAGTAGAGAAGTAAGAAAAAAGAAGTAAGAAATTCTCACTCTTCTATTTATTTTATTTGTTTTGATCATAGAAAAATGGCTAAATCATATCATAATGTAGTTTATACTCACACTAATATCATCAGATCCAGTAAGCATGCACATATCCCGAGTACCATTGAGCAGTTGAATTATTTGGTCTCTAAGCTTCCTTTTAGTGTCTTCGTCTCCATTCGCAATAAGTGGTTTAGCATCTAAAATATTACCATTACATGGAGTTTAAATATGTCAGTATTACATTATTTTTTGTTTTTGTTCAAAAGCAGATTTATGGTTATTGTTAGTCACTAAGTACTTCTTAAATCTCTTATAGAGCAAATATGTATTGATGTTTATTATATATGTATAAGTAAAAGAAGTAAAAGAAAGGTCATTAGGATTTTACTTGATCTGTGATGTTGAAATTTTACTGTTTATAAGTAGGAAATGCTAGCTAAGATCAGATTATTTGACAGGGCCGAATTAAAACGTCTAAAGGCTATCAAAAGCTTATATTAAAGCTCTATGTTTTTGACTGCTAGAGAGATACAGATGAGTTATTCTGGTTACAAATCAGGCAATACAAAATACAAATACGCAGGCGGGGCCGCAGGCATAGCTACTATTACGAAATTGGGAGGTGCTAAAGATCTTTCTGTTCCTTGATTAAGCATCGGAATTTGATTCTCAATATTTTTAACTTACACACATATATTTTTTTGCAGAAGCGATGTTATTAGTTTATATAAAAATATATTAGTTACATATTCATACAAAACAATACCTTTGATCAAACCCGGCATTATTTCATTAATTGTTTTCATTGAATTTATAGCCATTTCGTAGTCAATGTTTCTTGGATCTGAAATTTTTTAAAAAAGATTTAATTTATAAGATTTAGATAAAATATAAATATTTATATTGAAATTTATAAATCGATAAAAAAGATGTGTTTATATTTTACCAGCATGAGCATTCATAAGTAAGGCGATGGCTGCATTTAACTTCCCCATTCTAGCAGTAGTTTTCCTTTCTAAATCTCTTATTTGATCTTCAGTAAGACGAGGTCCATGGTACTCCTGAAAGTAAGAATTATAAAATATGCTAATCTAAACATAGCAATAGTATAACTAATCCAAACCCACATAGATAGTATCGACAGGTTATATATATACAGGATAACGTCCTTTGGAAAATCGAGTGATGCGAGTTCTAATCTGGGTCTCACTCCTCCGATATTGTGATGTGCGAATTATTTTCAAATATGATTAAACTTGCTTTACGCTGAAGAAAAATATCATGAGGAAACCTGTATGAAACCGTTACAAGCGAAATGAAAGGACATGAGACGTCCATCAAGTAATAATGGTCCATTTGTCAGATATTTGGACGTACAATAAAGTGTATAATATATATTATCAATACTTATAGGCATCTTAAATAAGTAAAATTATGTAGAAAATAATATCTTACTTCCTCTAAATCATTTTGCGCCTCTTCCACTGCCCGACACGCACTGTCAGTTGCGTTGAGGAAGGAAGCTCGTCTGAGAGAAGCTTCTGTTTTCTCATCCAAGATAAAGCTTTTGCGGGATCGCTTTAAAAATCAATGGAATATTATATTATTAAATCAATAATCACTATAATAATATTTCTTCAAACTATTGCATGTTTACTATCAAGAGTAAAGATAAAGGTCCTGAGTGTACCCAATAAAATGTTTCGTATAATAACAGATACAGTATTAAAATAAATACAAACATAATTTCGAAAAATTTTTATCCCTATATTATATCCAGTATATTATACATATAGGGATAACTAGCGACTCACCCTCGCTCGGCTAGTGCCTAGTAGTAAAATGGATATAGTATGTTATCTTTCAGAGATAGCCATATGCCATCGCGGACTTTTCTGTAGACCTTTTTAAGGTGTACAATACTGTAGTACATTATTTTGATCTATTTCGTAAGGTTCATCCAGCGTTGGCGATGTAAGCGCAAAAAAAGGTTTTATTTACGACATCACATTAGAAACCTCTAAAATTATTAATGTATCTCTACTATATTATGCATGTATTATACATATAAACCTACCTCTTGAATCTAGCTATTAAAAAAATCGCATCAAAATCCGTTGCATAATTTTAAAAAGCATAATATATAGGAACAGATAGCGGGAAGCGACTTTGTTTTATACTACGAGTATGTAGTGATATCTGCTTAATCTGATAGGTAGGTAACTAATTCCGGGGATTTGAAAAATAAAAATATTGATAAAATAATATTGTGGTGTCATTATTTAGATTAAAATATCAGAAAAGGAATTTGTAATAAAATATAATAATAATAACTTACAGATAAGATTTTACTACATCTTTTAATTTTCGGGTCCAGAGAGAAGCACATTTGAGTGGAAAGTTCGGCAATCTTTCTGGCAGCATCTTGAGCCGTCATCAGATTATCCGGATCATGCTAAAAAAAATATTTTGTATAACAATAAGGATATATGTATGAGTCGATGGGATTATCCATCGCCAATATGAATAGCTGTTTCATAAAATCAAAATCAAAATCAAAATATACTTTATTCAAATAGACTTTTACAAGCACTTTTGAATCGTCAATTTTACATTTTAAATTTAAATTAAATGTCAGTGTAGTCAGTCCGTGAGGAAGCTACCACCGGCTCGGAAGGCAGTTCTGCTGAGAAGAGCCGGCGAGAAACTCAACAGTTGCTCTTTTAAAATAAAAACTGTGTACAATATTGTAATACAATAATTATTATATATTTATCCTACGTGAGATCCAACCAGATATTAGTTCCACACATTGATATCTTCGAAGTATTCCGTGACTGTATAGTAAGCTTTATTCACTAATACATTTTTAATTTTAGATTTAAATTGTTCAAATGGCAAGCTCAAAATCGATTGTGGAACTCTATTATACATGCGTACACCTTGCCCCATAAACGATCTATTTACTTTTTGAAGGCGAAAGCTACGCGATACCAGTTTTTCCTTATTTCTAGTGTTTATTTTGTGTATATCACTGCGTTTTAAATAACAATGAATGTTTTGTCGGACAAACATAATATTACAATATATGTATTGCGATGCAACTGTAAGTATACCAATTTCCTTAAACAAATCTCGTAGGGTATCCCGAGCTCCGATGTTATAAATTGCCCGAATGGCCCTTTTTTGGAGAATAAATATAGATTTTATATCGGCTGCATTACCCCACAACAAAATTCCGTAAGACAAGATGCTGTGAAAGTAGCTGAAATAAACAAGTCTAGCAGTATTAACATCTGTTAGCTGCCTGACTTTCCTAACCGCGAACACAGCGGAGCTTAGTCTACTCGCGAGAGATGAAAGATGGGGGCTCCACTGAAGACCCGAGTCCAATGTTATACCTAAGAATACCGTGGAATCTACAGTATCAAGAATCTCATTATTTAAAAACAAACTGAAATTCTGTCTCCTTACATTAGGTAGGGTAAAATGTATACATTTAGTTTTCTTGGTGTTTAATGCTAAGTTGTTAATATTAAACCACTTAAGTATGTGAGATAATGCACTGTTTACTTTGTCATAATTAGTTATATTTCTATCTACTTTAAAAATTAAGGAGGTATCATCCGCAAACAGTACAATATCACACAATTCATTAGCATAGAAAGGAAGATCGTTTATATAAACTAGAAACAAAAATGGACCCAAAATAGATCCCTGCGGAACACCCATTCTCAGAGGGGATCCGGAAGAATTAACGTTATTTACAGCGACTTTCTGAATCCTACCACTAAGATATGAAGCAATGAGATCAAGAGCAATGCCACGAATACCATAATGACTTAGTTTAAGCAGGAGGGTTTCATGTTCTACGCAATCAAAGGCTTTAGATAAATCACAAAAAACACCAAATGCATTTTGTGATTTTTCCCAAGCGTTATAAATGTGTTTAAGAAGAGCAACTCCCGCATCGGCTGTAGACCTACCTTTGGTAAAACCATACTGTTCACTATGGAAGATGCTATTAATATTGAAATGAATTAACAATTGGTTTAGAATAAGTTTTTCAAAAATTTTACTCATAGATGGCAATATAGAAATCGGTCTATAATTGCCAGGATCATTTTTATCTCCACTTTTAAAAAGAGGTATTATCTTACTTAGTTTCATAAGATCAGGGAAAGTTCCATAATCTACACATTTATTGAAAATAAAGGATAAATGTGGTGCAATATCAGTTATTATTGAGTTGAGTAATTTAACAGACATGCCCCACAAATCACCAGTTTTCTTAAGGTTAATGATTTTGAATACTTTAATAATATCTTGTGCATCTACATACGAAAATTTAAACTGGTGATCACAGTGATGAGTATGTTTATGTAAGAGGTTAATCGCGTCTAGGGAAGATGATTTTAAAGAAGATGTTACCTTTATTGGGATTTCAGAAAAATAATTCTCAAAAGTATTTGCAACATCTTCGTCTGAGCTCAATACTACGTTATCTATTGCTAGCTTCACAGGTTGACTATCGATCTTAGATCTTCCAGCCATATGAGTAATTACATCCCAAGTTGTTTTAATTTTATTATCTGAATTTATAATTTTATTTCTAATAAATATAGACTTAGCTTGAATGCAAACATTTTTAAAAATCTTTGAATACGCTCTTACTCGACTATGGAACATTGGGTCATGATTCCACTGCCTCACACTATACAATTCATATAATTTATCTCTACTTCGGTATATGCCGACAGTTGCCCAGTCGCTAAATTTCAGTTTAGTATTTTTATAAAAAGTTTTTTCTTTAAAAATGTTATTAAATGACTTTAAAAGTGAGTTGAAAAAAATGTCATAATGGTTATTTGGATGATCTGAAGTCATTTCCATTTTATGCAAGTGCCGTGTCACTTTCTCTTTGAAAGAATTGATTCTACTTATTGTAACTGGTCTACATTTAATTATTTGTCTTTTATTGATAATATTGTTGGCTAACGAAAATTTTTGACCAAAGTGGTCTGAACTTAAATTTTTTATAATCGATACATCGAGTACTTCACAATTACAAAACACATTATCTATACATGTGGAGGATATATTAGTAACACGAGTTGGTTCGCAAAAAATATTAGTTAAGTTATATGATTTAAATAAATTTAGAATGCGATTACTGAGTACTGTTACTTGCAGTATGTCTACATTAAAATCTCCATCCAATCATAATTTTTTTTTGTTGTTAATTTAAAAAATGATGGGATTTTATTCATACTTTCACCCTCTATTTAAATACTTCGTTATATGTATGAAAACAATAGAGTAAGATAGAGCATTTCCTTTGTCGATGTATGGTGTATTATACATACCAGGTCACTCCTTTTAGTGGTAGCGGCTAATGTATTCATGAAGGCACATAACTCGTCCAGCTCATCTAGAAGTTTCTTTGATTCTTCTCCTTTTAATCCTGCAGCAGCTTCATTAGCACCTATTTTCATATTTAAAAGAATATTATATCATCTTATAATGAAATTGATGAAATAAATGATGAAATTAATGTACAAGCCCAACATAATCAACGAAAGTGATAGAGGATCGTGTGGAGAAACGTGCATACTTAGTGTCCAAGTGGATGCTGTCCTGTTGGACGTCCGCAGGTCTTACTGAATAAAGTTGTTCAGGAAAGAAAAGAATAGCGGAATGTAGTATCAAAAACCAAGATCTACTTTGGGAAGCTGAGCTAACAACATATTATATGTATATAATATAATATTATAATCTTAACGTTAAATTACGCGAGGTTCACCGAATTTAAGAAAGAGAAGATACTTAATTGTTCTGTATTATTATTTTTTCTGTATATTTGTATTGTTTATCAGTTCAATGTGTTAATTGTTATTATTTGATATCTACGCCAACTGTGAATGCATTTTTATATTTTTGCTTGTAATAAATAGGTTATATTTATGCCTCGTGGTTATATAAATCTACCCTAAAAATAGAATAACTGCTCTTAAGTGATATTAAAGTCCTTAATTCACTTAACGCTTTACCTTTAATAATACCAGGAAGATCATCTTCAAAACCAGCAAAAATCCTTCTAACTGCTTGAATATTTTCATTGGTAGGATCTAAAATAAACAGAAAATTTTATGTTTCTACTTTCCAAGAGAAATTCCTTAACATTAAAAATTTAACGATATTTAAGCTAGTTTGATAGTTTAAGAATAAATAAGTAATAATTATTATACCTGAGAGCAAAACTACGGCCTTTACTGCCTCTGAGTTAAGATGGTTTAACTTCTTGCTAAATTCATGAGGTGAATTGCTGTTCCTAAATTCACCGCGCTGAAAAAAATTTATCTTAACAGTTGAATAACATTATCAACAATTTCAATAAATATTAAAATTTCAAATGATTGTTTTTTATTCTCGTCTGAGACATAGATCCTGTAATTAAATAAAAAGAAAAATAGTGGAGAGTGTGTAACGTCTTTACACCAATAATAATTCAAAAAGGAACGTATGACGTATTGCAAGCTAAGCAAGACAGTCGTAATAGTATGATAATTAACGACAAGCATCGCAAATTGCCGTAAGTGAAAGACGAAACATTTTTCAGAAAGGAATTGTTAGAGATTTGACAGAGGAAGTGCTACTTGAGGTGGAAAGTAGTCCTCAATGACTGAGTTTAGCCAAAATGATGCGTGTGCTGCAAGTGTTCGTGTATCACTCGTACTCGTACTCGTGTACTCGTATATAAGTGGTGGTGGTGATGGTGGTGGTGGTAGTACTTCAATTTCCGGTTCTAGAACGAATATTCCGGTCCTAAAGTGATGAATATTTTACTCACCATTGCTTGTTGTGTCCTATCTGATCTGGTTGTTGTAATCATCTCATGTACAGTTACGATTCTAGTACCTTGTTGAGACTGGTGACCTGAATAAATTAAAAACATCCAAAACTAATAGAAAATAAATTACTTATTTCTTCTTTATTAAAATGTGAATCGTGACAACGAAATGTATTGTTGAACATTGCTTGTTGAGTTATTAGGTGTAGAATATTTTCATGAACAATTGTAATATTTATATGGCAGAAATAACTCAGGAACTGAGCACTAAACTGAGATAATTCAAGAAGAAGAAGAAGAAAAGAAGTAGAATTAAGAATGATATTTATAACTCACCTTGGTCCACTGATATTATTTCACTCGGTCCCACAAGTGAATGCTCTTGCACCTTACGGGGGACCACGGTTTGCGTTATTGTACCTCTGAATAAAAAAAAATTAATTTTCAACGTTACTATTATATTTATTTTTGTATTAACCATGTATACTGTACTGTATAGTGTAGATGTTGGCAGAAAAATCTGTCTTAACTATATCATTATGACTATATCCTTTGATATTAAAAATAAAACTATATTTGTCTGTTTTGGTGCTTATACATACATATTTCGAGACCCTTATGTTTTATATAATTAGTATATATTTCGGAAATATGATATCTGGTCTTGCTTTTCCTCTCTTTTAACTTAAAATCTAACATGAGCTCTTCTAATCGGTTATAAGTTCCATAACAAATAATCTGTGCATGATATAAACTAGGAATTTGAATTTTTACCGCGACGATTCTACCATATCTTCGAAAATCGCTTCTCCTTCAGTAAAAGACACGTGGTAGGGTGCGGCCAAGCGTTTGCGGATAATATCAATGTATCCCTGCAAGATGTCTCTGATACGATAAGCATCATTTGTCTTCACAGCATATTCCTTTTCGCTAAAAAGTTTGAATTGTGTAAGTATGAATAAATTTTTTTTCACATTTATTAATTTTTTATGCGATTCAGTGATAAACGAGCAGACAGACCACCTGATGGAAAGCAGTACCTGTCGCCCATAACACCTACGGTTCATGCACTTAGGTTTTAAGTAACAAAAATGCAGAACCACAGGTGCGTTGTCACTGTGAGGACTAAGATGATATGCCTCTCGCCTGTAATTGCGCTGGCTACCTTATCCTTCAAACCGGAACACAACAATGCAATCATTGTTGCTTGGCGGCAGAAATAGATAAGGGGGTGGTACCCATCTAGTCGGACTCCTCAGGCTTGACAGAGTCTTACCACCGGTAAAATTTAAAATTTTATTTAAAATATAGTTGTCATATATAGGTTATATCATGATTTATCATTATTGGTTTTTATGAAAATAGAGCAATGGAAGTTTAATATTCTAGAAACTAAGTGTTTGATGGCAAAAAATAGCATACCTGTAGTCACCAAAGTTCAAAGTAAAGGATTCACTACCAGCTCGATACGATTTCACTTGAGTTAGAAGCCACACTTGCAGGATCTCTTTAGTTTCCTCATCAAGTCGTAAGATTGATTCTGAGTTGATTCCTAACAATCTTGGTACTAGCTTCTTCTTTCCCTTTTGTTTTTCCTGTATACATTTTATAAATAATACTTTTGGGATTAGGAGTTGATCCTTCTACAGGACCAATTATCTTGGCCATATGTAAATACTTTATATTTACGTTTTAAATAATAATTAAACATATTTCAAAAATATTGATAAAGAATTTTAGATTTGAATGATATAAAGAAACACAATTTTCAATCCAATCAAAGGCGAAGTTATGGCGTTAATTCCTCATTCCAGTTTTTGAGATAATGTCATCTTACATCATACATGTCGACAAATCTTATCTTATATATTTAATCGAGCAATTCTTGTATATTTATATCTTTATTTATTTATTTATTTATTTATACCAGCGATCTCGGAAACGGCTCTAACGATTTTGCTGAAATTTGGTATATGGGGGCTTTCGGGGGCGAAAAATTGATCTAGATTAGTCACATGTCTGGGAAAACGCGTGTTTTCGAGTTTTCAATGCGTTTTTCTTATGCATTATTCTACGCAAAATTTAATCGCGACATCTATACAACTGTCTCAGTAACACTTAGTCACTTAATGTAAAATTATTTTTAAGCCAAATTAAAAAGAAAATTGTTCTTATCGCGACATCTATACAACTTTCTCAGTAACACTTAGTCACTTAATGTAAAATATACAATCTTTCAAGAACTCCGAGCGAAGCTCGGTCGCCCAGGTACTAAGGATTATTATTTGACAACTGACTGATCTTAACGATAAGACTTCTACAAGATATTGCCGACTACATTAGATTCCATGATGGGTTGCTCCTGGTACATTTCTGATAGTAGACTGGACCATGGGAGCAACCCCTGGTTGTGTGGTCTGCTTTGGCAGGCCTGCGGTCAGGGCGTCGTGGTTGAGTGCGTAAGCGATCCTGCGACGCCCCATTAATACGGAGAGGCTCTGTTGGGTTATAGGTGGTAGTACTGGCTTTTCTAGCCGATGAGTCCCACATAGCCACCTGTATATGTATACAGGTGGTATGCCTAAATGTATTTCCCAACATTAAAAAGAAATAAAAATAAATATTGGTTAGGATTATACAAATATTTCATTTAGCCTAGTTATGGTCGCGGAGCTTTGTATAATATGCAATGTCTCAATGCTGGCGAAATACGAACATTTAAGTACGTAAAGAACAATAACAAAAATTACAAACAATACCTTAACCAAGAAGAATGTCACTCCATAAGTCGGTAGTTCTCTTGCTGTTTTGGTGTAAAGATGCTTCGCCTCAACCTGACTTAACCCATTATGTTTCCGGTGTTCTTTTATAATTTTTTTTTCAACGCTCCAAGAGCTTGAGTATTGCTCGGGCAGGAATTCCTTTAAACTAAAACATAATACAATTTTAAAGATTCATTTTAGGTATTTAAAATAAGACCTAAGAAAAAGATATTTGTTTTCTTTCAGTATTTGCTATATAAATTATGAAAAATATTTTTTTTACTTTGACTTATTTATAAAAGTAAAATTAAAACTACAATGTTATTTTTCATAAGCCATCACTTCATTCAAAAAGTGGTAAACGTTTTTTTTTTATTATTTGTACTTTGATTTTAATAAAAATGTTAAACATAACAAAATCAATTAAGAAATATAAAATTCTATTTTTTTAACAATCGTTTAAGTCAATTCAAACGTAGTGTAATATTCTATGTGCTTTTATTCCTATACTAGCGACTCACCCTCGCTTTGCTTTGGTTCGCCTCTAGGAAAACAAAAACAAACCTATTTCACGAGAACCGTATATTTTTCCGGGATAAAAAGTAGCCTGTGTTATTCCAGACTATTATCTATATCTGTGTCAAATTTCATCCAGATCCGTTCAGCCGTTTTGGCGTGAAAGAGTAACAAACATACATCCATACACCCATACTCACAAACTTTCACATTTATAATATTAATATAGATGCTAGTATGTCGTATTTAGTAATGGACTAAAATATACACGCAGGCAGAACCGCAAAAAGGGGTATTATTAGTCCAATTTTCCTCTACAGATCCTTATTTTTAACAGCTTCCTCATGGACCATTATATAAAATGTTTTATATTTAATTTTTATTTAAAACAGAATCTTACTTTTCTATAAATCCAGGCTTGTGTTTCTCTTCTATAAAATCTCCATACTGTATTTGACATTGAATTCCCGCAAATTCAGCCGCTAAAATAAAATAGACATGCTTTAATTTAATATTGATTAACTAGATGATGATATAATCAATAATCATTATATATTCAAACAAGCGGTTCACTATCACTCCGTTCAGGTTCGTCCCTAGTTACGTTTTAATGTTTAGTATAGATTTCTTAGAGATAAGACATTTTCCCGCAGTAAAAAGTATCCTATATGTTGACCCGGATAACCAGCTGTCATTATACCAAATTTCATTAAAATCTAATCAGTAGGTTTCTCATGATGCGGTCACAGACAGACAGACAGACAGAAATTCTAAAAGCTATAGATTCGACCTCTGTATCGATAATAATGACTATTTCAATAAGATTTTCCAAAAAATATTTAATGTACAGATTCGGCTAATTAAAAATTTTATTATATGTATAGATAATGTTAAAAGTATAACAAACAATTGTTTGCGAAAAACATTAATAATTATTTTATACAAGGAAAATAATTATTAATTGGTATAAATATACCATCAAAAATCAACACTTTCCGCAATTCAGTGATATAATATGTTGCACGTAAATTATTATTAAACTCAGTGAGGATAATTTAAAGTATTAAATGTATTTCTTTAATATATTTACTTATAATATATGTATGTTTTTTTAAATTTAAACTATTATTTTAACTTTAATAATATTGATTTGTGGTTTTGTTAACATTTCAAAAAAACCACCAATTAATTTTGTTTTTAATGTCTGAAAATGATCAAAACTAAAAACATTTTAATCAACTGCAAAATATATTATTAATATAACCACAAATAAGAAACCAAATGTAAGCTACTGCTTTAAATGCTTTATTTTAAAATGGTTATAGATGGAAATAATGCGAACTTAAAGGAATCATCGTATTTACTATATATTTTAAATTGTATGTAAGTATTCACTCAGTATTACCAAAAATGCATGAGGAAATCCATCTATTATTTCGTCAATGCAATGCCTTAACCAAACCTATAAATGTAAACGAATAAAATTTTGAAAGCTTATGCTCATTACATGGATAATCACTGAGACAGGGTTGTAACCTAACTTCAAATAATAAATATGTTGAGAGATTAACACAGCACCAACTAGTTCCATGTTAAACTACGAAGCTTGTGTTATGGATACCAGATAGTTGATACACTATACAAATATAACTTTAAATACATACATATTATAAATATAAACACCCATAACTGGAGCACAAACATTCGTGCTCATCACACAAATGAATGCCCTCAGCGGGACTCAAACCCGCGACCGCTGGCACAGCAAGTAAGATCACAATTTCATCACTCATTACTTCAAAACGAGGTAAGAAATTGCGACAAAGCACAGGTATATAAAAATATATGTTTTTCTAATCAGTTAACTTAAAATTTCAATATTTTTTTCAATATATTGTTTTACACACCTTTATCTTCAGTAACAACTTGTTTCCCGTTCAAAATAGCATCTCTAGTTTGAACGTACAGCAGATTAAGTTGCACTGGATCCCGAGAATCAACGTTGCGGTCTGAATAGTACAGACGGCGTTTGAATAGTAACGTCTCTTTTGTGTCAACTCCACACTCTCGCAATGTTTTGTGCTGGTCGAGCCATTCCACTGGAATTGTAAGTTTGTATTATACTAGGACATTATACACATATAGTTTTAACTCGTTTTAAACATATAGCTTTATCTTAGACTGCCTCGGTGGTGTAGTGGCTTGCATGTACGGCTGTACATCCTGAGGTCCTGGGTTCGAGTCTCGGGTCGGGCCAAGTTTAGTTATTGAGTCTTTCTGTATAGTAAGCCTCAGTAACAGCCCGGAGTTGGGAAGTTGGCGGTGTTTCACGCCCGTGCCTCGGAGAGTCGTCCCACCGGAGTATGAGAGTGACAGGAATAGAGAGTGCACTTGTGTCTGCGCGTACCCTTGTGCACTATAATATCTCCTGCGCAGTTGGATAGTCTCAATGAGATTGGCCGCCGTGGCCGGAATCGGTCAGGAGTACATTATTATTTATTACAGTTTTAATTATAAAATTATTGTAAATAACAAAAAAAAGGCAGACCCTTAGGTTTCTGGGTTTGGGTTTGGGTTCTTGGTCAGGCTTTTTATCGTTTTTGAGTCAAAAAGTTACCAATAATAGTTCGTAGTTGTAATACGCTTCGTAAGGGCTTTTGTTTTTCGGCTATCGTTAAGGCCGTGTATATCCAATTATTATCCTTTAGGATTACATATGAGTTTTCCTCCCACGGACATTTCCGCTGTGGAATGAACTCCCTGCCGAGGTTTTTCCAGAGGGCTACAGCATGGGCCCTTCAAAGGGGAGTAAATAGGTTTTTAAAGGGTCGGCAACGCGCATGTGGTGCTTGATTGCCACCGTCGTGGTGTAAAAAAAAAGAGTTGTGCTAACGCACTCAGCTGTATATGACGAGTCTTAGTGAGACTAGCCACTGTGACAATATTCCTACTGATAATATAGCCAACTAGCGAATCACTTTGCGCTCCGCTCGAGTTCATCTCTACTTACGTTATAACGTTTAGTATAGATTTCTGAGATACGAGATATCTTCCCGTAATAAAAAGTATTCTATATGTTTATCCGGATAATCTGGTATCATTAAATCAAATTTCATCAAAATCTGTTCAGTGATTTCCTCGTGATGCGTTTCCAGATAGAGACAGACAGACACAAATTCTAAAAACGACAGATTCGGCCTCTGTATCGATAATAATGACTATTTCAATTAGATTTTCCAAAAAATATTTAATGTACAAATTCGACTCAGTTAAAATTTTATTATATGTAAAGATTTAAATTTCCGCGGAAATATGCAAAATTAATCAAAATCATCCCAAAGTTCAAATTTTTCCTCACATATAAGTAATATACATAATGCATGCAGTTTTAACGTTAAAAATGATCGGCTTCACCCAGTTGCAAAGTGACACCATATGTAAATATATTACTATATTTACCTGCTGTGTTTGTAACATGAGTATAACCTTGGCAAGGCTTTTTAAGAACTGTTCAATGTTCTCTTATTTAGTTGATAGGTAAACGCAATTTTTTGTGTGGTATTAATCCGAGGCCTTTACCGATTGGGATAAGATTTATAAATAAAAAAATATAAAAAAATAAAAATGTTGGGACATTAACACACAGCACCATCTAGTTCCATAGTTAGATACGAGGCTTGTATTATGGATACCAGATAGTTGATACACTACACATATATAACTTTAAATACATACATATTATAAATATAAACATCTATGACTAGAGTAAAAATACTCGTGCTCATCACACAAATGAATCCCAGCGGGACTCGAACCCGCGACCGCTGGCACAGCAAGTAGCACTACGTGTCGTCAAAAATAAATAAAACATTTACCATTGTCATCGGTTTTCAGTTTCTTGCTTAGTTGTTCGAGCTGGACATCCTTGTCTTTATTTTTTATCTTTCTTTTCAAAGTCAAGGTACCGGTGTTTGATTTTGTCTCCTCCACAGATTGTGATTCTTCTTCGCGACACTAAAAGTAAAAAGTAATATTTTATAACTATACAATAGTTTTATTTATATTTTTAAATACACTTATATTTTAAGCTTTAAGAAAATTAAATTATTAACGTAAATTTAATATTTCATGTCGCATATCTATATACATAAAAGGCAAAAGTGATTGACTGATGTATCAACGCACAGTCCAAACCCTTAGGGCTAGAAAATTGATATTTCGCACACGTATTCCTCATATAACGAAGGCATCCACTAAGGAAGAATTTTTTAAAATTCAACCCTCAAGGGGGTGTAATAGGGGATAAAAGTTTGTATGAAACTTTTTATTCCTTGGACATGTATTCAGCCCTTTTTAACGTCCCACTGCTGGGCACGGGCCTTCCTTTCAATACGAGGGGGATCAGGCCATAGTCCACCACGTTGGCCAAGTGCGGGTTGGCGGACTTCACATGTCTTTCGAAAACTTGCTAGATTCTCTTAGACATGCAGATTTTTTCCTCACGATGTTTTCCTTCACCGTAAGGCAAGTGGTAATCATGTTAGAAATGATTCGCACATGAAAATATCAGAGGTGCGAGACCCGGGATTTGAACCCGCTTCACTCGGTTTCCCAAGCGAGCGTGTTACCACTGGGCTACCACTGCCTGTCCTTGGACATATTTGAATGAAATTTCGTATTTTTCGTAGTTTGATCGGGAGGCATTTTACTTATCTAATCATATCTCATATTTTTGAAATATTACAAAAACGTTAAGTAATTAAAGTTAAATGTACTACCAGTGACAGAGATGTTAAGCAGTAACAAATTAGAGTGACTTAAAAGAAGAGTGATAACATAGGAGAAAGAAAGAAGAGAAAGAGAGTATCAAGTATGAATTTGGTTTGATATAGAAGTAGAGGTAGACTGAGAAAGACCAGGATGGACTGTGTGAAGGAAGATATGTGTGTTAAAAGTGTGAGTAATATAACGGCTGAGGTTATGATGGCTGATAAAAGGAGATAAGTCTAATATAGAATCAACTTTTGAATTAACGTTTTTATTAATTTAATTCCAAAGCGACGAAAGAGATAAAGTTTACGAAATAATATTAGTCCCGCTGAGTTTCTTTCACAAGTTCTTTTTAGGTCTGAGGCTTCTTCTTTCCGAACTAGTAGAAGACTCATGACGTCCAGTAAAAAAATTTATAATCTAATGCTTAATAAAATATTTTGAATTTGAATTTTAGCTATGGTTATAATAACAATATGCTACTTACCAAACCATACTCTTCGTAATTGGTAATTCCGATTTTACCGCAAATGTATCCAAGTAGCTGTTCAATTATCTTGGATTCGTCCACTTGAAGAGTTTTTACACTTCCTAAAAGAATAAATTATAAAAAAACCAAAAATATACATAACACAGTAACATAATATAAACCTACACTAATATTATAAAGAAGCAGAGTTTATTTGAACGCTCTAATCTCAGAAACTACTAATTCGATTTGAAAAATTATTTTTGCATTATATATCCCGTTTATTGAGGAAGGCTATAGGCTATATATCAGCATACTACTACCCAAGCGAGCGGAGTAGTAATCATAAATATCAATAAATCGAACAAACTGTGTACATAAAACGAAGTAGACAATTTAACACGTTCGGTCCAGCAACGTCTCATGACGTCAAAATTAGAAATTTATAATTAACACAACGTCTAGTCACGTCTACTTTAAATGTGCATTTATTCGCACTACGTGTCATAACGTCAGGAGGCAATACGATATTCTACTAAATAGATATTTGCGCCGCATCGCTTGGAAGTTTTAAAAGTCTACTGCCGCATCGAATCAACTTTTACTGGCGTTTTGCTAACATCCGTCATAAGCACATATGCTCACATAAGCAGACACACAACGTTCATACACGTCGCGGGGAGTAGCGACGCGGCTAGCTACAGTCGTTCTGCGCCGCATCAAGAGAAGCGCATGCTGCGCTTACTTTGCTCGATCGTATTGAAGTGATCGATATACCGTAAGTTTTTTATAATATGTTTATTTTGAATAATAATAATAAATAAGTGTGTGCATATACGTATATATATTTATTTTTGTATAATTATAATAATTAGTTGATATATTTCTCTCACTTCTAAAGGGTTTCTGGCAGAAATATCTTAAAGAGATAATTTATTCTTTGTGGATTTTCTGTTACTTTATGCATAAATAATAAATAAGTAAATAAAAATAATTCCATAAAGTGATTTATTTACACCCTTTTTGATAAAACTTTTTAAAGTAAACAAAAATCTGTTGTTTTAGATGGATAAAAAGCGATTCTGCAGTAAGGGGTTTCTGAAGGTATTTGAAGATACTTCGTCCCGGGAAGTTACTCCTGATCCCTTCAGTGATGACGGAGAGTACGGAACTGACAAGGATTATGATCCAGAAATATAATTAACCTAACAGGCATTTATGAACGTCAACGTGACTAAACGTTGCTCATAGGTTTCTATACCCTAATTTGACTGTATGCGACGCAGCGTTATATAACGTCGACGTCTCTCAACGTTTGTGTCGAATCAAAAATTAATCTTGCATACATGAAAAGCACAACGTTTATCAACGTAAATGCAATTTGTATGGGAAAACGGTGTGTCACGATGCGTGAATCTTCTTACGGTGGCGCTGGGCCGAACGTGTTAAGAAGAATAATTAATTTGTTGTTTGTACGTGTCATCGTCAGAGTTTATCAACGTTTTCTCTCAGGTATTTAATCGATCTTATTCTATATTGAAACGCTTCTTACTTTTTGTTTTAGCTCCTTAGCTAGTATCGGTAAGTAGCCGCCATGGCCGAAATCAGTCGGGAGGACATAATGGTCATAGTATTCGTTATTGAATCATGTAATATGTTTTCAATCACTCCTATCCTCATCTGGGTACCTATCACCTATCACCTATTTGCATTTGTGTTTGTATACTGTTATTCAGATCTCGTACTAAAGGGAGGCCCGTGCCCAGCAGTGGGACGTTAAAAAGGGCTGAATACATACATACATACTGTTATTCAGATTAATATGCATAACTGGCGTACTACATATCAATTCGATTCTCTTATTAATGGTTCAAAACTTGCCAGTTGAGATTACTTCGCCAATGTCACATAGAATTGCACTTTGATAGTAGTATGTCAGAAATATTCACTTTTATATATTACTGGCGACCCAAACTTGCTTCGCTCAGGTTGATTCCCCGTACAAATTTTCAACCCCATTTTTACCCCCTTAAGGAATGATTTCCGGGATAAAAACTATCCTATGCCCTTCCCAGGGTCTCAAACTATCTTCTTACCAAATTTAATTAAATCGGTCCAGTAGCTTCGGAGCTTATTCGGTACAAACAAACATAGAAACAAAAAAATCTTTCCTCTTTATATTAGTACAGATATGAACTTATAAAAATAAATATAAACATAATACATAGAGTTTCATATTTTATTTTATTTTTTAATGATATAATTAATTCATTCATACGAAGACGATTGTATCGCTTGTATTTTGTTTGGAGAACGCCGATGTGTCACTTCACCAGCCGTTAATGGTGAAATTGTTTGCAATAACTCACGATCTTTGAACAACATCTGTTTGTCATTCTATTTTAAGAAATTTTTATTCATACATGTAGCGTCACTCAAGTCGATGATTACAAAGTACGATGATCGTGATTTATCTATCAGTGCCCATATAAGGATTATTAATTATCTAAATCATTACCATATTTGGTAGAGCAAGGTTTGTTCTTAACGTGTTATCTGTCATATTAACTTAAAAATAAATGTACGTCATGTATTGAAGTAATTAATTCTATATAAATAAAAATGAATCACCGTAATGTATGTACGCGCGTAACTTCCGATCGACTGCACCAAATTGGATAATTATTTCTTTTTTGTATTTGTTATTGTCAGGACAAGTTTTGTATAGAAGAATTAAAGAAAAAAAAATACTAATATATGGTTTTATTTAAATATCATGATATGAAAAGTGAGAGAGTAAAAATTTTTATATCCCGGAAATCATCCCTTAAGGGGATGAGAATGTAGATGAAAGTTTGTATGGGGAAACAAGCTAGGGATGAAGCCGAGCGAAGCAAGGGTCAGTCACTAGTAATCAATATTATTGAAGCGAAAATTACCATTCCTATATTATTATTTATTTTATTGGAGTATATAATTTATTGAATCATTAGAACATTTAATTAAAAATTAAATATATTTTTTTTAAGTATTTCTTCTATCTTATTTATTTAAAACATAAATAGAATTTAATAAAAAGTACCCGAGTAAATTTTTAACACAATTCAGATTAGAACCCGTGACCAGACAAACCGAACGCAATAGACACCTACCTAAGGTTAGTATTAAACTACACGCGTCGAATACATTTCAAGTAAACATTTCAATTAGCTATAGTGAAAAAATTAGTAGTAGTGTGTCTGTACATTACATATACATATTTATAATTTTACACTATTTTGATTTTTCTGAATCACTGATTTCTAAATATTTATGGGTTTTTGTTTGTACGTATAGTAAGCATTAAACGAAACTGCTGGATCGATTATGATCACAATTTTGGTGTATAATAAAGCATTTAATTAAAACGAAGACGGGTATATATTTTAACTTTTAAGAATTTAGTAATTAGTCCTTCTTGAAGGTCAAAAACATAATATGCGCGCGCGCAAAGCTACATTGCATTTTTATACTAATAAATACCAATTTGCTAGTATAGTAGTAGTAATGAGTATATATGTTTATTTATTGTTATTAGAAAATCTCTTTTACACACTTTTAAAGTATAAAAATCCATAGAGATACTTTATAAGAATAAGATAGTCTACTTTTCATCCCGTTACATCAAGTATCCTGTGGGTTATTAGTGTTTTAAGTAAATTGTGAGTACCTATTAATAGTTAACAATGACCTATGAAGTCAAATTAAGCATAATTACTACATATTAAAATAAAATTGAGACATATTAAACTTTTTTGTTCCGACTAATCTCAGAAACTACTTTCACTATTAGGAAGAGGGACTATCTAAGAATACATGCTATAATTTTAAAACATTTTAGAAAACTAATCTATCTGTATGATGATATTTGTGAATTAAGTCGAAGAAAGTGCTTTTTTGATAACTAAGGACATCTAGGGCGAAGCGAAGGCTAACTACTATACAAAACACTAGTTTAATGTTATTATTACTTACCATCTAACATTCGCAGTCTAATATTCCGTATTTTAGTGAGATATTGTACTGAATCTCCATCTCGGAGCATATAGTATTCCAAAGTTTTATCATTACTTAACCACACGCCAGAGTTGTCATCGTCAGCTGATGTAAGGAAGAAGCCGTAGTCTGAAACAATTGTTGATGTAGTAGGACAATCTTTCGAATTCTTTGGTAGATTAATTTGGATTTTTGGTTATCGACGTTTTGAATGCTCTATAGTATGAAAGCATCACAGAAGATACTCTAACGAAAAAGTCCGAAAGGATAGTTTTATTTAAAATATCAAATATTCGCGTAAATCTAGCTATTGTAAGTTAAGCTTTAGTCTGTGTAAGAAGATTTCACGAGAAATATCTGAAATAATGTAAATTTTTTGAAGTTATACTTCTTTTGAACGTTTGGAAAAAATTATGAGTGTAAAATTTTTACGATGCGCGCGTACACCGACAGCCAAAAAGCGACATGATGAAGTTAGCTGATAACTGTTTGTTGCCATGGTAACCGTTGTTATCTCACAAACGATATATAATATTATATTCTTTCCTTAAACGATATTCTATAAATATATGATTGTAATATGCCTTATTTCATTATTTTATCAATTTATCACTCCTTTTTACAGACAGAGAGTTGTGACATACGGGATGAAATCTTTAGCTATTTTTGTTCTGTTACGCCAAAGAAGTATAACTTCTTACGTACGTACATACATACAGAAACACGTTTTTTTTGTACAAGTAACAGTCAATTCGATAACAGTCTCTTTACCATTAGTATTTTTGTTATTTCTTGTTTATGTTCTTTTTTAAAATATTTATGATAAGCGCTAGTTTTTTTCTATGTTTATGTTTGTATGAACGTGTTAATCTTTGCAATGAGACAGATTATAAAAATTCCTTTTGCATTATCAAGCCATTTATTATAGAAGATTATCAAATATTATGTCACGATCCCTATCAGCAGAGTATTTATTATCTTTATATATAATAAAATTCTAACCGAGTCGAATCTGTACATTAAATATTTTTTGGAAAATCTTATTGAAATAGACTTTATTATCGATACCGAGGCCGAATCTATAGTTTTTAGAATTTTTGTCTGTCTGTTACCGCATCATGGGAAAACCACTGGATAGATTTTGATGAAATTTGGTATGAAAATAGCTGGTTATCCAGGTCAACATATAGGATACTTTTTACTGCGGGAAAATATCTCATCTCTGAGAAATCTATACTAAACGTTAAAACGTAAGTAGGGACGAACCCGAGCGGAGTGAGGGTGAGTCGCTAGTACATACATAAAATAACCGAGTTGACTTACGCTTTCTTGAATAAAGAATTACAGTTTTTAATTAAATAAAACTATCTTTTCGGATTATATCGCGAAATTATTTTAATTTTTGGTTCCTGACGTTTCGAATGCTTTACATCAATCATGGTCACGGGAGAGACTAAGGTTTTAGACGTTTCAAAGGTCATTATAAGGTTGCTTGGAGTATCTAATACAAAAATACTATACTTAGAAATACATTGTATTATATAGTTGCTAGTAAATAAATAAAGTTTTATCACCTTTATCAGGATCTAAAGTAAGAATTTTCTCTTTAACAATGCGATGAGCGTCCCAGACCTTGGTCGTTGTGTCGAACATCAAGGTCCTGGTGACTGCTCCCTCGTCCAAAACTATCTTCAGAGATAGCGGTGCCATCCTGTGTAGAAATGCAAGCTTAAAATATATTTTATATCTATTACATATAATAAAATTCTGAGTCGAATCTGTACGTTAAATATTTTTTGGAAAATCTTATGAAAATAGACTTTATTATCGATACAGAGACCGAATCTATAGTTTTTAGAATTTTTGTCTGTCTGTCTGTCTGTTACTGCATCACAGAAAAACCACTGGAGGGATTTTGATGAAATTTGGTATGATTATAGCTGGATATCCGGGTCAACATATAGGATACTTTTTACCGCGGGAGATTATCTCATTCCCACGGGAATACACGTTATAACACAACCCAAAAAATACTTATGATCAGAATTTCTTGAAACTTGGTATTAATGCTCTTCAATACAATTAAATAAATACATGTTTTAGCGTTTTTTGAAATTCTAAAAACTTCTGAAATTTGAAAATCTGAATTATGAAAAATAAGGAGATAAAATAAGGAGATAAAATAAGGTATGAAAATTTGTATGAAACCTACTTTTTTTAAAGTTTTTTTATTGTAGTTTTAACGCGAGCGAAGCCGTGGGTTTTGCTAGTCTTACATATGAATTAAATGCTAATATTAAAGTCAGTAAGTCTCATCTGTTAGTTTCATATGCGAATCTTGTTCAATATAATTAATTATTAATAATTACCAATGGCTTTAAGGAGAAGAAAAAACATTGTGAGGAAACCTGCATAGACATGAGATGAGAGAACTTATCAAGTAGCCTAAAGATATGTGAATTCCGCCAACCCGCACTTAGCTAGCGTGGTGGTCTATGACTTGATTCTCGTATTGAAGGGAGGCCAATGCCCACCAGTGGGATGTTGTGAAAATGGCTGAATACATACATTAAAAACCCATGAGGAAGCTAACAGTCGGAAATTGTACCGAGAAGTGTTGGACAAGGAAAATAATATGGAAAAGATCATTGAATTGGTTATATACTCGATTATTTATATATAAATATAAATAATCGATATATAAATAAATAAATTTATTTTATAAGAATAATTGATATAGTACTATAAATAAGCATTTACGATAGCAATAATCGTAAATGCCTTTTACTTAGTCGAGACTGCTGCCAAGTTATTTAAGTAAGTAATTATATTAACTTTTCAAATGTTCTTTTGTAATGTAGAATCTATACTAATGTTATAAAGAGGCAGTTTGTTTGCTTGTTTGTTCGTTTGTTCGTTTGTGTGTTTGATCGTGCTAATCTCAGGAACTACTAGTCTAATTTGAAAAATTCTTTCTGCATTAGATAGCCCGTTTATTAAGGAAGGCTATAGGCTATCATATAATATATTGTCTATCTATTCCATACTAACAGTTAAAACTTACCTAGGAGCGAAACCGAGCGAAGCGAGATTGAGTCGTTTGTATCTATATAAACTATTGATTGTCCAATAAATGAAACTTGGCCATAATCATTATATATAACAAGCTGTTACCAGATTTATTTATTGATAACACTAAAGCTCGACAATACCTAAATAAAAAAGAAAGTTGTGTGACAAAAAGCGGAAAAAAAGTGCACAACGCAATTTTGGTGCATTTTTAAACGCAAAGTTGATATAATTGGTTATAGTTACACGTCATTTGTACGAAATTATAAAAAAAATAACCTCTAAAAATTGTAGAATGACATCTTATCAAAGGCCCTTAGGTCGAATGTACATATGTATGTATTTAGCCCTTTTTAACGTCCCACTGCTGGGCATGGGTCTCCCTTCAATACGAGGGGGATCAGATCATTCGAAACTTTTTTAGGTTCGCTCAGACCTGCAGGTTTCCTCACGAAATTTTCCTTCATCGAAGATAAGCGGTAATCATGTTAGAAATGATTCACAAATAAAAATATAAGAATCTAGCGACTCACCCTCGCTTCGCTTCGGGTTCGTCCCTAGACAAAATCAAATCTATCCCACGGGAACCATACAGTTTACCGGGATGATACATAGCCTATAACATAGCCTATATTGGATTAATAGTTCCTGAGATTATCGCGTTCAACAAAACAAACAAACTAACAAACAAACTCTTCAGCTTCATAATATTAGTATAGATGCGAGAGCCGGAATTTGAACCCACTTCACTCGGTCTCCCAAGCGTATTACCACTGGGCTACTAACGCCTTATATAAATGTAGTAATATTGAAGATTAATGAGTTAATACAAACAAAACGTGCCTTTCCATGTTTAACAATATAGAAGATATTATTATACTTAGCTATGAATAATGCGACTCCGCGTATTACTCACTAGTATTAGTACTAGTCACGTATATTCTTAAAAATTAGGTAATATTATAAGCGCTTTTGTATCACCTAAGGTATACTGAATACTCCGTCCAGTAAATATGACCTCTGTTTTATATGTGAGTGTGCCGACTGGGAGCTCTATATCATTGGTTTTTATACTTACACTAGCGACTCACCCTCGCTTCGCTTCGGGTTCGTCCCTAGACAAAAACAAAGCTATCCCACGGGATCCGTACACTTTTTCGGGATGATATATAGCCTATAGCCTTCCTCAGTTAACAGGCTATCAAATGCAAAACGAATTTTTCAAAGCGGATCAGTAGTTCCTGAGATTAGCGCGTTCAACCAAACAAACAAACAAACAAACTCTTCAGCTTTATAATATTGAAGTATAGATTTAACATTTGAGTGAAATAAAAAAATCTAATATAGACATAGTTTATATTACATATATATAAAAAATTTCGCGTTTATGATTTTAGTGAGATTCCAGGTTCCTGGACTAACAGATATTGCCTTAATACATTCGTTTTTTTTTTCAGAAAAGACATCTATATAGATAAAATTAAAAAGCAAAACATTATCTAAATATAAAATTTCATCCAAATCGTTAGAGCCGTTTTCGAGTTACACGAAATATTTTTCTATACATATATACATGCAAGAATTATTTAATATAGTAAGATTAGTGAGATTCCAGGTAAGAGGCCTACACAATCAAGGTACAAGCATACCCGTAATATAATATATACACAACACAATCTTCTATCTAACATAATAAAAACAATAAACAACACAAAAAAAAGACACAAAAAAAATATACCAGTACTGCTACTTAATACGGCGCTATGTAAAGTAAAAATGTCGCAACTTTTTTGTTTGTATACAAGTCGGTTTTATAAACAGTTAAAACTTAAAATATAATGCAATCTAGTAAATCCAATGATACGGAGCTTTTAGTTCTTCACATGTATATGTAAAATAGGGGTCATGTTCTTTGGACTTAAGACAAGTAGAAAATAAGTATACTTAATCTTTAAAAGAAATTAAAACGCATGTTTTTTACTAACTAAATCATATGAAACTCGTCAGAAGGAATCAAATGAGCTCTTATTTGATAATCTTACACTAAAAGAATTTCACATTATTATAAACTAGTAACTAACTTTTATTTAACTCAGGTTCGCCTCTAGAAAATCATAATCATATCTATCCCACGGGAACCGTACATTTTACCGGGATAAAAATTAGCCTATGTGCTATTCCAAACTATAATCTATATCTGTGTCAAATATTATCCACATCCGTTCAGCCGTTTTGACGTGATTGAGTAACAAACATCCAAACATCCATCTAAAGTCTAAACTTTCACATTTATAAGAAGTAAGATTATCGTCCAAATATCACAAACTTAAATACATATAAAAACTAAAAGTTACCAAAATCAACCTCAACAAGCGTAATAGCAAAAGTAAATAAATAAGTAACACAAGCCTACCTTATATATTATTGGTTATATCTTCACACAACACATAATATAACGGGTCACACCTTATTTTTCTCAACTAAACAACTTGTTTGTTCGGTCGTCAGAACAGAACTGACTACTGAGTTATCCTGTTGCTCGGACACTGACTCACTGCGGTCAGATACTGTATCGGTCCTACGTACGAGTATTGAGTTTATTAGCATTGATATTATAATGTTCTTAATGTTCATAATGTTCTTGTACTTAAATAATTATAAATTATACAAGCGACTTATCCTCGTTTTGCTCGTGTGCGCCTAGGTACGTGGATTTTGTTCCCTATTTCATGAGTTTACGCGAATTTTTTTTTACGTGGAACCCTGATTCTTTTTCTAAAATAAAAGTAGCCTAAGTTACTCCTTGTCACATCAGCTATCTGCCAGTGAAATTTCCGTCAAAATCAGTCCAGCCGTTTCTGAGATTAGCCGGGACAAACAGACATATAAAAAACGTTTTTTCTTATTAGTAAAAAGCTGTTATTTTGACATTACAAATATACACTTCAATTTTATAATTATACTAGTGACTTACCCTCGCTTCGCTCGTGCGCCCCTAGGTACGCGGCGTTTGTTCAAAATTTTATGAGCTTTAATTTTTTTGCGCAAAACCTATATTCTTTTTCTAAAATAAAAGTAGCCTAAGTTACTCCTTATTACATCACCTATCAGCCAGTGAAAATCCCGTCAAAATCGGTCCAGCCATTTCTGAGATTAGCCGGGACAAACAGATATATAAAAAAGTTTTTTCTTATTAGTAAAAAACTGTTATTTCGACATTACAAACAGACACTTTAATTTTATTTATCTGTATAGATGACAATAACTATGATATGGGCAAGTGGAATTGGCTCTTAAAGAGATTTCTTCCAGCAAAAATTCTTAGAGAGAAACTTTAGACGCGACGTACGTCAAAGTCAAAATATAAATAAGTATAAAATATTCCTATTTATTATAACAAGTGTTAATTGTGTAGTTGAAATTCGACCATAATAATTATTGACAATTTGAGGAAAACACATAATATGAATTGAACTTATCTATGTATATAAAAATAGCTACCTGTTTCCAAAATGTTTTATTGATAACTAATAATTAAAGCTCGTCAAACCAAACTAAAAAATAAATAAAAATAAAATCGTTTCACAAACAGAGGCTGGAAAAGGTTTTGTCTCTGCATTTATGATGTGATGATGTTCTCCTGACCGATTCCGGCCACGGCGGCCATTCTCATTGAGACTAGCCAACTGCGCAGGAGATATTATAGTGTACAAGTGTACGCGCAGACACAAGTGCACTCTCTATTCCTGTCAGTCTCATACTCCGGTGGGACGACTACTCGACACGACCGGTGAGAGTAAAGGCGCAGGACCGACGGCTTTACGTGCCCTCCAAGGCACGGGGGTGAAACACCACCAACTTCCTAACTCCGGGCTGTTGCTGAGGCTTACTATACAGAAAGACTCAATAACTAAACTTGGCCCGACCCGGTGCTCGAACCCAGGACCTCAGGATATGCAGCCGTACATGCTAGCCACTAAACCACCGAGGCAGTTAAATACTGCCCATTTATATACATATATAGTCTAGCAAATTACCCTCGCTCCGCTTGTATTTGTCCCTAGGTGTGTTTTCACGGTTAGTATAGTTTTGTCAGAGATGAGATATTTTCCCGCAGTAAAAAGTATCCTATATGTTGACTCGGGTAACCAGCTATCATCATACCAAATTTTGTCAAAATCAGTCTGGTGGTTTTCTCGTGAGACGTTTCCAGACAGACAGAGATAGACAGACAGACAGATAAAAGTTCTAAAAACTATAGATTCGGCTTCTGTATCGATATAGTAATGACTATTTCAATAAAATTTTACAAAAAATATTTGATCCTACAGATTCGATTCAATTAATAATTAGTTGACAGACTTCACATGTCTTTCGAAAACTTGTTAGATTTTCTCAGACATGCAGGTTTCCTCGCGATGTTTTTCTTTACCGTAAGACAAGTAGTCCACCCGCACTTGGCCAGCATGGTGGACTATGGCCTGATTCCCCTCGTACTGAAGAGAGGCCCGTGCCCAGCAGTGGGACGTTAAAAAGGGCTGAATACACAAGACAAGTAGTAATCATATTAGAAATGATTTTCATATGCAAAATATCAGAGGTGGAGGTATTTGAACCCGCTTCATAAAGGTATATAATAACTACTGAACTAATAACTGATCATTATGAAAAGATGATTATAAAAAGATATTATACGGTCATCGCATTGCCAAGAAGGTCGTGGATTCGATCCAGGGACCGTGGAGATGTATTTTTAAAGACACTTTTTAAAAAGGCAGCAGTTTTCAATTCGATTGTACGTATTGGCAATTACGAAATTGTTTATCATTTTTGTATAATATACCTATAAATCTATCTATAATAATATTACAAAGATTTGCTTATTTGTTTGTAAACGATAAAGTCTGAAACTACTGAACCCATTTTAATAATACTTTCACTAGACAGCTTCATTATCTCCTCGTACTATAGGCTGTAAAATATATTTCTATTGTGTGTTTTAGCCTAGATGTCACGTTTTTCGTCTAGCAAGCCAGAAAAAATGTTTTTACACGCTTTGCGTAAATGATTTTCAAAAATGAAATTAATGGTAGTTTATAATTAAAATAATCCTGTAATAGGACGAAAAAAAAATATTCCGTCCTTTATATATATCGTCCTTTATAAAATATATAAATTATAACGAAGGACGAATAGACTAACAAATAAGTAAATAGAATAATTAGTTATATATTTTTTTGCATAAAGAAACACAAACACCTAAAAATCACTTATTTTTAGACTTGCAACGAAGAGTATTCGCCATTCGGTCATACGCCGAATACCGAATATTCGGCGGGCTTTTTGGCCGAATAGCCAAATATTACGCAAAAATATTCGGTCAGCGCGTGGCGGGGATACTTGTATCTGCGTGTTTGTTTCTTGTTTGGCGCCAGGAAGTAGTATTTATTCAGAGCGACTTTTTTTTGAATTTGGGATTGTCTAGTAGTAAACTATTTTTTGCCTGAAATGCAGAAAAAATAGTTTTTTTTGCATCATCTTTCACTTATAAATTTTAATTACGATAATGCAAGTGCATAGACGTTTTAAATATGAAATAAAGTTTTTTGTAAATTTTAGGTGATTATTATGTACCTATGACTATTTTAATGATTATAAGAAAAATATATTATTATAAAATAAATCAATATTTTCATTTTACCAATAGGGAATATAAGGCAGTGGTAGCCCAGTGGTACGCGCTCGCTCGGGAAACCGAGTGAAGTGGATTCAAATCCCGGGTCTCGCACCTCTGATATTTTCATGTGCGAATCATTTTTAACTTGCTTACCACTTGCCTTACGGTGAAGGAACACATCGTGAGGAAACCTGCATGTCTAAGAAAACCTAACAAGTTTTCGAAAGACATGTGAAGTCTGCCAATCCGCACTTGGCCAGCGTGGTGGACTATGGCCTGATCCTCCTCGCATTGAAGGGAGGCCCGTGCCCAGCAGTGGGACATCAAAAAAAGGGCTGAATACATACAATAGGGAATATGCATGATTTTTTTCTAGTTTTTATTACAATAGCTTATATCGTAATATATAATTGTTAAAAATATCCAGCTCCAAAAAAACAGATTTTGTATAAAAAAAAATTAAAATACCGTACCGTTACGGATACCTTTAAACGCTCGCCATTTTGTGAGCTTGGTGTGACGTCACAGTATGATATACACAGAAAAGACGACTTAATTTTTAGGCGACTAAATCGCTAATCGCTCTATTATGATATACTCTGACGTCATATTCGTCATTTTCAGTCAGACCGTTCAGACGTTTCAGACCATTTTTATAATTTGAAAAAAAAAAAATATTAACAACTTGCGCTTGCCAAAACATAATAGCAATGCTTAACACCTAGTGCCTTTGAAATATAATAGCAATATCAACCATAGTAATAGCAAAAACTTTTTCTTTCTCAGGAGAAAAGATTTAGCTTAGTTACTGTTTTATTATATGTATAGATAGTGGCAAATTTAAGAAAGTATTATTATTTTTTAAGTTAATCTTGAAGTCTGTTTTTAAAACCTTTTTGGTTTTTCTAATTGTCACGCATCCATGTCTCTAAAGCGGTGATACGCGGAGGACGAAGTTATTAATAAATTCGCCCTTTTCATTCGTCAAATAATTGAAGTTAAACGTAAAAAGCTCTTACATTATTCTTTTTATAAGCTTTAATTAGTTAATTTAGTTTGTCAGTTTATGACGCTGTAACTTTCCAGTTCAAAATTAGTTTTTAATTTCTTTTAAATATACTCACTAATTGAATGGAATTGAAAATTAATATACACATATAATAAAGAAAAAAATAATTAACTATTTTTTGGAAAATCTTATTGAAATAGACATTATTATCGATACAGAGGCCAAATGTATAGTTTTTAGAATTTTTATCTGTCTGTCTGTCTGTCTGTTACCGCATCACAGAAAAACTACTGGAGGGATTTTGATGAAATTTGGTATGATGATAGCTGGATATCCGGGTCAACATATAGGATACTTTTTACCGCGGGAGATTATCTCATGCCCACGGAAGTACACGTTATAACACAACCCAACAAATATTTATGATCAGAATTTCTTGAAAGTTCTTTAGCGTTTTTTGAAATTCATCCCTAAGGAGATAAAACAAGGGATGAAAATTTGTAACCTACCTAAACCTACCTTTTTAAAGTTTTTTGTTGTAGTTTTAGTGCGAGCGAAGCCGCGGGTTTTGCTGGTACAGAATAATACTTTCTTATATTTAGGCGAACATTTCACATTTTAAATGAAACTATCTTTTCGGATTATTTTGCGGATTTATTTTGATTTTTGGTTCCCCACGTTTCGAATGCTTACAATAATCATGATCACGGGAGAGACTAAGGTTTTAGATGCCTGTTTCTATTTCATTGAATAATGTTGGGGGATGGTAACCCACAAAATTACCTATACAATGAAACACATTTTTTTTTGCCAATAATCTAAATAAATCCGAGAAAGAATCCGAAAAGATAGTTTTATTTAAAACTAATACAAATGTGAACAATACATTTTAAATATGCTGCTGTGTATCTCGAGTGATGATGAAGCCAGAACGTGCCAAGGAACTTCTCAAATAATATATTTTTTACTTTGGACTAGCAACTTATCCTAGTTTCGCTCTTTATTTATTATGCCTATGTATTTCTCCCCGTCATACTCTATCTATATACTAAATTTCATCGAAATCTATTCAGCAGTTTCAGGGTTATGGAGAAACAAACATACACAAATATATGTACATACATTTGCATTTATAATAATAATGTGGTTAGGTCAAGGATTCATAAAACACATTCCATTCGCATATTTGTCAATCTAAACCTCAAATATTCGAACCCTTGTAATCTAAATCGGGTGCATTGACCAGTGCGTCATCAAATGTATGCTGCACTTTACATTTAGGTAAAAAAGATAATGATTTTTACCACAAAAGTTAAGGTGGCTTTAAAACAACTTAAATAACCTTTAATTGCTACATTGTTATGGTAGACTACATACTATACTCAACGAAAATCAAAATTGAAAAATAGTTTCTTTTTCCTAAATAGGAAATTGAATCTTGGAATGCAATAAAAAAATTACGAAAACAAAAAACCCGACTGCGTAAAATGTGCACAAGAACATATAAACAAATTGACGGACGAACATAGCATTATATAGTCGGACACACTAACTTGTTACAAGTAGGTCTCCCTAAAATTTTTTTTTTTTTTTGGTTTTATCATTTTTATATATCTATACTAATATTATAATTGTGAAAGTTTGTGTGTATGGATGTATGTTTGTTACTCTTTCACGCTAGAACGGCTGAACGGATCTGGATGAAATTTGGCACAGAGATAGATTATACTCTGGAATAATACATAGGCTACTTTTTATCCCGGAAAAATGTACGGTTCCCGTGGAACAGGTTTGTTTTTGTTTTCCTAGAGGCGAATCCGAGCGAAGCGAGGTTGAGCCGCTAGTTGAAATCCTATACATTTATCATTTCTGTGGCGACACAGTGTCTACATCGGAGTCAGCGGTGTTGGTTGCGGCGAGGTAATGTCGGGAGCCGGGTCAGCAGTATGCGCCCGCGCCCCCGCCCGCGTCCTGAGCGTGGCCGCGTTGTAAATTCAGTCGTTAGATTCGCGATTGCCCCGACAGTCCTCTCCTCTTAATAATTGTTTAATTACTTTTCCACAATGTCTTAATAATCTTAAGACATTGTGGAAAAGTAATTAAATTAATCGGTTTGTAAATTTGTTACATTTACTTTTGTTTTTTTTTTTGTATTCATTCAAGTTTTAAGTTATATAGATTATCATTAAAAATACGATATAAGAAAAAAGAACTCCGAGTGAAGCTCAGTCGCCCAGATACTTGTATTGTAAAATAAAAAATTGTATATTTTTAATGAAAAATTAAATAAAAAACGAATGTAATTAATATATTTTTATTACATTTTATTGTCTTAATACAACGATTTTATTAAAACTTTATAAGAAATCGGTGATTTATAAATAAATTGCTATTCAGTGTCTATATTATACGAGCTTATTCGAGATTAGGCTGGTTACATACTAGAGGCAGACGAAATTAACTTTAACTACGGCAAATATAAATAACACGTTTTAAAGTTCTAGTGTGTCATCAGCCTAATACACTAAAAGCTTGATAGAGTAAAAACTAAGAGTATTTGGCGTTGTTGCGAGGATCACAGTTGGTGAGAATCACTTCTTTTTGCGAGCCTGTAAACATAAAAACAACAGTATAAGTATACATAATTTCATAGTTTTCCCCTTTTTTAGGGCTATCTTACTAACATTATAAATGTGAAAGTTTAAATGTTGGGATTTTTGAATGGAAGTTTCTTACTCAATCCCGCCAGAACGGCTGGACGGATCTGGATGAAATTTGGCACAGAGATAGATTATAGTCTGGAATAACACATAGGTTACTTTTATTCCGGAAAAACATACGGATCCTGCGGGATAGATTTGTTTTTTGTTTTTCCACTAGTTTTATATATGTATAGGCTTTATATTTTAGTTCTTTTGTACAATTAATAATTTCTATAATAGTTATTTTCAGTAGATATTGGATTTTAATTAGAATTTATTGTGTTAAAATTGATAAAGGCATAGTTAAAAAGTAAAAAGTAGTCGCTGCCACTCTATATTCTATTATATCCAGAAGTAAAAAGGTTTTATAAAATCTTTTATATCGTTCCGGAGGTTAGCCAGCAGAAACAGATAGACAGTTATCAGTCAATTGAATGATTCATTTAATTATACATAGTACAATTAATAACCATATTATAAACTCAGTATACTAACTCACTACTACTAAGAATAACTATTTTGAAGTATCCTAATACTTCAATTATATAACTAAGATAGTAACTTAATCACATACATATTTACATTAAATTTAAATTGAAAAAATTTAAAAATTGACGATTTTAAAGGTTAATTAAAATCTATTTCAATAAAGGTTATTTTGATTGATTGAAAAAACAAAACACTTAATATAACTTACCACTTCCTTTCTGTCAGTGACAACGCAAAGCGAGCGAACGCGGAACGGATCAGTGTAAGTGCAAGTACAACTCAAGCTAAGAGAATCTTGCAGCAGACGAGATGTGACGGAGGATGCTGCGGAGGCAATGAACTGCTTCTGTTGTTGTGGGTTCAGCTTGCGGAAGTTGCTTGCTGAGAATGTGTAGCCACCGGACTGGAAGAGAGTTGGTTATATGAACATAACACCATAGTATACAGGCAGTGGTAGCTTAGTGGTAACGCGCTCGCTTGGGAAATCAAGTGAAGCGGGTTCAAATCCCGGATCGCACCTCCGCTAATTTCATGTGCGTATCATTTTTAAAATGATTATCACTTGTCTTAGGGTGAAGGAAAACATCGTGAGGAAACCTGCATGTCTGTGAGAACCTATTAAGTTTTCGAAAGACATGCTCAATCGCTCACACTTGGCCAGCGTGATAGATTATGGCCTGATCCCCTTCGTATTGAAGAGAGGTCCGTGCCCAGTAGTGGGACGTTAAAAAGGGCTGAATACAATACTATAGTATATCATAATAATATATATTCTATGTTTATAAAATCGGACCACTATTATGCATGAGAAAGTTTGTTTGTTAGTCCTTCACGCTATGATCTTTAGTAATAAGCTACTGTTAGTAACAAAATTTGCCGAGATGTGGCGTTACTTGTCACCCAACCAACTACTTGTACCCAAGTCAAATGAGGGGAAGTCACTTGTTGTAAATAATGTTAACTGTTAAAGATTATGAAAATTTTTGGATGTTCAGTACTCAATCATGGTAAAAAGTTGAGCAGATTTCGGTGAATGTTGATTAAAGATAGATCTTGCACTAGAATATAGGATTTTACCCCGTAATATTCACAGATTCAAATTCCGTCAGATAACAGTTCAATCTTTAGGGTATTTTAACAATAATTTAATAATGAATTTATCTGTATATGGCATTCAAGAATATTGTTGGAAAAAACATAACCTTAACTGGCAAATATGTTTAGAGTATCATGTTGTGGTATTACAAACAAATAGAGTTTCCACTCACTTCTTCAGTGAAATCAACGCAGTTGTCTTCATTTGGTAGCTCCAGAGTTGCTCTCAGAGATTCTGTGTCCTTCTGCTTCTTATCACCAAGCATCAGTACACTTGATTTAGAGAAACCTAAAAAATAAATAAGAATTAAATATAAATACAATAACTGGCTTTATGTACATATATTGTGTATACATCAAAACATAACGATACCTCGGGGCTCAAAGGGCGTAACCGCCATTTTGGCGAAATTGACTTTTTAATGCAGTCCTACTAATTTTTTCCTCCTCTATCGATCTGTATATTTAAAGTCTTCCAATTCGCCAAAAAATGGCGTTTACGACCCCATTTTTTATAGAAAATAAAACAGATATTTTTAGTTTTTGTGTCGTAATAGCAACCACTGTTAATGGTCATAAATGCGAGGGTAGTAAGCGACACCGTAGATGATACAAATGTTTTTACGCCCAACATTTTACATCGAAATATTTGTAGTTTTGGGTCGTAAGAGCAATCACTCATATTGATCAATAAATGTGAGGGTAGTAAACGTCATTTTTATGATTTTATTTAGACTATTTTTATAATGAATAAGACGAGTTATTGAACAGTTTTTAGGTTAACTTTTTTTTCGAAAGTTTAAGTAGCTTTTCTAAAGGCATTTGGCATTGTGACTCTAAAATGAAAGTCGTTTTCATCCATCAGCTTTAGTTTTTGAAAAATGGCTTATGTGTATTTTTGTAAAAAACTCAAAGAAATCATTATAAAAATAAATTTAATTTGCGAAAGCCGCCAAAAATGATTTTTTCAATGAATTTAACATTTCTTGTGGGTCTTGTTCAAAAGTTTAGCAGTAATCTGCCCTGCAATAGCAGTAATGTGTAACATTCCTGCATAGTTTGAAAGTGTTGATGGAATATTTCTTCTTGTTTATCACTTAAGTCGGCGTGATTTTCAGGAAATTGGTCTTGATAATAGTGTAAATAATGAAATTCTACGGTCATGTTGCAACCAATATTTTTCAAGTATATTTTTGGGCAAAATTTGAGGTTTGGTACTTTAATATTTACAAAGAAAGTTTTTTTAATTACTGACACAAACTCTATGCATTAGACTGTTTAATTTATTGTTTTGACTTAATTTAGCTAGCAGTTTAATTTGTGGCCTGTTAAATATTTCAGCTTTTAATTTTTCCGTATTTAGTTAAAGGAATTTCTTTGCAATAGACTCAAAATAATTTCCATTTGTAATAAGCACCTTAACAAATTGCTCATGTTGATGGTAAAAGGTGGTATAGACTTTTGAGCTGTGCTAGATAGCAAAGCAGGTCCTTTAGCAGATAGTAAATTAGGATAAATCTATTTACGGTTATTTTAATTAATACTATTTAGATTATCAAAGTCAAAATAACAGTCATGATGGTAGTTTATAGGTTCTCGCCAAACATAGGGGTTTTGAAATTCAGGGAACTTCTTTTTCTACTTGACCATAGTCCGAAACGCAACAGTACAATTTTAACAATGATTTTTGGATATCCATGGCTTGTAAATTACACAATTGTTCTTTGAAATCCTACTATAAAGTTATAAGCAGTTTTTTTCATTGATTTTCTATAATTTTTAAAGACATATTCTCCACAAATAAAGCTGCGAATTGTACAAAATACGTATTCTTGACGAATATTTATCACAATAATTTTATCCTTCTGATATCAACAGTGTGCTAAATTCGTAAATGCATGCCTACCTTATGGTAAAGTATCAAGAAGCTATGTACGAAAAATAAAAGCTGTTAGATAGAAACGGCTGGTAGATTTAAATTTACTGTAACTTAATATAAAGGAAAAGTAAAAAAAAAAAAACGAAAAAGTTTAGAAAGTACTACTTTGTAGCTATGTGTAATTATTTATATAATTAGTTATCTGAGTTGAATTTAGGTATGCTAAGTTAATAAAGTCCATATAAAATTGCAATTAAATATCAAATAGTGTTTAATCAATTGAAGAAAACAAAGTAATTATCTATAAAGTGATAGAACTAGTAGGCAAATTGACGGTTACAACCATCACTAATCACACATCCATTGATTTTTGGGGTGTAAATGCCTTAAACACGCAGTTTTCCGGGGCGTATAGGAAAGCTATTTTTGTTAGTTTTAAATCTATTTGAAATATAATTTTACAGTTTTCTGCATCAAGAAAAAATTAAACTTTTGGTCTAAGAATGGTTTATTTAGGCAAAAATCATAAAAGTTATGTCGAAAATAATATTATTTTTTTTTGTTTTTTGGCTCTCCTGTAAAATCAAGTTTCGGCGCTTACGCCCTTTGAGCCCCGAGGTATCGATAATAGAGGAGAATTTCTATAATTGCTCAATGAATATTCTTGTGTTGAATCCTAGTAAGATAATAGTTTTATCTGTTGAATCTAGAATAATGAAAAGTGGCTGAACAAATTTTAATAAGACTCTTTCATTATATAATAATGTCCTCCCGAAGGATTTCGATCACGGCGGCCAATCTCATTGAGACTAGCCCTCTGCACAGGAGATATTATAGTGCATAAGTGTGCGTGCAGAAACAAATGTACTCTCTATTCTTGTCACTCTCATACTCCAGCGGGACGACTACTCAACACGACCAGTGAGAGTTAAGGCGCAGGACCGATGGCTTAACGTGCTCTCCGAGGCATGGGGGTGAAATACCTCCAACTTCCCAACTCCGAGGTATTACTGAGGCTTACTAAATAGAAAGATTCAATAACTAAACTTGGTCCGACCCGGGGTTCGAACCCAGGACCTCTGGATGTGCAGCCGTACTTGCTAGCCACTACATCTTCGAGGTAGCGGATTTAACTGCCTTCATTATATAGCTAATAAACCAATGTACAGGTTTGAATTTAAAATATAAATATTTGAATCTTTTAAGTGTATTTTTAATAATATGATTCAATTCTCCCATCTTCACATTTGTTTAGTACTTATGGGTTAAATAGACACGTCTGAATCTGCAAATATTGGCTAGTAATTTAGCAGTAAAATCTTACCAACAACTTGTTCAGCAGACTTGCCTCCACCAATCTTAAGACCTTCAACATCTGTGATGAGGGAGTGTGTCATACCCATGTTCTTGAACATCTCACCGATGACGACAGAGCGGGCGGCATTTAACTGTTATTGGGAAGAAATAAATTCATTAAAACAGGTAAAACCGTTTTGGGGAAGAATTATAATTATTGTATCATAATACTTTCTTAGATTTACGCGAATATTGGACACTTTAAATAAAACTGTTTTTTCGGGTTTTCGTGGATTTATTTCGATTTTTGGTTCTATATTGGCAACACTAAATATAGATTACTAATTGATAAAGTTTCTATAAAATTGTAATAATTATAATAATATCAGCTAAAATTAAATAAATAATATTCCAAATTATAAAACTTATTAAAATTATTAAAATGTTTAAAATTAATATTAACAAATATTGTAAGGTACTTTGTTGCCATTTTTTATTTATTTTTAAATTTTTGTGGCTAGGCTGTCTGTAACAACTATATAATGCCTTTGTGACATCTAACACCTTAGTCTCTCCCTTGACCATGATTGCTGTAAAGCAACCGAAACGTCGGGAACCAAAAATCAAAACAAATCCGCGAAAAATTCTGAAAAGATAGTTTTATTTAAAATTTCTGTACCATTTAATATACTTACTATGAACAGTTGCGGCTCGCACTTGGTGCCGACTGAACTGATGTAGTGCTTGACGGCAGCGGGTCTCAAAGGAAGGTCGAAGATAGAGTGGTACGTAACCATGATGTTTTGGATTCCTGAACATAATTAATTAGATTTAGTTATCGAGTCTAGGACATATTCTGCTACTTTAAATTTTTTACCCCGACTGTTTTTATTGCATGATTTTGTACGATTGCAAAAATTAGAGCGTTGATCTATTAATTATTTTAGTATTTAATTTTCAAAAGTTCACCAATCATAAAAATAACGTCTCATAATTAACGAAAACCGAAGACATCAAGTAATATACTCAATAAATATAGACACCACTTCCTTTTTGAATTTAATTAAATACTTCACTGAAGAATAAAAAATAATTGTACAATTTAAATAAATATAGATTATATCATACCAAATGAGATACTAAGTTTGTTGACGGTGTCAACAAGGAGCTCCTCGTATCCATCGACGAATTTGTTCTTGAACTTAATAGGCTCGAACAAATTGTAGCGGCTTTCGTCGTCGAACTTCACCTTAGCACTCTTTAACCTCACTATAAAAATAATAATTTAATCATTATAGTGTTTCTCTCTTTCTCTAACTTTCACTCTCTATTTTATCTTTATCTGTATATATAAGGAATTTGAATCGACATCGATTTTAAGTACTTGACGCAAACCAACAGATTTCATAATAATACAACTGTAGATCTTATAAAATATTTGTATGGTTGAACTTCATTTTAAATTGTGGTAAAAACTATTTTTAATGGGCGTTGTTATTTGTGCCAAAATATAATTATAAACAACTACCACTTTTTCTGACAATGTAATAAGAATCTAACTCCAAATTAGAAAGTTTTTAAGATATTGATAGTTAATAGAGTTTTAAATATTCAGAAAAATCTAATTAATATATGTACATAATATATGTAGATATAAAATAAAACTTACGGTCAGTATCGTAGAGGATGGGGTACGGGTACTTGGAGGTGATTCCTACTAAGTATACCTTCACGTCGGTGATGCGCTTGCTCTTGAGCTGGTCGATAATTTGTGACACTAGCGGCACTACGATATCCTTATAGTTCTTTTCATTGGCCTAAACATAAAGTGTTATTTATAATAATATAAGATATACTTTAAATATATGATTAATTTATGTAAGTATACGTTTATATTTTCTAAACAAGTCTAATGCATAAGAAATAATATCTATTCCAACATTTTTGACTTCAATTATTTTTTTTTTGTTATTCCTTATTAGATACCGCCAAAATTTACACATTTATCTTACAAAACTCAACGATTGTATTTGTATTCAGCCCTTTTTAACGTCCCACTGCTGGGCACGGGCCTCCCTTCAATACGAGGGGAATCAGGCCATAGTCCACCACGCTGGCCAAATGCGGATTGGCGGACTTCACATGTCTTTCGAAAACTTGCTAGGTTTTCTCAGAGATGCAGGTTTCCTCACGATGTTTTCCTTCACCGTAAGGCAAGTGGTAATCATGTTAGAAATGATTCGCACATGAAAATATCAGAGGTGCGAGACCCGGGATTTAAACCGGCTTCACTCGGTTTCCCACGCGAGCGCGTTACCACTGGGCTACCACTGCCTTTTGTATTTAATAACTATTTAATGTTTCATTAACAAAGCTACCCACAATAAATTACTCAAACATCAATCAATTTAACCATTCATTGAATGGATTTTACGCGCGCTAGTTGAGAACAAGTTACTTCGTCAATAGCACTAGAGATTCGCTGGTGATGTTCAAATTCAAAATATTTTATTCAACATTAAATTATTACAACTTTTTTACTGAACGTCATGAGTCTACTACCAGTTCGGAAAGAAGAAGCATCAGACCTGAGAAGAACTGGCAAAAGAAACTCAGTGGGACTAATATTATTTTGTTAACTTTTTTGGTATTCGTTTGAAATACTTTAATAATATAAAAACAACTTGCATACTTACAGTAGTAACTTCAACAGAGACCACAATGTCCGCCTGCTTAGCGGGAAGTTTCACGTCGTACGTTTCGCCAACTTCACGTGGTTTATCTGAGTCTGTGCACTTCACGCACTGTGGTGGGAGTACGGCGGGAAGTAGTGTTGACTGCGCGAGCGCAGCGTAGCCTCCTGCGAGGTCGCAAGCTTGGGACAGCGCATTTTCAGAGCCGGTGCATGCGTGGATGCAGGCTTGCCTGTTATTTCGAATGTGAATTTTATGTTATTATTTTTATTATTTATGTGCATTTGATTATTTTTGATTCGGTTGTGCTGTATTGATAAGTTTATTAAATTGTAAAAAGATTAAGACAATAATAAGTCAAAGAGTTCTAAATCCCAACAAGTCGTAAAATTAATAGTTAATATCTTCTACATTATACAGTTAAAAATCGTAAGAATTCTTAAAAAGCTTCTTCTAAATTTAATAACTTGATAATGTTTCAAAAAAGTTACCTAAAAGGCATAACATCCAGAACCATGGCCAAAGGCCTGAGGGGTGAACTGCCTCCGAATACAGTTTCGCAAGCAGGTGGCATCGTTTGATGCATCTGTTCGTGCTTGTGTTCGGGCGCTTTCACTACGGCGCAGCTACCAGCTAGACGGTACGCGTTACCGAAGTCGCTCTCTGAGTTGACGATCTGTTGGGCATTCAGATATACAGATTTGGAAAGGAGTAAATTAGATGTCATAAGAAATAGTAAAGATAAATCTTTAGATAATTGTTAAGGATTTTATTGTTTTGACAAAGTGTTATTCAAATTATTTATAGTGTTGTTGGATTAACCTGAAACACTATCTAATAATAACAGCAAACAATTTTTTTTGTTGTGTTAATTTGATATAAATATATTTATTATCAACTAAAAATATTTTTTTTACCTTTCCATTGGGTAGTCTGAAGTCATCGAAAGGCTCATTGTTGCCATCGCCGAGGAGACCGCGCAATTTACCAAGGTAGAAACCATTTACATCAACGTAGCACACCTATATAATGATAAAAAAGTATGTTAGCTTATGTCACTTTAGCCGTTAAGTACCAAAAACTTCCAAGTTCTTTTATCGTCTTCAGTATTAAAGTTCAGATAAAATTTCAATCAGAAAGGCTTAACGTGCAAAATTATAAATGATGCTACAAAATGTTATTGTAACACATTTTATTTTGAGTACTGAATACTCAGTATTAACTAAGTATAAACGCTTCACTCTAATTTCTCAATCTTACATATGTATTATTATTTGAATTACGACATCTATACAACTAATAAAATTCTGAGTCAAATTTGTACATTAAATATTTTTCGGAAAATCTTATTGAAATAGTCATTATTATCGATGCAGAGGCTGAATCTTTAATTTTTAGAATTTTTGTCTGTCTGTCTGTCTGTCTGTGACCGAATCACGAGAAAACCACTCGACAGATTTTGATAAAATTTGGTACGAAGATAGCAGGTTATCTGGGTCAATATATAGGATACTTTTTACTTCGGGAAGATATCATATCTATGAGAAATCTATGCTAAACGTTAAAATGTAATTAGGGACAAACCCAAGTGGAGCGAGGGTGAGTCGCTAGTTTTAAAATAATTATAGGACATCATACCTCAAGTTTGCTAGTACAGAAAGCCATGAGTCCGTAGCGAGATCCGAGGCCGATGCGTCCGTTGGGCTCCCTGAACGCGAACACGTCCTCCTCTATGATGGGGTAACCATGTGCAGCTCCATTCAAAGCAGCCTGAAAACATATTAACATTATTTATTTAGAGATATAGTAAAAATAAAGACTTAAAAGGTAAATGTAGTAGATATCTTTTTTAATTTTTTCAGCATAGATAAAGAGAATTTATTGATATACATATATGTACTCGTATATACGTTTATTATAATGAACAGCTAAATGAGCTAAACAGCTAGTTTAAATTAAACGTTCTAGGAATGTTCAAGCTATTAGACAGTTACAAAATTAACAAAAAAATATATATTTGTATTAAAACTGAGATATTAATCTCACCTGTCCATTCTCTTTGAGTTCGATAGTAACACCGCTCTTGTCTTCCAAGATGAGTGCTTTAGGACTGCCGTTAGCAAGTTGCATGATAAGAGTGAAGTTCCTGTCAACATGGTCGTGTACGAGCACGTAGCGGCATGATCCTGGGAAGGTCATGTGACGACCGTCGAACGTAAAGATGTGTTGACCGTTCACGATGACTGCACGCACTGTAAAGGGTGAGAGGTTTAGGAGGGTTGTTTATGTATTGTAAAAACATTGTTTATGTATCCCCCTCAATAGTATATCCATCTTTTCATAGTTGGGCGTGTGTGGCTAAGGGACGTACTCGCACTTGAGAAACGCTTATCGAGTTTAAATGTAAAATGATAAAAGGTAAAATTGGTGGTGTGTCTAAATGGATTCCTTGACATTTGGAGGGTTGTTTTTTTAAAACAATTTAAAAATTTGCTATAACATTACACTTACTCTTAGAGGGTATTTCATCGAGAGGATTGAAGCTGCGAGGTCTGTAAGCTTGGATTAGTTTCATGGGATCGGGGATGTTTCCTTCAATCAGTTGATTAATGAAGCTCAAGGCTGCTGATCCTCTGAACGATGGAATGGACATTGGAGTAATTCCAGGAAAACCAGCCTAGTACAAAAATAATTAGGTTAAACTGAGTGTTCTTGAAATTATTACTAAAATAAGATACAGTTAAGAAAGTTATTGTATATATCATTATATTATAGACAATAAATACAAAAAAATCTTACTCATAATTTCAAATAAAATATATTTTACATATAATAACAAATAAAGTAACTAATAACATACTTCAGAGATGATCGGGTACGTGATGCCGAGCTGGCCGACGTGTTGTCGCACCAGGCGGACCAGCGACGCAGCCGCGGCCGCGAGACGCTCATATAGTGTGCGTAGTTCTGCGCGCTCGTCGAACTTCTCTTGACGGAATTTCTGTTTATTTTAATAAGCAAAAGTTAACAGTATTCCTATGGTATATTTTGTTCTTTTTTATTTATAAATCTACTTGGCAAGTAAAGCAAATATAAAGTAAATATTTGATAAGAGACACTAATTGTTTCCAAAAGCTCGTGCTTTTAAAACCTTTTGTTAAGAAGTAGCCTTCTTATCTTCTTTGAATTTAAGTTTTTAAAAATGTCCGTCCCTTAAATATAGCCTTGACATTCAAGGAAACATTATTTTTTATTTTCAAATTCCTGAACTTGACATTTTGGGTTCAAAAAAAAAAATAGGCAAAGTGATGACCGGTTGTAAAAATGACAAACCTTCTGCGCGTAATTGTCGAGAGCATCGAGGAACAACTTGATCTCTTCAGTGGGCATGACAGCGCGTACTGCCTGGTGTGCCTCCTTCATCAGACCCAGGAACTGCTCTGGTACGGCTAACTCTTGATACTGATATACGAATAAGCACATTATAAGCCGAACCCTATTATATTGTAAATATGAAATTTGGGGAAGATGCTTGTTACTAAATTAGGCATAAGTTGTTTGACAGATTTAGATCAATTTTATCGATAAAAATAGTCAATTAAATTTATTTTGTAAAAAGCTACATATTATTATTTGTCACCACTATGTATTTGTTAAAGTAGACGTATTATATTCAAGCGTACCTTTTCTTTAATAAGTCCAATGATAGGCATGTTCTTAATTTGTTCCATGAGCTCAGAGAAGACTTGGGCAGACTTTCCGCGGAACTCCTTGAGTTGAGCAACGATGATACGTGTGAGATCTAAAATAGTAAGGTTTAAAACTTTAAGTAACTTAAGACTTTTTTACTTTTGTTTGAAATTTAATTATTTTAGTAATAGTTTTTGCTTAAAACAGACTTAGCCCAAGCGTGTTCAAACAAAACTTGTAAATAGTTTATAGTATTGTTAACTTAAGCTTTAGAGATGAGCTTCGAATGAATTTTCAATATTTTGGAAGTACAGTAGATTAACTGAAATATTAATTTATGATGATGACTAATGAGTATGAAATATAATTTTAAATATTTAAGAAATTATATTTCTGATGCTTGAAAACATAAAAACTATAATAATAGATAAATCTACCTTTGAAGATCTCAGTGAATACATTAACAAGTTCTCGAATTTCAGTCTTGTGCTTCTCGAAGAAATCTATGGCGATAGCGGCAATGTGAGCGGCCACGTCGATGATACCATCGGTGTATTCTTTCACTACTGCTAAAAGGCTCTCGTACAATTGCTTCAGTTGAGGCTCCAGCTGTTAAGTAAGTGGTATATTTTAAACACAAATTGATTGTTAATGTCTGGTTTGTTTTATAAAGTAAATTAGTTAAAGGATTTTTTTTTAAATGGGACACTAAGGTTTCATGTTTGCTATGTTAGAGTCAAACGTATTTGTATAACATGTTGGTTTTAAAAAAGGAATGGCTGTGAGTTAAAGTTCTTATGAGTTTCAATATTTACCTGTTTCTCATACATTTCCATAACCTTTTTGCTGATTGAAGTGACAGTTTCAGCAATCTGATCAGCTACTGGTTTAATTAAGTCCACAATATCGTCAAATATCTTTAAGAATGCTTGGATGATGTGACGGCTATAACAAAAAATAAAATAAAAATGACATTAACTATTTTGCATTTTTCTTATTCTTAGTAAATGTAATCAATCTACCCAAACCCCATAAGTCAGTTTGTGAATTTCATATAATTGGTAAATTTTCCAAATTTACCATATTTTACCAATTTTCCGAAGACAGATATAACAACATTTGAAGTAAAGGACGGAGAAACACTAGTATCCATATAACCATTGCTTTAACTTTTAGTTCTCTTTAAAGTTAAGTACAAAATAACGTTTATTAGTACTTATCCATGTCATTACAGGAATACTGTCAAATTAAGTTCTACCTTCCATTCAGATCAAACTGCTACATTTGGTCTGGCTATTGATAAAATATTAATGTAAAATATGTTTAGATTATAAGGTGGTTTACTAATATTATTATTATACTTACATTGATTCGTAAGACTCCTGCATAGACTTCATGATCTCCTGCAGGTCGTTGCGGAAGCTGTTTAAATCAGCTTCGTATGCTTCCCTCAGCTTCTTGTAAGTGGGTTCGACCTTCTTCATTGTCTGTTTGAATTCGTTGTTGGACTTCTCTCCGACTTCTGTCACTCGCTTTTGTAAGTCGACCATATCTTTTTTCAGTGCTTTCTGTAATTGACACATTGTGATTATGATTTTGTGTTGAAAAGTAAATTATAGAATATATTATTGATATTATATAATTTGCTAAGTTTGCTTTCATTAACGCTAGATTTTAATAAATTTTAACCTACCACAAAGTTGTTATAGTTATCCTTAGACATTCCATAGTCACTGTTGATCAAGTTGTTCTCAACGAACAGGGCTCCATGGGCGATGTTGTGGGTTTTCTTTCCAGGTAGGACAATATCGATGGAAGCATCGACGCGCTTCTCAGGGTCCAAGTGACTTGTTATAGACAGTCTGTTTCCTGAATCACCTGCAAAAAAGGTTTTTAATTAATGTACGTAATACATTTATTACAGTTTACATAAAAGTTCAACGTCTTTGTTTGCGCTTGAGTGAAATCACCGCCCCCCCCCCTTTGAAATTGCGCAGGTAATATCAAGTAAAAATTAAGAAAGTTATGTGGTATTTCATCGCATTGAACAACTAATTTGAGAGGCATTTTGTGCGAGTTATAATGGGTTTGGGTTTTGACCACGTATTTTCAAATATTATTATTAAGCTTAATGTACTTACCACTATAGCCTGTAGAGAATTCGTAGTATTTGTAATCATTTATAAGGACGTGGACTTCAACAGGTTTGCCTTCAAGAAGACTGAACTTCAGATCTCCTTTTTGAATATCTTCTTTAACAGCCGCACTTCCTTCGATTTCAATTAATTTGACGACTGGAGTATCGATCTATAGATAAACAAACACGTTAATTTGATTTATAAGAAAAGTTCTTTAATTAATGTAACATTTTTATAATGAGATGTTGTATATCTTTTGGCTTAAAAGTTTTTTGTTTCCTTATACCTTTTAATATTTAACTTTAAAATGTTCTAGGTACTTATTAATATTAAATACTAACAATAAGAACTACAAAATATATAAAGTATGTAGGATTTAAATTATATATTATATTTCAAAAGTATTTACAATAAGTCTAATTGAATAAAATTTGTTTTTATTTCATATCCACTTACTAATAGCTTGATGGCGGTGGGACTGCCCTCAAAGTGGAATTTAGCTTCACGGTCCTGTAATATAAAAAACCGTAAGAAAAATGTTATAAGAATGAATAATTAACAATGATAAACAAAAAAAAAAAAAGGTCTAAAATAAAACCTACGTTTCCAAGGCAGCTGTGAGAAATGACACTAGATGTGTCGATGACAATACTGTTTTCGCTAGGCCTCTTAACTGATCCATGGAACTTGACTAATGCTTCCTATAAAAAAAAAAAAAAAAAACAATTATTATTTAACAGTTTAGTACATTCATTAAAAATACATATATTGTATTATTTTTGTTAAATATTTTGAAATTATATGATACGTTACTAAATAACTTACCCTTCCAATTCTAGGGTGACTAAATCCAATAACTGCAGACATCTCTCCTTGCTCGTCGCGAACCATAGAAGCGTCCATGTTGAATCTCAAAGAAGTTTTAGATTGAGGTCTGTTCTTATCTGGATACATATTAAGCTCAGCCTTGATAGGGAAAGGCATAGCCTTGTCAGTGGGGTATTGGACCAATCCCTCGATTGCTACGACTCTTTTTGGGAACGTCAAGACGATACCCGCTGGGAATTCTAAAAGAAATTTTCATTATTAAAAAATGTACTGATCCATTCTCGCTTTGTTTCTTAGCTTTTGTGCCATAATATTATCTAACAGTTAACTTGGTATAGCAGGATGAATGTATTATCTCGCATTTATAATAGTTGGGATCAGTAGTTTCAAGACTTGTTATATATAATTTATAGACTTTACTTCTTTATGATATTAGCGTAAATATAATTTTCAATCTATAACAACAGGGTACTTCCCTGTAATTAATGAATTTTTAGGCGCAGTGTAATCTTTATTAGCCGATTTTTTTAAAGATATACACAAGCCTTTTCATATTGATATTCTATAGATTTGACATTAGTAAAGAATTCATCAAACAATACGTACTGCCGAGCTCCGGTTGACTGTAGACGTGGAAGTGGAACTTGTCGCTTTCACGGTTGACGTGGAGGTTCATGTCGTATTGAGGCAAGTTCTTTTCTGAGAATTCGTTGTTGATTTGAAGACCGAATTCTGTGTTCAAGCCCAATTTGCGAAGGTCAAAGCCCATGTTGTACTGATGTTGAAGGCATCCAGGTTCTGAGAATGACAGATGGTTATTATATTTGGTTTCAGGAAATGCAATTTTGAAAATGTTTTTCAGTCAAAAACTTTTGAAATTTTGTTTTACTTGTTTATTTGTCTATCTCATGGAAACTCAATAGATTTCGATGTTCGATATTTATATGTATGACTATTAAACTTTTATTATTTTAAAAGTGACCTAAATTATTTATTTATGGTTGGTTACAAGTATTTTAGTTCGAAATACGTACTGCTAGTAATAAATTTGGAGTTAAGTTCAGCATGAGCACATTGCTTCTTCTCTTCGCAGTAGACGTACGATGCTTTGTATTCCATATTTGTGATACGCGATTCTGCTACGTGGTTGCGCTCACCAAAAGCCAAGTTAATGAACGTCTGAAAATTATAGTTATGTTAAGAAAAGTTTTTGAATATATTTATTTACTTAGCCATTTCGCAAATTACTTTATTTTTTATATTGAATTGGTAATATTTTAAATCATTATAGTAAGTTACCTCCATTCCTTGTTCGTTTCCTTCAGTAAGGATGGTGCGAATATATTTGAAGCTGGCGGGTTTCTGCTCGTCCTTGATCTTCAAAGTTCCCGAACCTTCAATGATGGTTTTAGGTCCTTCTTGTTTGCTGATGAACGATGTGCTGGGAATAAGAGAATCATTTACTATTTTGTATTGCTTCTTTGGTATTTGGGAAGTGATTTTCTTTAATTTTTATGTTTAAAACTTTAACATATAGCTGATTTCGATTTTTCTTTCAAACTAGTCAAACCTGCGGCTTCGCTCGCGCTAAAACTACAACAAAAAAACTTTGAAAAGGTAGGTTTCATACAAATTTTCCGCCCATTTTCTCCTTATGGGATGAATTTCACAAAACGCTAAAACATGTATTTATCTAATTGTATTGAAGAGCATTAATACCAAGTTTCAAGAAAATATGATCATAAATATATTTTGGGTTGTGTTATAACGTCTACTCCCGTGGGAATGAGATAATCTCCCGCAGTAAAAAGTAACCTATTCCGGATGACCTGGATATCCAGCTATCATCATACTAAATTTCATCAAAATCCCTTCAGTGGTTTTTCTGTGATGTAGTAACAGACAGACAGACAAGAATTCTAAAAACTATAGATTCGGCCTCTGTATCAATAATAATGTCTATTTCAATAAGATTTTCCAAAAAATATTTAAGGTACAGATTTGGCTTAGTTAGAATTTTATTATATGTATAGATAACGTAAATATATAATATGATAGTAGCATATGCTGTTGTCAAAATAATTGTATGATAATTGCGAAATTTTAAAATTTTAGGGAAATAATAAAATATTTAATAGTAATGATTTGTATTAAAATAGATATTTAAAGTATATTTAAGTTTACCTTCCACTTAGTACGTTCTTGCCGTCATTAACTGCTGTGAACTCCAATCGCTTTCCACTTCCGGCGTCTTTGCTTGTGATCTCAATTTTGTAGTTCTTCATTCCAAGTTTTTCAGCATTACCCTGGTACTTGATTGCGAAATTTTTTTCAAAATCATATTCAACTGATGAATCCAAGTTGAAATCTTTGATATTTTCAATCTTTATTTCACCACGTCCTTGGCTTGTTCGGATTTGAACACCCTTAAAGTAGAACCTAAACAGAAAAGGTAGACGTTAATATGAAAATTCTACAATTGTATGTTACACTAGCCGCTCACCCTCGCTTCGCTTGGGTTCGCCTCTAGAAAAACAAAAACAAAACTTCGTTAAAACGTGTTATTCTGATGTATGATTATATTACTGTAAAGTTTTTCAGTAGTTTTTGCGTGAAAGAGTAACAAACATCCATACATCTATACATCCATACATCCTCACAAATTTCCGCTTTTATAATATTATTAGTAAAGATTATCAGTAGAATTGTGTGTAACATTCATTATTCTTTAATCATTCTATCTTTAATTCTTTTTATGGAAAAGAATATTGCATTCATTAAATCGGATTATTATTTATAAATGCGAATGTTTGTATGTGTGAGACTACTACCTGATTTAAAACTTAGGCTATTATATAGGCACCTAGAGATGCATTTCATCAACTTTTAACTGGACATACTATTCAAAATAGCATTGGTCAAATATGCGGTTTTTCATTACCTGGTCTTAGGCGAAGAAGGACTAGAGTACTTGAGATCAAACACCGGCTGAGAGCTCGAGTAGATCGTGAGACCATCTATCTGGTACACGCGGCCGTCAGCGTCCACCACAATGAGAGCATTGTAGGTGTCTGGAGATGGGTTCTGTTGGTTACATACATGTTATGTTAGCGTACGTTGCTTTTATTATTAAAAAATGATATTTTTCATCATTTTGATCGATTTTGATTTTAAATAAATATTGAATTAAACTGATTAAACCGATTGACGTAAACCATAATTTTAAAATCTATAGCTTCTTCACATTTAATAGCAACGTTTTGAGTATACCTTTGCGTGTAGGCTTAATACGAATTTCTTGAGTTTTTCATTTTGTGGAGAGTTAGACATGATCTTCAGCTCGATGTCGTTTGCTGAGGACGTCCCTTGAAGGGAAAGAGAAGTGGATTTGCCCTTTCCGTATTGAGCCTTGAGGTTCACGTCGCCTGAGGTTTTGTCTTCTGTTAAAATGAAAATCATTTCGATTAACTTTTTATTTATCTTAGTTAAAATTTGTTGATATTGAGAAGAGATCCTGTAAGATTTTTCCTAGCTTATTTAACTTTTATACATTTTAATTTAGTCTACAGCTACACTATATTCTATATAGAATTTTATTTACCTTCGCTCCATGTGAAAACATGTAAAATGATTTAAAAGCTAGATAAATAATGCTTCCATTATGTCTTAGGACAATAAAAAAACGTGTGTATGTACTTGTGTACGCACGTAAGAAGTTATACTTCTTTGGCGTAACAGAAAAAAATAGCTAAAGATTTCATCCCGTATATCACAACTCTCTGTTTGTAAAAGGATTGTAGCTAACTTCATCATGTCGCTTTCAGCTACCATCATCATGTCGCTTTTTGGCTGTCGGTGTGCGCGCGCATCGTAAAAATTTTACTCACATATTTTTTTAAAACGTGCCTGTATGGTACAGCTATAGTTGAGTGAGAGATGACGTATGTGAGGGAAGGTTATGAGGAAAACCAAACCCAATGAAAGTCGATCCAACACTGCTTTATTAAGATAAATTTACAGTATATATAGGCAGAAGTACAGACGTCATACGTTTCGTACAAATAACAATCTCGTAATAAATAAGCTAAATTAAGGAGGTTGCAACATAATCATATTGCTCAATGTGCGTTGACCCGTACATCCTGCCGACTCAAAGAAGGAAGATAACCTATATTAAAGTTTATAATAACAAAATACAATTAAGACTAAGTACATAGATTTAAATAACTTCTAACTATATACTAATCATCACTGCACTACACTTTAAGTGGAATGTCCAGTCGAACGAATCGCGGTCGCGCTCTCGGGGGAGCAGGGGCCTCCTGGTCTTCGTCCGTACCTGCCGCCACTGGAACTGAGGTCGAGGGGGCATCTGTCATAGTCGTACTCCGTATATTTTTGTTTCTGCGACATCGCATGGTTCCGTACAGACATCCCGCAACAATGATACATCCCAAGATTATGTACAAAACAGAGTACTGGTGTATATCGTGTATGCTAAGTGATGCGGTTTCCTGATCTTTGAGGTTAATGATTTGAGACTTCATCCGTTGCCACAAGTCTTCATGATCCTCTGGTGTGAATGGTTGGAAATCTGAAGTATTTATTATGGAATTTAATATTGAATAATCTGTTGGGATCGCTATATTTTCTTGGACCTTAACTTGGTTCATGTAGCTATTTTGACTGAATATAGAAAACATGTCACCTTTAATTGTGCAACCTTGACCGATTTGTAAAAGGCCATTCCCGGTCAGTGTCGTCATTATAACTCCAGTGTCCACGCAAAATATGCGCACTGTGCATTTCCCACAGCAAGAATAAAGCCACATGTTATTGTTATGTAACTTGACCCAGCGCACGCGACACGGAGACTCCTTTGTTTTGCGTATGGTTGTATTATGTATACTCAAATTACAAATTCCGCTAGTTAATTGTAATTCGTATATCGGTTTATCGAGAGCGCATAATAGTTTGTTTGTTTGTATATGAACACAACTTTCTACATCGGAGTCTGTCAGGACGAGTAGTAGATCCTTTTGTAGGTTGAATGCAATGTATGGTGCGATAAATTCTATGTTATAATGCTGCTGAGGAAGGGTTATTACTCTATCCAGTTCAAAATTTTCTTTAATAACCAAAGGAATCTTGATTTCGATTATCAAGTAAGAAGAGCCGATGTCGCCGTTAACCTTCATTAATTTATAAAGTTCCTTTAAATCGTTTTTATCGGCAGGCAAAGTCAGGTCATTCGGTATATGTCGATATATGATATTCGATTGTTCTTCCAATTGTTCAGGAGGTAACAAATGTGCGTCTAAATGACCGTTTGCGAGGCTTGTTAAAGTGTTTATAACGGTTTCTTGCAGGTGTTGAAGGTTTGATATAATAATCATGACTGAGACTGAGGATGATAAAATTTGTAATTCATTGTTAGTCACCTTCTCAATTCGATTGGTCACAGAAGTACTATTCTTTAGACATTGCTGTATTATTCCGAATTGCTTATTCATGATTTCTTCATTTCGCTGAAGAATGTTATATTGCGCTTCTATAACACTTGTTTGATTTTTTAATAAGAGTCGTAAATGGTTTTCATTTACAGAAATTTTCTCTATATCCTTTTCGTATTTTTTGGCGAAACGCTCATCCAAGACGCCAAATAATGAGTTCGCTACATAGCCTACACCGTTAATCAGTCCTCGTTTTTGCCTTCTATAAATATGTTTTTTGAAAATCGTGTTATAATGTTCGATTTCCGATATTTCGTGTTGTAACTGATATATAATACTCTTGTATTGGGTTGGAAGTAGATCGCTGCTTAAGTAAGATTCTTCCAAATGACTGACATAATTTTTCACATGACGTAATGCCGACCAATAGGTACTCATATTGTAATAAGCGATTAACTTCCATTCATCGCGTATTATGTGTACGTCATACATTTTATCGAAATAAATTTTTTGATTGCTGTTTAGAGTTGTTATGTTGTAGGAACATTCAGTTGGTTTGAAAAGAAATAAAATTAGCATCAATAGCATAGTAAAGAATGTTCCGACGGGCTTTCTTATTTGTCTACAGCGAGGTTTCGAGTCGGCTCTTGTGACGTCATCGCATGTCTTTTGAATGTTATCGATACGTGTCTGTGCTTGAGTTTCTGTACTTTCTTCTCTTACGGGTAGCACTGACAGTTTTAAAATGGGTCTTTGTATGACGCCATTCTTAGTTCTGACGGATACAACTCGTACGTATCCATCCTTGCCTGGGTGAACTTTAACCACTCTACCCATGGACCACTTGCCGGGACTCAGGTTTTCGTCTTTGATTAGAACAATATCGTCAACCTCGATGTTTTTAGAGGGTGTTCTCCACTTGGTACGAACTTGTAATTGTTGTAAGTAGTCAGACGACCACCTTTTCCAGAACTGTTTATTCATTGCTTGTATAGTCTGCCATCTTGTTCGTAAGTCCATGTGGTTAGGGTCGGTTTGTGGTCTTGCTATTAGTGATCCTCCAACCAAGAAATGCCCAGGTGTTAGGTACTCGTCTTCTGGATTCTCAGTTAAGGCGACTAAAGGTCTAGAGTTAAGACATGCTTCGATCTGGTACAAGAGCGTGGTGAATTCTTCATAAGTTAACTTTTGCTCACCTATTACACGACGTAAGTGATGTTTGAAACTTTTGACGGCAGCTTCCCATAGCCCGCCGGCTGAGGGATAGGCCGGTGCATTGAAATGCCATTGAATATCATACTCATGGACCTTGTTCATCACGTCCGTGTTTATAGCAACGAGAATGTTATACTCCTTCTTCAGTTCTTTGGATGCCCCAATAAAGTTCCTTCCTTGATCGCTATACATGTGTTTCGGGGTGCATCTTCTTGCACAAAAACGTCGAAATGCTGCCAAAAATCCTGGTGTACTTATATCCGACACTAGTTCTAGATGAACGGCCTTCGTCGAGAGACAAACGAAGACTGCAACATAGCCCTTCTGTGTTCGGATTCCACGGCCTTTGTTTGATTTGATGTCAAAGGATCCAGTGAAATCAACGCCACAATGATAGAACGTGCGTGAAGGAGTAACTCGAGGCTCGGGTAAATCGGCCATAATCTGCGTTATCTTCTCTGCTTTGAAACGGCGACATTTTATACACTTGCGAAGTTCTCTTTTTACGGTTCTAAGCCCACTGATGACCCAATAGTTTTCTCGTACATAAGATAAAGTCAAGCTTGGTCCACCGTGAAGCGTGGTGCAGTGAGCGTATCGTATAACCAGCTCAGTGAGTTTGCCATGACTGGGTAGTATTGCGGGGTGCTTAGCTGACTGACTAAGAAAGGAGTTATTTAATCTCCCCCCAACTCTAAGTAGCCCATCGCTGGGGTCTAGATACGGAAGTAAGCTTAGCAGCTTACTAGATTTATTTAAACCTTGTTGTTTTTGTAGTCGTTCAATTTCATCCTCAAATTCAATTGTTTGTATTGTTTTAATAATTAAGTTCATTGCGTTTTTCCTTTCTGATGACGAAAGATAATTTTGTTGAGGAATTTGTTTACGTTGCAGCCATTGTGTATAACGTGTGAGCCAGCCGATTATAGTCGTTAAACGCTCTATTGAACTACATTCATTTAATAATTGCAATATTAAATCATTTTTATAAGATAAGGCTGCAGTTACACTGGATGCCTTTATTTCTAAACGTGGCGGTTGATATTTTTCTTCTTTCAAAGTACTTGAATCAAATGTTAGCAACCACTGCGGGCCTTGCCACCATAAATGGTGTTCTAATAACTGCTGTGTTGACAGTCCTCTCGAGGCGCAGTCGGCAGGGTTATCTTCAGATTTAACATGATGCCAAGACGATGACGGAATTATATTGATTATCGTACGAACTCGGTTAGCCACGAACTGTTTCCATCTATTGACATCTCCATGTAACCAACCAAGAACCACCATGGAGTCGGTCCAGGCATATACCTGTAGGTTCTCAGGCATAGTTTGGGTTACCTTTTTTATGAGCCGTGATAGAAGTAGTGCTCCACATAGCTCAAGTTTTGGCAAAGATAGTTTTTTCTTCAAGGGCGCTAATTTTGTCTTAGCAGTCACAAGCGTCGATGTGAACTTGCCCTTAGAATTTATCGTGACGGCATAAATAGCGCAAGCGTATGCTTTTTCGGATGCGTCACAAAATCCGTGAATTGTATAATGATTTTTATCGCCTATATATCTAGGGATTTTAAACTGGTCTATTTTTTGATAGTCATGCTTCAGCTTTATCCATTCATTCGTTATGGATTTAGATAAGTGTGTATCCCAATCAGTGGTTTCTTCAGACCAAGTTCGTTGGAATAAAAGCTTTGATCGAACAGAAAGAGGACTGAGAAATCCCATGGGATCATATACCCTTGAGATGTTCGAAAGTAGTTGTCTTTTAGTTATGACGTCATCACTGTTCTCATTTTCGAATATATTTTTGAATACAAATATATCTGACGACGGGATCCAGCGTAAGCCTAAGGTTTTTCGGTTTTCTAGACCCTTAAAATCCAACGGAGTGTCTAGTTGATTAGCGGATAACCTTTCAATCAGTTCCCTTGTGTTGCTGGACCACTTCCGAATATTCATGCCGGCTCCCTTCAATATATCGATGACCTCTCCTTGTAACTGTTTAGCTTGAGTGATATTATCACAACCTTCGAGCAGGTCATCCATGTATAGTGACGTCATTAGTGCCTTAGCTGCCAGGGGAAACTTGTGCGCGTCATCCATAGCTAGCTGTTTTATAGTACGCATAGCAAGATAGGGGGCCGCCTTTGTACCATACGTGACCGTAGTTAATTGGTACTCCCTTAAGGGGGCCTCTTGAACGTCTCTCCAGACAATACGTTGAAGATGTTGATCGGATTCTCGAATCATTATTTGACGAAACATTTTCTCTATGTCAGCGGTAACGACGTACTTGTGTTGTCGCCATACTAGGATGAGATGCTGTAAATCCTTTTGCAAATTTGGACCACGCTCCATCAAGTCATTTAAGCTGAATCCACTCGATGTTTTTGATGATCCATTGAATACTGTTCGTAGTTTAGTTGTTGTGGAGTCAGTTTTTTGTACGCCGTGATGAGGAAGATAGTGTACTATTGAATTACATGCACATGCACAGTGCGCATATTTTGCTGATGAATTGTTGACGTGAGCTTGAGATTCAAAGCCTTCTTGATTGACTTGAATGAGTCTTCGTAGTCGTTAAACTCATTATCATACTGGGTATCCGATCCTTGTAGGATATTGTCTATTTGTAAATGCAAAGCGTCGATTGCATTCCAGCGCGTTTGTAAGTTGCGTAATTCGTCTTCCAGCTCCCATTTGTCCAGGATTTCATCGATTTTCAAGCGATTTACTTGTCGATGAAAAGCTCGGAAGTTTGTTCGTTGTAGTGACATTAATTCGTTTGCCTGACCTCGATCCGTCTGCGGAGTCGTAGCGGCATTTGAAATTGTTGGCAGTGTGAGTCTAGGCTGTAACTTAGGCATGGTCGGAACTGCGGGTGATTCCAGCGGTTGGCGAGTTTCTGGTGTTGGTGACACAGAAGTCTCTCTTGCCGGCGAAAATGACGCTACCTTCATGCGTACAGAGTCAAAGTACTCTCTTGCCTGTTCGTATTGATTTTCCTTAAAATAAGGATCAGTACCATTATGGTAGAGTGACAACCGTTGGTTGTTTCCTTGGAAAGAAAAGAAGTGTAACTTCAAAAAAACATTGGACCAATATTTTTAAAACAAATTGACTTTTAACTTACTATTTTGATCATATTTATAGTTGACATCTACTATGATGGGTTCCACGTGTGGGATGATCACCTTCACTTTATTGTTACCGCTGGTCTCTTGGTATTTGCCGTTTGACTCCAGTTTATAGAGGTCGGCGTTCACTTGCACTGACTCTATGATTGTTACCTAAATAAAAAGATAGCAATTATCATTAGATTTCATGAATAATTTTATTAATACACTAGATCTAGATATCTTTTTAAATAAAACTATCTTTGTGGATTATTTCGTTGTTGTCTGTTAGACATCTCACCTTACCTTAGTCTCTCCCGTGACCATGATTGCTGTAAAGCATTCGAAACGTTGGGAACCAAAAATCAAAATAAATCCGCGAAATAATCCGAAAAGATAGTTTTATTTAAAATGTCAAGTATTCGCGTAAATCTGAGAAAGTAGTATCTTTTCAGTTAATTTAGGTCATATGACTTTATAAAATTATATGATACTTCTTACTGTTGGTTACTTTGGTTTTTTATGTAATAAATAAAAAAAAATATTCAAAAAGTAACATTATATTAGTTATTTTACTATCTCATTGTAAAAAAGAAACAAATTTTAGAGCGATTTGACTGATGAAAATGATGGGTTCAGTTTTTTTTAACTTTTAATTACAATTATGGTAATATTTGTCTACATAATGAAGGATAAAACGTTAACTATCGCGTTATACTTAATTCTTACCTCAGCAGCTTTGTTCTCTGGTTGTAAGAACATGAAAGTAGACACCAATTTAATGTCATGAGCTTTTTCGAAAGGCAGACGGATTGACATGGTGTAGTCGTTCATGTATCTAAAAAAATAAGATACATAACTCTGTTAGTCTAATTCCTCTTTCTCATATACTTATTTACTAATAATATACCTGATATACTTTTCTAGTACTTCAATACCAGATATTGTATTAAAGGCACGTTATTTTTATAAGTAAGCCATTCAATAGCTTTAACGTAATTGTTACATGCCAAATAAATAAATTTTTATATGTTCATTAACATATGGTCTCTCTTTTGATTCTGAGATAGACTAAGAAAGCCGCAAAGTTCAGAATTAAAATTTCGTTTTTAATAATACTTTTATCGTTAACTAGCAACTCATCCTCGCTTCGCTTCTATCTAGATAAAAACAAATCTATCCCACGGGAATCGTACATTTTTCTTGGATAAAAAGTAACCTATGTGCTATTCCTATACTATAATCAATATCTGTGTGTTAAATTTCATCCAGATCCGTTCAGCCGTTCTGGCGTGAAAGGGTAATAAACATCCATCCATTCATCCTCATAAACTTTTCACATTTATAATATTAGTATGAATAAAATACTTACTTCTTTTCTCCTTTATCAGGTATGACAGCTTCGAAAGCACCGACCAGCTCTGTTGCCAAATCGTCTCCGTAGCTAGCCTTCACGCGATAGTTCTCTTTGACTCGGTCTTGCTGTGTGTAACTTGCGCTTGCGTCGATCACAGCCTTCTTTGGTAACAGGTTACCGCTGACTTCAGACTGAAAGGTGAAAACCAAAATTAATTACTAAAGGTACTTTATAGTAATATTAATTTCTTCTTTTTTGATTATTTGAATATGCTAATCTATGAAACTACCAGTCAGAATTCAAGAGGCATATAAGCTAGATGGTAAATAACATATAAGGTAACATATGAAATATATAATGAAAACTATTGATTCCATTACTTAGAAGATATTCAAAGACCTAAAGAAAATTAGATTTACTGACGATGTATATTAGTGGAAAACGTGACACTTGAGGAAGCCAATCTTTAAACAGAAATGAGTAAGGATAAAAATATACTCATGTTGTACTAAAAATCTACTAACCTTGAAAGCCATATCACTACTGTCTCCTTTCGGTATATTCTTGAATGAGAAAGTGTTAAGAAGGTTCTTGCCATCCTTCAGTTTCAGTTCCACTTGGCCTTCGTAGTCTATTTCCTCTTTGTCTATGTTAGCTTTAGCTAATTTTCCTTTGTAACTAATAATAGAAGCGGATCCTCCGCGCTTGGCGGCATCGGAGAATAATATTTCAGCGTGACCGTTGTATACCTGTATAAAATGTTTGAGTTTAGAAATGGATAATGGAATAAACAGGAGATTTTTTATTTTTTTTTCGCTTATCTGTTTGTGTTTGCGTAAAGATATTAGATATATAAAAATTGAAACTTACGTTGTCGTTAAGATTGACGTCTCTGTCAAATTTAAGGTTCAGGCATCTCTCATCGGGAAGAACAACTTCGATGTTGACGCCATCCTTGCCCAGTCCAGTGAAGAGACCATCCTTGTGAATATTAATTTCAGAAGATTTCCCTGCATATTGGATCTTGTTCCTGTTAATTATTATAAAAATAAATTTTAATACTTAACATTCCTTTTAGTTGCGTATCTTATTTTTCTCTCACTGTGTGTTGTTTTATATAGGACAGATTTGGAAATTAAATAACATATTTTTATCCTAGATAGACATGTGGCACAAAAAATAACAAAAATAATTAAATAATTATAGAATACATGTGATCAATAAAAATAATACTAACTTGCTGTCTAGTAGCCTATCAGTTTTCTTGTTGTTTGTGCTGAGATGCACTTTGTCGTTGTTGTCCTTCTCGAAGTTCAAGTAAAGGTCGACTTCAGCATTAAACACTGGATCTTTGGCCACGAATTTCACATCTGCTTTGATTATACGTTCCACCTGTTACACGAAAAATATTATATAATTGGCTTATTTACAACTAGTCTCAGCGTAGTGGTCGAAATTCAAATATAATTAATATTGAAAATATTATGAAAACATACATATATGAATAGAATTTATCTATCTATGTATATAAAAATTAACTGTTACCAATTTTTTTTCAATAACATTTAAGCTCGTCAACGGCTACTAAATAAAAAGCATAAGAAAATTGATTGATAAACAGTGGAAAGGTACTGGACTGTTTTATCTTTGCCTATTTATATATAGATTTAATATATTATGTTTTCCTGGTTTTTAAAAAATGATAACAAAACATTTTATATTTTACCTTCTTAAAGTGAACCATGATGTTGCCGTTTCCTTTTCCATCGCTATCAGTAACTTGATACTGTCCATTTGCAGCAATAGCATCTTTCAAGTTAAACTTCAATTGACCATTAGGATTGTTGCCACAGTTGATCTTCAGGAGATAATTAAGGAGTTCTCCCTTCGAGCTAGAGATGGTCGCGTGGGAGGAGTACTGATTGGTGGTCTCAATGACTCCTACGTCGAATCTGGTAAAAGCAATGATATGATTATTATACAGTTAATTGTAATAAATTATCCCATTTGAAATTAGATACTCAATATAGTCGTATTAAATATATATTTTTGTGAATTAAAAGAAAAATCTGTGTATAACACATAATATAAAAAACAATTGTATCGTAAGCTTTTAGTAAGCAATGAATTTTAAGGTTTTTCTGTTGATTTAATAGTAAAATATTCATATTCATAGAAAAGAAGATGCAACTCACTTGATATCTTCGTCTTTCCCACTTCCTGAAATTTTCAAGTGACCAACAGCTCCAACGTTCATGTCATGTTCCTTTACCTTGTGAAGCACCACACCAGATAATTCATATTTGCCAATGTTCTTGAAATCAACGTAGTTTTCTACGTTTGATTTGTCAGGAGAAACAATGTCTCTCTTAACTAAGGCTTCTACTGATTGTTGGTCTAGGTTTATCATTGTTTTAACACGGTAGTCACCAGCTTTCTTCAAGTGCGTACGAGCATCGATGTTTAAGTTACCTTTTCTGTTAAAGTAGACACCTCCAACATCCAAATCGAATTTCTTGGGATCAGATTCAAGGTTGAAATGCGCTTTGAATGGTAATGCATGGATTTCAACTAAAATATAAAAAAAAAATTAAATACAAGGATGTATGTTTTTAAAACACAACACAGCTCATAAATTATATTAAAGAAAAACTTACTCTTGTTCTTGGTGATAATATTATAATCTTCGATAGAAACGTAGTGTCGTTTGTAGAGTTGGTTGATGGTGACGCGGTTTTGTGGGTTACGACAGTCTCCACCGTAGTATAGATCGATGTCGTTATGTAGGCTCTGTTATCAATATTACATATATTAATATTTGTATATATACTTTATTAATAAATTATTACGAGATATTTTGAGTAAAGTAGTTTTTGATCATTTTCTAATTAGTTATTATTAATATAAAAAATATGTGTTTGTAGAATTCACTATTAAGCCAAGGAACACCTAGGAATGAACGAAGATTTTACTATTGCATTTTATTGTAATTTAGGTTAGGTTAAGTCGCAGTGGTAGCCCAGTGGTAACGCGCTCGCTTGGGAAACCGAGTGGAGCGGGTTCAAATCCCGGGTCTCGCACCTCTGATATTTTCAAGTGCGAATCATTTTCTAACTTGATTACCACTTGCTTTACGGTGAAGGAAAACATCGTGAGGAAACCTGCATGTCTGAGAGAACCTAGCAAGTTTTCGAAAGACATGTGAAGTCCGCCAATCCGCACTTGGCCAGCGTGGAGGACTATGGCCTGATTCCCCTCGTGTTGAAGGGAGGCCCGTGCCCAGTAGTGGGACGTTAAAAAGGGCTGAATACACAAGTCGAGTTTTAGATTAACCTGTATTATCCCAAGCTAAACGTATAGTGTGATTTTCTTTTCACTATTAACTATTTTTTAACGTTTGTAGATGGTATTAATACTTACGTCACGGGTATTTTCAATGTGACCGCTCAATTTGAAGTTGATGTATGGGTTCAGAGTATTCATGAACTCGAGCTTGCAGTCATTGCCTTTTATGGAACCACTGAATAGCATATTTTGTTGACCCTTCTTTAACTTTAAGTCTGTTTCGATCATCTTTTGTCCGCTGTTAAAGTGACCCTCAATATTGACTGCTTCGTTAGAGTTGGGAATATTGAACTGAAAAAAGCAAATCTCATGTAATTAATATTATTCTCGAAAAAAATGTACATATTAGAATGAAATAGAAATAAGCAAATTATAATTTAATTACCTTGACACCATCTAGGGTATATTTAACATTGTCACCGGTATTCTCTCTAGTGATTTGACCGTCAACACTAATGGTCTTTTTTCCATTTTCCCCAGGGAGCTGGTATTCCAAAACTGGTTTATAAACTGAACGCCGCTCGTTTCCAGCAATGGTAACTCCAGCACGTCCGTAGTAGATGGCTTCATCCATCTGAGCTTTCATCATCAAGGCATATTCACTAGGTTTAGTGAATAGTGAGAATTGTCCATTTAATTTTTTTATTGGAGAGTCCAGACTGGCCTTGATAGTTTTTTCTTGATCATTGTCTATGATTTCGCCAATAAATTGGGTGCGGCGGTTCTGTTTTCCTAAAAGAATAGTGTCAATTATAAGATGAATACTTATATTATTTAATAATTAATAACTATAGAATTAAATTATGTTACTCTAAATAGAGTTTTAATTAAATTTTTTGAGTGTATACCTTCAGCGTCAAATAATAGCTCCATTCCATAACGACGGTTGGGAGAGCCCTCGCGATGGAAAACACCCTTAATGTGGTACCCATGGATATCATTCCTTTCTAACACCACATTGACCTTGGATGATCCTACGAGTGGGAAGCGGGTCAAGTATGCTGAAATTGCGTTGTCTGATTTTTGACCTGCAAGGATTTAATATTGGAAAACATGAAATAAATGTGTTATGTATGATAAAACTTTGTACATGTTTTTCTAACTGATACAAGGTCTATAAAATTATTAATAATATTTGGTAATAATAACTACAGTATAAATATTTATATAATTACCAGATAATGAGAAGGGTAATATTACTTTTCCGCAGAAAGTAACACCTAACATTCCCGAGAGTTGATCGAAGCAGCCAGAATATTCATTCTTCTCAGATTTAATCGGTGTTAGTTTCTCCATCTGTCCTCTTTCAGCGCTAAAGAATACAAGCTCATTGGAAGCGGTCAAAATTTCCTGTTTCTCGATGGGAAGACCCAATTGAAGATCAAATCCTTTGCCATTTTCAATAATTTTAAAGACGACGTGTCCACCGGTAGAAGAGTGGAGGTTAGTCACTACTTTGAGACCAGTTGAAAGACACTCGGCGTCTACCATCATAACGAGAGATATTTCAATATCTGTACTTGGGACTAATTTGAAATCAATTTTGGAAGCTTCAGGGGTTCGAAGAATTTGGCGGATATCTACATTGGAGGATACTTCAAAGCGACCAGTAGCAGATCCAACAGCGTCAAGTTTAAGAGGTAGACCAGTCGAGGTGGGGTAGGCCAGCTCTGCGTCCAAGAATAAAACGTGTCCGCGAAGCTCTTGCTGTTTATAAGAAAAAAAATATATTATAAGAATTTAGCTCGAATTGTAGTTAATTTGTAATTGGTATTAATTTCGCCTTTTGGTTAAAATAAAATAATATTACCTGGAAGTTTTTCATTTTATCCATGCCCTCGTGTAAGGTCTTCAAAGACTCGTCCAGGAAGCTGTTAAAATCGTAGCCTTTGTCATCTCCAAGGGAAAGGAAAACTGCATCAGTTCCGAATAGTTTAATGTAAACATCAAGGTCCAATTCATGGTTGTATTGTAGGGATTCTGCCTTTATCTAAAAAGTAAATAAGTCTAAACGTAAATATCGAAATATTTTTATAATGTTAAAATATTTGTAAACATTTTTTATCCATAATATTAATATTAGACACTGTTTGGATTATGATAGTTATAGATATGATTATTTTAATGTACTAACTTGCTTGTCGAAATTATCAACTTCACTCTTGATTGAACGACGTCCACGTACACTTTTCTCTACCTTGTTGTATGACTCATCAAACTTTTGACGAATGGTATCATATATTTCCTGGGGCTTCTGTGTACGTAAAAAGCTCTTTGGTCCGAGGAAATGTTCTAGCACACGGTCTAAGTTGCCTTGACGACCTCCAACCTGAAGGTAACATTAAAATGTATTTAATAATATTAACATTAAAATTCTTTATTCTATATTAGTATTTCAAATATAGATTTTTATTATTTGCCAAAAATTCTATCAGCAGTTTGGAAAAATAATCCTCAGTCCTGAGATAAAAAACTTTATGCTCTTTTTTGTAATATGTGTTTTTAAAGGAATACACACGAATCTTGTATGATATTTTAAATTTAGCACCTACCTCAAGAATATTAACATTGTGTCCAAAAACTTCAGCAGTTACGTTCATGTTCACAGATCTGGGTAAGAAGGAATCTTGAGAATAAATGACTGAAGATTCGACATTGCCACCGACGCCGAGAGCGTCAACGTTGTAGCTCATCTCGCGATAGAACGAGTATTTCCTGTAATATAATTTCCATTAGATAGTATATTACCCTTATTTTAATATGTTCACTATAAATAAAAATAAATTATGTACATCCATGTCGTCTGTTTAAATGAAAGTATATTAGGTTAATTTATACATTTTATAGCACAGAGGCTTAACACAGGATCGAATGAATGTATAGTACCAGTAATAAGGATATTTTGAAAGATAGTTCAACTTATTTTTAATCAGATTTAGCTGTTATACTCGTATTTATAGAAAAAATCAGTCAATTATTTTAGCATACCTGTCATCTACTTTGAATTTATTGGGGATACCAATAAGGCCGTAGTGTTGACGTGCAAGTTGTTTATCAGGATTGGCAGATGCACGGATGGCACGGAGAGATGTCGAGATGAAACGACCCACTGCAAATATAAACTAAAGGTAAAGTATCTAGCGTAATATGTTACTTGAACTTTTTTCTCTGTAAAAATGCTAATAAAAATAAATTAATTGTGGATTTTAATGAAATGGTTTCATACCTTGATGAACTGGTTCAGATTCGAGCAAATTCTTAATTTCATTGGCAGACTTTCCGCAAGGGCACGTGATGACGGCGAGGTAAGCCTTGATACGGATTTCAGAGTCTAACTGACGGTTCTTCATGATTTCAATAGCGGTCTTCTTTAGCTGTAATTGGAAGCAAATAATTATATAATTCCTTCGCTCTATTTATAACAGTATACTTTTTGAGTGACGAACTACAAGAGAGCTTAGTTGCTTACCTAGCAAGAAGCAAGAAGAAAGTTATTTAGACCGTATAGCTTTACTTAACAAATAAAAATCTTCTTTCTTCAAAACGACAAAATAAAGCCTTACCTTGGCTGCGCAAGCGTCTCCTTGGAAAGCTTCCAGGGCGCTGACCCTGACTCTCGCCTTGACGGTGTTGTCGCTGGCACAACGCACCAAACGGTCGATCAGACTGTCTTCCAAGTGCCTGATGTTACGGATTCCTTTTAGGACTGCTATCACCTGGGAAAAGAGCATTGAAGAGCATTAATTTATTTTTATTTAAAGAAGATATTTAATGTAGATCAGGATTCCAAAAATATCAAAATAAGATTAACTTAAATATATTACTGACATTCTGAATTGTTAAATTCATCAATTTTTTATCTATCTAAGGATTAAGAGCAGCAGAGGAGCAAAAAGTATAATATCATGAATTAATATATCAATTGTTAAATACTTACAGCATCTTCTTCGACCTTAGTCTTGGGCTTGCAATTCTGCAACTTAGCCCCCAACTTCTTGCTCAGAGCAATAATTCCTTCATTCTTTTCAACATGGCAGTTATGGTCACGGCAGTAGATGCCAGCGAGGGCTCCTACTCCCAAGTACACACTTTTTGGCAAGTTTGGAAGGTCGAGAAGACCCTGAAAATAAATTGTTTATAGTTTGTATTATTTTTGCTTTATAGCAAATAATTTATGAGTCAAAATATCTAGAAAATTGTAGTTTAGTTTATTTAATTATAGTTATTAATCTTATATGGTATCCATTTTTGATATTTATGTTACTTACAGCAGCAGCTTTAATTGCATCGCCGGTGACATGTTTGGCATTACCCAGTGACAAAAATACGATTTTCTCTTCTAGAGGAGACAACTCTTTGCTCTTCAAGATTTGAATGGAAGCTTCAATACTGTAGCCAGTTCCAGCTCGCAGGAGACCGTCGAGGAATACTCGCCTTAATAAAAGTAATTTTATAAGCATTTAATACATAAAACCTAACTGATATCTATATAAAAGGGTGTCATAATAAGTTACATAATATAACGACACCTTGGCAATAAATAATGTAATATTTGAATGATACTGTTTTATAAGTTTGAAGTCATTTAATTTAGTTAATAGTTAAACTATTCTTAAAAATCTACCCTAACAATAATAATAATAATGGTTGTTTGAATAATAGAGCATTGCAATTAAAGAATTAAATTCATAAAAAGGAAGTATTTACTTCTCCAAATTGTTGCCCTTGATTTGTCCGAAAACTTTTAGTAAGTCAGCTTTGTTGCCGGAACGTAAAATCTGAAAAATTTTAGAAAATTGAATTAGGAATATAAAGAAAATCGATGTACAACATATTGGACTTCGACATGATATATTTCTTACCCTGACAAGTTGAGCAAAGGATCCAGCAGATTTGGAACTAGCTTCTTTACCGAGGGCTTTGCAGGTTTCCTTGACTGCATTGAAGATATTTTGATAGTTGCTGTGACTTTCTTCTCCTTGGTGAGGGTTCTCAAAGATGATCGTGCGGCTAACGGTGCAGAGGCCTGCGAAATTTAAAATTGACATTAATATTATTAATAATATTTCCTTCAATTCATCTTTACATCACTTGTTATATATTTATAAAATATTTTTATATATTTATAATATTTATAAAAATATTTTACCCGAATTTGGCTAAGAATGACATATCTGTAATATAACGGCAAAGACTTGTTACTACCTGCAAAACCTCCCGCGCTAGTTCCGGTCAAAGTTAGTTTCGTGTTGACTTCAGCTCTCGCACCGTTCTCTCCGACAGAGAAGGGTCTGTATAAGTACTGCTCGACAGCGGATATTTTTTCTGGTACTCCATTGTTCACCTTCGATTCTATATTCAACGTGGATCTAAGGAGCTGAGTATCTTTAATTTCCTAGAAAGGAAAAATATTGTTTGTATTTTTACCAATTATAAATTTATATTTTATTTTTCATTTTACATACACAATAATTATAGTCTGCAATTATACTTTGTTTTAATGAAGAAACAAATAATATTTTTTAAATTTCAAAATAAAACTATTTTTTCGGATTATTTCGCGAATTTATTTAGATTTTTGGTTCCCGACGTTTCGAATGCTTTACAGCAATCATGGTCACGGGAGAGACTAAGATTTTAGACGTCTCAAAGGCGCTATATACTTGTTACAGACAGTGCCTAGTGAGTTAACATAGTCTCTCCCGTGACCATGATTGCTGTAAAGCATTCGAAACGTCGGGAACCAAAAATCAAAATAAATTCGCGAAATAATCCGAAAAGATAGTTTTATTTTGAAATGTCAAATATTCGCGTAAATCTAAGAAAGTATTAATATTTTTTAAAAATTTTTTATTTATGTTATCCAGTTGTTTATCCAGTCTTTATGTAGTAAGATAATTGTTTCATCTATAAATCACACTCATTCATAAAGTGAAAGTTTGTGGGTGAATTTTTAAGTTATTTCTTAGCGTTTTAATTAACAACTTAGCAAAATTTGAGTAGTATTTTAAATACTGGATAGCAATAGTTTAAATCTTGGATAAATACACACACATAGGGAACTATTTACCGTCATAACGATCATGCAAGTGGAGCCGCTGTCCAAAACTAGTAACAAATATATACTTACAGCATTAGTGTTGTAGACAGCGGTGATAAGTTCATTCTGAGTTTGTTCTCGGTGGGCACATCTGCTCAGGTCTCGGCTTCTATGGACCAGCATTGAGGAACCTTCCTGTGATGAAGATACTTCCGTGGGACAGGCACCGAAGACATCAATCTGAGAAATATAAAACACTTTGGTACTGAAATGACACAATCGGGGTCAAATGGGACTAAGTGCTGAAAGGACCATGCTAGATGAAGAAGACAACTGATTGAATAGGCAAGAGTTGATAATTTTTGGATTTTTTACCGGTGATCCAGTACGATTAACAATTTAAATAGATTTCTTAGTCTGTTCGCACTGTTAATATGTTTATACTTGACGTTGGTACAAGGAATTACAAATTTTTCACATTTTTATTAAGGATGAATAAAAAATGCGCCCTTAAAATTTAAAACCTATGTTACCTGTGTCGACGGCTTCTGTTCTGTTTGCAATAGAGAAATAATAGCTCTCTTGATGTTGAGAGATGCGCGGGTGTCATCTGCCTCAGTGCAAATTTCAGGTCCAATTCGTCCATCTTGAAGACTGAATCTTACAACCTTCTCGATACCCTTTGGTGCTGGATATTTCTAGGAAAGTATTGGTTATTGTTAATTTTATTCTATTATAATATTTATATAAATGTTTTGGGACATTAACACACAGCACCATCTAGTTCAATGGTAAGCTATGAGGCTTGTGTTATGGATACCAGATAGTTGATACACTACACATTAATGTAACTAAATAAATACATACATATTATAAATATAAACCCATGGCTGGAGTACAAACATTCATGCTCATCACACAAATGAATGCCCCCAGCGGGACTCGAACCCACGACCGCTGGCACACCAAGTAGGATCATTATAAACTGAGCCGAATGTGTCGTCTAATATCGTTTTATTGTTTTGAAAACTATACTTTAAATCGTGTATTTACAAAATATTATATTCAATAAAAAATGGTTATTAAATTTTAGGAGAGCTTATTTGGAAATTACCTTAAAAAGAAAAAAATTAATAAACAAATATTTTTTCTATTCTAATAGATAAATATTAATTTATACATATAATAAAATTCTGAGTCAAATCCGTACATTAAATATTTTTTGGGATATCTTATTAAAATATTCATTATTCTCAATATAAAGACCGAATCTATAGTTTTTAGATTTTATGTCTATCTGCCTGTCTGTCTGTCTGTGACCGCATCACGAGAAAACCACAAAACAGATTTTAATGAAATTTGGTACAATGATAGATGGTTATCGGCATCAATATAATATAGGATACTTTATACTGCAGGAAAATATCTCATCTGTGAGAAATCTACACTAAACGTTAAAATGTAACTAGGGATGAACCGGAGCGGAGCGAAGGTGAGTCGCTAGTTTATAATAAAATTTGAAATAAAACAAATAACTTTAATTAAAAATTTAATTGTCCGCCAACCGGCACTTGGCCAGCGTGGTGGACTATGGCCTGATCCCCCTCGTATTGAAGGGAGGCCCGTACCCAGCAGTGGGACGTTAAAAAGGGCTGAATACTACTATACTACTTTAAAATAAGGTAAAAGAACTTTCAATATTTACCTTGCCATCAGGACCAGCGATGCCCAAAGAGTTGACCTTCAGAGACAAAGCACAGTTTCCTTGTGCAGAAACTGATACTTGACCGAAGATCTTTACTTTTGTCTCTTCTTTGTCCGCTCCATTCAGATAAATCGAAACTTCACCTTCTACACCATAGTTATATAAATGTCCCGCGAGAAAAGATGGCGCTGATGACGCTGGGAAAATAAAAAAATAACAACTTATTACATAGATTCCTAAAATTGATAAAAATATTCTAAAATGAAATAAAGTTAATATTGAATAATTTTTATATATATATATATATATATATATATATATATATATATATATATATATATATATAATAAAAGCAATTTCTGTTTATCACTTACATCCTTGGCAGGATAAGTCACATTTATCTGAAACAAACAAAGTAATATAATTAACTATGAATAATCATATGGAATTTTAATGAGATTGATAATTTTATAAATATAACGTAATGATATCATAATACATAGAGGTATTATAAACAACATATGGACCCACAAGATGTTTTTCTTCCAGTAACGATATATAACGGACCAGTAACGATATATGTTTTTTATTCATTTTCGATTATAGGCATTATTAATTTGTTTGTCTAATCTTATTCATTAAACAACAACTTTAACATAAACAGCAACTAAGTAAATAAACTTTAACTGTAAACTTCCATATGGACTAGAATAAACTAATTATTCTAATTATTAACTATCTGTTAGTAAACAAGCTTAACGCAAAGTTCAAGGTACGATAGATAGGAAACTTAGTATTAGTTTTAGATCCTGGGTCAATTAGATCAGGTCATAAACAAGTGATTCACTCACTTATCTCTATATTGTTTTAGTTTATATTTGATAACGTGCAAAAGGAACTGTATATATGCATATCTAAATAACAATGTTCCTTATAGTTTGAATATGTTTTTTTGAGGAAAAGTCTGGAAATTATACTTGGAAAATAGTATGAATCGGGAAAAACTGCAACTCTTTTCTATAGAATTTTTGTAAAATTGTTGTTGGGACATTAAATATCACGAACAATTTGTTGATATTGGAACAGGATAACGTCTGACGGAGCTTGATAGTTTAATGCCATTTAACAGAAGATATTTATTATTTTATTTATTTATTTATTTATGTACCATAAAATATATGTTATATATAATAAAATAACAGAATGTCGACAAAGGATCACTTATCTCTTTAAGAGATTTCTTCCAGAAACCCTTCAATAGTGAGAAAATAAGTTAATTTAGAGCGGTGTAGGTACAGTACAGCATCAAATGTTATAAGCTTAATATAAATAATATTGAGAGTAGAATGTAAAATACTTCAGTGTAATATTCAGATGGAAGCAATATTTTTTTTTTTTAAGTAGGAAATCGTGTTTGCAAATGTACTATTGACGCTGATATAGGAATATATTATGTACATACATATACGAACTAAATGTTTGATTTGCTGATTTGAACTAAATGTTTGAGCTGCTTCACTAATACCTGAATATTTTTAATCAACTTAAAAATTGAGAGGTACTCAATGTTTTTAACCGTACATTTTTCCGGGATAATATATAGCCTATAGCCTCAGTTAATGGACTATCTAATGCAAAAATAAGTTTTCAAATCGGATTAGTAGTTCCTGAGTTTAGCGCGTTCAAACAAACAAACTCCTCAGCTTTATAATATTAGTATAGAGTACCTGGGCGACCGAGCTTCGCTCGGAGTTTTTGGTTGATAATAAAATAAAAGTAAAATCTTTGTATCCGACCGGGATTCGGATACACCTGTGAGAGTCAATCTCGTGCCTTGGACGCTTGACCACACAGCTGTGCGAAATTATCAATACATTTTGCGTAAAATAATGCTTAAGAAAATCGCATGAAAACTCGAAAATACGCGTTTTCCCAAACATAAGACTAATCTAGATCGATTTTTCGCCCCCGAAACCCCCATATACCAAATTTCAGCGAAATCGTTAGAGCCGTTTCCGAGATCGCTGGTATAAATAAATAAAGATATAAAGATATAAATATACAAGAATTGCTCGTTTAAATATATAAGATATTATACGTACATTGAAACATAAAAGCTAAAAAGAAAGTTGTTTTGATCTATCAGTTCTGTCTCATCAGTCAGTCTCGTGATCAGCCAGTACTTGAAGTCAATTACCCAATTTATTCAAATCGCTGGGGTCCCGATTGTCTTTATAGCTTTATTTGGGGCTTGGACGCTGTGGTGACTTCTAGATGCTTTGTATGTTGAATAATTTAGTAAATATATAAGTTATACTAATGTGAAACTGTTTCAAAAAACCACATTTATTTCTACTAAATAGGCATTAGGCACACTAAAAATCATTTTGAAAATAATTCAGGAAGTGAATTCCAATAAAAAACATGTCTATCACGAATATAACGTTTAACAGTTCTTCTGCGAACTCATATGGTGTAATGGTTTCAGTACCCATTAGTTTTATGATAGTTATAATGTGGTAATTCAATATATGATCGGTGTATTTACATATCCGTTTCTACATCTCAATTAAATATAGTGGGAATTTTGAAACAAATACGCCACCATTATTTAGATATAACCTTTTAAAAAAAGTATCATGAAAATCGGTTCATAATTGATGAAGAAAAATATAAAATCGAGTACTTCTCTTTTCTAAGTCAAAAGCAAAATGCCTATACAAGATGAAATATGCAAAGGTCTTAAAATTGACCCAACGTGGTCATTAAATTTATCATTTATTTCCCCCTTGCTATATGTTATTAATTCAACTGTCGTCGTCAATTCATATTTCAATATCATGATTTTTCTTTTTTTGTGAACATTATTAACATATTCAAATGCTGGGTAACAGAAATTTGCTGCCAGAATTAGACTCCATAGATTAAGCGATATGGTCTTGCTGATGATGAATCTGCTGGACAATCATTGCGATTAAGCCATAATTCACCACGCAGTTTCAAAAACTTGTAAGATTCTCTCAGACCTGCAGATTTTCTCAAAATATTTTCGTTCACCGTAAGACAAATGGTGATCATGTTGAAAATAATTCCCACATGTTCCCAGACGTGTTTCCCCTAGATTTGAACCTGCTACACTTGGTTTGTTCCAAGAGAACACGTTACCACAAGGCTACCACTGCTATTATTATAATATGTTGAAGATTATTTAAATATATTTATTATTTACATTGTATCTGTTGTACGGATGTAGTAGTTTAGTAGATTGGAGGCTATGAATTAGCTTACACACGCCATCCGTTCTCGTATTGACTTTATTAAACGTGGGAATTTTTTATTTAAGTATTGTTTGCTAAGTTTTTTGCTATCGCAGTATTATTAGAAAAGCGAAAGTTTGTATGTTTGTTATTCCTTCATCCTGAACCTGCTGAACTGAATTAGATAAAATTTAGTTTACAGATAGGCTATGACCTGGAGAAGCAGATATATAATCTCTAATAATCCTCTCTTAATAATAAAACTTGCCAAAAGATAGAGCTACAGTAGCTAGACCTTTTTAGAAATACAAAAGGTACATAGGAATATCTATACATATAATAATGTTCTGAGTCGAACCTGTACGTTAAATATTTTCTGGAAAATGTTATTGAAATAGTCATTATTATACGATACGAAACAGAGGCCGAATCAAAAGTTTTTAGAATATTTGTCCGTCTGTCTGTTTGTCTATCTGGGAACGCATCACGAGAAAACCACGGGGCAGATTTTGATGAAATTTGGTGTAATAATAGCTGGTTATCTGGGTGAACATATACAATATTTTTTACTGCGGGAAAATATCATCTTAAAGTTAAAACTAGAAATGAACCCGAGCAAGGGTAAGTCGCTAATTCCAGTATAAAAGTTAGACATATTTTGCACAAGTAGCTGAGCTTTCACTCTCATCAGATGACTATCGTTTAGTTTTCTATTTACCATACAGATTTACTGACAATAAAAATAACGTACTAAAAATAGTCCAGAATCAAGATTTAAAACACTATGGCTCAAAGATTATAGTTCTACTTTCTATCAAACCAACAGATTTGCATCCTTTTTTGTTTATAGCAAAATTACATTGAGTTGATTTATTATAGACTCTATACAGTTTCCGATAATGTCATATCTTAAAACAAAAGGATGTTATAATGTCACAAAATAATACTCGATAAAGGGGCCAGAGGTTGGTAAAGGCTAAAAGTTATCATCGCGAATATTCATTGCCAAGGCGAATAATGTATTCTTTCTAATCTGTCTTTAGAGTACTTGAACTTCATATTTGACAAGGTTTTTAAACGTAAAATTATAATTTTAAATCATTTTAGCATAATTTTTTTCAGAAACTAAGATATATTTAAAAAAAAAAACATAAAAACTAAGGTTTTTTTTTATTTTGATGTTTTTTACTATGGGCTATTTTATATTGTAATAAAAATGTGTTTGCTTGGAGATATCATAGTAACTTTAATTGTAGTTGGAAAATAACTCGCCGTTATACATATTTACATATAGTAAAATTCTGAGTCGATTCTGTATATTAAATATTATTTGGATATTTTTTTTTTGAAATAATCATTATTATCGATACAGATGCGGAATCTATAGTTTTTAGAATTTTTGTCTGTCTATTTGGGAACGCATCATGAGAAAACTGGACCGGACGGAAAAACTGGACAGATTTTGATGAAATTTGGTATGATGATAGCTGGTTATCCGGGTCAGCATATAGGATACTTTTTACTGCGGGAAGATATCTCATCTCTGAGAAATACGAATATATATTAAACGTTAAAACGTAACTAGAGACAAACTCGAGCGAAGCGAAGGTAAGTTGATAGTTTTAAATGAAACTATTTTGTTTATTTGTCTGAGGCGTGAGATACCCATGACCATGTTAACGGTAAAACAATTGAAACGCAGAGAACAAACAACCAAAGTAAAAACCGTGAAAAAATCCGAGAAAATAGTTTTATTTAAAATACTAGTGACTTACTACCTTCGTTTCGCCTGCGTTTTTTTAAGCGGAATCCTATATTTTTTTTCTAAAATAAAGAAGCCTAAGTTATTCCTTATAACATTAGCTATCTGTCATTGAAGGCCCCGTCAAAATTATTTCAGTCGTTTCGGATATTAGCCGAAACAAACAGACAGACAAAAAAAGTCAAAAAATTTAAAAATTGTGTTTTTCTTATGAGTACCGTATATATTTTCATATGCATTTAGTAAAAGGCTGTTATTTTGACATTACAGACCCTTTAATTTTATTTATCTGTATAGGTGTATAGATAAATAAATGATTTAAAAAATATGTATTTTTCCTATGACTGTATTAAATTAGTATATAGAATAAACATCATTATTTTTAAACGACAAACATATCAAATTTTATTAGAAGAAAAACATTTTTACTTTTGAGTAATTTTCCCACAAACCTTATCAATTTTAACACACAAACGGTTATCCTGATAATGTGTTATCATAATATATATAATATTTATAACTAGATCGATTATTAAGAAGTTTTTACAGTATTTCCACTGACGGATGTGGGTGCTAGCAACAAACTACAAAGTGATAAATTAGCAGTAAACATAAGTGATACGGTCACCTTTAACCTAAGATTACCTTATCATGCACGTATGTATGTAGGTATGAATGCTTTCAGAATAAATTTTCGCTTTTATGCGCTAATTAACAATTAAGTTATAACTAATTTATTTTATCATGAGTGAGAGAGAGCATATTTTATGTATGATACTTATTTTTGAAGTGAAACTTCTTTAGAATCGTTGTGATTTGAAACTCGATGAAACGAAAATACGACACTAAAAAGAGACAAACACATAAATATATAGGATTAAGCCGGCGAGAGAATGAGATAGAATACATTGCCATGTTGCCATGGTAACCGTTGTTATTGTCTGACAAATATATAATATTATATTCTTTCCGTATATTATATTCTATAAATATATGATTGTAATATGCTTAAAATGCCTTATTTATTTATTGATTTGTTTTAATTTTTTGTGATATTTGCTAAATAAGTTTCACTTCAACTGCGCGAAAAGATTACATGCATCCTTTTTTTTTATTTATACAAATTATAACAGAATGTATAAGAGCCATTAATTTTTGTGATTAAATTATTTCGATGTCTATATTTTTGTAAAATATTAAGCTGAAGTGTTTGTTTTTTGTTTGCTTGAATGCGCTAATCTCTGAAATTACGAGCCCGATTTGGATGATCCTTTTGCATTTTATAGTTTATCTATTCAGCATGGTTCTAGGCTATCTAACACCACTGTAAGACCTTTAGGAGCGAAGTGATTATATATAAGTTCAATATAGGTCAGTAGTTTATTAAAAAAGAATTTACTAGAGTTATCACTCATTTATTTAATTTATTCTTATTTAATTTATTAAGGATTGAAATTTTGTTTTGAATATTATTTTGTCGTTAGTGAAGAAGCTTTTATTTGTATTATTTCGATCCATCTATACTAATATTATAAATGGGAAAGTTTGTGAGTATGGATGCATGGATGTATGTTTGTTACTCTTTCACGCCAGAATGGCTGAACGGATCTGGATGAAAGGCACAGAGATAGATTATAGTCTAGAATAACACATAGGCTACTTTTTATCCCGGAAAAATGTATGGTTCTCGTGGGACAGGTTCGTTTTTGTTTTACTAGAGGCGAACCCGAGCGAACTGAATCTGAGCTAACTATAAGAAATAAAACAATAGTTTCTTATCGAAGATATCAATACATACCTACATAGTACATACATTACATTATATACAAAAAATATAAACGCCCAATTAAGTACCCCTTTTATTGAAGTAACGATGATACGTTCCGTATCAAATATATAAATTTCCAAAAAAGAAAAGTAGACATGTATGTATGTATGTTACATATACGCTCGTTCATTATTTTTTATACAAATATACTTATTCATATATTCCAGACTTATTACTTAGATTTTAACTCATACATTTCTATATAACAGATACATCTATACAGATAAATAAAATTGGAGTGTCTGTTTGTAATGCCAGAAAAAACCGCTTTTTACTAAATGCACATGCATGTTTACACGGTACATATACCAAAACAACATTTTTTACAATTTTTGTCTGTCTGTCTATCTGTTTGTTCCGGCTAATCTCTGAAACGGCTGGACTGATTTTGGCGGGACTTTCACTGGTAGATAGCTGATGTTATATGGAGTAACGTAGGCTACTTTTATTTTAGAAAAAAATCAGGGTTCCGCGAAAAAAAAATAAAACCCATGAAATTTTAGACAAAATTTGCGTACGGCGTACGCACCCGAGCGAAACGAGGGTAAATCGCTATATAATTTAAATTTAATGAATATCTTAGAAGTAGCAAGCTACTATTTATGTATAAACATAGCTAACCGTGAAAACGTACCTAGGGACGAACGCGAGCGAAGCGAGCGTGAGTCGCTAGTTTCTATATATAATTTGAAAGCTTTTTAAAAAGCTTTTCATCAGTTGTTTCTTTTTAATTTTGTCATTGTATAATTTTTAATAACGTTATATTAATTTGTCTGTTTCAAATATTATTATCCAACTGCAAAAAAAAATACTTAAATAGACAGAATAGACTAACAACGAATAGATTTTAATGAAACTTTAAATAAAAAAGATGACTTATAGTATTTACTAGTGACTCACGCATGCTTCGCTCGCGTTCGTCCCTAGGTACGTTTTCACGGTTACTATATGTACATACATAGGTATAAATAGTAAGTTCCTACTTTAAAAATTAAAAAATATAATAAATATCCCTTACTTGAGAAATAATTCCTTATACAAACTTTCATCGCCCTTTTCACCCCCTTAATGGATGATTACCGGGATAAAAACTGTCCTATGTTCTTCCCAGGGTCTCAAACTATCTCCATACCAATATTATCTAAATCGGTTTAGCTGATTAAGCGTGAAAATGTAACAGACAGACAGACACACAGTGTTACTTTCACATTTGTAATATTAGTATAGATTGCTTATAAGTAAAACATATGTAGTATATTAAATATTTGCTGTGTAATAATTTTTCATGTTTATATTTGTCTAATATTATATACATACGTATATATCTCCAGACAAAGTAATATTTCATAGTTGCTGAACTGATTTTAATGTAACTTCTTGCATTTTATAAAGGCGTAATCGAAAATTTACCAAGAACTTACCGTTAGAAAGAGCTGGGGTCCATAAAAATGTAAAAAATATAACACTTATTAAACTTATACTATAGGTCCCCATGTTTGCGGGGTGTAAAACACTATCAAATCAGTCTCTTATTACTTATTACTAAGAATACTTGAAGAACGTCGAGCTACCACCACAGCTTGATGGCAAATGCAGTATTTTAGTCCCCTCTACCCCTTATATAGATGCAAAGCGAGCTTCCCACCAATCGGTCATCTACTAATAAGATATAAACGTTCTGTATGTTTGTATTAGCTTTAATTTTAATGAAATAAAAGGTTTTTCGAAATAAATAACTTAAATAACTAAATATAGCATTATTACCACTATTCCAAGCGGACATGACTTGTACAGTAATAATTAAGTGTACATTTGTTTTGTGTATATAGTTAAGTATGTTTGTATTTTTTTCATTGTAAATAAATAATCTATATAGCAAGTTTATCTCAGTATGTACATAGTATTGTGCGAGTTAAAATCATTAGTATAAATCGATTATTTATATTCCTAACTTTCGTGTTATTTATCTGGGATGAATTATATTGGTACACTTTTTAACTTTATTGAATTAAAACAGTTTTTTAAGAATTTAAAAGTTTTTAAAGAATTCTATGAAAATTAAGGGTTTAGTTTGTCAGATAAAAAATAAATCCTAATGTGAACATAGAATACACGTAATAAATATAATCTGTTGGGACATTAACACACAGCACCATCTAGTTCCATGGTAAGCTGCGAGACTTGTGTTATGGATACCAGACAGTTGACACACTACACATATATAACTTTAAATATATACATGTTATACATATAAACACCCATGACTGGAGTACAAATATTCATGCTCATCGCACAAATGAATGTCCCCAGCGGGACTTGGACCCGCGACCGCTGACATAGCAAGTAGGGCACTACAAAACTGAGCCAAACGTGTCATCAAACATGTAATCTATAGAAAAAAATATTTGTTTGAAATGAATAAACTCTGAAATTACTGAACAGATTAATATTTTCTTTATAATTGGAAAGCTTTATTTTGCAAAAGTAATGTGGGCTGTATTTTATTTCAATTAAAAGTTTCATAAGTTTTCAGCAATAAAAAAGCACATAGAGATAATAAGCTCACTCGTAAACACATTGGACAAAAAATATATACATGCTATTATATTCCATCATGTTATTTGTAAAAATGTATTTCGACGTATCTTTCTAAGTTAATTACAATAACTGACTGACTGACTGACTGATTTTTAAGCTATTAATTCTTATATTTTTTAATAATTTAAGATCTAAGCATGTCCAAGGAGGCTGATTTTTTTTTGGACTTGTCTACTTGTAATCCTTAATAATAAATTTTGGAGTTTTTTGAAGTGGTATAAAATCATGTCACGCGAAAATACAGACAGATCGGCTAGACAGATCTAGATGAAATTTAGTACACAGTCTATGACTTTTTTATGTTGGAAAATGCATTTACGCATACCATCTATATACATACAGGTGGTTATGTACTCACCGGCTAGAAAAGGCAGTACTACAAACTAAAACCCAACAGAACCTCCTCCATCTGGATAGGGCATCGCAGGATCACTTACGCACTCAACTACGACACCCCGACGGCAAGTTTGCCAAAGCAGACCACACAAGCAAGTATTTGCTAATCCGCATGGCACACCGTCCACCGAGGTGGGCCTCTTTCCAAGTGTTTTTTTTTCTTCAGGCCCAACTGGATACACAAACCTGACCTGGAGGACATATTAAACTCAACACATACATAAACTCCTAAGAACGCACCCGAGCGAAGCTAAAAAGTTGCTAGTATATCTATAAAACTTTTAATTTAAAGTACTAAATATTATAAGGTTTGGCTCAGTTTGTAGTGAGTACTTGCTGTGCCAGCGGTCGCGGGTTCGAGTTCCGCTGGGGGCATTCATTTGTGTGATGAGCACGAATGTTAGTACTCCAGTCATGGGTGTTTATATTTATAATATGTATGTATTTAAAGTTATATATGTGTAGTGTATCAACTATCTGGTATCCATAACACAGGCCTCGTAGCTCACAATGGAAATAGATGGTGCTGTGTGTTAATGCTCCAACATATTTATTTATTATATGTGAAGTCACGCGCAGTGATTAGTTGAACACAGTAATGTTTACTGCTTGATAATATCCATTTAGGCATAGCAAAGGTCGATCAGATTATTTTATACTGAGTGATAAATTAGAAAAGTGATGCTTAGATGTAATAATTGAGAGTGTCAGCTGAATGCATTATCAATACTTGAACCTAGCCATAAAACTTAAGAAAATATTTACATTTATTTGAATACTGGTAACACTAATTAACTTTTTGCAATAGATCAATTTAACCAAAAGATCATTATTTTTGTCACAGTTTATATTATATTTTTGATCTCGACGTTTTGAATGCTTTTCAGCAACATGTACAGGGAGGTGACTAAGCAGAGCATTAAGTAACCTATTGTGCTGTTTGATGTTTGTCCAGGTCTCATTAAAAGTATGGCGTTTTCTTAATTTTGATATTTCCTTTCTGAAGGAAATGCTTAGATGGAAATAACACTTTTTTTAGATTTACGCAAATATTTGACATCTACACGTATAATAAAATTGTAATTAAGCCAAATCTGTACATTAAATATTTTTTGGAAAATCTTATTGAAATATTCATTATTATCAATACAGAGGTCGAGCCTATAGTTTTTAGAATTTTTGTCTGTCTGTTTGTCTGTCTGTCTATTACCGCATCATGAAAAAACCACTGGAGGGATTTTGATGATTTTTTTTATGATGATAACTGGTTATCCGGGTCAACATATAGGACACTTTTTACTGCTTGAAAATATATCATCTCTGAGAAATCTATACTGAAAGTTAAAACGTAAGTAATACAAACCCGAGCGGAGCGAGGATGCGTCGCTAGTTTATCTTGAAAATAAATTCAGAATATATAAAATTATCAATCCTGATGAAGAAAATAATTTAATAACCTTTGCTATTACCGAATTGGTAGCTCGAATTAACTTCAAAAGTTAGGTGTACGTTTACTCTTGTCACAATTTTAAATCGAGTATCTATTTGCTGCCTTTTTTGCCTGGGTTGGTTTGCCTGGAAAAGATCGCTGTTTTAGTGATAAGACCGCTTATTGTACATTATCTATCTGTTTTGTATTTTTTTCTTTCGTTCTTGGTGTACAATAAAGAGATTATTATTATTTCATATAATTATGATAACGTGAAGGAAACAGTGAAGGAAAACATCGTGAGGAAACCTGCATGTCTGAGAAAACTTAGCAAGTTTTCGAAAGACATGTGAAGTCCGCCAACCTGCACTTGGCCAGCGTGGTGGACTATGGCCTGATCCCGCTCGCATTGAAGGGAGGCCCGTGCCCAGCAGTGGGACGTTAAAAAGGGCTGAATACATATAATTATGAAACTAAATAAAAGTTATATTTTTCATAAAAAAAAAAAAAAAACTCATACAATGGCATAATAATTATTAAATATTGGGTATAATAGAATCAGACTATATATAGTATAGTCATAGTATAATACAATCTGCCTCGGCGGTGTAGTAGCTAGCATGTACGGCTGCACATCCTGAGGTCCTGGGTTCGAGTCCCGGGTCGAGCCAAGTTTAGTTATTGAGTTTTTCTGTACAGTAAGCCTCAGTAACAGCCCGGAGTTGGGAAGTTGGCGGTGTTTCACCCTCGTGCCTCGGAGAGCACGTAAAGCCGTCGGTCCTACGCCTTAACTCTTACCGGTCGTGTCGAGTAGTCGTCCCACCGGAGTATGAGAGTGACAGGAATAGAGAGTGCACTTGTGTCTGCGCGTACACTTGTGCACTATAATATCTCCTGCGCAGTTGGCTAGTCTCAATGAGATTGGCCGCCGTGGCCGGAATCGGTTAGGAGGACATTATTATTATAATAGAATATAAGCTATAGTTTATACAAATATTATAAATATGAAAATTTAGATGTTTAGATGTTTGGATGGATGTTTGTTACTAAATCACGCAAAAACGGCTGAACAGATCTGGATGAAATTTGGCACAGAGATAGATTATAGTTTGGAATATCACATAAGTTACTTTTTCGGAAAAAAATCCTGAAAAATATATGGTTTCCGTGGGATAGAATTGTTTTTTTTTTCGAGTGAAGATGAGCTGCTCGTTATATAACAAAAAAAGTGTTTTTTGCCTCCTAGATACATAAAACTCTAAATGTAAATGAATCATAAGATAAATCTTAAAGTAAAACGAAAAAAAACATAAAAGCAAATGAGCTTTAACAACAAAAGCTGTGTATTATTGTATATGATTGTTAAGAACAAAAAGACATGTTGTTCTTATTATTATTATATTTGACTTTAACGATGTATGTCATCTTTATTGCTTTAGGAAGTTAAATAAATCCTTTTTAATGCTAATAACGGTTCGTCTTTGTTAATGGTTGATTTAACAAATAAACTTGTTTTTAATTGTTTTTTTTTTTATAAAATATATTGTAGATATTGACGTTGAAGTTAAAGATTCTTTTGTATTTTGTAGTAATAAAGTTATATTGATTAATTTTATTTTATTTATTACTAGCGACTTACTCTTGCTTCGCTCGGGTGCGTCCCTAGGTTGTGTTTTAATTTTTTTGAGCGAAACCCTAGTTCTTTTTCTAAAATAAAAGTAGCCTAAGATACTATTATAACATCAGCTATCTGCCAGTGAGTCACGTCAAAATCACCCGGAAAAAACAGATAGACATACAAAAATTTTAAAAATTATATTTTTCTTATAAGTATTGTACATATAGGTAGCAGGTATTTTAACATTAGGAACAGACACTTCAATATTATTTATCTGTATAGATTACATAAAGAATATAAAAAATGGTGTCTTTAGAGAGCGTTTTGCCAATTTTGATAGTAAGTGTGGGCAATCTAGCCAAGAGACACACTTGGATACGTGTACCATGCGGGTTGCTCCTGGTACTTCTCTGATAGGAAACCATTGGAGCAATCCCATGGCTGTTGTGGTCTGCATCGGCAGACCTGCCGTCGGGGTATCCTGGTTGAGTGCGTAAGCGATTCTGCGACACCCTATTAAGATGGTGGAGGTTCTGTTGGATTTAAGTGGATAGTACTGGTTTTATAGTCGGTGAGGCCCACATAACCACCTGTAAGTATATAGGGGGAAAGCGCAATGAAACGGATGCGTTGTGACGAACACTATCGATATCTTAAAATTTTTGAACAAAAATATTCATGTCATTTGGTCTTTGGCAGCACTGATGACCATAGACAAACCCACAATAATGATAGCTTTCGGCAGCCATTATTTTTGTTTACTTTTTCGCACGTTCTTAAAGCACTTGATTTTTGTAAAAAATATCGTATATTTGCGAACTTGTTTAAAATTCGATTATTAATTGGGCTACAATTGTTACGGTCGTGTTTGTTGTGACATATTCTCAAAAATACGTGGAAAGGTGAGTTAAAATTTTATCAATATGTTTTTTATCAATAATTATTTGGAATTTGCCTAGTAGGTAAGTATGCAAGTGGTATGTGTAAATACATTTCCCAATGTTAAAAAATATATTAATTTGACTTTAATTGAAAATTGTCAAGTGCAAAATTGAACTTATGAACTCCTGCTTAAATTGCATTTGGCTATCAAGTACTTATTTTCTACATACGAGTACAATACCTTATTCCGGTAGGCAAGTAATAAGAGATGAATGAACTTTTAGCATAAACAATTTTATCATATTATCTCTGCTACAAATTACGTCTTCCAGTAGTCAACGGGGCGATAAATGCTGTATCCATAGTGATGTAACCGATTTATTTGTAGTTTTACACATTTTAACCTATAAGTACTGACTTGCCATCCTTATAACCAACCAGTGATCTAATAGAGTACCACAATATAATTAATGCAATTAGTTTTATCTTAATGTTACCAAAACTATCGTCAAGTTTGTGTTTTCTTAAACTGAAACACTAATTGTTATTATTTATTACTAAATCAACAATGTTATATCCATTTTTTTTCAAATAATCTTATTTTTGTCTAAGATCAAACTATTTTTGTGAATTTTTCCATAGAAGGTTTGGGATTTATTGTACTAATTTTGTAATTTTTGAAACATTTTATCGTCTAATACTTTTTATTTAGATAGATAGATTGACGCGAATATTAGACATTTTAAATAAAACTATCTTTTCCGGGTTTTTTTAACTAGACGTTTCGAATGCTTTACAGCATCAATCTTTTCCGTTACCATGATTGGTGTAAAGTATTCGAAACGTCGGGAACCAAAAATCAAAATAAATCCCCGAAAGAATCCGAAAAGATAGTTTTATTTTGTCATCTCTTCAACTTCGGCTACTTCCTATCCAAAGGAGTACAGACATTTTTATAATTGTTGTTGTCATAGAATTGTAATATGACTCTTTCGAAATATTTTTTAGATTTCTGTTTTCAATGATTTTAGAATGACATCTTGTCTGAAACTCCAGATTTCATATTACAAAAAATATAATGCGATTCTTAAAAATATTTTCATACATTATCTAGTTACGCCAGGTTTACATTTGATCTTGTTTGTAGATAAAGTTTTTTTTTTTTGAATAAAACAATTCTCTATTATGAAATGAATCTGAAACAGTCATAAAAATATAAGTGCTCAAAAATGGGTTCTCTCATTACAGTAGCATAGTGCATATGGTTCTTCAGATGTTATGGGTATGTTCGGTTTTTTTAACGTCCCACTGCTGGGCATGGTTTTTAATTCGAGGAGGATTTAGCCATAATCCACCATACTGTTCAAGTGTGTGTTGGTGGAAATCTTCATCACACGTTTTTTAAAAGTTTGCTAGGTTCTTCTAGATGTAAAGGCTTTTTCACGATGTTTTCCTTCTTCGTGAGGCATCAAGAGGTGCATTGTAACTGAGCTACCACTGTCTTCCCTTTCTACCACAGTTATAGTCGTAACTAACGTGGTGGTTTCGTGAACACTGTGCGATAGATTTCATAGTAGAGAGAGTTAAGCATGGGATGTTGCTTCTATTTTTTCGTAGAAAATTTAATTTTAAGAATATCTTGGTGTCTGTCAGACCAATAAGTCGGTATCTAAAAGTTAATGATATGATTATCTGTAAAATTCTAATTAAAAATTGTTGTTGCGTTTTTTTTTTTGGTAGAATCATAACGTCTACTGACTATTAATCTGAACTATTTCAGTTTGTGATCCCTACATATTATAAATTGAAATTGATTTCTGGTTGTTCGAGCAAATCTCAGAAACTACTGTACAGATTTTTATATAGTTTTCACTTATAGAAAGAGGGATTATGGTATCTAGAAAGGTTATGTAAGAGTTTAGAAAGGTGCTGTAATATTATAAACACTAGTTACTCACCCTCGCTTCGCTTCGGGTTCGTCCCTAGACAAAAAAAAAATCTATTCCACGGGAACCGTACATTTTTCTGGGATAAAAATGTACCATTCTAGACTAAAATCGATCTCTGTGCCAACTTTTGCATTTATATAAAATACTAGCAACTCACCCTCGTTTCGATCGGGTTCGTCCCTAGCTTGTTTCCCCATACAAACTTTCATCACCATTGTCAACCTCTTAAGAGATGATTTCTGGAATAAAAAGTATACTCTATCCTTGCCAGGGTCTCAAACTATATTCTTACCAAATTTCATCTAAATCGGTTCAGTAATCTAGAGATTACCCTCTAAAACGTCACAAACTCACAAACTTTACCTCTTTATAATATTAGTATAGATTAGTAAGTATGGATTTATTAAAATAATCTGTCACTTATAGAAGATTGATTTATTTTTTATACGGATTTTTATATGGATGGATATAATTTAGAATTATTCACGAATTTTATTTAGGTACATGACAATATTTTTGTTGATTTATACAAAACAATATTTCAAATAATAGTTTTTCTAATCATAACTACACTACAGTTAAGTTACAGTATAATGTCAGTAATTAAGTTGAAAATTGACTAATTATTCTATTCCTTTGTTTGTTGTAAGCTTTAAAGCTTTCAGCTACTAATTGTTTATTAGTGTTTAGTTAACTAATGAGTTATTACAATGTATTATTCTAGAATATTTTCTTGTAACTTAAAGTATATTTATGTTTCAATATAAATATGTTATGTTATAATATAAATATGCACCATCTAGTTCCATGGTAAGCTACGAGGCCTGTGTTATGGATACCAGACAGTTGATACACTACACATATATAACTTTAAATACATATAATAAACATAAACACCCATGACTGGAGTATAAACATTCGTACACATCACACAAATGAATACCCCTAGCAGGACTCGAACCCGCAACCGCTGCCACAAGTAGGGTCACTACAAAGCTGAGCCAAATGTGTCGTTAATATAATTATAATAATTATGTCAAAATAACATCTTTATAAAGCTAATAACATGTTTATATGTGCGATACCAAATCAAATCAATGTTTTTTTGTTTGTTTGGACAGTCTATTATTTATAGCGACTCAGCTAATTTTGATGGGTCTTGTGTAATAATATTATATACCTATTGCTCGTTTAAATATATAAATAAAGTATTTTTTTTATGCGATTCAGTGACAAACGAGCAGACAGACCACCTGATGGAAAGCAGCACCTGTCGCCCATAGCACCTACGGTTCATGCACTTAGGTTTTAAGTAACAAAAATGCAGAACCACAGGTGCGTTGTCACTGTGAGGTCTAAGATGATATGCCTCTTGCCTGTAATTACGCTGGCTACCTTATCCTTCAAACCGGAACACAACAATGCAATCATTGTTGCTTGGCGGCAGAAATAGATAAGGGGGTGGTACTCATCCAGTCGGACTCCTCAGGCTTGACAGAGTCCTACCACCGGTAGGACGAGGTATACGAGTAACAGATAAATATACCGAAATAGGTTCTTGTTTGTCTCAGTACGATATATCAGGCTAATATTTCAGTAAAATACTGCCTTTTCAGAAGCTATATTATAAGCTTATTTTTATATACTAGAGACTGGCCTTTTTTAGGTGAATCCCTAAGCTTAAATAGCTTAATAATGCATAAAAGGCAAACATCTAAAGAAAAATTTAGATTTTTTTTTCAAGGAACTTTCGCAGGCGTATATTCTTATTTATATCCTTGTCTATTTTATCTTAAAGTACCTAATATTAAAGTAATATGTAGTTTATAATGATTTTACTAAATCCTTTGACAAAGTCTTCTATCATGTATATACGGTGATCTGCTTCGTTGGATCATATCATATCTTCGTGACAGAAGTCAGACTGTGGCATAAAAGGCAGTGGCGTAACTAGCCTTTTTGGGTCCCAATGGAAAAAAATTATATATTATAGTGCCCTTTGCCTATTTTGAAAATGATTGTCGTCTAGAACAGAGACAGTTTTCGAACTTCTCACTTTTTTTAAACCGCTCTCACGAAAGAACTTGTAGAGTAAAATTTACTAAAAAAGCTGAGCTTAGAGGACCATTCATTTTATAGAATATAGGAAAAAATAATATGCGGAAGCTTAAGACATTTTTTTCTTGAACTTTTTTTTTGAACTTCTATGAGTCCGTCCTCGAAAAAATGTTTTGATATAAATTAATCGTTTGTGGACCGCTGAAGCCCCATTAAGTATTTAACTTTTAGAAATAATTCTCTCCAGCAGATGTCTTTATTAAGTCGTCACAGAATGAAAGATCAATTATTTTTATTTCAATAACTTAACAACATTATCGACTCTCTATATTCATTTTAAATGTCCAATCTCCCACACTCGTAAAAAAGATCTATTCTGTATACCACACGTTTGGTCCAATTTGTAGTGACCCTACTTGCTGTGCTAGTGGTTGCGGGTTCAAGTCCCGCTGTAGGCATTCATTGCTCATATTTTCGTGCTTTCATAATCCTCATTCGTGCTCATCATAAGAGCACGAATGTGTGTACTCCAGTCATGGGTGTTTATATTTATAATATGTATGTATTTAAAGTTATATATGTAGTGTATCAACTATCTGGTATCCATAACACAGGCCTTGAAGCTTACCATGGAACTAGATGGTGGTGTTAATGTCCCAACTCATTTATTTTTATTTACCCTTTACCAGAACAAAATTTGTTGTTATCACAAAGATGTACAAAAATTCTGTTCTTACATAGATCCTGTCGTGATTATAATACTCACTTTAACCATATAGATATAATGAATTTCGAATTTTAAGAAATTAATTAATAACATATTCTAATAATTTTCATATATTTATGTACTTTAAATTGTGTTCACAGTATTTATTATGTATTTTGTCAATCTTTTTTGCTTAATTAAATTTAAATTAATTAAATGTGCGTATTTTTATTGTAAATTGTATGTTCTTTGATACTATTTTTTCCCCTAAAATGAATAAATAAGAATATATCTTGAGTTTCTTATCTTTTCAAAATATTTTTATGTGTAAAACGGAATATATTTTTTTACCTAATTTAACGAATCGAACGAATATGAAATTGAAACATGTTTAAGGTCAAAAATATTTTTGGAGACATACGAACTTAGATTTTGAAGTATTAAGAACAGTCCTTTCCCAACTAATAGTTTAATAACTTAACAAATTCAGTGTGTTGACTTTGACCCTGTGCGTCATTAGTCAGACACGGAACTGCTCTAAGTATCTAGAGCAGTGGTTTCCATTTTTTTTGACCACGGAACCCTAATTGATCATAATTTTTCTATCGTTCTTTGATTTTTTACTTTTGATATGAATTAAACCGATCATGTTGTATTTAGAATACTTTCTTGTTTGGATTGAAAAAAACCAATCATAAATTAAAAATTATTATTTTTATAATAATATTTATTGTACCATAAATAAAACTTATTTAATGTGATGAATGAAATTTTTTCACATATTTTTTTATATCTAGCGACTCACCCTCGCTTCGCTCGGTTTCGTCCCAAGGTCGATTCCCCTTACAAAATTTTATCCCTATTTTCATTCTCTTAAGGGATAATTTCCGGGATAGAAACTCTTATGTCATTTCCAGGGTTTTAAACTATCATCTTACCAAATTTCATCTAAAGGTTCCGTAGGTCCAGAGATTACCCCCTACAAAGTCACAAAATTTACATGTTTATAATATTAGTATAGATAGCACTAAAATTAGGTTTTAGTTATTAGGTTAAAGTTTTATTTAAGTCTCGAAGGAACTCAGAACCCCTTTTTTAACGTTGGGAAATGTATTTACGAATGGGGGGGGGGGGGGGCTCAACTATGGGGTTGTACCAACCATCTGCTTTGCTATCAGAGAAGTGCCAGGATCAACCCACATGGTACACCGCCCACCAAGGTCGCCGCATGGGTGACCCATGAGTGGGAGGACTCGAAACTCCTGTGACTTATCCACGGAGGCCTAGGGTTCCGCGGACCAACATTTGGGAACCGCTGATCTAGAGTTTATCACTTGGTACTCTATTGTTTATTGCGACACGTTACCAAAGCGTGCAGATCCTAGAAACTAAGATGTAAAGATCAAACGTTATCTCATATTTTGCATATTTTGCATATTTAATAAATACTATGTTGTTTGATGATAACGTTTATAATAATTATATTAATTCATCCCCTTTATCCTCCTATTGCTGGGTCGCGAGTAATCTGTATTCTACATGCGTCTTTAAAAACTACATAGTTAAGTTTTCGTAGACTTCAAGGCTTCTTCACGTAATTTTCCTTCACCGTATTAGTTATACCGTAGCAGTAATCATATTTATATATAAAAAAATCTGATGTGGAAGATTCACGCGTTCCTTGCTTTTTACAAGGTTTTTGATATTAACATGACCATGAAATCTCATATAGGGTCAGAAGAGTTGGAAATATTTTGTATATTATTCTTCTACGATCGTACGAAAGATGTCAACCTAAAAATATATGTACTGTAATCATTGGTGTTTTTATATACAATTGTAATGATAGATATATGTATGTATATGTAATAAAAATATATTCTGTTTTTTTTTTTTTTTTTTTTTTTTTCTTTAAAGATCGTAGAATAACATTGTATCTAGCCCATCTTAGTCATTAGTATAATATTAATTATTTGTATAATATCAATGTGTAATGAAAAATGTTTCACTAGTTGTAATAAAAAAAAATTGATGTTAATTGCATTGATTGACATTTATCCCTCCCCCCTACGTGTTCACCTTGCTGTGGTGGGTGGAACCATTAGCGTTCGGCAATCCAGCTGCATGCAAAGCCATGAAACGCACTTGGAGACGGTGGACGGTGTGGCATACGAATCGCTCAAGGTTAGGGCATCGTGGTTGAGTACGTAAGCAATCCTGAGACGTTCCATTAAGACGGGGTGGTTCCGTTGGGCTTGAGTGGGTGGTACTGACTTTTCTAGCCGGTGGGTCCCACATAACTACCTGTATGTATGCAGATGGTATGCGTAAATGGACGTTAAAAAAAGATTTACCTGTAGAAGAGATTTTTTCTAGTCAACTTATGGAGAGTTGACAAGAAAAAATCCGAACAAAATGGGGGATAGTGTTATACAGCAGGTAGTTTTAGTCTTATAATATATGCATATTTTGGGACTTTTATATATAAAAAAAGTACCTACTTGTGAAGATAGAGCCTTTGAGTAAACATTAATGAAAAAACATGCTGTGCATCACGATAATCTTCAATGTAATATTTGATGACTGTATAAAGCTTATCATATACAATATTCTAAGTCAAGGACAATATCTAACCCATGAAGTGCCAAGCAACATTTACAACCAATAAGAGGCTAACTACATTGTATGAACGTTTGCAACAAATTATCAAACGGATGTGCTATCTTCCACGTGTATTGATTTGCTGGAATGAATCATTTTATCAAATAAATTATAATTAACTAGCGAAAAACATAAACAAATCTATCCCATGAGAAACGTACATTTTTCCCGGATATAAAGTAGCCTATGTGTTATTCTGATAAATGAGTTATATTATTGTAAAGTCTCATTAAAATTCATTCAGTATTTTTTGCGTGAAAGGGTAACAAACATCCATACATCTAGACATCCTCAGAAACTTTCGCATTTAGAATATTATTAGGATATGTTGTTTTTAATTTTTGACCAACTTCAAAAAGAAAAGAAAACTGTTTGGAAAAAATACCTTAGTCCTGAGAAGGATCTTAAAAAAACTCATCAGAACAATAGTTTTTTTATCTAAATTATTTACATAGATATTTTTTAGCAAAAGTTGTATTTTTTTTATCTAGCAATAGAAGTTATATGGATACTGTTTTACAAACATAGGATTTCTACAAAAACTAATACTGAATCTGGTCAACGGAGTTTTGGGAAAGACAAGGCAAGACCAGGATTAGAGCCCGCACACCGTGAGCATAACAACAATACTATGATTAAATAAACAAATAGATAAACATTCAAAATGTTAAATATAGTGTAGTTTTAACTTCGTTTGAATAAAATCTATACTAATATTATAAAGCTGAAGAGTTAGTTAGTTTGTTTGTTTGTTGAGTTGTTGTTTGTTTTGTTTGTTGTTTGACTAATCCGATTTGAAAAACTCTTTTTGCATAGAGTAGCCCGTTAACTGAGGAAGGCTATAGGCTATATATCATCCCGGAAAAGTGTACGGTTCTCGTGGGATAGATTTGTTTTTGTCTAGAGAGGAACCCGAAGCGAAGCGAGGGTGAGTCGCTAGTTATATTTATATACAGACGTATTCTAACGCGATAAAATTTAATTTTCCTAAAATATACCACACTTAGGCAGTGGTAGCCTAGTTTTAACACGCTTGCTTGGGAAAAGTAAAGCGTTCCCAGCAGCAGGACATTAAAATGGACTGAATAACAATAATGTCATAATAAAACTTTATTTGATATCTTCCCATATGCCGACAACAAAATACGAATAATAACGCCATCTGTTGGTTACGAAAAGAATTACTCGGTTACTACTTAGTTACTAATTTAGAGATAAGCAAGTATGTAATTCTATCCCGAGGGAGAGCTGAATCCTACCGGGCGCCTCCCCAGGTGGTGGATAGGGGAACGCCACCCGCTTAGAGGGGCGGGTGGTACCGGAGTAATCCGGCGCGGACCAACAGCGGGGACGTGCCTCTAACCGAGGTTAGTTCAACCACGGTTAGAGGCACGCTCAGGACGGGGCCGCTCATCGTCGAGGCTTCGGCTTCCGATGTTGCGGCCGCCGGTGGCGGGACCGCTTCGGCGATCCCGCGATCGCCGCGGTGGGGCTGCAGGGGAGAGGGTTGGTGTTTCGATGCTGTTTCCCTGTCCTCTGCAGCCGTAGTGGGGCTCCTTCGGGGGTCCCATCAGATTGGAGGTCTTCGGACCTGCTGCCGGGGCGCCGTGGTAGAAATGCGTAAGCGATCCTGCGGCATCCCACTATGGCGGATGGGAGGGGAAAGTTGGGGTTTAGTGGGTAGTATCGGCTCTTCTAGTCGGTGAGCCCCAACCACCTGGGGATCAGGTGGTATGCGTAAATGCATTCCCCAACTATAAAAAAAAATGTAATTCTATAGAAAACATATTTCACTCTTAGTACCGTCGCTCAGAAGGACAGTGTTTGGAGCCAATTCTACTATACCGCGTCTTTGTGTAAGCTATACAATAAAGTCAGTGAATCAGTAGGCATACATTTTAACTCAATCAGCACATTTAGATGCTCAGTAGTAAAACAAATAATTAATCAACAATAATATAATGATCAAACTTCTTTCTGTATTGCAATAGTTACTTTTTAATCGACATTATGTACCTTGATAATTGTAATTTATATACATGTAAATTATAGATATTTATATAATTATCATTTGTAAATTGTATTGTTGCTAATATTACTTATTATGCTTTCAAAAATCTTCATAATTGTGAAAACGGACACAAGAATATATAAGTTGTGTTTGCTTTCAAACGGTTATGCTTTACTGTTCTCTATTTAATTAATTAAGTTAAATCATTTCTTGTAAAACCACTAGCAAACCTTTTTAAAAATAAATATAGGTAAGACGACCCACATCAGTAGGCGGTGCTGTACGGGTTGCTCCTTATACTTCTCTTACAGCAGAATGGACTATTGGAGCATCCTAATGGTTGTTAATGTCTTCTTCGGCGGACTTACCGTCGGGGTATCGTGGTTGTTTGCGTAAGAGACCCTGCGACGGCCCATTAAGACTAGGGAGGTTCCGTTGTGTTTTAGTAGGTAGTACTGGTTTTGCCAATGACTCCTATATAACCACCTGTATATAATCAGGTGGTATGCCTAAATGCATTTCCCAACTTTAAAAAAAGTATATAATAAGAGTATTTTATTGAGTGTTTGGAAATTTAATTAAACACTAATATGTATGTGATATTTTATTACAAATCATTGTACAAATTATAATCAATAAAGTTATATAATAAGGCACAAATAGGAAAAAATCTCTGAAGACTCAAGACATCAATACTTCTTTCTCTTCTTAACTTCTTTTCTTGTTGTCATCTGAAATAAGAAATGAAATACATTATAATTAAATAATTACGTGCAATCTATACTAATATTATAAAGTTAAACAAATTATTTGTTTTTTTTTAATGCTTTTTTTTAGTCTACTAGCTGACCCAACAGATGTTCTTCTGTCTTTAATACAGTGTGATCTTTAAGTTCATGGAAAAATAACCTGAATAACCTAACTTCTTGAATATTCTATTCCCAGGGAATCTGGAAGATTATATATATATATATATATATATATATATATATATATATATATATATATATATATATATATATATTATATATATATATGTATTTGCACCGGTGGTAGGACTCTGTCAAGCCTGAGGAGTCCGACTGGATGGGTACCACCCCCTTATCTATTTCTGCCGCCAAGCAACAATGATTGCATTGTTGTGTTCCGGTTTGAAGGATAAGGTAGCCAGCGCAATTACAGGCAAGAGGCATATCATCTTAGTCCTCACAGTGACAACGCACCTGTGGTTCTGCATTTTTGTTACTTAAAACCTAAGTGCATGAACCGTAGGTGTTATGGGCGACAGGTACTGCTTTCCATCAGGTGGTCTGTCTGCTCGTTTGTCACTGAATCGCATAAAAAAAAAAACCTTATTTGAATTATTACGATAATTAAAAGAAAAATTAGCCAAATCGCTCTAACTGTTCTGACGTGCATTATAATGCTAACGAACTCACCAACGAACCGCGTTTCATTTTTATTTATATAGATATACTAAGGAAGGCTAATAATGGGCTAGCTACCATTACACAACGATTTTTATTCTAAAAAAAGCAAAAGCTTCTTAGCTTTATATGATATATGTAGTAGGTTGTATAGTCAAATAATTTTCAGAAATAAGACCGAAGTTCAGGACTTTATCTGATACATCCAAACTCACATATTTTATCCTTTATAATAGAAACAGGCTATTTTAGTACTATTTCCTACACCTAAAGGTTGCCTGGAAGAAATCGCTCTTTTAGCGACACGGCCGCCTCCTGTACCTTCTTCTGTATTTTGTATAATTTCTTTTTCTTTTTGGGTAATCAATAAAGAGTTATTCATTCATTCATTCAGGATTGGTGGCATAGCTTGCTTAAAATTGCGCTTGCTATTAAAACGTTATAAAAAGCCTTATTTGTTATTTAATAAAAATATCATCTATATATATAAAAATGAATCCCTATTCCCCTTGGTCACGCCATCATGCGTGAACGGCTGGACCGATTTCACTAATTCTTTTTTTGTTGTGTTTACTATTGTTAGGAGAAGGTTCTTACATTAAAAACAATTAAGAAAATTGCGCAGGAACTTAGAAAATGGGGATGAAAGTTTGTGTTGGGAAGCGAGCTAGGAACGAACCCGAGCGAAGCGAGGGTGAGTCGCTGGTAATCTCATATGTTTCACTTATACCTATGCCAAAAGAATATTTCTAAATTATTGCTCTTGCAAACATAATAATTAATTTCATTGCAGATTAATTTATAAATAATAAAATTAATACATAAACCCTTGCAATATAGGCGGAGAAAATATAATAGGAGAAACGGAGAGAATATCAGATATAGTAATGACACTTCTCTCTACGCTTTTTTTGTTTTAATCAGGATTATGTTATGCGTGTATTCTTGGGGTTTAGACAAGATATCATTCTAAATCATTATAGAATATAAAAGTATTATCATAATTCTATGACATAATGATTATGATTAATTTGTATTCTCAACGATTGAAGACAACGATTTTACATCTTCTTTAAGATCTTTTTTGAATTTTTCTTCCATTTATACTTATATAGTTATTATTATACTATTTTGCATTTTTTTATTTCAATAATCTATTTCGTTCCATTAAGACATTAACTTAAAGAGTACATAACTTAGCTTTACTATATAAATAAAGAAAATATTTTAAAGTTTGCAATAATTCTTGACAAATAAATGTTCATGTCAATTACAAATTACTTCTAATCAGTCACGGCCATTATCTTGGAAACAGGCGCAAATAAGGCAAGTTCAAAGTTTACCGAGCGATAATAGGGTAAACGCTCTTTGTAGGTAAACAGTGTGCGTTGTGGCAGCAAAATTTCTTAAAATTATTCAAATGAAATGAAAACTAGCTTTATTCAATTATACACGTACTTTTTAAGTTTAACTCGTTTGGCTTAGTTTGTAGTGGCCCTACTTGCTGTGTCAGTCGCGGGTTCGAGTCCCGCTGTAGGCATTCATTTGTGTGATGAGCACAAATGTTTGTACTCTAGTCATGGGTGTTTATAATTATAATTTGTATGTGTTTAAAGTTATACATGTGTAGTGTATCAACTATCTGGTATACATAACACAAGCCTCGTAGCTTACCATGGAACTAGATGGTGCTGTGTTTTTATAAAAACTCATAAGAATAATAATCTTAAGATTTACTGTGTCATGTATGTAAGATTGTGACATTCACTAATATATTTTGAGTATCTACTACAACACATATGCCCGGGATCGAGTCCCGGTCGGAATACAAAATTTTTACTTTTGTTTTTTTTTTGTATTTATTCAAGATTTTCGTTTTTTTTAATCTAAAAAATATGATATGGCAAAAAAGAACTCCTTACTTAATATATAAATAAACACTGGATCAAAACTTAACTACATGTATAGTGAATATTGAGATGTTATTCAAAGTATTCTGAAATATGAAAAATACTCACAGTTTAAAATATTATGACATATTTATGAGGTTATCTTATCTTGACTAAGCTTTTAATATTTTTCCTTACACATATTTTTTAATTTACGAATACCTAGAACTGTGATGTGTTTGTCAGATACTTGGATCAGAAGTTCAAATAAAAAAAATTGCAATACTTTCTTAGATTTACCCGAATACTTGACACTTAAATAAAACTATCTTTTCAATTTTTTTTGCGATACCAAAAATCAAAATAAATCCGCGTGAAAAAATCCGAAAAAATTGTTTTATTCAAAATGTCAAATATTACAATATCTGTAACAAGTATATAACGCCTTCGAAACGTTTAAAACCTTAGTCTTTCTCGCGACCATGATTGCTGTAAAGCATTCAAAACGTCGGGAACCAAAAATCAAAATGAATCCGCGAAAAGATCCGAACTTATAGTTTTATTTAAAATTTCAAAATAAATTGAATTACATTTATTGCCAGCTTTAACTTACGGCTTTACCTGCATATTACAATGATAAAAATATGACAAATTTCTCGTACAAATTTTATAAACCATTTCTGCGATTAGATTTATATCCTCAAACAGATTGACAGATCGAGCTTTCCCATATCTTCATACCAGCTTTGTTTATGGTATTTTCATTTGTTAATTTTCAAATAATTTGTAAATTTTTCAATATTCGGCTTAGAGAATTTGGAAAATCCAAAATGGAATCAATCTTATTTAAAATGACGCAAAAATAAATGTATATGAAGAGCATCTAATATCTGGGCTCTTGTATGGAAAATCTATACATATAATAAAATTCTAACTGAGTCAAATCTGTAGCTCAAATATTTTTTAGAAAATCTTATTATATTTTAGATACAGAGACCGAATTTATAGTTTTTAAAATTTTTGTCTGTCTGTCTGTTACCGCATCACAGAAAAATCACTGGAGGGATTTTGATGAAATTTGGTATGGTGATAGCTGGATATCCGGGTCAACATATGGAATACTTTTCACCGCGGGAGATTATCTCATTCCCACGGGAGTACACGACATAACACAACCCAAAAAATATTTATGATCAGAATTTCTTGAAACTTGATATTAATGCTCTTCAATACAATTGAATAAATACGTGTTTTAGCGTTTTTTGAAATTCATCCCATAAGGAGATAAAATAGGGGTTGAAAATTTGTATGAAACCTATCTTTTTAAAGTTTTTTTGTTGTAGTTTTAGCGCGAGCGAAGCCGCGGGTTTTGCTAGTCTATAATAAAGTACTAACTTTAAACTTGAGTTAAAATTTTCTATTATAACCAAGTAACCATTAAAGAAAGAATTTTTGTGATTTCACCCCATAAAGATGTGAAAGGGGGTGGAAAAGTTTTATCATTATCAACATTATTTGGATGTGAAAAAACAAAACAAGCCGCGAACCAGAGCAGGCTCCCTGATGATGTAACTATAACTTGGATAATGGTATTCTTCAAGGGTTATTACATGGTTTACTAGTGCTACTTTTGAATTTTGTCTGATACTGTCGGTAACAAATATATAATAAGTTTTGAGATGTCAAAAATTTTAGTCTCTCCCATAACTATGTTTGTTGTAAAGCATTTGAAACGTCGGGAACGAAAAGCTAAAATAAATCCATGAAAAAATCCTAAATGATACCTTCATTTCGAAGATCAAATGTACGAAAATCTAAAAAACATTACAAACAGTTTACAAATCCATATTTTCTGAAGTTTATCGAAATAATTTTACGTTTTTCATATGTAGTTTAACAAATTTCAAACTTCTGTATGTAATTTAAGAGGACACAAGTCCTCGCGTTGCACTCGCAAGGATAGCAGCGATAGTGTCTTTATCTCGAGCTATTAAGATATAGTTATACAGAACAATAATGTTTGTTGGGGGTATCATTTACATTATTGGTTATGATAATAATATATGTAACACTTAGATTTACGCAAATATTTGACATTTCAATTAAAACTATCTTTTTGGATTTATTCGCGGATTTATTTTGAATTTTGGTTCCCGACGTTTCGAATGCTTTACAGCGATCATGGTCACTTCCATATTATATAATAACTATATGTAACTTTAATAAGGTAAAATATTTTTGTTACTTTGCAACACAGGTCTTCTTTTTTCATGTTTCAAACAGGAAGGAGCTCAGGAAGTTACCGACTCTGAAAATCAAAATTATACATATATTATATTGATGTTAGTAACAAATTTTATAATAATATAAAAAAATAACATTTAATATTATTACAGAAAATAAAAAAAAATGTCAGCTAAAAAAATGTAAACTGAAAACGTATCACGAGAAAACCACTGAATAGATTTTGATAAAATTTGGTATGATGATAGCTGGTTATCCGGTTCAATATATAGGATACTTTTTACTGCGGGAAAATATCTCATCTCTGAGAAATCTATACTAACGGTTAAAACGTACCTAGGGACGAACCCGAGCGGAACGAGGGTGAGTCGCTAGTTTTTATTATAAAATTAATCTATTCATTTTGCGTTTTAAATGCTTTAAAGCAAACAAGGTCACAGAAGAGACTTAGATTTTGATGTCTTCAAAGCTTTAGAAACGCTGAAAACTAAAATGAAACCGCTATAAAATCCGAAGAAGTAGTTTCATTTAAGTTTCGTTTAAGAGTACTTATTGAAAATTGGAAATAATTTTATGTATAAACTACCAATGCTGCCTGTGCTTGATATAAAATAGTTTCGAGTCAGCGAAAAACTGTAGATTCCACGAATGTAAATTTTTTTTTCACCAAATCGGAACTGAGAAAATCGTGAATGCTTAAAATATTTCAATAATTTTTCCCGTACTTTTGACGTTCGCTATCATATTCTAAGACATAACAAAGGTTGCCTGGAAGAAATTGCTTACTTAGTGATAAGGCCGACTGTTGTGCTATTTCTTTTTTAATATATAGTACCTGGGCGACCGACCTTCGCTCGGAGTTTTTGGTTAAAAGTACAATTTTTTTTAATTTGGTTTAAAAACAAAAAAATCTAAAAACTTGAATAATTACAAAAATAAATAAATGAAAGCAAAACTTTTGTATCCGACCGAGATTCGAACACACCTGTGATAGTCAATCTCGCGTTTTGGCCGCTTGACTACGGTGCTTATGCCCGAATGTGCGAAATTAATAACATATTTTGCGTGGAATAATGCTAAAGAAAAACGCATGAAAACTCGAAAATACGCGTTTTTGCAGACACAAGACTAATCTAGATCGATTTTTCGCCCCCGAAAGTCCCCACATACCAAATTTCAGCGAAATCGTTAGAGCCGTTTCCAAGATCGCCGTTGGGTTTAAATATATTACATAAATGTCATGTAAAGTGGTGCGCTATAAAGAATATTTGATTTGATTAAAAATCTCTTTTTTAAGTGGTTTTCTATAACAATATTATTGTAATGAAAAACGAGATATTTTCTTTATATTTGGTCAAATCACAACATAACAATTTATAACCGCTATGGCCATGAGCACACGGGGTCTTGTTACAGTGCCGAAATATCGGGAATTCCCAAAAGTAATAATAATAATTATAATTATTATTAAGCCATATTTGTTCTATATCTTAAAAGTTACATTTCAAAAGTTGTTAGTTGTTGTTAGTATGTTTGCTTAATCTAGGTTGGTAGTACGATTATTCTATTTTGTTGGTTCCGAGATATGAATTCCTGTTTGGGTGAAGGCCTCCTTCCACGCCTCTCCATCTTTGCCCCTCTGCATCCATTGTTCCCCTGCCACTTTTTTTATTTCATCAGTCCACCGTTTTATAGGTCGTCCTACCTTTCTTTTTCCCGCTGTTGGTCCCTTCCACCATGTATATTCGATAAACATGGTAAATATACCGTTTTACATCACAATCATATTGTTATAGTTAAAGATTTCTATAATAAGTTCCTAATTAAATTCATTTTAAATTATTCAGTTAGGAGTAACTAACTTAGAAAACATCTAAACATCGAAATTCTATTGAAATTAAAGATTTTTTTATAAACTTATTGATCATTTACCTTGACGACACGCTTGGCTCAGTTTGTAGTGACCCTACTTGCTGTGCCAGCGGTCGCGGCTTCAAGTCTCGCTGGTGGCTTTCAATTGTGTGATGAGCACGAATGTTTGTACTCCAGTCATGGGTATTTATATTTATAATATATGTATTTAAAGTTATATATGTGTAATGTATCAACTATCTGGTATCCATAACACAAGCCAAGCCTACCATTGAACTAGATGGTGCTGTGTGGTAATGTCCCAACATTTTCATTAACATATTTGTTTATTTATTACCTACAACAGCATTTTTATTGATTTACAATTAATTTTATTTGTACAAGATCTAGATCTTTTATTACTTATGAAGATCTAGAATAATTTTATGTGAGAATTATTCAATAATAATTAAGAAAGTAATATTGTAATAATGTATTATTTATTTGAATCCAACTCTATCTAAAAAAATCTTGATTTTATGATGAATTTCATTAGTATGAAATGGGTTTAGTTTTTTACTGTCATTTTTTAAAGCGATGGTTTATTTGCTTTATGAGCGTTGCGCGTAAAGTACCTACTTATAAACTTTAAAGCAAAAATAATAGCTATAGCTACATTAAAAGAAAATAAGAATAAAAAAATAATAAAAAATGTCGATGAGATACCTTCATCTATACTAATATTATAAAGAGACAGTTTGTTTGTTTGTCAGTTTATTTGTTTGTTTGAACGCGCTAACCTCAGGAACTAATAATCCGATTTGAAAAATTCTTTTTGCATTAGATAGCCTGTTTATTTAAGAAAGCTGTAGGCTGTATATCATAATGTCCTCCTGACCGATTCCGGTCTCGGCGGCCAATTCCATTGAGACTAGCCAACTGTGCAGGAGATATTATAGTGCACAAGTGTGCGCGCAGACACAACGTGCACTCTCTATTCCTGTCACTCTCATACTCCGGTGGGAAGACTACTCGATACGACCGGTGAGAGTTAAGGCGCAGGACCGACGGCTTTACGTGCTCTCCAAGGCACGGGGGTGAAACACCGCCAACTTCCCAACTCTGGGCTGTTTCTGAGGCTTACTATACAAAAAGACTCAATAACTAAACTTGGCCCGACCCGGGACTGGAACCCAGGACCTCCGAGTGTGCAGCCGTACATGTTAGCCACTACACTACCGAGGCAGCCTATATGTCATAATATAATATAGTCTATTCCATACTAACCGTTAAAACGTACCTAGGGACGAAACCGAGCGAAGCAAGGGCGAGTCACTAGTATGGGCATATTTATACAGTTTCACTTATTTAAAATGATAGATACTTAAATTGCTTTTCCGCGGGGAAATAATTCTACCATTTTGTAGCAAAAGGAAAACGCTGATACCTTATTAATAAATAATTGATTACTGTACACTTAGTGGGGGTCAAGGTATTGGTTCTAACTGTAGGTGTCTCTTAAGCCTGATAGGTAAGTTTCTCTAGGCTAAAATAAAACTGTTTTTTTTTTGGATTTTTTCAATGTAAACGTGGTCACTGGAGATAGAAGTGTTGGTAAAAATAGCACTCTCGTTAGGTATTATACGTTTGGCACAGTTTGTAGTGTGCTACTTGCTGTGACAGCGGTCGCGGGTTCGAGTCCCGCTGGGGGCATTCATTTGTGTGATGAGCACGTATGTGTGTACTCCAGTCATGGGTGTTTATATTTATGATATATATGTATTTAAAATTATATATAATGTATCAACTATCGGTTATCCATAACACAAGTATCGTAGCTTACCATAGAACCAGATGGTGCTGTGTGTTAATGTCCCAACATGTTTATTTATTTTATTTATTCACAAATGTAATTTTAAAATTCCTTAAATTTTTTTTTCTTTACAGAAAATTTACTTTAAAGCTAAACCGGTGGTAGGACTCTGTCAAGCCTGAGGAGTCCGACTGGATGGGTACCACCCCCTTATCTATTTCTGCCGCTAAGCAACAATGATTGCATTGTTGTGTTCCGGTTTGAAGGATAAGGTAGCCAGCGCAATTACAGGCGAGAGGCATATCATCTTAGTCCTCACAGTGACAACGCACCTGTGGTTCTGCATTTTTGTTAAGTGCATGAACCGTAGGTGTTATGGGCGAAAGGTACTGCTTTCCATCAGGTGGTCTGTCTGCTCGTTTGTCACTGAATCTCATAAAAAAAAAAAAAATTCAATAAAAACATTAAGAATGTTATCTGCTGAAGCATGCTAAAACATAGTGCCAATCGAGAAATAAGGATATGAAGAAACAAATATAGTAATTAATCACATTTATTGTAACTAAATTTATAAACATTTAAAGCTATTTAAAAATCAAAGGTCATTGTACAGTCTGAGCATGTCAATACACTATAGACCAAGCGGCGGTCGCTGTTTCTCGTTTCTCTTCAAAATTTACTGCTCGAAAACCCCGGAACGTATTATTTTAGGTCTTTAAAAGTTCCAATTTATGATTTTCGACGCCCGACGCATTTATCTAAATGTTTTTAGTTTAGGGGTTGCAGTAAAAAAATTCTTTTACGCAAACTTAAGAAGTTAACAAATATTTGTATATTGAATGGTAATTCAACATTCTTTCATTATTATTATTTAGCGTTATTGTTTTTTTATGTTATATGTATAAATTTGTTTTTTTTTTAATATTATTTTAATTATTAATATAGGTATAGCATAATTATGTAATATACATTTTACGTTTTTGTATAATGCATTAAATAAAGTTTTTAATTTAATTGGAAAACGTATTTCGTTTGAAATTTAACATTATTTTTATAAACTGTTATAAGAATTTTATTACCCCTAAATATTTCTAGATGCGTTTCTTTTTTTGTTCTACGCATAGCCAAATGCAATTCAGTGATTTGTCTTTTTAATTCGAGTCCGACGTAAATGGCCGAGAAGCCGTTATACGTCCACATTAATAGGAGCGATTCAACAATAATGTCAGTGCAGTTTTAACTTTAAAATTTTATTGTCTTCTAAAGGCAGAATTTTGATATATGATCCATAATTGAAAAGTTTAGTAGAGTAATAAAATCTTGTTTTGATATAATTATCTAATAGAAAAGTATTTTATTATAACAACTGTTAGAAACAATAATAGCTTTCTATTAAGTCTCATATATTTATTTTATTTTTATAGGTATAATGAATTAGCGACTTACACTGGCTTTACTCAGGTGTGTCCTTTAAATGTTTAACAGCCTATGTGATATTTCAGATAATATCCTATTTGTGTACTAAATTTAATCCAAATCCATCCATTAAAAATCGTCACAGCGTAACAAACACACGGACAAACTTTCACATTTATAACAATAATCTGTTTATATTATTGTCTACATTGTTTTTGCTTGTGTTAATCATATAAATAACCATATTTATAAAGTATGCCCTTTTTAAATTAAGGAAGAGTAAATAAATCGCTTTCACTAAGAATTTCATCAAACTTCATCATTGCCAAAGATACCGATTTCTTTAAAGCACTATTTTTAGATCTAAATCCCACTACGTAAAAAGCTCTAATACTAAAAATAAGAATATATAAAATGTTTGTGCACGCCAGCTTCCCCAAGTCATTACCCTGCCTCCATCCACATTACTCAGCCTACAAACAATAAATTTGAAATAGCGATGCACTTTGTCAAGCTAGAATATATTCTTCTCTTAAATCTAACATTTTGAGAGTTTTACGTCTTGGCTGCGTCAGTTTCAAGGATTAATGTTGAAAAAATGTCACAGATTATAAACGCACATAATAAACATAGAGCTGATTGCCAAGTAGGATAACCAGAAACAATAAATATGCAGTCCTTGAAGCGTTGTATTTTTAACTGAAACTTGGCTGCAGTAATAAATTGTGAGAATGAACGTGATTGTTGAACCGAACCGCAAAATTACACAGAGAAGGCAACCCAATTTTTAGGGATATAAATTTGACGTAGTTTTGATATCAATTTCCCATGTGGGTCAAGGCGATTTATTTTTAAAAGAAAGATTTATTTACAATATTTATAAATGAATGTTGCTTATTATGGCATAAGTGGCTTCTGCGTTTCGTCTTATCTTGGTCTAAGTTACATTCAAATGTTGTTTGAAATAACATTCTACAACCTACTTATAAAGCTACAAAACTCATTAACAATTTTAAAGTTAGTTTTGAGCTTGGGCACATTAATATTTAAAAATAAAAAAAAATCTTTAATCACTTCATCTTTTACTTGGTATAATTTCTCATGCTTACGTTATAATAACAAATTCCTTCATAAATAAACATGTTTAATATTATAATTATCATAAAATTATGAAACATATCGTAAAAAGTATTCATAGCAATTCATAGGGAACGTAAATTCGGCCGCCGGTTCTCGGACTATGTCTGGCAAGAGCTTCTCTCGGTCTACAACTTGGCAACCGTCCAAACGCTATGTTGCATAACTATTTAAGGATGTTATACATATGTACATGATTATTGCTAAGCCAACTTGTCCTCTGGCCTATTTAAAATTAAATGATTTAATAAAAATACTTGGCATGGATTGTTTTTATGGGGTTTTTTGCCCCGTTAGTATTTTAAAATGATACTTTAATGGAGTGATCCGGCAGAATAATACTTACTTCAGGATATGAAAATGTATACTTAGTTAGTATTTGTTTTTACGAGTTCAAAGATCGAAGTAGGCACTGATATGTAAAAAATTCGTAGGAAATATTCTTAGTATTGCTGTGAAACATGCTCTTGATGAGAATTTTGGCTATTGGTTAGTTTTGTAGATAGAAAGAATTGTTTATTAAAATTAGCACCTTAAAGCAGTATCTCGATGCTTATAAATTGTAGGGGTGAGGATTCACTACCTTCTTCGCGATAGAGATCAAAAAGAAGTGTATCTTCATCTAATTCTAAGTGATTAATATAATTCAACCAATTCCAAAAACAAGAGGAGGTAATCGAGTGTATGTTTTTTTTATGTTACATAATATCTTCACCCTTTAAACTAATTTTTATATTGCTTTTTAATAGGATATTTTAACGTCCCACTGCTGGGCACGGGCCCCTTTTCTTTGCGAGAGGTGTCATGCCATATTCCAACACGTTAGCCAAGTGCGGGTTGGCGGACTTCACATGGCTTCTGACAACTACTTCGGTTCTCTCAGACATGCAAATTTCCTTACGATGTTTTCCTTCACCGTTAGACAAGAGGTAATCGTGTTGAAAATGACGCGCATATAAAAATAACACAGGTGCTAAACCTGGGATTTCACTCGTTTCACTTGGTCTCCCAAGCAAGTGCCTTTCTACTGGGCTATCACTGCCACTTCCTCACTACCTATTAAAAATTAAAGTTGAATTTGTGTATAACCTAAAAGCATTGTAAGAATTTCCATATGGTTTATACCAATAGAAAGATGGATTATTTATTTTAAATAAAACTATCTTTTCGGTTTTTTAGCGGACGTATTTTGATTTTTGATTCCCGACTCGCGTAAATCTAAGAAACTATTATGGATTATCTAAATAAGCTAGTTATAATTTGTAAACAATCGACTTTTCTAAGCTTCTAGTCTTCTATATACTATACTAGCGACTCACCCTCGCTTCGCTTCGGGTTCGTCCCTAGACAAAAACAAATGTATCCCACGGGAACTGTACAATTTCCGGGATATAGCCTTCTAGCCTATAGCCTTCTTCAGTAAACGGGCTGTCTAATGCAAAAAGAATTTTTCAAATCGTATCATTAGTTCCTGAGATTAGCGCGTACAACCAAACAAACAAACAAACAAAATCTTCAGCTTTATAATATTAGTATAAATAAATAACAATTAATGTTCTTATGTTTTTCCTCTACGTGTTCCTAAACTATTTTTTTAGTTTTTGGGACGTTTGTCTTTTATACGTTCCTAAACCATTCAAGCTTAGAGACGTATCTGAGTAAAACGAGGGTAAGTCACCAGTATAAAATACAAATGAGTAGATAAAGAAGCAGACATTACTAACATTTCTCCGAACGCCTTTAGTTATATGGTTATTTTGTTGAAGTTTAGTGTTATTGCCACACTAACTAGTAAGTATCCCAGTATCATTCTACCAATGTTTTACACATACTTCAATCAATTTATTGATTTATTTATTCAAACTTAAAACTATTTTAGATGTTTAAATGAACTTAAGTATTTGGCCCTTTTTCTTATATTAATATCAAGCTGAAAGTTCACGAGTATATTCCTTTTTACAGGACGCCCAAATTTCCACTCTACGAAAATTTGATTGTGGTTTATAGAATTGTGGGTGTTTCTTATATCTTCATGTTTCTTATATCAAACATGTCAAAACGGTGCCTGTTTAAATTTTGTTACTAACAGGTTGTTTTACAATTTAATCTTGGGATAATGCATATTATGTATACTAATATTATAAAGCTGAAGAGTATGTTTGGTTGAACGCGCTAATCTCAGGAACTACTAATCCGATTTGAAAAATTCTTTTTGCATTACATAGCCCGTTAACTGAGGAAGGTTATAAGCTATATATCATCTCGGAAAAATGTACAGTTCCCGTGGGATTGATTTGTTTTTTTGTTTTTGTGATTGAATTATAAATGTAAAAGTTTGTAAGGATGGATGGATGTTTGTTACTCTTTCACGCCAGAACCATCAAAATCCGGATTTTGATGAAATTTAGCACAGGGATAGATTATAGCCTGGAATAGCACACAGGTTCCTTTTTATCCTGAAAAAATGTATAGTTCCCGAGGGATAGATTTGTTTCCATTGACTTTGTGAGTAGCTAGTTCAACATTAACAAGAAAAAGAAAACACCGGTTAGTAATAAAATTTAGGCAATCACCGTAACGTATCAATCCATAATTGTATCAACCACTAACAAATTTTCGTAGAAAGAAATGTTGGGTGTCTCATCAAAACGAAGCTACTCGTGAAGTTTAACTTTTTATTAATCTTTCTTAGATTTACGCGAATATTAGACATTTAAATAAAACTATCTTTTCGGATTTTTTCGCGGATTTATTTTGATTTTTGGTTCCCGACGTTTCGATTGCTTTACAGCAATCATCAATAATCATACATTTAGAAAATTAAAATTAATTTTATTAAATGTAATTTTTTAATTAATTTTAATTTTCTAAATAGACATAGAATATAATAATGGTAACACTAAAAATATAGATTATTAAACCATAATATAATAATAAGTTTTCTATAAAAAATTGAAATAATTATAATGATAATAGCTAAAATTATATAAATAATATTCCATATTTCAAGTTTAAAATTAAAATTATAAAATGTTTAAAATTAAAATTAACAAATATTGTAAGGTACATTGATGCTAATTTTCAAAATTTTGAATTCATTTTTGTTAATTGTGGGTAGGCTGTCTGTAACAACTATATAATGCTTTGTGACATCTAACATCTTAGTCTCTCCCGTGACCATGATTGCTGTAAAGCAATCGAAACGTCGGGAAACAAAAATCAAAATAAATCCGCGAAAAAATCCGAAAAGATAGTTTTATTTAAATTTTTATTAATCATTAAAAAAAGGCGTGGTGTTCTGTAATATATAATTTTAGCTAATTCAAGAATTGTTTATACTTTTTTTATTGAAATTTTATTTTCAATGAATCTATACTAATATTATAAATATCAAAGTTTAGATGTTTAGGTGTTTGTTACTCAATCACTCCAAAACGGCTAAATGCATCTGGATGAAATTTGGCAAAGAGATAGATTATAGTCTGGAATAGCACCTAGGCTACTTTTCATCCTGGAAAAAGGAACATAAATTGTTAAGGTAGTCTTCAATATAAATATCTCTTGTGCGGTATTTTACTTCGTTATACTAAAATTTCAGCTATGATTACCAAAAACATAAGGATATTGATTTTTTTATTATTTGTATATTATGTATGCTATGCTCGTAGAGAAACACTCATAATAATGTCTAAATGGCTAATTTGCTGATTTTGGCCATATATGAAAGAATATAGGGAAAGAAAGAATCACTGTTGACGTTTGTAGTGTCCTACTTGCTGTGCCATCGGTCGCGGGTTCAAGTCCCGCTGGGGGACATTCATTTGTGTGATGAGCACGAATGTTTGTACTCCAGTCATGGGTGTTTATCTTATATATTTAAACGAGCAATTCTTGTATATTTATATCTTTATTTATTTATTTTTTCAGCGATCTCGGAAACGGCTCTAACGATTTCGCTGAAATTTAGTATACGGGGGCTTTCGGGGGCGAGAAATTGATCTAGATTAGTCTCATGTCTGGGAAAACGCGAGTTTTCGAGTTTTCATGCGTTTTTCTTTTGCATTATTCTACGCAGAATATGGTCGATAATTTCTTACACTCGGATGTAAGCATCGTGATCAAATGGTCAAGGCGCAAGTTAGACAACACATATGCCCGGGATCGAGCCTCGGTCGGAATACAAAGTTATAAACTTTTATTTTTTTTTGTATTTATTCAAGTTTTTTAGTTTTGTTTTATCTAAAAAATACCATATAACAAAAAAGAACTCCCAGCGAAGCTCGGTCGCCCAAGTACTATTTATAATATGTATAATACAAAGTTATATATGTGTAGTGTATCAACTATCTGGTATCCATAACACAAGCCTATGTTGATGTCACAACATATTTATTTTATTTATTTACTGTTTTTTCTCTATCTATACTACGATAAAAATTGCTTGAAGATAATATCGACTTAATTTGGATTTGTTTCTTTTTTTTGTTTATTGCTCGATATGTTTACAGTCCCTACATATTTATTTATTTATTATTATACTTTGTGGACAGATTTTTATGATAATTATGTTACTAAATGAATACTAATATTATAAATGTAAAAGTAATACTATCTTTTCACGTTTAAACCGTTGAACAGATTTTGATAAAATTTGGCAAGGACATGATAGCATCTTAGAGATGGACCTAGGCTTTATTTGATCCCCAGCCCACTTACCACGCGATTGAAGAAGCGGGCAAAAGCAAAAACTAGTGGGTTTAATTTACGGCTTCACTTTTTGTTAAAAAATAATTACTCTTATAATGTTTAATTCCTATAGAAACTTAAAATATGAAGTAAAAATATTATATGTTTTACTTACATTTTCATTGACGTGACGAAATTTTCTTTATCAAATCCAAATTTTTGGAAATGGACTCCTGTAAAATACAAAAGATAATTTATTTAAGTACGTGAAAGTGAATTTTTGAATGATATTACAAAACCTTCTTTACATATGGTTTGTAATATAAAATAAAGGAATTTAAAATAATAAGGAATGTATGTCAAAAACATTACAAATTTTATAATTTTAAACCATTTAAAAAAATTAGTGTTCACCCAATTTTTCGAAATTCGACCGTAATTAGATAATACTGAACATTTGAGGAAAACATATAATATGAATAAAATTTACCTATCTATATATAAAAATTACTGTTTAAATTTTATTTATTGATATCACTAAAACTCGTCAATAGCTACAAAACTAAAAAAAAAAAAAAGAAAATCGGTTGGCAAACAGACGAGAAAAAGGTACTTATATTTATGTCTTCAGAAAAAACTAGCACAAAAAATAACTTAGTAATATTTATTTTTACAAGAAAGATTATGATCAAAATTATTAAGATATTTTTGATAGAGTTTACGATAATACGTTTATAAACTAGATATTTAGAGCGTACAACGTTTGATTATTTTTTTCTTATTACACTTCTGTAGAGGGGTGGTTGTTGTCATTGTATATCAAGGAAAACTATGTCGTAAGCATAATTTATGTCACATTGTTGGGAATTTTGGTAAATTTATGATGAACTGAAGATTATTGTGTTAGAAGTCACTTGGTTTTATTAAATACTAGCGATTCACCCTCGCTCCGCTGGGGTTCCTCCCTACTTACGTTTTAACGTTTAGTATAGATTTCTCAGAGATAAGGTATTTTCCCGCAGTAAAAAGTATCCTTTATGTTGACCCGGATAACCAGCTATCACCATATCAAATTTATTCAAAATCTGTCCTGTGGTTTTCTCGTGATGCGTTCCCAGACAGACAGACGGACAAAAATTCTAAAAACTATAGATTTGGCCTCTCTATCGATAATAATGACTATTTCAATAAGCTTTTCCGAAAAATATTCAATGTGCAGATTCGACTCAGAATTTTATTATATGTATAGATATATCTATATCTATAGTAAACAGGAAAATACTAATTGGCAGTTCATTTTGTTCATCAAATTACATTTTTTTTATATATTAGTGACTAGCGACTCACCCTCGCTTCGCTCGGGTTCGTCCTAGGTTGCTTCCCAGAATAAACTTTTTTTTATTTTTTTGGTTTTAATTTTTTTCGTGGGACCCTATTTTTTTGCTAAAATAAATGTAGCCTAACTTATTCCTTATTCCCGTCAAAATCGGTCAGAGATTAGCCGCAACAAACAGACAAACAGTCAGACAAAAATTGTACAAAATGTTGTTTTGGTATATACCGTGTATTCATCCATATGCATTTAGTGATAAGCGGTAATTTTAATATTACAAACGGACACTTTAATTTTATTTATTTGTATAGATATAAGATATCGGTATTTTTTAAATCAATTCAAAAATACAATTTTATTTACTAACTAGCGACTTAACCTCGCTCCGCTCGGGTGCGTCCCTCGGCACGTTTTATTTTTTTAGCAAAATCTAAATTCTTTTTTAAAATAAAAGTACTAACCTAAGTTACTCCTTATAACATCAACTATTTGTAAGTGAAAGTCCTGTCAAAATCAGTCTAACCATTTCTGAGATTAGCCGGAACAAACAGACAGACAGACAGATAAAAAAAAAGATGTTTTTCTTATAAGTATTGTGCATAATTTCATATGCATTTAGTAAAACGCTGTTATTTCGACATTACAAACAAACATTTCAATTTTATTTATCTGTATAGTTTAATCTGACAGGCATAGTCTGACGCTATATCTATAGTTAACAAACGATCTAGATGTTCTTTTCATGTTTTAAGTTTTTAAATACTTTGCTTTAAACTGATGTTAAAGTTTCGAATTTATTTTACTAAAACTAAAACTGAAATTATTCTTAACTATAAAAACTTGAATAATAAAATATTATACTTACATTATATCATCCAAAATATGTATGGAAAAGCTAAAAAATCCATCTGAAATCATACTTATTACGAATTCTAATAATATAATAATTGTATAGCTGCATATTATGATTATAGTAAGTTATTCTAAAATGAGTCATTTCGCCTTCAAATTGAGTTAAAATAAATATTCTTATAAATAGTAATTTTTCTTATAGTTTTAATAGTCGCTGCAATTTATTTCAATATATTCAATAATTTAAATGAATAAGTAAGCTGAAAGCATTATTTGGTGAATAAATTATAATAGTGAAGAAAACTCTCGACTAAAATTGGATATTTCTTAACAAATCTTTTTGTTTTTAACATTTTTCTACTTTTCCAGATGAACTTAAAATATAATAACTTAATAGCACGAAGAATAATAAAAATTGCTGAATAGTCTAAATTATATAATAAAAATAAATAAATACTTCTAATACTAATACCTAATGAATAAGCAGCCACTAATTCAAAGGGTATTAGTAGAAAATAAATTAAACTTAAGGTACAAAGTTGTAACAAAAGTTAAAAAGAAATTAATAATAAAATATAAAATTAGTTTTTTTTTAATATATGGGAAAAAGTTATTATTTATCAGGTAGAAAAAGATTACAACTGGCAAGACTTATTTGTATGTCGTTTATATTTTTTAATGTATGGAATAGAGATGAGATCACATTATAATCGTGGTTAAAATTTATTTCCTGCCAGGTAATGTCTGTTTGTCTGTACATATAACTAATTAATATTTAATTATTTCAAAGGAAAAAAATAAGTAGATCCAACCTTAGAACCTATTGAAATGTAAATGAAAAAATTAGGTAGATCCTACATTACAACTATAGATGTGAATATTATGTATATTTTTGGACTTATTTAAATAAAATCTGCGTAAAACCACCGGCAAAGTATAGTAATAAATAATATTAACATTCATCATGTCAGAGCCTAGACTTAAAATTACCTAGACGATGATCTTGCAAATTCAAACTAAGGTTGCCACACTGGAAATTAACACAAAGGTCGCGACCTTAAGTCTTTCAGATATTACATACATATATCTGTAGTACATTTTTGACAAATTAAAATAAATTCATCCTACTAAGAAAAAACTATAATACATAAAAAATACCATTTTACTAAGTATGTTTTATATAAAGTACTACCAAAAATAATTTGAAAGTTATATAGTGGCAGCCCTATCACAATATAGGTTATAAGCTAGACTAGTAAAATGCCTAACATGAGCCTAATATCTTTTAGGCATGTAATCTCAGTACATTGAGGTCAATGAAAATATCTGGTGAAATAATGCGATTACATCATTATACCGATGGGTTACCGTTTTTTTACATTACATCTACTGTCACGTTCGATATCGTTAACGTTTACGAGACGATAGATATGATAGATATAGGCGGAGTTTAGTTTTTAGAAACAATTTTTTGTTTCAGTATGTTAGGTTTTAGATTAATAATAATTACTGTACTCGTTTTTTTTCTATAATAACTAGGAATTTAAATGACATTTGCAAGTTTTTTGTAATACCGTTGTATTTTAGACTTTAGATTCATTATGATCCGATTTAGTCGAGGTTTTAACTTAGAAGCTCTAAAATCCGTTTTTAACTTACTTATTATACTATAATACTAACTCATTATTCAATTGCAGCAACTATTTAATCGTCATAAAAAATATATTCTTATTCCTATGATCGATATTCTTTTTAACATACCGCTTATGTGCTTTAATTGTGAATTTGAACAGCGCTTTTCAAAATTGTGTAGCATAGGAGTCGAACCTATACGTGTACACTTTACAACCCAGATACTAAATCTATAACATTTCATGGTGTGATTTTTTTTTAAAGTTACCATAAAATTTTAAACGCTTATAGTTTCTGTTATATAAAAATTTTGTAATATTAAAATTTTCATATGTTCTTTGCAACTATACCTCTATGTGCTATTGCGATAATTTCTCGCATGCTTTGCTCCACTTCTGGCAGGCGCTCGGGCCGCGGGTCGGCCGCTCTCGCCAATATCTGCCTCACAACGTCACGAGGGGGAGCCCCCAGTGGAGTAGGTCGGGATGATAGACCCAGCTGAAATATAATAGGGATAAGTGGGTGATAGAGACCTCCATTGTCAAGTGGTCGAAGTTAGTCATTAAGAGATGGTTATGGATTTTTTTTTCACTCTTGCGACCATGATTGCTGTAAATCATTCAAAACATTGGAAGCCAAAAAACAAAATATATCTGCGAAAAAATCTAAAAAGATGGTTACAAGTTAGTACATTTTATGTTATATGTACAATATACAGAAATATATAATATATGGGTTTCCTCCTTTACCTACCAATATTAATGTGACAGTGTTATTTTTTTAGTATTATATTTAATAGAATTAATTATTTTAGTCTGATGTTGTAACTCGATTTTGAAAATTTCTTGATAGACAAACCCATATCATTACTAAAATTGGTCTAACCAAGGAATCAAACCCAGGATCTATAGCTGTTCCATTCCATTTGATCAACGAGGCAGTAAAATTATCCGTATACACATTATAAGAATTTGTCTTGAAATATGAGTATACAACATTTTCGTTAGTAAAAGATTAAGGATAAAATATATTTAAGCAATAATCGAAGTAATGGAAAGCAACAGCCGTAAACATTTATAGTATTTATAAGTAATAGCTTACTTCAAAGGGAATATGTGTCGTTATTTCATATATAGATCGACATATACAATACAAGCTACCAACTATATACCATACAGTCTACATGTAAAATAGAATAAACTTTATCTATGACGTACACTACTAAAATCTAACAGGAGGAAAATATCTAGCGCATCCTTTTTTTTTGCATACACTCTTTAGTCTTCGGAAACTACTTCGTGTAACGGGATATTAGTATTTAGTAGTATATTAGGTTAATACTTTCATAGATTTATGTGAATATTTGACATTTTAAATACAATTATCTTTCCGGATCGTTTCGCGGATTTTAATGCTGTTATATAATAGCTATATATATATATATATATATATATATATATATATATATATATATATATATATATATATATATATATAATGATCTTCGAAACGTCGGCAACCAAAAATTAAAATAAATTCAATAAAGATCCGAAAAGATAATTTTATTTAAAAATTATGTGAGTTTTTTTTAATTTCTGTGTTGTGGCTATATGATATCAATGCGATCACGCCTGATTTATTTCGATCACCGCATTTTGAATTAGAGTTATTACCGTGCAACCCTGTAGCTGTAATATACTTCAGGATTTGCTTAGTGGTACACTTCCAAGTGTACCACACACTTCATATTTCATCTAAGCCTAAAAAGTGTTTCTCTGGATACTGCGCTTTCGTGTCCACACTCCTCCGGGAGATGAAGGGGCGTTTCTTCTGCCTCCACACATGCTCTGCAGGTAAGTGCATTGGCACGGATCTCCCTTCAATGAATATATCACAATCTTTTCCTTTACCGTAAGACCACTTATCACTTGTAATCATGTTGGAAATAATTCTCACATGAAAATATCAGAAGTGCAGACCCGGGATTTGAACCCACTTCATTTGGCTTACCACAAAGCTACCATTTTCGGAGTTATACATATCTATTAGTAATATTACCTTGGCTAATATTTGTGTTTTGATGTGGTCTAGCCGTGGGTCGGGTCTGTGCGAGGCGGCTCGCGGCCGGCCGGCGAGCGCGAGCGCCGCACACAGGAGGAGGCAGGCGCGCATGGGCGCCTAGCCGAGCGCGCTCAGCCAGCGCCATCTGCACCGCGCCCGAGCGACATCTCCGTGCCTGGAGACAAATGGATAATCTATATATGTATATTGTAATATTAAATATGTTAGGACATTAACACACAGCACCATCTAGTTCCATGGTAAGCTACGAGGCCTGTTACAGATACCAGATAGTTGATATACTACACATATATTATTATTTTGAAAGTGATGTTAAGAGAAACATCCTTACAATAAAATCAGATGCAGTCGGCGCTGATAGCATTAGTCGGAAAATGATCTTACCTATCCTCGATATTTTATGTCCTGTTGTAACGTTTATATTTAATCATTCTATTATCTCCTGTGAATTTCCTTCCACCTGGAAAGATGCTCAAATTGTACCATTACCCAAAAAATCTAATCCTGTCCTTTATAATGACTACCGTCCTATCTCAATCCTTCCTTTCTTATCCAAAGTACTTGAGCGTCTTGTACTCCATCAACTCAATCAATTCCTTTCTACTCATAATCTCCTCAATCCCCTACAATCCGGTTTCCGTCCTGGGCATAGTACGACTACTGCTTTAGTCAAGATCTCTGATGATATTCGCCAAGGCATGGATAAACAGGAAGTCACAGTACTTACCTTATTGGACTTTAGTAATGCCTTTAATACTGTTGACTTTGACATCTTACTTGCTACGTTACGTTCTCTTAACATATCTCCTAAAGTAGTTGACTGGTTTCTTTGTTACCTGCGTGGGCGCCGACAGCGTATACGGATCCATGATTCGTATTCCGACTGGTCAACAGTCAAGTCAGGTGTTCCGCAGGGTGGCGTGTTGTCTCCTCTTCTTTTTTCAGTATTTATTAATACATTATGTCATCACATTTCTTCTCACTACCACCTGTATGCAGATGATCTACAGATTTATATTCACGCGAAAATTACTGAACTACCAAGAGCAATTGATAAAATGAACGAAGATTTAAAGAATATAGCTTCATGGAGTAAATCTTTCGGACTTCATCTTAATCCGAAAAAAACACAATGTATAATTATTGGTAGCTCTAAACTCATTGCTAGGGTCGCGTCGTCATCTTTACCATCTATTCTATTGAATGGCATAGTTATACCTTATAGTGACACTGTCAAGAACTTAGGTGTGACTATGGACCAAAATATGTCGTGGACCCAGCAGTTATGTGAGACGAGCAGGAAAATGTTTGCATCCGTAGCATCACTTCGTCGGCTACGCAACTTTCTCCCCATTCCTACAAGAATTGCGCTAGCACAATCTCTCCTTTTACCTATACTTGATTATGCTGACTCTTGTTATCTTGATCTAAGAGAGGAGCAATTAAATAAGCTTGAGCGGCTTCAAAATTTATGTATCAGGTTCATATTCGGATTACGAAAATATGACCATATTTCTGAATTTCGCAAAAAGCTCAAGTGGCTCCCTATCCGCCTTCGCAGGAATACTCATGTTCTTCATCTTCTTCACCGTGTTCTGTTTGATCCATCCTCTCCTCCCTACTTAAAAGATAAATTTGAATTTCTGGGGTCTTCTCATTCGAAAAACCTGCGCTCCTGTCAAAATTTAATTTTAAAAATACCTTCTCATTCCACTTCCTTCAATGATAAGTCATTCAGCGTAACTGCCTCACGACTTTGGAATTCTCTTCCTTTGAGCGTTAGAGGCGCCAAAACGTATAACTCTTTTAAAAATCGGTTAAAACTGTATTTCCACTCTGTTTAAAAACATAGGTAATCTGTTTACCATCTTTGGATGTTTTATGCCATTTTTACTTGCGTATTCTATTATTATTTATTTAATACAATATAATATATTTATTATTATTATATAATATTATTTATATATTTATGTACTCATTATTTATTATAGTATTATTATTATGTACATATGTATGTAGGTATATATTTTTGATATGTAAATCTATTTATAGTATTATAAAATGAATTACTATTGTTGTTATATTATTACTATTATTTCTGTTTTTGTTTTTCTACTATATTGTTCACACCCCTTCCCTTACAGTTTGTCATTTCCAACACCTTAAGGTTGCCTGGAAGAGATCGCTGCCTTAGCGATAAGGCCGCCTCTTGTACATAGCTCTTTATATATTTTTCTTGTACAATTTTTCTTTTGTGGGTGTACAATAAAGAGTATTTATTATTATTATTATTATTTTAAATTCATACATATTATAAATATAAATACCCATGACTGGGGTACAACATTCGTGCTTATCACACAAATGAATGTCCCCAGCGGGATTCGAACCCGCGATCGTTGGCACAGCAAGTAGGGTCACAAAGCAAAACCTTATCTAAATACAAAATTTGATCTAAATCTTTCGACGTTTACGAGATACACGCAATAAATTTATATATGTATGTACATATATACAAGAATTGCTCATTTAAATTTTAATATTGCAAGATATCTATAAAATAGTATGTGAAAGGACTATATACAGTTTTAGGACAACCAAATCATAAAATAAATGTTAATACGAGGAAGTACGTATCTCTGAACCGTTAAGAAGTTAACAGATGGATCAGACTGTAAACTAAGAAGTTTTCAATTACTTCAATAAAATGCTTTAACCCAGATTCTTTATTGATATCAATAAATTTTTTTAATGTATGAGAGGGACTTTTTATTGATATATCTTTGTTATTATCAACTTTATAACATTGTGAGTTTTTAATGTAACAATTAAAAACTATATTATTTTACCGACCAATCTCCTTCACGTCCTCTACATTCTACGCGAAGTAATCTGTGCTCAACTGGCACGCTTTGAAGCCATTGACAAGAGAATTGTACTGTATTGAAAAAAAAAAAAATGTATAATGTGTTCCAACTAACGATGGCTACCAAACACAGGATCAACTGTTCGACTAATCTGAAGATTGCCTAAGAATTTCATTAAAATAATATCCCCTATGGATTCTAAGACGGCTGGAGCGATTTTTATGTATATATATACATAAAAATCGCTCCAGCCGTCTGTACTTATTTATATATATATATATATATATATATATATATATATATATATATATATATATATATATATATATATATATATATATATATATATATATAAATATATAAGTACAGAAACGCTTATACGCTGTTTTATAGATACTGCTAGAAGAGGTAATATCATAATGTTCTAACAAAAATCTATTCAAGTACAAATATCATCAACGGTGTTAACAGTGCTTACTTTTACCGTCATTTTATCAGAATATTATTTCTGAGTTATCTAAGATTTGAATTAAAGATTTCTTTTATTAAATTCCTAAGTACGGCAAAACAATTTTTAGAATGGCTTCCGTTACAATTTACAATAAAACTGACATTTATTATTATGTAGGTTGGGGGAAAGTTAACCCTAGTACGTGTGGTACAAGTAAAGGGCGCTCAACAGGCATGTTTTGAAGCCAATTAACAAAAAAATTTAAATGAAAGGGCGCATACTTTTTTTATTATTTTTTAATATAGTCTAGACATATTTTGTGTATTTTTAGTATTATTTGTGGATTTTTACTAATGATTTTAAACTATAATATCAAAATATCTATTCTAATATTATAAAGAGGAAAAATTTGTTTTTCTGTTTGTTTGTTTATTTGTATCGAATAAGCTCCTTCGTTTTTGTCCCGGAAATTTATTATTATTTATTTAAAAAAAAATGTCTCAATTTTATAATTCGAACGAAGCATACATAAATGCTTTGCAAATGCTGGCTTAAACAAAAAAAATCACTAACAAATAAATGTTTGATTTTAAAGACCTATCCAGAGTTACACACGCATACGCTTATATACACTAATCTTTTTTGTCATCCCTCAGTTACATGTATGAAGTGAAAATTTGAATAGAGAATTGAAATAATTGCAAATTGTAAGTACGACCCCAATATTCTTTTAGTTATTGATTAATACATTTTAAAATTGAACCTGTCACCACCCATACAGTGGGTAAAACCATTAATGCCACCACGATGCTGTCATCTAATTTAAACTATTAGCAGTATTTCAAAAATTAAAATATAAATATCCTGTGAATAAATAATTAATCGCTCATCGCCCATAGCTTTCGATCGACCACACAACTTCCGCCCGTGCTCATGGTTCATATGAATTATGAAACTCACCTGTTAAGTGAGGTCTTAGCCTAATAACTTGTGGTTACACCAGATGTTTTAGTTTATAACTCAAATAGAAAATATTCATTTATCTATACAGATAAATAAAATTGAAGTGTCTGTTTGTAATGTGAAAATGACAACTTTTTGCTAAATGAATAGGTATGAAAGTATATACGGTACTAATAAGAAAAATACAATTTTAATTTTTTGTCTGTCTGTCTATCTGTCTGTTGGTTCCGATTAATCTCCGAAACGGCTGGACTGATTTTGATCGGACTTTCACTAGCAGATAGCTGATGTTATGTTCCGCTCAAAAAAATTAAAACGTACCTAGGGAATGACGACGCCTGTATATAATATTATATACTTAGTGACGCATTCTATCTTCAATTAGTAAATTTTTAACTTATACGGAAAAAAAAACTGTTTTCGAAATTTTTCGCAGGTTTATTTGGAATAAATCCGAAAATATAGTTTTATTTAAAATTAAAATGTAAAAATATATGCGTAAATCTAAGAAATTATTACTTATTCCAAAAACGTATATAAGAGGACAAAGAATGAAGGCGTTACCATTATTCAATAACAGCGAGCAACACCTATTGCTAGCGAATCTCATGAACGTATAGATTATTTATTTAATTAAATATTAACTATAAAATTTAAACAACTATAAAATTAATACTTTCTTAGATTTACGCGAATATTTGACATTTCAAAATAAAACTATCTTTTCGGATTATTTCGCGAATTTATTATGATTTTTGGTTCCCGAAGTTTCGATTGCTTTACAGCAACACTAAATAAGATTAGTAATTAATTAAGAAAAATTGTAATATTTATTATAATAGGTAAAATTAAGTAAATAATATTTCTATATTTAATTATAATACTTATTAAAAACATTAAAACTTTTTTAAAATGTTTAGACATTTAAATAAAACTATCTTTTCGTGTTTTTCTATGTTTAGAATTAAAATCAACTAATATTGTAAGGTACTTTGATGCCATTTTTGAATTTTTAAAATCATTTTTGTAAAATAGTAGGTAGGCTGTCTGTAACAACTGTATAATGCCATTGAGACATCTAACACCTTAGTCTCTCCCGTGACCATGATTGCTGTAAAGCAATCGAAACGTCGGGAACCAAAAATCATAATAAATTCGCGAAATAATCCGAAAAGATAGTTTTATTTTGAAACTATAAAATTATTGTAAGGTATTTTGGTGTCATTTTTGTACTAAAGAAAATCGTTATATAATTTTGTGGGTAGGTACTGTCTGTAACAACTATATAATGAGCTTTGAGATGTCTAAAACCTAAGTCTCTGCCGTGACCGTGATTGCTGTAAAGCATTTGAATACATCAAGTATTGGTCTCGTTTGAACGAATAAGCTCTAAGATAAACTTACTTACTATAATATATATATATATATATATATATATATATATATATATATATATATATATATATATATATATATATATATATATATATATACTTGTATTACTTCTTAAGTAGTACCGTTCAAGCTTACTCAAATACAGAATTATATGACAAGTTCTTTTATTCTACACGAAGGTAACTTTTAACAATCGATTATGCTGGTAGAAAACTAAAAATACATATATATTATGGCAATGACATTTTCTGACGTTTTAATGCTTAGACATGTCACTGTCATTATGTCATATTTCTATGAGCGATAACTATTGTAGATAATTGCTTCACTAAACCCTTTACTTTATACATATTTGTAAGGTTTAAAAAAGACTGTTTTTTTTGGTTTTTGATTTCTGGTGTTTCGAAATGCTTTATAGCAAACACGGGAGAGACTAAAGTTTTGACGCGTCAAAGTTCATAATTATAACAAACACAATACATTTTATTTAAATCGAGAAAAAATAAGTGAAAATAGTTTTATTTATTTTTCTATTTTTATATAAAAAGATACACTGGTTTAAACTGACTTAAAAAGTAGTTGTTCCATCCTGAGGAATGGATTTTATTTTGAAACTTATATTTAGGGCAACTTGGGGGACCACTCTCGAAGTACAAGCTATTAGAAATTAAAAAAATATATTATGATAAAAAAAAATCCGACTGCATCAAGCTAACTAAAATATAAAAACAAGTTAACGAAGAAATAATGTATTATGCAGTCGGAGACATACATACATACATATATACATACATCTTGCGGCAAGGATGGAATGTGTATGTCTCCGACTGTTTTTAGTAATTTTTTTTATGAGATTCAGTGACAAACGAGCAGACAGACCACCTGATGGAAAGCAGTACCTGTCGCCATTAACACCTACGGTTCATGCTTAGGTTTTAAGTAACAAAAATGCAGAACCACAGGTGCGTTGTCACTGTGAGGACTAAGATGATATGCCTCTCGCCTGTAATTGCGCTGGCTATCTTATCCTTCAAACCGGAACACAACAATGCAATCATTGTTGCTTGGCGGCAGAAATAGAAAAGGGGGTGGTACCCATCCAGTCGGACTCAGGCTTGACAGAGTCCTACCACCGGTAAAGAGTTTTTAACTATTTTTATATAGCCTATAGACACTCGCGTTATCAAAACGAATCTAATGACGTATAAATCATCAAAATCGGCTTATACGTTTGGCCTCTAGAATGTCGTACAGGAACAAACATACATAAACTGATAAACGTATTTACCACCTTTGCGTCGCGAAATCGGGTAACATCATAAATATCTATCCACAATTGGGGATAATAATGCATAATATACATGAACGGATCACCTTTTTGAAATTCATAGGTACCTAAAGTTCACTACCTACGTTTTTTTTTCTTAAAAAGTGATAATTTCGTCGAATTTCAATTACTGGGTGAAAAGTAATGATTATTAAAAATATTGTTATTCTAGACTAGAAATGTGTTACAAATGTATTGACGTTATGTGACGTCACGTTTGGCTCAGTTTGTAGTGCCCCTACTTGCTGTGCCAGCGGTCGCGGGTTCGAGTCCGGCTGGGGGCATTTATTTGTGTGATGAGCACGAATGTTTGTGCTTCAGTCATGAGTGTTTATATTTATAATATTTATGTATTTATAGTTATATGTGTAGTGTATCAACTATCTGGTATCCATAACACAGGCCTCGTAGCTTACCATTGAACTAGATGGTATGTATTCAGCCCCTTTTAACGTCCCACTGCTGGGCACCGGCCTTCCTTCAATACGAGGAGAATCAGGCCATAGTCCACCACGCTGGCCAAGTGCGGGTTGGCGGAATTCACATGTCTTTCGAAAACTTGTTAGGTTCTCTCAGACATGCACGTTTCCTCACGATGTTTTTCTTCATCGTAAGGCAAGTGGTAATCATGTAAGAAATGATTCGCACATGAAAATATCAGAGGTGCGAGACCCAGGATTTGAACCCGCTTCACTCGGTTATTCAAGTGAGCGTTTTACCATTGGGCTACCACTGCCTAGATGGTACTGTGTGTTAATATCCCAACATATTTATTTATATTAATTATTTATTATATGGTGATACGAGACTAATGTACAATTCCGTCTCAAACTTGAACCACTCACGACCACAATGGAGTATATTCCCACCGCGTCATGTAATATGGTAAGAATGTAAGGGGTTAGTGCAGTGATTGATGACACTGATACTTGTTATATACAGAACGGGGGATGATAAGGGGGTACAAAGGAAACCCACTACCCTAATTTACATCCCTTGTGTCATTCCTATGTGAATACTTATAGTATACGTATATTTTTGCATACTTCACATTTTTACTCAAAATGGATCGTTTCAGAATTTGGTTTTATTATTAAGACTAAAATAACTCTAACGTGACAAAGTTTGCTGTAAAGCATTCGAAATGTCGGAAACAAACATATAAAATAAAAGCGCGACAAAATCTGAAAAGATTGTTTCATTTAAAAAGCGTAAATCTAAGGAAGTATTGCGTCAAATTTTGTCAAACATTCGCATAAGTCTAAGAAATTGTTAATATGCAGTATTTTTAGTCGTATAATAATTATTAGTTTCCTGTTTGTTGGTTGATAAATTATAATATTTTCGTATTTTTGTAAAGAAAGTACTTAAAAAAAAATTGAATAAAATTAAACTTTACTAATAACTTGTTTTTGCCCGCGGCTTCACTCGTGCACACGCCAATTACTAATTGTGGTGGGTATCAAAGGTAGCCTATTTCCGTCCCTAGGATAAAATCTATGTCTTTGCCAAATTTTATCGAAATCTGTTCAGCGGTTTAAGTGTGAAAAGGCATTCGAAACGACGGGAAAAACAAAATAAATCCGCGAAAAAATCCTAAGAGATAGTTTTATTTAAAATGTCAAATATTCGCGTCACATTTATAATATTAAGTGAAGATAGACACTAAATGTTGTTCTTTTTACAAAAAAAAAACAAAAGTAGAACAAGGCACAAGATAATGTCAGCTCATAAAAATATGTGACACCATAAAAATGGATGTCACAGCCTGTGCTGGAAACCCGATCGCTGCAACCCCTAAAATTTTACACTGGATACCAATTATTTAAGATTGATTCTTATAATAAGTAGTTTTTTAATTTAGTTACAATGTATCTATATTATAACTACGTCTTTTGATTTAATATCTAAGAAGTTAAAGGAGCTTAATTATTATCTACTAGCGACTTATCCTCGCTTCGCTCGGGTGCGTCCCTGGATATGATTTTGTTCACAATTCATGGGTTTTAATTTTTTTGCGTTGCAAAAACCAAAAAAAATACACTTTGCATAGGGAAACATATTTCGCCAATTCTAGTGTGTATGTGGCCATTGTGCCAATTTAGGAACACCCTTGTAAAATCATGAAAAATATTTTTTTAATTTTTTTTTTAAATTTTATGTATTCTTGTACTCGCCCATCATCAATAAATAACAGTTTTTTTTTTGAAAATCCACTTGCTACTTTCTGTTTGGCTTCCAATGAGTTTATATTTTTAGAGAAATATTAAATATTGATTAAGTAGAAAGTTAAATATTATCTTTATAATAATTTGAAAGAAAGAAACTGCTACCACTTGGCTATTGGAGCACGAGCACGGCTTCACATACACTTTATCATAAAAAAAAATGTTTACTTTTTATTTGTTAGTGATTGTAGTTGTCATCTTGTATAAGTCCTAGATGAATTAATGCTTAATTCCAATTGGAATGATTGGATTTTTTTCAATCTAATTAAATTACCAGGAATATAAAATACAAATGATTATAATTATGATTGAACACCAAAATAAAATATCTTAGAATACTTACCTAGTTTTATAACAACTGCTTATTTAAAAAACTATTTGAAATTTAATATTTTACTTATATATTTATAATAAAATGTACGTACGTATGTACGTAAGGTATTTTAGACCAATTTGTGTCAGACGTAAGATGAAGACTGTTGGGGAATTGCGTGAACCTCCGTTATATACTTTCACGAGCCCACAAAGGGTCTATAAATAAAATCACGATACAATCAATAAAGGTACTTTTTCCTCTAAGATGCTGAATAAAGAGTACATTTTTTTGAATTATTGCAAGTTTGATTTTAACTTTGAATGCCATGATTTATATATATATATATATATATATATATATATATATATATATATATATAAATGCGAAAATGTGTTTGTTCGTTTGCTTGTTTGTTTGTCCTTCTTTCACGTCGAAACAGAGTGATGTATTGGCGTGATTTTTTGTGTGGCGATAGTTGGAGAACTGGAGAGTGACATAGGCTACTTTTTACCGCGGATTTTTGTCGAAAATTTTCTCATTCCCAGGAAAACACATTATAATACCTATTTATTCTCTACTAACAGTTAAAACGTACCTACGGACAAACCCGAGCAAAGCGAGGGTGAGCCGCTAGTAATAATATAATTTCTATAATAATATAGCAATAGTACAAAATTTTCCACTCAACCATGACCCTATTAGCTTTACATTATATTCTTCTCTTAATTCAGAAGGAACATAATATCGTAGGTCTATTATAAATATTAACTATAACAATGGAATACGTCAAAAGTTGATGTCTAATACTTTATGAATAGAAATGCTATATCTATTATTGGATAACATATTGTATATAACATTTTTTCAATCAAAGCACCCACGTTTGTCAATACGTATTAACCAAATGGGTCAGTGGACTCTATTTTTGGGTTTATTGTATTAACGTTAGATACTAAAGAAAAAAAGAAAAACGAAAAAACTCATTTCGCTCAGGCTTTACCGGGACCGTCCGTTTTTTAAGATCTTTCGCAATATAATAGTTTCCCATGAAAATTATTTGGTGTACAGAGAAGTCCTTTTGGCACATAATTTATGAAAAAAGACAAATTATGTCAGTATTTGTAATGTACCTGACCTGAAGTAGCTCATTGGCTTCTGTCAGGCATCTAGGGTCGCATCCGTGTGAATCGAGGGTAAGCCACTAGTATTAAATAGTTTTTTCTTCTATTATCTTTATATCATTTATCAACATGTTTTCGTCCACTGTTGGACATAGGTCTCTTCAAGTGCACACTACTAACCCTCCTTTACCCAATCGCTGCCAGCAACTTTGCGTAAGTTTTGACCCATCAAAAACGAAAGACTAATTAAGATAGCTTCTTTTGCACTTCTAATCGGACTACAGTTTTAAGTATGAATGTGTGTATGTTTTTGTCATGTGTGTACACGTTTATACCCATAACGCTTAAACGCCTAGACGAATTTGAATAAGCACGCGGATAGCTTCATAACTCCATCAGGTCATAGGCTAGAGTAATACATAGAGTAAGGCACATAGGGCACGTATACGAGTAAAGCTGATTAGGTGGTTTAGGTTAAAGATTATATTAATGAATTTAATAAATACTTTTTGTATTCATTTTTGAAGAATCTAAATTATTGCATTTGGACTTGGAATAATATTGGTTATTGAACCAAGTGTGAATCATTTACAACATGATTACCATTTGTCTTACGGTGAAGGAAACCATCGTGAGGAAACCTGGATGTCTGAGAGAACTTAAAAAAAAATCATTTTCAGTCTGCGAATGTGCACTTCGCCAGTTTGGTGGAATATGACCTGATATTTCCTTAAGGGCTCCTGACCATTCTTCAATTTGAGGAAAGCCCGTGCCCAGCAGTAGAAAATTAAAAAGGGCTGAATAAATGACTTAATAAATTATATCACTTGACGACACGTTTGGCTTAGTTTGTAGTGACCCTACTTGCTGTGCCAGCGGACGCGGGTTCGAGTCACGGGTGTTCCTTTTGTGTGATGAGCATGAATGCTTGTACTCCAGTCGTGCGTGTTTATATTTTTAATATGTATGTATTTAAAGTTATATATGTGTAGTGTATAAACTATCTGGTATCCATAATACAGGCCTCGTAGCTTACCATGAAACTAGATAGTGCTATGTGTTAATGTCCCAACATATTTATATGTTGGGACATTCGCTTCGCTTCGGGTTCATCCCTAGACAAAAACAAATGTATCCCACAGGAACCGTACACTTTTCCGGGATGATATATAGCCTTCCTCAGTTAACGGGCTATCTAATGCAAAAAGAATCTTTCAAATCGGGTTTGTAGTTCCTGAGATTACCGCGTTCAACCAAACAAACCAAACAAACAAACTCTTCAGCTTTATAATATTAGTATAGATATTATTTAGTAAAAGAATTAAGCGTTCATTTCTTTGAATTGAAACGAAATGAAGAATCTTGAGTTGGGAAAAAAATAAACAACATCAACCAATTCTAAAATATTAGTTGTATTTAAAACAAGCCATCAATACAGCGACTACAAAGTTGGCGAATAATTTGGTGAGTGAAAAGTTTTGTTTTCAAACTAGGGTAATGGCTGTGAAGAAATAAAAACAACAATTATTTATTGTTGAAAAAATGATTTAGGTACATCACTGGAAGAATTTTAAAATTGTTGGTTTTTAATACAAGTATTTTTATTACTTTCTCCTCACAAAGCTCTAGTTTTGATCGACTTCAAAAAGTCAGAGGTACTTTATTCGTCTAGATTATCGTCCGTATACACGCGATATCTAAGCTGTAAATAATGTAATTGTGAATATTTTTTTATATTTTACAATCAATGAATACGTTACGTGGTTTTTAAATTAAAAAGAAATTACCTCTGAGCCTGGAATAAAGACTTTTTAGTAATATTGAGGTCATGAAGTTAATTATATTAAAGACCATCAGGCGCTGGCGATAATTGAGATATTAAAAATGTGTGAAAATATCTATTTTTCACTAAGTTTTAGTTTAGTTTTGTATTATTTTGTTTGTTGTTGTATTATTATGTTTAGTATTAGTTTGAACTGTAATGTACTTTACATTTTTTTTTGAGTTTTCATGCAAAGGGTTCACTTGTTGAAGAGTGATTGAAGTAAAACAGAAGCAAGTGTTTAAACATAAACATATATAATTAAAAAATAATATATCAATAGATATAATAAATATATGGTACCCTGAACATTCCTTTATACTTGTAAGTTTCTATTAACGATATCGATTATAGATATAGTCAGAAATAAATAAATCACTTTAATTAGATATTATTTTTAATAATTTTTGCTAATTTCCATCATTTTCTCAAAGTTGAGACTAATATGTAAGTTCAACTTTAACCTTTAATACTAATTTCCAAGGATTTAGTAATTCCTCTTCACAAAACCTTCGACACTGATAGATGACGTTCATAAGCGATCAAGTGCTTTCTATTACTTTCCAAGACAAACATCTGGTGAGATTAAAATAGACTGTTGATTTTTGAAATATTATGGATCTTTTCTTTTCTCGACACTCTTTCGATGACACGTTTGGCTCAGTTTGTAGTGACCCTTCTTACTGTGCCAGCGGTCGCGGGTTCGAGTCCCGCTGAGGACATTCATTTGTGTGATGAGCACGAATACTTGTACTCCAGTCATGGGTGTTTATATTTATTATATGTATGCATTTAAAGTTATATATGTATGTGTAGTGTATCAACTATCTGGTATCCATAACACAAGCCTCGTAGCTTACCATGGAACTAGACGGTGCTATGTTTTAATGTCCCAATATATTTATTTATTTTTATTTCACTGTCATTATTTAAATGTTACATTATTATTTTTAATTTTATATCAAAAGTTAAGAATATATTTTTAACTAGCAACTTACTCTTGCTTCGCTCGGGTTCGCCCCTAGATGCGTTTTAACGGTTAGTATAGAATAGATTGATTTAAGCAATCTGTACTAACATTAGGCAGCAGAAGATTTTTTTTTGTATTTTTTTTATATTTACGTTTGAAAATCCTAATTTTAGAACTATTAGATATATTTCAATGTTTTTTTTTTCATTTTATAGTCTTTTTGTTGAGGTTATGCTACCAGAATTGCGGAAACTTAGATCCTACTAACAAATATATTTTTGTATTTATTTTTATTATTATTAGTAAGGATTATTTATAAGTGAACTAGCAGACCCGGCCACGCGTTGCTGTGGCACACATATGAAAATCGTCAATTTTGCAATAAAAAAAAGGAAATAATCGGGATAAAAACTATCCTATCTTTTAAGTTGGAACAAATCACACATTTTGAAAAAAAAAAACGTTAAGATCGGATAAGTAGTTTCGGAGTTCATCCCGGACCAACATCGTGACACGAGATTTATATATATTAAGATTAAGATATGCAGTATTAAGAATCGATTCTGTGACCTTTCGCAAAAATAATTTTCATATATACGAAATATAATATGAGGCCACTGTGCCAAATGAAGTCAACTCAATACAAACGTAAAAAAATCATCTAATATATAAAAATCTAGTGTCACGGTGTTTGTGGTCGCACTCCTCCGAAACGGCTAGACCGATTTTCATGTTTTTTTTTTTTATATTTGGTAGGTACGACAATATGTCGTAAAGTATTTTTGACTTTCCTACACCCATCCTAATTTTTTAATCGCAATTTAATTATTTTTGTATGAACAATATTATATAAATACATAGCGACGAACCCAAGCGAAGCGAGGGTGAGTTACTGTATAACATAAAGCCAAAGAGTTATTTTTCGAACATTGAACGCGGGCATATCCGCGGGTTTTGCTAGTAATAATATAGAAGTTAAATGGAATAGTTAACTTGTATTTCTTTCTAGTGTATATAAAGTAAACCGTCTGCAAACTTATCATAAGTTAATGGTATATCAAGTAACATGGTAATTACCAAGTTCAAACTTCCCATGTTTGGCCAAACTTTCGAGGTCGTCTGAGGAAATGATTAGATACATTAAAAATCTTCTAAATCGTTCTTAAGGCAGTGGTAGCCCAGTGGTAACGCGCTCGCTTGGAAAACCGAGTAAAGCGGGTTCAAATCCCCGGTCTCGCACCTCTGATATTTTCATGTGCGAATCATTTTCTAACTTGATTACCATTTGCCTTACGGTGAAGGAAAACATCGTGAGGAAACCTGCATGTCTGAGAGAACCTAGCAAGTTTTTGAAAGACATGTGAAGTCCGCCAATCCGCACTTGGCCAGCGTGGTGGACTATGGCCTGATACCCCTCGTCTTGAAGGGAGGCCCGTGCCCAGCAGTGGGACGTTAAAAAGGGTTGAATACAAATCGTTCTTATATTATGATAATACTAGTAACTTACCTTTGCTTCGTGCTAGTCCTTAAGAGAGTTGTGAAGTTTCGATACGCGGCGCGAGTAGGTTTTAAAAAAAATGCTATCTGTTTCATACCGTTCGCTTTGCTAACCAGTATGGTGCGATAGAGAGAGTTGCAAATCTTAGAGGCAATTACCGTTTCGTGTTTGTAATATTATTTCGGGCGATAGCGTTTTCATCCCCATAAACATTTACGAAATGAGACAATTTTGGTCTCATTAGATTCAGTACACCTTAATCTAGGTCTGTACGTTTTTCTTTTTTAGTAACTCAGTTTAATTTAATTAAAAAAAAAACGCTCGAGGAGGTTTTTAAGTCAAAAATACAGATGTTTAGATATATATATATAGTTTTTCATTATATCTAGAACATTTCCAAAGATTATGAAAATTAGACTATTTTAATGGGGGGAAAACGTGATTGATTTTTATATGAAAATTTACAGCTTCACAATCCTCTTAAGCCTAATACCCTATGTGTATTATGTTACTCGAGTCTATGATGTTCTCCTGACCGATTCCGGCCACGGCGGCCAATCTCATTGAGACTAGCCAACTGCGCAGGAGATATTATAGTGCACAAGTGTACGCACAGACACAAGTGCACTCTCTATTCCTGTCACTCTCATACTCCGGTGGGACGACTACTCGACACGAGCGGTGAGAGTTAAGGCGCAGGACCGACGGCTTTACGTGCTCTCCGAGGCACGGGGGTGAAACACCGCCAACTTCCCAACTCCGGGCTGTTACTGAGGCTTACTATACAGAAAGACTCAATAACTAAACTTGGCCCGACCCGGGACTCGAACCCAGGACCTCAGGATGTGCAGCCGTACATGCTAGCCACTACACCACCGAGGCAGTTTATCTCGACTACCACTCGAGTCTATAGTCTGTCTATGTACAAAATTTCATGTAATTTACATGAACCGTCCAACCGTTTTGTCGTAATAAGTAACAAATATACATACAAATTCAAATTTTTGCGTTTATTATAACTTATATATAGTCCGATTATATATTTAAGACTTAATATATCAACTATCAATGTGAAGTGATTTACTATGGAGGTTTCACGTTCAATTCTCATTTTTATTAGTGTATCATATTATACTAGATATTACCCCCGGCTTCACCCGCGGAAAAGGGGAAAAAATAACAATGGATTGCTTAAAAATATTTTTTATAAGAACTTGTAAGTGGCAATATTTTCAAATATTCGGTGAAGAAATGTGAGAAACTTGAGATTTTGCTCAGACGAACATTTTCATTTATATTGATATAAATGTTTAAATAATATACATTATACATATAGATCAAACTAATTTAAGGTATCACCCCCACCATTGATTGTCCAAAGACATTGTTGGATAAAGAAGGATATTATGTCGCTATTTAGTCTTAGATATATAATAAATCTATACATATAATAAAATTGTAACTAAGCCGAATGTGTACATTAAATATTTTTTGGAATATCTTATTGAAATAGACATTTTTATCGATGCAGAAACTAAATCTATAGTTTTAGAATTTTTGTCTGTCTGTCTGTCTGTCTGTTATCGCATAGCGGAAAAACCACTGGGGGGATTTTGATGAAATTTGGTATAATGATAGCTGGTTATCCGAGTCAACATATAGGATACTTTTTACTGCTCGAAAATATCTCATCTCTGAGAAATTTATATTAAAAATTAAAACGTAAGTAGGGACGAACCCGAGCGGAGCGAGGGTGAGTCGCTAGTCAAAAATAAAATTAAAAGGCTTTAAAATGTTCAATACACCTAGCTATCTCAAAAACTACTGCACGTATCTTCTTCAAAACAATTTTCATTCAAAATATTTTGAAAGGTTTGCAGTTTTCCACATCTATAGGTTCTGAGGTGGGGGATAATATTTACGAATTGAGAAACTTATAACTCTGCAACTATGGGCTTAAACAAAAATGTTACTGAGGTACATTAATAAATTTTAAAGACCTTTCCAGAATACCTTAAAAGCTTATATAGACTTAAAAAATATCTGTTATATGTATGATTTTTAACCCCCGACGCAAAAAGAGGGGTGTTATAAGTTTGACGTCGATGTCTGTGTGTGTGTGTGTCTGTCTGTCTGTGGCGTCGTAGCTCTCAAACGGGTGGACCGATTTCGATGTGTTTTTTTTTTCATTTGAAAGCCAGTTTCCTTGCGGTTGTTCTTAGCTATGTTTGGTTAATATCGGTCCAGCAGTGTAAGAGTATCAGCTCTTTTCCAAAATTATTTTCTTTTTAGGGGTTTTTCCTTAAATTATATGTATTTTTTGCGTACTGCTAGTAAACATATATAGAAAACACATTTTTTGGCTTTATTAATATAAAATGTGTATTTAATACCAATAGAATAGACATATTTTGTAGGTCAATAATTCTGTATTAAAAACTCTTTCGGTAAATTGGTTGTTTAGACAAATAAGCACAGACTGACATAACGTAATTATAAGGGTTTTGTCTTTTGGCTACAGAACCCTACTAAAAACTAGGTTGAACAGTTCAAGGTGAATAGTTCATAAAAAGTTAAATAGAATGCACGAGTATATCACTGCGGTATGTAAAGTTCGCCAATGCGCACTCGGCCAGCGTGGTGGACTATGGCCTGATTCCCCTCGTCTTGAAGGGAGGCCCGCGCCCAGCAGTGGGACGTTAAAAAGGGCTGAATACATGTAAAGTAAATGGATTCTACGTTTCAAATTAAACTAGCGCGGATTTATTTTGATTTTTGGTTCCCGCTTGGCTTAGACTCTCCCGTGACTATGATTGCTGTAAAACATTCGAAACTTCCGGATCCACAAAATCAAAATAAATCCGCGAAAAAATCCGAAAAGATGTACAGACGCCTTTAAAAATTAAATAACAGTTATAAAGGTTTTAGTTTAAATAGACTTGAAAACAAATCTTTAATAATGATTTTAGACAGTTCAAGGTTGGTGTGGTGTATTATCACTAGTACCTGGGCGACCGAGCTTCGCTCGGAGTTTTTGGCCAAAAGTACGATTTTCTTTTTAATTTGGCTTAAAAAAATACTAAAAAAAACAAAAGTTTAGACTTCGTATCGATCCGGATTCGAACCCGGATACCTGTGATTGTCAATCTAACGTTTTGGCCGCTTGACCACGATGCTGATGCCCGATTGTGCGAAATTAAGGACATGTTTTACGTGGAATAATGCAAAAGAAAACCGCATGAAAACTCGAAAACACGCATTTTCCCAGGGAGAAAAATTTTTCTCCCTCGAAAACTGCCACATACCTACCAAATTTCAGCGAAATCGTTAGAGCCGTTTCCAAGATCACCGGTATAAATAAATAAAAATATAAATAAATATACAAGATTTGCTCGTTTAAATATATGTATTATTATATATTTTCACCAATTGCTCTAATTTAAATTATTTTTTTTTATGAACGTAGGTACTGTTCGAAATTTGTCCATTTATTTAAACATTATAAAAAACCTAACCGTTTATAAATTCTTTTATTGGTAGCACCATAGCTCGATAATAGTTACTAAAAAATAAAAAAGAAAATCTGTTGAAAACAGAGGAGAAGAAGGTGAACTGTAACCTGATCCCCTCTCATATAAGGAGGCCCGTGACTAGAAGTGAAACGTTAAAAAAAGGTTGAATACAAAATCGCTTGTATGGAATCGTTAGAAGCAATGTATACTTTATTAGTAAATTTGCTTTCATATTTTCTTTCAGACTTAACTCATTTATAGACACTAACACAGTTCATCAAGAAAGATGTTTTCTAGATTCTATCGATTGGTTTAACTGACCGATGACCTAGAAAGTTAGGGCTTACATTTTTAGATCAGTATTTTATTATTACTTAAATTGTAGTAGAAAACAATTGCTATAGAAATTAAAGCTATAAGTATGTCTTGTCTTCGATATCCGGCACGAATATCGCGGATTTGATTTCCGAAAAAATATTACGATAGAGATTTTAATTGATCATATAAGTATTCACTGAACAAAAAGTGTTTAGAACAAAAATTTGTTACATTCAGGAAACAATGCTTTTTTACGATATTTTTGAACTTATTTGTATCACGCTCTTATGAAATTAATATCTGCTATGACTATGTAAATTAAATTTTGGGAGACGATTTGGACCAAACTCGAATTGTTGTACATTAAAACTTTGCATTTTACGTGTGAAATTTTGATGGGAATATAATAAGTATGCTGTCCTTCTTCATCCATTTAGATATAAAACAAATAGTTAAAAAAAATCTATTTCTTATTCTAAATAAGAGGCAAAAGTGATTGACTGATGCATCAACGCACAGGCCAAACTCTTAAGGCTAGAAAATTGAAATTTCGCACACGTATTCCTCATATGACAATGGATTTTTCAAAATTCAACCCCCTAAGGGGGTGAAATAGTGAATAAAAGTTTGTATGAAACTTTTTATTCCTTGGATATATTTGCATGAAATTTCATATTTTTCGTAGTTTTATCGCGAGCGAAGTCGCGGTTTCTGTTAGTTTATTATAATTGTTGGACTCTCTTATCGATTTTTTTGGTAATGTGATATATTTATTTTATTTACTTATTTATTTAATTTGTTAACATATTTCTCATATAAAATTAAGATTTTCCATTTGTATCAAAGTTGTATAGGACGGTTACATAAATTATTATTGAAATATGCTGTCACAATTCAAGTTCTCCAGAACTACGAGTTCCAGCAGAGCAGGTATGGTGATCGATGATGATATTGATTTGTATGAATCATAGTTAAGTTTATTTGAAGATATAAAAGTTAGGAAGATATTGAACAAGTAAGTACTATATAATACTAGCTGACCCGGCAAACGTTCTGCCATATAAATTATCATAGAAATATAACGATAGATTAAAAAATACTAAAATCGCGATTAAAAAATGGGGGGTGGGGATAGGAAGATGAAAAATACCTTAGGACCTATACTCATACCTACTAAGTATACAAAAAAAACATTAAAATCGGTCGAGCCGTTTCGGAGGAGTGCGACCACGAACACCGTGATTTGAAATTTTACTTATTTTTGTATATTGTAATATTTCAAAGTATTTTAGTATTTAATACATATTTTTCTTCTAAAAAATATCTCTTCAGAAGTATGACCTACTGAAGAAAGGAGGTGAAATAATAATGGTAATTGTTCTGGGAAATCATATTTTGATAACATCTAAAATTCGGTCTAGACGTCCTCGACGACCTAAGTTTAAGTACTTTGTCTTATAGCCTTCTACAGATACAAGTATTTCGAATTTTCTTAGTTTTAATACTTTACTATGAAATTGTTTATTTATAATAGGCATAAAAAATGAGATATTTTAGCGAAATTGCAGTATCTATCTCCATGCTGTGCAATTATCGTTATTGTATTCAGCTCTTTTTGACGTCCCACTGTTGGGCATGAGCTTCTTTAATGTGAAGGGGATCAGGCCATAGTCCATCACGTTGGCCAAGTGCGGGTAATGCAAGTATTAGTGAGAATTATTCCCAAGCGAGCCTGTTACCTTCATCTTCCAAAAAATATAATATGGTAAAAAATCATAACAAATATACCATTCAGCTACTTTTATGGATATAAACTGCCATTTGGTAAAAAAAAAACATTAAAATACTCTAAAAATATTTAAAATATTTAATTCTGTCTTTTTAGATAAGATATTTCAGAAAACACATGTTACATAGTTTTGTAGGTACCACATAGTTACCCAAACACGCGTACCCCCTCCCCTAGACAGGGCGGCGCCGGCCAAGGCTGTCTAGAAACAGGGGCTAAGGACTTGACGTTTTTTATCTTTTATCTAATGCTAGGTTCCGTTATCGGTTATAGGTTTGACTATCTAGAGTGTGAAGCCTTTCTCATTTTTCATATATTATAATATGAATATTTTGTGATATCTTCTTATCAAGTTTTTCTTATCATTGGTACATAAAATGTGAGGTTACTGAATTTTAGACTAAATATTTTTACTAGCGACGAGGTAACCTTTAACTCTGTATGATCTTTAATATTTTTAACCGACTTCCGAAACGGAGGAGGTTCTCAATTCGTCCGAATTTTTATTTTAGTGCAATAAAATCATATTCTATAGGGATTCCTTCAATTAAAAAAAAAATTAAATAATAAATAGTCAATCTCATAGTTTATCATTAAACGAACAGGTTCAGGTTTCAAAGAATTTAATGTGTTTGAAAACAACCCATGACAAATACTTAGTAAAAGGATATATGATAAACATATAATATTAATCTGTATTAAAATATGGCAAGTACTAAGTACATACATATATCTATCTCGTTCCTGTATTTAAAAAAAGCCTTTATTATAATTTTAAGCTAAAAGCTACTTGGCTTAAGCTATTTTTTAATAATAAGTGATTGTCGTAGTATATTAGTATTGTTGCCAGTGTATAACATATTTACGTCAAATGGTAATCCATGACGGCACGTTTGGCTCAGTTTGTAGTGACCCTACTTGCTATGCCAGAGGTCGCGGGTTCGAGTTCCGCTGGGAGCATTCATTTGTGTTATGATCACGAATGTTTGTACTCCAGGCATGGGTGTTTATATTAATAATATTATGTATTCAACCCTCTTTAACGGCCCACTGCTGGGCACGGGCCTCCCTTTCTAACTTGATTACCACTTGCCTTACGGTGAAGGAAAACATCGTGAGGAAACCTGCATGTCTGAGAGAACCTAGTAAGTTTTCGAAAGACTTGTGAAGTCCGCCAATCCGCACTTGGCCAGCGTGGTGGACTATGGCCTGATTCCCCTCGTCTTGAATATTATGTATATTTAAAAAAAAGTTATATAATATGTGTAGTGTATCAACTATCTGGCATCCATAACACAAGCCTCGTAACTTAATATTAAACTAGATGGTGTTGTGTGTTAATGTCCCAACATATTTATTTATAAACATATTTTCTGTCATCATCTAACACTTCATCCATAAAAGTCGTTGTACTAAAAGATATTTAGTCCTAAATATCCTCATAAATGTCTTGAATCTGTCTGGCCTAGAAGAAATAACTAGCAAAGTATTCTTAAATACAGTGGCGAGACGGCGTTGACTGACCTAGTATCCTGTCCATATGGTGCTAATGAAACGTAATTAGGATTATATATTGATTAATTAAATAAACTTGTATGTAATTTGTGTAATATATATATATATATATATATATAAAATAGATGTGTGTATGTTCTCTATGAACTCCAAAACAGCTGACGCGATTTTGTTAAAAATTTTCAGGCAATTTTCAGATTAGCCCAGTGGATGATCCTATAAAGTTTGGTAGCGATCGGAAATTTAAACGCAGGCTAAGCCGCGGGTTGTGCTAGTATGAAATATAAGAGACCTCTTTGCTTTTGTTAATTTGACAGAAAATTTTACGTCCCATTCAAATATCCCTTTAGGGGTGAATTCTAAACGAACTTGTTTTTGTGGTCATTTTAATCATTTAAAAAAATGGTTATTTTTCTTTTTGCCCGACTGCGGCGGCGCTCTAAGGAGGGCTATATGTTTTATCTGTATGTTTGTATGTATGCATGTAGGTTTTTTGTTAGTATGTTTAGCAGTTGTAAATTAATTTTCAGGATTTAAATGAAAATATAAAAATAACTCAGATATTACATAACCTTTTATACCCGAGAGATAAAATTCGTTTTAATGCTATTAAAATATGGTTACGTGGTTTCCTTTGTGTCCAAAACATATGAGAAAAATACAGAAAAAATCCATGAATCCATCCTGCTGGTGTTGGTCTCCAGCAATCAGACCCTCACGATCGTGAGTTTCAGGAAATAATTGTAAGTCAGTCAGTTGAGTGTGTATCATCATCGGATTTTAGTATACTGAATAATGGAAATAGAACTATGTTTTACAAACATACTTTTATACTTGAAATATGGAATATTATTTATATAATTTTAGCTATTATTATTATAATTATTACAATTTTTTAGAAAACTTTATTGTTTTGTAATCTATATATTTAGTGTTGCCATTATTATATCTATAACTACTAGCAGACCCGGCCACGCGTTGCTGTGGCACACATATGAAAATCGTCAATTTTGCAATAAAAAAAGGAAATAATCGGGATAAAAACTATCCTATCTTTTAAGTTGGAACAAATCACACATTTTGAAAAAAAACGTTAAGATCGGATAAGTAGTTTCGGAGTTTATCCCGGACCAACATCGTGACACGAGATTTATATATATTAAGATAAAGAAAAATAGAATATTAATTATTTAAGCCACATACATTTTTGTTCTATGTGTACTTTAGAAAATTAAAATTAATTAAGAATTACATTTACAAATGAAAAATATTAATTTGAAATACTGTTATTTCGATCCACACAGTAATAAATTACTACATCTAACTGTCTGTTATGTTTAGATTTATTATTAGATTTTATAATATTAATAACAGGATCCTACGACGATGGTATATTGTAAGTATAATGTAAGGTATAAGCATATTGTAAGGTACTCTGGTGCTAATTTTCAAAATTCTGAATTCATTTTTTTAATTTGTGGGTAGGCTATCTGTAACAACTATATAATGCCTTTGAGACATCTAACACCTTAGTCTCTCCGTTGACCATGATTGCTGTAAAGCAACCGAAACGTCGGGAACCAAAAATCAAAATAAATCCGTGAAAAAATCCGAAAAGATAGTATTATTTAAATACCTAAATAAACAAAGTAAACGGGTGCAGGTCTTCAAGAACAACACCCCAGGTCCAGATTTTATAGATTCTTTTATCGCCAGTAATAATCTAATCATCAGGATTGCATCAAACATCAAGGGGTCAAACATTCAGGTCGTCCATCAACCTTATCGTCGTCTTTTTTCACCACAATTGGAATGTCAGCCTTTGTCAAGAGGAATGGCATCAATAGTTTCAGATATCAACTGATCTTCAGACTTACTTTAAAACGGCTGGATGTCCAACGAGTTTAGTATTCCTTGCAAGCATCATTCGTACTAATACTGCCCTAAGCACTTTGATAGTTTCAGTGGCTTATTTCCTTGATATCTCCGCCGTTCTGCATTCTCAGCTTTTTACAAGTCTTCCGGTTTGTAATTCATGTAGGGTTTTAGGCCTGGATCCTTTTGATACGTTCGCACCATTTTTATTCATTGGCTATCTACCTCTAACAATGAGGAATAGAACTCAAATAAACAAAAGATTACCTAACCTCGCTTTTGTGTGTTTAAGTACCCATGGGGTGTCCAACTAGTCCCACTTTAGCTTACGAAACGTAACGTAAACGTACATAATAATTTAATATAATGAGTTAGTACATTCATACAGTCTACCACCAGTTCGGAATGTAAAAGCGTCAATCGATCAACTGGCGAGAGAAACCTAGCGGCATAACAATCTTTTTTTTAAATAAAATATAAAAGTATTGAGTTAAACTAACAAAATTAATAATGTATTAAGCCTTAAATATAAACCAATTTCAAAACAACCTAAAAAGTAACTATACCCATTTGCAGGCTTAAAAAACATACATCTAAATTAAGCTCATACTTACCTCACGCGGAAACAAAACTCGCCCACTCCTTTGAAGTTCAGTAAAATATTTACCTTTTTACGTAACAGTTCTCATAGAATTATAAATTAATAAATATATATGTTGCGACATTAACACACAGCAGTCCAGATAGTTGATACACTACACATATTATATAACTTTTTGTTAAATATACATATTATTAATATAAACATCCATGACTGGAGTACAAACATTCGTGAACACAAATGAATACCCCCAGCGGAACTCGAACCCGCGACCGCTCGCACAGCAGAGTCATCACAAACTGAGCCAAACGTGTCGTCAAAATTATACATATCAATAAGCCCTAGTTAAACTCAAGCTTTATCTAAGTCCAACATCCCGCATTAATAACAAAGTTAACGCCGTAACCTATAAATTAGCTTCTATTATTCTATACAAAAAACTACATTCATTTGTTGCGGGAAGGACAAACCAACAAATTTGTCTTTATATTAGATAGTAAAAATGAATTTTCTACCAACAAAAACAATAAAACAAACTGCACAAAGAACAAAATCTTAAATCGAGCGAGCATAAGCTATGGAAAATATATAAACTACAAATATTTTGAACATCGATAAATAATAAAGTCTCCCAACATTTTGTCTCGTCGTATTTACGACGTAACGAATTTTATGATTATTTTTACGGTATTTTTATTCGTACAATTCCGATAACCGATGTAATGGATCAGCATCATCACGCAGATGCACATAAAGCGACAAATCATAAAGAAATACTTGATGTAGCAAAAATATATGATACATGTCTACACAGTCGTGAACCCGTGGATTTGTATGGAATTTCTTATTCAAGAGATTTTGCCAAATTCATCTCAAAACACACCAAAATAGAGAGAGGCAAACCGAAATTAAAATGATAAGAAAACACCAAATAATAATTAATAAACAAACGTTTAAGTCATTTTAAGACGGTCAAGGCGTTCAATAATGAAGAATACGATAGAGAATATTGTTTGAACCGTGAAAGGTATCTTTTAAATCTTTTTTATACTTCACTACATAGTATAAAACAAAGTCGCTTCCCGCTGTCTGTCTATCCCTATACATGCTTAGATCTTTAAAACTACGCAACGGATTTTGATGCGGTTTTTTTAATAGATAGAGTGATTCAAGAGGAAGGTTTATATGTATAATACATGCACATTATAGTACAGAAAAGCCGAGAATTTCAAAGATTTGTTTTTCATACTAACCGTTAAAACGTACCTAGGGACGAACCCGAGCGAAGCGAGGTGAGTCGCTAGTAATAATTAAAATTATCAAGTGATTTTTTGCTAAAACGTGTATTTTTTGTTTTTAATGTTATTTTTATTAGTTTTTTAAGTACATCTTTGTATTTATTATATATTTGTATGATATGTATATGAATAAATACATATATACTTTTTCTACTGTCTCTTTATATATCTGTCTATTTATATTTAAATTATTTTAGTACTTTTTCCTAAACCTAAATTTTGCCTGGAAGAAATCGCTCTTTTAGCGATAAGGCCGCCTCTTGTACCTTCTTCTATATTTTGTATATTTTCTTTTCTCTTTTTGGGTAATCAATAAAGAGTTATTCATTCATTCATACATATTCTTTTTTGTAACTAAGCTGGTGGATGGCGTTAATAACTGCGACACTTTTTACCAACTTCTTATCGTTTTTATTTTATCTTGTTGCTATAGTATACAGCATCCTAAACATAAAAAAAAAAAAACTATATAGAGTTCGTCACTTAAAAAAAGTACATCAAAAATAATTAGTGCCCTTACACACGCATAAAGACTTAAATGGAAACGGGCAGGTCACGTTGCAAGACATTAGAATAACAGATGGACCAAAATGAACCAAAAAAGTGATCTCTTGGTTAGGACCGCTTGGCAAACGTAAATAAGGAAGACCACATATATGCTGGGGTGACGAGATCGTGCTTATAGCTGGACCATGCTGGATGGATTTAGGAAAGACACAACTGTCATTCTCTGGATAAGGCCTTCACCTCAGAGATTCTTAAATAGAAATGATTATTTGAATTAATTTTTAGCAATGTAATTTTTAGAGAAATATAAGTTTTTTTATTTCTTATTTATTGCTATTGTGTTCGAAATTTTAATAAACGTTGAAATCTTTCTCAGAATATGTATTACTAGTAACTTACCCTCGGGTCACCTTCAGTTCTCGCGGGTACTTAGATGAATTTTTGTCGTACATTTTATTGTTTTAAAAAGTTTAGGCTTTGGACGCAAATAAAGCAACTCAACGACCAGCTTTTTTCAACTTCAATTAAAGTTATTATGATCTCTGATCTCAATAAACTCAGCAGCAGCAGTAACGTAGTAGTACTACAAGAATTTTCAGAATCGGATCAGTAGTTTCAAAGATTACCCTCTACAATCTACATACAAACTACCATATTTACAAACATACAAACTTTACCTGTTCATAATATTAGTAGAAAATGACGTATTCTAACAAATGATATAAAAGGGGAAAGTAATGTTTCGAACTTTGTCATGCTTTATATTTTGCTTTTTTCCTGCTTTTTTATGCAGTCCAAGCATAAATCCCATGTAGCACCGTGGATTGACTATAATCTCTTACTGCTTTTGTAAAAAGAGGTATTCAATTTTGGTGTGTTATTAGTGTATGTTTCGCGATACTTACATAATATGTATCTATACTAATATTATAAAGCTGAAGAGTTTGTTTGTTTGTTTGTTTGGTTGAACGCGCTAATCTCAGGAAGTACTAATCCGATTTGAAAAATTCTTTTTGCATTCGATAACCCGTTAACTGAGGAAGGCTATAGGCCTAAAGTTAAGTTATATATATCATCCCGGAAAAATGTACGGTTCCTGTGGGATAGATTTGTTTTTGTCTAGGGACGAACCCCAAGCGAAGCGAGGGTGAGTCGCTAGTCTATACTAATAATATTATAAAGCTGAAGAGTTTGTTTGTTTGGTTGAACGCGCTAATCTCAGGAACTACTAATTGGATTTGAAAAATTCTTTTTGCATTAGATAGCCCGTTAACTGAGGAAGGTTATAGGCTATATATCATCCCAGAAAAATGTGCGGTTCCCCTGGGATAGATTTGTTTTTGTCTAGGGACGAACCCGGGGCAAAGCGACGGTAAGTCGTTAGTTAATAAATAAATGTGAGAGTAGCTCTGTCCTTCTCCTTTACACGCTTATACCGCTAAGCAGATTTCAATAAAACTTGACAAAGACATAGTTTGTACCATGGGATCGGAAATAGGCTACCCTTGATCCCCGCCCTGTATATCACGCGAGTGCAGCCGCGGACAAACACTAGTTCTTAATAAATTGAATTTTAAAAAACTCATCGATCAGAAAAGTACTAGATACACAATCCCACGCAAAAGTTCTCTTAAAACTGTTACTAATTGTGTTATTGTAATTATTTTAGTTGAAATAAATATACAACATTATAATTCAACCTTAAATTATTATGATGATGATATATTTAAAGACGTTTTCACAATTATTATTTTTTAAATAAAAGCGCGCTTAAATGTTCAAATGAGCGCTCATTCGGTAAGGATATATTTTGACGCTGATTATGTATCTACTTTTTTGATTGATGGAAAATTTTTATCAAACAATAAATATAAAATTAGGTATATAGAATAATGTACACACATATATTACAACATAATTAGAAAGAAGAAGTTTATTTAAACACGTTTTAGTTTTTAGTTTAAAAATTAAACGGAAATTGATGGAACAGTTTGTGAAAATGTATTGGAAAATGAGAGTGATTAATTTACAAAAAAAAAATCCGACTGAGTAAAAAATTAACTAAAAAGATGAGAATAATTTGACGAAGGAATATAATATTTAATGTACATACATACACCCATACATACATATGTACATATATGTAGGTCAAATACATAACCCTCCTTTGGGCTTCATAGCAGTCGGGTAAAAACTAAAACTTACGTTAAACACAAATGAGTAGTATAAGGAGAAAAATAGCATAAATAAAATAGGTATGTAGAGCTTGTACTACTAAGAGCAAGCAACGTTACTAAACAAAATTACTGTACAATTTTAAAAACTACAAAACGGCACATAAGTTCAAGTTTATCTTAAGGTTATAAATCCTTGGTCCTGTTTTACTAAACTAAGCTAGATTATGTAAGAAAATTGAAAATATTTAAATATTTAATCATGTTTTCATTTCTCGTATTTCGCTTATCGCACCGATGTGAATTTTCTGTTTGACCGCCATTTTTACAATTTTTTTAATATTTCCGGCAATAAAGTTTATACACAAGGTTAGTTACTTACCGGAAATGTTTAAATTCAAATCCATAACGACAGTAGGCTGCTAACCTTGTCGTTAGCTATATTAATAAATGCATTTTAACCGATTTCAACAGGAGGAAGTATTAAATTCGACTTTTTGCGAGTTTTTATAATTTTGCTTCCTTAATAACAATTCACCTCTATTAGTGATTTTTTTTAAATTGCATTTAAGATGTGGAATGTAAATATGTTATTAACTTAAATTTTTATCTTGATTACTAATTATTAAAGTGAATATAGTAAAAAAATACCATGTCGAAATCTATAACTTAGAGAGAACTTATAATAACGTTCTACACAGTAGAACGTTAGTTCTACTCAGAAGAACATCTATACAGATAAATAAAATTGGAGTGTCTGTTTGTAATATTTAAATAACCGCTTTTTACTAAATGCATATGGATGTATACACGGTACATATACCAAAACAACATTTTTTACAATTTTTGTCTGTCTGTCTGTTTGTTCCGGCTAATCTCCGAAACGGCTGCACCTATTTTGACGGGACTTTCACTGGCAGATAGCTGCTGTTATAAGGAGAAGCTTAGGCTACTTTTATTTTAGAAAAAGAATCGAAAAAAATTAAAACCCATAAAATTGTGAACAAAATCTGCGTACGGCGAACGTACGTAACGTAAATCACTATATAATTTAAATGAATATCTTACTGTTTATGTATAAACATAGCTAACCGTGAAAACGTACCTAGGGACGAACACGAGCGAAGCAAGCGTGAGTCGCTAATGAGTAAATATTACAGTTGATAATTAACAAAACTTAAAAAATATACTATCAATCTGAATATTTTAGGGTAATCCATGTAAAGTTTTTGGTTTCTAGCAATATAATAGCTTGCGTGATGAGCGCTTAGTTTTGTTACGTTAATACGCTTGTCTTTAACGCATCAGTACGTTTTAGGGGGTCTGAGAACGCCTTCTTTATGGCTTCATTGTTATTCAATCTGGTTAATCGAGTGTTAAACCGTAAGATGTCTTACTTTACGTTGTTGTCAAAGACTATATAGTGCAGTGCTAGCGTACCTGCCTATTGGAAGAGATGTTTTCTTTTCTAATTCGATGCTCTTACTAGTGTGTATCTTAGGAGTCATGTTTGGGTCTTATTACTAAGTCTATTTAATTTTTCGGTTTGTCGTACACTTGCAAGGCTAACCAAGATGAGGTATACGTTGAAATATAAGATTTTTATAGCTCTTTGAACTGTTTATAGGTTATCTATTTAAATTTTCTTAGATTTTCGTAAATACTTGATTTTTTAAATATAACTATTTTAATTTTGATTTTAGGTCTTCGATGTTTCGAATCAGTCAGTCAATCAATCGAGTCAGAGTTTTCTATGATATCAGATACCCTGATAATAGAAAAAGCCGGAAAGTAGCAAATTAAGCGTGGTGTCTTTACAAGAAATCAGTTTTTTGGAACCGTTCCAAAATTGTCGTAGATATAAAAAAAATTATGCACATTTTTGAAGCACTCAGCCTCGCTCCGCTAGGGTTCGTCTCTTGGTACGTTTTAATGGTTAGTATAGATTTCTCAGGGATGAGATATTTCCCGCAGTAAAAAGTATCCTACATGTTGACCCGGGTAACCTATCTATAGCTATCATTAGGATTTTATCAAAATCTGTCTAGTATTTTTCTCGTGATTCGTTCCCAGACAGACAGACAGACAAACATTCTAAAAACTACAAATTCAGCCTTTGTATCGATAATAATGACTGTTTCAGTAAGATGTTCCAAAAAATATTTAATGTACCTACAAATTCGACTCAGAATTTTATTATATGTACCTATACATTATATAGAATTTCAGTGCCTACGGAAACATTCCTTATGCTTACCTCACATACTTGTAATAGCTGTAGTGGTTCTCAACATTTGAAGTACTATTTGTTTTCCCTGACTTCACTTTGAATCTTTTATTATGTGTTGATTTTGAAATATTTTAAAATGCTTTTTTGTAAAAAAAAATTAAATTTGTTTTTATATTTACACTAGCGACTCACCCTCGCTTCGCTTCGGGTTCGTCCCTAGACAAAAACAAATCTATCCCACAGAGACCGTACATTCTTCCGAGATGATATATAGCCTATAGCCTTCCTCAGTTAACGGGCTATCTAATGCAAAAAGAATTTTTCAAATCGGATAAGTAGTTCCTGAGATTAGCGTGTTCAACCAAACAAACAAACAAACTCTTCAGCTTTATAATAATAAGTATAGATTACAAAAATAGGATTTATACAATATCTAAGAAAATTCATGAAATGATCGTTTCAACTACCTTCCTCCACGGAAGCCTTTTACCGTAACATAAACAAACATTTTCCTGTGGTTGACATCTCACATGAATCGAATGAACGTTGCATAAAATCTGAACGAATATATTATTTTCAAAATCAGGAAAGTACTTGGTGTTCTTTCTTTTATATTCAAATAGCGACTCACCCTCGCTTCGCTTCGGGTTCGTTCCTAGACAAAAACAAATTATCCCACGGGAACCGTAAACTTTTCCGGGATGATATATAGCTTATAGCCTTTCTCAGTTAACGGGCTATCGAATGCGAAAAGAATTTTTCAAATCGGATTAGAACTTCCTGAGATTAGCGCGTTCAACCAAACAAACAAACAAACAAACTCTTCAGCTTTATAATATTAGTATAGATTATATTCAAATTAGTGTTTGCTCGCGGCTTCACATGATAAGCGGGGCGGGGTTCAAGGATAGCTTATGTCCGATTCCAGGATGCAATCTACATATGTGCCTATATACCTTGCCAAATTTTATCAAAATCTGTTCAGCGATTTAAACGTGAAAAGGTAACAGATAGAGTAATTTTCACATACACAATATTATTACGAATTTAAAACTAATAAGTCTATCGAAGGTTTTCCTATTTAGTATAAAAAATCCAGTGAAAAACCTAACATGGAAAAAAATGCAAGTCTCGCAACACAGTTCTTCTACTGCAAAAATTTTTGAGATCTAATGTGAAACCAAGTTGGTTAATTTATTCAGTACCTATCTATGGAAGCATCCATCCAATAATTTTGTCATGAATTGTTACGTAATTAGTTAAATAACGACATTTATAGTGACCGTATTAATATTAGATATCTTTATTTCTTTAATAAATAGAATAAAAGTAAGAGTAAGCCCGCAGGGCAGCTTGTGGCGAGCTGTGCGAGTGGCGATACCATGGACCTGAAACCTCCCGAGGGAAACAACATCTGTCCTCCTCTGGCTTGCCTTCATTGGCCGTTCAGAGTGGAGCGCAAGAGCCAAGTACTGGAAAGGATGGAAGTGCTAAATCTGCGTAATAACAGGGAAACCCGTTCACGAGCACTTTCGCGATGGTATAATCAGTGTACACCTCTCGACACCCTTAGCTGACCATGCCGATGTTGCACCGAAGGCAATATGCAGCTTTGTGGCGGCCCATCTAGGGGAAGGCGAGTCACCGTCTGTCAAATATTCAATGTGAGACTGTTGAGCAGACGAACGCCCGGTAGTCGCGTCCAATAGTCCGTTTTTAGTCTATCCAAACTCCATACCATAACTTTATTTAGTTTTTCACATTTTACATAGTCCCTACGCATTATCCGGAGGCCATCTTTGAGCAATTTCCTATGGAATACTCAGAGATGGATCCTGGCTGATGCGTCACATTGAAAAAACTTGAATCTCTTAAGGAGTCTCTACGTGTTCGACCTATAACCCCATGTAAGTCTTCCAAAGGACCGGGCTCCTTCGGCCCCATGAATTCCAAAGAGATACAAATAATAATAATAATGTCCTCCCGTCCGATTTCGGCTATAGTGGCCGATCTCATTCTGCCATCTACGCTGAAGACATTATAGTGCAGCGCGTGTACGCGCAGACACAAGTGCACTCTCTATTTCTATCATTCTCATACATCGGTAGAATGACAGTCGACACGACCAGTGAGAGTTAAGACGCAAAACCAACGGCTTTACATGCTCTCCGACGCACTAAACTTGACCCGACCTGGGACTCGAACTTAGGACATCCGGATGTGCAAGCCGCTGGTAACTATACCACCAAGGCAGTTAAATAGAATGACTTGGCCATTGGAGGGAATGGATCAAAAAAGTTATCAAAATTTCATACATGTAGATATGTATGTTAACTAAAAACTAGTTAAGACAAATACTTATATAATGCTCTAGTCTAAGCTAACTCTCCCTTAAAGACCTAACATAGCAATGATTATTGTGGACAATGCATATATTTTTTTATGATAAATGTTGTTTATGCTATTTTTTAATAATTTTTGCTTAATACTTATAATAATAATATAATATTCTATAATTGCAATATCCACCGCCTTTTTTTATTAATAAGATGAATGGATTTTGAGATACAGTGTGTTTAAAAATAAATTCTATATATATTACAGATAAATACTCTACCACTGCATTATTTTTAAAGTATTAGATTAGAATCGAATTAAAAATCATTTATCTATAATATATATTAATTATCATTTATCTAATATATAAATATCTCATGTCACGGTGTTTGATAACAGTTTTTAATATTATATTTGTATATTTGTAGGTATGAGAATAGATCGTAAAGTATTTTTTATCCTCCTACCCCACTTTCCATTTTTTAATCACGATTTTAGTAATTCTGTATGAACAATATTATATAAATACGACGAACCCGAGCGGAACGAGGGTGAATCGCTGTATAACATAAAGCCAAAGAGTTTTTTTTCGTAGATTGAATGCAGGCGTAGCGGGTTCTGCTAGTTATATATTATAAAACAACGTCGGGTTAGTTACATCATTTATAACTCAAGAACGGCTGGACCGATTTTTATGATGTTTGATTTATTGGATTTGTCTTCGAACTGATTAGAATAATAACATTAAAACATAAAAACTTACACGGTTAACGCTGGTCAATAACTATTTGTATCTATTTAAAACATACCCAGGTAAACCCGAGTGAAACGAGGGTAAGTCGCTAGTTATATTTAAAGAAAACCAGACTAAAATTCTGAACAACTCTGATATGTATAATTATGTCCATAAAAAGGAAGATTACAGTATATATATGTAGAAATCGTAGCACTAGACATTCGATTCTTTGTGGGCCGCAAAGGATATAGCGGAAAGTTATATCTATTTGAATTTAACTCAACAAAACATTTAATGTAAGCACCCTTTATGACTGGTAAGCTAAGCTATAGATATTAAAGAAGATATAAGAATTAATAAATCACATACCACTCAACGCGCAGTATTATGCCAAATCGGTCAACGCGTTTTAAGTTTTTGGTAAAAATAAACGCAATCCATAGTATTCGTTGAGTCTCTGCCAAGGGGGGAAACCTCCTATCGTTTTATAAGCATCGCGTTAGGGCTGTGATATGCGACCAATTTTCATATTTTCGAATTAAATGCGCCTTAAAAGTTGGCGGTACACACGCCCATGATATTAAGCTCATACTGTGAGAGATAAGTTAAATATTCATAGATTGTACAATATTTTTTTAAAATCTTATTTGACTTAACTAAACTATACATTATTATGAATCTTTTCCAATTTGTTGTTTTATATAGTACCATTAATAAATTAGCTTCAAAAATAAATATGTCATAAATATTACCTACTATAATCCACGAAAAACCAATCAGTCTTGGTGAAATAACACTATTAGGCGTCAAAGCCTCTCTTTAAGCCTTTCTACCTTTGGATGTAATCATAATCTAGACATATCTTATTTACTAGAAAATATCATCATAATTATTTATCTAAACCTAACACTAGAAAAAATCTAGATTTTTGTACCCTTTCAATTCCGAGTCGGTTAAAACCTAGTATAAACACAAACGAATTTGGCATTAAACTTAACAATAAATAACATGCTAAAACAACAGAACGGTTTAAAAATGCAAATTTACTTGCTCTATCGAAAAAATTTATCAACGTGTCAGATTTATTGCGCTAGTTATCCTTAAGTTTGATTAATTATTCCCATAAAAAAATTTTTTACAATATTTTTTTCTCTCCAGTGCCAGCCCTAGATTTGGGACGCTAAGGCCATGCAATTGTGCAGTAATATTGTGAATTTAATGGCCTCCGAACAAATCGTAGCCGGTCGTATATAACTGTTTTATGTATCGCTAGTAATAAGTTTGTCGGCTAGACTTAAAGCCGTTAAGTTGTGGTCAAAATTTTAAGCTAATAGTTATCCTTTTGGTTATTTAACACGATTTAAATCGTAAAATTGTAATTTAATCTTGGAAATCAATTTTAACCTTCCTCTGATTGTGATATCGATTTGAATCTTTGTATGTTCTATTGCTCTGTAATACATAGCTTGTTGCCTATTTTAATTATCGGTTTCCATTAAATATGCCTTGAGACCGATTTAAATATAAAAATGGCAAAGTTATGTTTGTTTATCATTTTAAAGTCTTAAATTTTTGTGTTATAAACTAACTAGCAACTCACCCTCGTTTCGCTCTGGTTCGTCCCTACTTACGTTTTAACGTTTAGTATAGATTTCTCAGAGAAAAGATATTTTCCCGCAGAAAAAGTATTCTATATGTTGATCCGGATAACCAGCTATTATCATGCCAAACTTCATTAAAATCCCTCCAGTGGTTTTTCCGTGATGCGGTCACAGACAGACAGATCGACAAAAATTCTAAAAACTATAGATTCGGCTTCTGCATCGATAATAAAATATTTCAATGAGATTTTTCAAAAAAATATTTAATGTACAGATTCGGCTTAGTTACAATTTTATTATATGTATAGATTATTTTGCACTTAAATACATAGCTAGCAGTTTATGCTTGCTTCGTCTAAGTTCGTCCCTAGATGCCTAATTACTAACCTATATGCTACACTAGTTCTATTTATGTACTATTTTTTTCCCAAAACAGTTCAGTCGTTTTAGCGCAAAGAAGTGATGAACATACATATAAACCCATGCAAACACGGGATTTTCTTCAATACGAGGCCCACCACGCTGGCCAAGTGTGGGTTAGCGGACTTCACAAACTTGCTAGATTCTCTCAGACATGCAAATTTCTTCACGAAGTTTGCCTTTACTGTTAGACAAGTGGTAATCATGTTGGAAATGATTCGCACATTAAAATAGAGGTGCGAAAACCAGGATTTGAACCCGCTTCACACGGTTTCCCAAGCGCGTTACCACTGTGTTATCAATGCTTTTCCATAATATTAGTCCGTATATATTAAAGTTATGTTTGCTCATCATAATATTATGTAATTTTTGTTCTGCAGAGGAAGTATCGTCAATATTGTTGGGAGTTATACTTCGCGCGCGCTCCACATAGTAACGGCTGTATAAATAATAACTTTTTTCATCTTTAAATATAACACTTAGCTAAGTTTATTTCTTTCCTCGGTTGAATTACCAAAGACACTCCCTTATAAAGTGGGGTTATATTATTTATATATATATATATATATATATATATATATATATATTAGTATTGAGAAAACTGCCACTTTACTTATATACATATATATGTATAATGTAATATAAGTAAAATGGCAGTTTTCTCAATACTTTTCCTTAACAGATTGAACGATTTTGTTAAGTTTTTGTATATTTAGTAGGTTACTTGGATGGTTTTCAGTAACTCTAGTTAATAACATAATGTCTCAGTTCATTCACTATTTTGTAGTAGTTTTAAAAGAACTTTAACCGAATCCAAACTAGAGTATAACCAGTTGATAAAATTGTTTTGTTTTGAAGTAATTTGAAATTATTGAGATCTTTTTGCCAACATCTCGCTTAGTAAGCGGGCGGGGTAGCCTATGTCTATCGCTGTGATACAATCTATTTCTAATCTAATTCTAATTCTTCTGAAATTCATCGCAATCTGTTTAGTGGTTTATTCGTGAAAGGATAACAAATAGACAGACAGACATTTATATTTTATACTTATAATATATATATTATACTTTCACGTTTATATTTTTTTTACATCTATTTTTATAGACTACTAGCGACTCACTCTCGCTTCGCTCTGATTCATCCCTATCTGTTTAATCCGTTTTAATGGTTAATATGGAATAGATAGACTATATATTGTAAATACATAGGTACAAAATAAACACTTTGAACTTTTCTTTCTTTCTGAGCTGTTTTTTTAGGTTTTCCCTATTTTTTTATACCTAAACCACCCCTGACACACCCCCAACAAAACAATAAAGAATTATTCAAATCAGTCCAGCCGTTTTTGAGTTTTAGCGAGACTAACGAACAACAATTGATTTTTATATATTTAGATTTGTATACGACGTAAAGCTTATTTGTAAATAAGCTTTAAAAAGTTTTATAAAACTTTTTTATGTTTAGGAACTAGCTAGAGAAGCGTATGTACTTACGGCGTAAAAAAAAATAGTCTTCTAAATATATTTTTCTAGGGACAGCGGCTTGAGATGGCTGTTGTTATTTCTTGTATATCTAAAACAATAAAAAAACATCATAAGAAACCTAAGATAGTGATAAAGTTGATAATCTATACATATAATAAAATTCTAACTAAGCCAAATCTGAACATTAAATATTTTTTGGAAAATCTTATTGAAATAGCCATTATTATCGATAGAGAGGCCGAATCTATAGTTTTTAGAATTTCTGTCTGTTTGTGTGTCTGTTACCGCATCACAAGAAAACTACTGGATAGATTTTGATGAAATTTGGTATAGTGATAGCTGGTTATCTGGGTCAACATATAGGATACTTTTTACTTCAGGAAAATATCTAATTTTTGAGAAATTTATATTAGACGTTAAAACGCAAGTAGGGACAAACCCGAGCGAAGCGAAGGTAATTCGCTAGTACTTGTAAATAAGTTATAAAATTCTCGTGTCACAGTGTTTGTAATAAAACTCCTCCGAAACGGCTTGACCGATTCTTATAAAATTTTGTGTGTATATTCAGTAGGTCTGAGAATAGGATGTAAACTATTTTTCATACCCATAAGTGATAAGGGTGGTCCACCCTAGGGACAAACCCGAGCGGAGCGAGGGTGAGTCGCTAGTACATAAAATAATAAAATAGTAACAAAGCGAAATCTTTATATTAAATATTTTTTTAAAACAATTACTGTTACATGTTGTGTATAGAATATAGATCCAAAAGTTAGATTTAGAGTTAATTATTGAACCTTTTGTCTGTTTGTATATTTGTTTGCATTTCAAGAAAAAAATACTGAACTGATTTTAACCAAACTTTATGTAGTGACATTCGAGTCAACATTTAGGATACCTTTTACTACAGTTACATCTTTATTCACGGGAAAACACTATAATCGGTTCTATCGAGTCGTCCTTAGCAGTTTACATGGCTAACAATGGATAAAGCTTAAGAGATACATCATAACATTATAGTAAAAAACTGTAGGTCTTAAAAAGGCCTACAGAAAAGTCCACGATAGCTTATGTCAATCTCTTAAAGTACATTCGCAATAACTATTTCTATTTATGTATTTAAAACATAGATACCTAAAAATACACCTGTGCGAAGCGAGTCGTTAATTATTACAAAAATTATACGACTACGTATTTATAAAAAACTAGCAGAACCCGCGACTTCGCTCGCGCTAAAACTACAAAAAAAAGTCTTTGGCTTTATGCTATTAGTAATAATGTATGGAAGTCTGCCCGATTTGTTGACATTTATGATTACTGCTCCGCTCCCTTGAGTACTAGCATGATGATATATAGATTATAGCCTTTCTCAATAAACGCGCTATTTAAAGCAAAAAGAATTTTTCAAATCGGATTAGTAGTTCTTAAGATTAGCGCGTTCAAACAAACAAACAATCAAACGCACAAACAAACAATCAAATAAACTCTACCTCTTTATAATATTAGTATAGATTAGAAATAATACGTAGGTACGTATATAATTTTAGTAAACAGTAATAATTCCTAAATACAAAAACGAAGAAAATCTCAGTACTTAAACGCTGAAAAATTTAATTTATTTAATGGAATCCCCAATGTTTGCGGTCACATTTACGAGATTTAGAACCCATTTTAATTGGGAAAGGGGAATAAATGGTGTCCTATCTAAATTTATAACGATTTATACAAATATATTGTAAAACTATAGCGATATAGTTATATTAAACTATAGCGATATTATTTCTCAGAGATGAGATATTTTTCTGCAGTAAAAAGTATTCTATATATTATTGACCCGGATAACCAGTTATCATCATACCAAATTTCATCAAAATCGGTCCAGTGGTTTTCTCGTGATGTGTTCTTAGACGGAAAGACAATAATTCTAAAAACTATAGATTCGGCCTCTGATTGAAGATTTCCAAAAAAATATTTCATGTACAGGTTCGACTCAGAATTTCGGTATAGGTGTAGATTATAAAACATAGTCGCTATCTGTGTTTGTCTGTTTGTATGCTTACTTCTTATGAACTACGTAACTTTACATACATGTATGTTTTCATTATCACTTAAAGATTTTTTTGACGATTTATATGTCAAATACGTTCATATATATTATATAAATCAAAAATATTTATAAAAAATAAAGAAAAGTCGTCCATCTATACATATAAAATTCAAAGTCCTGATTGATTGGTTCTAGAGACATGGAATTTGGAGGGTGTGTTTTTTGTGAAGTATAGGTATCCACTAAAGGTTTTTCTTGAAATTCGTCCCCTAAGAGGATGAAATGGGGGGTTGGATTGACTCCAAAATTGGTACACGTATTCCTCAATTAAAATTATGAGACACGTGTACCACAGTTTTTTCAAAATCATTTTCCAACAGAGTCAAATAGGGCTTCAAAATCCTACACGGTATGGTTGAAGGGCGCGTGGCGCGAGGGTGGCGCAGGGCATGCGGGGAAGCAGGGGTGTTTCTGGATTAATTACTTATAACGTAAAGCTATAGAATATGTTTTTTTGTAGTTTTGACACGAGTGACGCCGCGGGTTCTGCTAGTCTATATTAATATTATAAAGCTGAAGAGTTTGTTTGTTTGTTTGGTTGAACGCGCTAATCTCAGGAACTACTTATTCGATTTGAAAAATTCTTTTTGCATTAGATAGCCCTTTAACTGAGTAAGATTATAGGCTATATCTCACCCTGAAATATGTAAGGTTCCCGTGGGATAGATTTGTTTTTGCCTAGGGACGAACCCGAAGCGAAGCGAGGGTAAGTCGCTAGTGCTGTATAAAATGGGAGTATGTCACTAATTTATAGAGTAAATGACTGTTTACTACTTATCATCCGCATAATATGCATTTTATTATGTTTACAATCTTTAAGTATGACCTCCATTTTATATGGAAGCTCGTAGAACTGAAATCATTAAGCTTTAGCATCGACTTGACAACTATAGTAAAAATAACCTATATTTTTAACTAACCTTATTACTAAACTATACTCCCAACGTTATACACGGGGGTTAAAACACCAAGGGATAATTTAATGATGACGCCTATTAGATTGTCCTATTGTAGCTTTAATTGTATTTTTTTTCTCTGTACATATTATGGGTTTTGAAAATTGCCTGCAATAATTTTATTACTATTATTATTAAAATCAATAGACTAATTTCAATGCGAACTTTTAATATAAAATTAGGCAAACAGACATCCCCAAACCCCTTCAAAATATTTTACGACAACATACAATATGCACTTAGTGCAATGCTTATACTTAAATATCTCTATCTCTATCTTTTTCTAATAGCATGAAAAATGTCTAACACATACGTCGCGTCGTCTGAAGCTAAACCTAATATTATTGTACTTCAAATCTAAGTACATTTTTCGTAACTCAGGAACTGTGTAATTTTTTTTATGGTATTCAGTGATAAACGAGCAGACAGCCCACCTGATGGAAAGCAGTACCTGTCGCCCATAACACCTATGGTTCATGCACTTAAGTTTTAGGTAACAAAACTGCAGAACCGCCGGTACGTTATCACTGTGGTCGAAATTCGATCGTAATCATTATTAAAAAGAGTAAAACATATAAGAATTTAACTATCTATATTAAAAAAAAACTGTTACCATTTTTTTTTTATTGATAACACTAAAACTCATCAATAGCTACTAAAGAAAAAAAAAGAAAATCGTTTGACAAACAGAGAAGAAAAAGGTACTGAATTGTTTTGTCTTTGTCTATTTTAATTTCATTTATATTACACAACAAGCGAGGTACGTTTTCACGGTTAGCTATGTTTATACATAAATAGTAGCTTGCTACTCCTAAGATATTCATTTAAATTATACAGCGATTAATTATACGATTTACGTTACGTACGTACGCCGCACGCGGATTTTGTTCACAATTTCATGGGTTTTAATTTTTTTCACGGAACCCTGATTCTTTTTCTAAAATAAAAGTAGCCTAAGTTACTCCTTATAACAGCATGCTAGTGAAAGTCTCGTCAAAATCGGTCCCGCAGCAGTAGTCTGTCTGTTTGTTCCGGCTAATCTCTGAGAGATTAGCCGGAACAAACAGACAGACTAGGACTCTGTCAAGCCTGAGGAGTCCGACTGGATGGGTACCACCCCCTTATCTATTTCTGTCGCCAAGCAACAATGATTGCATTGTTGTGTTCCGGTATGAAGGATAAGGTAGCCAGCGCAATTACAGGCAAGAGGCATATCATCTTAGTCCTCACAGTGACAACGCACCTGTGGTTCTGCATTTTTGTTACTTAAAACCTAAGTGCATGAACCGTAGGTGTTATGGGCGACAGGTACTGCTTTCCATCAGGTGGTCTGGCTGCTCGTTTGTCACTGAATTGCATTAAAAAAAAAAAAGATAGAAATTGTAAAAAAATGTTATTTTGGTATGTGTACCGTGTATACATCTATATTAAGTAAAAAGCAGTTATTTTAATATTACAAACAGACACTCCAATTTTATTTATCTGTATACACAAAGATTCTTCAAAAGTAGTCGGTTCAAGCCTTTGATTAAATGTTGAAAAAGAGTAATAAAATTCGGCCTTTCACTTGAAATAAACACAATTTATTATAATCTTAACTAAAATCACAATTTTTTGCTGTATTGTAGACAATTTGTTATTGTTGGGGTAAATCGTCAATTACTTCGTATAGGACTGAGCAATGTCAAGAAGGTCACCTCTAAGGACGTCTGTGTTTTTTTCTATCAAATTAAGATGTTTGCTGTGATCAAATTGTTTGGAAAGTTTTATAGGATTTCTACTTTTGGTTTTTTTTAAATGCTAGGTGATTTTTGATACTGATTTGATATCATCGTAGTTTAGGGTTTTAGGGTTTAGATTCAAATTTCATAGAAAAATTCATATATAATGGTTAAATTCAACCAAAAGTAATACAGTAATTTATAAAATAATAATTTTTCCTTTTTTTTTCTCGCAAAATGTCTAAGCTCTGCCAGAAAAAGAAACAATTTTAATATATAAAATCTTATCAAAAATCAATTACTCGATTGTAAAATAATTTCGACTAAACGTTGTACATAAATAATACTTTCTTAGACTAACGCGAATATACAAAATGCTAAATAAAGATATCTTTTCGGTTTTTTTTGCTGATTAATTTTTGGTTCCCGACATTTGAGACATCTAAAACCTTAGTCTCTCCCGTGACTATGATTGCTGTAAAGCATTCGAAACGTCGGGAACCAAACATCAAAATAAATCCACGAAGGTTACCAAAAAGAAGTTTTTTAATTATACATAAAAGCTTAAATTTTAATCAAAGATTAAATAAATAAGTTACACTCGAACATACCAAATAGCAATAATTTTAACATTGAAAGAATTCCTTACAATAATATATTTGCTTTCAAAAATTAAATCAATACCAAAAACAACTTACATATATCTCAAGAAATATAGATCTAGAAATTCTTTCAACAAGACTTCTTCAAACTACAATGTCGCTGAATAGGTAATGTAAGTTTTATCTAAAGTGACCTAATTTGTAAGAAACTAGTGATGTGCCCTCGCTTTGCTTAAACCCTTACTACATACAGATTTTTGATAGATTTCAAAGAGATTTTTATATTAAAGAAAGTGTTTGTTTGTTTTTTTGTTTGTATATTTCTCCTTCTTTCATGTCGAAACAGAGGGAAGGATTGGCGTGATTTTTTGTATAGAGATAGTCGGAGGCCTGGACAGTGACATAGGCTACTTTTTACCCGTGAGAGATTATCTCATTCCCATGGGAAAATATGTTATAATACAACCCATAACAACATCACATCTATACCTTTAAAACGTACCTGGAGACGACCCGAGTGAAGCGAGGTTGAGTCATTTGTAATATTAGAAATGTGAAAGTAAGTCTGTCTGTTACCTTTTCACGTTTCAACTTCTAAACAGATTTTGATAAAATCTAGCAAGAACATAAATTGTATCTGGGGACAGGCATAGGCTACATTTGATCCCCGGCCCACTTATGATGTGAGCGAAGTCATGAGCAAAATCTAGTATAAAATAAATTAAACTCTTTCTAATACTCTACTGCTGTTCTTGGGTTCAGGCTAAAGTCCATTTTGCTGGCGGAATGCGAGTTGGTGTATATTTGGATTTTATACGTCATTCAACAACTAGTTAGGTTCGCTCAGACATGCAGGTTTCTTCACAATGTTTTCGTTCACGGGGGAGTTCCCAATTGCCTGTCACTGCTTTATAATTTAAATTCTCAAAACATAATATTCAAATATGGAGCAAAAACGAATTATAACTTTTTAAGTAAATTTAATTCACTAATATTTAGTGAACTTTTTTGAAAATCTAAATTATCTATTCTGGATGAAACTATTTTTAAATTAGATTTCAACTTGAGATCAAAAATTACAGCTTGATCTTCTTATTCTACGCAGTCAAGTCAATCGGGATTCGTGTTTAGTTCCTGTGGCCTAAATATAAAAGTGGGTAAAAAGACATTAGGAGTTGAAAGTTTTAGTAAACGCGTATATTCATTTGATTATTATTATTCATTATTTTTATTATTTATCATTATACTTTCGTGTTTTTTTTATTATTATACTTTTTTACTACTACTCACAATCGCTTTGTTAGGGTTCATCCCCAAGTTTGCTTCCCCATACAAACTTCTATTCCCATTTTCACCCCCTTAAGGAATGATTTTCGGGATAAAGACTATTCTATGTCCTTCCCAGGGCCTCAAACTATTTTTTTACCAAATTTCATCTAAATCGGTTCAGTAGTTTCGGAGCTTATTCGGAATAAACAAACAAACAAATCTTTTCTCTTTATAATGTTTATAATGTTTGTATAGATAAGGTAATTTTTCTAAGCATAGGCCTTAGCCAAGTGTAAATTAAACGGGAGAAGAAAAAAATGTAAACGTGTAGGGTTGTGACAAAAATATTGGTATTTGTACGTGTTCATTAATTAAGATTATTGCTTTCTGGAGGAAATGTATGTGGAGGGATGAATATCAAGAATTTTAAGACTTTGATGCTATGAATTATGAATAAATATGTTAGGACATTAACTCACAGCACCATCTAGTTCCATGGTATGCGTAAGGCTTGTGTTATGGATACTAGATAATTGGTACACTACACATATGTAACTTTAAATACATACATACTAGTATTATAAATATTAACACCCATGACTGGAGCACAAACATTCATGCTCATCACACAAATTAATGCCCCCAGCGGGATTCGAACCCGCAACCGCTGGCACAGCCAGTAGGATCACTACAAACTGTTCCAAACGTATTGTCAACTAGATATAACTAATTATCTATATGTTTCAGATAGAAAAAAGATAGACTGACCTTTCACATTAATACGAATTTACAATAGGCTATAAACCCCTTTATTTCCGACCTATTACAATACCTACGTATCTGTACGTATAATAATTTGTTTTAACTCCAAAATCATTTCTTAAAGAGGAAGGTAGTTGATTTTTACTGTCAAATTTGAAAGCAATCTGATTGAAATTAAATATTATTATAGGTAATAATAAATTATATTGTATTAGTGCATAGGCTACTTTTTAATACGTCTCTACACGAGTGGAAAAAATATAACTGAATAATCGATTCTTTTTATGAAAAAAAAAACAGTATTTTAAGTACGTACCTACATTCAACTTCGTAGTAAATCAACTAGAAATCAATGAATCGGAAGGCCGTCGATTGTGTATCTCTGGCATCCAACTAAGGCCTTGGAGCTAAAGGCGTATGAAAAGTTAAAATGTTCACAAAAGTGAAATAAATTTGTACTTATTAGAATAAAATTGTAACAGGGCCAAAAGTTTAGTTGTAGTTTTTTTTGGATGTAGTAAAATTGATATAGTATGTTATCCTTAAGAGATAGATATATGCCATCGCGGACTTTTTTGTAGATCTTTTTAAGGTGTACAATACTGTAGTACATTATTTTGATCTATCTCGTAGGGTTCAGCCAGCGTTTTTTTTTATGAGATTCAGTGACAAACGGGCAGACAGACCACCTGATGGAAAGTAGTACCTATCACCCATAATACCTATGGTCTGCACTTAGGTTTTAAGTAACAAAAATGCAGAACCGTAGGTGCGTTGTCACTGTGAGGACTAAGATGATATGCCTCTTGCCTTTAATTGCGCTGGCTACCTTATCCTTCATACCGGAACACAACAATGCAATCATTGTTGCTTGGCGGCAGAAATAGATAAGGGGATGGTACCCATCCAGTCGGACTCGTCAGGCTTGACAGAGTCCTACCACCGGTCATTTTTTTTGTAAACACAAAAAAATGTGTTTATCTACATCACATTAGAAACTTCTAAAATTATCAGTATTTCTCTACTATATTATGCATATATTATACCTAAAAACCTTCCGTTTGAATTACTCTATCTATTAAAAAAAAACCGCATTAAAATCCGTTGAGTAGTTTTAAAGATCTAAGCATATAATATAGGGCAGACAACGGGAAGCGTCTTTGTTTTATACTACATATATGTAGTGATAAATTCATGTTTTATCACCTTTATAATGAGACGAATATAACATGTTTGAAGATAAGGACTTTATTTCAACAGTGAGATAGACACAAGTGAAGTATTGAAAATTTCTATTTTAGACCTTAAATTTGCATTGTAGACCTAGCATGTGATTCTACAGATTTATAGGTCTTCAGTTCGAGTCCTGAGTTCGGCCGAATGTAGTTATTCTAGAGATTTTCATTAGGTTCGGAGTTCGAAAGGTGGTATACGGTTTATGATTACGTTTGTGCCTAGGACAGAACGTAAAGTCTGTCCTGCGTCTGATTTCTTACCTGTCATATCGACATAATATTTTCTTAAATTAACTTTCTTTATGTTTATAAATAAAATAATGGCAACACTAAATAACATCACTAATTAATTAATTTAAAAAAAATAATTATTATAATAATAACAGCTAAAATTATATAAATAATATTCCATATTCAATTATAAAACTTGTTAAAATTATAAATATTGTAAGGTACACTGGTGTCATTTTTGTATTTTTTAAATTCATTTTGTTATTTTGTGTGTAGGCTATCTGTTACAACTTATGCCTTCGAGACGTCTAAAACCTTAGTCTCTTCCGTAACCATGATTGCTGTAAAGCATTCGAAACGTCGGGAACCAAAAATCAAATTTAATCCGCGAAATAATCCAAAATCATAGTTTTATTTAAACTGTCGTCTCGAGTTGTTATTTCACCTGACTTTTAGAGGAAAAAGACCGCACTTGTGTTTGAGGACACATCCGTGCACTATAATATATTATTTCTAGCAAGTTTTTACATTTTTAAATAATGCAACCTCATTTTCCTAGACTTTTCCTTATTTTTAATTGTAATCGGTTTTACTAATAAGTCTTCTTAAAAACCTCTTTTCTATTGACATCAGGTCAAGTCTTTTATTATATTAATGATTGCCGCGTGATTGAAAATCAACCATAATTCATTAAGTTTGAGGTTCGTTTTTCAAAGTTATATAGATAACCTATAAAATCCAAAAGAATTTTCAAACGGGCCTATAGATTCAGAGATTTGCACGACAAACTAGCGACTCAGCCTCGCTTCGCTTCGGGTTCGTCCCTAGACAAAAACAAATCTATTGCACAGGAATCGTACATTTTCCGGGATGATATATAGCCTATAGCCTTCCTCAGTTAACGGGCTATATAATGCAAAAAGAATTTTTCAAATCAGATTAGTAGTTCCTGAGATTAGCGCGTTCAACCAAACAAACAAACAAACTCTTCAGCTTTATAATATTAGTATAGATAAACTTTTCACCTATATATTATGTAAGTATTCGTATAATATTGATAAAGGTTGCCTAGCATCTTACTACATCTTTTAGCAGTGAAACAATTATATACGCGAGCGGATTCGCAGGTAAAAGAAAGTCAATCAATATTGGCTTTCTGCAGTCCTTCTCTATATAAACTTAACTATGCTAATTGGCCTCAAAATAGCCATATTAGTATACGATACTGTTTAAATCGTCACCCCGCTATCTTCTGCTAAAATCTTTCTGATACTTGAAGAACATCATTTGAGAACTGCTAAATAGATTTCAATTGAACTTTTTTCAATATTGACCTAAATTAAAAAAAAAATAGTAACTTAAATAAAGATACATTACAGGCTTTTAAGTGGTTTTATATTAAACTAGCAATCCACCCTCGTCCCTCTCGGGCTCACCTCTAGAAAATCAAACACAAATCTATCCCACGGGAACCGTAAATTTTTACGGGATAAAGAGTATCCTGTGTGCTATTCCAGATTATAATCTATCTCTGTGTCAAATTTCATAGAGGTCCGTTCAGCCGCTCTGGCGTGAAAGAGTAACAAACATCCATACATCCATTTAAACTTTCACATCTACACAGATAAATAAAATTGGAGTGTCTGTTTGTAATATTAAAATAACCGCTTTTTACTAAATGAATATGGATGTATACACGGTATACATACCAAAACAATTTTTTTACAATTTTTGTCGGCCTGTCTGTCTGTTTGTTCCGGCTAATCTCCAAAATGGCTGAACCAATTTTGACGGGACTTTCACTGGCAGATTTTATAAGGAGTAACTTAGGCTACTTTTATTTTAGAAAAAGAGTCAGGGTTCCGCAAAAAAAATTAAAACCCATAAAATTGTAAACAAAATCCGCGTACGGCGTACGCACGTTAGGATTAGCAAGCTACTATTTATGTATAAATATAGCTAATCGCTAAAACGTACCTAGGGACGAACGCGAGCGAAGCGAGCGTGAGTCGCTAGTTTATAATATTAGTAAGATGTGTATATATACATATACCGTAGTGGTGCATGACAGGGGATAATGTAAACAAACTTTTAGTAATCTGTTTTAAATAAGGTTTTTCTAAGTTTCCTTTTATTGGGTTTTCCACACGATTTTGTGGAAATGATTAACGAAATAAGTAAGTTAAATGTTGCCGGTATCACTTCAAAGGCACGCAAGTCGTACCTAAGTACTAAGGCTTTCGAATAATTTAAGATTCGGATTTAACACACACGCGATGTATTTGTATGATTTTTGTGTGTAAATTGTTACCATCCAATTATAAATTTGAAATTACAAAAAATATTAACTTAGATGTTCTTAAGAAATAGTAAATGTCAATTACAATTAGGTATCTAAATAAATTAAAATTATTTCACCATTAATGATGGTGTTTAAAGTCGTATGGAGACTCTTAAATTTAAAAATAGTAAATACTCGTTAGATCAGTTCTTATTCGGAGAAGATATCTTATACATATAATAAAATTGTATCTGAGTCGAATCTGTACATTAAATATTTTTTGGAAAATCTTATTGAAATAGTCATTATTATCGATAGGTACAGAGGCCGAATCTATACTTTATAGAAATTTGTCTGTCTGTCTGGGAACGTAACACGAGAAAACCACTGGACAGATTTTGATGAAATTTGGTATGATGATAGCTGGTTATTCGGGTCAACGTATAGAATACTTTTTACTGCGAAAAATTCTCATCTTTGAGAAATCTATTACTGTACTAAACGTTGAAACGTAAGTAGCCTAGCCGTATATAATATACATATAACTATAGTCAAATTAAGAAACTATATTTCTTGTTTTTTTTTATTTACTTAAACTATTTTTTATGATTTAGATAGAAATATTGAATATTTAATCCATATTAGCGCCTAAGTGCGAATTTCCGGGAAAACAATTGTTAAAACACACACCGGTGTGTTTGCGCCTCTCAACGGGCTAATATTATAAATGCAGATTTCGATAAAATTTGATAAGGTCATAAATTGTACCCTGGAGACGGACATAGGCTAGCTTTGATCCCCGCTCCACTCGCTCTACCACACGGTGGAATCCGCATGTAAGAACTAATTAAATATATTTCAGAAAAAAATATTTTTTTATTGTTTTTTTAAAAAAAGACTATTAACTCAATAGAGACAACTATCGCGTTAGATAGAGGCCTTCCATTTTCTTAAGCAAATAAGATAGTATATTATATTCAAGCTATTGGAGTACAACTGCTTTGTCTTTAACTATATAAGATATATATGACATTTCAGAAATACTAATAAATAAAGTGTATATCAAAATGTCTACAAAATTGATAAAACTAACATCTACATATATAAAAATCAATTGTTGTTCGTTTGTCTCGCTAAAACTCAAAAACGGCTGAACCGATTTAAATATTTTTTATTTATTTTGTTCGAAGTGTATCAGGGGTAGTTCAAGTATAAAAAAAATATGGGAACACCTAAAAAACTATCTGGAAAATCGAAAAGTTCAGAACTGTTAATTTTGTATGGGAATCTCTAACCGTTAAAACTTACCTAGGGACAAACGAAGCGAGGGTGAGTCGCTAGTTTTTAAAAAACCTGAATTTTTATTACAATTTTCTTATTTTACGAAGAAATAAGCAATAAATTATTTCTTTTATTGAAGCATTTTGAAAGAGAGTCATTGATCTATTAGAAAGGCTATTAGAAAAAAGATAAATGTGTCTCTTTTATGAAGGCGATGCAAATCCATTCTGTTTACAGACAATTTAATACATCATGTAAAAATAAATTCCAAATATCTATATATCCCCTGCTACGTTCTAAACTATATTTATATTTGTTTTTTTTTTTTGTACAAAACAAGCAAAAACGAAGTTTTGTTTGTATTTAATGCATAAATAGATAAAAATGATCTTAATATTCTTATCTATCTATACATATAATAAAATTGTAACAAAGCCGAATCTGTATATTAAATATTAATAGTAGTTTTTAAAATTTTTGTCTGTATGTCTGTCTGTTACCGCATAACAGAAAAACCACTGGACGGATTTTGATGAAATTTGGTATGAGGATACTTTTTACTGCGGGAAAATATCTCATCTCTGAGAAATCTATACTAAACGTTAAAACGTAAGTAGGAACGAACCCGAGCGGAGCGAGGGTGAGTCGCTTGTGAAATATAAATCTATAAAAAACTGATTCCCCATACAAACTTTCATCCCCATTTTCACCCCCTTAAGGGATGATATCCGGAATAAAAAGTATCCTATCCCCTTTTCAGTGTCTCTAACTATCTTTTTACTAAATTTCACCTAAATCGGTTTAGTAAATCCAGAGATTATTCCCTACAGCATCACAAACTCACAAACTTTACCTGTTTGTAATATTACTATATATTATAACCTCGAATCCGTCAATTCTTTATATTACTCCACATTATAATCTATCTATATATTATAAATTTCATCAAAATTTAACCATCCGTTTAAGCGTGAAAGAGTAACGAATATACACACATACAAGGTTCGCGTTTATAGAAGTTTTGCTATTAATAATACTATAGACCTTACACAAATTCGAACCCGCGACCGCCCCTTTAAAACAACTTCATAAAAATCCTAATACGAATAAATATACTTTCAACAAACTATTTCACGAGATTATATCAAATATGGTTTATCTACAACAGTATCCATGCTAAGACATTTTTAACCTAAAGGTATTGAGATAAGGTATAAAATCGATTGCAAACATCCTATAGATATGAATTGATAAATTGTAACCCGAGAAAGGTTAAGCGTTTGTACTTTTATTGCCCTTTGTAAATGCTGTTAAATCAAAAAGTCTTAGGGAATTTCGTATATTTACCGAATTTAAAGGAAATAGGTTATATTTTTACCAAATTTAGGAGAAAAAAGCCACATTTTTACCAAATTTAATTATTATATATGTATAAGAATAGTAAAAAAAATACGTGTCGAATTGAGAACCTCCTTTTTTTCGTCGGTTAAAAATGATTTTAAATACTTCTTTAATAAATAGGCCTATTATAAAATAAAAAAATGCTTCTGATACTTGTTATAATTGCCTAGGTATAGAATCGTTCTTGGAGTCGATTCAGAGTTTAAAAAGACATTTGATATTATTATTTATTACTATTAATAGAACCTGCCTTTTAAATAAAACTATCTTTTCGGATTATTTCGCAGATTTATTTTGATTTTTGGTTCTCGGCGTTTCGAATGCTTTACAGCAATCATGGTCACGGGAGAGACTAGGGTTTTAAACGTCTCAGAGACCCTGCATTGTTCTAGTGTAAATGTCACGCGTACCAACATTAAACATACAAAGACACATATTAGGTACATATATGCGTGTATTTCTATGTTGGCATTACTTATTGACCTTAAATATTATGTTAATACAAAAAATACCTAAGTCCTAAGTACGTTAGTTCGTATCAAATCGGCGTCATCCTTATTGATATAATTTTTGTTTTATTTCAAAGCTAGCGACTTATCCTTGCTTCGCTCGGATGCGTTATTAAGTACGCGGATATTGTTCACAATCTCACGGGGTTTTTCGAGCGGAACCCTAATGCTTTTTCTAAAATAAAAGTATCCTAAGTTACTCCTTATAAGCCAATAAAAGTGCCATCAAAATCTGTCCAGCCGTTTCGGAGATTAGGATCAAACAGACAGGTTAAAATTTAAAATATAATTCTTGTAAGTACCGTATATATTTTCATATGCATTTAGTAACCATTATATTGAAATTACAAACAGACACTTCAAATTGATTTATTTATTTGTATAGATTGCTTGTAAAAGTAAACTATTTAAATAAATATAATAACACATAAACCACTTTATATACCATAAAGAGTTAAGCTGGCATTATACCGAAACAAAAGCAATCTTAAATAACAGAAAGCCAACCAGAATTGGTCCTAAAAATCACTTAAAATACGACACTACAAGCAATTTTAAATATAAAAATAGAGATTACAAAATGCTATACAACAAAAGAAACTTAAACGCAGAAGTAGAGTCCAAGATATATACTTTGGTGCCAAAAAATCTCAGTCGTAATGACCGTACAATAATGATGAACAAATAACTAATTTTAAATTTGAGTTTTTATTACATGATTTACTAGTGGTGGAAGCCAAATTACATGAAAATAAATAAATAAGTATGTTAAGATATTAACACTTAGCACCATCTATTTCCATGGTACGAGGCTTGTGTTATGGATACCAGATAGTTGATACACTACACATGTACAACTTTAAATACATACATATTATAAATATTTACACTCATGACTAGAGTACAAACATTCGTGCTCATCTTATAAATGAAATCCAGCGGGACTTGAACCCGCGACCGCTGGTGCAGCAAGTACTATAAACTAAGCCAAACGTGTCGTACCGAGCTTCGCTCGGAGTTTTTGGCTAAAAGTACAATTTTATTTAAAAAAATAAAACAAAAAAAATTGAATAAATACAAAAAAAAGTAAAAACTTTGTATCCAACCGGGATTCGAACTCGGACACCTGTGATTTTCAATTTTGCGCCTTGGCAGCTTGACCACGATGCATATATTTATTTTTTAGGTATTTGTTCGTATTTTTCAATCCCTTTTATTTCATTTCCATATCATGGGGGGTACATACAAAAACATATTCCACCATCGTTGGGAGTCCGCCATGTTGGATTTCGAATGACGTCACTTATCTAACCATGCATTGTCATCCAAACTAAACGTGTATGCAATCAGCTCAATCACCGGTGGTAGGACTCTGTCAAGCCTAAGGAGTCCGACTGGATGGGTACCACCCCCTTATCTATTTCTGCCGCCAAGCAACAATGATTGCATTGTTGTGTTCCGGTTTGAAGGATAAGGTAGCCAGCGCAATTACAGGCAAGAGGCATAACATTCTAGTCCTCACAGTGACAACGCACCGGTGGTTCTGTATTTTTGTTACCTAAAACCTAAGTGCATGAACCGTAGGTGTTATGGGCGGCAGGTACTGCTTTCCATCAGGTGGTCTGTCTGCTCGTTTGACACTGAATCTCATAAAAAAAAAACAGTTGAGAATAACTGCTTTAAAATTCCGTTGCAAGATTTGTGCCGAACAAACATGCATACAAACATTGCAAGTTTGATAAAAGTTTGTAAAAAGCTAACAGTGTTAAGAGATATTTTTTTCCTCTTATATATTTAATAGAAACAACAGTTTTCATCCAATAAACAGATGAGTAAAGGACGACCTTATATCTGATCTTAGATTATTAGATATATAAATAAATAAAATGTAGCACTTCTTTTTAGGGTTCCGTAGATAAAAAACTAAAATGGGACCGTTATGATTACGTCATATCTGTTTAACCGTATGTCACAGCTATTTTACTCAGATACTTAGTTTAGACATACATATCTATACATATAATAAAATTGTAATTGAGTCGAATCTGTATATTCAATATTTTTTGGAAAATTTTATTGAAATAGTCATTATTATCGATACAGAGGCCGAATCTATAGTTTTTCGAATGTTTGACTGTCTATCTAGGAACGCATCACACGAAAACCACTGGATAGAATTTTATGAAATGTAGTATGATGATAGCTGGTTATCCGGGCCAACATACAGGATACTTTTTACTGCGGGAAAATATCTCATCTCTAAGAAATCTATACAAAACGTTAAAACGTAACTAAGGACGAACCCAAGCGGAGCGAAGGTGTTAGTTAGTATATACATACATATATATGAAAGACTATTTTGTAGTCCAAACGATTGTAAAATGTTATCTTGTCTAAACTCCAAGGTTACATTACTTGGCACTCTGTTTTTTCCGGCTTTTCCTCAAATGATATCGCTTGGAAGTGTAATTTATATAATATATGGTTACATAATAAAACAATCTTCATGTGAAAAATCTAGCAATAATATAAATTATGCAACACAATATTCCAGATGAAGCCGTAAAAAATGTGAGTAGAATCCGGAAGCAAAATTTACTTATACATTTCAAAAAGTGATCAAAACTTGTAATACTGTTAGTCGAGCTGCGACTGATGTAAAACAATCGTAATTTCCAATCGTTAAGTTCACGCGTGCTTTTACATACTTTGATGATAACTATTTAATATAACATGGCTGAATTTCGCATTTGTTGAACATTTTCTATGTGTATGCGTAATAAAAAAGTTATAGGGAATGACGCAGCGTCTGAATGAGACTCTAAAAAGTTTCATTTTAATTGATGCAGCCATTGATTTTCTATAATTTTATGGATAAAAGATGAAATTTCTAAATGAGTTTGTGTATTCATGGCGTGAGTCACTAGTATTATAGATATTAACACTTATATTAAATATAAGTATAAATTTTATAATACTAGCGACTCAAGCTCGCTTCGCTCGGGTTCGTCCCTCAGTAAGTTTTCTTTTTTTTAAGCGGAACCCTAATTCTTTTTCTAAAATTAAAGTAGCCTAAGTTACTCCTTGTAACATCAGCTATCTGCTAGTGAAAGTCCCGTGAAAATTGTGTTTTTCATGTATGTACCGTATATACTTTCATATGCATTTAGTAAAAAGCTGTTACTTTGATATTACATACAGACACTTTGATTTTATTTATATGTATAGATGTATGTATTTAAAGTTATATACGTGTAGTGTATCAACTATCTGGTATCCATAACACAGGCCTTAGCTTACCATGGAACTAGATGACTAGATGGTGCTGTGTGTTAATGTCACAGTATATTTATTTATTTATTCAATTTGTTTGAGTTTATTTTTCATGTCAGTAAAATATTTATTGTATATAATTTTTATAGAAAATGGATAACTTTTTGTTTCTAGGTGGTACTATCTTTTCGGATTGTGTCGCGATTTAATTATCTGACAGCGGCGCAGCCCAAAGAAGGGCTATGTGTTTGACCTGTGTGTATAATACTAAGTTTCTTCGTCAACTTGTTCTCATCTTCTAAGTTTGCTATTTACGCAGTCGGGTTTTTTCTTACATTTTTGTTCCCGAAGCTTCGGATACTTTACAGCAAACATGGTCACGGGAGAGACTAAGATTTAAATAATACAGTTATTAAAGGCATACTATTTTGTTATAGTTATAATACAGTTTATACAATGATTTGGAAAAAATAGACAAACGCAACATCTTAGTCTCCCTCGTGATCATGTTTTTATTAATATTTGTACTAAAAAAAAATGAAAAAAAATATCTAAATAGGATTATTTCTGCCATAGATCTACCTTCGACTTATAGGAATATAAGAAAATTGATAAAATCATCCCTTTATCGACGATCGAAGATAACATCACGTAACAGTACACGTACAATTTATAGTATAATTTTAGTATAGAATAAATCAATCAAATCAAATATTTTAGAACGTTTATTTGTTTGTCTCTATATTTGATCGCGCATTACTCAAAAACCGATAATTTTTACCTCAGGAAATAGCAAAAATAGTACTAATTGCAAAAAATAAACACAAGCAAGGCCGCGGACAGTGGTTACCAATCAATAGGTTTTATAAAATTTTGTAAATCATGACTTTGTCTGGTAATTTACATTAATATCTTGAAGATAAGGGTGGAAATTGTAATAGTTTCCTATCAACAAATTACGAAATTGTTCCGGAAGGTTGACATTAAAAGAAAAAATCCTTCAAGGGGTGAATAGAGGGGTGACTGTTAATGCGAGAACTATTAGACTATGGCTTCAGGACCCACCCCTTGATAACCCCTTGTTAAATAAAAGTGCACTTGTATAACAAATGGCCTAGCGATTTATCTTTTAGCATGTAATTGGTAGACAGGACGGAGAGTTATATTTCTTCGTCGTTTTTTTAAAATACTGGGTGATCGACCTAACTTGAATTTGGGAAAAATTATCTAAATTACGTATGTATATACGTAATTTAGATAATTTTTAATTTTTAATTTAGAAAATTTTCGAAGTCGGTGCCAGCCAATACAAATCAAAGCACACCACTAAGCACACCACTAGGTGTGCCACTTATAATTGGTTAGCCAAAACTATTTATAAAAGAAAATGTTTGCAAATTTTGCTATAATCATTTAATATAAAACTTGGGCAAGTGTGTGTCTGATTCTGCACAGAGGTTTTATACCGCTAAGTATTCTGTTATTTTTACTTACGTATTTTATTTGATTAGCATTAAAATTAATACGTAATGGCAATATACATTTATCAACTGTAAATATAAGTTCATATTTTATGGTTTTCTTAACGATACTACAGAAAATAAAGTTAATTTCGTTAAATTAAAAAATATTTAAACGTATATCTATTTCTGCCGCCAAGCAACAATGTGTTCCGGTTTGAAGGATAAGGTAGCCAGCGCAATTACAGGCAAGAGGCATATCATCTTAGTCCTCACAGTGACAACGCATCTGTGGTTCTGCATTTTTGCTACTTATAACCTAAGTGCATGAACCGTAGGTGTTATGGGCGACAGGTACTGCTTTCCATCAGGTGGTCTGTCTGCTCGTTTGTCACTGAATGTCATAAAAAAAAATACATACATACATGTAGTTTAGTCAATTTATTCAGTATTTTTTATCTCACAAGAAAAACATTTATGTCATATATTCTTTTTAGGATTATCTTCAATTATTGTATAGAATGTTTAATATAAATATTTAAAAAAAATATTAAAAAAAGTAATATATATTATAATTTTTTTTTTATTATGCGAGGCCATAACTAACTGCGAAGCTTATAGGTACCAATAATACTTTTACTAATAAATCTGTAGTATCGCTGAGTAACTAATATAATGAGGTGCTTTTCGTTGCAATATCTATACATATAATAAAATTCTGAGTCAAATCTGTACATTGAATATTTTTTGGAATGACCTAATGAAATAGTCATTATTATCGATACAGAGGCTGAATCTATAGTTTTTAGAATTCTTGTCTGTCTGTCTATCTAAGAAACCACGAGAAAACCACTGAATAGATTTTGATAAAATTTCTTATGATGATAGCTGGTTATATGGATTAACATTTAGAATACTTTTTACTGCGGGAAAATATTTCATCTCTGAAAAAAGTGTACTACCCGTACGACGACCGACCGACCGACCTAACGACTCACCCTCGCTTCGCTCGGGTTCGTCCCTTGTTTTAAATATGATACACTCACTAACTTCAATTTATAATTTAGATACAAACCTAAAAATTACTATGCAATGCTTAAATTTTCATACAAATTCAAAAATTCATTTTATACGTAATAAAATTAAGTTCCTGCATTTACCCTCCTCGCGTAAAACCAAACTAAGTGGGTTAAAGCTCCGAATCTTTTACCTTTTATAATTTTGTGTGGGAATCACTTTCAACATGATACCGCTAGTCCGAAAAAAATCTGAGAAAATCTGCGTGTATGAAAGAACCTACCAATTTTACAAAGACGTATGAAGTTCGTCAACCTGTACTTGGCTAGTGTGTTGGTTTGCGATTTGTAGAAGACAGACTTACAAATTTTAATTCCAAAGAGGCCTATGCCTAGCAGTGGGACGTTAAAAAGGGTTGAATAGTCGAAACAATGGTTTCAGAGAGAAAAATATTATTAAACGTTAATGGGGAAACTGATAGTGCTTTTTCTTTTAGTATGGTCTTAAAGATCATAAATACATTTATTGAAATTAAGATACTTCTATCGAGTCCGCTGTTATATCTATATATAAATAGGCAAAAAACAAACAGTTCAGTGTCTCTTCAATTTGTTAACCAAATTTCTTTTTTTTTAAATTTAGTAGCTATCGAACGAGCTTAATAATTATAAGATAATTATAACCTATATTTTTTCCTCATATTTTCAATAATGATGATGGTCGAATTTCGAATACTGGATGAACACTAGGTATATATGTATATAATAAGTGAATAAGTGAGTATGTTAGTTAGTTTTCACGATATAACGTATGAACTTGAGTGAAATCCGGGATGGAAATAGTTTATGTCCCCTATTAACATCTAAGCTACTTTTCATCGACGTTCTTATTAGGCAAGCGGAGTTTTAGGCAAAAGCTAGTGTAGGATAAAGGCTTATGTACATATAACGTCAGCCCATCTAACACTCATATAGTACTAGTTATTAGTGCTTGTACTATATTTTTAGCAAGGCTTTGTAGAAGGATTTTATCCAAACTTTTTATTAAGGGAACCTCACAAAATATCTGCAAGTATAATCTCTAAACAGTTGTTTAGTGTAGAAATCTAAATTATATTACTTATGTAGACAGTAACAATACACAGCCCACGACTTTCTTGGATTTACGCGAATATTTGACATTTGAAAATAAAACTATCTTTTTGATTTTTTAGACTACTAAAGCCTTAGTCTCTCCCATGACCATGATTGCTATAAAGCTCGTAACATGTTGAACTAAAAATATAAATTATTAATCTAATAAAATATTAAAATCTATGTAAATCCACGAAAAACGTACTTTTTCATAACGATGTTTTAAGAATTAAAAATATACTTTTATTACATTCGTAAGACTATAGACTAAAGTTTCTTCACCTTTTCTTAACCTAAGCGGAAATACCGACATTGTGTATTATATTGATATATTATGTGCAGTATTTAAGGTCTCGTAAACGTACGCTATAACCGTAAAATGAGTATTCAATTTCTATAGGAATCTAACTATTACGATCGGGAGAGTAGTAATATGTTATAAGACGCGACGTCTGGTTTGAAAAATATAACGACTTGTATAGACGACATAGAGACGTAGCTGTCTGGAATTTGATTTTTGATCTTATGACTAATATTTGTTTTTTTTTTTGCATCATTTTATTCCATCTTACTACTGTATAAATGCGAATGTTTCGATGGATGCTTGTTACTCAATCACGCCAGAACGGCTGAACGGATCTCGATGAAATTTGGGACAGAGATAGATTAAAGTCTGACTTAGCACATAGTTACTTTGATCTCGGAAAATCTACTTATTCTATTACTTTGATGTACTTTTCAAACTTTGAAAAGACTTTCATGATATTTACATTGAAATCTATTAAATTTTAAATTTACACAGAACTATTCTGCAGGTCAATTATAACAAGCTTATCGAGCTTGGTGGGATTTAATTCAGTTTCCCTTTTTATATATTTGGATTATCAAACTATGATACAGAACAAGTTAATAAGGTCGGGAAACTTATGACTATATGGTATAAGTTAACTAGTTTCATGGAGGATAACAATCATGACCATAGGGTTCATCAGGAAACTTCTGCGCTTTTGGACGGAGTTAGACTGGCTGAACTAGCCAGAATTCGTAACGTATAACGGACCAAATGCTGGTCTTAGTACGGAAAACGAGTCCAATATACAATGACCATAGGATTCTAGTCTAAAACATCAGGACAATCTTGTTCAATTTTTACCAACCAACTTCTGTACTGGTCAAAAATATTAATATAAAATTAGTAAGACTCTATTACTTTTTAGGAAAGAAAAAGGCCTCTTTAAGCTAACAATCCAGTTAAAACTGATGAATCAACATTACAGGAGTTTTAATTTTTTGAGTCGACTCCATTTAAATAAAATGCATCTGAAATTAAATGGAATTTTTCTTTTGACTCCTTCTTTCGTATTTCCTCTCAAAAATAATAAAGTGGTCTAATGCTCACAAAATACTGCAATGTACATATATAAATATTTACAAGAAAGCTCGTAACTTCTTAAATCTAGGATGAAATCTATCAACAGTGACCACTTCGTCAGACAGATGTCAAATCAAATTGATCGATTTGTCTCTGCTTCGGATTGTCTACTTTAAAAATATAAAATTTATGACGCTTTAATGTTGTTACTAATAATTTTGGGAACAAATTCATGCATCTCATTTCCATGATTTAGTTATAAGAAATCCTCTATTTTATTAAGATTTACATAATTTTGTAGAGAAGAATATAGTACTCTATATTTTAAAAAAGATCTCAGAACTCATCTATTTTAATACTTTTAAACCACTTAATCTTTACTAATAAATGACCAAAATGACGTTATAATTAGACCATGTGACTTTCATGCCTTAAAAACAAGGTGTCAGTGGCTCGCCGGGGCGCGGAGAGTGGGGGGAGGAACGCAAATGATACGACGACGCCGCATCGATCGTCATGTGCCTTCCACCCGCAACTCCCCACACCACCGCCTTACACGCACACAGCCTCATCTAATGTGTTCTGCCAAATGATCCGTTTGGAATACTAAGCCGTCAGTAAAGTTCAGAACTGATAGTCATGATTGCTGATAGAAATTGAAAAATTTTATATCGACACCCTTCCATTTAAATGTAAGGTCAGTATTTTTTGAATCAACTCCTTCAGTTAATTTTTTGGCGTTATATCAACTCAAATATTGATACTGTATCGTAATATTTGTAACAGCTGTAAAGGTTCAACTTAAACGGAAACGCTCCGACCCCTGTTGGGGAGGCTAATTGAACCACGTGGCAGCAATTATTTACCTTCTATATTAACCTTAACTTACACGTGCGTAAAGCGCCCTTCGAGCCCTTCGTATACATAAAACAATTTGTTACAAGCAACAATACCACGTTACGTACTTGTCTAGACCTACAGTACGCATATCCATCTGTCTACGAAAAAGTATAGCGAGTAGCGGAGCATTGCAGAGGAGCTAACTAAAAATGAAGAAATAAGATAGTAAATTTACGGTCGGGTTTAATGTTTCTACTTGATTCTCTACATTTGAAAAGCAACTCTATTTCATTACTAATAAGGTTTAAAATGCAACACGCCATGCAAAACGATATAAGAACGTCAAGCGCGACAGTAGACTCTATGGGATTCTGTTAAATCGCTACGGATTTTAAGATTATTTCTCACATCTAAATATCAATGGAATGATTAATGTACAGAGTCATTTAGCGACTGATATTTTCATAGATTATAGAGAAAATAAGTTAAATATTATACAAGTAAATTGCTTTGCCAAATCGCACGCATGTAATGTACTACACACTACAACTTAACACGTAATAGTTATAAAAAATATTTAAAAAAACTACTTAAAAATGGAAAAAAATACTTAAAATTTCATACGGCTAGTATAAAATTGAATATCAGGTACAGACTAATTCAAGTGCTACAAACTCAGCATAATACAAAAATAAAAAAAAAGCATTGCCTGTAAATAAATGTAAAAGTAGCAGACGTGCAGTCCAACGACGACACCCCAAATCTAGGGCACGTGATTTGTAGGCAGTCTGCAAAATATCAACTCACATCAGCCACAAACGGTGACAGTCCTAAAGAGTCTCTACGGCGGTAGAGTATCACAGTTAACAGAAACAAGCTGTTTTCCCGTAACAAATGTACGTTGATCGCGAATTGTTACACCGCGTAGTGTTCATTTGTATGGCGTGGCATACAAGTTCGCGTGCGTCCAGCGCGACTGCCACGGATAGACTGAGGCGCCGCCATGCTTCACCCCCTTGCGCACCCCTCGGCTGCATCTTTAAGGCAGGCTGATAATCGGGAGAAAATACAACAGAGTTGCAATTGGAACGCCGCATACTCGTTTTGGCCATGACTCAGTCGGTAATTGCGTGCCTTCATTCGACGGTTCCTTGAACTGAATGCAAGGAATATTTTAATCAGATTTTTTTAGGCGTGACCGATCGTATTTTAGAGGATTACTATGAATATAGATGTTACATTTTGTAAGGAGTTTTGATGTGAATTATGATGGGCTGACGACGAGACGGGTTATTGTGTCAGCGTCTAGTCTAATTTAGCATGTACTGGTATTAGACATAGTATTTTTTTCTATCACGACTGGCTGGGTTACTTGCAAATCGAATATCAATATCTTTATTGTGTCTGGTTTTATCTTTTACAACCGGAATTTAAATTGAGTGAAAGAGTTATTCTAATTAACTTTCAAATATAAAAATTGAATGTTAAAAGAAACTTATTACAATTAAACTTAGTGTTTTATTAAAACAAAAAATACAACAACAAAATATAATATTCTCAAATTATTAGTAATAAAAATATCTAAATGTACCAAACTACAGAAACAACTTCATATTTGTATTTTGTCATAATCGAGCTAATAAAATATTTGATGCAGTACGCAGAAACATAAAATATCTTTATGTATGTTGTTAAATAAATCTTATCATCCTACATTTTTCATAAGCAACAGTAAACGCTTCACACTGATTATTCACAGCTAGGAAATACATAAAAAAGAGAATAAAGTCAACTTTGTATTACAAACATAATTATTTGTCACTAGCGGGAATCGAATATAATATATTTTTTTATTACAACGAAACTAAACTAAAACTCGTAACTTATTTGTTTTAAACATTAAAATAAAACCATTTTTCTCATATTTTTTTGCAGATTTATTTTGATTTTAGGTTACCGACGTTTACTTTACAATGAAAAACAATCACGAACGGAAAACCGAACAGATGATTTTATTGAAATTAAAATATTCACGTAGACCAAAGAAAGTATTAAAATTAAAAAATAGTATGATTTAATGCTATTTATTTGCTAGCGTGAGAATATTTGCTAAGTCAGAACTTTCCTTCGCATGCTACGCCGTAGTGTCGTAGCGTCGTAGCACGCCCATGTGACGTAGCGCTACGCTAGGGCCAAGTTTATACTTTGATAAGGGCATTGTAACTTTAACCAGATTAGATAGGTTCAAAAACTTTGTTTAGAAACGAGCGACTCGCCCTCGCTTCGATCGAGTTCGTCCTAAGGTACATCTTAATGGTTAGTTTGGATAGATAGACTACATATTATAAATATATTTTTTTTTTCAAACTTAAACTTGAAGCCTTATTATAGATGGTAACTTTCCAATTTTCCAGCTATCCTTATGAGTTTTCCCTATTTCTGTAGACCTAACCTACCCCTGACACATCCCCAACAAAACAAAAAAAGAATTATTCAAATCGCTTCAGCCCTTTTTGAGTTTTAGCGAGACTAAGGAATAGCAATGATTTTTATATGCAAGTATATAAAATCATTGCTATTCCGTATTGTACACAATGTATATTACATTTTTTTAAATTTATTAGTAATTATAATATTATTATCTAATCGATAGTTTTTAAAACATTTTTGAAATTTGTTTAAAGAAGTTAAAAAACAAAACACGACCATAATTTAGGTCAAAAGTTTTCTTTTTAAGTTTTTGAATTGACAAATATCAAAATAACTTAAAGAATAAATAAATTTTTCATTACACAGTATTTCATACTTATTATTACACCAAAAGGAGCTAAGTAACACGAAATTATACACTTTTTATCCTCGAAGTTACATAATTGTCCATTCCACGATAATTACTTACCACAATGCATCTTAATATCTAAATTGAGCGCACTAAAAGCTATACAAAATGCAATTATTACAGCTTTCTTAACAAAAACTGGGCGCTAGTGCCCATCTCGTTTTTAGTTTAAATTTTTATCAGATTAATTTGAAAATCTAAATTGCTTTTGGGAACAATGCAAAATGGACTGTAAGCTTTTAATATAAAGTTCAATATATCTGGCTAAGTCTTATAATAACTCATTTGAAGGACGGCGCGTTACATTACATTTTCAGCATCTAGTAGAGACGATGTGTACATTTGTGAAGAAAAGTACAGTAATTTGTAAAAAAATGTATACAATGAAAATAACTAAGAAGTTAAAAAGAAACTAGGTCTTTCAAAAAGTTGACAGATTTTATTTAATAGTACATATATATAAGAACTTACTTTACATTATATCAGTCAATATTATTTGACACAGTATCTAATTTATCATTAAAAATTAGCGAGTAGCGCTTATCGGAGAAGCCTGCTTTATTTATTCTTAAGGACGTGATTCTATATTATACTAGAAACTCACCCTTGCTCCGCTCGGGTTTGTCCCTTGTTACGTTTTAAGATAGGTACTAGGTATTTTCTCGAGATGTTTTCTGATACGAGATATTTTCCCACAGAAAAAAGTATCCTATATGTTGACCAGGATAAGCAGCTATCATCATACCACATTTCATCAAAATCTGTCCAGCGGTTTTCTCTTGATACGTTTCCAGATAGGCACACAGACAGACAGACAGATAGCAGGCAGACAAAAATTCTAAAAATTATAGATTCTGCCTCTGTATTGATAATAATGACTATTTCAATAAGATTTAAAAAAAAAATATTTAATGTATTCGACTCAGTTAAAATTTTATTATATGTATAACTTATTTATACATGGATTTAAATAATATTTGATAGATGAAATAGTCTATACAAATACATAATAAGGTTTAACGCTTGTTCTAAGCAAATAAACGGTGTATTTGAAAGGCAAACTCAGTTCCGGAGCGACACGCACTGATACGTTTACCGCCTATTGCCTACTACTTACATGTATAACCATGTATCTGTGTTTCCTTCATTATACATTATTTAGCCTTTACCTGATTTTACTTTTACCTAATTTATCAACATTTTATTAGTACGTTATTAATAGATAATTATTTTTTATCCTGCGATGATGTCATTATCAGGATAATTAATGCCCTATTAAGACGGGGGGAGGTTTCGTTGGAGTTTTTTTATAACCACTTGTATGGTATACGTAAGTGCATTTCCCTACATAAAAAAAGGTACGCTGTCACTGTGAGGACTAAGATAATATTAGCCTCTTACTATACGGTCGGCCAGTATTTTTTGTAAGAATGTATATCGATAACCGTGATTCTTTTTTTATTTTTTAAATGCCTCGGTGGTGTAGCGGCTAACAAGTACGGTTGCACATCGAGAGGTCCCGGGTTCGATTTCCAGTCAGGCCAAGTTTAGTTATTGAGTCTTTCTGTATAGTAAGTGTCAGCCCAGAGTTGGGAAGTTGGTGGTGTTTAACCCCCGTGACTCGGAAAGCACGTGTCGCGTCGGTTCTGCACCATAACTCTCACCGGTCGTGTCTCGTGTCGTCCCACCGTAGTATGAGAGTGACAGGAATAGAAAGTGCACGTTGTGTCTGCGTGCACACACGCTGCACTATAATATCTCCTGCGCAAATGAGACTGGCCGCAGTGGCCGAAGTTGGTCGGAAGGTCATTATATTCTTTTCTAAGTTTCCGTACCCCAAAAGGTAAAAAAGGAACCCTTATGAGATCACTTTCTTGTCCGTCTGTCTGTCCGTGTGTCACCACCGATTTCCTCAGGAAAGTAAGTAAGTAAGTTACTAGTAAGTTGAAATTTATAACAGATACTGAGGTCTATAGTCTCTATTAGTTGTACAAATATCAAGGTCCTGAGTCAACACCATAATAAGATATGGGCCAATTTAGATTTTCGCGAAAACTTGTAAATCAAAAGTTTCCTTAATTTTCAACTTTTTTATTTTTCGGAATTTTTCCTTTGCTTGTGCTGTAAGACCTTGCTTTTAACCAAAATTGACAATTCTAGGTCAACTGGAAGTACCCTATAGGTTTTAGGTCGAAAACCTATATGGTAGTGCCCGTTGACCTAGAATCACGAAATTTGGCAAAAAGCAAGGTTACAGCACAAATAAAGGAAAAATTCCAAAAAATAAAAAAAAGCTGATAATTTGTACGGAAACAACAAAAATAGATTTATACGAAACCCTCGGTGTGCAAAACCGACTCGCACTTGTCCGAATTTTTTTATTTAAAAGTGTATACATACTTAATTTCAATCGTTTAGGCATACATATATATATATATATATATATATATAGATAGACTGCTTGAACTATATAAGAAAGCAATGTAATTTTACCATTACATTTATTATTAATGACTATAAATAAGTAAAATATTAATTTACTCACTGATATTCGTAAGTAATTGTCCAAACACTTGTTAAGTGCAATGTACTTCTCGTATGGTGGTAGTTTCCGCGACACACACTAATATCCTAACAACCTCTTTGCATATCCACTTTATTTAACCATTTATATGTACTTGGGAAATGTCGTGATGTCCGAAACGTTCTTAACGTTTATATGTATATAAATCAATTGCTGTTTGTTAGTCTCGCCAAGACTCAAAAACGGCTGGACCGATTTGAGTTATTCATTTTTCTGTTTTGTTCTGCGGTTTAAGTATAAAAAAATTGAGAAAACCCGAAAGAACAGCTGGAAAGTAGTATAGTTCAGAAATGTTTATTTTGTATAGGGATTACTAACCGTTAAAACGCACCTACCTACGTTCTCTCAGACATGCGGGTTTCCTCACGATATTTTTCTTCATCGTAAGACAAGTGATGATTATGTTGGTAATGATTCGCATATGAAAATATCAGAGGTGCGAGACCCGGGATTTGAACCCGCTTCGCTCTGTTTCCGAAGAGAACGCGTTGCCATTTTACTACCACTGTACTAATTTATATCAATAGATATAATAAGGAAGAACGAATTGCTTTTAAGAATCGTAGTATAGTTTAAAGAAATGTAAAATTCCAAAAAGCGTCTTAATCTTCCTAAGACCAAACTTTATGGCTACTATTCTGCAGTATGTGATTGATTTATCCATGAAAATAAACGGTCCATATCCTTAACTTACTCAGGCATTATATGCGTTTATTCAATCTAATTTATTAAAATTATTGTTATTCAATGCTTTTAAAGTATTATGCTAACGAATTATCCAAAATATTGCCATAAAATTTTAAACTTCTGACCTGGACAGTAAAAGAAATTACTATTTATACCTTTATTATATTGTTTCCAAAAATATTACTCCATTAAAACCTCATAAGAAGTCACCATAGAATCTTTAAAAAAGTTAATCTGTTCTTTGTCGTACCTGTCGTGGGGAATAGTTTTGATAATTGATAAGTTAGTTATAATAAGAGTTTTTGAAATGCAACAAAATAGATGATATTCTATATTATAAAAGATGGCGAAACTGTTTAAATTTTTTAGCTGTGACAACAAATGCTTTGAATAAATAATAGTAATAATAATTTATTGAACAAAAAAAACACAAAACAGTAAACAATTTTACATACAAAAACAAAAGTTTGTAGTGACCCTACTTTCTGCGCCAGTGGTCGCGGGTTCGAGTCCCGCTGGGGGCATTCATTTGTGTGATGAGCACGAATGTTTATACTCTAGTCATGGGTGTTTATATTTATAATACGTATGTATTTAAATTTATACATGTGTAGTGTATCAACTATCTGGTATCCATAACACAGGCTTCGTAGCTTACCATGGAACTAGATGGTGCTGTGTGTTAATGTCCCAACATAAAAAAAGTGCTTTAAATGAGTAACAAATACAAAATGTCTGCTAAACAATTTTAAATAGAACTAATTTTTCGCGGATTCATTTCGGTCTTTGGTGCCTGACGTTTCGAATGCTTTACAGTAATCATAGTCACGGCAGAGTTTAAGGGTTTAGACGTCTCAAAAGCGTAGCCTACCCACAAAATTATACAGTAATTTTCAAAAATACAAAATTGGCCCCAGTACCTTACCAATATTTATTAATTTTTAATTTAACATTTTTTATAATGGAATATTATGTGTTATTTATCTAATATTAATTCTTATTGTTATAATTATTTCTTTTTTTAAATATTAATTATTAAAAAAATATTTCCCTTAGTGTTGCTATAACTATAATTACAAACTTACTTTTATTTAAAATGTCAAATATTCGCTTAAATTTAAGAAAATATTCCGCTAAGTTATGTTAAAATATTTGCCATGACAAATATAAGTATACAAGCTTTAGAAGCTTTACAACTTTAGCTGACAACCAAAGATCTTTCTTTCTTTTTCCATCTAATCCTTCTAAATATTAAGACAAATGACGTACAAATAACAAGACGTATACAAATGATTACTATAGCATATCAGAATCCCAGACAGAACTGACCTAAATTCCTTTTAGAACGCCGTCATTACCCGCATTCCGCCTGCATCTAGAACTATCCCTCGAACTCTAAGATTTATTATTTATCGTGGCATATTTTTTTTCTGGCAAGAATCACTTTCTTTACCATACTTTTGATAAGTTTCCAATTTTATGCAGGGAGATTGCCATCTGACCTTCGATAGACTTAGCACACGTGTTCTATGTCATGCTCAACTGGAGCACAATATTATCAATACTCGCTTAGTTTTTTGTAGCGAAACAGACGCTATTGTTAAACCATCAATTCGTGTCAGAAAATATATTGTATTTTATAAATTTCAAGAACCGATATTAGTATCGCTTTGAAAAATGTTCGTCAGTTTTCATCAAATGAAATAGATTTTTTTTGAGATTTGTGTTATGAGTCATTCTAGAAATTAACAAAATAGACTATATTTTAGTTTTTTTTTTAATAATAACATATATGTTATGTAATTAAAACATAATTTAGTAACTCGATTTTAATCTAAATGTAAAACGTTACAGCTATTTTCGTGTGGTACCTACGCTAATAAAAATTACCTATATATATTTAGTCAGGTAATTTTAGTAGTTCCAATGATTATTATTAATTTTAACCATATTATAATCCAAGGAAAACCCGATATATAGAGACGTGCTATTCAGCTTATATACATAGTTCGGCTGTTTATCTATTTTTTTCAATATAGACAAATATTATCAATAACTTTAGAGAATACTAGCGACTCACTATATGTTGACCCGTATCCTATATGTTGACCCGAATAACCAGCTATCATAATACCAAATTTCATCAAAATCTCTCCAGTGGATCTTCCGTGATGCGGTAACAGAGGGACAGACAAAAATTCTAAAAACTATAGATTCGGCCTCTGTATCGATGATAATGTCTATTTCAATAAAATTTTCCAAAAAATATTTAATGTAGAGATTCGGTTTAGTTACAATTTTATTATATGATAGATAAGTAGTGCCTTAGTACAGAAAATTTTTGGGATAGAGTTAATTTATTATCACGCCCTCATTAGCTTCACCTGTAATTAATTAACAAACAACGTAATCAAATTTTGATAGTCAATTTCAATCTACTTCGGATTGTCGTACTAAAATAAAACTTTGACACTATAATTTGGTATCTTGGAGCTCTGATGATGCATCCAGGAGGTGAATACTGAAACTCTTTAGTGGCCACTAGTAAACCCTTCGAGTTTCAACTCATATAATTTGTCTTCACGGAAAACATTTCACTTCACAAAAAGCGTGTTTTTTAGTTTTTAAAATTTTTAATTATTGATTTTTTTAATGGCTTACAAAAGATTTGCAGAATAAATGATATAGCTAATAACATTGATGAAAATAACGTTTCAATAAAAAGTTTTAACTCAACTGTCGTAACGTTGCATCATGTATAACTTTATAATAGTTTACTATCTCTACCATAAGTCTCATACTCGATAACGACCATCGACTCTATCAAACGAGTTTTATATTTGTACAAAGCTCTATGACTTTTTTATGTGAATTTTATGTAAATAATATAGTTTGAGTACAAATATTCCGTTATAAAACATTGTATCAAAAATAATCTTGACTTGAGTAAATGTAGAGACGGATCAAACAATGTTTTTTTGTTTACTATAGAGGTACAGATACGGTAGCGATTGTAGTTAACTATTTGTAGTAGCGGCACAGTACAACATATAGAAGTTAACTGTGTCAGTGCAATAAAAATGGTGGATTAGGCAACTCGAGCTATATATTATCGAAATGCACTTTGAAAAAATACGATACCATTTTGGAACAAAGTCAAGTAATGTAATGCTCATAATATATATACTCATAACGGCGTATTCACACAGAAAATGTTTTAACAATATAGTTTTACGTTGGCAATTATTGCATAGGCTTTTTTCAAATAGCTTTTTTTTAAGTAAAAAAAAATAGAGCTACAAAAAAAATGTGAAGTTCCGATATAAAAAAAATCTTCTCTAAATAAATACTTGAGGATTTGATTTTTTTTATTTGTGTGAACAAATTTTAACTTTTCTACGATGTAAATGTATTTGACTGCATGCGATTACATGCAAGTTGATTAAAATACTAAAAAATATTTATGGTAGAGCTGTCTCTACTTAAAAGATTGAATGCTGCTGTTATCTGTAGTCCAGACTCTTAAATAACAATAAATATCTTCCTAAGTTCTTTAGTCCGTGTATGTGTCATCAATTATAGCATTAAAATATATATATATTTCTTTCTCTATCTAAAGATATCTGGTATAATTTCTTACACCAATAAAAATGTTTTATATCTTGAAGTGTTTTATTGGTATTCAAATCCTTAAGATCAGTTATTTAAAAGTTATATTTAAAATTTTAAATAAAATATTTAAAGAGGTATACATAAATCAACTCTATCTTTTGATACATATTTTTTTCTCACTTTTCTTGTTTTCTTATTTTAAAAGTTATGAAATATGAAATATAAAATATAAAATACCCATGACTGGAGTACACTTACTTACACTTACATACATGCTTATCATACAAATGAATGCCCCCAGCGGGACTAGAACCCGTGACCGTTCGCACAGCAAGTAGGGTCACTACAAACTGAGCCAAACGTGTCGTCAAATTTTGATTATTTATAGGGAAATATCCAAATGTAAAATCTCTAGTTAAATTCGCATTCAGATGATACGTTTCTATTAGTCATGCTGCTACTTCTTAGTAAAGATTTTCTCATTTTTCCTTGAAACTAATCGATGTCTACTATTGATGTTATGAATGCGGTGGTCACTTAATACATTGTATCAAACGATCTCTTAAAACTATTTAATGATCACGACATAGAATAGTTGCTATCTATACATATTATAATAAAATTCTAACGAAGCTGAATCTGTTCATTAAATATTTTTTGGAAAATCTCATTGAAATAGACATTATAATCGATGCAGAGGCCGAATCTATAGTTTTTAGAATTTTTGTCTGTCTGTCTGTTACCCCATCACAGAAAAACCACTGGAGGAAATTTGGTATGATGATAGTTGGATATCCGGGTCAACATATAGGATACTTTTTACTGCGGGAGATAATCTCATTCCCACGGGAGTACACGTTATAACATAACCCAAAAAATATTTATGATCAGAATTTCTTGAAACTTGGTATTAATGCTCTTCAATACAATAAAATAAATACGTGTTGTAACGTTTTTTGAAATTTATCCCATAAGTAGATAAAATAAGGGATGAAAATTTGTATAAAACAAACCTTTTAAAGTTTTTTTGTTGCAGTTTTAGTGCGAGCGAAGCCGCGGGTTTTGCTAGTATCCTATAAAATAAAAAAGAGGTGTTTTTTCTTACGTTTACAAAGAATACATGCTTTAATAATAATTTAAATATTTTAAAAAAATATCCATGTCGAATTAAGAATCTGCTCCTTTTTTTGTCCGTTAAAAAAGTACTTAATAATGATAATTATTGATAAATACTTTTATATCGTATAATGTTAACTAATTTAAAATTTATGAAGTAAATTATTAGTTTCCATGCAACTTTCACTGTAAACCGAAGCTGTCATGTCATCTGACGGCTCTACATGACCTTGAACATACGAAACCGGGTGAAGAATATCTCAGCCTTAAATTAAGTGAGTTTCTTTAGCGCCGTCGCGTCTCCAATGACTTTAATACTAAATGTTGTAAGCAACGATGAAAATTTTTCAATATTATGCTCTATCTCGTGTATGTAGAGTTCTGTTTTCCTTAACAAAGCTCTTAAGGGGTGTGTGAGGGCTCGGTCGGTGCGTCCTCTAAGAAAATGGAGACAATACGATTATAGTACAGTAGTATACGAAAAAATTTCAGATGGAGCAAAATATTTTACACAATTAAATTTACCATGGAGTACCATAATCGATATTTTAATTTGCATGGCAGCTTTTTTGAAATTCGCCATCATGGTTTTTTTATTATTTGTTGTCATAGTATACACTTTATGAAAATTTCAACTCTCTACCTATTACAGTTCATGAGATACAGTCCTCTGACAGACGAATTGTCGGCCAGACGGGCGGATTTTTTTAATTTAATCATTAAAGAAATTAAAAATCAATATTGGAATGTGCATAGTGTTAACGTATTTTCAAGTGCACATTAGATTCTGTTCATAATAAAAATGACAAATTTAAACAAAAATAAAGGGTAATATTGCTATTTTAATCTACAAAAAAAATATATAAAAATATTGCTGTTTGAATATGAGAAAATATTGAAGAAAGAAAATAAAATGTTGAGTATACGATAAAAAATTATTCTTAAGCTTTTCATCAAACACAGACGCTTACTCTACATTTTACATATACTACACACCGTCACAAATATTATTATGTATAATACAATAATTTAGAGGATCGTTCTTTGTCTTGCTCTTTCTTTAAACGTTTCTATCACCTATCTCTTTTTGTCCAGTCTAGTTTTTTCATACGTGTATTTGGTCTCGTAAGAAGTGCAGTTGGGTTGCATTAGATGTCGATACTAATAGGATTTCTATTTGGAAGCTATTTAGTTGTAAGATTGTTTAAACTAGAATTTGCATTTAAAATTCTTGAGTTGGTATTCAATGTACATTTCTGTTCCAGCTAGGTTTTAGAACGTTATAATTATTAATTGGTTACATAATAATATGCAGGAGGCGGTGCTAGCCCAGTGGCGCGCGCTCGTTTCTAAAATCGAGTGAATTCACGCAAGTTCAAATCCCAGGTCTCGTACCTTTGATATTTTCATGTGTGAATTATTTCCAACACGATTATCACTTGTTTTACGATGAAGAAAGACATCGTGAAGAAACTTGAATGTCTGAGAGAACCTAGCAAGATTTCGGAAGACATGCTCAGTCCGCCCGAACTTGGCCAGCGTGGTGGATTATGGACTGATTCTCGTCGTATTGATGGCAATCCCGTGCCCAGCAGTGGGATGTTAAATAGGGCTAAAAACTAATTATATTAATAATATGCAACACGAACTAAGAACTAAAATGTAAGCTTATCAAGATTTTAATTTTTACTCTAAACGTACGCACTCACAAAATTTTAACATTTACATCAATGGTTTATCAAGAAAATAATACAGCACAAATAAATAACCGAAGTATGAATTAGATCAGCGACCTTTTTTTAGTTTAAAAGAATTTATTTCGTAGTTATAAAGTCTTTAATTAACTGAGCTAATGTGTCATGAGGGCGATGCATCTCAGCCAGCGATGGTGACAACTTATCCACCACTTGCCCATTCATTGGCTAACATCCAGGAGGATAGGATGTATGAATCTTTTGATATGGTACTTTTAATTAGATTTTGTCTCAGCCAAAACACGTCCACTGCTGGACATAGGTCTCCCCCAGAGATTTCCACGACAACCGGTCTTGTGCCATCCGTATCCAGTGGGCTCCAGCGACTTTGACCAAGTCGTCGGTCCACCTTGTGGGAGGCCTGCCCACGCTTCGCCTTCTGGTACGTGCCGCAGTTCTGGAGTGGCGGCCACGTACCGGCATACTTTGCTAACTAATAGACAATTGTGCGTTGAAAGAAAATGGATGTTACTGTTTTTCTTTAGCATTAAATTTTCACCCAAAATGGGTGATGAATAAAACTTAAAGCCATTTTCTTGGATTGTTTGCAGTTTGAAGTTTGAGTGAGGCGTAAACGCAAATCCCGAAGAAGGCAAAGTTAGGCTACACATGATAATAAAGATCCATGCAGATGAATAATGTTAAAATTTTTAAAAAATAATAAAATAAACATGTTGGGACATTAATACACAGCACCATCTATTTCCATGGCTAATAAGCTAGCTAGCTGGCTAATAAGGCCAAGGCATAAGCTACGAGACTTGTGTTATGCATACCAGATGGTTGATACACATATATAACTTTAAATACATACACATTATAAATATTTAATTTATATAACCTATATCTATTTTTATACTTTGTATTTGATTACAAATATATTATACCTTGATTTGACAAAATCAACATCGCGATATATGATATATCAAGCAATATTCTACTATACCACTTTAATATTAGTTTTAAACAATATAATATCCTTCCTTCTGTCTAATTCTAGCCACGGTGGATAATATCACTGAGACTAGCTAGATGCGCAGGAGATAATATAGTGCACAAGTGTACGCGTAGACATTAAATCCGATGGGACGGTACTTCACACGACCGGTGAGAGTTAAGGTTAAGTGCCTCTCCGAGGCACGGGGGTGAAACAACGCCAACTTCCCAACTCCGGGCTACTACTGAGAATACCTTAACAGAAAATCTCAGTAATCAAACTTGGCCTGACCTCCGGGTCAGGTCCCGACCTGAACCCAGGACTTCAGCATCTGCAACCGTACATGATTGCCACTAGACCATCGAGGCAATTAATATAATACACAGATTAATGAAGATTTACTAAAGAATCACTTGACTTTGTCCATTTATTTTTGAAGTAAAACTTCTTTACGCACGCTTGACTTTGTGGATAAGCTGGTGAATGCGTTACGAAAGAATGTACGTACGTTTGTTGCCATGGTAACTTTTGTTATTGTCTGACAAATGATATATAATATTGTATTCTTCCCTTAAATGATATTCTATAAATATTGTTAGGGCCTCTAAATATTGCCTGAAATAAATGATTATTATTATATTATTATTATATGATTGTAATATGCCTAATATTAGTTATTTTTAGTATCTCACCTATCCTAGTTATTTAAAACATAAATTGAATTTCATAAAGAGTACCGATAACCTACAGAAGTTTTACTTCTTGCGCGTGTACATATTCATACACGCACTCTTTATTTCTTTTTGCCATATCCATAATTAGCACTCTATGTAGAGATAGCGTCTCAACCTAGTCTGAGAAATTGTTAGAATCGAGGCGGGTAGCAATGTAAATTGTCAAAAATAATGTTTTTAATTTATGACGGTGACCAGCCTGAGTTATATTGGTTTTTATGATCCTCCGGAACCAAGATTGTATCAGAGTTTAAGTATTTTCCACTCGTACAGTAGTTTTTGTAAGTTATTTTTTCTCTTGATAAAAATATTTTTTACCATTTATAAGGAAGATAATGGGTTGGAATAAATTTGTCTTGGAGGTCGTGAGTTCGATCTTCATTCGGATTAGGTAAGTATTTGTTTACAGCATACAATTATTTTTCGCGGTGTTGTTCTCCATTTCACACAAAACATTGTGTATTAACGCAATTTTTTTAGAATGTAATAATATTCTTATTTTTTTAATATTTTGTAACACAATTTAGTGTTGTTTAGTTTAGTTAACAATAACTTTAAATTTTATTTAAAATGCTTGATCCACTACAAATGGAAAAATATAAACTCCACGGTGGTAATAATTTTACACTATATTTTACTTTATAACAAAAATATATACATACAGACGAACATAGAACCTTAATTCTCTTTTTTAACCGACTTCCAAAAAAAGGAGGAGGTTCTCAATTCGACCGTATATTTTTTTTTTTTATGTTTGTTCGGGCATTTTTTCGTCGTTTATGAACCGATTTTGATAATTCTTTTTTTGTTGGAAAGGAGATATCCCAAGAGTGGTACCATGATAAGGAAACCAAGATCTGATGATGGGATCCTAGAGAAATCGAGGGGAACTTTCGAAAATTGTAGCGGCGACTAGTGCGTTTGATAACATTTTCTTTAGGTATTTTAAAGCACTACTATTTAATGAAGGTCTGGAGTCGATCTGATGATGCATCCGAAAGATAGTCGAGGGAACTCCTCAACGATTTACAGCAATTACCTGGTGTTTGGGCTTGATTAATTTGTATTGATGATACGTCTACACTAAAAATGGAAAAATAATAACTTTTAAAAAAAAAAAAAAAACCGACTTCCAGGCACTGAAAAGTAAAAAATAACTAAACGGGGGTTTTCATTTAGAATAGATACTTAATCAGATTTTTTCGAAGTCGGTGCCAGCCAATACAAATCAAAGCACACCGACTTCGAAAATATCTGATTAAGTATCTATTCTAAATGAAAACCCCCGTTTAGTTATTTTTTACTTTTCAGTGCCTGGAAGTCGGTTTTTATTTTTTTTTTTAAAGTTATTATTTTTGGAAATCGGTTAAAATGGTTTCTATCAAAATCACTTTTCCTTAATTAATATTCTCATGATTTATTTTAATGAATAGTTTTAACGAAAACGAAATTTATATAAATTAAGTAAACCATTTTTTCAAAGTCGATCATAACAGTTCCAAACATATATTATGATTATACATACATATATCGACTAGACTAAAGAAAACATCTGTACAGTACTCCAAAAGTTGATACTAGCAACGTAACCCAGTTTCGCCCACACTTTTCTTCTTTACCAGAAATAATTATTTCTGTCTTTCACAACTAAAACTAAAACGTATAAAGAAGTATTCGTCATAGTTTGTACAGTAATCCTATAATATATGTTCATTTCTTTACACCAATCTGATTTTAAACAATTGCCCATATAACGCCTTACATAAAGTAATAATAATAATAAGTTCTTTAATCCAAAAATGTAGTACAACCAGATACTTTTACACTTGTTAAAACTAATTTTTGTACATACAAATATTTGAATCATAGCATCTGCAGCCGAACTAGGAGACCTGTGCATCAGCTGTCAGCGCCATATCCCCACGGTTAATTGCCATAAAAATTAGTATACATAAACTATATGCTAAACAAAATCTAGGTACATAAAATTAAATTTTATATGACATACAAGATAAAAATAACTAATGTCGTTCCGTCGTTAAAGTGTTAACTTTCTAATTGTATTTGCATGCTTAGCCAATGCAAAATAGCTGAAGTATTTTAAATACACTTATGAATTTTAAAAGCCTCGTTGTGGCGTGTTAGATTGGAATGATTGATATATTTTTCGTGATTTTATTTGAACTAGTGTTCGTCCATTGGTCGAAATTCCATCATAATCATTACTAGCGACTCACTTTCGCTTCGCTCGGGTTCGTCCCTAGGTACGTTTTAATTTTTTTGAGCGAAACCCTTAATCTTTTTCTAAAATAAAAGTAGTCTTAGTTACTCCTTATATACTCCAGCCATTTTGGGGAACAGTCTGAACAAACAGACAGACAAAAATTTAAAAAATTGTCTTATTCTTATAAGTACCGTATATAATTCCATATGCATTTACTATAAAGCTGTTATTTTGACATTACAAACAAATACTTCAATTTTATTTATCTGTATAGATTGAAAATTTGAGTAAAACATTTATAAAAAACTGTTTCAAAAAAAAAAAAAAAAGCTGACAGAGAGAGGAGAAAAAGGTACTGAATTGTTTTGTCTTTGCTTATTTATATATAGATTTATGACTTCACGTCTTTTTTTTGGACAGACTGACTTTCATTTGATTTCGGTTTATCGGATGTCGGTGTTTATTTATTTGGTTTATCTTAAGTTGATATAAATACATACGTACATATAATAAAATTCTAATGACTCGAATCTGTACATTGAATATTTTTTAGAAAAATTTACTGAAATAGTCATTATTATCGATACAGAGGCTGAATCTATAGTTTTTAGATTTTTTATCTGTCTGTCTGTGACCGCATCATGAAAAATCCATTGGAGAGATTTTGATGAAATTTGGTATGATGATAGCTGGTTATCCGGGTCAACACGTATGATACTTTTTACTGCGGGAAAATACCTCATCTCTAAGAAATCAATACTAAACGTTAAAACGTAAGTAGGGACGAACCCGAGCCAAGCGAGGGTGCGTGGCTAGTATAGATATTTCGGTAGCATCGTAGCCGTCATCTCACTATGATAAACACCGCATGCAGAATATTAAAAAAATGGTCAAGTGCAACTCTGAGTGTAAGGGTTTTTAGCATATAACATTATATTTTTTATTAAAAGAATTTAAATTTATATTATACATATGTATTTTTTTTTTATAAAAACAAATATAATTAGCCATCTACAATATTCATTCTATCAACATTTTCTTCATTAACGGTTACATATACTCGTAAAGAATACCAGCCATTTTTTTTTTTACTTTTTCACAACTTAACTGCAGAATCGCCTATGGTTTACGCATCGAAACCTTTAATTTAGAAATATAGCTCAAATTGACGGACGGATATGACAAAATTATCTGAGTTCCGTTCTTGTCTTTGGGCTCGAAACCATAATGAGCAATATAACAATTTAATTAAAATCTCACTGAGACTATCCGATTACTGTGCAGGAGATATTATAGTGCATAAGTGTAAAGCTCATCAATAGCATACTTAGAAAAAAATGAAACTCGGTTGACAAACAGAAAAGAATAAAATACTGAACTATTCTGTATATATATATATATATATATATATATATATATATATATATATATATATATATATATATATATATATATATATATATATATATATATATATATATATATATATATCCATTTATAATACTTTTTATTAGACCTCTATTACAAAAAGAGTGGACGTGGTAATTTAGACCGGTCCATTTTACCCAACTGCTTGTGGTCCATTTTAACGAAGACTTGAATATATTATAAAAACAAACTTAATAAGTTACAAAATATACGCTTCTAAACAATAACTTTCAAACACTGTATGCTTATCTTTAAGTTAACTACACTTTTGGTACGGGTTGTTGAAATTTACATTAAAAATAACAAAAAAGATATTTCAAAACAAAACATAAACGAACAATGTTACAACAAAAACAACATATCCGATATGCAATGAAGTTGAATAGGAATTGTTTAGTTTTGCTAATAATTAAATTCAGAAATTATTATTTGTGATAATGAGGTTGGTCCAATTTAGTTGCCGGTCCAATATACCAGACTTTGCCCTGCAAATAGTAAAAATGATCAGTAAACAAAATAACTATTTTTTTAATATAACACAGGAACAGGTAAAAATAAAATACACACACATACATTATAATTAATTTATTATATTTAACTTAAATATAGTTATTTGTTATTGCTTCTTTATTTATTGTACTTATGTCTATAAATAGAGGAGAATTTAATTGTGGTATACCGGAGTTAGTATGTAACGACATGTTGTTAAATAAGATGAGACTCGGATGAGAACAAATCTAGATAAAATATGGCAAAAATTGTACTGTGGTCTGTGATATTTTAAAATTATAATAGATTTAAATTAAAATAAGCAAAAATATTTGACTTATCTAATTTTCAATGCAACAGAGAGACATGTAGTTTAGCGTTTCATACTTTGTTGTATTTTTAATTCATTATGTTGGAAATAAGTTTGAACTCATTTCACTCGGCTCTCTTAGCAAGTATGTTATCAATCCTTACTGAATACTGTGCTGAGTTTTAAAAAAATATCTAAAGTATATCTCATTTTCCTATTAATGTTAAGATAATGCATAAAAACGCTAAAATTTGCGAGTTATATCTTATTTAACTACATTTTAGAATTTCACAGAAAAGATATACTATTTCTATAAAAATAGCTTAAAAAAGAAATAATCACAAAAGCCTCCTTTACAATATGACCTTTGGTTATCTATTCCTGATATAAGATAGCCATGTTTTACATTACATTAGTAGCTAGGGTCTGCTCCAGATTTCTACAAAAGTTATCTTTTCTATTAATCCTTTCATTCAATTCGATACATTCAGATCGTTGTTCCTAAATTCCAATTGCATTTTTTTTAAATTCAGTCATATTCTATTCACTAATGATTTTTTTCAGTAGTCATATCTTCAGTAGGATTTTAATATATCTTTGAAATCAAGTGGAAATTAATCAAAAGTTATATATTACTTGCGACTCACCCTTGCTTTGCTTGGGTTCGCCTCTAATTACTTAAAAAATATTGGGTGGGGTAAGAGGGTAAAAAATACTTTACAACTTATTCTCATATCTACCAAATATACAAAAAAAATCATTAAAATCGGTCGAGTCGTTTCGGAGGAGTGCGACCACAAACACCGTGACACGAGATATTTATATATTAGATGAAATAGACCGAAAGGCTTATTTGAAAATATAGTACGATATTGTTCACAGCAATCAAGCGTAGCCAGATGAGTACTTTTAGGATATGTGCTTTTGTATTTTACAAATGTTTTGTAGCGATGAAACAGTTACTCTCATGACTAAATTCACGCAATATATTTCAATACAAAAAAAATCAAAGAACTAGAAAAATAAATTATACAAATACGAATACAATATTTTAATTTTTTTAATTTTTTTTCCCCATATCGACCCCAGCTACAATATAGATCATTAATTAAATTTTACGCACGTGTTTTTTTTTTTCGTTTCTTTTACATATATTACGTACTAATAACCTATTTCTATAACACGTAACATCTTTAAAATTCTGTCTTACTTTTTTTAACTTACTTACTGAAGTTATCCTATTACACAAAAGTCAACAAGAAGAATATAGAAGTAATTTAAGTTTAAAATATCTATTATTCCAATAACAATATCACATATATAACTAGACAATAATTAATATTACATTAGAATAACAATCAACAATCATCTACATACATTCGATGACTTATTTGTAAAATACGTTTCTTATTTAATTCGTATATTATTAATAATGTGCGTAATGACTGAATATGATCACGTTGATGTTTATTAGATTGATAGTCCAAAAGTGATATAACTCTATGTGTTAGATTAAATGTTATGAGACAATTAATTGTTATTAGCAATGTTACAGCGTAATAACATCTTATAGTTTGCACGTAATATTGTATGAATCCATAGAGTTATGTAACTTTTGTGCTATTCTGATAATTTTTATCTATATTATTACAATTCTTAATTGTCCGAGAAAACTATTTAGATTTAGACACACAGACAAATATTGGAATATATTTTTTTGATCTACATCTGATAGTTTCTACAACACATATAGTTTAAATAGTAGGAGAATCATTACGTATATACTCGTAGCTTAGGTGTAACATACATTTATATATTTGATTTTCGTTTTATCAAGAAAAGCTAATTATCAAAGAGATTTAAACTAAAACACCAAATAAAGCAAAGACTCATTTTTTTATTTATATTCAATACTATCGAAATTTCCACTATTTGACACAGAAGCGACTGGTTTAACACTGATATAAGATTAATAGTGTTTTAATCAGAAACATTGTTTAGTTCTTCATTTGATATCTTGATTTTATATTTATATTAAATCTGATTTCCAAATATATATCATTTATTAATGATTTATAATAATTTATAGAAAGAGATGACTAAAGTGAATATTTTAGGGGTAAATACTAAGTTGATCTAATTTTGAAGGTAAAGCATTCACACGTACAGGTCACACTGGTAAAATCGGAAGTATAGCTTTAAGTCTTAAAAGTAGTTAACGTTTAAAACATTATAGGAATATACGGGTACATCTACAACAGAATAGTTCGCGATACAAATACAAATATCTAAAAAGACAAGGACAATGAGTTCAGAATAAACTTGTAAAGATATCAAAAACGTCACTAAATTACGGGAAAAAAGACCGAGAAGCCTTTTAAATTTTGATAATATTGGATTGACACTAGCAAAAGATAGAAATTTAGCCCTAAAGTTTTAACTAGTACCTAATGGGGATAACACCAATGTATTGGAATATGGCAGTTTTAGAGAACCTGTAAAAGTTCTATGACTAATTAATTAAACAATGCGAACATCAAGTGAAGCGCGACGCTTATTCAATTCATTTCAACAAGGCGGGGATGAGTTACTGATTGATAATAAAGTGCAATCAATAAAATTATTTCAAATGATTACATACGCAGTAACGTTATCGCTGTAAAAATAATTCAATTTTGTTCCTATTTTATTAATTATCCCTTGAAAAATTGAAAATTAAAATTGTTAATTGTATCCCAAAAATAGTTAAAAAAAAACTTTTTAAAGACAAATATTTATTTTTCAAAGTTAAATTAAAAAAAAATAGAAATGATACGAACATCCTTTCATCTACAGAACGTACTAACGAGATATTGTCTTAGTCCCTGTTATATTATTTCGACGGATTTCAAGATTCCGCATCTGGACATCTTTCCTAATTAACATTTGAAGATCAAAAAAAAAAGGACGGCTACATCATGCAATGTAAACTTTAAATCTAATACTAAATTTGGAAATGTTATTGGGGTTATTGAACAGATAGAAGATAATCATTTCTGAACTTAAGATCAAAGCGTTTTACATAATAAAACAGAAATAATGATTATTGATGCTAATTGGAAAACGAATTTAAATAAGGAGTTTTATGATAATATATAATTTTTTGAAGTAAATATAATGACAGAGGCTCTTGCTGAGTTTGATGGAACATCGTAATCATATGCGAGTACATCAGATGATTCACATTATATACGTACGCTAAGCAGATAATCTAATTAAATATGTTACTTAAATATACATTAATTAAATCTAACTTCGTTTAACGTAATATTGTCTAAATTACATCGCTTAGTAGTCACAAATACGCCCACAAGATATACAATAAAAATAACTATAGCGTAGTGATCTTCAATTTCTCCGATATGTTAGGCAGTTGTGTCTAGGCCACAGAATGATACGTTCATTACTGTCGTAAGTGTAAGTGTTGCTGCTGAATATGTTGAAAGAAATTCTTGATGATTATTTTTTTTTAAATGTTTTATTACAGATATTGCATTTATTATAAAGACCGCATGATTTTAACATATTTTTTTATAATTGTAATATTGTATTTCATCAAATACATATTATGTATATTGAAAAATATCCTCAAGACCGTCTTTACAAATTTTAAACTTCTTTGAATTTTTATAGAAACAAAACAACCCTTACATTTATGACAGTAATCTCATAAGCAGTGATACGTGATTGACAGATTTAGCTTAAGATAGTAATATATATCTAGCTTCTATATAAGACTTTGATAATCAAGCCAAGCAGGAAAGTAGATACAAAAAAATTCAACTTTTCAAAATTAAACAATCTGTATCAAAATATTTATCTCATCAAAAATAATTTTACCAAAGTTAAATTTATGCAAAAAAGGAAAAATATATAGCTAAATCATTTAATGTCAAATCAAATAAATTGAGCAATCAAGAAAAACGTAGCAACGACTTACGGCCTAATAGTAAAAGTCCAAGTTATTAAATTGACAGCGTTTTCCGTTACATTATATAAAATTTAAGTGCATTCAACAACTGTTTACGTTTAAAAAAAAACATATCGATATATTTCAATTATCTTCCCAACGAATCGACACATCGCTATGAACTTCTAGCGTAATATTATTTTATAATAACACCAACACATGAAATAAAATGGAAACAGTTGTTGAATTTGGAGTAATTGAGACCAAGCTTACATATTCAAAGGCTGAACATTAAGTACACACAGATTGATCATTAAACACTATAACAGCGTCTACGTACACTTTTGCAACATCGATATAATTATTAAAAATTGGTTTGACTTCATATTTAACAAGGAATTGATTTGTGAATGATAAAAACTAAGAATACTATAATTATTTAATAATCGTAGATACATATAAATTTGATAAAATTTATTTAAATCTATCATTTTATGAAACTACGTCTATAAATGAAATAGGGAATACGAATTATTAGTCTTTGATAGTTTTTAGCTATATAAATATTTAGCAGGCTTTAGATTTTATTATATTAGCACACGGAACAGTTACAACAATTATTTATATTAGGGATATATCTTATGCAAAAACCGATATAAAATATAGTGCTATAATATGCCCTAAGTTTATGATTCTAAATGAGTGTCACTTTTTAACAAAATATCTTGAAATGTCAAACAGGGCAACCTATGTAAATTGCGTTGCTTCTTGGTCCTATTTATTGTTTAATGACTTCAATAGTGCCGTAGTTTAAAATAAATCTACGATCTATTCTATGAAAACAACAATGCGATATCACAATCTTCATTTAAAATTTCTCGATGCATCAAATTTCACGTATTTGATAAATTATTGATCAACGATGAAACAATGTCTAATAATTATTTAATTATTAAACAAATAAATAAGAATATCCTCTATGTTTATAAGGTCACGAGAATTTCTCTACAGGAGATGAAATTGAATCGATCAATGACTGTGCTTTAGGTTGTTCTGAGGTGATGATACTATTTACTAAAGTCCTTCCAAGATAACAGTTAACAACGATTGCAGACACTCCAATTTTGATATCGCACACAGTACAAAGACTATTCATTGAGCGGGTTCTCAAATTTGGAGTATCTTATCACATCTTGGACCCCAGATTTATCTCGTCAATAGCAAGTAACTAAATTGTTAAAAAATAGATCTCTCTGGTCTAGGTGTTAGGGCAACAAAGCAATCTTATTCTATGGATGAACGAAAATCCTTTAGAAGGATAACAAGCGATATCAACAAATGTCTTTTATTGAGGTAATAATATATTCTAATGATAGCAACATATCCATTTTGTGCTATAATTCGTTGCGTTCTACCGCGCACACGTTTGTGATACCATTAATTACAAATGATTGCTGTACATCATTAGACCGCGTTATTTTAATACCATTACAATAACAAAAATAAATATATACAATCGGAAAAACAACAACAATTGTGACAAAATCTAATGTACTTATCCAGCGTATTACCAAAACTATGCGCAATGATCGGATATAACAACGTTTGTAATTCCTATTGAAATTATAACGCGTTTTAATGAAACTATTATCCTTAAATTAATGATAGCACGTGAATCCACAATACTTATAATACTTGTTCGAAGCTAGTTATTGTATAACATTTTATTTATCTAAGATATAGGTACAACCAGATATAGACAAAATTGTCAAAAACACACCCAAATAGACGAGAGTCTAATATCTTGAACACTTCTTTTCCATCACTTTAAAAACCTTCAAACTCCTTCCTTCCCTGGCATTCCCAGATATCATGAAAATAAATACGGAATTTAGAAATAGTGAATAATTACTAAAGATTTTGATGATAGCATTAGTCATATTATTTTAGAGTTCAGAGTTCATCAAACATTCGCATATAGTAAATTTAAGCTTAAGTATGACATCATTTACATTCATTTCAACAGCCACAATTTCTACCCTTCAATTGTCTTGTTTCATCGAAAAAAAACATAATAATCATTCGTAATTATCCACCCCTATTTAGAAATACAGAAATTGATTGAGCATAATAAACGTTGGAAGACTCGAGCGAAAGGAATGGTTTTGCAGAATCTAAAAATATCTCTAAAAAGCAGCTTATATTGCAATTATAAATATCTTATCAAATAACGATTAGGATTATTAACTTACAAATTTGTGATTTAAAATATTCTTCCTGATCTTTCTATAAATTCTAAAAATCAAAGGAATATTTACAGAAAAGTAAAATTTTGAGCACAAATTAATCAAGTCTTAAATAACCATTGATAGATGCGTTAAAGACTGTAAATTAAAGTCGATATAATGAAAGCCTTATCTAAAAGACAACGGATCCGTATTATAAAACTACGACATACATATATAAAAAGCAAAAATGTCATGATTTGGATTATAATAATCAATATGAAAAATAAACAATCCAAGTGAACATCAAGATGGTTATGTATGTGTTATGTTAAAACAAATTATGTGTAGTTTTATAATAACAATCCGTTTAGTAATCTGTATTAGTAAATGAACGCAGGGTGAAGTGGTGGCGCTGGCACACGGGGCTGTTTGTCCAGCGGCGCGCAGCAGGTCGGCTCGCAGCACGCCGTGCTGTACGGTGCTGGTAGCAGTGCGTACTGAGTCGGAGGAGCATAGATAGCTGGTGTGGCTAAAAGAAAAAAATATTATATAGTAAAATGTTACTAAATATGTGCATATGTACTCGTATAATGTAATATTGTGAACGTAATTATTGAAAATAGGTTATAGATAAAACTTTCTAAAATTGTTAGCATATGTATTACATATGTATATCAGATGATATTATTAACAATAAATTATAATAGGTATTTGCATTGTATTACATACATTGTTAGAGGATTGTCGTTGAATATATGAATGTTAGGAAGAATAATATTAATAATAGGTATAAAGTTACAGTAAAACTTGATCAGAAAAACAAAAAAAAATCCTTATTTAGTCGTTTTTGATGTCATTAATTTTACTCGAGTAGTTTCATTTTGACGTTAAACAGACAATCGTCCAGGATGTCATTTTATAAATTTCAATATTGAAAAAGAATAATTATCAAACATATTACTTATAACTTACTATCAAACGGTAGCGGATACACAGCGTACGGCGGTGGTGGTATCTCACACGGAGCGCAAGTAGGCAGAGGTGCGAGAGGCGGGCAGATGAGCTGGTAGCACAGTGGCGCTTGAAGTGGGGCCGCCTCAGATGTTAGGACTGGGATTTGACTTATCTGAAATTAGAGTAGGCAGTTTTTAGAATAAAAACAGCTATCCTGTTTCTTATTATTGTGTTTAAGTTGTAATGTTGCTAAAATGTTAGAGGAATTGAGGAACAGGATATCTTGATGTACAAAATATGGCTCATATTATTATTATTATCATATCCTGAAAGCAAAAGTTTAATACAGAACTAAACCAAAATAAAAAGGGTCAAAGGTCATTGAAAGAGTAATGTTTTGTAGTTAGCTTAGTAAAATTCATAGAAGACTATGTTTATAATGTTTTCTATTACAACTTTAACCTTAACTTTTATACATGTATATATATATATATCTTAAATAAAACTATCTTTTCGGATTATTTCCTGAACGGAGAAAGAGCTAAAGGATGACAAATAACAATTTATAATTCCGAGAGTGAAAGTGAAAAAAGCATTATAAATACAAAAAGTAGCCTAAGAAAAAGCTACTAAAGGAGTACAAAAAAGGAATAAGAAATTAAAGACGATAAGAGACACTGCGAACAAATGCGAATGAGAAAAGTTAAGTTGATGATTATCGTAAATGTTTTCAAAATTACAATAATACTAAATCCAAATCAGACTGGATTGTGCTTCCAGGAAACTTGTTCATCATTCAAAGAATATTGTGTAACATGTAAAAAATTGAAAGTTCTAGCTTCGTAATTGATTTTAAAAATTTTGTTGGTGATATCCGCCTACCCACTAATTTTAATATTTATGCCAGTGTTGATTGCCATATTATTTTTATCTGTAAAATTAATTATTATTTATAACTTAAATTTTGGAGAATTTATTTGCATTTTAAAAGTTGTATTGATTAGTATTTCGATTAGTACCTACTTAATAAATTGATGTTAATAATCAATAATGGTTGTTTACATAAATTTGCTTTAATCCAAAAAAAAATCGAAGCAATTTCATAGTGATTCTTCTATCCCCGCATAAGGCAAGTATCCCCCAAAGCATTTTTATCATGAGGCAACTATCCGCCACAGAGGGCAACTATCCCTTTTTGTAGAGGTCAAATAAAACAGGATTTACTGAAAAACTATATTGATCGTGTTTAGAAAAATAGGTCACAATGAAAGATTAAAGACCAATGTTTTATTATACACGGAGCATGTTGTAAGTAGATACGTAATTTTTATATAATTTAAGATTTTCAAAAGGTAGCGCAACTATCCGGCTTTTACCCTATATAACGCCTTTGAGATGTCTAAAACCTTAGTCTCTCCCGTGACCATGATTGCTGTAAAGCATTCGAAACGTCGGGAACCAAAAATCAAAATAAATCCGCGAAATAATCCGAAAAGATAGTTTTATGAAAAACTAGCGTTACGTGTCAACGTTTAGCTCAGAGATGTGATATTTTCCCGCAGTAAAAAGTATCTTATATGTTGACCCGGATAACCAGCTATCATCATACCAAATTTGATCAAAATTTGTCCAATGGTTTTCCCGTGATGCGGTTGCAGACAGACAGACAGACAAAAATTTAAAAAAACTATAGATTTGGCTTCGGTATCGATAATAATGTCTATTTCAATAAGATTTTCCGAAAAATATTTAATGTACAGATTCGGCTTAGTTACAATTTTATTATATGTAGATGTCAAATATTGGCGTAAATCTAAGAAAGTATTACACAAAATATATTATGAAATATTTTATTTTTAAGAGCTTAAGTTAAAAATCTTTTAATCATACAATTCATTGTTTCAGTGCTTATTTGTCGAAACTGCCAATTTACCGAAATGGTTTTTAATACAGAACCTTATATTTTTTTTTGTATATTTTTTTTTTGTATTTATTTTATATTTTTATATAAAATAAATACAAAAAAAAAATCATTTATATATTTTTTTTATTGACCTTTAAATATCAATTCGACGACACGTTTTGCTAAGTTTGTAGTGACCCTTTATGCTGTGCCAGCGGTCGCGGGTTCCAGTCTCGCAGGGGTCATTCACTTGTGTGATGAGTACGAAAATTTGTATTCCAATCATGGGTTATTATATTTATTATATGCATGTATTTAAAGTTATATATATGTATAGTGTATCAACTATCTGGTATCCATAACACAGACTTTGTAGTTTACCATGGAACAACATATAATATAAAGAAATCTAATGGTGTTAAATACACATTTTATTTTGATACAACCGAAAAAATAAATTTTATCTACATATGTATCTATATAAATCTTAGAAGTAAAAATAAAGTTTCGTTTTTAGTAAAAATAGAAGTACAATAAATATTAGTAGATAGTTAAAAAAATAATCACTAAAGCGACGAATCGTCATTAAATCTATAAAGCTAAAGACTTGAGAACAACATTCTTTATATTCATGGCACTTTATAACATCCTTGGTTCTTAACGTTACTTATGAGATAACTTTATAAAGTTTTTATGATCTACTTTTAAATGGTACCAATAACAATTTAAAAGTTCAAATCCTAGACCGTTAAATCTATTAGAACCTAACTTTTTGATAGCCTAACAATTAAGCGGCCGATAACAAATAAAATCTTAGCCAACCATTATGTTGTCTTCATTCCAATCCAGTATTGGAAGCTCAAATCAATACGAGACTACAGTTTCATCTTTAACGTGTGGCCTCGATTCATAGATAAAGTAAGTTATTTGAATTGAATGTAGAATGTGTATATTACATTATAAATTGTAGTTACTAAAAATAAGTTATTTTATTTTACTTTTAAAATAAAATAGAAACAATAGCTGGTTACTCATACAAGAATTATACTACATACAAAAAAGTTTCAGAATTTATATCCTATTAGTTTTTGCTCTTATCAAAATTGGTAAGTATTGCAATTTAAGCAGAATAAATACGCTCATGAGCTTATTTATACATATTCATTTGACGAAACTGTTCTCCAAAGACAAACCCAGCTAATTCCACTATTAATAAATACCTGCGAGTAATTTACCTTTGTTTGTCCATTCCTTTGAGATTACCTCACACAATCTAATAAAGGTTGTGGGTTAAATTTGAACCTTCAAATTAGTTCTTAGTTAATTGATTAACTGTTTTTTTTTCTATTTACCTGCTTTCTCACAGCTTGAGCAACTCTAAGGCGGCCTAACGGTGAGAACATGACTCCTCCACTCTGAAACAACAAGTTTTTCTATTAGCAAAGTATACATTTGATGCTAAAGTCTGATTGATTTTAAGGCTCTTGCCAACAACACGAAAAGTGTAATCCAAAGCCTCACTAACGTGAAAAATACGAAAGTTTCGCCATTTGTGTGTATGGTCCGTCTAATATATTGTTAATTATGAGTCTTTGCAATCATTTTTGAGGGTTCTGGAGCGAATGAGGTCAATGGGAACCCTTTAAACTATTAACATAACTAGCGACTCACTCACGTTTTTATGTTTAGTATAGATTTCTCAGAGATGAGATATGTTCCCGCAGTAAAAAGTATTATATATGTTAATCCGTATAACCAGCTATCATCATACCTTTCATCAAAATCCCTAAAGTGGTTTTTCCGTGATGCGATAAGGGACAGATAGACAGACTAACAGACAAAAATTCTAAAAATGCAATTCCGGCCTTAATATCGATAATAATGTCTATTTCAATATGATTTTCCAAAAAAATATTTTATGTACAAATTACACAATTCGGCTTAGTTACAATTTTGTTATATTATGTATAGATTGCTTAGGAGTAAATTCGGAATAAAGGTAGCTTATATTTTAATACACAAGGTATTTGTGACATAATACATAAATGTACAGAATGGCAAATAATAAAATGAAGCTAAATTATTTTATAGAAATGTCTTTCCCCATTCAAGAAAGGTTATTATCCCATACATTAAGGTCTTGTAGTAGCTAATGTTACTTCTATGGGATGTTTACCATGTTTTTAAGCTATATTTTCAGATCGAATAAATCTATATTAAGGTTAATTAGACCCCATTATATTGAAAGGCAGTGGTAACTCAATGGTAAAACGCTCGCTTGAAAAACCTACGTCACGCATCTCTGACACTCTCAAAATGTGCAAATCATTATCAACATGCTTATCATCTGTTATCAGTGAAGAGAATCTACATACATCGTCGTAAGGAAGTGTCAATTTTAATTGTATTTTGTTTTTGTGTGTATGTTACACGATTATGAACCAAGTTCCAAAATTCTTTTTTACACGCTTTTTATTAGCTTCACCTGTATGTTTGTTTGTATGTTTGTAACCGACTTCTTTGGGCGCGATTTTGACCCACTTTAAACGGCCAGATTTCGTTCAAACTTTGTAGATTTATTCAATGAACGTGTTATATTTCAAGGGTGGTCCTATCTATTTATATAAAAATGAATTCTATTTCCCTTGGTCACGCCATCATGCGTGAACGGCTGGACCGATTTCACTAATTCTTTTTTTGTTGTGTTTGTTATTGTCAGGAAAAGGTTTTAGCATTAAAAAAAAATAAGAAAATTGCGCAGGAACTTAGATAATGGGGATGAAAGTTTGTACTGGAAAGCGAGCTAGGGACGAACCCAAGCGAAGCGAGAGTGAGTCGCTAGTATAAATTATAAAAACACGTCATCAATTGTTTACTTATAAGTTATTTTGAAATCAGTACCTCTTTATTTATAATGTAATAAACAGGAGATTTCTATTGTTACCTTTGTTACATTTTAGATTAGTTGTCTAAAATCTGAAAATAGATTGATTGACCTTCGTCTTTCTGCTACTCAAATGAAGGGGATTTTGTATTAAAAATTAAAAAAAAAATATTCACTAGTTCAAGGGGTTCATTTTTTTAAAATTATGTAATACTTGATCTTATATTATTAATACTTTCGCTAATCGATCGACAGCAGCTTTTGGTTTACTCGGGTTTTTAATATTGCGAGTAATACCTAAAAGGAAGGTTTCCTCGAAGGTTTCCTCGAAGGAATTTCCTGTATGCTTAAATTGTAGCTACGAGCAGGTTTCAGTTTGTTAATTACTGCGCCAACACGAAAGTCAAAGAAGGAAAATAAACTTAGAGAAATAAAATTCTTAATAACTAGGTAATGACGTTATAACGCTTAACCTTTTGCTTGAAAATATCGGAATATCAAATGATTCTGAAGAAAAGTAATGTTTTGTACTTAGTAAGTAATGTGTACGTATGTTTGTATGTGCGTATAAATAAAATGAATAAATATGTAGGGACATTAACACACAGCACCATCTTGTTCCATGGCAAGCTACGAGGCCTGTGTTATGGATACCAGATAGTTGATACACTACACATATATAACTTTTTAAATACATACATATTATAAATATAAACACCTATGACTGGAATACGAACATTCGTGCTCATCACACAAATGAATGCCTCCAGCGGAACTCGAACCCGCGACCGCTAGCACAGCAAGTAGGGTCACTTCAAACTGAGCCAAACGTGTGTGTCAATGTCTTGATGGTATGTAGCAAGATAGCAGATCTGAGTTGTTAGAGTAAAATATGAAGGGGTTATTGTGTAACAAAAGGAATAGTTACAATTTAATAATCCTTTGAAGCTGTTATTTTTTATGTCAATAACATCGAAATCCTTGTAATTTCGACACGTCTATTTGTCCGTCTGTCCTTTGGTCCTATTTTTATATCTTAGATATTTTGGACACTATTGATTAATACTATATTACTATACAGTAAGTACTTCTGTCTTGAAAATATGTTAAATAGTTTTTAAAACAGTATTTTTGTAATTTCCTTTATTTTGCATTTACAATATTATTATGGGAATATAATAAAAGATATATAAAGATATTTTCTTTTACACGCTTTTCATAACATAAGGGTACTACGAAATTTTAAATAGAACAAGTTATGGACGTATAATTTTGAACTTATTGTTACTTACGTCCGGTTGCTAAGGCGCAGCCATTTTATGTAAAGGACCTAAGTGGTTTTTCATGCACGCAATATCCGACCTTTTCGGTTGAGCTGCCTTGAATGAAACATACAAATAAAATGATTCTATTAAATTTCTTTTGCAGCTTTTTGGGACTTTCACCTCATCTTATATTGAATTTTAAGATTTCCAAAATTTGTTGGGTAAATATTGGTCCGCCCAATAGTCACCTAATTAGGCATCCCCATGGATCGTCACAACCATCCATTTGTGATGTGTAAAAGAAAAAAAAGTGTGTGTGTGTGCAATTCACACACGGTAGGAGTAAAACTTCAGAAAAGTAACCTAAGAGAGAATGAGATGAATATAGAGTATCAGGAGTAGGATAATTATAAGGTTTTTTTTAATAATATTTTTGCCAAGTTGAAAAGTTATTTTACATTTTATTTGACATAAATATACATAACAAATTATTCAGTAATTAATTTTATTATTTTTCACTTCTTGTGTAATGTATTCTATCTCAAATCTATACTAATATTATAAAGCTGACGAGTTTGTTTGTTTGGTTGAACGCGCTTATCACAGGAACTATCAATTTGATTTGAAAAAATCTTTTTGCATTAGATAGCCCAATAACTGAGGAAGGCTATAGGCTATATATCATCCTGGGAAAATATACGGTTCCCGTGGGATAGATTTGTTTTGTCTAGGGACGAACCCGAAGCGAAGCGAGGATGTGTCATGAGTAGTTTAATAAGGTATATTAGGCATATTACAATCATATATTTATAGATTATCATACGGAATGAATATATTATATATTTCTCAGACAATAACAACGGTTACCATGGTAACATGGCAATGTATTCTATCTCATTTTCTCGCCGGCTTAATCCTATATATTTTATGTGTTTGTCTCTTTTTATAATACAAATCACAACGATTCAAAAGAAGTTTCATTTCAAAAAGTTTCTCCATCCCCATCACTTCTTTCTACACTTGCGACTATCGTCTATTACAGAGTGACAATTATAATATTTGTGATTGTGTGATTTTTTTGGATTTAGATTGGATCTTATATGAGTGCTAACACCCGATTACACAATCGATTCGATGTTTTTTTACATATATTTTAAAAGTTCTATATATGAGAAGGTGTTTTTGTGTGAATCAAGTTTTGTTGGTAAGCGCTTCATTTAAAAATGTCTGATAAAAATTTGAAAAATTGCCCGGAATACTTACAAAGTTAATACAATTGTATTAACTTTATTTTATTATTTAGGTAATACAATCTTTGTCGTGTCAGCTAGCTCTGAATGAAATAAAAAAAAATGCGTGATGTCATAGAGATTAGATTGTAGACGTCTTTTGACAAAGGAAAACAACGTCACCCTCATCACATGTTCTAAAACACTTCTATCAAAACTTTCAATAGCAATCGCTGTTTTATACTTAGTCTTTGTTTTACTACTTGTTATATCATAAAAGTCGTAGCTTCTTATTATAGCACTAGTAACCTGCCCATGCTTCGTTCAATTTTACTATTTTCATATCCAAAAGAATCATGCAAATCTATCTTGTTTGAGATTCTCGAGTTATGTTAAGGCGTTGTACATGAACAAACTTATAAAGTAAGGTAATAAGCATAGATAGATAATTTATGATATATTATTTAATATTATAAAGTGGCAGACTTTGTTTGTTTGCTTGTTTGTTTGGTCTCAGGAACTACTAAACCGATTTGAAAAATTCTTCTTGCAATAAATAGCCCGTTTATTGAGGAAGTCTATAAGCTATATATCATCATTATTACTACCCTAGAGAGCGGAGCAGTAATATAATGTATAGTCTATCTATTCCATACTAACCGTTAAAACGTACCTAGGTTAAAACGAACCCGAGCTGAGCAAGGGCGAGTCACTAGTTAATTATAAAGCTCAAGCTCAAGCTAAACTCATTTTGGATTGTGTAGGTGACATATATATTGCCTTGCGTAATAGGTACGTCGATAAAAAACTGTTTTTTTTTGATCAGCCTAAGTAACTTTTTCTAACAGTCTGCTTTGCGATATTATGCTATTGTACAGAAACTACCTATTCGATAAAGTTATGGAAATAGACATAAATATAGACATATAATAAAATTGTTACTAAGCCGAATCTGTACATTAAATATTTTTTTGAAAATCTTATTGAAATAGTTATTATTATCGATATAGAGGCCGAAACTACAGTATTTAGAATTTTTGTCTATTGTTTGTCTGTGACCGCATCACGAAACAACTACTGGAGGGATTTTGATGAAATTTGGTATGATGATAGCTGGTTATCCGGGTCAACATATAGGATATTTTTTACTGCGGGAAAATATCTTATCTCTGAAAAATCTATACTAAACCTTTAAACGTATGTAAGGACGAACTCGAGCAGAGCGAGGGTTAGTCGCTAGTAGTTTATATCATTTTAAAGCTAAAATAACCACGAGTATGGAAAATACCCATAGGCCATAAAATTGTAGACACATCTTTTCCACTTTTCAACAAAGCGTAGAAGTGTAGTACTCAAGGTTTCTTTGTGGAACACTTTCCTTTTCAAGTCTTTTGTGAGCACCCATTGTTTCAGTAATCTCCCCTATTTTTAGACCTTTTATTTTTTTTTTCAAAAAATTTAACAAGTCATTTGCATTTCCAAAGATCCTTTTATCTACTCATAAGGATTTTCATTGAAACTGACTAAAATGTATTGGTTTTATAGAAATGCTTTTAAATTTTAAATCATATTTCAGTCTTAATTCAAATATATAAAAACGTATCAAAGTAGCAATTAGCCACAAATATTTTTAGATTAGCAAAAAATATTCATCCGAATTAAGTTCTTCCTCATTTTATTCAAACAAAAACTATTGGATTGATGATTCTATATTTTATCTTTTAGCTACCTCATATTGACATGATTCTGTATATTTCTATCTTTTAATACCCTGATGTTGAATATTATTTTAATAAACAAAGCAAAAAATATTATCATCGAGTGGAAATCGAACTCTTAAAGTGTCGAGAAGAGTTTCATTCCCAAAATTACCATCTACAAAGAACTTATTCGGGTTATTTTGCCACAAAATACATTTTTATTATTATTTCTAGTTTATTGCGGGTTTAACGGAAAAACCCGAGTAATCTGATATCAAATTTTATTTAATATTGAATAAAATATCAGTAAAACACAGCTTGTTGTGACACTATTCTGAGATACATCTTACCCGTCAACCGTCATGTAAAGCGTGATGGATAAGCTCCGTGTCAAATAAGAAAGGCCGCCTGTACAGTTAGAAATTAATAAGCACAGTTATATGTATATATGTATATTGCGACAATTTCATCTAACCGTCTTCTGAGCTATATAACTAGCGTTTGTTCTTGTCTAATATTATAAAGAGAAACATTTGTTTTTGTTTGTTTGTTTGTTTCTATCAAGAAGGCTCCGAAAATACTGAACCGATTTAGATGAAATTTGGTAAGTAGTGTGAGACCCTGGGAAGGACATGGAAAATCATTCCTTACAGGGGTAAAAATGGGGATGAAAGTTTGTAAAAGCTACTTAGGGACGACCCCGAGCGTAGGGAGGATATATATTTGATCGCTAGTTGCTTATAAGTATATATATATAAGTATGTATCCAGCCCTTTTTTAATATTCTTTCATCACGTGTTCATCACGTTGGGTAAGTGCGGAACGTACTTCACATGTCTTGCGGAAGGTTGCTAAGTTCCTCAAACATGCAGATTTTCTCACGATATTTTCCCTAACCTAACCTAAGGCACGTGCTAATCTTGTTGGAAGTGATTCGCACATGAAAATATCAGAGATGCGAGGCTCGGGACTTAAAATAACTTCACTTGGTTTTCCAAGTGAGCTCGTTACCACTGGGCTATAACTTACCTCTATATGTATAATTGTTCCAAAAGGTCGTTCCGTGATGTTAGACAGTTTATAACCTTCCTTATTAAATCTATACAGATGAATAAAATTGGAGTGTCTGTTTGTAATATTAAAATAACCGCTTTTTACTAAATGCATATGGATGTATATACGGTATATATACCAAAACAACACAATTTTTGTTTGTCTGTCTGTTTGTTCCGGCTAATCTCCGAAACGGCTGGACCGATTTTGACGGGACTTTCACTGGCAGATAGCTGCTGTTATAAGGAGTAACTTAAGCTACTTTTATTTTAGAAAAAGAATCAGGGTTCCGCGGAAAAAAATGAAAACCCATGAAATTGTGAACAAAATCCGCGTACGGCGTACGCAATAACGTATGTACGTAACGTAAATCGCTATATAATTTAAATGAATATCTTAAAAATAGCAATAGTGAAAACGTATCTAGGGACGAACGCGAGCGAAGCGTGCGTGAGTCGCTAGTACGTTATAAAATGCTAACATTTTTTTACAAATTAGACCCGTTGTTCTAAAGATGAGCACATTTATACGTACAAAAAAACAAACAAACTCTTTAGCTTCAATATGAGGATATCTATGACTTTCCGGCCATTTTTGACGATACGTTTGGCTCAGTTTGTAGTGACTTGACCCTCACTTGCTGTTCAAGTGCCGTTGGGGTATTCATTTGTTTGATGAGCACGAATGTTTGTACTCCAGTCATGGGTGTTAATATTTATAATATGTATGTATTTAAAGTTATATATGTGTAGTGTATCCATAACACAGGCTTCGTAGCTTACCATGGAACTAGATGGTGCTGTGTGTTAATGTCCCAACATATTTACTTTTTTATTTATCTATAAGTATGAGTATATAAAAAAAAACTTAATCAATTCAACTTAAAGGAGGGGCTAACTAACAATAACTTTTGAATATAAAAGATCAATAACTAGTCTCTTATTTTAGATCAAAACTTGTTTTCATATACCATATTGTAAAAATAACGACACCCCCAAAAACTGATCTAAATATCAATTGATAAGTTAAGTAAAATGTTTTTTTGTTTGATTTTCTTACAAGTAATTTAATTTTTATCTCAAAGTATCAATTCATTACATTTATTTCCTTTAAAATCATAAAAACCTAGTCGTAATTTACGATTTTTGGCATAAAATATAAATAAAAAAGAAATAAGCACCTCTTCCTTTTTAAAGTCGGTCAAATAGTACTTAAATCTCACAGCTGACCTGAAATAATTAATGCAAAAAATTCTCGTGAAACTTCAACCCAACCTCTCTTACGCCATTAGATTAACCAGAAAAACGAATCGATAATAATCCATACTAATATTATAAATGCGAAAGTAACTCTATCTGTCTGTCTATTACCTTTTCACGCATAATCCGCTGAATCGATTTAGATGAAATTTGGTATCGAGATAGTTTGAGACACTAAGAAGGATATAGGATAGATTTATCCCGGAAATCATCCCTTAAAGGAGTGAAAAGGGATAGGAAGTGTGTATGGGTCAATAATTTTTCAAGTAAGGGATATATTTATTTTATTTTATAAAGTACTTACCTAGTTATCTACACCTATGCATGTACATTGTACAATATACATAATATATATAATCTATTCTATACTAACCGTTAAAACGTACCTATGAACGAACCCGAGCGAAACAAGGGCGAAAATATATAAACTGAAAAAAAAAAAAACATATTTGCAATACTTTCAAAACCCTTCATTAATAAAAAAGCTGAAGAGATTTTCTTAAAATTTTTTTACTTAAAAAGTGAGTTAAATTTTAAAGGGTCTTAATGATTTCCTTTCGCCACAAATAAGAGGATGGGATCGCTACCCTTGTGAATGTAAAAGATTATACTTCCAACGGTTCTTTAAATTTACGTGTAAAATTGTAAATCGGGTCAGAGTGGAAAGGACTTCCTTTTGTGAAATACTTCAGGCTTCTTATTAATGTTTTTATCTTTTGTAATTGGCATTATTGTTAATTAAGATTTTTCCTAAGTTTTTTTTTTTGCAATCTATATAATCTATACACCGTATAAAAGTCTAACTGAGTCGATAAAATATATTTTGTAAAATGTTATTGAAATAGTCATTATTATCGATACAGAGGCCAAATCTATAGTTTTTAGAATTTTTGTCTGTCTGTCTGTGACCGCATCCCGAATAAAACACTGGACAGATTTTGATGAAATTTGGTATGATGATAGCTGGTTATCTGGGTCAACATATAAGATACTTTTTACTGCGGGAAAACATCTCATCTCTGAGAAATCTATACTAAACATTAAAACTTATATAGCATGCATAGCTAATGCTTCTGCTTCGTTTGTTTATGAGTTTTTAGGATTCTCTTATAATTTAGTCATGTCTGTCGGTATATTATATTTAATTTACTCGTAGATACCATACGTAATTTACCAAAACATATTACTATACTTAATATTTCGTAAAATATTTATTGTTTTACCGAAGAACACTCGATAAACTTCACGAAAAGTATGATGTTTTATGTTTTTGTAAAAGTCATCATTTATCATTTGAGGTTGAACTTTAACCTTGAATAACTTTCAAACGAGTCGACTAAGCAAAAATCATATCAGATCTTTTTTGTAGATTGTTTAATTCTCTACAAGAATATATTTTTAATTTAACTAGAACTTAATTTTCGTTTGAGCGCATTAAAAAAACTCTTGTTACTTATATGGAAAATCAAAAATCACCTATTAATATTAAGTGCTGAAATTTTACCAGAATTTTTTTTCGTCATCTTGGACGATATTTTCATGGTAACTAAAGACAAAAAAATTGGCACACCCTTATCTATACTAATGTAATATTATAAAGCAGAAGAGTTTATTTGTTTAGTTAAACGCGCTTATCTCAGAAACTACTGATCCGATTTGAAAAATTCTTTTTGCATTTGATAGCCCGTTAACTAAGGAAGGCTATAGGCTATATCATCCCAGAAAAGTGTACGAGTCCCGTGGGATAGATTTGTTTTTGTGTAGGCACGAACCCGAAGCGAAGCGAGGGTGATTTGCTAGTATGAATATATATAAAAGATTATTACGTTGTTCATGTTACTGGGATTTAATTGCAAAAAAACCGATAAAATAAATCAATAACATGCTTAATTAATGAAATGTGAAATTAATATTATATATTTGATCCCATATTTAAAATTAAACTTTATCTTGATTGAAAGAAAAATGTACACTTAATAAGTACAAACGTACAAGTCATTTCCGTGTGGGAAAACAGCGAGAATGCTCGCTGCATTTCAGTACAGAATCGCAATGTCGATTCTTTGCGCGAATAACGAGTTAACAATCCTGGAACAGGAAAAGGCGAGGGGAATTTGGGAAAATTAAATACCTTTTAAATTAAAATAGCTTTTGTTGTTTAACCTCAATAACATATAGTATAAAAAACAACATAAAATTGGTCTCAAACCAAGCTGAAGGAATCTGAAGGATGATTTTTCGTTCGGCATTACCATGTACGGTTACAATTTGGGAGGTCCTGGGTTCAAGACGTAAGTTGGACCAAAATAGATCCACTGTTTTTCTGTCACGAAATACTCAGAAGTAGCCCGGAGAAAGATTGGATGCGGTAACCGGAATCGGTTATAAGGTCATTATATTATTACTAGCGACTCACCCTTGGTCCGCTCGGGTTCGTCCCTAGTTACGTTTTCACAATTACCTCAGATATGAGATATTTTTCCGCAATAAAAAGTATCCTATATGTTGACCGTTATAACCAGCTATCATCATACCAAATTTCATCAAAACCTGTCCAGTGGTTTTCTCGTGATGCGGTAACAGACAGACAGACAAAAATTCTTTTTTTTTATTTTTCATCCGTAACGATTTCTTAGATTTACGTGAAGATGTGGAATTTTAAATAAAACTACCTTTTTATGGATTTTTTCGCGGACTCATTTTGATTTTAATTCACTCACTTTTCATCCGTTAAGCTGATGTGTAAAATACCATACTTTGAATATCAACACTATGACATTTGGCTGTACGCAAAGCAATCAACTGACAACTGCACATCATCATAGCATTAAAATTTAGGATACCAAGCTGATTTAATTATAAAACTCATCAAAATTCTTTCAATTAATGAGTCATCCAGACAGACTAAAATCTTCATAATAATACAAGTAACCAGCCATCGACATCCTTAGACGCCCTATGCATTAATATTATTAGGGAAGTTCTTAGAAAGACTATTTTTTCTACATAATACAACAAAAACTTTTTAAGAAAAAAAAATAAAAACTTAAAAAAAAAATAAAAACAGTTAAAAGTAAAAAATAACTGATTGGTAGTTTTCATTTACTATAGATACCTAATCAAATATTTTCGAAGTCGGTGTACTTTGATTTGTATCGGCTGGCACCGACCGGAAAAGAAACGAACAGCGTATTGAGAACCTCCTCCTTTTTGAAGAAGTCGGTTGATAAAACCATCATAATAATAGGTTTTTTTTCGCAAAATGTATGTAAATTATAGCGTAGGTATAACCTTTCTAGAGCATCAAAGAGAAAATCTATTCAGGACCTTCTAAGATAAGCTCGAACAAACATAATCTCAGCGCGACTTAAATTTATAATATACTAGTGGCTTACTCTCGCTTCGGTCGGTTGCGTCCCAAGGTACGACAAATTCCATGATACATTCCGTAATACATCATATATTATGTAACTCTTGGTTTATGCGCACGCCAGTAAAGCTCCCAGTAGACATAATTTCATAATTTAAAAATCAAAATCATCGTCATTTTAAACGAAACCTTGATGATTTTAAATAAAACTATCTTTTCGGATTTTTTCGCGGATTTATTTTGATTTTTGGTTCACGACGTTTCGAATGCTTTACAGCAATCATGGCCACGGGAGAGACTCTTGTACTCCGCGAAATAATCCGAAATGATAGTTCTATTTAAAATGTCAAATATTCGCGTAAATCTAAAAAAAAAAAATTATGGAAACCTTGATGAATTATACACCTAAACCTTACTCATGAAGCACTCTGCCCATTCCTGAAAATTCGTTCGGCAGTTTTTGAGTTTATCCATTCATACAGACGTCCCTCGCAACGACTTTGTTTATGATATGTAGTGATAGTGATGACGCAAAATTATCCTGTCAATGTACCTGAAGTTATTGAACTCTACAATTCGCTTATCCTAGACGGCTTAAGAATGGCCTTCCAGCCACAATATTTCTATAAAGGTCGATGACTCACAAATGTAGCAAAAATCAGCTTCCGATCAATACTAGGTGCTGGTTTGAAAGTTGATATTTGGTAAGGCGAGGCTAAGCTTAATTGATGTTAATTGGCTTTTTTATAGATAACTAATAAAATAAAATGTATGGATTAATTCCAATTTTTAAAGATCATGTTATTCTGTAAAAACTTTTATGTTACTCGACAGCTAAATTCGCGAACATGCTTCATACAATTGTTATAAGTCCCTATAACCACGGATTCAGCTTTCTGTAATACTCTCGAACTCTCGTCTCGTGTAGTCTCATAGACATAGTTTAGTCATGTCCGTCCGTGTGTTTATTCAGAAACTATTGCTACTATGGAACTGAAAAAGCTAGAATTTGAATGGTAGATGTTTCATGTGAATCAAACAGTTTTTTTTTAGTTTGGATGGATGGATGTTTGTTTCTCAATCACGCCAGAACGGCTGAACGGATCTGAATAAAATATGGCACAGATATAGATTATAGTCTGGAATAGCACTTAAGTTACTTTTTATCCCGGAAAAGTACGGTTCCTGTGGGATATAATACATAAACTATGCAGGTGGAGTCGCGGACAAACTCTACTAAATTATTCTTTCAAGAAGGAACTAAAAAATAATGATATATAAAGATAATCTGTAAAACTTTACCTCAGCATGTCTAATAAATGAGGGCCTGTCTTACATATAAATGATGCTATACATCGCTTAGGGAAATTCTATTGTACATGCATGAGTACGTACAAATATGAATACATAAAAGGTAAACTTGATGTTAATTTATTTAATTCATAGGGTATTCAGACCTTTTTAATGTCCCACTATTGGGCACGGGCCTCCCTTAAATACAAAGGGATTAGTCCATAGCCCACCACGCTGGCCAAGTGCGGGCGGACTTCACAGTCTTTTGAAAACTTGCTAGGTTCTCTCAGACATACAGGTTTCCTTATGATGTATTTCTTCACTGTAAGACGAGTGGTAATCATGTTGGAAATGATTCGCACATGAAAATATCACAGGTGCGAAACCCGGGATTTGAACCCGCTTAGTTTTAGTTTTAGCGTTTTCTAAGCAAGCGTGTTACAACTAGGCTACCACGGTCTATTTCATTATTAATAGAACTCTAGAATTTTAAGTATATTATTATATGCTTACATTTTTGTGCAGATTAGCGTAAATCCATATCCATACTAATATTAGTGACGGAGTGATGGATTGGCATGATTTTTTGTGTGAAGATAGTTGGAGGACTAGAGAGTGATATAGGCTACGGCTACTGCTACGGCTTTTTAAGGTATATTATCTCATTCCCTAAGAAAATCATTATAATGTTATAAGACAATCAAAAAATATTTGTGATCAGAATTACTTGAAACTTTGTATTAATGCTCTTCAATACAAGTAAATAAATACGTGTTTTAGCATTTCTTTATTTTTTTGGTTTTAAAACTAAAACTTAAGACATGCTGTAAAGCACTCAAAACGTCGAGAACCAAAAATCTAAATAAATCCGTGAAAAAATCCGAAAAGATAGTTTTATTTAAAATGTCTAATATTCGCGTAAATCTGAGAAAGTATTAGGATTTTTTGTTTCCGACACTTACAGCAAACTTTTTCAAGCTTGAACTAAGATTTTTTACTATCAAAAGCTTTCCTTACTACAAACAATGTCTACCCACAAAATTAAGCAATGATAGAAAAAAAAAACAAGAAAAAGCAGAGTATTATCTTACAATTCAATTCAATGTAAAATATTTATTCAGCATAAAATTATTACAATGTTTATTGAACGACAATTATTTTATAGTAAAAATAGAATATTTATAAAGCATTAAATTAATATAATATTTATTAAACGTCATGAGTCTACCATCAGACCACCGACCAGAACAGACAATCCTCAGCCTTGAAAAGAGCTAGTGAAAGAAATTCAGCAATTCTAAAAAAAAACCAATACTTATTTATTAATACTTTCTTAGATTTACGCGAATATTTTAACATTTTAAATAAATATTTTAAACATATATACATATAATAAAATTGTAACAAAGCCGAATCTGTACATTAAATATTTTTTGGAAAATCTTATTGAAATAGACTTTATTATCGATACAGAAGCCAAATCTATAGTTTTTAGAATTTTTGTCTGTTTGTCTGCCAGTCTGTTATCGCATCACGGGAAAACCACTGAACAGATTTTGATGAAATTTGGTATAATGATAGCTAATTATCCGGGTCAACATATAGAATTCTTTTTAGTGCGGGAAAATATGTAATCTCTGAGCTAAACGTTAAAATGTAACTAGGGACGAACCCGAGCGGAACGTGGGTGAGTTGCTAGTTTTTAAATAAATCTGATGAAATACTTTTAATGAGGTCAGAAGTATCGACATGAGCAGCCGAAGGCTACAGCGAGGCTTGCATCAAATATAAAGTTTTAGCGCTTCACATTACTTAAATTATAGTGTCATTGGAGACACTTTGAAACAAAAGTTTGTTACAAAGGAAATTTAATATCGTTACATTTCTTACACATTTTCAACTAAAATATTGTTATAAAATAAACAAAATTAACGTTTAGTCTTCAGTGGTTAGTGGTTTGCCTATTTACAAGTATATAGAGATATTAAGCAAATAAAATTTAAGTAGTGTAGTCTGAATAAATCTATACTAATATTGTAAATGCGAAAGTTTGTGTGGATGTATGGATGTTTGGATGTGTATATGTGTATGCGTGTTTGTTACTCTTTCACGCAAAATCTACTGAATGGATTTTAATGAAACTTTACAATAATGTATCTCAGACATCACAATATCATATAGGCTACCTTTTATCCCGGAAAATATAATAATATTTGAGCAATATATGTATGTACGTCAAATAGGGAAAAAATTAAAGTTGTTTTGTTAACTGTTTTTACAAATATCCTGAACATATGAAGGATTAGTATTTCTAAGTCCTTTTAAAAAATATAACGCATGTTTTTAGATGTATATTTTCCTTTTAGATCATTGAAATTGCGTGTAATATGACGTACATTGTACGAACAAAAGACGTTATCACGAGGCGGAGGCTGAATCCTTCACCTTTTAACCTTTCCCGGTCGTTGAGTTCGACACGAGTTCGATACAGCCTAGTAATGTTCTACTTTAATTTCCTTGTAGCTTATAAAAGTATTGCTTTCTATGTAATCAATATTTATGGTTGGTGGGTAATGGTCTTTACATAATATGAAGCAGTCTGTTTATTTGTACGTTTACTTCTTTTAAGCTATTGTATGGTTTTTTGTATGGTTTTTTGTATGGTTTTCGCTATCATTTAGAGAATTTATTCTTTTAATTTATCATTAAGGTTGAACTTTTTTCCATAGTCCGCCCTAGTCCGCCACGCTGGCCAAGTGCGGGTTGACTTCACATGTCTTTCGAAAACTTGCTAGGTTGTTTACGACACTCCTCCTTTATTCACGATGGGTCCTCACGAAGGTTTCCTCACGATGTTTTCCTTCACTGTAAGACAAGTGGTAATCATGTTGGAAATGATTCGCACATGAAAATATCAGAGGTGCGAGATCCGGGATTTGAATCCGTTTCACTTGGTTTCCCAAGCGAGCGCGTCACCACTGGGCTACCACTGCCTTTACCTAAGTTCAGTTAAAAATAAACAACGAAGACGAAAAATGTATCAGCATTTAAGGAATTTCTAAGTGTAAATGTTTAAGTTTCTGATTGAATTCCTGTGTTCGTCGGAATTTCTACATCAGTTTATGATCGAATATCAGTTTGATACTGTGAATTAAGAGCCATACAATCCACTGAATTTTCAGGATATCATGAAGATGGCAAATTGTTCAAATATTGTACGTTAGAGTATCGTAGGTTCATTCCTGCGGTTTTCATATTTTACCCCATATCTCTAATTTGATGGACCCTAATGGTAACAACAGGTGTTCTTTGTCTGATTTTCTAAATTTAACAGAAATTCGTATAATTTATAAAATATAACGCCTTTAAATCAGAGTAGATTACATAGTGGAAGCAGTAACTGTGTCGTGGGCAGTTTAGTCACCCCAAAATATATATTTTTTAAATCTTTTCGGATTATTTCGTATATAAATCATTTCTGTAAAATTATGGGTAAGCACTGTTTGTAACAAGTATATAACGCCTTAAAGATATCTTAAACCTTAGTCTCTCCCGTGACCATGATTGCTGTAAAGCAATTGAAACGTCGGAAACCAAAAATCAAAATAAATCCGCGAAATAATCCGAAAAGATAGTTTTATTTTAAAGTATCAAATATTCGCGTGAATCTAAGAAAGTATTATATTTTGTTTTATAAATTAAGAAGACCTATAGATGAATCTATCCATCATTGTAGTGGAATGTCTCGCGAAAAAATATTCAGTTTTTTTTTTTTTATGGTATTCAGTGATAAACGAGCAGACAGCCCACCTGATGGAAAGTGATACCTGTCGCCCATAACACCTACGGTTCATGCACTTAAGTTTTACGTAACAAAACTGCAGAACCACCGGTACGTTATCACTGTGAGGACTAAGATGATATGCCTCTCGCCTGTGATTGCGCTGGCTACCTTATCCTTCAAACCGGAACACAGCAATGCAATCATTGTTGCTTGGCGGCAGAAATAGATAAGGGGGTGGTACCCATCCAGTCGGACTCCTCAGGCTTGACAGAGTCCTACCACCGGTAGGACTTCAGTGTACGGTTTTAGATCATGGACTTATTATCTTATATACATATCCATACTAATATTATAAATGTGAAAGTGTGTTTGTTTGTCCTTTTTTCATGACGAAACAGAGTGACAGATTGGCGTATTTTTTGTGTAAAGATAGTTGGAGGGCTGTGGAGAGACGTAGGCTACTTTTTACCGCGGGAGATTATCTCATTCGCACGGAATGAAAACGTTATAATACATCCTAAAAAAATATTTATCATCAGAATTACTTGAAACTTAGTATTATTTATTGCTCTTCAATACAATTAAATAACGTGTTTTAGTATTTTTCGAAATTCATCCCATAAGGGGGTAAAATAGGGGATGAAAGTTTGTATGAAACATACTTTTTTAAAGATTTTTTATAGTTTTAGCGCGAGCTAACCCGCGGGTTCTGCTAGTATTATATATTAAATAAATTAATGTTTTATTTGTTATATTTTTTTTTTGTTTAACGCCGGTGTCGATAAAAAAATAAAACCAATTGTTCTTAATTTTCCACACTTTAAAAGACGTTTTGAATATTTATGGTTGAAAACTAGAAATCACGATTTAAATTTAGTACCTGGGCGACTGAGCTTCGCTCGGAGTTCTTTTTTGTTATATCATATTTTTAGATTAAAAAAAAAACTAAAAATTTGAATAAATACAAAAAAAAACAAAAGTAAAAACTTTGTATTCCAACCGGGACTCGATCCCGGTCATATGTGTTGTATAACTTACGCCTTGACCGCTTGACCACGATGCTTATCTGAGTGTAAGAAATTATCGACCATATTTTGCGTAGAATAATGCAAAAGAAAACCGCATGAAAACTCGAAAACACGCGTTTTCCCAGACATGAGACTAATCCAAATCGATTTTTCGCCCCCGAAAGCCACCACATACCAAATTTCAGAGAAATCGTTAGAGCCGTTTCCGAGATCGCTGGTATAAATAAATAAAGATATAAATATACAAGAATTGCTCGTTTAAATATATTAGATAGATAGATTAGATAGAAAGATTAAAATCTATACATATAATATAATTCTGAGTCGATTCTGTATATTAAATATTTTTTGGATATCTTATTGTTTAGTCATTATTATCGTTACACAGACCGAATCTATAGTTTTTAGAATTTTTGTCTGTCTGTCTGGGAACGCATCACAAGAAAACCACGGGACAGATTTCGATGAAATTTGGTATGATGATAGCTGGTTATCCGGGTCAAAATATAGTGCGTGAAAATATCTCATCTCTGAGAAATCTACACTAACCGTCAAAACGTACCAAGGGACGAACCCAGCAGAGCGAGAGTGAGTCGCTAGTTATTCTAATAGTATTATTTATTATAATTATTAAAGAAACACAGAATAATCAAATATGAGAAAATTAATCAGCAACATTTTGAATATTAAGAAATAAGAAAAATTTATATGTCAAACTCCATCATGAAATCACTTATGCCTATTTTGGATCACAAACACTTGTTAATTGCTATGTTTAAGAAAGAGACAAATAGAATATTATATTAAAAAAGCACCTTTCAGGGAAAGTCGACGTCCACAACCTAGTAAAAACCTATATTCTCCCGCAGTACTAGTATCATATTCTGTTTAAACAATGGAATTAAAACAATGGGCCGTAAAAAGTGTTCGCTGTTAAAACTCCACGAAGCAGTAGTTTCAGTGAATACACTGTAATATATTACTTTTGTATTGAAAGGTACTATTGGCTTATGAAAACAATAGATATGTTTTATAATGTAAATTATTTGTTACCTGTATTAATCATTATCTATATAATATAAGTAATATTATAATTATTATAATAATTGAAGAGATTGGATTTTTTCCCTCAAAAAGTAATTAATATATAGTAATTTATAGGGTATTTATTAAGCTATTTATCTAGATTATAGGCTAACAAAACAGTATTCTTAATATTTAAACTAATATATCTATACTAATATTATAAATGTGAAAGTTTGTGAGTATGGATGTATGGATGGTTGTTTGTTACTCTTTCACGCCAGAACAGCTGAACGGATCTAGATGAAATTTGGCACAGAGATAGATTATAGTCTGGAATAATACGCAGGCTATATTTTTATCCCGGAAAAATGTACGATTCCCGTGGAATAGGTTAGTTTTTGATTTTCCTAGAGGCGAACTCGAGCGAAGCGAGGGTGAGCCGCTAGTGTTAAATATAACAATGTCTTTCTTTTATATGACACTTTGTTTTCTAATACTATAGTAAAACACATAATAGCGTTAAAGTAACATCGCTTATTTTTGACAAAATAGTAACAATAAATACAACTAAATCTTTTTTCAGGCAGACATCGAACCCATGACCTATGATTACTTACATTATTTTTAATGTTACCAGTTATTATGAATACGATTTTCATTTCTAAATGAAGCCCACGAACAACGCCTACACCCGCGGTAATGGCACGCAGTCACAGAGGGTTTTAAATGCATAATTTATTATACCTGCATTATGAAATGTCAGAAATCATGAAGAATAGTATAAAATTCTCATTGAAGTTATATAAAATTTTATCTCAATTATTTTTGAACTTTTAAAAGCTTGTGGGTTGATTTAAGTTGATTTGGGATGATTGACGACACGTTTAGCTCAGTTTGTAGTGACCATACTTGCTGTGCCAGCGGTCGCGGGTTCGAATCCCGCTGGGGGCATTCATTTTTGTGACGAGCACGAATGTTTGTACAACAATCACGGGTGTTTTTATTTATAACTAGCGACTCACCATCGCTTCACTTCGGGTTCGTCCCTAGACAAAAACAAATCTATCCCACGGGAACTATACATTTTTCCGGGATGATATAAGTTAACGAGCTATCTAATGCAAAAAAAATTTTTCAAATCGGATAAGTAGTTGCTGAGATTAGCGCGTTCAACCAAACAAACAAACAAACAAACAAACAAACAAACTCTTCAGCTTTATAATATTAGTAAAGATATGTATTTATTTAAAGTTATATATATCAATATGTGTAGTGTATCACCTACCTGATTTCCATAAAACAAGCCTCATAGCTTACCATGGAACTAGATGGTGCTGTGTGTTATTGTTCCGACATATTTACATATTATTATTTATACTAGTAACTCACCCTCGCTTCGCTTCGGGTTCGTCCCTAGACAAAAACAAATCTATCCCACGGGAACCGTACATTTTTCCGGGATGATATATAGCCTATAACTTTCCTCAGTTAACGGGCTATCTAATGCAAAAAGAATTTTTCAAATCGGATCAGTACTTCCTGAGATTATCGCGTTCAACCAAACAAACAAACAAACAAACAAACAAACAAACAAACTCTTCAGCTTTATAATATTAAGTATAGATATTTATATATATTTAAAGAGTTTAATTTATTGTGGGCGTAAAGAGCGACTTTAATGACGTTCCACACTGCTGTTGTATTATTGAGTTGGTAAAAAACCATGATCTTTTGGTGTTAGACAGTCACCGTAGCCAAAGGGGAGTCGAGACAGGGGGAGTAGAAAAAAGGGGGGATTCTATTGTCCTCTGATGGGCTTAACTTTTATATAGCACTCACACTCACCCTCGCTTCACTTTGGGTTCGTCTCTAGACAAAAACAAATCTATCCCACGGGAACCGACTATCGAACTATCCTCACAAACTATCATATTTAAGTATAATATTAGTATGGATATGGATTAGTATGAATTTGTAGCAACAGACCAAGCTAGGCAAGGAAGGATAATAAACCTTTAGCCCTAACCATAATCGAACCTGTAACCATGTAGTGTACATTGTAAGGGCACTATGATTCGATGCTTGGAAAAGTCTTAAAACGAAAACAGAAACTTTATTTTACATTACATTTAAATATTAAAATACGAATATGCAAAAGATTCCAAGTATTCAGGCAAAATGTCGCAGGTTAAAGTTATACAGATTTTTGACCTTTCAGTGCTCGCGTCGCGTGAAGGGGCTGCATTAGAATAGCGAGATATGCATCTTGCTTACATATTATAATTTTTACCGATCTCGCAAAAGGTGTTCATTTTGAATGTTTATATTTTGTACGTATGTTACGTGATTACTCACAAATTGAAAGTTTTTAAGGAAAAGGCTATATAATTTACCTCAAAGACATATCCACCCCTGAGGGAAGAATGTCAAGAGTTTTTAATTGTTTGGATTTTTTTATAATTTAAATTATAAACATTTGAATTAATTTGAAGTTTCCTGCTTACTATGTAGTTTCTTTTCTGAAGTTTTGAGCAATAGAAGATTTAATTTTTTAAATATGTTAAATATTAGCGACTCACCCTCGCGTCGCTCGGAGTCGTCCCTATAGGTACGTTTTAACTGTTAGTTTCTAATACAAATCTTTGAATATCTCGTCTTTTCTATACTATAATATGCATGTATTATACGTATAAACCTTTCTCTTCAAACACTTTATCTATTAAAAACCCGAATGAACATCCGTTGCGTAGTGTTAAAGATCTAAGCATATATAGGGCACACAGCGGGAAGCGACTTTATTTTATACTATGTAGTGATTTCTTTGAAAATTACATTTTGAAAATTATTTTCGGAAATTAATGCAAGTTACTTACAAAAAAACATTATCTCAAGTCAAAGTAAGTAACACTCCAATACATTTTAAATTAGCTGTGATATTAAAAACTAATCTATACATATAATAAAATTATGAGTCGAATCTGTACATTAAACATTTTATGGAAAATCTTATTGAAATAGAATGTCTATTATCGATACAGAAGTTGAATCTACAGCTTTAGGAATTTTTGTCTGTCTGTCTGTGATCGCATCACGGAATAACCACTGGAGGGATTTCGATGAAATTTGGTATGATGATAGCTGGATATCCGAGTCAACATATAGGATACTTTTTACTGCTGGAAAATAAACGTTAAAACGTAAGTAGGGGCGAACTCGAGCGGAGCGAGGGTGAGTCGTTAGTATATAATAAATGAAAAAAATAAACAAAAACATTACATTGTGAAATTAGTGTATTTATAAGATTAAAAACAGCTGAAGCATTTTTAAATAAAAACTGCCTAAGTAATTTATAAATGTTTAAAGCCCATATTAATAGTATGAATATATTGGAAATATAATAATATATTACATACATATATTATAAATTTATTATATAACTAATGATGTTTATCTTCTTGAATAATGTTAGTTACCTTGGGAATTTAACGTAAATTAAAATTGACCTTATTATTATATAATTTTAACGAATACATGAAGTGATAATACAAAATTATCTTTTCGGATTATTTCGCGGATCTATTTTGATTTTTGGTTCCCGACGTTTCGAATGCTTTACAGCAATCACGGTCACGGGAGAGACTAAGGTTTTAGACGTCTCGAAAGTTATTACATAATTATTAGGTGCATTATATGTACTTTTTTTTAAGATTTCTATTGCTTTTGTTTTTGTTTTCAATTGGGTTTTTTCTCTGACTCCTGTAGAGGTTAACTGGAGGAATAGTCCTCTTGTCTTGCTTCCGCTCAACACCCTATGGAGCTGGGTGTAACTGAAAATCAGCGCTGCTTGAGATTTCGGTCTTAGCAGCATCAGTTGAGTCCTTTGCCATAAGTTAAGTTTTTACTGATTTTGTTTCCTTTTTTTAATATTTTTTATATCGCAATGAGAACTTTGTATTTATTTTTTTATTTTATTTATCATTTTATTTAAAATGTCAAATATTCGCGTAAGTATAAGAATGTAGGTATTATAATAATATAAATTTAAAATAGTGTGTTGTGTGAAATAATGAATTATTTGCATAACGACAAGAAGCTTATTTAAGCTGCTTTTAAAAGCTTCACTTCTATGTAATTAAATTAGTTATAAGTTAGTTGATTTTAACCTATTCCTAATCGTCGGGACAATTGAAACTTTGTAATTATTTTTGAAGACAAAATTCAAATTTAAGACTATTGAATTGATCTGATGGGAACCACTGGGCGATAGAAGTAGATAACAACTAATTGTAAAGTATTAATCTTTGTCAGATTAATGTTAGATTACTTGAGTTTGAAAAAAAGAAGAAAGTTGATAATCCATACTAATGTTATAAATGCGAAAGTAACTCTGTCTGTCTGTTTGTCTGTTACCTTTTCACGTTTAATCCGCTGAACGTTTGAGACACTGTGAAGGACAAAGGATAGTTTTTATCTCGGAAATCAGCCCTTTAGGGGGTGACAAGGGGGGGTGGAATTTTGTAAGAGGAATCAATCATTCCTCAATTATTAAAGGGATATAAAACTTATCTACGTATAATACATACATATATACACATAAGTACTCCATACTAACCGTTATTTATAACCTTCCTGAGGAAGAACCCGAGGGTGAGTCCCTAGTTTAAAATATATCAATTTTTTTTTAAATTTACGCTTTTAAAGAAAAATTGCACGATGAATCTAACCAAAAACAATCAAACCTTATCACTTCCAAGAGGGACAATGTATCTTGTCCATCTTATCTGAACAGCTCTCAAGTTCTATTTTATCTAGATCTTGAAAAATAACTTCTGTGCTATTCACATACACAATCTATATCTATATTTAGGAATCAAATTTTGACATGGAAAATAATATGTATTATTATAACATAATATGAAAAATGTGTATTATTTCCAAATAGGTATTCTACCTTCCACGCCCTAATCGAGTTTAGAAATAGATTACTTTTTAACCACGAATGGACCACTTTAAAATCATTTTAGTACCTTCTTGTAACAGTCTCATCGTATCTCTAACTATATATGTTTATATAAAGCTATCTTTTATCCCTATCCTTTACGGGTCTTTATGAAAGATTGAAATTCTTTTTTCCAGTAGATTTTTTCATTTACTCAATTATTTATTTGGTTTATCAGTAGTTGTAATAACTGTTGTATTAAATATTATGTTAATAAATATGTTGGGGCATTAACACTCAGCATCATCTAGTTCCATGGCTACGAGCATCATCAAGCTACGAGGCTTGTGTTATGGATACCAGATAGTTGATACACTACACATATATTACTTTAAATACATAAATATTATAAATATAAACATCCATGACTGGAGTACAAACATTCGTGCTCATCGCACAAATGAATGCCTCAAGCGGGACTCGAACCCGCGACCGTAGGCACAGCAAGGCTACTACAAACTGAGCCAAACGTATCGTCAAATATATATTAAAGACTAGCGACTCACCCTCGCTTCGAGTTCGTCCCTAGGCACATTTTATTTTTTTTCAGCGGAACCCTAATTCTTTTAATGAAATAAAAATTGCTAAGGTACTCCTTATGCTACTACCTGCCAGTGAAAGTTCCGTCAAAATCGGCCCAGCCGTTTCAGAGATTAGCCGGAACGAACAGACAGACAGACAAAAATTTAAAAAAACTATAGATTCGACTTCTGTATCAATAATATTGACTACATATTATTTCAATAAGATTTTCCGTAAAATGTTTGACGTACAAATTCGACTCAGAATTTTATTATATGTATAGATTATTATTTAACTCAGTATAAGTTAGCTCTATTGCTTTATTTTCCCCTTTTAATTATGGGAATCTATTAAATATTCATTTTACATATAAGCGTATAGACAAAAAACAATTTATAAAAATTATCAGATAGCTCATAATACAATTTTACATAATCAAAAACCTAAAACATCATGTAATATCGGTACAACAAAGAAAAGGATTTGTCCATTTCAATCGTGTACCGTCAAAAGAACATACCTTTTAATACCAGTTTGAGGTTCGTATGCCCTTATAATTAAAGAGGTAGATGCTTATTTTACTAATCCCTTCGTCCTTTTATCCAAATATAAATTTTAGTGACTTTAGGTAATGAGGATTAACACTTTTTTAAGGATTAATCAGTTTTTTTTATTGATAAACTAGTAACATTCTCCGGTTCACTCGGGTGGGTAAGATTTAATGGTTTAGAAATGCATAAAAGACAAATAATAATAATAATAATATATACCACAACCTGTATTGGAAAACCAGACATACAAAATTTATTATGATAGGACTATTTTAACAGATCACACAATTTATAACAATAGACCTGATATAACCTTTGTAGATAAGAATAATAAACATACATATATAATAGATATAGCAGTACCTAACACTAATAACTTACAAGCAACAATCAGTGAAAAAATAAGGAAATACACAGAGTTACAAGAAGAAATTAGAAGAGTTTGGAAAATGACTAATGTTACAATAGTACCCATAATAGTGTCCACAACAGGCGTTGTTCCGAAACATTTATTTAATTCCTTAAGCATTCTTTCTTTGCCTAAATTTACATATTTAACTCTTCAAAAAGCTGCTATTTTAAACACTTGCAGAACAGTAAGAAAATTTTTGCAACTTTCTTCAGATAATGATGAAACAGTACAACAAGCCACCCAGAACTGATTCAGCACTTGGTTCACACCCGTGCTGGGTCATATTACCAGGCACAGCCTGAGATATCAAATTTGATAAAAATAAAATAATAATAAATAATAAATATGTTGGGACATTAACACACAGCACCATCTAGTTCCATGGTAAGCTACGAGACTTGTGTTATGGATACCAGGTAGTTGATACACTACACATATATAACTTTAAATATATACATATTATAAATATAAAGACCCATGACTGGAGTACAAAAATTCGTGCTCACACACAAATGAATGCCCCCAGCGGGACTCGAACCCGCGACCTCTGGCAAAGCAAGTAGGGTCACTACAAACTGAGCCAAACATGTCGTCAAAGGTCCAAAGAAAATTTTTGTTTCGCACCAGAAACCTCCGTAGGCGTGAACAGAAAAACCACGGGAGTTTCATCACAATCGGATCAATGGTTTAGAAACGCATAGGACGAATATACGAACAATTATTTTAAATTATGTAGAAGAAAAAGATAGATGACAAACATACACACATATTCTCATAAGTCAGAGGAAGCGACAAATATTTCCTAATATGACATTAGTTAAAAATTGAATTACTATTATAAATATGAAAATTTGTATGTGTACGTGTGTATGTATGTTTTTATGTTTTTTGTGATGTTTTGTATTGTTAGTTATTCCGTCATGCTGAAATGATTGACAGATTTGGATGAAATTTAGTATATAGATAGATTATGGCCTGGAGTAACACATAGGCTACTACTTAGTATCCAGGTATGTAGCAAACGGAAGCGAGAGTAAGTTGCTGGTTAAGTATAAATTAGTTTGAAGATAATTCCCATGGGATAAATGTACTTTTCAAAAAACCTTTTCTTGTAATTAGGGCTCACTGAACTGAAGACGAGTAGATTTTTTTTTTAAATGAAGTAAAATTCTTCTAAAATATTATATTATGTAAAACAAAGTACGTTGCACGTTCAAATTAGAAAAGCACTTGCCCGTCAAAACCTGAGTAACTCACTTCAAAGGGAATAAATAATTAGAAATGTAAGCTCGCGTGTGGACGGAACGTTTTTAACTGTGTTTTAATTAAGATTCATTATTAATTTATATTTTTGCGGCTGAAAAATGCTATCAAACTTATTGTTCATGTTTTCGGGATTTATTAGATACCAAAAGTAGAAAAAACATCCAACAATACGTGTAGGGGATAAATTTATCTTAAAAAGTCTTAAAAAATATTTTACCACTTTAACGGCTTGACTAATATGTAAATATATTCATGCTAAATTACAGCTTTTTAGTACTAAAAGTCTCTGAGATAAGCTGCGGACAGATTGACGTACGGACATGACGATACTATAATGGTTTCTTGTTGACTACGGAACCATAAAAAGCTTTGCACAGAATGAGTAATTAGGAGTTACTGACCACAAGGGTCAAATGTTCATTATCTTAAGTGATACACATCCTCTTCTCATTGTTGGACAATGGAAAATATAATCAACCCAGCATCATCATTCTTTTTAACCTCCAACGCAAAAAGAGGGGTGTTATAAGTTTGATGTCGATGTCTGTCTGTCTGTGTGTGTATCTGTCTGTAGCATCGTAGCTCTCAAACGGATGGACCGATTTCGATGCGGTTTCTTTCTTTTGAAAGCCAGTTTCCTTACGGTTGTTTAGAGCAGAGAGTATCAATCTTTTTTCCAAAATTATTTCCTTTTAAGGGTTATTTCTTAATAAGTATTTTTGCGTAGGTTGAAATTTTTAATTTAATTGGAACCAATCTGTCACTGTCATTTATAATCAAACCAACTAGATAGGCATTGAAAATTAGCGTTGGACCTAGAAGATTAGGTTTCAACAGTAACATAGGCTTTCAGGTTACTTATAGCCACTCAGGCTTTTCTATTTGTGGTTTTTCAAATTTTGTTTTGTTTAATGTTATTGTAACTGTAATCTAGGACCAAATAAAGGTTCTATACGTTGATCGATTCATTATTTCACCACATTCACCTTTTATAGGAGACTGAACACATTTTTATATATATTTTAAGCCCATGAAAATCTTTTATATTTTCGATTTTGGTAGTGTTTGCATTAATAAATAAGTCGACTGGGCAATGTTGCACAATATCGATAAAAAGTAACATTAGCAGTATAAAAGCGTTTCGGTTGAAGAGTAAGAGGGTCGGAACAAAACACTAAATTATATTACTTCTGTCCACTTCTCCTTCCCTCCATCCCTTATATAATAATGGATTAATTATTTGGAGTTGCAAGTGTATTAACATACATAAGCTACGATTACTGTTCATTGTCACACTTAACGTATCCTTTTCCGTCTTAAAGATATTAAGTCTAAAAAAATCCAACATCAGTATCCCATAAAAAGTGAAGGAAGAATATATCTGGGACAAAAGATAATTAAGACGGGTTTGTATTCAATACTAAGGCGCACTTACGCACATCTTTATACTGGTTTGAGACCCGACTTGATTATCTGCTAACATAAAATCTTCATTTTGCCATTGTAAAGCTCTGACCTAAAACAGACTCACTATTCGCGAATTGCCATCAACAAAATGTACATTTGCAATATTCCACGAATAAATCATAGAAGTTAAGATTATTAGTATGGAATCACGTAATACGTTTGCAAATTATTTGTCTTCAATGCATTTTACAAAATTGAAACCATTAAACCATTGAAAAACATATCAATCTCTCCCTATCCTGAGCATTTGCTCGACAATTTGTCAATAAAATACATATATTATACGATGCATGTTTGGTAAACGTCCACTGAAAGCTTGAAGTTTAGCCAAAAAACTTTAAAGAAAATCGGTCAAGAGATTTTTACCTTTCGTTAAATATTTTTATTCGACCTCGAAAATTGCAACCTGCATGTAGGACGATATCGTCAAATATAACGGTTTTCATTAATAGTTTTTCATCATTAAAATGATGACGAATGCTTGACTTCGTCGACTTTAACACCCTGTGTGTTGTTCATTTTAACTATATACCTCTGAATCTACTAAAATATAAAATGTATACAGCACAATCCGGTCCATTATTTTATATTTTTAATGATAATATTAACTATTTGATGTTGTTTGTGTGTATATATTGCATCTTGAAGAAATGACAAACTAAAAAAACACATGTACTTTTACATTTATCATATTGAGTTAGAAGATAAGGACTAACAAGATTTAAGAAGAATTTTTGTGTCAGAACAAATAATTGGTTAACATTTAACATGCATGCAAGGAATAACATTGTGGGTCGGTATTTTAGTATTTTCTTTAATGGTTATCAATAGAAAACGGGGTAATCTTCGTAGGTTAAAACTACGGGCATGTTGATATTTGTGAATTTGCCTAAAAATCAATCGTTCCTTCTGAGAGTTTTGTAATATTAATTATTTCGTTTGTTAATTTTCATTTTCAATGATCTTAATACGTTTACCGCTGGTAGGACTCTGTCAAGCCTGAGGAGTCCGACTAGATAGGGGTGGTACCCATTATCTATTCCGGTATGAAGGATAAGGTAGCCAGCGCAATAACAGGCAAGAGGCATATCATCTTAGTCTCACAGTGACAACGTACCGGCGGTTCTGCAGTTTTGTTACGTAAAACCTAAGTGCATGAACCGTAGGTGTTATGGGCGACAGGTTCTATCAGGTGGGCTGTCTGTTCGTTTATTACTGAGTACCATAAAAAAATGTTGTCGATTTTGAGAGTGTAATCTGAGAGAGAAAAAGAGAAAGAGAGAAAGAAAAAGAAGATTTATTGAATAGAATAATTAATGTCATTTAGGTATATCACTGACTGTGTTTTTGTATATTTTTACATACGAAACTAACCAATTATAAACAAAAAAAAGAACATTTATATTTTTAACAACTTCTTTCCACAATCATTTTATGGTTAAAACATATAAAGGTGAATAGTTTCATTGTAATTAATAAGGAAGGTCGGAAAGATATTTTTTATATTATATATTACACATTTTTATCTTCAACATTACTCTTATCTTACTGAGCTATGAATTAGAGTGCTTTCTCCTCTAGTACTTTGTTAAAAAGCAGTCACAAGTCTTTAATATAAGTAGAACCTTTTAACTCTTTATTTTCACCAAGTTTTATCTAACTTGTTCCAAGTTCGATTCTTCTGTTTTCTTCTTCAGTAGTTATGATTACTAAACTTAAGGTTACCCTTAACCCCTTGCGGAACGTGTACACGCCAGCGTCAACATATTCAGCCTGCTTTCATCCACTGCTGGACATAGGCCTCTCCTATGGCACGCCACTGAGCTCGATCTTCAGCTCTACGCATCCAACCGCTGCCAGCCAGTTTACGAATATCGTCGCTCCACCTAGCTGGAGGGCGTCCTACACTACGTTTGCCTTCAATCAATTGTTAACTTATACGCCAGCGTATAAGTTAACAATTGATTTCTTAGAAATTATCCAGGAGGGGTTAAGGTTTAACCGTCAATTACGATCTATTTTATCAAAATTCAATTGAAATTGAATATAAATATAGTTTTAAAGACCCAATTATAAGAAAGGTGGTTAATTTTGGGAGTCAAACTTAACAATAAAGAAATAATTTATGTGCTATTGATGTATATTTTTAAGTTCTTAAGACTTACCCTCACTTCGCTCAGTAGGTACGTTTTAATTAGATATAAATAGTATTAGCAAATAAAATACATAATATAATCTAGCATTAGCCATGTAATTTTTTTTGTGTATTTTACCTATATTTTAATAGGTATTCTGCTATTCTGGGCGGAGACAAATCCAACAAATCAAAGGTCATAAAAGTCGGTTCAGCCGTTCTTGGGTTATAAATAGTGTAACTAACCCGACTATTTTATATGTATATAGATTACTAGCAGCTCACCCTCGCTACGCTTCGGGTTCGTCCGTAGACAAAAATAAATCTATCCTACGGGAACCGTAGATTTTTCCGGGATAATATATAGCCTATAGCCTTCCTCACTTAACGGGCTATCTAATGCAAAAAGAATTTTTCAAATCGGATTAATAGTTCCTGAGATTAGCTCGTTCAACCAAACAAACAAACTCTTCAGCTTTATAATATTAGTATAGATACATACAGTTATTTGTTGAGTTTGATGAAACCAAAACACGCCTATGACAACTACAATATGCATCTTGAAATTAAGAAGAAACGGTTAGTGGAAAGTGTAAGTGTGCTATGTAGTGTACCTCAAGACGAATAAAGCCTTATTTGTAACAAACTGTCTACATTTCTTCATAGTAAAGTATTTCTGTAGCCCTGACACAGTTAACCCTAGCGGAGGTCGCGGATGCTGTAACATAAATCTTCACATTAAAAGGTTTCAAAGTCATTAGCGAAAAACCTCCCCATTGACATTTTTATAATAATAAAAAAAAATCTCGAACATTCCGTATTTAGGACAAAAAGTAAATTATAATGCGAAAAAATTTTTCCACCGACAAAGCTTCATCGCTATGCGACGTTCCATTCTACGATACGCTGGTTAAAACATTGTTTAAAACTAGGTTACTCCTGCAGATTCGGGTCTACCTGAGTTATTGATGTGGAGTATAACTTTTATTTAACTAAAAGAATCTTCCCACTGTGTGTAATTTTGAGAACGTAAATCGATTTGGGAATTTAATAATATGTACATGTATTTATTGACACGTGTGGCGTTTAGTGACCTTACTTGCTGTGCCGGCGGTCGCGGTTTCGAGTCCCGCTGTGGACATTCATTTATGTGATGAGCGCGAATGTTTGTACCCCAGTCATGGGTGTTTATATTTATAATATGTATGTATTTAAAGTTATATGTGTAGTGTATCAACTATCTGGTATCCATAACACAACCCACGTAGCTCACCATGGAACTAGATGGTGCTGTGTGTTAATGTCCTAACATATTAATATTTGTTTTAAATTTGAAATCTGACAAAAGTTAATGATAAATAATAAAAAATTAAACATATAGTTTTCACAATGCGTGAGCCCGGACATATTAGACACATATACATATATTACGAGAAATGAATCGGTACACTGAAATAGTAAGAAAGATCGATAAGCGTGAGTGCCTACGGACGCGAACAAGCCTTCATTTGCTTAAGAATAGGGTGTGCGTGTTAGTGAAATCGCGGAATTAAAAGCCCCTTGAGATTGTACACAAAGTATTTTTTTTTCTGAATTAGTTTCTGCTTAAGCTCTCACCAGATTCTAAAAACACGAACCTTACTTTCGAAAGCGTATTTGATCTGATATGAATAATTCAGCTGGACGTAGTAATTATATTTAATTATCTATTCTTACATTAGCCCCAGCATTCTTATCTTATCTATATAATTATAATAATAATTATCATTACTAATTTGTGTGTTTGTTGGTTCTACTTTCCCACAAAAACATATTAATGTGGTATTTCCATAGAGATATTTCTTTCATAGGTCTATACTAATATTATAAAGCTGTAGAGTTTGTTTGTTTGTTTGGTTGAACGCGCAAATCGCAGAAACTACTAATCTGATTTGAAAAATTCTTTTTGCATTAGATAGCCCGTTAACTGAGGAAGGCTATAGGCTATATATTATCTCGGAAAAATGTATGTTTCCCATGGGCTAAATTTATTTCTGTCTAGGGCCGAACCTAAAGCTAAGCGAGGGTGAGTCGCTAGTCGTTCATATTAATGTAGGTTATTTTCATCCTTAAATTAAGCTCTGCTATGTCTACTTCCCCAATAATATTTTCAATAAAACTAACTTCGTGATTGAAATAATTCTTTCTTCTTCACATTTTGTGCCACAAAAGTTTCTAACACTGCTCCTTAAACGTATCAATTTGATTACATGTCCCTACAGCCGACAAACGGCAAACTTCTTCAATAAAACAATTAGTCTAGACGCAAAGTTTTGGTCTCTTTAAATTCTTAAGGTTCCATCGCCATATTATAAAGGCACATAAAATTTAAATTTCCTTGTTTTAACGATGATTGTTTGTCTATCCTCTTTGTGTATTCGAAGGTTATAAGATGGTGCTGAGGGAACATTCCCAAATAACTTTTGTTACCTAAAGACGATGTTTTGGAGTTGTATTTCGATTCTTTTTTGACAGATTTTATTAAAAAGGAGGTATTCTATTCGGATTCGCTATTATTAACTGATTTTCATGTATGTTTTTTGAAATAACAGTTTATGACTTAAAATGATTTTAAAGATAGACTTCCATCTGTAAAGGTAAATTAATTTTCAAGACATTTTGAAGTATTTTATACTAGTAGTATTTTATATTTTATACATATTGAAGTAATGAAAAACTATAACTTTAGGTTTATGTTTTTATCACAGGCAGTGGTAGCCATAACGTAGTGGCAGGCATAACGCAATCGCATGGAAAACCGAGTGAAGCGGGTTCAAATCGCGGGTTTCGTATCTCTAATATTTTCATATTGTGTGAATCATTTTCAATACGATTATCACTTGTCTTACGGCGAAGGAAAACATCGTAAGGAAACCTGCATGTCTGAGAGAACTTAGATTTCGAAAGACATGTAAAGTCCGTCAACCGACACGTATATCCCCTCGTATTGAAGGGAGGCCCGTATCCAGCTGTGGGACGTCGAAAAGGGCTTTATACAAACATTTTATCACATTTCATGCTAAAATAGTTGAATCAAATGCAATTAATCATGGTCTGAGTAAAGCTATAGCTCTTTCGTTAAATCGGTAAAATAGATCCAAAGATAAAAGTTTGATATTGCCATTCTTTGCGTCTCGTATAAAAGGGAGGTTATAGTGGACGAGAGGCTAGTGCTCTTGGTCTAATTAAAAAGATAAAGTACTTCTTTTTGTACACCATTATCCTCATCCAGGATATCTATCAACTTAAAAATAACATGAGTGGCAGAAATAAACAATGGTGGTCTTGTCGCCACGTCAGCAATCTTTCAGTAGGGAATATGCAAAACTATAAAAAAAAGACAGGTAGTTTACACATTTTAAAAAAATAATAATAACTGTGATATTTCACAGTAATGATAACGTGACGACACGTTTGGCTTAGTTTGTAGTGATCCTACTTGCTGTACCAGCGGTCGCGGGTTTGAGTCCCGCTGGGGGCATTCATTTGTGTGATAAACACGAATGTTTGTACTTTAGTCATAGGTATTTATATTTATAAAATGTATGTATTTTTTTATACATGTGTAGTGTGTCAAGTCTTTGGTATCCATAACACAGGCCTCGTAACCAACCATGTAACTAGATGGTGCTGTGTGTTAATGTCCCAACATATTTATTTATTTATTATTTTTTTTGGAATGAAAAACAAAAAATAAAACTGTAGAGATTACATTAACCACCTATTTATGATTTTCGGGAAAACAAAATATAAATTATGTAAATTATAAGCTTAAAATAAAGCACTAACTTAATTATTTTCATTAAAATAACATGCGTCGAATTAAGTATTTGTATCAAAAAGTAATTAAAAAAATACCTCAGTGTATGTAAAAACATGATATTTTATATTTTGAAATAGAATTCCAGAGCGAGTAGAGGGCTCTTCGGACGAGTGCTTTACGTTTCATGAAAACGCGAATGTCTTTTGCTGGCATTTTCAATTTGAATGCTTCTAACTAGTCCCATTCATTTAGTCTAAACTTGGACGTTTTTGGAGATGAAGCTTTTGATTGAGCTTTTTGCTTAACAGCGGATACGTTGTTTTTTTAATAAAAAGATTTTAAAAGGGCCGTTTTAATTCATTATTAAGTTTATATTATCTAACATTTCATTGGTCATAACTGATCATATCCCCAACAACAACAAGCAGCGGGTTCAGTTACAATTGATGGGATTTTTTCATTAATCATATAGGTTTGTCCCATTATTCTAATATAAAATACCCCATTTATTATTTTTAGGGCCCTAATTACATAAATATTTTCACGCTATATCCCTTTAGGAGTTGCCATGAAAAATAAAATGCCTAGCTTTAAGATTTCTCTTTATTTCTGTGTTAATCTACCCTCATTTCGTTTCTACATCAGTCTTATTCTCTTATAAAGAAGAATTTTGTGAAAAACCATTACTTACACCAAGTCACAATTCCGTCGGAGGACATAAAAGGGAGAAGAGTGTACAAAAAATAGTCTTAAAGATAGAGTATAGAACCTAGCACCGATTGAGAGTTAAAACATGAATGATTTTCCTTTTCTGCTTTATCGTAGGAAAAATACAAAATATTTAGTAAACTTATTAGAAATAATAGCAATATAATCATGAAGCTTCTATTTAATATAAATGGACTTAAATATCGATAAGCTTTCAAAGAACTTACTATCCATCCTGCAAACAAACTATAATGCATAATATAAGCTATCAGCATAACAGCATCGAGTTTATTGAAAATAAGCTAAGTATTTCCGTGAACAAACAACTTCCCCCGTATAAGATTTACAAGGAAAACTTTTTATTTTAAAACTTAGAATAAAATTCTAAAATTTCTAAAACGTTTACGGCAAACATCTGACTTGTAAAAAACGTGGAATACTCGTTGTGAAGAGCACCTAACGGAGCCGAGTGTGGACGCCACTTAGCCTTTGTTCCAAGTCGTTTCGAGAGCACAATTTACTTCTGTGATGAAATAATTATTGTCGATTTTTTGAAATATTTTCAAAATCTGCTTACTATAAATGATACTGGAATCCAAAGAGAATTATTTATACCGCGGAAAATAGCAGATTCGATCTCCAATAAAGGTTCTTTTACTGAACGTGATATTGTTAATGTTTATCTTGTAAGATAAAGTGTGGTACTGGGCATCTCATTATCAGCTTCATACTGGCTTTACACACAGAATCTTGAACGTAAATTATATCGAAAAATATTTAACATATTTGTTTACATGAAAATAAGATTTAACGTTAGGAATGATTAATGAACTCCACCTAAAACTCTAATTTTTTTAAAAGAACAGAACACTACCTTATAAAGATAATCATATAATCCTCATTCCTTAATATTATAATAATTTAATTTAGTTGGTTATGAGGCTTTACTACTACAATTTCCGCCGTTTTATACGATGATGAAATAATAAAACATGTATTTACATACACAACTCATTATGCTCCTTGGAAATATATCTGACTGGCGAAATGGCGGCATGTCTGTTCTGTATGACACTGCCAAATATGCCAATGTTCGCGTAGTCTTAACAGGGAAAAATTATATCGAATAAGGAATTATTTGACTGTTCGTAAAATGAAAATAATTTAAAACATCATCAATCAACATACGAACTATCTTTTCAAGTTTCCTGACTTTGACTTGAAAAGTTAGTTTTGCTTTAGATATATGTATGTGTATCCAGCCCTTTTTAACGTCCCACTGCTGGGTATGGGCCTCCCTTCAATACGAGGGGGATCAGGCCATAGTCCACCGCGCTGGCCAAGTGCGGGTTGGCGGACTTCACATGTCTTTCGAAAACTTGCTAGGTTCTCTCAGACATGCAGGTTTCCTCACGATGTTTTCCTTCACCGTAAGGCAAGTGGTAATCATGATAGAAATGATTCGCACATGAAAATATCAGAGGTGCAAGACCCGGGATTTGAACCCGCTTCACTCGGGAACCGAAGCGAGCAAGTTGCCATTGGGCTACCACTGCCTTTTCTTTAGATATATAACGTGAGTAAATCGTTATTACTCAGAGGAATATGGATGAAATATTAATCCCTTTGAAAACTCACTAGCACTAAGTATATGCGAGCATATTGTAATTCTACACATGTGTGTACTCCCCTTTGTCTCATTTAGCAGTCTGATTTAATTAATGTCATGACATTTCCACTACATTTAATTTTGAAATTCCATTTAATTTCACTTATACTCGTTATTTAACAACAATGTGTATAAATGGAAATTTACTTTTTATAAATCAAATGCTCTGGAAAAAAATGATATTTTCAGTTAAAAAAGGGTTTTTATTAATAACTTCGAAAAAGGATTAAGAAAGAACCTCAAATATATTCGGATAATTTTATTCTTATTAATAAAATAACATAAAAATCAACTGAAAATTGAATATTGTTAGTCGACGGAATCAGGTGTATGGCAGAGAATTTATCACTGATAACGAAATTAGATTAGATATAAAACAATCTACTGAACGTACAAGTAAATCTCAAAATGATCAAGTTCAATGTCATCTAAGCATTCCATTAATTTAGGAAAATGTATGAACAATTATAGCTAGATACTATAATGCAGAGAGACAAAGGCGGCAGTGACACCCATTTTCTGTCAGAAAATTGAAAAATTACAACAAAGGACTAACCTGCTTCACTATCAATCTTGCTACCCGAGGACTGGCAAACGTCACGAAACCGTAGCATTTTGAGACACCTGCTCTGTCGTAGATGACCCTCGCCGCGGTGACGGTCGCGAAGCCCGAGAAGAACTTCCACAGATCTTCATCAGTAGTGGTCAAGGAAAAACCCCCCACAAAAATCCTATTATGAATGACGGTGCCGAATTTTGGTGCATCAGATGGCGGGAGAGTATCATCTGTGTCGTCTTCAGGGGAATTGAGTAATGCCTTCAGCTTCTCATGTGGATCAGCACTCTTTCTATTGTTCGCGGTGTTCTCTTCCACCATGTGAGCACAGCTCGCCGATTCGCTACGTATATACCGTTTCACACTAGCTTCCATGATTTTGTCTTTGTTTAATTGAACATGTTCCCTTGTTTACTACACTAAAAAAACTCTAGCGATAACTAAACGGGCACTAATTCACTCGACACAGCGTGTACTGCCTCGTAGTCGAATATTGATTTTGACGGTAGTACGTTATAGGTAGATGTCATGAGTTGCGCGGTACCTCGCGTTCCGACTGACGTTTTTAGATTGATACCCAAAGAAAGAATTTATAAGATAAGGTTGTGTGTTTTATATTTTAATGATACGCACTATAAATAGTGTTTGAGCTATTGTCGACTGCTATTTTTACTGGTCGAGGCAAGTAGGTCATCAGATCTCGGTTAGATGGGTTCTTATCTTGGCGTTTATTTAATGTTTGCTGATAGCAGATGGCGTTGCTTGCTATGGGTTTAATATTATTTTGTGTTTAACATTTTCTTATTATGGTAACGTTAAGGAAAATTGAAAAAAAAAAAAAATATTTTAACGTAATAGTTTCCTCACAAATTTCATGTTTTGATCTATCACTGTTATCTAATAAAATGCTTGGTTTTCTTTGAATAAAATGTTTGTTTTATTAATAATATGGAAAAAACAGAGTTTTTGTATTAGTTATGAAATTTGATTATACCTACATAATTGTATTATTGAAATTATTATAAAAACATTAATTGTAAGATTATAATGTAATATTATTGTATTCTTATATATTATAATTTATTCAAATTTGAAGTCTTTGTTTTCTAGTTTATTAAAATGACCTACATTTTCTGAACTGCTCATACATTTTTTTTAATTGCTGTCTATGAAATCTTCGGCACGTGATAAACGCAAAGGTCACATTATGTCATTTTAGGTTTCTTAACTTAGTTTACTTTCATATAAAAAAATATTTTATAAAATACTATATATTTAAATTGGTCATGCAAATAATTGTTTATTTTAGATCCGAATAAATTAATAAAATATAAATGGAACAAATGATTTAGTGTAGAATAACGAAACGCCAGATTTGACATTAATTTTTTAATGTTGTTTGTTAATTATTTTTCCTCGTTATAATAATTAATTATTTATTAATTGCAACGTATCAAAAGAGAATCAAATAATTAGAACATTTATTTTTAAGTATGTACTCCTAATACTGTAAACTGTTATTACCTAGTTTCAACAATACTCATTAATAAAATATAAAATATTGGTGGTCATTTACCAATATTTTATATAATATCTTTATTCAAATTAAGCGCTAATTATTCATATAAGCACTGGTAAAAAGATAAGATTACTTTATGAATCTATAAACGAGTCTTGAATACTTCATGATCCATAATAAAATAGCAACAAAGTAAAATCTTTACATTAAAAAACTTGACAAATAAATGACTGTTACGTATTATGTACAGAATATACAATCCAAAACCACAGTTATTAAGATTATTTTATGTTTGCTAAAGTTAGGTACTAAATAGAATTAACTAAATTTTGTGTAGCCGTAATTATTATTCAGGTCAACATTTAACATACTTTTACTGCAGGAAAATCTCACATTCTCACAGAAAAAAAAAAAACACTGATTCCACCGAGTCGTCTTTCATAAAAACACATAAAAATAAAATTTTAATGATTTATTACACAAAACTATTACTAACAGGGTTAACAATTAACACATTCAATAATTTAGCGCGGTAAAATCTCTAATTTCTATGGGAATAATATTTAGTGGAAATTCTGTGGAAAATAACGATTAATTTGTATTCAAAAAATAATACGTAATAAAAGGGTAGATTTGTTTTACCGGCAACACTGTAACTGTCAATGTGACGGTCACTTCAAAACAGAATTTTTGACAACAAGTCTTAGCGAGTGCAAATGAGAATAGACTTACGATTGGAATATCTTTATTGTTTATTAATGTTTAAATATATTAATGGCGAGAAAGTGTTATATAATCTTTTTAATGCTACATATTTAAGCTGAGATAAATATTTGATGTAAAAAAGTGTATTATTATTTTTCAAATTGGACTGTGCTGTACATCTACAAATAATAATACCGCAGTGAGTACGTACCAATATTTAGCAATTATGAAGTAAGTTAACAAAATTGGTTACAGTTGAATACATGTGTATTAGAGGGGAACATCATTGTTATATTTATTTGCCGCCTACCAACTTTTCTAAATAAAAGTAGGTAGGTGGAACTGTTTTCTTCATTATCTTGTTGTTACATTTGTTTGTTCTAAATATAGCATTGAGAAGTTTACAGACTGTTAAACAGGTTGTAATCCAGTCTTTACACAACTTTGCAAAAAAATTAAGGTTAAAAAGAAAAATAAATACTACGTACATAATATATTACTTGGTAACTTTTTGACCTAAATACCCTAATAAACTTAATTAGCGGTTAATTTAATAACTTTGCCTTTCAACAAAATTCTTGCTTATTCTATTTTCAACTTTCTTGGTTCTTTAAGAAAAAAATATTAATAATTTTTGTTGTGTATTCTAAGAATTAATTTTTAGTGATTTTTATGTAAGTAGTTGTCAGTTATGTATAAGTATTTATAATTTTTTTTATTTCAATGAAAAATGTGTAGTTCTTTTGATTTTGTGACATTTATCGTGCTAGTCAGATTATAAAGAGAGAGAGATTAGAAAGGATTTTGTGTAATAATTTATAATAATATTATAAATGTGAAAGTTTGTGAGTATGGATGTTTGTTACTCTTTCACGCCAGAACGGCTAAATGGATCTGAATTAAATTTAGCACAGAGATAGATTATAGTCTTGAATGACACAGGCTACTTTTTATCCTGGAAAAGTACATATATGATTCCAGTGGTTTGTTTCTGTTTACCTATCTTGAAGCGAGGGTGAGCCGCTAGGACTTCATATTTGTTTATATGTATAATATTGACCTTTAATTTGTAAAAGTAATAAAAACAGATTTTGATTTTTATGTTTCTATGCACTATATTTTAGATGCTATCTTTTATGATTTATATTTTAAAAGACTTAAACTACATTTTATATTCTTTGAGAGGCTGAAAAGATTTTGCTTTTTTGAATATACTAATCTCTGCATAAGCAGTCCCCATAAAAAAATCTTTTTATATGTTATAGCCTACTAGTGACCTAAGTCTGTCTTCACTTGGGTGCTTCCCTTATAATATTATATATACAGGCGGCATTACTGTTACGGTTTTTTATCTGTCTGTTAAATTTCATTGAAATCCATTAATTCCTTTCAGTAAGAAGTTACTCATACAAACTTTTTATACAAGTAGGTAATATAATTTAACGAGAAACGTTATTATTATGTTACATAAACCAGAATTAAAATTAAAAGAAAATCACCTCCGTAGCACAGTAAATAGATATAAACAAACTCATATGAGCTCGGTCAAAAGCTTGTATAATATATATGGTATAAAAATCTGGTTGGTTTTCTTTTTAATTTTGAGAATATAACATTGAGTTATAGTAGGTAAATGTATGAGTATTTTGTTTGACTATAAATTTATAATGTTGGCATTTGGATTTGTCAATGTTTTTTCCAGTTTACTCAACTTCAGAAATATATAAAATTCAGCTTTGGACTAGACATGCAAAAGTCACTTCAAATGCAGATAAAACAGGTTTTATAAATTCTAATTAGTAACACGATCAGGTCTATTATAATATATTAGTGTAACATCATTATCATAATGTTTGTTAGTAGAAACTATGAATGAATCATGATATAGCATTTGGCTTATTATTGATTATGGGACTTTCCTTGTAGCTTTTGCAGAGTGTAAAGACTACATTACTTAATTAAAATAAAGTGACGTGTAATGCTAAGTGTGATTGCATTTGTATTGAGTAGGTACGTTATTTTGGTTATATCTAGACTTTATTGCTAACTAGCGACTTACCCTCGCTTCGTTCGGGTGTGTCCCTAGGTACGTTTTAAATTTTTTGAGCGGAACCCTGATTTTAAAAAAAATTAAAGTAGCTGAGCTAATCCTTATAACAACAGCTATCTGCCAGTGAAAACAGACAGACAAAAATGTTAAAAATCGTGTTTTTCTTATAAGTATTATAAAAAAAACATATTACGCTTACGCATTTAGTAAAAAGCTGTTATTTAACATTACAGACAAACACTTCAATTTCGTTGATCTGTATAGAAAGTAATATCATATTAGATTTGATTTTTAATGATAATATATGAAAACTACTAGTGACTCACGCCCGCGTTCGTCCCTAGTATCGTTCGTATAGAAAAGTAAGGCCCTGCTTTAAAAATAAAATATATATACATATATATATCCCTTACATGAGAAATGATTCCCCATACAAATTTTTACCGCCTCTTTTACCCCTTAAGGGATGATTTCCGGGATAAAAACTATCCTATGTCCTTTCCAGGGTCTCAAACAATTCATACCAAATATCATCTAAATCGGTTCAGCGGATTAAGCGTGAAAAGGTAACAGAAAGACAGACAGAGTTACTTTCGCATTTATTAGTATGGATGATGTGGTTGCAAATGAAGTCAATGCCAAGGAAAGATACTAAATATGTAAACATATGGACAATTTCGTGATGTTACTTATTATGATACTTCATACTAGAATATTTTCGTAACTACGTACATCGTACATGTACTACATTCATTAAAAGAAGAAACTTGATAATCTATATATGTATATATATAAGTCGCGTTGGTTGAGCCATTTATAACTCAAGAACGGCTGGACCAATTTATATGATATTTGACTTTTTGGATTTCTCTCAGTCCGAAATAGGATAATAAGTATTAAAACACAGAAAAATTAAAAAAAAAATATCTGGCTAACGCTGGCAAATTATTTTAAATATCTATGTAAAACGTATCTAGCGACGAACCCGAGCGAAGCGAGGGTGAGCCGCTAGTAATCTTATACAATTCTTGGAGGTATATTAAATTATAGTACCTGGGTGACCGAGTTTCGCTCGGAGTTTTTGGTTAAAAGTATATTTTTTTTAATTTGGCTTAAAGACAAAAAAATAACTAAAAACTTGATAAAATACATAAAAATAAAAGTAAAAATCTTCTCAAAATCTTATAATATTGGATGTATGAAACATAAAAAATATATATTATAAAGATAAAAAACCCGACTGCATAAAAGCTAACTAAAAATATTAAAACAAGTTCACGAAGGAATATAGTATTATGCAGTCGGAGATATACATGTTTCATCCTTGCCGCGAGATATAGTCGTACATATGTATGTATGTATTTCTTCTTTTATGTTTTTTTTTATTTACAGCTTTTTAGTTTTTGCCAATTAGATATTTGAAGTTATATTTAGCATTTTTTTATCCTTCTCCTATCCTATTACTTTTAAACATATAAGTTTTATATATTTTTGCTGATTTTGATATCCCAATCGATTGGTTTGGAAGATTTTTTAGCCTGAAATCCGCCATTTTAATTTTTAAATATTTTTATATAGTAACTATGACACTCGCGACAATCAAGACGACTCTAACGACGTGTGAATAATCAAAATCAGTCTACGCATTTAGTCTCTAGAACGCCGCATAGGAACAAACATACATACACACGTAAACTGATAAACACATTACCCTCCTTGGCGCCGCGCAGTCGGTTAAAAAATGTATGATTTATTTAACCTACAAAGGAAACGAAACCGCAATTTCTACATATTACGTAGTTTTATAAACATTTTATAAAATGTATAACTCGGGCATATAAACCCGATATCCCCACATCAAGGACCGATCGTAAACAAAGCAGTAAATATAAACTATCTGTTTACTTTGTCCTAGGGTTATCTCGATGCAACCTTGTCGATTGTGAGTTCCTTTAAGTTTTGATATATTTATACATTTTTAATCGTAGCCTGTTGCTTAGGAGAGGTTCGAAGGATACATTATGTAAAGGTCGATGCTTTTTCTTTACACTTTATTTTCATATTTGTATAATAATGCTAACTAGCTACATCTTTTTGGGTATTATGTATTGATTGGAGACATGAATTTGTGTCATTTATGTATTTCGTTTAACCCCTCGAGGAGCGCATACACGCCGGCGTGTACTATAACAATTGAATTCTCGGAAATTCGCACGGATTTCTTAGAAATTATCCTGGAGCGATTAAAGGATATATGCCAAGAAACTGTGTCAAAAAGTTCAGAAAACTTCTATTATTTATCCAAACACAACTCTTTTTTTCAATAGTAATGCTATAGATTATGTCATCTTCACCCAAATTTTTTACCTGACATTAAAAGTCCCAATTAAATCGGTTAAGCCGTTTCGGAGATTAGCGGTTACATATAGACTGTTTTTTTTTAAGGTTTATCTGTTTCGGGTAACATTAAACGTTTGTAAGGTACCGCTTTAAAATCCAGTGATCGTTGGTTTGATAGTTTGATACCCTGTGAGGATATTCCTTGATAGTGCAGATATCCCCCTCTGTCTAGTTTAGATGAGCGTCATTGGGTAACGTCAACCGACCTTAGACATAAAGAGTGGACTGAGTGTTACTTTGTCAGCTGTCACCTGAAAATTGCGGAAAAGCGACAGAGACAAAGCGAATGTGCGGCCAGAAGGCTTCTGTGTTCATTGAAATACGATTAATGAAGATAGATATTTATAATCATTTTACATTCATTATATTATAATTTGTGTTTTTTACCGGTCATTCTATATATAACGTGTCTTCTCCATTCTAAATGACATTGGTGAAGTAAATTGTGCCCAACTGGCACACCTAAAAGCCACGAAATAAAACAATTGAATTGAATGTTATAAGTTTTAATAATCTATACATATAATAAAATTGTAACTAAGCCGAATCTGTACATTAAATATTTTTTGGAAAATCTTATTGACATAGACATTAATAGGCAGAGGCCGAATCTATAGTTTTTAGAATTTTTGTGTGTCTGTCTGTCTGTCTGTTACCGCATCATAGAAAAACCACTGGAGGAATTTTGATGAAATTTGGTATGATAATAGCTGGATGTCCGGGTCAACATATAGGATACTTTATGCCGCGGGAGATTATCTCATTTCCTACGGGAATACACGTTATAATATAACCCAAAAAATATTTATGATCAGAATTTCTTGAAACTCGGTATTAATGCTCTTCAATACAATTAAATAAATACGTGTTTTAGCGTTTCTTGAAATTCATCCCATAAGGAGATAAAATAAGGGATGAAAATTTGTATGAAACCTACCACCTACTATAATTTTAAAGTTTTTTGTTGTAGTTTTAGCGCGAGCGAAGCCGCGGGTTTTGCTAGTATTATATATTTTTTACATTCCATTTATAAATTCAAATTGGAATAAAAGACAGATATTGGCCGCATGTCCGCTTTCTCTCTTTCTAGAGAGTGGTCAATTTCATAAGAGTATTGCTCAGTCCATCCTCTACGACTATCCATTCGAGTTTTTTATTTATTTTTTAGGATTTTCAACGTTAGTACACAAATAACTTACACTAATACATTAACAAAACTTAACCTATATGCACTCACAATTATAGGAGAATACAACATGCTTCGTATTTTATAAAAATATCTTAAGACTTTACATTATATTAATGACTAGCGGCTCACCCTCGCTTCGCTCGGGTTCGCCTCTAGACAAACAAAAACAAATCTATTCCACGGGAACCGTACATTTTTCCGGGATAAAAAGTAGCCTATTTGTTACTCTGATATACGAACTATATTATTGTAAAGTTTCACTAAAATCCAATCCGTAGTTTTTGTGTAGTATAGTTTTTTAACTATCCCACGGGAACTCTTTGATTTTCCGGGATGAAAAGTATCCTATATGTTGACCTAGGATATAAGGTACCACCATGCAAAATTTAATTTAAATCAGTCCAGCAGCTTCGGAGATTAGCCCGTACAAACAGACAAACAGACAGAGAAACAAAAAATTTGAAAAAAATCTGGATCGATTCTATTGCTCTTCTTACATCCCCCTGACTCGGTTTTAAGCATTTTTTTTCTATGTACAGACATTCGACCTCTACAGTTTTATTATAGTATAGATACTCTATCTTTGCTGTATCTTGAAAGTGCATAGAGGTAAATATAGGCCCACTAGTTTGTGCTGATGAATTCGCACGCGTGTTAAACCAGTATAAAAGATAATTTGAATCCGAATTTAAATCAATTGAACAGTTTCATAACAAAGAAATAACACTTACTAACTCAAAAACTCGCTTTTACACATTTTATGCTCATAATTAAAACTAGGTCAAAGTTATGCATTGGATGTTTTTCAAAGGAATTGTGACTGAGAGATTGATTGAAATCAAAAGGCTTTTTATCGTTTATCTACTTAATTGCGGCTCTTTTGAGAAAAGTTGAGCGAGTTTTTATAGAAGCTTTTTAATTCACAGATATATCGTATGCTATCCGAATTTGCTTGCTGATTTTAAGCATGAATATGCTATAGCTATGAAGTAAATATAATTAAAACCTGAGTACAGCAAGCTACAATATCAAACTAATAAATCAGACTTTTCTTTTTTCTTCCTTTTTTCAATGTAGGAGTAGGTAATCTGTTGTCCATTACATTTATATCACAACTAGCGACTCACCCTCGCTTCGCTTCGGGTTCGTCTCTAGACAAAAACAAATCTATCCCACGGGACTCGTACACTTTTTCGGGATGATAGGCCTATAGCCTTCCTCAGTTAACGGGCTATCAAATGCAAAAAGAATTTTTCAAATCGCACCAGTAGTTTCTGAGATTAGCGCGTTCAACCAAACAAACAAACAAACTCTTCAGCTTTATAATATTAGTATAGATTTTGGCCGTACTTGTTAATAACTTTGTGCTCAAACTGTATTTTTATAACGCTGTATGATTACCGAATAAATAAATATACAACTAGTTCAGAATATAAAAAATGGCTTCTAATAAAATAAATGTATTTTATCGCTTAAAGTACTTATTGTTTGCAATCAAAGAACAACTGTGACCCTCAATTGAACGATTTTATTGTAGTGCCGATAAGAGTGCAATAAATAAATGAAAGTGCACAAGTATTTATATCAAGTTACAGCAGTTGAAGTTAGTTTATTAGCTTTCTAAATATTCGACTTTTACTCAAATATTGTCTTATAAAAATATTTCCTTATGAGAGATAAATAAATATGTTGGGACATTAATACACAGCACCATCTAATTCCATGGTAAGCTACGAGGCCTGTGTTATGGATACCAGGTAGTTGATACACTATATTTAGATAAATTTAAATACATACATATCTATATATATAATAAAATTCTAACTGAGTCGAATCTGTACCTTAAATATTTTTTGGAAAATCTTATTGAAATAGACTTTATTATCGATACAGAGACCGAATCTATAGTTTTTAGAATTTTTGTCTGTCTGTCTGTTACCGCATCACGGAAAAACCACTGGAGGGATTTTAATGAAATTTGGTATGATGATAGCTGGATATCCGGGTCAATATATAGGATACTTTTTACCGCGGGAGATCAGCTCATTCCCACGGGAATACACGTTATAACACAACACAAAAATATTTATGATCAGAATTTCTTGAAACTTGGTATTAATGCCCTTCAATACAATTAAATAAATAGGTGTTTTAGCGTTTTTTCAAATTCATCCCATAATTAGATAAAATAAGTGATGAAAATTTGTATGAAACCTACCTTTTTAAAGTTTTTTGTTGTAGTTTTAGCGCGAGCGAAGCTGCGGGTTTTGCTAGTTATAAATATAAACACCCATGACTGGAGTACAAACATTCGTGCTCATCACACAAATGAATGCCTCCAGTGGGACTCAAACTCGAGACCGTTGGTACAGCAAGTAGAGTTACTACAAACTGAGCCAAACGTGTCGTCGTTGCACATAATATGCCATTGATATTATGTATGTCGCCAAGATATTGTAAAAGCCGTGAAATTATAATTTCACTAGTTAAATTTGTTTCGTGATATTGCAATAGAAGGAGACGATTGATTAAACTCCAAGCAATTACAATTTCACGAGTGTAATTATAATTTCATAGTTTTTACAATTTACCTGTGACATATACATACATAGGTGCTACACGGCAGTGGTAGCCCAATGGTAACACGCTCGCTTGGGTAACCGAGTGAAGCGGGTTCAAATCCCGGGTCTCGCATCTCTGATATTTTCATGTGCGAATCATTCCTAACATGATTACCACTTGCCTTACGGTGAAGGAAAACATCGTGAGGAAACCTGCATGTCTGAGAGAACCTAATAAGTTTTAGTAAGACATGTGAAGTCCGCCAACCCGCACTTGGCCAGCGTGGTGGACTATGGCCTGATCACCCCTCGTATTGAAGGGAGGCCCGTGCCCAGCAGTGGGACGTTAAAAAGGACTGAATATATTATATTATTATATACATACATAGAGTATGCCATACTCGCCATTAGACTTATTGACCGAGTTCCAAATGTCGAAGTCCAAAGAGGAACAAGTCTTAGATGTTTTTGAATGGGTTTTCAATATAACTGAGGCAAGGGTACTGAAAGAGGAGGCCGAATCCTGCCAGATGGCATAGATTTCCCTAAATTTTAGTCAGCAGAGTTAACGCTTCCATAATCATCTATGAAAAAGTCTTGCTGTAAATAATGATGATAATGAAATATTTGTCATTCATTGCTCTGCTCAAGTACTAACTGTACCCTGAGCATCTCAGAAATCCGCATCGTGATGCTTTTTCTGAACATGAGCTAAGAACCTGTTATGAGTTAAGGTTCCATCGATATGTTAGGTATATTTACAAACTAATAACTGTTTCTTGAGTTATACCTGCATTGTAAATATAGATTCAACAACCATTTTCAATGTACAATCGTGTCTATTTTATTATACCTACATACTGGCGACTTGCTTCGCTCGGGTGCGTTCCTAGGTACGTTTTAACGGTTAGTATAGAATATACTATATATGTATATGTACATACATACATACGTATAGAAAAGTAGGTCTGTCTCAAGCACAGGTCAAAAACGCCGAAACATACTTTATTTCTTACCAAAATTACAAGATATAAGGAATTTTTATGTCCATCAAGAAATGGATTGTTTCCAATACAAATTTTAACCCCTATTTCACCTCTATTAAGTTTAATTTATGCGACAAAAAGTAGTCTATATCTATACTAAAATTCATGAAAATTGAATCAGCGATTTAAGCGTGAAAACGTAACAGACAGAAAGACTTATTTTCGCATATTAATATTAGTATGGATATTGGATAATAAGTCCATTAAAACGAAGATAGAAGATATTGAATACCGATATTATATTTCTCGACGCCGCCGCGCCGCTGGCAAGTATGCGCCCACTGCATTAGGTTTCCTCGCTATATAATATTATCTGGTACGTTCTTCATACGTTCTTGTAAAATTCAAATAGACGTTAGTATAGTTATGCTATTAATTAGGATCAATGAAAAATTAGTTTAAATATTTAATGTCAAATTAAGTAAAGAAATATGAAATGAATGAAATTATGTTTAAATGAAATTTTAGTCATTTTACGGATTGTTAAAAAATCATCGATTATTCAACGAGTTTGTTTGTAGCTGTTTCGTTGAACGCTGTTCATTTATTTTTTAGTTTTTTTATCAAATTTAAAAAAGGCTAAAGTACTGCAGTTTGTTTTATTAAATGTAAAATGGATTTTGTTACTATTGTATTTATAGACTACAGCAGTCTATAAAATATTACTAGCGATTCACCCTTGCTCCGCTAGGGTTGGTCCCTACTTATGTTTTAACGTTTAGTATAGTTTTCTCAGAGATGATATATTTTCCAGTAAAAAGTATCCTATATGTTGAATCGGATAACCAGCTATCATAATACGAAATTTGATCAAAATCAGTCCACTGGTTTTCTCGTGATGCGGTCACAAACAGACAGACAAAAAATCTTAAAACTATAGATTCGGCCTCTGCATCGATAATAATGTCTATTTCAATAAGATTTTCCAAAAAATATTTAATGTACAGATTCGACTTAGTTACAATTTTATTATTGTATAGATTTCTTGGTCTGACATCATAGAGGAAACAGTTTTAAGTAGACGCAGTTAACGTTTAAAAAAATTAAGATTATTTCAAACTTTAAACTGTACATTGAATTGAATGCGTATTTTTGGAAAATTTATATTTATATTTTGAGATCATATATCACATCGTTTTACAATTTTTATCGTTTATTTGTTTGGAAGCTTCTCTTTCCCGAGTAAGGTGGACGGACGAGTTTTAAAATTATTTTTAGTTTTTACTTTTTGTTTCAAGTTTTAGTTTTTTGAAGCGAAAACTTCTAGAAATATAATATATTAACGCTAACACTCAGAACGCCGATAGATGTCAAAACCAGATAAATGTTTTAATTTAAGATCAAACAATTGATTTAAATATCCAAAAATAACAACTGTTTGTATATAATTGTAAGTTTTCACTTCCGTCGGCGGTCCTCGTGACTGCTTTTTTTTCTTACAACTTGGGCAATGAAAGGAGTAGTACCTGTAGAAATATATTTTTTATAGGCTTATTCTTTGGTTTTTGCTATTTCATAGCTACTAGTTTATTGTATGTGCGAAAATATGTGCTTTTTGTTTTTTTTTAATCAAATTTCTATTATTTCTCTAAAAATACCTAGTTGCATACCTACTTATTGAATTATAGTTTATTATGGCTTTTTAAAAACCAAAAAAATTGATTACATAATCTTAGCGTGTATTTTGCAATTTTAAATCGGCTGTACCTACTGCCGTCTATCGCAGTCATGGGATGACATCATCTCAATCTGCTGTGATTTTTAACCGACTTCTAAAAAAAGGAGGAGGTTCTCAATTCGACCGTATATATTTTTTTTTTAAAACGTTCATATTTTTATCGTCGTTTATTCTTATACTTATAATATTTCAATTTTGTTTAACGAAAGTTCTTTACTTTCACCGCACTTGCAAATAACAACTTGTTATTTTAGCCATTTTCTTTTTTTTTTTTTTTTTGAAGTTATACTTCTTTTGGCACGTTTGGGAAAAAATATGAGAGTATAGTTTTTAAGATGCGCGCTCACACCGACAGCCAAAAAACGAATAACGAAATAACGAAAACATGATGAAGTTAGATGCGTTCCTTTTACAAACAGAGAGTTGTGACATACGTGATGAAATCTTTAGCTATTTTTGTTCTGTTACGCCAAAGAAGTATAACTTCTTACGTGCGTACATAAGTAGGTACACACACAAGTTTTTTTTTTAAACACATTAAGGAAACCAATCTGCACTTGGCCAACATAATAGACTATGTCATGTTGGATTTTTTTTTTCACCCTTTGTATTGAAAGGGGGCCTGTGCCTAGTAGTGGGACGTTAAAAGTGTTGAATTATTAAATTACTAGCGGCTTACCCTCGCTTCGCTCAGGTGTGTCCATAGGTACGTTTTAATTTTTTTGAGCGGAACCCTAATCATTATCTGAAATAAAAGTAGCCTAAGTTGCTCCTTATAATATCAGCTATCTGCCAGTAAAAGTCCCGGCAAAATCAGTCCAGCCGTTTCCGAGAAAAGCCGGAACAAACAGACAGACAAAAAATGTAAAAATTGTATTGTTCTTATAAGTACCGTATATAATTTCATATGCAATAAGTAAAAAGCTGTTATTTTGACATTACAAACAGACGTTTCAATTTTATTTATCTGTATAGATTTTATTTAAAAATTATTTTACCGCTAAGTTACAATGTTTTCACAGGTGTAGATTTCAATAAAACTTTATATACATTTATTTGTAGTTGAGAGAAAGTAAGTGAAATTTCACAAAAGCATTCTGAATGCACTCACATTGAGTTGCATTGTGTGAGGGACGTATAGCGTAATAGCTTAATGTCCACTCTTGAGATTGCTTCGACGTGGGTCATGGGTTCGATGTTTATATGTATGGATGATCGTAGAGATATTTCTTTATATGATTTAGTATATTATACTATATTTCTTTGAGGCAAATTCTATGAACTTCTTATAGAATGATTGTAAATAGAATGATTGCCTACAACGAGATGTAAGTTGGTTCATAAAACCGATATCAATTTGCCTCTAGATGTAGGACGTAGTAGGTATACTTAAAGTCAAAGCGTAACCACTTTTATTGTACACTGTTTGATTGAGATTTTTTTCGACGATGTAAACGATGCTCTCTCAAAGGTTGTCTATTGGTTTGATTCTAATAATTTATTATTAAATAATAAAAAGACAAAATTAATAAAATTCACAACACCCAATGTTAAACTTGTTGATAATGGTGTAATATTAAATGGGGAAATGTTAAAACCGGTAGAGTCCACTAAATTCCTGGGTATTATCATAGATTCCAAATTGCAGTGGGGCCCCCATATTGAGGGACTAGCGAGTAGACTCAGCTCTGCAGCGTTCGCGGTAAAAAAAATTAGACTTCTTACTAATGTAGATACAGCTCGCATAGTATATTTTAGCTATTTTCATAGTATTATGTCGTATGGTATCTTACTCTGGGGAAATGCAGCAACTGTTAATACGATTTTTGTACTGCAGAAAAGAGCTATTCGTGCAATTTATAGTTTAGGTCCTAGAGCGTCATTAAGAGATAAGTTTAAAGAAATAAAAATATTGACTGTTGCTTCTCAGTACGTGTACGAATGTGTTATGTATGTTCGTAAAAATATACACGAATTTCCCAAGAATTGTGACATGCATAACTTTAATACTAGGAGCAAACACAAACTTGTAATGCCTGTAACTCGTTTAAAGAGAGTCAGTAATTCTTTTTATGGACAATGTATACGCTTGTACAACAGGATCCCAGAAAATGTTCAAAAAGCTTCTATCATTAAATTCAAAAAAATTGTTAAAGAACGTTTGTGTGCTAAAGGCTATTATACAATAAATAATTTCATAGAAGATAGCACGCCTTGGGAATGAAGTGATCGCCTCCAGGCTACTTCAACTTTATAAAAATATTGTAAATTACAATTTATTAAAAAAAAAAATATTAGTCCCGCTGAGTTTCTTTCGCCAGTTCTTCTCAGGTCTGAGGTTTCATTTTTCCGAACTGGTAGTAGACTCATGACGTTCAGTAAAAAATTGTAATAATTTAATGCTGAATAAAATATTTTGAATTTTGAATTTTTGAATTTTTCAATACACGATATATATTTTCGTGTCCGAATTATATTCGTGTAAAATACATAGATATTTAAAACATAAACATTCGATTGAAAATTTACTATATTTTTGAAGTAGGTAAATGTAGAATTTCTCTTCATAATTAATTCATAACATAACTTTATATTATTCATAAGGCGTTTCCGAGATAAATCGGAACAAACAGATAGAAAGACAAAAATTGAAAAAATTGTGTTTTTCTTATAAGTATCGAATGTACTTTCGAAATTAAAGACACTTCAATTTTATTTATTTGTATGTATATACATACATAGATATATTGACAATAACGTTGTTTTTTCTTTGTTAGACAGCACATGGGCGCGTATGGCGGGCGGCGCTTGGAAACGCAGCGCGTCGCGCGTGCGCACACTGCGCCTGCTGCTGCGTGACACTGCGCGCGCGCTGCAAGACGTGCAGGAGATACTCACTGTTGGTATGATCACATGGGAAATTATTTTAATGCGTCTTTTTGTTTATGGTCTCATGTTCTACTGTGTAGGCTAGGTGCTTATTGCGCCATATTTGGAATGTTATCTAAATGTATAAAATACCTATATTTTTAAAACATACAATTGTTTTTTAAGATTTTAGTACATAAACATAGAACCTTCTCCTTTTTGGCAGTCGGTTAAAAGATTTGCATAATTTTAAATTGAATTATTTTGTAAAATACGAGATAATCATACTAAGTGGTATAAATAACATATTAGTAAAAAAATTAGAAAGTCTTGGTTTAACAGGCATTGCATATAAAATATTTCACTCATATCTTCATAATTTGGTACCTCCAAATTGTTAAAATTAATGGAATTGAAAGTTCTCCTAAAATAATATCACATGGAGTTCCTCAAGGTTCAATCCTAGGACCACTAATATTCTTAATATATATCAATAATATACATGAAATTGGCCTTACGGGTGATATTACCCTATATGCAGACGACACTAGTTTATTTTACTCCGGCCACTCAATATCTTCAATTTTTGTGAGATGTCGGGAAAAACTTAGGATGATCTTATGGATTAATGACATAAAAGATATAAGGAACAACTAGTGAATTACTCTCATTTTGCTTTCATGCGTCCCCAGATGTCTTACATGTCTATGTGCTAATTTAGATCTGTATTTATTTACTAAGTTTAATCCAAATCCGTCCAGCTTTTTTAACATGAAGGAGTAATAACTGTAACATACACTCACAAACTTTCGCACTTATATTAGTAGCTTTTTTCTAGTCTAATCTGTAGCCTAATACATTTAAGACTAATTTATTTTTTATTCCAGATCCCGAAGTTCCACAAATTGTACAAGAAATAACGAGTCAGTGTTGTCGACCGACGGCTCTGGTTATACTTGGTAGCTCTTCGTCTGCACGAGCTCGGCTTTTAAACTGTATTCTAGGAAGAAATCTGTTACCGGAGTCCTTACCGAGGGGTTGTAGATGGGTAAATATACATTTGTGGCTAGTTTTTTCCCGCGGCTCCGCTCGTGTAGTATATACGTCATTATAAAGTATTACTCATTTATGTCCTCCCGACCACGGCGGCAAATCTCATTAAGATAAGCCATTTGCGCAGGAGATATTATAGTGCACAAGTGTACGCGCTAGAGTTAAGGCGCAGGAATGACCCGACATGGGGTTGAAACACTTCCCAGCTCCAGGCATTACATATAATTTCTTGACAGAAATACTCAGTAACTGAACTTGGCCCGATCCGGGACTCGAACTCACGACCTCCAGATATGTCGCCGTACATGCTAGCCACTAGACCACCGAGACCATTTTATATTATTTAGTATAAAAACACTAAAAGAGTGAAGGCGCAAGGAGTTCAATTGAAATTCGAAATGTTATCTACGTTCCCAATTTCACTTAATCTTAAGAAGAAGTTATCAGATTATAAAACGAATTCATGCATAAACTTTTGCCTTTACAATATTACTGTGATAATGGAATTACTCTTCTTAAGTTTATCAAGACAACCAGTTCAGATTATGTTGAATAAAGAAATCGAAATTACGTCCACAGCATTGTTATGTATAAAAAAAAAACTAGTATTTTCCTTATTTTTGAAGTTTTTTTAAGAGGCATAATATCTCTTGCGATGGCCATAAATACAGTAATGGGTAGATGTAATTTAATTCATGGGACATATTATGTTTCTGTAAACCATATGGCAAGATAACAGATGTTTTATAACCATATTCGGCAATGATAATAACGCAAATTATGTATGTACTTAGCTCTTTGTAACGTTCCACTGCTGGGCACGGACCTCCCATCGATACGAGAGGGATGTGGTCATTAGTGCACCACGCTGGCCAAGTGCGGGTTGACTTTTTTTTTTATGCGATTCAGTGACAAACGAGCAGACATACCACCTGATGGAAAGCAGTACCTGTCGCCCATAACACCTACGGTTCATGCACTTAGGTTTTAAGTAACAAAAATGGAGAACCACAGGTGCGTTGTCACTGTGAGGACTAAGGTGATATGCCTCTTGCCTGTAATTGCGCTGGCTACCTTATCCTTCAAACCGGAACACAACAATGCAATCATTGTTGCTTGGCGGCAGAAATAGATAATGACTGTGTTGTATGTCTTTCGAAAACTTGCTAGGATCTCTCAGATATGCACGATGTTTTCTTTCACCGTGAGACAAGTGGTAATCATGTTGGAAATGTAAATAATACAATGTAATAATGCAGATTACTTGTGTGACACGCACGTGTAGATAAAGTATTAAAAAATCGCCTGTGTATAAGATATATTATAATAATGCTAATACTTTGTGTGTAGATAATTTAATTTAGATTAGATGAAGAAGGCTTCTTCTTAAGACTTACAATACTGACATTTACTTTTAGTGTATGTATTGATTGACTGATTGATGGAACGATGTGATCGCCTCCAGGTTACTTCAATGTTGTAGATTTATTGTTATTTATAATTTTACTTACAAAAGATATAATACTTTATTAGATTTACTCGAATATTTGACCGACGTTTTTGAAACAACTATATACCTAATGACTTTTGAGACGTCTATTACCTTAGTCCATTATAAAAAAAATAAATCCGCGAAAAAATCTGAAAAGATAGTTTTAATAAAAAAAACCTTCTTAGATTTACGCAGAAAACATTTTACAAAAAATATTTTAGTCCCGCGGAGTTTATTTCACCAGTTCTTCTCAGGACTGAAGCTTTTTCTTTCGGAATTGGCAGTAGAGTAACGTTCAGTAAAAACTTATAAAAATTGAATGCTTATTTTGATGATGGTTCAAAATTGTTTGTAAAGTTTGCTCAAAGAGAGCTTTGCTTCAATTATCACTATTCGAAATTGAATTGATCTTTTATCAAATCTCTTTTGTTTACTGTTTTTCGGATGACAATATTAAAACACACGTTGTTTCGTTTAAAAAACTACTTTTTGTGGTGTGCGTAAGGTAGAATTTGTGTTCAGACAACTAGAACTTGCGATTCTTTAATTTTGTTCTTTGGTTGGACTTAACGTCACGTGTCGACGCCACTTTTTGAAGAGATATTTGTAAGGAAATGTGTATCTATGTTTTATATATCAATGTATCCAATATACAATTTCGCTCCCTGTTATTATGTTTTAGATGTTATTTCTTCTGCATTTCCAGATCCGAATACAATATGGCGTGTCGACGCAAGTGCACTTAACTGTAGGGAACTCCGAGTTCGAGCTCGTCGACGAGCTGGAGTGCAACCGACAGCCGTGGGACACATTACCGTTACAGGTAACTACTTGTTTTTACCCTGAATTTTGTATTGAATTGCTTTTATATTTAAGCGGATTGTTTGATTTATGACTTTCAAATAATGGGAGTACTTAATGTTTTGCAATACTATGGTTATATTTGAGGAACGATGTATGATGTAAATAACTTGTTATAAAAAGAATAATTTATATAAAAAATTGTAAATATCGTATTGATAGGAGTCTTTATTAGAATTATACACTACGATGAAATTTCCTTCTTCTTATAAATTGTTGTACAATTTTGTGGGTATATATTTGTGATGTCAAACATATATGTGCTGTAAAGCTTTCGAAATATCGGAAAATTCCTCGCCGAAAAAATATATATACGGTCGAATTGAGAACCTCCTCCTTTTTTTGGAAGTCGGTTAATTATTTAAAATGCTAAAATATTCGCGTAAATATAAGAAAGCTTATCAGTTTTACTTTCTTATCTTTTTCAGGATCTCCTTCGACAAGAAACAGACCTAGGAACTACACTCGAAATCGAACTTAACAATTCCTTCCTAAAAGACGGTCTAAAAATTATCGTACCACCAGACATAAACGAATCTGAGCCAGGAAACTATGTGTCCTTAAAACAGTTACATTCCGAATTATATTCCAAAAAGTCTGCCATTTTGCAAAACTTCACACCAATTTATTTGTTCGCTTTAAATAAGTATGGAAGAAATATTTTTTGTGATAACATTTCTAAAATGACGTCTTCCAGCGAGTTTTGGTCGACTTTTGATTTGTATAAAGAAAGAGAAGGAGATGAGAATGAAGGTAGAGATAGAGATGGAAACGATGATTGGAAGGAGAGTTGTGAACCGCCAGTTATCAGTTCGGAGGTAAATTTTTTAAGTATTTTTTATAGCAAAAGCTATATGCCATTTGATTGTGTTATGAACATGGTAAGATTAAGTGGGTGAGGCTTTTGTAGCATTGTTGAAGTCACACTATTTTTATTAGTTATAGCCATAGCAAAAAGGCTAATACTGAACCCTTAAAATTTCATCATGTTGGTCTGTCTGTTCGAATGTCACAGCTATTTTACTTGAAGACAGCTTTATTACAGCTCTTTGTTAGGTAGGTTATACTGTAGAACAATAATGTAGTCTAATTACGTAAAAATAGTAAAATAAGGCTGGCAATCCGTACGTGTATCCGTATTGAGTCCACATCATATAGGGTATCCTAAATAGGTCTTTAAGATTTAAATAGATTTTTTTAAATGACTTTAATGTCCAAGCTACTTTGATAAAAAGTTAAAATGGCAGCAGATTGCTAATACCAGCTTCCATTAAGAATATTTTAACTATTTCTGATATTTACTAACTACACATTAATTAATTATTATTATGATGTATAATAACTGTATAATCATCTTTTCACAGAACTGCCTCGACCTGCACCAAATCAAAGAAATCGATGCCAATTCCCAAGTGCTATTCATACTGTTCTCCAACAGTGAAATGCAAAAGAGCCCCCAACTCTTGCCCAGTGACGCCACTGAGTCCACTGAGCTGTGTCACACTGAGGAACTGCCAGAGTCAGACCAAGGGTTGAAACATGAGTTAAGGTATATTCTATGAAAGTATTTTATCAGATTTTGTCTTATTGAGTCAATACACACAGTATTGTTTGTCACTAAAAGTATAATATTGTTTTGGATCTAACTTACATATGTATAGCATGGCATGGTATGGTATGGCATGGCATGGCATGGCATGGTATGGTATGGTATGGCATGGCATGGCATGGCGTAGGTGACAAAAAATGTGTAGTTGGTGTGGCGTGTATATTTTTTTATCGTTTGTCTAGTCAGATAGTTTTTGTCATTGCTTCGATTACACATATTTATGTTGTCATTTGTATATGACTTTAAAAAATTACCCCATATTTTTGCTGTGATCTTGAGAATAGATTATTGGATGTATTGTGCAATCAGATGTTATTCTCGTGAATCAAATTTAGCTGAACATTTTTTATATATATTCCTTATTGTACAAATATATTATTAAAAAAATGCGTAGAAAGTGACATGGACAAAGGACTTATCTCTTATAAGAAATCTCTTCCAGTCAACCCATGTATGTGGGGTAATTTTATATAGCGGGACATAAAGAGAAAGTGCAAATAGATAATAAGAAAGTATATAAGTTAAAGCATAAATAAATACAATATATAAATATATACAATACATATACACACTATATAAGCTATATAATATGTATGTAATTATAGTTTATGGGTATGTTGGTATCATTGGCAGTTATAACCCGATTTTCATGGTACTTTTGTAAATTAATAGGTTTGAGTTTTTGGCTATAAAGAAATCTCCGAAACTTTTGACTAATTTTTTTTTTATTGTTACAAAGCTACATTATCTTTGAATAATATTTTTTTATTACTACAGGGGAAATGATAGTACAGAACAAAAAGGTAACAGGAGACGGCAGGAGGAGCAGATTGCTTTCATGAACGAATTGTTGGATCAGTGGGAGTTGATAAGTATGATTTATTTGCTTTTTTTTTGTATTTTTTTTTATGTTTTCAAAAAAAAAAAAAGAAAAAGAAATGTGAGTTTTTTTTTATGTTATCCTATACGATCTATATGAATGGATAGATAATTTTACGTAAAAGGTATAGTTAAAATTGTATATTTAGTGGTTATCCAAAAAGGGGAGTTTTCAGTGTTATTTTCAGATTTTTTATATATTTATAAACCCCATTTAATATATGATTTATTTAAAAAAAAGTTGTAAATTTTATTTATTATCTGTGCTTTTTTATATTTAATTAATATATTTTTTACAGCGAGTCCGCCGCAAAAACATCACGTAAAGAGTCAATGGTCGATTGTGGACGATGTACAAATATTGAAGAATTCCGAAAGAGATGCAGAATATAAGAAGAAGAAGGACACAGATAGTGATAGAACGGTTAAGAGTCGGAGTGTTTTGTTGAACATCGTGCTGAAGTTCGCCACAGAGTGCTCGCAGAGCTATTTGTTGGATCAATGTAAAAGACTGAGTGAGGTATGTTTGTATTCAGCCCTTTTTAACGTCCCACTGCTGGGCACGGGCCTCCCTTCAGTACGAGGGGAATCAGGCCATAGTCCGCCAAGCTGGCCAAGTGCGGATTGGCGGACTTCACATGTCCTTCGAAAACTTGCTAGGTCCTCTCAGACATGCAGGTTTCCTCACGATGTATTCCTTCACCGTAAGGCAAGTGGTAATCGTGTTAGAAATGATTCGCACATGAAAATATCACAGGTGCGAAACCCGGGATTTAACCCGCTAACCATCACTAAAACATCAAAAAATTACTGCTATAATATGGCGTTTAGTAAAAAAAATATAATAATATATCGAATGGATTGTTTTAGATTCACAACAAGTTACTCCAGCAGTTCATCCTGGCATCGTTCGACATGGCGCGGGAGCTGCAAATCGTACCCAAAAAGATACAGTACGTGGCGCGGCAGGAGCAGCAGCTGTATGAGGTTAGGACTGTAAAGTTATATATATATATTTACTAGCCTGTGACGTCATTCTACGGTCAGCCAATCCAAATCGTTTTCGATCACGTGATAACAGAGAAAAATAAATTAAGTTTTTAGAGGCTTTATTGCACATACGATAACATATTTTTTTCACCTTAATGTATAAATCACATTTAAAACCCATGCCCTTTGCGGATGTCAATAAATAAAACAGTATTTTTTACACTGTCAAATAGATATATATATATATATATATATATATATATATATATATATATATATATATATATATATATATATATATTGTTGGGAGTGAGCGGGAAGGAGCGATAGCCTAGTCACATTGCGCCTATAAAAGAAGTGACAAACAGATGACAGATCTTGTTTTCACGTCAAACGTCGGAGCGTTCACACGTCTAAGCTGGGTTGTATTTGTTAGATTTTATTTTTTTAATAAAATCCACTTCTGGTTTCTAAAAATATATATATTTATTTGCTTTTTCACTTTTCTTTCATCGAAAACACTGATGATGCGTTTCACTACGCGCTCATGACGATCATGCTCACGACCACGGATTTTGCCGTTCCACTTAGTCCCGAACGTTGGAATCGTAAATCCAAGTGGAATGAATTATGGAGCGTTTACAGCGTTGAAGTAAATAATAACAAATGGCGAACTGGAAAAAATATAGCAAAAACTTTTAGAGGTTAGGTTACAATGTGTAAATCTAACAGTAAATTGTAATTATTAATTAAATTCAAATTCAAATATATTTTATTTCGAATTTGGGTTATAATACAATAGAAAATATTAATAGTAACAGTGTCCAGTCAAATTCAGCTTTAGAGCATGTAATAATACAATTTAATAACAATTAATAATAATAATAATAATTACAATAACTACAATATACCTAAAATTACATGTTAGACTTTATCCATAATTAATGGAATAATACGTCTTTTCTAATAATAATTTCTTCAATCTCCGTTTAAATATATTAATTTCTAGAATGCATTTAGGTATATGATTATATAGATTGATTTATATTGAATAAAAAAAAGTATAATTCAATTTTTATATTTAATATAATTGGAGTGTCAAATCAATTGTATTCAAATAAATCATAACGTCTTGCGGCGACAGTAGTTGTCGCATCAAATAATGAAATTTTCAAGGTCGCCACCTTTGTTGCTTTGTTTTTAAAATCCCGCTAATTCTCTAAACGCTCAGTTTGATCCACCTCTTGAGATGGGTCGGCGCGAGCGCGACGCGAGCGTAAGTTATGACGTCATTAGTGACGTTTTCACGCGACCACAACGATCGTAGTCGCCACGTGGAACGGCCAAAAGAGTATTTTAGCGTTTAATGGGACGCGCCCTGAATGAGATGTGTTTAGGTGATTATTCTAGTTGAAATTAATATACAACAATATAAATTGAACCTTAAACGCAATGCTTATAGTAGTGTTCGGGACTTAACAGGACACGGGGTAAAAATAAAAGCGCGTACCAGGACAATTTGATGAGAAGTATATTCATTTACGAATTACCCACACGGTACAACAAAAAGTAATAAAAGTTAAAGTTAACTGTGGGTAGTTTAAAAATTCGTTGCCTTAAAAAATCATCAGGCGCTCGAACAAGTAGTTTTCGCAAAAAAAAGGCGCGCTCAAATGTTCAAACGAGCGCTCATTCGGTGAGGACATTTTTTGTCGCTGATCGTGTATCTAGTGCTTTTTTATCGATGAATATTTCTAATAAATTAATACTAAAACAATAAAACTTATTTTTAGAGATGCCCAATATTATTTGATGACTAATGTTATTATTTTTGTTATACATGTTAACAGAATATTTCTATAAGTTATTATTATTATTTTTTATATATATATATTATTTCTTTCTAAGACAATGAACGAGAAATTCTCTCAAGGTGAAAAGAAGAGAGAGTTGCTACAGATAATGCAGGAAGTGTTGGAGGAAATGAAGTCGGAAATTAACAACATGGACTGGAGTGTCGATGGTATGGGCCGGCATTATATTTTAGAACTTTGTTTTGTTTATGTAGTTGTACGTAGAAAAACTATATGGAATTTGTAAATATAAATTATTATTAATATTTACTCTTTATTATCACTTTCAAAATACTTTAAATTTGTTATCAAAAACATATCATAAAAAAAGTCATTATAAAGGTATACAAAAGCTATATGTATATTTAAACAATATAAGAGTAGGTCTATATATTTGTGCCTACAGAATGTGTTTGTACGTGTGGGTGGGTTTCTATTTGTATACAGCGTGTTCTTCACGCTAATTTGATTAGTTGAATTAACAACCACAAAGGTGTACAAGTTGGTTTTTTTTATGACATTCAGTGACAAACGAGCAGACAGACCACCTGATGGAAAGCAGTACCTGTCGCCCATAACACCTACGGTTCATGCACTTAGGTTTTAAGTAACAAAAATGCAGAACCACAGGTGCGTTGTCACTGTGAGGACTAAGATGTTATGCCTCTTGCCTGTAATTGCGCTGGCTACCTTATCCTTCAAACCGGAACACAACAATGCAATCATTGTTGCTTGGCGGCAGAAATAGATAAGGGGGTGGTACCCATCCAGTCGGACTCCTCAGGCTTGACAGAGTCCTACCACCGGTAAAAGAATAGCACAAGGCTTACTTTTTATTCCGGAAAAATGTACAATTCCCGCGGGATAGGTTTTTGTTTTTCACAGTTTTTCTATTCCATACTAACCGTTAAAACCGTATCGTACCGTATTATATATTGTACGATGGTACGGAGTCCGATTCGAACTTTGCCGGTTTTTTTTCCAGATCTCCCCTGTCACCAAGACAAGAGATTCTCTATGTCCAACTCAATCTTCTACTCAACTCGAAGCAGTCCAACAATCTCGCTGAGTCTGAATCAGAATGTTGACTCGATCGAGTCGGAGCCCGACGACGTGGAGGAGGCCGAGTCGTACGAGAGTTACAATTTCGACGATTATGAGATAATTCATTCGAATGAAGGGAGTATGAGCAATAGCGATGGGTTTGAGCCGATTACAGTGAGTATTTTTTTTTTTTTTTTGTAATATATATTATATATTTTTTTTATAATAATAATTTAAAAAAAAATTATATGTTTGTGTTTTCTTGTGGTATTGTAGATTTAATTTGATTTATTAAATAAATGTTTTTTTTTTTTTTTTTATAATTCAATTGTTTTTAATTTAGATGATTTGTTTACGTTATGGTAATAATATAATATTTTAAAGTATTATTAGTATTTTTAAGAGTAATAAGTTCTTCAGTATTGTTTTGGAGATTTGGTGGTTACAAACAGCTAGATACAAGGATTTTTCTTGTAAAATATTTTAACAGTTAAATATAATTTGGACATTGTTAATTTTATAAAAACAACATAAAAAATCAGTTATTTATTTAAGTAGTAATTCTTAGAATCAATCAATAGAGGCATTTTATTTCGAAAATTTAACTGTATTAGCCGATGAAAAAGTAGAGGTTCTCAACCTGTATATATTAACACATAATTTTTCACTAAAAAGTTGAACTGTGATGATTCTTGTTGTAATTTGCAACATTTTTCCGTCCGCAGTCAAAAACAAACCAACTATCAGATTCCACCAACATCCCCATAGAGAACGAGACAGAGTTATACTCTCTCTCCGTCGCACGCAGCCCTAACCTTATGTTTTATATGACACATAATTTTTCACTAAAAAGTCGGATTTTGATGATTCTTTTTGTAATTTGCAATATTCTCTCTTCAACAGTCAAAGACGACCCCATTATTAGACTCCACGAACATCCCCATAGAGAACGAGACGGAGCTATACTCCCTCTCGGTCGGCGGCGGCTGCTCGCGCGCCGTGTCCAGCCGCCAGGCCTCGCTCGACGTGCAGCGCACCGGTGAGAATATCTATATCTATACGTATAATAAAATTGTAACTAATCCGAATCTGTACATTAAATATTTTTCAACCAATTTCCAAAAAAAGGAGGAGATTCTCAATTCGACCGTATATATATTTTTTTTATGTTTGTTTGCGGATTTTTTCGTCGTTTATGAACCGATTTTGATAATTCGTTTTTTTGTTGGAAAGAAGATATCCCAAGAGTGGTACCATGATAAGGAAACCAGGATCTGATGATGGGATCCCAGAGAAATCGAGGGGAACTTTCGAAAATTGTAGCGGCGACTAGTGCGTTTGTTAACATTTTCATTAGGTATTTTAAAGCACTACTATTTAAGGCCAGGCTGTCCGGGCGAAGTAGGCATTTAACGCTACCACCCCTCCCGCAAAGCGAGCTGTGCGCTCACGTCGCCGGCGTGAACTCATAACTACAGGATAAGTGTCACAGAGTACGCAAGCGCGTCTGTAAGCAGTAGGCCAACTTATCAATTTGATTTTAATATTATTAAAATTTAAAATACGGGAATTGATCCGATAACATTTTATTTTATTATAATACGTATATATTTAGTAATCGCGAAAAGCTAAGACATTTATTCCTATGCAATAAATGAATTTGAGTAGATATTGAACATGTAAATTATATTTTATTCAAGTATTTATATATTCATAATATATAAATACATATTTAGGAATTTTATCAAGAAATTACTTATGTTTTTGTTAGTTTGATTTGATGTTTAAAAATTTACAAATTAGTATGTAATTTTTGTTGTAGTATTGAATAAATAATAATCAAAAGCAATCGAAGGATTATGATTATGAACCACTTATTTCACAATGCATACTAAGTATGAGTTGGTGTAGCGGTAAAAGCTGGGTCTAATAACTCTAAGGTCGTAGGTTCAATTCCCCGTGCGTAGTCATTTTTCTTTCTTTTTCTCATTTTTATATAATATTATTCATTTTTCAATTATGCAAAGAAATAAGTATTTTATTTATTTATTATCATTTATCGTTTTTTTTTATTTATTTACTAGCGACTCACCCTCGTTTTAACGTTACGTATAGATTTCTTAGAGATGAGATATTTTCCCACAGTAAAAAATATCCTATGTGTTGACCCGGAATCCGAATAACCAACTATCATCATACCAAATTTCATCAAAATCCCTCCAGTAGTTTTTCCGTGATGCGGTAACAGACAGACAGACAAAAATTCTAATAACTATAGATTCGGTCTCTGTATCGATAATAATGTCTATTTCAATAAGATATTCCAAAAAAATATTTAATGTGCAGATTCGGCTTAGTCACAATTTGTTTATATGTATAGATATGCAAAAGGCATAGAAACGATAAAAAAATGGGATTTTGGACTTTTTAACAAGGGATAGTAATTAAAGCGCATGCGAAAAATCTTTGTATATTAAAATTCAAAATTCAATATATAATTGAGAAAAAGGAAAAAAATGTCTACACACGAGGGGAATCGAATCTACGATCATCGAAATTCTAGTCCGAGATCATACCGCTACACCCACTTTTGCTTGGCTTGCGAATTGAAATACGTGGTTCAGAAGGTGCGAAACATTTTTTTATTTTTTACTAGCGACTCACGCTCGCTTCGCTCGCGTACTTCCCTAGGTACGTTTTCACGGTTAGCTATGTTTATTTATATACTAGCGGCTCACCCTCGCTTCGCTCGGGTTCACCTCTAGAAAAAACAAATCTATCCCACGGAAACCGTTCATTTTTCCGGAATAAAAAGTCGCTTATTGCTTATTCTGATGTATGCACTATATTATTGTAAAGTTTCATTAAAATCCAATGGGTAGTTTTTGTGTAGTAAGCTGTATAAGTTACTGTAGTTTTTTAACTATCCAACGTGAACTCTTTGATTTTCCGGGATGAAAAGTATCCTATATGTTGACCGTGGATATAAGGTACCACCATGCAAAATTTCATTCAAATCGGTCCAGCAGCTTCGGAGATTAGCCTGTACAAACAGACAAACAGACAGAAAAACAAAAAATTAAAAAAAAATCTGGATTTGTTCTATTCTCTTCTTACACCCCCCTGACTCGGTTTTTAGCATATTTTTTCTATGTACAGACATTCGACCTCTACAGTTTTATTATAGTATAGAAGAAGAAGATAGATAAACAGTAGCTTGCTACTCCTAAGATATTCATTTAAATTATATAGTGCCCTCGCTTCGCTCGGATGTGTACGCTTTTCGTGGGTTTTAATTTTTGTTTCGCGGAACCCTGATTTTTTTTTTCTGAAATAAAAGTAGCCTAAGTTACTCCTTATAACATCAGCTATCTGCCAGCGAAAGTCCCGTCAAAATCGGTGCAGCCTTTTCGGAGATTAGCCGGAACAAACAGACAGACAGACAGACAGACAAAAATTGTAAAAAATGTTGTTTTGGTATATGGACCGTGTATACATCCATATGCAATAAATAAAAAGCGGTTATTTTAATATTAAAACAGACACGCCAATTTTATTTATCTACTAGCTTTTGCCCGGGACTTCGTCCGCGTGGAATAGTGACTCCCCCCTCACGACCGCCCTGCCCTCGCCTTGTATCGGGCTGAGAGCGCGCTCACCCATAGACCGCGTAAAGTTAAATATGTATATTTTAAAACTATGATATCTCCTAAGATATTCATTGAAATCAAATTATGTCAAGGGCAATTTTGTTCAAAATTAAATACTTGTGATGAATAACGTATTTATTTGGATAAGGATAGTATCATGTTTATAAAAACACCTTCGGAAGTAATGCATTATTTTAGAACAAATTTGATTGCCATAAAAAGGGTTATTTTGAGTCAACCTTAAAAGATAGACATATGCTGTCGCGGACTTTTTTTTAGAACTTTTAAAGGGGAACAATTCCGTCATACACGATTTTTGCGTAACTTCAACCGCTTACGCAGCGCACGCAACGGAAGCTCTCAAAAGGAATGATTTTTTCCCGTTTTTGCAACATTTTTCATTTATGCTCCACTCCTATTGGTCGTAGCGTGATGTTCTATAGCCTAAGCCTTCCTCGATAAATGGACTATCCAACACAAAAAGAATTTTTCAATTCCAACCAGTAGTTCCTGAGATTAGCGCGTTCAACCAACCAAACAAACAAACTCTTCAGCTTTATAATATGAGTATAGACTAGCAACTCACGCTCGCTTCGCTCGCGTTCGTCCCTAGGTACGTTTTCCCGGTTAGCTATGTTTAGGTATACCTATATAAATAGTAGCTTGCTAACTCCTAAGATATTCATTTAAATTAAATATTATATAGCGATTTACTCTCGTTTTGCTCGGGTGCGTAGGCCGTACGCGGATTTTGTTCATAATTTCAGGGTTTTAATTTTTTTTTGCGGAACCCTGATTCTTTTTCTAAAATAAAAGTAGCCTAAGTTACAACTATATATACCCTATAACATCAGCTATCTATCTGCCAGTGAAAGTCCCGTCAAAATCGCTCCAGCCGTTTCGGAGATTAGCCGGAACAAACAGACAGACAGACAGAAATTGTAACAAATGTTGTTTTGGTATATGTACCGTGTATACATCCATATGCATTTAGTAAAAAGCGGTTATTTTAATATTACAAACAGACACTCCAATTTTATTTATCTGTATAAATATAAATTTGCTTTTTTTTCTAAGCGCTTGGCTTTCTAACCGCTCGACGCCCGCGCTCAGCTGATTGCGCTCACTGGCCACTGTGCCTATTACACCAGGGGCGCCACTTCAAAGAACATATTTACACTAACTTGTTACATACTGCTTTATCTTACATAAAAAAACTTCGACGATGTTATGATGTAAATAATATATTCACAAAAGGTCTTCAGTAAATTTAAAATGGCCCCGTATATACTTATATGTACATAATAAAAGGTAAAGTTATAAATATGAAGATAATCTGCTAAACTACATATGTAGATAGGTACCTACCAGTCCGATTTGAAAATTATTTCTGTGATAGAAATCTGCATTATCCTTGAGGGACAAACATAACCAATGTTTTATTATGATATACTTACTTGCCCGTACTAGTTATGGTTAGCTAAGTTCGCGTTATGTTTATGAAATTTGGTAGGTATGTTACATGTAGATTTATTTGAAACCCGCGTCCAAATCCTACGCGTATGTATGTATATATGTTATATATACAAACACATGTATGTATGTATGTTATATATACAAACACTTACATACATACAACGCGCATAGTAAATGATTTATATTTATAAATTATATTATTTATTCATATTTAATATTAATCACAAGCATAGCCGCGCGAAACCCTTAGTATACGACAGAACGGAATTATCGATCACTAAACTAGATATTACACAAAAAATCATAAGCAAAAGTATTCTGTATTTAGGTAATTCTAGTTTAAAAAATATACAATAATGTAAATTCAACCTTAAATGTGTTACTTAAAGTTGTTTTTACTAAGCTATGTATAAAAAGCAAAAAACGTTGATTTTTTACACTATGTCCAAGGAATGAATAATTCGATGAATTAGCGGGGGGGTTGTGCGCGAGCAAAAGCGACATAGGTCCTACCTCGTCAAGGGCCAGCGGCCGACTGAATCATTATCGTCGTTGCACCTTAGTTGCTTGCGAACAAGGTTGAATATCGAATATCTGATCGATCTTATTCTTGCACAGAATTAAAAAACGTAAGTCTCAAATCTAATTTAATTTATTATGAGAATAATAATTGGTCAATTTAAATGTCTTTCGTACAGAAGATAATAAACTATATTTTCCTTCTCTGAGTATTTTTTTTGCGTATATAACTGAAGTAGTTTAAGAGTAAAATCCATTAATCTCTAAAAAAGGCATATTTTTAAAAAAATAAAACTATCGAGAAAATTTCATCCAATTGTGTTTCTGTTTTTTCTGATCCATAGAAAAAGGTTTGAAAAATCATACATTGAAATTATCACATTGATTTAATGTCTGGTATACATAGAATATGAAAGCAAATCAGCGTTAAATTTAGGGAGCCTCCTCTTAATGAAGGTCTGGAGTCGATCTGATGATGGACCCGAAAGACAGTCGAGGGAACTCGTCAACGATTTACAGCAATTACTTGGTGTTTGGGCTTGATTAATTTGTATTGATGAAACGTCTACACTAAAAATGGAAAAATAAAAACTAAAAAAAACCGACTTCCAGGTTCTGAAAAGTAAAAAATAACTAAATGGGGGTTTTCATTTAGAATAGATACTTAATCAGATTTCTTCGAAGTCGGTGCCAGCCAATACAAATCAAAGCACACCGATTCTAATTTTTTTTTGATGATTTCAATTGTAACAATGATATTAATTTAAGATTTATTTTCACATTTTAAGAATTTATTTGTGATTTTTATTACTTTTAATTTATGAATCTGTCTTCTGTTTAACTTGTCTGCTTGTTTCGGTGATAAGAAAATGTTCATTAATTTAAGACTCAAAACACGTTATGTAAAAAAATATCCTGGATCTTAAAATTGTTGGGGATAAAAAAAATAACAAATGATATTTTTTTTACAGTTTTATCAAAATTGAGTCGAAAAATCAGTCTAAAGCTAGTCAAGTTCGTGGATTGTTTAAAGGACTCCTATTTTGGTACTTTGCAAAGGTAAGGATGATCTTCTATATAAATATAATATTAATTAAATAAAAAATAATAAAAAAAACCTCTACGCAAAAAATAATAATAATAATAATAAAAACTCTTTATTGCACACACACAAAAGAGGAAGAAATAAGAAAAGAATAATACAGTAGGAAAATGTACAAGAGGCGGCCTTATCGCTAAAACAGCGATTTCTTCCAGGCAACCTTTAGGTGTCGGAATTAGTACAGTGTGAAGTGGAAGGGTGTGAACAAATTTTAGAGTTAGGAAAAATAAAAATGATACATACATAATATGTATATAAAATATGATATGTATGTATATATTATATACATACATATCATATTTTATATACGTATATAAATATATAAATAAGGTATACCTAAATAATATAAATAACATGACAATAAGATTATATACAATAAAATAATCATATCAGTTGACCAAATAAATAAAATAAAAATAAATAAATAAAAAATGCATGAAAGGCAAGAAGTGTTTTAATAAAAATAACGATAGTAGCTATATATGTATATATTTCAGTAGATATACTTTTAGAATATAATCGGAAGGAATTAACAAGTATAGAAGTGTTCTTTTAGACGTTTTTTAAAAATGTTTAGAGTTTTAGCAGCCCTAACGCTTCGGGGAAGAGAGTTCCAAAGGCGGCAGGCTGTTACACTAAAGGAGTTGCCATAAAAGGTAGAGGAGTGGGAAGGGATTTTAAGGATTAAATTTTGGGCAGAACGCAGAGATCGGGAATGGGAATCTCCAAGGAGTTGAAAACGCTCTTTAAGGTAATGTGGAGTGGACGGATCGAACAGAATACAGTAAAGAAGATGAAGTATATGAGTATTTCTGCGAAGACGGATAGGGAGCCACTTGAGCTTTTTACGAAGATCGGAGACATGGTCATATTTACGTAAACCAAATATAAACCGAATACAAAAATTTTGGAGTCTCTCAAGTTTATTTAATTGCTCCTCTTTAATATCAAGGTAACTGATATCGGCATAGTCAAGAATTGGTAATAGGAGCGATTGTGCTAACGCAATTTTGGTAGAAAATGGAAGAAAGTTATGCAAACGTCGAAGGGATGCTACCGAAGCAAACATCTTCCTGCTTACCTCACTTACCTGTGGAACCAATGATAAGTTCTGATCCATAACAACGCCAAGATTTTTAACGGTTTTGCTATAAGGTATGCTGACGCCGTTTAATACCACAGGTGGAAGAGTGTAAAAGTCAATTCTAGATATAAGTTTGGGACTGCCAATAATTATAACTTGAGTTTTCGCAGGATTTAATTGCAGCCCAAACGACTCACTCCAAGTGAAAATTTTTAAAAGATTGTAATTAATATCGTCAATTGTATTAGGTAGGTCAACAATTTTCGATTGACTATAAATTTGCAAATCATCTGCATAAAGGTGGTAGAGAGAAGAGATGTGTTGACAGATGTTGCTAATAAAAATAGAAAATAAAAGAGGAGACAACACGCCACCCTGTGGAACGCTAGTCTCGACTGGAAGCCAGTCTGAGTACGAATCTTGTATTCGTATTCGTTGACGACGTCCAAGCAGGTAACTACGAAACCAGTCAATTACATTAGGAGATATGTTAAGAGAAACTAAGGAAGCAAGCATAATATCAATATCTACAGTACCAAAGGCATTGCTAAAGTCCAGCAATGCAAGCACTGTCACTTGCTGCGTATCCATGCCCATCCTGATGTCATCAGTAATCTTAGCCAACGCAGTAGTCGTACTATGACCAGGACGAAAGCCGGATTGCAGAGGATTATGAAGATTATTGCTAGAAAGGAACTGAATGAGTTGCTGGTGTACAAGGCGCTCGAGTACTTTGGATAGGAAAGGAAGGATTGAAATGGGACGATATTCATTATAACCTGTAGGATTGTTTTTTTTAGGCAAAGGCAAAATTTGAACGTCTTTCCATGATGAAGGAAATTCACTGTTATTAATAGAGTAATTTAAGATGGAAGTAATAACAGGAGATATAATATCAAGGATAGGAATAATCATTTTACGATTAATGCAATCAGCTCCGACTGCGTCAGAACGGATGGCCAGGATATTCTTCTTAACATCACTTTCTGTAAATTGACTAAATACTAAATGTGGAATATTAGGAGTAGATGAAGCTAAAATTTGATTTATGGTTATTAGTTTTTAAGGGTTGTTTCTTAAACTATAAGTAAAAATACGTATAGTTTAAGAAACAACCCTTAAAAAGTAAATAATTTTGGAATAGAGCTGATACTCTTACACTGCTGGACCGATATTAACCAAACATATCTAAGAACAACCGCAATTAAACTGGCTTACAATTGAAAAAAACCGCATCGAAATCGGTCCATCCGCTTGAGAGCTACGATGTCACAGACAGACATTGACGTCAAAGTTATAACACCCCTCTTTTTGCGTCGGGGGTTAAAAAAAATGAATCATCGAATCAAAATACGATCGATCAGATTGCGAAGCAACTTAGTTCTGAAGTTAATTTAATGATGGGGTTTTGAGAGAAAGATAGTTCAAGAAGATGTAAAGGAACCCAAATGCTTATTAAAATCTTTAAAGGGATTATCTGATAGTCAGTTTAGACTCCAACAATTGCGTGTCGGGTCACGCGTGATGTAGGGTTCCGTAGTTGCTCATACCTACAAATGGATGTGTGTGCTTGTATCTGTTATTTTTTATGCTGTAATGTCACATGTTTGTAACATTTGGCTCAGTTTATAGTGGGTGGGTAACTGCCTCGGTGGTGTAGTGGCTAGCATGTACGGCTGCACATCCTGAGGTCCTGGGTTCGAGTCCCGGGTCGGGCCAAGTTTAGTTACTGAGTCTTTCTGTATAGTAAGCCTCAGTAACAGCCCGGAGTTGGGAAGTTGGCGGTGTTACACCCCCGTGCCTCGGAGAGCACGTAAAGCCGTCGGTCCTGCGCCTTAACTCTCACCGGTCGTGTCTCGTGTCGTCCCACCGGAGTATGAGAGTGACAGGAATAGAGAGTGCACTTGTGTCTGCGCGTACACTAGTGCACTATAATATTTCCTGCGCAGTTGGCTAGTCTCAATGAGATTGGCCGCCGTGGCCGGAATCGGTCAGAAGAACATTATTATTATTATTATTATTATTAGTGGGTGGGTAAGTAGGGTACTCGCTGTGCTAGCAACGGTCGCGGGTTCGAGTCCCACTGGCATTCATTTGTGTAATGAGCACGAACGTTTGTATTCCAGTCATGGGTGTTTATATTTATAATACATGTATTTAAAGTTATATATATGTAGTGTATCAACTACCTGGTATCCATAATACAAGCCGTAACCTACCATGGAACTAGATGGTGCTGTGTGTTAATGTCCCACACATTTATTAGATGCCTGGAGTCGCTGGAGTCGTCGTGCCGGCGCGAGCTGGGCGGGCGGCCCGCCAGCGAGGCCGTGCGCCAGCTGCTGTCGGTGGCGCGCCACGTCGACCTCACGCCCTGCGCCGAGTGCTCGCTGCTGGCCGACCTGCTCGACTCCTTACGAAGGCTCTTCTATAGGTATCTTATGAAATGAAATGAAATTTATTCAATTAGACTTATTACAAATGCTTTTGAATCGTCAATGTAATGTAAGCGTCAGTGTAGTCTGTCCGTGAGGAAGCTACCACCGGCTCGGAAAGCAGCTCTGCTGAGAAGAGCCGGCGAGAAACTCAACAGTTGCTCTTTTAAATATAGAAATTACATTTATTTTATTAACATAACAATGTAGATAACCCGCATATGAGTCAATAATACTCAATTCCACACATTTTCACCAACAACAAAACTCTTGAACAGTGTAATATGCTTTGCTAAATAAAACATTTTTAATTTTATCTTTAAATTTTTGAAGAGGTGAATCTGGGATATTTTGCGGAATCTTATTATATATGCGTATACTTAGGCCCACGAAGGATTTATCCACCTTTTGGAGCCGAAATCTAGGCGTGACATGTTTATTTCTATTCCTAGTGTTTATTGTGTGTCTCTCACTGTTTTTTTTGCTTTTCTTAATAATAATAATACTCTTCATTGTACACCAAACAGAAAATGTATACAGACAGTCATAAAAAAAATAACAAAGGTGCACAGCAGGCGGTTTTATCGCTTAAAGCGATCTCTTCCAGGAAACCTACTACCAGGTTAAAGAGAGTGAGAAAAACGGTAGGCGGTGTACTTGCTATAGTATGGTATTTTGACATACTTATACATACAATACAAATAGATAAACAACATACATATACATACAAACGTACATATACAGGGTGAATTTTCAAGTGGGCGTGCATGGCTAAATCCGAAACTATGAGGAATAGCGAAAAGTACTCAAAGGAGTCTCGGGCCGATTTTCATGAAAACTAAAACTGCATCATTGGATTTTAAAAAAATCAATTTTCCTAGCCAGGAATCGAACCTGTTGATTTTGAAAAAAAAAAAACACATACTGTATAATTACACCATCCGATAGTGTTGCTAATAAAGAACACATTCTGGGAAGTCTTTATATCTTATAGTATTCAGCCCTTTTTAACGTCCCACTGCTGGGGATGAGTCTCCCTTCAGTGCGAGGGGCATCAGGCAATAATCCACCACGCTGGCCGATTATTATTATATACACACGATTACCATGGAACTAGATGGTGCTGTGTGTGTCCCAACATATTTATTATTTATTTAAAAAGAAATAGAGAATAAGTGAGCGTGGGCCGCAGGCTGCGGCTGTCGCGCGGCGCGGCGGGCGCGTGCTGCGCGCTGGCGCCGGCGTGGCGGCGGCGCGCGGCGCTGGCGGCCGCGCACTCGCTGTCGCCGCCGCGCCTCGCCAGGCTCATCTCGCTGCAGGTCGCGCACTACTCTTCTTCTTTATTACACTGCATCAATCTAAAAAGCACTAGATACAAAATCAACGACAAAAAATGTTCCCACCAAATGAGCGCTCATTTGAACATTTAAGCGCGCTTTTAATTTTTTTTGAAGTAAAACTTTTTTACGCACGCTTGGCTTGGGGGGGGGGGGGGAGGGGTAAGCTGGACATTTGTTGCCATGGTAACCGTTGTAATTGTCTGACAAATGATTTGAATTTCACAAAGAGTACCGAGAACTTCTTGCGCGTGTACACATTCATACACGCACTCTTTAATTTTTTTTTTAAAACAGCTTTAAGCAGCTTCTCTTCTTGTTTAATACTACATTGAAATACATTTTGTCTTTTTTCTGTTTGATTGAATTGATATAATAAATTCTTTGTGGTGATGTATTGTGAAAGATTGTGTTAAAATTGTTTTTATATATTTTATAAAAAAAAAAAAAAAAAAACAGTATATTCGAAAATTTCTCATTTTTAATTATGATCTTATATCTTTTAGAAAATATAATTTAAAATAAGGGGTACGATTATTACTCTTCAAAATATGTACTGTGTAATACATAGCACATCTTCTATCTTTTGAAATCATACGAAACAAACGTATAGTCCCAACCCTCAACATCTACTAGACCGTCTGAATACTCTTAAGTAATATAAAACTGCTATACAATAAAAAAAAAGAATTATCAAAATCGGTTCATAAACGACGAAAAAATCCGCGAACAAACATATATATATACGGTCGAATTGAGAACCTCCTCCTTTTTTTGGAAGTCGGTTAAAAAGAATATCATAATCGTTTCACAATTCCCATGTACTGACAACTCGTTATCTCAGTGTTTATTTGTTCAAGCAATAAATTTACTAAAAGAGTTTTTACTTTTTTGGTACAGCATTATTGTATTTTAAATATCATTTGGTGTAAAATGCACATTTTACTTTAAAAAAGCCTAATCTTAAATATAAAGTTTTTTTTTTAATATAGAGGAAAAAGTCTCTCAACTGTAAAGTACGACAAATATTGGTTGTTTGAATAAATAAGTACTATGGCGACCAAGTATAGAGGTATGAAATACCTTTTCCATGATATTTTCACATATTATATATATATATATATATATATATATATATATATATATATATATATATATATATATATATATATATATATATATATATATATATATATATTTGACATTTTAAATAAAATTATCTTTTCGAATTTTTTTCACGGGCGGGAGAAACTCCCGTGACCATGATTGCTGTAAAGCATTCAAAACATCGGCAACCAAAATAAATCCGTGAAAAAAACTGAAAAAATAGTTTCATTTAAAACACCTTTCCCATTTCAGCATCGATCAACAAAACCATTAACTAACATAAATTAATTAACAGAAAAAAAAATATAACTTTTTTTTAATAAATTTCATAGCTAATATATCTCATTTGTGCACACTTACTTCTATTATTTCATTATGATATTATTACTTCACTTAACTTATTTATTATGATTTTTATCTGTTTGATCTTGATGCGACTTATTTATATTAATTTAATTACATGTTTTGGAAACTAATGATGTTTTATTTTTAATTTATGGCCTAATATGGATAACCTGTAACAAAGTATTTTTTTTTTTGATTTGTAAATGTAATCACGAACGTGTTGGTTATATTAATAAAATCAATAAATAAATGAACCTCGTCCCCCCGCAGATACTGGAGCGGCTGTCGGCGGCGCACGAGCGCTACCAGTCGGCGCTGGGCGCGCTGGAGGCCGCGCTGGCGGGCCGCCTGCACCACACCGAGGACGTCAAGCTCGCCATACGCAAGAAGTATTCACTATTTCCCATTCACACATGCAAACACACACATATACACACACGCGCACATACACACACACATACACACACATACACACACATGCACATACACACATGCACATACACACACGCACATACACACACGCAACTACACACACACACGCACATTATCATCATATTCTTTTTATGAAATACAAAGACATAATTATGTATTATGTTGATATCTGCAACGTTGGACTATGGCCTGATGCCCCTTTTATTGAAGGGAGGCCCGTGCCCAGCAGTGGGACGTTAAAGAGGGCTGAATACAAGACAATATATTATCTACACTTCTATACTTAATATTATAAAGAGGCAGAGTTTGTTTGTTTGTTTGAACGCGCTAATCTCACGAACTACTAATTTAATTAGAAATTTTTTTTTGCATTAGATAGCCCGTTTATTGAAGAAGGCTATAGGTATCTATCATCCCGCGAAAATTAACGGTTCCCGTGGGATAGATTAGTTTATGTCTAGGGACGAAGGCATTATTATTATTCAGCATTTATCCGGAACTAGCGACTCACCCTCGCTTCGCTTCGGGTTCGTCCCTAGACAAAAACAAATCTATCCCACGGGACCCGTACACTTTTCCGGGATGATATATAGCCTATAACCTTCCTCAGTTAACGGGCTATCAAATGCAAAAAGAATTTTTCAAATCGGATCAGTAGTTCCTGAGATTAGCGCGTTCAACCAAACAAACAAACAAACAAACAAACAAACAAACAAACAAACAAACAAACAAACTCTTCAGCTTTATAATATTAGTATAGATAAATATGCCGAATAATAAATATGCTTCTAGTCCAAATAAAACTATCTTTTTGTATTTTCCGCCGATATATTTTATTTGTTTAGCACCGAAATTTAGAATGCTTTGCAGCAAACATGGTCACGGGTAAAAAATTTTTACAGTGTTTTACTGAACTGCTTCGTTAGTCTGAACTCTAGTGGCTAACTTGTACGGATGCAGACCATGAAGTCCTGGGTTGATTTAAATTTAGTCGAATTCAATCAAAATATACTTTATTTAAATAGACTTTTACGGGCACTTTTGAATCGTCATTTTGTAAATCCGTGAGACAGCCGAAGCCAGCTCTGAAGGCAGCCATCAATTGTTTTTTTATAGTAACAACTATTTTATAGTAACTATGAATTAATGTAGAAGGTATATGATAATGAATGAACGGTCTCTTCAATGTTAGTTAGACCACATTAATATAAAAATCAGCCGACTTTTATTTCATTTAAAATATAATTACAATCGTAATAGGCTACTTATTTCTGTCTTTTATTAAAAAAAAAAAACTTTTGATAGTGATAAAGATTTATTATATACCACACGAATACGTTTATTATTTCACTATTATTTAAAATATTGTAATATAACAGAAAAAGGCTTAAAAATATTTTATTTCCAGATATGCTCCGGCGTTTGCGCGCCTCTGTCTAGAGAGTACGTCGATGTGTGACCTCCTCATGTACGGGACCCCGGAGCTGGGCCGAGAGATAGGTAATAATACTGAATTTAATACTTACTTATTTTTACTCTAATGTTTGATATTTTAAATAAAACTATCTTTTCGGATTTTTTCGCGAATTTATTTTGGTTTTTGGTGTCCGATATTTCGAATGCTTTACAGCAATCATAGTCACTGGAAAGACTAAGATTTTAGACGTCTCAAAGGCGAATCGGCGAAATAATCCGAAAAGATAGTTTTATTTAAAATGACAAATATTAGCGTAAATCTAAGAAAGCTCTAAGTGTAATTGGACAAAGTTCGGTCCGTGTGTCAGGGCGCGGGCAGTACGGCGTGGTGTACGTGTCGCGCGGCGCGTGGGGCGGCCGCCGCGCCGCCGCCGTCAAGTCCGTGCTGCCGGCCGACGAGCGCCACTACCACGAGCTCGCCATGGAGTTCTTCTACACCAGGTATGGTATCTCTCTCTATCTCCCATCTCTATCTATCTCTCCTCTCTCTCTTTCTACCCCTCTCTCTCTGTGCGTATCTTTTGCTCTTTTTCTCGTTCTCTTTGTTCGTTAAGATTTAGCTAGGTATATACGTGACTTAAGATTTTTTTTATAAAATTAGTATTAAGTAATATATTAGTATTAGTATTAAGTAATATGTCAGTAAATAGCTAATATATGTATATTGTAATTATTATTATATTTAATTAAAATCATGTTTGGTTAGTGAAAATGAATGTGTTCATAAGTCACAGAATATCCAAGTGCATCCTGTAACCTTTTTTTACTTTTTACTTGTGAATCCTCCAAAGTGTTGGAAGTGATATTTTAGACTAACTCCACACTAGAATTTGCTGTAAGGCGATCCTTTATAAACCGGGCCTCGTGTTAATTTTATTTAATTAGGATTAGTTCACATAGTTCACATTGAGATAGCAAAAATGCCGCATATGCGAGTTACTCGTTTTACTTTAGGGAGGTGTAAATAAAATGTTTTTAGATGGTCGTTATCTGAGTTATTTTAGAGGCTTGAGAAATTGAGTGAAGCGGGTTCGAATCTTGGGTCTCGCACCTTCTATATTTTTCGTTCAAGTCCCGTTGGAGGCATTAATTTGTGTGATGAGCAGGAATATTTGTATTCCTGTCATGGGTGTTTATATTTATAATAAGTATGTATTTAAAGTTATATATGTGTAGTGTATCAACTACTTGGCACATAACACAAGCCTCGTAGCTTACCATGGAACTAGATGGTGCTGTGTGTTAATGTCCCAACATATTATTATTATTAATAAAAGGGGTGAATACTAAGTCCTAGCTACCTCTCCAGGAGTATCCCCCCGCACCCGCGCATCGTGCGGCTGCTGGGCTCGCTGGTGCAGCGCGGCGGCGGCGGCGCGCCCGGCGTGCTGCTGGTGTCGGAGCGGCGCGCGCGCGACCTGCACGCCGCCGTGCGCCTCGGCCTGTCGCGCGCCAAGCGCATGCAGGTCGCCTGCGATATCGTCGAGGGTGAGTGGGGTTGTACAGGGACGAGGGGGTCCTCCCCTCCCCCAACGTGTGATCAACTTGTCGTGGTCGGGGGGCTCAGTAGCGTCCGGCAGTTCAGCCGGGCGTAACGCCAAGAAACGCACAGGGAGCTGGCCCACATCGGCTGGCGGTGTACCATGTGGGTTGCTCCTGGTACTTTTCTGATAGCAGAGTGGACTGTGGAACAACCCCATGGTTGTGGTCTGTTTCGGCAGACCTGCCGTCAGGGCGTCGTAGTTGAGCGTAAGCGATCCTGCGACGTCTCATTAAACGGGGAAGGTTTTGTTGGATTTTAGTGTGTAGTACTGACCTTTCTAGCCGGTGAGTCCCACATAACCACCTGTATGTCTACAAGTGATGTGCGTAAATGCATTTAAAAAAAATAGGAGAAGGGGGTTTGTTTTGGGGTAACAGTGTGAAATAAATAATTAGGGATAATGACCCTACTGGGTATGTAATCCGTTTTGGGAATATGGGTATAAGGATAGTGAAATAAAATAGTCTAAAATGTATCAGGTCGCTTCTGATTTTGGAGTACGTGGGTGTGATTTGGTTGAGTTAGTCTACTATACTTGACTATAGATCTATTCTAGAAATGAAGAGGATAGGGGATAGTGAAACAGAGTGATGTATAATATATAAGACGTATGCAAGTGGCTTGTGATTTTATTGGTACTTAGTGGTGAGTGAGACAGAATGATGTAAAATATATTAAAGTGATATTGCCAAAGATGAGTGTGGGTTTGGTTTAAAGAAGTTACGAGTATGTTCTGAGAAAGAAAAGTATTAGTGTAAAATTGATTAGAGAACTTATGTAGTATTTATTTAGCAGGTTTATTTTTTTTTTGTTGGAGATTAATTTTATAATGTTTTGTTTTGTCATTTAGTCTTAATTAATTTTTGTATTTATTTTTTGTTTCTGTTAAGTTTAATACGTATTTTTTTTCTTAATAACTGTTAACTTCACCGTTCGATATGATTCACGTATCAGTGGAAACTTTATTGGTCTACGTACTATATATATAAACTATTGTGTAAACATTTGTAAACACTGTTTGTTTCCCCAAATAAAAATAAAATAATCATATTTCTTTCCGTTTCTCCCATTGCGATCTCACACAATTGATAAAACCAGGTATCCGCTACCTCCACTCCCTGGGCCTGGTGCACCGCGACATAAAGCTGAAGAACGTGCTGCTGGATGAGCAGGACCGCGCCGCGCTGTCGGACCTGGGCTTCTGCGCGGCGGCGGCGCTGGTGTCGGGGTCGCTGGTGGGCACGCCCGTGCACATGGCGCCCGAGCTGCTGGCCGGCCGCTACCACGCCGCCGTCGACGTCTACGCCTTCGGCATACTGTTCTGGTGAGGGGTCTGATCGCTTACCCATATCCATAGATAATAATTATAATAATTTTATTCAAATACTTTTACAAAGTTTTATTATAATAACAAAATAAAATACTAAGGACATAATACGATTGGAAATCTATCTGAAATAGATTAACAACCACAGTAGCCTATATGTTACTCAAAGTTATAGACTACCCTCATTCTAAATTTCATTCTAATCAACAATTTTCAAACAAGTTTCAAACGTTATATAATTTATATTCTTTTAATAATTTAATAATTAAATGAAATATAACCTAGAGACAGGGACAAGAACACAGGAACAAGTTAGCTAGAAAAACTCATACTCGGCTCACCTCTAATCTAATATATTTAAACGAGCAATTTTTGTATATTTATTTATTTATACCAGTGATCTCGGAAACGGTTCTAACGATTAGATTAGTCTCATGTTTGAGAAAACGCGTGTTTTCGAGTTTTCATGCGGTTTTCTATCGCATTATTGCACGTAAAATATGGTCGATAATTTCTTACGCTCGAGGCATAAGCATCGTGGTCAAGCAGCCAAGGTGTAAGATTGACAATCACAGGTGTTCGGGTTCGAATCCCGGTCGGATATGAAGTTTTTTTTTTTTTGTTTAGTTCGGTTGCCCAGGTACTTTAATTTTCATAGGTCTTAACTAACATCTTTGACTAATGTAAAACAAAATTAATCTATATATCCTGTTTATAATTTCAAAAAAAACAACTCGATATCAAAGACATATGCTTGCAGGTACTTATGTGCAGGGCACATCAAGCTTCCGTCCGCATTTGAAACGTTCCAAAATAAGGAGCAGCTTTGGAGCAAAGTTAAAAAAGGTTCGCATATTTAACTCGGAATCGATTCATAAAATATTTTAAAATGTTGCGTTCAAAAATTTGTTCAAAAACATTATTAAATTAAAAACAATATGAAAAGCTTATATAATATATAATAACAATTAATTATGTACATTCTTTACATATCTATATATGTATGTATTCTTTACGTTTAAAGTTCACTTGGTCTGATCAGTAATATTTTTTCATGTTGTCATTTTTCTTTAAACTAAATACAAACTCCTATTAACAAAAATTATACAAAATATCAAAATTTATATACCTGTATGATTTTTTATGTATGCAATATTTTTAGGGCTACGCCCCGAGCGTCTACCGCAATTTAGCGACGAATGTTGGGAAGTTATGGAGTCGTGTTGGGCCTCCGAGCCGTCACAAAGGGCGTTACTTGGAGATGTTCAACCGAAACTAGAGAGGATACTAGAGAAAACCCTGCGAGAAGACAAAGGGCAAGTCGCCTTTGAAAGAAATGATCTGTCGGACGATAGTTTGGATATGACTGGATTGCACGATAGAAAGAACTTATAATATTTGTATGGAAATAGAATAAGGTTGAGAACAATGTTACTAATGCTATTCTACAAATGCTGTCGCTAATAGAAAACTAAAATATATATAGAAACGACATAATAACGGTTTTAGACGTCTTAAAGGTGACCCCAGATAAAGCATTCGAAACGTTGGGAACCAAAAATTACAAAAAAATAAAGACAAATATTCGAATAATCTAAGAAATTATGGTTATATCGATATTCAGAATGTCACTCACACTTATATATTAGTTTTCTATTTGATATATCTATTGTAGAAAGTCTGTTATTTGTACTGATAGTTAGGAAAAGATATTAAGTAAAGTTTGAGAAGCGCTGAGATATTTTTATTATTTTTTATATAAAATGTTATTAAGGCAATGTCAAAGACTTTGGTACTTTCTTTTTTTAATTTCTTTAGTTAACTTTCACAAATTAAATGTATTATTAATAATAATTAATCTATTTTAGAAATCATTGTAAAATTTGCAGATGATCCTTTAAAACAAAAAAATATTTAAAAAAACAGTTGTAAGCTACTTTTTTACAGGGTTTTAAATCTTCTATACTTTATAAAATAATGACAAAGCGAAATCTGTACATGAAATATTTTTTTAAAACAATGACAGTAGCGTTTTTTGTACAAAATATAGACCCCAAAATAGTTGTGGAAATTTTTGTCTGTTTGTCTGTATGTTTGCTAAATTTTCACGCAAAATGTACTATAGGGATTTTAACTAAATTTTGTGTAGTGATAACTTATTAATACAGTCAACATTTAAGGTACCTTTGACTACAGGAAAATCTTACATTCCCACGGGAAAACAATAACTGGTTCTATCGAGTCCTTAGAAATTTACTACTAAACCATAAGAGTCATTTGCTATGCCAAATTTCATCCAGATCCCTTCAGCCGTTCTGGCGTGAAAGATTAACAAACATCCATACTCACAAACTTACACATTTATAATATTTATACAGATGTATTTTTTTTTAATGTAAAAATCAAATTTGATGTATTCAAAATAATGTACTAGAAAATTGTGGGTCTTAAAAAAGTCTATAGAAAAGTATCCTAATTCGCAATGACCATTTATATATATTTAAAACGTACCCCTTTTTCCCTCGCTTCGCTCGAGACGTACTCGCGTAAAACGAGGGAAAGTCGCAAAATATAAAAGCGAAATACCGCTCAATTAATAATCATGAAATTTCAAAAAAACCCTAGAGAAGAAGTGGATATCCAATTAGAAAGGATATTCGGAAATTCAACCCCTAAGGTATGTCCAAAAGTACAGCAAGTCCAAGTGTAGCAGTATATGATAGTATTACCTTATGATAATGTTAAAAGGAAAGTGGGAAAATAATCTTATTTTAGTCATAGTTAAGTCTAAGCTGTTAATAATTAACTTATTTTAAGCAGTTTTAGGATATAAAAGTGCGTTTCACCTTAAAATTAACCCTTTTTGTAAACAATCATTATGTACATATATATATATGTCATGATCTGCGAAAATTCTTAACATATTCCTGTACCCAATATAATACCATAAAGTAAATTAACTAAAAAAAAATACAGCCAAAATAAAAAAAATCCTCCTTTTTGAAGAAGTCGGTTGATATCTTTACAATATTTTCAGCACGACATTCGAGATTTCATCTTTTGCTGAAAAGTTTGGAAACTGGTGCATATTTTTGGACATTTAAATTTAAGATATAATATTTTCGGTTATTTTGTGGTTTTTTTGTGTTTGGTTTTTTGAAATAAAACTTGTTTAGGCGATACATTGCAAAAATGAGAGAAGCGGAAGTGAGAGACAAATTTAATATTAATAATTTTATAAAAATTATTATATTTATATTTTGATTTGTTTTGAAATATAGTTGCGGTATCTGTCACAACATCAAAGAAGTTTTGCTTCAACCGCGCGTAAAGGTTACACACGCTCATTTATATTTGTTTCTGCCGTTTCTAAAGTTTTACAGCAAAAGTTTTCACGGGAAAGACGAGAAAATATAAATAACAAAAAACAGCGAAATAGTCGGAAAATATAAATTTTCTTTAAAATCAAACATTCGTGTACTAAGTATTATGTTTAAATTTTCCTTTATGCAGTTACGTCTTAATCATATTCGACTAAAATATTAATTAACAAAAATGAAATAATCAGTTAATTAATGACTTTTTTCTGACTGATTCTCAATGCTTATACTGTGGAGTTCGTGTATTAAATTTTTTTTGTTATTGTCTAAAATCTTGCCGATGTAAACGGGACTTTTCAAATTATTCTGTATTTTAGCAAACGTTACAAAACGCACGTGTCGACGACTGACCTCTAATGACAATATATAATCTAAACAAAGAAATAATTAAATGTAAACAAAAACAAGGCTGTTTCGGACTGAAAAAAATTACAGGCAAAAAGTTCTGACAAAATATAAGCATAGGGTGGATTTTAGGTTTAATGAGTATGAATGGGGAAATTGGTATATTACTGGATATATAATGGCGGTACTGATTTTGATGTGATTGAGCTATATGTACTCTAGTGTATCTATTGACGACACGTTTGGCTCAGTTTGTAGTGACCCTACTTGCTGTGCCAGCGGTCGCGGGTTCGAGTCCCGCTGGGGGCATTCATTTGTGTGATGAGCACGAATGTTTGTCCTCCAGTCATAGATGTTTATATTTATATGTATGTATTTAAAGTTATATATGTGTAGTGTATCAACTATCTGGTATCCATAACTCGTAGCTAACACAAGCCTCGATGCTTACCATGGAACTAGATGGTGCTGTGTGTTGATGTCCCAACATATTTATTTATATGTATATTAGTAGATGTTTAAATAAATCTTTAAAAAGAAATTTGGGTAGCGATTTATAGCTCCTTTTTACTCGACCATTTGATAATAATATATCCTGTATATTCCAAGAAATGCCGTTTATGACGTCATAATAATATTGAAATTGCGCAGAATTTCAAATCAATAATAATTAATTGTATTGGTGATTTTGAAACTTTATGGAAAATATTCATAACTTTTTAGATTTTAAGTATAAGTTGAATTATTTATCTGTGATTCGTATTCCTGTGTAAAGAAGTTTTTTTTTAATCTGTTCTCAACTGGCACGCTTTGAAGCCATTATTGAATTGAGTTATTTAATCTGTTTATTTATTATTAAAATACGCTTATTTGAAAAAAATGACCAAAATTTTTGGGATGATGGAATTGTTAATGTTTTTATGGAAAGTCAAAATTGTATAGAAAAATTTATATATTATTTATTTATAAGAAAATTGTAGATCTCAAACAATAAGTTTTATATGTATATATGTGTGTATCTTGTGGAGTAAATAGGGAAGATGTACCTATAGCGTCATATTATTCTATGATGAATCTTGAGTCAGAATACAGACTAAGAGAAATCTGTATTAAGAACTGCTAAAATCTCTATTTCTAAGAAAGTTTCTATGCAAGTGAACGAATTTGTCCATTTTATATGTTGGGAGGTCAATTTTTTTTGAAAAGTATTGTATATCTATAAAAATAAAGTGTACCTCAAAAAAATTGACATTTTAAAGTACCGTAATATTAATATTATTTATTTATTTTAATTTATTTTTCATATATATACCAGTTTCCTTGCGCGCTGTCAGTTTAGAAAAAAAAAGAAATGGCGGGAAGCTGGACACGAAGGTGTCAAAATGGGATAGATGATAATTAGAATTTCTAGAACTTTGAAGAGAATTGAATTGAATTAGAATTTCGACAACATAAGTCTTGGACTAATTTATACTAATACTATAAAGATGCTGTTTGTTTGTTTCTTTGTTTGTTTAAACGCGCTAATCTCAGGAACTACTAATCCGATTTGGAAAATTCTTTTTGCATTATTTACCCCTTTTATTGAAGAAGGCTATATATATCATATGATATATAGTCTATCTATTCCATACTAACCGTTAAAACGTACCTAGGAATGAACCTGAGCAAAGCGAGGGTGAGTAGTATATAATATAATTTAAACATTTCACGCAAGCAAAACCGCGGTCAGTGAGAAGTGAATAATAAATTCTTCTCTGTTTATTCCACAAGATAACATATCTAAGTATTAATATAATGAAAATATTTAGATGTTACGTCTTTCTAAAAAATTTTGCTTTTTAGTTTTTTTTTAATGTTTAAAATGGTGTTTTGAATAAGGAGTTAATTAAAGTTAGGTTAAGTATTATGAACTATGTTAAGGCGATTATGAATTGTCTCGGAAGTCACATCTCGTAAATAAATAAAATTTATATATTTTTTCATTTCTTTTATTGTCTACCCATTAAATAATTAATAAACAGTTTATTAATGTTTTAACCATCTAGTAATGAAATATGAAGGTTTTAGACATAAATCAAAGTCAAATCAGTACTTGATTTCAAATGTGTTCAGCCCTTTTCAATTTCCCGCTGCTGGGTGTGGGTCTCCTTTTAATACGACGATCAGGTCATAGTCCACCACGCTTTTTTTTTTTTTTTTTTTTGTTATCGCTGGGAAAACCCATCATGGGGACCTTACCGGCCGTCAATGGGTAAGGTACTGTGAGACTCTTACTCACTAAAACCCACAGCGGAATCCGTCGCCGCAGTGCAATGGGGCGCTGCGGGATCGCTTGCGCATTCACCACAACACCCCTATAGTCCACCACGCTGGCCAAGTGCGGGCAGACTAACTACTGAGCAACTCTTTCGACAACTTCCTAGGTTCTGTTAGACATGCAGGTTTCCTCACGATGTTTTCCTTCATCGTAAGACAAGTGGTAATCATGTTAGAGATGATTCGCACATGAAAATATCAGAGGTGCGAGACCCGGGATTTGAACCCACTACCAATGCCTTTGAGGTTCAAATATCATCGTGTAAGTACTTCAATTCATTGCTACTACTAAATCAATTATCTTATGACAGTACTTCCCCGGTCAAGTCGGCCAAATATAAGACTTACTAACCCTTAAAAATACTGCCGCCTTTTTTAACCGATTTCCAAAAAAAGGAGGAGGTTCTCAATTCGACCGTATATATATATATCGTTTTTTATGTTTGTTCGCGAATTTTTTCGTCGTTTATGAACCGATTTTGATAATTCTTTTTTTGTTGGAAAGGAGATATCCCAAGAGTGGTCCCATGATAAGGAAACCAGGATCTGATGATGGGATCCCAATGAAATCGAGGGGAACTTTCGAAAATTGTAGCGGCGACTAGTGCGTTTGATAACATTTTCATTAGGTATTTTAAAGCACTACTATTTAATGAAGGTCTTGAGTCGATCTGATGATGGACTTGAACGATAGTCGAGGGAACTCCTCAACGATTTACAGCAATTACCTGGTGTTTGGGCTTGATTAATTGGTATTGATGATACGTCTACACTAAAAATGGAAAAATAAAAACTTAAAAAAAAAACCGACTTCCAGGCACTGAAAAGTAAAAAATAACTAAACGGGGGTTTTCATTTAGAATAGATACTTAATCAGATTTTTTCGAAGTCGGTGTGAGCCAATACAAATCAAAGCACACCGACTTGACTGAGCCAAACGTGTCTTCTATCTTCTTATTATTTACTATATGAGAAAATGATCTTCTCAAACTAAAAATAATAGCGCAATACTTAGAAAAGCTAGGAGTAAGTTCAATTAGGATAAGAATCATAAAGTGACATCAGAACATTTCAATAATTATTACTTTCAGGCCGTTACATTTAATATGGACATCCGAAGTCGTTCGTCTATAAACGAGTATTATGCTAATTTTGTCTCCTTACCCATGTTTTTAGCACAAAAATCCACCCTAACCCCTTGTAATAAGGTTTATAATAAGTTATCAGATAATGTAATAAACAGATCTTAAAGCCCGAGGGACGTCCATGACGGTCGTTTCGCGATGTTTTGTTACACATTTAATAAATAAATGAAATTATTGGTATACATGTTCAGTTCAGTGCTTCTGGAAGTTAAAGATTTGATTCCCGGTCAAGTGAAATGTTCGATGTTAAGATTCTCTTGAAAATATTATTTATTTAGATATTTCCGGAAAAACTACGATTCGTAGATATTTATTTGGTCGGCCATTTTGTTTATTTGACGATATAATATGACATGAAAAAATATTCATTATTATAATGTTTAAATACATGTTACTTAACCTGACGTCGCCCACCGTCACGAGTCGCCACTACACGTGTGCCCCCAAATTAAGACTGGATCAGCATTTTCTCTATACATATAATAAATTTGTAACTAAGCCGAATCTGTACATTAAATATTTTTTGGAAAATGTTATTGAAATAGACATTATTATCGATACAGAGGCCGAATCTATAATTTTTAGAACTTTTGTCTGTCTGTCTGTCTGTTATCGCATCACGGAAAAACCACTGGAGGGATTTTGATGAAATTTGGTATGGTGATAGCTGGTTATCCGAGTCAATATGTATGATACTTTTTACTGCGGGAAAATATTTCATCTCTGAGAAATCTGTACTAAACGTTAAAACATAAGTAGGGATGAACCCGAGCGGAGCGAGGGTGAGTCACTAGTAATCTTATATGTATATTCCAATAGTAATAAAAAAAAATATTATTCAATATGTGGCTCTAACATCGATCACTATTATTTCATAGTATTAATTACAGATGTAATTTTTCTATTTTAAGTAATTTTAATTAAAAGTATGAAGACTTTGATTTTTTGAGTCCTCCGGCTGTCATAAAAGTAATTTACAAACAAAAAAAACCAAGCAAATGTATTTAAGCACTTACAAAATTAAGTGGGCTAAATCGGACGTTTCCTCAATAGGTCCCCCATTCGTGACGAATATCAGGAGTTGGAAAGGACGCATTTACATAATATTCGTATTTGGATTCTCTCACACGCCGCGACTTGCTTAATAATGCATGCAAATTACTTTGATATATTTAATGAAAAACCTAGGTTTTGTTGACGAAAAATATTTTCTATTGAGTTTTATGTTTCCTTACATAATTCACTAGTGAATGGTAGGTATGTTATACGTAATAAATAAATAATAAATATGTTGGGACACATAGCACCATCTAGTTCCATGGTAAGCTACGAGGCCTGTGTTATGGATTTCAGATAGTTGATACACTACACATATATAACTTTAAATACATACATATTATAAATATAAACACTCGTGACTGGAGTACAAACATTCGTGCTCATCACACAAATGAATGCCTCTAGCGGGAGTCGAACCCCCGACCGCTGGCACAGCATATAGGGTCCCTACACACTGAGCCAAACTTGTCATCAATAGATACAGTAGAGTATATATATTTTGTGATCCTCTCTTGTTAACTATGATTATTATTATCGGACTACTATTGATAATGCAAAAGTTTGTTTGTATGTATGTTTGTTATACTTTCACTCTTAAACTGGACGGATTTGGATGAAACTTTATACCCAGATAGCCTTGAACATAGCAGAGTGGATTGGTACCTGGAGATGAATCCGAGCGAAGCAAGGGTAGGTCGCTAGTTTTGCTATATGTACTAGAGTATGTAGTACCTACTTGTGGTTCTGCATAGGATGTATGAGTTCATCATACAGCATCTTTATAAGATCAGTTTTAGACACACCATGTAATTTGACGATATAAATGATATAAACACTAAGTGGATGTGTGGGGACAACTGTAATTGAGGTGTGACATATTTATAAAAATACAATAATAAAAATCGATTTATAATTGGCAGACTCCGCGTAGTAAAGCCACGAAAATACAGACATATTAAAATCCTCTTTTACATTAAGATTATAAACATTTATTAATTCGTAAAACTGAACAAGGAAATAGAATCGATATGATTAAAAAGCTTTTTTTAATCTTTTCAAAATTTTCCATAATTTCATTCTTTGAAAATATGGAAAAATTTCAGTATGCCATAATAAGGCAACCCTGGTCAAACACCATATAATATTTTGTGATGATATTTATTTTTTCTAATATAGATCTAGATATTTCTATTGAAGTTAAGTTGTGAATAATAGTCTAATTTTTAACTTGAAGAAAATAAAGTTCACCATCAGAAAAACAATTACACATTAGTCTAAAATATTGCTTAGTAAACAAAAATAATTAAAAATCATCAAAGGTACCTTCCGTGGGTCTTCTTACATTCCCTGCAGAGGGAGTGGGGAAACGGCGTCAGGGCATTGCCCTCTGTCCGTAGTATCTATCGCCGCCCACAAAGATGGGCGCGTTCCATGGAGGTCCTGTCTAGGACCGTTCAGGCCTAGCGATGAGATGAGTAGCTGCCGTGGCGATCAGCCCAGTCGGGTGAGACCCTATTCAGGGCCCAGCTAGGCGAATAGGTACCTTAACACAGTACCATTATATTTAAAGTCGGTAAAAATATGTAACATACAATTTAATTTGCATTATCTAATTAGATCTAGATTAAAACAAAGCGAAAAACTAAATAAATCTTAAAACCCAAACTTGTATGAACGTTCAAGAGTTATTACTTATTAGGATACCGGCGCGGGACACTCGCAACCTAATCCTATAAGCTCTACGACACGCCGACAACTCGATGATTACAGCAGTAATTAACTCTCACTCGTGTGAGAAGTTTGTCTTTATTATTGAGTTTATGAAAGATCTTCATATCTTGTAGAATATGTTTAGGCAATACAAATTAAGGTTCAGCGATGGTGGCCAATTTTTATTAAGACTACAAAACCCAATCCCACTAACTTCCGTGCTAAGCGCTGTTACTGAGAATTTTTTTGGCCCGTTCCGGGACTTGAATCCGGGATCTCCGGACCTGCAGCCGTGCATGCTAGCCAATAGATTTTGAAAATTATGTTCTTATTATTATCAATTAAGACAGGAATAATATAGAAATTAGACAGCGTCGAAAAATTAAACATGAAGCCTAACAATAACGTATTAAAACATAATACAAATATTAATAGAATGAAATTAATAGAAATAAAATAAAAATAGCTATCAGATTTTATTATAATACAGAAAATAAGCTAATATTATGCTATCTCTCATTCAAGGGGAAGAGAGAGAGAGAGAAGAGAATTAATGCTTAAAATACAAAAGAATAAAGTATTTTTTTAGTTTTATTTCCTCTCAAGAACTATAAATTAACATAATATATATATATATATATATATATATATATATATATATATATATATATATATATATATATATATATATATATATATATATATATTATATGTTAATTTATAGTTTATAGTTATTTATATATATATATATATATATTAACATATAAATATTAATAACTATAAATTAAAAACAATATCCCACGGGAACTGTACATTACTCCGGGATGAAAGTAAACTATGTTGCTAATCCAGACCATAATCTATCTCTGTGCCAAGTTTCATCCAGATCCGTTCTGGTGTGATTAAGTAACAAACATCCATCCAAACTTTCGCAATTATAATATTAATAGGATTTCTCTATTAACCTTTAAAAAAAGTAAACAATCTGTACGACAAAATCCGAGAATAGTAGCATAAATAGTAAATCACGCTACTGTTTTTGACTGTGACACTTCGTTGGCGGGCTCCTTTTATATATTTTTTTTTAATTTATTTTTTTTAATTTAAATTATGTATTTATATGAGTTACTTGTATTCAAAAAATAGCTGCCTTTGTTGAAGTATATTAAAAAATAAAAATTGTAAGCATTAATTAAAATTTTAAAGTTAATCTTTATTGATATAATGTACGTATGAAATATTTTCATAACAATGGGCCACGGAATTATACACGTTATTTATCCAAGTCTAATACTGCCTAGTGTCGGATCAAAACACCGAGCTTGAGCTACTCTATTCCATTTGCCCGTTATAATGTTACCATATTACACTGAAGGATAAACAAATAGCTTCGCAAGCAAGCTTTGCTTTGTTGAATTTTTCAGGGTTTTCGTTTGACATTAATTTATTTAATATAATAACTAGCAACTCACCCTCGTTCCGCTCGAGTTCGTCCTTGTTACGTTTTAACATTTAGCTCAGAGATGAAATATTTTTTCGCAGTAAAAAGTATCCTATATGTTTACCCGGATAATTGGTTTTCCCGTGATGCGGTAACAGACAGACAGACAGACAGACAAAAATTCTAAAAGCTATAAATTTGGCTTCTGTATCGAGAATAAAGTCAATTTCAATAAGATTTTACAAAAAAAATATTTAATTTATAGATTCGGCTTAGTTACAATTTTATTATAAGTATAAATTAACTCATATTAAGCAGTTACAGCATTTGCAGTTTGAAAATATAAAATTTTACATAGATATGACAAAACTTAAGTTTATACACATAAGTGGTTTTTTAAACATGTCTGTTTTTCTTTAGAATTCAATGTAACTAAAGTATCGAAATCCATCAATATTGGCTTATTTATATTTTAACCGTAACAACCAAGCAAACATATTAGTTTCTGTATTAAATCTCTACCTCTTACGTTGTTTCTTTCTTCGTGTCTATTTTATTTCTCTCGCACTACATAACATACATTCAAATTGTTACTGCTAAAACGTATCAATCGATACAACAAAAATAATAACGTCAATCGCATCGCTAGTTCTTGAATTACTAACGACTCACCCTCGCTTCGCTTCGGGTTCGTCCCTAGACAAAAACAAATCTATCCCACGGGACCCGTATACTTTTCCGGGATGATATATAGCCAATAGCCTTCCTCAGTCAACGGGCTATCAAATGCAAAAAGAATTTTTCAAATCGGATCAGTAGTTTCTGAGATTAGCGCGTTCAACCAACCAACCAAACAAACAAACAAACTCTTCAGCTTTATAATATTAGTATAGATAAGGACAAAAGGGATATTTAGATAGATTAATTGAGAGTCGGGTGTGTCACTAAGTGCATAGTCCATCTACATACATATATATATTAATATGCACCTACCAAATTTCATCCAAATCCGTCCAGCATATTCAGCATGAAAAAGTGACAAACAAACAAACAACACACACATACAAACAAACTTTCGCTTTGATAGTTAATAATAGTTCTATATTTATACCTACATATAATAAAATTCTAAATGAGTCAATTTTGTACAGTAAATATTTTTTAGAAAATCATATTGAAATAGTCATTATTATCAATACAGAGGCCGAATATATAGTTTTTTGACTTTTTGTCTGTCTGTATATCTGTCTGGGAACGCATAACTAGAAAATTAATAGACAGATTTTGATGAAATTTGGTATGATGATAGCAGGTTATACGGGTCAACATATAGGATACTTTTTACTGCGGGGTAATATCTCATCTCTGAGAAATATATGTAACCGTTAAAACGTACCTAGGTTACCAGTTAAGCTGACGAACCCGAGCTGAGCGAGGGTGTGTCGCTAGTTTAATATAAAATTGATAATAACCTTTTATTACTAAGCCGATCAGCTTACTTCCCCCAAACAAAATCCCGAGACAGTCCCGATTAAAGCAATTACCTGGAAACAACAGTTATGAATGTGTGTTCAAATATCCGCTGATCCCGTTCCTTTCCAGGGAGCACCAAATGTAAAGTTGTAGGGCTGCTGATTGTTCATACTTATTATAGCACAACGGATATACGTATGTAAAGATAATAATGACGATTTATCCTCGCTTCACTCGAGTACATTATTGGTCGCCTTTTTATTTTGTATTGCAGCCATTTTTCAGCATCTCACTGCTAGGCACGGGCCTTACTCCCATCTTCAATGTGAGGGGGACAGGCCATAGTCCACTACGTTGGCCAAGTAAAAGTTGGCGGACTTCACATGTCTTTCGAAAACTTGTTAGGTTCTCTCAAACATGCAGATTTTCTCACGATGTTTTCCTTCACCGTAAGACAAGTGGTAAACATGTTGGAAATGTTCGCACATGAAACTATCAGAGGTGCGAGCTTTGTTTTTTTCACTTTTGCCTTTTATTACTAACAGTAGCGTACGAGTTCTCAACTTTTACTTATTTATGTATGATCCGTACCGTTTAAAGTCTTAGAATATTATTTTACGCGAGACTGTATAATAAAATTATTATATATTACGTATATTTACAATGATATTTTTAAAATTTCAGCCCATAGTTTGGGCCGCCCTGCATACGCAGTTAGCAAACGCCATATTTGATTCTACGCCTTACTTAATTGATCAAAAACAGTAATTGTGTTTGCACGTTTCACATTTCGCTGATGTTAACTTATTAACGTGGTTCCATGTAACTGTGGCAGGACTCGCGGGAGTGTTAGGGGGAGAAAAGCAGGTGTGAGAGGGGGTGTGTAGTATAGTCGGTAATTATTTATTACTAGGAACTCAGCCTTGCTCCGCTTGGGTTCGCCCCTAGTTACATAAAAAGTGGGGGGTGGGAGTAGGAGTGTGAAAAATACTTTACGACCTATTCTCATACCTACCAAATATATAAAAAAAACATGAAAATCGGTCGAGCCGTTTCGGAGGAGTGCGACCACAAACACTGTGATACTACATATATACTGTATACTAAGGGTTTATAAGCTTTTTAACATTCTGCCATTTACTTCGACATACTGTAATTCAAAAAACTAAAAAAACTATTGATTATGTCAGACACAATCATACCCCATGCTTTAATCACTAGAGTACCATATTGACTAGCACTACTTCTATTTGGATGTATTTTGTATTCAGCCCTTTTTAACGTACCACTATACTCGAGGCTCTTTTCAATGTGAAAGGGCACGATTTTGACTAACTATATATATTACTTATACGAATAACAAATTTAAAACTGCTTTATCACAGTATAATTTATTTGCCATCAATATTTAACGGAAATTATTGGTAAGTGTAACGGAAGCTATAATAGTTGGGGATAAACGTTATCGGATCTCGTACGGCTCATTAGAGACGATGCATCGTGCAGCTGGCGGTGGGCGACTATGACGTGCTTAAGATGAATTATGGTGGTCTCAAACCCTCAATCCATATTATAAGACTAGTAACCTCTAGAGAAATGTACAGCCATTGTTTTGCGAGACCTCACTATTAATCTTTATTTTGTATTTTATTGCTAGATATTAATTTACAAGGATAATATTAAATAAATATATATATATATATATATATATATATATATATATATATATATATATATATATATATATATATATATATATATATGTTGAGACACACCACCATTTAGTTAAATGGTAAGCTATGAGGCTTGTGTTATGGATACCAGATAGTTGATACACTACACATATATAACTTTATATACATACATATTATAAATATAAACACCCATGACTGGAGTACAAACATTCGTGCTCATCACACAAATGAATGCCCCCAGCGGGACTCGAACCCGTGACCGCTGGCACAGCAAGTAGGTCATTACAAACTGAGCCAAACGTGTCGTCATATTGGGGATAGTCTGAGTCTCTTTTAAGAAAACAAAATTTCTGTAGAAAAAATATGGTGATGTTCGCCCATTACACTCATGTCACAATACTTTTTATAATATTAATTAGCAATAATATGTTATATTGCGTCTGCGTATTTAATCAAAAAATACACCACTAGTAATAACATTCCCAAGATGACTCTCATATGATTAAGACGAATGTAAAGACGTATTATTCATCAAAATCAATTCAGTCGTTTAGAGGTAATGAGAAAACATAAGGTCATATTATAATATTATCAAAACTCAGGTAAACAAAGTCGGGGGCGACGACAGTACATATACTGGAAACCAAGGAGGATGAATATTGTTCAAAACTAACACGTGTCACGTAGAAGGCTTAAAGGAAATTAGTTTAGCCTACTTGCTGCTTAGAATCACAACGGTACGCGCATATAAACACCTCGGACGGGTATATAATGTATGTCGATACATAGTACGTTATATCATCAACTCACATGAAATGTCTGCAATGAATTTATTATTTCCTACTAGCAGACTTATCCTCGTAACGTCCAGGTGCCTTAAGTACATTTTTTTAATGTTGAGAAATGCAGATAGTTATGTAGGACTTTGTTCTTTAGGGAGGAAATTCCTCTGAAATCGAACTGTACGGGACCATTTGGGATGCAGTGTGTGAGCATGAATTCCCTGTCGATGGCGAGCGGTGCGATGATAGAAAGTGGCCGTGGGCATCATTTCAAACAATTCTTCGGAATACACGGCACTACCCACTAAAACCCAACAAAACCTACGGTTTTAGTGGGGCGTCGCAGCATCACTCACACATTCAACCACGAAACCCCGACGGCTGGTCTGCCGAAGCAGACCAAAATGCCATGGGGTTGCTCCAACGGTCCACTCTGCCATCAGAGAAGTACCAGGAACAACTCGCATGGCACACCGCCCACCGAGATAAGGTGTCCGAGATAGGCGCTACTCTAATCTATCTGTATATTAAGTTTCATCCAAATCGGTTAAGCTAATATACAAATTATCACATTTATATCAGTATCGTCAGAAGTAATATAATAAATAATCGGTTATATTTGCATACAGAAAGGGGATGGATTATAAAACGTCAAAGGCATTATATAAAGTGGTTCCCGTGAGATATTGCTCAAGTCACTTGAAGACGTGCTAAAGTAAAGATAAGCCAGTAGTTTTGTATAAACTTACTGCTACCTGCGGTTTTGTGGTCAGAGAGGTCGAAATTCGATTTTAATCATTATTGAAAAATTTGAGAAAAATTATATACTTATGGATAAAAATTACCTATCTTTATAAAAAAAAAACTTTTTCCCTATTTTTTTATTGATAACACTAAAACTCGTCAACAGCTACTAAACAAAAAAAAAAGAAAATCGTTTGACCGACAGAGGAGAAAGATGTGCTGAACTCATTTGTATTTATTCATATATAGATTTACAATCACAAAGTACGATGCCAACTATATATAAGTGCGCATCGAAGCGAGTTCAAGCCGTAACTGTGAAGCCACTTAATTAATAGAAACGATGTGTCTTGAATTTTTTAATAAAAAACAGACACACCAAAATCCGTTCAGCCTTAAACAAATAGATTTAGTAATTTAGTAACAATTATACCGAAATAATAACGAAAGACAGGCGCCAGCCCGCACTTGCCCAGCGTGGTGGACTATTTTCCGATCCGCCGTATCGAAGGAAAGCCCGTTCCCAGCAGTTGGACGTTAAAAAAGGGTTGATTGCAACTAATCAAGCAAATTTTTGAACCTGTTGAATTTGTTCATATAGCGCTCAATTTACTCCTATAAGATGCAGTTACTTTAAAATCCAAGGTTAAGTGACATTTATTAATCGTTATCACTTATCCCACGTCCACTTTATGGACCGGGATGAAATAAATCTTAAATAATTATTCATAAATTATTTGTTTTGTCGCTCTCAATGTATGTAATATATGTATGTCAAAATGTCTAGAACAAACAAAATGACAAACCAACAAGCGTACTTTTATATTTATAATATAATTTTATGGAGTTTCTACTATTTATTATAAGGAAATATTTTTCTTTTTTACAGAATATAATTCGGGTCGTTCTTCTTGCGACAATTATGTGTCCCTCATCTCATTTTGTGTCATATTAGAGTATAGATTATTATATATTCATTGTTTGAATTTACATCCTCATCGCTTTATACCTTTTAATACTAAATAATCTTTAACTTTCTGTAGCCAATAATTTGTTTGCATGTGTTTATTTTTCATTAAATACCGTGACAGAGTAGTAATTCATAATGATGTCCTACCGAAAAGAAACCACTCTGTCACAGTGTTTTCTTGAAAATAGCCACAAAACAAACAACATTACGGGCATGAAAACAAAGATTAAATGTTCCAAATGAAAATTAAATGCATTTGCAAAAAAATATCTAACTCTGAAATAAAAATATTGTTACTTGAAAAACTGAAAGTCGCAAGAAAAGAAGAACGGCCCAACTGCTTATCTACATTGTGCCTTATTATATTCAGATTGCATTAATCAATCTTATACTATGACTAAAACATAATATATTGGCTACAATTAGCTACGGTTTCTTATGTGATGTGATTTCTTGATGTGACGGATGTCAATGTTTATTTAACGTTTTGTAAAACATTGTTAAGATTAACTGAAATAAAAAACAAAAAATAAAACTGACTTGAAAAACACTCAAATATGTATGTAATTATAAACATGTTGAGCTGAACATAATAAAGCAATACAAAGTAAATCTATACATAATATAATAAAATTCTGAGTCGATTGAATCTGTTTATTAAATATTTTTTCGAAAATCTTATTGAAATAGTCATTATTATCGATACAGAAGACGAATCTGTCACCACGTGAAAACCACTGGTCAGATTTTGATGAAATTTGACATAAGAATAGGTTAACCGGTTCAACATTTTTTACTGCGGGAACATATGTCTGAGAAATCTATACTAAACATTACACGATTAAACAAACGTACCTAGGGACGAACCCGAGCGGAGCGAGATTGAGTCGCTAGTAATAATAATAATATTCCCTGCATGTTATATCTTAAAATTGAATTGCAAAATATTTTCATATTACCGTTTTTTAGGAATATACTTAAGACTTAGTTGTACAAATCAGTCAAAATCTCATGGCATTTTTCTATAATTTAAAGGAAATCAATATACTTTTTATTTAAATAATTTATTACTAGCGACTTGTCCGCCCTAACTCGGATGCCTCCATAAGTCTAGATGCGTTGCCTACATAATTTTTAATAAATAGATAAAAATAATCATAGTGAACGTACCTTTTCTGTAGGCCTTATTTAAGAACTACAATTTTCAAGTACATTGTTTTGATGTATCTCTTATTCTCGTTTTTTAACAAAACACTGTCATAACATAAACATGTATAAAATATTTACAAATTAAAAACATAAACCTTATTCATTTGCTCTTTCTATTAGTGAAAACCTTATCAAAATCCGTTGTGTGATTTAGAAGAAGAAAGCGGAGAAATAGACAAACGCAGAACGCGTCTTTTAAATTGGCATTTTTGTATGAGTGGTGTTTTCTGTAGTAAAAGTTATTCTAAATGTTAACCCGAGTAATAAGTTATCACTATACAAAATTTAGTTAAAATCCGTATACACAAACAGACAAACAGGCAAAACTTTCAACAACTTTTGTTTTGGGGTACTATAATCTGTATACAATAGGTACGTAACCATAACTGCTGCTACAAAATAATTCATATACAGATTTCCCTTTGTTACTACTTTATATATGTAACTTAAACAACATAGCATTAACTTAAAGTAATTAAAAGCTCAGCTTTAACTGAAAACCAACACTCGCATACTATTCAACGCCCGAAGCTCATGAACTTCCAGAACAGCGTTTTGTATTAGTAAGATGACTAAATAAAATACTACTTTTTTTTTATATAGTTATAAAAGTTCGGCTAGAGTCAAAAAAGTTAGAATTCATTCATGTCTGGGTTCACTATGATTTTCCGCTTTTTTTTTGTTTTATGCTTTTAGCTCGCCGCTCTTACAGTTAGCTTAGACCGTGTTTGAATATTCAAGTGAGCTTTTCCACAAAATATAAAGCTTTATAATTTTCATTTGAAATTTTCGAACTCCACAAGCCGATACGAACCTTTCCTGAGTTAGACATTCATTCGAATGGTTGATATTTAAAATATAATTGTACTTTATCTATACACTAGCGACTCACCCTCGCTTCGCTTCGAGTTCGTTCCTAGGCAAAAACAAATCTATCCCCCGAGAACCGTAGACTTTTCTGGGATGATATATAGCCTATAGCCTTCCTCAGTTAACGGGTTATCTAATGCAAAAAGAATTTCTCAAATCGGATTAGTAGTTTCTGAGATTAGCGCGTTCAACCAACCAACCAAACAAACAAACAAACTCTTCAGCTTTATAATATTAATATATAAGTATAGATTAGAGAATCACTCTCGCTCCGCTCGGATTCGTCCCTAGTTACGTTTTAACGTTTAGTATAGATTTTTGAGAGGTGAGATATTTTCCCACAGTCAAATTATCCTATTTGTTGACCCGGATAACCAGCTGTCATCATACCAAATTTCATCAAAATCTGTCCAGTGGTTTTCTCGTGATGCGGTAACAGACAGACAGATAGACAAAAATTCTAAAAACTATATATTCAGCCTCTGTATCGATAATAATGTCTATTTCAGTAAGGTTTTCCAAAAAATATTTAATGTACAGATTCGGCTTATTTACAATTTTCGCGAGCGAGGGAGAGTCGTTAGTTAGTTATATTTTTAAAATACTACAGTTAACACACTTTCGTCCTAATGTACAATACATGGCACTTTTTCAAAGCCATTCATATGATGTACCTATAGGTACTTATAAGTCTTGATGCATTATTTTTATTTTATGATTTTATAAGAGATTATTACGAGACTATTTCAGAAGTAGGTCAGGTAGGCCAAGTGAAATTTCGGTGTAACAGCACATAGGTTTTATTATTTTATACAGAGTCAGAGTAATGAATCAAACGACATTACAATCAAGAATGATGCCATTGCTAAAGTTATTTCACAAAACACAACGCTGTTCCCGCCCTTTTTCCACTCAAGATGACAACGTCAGAAAAGTCAAATAAGTATTTTATATCATAATGCCAACATAAAGAATCAAATAATTAATTTACAATAATACATATAGATCCTATTTTTATATAATTAATAATTTATATTATTATTAGTATAACAAGATATTTTCTCATGTTTTTTATTAAATATATTCATCGGATTATTGTATGACAAATTGTTATATTTATATGATTTTATATGTACATGTGCTTTTGGGGGCTAAGAGCTGCCAAAATGCGATGTCCATCCGGGGCAACTTGAAATTTTTGGCAAAAAAATACAGCTACTATTTCGATCCAGCTCAGGAATTATATTCAGGACTTCACGACCAACGTCATAAAAAGCGAATGACTGATTGTTATAAGCTTCCGCTCTAAAACAAAGCGCTAGCTGTTTAAAAAGCTTGAAAAAGTATTTGTCACAAAACTAGTTTCTCTTATGGTATGATGTAATTTATAATAATTACACTCTACATTTTTGCTGCCGCTCGCACTTTCTAATGGAATTAAAGCCATTTTTTTTCTTAACGAGGCCTCATTCAGTTCGGTTGCGAATACCTTGAAAGAACGTATTCTTGGAATTTAATTTTATAAAAAATTCTTAATTTTTACATGTAACAAAAACGTTTTTGTGTTAAATATGTGTTTTATGTTATATGTTGTTAATTTATGGTATTTTGTTTGAGCACCTTATGTATATATATTTAAGAAGGTAGTTTAAAAGATTCTGGTTAAATTACATTATATGTTTGTTTGATTTTTCTTTAAGCTAAAACGGCTGGATCGATTTAGATGAAATTTTGTACATAGATATAGACTATATATAACTATGAACTGGTGTAATACATAGGCTATTGTTAGGTGCCTTGGTGGACACCAGAGGGAGTCTAGGTTGTTTGACAGTAAAATAATCTTATATCTAACTTCCATTTAACATATAGACGATATACAGACACACATACAGATACCATTCTAGTATATTGAAAGCATAGCGAGCGTATCTCGATCATACACCGCAGTAGAATCCAATTTTGGAGTGGCAAAGGTACCTATTTACATATTAAGTGCTGATCACGTCTCTTGTAACGCTGTTTAGTTATTCATAACGTTTCTATCGACAACTTATGTGGACTTACATACTATTAATATATTAAATTACTAGCGACTCGCCCTCGCTTCGCTTGGGTTCGTCCCTGGATACCTTATGACGGCTAGTATGGAATACATACCGGGTAACCTGAAGTATCGACGATTTACTATATCAAAAACATACAGTTTTAGTCGATATGTGCTAAACCAAATATTTAATATAATAATCCATACTAGTATATAAATGCGAAAGTGTCTGTCTGTCTGTCTGTTACCTTTTCACGCTTAATGCGCTGAACCGATTTAAACGAAATTTGGTATGGGGATAGTTTGAGGCCCTGAGAAGGATATAGGATTTACACCGGAAATCATCCCTTAAGGGGTTGAAAAGGGGGGTGGAACTATGAATGGGGAATCAATCATTTCTCAAGTAAGGGATATAAAACTCATGTATATAGATAGACTATATAGTCTATGTATTCCATGTGTATTTGTGTATTCAGCCCTTTTTAACGTCCCACTGCTGGGCACGGGCCTCCCTTCAGTACGAGGGGAATCAGGCCATAGTCCACCACGTTGGCCAAGTGCGAGTTGGCGGACTTCACATGCCGTTTGAAAACTTGCTAGATTCTCTCAGACATGCAGGTTTCCTCACGGTGTTTTCCTTCACCGTTAAGACAAGTGGCAATCATGTTGGAAGTGATTCGTACATGAAAATATCACAGGTGCGAGACGCGGGGTTTGAACCCGCTTCACTCGGTTTCTCAAGCGAGCGCGTTACCACTGAGCTACCACTGCCTTATTTTATTAGTAACCTCCGTATAGGCTTAACGATGATTAAATAGTATGTATCTCTGCCCAGAATTCTCTAACCACCACTGAAGGCCTCGTTTTCAAATTCAGCTTAACAAATCAAATTTAAACGCAGGTAGGTTAGTGTTAGTTTCTATTCGTTAAATTATATTATTTACAAAATAAATTGTTATCAGAAAATAATAAACATAGATAATATTTATTTTTTTATTTCTTTGAACAATGTTGGATTACTGGATTTGAATCAAAGGTAAGCTGATGGAATACGGGTTATATCGACCCTTCACCGCTGCAGAGTATTTATCGGTATTGTACCGATTCGTGTAGTAAACAAATCTATAAATATCAAACATAAGCTCAAAATTTTCAAATAAATATATTTAATATACAACTTTGAAATACTACAATTATGATGTATAATATGTTAATTTACTCGAATAAAACTTTAAAAAATAATAAAAACCGACTTCCAGGCACTGAAAAGTAAAAAATAACTAAACGGCGGTTTTCATTTAGAATAGATACTTAATCAGATATTTTCAAATTACGGTGGAATTGAGAACTTCCTCCTTTTTTTTGAAGTCGGTTGAAAATAGTAGAAATGAAGAATTCATTATTTTTATTCACATATACAAATTTTCATCCCGGCTTGGTTTCATGAACTCTAAGCTCAAACAAAGAACGGGTAAGAAAGAAAGGGTAACACCAAAAATTTACCGAATATAATATATTTTCACGTATTTCCCACTCAGCAGTAAAAGCTTTAAATTACTAGTCGTTTCATTTTAATTACGCAACCCTTCTGGTCCCGTGGCACTAAGCTCTCATAGAAATAATTGCGAAGAGCCCTTCAAAGACCTTCCCCTAGGGGCGAAACCCTTGGCTTTTTAAGAACTTTTTTATGGCAAACTTAGCAAATTTGTAAGTCAAGTGTCGGATAGAGTAAGAAGTTGTAATATTATACTATATCGCGTTGACTTTTATCTATATCGTTTGTCTTTTGTCAAATTTAACTTATCTTATTAAAAAGGACACATTTAAGTCAAATACAACCAATGTAACATACCATTATCTAATACTAAGAGCCTAGCGTATTGCGAATAAGCGACAGGACTTATTAACGAATTGATGTAGATGGACTATGGTCTCAATAACTGTTTTTTTGATAATATTTTTATTTATTACTTAGCTTACTTATTAATTGCGAATATTCTTGTGAGCTGATAAATAATTCTAATTGTCTCCGTCTAAAACAAAACAAATTGTTATACACAAGTGTAAAAATTACCCCGAACAGGAGCGGAATTTGTTTCCCTTTGACGTTTTAGTGATGTAATCTATACATATAATAAGATTGTAACTAAGCTGAATCTGTACATTAAATATTTTTTGGAAAATCTTATTGAAATAGACATTATTGTCGATACAGAGGCCGAATCTACAGTTTTTAGAATTTTTGTCTGTCTGTCTATCCGTCTGTCTGTCTGTTATCGCATCACGGAAAAACTATTGGAGGGATTTTCATGAAATTTGGTATAATGGAAGTTGGTTATCCGGGTCAACATATAGGATACTATTTATTGCGGGAAAATAGCTCATATCTAAGAAATCTGTACAAAACCTTAATACGTAAGTAGGGACAAACCCGAGCAGAGCGAGGGCGAGTCGCTAGTAATTGATAAATTCAATGTTTCCGAGTGTCAGGTTCATTTTTCCATTATTTATAGTTTACCTATATACTGACACACATGTAAGTAGTAAACATCGAATATTTTACAAATTGCTAAAGGCATTATCCCAAACAAAAAACCAAATTTAAGCATCAACATAGTAGTCATTTTTATATGTAGTGGAATCATTTAGCCATCTCTTGAAATCAATTTTTAATTAAATAACCTTTTTAAAACCACGAGCTTATAGAATCCATTTGCATCTGAATATTGAACAGCACGGGTCGAATTTTAACGACGTTTTTATGAGACGATGGCTTAAAATATCTTTATATTCTACTTACTGACTTTTTTCTCGTTTAGACATGTATTTACCCTCTGCCATAGCTTCAGTCAATCATTACAAGTGGGTCTGGTCTGGGCTTATGACACATCTGTCTGTCATCTGTCTGTCTGTTATCTATACATATAATGAAATTTAAATACTTTTTGGAAAATCTTATTGAAATAGTCATTATGAACGATACAGAGACTGAATCTATAGTTTTTAGAATTTTTGTCTGTCTGTCTGGGAATGCCGGGAATGAATGTCGGGTGAAAACCACTAGACAGATTTTGGCGATTTTTTTATGATAACACCTGGTTATCCAGGTCAACATGTAGGATACTTTTTACTGCAGGAAAATATCTTATCTCTGAGAAATTTATACTTATCGTTAAAATGTTCCTACGGATGAACCCGAGCGGAGCTAGGGTGAGTCGATAGTATTAAATAAGATTGCGCTTGTGGTTTCCGTCACGATAAAAAAGCCTATGTCATTCCCATTCTCATTTATAAAAGCTCTACGAGTCAACATAAAAAAAAGACAATTAAAATAAGCTCGTTAGGATTCTGGACCATGTCAAACAATATAAGGTCAAATATTATATAGTTATTTTGATATCATGGACTTCAAATACTATATTTATCTTACTAATATTATAAATGTGAAAGTTTAGATGGATGTTTGTTACTCAATCACACTAGAACAGCTGAACGGATTTGGATAAAATTTGGCACTGAGATAGATTATAGTCTGGAATAGCACATAGGTACTTTTTATCCCGGAAAAATGCATGGTTCTAGTGGGATAATTTTTTTTTCTAGAAGTGAATCTAAACGAAGCGAGAATATAAATTGGATATGATTTAAATTTTAAATGAAAGTAATTGAAAAGATTTTTTGCCTTTGAAAATTATAATTCAATTATTATAAAAATTATAATAATCAAATATCAAAAATTATAATAATTAAATTGTAGAGTGAACGCGGGCGACAATCTACAAAAAACAAAAAGAAGCGCGGGTTCTGCGTGTTATTAATATATTATTTTTAATATTACCTTAGAAGCATTCCAAATAATTGTCATTAGAATTCATTCATCCCCAGGGTAGGGGGTGTGGAGTGAGGGGTAATGGTGTGACAGTTTCTGAGGGTTATAGCTGACTTTGATAAATCTTATAATATCTTTTCTCTAGAGAGGGATCGGTCGGCTTTTGTCCTGGCTTTTTAAATGAGACGTTGTTTTTAATGTTGTGACATTAAACTTGTTTTAACGGACGTTTTTTGTTTTGTTTCGCTTTGAAATTATATTAGGAAGCTTTTTGAGAATAATATTGTTATGTTATGATAAAGCTCAGTGATAGTGTTTATGATTACCGATTGGCGAACTGCCTCGTTGGTCTAATGGCTAGTATATATGTATGGCTGTAGATCTTGAGATACTAGGTTCGAGTCTCGGATTGGGCGAAAATAATTACTGAAATTTTGTGTCACGATATACATAGCACCTCAGATTTGAGAAATTGGTGGTGTATACACCCCCGTGCCTCGGAGAGCACGTTAAGCTGTCTTGTGCTTTATCTCTCATTGATCGTGTCAAGTTGTCTTCCCACAGGAATATGAGAGTTGAATTTCGGCTTCATCATGAGACTGATTAACATCTGCCATGAAAATACAGTTTTATTTATTTTACGTTGGAGATTTCTTTTGACTCACGCCTACTAGGTTTGGGGCTAAACTGGATAAAACAGATAATATATACATAAATGAAGCTTACAAGGAACTTGTAAAAATATACAAAAGTTGAGCTCCTTAAAATATTTTATCCATTTATACCATTTTTCTGTGGAACTCCAATAAAATACTAAGTAAGTGAAGGGATTTAAGGCGATGTCATTGTGATGAAAGCTTTCGCGGTTCCCTTTGTTTGGAAACGTTATTATATTTCATTTTAATAGGCTCGCTAGTAGGATTGTTTCGTATTATTTTACTGTACCGTTGGGCTTCAAGTTTCAATCACGTCGTTAAGTTTCCGTATGTGGTAACAGGTTTTATTTAGAACCTAGCAACTTACCCTCGCTTCGCTCGGATGCGTCCCTAGTAACGCTTTGAGTGGAATCCTAATTTTTAAAAAAAAATAAAAGTAGCCTAAGTTACCCCTTATAACATCAGTTATCTGCCGGTGAAAATCCAGTTAAAATCCGCCCAGCCGTTTCGGAGATTAGCCGAAAGAAACAGACAGACAGACAAAAAAATTAAAAATTGTGTTTTTCTTATAATTACCGTATCTATATAATTTCATATGCATTTAGTAAAAAGCTGTTATTTTGACATTACAAATAGACACTTCAATTTTATTTAGGTATCTGTATAGACTAACGACTTACATTCGTTTCCCTGGAACCTCACAATATGCTTATGTTGCTCCAGATCATGATCTATTTGAGTACTAAATTTCGTTTTAGCACGTAGCAGTAGAAAATATTTTTTTTTTTTTTACTTCGTAAAAGTTAGTAGAACAACAAACATATTTTGTATTTTTAATAGAATTTCATTGAAAAGTATTTGAATTTTAATTAAAATCTACTTTTGAAGGTGCAATAATTACATTAAGGGTTCGAAGAACTAAACATTTATTAAAGACAACGTTTTTTAGTACATAAAGCTTTATGTGGCATTACGATACGGGATAATGCTATGCTACGCGGACATGACTTGTATAGCAATTATTAAATGTACATTTGTTTTGTAACTAGCGACTTACCCCTGCTTCGTTCGGGTGTTTAAGTGCCTTTTTCTATATAATATTTCTAGAGTTAAGCACATTTTAGCGGTTAGTGTGGTGTAGATATAGTTGTTGTAGGTTGTATTATAACGTGATTTTCCGTAAAAATGACATGATTTCCTGTGGTAAAAAATACACTATGCCACTCTCCAGCCCTCCACCTATCTCCATGTAAAAAATCACACCAATCTGTCACTCTGTTTCGACATGAAAGAAGGACAAACAAACAAACATACTTTTACATTTATAATATTAGATTGGATATACATACGACGTCGCCCCCTAACTCCAGGTCATATTCTATTTGTATACAAAACGTCATCATAATCTCTCCAGCCGTTTCAGCGTGATGGAGTAACAAGCATACACACAAACAAATTTTTGCATTTATAATAATAGTATGAATATAGACTTAGTTTTGTTATAATTTTTTTTTTAATTTAAAAATATACATATATTAATAATTTTAAAGTGTATTATTATAAATAACCTATTAACAACATACCAAATTTCATCAAAATCTCGCCAGTGGTTTTTCTGTGATGCGGTAACAGACAGACAGACAGACTCTGTATCGATAATAATGTCTATTACAATAAGATTTTTCAAAAAATATTTAATGTACAGATTCGATTCAGTAACAATTTTATTATATGTATAGACGTATGAAAGATGCAGTATCTTTTTATTTAAAAAGTACTTTAATATCAGTAAGGTACGTCTTTATGTACTGACAACTGACATTGTATCTCCTAGCTTAACTGTACTGTAGCAAGCAGTGTAGTGTTTTGTAATACGAGCGAAAAGTGAAATACTGGATAATCCCACGTTATTACAAACAGCTATTTGATATGACTGCCTCGGTGGTGTAGTGGCTAGCATGTACGGCTGCACATCCTGAGGTTCTGGGTTCGAGTCCCGGGTCGGGCCAAGTTTAGTTATTGAGTCTTTCTGTATAGTAAGCCTCAGTAACAGCCCGGAGTTGGGAAGTTGGCGGTGTTTACCCCTGTGCCTCGGAGAGAACGTAAAGCCGTTGGTCCTGCGCCTTATCTCTTACCGGTCGTGTCGAGTATTCGTCCCACCGGAGTATGAAAGTGACAGGAATAGAGAGTGCACTTGTGTCTGCACGTACACTAGTGCACTATATTATCTCCTGCGCAGTTGGCTAGTCTCAATAAGATTGGCCGCCGTGGCCGGAATCGGTCAGGGAACATTATTATGTTTGTTTCGTTTGAAAATCTCTGAAACTATTAAACTGATCATAAATCTATCACTAATGCTTAGATTATAGATGCTTTTATAATCATTTAAAAGTAGAATTTTTTAATAGCCTTAAAATGACGAATCTAACCTTACGTATGTCATGAAGTCCAAACATGTCATCCCTACAAATGTATTTTTTTAGATATATAAAAATATGTTGAGACATTAACATGCTGCACCATCTAGTTCCATAGTGATTTACGAGGCTTGTGTTATGGATACCAGATAGTTGATATACTACACATATATACCTTTAAATATATACTCGTACATATTTTACATATAAACACCCATGACTGAAGCACAAATATTCGTGCTCATCACGCAAATGAATGCCCCCAGCGAGACTCGAACCCGCGACCGCTGGCACTGTAAGTAGGGTCACTACAAATTAAGTCAAACGTGCTGTCATAGATATCTTATTTTCAACTATTTTAGAATGTCATTTGTCTGTCTGTTTGTTTGTCTGTGACCGCATCACGGAAAAATCACTGGAGGGATTTCGATGAAATTTGGTATCATGATAGCTGGTTATCCGGGTCAACATGTAGGATACTTTTTACTGCGGGAAAATATTTTATCTTTGGGAAATGTATACTAACCGTTAAAACGTAAGTCGGGACGTACCCGAGCGGATCAAGGGTGAGTCGCTAGTGTAAAATATAAACAAAAAATAAACGTTGACTTTATATATTATATATATGCACACCCCATCTATCGCCAGAAGCAATGAAAATGGCTCCATATTAGCATAATACTTTTAGTTTTTGGTTTTATTGAAAACCTTTCCAGTTTACGAGGGTTCGAACAAATCGCCCTTATCAGTATATAACTGATAGTACGCTATAAACCCCTTTTTCATTATAACAGAAAGTGTTTTTGGATGAAACTTGTGACATTTTCGTGTTGTAAAATATTGTTCCCCTTTTATGTTATATTGGTTTATGGAATTATCGTGTGTTAATAATAATAAGTAATTATATCTTTAATCAATTTAGCTCAATTTTCTTTTGATTTCGGTTTAAAGATGCTTTGTTTATTACAAATTTTCACGTAAAATTGAAAATAAGAGAGTTGTTCAATAAACAAAAATTCTTTTCGGGTATACCTAAATCGAAAAATATCGATCCTAGAAAAAAATTATAAGAACCAAAATTGTAGGAAATTTAATTTCAAACAACTTTTGTAATAATTATTTTTCGTGTAAATTTGAAAATAAACGAGTGATTCAATAAACAAAAATCAACCCTTCAATTCAAGAGGGCGGACGACGCATCGTAACGCCAGTTTGGTTTTAGCCATTTTGATTTTCTTACATGCGCACTAAAATTTGACCAAGATTTTGAGATGTTTTCCCTTTGACACCATACCCGTAGCTCGTATCAACAAGTCAGGCTGTTACACGATTTAGTCCATATCATAAAAACTACTGAACAGATTTTGATACAATCTTTACTATTCCCTAAGTTGAAATAAATGTAAGCAAATAAAAAAGAACCATCACGATCTGATAACTCGTATTAAAGAAAGGCGTGGATAAACATACATACATACAAACATATACAGCGTGTCGAATTGATATCCTCCATTTTTGAAGTCGGTAAAAAAAACATATTTTAATGCAAGTGTGAAAAATTTAAACAACCGTTTAAATTAACTTACATAAATTATTTGTAAACTACAGCTCTGATTATCGTCTTCACGAGACAAGTCAAATGGGTAATAATCGATTTCACACGAAGCGATAAGATGCAGTCATAAGTAAGTATGGAAAATGAGCTAAATTAAATAAATAACTTTATTTGTGTTTTAAATAGTATGTATAATCTATACAGATAAATAAAAGTGGAGTGTCTGTTTGTAATATTTTTTACAATTATTGTCTGTCTGTTTGTTCCGGCTAATCTCTGAAATGGTTAGACCGATTTTAACGGATTTTCACTGGCAGATAGCTGATGTGATAAGGAGTAACTTGAGCTACTTGTATTTTAGAAAAAAATAGGGTCCCACGAAAAAAAAAATAAAGACCAAATTAATTAATTAATTCTGCTTTGGGAAGGAACCTAGGGACGAACCCGAGCGAAGCGCGAGTGAGTCGCTAGTGTACTATATAAAATCTAATTATATTGAATTTTTAATACAAAATTATTGATTTTTGAATGTCAATACTATTCGTAAAAAATACACATTTTCCTTTAAAAAAAGCCAAAACAACGTATTTTATCTATGTATGTACCTATATAAACCTTAGAAACAAAGGAAGAAACAAAACTTCATTGTTTTTAAAATAGAGAAAAATACTCAAATAAATCAAGTATATCTGACATATGTAATTTACTCTCATTTTTTTACTTTAATTAAAGCACCTCTATTTGGGGACTACGATGTCATATAAATGCAACTTGCAGCATCCGCTTTAGCTTTGTCGTACATGGAGTCGAATCTGTACATTAATTATTTTTTTTGGAAAATCTTATTGAAATAGTCATTATTATCGATACAGAGGCCGAATTTATAGTTCATAGAATTTTTGTCTGTCTGTCTGTTTGTTGGTCTGGGAACTCATCACGAGAAAACCACTGAATAGATTTTAATAAACTTTGGTTTTATGATAGCTGCTTATCCTTATATAGGATATTATGCTTATATAGGATACTTTTTACTGCGGGAAAATATCTAGTCTATAAGAAATTTATACGAAACGTTAAAACGTAGGAACAAACCCGAGCGGAGCGAGGGTGAGTCGTTAGTTTTACAATGACTATTGGCCAGTTGCAAGAAAAGTTTTAGTATGATTTAAATGTCTTAATTTATTTCAGTAAACATTATGGTTGATTCCATCCATACTTCTTTATATTATAAATGTGAAAGTGTGTATGTTTGTTTGTTTGATTATCCTTTTTTCACGTCGAAACTAAGTCACGAATTGGCGTGATTTTTTTGTGTGAAGATAGTTTGAGGGCTGGAGAGTGAGATAGGCTTTTACCGCAGTTGACTATCTAATTCCCACGGTAAAACGCGTTATAAACAATTACCGTAAAATGGGGGGAATCGGGACACTTTATAAGTTCGACATTGATTTTCATTGTTTTTTTCTGTAGGTATATTAATAAAACTGAAATCATAATGGTTCCGGTAGTTAAAATTTTCATTTTAAATGCATTAAAACATAGTTTATTAAAGAATAAGCATAAAAAGCTACAAAAACTTACTTGTCCCGATTCACCCAGACGTTGGGGTGAATCGGATCGCGTAAGGGGTTAATAGAGTTTTTCGATAGGGCTGGCACTTGCATACTACCTACACACTGTCTTTTTACCCGACTGCGCCAGAAGGAGGGTTATGTTTTTTGAGAGTATGTATCTATATGTATGTATAATTTGTTTGGCACGCTCAGCGGCCTGAACGGCTCAATGAATTTTAGCTTGAGAGGTTCGTTAATTCATATTTACTGTGAGAGTGACACTTGTTATATTAAAAGAAAAAAAAAAACAAAATGGCGGATTTCAGATGCCAATTTGTGTTTCTTTAAAAATTTTTTGCAAAGTAATCAGTAATAAATATCAGAGTGGGGTATCAAAATAAACTTTTAAAAAAAAAGTAATTTAGGGTAAAAAATTACTAAAAATTTATTACTTCAAATGTCTAATTGGCAAAAACTAAAAAGCTGTAAATAAAAATAATATTATAAAAATAAAAAACCCGACTGCATAAAAGCTAACTAAAAAGATGAAAACAAGTTGACAAAGGAATATAGTATTATGCAGTCGGATTAAGTCATATTTTTTATACTTTTTCCCACCTGGTCTTGGCTTATATACGCATGGCATTATAAATCTAGAGTATAACTAAATATATCAATAAATTATGAAAGGATAAAAAAAAATTAATATCGCCCAAAATACGTACTAATTTTTATTTTATAATAATCAACTCATCGATAATTTATTTAGGTTAATAGTAGTGACTTAAATATGAATGTAGGCAGTAGAAACTTAGTTTACAGCATAGCTTAGTTTACAGTTTAGCTAAGTACCTATTACCTACCTACACCTTTATTGTGTTACGTTTAGATTGCGACAACCCTAGAAATAAAAACCCAATACACCCACAGCCGTCCCAATTAACCCCAGTCTTGTACCTATTAAACCCATTCCTGACCCGATTCCCCTCATGTTTGACCCTACACAACCCATTGTTCGACCCTTTTCCCCCCATTTATTGCTCAAATTTACTTCGGTAAGAATTCGTTAAGCTATAGAAAAAACAATAAGATTATATCACTTATATTATAGCTTATTCCGTTCCCAAGAAATTGAAGATAATACTGAAAACTTCACTTTGACACAAATGTAATATACACCAGAGAAAATTGAAATGTTTTGAGGAGCAAATTTTACTCGTTTTTGACTCAATGTTTTGAAGTTCGTTTTTTTCATAAATCCTAATGACATGATAACTTAGTGTTGTCAGATTATAGAAATAATATTGTAAGCTTCAAATTTAAATCCTACCATAAAGTATAATAGATAAAATAAATGCGTGAGTAAGGTCGCAAATAAACCTTGAGGTTTGTCCCAATTCACCTCCAAGACCCTATTCCCCCCATTTTACGGTAATACATATGTATATACTAATACATATGTGTGTAAATATATATGTATATATATATATATATATGTATATATATATATGTATATATATATATGTATATATATATATATATATATATATATATATATATATATATATATATATATATATATATATATATATATATATATATATATATATATGATCGTTCGATCGTTGAAATGTACCTTGGGAATAATCCGAGCGAAGCAAGGTGAGTCGCTAGCGTATATATATACTTTTAAATAAAATAATTTTACAAAGAAGTAAGTATTCTTATCATAACCGTGGAATTGAGATTTTTATTAAGACCGTGGAAACACGATTAGACAGACTTTTGTATTGTACATTAGTGTAATAGTTTCGAGATCGCTTTATGTGTACGAACCTATGAAGTCATGTATAACATCACTCTAGTGGTTGTAATGATTTTGAATGGATTCTCAGTTGTATTATTAGAAGATGCTGGTGAGATTTTTTGTTATTTACTCCTATTTTTTTTTTCTTCATTTTCTTCTTAGAATAAGATGCATCACGATACTATAATTAGCAAACCAATCAAAATATTTTTTGGGTCAGATTGTACGCAACAGTAATTCAGTAGGATTATTTTAGTAGGATTTTAAAGTATCAAAAATAACTTACGATATTATCTATCAACGGTACGGTATTTTTGATTTTTCAATAAGTAGTGTACAAAAAAATATTATAAAGTTTTTAGTGTCTCCTAAAAAATTTGCCCATATGGAGTTAGCTGGTTTGTCGATTAAGGTATCGATTTCGGTGGATAGTTGATTGCTTACATTTTGTACGGATTAGACGAGACTATAAAATGTCTTTGGTCTAGATTAATTGTACATTTTCATGTATTCAGCCTGCAAATTAAAAGAATAAGACAGACGGAGTGCCTTAAAGTCAAATATGAAGTCAAAAATATCAGTCTGCACGAAGTAATTCCTATTGATTTTCTGTATACAGGTACACAAAAACACATACAGGACATGTGTGGGTAGTTAAGTGTTACCAGAGCTTTATCCCAAAAATTTTTTTTTTTTTTAATTTTAAGTATATTTTGATAAGTTTTGTTTGTTTGTTGATTTGAATCAATCTCACTGATATCTGTTCAGCGGTTTAAGCGTAAAAATATAAAATAACATACAGACCGAGGTCCTTTCACATTGGATAGAACAAAATGTTGACATTTGAATGACCAAAGTTAAGCTGTAACTAAATTAATTGGATTGAACAATTCCAATGTACTTCATTGTTTTTATTTGGACCTACATACATTTTCTAAACGAACATTTCTGTAAATAAAATGGCTTGGAATATAAACTAGATTTTGCAAAACATTTGAGCTTACGAGTGTTGCAACTATAACATTGTATCCTTTTAAATAAAACTATCTTTTCGGATTATTTCGCGGATTTATTTTGATTTTTGGTTCCCGACTAATAGAAATCATGGTCACGGAAGAAACTCAGATTTTAGACATCTTGAAGGTTTTATATACTTGTTACGGACTGTGCCCACCTACTGTTTTACAAAAAAGATTTCAAAAATTCAAAAATGTCACTGAAGTACCTTACAGTATTTGTTTATTTTAAACATTAAACATTTAAAGAAAAAATAATAAGTATTATATTTAATTACACTTTTCCCGCGAGCGTGTTCAATACGAATTAGAGCCTATAGTTTTGCTTCAAAGTATTATTTAGAGAACCCTTTTTTAAATATTAAAATAAAAGCTTTTATCTGAGACACGTAGGTTTCCTCACGATATTTTCCTTCACTGTAAGACAATTGATAATCATATTGTGAAAGAGTCACGCGTGATAATAGCAGAGACCCGGGATTTGAACCCCTACTTCACTCGGTTTCCCAAGCGATTGCGTTACCACTGGGCTACCACTGCGTTATTACTTTACTAATAATATATTAAAGCCCACTTCGTTAGTATTTACTATAAAATTGTTAATTCAATAGAATAAAAAGATTCAACTTTACAAAGTGAATTTTAGATTTTGGCAGACTCATCGTATTCGATAAGATACCCTCATTGACCTGAAAACTTAAAATGCACGTAAGCTTCACTGTAACGAAAGTTTTTAATAATGTATATCAATCTATGCATATGACGAAATTTAAATATCCGTATGTGATTTTATTATAGCTTCCCCATATTGAGAATATTTATAGTAAGTGAGGCAGAGTTTAGTTTTAAAAAAAGATCAATATTAATTAAATATGTGTATAAGATTACGCATAGAATACGCATAGTTTATTTGAATCACGGTTTATTTATGCCATTCGTATTAAATTTGAAATAATAAAAATAGGCATCTCACCCAAACATGTGGGTTAGTTGCCTATAGATCTCAGGGATAGATGCCCACAAGTAATTAGTGTCTTATCAGATATTACACTTCAAGCATTCCGCTGAATCTTCACTGCTGTCTTTATGAAACCACAATGAACACACTGTAATCAGCCGCATTTTTCTAGTGGTGTTATAATACTCTCCACAAGTGTGAGGACAATTTATACTTGTGCTTTGCGTAATGACGCAAATACTACCTGTAGACATACAGGTAATTATGTGGAACTCACCGGCTAGAAAACCCAGTACTACCCACTAAAACCCAACAAAACCTCCCCAGTCTTAATGAAGCTGCGGCATACCGATGGCAGGTTTGCCAAAGCAGAATACAACAACCATGAGGTTCCTTCCACGGTCCACTAACAACAAACTAAGAAACAAACAAACTTAATAATAAAAATAAGCCACCCTATAGGTGTTATACCTCCAGGATATATAACCCATGTGGTCCACTACTAGGAGTTTAATTTGATTTTAATGAGCTTATAAAAAAATTGTCCCGCTGAGTTTTTTTTCGAAAATTCTTCTTAACTGAGGTTTTTTGTGGTGTAGTGGTAGGTAGTAGTAGTAATTGGGTGTAGACTCGACGTTCAGTAAACATTAAGCAATTATTATAATTTAATGTTGTATATATGAATCAGTATATGAATAAAGAAGACGGTGGTACCCCAGTGGTGACTCGCTCTCTTGAGAAACCGAGTGAAGCGGGTCAAATCCCGGGTCTCGCACCTCTGATATTTTTATGTGCGAATTATTTTCCAACATGATTACCACTTCTAATATTTTCTTAGATTTACGCGAATATTTGACATTTTAAATAAAACTATCTTTTCGGATTATTTCGCGGATTTATTTCGATTTTTGGTTTCTGATGTTTCGAATGCTTTACAGCAATCATGGTTACGGGAGAGACTATGTCTATCACTTGTCTTACGGTGAAAGAAAACATCGTGAGGAAACCCGCATGTCTGAGAGAACCTAGCAAGTTTTTGAAAGACGTGTGCAGTCCACCACCACTTGGCCAGCGTAACCCCCGAGTATTTAAGAACACGTTAAAAAGGTCTAAATGCATATAAAATAAAATTTTAGGTAAAATACCCAAAGGCCTCTTATCGCCAGCGTGTGTACTACAGTATAACAGGATAGTGCTAACTCGCAATGTACCGCCGAGGGACTTTTATTATTACCACGAGTATCTCGCTGGAAAACCGTCACTAGAAGAAGTGGAAGAAGATGTAAGTATTGTTGTGTAGTCTCTAGTATAGAAATAGTACTTCGCTTCGTACGTTTTAATATTTTTGAACGGAACCCTAATTCTTTTTCTAAAATAAAAAAAAGCATAAGTTACCCCTTATAACATCAGCTATCTGCCAGTGAAAGTTCGCTCTACACCATAAGTTCACAGACAGACAGGCAAAAATTTTAAAAATTGTATTTTTCTTATAAGTACCTACCAATTATTTCCAGATGTATTTATTAAAAAGCTGATATTTCTACATTACAAACAGACACTTCAATTTTATTTATCTACATAGAAGAACAAGGACAGTAAATTGAGTTTCTCCTTCCCTTCGACACTTAGAATACAAAAAATACAAGTTCTTATGTACAGTGAAAGTTCCGGTATATACTTTTTTCAATGATTAGGTACTGAGTGTATGTCTTTGGCTTACATAACTCCATGTAATTATGTATTTTACATTCACGGATATATCTATACCGTTTTTGATTCAAGTATCAAGGATACTAATATTGTAAATGTGAAAGTAACTCTGGCTGTTAGCTTTTCACGCTTAAATCACTAAATAGATTTCGATAAAATTTGGCAAAGACATAAATTGTCAGTCCCCACAATCCATAGCTTACCTTTGACCCCCTCCCCACTTACCACACGAGTGAAGCCGCGGAAAAGAACAAGTTTTAATTATATTTTTTAACAGTTTCGTTGGAGGATAGTAGGTGGTAAGAGGATAACTATCCAGGAAGCGCCTTACCAGGTGTTGTATGGTAAATACTGCGGCGGCACCCTCATCGCTCCCGACTGGGTTCTAACCGCGGCTCACTGTAAGTAAGTAATATCACAGATGGGAGTAAACTAAACTAGTACAGCTGTCCAATACAAATAGATTGAATAGCTTTAATTCGGACGACTGTTTGCTTAAATCGATAGATGGCGTTGATTTGCAACCGGTCGAACTTTTTTATTTTTATGAATACGTAATATATAATATGTATTATAATACATAAAATATAGCTTAATTTTTTTATTTATTAAAACAAAAGTGATATTGGCTATTTTTAACCGAGACATGTCATAAAATGTAAACAGCGCCATCTATAAACAAGTACTACAAACTCTTGCCTAATGGGTTATCTATACATATAATAAAATTCTGAGTCGAATCTGTACATTAAATATTTTTTGGAAAATCTCATTGAAGTCGTTATTATCGAAACAGAGGTCGAATCTATCGTTTTTAGAATTTTGTATGTTTGCCTGTCTGTCTGTTACCGCATCACGAGAAAACTACTGAACAGATTTTGATGAAATTTGGACCGGGATAGGGTCAATATATTGGATACTTTTACTGCGGGAAAATATCTCATCTCTAAGAAATCTATACTAATATTATAAAGCTGAAGAGTTTGTTTGTTTGGTTGAACGCGCTAATCTCAGGAACTACTAATCAGATTTGAAAAATTCTTTTTGCATTAGATTGTTCGTTAACTGAGGAAGGCTATAGGCTATATATCATCCCGGAAAAATGATTTGTTTTTGCCTAGGGACGAACCCGAAGCGAAGCGAGGGTGAGTCGCTAGTCTATACTAAACGTTAAAACATAACGTTAATGCGAGGATGGGTCGCTGGTTTTTCTATAAAATTAGTAAAATTATGGAAATTTCATCAAAGAAAAGATCATCATTTTCCTTACTAAAGAGTATTTTTTAGAAAATTTATAATTTGAATTGTGATTTTTTTCTTTTGTTAACTTTAGTACCTGGGCGACCGAGCTTCGCTCGGAGTTCTTGAAAGATTGTATATTTTACATTAAGTGACTAAGTGTTACTGAGAAAGTTGTATAGATGTCGCGATAAGAACAATTTTCTTTTTAATTTGGCTTAAAAATAATTTTACATTAAGTGACTAAGTGTTACTGAGACAATTGTATAGATGTCGCTATTAAATTTTGCGTAGAATAATGCATAAGAAAAACGCATGAAAACTCGAAAACACGCGTTTTCCCAGACATGTGACTAATCTAGATCAATTTTTCGCCCGCGAAAGCCCCCATATACAAAATTTCAGCAAAATCGTTAGAGCCGTTTCCGAGATCGCTGGTATAAATAAATAAATAAATAAATATATAAATATACAAGAATTGCTCGTTTAAATATATAAAATAAGATAAGTGTTACGACGTTCAAAAACCTCTTATTTTCAATCATAGACTTTATAAGCCACTAAATTTTCTTTAATCGATAGTTGTACTTTTTTTCTCTTAATTAATAAATTGTCTAATACTCTAGTCCTATTTATTAGTGAAACTCTCATTAAAATGGGCTTAGTTTTACCGGAAATTACTGTGTAAAAACAAATAGACTATTTTAATGGTTGATTCGTCTATCTTGTAAATTGTAATTATAGGGTTTATATGAGTTAATTATATATAATATAAAGTAATTATATTTGTTTATTGGTGCGTCAATTATAGATCGTGTAACTTCTGGATTATATAGTTGATTGATGAATTGCTCATCCATACATATAATAAAATTGTAACTAATCCGAATCTGTACATTAAATACTTTTTGGAAAATCTTATTTAAATATACTTTATTATCGATACAGAAGCCAAATCTGTAGTTTTGAGAATTTTTGTTTGTCTCTCTTTCTGTTACCGCATCACTGGAAAACCACTGGACAGATTTTGATTGATTCTGATCTCATCTCTGAGTTAAACGTTAAAACGTAATTTATTTATTAATAATATATTTATTTTGTCGAGATGATTACTCACAGATATTACAGTAATATTGTTTTAATTGTAAAGTTTGTCCGTTTATTACTTCTTGATGCTGAATGGCGAGATATTCTAGATTTAGATGATCACAGCTTGTTATGTTGTTCGCAGGTTTAATTTTAACAGTACCTTGCCCGTTGACGGCCAATATGGTCGCCGTGATGGGTTTCCCCAGCGAAAACGGCTTAGTTTTAATACTACATGTTTCGTATTGAACTAATTGTTTAAATTTGTTTAGTGAAACGAAAAGGCAGCAATATTTCCTGAAATGCTTTGTTCAAATTTTGTCACTACCACGACACTCTATATTATTAAGTATATTTTTTTTTAATAGAAACTTCTTAGTTTTCCCGCACATTTTCTTAACATATGTATATTATATTTAATATATTAGATTGATGTTAGTTTTGAATAAATAATAACATATGTATTAATAGCACTTCATCCTCGCTTCGCTCGAGTTAACTAAGGGGCTAGTTACGTTTTAACGTGTAGTATAGATTTCTCATAGATGAGATATTTTCCTGTAGTAAAATTTATCCTATATGTTAACCCGGATAACCAGCTATTATCATACCAAATTTCATCAAAATTTGTCCAGTTGTTTTTTCGTGATACGGTCACAGACAGACAGACAGACACAAATTCTAACAACTATATGTTCGGCCTCTGTATCGATAATAATGACTAATTCAATAAAATTTTTCAATAAATATTTAATGTACAGATTCGACTCAGAATTTTATTTTATGTATAGATTTAATTGCAATTTGGGAACTTTGGAAACTGTTTTATGAAATAGATTAAAAACTTATATTACTCTCTGATTCATAAACTACGAGTACGTCGATGCGAAAAATCACGCGTAAACAAACATATTTTCCCATTAATAATAATATTATAAAGAAATACCTTGTTCATATACCGAATTTTAAAGAAGATTTTGGTTGTTTATTTATAAGTTTCATATTATTATCATTAAACTAGCGACTCACCCTCGCTTCGCTTCGGGTTCGTCCCTAGACAAAAACAAATCTATCCCACGGGAACCGTACATTTTTCTGGGATGATATATAGCCTATAGCGTTCCTCAGTTAACAGGCTACCTAATGCAAAAAGAATTTTTCAAATCGGATTAGTAGTATCTGAGTTTAGCGCGTTCAACCAAACAAACAAACAAACTCTTCAACTTTATAATATTAGTATAGATATTACATTTATTTTTCATAGATTAATGAAATGAACGTGTAAATCATTTAATACAACAAACGACAAATATTACGTCAGTAATCCGCTTGATTAATATAATCCTTTACCACTAATCCTGCAAATATGTAACGGGCGGGAACCGATCCCGCGACCCCAACGCAAAGCTATTTAATTAGCCCGAGTAATCAGTTATTACTGTCCTAATTAACAGCTAACGATGAAACATTGGTCGCGATTGATCACTGTCATATTTGCGACTTCGCATTGTTTGTAATGTTGGCTTTTGTATGTACCTTCTTGTGTTCATAATTGATGTTTATTAAATAACTAGCGACTTAATCTGGCTTCGCTCGGATGCGTCTCTCACTACGGATTTTCTTCACAATTTTATGGGTTTTAATTATTTTGCGCGGAACCCTAATTGTTAAAAAAATAAAAGTAGCCTAAGCCACTCTTTATAGCATTATTTGCCAATGAAAGTCTCATCAAAATCAGTTCAGCCGTTTCGTAGATTAGCCGGAACAAACAGACAGGCAGACAGATAGGCAAAAATTAAAAAAAAAAATCTTATAATACCGTATATACTTTCATAATATGTGTTTAGTAAATAGCTGTTATTTTGATATTACAAACAGACACTTCAATTTTCGGTTAATATTAGTTTGACTAATACTTTAATGACAAATGACATGAAAAAAAAAGACTTTTACAGTAGTACATCCATTTGACGACACGCTTGGCTTAGTTTGTAGTGACCCTACTGTACCGCTGTGCCAGCGGTCGTGGGCTCGAGTCTCGCTGAGGACATTCATTTGTGTGATGAGCATGAATGTTTGTACTCCATTCATGGCTTTATGTTTATAATATGTATGTATGTATTTAAAGTTATATATGTGTAGTGTATCAACTATGGAATTAGATGGCGCTGTGTGTTAATGTCGCAACATAATATTTATCTGTTTCATGCAATAAGTTTATTTGTAAAATTCTACTAATACTACAAATATTGCACGCATGTTAAGGGTTTTTTTAAATGGAAATGTTTCCATGTAGTATCTCATCATTTAAGTTTTGTTTACATTTTATTAACTTTATTTATTTAAAAATATAAATGCGAAGTATACTAGTTGGTGTGTTTGTTTTTATCTTTTAACGTAGCAAAGTATTGACTTAACTGTATAGGAATATATACATATGTATATACATATGTATGTATATATAGCTTGGTATGATATCAAAGTATGCATTTCAACAACATAAAATGGCTTCCGTGGAATATTGCAATATTTTAATAAGTTATTATTTACACTTATATTATAGAGAGGTAAAGTTTGTAAGTTTGTGAGTTTGTTTGTAATGGATAAACTAACAATCCTAAACTGATTTAGGTGAAATTTGGTATGAGTTTTTATCCCGGATATAATCCCTTAAGGATAAGAAAAGAAGTTTATTAACATAAATTGATATTATCATATATTTTTTTCCTTATAAGGACTAAGGTTGAACACGTATACGCCGGTTCTACTTCGAGAAGTGAAGCGAAAGAATATCCCATCTGTGCGCACTTCATACACCCTTACTGGGAAACACCAAATCAACACTCCCATGACTACGACTATCAGCTTTTACTCCTAGAAAAACCCATACCAGTTACTTCTGCAAGTCGACCGATAGCGATAGGATCTGTTAATGACATTAAAAATGGGAACATGGTCTCTGTCACTGGATGGGGATATCTGAAGTTCAAAGTAAGGTTTTGAAAATATCTGTGTTGAAATCTTAAAAGTCGATTTAATCTTCGTTTAATATTAATACGTGAAGCCTATATATTAATACGTGAAGCAAAAACTTTGTACACCTTTTTACGAAAATCGCGCGGACAGAGGAGTATGAAATTTCCCACACTTTTAGTTTTATATAGAGAAGGAGTGCACAATGCTATTTTTTTAAATTATGCAAAAAAATACATTAAATCAATAAAAAAAACATTACACACACTACCATGTATTTGACACACACACGCATATATACTCTTTTGTTTATTGTTAAAGTCTGTGGTCAAATTGAGAATAGATTAATATTGTAATATACACAAGACAATAAATATATTACTTAATGAATTATGGTTGATTTTCAACCACGCGGCGATCACTAGTCTATATAATTATACGTATATAGTTTGGATTAAAATACAATAATTTGATACCATAGAGTTGTCAGATTGATAGGACCCTATGGTGAATTCCATTCGTTGATATGAAGAAGGACAAGAAGGAAGTGGAAAATAGAAGTCTTAAATATTTGTTACTAAAACGGTCACTAGTCTTACCGTTGATTTCGTCATCATTTGATTCGTTTTAACGCGTCTCTTATGTTACAATTGAACTGCGCGTAATTGTTAGTTTTTCTTAAATGTTCTAATTAATAACCAACTTTTGTCTACTTTAGGCAAACAAAATGCAAGATATCCTTCGACGTGTTTACTTGCCAATAATTGATGAAGAAAACTGTAAAAAAATGACGGACGGCAGCTATGACATGACGTCGAGAATGTTTTGTGCAGGATACGCTAATGGTACCAAAGACGCGTGTCAGGTATAGTTTTTATTCCACTTTTTTTTTCGACGACACGTTTGGCTCAGTTTGTATTTGCTGTGCCAGTGGTCACGGGTTCGAGTTACGCTAAGGGCATTTGTGTGATGAGCGCGAATGTTTGTACTCCAGTCATGGGTGTTTGTATTTATAATATGTACGTATTTAAAGTTATATATGTGTAGTGTATCAACTACCTGGTATCCATAACACAAGCGTCGTAGCTTACCATGGAATTAGACGGTGCTGTGTGTCAAAAGTCCCAACATTTTCCTACCTTCACGTCAGTTGAAACTAAAACTAAAAAAAATATTAGATAAGATTTTGTCAGTTTGTACGGAACGGATTTACATTGATTTTTCACAACAAGTGCATAAATATATGCGATAATAAGTAATTTCACTTTAATTTTTTAAATTAGTCGTGCAATTATTAATTTCTTCTAGCTAAATAAACGTATGTATGTACATATGTACAATTTCGTCTATCCGCCTGTATGTTATAAGTTGAAAGCAGGATACGGATAGAAACTAGTTTAGATGTATTTAATCCCATTTCCAGGGTGATTCTGGAAGTCCAGTGGTGTACCAAGGTAAGCTACTAGGACTGGTGTCATACGGTTTGGAGTGCGCTCTACCAAATCATCCCGGAGTATACGCCAATGTACCAAAAGTTCGAGGTTGGATTAGATCTGTTACCGCTTTACCATTATAAATAATCGAAATTATAAAAATTATTAAATATTTTCAACACTGTTCTTTTTTCAAATGAAATGTAAATCTGTTTGTTTAAGGAATTTTTGATCATAGATGATTGACCAGCAGTCACAGCCATCAAACCTGTCCTTTTAACAAAATCGATCAGATATATTATTTCCATATACTTTAAGTTACTTACTAGTGACTCACCCTCGCTCCGCTCGAGTTCGTCCCTACTTACGTTTTAAAGTTTAGTATAGATTTCTCAGAGTTGAGATATTTTCCCGCAGTAAAAAGTATTTTATATGTTGACCTTGATAACCTGCTTTCATCATAAAAAAAATCATCAAAATCCCTCCAGTGATGTTTCTATTATGCAGATATAGATATAGATAGGCCTAGATGAAATAAAAGAAACCAAACCTAAGAAAATCCTGCAATTTTTAAATTCTGCAGGGTTCAATGGTTCACTCTAATGAAGAATGTGGCGATCACAATAGACCAGAAATGGTCGCAGTGACATCATAGCCGCAAAAAGGAAATAAAAAAAAAAATGCATATATAGACAGACAGACAGACAAGAATTCTAAAAACGATAGAGTTGGCCTCTGTATCAATAATAATGAATAATATGTATAGATTACATCAAAAGTGAATATCAATCATTAAAAAATAATATGGAGTCTATTCTGAAAAAATTACTACAGATTTTATCTTCGTATAAAAAGTTCAAATGGAAGATAACTTTTTATCTATCTGGCTAAGCTTCTAGCTATCTAGCTTAAGTATCTATTTTATTTGCAAAATCAAAGGTCAGATTCCACTTTCACAAAGGTATATATGAGCAATGTGTATTGAGCATGAATCATGTACGAGGATGTACGAGCTTATTGGAAAACGTCTCTGACGACACTTGAGGCGGCTACACTTACTCGCATACTTGACAAGAACATACGAAATAGCATTCCTTGTCATTTGGCATCGTGGTTGCACAGATATAAAATAATAAACGTTAAAAATGTTTCCTTTATTTTTTCTCATTTGTTCCTTTATAGTGGTAACAGAAATACATAAATCTGTGAAAATTTCAATTCTCTACCTATTACGGTTTATGAGTTTCAGCGCTCTGACAGACGGACGGACGCACAGTAGGTACACGACTTAGGCATAGAGTTCAGTTGGCACCCTTCGGGTACGGAACCCTAAAAAGAAATCTCATTTTAATGACATTAGTAACAGAAGACTGGCTGAAACCAGGACATTAGTATGATTAATACAAAAAAAACTGTATGTATGATGCGAATGCAGGACTTCTGCAAAGTAACCACATGTTCTACTGAACCACAATGATCGTTTTTTCTAGGAATTATGTCAAGTTTGAAGGAAAATTTTAAAAGGCTTTTACTCTTAATGAAGGCGGTCGAGCTCCCCAGACGATGTATTAATTTTTCTCGGACCAAATCCTATTAGCTCTTCTTTTTTTATAATAGAAATTAATAGAGGCTTGTTTATATGAATTTAAGCATTTTGTACCAAAATTTTCTACCAGGAAGCAAAATTGCAAGAAAATTAACTATTTATATCAATTTCATTTGCTAAATTATATATATATTTTTAGCCTGTGACAAAAATAGGGGAGCTATTTAATATGTTTTTTTTTATTGTCGCCTGATTGTAAGCAACAGTGAAGTCCAGGAATGAGATCCATCGGTTTCGGGGCATGATCTCGATACCGATCAACCTCACCTCGTCGGCCCGCATAAGTGCTTTTTCACGCTCCGTTTAAAAGACCCAGGGTTGTAGGAAGAGGGAAACACGTGAGACGGTAATGAATTCCATCTCCTAATAGTGCGGCACAGGTAGGAGTTACCAAACCTTTTGGTGCAAGATGGTATGGGTAGTATCGTGTGAGGATGGAATTTCCGACCAGCACGTGTGGTCTTGGAGAGGACAGGAGAGGAGGGTATAAGATGGAAGAGCTCTTTAGAACACTCGCCGTAATATAGGCGGTGCTTTGGAAGTTTGTGTAATGGACTGGTATATCTATACTATAATAAAACTGTAGAGGTCGAATGTCACATGAAACTGATGGACGGAAAGATGACACGCGAGTGATCTAGTTCAAAGCAATGGAAAAATCCGAAAGATAGTTTTTATTAAAATTTCGAATATCCGCGTAAATCTAAGAAAGTATTATTTTAAATGAAATTATCTTTTCGGATTTTGTCGCGGTTAGTCTTTATCTATACAGATAAATAAAATTGAAGTGTCTGTTTGTAATGTCGAAATAACAGCTTAATTCTAAATGCATATGGAATTATATACGGTACTTATAAGAAAACACATATTTCAAAATTTTTGTCTGTCTGTGTATCTGTTTGTTCCGGCTAATCTCCAAAACGATCGGACCAATTTTAACGGGAGTTTCACTGGCAGATAGCTGATATTATAAGGAGTAACTTAGGCCATTTAATTTTAGAAAAAGAATAAGGGGTTCACTCAAAAAAATTAAAACGTACCTAGGGACGAACCCAAATGAAGCGAGGGTGAGTAGTAAATACGGTCACGGGACAGTTAAGGGTTTAGACGTCTTAAAAGTTATTATATATGTAGTTGTTACAGACAGTATCTTCCCACCCAGTTCTCAGCAGTTTTGAAGGTAGACCGCCACAAAATCCGACAAGCAAGTTTAATTTAAAGCGCAATTACAGGCAAGAGGCATATTATCTTAGTCCTCACAGTGATAACGTACTGGCGGTTCTGTATTTTTGTTACCTAAAACCTAAGTGCATGAAGTGTAGGTGTTATGGGCGACAGGTACTGCTTTACATCAGGTGGCCTGTCTGCTCGTTTGTCACTGAATTTCATAAAAAAAAAGTAAAGAAATAATAATAATAAAGTAAAAAATTTCGATGTTTTGTAATCTTGACGACCTCCAAGCAAAATATGTTTCGGTCTTACGTAATATTATAAATATATATTATATAACTCCTAAATTAATAATTTCAAAATTCCCAACACAATAACTTGTTCATTGAGATCCTCTCAATGAGCCAGATGATGATGATGATGAGTAAAGTATGGAGAATCTTACAGATTCCTAGTGACATGGCAGCATCAATCCAACGATACCATATCACTGCAATGTTATTAAATTTTTTTTTTTTTTTTTATGAGATTCAGTGACAAACGAGCAGACAGACCACCTGATGGAAAGTAGTAACTGTCGCCCATAACATCTACGGTTCATGCACTTATGTTTTAAGTAACAAAAATGCAGAACCATAGGTGCGTTGTCACTGTGAGGACTAAGATGATATGCCTCTTGCCTGTAATTGCGCTGGCTACCTTATCCTTCATACCGGAACACACCAATGCAATCATTGTTGCTTGGCGGCAGAAATAGATAAAGGGGTGGTACCCATCCAGTCGGACTCCTCAGGCTTGACAGAGTCCTACCACCGGTAAAAATTAAGGGGATACAAAGTTTTGACTCGATTAAATCTGTAGAAGTTGTTCCTATCCTTTTACCGTCTAGAAAAGAGCTGATAGCCAGCAAATTTAACGGATTTTCTTGTTTTTTATTTTAGAATACTGAATTTTCAATCAAACAAAAAAAACTATAGCAAAATCGTGGCATCAGTTCAGGCGCTACGTTGTCACAGATACACAGATAAACGTTAAACTTATAACTTCCCTCTTTTTGCATTGGGAGTTAATAAATGCGAGACATCTATAAAATAAAAAGAACCATAGCGACCAGTTTGAGTGAATATTATTTTTACTAATACTTCGGAACTTAATCGTCTTCCGCATTTCTCCGCGGATTCGATACTTAATTGGAAAAGCTATTAACTTTTTTTTCGTAGAAACAAGTCGTTTTAATTTTAATTACCTAAGATATTTCTGACGATGAATTTTCATACTACATTAACATTTATTTATCTATAATCTATAATAATATTATAAAGCTGAAGAGTTTGTTTGTTTGTTTGTCTGTTTGTTTGTTTGTTTTTTTAGTTTGGTTGAACGCGCTAATCTCAGAAACTACTGATCTGATTTGAAAAAGTCTTTTTGCATTTGATAGCCCGTTAACTGAGGAGGGCTATAGGCTATATAAGATCCCCGAAAAGTGTACGGTTTCCGTGGGATAGATTTGTTTTTGTCTAGGGACGAACGCCAAACGAAGCGAGGGAGAGTCGCTAGGGAATGAATAAAGATATTTTATTAATTCAATAAAGCTTTTATTGAAAATATAGTTAGTAGATAATTCTTATTCAATATCTTTATCTTTGTACTGCTTATACTCTACTAGTGACTCGCCCTTGCTCCGCTCGGGTTCGTTCCTACTTACGTTCTAACGTTTAGTATAGATTTCTCAGAGATTAGATATTTTCCTGTGGTAAAAAGTACCTTATATGGTGACCGGGATAATCAGCTATCATTATACCAAATTTCATCAAAATCCCTCCAGTGGTTTTTTCGTAATTCGGTCACAGACAGACAAACAGATAGACAGACACACAGACAAAAATTCTAAAAACTATAGATTCGGCCTATGTGTCGATAATAATGTATATTTCAATAAGATTTTCCAAAAAAATATTTATTGTACTGATTCGACTTAGTTATAATTTTATTATATGTATAGATGTACATATTATGATGTCAAAATGAAAAACGTTATATTTAATAGATTTAAAGAAAATAAGTTGTGAGAATAGATAGATTCTCGTCATCACAATATGTATTTAGCCCCTTTTAAGGACCCACTGCTGGGCACGGGCCTCTTTACGATACAAGCGGAATCAGGCTATAATACCTTTTTTTTTTTTTTTTTATAGTTGGGGAATGCATTTACGCATACCACCCGTACCCCCAGGTGGTTATGTGGGGCTCACCGGCTAGAAGAGCCGGTACTACCCACTAAACCCCAACTTTCCCCTCCCCTCCGCCTTAGTGGGGCGCCGCGGGATCGCTTACGCATAACTACCGCGACGCCCCGGCGGCAGGCCTGACGGCCACCAAACCAATGAGGCTGTTCCACAGTCCACTCTGCTGAAGCAGAGAAGTACCAGGAGCAGCCCCATTAAAACCTCACCGCCCACCGAAGTGGGCACCCCTCAATCGGCTGCAGAGGACAGGGAGAGCGGCAACGACACACCGATACTCCTCTTCCCCTGCAGCCCCACCGCGTCTGCCATCTAAGACGGTGGCAGCCCCGTCAAGGCCGCGGGGGGCAGGGAGAACGGCGTACCGAAATACCGGCACTCCTCTCCCACCGCGGCCTTCCCCTCTACCGGTTACGAGCCTGTTTTCACAGTCCCGCAACCGGTCCCCACCCTCCGGTCGCGAGACCGCCGAAGCGGCCCCGCTCCCGGTGGCCGCAACTCCGGAAGCCGAAGCCTCAACGGAGAGCGGCCCCGTCCTGCCTTGATCCGCGTCGGATTTCTCCGGTACCACCCGCTGGGTCCAAGCGGGTGGCGTTCCCCAATCCGCCACCTGGGGACGCGCCCGGTAGGAGTTGGCTCTCCCCCGGGAGGCCATAATACCTGGCCAAGTGGGGGTTGACTGACTTTCCATGTATTTCGAAATCTTGCTAGAATCTCTTAGATATGCAGGTTTTCTCACGATGTTTTCCTTTACCGTAAGACAATTGGTAATCATATTGGGAATGATTCGCACATGAAAATGTCAGTGGTACGAGACCTGGAATTTGAACCTGCTTAACTCGCTTTCCTAGGTGAGCTCGTTACCACTGGACTACCACTGCCTTCTATCACACATATGACACCTGAACATGCTTAATAATAATTTTCTAGCTAGCTGTTAATCCATAATACGGACAGTTAACGGGAGATTGCCGTAAGTGGGAAAGGGACAAAACTCTTTCTAGAAAGAAATTGTCACTTCTTAACTTGGAAGTTCTATAGATAAAATTTTCTTTATTTTACGTGTATATAAAATGGCGACAGTTAATCGAGTGATCAATACAACTCCAAAGTTTGTATGAAATTTCCGACTGGGAATAGATACAAAGAAAGGTAAAATGAAATGAAGTAAAATACACACACCACTACGATACCTTAATTAGCAAACGAGCTAACTCCATATGAGCAAATTTTTTAGGAGACACTTAAAACTTTATAATATTTCTTTTACACAACTTATTAAAAAATCTAAAATACAATTGATAGATATATAATAATGTAAACTGTTATTTTTGAAACTGTAAATCTATACTAATATTATAAAGCTGAAGAGTTTGTTTGTTTGTTTGTTTGGTTGAACGCGCTAATCTCAGGAACTACTAATCCGATTTGAAAAATTCTTGTTGCATTCGATAGCCTGTTTATTGAGGAAGGCTATAGGCTATATATTTTCCCGGAAAAATGAACGGTTCCCGTGGGATAGAGTTGTTTTTGTCTAGGGACGAACCCGAAGCGAAGCGAGGGTGAGTCGCTAGTAATAAATATAACCCTACTGAATTACTCTTGCGTACAATTTAGACCAAAAAATATTTTTTGACGAAATGTGGAGTTTGATGGTTCGTTAAAGGCAAGTTTTAGTACTACTGCTACTATTATATCGTAACTAGTGATGGAACAACATGTTAAGTGATCTTCTGAAGCCATTACTATGCTTGTAACGTGAGTAAACGTAGAAGTAATAAAACATCTACATACATACATTGTGACATGCTTTAATTTATGATCTCCAAAATAAAACATGTAACACTATTTTCAGAGCAGAGCCTTAAGAGAAATGTTCGTAATATTACAAAGAAAATTCGAATATACGCAGATAAAGACCAAAAAAAAAGACCTAAAATACATTACAAAAGAACAAATCCTAAAAGAATGGTAAATTTTGTTTGTTTTCTCATAACTAACTCGATTTCATCACTATGCTGGGACGATCAAAAGTTGATATTTCGTATTACACACCCCCTTATTCACATATTCGAGTATTCACATCCTTGCTTATTCTAGGTTACGAAATACACGGGTAAATATTTTAACCGGACGCGTTACTGGTTTTGGCTTTAGCGGTTTTGATTGAATATTAACAGTTTTATATTAGTATGAGATAAGTACCTAAACTAATATTATAAAAAGGAAAGATTTTTTTGTTTGTTTGTTTGTACCAAGTAAGCTCCGAAATTACTGGACCGATTTAGATGAAATTTGGTAAGAAGATAGTTTGAGACCCACGGAAGGACATAGGCTCGTTTTTATCCCGGAAATAATCCTTTAAAGGGGTGAAAATGGGGAGGAAATTTGTTTGGGTAACTAACCTAAGGACGAACTCGAGCGAAGCGAGAGTGAGTGAGAGCTAGTTAGAAATATATACCCTAATCTCTTATTTTATAATGACAAAAAATATGTGTTAGATATATTTATCTAAAACGTCATATTTTTTATGTTCAACCAAACCATCCAAAAATCTAGCCAAAAATCAAAATTAAATCTGCGAAATAATCCGAAAAGATAGTTTCATTTAAAATATTTTGAAACAGATTTTTTTACGAAAGTCAGATTTAAGTACTTTATATATACCTAATCCATAAAAAATAATCTCCACTATAGTAAGTGTATAATAATAATAATATAATAATACCAAAAGTAATACTGAACAGTTATTAACCTCTAACGTTATTAACGTTTAGTATTGATTTCTCAGATATGAGATATTTTCCCGCATTAAATTGTATCCCATATAGACCCCGATAACCAGCTATCATCATACCAAATTTCATCAAAATCTGTCCAATGGTTTCCTCGTGATGCGTTCCCAGATAGATGCATTGATAGGCAGACAGACTAAAATTCTAAAAACTATACATTCGGCGTCTGTATCGATAATAATGACTATTCCAATAAGATTTTCCAAAAAAATATAAAGACCACACACACTACACATTAAAACGCAATACTAAATTATGATAGTACTTTATTGACGTATCTCGAACAGAATTACGGACTAACATTAGTGAGTAAAAAACAAAAAAAATAATAAAAATATATTATTAGAACTAACTTTTCAAAACAGATACAAAAGCCGTATAACTCCAAACTTCAATCTGCATTCACGTCGAGTCGCTGCGAGTGTTTTCCGAACGTTTTCCTTCGAACACTACTTCGTATGCGGGGAAACGTGACCATGATTTATTTAGAGAGGGATGACGTCCCGCTTTTATTTATATATAGGATTCTGATTCAACAATACCCATGAAATATCGAAGATTCTTGCTAAGTTTGTGAGGACTCGCCTCAGGCCATTTTCATAATATCATAGCTAATATGAGATGTTTACGAGATGCCTTCAATATGCCTCGTTGAAAGATAATTGGCATTCTATTTCAGTAACTGTAGAAGTAAAATATATTCATGTATCATAAATAATAAGATATCGTGTATCTATTGACTTATATACGGCGTACGGTTTCGTCTTGATCTATACATATAATAAAATTCTAACTGAGCCGAATCTGTACCTTAAATATTTTTTGAAAAATCTCATTGAAATAGACTTTATTATCGATACAGAGACCGAATCTATAGTTTTTAGAATTTTTGTCTGTCTGTCTGTCTGTCGGTTTGTCTGTTACCGCATCACATAAAGCCACTGGAGGGATTTTAATGAAATTTGGTATGATGATAGCTGGATATCCGGGACAACATATTGGATACTTTTTACCGCGGGATATTATCTCATTCCCACGGGGATACACGTTATAAAACAAAAATATTTATTATCAGAATTTCTTGAAACTTCGTATTAATGCTCTTCAATACAATTAAATAAATACGTGTTCTAGCGTTTTTTTTAATTCATCCCATAAGGAGATAAAATAAGGAATGAAAATTTGTATGAATCCTACCTTTTTAAATTTTTGTTGTAGTTTTAGCGCGAGCAAAGCCGCGGGTTTTGCAACTTTATTCAAATAAACTTTTACAAGCACTTTGGAATGTCAATGTTTCGACTTGTTGTCATTTTAAATGAAATGTGAGTATTTAAGTCCTTGAGGATGCTACTTCAGTTTTGCTCAAAATAGCCAGTAAGAAGCTCAACAGTTGCTTATAAAAATTATATTTGTTTGCAATACTGGAATACAATAATTTTGTACTTATTGTAATGTAGATGTACAAGTAAGTGTTGTATTTTATTGTATTATATTCAACACATTTTTCTTAAAGTCCCACTGCTGGGCATGGGTCTCCCATATGAACGAGATCAGGTCATAGTCCGCCACGCTAGCCAAGTGCAGGTTGGCGGACTTAACATGTCTTTCAAAAACTTGCTAGGCTCTCTCAGACATGCAGGTTTCCTTACAATGTTGTACCTCACCGTAAGACTAGTGGTAATCATTGTTAGAAATGATGTGAAATGAAAAAACAAGCGCGAGACCCGGGATTTGAACCCGCTTCACTCGGTTTCCCAAGGCAGCGCGATACCACTGGGCTACCATTGTCTTACGAGTACGTATCTATTACAATTATTCCACAAAACATCAAAGTATTTTATGATGATTAATTTGTTTTATCTTAGTTATTCTGTTATTTTTATTTATAATATACCTACAATATCTATGATACAAATAAAACTAACGAAAATGTATGGAAAAAAATGTTTTTCCATACATCGTATGGAAAAACACTTTTTACAAAATTATATATTATATGTTTTGTATCTATTTATATATCTATTAATATATTGATATTTTTTGATCTACATAAGAATACTGCCTTTACATGTTTTTCAGTTCAGAAATATGGCACTTGTGTTATAAATAAATGAGTGAAATTGTTACAATTAAGATCTTTATTGGAATTGTAAAAAAAGTAGAATTTTCAATAGGTATCTATTGAAAATTCCATTTTCATTCACTCAGCAACAGTACAGTAGCAGACTACTTTTATCGCCGTACATTTATATAAATCGTTCCCAGTAGATATTATTTTCCTATAAATAGTGAACTAGCGGGCCTAATATTAATATGAAAATTTGTATGTCTGTTGTCACACTAAAACAGATGGACTGATTTTGAAGAAATCTTGCAAAGGGATAGATTACCTTTTTTTAGAACTTCCCCCTTCTTGATGGGGTGTCGCAGAATCACTTACGCACTCAACCACGACACCTCGACTCCACTCTGCTTCAGAGAAGTATCAGGAACAACCCGCATGGTACATCACCTACCAAAGTGTATCTCTTAAGTGTATCTAAGACACGTTTGGCTCAGTTTGGTCAGAGGTCGCGGGTTCGAGTCCCGCTGGGGGCATTCATTTGTGAGCACGAATGTTTGTACTCTAGTCATGGTTGTTTATATTTATAATATGTATGTATTTAAAGTTATATATGTGTAGTGTATCAACTATCTGGTATCCATAACACAAGCCTCGTAGCTTACCATGGAACTAGATGGTGCTGAGTGTTCATGTCTCAACATATTTATTTATTTATTTATTTATCTCTCGGCTTCACACACGGCTGGATTGCTGGAAGCTAATGAGTCTTCACGACGACTACAGTAACACGTAAACCATACTACTGGACCGATTTAAATGTGGTAAAAATATACTTTGAGACCCTGGGAAGGACATAGGGTATTTTTTATTACAGAAATCACCCCTTAAGGGAGAGAAAATAGGGGTGAAAGTTTGTATGGGGAATAAACCTAGGGACGAACCCAAGCGAAGCGAGGGTGAGTCGCTAGTAGACTATAATTATATAATTATCTGATCAGAATAGATCCCATAAACCTTTTACTAGACCCCATATAATATGCCTTTAATATGATGATAACTGGATATTTTAAAGCAATAATGTTAAAGACCGTGGCTGTTATGAACATAGCGAAGTTTTTAATTTAGCGGCGAGTCGCGACCCCCGGGGAAATACCGGGACGTATTAATGTCTCGGAATTTATGTATTTATGTTGCAGGCACAGTTTTCTATTAAGAATTTGTTGCAGATGTCTGGGTAGATTTATTAATGAGATAGATTTTAGGAAATTTTGTTTTTAATTTTTAAGAATTTATCTGAATATATTATGAGTCTTTTAGAAATATGTCAGTTCTAAATTTACTTTTAAATATTGTACTCCAAATAGTAAAAATAATATGTTAAATACTTTAAATAAGAAAGTACTTGCTAATGATATATTTTTGACTTTGTAAATAATGTTGCTGTAAAAATAAAAAGTCTTAAATAAAGTATATTATGTCATAAATATCCATACTATTTTTAATATTATAAATGTAAGTTTGTTTGTTTGTTTGTCCTTCTTTCACGTCGAAACAGAGTGACGGATTGGCGTGATTTTAGGAAAGAAATAGTTGAAGGACTAGAAAGTGACATAGGCTACTTTTTACTGCGGGAGATTGTCTCATTCCCACGGTAAAATACGTTATAATGCAACCCAAGAAATTATATATATATATATATATATATATATATATATATATATATATATATATATATATATATATATATATATATATATATATATAGTAAAAATAGTATATATATATAAATAAATAATAACAAATAAATGTTTCAACATTTTTTTGACATTCATCCCAATGGGGATAAAATAAGAGATGAAAGTTTGTATAAAACCTACCTTTTTAGTTTTTCTTGTAGTTTTAGCGCGAGCGTAGCCGAGAGTTCTGCTAGTATTATATAAAAGTATAGAAAAAATTACTCGATTAGTTGTTGTGTTACTACGTATAAAACTGACAAACATAATTTCATGAATTCATGGTATAAAACTAGTTTTTTTGTAATTCACAAGTTTTCACCAATAATATTTCAAATAGCAACATTTGTGATGAATAATTGAGTAAATTTTAAGCATTTCGCTTAATGTTAACAATGAAATGGTATAAAATGTAATGAAGTTCATATATAATTTCATATATGAAATATATTATATATATATATACACTTTTACAAATTGTACAATACATTTATCAAATAAATAAATATATTGGAACATTAACACACATCACCATCTAGTGCCATGGTAAGCTACGAAGCTTGTGTTATGGATACTAGACAGTTGATAAACTACACATATATAACTTTAAATACATACATATTATAAATATAAACACCCATGACTGAAGTACAAACATTCGTGCTCATCAGACAAATAATTGCCCCCAGCGGGATTCGAACCCACGACCACTGGCACAGAAAGTAGGCTCACTACAAACAGCCAAACGTGTCGTCATTAATATAAAAGATTCTGTAGAAATCTATACTGTCAATGTATATAAACTAGTGTTTGTCCTTATGTTCAAATTCAACTATAATCCTTATAATAGAATACTAATGACTTATCTCCACCTCGCTCGATAGTCGTTCGTCCCTAGGTATGTTTTAAATAGATTTGAATATTTATTGCGAGTGTACCTTAAAAGAAAGACTTATGGTATTGCAGTTTTTCTGTAGGCCTTATTAAGACCTACAATTTTCTAGTACATTATTTTGATGTATGTCTTAAGGTTTAACCAGCTTTAGACATGTAAAGACGACCAACGTTAATAGAACCAGTTATTGTGTACCCGTGGGAATGAAACTTTTTCCTTTAGTAAAAGATGTCCTTAATGTTGACTCGAGTAATAATTTATCATTACACAAAATTATTACTCATGTATTTAAACTTAGATTTGCATCATAATGTTTCATCTTATTTTGAGGCAGTGGTAGCCCAGTGGTAACGCGCTCGCATGGGAAACCGAGTGAAGCGGGTTCAAATCCTGAGTCTCGCACCTCTGATATTTTCATGTGCGAATCATTTCTAACATGATTACCACTTGCCTTACGGTGAAGGAAAACATCGTGAGGAAACCTGCATGTCTGAGAAAACCTAGCAAGTTTTCGAAAGACATGTGAAGTCCGCCAAGCCGCATTTGGCCAGCGTGGTGGACTATGGCCTGATCCCCCTCGTATTGAAGGGAGGCCCGTGCCCAGCATTGGGACGTTAAAAAGGGCTGAATACACAAAATTAAGTTAAAATCGGTCCAGTAGTTTTTGCTTGAAACGCAAACGCAAACAGATATATAGACAAACAGACAAAAAAATTAATAACTATTGTTTTGGTATCTATGTTCTGTACACAATATATTAGTCATTGTTTTTTAAAAAAATATTTCATGTACAGATTACCATAAGTTACTCTTTTATACGTAAAGATAACTTTTTGTGGAATTATATATATATATATATATAAATATATATATATATATATATATATATATATATATATATATATATATATATATATATAGTTATATATATATATATATATATATATATATATATATATATATATATATATATATATATATCTTAAAGTCTACAGAATAGTTCGCGATGTTATATATCTATCTCATTAAGAAAACCCACATTAATCATTTTCTTTTTTTACACATTACTAAAAAAATAATATGAAGTTTTACGAAGCTATTTTAAACATACTTGAAAATCATATAGAAAAGTCCGAAATAACATTTGTCTATTTTTATCTATTTAAAACGTACATAGGGGCGTCCCCGAGCGAAGCGAGGATAAGTCGCTTGTATAGAGCCTTATTTATTTTGTGATTTTTCTCTTGACTTCTTAGACTCGCTAGTTCTTCAATATATCGACAGATTTTTTCTAAGAAAATAAAAAAATAAAAAACGAATAATAAAAATATACATATTAAAATATACAATATCACAGCTTATCGACGAATATCGATTTGTGTAGTTTATTGAAAACAGGCACTCAATTTCAGATTTACTCGTCTTATTATAAACTGGGAAATAAGCCACTCTGTTCTTCAAGAGTCTATAAAACGCCGAAACACGTGTTTCATTAATTTATCCAAAGACTATAAATATCAAGTTTGAAGTAATTTTGGTTAAAATATTATTTTTCACAGAAACTTCGCCGCCCTTTTCACCCTTTAGGGATTGAATTTCGACAACAACCCTTTATAAGTGGTTACTTGAAGATTTTCATCCCCTTAACTCTAATTTTGAATTTGGAAACAAATAACAGTTGTTACAGGCAAAATTTGGACTAAAAGGTCGATGAACTAGCGATTCGAACCCATATTTCTATAAAAAATTAAATAAAAATAAGGAAATTAAAGAAAACAAGATTTTATAAAAACCTTTTCTTCTTCTCCTTTCCTTTTCCTTTTCTACTTCCCTATATTAGCCTTCGTCTCAGCACACATACCTTTCAAGCAGTATATTTTGATAGGTATTGTTAAAGCTCTCGCATGAAATAAATAGTTGTCAATTAATTTGTGAAAGTAGAACGTCTGTCATCTAAAATATAGGCTCTGGTGTAGTAAGAGACAACAGTTCAACTTTATTTTTAACTCTCTTGTACAAATTGCCTGTATTTCAATTAAACCACATGTTTGTGTATAGTACAATAAGTAAATAAACTATAGTTATTACTGTCTTTCCATACCTTTGGTTTACTACAAGTTCCAAGTCCATCCACATTCATATGATCCACATTCGTTGAAAAGTAACATAGGCATTATTTCTATTATTACCTAGGACGTATGCGGATGAGGTGAGGTGATGAGGTGAACTTAATATTACTTCGCTTTCATACTAAGGTTATGAGCTTAAGGCAGTGGTAGCCCAGTGGTAACGCGCTCGCGTGAGAAACTGAGTGAAGCGGGTTCAAATCCCGGGTTTCGCACCTCTGATATTTTCATGTGCGAATCATTTCTAACATGATTACCACTTGCCTTACGGTGAAGGAAAATATCGTGAGGAAACCTGCATGTCTGAGAAACCTAGCAAGTTTTCGAAAGACATGTGAAGTCCGCCAACCCGCACTTGGCCAGCGTGGTGGACTATGGCCTGATTCCCCTCGTATTAAAAGGAGGCCTGTGCCCAGCAGTGGGACGTTAAAAAGGGCTGAATACTAAGATGAGCTTTATCCTAATCGAGGTCTCCGATTATCCCCGTACAGTTAACCGTATCAATTGAAACAATATATGAGTTTTATTGTAATTTTAATATTAGAAAGAATAAATATAGGATTATCGGTCAAAAAATTCTCATTATTAGCCCAGAGTTGTGAAGTCGGTGGTATGGTCGGTTTACCCGCGTGCCTTGGAGAGCACGTGAAGCTGTCGGTCCTGCGCCTAATCTTTTATGTGTCGTGTTGAAGTATCGTCCCACGGGAGCATGACAATGACAGGAATATAGAGTGCACTTGTTTCTGCGCGAACATTTTGCACTATAATACCTCCTGCGCATCTGATTAGTCTCTGTGAGATTGGCCGCCGTGACCTAAATCGATCAGACCATTATTATTAGTATGGATTAATAAAATTTTTTAACATATTTCATTTAAGGAAAATAGTAAATACTATCAAAATTCCAGCGCCATATTATATATTAAATTAAATAGGCCTATATTAAATGTGCCTACAAAAAGCTTCATAATGTACTATCAGTTCAGCCTTTTTTAACGTCCCAATGTGTTACTGGGCAAAGGCATCCTTTCAATACGAAAGACGGTAGTCCGATACTGCATCCGTCATGTGAGGATTGGCGGACTTCACATGTCTTTCGAAAACTTGCTATGTTCTCCCAGTCAAGCAAGTTTCCTCAAAGTATTATTCTTCACTATAAGACAAGTGTATAGTGTCATAGGTATGAGAGTGAGAGTGAGAGTGAGAGTGTCATAGAATGTGAGACCCGGGAATTGAACTCGCTTTACTTGGTTTTCCAAGCAAGCGTGTTATCAGTTAGTTACGTCACTTACATATATAGATATTAACTGAAAATTAACAAGCCAACCCGCAGGCAGTGGGTTGGATTGGTTGGATTGTTATATATATATATATATATATATATATATATATATATATATATATATATATATATATATATATATATTCATATCAATCCAAAAATATATATATATATATATATATATATTATAATATTCGTACGCTTCATTGTTTTAAATGAATGAATATATCACATTCGCTCGATTACTACAAGCTTTCATTTGTAAATAATATGCTATGATACAGTTATAAAGCTCAATTAATATTGTACCTTAATTTACATATATTTTCATCAGACTACAATTATTATTAATGCAAAAGTTTCTTTTTGTGTGTTTCTATGTTCTTACAATCATACGAAACATTTGTGGTGATAATTTAAGAATATTTTATGAAGTTTAAAATTATCACTACAAATACAAACTAAATTGGGCTAGTATTATCTATACATATAATAAAATTATGAGTCGAATCTGTACATTAAATATTTTTTAGAAAATCTTATAGAAATAGACATTATTATCGATGCAGAGGTCGAATCTATTGTTTTTAGAATTTTTGTCTATCTGTCTGTCTGGGAACGCATCACGAGAAAACTACTAGACAGAGTTTGATAAAACTTCGTATGATGCTAGTTGGTTATCCGAGTCAACATATAGGATACTTTTATCTAATCTCTGAGAAATCTATACTAACCGTAAATACAATGAAAGATTGTACTTGTGTACTTTATTACGCTGAAACTGGACTAATGGAATTCCGTAAATAAATATATTATGACCGGGAGTAAAACACAGGCTACTTTTTGATATTCTTCATCAACATTAAAATACTTATTAAGGTAAATAATTTTTGCTCCTTGTTTTGGTCCAAAAGCACACACAAAACTCTTAAAAACATCAAAAGTACTAATTATTACGAGAACTATTTATAAAATAAGTAGATTAGTGGTGCAAAAATAATCCTATATTATTATGATCGGGCCCACAAAATATCTCTTTGTGTTTTCCACATTCCATGTCGACGTGTAAATATGTCTTACCATAAAAAGACTGTATGGGTTTTCATGAAATTTAGTATACAAATATACTTTACCCTAATAAAATGATAATTCAAAAAGACACTTTCAATTTCCCTTAGTAATAAAATAGTCTACCTAATGGGTTTTTGAATTGAGAAACTGGTTAGACATTGAATAACAATTGGATATACGTAATTTTTACTCATATACTTTTCGTTTTTCAATTTGACTCCATCGAATGAATAGATAAGATGTCATTATACAGTCGTTGAATAACTGACTGCCAGACACTTAAAAGAAAAATTTTGACGAGGGTTTCCTTACAAAATAGATACCTAATCAGGTGTGATACTTGGAGTTAGTGCTGGACTCCATAATATGTTCATTTAAGTTAAGTACCTGGGCGACTGAGCTTCGCTCGGAGTTATTTTTTATTACATCGTATTTTTAGATAAAAGGAAACTAAAATTTTGAATAAATACAAAAAAAAAAACAAAAGTAAAATTTTTTTGTATCCTATCGAGATTCGAACTCGGACACCTGTGATTGATAATCTTGAACCTCGGTCACTTGACCGCGAAAAGCCCCACATACTAAATTTCGGCGAAATCGTTAGAGCCGTTTTCGAGATCGCCGGTATAAATAAATAAAGATATAAATATACAAGAGTTGCTCGTTTAAATGTATTAGATATCTTATAAGTGTAGGTGCCTGTCTAAATGTATTGTTCTTAATTTTTTATTTACTTTATTTACAAGACCATCTCGGGATCTACTTTGATATAATGCAGTTTAAATAGCAAAACTAGTCAAGCCGTATGTATGTTCACCGATTTCTTGGAGACTAGATCTCCAAGAAATCGGTGAACATACATAAAAATACAGACGAACATAGTACTTTCCTTTTTTGAAATCGGTTAAATATTAGGAATGACATCTGATAATTCTATGACATTAATGTTTTTTTTGTACTATACGCCAAAAATTAAAACTTCTCGTTTTCCATTTACATGTAATGTGCTAACTGTAACATTATTTGGGAGTAAAAACAATATTTTAAGATTGATGTTAACACTCGAATCTCCAGACGTCGTTTTGCAACCAGTAGCTTCAGAAACATGCCCAAAATTATTCCAAATTGATGGAGTGGATTTAAATATATCTGTATTATATATTATACTAGCGACTCACCCTCGCTTCGCTTCGGGTTTGTCCCTAGACAAAAACAAATCTATCCCACGGGAACTGTACACTTTTCCGGGATGATATATAGCCTATAGCCTTTCTCAGTTAACGGGCTATCTAATGCAAAAAGAATTTTTTAAATCGGATTAGTAGTTCCTGAGATTAGCTCGTTCAACCAAACAAACGATGTATTATAGATTTTTAGCAAAGATTAAAATCATATAAGTTTAATAGTACTAACAACACACCCTGGCCTGGGCCACGAATGACTTGATATAAACAAACATCGACGACACGTTTGGCTCAGTTTATAATGCGTTTATTTGCTGTGTCAATGGTCGCGAGTTCGAGTCCCGCTGGGGGCATTTATTTGTGTAATGATTACGAATGTATGTACTCCAGTCCTGGGTGTTTATATTTATAATATGTATAATATATTTAAAGTTATATATGAGTAGTATATCAACTATCTGGTATCCATAATACAAGCCTCGTATCTACCATGGCCCTAGATAGTGCTGTGTGTCATCAATGTCCCAACATTTATTTATATATTTATTTATTTAAACATACATATATACGTATATATTTATTTAGATCTTATGAAATTTACTATTGTATTAAAGTTACCAAGTGTAAAATGTCCGTTACGACTTATGTGCCATCTATCGCACGTTAATAAAACTTTCAGGTACACAAATATTAGTATATTTATCATCCAAATTTCATTCTAATAAAAAAAACGTACAAACAGACAATTATTCATTTTTATATATATGTGTATATAGATAAGTTGAAGCTCTATTGGGAATTAAAGCCCAATCTTAAAAGGTATATGAGATATGAGATATGAGCAGGGTCGAATAGTTCAGTATGAAAAGGTTAAATTTCACGGAATAGTGGGCTCGAGGAACGCTTGTCACGCCAAGCGTGTCATCGATTTTAGGCTAAGGAAAACTGCATTCCAAAAACTTTAAAATGACTCTTCCGAGACAAGAAATTAAGTCATTTTCTTAAAAGTATAATATCGTAACTTTTATTATTTTAAAACTGTATAAATTATAAACATAAAATCGTTGGATGTTGACGAATACATACTTTTTGTAGTTTAGTGTTTGATTGAACACACCTTTATCCCTATGAAACCAGTCCATTTTAAAAAACAATAAAGAATAATATAAAAAATAAACCAAAGCAATTTTTATATAATAATCAAATAGCCTAGAAATAGAGCCATTACACCAGGTGTAATAAATTATAAAGTTTCTTAATGGTACTTTAAAAGCTTAGTGCTGTATAAATCAATTAAATAGCATCCATTGACTGGTTTACTGCTTTTCTGTTTACGGCAAATTGTAAAAATGCTGCAATGAATAGCTCTTTTCACATTCAGGTTTGGATGGAATTGCCTACAGAACTTTAAAGTGGCAATTTTGACGCTTATAAAATTTTAGCTTATTAAAAGTTTTAAGTTTTTATAGTTCTGGACTCAGCTTATAATGAGAACTTTACAGGATGGTTTGTCTGTCTGGTTATCAGACTATCGTGATCAACTATCTCTAAATGTAATGTTCCATACAACAAGTATGATATATAATTTGGTGACAGAAGGATAGACCAACGTAGCGTAAAATGTCTTTTTACTTTGCGGGTTAATTATTAAGATAAAGTTATGCATCATACCGATATATTAAATATGAAAGTTTAGATGGATGGATGTTTGTTACTCAATCACGCCAGAACGGCTGAACGGATCTGTATGAAATTTGGCACAGAGATAGATTATACTCTGGAATAGTACATAGACTTTTTATCCCAAAAAAATGTGCGGTTCCTGTGAGATAGATTTGTTTTTGTTTTTCACAGGGAACAAACCCGAGTGAAGCGAGGATTTATATATAGTCATGCTAGCGACTTACCCTCCCATCATTCGGGTACTTGAGTGTCTAGCAGTAGCTTATGTGTTAAATATACTCTAGTCTTATACTAAATTCAAATCTGTCCGGCCGTTTCAACGTGCAGGAGTAACAAACACACACACACACACATGCACGCACGCACGCAAGCATAATATGGTATTCGTTATGAGGTGAATACGTTAATCATACAAAATCATTGAATAAATTTCTATATAATTTATTCATAGATAAATGATAATAAATGAAATCACACAAAAAGCCACAAACGTTCAAAACAAAAGGCTACATATTTTCACTACCACAGATGATATAACCTAATTATACGTATATTAAGTGGTGGCTGTCCGCCTCGTCTGCAGTTGACAGAGGGCGGCGTGTTTAAAAACTATGACTGTATACGTACAAATTAATATATGAGCGGGCCACAAAACGAAGTGCTGACAATTTTTCTGAACATAACTCTATTATGTTGTAGTATATACATATGTGTGTAATTAATAGAAGATTAAAAAATAGAGTATCTTTAATGGTCTATCAATAAATTTATCCAAGCAAACCTCTTTTGTCAACTATTGGGACTTTGTGCGAAACTTGTCGTTTAAATTTAAATATATTTCATAATTTTTTGAGCTAATTTAGGAAGCCATCTGGCTTTGAGCATCGATAAAAAACGTACTATTTTTAATGCAGCAAATAAAGTGTTTAAATGTATCAATTAATGGCATGTTCTGATTTAGTATTAATATTTTTAATACTAAATCAGAATTCTTCTAGGTCTTTAATAGAATTTGATATTTATATTTATATATTTATAATATGTATGTATTTAAAGTTATATATGTGTAGTGTATCAACTATCTGGTATATCTACGCAAGCCTCGTAGCTTACCATAGAACTAGATGGTGCTGTGTATTAATGTACCAATATATTTAGTCTAAAGCCCCATAGTCGTCGTCTAACAAAACACGAAAACACGAAACACAAAATATCAAATATTTTATTTGTTGGCCTTTTTTATTTTATTATGACTGGATATTCATTTTTTCCATAACCACACGATGTGCAGAGTAATGTATGGGTCCACTGAGGCTCGGCGGCGGCGCGGCGCTGACATCCGGTTGTGGCGAATTTTATAAACAGTACTAGTATGATATTATTTTGAAATATACTATTTTTACCCTTTCTTTGTCATTTTGTCGTCTTAGTACTTATTTTTTCAAATAAACAATACTTGTTGTAATTTACAGAAGTGTTTTTTATTTTTTTCCGTCAATTTTAAAAACAAAGCCGTATTTCTAAGGTTTACATATATATTATATGTATAGATAATATACATATTTTTGGCTTTTTAAAAGTGAAATATGTATATAATACATTTTTGACAGTTAAGTCAACAATTTTGTTTTAAAAATTCTTTCGGTAAATCGGTCGTTTGGACAAATAAGCACGGAGTCGTTAATTTTACTTTTACGAATTATATAACTAATAATTATATAAAATAGATTTGACAGACATGAGATATTTTCCCGCAGTAAAAAGTATCCTATATGATGACCCAGAAAACCAGCTATCATCATACCAAATTTCATCAAAATCTATCCAGTGGTTTTCTCGTGATGCGGTAACAGACAAACAGACATACAGACAGACAGACAAAAATTCTAAAAACTATGGATTCGGTCTCTGTATTTATAATAAAGTTTATTTCAATAAGATTTTCCAAAAAATATTTAATGTACAGATTCGGCTTAGTTACAATTTTATTATATGTATAGATAACATATTATTCTGTTATCCTCACCGTATATATAATTACCTCACCTATACATATGTAAGCATGTCAAAACAAAAACTTCATAAAAACATAATTTAGTCAAATTTGTTGCAAGTGTAACAAACAAATAAACAAACAAACAAACAAATGCAGTTATTTACATTGATTAGGACTAATTTTTATACATTAAGGAAGAACGATATATGAAAGAAAACTTTAACTTTCCACAATAACATATAAATATAAAGTGAAATTGTTATTTTATTTTAAGTATTCGTTTTTAGAGCTTAATTATTTAATGGAAAGACTCTCAACAAAAACCAAACTCTTCTATCTTAAGGCTCATTTACACGACGCGAGTGTCAAAATGGGCAATAATTGTATGTTTCAAACAGAGCATAGTTTTAGTATTCAAGACTTGTAATGAATATATTTGCTTACTTTATTAATAATTTTATTTTATTTATAACAAAATTAATACTAATATTGTATGCAAGTCTTTATAAACAGTTATTATATTTGTTATTATATTATAGTTGCAGTCGAAACTGCTTTTGACTGACAAAAACAATTAAAAGTACTTTTGACTGTTTTTGTCAGTGTGTACGAGTAGTGAGTTTTGACTGCAACATATACTAATGAAAGTCGATGTGAAAATTACGCTATATTTTATGATTATATAATTTTTACTATCATTTTATTGTGCAAGTCAACTTGTTCAAAATCTAAATGGATGTGCAAATTATGAGCTTAACATCATTGTACTCGTTTACGTTTTAACGTTTAGTATAGATTTGTCAGAGACGACATATTCTCCTGCAGTAAAAAGTATCCTATATGTTGACCCGGAAAACCAGCTATTATCATGCCAAATTTATCAAAATCTGTCCAGTGATTTTCTCGTGATGCGTTCCCAGACAGGCAGACAAAAATTGTAAAAACTATCGATTCGGCCTTTGCATCGATAATAATGACTATTTCAATAAGTTTTTCCAAAAAATATTTAATGTGCAGATTCGACTCAGTTAGAATTTAATTATATTTATATAGACAAGGCAAAGAAAATATTGTGTAAATGAGCCTTTATTTGCTTCCAATAGGTTGAACTGAAGTAGATATACTCTTTGAAAGGTAGATGTTTATTTTAAAAGCTCAATAGAGTCTGGTAGTTATTTCAATTTCTTTAAGATAGGTGTGAACGTTGAACGGTCTGAAGTTCAATTCTAGCGCTCGACACGTTCTTTCCAAAGTAATCTTAGTTGAATTGCAAGTAGAACTACTTGAGAATTTCCAACAAAATACATCTAAAGATAGCTTTCGAGTAATATGTGTTCGGACTTGTTTCTAAACTTCAAAATATTAGATTGTCAATACGATTGTGAAATTTATAGGAAGTTTTCAAATTTCTTGTCTGTTTATTTGCGTGCGCTACGAATTGGAGCTTTTTATACAACGTACCAATTTTTTTTAGTGTCCCACTACTGGGCATGGGTTTCCACTTAATACGACAGCCCACTAATCAGGCCAAAGTCCACCGTACTGGCGAAATTAGGATTGGCAGACTTTATATATCTGTCGAAGACTATAAGTGAGGTTTAGACATGGAGTTTATTACAATATTTTTCTTTATCGCATTAACAGTTATTTAATTTTGGTGTTTAAAAGGAGGCTTGAACATGAAGTTCAAATGGAAACAGAGTTGCAAATTGGATTTAAATCTATTTCTTTTGCTTTATTATCAAGTTATATAAATATTTAAAAAAAAAATGTACGGAATACTTCATATTTAAGTCGTTCAATAAGAAACGAGTCTATTTCTGCGTAGCAAATTAAGTATTTGTATAAGTATTGGAAAATCTGCATCCGTTAATGAGTTTGCAATAGCTTTCGTTTGGTTGAAACTTAATTACATCGAGTAAAGAAATAGAGTTATGTAAACAAAATCGATTTGTTGAGAACTATTCTGTAAAATGGAACTGATTTTATTATTAGAATTCTTACTAAGGTCATATAAAATATTCGTTTGTATGTTTGTTCTCTTAGACACCATCGAAGAAGATATAGTGCTTCTTTTGTATAGAGATTAGCAGATTACAGAGTGTTTATTGGTCGAAGAGAGATACTCGAATTATAGTTCAGTCACATTGTTATAGTTTTCGTAGCATTGGGCTTCTGAAAAATTCAGGATTGTAATAAAAAACACTTCATTGTCGAGATTAAGATCTGCCTTTGGCTCAATTTTTTTTTTAAAATTAATTTGTTTGTTTTCTTTTTTTGTTTGTTTAAACGCGCTGTTCTAAAAGTACGGTAAATTAAAAAAATGCATATTATAAGATACTAGCAACTCACCCTCGCTTTACTTCGGGTTCATGCCTAGACAAAAACAAATCTATCCCATGGGAACCATAAATTTTTTAGGGATGATATATAGCCTTATAGCCTTCACCAGTTAACGGGCTATCTAGTGCAAAAAGAATTTTTTAAATTGGATAAGTAGTTAAACAAACAAATAATTTTTTTAGCTTTATAATATTAAGTATAGATAATCTGGATGGATCGCGCAAAGATCATGAGCTATTTCATATCGAGCTTGATGCAAGACTTTTCAGTCAACAAATGATTAGAAGTAAAAATCCTTATGTCATCTTAAGAGAACTACCACATAATATGTATGTATAATAGTGAAATATATACATATATATGTATTTTTATGTACTAGTGGTAGCCCAGTGGTAACGCGTTCGCTTGGGTAATCGGATGAAGTTGATTATTATCCCAGGTCTCACACTTCTATATACTATATACTAATATTTTCATGTGCGAATCATTCCCAACATGATTACCACTTGTCCTACGATGAAGGAAAACGTGAGAAAACCTGCATGTCTGAGAGAACCTAGTTTTCGAAAGACATATGAAATCCACCAACCCTGATCTGCTAATGACTGATCCCCTTTATATTGAAGAGAGGCCGTGCCCAGTTGTGGAACGTTAAAAAGGGCTGAATACATACATACTTGTCAATATCTACTAAATAAAAAAATAAAATCGATTGATAGACAGATTTTGCCTTTTCACACTTTTTACACTCCAAAGTTTCCAGTGCAGTATTCAGCATCGCGTACACATTGTAGACCTCACCGAAATTTCTTTTATAGAAACTTCAGACTTAGCAATAAAAATCTATGTAATAGAATATTATAATAATAAAAATGGTACAAGTAATTCAGTGAAACTCGTCTACTGGCAAATACGGAATGTATTATGGCAATAATATCAACCGTGCGTACTGAAAGGCAATTTGTGGCGACTTACCTTGGATCCTTCATGAATTTAGTTTGCTTTTTATATTTTATTTCATCAAAGAGCAACATTTTGATTTAATTCACTATTGGAGTACTTTTATAAATGCAAAGGTTTGTGTGTGTGTTTGTTTATATTTCAATCTGCAGTTGAGTGGATTTGGATGAAATTTTCTTAGTATTAGTAGGTACGGATAGGTTATGATCTGGAACAATACATAGGTTAATATTAGGCACCTAGTGCGGTGATCATAATAGGCCAGATATGGTCGTAGTGCTGTTCCATAGCCGCAACATAGAAATAAAAAATAAAGACACCTAGTGATGCTCTCAAACGTAGCAGTTACTGTAGCTGCCACTATTTATTCCCTTATCGAAGGAAAAAAATATAAACATTCGTCCGACAATTGTCAGTTTACGATTAATAACTGCGAGTTTTCTATGCTCTAACTAAAACAACCTCGACGTATCGTGCTATATAGATTTATGATTGATACTTAAAATTAAGTTCTTAAAATAAAAAAGTTTCGAAAGCGTATCCACGCATAAAAGCTAATTAATTATGGAAATGTCAAAGGTTTTGATGTTTTTGGATGTTTTCACTGAATCAAGTAAACTATTGAACAGATTTAAATAAATATGTTGGGACATTATCATACAGTACCATCTAGTTCCATGGTAAGCTACGAGGCTTGTGTTATGGATACCAGATAGTTGATACACTACACATATATGACTTTAAATATATATCCCAGTGGGACTCAAATCCCGCGACCGCTGGTACTGCAAGTAGGGTCACTACAAAATGAGCCAAATGATTTAGATGAAGCTTGGCACACAATATACAGAATGCCTTTTATCGTGGTTTTCCGTGGGGATATAGTTAAAATTAAACTTAGAGATTAATGCAAGAATTCACACAATCTTTCAAAGTAAACAAGGAAATGTATTCAGCCCTTTTTAACGTCAAACTGCTAGGCACGGGCCTCCCTTCATTAAGAAGGGAGATCAGGCCATAGTCCACTACACTGACCAAGTGCAGGTTGTCGGACTGCACGTGTCTTTCAAAAACTTGCTAGGTTCTTTTAGACATGTAGGTTGCCTCACGATGTTTTCCTTCACCGTAAGGCAAGTGGTAAACATGTTAGAAATGATTCGCACATAAAAATTTAGAGTATCAATGAAAAGGCTTTTATTTAAATTAACCGTTTTTTTAAATTAACTAGTCACCTATTGGTCGAAATTTGACCATAATCATTGTTGAAAATTTGGGGAAAACAGACATGAATAGAATTTACCTATCTATATAAAAAAATCTAACTTTTTTTATTAATAACACCAAAACTCTAAAATATATAGATAAATATAAATAAACTACTTTAAAATAAAATAAAAATTCAGAATTTCCATAATATATCTTAATGCCTAGTTTTTAACATAGCATTTATCATTAAAACACCTTCAGCATAGCACTCCAATCACCATAAGAACATATCATTGCTCGAAGAGTATCGCATTCATTACTTGCTTTCCCATTTAATGATAGTTCGAATTTTTTTTAATTTGAAACGACAGGATTTGAATCAGCTTTGGTTCTGTATAAAATTTATTAAGTATATATTCTTTAGAAGATTTTTTTTTAACGAGCGATTTATCCTCGCTTTACTCGTGTTGGTTGCTACTTTGCAATAGCTATGTGTTATTCCTGGTCATATATTATACATATAATAAAAATGTAATTAAGCCGAATCTGTACATTAAATATATTTTGGAAAATCTTATTGAAATAGTTATCATTATCGATACAGAGGCTGAATGTATAGTTTTTAGAATTTTTGTCTATGTGTCTGTTTGTCTGTCTAGGAACGTATCACGAGAAAACCACTGGACATATTTTGATAAAATTTGGTATGATGATAGCTGGTTATCCGGGTCAATAGTTAGAATACTTTTTACCGCGGGAAAATATCTCATCTCTGAGAAATTTATACTAACCGTTAAAACGTATCTATCGCTAGTAGTCTATATGTACACATTCAAATCCATGAAGCCGTTTTTGCGTTAAGAAATAACAAATATACATACTAGCTTTCGTACGTATATTTGTACACTAATGAAAAAATTAATTCCTGTCTCTTTGTTTGTTACTCGCACACAAAAACGCACACGCACACATATTAAACATCGAATGTTCAAAATTCATTACACATTGATCGCGCTTCAACAGTGCGTTAAAAAGCTGTATTGTATACAGGCATTTGATATTATCCAATTTTTGTCCATAGTACGAAAAAGGAAGGTTCCGAAACATAAACTGGTTTCTATTTAGTACTTACAGATATTCAAAAGGGGTGGGCTTGTTTGTAGGGGTGAAAATAACGAACTTTCGTGAATTTACATTCCATATTTAATTTCTCTAAGGGTATGTGACATAAAGCACTTACGACGTTAGTGGAAGGTAAAAATTACGTTTTAGGTTTAGATTGCTCCTTTTCTGTCAAACAGTATTAGAATTTCATTAAAAAAATGTAAATTGTATTATTTTGATTATGTTTATCTTATCCGTACCTATGTAGTATGTATATATAGCAGTCTTCAGTTATTAAGAAACGCGAGTTATAACGAAGTGAAAATCTAGGTAATTAAACGATGCCAACTTTCTATATTAAAAGTTTACACTTATAAAACTTTTGACATAAATTATTATTAACTTTATCGCCAGAATATATTTAACTTATATTAATCTGTTTTACACTTGTTTTTCTTTAGTTGGCAATCAATGGTATTTAGGGAAAAATATTTATCTTTTGTTATTATTATTATTCATTTAACTAGTTGCTGCTTGCGGATTTGCTTGTGTATTTATGAGTATATTACGCGTTTTTTTAGTCCCACTGCTGGGCACAGACCTCCCTTCAACACGAGGGGGATTAGGCCATAGTCCACCACGCTGGCCAAGTGCGGGCGGACTGAGCATGTATTTCGAAAACTTGCTAACTTCTCTCAGACTTGCAGATTTCCTTACGACTCATGAATATAGATCTATTTTGAATATGGATCTAATTGAAGTGAAACGTAGTTGTGTTTTTAATTTAGATTATACATACAAAAAATATTCAGATTGAAATTAATTCCGAGAGAATTTTCGCGGATGATCCACGGATTTAAGCATAAAAATTCATTAATTATTCAAAAATAATATTTGAATAGAATAATATTATTTCCAGATTTTTACAAAAATGAAATCGAGTTAAGTTTTCTAAGTTAAAACTCTTATTATTGTTGAACTCAAAAACGCAAACCTTCAGCGAGAACGTGGATTTACACAAAGTTGCCAATCACTCCGAGACAGTGTAACTTTGTATTGGTGAAGGAATTCATAGTACTACATCAGTGTTTTTCGATATTATACTATCACAAAACAAACACATATTTAGAAAAAGTAATTACTATAACAAGTTAACAAAAAAAAGGGGTAAAAATATTCATATTCAGTTTAAAGCGTGCATTCATCATTATTAAATAAAAACATTCATTTTACGTACAAAAATCCAATATACGGACATGTTTGGAAAAATAGTAATTTTGGCGTCATATTGAAATATTTTCATATTTCCCTGCGGATCCCGTAAAACAAATACTGCCCCCGGGGAGTTCCCTCCCTGCATTAAGATCATTGCGAGGCTTTTTTGTTTTTGTTCATCGAAAACGGAACATCTGTCCATTGCACTGGCTTGGCATCTTGCACTTCTATCGCGTATTTTTTATTTTCATTCTCTAATCTCGTATATGTGAATGTGAGCTTTTTAATTATTGATCTGGATAATATTTTTGCCATAAAAAATGGGTTTTACCATGTTTTTGCTAACTTTTATAAGTTCATGATGTTTCGGTACAGCTGAAATGGCCTTGGTCTCTATGTATTAAAGATTTTTCGGGTAAATGCTGAAACTGTTTATTGATATCACTTTCTACCCACTATTACAAAATGCATTAGAAAGTAAGCTTCATCCTGAATGAACTTCACTCAATTTAATTGAGCCGTTTCCGAATAAAAAGGTATTTTTAACAGCACGAAACACAGTCACTCCTTATAAACTGTCACATTAATAATATTAGAGCAGTTCAATAATATACAAATTTTAGTTCTCGTTTTCATACTGACCCAAGACTCAAACTTAGGACCTTACATTCAAAATCTGACCACTGAACAAATGAATTCAATATCAATAATGTTAAACAAATATAATTTATATGATTAAAGTAACAAAATACTTAATACATTTAGTATATCATCATACATATATCAATCTGGGGAATTTAATCAAAGAGATTTGCAATATATAAGGGAATATATAATACGTTTGTCGGTTGTTACATCCGTGGCTGGCGAGCCGCCAACGAGCTTAGCGGCTGATAAATTGTTTGTATAGCCTTTGATATAAGTGCTAATACTTGAAGCTAAGCGTTGTTAATTAAATTAAGAAGACTGTTAGTGACCATAAATTTATATTAAACTTTTATTATAGACGTTGAAATTGTATCTGTATGGTGTGGATTTGTTTTAAGTTTGTTTAAACTAATACTTTCTTTGATTTACGCGAATATTTGACATTCTATTCGGATAACTTTGTTTGAATTTTCAATTTTAGTACTTAATACTTTAAGGATTTCAGAATATATATTGGGTTCCGTACATTCAATGTAACGACGGAACCCCCTATAAGTTATAGGGTATCTCAAGTCTCTCGAGTTTCCCTGTGTAATTTTTCATACACTATTTTCTGCCAAAGTCTGCGTCTATAGGTAAGAATTTCTTTATTTTAATACGATAAATAAGTTGATGGAAAATTAAAAATTGTATGGGAATGACCTTTTTAAAGTATTTTTTTTATCCTTTAACAATGTTTTTTGTCTAAGGTCTATTCGGAAGGTTTCGACCTCTCAGTCTGTAAGTGATTCGGCGGAGGTACAAAGTATTGATGTCAATTTTGGGGTTCAGACCAGAAAACAAGAAAACATATCTGAAGAAGAGCATCATCATATTAAATGAAAGAAAACTCTGTAACATAAAGAATAAAAATATATACTATTATCTTAAAATAATATTACTACTTTGACAAAATATTTGATGCTAACTTATGTAAAAACTGTAAGCTGATTTACGGATTTGCATTATTTGATGTTTTGATATGATTCTTTTTAGTTTTTTTATGATTCTAAGTAGGATTTATAGATAAAATAAAGAAAATAAGAAGTACAGAAGCTAAAAAACCTGGAAAATACCACGAAGATATTAAATCTTTTAATTCTTTTACATATATATGCACTAGCAGAACCCGCGTTTTCGCTCGCGTTAAAACTCAAAAAAAACAAATTCTTTGGCTTTATATTATAAGTTATTAATACAGAAACATCCCCCCTCCTCCGCTCTGTTGAGTAATAATTTTAGAAAAACTGTGATACACGTGTCTCATAATTTTCATTGAAGCCTATGTGTACTGTACCTATTTTCGAGTCATCGAGAATCGACCTAGAGAATAAAAAGCTTTACAGAAAACTCAACCCCCCCATTTCACCCTCTTAGGGGTTGAATTAAAAAAAAACCCTTAGTAGATGCTTACACTTCTCAAAAAACACACCCTACAATTTTCATGTCTCTAGACCAGCGGCTCAGGCTGTACCTTTATATATCAGTCAGGACTTTGAATTTTATATGTGTAGACGACGATCGTGATATCAATTCGCACTTAACCCGTTAATATTAGACTTAAAACATGTTTTACTATCAACTTAAGAATATCGTCCACAAATCAGCGCTCGTTATTTCAATATATCACATAAGAAAAAGAGGGTAAAGCTGAAAATAGAAAGTTCTATTTCGTCTAAAGCACGGAGAAAATGCAAAATTCCTTTAGCCTATAAATAAGTGGCAAACAAATCCTCGTCGTACGAGTATTTGCGTTTTCATTACTTGAGTACACACTCGTACCTCCGATCAAATTGCACAGAACTAAATAAAAATAAATATTATATTGAACTGGGTTTACTGACTACATCAGGCAATCATAGCTTTGAATCTATTAAAGACTAGCGATTTACCCTTGTTTCACTCGGGTTCGTCCCTAGATACGCGGATGTCACTCATAATTTTTTTCTTTTTAAAAAATAAAAGTAGCGTAAGTTATTTCTTATAACATCAGCTATCTGCCAGTGTAAGTCCCGTCAAAATTGGTCTAGCCGTTTCAGAGATTGGCCTGAACAAACAGACAGACAGATAGACAGATAGAAAATTTTAAATATTGTGTCTTTCTAATTAGTACCGTATACACTTTCATATGCTTTTAGTAAAAAGCTATTATTTTGACATAACAAACAGACACTTCAATTTTATTTATCTGTATAGATTTTGAGGTGTGTGGTGCGGGGAGATTTAATAGAAACACAACCGCTCCGGATAACGCTCTGATTTATTCTACTTGTCCACACTAAAGACTAATACATTTTATGTGTAATATATATATGCTAGATATGCTAGTCACCCCACTACACCACCGGGGTAGAAAAAAAAGAAAAAAAAAATAGTTTACTTTTTTTTTCGTTACATTCCTATGTAAAAAAAAACAAAGAGTAGCAGTACCTACTTAAAATTATTATATTCTAATTAATTATACAATATATTTTCTTATTTTAAGGTGAATTATGACTAAATGTACTATTTATCTTTTACAAAGGGTTTTGTTCTATTTTTATGAATAATTTCAATTTTACCGTTTCTCAAAATTTTTACATTCGGTTCTTGTTCTTCAACAACTACATATGGGCCATTATACAAAGTATCAAGCTTACTTCTTGTCTCATTTTTTACTAGTAACATATCGTTTGGATTATATTTTATTTGATTTACATTTTTATCATAATTCTGTTTCCTTTTCTCTTTACATTTTAATAAATTTTCTTTTGCATCCCTATTAGCTACCTGTAACCTATATTTTAATTCTAAACTATAATTATCTGGATTGTACAAAGGTTCTACGTTAGCAGAAATTCTACTAGGCATTTCACAAGGTTTCCCGAAAACTAGCTCATATGGTGGATATCTTGTACTTGAATGAATTGTATTGTTGTATGTAAAGCACCAAAATGGTAACCATTGGCTCCAAGTTTCTGGATGGTTATCGCACTGTATGCGCAAAAATGAACCTAGATGTTTATGTGCATTTTCAAGTGAACCAATAGTCTGATGATGATATGCAGTAGAACTTAATTTTTCTATGTTAAGCAATTTACATACCTCTTCCATTGTCTCAGAAATGAATTCTGCTCCACGATCCGTAGCGATGATCTTTGGAATTCCGAACCTTAAAATGAAATTATTCACAAAACTCTTAGCTATACTTACCGTTTCCTTATTTCTAAGAGGATATGCCTCGACAAACTTACTTAACTCGCACTGTATTGTTAATATATATTTATTACCTTCTATGTCTCTATCTAATGGTCCGACTACGTCTAGAAAAACTTTTTCTAAAGCATAACTTGCAGTAGTTGTAATAACCATAGGCTCTTTAATATACCTAGAATACTTCATTTTTTGACATTTTTCACATTTTCGAACATAACTCTTAACATCATTTTCGATTCCTGACCAATAGAATCTACGTTTTATGTTATTTATCATTCTGCGAATCCCAGCGTGTCCACTTGTGGGTAATAAATGATAGTCATTCATAATAAATTTCTTTTCTTCGTCATCATCTATTCTTTTTATACCTCTCAAAATACAAATGCGTGGTCCGGACCACTTATTTATGCTTTTTATTTCTTCTACAAGATTCTTGATAAACAATACGTTATCTTCTCTTTTTATAATGCATATTTCTTTAATTTTTAATTTTTCACATATATTGCTCAATTTTTCCACAAAAACGTCTCGCGTATAATGTGCTTTAAAATCGAGATTAACATATAATATATTTTTATTTTTTATAAATGCGAAACATTCAGATTCGACATCAATATATTTTTTCTCTTTCATTTTTCTTAATTCTTCTCCTTTCAGTAAACTTAATTCAACTGCTCCATTCGGTACCCTAAGTATTTCCACAACTTTTGGTTGATCAGGCCAATAATTCTGGTTAATACTTGGGATATCGTTTATTCTATCATTTCCACTTTCATTCTCTCTTTCAGCCTCTTTTATTCTCCTAGCTTGCGCTCTTGTTATTACTGTCACTAACCTTTCATTCATAACTTTCAAATCTTAGGACGTTATGCTTATTCGCGATAAAGCGTCTGCTATTACATTTTCTTTTCCTTTCACGTATACTATTTTAAAATCATATTCTTCTAATGCTAATCGAAATTTTAAAAGTCTACTTGACGGATCTTTCATCCCAAACAAGTATATTAAAGGTTTATGATCTGTCATAATTGTAAAAGTACGTCCATATAGATATGGTCTGAAATATTTCACACTCCAAACTATAGCAAGTAATTCTTTCTGTATTGTTGGGTAATTTAACTCTGCTTTATTTAAAGGTCTACTAGTATAAGCTACAGCCTTCATGTTACTATTACAAAGTACTGCACCTATCGCTGTACCCGAAGCATCGGTCTGTAGTATAAATTCTTTCGAAAAATCAGGGTATTCTAAAATAGGAGGAGTTGTTAAAGCGTTTTTCAAAAAATTAAATGATTTTTCACATTGCTCAGTCCATTCATACTTGACATTTTTCCTACAAAGTTTATTCAAACAATTAGTTATATCAGCAAAATTTTTAATAAACTTTCTATAGTAGTTACACATTGCAACAAAACGTCTGACTTCATCAACGTTTGTCGGTGTGGGATAATTTTGAATAGTTTTGATTTTCTCTGGGTCTGGTTGAATTCCTTCAGAAGATATCGTATGGCCTAAATATAATAGTTCGGTTTTTAAGAATTGACATTTACTCGGATTTAATTTAAGATTAACTTTACGTAGGCGTTCGAAAATTTCTATTAAGTTTTTGTTATGCGATTCAAGATTTCGTCCAAAAACAACACAACCGCTCCGGATAACGCTCTGATTTATTCTACTTGTCCACACTAAAGACTAATACATTTTATGTGTAATATATATATGCTAGATATGCTAGTCACCCCACTACATTTGATATTGACCTATACTAGTTGTGAAAGATGTGATTGGTCTACATTCAGGTTTTAAAGAACATTGATAATATGATTGACTAAGATCTAAATGAGAGTAATAAATTGCACCTGATAGCGAATCTAATATTTCGGTAATATTTGGTAATGGAAATTTATCATCCTGTATTACTTCATTTAACTTTCGGTAGTCTATGACTAATCTCCACTTTTTATTATTTTTATCATCTGATTTTTTAGGTACTAATAATATGGGACTGGACCATTCACTTTGTGAGGGTTCTATGACGTCGTCGTCTAACATTTGTTTGATTTGTTTGTCTACTTCTGTTTTTAAACTGTGTGGTAACCTATATGGCTTTACATAAACTGGATTTACATTTTGTTTCAAGTTAATTGATTGTTCGCATATATTATTAGTAGTAAGTTTATCACCGGGCAAATGGAATACGTCAGCATACTTTGAACAAATATTCTCTATACTGCTTCGTTCGCTCGTACCTAAGTGATCAAGTTTCAAAGATTGCAACAATGTTTTTGCACGTGTAGAGTTCAAATTACACTTATCAAAGAAGCAAACATTATACTCTTTTAATGGTAACAATTGAGGTTGAAAAATTGGAATAATTATTTCTCTATCACTGGTATTCATTAATCTGATAGGTATTATGTTATCTTTAGGTTTTACTATCAAACCAGCCAAAAATAAATTTTCCTGTAATTGTTTCTGTACAATCACACTGTCTTCTTTCACATCTGAATTTAATTTTATATAATGAATAGTTTCATATCGTGCCGGTATCGTTATATATTCAGTACATAGTTTAGGCGAAGTATACAAAGGTATTTCACTTTGTTTTTCATTTGTCAAGGTTAATATATTTTTCTCTAAATTGATAGTTGAATTGAAATTGTTCAGAAAATCTAACCCAATTATTCCATCTGATTTACAAGGTAAGTTCTCGAACAAGTAAAACTTGTGTTCATAAGTAGTACCGTCCGAAGCGTGTAAAGTTAAATAAACATAACCGTCTGAATAGATCTTGCCACCTATACCGTTTATAACTATAGGGTCTCTATGTATCCGTATTTGTTCCGATAAGATATTACTACGAATTGCCGATAATGAAGCACCTGTGTCCAGCAACCATGAACATTTTTGTCTATCTAAATTTAAGTACACATATTTTACATTATCATTGCAAGTTAAAATATAATTTTTAAGTCCGAAAAAACTGATTCAGTTCAGTAGTTTTCTCTTGAGTTGTACCTTCGACCTGTGCCGAACAAATATTCCGTTGATTGCGATTACCATTACTACTAGGGCTTTCATCCCGGGAGTCTCGGTCTCGAAAATTTCGAGAGTCTCGAGTCCCGGGAAAAACGAGACTTTCGAGACTACTTCAAAAATAAGTTTTATACTCGTAGGCTTGGCAGTTAAGCAGTGGATACAAGGTATTTCAATAAAGTACTTTATTAATCATACTGTTACAAACTCAAATATAAGTAATATTAACAATTATATATTAGGTCCTTACATATAAAATTTGCAGTTTTATATGGAAAAAGCAAAATGAAAAAAGATATTTAATTATATATTTAATCAATCAAAATACCATTGTGATCCATGCACTTATTATATTTTTTTCCTTGTCAAATTCCGTAATTGTCCAAATTCCGAAAAAAGGGTTATAAGGGTCATTGAAACAAGGTCCGGGGAGTATGGTGGGTATCGGAGACATTACAATCGCAGCTCCTCTAATTAGCTTATTATTGAGCTGTCACAATAACGAGGGGATTTTAAATCGCATCGGATCCTGTACAATACTCGGAAACTCTTATCACAATGGTTGAACCCAGGAAAAATCTTGCCCCGAGCGACAGTTGAGTCAGAAAAAGGTACTGGTAAGTGTCTGGTGCACTAGAGCTGGTATCATCCACTACAGCTTTCTAAGATCTAGACTGACGATTACGGCAAGATCTGTACTGGCAACAATTGTAAATCATTATGGAAAAGCTAGCCATTAAACAACTGGTCAATTGCTCTAACCTACTGTTGCTTCAGGACAATGTTAGACCACACACTGTACAACAAACAGTCGCTAAATTAGAGGAGCTGCGATTGGAATGTCTCCGATACCCACCATACTCCCCGGACTTTGTTTCAATAACCCTTATAACCCTTTTTTCGGAATTTGGACAATTACGGAATTTGACAAGGAAAAAAATATAATAAGTGCATGGATCACAATGGTATTTTGATTGATTAAATATATAATTAAATATCTTTTTTCATTTTGCTTTTTCCATATAAAACTGCAAATTTTATATGTAAGGACCTAATATATAATTGTTAATATTACTTATATTTGAGTTTGTAACAGTATGATTAATAAAGTACTTTATTGAAATACCTTGTATCCACTGCTTAACTGCCTAGCCTACGAGTATGAAACTTATTTTTGAAGTAGTCTCGAAAGTCTCGTTTTTCCCGGGACTCGTAAATATAACGAGACTGAAAGCCTTAATTACTACCGTTACCTCGACCACGACTCGAACTCACAAAATTGTCACGATAACCTCGCGTCGAGCGACCATTATTATTTCCTCGATTATAATTATTATTTACGTACTTACCTCTCGTATTATTGTTGAAGTTATTATAATTCCGTCTGTGATTTAAATAAAAATTACCTCTATTATTCATTCGTCCGCCTCTACCTCTTAGCGAAGACCTGTAGTAGGGAGGTTGGTTACCTGTCCTTTGCACGTTGAAGATGTTGTTAGAAGACGGAAGCTGTCCCAGCTCCTCATCCTCAGCAGCACGCACTGCGTCCTTCAGCTCTGAGTAGTTTCGTGCTGAGATAATTGTACTTAGTCGCCTGTTGCGTAACCCATCTGCAAATCTTTTAATTGCAAGGTTTTCATTTATAGGTCTCAATATCTCACAAGACTTCGGATTACCGTTGCTCTGTGCAATAGTGAGGCCTACAAATAACTCAGACAATTTATCTCCGTACTCACGAACCGACATATTATTCTGAGATAAATTATTTAATTGACTAAGTATCGCATTTGCTGATTTTTTTGTTAGTAAAGAGTTCCTAATGTCATGTATTAAGCTCGTTACGTCATCATATTCACTTTTTAATTTCAATTTAGCAGTTTTAGTTAACCTGGTTTTTAATACAAAAGAGATAAGTAATTTTTTCTGTGTAATATTTACAAGATATTCATCATACATTTCAATTCCGTCAATAATTTTTTCAATAGTTTCTTCCGTATTGTCCATTACGGGTATTAAAGAAATTGCCGTCTTTATATCAAATTTGTCCATTTTTGTAATATCTGATTTTGACGTTTCCATTGTATAATTAACTTTATATGTTAAAATTTTATTATATACGAACTCAATACGTTCCTTTAATACTTCGAAAACATAACCTACTAACTCTTCTTTACTTTCTTGTTTAGCAATAATATTAATAATATCTTTATACGTTAAAAATAACTTTTCTGCTTCTAAAATCTTATCATTAACTTTACCTTCATATTTTAACCTCCTAGTAGGGCCCAACTTTCTTAAATCAACTTGAATTACATTTAACTTATTTAAAATAAACTCTAAATTCTGTTCCATATATCATAGTTATTCACTTACACTAAATATTATAGTCCTTAAAATAAGTTCTTAAATTTATGTATTTATTATAGTTCTTAAAATAGTTCTTAAATTTCTGTATTTAGGCACAAAATAACGGCAACAAGAGATAAAATATATAAAAGAAAAAAAAATATTATAATAATGGGGGGAACTTTGGTTGACACATTTTAACACTTATTTTTCACTTTTCACTTTCACTCAAGTAGATATTCTGGCCAGGCGGTCTAGTGTTAGGCAGCACTAGGTATGTGCGTCCAGAGACTAGACAGCTTCACTCCCAGCAGCATCTGTAGCATTGAATCTCCCGGAAAGCCTTTGTCGAATTCTCTTAATAAACTCTGTCTGCATCCTCTTTTCCATCCATTTTCTTTCCTTCTTTCTCCAAATTTTACACCCCAAGCACACTGTAGCAGCAATGAATACCACCAAAACCATTGAAATCAGGATGTTGTTGGTTAGGATATGGGTCTCTATATCCTTATCTGAAATTCCAGCACCGTTGCTGCCGGCTGCATTTTGCGTAATCATTATTTCCTTGTCTTCCGTTTTTGAGTATGATTTCCCCATTTTATTTATACGTTTTTTTTTCCCGTTGATATAAAGTTTAATTCACTTCACAAGTTATAAAAGTTAAAAAGTGTTCTAATACTGGCACCGAGGCACACAGGAATCCGCTGCGTTGCGAGATTCGCCGGTCACCCGACACTCGCCCACGCCACGGCATGGCAGGGTCGCCATGAGGTGTGGGGTGCGGGGAGATTTAATAGAAACACAACCGCTCCGGATAACGCTCTGATTTATTCTACTTGTCCACACTAAAGACTAATACATTTTATGTGTAATATATATATGCTAGATATGCTAGTCACCCCACTACAATTTAAAAAGAGCGACTATCAAGTTTCTCGCCGATTCTTCTCAGCAGAACTGTCTTCCGAGCCAGTAGTACATTCCTCAAGGACTTACATACTGACATTTAATTTAAAATTAAAACTTAAAATTAACGATTCAAAATTGCTTTTAAAAGTCTATTTGAATACAGTATTTCTTGATTTTAGTCGGAGATTAAGACTGAAAAGAAATACGAAGCAGTAAAAATTTAGATGCACGTCACCAGCTTCATTTTCTATGTCAAAGCTCTAACCCGTAGCAGTAATATGATAATGACCGGACAGGAAAACCAGGCCCCATAAAGTAAGTTTCATAAATCCTCGTGTCGGCCATCCGACGTGATGATCGTAAGGCACTGGCGTGTTGCCAACGTGTTTGCAGATTAAGTGATTGAAGGGTATTAAAACTGGCATTATAATCTTAGCTTTTAGAAATTTAAGGTTATGTTGTTGTTATCTAATATTTGTGTTAAGTTCTTCTCGCTTGGTTAATGAAAATCTAATATATAAATATCTCGTGTCACGGTGTTTGTGGTCGCACTCCTCCGAAACAGCTCGACCGATTTTTTTTTGTCTACTTGGTATGTATGAGTATAGGTCGCAAAGTATCTTTCACCCTCCTACCCATTTTTTAATCACCATTTTAGTATTTTTGTATAAACAATCTATACAGATAAATAAAATTGGAGTGTCTGTTTGTAATATTAAAATAATCGCTTTCTACTAAATGCATATGGATGTTTACACGGTACATATACCAAAACAACATTTTTTTTCAATTTTTGTCTGTCTGTCTGTTTGTTCCGGCTAATCTCCGAAACGGCTGGATTAATTTTGACGTAACTTTCACTGGCAGATAGCTGATGTTATAAGGAGTAACTTAGGGTACTTTTATTTTTGAAAAAGAATTAGGGTTCCGCGAAAAAAATTTAAAACCTATGAAATTGTGAACAAAATCCGCGTACGGCGTACGCACCCGAGCGAAGCAAGGGTAAATCGCTATATAATTTAAATGTATATCTTAGGAGTATCAAGCTACTATTTATGTATAAACATAGCTAACCGCGAAAACGTACCTAGGGACGAACGCGAGCGAAGCGAGCGTGAGGCGCTTGTATTATATAAATACATAGAGAAAAACCTCAGCGAAGCAAGGGAAAGTCGCTGTATAACATAAAGCCGTAAGTTTTTCTTTTTTTCTGCGGTTCTGCTAGTAATCTAATTTAATTTTTAGTTCCTGACGTTTCGAAGCTTTACAGCAATAATGGTCACGGGACAGACTAAGGTTTTAGACTTTTTAAAAGCATTATATAGTTGTTGCAGACGGCCTACCCACAAAATAACAAAATGATTTTAAAAATACAAAAATGGCACCAAAGTACCTCACAGTATTTGTTAATTTTAATAAGTTTTATAATTAACGCCTCCGTGCAAATTTCCGGGAAATTAATTGTTAAAGTACACATGGGTGTGTATACGCCTCTCAATACGTTAAGCCCCAGAATAATGAACAGAACAGAAATTATATAATTGAGTATGAATATAAATCCGCGGAAATTTATTCAGCGTTAGCTTAGATTTCTATCAGTGTATTGTTTCTTTTTAATCAGTTTAGTAGTTTCATATGTCATTACCTACATATACTAATAAGATAGGCAGTTGAGGCAGTGGTAGCCCAGTGGTAATACGCTCGCTAGGGAAGCGAGTGACGTGGTTTCAAATCCCGGGTCAGAGGTGCGACCTCTGATATTTTCATGTGCGAATTATTTCCAACATGATTACCACTTGCCTTACGGTGAAGAAAAACATCGTGAGGAAACGTGCATGTCTGAGAGAACCTGGCAAGTTTTCGAAAGACATCCGCTAATCCGCACTTGACCAGCGTAGTGGACTATGGCCCAGCAGTGGGATGTAAAAAAGGGCTGAATACATTAATAAGATAATGATTATGATTAGAGTGTGAGATGGTTATTTTCAATATAAAAATATTGCATATAAAAAAATAGGAAATGACATGGAAATTTTGAAGAAAATCTATGAATAATAAATTTTAAGCAATTTTACGAGAACACTAGATTTTCCTTCCCTGCATATAACTTTATGGTTCAGTCCGCTTTGAATACCTAAGTAATGTTAGAACATAACGTATTCTTCTGTTCATTGTTAAAATAAATAACTCCTTTTCTTATTTTTCTTCTTATTTTTTTTTTTATTTTGTTCTCCTCATGGTATTTTTTTTGTTTATTTAATTACATAATTGATTTTGCTGGTGTGCTCACTTTTGTCTAATATGTGTAGCATTAGTTTTTTGTTATTTACGACGCTTGTGAGGCGGGCGGTAATAGCTGCGACATAGTTTTACACTAATGCAGTTATTATCGTTTAGTTGTTTTAGTTATGCATGTACTCTTTTAAATGAATAAATAAATATAGGACAAACATAAATGAAAAATCAACATATACCCATATAACTAATATATTCCACAAACGATGATTACCAGCTATATCTATATTTTTCTAAGACTGATGAGAAGCTTATGCACGATTATTAGATTACCTTAAAATAAGAATGCCATTATATATATAAAAATGGACTGGCTGGACTGATTTGAATAATCCTTTTTTGTTTCGTTGGTGGTGTACCAGGGGTAGTTTAAATATTAAAAAAAACTAGGGAAAACCCAAAAAAAAAACAGCTGGAAAATTGAAAATTTCAGAACTATGTATATATGACATATAGTCCATCTACTCCATACTATCGTTAAAACGTATCTATGGACGAACCCGAGCGAAGCGAGAGTGAGTCGCTAGTAATAAATAAACATATAATAAATAAATAAATATGTTGGGACATTAACACAGGCTTGTACGGATACCAGATAGTTGTTACACTACACATATATAACTTTAAATACGTACATATTATAAATATATTCCTTTTACGGTTCTGGTTATTTTGAAAAATATTCATATAAAAGTCTTTAATGCATTTAAAAACTATAAAACAGGTGTTGCATCGAAAATCCTTGTAGGTCAAAGTTTGACTTACGAGTGTCTTTATAATTTATTATAAGACTAGCGACTCTCACTCGCTTCGCTCGGATTCATTCGTAGGTGATTCTTTAAATTGACATAATTTTGAAGTTTGTGATGTTTAAGAGCCAACTCCAAAGCGCAGTTCAAAAAAAAAAAATGAGGTTGCTCAAAATTTTTAAAAATGTCTAAAATCGTTGAAAATCGTTTTTTTTTATTTTTATTTTTTTCTCTTATTATTTCACTATTTTTTAGTATAAAAATGATTAGGATCCTGAAATGTTCAAGTCAATATTTTAATATTTAAAGTTTTCGTACACTTATAACAAGGTTTTTTTAAGTTTCCAAATAGAGTAGGTACCTTAGACCATTTCGAGCGACTTCTGAACATGAATAATATTTATCTTCAGAAGTTTCATAGTGAAAATCGTCTCGATTTTTTTTGCATCTTTCTGTCATGTACATCAACTTCAAGAAAAAAAAAATAAAAAAAATCGTTAATGTTCATTTTTTGGACCACCCTAATAGATAAAGATAAATTAAGCTTATCGATGTGGGGAACTGCATCATATTTGGAATACAGCAGATAACCTGAAATGTTTTATCGCATTTGAAAGAAACAATAAATGGTCTTTTCATAAAGGTTAATAACCAACAAGAACTATGTACATGGATAAAGAATGGCACTCTTCCGTCAATAAACTATCGCTGAATAACAATTCATCGATACAGATATTTATCTAATTCGTGGTTAATATCGCCTTCCAATACGCATTGATAATAAAGTTAGGCTCTTCAATTTTACAAAGGAAACACCAAGTTTGCATATAAGAGCACTTTTTATCTCAGAGCAAAAGAGGGAGCTTTAAGCTAGTTTTTAGCATTGAGAGTACTCTTAATTTTTTACTAAACAAAACATAATAATTAAATAACATGATCAAATTAAAAAGAAAAAGCTCAAATACAAGTTCAAAATTGGACAAAAAAAGAAGAATTTCCTTATTTATCTATTATTCAATTTTTTTCTAATAAATTAATTTAAATTCGTGTTTTAAATTGAAAATTCTATGAAATAAAGAGCTTATGTAGCTATACAACATAATACTATTCTATATGAACCATAAAATCTCTTATAAAAATATTAAATAAATTTAAAGCTCGTAAAGCCACTTTGCGAGCCAATGGCGCTTTCGTACTCGTAGAATATTATATGGCAAAAATTCACTATAATAAGGATTTTCTGATTTAATTAACTAAATTCATAGTCCTATAACACACTACACTTGTCCATTTTACGATGTTGATGTCACTTTTGGCTCAGTTTGTAGTGACCCTACTTGCTTTGCCAACGGTCGCGGGTTTGAGTCCCGCTGGAGGCATTCATTTGTTTGATTAGTACGAATGTTTAAACTCCAGATGGATGTTTATATTTATAACATTTATGTATTTAAAGTTATATAAGTGTAGTGTATCAACTATCTGGTATCCATAACACAGGCCTCGTAGCTTACCATAGAACAAGATGGTGTTGTGTGGTGATATACCAACATATTTATGTCCCAAACATATTTAATTAACAAAATTCATCGTCCCATAACACACTACACTTGTTCATTTTATCCATACTTGGTATGAAGTATTGGCTGTTTGCCAGACGAGTATTTGCCTCAAATATTGGATTGACCGGCAAAGGAAGCCCTCATTCTAAATGATTCAAGCTATTTCCTTATATGATCAGTTGATGTGCAAGAATGAAGGTCAGTAACTACGTATTATGTTACCTAATGGCATTAAGAGCTTTGTTTATGTTATTGGTTTTGTTTGAGTTATGCCAATCTTGCAAAAAGTTTATTTCTTACTTGTGTAAGGTTTCGCTGTTTAAATTTTAACTAAAATAGTTGTTAATTTATTATACTGGTCACACTGACGACGGGAATGTACGAGTTATGAGATTTCGCTGGCGTACATTGTGTGAATAGGCAGCGGTAGCCCAGTGGTGCCCGCTCGTTTGAAAAACCGAGAGAACTGGATTCAAATCTCTAGTCTCGCACCTCTGATATATTCATATGCGACTCATTTACAACACCATTACAACTTATCTTAACGATGAAGGAAAACATTATGAGGAAACCTATACATCTGAGAGAACCTAGGAAGTGTGCAGTCTGCCAACCTGCACTTGGCAAGTATGGTGGACTATGGCCTAATCCCCCTCGTGTTGAAGGGAGGCCTGTACCCAGCTGTGGGAAAAATGCGTGCGTTAAAAAATGGCTGAATACATACATGCATACATTGTATCGTAATGGTTTGGTTGGACGAAATTATATATTTAAGGACGTATGTATGTATGTATGTGTCCTGCATTTTCTATAAACTAAGCATAGTAACAAAATTAACCAGGTTGCTTTCTATCTTATATAAAAGCACATCAAATCGCTAATCGTTGTCGTAAAGAAGTAAGATAAACAGACTAATAAATTTTTGCATTAATAATTATAGTGATGATATATAATTCTTATTGATTTCAATTAATCTATACTAATATTATAAAGCTGAAGAGTTTGTTTGTTTGTTTGGTTGAACGCGCTAATCTCAGAAACTACTAATTCGATTTGAAAAATTCTTTTTGCATTAGATAGCCCGTTAACTGAGGAAGGCTATAGGCTGT